>CM064347.1:8512500-13512500 GCA_032595735.1 Pelochelys cantorii
TATTTTTACAGAGGATAAACCAGGCACCGTGTAACAGGAGAAGGAGTCAGGCTATTCATCAGCTACAAGACTCATTAACATAGTGACCCCTTACTCTGAAAATACACACAAACACACACACTCTCTCTCTCAACTGTCCATGTCACACACAATTGCATGGGAGGGTTCATTACTGTTCAACAAAAAATGGGGAGAGGTTACTGGAATGAGAGCGCACTCAGGAGAAGCATATGCAGCTGCTTGGTGCGTACAAAGACTTTAACCCAGTTTTCAGCACTTCCAAGAGCTGGGAAAGGAGACTAGTACAATTGTGGTGGCAGCAGTATTGTTGTGTTACCTCCCTGAGGATGCTCCTGGGTTGTTGAGCAAATGTGGGCAATTTCAAATTCAATTTATTAGTGTGACTATTATCCAAAGCGCCACAGCAAAAGACCACATTGAAAGTCGGGTGGAATTCGCATGGCGATAGTGGTTACATCTAGACTGCAGGCTTCTTTCGGATGAAGCTTTTCTGGAAGAGATCTTCTGGAAAAACTTTTTTTGAAAGAGAGCGTCCACACAGCAAAAGCACAACGAAAAAGCGATCTGCTTTTTCGAAAGATAGCATCCACATTGCTTGGACGTTATCTCGCATTTCAGTTGTGATTACTGTGGATGGAATGGCCACCAGGGCACTGGTGCTTTTTCCTGGAGGCCTCTTCTTTCGAAAAAACATTCTCTTCCACATGTACACACTCCTTTTTCTGAAAAAGCTTTTTTGGAAAAAGGCTTCGTCCTCGTAGAAAGAGGTTTACTGCTGTCAGAAAACCCCCTCCGTTCTTTCGACTTTCTGTCAAAAAAATGCAATAGCAGTGTGGACCTAAGTGTAGTTTTTCCAGAAAAACGGCAGTTTTTCCAGAAAAACTTTGCAGTGTACACATATCTAGTGTCTTTTTATCATGCCTGCTGGCCAGACAGTTATTTCTGAAATATAAATAATTATTACAGAAGCAGAAGTCCACCTCGGGCCTGCAACGCTACACAAACAAGTGAATTTATGGAGGGGCTTTTTTTGCTCTACTGTAGCTTCTGATCTGTGTGTCTCAGAAAGACCGGCTATACCACAGCAAGCAAGCATGGGCTAGAAGATCAGTGCAAACACGGAATTCCTTTGGTGTTTGCTGTGGCAGTACGAATCAGGGTAGGAGTCTGCGTTAGATCAGGAAGGTCATGGCAAAGCTATGGCAGTTAGATGGCCATTCTTGTTCAAACGCGAGTCCCCAGTCCTCGTAGTCTGGCCACGGCTGTGTTTCAGAACTTGGGAGATTTATCTTAGTGGCCTGTGCCTGCAAGGCGCTGAGCGCCCTCCACTCCATGGATGCTGACATGGGTTGAGGGCGCCCAGTGCGTTGCAGGTGAAATTCATCCCTGTGCAGAAGATGAGCATAAGCCCATGTGCCATGTAAACCCTCACAGGCACACAGACTTTGTCCTGGTTTCTTGCCGCTAGCGACCCAAATTTGGGCTGGCTTTGGCATGAGCGGCCGAATGGTTCAGATGGATGGATTTGGAAAGGGGTGGTGGATGGCAGAGGAGAAGTGGCATTTAAAGACAGCAAATTCACCAAAGCCATACCAACAGGCTATGGCTACATGGCCTGGTGCAGGGCTGCGGCACTACCTGCGCAACTCCCTGCCACAGTGAAAGGATCAGACAGGAAGAAGGCAGAGGGGGAATGCTTTCCCAGCAGCGAGGGGAGGCTCCGGCAGGAAGGAGGCAACGGGACCCTCCCTTACTGAAAACAGCAGCACAGACACAGGAGGGATTGCTTGTGAGAGCAGGGAGCCATGTAGAATCCACACTCTGTGGGTTGAAGTGTGCAGGGTGCACTGCTCTACTCACCTTAGCTCTGCCCCACTGTCTACACTGCTCTTATACCTGTGCTGGCTGGGCGTGTGGCATCTGTACCCTGCATGCCTCCATAAGTGTAGACGCACCTTTAGAGTGTAAGCTCTGTGGGGCAGGGGCCTTGTCCCAATCTGCCAGGAGCCCAGCACATGGTAAAAGTAATAAATCACATGGTACAATAACCTTTGCTGTTTGGAAACTGAAAAAAACAATAATGGGGCCCAGTGTCTGGCTGGAGTAAATAGGTATAGTCCCACTGAAGTCAGCGGAGCCTGGTGATTTACACTTGCCTATTCTGTTTTGGATAGTTTCTCATTTTCACGCTATTTTCAAGCACGCTAGCATGGCACACTTTAGTCCGAGAACTGGCTTTTAAAGGCCCATTTCTGGAGGGGTGGTGTGGTTCAACAACTAAGCCATAGGCCCAGACCTCAGGAGAGCCAGGTTCTATTATTAGCTCTGCAACTGTCTTGCTTTGTGACCTTGGTCAAGTCATGTTACCTCTCTGTACCTATTTCCCTTCTCACAATGTATCTAGTTGGACTAAGTTCTTTGGGGCTGAAACTGTTTCTTACTGTCTGTATCATGGCTAGCACAATAAGTCCCCAGTCTGTAATAGCACTGATAGCCACCAGTTACAACCTCTTGTTGCTCCTGCGATTTATTCCTTTTTTTTTTTTTTCTGTTTGTGACATCCAAACTGATTGCTCTAACATCAGGTAGTATTACTGTGTCTGGAAACAACCAACACCACAGGCACATCAACTCTTAAGAGGGATTGTTTTCCTGCAAATCTGCTTAGCTATAGAGAGAACAGGGGAGAAGAAATGCAGAGCATGTGGGACACCCAAGCAAAATAATTTCTAACTGTAATGTTTTTCATCAGGCACATCGGCTTTTAAATGTGTGATGCGTGATCGTCCAGCTCTCTTGAAACTTAATACAGAAAGGTGAGGTGGGGGGTGATTTTTCTAAGGCACATTGTATTGTGAAGAATGCTTGAGAATAAACTTCCCTATGTGGCCTCTGAGTGTTTTCAGCGGTGGGATGAACATTCTCCATCTCTCTGCAGCAGCATTAAGAAAATTAGTGACTAACTGAATTTTCCCTCCTTGCTTCTACAGCAAAAACATTCCAGCTTCTAAATGGAATCCACCTTTAATCGTTTAAATTCTATGAAAGGCTTTCTCCATTAGACATCTCTATATTTTCCTTTTCTCTTTTAGTCCTGTGGGGGTTGATTCTCCCCGTTGAGGAAGAAGGAGAGATTTTACATATTCCCCAACGTCAGCAAACTGGGGGTATGTCTACACTTCATTCCTCTCTCTCGAGAGGAATGCAAATGCACACACCCGAAATTGCAACTGAAGCGGGGATTTAAATATCCTGCGCTTCTTTTGCACAATCGTGTTATGGCCCAAATGCAAAATAGCGCTATTTCGAGAGAAAAAACGGGGTTATTTTGAGATAAAATCCTTCCCTTGAAATAACCCTCACTCCTCAAAAAAATGAGGAACAAGGGTTATCAAAATAACCCCGTTTTTTCTCTTGAAATAGCGCTACTTTGAAATAGCACCATAACGTGATTATGCAAATGAAGTGCGGGATATTTAAATCCCTGCTTCATTTGCAATTTCGGGTGTTTGCATTTGCATTCTTCTCGAGAGAGAGGAATGAAATGTAGACATACCCGGGGTCTCAGCATGAATTGGACTGGCAAGCATTACACTGCATTTTCAGAAAAGTCGCTGCAATTTTCAGAAGGGCTCAGTGCCCAGTTAGGTTCAAAAATAAGTGGCACAAAGAGAGATACAGGGTGGTTAGCACATTGGACATTTGGCTCTTTATTTAGCTAAATTTAAAATTTAGGGAAATTTAAAAAGCTGGCCCTGAATTCTTGGAAGTCAGGCCCTTGGAACCTAAGTGGAGCCTGCAAAATATGTTCCAGGACATATCTCACAATGTTATGCAAACACGTGCATATAAAAAGTTGCTGCATAGCTACATCTGTGTGAATCACAACTTAATTTACTCATCTATACAAATGTAGGCAAGGTGCAGGCTATTTTTGTGGGCAAAATTTAGTTGCCTACATTTTTCTTTTTGTCTCCAGTGGATGTTTTGCCTCCACAGTTTGTCTCTATACAGTACTTAACTGGTCTCTATTAAAATAGCTTTGGAACACCTTACGATGTTTTTTTTTTAACCCAATGCATAGTGCATGTATGGATGGAATATGGTGGTTGGTCCTGCCGTGAGGGCAGAAGACTGGATCTGATGACCTCTTGAGGTCCCTTCCACTTCTAATAGTCTCTGATTCTATGACACTCAGGCTACATCTACACTGCAAGGTTTTTGCGCAAAAACGGCCGTCTTTGTGCAAAAACCCACAGAGCATCCACACTTCAAGTGGGTTTTTGCACAAGTAAATGTACAGTAAATCAAAAGAAGAGAGGGGTTTTTGCGGTGTAGATATTCCTCTTTCTACGAGGAATAGCTCCTTTTTGAGCAAGAGTTCTTGTGCAAAACGGTGTGTGTGGATGGGCAACAGGGAATTTTTGCGCAAAAAGAGTCAATGGAAAAAAGCACAGGTGTTCTGGTGGCTATTCTGTGAATAGCAATCAGAGCTTTCTTTGGAGAGAGCCTCCAGGCAGTCTGGACGCTCTCTTGAGCAAGAAATTTTTGTGGAAGATCTCTTCCGCAAAAAGCTTCTTCCACAAGAAGCCTGCAGTGTAGACATAGCCTCAGAGAAACTTGCTCCTGGCCACCCAGGGAGCCCATGATAGAGCAAAGAAATTAATCGAGGTCTCATATGTCCAATGCGATTTGCCCCAACCATTAGACCCGTCCTTCCTCCAGGATTAGGGATTGCTTAAGATTGCCTTGGAACCAGGGGAAAGGCTGCAAGCAGTGAGCAAATGGAGCCCTCCATTCCTAGGGCCTTTGTCCATTTCAAGAATGAAGTCATGCCAACAGAGATGCCCAGTAACACAATCCTCTTAGGTCAATAGGCCGATCAAATATCACCCCTCTTGCATGCTTCAGATGTAATTGCAACATCACTCCCCACTCTGGGCAGCTGGGTCTGGTAGCACTCAGTGGGAAAACCAAACACCAGCCCTTCACACTTTGCCTTTCAGGGCAGATTTACAGAGCTCCCTCCTTGGTGGAATCCTACCGTTGTGCAATTCTAGACTATAGTGATATGTGTCCAAACTACTTAGGGAACACATGAGAAACTCCTGGGTAGCAGGCAGGCAAATCCCTTTTGCAGATGAGTGAACTGAGCCATTGAGAGGTTAAGGTGAAAATGTTCAGAAGTGGCTGGTAATTTTAAGCGCCTTACTTTTAGGCAGGACTGCTGACAGGAGATGGCAAAGGGGGAGTTGTCCCAGGGACCAGGGATTCAAAGGAGACCAGGACTCCCAGATGCTACAGCAGGAGCTGGAGCCTTTGACCCTTTAAATCACCACTGGAACGACTCGCTGCATGTTCTGGGCGGCTCTCAGCGCTGACTGAGTTTTAGCGGGGCCGTCATGCAGCAGTGAGGGCTGGGTGCCCCAGCCCCGCCCCTTCTGCCCAAGGCTCCGCCCATTCCAGGAGCACCGAGTCAGGCCCCTCCCGCCCCAGCTTGCCAGGGGCCCAGCAAGTCTGTCAGCCCATTTACTTTTTAGGTGCCTAACAAGAAACACTGAGGTCTCGGCATAAGTAGTGAGAACTCCCGATTTTAGCTGGCGTCAGTGGAAAGTGACTTCTCAGCACCTTTAAAACATCGGGCCCCAAGTCGTTTGAGTTGGGAACCTAAAAACTGATGCACCCCAAATCAGGGGATGCTCCAAAAACTTCGAAGTGCCTTCCCCCAGAAGCGTACACCAAGTGGCAGAACTAGGGAAGAGAAAGCCTGAGTCTTGGATGGCAGCCCCTGGGTCTAGCTATGAAGCCAGATGAACTTGGGTTTGTGCGTAAGCTCCTTTAATGCCTAACTCTGCCAGCTGGGATACTTACTGCACAGCCGTCTAGGACAGCCCTTATGTAGGGGTTGTTGTCGTAGGACATCTCCTCATCGTTGGAGCCTAGGAAGCGGATGGCTTTGTCGTAGCTGCCTGTTGTGGCATCATGCCATGCTACAGACTGGTAGCAATTGTAGGTGATGTTCTGGTTGGCGGAGGCACTCAGGAGCCTCAGGAACGTCATCTGCACCACTCCGATGGGATTGCCGTCCGAATCCACGTAGGAGAGCTGAGAGGAATGGAAAACAAAAGGAGAGGAAATACTAGGCAGTGATGGGAACGGGGCCTCTGGGCAACTCAGCCGACGCAGAATGACGGACTTGAAAACACTCCATGGGAGAGTGAATCCCTTCATGGAAAATAGACACCTACAGTTAGCCCGCCATCCTCTGCACCATCTTTACCCACTCTCATCATCACCCTGTCCACGGACATTGGCACTCCCGTATGGCACCCACCACAGGCCTACATGTGACAGCCAAGATAGTCTCCTGGTGAGGATGGGGGGTTAAGACTTCATCTTAAGTGCACACCAAGCCATCTGCACAAGACCTTGCCTGAGCAATGAAAAGGTCCAATTATAGGCTCCTGCTATGTTATGACTTTCTATTAAGGACCATCTCCATGGTTTTGTTGCCACTGCTTGGATACTAGCAATCCCTGCTGCTCTGAAGGGAATTTTCTTTCTCCCACTGATTTTGGGCCATCTGTGAATAATAATAAATAATAATAATAATAAACTAAGGCAAAGGTAGGGCCTATAGCAAAGGGGCAATAAGTCTCAAGGACTTCTGTCCTGTTGGAAAAATACAGCTATAATGGATGGGGCTCAGTGCTAAGCAAACTGGTCCTACAGAAGTCACAAGGAAAGCTATTTTTTACTTCTTTGAGAGCAGAGGTAGGCCAACAAAAAGGCTCCCATCTTCTAAAGGAGTTTGCTAAAGGTGACACTATAAACATGAATGGAGCATCTTTAGTTTTGTGTGTAGTATGTCTCGGATTGTCAAGACATCTTTCCATGTACTGGAGTATTTTGCCATTCATTTCCACCAGGAGCCGTTGTTTCCCCCAATCCATAGACTCATAGACTTTAAGGTCAGAAGGGACCATTATGATCATCTAGTCTGACCCCCTGCACAATGCAGGCCACAGAATCTCACCCACCCACTCCTAGAATAATCCTCTCACCTATCTCTCAGATATTGAAGCCTTCAAAAACTTTGAAGACCCCAAGATGCAGAGAATCCTCCAGCTGTGATCTGTACCGCATGCTACAGAGGAAGGCGAAAAACCTCCAGGGCCTCTGCCAATCTACCCTGGAGGAAAATTCCTTCCCAACCCCAAATATGGCGATCAGCTGAACCCTGAGCATGTGGGCAAGACTCACCAGCCAGACACCCAGAAAGTTCTCTATAGTAACTCCTATCATCCCTCCATTGACCTATTTACCACTGATAATGAATGGTCAATTAGTTACCAAGATCATGTTATCTCATCAAACCATCCCCTTCATAAACCCATCCAGTTTAATCTTGAAGCCAGATAGATCTTTTGCCCCCACTACTTCCCTTGGAAGGCCGTTCCAGAACCTCACTCCTCTAATGGTTAGAAACCTTGTCTAATCTCAAGTCTAAACTTCCTACTAGCCAGCTTATATCCATTTGTTCTTGTGTCCACACTGGTATTAAGCTTAAATAATTCCTCTCCCTTCCTGGTATTTATCCCTCTAATATATTTAAAGAGTGCAGTCATGTTCCCCCTCAGCCTTCTTTTGGTTAAGGTAAACAAGCCAAGCTCCTTGAGTCTCCTTTCATAAGACAGGTTTTCCATTCCTCGAATCATCCTAGTGGCCCTTCTTTGTACCTGTTCCAGTTTGAATTCATCCTTCTTAAACATGGGAGACCAGAACTGCACACAGTATTCCAAATGGGGTCTCACCAATGCCTTGTATAATGGCACTAACACCTCCTTATCCCTACTGGAAATACCTCGCCTAATACATCCCAAGACCGTATTAGCCTTTTTCACGGCCATGTCACAATGGCGGCTCATAGTCATCCTATAATCAACCAGGACTCCGAGGTCCTTCTCCTCCTCCATTACTTCCAACTGATGTGTCCCCAGCTTATAACTAAAATTCTTGTTATTAATCCCTAAATGCATAACCTTACACTTCACACTATTAAATTTCATCCTATTGCTATCACTCCAATTTACAAGGTCATCCAGATCTTCCTGTATGATATCCCGATCCCTTTCTGAATTGGCAATACCTCCCAACTTTGTGTCATCCGCAAATTGTATCAGGACACTTCCACTTTTGGTGCCAAGGTCAGCGATAGAAAGATTAAATAAAATTGGCCCCAAAACTGATCCCTGAGGAACTCCACTAGTAACCTTCCTCCAACCTGACAGTTTACCTTTCAGTATGACCCGCTGTAGTCTCCCCTTTAACCAGTTGCTTATCCACCTCTCAACTTTCATATTAATCCCTATCTTTTCCAATTTAACCAATAATTCCTCATGTGGTACTGTATCAAACGCCTTACTAAAGTCAAGGTAGATTAGATCCACTGCATTTCCTTTATCTAAAAAATCTGTTACTTTCTCAAAAAAGGAGATCAAGTTGGTTTGGCACGATCTACCTTTTGTAAAACCATGTTGTAATTTGTCCCAATTGCCATTAGCCTCAATGTCTCTAACTACTTTCTCCTTCAAAATTTTTTCCAAGATCTTGCATATTACAGATGTCAAACTAACAGGCCTATAGTTACCCGGGTCGCTTTTTTTCCCTTTCTTAAAAATAGAAACTATATTAGCAATTCTCCAGTCAAATGGTACAATCCCTGAGTTTAGAGATTTATTAAAAATTTTTGCTAATAGACTTGCAATTTCGTGTGCCAGTTCCTCTAATATTCTTGGATGAAGATTCTCTGGCCACCCCGATTTACTCCCATTAAGCTGTTCAAGTTTGGCTTTTACGTCGGATATGGTAATATCAACCTCCATATCCTTAGTCCCATTTGTTATGCTGCCATTATCCCTAAGCAATTCATTAGCCTCATTAAAGACTGAAGCAAAGTATTTGTTTAGATATTGGGCCATTCCTAGATTATCCTTAACCTCCACTCCATCCTTAGTAATTAGCGGTCCTACTTCTTCTTTTTTTGTTTTTTTCCTATTTATATGGCTATAAAACCTTTTACTATTGGTTTTAATTCCCTTTGCAAGGTCCAACTCTACCTGACTTTTAGCCTGTCTCACTTTGTCCCTACATACTCTAACCTCAATAAGGTAGCTTTCTTTACTGATCCCTCCCATTTTCCACTCCTTATATGCTTTCTGCTTTTTCTTAATCACCTCTCTGAGATGCTTGCTCATCCAGCTTGGTCTAACACACCTGCCTATAATTTTTTCCCCTTTTCTTGGGATACAGGCTTCTGACAGTTTCTGAAACTTTAACTTGGAGCTGTTGTTTCCCCCAATCCAATACCTTTGAAACCTGTCTCAAAAGGAGCCACATGTAGCTAGGAATGCATTCTCTTCCTCTGTATGTGCTGGTTTATGGCATGTTTGCAGAGGTTTTGTGGGGGGATCCTTCTAAAGCAATGGTTCTCAAACTTTTTGGCCCATGGACCACCTTTGGCACTTTTACATGTCTCACAGGGGATGGGACCACCTGGCTCAATGCCGCGGACCACCAGTTGCTAATGGAAACGTACCATTAATTACATAATTACACCCGAGCCATTTTGGTAGTGCTGCAGCTAGGGAAATGGGTTCAATTTAAATAATTAAACAGATTAAAAGCTTTAACTTTCTCATGTTAGCTTATCAAACTTCATTTTAAATAAAATAAAATATTTCAATGTTTTCTTTATTTATGGCAGAGGTGGGGAACCTTTTTTGTGTCAGGGGCCACTGACCCACAGAAAAATCAGCTGGGGACTGCACAAGTGAGAAGCAAAAAAACTCCTCCAAAACCCCCCCAACCCTCACTGATGTGGCCCCCAACTGAGACACCTCACTTCACTGGCATTCCAGCCCCATGGGGATAGGGGAAAGGACAGGAAGGACTGAGGTTCAGGGCTTCCTGTAGGCCAGCTTTACTTTTCTGGGGTTCCAGAGTTGGTGGATTTTATGGACCCCCTTAGCCTCTGGGGTGAGGACAAAAATGAGGGGTTCAGTGTGCAGGACAGGGCTGCCAGTGAGTGGGATAGGGATGGGGTGCAGGATCTGGGAGGGAGGTGGAGTGCAGAAAAGGGGTGAGGGTGCAAGGTTTGGGTGGGAGGTAGGGTGCAGAAGCAGGCTGGGAGTAGGGTGTCTGGCCAGCAGAGAGGGCGTCTGGCCAGGAGGGAGGGTGCAGGAGCAGACTGGGGGTAGGAGGTCTGGCCAGGGGCTTCATTTGCATCTTGCTGGGCGGGCGCCATTTTTAAATCCCCTTAGGTCAAACTCCGTGCCCGCGGCTACACGCGGCACGGAGTAGGTAGTTCGAATTACGATCTAATTTGAATTACCAGTACACCTCGAATGCCTACATTAGCCACACCCTAGTTCGAACTAGGGTGGTAGTGTAGACATACCCCAGGAGAGCTCGCTCTGCCCGTCCGAGCCCCGCACAGCCCAACCTGCTGCCTGCCCCGTGGGACCAGCCGAGGGAGGCGCTGTTCTTACCGTGGCAGCAGCGCTCCTCCATGTGTAGCGCCGTGGCTCGCATGGGGAGGGGAGGGGTGAGTTTGCTTTCTTCACCTCCCCGCCTGCTGGCTTGAGCTGGTGCTGCAGCCTTGTGGCTGCACGCCAACCGTGAAGCTGCCGTGGCAGTGCGGGCTGCCCACGTGCATGGAGGAGAAGGGGGGGTGAGCTCCCATTGCGTACCATCTGGGAGGCAGCCGTGGACCACTAGTGGTTTGTGGACCACACTTTGAGAACCACTGTTCTAAAGGCCTCTCACGACACAGGGTGCTCAGGGCCCTGCCATCTGCTACTTTTAAGGGTGGGAGGGTTTCAGAAATATTCAGCTTTCAGCTCTCATTTGCCCTGATGCTGAAAATCTAGGGAGGGCAGCTTAGCCTCTGAGTAAATGATGAATCCGCTATGCATTTCAGCAGGGACTCATGAGACTGAACCTTTCCAAGGGCTCTTTTTCATGCTTATGGCACTTTTACATGTCTCACAGGGGGTGGGACCGAAACACCAGCAGCTGCCACGCTGAATGCAGCAAGAAACCCGATGAATTATTTGCTATTCATGACAGCAGCATTTGTGCAGGAAAAGATCCGCATTGGAAAGAAGCACACCGGGTACCGCTAGGGAGGAACAGTGAGAAATAGGCAGAAAGATGGGTGTATGGGCGGAGGACAGCAGATGGAGGATCTCAGAAGGTGACAAGATTGGACAAGATGAGTGGGCAGAAGAGGGGGAAGCAAGGAATGGAGTTTATTTGGGGAGGAAGCAGAGACGGAGAGAGCAGAAAAGGCATGGAAGGAGATACAGAACAACACTAGCAAGATACAAAGGGCCTAGAGAAGAGACCAGTAAAGCCACTGAGCTCTGGTGGGGAATCACACCCAGTCCAGGAGCCTCTGGGTTTGCAGTTTTTAAAACCTTTTACTGCAAGGGAGGAAATATACGACAATGCATTTACTTTTCCCCTTTGCAGCCTAATCCACATCAAGGTATGAAAATCACCTTGTGGGGTATGATATATACTTTTCCATAGACAGCTATGTGAAATCCTCTACAGCACTTTACAACTCAGATGCTTTGATGGCTCTGAAAGCAATACTGCCCTGGAAGGCTTTTCATCAGCAGCTGGGACCTCATTCTGTAGCTATCAAAGGCCAGGTGACTGAGTAAATGCATAATATACACAGTTTCAATGTGGTTTTCAACTAATTATCCAGAGGCAGCATCTGCTGTTATGCCCAAGCCAAGAGAGCAGAGATTTACAAATGGGATCTACAGACAGTCGCTTCCTTTTGAAATAATCGGGAGAAAAATTCAGACACGCAAACGGCGGTGTTCCTGGTGGTCTCGTCCAACTTCAAGGTATGGCACACGCTGTAAACAGCGGGAGAGATTCACAGCCAGACAACAAAAACAGCAGTAGCAGGTAATAATAATAAATAACAACAGGAATAATAATATAAACACGCATATATACCAACCGGTTCTCAAGTCAGGAGTCCACTGCGCATCTCCTCCTGAGAGTTAAACATGACTGAACAGGAGAAAGCCATGCATGCCAGAGGAGAAAACATGAGTGAGCCGCCAGGATATAGAAGGAGCTGAACGCAAGTGCTAACTACCCAGCACTGTCCAGAGGGCCACAAAGAGCTAGAGAGGCATCGCCCAATTGGCTGTTTGACCTTGCCCGCCGATATCCCTTGGAAGTAGGTAGAGATGCATTTCTTTAGATGCTCCAGTAGGTCCAATCCCAAAGGCTTTCAACTGGAGCCAATGGGGCAAGTTATTTGAAAACAATTGTTCACGGCTTTGCACAGTCAGTCCCTTCTTTATTTATGCATGACAAGAACAGCTCAGGATGGAGGCCACGTGGTAACATACGACGACAGGCTTGGATAGGTATAAAGCATAGATAGCTCTAATGGGAGTGCATACCACAGAAGAAAAGATTTGTGATTCTTTTCCTAACTATATCCATCCCTGAGAAGTGACAGGAATTAACTTGGGGCCTGTCTGTATTTCACGGATATTCACCAGTGGGCATGAGAGAATGGGAAGGAAACATCACACCAAATGACTTCTCTGTTTACAGTGTTAATGTCCTTTTTAATCAGTGGGGATCTAGACACTGTCCCAAAAGAAAAGCCAACCTTTTAAAAACTGGGCACTTCAGCTCCCGTTCAGCTGCCTATGTATGTGGCCTGAAATTTCAGTGGCAACGAACACCAGCAGCTCCCATTCATAACCAAGGGGGAGCCTTTCCCTTTCTTTCAACAGCCTTTTGCTGAAGCCCCCGGTGTGTCCAGGATGTGCATAAAGGAACTTGATCTATGGCAATCTAGGTATGGACGTTAACAAAAGCAGGACCGGACCCTTAGAAGAGCCAACAAACGTATTTACATTTCAACAAATTTCCAAAGTGTACTAATCCCATCCCCCTGCACATGGCAGGATTCTGGTCCATCTGTTTTACTGAAACTGGCTGTGATCTTAAAGCCTTGTTTTTATGGGTCGCATGTTTAGTGCTGGGGTATTCCACTGACAAATATCTTCTAGGTGCTGGGGGCTCTTTTGAAAAGAAAATGTAGCAGACAGACAAAGCAAGAAAACAGCAAAAGAGAAAGGGCTCCAAATAGCTTTGAAGTTCCTGGCACAAAATACAAACCCCAAATCCAAAATTTTAGACTGGTTATACATCCCTTCAAGCAGCGATGGGCAACCTAGGCTAGTGAGTGGGCCACAGGAGTGACTCTCCTTCATCCCAGTGGGCTGCAAGATTGTTGTAACCAAGATGGTCTCCCGGGATAGGGCAGTTTTGCTACCTGCGCTTGCGTCCCTAGAATTTGCGGCAGGTGCTGACTGAACCATAGTAGGGCTTTGATGGGATGCAGAGGGAGCACCCGGCTCTCAGTCAGTGTTGTGTGCCACCAGCCTGCACCTCACTGCATGGGCCCTGGCTTTAGGGGAATGTCATGTTGATGATACCGGTTAGAAAAAACTGACGTGGATGGAAACCAGCAGAATCTGCCTAGGCAACAGGGGACAAAAAGTCTCATGGGCCACGCATAAAGTCCTGATGGGCCACATGTGGCCCACGAGCCAGAGGTTGCCCACCACTGTCTTAAAGTGAGCAGCTAACACTCAACAGACTGAAAAGGAACCAGTAGATCAGCTACCAATGTTAATTAGGGACGTATTTTTGAGGTAAAATCATGAGAAATTGCCCCTCTCCCCCACCTGAGCTGCTAAGAGGCTGACAGGCTGGCCTACTCTGACACATTCAGACTACACCTGGCTGCTCTGCAGGAACAGCTATGGAGCCATTGCTCTCTCATGGACAGACTCAGCGTGTTCATGGCAAGGAACGTGGCTTGGGAAAATAAGCGAGTGTCTTGGTTTATTGGTGGGTGGTTAAGGTGGAAGTTTGATGTTCCCTGCAGCCAAACTCTGCAGAGGAAGTTCCATAAGGCACACCCAGCCCGAGCAGGCTGGCTCTGGGTGGAGGAAGGAAGGAGGTGCTGAATATGCACAGTAGGTCAGCTCTCCTCAGCAAGCACAACTCAGTGTCGCTCTAACAAGGACGTTAGTGGAGCTGGGCATGTATTTTTTTTCTTCCCTGGTCCCATTGATTTTGACCGTGCTCGAGACTTGCTGATTCACAAGCCCAAGCAGGCCTGAGATTTGTTCTGGAGCTCTCTGTTGTTTGGAGGGCCCTGTTCATGCTTACCACTCCACAAGGAGACCTACAAAGTATGGGGGCCCTTGGATACGCTTCTGTGTTTCCATAAAAGGTGGCGGTTTCCTCTTTCCAAGAGGTGCAGCTATGGAATCATCCTCAATGCTCCTGGGGCCCGTATTGTAGAGCAGAGGTTCTCAAGCCTGGGCCAGGCGTTTCAGGTGGTCCACCAAAATAAACCAGAGAACAGGGCCAGCGCTGGACTTGCTGCTGCGGCCCAGTGCAGAAACCCAAATCCCGCTGTACAGGGCTGAAGCTGCAGTCTGAGCATCTAAGCTCAGGGGAGCTGCCTGTGGCATGAGGCCATGGGCAGCTGTCCTGCTTGCTACCCCGCTAAAGCCAACCCTGGCTTTTAAGCCCCTGGATATGCAGAAAAACAGCTGTGGTACTGGGCAGGCCGAGCAATTTTTTTAGCATTTTGGGGGCCTCAGGAAGAAAATGGTCGAGACCCTCCAACTGTCCACGTTTGTTCATCAAATATCCAGACTTTCCTTCATTCCCCATCGCCTTGGTTTCTCTGTTGGCATCATGCATTGCTTAACCGGCTGAGACGCTTCTTCCCTTTAAAGCGTTAACAGTGCTTAGGCCAAGTTCTAATTCCCACAGGCTTAGAGACCACACTCATGGTTTCAAATCCTTCTTCTGTGGTGGTTTTGCTCCTTTTCTCCAAGGGGAAATGGGACCCGGCTGCTAGGACAGTGTTCTGAAGACAGATTCATGATGCCTTTGACTGAAGGACCTGACTCCTGTGGGCCGAGGAACCCTACTACTCTATTATATACGTTAGGTGCCCCATTTCTTAGAGTTGGTTGAAACACTGAAAATAATTCACACTGGGAAACTGGAGAACACTGGAAAACTTCCTTGTATAAAACATTTCTGGCCAAGTCTCATATTCTTGTAGCCCTTGATCACTGCAGTATGGAAGTGTTGATCTAGGCTATAGCTAGTAGGCTTTGGTAGCACAGTGAGGACTGGTTCTGATTCAGAACAGTGGCCAATTCCAGGTGCTAGATTCAATGACCACACAAAAGTAGCTGCCTGCTCCTCTCAGAGGCTCTGATCCAGCGAGGTGCTTAAGCAAATGCCTACTGTTAAGCACATGAGTTCACATACTCGGCACGTGCTTCCAGCCTTGCTGAATTGGGGCCTGCCCCCCATTGCCTTCCCCGAAGGGGGTGATAGAAATGTGCCTCCAGTCTATTTTAGTCAGCGTTCCACCTTAATTTTGTTTTAAAGCGTGTCCTAGGATGGTTATTAGTCCAACATGCAGAGTGCAAACAGTTTGGCCATAACCAAAGCGGACTTGGCTGCTGTGCTCGGAGTCAGAGTATAGGGCCGAGGTTAGCCACTTACCAAGGAACCCCGCTTGTACTGACTATACCATGTGGAAGGCTGTTCTTTGGGCCAACGGGCCAGTTTGCTCTGTAAAATATGAGACGGGTTAAAGACAAACGGAAAACGGTGGAGTGCCTCTTACCAGTTTACCGCGCTTGAATTCACTGAACCAGGAGCCTGGAGTTTCCTTGGGCCAGGAAGTAATTCTAGCCTAAATTGTGGATGGAAAAGTGGGAGAGAGAAAGAGAGAAACAAAGAAAGAAAGAAAAAGTTACATTCAATTTGCACACCTTGGGTCTGTCTGTGTCTCACTGAAATGGTCCAACTTTCTTTAAACACACACAGTTTCTAAAATTTTACACACTGGTAATAAAAACAGTCTGCTGCGCCTTAGGGTCCTGACAGCTTCTAAATTACAATGTTCACAGCTTGACATTGGGGTGAGGACATACTACCATTGCCCACAGGTATAAACTGCCTTGAGAGCACCTTTCATTGTGAAGAGGTCAATGATCTGTAATTTCTAGATGTTGGCTGATGGAAAATTGGCAGCACATTTTGGAGGTGGATGGCAAAAAAAAAAAAAAAAAAAAAAAAAAAAGAGAGAAAGAAAAGTATTAGTGGTAAGTGATCCATTTATCTACATGGGGACTGTGGGGGACCAGCACTGAGAACAGAGAAGGCTGATGTCAGTCCAATGTCAAATCCAGATGTGCTGGGGCCAGAAGAGACTAGACTAGGAGAATTAATAAAACACCAACATCTGTTTCTTGTGTTTGAGCACCCATAACATACTGCACATGGAATATGTAGTCCTTGGCAGGTAATGAACCACAATACGTGAGCTGTCTATAATGATCCAGATTATGACCTTGAGAGGGAGAGGAGTTGCCAGACTATCCTTCCCGGAGGACTGTTTACAGCTGTGAATGTGAATATTCTCTCTTTCCTGTCAGAACAAGGGATGTTTTTAATGGGGGAGAAGGGAAGGATAGCATCTCGTTTATATTCCCTCATTATTCCACAAGTTTCCTCACTATTGCTTTTACTCTCTCCAAGAGCAATGACTGAATGAGATGTAGGTGCTTTGGGATTATTCTTTCCTTCACAGGAAGAAAACTCTGAGCTGAAACGGTGTGTTTTTGCCATGCTGCGGACGTACCAAGGAGTGACACATTTTTAAGGCTATGTAGCGGCCCATAACAAAATAACCACAAACACCTATGCAAGCAATTAATGTTAATGAGGTAGATCATCTCATTATTGCACATGGAAAATAATTGGCTGCACTCTCTTCTCATTTTTGCCAGCGTATGTGATCGAAGAATCAGTCCCACTGGGTGAACCTCAATAACATTATCTACTTGCAAAGGCAACATTGTAAGGATTTTAAAAACTACAAACACCACACTCAGATGTTTATAGATTAATAATCTATGACTGGAGGAGAACAGGGGTGGTATAGCACCAAAGTGACGACAAAGAACCTATGTGAAATTCTGCACTGCACCTCGCTTTTTCCAGGCTGATGTTTATTTCTAGGGTTGAAATGATCTCAGCATGTTAATGGCTTGTATCAGGGTGCACCAGGAGCGAAGAATCTTTCTTGCCTACACCCTAACCCAGCTGCAGCATGTGAAGACCTTCTTGGTGGTACTGACAGGATCACTGAGAGCCACCTTGGAAGAGAGCCCATTCACTTAGCAGAGAAACTAAATTAAAAAGTAGGTCTTTACACCTGATGATCAGCTCCATAAAAAAAAGCGGATGAACAAGGGGCAAAGAGGAGGACCTTACTGTAACGGAGAGACACTTAGGGCATGTCTACAATACACGGAAGATTGACGCTCCTGCGGTCGATCTTCTGGGGTTCGATGTAGCGCGTGTAGGATAGACCCGCTAGATTGAACTCAAAGGGCACACCCATTGGCGCAGTACTCCTACTCCTCACAAGGAGCAAGAGAAGCTGATGGGAGTGTTTGCTTCTGTCGACCTCCTGCTGTGTGGACGGGGATGTAAGACACGTCGACTCCTGCTACATCATTTATGTACCTGGAGTTGCGTCTCTTACTTCAACCATCCCATGTAGCATAGACCAGGCCTTAGAAAACTTGTTATGGTCAACTGGATGTTACTGGTGTTAGTCCTGGGGGTTACTACTGGGGCAACTGTGAGGACGGGAGAGCATCACATTAACTAAACTGATTCACACCCAGCCTGCATACAAACTGAATGTCATGAACTCTCCTGATCCTAGGTGGGGTAGTTGGAAGTACCCAAACACCCAACATTAACAACAGGAGAAATGACAGTGGATCATCATTTCTCCCGCTGTGTCAGAAGACTCGGTCAAGGTAGTAGAGGAACCAGCAGTGCTGAGGGACAAAACCATCAAAGTAGCAGCCACTACTGCATTGGGGATAAAAAGAGTAGATTAAATACACTTCACAGAGAACTATAGTAGAGACAGTGATGGAGAAGTTTGCCTTTGTAGAGCAATGCCAAAAAAAAAAAAAAGGGTATCAGCATTCATCATGCTTGAGAGATCATCAAAACCATGCCCTAAAACACACTGTAAAACCTGTGTACGCATTTAATGAAATGATCTCACTAAACACATTCCAAAACCAGTCCTGAATCTGACCTTACCAAAATGCATTGGATCTTTTTGACTTTCCATTATTCAGTTTACCTGATCACAGTGACTGACCGTGAATATGCACAATAGTAAACACTCCATTACCATTCTCAGAGGAAAAGAATATACAGTTTCTGGGAACTTACTCCTTCAGATTTCTTATCAGGGAAGATACAGGTCTCTCCACCAGCTGTGAAGTTACAGTAAACTTTGAAGGAGTCCCTCGAACAGCCTTGGTTAGGATCAACCCAGTATTCACCTGGACATTGGAGGAAAGGGGATTAAGTAAGAATGCATCAGAACTTCCACGACTTCCTCCACACCAAATCCACTCATTTCCATCCCAGGGATAAGCTTTTATTATATGCATGTGGCCATCCTAGGCGTGTTTCTTCCTGTATATTAATGAATATAACAAGGATTCATAGTCAACATGCAAAGCGCAGTATGTGGAATGGTGCCTACATTGATACAAATTCAGAACTGGAACACTGCTATGGTGATCCTGCTGCAGCCTTGTTTGCACTGGGACAATTTCCAAATAAATGTTTCATTAATTCCAACCCCTATTAGGGGCTGTTGGAGTGAGTGGCAGCCATAGCGTAGACAAGGTTCCAGGGACCACAGGCAGCATCATTCAGTGTGGGGCCAAACTATCTTTACTATAAATCCAAACTGTAACTTCATCCTTGACAAGTTGGATTTATAGTAGAGATGGTTTGATATTTTCCATCAAAATGGTTTTTCACTGGAAAAATTGGGCTCATTTCACAAAAAGGATATCTACTTCCTGTGGAAAATGTCAATGTTTTATTGAAAAATGGAATTCCTGAAATCCCCCAGCCCAATTTTTGGCTCCAAACTGAATGGTGCTGCAATGCCTCATGGGAGTTGCAGTTTGAGTACTTTCTGCTCCCATTCTCCTCTACAGGCTAGACTCTCCCTGGCTTAACTACACCTTCCAGGGTGCAACAGGATGAGGGACTCTTGAGATGAGCGCCTACCCCTCATGTTTGCAGGAAAATTCAAATCTCGTTTTCCTTCCAGCCATAAGCTGTATTAACAGGCTGCTGCGGGTTTAAGAATTCCGCTGCTGGGCTCTCTTTCTGCATTGCCTTGGTTCTCCTCCCTCCCCTGCACCACATCACTGCCCCGAGACCCTACCATCTGGGAAGTCAGGGTGGCACAGCTGCAAGTCCTTGCAGGTACGCGCTGGGTTATGCTGAGTGCCCAGTGGGTGCTTCATTTGCTCAATTTCCAGTTTCAAAGAGTTCAAGGAGCCGAAGATCTCCTCCATGCCGTCCGCGTAATCCATGTAGTTGTCAGTGTTCCCCTCATCAACCAGTTGGCTCGCATCAATGTTCCGCCTGGTCCTCTTGGAGGACTGCATAGGTAGGGGCTGGATGACTTCCCCAGGAGGACCCTTGGCAGGAGGAAAGAACTCGCCATGTTAGCATCACAGAGAAAATGTGACAGAAACGGAAGAGAAAGCCACAGGAATGATCATGCTGCTCTAGTGACAGGAAGCTTCACCATCACAGGACACACACACGGGAGGTCTCAAAGATCCATTGTGAACATAAGAACCACCACACCGGGTCAGACCAAAGGCCCATCAAGCCCAGTGTCCTGTCTTCTAACAGTGGCCAATGCCAAGTGCCCCAGAGGGAATCCAACAGAACAGGGAATCCTCAAGTGTTCCATACCCTGTCACCCATTCCCAGCTTCTGACAAACAGAGACTAGGGACACCCTCTCTGCCCATCCTGGCTAATAGTTATTGATGGACCTAACCCCCATGAATTTATCTAGCTCTTTTTTGAACCCTGTTATAATCTTGGACTTCATAACCTCCTCTGGCAAGGAGTTCCACAGATTCTAATGAAAGTTCTCAGTCGCCATACATGGCTCAGGCATTCAACCTGTGAGGTAGTAGAGAGTCTGGGCAAGGAGTGCAGACTGCTGGGAAAGTCTTTTGCTGGTAAAGATATCCACCCTGGTTGCAAAGTCTTCCAAGAAAGTTGCTCCACCTTCAGGCTTTGGGTTGAACCAAAGCCTCTCTCCTGTTTTCGTTCAGCCTTCTTTCCTCAGCTACCCCACCTAGTATTTCTAAGGCACCCATCTCCTGTGGTATGGACCCACTGGATGCTGCATCTTTAGCAAGAGCTCTAGGAGTTCAGGGGTACGTCGCCCACTAATTCTAGCTCTCATTTGACCCTACACCTCACCATAATGGGTTATACTTACAGGAGGTCCCGGTGGGCCTGGATGACCAGTTTCCCCTTTTGGACCTGTTGGACCCTGAGTGCAAGAACCAGAAAGAAGTTTGAGTGTCTCACTCAATAAAGACAGCCACCATACATTTCCCATGCAAGTCATTCTTTCTTCAAATTCCCTTCTGTCGAAGGAGCTCTCCTCCAGCCTCCTGCTCCACCAAGCACACCTGATTCTCACTAGGTCTTATGAAAATATTTTTGGGTGAAAACCAGATTTTTAACCTTTTGCAGAACCTTTTTCATTTGGGCAGAAATATTCGGATATTTTGCCTAAAAAACTCCAGAAGCTGTTTCAGTACAAGTTTTTGGCAAAATGTTCATATTTTAGTTAGGATTTCTGAGCAAATTTTGTTTTGTTGATTGCTTTCAAAACATGAACATTTTAAACCAAAAGAGTTTTCAGAATCGGAAACAGAAATTTTTGGTGTTTGTTGGAAAGTGAAAGACTGAGTTTTGTGTATAAAAACATACTGGTAAACATGTGGGTTTTTTTTTTAAGTAACTGACATTGACAGTTCCAACTTCACGAAGGAAGGAATAATGACATTAAACTAGCTTAACTGGGTCTTTTCCACCCATTTCTTCATTCTGTGTTACAATTTTTAATCTACCACTTTTCTATTTTTCCCTCCCTTTCTCCCAGTCCTTTAAGGTCTCCATCTTTACAGCAATAGTTTTTCTTCTTTCTTTTCCCCACTGTTTTGATATTTCTGATCTTCTCAACCATGATGCGGCAGAAAGTACAATGGGCTTAAAAGAAACATTTTCACTTATTGTTTTTTTCATTTTACAGCACGAAAGGACCGAGTTTGCTAAAGTAATCCTTAGCTAATTGCCTTGAGATGATCTATAATGGTGAAAGTACATTATGCACCTAATAAAAGTTCCTCAGAATCTTAGTTTTGTATTGTCTATACTTACTGATGATCCTTTAGCACCTTTTGGACCAGGGGGACCCTGAACAGAGGAAAGGGAAAATATATCATTAGCAGTGGGGGAAAAAAAAGTGAAATCATTTCATAGTCATTTGATTTTTTCAGTGAATTCCCTTCAGCCCCATTGGTGTCCCTGCTTTCATTTTCTGCTGACATTTGAACAGTTGGAATTTGACAAAAAAACATTCCCTGAAGAAATGCTTGCACCATCGCTTCCAGAAATGTGAATTTTAGGTAGCACATACAAGAGTTTGTGTCGGCCATGCCTATGCAACCCACTCACATGCTCATCCAATCAAGGGACAGAAACCCACCTATGATTTATTAAAGCCATTATATCTGAACATCCCATACTTAAACTTTACATAAACAATGCTGATCAGCATAGAGTGTACAAACTTCAAAAATATATTCACCAAGTCAAGGGAAATACATAATAAAATGATGATTCCGCAATGGCTTGTGGATACTCCACAGGCAAAAAAAGGAGTGAATTGATTATTTATCATGAGGGGTTTGGATCATACCATTCGTTTATTTCTTTTTTATGCCATCAAACCTCTATGACAGGGATGGGGAATCTAAGTCCTGGGGGCCGGATAAGGCCCCAGCTTCCCTAGATCCGGCCTCCAAGGCTCAGGGCTCCTCCCCCCCCAGCATTGGGAAGCCCATGCTGGTGCTCCAGGATGACCTCCTGCCCCCCCCCCCCCCACGGGGTTGGAGCATGCAAAGTCTAGTAGATGGGGCCTGCTAGGCTCTGGTATGGTATGCAAGGAGAATGAGGGGAGTGTCTTTCTCCTCAGTCGGGGGCCATGTCAGTGAGGGTTTGTTTGGGGTTTTTTTGGTTGTCTCTTGTGTGCAGCCCCGACTGATTTTTCTGTGGGTCAGCGGCCCCCAACCCAAAAAAGTCCCCCACCTCTGCTCTACACACATTCCTCAGTCAGAACATTCATTGTGCTCAGTGACTCTCATCTCTTTCCTTCCCCCGCTGCTTGTTTCCTTAGCCTCTTAATTTGAACATTCTTCATGGGCTAGTCTGGATAATCCTAATTTCTGTTAGTGAGTATTTACATCTATGGGCAATGCCACTGTAATCAATAGGCCCACTCAGGGAGAAAGAGTAAATAAAGATTGCTTTATCTAGCCCAATGTTTCTCAACCTTTTTTTATAAAGTATCCCTTTAAAAAAAAATTATAAATAACCCCAGTATCTACAGTTTTCAGACATACAACATTTTTTCTACCATTGCAACACATTTGTGTCAGCAACTTAAACATAGCCAGGTGGGCGGTGACATTTTTGGGTGTAAAAAGTACAAAAATAATAGAGAGCTGTAAAACTTAAAACAAAAATTCAGTTTTCTCCATATTTCAGTTGTGTTGATGTACCCGCCAGACTTTTCTCGAGTACCCCTAAGGGGTACCACTGGTTGGGAAACACTGATCTAGCCTACTGGAAATACAAAGACAATGGCTGGTTTAAGACAAAACAACGTGTGGGTGATATTTATCTTTTCCCTGAAATGATACACCATACCTGAACAGATGCTTGGCATAACATATCAATGTCCCTAAAGCTGGCTCGATGGCTCTGAAAGATTTTATTCATCTAAACCGGTGAACATCTAGGATCTTCCCAACAGTGCTGTGCCCAGTACTGAACACCAAGAACGCACTGGAAACAATAACTCATCACTTCAAAGTACTTCACAAATATTAATTAAGATGCACCAGACCCCAGGGAGAAGAGCATCACACGATTATCCTGACTTTGTGAAAGCCAAGATAAAAAGCATTTAAGTGACTCATTAAAGGTCACACAATGCATCAATGCAGAGCCAGAAATAAACCCCAGATTACAGGTTGAACCTCCAGTCCAGCACTCTCTGGTCCGGTAACATCCGTGGTCTGGCATGATGTTAGTTAGCCAGATGTCCATTTATCATGGATGTGACCAAGTTTCCCATGGTCCCATAAAGTTTGTTTACAGCCACCAGTCCTGGCTCTGTGTTCTGTGCTGTTATTTAGCTCTAATTGACCCCTAATGTCTTCTAAGAGCCCAGCTAGTGGTGGAAGTGTTGGTCATGCTGCTAGACAATATTGGCCTCCCCTGGTTCGGCAAATTCTCTGATTTGGCACCCGTCAGGTCCCAAGGGTTCTGGACTAGAAAGGTTCATTCTTTATTTGACTTGCAGGTCTGTGTTTTTACTGCCTGACCAGATAGATTTTTTATTTCAGATACATACCGGTAATCCTGGTGGGCCTGGAGGTCCAATGGGACCAGAAGGACCATTGATACCCTGAAAAGTAAAGGCAAAAGAATGTTTATTTCAATGTATTCATGTTGGTCATCATCTATGTACCATGAGCTCAGATGTCAAATTTTGGTGCTTCGTGACTGATGACAAAGCATGGAATAAAGCTCCCTTCCTTCAGGCACATCCGTACAGGTCTGAGCGTCCACATACCAAGATCAGCGTACCACCTGGGGCTTGAATCTCCACAACAGCGGTTCTCAACTGCTGGGCTGTAGCCCACTGCCGAGCTGTAGCTCATTTGCTGCCTGGCCATGGCGGCTCTGGGGCCAACGAGCCATGCAGCTGGCGGCAGGAGGAGAGAACGTGTGAGCCTCCAGTGGCCACTCCCCCTGCCTGCGTGGCCGATTTTGCCGCTGGCAGTGGCAAAAGGAGATGGAGCAGGAAGTGCCTCCCTCCATCCCATCCAGGTAAGATGGCAGCCCAACTGGGGCTCCGCGCTCTTCCGCTCCCACCTCTACTTCTACCCATGGGGGTGAGCATGGGGAAGGAGGGGGCAAAGAGGTGCTGGGTGAGGTTAAAGGGCATGGGGTATAGGGGTGGGGTCAAAGGGTTTTAGGCACTGGGGAGCAAAGGGCTGGATTAGGGCCAGGCAGACAGATATCATCTTATTTGCATATTTGCTTATTCATTATTTGAACAATGAATATGCAAATATGCACATTTGATGTTACCGGGCCGCCAAAAGTTTGTGAATGGGTTTGCCCATCCCCCAGGTAAAAAAAGTTGGGAACCACAGATCGAGAAGAGCTACCTCATTTCCTAGTCTCCCTTGTTTCCATTAGCGATAGGCCCAAGTTACCCACTTCCCTGACCTTTTAGAGCACAGGGATTCAGCGTCTCTTTGGAAGGACAGGTCCAATTTTGGATCTGAATCAGAACTTTCCTTAAGTTGACCAACTTCTAGTTGATGACTATCTCTAGCTTCTATAGGTACAGTATGGTACATTTGTGTAGGAAATACCACTGAAGTGTTAGCAAAAGCACCCTGTGTCATACTGAGATGATGTTTCTGACCAGAAAAAGCCAACGCTGCTATTACGGCACCAAAGGAACAAGGTTTTACTCCCTTATGACCAGTATGAAGACTCAGCATCACTTCCTAGGCACATTTAATAAAGGTCTCACCAAATGTCTCCAAAGTGCCCCTAAAAACACCTACCTGTTCTCCTTTAGGTCCGGATGAACCCTGGGGACCTGGGAGACCTCTGTCACCCTTTTCTCCTTGCTCACCAGGGGGCCCAATGAGACCAATTAAACCTGGATGACCCTAGAGAAAATAAATAGCAGAAGTGAATTAAGATCAGCTGTCTCATACGCTGGAAGGTGTTGAGCACCCGAAACTCCTACAGAAGAGATGTCTCTAAAAGCAAGTAACTAAACAGGTGGGAGGAAATGTTTGCACCTATTGGAATCCGGGGATGGAAAGGTGCAAGGTGCATGTAGCTGAGCATGAAAAGCAGCCAGAAATGCCCACCATCCCTAGTGTAATGAAAAACAATAGCTTTTTGCCAAAGGAAATGAAGTCAATGTGATAACAGAAGTGGCGTAGCTGTGCTCCTGATTCTGTTCTTTTCATGACTTGGCATATATTATGTTAATTTCTACAAAATAAAGTTGAGAACCATTAGCTCAAATATGCCCTGTGTCTACCAAGCTACTGCCTTTTTCTTTGCCTTTGCTAACTTGCACACACACACAGCATGATAACTAGAGATTGCATAGGGACATAAGCCTAACAGAATGGATCCGTTTAGTTTCCTGCAGAATGTATCAATGCCTCATAACTCCCAGGAAAGTGCAAAACATTAGCCCTGGATTCCAATGTGGAATTTTACACACTGAACAGTGGGAAGAAATTTCTTCCTGCATCACTAACATTTCTTCCAGGCCAGTGAATCCATCTGGTAATTAAATCAACATATGTACCCCCAAAGAAGATTCATAACTGAAGGCATTGTCATGACCAACATCTCTTGCATGCATGAGCCCACTTCTAAAGATCTGCCTGATGCTAGGACACCTTTGACAGCCCCACTTTGTGTTTTAGCATGTATGGTCACGGAGAAAGAGAATTCTGGACCAATGTGAAATCTAACTGCATATTATGCATACAGGGATAAACTCATTCCCATGTAGAGAGACTGAACAAGGCCTATGCACCTCTTAAGCCTCATCTAAGACCTGGAAATAGAGCTTATGTTGGACTTAAGCAGTGCAGAGACCTTGTGCATCTTGCTTCAGAGGGGCAGATTTAACCCCAAAAGCTAGTGAATCTGTTAATAATATAGGTCTCATCAACATAGCATGACTGCTGAGATCTATTACCTTACAGTTGTGGAGGGGAAGGAGGCTATGAATTTGAAAAAATAGGTCTCTGACCATGTTTTATGTAGCAGTCTTACCTTTTCACCTTTAGGACCCGAATCTCCCTTAAGACCAGGTAAGCCGGGTGGGCCCTTTAAAGAAAATGAAAGAAGAGGAAACTCAGATTAAAAAGGCAAGTTTCTGTATATAAGTAACCAAAACCCACGTGGACTATAAAGACATACCAGTGGGCCTGGAGGACCATCAGGACCTGGAGAGCCGGGGAGCCCTTGTTCACCCTGTAAAACAATGCAATTCACTCAGACTAGGCTTTCATAGCAGAGGTTGTCCAAAGGTGAAAACTTGGATCCAAGCTCCCCAAACTTTCAGGAAGTTCAAATCACTTTACACATTCATATGTAACTCTCTGGCTTGGGCCCATCTCTAGAAAACGTGATTAATTCTATAACCCTTATTAAGCTTAACCTTAAGAATGCACCAAATTATAAATGCTCCAGGACACACACACACACAGAGTCTGGGTGCAAAGGTTACTGAAGTCAGATATCTTTCTAGCAACTTTATGGAGTTTTGAATCAAGTCTTCTGAAATTAAACTAAACGACAAATTGAAACACAAAGCCAAATCTTTCTTTGCTCCTAAGTGGCAAGGAGAGTTTTATCTGAGTGCACCAAAGAAACTAAACTTCATAGCACTTTGCCTAAGTCTCTTTTGAAATTGGAATGCAGAATTTTAGAAAATTTACCTTACAGCTTCTTCAACCTTCAATAAAAAATTAAAACCAAACACACACAATTTCCCTTGACTTGGGAATCATTAAAAAAGAGATAGCTAATAAGACAGAAAATATCTTATTTCCTCTTTATAAATCTATGATATTCCTGCATCTTGAATACTGTGTTCATATGTGGTTGCCTCATCTCAAAAGAGATATAATGGAATTGGAAAAGGTTCAGAAAAGGACAATAAAATTATGAGGGGGACGGAACAGCTGCCACATGAGATCAATAAGACTTGAGCTGTGTCTAGATTACATCCCTCTGCCGAAAGAGGGAAGTAAATTAGGCACTTCGAAATTGCAAATGAAGCCGGGAATTGAATTTCCCATGCTTCATTTGCATAATCACGTAATGGTGCTCTTTCGAAAACGCGCTATTTTGAAAGTAAAACCGTGGTCTAGATGCGGTTCTTTCGAAAAGGGAAGGCTTTTTCGAAAGATCCCATAAATCGCATTTTCGAAAGAGCGCCATTATGTGATTATGCAAATGAAGAGCAGGAAATTCAAATCCCGGCTTCATTTGCAATTTTGAAGTGCCTAATTTACACCTCTGTGTTGAAATAGGGATATAATCTAGGCGTACTGTTGGACTTTTCAGCTTGGAAAAGGATGATTAAGGGATGATATGATAGAGGACTATAAAATCATGTGGAAAAAGTGGATAAGGAAAAGTTATTTACATCTTCCCCTAACAAAAGAACTAGGGCTCATCAAATGAAATTAATAGGCAGCAGGTTTAAAACAACAAAAGGAAGTATTTCTTCATACAGTGCACAGCCATCCTGTGGAACTCCTTGCCAGAGGATGTTGTGAAAGCCAAGAATTTAACAGGGTTAAAAAAGGAGATGGACCTATCCTTCATGAATTTATCTATCACTGGCTATTATCCAGGATGGGTAGGAATGGGGTCCCCCTGTTTGTCAGGGCAGGGAATGGATCACTTGATGATTCCCTGTTCTGTTGATTCCCTCTGGGGTACCCGACATTGGCCATTGTCAAAAGACAAGATAGTGGGCTAGAGGGGACTTTGGTCTGACCCAGTCTGGCTGTTCGTATGTTCTTATGACTTCCTAGTCCCCACCATAAGTAAAATAAATACCAACCCACCCATCCTTCCCACCCTAAAACTCAGCTAAAAGCCACAGAAAAGAAGAGATTTGAACTCTATTGGACCACTTGGGTTGGGGGAGTGAATACTAAGGTCATGGCCCCTCTCCTAAAATCACCCAGGCATCAGACATCAGGCATTGAAGTCTAGGGGTTCTGTGGCCCACCTATAATGGTACATGGGGTGAAAGGCATCCTCTACGAGAGATGCTTTATTGTAAGGCCTGGTCATTATTCCTGTTGAAATGCTTGCTGGGGCTACCCCCAGTTTTGAAATACTCACCACTGGGCCAGGTATTCCTCGAAGACCATCAGGACCAGGTTTCCCCGGAGCTCCCTGGGGACCTACTGGACCGGTCTTCCCAGGAGGTCCCTCCAAACCAGATTCACCCTGGTGGCAAGTGACAAAGAGATCCAGTTTGTAATTGGGCCGAAATGAATTACAGTTCACCAGACCTAGTGTGACAAATGCATCTCCCTCCCTATGTTTCTACCTTGCAGTGAGATGCTTTTCCTGCCACACCCCATTCTCTAGTGCACCACTGAAAGCCAAATCCTGGAATTGCAGTACTTTTCCATGTCCATTGGTTTACTGACCAACATGAAGGAGCATTGCTTAGGTTGTAAGTTCTACCATCTTTGGGTTCCATGTTTGTACGGCACCTAAGACAATAGTCTATCACTAGGGCTCTAGGGTGCAAGCCATAACTAATATGTACACGTTTGGGAGCCACCAAAAAGGTATGAATAAAAATATTACCTGGCTAGCATACTACCTTCCACATCCTAATGACTTAACCAACTAAACAATGGGTACTGAAGAATAATTTGCACCTCCTCTATCAGCTTCTTGTAACTTGAACACTCTAATTCACTATTTTCCCCTTCCTTTCCCCCCACATCCCCTTTTTATTTTTGGATCTGGATTTTTAATACTCCAGTCATCTGAAGAAGTGGGTTGTACCCATGAAAGCTTATGATACCATCAATGTGTTTTGTTAGTCTTTAAGGTGCTGCTAGACTATTCGTTGTTTTTCAAGTTTTTCCAGTAATAATAATGTAACTTACAATACCATTTTCAACACTACTCTAAATTGGGCTCAATATGAAGTTAATCATTGTCTGAGAATACCATAGTCTTGTCTACACAGTGACATTCTGTTCCTTCTACACAACGTTTGAGGAGGTGCTGCATAGCAAGAGCGGTGGAAAGCACAGCTGCAGATATTGATTTAATCAACACACATTCATCCCTTACCTTGGCTCCTTTCTCTCCTTGTCTTCCTTCAGGACCCGCTGGGCCGGGAGGACCCTGGTCAAAACATAAAACGGAAGCATTATCGTCTTGGATCAATGCTCGCCTGGAACGACGGGGGTGGTATTTTCAGAGTTACTGTAAACAAGGAGGGAAATAACAAGGCGGCTATGTGCCAATGGCCTGAATAAACAACACCCTTAAAAATTAGCCCTCTACCTTTTGATAGAAAAATCCTGAAATAGCATGGGAGAGCCAAATGTTTCACCTCATTTTATATTGGTTACCACAGAATTCAATAGGCACCTTTCCATTCCCATCCATAAACTTTGGATTTAGCTCTAACCATCTTTAAGTGCTCCCAACAAACAATGTTATTTCAGTATGTGACTTTTCTGACATTTTGTTCTTAGCTGCAGAAAATAAATTATTCTGTGTGACTGATTCAGATTATTGGGGTGCTCCCATGTGTATACACAAGGCACTCATGTGCATACATTTCTGGAGGTGCTTCAAGGCCAGATTTCAGTGTCTTGTGGACTACAAGATTAATAAACTCTCTGCTTGTTCCTGTTTGCAGGGTCACTCCACAAGCAGACAGGCAAATGCAGATCAAGATATTCCTGTAGCAATTGTTTTCAGTGTATATCATTTTTACG
The DNA here is from genome assembly GCA_032595735.1 of Pelochelys cantorii. Lineage (NCBI taxonomy): Eukaryota > Metazoa > Chordata > Testudines > Trionychidae > Pelochelys > Pelochelys cantorii. The sequence goes on from CM064347.1 coordinate 8,542,448, forward strand.
AATCAGTTTGAATACAGGCCAAAACTCCAGCTGGTGTGAACAGGCACTGTGTCAACTGACTTTTGCCCATTTGCATCTGTGGAGGCTCTGGCCCCAAATTTTCATACATCAGTGTAGCAATATGGCAAGGTTGTGAGGGGAATGACAAATGTTGCCATGCAAGGCAGGTGTTTACCATTTGATCAGAACTTTAAGAACTCTGTTGATTGGACAAGTCCTGCTCAAATTAAAGCATAATAATGATACTCATTTTTGAAATCTCATTAATATGTACATGAAACCACATTCTAAAAAAAATTAACTTACCCTCTTCCCTGGGGGACCTGATGGGCCTGGTTCGCCAGTTGGGCCAGGAGATCCCTAGGTTAAAAGTGGAAGAACATAACTCAGAATTGCCACATGTCTTGAAAAAGAAACAGACCACGGGTCTAACATGTGACCTGACTGATTCTAGTTTGCAGTAGGATTAAGAATAAGCAGGCAATGCAAGGTCTGCCGTCTAATCAGAGAAGCTGGTATCTCACTTTATCCCATCTTACGATGTAAGACCAAAAGAGTAAGGTGAAATATAATAGAAATCTTAAAACGAATAAAAGGAAACACATAATATACTCAAGCTATAGACGTGGCTGCTGGGATCCAGTATATCATTGCAGCTGGACTGAGAAGTGTGGAAGAGATTTGCAGAGCAAAAATGGAAGTCAGATACTTGGCTCCCAGTACAATGGGAGTTGGGTGCATAACTGCTGTTTGGCCCCTTCGAAATCTCATCCTGCATTTCCACATTTCTAATGATCTGGGCAAAGATTAGACCTAGGAACCAGGAGTAGCCGAAGGTGAATACTATGCTCCTAATCCCTAACAGATCTTGTATACCAGAATATACTTACAGTCTGACCAGGTTCACCATCATCTCCTTTGTCACCTGGGGGACCATCTTGACCCTAATGAGAAGGAAAAGGAGTTTTATTTTCACTAAGAACTGCCCTTCTCCAATCCAGGCTGAAAGCAGTTCATCTTGACTGCATCTCTGAGATCATTTCTGAATGGTTGGCACTTACAGCTGGGCCAGGTTCTCCAGGGGGACCCGGGTCACCAGGAAAACCAACGGGACCCTGCAAAAGAAGGAGAATAGCCCCAGGTCAGCTACAGTCTAGCTACCAGAGAACTGTAAAGCAGCGTATCTCTCTTACTCCAGACACAACTGAAGGAGCTACTGGACACAGCAAAGTGTTGAGCTGTAAAGCTTGGACATTAAAGTTCAGATCCCCCAAGCTGAAAGGATTGTGGATCTTGAGTTTTGGACCATGCCATCACACATGGAGACAAGGTGGTATGTTCAGCTTGCGGTCCAAATTTCTGAAAAGTGCAGGAGTGTTACTATACAACGTAGGGACGTAAATACCCACTAAAACAGTTAACCAGTTAATATAATTTTAATCGTTTAATCCATTAACTCTTGGGAGGCTGTTGCAAAGCAGCTAGGGCTGGAGGCCCACCAGGGCTGCAGTTCCATTGTCTCTGCGGTGTAGGGGCCCTGCCTGCCAGGCACACCAGGGACTGATCCAAGGTGACCTGCTGCGGCTGGGATCCCACTGGCTGACCCACCACAGACTGGGGGCTGTTCCAGACCAACCTGACACAAGCAGGGAGATGTTCCAGGTCTGACCTGCCAGCCAGCCCTCCGTGGCTGGTTGTCCACTGGCGTTTGAGCAAGTCCAGTTAACCAGTTACCCGATAAGCATTCTGTTAAGCCTAATGCTTACCGGGTAACTGGTTAACCAGTTAACCTTTTACATCCCTCAAATAATCTTTGGGTTAGTCCATTGTAAACATGGGGCAAGTCATAAGAACTCTTCCGAAGTCTGAGACTGTTTGGTGCTGGTTTGCTTAATTAAGGATCATCACCGAAGTTTGGATTCAGACATGAAGTGGGGGGAGCCTTGGGAAAGGAGGCTGATACCTGGGGGGTTGGAATAATGTGGAGCAGCATCTTAGAATATGAAGATAGAAAGTGATAAAACTCAACTGTCAGTCTATTTAAAATACCATTTAAAATCACTTTTCGTTGCCCCAGGTCTTCGGCCCATGTAAATCAACAGTGTTCTACTGAAGCCAATGGAGCAACCTGTATTTGTCAGCTGAGTTTCTGGCCTCTTGTGTAGAACATCTTTCACACAGGGAACATCACAAAGCATTTAATGCCTGTACAATGCCTACGGAATACATGACATGACGTCCGGAATGGGGTTCAGACAATAAGCTTCAACCAATAAGGCAACATTCCAAACACCCATGACATGTTAATAACTTCCCTGCCTCCTCTACCATTTCATGCCATCCTTGCTTATCACACAATACAAAGCAAGAGGCAAGAAAAACACCAAACCCCCGTTCTCAGCTGGTTAGCTCTACTGCTTTCAATAGCACTAGGACAGTTTACGTCAGTTGGGGACTACGATGCAAATCCCAGATAAGGAAATACAGTCATTTCTTAGACAAAACATACACAGCCTTTTAAATCTCACAGGCTATACCGCAAAGTGTGCCCACAGGGAGAGAGCCATTATAACACCTATGCCCCACTTAACGCTCTCCAAACAGGGCTTTACATAAGATATGAACAGGGCACAGACCTCATATGCACACAGGCAAATTTCACTCTAATGTGGAAAAAGGACTGACCATTCCAGTATTACCCAAATATCCTAGAAGCTAGGGCTCTTGCTCCTTAAAATCCCCGTGGAATTGGTTTGAACTTGGGCACCACTAGACGGACGGGCTGGTTCATTTGACTGGTAAGCCATCTCAACTTCCCTGGGCATCTTTGGAACACGGCTTCCAAAAACGAACCCTCCGTTCAACGCTCTTCCTAAATGATGGGCTACTTACAGGGCTGCCTTTTGGCCCATCATCACCTGGTGGACCTTTTGGGCCAGGAGGACCAGCTGCGCCAGAGGGACCCGCTTCTCCCTTTTCGCCTCTTTCTCCTTTAGGACCCTGTAGGGAAAACAGGATTTCCCGTTATGTAGAGAAAATGCTGGTGTTATTTGTTTTATAAGTTCAGTTACACTGCTCAAGATACCTGGAGATTATTTATTATAAATACCTCCTGCTCCATATAATTAGATGGCCCCTGTGTTACTTTTACAAAGGCCTGGAGAACTTTTATTTCACATCTATTCTTTTAGTTAAAAATACATAGCACGGCAAGGCCTGCCTTCTGTAAGCTGCAGCAAACCGCAGTCTGTTCTGCCTTCCGCCGTGTACGTCCTTCCTTCCAAAATGGGGGCTGAATTCAGTCTCCGTATCCTTACTCATGAGTGACCATTATTAACACAGCATCCTATGGAAACCTCAAACTCCAGCCCCTCCAGACAAAGCCTGGAGAAAGGCAGGCCCAAAAAAACCTTAGGCCAGGTCTACACTAGACCTGGAAGGTCGGGTTAAGTTACACAATGCCAGCTGTGTGGAATATGTAGATGGAGTCTGCTCACCTTAAGCTGAGCTTTGTGCCATCTTCACCGAGGGAGGCCAACAGGAGCAAATGCTCTGGTCAGCTTTCCTTACTCCTTGTGACTATGAGGCGTACCGGTGTAGAGTGGAGCTGCTCTCAACATCCATTTAGCCGGTCTTAATTAGACCCACTAAATTGAATGCCAGAATACTGGTCTCCAGCATGGCAAGTGAAGACATGGCCTTAGACTTTCAGAGAGTATTGGGTGCGGGGTGAATTTCATTGGCCACTTGCCCATATACATACTTCACAAAGGCTCTAGAGAGATAGGAAACCCGCTACAAGAGGGGTGGACAAATACCGGCCTGCAGGCTGGATCTGGTTCCTCAGGGTTAGTCTCTAGCGGGCCACTGCCCCTATATTTACCTGCACTTCTGCAGTTATGGGCGATTGTACCTCCTGTTGGCCATGGATCAACGTTCCCAGCCAATGAGAGCTGTGGGAAGTGATGTCCTGATCTGTGCCACCTCCCGCAGCTCCCATTGACCAGGAACAGAGATCCACAGCCAATGGGAGCTGCAACTGGCAACAGCGGCCTGCCAGGGGCTAACCCTGGCGAACCACCGTGGTTTTATTGCCCACCCCTGTTCTACATGCAGATGCATGATCCTGATTATCTTAATATTTCTACCAAGTCTGACCACATGCCTGGGAAAGTCCTTGTAAAACAAAAATGCCACGTGTCAGTCAACAAAGGAAGCCCATTGAGCTTTCAAGACAATTCACACTCATTGGGTCGAACTCTCCTTAATGGGCAGGTCCATCATATTAGTTATTCTGCCTTGCTATTGCTCTAAAGCACTAATCCTGTTCAATTTCAGTGAAAACATGATACACATATATTTGAAAAAAATGTACCACTTACCGGGGGACCACCCTCTCCTGGAAGACCAGGCTCACCGGATTCACCAGGTTCACCCTACAGATCAGATCAGAGGGGGGAGAAATCACATGGTTATACTGATACTGATAGCACCCTATGGAGGGGGATGTAGAATATTGCCCTTCAATGCACAGCAGGCGCCATTTCCAGCTGGTCAGTAAATAACTAAGCAAACTTCTGGAAAATCTGGGGAAGGGAACTTGTGGTCACCTGCCTGTCCGCCTGGCTCCTAATACACTTGAAATGTGGCATTTTCCCAACCAGCTCTAGTTAAAGTATTGTTTAAAATTAATACTGATCACCCACTCATATGGGCTTGTCATTGGTTATATTCTTGCCCTGTCATGGACTCGATTCTAAGAGGTGCTGAATGTCTTCATACCTCCCACTGCCTTCAATGGAAGAAGAGGGTTCTCAGCACTTCATAGAAGCGCACTGTACCATTCTGGATTGATCCCCATTATGTTTCTCTGCAGCAAGATCAGCCTGTTCATATTTTCCAGTGTTAGTACGTGTATCAGTTAGGGATGTTCAATATTGATTAGTTGAATAGTTGATTAACCTCATGAATTTTTCTCGGTTACTTGACTATTCTATGGTCCCCGGGGGCAGGGCCGGCAGCCAGTGTGCTCTGGCCCCACTCCCAGGATGCCCATCCTGCCACTCCATGTGGCTGCCATCTGCATCAGCTCCCCTCGTGGTCCAGCTGCCTGTCACCCCACACTGCAGCCTCTGATACAGAAGCAGCAGCGCAGGGTGGCAGCAGCCCATGTTGGCGTGGGGGGAGGGTCTGAGCTCCCAGACCTGGCATGAGCCGGAACTGAGCCAGGCTGCTGGACAGCCTACTAAACAATTTACTGGTGGGGGGAAAAGAGGGGAAAATGTGTGTAGTTGATAGCATTAACTTATAAGCTTTTGTTTATTGGTTAATCAACTACACCATGGGTTCCCAAACTGGGGGGGCATGAAGAAATTCCAGAGGGGGCGTGAGGCGACCCAGCCCCCCACCCCCTGTCAATCCCCCTCCAAGAAAGAGCCCGGTCCGTCCGTCCGCTTAGGTGTCCGTTGGAACATGCAGACTGGCTGGAGCAGACTTCAAAATGGCCACCTTAAAAGGGCAATGCCTGATTTTGCTGCTATTTTTATTTTTCGGCCCTGGTCAGATCCTTTTTTTTTTTCTCAACAAGTTTTGCTGATATTTTTGGGGGGAGGGGCATGAGGGTTTCTCAAAAGTCAAAAAGGGGGCGTGATGCCGTAAAGTTTGGGAACCACTGAACTACACTATTGTATCCCTAGAATTAGTACATGTATTTTTTTTCTGAGTGAAAGGCATTTCCCTTTATTTTCTTGACAGCAACAAAAAAAAAGGTCAGACGTTTAAAATTTTTTAAACAGGCCACGTAATTAAGAAGAAATCAGGTTATAAAATGTCAATGGATGGCTGAATATCAACCTGATTTTTCAGTGGGGAAAAGAATCAAGTGTATTTAGAGCTGATAGAAGCTCCCCAGTAGACAGCTATAAAAGGCATCTTCCACATATACAACAAGGAAACACAGCATAAACATAGTTGTACCAGTTTCCTCACAGTGTCCCTATGTCAGAACCCAGACTGCACAGTGATATCCAAAAGCGCATTTCAACTTCCATGACAATGACAGCTTTGGATTCTCTAACAAGACCACCAGCAATAATGTCACTTAGTGCCCACTGGGATGGCAGTTCTTGGTTTCCTGTTCAGTAGGAACTGGAGAGACTCCCAAGGTATGTCTAGACTGCATCCCTCTGTAGGCAGAGGGATACAGATTAGGCAAGTCGACATTCAAATGAAGCGGGGATTTAAATGGCCACCATTTTTGCCAACTCAGCAAAAAGCGGCAGTCTAGAGGGGGATCTGTCGAGAAAGAAAGCCTTTTTTGACAGATCCTGTAAACCTCCTTTCAGTCTAGACATACCCCCATCGATATCGGTCCAGTTTTCACATGGCAAAGCTGTCAGTCACTACCAAGCAAGGCTGGATGTGAAGGAGATATTTGGAACACCTAGTCCATATTCATTACCAATGGACAGAGCTTCCAATGGCCCTTCTTCATTTTAAACAGTTGTGGGTATGTTAATGGAGAACTTGCTGGTTAAGAAAGCCTCTGGACAATATGAGTACCCCAGCTCAAGTCACAGGCCAGTTTCCACAGACATCCATGGCAAGCCTCCCAGTGGATTTCAATGGAAACAGCATGAAGCCTTGCTCAGCATGCTTTACCTTCTCTCCTACAGCTCCAGGGTTTCCTATTCCACCCGGAGGACCTTGAGGACCATCTGCTCCTGGTGGTCCGGATGGGCCTCTGGGCCCAGGGGGACCGGGTGGACCCTACAAGAAAGGAGAGGCATAAGAAATCAGTAGACAATACATTTTTTGTAACAGACATTGATATTAATGATGAAACTCTTGAGGAATTGGATTCGCTTACCATTTGTCCGACATCACCTGTTTCTCCCTTCTCGCCAGGTGGTCCAGGCAAACCCTGTGGAGATGTGGGTATATGGGACATTTTTAGTGGGTTACATCACAAACGCAATATGGGGACTTACAACCCCAAATATATCATGCCATTGGAAATTACCTGCAAGCCCACGGGGCCTGGGGGACCAGGGAAACCTCTTGGACCTTCATCACCTTTCTGACCAAAGAGACCTTGTTGTCCTCTCGGACCTGGCTCCCCATCAGCTCCCTAGGGGAAAGAGTGGCTTTGTTTAATTATAGATACATATTATATTTGGGCCCGTATCCCCATCTTCCATTGTAGTCAATGGCAAAGGCCCCACTTTTCTCAATGGGTGCAAGCTTGGTCAATAATTAATTATTAATAATAGCTAGAATACTCACAGCTGGACCTGGTTGGCCAAGTGGACCTTGTGGGCCGGTAGGACCTGGTGGACCCTATTCAGAAAAAGATGTTCAATGGGATATTTAGCAATAGGGACTAAAAGACTCTTATTATTGTCAGGCATGGCACCACATTCCACATTGTTGAAAACAAATACAAGAGAAAGGACTTAATTTGGCTCTCCCATGCACCAGTGTCAATCGATATGATGTCCATGGAATCACACCACTGCAATCAAGAATGAGTAGGAAAGGAATCACACCCTCGGATCATTTTTACTATATATTGCAAACCAATTAGGGAACGGAAATCTTTCGGGAAAGCAAGGAACAGAGTTATGTATTACTGTGTAATATAATGTGTGGTCAAGAGTTATAACACTACCTCAGAAAACTGAGTGAGTGGAAGATAAAGGTGGCGTACTAAACACTCAAGGGACAGTGAATGTCAATGCTAGGGCTGTTCTCACAATTTTTCCTCTGCCCCCCCAAAATCTATGCCCTACAATATGGTTTTAGCTCTATAATAACTTGTTATTTCTCCAATAACATAAAATAATGCCATAGAATTTTTAACCCATGTGAAGCATCTTTATCTTTCCTGGAAATGTTAACCAGTAGGGGAACATTTTAGAATGCTACGAACTGAAAAGAGGGGTTTCTAAATGAATATGTAATTTCAATTAGTGGGGCTACTCCTGTTGTAGTAATGATGGGACTGTTTCCACAATGGAAATAAAGGGGCATTATATGAGATCATTGGAACGTATGCCACTGGAAGACCCACCACTGGATTTTTCTTTTTACCGTCCAGTCGTCTTCTTTCTTGCCACTTTCTTATTTGGGGTTGGTGACTTTTATAGTCTTATTCCATAACACGTGACTCTATGCCACACTGTTAGGTCTCTCTGAGGCCATGTTTCCAATTACTGGAGAATCGACACTCTGGCAATTGATCCTTCAGGGTTCAATTTAGCGGGTCTAGTAAAGACCCACTAAATTGAATGCTGAGGGCGCCCCTGTTGGCAGCTGGTATGCCTCACAGTTGTGAGGCATAAGGGAAGTCAACAGGGGCATTTCTCCCATCGACCTCTCGCTGTGGGGCCTCCCCAAAAAATTGGTGCAAGGTACTTTGGCTCCAGCTATGCAATTGTAGCTGCAATTGTATATTTCGTACCAATTTTCTCCACTAGTGTAGACCTGGCCTGAGATTCACTGATATTATGTCCATGTACTGAACTTTCATCTCTCCCTTTGTCATCCTCTATCCCTAATCATTGCAAGCTCTCAGCACTTTGCCAGACAAGCCCATACCAATATAGGCTAGTCTCCTGCATTACAACCCCACTTTGTTTCTTCACACTCCTTTGACACCTCAATATCTTCATTTCCATGATGGAGAGATTTCCCTCTTTGTAGCTGGCCAAGTCTCTGTTCTATCCATTAAAATGGGTCAAATTACAGTTTTATATATGCTACTTTTTAACCTTTCCTTCCCCCCCCCCCACATTATAAAGATATGTGTAAAAAAAGGGGGGACAAATAACAGGAAATTAAAATAAAATACTTAGTTTTATATTTCCATCAAATAATGGAAAATAACGATCTTACATAGGTCCCACCAGACTGGCTACTGCCAAAGACATTGTCTGGGACAAACGCACATGCAGGCCAAAAGGAACTGAAATACAAACAGGGTTTTTAAAATAAAGTTCCAGGTTACCTGTTCGCCTTTGTCACCCTTGCTTCCTTTCTGGCCGGGTTCTCCAATCTCACCCTGTCGGATACAAGCATGTACAAATCAGTCCAGAGCTCGGTGACGATTTGTGTGCATCTGTATAGTCAAACGACATCTCCCTCCACATTCTAGCATGTCAGTGGCCTGATCCTGGAAAAGCCGACTCATGTAGAATGTCCCAGGGGACTTATGGGAAGGGATGCAGGATTGGGTCTCCAGGGTGCAATTATAGTTTCAAAACCTTTTTTGAAAGCTTTTCTCAGCCGTTGATAGATACCAAAAGTATCATTATGCTAACCGTGTTGGACGAGAAAGTGAAGGGCATATTTACATACTAACCATCTCTGAATAGCCTGTTGTCCAAAGGGGCTTATTGTAGGTGGTGAGGGAATGTAATTAATTTTGAAAAAGTTAGCAAACTGGAGCAATGCCAAGTAGAATAGGCTCACGGGAGGATAGTGGACTGAAACTTAGTACATAGTGTTGTTGATGAGGAACAGAATCCAGCCAATTCTGTCTCAGCTCTGCTGACTCTGCAGGGCTAATGGGATGTAAAAAGCAGTAAAAAAATGGAATGATGTCGCTAAATGGAGCGGATCTGACTCTGAATACACAGAAGGAACAGGTCTGCCAAATGGGAAGGGGCCATTTTGCATGGGGGCTTCTGGGAGTAAATAAGCACATAAACGATTTTTCTCACCTTATCCCCATCTTCTCCTGGTGGGCCAACAGGACCTGCTGGGCCTGGGAGTCCAACCGGACCTTGAATACCATCCCGGCCGGCTGGGCCTTGTGGACCTTTCTCACCCTGGAGGTACCAGGAATAGGCATGTTAAACAGCATTCTCTTCCACCCTCTGATTCCAGCACAAAATCCCATTAACTTCACTGCTTATCATCAACCAACAACCCTTGATTGTATTTGCATGCATAGAATAGAACCAGTATCTGGCAGACATGTTATAGGTCGATAAGGCTCACTGTCATACGCCAGCCGTAATTTCTACCTCAAAAGATAAAGAAAGGAAGAAAAGTGTCTGACTATGAACACAAAGATGTTGCTGCTGTAATGGTATCATAACAGTTTATCTCGACTCCTCTAGCCTGTCTTTTTCTCTCCATGATGAACAAAACGTATTCAATCAGTTCTCATTTCCAAGAGCCAAATCTTATTGACACTAATGCCTATTCTAATTAATGAAGAGAAAATGCTATCTCTACATATGGAATAGACCAAATTCCCCCTTTCTTCACTGCAGGTTGCATTGCACCTCTATAAACCAGGACTCTCTGGTGTGGCACTCTGCTGGCCCATGGATGTTCCAGGATTAGATTGTCTCGGCACATTACAGAGTTTGGGGAGGGGGGCTGGTGTGAAGCAGGGGGGAGGGTGGGAGACTGGTGCATGGTCCAGCTGGGCTGCGGAGGGGGGCGGGAGCCGGGAAGCCCGATGCATGGCTCAGATGGGCTGCCTGGAGGCTGGGAGCTGGCATGCGTCTCAGCCGGGGCGGGGGGGGGGGGGGTAGAGGGAGGGCAGGAAGTCTGGTATGTGACTGAGAGGCCCAGTGGGGCAGCAGGTTAGGGGGGTTGGGCTGGTAGCAGGGGGGGCAAAAATTACCTCCCCGGGTCCAGCAAAATTCCTCATCAGGGACCAGTCAGGTCCTGAGGGTGTTGGACCAGGGAGGTACAACCTGTACCAGGGCCAATGACTAGAGCTCTGTGCAGATGAAAATTTTGTATCTGCATCTCCATCTGCCAAAAATGAGCTGTGGAGACCAGTGGATATAGATAGTGGATATGCACAAATTTGCAGGGGCCTAGATACGAAATTGATATCTGCCTCCGTTATCTGCAAAAATGTGCCGCAGATATCCACATCCATGGATGCGGATACCCACAGATATAAAGTGGATATCTGTTGATTTGCAGGGCTCTATCAATGCCCTGTTCTCTCACTGAAAATACCTGAAGCGAATAGCAACCACTGCTGGCCTCCTGCTTAAGTATTTATAGTTTTGCATCCTTGAGACAAAAGTCATCTATTGAATCCGCTTTTGTTCATATGAGCTGAAGAGTTAATGTTCTCCACTTCCCTAGCACAGCATTTAATTGTATCTGAATCCCACTGCAAATGATTAGATGCCAGATAAATTGCCTACTCAGCTCTCCCTTAATACATTATACATCCACTTTTCAGCACAGATGTTCATAAAGCAGTTTCAGAAGGAGATTCTTGCCTCAGGACTAGCTGCTAACGCTTTCAATAAACCATCAAATGCAGGAATCAGTGGGAAAAAATTACCTTTAATAACACAAATAAATCAACACAAATGTTCTACCTCAGTCTGAAATCTCTAGGGCCGGCATTTGGCCATTTTGCTGCATGTGAGGCTGACTGAGATGGCCATGATGCAAAAGCAATCAGTGATATATATCTGCACAGCAACTCGGGCAAGAAGATGCACAGAGCTCTGCTTTCAAATCATGACACACACACTACCCGGTTCTCACAGGGCATGGCTACACTCCAGGGTAGCTGCTGCGGTTGATCTTCTGGGGTTCGACTTAGCAGGGGTAGTATAGACCTGCTAGATCAAACTCAGACGGTGCCCCCGTTGATGCTGGCCTCCTACTCCTCCCAACCTCCCCATGTAATGTAGACCAGGCCATAGGGCATGATATATGACATATTCCTGCACAGTGAAAGAGCTGCCAGTTTGCTCAGGCCCAGGGATGCACCAGGTAATATAATGAAGGAGCAAGGCCCATTCATTTCAGGGATCCATTTATGTACCCACTTTCCCACCCATCTAGCAAGTAGATGGTTATGCTGAGGCCCAATGCCGTAGGGTCTCAGTAAATCCCTATTCCTGAGTGTTTCCCCCTCCTCACTCACTCACAGAAAAGTGCAATTTTTGAACCACAACTCAACATTTGACATCAACGTGGGCTATTTTAAACTTTTCATCAGCCACCGTTACTGTGATGTCATATATTTATGATTAGAAAATTTACCAGGCGTTGCTTGGGTCCTTAACTGAAATAATTTCTATTTTTCTTCATTTAAATCATGGCTCTGGGGTGGGGCTGGGGATGAGAGGGTCAGTATGTAGGCTACTCCAGGGAGTGCTCTGTCACCTCAGCTGCTTGGGCCCAGAAGAGAAGTGCCTGTCCATGGCTGCTGCAGCTGAAGCGGATACAACCAGGGGAATGGTGCATGTGGGGCTGGGGGACAGACAGACACACAGACAAGCTCTCTGAAATATATAGTAGATAGCTGTCCCTTTCTTCACCTCTGCCCCCTTGTGGTCATTCTACAGCATAACTGTCCCTGCTAGCAGACCTCCTCCCTTTCTGTTTTATGAGAAACTAATCCCATTCCAAGCACCTCCCATTATCCTGGCACAACCACACCCTGACCTTGCTTTAGGTTATGGTGAAAGGAAACTGCCTACCAACCATGGTGGTCCTAGCTCTTACCATGTAGGAGCAGTTCTTGAACAAACAGAGTCACAGACAGACAAAGATACATTCTGGACAGTACAAGTCTATGGGCTATAGATCTCATGGCACCACCAGGCATTTTGAGGATGACCACTAAATGTACAAGACACATTGCAGGAGAAAGATCTGGCCTACAAGACAATATGGCTAAGGAATTTTAGACTATTATTGGCCACATTTTTCATAACAAAACCAGCTGTTGCTATTTTCATTGCCTACCTAGATCTGTTCATGGCAGATATGTCCATCGATGGCTATTGGCCAAGATTGGCTATGCTCTAGGGGTGTGTCTAGACTACAGGGTTTTTTCAAAAAAAGTGGCCCTTTTTTGAAAAAGCTTTCCCTGCATCTAGACTGCTGCCACGTTCTTTCGAAAGTAAATCGAAAGAATGCGGCAGTTTTTTTGGCCGCGGAAAACCTCATTTTATGAGGAAGAATGCCCTTTTTTTGAAAGTGCTCTTTCGAAAAAAGGTGCTACATAATGCAAACTGTGCTTTTTCGAAAGAGAGCATGCAGACTGCCTAGGTGCTCTCTTTTGAAAAAGTGGCTTGCTTTTTCGAAAGTACGGGTTGTAGTCTAGATGCTTTTTCGAAAGAGGCTTGCAGTCTAGACGTAGCCTACATGTCCCTAGTCTCTGATTGCCACAAACTGGGACTAGATGACAGAAGATGGCTAACTCAGTGACTGCCTGCTTTTGTTCATTCTCTCAGACACACCTGGCATGGACCGCTGTCAGAACACTGGCTATTGGGCTACCTGGACCATTGGTCTGATCCAGTGTGACCATTCCTATGTTCTACCTACAACGCCACTATCATAAGATGACGTATTCAGTTACACACAGTTTTGTTTAAGGTGCATTAGCCCCCATTTAGGCTTGTGTTTATCTGAACAAACACTGGCAGTGCTGCACTGTTTTGCAGATTGCAACAATTATTTTCCTCTTTTTTCAGGTTCAGACTTAAAGGGTATGTCTACACTTGCACCCTCTTTCACGAGAGGGATGCAAATGAAGACATTCGAAATTGCAAATGAAGCCAGGATTTAAATATCCCGTGCTTCATTTGCATATTCGCGTTATGGAGCTATTTTGAAATAGCGCTATTTCAAAATAACAGACGCTGTTAAGACGCGGTTATTTCAAGAGAAATCCCTTCTCTCAAAATAACTGGTAAACCTCATTGTATGAGGAATAAGGGTTATTTCAAGAGAAGGGTTTTCTCCCGAAATAACCGCATCTTAACAGCATCTGTTATTTCGAAATAGCGCTATAACGTGAATATGCAAATGAAGCATGGGATATTTAAATTCCGGCTTCATTTGCAATTTCGAATGTCGTCATTTGCATCCCTCTCTCAAAAAAGGGTGCAATTGTAGACATACCCAAATAGAAGAGCTGATTTTTTTCCCCTGAAGGTCTTAAAAGAGAAGGAAATGCAAAAACACAAGGAAAAGGGAAGAGGGGAAAAAACCTATATTGAAGATGCTGTGGTTTGATTTGCATCTGCAATGCTGAGAGTGAAACAAACTGTCCAAGAAGAGCTATGCCCTGCCATTTCAACCTTCACCACCTGTTTTGACAATCGAGTCTCTACACTCTCTCTGTCTGCCTGAAGTTTCTGATCTTTGGACCACATATACCTTCTGTAGAACAGACATTCAACAAGGCGCTGTAAGATCATGTTCCTACTGCAGGGCTCACCTGTAGCATCAGTATACCATAGTTCAGAGAAGCAAAGGGACAGAGAATACTTCTAGTTGCAGTGGGGGAGATCTAGGTTGGATATTAGGAAAAACTATTTCCCGAGGAGGGTGTGGAAGCGCTGGGAGGAATTCCCTAGGGAAGTGATGGAATCTGCACCCCTAGAGGTTTTTAAGTCCCAGCTTAACAAAGCCCTGGCTGGGATGACATAGTTGGGGTTGGTCCTGCTTTGGGTAGGGGGCTGGACTCAATTACCTCTTCCAACCCTCGGATTCTGTGAGTCTATGATTCTACATTAGGGATTGGATTTTCAAAAGCAGTTAATGCCAATGGAGCTTTAAGTCAATGACAAAACCCCCATTGACTCCACCGGAGACCTACTTCTCCAGTCTAATGAAAACAATTGTTAAGGAGGTTTCCCTAATGCAATTTGCTGTGAGGGGAAAGTGTCTGCCTTTCTCTTCCACTTGCGTTTGCCTCACTTGTTTATTCTTACTCACAGAACAGACAGTGGCAGTTCTGCTGCCTTGGCTTACAATGGCAAAAACTGCCCATCCCCTCACACTGGGATTTTGATTTGAAGAGCTGGCAAGACTGCGGACAAAAGAAAACACCCTGACTTTCAGCTAGTGCGGAATCATCCAAGATTCACTATGCACATGCCTCTCCTCCTGTTTGAGATTGAGAAAATAGCAAAAGAACCAGCTGGCACTTACTACATCTCCCAGAATACAACCTTAGAGAAGCCCCTCCTTGGGAAGCAGTGGAATAGGTCGGTTAGATTTCTTTTTGTGGAACTGCCACAGATCAAAACATCTTTGCTGCTTTCAGGAAAGCTAAATGCACCTGGGGTTTTAGGAGATGGGCTAAGTGGCTCAGAGAAAATGGCAAGAACATAGAATCAGAGAATTTGCCCCAATTTTGCCTGCCACGGAGTTATCACAGGGGTGCCTAGACACACAGACATACACACACAATGAGGCATATTTCACCCGCCCCAGTTAGCATGGGTACAATACTTACAGGGGCACCCTTTTCACCAGCGGGCCCCGGAGGTCCTTGGGGCCCAGGTCTTCCTGGTAAACCAATTGGGCCAGCTGCCCCAGCTGGACCTCTCTCCCCAGGAGAACCCTGTTGGCGTGGGAGGAGAATGGAACAGTCATTAGACATTACAAGTATGAAAAAAAGAAGTGGGAGAAAACAATTAAAACAATTAGGATTTAGAAAATGTATTAAGTACAAAATTCAGCGGGTAAAAGAGAGCGCGACGGTGTGGCTGCCACGTAATGATCCTGCGTTCTAAGGCAGAAGGATCCCAAATATTTTTATTTTAATTAAAACCACTGGAATGGCTGGCTTCTTGCTCTGGACATGGGAGTTCAGTTGCTGGGGGCATATTATCAGTGCTTGAAATGAGAGCACAAGTCACTACTAAGGTAACAGAGCAATACATTTTAAGGATGAATAGTCTCTTCTGAAAAGGGAATCTCAGCTGGGACGGCTTTCAATGGGCAAAAATCTGGCTTTCCTCAGGCTGGTGACTTAGGCCTGGTCTACATTAAACATTAGATCAGCCTAGCTACCTAGATAAAGTGCTCGATAAATTCACAGAAGTTAGGTCCGTCAATGTCTATTGGCCAGGATCGGTAGAAATGGCATCCCTAGCCTCTGTTTGTCAGAGGCTGGAAATAGAAGACAGGGGAAAGATCACTTGATGGTTCCCTGTTCTGTTCACTCCCTCTTTGGCACCTGGCATTGGCCACTGTTGGAAAACAGGACACTGGGCTAGATGGACCTTGATCTGACCCAGTATGGCCATTATGTTTTTATGTACCTTGCTCAGGGCTGTGAAAAATACCACACCCTGTGCAACTGTTAGGTTGACTTAACTTCTATTGTCCGTGTAAGAATTCTTCTGTTGATCTAGCACCTGCTTCTTGGAGAGGTGGATTATCTACATTAATGGATAAAGCCCTTCCTTCAATGTAGGAAGTGTCTATACAGCACTGCTGTAACAGGGCTGCAGTGCCATCGCTGTACCCACAGTCGATAACATGTAGACACACCTTCAGAAACCAAAGGCTCAGTCTTCATGTTGCCAATGCCCCGAGCCATCTTATCTCTTCAGTACACCAAGTATGGTCAACAGAATTTTGGGTAGCGATTGAGCTCTTACAGGTGTGTCTTGTAAATTAAAGTGCTATGCAAACATTTAGTACCAAAAGGAAAGATGGGTAACTTCACATGAACAGTGACTAAGACTCGGTAGTTACTTATTAGTCTTCTAATGTGTTAGGTAGTGCCAATAAATGCCGAAGAGCCAATACTTACTGCTGGGCCTGGTGGACCAGGGGGACCTTCATTGCCTTTCAGCCCAAGAGATCCCTGCAACCAAAACGAGAGAAGAAACAGTGTCATTCAGTACTGTATCTTGCATCACATAATGCTATTTATTGCATCCCCCCGAGAGGAGCTTTTACTTACAACTGGGCCAGGGAGACCTCTTTCTCCAGGGAAACCTCTTAAGCCAGGAGGCCCATCTTTTCCTGGAAGGCCGGCAGGTCCTGGGTCACCCTGCATTGGGAAAGGTCAGTCAGTTAGAATCTTTGGAATCGGTAAAAGCCTGGCTCCTTTGGCCAGGTTCTAACAATACACAAACACTGAGCTTTCTACTCTGGTCTCATCTCTTCATCCGTCCAGCCGAGGTCTACCCTACAGGATCAACCGATCAGCAGCATGTCACACTCACCTCTTGCTAAACATGAATAGCACTTAGAAACTTGCAACAGAAGCCAGAGATGGGGAGGTGCTGCAGAGCTCTGAGCCAGGGTTGGATGGGGAATCTGTGTTTTGAAGGCCCATGCTCCTCAAGGGTTGGGCATGTTCAGATCCCGAGTTCTGGCTCAGCTCGTTTTCAAGAGAGGTGTGAATGGTGACATTCAGATCTAGGTTCAGGTCCAGCCACTCTGAAGTTCAGAGGCGATGGAGGGGCAGTTCAGTTTGGGGTTTCTGGCTTGGGCTCCTCCCAACTCCGTGTAAATAGAAACGTAACGCTAGATGGTTTGCTCACAACGGGGGATGCTCTCAGATCTGCTAAAGCACCGACAATGCAAATCTCAGGCCTTTTAGCTCGACCTCCCTAGTCTGCACCTGCAGTCAGTTGCTAGAGGTGCATGCATTTCAGCCTGCCTCCCCAGCTCAGTGCCAGATAGGACTCATCCCTGACAAAATGAAGGCAGTGCCTCTGAAAATTAACCTCTCTATGTTACCCATCAGTCCCCCAGGAGTCACTCCTTACTCAGAAAGAACACACGGGCCTGATTCTAACCGCAACTGGCCCTCTACTCCCTTCCCGTGGCCTGAACATCGTGCTCCAATGCACACCTGAGTGCTGAATGAAATATGAAGTCGGATCAAATGCAGCAACAACGTACCTTGGTTCCTTCCTTTCCAGCCAGGCCAGGTAGACCCTGCTCACCTGGTGGACCCGGTGGGCCTGGATGCCCGCGCTCACCCATTGGGCCTGTCTCTCCAGTAGGACCCTAAGAGATGCACGAGAGATACGGGGGGAAGAGTTTAATACCAGAGACACAAAGAACAAGCAAAGTCTGTAGACCAGTGAAGGTCACTGACAGCTCTCCCCACCCATCCCCTTTGATGGGCAACCCTTTTCTGCCCACTTGCTAATACCCACCCCCAACAGAGGCACGAGGCCTGGGCATGCTGCTAAGCTGACTGGCACAGAAGTACTACCCAAGAAAGAGGCCAGTTTCCAGCAACCTCACTGATTCTTAGGACCATCCCCATTAAATCTGCCAACTCTCACTCTTGACTGAAAGACTGCGCACACCGGGGACCAAGCACGGCTTAGCTGTGAAAATGTGCACCCCACTTCAGACTCTTCTACAGGTTGGACCTCTTAAAACCAGGACTCTGGTCTGGCAACATCTGTGGCATTGGTCCAGCAGGATAGGGGATGTTTCTGGATCAGAGTGTCCCGGCAGCCATTGGGTGGCAGGAGGGCTTCTGCCTGGGGCCGGGAGTCCAGCCAGGGCTGGCAGCAGTGGGGCCAGCAGCCTGAGAGGGGCCAGTAGAAGTGGGACTGGTTGCTAGGAGCACGGTTGGGGTGGGTAGCCTGAACAGAGTGGGTGGGAATGGGGTAGGCAGCCCAGCTGGGCCCAGGAACTAGAAGTGGAGCCGGTCCTGGGGGCCAGCAGCCGGTGCCAGAAGCAGAGCCAGGCACTGAGGCCAGATTTGACCTCCTCTTATCCAGCAAATTCTTTCATTTGGGACTGGTCAGGTCAGGAGGGTGCTGGACCAGGGAGGTCTGACCTGGCCAGCGATGTTTTAGGGGGAGGCCAGAGCCGTGAGTGTGGCTTTCTGCGAATAGAAATAATTTCCTTGGTGTTCTTCAATAAAACCAGACAAACGACAGTACAAACAGACGAACGGCTGCCACTTGTAGTTCAGTAAGGCAGCAGTTCCATTCCGCAGGCAAACAACATCAAAACAAGGGCACTAAAAGGTCACCCTATTCATTCAGGCCACATGTACCATCCCAAACTGAAAACCTTCCTATCAAACGCATGGAGCATTCCTTCACAATATTAACTAAGTCAGAGGGGTCACACCAAAGCCATGTCTTATTGCTCCGGTACCAATGTTAGAAATGAAACATCAGGGAGGCTCACACATCTCCCATGTGGCTTTGCTCAGCTCTAGTATTTTTATTGACCATAATGGACAGCTCTCTCTCCGTGGCTTGTTTCGCTTACGTACGTATCTTGCACTGTTGTCCAAATAAGGAAACTGTGTTCTATCTAAACTCCTGCTTGACATTTCAACTGGATACAGAATTTTCTTCACTTCAGGGTCCTAACACCGTCACTGCGGACTGTTAACAAGACACTGAGTTTTACATCAGAGGAGACTTCCTTCCAGTGATGGATTCAACTGCACCTCTGTACAGTCTGTTAGGTGTGTTAGGACCCTTTGGAGTGAAAGTAGCTGTATAAATCTGAGACGTTGTTATTATGCTGAAGCATTTACTGGAGAGTTTCCAAAGCGCACTGTAACGAGCCATGTCTTTCTTGTACTAGGCATCAATAATTGATTAACTCTGTGACTACATGAGATCGTTATTGATCACCTGAGCACTATACATGGAGACTAATGGTGATGAACATGGTGTAACCAGCGACATAGAACAGAACACGACAGAGTAATTATCCTGGAATTTCTGTCATAGGGGCAATTCTGATGTGAAGAAAAATGTTGCTTGGTGGTAATTAGTCTTTTCATTGTGGTATTTGATAATGTACGATTCATACCGAACCATGTATTTACTTTGAATTTTACCATGTAATTGTAAGGGGATTTTATGTCTCTTGATAAATTGTGGAGTGACACTTAATTGAATGATAAACACTAATGCTGCGTTTCTGCATATTACATTGATTCTACTTAGTAGAGCCAAATGTAATTGGCACCCACTCTGCTTTATGGTTTAGAAGATGGAGATAATCATGTATCTGCCCTGTAATATTGCCATTAATCTGAAAGGACATGTTAATTACCAGCTAATTAAATAGCAAGCACTTCCCCGGTCAGCAAAGCGAGGAGAATTTGTATATGCCCTGTCCCCATTCATTCTAAAACTGCAGCAATAAAATGATACAATAGAGACTGATCCTCATAGACGTATTTAAGTAGGTGGCTACTCTGACTTCACTGGGGCTACATGGCTTTTGCAGACTCTGGAAACACTTAAGAATACATTAAATAGTGATACATTGCCTTAGGATGACATTTCACCACAATATTGCATTACCATGACATGTACCAGTGTAGCCATATACTATGTATCCATTCAATATTGCTTTTAAGGTTTGGTTACTGAAACACTTATAACTTGGCTCCAGGCAAACGTCTAATATAACTGGAGGAGCAATGCCAAGTGGGCCAAATTTCAGGCCTGGTTGTGATCATACCTTAATTGTGATCGTACCCTAATTTTTAAGCCAGTGTAATTCCACTAATTTCCTTAGCATTACCCAATTTATACCATTCTTACAGAGATCAGAGCCAGGACTTTGACTCTCAGTGAGATGGTGGCAAATCTTTAGTTGTTTCACTGAGCAGAAGGAGAGCACGACTTCCCATGACCTCATGGGAAGATTTTCCTAAAAGCTCTGCCCAGAGAGATGCCTTGACAGCTTGGCCCATAAGTGGATGTTTCAGGTATTGAAAACACAAATTCAAAAAGAGAGCTTTGGCTGTTCACAACTGTCTCTGGCCAGGAACAGGCCAATTACCTATTGCCGTTCCATAGCCCCCTTTAAAACTCTCAGCCTTTGTCTGTATGTTCTACTCATCGTCCTAGAGGCTAAGATAAACTAGAGTGTCGCAAGTCCAATATGGTTTGTCAGGCCCACTGACGGAGGTGGAGGGAAATGGGGCAACTACCCTGGAGCCCAGCAGTTCAAAAGGACCCGGAATTCCCAGCTGTTGCTGTCATTACTGCAGCAGCGATGGTGGCCAGAGTCCTGGGCCCTTTAAATCATCCTGGACAGTGCTGGAGGGATGGTGGGAGGCTAGCCTCCAGCTCCGCCCCTTCTGCCTGAGGCCCCACCCCTTCCAGAAATGCAGGGCTGCCCCCCACCTTACCCAGGCACCAAGCAATTCTGTCGGCCTCCCTGTGGTTTGCCAGCAAGTCTGAGCAAGGGAGGACCACCATAAATGCTGCATTTATATCTTACCTGAGGGCCTACAACACCTGGAGGGCCTGGAGGACCTGTCTTGCCTTGGAAACCCTGTTTTAAAAAGAAAAATGAAACATGATTAGCCATAAGACATAGTAATACATGAATGACGGCATGCCACTTGACAGTATCAAGCCCAGCATGCTCTGACAAAACTTACTAGCGACTATAAAAAAATGGAACTCCCCAAAGACAAATAAAAGGAGGAAATCAAATGGGAGAGGGGATAGATCCTTCTATTTATTTGCAGAGGCAAAACAAAACGAAACAAAAAATCAATTATCAAACTCTTCCCACTGAGGCTGTGATTCCTAAGGGAAACACTGGGAAAGGACCTAGATGTTTATCTAGCAGACCATCAGTGGGCATAAATCACAGCAGAGGTTTTAATTGCAATGGCGCTATGTTAATTACCCAGTCCTTAGGATCTGGCCATATATATTGGGACAAGGTCAGGCCAGAGGACTACAGGAGGGGGATACAAGGGAAATATATTAGCTCTTGATTAAATAAGTCCCTGTTCCTGGGGTAGACTAACAAGGGCTGATCCAGAGCCAGCAGGAATCTGCTAGAATCAATCAGAGCAATCAGGCCAATTAAAACACCTGGAACCGGATGAAAGAGAGTCAGATTAATCAGAACGCCTGGGAGCCAATTAAGAACCAGTTGAGACTAGTTTAAAAAGGCTTCCCTTCTTTCTGTTAGCTTAGTGTGAGGAAGGCACTGACGAGAGAAAGTGTTGTTGAGCATCTGGGAGGAGAAAGTGTAAGCCGGTACCAGCAGGAAGAACCTGTGGTAAGGGAAGTGTTGGGGAAGTGGCCCAGAGATTCATATTTGTCAAACAGCTGTTACTAAAGACATTACAGACAGCTGCTATTACAGGGTCCCTGGGATGGAACCCAAAGTAGAAGGTGGGCCCAATCCCCCTCTTCCCCCCCCCCCCAACATGGAAAAAACTGGCTTTGTTATAGGGGTTTGTCCTGCCATGTTCCACTTAGAAGGGCCACAGAAACAATGAAGTTAGGTTTCTCCTCATTTCCCCATGCTGGCCAATGATGAGAGTAGCTCAACAAACACCAGGCGGGAGTCTAAATGGAAGGCTGCTGTAAGCCTCTGAGGCAAGCCATCCTCCTGAGAGCGCGGGATCCACCCAGCTCGAGGAGGAGCTTTGTCACAATATATATTTGTAAACCACTTCTCACAGAGTTTGTGAATCTGGAGGAGCTATTCAAAAAGAATTTTTTACCTGCCATAGTATTAACACGGGAGATTAACAACGGTGAAGGAATGTTAAAGCTCTAATCCTGCCCTCTGGGGCACCCCACCACTGTGTCCTGATGAGTCAGATGCTCCGGTCTCCCCAAGGAAAGGCGGAGAGTTGGGAATAGGACCTGCAGCAGAGCGGCACAGCCGCTGAGCACAGCTCAGCTCTGGGAAGGCTCAAGTCACAGGGACTGGACACCGCACCCAGCTGCACACCCTTAATCCCTGTTTCTTGGGCCGTTGGTTTCTGGGTTGAGTGTCACCCACGGTGAGCATTGAGACTGGCCTGCTGCCTTTCCCTTTCTGTACACAGGCAGTGTCACTTCCTGGTTCTAACAAAGCAGCACAGGGCAGTTGTGTTTGAGTTTCCAAATGCAATTTACTGTTGAAACATGCATTGGAAACAAACCACAAAGACATTTCTCTTGGTGCCTTTTTGAAATTATATTTCAAAATCCTGCTAGCTTCCAGTTTAAACTGCTCAATGCATGCCACTGAAAAATGACAAGCTCCTTTGTCTCTCCGTTCATCGATGCAGAAGTACTCTTAAACACTTCTTCTGGTGTAGACTGCACTAGTTAGCAATACCCAATTCACACATTTTGAGGCCCTTGTTCAGCAAACTTACTATAGCTCTGCTGCGAAGCAGGCTTTAAAAAACTCCTGATCCACAATGCTATGCTAGTAACTTCTTTTGACACAGGTGTAAAGCCCGCCTCTCTATTTAAAATATTCGAGGCGGCTTACAAAAATTCACACCAGGAGCAAATTTCTTAAGTTGTTATTTGAAGAGCAACATATGGCAACAAAAAGTCTAGAAGAAAGAAGACTGATAGCAGCTTTCAAGTACCTAAAAGGTTGTTACAAGGGTGAGGGAAAAATTATTCTTCTTCACCTCAGAGGATAGGACAAGAAGCAATGGGCTTAAATTGCAGGAAGGGAGGTTTAGGTTGGACACTAGGAAAACATTTCTATCTGTCAGGGTGGTTAAGCACTGGAATAAATTGCTTAGGGAGGTTCTGGAATCTCCATCCATGGAGATTTTTAAGAGCAAGTGAGACAAATATCTGTCAGGGGAGGTCTAGCTGGTGCTTGGTCCTGTTATGAGGGCAGGGAACTGGACTTGACCTCTTGAGGTCCCTTCCAGTTCTATGAGAGTCTATGATTCTACATTCCCTGTACAGGCGACCCCGAACTTACGACCATCCGACTTACGACCATTTTTTTCATGCAAGATAGCTCCTAAAATCCCCCAATTTACATCCACGGTTCGCATTTACAATGGCGTAAGATGCAGACTCCACACGTCATCCCAAAACAGGACACACGCAAGATCAGTCAGACTTGCCAGTCTGCAGCTGCTGCTTGAACTGAGCGCGTCTCCGCCACATTGGTCTTCACGTTTTAGTTATTTTTGTGCATTATTTGAACTATTTACTTTAGTTTCCCCCCATTTCCGTAGTTAATTTTGGTATTTTTAGGGTATGAAATGGGTTTCCAGGAACAGAACTGCCATTATAACGTTGCGCCTATGGAAAATAAGGGTTCAACTTATGACAGTTCTCCAGGAACCAATTAGGTCATAAATGCAGGGGTAACCAATAGGAACAACTGTTTTTGAAATTTCCTAGGTCACAAGGTTCCTCCGGTTATTCTTCAGATGAGCATTACTGACATGCATTCTGTAGTTTGCATTGTGATTAATCAACATTATTTTTAATGATCTTAGATGGAGCTACCTTCTGCCACAGGAGGTGGATAAACATGTTTTAAGCTAACATTACTCTGACATGCCAGAAAACTACTCAGCATAATCCTTGGTGCTTGGCAATCACAGAAGGTGCACTGGAGATGAGGGGAAAATGGTGACTGGTTTCCACAAAAAACAAAAAATCACTCACTTTTGGAAAATGCAGCATATTCAGCCATCACGACAATAAACTTTTTCTGAGGTGGGAGAAGGGATTTCTCTAGGTCCCTGCCTGAAGCCTGAGCAAGGATCCCTAGGATTCTCCTCACTTTACACACCCCAAATTTAGGCCTGATATCACAATCAAGAATCCAGAGATGCCTCAGCATCTCTAATGCATGCTGGACTGAAAAGGAAGGGGAATGTTCCCCCCTACCTGGGATCTCTTTCATAGGAGTATAGAGGGTTCCAGCTCAGCTAACAGTTTGGATCCATTATTTTATGTGTTTCTGTATGTCCCCATTCTAATTCCCATCCTCTTCTCTCAAGGCACGTCTACACAGCAGGGCTAAAGCTGAAATAAGCTACGCAACTCGAGCTTAAGTCAATTGCGTAGCTTAAGTTGAAATAGCTTATTTCGGCTTTTAGCCCTGTCTACACAGCAGGAAGTCTGAGAAAGAGACCTCTTCTTCTGACTTCCCTTCGGGTGCGTCCACACAGCAGGGCATAACTCAAAATTAGCTACACATATGGAGCTATGTCAGTTGTGTAGCTTATTTCGAAATAGCTTATTTTGAAAAAGGGAGCATTTACACAGGACTTATTTAGAAACAGAGCCCTCTTCCTCCGACTTCCCTTACTCCCCGTACAATGTGGGTTACAGGAGTCGGAGTAACAAGTGCTCCAGCTCAACATTATTTTGACATTATGTTGAAATAATGGCTTGCTGTGTAGATGTGGACTATGTTATTTCAGAATAACACTGCTGTGTAGATTTACCCATAATGACATACGGAAACAGTCCAAATATGAAAAAAAAGTTACCCGAAGCAGTTTAATAATACAGATTTGGCCACGGGCATTAATACTAAGAATTCAGGTATCATGAATTCAAACACTGTACTTGCCAGTTAAGTACAGTACAAGATTTGTTATATGGCATTCCTGGGAAATGGGGTGGCCAGGTAAGCAATTCTGGTTACTCAAGCATTACACTGATGGTTTATGAATTTTTCACCATACGCTTGTCCTAGTTGCAGGATGGGTAAGATAAAATCTGATAATGGTATTATATGCAGAAGCACGACACGAACAAAAAAGACGCAAGTTTACAAACTTGACATCCACAAACACCAGAAAATGTCAAAAAACGATGCCGTGTGGCTATCAGAATTTTTCCAGTTAACTGAAGGAGGAATTGTATTGCCAGTTATGATAGATGTCTGTTAACTGCATTTCCTGGCTATTAAAGTGCCGGATAAGACAGCTTGCACTGTATACAGTATATAATGAAGGGCAGCAAGAGCTGGTGTGAGAGTTATAAAAATGGTCCTGCAAGTATTTGTGCTTGTACAACCACAGCTATAACACTGGAGGGGACTTCTGCACACTGGTCCTTGTATGAGCTGTATGTTTGGTTCCCTAGCAGAGTATATTAATGAACATTAATCCTAAAGGGCTTGTTCCATCAAAGGTGAATTGGAATATTTTTTTCTGAACATAATTGCCCAATACAGCAAATCATCAGCAAAATAAGATGAGGAAAACTACAAATAAATAGGGTTATGGACAATTTCGTTGAAAGCCAATTCTTCCTTCATTTGCATGCCAAGCGTGGCATGCGAGGCTCTATTTTTTTCCTATAAGTGCTGATGATATCTGAAACAAGCAGAGTAAAGATTGCAACTTTTATTTCAATTCAGGGGTCGTGCCTGGAATTATTCATGATGTCAGGGAAACAAAATGCAACTTTCCAACCTCAGCA
This sequence comes from Pelochelys cantorii, assembly GCA_032595735.1. Lineage (NCBI taxonomy): Eukaryota > Metazoa > Chordata > Testudines > Trionychidae > Pelochelys > Pelochelys cantorii. The sequence continues at coordinate 8,568,373 of CM064347.1, forward strand.
GGTAAAAACCTTTCAGTTCCCCTTTAAATGAATCCTGATCAGAGAACACAGCTTCAGTGACCCGAACTACCATGTGTATCACTACAGACCCATTCTTATGGACTGTACAAAAATATATAGCATTACACTAAATAATATGTGCATCACTGTGCTTATCCAAATGCCAGGCAAATTAATTAAACTTTTCTGTGATAAATCAGGAGAAAAAAATGCCTAATATGCAAAGCTGTTTTAACGCTTATGTGCCAGGAAGGGCAGCGAAGAAAAATGCAAAGCTCAGTAGAGAGGTTTTATTTCTCCTGTAAATGAAATACCAAACAGCTGTCTCTCGGCTAGCATGCAGCATGCAACGCTGATAAAAGCATCATTATAACAGGAGCAAATGAGTTGGATCATCACCAGCTGAAAAAAAGACACCCAAAATAGGCAAGCAGAAAGAGATGAATTACTGCAAACAAAAATTTACATTGGAAGAATATATATTTTTGCTGCAGAATATCACTTAAGCAAACTTTCCCAGAGGACAAAGAAAACAGAGCCATTATTATCATACCTTCTTCATGCCTCATCATTCTCCTTTGGTGAGAAACAATGCTTACATCTGCACAATAAAATCCTTTAAAATTGATAAAGCGTATGCATATAAGGAGAGAGAATACACAACAGGGTAACTAGACAGCCAACAGCCACTCCTTGAGTTGCAGCCACATTGAGCATATGGTTATTATAAGGGTGTAGGCAAAACTTTGCCTGCTCCCCTGGAGTTGCTTTAGATAAAGGGCAGCACCAGAGGGGATGCAATTCTTACTAGTCTGCTAAAGGTAGATATGAGCGCGCTGCATTCATGGGCATGTAAAGAAAACCTGACCCCTGCCATGTACATTGGCCAAACCGGGCTGTCTCTATGCGAAAGAATAAATGGACAAAAATCGGACATCAAGATCAGTAACATTCACAGATCAGCCGGAGAGCACTTCAACCTGCCTGGACACTCCGTCACAGACCTGAAAGTTGCCAGACTTGGGCAAAAAAAGGCAAAACCAAACTACGGTGTGAAACTGCAGAGCTGGAATTCAGAGGCAAACTTGACCCTATCAGCCTGGGTCTGAACAGAAACTCGGAGTGGCTAGCTCACCACAAAAAGTCATTTCCCCCCTTCTCACTGCTCGTCAACTGATGGGTGTGGGCCACATCCACCCTGATTCAATTGATCTCCTTAACACTAGTCCTCCTTATAGTAATGTAACACACCCCTCTTTGCATGTGTGTATATCCCTGCCAGACTGAACTTTCCACTTCATGCAGCTGACAAAGTGAGCTCCAGTCCATGAAAACTTATGCCCAAATAAATGTGTTAGTTTTTAAGGGTGTGTCTAGACTACAGGGTTTTGTCGACAAAAGTGGACTTTTGTCGACAAAACTATACCTGCGTCTACACTGCCACTGAGTTCTGTCGACATAACGTCAACAGAACTCAGCAGTTTTGTCGACGGCTGTAAACCTCATTCTATGAGGAATAACGCCTTTTGTCGACAGAGTTCTGTCGACAGAAGGCGTTATTGCATCTACACTGTCCTTTGCATCTACACTGTCATGTCGACAAAGCGGCTTGGTTTGTCGACAGAACTGGATGTAGTTTAGACGCTCTTTGTCAACGGAAGCCTGTAGTCTAGACATACCCTAAGATGTCACAGGACTCCTTGTTGCTTTTACAGAAAACAGATTTCCTACTGAGTCCCCAAATTCCCATTGACTTCACCTTCCTCATTAAAATGAGTAAACAAAGAAAAAAAGCCAATAATGTTTGGCCACCACTAGCCTTCCTCCAGACAGGCATGTTTCCAAAACGGTGCTGTAATCCGTCATTGTTGTGCAATGGTTCTTCATGCTGATTGTGTGGTGTATTAGGAAGCAAAAGTTTAGAATTTCTTCTCAACTTTGTAGGTTGGAGAAGTGCTGAGGAAACTGATCACCAAACTAAGCAACTGGAGTGTTCCATATTTTCCTCTGATGGAACGCATGAATCCCATTCAATTAAAAAAATCTGGTATCACAGACCTGGAATAACTTGACAATGCATTCAGAGCACTGGCCATTTTAAACTTTTAGAAGTAATGAGAGAGAGAATGTGGACAATCTCTATAAAAGCCCAACAAAGAGCTGTCCAAAGAAAGAGACCATCTTTTCCCTCTTAAGTGACAAAGGCAAGATCAGAATTGCAGACCACTGGAGTTTCAGAGGGTGTATGGCCATCAGAACTGCATGGAAACTAACTGTTGGGACTTTGCATCTTCTCCACTTTCCTACCCTATAAAAGCAAGTGCCCACACAAGCAAGTCACTTCTCACTTGTGTTATTCAGTTGATACAAAGCTGATCTCAGCATATTTTTACTATTCTAGGGCAGGAGATGAAATGTGGTAATCAGAAATACCCGCTTACCTGATGCTAGAGCTCTTATCGATGCAAAATTCCCATTGATTTAAATGCACGTTATGCAAGTGTATGCACTGAAGGCCTGCTCTTACTGGTGTCTTCTCTAGGCGTGAGGTAGTGTGATGGGGGGAGGGGGCAAAGAAACAGAAGGGGTGGTCTTCATGCAAATCATCATTAGACTGATCTGTCTGGCTTAAAAGGGTGTTGATTCCCATAGACCATCCCGTGTAGTTGAAGAAACACAAACCGTTGGAAGAAAACACATGGCAACATCTCCTCAGCTACACAGAAGGGTTTAGGTGAACCAACCAGCGAGACGGACTCAGGACTAATGATCTTCCCAAAGTTTCCTGCTACTTACAGTTTCACCTCTCTGGCCGGGGTGACCGGGCAATCCATCCTTCCCTGGTGGACCCTGAAGAAGAAAAGAGCACAAGGATTTTGAACAGGTGTCCAGTAGTACCTATTAAATTGTACCATGCTAGTTGGTGTGCATATACTAGTGCCAACTCTCTTTGTCAGATGGAATCAGATCTGCTCATGTGTTTGGACACGGTGCTCCAAGATGCTGATCCTCCACTGCTATTTTTTTTTTCAGTGGGATTTGGGGTTACTCAAAGGCCTTGCCAGAGCTGGCCCTTTTTCACAGACTCTCCAAAGATGGTGAGAGCAATGGAGAGTCTTCCTTTAGATCAAGGCAGGAAAATGTTCCTGACTCCTCCAGAGGAAAGGAAATGAACCCCAAAAAGATCTTCTGTGGGCACACTCCAGCACACCACTGTTGCTGGAGTAAAGGTGATGCAAAGAGAAGGCTGATGGTTTATAAACACTATTGACTGAGTCCTGAGCATGTGGATTGTATGTTATTACCAGCAGCATCTGTTTCGGTTAGTTAAAATCCCAATCTGCCATGCTATTAATACAGGTGCCTCTCTAATATCTTTTGTTGGGTATGCAGCTGCTTCTCAGCAAAGAAGCTAAAACTGAGTTGGTGCAGGCAATAGCACCTGGATGGAAAACGCCTAGCGTGTTTCTTTGCTCATTCTGGAAGGGGTGTTACTTACAGGGGGGCCTTTTGGTCCAGGAAATCCAGTTGGTCCTTGAGGTCCTGGCGGTCCCTGGGATGAAAAACAATCCGGTAAAAATGCATTTGAAGCAACACGTGTCTTATTGTGAACTATTTCAGGAGTTTGGGATATGTAACGCTAGCCCTACAACCGAAGAAATCTCACTAGCATGCATGCAGTCACTGAGGAAACTGGTCCCCTCAAAGGAGAGCATGAATGAATAAATAACTCTGGGCAAAAGTACCTCAGCCTTTGGCCTAACTGGCAAAGGGGGTGTAAATGGTGAATGGGTCTTTAGGCTCAGAGATCACCTCCCCACCAATGTCTGCAATCACGTCTTTTCCCACCATGATTGATGTGGAAAGGAGGCTGGAGTTACCAAAATCGGTCTCTCGAATATGTTATGAAAAGACTTACTGAAACCAATGGGTCTTGTTGTTTTATGGCCATGACTCTCTGTAACCGTTTAACTGAGGGGAGTGTAGCTATGTTCTAAGCTCAGGGAATTGAACATGTTTACAAGTTTCAGACTGACTCTTGCCTTTTATTTTCCTGTCATCAACAACCCCCCCTTCCTGCCCCACTCACCCACCCACAATGTCAAGTGAGTGAAGAATATAAACACCATTTTACATCAGAAGGATGAACGCAATTTGGTCTTTTCCCTTGGCAAACAAATGATTTTCAGGCAGACACACAGAAACAAAGGGAAAAAGACTCCTCCATTGTTTGGATGGTTCCCAAGCTACATTTTGCTGGGATTACCAGGAAAAGGGACACAGGAATTCGAGAGGCACTGTGCCTCCACAGAACTACAGCTCAAGCTTGGTTAATGGACGTCTGAGGGTTGTGCATCCTTCTTCGTAGTCACCATGAGTGACCTTCATCCCTGTAGAGTCCAGCACCTCAGCTATTTACCACTGAAGTCCCACTTAAGCCTTGTCTTGAAGGAATAAGTGGGACTGAAGGGGTACCTAGACAGCCTGCATAGAGGTGAATTTCATGTCCTATTCGAAACCAGAACTTCATGGTTTTGAATGAAGTTTGCTGAAACGGCTGCAGATCCCAGTTGCACGTCGGTATTGGCAGGACTCAAACTACAAAACTGATCTTAGGACTGCCTGTTCAAGGCCAGGCTTCTCTTTTGTTTCCGCAGTAGCCACATCTGGACTCGCTTACCCTTTCGCCAGGAGGACCTGGGGGTCCATCACCACCGGAGTTGCCCTTTTAAGAATAAATGAAACACAGCATTAACAATCATTGCAGCCACTTCACACAACCGTCCTAAATGGCAGCAGGCAAAACAGAGCCATCACTCAGCATCCGTCTCCCCTCCCCCTTTTTATTAATAATCCCATTTTGGCAACAATGGCCTATGACAAATGAGCAACCCACTGATTCACCTCCCTTCCGGCTGGCCCCCTCCGAACCCTTGTGTTTCTGAATACAAATATAGAACAGATCATGTCAGTGGGCTTAGGAGATTTCCACCAGATAATAGTCTCATTCTGTGAGATAAATGCTGCGGCAACACTGAGGTATTTATCAAAAATTAATGTTGACACAAAGCCGGGACATTTATTTTTAAAGCATCCAGTGTGGCTGTGACAACGTTTCATTGCAAAGGCTTTATTTCCATTATCCCAAGTGATTGATGTTCACTGAATCCGTTTATCTCGCGGATTCTGGCACAGAAGAGTGGCTTGCCCATGGTGCAATTGACCCTCTGACACCCGGTTGGCTTAGAAAACAATGCCTATTATGTGCGCCAGCCAATCAGAGACCATCCATCTTCATAAACAGCACTGTTTTGTTTAAAGAATTAGACAGTTGTGGTCATTTGAACAGGTTCTTGTTACCCGATGGCGAGACTTGGCTTCTTTGCAGAGGGGCCAGTAAAAAGTCTATGAATCACCATATGTTCTACTTAAGCAGAAAGGCTTAAGAGGGATTTGGGCTGGTCCCCACTACAGGAGTGAGGCTATGTCTAGACTACAACGGTCTATCGGAAAAAGGTATGCAAATTGCACTCCACAACTTGCATGCCTTTTTCTGATAGTTTCTTCGGAAGAGGCTTTTCCGAAATTTGACCTGTCTATACGGGGCCAAATTTCTGAAAAATCTCCTCTTTCAGAAGAGCCCTTCTTCCTTGTGGAAAGAGGAAGACAGGGCTTCCAAAAGAGCGCGTCTGCTCTTCCGCAAAAAAAAAAGCGGAAGCGCAGATGTGTTCCCTGGACGCGGAGGAGTTTTTCCGGGATATCCCGGAAAAAACCCATAATCTAGATGTAGCCTGAATCTCACCATGGGGGGAATACAGCCTCATGAAGCAATTGAATTGCTGCATGAAAGGCACACACTTTTCCCCTACCACAAAGTGAGCCAGTAACATTTTCAAGAGTCCGTAACTATCAAGATACCTTATTCTCGTTTTACAGTCATGTGTTGGTTAAGGTGTCAACGTCTCTCCAGACGAGCGCTTAAGACCAACTCATGTTTGGGATCCAGACTAAGAACCTGAGACCTGATTTTATGTTAGGGAATGTTATGCCCATCTCAAGACTGCAATATAAGGATGCTGGTATGTTGTTTTTTCAAGAATATTTATCAGGTAATAATGGTGTGAATAGCTGATAACTTCTGCTTAAGAAGCATTAAGTAAGAATACTACATTGCACTTATATTTAGCCTTCTCTCAAATGATTTCACCATGAGTTAACCACACAAATTAAGTCTCCCTGTAAGGCAAGTGAGTGCTATTTACAGAGGGAGAAACTGAGGCAGGGACAGTTTAAATGACTTGCCCAAGGACATATTTTGGGTCAGTGGCAGTGCTGGGAATAGGATTCCTGGCTCATGGTCTTTAACCAGGAGACATTTAGTTGGGAAATGATCGTTAGTTACTTTAGGCTTTCATAGTGGAACATTTTCTCAAGAGGAAAGGAATATGGTAGTACTTGACCAGAAACTTAATATACAGTTATTTCTAAAAACACAGTGTTATTTTTCAATTACACTAAAAGCTCCTAAAACCTACCTTAGGGCCAGGCTTTCCAGTGCTGCCTCTTGGACCTCTTTCACCACGTGGACCCTTAAAAAGACACAAACAAGTCATCAAATGTGCCCGCACTTGCTGATCACAAGTGCTATTGTGATTCTCAGGCCCTGGTTTAGCATACCCCTTAAGCAAGTGAGTCACGCTGAGCCAACGAATAGTCCCACGGAACTCAGTGAGATGACTCATGAGTTCCAATATTTCGCTAGATAGAAACCTATAGCCTGGGCCAAGGAAACCAGGTTTGGCTTTGGTTCAAATCTCAATAGTCAGTTTACCAAAGCAAAAGTCAGGCTCTGGATTCCACTGTCTCCAAATCACCAAAATCAACTAACGAGCCAAATCTTTCCCACTTTACCCACAGGAATAGTTCTAGAGACTTCATTGGAATGACTCAGGTGTGTATGACATGTAGGGTTTGGGACAGGTTTCAGTTACATGCATCTGTATCATGGACAAACCAAGACAGTTTTGAGTTTGCAAAACTTTGTTAGTTAAGGCTTTTGTTTTAGACAACCCTGCAAGGTTTGGATCTGGGTTTGATTCTACTTGAGCCACCAACATTCATGGGAGGTGAAAGGAAGGAAGAAGGGAGGAATTAGACTAAAAATATTCCAGTTCTGGTCCATCTCCATTTGACAGACACCCTAGAAAAATCAAGGAGGGAATTAACTGGTTCCTAGCCTCAGAAGATGTAATTAACACCAGTCTACGGAAGACATGGGATGGAAGCCTGGCTCCATTGAAGCAAACAGCTAATTTCCCATTGACTTTCATAGTGCCAGGATTTTACCCACTGATTCACAGAAGTTCAGGATCTGGTCATTGTGTACGTTTTATATTTTTAAGTGGAGATGAGCCACAATGTTTGGATTTCAAATGTTCCTAAAATCTGATGGTTGTGTTTTGGTTGGCCTCTCATATGAACAGGCAACTGTTTGCAAAATTCCGATCTAGCTGCAAGAGTGAAATACTGGGGGCTTGGTTCAGATCTTTCACTATGGGGAGATTTCCCAACACAAAGGCACCTAACTCCTCAAAGTTTTCACTAGGAATTAGGGCACCTCATTCCTCCACTCAATTGTATACTCTTAAGAAAATGCCTTTGAAAGGTATTGTTAGAAAAAAAGGCATGATTACCGTTGGACCTCGCTGCCCCCTTGGTCCTGGTTTGCCAGGCGTACCCTAGAATAAAAGAGAAGAAAACATGCTGTCACGCTCATTTGATGGCTGCGTTGGCATGAAATGAACATGCCCGTGTGGACCCTAACAAATCCTGTGACACAATTTCCTTTTGATTTCTGTTTCTAATAAAAGAAAAACAAGGGTTATGCAGAATGAAACCTCACATTACATTTTATTTGCCTTTTGTGATGTTTGAATGGGCTAGATTGTAATATGAATGCGCTGATGAAACTTGACACGATAATTCGAACTGGGCGGGCAGAACATCTGTTCTTTACTGCTGCATGGAGGGGTATCATCTTTCACAGAGGGATACAGTTTTTTTTTTTTTTAATTCTCTGTGCACAAGAGTTTCTCTTCATTTGCCTTACCATGACGTAACAGAACTTTCCGAAGGGACAATTTTTCTATAGCTGGTCAAAAATATGTAAACCTATGACAGCAGAAAAATGTTGACACATCTGAAAGTTGTTTTCAAAGCATTTGACATGGGTTGATTTGGGGCCATTTCACGTTTTCAAATTGGGATGTTCAAAATCTATTTTTCTGCACACTGTTGCTTCTTTTGGATTTTAAATATTGCGAATATTATCAATATAGTTACAAAACTTCTTTAATTTACCCTTTATGGAAACATTGCTAGTGTGCTTTCGGAGTGCTGTTGATGGGAGAAAAAAAGCACCTTTTGTTCAAAAACATTGAAAAATAGGCAGATCATTTTTAATGAACAAGTCATTACCAAAGGCCGTTGGTCCATGGTTGTGGTTGTGCATCCATCTCTAGCTATAAATCCCATTTTTCTAGGACACTGATGTAAGAGTGAATCCACTTTTCATCAAGCCCCTAGAGAGGATTCCGGCAGATTTTAGATTACAAAGAGCAAGGGGAAGAGTAGTTAATTGTCCACCTAATGAGCCTATATCCTGACCACATGAGACCACTTTTAGAGGACAAGTTTATTCTTCATGCTTATTCAAGATTTAGGTCTCTTTATTAAGGAGAATGCCAGTTAATACCTGCTGCAGTCATCTGTCCTAGAAGGGCTGACCTTTGTGAGACTGCATCTCACACAGTCAACAGTCACCAGGGGAAAATAACTGTTGAACTAGATGTAAATGGGAGACCTAGAAGTGAAAAACTCAGTATCCTATAATTAGCTTCTTGCACCAGACTGTCCCGTTAATGAAACGGCAAATAAACAGTTAAAGAATAAACGTAATGACTTTCAACAGCTGTTTCACTGTTCTGCTGATCTCGATTAGTTTTGCAAATACTGCATTGCACCTGGAAAGCTTGTATTTCTGCCAGGTGGGTCTAACCGAAGGTGGGCTGGATTGTGTAGACGAGCAAAGGCCATGAGTTGATTTAAATGCATGCTAGTGAGATGTGAGTTGATAAATATTTAGAAATGACAGAAGCCACACTGGAATCCTAATCTAGGCAATTATTTTATGCAACACAAGCCAATTAAGCTGCCCCACATATGGACATGCCTTTTTTCATCTTTGTAGGCTTGGTGCTAAATAAGTAATTTAAGATCCTGTTTTGCAGCAGTTTGATACAATAGCAGGTTTATAAGATCTGACAGATGAACTCAGTTTCCTGTAACAGGAGATTATGATTAATTCTGACAGGAAAAAGACAGAGATGGTTGGGTCCTAAATCTAACATCGTATTACACTCCATTACTAGGTGCCTAGAAGTAATGTAATGGCCTTGTTCTTTCTCTCTGAAATCAATGTTCTGGCTAATGCCAAGTTATCAACAAAACAGCCATGGCTTTAATGTTCTTATTTTGGACCAGTGATCCAATATTCTACATGGGCATAAAATGCAGAAGAAAGCGAATGAGTGACATTTCTTCGCATGCTTAAATTAGCACTTGTAGTTTTTCTGCCCCAAAACCACCACTTATAAACTTTGTTGTCTCTTATTTGGCATTTATTAACCACCCCAATACAGAACGGGTGGTGGGATATGTCTGGGATCAGTTTGTTTTAAAGTCTAGTAAAATAAGCCATGTTGTACTTCTGGTTCTCATGAATTCACTTTTCCTACAACGGTAATCAAAGTAACACTTCAGCGACAACAAAAATGAAGACATTTCCTATATGGCTTTTCTTGAAGTATAATGGGCTAAATCCAGACATGGTATAACTTGGTACAGACATCTTCACTGCAGCCTATCCCATATGATCCTTTGTTAAAAGTGTTGACTCAAGAAACAATTTTTGCACGGCTTTTTGCTAGTTCTAATAGTTTATACGGCATTGTATACTGACACTGATATTACTAATCTATACATACATATTTTGGAGTCTGTCTGTCTCTGTCAGCGAGTCCATTTGTTCAAGAATTCCTCCAAAACAGGAAGAGCTAGGACCATCAAATTTAGTATATAGCTTCATCTTATCCTAACTTAAAGCAAGGTCAGGGTTTGGTTATGCCAGGAAAAGGATAATGCCTGGAATGGGACTGTTTTCCATGATATGGAAAGGGAGGGGGATGATCGGAGGACAATGACACTGCAAAGTGACCACGGCTGGCAGCCGCAGAAGTGGCCAGCTGGAGACAGGGCTCCACATGGCTGGCTACCAGTCCAGGTAAGTGTCCCCCCGACCTTAAACAGTGCCAGATGGGGGGGAGACACCCACCCACCGGCCCTGCTGCCCTGCCCCTCCTGGAATCACCCCCAGGCTGGGAAGCACAGCCTGGCCACCACACAGGAGAGCCCTCCCTCAAGGAGAGGCCAGGACTGGGAACCACGGTTCATCCCTCCATCCCCAGAGAAGATGCCCTGCTGGAGGAGAAGCTGGGAACCACAGCCAGACCCTCCTGAGTGGCCCCCCCCCACCAAAGAGAGGCCTTGTCCCAGACCAGCTACAGGGCTGTTAGGTGCTGTACATGCACAGAATCAGAGGGATTAGGTGTCCCTAAGAAACAGACAAGGCAAGGGAAAAAGCAGCATTATTATTCCCATGCTATGGATGGAGAAATGAGTCATGAAGAATTGAAATGACTTACCCAACGTCACAGAAGAAGTCTGCGGCAGAGCCACGTATTAAACACAGATGTCCCAAGTCCCAAACCATAAAATGCCATCTTCTTCTCAATACTGCCTGACATAGCCCCTATCTTGAGGCTAGAAACCAGGCTACGCTGAGAAAGCCAGGTGTTTTAGAAGGCTGTGTGATGCAATGTTTCTAAACTCAATTATTTTGGGTACCAGGGAAGCTGTGTGTGTTCCCAAGGATTTGAATGAGGAGAGTTGGAGAGCTGTCAGAGGAAGAGCCGCAGAGAGGAAGGTGCAGAAATGGGACTCCCAGAAAGGAAACACATGGGTTTCCAGGCAGGAATCCTAAGTGGAGCATGCGGACCTATTGATGAATACGATTTTTTTCCCTTACACTGCCTGGATGATTTTTCCTTGGTTCCAAGTCTGTTTGGTCCCTTGGGAAGGACAGAGACACAAAGAAATGTTGCGGTGTATGTTTTAGTCCCTGTGCTTGCTCTCTTTAAAACGTCCAGCCTTTCTTATAGAATAATGAGGAAGCCTCCCTTTCCTTTGACAAAATCATCTCAAGGTCTTTCCCAGTGCAGACAGACTTTGGACCCGTTTGATAAATGGATTAGCGAGTGCAATTGTGCATCATTATTCAGTGGGTTTGACCTGGACCTCTCTGAAGCATTGCTTCTTCTTGCAGCTCAAAAGAAACGTATCTGCCAAAAAAACAGAACTTAGATGAAGCTACCATCTAATGAGCATGCTGCCTGCTAGCTGCACTTGTCAAAACGATCGATATATTTAACATGCTTTAGAGCTAAAGGAATTCATAAGCCAAAGGTCCTTTTTCTGAACCTGCGTGGTACTGTTGTATAGTTAAAGAGTTAGGAGAGGTCTCTCAGGCTTGGAAAATCTCATGTCTCTGCAGGTTTTCAACAGCATTGGAATTTGGCATTCTGAAGGGAGGTATGAAGGTACTGTTGTTGGTACTTATATGTTTTATGTGCCTTTTTTTTAATGACTCAAGAAGCCACTTGGGTAGCTTAAATAATGAGCATGGAAGAGAAGGCTAGGTCTACAATACCGGAAAAAGTTGACTTAAGATATGCAACTCCAGCTATGAGAATAGAATACCTGGAGTCGACATACCTTACGTTGACTTTCTATGGAGTCCCCACTGTGGGAGGTTGACAGAGAATTTCTCCCATAGATTTCCTTTTCTTCTCACAACTCTGTAGAGTACTGGGGTCAACGGGGGCGCCATCAGCAGTCGATTTAGCAGGTCCATACTAGATCTGCTAAATCAAAACCTGGAAGATCAATCTCCACAGTGTCGATCTACACTTCTCTGGAGACCTACCCTTATTCAGTCACTGCACAATGGAAATAGCAGGAGAAAGCTGTGACTCAAATTATTTGCGACCCATAGATAGTTGCCAGAGGCAACCACAAATAATGAGCAAATAGAAAATCATGAAAACAAATCCAAATCACGTTTGGATTGATTCCAATTTACCCGTAAGCTACACCCATATGCCACAGCCTAATAGGAAAGGAAATCTGTCCTTTACAGTGATATCCCCTCATCACAGGTACTGGGGCTCTTTCTTGAACCACATAGGATTCAGGGCAGCTGTAGTATCTTCATTGAGCTCAGCGAACACTGAGTAAATTGAGCAAGATGCTTTCTTTGAGCAGTGCTCCCAGATTTGATTTAATATACTGCATGCCCTGTTCATATTTTATTAAACAAACATTTTCCTTGGGATCTATTTATTTTGAGGCAAGCTGATTAAAAAACACCAGCATCTGAGAAAATGTTTTCAGGTATTTGGGGTTTGGGAAAAAGTGGATGAAAATTTTCATTGGTGTTTCACAATTTCATCCAGCTGTAATTTTGAGGAACCCAGCAGCTCTGGATATACATTAGACTCTTTCCTATAAAGAACAGATTTGTCATCAGAGTTCTACTCTTTCTAACACATACACACAAAGGGGTAGGATTAGATTAAGCTGCTAGTTTGTAAAGATGGCTTAAAAGGACAAACTGAATGCAGAGCAAATAATGGTGATATAGCCAAAACAACGACTTTGTAAAAACCATCATCTTCTGACTTCACCGAGTTGTTCCCAGGAGGTGGAATTCATCCCAATATGGCACCGACAAAAATTTTAAGTTCCATTTAAATGCTTTTTTGAAGGCTTATGTGAGCATAGGCCTCACACTGGCTTTCCTGTATACAGCCTTTCTCTGACTTACGAACCGGTTACGGACCAAGCAATTGGTTGTAACTCGGTTTGTTCATAAGTCGGACCCCATAGAGTTACACGCGACCATGCTGTTCGTAAGCGCGGGTTGCGTTCGTAACTCGGGGTCCACCATTTACGACAGTTTCGGTCGTAACTGAGAACAGTCATAAGTCGACCATTCGCAATTTGGGGACCGGCTGTACAGCATTCACCCCTTGTCTCTTCAGAGTCATTCCTACATTTTTTATTGCTGTCCACGCTGTGAGGCCAAACAGCCATGAAAGGGAGAGCTGGATTCTTTTCTGGTTTGTGTGTCAATATCAAATTTATTAGCAAAATTACAAGAGTAACATCTGTGCCCCGATGATATCGTGTTGGCCGGGCTGATGGCAGCTTAAGTTTCTCATGCCAGGCTGAGTTTGAGCTATAGGAGTCATCTCTTTTTTTAAAAACTTGTAAATTGAACAGATCAGGTCTGGAACTTGCTGAGACAAGAAACAAGGAGTTGCCCCATGTCGCCGAGAAAGAATCACTTTTCAGAGCAGAAAACACCATCTTTGTGTGAACAGGTGGCAGTTCTGTGTATTAATTTGTTCCTTTTCATGGGCAATGATTCAGGAGAGTTTAAATCTCCCTTCATGGCCACTCCTTCCTTGCCCCTTTCAGGGTATGTCTACACTGCAGAGTTTTTCCAGGAAAACAGCCGTTTTTCCAGAAAAAACTACACTTACATCCACACTGCTATTGCATTATTTCAACAGAAAGTTGAAAGAATGGAGGGGTTTTTCTGACAGCGGTAAACCTCTTTCTATGAGGAAGAAGCCTTTTCCTGAAAAAGCTTTTTTGGAAAAAGGCGTGTGTGGACATGGAAGAGAGTGTTCTTTCGAAAGAAGAGGCCTCCAGGAAAAAGCACAGGTGCCTTGGTGGCCATCCACAGTAATCACAACTGAAATGCGAGATAGTATCCAATAAATGTGGACGCTATCTTTCGAAAAAGCAGATCGCTTTTTCATTGTGCTTTGCTGTGTAGATGCGCTCTTTTGAAAAAAGTTTTTCCAGAAGATCTCTTTCGGAAAAGCTTCTTCCAAAATAAGCTTGCAGTCTAGACGTAGCCTCAGTGTTTACATTGTCAGGTATCAACTTGAACTGACAAATGCAGGGGAACCAACAGGTTCCGCAGGCCTCGTGGCATGGTGTGTGGGGGGAGGCCTGTTCTGCAGGCTTGGAAGGGGCAAAGCTTCAGGCAGAAGGGGTGGGGCCAGATGCAGCCAGCCCTCAGAATCTCACAGAGTATGTGGTGCAGTGCTCCAGCAGCTATTTAAAGGTCCCGGGAGTCCCTCTGAGATATGTCTTCCTGACTTTTGCAAGAGCTCATCTAATTTGACAGTAATGGAATAATGGGAGGGGGGGCTGGATAACATTTCTGGAGCACTGGAAAGAAGAAAACCCCTTGCGCTCTGTGTAAACCCAACGTGTTATGGGAGTGTCGGGGATAACTGGGTGGGTGTTTGCACTGCTCGCTTGATCCAAGTCCACGTTGCATGAAAAGTGACATTAAAAGGAGTGTGAACCCAGAGCTCTGTTTGTCACTCCGGGTGGAATAAAATTAGCAAATGAATCTAAAGAGGGCCCAGAGTCTAAGCTGGTTCAAACAGACGTGGTTTCTCCCAGCTGCAGTGCGGCTGTATCAACTTACACCAGCTGAAGAGTCTGGCTCCGGGATGATCTTTTTTGCATTTCACACAGGCAGCTTGATAATTACAGGGCCACCCTGACTTCTCGCCTGTCATGAAAGCTACCTTCTTCACGCCCTCCCCGACCCCCCATTCCCGTCCCAGCACAGCCAAGTGGCTCAGCAACTGTGTGCCTGCCAACGATGGGTGGGAGGGAAAAGGAGGCAGATTTGTAGTTCACAATGAGGAGATGAAAATTACCCAGTGGAAGAAAAGAATTAAAAAAAAACAGCCCGAAAATTAGGTGGCTGGATATTAATGCTGTGCAAAGTGATTTATAGTCTCTGCATTCCTGTTCAAAGTAATTTGTATTTAAATGAGAATAAAAAGGAAAGTGATGCGACTCACTTTCCTAAATATTCCTCCTCCCCTACCTCTGCCCTCTTGACTGTGACAGATCTGTCCGCACAGAACGACTTTCTGGTTGTGCTCTGAATCAGCCAAGCCAAGCTTGTTTGGCATGAAGTAGCACCTTGATGTTAGCTTGGCCATGCCAGGATATTCTTTCCCTACACCTATAGGCTTAGAAATCTGGGAGCTCCAGGCTGGGAGGTGAGACACTCTCATTGGAAGGGTCTAAATGAGAACTCATTTGCTGAATTGTAACTGTGGAGTAATGGGAAGATTTTATTACAGCTCCTCCAGATACATGCCAGCATCATCGACCTAGCTCCAGAAGCAAATCTGAATCATTGAACATCTTCTGAATAATCAGATTCAGAAATGGGCTCCCAGATCAGCTTTCTAGTGCTTCCCATTTCTGTTTGGGTCACAAATGCCATGTGGCATTGCTTTTTACAAAGAAAAAGTCTGCCATTGCCTGGAAATGGGTGACAGGAGAGGGATCACGTAAGGATTACTTGTTGTTCCCTCCCTCTGGGGGATCTGGTACTGGCCACTGTTGGCAG
Organism: Pelochelys cantorii; assembly: GCA_032595735.1. NCBI lineage: Eukaryota > Metazoa > Chordata > Testudines > Trionychidae > Pelochelys > Pelochelys cantorii. The sequence continues at coordinate 8,584,007 of CM064347.1, forward strand.
ACAGGATACTGGGCTAGATGGACCTTTGGTATCACCCAGTCTGGCTGTACTTATGTAAAGAAGACTGTAATTTGTACTGCACCTTGCACAAAAGGGTTCTATAACTGATAACTATTAGCAACAGCTCCCAGATAGGAATCAGGAAGTGTAGAAATGCCGGAATGTTAAAAATACATTTAAAAAACCTTTCATCTCGGGATTTTGTGCCTAGCGTTAGGCTTGCATTGGTCCATACTGCATCAGAACAGATTCATCCATCTCTAATCATTACTGTTAATTAAAAAGTTCTTCCCTAAGCAGCATCTGATTGTGTGGGAAGAATTCAGATTAAAAAAAAAACCTCTTAAAATATCCCAAGGGAGAAATATTCAGCATTTAACTGGCAAGCTGCTGTTTGCATGCGTAGTTGCCCTGTTATTGGAATCCGTCTATCTCAACAGCTGAACTCAACATTCTTTCTCTACTTTATGTTCCCACAGTCAATTTTGAAATCTTCACCGGGATTTCAACTCTTAGGCTATGTCAACACTGGGAAGGCTCAGTGACAAAAGTGTAAGTCACCACATGTGAAAACTGGTTAAACCAGTTTTTCTACCTCTCAGGGTACGTCTAGACTACATGCCTCTGGATTAAATAATCGCCGCTTCATTTAAATTTAAATGGCTGCCACGCTGAGCCGATCAGCTGTTTGTCGGCTCAGCATGGTAGTCTGGACACTCCGCGGTCGACATCAAAGGCATTTGTCGACCTCCCAGGTATGCCTCCTGGGATGAGGTTTACCTGGGAGGTCGACAAATGCCTTTGATGTCGACCGCAGAGAGTCCAGACTACCGCGCTGAGCCGACAAACATTATTTAAATCTCCGCTTCATTTTCCTATGCCGGGTAGCCTAATCTACATGCCTCTGTCTCCAGAGGCATGTAGTCTAGAAGTACCCTCACTATTGACATTTCAGGGCCGCACTGCTAGTTCCCCTGCTGACAGCTAGAGTAAAGCCATGAGGCTGAGCGTCCCACAGGGCAGTGCTGTGGGAAGGCAGAGCTGATCCCTGCGCTTCTTAGGATTCCCTTGGAGCTCTGTGAGCTTTCTCTGCGGAGGAACGTCAAAGCAGCACAGCTGCCTCTCCGGCCCTCCCCCTGCAGCTGCAGCCTGCCTGCCACTGTGTTCCTAGCAGGGCAGAACAGGAGCACTCCAATGATTTGTTCTTTGCTTGTTCCCCAAACAGGGCAGCTCTCTGAGCTGTCAGACACTTCCCAGAGCTTTGGAAGGGGAAGGGGGCATGCCAACAGGGCAGCAGAGATCACAAAATACTGAGCAGAGCCATCAGGGCAGGCATTGTGGGAACTTGGGGAAGCCAGTTCTGTCCACCAAAAAATAGCAGAGTCCACACTGACTCTTTGTTGATAATAGAGGGAGGGGAAAAGACAAAAGTCTCTCGCAGGGGTGGAAGGTTTTGTCACCAAAACTGGATGTCTTTCCCAACCACCGTTGCACTTCAGTGTAAATGCTCTCATTGTTTTGTCACCAAAGGGCAGGTTTTGGTGACAAAACATGCCAGTGTAGACAAGGTCTTACACTGAGCAGAAAAAAGAAGAGGTTGTTCTCTGGTTTGCCATGGATAGACCAGCTTCCAATGACTGAAGAGAGGATAACTGGTTTTCAGTTTGACACTATATCCCTACTCACAGTGTACGGGCAGGTCTCTTTGCTTCTGGCAGGGGATCCTAGGAAGAGAATCCAGGGAAGCACCCCAGACTTGTTAACACTTGTCTTTAAAATGGATCTTCTCAGCAATGGGAAGATGTCTTCGGTTATATCTACATTATGAGTGAGGGCATGGGTAGGCGAAGGGTTGGGGGAGGCATGTCCTCAGCCCTGCTCCCATAGGAGCCACGCACCCTCCGTCCTGTGCACCGCCCCAGCCTCCCCGGCCCTGGAGCACGGGGAGGGCGGGCGCTCGGGATCAACAACACTCTACCCCCACTACGCCTACAGTAGGCATTCTGGGGGCAGAGTCTTGGTGGGGCCAAGCTGGTGGTTTGGGAAGGCAGCGCCTTCCCCTGCCTCACATACCCACTGCCCCCAAGTGAGGGGGTATGTCTACACTTGCAGCCTAATTCGAAATAGTGCTGCAAATGCAGGCACTCAAAATTGCAAATCAAGCCCGGGATCTAAATATCCCATGCTTGATTTGCATCTTCCCAGGCGGATGCCACTTTTTGAAATTGACAAGCCCGGAATAACTGCCCGCGTCTACATGCGGCAGTGAAACGGGCGTGCGAAATAAAGCCCTAGTTCGAAATACCTGTTAAACCTCATTGCAGGAGGAATAACAGGTATTTCGAACTAGGGCTTTATTTCAAATGCCCGTTTCACTGCTGCGTGTAGACGCGGGCAGTTATTCTGGGCTTGTCAATTCCAAAAAATGGCGCCCGGCCAGGAAGATGCAAATCAAGCGCGAGATATTTAGATCCCGGGCTTGATTTGCAATTTCGAATGCCTGCATTAGCAGCCCTATTTCGAATTAGGCTGCAAGTGTAGACATACCCAGGGAGATGATTCTCCTGCTTGCGCACACATATTCACGCGTGCTGCCATCGAGCAAGCGTCGCAAGTAGAAATACCTCATAGCACGGGGGGAGACAGCAAAGGCCTGGCTTAACCATGCCGTGTACAAACCCACCTGAAGCTGGCCCACTCCCCATGACTCAGCCGTGCCCCTGCTGCCACGAACCTGGGCGACTGCGGCTGGACTGCTATTTACCCTTGTGCTCAGCCAATACGTGCACACAGGCAGTGGAACGCGGCACACCCACCTGTGCGCTGTGCAGCAGCCATCTAGCAAAGGAGCTCCACTTTGCCCCATGCTGCAAAAGTCCCTTGCAGCACTCTGCGGAGTGCATTCGGGAGGGCCAGTTTTTGCTTGCTAGATATCTCCGCCCAGAGAGCCTGGAGATTCTGGGTGTCCCAAGCCCTCCACTGATGGAGCACAGAAGTCAGCCCTGGTGACGGCAGGCACCACTCCCCCGGCGTGACTGGAACGACAGCAGCGCTGATCTCGCCCAGCGTATCAGCTCACATTTATAATCCACTGGGACCAAAGGGGACTTGATCGCCAGGATGGAGGGGGTAGGAGACAGAAAAGGCTACGGCTGCACTTGACTGGGACGATGCATGTGAATACAAAGGAATAAGAATGTGAATGGTTAACTGGTGGGGGTTGAAGGAGCTCCCCACCTACTGTGGGCAGGGGGCTGCTCCAGTCCCATAGGTCCCGCTGCAGGCGAGGGGCACTTCAGCCAGCTGGAGCAGCCCCTGTCTGCGGCAGGCCCAGCCTGGGGGCGCCGCAGGCAGGGGCTGTACCAGGTGTCCAGAGCAGTCCTGGTCAATGGCAGGGGGGTTGCTCCAGCCCAGCCACAAAGGGCATGAGAGGTATTTGCCTATCCACCCTTTAATCAGTTAACCAATTAAACATTATATTGACCAATCAACATAACGGGTTAGCCAATTAAACGAGATTTTGCATTCCTCATAAGGAATGATCTTGCTTAATATGTAGCCTCAGTACATTTCCTAGGAGACTGTCTTGGTGTGGAAATGGAACGAAAGAGCTAAGAGTCAGGGTATTTTCTTTACACACTGAAAACCTCCAAGCTGGGCAAGGCAGTGGCACCATTGGAGCTGACAAAGATGAATCTTTCGATATTCGCCCTGCTACATTCTCTAGCAGAAACCCAGATTCCATTTTCTGCTCGTCTGCCAGCTCTGGTCCTGTGAGCCCATTCACCAAAGCTGCATTTTCTCATGCTCTTTGCTCAAGAGTATCGTTGCTCAAGATAATTTCTTCCAGGGTTTCTCTCACAATCAACTGTGAAAAATCAGCCAAGCAGCCAGACAAAATGGCTCTTACCCTTCCACCCTTCTCTCCGTTGGCTCCTGGGAATCCTGGGAATCCGATTGAACCCTGGAGGGAAATAAAGGAGAGAAGAAGGTACAATGAGCTCAAATTGGCACTGGTCTGACCTACTATTTCAGAACAAGGGCTAACTCTTCGGCTGGTGTAATCAGGTGTAGCATAAATCATAGTTGATGGGGCTAAGAGGATTTATGCCAGATAAGCATGTGCCTCTCGGCTTGTGCTATGCCCTGATCCAAAGTCCATTGCTGTTAATTGGAGATCTGCTTTCAACAGGGTTCAGATTGTGGCTTATATGATCAATAACTCGGTTTGCACTGGGATTAGACCATATGTCCCCCGATCCTTCCAGGTTAAAAGGCCTGTAGAGCAGCTACTATTGGAGACAGTGACAGATCCAAGTCACTTTTGAAAATATCACTAGGCATCTCTGTGTATCTTTAGATGCCTCCGTGAAAAAAAAAATCTGCCCCCCTTGCCTACATTCCTTTTGCAAACAATGCTCAAGCATCTGGAAAATGTTACCCCTCCTCTCTTCTTTTCCAATGCAACTGTATAGAGAGTAGGTGCTGTTGTTGGTTTCCCAATGTGTGTTGCTAAGAAATGCAAAAAAAACAAAAACAAAAAAACCATCCCAACAAAACCAAAAACCCACAACAAACACAAAATGCAAATTAAAGAAACAGGAAACCATCTTTTGTGGTTAATTATGTCTCCAGTGTCAAGCAAGCCTGGTTTTTCAAGCAACGAACATGAATAATAAAATATGATTCTTAGGGAAACAATGTTAACAAAAACGCAAGTTCCCAAAGCCTCCGGGGCATGATAAAACCAGGCTTTTATTCTATGACGAGGAATTCTCAGTTTTAATTTCGAAAAGAACATTTGACAACAGCACAAATGAAGGTGGGCGTGTAGAGGAGATTCAGAGGATGCCTGCAATTCTGCAAATGGTTCTTTTATTTTAATTTCAAGGCGACTTTGCCTCATTAGTTATTCTCCTTTATTAATTAGTTAACCGTAGTTCAGAGCTTGAAGATGTACGGCATAATATGGGAGCTAACTTATATTATTATGACTAGCCTAAAAGTGCATGAGCAGTTTGTGGATTTCTACATATCAAAAGGTTCCTGCAGAGCCCTACAAGGTGATGGTCCACAGTCTTTTCATTTTCCAGTCCTGTTCCAAATGCTTCATCCCCCTATATTAACAGAGACCAATGTAATATCCCAATCCATCATTCAAGCTACATGAACTATTTACATCAGGTGAGGACCTGTCCCTTTTTAATTTACATTTGTAAATTTCTCCCACAATTCCAGTAATTTGTAAGATGCTCCCCAATGTCCTCTACTTTCTGGGGAAGGCTGTACATGAAAGAGTTAAAAATACATGGCAAGACCTGCCTTTCCATTGCCTTGTACTTCATGTGGCCATTTAACCTGAGCAAAGGGATCTCGTTTGCACTCATTTGGTACCCCTTTCATTGACTACACAAGGTAATGGAGAATGAGGCCTATACAGCATGGGGACACTCATTTTACTCATGTGAACAGCCTCTAATGACTTCCTATTGATTAAATACTTTGGATCAGTGGTTCTCAAGCAGGGGGATACGTACCCCTGGAGGTACACAGAGGTCTTCCAAGTGGTTGAATCAACTCATCTAAATGTTTGCCTAGTTTTACAACAGGCTACATAAAAAGCACCAGCAAAGTCAGTACAGGTTGAAACCTCTCTAATCTGGCACTCTCTGGTCCGGCAGTCTCTGTGGTCCGGCATGATTTTAGTTACCTAGATAGCCACTTATTATGGGTCTGGCCAAGTTTCCCACAATCCCACAAAGTTTGTTTCCAGCCCCCAGTCCTGGAGCTCAGTGTTCTGAGCTGTTATTTAACTCTAATTTACCCCTCAATGTCTTCTAAGAGCCCAGTAAGCAGTGGAAGTGTTGGTCATGCTGCTAGAGAATATTGACCTCCCCTGATTCAACAAATTCTCTGGTTCAGCACCAGTCAGGTCCCAAAGGTGCTGGACTAGAGAGGTTCAACCTGTACAAACTAAAATATCATATAGATAATGACTTTTTTATATTTCTCTGTATATTACTGAGCCGTCTGACTTAGTCCTGGGTCCCAGACCTATGCTCAGGCCTGTAAATAAATGTCCACCGGTCCCCTTCAAACCCTGGGCCCTGAGTATAAGGCGGGCCAGGGAAACAAAAACCAACAAATAGCAGTTCCCCAGTTCATAAGGCCAAGGCCTGAGCTCAGGGTGGGGCAGCAAAGCAAACACAGTCCCACAGTTAGTAAGGCCCTAGGCCCTGGTTCAGGGTGGGGCAGCAAAGTAAACGCAGTTCACAGATTAAGTAGGCCCTGGGCCCTAGTGCAGGGCAGGGCAAGCCCACAAACAATGGGCCACTGGCAAGAGAGAGGGGGAGACTGCCACCAGGTATGTGGGCTGACAGGTGAGACGCAGGCCATCCCTACTCCACCGTGTCCCGGCCCAGGGCCCTAGCAGTGGCATCCCTGGCTGCCTAGGGTCAGCAGGGATCTGGCCCGCAACACGCTGACACCCGACAGGATGACGAGGTCAGCCGGACTATTGTCGGCCCCCTCCGTCAGGGTAAAAAGGATTTCCTCCTTGGTGTGGGGGCCTGGTGGTCTGGGACAGTCCTCAGCCTCTGCAAGGTCCTCAGGGCCCTCCTGGTTAGGGAGCTCAGGGCAGGCCTCTGCTTCCTCCGTCAGCTGGGGCCTTACTGAGTTCCTGGACTGGGCTTTTATACCACTCGCCCTGCCCCTTGGCTTCTGGGGAGTTAAAGGGGCAGGACTGGGCTTGGCCCACCCAGGCTTACAGCGGGTTCTTTCCCTCCTCAGGGTAGTGAGCGGCCACCCCTGCTCACTCCAATTACACATTAAAATGTAAGTTCAATATTTATATTCCAATTGATTTATATCATAATTATATGGCAAAATGAGAAAGTAGGCTCTTTTTCAGTAGCAGTGTGCTGTGACCTTTTTGTATCGTTATGCCTGCTTTGGTAAGTTTTTAAGTGAAGTGAAGCTTGGGGGTACACAAGACATATCAGATTCCTGAAAGGGGTACTGTCATCTGGATAGACGGGGAGCCACAACTCGGGAGAGATTCTCCCCTGGTTGAATCAGTGGTGCTGGACTGATTTCATACAGGCAGAGATCTGGCCTTGTAGGCTGATAGTGATATGAAAGCAGAGTTCTTCCCATTTCCCACAACTTCTTACTGATGATATCAGCCGCGCTTCTTCAGATGTGTTTAATAGTAAAATTTTAAAAATTACCTTTGGACCTTGCCTTCCTGGATAACCTGGGAGCCCTGGAACGCCGAGTTTTCCCTGTAATGTGATTCAAAAACAGAACTGAGGGCCTACTTTGTGACTGTTTCACTACACCATCTTCAATGGCAATCTGGATCGTATATGTAGGTTTAATAAAGGTTTGCATTATGCATTATGCAAAAGGAAACACACTGAGCTTAAAAGTAGGTCGGTCTTGAGAAGAGACCCTATGAATACAGTGACACTGATGGTATTTAAGAACAGTGGCACTGTCATCAAACCCTTTCTCCGCTAGGAGAAGCCTGCAGTTTGATTAGGAGATGATTCCTTTCACTCCTGCAAAGCAGGTCAGGAGATCGGGTTTTTTTCCCATGTGAAAAATATTCCAGCAAAACCCCCAAAATTGATTTTATACAGAAAACTTGCCCTAACCCTTAATACCGTCAAGTCGGGGGGACAATTACAATCGAAAACCTCAACATTCTCCTCTCAAACCATTTTTTCATAAAAAGTTTTGTTTGCAACAAAATCTCTCTCTCTCTCTCTTTTTTTTTTTTGACAGAACCTTATGACCAGCTCCACTCCTATGGTATGGAATTGCCTCAGTGGGTACATCTACACAACAACGTTATTTCAAAATAACTTAGTTCGCGTCTACACAGCTGGCAGTTATTTCGAAATAATGTCGAAATACTGTCACGCTGGAAGACTTCTGACTCCGACTCCTGTAACCCTCATCATACGAAGAGTAAGGGAAGTTGGAGGAAGAGTGCTCCCTTTCAAAATAAGTGCTGTGTACACGCTCCCAATTGCGAAATAAACTACGCAATTGACGTAGCTCAGTTTGCGTAGCTTATTTCGAGTTAAGCTCTGCAGTGTAGATGAAGTCAGTGTGATCCTAGATATGAGACAAAGCGGGTTTTAACCCACAAAATCTTATGCCCTCTTCTAAATCTGTTAGGGTACGGCTACACTAGCTCATTAGTTCAAGCTAGGTAGGGTAATGAGGGCAAGTGGAGTTGCAAATGAAGCCCGGGATTTAAATATCCCAGGCTTCATTTGCATCTTCCCGGGCGCCGCCATTTTTAAATCCCCCTTAAATCCTCATTCCATTGAGGAGTAACGGTAGTTCGAATTAGGATCTTTAATTCAAACTACCTAGTCTGTGCCACGTGTAGCCGCGGGCACGGAGTTTGGACTAAGGGGGATTTAAAAATGGCGGTGCCCGGGAAGATGCAAATGAAGCCCGGGATATTTAAATCCCAGGCTTCATTTGCAACTCCACTTGCCTTCATTACCCTACCTAGCTCGAACTAACGAGCTAGTGTAGCCGTACCCTAAGTCTTTAAAGAGCCGCAGGACTCCTCATTGCTTTTAGAGACGCAGACTAACAAAGCAACCCTCCTCAGCATCAATACGAGGATGCTCAGTGGTTTGAGCATTAGCCTGCTAAACCCAGGGTTGGGAGTTCAATCCCTGAGGGGGCCATCTGGGGCAAATTTGTCAGGGAGGGTACTTGGTCCTCCTGTGAGGGCAGGGGACTGGACTTGATGACCTCTCAAAGTCCCTTTCAGTTCTATGAAATAGGTATATGTGAACATGCCTGAGTCTACCCAATGCAGTTTAACTCTCCCCTCTGGGGCAAGTGCTTCTGTGTACACTAGAGGTATCAAACAGCCCTGCACCCCAATGTCTTCAGACAAAACATAGCTTGTCCCCAAAACCCACTGTACTCCCTGTATCTCCAAAAGAAGTCTCAACCTCCAGACTCCTCCATCATCAACCCTCCCTCTGTAGACAAGAGATTATCCTGGGGAAACAGGTTGGTGCAGCCCTCTGTAAAACAGGGCCAATCCTGGCCTTTCTAGTTGGCTTTGACTGGGCACTGAACTCCTGCTTTAGCGCTGTTACCTTTTCCCCAGAAGGGCCAAGAGGACCTGGATCTCCATTTGGACCTCCGCGACCTTTAGGGCCTTCGGGCCCATCCTCACCCCGTGGGCCGGGAGGACCAATTTCGCCCTGTTAATCAAAAAAGGAAGTGATGATGAAGATGGCAGCTCGTGCAGTCTTGTGCCCCAGGGCAAATCCCCAGACGCTGGCCGTAATGTACACACAGTTATGGTCCGGTTCATCCTGGTGTCACTAAAACAACTTGTGGAGAAGTAAAATCTTTACCTGGTCACTGCTCCAACCAGACTAGTGTGCAGTAAATTACAGAGTGTTGTTAGACCAGACGTGCTTTTTTCACTCACATCGCCCGGCTATTATTTCCCAGCACAGCAGTCTTTCCCTGCACTCCAATTATTCTCTCTAACTCCAGCTCTCCTCCACTGAAATAGCTTTCATTAACTCTGCCTTCTATGAACCCTTATTTCCACTTCCTGATCACCAACCCCAGGGTTTCTATGCATGCAGCCCCAGGAAGGTGTTGCAATTTAGGGCCGATCAGAAAAAAAGCTGCGGAAGACTGGCATGGAAGTCTCGGTCTGGAAATGGCTGCAGAAGTCAGGCTATGGAACAGGCTTGGCTATTAGAATGAGCACTTCTGATCACCATTGTCCTCCAACCACAAAACAGAGGCATCACTGTCCCATGGTGCAGTCACAATCAAAGTTTTCACAGTGGAAACACGCAGTCGGATTATTTTGCTCGCGAGTAACGGAGATGATAGCTTCCTATTTGTCTGCAAAATTCTCAAGTAGCACTCATCTGCAAGCAGCATGGTATGTATCGGAATAAGCAAATAAAGGACCTTGCTCGCAAGCAGGAGGGACTGTGTGTGCGAGGTGAAAGTGGCTCATGAAGACCTTCAGCATGGTCTGCTGCCAGGTGAATTTCATCCTCGAAAAGAAGGAGGGTGGGTCTGGAGAAGCTTTACGGCATTAACCGAGGGTGGCGTTGAGATGACGCACAGAATGCGGCTCATCATGTGGCTCCATGCTCATCTTAAACACCAGGAGCGATGGAGGGGTTGCATTGCATTTTCACAAGTCACCAAACGAAGCACGAGTTTTTCTTTTAAATACATCACAAAGTACTGTTGTCTGTCTCACTCAGGGCTGGCTTTAGGGCCGGGCAAACTGGGCCCATGCCTTGAGCACCCTATGGTGAGGGGCAACTGGGCATGGATGCTGCTGGGTGAAGAGGGTAAAGGGTACTGGGCAGGATATGCTGGAAGTGCAGGGCTGGAATTGGGGGCACAAGTGGGAGAAAAGTGCAGGGGTTGGGATGAAGGGGGCTCTGTGAAGAGGGCTGGGGGGCAAAGGGAGCACAATGGTAGAGAGAGCACAGGATAGGGGTGCAGGGGTTGGGGAGCCCCTGGGTACAGGGGAAATGGGTGGTGCTGTGCCCACAAGGGTCAGGGGCACCAAAATTCGCCCAGGGCGCCATTTTCCCTCCAGCCGGCCCTGATCTCACTCCCGTGTGTGTTCTCACCCAGTGCCTAATACCTGTTAATGAAACACCAAGCTAAGATGTGCAGTATTGTTCCGAAGGGCACAGCAAGAATGGCTCCATCCAGACACCGGCTGTGGCATGGTGAGGGTGGCACGTGGACGGAATGATTTCCTCGCTGGCAGATTCCTGCGTAAGTGCGCTGCCTGAATCTTTGCGTTTGTTTGGGCTGCTGATCCTAAAAGCTTTTGATGCCAGGCAACGTGCCCTGTTGCTAAAGATACGTGTCTAATATGAAACTAGGCCCCGGGTGGTTTTCATAGCCCCGTTCTGACTTCCACTGGAATGAATGCCTGGTGATTTCAGCCTTTGTTCCAATGCTATGGAATCAAAACCAGCTTAGCAAAGCACTGAGATGTAACATAAATGTGTGTGTGGTGGGGAGGAGGGGAGAGATACTGGAAATAACTATCTGATCCTGCAGGATTCTCAGGCATCGGGGCTGCAAGCTTGGGCTCTGTTACGACTAGCTTTAATTTTACTTCTGAGATGGGAATCAAGAATTTAGAATGTTATAGCCTCCTCGATTCCAGCAAGTCTGAGGCTCCAGGGATCCCTGTATAGCCGCTGACTGTAGAGGGTGTAACAGTCTCATCAGGAGTCAAACCAACTTTCTGCTCTTCACTGAGCAGATCTCACGAAGGGACGCAGGAGGAAGGGTTACAAAGATGCTGCAAGCAGTTTGCTGCCCGCAGGACACCCCTTCTCAGGACACCGATGACGTATTCTGATATATTCCACCCTGGGGCAGAATCTCTATATCCCAGGCACTTAACAGGAAAACACCAACAAGAAAAACCTCCTCGCTCTCATTTTCAGCTGCAATAAAACGGCCGCTGGGTTCCACCCCCAGAGAGGCCTGTATTTCATGGCTGCACAACAGTCCAGTCACGTAGTGTTCATGAAGGGCTTCCAAAGCCCTGCCCCCTATTACTATGCTGAGTGCTTCTCTTGGTTATGCTGAATGCTCACATCTCTCAAGAACCATCCTCACTACCGTAGGAGGCCGATTTCAGCCAGAGCCAGCAGAGAAGTCCCCATCCCAAATCTACCCGCTTTCTCTCGGAGGAAGATTAATCGGCACAACAGAGCAGCAAGTACTCACCCGGTCTCCCTTGATGCCCATGTCACCTTTGAAGCCAGGGAAGCCATCTTCACCCTGAACGAGAGGCAGAGAAAACACAGATGATTGTCCTGACACAAGCCCAATACACTGAGTGCTAAGCTGGGTTCTGAGTGAGGGAAAGAATTGATTTCACCCCCTTCCCCCCATTCACCAGCTGGAGCAGAGCTGTCAGTTTGTGCATCCTTCCACAGCTTTCTATCACTCTTCCAGTGCTGGATACACCCCTTCCCGCGCTCACCATATCACCGCGTCCCACCTCCCCCGTGGCTGCACGAAGGCAGCCTTGGTGAAACTCTGAACCGGGGGGCACAATGCTCGTGTATTTCCATTGCGTCAGAGCATCTCCATAACTGTGGGAGGGCAAGATGGGCCCACTAATCCTCATGCCCACTGTATAGCACCTGTGCCCGGCTAGAGAGCTCCACAGGTCTCCAGTGCATTCATTCGAAAATGTAAGAATGATCCACAGTGAGAACAACATGTCCAGATAACACAGCCAAGCTGTAAGTGCTCGAGTTACTGCCTCTGGGAGCATCGTATCAACAGACAACTGTAATCCCACTGGAATTACAAAGGCATGTTCTCCAACAAACCACACTTTGGCTCCCAGTAGAGATCAATACTGGCAAGAAAGTATTTTAAAGAATAACGGTTTATTTTACACCATTCTGCCAGGAAATCTCAAGGACAGCTGTAATATTTCTTCCAGCCAAGAAGGTTTAACTGCAGAGCTCAAATCGATACTGTATCAACTCCTAGAGCAACACCGGGACAGACGAAAACACAGACACGGTAACCAAAAAAAACTCCGGGTTGTGGAAGGTCCCCTGTGGCTATTGCCTTGCCTCTAATTGCCAGCCCTGCTGCTGCTGCTTGACTATCAGATATGAGAAAAAAAACGTGGGGATATTTAGGACTGGAACAGCACAGCGATTCTGCATTCCCTGATATTGCTTTGGGAGACCACAGATATATCCCTGAAATAGAATCCACATTTTTTCTAAGTACATTCTACTTTGTCAATTTCCTTCATCACAGAGATTGTACAAGCTGCTCCAATGACTGATCTAGGCAGTGTATTCCACACACTGTCTTCCCTGGGCTGGATTCTGATCTCTGTTCCCCAGACAGAAGTCACAACGAATTTCATCTATGCCAGTGGAATTTCCCCTGGCTAACAACAAAACCAGAAGTCGGCTCCTGGGCAAAGGCTGTAAGATGAGAGCTTGGGCAACTGCCCAGGAGAAATTCAGGTGCCGCCCAGATGACTGGCAGAGTGCCCACAGCTGGCAACATGTGTTTCTATTAGTGGTGCACATCTGCACATGTCTCAGTGCACATAACATTTATTCCACACATGGACAGAAAACATTAGAGGGAACATGGGATCCAACCCTGGCAATGCAGGTCTGCAAAACTGCACACACAGGCATGGTGGTAACTTACCTTTTCACCTTTAGTGCCCTTTAGGCCACGAACACCGTCTGCTCCCTTGGGGGGGGAAACAGAAGCACATTAGAATGTTACACCTGCAAAGGCAAAGTATGCATATAGCCAGAGCTGGGGGAATCATTCACTACAGTGAATTTTTGCCTCATTCGGATGGCAAATTGCCCTTATGCGGATTGTGATTTTCCTAAATGTGTTGGTGGTTTTAAATTATTTGCTGAATGATTTTCAGTCTGCAGCTCATTTGTAAATCCTTGCTACTCAAAACTGGAGTGGATTGGATTGCACAGATGGGACCCGGGCTACGTCTCCATTCCTAAATCGGATGAGTGTAAGTGTTGGAATCAAGTTTCCGGGGAGAACATTCATGATGAGAAGCTTGCTGTCTGAAAAGATTTCCCAAAATAATCACTTCAAAATAGGCACCTTTCACCAAAATCTCCCTGCCAGTAAACCAAGATATTAGCCAAGCTCAAAAGGGTTACAGACACTGCTGAAGTAAATTCATTTGAAATATGCTGAACACGCATTCACAACTTCTTCCTTTATGACGTTGTAGCATTCACCCAAAGAGGCTGCAGATTTCCTGCTCCTTTTTAGAGGGTGACATTCACCCCCATTGTGCATTAGCGGTAGGGGTGAATTTCACCCAAAGGAATGTCTACACTGCAGCTGGGAATGTGCTTAGGAACAGGGGTAGACACACATTAGCTCCGCTCAACCTAGTGCACTAAAATTAGTGGCATTAGTACAGGCAGGAGCTTGGGCTAATTGCCTGAATGCAAACCTTCCCAGCATACTCAGGTAGCTAGCCTAGGCCACCCTGAAGCCCTTAACTCTACTATTGTTAGCCTACTCACACATCTGTCTACCCACACTGGAAAGCATGGTCTCCTCCACATCCTCCAATAGGTCTGGACAGACATCACCCCACCACAGTCAAATGAAAACGTTCGGCACCATTTTAAAACCACCTCTTCACCTGTATCGAGAGCAGCGCTATTCTCCTTCATGCTTGACATTCGTGCTGTTTATTATGGCCATGATTCCAGGGAAAGGCATGATGAGGAGCGAACGCTGGCTGGCTGGCTGGCTGGCTCTCCACGAAGACTCAGTTTGCCAAGTGCCCTCTTGTGGCAGAAACACATTATGCTCCCTGTCTAATAAACTCAGCACAGCCATCCTCCCTCTACCACCCAGCCGGCTTAGAAACCAGGATAAATCTTTAGCACAGCTAGGATCTAAAGCAGCATAATGGGCATAACCTATGATTGTCTTGGTGTGAAATGACATTGAATGGACACTCAGAAGCGCTCTGCTACTTAATCAGCCCCCAATAACTGAGACCCTTGGCACTAAATGGACAGCACAAAGAAGGTGTAATTTTCCCAAAGATACTACTAGTCTCAGGATTCAAGAGACACTGTCAAGTATTATCTAGCACGACTCTCCTTTCCCTGCAGTTGACTTGTCTCATTGTTTTCTATTATCCTGTACTCAGTACCCAAGCCATTAAGTCTAATCGAAAAGCTGCTGACACCAAGATCCATGACTCAGAGTCAGGGAAGTGTATGTGGGGGACATTAGAGATTGGAAATGAAAACATGCAGCAAATATAAAGTTAAAACCAGAAGGTGAAACCATGAAGCCTTGGAGTGCCTGTCTATTATTAATGCAGCACCGCCATTACCAATTACATTAATGCAGGTCCACAACCCCATTTTCTGAATCAGTGGTCTTGTACTGAATAAGTAGAGGTAAGGGGAACAGAACTATAGAATGAGATGACTGATTGTCTGGGAGAGGGGCTACAGTCTAGGAAGAATGCCTAGGAAAACTGGAGAACAGAAAGCTGTCACATTGGACCAGAGCTGTGGAATGGCTACCCATGCCAATTCATCTGATGAAGTGGGCTTTACCCACGAAAGCTTGTGCCCTTATAAAACTGTTGGTCTGTAAGGTGCCACTGGACTCCCCGTTATTTTTGCAGACACAGACTAACACCGTGTCCCCCCCGAGACTGCATCATGTGCCCAACAGTGGCTGGTACCAACTGGTTCACAAGCAGATGAAGGAAACCCTGAAATAGACAGTTAAGGAAGAACCTGCGCCTGGGGAAAATTTATTTTCCTAACCTCTATAATGAAGACCAAGCCTTTGAGAAGTTAGTTTCTGTCTTGAAGTAGGATTTCTACCCCTGCCAACTTTTTGGATTTATTTATGTATGGATA
The DNA here is from genome assembly GCA_032595735.1 of Pelochelys cantorii. Classification (NCBI taxonomy): domain Eukaryota; kingdom Metazoa; phylum Chordata; order Testudines; family Trionychidae; genus Pelochelys; species Pelochelys cantorii. The sequence continues at coordinate 8,599,492 of CM064347.1, forward strand.
TTTGAATCAATCCACACTAGGGCACTGAAGAGAATGAAAAGGGAAAGAATGAGTAGCGAGTCCAAAGAATATGCATCTCAGGAACATGATGTATTATTGCTAACTACCTGCTTGACTGTGGCACCTAAAAGCCCTGGTTATGAACCAGGGTCCCATTGTGCTAGGTACTCTACAGAAAAAAAAAGAGATAGTGAAAATATGAAAGAGCTTCCAATCCCAGTGTCTCATTGAGGGGGTTTCAAGCACATCCTTTACTTGTCCCTCCTACACACATGCCTGTGGTAAGCATGGGATCCTGCACACTACATACAGGGCACAACAGAGCCCAGCATGAACCGAGAATGTAGCCTGTGCGGTTTTTTTGGTTTGTATGACAACCTCACTGTAGAGCTCCACTGTGGATACGCACACCCTTCCCCCTTTCCTCTCGCTGTTCTGCACATGCCTCCGAGGTTGGAATTTTGCCCTTCATTTGTAATAGATTATTTAAGTACATACCAGATTAGTTTAGGTGTGTATGGTCATGGCATGGGGCGAAAGCATAAAATGTTACAAGCTGACCCTCTCTAGGCCGGTGCTCTCTTCGTCGGCAACATCTGTGCTCTGGCATGATTTTAGCTGTCCAGATGTTCACTTATCATGGGTGTGGCCACGTTTCCCACAGCCCCATAAAGTTTGTTTCCAGCCACCAGTCCTGGCTCTCAGTGTTCTGTGCTGTTATTTAGCTCTAATTGACCCCTAAATGTCTCCTAAGAGCCCAGTAAGCAGTGGAAGGGTTGGTCATGCTGCTAGACAATACTGACCTCCCATGATTCGGCAAATTCTCTTGACCCTCCGGTCAGGTCCTAAAGTGCTGGACTAGAGCACCTGTGTAGCAGTGTGTACAGGAAGTTTACACAGCGACTGCATGCATTACACCTAGGTCTAGCCAGTCCAACTGCTTCACACGTCCCTGTCTGGCTGTTTACGCATGATAGCCTAAGGACATAGGAGGAGATGCCCCTGGACGATAATGAAGTCGGAAAGCCTGCCCATACACAGCTGCAAATCATTGCTGTGATTTCACCTTTCGTCCAGCATACTCACTGAGCTGCAGGGGACTGATCATGCTGTGTGTGTCTGTCGAGATACTAGAGAGTATCAATATAGTAAGAAAGTCAATACTAATGGATTTTGAGATCTCATTCTCAGTTGGCTTCTGTGGTTTCTTGCGGCTTGGAGGCTGCATGATCTACTCTGAGTTCTGAGAACTTTGTGAGACAAATTCTACCCTTGAGAGCACAGGGCTCACCTGGACAGGGGAAAGCCGGATACCAGGGACCCGCCGGAAGGGCAAGGCAGAACGTTTAAGGAGTGGAGGGCAGGAGGGTGCCTTAAATCTGTGTCCCTTAGTGCTTGCTGCTGATAGCAGGGGAGGGTGTTAAAAGTTCCAGAGGGGTAGCAGTGGTAACTACATGTGGTCCTCACATTACAATAGGTATTTTCCTCTTCAGGTCCCCTCACCTTCTTATCACTGTTGGGGATGAGCCACATCCACATGGATTTAATTAGCACTGATGTCACACTTGCATCTCTGTACCCCTTCCTTTTTTTTCTTTTCTTTTCTCCTCAGCATCTGAGGAAGTGAGTTGCATCTCATGACAGCTTATGCCCTAATGCGCTAAAAAATGTGTTAGTCTTTAAAGTGCCTCTGGACTCCTTGCTGGTTTTGGTGTTAAAGGTGTGACCATCACCTGAGACGGGCAAACCAACTCCCTTTGCCTATCATTCAAAGCACTGAATGATAGGTAAGCCCTTTCCTATTTCCTGCCTTGCTTGGGCAAAGCATCAGAAGCTTCTGGCACACTGATTTTCCCTCAGGAAAAGCAGGCTGGAATTCCACCGCAGGGAACACACATCTCACAGGTGTACTGTGCAATGTAATTCTCATATCCACAACAAGAGTTCCTTAATCATGATTTTAATTTTGCCACAGATATATTTAAGGTCCTCCCCCCAGCCCATCCTGCATGCCAAAAAAACACAACTGAATTCAAGTGCAGTGAATTCACATAGCAGGAGAGAATTCTGATCCAGGTGGACAAGATCTAATTATTTATGATGGCATGTCTCAAGAGAGGCTCTGTTCTCTGATTCTCAGAACTGAAGCCTTATTCAATTAATAGCACGCTGACTGAGGAAGCTGAAACATTTTTTGGTAAACACTAAGATTTGTGCAGACGACACACTTTCTCTGTATCAGCATAATGAGGAACAGTTCCACTTTAGCAGTAAGCATAATAGAAAATCATTCCTTAATGGACCACTAAGCCTCAATCTGCTGGGCTGAAAGACATGAGATGAAAACATGCTTTGGTTAAATAAATCTAGTTACATTTTTGGAAATGGAAGAGAGAGTGGCTTTGTGCTGCTGGAAAAATGTACGGAGGGCGTGAATCATTTTTCACTTCATCTTTTGCCTCTCATCCAGTATTTATATCCGTGAGCATGAACCCCTGCAGTTTCACATGAGGGGGAAGCAATGTATAGATCAGTGGCAGAGTTAACAGATTTTGATGCAGGACTCAAGAGTCAGACTGGCATGGGGCAGAAAATACCCACCACCATCTTATCAATGCATGCATATCGCAGAAACCAGGAGCAAGCTGAAGAGCTGCAATTCAATTCAGTGAAAGAGCCTGGGATGGGAGTTTAAATAACACCGCAGAGAAAGCTCAGCTTCAGATCACATGGTTTCAGTGTGCTCTCAGGGCACAGACACATTGAGTTGTGTTTTAAAATTGGCTTGCTTGGTTTCATTGAACAGTCACTGCTTGTTCAAACCTTCATGTCCAGGATGAGATTTGTCTTGTTTTGCAGTTGCAAGTTATGGTGATGGAACCGTGCCCTGTTCAGAGGGACTAAAAATCCATCTGAAGCTCTTCTAGAAAACAGCAGTTAGATTTACACGGGCCTGAGGTGATACGTCAGGCCAAAGGAATTGATCAAATGATAAGTATGACTGAACACTAGTGCTTCGGTGGTTCTGCGAGACTCCCCAATAAGACATCTCAGTTTCTTCTCGGCTCACATCTAGGTAACAGATCTGCCGTGGATATCACCGGGGTGAAAGTAAACTGTGGCCCCCCAGTGTGGTCCACCAATAAATTGGCCGGCTGGAGGTGGGGCCTAAATCCTGTCCTCTTTCCCCCTCCCTCCCTCCCCCAAAGTTGAGGCCGGCAGCTGGGACCCTGGCGTGCGGGGCCACCTGGAAAGCCCTGGGCATGTGGGGCAGGTAGAAAAGCCCCGGGCACGTGGGACAGGTAGAAAAGCCCCAGGAGCACAGGGCTGGCAGCAAGGACCCAGGCGCATGGGCTCAGGAAGGAAAGTCCCAGGCATTTGAGGCAGGCAGCAAGGACCCAGGTACATGGGATGAGCAGAAAAGCCCCAGGCACCCAGGGCCGACAGCAAGGACACGAAGTCAGCAGGAAAGCCCGGGGTGCACAGGGCCAGCGTCTGGACCCTGATGTGTGGGGCTGGCTGGGCAGACCCAGGAGGGCAGGGCTGGCTGGAGAATCCCGACCGGGCCAGGATGCTGCAGCATCCCACCCACCCTTAGCTCCCTTGCCATGCCGAACAGTGTTGTCCCCACAGCTCCTATTTGGCTGGGAATAGGAGTAGCACAGGACAGGGTCCCTCACCCAGGACTGCCTCAGCCCGGAGCCTCCCATCCCGCACTCCGCTTTACACACACACACCCCAAACCCCTGCCTACACCCCTCTTGCACCCCACCCCACGTATCCCCAGCACCCTGCCCTTAGCCCCTCACATACACCTCCAGCCCTCTGCCCTGTGCTCCCCCCCCCCCCCAGTACTTTGCCTTCATCCTGTACCCCTCTGCTCTCATACACTCCAACACTGACTCATGCACATCCCTCCCACATCTCCAGCCATCTGCCCTGAGCCCCCCACACTCCACCCCCACACAAATTCCTTACAGGCACTGTTGTATTGCAACCCTTCCACATTCTACCCACAGGGGTGGGATTGTGATGGAAACATAGAATCATAGAATACTAGAAGTGGAAGGGACCTCGAGAGGTCATTGAGTTCAGTCCCCTGTCCTCACGGAGGGACCAGGCACTGTCTAGACCATCCCTGATAGATGTCTATCCAACCTGCTCTTAAATATCTCCAGTGATGGATATTCCACAACCCCCCTGGGCAATTTATTCCAGTGTTTAACCACCCTGACAGTTAGGAAGTTTTTCCTAATGTCCAACTTAAGCCTCCCTTGTAGCAGTTTAAATCCATTGTTTCTTGTCCTACCATCAGAGGTCAAGGAGAATAATTTCTCTCCCTTGTCCTTGTAACACCTTTGTAGGTACTTGAAAACTGCTATCATGTCCCCTCTCAGTCTTCTCTTTTCCAGCTAAACAAGCCCAATTCTTTCAGACTTCCCTCATAGCTCATATTTTCTAGACCTTTAATCACTTTTGTTGCTCTTCTCGGGACCCTCTCCAATTTCTCCACATCTTTCTTGAAATGTGGTGCTCAAAACTGGACACAATACTCCAACTGAGGCATAATCAGTGCATAGTTGAACAGAAGAATGACTCCTTGTGTCTTGCCCACAACACTCCTGTTAATGCATCCCAGAATTATGTTTGCTTTTTTTGCAACAGCGTCACACTGTTGACTCATATTTAGCTTGTGGTCCACTATGACCCCTAAATCCCTTTATGCAGTGCTCCTTCCTAGACAGTCACTTCCTATTCTGTATCGTGTGAAATGGATTGTTCCTTCCTAAGTGGAGCACTTTGCATTTGTCTTTATTAAACTACATCCTATTTACCTCAGACCATTTCTCTATTTTGTCCAAATCATTTTGCACTATGAGCCTATCTTCCAAAGCACTTGTAACCCCTCCCAGCTTGGTATCATCTGCAAACTTAATGAGCATACTTTCTATGCCATCATCTAAATCGTTGATGAAGATATTAAACAGAATCCGTCCCAAAACAGATCCCTACGGAACCCCACTTGTTATGCCCTTCCAGCATGACTGTGAACCGTTAATAACTACTCTCTGAGAACTGTTATCCAGCCAGTTATGTACCCATCTTATAGTAGCCCCATATAGGTTGTATTTCCCCAGTTTATTGATAAGAAGATCATGCGAGACTGCGTCAAATGCTTTACTAAAGTCTATGTATACCATGTCCACCTCTTCTTCCTTATCCATAAGACGTGGTATCCTATCAAACAAAGCTATCAGATTGGTTTGATGTGATTTGTTTTTTAAAAATCCATGCTGGCTGTTCCCTATCACCTTATTATCTTCCAGTGGTTTGCAGATGGATTCCTTAATTACTTGCTCCATTAGCTTCCCTGGCACAGAATAGGATGTTAAATTTAGTTTAATCACCTAATTGACTAGTCAATGGATTCTACATTGAGTCGATTGTTCGAAAAGCGAGGAGCCACAGTGGGGTTAGCTCCCACCCCCGGGGGCTAACCCAGCTGTGACTCTGCCTTTTAAATGTATTAAGACCCATCTGGCTCTTAATACATTTAAAAGGCTGAAGTGCAACAGAAGGGCCCCAGCGCGATCTGGGCCAGCGCGAGCAGCTCCCCTAAAAAAGCAGAGGCACTGCGTCTGGGACTGGGTGCGAGCCGGGAATCAACTGATTGCTCGCGCCCGGTCCCCGCTATCCCTCTGCCTCCTGTGGAGATGGTGCTGGGAGGAACCAGATTTTAAGCTGGCTCCCCCCAGCACTGGCTCCTGCTCCTCCCCCTTGCTGCCTCTGATAGAGGCAAAAGGGGGGGAGGGGATAAGTGACTGGTCAACTATCTGATAAGCTTTTGCAAACTGGTCTGTGGTTTCCTGGGTTGTTCTTAATTCTCTTTTTATGGACGGGCACTAGATTTGCCCTTTTCCAGTCTTCTGGAATCTCTCCCACCTTCCATGACTTTCCAGAGATGATAGCTAAAGGTTCAGATACCTCCTCTATCAGCTTCTTGAGTATTCTAGGATGCATTTCATCAGGCCCTGGTGACTTGAAGACATCTAACTTCTAAAAAAAAAATTAACTTGGTCTTTTCCTATTTTAACTTCTAAACCTACCCCATTTCCACTAGCATTCTCTATGCTAGGCATCCCATCCCCATCAAACTTCTTAGTGAAAACTGAAACAAAAGTCATGAAGCACCTCTGCCATTTCCAAGTTTCCTGGTATTGTTTCTCCCTCTTCACTGAACAATGGGCCTACCCTGTTCTTGGTCTTCCTCTTGCTTCTAATATATCTGTAAAATGACTCCTTAAGACCCATTATATCTCTAGCTAGATTGAGCTCATTTTGTGCCTTTTGCCTTTGTAATCTTGCCCCTGCATACTTGCTTTGTTTGCTTATATTCATCCTTTTAACATGACCTAGTTTCCACATTTTTATATGACTCCTTTTTTATTTTTAGATCATGTAAGATCTCCTGATTAGCCAAGGCGGTCTCTTGCCATACTTTCTCACACAGTGGAATAGTTTGCTTGTGGGCCCTTAAATAATGTTCCTTTGAAAAACTGCGAACTCTCTTCAGTTGTTTTTCCTCTTAAGATCCCATGGAAAGCAAGATTACCTACCAGCTCTCTGAGGGTACGTCTACACTAGCCCCCTAGATCGATCTAGGGAGGCTAATGAGGGCGACCGGAATTGCAAATCAAGCCCGGGATTTAAATATCCCGCGCTTGATTTGCATGTTCCTGGCCGGTCGCCATTTTAGAAATTGACTAGCCCGAAGTAACTGCCCGCGTCTACACCTGGCAGTGAAACGGTCTTCCGATTTAAAGCCCCTAATTCGAATTAGGTGGTAAACCTCATTGCAGGAGGAATACCACCTAATTCCATTGAGGGCTTTAAATCGGAAGCCCGTTTCACTGCCGGGTGTAGACACGGGCAGTTACTTCGGGCTAGTCAATTTCTAAAATGGCAACTGGCCGGGAACATGCAAATCAAGCACAGGATATTTAAATCCCGGGCTTGATTTGCAATTCCGGTCACCCTCGTTAGCCTCCCTAGATCAATCTAGGGGGCTAGTGTAGACGTACCCTGAGTTTACTAAAATCCATTGTCTCTCTTTTGCTGCTCTTCCTTCTTCTATTCCTTAGGATCACAAACTCTATGATTTCATGTCACTTTCACCCAACCTGCCTTTCACTTTCAAATTTTCAACCAGTTCCTCCCTGTTTGTTAAAATCAAATCTAAAACAGCTTCCTCCCAAGTAGCTCTCTCAACCTTCTGAAATAAAAAATTGGCTCCAATGCCGTCCAAGAACTTATTGGGATAATCTGTGCCCTGCTGTGTTAGCTTCCCAACATATGTCGAAATAGCAGAAGTCCCCAATCACCACCAAATCCTGCACTTTGGATGATCTTGTTAGTTCTTTTAAAAATGCCTCATCCACCTCTTCTGCGTGGGTAGGTGGTCTTTAGTAGCCCCTTAGCATGACATCACCCTTGTATTTTATCCGTTTTAGCCTAACCTAGAGACTCTCAACAAGTCTGTCTCCTATGTCCATCTCAACCTCAGTCCAAGTGTATACATTTTTAATAATACAAGGCAAAACCTCCTCTCTTTTTCCCCTGCCTCTCCTTCCTGAGCAAACTGTACCCTTCTATACCGATATCCCAATAGGACAGTACCTGTAAGTTACTTTCACCACTGGTATCAATCCATATTTAGTAGTAATGCTGATAGGTATCCTTTAGACCAGAGGTAGAGAGCCTATGGCCCCTGGGCCAGGTCAGGGCTCTCCCCCACACTTCTGGAGAGCTCCAGTGCTGGCTCCCTGATGTGTGTGTGTGTGGGTGGGTGGGGGGGAAACCTGAGCCTCCCGGGCCAGAACAAGGCAAGCCATGGGCTGCATCTGGCAGGGGGGAGGAAGCAGCTCTGCACACTATAGGGAAGCACTCTCTACAGGCATTGTCCACTGCTGCTCCCATTGGCTGAAAATCACAGTCAGTAGGAGCAGCAAGGGTAGTGTCTGCAGAAAGTGTGTCCCTGAAACACACAGAGCTGTAAAGAGCCACCTGCACCCCCACCCCCACCAGTTAGGCACCCCATCCCTTGCCCCTCTTGCAACTCTTCTCCTGCCCAGACTCTGCACTACTACCTCACTCCTGCACCCTATTTCCCATTCAGACCCTGATTTCCTATGCCCAGCCCACACCCCAGCAGCTTCCTCCTGCACACTGAACCCCTCATTTTGGGCTCCATCCCAGATCCTAGAGGGGGCCCACAAAGTCTATTACTCTCTACTAGCCAGATGAATTAATATCTGGCCCTGGGAATCAGCCCTGAGCCTGGACAACCGCCTCCCCGCCTCTCCCCCGCCCGTGGCTGGAGCTTGAGGGGAATGTCCTTTTTCCTGCTTCTCAGTTGGGGGGCCAAATCCAAGAGTTTTTTTTCACTTTGGGGCCAGATCAGTGGTGGGGGGGGGGGTGTTGCTGGATTTTTTTGTTTGTTTTTGCTTCTCTTGTTATCACTTGTGTGTGGCCCCCAACTGATTTTTCTGAGGATCAGTGGCCCCCGACCTAAAAAAAGTTTCCCATCCCTGCTTTAGACTCATCTGCAACACCTATAGGTTTCTCCACTAAGTGGTTCACCACTAGTTTTTTAGATTTCTTCCAACTCTGTTGCAGCTCTACCTCTTCTACATGACCGTTCCCTAGTTCCATTTACACAGAACCAGAGTGGCCAACTCTGGCTACTCTGTCTTTATAGCCAGAGAAAGATTTGCTAAGAGTAAGTAGGAGAAATTCCTTATGAGAGACTACTGTGAAACTCAGTGAGATCCAAGATAGTCTCCTCTACCTCCAACACAAAATCCAGAGTCAGAAATAAAGTCTTAGGTCTGTTGTCCTTGCCTTCCCCATTTTCCTTACCTTGACTCCACGAGGTCCTGGATATCCAAGTGGGCCCTGAGGTCCAGTTGGACCCTATGGTGTAAAAACAAAGACAAAACAACATTAAGCTACAACAAGGCTGGAACTGTTTCATAAACTGTCCTGAACTGCACAGGAAAGCTTGTGGCTGGCTGACTAGAAGGCATATGGGAGTCAGCTGTGCTTGGAAGAGGCTATAAAAACCTAACTGAAAAGATCACATTGCTCTGTGGTCTGAGATCTGAGCACAGAACAGGACACAGAGGCTACGTCTACACTGCGGGTGTTTTGAGGAAGAGGAAATGCAAATGGAGCACTCATTTGCATATCTCAGGCTCTCATTTGCATATCTTCTTCCGATCCTTTTTGTGGAAGAGGTTTTTGCAATAAAAAGCCCTGAGTAGATAGGGCCATTTGTCGGAAAAAAATCCTTTTGCGCAAGAGCCTGTAAACCTCATTTTTTGAGGAATAAGGGCTCTTGCGCAAAAGGGTTTTTTTCCGACAAATGGCCCCGTTTACACAGGGCTTCTTATTGCAAAAGCCTCTTCCACCAAAAGGATAGGAAGAACTCTTCCACAAAACACCCGCAGTGTAGACGTAGCCAGAGAGAGGAGACGCCAGACCGCCGGATAATGTTTATAATGATTAGCTATAAAAAAGAGTTTTATAAACAGGCTCTACCAATGATCTGCAATAGCAGAAGTGACTTCTACCACTTAGTTTCAAGTACAGCAGGTTGAAAATGTTTTGAATTTTGAAGTGATGATGAATTTTTAAAAAAGAAAAATAAAATCGGTGAAATGTTCACATTCTTTTCTTGCCATTTTCCAGCCAATTGTAAAACAGGTCAGAATTTTTCAGAATTCAGATCTGAAAACTAGAAAAAAAAGGGAGGGAATATCTGCAAAAAATGTGAATTTCTCTTTTTTCCTCTCAAATAGCTCTAGCTTCAAGAATAATAAAATAGAAGCAATACAATTAAAAAATAAACATTTGGATTCAATGGGTAAATTTTTCAGAAGTGCCTAAGGCCAGGTCCTAGACCTGCAAGATTGGATTAAGGTATGCAACTCCAGCTAAGTAAAATACATAGCTGGAGTTGGCTTACCTTAAGCTGAGCTTGGTGCCATCTTTACAGAAGGAGACCGATGAGAGCAAATGTTCCCATCGGCTTCCCTTGCTCCTTGTGATTGTGAGGAATACAGGTACCAACCAGAGCCTCTCTCAGCATTTGATTTAGCAGGTCTTAACTAGACCCGCTAAATCAAACACTAGCAAATTGATCTCTGGTGCAGCAAGTGAAGACACGGCCTTAGTAAGTTAGGGGCCCAAGTAGCATTCTGAAAGTGATTTAGGACCTTTAGTGAGATTTAGACTTGTAAGTTTCTGCATCACTTTTGAAAATGGGACTTGGCAGAGCCTCTGGTCCCTAGATCCAGAAAACTACAGACAATGATATCTGTACCAGAACAAGTAAAATAAACTTCCAAGGGAAGCAGCAGAAACCCCATCATGTGGCACACGTGAACTTAAATCGCACAAAGCATTTGCATGCGTACAGCTAGGAACAATCCTTCGTGTACAAAGCGACACATTAGATGACCGCATGCATCTAGCAGTCTCTAATTTCTAGGACTCTTCTGAACAGAGACATCATTATAATAAGACCCAATGGTTGGAAGCTGAAGCTAGACAAAAGCAGTCTAACAATAAGATGCAAATTTGAACAGGGAGGGCCATTAACCATTGGAATGATTTATTTGGGCATGTGATGGATTCTCCATCACTTGAAATCTTTAATTCAAGACTGGATGCCATTGTAAAATATTAGCTGCAGCTCAAACAGAAGTTATGGGTTTGATACTGGTATTCCCAGATGAGGCTCTTTGGTCTGGATTTTGCCAGACGAGGTGATCATAATAATCCCTTCTAGCATTCACAGCTATGAATCCATCTAGTCACCCCTGACTCCAAGGGCTGGATTGTAGTAATTGCTAAACCCGGATGGACAGACTCCCTGGTAACTTTTTAAGTACCTTGCACCATCACTATAGCGCTGTCTTATGACTGTAAATCAATCGCATTTTCAACTGATTTTTTTTCTTTTGCTCACATCACAGAAAAAGACTCCTCCATTTCTTTAAGAGAGCTCTGAATCCTTTTTCCAGCCTGACAGTCAGCTTCCCCAGGGCTGAAGCTAGTATCAGCTGAAGGTAGGGCAGTGTGGTGGGTCCCAGTAGCCTAATGGATAAGGCCTTAGTCTCCTGACACTGTGGGTTCAAATCCCACCATTCTCACCCCAGGAGTAGCCACCACTAGCTTCCCAAGGCTGGAGTTTCAGACTTAATGTTAGTGCCAGTTGGAATAAGTCTAGCAGTACAAACACTGCTCTGAGATCTTAATAACTCCTGAAGAAAGTTATAGTCTGGATCTGACACCCTGATGTTTCCTAAATGTCTCCTCATACAGTGAGTGCAGGACTATTTATTGAGTTTTCACACTCTACAGGCAGGAACATTTGTATTCCTGGCCTCATGTGATGCCAGCTGGAGGAACGCCCCCCCCCCCGAGGTAGCAGGCATAATTTTCCTGCACTACATGCAATGCTAAGGTGTGCTTCAATCAAACCAAATTGTCCTCGAATAAAAGACTTTTGACAAATGTAATGTTTTTCAACGGAATGGGACACAGCGGGAACACAGATGGTAAATCTCCCAGACACACTAACAATCTTATAATTCAAAGATTCTAGCCCTGGAGCAATGTTTTCTAAAATATTGTTAAAGAGGAACTTTGACATGGGGACGAACTAGAAAGAAAAGACCATTAATTTTTTAAAAAGTAATTTTCCACACGCCCTCTGCAGCACTGAGGGTATGTAGTGGGGTCTGATTCAGAGCGTTCTCCTTCACCAGTTTCCGTTTGCATGTTTGGGGAGCTTTTCAGTGCTGCTTGCCAGGAAAACTGGGGTAGACAATGGCACTAACAGATCACTGCAACTACCTACTCATTCCCTGTGGACAAAATCACAAGTGAGAAAACGAGCAAAACTCAGCTGGTTCAGGTAGAAAAAACATCTGAGTGTATCTAGATTTCTAAATGAGGTGCACATTTCACCTGATCACCTTTCCTGAGGCATTTCCAGACAAAGTAGATGGTGCAAGGTAATATTTATATTCCTTTGTTTTGAAGACAAAGCCAGGAAATGGAAGAAGTTGAAAGAATGTTAAAAGAAACACACAAAGAAATGAACTGGACTTGGTTTGAGGGGCAGGCTTGGTGGGTTTCTTATTCTTGCCAGATTTGCTGGCCCATCCCCCACTTGTTTTTAAGTTTCTCATCGGTGTATCAAATGCTGTATGGTCCAGTCATGCGACCTTCTCCCAGAATATTTAACAAACGTTTCACAAGCACAGTTAGGTCCATTAAAAGTGTGGAAAAACACCCCAAAGCTTAACTGACATCGTTAGGCTGGATAAAGCCCTAGTGTAGATGCAGTTATACCGGCAAAAATGTCCTTTTGTCAGTCTAGTTTATTTCCTTCAGAGAATAGGTATAAGTTATGTCAGCAAAGGACTCTTGCTGGTATGAGCTGTATCTCTACTTGAAGGGTCTGCTGACATCACTTACCTGGCACAGTACCAGTTTTCATGTAGCTTTACCCATGTAGTGCCAGGTATAACTATCTGAGTTTGCAAATATAACTATTTGAACAAAATCTTCCTAGTGTAGACAATACCCCATCCCCTTCAGAACTGACCAGAGTGGTTTAACGTCACTGGGGCAATGAAGTTTGACACTATCAACTTGGGCTTGAATAAAGACATTACCTGGTTAACACACTACAAAGGCAATTTCTCTCACCTTTGCTATTCTCATTTCCACATCAAATGCTATGAATGGGACACATCCAGCCTGACTTAATTAGCTTCATTAACATTGGTCCTATAATTGACAGGTAACTGCTTTTGCTGTTATATATGGTGGATTCTATAATTTCCATTACAACTCATCTGAGGAAGTGGGCTTTACCCATGAAAGCTCATGACTTAATATAATTGTTAGTCACTCAGGTGTCACCGGAGTGCTCGTTGTTTTCAACGCAATGAAGTCAGTGCTTAGCATTGTATGGGGATTAATTTCTTCCTCCCCTGTCAGCCACGCCAAATGACAATGATGAGGTCCTGGTTATCACCTACCTGACTCCCCTTCTCACCAGGAGGACCTTCTTTGCCAGGATGACCCTATTAATAAAACAGACAAAACAGGGAGAGATTAATATTCAGATCATGGCTTTGGAAACTGATCCTCAGTCTATTTCCAAGGGGATCCTTACCTATTAGTGAGCTCTCACTCATGGGAGCGGTCCCACTGAGATAACTGATCTGTTTGTGGGGGCACTCACCAACGTCATGGGACCTGCAGCACTCCCTTAGTGGAATTCTACTTTACACTGCTAACCCGCCTTGCATCTGCGCAGAACAAGGCATTTTGCAAGTAACATCTTGCAACACCTCCGCAACTTGGGTAGCTAGCAGGGTATCTAATTTGTAAAGTGGGACCTGGGGCTCCATGCTACTACACATCACACCCAAGGCTATGCATCAAGTCCATAGCCGAGGCAGGAATGTAACTCAAAAGTTCTGGATTCCACTCCTGTCTTTTAATCACTCGGTCACTTAGGCTCCTAATATTTGCTATCATTAGCTTGGTGACGGTCACAAGATCTCCACACTCCAATCATCTGCCAATCACTGGAACCCTTTGTATGGTTTGATGATAAACACTCAGTTAACCTGCATCCTCAGTGCATGCTGACCATCTGGTCACAGGTTTTCTTTCTTCTTGCTCTTGGGAGGTGAATAACCCACCGTCCTCTGGCTTCCAACACATTCTTACTCCTTGTCTTTAGAAGCCTTTTGTTGAGATTTCCATCGGTGCAAAACAAGCCCATCCCGAAAAACTGCTTTTCACAAAGCATAGCTCACTAGTGAGGAATTGTGAAGGGTCAGTGACGTGCCTTTGCAATGGATTTGCTCGAGCAATGGACACAACCCCCCGCCAAGGCAAAACATATCCTCTGGGGTTTGCACAAAAGCGTTAACCTTTTAGCTGGGGCACACAAGGCACATTCACCATCTTTTTGTTTAAAGGGAGGTGACGCCACACAGACCACACCTCTCAAAGCCCTAAGCACCTCTGCAGTAAGTAGATTTTCTCATCAGCAAGCTCCTGCCTCAATACATCAATGACCTTTTTGCAACCACTTAACAAGCAGAACCATAAACCACTTCCCAAGATCATCCTACAGAAAGGAGAATGTCAGACCAGCAGGATTTGATACAAAGGCTCTGCTTTATAAAAAGCAACCGGCCTCTCTTACTACACTCACAAATATATACAGGAGTGAATGCGGCTACCTTGATATCGGAAGGTGCAATGAAGTACCGTCTTTTCGCAAATATACCCCACACCCAAATATACCCTGTGGTTTTTGCCATTTGAGTTTAGAAATCCCTGTATACCCCGCGCACGAGTATAGCCCGCGGGGGTGGGGGGCGGGGTTTATTCAGATGCGGATATATTCCTGCCTGTCCCTGCTGCTGTGCACCGTGGCCACCTGCAGCTGCTGCTGGCCGCCGTGCCTGCAACTGCTCTGAGGTGTGGCAAGGGGGCTACAAGGAGGGTTTGCAAGGGGGCACAGGGGAGATTGCAAGCGGGTTGGGGGGGGGCGTTGCCAGGGGGCATGGGCAGTTTGCAGCGATCTGCAGAGCAGGCCACCCGCCGCCCAGAACAGGGCTCCGGGCTCCTTCCCTCTGTCAGCCTGGGCTGGGAGCCTCCTGCCTTGTGCCTCTGCTGGGGATGCCTCTGCCCTGGCTCCGGAGCGTTCCCGGCGAGCGAGCCGGGCTCCCGGGCAGACTTTGCCCCCCGCCCTCCCTTCTGGGAGAGCCACGCAGTGAAAAAGCTACTGGGCTGCCCCCCCCCCCTTTGTAAGTTTCCCCGCGTTGTTCAGCCATGGGCTGTTCAAAGATGTTTGCAGCTCTCAACCCCAGCCCAGCAAAGGCTCAGCTGGAAGGGGCTCTCAAAGCGGGAGGGGGGGGTATTCTCCGAGGCATGTGCTGCATGGCCTGCCCGGCACTGTGCCCTGTGATGCCTGCCTGTAAGCCTGATCTGGGCGGGAGAGCACTCACCCCCCTGGTAGCTTTCGGAGGCCAAGACTCCCGGTGGGGGAAATACTCACTGCCCGGTTCCCGCACAGCCGCTCTCACCCCCAGGTGAGTAAAAAACGTTTTGTATACCCCACACGCAAGTATACCCCACAGGGGGGTGCAGGGTTTGTAAAAACGAATATAACCCGTGGGTTATATTCACTAAATTACGGTAGCCAGATTTTGAAAGGGCACCAGAAGCACCCATCCACAAGTGTGGGCACAAAACTGGGCCTGCCCTGATTTGCTCAGCTCTGTGAAGCGGTGGGTGTCACTAGAAATGAAGCCTAAGGTCTAAATCTACACTGTATATAATACCATCTGCAATTTCAAAAAATGTATCTCATTACCAGTGATCAGTGACTGATAAGGGATTTTGTTGGGTCTTGCAGCGAGATGCCGTACTATGATTTGGGGGACTTTTTAAAGGAATTTAGTAGATGCCACATATCTTCTGAGTCCTATTTCCACAGAGCATCTGGGTATCTTGTTATTCCTTTAATCAGGAAAACACTCACACTTTATCTATACTACAACAGGCCATCCACCTAAGTTACGCAACTTCAGCTACATGAACAACGTAGCCAAAGTCAACATACTTAGATCTATTTACTGTGGTATCTTCACAGAATTAAGTCGACAGCTGACACTGTCAACTCTGCTTTCTTTTCTTCTTTTAGTAGCATATCGGAATCGATGGAAGAGTGCTCGGTGGTCGATTTATCGCATCTGTACTAGACATGATAAATCACCCCCTGCTGGATCAATCGCTGCCCGTCCATCCATCCCATAGAGAAGACATGCTCTCACTTTTAAAACCTACCCTAGACTATCTTCAGGCTACATGGTTCTCAATGAGAACAAATGGAGCTGTATATGTGCACTGAAGAGGATATACGAGCCTCTGTCTGCATAAAAACTGGACTTGACACCTTTTATGACTTAGAAGCTTCAAGGGAGCTGCTCTGAAAATTTCACACTGAGAGGAACAGCCTTAAAGATATTCTGTTCTGTTGACTCAGCTAACATTTTTATGAGACCGCCAAATGCCCCGAGTGGAAACGATAATCCCCAGATAGGAAATGCAATTTTTCAGTGTGTCTGCATTTACATTAGGGAATGTAACCATTTGACGTTTGTTGCTTTTAAAATCAGACATCTCCTCAGTGTGTAAAAAAAATTAGATCGAGTTTAAAGACCAGAGATTTTCAACAGCAGCTCCTAGAACAAAATTGTGGAGGAGGCTTAATGTAGGATTATCAGCAGGCTGCTTGAAGAGAACTCTCACTGCCTGCATTGCAGTAGCATCGGGTACATCTACCCTGCAATTTGTTCCCCGCAACTGGTGTGGGCCTGCTGATCGGAGCTCCAACTGGATCCAGAGTGTCTACAGCACAGTTCAACAGCCCCACAGCTCAAACCCTGCAAGCCTGAGTCAGCTGGCATGCACCAACCATAGGTTTTCACCTACAATGGAGACAAACCCTCAGACCAGGTCTACACTAGATGTGGAAGGTTGGCTTAAGGTTCATGATTCCATCTATGTAAAATACGTAGCTGGAGTCGGCTTATCTCAAGCCAAGCTTGGCAGCGTCCACACAGCAGGAGAAAAATGCTCCTACTGGCTTCTCTTCTCATGACTGAGGAGTACAGGCGCTGGCCGAAGCTGCCTTCAGCATTTGATTTAGTGGGTCTATACTAGACCCACTGAACAGAATGCCTAGAACATTGACCTTTGACGCAGAGTGTGAAGACATGCCCTCAATGTTCTAAACACAACAGGTGGGGATAGAGTTAGCAACTGAATCCAAGCCTGGAGTCCAGGTAAAAGTGATCATTTGTATTTACAACTTGTATTGGGACCAGTTTGAGATACAGGACTGCGTCTGAGATGCATTCACAGGGCTCGTGCCCCATTCAGTACACTTATACATGCATTTCAGCTGGATTTCTGGAATTTGGAAGGATACAGAGTGTTGTTAAAATGAAGCCCATTCTTCACTAACAACCATTTTTCTGGATCCCGTTATTTCAGAGGCATTCCTGAGAGTGGCTGAGCACTCCCCACTCCCATGAGAATTCATGGGAATTGATGTAGGAGCACAACACACAGAAGAACCAGTCAAGCAGGTTGGGGGTAGAGGAGTCCCAAACCCTCCAATGGTTTGGTGTAAATTCTGAATGAGGACTGATCTTGTAAACCTCGAGCACTCACGGTCCTGCTGACTTGCCAAAGAGGCTGGGTGCAACCATGATGGAGGATTAGATCTTTAGTGCATAAGCAGGGTGGGGTACCATAGGAACAGACTACTTACCGGGGGGCCATCTGCACCAGGCATGCCAGGAAGACCAGGTTTACCCAGAGGTCCCTAAAAAATACCCAGCAACAATCAGAATCACTGCAGCAACAAGTGTCCCCATGACATTATTATATGTCGACCATCAGAGAACAAAGGGCTCTGTGTTACAGGCACATCTTTTTGGTTTGTCTGAACATGGTCTCACAAGCATTGTATACAAAAAAGAAAAGAAAAAAATGCAGCGGGTCCAGGTTATCGCTCTGGGCAGAGCTCGGTGGGCAAGAACTCAGGCCCTGATAATGAGATTTTAAAACATCTGGTAAGTTACCCCTCCTCCTGATGTTCTCCTTTCACTAATGTGAATGTCAAGTTGGGGCAAATGCTACATGCGAAGAAAACCAGTAAGAGTTATACAACTGTACTCAGGACTAGAGTTGTGTACCTGTAAGCTGTGCACCTGATTCGGAGAAATACAAATACAAATTCAGAGAAATACAAATGCTGCCCAGCTGATTAGCAGAAAACCCACAGCTAGGTTTTGTATTTCTGTTGGGGGTGCACATTTGCACATGCCTTAGTGCTCACAACAAAATTTATTCCACACATGGATGGAAAAAATCTGCACCTGTATGGAAAAGATTAGAGGGAACATTGTTCAGGAGCATGAACTAGTCCCATCATTTCAGTGGGCAACATTTTGTCCTGATTTAAACCCACGAGTCCATTGTGTTCCATGAGTGAGGGAGTCACACTTGACTAACGAGAACAGTTACATTAAGCAAAAATGGAAACTCAGTGGAACTTGGCACTTCTCCTTAAAGGAAGGTCCTCATTAAATTATCTGAACCCCCAAGTTCTTAGAAAAGCTATCCCTTTATACGTCTCTGCCTTTTTAGCCTCAGAGAGAGAGACTTAGAGATTTTAAGTCATCTTCTAACATTTTACTAGACTGTCTTCAAATTGTTTCTCATAAAATGAGATGTGAATACAAATATTATTAGTTGGAGACAAACTCGGTTTCCTCCTCTGTGGCATGTCTGGACTAGGACATATTAAACTTTCAGGCACACAGCTGTAAACAGATGTTGCATGTGGGAAAGGGGAGTATGTGTAGAGGCAAATGCATATTAATGGCAACAGCTGACTTATGTCACAGCTGCAGTATATTAACGTACTTTCTCTCCCGGTGGACCAATTGCACCCTGTGGACCTGGAAGACCCTGTGAAAAGAAAAAAAAAAGGTAGGGACGTTAAGAAACAAATGACTCATTGAAAATGTATTTTGCTGCACCTCTGTGTAGCGTTTGCAATGGCCTAGTTTTTCTGCCATATCAGTAGTTACAGAAATGTCTAGCACAAGATGCTAATGTATGTGGACCTCCTTAATCTGGGTGTCTGTGATCTGGGAACACCGGTGGTTCATACACCCCACACGGCTTGAGCGCCAGTACTGGCTCCCTGCTATGGGGGGACCCTTGAGCCTCATGGTCCAGATTCAGATACACAGCTGAGGCTCTGTATGGCAGGGTGAAGAGGAAAGGGTTCGGTATGCTACTACTCCCCCTCCTTCCTGGCTGGGGGAATAGAAAAGTGTTTCTCTGAATGCTTTCCCCCCACTGCTCCCATTGGCCATGCATTGCAGCCAATGGGAGTCACAGGGGGTGGTGCCTGGGAGCAGTGTGGGCCGCAGAGCCATGTGTGCCCTCGGAAACGAGGCTCCAGGTATGCGCACCACCTTCCCCCCTCTGCATGCCCAGATCTCACCCCTTCATGCCCTTGTGCATCCATTCTCCCTCCCAGGCTCCCCCACCGTGGCCCTGCACCCTGCCTCTCTCCAAGACAAGGGTGCCATTTAAGGAGAGCAGGGGGGCAGCAGACATGCGTACCGAGATGCTGCTTGCTTTCCTTCCCATTCCTCTGACTATCAGGGAGTGAGAGGAAAGGACCCCGCTTGTGTGCATGCCTCTCACTCCTGGCGGATGAGGGGAGGCACAAAGAAGTAATTCACAAAATCTGTGTAGTTTCCCCTCACTCCCAGAGGGTCTAGACAACGAGAAGAAAAGCATGCAATGTCCTGAGATGCACGGCTGCTGCCCCCCATGCTCCCAAAATGGCACCCTCGCTCCCAGACCCCACATCCCCAACCTCATTGCACTCCTGAGCCCTCCCTCCCTCCCTCCCAGACCCCACACTCCCACCCCCAATAACAGTTTAAATACAGTGCAGTAAGGATTTATCTTATGCCATGTTATTCATGGACAGTACTGTATAATGGTTTGTTCCTACAAAAGCTTTAGTAACTGACTTTGTTCACCCTTCACTTTGGCAAACACCCATGATCTGGAAAATTCCATAATCCAGCCAAGCCAATTTCCCAAGGTTGCTGGATTAACGAGGTTCAAGAGCACTCCATTTTTGGATCGCATATTTCATCCTTAGAATGGAAAGTGCTTTCCAAAGGAGGACAATTTTGTTTTCCAGGTGGGGAAAAGGAGGCCCTGAAAATTGACGTGACTTGCCCAAGAATACGTAGAAGTTCAACTGCAGTAATGAAAACATGTCCCCAAGTCGCTAGGACCCACAGCTTCCACAATGACTCCATTAAAAACCACAGATGACTATGCAGCAAATTTGGATCTAGAGCCAGATCACCAACGCTCTCTGTCAAGGAGATGCTTAGATCTGGCTTCAACCCATTACACAGCAGGAGCCAGCTGTAAAATGTGGATCCAGGAAGACGTTGTTCACTCTTCAACCCCTGGAGGTTGTTTAGATCTAGACCCAGGCTTTGCCTGTTGGAAAAGTATTTATGGCAGGTCAACCCTTGGTGTGATGTCCCGCCTGAACTGCCCTGCAGCTCAGGCCCTGTGATGTGAGGAAGGGCAAAAGCACATCGAGAGTTATAACTCTGACTCTTTCCTATCCAGGAGAAGAGCTGGTTTTTGCCTTACCTGAGCACCTGGATTACCCTGTTGTCCTGGTGGTCCTGGCTCACCTTGAGGACCCTGCCAAGAAGCAAAGCAAGAGCTGAAAGGAGTGCAAAACTATAGCTCAAATAACATCCTTCCACGGCATTGCGGCCAATACTTAGATACGCATCAGTTCATGCTAAAGCAGAGCTAATGAATTCTCATGTGATTGGGTGTAAACTGACCATTATTGCAGGGATGAAGATGAGATTTTTCCTTCTCAGCTGTGTTATTGCAGAGGGCTGTGACCTGCTACCTCCACAGCATTGCTAGTGGCCACTTCTGGAAATAGAATGCAGCTCCCGGATGCTACTGAATTCAGTTTTTTAACCGTAGTAGCCACTTTTCTGATTTTATTTGTGCATGCTAACATGGAGGAAGAGTTGCTTAAATCACAACACCCATCCAAAAAGACCTGACACAGCTGCATACTCTTCATGCTTCTATCCTTGTGTAAATTTACATAACCCTTCATTCAAGGATTCTACAAATCGAATAATCATAGAATACTAGAACTGGAAGGGACCTCAAGAGGTCATCAAGTGCAGTCCCCTGCCCTCACGGCAGGACCAAGCACCGTCTAGGTCATCCTTGATAGATGTCCATTTAAGATGTACTTAAATATCTCCAGTGATGGAGATTCCGCAACCTCCCTAGGCAACTTATTCCATTGTTTGACCACCTAATAGTTAGGAAGTTTTTCCTAATGTGCAACCTAAGCCTCCCTTGAGGCAGTTTAAATCCATTGCTTCTTGTCCTGTCATCAGAGGTTAAGGAGAACAATTTCTCTCCTTCCTCCTTGTAACACCCTTTTAGGTACTTGAAAACTGCTCTCAGGTCCCCTCTCAGTCTTCTCTTTTCCAAACTAAAAAAACCCAATTCTTTCAGCCTTCCCTCATAGCTCATGTTTTCTAGACCTTTAATCACTTTTGTTGCTCTTCTCTGGACCCTCTCCAGTTTCTTCACATCTTTCTTGAAATGTGGTACCCAGAACTGGACACAATACTCCAGCTGAGGCTTAATCAATGCAGAGTAGAGTGGAAGAATTAATTCTTCTGTCTTTCTCACAATACTCCTGTTAATGCATCCTAGAATCATGTTTGCTTTTTTTGCAACAGTATCACACTATTGACTCATATTTAACTTGTGGTCCACTATGACCCCTAGATCCCTTTCTGTAATTCTCCTTCCTACAGTCACTTCCCATTCTGTACGTGTAAAACGGATTGTTCCTTCCTAAGTGGAGCACTTTGCATTTGTCCTTATTAAACTTCAGCCGATTTGCCTCAGACCATTTCTCCAGTTTGTCCAGATCATTTTGAATGATGACCCTGTTCTCCAAAGCACTTGCAACCCCTCCTAGCTTGGTATCATTGCCAAACTTTAGAAGCATACTCTCCATGCTATTCTCTAAACCGTTGATGAAGACATTGAACAGAACTGATCCCAAAGCCCAGTTGTGAACCACAATCACTGTAATCACTTTAGATGCCATAGCAAAGTGATGAGTGTCAGGTCACACTTGCAAGGCCAGGACCAGAACTGAGGCGTTTTGATTCCCAGGGTCCTGGTCTCACAGTGAGACAGCACTCCCTCCCACACGTATATGGTAGCCTTCCCAGAGGGGGTGTTATTGATGGATCAAGGACTATTGTAAAGGACCAGCGTAGGCCTATCTAATAATTAAGTGCCACTTAAACCAACATTTGAGTATTTACTTTGCTTGGGCTCCTCTTCATAGAGGTGACTTTGACTCCCATAACTACAAAGTATTATTTGCATATAGTTTCTTTCTTTGATTTAATGATTGTATTTTGCCCTTTGTTGCAACAACATAAATCATGCTGAAAATGTTTGATCTTGGTAGGGAGGTAATATGTAATTGAATTGCAAAGTGTAATAAATTAACTTCCATTTACCATTCTCCACGGCTTCTGCTGGCTTTGAAATCAATGGGGACTAAATTGTAATTATAAATCTAATGTAAGATTGACTATACCTAGACAGATAGACAGATGTTAGTAATGAAGACTTACCACATTCCCTTTTGGGCCTGTTTGCCCATCCATACCGGCCACACCCTGAAAAGAGATTAAAAAAAATAAACAGTATTAAGTGGGAAAAGTATCTGGCTATTTTGAGCCAAAACAAGCAGGAAGGTGCAGTAAAAATGAATCCAATACTCTGTGGCCCTTTGGTCTAAAAAGAACAGCTGAGGAGGAAACAGAATGTTTTTCTAAAGCTGCCTGGCAAAGCAGCTAATGCCACGAATTCATGCCAGATTGTTGGATTATTTTGTTTTATTTAGTAGTTCAGTTTTTGGAGGGAGGGAGTTTCAAAGGCCATTTAAACATTTTTGTTCCATTGGCTTTTCCTGCCTGCAGATTAAAATCAGCCTTAATGTGCAAAATACTGTCTGTCGATTGTGGGGAGACTGTAGAAACGATGAGCCAAAAGGTATCCCCTTAGAAACCAGATGCCCTGCTCAGGAAGACAATGGGCGAAGTGGGTGGAGCTATGTTGATTTACACCAGCTGAGGCTCCAAGCCACTGTGGTTCTGATATCGTTACTGCTGCAGGCTGGTTGAGACCGCCATAGAGATGCTGCAGAAATTGATTAGAAAACGCAGCATCTTACCTGGGCAAGGAAAGGAATTTACATACGAAAGCCAGGAAAAAAAATCAGCTTCATACATTCACATAGTATCCAGGTAAATGTGTGCATCACTGCTCGCAGCAAACCAGAAAGCTTTAGCTGCGGGTCCAGCATTCTACACATTGCACAGGGCTAGGGATCAGCTTTTACTGCACACTCTGACTTAACAAGCCACTTCTGGGACCAGATCCTCAACACCCATCAAGTTTCAATGGAAGTTGAGGACCTCTGAACTCACTGACTAATGAAAGGACACCGAGAAGCCCGAGGAATTGAAGTCTTGGGGATCAATCACCCATGACAATCCCTAGAATTGGTCCTTACACTAGCACTTCCTAGAATAAGGTGTTGACGTAACTAAACTCTCTCTTTTTCGTTCAGGCTTTTTAAGCTTCTTTCTTTGGATTTAGCTTGAAAAGTATGGGTGAGAGGTGGGTAGTGGGGGGGTGGGGGAGGGCTGTATTAAACCAGGCTTCAGAATACTAAGGCAAGAGTTAAACGAAAAACCACAGTGATAAGTTATGTTCTTCCTTTCAACTTTGGGCTAGATATTTAATTTACTCTATGGGCCAAATTCCACCTTGGGATGCCTGTGTGTGGCTCCACAGATGCTGGGTTCAATGCAGAGCTGAATATGGCTCTAGAGTTTCAGCTCTCTTTACACCTCCTGCTTTCACAGCACAGATGCATACAATTATCCACTTGGATTATCTGCCCGGGTGCCTACGTGGGACGAGCCAGCTCTGGCTGGAGAACTCAGCAGAACTGCGTGAGCAGAACAGCAGACACAGCAGGTCAGCGGAGTGGTCCATGCAACTTACCGGTGGTCCTGGGGGGCCCGGGGGCCCTTTTGGTCCCAGCAAACCTCGAGGCCCCTGCAGGCAGAAACAGAGACAGTTAGAAGCTCCAGTTATGAAGAGCCCATCCCAAAGCCTTTGTGACGTCAATGGACAGTTCCACTGACCTCAAAGGGCTTTGGATCAGGTCCTCAGAGAATAGGGGGGCGGGGAAATATTGTCTAGCCAGAGCCTACAGGAACGAATTCTAAGGTACAACCGGTAAAACAAAGGGCCGTACGCTACCATCGAAATGGGCATTGGTTTTGATGGGACCAGGCTCTGGCTGATGCAGTAAGAGATGTTCATGTAGCTCATGGCAGTAGAGTCACCTACAATGTAAGCAAAATTTCTTACATTGTAATTTCTACCAACCAGACTCTCAGCCATTTTTTTCTACTACTCATTGAAAAATAGCTTTCATATGTGCGTTATTGTCATCTGAATGTCTTCTCCATGACTGTAATGCCTGTGCATATACATGTCTTTGAGAAGTGAATAACCCAGAAGTTATTGCTTTAGACATGTGTTAAGGTGATAGCAGGGTTGATGAATCTTTCCCACAAGTTAGTCAGACATCTCATGTATAATTTAGTCCCAACGAGTTTGTACACGCCAACTTTTTCCTTTCCTATATTTAATGTTCCCAACATTTCTCCTCCCTTTCTCTGGCATCACTAATCTGCTGTTTACAACAACAAAACAGGACATGATAAAAGCAAAGCGGATGGCATGCAATAGGTAATTCACGTCCCTTTTAATACTAAGAAAGTGTGTTTTGGATGCCAGACTATGCTGATTTTAATGAAATGACAATTTCATGGCACAGGGGCATCAAAAGGTTTTTGTTGTTGCCAATAAAGGGAGGACTATTTGGTACTGGTAGCAGCTGTGCCTTTGGACCTCTCCATTTGACAGGAATTCATGGGAGAGCTGAGTGAATACTGCAAAACATTGGGTTTTGGTGACGTGAGCATCCCTTTTAGTTTTGTTTGTCAGAGAGCATTCCCGTCACTGCCAACCCCGGTTCATCTACTCCTGGGTGAGTAACACCAGCAGCCTTAAGCCCTTCCCTTGCAAAGATCTGCAGATCATTATGCGGGGGTGGCATCTTACCCGACTGAAGTCAATGGCAAAACTCACAATGGACCAAGATTTCACCCTGTGACTCCAGTTCAGAAGGCATTACGCAAAGTAGGTGCACCAGCCTTTGCAGAAACGTGGCTTTATAGTAGGTAGACTCCCAGCTGCCATTCACATTTTAAGGATCATGACGTTTGAACCCACTCTGAGCAGGTTTAGATGACACAGTGATGTCTTCGCCCAGAAAAGGCCCGAATGTTCATTTTCCCCAAATACTCATGTGATCCAGTTTATCCAGCCTGAATGCCCTTGAAAATGAATGTTAAGGCTGCCTGCTCTTGGATACGCATTGAAACCACAGCTTACGTACCTTTTCCATGAACTATTCACTTCCACAGTCAGGCAAGAGGACTTCTGCTCATGCTAGGTGACCCGTCACTGCTAAGCCACACAGCTCAAATTCAGGACTTTACATTTTGAATGGGAGGCAGCTGGGCAAACAACATTACTAAGATGTTTAGCTGAAAATTTTTTGCAGAATAAATAAATTGGAGGAAATGTTTTCTGATTTATTAAATGGCTGCAAACAGGAGAGACAGAATAGATCTGAAAATGACAGCTGGAGTCCAATCTCTTTTCACTGCCTTTGAGATGCACATATTGTGTAGCACTAGGTGACTATCAGCCACTATTCCTGCATTAGCCACAGGAACCTTGGACTCCAGAATTATTGAGGTACTACAGAATGCGATGGCCCACATTTTGCAACCAAATAGCAAGTACTTACAGGTTCTCCAGGTAGACCTCTGGGTCCAACTTCTCCATCATCACCCTATTAGTGGAGGAGGGAAGAGGGGAGAGAGAATCAGCTACATTTCAATCACTCCCTAGGTTTCTCACCCTGTTAAATAATAATCACACAGAAAACCAACTTCCCTGGAGTAATAAAATGGTAGCCGTGCAAAAGAAAGACCTCATAAGCCTGGAGATGAATACCATGTGTGCAGAATTGATTGCAATTAGAAATGCTATCAGGATGCTTCATAATTCAGGTCAGTGTTTATAAAGATGGATTTTGTTAACAGATGAAATATTGTCAGAACAATTCAAGGCTTGTGGGTCAATACGCAGCAGATTTAGTACCTAACTGAATGGAGAAGCCAATACAGAAAAGCCAACATGGCAATTAAATTTAGCTGAATTAACCTGTTAGCTCATTAGGTTAAAGAAATGAATGACGGGGGTGGTTTTTAGGTCATCTACTCCATCTCCTACCAATGGACCATTGTTCCCTATAGAATTTCATTGCTTTGTCCAGGTCATTTTTAAAATTCAAATGACAAGGCTCCCTCCAATTCACCTGGGAGACTATTTCACAAGCTGATAGATATCACTTTTAGGAAATCAGTATTGATATTCATCCTTCTGTTAATGAAATTCATCCCATTATTCATGCTCTGTTTGTGCCATAGCCCCTTCTCTAACTATTCCAGTTCTCTCTTGTGATTTAAAATTGATCACGTAGGACATGTCAACACTAGGAGATTATTTCAAATTTACTAAGTTCAACTTCTGGACACCCGATTTTACAAATTCGAAGTTCCATGTCCTCACTACGGCGACCGGCCAGGAACATGCAAATTAAGTGCGGGATATTTAAATCCTGGGCTTGATTTGCAATTCCGAATGCCTACATTTGCAGCCTTAGTTCGATTTAGGCTGCAAGTGTAGACATACCCTAGCAGCATTACCAACACTTCCACTGCTTACTAGGCTCTCAGACAACATCTAGGAGTCAATTAGAGCTAAATAACAGCACAGAACATGGATAGCCAGGACTGGCAGCTATAAACAAACTTTACTGGACCACGGGACACTTGGCCAAACCCACGATAAGTAGATGTCTGGCTAACTAAAATCATTCTGGAACAGAGTGCGCCAGATTAGAGAGATTCAACCTGCAGTAAAAAGAAGTGG
Source organism: Pelochelys cantorii (assembly GCA_032595735.1). Lineage (NCBI taxonomy): Eukaryota > Metazoa > Chordata > Testudines > Trionychidae > Pelochelys > Pelochelys cantorii. The sequence goes on from CM064347.1 coordinate 8,626,441, forward strand.
GACATGATGAAAAATCCAGAAAAAGTTCCACAAAAATCTTCATTCAGGGAGAAAAAAAACATAAGACAAAGTTTCATATGAAATTTTCCAACCCGTTTTACCTTGGCAGTGAGCCCCATCATTGCCATTTGAAATAACCAGTTTAAAGATGTGCCAAATAGCACACTCTGAGCTACTGCAATGCAGGGCGAGTCATGAGTACATGTATTAATGCTGCGTGGCTGTGCAATTCCAGGCCACTCCAAGACCAAGAGATGAGCTGCCTTTGTTTAAGATTCGTATTAAGAGACGTGCCAGCACTTGCACGATTTTTGTTTTCATGACATGTCTGATACCACATCTGCTTCTTGTTTATGGGGCTTAGTTCTGAATCCAAAAGGAAGCTGCCTTCAGAGATAAACTTACCCTCTCGCCATCGTCTCCAGGTGCTCCTGGTGGACCTGATGGGCCTGGATCACCCTAGGAATACAAGATTAGAATCAGCCGCGTCAGGAAAGCACCCGAGAAGTCAGGCCTATTGTCTTCTCCCTCATGAGGTAAAGCAGGTGTGAGGGAGAGGAGTGTACAACCCACTGCTTTGCTCCCCAGCCTTCACAAGATGAGGTGCTCAGCTTTTCCCTATCTTCTAGTACACTCAAAACCCCCTACACCTTCTCTTAGAACAACAGCCAGTACTCGGTAGCCATATTGGACGCTATTTATCATGTGCCCCTTAAGCAACATCCATGGTCTCCTTTTGCCACCAAGCAGTGAGAGATCATCTTTCCTAACTACCCTCCAGTCTCACACTTCTTGCTGCTAGTTGAGCTTCTTCTCAGCCTCCTGCCTTCCCAGTCCACGGAGGGGAGATCACAGGACTTCAGAAATGGAGGAGCAAACTATTCACGTGGTGGAGGAGGAGAGAGAAATGACCCTCCAGCCTATGGAGACCATCAGGAACTGGGTTGTTCTATGTGTATGCAAAGGTGGGGGCCCGCTGGGTCACAACTGTAAGAGCACTGAATAGTGCCCGGCACGGGACACTTCATACACCCTAGGGACAGCCCTGTGCTGCAAGATCAGTTTCACGAATAGTGAGCATGTCTCATGAGCTGTCCCTCACCGACGTGAAGCTGGCAAGAAGGAAAGCATCCCTGCACAAAGAACAACTGCCTGTCCCCCCCCTCAAACAGGGAAAGTGTGTTAGCAGAATATCCCTGTATCCTTAATTAACTTGGACTATACTGGGGCACACAAAGATCTCATTGGCTGTATGGGCAATGCCTTGTGACTAACGTGTTGTCTATCATCCACTGGCAGGGCTTCAACTCAAAGTCCTCTCTGCAGTACAGCATCAGAACTCACAAGGCCTGCTTCACTGGACAAATATGATCCATCACAAAACTTCCTTGTCACATCTCATAACGGGCATGAAAAACATCCACTGTCTCCACAGGATGCACAGCCGCTACTTCGAGAACAGGCACCTTGGCGTTGTGCCTTGTTACCATTCCAACCCAAACACATTACAGCATTTTCTAGGTTGTTAAACATTGCCCGGGTGTGCTACCTTTCTGCCACAGCATCGCATGTAATCACCATGTAATTTCCTCCACTGCTAAGACACTCCCATTTTATAAAGTAACGGTTACATGCTGTAGGTTTTTTTATTATTATTATTATTTTTGCTTGCCAAAATAGTTGGCTTCTTGCTTAATTACAAAGCACACGGAAGAATCCCAATTTTTTGGCTGTGTTTCCATAAACAAATGCACCATCTAAAAGCAGGTTTCGATTCTTGCTTTTTTCCCAACTTTTCTGGGGCTCGTTACCTCTTCCAGAAAAAGTCTGCTGGTTTTCCCCTCACATGTGTTTTTGGGGGCTTCCTGACACATGAACGCTGTGGTTAGATAAGTTTTTACATAAGAACGGCCACATTGGGTCAGACCAAAGGTCCATCTAGCCCAGTATCCTCTCTGATGACAGTGGCCAATGCCAGATGCCCCAGAGGGAGTGAACAGAACAGGGAATGATCAAGTGATACCCTGCCCCCATCATCCATCTCCAGCCCCTGACATGTTTTTATAACATGTCCTATGCACTCTTGCAGCTCTGCAATCCTCTTTCCACAGCCAGCCTGTAATGTCTTCCTCTCAGATCTAACCATACTCCATGCAACTCCTGACAACCTCAGAACTCTTTATCACACCTCCGCTGGTCCATTTGGCAGGTCAGTATCCCTCTCCAGTGTGGTCCAGCCATTTTGTTTGTTTTTTCTCTTTTTAAGGTTGCAGCTAGGTTTGTAATAGTGTAGTCGATTAACCGATTATCCGATAAGCAAAAGCTTACAGGTTAATGCTATTGACTACATGCATTCCCCGCCCCCCGAACAGGGGCTGCTGCCACCCTGCGCTGCTGCCTCTGTATCAGAGGCAGCAGCGCAGAGTGACAGGCAGCTGAGGGGAGCTGGTTTTTAAACTGGCTCTCCTCGCGGACCAGCTCCTGCCTGGCACCCTGTGCAGAGTGGCAGGGGACTCCTCGGGAGTGGGGCCGGAGTGTACTGGCTGCCAGCCCCACCCTTGGGGACTATGGAATAGTCAGCTAACCAATAAGAATTCATGAGGTTACTCGACTATTCAATTAACCGATATTTAACATCCCTAGTTGCAGCCAAGATACTGTGGAAATGAGAACTTACCCTGTGCCCCTTCTCACCAGGCAAACCAGCCAACCCATCAAAACCTCGGTCGCCCTACAAGAAAAGACAAGGTTAATTCAGATTTCTGTTCACTACTGTACCTCTTTCCACTTTGATTCATCTCTGTGCCAAGGAGAGATCAATTTTATCCACAGGTACTCGTGTTTCTGCTTCTTATTGCAGCACCAAAAACGTCAGAATCAGAGATGAAAAAGTTCCATGATATCAACTTGCCCATCTAGCTGATTCTTGTCACTGCACACTTGATAATCTTTGTTTCTCAAGCAATGCGGCTTACACCGGTTCCCCTGGGGCAGCATTCTATGGCCTAACACATCTCCCTTTTGGCAAGTCTTCATGGTATTCAGTCTACATTTCCATTTTCTCAATTTCATACCACAATTAATCATAGCCCCCACGTTGCAACTGAAATACCAGCTTTCCCACGACCATCAGCACATCTTCCACTATAGCATCCCACCTTTCTGGCCACAGTTTTCTCTTTAATCCCTCTAGACACTCAAGGGGGGAAATAAAGAAAAGAAACAGGAAACTGAGTTAATATAATGAGGACCAAAGATAAGAAAATGTACAGCCTAAGAAGGAAACAAGCGAGGTGCTAGATCTGATGACTTCACTTTTGGAATTTAAGCGGCCATTCCTTCCACTAAATTGACTGACATTTCTGGTCTTACTTGAGAGCCACATGGAAAGAAACATCATAAAACTCCTCTCCATCTATTATTCAGCACCTGGTTCATCACACTAAGTGGGTGGGATCTACCCTGTGCAAGCAGAACCTGTCACAGCATCTCTCACAGCAGCACTGTTCTGCTGATATTTTAATTGACAGGAGGAAGTGACGTGTAAGACCAAAGTTGGGAATTGCACCATGGAGCTAAAACAGGGCAGTTCCCATGGAGCAGTTCGGCTGAGACTTGGCTATGCTAGAACTAGCCCGTGGGGGCTGCCAACCAGAGTATATAAGTAACCAGTGTCACCTCACCAAGGAAAATCACTAATGGGCATCACACTCTGTGACTTAGCCATCAGTAACCATAAAAAAACTTCAGAGGGGTAGCCGAGTTAGTCTGTACAGCAACCGTGGCCAACCCGTGGCTCGCGAGCCGCATGCGGCTCTTCCCCCCACCCCGTCAGTGCGGCTCATGAAGCCGCCCCTGCGAACGGCCCCCGCCTCCTCTATGGGGGCAGCCGGCGGGAACCTGCTGAGGCCAAAAAGCATAGAAACACTCTTCGGCTTCTTAAAGGGGCAGGCCTTTTTTTTTGCTCTACAATTTTGCTCTGGCTCTTCGCGCTGGATCCACTAATATCTTGGCTATTCATCTGGAACGGGTTGGCCACCCCTGCTGTACAGCATAAACTTAAAAAACAACAAACAGTCTGGTAGCACTTTAAAGACTAACAAAACATGTAGATGGTATCATGAGCACCACACAACTCAGCCTCTTGCCCACAACCTGCTTGACCACTAGATAAATAAAAGCAGGGAGGAAGAAGGGTCTTATTGCTTAAAGAGCAATAATTAACTGCCTGGGCATCCTAAGGCATATCACACAGGGATGAGAATTCAAGAAGGAAAAAAAGGGTGTATTGATTTGGGTGCTTCCATCTACAATGCCTGACTTGGCACATCTCACCCATAACATGGGTATTATCCCTGTGTTAACACTTAAGTTACTTGTCCCCAATCACACAGTAAACTAACAAAGTTGGGAATCTAGAAATCCCGTCTCCCATTCTGCTCTGCTAGCCACTAAATACATTCTCATGCTCATTCTACACTCAATACAGTTATAGCTGCATGCCTCTCCTCCTGCTCTTCACCCCTCCACTTTAGAAGTAGGAATAGTCTGTCACGCCAGAGCAATATAATGGATAAATCCACCCAGCAAGCAATCAAAGTTGCCTGAGCAAGATACATGAGCGGAAACAGATGGCTATTTTTTGTCAAGTTCTAGAGCCGCAGTGGGTAACCTGCGGCCTATCCAGTTCCATGTGTGTTTACTGCTGCCCAACCGCAAGGTTGCCAGATCCCCCTGGTTTGCATTTGTGTAGGGTTTTTCCGACTAAAATGACACAAACGTAAAGCAAGGGTATTTGAAGTGAGGTGCAGGCTAGCTGCACACAACACTGACTGGGAGAGCCATGCAATCCCTCTGCATCCAATCAAAGAGCTGCTACAGTTCACTTGGCACCCCCCACAAATACTAGGTATGCAAGCACAGATAGCAAAATGACCCGGTCCCCAGAGACCATCTTGGTTATGACAATTTTGCGGCTCACTGAGATGAAGGGACCCTCATGAAGTCTATTCACTAGCCTAGGTTGCTGGTCTAGCATGCCCCTTGAAGTCCACTCACAATGGAATGCGATTTCAACTTGGCTACTATTCACGTTCACTCCCTTAAGGGCAGTCAAGAATAATTAAAGCACTGTACTGGACAGATGGTTTGCAGACTCCTTTCCCTGCAATCTATTCCAGTTTAAAATATCTACAAATAAACTTCTTCAAACTTCTGATATGTGATTCGTTGGGCAAGCTTCCTCGATTTGGTGGAGCAGCTCCTTTCTTGCCTGACAATAGCACAAGATCATGGGGAAAGAAGAGATTTCCCCTCAGCTATGGCATGTAAATTCCAGGACACGCCTTGTAAGTTTCCTTAATGGGTATTTTTTCTGGAGGGAGATTGCGTGACATTTTCAATTGCTCACTGGGTATTTTTCGTAATTGGGATTCCAGAGTCTGGGATCTTCACCCATATGCAGAGGGAGCACATTTCTTACTCATGGGAATCTTTTGGTTTGACAAACCTTGCATAAAAAATCTGTCATTATTGTTGCCCGACCCTGGTGACTCATTTCCACCTCTGATGTTTCAAGCCCATAATTCTAAGGGGCTGCTGGACCTTTTCCCTTCCCAGTGGACTGGATTCCCTCTGTCTAGGGTCCCTTTGGTTTGCATCTGCAAGAGCAGATGTGACTGCAGAGAGCATATACGTCTGTAAAGCTACCTTTGGTCCTGTCTGCCCTGGCATCCCCCGGGCACCATCGCTGCCAGCACGTCCCTGAAAAGAAAGGAAAGGAAAGCCATGTACAAAAGTGGAGCAAGACCGCAGGGACATCTGCTCTTCGCTTTGTGGCTGAATAAAGTTTTATTTAAGTTCAAACCCACTGGCAGGGGGACAGTTTTCCTTGCGGGGAGAAAATGACGCTCTGTTTTTGTGGCAGCCCATCTTTGCCTGGCTCTCTAACAAAGGGTATAATATAAAATGGTGGAGTCTGCAGATGCCAGGCCTTGGCCGTTGATTTAAAAGGGAAGACACACTGCAAGATATATTAACTACAGTGTTCATAGCAGGTAATGAGATAAAAGCTCATTAGTAACCCAGGAGTGGGTCATGCAATCGAGTTTTTTAATTCTCTCTCCTGCAACCGGAGCCTTCTTGTTTCAGTTCAACCCCTTAACTTGCACCTGTAGAGATGCAGGCACAGGGTGTGAGTACAATGTGTGCTATCTACTGTAGGTACCCACAAGTCTGATCTTCCTCCGTGCCCACGGGAATCCAGAGTAACCTGGTGAAGCCAATGGAGTTACAGTAAAAGTGGTGTGAGAAGTAGGCCCAGTTCATGCACGCAGGCATATTTTGGATGCCTGGAGAGACATCATCTAGAAGATGGGAAGCGTCACCTTCTCCCTCTTTATGCCTGAGGGCTGTTAAGCCTCTCCAGTATCTGTATATAGGTTTAGTGGAATTGGGAGGCCACCCAGATATCAACATCTGCCCCACAGATACATTCCTGGCTGGCACTGTGACATGGGACGGCTTGTCATCCATAGGTCACTGCCTCTCTGTGGCCCCCGGGTTGCCCCCTTGCCCTCAGCAGTTGCTAGGCAGCAGGAGGAAGGAGGAAGTCTATTTCAAACATGCCAGGAGATTCCGAGTGGACTTACCCTGCGGCCTGGTTTTCCTGATGGGCCTGGGGGGCCTTGAGTGCCTCGTGGACCCTGCAATAGATTGAAAAGTTTGGGAAAAAAACAAAAGCAGATGATGATACGCCATACGCACGTTCTCCAGAGGACAAAGACCAAGACACAGGCCTGGTCTAGCAGGGCCCATTTTGTGAAGTTCAAAAAAGGGTTAAATCCCAACCTATCATATCTTTTCAGCAGGGAAGATTTACCAAGGTAATTGGGTGCCTAAAGATGTAGATCAGCACTTTGGAAAATCCCACTGGGTACCTAAGTGAGTAAGAGGCCTAATTCTGATTCAACGTTCATTGCAGTCAAGTACCGTAGCTACCTAGATGGTTTATAAAACCACTAGCTTCACATGTAAGTGCCTAAAGCCCCTTGGTAAACTTGTCCCAGGGTGAGCAGATATAGAAAGGCAGATCCATTCATTCCTCAGGTGGTTCAGTGGAGATAAAAGAATGGCCACCGGAGAAGATGAGAAATGTACCAGCCAAAACACTGCCACTAGCAATGATCACGGACCACAGAATATATGACATTCACCTCATTGAACAGAGTCCTCAGCACATCAAACACAGGAGGTTCATTGTGCAGGAAACACCCACTGTGTCATGTCAAAATTAAGGGAAATCTTAATGTCAACCGTTCCACACATGCTGCTGACTCCATGTTCTGGTGGCAAATCTTTCAGTCCTTACTCAGGTGTCTCCTTCAGATAATGGGAGTTTTGCCTGCCCATGAGCTATGAACTCATTCGGGGCCTTCGATGTTTCTTCAGGGGAATAACTGCTTGAGTTTTGAAGGTGGAGCCTCCCAGAATCCTAGTGCAGGCTATGTGGATATAGCTTTCCCAGTGGACGATGGAAAGAGGTGAAGCACAAGGTTTAGGCCGATATAGGTTTAGAGGCGCTGGTAGGCTGAACAGATGAGAGCACTATTCTCCACCCCTCTCCCCAGGGTGGAGCAACACGGCATGCTGGACTGCTGACCCTACTCAGCCCAACCCAGAATCCTACAGGGCTTCAAGTAGGAGCAAAATTCTCTGTGTACGGAACAGTCATTTTGCCTGGGAAAAGAGTAAGAAGGAAGTAAGCACTTTCAGGATTGGATGTGCTGGAAATCATTACTGGCATGGTCTTCACAAGGTGGGCAATGTGGAATATTCCACTGCCTAAGGATCTCTGAGCTCTGTGATTGGATACTCACATGAGCAGAACATATTTTCATAATTAGCCAATTTTATTCACCTTTTGGAGTTCTTCCTCTTTCTTGGCCACTACGAAAGCCCCAGTTATAGACCTGGTGGCTTTAGACAAGAGCTCACCATCACTCCCCTTGGAAAATTAAGTAATTTTCTCATACACACCTGAGGCCCCATGTCTCCCGGTTCACCTTTTAGTCCTCCGCTGCCTGGGGGTCCCTAGGAATGCATAACACAATTAGATTGCGCTGTGCCATGGGCAAGACTTGAATCATGTTCAAGAAGGGCCCATTAGCCCCCAAGGCCATGAGAGTTCGCTTGGAACCCGCAGCACCAAACGCAGCAGGATTAGAACCACAGCTGCTCCGGCAATTAGCTCTGAGCACCGAGACAAACACTTTCCAAACAGTACTTGGACATGTTTGGTCTCTCTCTGACACAAGGCTTCCTTCATGACAGGGGCTGTTGGTTGATGTGGAGGAGTACAGGGGAGCTGTGACAAGAATGTTTGCCCCAAAGCAGGGTGCACATCCAAATCCCTATACGGGGGCATGGGACGGAGAGGAGGCCAGAGAGCAGGTGCATAAATGTGTGTGTCAGCAAAACGAAGGCCTCTCAGACAATCCGGGCCCTGATAATGTCAGGGAGCCAATTCCAAGGCTTTGCCTTCTTGTCCTTGGTGTTTGGCTACTTCCTTACCACGGGGCCTGGCCTTCCAGTAAGTCCCATAGGACCTGCAGGTCCTCTCAGCGCCAACTGCAACAGAAAAAAAAGAAAATCATCCAGGTTCCTCTACATCCTACAAGCTATACATATCCAAAGCCAACATGACCCACATCTTGTGTTTTCACCAGTGACAATGCTACACCATTGGGACCAGCCATTTTGCACAGTGGGCCAAAATCACTATTGGCAGATGGTGCTGTGACAGCACTCAAGTCAATGGGCTTTGGCCCAGCGTGCATAAAACAAACCATGCGTCCAATGCTTGGAAAGACGCCTAAATCCCTGATGCAACTCCACTGACTTCTGGGCACTTAGATCAGAAATGAAGGTGTCCCAGGGTGTGTCTACTCCGCACCATAGGTCGAAATAAGATACACGATTTGAGCTATGCAAACTGTGTATCTTATTTCGGCGTTATTTCGAAATTTGGTGCTGTCTACACAGCACGTATTTCGAAATAAATCACTATTCCAAAATACCCCTTACTCCTCGTGGAATGAGGTTTACAGGGACGTCGGACTAGTGAGCCCCTTATACAGTAAAACTCCAATAGTCCGGCACCCAATTGTCTGGCACTCCCGATACTCCAGCATCAAAATGTCAAGCACTCCCATCCAGCTGATTAAAAAGCTGGTCACTCAGCGCACATGCCGGCTGTACCCGGACGAACATAAGGTTGGGGGGCAGGACGGGAGTGGGATTGGGTTATAGCATGGAGAAGAGCATTTTGCTCCAGCGAAGGGGAAAGGAGAGGGGAGGGGGATCGGGTTACAGCACAGAGAAGATGTTTTGCTTCAGCTAAGGAGAAAGGAGAGGGGAAGGGAAGGAGATCGGGTCCCGGCCAGCTATTAAGCCGGGCAGCTGTACCAGGACCTCCCGATACACCAGCATATCCGATAATCTGGCACCACCTAAATCCCAAAGGTGCCGGATTACCGGAAGTCTACTGTAGTTTGAAATAACAGGTGCGCTCAAAAGATGAGGAATAGCTATATTGGGAATAGCTGTTTTCGGGAGGTATCCCGAAATAGCGCTGCAGTGTAGACATAGCCCCAGAGAGCCTAACACAGATATGGATGTTAACTCTCCCCTACAAACTCCCCCTGGAAAGAATGTACATTGTTCGCAGAGTAAACATTGTGCATGGGTATAACTATTTTTTGAGACAATGTACATTTGCTCTGTCATAGGTAGTACAAGGACTGTACTTATGTACGGAAGACTGTCTCTTATATAGAGACTATAACTCAATAGACAGAAGTGCACATAAACACATTAACACTAAAGGTTTATTCCTTCGCTGATGTTTTACATCCATGCAGCTGCATCGATTTACACCAGCTAAGGGTCTGGCTTTATAGGTCTGAACCTCCTCTTGCTTACACTGGTGGATAACCAAGAGAGAGATTAATAAGGCACTCTTTGTTGATGATAAATCTATCTATGCCTAGACTACAGGAGTATTCTCCCCGTAGTTTTGTTATCTATATGCTGACAGTTCAACTTACCTTTTTTTGCCATTTAATATCCCTATACATAGAACAGCAATTCAACGTCAATTTTTTAAACCCAGTCATTAAAAAAGTCATATAGCCAGCACCAAGTCAATAATTTTCATGGCAGGTAATGGGACTCTCCATGCTTTATAACACCACTTGGACAATTTGTTCCATTGCAGCAATTCGATACTTTAAAAGACTGGTTATTATCTTATCCCTGTGATCCCATAATTAAAATCTACCCCAGCTGCTCTTGTAATGAAACAAATATCACACAAGTGCGAAGTTATTTAGAACTTTTATTTTTTAAGAGCGGCTAAATAAGAAGGCACTGCTCTGAAATATGGCCCGCTGGGACAACGTTTGCTCTCTTTACCAAGAATCAAATGGCAGGGCAATATGTCACCTTAATTATGTAATTAACCAAAAACAAGAGAAGAAAAATCCGCTCATCTGAGGATTCCCTTTCCTCTCCCAGCCTCCGCAAAACCTGGCACCTTCATAACAGATGATTTCATGCTCGCTTTTGTGATTAGTAACCCAGTTCATGTGGCAAGATCTGTACACAGGGTCACAGCTGGTCAGAAAATGTTTTTCATCCTTCTGGAGAATTTTCACTTTTCATTTAAAAACCATAAATACCAAAACTGTGCGCGTGTGTTCCTGCCTCACCCCCCGTTTCACCAAGAGCATGACTACACTAGGACATTTTTTCAAAGTAAATAAGTTTGAAATAACTTCCGAAATAACTATTTTGAAATAAGCTTCTTCCCCAAGGAAAGCAGGAGTACAGATTTCAAAATAACCAAACCGTTATTTCGAAATAACAGGCTTAGTAGTGTGGATGCTCTGCTTTTTATTTCGAAATAAGGGAGGTTATTTTGAATAACTCCGTAATGTAAACTAGGGCCAAATGGCCAAAACTGGAATGAAAAAAATCAGTTAGGGGATTTATGGGTTTTTAATGAACGGCTGGCATATTTCATAAGGAAAGGGGGGAAATCCTTTTTCAGTTTTTGGTTTTCTGATCAAAGAAAAAAAGCTCAAAAGTTTCACACACAAAAAGCAGACACTTTCCAAACAAATTAATGTAGTCAAAAGGCCAATTTCCCATTAAAAAAAATAACTAAAAGTTGTTTTTTAACTAGCCTGACTGGCACTAAGTAGGCATGGGTAAGGAACACGATCCTCTAATACAGCGCCCCAGTCCACCCCCAGGAAAGCTTGTTGAGCCAAAAAAAAAAAAAAAAAAAAGGAACTGACCGGGGCCAAAAAACAAAATTAGCAGCAAAACTTGGGGGTGGGAAGGATTGATGGGGTGGGGGGGACTGGGTCGCCTCGTCCCCGCCCCCGGAATTTCTTCACGCCCCCCCAGTTTGGGAACCCATGTTCTAATATGTCTCCAAAAGGAAACTAAAAGGACAGGGAAACAGGCCAGTTTCTGGGACAATGTCCTCCTTGGGAGACAGCTTCATATTGTGTTGGCATGGGAACAGGACAGGACGGAGTTGTAAATCTGAGACTGACTGGGAGCCCCAAAGGCCCAGTCTCTTCATTAGGAGTCATAAAAGAAGGAAGGGAAATCTGCCAGCCCGTTGGATAGACATATTTATGGGCCTGGTTCCATTAAAGCATGTATTACCTTTCTTGTGGGCCACTGCCGCACACATGCTCTGGGCCTATAGCTAAAGGGAGCATGCACAGCTTAGTAGTAATGCACAGGGATAAATTCTGATCTGGGTTCCATGCAGGCCTGAGGAACCCCAAACCTCCTTTTTAATCCCCTGCCTAAAGCACCGGGGTCTTGGGCCCGGGTGTGTCGAAACACGCAGAGCTGTGAGCACTCCCTTAGCCCCTGCCCAGAGTAGGAGGAGTGAGAAAGCAATGGAACCTGGGGTCCCACACTCCGTGCTCAGTGGCTAGAGCGGACAAGCCAGCACAGGTGTATCTGTGTGGGTGTACCTAATAGGGTTGCCAGATGGTTTAACCAAAAATATCGAACACACACTCCCCCGCCCCGCCAAAAAAAAAAACCACAGGGGAAAAAAATTCTGTTTTCTAGATCAAGCCAGAACGCAGCTTCCCTGCGGAACCAGGAAAGCAGAGGGTCCAGGGTTGGGGGGCTGGGGATGTCGGGGCCCGGGGAGGGGGAGGCCAGGGGCTGAGCCCAGTTGCCAAGTGTGTCATAGGGCTGCCAGGTGTCCGGTATTTTTGCCTCCTGGCCAGGAAAAAAATCTGAAAATACCGGACATTTTAGGTGTCTGGTATTTTCTGAATTTTTTTTTACCGGACAGGAGGCGAAAATACTGGACTGTCCAGGTCAATACCGGACACCTGGCAACCCTAGTAGCTAACTGCAGCTGGAACAGACCCATACTGTGATGCTCGCACTACGAGCGAGGAGTGGGAGTCCTTTGCTCGCATACACACACTCAAGGTAGCTCAGCGGGCGCTTGTGGGGCTGGCATGATGGCAGTAGCACGAGCAGCAGCAGCAGAGGCATGGCTGAGACTTGCCACATATATTCCTGCTGGTTCCAGGCTCGGCCATGCCCCCAGCTGGGCCTCTCTGTGTGACTGTGGCCACAAGTGTGTTTACACTCATGCCAGCTCGAACAGGGCTAGCAGAGTGTGTGTACAAGACCAGGGGGATTGCACCCTTACCTAGTAGCCTAAATCACTACTTCCCAGGAGCAGGGAGGAAGCAGGGAAGGGATTGTGCCTCAGAGGGGTGTCCTGGAGCTACGATGTAAAATCCTGATCAATCCGCTAACCGGTTAAACGTTAGGTTAAATGTTGTTAACTGGTTAACTGACTAAGCGGGATCCTTGGTCCTGGGGATGCTGCTACTGTCACTGCTACCGGCAGGCAGCTCCCAGCCCTGGCCATGAAGCTCAGCCTGCTATTGCCACTGGCAGCAGGAGTTCCTGCCCCCACTGGGGCAATCTTCTGCTTGAGCAGGCCATGGGCAGGAGACTTCTCCCAGTCACCGGCTAACTGGTACCCAGTAAGTATCACCTGGTAAGGGTGAGGCTTACAAGGTAACCAGTTAACCAATTACCTGTTCACGTCCCTACCCTGAGCACAATACATCCTTGGACTACTCCTGTGTGGGTGACTTCCTTGGTGGTGTCTAAAGCCTCAATCTAATTCCATGTGTATTCGAATCACGTGAACACATTCATGGAGAACCTCTCCCGTTCGTAAATGGATTTCCTTGTGCCATACTGCATCTAGTGGGTTTTCACTTTACACAAACAAATGACCGAGTTTTCTCTCACACAAAGGCTTGTGAAAAGTGAATTTCAGTGTTCTATTCGCTGGAACCCAAGTTTTAATTCCCCAACATTTGGGCCTTCAGCGCATGAATGTTCATCCAATCAGGAGGCAGATATAATATTGCAGGACTCGTGTGACCGATCAGAAGCAACCAACACAGCTTGAATTACAAAACATTGACAAGGAAGTTTTCACAGTCAATCCACAGGATTAAATATATGTAAAAACATATCTGCGAGGATACTCATCACATACTTTCCAATGAATACATTACATTAAAACACCCTGTGTGCAGAATTTACCACAGATTAGAAATGCTATTGGGATGCTTCTTAATTCTTGTCAGTGTTTATATAGATGGATTTCAGGAACAATTCAAGGCTTGTGGGCCAATACGCAGCAGATTTAATAACTAACTGAATGGAGGAACCAATACAGAAAAGATTCACAGAGCTGAGAATCAACTTATATCTGACACATTCATTTATTTATTGAGAGTGATTTAATCCCAAAATTTTTGTTGGCGGTTTTGAGCACAAAGAACCAAACCTTGTAAATAGCAGAACTTCACGGAAACTCAGAGGCCTACAGCTATTTACATCAGCAGAGGATTTGGTTCAAAAGGTATATGGGGGTCTTTTGAACCATAGTTTTGGGGTTTGCCCATCTCTAGCTGTTATTAATAGGCCAAAGTATGCAAAGATGCTAACCCATAGGGGTCACATTACCATGCCAGGCACAAAATCACGGACAACGTTGAAACACATCCCCTGGATGCATTTCCCTCATTTCTCCTTTTCTTTCAAAAGTGCTTTAGAGAAAAGAGGTGTTCTCACTTACCCTGGCCTGTTGCAGTATGGCTTGGGCTTGGGATTCCTGGGCTGACACAAGAGGTCCTTTGGAGCCACCATCTCCTCCCCCACTAAAGCGGAACTGCAAAGAACAAGAGGCATGTTACTATGCTTGTACCCTTTCCACCTTCTCTAGCCTGACTTCCTATAGCTTTTCTAATCAGCCTTGCTGGAGTGGCTCTGTCACTGCCCTACTAGTCTCTGATGGATGAACAATGCTTTTAGCACCTTCTTTCGGAGTCCTGCGACATTCACTGTTGATGGGAAAACCAGACCAGTGATCTCACTTATTTAAGGCACAAGCCACATTCTTCCCAGGTAAGCACCTGCAAAGTAAATCACTGAAGCTCAGTACAACCTCTGGACAAGATGCATGAAATCATGATATGTGCTTTAAAACCTCGAGGACTCATCATCAGCTCAGAACCTTAAAGCCAGAACATTCATAGGCCCAATGCTCTCCTCCCAGATGCTCTTGGCCAGGCGACCCCTGCAGATGTGATTACATCTGGATGGGAATGAATTACTTTGGCTTTTGTCTCCAGTTTACTACAGTACAGAGCCTACAATTCTAATGCAGGGCCTACAGGTTTGTGCTTGTGTGTTTGAAACGCTATTCCTGAGATACTATCTCCCCATGCCAGGAAACCTGACATTTGAATGGAAAATAGGACAGAATCTAAACAGGTAAACATTTGAGCTTGGCTTAGTCCAATCTGCAGAGGCCTACGGGGAGATGAAAACTGTACCGGGCCAGCGGTATGCAAGCAGAGAAACCCATCCAGGAAGCATTCACTGTGCTCTGCAATTTTGAATGGTGATTTTGCTCTGAGGACTGGCTTTCCAAACAATACTTAAAAACTTTGCTATAGTTAGTGGAGAGGGCGGATGCAGGGGTTTTAGATTTATTTTATAGCAGGAATAAAGGTGGAGGCCCAGTGCTAAACAATGTTCCCTCTAATCTTTTTCACACATATGCAGATTTTTTCCATCCATGTGTGGAATAAATTTTATGTGCACCAAGGCATGAGTGAATGTGCACCACCAGTAGAAACAAAACACTTAGCTGTGAGCGCTCTGCTAATCAGCTGGGTGGCATGTGAATTCTGAATCTCTCCTGAAAACTGCACAAGCGCACAGTTTACAGGGAACACGGGTGCTGAGGTATGCTTCAAAGACCAGAATTTAACTCGTAGTTTATGTAGTGTTTTGGGATCCTTTGGCATGGGAAGCACTTTAAAATGTAAGCTGTTGATCTCTGACATGCCCTTTCTTGGGAGATTATTTTCCTGAATTTGAAGAAGACTGAGGTGCTTTCCACCTCTGATATCTAGGAACCTATGTTCTTACAGCAATTTCCAAAATTACCAAATGTCTTTGGAGCATCCCACGAGTGAAACGGTAGACTGTAGGTCCTAGTTCAGTGGTGGGAAACCTGTGGCCCACTGGGGTTCCATGTATGGCCCATGAGGCATTTTGTTTACCGTTGCCCACACCCAAGGTTGCCAGACTTTGCTGGTTTTCATCCACAGTTTTTTTCCTACCGGTAGTACAACAGTGGCATGCACCAAGCGAGGGCACGTGAAGTGAGGTGCGGGCTGACTGCACACAACATTGTAAGAGACAGGCACTCCCTCTGCATCCAGTCAAAGCGCTGCTACGCTTCAGTTGGCACCCTCTGCAAATCCTCGGTATGCAAGCTACACTGCCCTATCCTGGGGGACCGTCTTGGTTAGGACAATCTTGCCGCCCCCTGAGAGGAAGGAGGGCCACTTATGCAGTCCATTCACTAGCCTAGGTTGCCCCTTCCTGGCCTAATAGGGTAACACTCCTTCATCCGAGTTTCATCTCAGTGTGCTATTGCATAGCAAGAGGCAATGAAACCAGGTTCCAACATGAAACTTGGCAAATGGAACCAAGCCCCATGATTTACGGCCCCAGGGCTGGTAACTTTATGGGCCAGAAGAGGTATTCTAATGGCCAGCTATGCACTATAACAATGTTGTGCAGCTGGACTTAGCAACACCAGGCTCCCTGCCAGTAACCTACACATGCATTACCCTACCATTTGGAACCTCTACAAGTGCACTGTGGTTCTTATTTAAGACTCTCCTCTTAGTACCCAACTGCTTATTTTCTAGCCACGAGGCTCCTTTGGGTTCTTTCACATCACAGCAGAGACAAAACATACTCATCATCATTCTTTGGGAGTCTTGAGACCAAGAGGGCTGACTCAGGGCTTGCTAGATTTGCGTCCAGAAAGACCAGTGCCAGGGTCTTCAAAAGGGACAACTTCATTTAGTCGCCAACACTTGGGGTGCCCGATTTGAGACACCTCCACAGGGCCCCTGACTTTCAGCACTTTCAGAAGAGAAGGGTCAGCTCTTTCTGAAATTGGAGCCCCCTTTTGGGGCCTCAAGTGGAGTCCAGGAGAATTGAGGCATTTGAAATCACTCGTCAATTTTGACAGTTCTAGCTTGCTTACCCATTAACTTTTCCCATGAAGAGCGCACAGCATTTTACATAAGGTGGGTAATAATGTACATAAAAATGGACATACATAGTCAGACCAATGGGTCCATCTAGCCCAGTATCTTGTTTTCCAGCAGTGGTCAGATGGTTCAAAGAGAATGACCATAACAGGGAAATTATCGAGTGATCCATCCCCTGTTTTCCAGATCCAGCATCTAGTCATCAGAGGCTTAGGTACACACAGAGCCTGAGGGGCATCCCTGACCATCTTGGTTAACAGCCTTTAATAGACCTCTGTGAACTTATCTAATTCCTTTTGGAACCCACTTTTAGTTTTGGCCTTCACCACGTGCCCTGGCAACAAGTCCCACATGTTTATGCTGTGTCGCTATTCCACCAAAGGAGGAAAGTGAGTCACAACGAAGTTAAAGGACTCTGTCAAGAACAGATAGGGAGTCAGTGGCAAAGTGAAGGACTTCTGCCCCCTAGTCTTCCATACTTCTCTATTTCCTGTGCCCTTTTGTTACAATTATACTTACAGGCAGCATGAGCATTGTCCCTGGGGGTCCTGGTAACCCATCTGCTCCTGGAAGACCAGGCCGGCCAGGAGATCCCTGCAGAGGGGAGAAATAAAGAGAAATCGTTGTTGCATGACATATATATATTATTTCATTCAATCTCCCCCATAGGTTGCTGCAACAGGACAGGCCTTTACTTCTCATTAGCCTTGGCAAAGCCAATTACACTCATAGACAGTGTACGTTTTGATGGTATCCAGATCCGTGGTAAGGTTAGCGGCAAGAGATATTTAATCAACACACCGCAGGCAGCTGTAAATACACATGGTAGATCTTAGCAATTCCATCTCCCTGCACCCTTCCCTCCAATGGTTCACATTTGCCTTGAGCAATAAAATCCTTTGCAGTGTTCCAGATCAGTGGCATGAAGGTTTTGTTGAGTATATTAAGCCCTATTAAACCTGTATATAAAACCTTGTGTAAAATGGAACATAGAGCAATGAAGCAGAAATGCACCAAAATGTATTTATTCTTCCCCGTTTCATGGACTGGTTCACCTCTTTCTTTTAATTGTTTTTGGGGAGGGTTGTCCTACAAAAATATTTCCATCTGCATTGGGGCAAAAAAACCCGCCGGTGTAAATCACTGACTTCAGTGGAGCAACACTGATTTACATCTGTCAAGTATCTTGATCTCAAAAGTCTATAGGAAGTGCCTACACAATGAAACCTTCCCCAGAGGAAACTCTAAAATAACAACATCGCTCCATCTTTCCAAAAACCAGCCTCCGGATTATTTGTGCTCACAATTATGTGCCTGCAAAAAGTCCAAATTTGCACAGACATCCAACAGTACAGCATACACATGAGGACACCTTTCAGTTAAAGCATAAGAACATAAGAACATAAGAATGGCCATACTGGGTCAGACCAAAGGTCCATCGAGCCCAGCATCCCATCTGCCGACGGTGGCCAATGCCAGGTGCCCCAGAGAAGGAGAACAGAAGACAATGATCAAGTGATTTATCTCCTGCCATCCATCTCCTGCCCTTGTTATGAAGGCTAGGGCACCATACTTTATCCCTGGCTAATAGCCATTTATGGACCTAACCTGCAAAAATTTATCAAGCTCTTTTTTAAACCCTAATAGAGTCCTGGCCTTCACAGCCTCCTCAGTCAAGGAGTTCCACAGGTTGACTGTGCGCTGTGTGAAGAAAAATTTCCTTTTATTAGTTTTGAACCTACTACCCATCAATTTCATTTGGTGTCCCCTAGTTCTTGTATTATGGGAAAAGGTAAATAATTTTTCTATAATCACTTTCTCCACACCATTCATGATTTTATATACCTCTATCATATCGCCCCTCAATCGCCTTTTTTCCAAACTGAAAAGTCCCAGTCTCTCTAGCCTCTCCCCATATGGGACCCTTTCCAAGCCCCTAATCATCTTAGTCGCCCTTTTCTGAACCTTTTCTAATGCCAATATATCTTTTTTGAGGTGAGGAGACCACATCTGCACGCAGTACTCGAGATGTGGGCGTACCATAGTTTTATATAGGGGAAGTATGATATCTTTTGTCTTATTATCTATCCCTTTTTTAATAATTCCTAACATCCTATTTGCCTTACTAACTGCCGCTGCACACTGCGTGGATGTCTTCATAGAACTATCCACTATAACTCCAAGATCCCTTTCCTGATCTGTCGTAGCTAAATTTGACCCCATCATGTAGTACGTGTAATTTGGGTTATTTTTTCCAACATGCATTACCTTACACTTACCCACATTAAATTTCATTTGCCATTTTGCTGCCCAATCACTCAGTTTGCTGAGATCTTTTTGTAGTTCTTCACAATCCCTTTTGCTTTTGACTGTCCTGAACAACTTTGTGTCATCTGCAAACTTGGCCACCTCACTGCTTACCTCATTTTCTAGATCATTGATGAACAAGTTGAACAGGATTGGTCCCAGTACTGACCCCTGGGGAACACCACTAGTTACCCTCCTCCATTGTGAAAATTTACCATTTATTCCCACCCTTTGTTTTCTGTCTTTTAACCAATTCTTGATCCATGAAAGGACCTTTCCTCCTATCCCATGACCACCTAATTTACGTAAAAGCCTTTGGTGTGGGACCGTGTCAAAGGCTTTCTGGAAATCTAGGTATATTATATCCACTGGGTGCCCCTTGTCCGCATGTTTATTAACCCCTTCAAAGAATTCTAACAGATTAGTTAGACACGACTTCCCTCTGCAGAAACCATGCTGACTTTTGCCCAACAATTCGTGCTCTTCTATGTGCCTTGCAATTTTACTCTTTACTAGTGTTTCTACTAATTTGCCTGGTACTGATGTTAAACTTATCGGTCTATAATTGCCAGGATCTCCTCTAGAGCCTTTTTTAAATATTGGTGTTATATTGGCCATCTTCCAGTCATTTGGTACCAAAGTGGATTTAAAGGATAGGTTACAAACCACTGTTAATAACTCCGCAATTTCACCTTTGAGTTCTTTCAGAACCCTTGGGTGAATGCCGTCTGGTCCCGGAGACTTGTTACTATTCAGCTTATCAATTAATTCCATAACCTCCTCTAGTGTCACTTCAATCTGAGTGAGTTCCTCAGATTTGTCACCTAAAAAGGCTGGCTCAGATTTAGGAACCTCTGTAACATCCTCAGCCGTGAAGACTGAAGCAAAGAAATCATTTAATCGCTCCGCAATGGCACTGTCTTCCTTGATCGCTCCTTTTATATCTTTATCATCCAAGGGCCCCACTGCTTTTTTAGCGGGCTTCCTGCTTCTAATGTATTTAAAAAACATTTTACTATCATTTTTTGAATTTTTGGCTAGCTGTTCCTCAAACTCTTTTTTGGCTTTTCTTACTACATTATGACACTTAATTTGGAGTGTTTATGTTCCGTTCTATTTTCCTCACTAGGATTTGACTTCCACTTTTTAAAAGCTGCCCTTTTCTCTCTCACTGCCTTTTTAACATGGCTGTTTAGCCATGGTGGTTCTTTGTTAGGTCTCTTACTGTGTTTTTTTATTTGGGGTATACATTTAAGTTGGGCCTCTAGTATGGTGTCTTTAAACAGTTCCCATGCAGCTTCCAGGGATTTTAGTTTAATTACTCTCCCTTTTAGTTTCTGTTTAACTAGCTTCCTCATTTTAGTGTAATTCCCCTTTTTGAAATTAAATGCCAGAGTGTTTGACCGCTGCGGTGTTCTTCCCAACACAGGAATATTAAAAGTTATTATATTGTGGTCACTATTTCCAAGCGGTCCAGTAACAGTTACCTCTTGGACCAGATCCTGCGTTCCAGTCAAGACTAGGTCGAGAATCGACTCTCCCCTTGTGGGTTCCTGTACTAGCTGCTCCAATAAGCGCGTGCCTAATTCTAATTTCACACTGGCGTGCAAAGCCGCGGGTGTCATAGGCATGATTCCTAGGGCCCTGCACAGACACAAAATTTTAAATCCACATCTGCAAAAGTGAGCCCCAGATATCTGCAACCACATCTGCAGACGCAGATACCCACAGATATAAAGCAGACACCTGAAGATTTGCAGGGCTCTGTGATCCCAACCTATGAAGTCAACAGGAGTCTTGCCATTCATTTCATTTCATTTCAGGTGTAATCCACCATCCACCATCTTCCTGAAGTTACCTAATAGCACCTCGCATTAATTTTACTTTCCCCCTCTTCTTAAATGAAAGCTGCACAAATCCCCCACAGGGAAGTTCTCGGGAGCAGGATATGTGAGTTGCACCAGCCATTCTAAGCCTTTAAAAATACTGTCTCTCCGAGTATGTGCAAAGGATGCTTTTTTGGGGGGAGAAGGGGGGAGCTTCTGTCTGATTTTGCATGCTAATGATGGTATTGTCTGTCTAAGCTCTTTCCCCCCAAGGTGCTGAAGAATCTGAACTCTTCAATGGAAATATAAGAAACACAGAGTCTTGCTCATTTTCATTTTCAAATCAATGATCTGCAAACACAGTCACCGTCACCCCAGGCACTCATCAAAACTATGGCTCCATCACCCTGGCACAAGTTTTTATTTCTCCACTCAAGCTCATCTGAGGAAGTGGACTGTGCCCACCAAAGCTCATGATACTCGCTATATATTGGATAGTCTCTAAGGTGCCAACAGGACCACTCGTTGCTTTTAAAGTTACAGACTAACACGGAAACCCCTCTGAGACTGGCACAGATGAGTCGCCTTTGCTGACAGGAAATGTATGGAAACCCCTGGAGAGCAGGTGCTGTAGATACACATAAGAAGAGACAGTGGATGAGAAGCTGGATAAGAGTCAACATTGTGCCCTTGTAGCCAAGAAGGCTAATGGCATATTAAGGTGCATTAGGAGGAACATTTCCAGCAGATCTAGATCAGGAAGTTGAAGGCTGCTATCAAATCCCCCCTCACTCTTCTGCAAACTAAATAAGCCCAAATCCCTCAGCCTCTCCTCATAGGCCATGTGCTCCAGCCCCCTAATTATTTTGGTTGCCCTCCGCTGGACCCTCTCCAATGCATCCACATCCTTTCTGTAGTGGGGGCCCAGAACTGGATGCAGTACTCCAGATGTGGCCTCACCAGTGCCGAATAAAGGGGCACAGCTCCAAGAAGGCTAACGGCATATGGGGGTGCATTAGGAGGAGCATTGCCAGCAGATCTAGATAAGTGATTATTCCCCTTTATTCGGCATTAGGCTCCTACCTGCCTAATTCACTTTTGAAAACAAGACTTATGGGATGGTATGTCCACACGGCAATAAAAGATCCGTGCAATGACTGTGGCAGGTCCAAGTTAGCATAAGGATTCATGAAACGCAGGCTTTGGGCTTGTGAAACTGCGGTGTAGACATTCAGGCTCAGGCTGGAGCCCAGGGTCTGAGACCCCATGCGGGACAAGAGTCTCAAAAGCCCAGGCTCCAGCCCACACCCCAACATCTACACTGCTATTTCATAGCCCATCCTCCTGAGCCCCACATATCTGAGCCAGCTGACTGGATCTCTCAGTCTCAGTGCCCTGGATATTGTTCAGCACAGTGTAGACATAAGGCTCCTAAGTCAGCAAGGTGCTTTGAAAAGTATATAAGTGACTTGACCAAGACCACTCAGTGATTCAGTGGCAGAACTGGGAACATAAGAACATAAGAACGGCCGTACTGGGTCAGACCAAAGGTCCATCTAGCCCAGTATCCTGTCTGCCGACAGTGGCCAGCACCAGGTGCCCCAGAGAGGGTGGACTGAAGACAATGATCAAGCGATTTGTCTCCTGCCATCCTTCTCCAGCCTCTGACAAACAGAAGCCAGGGACACCATTTCTATCCCCTGGCTAATAGCCTTTTATGGACTTAACCTCCATGAAATTATCTAGCTTCTCTTTAAACTCTGTTATAGTCCTAGCCTTCACAGCCTCCTCTGGCAAGGAGTTCCACAGGTTGACTACACGCTATGTGAAGAAGAACTTTCTTTTATTAGTTTTAAACCTGCTACTCATTAACTTCATTTGGTGTCCTCTAGTTCTTCTATTATGGGAACTAATAAATAACTTTTCTTTATTCGCCCTCTCCACACCACTCATGATTTTGTATACCTTTATCATATCCCCCTCAGTCTCCTCTTTTCTAAACTGAAAAGTCCCAGTCGTTTTAACCTCTCTTCATATGGGACCCGTTCCAAACCCCTAATCATTTTACTGAACTGAACCCAGGTGTTCCAGTCTTAGTTCTGTGCCTTAAGCACCAGCCTATGGTGCCTCCTTACATGGTCTATGTACTGTATCTATTTTTATATTAGAATATAGGTCTCCTCTATCTCTCCCTTTTCTCATTCTCTCTGCATTATGTGGGCTTGTTTGCTTGTTTTAAACTATGCTCGCTCTTTTCTCTGCGGATTTTTTCCTCTTATTTCTTGTGTTCTTTCTCTCCCTCCGATAACAAGGCAGCTGAATTTTCAAGACCATGATTAGGGAGTTCAAAATTAGGGAAAACAACTTTGCCCCACCCTACCCTGGAACACACATACACCAGTCAGACTATTTATATTCATGCCGCCCCATAATTAGAAGCACTGGATAATATTACAGATGAAGAATCCAGGGTTTGTGTCACCCTCCAACTGACCCGGAATAATAACACAGCTTGAAAACCTGCAGTAAGCATCCACTATCGCTAGTGATTTATCAACAGAAAACACAAGCAGCCCCTTCAGCCTGGGAAGGCAGGCTGCATATCAAATCAACCTATCCATTTTTCAAGACTAGCTCAGGAGGTTACTTCCACCTTGTTTACTTAGCCACTTGGACACCGGAGTCCCTGACTCAGCTAATAGGTAAGCAGAGCAGTCCCATCTGCTGGATTAAAAGCACAATAAATAATTTAGGGCAAAATTGTCTTATATAATAACTCTTTCTCCCCACCTCGTCCCCACTGTCCCTGATGTATGATCAATCACTTCTGGGTTTGTTTATCTATCTTCGTGTATTCTGTTAAACGAGTGGTGATAAAATGTTTTTTACACAAGCATGTTTATCGGGGGAGGGGGAGAGGAGTGGTATTTTAAAAATATCTCAACTTTAAAGTCAGTTCAGTTTTCCAAAGGCTTTTGAGTAACTTTACCAGCAAACAGTTGCACGCCAGTGTAAACAGCTGTGGGGCCAATGAAGTCAATTCGGCTTTGCTGATGTATAATAACAAAGAAGTGCCGCAAAATTTCCCACTGCTTGTGAATGCTAATTTAGTACCTCAAGAAAATGTCCAGCCCCAAGAACATCATACGTTCGTACCATGATTGCCTTAGCAGAGGTACAGGGAGGGATGGGTGAGCATCAGAGTTCAAAGTCCAGTTCAGTAACACAACACGATGGGCGCTGATTAGGACTTTTAGCCTATTTTTTTGGACCTCCCAGTGTGGCCCCGAAATCTCTCAAAGGGTGGGATTTCTGACCCAAATGTCTGTGAGAAAAGGCTTTTTCCTGGGATCTCAGCACTTCTAAACCAGGCGCCGCCTGAAACCTAGAAGGAGAAGAGCATCCGAGGCCTTCCAAGAAACATTTCAGAACCAGAAAAAAGGTTTCAGAGTCAGAAGCAGCATCTGGGAAGCCAATGGAAGTTTTACCATTGGGCTCAATGCTGCCCTTAAAGAGATGCCTGAGGGCACGCCAGAGAGTAAACAAGTGTAAATCAATGTCGTTCTACCTACTTCAATGCTAGCTATGGAGCTGGTCTCTGATTCTACTTCATTCTCCATTGCATGGAGCAGTGTGTACAAGGGTAGACACATCTGGGGTCTTACTCAGCCAATTAACATATTCTAAAAGGAGAAAGACAAAAAGAAGATGGCTGTGCATTGGCCTCACAAGGAGGCAGAGGAACCTGGAGAAATTCCATCCAGGAAGTGGGAGAAGACCCATCCCCATAGGCCCTGGCCAGCCATGCTGTGGCAGGGATCACGATTCGTTTCCCTGCTCAATGGCGGGAGGAACGTTTTCTTGAGTCAGTGGGTGTATTCTCTTCTTGAATGCTTTGGAATTCAGTTTGGATGGCCTGCGCCACTCAATAAATCGCTGCCGGCCCCCTGCCGTCTGGGTACTTTCATTCACTCGGCATGTTGTGCTTTAATCATCAACTTGTAAAGACACGACGACAGAAAGAAACTGTTCGCCCCCTAGGGCCCAGAGCCGGGGAAACACACACGTTCTGAGCAAGAAAGGAATCTGCAGAGATCGGTGTGATCAATGCATGGCAAAAAATCAGGGTAAGGACTGTCTGTCAGCCAGAATACAGCTTATGAACACATCTAACCTCATGGGAAGTGCTGTCCTTAGAACATAACAATAGCCATACCGGGTCAGACCAACGGTCCATCTAGCCCATTATCCTGTCTGCCGACAGTGGCCCATGCCAAATGCTCCAGATGGAGGGAATACAACAGGTAATCCTCACATGGTCCCTCCCCTGTAAACCATTTCCAGACAAACAGAGGCTAGGGACACCATTCTTACCCATCCTGGCTAATAGCCATTGATGGACCTAACCTCCATTAATCTATCTAGCTCTTTTTTGAACCCTGTTCAAGTCCTAGCCTTCACCACATCCTCTGGCAAGGAGTTCCAGAGGTTGACTGCAAGTTCCAAAGGCTGACTATCCTTCCTTGTTCAGTGCCCTTAGCAGATGGGTGCAACATCCCAGGGATGGTCAGAACAGCAGATCTTTCTAATCACAGGGTAATGTAAAGCCCTTCCTTGTTCCATTGGCCAAAGTCACATTGTCCAAAGGAGTTCGCTTTCTCCATCTGTTCCTTCCAGTCCACAGTTTCTTGGGACACTAGGGTATACCTGGAGCCACTCCAAGAGGTTCTTCTCTTCAAATCTGCCTTCAATATTTTCTGAGATGATTTCCTCACAGGTTGTTCTGCAGCTTCCACCTGCACAGCTGGAAAGCCCTGTGGTTTGGGGCAGCATGAGCCATGGGTGCTATCAGCAGGCATCTCCCTTTCTCCTGCCTTGGTCTACAAGGTTTGGCCACCAGCTCAGGACGGGGGAGTGTGTTCCATAAACTTGGTGCCAGTCTCTAAATCAGGATGGAGAACTTCCAGCTCCTGGCTTATTTTCAGATAGCTCAAAGCAAGTCTCCATGCTGGGAGTAAACCTTGAGCCTCAATGTCCCCAGCAGACTGGAGTGCGAGTTGAGTGGAGTATGAGTGAGGTGAGTGGTTTTTTCCTCTTTCTTGCTTGCTTTCTTGTTTCTCACTTGTGTGGCCCCCTGACTGATTTTTCTGTGGGTCAGTGGCCCCCAAATGAAAAAAAGAGGTTCCCCACCCCAACTCTAAACACTCAAATAACAAAAGAGCAACTCAGAATCTGGTACATTTATTACCTTTTCCCATAATACAAGAACTAGGGGACACCAAATGAAATTGATGGGTAGTAGGTTCAAAACTAATAAAAGGAAATTTTTCTTCACACAGCGCACAGTCAACCTGTGGAACTCCTTGCCCGAGGAGGCTGTGAAGGCCAGGACTCTATTAGGGTTTAAAAAAGAGCTTGATAAATTTTTGCAGGTTAGGTCCATAAATGGCTATTAGCCAGGGATAAAGTATGGTGCCCTAGCCTTCATAACAAGGGCAGGAGATGGATGGCAGGAGATAAATCACTTGATCATTGTCTTCTGTTCTCCTTCTCTGGGGCACCTGGCATTGGCCACCGTCGGCAGATGGGATGCTGGGCTCGATGGACCTTTGGTCTGACCCAGTATGGCCATTCTTATGTTCTTATGTTCTAAAGAGAAGAAAAAACCTTCAAATGCAAGCACTTTGTTGCAGCACTTAGGGTAAAGCCCTGACCAGGGACTTAATTTTGGGTGAGCCCTGAGGAACTCTTCCCCTGTACCAGTCCCATCTAGCTCTGCCTCTGAACAAAAGTAGGCAAGTCTTCTTAACTACGCTGCTGGTTGTCGATTGGTCATTTTTCCCTCCTGGTACTTCTAGGCCTCTGGAAGACTGTCTTGTTTGTCACCTGGTCGGTGTGGATTTTCCTTGGACAGGGACTATCAGGGCACTGATGCCTCCAGCAGAGGGCAGAGAAAGCTGGATAGACCTTGCCTTACGTAGGCGATGCAGTGCTAAATGAGCCAACAAGAATGATGAATAAAATAATAGCAATATACTGAACACTACGGGTGGCTTATATTGATATAGCCATTGGCACATTACTTGGATGTACCTGGCTGATCTAAAAACATCTTTTCATTTCCACGAGGGGATCAGGGAAACATCTAACTCAGTATCGGCAAAGTTCCATGTGTGAGCCATATACAGGAAAAATAATCCTAAATAACAAGATGAATTAAAGATGTTCTGGTGTAACATGGACAGGATTCAATACAGTTCTGGTTGCCCGGCGTTGGTAATTCATCACTTGTCTAGGCACAATCCATTGCATTCCGTGGGGTTACATTTTGTTCTGGACAGAATATTTATTCCAAACGTGGAATGTGCTGGCTGCTTCCGACTGTAGATGCTGCCTTTCGTTCCTGGGTGTGCAGAGAAAAGTGTCAGAAAAGCTCGGGCCTGCTGCCTGCCGGCGCAGTCCAGCCATCCCACGGGAGAATGGCAGAAATAAGGGCTACCTGGCCCACTCTGCAGCCTGCCGCATAAATGAACTCTGCGGAGGGGGGAGGGGCATCGTACCTCAGGGGCGGGGAACGTTTTTTGGGTCAGGGGCTGCAGACCCACAGAAAAATTAGTCAGGGTCCGGAGGCTGAGGGAAGGCAGTGGAGGGGAGGGGGACTGAGGTGTCAGCATGGGCTCCCCAATTCTGGGGGAGGCCTTAAGCTGCATCTGGCCCCTAGGCCTTAGGTTCCCCACCCCTGTCGTACATGGAGAGGTGATTAAAGAAGCCGCTCTAGAGGATAAGCAAGGCCCAGTTCAAGGCTGCCCTGCAGATGCACAGCTCTGTCACTTGCGGAAAGGTCCCGGGGCAGAATTCCTTCCCTGCCGGGGGGAATTCCAGGCCAAGCTGGGAGCGGGTGGGGAGCAGATGGGGTTAGCAAAGACAGGTCAATAACCTGATGATTCCTCAAGTGCTGCCAGCTGCAAGGAACACAGGCCCTTGGACACGAGAGGGCTGTTATGAGGTCATGTCGCACGGCCAAAAAACACCCCGTCAGTCCCAGGATTGTGCCCCTCCCCCAGTCTCAGTCACCACACTGGGCTCTGCCCATTGGCTCAGGGAAGAATGGGGATGACAGTCTCTAACGGGTGAACATAACAACTCTCAGCCAAGTTCCTGGCTGAGGCCAGGCATGATGGTTGTACTGAGCGGTGGTGGCATATCGATATCGACATTCTGCACATTCCAAAGCCCGGATCGGTACAGCACAGCCAGTCCTTTCATTCTCAGTCACGTCACTGCTACAAGAAACGTTATTCCTGTTCCATCCAAAAAAAAAAAAGAAGAAGAAAGAAAGAAATACACCAGGCGTTTCAGTGAGGTGGAGCTTTAACCAAAACCCACTGGAGAGGTCAGAGGAGGCCAGAAAATCCCAGCCAGATTCCCTGAGACTCAGTGTGCTAAAGAGCCTTCACTTTTTAAAAAGGATCCCAACGAGCGTCATCACGACGAGATTGCCCTGATGACCAATAATTCATTTGAATCAATCTTAAAACCACAGCAGTGAAACATCCATTGAGCTCTCCACCGCTGCCTTTTGCATGTGCGTATCGTGAGACTGTGAAGTTGCTACTGGAGACCTGCCGCTGAGGGGTTCCTGCCATTGCCAGCGGGCAGGAAACCTGAGAATGCCACGTCTGTTATGTCGGCATCTTCAAGCTCAGAGTCTGTCTCAATGGAAGGCAGCCAAGCAAGCGCCTTGCGTTCAAAAATCCCCCTCAGTCACACACTCCAGGCAGAAGCTCGCTAGAGAGGCATTGTGGAAATCACTCATCTTTGGAGAAGGGGACCACGCAGACTGGTACTTCCAATAAATCCCAAGAGCTCGTGCAGCAAGGAAACCAAAGGAAAATGCCCATCCAGGAAGGATTTTGAACGCAATGCACGAGGCCACAATTTTGCAATGTTGGCCTTAGAAAAGGCTCATGGACGTTGACGAGAGAAAGCGTATGACCAAAGGAGCAGTCCGGCTCAGGCTCTGCCCAGAATCCATGCAGGAGATGAAATCAAAGAAGAGTCATGCCACGTAGCCATATCTTCCCGATGGCTGTTCCTCTTCTCTTGCTATATTTCTTCTTATGTTTTCCTTTGTAAACACGTGTGGAGTCATTTGCAGCTGGTGTCCTGGTGCCTGGAGCCAGGCAAGACATAGTAATTAAAGGGAAAGGATTTGGATGAAAGACCAGTTGGCCATGTTTTGCACTGGTCTGAGCTCCTAGAAGTGAAATTCACTACCGAGCCAAGGAGTCTGCACAAAGCTCATAAACTGCTTAGGTCTTTAAAACAGACCTTGCACTGGCTTTCTGCAAAGAGGTGGATTCCACCCCTCCCATATATCAAGTTTATTCTGTTTTTTTCTTAATTTTGAGGCATTAAACCAACAAAAAACTTCAAGAACCAGCCCCCCTACTAACCAAAACCTCAAAAGAAATGTAAGTGCTGGAATCTATTAACTAGTACATTAAGTAGCACACCTATCAACTAGCACAAAGCCTCAAGAAAAACCCCTACCGGAAACCTATTCCCCTTCCCTTGCTTTTATCTGGCCAGACCTTGTCTTAGCCCTGTCTGCAACCTTTCCTGCCTTGTCCAGCTAGACTTGAAGGGCACTTTTATACTTACCGGAAGAATAACGCTCTGGAGGTCGATCTTCTGGTGTTGGATATAGCGGGTTTAGTACAAACTCATAATCAAACGCTGAAGGCAGCTCCCACCGGCACTTTATTCCTCCTTTTGTGAGGAGTAAGGGAAGCCAATGGGAGCATTTTCTCCCGTGGGTCTCCTGCAGTGTGGACACCACCACATCTCGGCTGAAGGTAAGCAAATTCCAGCTATGCACCTCAAGCCAAACTGCAGGGTCTAGTGTAGACCTGGCTGAACAGGCCGTGGCTTGGTGTGAAGACAGCCAACAAGATCCATTCACCTGTACGAAAGCAGCCTCGAGGACCGAAGCAGCCAGCTGCTCATGTGAGATGGGGGAAGATGGCAGGCAAGGAGACGGCCAACATCTGATGCTGGGAGGGAGACAAATACCACAGCAAGGTGGGGAGCAGGTCTGGCTGTGGTGGCTCGCTCCACCCAGTTTGTTTTGTAGCCTTCGTGTGCCATCGATATACAACTTCACACTTGAGTGCTTTGTCTGTGGCCCGTTAGACCACCCTGAGAGTAAGCCTGATTCTAATCCCATTTATACCACTCGGGTAGCCCCACAGCCAACCATTAAGAAGACAAACATATGGAAGCCAGATGCCAGCTATTTTTGCCTAGAGCCAAGTGCTCATATCGTACCCAGCAAAGGCAGACGGCCGGGATTTGTGGGGACTGGAGGATAGGGTCATAATTCAAAATGATCTAGACAAACTAGAAAAATGGTCTGAGCTAAACAGAATGAAGTTCAATAAGGACAAATGCAAAGTGCTCCACTTAGGGAGGAACAATCAGTCTCACACATACAGAATGGGAAGTGACTGTCTAGACGGAACACTGCAGAAAGGGACCTAGGGGTCATAGTGGACCACAAGCTAAATAGGACTCCGGAGTGTGATTCTGTTGCAAAAACAGCCAACGTGATTCTGGGATGCATTAACAGGAGCGTTGTGAGCAAGACACGAGACGTCATTCTTTTGCTCTGCATTGATTGGCCTCAGTTGGAGTATTGTGTCCAGTTCTGGGCACCGCATTTCAAGAAGGATGTGGAGAAATTGGAGAGGGTCCAGAGAAGAGCAACAAGAATGATTAAAGGTCTAGAGAACATGGCCTGTGAGGGAAGACTGAAGGAATTGGGCTTATTTAGTTTGGAAAAGAGAAGACTAAGAGAGGACACGATAGCAATTTTCAAGTACCTAAAAGGGTGTTACAAGGAGGAGGGAGAAAAATTGTTCTCTTTGGCCTCTGATGACAGGACAAGAAGCAATGGGTTTAGAATGCAGCAAGGGAGGTTTAGATTGGACATTAGGAAAAACTTCCTCACGGTCAGGGTGGTTAAACGCTGGAATAAATTGCTTAGGGAGGTTGTGGAATCTCCATCACTGGAGATATTTAAGAGCACTTTAGATAGACACCTGTCAGGGATAATCTAGATGGTGCTTGTTCCTGCCGTGAGGGCAGGGAACTGGACTGGATGAGCTCTCAAGGTCCCTTCCAGTTCTAGTGTCCTATGATGCTACGATTCCCCCCACCACTTCCTAGGTTGAAGCAACAGCACAGTCTGTGGAGGGGGCAGGGGGCAATTATACTGCTCTATTAAGTCAACAGAAGCCGTTTTGCCCCAGTGCCTGCTTTAGCAATCAGACCAAAGGGCCTGCCAGACAAATTTGTTCAAGATCCTAAGGAGGAGATGGTGGGAAATATCTTCTGCCCACTGTTCACATTCTCAGGACAGTGTTGGGTATTCACTGTATAACAGTGCTTGGGGGAGCAGATGCATTAGATATTCTTACAGTTCTTCTATGGTGTATTGCTACTGCTGCTCATTTCACCTCTGGAGTAACAGAGCAGACTCCAGGAAAATAGACTCTTGGTTTTTGGCAGATTATAAGCCTTTGTTTGCTAATTAAGGAGAAAAAAATCCAAAAAACCTGAGGTTGAAAGAGACCCTAGCCATGACTTCAACCACAACAATGAGCCACTGGCAGAGTCTATAGTTAGGGCTGGTTTTATTTTTGGGTGAACTTTTGGCACTCATTGAATTCTCCCATAATAGCACTCTTCTGAGCCAATGGCGATCTTCCCCATGAACATAGTGTTGTGTCCGTCTACCTCTCTCTTGCCCTCAAGTGCACTCTGCACAGCTCCAAGAAGGCTAACGGCATATTAGGGTGCATTAGGAGGAGCATTGCCAGCAGATCTAGAGAAGTGATTATTCCCCTTTATTCGACACTGGTGAGGCCACATCTGGAGTATTGTGCCCAGTTCTGGCCCCTCACTACAGAAATGATGTGGATGCATTGGAGAAAGTCCAGTAGAGGGCAACACAAATGATGAGGGGGCTGGAGCACATGACTTGAGGAGAGACTGAGGGGATTTGGGCTTATTTAGTCTACAGAAGAGAAGAGTGAGGGGGGATTTGATAGCAGCCTTCAACTTCCTGAAGGGAGGTTCCAAAGAGGATGGAGAGAGGCTGTTGTCAGTAGTGACAGATGGCAGAACAAGGAGCAATTGTTTCAAATTGCAGTGGGGGAGGTCTAAGTTGGATATAAGGAAAAACTATTTTCCTAAGAGGGTCGTGAAGCACTGGAATGGGTTCCCTAGAGAGGGGTGAATCTCCATCCCTAGAGGTTTTTAAGTCCTGGCTGGACAAAGCCATGGCTGGGATGATTTAGTTGGGGTTGGTCCTGCTTTGGGCAGGGGGTTGGACTTGATGCCTCCTGAGGTCTCTTCCAACTCTATGGTTCTTTGACGAGAGTCTTGCATACTACACTCTCCATGTACCATGGGGAAGACATCTAGAAGGGACCCTGCTATCCCAGCTCTGCCTTCCTAAAACTCTAACCTTTTGTCAGTGGGATGCAGCCATCCATGCTGTTTCACCCTCCAGTCTCCATTCAGAAGAGACTGTCAGTTGTGCACCACTGAGTAGAAGTAGGAGGTGAGTTTGGAGAAATGGCTGTACTTGGCGAAGGTGGGAACAGTAGTGACCTAACCC
Source organism: Pelochelys cantorii (assembly GCA_032595735.1). Taxonomy (NCBI): domain Eukaryota; kingdom Metazoa; phylum Chordata; order Testudines; family Trionychidae; genus Pelochelys; species Pelochelys cantorii. The sequence continues at coordinate 8,658,978 of CM064347.1, forward strand.
TGGTTTGCACTTGAGCTAGACCAAGAGGCTCAGAATGGGCCAAATCTTCACCCAAACTAAGTGTCTTTAGGCTCATATTGGTGTAAAGAGAGTTAATCCTCCTGTCCCTCCAGGCCATCTCCCGGTCTTCGGCCCTGACTTAATTATGGCTTCCTTTCTCGTAGCATGAATAGTATTCTAGCCTCCTTCTTCCTTGCTAAGGAGAAGAGGAGGGGTGCAGGAGGGACTGCAGGGTCTTGGAGGGGGTTAAGACCTAGATATCCCTAAACCCTCAGCTTGGTGCTGTGGCTGTCCAGGACCCCGATACCCGTCCCAGAATGACCCGGGTCTTTGTGAAAGAGCCAATTCCTCTGTTGTACTGCCTTACGCTGAACTGCATGGGGCCAAGCTGAAATCAATAGCGTGACAGCGAAGTGACAAAGTGGAACCTTCAGTGGAGGCCCAGCCAATGCCTCCTACATACGCATGGCTGCAGCTTACCGGTGCTGTAAATCAAGTACCTGTCATGCAGACACTACTACAGCTCATGCATCAGGAGACTGAGGTTTCAAGGGCCCGAACCAAAGGTTCTATCCCTAATTCTTACTGAATGTGTTGTCTGCCTGTCTCAGGATTGGGCCCAGCCTCAATTGAGACTGCTCAAGTGATCATAAAAGCCAAAAAAAAACAGCCCTGAGCAACCCCTGAGACCTGCAGGAGACCATGAGTGAGAGGGAAAGATGAGGTTTATGTGTTAAATCATGGGTGGTGGGTGAAGACCCTGCTGGGGAAGGCAAGCTCAAGCCCCACCCCTTCTTCTCAAAGCCACACCCTTTCCCCAAGACCACGCACCTTCAACAGCCTTCCCCTCCCCCCCCAGCTAAGCTCCACACAACCCCAGCTCTCAAGCCCAATCTTTCCTGGCCACCTGGAGGGCCAGGGCTTGCTAGCCACCATGTACTGTAGGCAGTTTTGGGAAGGCAATGCCTTCCCTTGCCTGCATTACCTACCACCCATGTGTTGAACTACGTTCTTGTGCCCCCAAAGGAGGGTTTGAAAAGATTCTGGGTATGATACTGACTATTTTCTGGACTGGGGAGGGAGCCCACCAGCCTACCCCATCACCTGTTTTGTTCCTTACGTGCAGGCCAATCAAGAGAAAAACAAGATGGATTGTAACGCGCTGTGTTAGGGGATTACTACGTTTCCTCTTCCGCTCCATTCAGGAAAAGTCAAGCCTAACAGCCTAAAATTCAAGTATGCCTTACAGATCTTCAATGAAAAAAACCGCAAACATTTCCTAATGAGATTCATTTTTTCCCCTTCTAAAATCTTTCGGCTTGGAAACGCGGTGATTTATTTACTCAGGATACATGAAATCAGATTCCTGCCGAAGGCCTGTTCTGATTCCAGCAGCTGGAGGCTGCCGGCTACAGTAGTTAGGTTCTAATGACCTCCTTTCAAGCCTTCAGAGAAATAAAAGCAAGTCGCAGTACTCCAAATCCTCCACGAGGTGTCAGACCTAAATTAAGTCTGCAGACATGGCCTGGCTGCATTGCAATGCAGAAGCAGGACTTTGCTGGTTAATTTCCTCCTCCTGGGGGACGGGTGGTAGGGGGAGGCATTTCACTGTGGTTGGGTGATTCAGATGCAAAGCAAACAAAGCAGAAAGGAAGAGGATATATTTTCAGGGTGGCCATTTGGAAGCCTCAATTTCAGGAGACCCAAATAAGAAACCTGGGGCGGGTGGCTGGATTTTCAGAGGTGCTGACCACCTAGAGCAGGGGTGGGCAATAATTTTAGATGGGGGGGGGGCACTTCAGAAATTTGTGAAGTGGCCCCAAGCCGCCCCAGAAGGGGCAGGGCCTCAGGCAGAAAGGGTGGGGCCACACTTCCATGCTTCCCCACCCACAGACCCTGACTGTCCAGGGGTGTGGGAAGCATGTGAAGTCTTTGCCCCCACCTCCCCAGAGAGAACCACCAGCTGTTCTGAACAGCTGGTGGTTCCCTCTAGGCTCCTGCGCTCGTGGTGGTGGAAGGAGACTTTGCACATGCCCCCTGCCCCCACGTCAATCAGTCTCTTGCTCCCTGCCCTTGGTGGGGAAGGACACATGGCGTGCTCACCCATCCCTTGGGGGTAGGGGAGCAGCAGGGAGTCCGTGGGCTGGCTGAACCCACTTGGCGGGCCGGATCTGGCCCATAAGAGGCCCTTTTGCCCACCCCTGACCTAGAGACATCCTGGACCTCAGCTGGGTGCTCAGGGCTTTCTGAAAATGGAGCTGTTGGTGTCACAAGTTGGACTCCAAAATCCAGGAGTCTTGCGGCCTTCAGGAATAAAGCATCTCAGGGACGGGAGGGTGCTTTGCCCAGCAGTAAGTATAAACAAAATAAGAATCGCAAAGAAAACCAGAGAATGCGGCTCAGTTGCTCATGTCTCTCAGTAAGGCAGAAACTCCTGCTGCAAAGGCACAGTATTGCATGAGGAGGATGTTGATATTGGAGGTAATTTGCAAGAAAATAAAACCGTTACACAAAAAGAAAAGCACATTCCGGTGAGGCGAGTTATAGGTTCCCAAGTGAAATCCAAGGAAGACCATGGCACGCCCTGGAGAAAGGAACACTATCAACTGCAGGAAGAGTGATGGAGATTTTTTGGCTCCTAATAAGTGGATTCTTTAATTAAGACCCTGGGTCTGAAGTTAACTCCTATTTTTCCTGGGCTAGAAGCCTTCTGTGTGTTTGAATGAAAGTGTTTCACACCAAGAGTCCGGCTCCTGCATCCTCTCCGTCCTGCAGAGAAACCTTAATTCTGTATTTACAGCACTGCAGCACCTTCTGAGCTGGCAGAAAACATTGCCTGCTCTCTAGCATCTTGGACAAATGCACACCCTATCCGTGGCCCCTCAAAGCCACGGGACCTCCTCGTCAATCTGTCCCTGGCTATGCCAAGATGGCAATTTACAAGACCGGGGAGCAGAGGTTGGCCGAAGGAGGGATCTGTGACGGAGGGGCCTATTTCTGCTTCTGTATCTGCTCACGCATCCAAGCAGAGTTCCACAGGGTGGCGTCCGCTGGACCCCTCGAGGCCTGCGAGGGGCAGTGGGCACTGTCCGGGACTCTCTGCTCGGTGTCCCCATCCGGCTCCTTCATTTTAGCCCTTTGACCTCCTCACCCGTCCCTGTTTTCTCTTTATTTTTCCACCAGAATGAGTTGGAATCTAGGGCTCTTTGGATCTTCCTGGTAGGCTAGGGGGAGGGTCATTTAGATGTGGGCGGGCCAACGCCTGCCCACCTCCCAGACCCCAATAGCAGTATCTCAGACAAGCTACATTGCCTGCTCAATAACTCTCAGACACATGCCATGCTTGCTTCCAAACTGTTCCTGAGACACCGCGTAATTACCTGTCCCATAGGAATAAAAGACATGGACAGATGTCAAAGCGTTTCTTTACTCTCAGCTTCTTTTTTAAATCTTGAGTTAACTGGCTGCCAAGTCACCTGAGGTCACTGACACATTTGTAAAGGCAAGGCTGGTCACTCCGGAAATATTTGTTCCCGGTTCAAACCTTCATCTTTTACCCCAGGCTGAGTTCTTCTAGGGTTACATTCCCCCCCGCCGCAAGGCTCAAGTGCAAGAGGCAGTTGCTATGAAGTGCGGCTAGGAACAGCTGTTTGACACCCCAAATCACATTTTAAAGCTCCACACTACAAAGCACGAATGAACTACGGCCACAGCATATAAATCCATTGTACTTACTCTCTCGCCAGGATCACCCACCGGACCGACGGGCCCAGTAGTCCCCGGAGGTCCTGGAAGACCCTAGTATGGAAAAGACAGGACAAAAAAATTAGGTGCGAGAAAGGAACGCGTGCGGTTATTTGTCCGAGTGTGCGTGCACAAACAGAATGGGAGCTGCTTGTTTATTTTAGCAGAGTAGCTTTGACCTTGAAAGTCTCTGATACTGCTGTGAGGGCAGGGGACTGGACTTCATGACCTCTCGAGAGGTCCCTTCCAGTTCTAGTGTTCTATGATATCCAGGTGGGGCATATGGATATAATAGAGCCCAGAGAAGGGCCCAGGGAAGTGTTAAAAAAACCCGACTTACAGCTGGGCCTTCGGGACCAGGTGGTCCTTCGATGAGCATGCCCTGGAAAACAGTAAGAGAGATTGGTGATTAGAACGGCACGTCCCCAGTGCGATGTCAGCAATGGATCTCGAACATCAAGCAGTCATGTCGCTTCTTAGCTAACCCCGACTTTCGCGGCTCACGTGCCCAGCAGGTGTGAGAGCATCCTGCTCCCGAATAGCTTCCCCCCTGTCTCACCTGAGTCAATTACAAGCCCATTGCTATGGGTACTCCACATACTGTACATTGAAAAGCAAAATGCCAACCAGTTCAGCCCACACCAGGTGCGACTCAAAGCCAAGCCCCTAATACCCATCCCAGACTTGCACCGGATGACAGCAGAATCCTGGCTTATCTTAGCAAAACGAAGCAGTGCTGGAGTTTTGCAGGCGGTGATCCCTTTGCTCGAAACACTCCCTCTAGTGCCAATCAAAATCTATGGCATTTCCAAGGGTTTTAAAATGTCTTTATGCAGTGATTTCCTGAGTGGACCTGTGAGATCACTGTGCGGGTACCATGCCAGGATAACGTTATCTCCTGTTTTTTAAACAATTAAATATTTTGCTATTCCTTTAACTGGTGGGCATGTTGTGCTCAATGGGATTTTTTTAAGGGGGATAGAGGGAAGACAGGAAAGCAACTTTCTAATAAAAGTCAGAAACATGGCTGCAGGGCGGTTTAGGGAAAAGGACCTATAGGGAAACGGACTAGGAATACAGGTGCAAAAGGCTCCATGGATCAAGATCCATCCTTCCATCGCTGGGCCACTGATGGAGTTCAATGTAATCCAGCAATGTGCCCACATTCCAAGCAGCAGTTTCACCTCTCACCAGCTAATTTGCAGCCAACAGAGCCAGTTCTCCTCCAGCCTGAAATCAGCCCATAAAAGTCAGTAAATGTCAAATTGACTCAGTGAGGAGAAGCCTGGGAAGCAGCCAGCCCAGGGATCAAATTACGCTTCCCCTCGGAGGAGGGTGGTCTCCCCAGGTCAGGGTTGAAGAGAAGGCCAGGCGGTGAAGCGGAGCCGGTGGAAGGGGGGTCTGACGTCACCCCAGCTGCCTGTGTCCTGCCCAGTGGAAAGGGCAGAGCGGAGTGAAACTGTCAGGGAGTCTTGCCCCAATTCCCGCACTCCTCCAGCACCCCCAGGAGAGAAAACAGTTAAAACTATACTGTTCCCCCAGTGGGATATATGCTCACACACATCCCCTTTGCAGCCATATCCCTTGGCTCGCAAAAAACTTTTTTTTTTTTTTTTTTAACAAATGCTTCCCATTTCTAGATGCTTTAAGCGCTGGTTTCTGGCTTGTTTGGGTATACAAGGGCCCAATACGCTGAGCTCCAGTGAAACCAATGCACTCGTGCCAATATACATTAGTGCAGAATTTGCTTCATGGACCATAGCCTACAGCAATTTAACATCATTGTTCCACTGCAGTAGATGTACATGGGTGTGAGAATAGACTCATGCATGGTACTCATTTGTCTTGAGTTAGGACAGTGAGATTTTCCCCCTAGGGGGGAGGATAAGGCGGGGAACTAGCTAAGAAGCATGAAACTGAATTGCACTGCTACAAAATCTGGGGGACATGATGCCGCCGGCTTTGGAAGAGATGCACCCAGGAGTTTTATGGCAAGCAACAGGCGAGGAGCAGGAAAATAAATACCAGGTTAAATACCAGGACGAGGCTGGTGGTGCTAAGAACAGTCTGAGCAATGGGATAACTGGCCAAGGGATGGAGGGAGGTGGAAAGAGAGAATCGCCCTGGGACCCAGCATGAGGGAGCGAGATGCGAACCTTCCCCTGCCCACACATTCCTGGCCCTCTTCCCTGGTGTGCAAGGAGATGGCAGCTGTTTGCAAGGCAAGGCAAGTTTAAAACACTTAGCCTCAGGGTGACCGAGCTTCCATTCAAGGGGCCACGGTCTACAGGACATAGCTGACTAGCGCACAGTAGGTGCCAGCGGTACAATCTAGCTCTACACACTCTATTTCCCCTTATTTCAGAGGAACCGGGACAATAAGTAAAGCAGGTCTGGGGAACCTTTTTTGGGGCAGGGGACGCTGACCCACAGAAAAAAAAAATCAGTCAGGGGCTGCACACAAGTCAGAAGCAAAAAAAAAAAAAAAATCCTCACTGGTATGGCCCCCCACCTGAGACGCAGAAAGACTCTCCCCACATCCCCCTCACATGCCAGAGCCTGGGGGGGCCTGGATAGTAGACCGTGTGCTCCAGCCCCATGGGGGGAGGGGGCTGGAGCACCAGCATGGGCTCCCCAATACTGGGGGAGTGGAGCCTGGATCCGGCTTGAATGGATCTGGCCCCTGAGGCTCGGGCCTCCCCAATACTGGGGGTGAAGCCCCAAGCCGCAGGGGCTGAATCCAGGCAAGCCAGGGGCCACATCCGACCCCCCCAGGCCTTAGTTTCTCCATCCCTGAAGTAAAGTGAGTAGGAGGAAGAATCACTAAGTGCAAGAGGCCCCGCTTGTGGGCCCTCATTGAGCCAAACTCCCAGCCGAGGCTCCGCAGTCCTGACCATTTGGGACCTGAGCAGGGAGAGGACAGTTCAGTCTTTATGGCCCATGTGGCTACTGGCCACTCTGCTGAGATGTCTGACAAAGGACGGGAGAGGGGGGAGGTTTAAGTTTCCCTGCTGTCAGGGAATGATGGGCAGAAATTGCTGGCTGGTTTGAAAAGAAGGGAAGGCTCTAAGTTATAAAACCCAAACCCCACACAGCGCTTGGGAAGCCTATCGCTGTCCCCTCCTCTCTTCAGTCCATTTCCTTTGAGAAACTGGACCAACGAAGGCACCTCCCATCTGCCTGCGTGGCAGCTTCGGAGACTAGCTTCATCTCCAGACTTCCACCTCCTCTCAGGGCTGATAAACTCCCCTCAGCTCCGCAGAAAGTCATTGCCCATATAAGGTGTCTTATGACCTTCCAGAGCTCCTGGGTGCCAGATTTATGTGGGAAATACTTGAAACAGTCTCTTGAATGGCCACAGCCCTGAGAACTTGGCTTCCCCCAGCCAATCGGCAAAGCAATAAAGGCCCCTCAGAGAGGACGGGAGAGGAAGGTCTAATTAACCTATTCATGCTACAGACCGCCTGGGCATGCTCCCATGTTTATCTGTCTGTTTATGTTAGGCTCTGGCTTTGGGGACATCTGGAAAGTCTCCTCAGTGAGAAATTCCAACAGTTTACATTATCGGTACCACACCACAAGGCAGAGGAGCAAGAAACAGGCTGTGTGACAGGCGGGGGCAGGGAGAGACACACAGGGGAAGAGGAGGGAATAAAAACTCTGAGCAGGAGCTGCAGATTTGAGAACCCATTCCGTCCTGGCTTCATAAGACGGCAAAGCACTGTGAGAACGTTGTTCCTAATTTGCTTTCACCACTTTGCATGAAGTCTCTCCGGTCTAGGACTCAACTCTGTCCCCATCTCAGAGACCCTCTTTCTTCCCCCTCCTTTCGCTGCACCCCTCCACTGCTATAAAACGACAGGTCTCGTTAGCAGTTTCCCAATTTTGCATCTGTGCCAACAGCCATCCTTTTCAGACAGTCTCTCAGCAAAAGGACTTGCAAAGCCATTTGTAAAAGGACATGGACAGGGGGAGCCCCTAAAGTTAATCTGAAGGGATAAAAATGAAACTGTTGTTTTAATTTACCAGCTTTCCTCTGAAGAGCCCAAGCATGTTAATAAAGGTACTATAATCCCTTCCCTTTTTTTGTGGGGGGAGGAGAGGGTAGGGTCAGATGTTATTCACAGTGTCAACATTTAACACCAGTTATCATAATGTGGCATCGTAGGCCTAGTTTACACCAAAAATTAGGTCAGTTTAACTACATTGGTTGGGGCGTGAAAACAAAGCTGCTCACGGGTGAGGATTTAACTAACCTAAGTCCCCAACTAGATAACGCTAAGTTGATAGGGAGATAGATACCCCTATAGACCGCTGAACCTCCTCCCATCAACGATGTAGTGTCTACACTAAAGCACTACAATAGCATAGCAGTGCCACTAGTATATACACATGCCCTTAATCACAGTTCAAAGAGAACGAAAGAACAACCATACTGGGTCAGACTAAAGGTCCATCTAGCCCAGTATGCTGTCTTCTGACAGTGGCCAATGCCAGGTGTGCCAGAGGCAAAGCACAGAACAGGGAATCATCAAGTGATCTATCCCGTCACCCATTCTCAGCTTCTGACAGAGGCTAAGGACACCATTCCTGCCTATCCTTTGGCATTATAGAAGCTTAGGCCATGTCTCCACTTGCCGGAAGATCAACACTCTAGTAATCGATCTTCTGGAGTTTGATTTAGCAGGTCTAGTAAAGACCCGCTAAATCAAATGCTGAGGGCACCCCTGTTGGCATGGGTGCCCCTCGCTGTTACAAGGAGTAACAGACGTTTATAGGAGCTTTTCTCCTAGGCTAGGTCTAGACTACACTTTTTATCAGAAAAAGCTACGCAAATTGCGCTGTGCAATTTGCGTAGCTTTTTCTGATTGCTTTTCCGGAAGAGGCTTTTCCACCATTTGGCCCCGTCTATGGCGGAAAAACCTCCTCTTTCGGTGGAGCCCTTATTCCTCATAGAATGAGGTATACAGGGCTCCCCAAAAGAGCACGTTTTCTCTTCCACAAAAAAAGCAGAAGAGCAAACGTGTTTCCTGGACTTGGCAGAGTTTTTCCAGGATACCGGAGGTATCCCGGAAAAACCTGCCAGTCTAGCCGTACTCCCGCTGTGAGGCCACCTCAGAAAAATCAATGCAAGGTATGTCAGCTCCAGCTATGCAATTCACATAGCTGGAATTGTGTATTTTGCATCCATTTTCTCTGTAAGTGTAGACCTGGCCTTAGCTGGACCATTCAGCTCAAGGCTGTGCTAACCTGCTGCCTCCAGCAAGTGTCAGCACTGAGTAAGGATTGAAAGGTAGATGGACTAAAAGTTCAGAGGAATCTTTCCTCCCTCCACCCCCCACCACAGCAACCCAGGAGCTCTAATGGGAGGAAAGTGCCCTCCCTAGAAGATGAAGAGCACAGGGAATCTGCATTTTGCTCAGCTGAAGGGACCTGACAGAAGAAAGGAAAGGCAGCATTTGGTCTTGTTTATTTTCTGGCAATGGCTATATATGCTCCAGTGTGACTTGAAATAGCTAAGGCAGCCAAATTCTTTCTGGATGATTACACTTAACTATTTTGTTCATTCTGTAACTTTTCAGATTGGACAGGGGCAGGCTGAGTTTAAGCGGGGGTGGGGGGAGGGACTTAATTTTATTTTTTTCCTGTATTTGAAGAGCACTTTCCACACCTCAGTTAGATAAATGGGGCCATTTCGTTCTCTTTGTTCACAGAATGGAAGCTGGGCCCAGAAAGGAAGGAACTGACTGGGAGGGGAAGGGATGCTCTTTTAAAAGCACTGGTTCTAGATTTCAAAACCCTCCCTCACCCACCGCTCTAGAAAAGGATCACACAGGAGAGAAATAAGGAAGTGGGGAGGAGGGGAACTGATGGGAAATGCTGTCCTCTGTTTGAGCCCTGTGTTGGCATTCTGCCAACGAAAAATTAGGTTAATTGAGTTACTGGTGAGCAACAAGTCTGTGCTCGGCCTTTCGGAGACTCCGGAGCAAGCTGAATGGTGGTAATTGAAAGGTTCTGAATGGGTCTTTCTTGGAGATGAGCAGAGGGATGCAGATAAGTTGAGATCTTACAGGGTACTTATGGATGGGAAAGGGGCTATGTCATAACAGTTCCATTCCCTGGGAACCTTTCAATCAGAGCTCACCACAACCAGCTGGTCCCCCCGTTAGTCCCACCAAGCCAGTACACCCCGTGGAAAGGGAATCCAGCTGATCCTCCTATGGGCCATCAGATAAACTCTGATCACACAGGGACTGAATTTTCAAAAAAGTGTTGAGCATAGACATCTCACTCTTCTGACAGCCAAGTGAAGCTCCAAGTTCTCAGGAGCTTAGAAAATAAGGCCAAGAGACTTTAAAAAGGACTTTAATCTCAGCTTGCATCTCAGACCCCAGTAGGGTCACTGGAAAACTCCTGTAGCTGATAAAGTGAGTGCAACTTATTTTACAACTGCACTTCAAAACCAAAAACTGCCTCAAGCCAGGCCTACACCAGGGGACAAAATCGAACTAAGATATGCAACTCCAGCGATGTGAATAGCATAGCTGGAATCAACATACCTTAGTTAGAATTACTGCGGCATCCCCACTGCAAGGGGTCAACTTCCCTTATTCCTCACAACCTGATGGAGTACCAGAGTCCACGGGGGAGTGATCAGTGGTTGATTAAGTGGGTCTTTACTAGACCCGCTAAATCGAACCCTGGGAGATCAATCTCAGCAACGTCAATCTCCCATTAGGTGGGGACAAGTCCTCAAATCAGGGCCTGAGAAACCCTTGCTCATAGCGCAGGCAAAGAGAGAAGTAGAGAATGTAGAAGCTTGGTTCTGAACAATTATACAGGAGCAGTTTCAGGGTCTTTAACCACATGGAGGGAATGGACTTTGAAGAGGAAAATATTCTCAGCTTCCATAGCTGTATGCTGGGGAACCCTTTCCTTGCCACAGACGTGTGCTCCCCAGCTGTAAAATTAAGGGTGGACCTGAGCTGCAAAGTTCAGACCTGGATCTAAACTCTCCCATAACTGTAGGGATTCCAGATGGGAGGCTGTTGTTCAAACCTATGACTAAGTAAAAGGCACTGGAGTCCCAAGACAGGATCTTGCAATTTCACTTGTACATAAAAGTGGTGAAAAAAATTGGTCTAGGAATTGTTACAATTAAAAAAATCTTAAAATAAACCCTCCCTGAAAAAATCATTTTCAATTTATTTAAAATGTCCAGAAAATTTCTTACAGATTTTTCTATAAAATGATTTTTTCTCAATGTCTTTTGAAATGATTCCATAGAAAACACTGACCATTTCCCTACAAGCTGCATCTCATAAGCATCAGACATGGCTGCAGAACACATGGATCTAGGGCTGCTTTTCAATTCCATGGAGAAGGTGGGTGAAGTAATACCTTTTTCTAGGCCAACTTCTGTTGGCGAAAGAGACAAGCTTTCAAGCACCACAGACCTCTTCTTCATTATTGGACACTTCCATGTACAGATTCCTACCCCGAAGAAGAAATCTTGTAGAGGAAGGACATCCTTACCGGTTCAATGATTGCAGGCTCTCCCTTCTGTCCTTTCTCACCTCGTGGGCCACCAATCTGTATCACACCAGAGAAACACAGGCAGTGAGTTAAACAAAAAGGATATACACTAGTTTCAGTTAGATTCAGACTAGGAACCAGTAACTTAGGCCTTCTCTATAGTTACTGGAGGATTGATGTGCCGGCGATCAATCTTCCGGAGTTTGATTTAGTGAGTCTAGTAAAGACCTGATAAATCAAACACTGAGGGTGCCCACGATTGACCGAGGTACCTGAGGAGTAAGAGAAGTCAACGAGAGCCACCCCAGAAAAATCAGTGTAAGGTACGATTGACTCCAGCTACACAATTGTTGAAGCTAGGTATCTTACACTGATTTTGTCCACTAGTATAGACTTGGTCCAAGACACAGTCAGCAGAGCCCACACCACTCAATGGCAAAACTTGGTGCAGAAGACTCATAAAAAAGAGCAAAGACTTATTTTGTTACTACCTAAGATTCTGTTCCATGTCTCTAGTGTACTGTGGTATCAGGGGTCTTTTAGAGTGGATTAGTTAAATTACATTGAATTTCTATGTGGACACACTTTTTCAAAATTTAAGTAGCCTTAATCTGATTTCACTTTAACTCATTTTATAAGTGAATTAAATGCAACAGAAGTAAGTCACTTTAATTCTGAATGACAGAATTCAGACAGGGGGTTGATGCAATTTACTTAATTTACAATTCGTACCTTTAGTTAATTCAGATTAATTTTTCAGAGTGCTCCCATGTAAACAAGAATTAGAAATCTAATGACCCTTTTCCTTTTATAACTCCTGCATATTATCTAGGGGAAGTGAAAGGGATTGAGGAAATATGGCAAGGTTTCCTGCCCCTCTGACAGCTGAAAAAAGTGGGCTAATACAACAGCTGGAAAGAAATTCAAAAAGGGTCTGAAGACAGAAAGTCTCCCTTACCCCTTCATACTCTGTCTCTTGGTTAGCAGGCATTCCTGGCCCAATATCAGGAGAGACAGTTCTGTCATAGTAGGTATCATAGTAATTCCCATCATACTCTTTTATTGTCTCTTCAGTGAAGTCTTTATCTTGGTCATCTCCTCCTTGCCCCGTTCCCACCTCGGCCTGAAAAGAAGAACAGAAGCACGTGTCAGACAATAGATGACCCTTAACCCACCACATGTTCTAAAAACTAAGGGGAGAGCTTTAGGATGTCCTCCAAATAGAGAGGAGCTTTTTGACAACGGCCCCAAAGAAATAACGAAAGCGTGTTTAGTAAAGTAGCATCTACTGGATTTTAGGGTCCACCAATGGACTCCTTCAAGGGGACTGGCAAGATACAAAATGCTACGCCCATTTAGAACTCAGTATGAATTTCCCATGGGTTTCCTATATGCTTCATGAAATATATTGCAAGTGTAAAATACCATGTGTGGAAAACAAAGGGAGCATGAACAATAATGCATGACAAAAAGTTCCAGACACTCCACATTAAGAGGCCTGAGGCTAAATGCTCCACTACCAGCTCATTTCAAACCCCAGAGAGTCAAACCTCCAGGTTAACAAGCATACAGAAATTTACATCTGGTCTCATATCTAAAATTCATACTGAAATATTAATTTATCATTATGAATCCCACATGTTACAAAGACCCTCCCATTTTTGATGGGGGGTGGGGGGCGGTTCCCTATACTAGAATCTTCGATTTGTTCACTCCTGAGCTGTTCTGAGATCCAACATTACAGTGAGACTTGTTCCAAAAGCAGAGCACTGCAGGTGTGCACTTCTGCAAAACTTAGTTATTGGAGGGGGGGCGATTCATTCACCAGCACACATTTCTCCGTGAACATATTACTCCCTTCTCTGATTCCTAAGAGGAAATATATGCAATCGCTCAGCAAATAAGAACATCTAGACAATGCATCAGAATTTCCTTGCTTCTGTCCAAGCCCATATGCAAACAATGACATCATACTTCTGTAACTAGGGCATCCTCGAATCTAAAGACCCTTGTAAAGAAGTATGATCTCATGGGAGCACAGATTTTTCTCTTGTGCAGGTAATAATGAAAATGGTCCATAGCCTTAATTACTTCCAACAGTTCAGAGAGATGTTCTTTCACCATCAGAAATGAAGAATGTAAAGTTGCTGTAATATGTCACCTTCCATTCCAATCCTTGGTTTTGGGCCAAAACTGCTCATATTCCATAAGTACGAGCATTCGTGTCCAATCTGAAAGGGGTCTTACAACATAGATAAGCTAACACTGTTGGCTTTTTTAACTCTGCAAAGGCCAATGTTTGTCAATGAAATCACAATTTAGCTATCACTCTCAGCTTTTCTTCTCTCACTTAATAGATGCACATACTGCCATGCTGGCAAAACCAGAAATGAAAACAGAGTCCTGGAAAAACTCTAAACTCCTGTGAGTCTGAAGGAATTTAGCTACTTCTGCACCACCTTTTCCTCTCCTTCACCCAGTGGAAATTTCTCTCTCACTGTTCAGCAGACCAGACATTCTCTTAGCAAGACCTCACATTTCATTAGAGTCAATTTAACTGTAATTGTGAGGATCTCAGAATCTGTTGCGTGCCATAAACGTGGAACATCCTAACTGGAAGACCTTTTTGTTTGAAATTTTAAAAGTTACAAACTCAAAACTGAAGTCTTTGCGATTTTTTTCCAATTTATTTTTAAACAAATCAATTTGCTTGGAAAAGAAGCAATGTTTTGAATTTGTTGACAGAAGGGGGTTTCAGTGTGAAAATTTGACATTTGAGGGGAAGTTTGAGGGGGGGAAAAAAAACCTCAAATAATTTGGATCACAAGGGGACCTGAAAAAACAAACACAAAAATCACACCCAAAAGTTAGCCAATTTCTTCTGTCACTTTCAAACCAGGTTTTCCATCAATCCTTTTGTTGGGAAATTAAGCAGATAAGAATTTAAAATTTTGACATCTGCTTCTGGCAGAGAACAGGTTGCTCCCTATAGATCAGTCATCAAACAAAGCATATTTTCACGTCGTGCCCATGTTTCACAGGTATACTTCTCCATACTGAATTTTCAGAACAGCTTTACTGGCAGCTATCACACAGTTATTAGCCACCACGTAATCTAATTCCAACGTGAACTCAGTTCATTGACTAACTCTGCTTCCAAAATCCCCATGCTCAGGCTCCAAAAGTTGCATTTTTATAAACCCAAGTTACCCCATTTGTGAACTTCTGCTAGTTCTCCACTCACAGTTTCCATCTGAGTTCAATTTTAGAATGGTGGTCCCCAGCATTATTAACAGGCCTGGTCTAATGTTCACAGTGCACGTTTCCTGTGACAGGAATTTAGGAATTGCCATACTGGATTCAGACCAGTATCCTGTTTCCAAGAGGGTCCAGTATCAGGGGCCTCAGGAAAAGAAACTTCCAGAAACTTATGGGATTTATTGCCCACTCTCTCCAATTCCCCATTATTTCAACTTTCCAATTCCATATTCCACTAAACAGCAAACTGCACTTTTCTACTGTTGCCGGGCCCAATCCAGCCACTGCTGGATGTAAACAAACCCTGCAACTGTTGCACGTAACTCCATGTTTTGCTCTGGGACGGAGAGCCATTCCGTTTCTTGAACCAGGTGAAGAATGATTGTTACATTACAAGTGACAGCCAGGCAGGGCTGAACATCCGTCTGTTCGTTCAAAGGCTCAGGGTTTGCAAGAACCGTCTCCCCTAGTCTTTGCACTGCTGCTGGGGTTCTTCGTGTGCAACGAGGCAGGATGCATTTTCAATCCTCTCAACTGTTCCCTATCTCCGAGCAGAATCCCATTTCTCATCACAAAAATCAGACGCAGATTTCAGCTTCAAGACCACAGGGCCCCCATTTCCACCTCCCTCTTGAGCAGTTTGGTGCACTGCTGCATTGTCATGGTCATTAGAATCCTTCCAAGTCTACAGTGACATGTAGGGCCTGTGTCTTCCACCCACTGATTTGGACATGAATAAATTGGTCGATTGCCCTTCTATTTGATCGGAACGTATGCCAGACCCATTAATATACAAAAGTCCTCAGCTTGCTCACAGAGGTTTCCCTTGTTCTTCCTGCCTTGGCTTTAAACCAGCCTGGATCAGCTCAGATGGGTAGTAGCCTAAACGTCACATTAAGGGCTCTCCTCAGGTCAAGACAACTCATTCTCTTTTTGGGGGCTAATTCCAGCTGCACCATTCAATCTGATCCATTCAAGCTAGCTGCTAAGCCTGCTGACTCCCTGTTCCTTTCGTCAACCATTCATTGGCATCAAGATGTTAAATGGGGAAAAATTATTCACTCCAGAGACTGGTTTTCCCCTTCTAACACTGAATGCTTCCATTTTACACCCACGGACAGGCCACTCTCTGTTTCACCTTCTCATGTGCCCTGTCATTCATCCTGGAATTAAAGCTTAGGCACTAACATGTTTTCTTAGCTGAAGCTTGTTTCTTTTCTGATGCTAACAACCAAATTGGCCTTTAAGCCTTTCATTTCCTTACCCGGGCATTTTCCAGAGTCATCCCATCCCATCTATAGCTTCTCTCCTAGGCTACATCCACACTGCACATTTATTTCGGAAGAAGCTATTCCGTTATAGTTATTCTGAAATAGCTTATTTCAAAATAGCATGTCTACACTGCAGGGAAGACTCAAAATTAGTCTGAGGTGGGCTTCCCTAATGTAGACGTGCTATTTCGATTTAGAGCCCCAGGAGGCAGTAGGGAGGAATAAGTTAGAATGGCCCTGGTAAGGGGCTATTTTGAAATAGCAGAAGTGGAGCATCAACACAGCCCCTATTTAGAAATAACTATTTCAGAATGGGTGGTATTCTTTGTAAAATGAGGTCTACAGAAGTCGAAATAAGCCTCCCGTTATTTTGAAATTGTTTCGAAATAACACTATTGCTGTGGAGACACTCGCATTCTTATTTCGGAATAATGGCCATTATTCCAAAATAACTTTGCTGTGTAGACACACCCCTCCAGAGTTCTAGTTTAGCCAAAGAATTCTGGCTGGTTTATATTTCCTGGACAACTTTCTCATCTATTTGTTTGTTCAGACTGGTGCTCAGTTCCACAACAAATTTTACCAGGCCACCGTATCTCTTCATACAGCCTACCTCTCTTCCCCCACTGTATTTTTTTATTCCCAATTTACTGGACTTGATCTCTGCCTTGGGATGTTCTTTCGTCTGTCACTGGCTCCGCTGCTCTCTTGCTGTAGCTGCATTTGGCTATGTTCCAGGACCCGTTTTAATTCATTCTGGGAGACATCTTTTTCCCAATTTTAATTCTCTTGGCCTGCCTTTGCTGCTTCTTGGGCACCTTTCGCTGCTCCCAGGACAGGTGTATTTTTGGTGTCAGTATGACAACTAAATTCTCCCTATCTGCTTAAAGAGCAACCATCACTTTCTTCCAGTGCAAAATTTATCTTCTGCGAAACAGTCTCCCTCTACGAACATCTAGTGTCAAGGTTTCTGGGCAGAGGAGTTTGGGAAGGGGCTATTTCTTTGTAGAGAGAGAAATTTAGTAGGCACAAGCATGGCATTTTTAGTCCAATTTGATGACAACACCAAGAGGGACTTTTCTGAACATCAATATTACATAGCAAGAGCTGGACACATGTTAAATACAGACTATTCACTGATGCTACCAGGAAACAACACAGAGCTCCAGAACGCAGTTGTGTTCAAGCTTACAGGCAAACTTCTTTTACCTGCCTCTGCCCAGTTAGACAAAAGGTGACTACATGGACACCTCCAAGATAACAGGTGCCATGAAATGAGACAACACAAAACTGACTGTCTACATTACCTAAGTGTCTGTGAATTGCTCAGTAACTCAACCAATTATTGCTAGAGTCAGGGCAAAAAGGAAACAATTTTGGGAAAAATATAATTTTACCCTTTAGAATATTGAATTTTTGAACGTTCACATGTTTTGAACAGTGACCTGTCTAGCTACACACAGAGAAGGAATTTTTAACAACATTTAATTTAAATTTTTTTTCGAATTTCTGTCAGCTTTAGGCAGTTGTCCTTGGGGTGCTTTGCAGCAGACTTTTGTTGGATTTGTTGAATTTCTGGGATGGAAATTTCCCTCCATATCATAGTTAATTTATTTTTAGAAATGCTGTGAGACTTTCCCCACATCTGTATATTTAATAGAAACTGGCCAAAAAATTATGACAATGGTGACAATTTTTCACATATGGGTGGAAGCGATAAAATGTTGGGGAAGGAGGAATAGACCTGCTTGAACAATGAACTGATTTGTAGGGAGTGCAATACATTTCATCCAAAACATATAGGGAGAGAGTCACCAGAAAAACATAATCATCCACCACGTGTTCATTGTGGAAGTTTGAACCTCATCTCACTATTACTAGAACTGTTAGGAACATATAACGCCCGTAGCCATGATAAGTTTTGACATTTCAAAAGAAGCTCCCATTTCCAAGTGGGAACAAAAATATGAAACATTAAAAAATGTCCGAAGAATTTTGAACTGAAAAGATCAGAATGAAAAAACGACATTTCCAATCAAATTCCCAGCTGGGAATTTTTAAAAAAAATTAGTCAAAACCAACATTTGCCTGGGCAAAATATTGATTTTGACTAACCCCAGATTTTCTGACAGGAAAACTTTTTCCATGAGAAACATTTCAATGAGTTCTGTGTAGCAGTGCTGTGTTCACACAGGAAAAATGCAGGAGGATTAATATTGTTCAGGGAGGCCCTTTTCTCTACAAGTGCCTTGGACAGTTTAAGTTTTCCGTAAGGACTATCACATGAGACCCTTTGCTGTAAAGGATTAAAAATATCAAAGAAAAGACTCCTTGAAGGAAATTACATTGGTTGCATTGGGGGTGATGACTGTGCTGGCGGGAATTTCTGCTTCAACAGCATCTTCGGTAAGGCTATCCGGATTGTCTACTTCCCCATAGTTGATGTCTTCATAAGGGAGGGGAGTGTAGTATTCCTCGTTAATGGTTTCATAATTATATTCGTCCACGATGGGGTCATCCACCTTCTCCTCCTCTTTCGTCTCCTGCCTGTTTTCCATCACTGTGGGGGCTTGTGTGGGTGGAGGGGTGAGTTCCTATTGTAAAATACAAACAGTGTCCAAGTTAGAGAAAATAGAGGATATTCTGGCTCTCTTACCGGCTAAGACAGGGGGTTGAGAATGCCTTTCTGTCTAAAACAGGAAGGATTCTTAAAACCAAGCAGGGACCTGACTGAGAGCTCAGTGAAAAGCTGTAAGGACCTAGAACAGTGTTTCTTAAACTTTTTAAGACCGAGGAACACCAAACAATATATTTTTTTTAGATGAGGAATACCAAGGTTTTTATGTTGAGCAGAAAAAAAAAAGGGGGGGGAGTTAAAAATGGTTGGTGGAAAGTTATTGAGAAAAAAAAAGTCGCCTGCCCCTTTAAGAGCTGTCATTTTGAACTGTTGTTTAACACAGTGTAAGAAACACTGACCTAGAATGATGTTTTCAGCAGTGACTACTAATTTTGGGTGTGTTGTGAGAAACCTACAGGCTTGATTTTCAGGTGTTCAGAGCAACTGGTAGCAACAGGATTTGGGGAGGCTCAGCTGCTCTGAAAATCTGGCCCAAGTGGTCTTGAGTTCATATCCCAAAACTAGCAGGCACTTCTGAAAATTGAGGCCTCAACATTCAGGGATTCAAAATGCACAATAGAAAAAAAGTTCTGAAGGCAAAAGCAACTTACCACTTCGGAAGTGATGTTGCCTACAGTGTGCAATGTTTACATGGGGGTGCAATTTTTGCAAGGGGTAACCTATTAATTCTCACTTTAATCCAGCTAGCACAGGTTAAAATACTAGTGTTGGTCTGGCAGCACAAGGCCATTAATCAGGGTATAAGCTGAACCCACGCTGCCAAGTCGATACCAGTATTGTGAGCTGTGCTAGTGTAACCTACACACCTAGCGTGGTTACTGAGCAATGCAAGTGGCGCCTAGACCACAGCAACAGTTAAGATCAAGAGACCTCTACAGCATGGGCTAGGAGGCAGCTGGCTTTTAGCTCAGAAGGTAGAGGCTCCTATACTCAGCTCCCGAGGTCCCAGATTCATATCCACCTGTTGGTGGTTACATTAGCTAGATTCAAGCGAGCACGGACGTGCCTATCTGTGCAACAATCACCCAATTCAGCGTAGACACATTCTTAGTGCACAAAGATCATCTTCTAGGTAGACACATAGGCACTACCTTGCCTCAAGTATATTTTCCAGGTGCAGACCATCGCAAGATCCCTCAAGCTCTTCTGAAGGGATGAGGCATCATATACCACCACGCTTTTTATGCAGCCTCATTCAGCTCAAAGTTCAGGCCTCACATTACTATGGAAACCTCACACACCCGTGCACAAAGCACCGATGCAAAGCACCAATCTACAGTAGTTGCGTCCATGGAAAGCCTCCAGCTTTTCACCTCTATGCCATGCGTTTGTCTACAAAAATTAAGAATGGCCCAAGCCTTTAAATCAGGGCTGGACAAGATGCGGCCTGGGGGCCAGATCCGACCCACCGAAGACTTTGATCGGTAGATGGCATCTGGCCGCTTTCTATTTATATCCTGCTGCCTGTGCCTCTGAATTTCCAGGCAGTGGCTCAGGCAGCAGGATCCTATCTAAATGGCGCCCCGCTCCCAGTCACAGTGCTACCCTGTCAGGGGCTAGAGCTGCAAGCCCTTTAAATAGCCACAGCAACCCTGGCGGCTGCCAGGCAACGCAGTAGCAGCTGGGCTGGGAACCACGAGTCCTTTGCGGTGTTTTCCATTCAAAGCCTCCAACCCCAGACAACTCCAGTCCTCAGCCCGCCCCTTCTGCCTCAGGCCCCACCCCTTCCTGGGGGTGGAGCCAGCCTGTGACCGCATACTGAAATTCATTAAGTGCCCCCCCCCCGTAAAAATTACTGCCTACCCCTGCTTTAAATAAAGCACAAGACAAAACAAAACAGGAACCCCGTTTCCCCTCTCTCTCTCTCTCACACACACACACACCCACCCTAGTCACCTACCTCTTTAATTTCAGTCACCTCTCTAGCAGCTTCTTCAGCATCAACAGGCTTGGTAGTGGGTGGTTCTGCCTTTCCTGCGTCATCGGTGTCCTCATAGTAGGGATATTCATAATAATAGGTGTCACTTTCACCGTCCCCCTCTGTGTACTGTAGAGGAACCACAGCAAGAAACAAGGTGAAGGCAGATGACCTGTCAGGAAGTTCTCTGCCAGTGATTGCTAGGCCAGGTGAATTTTATATTCATATGTTCATTGATAGTAAAGGGCCCAATGTTGTGCCTGTGTGCCGCAGAAGCAGCAGCGGTGGCTGGGAGCGCTGGGCCTTTGTACTTTGACTCACCAGGCCGGGGGGCAACTGTCCCCTTTGCCCTCCTGCCCCCATTGGTGGGCCTGTGTACTGCTAAGCATTTTTTTAAAATGTGGGTGAGATAGGCCCTGATTCTGGAAGCTAATTCAGCACATGCCTAATATTAAGCATAAGAATAGTTCAACTGAAGTACTTAAGCACCTTCCATATTTCCCATGTTTTTCATCCTTCACTCCTTCTTTCTATGGATATAGGTGAGAGGATTATTCCAGGAGTGGGTGAGTGAGATTCTGTGGCCTGCACTGTGCACAGGGTCAGACTAGATGATCATAATGGTCCCTTCTGACCTTAAAGTCTATGAGATATTTGCTCCCTACCAGGTTCTTGTTTTTTCAGTGTTCATCAGCTCCTGTGATCCACTTTGCTTACAGTGTATCTGGAGCATTGCTTTTGATTACTTTAGAAATTGAGATTTGTGATTAAAGAATAATCTCTCATAATCCTGTGGCACATTGTGCCCTAATAATGCTAACATGCTTTGCAGGCTGCATAATATCCTTTCAGCTACCACTGAAATGCAGCTGCTTCTGGGATAGAAGTTGGCAATTGTCTCACAATGCACAGCAACATGTGCCAGGATAGCAGAAGAAGCATAAAGAAATCCTGTAATTTAATTTTAGGGGGAATTTAAGAAGATGGAATTAATTTATCCAAACTTGAATGGGGCCAGTACTCCAGCGTTCACACTCCTGCTGAACAGTACAAAGTAGTCAGAGCCTCTTGTTTTAGTCAAACTCAGATGGGAGAAAAGCAACTTGAGACAAATAAGCTGTTAAAGTAACATTTCTGTTTTCATCTGCAGCCATACAGACTGAGCAGCCTGTAGTAGAAATGGCTTCTGAAATAGGACATTTTCAGAGTTGTCAATAAGCTACCACTTTTTAAAATGAA
The DNA here is from genome assembly GCA_032595735.1 of Pelochelys cantorii. Taxonomy (NCBI): domain Eukaryota; kingdom Metazoa; phylum Chordata; order Testudines; family Trionychidae; genus Pelochelys; species Pelochelys cantorii. Next base: position 8,680,582 of record CM064347.1, read on the forward strand.
ATACAAACAAGACTTTTTGTTACAAGTGGGTGTGACAAATTCCTAACCCAGTACACTGATTTTCTTGCTATTTAAAGGCCGTTCATGAGCTAACTATTCTTGCACAAAATTCCATAGAGCAACAAGGCCCCTCCAAGACAAGCCCTTTGTAGCTCATTTTGATTGGTGAGCAACTGCATCCAAAAATATATTTAATTCCCCTAGCATCCTTCCAGATTTTAACCACAGCAGAGTCTATTTTCTTGTACTTATTTATTGCTTCCGCTTCTTTAGAGCACATTTTTATTTAAAAAAAAAAAAAAGCAATGAGCCTTTATGTTTCTCTAGACAGAAGCAGGGCATTGAGGGTGATCTAAGGTCCAGAGAAATCAATGGAAAGACTCCTATTGGCTTTAATGTGAGTTGGATCAGACATAGGTATGTGACTACAGCAAGGGTTTTGGCTGAGGTTTTCAAAAATGACAGGTGATTCTGGGTGCCAAACTTGAGACATCTTAACGAGCCTACATTTCAGAGAGTAAGTGTCAGCAGATTCTGGAAATCAGCCCCTTTAAGAAGTGTCAAGTCTCAAAAATAAGAGGAACCCATAGCCACTAGTCACAATTAAAAATGTTGGTCTAACATAAGAACAGCCATATTGGGTCAGACCAAAGGTCTGACAGTGGCCAATACCAGATAGAATCATAGAACACTAGAACAGGAAGGGATCTCAAGAGATCATCAAGTCCAGTCCCCTACCCTCATGGCAGGATCAAGCACTGACTAGACCATCCCTGACAAGTGTCTGTCTAATAGGCTCTTAAATATCTCCAGTGATGGAGATTTCACAACCTCCCTGGGCAATTTATTCCAGTGTTTCACCACGCTGACAGTTAAGAATTTTTTTCTAATGTCCAACCTCAACCTCCTTGCTGCAGTTTAAGCCCATTGCTTCTTGTCTCATCATCAGAGGTTAAGGAGAATAATTTTCCCCCTCCTCCCTGTGACATCCTTTTAGATACCTGAAAACCGCTGTCATGTCCCCTCTCCATCTTCTATTTTCCCAAACTAAACAAGCCCAATTCCTTCAGCCTTGCTTCATAGCTCATGTTTTCTAGGCCTTTAATCATTCTTGTTGCTCTTCTCTGGACCTTCTCCAATTTCTCCACAACTCTCTTGAAATGTGGTGCCCAGAACTGGACACAATACTCCAACTGAGGCCTAATCAGCGCAGAGTAGAGCAGGCCAGATGCCCCAGAGGGAGGGAACAGAACAGGGAATCATCAAGTGATCCCTCTCCTGTCACCATGTTCACTGGGGGGCAGGGGAGGCAGAGGGGTAGTGGGGACCAGGCGCGAGCTGGGAATCAGCTGACTCCTGGCTCACACCCGGTCCCAGATGCTGCACCTCTGCTTTTTAAATGTATTAAGAGCCTGATAGCTCTTAATACATTTAAAAGGCAGAGCCACAGCGGGTTTAACTCCCGGGGCTGGGAGCTAATCCCACTGCGGCTCCACAGTTTTCCCCACTTATTGACTAAATCGATTAGTCGATGGAAATTCCATCGACTAGTGGATTAGTTGATTAAACTAAATTTAACATCCCTATTCCATCCCTCTGACAAACAGAGGCTCGAGATACCATTCCTAACCATTCTGGCTAACACTTTCTCCTAACTATGTGCCACAGACTTCATCCAAGAACTTATGGGATAATTACAAATCTGCTTGGAACATTTTGGTTAAAATGAAATTTCAACCAAAACCAGAAAACAAAACTGAGATGTTTTCCCCCCAACTGTTTTTGACCATGCTGAAGAGCTTATATTTCAAAAATCAGTTGAGATTATGAAAACTGTACACATGAAACATTTAGTCGGCATTTAGAAAGTGATACGGAGATATTATAATAGTCGGCTGCAGCAGTTAGTGAGGTCGCAGTTCTCAAACTTGGGATGCTACATGTAAGGTAAACCACTCTGCTTCCTATGGGCTGGAGCACTCAAATACTCAAGGCTTGTCTACATGGTGATTTAGTGTGCACTGAGCCGAGCTGTAAATCTACAGCATATAAACTTCTAGTGAATGGTAGCATAATCCACTTGACCAGTTATTATGTGTCAAGTTAATGTGTTGTACATTCACACTGTGGATACACACTTGCAACTCACTCTATCATCCTGCAGACAACTCATTTCACGCTCTGAGAAAACAAGGAGCAGAAAAAACAACCAATCTACTCAAGTTCACATAGTGACTCAGCAGCAAAGCTAGGACTAGAATCTATAATTCCTGAGAGCTAGGCGTGTGCATACCACACAGACACTGAGGTTTTAGAGGTTGTTCTGAGCACTCACAATGTAGCATCAGTTGCCTGGTCTTGTAAACTGGACTCAAGCTCTTAAAGAAAAAAACGTCCAGGTTACAAGGCCAAACAGTTGTTCTACCTTGGCAGCATTTCACTGTCCATGCTCCAGGATGCCTTCCACTGTTGTACTGTACAACGCATTTTTGCAACCACAGAGGTTGGGGAAAGCAATCCAAGACAAGCCAGTGACTTATTGAGAGAGACTCGGTAAAATTAAACAGACGTTAAACAACAAACACTTGTGATCTCAGTTCATAGACACCATGTACCTGCTTATTTACAGCAAGCTGCTCCCCAATAATTATTTTTTTCCCCTTGCAATTGTCACTGGAACCCTTCGCTGGCTTTTCATTCCTCTTACATTTGCTGGGTTCCCTATCCTCTCGTCCCTCTTTGAGCACAGCTGCTGTGATCACTGTTGTCTTGGATTCCTTCTTCTCAACAAATTCTCCCTCCAGAGGATGATGCATTGGTACCCAAACCTGGGTGTCCCTCCGGGGGGGGGAGGGGATACTTTGTGGGAGCATGAAGCAGTTACCCTAAACTCTGGTGCATGCACGACTACAGGTTCTTCTTCTCTACTTACGTATTCATCTTGATTAGGGTCCTGAGACTGCGGGGTGTCTGGAATGGCTGTGTCGCAGTCAGGGCTGTAGTGTTCACAATAATCATAGGCTGCCCTGGGGTCCGCCACGACCAGGAGCTGTTGGATGTCCCCCTGAGGGAATAAAAACAAGAAAGAAATCTGACATAAGTCAAAGAGTCAGAGTTTAAGACCAGAAGGGGCCACTAGCTCATCTTGTTTGACGTCCTGTATAGTACAGGCCGTCAGTACCCCCCAGACACAAGCACAGTAACCCAACAGTTGAAATTACATTAAAGCCCTCAGGAGGCTAAACCATCATGTGCCACAGGCAGAGTACAAATAGGTCCGAGGTGCACCAACACCTGGGGCCCTTCCAGTGCAGAGAAGTAAGTGAGATAGACCCAGATCCTCCTAGGAAGGGTGCCCCCTACTGCTGAGGAAGGCAAAAAACAAAGCGGCCAAGCCAATCAGACCAGGAGAAAAATTCTTCCCATCCCCAAAATAAGGTGACCAGGGAGAGCCTGAGCATGTGAGCCAGGCCCACCCACCAAGCACTTGAGGAGAAAGAATATCCCTCCCCTGGCCCATCTTCAATCACGGCCGCCTCTGAAGCATTGGAGGAAGCAGACAGAAAAGCTCAGAATACACCAAGGGGAAAACAATTCCCCTCTTGACCCCTACAGGTGACCAGCTGAAGTATGAGACAAGAAAGATGCATGGGGTCAAAGTACCACAGGGCTAAAGACTGGAGCCTGTACTCTGTTCTTACGCAAACAAAAGACTGAGAAATGAGAGGAGGTAGAGGCCTAGTAAGCATGCTAGTCTCCTGCCCTCATGCTAGTCTCCTGCCCTCAGGTAGGACTGTTCAGGAACTTGGTCTGTGACAAGCCAGCTCACAAAATCCATTATCCTGGGGTGCGCATCAAGCATCCACTTCAGCCCTCGCTGTTTACAAGGGTGTGAAGCGAAGGCGAACGTAAGCTGGTACGCCCCGGTGCAGCGTACCAGCAAGAAAGTGGCTGGCTGGGGGGCCAGCCTCCTTGCACCTGTGCTTCCCCTCCCTGCAGCTGGGGCCAGCAGGACAGCTCCAGGTATGCAGGGCGGCAGGTGTGCAGGGTGGGACCGGCCGAAGAGCCCCCCGGCAGGCAGGGTTGGCAGCTGGGAGCTCAGACACTAGGCCAAGTACCCAGGCATGCTACAGCACCCTCCACAGTCCTAGTTCCCTTCCCATGCCTATGTGCGCCTCCCCACAGTTGCCATTTAGCTGAGAACAGGAGTGGTGCAGGGAAGGGTAACCAACCAGGGCTGCCACAGCCCTGAGCCCCCAATCCCCTGGCTGATTCCTGCACTCCCCAACACTCCCAGCCGCCTGCCCTAAGACCCCCACACCGCCAGCTCTCTGCCCGGACTTCTGCACCCCCCCACACACCCACCACAACCCTTTGCCCTGCCCCCCCGTCCCCATTTCCACCCCACATTTACATTTCTTACAGGTACTGCCGTATGGCAATCCCCCCAACCCCTGCCCTGAGGCCTCCCCAATACAGCAATACCTGTATGAAATTTAAGTTCCTTTCGCCCTCAGTGTGACGGGACTGGGCTTTGCTTGTCACTCCCAGGTGCATTATCACAAGAAGATACCACAGCTGGAGAGAGGTCACCGCCTCCGCATCTCCTGGATAGCCTCATCCCTTTCCCTGCCAGTTTGGTGCTGCTGACGGCCCTTGACAAGGATGCCCCCAAGACGGGTACCATTCAGGCAAGGGACAGACAAGCTTCCCTGTCAAAGAGCTCCCTGTGCCTCGGATGAGGAGCGTCCTAGGTAAATGAACTCCTTCGCTGCAGCCCAGTTGGGATCTCATCACGTCGCTCATCCTGCTCGACTTGTGAGTCACCAATGGATTTCTAGGGTTGAAATTTATTTTCAGGCTATTTCTAGATGATCTCCTCTCCACTGGGATCAGAAACACTGACCTCTGGAAAAGCTTCAGAAGTTAGGACATGGCCTGTTTGAAATTGGGCACCTTGCAGGTCTATTAGGAACCATGCCTTGAAGAACCATAAATCTCCTAACGAACCAGACCAGGAAGGTGGTGTTACCTGTTCTGGACGGGGTTACACGTCCCCTGAAAGAACAGGTGCGCAGCTTGGGAGTCCTCCTGGAGTCCTTTTTAACATTTGAAAATTAGATTTCCTCAGTGGCCAGGAGTGCTTTTGGGCAGCTTTGGCTGATCCGCCAGCTGTGACCCTTCCTGAACAAGCACGAGTTGGCTACGGTGATTCATGCTCTCATCACATCCCGATCGGATTATTGCAATGAGCTCTACATGGAGCTGCCTTTGAAGAGTCTTCGGAAGCTTCAACTGGTCCAGAATGCAGCTGCTCGAGTTTTAACGAACACTCGTGATACGGAGCACATTATGCTGGTGCTCCGGCAGCTGCACGGGCTTCCGGTATGTTTCCAGGCAAAATTCAAGGTATTTAAACAATCTTCTTCTCCCATACGAACCCGCCTAGGGATTGAGGTCAGCTGGGGAGGCCCTGCTCCATGTTCCTCCACTTATGGAGATACGGTTAACATCTACACAGAGCAGGGCCTTCTCAGCCTTTGCTCCTAAGCTATGGAATTCTCTCCCCAGGGACATTAGCCTGGCGCCAATGCTGGCACTGTTTCAGTGACAGGCCAAAGCCTCCCTTTTACCCGTGCTTTTATTGGTGTTTAGTTGTGTGTACGTGCATGCATGTGTGCCCCTCCTCTTGAGGTGTTTTAGCTGGTTTTATGTATCCCCTTTGGGGTCCTGTATCTATCTTTCTTTCTTTCTTAAAATTTTTGTAAGCCACCTTGAATATTTCAAATAGAGAGGCGGGGTAAAAATATTTTTAGATACATAGATAGATAGATAGACAAACCAGATGCACTATATCCAAAGCCTAAAAATTAGCTCAAAACTCATCATTAACTTTCACAGAGAGACATTGTTTTACTTTGAAACACAGAGCAAGAGTTTAGTCAATAGACAGTCTTGCTTTGCTACTCAGGGGGTTAAGAGTTAATTTTTTTTTAATTAGGGGAAGAGGGTTTATTTAACAGTACAGAAGATTGCTAAAGCTGCAGAAAAAAGAGCATTACCAAAAAAACCCCAAAACCTGGATGGATGATGCGGCCACGTAATGGGAACCAGAAGCCTGAGATGGAGTCTAGCCAGGATGTCTGAAAACCCTTAGAAAAACTGGAACATGTTTTTACTCACCAAGGGCCAGATCTGCTTTTGTGCATGGAGACTGAACCTTCTGCATTTGCAGGACCAGCTGTGCCAGAGGACAGAGGAATGCAAACCCTCTGAGGAAACACAGGTGGTGACAAGTCACACATGCATGTGCACAAATGCACCCGGCAGCCACCATGGGCTCCTCCGGACGGACACAGCTTACATTTCTGGCAGGGTCCCATAACAGCTGAGCCAGCCGGGAGCTCCTTGGGAGATGTGCCCCACCCTGCCCTCACTGAGATTGCCAAGTCAGTTTGGGCATGTCTACACAGCAGACCTAAACTCAAAATAAGCTACCCAACTTGAGCTACACTAATTGTGTAGCTTAAATAGAAATAGCTTATTTCGACTTCTGGTGCTGTCCACACAGCAGTTATTTCGAAATAGAGCATCCTTCTCCCAACTTCCCTTACTCTTCATGAAATGAGGTTTACAGAAGTCAGAGCAAGAAGCCCATTATTTCAAATTTGTTTTGAAATAACTGCTTGCTGTGTAGGCGCACACTGACGTTACTCCGAAATAATGTTGCTGTGTAGACGTAGCCTTTAAGGCCTTCAGCCCCACCCCCAGGACTTTCCAGCAAAGGAGGGGCGGCGTACATATCCATTTTTGTGTCACTCCCCATCAGAGTGCGTGAGCGGCTCTCAAACACTCACACATGCGCCCCTCAGAGCTAGCGTTCATTTATGACTTTTTTTTTCTGATAAACCCTTTTCTCAAAAAAAAAAATGAACATTTGTTCTTATCAACGTTTCCTAGATTTTCAATGAGAAAACAGACGGATGGTTTTCCAACATGATTTTTTTTTCATTCTCTCTCTCTCTCTCTCTTTTCCTCACCAACCCTTATTCCCTCCCTCCTCTTCTACTTTACCTCTGAAAAAGGAAGGCAAAACAACCCCCCAAATTCTGGAACAATAGCAGAACACTTCAAACATTTTTTTCACCAAACATCTTTACCAGTTTTCCACCAGCTCTACTCCTAACACAACTGTCAGGCAAGAACTATTACCCCCATTTTTCCGATGGGGACATGAGACACTGAATGATCCAAGTCGGTTGGCCAAGATTACACAGGGAGTCGGTGGCAGCGCCATGAAGATTAGCTATGTCTCCTGCTCCCACTCCAATACTTTAACCACAAAACCATCTTTCTCTGCCTCCCTTTGCTGTGACAGGACAATCTGGGGAAGGCCCACAGGTGAATCAGGCCCATAACAGGCCATTTATTTATTTATTTTAACTCTTTTGCACTTTATTCTGCTTGGCTGTTGCCACGGACTCCCATGCAGTGCCACAAGATGTATTTGGGTTTCCAGCTTTGCCCAGGGAATGCAATATATAAATGAATGATAACTGATCGTTCTTAATAACAAACCAACACTAAAACCCAGACTTGATGTTCTTCTACAAGAGGCCGGGAAGGAAAGTTGAAAGCTATGCCTTTCTGATAAGCATGGATTTACACCTCAAGGGAAGCTGATAGTTCAAGTCACTTATAGAACACAGGCTGAATTCTCCTTCCCCTAGGGAGAGATAAACAAAGGAGGGAACCTCAGGAAAGTTCACCAGCTAAGTACAGTGAAGACGGAGGTTAAGCAGAGCAGAGTTTGTTAAGGCTCACTTTGCTTTTCGTCTGAGTGGCATCGGAATGCTGAGCTAAGTAGGGAGAGGAACCCTGGCTAATATCCTCTGCTGTTTTTCCACAGCCAAAGGGAGGTGTTAAAGTCATTTATTTAGTCTGATGAATCAAGGGGATCTGCTGCCAGTTTTCCTGTGGGTGCATTAATGGGCCAAAGTGACTCTAAGTTGATGTAACTTGCACCTTCTTCGAGCCCCCCGCAGCACATAATGTATACCAAATCAGCCTTCTCAGAAGTCAGACTCCATTTCGGAGTCTAAGGCAAGGGTGGGCAAATACCGGCCCACGGGCCAGATCCAGTTCACCTTGGCAGGCCATTGCCATTTTATTGACCTGCACTTCTGCTGGTCAGGCGATTGCAGCTCCCATTGGCCACAGATCGCCATTCCTGGCCAATGGGAGCTGCGGGAAGAGGCACGGACTGAGACACTGCTTCCCGCGGCTCCCATTGGCTGGGAATGGGAATCTGCAGCCAATGGGAGTTGCAATTGCCTGTACTTGCAGAGGAACAAGTAAATATAACAGTGGCAGCCCGCCAGGGGCTAATCCTGGTGAACTGCCGCTGTTTTATTGCTCAGGAATCTCTGAGTCTAGGCTGGTGTAATTAACATGCTGAAGGGAGTAGAAGGAGATGTCAGGCCAACTTAGACTCCATTAGAATGGATGGTGTCTGTACCTTTCTAAAGTCCTCCTCACACCCAACCGTCTTTGCCTAAAATTCTCACTCTTCCCTTGTTGTTTGCTCCTGGATTCTGCTCCCAGCTCTGCTTCCCTCTCCTCCGGGACTGGCAATGGTGCACAACCATGTGAAGCCCAGCAGGAAATTCTACATGACAATATTCCTGAGGGCTGGTACACCGAGAGAGGTCTGAACAGCCCAATAGTGGGGAAGGGAAGAGAGTCCCAAAGAGTTCCGAGGTCTCTCATCTTTCTCTCTGCTTTGCAAGAAACTACCACGAGGCCTTAATGGAACCCCCTCATGTTCATGCTCATGAAAGGCAGACTGGAGTAAAACCTTGTTAGCAGGAATCCCAGTCAATTGACCTCATCCCTCAGTGCCAAACAACAAAATGGGCTAATTTAGCCTGTAATAAAAGAGAAGGAACTGGGTTTTGCAAAAGATGCACAGAGCTCAGCTGTCAGGAGCCCTGTTTCTTTGATGTAAGAAGCTGACTTTCATTGGAGCAAGCCGTGCTGGAAGGCTCAAGGGCCTTTTGTGTTCTCTCGAGTGTGCTGCCGCTAATAAATACTGTCGAGCGATAGCTGCCTCCCCCACCTGGTGGGGGGCTAAGAAGCAAGCCAGCTCTGCTCCCATTCCCCTCGCTGCACTGAAGAGTCAATTTGTTTTACTGTTCCAGCTGCATAAAATAGCCAAACTGCTTGTCTTTCTATGTCAGTATCAGCTTTCTTCAACCGGAGCAGTGATGAAAAAAAAAGATGCAGCATGTTAACACTGTCTGCTGTAGCCTAAAACTTTCCTTTACCTTGTCTTCAAGAAGATTAACTTAGACCAGGTCTACACGGTGGGGGGAAGAGTGGCTTAAGGTTGATGTAACTTAAGCTGAGCTTGGTGCCGTCTCCACAGCGGGAGGTCTATAGGAGAAATGCTCCTGTCAACTTCCCTTACTCCTCAAGACAGCACGGAGTACCGTTGCTGACTGGGGGATGCTCTCAGCATTTGATTTAGCGGGTCTTAACTAAACCCACTAAATCAAACCCCAGAAGATCAATTGCCAGGGCATCAATCCTCTGGTAGTGGAGTTGTGGCCTTAAAGCTGTACTGGGGTGCTGCTGATGGGGTAACAAAAAATCAAAAGTGATGTAGGAGCCAAAATCCTATTTCCAAAAGTGATTTCGGCACATTGCTGCCTAAATCCCAATGTAAATCGGTGACATTTAGATTCCTAGGTATCCAGGCCCCTAAGTATGGAGATAGACTCAAGTAGCATTATCAAAAGCCTCTAAAGATAGATAACTTATTCCTATGGGTGCTTTTGTAAATACTATTAGGCATCTCTTTGCATCTTTAGGCACCTGAACACCTTTGAAAATCGGGCCCTCAGTCACTATTCAAAAATGGGTCCTAAACGATGAAGGTGATTTTGCAAGTTGGGCTTTTCACAGGTTCCCTCTCTCGGATACAGTGTGATCTCCACAGTGTGCTAAATGCTAAATACAGTGGTAAAAAATGCCAGCCAGTGACAGTGGCCACCCTATGTCTGCACCAAACTGGAGGAGCGTTACTAGCGACAGTGCCCACACTCCCCTACCCCCGATGCCCTGGAAAGATGGCTAGTGCTAGGGGTAAAAAGGTAAATCGGTGTCCAGGGTTCTTTCAGCTTTTGGCATTTGATGAGATTCCCAACAAGGATGCCAGTTGGCAGGGGGGGATGACAGAATTACCGGGCTGCTGGGCAAGGGTGGGGGTGGCTCTGTGCTCCCAGAAGGGGCGGGGTTGGGAGCAGCCAGCTATCAGTGTCACCCGGACTGTGCAGTGCCCCCTCCACCAGCCCTCCTGCAGTGGTGATTGAAAGGGCCTGGGACCCTTTTGAATCACCACGCCCCAGAGCAACTGCCCCCCTTTGCCCCCCACTTCTCCCTGTCAGCAGGCCAGCCTGTTAGCGCCAACTGCAGCTGTGTCTTTCACAGTGTAGTTTCTTCTTTGCTCTGCAAGGTGTTGACTCTCCCAAACTTAAGGCTCAATAGCAGCTACGGTCAAGGATGTTTGGATTTTGCCATTTTAACGTCTTGAATTTAAAAAGAGGAAGAAAGGGTCAACTTTGAGTCCCATTTTCCAACCAGCTGACGAACGAGTTAAGACGAGAAATCACAGAGGTGGTATTTTCCGTAGAAATTTCAAGTTCAATACCCCCCCCCAAAAAAGAGGTACAATGGACAGTTAATAAGGAAAAAGCCCAGCAAAAATTACGTTTTTTAAACAAAATCTTTCTCTGCTAGATTCCCACCAGTGTTAACCATAATGATGGCCTGACCACACCTCTACACAAGTGACATCATCATAGGACCTAACCAAATAAGCTACCACATCAGAGGATCATACAACTGCATATCCACTAATGTGATGTATGCCACCAAGTGCCAGCAATGCCCCTCTGCCAGTGATATTGGCCAAATTGGACAGTCTCTATGACAAAGGATTAATGAACACACAAAAACTTGTTGGGGAACATTTTAACTTGCCAGGACACTCACTAATGGATCTAAAAGTGGCTATTCTCTTACAAAGCAATTTCAGGAGCCAGCTAGAGAAAAAGTCCGTGGAACTGGTCTGCATATGAAAATTTGACACTTTTAGCCAGAGATTGAACAAAGACATGAATTGGATGGGCCATTATATTCAACACCCAAATGACATCAAAAGCTCAGTATCAGGTACCTACAGCCCACTCTATTAGTCTCATTTAGCACTGACACTTTAATTGACAAGACTTTTTTTCTTTTCTTTCCTCCCCCTTTCCGCTGTTTTCCTGCTATTTATTTATGCCTCCGGACCCCTTGCTCCACCCAACTGAAGAAGTGGGCTGTCCCCACGAAAACTCATGATACTGTCTATATTTTTTTTTGTTAGTCTCTAAGGGTATGTCTACACTAGCTCATTAGTTCGAGCTAGGTAGGCATATGAGGGCAACTGGAGTTGCAAATGAAGCCTGGGATTTAAATATCCCGGGCTTCATTTGCATGTTCCCGGGCAGGCACCATTTTTAAATCCCCTTAGTTCAAACTGACTGCCCGTGGCTACACGCGGCAGTCAGAAGTTAATCCGAACTAAGTCCTTAGTTCGGATTAACTGTTACTCCTCCTGCAATGAGGTGTAACAGTTAATCCGAACTAAGGACTTAGTTCGGATTAACTTCTGACTGCCGCGTGTAGCCGTGGGCAGTCAGTTCAAACTAAGGGGATTTTAAAATGGCGCCCGCTCAGGAACATGCAAATGAAGCCCGGGATATTTAAATCCCGGGCTTCATTTGCAAGTTCGAATGCCTATATTAGCCACCCTAGTTCGAACTAGGTGGCAGTGTAGACATACCCTAAAGTGCCGCAGGACCATTCATTGTTTTTTTAACTTTCTTTTTTCAGTATGGATGTTTGATATTTATTGTACACTACCCATGTCTCCTGGGGTGAGTCATGTATGGATTAGCTCCCATCATGCAGCTCCCAGACAGGGCTGGAAAATGTTAATACAGCTTTTCTGGATTTTTTCTGTGCTCATCCTACATGTGTGCAGCAATGTCACATCACTCCCGATGACATCAGCTACCTTGGAGAAATCTCTGTGGTTCAACAAAAACAGCTGGAGAGACTAACACAAGTGACTTCATCTGGCATTGCGGTCCGTGTCATAAATACCGCACTTCTTTGGGACTCCGACTGCAATAATTAACTGGACTGTTCTTTAAGTGCATTACCACCAGAGTTTTAGTGACTCTAAGGTCAATAAAAAATGATTGCCTGAAGTGTTTTTTTAGACTCCCATATTTAAATTGAACTTCTCCAGACAACCACAGAGCTAAGCTGCATAATAACTTTTTTTTAAATGATTTGAAAAGGAATGAGAAGAATCTTAGATTTTGTTGGGTTTTTTTATTATAGCAAGGCATGTTTAGTCCTATAAATGCAGACCAAGTCAGATGGCTATAGACGGGCAGTGGATCAATGTGTGTCCACAACTGAGCTAACGCTTCGAAAAACCAGCCACCGGAGATTCTCTTGGAGACCTAATCCATGTCTCAGGGGCGCTCTGATGTTCCACTTGATAAAACGGGTCATTAGCACAGGCTTATGGAGAGAGATTTCCTCTGCCTGGGAAGTAACAGCTGTGATAATTCAAGGGCTGTGACTGGTTCCAAGTGTCACTCCCCTCAGAGTTAAACTGACAGCCAACAAGTCAATGCAGGAGGAAACCGGGAGCCAGTTTCCCAGCATGGTCGCCTTTTATCAATCTGCAATTCTGTGGGAATAATTTCAATGTCCAAACTCCAGATTTGCACGTGTGGTTAGGTGCCATATTTAGTCACGGGTGTGGCATTTATGCGGATCACAAGAACCCCTTGATTTATAGTTGTGCCACCCAAGAGTTTTGGACCAAAATCCTCCGTTCCAGGCCATAAGCAAACCTATAATGAATAGGCACAGGAAGAAACGATTCTTAAAGACAAGATAGTCCATAGCTGACTTCAACATGGACTTCTCTCTTTCTCCAAAACGGCTGGGATTGGCAATTACTGGAGCCAGGTAGATGAGCCATTTGTCATGCTATGGAAATGCCATTATAGAAAGGATGTGGATGCACTGGAGAGGGTCCAGCAGAGGGTGACCAAAATGATTTGGAGGGCTGAAGCACATGACCTATGAGGAGAGACTGAGGGATTTGGGTTTGTTTAGTCTGCAGAAGAGAAGAGTGCGGGGGGGGGGGGGGGGGATTTGATAGCAGCCTTCAACTTCCTGAAGGGAGGTTCCAAAGAGGACAGAGAAAGGCTGTTCACAGTAGTGACGGAGGGCAGAACAAGGAACAATGGTCTCAAATTACAGTGGGTGAGGTCTAGGTTGGATATTAGGAAAAACTATTTCACCAGGAGGGTGGGGAAGCACTGGGATGGGTTCCCTAGGGAGGTGGTGGAATCTCCATCCCTAGAGGCTTTTAAGTCTCGGCTTGACAAAGCCCTGGCTGGGATGATTTAGTTGGGATTGGTCCTGCATTGGGTAGAGGGCTGGACTTGATGACCTCCTGAGATCTCTTCCAGCTCTATGATTCTATGATTCTATATTGCAACGTCATCTAAATAACCTAAACTGAGCCACAGACCAATGAGAATACAAAAATAGAAGCCAGTGTATGAAAAATTGGCCCTGAAAACACAGTGAGTGATAAGGAGCCATGAGAGAACTTTGAAAAAGCTCAGATGTTTGCACGATTGTCTGGACAATTGGAGCCGGCCAAATTGAACGAAATGGCTTTATCATGAGCTCTTGGGTATTCTCCTCCCCCATTTGGCTGGGCATGCCACAGAAATGGCCTCGTTGCTGATCACAGCTTCCTCTACATGCCAAAGTTTCCCCAAGCTTGGGGGTGGGGGCAGAGTTGCTCTTGTCTCTGTGCAAGGAGGCATTTGGATTTTTCACAACTCCACTCCTCCATCCATCGTTGTTTGTCTCACATCACCACACTCCTCCACTAACCAAGCTAGACTCATCTGCCCATTGGCCAGCATCTCATACCAACATCTTCATGCTTTCCTCCAGGTTGCCTCTTGTGCCTGGAATGTCCTACCTCATCCTCCAGGCCTCTACCCTCCCCTCAATTCAAATCTCTCTTCACAGTCCAACTCTGCTGTGAGGCCTGCAAGAAACTAGCCAATATAGGCCAGTCAAATTGGAAGGTCAGATGAGGCTACTTGGCACTTGTTCTATCGAGAGCATTGGATGGTATCCCTCTCCTCCCACCCGTCGGCCTATTTGTCACCCTAGAAAGCAAGCTCTTGAGGGCAGGGTCTGTGTCTTTTTACACGTTAGTGCCCCTAACACACTGGGCATGGCACAGATTCCAATCCGGGTTTCTGTGTGATACTGTAACACAGCTTATAATCATAAAGCAATTGACTGGTTTATTGGCATCGAAGAACGAGCAAGTCTTTTCTGAGAAGAAGAGGCTTGTTCTGTTTCTGCGAATCTCCTCGTAGGAAACCTCTCCTCCTGCCAAGAGCCTAATGTGGGACACACTTGTGTGGCAAGGACTCAAGACGAGGGGACAAGAGGAAATGATTAGTACAGCGACATGCAGACTGACCTGGGGGTCATTTCTTCAAGCTAAGCAGAAATTTCTGCAACCTCGTTTTTCCTAATTATGTATTTTTTGACACATAGTGCCTAATGTACAACATGCGTTTATTTTTTGATTGTATCACTTTGATATATATGATTGTGCCGATTTTTTTCCACATTTTGATCTGAGGAAGTGGGTCTGGCCCACGAAAGCTCATCACCTAATAAACCATCTTGTTAGTCTTTAAAGTGCTACATAGTTCTGTCTTTTGTAACGTACAACCAGACATTGGATCAAGCTGAAGTCCAAGTTCTGGACACCCTCAAAACATAAAGGAGTTTAAATCTGAAGCCAGAGTTTGAGGCTACGGCTTGGGTGAAACAGCACAGCGCAGTTCATTCCAAGCCCTCTTTTCAAGAACAATATACAGAGCATGTGTCTGCATTATGGATTATTTTTACAATTGTGCTTTGCAGAGTATTAAAGGGCCCATCCATTTCCACAAATAGTTTGGATGAAAGTTCTGTTGCCTTTCCAAACATGTGAGTTTGTCAAAGCCATTCATCATTCCTAATTCGTTTGAGTAACTTTCCTGAGATTCTAATTAAACTGTAGTCCCACATAGCCCAAATCCATCTCTAATCATATGCAAAGCCACCATCATTCACCCCTCCACTCTGCTTTCCACCATGTAACAATACTCAGTTCCTCTGCAGAGATTATCAGCTACAGATCTCAAAACACTTAAGAAAACAAGAGAAGTATTCTTATTTTACAGAGGCATAGAAAGGTGAAAGGACTTGACTGGGTTCAAATGGCAAGTCAGTGGCAGAACCAAGAATTAAACAAGTCTCCCACTTCCCAGTTCAGTACAAGGCAACCCCTGACTTACAACCTCCCGATTTACAACCCCCTGCATTTACAACCATTTTTTTCATTCGAGATAGCTCCTAAAACCCCCCAATTTACGTCTGCAGCTCGCATTTATGACGGCATATGACACAGGCTCCACGCATCATCCCAAAACAGGAAACGTACAAAGTCAGTCAGACTCGCCAGTCTGCAGCTGCTGCTTGAACTGCGCACATCGCCACCACATCGGTCTTCACTTTTTAGTTATTTTTGTGCATTATTTGAACTATGTAGTTTAGCTTTCCTCTCTTTCCATAGTCCATTTTGGTATTTTTAGGGTATGAAATGGATTTCCAGGAATGGAACCGCCATTTATTACATTGCGCCTGTGGGAAATAAGGGTTCGACTTACGATGGCTCGACTTACAACGGTTCTCCAGGAACCAATTAGGTCGTAAGTGCGGGGGTCGCCCATACTTCATCCACTGGACGACAACAATACCATCAAGTGATGCTCTTTCCAACATAACTAAGCCCAGACTCAAGGCGGTTGGCTTGATATAAGCCTCTGCTTTTTCTTGAGAAGTCCAATAGCATCCTTGGATGCAACAAAGTAGAAAGGGCAAGATACGGCACATAACAAAATGTTTTTGTTCTCCCAAGCCCTGTCTCAACAGTGAAACATCTTTTCAAACCCTGACACTATTTAGGGTATTTAAAAAATGATAATTGTTCTCCGCCAGTTTTTCTTTTGGATCCAAGCAGCTCCGATGCCAAAACCGATTCATCCCCTAGTCATTCTGCCTAATTGAAACTTTCATCTTTTCAAGAAGAGATATCTAATCACCAGTTCAAAGATCCTGAAAAGCTCTGGGGCTGTTTTATGTATTGAAACATGGGAACTTCACTGACTGTAGAGGGGGTGCAGTGCTTAGATGTGGGATTACACACATTATCTGGGGCTGCCATTATCATGCATTAACAAACCTTACGTACAGTGGACAACTTGTCTTTCCAGGTCAACCCCCAGTACCTAGGGCTGGGAGGATAGTCGTTGTTCAGAAATTTACCAAACCCTTGGAAGAACCCTGGTGGTGCGAATTCGCACGCTGCTCCTGGATTGAAATTCAGAAATGTAAAGGGCGGAGAAAAAGTCTGTACGAAACATGCTGCTTAGAAAAGAAGTGGTGATGGCCAAGCTATGAGAGGTATCTCATTTCTCTGCTCTGCTGGTCAATATTTCTCTCTGGCCTTATCTGTGCTAGGCCACTTTTCCTGTGATTCCCCTATCTTCAGCTTCACCAGTGGAAGGGCAGATGTAGACAAATTACTGGCATCTGCTGGCCTCTTAGGCACTGTGGCGTATAGTTAGGCTTGGCAGAATTCATTTTTAAATGATTTTGATGGATTGTATCAATGTTTACTTTTAGGCATTTTATATTTTTAATGTGTTTACATTTTTACTGTGGTGGAGAATAATGGGGGCAATCAGACAATAATTATTCAATGACAATAGGTGCTGAGATTCAAGATAATTAGTGCTGTATATTTTGACATGTAGAGCAGGGCTGTACAACCCCAGAGAGGAGATGACGGAGCTGGGGGAGAAGCAGCTGCTTTACTTGGAGGAGCTGCCGCCCCAAGGTGCTGGCTCCCAGATGTGATGGGGTAACACTCCTCTCCGTTGGCTACAGTGGCTGTTGGGAATAGAGCCCTGAAGATCTCTGGCTCATGATGTCTACCTGCAGATATCTGCATCCACAGAGAGACGGGCATGTCTATCTATTGACATGGGATATCTCAGTGGTGGCCCGTCAATAGAGACAACCTAGGCGGTCACCTAGGGCACCAAGAAAAACAGCCATTGAGGGCTTTGGAGGCGGGAGCGCCGATCGTGCGCCGATCGCGCATTTCGCCTAGGGCGCCAGTTGCCGGCAGCTCATCTAGGGCCACTCCTGGGGATGTTGACTATTTGTGTTTTAAAGTGTACAAGGCTTTATGCCCTTAAATCATACGCTTACTAGTTCTCAAGTAACATTTTTCTTACTTTTTCCATCCATGGAAATCATTTTTCGTGGGTTGCTTTTTCATCCATGGAAATCGATTTTCGTGGGTTTGTGTGTGTCCGGTGAAATCGATGTTTACCAACGTCTGCCTATGAAAATTTAATCCTTCCAAGTTTATTCATAGCCCTGATCCAACCCAGAGAGTGAACATGGCACTTAAAATGCTCAATACAATCTGTGGGCCTGTGTGCAGCAGAAACCCCATCATTGCTACTTCTAATGGGGTTGACCTGTAGGTTACAATAATGGGAAAAGTTTGGCTACAATACAGCTTAGTGTAGATACGATGCCCATCAGCTCAGCCAATGCAGCAGTTCTTTAGAGTTAAAAGCGTCAACTACTAGCGCTTGAGTTTAAAAGGACAGATGCTGTATTTGGTAGCCAGAAAAGCTGGTATCCTCTGTGGATCAGCCAGAGAAGGTGACACAAAACATGCCGGTACGGAACACAAACACCTCCAAAAACAACCCGAGTGGGAGCACTGATAGTGTTCAAACAGTCCGACTGCTCCGAGCTCCGCCTTTGCGCAAGCATGCTGCTGTGCATCAGTAGAGAGCATCGTCCGCTTATCTAATGACCAGCTTGCAAAAGTGGGAACTGCTGCTGTAGCAAGTTCAACCGATTCTACAAAGGGTCAAAAGACCCCAGTTGGAGAGTCTAGGAAAAGCAATTCCATGTCCTCCATACAAGTAACACATATAATACCAAATGGGTCATGCTTTGAATTAACCCCATTAATGATTCACAAAGCCCAGGGGAAAATGAACATCTTTCATATATTTACACACACGCAAAATTACAGCAAGAGTTGAAACATTACAGTATCACTATTGTATGATAGCGCACTTTGGAATAATAGTGTAAATTTTGAACCATTTTCCCTAAGATCCCTACTATTTCAATCTCTCTCACACTTCTCACCCGGCTTCTATGTAAATCTATGCCTCCTGTGTGCCAACTCTTTAATATGGACTTGCCTGCATTCTCGATCTCTTTACGCACATATAAATATTGTAATTCTCTTGTTGGAATAGAACTATACAGACTGAACCTCTCTAGTCCGGTAGCTTCGGGACCTGACCGATGCTGAACCAGAGAATTTGACACCTCAGGAGTCTATATTGTCTAGCAGCATTATCAACACTTCCACTGCTTATTGGGCTCCTAGAAGACATTTAGGGATAAATTAGAGCTAAATAACAGCACAGAACATGGAGAGCCAGGCCTGGTGGCTGTAAACAAACTTTATGGGACTGCGGGAAACTTGGCCACATCCATGATAAGTAGACTTCTGGCCAACTAAAATCATGCCAGACCACAGATATTGCCAGACCAGAGAGTGCTGGACTAGAGAGGTTCAACCTGTACTCCCCAAATGCAGCAGCAGCAGCCAAAGCAGAAAGAACTGCAAAAAAGCAAAAACCAGCCCCACATGAAGCTATAAATCAATAAAAAAATATTATTAAACTGCCAGAAAGAGAGAGAGATGAAGAGATCCTTAGATCAACAACCAGCATTGCACAGTGTGTTCAGACACTTGATTCCTAGGGCCATTTTTATATATTTATTTTAAACAAACCCAGAACCATCTTTTGGACTTTTATGTAAACAATGGGTTAAGAACATGGAAGGTATGTTTCCATCAACCACTTCCAAACTCCACAGCCCTTCTGTGTAAGGTAGGAACATCAGAGACAGGGATGCATTCCTAGGCTTGACAAAAAGCTGCTTTGTATTCCTTTAGTTCTACATCACTGGGCCAAGGGCTGTGGTAAAACAGGCAAAGAAAAATACAAGTGGTTTCTCTATAACTATTTCATATAAAGGAAAAAATTAATGGCTCATAGCTCCGTTTTTAGAAAAAATTCTAAGGCTCCACCTCCCTTTCTCCAAATAAAAGAAGGATTTTACTCTCAAATTTCATTTTCCTATTGCAAAATCTCTTTACAACTGCAAATTCAGCATTTCAAAAACATCTGTCAGAAGTTCTGTGTTCTGGGCACATATCTGAAAACCCCCAAGAGATTAGAAACATATGGGACGAACATGAAATCCAAACCACAGGTTTTTATGAAGGGGAATGACTTTTAGTTCAAATTTCATCAAACTCAAGTCAATGTTTTCTCCTTCCACTGGCAGCTTTCTGTTACCCACAGGAGACAGTGAAGAGAAATTTGTGAGTGCCCATGTGGGTGCGAATTGTGTGAGTGTGATACACAAGTACACCCTGGAAAACTGCTCATGGAATACGGTGAACTTTTTAGTAAGGTTGCCCAACACTTCCCATGATAAGACCCTGTTTTCGGTTGCTTATAACTTTGTCCAACTTTAACCATTTGGGTTGAAATTTTCCATGGCAAATGTCTGCCTCAAGAAGATGATTTTTTGGAGACTCTGCCCTGTCACTGAACATGCTCCGTCCCCTCACAGTTCCTATGTGTGACCAGACTACGGAAGAAAATAGTATGTGATCGTGTCATTAGGGCCATGGTGGGAAAACTGTGGCCCATGGGCCACATGTGGTCCATCAGGGTTCTATATGTGGCCTGTGAGACATTTTGTTTACCATTGCTGCAGGGCTGCCATCCATGTAGGTTTTTTTTCCTGCCTGTATTACTGAAGTGACACGCACATAAATCATGGGCACATGAGGTGCCGTATGGGCCCCTTACACAGGGTGCCTAGTTTTTAAGTGCTAATTAGAATGCTGCAAGTACTGCAGTAACATTACTTAGGGCATGTCTGCACTATGGGATAAGGTCAAATTAAGATATGCAACTTCAGCTACTTGAATTGTGTAGCTGAAGTCGAAGTACCATAACACAATTTTTGGCGCTGTCGATGGAAGAACACTCTCCCTTTGATGTCCCTTCCTCCTTCCGGAAGCAGGACTACCAGCATCGACCAGAGCGCCCCTCTCAGTTTGAATTAGTGTCTCTTCACTAGACCCGCTAATTCAAACCCTATAAGAACGACAGCGGCAGCTTCAATCTAATAGTGTAGACATACCCTAAGTTGCCTAAGGTGCCCGGGGAAGAGTGACTATTTGTGGAGAGCTTTCTTGAATCTCTTGGAACAGGATCATTTTGCTCCAGAGTCCCAGAAACTCACAAAACAAGAGACAAAGCCAAGGTCATCACTAAAAAGCTTACACTTTCATTTGAAGTTATATTTGTAAGAATTATTTATGCGGGTTTCCTCCAAAACCAATGGTTTTCAGCTGTTTTATTTTAAGCTCCCATTTAAAAAAATATATCAACGCCAGCCAGGAACAACTCTCAAGCAAGAAACCAGTGTGCATCAGCCAGCAATCAGGAGCCAATATACCGGTGCATAGAAGCCTGTCAGACAGAAGACACTCTGTAACAACAAACTATCATGTGTAACACAAAACTTTGAGTTCACAGGACCAAATCTGCAACAAGTCAACATGTGCAGGAAAGAACTGCTTCGAACAAGCTAATGTGCATGCTATTCAGGAGAACACACCTGGAAAGCAGATTTCAGCTACAGCTAAGAACTTATAGACTGAGGGAGGGAGGGTTACTTTTGGATAAAGCACTTTCAGAAGCTCCCCTTTAAATGCAGCCGTGTGTAATAACAAAACAATACTGTGAGTTGGGCAGACCTTGACAGGACAGTGGAAACAGATGGTTAATTCTACCATAGAGCACTGGTTTCCCAGTCAACCTCGGATCTAGCATTTCAAAAGGGAAAACACTGGCAGTGTCTCTGCTGTCACAACCTGTGATGTAGGAGCAGCAGCAAAGAGAGTAAGGAACTGCTGGACTAGATTCCCACCAGGACTACATGCCATCTGTATGGACATTTTTAAAGAAGGGATTTGACTCCAAACCCTCAGGCCCCCAGAAAGCACGACGAGGCTTTAGCAATTTCCAAACCTCACCTCCAAGTCAATAGATCTTCACTGGCTGTCTGAGTAGAAGGGAATTTACTCTTGTTGCAGGCATGTCACCAGGGCAGGGAAACAAAGCTCAGAGGGTTTTCATCATTCAGAAAAGCCACCAGATTTGGGATGCATAGGGGAAGCAAAACACACTTTATCCACTGGAGAACCCTAGTCCCTAATCGTTTAGGTTCCTAAAGCATCCGTATTCAAGAGGGGTGCTGGAGCAAGTGTTTATGGTCCAACCCAGGCTTAAATGCTTTCCTGAATCAAGGCCGTAAGCCTTATCTCACGCCAGAGGGCATCTCTTTGTGTGCTGGCCACCACCTGTCGATCATACCTCATTCTGTGTGTTTACAGAGCACTAGCCCATGTCCCCTAGAGCAGTGCCCTTTCCCACTGGAATGTCAAGAGTAATTAATGTCCAAGGAGACTGGACCTAATCTAGCTTGAGTATGGTTACCACAAGGATGAGAGACCCTGCCCTGTCTGAATCCTTTGACTAGAATGCTGGCCCCCTCTCGCTGTTCCACATTGGCAAGAGGGATTGCCGTGGTCACGGTCAGGTCTGTACCCTGCTGGCAGGCTGGATTCCCCACTTCATCCAGTCCACATATGAGGTTGCAAATACCCTTATCCAGACTCTTCTCTAACATGCTCAGTGAACCTCTTGCTGCAGGCACCGTGGTACCTAGGGAATGGATGAAGCATCATCCTGCCATTGTGCAAGTCACAGGCACAGATGCTCTCTCATGTGCATCAGATTGAGGGCCCTGAGCAGCGGGCTTCCCTAACTAACCACAGGACAAATATGGCACAGCAGACACTACTACAGAGCTTGTGGCCTCCCTTCAGATCTGGGAGCTGAGGCACAATTCCCACCTGGATGGGTTTCCTGGCCATTTTTGCATTGAAGTGAGACAGCGGAGGCATTTTCTCTGCTCTGGGGAAGTATTAATCCCGGAAGGAGGTTTGCATGCACACTCTCTCATGAGTAGCCCTTTGCTGTGTGGTGCCCTATCCCCAAACACACCTTTAGAGCAGCTGCCTAGTTTTTGCGTTGCAAGCAAGTGCAAGGTGACCTATTATCAGAGAAGCAATCCACAATCCCAGTCGCACCCACATAATATCACACTATCAACACCCACGTTTTTACCCTGCCTGTGCACACCAGGAAAAAAAAACAACACAGTAGGGATTCTTAACAAAGATACATTTTTCAAAGCACTTTTCATTTCCCAAGGGCCTCGACAGGTTCTCATGCCCAGAACAATCCGAAACAGAAGAGCTGACGGGTGGTTCTCGCAGCAGCTCATCTGTCCTCTAGCGTTTGCCAGATCTGAGAGGTTTGGATAAACATCAACCCAATGCTCTGAGATTTGTCCCTCCCAGGCCACACAGGGTCAGGGGAAATTCTTTTCCCTGCCACGCACCATGAATCTCTTGTGGCAGGCACTGTGGTATCTAAGGAATGGATGAGTCGGCATCCTGTCATCTTCCAACTCACCGGCACAGACACTCTCTCGCATGCATCAGGTGGACACCCCCAGGGACTGGACTTCTCTAGCTCACCACAGGACAAATATGGACACACAGACCTTACAGCCTCAGGGGAAACTCACAGAACACAGCATAACATGCACCCGTATCACTAACATAACTGCACTTCTTTGTACATAATCCGTCTCTTCCAGTCTGTCAGCATATATCATCTTCATGGCTAGTAGCAGCATGCAGGTGACCTCAGATTAGGGATGTGAAAGTATAAATGTAGACACGGTTAACCATGGAGTCTGGGCACAACGGTTAACATGCATGGTTACACAGCACTTCCCCATCCTCCACGCTGCTGCCTCTGATACAGCATGGGGGGAGTATGTGTGCCCCCCCGAAGCTGCCTCGTTCTCCCCCTCCCCCCCCACACACGTAAATGTGTAACCACTGAAATTTTCAGTAGTTTACATGTTTACCTGAATAAACGCATCCTAACATTCCTACCTCAAATTAGCCTTTGCTTACCAAGGATAATCAATTATCTAATCCATCACAATAGATTTTCTAGTCATCCTTGGCTTTTCAACTATCAGGCGAGGATCAAAGCTTTGAAGTCAGTTTTCCTATAAGGTTACACCGCAGTTTGTAGCACTGGGATTTTTGCCCTCAAGCTTTTCATTTTGTGACTAAGTCAAGAATCTTTTATTATGTCATATTCCACATAGACTAATTACAGCATGTGTTTCTATAAATATCGACCTCGCAGTGTATTCAGCAATCAGTGTCTTAAGCGCTGGCCTTGACATAATCTTTTGCCAATACCACCATATATATTTCATTGGATAGGTTGTACATGTTTATTTTGTAACAATATAAATCTGAAAGGAACTTTCTAAATGAATCTTTAAAGATGCTCCAAAACAATATTTGGATTTCACAGAAAGCTTAATGAACACATCCATCTAGGTACTTTTAGAACTAGATATGAGTAACAATTTATATGGCACATTCCCTCATATACAAGTTAGACACTATCAGCTTAGGCTTGAATAAAGATATTAACTGGTTAACGCACTACAAAAGCAATTTCCCCTGCTTTTGATATTCACATTTACCCATCAAGAGCTATAAATGGGACACATCCAGCCTGACTCAATTAGCTTCATTAACACTTGTTCTACAGTTGACATGTAACTGCTTTTACTGGTATACATACCCTGGATCTGTAATTTCCACTCCAACTCATCTGATTAAGTGGTTTTACCCACAAAAGCTCACGATATTTGTTAGTCTCTAAGGTGCCACAGGGATGATCATTGTATTTAAAGTTACAGACTAATACGGCTACCCCTCTGAGAATTTACAATAAATCATTTTTTTAAAGAAATTCAAGATCCCTCCTGGTAGTTTATGCATGGTTAGGTCATGGTTTTCCTATTTTAAGTGAATCGTTATTCAAAATGATTTATTTGCAACTAATGTATGAGAATCATTATTGTTCAGTAGTGTTTTCTTTGTAAATATTTGATATTCTCGGTTGTTTTTATTGGATGCATATTCACACGGTATGTTCCTGTTCCCCGATTGGTTAACCTAATCAGATAACTTGCAAATACTTGCAAGCAACAAATTTAAAATTCTTTGTGCAACTACTTTCTGCAATATTTACTGAAAGATGTTTCCATAAACATTCCAGCTTGTTTATTAGAGCATTCAAAGAAAGTAAACACAGAAAGGGCATTAATGCAGCAAGGGAAAATATGCAAAATCATATTCACAGACGATTTCTTAGGATTTCACCAAGCTCATACATATGTAATAAACCCTTCTTAAGGACAGAACTTCTGCCACACTGAATGAAAATGAACCTCAGACTAATTTAAGTTAGAGAAAAAATGAGCAACAAAAATCAACCCAGATAGCAGCACTGCTCCCATGAGGGCACTACCAAGTTACATCACCCCTTCAGCACTCCTCTCAGCCAAGTCTTCCCTGCCAAAGAAGGTGCTTTTCCTTACAGCGACGTAGGCAATTATTCAAAAACATTCATTATTGCACAATATCTCAGTGGATACAAGGCACAGGTAGTTTTCACTGTAACTAAGGGCTCATCTACACTATGCGGAAGATCAACACTGCCACAGTCGATCTTCCAGGGTTTGTTTTAGCAGGTCTAGTATAGACCTGCTTAATCGAACTCAGAGGGTGCCCCCGTTGGCACCACTACTCCTGCTCCTCACGACGAGTAAGAGAAGCCAACAGGAGCATTGGCTCCCATCAGCCTCCCGCTCTGTGGACAGTGAGGAAACATGATGTAAGACACATCAACTCCAGCTTTGTAATTTGTGTATCTCACTTCAACCTTCTGATGTAGTGTAGACCAGGCCTAAGTGAGGTCTAAACCCCTGCTCACCCTCCCAGACTGATCATGCATGGCTGTAAAAACTACAGAGCCTGACCTCCACTGGGATATTACAATGAAATCTCTAGATTGAGTCATCTTGCTATAAACACACATCTTTTTTGGGCAGCGATGGCAATGTCTTCACCTCTGAAGTAGAGCATGCACTTCCCTGGCTATTACCACAATCCAGACATCGGTTTCTTAGGCAATGAAAGGACAAACACCAACCTTTTCAGGGTTCCAATGTTTCTAAAACCTCCCCAGCCTCTTGGGTTTCCAAAACCAGATTGGAAATCTCATGGACTACCTGTCTGGTGAGATGCTCCAGTACCTGCTGCTTCTTATCAAGCCAAAAAATGCCAGAAGGAAACTCAACTCTGTTGGTATCTGAGCAACTCCGTGTTCTCTCCCTGTGGAGACTAATGGGATGTCAGTGCTTGTCAAAAGGAGGCAGGTTTTTAAAAAAAGATATCCTATCACCTCTCCTGTGCCGCAGTTAGTCCACAAAAGGGGGGAGAATGCATTTTAGTCATCTTGGTAAAGATTCTTTGATGGTATGGGTCACTCCATCATTCCCTATATCAGTGGTCCCCAACCTTTCGGGGCTGCCGGGCACCAGGCCACTCACGTGCTGGGCGTCCAGGGGCCGGGCCACTCACGCTCTCGCGCGCCCGGGGGCGGGGCCGCCCATGCGCCATGCGGCCAGGGCTGGCACCACGCATGTGCCGCATGCCCGGGGTAAGGGCTGCCCATGCGCCACATGCCTGGAGCTGGCACCGCGCATGCACTGCATGTCGGGGGCAGGGCTGGCCCAGATTATTTGGCGGGCGCACATAAATGCCCCGGTGGGCACCATGACTCCCACGGACACCGCGTTGGGGACCACTGCCCTATACTATTAATTTCCTCTGAAGCACCCAGCATTGGCCACTGTCAGAAGGCAGGGTACTGGGCTAATGATCTGACCCAGTATGACTGCCCTTATGTTCTTATTCCCAGAGAAGAAATGATTACATTAACCACTGATTAGGCTGGCAATCACTTGTGACTACTGGGACTACTGTGATTATAAAGTCCTATGCAAATGCATTTGCCCCTAGCTAACATTAACTAGTCCTCCAACCTATTTTGCCCTCTTGCGATGAAGTGGGAACTGTGTTCATTCAGTTTGCTTTATGTTGCATGAGATTTCTGTTGTCCTGTAGTAACTCCAGGGGTGTGCCTCAGTTTCCCTGGGCAATGCACCAATAGTGAAAGGGTGATGGGAATTTTGAGTGTGACAGCTTTCCCCACCTACACAATGGCTGATGCCTTCTGTAACCTGAGCCTGGAAGGAGGAGTGTGACCAGGTGACACCTTTTTGCCCGGGAAGCTGGACAAAGGTTGGAGGTGGGGCTGGCTGGAGGGGGAGATGGGCTTCTGAGTGTGTGAATAAGTCTTGCTGGCTTGGGGGGGCAGAGATGGGGGGCAGGCTCTGAGCCGGAGCTCTGAGCCCCCTCACTCTCTCTGAGCTCTGAGCCCCCTTTCCCCAAGATGGATTTTACTGACTACTTCAGGTTCCTGTGTTGAGAAGTCTGTTCTATGCTGTGTCCCTGCGGACTAATAAACCTTCTATTCTACCTGCTGGCTGAGAGCCATATCTGGCTGAGACACCCTTCCCTCCTCTTGTGTCCATATATTCATGTTTTGTGCATTGTCCAAGCCCTAGACTGCATGTGATCTCTGGAGCAGACACTGTCTTTGTGATAATTACATTCACTCCAACACTATTATCCTGATGAGGAGCAATGTTATTACCCCACGACAAAGAGTTACGTATTCTGCACAGTTCCCGTCAGACAGGCAAGATTTTCATTTTCCTCTCCAGGAGGGGCTTGGGAAACCAGAGGGGAGCCTACCACTCCTTAGGAAACCGACACCCCAAGCCAGCACACACATGATAAGAGCTCTGGATGCAACAACTCCAGCCCTTACATCCCGGATCAACTGCTAATTGCTTTGTTCTTGCCATGAGCCCAGTCTACTCCTAGAGTAGCTGCAAGTCAGCGTTGTCGGGGCAACGGCCGCACAGGTGGGTTTACCTACAAAAACGTGCATTCACACCGGGGAAGCGAAGTTAACTGATAGTCTGCACGTTTGTGGCAGACATTGACATAAAAGGAGGACTGTCTCCATTTGACCTTCTGCTGTCCAACATTCAACTAAAAAAACCAAAAACCGGGCCTCAGAAATAAATGGCACAAAATGAATAGACATCAGTGTCTGTTATGATCTGTCCATACTTTAACTAGCAGATAGTAGAGCCAAAAGGAAGTAAAGGAAAGAGAAAAAGATGGAACAATGGACAATGCTAAAACTATTTCCTTATTTCATGTCTAGAATAGATAATATCCATCTGCAATTCACCAATTAAAGGTTTATATCAACGAGGCCAGGTCTACATTAGACCCAGCAGCTCAGCTTTAGGTACATAACTCCAGTTACAAAGAATATGTAGCTAGAGTTGACTTACCTGAAGCCGAGCTTGATGGTGTTTCCACAGCGGGAGGCCAACGGTGTGTGACGGTGTTTCCACAGCATGAGGCCGCTCCCGTCGGCTTCCCTTACTTCTTGCAAAAGGAGGCGTACCAGACACTAGTGAGGGCACCCTCTGAGTTTGATTTAGCAAGTCTTAACTTGACTCGCTAAATCAAACTCTGGAAGATTGATCACAGCAGTGGCCCCTAGGTTTCATTCATAAATGTTGATTGGTGAGAGAAGAAATATCCCCCTGCATACACATGACCCACCTTTCCTATGTTAGTTATATCCCACTCTAAGAGGGTTCTCCACTTGTCTGGCTCTACAGTGATGAGACCCATTCATGTACCTAAGAGAGGGAGTGGGAAAACTGGAATTCCTGGTCCAAAACTCCTTGCAGTTTCCAAAGATCCAGATCCACATCTGAATGTTGAGAGTCAGAGCCCCATCCAAAGTGGGGAAGTTTGGCCCTCTCTCAGGAACTGAACTGGGTATCTTTTACTTTTGCCAGTTAGTTACAGCTGAACTTCTACAAATTTGCAACTTGGATTCAAACTTTATTCAAGTTCGAGCATCCAAAAGCCCAATTTCATATTACCTGTAGTATGGTAGCACCTCAGAGGCCTAGTTGTGAAGCAGCACTCCATTTGTACTCCGTGCTGTACAGACACAGCACAAAGAGATGGTCCCAGACCCAAAGAGTTCTGGGCTATCAGAACACTTGCATCTGAAAGATTCGGCTGAGCTTTCCCAGGAGAACAAACTCTCCAACTCATATGTAGCTCCTGCCTCTGACTGGACTGGAAAGATTGTATGAGTGGTCTCTCTCAAGGCTCTGTGGCCTGAACAGAGCTAGCAAACCCTGAGGAATGTCACCAAGTGAAAAGTAATGAAGATAAATTGTCCAAAACATTTTCCAACCTCCAAAAATAGTTTTGTTTGAACGTAGGGGTTGCCTGGGGCTCAGGAGAGCAAGCTCTTCCTGTAGTCTGTGTCCTTCATAATTCCACCAAAGTTTTACCTCAGGGGTGGAGAACCCCCGGTTTGCCTGGATCTGGCCCCTGAGGCTCAGAGCTCCCCCCAATACTGGGGAGCCCACACTGGTGAGGGGTGGGGGGTTTTTTTGTTTCTCACTTGTGTGCAGCCCCTGACTGAATTTTCTGTGGGTCAGTGGCTCCGAGGCAAAAAAGGTTCCCCACCCCGCTTTATCTGGTGCTCCCTGTAAGACATTTGACCCCACCATCTCTGGGGGCCCCCACACATACTGCCTCCCTTTCCATTGGTCGAACTTGTTGGAGCAGGGAGCATCTCGCTCTGACTCAACCGGCTGGATGTTGTAGTTGGCACCCTGCCGTCTGGGGTGTTTTGCTGAGGGAATCAGTTCAGTCTTTCTGGATAATGAGAATTTTGCCAGGCTACAATTCCATTATGAACTGAGGAAATTGCAAAGTTTTCATTGGCGAGGCGACACAACCTTCAGGGAGCAGGCAGCCTCCGAAAACTCCACACGAGCCCAAATTACAGAGACCACCGCTGCCACAGGCTGTCCAGCCTTGAATTGCTTCTTGTGGTTCTGCAGTGCCTGACCACATACTCAGGTTTTGTATTTTCTTTACCATCCCATTAATCACGTCATGTCACCGGGCTACAGCGAGTTTTGGGCTGAACACTGATTATTCAGTATCCAAATCAAATAAGCTGCTTGTGCCCCAACCAACGGCTGCCTCATTCCTATAGGCTTTATTTTCCAGTTATGGTGTGAACATGATACACATGTAAATGACAAAGGAAGGACCATTTGGGAAGCAAAATCTCTCTTGTTGCAAGCCACCAAGCACGTTGTCAAAGGCAATACAATCAATAACATCTATCCTCTAGCTCCATTCTGGCGCTTGCATTTTCTGCCCTCGGGTTTATACTGATTCATTACCCTGTTGTCCCTGGAAGTGAGGGAGAAGATCAGATTCTCCTAGAAACACATCTACACAAAGCTGGGCATGAGAGCTCACCGTGGGTGCGTCTACACGGCAGGGCTTAACTCAAAATAACCTACACAAATTGAGCTGCGTCAATTGCATAGCTTATCTCGAAATTGGGAGCATCTACACAGCACTTGTTTTGAAACCGAGCCCTCTTCCTCCGACTTCCCTTACTCCTCGTACGATGAGGGTTACGGGAGTCGGAGTAACGAGCCCTCCAGCTTGACAGCATTTGGACATTATTACGAAAAAACTGCCTGCTGTGTAGACGCGGACGAAGTTATTTCAAAATGATGTTGCTGTGTAGACGTACCCCATGAGACACTTACACAGCAGCCAGTATGTAAAAAAAAAAGAAAACGTTGGAATAAATTACAGGCGTGAAGATTTGTTGATGCTTTACAGGGGCCAAAACAGAGATCATAGCTCAGTTTTCACTCATACCTAGGGAAAGGTAACAGGGTAGCAGTGTTTCCCGGAAGCAACCTGTGAGGAGGTGTTGACCGGCTAGGAAAGGATTGAAGGGATTCACTCACAGAATCAGGCTATAAGAAACTGTGGCTAGGTCTACACTGCAAAGAAAAGTCGGAAAAAGATACGCAAATTGCGAACCGCAATTTGTGTATCTTTTTCCGCTTTTTTTCCAAAAGAGGCTTTTCCAAAATTTGGCCCGTCTACACAGGGCCACATTTTGGAAAATCCTCCTCTTTCGTCACATCCCTTATTCCCCCTACAATGAGGAATACAGGGATGGCGAAGGAACACATCCACTTTTTTGGAAACTTCCAAAAAAGCAGACGCATTCCTTGTATCCCGGAAAAGCTCTGCAGTGTAGACAAAGCCATTGGGAGTAACTAAGGAGGAGAGAGGATCTAGGGTGGGGGCTGAATACTCCTGAGAGAGGAGCCAAAAAGCAGTCAGTCCTGGATAGAAGATTAATATATACTTTCTCTTATTGTTTTCTTGGTGCACAAAGACCAGCCCCAGGAAAAGGAGGGATACATTGACTTTCTACAGTATGTGGGTGGTATCAGTGAAGCAGGTAAAAGCCGCTCATCGTCGTTGCATAAGGGCTGAGAAAGGACCTCAAGATTTGGCCCGATGCTAGCTAACATATTTGTAGGTGCGGTACACTTCATTGTGCACATGTGACATCTCAGGGTGAAAGACTAATGAAAGGGCAAGGGAGAGGAAAGAGTGAAGGATGTTTGGCGGGGGAAACAACTCAGACTACCATTGCCAGAATTAGTGGAAACGTGTAATATCCCAGTCACCTAAAAAGCAGACTCAAGAGAGGCCAGGGAAGGACCAGAGAACACTTGAGAGAAATTGTTCACCACCAACAACATGGACCTCAACAATGTTGCATAATTCAGTGCTGCATGACTTTAGTTTCACACAGGAATTACTCCCTAGTTACTCTACTCCTTATACCAGTGCACGCAGTGTGCTCTGGAAGAATAAGCACAAGTCTGGGAGCGAGAAAATCCTGAGTTCTAATTTGGGTTCCGTCACAACTTCCATGAATAGCATCTGATACATGTTAAATACTGTTTGAATGACGGCCTGATCTGATTGGACCGGTGTAAATCTGAAGTAATTCCACAGAAGCCTGTAGAAATAGACAGCTGTAAAACCAGCGTGAGATCAGAATTAGGACTAGCTCTCTCCCTCCACCTCACATCATGCTCCCTTGTTACCTGTTACTTAATCCAGAATCCACACCTCTACATGCATGTCCATATGGAGCACAAGAAGAATAGCAGGGACACTGACTGTTTGGGATGGGTGTCTGTCTCACTTTTTCCAGCAGTGTTTCCATGAATGTTCACTGCAACCCACATTGTTTTTCACAGAACCATCTCAGTGCATTCACATGACTTGTCACTATACCTCAGTATTGGGGGATTCCTGGAGCTGTCCCATGAGGTCTAGTACCATTGCTGAAGTCAAACACAAGGTCCAACAATGTGGTATGAAGACAGGAGGACCAGCAACACAGAGGCAGATGTCTATATGACAGAAAAATCACCCACGGCCACCGCTCCCATGATTGTTCAGCTAGACCTGAGCTAAAATCCTCATCTCGGGTGTTGCAAACCACGCCCCCCCACCCCCCAACCAATGCTTGCCTAATGTCTGGGATGAATGCGGTGACAATAGCTAGTTGAACAATGTTTTCCAGCAGAGGAGACAGCATCTGTCACGGTTTGAAAAAATGCATTTCACCTAGTAGGTTCTCATCAGTAGAGCCCTGCACAGATACAAAATTTGTATCCGCATCTGTAGCCAAAAAAATGAACCACAGATATTTGCACTGACATCCGCAGATGTGGACACCCACCGAGATAAAGCGGATATCCACAGATCAAAATTTGTATCTGCATCCATATCTACAAAAATGAGCTGCCTATAGCTACATCCACATCTGCAGATGTGGAACCCCATGGATATAAAGCGGATAACCGTGTGTTTGCAGGGCTCTGCTCATCACACACAGCCAGCTAAGCCTTGTTAATAACAATGTCAAATTAGTTTAGCCACCAGACACCTAACACTGCTCAATACGAGTCCCCAAGTCCCTGTCCTCCCTTTAGCACAAAACCCAACATACTCAGTGGGAGAATTTCTCTCTCTAGTACAGCAGGTTGTTTCAGCCCTGAGTTTCAGTACAAATGTGACTGCTCCATGACATCTGATTCCCAGTTTCCCATGTTCCCATTAGTCAAAACAAATCAAATTAAAACCCCCATACTTGTTTTTACATTTTTCTACCATGAGTCACACAAGAGCTGCATTGGGTTGTGTTTGAAAAAATAACCATCCAAGACTGCCAGAAAACCCCTTTGAGAAAACATCCTGATAGGTTTCCATGGTGCTTGGACGGTACTTCTTGTATGATAAAGAATACTTCACTGCTAGTGTGTCAGTAGCGCCCGTGCTATAAGCTACGGAAGAGTGGCTAGATGGAGCCTAATGGTTTGGTTTTCTTCCAAGGCTCTAAAACTTCTCACACGGTAATATTAAAACCCAGCCAAGTCCTCAGA
The DNA here is from genome assembly GCA_032595735.1 of Pelochelys cantorii. NCBI lineage: Eukaryota > Metazoa > Chordata > Testudines > Trionychidae > Pelochelys > Pelochelys cantorii. Next base: position 8,713,477 of record CM064347.1, read on the forward strand.
CAGGTCTGAAGCCAGTGGTTGCTTTTGGAAAGCCTCAAACTCCTCAATGTCTGGGCCTGTAGCCACTTTGCAAATGGTGGATCTGCAATGCTGGCAGCATGCTAGACCTTGCTCATATATTCCTTCCCCTCACCCCTAAAATCTCTAACTGGGTTTTTTTTTTGAGGAGGGGTATATTAAAGCTTTGGGTTGTGCAACTGTTTATGTGCTGCACAGCTGGGGAGTAAAAGGGTTTTACAACACTGCTCCATAAACATCAGCAAAGCTTATGTGTTGATGCATGTGAAGTTAAGGATTAGAGCACTGGTCCTTCAACTCCTTGCACGGCACATGGAGAGAACACAGTCGAAGAACACAGTCATAGAACACTAGACTGGAAGGGACCTTGAGAGGTCATCTAGTCCAATCCCCTGCCCTCACGGCAGGACCAAGCACCATCTAGACCAGGGGTTCCCAACCTGGAATATGCATACCCCCAGGGGGTACGAGAAGCTTGTCAAGGGGGTACGGGGAATATTTGGTAAATAACTAGATTATCCTAATTGGCAGTAGTGTTAGTGAAAAAAGCTGTGGATTCTAGCATCTAGAATTTATTTCCTTTCATATTGAATAGGGGGTACAGGAAGGTTTACTAAAAGCCAAGGAGGTACAGGGACCGAAAAAGGTTGGGAACCCTTGATCTAGACCATCCCTGATAGATGTCTATCTAACCGGCTCTTAAATATCTTCAGAGATGGAAATTCTAGAACCTCCCTAGGCAATTTATTCCAGTGTTTAACCACCCTGCCAGTTAAGAAGTTTTTTCTAATGTCCAATCTCAGCATCCCTTGTGACAATTTAAGCCCATTGCTTCTTGTCCTATCATCAGAGGCCAAGGAGAACAATTTCTCTCCCTCCTCCTTGTAACACCCTTTTAGGTACTTGAAAGCTGCTCTCATGTCCCCCCTCAGTCTTCTCTTTTCCAAACTAAACAAACCCAGTTCTTTCAGTCTTCCTTCATAGTTCATGTTCTCCAGAGTAGACCTTTAATAATTCTTGTTGCTCTTCTCTGGATCTTCTCCAATTTCTCCACAACTTTCTTGAACTGTGGTGCCCAGAACTGGACACAATACTCCAGCTGAGGCCTAATCAGCGCAGAGTAGAGCGGAAGAATGACTTCTCGTGTCTTGCTCACAACACACCTGTTAATGCCTCCCAGAATCACGTCTGCTTTTTTTTTTGCAACAGTGTCATTGCGTCCCTAGTGCAAGTGTGAGCACCAGGTGCAACGGCCTTTGTGAGCCCACAGCCTGCCCCCTTGCATTCATGAAGGCCAGGTTATAAAGGGGTGGGGAATGGGCCTGTCACAGGAGATGTGGGCTTGAGTCATAGAATCATAGAACACTAGAACTGGAAGGGACCATGAGAGGTCATCAAGTCCCATCCCCTGCCCTCACGGCAGGACCAAGCACCATCTAAATCATCCCTGAATGAAGTCTTCATCACACTAATGAGGCAGTTAGCTACTGGTCCCCCTCTCAGGCCTGAATTCTGCCATTACTGGGGTAATTCGGAAGCGATACAGAAACATTCTCCCTGCAGCATGGGTTTCCCTCTGAGCTTCCTGGCTTGATCATCACTTCTTACTCCAAGTTTATGCATGCACTAGATCAAGTGCTTAATCTACCCAAGGCTTTTAATCAGCTCTCTGAATTTTCTGCCCCAGGAGATAAGGAAAGAATCTAATTTCACAAATTAAAGGAGGGAGAGGGGAAAGTTGGCTCCCAAAGTTATTTCAGGATATAAAGGGGATTAGATGCTTAGCCATGGGGATCTCTCTCTTCACATGGTCAGAGCTGAATTTATTTCAGAAATTCTGGTCGGGAAGGAATTTTCTTCTGGAGCACATTGGCAGGGAATGTAGGGTGCTGGTTTCCTGAGGAGTGGTAGGCTCCCCTCTGGTTTCCCAAGCCCCTCCTGGAGAGGAAAATGAAAATCTTGCCTATCTGACGGGAACTGTGCAGAATACGTAACTCTTTGCTGTGGGGTAATAACATTGCTCCTCATCAGGATAATAGTGATGGAGTGAATGTAATTATCACAAAGACAGTGTCTGCTCCAGAGATCACATGCAGTCTAGTTTCAGTAGCATTCGTGTCCACTGAGGGAGAAACTCACCACTGTACAGTGGACTAGCACCAAGAGCCCAACTTCCTTTAAATCCCATTTACATTTGACAGGTTCAGCCCTGCACATATCAACAGAAATCCTGCTTCAACCTCAAATCCTGTTTAGAGCCGGAAATATCACTGAGAACAGAGCTGAAGCAATGCACACATGTTTCCACTGACGGCGAATCTCATCCCAACAGAGCAGTTCGGAAACTCAAGAAAAGCAATTTTGTCCATTTAAATCAGAAATCTGGTTATGAATGACACCCAACTAGGTAACAGAAATATTGCCACATGTCTTATTATAGCTAAGTAACACAGCTCAATAGACAGCAGAGTGAGGGATAACAAGTCAACATTTACAGAAAAAAATTGCTCAAAGAATGCATAAATGGAAGGGAAAATATTGCTGTGCTTGCAGGCATTCCAAGGGGAGAAAAAGGCAAAATTCAGCAAATATATTATTCACCCCCCGTTATTCTCTCATCTCTATATATGTTTCACTGAAGCAGTTATGTACCTCCTCCTCTGAGACGAGTATGTGGTTAGGCTTTGAAAACAACAAGGCCAACTACAGCATTTTTTCCATGTTCTCGGAGGCGGCTGATTCAGAAAGAAACATGCACATAACAAAACCCCAAATGAGCTCCTTCCAATATTCTGCACAACTCATTAGGAATATCCCCTTCCAGCTCCTGTCCCTAGGGTGGTGTATTCATGGCCAACATAGACGTTCGATTCTGACTGTCTCCATAGGAGTTAAGTAGTCCACCTGCACGCTAGGGACGTCTGGAGTGGTCGATGATTTTCCTTTGCATTTTGGCGAGGCGCCCAGACTGCTTAAAAAAAAACCCCACCATGTGGAATGAACATGTGTTTTGTCTGTTCATACCAAAATGAATGTGAAGTGGGCAGAACTCTGTCAACCAGCAAAGGCTCTTACAAAGCACAGTTTATGTATGCTGGGTCAAATCTTCATGTCTTGACTTGTTTCTGTGGGAGGTGATTTGCATAAGGAGCCAGCAAAAAAGGGGACAGAGCCTCAGAATTTCACCCCGTGTGGATTGTTACAATCAAACATCTTGTGCATTGGAAACTGTGGCTAACTCACTGTGTGCTCCCTTCCCCATCACAAACACAGAATGCTGTTATAAGGGAATTAATACAGGTTGAACCTCTCTAGTCTGGCACTCTCTGGCCCAGCAACATCTGTGGTCCAGCATGATTTTAGTTAGCCAGATGTCCACTTATTGTGAGTATGGCCAAGTTTCCCACCATCCCATAAAGGTTGTTCACAGCCGCCAGGCCTGGCTCTCAGTATCCTGGGCTGTTATTTAGCTCTAATTGACCCCTCAGGCTACATCTACACTGCAGAGTTTTTGCACAAAAATGGCCGTTTTTGCGTAAAAACTTGTGGAGCATCCACACTACAAGTGCATTTTTGCGCAAGAAAAAGTACAGTAGGTTGTCAGAAGACAGGGCTTTTTGCCCAAGAGTTATTCCTCTTTCTACGAGGAATAAGCCTTTTTGCATAAGAGCTCTTGCCCAAAAAGGCATGTGTGGACGGACAACAGAAAGAAAAAAAGCTCTGATGGCCATTCTGTGAATGGCTATCAGAGCTTTCTTGCGCAAGAGCATCCATGGTAGTGTGGACGCTCTCTTGCACAAAAGCACATCTCTTGCGCAAAAGCACGTGGCAGTGTGGACACACTCTTGTGCAAGAACTTTTTGCGAAAGATCTCTTCCACAAAAAGTTCTTGCGCAAGAAACCTGCAGTGTAGACGTAGCCCAAATGTCCTCTAAAAGCCCAGTAAGCAGTGGAAGTGTTGGTAATGCTGCTAGACAATATTCACCTCCCATAGGTCAGCAAATTCTCTAGTTTGGCACCGGTCAGGTCTTGAAGGTGCCAGACTAGAGAGGTTCAACCTGTACCTTCAAGAAACCTTATCTTGGAACAATCCAACAGAGTTTAGTGTAGGATTTAAGCCAAGAGCAGTCTAATTTCTGAAGTATTGATCCAGGACCTGATTCCCCCCAATGATGTCCCTTGGGAATTCATTTACAGCTGTGCAACACTGGCCAATCAGAACGGGAGCGTCTTCTACCCACTTTCACTGGTATAAATAGATCCAGTGAAGGAGCAAGGCAGGAGAGAATCGGGCCCTCAGTCATTACTCAGTCTTTATGCAGGCAAACTTCTTTTAAAGTCAGTGGAAGTTTTTCCACAAAGTACAGCCTGCGGCCATTGAGGACATGTAAAAGATACCCCACCCCTACATGCATGAGGAAGAGGACTGCTGGCCCCTTACTAAAGCTCAGTAGGAGTTTTTGGTTGGTCAGCTCCCGGTATCGAACGGAAAGGGTATGGTCTTTGAGAAAGACGGATCCTGAGACTGACAGGTCCCAGGAACAATAGGAAGAGGCGTGTTCTAGGTCAGCCTGATTTCCAGGGTGGGCAGGCCAATGAGGGAGTGAGGAGTCTGGGGCCAGGCCCGTCGTCTTCTGTGCCAGCGAAATTTCCTGTCTCAGATGCAGTGGAGACAACATGTGCTTGAACTGAGATGGGAGAGGAGCTTTGCCAGCCAGAGAGAGCCATAGACACAGCCCAGCAGCAGGTCCATGCTGGGAGCAGAGCTGTAGCCACAGAGCCAGAGGGGCCAGAGAAGCAGCCCAGGCGCTGGGGGCAGCACAGCAGTGAGAGGAGCTGGAGCTGGGTGGGGTGAGCAGCAGGGGAGAGAGCAGGGGGGGACCCTGGGTAAAGGCCCAGCACGGTGGGGGGGGGGGTGGCTTAACCAGCCGAGAGGCCTGGCAGGTCAGACTGGGAAAGGGCTGACACTGGGAAGAAGGGTCCCGCCACCCAGAACCAGCGTCTGACGTGCAGCATCCCTGCAGCACAGCCAGGGCCTGAGGAGGCGGCCCGGGACCTATGAGGAACAGATTGTGAACTGTCCTTACACTCCGGAGACACTGAGTGTGAGGTCTCCGCACCAGAGCGCGAAGTGACGAGTTTTCCATAACTTTTTCCATTTTTTCCTTATTCTCTTTTTTGTTTATATTGACAGTTGTTTCATAAATTGTATTTGCTTGGAACTCTATGCAATCCTCGGTGGGTCAGGGACACGCTCGAGGTGAACAAAGCACCCTGGAGTGGGGACACCTTAGCTTCTGCCCTAGCTGACCACAACAAGGTTAGGGGAAAGCCCCCAGGAATCCTGGCCCCAGCCTTGCCGGGGAGGGCAGGACTCAGCCTCACAGGGGAGTAGGAGGGGAGTCCTCCAGGTCAGGGAGGCCTCTGGGTAAAGGAAGTGGGAGTGGGAACTCAGATCCTGTCACTGGCCCATTTCACCGGGGTAGTGGAGAAGCCAGGAAAGTTCCCCTCAGTAGTGGGACCATTCGCCTGCTTACCCACAGTTTCACACAGGCTTCTCCCACAATGCTCTGTAGGCTTATTCATGCTCCTCTCCTACTTCTCCCCATGGTGGAACAAGGCAAGAAGGAGGGCCTAACCCACTAACATGGGGCAGATGAACAAGGGCCATTCTAATAGGGCTCACGACTAAAGAGAAGCACTACGATATATTGTCCCTACCAGAGACAAAAAAAAATCCCTCAGTGCTTCTTCTCCATCACCACCACCTTAGCCCTGAGGGACCATATCAGAGCTTGGCCCCCAGCAATGATAAGTTACCAGGCTCTACTATTTGGGCACCACAATGAGCTTTCCTGATGTTCAATGGCGCCGCTAATGTTCCATCCGCCAGTGCCTGACATGGGGACAACCCCAAGGGCTTATTCTGGGAGGTTTCCCTTGAATTCAGCAAGGGTTTTGCCTGCCCAGCTACTGCAGAACCAAGCCCTGATCAGGACACTGCAAAATCTGAGCCCTGGACTAAAACACAATGCTTAAAAGTCCCATAGAAATGTCCACCTAAGCACTGCTGCATAGCTGGACTATAGATCAGCCTTCATTTTCCAACTCTCTGTTTATTCTATTCCTCCCCCCCCCCTTGCCCCGTGATTAGCTCATGGGAGTTTGTAGCAGATGCTTAGAGCAGGCACAATAAGGTTAGTACACTAAAGGGGTCCATCCACTTCTTCATATGTAAGGAAAAAGGGGGCCTATTTCCAGCAAATGTGCTTATGCTTCAGAAATCCTAATAAAAACGTAATATATGCAAGACCTCCTGCAGAGAGTGGGAAAACACACACCAACCTTAAGGCTAAAGCAATGTTATCTCTGTTGTTACTCTCAATACTAGCTTTTCAGTATCACGTTGTGATGTTGTCAATAAGTTTCAGCTGGAAACCGCATGCCAACACCAAGAGCTTTGGGCTTTGACCTCTTGTTAAAAGCTACCTCTCCAAAAACCTAAACGCACTCTAATTGCTCTCTTCTTCAATGTTCGTTTAATACATCAGATCCCTCTGCAGTACCTCTTCCAGAGCCCTCTTTGCCTTCTCCTCCTCGGAGACGTACATATCAGAAACTCCACTGTAAATCTTGGCATGATGTCACTACAGGGACAGGTTTCCAACATTACATCACCCCATCTGGGCTGAAGATCAGAATCCTGCATCTCATAATTTCCATGGAACAAACTAAACCCTCTCTCTCGCTCTCATTATTAACAGGACAAAGTGAATTAAAATTGAAACCATAAACTGAAAGAATAATGATTCTACATCTAATGTTATCCATCAAATATAATGAGCCTGCATATGTTATCTTTTGCCAACAGCCAGTGTTCAAATGCAGAACTCTGCCAGGCAAATGTCAGGAGTAAACATACAGAATTTTGCTGCTCAAGTCTTATAATTCCTTTGGTGGTCAGAAATAGTCTTGAAGGACGAAGTTTACTGTCACGAAACCACTAAACTTACCGCATTAGAAAGCTTCGGCTGGTGGGTTTTTCTGTGAGGCCTACTTGGTAGGAGGCATTCTTAACCTCAAGAAATTCTGGACAATGGCCAGCCCAAGCGTGGGCCACCAGGGACGGTTAACCTATGCTGGATCACATTATCCAGAGACGGAGAAGATGGGGCATAAGAACCTTCACTGTAAGGATGGAACTGCAGTTTTCCTCATGCTTTCTCCCTGTGGGCAGGCCTCAGCCATTCCAAACTAGATGGAGCTCCTCAATGCTTCTCAGAGGCTACGCAACAGGTGGTTAGTGAAGCAAAAATGAGGCTCAAATTTCCTGCTGCACTGGGGGCAAGTCTACACTACGGAGAAGACTGACCCTCTGGAGGTCGATCTTCTCACGTTCAAGTTAGCAGGATTAGTGTAGACCCCCCAAATTGAATGTGGAGGGCAGCCCCCACTGGCATCCTATACTCCTCATTCTGTGAGGTGTAAGAGAAGCCAAAGCAAGCATGTGCTTCCATTGGCCTCCTGCTGTGTAGATGCTGCGGCAGCTCGGTTTAAGGTAAGCTGGATCCCGCTATGCATTTTGCGTAGCTGGGTGGTATAAGCTGACCTGCCTGGTCTAGTATAGACTTAAGCCAAGTGTGGTGTTCTTCCACGGAAACCCACGAGCACTGGTCCGACATTTTAGAATGTTCAAATTGTGACCAAAAAGTCAATTTTCTCCTGTTTTTTTTGGTGAAAGTGGCACCCCAATTTTCAACCAGTTCTAATATCCTCCCTGCTACCTCTGCACTTTAGATGCTTGACAAACTTCCCTTCCCTTTCTAAGCATTGTCATGGTGACGAAGAAGAACGATCTGAACTGAGGTAGCACACTGAGGCCCTAATAACAATTGAAGCCTGACTAGTCCAGGAGCTGCCCAGACACATATTAAAAGACATTCCCTGCCCTGAAGAGCCTTACCAGCCAAGGCACTGAAATGGAAATGAGATCCATGCCAACAAACCATTGCAGCCATGCGGATTATACTGCAGAACTGGGGCTTAGTTTAAGATAAAATGCAGCAAATGAAGTTAATAAACAATAAAAGAGAAGACAGAGGGATGGAAATAACCGTAAGATCCCTCATTTTGCTCGGCTAGGCAGACAACTTAGCCATATTAAAAGGTAAACTATCTACAACCTAATTATTAAACGTTAATAAGAGTGTTTTTATGATCTGCTTGAACAATAAGGCATGTCTCAGCTGGCACTATAAGCAAAGGCCAAGAGAAATTGCACCTCAGAGAGCTGCAGTTATCCACACAGGCACAACATGGAGGGTTTTATACCAATTATTAATGGTATTTATAACTAAAAATCAGGAAATACAATGGAAAAAACCCTGTATCTTCACATTATTTGACCATTACTGGCGTGCGTAAGCCACCACAGTCTGCCTCCGCCAATCTCAAAGCTTTACTTAAGCCCGGAGTTCAAAACCATTAATCCCCCAATAAATCTAAGTGAAATGGAGAATTTGAGCAAGCCTGTGTATAGTAACAGAGAATTCATTTACTGTTTCCATCCAAATCTTAAGACTCTCTCCTGCACAAGCGCCTCGCCTCTAAAGGGTCATGCAAGTCATATGAAATGGTGTCCCTTTTGGAATTCAAAACACAATTAATCTGAAACCCAGGTTACCAGAAAATGATTTGCAAAAGTCTTAATTCTTCTTTAGCATTACATACAGCTTTCTTGCTACGAGATAGATATTCCCTGACAAAACAAGACATTGTCCCCCTCTCAAGCCATCCTGTATGTAAGACCTTGCAAACTGCAGCAAAATATTATATTTTGGTTTTGTTCAGATTGACAACATTGCTCGGGTTGTGGCACAGAAACCTCATAGTTAATCGTGAGCCTTTCCAGTGACAGAATCTTAAGACATTTTTTATAGTGTTACAACTACGGAAGAGTCTAACCTGGTGATTTAATCCATATGCTGCAAGCACATGGTTGCACCCGAAAGGCCCCCTTGAAATAACAATAGCAGATCAAGTGAAGAGAAACCCAGCTATTAAAATTATGAATTACTAGGAGATTGGGGAGAGTTATAGACATCTTTCATAAAAAAAGCCCCCAAAGAGGCGAGCTCAGAATGTTTTATTTTCCATCGTTTCATGCCACGTTATATACTTGTGGCGTAAAACGTTGACTTGCCTCGCATTCCGTTAAAGGCTTTGCAGCAGAAGTGAAATAAGAGTTGGCAGGCTCAATAAAGCCAGTAGCCAGAGCTGTAAATTAACTTCTTGCAGCTGTCTACTGAAGTCGTGAAAAACACACTGGAACATGTCTCTGTGGTTCATCTTAACAGAGAAATTTAGGTCAGTAAATTTTGATTTAAAAAATAAAGCCCTTCTATGGAGACTCACAAAAAGTTAATAAGCAAGAGTTCAGCCAAGTTATGCCCCGCCCCCTCTGAATTAGGCCCCAAACCTGCAAACAGGCATCCATGTGCTCAACATTATGCTTGGGATTGGTCTCTTTGGGTCGGTCTAGATGTCAGTCTCCAGGTGTAAATTTCCGCCGGAAAAGACATAGCCACACTAGCCCCGACAGAGCTAGTGCACTAAAAATAGAAATGTTGTAGTGGGAGGAGCTATCCTCCCGAATGCATCCCTAGCATCTTGGATAGGATTGGACTTAGGGCAGCTAGCCCTTCCCAATGCCCATGCTGTTGTGGTTACACCTTTAATTTTTTAGCATGCTACCTCAAATCTCTTCGTGCCAGAATTTACTTCCAGCCCAAGTGCAAACATACCCTTTGAAATGAGCAGGGACACTCAGATGTGTAAGTATCTGAGGGGTCGCCGTGTTAGTCTGACTCTTCATAAACAACGAGAAGTCCTGTGACACCTTATAGACTAATAGATTTATTGGACCATAAGCTTTTGTGGGCAAAGACCCACTTCGTCATCTGATGAAGTGGGTCTTTGTCCACGAAAGCTTATGCTCCAATAAATCTGTTAGTCTATAAGGTGCCACAGGACTTCTCAGATGTGTAAGGCTTCCCAGGATCCAAGCCTTTGTTATTGGATTTAAAAAGAAATGCATTTTCCGACTGTGCTGCCTCTGAAATCACAACTGCTGTTCATATTGGTATGATAGAGTGTCACACACAGGAACACGGAAGACATGCAAACTTTCAGGAAGCTGGGCTCCAGATCAGAGTATGATGCAAACCCTATGGCTAGGGCCCTGTTTACAATTCCTGTTTCCCCTTTGTAACCTGAGAACCTCTGGATACTTTACAAATAATTAACGATCTAACCTTCCCAACAGTGCTGTGGGCATAGCAGTCGGATCCTTTTCCATTTGGGAAGACAGAGGTGCAGGAAAGTTCCACGCTTGCTGAAGAGGCAGTCTCAGAGCAAGGAATAACGCCATGGAGTTCTGATCCTGTCTTTAGCCTCTAACCACTAGATTTTGTTTCCCATTAGACAGCCAGTTACTCTCGTGAGCTTTCACCAGGGGAACCAACAGACTTGTGAGGCCCCTGGGCAAGTTGGAAAGTGGCTGCATGCTCCTGGAAGGGGTAGGGACTCAGGCAGAAAGGGCGAGGTTGGGGCAGCCAGTCCTCAGCACTGCCTAGACCTTTTTTCAACCGCGCCCCCCCATGGCTGGGCCCGGCCATTGGCACCTGCACGGCACTTAGATCTGGGCGGCCGGGGATTGGGCCCGGCCATTGGCAGCTGTGCGGTGTGGCGACCCCCCAGGAAGACTTCTGCGACCCCCTTGGGGGTCACGACCCACAGGTTGTGCACCACTGGCCTAGACCATGCCGCACTCCCCCGTGTCCCCAGCCAGTCCTCAGAGCCACCCGGACCACAGCAAACCGGTGGCAATTTAAAGGGCCAGTGGCTTTAGCCACAGTCAAGAGTCCCAGGCCCCCTTTTGAATCCTTGGGCCCCGGGGCAACTGTCCTCTTCTCTCACCCTCCCTCTCCCGCCCCCATCAGCAGGCCTGGCTTTCACATACAGGATTTCTAACTTCAAAAATGTGTACAAACAGAGGCTACGTCTAGACTGCATCCCTCTGTCGACAGAGGGATGCAAATCAAGCACATCAAAATTGCTAATGAAGTAGGGATTTAAATATCCCACGCCTCATTAGCATAAACATGGCTGCCGCTTTTTTTCTAAACAAAGTTTTTTCGGAAAAAAATGGCAGTCTAGACGCAGATCTGTCGAAAATAAACCCTTTTTCGACAGATCCTCAAAAAATGAGGTTTACAGGATCTGTAAAAAAAGGGTTTATTTTCGACAGATCCGTGTCTAGACTGCCTTATTTTTTTTCTGAAAAAACGCCGTTTCGAAAAAGAGCAGCAGCCATGTTTATGCTAATGAAGTGAGGGATATTTAAATCCCTGCTTCATTAGCAATTTCGATGTACCTAATCTACATCTCTCTGTCGACACAGAGGTGTAGTCTAGACACACACTGAGTTATCTCATCGCATAGCAGGGGAAACAAAACCATACCATTATTTTAGTAGCCAACTGCTAGTCTGGCAGGTGGGGGTGCAAAAATAATCCAAGTAAACATCTTCAAGTATGACACACTTCTAAAGCTGGAAATGCTAAAAACTCAGCATGAATGAAGGGACTCTCGGGGAGCATGAATACAAGGAGATGGAATCAGGGATACTCAACTTCAACAGTAATTTTTTAAGCATAAACAAAGCCCAGGATTAAAGGTAAACTAGCATTTCAGTGAGACGGCAGCACAGCACCTGAAAAGCACCGAGGTTTCAGCGAAGAACACGGACATTTCTATTTTGTTTTTTCTTGCAGCTCCTTGAAACAGTCTGCAGCTTGAAAGCACATCTGGCATCTTGCCCAGATTTTCTAGCTTAACCCAATGCTCAAGGCCCTCCCATTATTTCTGATGTCTTGATTGCACTGGTGCTCTTAGAAAAAGTAAAATCGGGAAAAGGAATAAAAAGCACCCAAAAAACAGCAGCACACCACCTCTTGTCTCAGGACAAAGATGTGGTTTTAGCTAATGACCGACCTTTCTGCTAGTCACTACACTTCAATCAGCCAGTCACAATTTCCTTGCCTACAAATTCTATGACTTGTTTTGAAGAGTTTGGCAGACTGAGAAGGGAACAATCAGTGTTTCAAAACCGACTAGACCAATGTGATACAGTTAAATTATTCAGCTGGCCAGAATCAGCTTATTCTGTTTCTGGAGAAGCCAACTGTAAAAGAGATTAAGCTTAACAACAACATATACAGATGCAGGGCTTTTTGTGTTTTCATTTTACGCAGTAACTTCATTTAGCACTGAAGTCTTGAAAACCCACATTATGATCTATTCTCACAAGATAATGACAAAAACTATAACACCACATATTCTTTGTGGAAAAGCAGTACAAAATGTAGTAGGTATCAACACTGTACGATCCTATGCAACAGATCTTCTTTAGCGTGGTTTTACAGAAATTGTTCTACAAAGCTAGATTTTGCCATTCATACTCACTTAAACAGTGGCAGGTGGGAGAGGAGGAGAGTGGGGGCTTCTCCAGCCTGGCCAGGCCATTGATTAAGCAGTAACCATTACCAGGTGAAGCTTACTGGTTAACCAGTTAACCATTGACATCACTAGTATTCACGAGAAATTACTCGAGTCGTCATGTTGCTCAGTGTCGCTGCATTACTAATCCTGCATTGTGGTTAGAATTTAGCCCAGCAGACTGAATAGCAAATGATATACTTAGAATCCTAGGGTTGGAAGGTCATCAAGTCCAACCCCCTGCCCAAAGCAGGACCAACCCCATCTAAATTATCCCAGCCAGGCCTTTGTCAAGCCAGGACTTAACAACCTCTAGGGATGGAGATTCCACCACCATCCTAGGGAACCCATCCCAGGGCTTCCCCACCCTCCTAGGGAAATAGTTTTTCCTAATATCTAACCTAGACCTCCCCCACTGCCACTTCCTATAGCAGTTTTCTTAACAGCACACTATTGCAGGGTTACAATTCTCTCTTAAATTCTAAAGACTGGTTCAAAAGAACCTTTGCAAAGGTGATAATTTTCTTTTACATTTTGTAGGACTCGTTAACGAGGCACCGCATACTCATTCTGTCTAACCTGAGGCACTCCACTGATGACCAGGGGACTTGAGTTCCAATGCCACCCAGTGGCGCATTTCATTGAGAAGGATCCTGAAATGGATGGGCTTGGATCACTTCATCCACTTCCGTCCAACAGCCGCCTCTGGGAAAGAAGCCTAGTGCCAGAAACCTTATCGAACAATGGGGGAAACCTTTGTTTTATGTCTAGGGTTTCTTGCCCTACAAAACTAAAATGACATGGTCACTCTGATTTTCCAAAAGGCCACGATGACTGGCAAGTTGAACAAAGAATCCCTCTGAGTAAAGCCATCAGAGTGATCCTGGAGCACACAACTCACCAATCAACTGGCTCAGGTCAGAGTCTTGCCATTCCTTGGTCAAGAGTGACAACATTCCAGCCAAATCTCTGCTCTCTGATGGGAAAGGAAGAGCCCAGAAAAGGACCTTCCCCTTCAGTGAACCCATTAATGGCTGCTGCATAAGGTGGAAATTCGTTGGCGACAGCATACACTTCTGGTCTACACAAGCGATGGCACTGAGGACTCTGTTGCCAAAAATTCCATAAAGTACAATGGCACAAAGTCAAGCTTTATGGGCAAAACTCACATTGAAATCCATGGAGGACTTCCACGTGTAAAAAAATAAAACCTGAATCAGGCTCTCTAGCATTGGCCCTGTGGGCATGCAGAGATCCACAGTACATGCACAAAGGCAGGTTTTGAGAAAGCAGCAGAAGCACCAAACTTGGAAAATTTGTCCAAACCCGAGTCCTTGAACATCAGGATTTCTCATTTCCCCCTCATCCCATACACCTCAAAACAAAGACCAGAGCTGACAAGATTCACAGAGGCCAGAGGACTCTCCTCATGCACGGGAGATCAGGGTGCACCACCCTGGAAGGTGTGGTGTGGCCAGAAAGCCCAGGGCTAGAAACATGGGGCATCTGAACTACAACCACTGTGAGGAAGTGTAACCCACACACCTTGGCTATGTCTACACTGGCGCGATCTTGCGCCAGAAATATGCAAATGAGGCTAAGCGTGGAATATCGCTGAGCCTCATTTGCATATCTAATGAGCCGCCATTTTTTTCAGAAGAGGCTCTTGAGCAAGAAGGAGCGTCTACACTGCCCCATCTTGCGCAAGAAAAACCCTCTTGCGCAATACCGTTACACCTATTACTTTTCAGGAAGAACGGTATCGCGCAAGAGGGTTTTTCTTGCGCAAGAAGGGGCAGTGTAGACGCTCCTTCTTGCGCAAGAGCCTCTTCTGAAAAAAATGGCGGCTCATTAGATATGCAAATGAGGCTCAGCGATATTCCACAGTTAGCCTCATTTGCATATTTCTGGCACAAGATCGCGCCAATGTAGACAAAGCCCTAGTGTGGTTCACTGTCCCGTGCAGTGGCAACTAGACCACAGCAACAGCTAAGATTAAGAGACCGCTACAGCATGGTTTAAAAGCAGGCTGGCTTTTTAGCTCAGAGAGTAGAGGCTCCTATACGAAGCTTCAGTGATCCCAGGTTCAAATCTGCCTGGTGGTGGTTACAGAACCACCGCAGCATTTTGAATAAAAATGTTTGGTTTTCCACCCCCAAAATATGATTTTTCACAAAAACATCAGGGTGAATTCCAATAAGCTCTGCTCTTAACCTGTGGCTCACAAGGGATTTGCAGCTAATAAAAAAGGAGCATTACATTTCTAATATATGTAAAATTATTCTTCCTAGCAAACAAGAGACCAGGTGAGGTAGAGGCAAGATGACTTCTATCTTTCAGCATAACTGAAGCCACAGGAACATTGGTTAGCATAGCCCAGGAGGAAAAACAGAAGTGTTAATCTTTCTGTGCAGGGTATTTCTTTTTTCTCTCTCTCAGATGGACGGTTGTTTGCTGTCCCACCTCATCCTCTCATTCGCAGCCTGAGCCCAGCCGCCCTTCTCCAATCCCAGCGTGACATTTCTTAGCATTTGTAAACTTCTGTTTTGAACAACATCGCAGCACAAAACTTAACTTGTGTAACCTGGCTGAGGGCTTGGCCCCTTGTCAAGCCTACCCGGCACTCCGAGGGCTCGACAGAGACATCCACACAGCCACAGAACGAAATGAATTTTAATGAGAGGAAGTCATTTTCCCACTGGAAGAATGTTGTGCGAGGGAAACATTTCGAACCTCCCCTGCACCAATTCCTGTGGCACATTATGGGATGGGGAGCCAGCCTCTTCATAAGTGCGGCTCGTCCTCCACTTTGCTTGTGACTCCTGCCAGCCTCCTAGTTCAGTCATTTCAGCTTCCAAAACAAAAATCTATTCAAGTTCGGTTTGTCCTGATGATGATTCAGACAAGCATGATATGACCTCCCTTCACTTGCAGCTCCCCACCGAACCATGTTGAAACAAAGAGAGCCTAGGCCCTAAACCCTCCAGACATTGCCACTCCCAGTTAACTGGGTCATCCCATGTTCCCAGCACAAACTACAAACTTTTAACAGCCAAAAAAACTCCACAGCTGGGGGGAACATCCCCAATTAGTTGCCTGAGGGTTGCAAAACTGTCCCCTACAGGAGTGATAGAAGCTTTGGTCTCATTGTAACTGGATTCAGGGCCCTGAAATAAAAAATGTTCTAAAAATAGGTGCTTTTGAATGATTCACATCCCATTCCCATTGCTCCAAACCAAGATTCTCTTCATACATATTTTCTGCTTACAGCTGCAGATTGCAAGCGGGGGGGGGGGGGGGGGGGGAGAGAGACTGAATAAAATTAGGTTACTGAGAAATGAAGGAAATTAGGTTACAGTCTGCTGCCTTCATGAAACCTTTTAATGACGTCCAATTTATAGCTATTGGCATCTTGATATTTCTGAGTGTGCTTGTTACAGTATCTTGCTTGCTATGTAGAGAAGGCAAAAAGGAGAAAGACACTAAAAACATATATTGAAGGAGGAGGCTTTTGTGGTCTGATAAATTATCCTCGTCAGCTATAATAATTGTTCCCAGCTTTTCTATATCTGCAATCATCTACCATATGTGTATTGCAACCAGTGCTGGCACCATGGAAACAGCCTCCTTTGCTGATGGCCAAGAGGAGAGCTGGGTCCGTTTGTCCCATGAATCTGCTCTAATCAAGGCCACTTCATTACCAGCGAGGGCACTAATGTCTGACGGCCTGTAAAAAGATGCTAGCGGAATTAACAAAGCTTCGCCAGCTGCAAAAATATACTCTCTCGTCATTTCGTAGGGTGGCCAAGGAGTCTCATTAACAGCCTGTCTGGAGATAGGTCAAGCTTTTTGGGGCAGTAGAGAAAACCTCATAACTTTAGTCCTGTTCATCTCCTGGGGTGCACAGTTTCATATCACCACCATACAGCGCAAACGGACTATCATGGAGGATCCTGTTCTAGTTTCATGAAAAATGGAACCGATCATTCTTGCTTGTCTGTCTGATGTGGTTTGGTTTAATTATGGAGGATCTGCCATTTCCAACGGCTAAAAAAGACCCAATAAAAATGCAAGCTTCTCACCCAGCTTGGATGAGACTGATTTTTTAAGAGCCTCATGGGGTAGCCATGTTAGTTTGTAACTTTAAAAAAAAACCTTAAAAAACACAGAGTGGTCCTGTAGCATCAAAGGGTGTGTCTAGACTACAGGGTTTTTTTGAAAAAAGTGGCCTTTTTTCAAAAAAACTTCCCCTGCATCTAGACTGCTGCTGCGTTCTTTCAAAAGTAAATCGAAAGAACGGGGCAGGTTTTTCGACCACGGAAAACCTCATTTTACGAGGAAGAATGCCTTTTTTCGAAAGCGCTCTTTCGAAACAAGGCGCTATGTCATGCAAACTGTGCTTTTTCGAAAGAGAGCATCCAGACGGCCTGGGTGCTCTCTTTCGAAAAAGCGGCTTGCTTTTCCGAAAGTACTGGTTGTAGTCCAGACGCTCTTTTTCGAAAGAGGCTTGCAGTCTAGACATAGCATGACAAATATATATATAGAGAGAGTATCATGAGCTTCCCATGGGCACAACCCACTTCAGCAGATAAGTGGAGCAATACACCAACTAGTCGCATAGGGCCATGTCTCCCATAAAAAATTATCTGCTTTACGTAACAACTCCGCTGAAATGCAGAATTCAGCCTGGTTGCTAACTATTTTTGGAAGCACACCCAACACATGTGAAAGACGTGTCAGTACCCATTAAATTCTGCTTTTACTTTCCTCTTTAATTGTTAATCTTCCCAGGAAATGCCTATTAACTTAATGCCCTTAGAGATTCAGTCCTACCCAGTGTTCTCTGTAAGCTAAGCACATGGGTGGCCACCCAGGAGAGATTCAAACGCTGCCCAGCTGATTGGCAGAGCACCCACAGCTGAGTTTTTCGTTTCTACTGGAGGTGCACAACTGCACATGCATCAGTGCACAAAACAAAATTTATTCTGTACCTGGATGGAAAAAATAGAGGGAGCATTGGTTCTAACTCTCTTCTAACTGGGATCTGGCAGTGATGTGAGGTCAATGCATTTTTGCTGTTTACAGCAGAAGATCTTCTAGGGGTAGGTAACATTAAACAGCTCTAAGACTTTCTTTCCACGTCACAGACAGCACAGTATAGACTAGAGCTGACTTCACTGAACCATCATTATTCATATTGTTGCAGGAACCTTGCATGCAATGCTCAGTTTGCTCCATGAGATGTACTCAACTCTACCTCCAAACAACTGCAAAAAACTAATGCAGCATGAGCTGCAAAATTTAATGGGCCTAATTCTGCACACACCTACTATAACTTTGCTCCGTTGACTTCAGCAGTAGTGTTATTCAGGATTTATACTTGTGTAAATGAGAAGCCAACTTTGTCGTGTGTCCAGGCAGGAAACTAGGGTTCAATGCCATACACATGGAAGATGTAACACGTCTTCCTAGCCAGGCCTACAGCCTTGAGAACAGCACCATGCTAAGCAAAGCATTGCCTTCCTCAGCCTTCGCATCCTAGCCACGGGAAATAATACAAAGTTGAGAGCAGGGACTAATGGACTGTTACAAGATCAGAGCCCTGACCCCCCTCTGTACACTCCAGGGCAAACTATGCCCTGAAATTGCACAAACAGTCTCCTTGTTTGTATTCTTGACCAGAATTAAAGCAAGGGAAGGCCAGCCTGATTTACACAACACCGACACGCAAGGGGAAAGGTTCTCGGGACCCATTTCAAATGGCTAACATGGGACTCTATCCAGTGTCAGATTCTGATTTTAAGACAGGCCACTAGACCAGCTGGCCCAGACAGGCTTCGCATTACAGAACGCTGCTTGAATGTTGGATTCAGCCTTGCCGCTGACTTTCAAATGCACGGAGTGCTTGAGAGAGGCCCTCCGGTGCCAGGTAAATCCTGATTTTCCCTTCCGCAGGATCATATAAATGTGAAAGCCAGATTCAAAGGCAGCTTAATTTTTAAAACAACTGCTCTAAAGACTACATTTATCAGGGTAGCTTCATTGGAATCCGCTATCCAGCTGAGGATCCCACCCACAATTCTGATCACTATTAAAATAAGCACTGACATCCAAGAAATCCAGGGTGGGAAATTTTTTAACACCAAGGCTTCCACACAAACCCACATGATGAGTCCCAGCAATGAGCTTTATAAACCATTCATCAGCTCGAAGGCTTTGTACAGCATTTACCTCCCACACCTCACCCCTGGGCCACGGCGGACAGACATCTGTGCCTTACCTCAAAGATCTCCTCGTCCAGTATCCGGGTCCCAAATACAATGATGCCGTTGATGTCAATAATGGGGTGGTCGCTTCGGTCCAAGAACTTTGTGACTTTCTTTTTACAGTCCAAAATCAAGGTGACGTTTTTCTTGTGTACGCTGATGGCTATTCGGTGCCACCTGGAAAATAGCACAGCCCGCGAGATCGTTCAGCAGAGCCTTCTGCATTCATGAATGGAGACAACAGTTTACAGCAACTAGTTGATCATGAAAGGATGCCAACAGGAAACTATGGGCCAATCCCTGTCCCCCATGAGACCATAGAAAGCCAGTAAAAGGCCCATGTACCAGTACAGCCCACAAAAGATGGGAATTTCCTTAGATGGGTAAAAGTTAGGACCAATTGCCTCCTAATTCCCTCACAGTGGGAGTCTCTTCTGTACAGGTGTGGGGGCTTTAAGGGGAGAAGTGGCACGCATGGGGCCAATGGGCAGTGGGTGAACCTAGGGCTGGGGGAGGCAAGCCCCAGCCCCACCCCTTCTGCCTGAGGCCCCGCCTCCCACAGGAGCCAAGAATCCCCCCCTCCCTGCAGGTCGAGCCGCCTGCATTAGCCTGCCTGGCCCTGGCGCACGAGGCACACCAGCATCCCCAGTCTCCCGGCTCGGAGCACAGGCCAGATGCACTGCCACAGCTCCCACAGCATGGCTGAAGCCCAGGGGCAGCCTAGGAGCCGAGCTGAAGCAAGGGGCATTGTTGGGATGGAGCAGGGGTGGGGCCAGCCTGGCGGTTTGGGAAGGCATTGCATTACCATGCCTCTTACACCTGCTGTCCAATTTTCTCCCCCGTCCCCCTCTTCCACCCTCCTTCAGCCCTAAAGAATGGACCTTACTCCTCCCACAGGTTTGTGTAAGCCCTTTGCACACAGCAAATGCCACCCCTATCTCCATAAATTCCCCTTGACCTAACACACCTAATATGTCACTGATATTCAGGGGTGTTTTGCACATCTGCTATTTCTTTGGCCGAGCATGAGAGCCCAATAAAGCGGAGACAGAGCACTGCAAAATTATATTACACATATCTTATACATGCGTAGGGACTCATACCAGTACTCCTCTAGACAGTCGATTCGTTTTATCATGCGCCACGTACTCAGGATGCAACACTTCACTTACTTGCCATCAGATAGATTAATGCCTCGAAAGAGAGGATAGTCTTCTGGGCCTGGCTTCCCAGTATGGTCTTCATACAGGAATACTGGCGATCTACCCATCTCCATGCCGATCTGCTGGATGCCTTGCTCATTGTAAATGGAGATCAAGAAGGACTGACCTCCTTTCTTGGATTTTACAGTGGTCAGAATGGAGAAGTCCTCAGGAAAGGACGCTGAAGTGGAAAGACAGAAGGGTTAGTTGGCCTTTTGGACGTGAAGGTGCATGCGTAGTTCACACTTTCTACAACCCAGTAAACAGTGGCGATCCAACCGGCGATTGTTCCTTCTTTCAGCTGTGTCCATATTATTGATCCCCAACTTGCTGCCGTGGCAGAGAGGTGTGTCAGTGCCATCTGCGGATAAAGACAATGCATCCTACAGGCACATGAACTCCATGATCACTAAAACGACAAACGGCAAAGCGTTGTATGCAGATAGCACCACAACACCGGGGTGATAACTGGATAATGGAGTGGGACGGTGGCTTCAGACAGGATGGAGCAATAAAGTTCCTCTGGGGTGGGTCTGAAGGCCCAACTGCTCCACCCAATCACACAGCCCATTGTGATTAGGAGCCGTTATGTTATTAAGCCCAGGGAGAAGACAACAGAAAATGTGGTGGAAAGCAGCTCCCATGGGA
The DNA here is from genome assembly GCA_032595735.1 of Pelochelys cantorii. NCBI lineage: Eukaryota > Metazoa > Chordata > Testudines > Trionychidae > Pelochelys > Pelochelys cantorii. Next base: position 8,734,169 of record CM064347.1, read on the forward strand.
AAGAGTTATCTATTCTAATGGCTCAGACTTCCAGTTCAGCAGTCAACCTTGCCACAGATCATTCATTAATGACCAGCGACCCCTGTTCAGCCTTTACCATTGGATCTCCAGCTGTGCAACATACCAACCCCTACACTAAGCAGAGCGGGACCTCAATGTTGTTGGATGGGAGACCTCCAGTGGGACATTAATGTGCTGTTGGTGCAAATGATGCGTGTAAATCTGTAGCATTGATACCACGTCTTTCCACAGTATGCCCTGGAACTTCTTAGGAGACAAGATATGCTCCGCCATTGGGCCCCCAGGTCGTCTAGAGATGCTGAAAACGCAGGGGTTATTTTAATAATATGTCCCTTCTTAAGTAAACATATGCAATGTATTAGGGTGCTTTGTTGTTTTGTTGGGGCTTTTTTCAATCATGTTTTCTCTATTTTAGGCCGGAACAGAACCTTCTGTGGCTTTGGCTCCCTGCATTAGCGTGGGCAGCAAAAATCTAAACAGCAAATATAAATCCAACAATACAATGGAGACGTGAGCTTGACCGAGCCTTGAAAAGCGAATGGCAGAGCCAGCGTCTCCTGCCAATCACCCACAGAGGTACTGGCGCCATGTCCTCTTTCACGTGGGGATCAATTTAACCCAGCGCATGGTAGTTTTCTGACTGTCAGAGCTGCCACATGGCCTCTGAAACCCCCGTTGGTTTGGTTTCCTGCCCTTCCCTCCCGCAGTGGCGCTGCACATTTCAGAAATGGACCCAATTTGCAAACCCAAGGCAGGTCCCTCTTCGAACACTACCTACCCCAACAGGCCTGGGCATTGCTAACTGCAGGAGGAGTGAGAGGGCACTTCTTCAGATTATCATAGAGAACAGGGTTGCTGAAAAGGGCGTATTTCTGTCATCTTTGTACGACTTGCAGGGCATAGGGATGTAATTGTGCTCTTGTGTCTGTCCACTGAGGAAACCCAAGCCGAGGAGTGCCAGAATGACTCAGGGTGTTGCTGGGATGTGTCCTATATGTGATGTGAACGTCTCTGTGTGGTGTCTGGTGGGGGGGGGCAGAAAGAAGGAGGGGATTAATAGCCCTTTGGCTAATGTATTAAGCTGTAAATTCACAGCCATATAACCCACAAAAATGTCAAGCGTCCAAGAGCTTCACACAGATTTCCCTGCCCACTGTAGGTTTTTCTTAAAGGACATCCCAGGGCTGAATAAGGGATTTGACCTAGTTAGGCTACAGCGAGCCTTGTTCGAAGTGTGGGGAGGGTATCCGACCACAGAACAGATTGGTGAACAGTCAGGCAGGGAAATCAGAAGAGAAAGAGACTGTCAGCTCATTTTCTCTACTGTTCTGGGGGAATTTGCATCTGCCAGTTTCTTCGCCTCCGACTCATTTATTTCATTCAAATTAATTTCGTTCAGCACCTAAACTCCCCTCGAGGTGCTCAGCCATCATTAGAGAAAAAGAGAAAGTCACCAAGTCCATACACAGCAGCCTGTAAGGAAGGAAAATAATTCCTGTCCTGCAAAGTGGGGAATGAAATTCAACCCCGGGACAGAGGTCTAACCCACAAGGCCTCGCGGGCACCTCAGTGGTCCTAATCAGCACAGGAGTGTCACCAAGCCCTCAGCTAGTGACTTCCCCAGAAGGACGGAAATTCCAGGTAAGGGCCTGGCTCATCGTGTGAGCATCAATCCTTGTGGTAATACCATCTGCAAGTGGATCCCTCTGATCAGAATTTTGAAAGTAACAAAACAAAGAATACTTGGGGTCAGGCCCTCGATTGATGTAAATGGGTGCAGCTGCATTAAAATCAAGGGGGTTGCACCCAATTTACACCAGCTGCAGATATGGACCAGGACACAGTTCTGCCTAAAAGTATCTAGATGTATTAAATAACGTGTTTCCCTGCACCGTAACACTGGTTTTATGCCAGCTCAATCCCACGGACTTCAGTGAAGTTACATTTGTGTAAAAATCACCGTTACAGAGTGGAGAACCAAGGCTGGTGCTTCCAACTTATGCTCCCAGTGCCTAACCTTCTTTTAGCTAAGACATGGCACCAAAAATGAAGGTAAGTGATAACTGGGCTTCCTTCGGATGAGCCGTGCTGTCCCTTTTCCTTCCTCCTAGATACTCCCATCCTTGCTGTTGCAAATCAAACCCAGACGCTTTCCTGGTTACAATTATGGGCAACAATTTGGGCTCTTTTATGTAAAATAATTCACATCCACAATGATCCATGAAATGGAGCATTTTCATTATGAACCACCCCCCCCCACAGAACTTTTCAACCTCAATGAGTTGCCAATGCATTTAAAATGCTGCTTTTAATTTTATTTTATTATTAATTATTATTATTATTAAAATGTCTCCATGGCAATGTGGGATTCTCAGCTCCACTAACCATAACTGAAAAATTCTGGCTGACATTACACCGTTATTATTCTGTTACCCTGGCAAAGTAATTGTGTGTTTACCATCACCACTAGGAATGATCCAGTCTATCCAATGTTATGTGGAGGGGGTTCCATTCAAAATACAATTAAACTAATAAAAAAAAATAGCACGTAGGACCGGATCCAAATTCTGCTGCAATATATGGAAAGACACCCATTGACTTCAGTGGACTTTGGGTCAAGCCCTTATACACTATTCTGCACTTTCAATTATGTCCATGCTCAAGGTGGTGAACACACCTCTCTCCAATAAAGGGAATTACATCAGTAGTGAATTTTGCCCATTGTACAAGTTGAACCTCTCTAGCCCAGCACTCTCTGTTCCGGCAATATCTGTGGTCCAGCATGATGTTAGTTAGCGGGATGTCCATTTATCATGGGTGTTGCCAAGTTTCCCATGGTCTCATGGTTCATTTACAGCCGCTAGTTCTGGCTCTCAGTGTTCTGTGCTGTTATTTAGCTCTAATTTACCCCAAAATGTCTTCAAAGAGCCCAGTAAGCAGCGGAAGTGTTGGTCATGCTGCTAGACAACATTGACCTCCTGTGGTTTAGCAAACCCTCTGGTTCGGCACCAGCAGGTCCCAAGAGTGCCAGAATAGAGAGGTGCAACCTGTATCAGTATCCTGTCAGGGTTGAGCACCACTCTAGCTAAGGTCATTATAAATTGCTTTTGGCAACACACTTGTGAGTTAGCCAAGTGTTAATGTTGCCATTTTACAGATTTCATACCATCCAACGCAAACGACAGAAGCCATTTTCTAACTGTAGAGCTCCTGTGCTCTCAAATGGTTGTCCCCCACCGCAGAGGTCACCTGTTCCGAATGCACACCATATGAGAATCATCTTAGACATTTGAACCATTTTAAGCAGGATGCAAAAATGGACCTCCCTCACCCCAGAAAGCCTAAAACCCAATGGTTGGACAGCATCAATAGACATGTGTCCTTCATAGGCACCTTATCTCATACCATGCCAGACTTGGCACAGAATAGAACATCATAGAGGCAAGTGCATAAAGCGTTTGGTGGCCTCTGTGTGGTCCAAACAACCGCATGACATAACTAGCCATTTTCAGGACCGTAGACATGGAAAAATCCCTCATCTTTGGCAGCTCTTTTCAAAGGCGACTGAAAGGAGAATGAGTGAGGGATGAGCACCAGCAAGGCAGATTATTCCTCCACATTCAGCCCAATGAGCTACAAGTGAGTAGTCAGAGATGGCGTCTTCGGCATGCTCTGGCATTTCACTTTTCAGGAACAAAACAGTTCTGCGTTCCACAGCTTGACTTTTGGCTCTGTGAATGCCTGTTAGGATGCTTTGCCTCTGCCGAACATCCACATCCCTGATCCCGCAAGGCTGTTCCTTACCACTGGTGCGTTGGCATTGAAAAAAAGAGAGAGAATGGCTGCAAACACTGAGAATTGGAAATTCCTTCTTTCCTTCCCCTTCCTCTCCCTCAAGATATCTGTGTCAAAGGCAGTCCGTTAACGAAGGGAAAAAACATCTTTTTACAGCCACCAGACGCAAGCCTGTGGAGGAAGGCACGGTTATTTCCTTCAGAAACATCAGAGTCAGCAATAAAGGCCAAATTGGGCCTTTAAGTGTCACCTGTTCAACCTAAATACACTCTCAGTGATACTTGGGCAATCCCATTATGGGGTTCGCTGAGGTGTAACTCACCGGTGCCTAATAAAGAATCCTGCCAATGAACCAGCAAGGCTAGAAAGCACACTCATTTTCTCTTAGCCGTGATAGTTATATGGGGTGCAATCGATTAAAAACTTACTCTGTGTCACCAAAATCAACAGATCCAACTCTGGATACTCACAAGTACCAGATCTGCTGCATAATAGGTACCATTTTTATAGTCACCTTTCAGAGTATGTCTAGACTACATGCCTCTGCCAGCAGAGGCATGTAAATTAGACTACCCGACATAGTCAATGAAGCGGGGATTTAAATATCCCCCGCTTCACTAAAATAAAAATGGCCACCACGCTGTGCCGGCTCAGCTAATTGTCAGCACAACGCGGCAGTCAAGACGCGGATAGGTCAACGAGGAAAGCCTTTGCCGACCGATCCTGAAACAAGGTTTACAGGATCGGTCGGCAAAGGCTTTCCTTGCCGACCGATCCGCGTCTTGACTGCTGCGTTGTGCCGACGATCAGCTGAGCCGGTACAGCGCGGTGGCCATTTTTATTCTAATGAAGTGGGGGATATTTAAATCCCCGCTTCATTGACTATATCGGTTACTCTGATGTACATGCCTCTGCCGGCAGAGGCATGTAGTCTAGACATACCCTCTGAGCACAATGGTTCTTCAAAGGCCCAATTTAAACCTCTGCTCATCGTGTATCTGAGGGGCCCTGATGTTTCTGGTGTGGCTCATTTTCCTCCTAAAGGAACTATCTGGCTATAATCTAAGCTGTTCCACCCTTAGATACACATGCCTACATGCACAGATAATGCAGAGAATGGTAAGTGTGCAATAGGACTGGAAATCACTGCATTTTTGTTGCTGCTATTCATAGAATCATAGAATACTAGAACCGGAAGGGACCTTGAGAGGTCATCAAGTCCAGACCCCTGCCCTCCCATCAGGACCAAGCACCATCTAGATCATCCCTGACAGATGTCTATCTAACCTGCTCTTAAGTATCTCCAATGATAGAGATTCCACAGCTTCCCTAGGCAATTTATTGCAGTGTTGAACCACCCTGACAGGAAGTTTTTCCTAAACCTCCCTTGCTTCAATTTAAGCAGATTTCTTCTTGTCCTGTCATCAGAGGCCAACAAGAACCATTTTCTCCTTCCTCCTTGTAACATCCTTTTAGATACTTGTCATGTCTTCTCTTTTCTCAACTAAACAAGCCCAGCTCTTTCAGCCTTCCCTCATAGGTCATGTTTTCTCAGCCTTTAATCATTTTTGTTGCTCTTCTCTTCTACTGAAAATCTGTATCTCTATCTGTCCTCCTTGCGCCTGTGCATGAGGCTGGAAGAACATAGTGTTGCAAGGAAGCTGAGGAATTATTTAGGGAACTGGAGAAGGATCATCTCGACAGATTTCCTTGTTCTTGTGGGTTTAAAAACACAAATGCATTTAAAAAAAAATCTGCTTTGTGGGCTGCAACTACAGAAGCAGACTGGAAAGCTCATACAATTACCTAATTTAAAAAAAACCATGCTTCTAATTAGCACAAAATATTACCTGTTTGCCGAGAGCCTTTATAGCAGAAGGGGAAACTTATGTTTTAAAGGTTTCAACCCACACCCATCCCTTTAGTAACATGATAGCACAAAAACCACATTTCCCCTGGGAATTTGCTCTGCCATCATTCTGTTATCTTTATGTCTCCTCTCATTCGTTTGTTGGGGGCAACTACAGTCGCATCTATTTATGAGGCTGTACTGAGACAACCCCTGCCTCAAAGGGGAAATGCTGGCATGGAGTCATGATACTCTGGATCAGCATCCAGGAGACACAGGTCTTAATTCTTCTCTTCACCTCTCTTTCCCTTTAGCCAGCAACAGCCAAAAGGAAGCCGCTGGAAAGAGAGACAGGGACGTGATGATGTCGCCAAATTGAAGCCAGCCCTTCAAGTCACTGAATAGCCGCATTGATGGACTCCAAGGAAATGCCACCCAGGTCTTATCGGCTAGGAAGGAGGGTGCATGAAAAACAAGGAGGAGAAGAAGATGGCTGAAAAGAGAATACAGTGCAGTGGGGAAATATAAAGGATTCCACCAGGCTATCAAAATGGCTCTTTGGAACAAGGGAAAATTGTATTAACAGCCTAGAAATGGCGTTATTCAATTCCTTTGCTGCATTGGCCATGTGCATTCACTGCCCGGGAAGGCCCGTTCACCTGCTTAGGCCCTGAAAGTGCCACTTCAATTGCACAGCAAGGAAACCCATGAAAGGTTTCCCCCCATTATGCAGGGGTCAGAGCAGGCTATTATGCACTCTGAAAAAACGTCCTTTTAATGTGGCTCTTGACAACAGCGGTCACAGCCATGGAAAACTTTTTGCATGATTCCAGACTGGCAGTGGCATTCCATTTCTTGGCTTGAAAATGTTTAGGCTTGGAAGAATTGGATGAACAAATATTCCCACAAATAATCAACATTTACAGATTGGCAAAGTAACAACATTCCTGCTTATGAACTTTATAGAGTTTGCTTTAAGGATATTACATTTGTATATTTTGCCAGGAGATATCGATACCGTGTTTTAAGGGTTCTGCGGCTTTAACTTTTTTAGTTTCAGTGTCTACTCCCAACAAATAATGAAACGGTCTGATCTCCCTACCGCACCCCACTGACCCTGCAACTCTGAACATGCTGTCAAAATAAGGCTTCAAAATAAGCATTGGGTTAAAAAAATAATTTTGGTGGACCATATCAAATTCTGATCATCCTCAAAATATCCCCACAGCCAAATCCTGCAGTCTTTATTTAGTTTTTACCCATTCCTGATTCACGAAAACTTTCCACTGACTTTCAGCAGGTCTTTCCATGGGTAACGGCTAAGAAGAAATTGAGCGAAGGACTTCTCGTTGTGTAGATGGCAAGGCCACTACCCCTCCATTGAATGAGTCCCCATAATATTGTTATGAGGGCAGGAATACAGGGGTGTGAGAGGATGGAACCATTACAGTGAGATTGGAAGGGGAATAACACAGATGCAGTCAACAAGGTGTTTTCCTCATGGGATAATGTTCCTCTTTTACAAAGGGGTGAATAGAAGCAATAAGGATCTGATCCACCCACTACAATGGGCTTTGGATCAGGCCTGAAGTAAACAGAATGGCTCCACATTGCTACTCCTGGGTGTGGTCTCCAATCCCTGTAAAGGCTTCTTCGACCCTCTGTCTGGTACCCAGCCACTTGGCTCCCCAGTTCTTATTCCAGACAAGTCAGATATTGAAGTCCAGTTAATCCTTTCTTCAACAGGGACCAAGTGATTCCCTTGTATTCTATGAGGATAATCACAGAAGTCCAGATATCATTTTAGAGTTGACTAGCAAGCAAATCCAGGGCGGTAGGACATGAGTGACAGTCACACCAAGAGGACTGCCTTGCAACCATCATTTAGACCAATGAAATGTGAGGTGTGATAGAAATAGCATCTTCATTTAAAAGGACTTGTGGTGGTATCCCATGTGGCCACTGATTTAACCTGAGGGTTTTATATACATTCTTCTACAAAATTTTTGAAGGCGTGTGTGTGTGTGTGTGTGTGTGTGTGTGTGTGTGTGTGTGTCTTCTCGGACAAAGGATTTCACTGCATGTGCACACACATACTCCCTCCTCTTAGGTGTGAGGCCCTACGCAAGGAGGGCACATTTCTCAGCGGATAATTGTGTTAATGAGAATGATGCTCTATATCCCATCAGCAGCAGAAATCCACGTGGCACCTTTTACTCAAGACATGCTAAATGCAGCAAGCTACAGTGATCCCAGGCAAATCCAGATTCAACCTCTCACTCTGTCGAGTTGCACCATGAATTGGAACTAGTGGGCTTATCCAGCAGGGAGGCCGCTAGCCTACAGCTCAGGATACCAGGAAATGGGACCTGCAGCAGAGCCAGGCTCTGGGCAACCGGAGGAGCACAGCTGGCCTGTAGAAGGTTGCCTGATTGGCTACCCCGACAAGACTTGGAGGAGTCTGCGGACCAACTGGCAAGCCCAGCAGCAGTTCAGCAGCTGTTCAAAGACGTTTTCCAAGTCTATGATAACTCCTGTGCCTGCTTGTTCCTTGCCTTGTTCCAGCCCTGCTCCTGCTTTGTCATGCCAGGTAACCCACTTCGGACCCCGAGTTGCAATTCCATGACTCTTGGCTCTGACATCTGGCCTCTGACTCCAGCTCTGACCTTGGGCTCCCAGTCCTAGCTATCGGCTTCTGCTCCAACCATTAGACCCCACTCCTGTCCCAACCACTGTGTATACCTTGCACATCCTGGGCACGAGAACTGAGTTCAATGCCCTATTCCACTTTAGGAAGGTTTAGGCACTTACTCTCTCTACACCTCAATGTGGATATTAACACTCCCTCCCTTGTGTGGCTGTTTGGGGGAATAAATACACTCATGACTGTGAGAAACTCACATACCGCAGTAAGTGTGGCCAGAAAGCTTAAGTCTTAGGTCTTTGGCCCATTTTTCTTTCAAACAAAGACCACACGCTCCCCGCTTAGAGACATTTTTGCTTTTTACACTTAATACTCAATCACCTAATATAAAATTTAAAAATGTCTCCATAGTGTAGCTGGTTTTTAATAAGTGCCCTGTTCCTCACTGGATTTATAGGGGCAAAGGGTATTTTCTTTCTATAAGAAGTTTCTGATTAACATTTAAACATTTCTTCCAATAAGAACTTATCTTGGGACTACCAACTCATGGGGGGGGGGGGTGTGTTCTGATCTAAGTCTCTTTTCACAATTGGATATCGCTCTGTGATAATGGGAAACACCAGGTTGTTAATGGAGATGGGGATGGATGTAATTAGCCAGTGTTTGCATGTTCGCTGGATAATGGACCATCCTTGTTCAGATGAAGTGAGAAAAACAACGAGTGTACAGGTTGAACTTCTCTAGTCCAGCACTCTCTGGTCCAGCAACATCTGTAGTCTGGCATGATTTTAGTTAGCCACATGTCCACTTCTCATGGATGTGGCCAAGTTTCCCGTGGTCCCATAAAGCCGCCAGTCCTGGCTCTCACTGTTTTGTGCTGTTATTTAGCTCTAATTTACCCCTAAATATCTTCTAACATCCCAGTAAGCAGTGGAAATGTTGGTAATGTGGCCAGACAATATTGGCCTCCTGTGGTTTGGCAAATTCTTTGGTTCGGTTCCATCAAGTCCTGAGGGTGCTGGACTAGAGAGGTTCAACCTGTAGCTATTTTAAAAGTATTAGATGACTAGACCATTCATCTCACCCCCAAATAGTAGATTATTTCCCTTCCAAACACCCACAAAATGTTTCAGTTGCAATTCCAGGACATACACATGTATGAAAGATCTTTTTTGTAAGCAGCCCCACAGCAAAAGGTTACTTACCAGGAAACAACTGCTTGGTTGGTGCACTGAGTTGAGCATCTTTTGTTACTCGAAAAGCAACATCTGCACCTTTTGAAGATCTTCTGCTTGTGCAAAAACCTGTTGTTTTCGTTATCCCTTCTGGTAAATTATGAAAATCTAATACCTTCAAGAGATCTGCAGGTTCTGCTGCAATAAGAAAAGAGGAGAAAACCAGAATTAGCAGGCAAAAGTAATCAGCATTTGCAAAGATCTGTTATAACAACACTAATCATCAATATTCATTTTAAAACATATGTTTTTTTTCCTGATAAATGTATAGCAACTACATTGCTATTGCCATCTTCAATACTAGAATGCCAGGGTGTTGGCTTGAGATGCTAATTCACTGCAGAAAGGAATAGTTTGGGCACATATATGCTCATAAGAATTGTATCTACACTCACGCTAGTTAGCTAATGCGTTTATCAATAGCCACGCTTCAGCTATTTACTGATCATGGTAGAGAAGAGTTTCAGTCAGGTATTTAGAACCTAAAGTGATCTCCACTGCATTGGTGGCATTGCTTGGATACATATTCTGTGCAGCCTCAAATCTGGAGACAGACTGCTCCCCATGTCAGCTTGAAGCTGGATTCCCAAGGGCTGATAGAGTAGTCTCTATGGCCCTGGGACCTGCCCAGTGACTCATCTCTTTAGGGCAAACTCTTCCCCTGCTTCATTTCTCTCCTTGCCAAAACCTTCACTTTCCCCTCCAGTGACAGAGCACAAGGATCCATCCCCCTCCCAGAAATTCCAGCCATCACTCCCTCCTTCAATGACCTATCTGGCCTTCCACTGCTATGACTTAGCACCCAACAAAGCCAGCAGCTGCCAGAAGGCTTGCAAATGTCTGTGGGTGCTACTGTCCTGAGCACACTTTCATAACTGTAACACTAGCGCTGTACACATTTTTGTAACCACTTCCACTAGGGAAAATGTAACCCACACACCTAGGGTATGTCTACACTGCCACCCTAGTTTGAACTAGGGTGGCTAGTGTAGACATATCCCTAGTGAGGTTAACTGTCCCATGCAGTGGCACCTAGACCACAGCAACAGCTAAGAGCAAGAGAGCTCTACCGTACAGGCTGAGAGCCAGCTGGCTTTTTAGTCCAAAGGCTAGAGGCTTCTACACTGAGGTCCCAGGTTCAAATCCACCTGGCAGTGGTTACAAAAACACATGGCATTTTAGATTTGGTTAAGAAACCTGAAACTCAAGCCAGATTTGTCCAGACCCACAAAGCTTTTGGTTTTGAGTTTGTCAAGTCAATCACAACTTGGTTCCAGGTGAAGATTTTGGGTAAGTTTTGTAAAGCTGAAATATGTGTACACAGAGTTTGAACAACCTTCTAGTGGTCGTTTAAAGCGTAATACAAGAAACCCTTGGTGGAGTACATTACCCAGAAGCGTGGATCTAGATTTTATAAGGAAAAAAGACATGCTATAGTGTCAGCAGCAAATCTCAAGTTATTGATCCCTTCTTATACTCAAAGAAAATTCCTCTACGTGTACAGTATACTGCAAGCTTTGGCTCAAAGTGAAACTCGGGGGTGTGAACCTTGCCAAGTGGGGGGAAATGTAAAAAGGTCTGCAAAGAGCCATACACCTGAAAGCATAATGGGTGGGAATTGCAAATGTGTCCCACGCCAGCCTAAATCTATCCCTGATGAAGTCAATGGTAAGACTCTCACTGCTTCCAATGAAAGCAGGGCTAGGCAAATCCTGAGTGCTCTTGGAACTCTTGTCCCATGCTTTGTACAGCTCCAAAGGAAATACTCCAGACAGTGGGCTTGGAATGGTACAGGTTGGACCTCCCTGGTCCAGCACCCTTGGGACCTGACTGGTCCCAGATGAGGGATTTTTCCAGACTAGGGGAGGTCATTTCAGGCCTCCTGCTGTTGGCCCCCACACCGGGCTTCCCACCCCTCCCAGCCCAACTGAGCTGCATGCCAGCTCCCGGGCCCCCTCTCTGCTGCAACACACCGGGACTCTCTGATCCTGGAACATCCATGGTCAGGTCACACCACAGATGCTGCCGATCCAGAGAATCCCAGATTTTAGAGGTGCAACCTGTAGCAGCAGTACTGCACATTTTGGCTCTCTGAAGGCAACGGAAATTCTGCCTTGTGTCCGACCCCACACTTAAGCCAAGCATTGCATATAATTCCCTCTCTTAAATCAGGTCTCACCACCAGCCCTGCAATAACCACGTGCTCTGACCTCTGCTCATCAATCCCCTCAGGCTGCTATTATGCAATCACGGTCATTAATAGAAAGGATCTGAGCTTTACAAGACAAGAAATGTCCCATTACTGACTATGCTGGAAAAGCTCCTTTCTTTTTTCTCTCCCCCAGCCTGAAGCCTGTCCCTTCAATTGTGAATTCCGAGAAAACTATGCAGAAAAAGCACCTGTGCTGGCAAGGAGGCAGACTGCAGCAGGTGCACATACCGCACAGAAAGCATCACCGACGATGGGAGAAAGGCTTTCTTAGTGTGACATAAAACAGCCCGGAGCACGACCTTCAGTGGAATTCACTGCCTACAGTCCTGTGTGCAATAATGCATCAGAACCAGCAATGGAACCATTCCTACTAACGACATGAGGCACAAAGTCTAACTCCCCGACAGGTCTTTGTCCCATCCCTCATTAGGATCACATCCACATTTGCATTTGCTTTAGCTAAAACCTTGAAAAAAGAGCTAATGGAAGGGTTCTGTACTGTTTGCAAAGCCATCATTCCTAGATAATTGGAGGTTGGTTTGCATCCAGATGTTAGGTCTCGAAAACAATAGTAACGCAGCCTGCATGAGGCATACCACTAACTGGCTAAGTGGGCGTTTTTTACATTTGCAGCCAAAATGGCATTTCCGTTTACTAAAATGGACAGTCAGCATTTACAATACATTATGGAGAATTCTGACCCAATACTCTGAGCAAAAAGCTGACAAAAAGATGAAATCCATCCCTCCCCCCACACACATACAACTCAGCAAACCTTTGGCAATGTCAAGAGTACTTTCAGCTTAACAGCCTCATTCAGCCTCGCCAAGACAGTCTATATTTCAGTTTTATTCTCTGAGCAAATTATTTTCCCAGAGGAAATATTTTCATCGAACCTCAAGGATGCAACCAAATATCAGACGGCTAGCTTGATATTGACCTCCTAAACAATGACCTTAGGCAAACTGGCACCCAGCATCCAGACATTTTGAAACTGTCTGTTGGCCGTGATGTATATGGCTAAGAGTGCCAACTTTTTACTTGCTCAGGGAAAGATCCAATGATAATACAATTATTACCAACAGCCAGATGTGTGATAGCTCCTTGTCTGGAAGTGGCCAGATCTCCCAACATTAGCGATACAGAGAAAGGAAGCATGGGAAATCTACTCAGTAGGAAGAATTGAGAGAGAGAGCGAGAATGTACCTTACACCAGAATCAAGTCTATTTTATAATCCGCAGTTACCACTTTAAGAATCTGAACAAAATGAATATACAGATAATGATCAGAGAATGGCAAATAGGTCCCGTAAATGGAACATATACAGGTTCTGAATGGATCAGATAAGCTAATATTTACAAGGTTTGTGTGGGTTATTAATAACAATATATATAACTTTTAATACTTTTTTCATTCAGAGACAGAAATTAGCCCCCTGTGTTTCTGGTATCATGGTAATACATATAAATTATGTCCATACTTCAGAGCAGCATACAAATGGAAAATGACAAGATGACAAATTGAGGCTAGATCTACCCTACAGCGTTTTTGCTCAAAAACAGCTGTTTTTGTGCAAAAACTCGCAGCGTGTCCACACCTCAAGCGCGTTTTTCCACAAGTAAAATGAAAGAACAGAGGGATTTTTCTGGTGTAGGTATTCCTCCTTCTACGAGGAATAACTCCTTTTTGCACAAGAGCTCTTGCACAAAAAGGTGTGTGTGGACGGCAAACAGGGGGGTTTTGTGCAAAAAAAGGCATTTGAAAAAAGCCCAGGTGCCCTGGTGGCCATTCTGTAAATAGCAATCAGAGTTTCCTTTTGAGAGAGAGCGTCCATAAGTCTGGATGCTCTCTTGTGCAAAAGCACTTCGCTTTTTCGATGCACTTTTGCAGTGTGTATGCACTCTTGCGCAAGAAGTTTTTGCGGAAGATCTCTTCCGCAGAAAGCTGCTTGCGCAAGAAGCTTGCAGTGTAGACACAGACAAATAGAAAAACCCCACGCCCTCTTCCTCCTTTCAGAAATAAGTAAGTTAAAGGGGGTGGGGATGTTAGTTGAAGCTTACTTTATAAACTTCTTATAAATGTACGAATTTATTATTAGATCTTCCAAAAAATAATTTAATCCATTTTTAGAGGTTATTTATAGAGTCCAGCCTATAAAGTCCTGTTGCTTATAACTTACAGGAAGCCTATAAAGACTGGTAGAGTAAATAGGTGTTAACACCGTCTCTAATGATGTGCTTATAACCATCTACATAACACACATCTACTCCTGTCTGTAGTATGTTTTTAATATCCGTTTAATCATTTATTAATGTTTTATAAAACCATTGACAAATCTCTCTTAATGTGCTTATATACTACAAAATAACCCTTTTGTTTTTTTTTACCACCTGAACTATTATTATTCCACCAGTTTCTGTTGTACCCAAGGCCATGAATGCCTCTAGATAAAACTTGACAAATACTCAACAAATGCCCAAGTTAGACAGAGGGACGATGAAAGGCAGGAGGTGTCCTATACGGTTTCAGGAAATATACATTTATCACTAAGGGATCATCTTCATTTAGCCCAGAAATATTTCGAAATACCCACGAGTTCATGGTATTTTGGACAATGTAAAAGAGAAGAACCTAAAAAAAAAATCACCCATAGAAACAGAAGATACTAGAACTGGAAGGGACCTTGAGAGGTCATCGAGTTCAGTCCCCTGGCCTCACAGCTGGAGGAAAAGCACATCTACCATGTATAGTGTTTCTCGCAAGGATGTGTCAGTTTAACCAGTTAAGGTTAACCAGTGTTGGGGGCTGGAGCTCTGGTCTGCCACAGACAGGGATTGCTCCAGACTCTATCCATGGCAGGCCTGGATGCCCCACAGTCCCTGCTTGGGGGGGGGAGGGGGCATTCCAGCCCCTCTCTGTGCTTGCCCCTCCTTTAACAGGTTAACTGGTTAAACAATATGTTTAACCTGTTAGCCAATTAAACAGGATTTTATATCCCTAGAGCAGGGGTGGGGAACCATTTTTGGCTCAGGGCCACTGACCCACAAGGGAAAAAAAAAAATCAATCGGGGGCTGCGCATAAGTGAGAAACAAAACAAAAAACCCATCCCTCACCAGCATGGGCTCCCCAGTGCTAGGGGAGAGCCCGGATACAGGCAAGCTGGGGGCTACATCCACTCCCCGGGACTTAGGTTCCCCACTTCTGCCCTAAAGCGAAGGTAGCTGATTGTAATGACTCTAAAATGGATTGTTTTGTTGAGGCAGCTGGACACCCAGACAGATCTCATGACTTCTGTTCTCCACTAACTTCCCAGACTAACTAAGGAAAACAATTTGTGCGCAGCACTGCACCAAATGGTCAGCAGCAAAGGGGTGGACAGATCATCAGGAACAGATTTGAAAGGGCTGCAGAATAATGGCTACACTAAAAGTCCATCTGGAGCGAGTGTAAATATCTTTACAAAGTGCCATTATCCAATAAGAACCCGGCATCGCCAAGACTAGAGAGAGAAGAGGGGATTTCTAAATCCATCCATTGGCCTAAGCAGGATTTCCTGCTAGGCACAATTCAATCTGCAGGCTCCAACGGGCCTGCCAGGCTTTAGGAGTGCGAATGTGGTCAGGTCCACAGGGCACTGGACTTGGAATCGAGACCTTGGTTCTCTTCTTAGCTCTTCCAGCAACCTGTTGTAAAACCTTGGGCAAGTCACCTCTCTGACTCCTGGTCTCCTTTTAGATACCAAGCGCATCAGTTCAGGGCTTGTCTGTCACGATGTCAGCGGTGAGGAAACTGTTTTGGGTCAGGGGCCACGGACCCACAGAGCAATCCAGGAGCACACAACCTTCACTGACCTTCTGGCCCCCAAGTGAGAAGCAGAAAAAAAAAGGACATTCACCTCGGTACCCCCAAGCTCCACTCCAGACCCTAGGGGGACTGGGGCTAGTAGATTTTGTGGGACCCCCCTAGGCTCTGAGGTGAGGCAGAACCTGAGGGGTTCCGTGCATGGGCGGGGGCTTCTGGGGAGCAGTCTGGGGTAGGGAGGTGGGTCTGGGCAAGAGGAAGGGTGCAGGAGCAGATTGGGAGTGGGGGCGGAGGTCTGGAAAAGAAGGAGGGTGCAGGAGCGGGCTGGAGTTATGGGGTCTGAAAGGAAAGTGGAGGAGAAGGGTGGGGTCTGGGTGGGAGGGGAGGGTGCAGGAGTGAGCTTGGGGTGCAGAGTCTGGGTGAGAGGCAGGATTCAGAGGCAGGTTGAAGGTATGGGTGCAGCGTCTGGGCAGAAGGGGAGGCAGGAGCAGGCTGGGGTTGAGGGTGCAGAATCTGGGCAGGAGGTAGCGAGCAGGAATAGATTGGATCTGGGGGGCAGGGTGTGGGTGGAGTGTAGGGTGCAAGAGTGTGCTGGGGTAAGGGGGCAGCATCTGGGCAGGAGGGAGAGTGCAGGAGCAGGCTGGAAGTGGAAAAGGAGTGTCTGGATGCGGAGCAGGGTGCAGGAGCAGGCCGGGGCTGGGGTGTAGGTTCTAGAAAGGAGGCAGACTGCAGGAGCGGGATGTAGGTGTGGTGTCTGAAAAGGGGTGCAGGAGCAGGGTGGAGCTGTGGAGTCAGGATGTGGAGTGGGCTGAGTGTCCAGGTGCGGGGTCTGCACGTACACGAGGGGGCAGGCATGGGCTGGGAGTGTAGGGTCTGCATGGGAAGAAGGGTGCAGGAGGGAGTGGGGTGAGGGGGTCTGGACAGGAGGGAGGGTGCAGGAGCAGGCTGGGGGTGGTGTGCAGGGTCCGAGCAGAAGGGGGCAGGAGATGGGGTGAGGCACCAAGATGTTGCAGTTCGGGGTGGGAACATGACTTTGCGTAGCACGCTGCAGGGAAGTGCTCCCCACTGGCACTGCCCCCCCCCCGATGGTCTCATTGGCTGTGAATCGGCCAACAGGAAAGACGGGGGGCAGTGCCTGCATGGAGCACTTCCCCACACACAGAGCTACTTCCTCCCTCCTGCCTGGCTTTCCTGGATTGGGCCCGTGAGGCTCGGGGCTCCCCCGCCACTGCTGTGGAGAGCCAACTCTGGCATTCCAGCCATGGCACCTCCCTGCAGGGGTGGGGGTGAGCCTTGAGCCTTGCTGACCCACTGGCTGTAGATCCCCCACCCCTGCACTATGTGTTTGTACAGCACCTTGCACGAAGCAGCTTGAATTTCAGCTGTGGTCTCTAGCCACTACCATGGTACTAAAAAGACTAGACTATATGACTCTGTCGACGGAGCCATGTAGATGAGTTTACTCGGCAAAGGGAAATGAAGCAACGATTTAAATAATTGCCACTTCATTTACATCAAAATGGCCACCGTGCTGTGCCGATCAGCTGTTTGTTGGCACAGCGAGGCAGTTTGGACGGGGATCTGCCGACCCCAGAACCCTTCGTCGGCAGATCCTGTAAACCTCGTTTCACCCTTAGAGTCATCTCTTTATCCAACATGCAGCATCCAAAAAGTCAAGTAAAACTGATTTCCGTGGTAGTCAACTTACTAAACTGGCTGATGTGTTATGGCAAATGGAAAGTGCAAACTGACAACTAACTAACCCCTTTTCCCTTCCATTTTTAAAGGGACCTCTGCTCCATTCAAATGCTGGGGTTGCCACATAGATCAGATTCTCCAGGTGACTGGCTCGGATGGATCTACACTTTTCTATTCTCTTCTGAGTGATTGGGCAGCAAAATGGCAAATGAAATTTAATGTGGGTAAGTGTAAGGTAATGCATGTTGGAAAAAATAACCCAAATTACACGTACTACATGATGGGGTCAAATTTAGCTACGACAGATCAGGAAAGGGATCTTGGAGTTATAGTGGATAGTTCTATGAAGACATCCACGCAGTGTGCAGCGGCAGTTAGTAAGGCAAATAGGATGTTAGGAATTATTAAAAAAGGGATAGATAATAAGACAAAAGATATCATACTTCCCCTATATAAAACTATGGTACGCCCACATCTCGAGTACTGCGTGCAGATGTGGTCTCCTCACCTCAAAAAAGATATATTGGCATTAGAAAAGGTTCAGAAAAGGGCGACTAAGATGATTAGGGGCTTGGAAAGGGTCCCATATGGGGAGAGGCTAGAGAGACTGGGACTTTTCAGTTTGGAAAAAAGGCGATTGAGGGGCGATATGATAGAGGTATATAAAATCATGAATGGTGTGGAGAAAGTGATTATAGAAAAATTATTTACCTTTTCCCATAATACAAGAACTAGGGGACACCAAATGAAATTGATGGGTAGTAGGTTCAAAACTAATAAAAGGAAATTTTTCTTCACACAGCGCACAGTCAACCTGTGGAACTCCTTGCCCGAGGAGGCTGTGAAGGCCAGGACTCTATTAGGGTTTAAAAAAGAGCTTGATAAATTTTTGCAGGTTAGGTCCATAAATGGCTATTAGCCAGGGATAAAGTATGGTGCCCTAGCCTTCATAACAAGGGCAGGAGATGGATGGCAGGAGATAAATCACTTGATCATTGTCTTCTGTTCTCCTTCTCTGGGGCACCTGGCATTGGCCACCGTCGGCAGATGGGATGCTGGGCTCGATGGACCTTTGGTCTGACCCAGTATGGCCATTCTTATGTTCTTATGTTCTGTAGAACAGAGATGATAAAACTAACCAGCCTCAAAAGGCTATTTGTAAGGCTCAAATCTTTTATGTTCAGAAGCCCCAAACTGACAATCGTTCTTATAAATTTGGAAGGAGACCTGCTGGGCTGAAGATCGCCCCACCAATTGTTCCTGCTAATGCGAGGGGTTAGTTCCAGTGGCCACAATGCGCCAGGTGTCACACGGGACTAGAAGTGGAGGCAGTCCTCCTCTAATAGACACCAATGTAAGCAAACAAGACAGACCAAGGATAGAAGAATGGGAGGATGAAGCCCGTTTCACAGTTGGGAGACTGAAACGAGGAACAGTCAAGTAGACAAGACAGACCAAGGGTAGAAGAATGGGAGGATGAAACCCACTTCACAGTTGCGAGATGGGAACAAGGAAGAGGAAGCAACTTGCCATGGTCACACAAGAAGCCATTAGCTCTCAGATCTCTCACTCCAGAGCTGGAACCATCAGACCATCCTGCCTTTCAACGGCCTTTAAAAATGACAGAACCAACCCAAAGTGGCATCTGGAGCGAACGAAAGCTTCTGTAAGCAGCCATCATGATTGCTTTCATCAAAAGCTCATGCTTGCTGCCTACTTGCTAGGGGTGCCGGTGCCAAGAGGAATGTTCATTACCTGGAAGGCGTTCAAGGCTCTCTGGACCATTACTAGACACAATTAAATATAACCAAAAAGAAAGGCAATGGGGACCCTTCGACGTTCAACAGAACGTGAGCCCTCGACATGCTGATCAAAAATGGGTTTCCTTTGAAACGGAGAGCACAAACATTCCCTTTGACTGTTCTCTGGATGCCACCATTTGGAGACGCATTTACAGTGCCCAGTCATCTGTTCATCAGTCAATCAGTATGCCAAAGTCCCCCAACAGTGAAAGGGCTTTGTGTTATTGTGTTACAGCAATAAGGCTCCAATCAAGATTTGCCTCCATTGTGCTAGTGGCTGTATACATAGAGAGCAACAGACTATACCTGCCCCATTACCACGATCTTTTAACCAGGCATATTGCCTATCTAGGGCTCAGACTCTAACAAGTACTACTGTATGATTTAAACATGCCCCTCCTCGCACCCATAAAGCCCACGGTACCTTCTTACACGCTAGGTAGCTTCCAGGTGCAAAGTGCAAGGTACAACTAACAACAATGGAGCAAAATCACTTTTGATGTAATTCCACTGACCCCAATAGTTATTCATGATACACTAGGACCTTAGTCTGAAACAACTCCCTCTTCCCCCCGTTGAATTTGTAAGCGATGCATCAACATTACAAAGCCCATTACTCCAGAATAAGGGGCAGTGGAATTCAAACTCCGTAGTCATAGAATCATAGCATCACAGAGCTGGAAGAGACCTCAGGAGGTCATCGAGTCCAGCCGCCTGCCCAAAGCAGGACCAACCCCAACTCAATCATCACAGCCAGGGTTTTGTCAAGCCGGGACTTAAAAACCTCTAGGGATGGAGATTCCACCACCTCTCTAGGGAACCCATCCCAGTGCTTCCCTACCCTCCTAGTGAAATAGTTTTTCCTAATATCCAACCTAGACCTCCCCCACTATAACTTGAGACCATTGCTCCTTGTTCTGCCAACCATCACTACTGAGAACAGCCTCTCTCCATCCTCTTTGGAACCTCCCTTCAGGTTCCAAATCCCCCCTCACTCTTCACTTCTGCAGATTAAACAAACCCAAATCCCACAGTCTTTCCTCATAGGTCATGTGCTCCAGCCCCCTAATCATTTTGGTTGCCCTCCGTTGGACCTTCTCCAATGTGTCCACATCCTTTAAATAGTGAGGGCCCAGAACTGGACTCAGTACTCCAGATGTGGCCTCACCAGAGCCAAATAAAGAGGAATAAACACTTCTCTAGATCTGCAGGCTGCGCTCCTCCTAATGCAACCTAATATGCCATTAGCTTTCTTGGCTACAAGGACACACTGTTGACTCATATCCAGCTTCTCATCCGCTGTAACCCCCAGGTCCTTTTCTACAGAACTGCTACTTAGCCAGTTGGTCCCCAGCCTGTAACAATGCTTGGGATTCTTCCATCCCAAGTGCAGGACTCTGCACTTGTCCTTGTTGAACATCAACAGATTTCTTTTGGCCCAATCCTCTAATCTGTCTAGGTCACTCTGGACCCTATCCGTGCCCTCCAGCGTATCTACCTCTCCCCCTAGTTTAGTGTCATCTAGAAACTTGCTGAGGCTGCAATCCATCCCCTCATCCAGGTCATTAATAAAGATGTTGAACAAAACGGGCCCTAGAACCGATCCTTGGGGCAGTCTGCTAGAAACTGACCGCCAACCTGACATCGAGCCGTTGATCACAGTCCTGCTTTTCATGAGGAATAATGCTATTCCCGAACTTGTCACTCCGAAATAACGTTAGTGTGGATGCTCTGGTGTCACTAATTTGAACTAATTGGCCTCTGGGAGACCTTCAGCAGCTCACCAGAGTGCTTCCTGGAGTGCTGAGTCCAAGGTAGCACATCCACATTAACGGAGCCTGCCTTAGAGCCTGCCTCGGGCCACGTTCAATTCTTCTCCAGAGTGAGGACACGGAATTCTAATTTGTAAAATCGGGTGCCCAGAAGTGGAATGTAGTAAACTCAAAATAATCTCCTAGTGTAGACATAGCTTCAGATGCCACACGACTGTCCGTTGCCTGGAAATAAAGTTTATATGGTGGATCAGCCTAATGCTACCTTTCTGCACAGGGGTGATCTTCACCCATCACAGCATCCTTCAACATCCACCAACCAGAAATTTTGTTTCACTCTGCTTTGGGGGCCCGCCCTAAACAAAACTGAGAAATCCAAAGGCAGCCCCCGGCAAGAATTCCTATGGAAACAAAGAGAGAAGGACAGTGATTGGCCTGGATCAAAACTTTATGGTGTATTTATTATATCTATGACACTGACATTGGCCTTGATTTCCCAAGTGAATCAGTGACAGACGTCTATTTTTTCTTGCTTTTTATGAATAACATTACAATACTATGCAACATGAAACACAAGATCATGCTTTCCATCGAGATGGAGCCAAACCAACAACTAAGCTTTTGCCCTAAAATCTACCGGGCTTTTTATGTACATAAAAAGGGCCATAAACATCCCTTGCTTGTGCAAGAGGATGCAAAGAGCAGAAAGATATCCAGATTGGTTGCTCTCTTAAATCAGGGGGAATCGGGAGTAACTAGAGATGGGAAAGGTTAATGGGTGGGGGTTAACCTTTTAAAGGTTCCGGTTAACTGGTGGGGACTGGAGCAACCTGCATGGAGCTCCCCCTGTCTGCAGTGGTGGGCGGGAGGACAGGAGACTGGTCCAGCCCAACGTCCCCACCCATCTTCCTTTAATCGGTTAACCAGTTAAACATTATGTATAACCGGTTAACCAATGAAATGGCATTTTCCATCCCTAGGAGTAACTGTATTGAATGCTGAATGGGATTACACTGGCTTGGGTTTAAAAACTGGCATGAACGAGAGAGGAATCAATGTTATGAGGATTACTTTGTATGATGGCCGTGCCTTTCTGGATCCCTCTCCAATCAGGGCACCATTGTGCTAGATGCTGTAGAGCAGGGCTACTCAACTTTGGAAGCCCCAGGGGCCACAACAATACTCACAGCACATGCTGAGGGCCGCAACTTAAGTATGGTTGCATAGACATGCAAACTTATATGCAGATAGCTTCTTTCTCTCTGAATACAAAGATTAAGGCAAGGCTACCCAACACACAGGCCCCGTTTAAGTCAGTTCTGCCGATATTAATAAAATGCAACAGTGACCCGATTTCCACCCATATGACAGCACTTTTAATGAGCAATGACAGTCCAGGAATTTATCTACTAAAACTCATATCAACAGAAGGCCGTTATATGGACTACTTTTTTGTTTTGGCTCCCACCCACAGGCTGTATGTGGAGTCCCACATAAACCCAAACTGCACCGTGGGCCGCAAACAAACAGGCTGCGGGCCGCATGTTGAGTAGCCCTTCTGTAGAGCCATGAAATAAGGTGCTGTTCCTGCACCAAAGAGCCTCTAGAAGGTGCAGAGGAAGGAAGTGTTATTTCCAGATTTTTACCTCTGAGGAAATCAGGCAAAGAGTGACTGAGTATTTCCCCAAGGTCACACTGTGACAGAGATCGGAATCAAACAAACACTCCCATGTCCCAGGCCAGGACGTTAACCACCAACCTTCCTGGGTTAATTAGGCCCCTAATTGGTTAATTACCTACTATAACTGGGGTGGCAGGAGCTACTGTTACATGAATAACTCTACTCTTCAGGCTATAGACATGCAAATGTGCACACTGCCCTTTTTCAAACAAGAAAACTGAGAATTATTTAAGAATTATTCAGGGAATCAAGAATTACTTAAGAAAATCAAGCAGGGTTGATGCCAAACTTGTTGATGCCAAACATTATTAAAGCAGAGTCCTTTGACTTCTGGCCTGTTGGTCTGAATATAGACTCCAGCCAAAATACAAGCAGTTTACCTGCCACACCCCGGCTGACAGTAATCCCCTGTAACCCTGCAAAACCACCAGCTGTAGCTTAGTAGCAGCACTTCAGGGCAGATCAGAAAAGAGGCTACAACAACCTATAAAGGAAACCAAAGTCTCATTAAAGTCTGACGGTAAAAACTGGGACATTATGAATCCACATGGCTGGCTGTAAACACCACTCCCAACACATTTGGGTTGTTAATAGCAACCTTTTCTCTCCTTGATTGTACTGTAAATATAGTTCAGGGCAGGGAAAATGTCTTGAACTAATTCTGGTCCTTTTGGACACATGCACTAACAAGGGACTTTTTCACTACACATTGGAAGACAAGAAGTAGGACGCAGACAAACTCTCACGGACCCCTCCTTGAGCTATGACAGTGAATGCCATTCATTTAGCTGCACAACCCTCCAGCTTTGCTCAGATAAATGAAGGTCTACACTACAGAGGTATAATCCCATTTCATTAGCTAACCGGCTAAACATTAAATTTAACTGGTTAACCGATTAAATGGAGAGGCAGTTGGAGTGCCTCCTGCCCACCATAGGCCCAGCGAGCCTGGAGCAGGCCTTTGCCCTCAGCTGGTGGGGGGCTGGTCCTGCCCCCACTGATTAACCGTAATCGGTAAGGACGACGTTTACTGGTTAACCCGTTAACCATTAACATCCCTAGGGCTATGCACAGGTCTGACAGGGGGAAGCAAAGGGCACAGTTTTCTCAGAGCCTGGAGGGCCCATGGCTCCTGGCCACCGCTGCTGCTACAGTTACAGTAGCGACAGCCAGAGCCACAGGCCCTTTATATAGCTGCTGGAGCATCCCAGAAGGGGCATGGCCTTAGGCAGAAGGGGAGGGGCCAGGCCCATCTTGCTCAGGGGCCCACCAAGGCTGTCAGCTCCCCTGTCTACACAGGTAACAAGGGGAAAAGGAGTATGATAATAACAATGAGTTAAACAATGAGCCTGTACCTAGGAATATTATTATTATTTATTTCCATTGCAGCAGCAGCCAGGAGCCTGTCCTCATCGTGCTAGGTGCGGTACAGACACACCACAAGAAGAACCGTCCCCGCCCCCAAGGAGTTTACAATCTACAAATCGGTGCATTCAAATGTGAAGTCAGCAGGAGCTTTGCTGAGCTAACCACTGAGGGAAAGCTGTGTTGGGACTTGAAGATTTGATCCAGTGGCTTTCATCGCTGTTCATGCAAGACAGACACAAGTGCTCTGGAATCTTGGTTTGGCCAGTGACTGCAACGTGAGGATGCTGATCCAATCTAGCCGACACTCGTGGATTAGCAAATCTGTGCTGGAAATCTTGGGGAAAGAGGCCTTTCTTATCCTGGGCTGTCTGTGCTGCCTCCCCTCTTCTGCCAAATTTCTGGGGTACACACAGAGCCAAGAAGCACCAGGAAAAATAAGAGGGGTCAGTAGCCATGGAAAAGTGTATTGGTTCTCAGAACGGGTTCAGCTCAAATTCGGAAGGGGTGAGGTGGGGTGGAGGCCTGAGTGATCACACAGATCCAAATATCATCCACCCATCTCTGCTAGACACAGCTCTCTGAAGGCCTGGGCTGATCCCATATACATCAGTGTGACAGCATTGACTTCAGGTTCACATGAGTATAACACACATCAGAGCCCAGCCTGTCTGATTTTACGTCTTCATCTGCTGACACAGTTTATGCTCCTGACTTTCGTGGCGACAATCGCTCGTCTCACTGCTTTGGAGGGAACGGTGGCATTTGGGGGGGAGGGGCATTTCTACACTCTCTAAAACTGGTGTTTCCACCAAGAAATGCCATCCCTTCGAGCCCAAATTTGCATGGACATTTCCCAGTTCTTTTTGCGTCTCTGACCACCGCCACTGCGGTGCCTGTAGCTCATGACTGGAGGAAGTGAAATGGTGCCAATCAGAATCCATTTGGAAACCGAGGTAAATGTAATTTTCCCAGGAGTCAAAGGGAGTTAAACGCTACTGAAATTCAGTAGAAGATGGGCCCTAGGGCTCTTTCCACTTTCAGCAAACAATATTTTATTGGCAGCTTTTACCTGTAATATTCAGGTTTAGTACCTAAAACTAAGCACTTTGACAGGCCTTTTTACCCAGTGCTAAAATACAGAACTCATTTATAACCTATTTGTGAGGACCAGTGACACCCCCCCGCCAGCCTGAAAAATGACAAATGTACCAGTAACCAACCACTCCACAGGTGTCTCTACTTAATTTTTCTAGGCAGGGAATTCAGACACATAATGTCCCCCAATGCCTATCCCACAAGGAAAGTGATTATATCAGAGGCTGAATTTAAGACTTCAATTACTGGAGCCCTGAGATGTTAGTGACTGACCCAATCATAGAATACTAGAACTGGAAGGGACCTCAAGAGGTCATCAAGTCCAGTCCCCCCCATCACGGCAGGACCAAGCACCATCTAGATCACCCCTGATAGACGTTTGTCTAATCTGTTCTTAAATATCTCCAATGTTGGAGATTCCACAAACTCCCTAGGCAATTGATTCCAGTATTTAACCACCCTGATCGTTAGGAAGTTTTTCCTAATGTCCAACCTAAACCTCCCTTGCTGCAATTTAAGCCCATTGTTTCTTGTCCAATCATCAGAAGTCAAGGAGAACAATTTTTCTCCCTCCTCCTTGTGACTCCCTTTCTAGGTATTTGAAAGCTGCTATCCTATCTGTCATGTCATGCTATAATTTCTATTGGCTATTTCGTTTCTTTACATGGTGCCATTTGCTGGCATTGGCTTTTTCTTTGTCCTTGTTTCCCACTCTAACTCTCCCATGCAGTCACCCCTACAAATCCATTTTCCTGCTGCAGCAGCACACACTACCATTCGGGCCAATCCCAGGTGCTCAGAAATCATAAAACCCCAAAACAATCATGAGCTCATTTTTAAATCCCAGGATTCTTAAGCCAATAATAATACATTCTGGGGGGGATTCAGTTTCCTTTTCAAGCCTTTAGGAGGGTCCTGTTTTCCAACTTTGCTCCATCCACGTGGGCAAGAATGTTACTTTTTTTCTTTTCTGATGGATGCTGAGATAAGCACATGGCTCCAGGAACAGGGTGTTCAAGCAAAATTATCCACCAAATGTTGTGAGACTTGGATACAATCACAAGAGGTGGCAACACCGCAGTGAGGACCTGCATCGGAACGATCTCGGTTCTACAAGGAACACTTTTAAATAATGTCAAGCTAGATTCATTTCTGAAATAAAATGGCCTATTTAGCAATGGAGAAGAGCTGCAGCTGCTAGCAATTTACCCGCAAGGAGATCTAAGAAGCCAGGTGCTTACAAACAGGGTACACGGGGTGTGTTTAGTAACAGACAAGTTCTCTTTCAGCACAAAGGGACCCATCTGGCAAACCTAGTCCGGAGCACACTTATTAATTGTCCAGTTCATTTCATTGCTGGTGAAAGGTGCTGGCTTGACATCCCAGGAGATCAAAGCCATCTGTGTAAGAACATTTGCAGTCATGAGAGAAAATAACTTCTGCCTACCTCCAGGGTTGGCCTGGAAAGACTGTCTGTCTGGTTCATGGGACAGCTGAGTCTTCCTGTCCCAGTCTTTTGGCTGAGTCTGCCACCCGCTTTGCCAATTAATGCCAAAGGCGTTGGTTTTGGGCTGAGGTTTTTTGTTTTTTTAAAGAGCGGGGGAGTCTATTGGGAACACACATGATATCCTGACTTCCCTAAAATTCTCATCTCTTGTTTGATATCATTCATATTATAGTGTATACAGATTGCTTGTTCCGCACCATTTGATGGCACCCAGCATGGGATAGTCCCAGAACAAACCTGTGCATTTTTAACTCACATCCACCAAAGAATGAAATTAGGAATCTAACGGGTTAACTGGATAACCAGTAAGCATTCACCTTACTGGCAAGCTTATCAGGGTAACTGGTTAATTGGCAGCCTGGCCCAGCCGGCACACCAGGTCCCGCTTGGCCTGGGCAGAGCAGCACTCCTGCTGTGGGATCCCAGTTAACCAGTTAAACATACCATTTAACTGGTTCACTTTTTTAATGGGATTTTCTTTCCCTAAATGAAATAGAGCTTGGTTTCTCCAAACAGTTAAAAAGAACCCCACAAAGGCAAGAGAAGGATGGAGTTCTCTTCAGTTCCAATGCCAATTCTTGCCTGAAAGTTCCAGAAAACTGTTTCTCAGCCAGGGGGTCGTGATCCCAAGGGGGGTCCTTAAAGGCAACTGGGGACTCGCTGGCGTCCAGGGGCACTGGACATTTTATTACAACCTAAAAACAATTATATCGGCACCTCACACTCCCCGCGCAGCTTTACCTTTCACGGTCACCTATTCTCTGTCCGCCTCGCAAACCACACCCCCAAATCCATGACGTAGGCTTAGCACTTTTCACTCTTACTTTTTACGGTAAACATCAAGGGGTTGTGACACATGTTGTCTTAGAATAAGGAGTCACCAAACTCTAGTGACTGAAAACCACTGCTCAATCTAGGCCAAAGCATCCTTTACTTACTAAGAGCTGCAGGCTATATATATTTAAAAAAACACCTGGGACTTTCTTTACAGTAGTAAATAATCATCATAAGCAGGGGTGCCAATTGCCTCCCTGGGTGCCTGGGTGAGAGTGTGGGGGCAGTTCCACACTCCTGAAAGGGGCGGGGCCAAGGCAGCCAACCCTCTGTGCCACCTGGAGCACCCCATGTTGCCCCCCCACCTAGCTTCAGAGCTGCCAGGAGTGTGCACTGCAGTGCTCCAACTGCAAATTAATGGGCCCGAGGCTCCAGCCACTGCTGTCACAGTAGCAGCTGCAGCAGCTGCTAAGAGCCTCAGTCCTCTTTGAACGAATAGGCACCGAGGCATCTGCCCCTTCTCTCCCTACCCCCACTACCTGCGGGCCTGATCATAAATGATAAAAAAAGAATTACTTTGATCTTGTATATCTCCTTCCATCCCAGTGTCTCAAGCATTAGAACAATGACCAAGTATTGTTACTCCCATTTTATAGATAGGGACAAGTAGTAGGGAGAGATTAAGTGACTTGCTTAAGGTTGCTTAGTGAGTCAGTGGCAGAGTATGGAAAATAATTTAGGCCTCCAGGCCCACTTCTCCAACAGTTAGCTAGTGTGTGATATTGCTGTGCAGGGAAGCATATACCCATTGCCATTTTGTATCATCTAGAAAAGTTTACCTCTATCTCTCTGCCTCATCAACTTCTCATCTCATTTCAAATCTTAATTGGAGACAGATCTTTTCTCCCTGGCAGATACCTCTTAAATCATAGCAAATAGTAGAGGGGCACAGAAATTAACTTTTTTGTATGTGTCATTTAAAACCAGGAAGGAGGGAAAGTACAGTCGAATGGTGCAAGCAAGAAATGACAGGCCAGATTGTGATCCCAGTAACCCCAGTATAAATTCAAAGTCCTTTGATTTCAGTGATGTTGCTCCAGATTTTCACCAGCACTGAGTTCAGATTACAGCCTTAAGAGTCTGAAGATATGGCTCCAAGACTCATCTTTGCTACTGATTCAATATGTGCCTTTAAACAAGTCACCAAGGGTATGTCTAGACAGCGGCACTGTTTCAGGATACGTCCGGTATCCCGCAATAGTGTTTTTGGTGTCTTAGCAACAAGCCCGTTATTTCGAAATATATTTGAAATATTTTTGCTATTCCAACATCCCGGTAAACCTCGTTCCATGAGGATTAAGGGGCTTGTCGGAATAGCGGTCTCTTTCGAAATTTGGCACTGTGTAGACAATCTCGAAATAAGCTATGCAATCTGCGGAGCTCGAATTGTGTATCTTATTTTGTTGAGCTACATGGCACTGTATATATGTTCCCTAAGAGCCAGGTATTCAGCTGGGGTAAACAGATGTAGATCCACTTACTTCAGGGAGCTGTACCGATTTAACAACCAAATCCCCACTGGCAGTAACATGTCTATTTCTCAGTTCACTCAGGTTTTTTGTTTGTTTGTTTGTTTTTTAAGATAAGCTAATGCCTCCTCCCCCAAAGAGTGTGATGGCGATTCCTTAATTTGCATTTGCAAGGTCCTTTGAAACTCAGACCACAGGTACAAAGTATTATTATTCAATTTTAATTCTACGACCTTTTTACTCTGCATGAATGACATTATGCACTGCACAGTCCTAGTGTGCGGCATCCTTTCTTCAAGCAGCCGGGAAGGGGCCCACAATTCAGTCTGAATGCAGAGGGAGAACTGCTTCACAGACACAGACGAAAGAGGCGTTTTTGTCTTTCAAAAGGAAAAGGTGCTTAAACATTCCCGGCCTCTCGGCAGTGAGAATCCAGACAAGACACTTTGCAGTGCAGCATCGGAGCAGGTCAAGATGCAGGAACAGCCAGCGGTCACTCAGCATGCTCACCCAAATCTGGCACACACCACCAGAACGAACCCTCGAAAAGAAAGGGATTCAGATTCCAAAGTGGCAGTCGCTCACACACAGAGCCGAGCTAACAGAGTTCCCTTTGAAGTACGGGCTTGATCAAATGAGATTGTTTTGGGTTTTTTTAAGGGAGAGATAGGGAGGGGTATTACTCTGCAGGGGAAGAGGCATGCTAAAATTCCTGCTCACGGGCAAAGCTACTGTCAGGGCAACATACTGAACACCATAGAGCTCTGCATGGAAGCCAGCTAAAACAATCGAACAGCCAAAGCAACAGAAAGGAATGGACTCCCCCTTCCCCTTATGCTTTCTTTATTATTTTAAGGGTGAGGAATTACTTTTACAAGTTTGTTTGTTAAGCACTGAGTTAATAAACCCCAAATTCTTTCCTAACATTAAGGCTAGGTCTACGCAGCAGCGTTGTTTCAGAATAACATTGGTTATTCCGAAATAACACCGTGCACGTCTACACAGCAAGCCTGCGATTTTGAAATAAATTCTTACTCCGATGGCTGCAACCCTCATTGTGATGAGGAGTAAGGGAAGTCGGGGGAAGAGTGCTCTATTTCAAAATAACTGCTGTGTAGCCAGCGCCAAAAGTTGAAATAAGCTATTTCAACTTAAACTTTGCAAGTAGCTCAAGTTGTGTAGCTTATTTCGAGTTTAGCCCTGCCGTGTAGTCGTGCCTTCCCAGATGTAGTTCGCTGCCTCCACGATTCAGTGAGAGAACCAAATACAGACCTGGAGTAAGCAGGAGCATTTGAATTCAATACTGTTCTAGATAAACGCTTGAATGTTTCAACAGATGCTTTAGATTGGAGGGGAAATAACTTAAATCCAACCATCATTAGTCAGATTCTACAGTTCTGAGATCCAGGTAAGTACCGAAACAGACAAGAGACAAACCCACTCTGAAAATCCCTTTGAATGTAAATGCTTCTCTTTGCGTTAAGGTTGTGTTTAGCTCTCTTTAGTTCAGGATTTATCTGGAGCCTGTAGGCCAGCGGTAGGTAATCTGTAGCCCATGGGCCACATGCAGTGTTCTAGGTGTGGCCCGCAGGACATTCTGTTTACTGGTGCCAGATTCTGCTGGGTCCCATCCATGTCCTGTTTCTCCGACAGGTGTTACTAATGGGCCATGCACATAAAGCCTGAGCACGTGAAGCGAGCGTCATGCCAACTGCACGCAACATTGACCATGACAGCTGTGTGCGCCCACTGCAACCAAAGTGCAGCTATTGGCACACACCCCGCAAATTCCAGGCACGCCAGCAGAGTCAGCAAAATTACCCTATCCCGGGAGACCATCTTGGTGATGACACTGCGTTGAACGAGGGCCACTCACGTGGTCCACTCACTAGCCTCCCCCATCACTGCTGTAGACTCATTCATGCCCAGGGGATTTCAACATTCACTCACTCTCAATCAACTTGTTAATAGGGATGTTAGAGAGCGACCAACTGAATAGTCATGCAACTGCATCAAATATTGTCAGTCACATGACTATTCAATAGTCCCCGGGGGCGGAGCTGGCAACCAGTGTGCTCTCAGCCCTGCTACCCGGGATCCCCCTGGTGCCCCATACTGCTGCCTCTGTATCAGAGACAGGGTGACAGGCCAGAGCCAGTCCGTGAGGGGAGGCAGTTTAAAAACCAGCTCCCCACACAGACTGGATCCTGCCTGTACCCACTGTGGGCAGAGGCTGCTCTACCACAGCCTCCCCTCCCCCCTGCTGCTGTCTCTAATAGAGGCAGCAACGTGGAGGGGGCAGGCAGCTCCCCCCTGGCACCGACTCCTGCCTGCCCCCCTTTGCTGCCTCCCACAGAGCCAGCACGCAAGGAGACCCGGCTTAAAAGGAGACCTGGCTTAAAAGCCAACACGTATCTGTTCCCACCTCCCACCCCCCCACCCTCGGTCTGGGCTGCTGCCTCTGATAAAGAGGCAGCCGTGCGAGAGCGGGGCAAGTGACTTGTGGGAGCTAATACACGTGGGGAGTTGTCTTGACAGCCAGCAGGTCCCTGTGTGTACCGGCTCTCACCTCCCCTCCTCTCCTCCCCCCCGCCTCTGATAGAGAGGCAACACGTGAGGGGGGGGGATGTGTGTAGTCAATAAGATTAATCGGTTAGCCCCGGCTTATCGGATCATTGGGTATTCAACTATACTATGGCATCCCTACTAATCAAACGCCCAGCATCCTGATCTAATTCTGAGCCACGTTTCTTTAACCATTCCGGTTTCCAGGTCCACCAAAGGAGATGAGCAAAGCTGCTAAATCGCAAGGCAGCTATCTTCGTAAGACAGTCTGACTACCCCTCGGGGGGACCGTATTGCGAGTTATCGCAGGAGCCATTTGGAATTACTCAGCATTCCAAAAAAAGGGATGAATTCAGTCACCCATGTAGCCAAAGAAGAAGGGAACTCAGCACCGCTGGGGAGTCTTGCACCCTGTTACCACAACTTCAATGCTCTCCCCTCTTGGGATGCAGTCCAACCACCATCGGGCCAGGCCTCCGATGGTGCAAATCCATGCAGCTTCCGTTAACTTCAACAGAGCTAGGCCAATTTCTGTCAGCGGGACCGAATGCGTCACCGCTGAGTCACATCGTCAACTGTGGGATTTTTAAACATCCCAAATATTCCCACTGTGAACAAAGCAATTCATTGTGAGGCCCATCAAGCTCGAAGGAGCGTCTGCATAATCCCCAAGGAAAAGAAACACTCAGGGGCATCTACGGCCGCGGTTCTGTCCTGCCGGAATGTATTATATGCCATGGATAACGTGATCTTTGTTTCACTGGGGGTATAAATCATCTGTACAATCAACAATCCTCGCGGTGCCCAACAAAGCAGCAGTGTGGCCGCGAGCCCAAAGTAGGTTCTCCGCAGCAGAATTCAGTCAACTCATGTGCGACTCCAGCTGCAAATGCCACCAAGGGCTTGGCTCTAAAGACACCCTGGTTGAAAAGCGGAGAGGCAAGTAAGACTCAGGATGAATTCCTGGCTACCCATTTTCATCCCGACAGGAGAAGCCAGTCAGTTCAATAGGGTGAGAGTTGTTCTCTTTCTCTTTCCCCCATGCTTTTGTGCCCCATTGTCACCCCACACATGGCCCTGCAGGTGCTTGGGGATGTTCCCTCACGTGCCCGTACCACAACGAGGGGAAGAAAAGGGTGGCCAAGGGAATGTGGCACTGTAGCGCTTCGAACACAGGACGGTGACTGGAGGCCTCCCATTTCCTTGGGGCGAGCGGCACAGCCAACGTGGGCAGGGACGGGCTCCCGGAAGGGTCAAAAATAGGGACCAGGGTCCTATTCTGACCTGTTGGTTGTGTGGGACCTACGAGCAGAGCTCCCAAGTGTAGGCTGAGTGGGAGCTCTCCTCCGACCTTCCTGTATGGCAGAACGGGAGCCATGCCTCCTTCTATACCATGAACGCTTCAGTCTTAAGCCAGGAAGGAGGGCAAGAAAGGGCCCGAGTGACCTGTCCGTCACTCCTGCGCCGGGAACAGCCTCCCACTCCTTGCACACCAAGTGCCCTCTCATAAATCCCTTCTGAAATCTCACTCCCCAAACTCCCCCGGGGGGGTTCCTGTCCCTGCTCTCAAGGCCCGCTCCCGTGGGAAAGGGCTCACAAGCAGAGCGTCTGAGCCCATAGCGAGTGCAGGGGTACCTCCCCCAGGGGCCGGGCCTAACGCTTCCCAGGAACCTGGCCGAGGTGGAGAATCACACGAGTGAGCACCATCCAAGAGACGAGCTCGGTCACAGTGATCACACAACCAGCAACCTTCCCCTACGGCACATCACCTGCCCGGTCCTGTTCCCAGGGTCCAGATGCCAACTTCCCTGGGTACACAGAGGATGGGGGCCTAAGGAGATTTCAGCCAGGCTCCTGGCACAACCACATCCATTTGGCACAGGGGAACACGAGCCCGTTTAAGGCCAGCAAAGCCCCTCCTTCCTCTGCCCTCCCCCCCCCGTCTCTATTGGAACGTCCCCGCGGGACACTGGTCAGTGTCAGGGGATTCTCTCCGGGCCCACGTTCTGTCACCAAGGTCAAAAGAATGAGGTGACTCCATAGCTCTGCAACCCCACCTTCCGGGGCGGCGGGTGTCATAGGCAGAGGAAGGCATTGCCTTCCCAAACCGCCAGCCTGGCCCCGCCCAGGCTCTGTCCCCAGAATGCCTACTGTAGGCATACTGGGGGCGGAGAGTCACTGCCCCCCAAGTGCCGATTCTCCTTGTGCTCCAGGACCAGGGAGGCTGGGGGGACACGTGGTCTCCTCCCTCCCGGTGGTGCTGGGGACGAGGAGGCTGGGGCCACTTGTCTTCCCACCTCCCCATGGTGCTGGGCAGGGGGGCAAGTTGGCTCCTGTGGGGCGTGGCCTGGGCAAAAAGGGTGGGGCCGAGGATGGGGCTCGGGGCTTGCCTCCCTCAGTCCTACCTTCACCCACCGCCCATGGGCTTTGCTTCTGCCAATCATCTCCACAGCACCGCAGGAGATGCTTCACATACCTTGCTGCCCACGGCCTGGCCTCACTCTGCTCTGAACGGAAGCCATGGTGTCTACAATTACTGCCAGGCCTAGGATTCAGCCAGCCAAGACTGGGGCACCGATTTGTTTTTCTTTCCCCGTTACTGTCTTCTTTTTTCTGTTCCCCAGCCATCTGGATCATGCGCGCCAGGATCCACATGACGTTTATGGCTCTAGCTGGCTTCCAACCTTGGCACGTCTCAATGCAGCTGAGAGTGGCTGGGACAAGGCGGCTTCCACGTACATGCTGCTCAGGGATTTCGGTGGCGTGGGTCTCTCTCCGGCTTACTCTATAACGAGCCTCCAAAACTTGGCTTAAATACAGTCTGACCAGCAGTTGTGTAAGCAGCCCAGCTATGGTACGTGCATGGGTGGTGGGTGAAGGTAGGGCTGGGGGAGGCAAGCCCACAGCCCCATCCTCAGCCCCACCTTTTTTGCCCAGGCCACGCCCCACAGAAGCCAAGGTCTCCCCCCGCAATGAGGTGGAGTGGTACATGGCCCCAGCCTCCCCAACCCCAGCACCATGGGGAGGTGGGGGCACAACTGTCCAGCCTCAGAGTATGAGAGGGAGGAGGGCACACGTCCCCAGCCTCTCCAGCCCCACAGCATGGGAGGAAGGAGGGTGCACATCCCCAGCCCCAGAGCATGGGGAGGGTAGGTGTTGGAGGCAGCCACACTCCGCCCCCAGTAGGGCTGTGTCTACACTGGCACAACCTCACGCAAAAGCGGCCGCTCTTGCACAAAAACTTGCTGCCTGTCTACACTGGCCGCGTGTTTTTGCGCAAGTAAACTGACGTTCTAATGTATCAAATCAGGGCTTCTTGCACCAGAAGTCTGACACTCCCGCTCAGGAAGAAGCCCTTTTGCGCAACTGTTCTTGCGCAAGAGGTCAGTGTAGACAGGTAACATGAATTTCTTGCGCAAGAAAGCCCTATGGCTAAAATGGCCATCAGAGCTTTCTTGCGCAAGAGAGCGTCTACACTGGCATGGATGCTCTTGCGCAAAAGCACATGCCAGTGTAGACGCGCTCTTCTGGAAGAGTTTTTTCAGAAGAACTCTTCCACAAAAGAGTTTTTGCGTGAGAATGCGGCAGTGTAGACGTAGCCTAGGTGTTCTGGGGGTGGAGCGTAGGGATGTAAGTAACTAGTCGACTATCCGATAAGCATGGGCTTATCGGGTAGTGGAGTAGTGACTCAGCTAGTCGCCCTCCCCACACACACACCCTTTGCTGCCTCTATCAGAGAGAGGCAGTGGGGGAGGGGGAAGGAGGTGCCAGTGCTAGGGGAAGCCGGCTCCCACCAACACCGTCTCCACAGGGTGCAAGGGAGGCAGAGGCATCCCAACAGCTGCTTTCTGATACAGAGGCAGAAGCGTGGGGTAACAGGGGGTGCCCCAGGAGTGGACCGGGAGTGCACTGACTGCCAGCCTTGCCCCCGGTTGTGGGAGGGGAGCATTTTAGTAACCGTGTAACCACTGAAAATTGTTGTGGCTACGTGATTACGAAAATAACCGATATCTAGCCTCCCTATTACTCCTAGTACTCAAGATGATTAAAACTGAGAGGATTTTAAAAGCTGTGTGACGCCATCCCCATAGGTAGATCATCCACAGCCATATGTGCTGAAACTAGCGGTGCTGGGGGGCGGGGCAGGTCTGCATCACCCACTGGCTTGAAGTACTTTCCATTATACACAAGCTCCAGAGTTTGGTTCGATGGCTCTCAGCAGCCCTGCTATAAAAACTGAACACTCAACTGCCGGAGGTAAGAGAGCCATGTCTGTCGGCCAAGAAGGTGTTGTCTGCAGCGTTGCTGGAGCCACAGTAGGCCCAGGATATGAGAGAGACAAGGTGGGTGAGGTAATATCTTTACTGAACCCACATCTGTCGGTGAAAGAAACAAGCTTTCAAACCACTTCTGCGTAGCTGAAAAGCTTGTCTCTCACACCCACAGAAGTTGGTCCAGGAACAGATATTACTTCACCCACCTTCTCAGCCAAGAATACAGCAAACTGCCACAATCTGTCTGTGGCCCTCTGCCACGAGAGAGGCAGAGAGCACTATGTCGAATGAGCTCCCTCTGATTTGCTTTTCACCATTCATGGCGTTTGTTTACTGTGTTTTTGTGACTAGCCGGGGTGGTTTCATTTTCTGGTCCTAAGGCACTGCTATTTTGACGGGGTTAAACCCTACTAGATTGCAGTGTTACCCCCAGACAATAGGTTAGACAGGCAATTGCTTTAAAAACATTTCAGGAAACACTCCAGGAACTATTTGAATATGTAAAATGATTTTTTTAGAAACAAAAGAAAACCTATATTGCAGGACTTAAACACCCCTCTTTATGGGCAAACTGACTGCTCGGCCAAGACTTTCAACAGTGACTAATCATTGGGGTGCCTCCATTTTTGGGTAGCAGAAAGAAGGGCTGATTTTCTGAAACCACAGACCCTGCTAAAGGGGTCCCAAGGTGTGTGCTCACACACAAAAATGCATCCAAAATGACGAGCTACTTTTGAAAACCCTTGGCCCTCATTTCTGTGCCTTCCAGGTTTATGGCTATATTCTTTCCTGGGGGGCGGACATGCAATTCCTATCAGGAGTAGGGATGTAAG
Organism: Pelochelys cantorii; assembly: GCA_032595735.1. NCBI lineage: Eukaryota > Metazoa > Chordata > Testudines > Trionychidae > Pelochelys > Pelochelys cantorii. The sequence continues at coordinate 8,770,626 of CM064347.1, forward strand.
AGTGTAGCTGTTTAAAGGGGGTAACCAATAAGCTCCTGCCAAACAGCTACCTACACACAGCTCCTGGTTTGGCTCCCAGGGAGCCGCCTGCCACTCTGTGCTGCTGCCTCTTCATCAGAGGTAAAAGCACAGCGAGGCAGGCAGGAACTGGTATGCGTGGGGAGTGGGCTTAAAAACCAGCTCCCTACCTACACCAGCTCCCAGGGAGCTGGCTGCTGCCCCACGTGTAACTGTATAATCACTGAAATTTTCAGCATTTACAGTTACTCAGTACACGCATTTCAACATCCCTAATCAGGAGTTACACATGTGTATAAGCCTACAGTATTCAGTCAGAGCAACGTCTTTGCCTTTCCCTTTGATCATCAGAGAACCACCACGTACGTTACTAGGCATTTTTCGGCTTCAAGAATGGAAGCCAAGGGACCCGATAGCTACTAACCAGTCAGAAAGAGAACCCAGGAGTCCTGACTCTCTGTTCCTTACTCGACATAGCTAGTTCACACTGCCTGGACCGTCACCGCTGCCCTCCCGTTTCGATAACCTCTCCGTCCGGGCTTCGGAGTGTGTCCCCCAGCACCACGAGGCCTGTCACATGCATTGCTAGGGGGATGCAAAACACCCCACGCCCCATCAAAGAAAGACAGAAATAACGGAAGTGCCACACAAGTGAGCAGCCTCCACAGAAGAATGAGGGGAAGGAGCTTTTTCAGGCCACCAGGGTAACTCTCCGTGGCCTCATTCCATCAGTGCCCCTACAAATCTTACCCCAAAAGTGTGGCAGTGGAGGGGCTGAGGTGGGGGTAGGGGTGAGGAAGAAAGTTTGTCTCCTTTCTACTGTTTCATTTCAATCATGAATGGTGTGGAGAAAGTGACTATAGAAAAATTATTTACCTTTTCCCATAATACAAGAACTAGGGGACACCAAATGAAATTGATGGGTAGTAGGTTCAAAACTAATAAAAGGAAATTTTTCTTCACACAGCGCACAGTCAACCTGTGGAACTCCTTGCCCGAGGAGGCTGTGAAGGCCAGGACTCTATTAGGGTTTAAAAAAGAGCTTGACAAATTTTTGCAGGTTAGGTCCATAAATGGCTATTAGCCAGGGATAAAGTATGGTGCCCTAGCCTTCATAACAAGGGCAGGAGATGGATGGCAGGAGATAAATCACTTGATCATTGTCTTCTGTTCTCCTTCTCTGGGGCACCTGGCATTGGCCACCGTCGGCAGATGGGATGCTGGGCTCGATGGACCTTTGGTCTGACCCAGTATGGCCATTCTTATGTTCTTATGTTCTTATTTTTTTCCCCTGCAGAAATGAAATCGTGCACACACAAGCCCCTCTTGAGCAAAGTGCTGTTGCACATGCAGAACCTCTGGCATGGTCCCACTGAAATCAAAGGAACAGCTCGCACCCTTTATGACTTTGCTGAATGATGACTGTTTGCTCCAGCCCCAGTCCACGGCGGGTCCCACGGGGCAGGAGCAGCCCCCTGCCCGGGCAGGTGGGGAGCTGCTACAGCCCCCACCAGTTAACCTGAACCAGTAAGCATGACTCTTACAGTTAACTAGTTAACCTTTCACATCCCTAATTTCTAGTACAGACACACATACGTCCATGTCCTTCCACAGCACTTTCCATCTAAAGATCAGCAAGCGTTATGACTTAAGGCCCATGACAGCTCTCCAAGATACCAAGTGACTTGCCCAAAGCCACAGAGAAAGTCAGTGACAGAGCTGGGAATGAAACCAGGGCAGACTCTCAGGTCTCTGCCTCCATGCATAAAGGACATATGGAAACACTCAGCTAATCCACATGTGTTAAAAAGCTGTGATTGCTGAGAATCTGTCATTGTGCCACAGAATAAAATAAGCGATTTTTCTGGGGGTCTTTTCCCCCCCCTCCTGGTTTTGACTGGCAGGGCAGTTAGCGGAGCAGGAATGCATACCACTCGCCCACATCTGTGCAATATTTGTCCTTCCTCAAGTCGTCAAGGTTAGAAAAACAGCTGGAGAACAGCTTAGTGGGGTGAGACAACCAGGCCCAGGAATCCTTTGTACACAGAACATTGTGTGCTGAGTGAAATGGGACCACCATCACTCCAGTTCCTCACATGAGATTTTGTTGCCGAGGAGTTCAGACGGCTAGAGAGACTATAAGATGCTCCCTCGCGTCACCTCTTGCGGGGTGAGGGGGAAGCCGCTGTGCATCATCTGGCTATAAGTGTTCGGTGCTTCACCAGGCACGGGCTGGCTCTGTTGCTGAGAACATGAAAAGACGCTGAAAGTGGGGAGGTGGCGTTCCTGAGTTAAGAATTTGTGGCACAGTGATGGAAGGTCACTCACCTCAGGTGAGTAGTCGAGTGCCCACGGCTGCATTCCCTGTTATAGCAGCCCGCCTCCAAGCCAGCTCTCTAGCCCTGTCTGAGCCTCTTGAATGCCAAAGGGAACTGCCTCACTCTGGCCCAACAGCTTCCTTTTAACTGGCTTGTTGGGTCCTGATTGGTCACGTTTTTTCCGCCACTCTAGCTTGCCTGGAGGACTTCTCCATGGTTTGCTGGGTGGGGTCTGGCAAGGCCACCAGCCTCCAGCAGGGGGCATAAGGGCCTGGTCCACCCCGTCACAGGCACCAAACAGCATGCTTTCTCCATTGCAATTTTAAGAGTAAACCCAGGTTCTGGGAAGTCTTCGCCTAATCCCATCCCTGTTCTTTCTATTTTGGTGCTGGAAGTTAAACTGCCCATTTACCAGATTAATTCAGTGCATTGATGCAAGTGTTGATGATGAACTACAGTGCAATGCTAACCCTGGTGGAAATCATTTGTCAGTGAACAAGACATCACTGGGATCTAATACTTAGTAGGTACTTAAAAACTGGAATAAAAGGAATCCCTGGAGAATATACAGGACTGAACTAGCAACCAGATTAGAGGTGGAAAGCACCTAAATTCCTTGGGAGTGTGTGTGCCATTTTCAAAAGTGGGTTCAAATCTCCAAAGGTGTTGAAGACCTAACTCCCCTCTTCCCCCATGGCACTCTGTCCTCCAAGGATACAGTTTCAGGGAACATCAGAAGGGCCTGGCATAGAGCAGCGGTCAGCCTGCCCCCGCCCTGTACTGCCCTCAGCAACAGGAGCCATGGGGAAGCAGAGTGATGGCAGGAAGGAGCGGGGCTTGGGGAATAGCAACAGACAAACGCTGCCCGCCAGGACTCCTGGGCTGGATTGCACAATCGCTCTGGCTAGGGATGGCCTGCAGGCTGGGAGTTCCAAACCCCTGCTCTAAAAGGTAGGACTTTCCAAATCTGCCTAAGTGACTCAGGAACACTGATCCCTTTGCTCATCAATGATACTCATGTTCCTAAATCCTTTAGGGGGCGGGGCGGGAGGGGAAGGATTCCAGCTTGAGCAGTTGTAACCTATACACCTAGCGTGGGTCACTGTCCCGTGTAGTGGCCCTTAGACCATTTACAGCAAGAGATAAGAACAAGGGAGCTCTACAGCCAAAACTAAGAGCCAGGTGGCTTTACAGCTCAAGCTAACTTCTAGGACTCCCAGCTTCAAATCTGCCTGATGGGAGTTACACAGTCATCAAATCAGGAGTCAGAAACTGAAGGACACAATCACAACTAACACTGCTGTAAAGCTTCTGGTCACAGGTGGGAGTGGAGCAAGTTAGAGGAAGCTGGAATGTATCCATGGGTAGCCCACAAGCCAAACCAGAGGAATAGTTCAGTGAATGAATTATTATTTGTCAATTATTTTCTTGGCTCTGATATTTATTTAGCAGCACTCATCCCTCACAAAGGGTTTAAATGGGCCTCACTGTTGCAATCAGTAGGGAAAGCTCATCATTTTATTTCAGGCCATTTCACAGTTTTTCCTGGACCGGCTGCAATAATATATAATCCGCCGATGTCCAAATGTGCACGAAGAGACACGCTCGTCCAAATACAACACTCCAGCCTCTGGTCCTTTCCAATTTCTAATCTCACTGTAAGCACACCCAAGCGTACATGGTGTATCGCCCCGCTTCCCAAATGACTTAGTGCCACACGGAGAGGTCTTGCAGGAGTGGCATTCGTGTTAACAAGACCTTCCCTCTTTTCTTTCCCCACTACCACCCGTCTGGACCTATAACTCTCTTCCTTGCGTTGTCATCCATGACTGTCGGATCAGGCCGCCGCGCAGAGCAGACACAGCCCACAGCAATGAATTGTGTGACAGGTTTTTCATTATCCGAGCAAATGTCGGCTGGGGATTAGGGCCACACCGAGAAACTCTTGTTTGTCTGTGCTCTCTGACCTTTGGGCTCCAGAGGAGAAAAAGCCAGTTTATTAACCCTCTCCTCCCCTTCCCAGGCAGAGGCTGATGTCCCAGTTCACCATGAGAACTGTGAACTGAAAACAAGGTAGTCAATGTACGCCAGGGGTTTTCAAACCAGGGGTCACGACCCAGGACTGGGTGGTGGAATGTCGGGCACTGGGTCTCGTTGCTGCAGGGGGAGCAGGTGAGCAGTGGGGCACGGCTAAGGCAGCTCCCTGCCTGGCCTGGCACCGCAGACTGTGCTATGGCCCAGAAGCGGCTGGCAACATGCCGGGCGCCTATGTGGGGCGGGGGGAGCACACAGGGGTGCACGCACTGCCCCGGCCCTGAGCACCAGCCCCACGCTCCCATTGGCTAGAACCTGCTGCTGGTTGCTTCTGAGGTGCACCATGATCTGCGGTGCCAAAGCAGGCAGGAAGCTGCCTTAGCCCCCCTCTGTACCACTGACGGGGAGCCGCTCGAGGTAAGCCCCTCCTGCCCCAGCCCTGATTCCCCACCAAAGCCGGAGCCCCCTCCTGCACGGCAAAGCTCTCCTCCTCAGCCTCAGCCCCACCCCGGAGCCCACACTCTTGTCAGATAATGTTGGGTCGCAGTATCAACAATTTTCTTCAACTGGGTCATAAGAAAAAAAAAAAGTTTGAAACCCACTGCTCTACAACAATGAATGCACATCACACCCCTGAGCCCATCACACCATCAACAACCATGTACACATCAGGGTCCTTGAAATGAAGATCTAGAGTACTGGCCCCTCTCTCTTTCCAGGCAAGCACTTCTGTGATGCCCCTTCCTGGCTGTTTCCAAGCACCTCCCATTAATTGATGGATTTATTCGTGATGACCATTATCCCCACATTATAAACAGGGAAGAACCAAGGTACAGAGAGGGAGAGACTGGCCTATGCCCACACAAGGAGTCTGGAGAGCCAGGAGCTGAGCCCACCTCGCTGTTCATTGCCTTAACCACCAGATCGTTTTGTCCATCCGACAGTTTCCATTCAATGGTTTCAATGGAATTCTTACCGAAACCCCTCTGGGCCAGGCTACAGCTGTGGTGATTAACCCTTGAAATGTTATGCAAGAAGCCGAGAAATTCAGCCCCATGATGACTTTGTTCCCCACATCGAATTCTGCTTCTAAAAAGGCTAAAAAAAAATCAGACGCCCACCCAAAAGCCAAAATACCCATCCAGAAGCATTCCCAGGGACCGAACAGAGGCTGGCCCAGACAAACCTCTGTCTGATTACTCACAGGGATGTGTTTTAATTAAAGATCCTTTCTTTACAAGAACATTAAAACGGGTCAGACCAAAGGTTCACCTTGTCTAGTGTCCTGTCCGCCGACAGTGGCCAATGCCAGGTGCCCCAGAGGGAGTGAACAGAACAGGCAATCATCAAGTGATCCCTCTACTTCAACCATTTCCAGCCTCTAAAAAACAGAGGCTAGGGATACTATTCCTACCCATCCTGGCTTATAGCCATTGATGGACCTAACTTCCATGAATGTATCTAGCTCTTTTTTTAACCCTGTTAAAGTCCTGGTCTTCACAATATCCTTTGGCAAGGAGTTCCCCAGGTTGATTGTGCACTGCATGTATCAAACCTGCTACCTATTAATTTTATTTGGTGATCCCTAGTTCTTATAATTTTGGCATTAACCTCCTCCAAAGGGCCAGTGGCAGCTTTTTACATTTTGCTACAAGTCCTCCAGATACCTGTATAGAAAAAAAAACAGAGGGCTTCATGATTCATCAGTGACTATAGAGCGATCAGCATCCTCTAAACAGCCGGCTTCAAGGCAGCTTCTGGAGTACTGGGGATGTGTCCTGTCAGGTACCTGTAGATGGTGTTCTCTAGAACTGCTTTTCTTTGGGGAGGGAGGGTTTAAGTCAACCTACCATGCCTGCTTAGAAGAGCACCCCTGAAGCTCTTCTAAGCCAGTGACCTAACTTGGCAGGGAGTACATCCAACCTCAATTGTTTTGGTAACCACCAGTGCAATCACACTTGCCAAACAGACAGATATTGCTCATGGACGGTGGAGTGATCAGCCTTTAGTACCAGTCCTTCAGTTAACAGAGGCAAGTTTCTGGTCTTCTCTGTAAGCTGTGCACTTGGGTACTCCAAATGCCGCTCCGCTGAGTAGCACAGCACCCACAGCTAGACTGTTTGTTTCAACTGGTGGTGCACATGGGCACATGCCTTGGTGCACATCAAACTATTCCGCACATGGATGGAAAAAGATTAGAGGGGACATTGCAAGCATCATTCCCCCAGGACAGAATGGCAGCGTGGTGTCTTTCGTGCTCTGGAGCCTGCCACATGGAACACCCCTTTGCAATGCTCCGTTCTCATTGGTGCGATAAGGAGCTTGAGAGGCAGCATGGTCTAGTGGATGGAGCATTCTCATGGCACTCAGAAGAACAGCTTCTAATCCAGGCTCTGACAACGACTTGCTAGAGGACGTTGGGCAGTCATCTCCTATCTCAGAGGTCCATCGGCGGCTATTAGCCAGGCTGAGTAGAAATGGTGTCCCTAGCCTCTGTCTGTCAAAGCTGGGAATGGGCACCAGGGTGGGATCACTTGATGATTCCCAATTTCTGTTCATTCACTCTGGCCGCTGTTGGAGGACAAAATACTGGGCTAGATGGACCTTTGGTCTGACCCTGTATGGCTGTTCTTATGGTCTTATAATCCTATTTAAAAGCAGGTTAGACGGACATCTATCAGGGATGGTCTAGGTCAGGGGTGGCCAACCCATTTAACAAAGAGAGACAAAACAATGGTGGAAAAAATGCGAAGAGCCGCAACAGAGTTGTCCATCAAAAACAAAAAAAAATTTTTTTTTTGTTTAAAAGGAGGCTGTCCCTTTAAGACGGCCACCATCTTGGGCACCATTTTTAAAACCCCCACAGCTCCGGGTGAGCCGGTGGGGGGGGGGGTCAGTGCACAGGAGTAGCTTCAGAAGCCACACTTCTGGGGCGAAAGAGCCGCATGTGGCTTGCGAGCCGCGGGTTGGCCACAGCTGGTCTAGGCGGTGCTTGGTCCTGCCGGGAAGGCAGAGGACTGGACTTGATGACCTCTCGAGGTCCCTTCCAGTTCTGGGATTCTACGATTCTACCCCGTACCTCTGTTCACACCTGTCTGCGGTCCAGTCTGTCTCGTATGTGTTTGCACTGTGCCCAGCATGACGCCCCAGCCCAGACAGAGACCTCCTAGCACTACTATAATACCGCAGTGAATAGGGGCAGTTCAAAGTCAGAAGCAGAGTTATGCTGCTACAACATCAGCTCTTTTTACGGAGAATAAAGCGCCCGTTCCAACTGTAGGGCAAAGTTTCAAGTACAACCGATGAAGTGCAAGATCAAAAAGATCCTTGTCTGGGCCCAGCAGGAGGAAGCAACTTGGAGAGATGGTTCGGAGTCACTTCTTCTGTCTGTTTTCCAGATCACGTAGATGAAGAAAACCTACTGGGGCTTCGTCGCACAGGGGAATGGCATCAGAGCTGCCTCGGTCCCCGAAAGTGGTAAATGTTCCACCACTTCCCTGGCAGGGAGGAAATGATATACCTGAGCCAGGCAGAAACCGCCACCCACCTGCATAACCATCACGTTCCCCAATGGACCCCTTCTGAATTAATGTTACTTGAGCCAGAGGAATAAGGATATGTCTGCTCTACATTGTAAAGCCAACTTGGTGGGAGCCTGGCTCGCGGACTCAGTGTCGCCAGCATCCGCACTGCACTGTAAATCGAGGCTTACAATGGCTGGACCCCGGTCTCGAAGTCATGCTAACACAACCACGTGGAGACCTTCAGACTCATGTCTCTGCAGCTAGAGCAGCATCCATACTGCAAAATGTCGGGACTTGGACCCAAGTCACAGCAGGAGTCGGGCTCTGATCTACACACTTTGTAGAGTCCTAGGAGCATTCCTCCTTGCTGACCGGAGTCAGACTGATTTCTATGTAGGTGAAACAGAAGTTTGGTCTCAAAGCTGAGTCGGAGCCTGGGCCAAGAGATGGGTGTGGTGATCAATCCCTCGGGGATTGATTTAGCAGGTCTACTGAAGACTCACTAAATCAACCGTTGATTGCTCTCTCAGTGACTATGGACTCAGGCTCCTGTTATGGCCTAAAAATAGCAGTGCAGACGTTCATGTCAGGCTGGATCTCAGGCGCTAAGACACCCCACCCCTGACAATCAGGTTCCAGAGCCCCAGCTCCAGCAGATACACCTGCACTGTTGTTTTTAGCACCATGGCACAAGTTCTGCTAGCCAGATCTTGGTTTGGAGATTTGCTGCTGTGGGAGGGACTTTTTGCATGTAGATGTACCCTTCCTGTGCAGCGCAGTTTGAAGTGGATCGAATAGCAGGTCTTCCTTCCACAGATCCTAGCGACATCACAGCTTTTCTCCACAGCTCTCAGTTCTCTCACTACCCAGCCAAAGGTCCAGGGGCACCTTAGCAATCGCATTATATCCTGCTGTAACACGCTAAACATCAAACCCACAAAAGCATTTCAGTGTCTAAGGTCACGTCTACACGACCACTTATGTCGGCAAAACTTATGTCACTCCCGGGATGGGAAAAAATATCCCCGAGTGACTCAGTTGTGTCAGCGTAAGTGCTTGTGATCACTTACACTATGTTGGTGGGAATCATAGAATCCTAGGGCTGAAAGAGACCTCAGGAGGCCATCAAGTCCAACCTCTTGTAAAAGCAGAACCAGTCCCAACTAAACCATCCCACTGTACACTCTCTAGTGTAGGCACAGCCTCAAGCATTGATCTCAACGGTTGTCCAAAATCCCTTTGAGGATCTGGGCTTTGCACTCTTCCAGGCACTTGCGGACATTTTTTTCCGACCCTCCTTTACTTCACTTTGGACCTAAGCTAGACGTACGGAGTTGTTTGAATCAGTCCATGCCGATCCGCCCTCCCAGCCCTTTTGGCGACTGTTTCTGGCCCTCCTTCCAACTAGGCGACATCTTTCAAGCACTATCAAGGCAGTGAGAATGGACCGCAGTATTCTAGTGGTGCTCCTACAGCAGCTGTATTGGGAGGGGGCAATTAACAACCTGCCTCTTGATGTGATATAGCATATATGTGGCACACACAAAAAATTGATCCCCTCCCTCACACATACACGGCTAGCTGGTGTCTGGTGCTGGAGGTCTCGAACTCTAATCATTTCCTAAAGGCCTTTTGCCTTCTCTTTTCTCACAGCTTTAGAGTCCCCTGGAGGGTTGCGATGACTGAAAGTGAGACAACGCAAGACATCTCTATGGAGAAAGAACAGTAATGACATTATCTCTGGCCGTAAAGCTAAGTCAGAGATAGAACAAGGGAGCTATGCCCCCACTCCTATTGATCTTCCTGATTCTATGTCAGAGGTTAAGTCAGTAAAGCCCTTGGATTTGCTAGCCAGGAACGGTTTTATTTAGAACGTATTTACCTTGATACAGAGGCACTAGAAGAACCCTCTGCCTTCCGATGTTTGAGTTTGTGGAGTGTAGCTTTCTCTGCACGGGGCACTTCTTGAATGTGTGATGGAGGATGAGCCCTCTCTTATGTTCACCACACAGACACATAGGTGTAAAGAGAGTTCACTCAACTCAAGCCATAGGCAATCAATGAATCTTCCTTGTAAAGCCAAGGACAACAAATATTGTGTAACCCACCCACAAACCGGTTCCATGGCACCAGTAAAGCTCTTTGACTCAACTGCTTCTCCATGTATTAAACTATATTTCAAACTCCACACCTGTTATCTGGTTAGAACAGGGAGCAGTGTATTGAGACCCCGGAGTTCTGTTCACATCGTAAAGTGTCTTAATTACAATTCGGTTCTGCCATCTAAATACTCCCAGAACTATTTTCCCCTTCAACTTAATTAATTGTTACATCAGCTGAGGATTCCTGGCCGCAGTGTTTAACTCGCATGGGGATGGGCCACCCTGAAAACCTCTGGTAGTTAAGAGAAGTGCTTTGTGTTTCAGTAGAGAATGTGTTTAACTAACCCCATCGGGGTCCTACATATGGCCGGCAAGACATGCCGTTTACCATTGCCCACAGGCAGAGTTACCAGATTCTGCTGGTTTCCATATGGGTCATTTTTTTCCTACTGATATTACGGAAGTGACACGCATGTAAAACCCATGAAGTGAACTGAGGACTGATGGTACACAGCACTGATGCTTCCTCTGCATCCAATCACAGCGCTGCTATGGTTCCATCAGCACCTGCCGCCAATTCTAGGCAAGCAAGTACAGTGAGCAACACTGCCCTATCCCGGGAGACAATCTTGATTACAACCATCTTGTGGCCCACTCACTAGCCTAGTTGCCCATCCCCAAACTACAGGACATAGTTTTCCTCAAGCCACAGAGGAACTTGGCTTCCATGTCAGGGAGAGGTAAATTCCCGTCTTCAGCTTATTTTTACTTCCTGGGAAGTCACTCACTACGTGACTAGGGTTACCAGGTAGACCCCGCCAAAAAACCGGACACACTTGATTGCTGGGGAGAGAAGGGGGGGAGAACTGGCCAGGAGTGGGGTGGGGTGGGGTGGGAAGCAGAGCTAGCGGGGGTGGGGGGAGGGGAGCGGGTCCGGGGGCCGCAGAGCTAGACAGGAGGAGGGGGGGCGGGAAACAGGGCTGGCGGAGGGGGTGTCTAGGGGCCACGGGGATGGCCAGGAGGAAGGGGGGGGCGGGAAGCAGAGCTGAGGGGGGGTCGGGGCCGTGGGGCTGGACGGGAGGAAGGGGAGCAAGAGGCGGGGCTGGCGGGGGGTTGTCCAGGGGCCGCAGGGCTGGATGGGAGGGGGGGGGTCCAGAGGAAGGGGGTCGGGAAGCAGACCTGGCGGGGGGGGGGGTGCAGCCACTGGCCACAGCCGGAGTCCTTCAGGCCACGCCCCCAGACGGCACTCCCTTTAATTGCGAGCAGAAGCCGGGCGGGGGCGGGGGAGGGGCTGGGAGCCACTCCCCCCGTCCGGCTTCTGCAGGCAACCACAGGCTCCCAGCTGGGAGGCGGGGCCGCGATTGGCACTGGGAGCCTCTGGTCACGTGCAAAAGCCGGGCGGGGGGAGTGGCTGGGAGTCCCAGCCCCCCGCTTTTGCGTGCGACCACAGGGCTCCCAGCACCAATCGCGGCCCCGCCTCCAGTCGCTCCCCCGGCCCCGCCAGGCTTTGGTCCGGCGCCCAGCCGGGAATTCAGAAAATACCGGACATTGCACATGTCTGGTATTTTCTGAATTTTTCTACCGGACAGACAGTGCAAATACCGGACTGTCCGGTACAAAACCGGACACGTGGCAACCCTATACATGACTGTTAGTCAGACTGAGAGGTGATAAAGAACGTGATCAAAAGTGATCAACAAGCCCTGTGATGACTGCAATAATGAGGCTTTTCCGAGCTCAACAAAAATGCTCTCTGAAGACTTTCGGGAAAAGAGAGCTCTGGCTTCTTAACTCCCAGCGACTTATTTAGATGCCACTGGATGGGGAGTCTGGCACACCCGGTGGCGCTTAGCATTGCAGCAAGGCAGGTACCACTGTCAGGAAGAACAAATGGGCACTGGCAGTGTTAGCAGGCGGAGCCTTCTTTAATTACTACCCACAGCTGGTCCAGACAAGAGGCAGAAGGGCACTTTTCCATTGGCCCGGAATAAATAATAAAATCACGTTAACACGGCATTGTTCATAGAACGGATTGTGAAGCACAGACCTGGCAAGCAAACCCGTGGGGCTCACTATTTTCCATTCACACTTCCACAGAGCAACTTTGACTATCCCCTTAAATTCGGTAGCTGCTCATGGCAGGTTTTATTTGTCTCCGCCATGTCAACGGGGTGGAAGCGAAAGAACCATCTGTCTCAAAGCAGGGTTCCCGCTCCGACTGGCTGAGAAAATCCACTCTCAAGTCACATTGTGTATTACAAAAGCCAGATGACTGAATATGGCATGTTACTCAATGATGAAAGGGCTAGAAAACTTGACCTAGGAGGGAAGACTGAAAGAATTAGGCTTGTTTAGTTTAGAAAAGAGAAGACTGAGAGCGGACATGAGAGCGGTTTTCAAGCACCTAAAAGGGAGTTACAGGGAGGAGGAAGAAAAATTATCCTCCTTGACCTTTGATGATAGGACAAGAAGCAATGGGCTTAAATTGCAGCAAGGGAGGTTTAGGAAAAACTTCCTGTCAGGGTGGTTAAACACTGGAATAAATTTCCTAGGGAGGTTGTGGAATCTCTATCACTGGAGATATTTAAGAGCAGGTTAGACAGACACCTGTCAGGGAGGATCTAGATGGTGCTTGGTCCTGCCAGGAGGGCAGGGGACTGGACTTGATGATCTCTTGAGGTTCCTTCCAATTCCAGTGTTCTATGATCTACACACCCATACTGTGAATGAACAGCAAGAAAGGAGAATCGAGCAGCAAGAAGGGAAGATCGCTGGGGACTACGGCTTTTATAAGATGATACTTGAGTCTGCTCTGCCTCCCATCTAGCTGTCACGGAGGCTGGGTAGGGTGGGCAGGTGTGGTATAAATGTAAATATGAACAGACATTGGTATTTGGGAAGGGGCATGGAATTCAGGAGAAAACTGTAGTCCATAAGGCCTGGAGAGGCAAAATGTAAACTTGACCCTCCCACAAAAAAAAATTAGCCCTCTTTCCAAATTTCTACCTTAAAAGATGTATCATTCCCACTGGGGACAGAGGAATAAATGTGCACGGTCAAAAACTTGACTTTGCTGTTAATTCTCTCTGCTAATTATACCAGGACTCCTCTTTTGTGAGTGCCAGATTAAGGAACACAAATGCTAGTTACTGTGATGTGCTTCAAGGACAACATCTCAGAAAATTAAACTGACATCTCTAAGGGTATGTCTAGACTACGTGGCTCCGTCGACGGAGCCATGTAGATGAGGTTTCTAGACATAGGGAAATGAAGCGGCGATTTAAATAATCGCCGCTTCATTTACATCAAAATGGCTGCCGCGCTGTGCCGATCAGCTGTTTGGCGGCACAGCACGGTAGTCTGGATGCTCCGCAGTCGACAAGGGAAGCCCTTGTCGACCGCCCCGTTATGCCTCATGGAATCGGCACAGCGCGGCAGCCATTTTGATGTAAATGAAGCGGCGATTATTCAAATCGCCGCTTCATTTCCCTTTTTCGAGTACACTAATCTACATGGCTCTGTCAACGGAGCCATGTAGTTTAGACGTACCCTAACAGAGCAGCTACAAAGAGAGCAAACTATGTCTAGCAGAGCAGAGGCCTCAACATGCTAACCACTTAAGGCTGCAGAACAATGCATCAAATTAGGACTTAACATCTTATAGGGACATGACTGTCAATTCCAGTATTCCTGGAGAGGATTTAACAGCACTAGCCTGTCTCGATAGGAATCCTAACATACAGGCACATATTTCACATTTCACAGCATCCTGCCAGCCCTTATTCACCCTAATTGAGTAGCCCCACGCTTTGCAAGTAGTTCTATTTATTTCTGGAGGCAACTACCTTATAAGAGACAACTCAGAGGCATAAAAGTGGGAAGAGCAGGCCCGAAACGCTTAGTCAACAAAATGCAATTTGTGTAATTTTTCGTGGAAGACTCATGTAAGCATGGCTGGGGCTTAGAGCTGCAAAGAGGGTACAAGTGGAGAGAAGGCTCGATGGCTCTGCCCTGCAAAGAGAACATCAGACGCAGGCTTGCACAACCTAGCTTTGATTAAATAGAAGGTAACTCTGGTAGCCCATGCAGTTGTACGAACTTGCTGTCCATACACACCTAGGATCCCAGGCAATGGGCCTCAGGCAATTAACATGTGCCACCGCCCACACTAGGTTGCCATTTTTAGTGAGCTAAATCTATCAATGCTAGCTCAGGTACCCCTGTGTGCACTGAAGTCATGCCTTCCGATTCCAGTGTATACATACCCGATAAGTCTCTTCCTCCCCAAGGCATTGACTATTTTACCTTTCTGCTTCCCTTGTCTGACAGGAGTCTCTTTACAAAAAGGAAATCCAAAGCACCAAGTGTTGCTTGTGCAAAAAAAAAACAAAAAAGGTGTTTCTAACACAATCCAAGATGAACAGAAATGTTTTCCTGATTTAAAAAAAATCATACTAATTCCCCACCATGGATTCACCAAAATATTGTGACTTTGTGCAACTACATGAGAGTCTGAAGGTGTAAAGAAACTAACAAGAAACAACAACCCGAAACTGAGGAGAGTATGCGATTGCTGCAACAAGAGAGAAATGCAGAAAGTAAAGGCTGCATAAATAATGGAAAGTTATTCAAGTACTAATAACAGTAGATCATTAAAACATCTATCAGGATGTTTGCACAGTATATTACATTTACTTTAACACTGTCCCTTAAATTAATTAACCTTTACAACATACCAGTGAGGCAAAAGAGGATGATTAGCCCTATTTTAAAAGACAGGTACACAGACCTGAAAAGAAAGTGACTTGTCCAAGGTTACAGGAGCAGGCAGTGGCAGAGGAAAGCACAGACCCGAGGAATTTGACTCCCAGTCACCTGCCTTGCCATTAGACCCCTTTTTGCCATCAAATAAAAATTACTTTCTCTCCATTAATCAGTTGTGATGTTAACAATTCGATCTTAATTGAGCCTTCACGTTGCAGGCTTAAATGTAAAGTTTTCCAGCTATTTCAGATCAGTCCCAAATCTATCCAAAACAAATTACAAATTTAACCTGGCTCACCTCATCAGCCACCTAGCAAACCACTCACAGTGGTACTGATGCGTCAGTCATTTATAGTCCAGGAGTGTGACTAACACACTCTGTTGCCCTTTAACAGTTTTTAACAAGACCCCCGGCTGCTTCAAACACACCAGGTCATCAAGCAGGAATCCACTAGCACTCACTGTCCATAAAGAGCAGCTGTTCCGTTTGCAGCCCAACTACCCCAGCTGTGAGGCACTGTACAGCCATGATTCATTCCCACATGCAGGCAGACCTGGGTGTGGATGTTTGGTTTGTTTCCAATCTCTCCAGCCACAGTATCTGGGGAGAGCCACACCCCGTTGTCACAGTGATGGGCTCTGGTTTTGACTATTTTTGCCCCCTCTTCTGCATCCTGCTGCAATTGTTACTGCAGATTGCACCTCTATAAACCAGGACTTTCTGGTCCTGTGGACCATGGATGTTCCAGGATCAGAGAGTCCTGGTGTGCTGCAAGGAGGGGGGTGGGAGTGGGGGAGTCAGGAACCTAACACAATGCAGGGGAAGGAGGCGGGAACCCAACACAATACAGCTGGGCTGACCTGGGGCCTGGCCCAGCTGGGCTGTGGATGGGGTGTGTGGAAGTCCGGCACATGGCCCAGCTGGGCTGCGGATGGGGTGCGTGGGAGTCCAGCACGTGGCCCAGCTGGGCTGTGGATGGGGCAGCGGGAACGGGAGCCCAGTGCACAGCTCAGCTGGGCTGCCCAGTGGCAAAGGGAACTGGAAGCTTGGTGGGGCGACAGGGCAAGGGGTGGGGCCAGCAGTAGAAGGGGGCAGAAATTACCTCCCCTGGTCCGGAAAAACCACTCATTCAGGACCATTCAGATCCCCAGAGTGCCGGACCATAGCGGTCCAACCTGTACTTCACCTGACTTGGGAGGAGTGGCCTCTCTGCATGAAAATTGCTCTCCTGATAAGACAGGCCACTTTAGGACCCTACCTGGCCCATGAACGTTACAGCTACCCCCGACCTATTTGCAACACAAGGGAGCTTGCCACTGGCTGCATCTCCTTTGTATTGGCCCTTACTTATCCTGGAGAGATTGCCGTTCACTTTCCCCCAGGCAGGAGATTGTTATGCCATTTACCCCAAGGGCAAGGGCAGAACAGAATAAAGTAGTGTTTTCCCCCAGGCCTCGCACACAGGAAGCACCAAACAAAAGGACAGCTAGCTAGAAGAAAAGCTGATCACCGCTACCCAGAGGAGGGCAGAACAGAACACAGCTCTGTGTACAAATCAAGAGAATATGCATCAAGGGAACACTAAGGATGAGCCAATTCTCCTGCCAGGATAATTTTGGTGCTATTATTAGAGTAACTGATACCTACATATCAAGGCTGTAACCAGGAACATGGCTATGAATCTAAAACAGCATCACAGAGTCTACAGAGAAGCGGCTGGTGGTGAAAGTGTCACAGACAGGCTGGAGGGAATTTGAATGGCTCCCAGACGCCAAGTTACCAGTAATCATTCTCTGTTTTCATCCTGGCTTCCGTCCGACAGCAAAGCGTTTCTTTGCATTTTCCAGCCGAGCGGGCTTCTTTGCAAGGTGAGAACATAGCTGATCTTCTCCATTACAATGGTGCTAAAACATGGACATTAGGAAAACTTCCTAACTGCCAGGGTGGTTAAGCACTGGAATAAATTGCCTAGGGAGGTTGTGGAATCTCCATCACTGGAGATGTCTAAGAACAGTTAGACAAACACCTGTCAGGGATGGTCTAGATCGGGGTGGCCAACCCATTAAACGAAGAGAGCCGAAACAGCGGCGGAAAAATGAAAAGAGCTGCACCAGAATTTTTGAGGAAAAAAAATAAGGAAAAGCTCCCCACCACCCAGAGTTGTTGGGGGGGGGGGGAAGGACGCTGCCCCTTTAAAAACCACGGGTTAGGCTTTTTGGCCACATCAGGGTCCCACTGGCCGACACCATCTTGCCAACACCATTTTGCCGTACCGGACGGCTCCCCTGCACCCGGCGAACACAGGGAGCCAGGGGTCGTTTGTAGGGGAGCATGGGGAGGCTTTGTGAGCTGCACTTTCAGGGGTGAAGA
Organism: Pelochelys cantorii; assembly: GCA_032595735.1. NCBI lineage: Eukaryota > Metazoa > Chordata > Testudines > Trionychidae > Pelochelys > Pelochelys cantorii. Next base: position 8,787,757 of record CM064347.1, read on the forward strand.
GCCGCATGCGGCTTGCGAGCCACAGGTTGGCCACCCCTGGTCTAGATGGTGCCTGGTCTTGTCATAATGGCAGGGGACTGGACTCGATGACCTCTCGAGGTCCCTCCTAGTTCTAGTGTTCTATTATTCTCAGCAGGGAAGGGAGGAGGACACAGCAACCTTGGCAAGGGATGAAAGTGAATCCAGAGAGAGACACAATAGAAATATTTTGACCGCACAGAGAGGATGAATAGGAGTGAAGGAAAATAAAGGCAGTGCAGTGATTTGGGGATGCTGTGGCACTCTAGACATCTGGAGTAGGTGGTATAAACAGATCCAAAAATGTTTTCACCAATAAGACAGCCAGAACTTTCATCATTAGGAAGAGGGAGATTTTGACTAATGGGATATTGACTAGGTAGAAAATAGTTTGGCTCTGAGAGAGAAGACCACCCTAAGTCATATTCTCAGTTGGTTTCAATCGGTACAGATCAGCAGGAATCAACTGAACTGCTGCAGATGACTCCAAGTGGACATCAGACTCCATAACCCCGTGGAAAAGACAGGGTTGTTTTCTTCCAAAGTTAACAACCTCAAGTCTGAACATGATCTTTGAAAAGCAGCCAAATATGCTCAGCCTTCTGTTGCCCATTCCCAGCTTCAGACAGAGGCTAAAGACACCATCCTGGCCCATCCTGATTAATAGTCATTGATGGATCGATCTTCTATGAATTTATCTAGCTCTTTCTTGAACCCTGATATAATCCTGGTTTCACAACGGCCTCTGGCAAGGAATTCCACAGGTTGACTGCGTTGCGTGAAGAAATACTTCCTTATGTTTGTTTTAAACCTGTGACCTATTAATTTCATTTGGTGCCCCCTTGTTCTCGTGTTATGGGAAAGGATAAATAAAGTGACAGCTGAACAGGAGCCATAAGGATCCAGTGATGAGGGCAAGGATAAGAGGACGCCGTACCAATAGCCATCGGTGTTAGGAAAGCAGAGTGCACAGTGATACAAAGTGCCTGCCATGTGACCGGTGGCAGAATCTTACTGTCACAAAGTGGGAAATATTTGAGAACAGTTGGGCTCCTGCCATGAAAAATCCTCCCAGCTCAATCCAAAGAGAGAAAAGGGTAGCATGGGCCAACTGGGCAGGGGATAGGCCAACAGAGAAAGTCACACAAAGTGCACCAGGACTTTTCAAAATATACATGGCGGGGTAAAGAGAAAGGTCGGGGGAGCTAACAAAAATAAGCGGGAGCGAATCCAATTAAAGGAGCAAAAATAAACCACCATGGAAAGGCAGCGGATAGTTCCACGAAGAACAAAGGGAACCAGGGATGTGTTCACGGAATCCCAGTGATCAGAAATTAAGGGAGAAAATGTAAAAAGTGAAAGGAATGGGTGGGTTAACTCAGCAGCTCTAGTACCTTTAGTGAGGAAGGGTGGGAGGGAAGAGAATGGGGAGCCGGAGGAAAGGGGTTATTTATTTTTCCTGGTGTGGCAGGCCAGAGAGCGAGAGGGTAGATAGCACTGGCCGTGGTTGTGGAAAAAGTGAACACTCTGAAGGGAGACAGACTGTTAGGCCCAGATAACACAGCCCCAAACAGCTTTCAAAGACGTGTGCTTAGAAATGAGGGAGTCCTGCATGGCCACAAGTAGAAATTCTCTGACAACAGCATCCAGTTCCCAAAAAGCAGGTGGCAAACACCTTGTGCGTTCGGTGTATACGCATCTGTGCGGAGTATCAACTAACAGGAGGGATGAGCCTCTCAAGATGGCTCCCTGATTCTAGGGAGGGAGATAAGAGAGAGAACGCTGTCTGAATACCCAGACCACGTGCCTCAGAGCGGGATTGCTTTGCCTGAGAAACACCCCCCGAGAGATGGTGGAGGCCCCCCATGTCTCTGGCAGCAACCAGATGGAATATAGCAATAATATATGCGTGATCATGGGATACAGGACCCCTGTTACATGATCAGGGCGGGGGGGAGTTGAGTGACTCTGCCCAGGTGTTTAACTATGTTGCAACACTTCCAGCCTACCAGCAGCTTCCCACCCGACCCCCACGATTTTCATGGGATGTTGGTTTCTTCCATTTAAATTCCTCCTACATTTACAGTCCGTGCTTACATAGAGAGCAGTCGGAGCATTGAATGTTAACATGCTACACAGAGTGGGGGAGCTCAGATGGCAAGTATGTAAACTTCTCCTGTGGCAGGAGTTCTCAAACTCTTTGGCCCATGGCTCACCCCGCTCAACACAAACCTTTCCTCAGGCCACCAGCCAGCCATCCATAATGACAAAACGGGTGCAGGAGTGGCCTGGGGTGGAGGGGTCTGGGTAGGAGATAGGATGCAGGAGCAGGCTGAGGGTGGGGAGTCTTGGAGGGTGGATGCAGAAGTGGGATGGGAGGGCGGGGTCTTGGCAGGAAGGAGTTGGGCAGTACTTATCTGGCTCCGTGCCTCCTGCCATTCCCAGGCATCGCCCTCACTGCTCCCATTGGTCATGATTCTGGCCAATAGGAGCAGCAGGGAAAGCCTCCAGGTGAGTGGCTTCCTGCATCGCCATTCCCCCAGCTGGGGGGCATGGGGGAGTAGCAGTGCATAGAGCCGCTTCCTTCCCCCACAAGCCTGATTCAGCCTACGAGGCTACCCCCGCAGCAGGAAGCCAGTGCTAGTGCTCCAACCTTGCGGTGAGGGGAGCCCCGAGCCCGCAGCCCACCGCAAGACAGTCGTGGACCACTAGTGGTCCACTGTGAGAACCACTGTCCTACCACTTAGCTACCTGCAGTGCAGCCTGGAACTTGCTCTCTGCCCATTTTAACTTTCCTTTCGCTTCCCCTGCCTTTCAATGGGTCACTCTAGTTCCTAAGCAGTACAGTAGCTGACTTGAGATTGTAGCGACTCCCCCCAGCCGCGATCCCAAAAAGACTGCAAGAGAACACAGGACAAGTGCTTGAAGAGCTTTCACCGACCTGAATGCTTTAGGCTAGTTGGGACAGTCTCGTGATTAGCCTGTTGGTGACCGGGAGGATTATTAGCTTTTTATTCCTCCCTTTCTCATTATACAATAGTCTCTCTGTGCCACTTCAATAAAATATCCTGTTTATAGGTTCCATTTAAGTGCTATATTGTGAGAAAGAGGTGGGGTTTGCCCAATCATGGGACAGACACAAAGTTTTATTCTCCAATTCTCTGATGTGCTGACATCTTTTTGACCATGACAAAGCCAAGATCCAGAAATTTACATGTATATTAAGCTCCTGCGTGGCTCTGGCTGTGAGAGAGAGTTCCACGCTGCCCAGTTTATAGTCACATCCACATCCATATTTGGAAATTCCCTAGCATTTGGATCCAGGGATTGGTTTCAAGCCTTTATAGAAATAGGGGCTCACATTCAAATCCACATGTAGGGTTAGACTGCAAAACTCCCTCCCACAAAGTTCAGGGCTGCTTGTATCCGTGGCTGGGATTCAGACCCATCTAAACTCTGGTTCTGATCCAGTCGCTGGGCTGATCCCTGGCCCTCTTCTGGAACCCAGACACCGAGAATAAACTTGCTATAGATACCAAGGGCAACAGCTTGAGAAGCAGTCGCTGGCCTTCAGGGTTTCAATTTTTGGCATGCTCACCTGAACACACTTCCTGCCGGGTTTTCAGAAGTGCCGAATGCCTGCACCGCCAGCTGAAGGCTGTGGGAATGGTTGCTGCTCTACATCTCAAAAAACCAGGCCCACAAGGTCAGAAGTTGGGCAGCCAAACCCAGTGCCCATTTTTGAAAGTCGGGCAGTGAGTTTCTTCACCTAAATGGTTTTTCCTCCTGTAAACACAACTAGGTGCTTAGATGCTCAAGATCCCCTTTGGCATAGTGTCAGAGTACCTCAGCCTCTGGGGTATTTATGCTGCCAACACTCCCGGAAGACTGAAAAGTTACATTCCCGATGGGGAACAAAAATGATGAGGGGTTTGGAACAGCTGCCATATGAAGAGAGATTAAAAAGACTGGGACTTCTCAGCTTAGAAAAGAGGAGACGAAGGGGGGATAGGTTAGAGGGCTATAAAATCATGACTGGTATGGAAAAAGTGAATAAGGAAAAGTTGTTTATTTGTTCCCATAACATAAGAACTAGAGGTCACCAAATGAAATTAACAGGTAGCAGGTTTGAAACAAACAAAAGGAAGCATTTCTCCATGAAGTGCACAGTCAACTTGTGGAACTCCTTGCCAGAGAATGTTGTGAAGAGCAGGACTTTAACAGGGTTCAAAAAAGAACTAGATAAATTCATGGAGGTTAGGTCCATCAATGGCTATTAGCCAGGATGGGTAGGAATGGTGTCCCTAGCCTCTGTTTGTCAGCGGCTGGAAATGGGTGACAGGAGAGGGATCACTTGGTAATTCCCTGTTCTGTTCATTCCCTCTGGGGCACCAAGCATTGGCCACAGCTGGCAGACAGGATACTGGGCTAGGTGGACCTTTCTTCTGACCCAGTTTGGCCGTTCTTATAAACTGCAGCATGGAAGGACTAAGTGGCTTGCCAAAGTCACACGAGATGCCTCTGGTGGAGCAGAAAATTAAATGCAGGATTCCCAGGCCACAGGCGTAGCTCCCTAACCTGCAGGCCATGATCCCCTTCCCCTAAAAATACTGCCCCGGCTTTCTCTGCTGGAGGGACTCTGCTGAAATCAGCAAGACGTTAGAGCGTGGCCAACTGTAACTGCCTCCTGCGGACCAGAGAGCTCCTGAAACGATGAACTGGAGCAAGACCATTTGCCACATTCCAGCAGGAGTCAAATGAAACTACCGCCGTTCCTTCCACAGTGAAAACACAACAGGTAAAATCCTTTCCCCCTTCATCCAAGCCAGCAACCAAGCTCCAACTGACTTCAGTGGGATCTGGATTTCCCCTGGAAGTATCACTGCTGCTTAATAATGGGCAGCATTTCGCTCTAGGGCAGATTGGGCAGGGTTCACTCAGCAAACATAGCCCTTGTTTGCCCAAGCTATCAGGGCCTGCCCTCTAAGGGCTCACACTACTGAGTGGCATTCCACACAGCAGAGAGACTCTTGTTCTTGCCGGGTGTGACTCAGAGGAGAATCACTCGAATCGCTCCTTGAAAACGCAGCAGCAACTGAGTCTGCGGAGTTTGTCTTTTCAGAAGTGGAGGCAGAAACACAATTGTGGAAGCGTGAGAAATGTGCATGAACATTTCACACCATTCGCAGGCGTGCGCACAGCTGGTGGGTGTTGCTTTTGTGGGGATCCATCTATTCCAATAATTATGGTACTCCAGGTAGGGGGCGGGTCCTGCCCTGGATGGGGGTGGGGGGTTCCCGCCCATCACATAAAAGTGAGAGATGGGGAGTTGAGCAGTGGAGTTGGGGAAAAGCCATATGAGGTCAGACAAGCCTTGGGAAACTGGAAACAAGAAAAAGCGAGAGGCATTTTCAACATGTTTTAGGAAGATCTATTGATATACAAAAGTTCACTTATGTCGGCCAGTTTCACCACCCCTTAAATCAGCTATTTATGGGTTACCTTACACTGGCGTATATACAGTCGCTTATGGGTGCTGGTATATATTGGGTCCAGTGACATTTCATTGCCAGATGGACAGCAGCTTGTCACGACCGCAGGAAAATTCATTTTAGTATTATAAACGTGTAAACAGGTCAGGTACAATATGTCCCGAGTGTTGCCCCCGGCTTACCTGGATCTGGCCCCCAAGGATCAGGCCCTCTCCAGCATTGGGGGGCCCGCTCTAGTGCTCCAGCCCCCCTGCTGGCCCACTGTGGGGGCTGGAGCACACAAAATCTACTAGCTTGCCCCCCGCCCCAGGCTCTGGTGCGAGGGGAATGTGGGGAGTGTCTTTCTCCTTCTCAGCTGGGGGGCCACATCAATGGGGGGGAGGTTCTTCTCACTTGTGTGGTGTGCAGCCCTCGACTGATTTTTCTGTGGGTCAGTGGCCCCCGACCCCATAAAGGTTCCCCACCCCCGCTTTAAGAGACCTCTTTTTAAAAGCAGCTGCTGCACTCGCCTTTCTTAAAAGGAGACATTCATTGTCATTGAAGACAGACAAATTCAAAGCACGACAACCGTTGACAGGGGTAACATCATAGGAATCCCAATCTGCCCATGTTTGGGACAGATTCTCCTCCGTCTCCAAAATGCACCCCGGCACATATCATGTCTTGCTCTCCCACGTCTGTCCAAATCAGTCCTGACCGAAGAAGCCACAGACCCAGTTACCTAGATTTTTAAGTCTCTAGCCACATACACCAGAGAACAGCACAAATAAAATAACTAACACAACACCGGGTATACGGGCCCATTTGACGATTCCGCAAAATGCAATGCGGCCACAAACCAAGCAAAAGAGTTAACTCAGGACTGTGGCTGTTTTGCATTGCCAGAGTGCTGCAAAACAAAGCACATAATTTTTCTATACATATCTATTACCATTGATTAAACCTACCCATTGATTAAATCGTTGCGTGCCCCTCCACGCTTTTGCTTACACATAACACGTCTTTTCAATTACATCTCTCCTTTCCCCTCGGGTTGTTTATTTTCTTTTAAAAATACTACCCCACTGGTTTTGCTACCAACCTACTAAAAGCAAATCAGCATGTTCAGCTGAAGGGAAAACATTCCTGGGACATTAACTCTTCAGGCACAGCAACAGCAAAACATTTTGCACTAATCCTTCTAAAACCCCCTTTTCCTGTGTCCCACGTGGTATGGCCTCATGAGTCTGTATATCGGCTAACAGCAGTGTATCCATTCCAATCACTTTCCATCATTCACGCTGGAGAATGTAATACATTGCCAGTCATATCTGAGAGCAACAATTCTGTGCTCTTATCTACAAGACGTCCTCAGGCCAGTAAGCTGCATTTGTTTGGCACTCAGGAGGATTGTGTCTTCTTTATGATGTTTTTCTTCCTAGCCAAACTTTCCACGTGCTTTATTTAATCACGTGTCGACTGACACTAAGCAGACGTGTGTTACCTGGCTGCATTAATCCCTGTGCTATCGCTGGCTGCTCGCTAAAATGGAAAGAATGACTCAGACCAGACCGGTCACCCCAACGAAGCCGTGAAAGATGGGAGCCTCCAGCAAGCCAGTGGGAGTTAGATACTCGAATCCCATGGAAAGTCAACAGGAGTTAGGTGTCGCCGCTGCCCTGCTGGGTCTGTTGAGTATCTGACGCTAACATTTAATCTCCTGTACAAAGGAAAGGTTTCCCACGAGGTACACAGAATCCTTTCCCGCAGACGGCGGCAATGGGTGCTAGAACTAGCCCGGTGGTCTTTCAGTAGCACCCACGCAATCAACAGAGCATTCTCCTCTGCAATCCACACATCCCACTGCCACCCACTGCTCAGCAAGGACTAGAAGGGATCCACACAGCCACGGGAAAGGACAGCGGTGTGGCGTACTCCAAAGGGAAGGCAGCCTGCCCCACCCCATGCCTAATTGGCTGCAGCATCATTCAGCACTTCCTGTCCTACACCAGCGATAAGCAACCAAGACTAGCAAGTGGGCCGCACAAAGCGCCTTCCTTTGTCTCAATGGGCTGCAAGATTCAAATCCAATGATGGGAAATCTGTGGCCCATTGGGGTTCTAGCTGCAAGCTGGTGCACCCCCTTTCTACCCCCCTACCCCCACGCCTCTCATGCACTCAGGCACTGGAGCCCCTTCTCCCCTTCCCAGTACATTCAAAGCTCTGTGAATCATGGCCATTCAAGCTCTGGGAGGCAAGGGGAAGAGTAGGGATGCAGCACAAATCAGCTGATTCATGACACTTCAAAAGCACTGGGAGGGAGGGGGAGTAAGTAAGTGCGGGACTCGAGTGCCCCGCTGCACAACAGGTGCATGCGGGAAGGAGGCAGAGAGGGGGGGTGCATGGGCCACAGGTGGATTTTTAGGACAACGGCATCCTCCGGTTCAGCATCTTTATAAAACTCCATCTCTCCCACCCTTCTCCAGACTAAGGATGTTAAATTGCGGTTAACTGACTAGTCGAGTAGTCGATGGAATTCCATCGACTACTCGATAGGCACTTCCGCATTCCTCCTTTGAAATGTACAAGAGCCCCAGTAGGGGCTCTTGTACATTTCAAAGGAGGAATGCGGAACTTTGCGCGCAGCCCGGGGCCAGCGGGAAGTCCCACTAACTCCAGGCTGCACTTGGGCATGCCAGCTTTTAAATTTACAAGAGTCCCCCGTCGACCCTGGGCTCCATGCTGTGCTGCGTGTGCACGGAGCCTGGGGTTAGCTGGGGACTTCCCAGCTGATCCCAGGTTCCGCTAAAATGCCGCATGGAGCCCGTGATCAGCTGGGGAGTCCCCAGCTGACCCTGGGCTCCACTGTGCTGCCCCTTTGAAATGCTGAGGTGGCGTTTCAAAGGGGCAGCTGCCGCACAGCTAATCCCCGGCTCAGCTGTGAGGCGCTGCCCGTTAAAACACTGCCTCAACATTTCAGCAGAACCCGGGATCAGCTGGGGAATGGGGGGAATCAACTAGTCGACTGAGTAGCCGATAAGCATTTGTTTATCGGATAGTCAACTAGTCCTTAACATCCTTACTCCAGACTAACACAGACATTCCATGACTGTACATTTAGGCCTGGTCCACACTATGGGGGAAAGTTTTCTGAAGACACACAACAACCTTAAATCAACTTAAGTATCTTAAAATCAAAGAAATATCTTAAATCACGTTTTGGTGCCATCCACACAGTGGGAGGTTGACAGGCACACATGCTCCTATCGATGTCCTGTACTCCTCGTGAGGAGCAGGAGAACCAGTGCCAGCAGGAGGGCCCTCTCAGTTCCAGTCAGTGGGTCTTCGTGAGACCTGCCAATCTGAACCCCGGAAGATCGACTGAGGCTGCTTTGATCTTCTCCGTAGTGCAGACAAGCCCTTATTGAGTATTAGAAAAATTACTAATCTGATTTCCACAGCTGTGGTGAAAAGGGCAGACAAAAATCAGGCCAAAACCCTACCCACTCTCTGGAGCTAGTCTGCAAGAGAAGGGAACTAGGGTGGGGCAGATTTTGGCCTCAGGGAAATCTGAAATAGATTTGCCTTCAGCTCCATAAAATATACCACCCCAATAAATAGCCCTGCACAGGGAGCCCACTCAAAGCTATTTCTGGGATCTCATGAGTTGAGTTCCTTTTAGCACAGCAGCTCTTCCTAATTTGGAATGATTGCCCCCAAGGTAGGGAGGGACTTGGCTGGGGTGGGCAAAGCAGAAGATACAAGGAACAAAGCTGCAAGAATGCCTTGGCCAGTGGGCAGGGCTGTGTCGGAGCTGAAAGAACATGGAGATCTCACACCCTTTACAGTGAGTAGGATCTCACAGCCTTTGCAACAGTTTAGCAGATAATTCCAGACCCTTCCACTTGCAATGGGGTGAAAATCGTCATATGAATCGTTTTTCCAGTAAAAAAAAAAAAAAATGCAGACTCAGGTCAACCAAAATGCTCCACAAATTCCTGGATTAGCCAAATTGTTTGAGTCGGGGGAAAAAAAAATCAGAAATTGTTTTTTCCCCCCATTTTCAATATTTACATTTTTCATTGCTCTTTTAATTTTTAAAAGCGTTTTAAAAACTAAAAAACAAAATGTCTCATTCGACTCAAATAAAAAATCTCCGCCCCCGTATCCCTGCTTTTTTGGTTTGGCCAATGAATCAAAAATCGGTTATGTGCACAGCTCTATTTCTGGCATACAGCATGGCGCAGCTGCAGTTAGCACCGTCCTGGATCAGGATCCAGGACTTTTTATTGGAGCAGGTCAGAAATTGGGTTATCTGCTTCCTGGGAACTTTTGCATTTTGATTTAAAAAAAAACCTGTTGGGTGAAAACAAATGATTTTTAGTTTTCCCAACAGAAAAAAAAATCGAACATTTTCAAAGAAAGACATTTTCTGCAGAACATTTTCATCTACTCAAAAACCCAGTTTTCTGCTGAGGACAAAAAGTTTTGATAGACAATGTTCAAATCTGTCTATCATCACCTATCCAGGGACTGACCCTGCTCGGTGCTGGGCCTCTCAGCTCTTGCAGCAGCAAGTAGGAGTTGAGCATCTCGGAGGATCGGGCACTAATTGTGGGAAATGAGCATAGTTGAAAAACTAAAAATCTGATATCTCTGGTTGAAGCAGAATAAAATTTATCTCTAATCTGAGCTCCACTGTGTAACATTCTGGACTGTTATCAGATCTCTCCCAAGGGGACTGAGCTGGTATTTGGGTAGGAGTTAGCTGGAGAGAGAAAGCTCATAAAACAAAGTACAGTCAACAATCCGATTTGTTACAACCGTCCCCCCACCTAACCCCTCCCAACCATGATGTGCACCATGGCCCAGCTGCGAAGGGTTTTGAGCGAACCTATGGTGCCAACTTTCATTTGGATGAGGGTGGCATTGCCTTGTGAGTGCCATCTCTAGCTCTGTACATCGATTGGGCTCTAGTAAAGCAGCTAAAAGTGAGAAACAAGCTTCTGAAGACCAGCAGGTGTTTGCAGTCTCTCTAAAGAAGGACCTAAAGAGCAAGACCTCACCGCACGCAACTAATGGAGTCCCATCAGCCACCCCATTCTATGCAAGAACTGTGCTGTATCGCCTGTACATAAAATGGAAAAGCTGCCCTGTAGGCCAAAAGGCTGCAGCTCCATCTACTTCCACTATACAGCTTTGTGGCACAGATGGGCTAGGCTGGTACTTTTAAATCAGGGGATCAGAGAGGAATCCAACATCTCTCCGGGTGTAATGATCCTGCATAGGCTGGTGACTTCGCTCTTCCAGGCATGGATGATGAACACAGATGTTCTTCTGCTACTACGGTTTAGTGAACCCATCCGGATAAAATAAGAATTGACCCAAACTTTCAACTAAAAGTAGTCGCATATATATTTAGAGATGTGAAAGCAAAGGGAAACACAATTCAAAACAAGCCAAGGTTGGAGAAGTGAAAGTGTCTTAAATCTTCCCAACGAAGAAGTGTCAATAAGCCAAAATTCATTATTACAATCAGCACAGCTTGGTACCCTGTGCCCAGACTGTCCAGGATGGAGTGGTCTCTCTTTGCACTATAAAGAAGATGCCTCCAAGCCCAGGTTGAGGCACAGAGTCAAAATGATTCAGAAGCTTCCAAACTGTAACCCACATCATCCGCTGTTCTGTGGGAAAACAGACAACAGAAGACTCTGCTCTCTAGAGCGGACACTCATAAACACCATAAATAATAAAAATGATGTTTATATAGATGGATAACTTCTAGTCCCTGGTTTTCATTTTTACCCAGGGCAGCATCTCTTGAAGCTGGGAGGGGTTTGTCAAAGATTTTAAAACTATCAGCTTAGGCTTGAATAAAAAAAAAATAACTGTTAATGCATTGCAAAGGCAATTTCCCCTGCCTTTGCTATTCATATTTCCACATCAAATGCTATGAATGGGACACATCCAGCCTGACTTAATGAGCTTCTTTAACACTGGTCCTACAATTGACAGACAACTGCTGTTGCTGTTACATATACCCTGGATTCTGTAATTTGCATTCCAGCTCATCTGATGAAGTGGGCTTTACCCACGAAAGCTCACGACCAAATATATTTGTTAGTCTCTAAGGGTATGTCTACACTAGCCCCCTAGTTCGAACTAGGGAGGCTAATGTAGGCATTCGAACTTGCAAATGAAGCCCGGGATTTAAATATCCCCGGTTTTATTTGCCTGTTCCCGTCCGGGCGCCATTTTAAAATCCCCCTAGTCCGAACTAACTGCCCGCGGCTACACATGGCAGTTAAAAGTTAATTCGAACTAGGGGGATTTAAAAATGGCGCCCGGACGGGAACAGGCAAATAAAGCCGGGGATATTTAAATCCCGGGCTTCATTTGCAAGTTCGAATGCCTACATTAGCCTCCCTAGTTCGAACTAGGGGGCTAGTGTAGACATACCCTAAGTTGTCACCGGACTGCTCATTGTTTTTAAAGTTGAAGACTAACACAGCTACCCCTCTGAGACTTTTTTACTCCAAGAAAGGTTATTTTCAGAATATTTCCACCCCATCTAGAATCTGTTAGCATCAGAAATCTCATGAGAAGGCTTGTTCCAGATCAGTTTGGAGACTGAAGTGGGTTGGGGAGGTTTGATATGCAGAGTTTGAAATCTTTGCCTTGGAAGAATACACTGCATCCCAATAGCCTTTTTTTATGATTATTCTGCAGCACTGGGATCATTGATATGGTCAGAGATGGCTCTTATTATCTTTTGGTCTGCATCCTGCAGAGAATCAGGACTGGAACTCAACAAACAGAGCCAGATCTACGCACCCGGGGCTGTTTGCTCCTCCTTCCAGTCCAGCTCTTGAGGTCAAAAGGAAGGATTCCAACTGCTGCAAAAAGACAGATTGGTTTCATTTAAACTCTGAGGGGGGAGGGGGCATGATCATATGCGCCTCCTGCTGTCTACAGGCCCTGGGGAGGGAACATTTCAAGGAAGTTTCCTACATGAAATTGACCAACTTGCCATCATTTTGGCACACAGGAAGAAGCAATGCCATTTCCACCCGCCCCTCACGTCATTTCTGATTGAGAGCGACAGGGAGCCCGCGGGACCTGGCTGCCCTTTATAAAAACAAACAAAAACCTCTCGGAAAATAACAGGGGCATCACTAAGAAGAGAGTCTGCAAGTCCCACTTCCATAGACACGGGTGACAAAGGCTACCGCCCTTCACGCTCTAGGGAACAATCTCACCCTAACGAAAGGAGATACTGTGTGACCACAACCACAGAATGGGTCTCACACTAGGTGGGCTAAAGTTCTGATCCCACGAAGAAACTGCTGGGATGTTCCTGTTCCCGCTGCATCCTGGGCTCCACACTAGGGATGGGAATGGGTAACCGGTTGCCCGGTAAGCATCATCTATTCAGACAATGATTCACTGGTACCCAAGGAGTAACCCCCCGCCCACAAAGGGCTGCTCCAACACCACTGGGCCCCCATGTAGCACAGGCGTAGCGAGGGTGTTATGCTCCCGGGGGCAAAGGAAAAATTTGCGCCCCCTTCCCCCGCTGCACGGTGGGACCCCGAACCTGGCGCATGGCTGAGCCCAACGCTGGGAGGCGGGGGGGGAGCTTGTACCACAGCTTCCCTGCCCCCTCCAGTTTGGGGCTGGGCCCCACATGCACTAACCCGCTGGCGGAGAAGGAGGAGGGTCGGGCTGGGGGCAGTGAGGCGGCTCCAGTCAGCTGTGGCAGGCGGAGGAGGAGCAGGCGAGCCGAGGGATGACAGGGGAGCAGCGGGGGACTAAATTGGTGCCCCCCTAGTGTGGCGCCCGGGGACAACTGCCCCCCGCCCCTCTTCGCTACACCACTGCCATGTGGCGCTGCCAGTTCTGCCAGCCCCATGTGGGGCCGGCTGGAGCAGTCTCTGCCCGCAGCAGAGAGCTGCTCCAGCCCAGCCAGTTAACCAATTAAAAGAAGATTTTACGTCCCGGCTCCACACAGCAGCAGCCAAGTTCCGTTCCTCCACATGTGCCATCCCGTGGCATAGTCCAGTATGGGCAGGCTCGGTGCAATTCTGCCTGAACTTCATTGCCAACAGTAAGCAGTGGGGAGGGGAATCCCTGTTGCTATGCTGTCCCATGAGCTGTGGCGAAAGAGGCAAACAGAGCTCACCAGAGAGGGTAAGCAGCACATCTCCAAAGTGGGCCCTGTTCCCTCTAATGAGTGAGCCAAATCCATCTGATGTCCTTGGGACTTGGCTCGCCGCTGTGCGAGAGGAGGTCAGGCTAGATGAGCTGGAGGGCCCTTCTGGCTTCAGACTCTAGAACACAGCTCCACTCTTGGCTGATGTAACTTCATTGTCTTTACTGAAGAGGAAGGCCAAGTTCAGAGCCCGCTGGAGTTGGCTGGATCTGGTGTTCCAGTTTAGGACCACCTCTGGTCTAATCTGTGCTGGACCTGAAATGGGCTACTGGGAACACTCCAGCTCTCGGCAGAGAAGACCGATGGGCCTCTTCTAGAGCTAGATGAAATTTTTCCAAAGAATCAGGGTTTTGATGAGAAATTTATTTATATATATATATATATAAATAAAAGAGTCTGCTGTCCATGGGGAAGTTTTGATTTTGTTTTGCTTTGTTTTGATGTTGAAAAATGAAATATTGCTGGCTTTGCCAACGATGGTTGTGTATTTCAAATCTCCACCAAAAACAATAAATCAAAATCTTCCATGGAAAAACGGAGAGGATTTTTTTTTCCTCTCTGAAGCAAATGAAATAAAACAAAACCCAGCCCCTCACCACCTCTCACCTTTCCTAATTTTATGGAAGTCGCCTTTTCAGAGTCCATCACTAATGGATCTGAACATGCACATAGGGTTGCCAGGTGTCCGGTATTGACCTGGACGTCCTGGTATTTTCTGATTTTTTCCGCGGCCAGGACGTGAAAATCCCGGGTGCTTACCCAGCTCTGCAGGGAAGCTGTCTGGCCCAGAGCAGGAAGACAAGATGGTGGACAGCCGCTGGCAGCCTGTTAGGGCCCAAAAGCCTCAAAAGCATTTCTTAAAGGGGCCATGCTGGGGCTTTGGGGGGTTTTGTGTGTGCGTGTATGTGTTTGTCTGTGTGTGCGTGTGTGCGCGCGCGCGCACTTAATAACTCTTGGGGTCCTTTATTTATTTATTTATTTATTTATTTATTTGCTCAACAACTTTGGTATCCCCCTTTTTTTTCCTCAACAGAATTTTTTCCCCAGTGTTTTTTTTGGGGGGGGAAGGGGGGCGTTGTTAGGTATTTTTGGTTAAACTATCTGGCAACCCTACATGCAGACGTGACATAAATTAGATAAGCCTGCGATCATGAGTCTTTCCCCCATGTTCTCCTTCTGTGTCATCAGCACTGAGGTATCAGGTAGGAACAGCTACATAGCCCCAGTTCCTCCCCCCTTGAGAGTGAAAACAATTAATCAGAGGCTGAAAATCCCAGGGGAGCCTGGCCTGAGCCACAGGAAAAGGGAACAAGCCATTCCTGTGCTTTAAAGACACACTAGCCCCTTAAAAACAAAATGGGAAAAGATTCTGTTAGCTGGCATCCTAGGCCTCTACTGCTGCTTTATTAAAATCCCCTCAGCAGCATCAATTAAAGGAAAAAGCCTGGACAGGTCCCCACGCCAACCCCTCTCCTGGACTCTGGGTGCTCACCCATCCCCAATTCACTAATCCCCTTGAATCATTCGCTGGTGACATTTCCATTTTCAGTGTTGAGGCGACAAGGTTAACCATTTGCCTGGGGCCTGCACCATAAAGCTTTGGGGCAGGAAATTAAAAAGCTTAATTTACACCTGGGCATTTAATACTGAGCCAGGGTTAGAGACAGGAGTGAGTTATGGGCTGTGGACACATGAGTTAGTGCTAGGGACTCAGGGAATTTGGCTGAGTCAAACTGTGTTACCAAAGGTCTTCATCCCCCTCAGCGAAGGCCTGGCTTGCCCCATCATACAGGTCTCTCCTTCAGCATTCAAGGGATGGCTGAACATGCTAGCACCCACCTGATGGTGGCAACCCCTATAGATTAACCATTTTTTTGCTCCTGCCAGTATTTAATTGGCTATGATGTCTGCCCACCATGGGACCCTCCTGAGCTAACCTACTCTGCCCACCTATCTGCCTAGCAGGAGAGTTTCTCAAGAAGACTATGCATCTCTTAAGTACACCTTAAGGGAAAGGGCATGAGATGGGCTATTGGGAATGACCCCGCACTAGACAGAGAAGACAGATGAGCCTTTCCAATTGCTGGTCGAACATTTCCAATCAAAACTGTATTTTCGATGGGAAAAGAAAAATCAGGGAACGATGAGGGAGTGAAAGGCCAGTGACTGCCACCATCTACACACAAGCCTGTTCAGAAGCGTGAGTTCTGGATCCCAGAACACGCGTGAGAGAAATAGAAAAAAGGTGGGTAAGAGAAGATCTTTAATTGGCCCTGCTTCTGTTGGTGCAGGAGACAAGCTTTCATGTTAAATCTTCTTTATAAGGGGAAGTTGTTTGCTGCAGACAACAAGGGACACGAAAGGGCTTACTCATGCTTTGCTGTTATGGTTTAATGTTACGCACAGCGGCAATGGCCAACACCTCTTTGAAGGCATGGTCTCTATTTACCGCTTGTGCACTTCCCTAGATCTCGATTAGCGCTTGTCTAGTTTGAAGCGAAAGAGAGCAAAGCAGCTACATCAGCAGCTGTCCGACTTGGACCTTTGTTAGCCTTGTGGCAATTGCTACAGCTCAACAGTGGATTGCTGCCAGCTGAGAATCCCACTTCAGAAGTCACTTTTTCCTGTTCCTTCTAAGTCTTCAATTTGATGAGTCACTGCTTTTTCTATTCGCCTTTAACAGTGTGGGTTACAAAAGAGACACACTCTGATGGATGCATGATGCACCTGGGGGTTATCAATCTAAAACTAACCATGTGGTGGACATGTTAACCTTCCACCCCTGAGCATGGGCCCACATCTGCAGGCTCAAACTCATGGCTTCCCATCCAGAGTCTGAAAGGTGCAGCTTCGAGGATCTGTCCTGCCAGAATCCCTGCGGGAGAGACACCTTCTAGGGCTCACAGGGATGGTCATCCCACAACACCAGCTGCCTGGAATGCTTACCATACTATGGTCTTTAAAAAACAAAACAGCCAGCCACTCTGCAAGGCTCCGCTCGGCCAGAAGACTGAGACATTTCCTACAGGTTCGCACTCAAAAAAAAAAAAATAGGCGCTGCAGCCGACACGTAAATGAAACGCTGAATCGGTCACTGGCACAGTAGGACAATCCCTTCCGTCAAGTGCCCTAGCAGCCCCCTTGCTGACCTCACACCTCGCTCTTGTTTTCAACTCAAACCCAGCTCTCCCCATGCTAGTCCCTGGAGGCAGCCAGGACACCCAGTGGGAAAGGTGAGGGCAGAGAACGTTCCAATTTCAGGCTGAGCCTGGAAAGAAAGCTTGCGGCTTTGGTTATCCTGAGCATGTCAGCGTCTCCCTCCCTGGCTGCAAATTTAGTCCCCAACCCAGGCATGCAGTTTGGGGTCATCCTGAGCTAAGGTGAAGAGCTAAATATAGCCATGCGGCCAGATTGTCAAGGAGGCTCAACACCCTGCTGCTCCCATTGAGGACAATGGAGAATTCCCTTTCCCCACCCCATGGGCGGTGGGTGAACACTTAGCTGGGGAAGGCAAACCCCAGCCCCGCCCCTTCCAAATGAGGCCCCGCCCCTTCCACATGAGGCCCTGCCCCAGGCTACTTCCCCCAGCTCCAGAGTATCTCCAGCCCACCTAGCATCTCCCCACCCAGCAGGCAGTGCAGCCTCAGCCTTCCTGGCCAGCTGGAGTGTGGGCAGTTTTGGGAAGGCAATGACTTCCCTTGCCTACATTACCCACTGCCTATAACCGCCCCACCCCACCACCACCATATTTAAACCACTATAGTATCCCTCCCCTCCCCTGACACTGAGAACACTGGTTGCTGCTGTGACATGTCTTAAGGTGAAATCCTGGCTGGACTGAAGTCAAGGACAAAACTCCCATCGATTTCAGCAGATCCAGGATTTTACCTTTACATTGTCAGCTTTTTGGTGGGGAGGAAGGAGCTATCCTTTTGTACCATGGTTGTACCACACCTACTGCAGGGAGGTGGAGGCCTCCAAGTCCCACGGCAACATAATACCTGGCGGTATGTCTAGACTACATGGCTCCGTCGACGGAGCCACGTAGATGAGTTTACTAGACATAGGAAAATGAAGGGGCGATTTAAATAATCGCCACTTCATTTACATCAAAATGGCCACCGTGCTGTGCCGATCAGCTGTTTGGCGGCACAGCGGGGCAGTCTGGACGCACCGTGGTCGACAAGGGAAGCCTTTGTCGACCACCCCGTTATGCCTTGTGAAATGAGGTTTACCGGAGCAGTCGACAAAGGCTTCCCTTGTCGACCACGGCGCGTCCAGACTGCCCCGCTGTGTTGCCAAACAGCTGATCGGCACAGCGCGGTGGCCATTTTGATTTAAATGAAGTGGCGACAATTTAAATCGCCGTTTCATTTTCCTACGTCTAGTAAACTCATCTGCATGGCTCTGTCAACAGAGCCATGTAGTCTAGACATACCCTGGGAGCAGAGCACTTTCAGACAAACCAGGCGCGGGCGTGGGGATACATTTCTACAGCATCTATATTACCAAAGACTAGATGAAAAAGGAAGCAAGATGCTTTGGCATCCTTTCCCCCCACCTTATACTGGTAAACATAGCTGGATGTTACTAAAAACTGCCCGAAAGACACACTGGGATCATCTTCCCTTCTTTTCTGGGCGTAGAGCTGGCCAGTGTTAAAATATCTCCAGCGGGCTTTGCATTCTGGGATGTTTCTGTAGCCAGAACCCCAGTAGCCTTTTGTAGCACATGCTGTGTGGGTCTATGTTTTCCCCAGCAAACTGAGGTATAGACCGTGCTATTCAGAAAATCCCTTACCTTGTTTCAATTCTTTGCTGGTATTTAATGGTTCCGTTTGCCCTAAAAGTCGTGCCTTTTCTTTAACAGCACAACGCCCCACGCTCTCGCACATTGTTTACGTCCAAAACACAGAGAAAAGCTGCAAACTGACCAAGACAAATCAAAGAAGCCACCCTTTTGTTCGCTACCCCTATCATAGGGACAGGTTCTGTTAACAGACGAGCATGCTGCTTTTGTTCCTACAACAAAGAAACAACCTTCAACCTCTTCCTATATAATCAGCTACTTAACCTGAGGGTGGGGGATTACAAAAAAAATTGTGTCTTTTAAAGGATCTATAAATCGGTGATACAAAACAGAAGATCTTCTAGCCGGACTTCTAGATAGATCTTCTAGCCGTGATCTTCTAGCCGGACTTCTAGATAGATGCTATAATTTTCACACCCCCAACCAGGGTCCTCCTGGGATTTGAACTTCTAGCATTGCCCACATGAGTCACACCAATAGGCCATAAATAGGCCAGTGCTAGGTACTTTGTATTCTCTCGGTAACTACAACCCCCGCACAAACCAGGGCCATGTTGTTTTAAGCACTGTACAAGAGGGCCAATCCTCGTCTGGCTGTAAAGTCACCCTAATTCCACCAAGGTCAATGAAGATTTTCACAATTTACACCAGCTAGGATCTGCCCCAGAGTAAGATAATCCCTGACCCAAAAAGTTTATGACCCAAACAGACAAAGCAAAAGGCAAAAGACAGGAAGTATTATCCTCCATTTTAAAGATGGGGGAGCTAAGGCACAGAGAAATTAAGAGACTTGGTCTACATCATACGGGAAGTTTGTGGCATAGCAGAGAAATAAACTCTCTTGAGTCTCATTTTGGTGTTTTATCCCTTGGACCATCCTTTTTCCATACAGTTTATTGCCAAAACTACTAGGAAAACTCCAACATGGTAAATAGATAAATACCATGGTGGCTCTGTGTATCCTAAAACTACATCTTCACAAAACCTGACCTAAGAGGAAAGGTAGAAAAGAAGGCTGGGGTAGGGGGAGGGGCTGGTTGCAGGGTGTTCTCTGTGATCAATTGTTCTCTGTGTCCATGGAAAGTTGGATGTGAAGGGATAGTCTGCATCCACAAAACTGAGTCAAGAGCTTCCAAGAGAGATTCTGGACACACACCTGTCAGGGATGGTCTAGATGTACTTGGTTCCACCTCACTGCTGGGGGCTCAGCCTAAGGACTTTTCAAGGTCCCTTTTCGCCCTACATTTCTCCGATTCTATGATCTTTGAAAAGCCTGGTGCCTCCCAAGCAATGTCAGGAGCATCTTGCTTCGAACAAACAGCAGCTCAGACAAATCAAAACTAAAAAATGCTGCTGGTGTAATTAATCTTGATTAATGCTTGCTCTGATGAGGTTCCAGACAGGTCCACAAGGAAGCCACAACATCATTTAACTATGTGTTCAGCCTTCGGCTGTTTCAAGGGTCTAAAACTCATGAACAACCAACCAAGCGGCTGATTACAGCATGCTGCCAACCTCAACTTTTTCCATATATCGTCTTTGCATTTTAACAAGATTTCCCTCCATTTCTTTTTTTTTCACCCCTTCTCTGCTGCTTTCTCTCGCTCTTCCCACATTTGTCTTTTTCTTTTTTTCGTACAAAGCTCTCTATTGACAGTTTTAAAAAAAATCTGCCAGCTTGCAGACGCAGCACATAGCAGAGAGAACTTGACTCCAGTAAGAATCAAAGCTTTGATATAGAGCGAGGCAACTGGAGAATGCGCTTCCCCGAGAAACTCTCGGCAGGTTGCAAGGTGCAAGGAGAGGGTTAACATTCTGCACTGAACAAAATGCAACTGCCAAATCAATGAAATTGAGCCTCAGTGGGACAGAGGCAGTTCTGGTGGGCAGAGGAAAGGACTTTGAAGAACTTATTGGAATGATGCAGCAGTCTCCTTTGGCTGAAGAATCATACCCAATATAGTCCATAGATTTGAAGGGCTCCTATATTCCTGACTGATGTTAAGCTCTAACAAAGCAGCACAGCACTTGCCACCTTGCCTAAGACGCTCCATCTCCACCTTGTTGCCAATGACTTGGGCTCAACTACAGGCTGAACCTCTCAAGTCCGGCACTCTCGGGATCTGACCGGTTCCGAAACAGAGAATTTTCCAGACCATGGGAGGTCAATATTGACCAGCAGCATTGCCAACACTTCCACTGCTTGCTGGGCTCTTAGGAGACATTTGGGGTTAATTAAAGCAAAATAGCACAGAAAACTGAGAGCCAGGACTGGTGGCTCTAAACAAACTTTATGGGACCACAGGAAACTTGGCCATACCTATGAAAAGTGGACATCCGGCTAACTAACATTATGCCAGACCACAGATGTTTCTGGACCAGAGAGTGCCGGACTAGAGAGGTTCAATCTGGATTCAAACTTTTGTCACCTCATCTGGACAACAGCAAAGCAATATGCCTGACCACAAACCCTACAGTTCTTAGGAAACTCCATCCAGTACCCAACACTGCAGTGCATCTCCTTAGCATTGTGGCTGACTGCAAACACATACCCATCCTCCTCTCTCTGCGCTGTTTCCCTGCAGATTATCGAATCAAGACTGAGGGCTCATCCATATCGCCAAGGCGCTCACTGACCTGGGCTCAGCATCTCTAAAAGAACCCAACACTCAGAGATGAGGATGATCATCAACAACTCCATTCCTCTGGCACCGTATAGGTTTTAGCTATTCATTTAAAGCTCATCGGTGCAGGAGACAGAGCTTTCTCAAAGGCCACTCCAGATTGTGGAACAAATTCCCACAGGTAAGGACCAACACAAGCCCACCACCTTCTGCTCTCAGCACCAGCTAGAGTTCTCGGACGGCTCTCATACGAACCACAGAGAAGCATGGTGATCTAAAAATAACAAATCCGCCCAAAACAAAGCCCTCCCTCAGCGTAACTCTCCACTGCACACACCTTTCTTCCCCTGCAGAGAGGGAGAGAAAGAGAACAAACCACAGTGGCAGAGGGGCGTCATGTAGCTCCATGCCAGACAGGGAGGTAATCCGAAGCCACCGGGCTGAAAGCAAGAGAAGAACTAAAACAGAAATACATTTGTTTATTCATTGTCATCCGGGGCATTTTTCTCTCTCTCTCTCTCTCTCTCTCTCTCTCTCTCCTCACAGCACCAGGCTGAATCTGAGCCAAGACGTCTACCTCCGGACAGCAGCTGAGGGAGCAATCCTGCAAGCAATGTTCCCTCTAATCGTTTCCATCCATGTGCGGAATAAAGTGTCCTATGTGCACCAGAGCATGTGCAGATGTGCACCAGCAGTAGACACACAAAACCCAGCTGTGGGTGCTCTGCCAATCAGCTGGGTGGCATTGGAATCTCTCCTGAGTGGTTGCACAAGTGCACGATTTGCAGGGCATGCTGCCTGCAAGGTGCACACAACTCCTGGAAATGCTGGGGTCTCCTAGCTCCGAGTCACGTCAGTGGGGACTGAGGACATTTTGTACTTCCAGATGTTGCTCAGCATTTTGTGAGACTGGGTCCTTAAAGCATCCAGGATCTGATCCAAAGCCTACTGAAGTTCACATAAGTTTCTCCATTGGACTCCGGTGGGTTTTGCATCAGGCCCTCAATGCAATCCTATGTAAAGATTCGGTCTTGCAAGCTGTCTGTCTGAGCCCAAGCCAGTGGTGTATTGCTATTGACTTCAGTGTCTGCTTGAAGTAGGCTCTTAGCTCTTGTTTATAGAATCATAGAACTGGAAGAGACCTCGAGAGGTCATCGAGTCCAGTCCCCTGCCCTCATGGCAGGACAAAGTACTGTCTAGACCACTCCTGATAGACATTTATCTAACCTGCTCTTAAATATCTCCAGAGATGGAGATTCCACAACCTCCCTGGGCAATTTATTCCAGTGTTTGACTACCATGACAGTTAGGAACTTTTTCCTAACATCCAACCTAAACTTTCCTTGCTGCAGTTTAAGCCCATTGCTTCTTGTTCTATCCTCAGAGGCCAAGATGAACAAGTTTTCTCCCTCCTCCTTATGACACCCTTTCAGATACCTGAAAACTGCTATCATGTCCCCCCCTCAATCTTCTCTTTTCTAAACTAAACAAACCCAATTCTTTCAGTCTTCCTTCATAGGTCATGTTCTCTAGACCTTTAATCATTCTTGTTGCTCTTCTCTGGACCCTCTCCAATTTCTCCACATCTTTCTTGAAATGCGGTGCCCAGAACTGGACACAATACTCCAACTGAGGTCTAACTAGCACAGAGTAGCGCGGAAAAATGACTTCTCGTGTCTTGCTCACAACACACCTGTTAACGCCAGTGATGCCCAGAGTACTCCTTGTGTGTGTGTGTGTGTAATGGTGCACGCCTGGAGTGAGGGAGACTCTACTGCGGGCTCTGAACTTGGGACTAGAGGGTAACAGAGAGCCATGCCAAGCTGCTGTGGGCTTCATGAGTGGGAGACTGCAGGATCGGGTGTTCAGTTTGCACTTGCTCTGGTCCTCATGTTCACACTAGAACCTGGCGAGGCATGGAGAATGAGACGTGTGCAGAGGGTACATCAGGAGTACTCAGCCCTCAGACCGTTCTCCTGCTCCTCATGCACGAAGCTCCCAGAGAAACCAAGGAAGCTCTTGGAGTTTAAGGAGCCTCTTCCTCCAGCTTTGCCCCAGTGTGCTTAGTAAGAACATAAGAGCGGCCATATCGGGTCCAACCAAAGGTCATCTAACCCAGGCTCCTGTTTTCCTACAGAGGCCAATGCCAGGTGCCCCCAGAGGGAGTGAACAGAACAGGGAATCGTCCACTGATCCATCCCCTGTCACCCAGTCACAGCTTCTGACAAACAGGCTAGGGACACTATACCTGTCCAACATGGCTAATAACTATTGGTGGACCTATTCTCCAGGAATTTATGTAGCTGTAGCCAGGAATACCCTCCTTCTACTAGGTGTGATGTAGGGAGGCTACCAGCACTAAGGAGGTTAAGAAGTGTGTAACTGACTAATCGAATAGTCGATGCACTTTTGCATCGACTATTCCATTAGCCTCTAAGGCGGTGCTGCCCCTTTGAAATGCCACCGTGATGTTTAAAAGGGGCAGCGCCGCACTCTCGCGCTGCCGCTTGGAACCCAGGATCATCTGGGGACTCCGCAAATGACCCCGGGCTCCGTGCAGCGCTGCCCCTTTGAAACACAACCGCGGTGTTTCAAAGCAGCAGCACCGCATGGAGACCAGGTTCAGCTGGGGAGTCCCCAGCTGATCCTGGGTTCCTAGCTGCAGCGCTAGAGTGCGGCGCTGCCCCTTTGAAACGCTGCCGCTAGTCGACTATCCTGTCGACTATCCGATAAGCATTTGCTTATCGGATAGTCAACTAGTCCTTAACACTCCTAATCAGCACCACGCTGGGAGGAAGAGCCGGTAAAGACAAAACAGTCCGCATGTTCCAAAAGTCTTTTCTGGGTCGGAAGACAAGAGTGCATGTGCCCATTTAGCACACACCCCCACGCCTAGATACAGAGCCCTATGACCCTGGCTCTTCAGCAGGACTTTCTAACAGCTAAATGCATCTTCACTTGTGCCACAAGGCCTTCCATCTGGACTTCAGGTGGAATTCACCCCCACACAGAGAGACCACATGGGACCTGTGCATCCATACATTCCCACCCAATGAGGGTTTAAATGGTGCATGGGCCCTGGGAAGGTTCTTGGTACAGGACTCAATTTCACTATTCGTGGCTCCAAGTGTTTGTCAAAGGTCCCCACGGAGACTTGAAGATCTTCCAACAAGCTCATGAATTAAGACCTTTTAAAAGGTCCGTCTGGGCCTAAAACTTTCCAAACCACCCCCCACGCACACACACACACGTGCATGCCCCACAAGGACAAAAGACCATTCAGTGCCTTCCAATGGGCTATTTTGGCCAATTTCCCAGCTGCAGCCTAGAGGGGTTACACCAGAGAGAAATTCCTGACTAAAAATAAATAAATAAATAAACAACAAGTAGTTGTAACTCAAGCAGCTCAAAGGCCAACTGCAGTTCCAACCCTGGGACGCAGAGAAATAGCAAGGAGTTTGGAAGAGCTGCCATTGATGTTCAAGGAGCACAGTTATGAATGAAAGAAGGGGGTGGGGGTGGGGGAAGAGATCCCTCTTTATTATGTGGGAACTTCCTGAGGGACTCCCTCAACAACAGGTCAACTAACCACAATGAGCCAATCAGGAAATCCTCCTCTGGAGGACCCCAGACACAGCTGGATTCTTTCTGCATGACTCACAGGATGAATTATTGCCCTTGAGCAGCAGCTATGGTTATTTCCCTTTCATAAAAGGAGCCATCTCGTGCCCACGTAAGATGAGAGGCCACGAGTGGGAATCCCCACTAAAATTCTGTCCCGGATTTTGCAACAGCCCCGGGGAAGACTCCTCCTCACCGCAAGAGACTCCATCCCAGGTTTTACGTCAAGTGCAGGCCAGAGTTTCATCCTGCCCTTCAGCCTTGATCAATAAAGCTCAGTTTGCCTAGCTCAGTGCTTTGATTAAAGGAGCTCCCTGAAATGCAAGATAGAACAGGGGAGCCCCGGCATCACAGAACCTAGAAGAAAATGGTGTTTTGGTAAACAAAGACGGGTGTGTGTGCATGTGCACGTGGGACAAATTTGTGGCTGTGCGTGTGCCCGTGTCTGAGTGCACGCGTGTCAGACCCACACCAGGTTCTGTCCAACATTTTAGGGCTTGTCTATGCTTCAAAGACAATTTGGATTAAGGTAGGAGATGAATTTAAACCACTCCACTCCATGCGTGGATAGGCGTATTGCAGAATAAGGGTGCGTCTACACTGCACCCGTAGCTCAAAATAAGCGACGCAATTTGAGCTATTCAAATTGCGTCGCTTATTTTGACTCAATTTCAAAAGAGCTTATTCCGACGTCCACTCCAGCTCTGACCAGCTAGCAAAACATTGTGCAAATGTGTATATGAGGGTGTGCGAAAAACCCACTGAAGAGGAATGATGTAAGTGGGGTGAATGAATGCTGGAGTTAAGCAGGGTCGCACTGAATCCATGATGTAACTGTTCCCTGGTATATGCACCTAGAGAACGGGAAATGTGGGGTAGGAGGAAAGTTGGGAGAGGGACCCCACCCTCCTACCTTCAACTGGTCCCTTATCCTGCTTTCCAAATGGGGGATCCACCTCCATCTCTGGGGCAGCCTGTGTTGGCTGTCCAGCCACAGGGTGGTAGGTTTGAGTCCTGCTTCCTCTCCGCCCACACAGGCAGCCCCTGGACAGCCATCACCAGTTGCATAAGTGACCCTCTGAAGGTAGGGAGGTGGGGTGGGCTCTGGAGTGGCCTAGTGGATACAGAATTTCCCCAGGGAGCACAGGGCAGTGAGCTTAAATCCCTCTCCCAACCTGTCTCCTACCCCACGTCTCATTTCCCATTCTCTGGGCGCATGCCCAGGGGAACAGCTACATCATGGATTCAGTGCGACCCTGCTTAACTCCAGCATTCTTTCACCCCACTTACATCATTCCTCTTCAGTGGGTTTTTCGCACACCCCCATATACACATTTGCACAATGTTTTGCTAACTGGTAAGAGCTGGAGTGCAGAACTTGTATCTCATTCAGATGTCTCTTGCACTGGAACAAACTAGCAAAAACTCCCTTCATGTCATTGGGGCTATGGCAGGGCTACTCAACTTTGGAAGCTCCAGGGGCCACACTGATACTCACAGCACATGCCGAGAGCCGCAACTTAAGTGTGGTTGCATAGACATGCAAATGTATATGCAAATAGCTTCTTTCACACTGACGGGCATGAATACAAAGATTAAGTAACGCAAGACTACACAACACACAGGCCCCATTTAAGTCAGTTCTGCACATATTAATAAAATGCAATTATTACCTGATTTCCACCCAGATGACAGCACTTTTAATGAGCAATGACAGTCCAGGAATTTAACCACTAAAACACATTTCAACAGAAGACCATTAGTTTGACTCCTTTTTTGTTTTGGCTCCCACCTGCGGCCACGAGTTGAACCCCACGTAAACCCAAACCACATCGCGGGCCACAAACCAATGGGCTGCGGGACACATGTGGCCCATGGGCCATGCGTTGAGCATCCCTGGGCTTTGGCAATGGAAAACCACTGCAGGCAAGACCTGAATCAGGCTCCTGGTCTTCATAGCTGTCTAAAATATCATTGTTGGCACACTACAAAAAACAATTAATATTTAGGGTAATTAAATGATCCTCCGCAAGATCCCAAATTAATATTAAGCTTAAGCACCTTAATTTTATTTTTAGTTAAGAGATCCAATTTATTCCTCCAAGGCGCTTCTCCAAACTCCCCCATGCCCTCCCTTCCTTGAACTTTTGTCCCTATGTTCCGGTTTTAGGCTGTAAACTATTCAGGGCAAGGAATGTGTCTTGTGAATTTATGGGCTGTACTAATGATTACTGCTAGCAGCCTTCCTGTGGTCAAACAAGGCTGTTCAAGTACAAAGCCATTATGTCTGCAAGGTCCACCCAATGGAACAAGGACGTCTCCTCATTGGAAGGATATTTCTCTTGTCTCCAAGGTCCCTAGTTTAGGACACTTGGTTTTGTTTTTTCCTTCCTTTGCCTTGGGACTCAACACCCATAGCAGAGCACATTTCAACAGCTGGGCCATCGTGCGATTGGAAAGCTGCCCATCAAAGCTGCCTCAATGCACGCTCATTTAAGAGCCGTGTCAAGCACTGAAGTCATTGGAATCACAATATAGGGCTCTCGTTGGCCTCCCTTACTCCTTATAACTGCCAGGAGTACTGGTGCTGGCCAGAGCCTCCCTCAGCGTTCAATTTAGCGGGTCTAATTAGACCCGCTAAATCGAACACCAGAAGATCGGTCTCAAGCGCAGTAAGTTTAGACGTGGCCTGAGATGTCGGAGATCACTAGCATCTGCCACGTGAAGGATCTCACCCTGGCGATGGACCCCAATGTAGAATACAGAGTACTCTCACCGAAGTTGGCTTTCCAGATTTTTGACATTTTTTTCACCCTGAAAGATTGTTGCCATCTTTTTTCAAACTAGCAGCAATAATAATAATGATAATATAATCTGCATAACATACCTTCCATTTGGGGCTGCTGATGGGGAGGAAAGGGGTGGGGAAGAAAGGCAACTGCCCTGCTGCCCAGTGATTTAAATGGACCTGGGGTTCCTGGACGTTACTTCTGCTACCTTGGCCACAGCAATGGCCAGCGCCCCAAGCACCTTAAATTGCTGCCAGAACCCTTGGCTAAAGGGCTGGTGAGGGGGAACTGGCCTCCAGCCCTGCCCCTTCAGGGGGCCCAAAGCAGGGCCCCCTCCCCACGCCTGGCAAGGTCTGTCCTCTGCCCTGCTTACATTTGTGAATCACAAAGCACTTCATACACATCAACGAGGTGTATGTTTTTCCACCGTGAGGGTAATTAACCACTGCCACAATTTTACCAAGGATCAGGGTAGAGTTTCCATCACTGACCATTTCTAACCCAAGATTCAATGTGTGTCCAAAAATAATTATTTGGGGGAAGCGCTCAGGCCTGTGCTATACAGTAGGGCCAACTAGATGACCACAGTGGCCCCTTCTGGTGTTGCAATCTCCGGATTACTCGGCTCTCATATTCCCTCCCACGTGGCTCGCCAGGAAGATAAAAAAACAAAC
The DNA here is from genome assembly GCA_032595735.1 of Pelochelys cantorii. Lineage (NCBI taxonomy): Eukaryota > Metazoa > Chordata > Testudines > Trionychidae > Pelochelys > Pelochelys cantorii. The sequence continues at coordinate 8,815,974 of CM064347.1, forward strand.
AGCCTCCCCGCAGCCATTATGCAAGTGGATAAAATGAAGCACTCGGGGTCTGCGGCTGGGATTTTGAATTCAGTGGGAGGCAAGTGTCTAAACCCCTTAGGACACTTTGGAAATCCCAGTTGGGATGGCGTGGCCACATCGCGAATCAATGGCAGACTCAAAAACGGACTCCCGAATCCCATTCCTATCCCCTCTATACCCACTCTAGGGGTATGTCTAGATTGTATCCCTCTGTTGGCAGAGGGATGCAGATTAGGCAGGTCGACATTGCAAATGAGGCAGGGATTTAAATATCCTGTGCCTAATTTGCATAAAAATGGCCACTGCGTTTTGCCAACTCAGCACTTTGTCGGCAAAAAGCAGCAGTCTAGAGGGGGATCTGTCGAGAAAGAAAGCCTTTTTTGACAGATCCCTTATGCCTCCTGCAAGGAGGTTTACAGGATCTGTCGAAAAAGCGTTTCTTTCTCGACAGATCACCCTCTAGACTGCCGCTTTTTGCCGACAAAGTGCTGAGTCGGCAAAACACGGCGGCCATTTTTATGCAAATTAGGCACGGGATATTTAAATCCCTGCCTCATTTGCAATGTCGACCTACCTAATCTGCATCCCTCTGCCGACAGAGGGACGCAGTCTAGACATACTCTAGGGCACTTGTTGGCTCTGTTCTTAAACCATTGCTGCATTTGATACTGGTCTACAATATCTATGGAAACACATATAATGAATTAAATAACTACAGGGTCCCAGAGTAGCCAATAACGTAGTAGGGAAAAATAACTCCCTCCCTTGCAAAAATTCTAAGCTCTGTGTGATCAGAGTATTTATCCTTTCTGGGTTTGTTTGTTTTTTAAATCTATGCCTGAAATTTTCTTAGCTACCTAGGAGATTTAGACACACTGTGCCCCCTTGACATAAACAAGTACGGGGCATTCATATCTCCTAAGTGGCTTCGGAAAAACCTCTGCCTAACAATCTATGGATAATCAGCATGCTAACAGGACAGTAAGACAGACAGGTCCATTCTGTCTAAAGACAAATCTTTGAAAGTGCTGGCAGATATCTCATCCAACAGGAAGGAATGGGTATCCGATGGGAAAAATGATCTTTTGATATATTTACTGTTATTACTCAGAGAACCTGAAATCTTCAAACAGACTCAACACACACAAATATTCACTGAAATGTTATGCTTTACGGATGAGCACCCAGTGAAATCAAGGAGAATTTTTCTATGGACTTTAACGGAAGATGGATCAGGCCCTCTGTGAACGGATGTCCCTATCACTAACATTCAACTTGTGCGCCAGGAAGTATACTTTAACTCTGGACAAAGATCAAAGTGAGGTGGCAGAGAAGAGAGACAGCGGTAGGAAATAAATTGCCAAATCGTCTATTTTTAAAAACCGACTGAAGAGCTGTTTCCTGGAGAGTCTGCTCCTATAGATTTATTTCTCAAACCCAGACATCAACCTTGGATTAGCTGAGCCATGTGTCTATAAATGGGGACTTTCACTAAGGCAGAGGTTTTGGAGTAAATATGCCACATATGTGCATTTTCCTGATTCACATCTGTTTTTTATGCCACTGCCTCCCTCTTCTACATTTTTTTTCAAAGAGGCTGTGAGGACATATGCACCGGTTCTTCAAATCGATAGCCAGAAGTCATACAGGGTGAGAAAGTTTTGAGGCAGGCCCTCTACAGTGAAGAGTAGAAAGGGCTAGCTTAGGGATAAGACTGATTTCCTTATCCCAATAAAGCTCTTTATTCAGTCTCAGATGAAAGCTTTCAGTTCCGAGATTCCTTACCATTGTCACATGACAAAGGCTAATTCTACTTTTGTTTATTTGCAGGACTTCAAACTTTCCCCGACATGCCCAAATGTCACTTAGTAACATACAAGAAGATTTACCCAGCACTGCTCAGCTCCTTAACTCAATTAATTTTTGTTTGGGGGAAAATAAAATGAAAATGGATGGGCTTGGACAGGGGAAGAGGGGTTCGGTGTGCCGGCAGCCCGAGGGAGAAAGGACAACCCCACCCCTCTCACCACAGCAGCTCAGGGCCAGGCAAAAAGCACCTCTCCACGGCTGCTGCAGCTCCAGCAGGCACAGCTGGGGAAAGGGTGCAAGTCCCCTGGCTGGGGCAGGTCCAGGTTCATCTGCCCCCTGTGCTCCCCAGCCAGAGTGAGGAATGCAGCAAACTATGCACTTTCCCCTCACTCCCTGATGAAGTGGAACAGCCAACAATGTTCTTGTATGAATGGAGAAGGCTTCATCCCCCTCCTGCCCCCCTAATGGACACCTGACGGGGTGGGAGGTTTGGGGTTGAGGCAGTCCCAGAAGGGTGGGGTGGGGGCACCTCGAGCCAGCCCCTTTCACCTGCCTGGAGATTCAGTATCTTCTCTCTATGGTTTGAGAAGCAATCCCATTCCAGGTACATCCCATTTTCCTGGCACAACCACACCCTAATCTTGCTTTGAGGTATGATCAGAGGAAGCTGTATATTAGATTTGGTGAGCCTAGCTCTTGAACAAAGAGACAGACACACAGACAGACAAAATCTCCAAATTATATCATCGCTACTGCGAGAACCATGGGGGGGGGGCGGAAAGATGAATCCACAGTAACTATGGAATATTACATGGAATGCCCTGTATAGGACAGGTGTTTATATGCACCATACAGAGAGAGAAACCTTGCCAACTCTCCATGGTTGCCCTGGAGTCTCCCGGAATCAGCCTGTAGCACCCGGCGATTGCTGACAGCAAGCCAAGCGATTTTAATGGGCTATTTTAAGAAAATGACATTACATCATATTGGGGGAAAAAATCTCCTGGAACAGCGTCTGTCAGAGTTGGCAGCCCTGAATACCATCCACAACACATCCTATGATGCTTCAAGCAATGGGTTATACCTGGTTAATAAGGCACGTTAGATTTTGACCAATCCCGGGACAGAAATGTGCTTTACACCATTTTCAGGACTTTCCAGCAAGCTGCGGGATTCCTACAAAACCATGTTTCTGTGGTGGCTGAATGCAGGCCCACCAATGGGGAGAGGGGGCAGAAAGGGAGGTAGTTGCCCCAGGGCCCAGCTTCTGTGGCGGTGGCGGCAGCTGGACCTTGACCTCCTTTGAACAGTTGCCGGAGCAACCTGTCTCGTGGCTCTAAGGGCTGGAGGGGGGAGCACACGGCGTGGCCCGGGTAGCATTGAGGATTGGCTGCCCCCAGTCCCACCCCTTCCACATGAGGCCCTACCCCTTTGGGGGATGTAAACCTGAACCCCCCTGCACTTGCCCTGGGGGCCCGCGGTGTGTCGGCCCCGCTAGCTGAATGAGCCTCTTTTATCCTCCACATGCCGATAATCCTTGTGCCACAAACTGGGAATCTGAGCTCACCGCCGCAGCGTCCTTTGTGAGTGCGTACACCCACTTGGCACCTTTTCTCACATCTGGGGCCCTGGCCCATGCCACAGGGGTACGAAACTGAAGAAAATGGGAGCCGCATTTGTGGACTGATGCCGAGACTTTTAACGGACACGTGCCTGCGGCAACCACACTCTCACTGCACCAGGACCGGTCCAAGTGACCCGGACGCACCGCGCCAATCTAATGATTAGCTCCCATTGCTTTGCGGGTTAAAAAGAAAACCGCTCAGGGAGAGCTTTTGGTCTCTTTAAACGAGAAGGATCGGGCCTTTTTCCATAGTAAGGATTCATATTCCCTTTGCAGTCCCCTTCTAATGGTTCAAACCAAGCCATTATTTCTGCATGCACTAGGTGTGAGGGAAAATACTTTTGTTTATAGGATGAATCTTGGTATTCAAGAGCTTTTCATCCGGCAGGAATCTGTGTTGTAGAGCTAAAGGATCATTTATAGCCAAAGTGACTCTCAAGCCTTCAAACCTCGAGGAGGAGAAATCAGCTCAAAAGAGAAGTGTCCCATACTGCTGGCTAAAAGGCCCTGATTAACAGCCTGCTTGCTGCACAGAACTGACAATTCCTAAGCCCGTTTTGTGGCAAAGGAGCAAGATGCTACAACCCAGAGATGAATGAGGCTCTCTCCAATCCCATGTCAAGTGTTTATCCATGGGCCTTTACGGCCAAGGTGAAAATAGCAATGCGGGAGCCTAATAATGCCACATACTGAGCATGCTGAATTTCCATAGACTTTTTTGGGCATCAAGGTAGCTGGTAGAATTGGCCCCTTGGTGATGGCACTGATGCAGTATCCAATGCAAGATGCTGTTCTAAGTGACAATGGGGAGGAGACAATGGCAAAGAGGCAGCATTACAGGGAAGGGGGAGTGGGTTGAGAAAAGCCTTCACCCTCGTTTGGGAACATACATGGGTCCATTGAATGCTAGTGAGCTGACTCAGATGCAGCCGTGTTAACTTCTGCGGTAGGGATGTGAATGGGTAATCAGTAATTACCCGGTAAGCATCACCCTTACCAGGAGATGCTTACCCGGTACCAGTTAACCCACACCTAGGAGTAGCCCCCAGCCCTGTGGGGATTGGGAGCCAGCAGCCCCACACAAGGAGGGAGTTGGGAGCAGAAGCTGGCTGCCCCATATGCAAGGAGAGGGGAGGCAGGAATGACAGCACCATGTGTGGAGGGGACAGGAGACAGCAACCCCGCGGGCTGGGGGTTGCTCCAGCTAAGCTGGAGCGGTCCCCGCCCCGGGATTCCTCTTAACTAGTTAGACTGAAGGTTTAACCGGTTAACTGATGAGATTTTACATCCCCATTCTGCATGGGACATGTATTACTGGAGCTTTAAAAAAGAAAAAAGTTATCCTTAGAGTTCTGTTCCAAGGTGGCATGATTCTCCCCCTCCTCGACAAACAATGAGAGCACAATGCACGTTCTCCATTGGACATCAGAACGATCACCTGACATCCATTCCAGACGAACAGAGTCATATTTCTCCGGGTATAACCACTCCTATCCTTTTCAACTGGAAAAATATTAAAGTGTCCGAACTGGCCAGCGACTAAGAATATTATTTTCTTAGCTCATTCGAGACAAATGTAAACACCCAAGGGGAGAAGCAACAGATGGTAACAAAATATTTCATCGTTTCCAGCATTTTTATTTCTTTTCAAAGGCCAGGCTGTGCATTCTTATTACACTTTTCTCCACCAGTAAAGGAAATGGCTGTTTCCAAAACTATTTGACCAGAAACCTGATTTGCTTTTATGAGGATCTGTAAAAATAAAGAGACTCCAACTTTGTCTGTCAGTTAAATTTAATGTGACACTGCTTGTAAAAGAACAGGGCTAACGGCTTGGAAAGAAATCACTGAGACCAGACCAGTTCATGTCCCTTATGGCACAGCCTCTGGAATAAATCAACGTGTGCAAAGAATTTTCTTTTTGTTAGGTTTCTTTTCCTCATGGAATAGCAGAGGTATATTTGTTCCCGAGTAGGGGAAAGGAAAAAGGAACTTTCCCATACAACTGGGACTAAATGTAAGGGGAAAGAACTTAACTGGAGTCGGCAGGAAGTTAACCAGACTTGAGACATTGCCTTTAATGGACCACATCTGGCTCCTCCCACATTTGAGTAATCCAATATCATACGAGGAAGCTCACTGGGAAAATTCAAGACCCTTCACTCCAAAGAGAGATGCTACTCAGAACAGCAAGTTTCCCATACACTGACAGTTACAGAAGCATGGAGCCTCCCTGTGAGTAACTAGATGGGCATACCTCCATCCTCCTGGCCCAAATCTCCCTGAAGTCATTGGGTAGTCTCCCTAAAAGCACTCCAAAGAGTACAGACACTGGTGGTACGTCTAAACTGCTATGGTATTACTGAAACACATCCCTGGTTAATGATACTGCAACAGGACTGCAAAAACCTTGTCATTTTTTTAACTGAAATATTTGAAATTGACAAGGATTTAGCAGTACAATGGCCACCAATGTACCATTGGAGGAAATGACTGCTTTAAAAGGGAATGGTCCCAGAAAAAAACTCTTTCCTATAAAATATCACCATGGACAACAGAGCAGGTCCCTATCAGCCAAAGACAATTGCTTCAGGTCATAATACAATAGATTTGCTCTGCAGTAGCTCTGTGGTGATAATTGGTTTTTTCCACCACTGAAGTTCAGATGTTTATCCTTCCATATATAAAATATTGGCTCTCTCCCCAAAGAACATTTTTCTTGCAATTTTTGTCCAAGTCCCATCCCTCCTTTATATAATAGGCCTCTTTGGGTAGAAAGAAGAACCTTGAAATGGCAGTAATTGATAATTACTCTGTTATAGTCTGAATCCCCCATGACTTGTCTGGGTAAGACACACACAATCTGCCAAGCAGCAATTGGACTTCCAAAAGAACTTATGCAAACTTCAGAATTAAGGCTGACACTCAGGCTGTATTAAATGCTTTTGCTCAGCAGTAGCACTGGAATCTCCTAGTTTGACATTAGCTTCCCACATTCAGCTGACCCCAGCTGTCTTGCAAAACTCCAGCATGGTTCCTATTTTGACTTTTAAAATTACCAAAGTGGCTTTGCCCTCAATCCTCCCTCCTCCTCTTAGTCTTCCTCCTAAAGAATTGTTAAAGGAAATCTGAAATAAATACTGATCTTTAGTACTCAGTCTACAGATATTTGAACGTACTTTTTCCAGCCTCTGTAGAGTTAAGCTATTCTAAGTTCAAAGAACTTTTAGGGTAGACTCATCAGCATTCATCTATCCTGCCTATGCATTCCAGAATTAATAATTGTGAAAGCCAGCACTAAACTTAACCAAAAAAAAAAACCCTTTCTTCTCAAAAAGGTATGTAACAAAATCAAATAATTGTTTCTCTTTTCTATAATATAAAAAAGTGACATTTGGGGCTGTTCCTGGTTTTGTCCCAACTGTTGTGTTTTTAATTTCTTTTCTACCAAACCCAAGCAACAATGATTTGGGGGGGGAGGGATGCAACATTGATTTAACAAAAGTATAGGCAGCGTACAATAGAGGGCGTACGCTTTCTAAACTTCCACAAAAAAAAAAGTTAGAAAAGCTTTTTTGCACTGAGGTCTCTTGCTTTGATCCAAGAGAGCAGAGGCTTGATTATTTCTTGACAAATGTTTGCACTCTTCCAGCAGAAACTATGCAAAGAAGAGATGCTTACAATTAATTCAAAATATCTGTGTACTGCAATAACCAAAGCCACTCAATCATTTCTATTCCTTTTTTAAAAGTGTGCCTGGAAACTGGCAGATCTGTTTTAAGGGGGGGGGGGGTATTGTGTTTTAAGATTTCTCCCTTTTATGGGCCCCTTGACAAATGGCATTCACAGGACTTAGGCAGCTAAAACTTTTTTTTTTTTTTTTTTTTTTTTTGGAATGCATTGGGTAAGAAAAGACAAATGTTTTGCAGAGCACAATGGAAAGCAAGCTTTTCTCTTTTTTTTTTTTTTTTTTTTTGTTACAAAGTTTTCTGAAGTCTGCTCACCCCTATATTTGCTCCAAACATAGATGACATGCACATTAGGCAACAGCAATCATGTTTTAACAAGGCTAAGTTAAATAAGGGAAGGAGAAAGCTATTTTTGTAGCCTGAAGGCAACACTTTTTTTTCCAAGGACACAAAGAAGGCATATAAACAAAAGTGTCTTACCTGCTTTGCTCTGAGAAATTGCATAGAGTAGAAATATTGCTATCGTTTTGGTCCTTATCCAACTTCTTCTTTTCCACCTGGTGTGTGTATCCATGGTCCACAATAAAAGGGGGATCAGCTTTGGAGGCTTGAGCAAAATGCTCACCCAACCTGAGGTCGGGGGTAGAAAAAAAATCACAGGAAGAGGCTCAGACCCCCCGCCCCCAAAAGGAGAAACTTTTCATAAAGCCATGAGCTGGAAGTTTGTGTCTGATTGGTATGAACTTAGGATGCGGGGAACTTTTTCTGGTGTTACTGTGGTTTTGTTTTGGCTTCTCTTGCTTTCTTGGGGGAGCAAGTCCTTCTTCGCTCCCCTCCTGCCTCTCCTCTTCTAGGTCTGATTCTTCTCGGGCTCTCCTCTCAAGGGCTTGTCCCCCTTCCCCTGACTCACCGAGGAGTGAAAAGTTTTTTTTCTTCCCTTCTTCTTTTAAAGCAGATGCGAGAGATTGTCAATCGAGAGCCCGTACAGCAAATCAGAGTTTAGGAGCCCGCAAGAGCTCGGCCCCCTTCGACTGGAGTCCAGGAGGCACGGGGGAGGGAGGGAAAGAAGTTTTTAAAAAGGAGAGAGGGGGGGAAAAATTGAATGTGTGGCACGGGGAGATTTCCCCCCCCCCCCCTTCCCTCTGGCAGCCTTGATTGCTTTCCCAGTCTCTTTGCTCCAACCAGACCCGAGAGCTGCCCAGAAGGCAGGTCCCAGCGGCAAGTTTGAATGCAGCCGGAGAGGGGAAAGCGAGCGGCTGCAAACAACTTTCTTGCTATTTTGGGTTTGTTTGCAGTGACTGCGGGCGCCGTGCGAGGAGTCTGCAAAACCTGGCCGTGCCGTGCAGAGAAGCAACTTAGCTGCAGGGGTTGGGTTTTTGCCCCCGGCACCCCGAGTCCAAAGGACGGTCAAAGGAACTCTACAAGTTTTCTTGTAGGTTTGGGAGGGGGGCTGCGGAGGGGGGGGTCTTTTCTTGATTCTTTGATGCCTTGGAAAGCGCCTTCTGTGCTTTTTGGGTCTTGAGCAATAAGGAACAAATTGCAAACGCATCCTAAAAAAGCAGCCTTTTCAGAGCGGTTGTCAAAGACTGGTTAGCACCAGGTGACCGGGGCAGTGGGAGGAAGGGGCCTGGGGGAGGTGTTTAATGGGGACATTAGAGAAAGTGGGTGGGATAATGTCTTTTTATGGAACTCACTCAGGGCTGGCCCACAACAATTTGGTACCTGAGGCCGGGAACTCAAATGATGCCCCCATACCTCCTCGCTTGGGCCAAAACTTTGAAAGGTCTCAGTTCTGCCTCCTGCCTGTTCTACTCCTCTCATGGCACTGCTCAGCTACCTACACATGCACCAGCAGCAGACACAATTTTCTACCCTCTGGGGCCTAGTGGCACCCCCCCACAGTCTGGCACCTGAGTGTGCCTCAGTTTCTCTCCTGGTAGGGCCAGCCTTGAACCCACTTGTGTTGGGGGAAGAGCGGCTTCTCAACTACACTGGGCTCTGGGGAAGTTTGACTATCATTGAAAGGTGGAATACCAGAACTGGAAGGGACTTTGAGAGGTCAAGTCCAGACCCCTGCACTCAGGGCAGGACCAAGCACCATCTAGACCAGTGTTTCTCAACCCTTTTTTATAAAGCACCCCTTTAAAAAATTATAAGTATCCCCAGGACCTAAAGTTTTCAGACACACTAAATTTTTTCTACCATTGCAACACATTTAATAAAAGAACTTGATCGTAGCTAGGCAGGCGATGAAATTTTTGGGTGTAAAAAGTACAAAAATAATAAAATTCTGTAAAACTTAAAACAAAAATTCAGTTTTCTCCAAATTTCAGTCATGCTGATGTATCCCCTGGACTTCTGTTGAGTTGTACCACTGGTTGAGAAACACTGATCTAGCCCAAGTGTGAGCCAATACCCTCCCACGGGCCAGATATGATCCACCAGGTTGGCCATATTTACTGAGGCTCTGCAGGTCCGGAGATTGCAGCTCTGGTTGGATTGCCGCTCCAGGCCAATGGGAGCGGCTATCGCCTGTACCTGCGGAGGCACAGATCAATATAGTGGTAGCAGCCCACCAGGGGCTAACCCTGGTGAGCCACTGCTGTTTTATTGCCCTCCCAATCTAGATCAGTGGTTCCCAACCGTTTTTGTACTGTGGACTGACACACTCATTCACAAACTTTTGGTGGACTGGTAATATCTTATTTGTGTATTTGCATATTCTTTATGCAAATAATGAACGTGAAGATATGCAAATAAAATGTTATCAGTCTGCCAAGGGGCAACCGCAAGCAGCCGGCTTCAGCTCTGGCAGCTGCCATGGCCTGGCAGCCAGCGGTTCACAGCCCGGCACTGGTCTGCGGATTGGTGGTTCGGAACCGTTGATCTAGATCATCCCTGACAGGTGTTTATCTAACCTTCTCTTAAATATTTCCATTGGTGGAGATTCCACAACCTCCCAAGGCAATTTATTCCAGTGCTTAACCACCCTGGCAGGTAGGAAGTTTTTCCTAATGTCCAACCTAAACCTCCCTACCTGCAATTTAAGCCCATTGCTTCCTATCCTATCATCAGAAGTTAAGAAAAATAATTTTTCTCCCTCCTCCTTGTAACACACTTTTAGGGTACTTGAAAGCCATTAGGTCCCCTCTCAGTCTTCTCTTTTCCAAACTAAACAAACCCGCTCCCTCATAGCTCATGTTTTCTAGACTTTTAATCATTTTTGTTGCTCTGGACCATCTCCAATTTCCTGAAATGTGGTGTCCAGAACCTGATACAATACTCTAACTGAGGCCTACTCAGCGCAGAGTAGAGCGGAAAAACAACTTCTCGTGTCTTGGTCACAACACTCCTCTTAATGCATCCCAGACTGATGTTTGCTTTTTTGCAACAGTGTCACACTGTTGACTCATATTTTGCTTGTGGTCCAGTATGGACCCTTGGTACTGTAGTTTGTGTGTTAGAGCACTCAGCCGGGAGCCAGGACTGCTAGGATCTATTTGGGATTCATGGACATGTCACTTAACATCTGTGCCTCAATTTACCCATTAGGACCGTGGCAACAAAAATGAAGGCATGAGGAGAGGTTTCATGGCTTAGTGTTTGTAAAGCTCCCCAAGAGACTGGCATGGGAGGAGATGGGCAGTGCCATGTAGTATTACTGATCCCCTCCAGCACTACACGCAGAAAACCCACCAATCTATGAGGTAAAGAATGGAAGAGGCAGTGGTCCAGAACCAAGCTGCTCTCATGGCTAAAAGCTTCTCAGCAGTGTGGTCTAATCAGCAATCATGAGAGCCCGAGGACTGCAGGCCCGAAGTGTCTCACCCGCTGTGCTAGGAGGAGCCATTGACTCCCAGAAGAACCCTGGGCAAGTCACTTGACCTTCTGGTGCTCTGAGTCAAGCCAGCTGAAAACAGATCCCCAGCTGACAAACAGCTGCTGTGGGTATCTCAATTACGCTTTAATCTGGACAAAAATATTATAAGCCCCTCTGCCATGCAAAGCAAAACAACCCGCCTGCTAGCACCTGGCCATAACTCCTTGTGTGGGCTGGGGGGAATCATTCTGAAACAGGGCAATCTGGTTTCTTTTCTCTCTGTGCAATAAGGATGGGCCATCTCCCCTCCTACCCACAAGGCTCCTTCTCCAAAGGGACCAGAAAGTGCTGATTCCTTCAGGTGAGGAGATTTAGGCTCCCTAACCTGCCAGAGCCTCTCAACTGTGCACGAGAACCTGTGCACGTGTCCTGCCTCCCTCCGCTAGCTCTAGAGACCCCCTAGCTCAGTGGTCACCAACCAGGAGATCAGGATCTACTGGTAGATCTTGGAACCTCTGACAGGTGATCCTGACTGGTTTGGCCAAAAGGCTATCAAATGCCGGCACCTCAGCTGCCCCTTCCCTCACTGCTGCGCACCTCCTATCCTTTGCCTTGGAGCTGCCTCCCCCACCCCTAGGAGCTTCCTGCTTGCTGTGCAGGGCAGGGGAGGGGAGGGAGAAGAGGGGCACTGATGTCAAGGTGACCCCCTCCCACCCTGTATCCTAGCTCCACAGAACCGGGGGGACAACAGGACTCAACATGGAGTTTGCTGGCTGCTTTTTGGGAGTGGTGCAAGTCCAGGACAGGGATGGGCCTGCCTTAGCCCCACTGCACCACCACCCAAGAGCCACCTGAGGTAAGCAGTGTCCAGTCGGAGCCCACATCCTGCAACCCTACCCCAGTCATGAACCCCCTCCTACACCCCAAGCCTCTGCCCTAGCCCTGAGCACTCATGCATCCAAACATCCTCCCAGACCCTGCACCTAGATCCCCCTCCAGCATCCCCACTGCCTGCCCAAGCTCAGCTCAGAGCCCCTCTCGCACTCCAGATCTCTTCATCCAAGACCAGAGCCTGCACCCCAACCCAATGCCCCTGCCTGGTGAAAGTGAGGGAGGATGAGGGAGGGAGGATGTAGTCAGCAGGGGTGGAGTCTCGGAGAAGGGGCACAAAGGAGGCGGGGCAAGGGTATTTGGGTTTGAGGTAGATCTTGGATTGCTCCTACATTAAAAAAGTGATCTTGTGCTTTAAAAGGTTGGAGACCACTGCTCTAGCCCCTGGGCTGTATACTGGGTCCACACTGGCTAGTCCTCCTGAAGAGTCCTTAGGGAGGAGACATTGGAGAAGATGATACTGCAGAGCGGGGGTGAGGAGCCTAAGGCCCAGGGGCCGGATGTAGCCCCCAGCTTGCCTGGATCCAGCTCCCGAGGCTCAGGACTCCTCCCCAGCATCGGGGAGCCCACGATGGTGCTCCAGCCCCCCTGCCATCCCTCCATGGAGCTGGAGCACACAAAATCTACAAGGCTGCCCCCCGCCCCAGGCTGTGGCGTGTGAGGGAAACGTGGGGAGTGTCTTTCTCCTTCAAAGTCAGGGGCCACACTTGTGTGTGGCCCCCAATTGATGTTTCTGTGGGGCAGCATCCCCTGACATGGTTCCTCACCCCTGCTATGGAGAGTTCAGTGGCATAGTGGGGGGGGGGCAGTTGCCCCCAGGCACCACACTAGGTAGGGTGCCAGTTTAGTCCCCCTCTGCTCCCCCTGTCATCCCTTGGCTCGCCTGCTCCTTCTCCGCCCGCTGCTGCCGGCTGGAGCCTCCTCCCCACCTCTCCGCCCCCAGCCCAACCCTCCTCCATCTCCGACAGCAGGTTAGTGTGTGTGGAGGACCAGCCTCAAACTGGAGGGGGCAGGGGAAGATGCAGTACAAGCTCCTGCCCCCCCCCCCCCCCCCGCGGTCGGGCTCAGCTGTGCGCCTGGTTTGGGGCCCCGCCGCAGCGAAGGTGGGTGGCGCAAATTTTGTCTTTGCCCCCAGACCCATAACAGCCTTCCAGCAGGAGGAGGAAAACCTAATTTTAAAAGGGAGATGGTAAATTTATTAATGGGATTATATATGAATTTATGAATGGGATTATATAAGAATTTATTAATAGGATTTTATGTGGAGATGGCACATTTCTGAATGGGGATTATTTATGAATGGGATTATATGATGGGCTTGCCTGTCATAGCAGGGGATTGGACCTGTTCACCCCACAGGGTCCTTCCACTCCAGTCTTATGGCCTCGGTTCCTGTGAAAGAAAGTGACAGGGCTAAGTTTGACACAGAGCTGTTTCTGAATCACTGGGATTTCGTGGTGATGCCACTGAGTACCAATTATGGCAGAGGCGCTCCTGCCCCCTTTGAATTGTGTATATGTTTATACTACTTACAGAAACTATGACTGGCTGCAGTAACCCTATGCTCTGCATATCGCTCTGATTGCCAGAAGATGGGACAACAGGCCAGTTGCCCTGTTCTGTTCCCTTTGAAGCATCTCATGGGGCTAAACCCCCTTTTGTGCAAGATCCCTTATGCCTCTAAAAAGGAGGTATACAGGATCTTGTGCAAAAGGGGGTTTTTTTTGCGCAAAATGGACCCGTCTACACGGCTTGTTTTGCACAAAAACCTCTTGTGCAGAAAGCATCGGCAGAGACTATGCAAATGACAGCGCAACAAATGCTAATGAGGGCTTCATTAGCATACTCTCTGCCGACAAATACCTGCAGTGTAGACATAGCCACACTGGCCACTGTCAGAAGACCGGCTAGTGGGCTAGATGGACCCAGTGGGGTTCCTCTTATGTTCTTATTACAGTAGTGACTAGAGGCCCCAGTCAACACTGGGTGCAGTTATACTAACTAGGGATGTTAAATATCAGTTAATTGAAGAGTCGATTAACCTCATGAATTCTTATCAGTTAGTCGGCTATTCTATAGTCCCCAGGCAGCCCCTGTCTGAGGGGGAGACGTCTGAGCTCCCGGACCCGGCACAAGCTAGAACTGAACCAGGCTGCCTGCCTGCCTGGCTCCTAATACACTTTAAATGCAGAGCCGCAGCGGGGGTAGGTCCAGGACCCAGTATAAGCTGGGACTGCGCTGAGCTGCTGGCCAGCCTGCTAAAAAAATTACTGGCAAGGGGTGGGGGGAGAAATGCATGTAGTCAATAGCAGTAACCTATAAGCTTTTGCTTGTCGGTTAATCGACTATACTATCACATCCCTAATACTAACTGCGGTACCTCTGCATAGCGAGAGACGGCCCCTGTCCCAAACAGCTTACAGCGTAATAGACAAGCTGTCCAAAAGGATGCACCAGAGGCTATATCTAGAGCATAAGTGAGGAGGGGGAGGCCTGGCTCATGTACACATCCTCATGCTAGCTCTCATGGCGCTGACGCAAATATAAATAGCAGGATGGCTTAGGTAGAACAGCAGAGGCCTGGTTGAGCAGTGCCAAGTTCATAGGAATCCCTTTCGGGCTGCGTGCTGCTTGGCCTGGCTCTGTCCTCCCCGCTGCTGCTGCTGCCGTGTCACTACACCTCTATTTCTACTCACCCTAGCTGGTTGGGAGCTAGCGCAAGTGTGTACGTGAGCAGGGGGCTTGTACCTCGCATGCCTAGGTACGTAGCCACAAGGGCAGGGTGCCTATGGTGGCAGCCGGGCCCTCTCTTCCTTCTTGACACTGCTTTTCCTGCATGCCAATCCCCTCACCTCAATCAGACAGGAGGGACCAGCACACCAGCTCCACGAGAAGCAGGACCATAGGGAGAAAGTGGCCCTGACTTGGATGAAATCCTAGAGAGGAAAAGGCATATTACCTGAAATCCCCTGAGGCATTAACTCTAAAGAGTGAGAGGTTTTGGATGGAGCCGGATGGAGATTCGATAAGATGTGAAGGCCAAGGCTTTAGCAGGGTGCAAAAGAGAGCTAGATAAATTCCATCCGTGGCTATTGGCCAGGATGGGCAGGAATGGTGTTCCTAGCCTCTGTTTGTCAGAAGCTGGGAATGGGTGACAGGGGAGGGATTACCTGACAATTCCCTATTTCTGTTCATTGCCTCTGGGGCATCTGGTATTGGCCACCGTCGGCAGACAGGCCACTGGGCTAGACGGACCTTTAGTCTGACCCAGAGGTTTTACGTCAAGTGAAGGCCAGAGTTTCATCCTGCCCTACAGCCTTGATCAATAAAGCTCAGTTTGCCTAGCTCAGTGCTTTGATTAAAGGAGCTCCTGAAATGCAAGATAGAACAGGGGAGTCCCGGCATCACAGAAGCTAGAAGAAAATGGTGTTTTGGTAAACAAAGACGGGTGTGTGCGCATGTGCACGTGGGACAAATTTGTGGCTGTGCGTGTGCCCGTGTCTGCGTGCACGTGTGTCAGACCCACACCAGGTTCTGTCCAACATTTTAGGACGTGTCTATGCTTCAAAGACAATTTGGATTAAGGTAGGAGATGAATTTAAACCACTCCACTCCATGTGTGGATAGGCGTATTGCAGAATAAGGGTGCGTCTGCACTGCACCCGTAGCTCAAAATAAGCGACGCAATTTGAGCTATGCAAATTGCGTCACTTATTTTGAGTCAATTTCAAAATAGCTTATTCTGACGTCCACTCCAGCTCTGACCAGTTAGCAAAACATTGTGCAAATGTGTATATGGGGGTGTGCAAAAAACCCACTGAAGGGGAATGATGTAAGTGGGGTGAGTGAATGCTGGAGTTAAGCAGGATCGCACTGACCCAGTACAGCCGTTCTTATGCCAGCGATACTCCCTCCAAAATTATTCAGTAAACCCCCTTAATTAACGAGTAGGTGCTGCCTAGACAAATTACTGTTCATGTGCTAATGGGTCCCTGAAGCCGTTTGTGTGCAGTGGTACAGACACATCCTTATGAATTCCTGGGGGGCTTTCAGAGCCTTCCACATACTAGTGCTACAGTAGCCCTAATGGTTTGTATTACTCCTTTCCTGCTGAAGTAAAGTGCTCTAGAAATGGCAGACAGCATACACAGGAAATATAATTTCTTGTTGCTGATTTGCAGCTGCTTCTGGGGTGGAGCTCGGTAACCCTATTTCACAACTCACAGCAACACTCTGTAAAAGTTTGAGAGGGGTTCACTCCCCTCCTTTATCACACAGGCTATGTCTACACTGCAGTGTTTTTTTGCAGAAGAGGATATGCAAATGGCGTGCTCATTTGCATATCTTCTTCAGATTCTTTTTGCAGAAGAGGTTTTGCCACTAAAAAGCCCCATGTAGACGGGGCCATTTGTCAGAAAAAAAACCCCTATTCCGCAAGATCCCTTATCCCTCAAAAATCAAAGTTTACAGGATCGTGTGAAAAGGGTTTTTTTTCTGACAAATGGCCCCGTCTACACGGGGCTTTTTAGTGGCAAAACCTCGTCCACATAAAGAATCAGAAGAAGATATACAAATGAGTGTCTCATTTGCATATCCTCTTTCGCAAAAAAACCAAAACCCTGCAGTGTAGACATAGCCTGCAGTGATGGTGACAGGAAAAAAGAAAGCAATATCTTAAGCATTCTCTGTGTAACTAGGACAGTGGCCCATGTGTTTGCAAAGGGCCTCCACTAAGTATGTAAGCAACTAGTTGACTATCCAATAAGCAAAAGCTTGTTGGATAGTTGACTAGTCCCTCAACTAGTTGCTTCCCCCTCCTGCCCCGCCCTTCCTGCCTCTGTTGGGTGGGGGAGCAGAAGCCGGTGCTGGGGGGAGACAGCTTAAAAGCCAGTCCCCCCAGCACCATTTCCACGGGAGGGCAGGAGACGCAGGAAGGTAGTGGGGACTGGACACGAGCCAGGAATCAACTGATTCTCGGCTCACGTCCAGTCCCAGACGCTGCACCTTTACTTTTCAAATGTATTAAGAGCCTCCTGGCTCTTAATCAGAAGCGCAGTGTGGGGGAGGGGAGCTGGCACGAGCCGGGGCAGCTGATTCCCACCTCACACCAGGTCCCCCACTGTGCTCCAGCCTTTTTGCATTTAAGGCTGGTGTGCAGCAAGGGGGACCTGGCGTGAGCCAGGAATCAGTGGGAACCTGCTGGCTCTTAATACATTTAAAAGTCAGAGCTGCAGCAGGGTTAACTCCTGGGACCAGGAGCTAACCCTGCTGCACCTCCCCCACTTATCCACTAATCAACTAGTGGATGGAAAATCCATCCACTAGTCGATTCATTGATTAAACTAAATTTAACATCCCTAGCCTCCACAGGCAAGATCTTCCTTTTCCAGGAACCCCATTTAACATAATTATAAAACAAGACAATATCTTGATCCATGACAGAAGACATGTCTGGATCGTTGTTTAATAGAGGCCCTGGCAAACCCTTCAAACCAGCAATGGATTGAATGATGCTACAGGTGTTGTCTGAGTTTAGTCTCTTAATTACTTGAACACTGCAATCTCATTACTTCTCTTGTCCCAGATGTGGTTGGCATTTCTGATCACACAAACTGCTCCTTGTTTTGTCCCAGCTGCAAATGAAAGTCCCATGAATGCTTTAACAGGCTCTTTACCGATTGTGTTGAAACATCTGGGCAATTTCAATGGCACACAGCCAAGGGAGGAAAAAAATATTTTCTCAGGGATGTTTAAAAGAGCACAAGAAAGAAAAGACGCCCTCTGAATGGTGCAATGCAGCAGTGACACTTACCCAGCATTGCAGTGAATGTCACTGTCACATTAAGGAAACCTAGTGATCAAACCCAGTTCAGCTGCTGTGGCCTCAGTTAGTGTCAATTTGAGTAGCTCCTTTGAGGTCAGTGAAGCTGGGCTGATTGACACCCGTGGAGGGTCTGGGTCCGGAAGCTTTTGCTGAACAATGGGAGCTGTGGTTACCAGCCCAGTTTCAGATGAGCACAGGTAATTGAAGTACTTGTGCAGACCTGTTAGCTCCTCCTATCCAAGAATGGAGAGAGACAAACTTTACGCCTGCAGTGGTACACTGGAAAATTCCAGAGTCAATGTGCCAAGATTAAAGAGACATACCCGAGTGCCACCTGGTACAAACTCTTGGAGCTTCATTAAAGGCCGGGGATCTGAGCCAATTTAAAGCAGCACCGGAGATGATCCCAGTGGGTAATGTAGAGATGGACAAATATTTCCAATAAAAAAAAAATTCCCCATGTGCCAAATATTTGCAGTCGTAACAGCACGGAGTTCAGTTCATTGTTATTCACAAGGGACACATAATTAGGCAACCTTTGGAAAAGCCAGTGGGTATTGGCCAAAACATTTGCAAGTCCCACTCATGTAAAGAAATGTTGCATGACTGCATCATCGGCTAGGCTGACACACTTTACTTGGGCAATCAAAGCTCAGAAACAATGCTATGTGACACAGATAACCAACAGCAAACAGCCAATATGAATACTTTTAAGTGCCTCCCACATGCTGACAGCTGTCCATCTGAGCTATGTGGTGAATTATTAGGATTAATAAAACCATTCAAGAACAATTCACATAGGCACTATTTGTAACAACTATCACAGCGAAACATCCAAGCACAGTTTCCCCTCTTTCTTTGCAATTGTATGCCTTCTCTTTGGCTTCATTACTAGCACCTGACCATAATCCAAGCTCTTCTTTGTGCATTGCACAGCAGTGAAGTCAGAACCCTGAGTTATGACCTCATCCCTTGTTGCCACAGAAGTGATTGCTGTAATAAATTCAGCCTTGTGACTTTAAAGAAAAAAAAATGACGTGAATTTAGTGCTGGTGAAAGGCCCTGGATTAAAAGACTAGGAAATTAAAGCCCTCCATATAACCATAGAAGATCTCAACCATCTCCTAGAACAAAGGTGGCCAACCAGTTAGAGATGAAGAGCCTAAATAGCTGTGCATAGAGTGCAAAGAGACATGTATTATATATTTATTTTTATATATCTATAGATAGATAGATAGATTAGATATAGTTCACAAAATGTAGTGATAAAAATAACATTACAGGACATTTTGGACAAAAACCAATACAATAGTCTCTAGTCACTTAAAAAATTCATGGCCAGCCCATAGATCTTCAGAGAACTTGACAAGGAACAAACATCAAATTTAAAAAAAAACTTTTAAAAATACAGTAATATTCTCACACTAAAATAAAGCATCCCCACCATGGATTTTAAATTTAGCACCACTGCCCTATGATGTCCTGTGACTTTTTTTAAAATTAAACTGAACTGAGAAGTAAATTAGCACAATTTGAAGTGCCTGTTTCACTCCAGCTTGTTGATCTCTGGTATGGTTTTTCCTCTTTTTTTTTTTTTTTACTTATGGGCTGCATCTAGACTGGCAAGTTTTTGCACAAAAGTGGCTGCTTTTGCGCAAAAACTTGCCAGCTGTCTACACTGGCCGCTTGAATTTGCGCAAGAACACTGACGATCTAATGTATGATCGTCAGTGTTCTTGCGCAAATACAATGACTCTCCCGCTTGGGAAAAAGCCCTCTTGCGCAAATACTTTTGCTCAAGAGGGCCAGTGTAGACAACTGAGAACCGTTTTGCGCAAAAAAGCCCCGATGGCGAAAATGGCGATCGGGGCTTTTTTGCGCAAAACCGCGTCTAGATTAGCCACGGATGCTTTTGCGCAAAAGCACTTTTGCGCAAAAGCATCAGAGCCAATCTAGATGCTCTTTTCCACAAATGCTTTTAACGGAAAAACTTTTCCGTTAAAAGCATTTGCGGAAAATCATGCCAGTCTAGACGCAGCCATGAAGATTATGGCTTTTTTATAGTTCTAAAAATTCAGGTCTGTCCTAGACTGCAAATATGAGAGGTTCAAAAACAAGAAGGGAGAGACTCATATCTCAGAATAATTGCTTCATCCTGGCAAACAATAGTCTTTGAATGTTCTTTAAAGAAACACAGTGTAAACCAGGTACATGCTGATTCTTTTTTTGTCCTGGAATTTAAATATGACATCTGTGTTGGCTGCCTTATTCTGCATCCATGAAGACTTTGAGTTTAAGGTACTTCAGCCTCCCCGCTGTAACCCAATCCCCTTCCTCTCTCCCAGAGCCAGGCAACCTCAGCCCCCCATTCTAACCTAATCCCCCGCCTACAGCCAGGCACCCACAGCCCCTTGCTGTAACCCAGTCCCCCTCCCCTCCCCCAAAGCCAGGCACACAGCCCGCTCTAGCCCAATGCCTGGGACCTGGAGCCGCCACCACTGCCACACGCTTCTCCCTCCAGGTGCTGGGGTGCGTGCACAGAGCGGCCAGCCATGAGAAGGCCCTGGGGCACGTGCATAGAGCGGCTGGCCATCAGCAGGCCCTGGGGTGCGTGCACAGAGCGTCCAGCTGTAAGCAGTCCGGGCGCGCAGCTCAGAACAAAAGCCGCATTTCTTTAACTGAAGAGCCATATGCGGCTCAAGAGCCGTGGGTTGGCCAGCCCTGTCCTAGAGGGATCACCTCTGAGGAGTCCAGGGGAGATCAGCGTCCATAGGCTCACTCATTCCTTGGCCTCTCTTGACACTGCCAATTAGTGTCAGGTGCAACAATGGTTTATGTGACATGAACAACAATTCAGACACATGACTGGATTGCAGGATTAGTGGGAGATGATGAGGGAGAAAATGTGGCTGTTTATGCATAGACCTTCTGGATTAATAGCAGTAGCAACAGCTATAACATGGCCATCATTGCAAAGGGATCAGTAGCTTTAAACACATTTTGTAAAGAATTAACAGTTCCCCTCTTCTGCCATAAATCGGATGAATCTATGGAATCTAGAGAAAAGAAAAAACCCAATATTCAGATCAGAACAAGGATTCTTTTCCCAGTCTAGGGCAAGTGTGTGCGCACATGCGAACACGCCTAGTTTTATGTAATTAATCTTAGAATCATAGACTCCTAGGACTGGAAGAGACCTCAGGAGGTCATCAAGTCCAACCCCCTGCCCAAAGCAGGACCAACCCCAATTAAATCATCCCAGCCGGGGCTTTGTCAAGCCAGGACTTAAAAACCTGTAGGGATGGAGATTCTACCACGTCTCCAGGTAACCCATCCCAGTGCTTCACCACTCTCCTAGGGAAATAGTTTTTCCTAATATCCAACCTAGACCTTCCTCACTGTCACTTAAGATCATTGCTCCTTGTTCTGCAACCGTCACCACTGAGAACACCCTCTCTCCATCCTCTTTGGAACCTCCCTTCAGGAAGTTGAAGGCTGCTATCAAATCCCTCCTCACTCTTCTTTCTGCAGACTAAACAAACCCAAATCCCTCAACGTCTCCTCATAGGTCATGTGCTCCAGCCCCCTAATCATTTTGGTTGCCCTCCGTGAGACCGTCTCCAATGCGACCACATCCTTACTGTAGGGGGGGGCCTAGAATTGGACGCAATACTCCAGGGCTACATTTACACTTCAGGCTTCTTGCACAAGAACGGCTGTTCTTGCGCAAAAACTTGCGGAGTGTCTACACTGCACACACGTTCTTGCGCAAGTAAATTTACAGTAAAGCATAAGAACGTCCCTTTTGCGCAAGAGCTCTTGCTCAAGAAGGCAGAGTGGATGGGCAACTGGGGTTTCTTGCGCAAGAGAGCGTCCACACTGCCATGTGCAAAAGCACATCTCTTGTGCGAAAGCACATGGCAGTGTGGACGTGCTCTTGTGCAAGACCTTTTGTGCAAGAACTCTTGCGCAAAACAGTTCTTGCACAAGAAGCCTGCAGTGTAGACATAGCCCAGATGTGGCCTCACCCGTGCTGAATAAAGGGGAATAATAAATTCTCTAGATCTGCTGGCAATGCTCCTCCTAATGCAACCTAATATGCCATTAGCCATCTTGCCTACAAGGGCACACTGTTGACTCATATCCAGCTTCTCATCCACTGTTATTCCCAGGTTCTTTTCTGCCAAACTGCTGCTTAGCCAATCGGTCCCCAACCTGTAACAATGCTTGGGATTCTTCTGACCCAAATGCAGGACTCTGCACTTGTCCTTGTTGAACCTCATCAGATTTCTTTTGGCCCAATCCTCCAATTTGTCTATGTCATTCTTGACCCTATCCCTAGACTCCAACGTATCTACCTCTCCTCCTAGCTTAGTGTCATCTGCAAACTTGCTGAGGCTGATTTTACCTAACCCTAAGGAGGATCTTGATCCATTTGTCCCTTGATTTTTAATTCTGCTAGCTCTGATTCCTTGTCTATACTACAACACTTTAGGAAAGGCTGAGATACACCAAATTATAAACCAAAGCAAGAACCAGAACCTGGATTCTAAAAAAGATTACACTTTTGGGAAAAAGCATTCCTAGACCTTTCCTAATGATGTTGGATCATTTTCCCTACTTGGCTTTGCTTCTGGTTCTGTGTGAGATTAACATACAGTCTCTTTTTAAATGCTTTTTCTTCTCATTCATACAAATGACCACACAAGCTGTAGATCTGATTCTCCTTTTCCCAACAATGTGAATGAGGAGTAGCTCTACCAAAGTCAACGGAGTGAAATTGTCGATGAGCTCAGACTCAGATCTTGGGCACTGTAATTCTATCAAGGATTTTCAATTACAATAAATTAATTATCTCAACCAGGGCCATTCTTAGGATTTCTGGGACCCTACGCAGTACTATTAAAATAATGCTCCTAAGCCCTTTGGCAGCACGGGGAGGGATGACAATTTTTTAGAGCTGCGATTTCATAATCTTCAGCAACACACTAATGAAGTATTTTTAAAGCAAATTTTAAACTAAAGGTCTGTAGAATAGCACAGTAAATTCAGAGAGGTAGCCAGGTTTGTCTGTTTCAGCAAAAACAAGGTGTCCGGTGGCTACCAGACTCCTTGTTATTTTTACGGTAAATTCGAAAACTGGCATGATATTCTGGCATTGGCAAATGCCTGTTAAATGGCTTTATTAGCACTCAAATGGCTCTTTCACAGGGGCTCTGGCAGGTTTTTTCACTTTTAAGTTAACTAGATCCTCTACGGAGTAAGTACATGATACGAAGAGATGGGTGGATATTAGGACCCAGTGGTGCCTCCAATTTTCAGATGCCCTATGCAGCTGCATATTCAATGTATGGGTAAGGATGGACCTGCCCTCAACACTAAGTATTCTATTGAAAGGGAACTGCACAAGAACTTCGGGTCCCAAATTTGTGTTCCAGGCTCATCAGCAAGAGATCTGCAGCTTCCAGATTAGAAAGTTTGCTTCTAATATTGCCTTTCATTCCAAGCATTTTGCAAACATCGATTAGTTAAACATCCAGATCCCTTTCCCAGTGAAGAAAGTATTATCCCCACTTTATAGAATGGTAAACCCAGACACACAGATACGATGTGACTTTTCCTCTCAAAAAGTTACCTCTCTATTACTGAGAAATGAAAGCAAAAATCCCTATTTTTGTAGGGCTTACAAAAATCAGAGTACTTTGTGATCCCCCTGCAGGCCGTGCAATATCAGTTCACCATCAGCATTGCCACAGTCGTACGGGCCTGACTACGGCTCCTAATATACAAAGAAAGATGTTGGCTTGACAGCCCTTTGAGGTAGTTGTTAAACAAAACCAACATTTACTCAGTTCCGCTGGGAAAAAAAGGGGAGGGGGGTGAGGGAGAAATCCACATCTGCCAAATGTAAAACGACAAAAATCAGCTGGCAAAGGCAGTGGTGTTCAAGCTTACAAGAGAGTATTACAAATCAGGGAGATGAAAACACATTGAAAAATAGTAAAAGGGAAATAGAAGGACTTGGCCCTATGCTATGGTATTGCAGAGAACCTCTGGAATGAATGAAAACCTATTTGTCATGTGGATTTAATTTTCTTTATTAATCATTTAGACATTATCAT
This sequence comes from Pelochelys cantorii, assembly GCA_032595735.1. Taxonomy (NCBI): domain Eukaryota; kingdom Metazoa; phylum Chordata; order Testudines; family Trionychidae; genus Pelochelys; species Pelochelys cantorii. The sequence goes on from CM064347.1 coordinate 8,839,774, forward strand.
TAATAAATATACCATCTGTTGTATCCAGCTTGCCATCTTAATCTGAATTTCCACAAAGTTTATGTGAAGCAGAAGGCATTCATACTGGGCCTCCCCCTGCTACAATTACTCTCACCAACTAGTAACTTACACCAAGTAGTAATTTACTCTCTTGATTTCAACAGGAATACTCACGGAGCCAGATAATATTCAACATGTGTAAAGAGTGGCAAAATAAGGCCTCTTATAGTACAGGTTGAACCTCTCTAATCCGGCACCCTCGGGATCTGAGTGGTGCTGAACCAGAGAATTTGCTAAACCATGGGAGGTCAATATTGTCTAGCAGCATTACCAACACTTCCACTGCTTGCGGGGCTCTTAGAAGTCATTCCAGGATCAATTAAGCTATGTCTACACTATAGCCTTCTTCTGCAAAAGCTTATGCAAATGAAGCTCAGAGTGGAATATCGCGGTGCTTCATTTGCGTAATTAATTAACAGCCATTTTTTGCACAAGAGGCTTTTACACAAAAAGGAGCTCTGTAGATGACTCCTTTTTGCGCAAAACCCCTCTCTTGTGCAAGAGCCATTCTCTCTCATTTTTCAGGTAGAATGGTTCTTGCGCAAGAGGGGGGTTTTGCGCAAAAAGGAGCCATCTACACAGCTCCTTTTTGTGCGAAAGCCTCTTGCACAAAAATGGCTGCTAATTAATTATGCAAATGAAGCACGGCGATATTCCACCCTGTACTTCATTTGCATAAGCTTTTGCGGAAGAAGGCTACAGTTTAGATGTAGCCCCCGAGCTAAATAATAGCACAGAACATGGAGAGCCAGGACTGATGTCTGTAAACAAACTTTATGGGACTGTGGGAAATTTGGCCACACCCATAATAAGTGGACATCCAGCTAACTAACATCATGCCAGACCATGGATGTGGCTGGACCAGAGAGTGCCGGACTAGAAAGATTCAACCTGTAGTACGGAAAATATGCTAGATTGTGTACAAAGTAGAGATTAATTCTCAGTCACACTATAACTAGTACAGTCCATTTGTGTCTGAGCAAAGTGGCTGTAAAACCAGTTTAATTCAGTAGCAGTTAACACCCATTTTGCACTGATTTATAGAAGTACCCAAGGTTTGGGACATCAGCAAATCAGGCCCACATTTCCCTAGAGTGGCCTAGCTGATTTACTACAGTGAAATACATGGCATAGCACTGAATAGTTTTAAAAAGTAGCAAGACTCCAGGACTGTTTTAAGCCAACTGGTGACATGTACCAAACAGTCTATGGCACGTAGGCTCAGAATGTGGGAGACATATGAGTGAATTAATGGGTTTCTAATGTTGGCTGATTCAAGTTCATCTTTCAGGGAGATAATTACAAACAAATAAAAAACCCCAACACATCTCTGTCATCATAAGACACTGGATTTTGCTTTGTACTCCAACTTCTTTATATTACTAGAAGATTTACCTGGTGTTGCTCAGGCTCTTAACTCAAATAAGGTTGTTTTTCTTCATTTAAATCATTGTTCGGGGGTAGAGCTGGAGATGAGGGGTTTGGTGTGCAGGCTGCCCCCAGGAGAGAGGACAATTCCAGCTCTCTCTCACTGCAGCATCTTGGGGCCAGGTGAGAATCTCCTGTCCATGATTGGTGTAGCTGTTGCAGGCACAGCCAGGGGAGGGGTGCATGTACCCCGGCTAGGGGACAGACACACAGACAAAACAGACACATGAACAGACAAAGTCTCTGAAATATATAGCAGATAGCTGTCACTTTCTCCACCCCTGCTGGCCCAACAGGGTTATAGCTGTCCTGGTCTCCATCTCTGAACCCTTGCTACCCCCTACTCCGTCATTCTACAATATAACTGTCCCTCCTACCAAACACCTCCCTTTCCTGAGAAATAATCAAATTCCAGGCACATCCCATTGTCCTGGCAGAGCCAAACTCTTACCTTGCTTTATGGTCTGATAAGAGGAAGCTGTATACCGAATTTGGTGGTCCACCTCTTACCTTCTAGGAGGTGCTCTTGAACAGACAGACTTGCACATGAATGGACAGTCACACAGACAGACAGATGCACAAAGTGTCCCAAATATCTAGTAGATTGCATTGCCAAAAGTTTTAGCCTGCACTGGAGAATGTGCCCCATCAGTAGAATAGAAAACATGCGTAGCCAGTAAATAACATGGCGCAGTTTGATTCTCTGGCATGTTGAAGTGTCTCTTCATCAAAGAGATTTGTTTTAATAGGAAATAGTTGAATCAAGAGAACAGATTTTTCACTCCTTTTGTTCCAGTGTCATTGCCTGCCTTTCAGTGTATTCCAAAATGTTAATGAATTCAAAACCACTGTGTGTCAGGAGCATGCAGGTGTACAGGACACTGGAGATGTGTGATTTTCATAAAGAGGGCCTTCTGGGACATCTGAATTCAGTTCACCTTCTTAGCATTTCCAAGTGGACTTTTCTTTTTACAATTAATGCAAAGATTTATTCTAATCTGGGAGATCTGTATGAACTTCACCATTTTCTTCAGTATTCCATACCCCCATCCACTGTGATCTGGTCAGCTTTTTCAGGGTCCATAGGGCTTAGCCTGTCTAATATGCATGGAGCAAACTCAGGTGCTGTAGGAAGGGGTGTGATTGTGATTGTGATTGTGATGGCACTAGGAAATCCGAGATCCAGCTAGGAATAGTGCTGCAGAGACTCATGGGCTATGTCTACACTGGCGGGTTCTTGCGCAAGAACATCTTGCACAAGAGTTCTTATACAAGAACTCTTGTGCAAGAACACGTCCACACGGCCATGTGCTTTTGCGCAAGAGCATCCGTGGCAGTGTAGACGCTCTCTTGCTAAAGAAAGCTCTGATGGCCATTTTAGCCATAGGGCTTTCTTGCACAAGAAACCCCTGCCATGCATCCACACTGCCCTCTTGCGCAAGAGCTCTTGCGCAAGAGAGCTTACACTTGTTAGAAAAGAGCTTAGCTCTTGCACAAGAAGCCCTGTTTTCTGACGCCGTACTGTAAATCTTCTTGCGCAAGAGCGGGCAGTCAGTGTGGATGCTCTGCGGGTTCTTGCGCAAGAATGGACATTCTTGTGCAAGAACCTGACAGTGTAGGCATAGCCATGGATTTGCTCAACTAGGGTACATCTACACAGCAATGTTATCTTGAAATAACTTAGTACATGTCTACACAGCAGGCAGTTATTTCAAAATAATATAGAAATGCTGTCAAGCTGGAGAACTGCTTACTCCGACTCCTGTAACCCTCATTGTACGAGGAGTAAGGGAAGTCGGAGGAAGAATGTTCTATTTCAAAATAAGTGCTGTGTAGACACTCCCAATTTCAAAATAAGCTATGCAATTGAATTGCATAGTTTAGTTTGAGTTAAGCCCTGCTGTTTAGATGCACCCCTGGTTACCATCATCATAGGAGTTGGAAGGATTCTTCTTCAGTCTGCATTTTAGACTATGCTCCTGTTTATCTCATTGGGAGTTTTTGGCTGGATTAAAATTGCAGGGCTCATTTCTTTGTCCTGGTTTGTCCATTGTCGTGCCTGAGTTATTAGAAGTGGGCTCGAAGCTACGAAGTTTAGACCTGGATATGAACTTCTCCCAAAGTATTTGGATCCCAGGTTTTGATTCAGGCACATCTTTGATGGGAAATTTTTCATCTGGAAGAATTTGGCATTTTTCTGACTGTCTTCTTTAGGAACACCACATTCCCAAGGGATCCATCTTGATGAGCAGCAACCAAAAGAGTAGATGATAACTTACATGTTACAGTTGTGTGCAACTCCACTTCTTTCACATCACTGGTGATCACAAGTTCACCTAACAGATCAACCAGCAACTGCCAGTTTCTTGCACAATGCTATTTCAGGCATCTCAATGAGAAATTTTGCTAGAGGATCCCAGTTCTTCTGGGATCTAGAGTCTGGACCTAAGAACTTGTTCCATTCCTAAATTTCCTGGCCTGAAACCCTGCTCAAGACAGATTTCCACTGGTTGTCTCCAGCAGTTCTCCTCCCCCCATCCCGCTGTCATTTCACCTTCCCACCCTGCTCAATTTGCCAAATATTTGATGAATGGCTATTTGGTACTGGAAACCACAAGAGCTGGTATGTAAGATAAATGCTGTGTCATGGCTGATGGGTAACCAGCATTGAAGTGTTCCATACCCATTACATCATAACTCACTTTACTGTCAAAATTTGTGCTTTGTTTCAACAGGATATGAACAAATTTTTTGTTTTTGTTTTTTGTTCTTTTTTTAAACCATTGATCTGCTTCCCAAGACTGAAGATTAAAACATAAATTGTTGCAAAGTTTGGAAAGTCTAAATCAGCAGAAATCATTTGCAAACACTAGCCAGAAGGATTCAGAATAAAATTAGCCAATACAGCTTTAAAAGTAGGGCAATCCGGCTCTCTCTGGTTTTGGTATTACAGTAGTTCCATAGCTTCAGGGGGTAGCGGAGTTAGTCTGTTTCAGAAAAAAACAACAAATGGTCTGGTAGCATTTTATAGACTAACAAAACATGTAGATGGTATCATGAGCTTTTGTGGGCACAGCCCACTTCTTCAGATGACCGAAGTTATCATAGTTCCATAGTTCTGCAAACTCCATGTATTCTTTTGAGAATACATTTCATAACCATTCACCCTAGCCAGACATTGGCTAACTTGGAAGGGGGGGGGGGTCTGAGTATGTTTGCTAACCAAAGAGGGTGACTATTACTTAGATTGGGGATGAATGGGATGATTGGGTGGAAGTTAAGGAACATAAAATTGAGGTTAAATATTAGGAATATAATCCTTAAACAAGTTCTGTCCGACTCTGGAAGCATCTCCCAAAGGAAGTGGTGCAAACACCCATTGCTTGAGTCACTTCAAGCTAGTCTAGACAAAACACTACATGGTTGGGAATAATCCTGCCCTAGCAGGATGATGGAGCAGATAACTGAATGGAGCTTTTTCCTTCACTAGTTTCTGTGATTCATTGAGAAATCTGTGGGACTTTCAGCTGGGAAGATGTTCTGCTGGTCAAGACATTGAATTAGAGCCTCAAAAGACATGCATTACATTCCCAATTCTGCCACGGAGCTTGAGAAAGTCATTTAACCTCTTTGTGCCTACTTCCCAATCTGCTGCTAGGAGGCTGGTTGTATCCCGTTCTTTGTCTTGTTTATTTAGAATGTGAGGTCTTTGGGGCACGATGGCCTCTTCTCATGTGTATGTATAACAGCTAGAATAACAGGGCCTTGATGCCACTATAATATAATTGATCATTTAGAAAAAAGCTGCAAAATATTTTCTGTGACCAAACATGTCAAAATAAACATTGTTTACCATTATTCTGTCTGGGTTTGATCCTTAGCTGGTATGTCTCCCATGACGTTGATGGAATACTTTGATTTACACCAGCTGATGATCTGATGAGCTTTTTAAAAAAAATACAGTCACTTCTCAAAAGAAACAGAAAGGGACGCGCTAATTTTCAACACGTTTCAGATCTCCAGATTTCTCCAGGACGTTCTGTACTGAGTTCTCAGTGCATCTACTCCTCTAGCATTCCACTTTCAAGTGGCTTCTTCTTTCCAGGTCAAACTTTGCTGTGTTAGAATCTACACTGAAAAAGACCCAGGAAGTAATTTTCCCCCTTTGATGTTGTAAGATTATAACCTTACAATACCAAGAACAACTCAGGGAGTGATAAAACCCGCTATTTGCCAGTGGTTTTTTGTTTTCGCATCTTGGAAGCAGTGGTTTAGAAATCACGCTGATTCAAGGACAGTGCAAGCACCCCTCCCTCAAAACACAGTTCAGACAAAAGGCTCCGTGTTCTTGGTAAAGCTGAGCTGCTCTCTTAAAAAAAAAAAAGAGGGAAATGCAAAATGTGAGGCAAAGTGGTCATTTCTTAGGCATGAATCACTCGAAGAATCAGATCCAGCTACTAAGTGGTCTCTGCCATGATTCATTTTTGCTTCTGTCTGTTCACTGTTTCCAGCAAGCCACCTTCTCAGCAGTGCTTCATCAGTTCCATGCTGACTTTTTCTCCTCCCCACTGACAAATTTTCCAGCACTGGGCTACATTTGATTTGGGGATCTCTTGGCTAAGACAGAAAGATGCGATGTCCGTCATGGTTCCAGGGCTAGCGGTACCTTTGACCCGCTCACTCCCAGTCGTTCCAGGGCCAACATTTCAAGTGACAGGCCCAGCACCTTGCACTTTTCTCAGAGTAGAAACTTGTGCTTCACCTCACTTTTAGACAGGACCTTGTTTACCAGCTGTGTTTCCTAAGCAGATCCGAGTAGGATTGGCGCCTGCGGTAGACTTCCCTTCACAAGCTGTGACACGAGACACCTTCTTCAAAACAAAGTACAGGTTGAACCTCTCTCATCTGGCATTCTGTGGTCTGGCAAGATCCATGGTCCAGAATGATGTTAGTTAGCCAGATGTCCACTTATCATGGGTGTGGCCAAGCTTCCCACGGTCCCATAAAGTTGGTTTGTAGCCACCAGGGCTGGCTCTTGGGGTTCTGTGCTGTTATTTAGCTCTAATTGACCCCTAAATGTCTTATAACATCCCAGCAAGTGGTGGAAGTGTTAGTCATGCTGTTAAACATTATTGACCTCCCATGGTTCAGAAAATTCTCTGGTTCAGTACCGGTCAAGTCCTGAGAATGCCGGACTAGAGAGGTTCAACCTGTATTATTTATTTATCCATAGGAGCATGTGGCAATGAGAGAAAAGGATTAAAACAGCCAAATGGCTGATGCACACATTAATCTTCTCTGTATCTTAGCACTTCCCTCAAGTTTTCAGTCGGCCCAACTTAGCCCTGGTGTCTCAACTATTCTGAGGCTGGTTCCAGCCTCCTTCTCTATAGGCCCTTTCTTGCCATCTCTCCTGAGCTTCAAGAAGTGTGTCTTTTAAAAACCAAGCAAGCCTCTTTGTTCTTTTTTTTTTTCATGTGCTGCCTTCCCCCCAACCCTTTCCACAAGCCAAGGGGCTGCTGTGCCCAGTTTGGACAGAGACAAAACTTCAAATGCCTTGACACCTGGATTGTTGGTTAAACTCATAAGAAAATAAGAACGGCCAGACTGGGTCAGACCAAAGGTCCATCTAGCCCAGTATCCTGTCTGCTGACAGTGGCCAATACCAGATGCCCCAGAAACCCAGAGGGAGGGATCACAGCAGGTAATCCTCATGAGATCCCTCCCCTGTCACCCACCTCCAGAGAAACAGAGGCTAGGGATACCATTCCTACCCATCCTGGCTAATAGCCATTGATGGACCTAACCTCCATGAATCTATCTAGCTCTTTTTTGAACCCTATTAAAGTTCTAGCCTTCACCACATCCTCTGGCAAGGAGTTCCACAGGTTGACTGTGCGCTGAGTGAAGAAAAACTTCCTTTTGTTTGTTTTAAACCTACTCTAGTAACTAGGGTGTTGATTTCCTACAAATCTGAAAAAGCACACAGAGTTCTATCCAAAATTAATTTTAAAAATATCACAGCTATTCCCCATATTTGTGACACGATATAGGATGTATATTCTACAGGTGCTTGGCATTCTGAAATATTGCTCGTTACCAAAAAAAAGTGTTTTATTAAGCAATTAAGAACAGCAGCAACAAAAAAAGTCCTTTAGAAATGACCACACTCACATACAGACTCCATCCCAGCGAGAGTTCAAACATTAAGTAGATTTGCTGGCTGGAACATGCTACCAATTAACTACACTTTGAAACTCAGGGGGAGTTGGCCAAAAGATGCAGGGAGGCTCAGATTTTTGGGGGGAGCGGGTTGCACATTTCAAACAAAACAGGAGGCTGTTTTATGTTTTGGTGTAGAAATTATGCAAAACAATTTTTTTTACTCGGAACCAGGTCGCCCCTTATACTTGTACAATTGTCCTGGAACAACATCAGGGTGTGTGCAGACTTTCTGAAGAGAAAAAACACCAGGGTCTTCATGAACTTTCTCAAAGAGATCTCCCTTTGGGCTGTAGTGCTCTGTTTAAACAGATACGTTTGCCCTTTTATTTGTCAATCCTGTTGCCTTTCCAGTTTGCATCAAAGCAGAGACACCTGGCCAGACCCAGAAGGCTTCCAGGTTTATACATTTTCTTATGGTCCCCAAATACCTCTCTTCATAAGCCCTGAGAGGTTTGAGCATGTTATATTTGCAAGACCAATGATGCAGAGCACTTCTCTGGCAGCGTTCCACTTCATTTCAAGGATCTGATCCAAAGCGCAAGTGCAAGACTATTGGCGTCACATACTTAACTAGTTTTGGAATAACATAGACCATTTATGTCCTTTCCTGGTGTTTTAAAGGGATGGTGAGCTGAGCAAGTCTTTATCGGTCTCTTTATAAAGGTAAGGGGACAGCCACTAGATCAGGGGTGGGCAAGATACGGCCCACAGGATGAATCCAGCCCACCAAGCCATTTCATCTGGCCTATGGACCACCCTGCCATGGCCTGGCTAGTCAAAACCCAGAGGGAGGGTGCACACAAACTCTTCTCCCCCCACTCGGTGGCGTGGCACCACAGGGAACTGCCAGCTGTTCAAAATGGCTGGCAGCTCCCTCTAGGTCAGTGGTTTCCAAACTTGGCATCACACCCCCTTTTTGATTTTTGAGAAACCCTCATGCCCCCACCCCACCCCCCAAAATAGCAGCAAAACTTATTGAGCAAAAAAAAAAAGGTTGCCCTTTTAAGAGCAGAGCAGGCATTACCCTTTTAAGGCAGCCATTTTGAAGTCTGCCCAGGACGTGCCATCCTCCTCCCGCCCCAGCCAGGCTGAGCTGCATGGACTGGGCTCCTTCTTTGGGGGGGAGATTGACAGGGGGCTGGGTCACCTCGCGCTGCCCCTGGAATTTCTTCACACACTCCCAGGGGGGCACGCCCCCCAGTTTGGGAACCTATGCTGTAGGTGTTGTGCACCCCAGCTGGGTGGGGCGGTGAGGGGGAGAGATTTTCCATGCTCCCCCACCCGATAGGGGAGCATGTGAAGTCTCCTCCCCCCGCATGCAGTGCCTAGAGGGAACCGCCCCTTCTGGGTGAGTCCCCGCCCCTTCCGCCTAAGGCCCTGCCCTTCCAGGGCCAGCCTGTGACTCCTACTAACATTGGTGAAGTGGCTCCCCTACAAAAATGATTGCCCACCCCTGCACTAGACAGCACTTGGTCTACTGTTCTTCAGCTAGTCATGAGCTAGTCCTTTTGGGTTTGTAATCATGAGTGATCTGACTATATCTACCCCCAGACAAGATGAAAATTCTTTTTTTTTTTTTCCTGGTGAACTCCTTACAAAGCCCTTGAAGTTCTGTATGTCTGTCCTGGTGTTTTATAGCTGTCTTGCTAAGTTATATCAGTTTCCTTCCCTGTATGTAACTTCAGAACTATCCGTAGCTAAAGTACATGATGAGATGATCATAGGTTTTTTCTTGTGGGTTGATTTGCTCCAGGAAATTGTACTACCCTTATTCACGGTTCTGCTGACTGTGCTATATACAAAGCAGCTTGAACTTCTCTAGTCCGGCACCTTCAGGACATGATTGGTGCTGAACCAGAGAATTTGCCAGACCATAGGAGATCAAGATTGTCTAGCAGCATGACCAACATTTCCACTGCTCACTGGGCTCTTAGAAGACATTTAGGGGGAAATTAGAGCTAAATAACAGCACAGAACATGGAGAGCCACGACTGGCGGCTGTAAACAAACTTTATGGGACAGCGGGAAACTTGGCCATGCCCATGATAAATAGACATCTGGCTAACAAAAATCATGCCGGACCACGGATGTTGCCAGACCAGAGAGTGCTGGACTATGAGGTTCAACCAATAACTAACCAAACAACCAACTCATATCATTAACTCTTGAGCAATGAAAAGTAAAGATATTTGCATAATTATCATTCAGAATGGTTAAACTGGCGTGGGAGATACTTGGTTCCAAGAAACTGGCCATTGGCTAGAGCCAGGAGCTCTTTTGTGGATGCTGATCATGGCAAGCTGAGTTCTTCTGGTGTATGTTTCTGAAATACACTGGTCTGTGAGAGCGAGGAGGGGTGAGACAGGAGGGTCTTCAGCTTCTAATCCTGCCACTGGGTTTCAGGACCTGATTCTGCATTGCTGGGCACTTTGTATAGTCTAGGGGCAAAATGCTACCTCAGCTGATTCTTCCGTGGTTCGTGGTTCTATTCACCGCTGCTTTATTCTGTGTCCTTTCTGCACAGGTGTAAAGGGTGATGCCAGGCAGTGGAACATCAGATCTAGGAAGTCAAAAGCACTTCCAGGCTACAATCTCAGTCCTCTGCTCTAACCACTAGACCACACTGACTCACAGGTGCAGGCATGTTTGAAACATCTGTGTAAAGATCACCCTTCAGAAACGGCATCTTTTCTTCTTCCACCAGCCTGCCACCAGAGGGGGAGACTGGCGATTCAAAGGGACCTGGGACTCCAGCCACCATGGCTCCTGGCCCTTAAATTGCTTCTGGATCACCACGTGCTCTGGTCAACACTAAAGGCTGGGGTGTGGGGGTGGGGGGAGGGCACCGCACTCTAGGCAGCACTGAGCGCACCGCCGTCCTGTGCTCCACCCCTTCAGGAAGCACAGAACTGCCCCTACCTATCTTGCCCAGGGGCCCACGGAGGCTGTCAACTCCACTCTTCATTCCCATCTATCTGTTAAGTACTCACCATCCCACAGAATTGACAAGCCTCATAATCACCCCTGGTAGGAAGGGCAAGATGATTATTACCATTGTACCAAGGGGAAACTGAGCCACAGAGAGACCGAGTGACTTGTGCCAGGTCACACAAGAAGTCTATGGCAGAGCAAGAAATCAAAAAGCCAGATCTCCCAAGTTCCATCCATGTGCAGATTGTTTTTTTCCATCCTTGTGCAGAATCAATTTTGTTATGTGCACGGAGGCATTTGCGAATGTGCACCACCCGTAGAAACAAAAACCTTGCTGTGGGCACTCTGCCAATCAGCTGGCAGCATAGGACTCTCTCCTGAGTGGCCGCACAAGTGCTCAGCTTACAGGGAATGCTGTTCCTAAGTATCCAGTTTGCTCACTGAACCCTGAACCACCTTCAAGCTCTCTCCTTAATCTAAGACATTGAAAAAGTTTTTGGTCACCCTGGTATGTACTGAAACAAAGGAAAAATGCTTGTTAACCCCACACTGGAGACACACCATAAATCATGGTGTTCAAAAACATCAGCCACAAGGCCATCTGTGGTTCTTACGAGATTTGTTTTCCCCAGGCAGCTCTTTCCTTGCTTTGTTACAGCAAGCACAGGAGGGAGAACACCTGGTTGCAAATAAAAACATTTAAAAAATGAGCAGGAAGATATTTTCCATGGCAGCGCTAAGGCTGTGGATGAAGTGGTGAGAAATCCTTCCATCCTTCTCACCTGCGTGGTCCCATTGGGCCCAGTTCTCATTTACACTAAGGGTATGTCTACACTACAGAGGTTTTTTCGGAAAAACGGCCATTCTTCCGAAAATACTTCACTTACGTCCACAGTGCAATCATGTTCTTTCGAAAGAAAATTGAAAGAACAGAGGGGATTTTCCAGCATTGGCAAACCTCTTTCTATGAGGAAGAAGCCTTTTTCCGAAAGAGCTCTTTCAGAAAAAGGCGTGTGTGGACAGGGAAAAGGGAGTTCTTTCTGAAGAAGAGGAAAGAGGAAAAAGCACAGGTACCCTGGTGGCCACTCCATCCATATTAATCGCAGTTCAAAGGCGAGATAGCATCCATTCAGTGTGGATGCTATCTTTCGAAAAAGCAGCTTGCGCTTTTTATGGGCTTTGGCAGTGAGGATGCTCTCTTTAGGAAGAAGTTTTTTCGGAAGATCTCTTCCAGAAAAGCTTCTTCTGAAAGAAGCCTGCAGTCTAGAGGTAGCCCCCCATTACAGAGAGAGAGTGCAGAAATGACCTTCATATGCAAATTTGACACTGTTTCCCCCGGGGGCATGAACAAAGAAACTAACTGGATGTTGCATTATAAAGCCAGCCTTCCCTGCATTTCACACCTCATTTACATCAAAAGCTTAAGTACAGGACATTTCCAGCCCACTCAATTAGCCTCATTAGCACTGGTACTACAATTGACAAGTACCATTCTTTACAATTGATAGGTACCTTGTTTTGTTTTGTTTTCTCCCCCTTCCTTATTCTGTTATAAATTCTGGGTTCCTGTTATTTCCACTCCAGCTGCCAGTTCATCCGAAGAAGTGGGTTTTGCCCACGAAAGCTCATGGTACTACTATATTTTTGTTAGTCTCTCAGGCTGTGTCTACACTGGCGCAATCTTGCGCCAAAGCGGCCGCTCTTGCGCAAAAACTTGCTGCCTGTCTACACTGGCCATGTGTTCTTGTGCAAGTAAACTGACATTCTACTGTATAAAATCAGGGCTTCTTGCACAAGAACTATGATGCTCCCGCTCAGGAATAAGCCCTCTTGCGCAACTGTTCTTGCGCAAGAGGCCAGTGTAGACAGGCAACATGAATTTCTTGCGCAAGAAAGCCCTATGGTTAAAATGGCCATCAGAGCTTTCTTGTGCAAGAGAACGTCTACAATGGCATGGATGCTCTTGCACAAAAGCACATGCCAGTGTAGACGCTCTCTTCTGGAAGAGTTTTTGCACAAGAACTCTTCCGCAAAAGAGTTCTTGCACAAGAAGCTGCCAGTGTAGACGTAGCCTCAGGGTATGTCTACACTGCGGGCTAAAGTCAAATTAAGCGACGCAACTTCAGCTACGTTAATTGTGTAGCTGAAGTTGAAGTCACTTAACTCGGCTTTAGGCGCTGTCGACAGAGCAGGAAGTAGAAGGAAGAGCTCTTCTCCTTTGGCTCCCCATATTCCTCATGAAATGAGGGTTACAGAAGTCAGAGTAAGAAGCCCATCATTTTGAAATTATTTTGAAATAACGGGCTTGCTGGGTAGACGCACACTCTTACTTTGAAATAATCCTGCTGTGTAAACATGTCCTAAGGCAGGGCTACTCAACTTTGGAAGCTCTGGGGGCCACAATGATAGTCACAGCACATGCTGAGGGCCACAACTTAAGTGTGATTGCATGTACATGCAAATATATATGCAAATTCACACTGATGAGCATCAATACAAAGATTAAGGCAAGACTACATAACATACAGGCCCCATTTAAGTCAGTTCTGCTGATATTAATAAAATGCAATATTTACCCCATTTCCACCCATATGACAGCACTTGTAATGAGCAAAGACACTCCTGTTGAAATGCGTTTTAGTAGTTAAATTACTGAAGACCATTATATTGACTACTTTTTTGTTTTGTTCCCCCCGCCCTCCCGCGGGCTGCATGTTGAACCCCATGTCATCCCAAACCGTACCACGGGCCACATACAAACAGGCCACGGGCTGTATGCGGCCCACAGGCCATGTGTTGAATAGCCCTTCCGGGGTTCTAGTGAAGACCCACTAATTTGAACTCAGAGGGCTCCCCCGCCAGTGTTGGTACTCCTGCTCCTCATGAGGAGTAAGGGAAGTCAACGGGAGCGTGTGCTCCCATTGACTTCCTGCTGTGTGTACCGAGCAAAAACCCAGTTTAAGATACTTCACCTCCAGCTACGTAATTAACGTAGCTGGAGCTGCATATCGTAAGTCGACTTTTCCCTTTAGAGCAGACCAGGCCTAAAGTGCCACAGGACGACTCATTGGTTTTGAAGTTACAGACTAACATGGTTACCCCTCTGAGACTTTTTAAACATGATCCATTCTGTCCTGTGGGTCAGCGCTCATAGCCCCATTTTATCAACATCACAGAGAGGTGAAGTGGTCTGCCCAAGATCAACATTAAGCCTAAAATTAGACGTGTAGTGATTGCTTGCAGCCAGACCTGTGCTCTAACCAATAGGCCCATGCTTCTCCCTGAGCTACATTATGCCTCTAAAAGACCATTTTTATACAGATGTGTCTAAAAACAGGAGGAGGGGAAATCGTAAATCCCAGCCTGGAAATTGACAAGGATCACCAGCAAATATGGCTAATCCATTAATCTACATCTAGGGGTTAATCAACACTAGCCTAGAGGCTAATCCCCTTCTCTGGTAAATAATTCATTGCAAGTCTAAGCTGTGTCTCATCAATGCTTTGGACAACATGATAAATGGCTAAGAGACTAGAGAGGATTCCATTTTAAGTGCTCTCAGTTGCTGGGACATCTGACTAGCGTCACCTCAGCCAGCTGTTCTTTCCATTCTCCTGCCCATAAGTTTAGGGAGGAATCCTCAGTGGGTGTAAATCAATATAGTCTCCATGAAGTTACGCCTATTTACAAGCTGAGTCTCTGATTCCTAATCTGGGTCCCTATGCTTCTGGGCTGCACAGACAAACCAAGAGAGGCGCTACACCCTTCGGGTTTTCTGTATGCATCTCCTGACGCCCTATTTATAGCTCCGATTGGGGCTTTTCCAAGATAGTCATTTCATGCCTAGGCCTAAATCTCCCTCTGCAAACTGGTATTTGCAGGTCAGCATAAAGAGGAAGCCAGCAACCAAAATTGCTGCACTGTTGCAGAAATAGGACAACTGAACCACAAACACTGCAGTGCCATGAGGAGGAATCAAAGAAGCTGGTGCCGGATTTCAGGGCAGAAGGTGACACGCTGCAGCCACCTTCTACACACTGAAGAGTTGCTTCTGGATGTGGGAAGAGGACGCTACATCCTTTTACCCAACGTCCAGCTTACTGCATGCGCTGCACGCCAGGGTTAGCCTGCAGTGCTAGTGTCAAATACTGCAGGGAAATGTTCACTTTTCTGTGTCTGGGATTCTCATGCCTTTCTGGCTTCACTTTGCCACAAAAGTTGGCAAAATGTGCATTACTGTCTTTTTTGCCGGGGAGGCATTTGAAAAAAAATATGAAACGATTGTATCAGATGATAGCCACAAAGCATGGGGCTGCTGCAGAGTGCACAGAACAACTCAGGGAGGGGGTGAGGCTACAAAGCTGTGTGTAAGTCACCTCTGTGGTCCTGTGATCCTTCACGGGCCGTACAGAAGGTCCAATCCCCAGCATTAATTCCAGCTGCTGTAGTGCAGTTCCAACGTGTGTCAATTGCCACCAGCCCAAAGGGGCTGGTATGACACCCACAGATCAGGGGGTGTAGTGGTGCCGCCTTTCTCCTGGCTCTGCCGCTACATTGGTATTTGGCAGTAGGGAAGTAAAAGTGTTACCGGTTAATCGATAAGCATCAGTGTATCGGTTTCTATTACCATTACACACCGGCTTCCCGGGAGCGGGGCCAGCAGGGGATGCCAGCCCCACTCCTGGGGAGCTGGCTCTCCCCCCACACTGCAGACTCTTCAGTATAACATTTTATTAAAGAAGGATTGGAACTTAACTTCATTCACAAGTTTAATTCTTATGCAAATGGTATGAACTTGCACATTATCTTCCACATCTTAATGACTTCAGCAATCAACCAAACAATGAAGGTGCTAATGGTTCTTATCAGCCTCTTGTAACTATTCAGTTTTTAAGGTGCTACTAGACTATTTGTTGTTTTTTTAAGTGTTTCCTGTTACAAACTAAGGCTGTGTCTAGACTACACCTCTCTGTTGACAGAGAGATGTAGATTAGGCATGTTGAAATTGCTAATGAAGCAGGGATTTAAATATCCCATGCCTCATTAGCATAAACATGGCCACCACTTTTTTCGAAATAGAGTTTTTTCGAAAAAAAACAGCAGTCTTGATGTGGATCTGTCGAAAATAAAGCCTTGTTCGACAGATCCTGTATACCTCATTTTTTGAGGAATACAGGATCTGTGGAAAAAGGCTTTATTTTCGACAGATCCGCATCTAGACTGCTGGTTTTTTTGGGGTTTTTTTTCGAAAAAGCTCCATGTCGAATAAAAGCGGTGGCCATGTTTATGCTAATGAAGCACAGGATATTTAAATCCCTGCTTCATTAGCAATTTCAATGTGCTTTATTTGCATCCCTCTGTCGACAGAGGGATGCAGTCTAGACATAGCCTAACTCAGCTACCCCTCTGAAGCTTATCTACTCACTGTCTCTCTTTTTTTTCTTCCTCCCTGTCATCTGCAGAAGTGGGCTGTGCCCATGAAAGCTTATGATATCATCTACATGTTTTGTTAGTCTTTAAGGTACTACTAGAGTATTTGTTGTTTTTTAAGTTTTTCCTGTTACAGACTAACTCGGCTACCCCTCGGAGACTTTTGTGGAATTATTCCTGGTTTACTTTGGTGTGAGAGAGAAGAGAATCAGAACATAGCTTTTTGGTGTTTAAAAAACTGTGTGTGTGTGTGAAAAACTTTGGGTTGGGGTGTGGGGTGTAGCTGAAGTGCTTTACCATCCTCACATGATGCAGTAATTGAGCTGTGTGTTGAAGCTAGGAAGGAACAGCATCTACAGGGTAGCGAGAGAGTCATTCTTGAATAAAACCATACACTCTAGTCTCCTTGCTGCCTCTCCGGCTGAATAACTCAAAATGTCTCTGACTGTCTGTATTTCTCAAGCCCTGTCATCTGTTGCATCATGGATCAGTGAGCAAATTCCTCAGACTAATTGGAAGTACGATATGAAAATATTGGCCTAGGAAACCGTAATCCCCACATCCCCGTGTGATAAGGAAAAGCAGCAAATCGTGGTTTGCTGCTTTGCATTGTAGCAAGAAAACAGCAAAACTCTCCCAGTCACTTAAAAGAAGATTGTTCAGGGAAGCCTGGACACCTGGAGACAGCATCTAAGGGCACATCTACACAGCAGGGCTAAAGCCGAAATAAGCTATGCAACTTGAGCTACGTCAATTGCGTAGCTTAAGTCAAAATAGCTTATTTCGTCTTTTGGCGCTGTCTACACAGCAGGAAGACTGAGAAAGAGCACCCTGACTTCCCTTACTCCTCATACAATGAGGGTTGTAGGTAATGAAGTAAGAAGTCCTCCAGCTCGAGCAAACATATTGTAGACGTGGACTAAATGTTCCCCAGTAAACCACTGAGACTGAAAACACATCACTGCCTGGGCTTTCCCCTTCTCATATGCAATAAAGACCCCAATGACATGGCAAAAATATGGCCAGCATCTAATTTAGGTGCTGTTAACTGTCACACCTGTAAAGCTCTGTGGTGTGATGCAACAGATGCGTAAAGCCGGATTAAGCTTTGCAGAGACTCATATCTTCCGTCTCAGCCCATTCTGGCTCCTCATTTAGCACAGGAACCATTGTAGCTTCTTCGATAGGGCTGATCTTCTAAGACACAGGGCAACCTCAATTCCCACGGAGGTAAGGATGCTTGGTACTGGGCCCATTTATTCATCTCAATGGCAGAAAGTCAAAGATCACGGTGTGCTGCTAAAAGGGGATAAATGGCATCGAGTGATTCTATCTGATAAAAGCAAAGTTAAACAGGAATCTTAAAAATGGAAGGGACAGCGACCCGAGAAAGAATCCATCTCAGAGGGGTCACTGTGTTAGTCTCTAACGGGCCACAGAACTACTTCATTGTTACAGACTAACAAACAAGGATAGTATCACCAGCTTTCATGAGCAAAACCCACTTCATCAGATGATGACCTGGGGTAGAACTAACAGAAACCAAGTTATTTATAACAACAACAACAGCAACAACAACAACAAAGGTACCTGTCAATTGTCGGACTGGTGCTAATGAGGCTAATTAAGTAGGCTGGAAGTGTCCCTTACTTAGCTTTAGATGTAAAAAAGCAGTGTTAAAGGCAGGGGAACCTGTCTGTGTGTAATGCAACCTGAAATTAACACCTTTGTTCAAGCCCGGGAAACAGTGTCAAATTTGCAGGTGAATTGGCAGTGAAGAAGGAATACTGTGCTAGAGGGTCGGACTCAGTATGGCTGGTTTTGTGTTATTAGGGGGCGGAGGAGGGAGTGTTCAGTGACCTACAACAAGGATCGTGCAACACATGTGTCGATGTCAGTTGAAAAGAGAAAACCAGGCAGAAGGATATGGTGTGGGTAAGCCAGTGGGGGCTGGTTCGTTCTCCAACAGCTGATGACCCTGAACCCCCTGCATACCTCCACCCATGTGTGGTGCTGTGATTCATTCCGGAGTCAGGAACGCCAGGCCCCAGCACGGCAGCGGCACTTCGGAAAGACCTGCCTGCTCTCCCGCCATGGCCGCATTTGCAGACCATCCATTCAAGAGCGGTGTCTCCGATTCCAATCGGGCCTACCTATCTGTCCGTCCCTTCTCCTCTGGTAGCATCTTGCTCTTATAAGCTCTTGCCCTGACCGCATTGTTTGGAAACAGAACGCTTGGGTCATTGTTAGTGTCACAATGCTCACCTTGTGGTTCTCATGCCCACGCGGACCTCTCTCCCTCCTCAGAGCGCTCTATCTTTCGACACCCTGCTCCCGACCAAATGGGATCGTCACTCTGTCAATTGTCCTGCCTGCCTGCCTGATAAAAGCGGGGCTCTCCAACAACATGTTTTCATCATTGCAGGTAAGTCAAATAGCAATTAATTGCACAGGAGTTATTCATACCTCTCAGTGGCTAGGCTAGGCTATGGAGTTAACATTATGAGCTTAAACAAGGGCTCCCTTGTTGCACAGACACCGCACTGGCGCTGATGACCCGCGGGATAAGGAAAAGAAGAGTTGCATTCTACAGCTCTCGGTCTGGTTCCTTTTAAAGCACAGTAATATGAAAAGCAGACAATCGATGGGCTTTGTCAGGAAATGGCAAGGCTAGGAACTGCCAGCTTGCTCTGTCGATTTCAATAATTCTGTGAATGGGGTTGTCAAATCAGAGTGATCGGAGAGACTTTTAAAGGCTCCATTTAGGTGCAGTTATAGTCATTTTAGAGCACTCCTCATGTGTTACTTCCAGATAACAAGTGGCATTTTGCTTTAATTGTCATTTTTTCTCCATTCCCAGTCCCATTGTCAATGTGGAATGTAACAGCTTTGATTTAAGAATAGTTTAAAACAGAGAGCAGCATATTAATTTGGGTTTCCAAAGAAGTTTTGCTTCTGTCCTCTTCCGGCTAAGGATATACCGCAGGGGAAGAGTAGCCACCGCCGTGCAGACCATAAACCCATGGACTATATCACTGCTTAGTACCACCTCAACAATTCACATTTTCAAGAACCAGTGAGCCCAAGGAAAATGGCATTCTACTGCTATCTCAGGCTTTTTGCTCATTCTTAACAGTCTGCCTCTCTGCTTTCCACCTCTTCATTGCAGATGGTCAGGAACGAGGGCATGATGGGGTAAAAAAATGCTGATTTTTTCTGTGTGCGTGAAAATTGTGGAAACTTGTCATGAAAAATTGCGGGCGGGGGGGGGGGATTTTCATGACATGATGGGGAAAGGGGAAGGAAATGGTGAAGATCCTGCTGCAAACCTTTTTTTTGACAAATTTGCATCCCTATTAGGAAAATTCAAAACACATAGGCCACGTGTGTGTATGTGTGTGTGTGTGTATTCATCTTTTTTGTGATGGGAATGACTAATGGATGAGAATTTACACTCTCTCAGAGAAGGCTATAGTAAAACAATCTCTAAATTAGAGAAAGTACAGTGCAGCAGTATCTCAAGAGTTGAGTAACTTTTGGCTTTGCCATAATAATCACTTAGGCCAGGTATTAAAAGGTACGCAACTCCAGCTACATAAATAACATAGATGGAGTCAACATACTTTAAGCCGAGGTTGGCCTCCTGTTTACAGTAGGAGGTCAATGGGAGAAATGCTCCTGTCGGCTTCCCTTACTCCTCGCGACTGTGAGGAGTACCGGTGCCGACCGGGAGTGCCCGCAGAGTTCGATTTAGTGGGTCTTTGCTAGACCGGCTAAATCAAACACCAGATCAATCTCCATCACAAATGGTGATGTGGCCTCTGTCTAGTGCTTTGAAAGTGGTACAATCACCGTGGACAATGCATGAGATCTAGAATCTTATCCTACGTTGATTTCTTCTCTGTGGGATACAATCCATCACCTTGTTGCTGCCTTCCAAAATTAGCCGGCTCTTTGCATTTCACATGCATGCCATTGCTTTCTTTTGATGGAAAAAGAAATAGAAGTCATTCTTCTTGCCAAACACACCCTGGAGCTTGGAGACATCCTAACGAGTCTAGCAGACCTTTACAGCATGAGAAGAGACCATATGGAAAAGCCACACACCATGAGAAGATATTGGGCCGCTCTTACTTTTCCCATGCTAGAACAGAGGTGACACAGTGAACATCTGGGATGTTGTTTTTGAATAGAGTGACCGATTTAATGAAACATGAAATTTATGAGCTGGCCAGCCCTAGGAATAATTAACGGCAGAGACCCTCTGGGGCCTGGAGGCCTTCGTAGTCTTGGAAAGTTGTCTGCCTTGCTTTAGAATCTATGGGTTGCAGTGAAGAATTCTGCAAATATTTTTAGTTGGGGGACTGCTGTGCAGCGGTTGGGGTACAGATGCTGACGTGAAAGCACATTTGTCACTTGGCATATGAAACCCTAGACACCCCCACTACCAGACAGAGACAGCTGTTTAATTATTTCATTTCTTCCAGGCCTTTTGTCGAGCTGCCTTTAAGACCTCCAGTGAGGTGATCATGGAATTTTGTGCACTGAGACTATACATAGAGCTCACAGTCAAATTTGGAGTCTATGGATCTAAGTCACCTAGCAAAGCTACACTCCGGCTGGGGTGAATGGACAAGGTGGAGGGAGCTGTGGGTGGGAATGGCAGGATTCTGTGTTCTGTGCAGTACGGTCAACCTGGCACAGCTAGGGCATAAATAATACCTGTGTTCTATTGTTCTCCCTCTGGTTTAGCCGTCAATTGGTTTTGACCGTTTTTTTGCCCAGGTGAACTAATATATAAACTTTATTACGCCCAACACAACAACTGTGTAAAAGGGTGGTGGGACTGTCCCTATCCCAGCACCATTCGCTACCACAGAGTATTAACTTTGGACGAGGGGGTATGTATAGAGGCGAAGAGTACCCACTGTTGTTTAGAGGAAGTGTTCACTTACTGCATTTGTTCCTGACACAGAATTTAGGCTCTACTCCGTGTGTACGTGTGTGCGTAATATCACATGAACTTAAGAATCTAAACATTTATTAATGCAGGCACATACAGTCAAGAAAATAACAACTTTAATAAAGTTAAAAAAAACTTCTGAAAGGACAAGAATTACAGACACAAATAAAAAAAAGATGCATATTGTCCACAGTGCAATCTTAAAGACTTCCAAGTTGAACTGTGAGGCTCTACGAAGCCTTTGCTACATCTGTATGGTACTCACTTTGCCCCCATTGTACTGATATTTGAGCACCTCATAATGCACAGGGCAGGGAAGTACTATAATTCTCCTTTCACAGAGAGGAACTGAGGCACAGGGCAATTAAGGGTCTTGCCCATGGTCACACAGGAAGGCTGTGACAGACTGAAGGATTGCAGTCTTGCAAATGACAGAACTCTTCCTACAGACTGTACGTGCTAACAAATAGCAGAATGCCCACAGGTGGTGTGAACTAATGGATGGGGCAGAAATAAGGGGTGCTGTCTCTGGCTACCCATAAGTAGCTCTGGCTCTCTCTAGCGCCTTGAGGCATGGGACAACAGGCAACAGGATTCTGGCTGCCCCTTGTGCATTGGTGCAAAGAAGGGGAAGGGATTTCTCATCCTCTGCTTCCCAAGCTGGTGGACTTCTGCAAGGGCAGCGACTCTCCGGTGCATGTTTAGCTGGTGCCTAGCGGGGTACTGGAAATAAAAAAGTGGCTTTTGTTTATAAAGCTTGATTCAACTCTATGACCAAGGCCACGTCTGCTCAGATCTCTACCCCCAACAAGATGTGAGCTGACAACACACTCAGCCAACAAAACGCACTGCAAGAGCATTAGATCATCAAAACAGCTCCCGTTGGCTGTGTATCCCACAAGGGTAGGGCACTGCCAATTAGGACAGCGTCACTGATGAACATTGCTGGTTTGTGTTTTACCTCTGCCTTGATCCAGCCGTACGGTAGAAGTTTGGGAGGGAAATGGGACCGATGAAGAAGTACAGTGGGACCTGTGCATTACGTACTTCAACTTGATCATTTGGTGCCAAATCCTCAGCTGGAAAAGAGCAGCCTAGCTTCGTTCACTTGACTGGAGGTAGGCTGATTTACACTCGCGGGGAATCTGGCCCGTTTTTGTAGCAGCCCATCTTGTGGGTGCAGCATCTATCCAGTAGGACATGAAAAGGCGGAAGGAAGAGAGCCGGAGAGACGTTCTCTTTTGCACTCACTTTACGTGTCCCTTTGCATTGCACTGTGCTGTAAAGGTGCCTTAGGCTACCTCTTCACTTGCCATGTCAGAGATCGATCTTCTGGCATTTGATTTAGTGAGTCTAGTTAAGACCCTCTAAATTGAATGCTGAGGGCAGCTCCAGTAAGCACTGCTCCTCCTTGCAGTCGCGAGGAGTAAAGGAAGCTGACAGGAGTGTTTGCTCCCAGTGGCTCTCCTCTATGAAGCTCCAAGGTCTGCTTAAGGTAAGCTGACTCCAGCTACCTATTTTACATAGATGGAGTTGCATACCTTAACCTGACCTTCCAGGTCTAGTGCAGACCAAGCCTCGGAGTAACCCAGAAATCAGGCCACAGGGTTCTCTGTGTAAGAAACTGAATCTAGTTTGCTCTGGTGTCACAGTTAGATAAACTGAATAACCTATCTGACTATGATAGGACTTGCTGCTTCTTCCTGTATATAACACCCATGATCTGTGCTTGCTTCAAAAATGGAATAGCTTTTGAGGTTTGATACTTCTGCATCACCACTGCTGTCTTTCATTTATAGATACTATCCAGAAATTTCCCCCTGGAAAAGAAGGATCTCAGCAATCTTGTTCAGAGCCTCATATGGTACATTTGAGTAAACTTAACTGGCATCTGCAAGAAGCTGCCAAGCCAGCATTGGCTTTTCAGAGAGAAAGCAGCCTTCTCAGAAATTTAACTTAGTTAATGAATCCCAGAGGAGACCAGGCTGAGTTTTTGCTACTGTAAATAGACTTCATTATTCTGGGGCAGTTTGGGGCCAAAAGACAGTCCAAAATCTTTGGAAAGAGTAAGTAACTGTCTCCATTCTGTACTGGTCCCCTTCAGTGTCATCGGAGAATATTAAACCAGCAAAGCAGAAAGGATGGTTATTTCTTCCATTGACTTGGCAGAACTTGGACTGTGATTTTTTTTCCATTTGTATGTCCCACTGGTTAAGGGCCATACATGAACATTCCCCCCTCCACCAACACTCCCCAGAAAAACAACTCACCAACAACAATGAATGGTTTGAAAATTATTGAAAGAACTAACCAAACTTGGCCATGTCTCACTGACAGTGCTTATAATAGTTTGACCATTGCTATAACATTTTCAGGCATCGAATTAGGATAAAACAGGTCCCCCTTTGTTTATAATGCTGGTTATGTCACTTGTGTTTGACCAACTTGACTTAAAACATAGGTGGGAGCCAATGTTTCCAATGCAAATGCTCTCCTGGTATGTCTGCCCATAAGTAGCTCTGTACTGCAGGAGGTCCATAATGATACCACTAAACCCCTGTTCTAAGTACTGAACAACACCTTGGAAGCTCAAATCCTTCTCTGTTTTAACTCTTGGCAAATATTGACTTTTTTAAGGCAACCACTGGCTATGGTTTCTTTGGCCCAAAGTTTTGTTCAGATTTGACTGTTCCTTAAACACCATCACAACAGGACTTCTAACACCAGAGGAAGATGAGGGAGTTGAGGAAGATTAATATTACTTAAGTCACAGTGGTGTGGACACCACTCTGTCTAAACGCTTACAGTTTTTGAGGAGGCAGGCATTACTGCATCATGCAAATCTACCTCAGCACCTTCATTAGCACAGACAGAACCCCAGGGTCATTGAAAAAAAGCCAGTCAGTCAATGGGAGCAAACAGAAATCCAAGACCCCTAAAGGAACTCTGCTTCCATTAAAACAAAAAGCAAAACAAAAAAACCAACCAGGCCCATCTGTCCATCCCTCCAGCTTTTGCTTTTTGTCCTGGATTAAGCCTCTCCTTCCCTGTAGACTGTATGGGTATGTCTAGACTGCATCCCTCTGTCGGCAGAGGGATGCAGATTAGGCAGGTCGACACTGCAAATGAGGCAGGGATTTAAATATCCCGTGCCTAATTTGCATAAAAATGGCCGCCACGTTTTGCCAACTCAGCACTTTGTTGGCAAAAAGCAGCGGTCTAGAGGGGGATCTGTCGAGAAAGAAAGCCTTTTTCGATAGATCCCTTATTCCTCCTGCAAGGAGGTTTACAGGATCTGTTGAAAAAGTCTTTCTTTCTCGACAGATTCCCCTCTAGACTGCCGCTTTTTGCTGACAAAGTGCTGAGTCGGCAAAATGTGGCGGCCATTTTTATGCAAATTAGGCCCGGGATATTTAAATCCCTGCCTCATTTGCAATGTCGACCTGCCTAATCTGCATCCCTCTGCCAACAGAGGGATGCAGTCTAGACATACTCTATAGGACATTTACATGTCCTGCAGGCTCTTAGGATGGGACAGTGCTCCTTGGGCCTGTTCTCCAGCCCCACGCTCAGCTTCTCGACCATCATCCACCCTCTCCTGGAGCCCATTCTCATATGGCATCCCCACCCTCCCAATCAAAGGAGAGCAGGCAGTATGACCAAGGAAAGGGATTTCCTACCAGTTGTTTTGTGGTGATGGAGAGGCCACGTTATCCTGCCTGCCCACCCACAGCCAATTGGAGTTCTGGGGGCAGAGCCATCCTTTTCAACCATGAGCAAAGGGGGTTCCTCCCAATTTTACAGATTTGTGAAGTGAGATGCTATGAGGTTCAAGTGACATGACCCAGGCTACTTAGTAAGTCAGTGGCAGTCTTGGAAATAGAAATCATGAGCCCTGACTTTCCGGGTCACATCCTCTGCTGTTGTACATTGGTGAGGCTCATCTGAAACCATTTAAATCAATGGTGCTAGGCCGCATCAGGCCTTCAGACTTGTGCTCTTTCCAATACACAATGTTCCTCCATTGGATGGACACATGGATATAGATTGGGGGTGGGTCAAATACCGGCCCGTCAGCTGGATCCAGTCCACCAGGGGCCCCCACCACTATATTTACCTGTGTGTACTCAGGTACGGGCGATTGCAGCTCCTGTTGGCCGCGGATTAACATTCCCAACCAATGGGAGCTATGGGAAGTGGTATCCCAGTCTGCACCACATCCCACCACTCTCATCGGTTGGGAATGGCAATCCGCGGCCAATGGGAACTGTGATTACCAGTACTTGCAGAGGAGCAGATAGACACAGTGGTGATGGCCCGCAAGAGGCTAACTCTGGTGAACCATGCCATGTTATTGCCCACCCTTCATATAGACACAAGCCCCTACAACCTATGATGGAAAGGGTCTCCCTCTATTAGCATATATTCTTTCTGAAAAATATTGTGTAACTATTCATTCTTTAAATGACCATTGTACATTTTCCTCATGCCCCATGGCGGGATGAAGGGAGAGAGAGCCCTGAATGGTAGACTTCATGCTGAAGATGCTTTGGTGGCTTTAGGCCATTTTTATTCCATTGTCTTCTGCGTTGCTTGGAGCATGATGAACATTTTACTGTCTTGGCTCCATAAAGAAGGAGCTGGACTGTGACTTCTATTGTCTGATAACTTTGAAGATTGGCTTCCTAAAGAAAGCCTTCCTCCTGCCAAATCACAGTGTAGCGGTGCCCAAAGACGATTGACAAAAGGCTTGCATGCTCCTGGAGAAGATTAAAGAATTATCTAAGCCTGAAATTGTTCGGGGAAAAGTTGCACAATTTGTAAGGATTCATGATGACGATTGACCAAGACACTGTTCAACAGGAAACTGTGACAACAAAAACAATGAGGCTACACAAAAGCGATACAATTAATGAGTGGAACATTGTATGCATGGAGGGATGGCTCTGGACTATGTAGGTTGTATCTCAGTCAAGAGGTCAGTGGTAGACAATAAGAGCTGTATGGAATAACGTCAGAGGTGCCTGATGTCTTAAGACCTGAGCCGAAAGCCTTATGCATTTGTTTAACTTTATGCACATTTGGTGCCACTGCTGAGGTGAGGCCAAGGTGCCACAGATGGGGGTGAAGACTGAGAGCTGTGATAATTTGTATTAAAGTGGTGGCTCCAGCCTACAACCACGTTTAGGAGCTGACTGCATTAAGTGCTGGACAAACATAGGCCTGGTCTATACTGGGAGTGTAGGTCGAATTTAGCTGCAGAAAGTCAATTTTCTAAACAATGTGTCCATGCTACCAAGCCCATTGTGTCAACCTTAAGAGCCACTGAAGTCGATTTCGGTACTCTTGCTTTTACGAGGAGTAACACAAAATTGGACCTTGCGTGGTTGAATTTACAGTAGTGTAGACCCAGTGTTGAGAAAGTCAATGCTCTTGGCCTCTGGGAGGCGCCCCACAGTGCCCGCTCTGGCCACAGCTTGCACCTCTACTGCTCTCCAGATAAACAGGAAAACCCCGTGGAAAGTTTGAATTTCATTTCCTGTGTGGCCAGCGTGGCGAGCACACCTCAGAGCAGGCAGCATGCCTGGCCGTGAGTTCCATGAGCTTCAGTTCCCAGGGCACAAAAGAGTGCCTGCATGAAGCGTGCAGGAGATCACGGACCTCACTGGGGGAGAGGAATCCATGCTCACGGAGCTCCTGAACAGCAAAAGAAATGCCGGTATCTATGCAAAAATCACGAAGGGAATAAAAAATAAAAAAAATATATGGAGATATACCTATCTCATAGAACTGGAAGGGACCTTGAGAGGTCAAGTCCAGTCCCCTGCCCTCATGGTAGGGCCAAGCACCATCCCTGACAGATTTGCCCCAGATCCCTAAATGCCCCCCTCAAGGGTTGAGCTCACAAACCTAGGTTTAGGTAGGCCAATGCTCAAACCACTGAGCTCTCCCTCCCCTGAACTGGTGCACCCAATGGTGGAAAAAAGGTGCACCAAAGATGCCCAGCAGTGCCACGATATAATAATGGAGCTGAGGCAGTCCTATCACAAAGCTAAGGAGCCAAATGGATGGTCTGATGCATCGCTGCAAACATGCCGCTGCTATGACCAGCTGCATGCCATCCTACGGGAGACCCGATCCGCTTTCCAACCCAGACCGTGGAATCTGCCCAAGACACGCAGGGTAGCAGCATGGAGAACAGTGTGATGGTGGAGGAGGAGGAGGGTGACAATGAGGAGAATGGCCAGCTGGCGAGCTGTTCATCACTTTGGAGCCAATTCTCCCCTCCCAGGATGTCTCACAGTGGGGCACTGTGATCCTGGGGAGGCCACTTCTAGTGAGTTCACAATTTTTTTCTTGCTAAAAGCGGGTTAAGGCAATTGGGTGTGATGTGTGGCATGCTCTGTGCCTACACAGGGCCGGGGGAAGAATAGCTTGTTAACGTGTCTGGAGACTGAACCAGAATCCTCCTTGCACATCTCTACAAAGCTCTCGGCTGGGAACTCTTTTGTCCTTCTCACAGAGGCAGACACAGAGGAGGGAAACTGCATGAGCCACCGCCTTGCCCTGCCAGCATGACCGACCCCGTCCTCCCTCCTCTCCTGCCCACAGGCTTCTACGGGATGGGAAAGCAGAATTCTCCTGGGAAGTAGGATGTGGTGGACAAGGAGGGAAGCCATATGAGCTGCCGCCCTGCCCCTGCCACCCCCTCTCTCGCCTGTAGGATTGTGCCCTGGCAGGCCCCTGACCATGCCTGCCTCCAAACTGCCTGAGTCCAGATTTTCCCTTGAGAACTCTGTTGGGTACTTGCTGTACAGAGGCCACTTTAAAGCGTAACTTTGGCCTTGCACAGAACATGTCTCCATTGTTTTTAGAGAGACCTTCGCTGTATTTTAGCAGATTAGGTGTTAGACGCCAGAAGGTATCTCCTGTAATAGGTGCCCTTGTAACTTTGTTACAGTGGGAACAGCAGGGAGCTTGCTGCACACTCCCCTGGCTCCAGCAGTCGTCCAGCTTGCACAAATCTGCAGGCAAAAACGGACAAGGGAAGACATGTTTAAGGAGCAAATGGAGAGGAGGAATATGCTACTGGAGGAGATGCGAGGGGAGCGGCAGGAGAGGAGCGAGGACAGGGAACTGAAAGTGAAACACTAGGAGAATGCCTTTTTGTCCCTGAAGGCTGTGATGGAGCACGCGGCCACGTGTCTGGAGAGAATCCCTCCCACCCTGTACAGAACAACTTTCCCTCCTCAGTCAGTTCTGTAGCCTCCATCCCCAGGAGCACCAGGACATGGTGGAGGGGACTCAAGGGCAGCTTCACACTCAACCTCCAGGCCCTCAGGAGTCAAAAAGCGGTCCTCACATTTCTGATTCTGCCCCTGCCCCCCTTCAGTCCCCACCATGAACTTCTTTTCTGTCCCTACTGTCTTCCTTCGAGAAAAACACAGGGTCTCTGAACAACAGTCCCTTCATTGCTTGTATAGCAGGGCGGGGTGGGGGATTTCCGGCAAACACACTGAATGTCGGCGCACTTTGTTGAGAGCAACGCACATGATTCTCAAAACTGGCCATTCGTGAAGCTTTCTTTCCAAGCCTCTCTGATTTGCACTGCCCCAAACTGTGCTCGCCTTATTGCCCTGGTGTCTGGATGCTCAAAATCTCTGGCTAGGTGCTCTGCCTCAGCCCCCCCAATCCTACCAGCTAACATTCCCCCTCGCTCTCGCAACATTCCCGTTGTGGTGGCTGCCTGTTTTGCGCTCCGTAATATTTGTATTTGCTGAGGTCTAACACAGTCAGGAGACTCCCAGACCTCCCCTTTATATGCTCAAAAGCACATTCAACCACCCTTCTGCACTTGCTCAGCCTGGAGTGGAACGGCTCCTTACTGATATCCAGGCTGCCCGTGTACAGTGTCATGAGCCACAGGAGCAAGGGATAGGCTGGGTCGCCAAGGATCACTATTGGCATTTCCACCTCTCCGATTCTAATTTTACAGTCGGGGGAAAAAAAGGCCCAGCTTGCGGCTTTCCGAAGAGGCTGGAGTTCCTAAAGATGAGCACGACATGCACCTTCCCCCACCGGTCCCCGGTGATGTCAGATCTTGTGATCCACCAGCGCCTGCAGCCCCATGGAGAAGGACCCCTTGTGGACTATGTACTCCTTGGCAAGGTGGCCAGGGGCCAAGATGGGGATGTGCGTTCCATCTATCACCCCAACGCAGTTAGGGAACCCCATCGTGGCAAAGCTCTCCACTATGGTATCCATGTCTCCCAGAGTCACTACCCTCTGTGGCAGAATGATATTGATGGCTTTGGCTACTTGCATAACAGCAGCTCTTACTCTAGATTTCCCCATTCCATATTGATTCCCAACTGACGGTAGCTGTCTGATGTTGCAAGTTTCCACAGGGCTATTGCCACGCCCTTCTCCACTGTCAGAGCGGCTCTCATTCGGGTGCCGCTGTGCTTCAGGGCAGGGGAAAGCCATTCGCAAAGTTCCATGAAAGTGGCCTTGTGCATGTGGAAGTTTTGCAGCCGCTGCTGATCATCCCATACCTGCCGCACTCTGCGGCCCCCACCAGTCTGTGTGTGTCCGACAGCACCAGAACCAGCATACCACTATATCCAGAGGATCGATTGACGCCTGCATTTCCAATTCGCTCAGGGCTTGCCTGAACAGCGTGCCCATGGCACCCCAAGATTTCTCCTCATCCTCTTCCTGGAGTGATGTGCATACACTCTCGACATATTCCAGCATTAGGTGGATCAAGGTAGACATCAACACCATGATGCTTTGATGCACAACGGGATTCAGGAGTGGGTTCATGCTCGCACCGCTGTGGCATCTGTGCGGGTAACTAGGGCCGAAAAAGGGCATGAAAAGATGGTTTCCCGTTGATGTAAAGCGAGGAGGGAGGGAGTAGATGGACACATTTTAGAATGCTGACGACATGCACCCAGAACCACTCTCTGCACAATTTTGGACCCTGCGTGCTCCAGGAGCATAGCCCAGAATGCAAAGCGGTGCAGGCACTGTGGGATAGCTACCTATATGCATCGCTCTCAGAGTCAGCAGTCTTCCTCCTGGGCACATGCTAATTCAGACTTCGTTGAATTCTTGCACACAATGGGGACACGAACCTTTGACTTTACCAAATCACGTGGCAAGAAATCGACCTGAATAAATTCGACTTTTTTCTCGTCATGTAGACATGGCCATACTAAGAGACAGTCCCTGCTCTGAGTAGTGTGTAACTGCAACAGACAAGGCAGAAAGTATTTTATTCCCATTTTACAGAAGGATTAAGTCATTTGCCCAAGATAACTCAGGCAATCTGGGATAATGATAGAGCCAGACAGCCTTCGTGCCAGCCCAGCGCTTTAATCACAACACCATCCTTGGTTTTGATTTCACCTCCTCCCTGTCACAAAGAGGATGACTCTCCCCTCCATGTGCAGGGTGTTGCTGGAAGAAGGAGCACCGCAGAGCTGTGCTTTATGCTGTCCTCCCCCAGCTTTGTTGAATTTGGCACTGTATTTATGCTCTCACACCCCACAGCAAACTATCTTTGTCTAGACACAACGCCAGGCTACATGTCAGAAGAGGTTTCAAATGCCAGCATTCCAACCTCAGCAGTTTTAGTGGAGGTGGCAAAACAACGCCATGATAATCCTGTTCCATAGTGGCTTTCATGGTAAAATGAAGCCCTTTGTGGGGTCTGAGTTAGACCCTGTATGTGCACTGCTGTCAGGACGGCTCTAGGACTGGCGTTCCATTGGTGTGGAAGCCCTCCTGACAGGCAACAGCTGTATTTGATATAAACCAGCTCAGGTTCCACATATTTAGCAGTGCTGGAGGAAGCACTTTTGCTTTCCACCAGCTTCACTTTTTCCCCTGCAATTTCTGAATTAAATTCCGCAAGTGTGTAGCACCCCTCTCACTGGCCTTTTGGTCAGTGACATGGAAACAGATGTGGAAAATTAGACTAATGCGTCTGGACTTTATTTTTCTATCAGGTCTGACTGTCCATTTGCCAGCTTCTATTTCGCCCATCTGCTTATTTCTCCAGTAAGCACCTTCACAATTTCTCCCATGCTGAGAACGTTAGAACGTTCTTTCCCCTAATGTTCAAAACCCACTCCCTTCTCTTCTTCCTCCTCCTCAAAGCCTGCTTCTGCCATGTTGCCCTCTGGGAGGTGTCAGCTGATAAAGCTGGGTTCCTCTGCCTTTAACAACTGCATTTTCACATCAAAAGCTAAAAATGGGACACTTCCAGCCAACTTAATTAGCCTCATTAGCACCAGTCCTACAATTGACATGTACCTTTTGTTGCTGTTATATATATCTTGGTTACTCTTCTTTCTACTCTAGCACATCTGAACAAGTGGGGTTTTGCCCACTAAACCTCATATATATGTTGGTCTCTAAGGTGACACAGAATTATTTGTTTTTAAACTTACAGGCTAACATGCCTACCCCTCTGAGATTGTTCAGCTGATAATGGCTGAACAGAGAATGTTCCAGTATAGAAGTTACCTCTGAGACTTACAAACCAAAACATCTGCTCCACCTATGAAGCAGGACTTATCAACCCAGTTGCAAAATCAGGCACTGCATTTCTGCTTTGGTCTGCATGCACGAGACACATTACTGCATCCAAATATGCACTTGCACATGCCGGTGGCATGCACAAATGCAGGCTTGTGTAGATGCCTATGCCACTTTTTGGTGTGGAAGCTTGCAGAAACTCTGACCCTCAGAGTCAGCAGTTCTAGCTGCAAAATCTTCAATGGAAGTTGTCAATTAATGATGATAGCTGGATTTAATTTATAAGGCGCTTGGAGCACAAGGAAGCTCAGCAGAACAGCATTCCTTCCCTCTTTATTAATCCAGAATTGCTTGCTTTATTTATTTGTAAAAACACATTGTATTTAGTGACACCCCAAGGAATGGCTGGTTGAATGACACTGGGACTTTTGGAGTTTCTACAGACTTCAATGAGCATCACGGTATTACAGACACTAAATCCCCCTCTGCAAATAATTAGACATGGTAATTCCGGATTACGTCTAATTAACGAGGAAGAAGATATGATGCTGCCAGAGTCCTGGCATGTTGTTCTCTGGTTGATCTTTAATTGTTCAGGCTTAATATTATCTCTTTGCTTCATGAACGTCCCTTTTGCAGCTCCTTAGGAATTCAGCCCAGGGTTCAGCAACCAGCGTGGACTTTCTCTGAAGTACGTTTTGGTCTTGTTTTCAGTACATTCTCTCATGGGCACAAATGGATGCACACATGCACTGAATGCAGGTGCTGCTGAAGGAGGCTAAATCTGCCACTGTCAGAATCAATGAGGCTACGTCTACACTGGCGGCTTCTTGCGCAAGAACAGCTGTTCTTGCGTAAAAACTTGCCGGGTGTCTACACTGCATGTGTGTTCTTGTGCAAGGAAATTTACAGTACAGCGCTGGAAAACAGGGTTTCTTCCGGAAGAGTTATTCCTCTCCCTATGAGGAATAAGCCCTCTTGCGCAAGAGGGCAGTGTAGACAGGCAACATGAATTTCTTGTGCAAGAAACCCCTATGGCTAAAATGGCCATCAGAGTTTTATTGAGCAAGAGAGCATCCACACTGCCATGGACGCTCTTGCGCAAAAGCACATCTCTTGCGCAAGAGCACATGCCAGTTTAGACGCGCTCTTGTGGAAGACTTTTTGCGCAAGAACTCTTCCGCAAAACAGTTCTTGCACAAGAAGCTGCCAGTGTAGATGTAGCCTATTAGAGTTTTCCCATTGACATTGGTGTAAACATTTTTCGCTTGGTTTCAGTGGATGCCACACATATGTCAGTGGTTACATTTCCCAGGGGCTCTTGCCAAGTGCCACTTGGTTCCAATTGAAGGGGATTCACTCACCTTGACTGTAAAGTAGCTTTGGGTGTCAGGTTCCAATTAATCTAAAAGCAGCGCAAAATCATGCTGTGTTCCACCCCAGCGATGGCTGCATTTCAGTGGAGGCCCAAGCAGAAGGATTCCTTTGCCCACCTCGTTGTGATTCTGTAGACACATGGAGGTTCTTAAAAAACACTATTATAAATCAATATACCATCAGTGCTTTCTTTACCTGGAGAGTCTGCAGGCTCCCAGTGTCTGATTCGCTGTTTTTGGGCAACAGAAGTGGTAGGAAGTGGCAGCCAGCATACCCCTCAGCCCACACTGCTTCGCACAGCTCCCATTGGCTGGGAACAGCAAACAGCAGCCAATGGAAGCTGAGGGGCTCCACGCGTACAGACACTCCAGATACATAAAATGTCCCGGTGTGTCAGTGGTTTGCCCTACTGGGCTGGGAAGTGAAGTTTGCTGATCCTCCACCCAGTGGGGGAAAAAAATGTGAAACACAAAGACCCGATCATCAGCTGACCTCTGCTCTTGACAGAATGATTTTTTACCCCCCCAAAAAAATCGGCTTATGATCGAGTATATACGGTAAGTTTCAGACACAACAGACTGTGGGCCTGGGAGCTTTTCAGCAATATCTGTCTCTCGGGATACGTCTACAAGACACTTCTTTTTCAGAAAAAGACTCTTTTTTTGGAAGAGGCTTTTCCGTAATTTGGCCCATCTACACTGGGCCAAATTTTGGAAAAACCTCCTCTTTTGGAAGAGCCCTTCTTCCTCGTGAAACGAGGTTTACAGGGCTTCTGAAACAGCACATCTGTTCTTCCAAACAACATTTCGGAAGAGCAGATGCGTTCCCTGGATGCAGTGGTGTTTTTCCGGGATACCAGAGTCAAAAACTCTGTAGTGTAGATGTAGCCTCAGCATCATAGTTCAGTAGAGAAACAGAAACCAGAGATATAGTGAGATGAAGATAACGTGTTGCCTGCCCTAGTGTACATGTGCCCACAGGTAACACAATGCTATGGGCATGAACTGGCAGTATGTGTGGGCCACCCCTTTTTAAAATGTGTTGGTATGTTTTATGACTAGCTGAGCCAGATTTATTAACAGGTAGCAACCCTTTTATTTTAGTATCCAATCAGCTCCTTATTCAAACGCCCTTATTGAGACTGTTGTGATGGACCCTCCCCCCATTAAATGGACTTATGAACACGAATTGCTTCATGTATTGCGCTTTGGACAAACTGTGCTTTGGACAAATTGCTTCATGTAACCTATCAATCTTCATGACATAATCCGCTGGGTCTGTTTATCTTATTTTGGAGTGTGTATCATTCTTGTGTGTAAAATTAGACACAGGGAGTGTGGAGTGCACTATGGTTTTTAAATGTGTGACTGAAAGCCAGCACGGGTGTTTCCTTCAATGTCTTGATGACGGACTGTTAAACAATCACTTTTGTCCTTTAAGCCTTAGCAGTGGTTAGTCTGGGGAAGTTACATGTCCACCCCATCTGGCCTGGCGACTTCCCATGCAAAAAGGGGAATCTTTAAAAACAATAGGAAAGTAGGAGTCTTTTGTCTTTGGTGGGTACATCCAGGAGAGTGAACCAAAGACCCCAGGGTGAGGAACAGCCCTGGTTTGAAGGCTTATCTGGAAAAGGAACTGTTTTAGAGTGACCTTATAATAGGTTTGTACTGAGGATTTAGTATTAGAATTAGCTACGTGTTATATGTTACTTTTGGTTTGTAACCTACTTTGCTCTGCCTGTTCTTACTTATTACCACTTACATCCTACTTCTTCTACTTAATAATTATTTACATTGGGTTTGGTAGAAAACAAAAGCGATTTTCATAAAATCACAGAATACTAGAACTGGAAAGGACCTTGAGAGGTCATCGAGTCCAGTCCCCTGCTCTCATGGCACAATCTCCCGAGGCAAATTATTCCACAGTTTAACCACTCTGACAGTTAGGTAGTTTTTCTTAATGTCCAACCTAAACCTCCCTTGCTGCAGTTTAGTCTGTTGCTTCTTGTCGTATCCTCAGAGGCTAAGGAGAATAATTTTTCTCCCTCCTCCTTGTAATGCCCTTTTAGATACTTGAAAACCTCTATCATGTCCCCTCTCAGTCTTCTCTTTTCCAAACTAAACAAGTCCAATTCTTTCAGACTTCCCTCATAGCTCATGTTTTCTAGACCTTTAATCATTCTTGTTGCTCTTCTCTGGACCGTCTCCAATTTCTCCACATCTTTCTTAAAATGTGGTGACCAGATCTGGACATAATACTCCAACTGAGGCCTAATCAATGCAGAGTAGAGAGGAAGAGTGACATCTCTTGTCTTGATCACAACACTTCTGTTAATGCATCCCAGAATCACGTTTGCTTTTTTTGCAACAGTGTCACACTGTTGACTCATATTTAGCTTGTGGTCCACTATGACCCCTAGATCCCTTTCTGCAGTGCTCCTTCCTAGACAGTCACTTCCCATTCTGGATGTATGAAACAGATTGTTCCTTCTTAAGTGGAGCACTTTGCATTTGTCCTTATTAAACTACATCCTATTTACCTCAGACCATTTCTTCAGTTTGTCCAGATCATTTTGAATTATGACCCTATCCTCCAAAGCAGTTGCAACCTCTCCCAGCTTGGTATCATCTGCAAACTTAATAAGCGTCCTCTCTATGCCAATCATATATATAGTAGCCCAATGTCTGAGAGTCTGTAATGCTGAAATGCTGGCTGTTCCCTCTGGATGGCCCGTGCTGCATGGGGAGTGCGGGGCCCAAATGGCCGCTTACTCTGCTTGCTCCCCCGCGGCGGCCCGGCTGAGTGGCGCAGACATCAGCCAAGCGCCATGGCAGGAGAGGAAGGGGGCGGTGACGTGCGGCGTGACAGCGGCTCCAGGCCCCACCCCCTGGCTGTGAACGTCACCGCCCCGCCCCCCTTCGCCTCCTGCCGTGGCGCTCGGCTGACGTGTGTGCCGCTCAGCCAGGCCGCTGCAGGGGAGCACGTGGCTCAAGCGACCATTTGGGCTCCGCGTGCCCCATGCAGCACGGGGAGTGCAGAGCCCAAATGGCCGTTTGGGCTCCGTGGTCCCCCGAGTGAGGCAGGAGAGGGAGGAGAGCTGAGAGAGAGAGAGAGGGGGAGGCAGTAGAAGGAGGAGGAGGAGAGAGAGAGAGAGAGACCGGAGGCTCAGGAGAGAAGACCGACGTGGAGGAGAGACCTGAAAATCCCGACTTATGACGGGCTAATTGACTAGTATCTAAATAGTTGATGAAGATATTGAACAGAACCGGTCCCTGAACAGACCCCTGCAGAATCCCACTTGTGATGCCCTTCCAGCATGTTTGTGAACTATTAATAACCTACTCTCTGAGAATGGTTATCCAGCCAGTTATGCACCCACCTAATAGTAGCCCCATCTAAGTTGTATTTGCCTAGTTCATTGCCTGGGGGAGCAATCAGTGTGTACATTCCCCCTTTCACTGCTAAAGAGGGCTTACCTAAATAATTCATTTGCGGTTCTGGTCCCACTTGGGGAGCCGTATCCCAGGAGATCGGGCCCTAAATTGCATTCTCCTTGGACCTGAAGAGCTTCAGTGTCCGTACTGCTTCTCAGGGTGGGGCATGAGTCTCAGCTCTGTGGGGGACCAAGGAGCTGGCTCAGCAGGATGGGGTGAGAAGCCCCAGAGAACAGGAAGGTGAGTGTCAGTGGCCTGGTCAGCCCTCCGTGAGGTACCCCCAAGTCTTCTGTGACCTCACCCTGTCACAGCTGTGTGATTATTATTATTTAGGTCTGGGTAGCTGGTTCTTCAGCAATTACATCACCATAATGGCTGGCAGGGGGAGCAGGTATGAGGGACCTCAGTAGAGAGGACAGGCAGCTTTTCCTTGTCAGATCTGTCTGCATTTTTGCCCTGGCATTTACTCCAGCCTGGCTTTTCTAACACTGGGCTAGTGTTAAGGAACCAGCACCCGCACCATGTCATGTGGCATGCCATAAAAGTGTGGAAAATACGAGCCCTGTGTAGAGAACCCATTCTCTGACCTACAAACATCAGAGCAGCTATACTGGGTCAGATCAATGGTCCATCTAGCCCAGCATCTTTCAACAGTGGCAAATACCAGATAGGAATGATCTGACCAAGGCAATTTATTGAGTGATCCAGCCCCTGTCATCTCATGGCTGGCAGTCAGAGGTTTAGGCACACCCAGAACATGGACTTGTGATCATCTCGGCGAATGATGGACCTACCCTAACTTATCGAATTCGTTTTTGAGACCAGTTCTACTTTTGGCTTTCTCCCCTTGCCTGTCATTGGCCGCACCTCTCCCCTGGCCTCTCCTTACCTGCAAGTAATCTATCACCTAAGCATGTCCGTCAAAGGTTAGCTCATTCGGGGCAGGTTACCCCTTTTCTAAGCCTCTGAAGCACAACCCTGCTTCCACACGTGGGGTTCCTTAAAGCTATATATAGGTGCACTGAAACAAACAGGCAGACCAACTGCAAAAAAAAAAAATCACACTTCTAGTTTGAACCAAATTGTTGGACAGAATCCATACATACAATAATTCCTGTAATTCCCGCTTGGTTTGTATTAATGGGCTGCTGCAAAGATTGTTTGGCCAAAGCATGGTCCTCTGTGCTCAGTGGTTCCATCTGGAAGTCCTTGCCATCAGAAACAGGTTGGCCGCGGGAACCTATAAACCACAAGAGGAGGGAGTTTCTGTCAGGCGAACAGAAAACAAGGACTCTAATGAGAGTTTGTTCCTGTTTATCTTGTGACAGGATGGTAGATTGGGTAAGTGATAGTATGACAATATCACAGGTAAAGAGGCAACGGAAGTTGTCCCCTTGCAAATAGGGGACAGCATAAGGTTTCAGGTTTCCAAGAAGACCTTTGTAAATTCACGCCCTAAAATAAGGTGTCAGCCGTGCAACCTCTGTGGTTTAATGTCTTTCTTGTTGTCCTATCATCTGAGCGGATGAGACTGGATCATCATAGGAGGCTGTGCAAGAGGTCTTCATCATGCAGCCATTATCTTTAAGAGATAATGGAAGTCTCTCTCCCAGAGCAAAATTCACCCGAGCAGATGTAAGTGTGCCTTAAATATTGTTTTCACCCTCCCAGCCATCAGACACATGCACAAGAGATGACAGACGTCTTTACATCAGTGCACTTTGGGGGAGGAGCTTGGGGGATTTACAAGTACAGGTTGGACCTCCCTGGTCCAGAATGACAGTATTTGTCAGATCAGGGGAGGTGCCCCCCTGCCACGGGCCCTGAGCCAGCTGGACCCCTGCCTCTGGATCCCTATACTCCCTCCCCAGATGAGCCGTCCACTCGTCTCCACTCACCATGACAGCCTGGGGCCAGAGCTAGTGGCAGCAATTTCCCCAGCCCCCAAAGCCATGCTACTGCAGGCTGTTGGGATTATCCGGCTCCAGCCTGATGCTGCTGTGGGCACCTGGGGTTCCCCAGCCCCCGGCTCTGCACTGCCATCAGAGTTCTCTGGTCCCCGTCCCAGCACTGCTGTGGAGCTCCTGCAGCCCTTCTGCTCCCCCTCCCCCCTCGGCCCCATGCTGACTCTCCTGCTATAGGCTCCCAGGCTCTCTGGATGGATGTTGCCGGACCAGAGAGTGCCAGTTTTCAGAGTTGCATCCTATAGATCCACCCCCACCCCTGAGTGGAGCTCACCAATTCTGGGTCTGCTGCAGCACTAAGGTTGTGGTATCAGCCCTCCAACGGCATGTGGGAGAGGAGAGGATTCCTTCTCCCTGCCAGGATGGCTGGCCTGGCTCCCGGTGACTGTGGCATGCACTGGGCAGATGATTTTCATTGCAGGGCCCAGTCCCTGCCAGCCGGCATGTTTCTCCCTGGGCCAGCACTGTAGACATGCTTCACCCTGCCATCCAGAGAACCGACCCCACCACGCCTCCCCAGGCACGATCATTTATTATTCATCCATTATGAAAAAGATGAGCACGAGGGGACGAAAAACTCTCCAAGAGGAGGTGGGAACTTTAATTTAGCAGCAGAAGTCTTGGCGGGCCCAGCTGGAAATTCCTAGGGTTATGAACATGAGGTAATTCTGACGGAGGTGAGATGTGGAGGTGGAGTATGTCCTCAGAGAAGGGTTCAAAGGCCTATTGGGATCCAAGGTTGCACATGCTAGTCCTTGGCAAGCAGGCCTAGCCGTGGAATATGCAGCCCATCAAATCCCTCCACACCTCAGTGCAGCCTCTTGGTCTGCAAGGCGTTTGGCTTGGTCTCCTGGCAGAACTCAGCCATGGAAGTCTAATAAAGCGTGCAAGTTACACTGGAAAAAAAATGAACCCGTGTGACGCCCGTTACCTCTGTCGCCTGCAAGCCGCAGCCCCCTTGCAGCATAGCACTGTATCCAGCGGGGCTGGAACTTGGAGACCGCTGGTTCATTCTACTCCCCGAGGGAGAAAACACATCTGGAACCTCCCCCCTGACAACACCCCAGATGTCTGATTATGTGCACTGTAGCAACACTCATGGGAAAGGGAGAATGGGGAAGGCCCCGGAGTGGGATTTATGTGAGCGGAGGTTAATTCTCAGCCCTGCAAAAGGGACAAGGCAGGGGCAGCAGACTGGCCTAGTGGTCACTGATCGGCTGACAGCCACAGGAGAAGGATGACCATGAGCTGGTGGCCAGCAAGCAGAAAACAGTATTCACTAGAAAAGCGGTTTTCAAACTTTTTTTTTCTCATGACACAGTTGATGCCCGTGATCCAACGTTGGGCTCTGAGGTGGGGAATGAGGGATTTGGGGTGCAGGAGTGGGCTCAGGGCTGGGCAGTGTATTGGGGCACCAGGTTGGCCATGGGCTTACCTCCAGTGATGCCCAGTCAGCAGAGCAGCAGGGATTCTAAGGCGGCTTCCTGCCTGTCCTGGCACCTCAGACCATGCTGTGCCCAAAAACAGCCACTCGCAGGTCTGAGTCCTCGGCAGAAGTGCCCAGTGGCTCTGTGCACAGCTTTCACATGTAGGCACCATCCTCCCCAGCTCCCATTGGCCAGGAACCAGCCAATGGGAGTGTGGAGCTGGTGCGTAGAGGGAGGGCAGTGCATGGAGCCTTGTGGCCTCCTCCCGAGGAGCTGGATCTGCTGCTGGCCACTTCTGGGGTGCAGTGTGGTCTGTGGTGCTATGGCAGGGAAGAACCCTGCCTTCGCAACCCCCACTAGTCACCTGGTCACCCTACAGCAAAGCGACCCACTGCCTGGCATTCCACGACTGGGTCATGACCCCTACTTTGAAAACCACTGCACCAGAACCAGGAGAAAGTAGGCAAAAATTTGGGTCAGAGTCAGGCCCTGGATGGAGACTGGGGATCAGAAAGCCAGCCAAATCTACCTGGCTTTCCCTGCAACTTCCTGAAGAACCCGCCAGGGCTGAATAGTGAGCGTGAGCCAATCAGAAGGCCGCAGCCCATGCTCGCTCTGAAACCTTTGGGCAGTGCTATCTGCGGCATCTAGGGGCCTGGGACACACTCTAGCCATGTGACTAAACACTGCTTCAAACTGTGGGGGCCCACGCAATCTCCGTCACAATTCAATCTTCTCTTAGGAATGGAACCCTGACGCAGACACACATCAGCATGCAAAGTCCCTGGCCTACCATGCGAACGGTCAAATTAAAGACAAGGCACAAAAAGTGACTGGCACAAACCAGAGGACAAGACGATGCCAACAATGAAAGAGAGCATGTGTGTGCCTAGGTGAGCGATGTGCAAATCTTGACGGCTTGATGATTTTTTCCTGTTTTAAACAATAAATATATCAATAAAGACACATATGCGGCACCAATTGCCCACCAACCATGCGTCTGGTTTCTGCCATTATGGTCCTTTCTTCTACCTCGCAACAATATCACGGTGTAAGAATCTTGGGTATATTCAGATTTGTGTCTCTATTTCCCGCAAGCTTGGTGATTCTACCAGGGAGCTGTTCCTAGGTCCTAAGCAGCCAGAGATCTGGGATAAAATGCTCAAAGGTGCCTTAGGGGCTTAGGATTTGTCTATATGGAGACCTAATGAGTGACAAGCTGGGGAGGGTGGACTTTCCTATCATGCACTAAAAGTTTTCACGTGCACTTTGATGTACATGAATGAAGACAGTCCGTTACCATGTTGACAACAAGCATGGTTTAGAGACTTGAGCCAGAGCCTACTGAAAACGAGTATTGTCTAGCCCAGCGGTGTGCAACCCGCTGTCTTCCACGGGGGTCACAGCGCCGGGCTGGATGCTATTTTGTTTTCCTGGCTCAGGCACCCGATGTGCATGCGGCGGGGGTGGGGGGAGCAGACCAGCGCTTTAAATTAAAGGGGGGCTGCGCTTTTTTTTTTTTTTTTTGCCTAACTAAAATTTTCTTGGCCCTGGGGGGGTCGCAAATAAAAAAAGATTGAGCGCCACTGGTTTAGCCATATAAGGCCAGGTCTACATTGGAGGAGAAAAATCAA
Source organism: Pelochelys cantorii (assembly GCA_032595735.1). Taxonomy (NCBI): domain Eukaryota; kingdom Metazoa; phylum Chordata; order Testudines; family Trionychidae; genus Pelochelys; species Pelochelys cantorii. Next base: position 8,881,195 of record CM064347.1, read on the forward strand.
TGCAAGATATACAACTCCAGAGACGTTAACTGTGTAGCTGGAGTTGACGTACCCTGCATTGATTTTCTGGGGTGGCCCCATCACAGGAGGTCGATGGGAGAAACGCTCCCATCAACCTCCCTTACTCCTCACAACGGCGGTGGATGGGGATGCCTTCAGAGTTCAATTTAGCGGGTCTTTACTAGATCCGCTAAATTGAACCCTGGAAGATGGATCGCCAGCACATCAATCCTCTGGTAAGTGGAGATGTGGTGTAAATCTCTAAATTGGCAGAGAGAGAGAGATGTGTTATTTTAACTTTTAAAATAACGCCTTTTAAAAGCTCCTGGTTTAGACTCTCTCCTGCATCTAAAAACAGCACTGAAGGCACTTTGGGGTCGAATCTGTGCCTGGTTTAATTTTTCCCCCCTTTTCTGACAGTTATTTTGTTTGCATTTCCTTGTTAATCTGAAGCTGGTTAGCCCTCCAAAGTGCAACAGGTGTTTGCAAACCAAATATTGCGGTGTCATAATGATGTTCCCTTAAGTGTAGTAGACTGCAAAATATGTGCCCTTGTTGGGTTATCTAATTCAGGGCCTTCCACGGAGGCAGAACTAAGTATTATCTAGACCCTCCCTGACAGGTGTTTGTCACTGGAGGTTTCTAAGACCAGGTTTGACAGAGGTTCCACAGCCTCTCTCAGTAATTTGTCCCGGTGCTTAGCTACCATTAAGTCAGGATGGTTTTCCTCATGCCTAACCTACATTTCTGGTGCTGCAATTTGAGGCCTCAAACCCATTTTTTTCCCCAATCTTTCCTTGTAGGCCAGTTTTCTAGACCTTTTCCTCTGCTCTATACTTCCTCAATTTGTTTACATTTTTCCTGCAGCATGGACACCAGAAATGGACACAGTACTCCAGCAGACACCATATTAGAGCAGAATAGAATGGAAGAACTTCTTCTGGTGTTTTGTTTACAATGCTCCTGCTAATGCTCCCAGAATGTTTGCTGTTTTGCAACAGTATTACATTGTTAATTCATATTAAGTTTGTGATCCACTATAACCCCCGATCTTTTTCTGCCGTTAAGGTTGCCAGATACTGTCATAAAAAATACCAAACATGGCGGGAAAAAAATTGGTTGAGCAAAAAAAAAAGTCACTGCACCTTTAAATCCCCATGCTCCTCACTTCCCATGCCCTCACCCAGACGCGGCAGGGGAAGAATGTCCCAAGTGGCCTTCTGGCTGAGAAAAACAGTGTCTTGTATTTTCTGTTTGTTTTTTTTACCAGACAGAGGCCGCAAATACCGGGCTGTCTGGGCAAATACCGGACACCTGGCAACCCTATTTGCAGTACTCCCTCTTAGGCAGTCATTTCCCATTTTGTATTTGTGCAGTTGACTACTCATTCCTAAATGGAGTACTTTTCATTTGTCCTTATTGAATTTCATCCTATTTATGTCAGACAATTTCTCCAGTTTTTATCAAGGTTGTTTTGAATTCTAATTCTGTCCTCCAAAGTGCTTACAACCCCTTCCAGCCTGGAATCTTCTGCAAATGTTATAAGTAAACTCGCTGTGTTATTACCCAATTCATTTATAAAGATATTGAATAGCACCAAACCCCTACAGGACCCTACTGTATATGTCCTTCGAGCTCGATTGTGAACCATTCATAATTACTCTCAATGTGGTTCCATAAAGTCAAGAAACTGGTGTGACTAAGGCCAGGTATACACTTGGGGAGAAATTCAAGTTAAGATACGCAATTATGAGAATGATGTAGCTGGAGTCAACATACCTTAAATCGATTTTCTGCAGCAGCTCCATTGTGGGAAGTCGAAAGGAAGAAGCTCTCCTATTTTCCTTATTCCTCGTGACGCCATGGCGTAACAGGTTCAACAGGGGCACCATCAGTGTTCGATATAGTGGGTCCTTACTAGACCCACTAAATTGAATCCTGGAAGATTGATCTCTGGAACATCCATCTTTGGGTAAATAAGAACATAAGAACATAAGAATGGCCATACTGGGTCAGACCAAAGGTCCATCGAGCCCAGCATCCCATCTGCCGACGGTGGCCAATGCCAGGTGCCCCAGAGAAGGAGAACAGAAGACAATGATCAAGTGATTTATCTCCTGCCATCCATCTCCTGCCCTTGTTATGAAGGCTAGGGCACCATACTTTATCCCTGGCTAATAGCCATTTATGGACCTAACCTGCAAAAATTTATCAAGCTCTTTTTTAAACCCTAATAGAGTCCTGGCCTTCACAGCCTCCTCGGGCAAGGAGTTCCACAGGTTGACTGTGCGCTGTGTGAAGAAAAATTTCCTTTTATTAGTTTTGAACCTACTACCCATCAATTTCATTTGGTGTCCCCTAGTTCTTGTATTATGGGAAAAGGTAAATAATTTTTCTATAATCACTTTCTCCACACCATTCATGATTTTATATACCTCTATCATATCGCCCCTCAATCGCCTTTTTTCCAAACTGAAAAGTCCCAGTCTCTCTAGCCTCTCCCCATATGGGACCCTTTCCAAGCCCCTAATCATCTTAGTCGCCCTTTTCTGAACCTTTTCTAATGCCAATATATCTTTTTTGAGGTGAGGAGACCACATCTGCACGCAGTACTCGAGATGTGGGCGTACCATAGTTTTATATAGGGGAAGTATGATATCTTTTGTCTTATTATCTATCCCTTTTTTAATAATTCCTAACATCCTATTTGCCTTACTAACTGCCGCTGCACACTGCGTGGATGTCTTCATAGAACTATCCACTATAACTCCAAGATCCCTTTCCTGATCTGTCGTAGCTAAATTTGACCCCATCATGTAGTACGTGTAATTTGGGTTATTTTTTCCAACATGCATTACCTTACACTTACCCACATTAAATTTCATTTGCCATTTTGCTGCCCAATCACTCAGTTTGCTGAGATCTTTTTGTAGTTCTTCACAATCCCTTTTGCTTTTGACTGTCCTGAACAACTGAACAATATAGACAAGACCCCAGCGTAGCAGACTGCACGTTGCCCAATGTCATGTAAAAGGATGGGAGTGAGAAGTACTGCTTCAGCGCATTGCAGATTGTCATAGGTTAGCTTTGGCGGTCCCCTAACTGATTAAAGATCCTTCCCTGAGTCAAACTTTATTCCATGAGTAGTTTATCAATCTACCGTCACTGAAGACAAAGTCAAAAAAGACCCTCATGATAATCCGGTCTATGCTGCATAACACGAGCTGTATCATTTGCCCACTGATTCCTGCATCACGTCCAATAGTTTGCCCTTGAGCTAGCATCTTTTAGCCAGTCATCCTCTCTTGATGTGAAGTCTTCCAGCAGTAGAGAATTTATGACATCCCTTGGGAAACTGTTCCAGTGTTCAATTACATTCGCTGGGAGAAATGCACGTCCCATGTTCAGCTTGAGTTTTTCTTACATATCTCAGAGGGGTGGGGTGAGGATGAATTAGTGAAGGCTGATAAAGTGTTCTGAAAATGATTAGAGCAGTATATGTGCTCAAGGCCAATTTCTCTCCCCTCAGATATGCTCACATTCTCTGTGCAGTCCGCGGGAGTTAGGCATGGATATCTGTGAGCAGAACCTGGCCTTAAGTCTTGCTTTCTTCTTACAAATCTTTGTAAAATCTGTGGAATTTTTTCACTGTTTATTAAGTATTTGTTCCGCTACTAAGAACAATCAGTGCCAGAAACCCTACAGCAGGTTTAAAACAAACAAAAGGAAGTACTTCCTCATGCAACACACAGTCGACCTGTGGAACTCCTTGCCAGAGGATTTTGCGAAGGCCAGGGCTTTAACAGGGTTCATGGAGGATAGGTCCATCAATGGCTATTAGCCAGGATATGTAGGAATGGTGTCCCTAGCCTCTGTTTGTCAGAAGCTGGAAATGGGTGACAGGGATGGGATCACTTGATGATTCCCTGTTCTGTTCACTCCCTCTGGGAGCATCTGGCATTGGCCACAGGGTAATTGGCTCCATAGATCTTTGATCTGACCCAGTATGGCCATTCTTATGTACAGCACCAAACCTGCTTATGCTTTCCCTTTGTTCATGAGTAACCCTGCAATAAAAAATCTACAGGAAAAAGCTAGGTAGGATTCCAATTCTAAGCTTCCCAGGGAATATAATCAATGCTCAATCTTAATGGTACCTTTAAGACTGTGTAAGTAATGACCTACTGGTCTATCATTAGATAATTTCCTCCGTGAAGCACTTAAAATAGGACCTGGAGGGAAGCCACAATGAATTTGATCCTGATCCTATGTTGCAAAAACTCACCAATTATGAAGAGGGAAATCATAACTTTAGCAGAGTCCTGGAAATAAGATGGTGGACTTTGGAAGACGTTATTTGTACAAGTGCTTATGACAGAGTGAATGTAGATTTAATGGAGGCTAATAATGGTTATTATTAATGACACATTCCTTGGCTTTTAACAATAGAGCCCTTGTTTTTAACTATTTCTGATATTCAGTATATATGCTTTTGATAATCAATAATCAATTGGTATTTATTGAAAACGCAATACATATCTTATTACTAGAAGATTTACCAAGCGTTGCTCAGGTCCTTAACTCAATGTTTGCTTTTTGGAAAATAAAATGAAAATGCCCAGGCTTCATTGAAATCATTGCTCTGGGGTGGGGCTGGGGAAGGGGGGATCAGTAGGAAGCTGCCCTGGGGAGAGAGGACCACCCCAGACAGCCCTCTCTCACCGCAGCAGCTTGGAGCCTGGTGAGAAGCACCTCTCCATGGCCACTGCAGCTCTAGTGGGCACAGCTGGGGGAGGGGTGCGTGTCCCCTGTCTGGAGCACGTCCAGGTTCATATGCCCCTTGAACTGCACAGCCAGAGTGAGGAATGCAGCAAACTGTGCATGTTCCCTCGGCCCCCTGACAAAGAGGAACAGCCAACAAAGTTCCTGTACTAATCGGGGAAGGGAGAGAGGGAGCTTCACCTCTCCCTCCCCTGCACCAGTCCTAAAGGGTGCCTGGGGGTGGGAGGCCCAGTATTGGGGCAGTCCAGGACAAGTGGAGGTGCGCCCCCAGCCAGCCTCTTTCACCCGTTTGGTGATTCTTTCTCTTTTCTGTCTAGTTTTCCGAGAAGCAATCCCATTCCAGCACAACCCATTTTCCTGGCACAAACAAACCCTAATCTTGCTTTGAGTGATGACAAGGGGAGGCTGCCTACCAAATCTGGTGGTCCTAGCTCCTAGTATTTAGGAGTTGTTCTTGAACACACAGACAGATGGACAGATAGACACACAGACAAACTCTCCAATACGTAGCACAAGATGTAATAGGATAGGTTGTGTGACCAACTGATTACTAAAAGCACATTCAGGGAGATTCAGTAACGTTGGAATGGGTCTACACCTACTTATAGCTAATCTTAGAATCATAGACTCCTAGAACTGAAAGGTATTTTGAGAGGTCATCAAGTCCAATCACCTGCCCTCATGGCAGGACCAAGCACCATCTAGATCATCCCTGATAGATGTCTGTCCAGCTTGCTCTTAAATATCTCTAGTGATGGAGATTCCACAGCTTCCCTGAGCAATTGATTCCAGAGCTTAACCACCCTGCCAGTTAGGAAGTTCTTGCTAATGTCCAACCTAAACCTCTCTTGCTGCATGTGACGGGGTGTCAGAACCCCGCACTCCCACTGGTCCATCCCCGGCGCTATGGGGTAGACGGATGCCGCGGCGGAGGCCCGGCGGCGCATGCTCCTGAGTGGCAAGCCATGCCGGTGGTGTGACGCCGTACTCAGAGGGAGGGGGTGAGGACTCGGAAGGACATTCGTTGTGCGTCTGGCCACATACACAGCAATACGGTGGGGCATTTAAACCCGCTGGTCCAGGAGGCGGGGGGAGAAGAGAGGCTCCTGTGGCTCTGGAGGGGGGAGCACGGTTAGGGAGACTCTGCGGGCTTGGGGGAAACCCTCAGCAATTAATGGTGACACCGACTGAGTAAAGAGGTCTGACCCAGCGGGCTCTGGTTCATGAATAGCCCTACCCTGGCAACGGCCTAAAGGACGCGGCACTACTCGGACCAAGATAAGGTGAGTTTCAAACTTTCATATAGCACTAGTGTGCTTTAAATGACAGGTCAGGGTACACACCAGAGGGTGGTAGGAAGTGACCCAGGGTGGGGTCTAGCATTTGGCCCGCAGGTTGGCGAGTTTTGGGCAGAGTCCCCACCAACCAGACAGGGATTGTCTTACCCTGCCTTCAGGGCCCTGGGCCAGGACCCAGTAGTGAAAGAGAGTCCAGGTCCCGCTACCCACTCTTCAACCGGTGCCCTGTTGCCATAAGTCGGTGCAAGGTGACCGAGATTGGGACTATAGGAGCAATGCTTATTGATGGAGTAGGATTGTGGGATTCATAGACACTTGCCGAGAAAGTGGCTAACCTACAAACTCTCAGGGCCGGACTACAGGTTGAATGTGAGTATATGAACTAAAGGGGGGAGGCTTTATTTTGTGTACCCTTTTCCTGTTATTGTTAATAAAAGTGCTACAGACACCTGTTTGTCAGGTCCGCAGCACAACACTGCACTTTAAGCCCATTGCTCCTTGTCCGATCCTCAGAGGTCAAGGAGAACAATTTTTCTCCCTCCTCCTTGTCACACCCTTTTAGATACTTGAAAACCACTGTTGTGTCCCCTCTCAGTCTTCTCTTTTCTAAACTAAACAAGCCCAGTTCTTTCAGACTTCCCTCAAAGCTCATGTTTTCTAGACCTTAATCATTCTTGTTGCTCTTCTCTGGACCGTCTCCAATTTCTCCACATCTTTTTTGAAATGTGGTGCCCTGAACTGGACACAATACTCCAACTGAGGCCTAATCAGTGCACAGTAGAGCAGAAGAATGACATCTCATGTCTTGCTCATAAAACTCCTGTTAATGCATCCCAGAATCATGTTTGCTTTTTTTGCAACAATGTCACACTGTAGACTCATGTTTAACTTGTGGTCCACTATGACCCCTAAATCTCTTTCTGCAGTGCTCCTTCATAGACAATCACGTCCCATTCTATATGTGTGGATCTGAATGTTCATTCCTAAGTGCAGTACTTTCCATTTGTCCTTATTAAATTTCATCTATTTACCTCAGACCATTTCTCCAGTTTATCCAGATCATGTTGAATTATGACCCTATTCTACAAAACAGTTGCAACCCCTCCCAGCTTGGTATCATCTGCAGACTTAATAAGCGTACTCTCTATACCATCATCTGAATCATTGATGAAGATATTGAACAGAACCGGTCCCAGAACAGACCCCTGCAGAACCCCACTTGCATGATTGTGAACTGTTAATAACAACTCTCTGAGAACTGTTATCCAGCTAGTTATGTATCCACCTTATAGTAACCCCATCTAGGTTGTATTTCCCTAGTTTATTGATAAGAAGGTTATGCACGACTGTGTCAAATACTTTACTAAAGTCTAAGTATACCATGTCCACCTCTTCTCCCTTATCCACAAGGTTTGATATCCTAGCTATCAGATTGGTTTGACATGATTTGTTCTTTACAAATCCATGCTGGCTATTACCTATCACCTTATTATCTTCCAGATGTTTGCAGATGGATTCCTTAATTGCTTGCTCTATTATCTTCCCTGGCACAGAAGTTAAACTGCCTGGTCTATAGTTTCCTGGGTTGTTCTTATTTCCCTTTTTATGGATTGGCACTATATTTGCCCTTTTCCAGTTTTCTGGAATCTTTTACAACTTCCATGGTTTTTCAAAGATGATAGCTAAAGGCTCAGATACTTCTTCTATCAGCTCCTTGGGTATTCCAGGAGGCATTTCATCAGGCTTTGTCCCCAGGGTGCCAGGGTTGTTTGTCCCTGGAGGGTCGGGTGGCAGGTCTCAAACTGTCAACTTCTGGCTCTGGACAGAGGTACGTTAGCCACTGCAGGAGCCCCCGAACCTCCCTTCATTCTGCAGAGGTCTTGCAGAGATCTATCTTTTCTAAGTCATTTTTAACTTGCTCTTTTTTATTTTAACTTCTAAACCTACCCCGTTTCCAGCATTCACTATGGGTACGTCTAGACTAAACCTCTCTGTCGACAGAGAAATGTAGATTAGGCACGTCGAAATTGCTAATGAAGCAGGGATTTAAATATCCCATGCTTCATTAGCATAAACATGGCCACCACTTTTTTCAACACAGAGCTTTTTCGAAAAAAATGTGGCAGTCTAGACGGTGATCTGTGGGAAAATAAACCCTTTTTCAACAGATCCTGTATTCCTCAAAAAAGCTCTGTGTCGAAAAAAAGCGGCCTCCATGTTTATGCTAATGAAGGGATATTTAAATCCCTGCTTCATTAGCAATTTCGACGTGCCTAATCTACATCTCTCTGTCGACAGAGAGGTGTAGTCGAGACACAGCCTATGGTAGGCATCCCATCACTATCCATCTTCTTGACAAAAACCAAAACAAAGAAGTCATTAAGCACCTCTGCCATTTCCAAGTTTCCTGTTATTGTTTCTCCCTCTTCACTGAGCACTGGGCCTATCCTATCCTTGGTCTTCCTCTTGCTTCTAATATACTTGTAGAAGTATAATCTTTAACACACGTATCCAATAATCCATTGATCTACATTTAACCTACCATCATTATCTCATCCTGTCTGTATGGACAGGAATCTAGAGGTTGATCCATTAGGGTGAGATGGGCTGTGGACAATGAGTCCATCGCTGAATGATGCAGCTGTGTCCACTGAAATATAATTTCTCCCATGGTTAGAATACTTGCCAGGATTTGTGACATGTTTAGCTATTCTATTGAGCTAGATGTGTCTATCTCTCCCATCCCCACAGTATCAAGGAGCCTCACAGCACCCTGGGGGGAAGGGAGCTATTACTCTCTCCTAAGTTTCAGAGGCAAAGAATGAGTAGGGGACTTGACCGAGGTTACACAGCGAGGCTGTGGCAGGGCCCAAAGCAACACCTTAGCTCTTCTGACTCTGTCCAGGGTCTTGGGGTGTGTCTACACTGCGCTGTTCTTCCAGAATAATGGCCGAAAAACGGAGCAGTCTACACTGCAATCGTGTTATTTTGACAGTAAGTCGAAATAACAGACGGCTTTTTCTCTCGGCGGTAAACCTCATTCCATGAGGAATAAGCCCTTTTCTGAAAAAGCTTGTTCGGAAGAGGGTGTATGTAGACGCTCCACTGCTGCTATGTTGAAATAGCACCTCACCAGGGCCATGCTAAAGTTATTCCTTCCTAATGCTTCCTGAGGCTCTAAGTCAAGATAGCGCGTCCACATTAGGGGAGCCTGCCTCTGACTAGTTTTGAGGCTTCCCTGCAGTGTGGATGCTCTATTTTGAAAGAAGCTTGCAGTGTAGACGTACCCTCAGTCCCAAGACCAATACTCCCACCTGGTCACTACTTCAATGGGAACAGAAAGGAAATCGGTACAGTGTCTCAGGGTACACATGGGTCATTCAGCGTGAGAGGCGCCTCTGTTAGAACCCTCCATTTGGAGACATTGCCACTGGGACCTGCTACCCTTGAGTCGGATCCCCTTATGCAGTCTGCTCAGAGGAATCTCTGCTAAGCTAGTCTGCTCTCCTGGCACATGCCGATAACATCACCAACAACCCCACACACAGGGAGGAAAGGAGTCAGAATAAACAGGCGAGCAGCATGGGAAAGGAGAATTTAACCCTTGATTTGCTGCAGCTGGTCTAACCACATCAATCCATTTTGCTTTTCTCTCTGCAAGGAGTCACGGGATTTGAATGCACACTTCTGCCCTGTCTACCCTGCCACATTCCCCATCCTGCACATGCACCCCATATAAGCCCACTCTCTGCTTTCCTTCACCCTGAATTCCCTACGGTCCAGAGATGTTTGGAATCAGGCCCTTTGGTTAGGGCCTCTCTTGAGACAAACGGTCCAAGCTCCGTTTGCTAGTTGAGTCCTCACACAGCAGAAGACATTTGTCTTAGGCAGTGGCCAGCACTGGTTCCCTTTCTGAACAGCCTTGCATGTTTGTTCCCAGATGCTCTCCTGCATGAATACAAGGAGGGAAAAGAAATGGCTTATTGAGCCCTCAATTATTCGGACATGCAAAGCACAGCCACCACGGTGCCTTTTTGGCATCATTGCTTCCTTCTGTTCTTAGTTCCGCAGAACAGGTTGCATCTGGAGTCCCTGTGGTGTGAAAAGGTTTATGTTGGACTGTTCAAGATGAACTGTCGGGGCCAAAGCAAACAAAAGGAGAGAAGTGAGTCTCATTATTGAATGCATGAAGTGCAGTGACATGTCCAGGAAAAAAAAACCCGACAAGGGGAGAGGTTTTTTTTTTCTTTTGTGCATTTTCACGCACCTCTTTTACTTTGCTACAATGTGTCACCTGTGAGGGCAGGGCACTCGTTTGGGAAGGAGGCTAGAAGGCAGTGTGCACTGCTGCGCTAATTGCAATGGGTCCTGCAACCCCCCTCATCAGAGAGGGGCGGGAGAGGGATTCTGCAGGAACCTTGCTGCACTGAGCAAGAAAACCCCCCATGCACCCTGTTGGGGGAGGAAGGTGAAAGCCAATGAGGCTCCGTCTTGTCCAGCTGGGAGCCATGACACAGTAACAACACAGTAACCAAGCTCTCCATTTCCTGAGCATCTGTGGAGCGCTGTTCAACAGGAATTTCCACCAACCATGCAGGGCTGGTCTTAGGGGTGGGTGAGCCGGGCAAGTGCCCAGGGCCACCATTTTCAAGGGGCCACCGACAGAGCCGGTCTTAGGGGCGGGCCGCAAACACATTTCAGCCCGACCTCCTGAATCCTCCCCCCCAGGTTTCCCTGGTTACTCCCCGACCCTTTTTTTTTTTAAAACCATCTGGCAACCCTATGGGTGAGCTGGGCAGTCACCTGGGGCTGCCAATTGGTTAGGACTGGCCCTGCAACTGTGATAGTGGGGGGTTTCACTTAAAGGAAGGCTGCTGACCCTGGCATTCTGGCAGTTCTTCACTTGTGTTTGGGGCCCATTTTCTTTGGGCCCTCGCACTATCATGGGAGGGGAGGGGATTGTGATCTGGGGCAGGAGATTGGGGTGCTAGATCTGGGAGGGGGTATGGTTAAGATGGCAAGATGGGGGCAGAGGGTTTGGGTATGCTGATTGGGGGGCAGAGGGTTGGGGAAGGGAGGGGCTAGGGTGCCAGAGGCAGGCTCTGGCCAGGAGACTTACCAGCCATCAGCCAAACCAGCCTGCCTGCCTGCCGAGCTAAGGCTTGCAGAGCTTAAAACATTTCCCAGCCAGCCACTGTTCCTGCCCAGCCATGTGCTTGTGTGAATAACTGAATTGAGGAGAGGGGGGCGTGGTTCTTCTTCGCTGCCTGTTATTTAAACAGGCAGCTCCCACTGGCCAGCTTGCAATAGGACTGTGCTGGGGGCAGGGGCAGCTCTGAAAGCTTCCCCCTCTCCCCTCCAGTTTTGAAACAGCAACGGAGCCCAGAAGCCACGTTTCTGAGTGGCGTGCAGGGCTAGCAAGGGAGCCTGTCTGGGGCTCCCCACTGCCCTCGTGGGCCAGATACGGTAGCTTGGTGGGCTGGATCTGGCCTGCGGGCTGTATTTTGCCCAGGTAAAATGTACCCTTTATTAAAATTCTAAATGATTCCATTCATACCTAACATCTTTCCAGGTGGGTGAAGTTATTTGACCATTGGCTGCTGGCTGCTTGCGAAACCATCCGCCAAGCAGTTGCCCGTTAGCCATTTGCTGGAGGTCACATGCCAGACTAGTTGGCGGGTGTCTATGGGCTGAGAAAAATGAAATAAATCCCCCAGCAGGTATGTGCTAGTCTAGTTCCATTACTGATCCTCGTAATATACAGCATGTCTGAAGATATTAATAGCTGGAAACAGTGGCCATCACGCCAATCCTTTACCACCCTGGAAGCTGGAATCCACCTGCTTCTTGTTAACTTGTATCACCTACATCATTCTAACGCTGTAGAAGGGGAAGCATTAGAAAGCAGCAATCACTTAGCAAAGAAACAGAAGGAAATACAAGGCTCATTAATAGGGTAGTTGGAAGAACCATGTAAACACAAGGCTGTCTCCTTAACATGGCAACTGTAGAGGAACCAGGTCTGTATTTTCAAAGAACTGTCCTTTGGCCTTTCTATTAATGATTAGGGTACCAAGGAGAAAAGTGTCTAACCAGTAAGTAGGGTTAACCGGTTACCCGATAAGCAGGCGGCTCATCGGCCTGCTTAGAAGATAACTGGTTAACCAGCCTGGCCAGCTGGACCATGCCTGCACCTACAGCAGGCCCAGCCAGAGCAGCCCTTCCCCCGTTTGCAGCTATGGTGGGGCCAACGTGCGGCATGCAGAGGGGCCAGAGCAGTCCCATCCAGCCACAGTGGGGCCGGGACTGGAGTGGCCCTTTTCCCCCCTTCCTTCCCCTGGCCGCAGCAGCCCCTTGACTCGGCCATGGCCCGTCACACTGCAGGAAAGGAGCTGCTCCAGGGTTAACCGGTGAAACCTAGCACTTAACCGGTTAACATCCCTACTAAGCAGGCTGACGTGTTTCGTTTCCATTCAAATGACCAGCAGTCACAGGCCAGATGATGTTGTCTGAGCAACCCCACAAAGTGCCGGGAGCTGACTGGAGCCCAGAAACCACAGTTCATGAGAAGGCTCCTTTGCAGACTGGTTGGGGACAGGATGTCTGTTGGTACCTGGGGTTAGGGCACATGTGATGCTGCAGCTTGGTCTTGGGGGCAGCTGTCTGCATGGCCTGCTTGTGTGGTTGTCTGCATTGGGGCTACAATAGGATCAGTCAGGTTAAGGACCTGCCAGCCTCATTACTTGGAATGGCAGAAGTGCATTTGCAAAAAGGAAAGGCAGATGCAGGGTCACGCCGCTTTCTGGAGCTTGCGATTCTCGTGAGAACAGGTTCCTTCAGCGCTTGCCAGTGTTCTCTGGGTCTGCGTGGGACTGAAATACCCTGCGAGGAGTCACCCCATGAGGATTTTCAAGAAGAAGCAGGAAGTGCAGAGTGAAACAAAACTGATGGGGAACAAGTAAAACAGCTTTTCTGAGCCTCCAAAAAAGACTGAGTTGGGGGTTTTCAGGAAGGTTCAGGCCGCTTCTTCCATCATCAGACTCATATTCCCATCCTTAATTCTGTTCCAGAGTTTAACCTCAGAGTTAGAAATTTTTTGTTCGTCCTCTCAGGCTATGTCTACACTGCCAGCTTTGCTGGCAGAGCCTATGCAAATGAAGCGTGGATTAGCATTTTGCTGTGCTTCATTTGCATAATTTAGTCAAGCCTGGAGAGGCATATGGATCTTGCGCAAAATGGGGGTTTTGTGCAAAAAAACCCCATCCATGCGGCTTGTTTTTGCACAAAAACCCCTTGTGCAAAAACAGCTTGAATAAATTATGCAAATGAAACACGGCAAAATGCTAATCCATGCTTCATTTGCATAGGCTCTGCCGGCAAAGCCAGCAGTGTAGACAAAGCCTCAGTGTCTTGTCCTGCTTTCAGTGCACCTGGAGAACAATCGATCATCGTCCTCTTTAGACCAGCCCTTCCCGGGAGGCCAACAGCTTCCATGGGCCCCTGGGCAGGGGGTGAGAGGAGCCCCACTCTGAGTCCCCAGAAGGGGCGGAGTCTGGTGGAAGGGGCGGGGCCAGAGCAGCCAGCCCTCCGCACTACCACAGATTGCAGTTCTAGGCTCCCTCCTCCCCCCAGCCCTCAGAGCTGCACAGAGTGGGCTGTGAGATGCTCCAGTGCCGATTTAAAGGGCTCAGGCCTCCGGCTGCTGCTGCAGCCACAGTGGTGGCTGGGAGCCCTGGGCCCCTTTGAATTGCTAGGCCCCAAGGCAACCCCTTTGCCCATCCCCTGTCAGCGGGCCTGGGCCCTCACATCCCTCAGACTGTTAGTAGTTCCCCCTTCAGTCTTCTTGCCTCAAAGCTAAACAAAACCCTGTTTTTTAACTTCCTCATAGGTCAGGTTTTCTACACCTTTTATTAGGTTTGTTGCTCTTCCAGTTTGCCCGCATACGCCCTGAAGTGTGGCACCTAGAACCCGACACAGTCCTCTAGATGAGGGGAGAGGTTCTAATGTGGGTTGGCAGGACAGAGACCCTCAATTAAAAGCCCTCTGTTATTCTGAATCAGGCTACAGCGTCTCAGGAAGAGGAGGACGGCTTCTTGGCATGTGCCCGGAAGGGAATGTTCACACTCTGTTGGGTGGGGTTTTAATTTCATTTGAAAAATGGGGCAGTTTCAGTACAAGACCCCTTATTTCTGCTGAGACACCCAACTGGGTGTGGATGGGGGTCAAGGAATCTTATTACACAAACTTACCTCTGCCTCTTTGGCTCTAAACAGCTAAGCCCAGCCATGTCAATGGCTCTTGCTTTCCCCAGTGGGAAATTGGAGTACGCGCCACTTTGTGCATGTTCAGCTGTTGGGTTCTGGAAAGTCCTCGTGCAACACAGGGGAAGGACACGCAGATCTCCTCTGTGGAGATTGGGATTTTTTTTTTTGGCAGACCTAATCCCTCGCTTCACATCTGCACTCCCAGACCTGCCAAGCCCTCCGCGTCTTAGAAACACAGCTTCACTGAGAGCCATCTGAAGGGAAGAACAACCCATCCTCTCAGCAGGCCGGGCTGGTGTGTTTAGATCCTTTATCTAAATAAATCAGATGCTGCACATGGTTAGTGAGGCTGCGGCCGGGCAGCCTCTCCCTGTTCCTGCCCATAAGGAAACGTGTAGCATAACAAATGGCTCTGTGTCCATGGAGCCCACCCAAGCTGTTTGCCATCACCCTGGCTCCTGTGAACCTCTGCCGCGGCTGCTGCCGGCACGGCTGCCCTGTGAGGGCAGGTCTTCAGACTTCAGCACCATAGACAATAGGGGCTGCCCCCTCCCAAAGAAAGGGGTGTTGCCATACCCCACCTGCCCCCCTACATGAGGGAATGAGGCCCAAAGAAAAATCAGTCGGGGGCCACCCACAAGTGAGAAGCAGACAGACACTCCTCGCATTCCCCTCATACACCGCGGGGAAGGGGCAGGTGTAGTGCCATCGTGGGCTCCCCAATGCTGTGGGAGGGAGCCCCAAGCTTTGGGGGCCTGATCCAGGGAAGCTGGGGGCCACATCCGGCCCCTGAGCCTTAGGTTCCCCACCTCAACTGAGAACCTCAGCTGGGAACCAGCTTTATGTTTTGTTGCTGTGTCCTCTCTCTGTACTGGGGCAAAACAAACCCCGAGATCCCAACCTCCCCCGGATGCTGAGGGATGCTGGACACCCAGACATGTATTGTATAACTCAGGGCCTTCCCAGACTCCACCTCCAGGCCCTGGCCTGTGCTGGGTTGGGAAACAGCGACACCAGTCGCCGTTTGACCCCCGAGGGGTGTGGGCTGTGCTGTGCAGAGAGTCACAAAGCTTGGCTGGTCCTGGCAGTGTCCGAGGCCCCAAGTTTGGGATGAAGGAGGATTGAGATGCCTTCCCCCTTTGATCCTTCAAATTAGGGTTGCCAGGTGTCTGGTATTGACACGGACAGTCCGCTATTTTCACCTCCTGTCCAGTACAAAAATTCAGAAAATACCGGATACCTAAAATGTCTGGTATTTTCTGGGTTTTTCCTGCCAGGAGGTGAAAATACCGGACACCTGGCAACCCTAATTTGCCTGGGACCAACCCCCAGCCCCCAGCCCCCTCGGCCTCCTGCTTACCTGCTTTCATCGGGAAGCTCCCCTCCAGCTTGACCAAGAAAACAAGATAGCCGCAGGCAAAAAACCTCAAGACCTGAGCAAGGGGAAGCAATGCCTTCCCTGGGTCTTAGTGCTCAACCGCTTCTCTTCCTATCCCTATTCTGACTCTGCACGCAATTAAAGGGGCCATGTTTTAATGCTGTTTCATTTTATTTATTTATTTTGTTGCTTAATAACTCTTGGGGTCCTTTTTTTTTGCTCAACAACTTTGGTCTCCTCCCCCCCTTTTTTTTCCCTCCCTCAGCAGAATTTTTCCCTGGTGTTTTTTTTTTCAGGGGGAGAGTCAGTATTTTTGTTGAAACCATCTGGCAACCCTACCTCCAAATGCCTGGAGTAGGGGATTCAGGCTCTGAGTTGCTGTGGATACCAACCCACCTCCAAGTAGCCTCTTCTCGGGCCTCTCTAAATCTGGCTCTATGCTTTCCTGCAAAAGGGCTGCCATCTTCCCTGCAAAGTCTTCAGCTATTGGTAACATGGCCAGTCAGCAGTGGCAGTGAGCAACCCCCTGAGGCCCATTCAGCTTCTTATTTTAAATCAAGCTTTCACTGCCAACAGGGCCGTCTCCAGGGAGGTGCGGGGCCTGGGGCAACCCCCTCCCCCAGTGCCTCAGAGGTGGGACCCAGGGCCGGGGGCAACGCCCCCCCCACTGCAGGCCCCACTCCACCCCCATCCCTGCTTTACCCCTTCTCCACCCCAGTGTCCCCTTCACTGAGCAATACAGCCTGGGGGAGGGGAGGCCTGGCCCAGCAGGAGTTGCCCCCCCCCACCCCAACACAGGCAACAGGAGCCAGAGTGGCCCAGCAGTCTGCTCCGCTTTGCTGCGCCCCGCTTCTCTGCAGCATGGGAGGTGGAGCATCCTGGGGCTGGGGCCTTACGTTGGACTCGCTGCCGGAAGAGCTGTTTAAAGCTCTCTTCGCCTGAGAGCCACTGCCTCGTGGCATGGGAGGAAGGAGGAGACTCGCAGAGCACCTAGGATTCCTTCACGCTGGTTTCTCTGGCCACTAATGGGCTTTGAAGTCAGACCCACCTGGTCTTCCTCCCCTTGCAGTCTCTGGGAAGCGGGGCAGGGTGCTCAAAGCAAAGACAAGTTCTACCCAGCCCTCCTAATTGTTCTTAGATGTTTTGTCTTCGAGCCCTGCCCAGCGCATTGTGTGCGCTGACGGAAGGAAAGATGCTGCAGCTCAAAAAGCTGTGGCCATTGCTCTGGCACGTGAACAAAAATAAAGTCTCCCACCTCCAATCCCAGCTTTGCTTCCACAAAGCCCCGCAGAGAAATGAGCTGCCTGGGTAATAAAAAGAGTGGGAAGGGTGGACTGCTTTTCATTCAGAACCAGGAAGAATGTTCCCATAGACTTGCAAAGTTCAATAAACTCTTCTCTTTTGCCCCAATTTCTAAATGGTCGTTCAAGGTGCCCTTTGGGCCACCTGGACCTCTCCAGCATAAATGACAGTCAGAAAAAAATGCAAATGAACTGTCCCTAAATGTACCCGTATGAACCCAACCCCCACCCTCACCTCACGGTGACTAGCTGTTATGTCCTTAATCCCATGGCTGGGCCAGGGAGGCTGAATTTCATTTTTGGTTTAGCAAAATCGAAACCAGGGTTGGTTGGTAGTCAGATTCCGTTTTATCAAAATCACCTAAGTTCAGCCGCGGAGGGTGGGCTATAAAGGTCTATTTTTCAGTGCACACTTGTTGTTTGAGTCAGGCCTTAGCCCTCCCACTCTCCATATAATGTTAAATAACATTATATGTTCAGACTACTCTTAGGAGCCATCTTCTAGGGGAAGGGCTGTAAACTGTGCTCCTGCTCCAGATGGCCATAGGGTGGGGCGGGTCTGTACACGTTGTACACAGGCACACATGCTGTTTGAATGCCAAAGGCAAAAAAAAGAAAAAAGTTACAGGGCCTGATCCAAAGCTCCTTGGTGCTAATCCCATTTAACTTCAAGAGATTTTGGATTAGGCCCAAAGTAAGTAACATAAATTGTGAGCACCACTCTGAAGGTGCAAATGGAGAGGCAGCTTTCGAGACCCTGCGTCTTTTAGGCCAGCCTGAGTGAAGAGCAAGCCGGGCAGGTTTCAGGATGTCAGCATGCGGCTTTTACTTCTGCACTTTATTTATTTACCAAAAATCAGGCACGGATCCGTCATACCTAATTTTTTATTCTGATATTTTTAATTTTTATTATTGTTCAGAAGACATTTAGTTTGGCTGGGGTTTTTTGGTGTTTTTTTTTTCTTTCGAGTTGGCTGCCTGCTCCCAGAAGCCTGTGCTGATTCTGAGTCAGATGTCTAAAAGTTTCCATGCTGGATGCCAAGTGAAGGATTCTGGCTGTAATGTCCAGAAATAAACATATATATCGAGGAAAAGCGAATGCTAGGGAAATATAGCATGAGAAGGCAGATGCATGTTGGGGGCTCCTAGAAGAGGGCCATAGAAAACCACGACGATGCCCCTCTCTCATTCATGTACTAGTGCATCAAAGGCGCGTTCAGGGTGTACAAGGGTCTGACTCAACATCTATCCAAGCCAACGGGAGATTTTCCCGTCTCTTGCATGGGCAGCGGGTCAGGCGTTCAGTAGTTGAGCCCTTGCAAAAACGTTGTTTCTACTTGTTTTCCTTCCATGGAACCACCTCAGCGGCAGGAGTGGATTAGGGAAATGGGGCCGTGTTATCACAAGCATCTTGGTTCTTGGTGAAGTGGGGGCAGAGCAGAAAACAGCAGTCTAGCATGCACTGCATTGGTGCAGGCCAGTGTTTCTCAACTAGTGATACGAGTACCCTTAGGGATACTTGAGAGAAGTCTGGGGGGGGGGGGGCAGCACATGAACACAACTGAAATTTGGAGAAAACTGAATTTTTGTATTAAGTTTTACAGCGCTTTATTATTTTTGTACTTTTTACATCCCAAAATTTCATCACTAGCGCGGTTGTGATTGCAATGGCAGAAAAAAAATTTGTGTCTGAAAACTGTAGGTACTGTGGATACTTATAACTTTTTTTTTAAAGGGGTACTTTATAAAAAAAAAAAGGTTGAGAAACACTGGTGTAGGCCACTTGCCAAGCTGGGCTGCCTCTCTTGGGGGAGACCAAAGATTCAGGGACTGAGAGAGACGTGGGTTGGGAGGGAAAGTCTGCCCAAACTGGGGGCCAAGGCTTAGCTGGGATGAAGGCCCTGCTTGAGCGGGTCCCACATTTCAGAAGAATCCCATTCCAGTTTAGCTTCCATCTATTAGGCTATGTCTACACTACCAGGTTATTCTGAAATAAGTTATTTCGAAATAACAGCTCCTGAATAACAATTTCAAAATAAGCTTACACTTCTTCACAAGCAGGACTTGTTTTTTCAAAATAACAGGCTTGGTAGTGTGGACACTCGCCTTGTGATTTTGGAATAAGGGGAGTTACTTTGAAATAACTCCCCAGTGTAGACATGCCCTTAATAATGGTTAAAGGGAATAACGGTTAGATGTTTGCTAGGGCATGGAGAGTTGCCCCAGAGCCTAACATTCAGGAACACTGAGTTCTAGCCCTGGCTTTGCTGCTGGGTGAGCTCGTACCAGTCACTTTCCCTTTCTGTGCCTCAGTTTCCCCAGCTGTAAAATGAGATGTTGCGATCTCTGGACAAAAAGTGTTTTAGACAAAAGTGCCAGGATTGCCCTTATGTGTTCTCTGCAAAAATTTAAACACCTCCTTTGGGTGTGAGGAGAAAGAAGGCTGAGGAGAGGACCGGAGGACGTGTGAGACAGCCAAGGGAAGGGTGCAGTTTTCTCTGCCCTCTTTGCCCACGGAGCCAGCATCTGCATTAATTCCTCGTGGTAGGGAAAAAGAGGGTGTGTTCAGGGAGGCAAAGGGATGAAGGGAAGGAGTCAATAAATTGCACCTCCGAAGGGCTGATACCATACTTCTGCTTTCAGAGGTGATAAATGTAGGGGAAAACTCCCCAGCCGGCAGTTAAACCATGAGGAATTGGCAAATGGACAGTCTTTAACATCTGCTGCATTGAAAAACATACGTCTCCAGAACATAATCGTCTCCTCAAATGCTGAATGTCTTCTCTGGTCGCCGAGTGGTGAGAGGGAGTTGTCCCAGTCCCCTGCCATGGAGGGTGGGGCTGCCCCAGGTGCGGGGAGGAGGAAATCTGGCCTAAGAGTTACAGAGTTGCCGAGCACAGGGAGGGGCCCCAGCTCTTCCAGAGGCAAGGCATGGAGGCAGATTCTTGCGCTAGTTCCAGTGCCTGACTCCCTTAAAGTCAGCCGGGGCGGGAGGACACCCAAAAGACGGAGAAGAGAAAGCTAATGGAGATAGGAGGAAAGAGACTGGAGTCTCATAATCAAATGCAGCCTGAATGAGCCCACAGTTATTCTTCCCTTTTGCTGTTCCTCTTCCACCCACTTGCATCCCCTTCAAACCCAAATTAGCCCAAGCCCCTTCACCAATTTGTAGGGCCCCATTAGAAACTCAGCATCAATGCCCCCATCAGCTTGTGACGGCAAGGCCAGTGCTGTCCTGCCCTCAGTCTTATTGCACTGCAAGCCAGGTGCTGTCGGCTGCACTGCACGTCCAATACACGTAGCACTTACTCGTACATCTTGGAGCAATCAATGTCTTCCGCAGGCAGCGATTCCGCTGGGAGCTTAATCAGGGGCCAGTAACACTCGGCCACAAGCAGGGAGGGGACTCATTTGTCATTTGGCATCCTCCTTTGGACTGGTGATGCCACGGAAAAGTGGCACAGAAGGCACAAAGGCAGGTATTTTGGTGTGTGGTGTGTGTGTTCCCATGCCCGCCAATGGCAGAGGGAGCAGCACAGTAGCGGCCATGTGTTGTCTGGGAGCCCCTTTGAATTGCTGCTGGAGCACCCGAGGACTGGGGGAGGCCAGCGCCGCCCACTAGGTGGCACCAAAGAGCTACCTGCCCTGGCCCCACCCTTCCACCTGATGCCCCACCTCTTCCAGGGTGTAGAGCTGGCCCTCCCATACCCTGCCTGGGGGCTTGTGGAAGCTGTCAGCCCCCCCCCCCCCCCCCCCGCATGCAGGCCTGTATATTTTATGGAGCAAACATATTTAGGCACAGACACATCACAGGGCACGTCCTGCCAGAGGGAATGGGTAAAAAGGTACAGACCTGACCATGCCACTGGCCAAAGTTACTGACGCTCTCCCAGCAGGGCTGGGTGTACCAATGCCCAGATGACAGTGCTCAAGAGGCTTCTACTCATACTTATGGTTGGCCCCTGATGGGTGATTGGAAGCTCTCCACTGTCCTGTACCCGGTGGAATCAGAAATGCTTTGTTGTGTGCCACAGACCCCTAATTGCTCACAGCTAACCAAGGCCCCTCCTTGGCTGAGCCAGCAGGAGCCTGAATGCCATGGGGAAGAAGGATTCAACCTTTGTCTTCACTACTGACATTGCCAATTGTCATACACATTTTTAATGCTGGAGATGACATAATCAATGGATTGAGACCACCAATTCATGTCAGTCCAGCCCATCTTAGTGGTACAGGTTGAATCTCTCTATCCTGGCACCCTTGGGACCTGACCGGTGTCAAACCAGAGAATTTGCCAAACCATGCCAGGTCAATATTGTCTAGCAGCATGACCAACCCTTCCACTGCTTAGAAGACAGTTAGGGGTCAATTAGAGCTAAATAACAGCACAGAACACTAAGAGCCAGGACTGGTGGCTGTAAAGAAACATTACAGGACTGCAGGAATTTTAGCCACACCCATGATAAGTATCAGAGGGATAGCCATGTTAGTCTGAATCTGCAAAGAATAAATGGACACAAATTAGATATCAAGAATGGCAATACACAAAAACCTGTAGGAGAACACTTCAATCTCCCTGGACACACAGTAGCAGATTTAAAAGTAGCCATCCTGCAATAAAAAAACTTCAAGAACAGACTTCAAAGAGAAACTGCAGAGCTACAATTCATCTGCAAATTTGATACTATCAGTTTAGGATTAAACAAAGGCTGTGAATGGCTAGCTAACTACAAAAGCAGTTTCTCCTCTCTTGGGCTGTGTCTATACTGGCGCGATCTTGCGCCAGAGCTATGTAAATGAGGCTCAGTGTGGAATATCGCCGAGCCTTATTTGCATAACTAATGAGCTGCCATTTTTGCGGAAGAGGCTCTTGCGCAAGACGGAGCTGTCTACACTGTCCCTTCTTGCTCAAGAGAAACCCTCTTGAGCAAAGCTGTTATGCCTGAAAATAATCAGCATAAAGGCTTTGCGCAAGAGGGTTTTTCTTGCGCAAGAAGGGGCAGTGTAGACAGCTCCGTCTTGCGCAAGAGCCTCTTCCGCAAAAATGGCGGCTCATTAGTTATGCAAATGAGGCTTGGCGATATTCCACGCTGAGCCTCATTTGCATAGCTCTGGCGCAAGATCGCGCCAGTATAGACACAGCCTTGGTGTTCACACCTCCACATCAGCTGCTAGAAGTGGGCCTCATCCTCCCTGACTGAATTGACCTCGTTATCTCTAGCCTTACTCTTCACTGGAACTCTTTTCTTATGCCTGTATATTTATACCTGCCTCTGGAATTTCCACTACATGCATCTGATGAAGTGGGTCTTTGCCCATGAATAGTTATGCTCCAATAAATCTGTTAACTCATGATAAGTGGACACCCAGCTAATTAAAATCATGCCGGACCACGGATGTTGCTGGGCTAGAGAGGTTCAACCTATAAGAGGGCGGAGGTATTCTTCACAGCCATGGCGGGCAGGATTGGACAAGGGAAAAAGGCTTTTTGTCCCATTACCATCAAATTTGCTGTGCCCTCCTATGCCAGGAGCAGGAATCTGGGAAGAAAATGGGTGACAGAAAGGGTAAACCCTCCCACCACAGTCCAAATTCAGTGCAAGGTTTGCTGTTTATAGCAAAGTACTTTAGCACATGTTTATCTTTACTATAGGTACAGTCTCATACTAATCAATGAGACTACTACTCCGGGGCTTAAAATCAAGCACATAATGTGGTGTTCCACACTGGGGCCAAAATGCATGTTTTCTTTCTGTAGGGCAGCTTGTATTATTCCCAGTGCTGGCAACCCGCAAAAGGATCCCAAAGTGAAATGGAGTGATTCCGTCTCCGCATGAAATAAATGGTTGTGGGTCTTCATGTAAAGAACAAATCATGTCAAACTAGCCATAGAGCGTTCTCTGATAGCATAACAAGCCTTGTGAATGAGGGGGAAGTGGTTGATGTGGTGTACCTAGACTTTAGTAAAGCATTTGATACAGTCTTGCATGACTGTCTCATTAATAAACGAGGGAAATACAACCTAGACAGGGCTACTATAAGGTGGCTGCATAACTGGCTGAATAGCCATTCCCAGAGAGTAGTTATTAACGGTTCACAGTCATGCTGGAAGGGCATAACAAGTGGAGCTCCTCAGGAAACAGTTTTGGGACCAGTTCTTTTCAGTATCTTCATCAGTGATTTAGATATTGGAATAGAGAGTAAACTTATGAAGTTTGCAGATGGTACCAAGCTGGGAGAGTTTGCAAGTGCTTTGGAAGATAGGGTCTTCATTTCAAATGATCTGGACAAACAAGAGGAATGGTCTGAGGTAAATAGGATGAAGTTTAATAAGGACAATTGCAAAGTTCTCCACTTAGGAAGGAGCAATCAGTTTCACACTTAGGGTGCGTCTAGACTACAGGCTTTTGTCGACAGAAGTTTTGTTGACAGATACTGTCAACAAAGCTTCTGTCAACAAAGAGCATCTAGACTACATCCAGTTCTGTCGACAAAGCAAGCCGCTTTGTCGACATGACAGTGTGGACACAAAGTACAGTGTAGATGCAATAATGCCTTCTGTCGACAGAACTCTGTCGACAAAAGGCGTTATTCCTCAGAGAATGAGGTTTACAGCTGTCGACAAAACTGCTGAGTTCTGTCAATGTTATGTCAACAGAACTCAGCAGCAGTGTAGATGCAGGTATAGTTTTGTTGACAAAAGTCCACTTTTGTCAACAAAACCCTGTAGTCTAGACATACCCATACAGAATGGAAAGTGACTGTCTAGGAAGGAGTACTGCAGAAAGGAATCTAGGGGTCAGAGTGGACCACAAGCTAAATATGAGTCAACAGTGTGACACTGTTGTAAAAAAAAAGCAAACATGATTCTGGGATGTATTAACAGGAGTGTTGTGAGCAAGACACGAGAAGTCATTCTTCCACTCTACTCTGTGCTTATTAGGCCTCAACTAGAGTAATATGTCCAGTTCTGGGCACCACATTTCAGGAAAGATGTGGAGAAATTGGAAAAGGTCCAGAGAAGAGCAACAAAAATGATTAAAAGTCTAGAAAACCTGAGGTATGAGAGAAGACTGAAAGAATTGCTTTTCTTTAGTTTGGAAAAAAGAAGACTGAGAGGGGACATGAGAGCAGCTTTCAAGTACCTAAAAAGGTGTTACAAAATTGTTCTCCTTGACCTCTGATGATAGGACAAGAGACAATGGGCTTAAATTGCGGCAAGGGAGGTTTAGATTGGACATTAGGAAAAACTTGTTAACTGTCAAACACAGAATGGTTAAACATTGGAATAAATCGCCTAGGGAGGTTGTGGAGATTCCATCACTGGAGAATTTGAAGAGCAGAATGGGCAAGCAGCTGTCAGGGATGGTCTAGATCAGGGTTACTCAACACGTGGCCTGTGGCCCATTTGTTTGCAGCATGCAGTGCAATTTGAGTTTACATGGGGCTCCACACTTGGCCCATAGGTGGGATCCTTTGAACATGGCCTCCATTGGGAACACGCTCCATAATGACGAGGCGTCTCCCAGGAGGGGTGAGCACTGAAAGGTGCAAGCAGATGGGGTGGCTGGAATAGACGGGTACAGGATGTCGGCATTTCTAGTCCCCAGGGAGAAGGTGCCAGGAGCACCGGGACATTGTGGGATGCGCTGGCTGCTTAGCCTTGTGGGCAGAGCCAGAGAGGTGCTTACTGGCTCACACTGGCCATGTTTGGGTCCGGCGCCGTGGTTTAAGGCTTAATCTTTGTATTCATGCCTGTCAGGGTGAAAGAAGCTATTTGCATATATCTGCATATATATTTGCATGTATATGCAACCACGCTTAAGTTGTGGCCCTCGGCATGTGCTGTGTGGCCCCCGGGGCTTCCAAAGTTAAATAGCCCTGGTCTAGGTGGTGCTTGGTCCCCCCATGAGGGCAGGGGATGGAACTCGATGACCTCTCAAGGTTCCTTCCACTTCCATGACCCTAGGATTCATGTGACTGTAGAGTGCTAGGAAGGACCTGGCATTCCAGCCATGTGGCTGCCAGCAGAACAGCCCTCCAGTCCACAAGTTGTTTGCAAGTTTATAGGACAGTTTAGGGCTTCACGTGACACCTTTCATCCCAAAGCCTACCACAGTCCCCAGCTTCAAAACTAGCTCCTCAGGCTTCACACTTCCTAGCAGCCCATGTTCTAAAGCAAAGAAATTCCACAGCCTGGGATGCAATGTAGGCTCTGTGCAGCTGCACTGAAATATTCAGTGGCAGCTGATAAACCTGGGCAGCTGGATTTGAATTTTCCAGTATCTCATCGATATTCTGCTCAGCACTGTGCATTTAATATATCTTGCGGGGAGGGGGGTTCCTATTCTGCTTTGCATTCAGAAGACTGATCATAAAAAATAGGCACACACTGTGCTTTCAGTTACTCTGGGTTTCCAGCAGCATTACCCTGAATTTCCACTAGTATAAGTATGACCAGAATATGGTCCATATTTTTAATTGCACTTGAAGATCCTATTATCAAAAGGGAAGCTCTCTGGCTCCGCTCTTGGCAGATGTTTCCAACTGTCTCATTAAAAATTCAAAGAAAACGCAGTGTTTGAATGCCGTGCTTTGCCAGGAGAAGGCAATAAAGTCCTTTTAGCTGGCTCTGAGGGCATTGTCCCAGAAGAATCTTTCACACACAAAAAAACCATATTTACCATCTGGTGCAGTCCGATGCATTCCAAGAACAAAACAAAACAAAAAAAACCCACCATGTTGTTCACAATTATCTTTATGAGCCAGGGACAAAAGCCACCTTTGGTAGCATCCAAAAAGGTGATGAGTCCCAGCAGAAACAGGGAAATTCTCCCCTCCTCCCACCCCCGCCGCCCACCACACACACTTTCTCAATCTCTTCTGCATTTATGCTAATCTCATAACTATTGACCCCTGAAGAGGAGAAGGGATAGGCTTATGACTGGGGCAGAGAAGTGGGGCTTGGAAGATGTAGGTCTTGTTTCCTGCTATGCCCTGGACTTTTCGTTACGTGCGCGTCCATTTTATAGATATGGAAAGGCACAGGGAGGACCATGGGGGGGCCATGAAGGGGTTGTGTGACTTAATCTATTAGCATTTGTGTGGCGCTTGGGTACTATGCTGAAAGACACCACAGAAATGCCAACAAAGAAAGATAATGCCACTGAGGGCATGAGGGAAAGTCTGCAAGGACTGGGGAGGGGCGGAAGGACCTGATGAGTCTGGGAAGTGGCACAAGATGTAAAAACGATCCATGGCGCATCCTATCTGAGCTCTATCAGCAGCAGCCAGGGAAAGGCGAGAGCAGATCTCCCGAGAGGAAACATGTCAGGCCAGTTCCACAAGTGACCCATATCTTTGCACAGCTGTAATGACCCTGATTCATCCCTTATCTAAACAAGAGCCTCCGTGAATCAAATCTCCACTACTCCCAGCACACCAGAGTCAAAAGCTAGCCCCGGGTGAGTGACCTCAGAGACCACAGAGCTGGATTAATTAAGAACTTCCCCCAAAGCTTGCTCCCTGAGGCCCCCCCTCCACAGGCAGGGCACAACTTTCTGCATGGACCACGCTGTGCTTAGGAGAGCTAACCACCATCACGCCAACTTGAGGGCATGCTATGCAACACTCGTTTCATATCCTCACAATGCGATCTGTAGTCAGAGAAAAAATATTCCACCTCTTTCATTGGGAAGTATAAAATTGCCAAGCCAGAACAGGCCAGTCATGGACATGTGCCGCCCATCAGAGTTCTATGGGTGGCCCGTGAGACATTTTGTTTTCTGTTGCCCAGGCAGGGTTGCCAGTTTCTGGCCTCACCGTTTTTTCCTATTGGTATTACCGGTTGAACCTCTAAAACCCAGGCCTCTCTGGTCTGGCAGGGCCATGAATATTGCTGCACCAGAGAGCCCTGGCCGGCCAGGTTCTGAAGTGCAGGATGGGCTGGCAGTGGGAGCGCAACACCAGCGGGGACAGCATGGTGGGGCGCACAGCCTGGGTTGGGGCAGGCGCGGTGCAGGCGGGGCACAGCCCCGGCCAGGACTGGTGGCAGAGAATGCAGCGGGGCTGGCAGCCAGGAGCACAGCCCTGGACAGGGCTGAAGGCAGCGGAGACCCATAGACTCATAGACTTTGTCAGAAGGGACCAACATAATCATCTAGTCTGACCCCCTGCACAATGCAGGCCACAGAATCTCACCCACCCACTCCTGGAATAATCCTCTCACCTATATCTCAGCTATTGAAGTCCTCAAATGATGGCTTAAAGACCCCAAGATGCAGAGAATCCTCCAGCAAGTGATCCGTGCCCCACGCTACAGAGGAAGGTGAAAAATCTCCAGGGCCTCTGCCAATCTACCCTGGAGGAAAATTCCTTCCCAACCCCAAATATGGCGATCAGCTGAACCCTGAGCATGTGGGCAAGACTTACCAGCTAGACACCCAGGAAAAAGTTCTCTATAGTAACTCCTATCATCCCACCATTGGCCTATTTACCACTGATAGTGAAAGGTCAATTAATTGCCAAGATCATGTTATCCCATCAAACCATCCCCTTCATAAATCCATCTAGCTTAATCTTGAAGCCAGCTAGGTCTTTTGCCTGCACTACTTCCCTTGGAAGGCTGTTGCAGAACTTCACTCCTCTAATGGTTAGAAACCTTTGTCTAATTTCAAGTCTAAACTTCCTGGTAGCCAGTTTATATCCATTTGTTCTTGTGTCCACATTGATATTGAGCTTAAATAATTCCTCTCCCTCCTTGGTATTTATGCTGAAAGACACCACAGAAATGCCAACAAAGAAAGATATTTCTTTAATTTCTTTAAAAGATATTTAAAGAGAGCTATCATGTTTCCCCTCAGCCTTCTTTTGGTTAAGGTAAACAAGCCAAGCTCCTTGAGTCTCCTTTCATAAGACAGGTTTTCCATTCCTCGAATCATCCTAGTGGCCCTTCTTTGCACCTGTTCCAATATGAATTCATCCTTCTTAAACATGGGAGACCAGAACTGCACATGGTATTCCAAATGAGATCTCACCAATGCCTTGTATAACAGCACTAACACCTCCTTATCTCTACCGGAAATACCTCGCCTAATGCATCCCAAGACCATATTAGCCTTTTTCACGGCCATGTCACATTGGCGGCTCATAGTCATCCTGTGATCAACCAGGACTCCGAGGTCCTTCTCCTCCTCCATTACTTCCAACTGATGTGTCCCCAGCTTATAACTAAAATTCTTGTTATTAATCCCTAAATGCATAACCTTACACTTCTCACTATTACATTTCATCCTATTGCTATTACTCCTGTCTGGGGCTGGTGCAGTGGGGAACACAGCCACAACCAGGTCTGGCATGGCAGGGGGCTGGAGGCAGCGGGGCAGGAGGCAGAGAGCACAGCCCCAGCTGGGAGTAGAGCCTCCAGCTGGGTAGGGATCCTTGACCTCCTCTGGTCCAGCAAACTTCCAGGTTGCAAGGGTGCTGGACCAGGGAAGTCTGACCAGTACTAAAGTGATACATTGTCATGAACAGAAGGAGTGCTGACCAGCACCCAGTGACTAAGGGGTTAACTCAGGTACCTAGCAAAGGTGTCAGCTAGGGGACTGGGAGAGCCAATCGAGATAGAGGCTTGAAATTAGAATTGGATATAGGTTCCCTGCCTGCCTTCTTTGTGTGGGAGAGTAACACCAGGAGTTGAGAGACACAGCATGATTTAAACCCAAGCAGGACTACCACCCCTCCTCCCTACCCCCCCATGGAATTCAGGGCATGGGAGCATACTGGACAAAGAGAAAATTAGAAGTGAGTACCAGGGAAATGTGAGTCCAGTCATGTTCAGGGTAATTTTTCTTTATTTTGTGGTTTGTTTCGAACTACTCTGTGTGAATCTATGACTTTCCTCCTCCCTTGCCATCTAAGCGTTATGCCGAGATTTTTCTCTGTTTTATTTTGTTTTCCTCAGTTGCTCTGTAACACCTAACAAATATGTGTGCTTTACCAAGCTTATCTTTTGTTTTGTAATAAAAATCACTTTTTTTCAGCGATGATTTGACTCTTGTGTCCTGGAAGGCCTGTGTATCTGCAGGCCTCAGACTGAGTCAGCTACCAGAGACTGCAGCTTTTTCTCTCTTTTCTTTTTTCAAACTCTTTTGGGGGAAAAGGCGTGGGGTGCCCTTTGGGGTGATTTCAAGTGTTCACCCCTGCCCCCCTCTTTTTTTTAGGTGATCAAAGCACTTAATGGTGGCAGCAAAATTCCCAAAATCTGTGTATTAGGATTTGGGGGGAGGGGGGGGAGTTTTTGTAACCAGTGCTTGTAGAAGCAAGGTTTTGAGGCTCTCTTGCGGGCCCCCACCTTCTGCATTCATAGTGCCCGAGTGGGGAACAGCCTTGACATACATAAAGCCAGGGCATGTGCAGTGAGGTGAGGGCTGATTGAACACCACACCGGCTGTGAGAGCCGGGTGCTCCCTCTGCATCCTAAGCACCGCTGCAGTTCAGTCAGCCCCCTGCACATTCTAGGTACCCAACCACAGTGAGCAAAATTAACCTGTCCCAGGAGAGCGTCTTGGTTATGACAACATCCTAGCCCACAGAGACGAAGGGGGGGCCACTCATGCATCCCACTCACTAGCCTAGGTTGCCCATTGCTGCTTACAGCATTACTCCCTGTAGATCTGTAATTCTCTGTTCACCCAGGATTTCATGCAGGAGCACCGGGGACTTCTGGAAACCTCCCACATCATTGTTCTGGTTGCTAAATTCCGTCTCCTGCCCATTGTTGACAGAGCAACAACCAGCCAGTTACAAAATTAAGGTTGTGGATATTGTAGCTGACAGGTGTGCACGCTCAAGATCTGGCTGCACGTCAATCCGGGGGTGTGATTGCGGCCCATAGGCGAATACCCAAATTAGCAGTAACAATAGCAGTGACGCAACGGACACTCGAGCGTGTACCCAGGATCCTGGCAGGCTGAAATAACTGCAGCTGCTGACTGTGCCCCAGATCAGAGCTAGCTTGGGTACGTCTGCCTTTCCTGACTACAGTGCAGGCATGCCCACAGAGAGAATAGCCCCAACAGTGTTAAGTTCATTAAATATGGGTTGCTACCCAGGTGCCTTAAAAGCCATGCACATTTGCCTGCAGTGGGTTCGGCAGGCGTTTTCCATCTCCATAGATTTGCCCCCCAGATCAAATGGTGAGCAATGAGAGGGTAGCACAGCGAAGGAAAAAAAAAATCTAATTGACTTGCTCAGCAAAATAAAAAGGAGAACATTCTCAGAGTATGTCTATCCCTGGAGAAGCCTGTGTTGGCTCTCCGGCTGCTTCCAAGGAGGGTGGGTGGGAGGGTGGGGGCACTAGAGCCCCCAACACTGCGCTTCACATGCAAATCCATATCCCCTAGTCCTCTTCTCAAGAACCCACCCCACCCCCTTAACTTCAGAGGGTTCCTTATCCTGTGTTTGTAGTCCATCCGCTCCCAGGGTGGACTGCTTCAGGATACTGGTATCCCAAAATTACTACCCTGCATCTTTTAAATGTGCCCTTTATTACGAAATGATTTTCGAAATAACAGGCGTGCTGTTTTGGCATCCCTGTAATCTTTGTTCCACGAGGGTTAAGGGATGTATCGAAATAGCGTGTTATTTTGAAATCTGGCGCTATGTAGTCATGCCCAATTTCGAAACAAGACATTTCAAAATACAATCGAAATAAGATGCACCATATGCGTAGCACAAACTGTATATTGTATTTCGAGTTTAGGGAGCTGTGTAGACGCACCCTCAGTGATATGCACTGTGCATTAACAGCGCTTCGTGTCAGAAGGGACCCAGAACCTATGATCTCTGAACAGCCAGTGGTGAAGGCCACAGCACCTGCTTCATGCTCAATCTGCCCTCTGCAATTTTTCGGCACATCTGGTGAATATTCCTCCGTGCTGCAAAGGAATGGAATAATCTTTTCCAGAGCTATCTGTGCACCACATGCATGCACAGAGCCGTCTGGATTTCCTTCTGGGGCAGCGCTTTAATCTCCTCCCGAAAGCGGATATTCCGTTCCTTTTTCAATACGCGTTGCCGTCCACGGACAAGGCAAAAGAGGCAGGATATTTGGTTATCATAACAGCATGGTTTCCATTAGCTGGGCACCCCCATCTCTCCAACCTACATCCCGGCCTCATGAAGACATCCTGATGCAAGATGGGGCATATCTCGCTAGAGGAGGAGGTAGAGATTTCCGGGGGCTTGCTCCTCTTTCTCTTTGCTGCGTTGGTTCATGGGAAACATGCTGTTTTAATACAAACCCAATTAAAAGATGTCATTCAATCAAAGGCCTGCGCTTCATGAATACTGGCATTTTCTGTATGCACAGGCCCGAGGCAGGTCACAGCAGCAGCGTTATTATGGTTTTGGCTTTCCAGTGCTGGTTCACTCAGTGGCAGCACTGGATGGCTCTGAGAATCAGAGACTTTCTTCCTAAGGCCCATGGGCAGCAGGTGAAGGCCCAGCTGGGGAAGGCATGCCCCAGCCCTGCCCCTTGTGCCTGAGGCTCTGCCCCTTCAGCAACCTTCCCATGGAGCCAAGCCCTGCCCAACACCAGCCTGATCCTTTCTGGCCACCTAGAGGGCTGGGGCTGCCATGCTGCTGTGTTGCTGCCCCCAGCCTTTCCCAGGAGCTGGGATGTATAGGCAGATTTGGGAAGGCAATGCCTTCTCTTGCCTACATCACTTGCCACCCATGCTAAGGCCACTCATTCAAAACCAGCCTAAGTCAGTCACGGTGGAAAATCAAGTTGCTTTGGAATTTATTGGTGTGTGTCAGTTTGGTTCCTGGAGGACAAGCATCCACATCAGAAAATAAGAACATAAGAACGGCCATACCAGGTCAGACCAATGGTCCATCTAGTCCAGTGTCCTGTCTGTTGACAGTGGCCAAAACCAGATGCCCCAGAGGGAGGGAACACAACAGGTAATCCTCACACGATCCCTCTTCTGTCACAAATTTACAGACAAAAAAGAGGCTAGAGACACCATTCCCACCCATCCTGGCTAATAGATTCATGGAGGTTAGGTCCATTAATGGTTATCTAGCTCTTTTTTGATAGTCTTTTGATAAGACTTTAACTTTCACCACACCCTCTGGCAAGGAGTTCCAGAGGTTGACTTCCTTTGGTTTGTTTTAAACCTGCTGCCTGTTCGTTTCATTGGGTGACTCCCAGTTATTATATTGTGGGAATAAGTACATAACTTTTCCTTATTCACTTTTTCCACACCAGTCATGATTGTATAGACCAGTGTTTCTCAACCAGTGGTATGAGTACTCTCAGAGGTACTCAGAAGAATTCTGGGGGGGTATGTCAACACAACTGAAATTTAGAGAAAACTAAATTTTTGTTTTAAGTTTTACAGCGCTTTATTATTTTTGTACTTTTTATACCCCAAAATTCCATCGCCTGCCCGGCTATAATTAAGTTGTTTAAACAAATGTGTTGCAATGGTAGAAAAAAATTTTGTCTGAACACTGTAGGTACTAGGGGGTACTCATAATTTTTTTTAAAGGGGTACTTTAAAAAAAAAGGTTGAGAAACGCTGGTATAGACTCCACTCAGCACAGCACAGCTCAGACACCGGGGTTAAATAGGCTGCAAATCTTGTTTACAGTAGGAAAATTCTGCAAACAATTACAAAGCGTCGTTCCCATGCTAAGGTAGGAGCCCTGGTGTAGACAGGGTGCCACCAGCATTTCGAACACCAGGCTGATGTGGCCTGCTCTGAGCAAAATGCAACGACACAGTCCCAAAGGCTGGGATTTTCCGTGGGGCCTAACTCCCATGTTCTTTATGTTGTGTGTCTCCGTGGCATGAGAACGGCTCTCCAGCTGGCTCCACAGCAGCGACGGAGAGCTTAGGCTAGTGAGTGGCCACATGAGTGGCCCTCATTCATCTCAGTGGGCTGCAAGATAGTTGTAGCCAAGATGGTCTCCCAGGATGGAGTGCTTTTTCAGATTGTGCTGGTGTGCCTAGAATTTGTTGTGGGTGCCGATGGAACCGTAGCGGCGCTGTGATCGGATGCAGAGGGAGCACCCGGCTCTCGCAGTCAGGGTTGTGTGCAACCAGCCTGCACCTTCCTTCACCTGCCCTGGCTTCACGCGAGTAACACCGGTAGGAAAAAACCCTCCCTGGACAGAAACCAGCAGAATCTGGCAACCCTGCGT
Organism: Pelochelys cantorii; assembly: GCA_032595735.1. NCBI lineage: Eukaryota > Metazoa > Chordata > Testudines > Trionychidae > Pelochelys > Pelochelys cantorii. Next base: position 8,914,430 of record CM064347.1, read on the forward strand.
GTGGGCAATGATAAAACAAAATGTCTTGTAGGCCACGTATAGAACTCCAGTGGACACCGGTGTCCTACAGTGTTTCTGGTCCTCCAACAATAGGATGCTCCCCTCCCCCCCCGCTTTCTGCCTCTCTGGCCCTCCTTCCAAGGGCTCTGGGGAACAACAGACTAATGAAAAACAAAATGAGTCCAAGAGCTGACAGGCAAACTGTCCTGGCTTTGCAAGGGCCTTGCCAGCCGCGCCTTGGTGTGCCATCGGCAAAGCCCCAGTGTGGACCTCATGCAAGCGAAAGTGTTGTGTAAACAGAGTTGCCACATGGAGAGGGGGCTTAGCAGTGACCTCGAAGGAAGGTTGGCTTGTACTGAAGTCACTGGCCGCATGGAGGGGTGCCTTTCACAGAGGGAATGAAGAGGAAATACAGAGTCACAATTCCAAACAACCGTCTCTCCATGGCACCCTTTTGGCCCCTATTACAGTGTCTCCTGACGGCAATGGGCTTCAGCTGCAGCAAGGGAGGTTTAGGTTGGACGTGAGGAAAAACTTCCTACCTGTCAAGGTGGTTAAACACTGGACTAAATCACCTAGGGAGATTGTGGAATCTCCATCACTGGAGATATTTAAGAGCAGGTTAGACAGAGACCTGTCAGGGATGATCTAAATGGTTCTTGGTCCTGCTATGAGAGCAGGCGACTGGACCTGATGACTTCTCAGGGTCCCTTCCAGTTCTAGTATTCTATGATTCTCCGTGCTGCTTAAGGAGTCTCCTCAGTGTGCAAATTTCCCTCTCAAATCCCTTTTTCTTTGTTCTGTTGAACTTGGCATTCAGAGCTTTTCCTTCCCAGCTCTGCCCCACCACTCACCAAACTCTCATACCAACCATCTCACGGCAATTTCCTCTCCGGTCTTTATTCTCACAAACAGCTATGCACCGGTTTCCAGATGCCTCTCTTCCTGTCTCTTCCCCCTCCCCCCCCCCCCCCCCCACACACACTTTTTCCTTTACTTTTCAGCTGGAATCATAGGGCTGGAGGGGCTGACACAAATATCCTTCATTCCAGTCCTAGATTTTAAAAAAGCAAAGCAGCAGCAGAAGTGGGATCTGGAAAGAGGTGCAGTCACTTCTGGGGAGGTGGTTCTGTGGCCCTGTGGCCATTTGGGTAGGGAACAGGGTCGGGGGGAGAGACTCATGGGAATGTGTTAATGAGAGGAGAGATCCCACTGGGAGAAGAGAGTTCTGCTGTTGTGTTTGCTTCCCAGCCCCTTCACGTTGCAGCCACAGCTATTCAACAAGCACATTTTTAGACTGTGAGTCAAGTTGAATGGAGGTTTCTGAATCATCCCAGAAGCCTGTTTGATTTATAGTTACTTTCCACCAGAACACAGGGAAGGACACTCCAGCACTGTTAATATGATCTTGAAAGAGAGGATTTCTGTGCAAAGGTATTCTCACAACATAAATTAAACTTGCTGTCCAGTTTCCGTGCCTGTTGCTCTCTGGAAGGAAGTCTTGCACAGTATTTTCCTGGTAGTCTAAATCCAGAAACACTTCACCTTCATTTGGCATTGAAGGTAAAACTAGAGGTAAACTAAACCCACCCCTAGATCTAACTATGGAGTGTTTGAAATCCACATTCTGGACGTAGCTCTCTGTCTGTGTCCAGGGGGAGTGTGTAACCTTTGTTTTAATTACGCGTAGCAAGTCCTTACTGTGGGGGATGAGATGAAGAGCCCTTTGCAGTACCTTGGGTGTGAAAAGCTGGGCAATCAAGGCACTTTCTGACCTTTTCTGGCGATGTGTCAGGGACGTTTTAGAAAATGTCTGGCTATGTGTCTGGCCACATGTCAGGGAAGTTTTAGAAAATACGACTGTCTTAGGGCAGTTGTAGAAAAAATATGAAAGCTAAACCTAGCTAACTGTTCATTCCTTCTGCCTTAATTAAATAGGGCCTAATGACCAAGAAATTGAGCTTGCTTGTCCTTTGGGTTATTGCCTTATGCAATAGGTACAAGATTACTAATACAGGTTGAACCTCTCTCGTCTGGCACTCTCGGGATCTCACCAGTGCTGAACCAGAGAATTTGCTGAACCACAGCTGGTCAATAGTGTCTAGCAGCATGACCAACACTTCCACTGCTTACTGGGCTCTTAGAAGACATTTAGGGGTAAATTAGAGCTAAATAATAGCACAGAACACCGAGAGCCTGGACTGGTGGGCGGAAAGAAACGTTACAAGACTGTCAAACAAGCAGCTTGGACGTTTTCTTTTTGCGCAAAAGCCCCTTCTTCCGCAAGCTCAGTAAACCTCCTTTTTTGGGGCATAAGTATCTTGTGGAAAAGGGGGCTTTTTTGCACAAAAAGAGAATGTCCTTTGCACAAAAACCCCAGCGCCAAACCAGACTGGCAGAAAATATGCAAATGAAATCGCGACTTATGCAAATGAGTCCCTCATTAGCATATATTTTGCTAAGCAAACTCATAGTGTAGCCTTGTAGCCTTAGAGTTCTATAGAAGGAAGGGGTTGCAACCTAATTCTTAAACTCATGGTAGAAGAAATACAAGAGAAAAAGAGAGATGGTGTGTTCATAGAAACATCCCAAAGCCTGAACTGTTTCCAGTGAATTACTTGGTGGTATGGAATGTATTCAATGGTGTTTCCAAAATGTATGTTGCAATACACTGCTCCATATGTCCCATGTCACCAGCTTTATGATATACCGCAGTGCTGGGATGAGCGGTCATTTCAGCTCAGAACAGCAGGGCCAGATTGACTGCTTGCCACAAATCTATCCCTTGGAAGGTGCCGAGCTGGCTTAGCTCACGTTGATTTTGCTTTCTTGCTCATTGATTTGGCAGGAGGTGATAAGCATCTTGCAGGATTGAGACCCCCCTCCCACTTCGTTCATAAATACAGTTCTCCAGGAAATCCACCATGATGTTTGTTCACACCTCCATAGCTAAGATACGGGAGAGCCGTGTGCAATGTTCTAGATCAGTGGTTCTCAAACTTTTCAGCTCGTGGCCCACCCTGCTCAATGCAGACCTTTCCGTGGACCACCAGCCAACCACTCATGATGACAAAACGGGTGAGGGAGGGAGTGGAGGTGCAGGGTCTGGCCAGGAGGTAGGGTGCAGGAGCGGGCTGAGGTGGGGGGTTGGGGTGTGTGCAGGAATGGGGTGGGGGGGTCTGGCTGGTAGGGTGGGTGCAGGTGCAGGCTGGGGGTGGAGGGTCTGGACTTGACAATGATGGGAAGCGCTTTACCTGATCCCATGCCTCCCGCCACTCTCAGGCACTGCCCCCCGCTGCTCCCATTGGTTGTGATTCCGGCCAATGGGAGCAGCAGAGAAAGCCTCCAGCTGAGTGGTTACCTGCACTGCCATTCCCCCGGGGGCGGGGGCAGAGGAGTGGCAGCACACAGAGCCACTTCCTTCTCTCGCAAGCCAGATCCAGCCCACGAGGCTCGCCTCCCCCTGTAATGGGAAGCTGGTGGTGGCACTCCAACCTCACAGGGAGCGGGGCAAAGAGCTGGAGCACCAGCACAGCCTCCCCACTGCAGGAGGGGGGCTAGCACCCAGCCGGCAGCCCACCTGCAAGATGGTCACAGACCACACTTTGAGAACCACTCTTCTAGATATAGGAAAAACTCAAAAAACCACAAATAGTCGAGCAGCACCTTAAAGACTAACCCAATATATAGTTGGTATCATGAGCTTTCGTGGGCACAACCCACTGAAGAAGTGGGCTGTGCTCACAAAAGCTCATGCCACCATCTACATGTTGTGTTAGTCTTTAAGGTGCTGCTAGACTATTCGTGGTTTTTTGAGCTTTTCCAGTTACAGACTAACTTGGCTACCCCTCTGAAGCTTCTAGACATAGGAGTGCTGTACCTTTAAAGCTCGAGGGCCGACATGAATTGTCAGTCATGTGTATCTCTCCCTGAAGCGTAGACAGCTCAACGGATGATCTGTGTTCACTGACTAGAGCACCTCTATTCACTGACATGGAACTGCTAAAGGAAACTCGATGCCTCTTTGCTGTAACGGACGGTAGTGTGCGTTCCCACTGCTTTTCATAACATTACAGCCCAGCAATACAGAGGGGGCAGCCACAGGCCACATTTTAGACCCCTGTGGGTCTTACTGGCTATGCCGTGGGGACACATGAACAATGTTATAGCGAGCAGCAGGGACTGGGTTACATAGAAGGATGTTAAATAACAGTTCCTTTCCCATCTGTGGCCTGTTTGCTTTATTGTTTCCATGTACAAGCAGGGTCACTTCAGGCAACAAGTAATGCTGTTTATCAGTTGGAACACTATAAGAACATAAGAATGGCCATACAGGGTCAGACCAAAGGTCCATCTACCCTAGTATCCTGTCTGCTGACAGTGGCTAGTGCCAGATGCCCCAGAGGGAATGAACAGAACAGGTAACCATCAAGTGATCCCTCTCCTGTCATCCATTTCCAGCCTCTGACAAACAGAGGCTAGGGATACCATTCCTACCCGTCCTGGCTAAGTATCAGTGGACCTAACCTCGATGAATTTATCTATTTTTTTAACCCCGTTAAAGTCTTGGTCTTCACAACATCCCCTAGCAAGGAGTTCCACAGGTTGATTGTGTGCTGCATGAAGAAAAACTTCATTTTTTTAAAACCTGCTACCTACTAATGTCAGTTGGTGACCCTTAGTTCTTACGTTATGTGAACAAGTCAATAACTTTTCCTTATTCACTTTTTCTACACCAGTCATGATTTTATAGACCTCTATCATATCCCCCCTTAGTCTCCTCTTTTCTAAGCTGAAAAGTCTCAGTCTTTTTAATCTCTCTTTATATGGCACCCATGCCAAAACCCTAATCATTTTTGTTGCCCTTTTCTGAACCCTTCCAATGCTAATATATCTTTTCTTTTTTTTTGATGAGGTGACCACATCTGTACTCATTATGCAAGATGTGGATGTACCATGGGTTTATGGAGAGGCAATAAGATATTCCCTATCTTATTCTCTGTGGGTATGTCTACATTACAGCATTATTTCAAAATATCTAATTTTGAAGTAGTTAATTCAAAATAGCTTATTTTGAAATAACGCGTCTACACACAAAATAAATTTCGAAATAGCATTTTTCTATTTTGAAATTGCGTGTCCACACTGAGTGGACGTTGAATCGCATTTAAGGCTGGTTGGAACCAGTTCTGGCACGGCATAAGGTCAGAAGTTGCCTTGTGGCCAGGGCGGCCAGCAGGGCGCCCAGGGAAGGGCTGGAGGCATCTACACAGCGTTTATTTCTAAATAGCAATTTCAAAATTGGCACTATTCCTCGTGGAATGAGGTTTACCAATTTCAAAATAAGCCCTCCACTATTTCGAATTAATTTTGAAATAACGGAATGGCTGTGTAGACACTAGGATAGTTATTTCGAAATAACTTTGCTGTGTAGACATACCCCTGTCCCTTTTTTAATGATTCCTAACATTCTGTTGGCATTTTTGACTGCTGCTGCTCACCAAGTGGATGTTTTCAGAGAACTATCTACCATGACTCCATGCAGACAAGACAGGGAACACTCAAGATGATGTGCCTAGATCTATGGCCCACAAAACCAGTGCAACATTATGTTTTCTTCTGCACCCTTTTAAAGTTTCATATATGCACATTATCTCTTGTCCCTTGGGTCAGCCGTGTCTTACAGATATCTTCTCATTCTCTCCACTCCCAAACACCTTCATAGTTGAAAAACTTGAGAGAGATGGAGTCCAGCGTTGTCCATTTTAAGGGACGGAGGAACAGGGTCATCGTGTAAGTGTGAGTGAGCCCCTTTAAAACATGGCTACCTCAATTTATCTCCTTTCTGGTTGCATGAAATATCATGTGACCTCACTGTTTAGCTATTGCTCCAGTTTGGAGAAAGTCAGGCAACCCGAGCATGATTTGCCCTGGAAAGGAAGTAGCCACATTTCTGAGTATTGAAGGTACTTATCGGTCTCCCATCCCTATGCCATGTGTTAGCCTTCTGGGAGGTGGGGGAGTGCTGTTACCCCGTTTTAGGGAGAGAAACATATGGCGCAAAGTGGATAAGTGACTTGCCTAAAGTCACACGCATCTGTCACAAGGCAGGGACCTGAACCTGGGTCTTTCAAGTTAATAGCTAAACCGGACTTTTGTCTGGATTATGTCCCTCAGAAACAAGCAGAAAGAGCAAGATACACACAAAGACAAGATGTCAGCAAAGTCTGTCTAACAATCATCTCATTGACCCTTTCTGCCATCCCTGGGTCAGCTTTGTGCAGAGTCAGATAATAACAATGGACGCAACTGAGTACCAGGTGGGAATGAAAATTTTATCAGGCCTGCTTTAAAATGTTCTGGCTGCCTCCGAATGCACAAAACAATGAATAGTCTAGCAGCACCTTAAAGACTAACAAAACATATAGATGGTATCATGCGCGTTTGTGGGCACAACCCACTTCTTCAGATGACTGGAGTATTAAAAATCCAAATCCAAAAATAAATAAGGGAAGGGGGGAAAGAAGGGGAAGAAAGAAATAAAAAATAAAAAATAGTGAATTAGATTGTTCGAATTACAAGAAGTTGAGAAGAACAATTTGCACCTCTTCAAGTACTCATTGTTTGGCTGGTTAAATCACTAGGATGTGGAAGGTAGTGTGCTAGCCAGACAATGTCTTTATTCATTCCTCTCTGATAGGATAGTTACAGACTAACTCAGTTACCTCTCTGAAACTTCTGAATGCACAGTCATGTTCTGTGCTCAGCTTTCCAGCCCAGCTACCCACAGCCTTTCCTCTTCTCCCGATCTGTTTGAGTTTCCAAGATACACTTCTCCACCTGGGACACACTGGAGGAAGAGATGAGAAGCAGAGGCACAGACACAGTAGCCTAAAGGAGTTGGGCACCCAATGCCTTTGAAAATTAAGCGCCTAACTGCCTTAGGGTATGTCTAAACTGCATCCTTCTGTCCGCAGAGGGATGCAGATTAGGCAGGTTGACATTGCAAATGAAGCAGGGATTTAAATATCCCACGCTTAATTTGCATAAAAAATGGCCACCGTTTTTGGCAACTTAGCACTTTGTCGGTAAAAAGCGGCAGTCTAGAGGGGGATGTCGAGAAAGAAAGCCTTTTTTGGCAGATCCTGTAAACCTCCTTGTGGGAGGTATAAGGGATCTGTCGAAAAAGGCTTTCTTTCACAACAGATCCCCCTGTAGACTGCCGCTTTTTGCTGGCAAAGTGCTGAGTCCGCAAAAACGGCGGCCATTTTTTTATGCAAATTAAGAGTGGGATATTTAAATCCACGCTTCATTTGCAATGTTGACCTACCTAATCTGCATCCCTCTACTGACAGAGGGATGCAGTCTAGACATACCCTTCGTGTCCTGTGAAAAGGCCAATCATGATGTGTCTATAATATCACATACAACAGAACATTGACAATGACACTCCATTTTATGAAAACAAGAGAAAATATGCTTGTCTGTCTACATGCACAGAACCCTTGTTCATGTCAATGCCCCTTCAGTTTCTTCTTTTGGTGTTCTTCCTTGGCAGAACACACCTACTCAGAGAGCTAGATTGCAGTAAATGACATTGATAAATGAGGAAAGGCGTAAGACCTGTTTGTGTCTTTCACTACCCTCTGCCTTGTGAGCAAAGGTCACTGTCAGAAGACATCTGCTCTCATGCATTTTATGTCTATGGGATGTGTCTTTAGTTGGCTCATAGTGCTGTTGGCATTAGCAGGGAACGAAATCTGCTTGGAAAGCCAGGGAATTATTTAAATCGTGGTTGGCTCCCCATGAGCTTGGGGGGTTTGGTGAACTGGCAGTGGGGTACAGAATCATTCCTAACCACTTCAGGCAAGTAATGCCCCAAAGTTGTTACATCTGTGTGATAATCAGTAGAGATTTTGATAAATGTTGGGAGTACGTATTTATAGCACAGCTCACTGCCAGCAGATTGGCCCCTCTAGGCTAAGGTTGAAGCTAGAGTTTGTTGGAAGATAGAAAATATTTTTCCCTAGGTTTTCATTTGAGTTTTGATTTAATAGACATTGTCCAACCATCTGTACAGGTCCCCTGGGAGGGGGTTGTAGTTTACAATCTCTGTTGTCCTACATCAAAAGCTTCGGCACAGAATTCACATTTGCCAAGCCAGTGCCTTTTATAGTCATAGAGAAGTGTCTTAAATACATTGCTGGCTATTGGCATGACATACATAAGAGAAGATATGTCCAGGTAGGAAGACAGCCCAGGCAAAACTACCCTGAATGTGGTAGCCTGGATATAAATACTCCTGACTTTGGGGCTTGGAATGCATATATGGGTCCAGATTCAATTTAATTTAGTTTTGCAGTTGGTCTAGGAAGGGCTAAAACAACCTCCTGGATTAAAACATGCACTGAATGTTGGGAAAAATCTTCATATCAGAGTAATTCTCTCCTTCACAACCCAAACACATCTCTAGTTGCTAGAGATGTCTTGCGATGATACATAACTTCTATTGCTTTTTTCTCTAGTGTTGGGGAAGGAGGATTAGGGAAAGACAGATATTAGACCGTGCATGTTGAAGGAGTGTCAATAATTCAAGCAAACATATTTGGAGCTGAGTGTTACTGCAGTCAATAGCTATGTGTTCCAGTCCTATTAGAAGAAGCTAAGACAATCTCCCGAGCAGTAGCTAAACGAATAATGTTTTAACAATGTGCAATTGCTCTGTTTATGGCAAGAATGCTGACCACACACTCGATGACAGTTTTCCATGCACTATACCTCACTCGGAAAAAATGCTTAACCCACTATCAATAACTAAAGTCTGCAGTTTTCCCAGTCAACCAAAACCTTTCCTCCGGTAGCTGGAATGTTTCTGATGTGGCATTTCTACCATTTTGCTTGTGAACCAGGAATGAAGCAACATGGTTTGGGACTCTGTTACACTACAGCACAAGTTTCAGCTGGGAGAATGCACCATCTTCTTCCCTCCTCCCGTTCATTGTCCGACACGTGCTAACGTGAATCTGTCTGAAAGAGAATGGGTAGAGGATACCCCCAGCGCATATCTCATAGTGGCAAAAATGAGCTCTCTTTTAATCTCATTGGTATTTGTTTTAGTAAACTACTAATGTTCAAATTCAGTCTTCAGGGCCTGATGACAAATATTTCATGCCCACATCACTAGAAGGTATTTGTCAAATGCTTTGGATTCGTCTGATGAAAAACAATCGAAGTATAAACACAACGAGTAGTCCTGTAGCACCATCGTGACTAACAAAAAGACAAAGTATCATGAATTTTTGTGGGGAAGACCTACTTTATCAGATGTGTTGGAGACTCATGAATTGGAGACTGAAGAAATAGACCTAACCCACAGAAGTTCATGATTCTCTATATTTTTGCTAGTCTCTTATCCCTGGTCTACACTAGACCAGGCCCGTCGGCTTAAGGTACACCATCCAGCTATGCCAAATGTGTAGCTGGAATCGACTTACCTTAAGCCAAGCCGCTGCAGCATCTATACTGTGAGAGGCCCACGGGAACGCATGCTCCCGTTGGCTTCCCTTACTCCTCACAGAATGAGGAGTACCGAACACTGGTGGGGGCTGCCCTCAGCATTCGATTTGGGGATCTACACTAGACCTGGTAAATTGAAGGCTAGAAGCTCGACCTCTGGAGGGTCAATCTTCTCCATAGCGTAGACATGCCCTAACATGTCACAGGACTTCTCGTTGGTTTTAACATTACAGACTAACATGGCTACCCCTCTGAGACTTTTTAAGTGTAAATGGTTATTAGACCCTTGAAAGACTGCTTATTTCTTTTAATCTCAGAGGAACACATTTCTTCACTGAGTTGGATTGCCAAGGAAGGAAAATGTGACCTTCTTTTAAATAATAGTAATAATAGTTTTGCTATGGTTAAAGAGAAGAAATTGCTATGCAAATCTGCCAGCCATCAGGAAAACGTTTTATGGTCCTCCTTTCCATAGTATAGCTTTTAATTAATGTGATATATGGACAAACATGTATTTTATTTCCAGAATGGGACTTGTAATTTCCTGAGGCTTGGAAACCCAGATGTCTTTGAGTTTAGAATATTTAAGGCTTTTTTAAAGAGTATTTCACTAAAGGGAAACAAATCTTTTTTTTTCTTTAGTTAGAAGTTTAATTTGTCTGTTTGGAGATGAAATTCTGAGCTCCCTGCTCAGATGTCTGCTGGGACTGGGGATAATAAAGGACTGAAGTATGCAGACAGCCACAGGACAATAGCCGAGTGATTTTTTTGTCTGCCTTTGAAATGAGCACTTGACCAAGGAAACAGCATGAGCAGTAGCTTCAAAGAGACTGGCACAATGCTGATGGGGAGGGTGGAAAGATGAGCGCAGAAGATTTATACCATGCACGTACAAAAATAAATCTGGACTGGTTTGATGTTCAGGGTTCCTACTCAGAATTTTCCACCCATCCTTTGGTGGCAGCGCAGGAGAATTCCTCTATCAGGTTTGAAAGGTTCTCCTGGGATGCTTAGGAAGAGGTTCTTTGGTTAGTCATGTGCTTAGGATGCAACAGCAGCCCATTTGTTTTCCCCTCAACTCCTGCGTAATGATAGAAGTTGGAATGATGACTCCCATCCAATCTAGTCTCAGGTTCTTCTCAAAGGCCTCAAGGATGGAGACACAAATAGTGGACACAAACCCTAGTTCAAAGTCAGCTCTCACTGCATCACGAGACAGACCAGATGGCCTCGTCGTCTGCATGCCAACCATTGTGCTGTGGGGTTCCCCCCCACACACATTCATTTTCTCTCTCGGTTTTCAGTCTCATGATGCAAGACTTCTTCCCCCAGCGCATGTCCCTTCTTAACTCCATTTGGAGTCCAGCCACTCTGCCCAGCCGACAGGCAGTACTACCTTCCTTGGGAAAGCTTCCCTCGGTTTTCAGAATCCCGAATGAAAGCGCACTCCAAAGGAATGCCAGATTCCTCAGTCTCTTTCATAATATTATATGTATGCATGGCGGTAGGTCACCTCTTCAGTAGAGTCCATTCCACCACAGTCCCTTTGGAGCTCTCTTAATGGTGTGAGCCAGCAGATACAGAATGATGGATGGTATCTAAGAAGTGTCAGAGGGTGGTAACTTGACAACATCAGGAATGATATATAACCTGTATATAAAGTGGTGTCTTGTGGGGGACAGTCTTTGTATGACCTGAGGGGCAGTTGAACCTCCCACTGATGGAGCATTCTGTTGTTACGAGGTACATATGCATAGTGGTTCGGTATAGTCTACTGACAACTATGACTGTACTTCGCTTAACAACAAACCTGGCTGGGCACCTTCGATCCTTATCCAACTTGTGGTCTTTCGGGGTTCTTTCGGGGGGGTGCGGTAGTGATTAATGGTGCAAATCAACACAGCGCACAACACTGAGCACACATGAAAGCATTCTTCTGATTATCATCATCGACGGCGCCAGAGACTTGTCAGGAACTCATCAGGAGGACCCTGCTTGACTGACAACAACAGCAACCTCTCTCTTGAATTTACTGTGTGAGTTGACAGGACCTTAGCCCAAAAGTTGTTTTAAAATTATTGTGTTAGTGTGTTGCTGGAGATTATAAAATCACGTCTCTGAAAAAAACATCATCCACCTCCCCAACTGCCCCTGAGCACCGGGGCACTAGTTGAATCGTACTGTGTAGGGCCCTAAAAATCGTAAGGACATTGCTGGTTATGGGTGTCCAGCAACTCTGATAATCAGCTGGGTTTCTTTTCATATTATTGCAACCTCCTGCAATTTGAGGTGGGGTTACTGCTGCATTTGTAAAGGGCAAGTAAATTGCCTGTAGTTTGAATCTTGATTGGTTTTGTTTGCTTTTATTTTGTGTGCCCTAGTGGGACCATCCATCCTGCTTTTTAAAAAAAAAAGTCTTACACTGTAATTCATGGAGTGTTGCTTGAGATACCAGATTGACAGCTTCAGCATGAGCAATGGAATGGTACCTCTATACGTTTTGTCAGGAATCGTGTACCATTACGTAATAGACAACTGACTGTGACTGTCTGATTTTGGGGCAAGAAATTAGGTCAGTCCTTAAATGATCAGGCCTAGTTTGGCACTAAAGCCATGTCTAGGCTACAGGGAAGATCCATGCTGCTGCGGTCGATCTTCTGGGGTTTGATTTAGTGGGTCTAGTGAAGACACACTAAATCAAACTCAGAGGGCAAGCCCATGAGTGCCAGAACTCCTGCTCGTCATGACGAGTAAGGGAAGTTGACGAGAGTGTTTGCTCCCATCGACCTCCCGCTGTGTGGACGACAACTTAAGATACGTCAGCTCCAGCTATGCAATAAACGTAGCTGGAGTTGCATACCTTAAGTTGAATTTCTGCTTTGGTGTAACTGAAACAGATCATCAACCAGGGATGAGGAAGCATGAACACCCAATTCTGGAGTCTTTGGAGTGGGTCTAAGTAGCAGCCATAGCTTATCTGTCATGTGTGAAACCATCACGCTGCCAGCTGGGCCCATGGTTGTCCTAAAGGTGCAAGTGCATGTGCCCTAGAGATGCTTATGGCTTGACCAGCTCTGTTTCTGCTTCTGTTTCTAGCCAGTTGCAATTCAGACCTCTGCTTATGTTCGCTTCTGGCGCCTCAGACCATGAGCTAATTTGGCTTCAAGGAGCAGAGTCAAAAGCCAAATTAGAAAAGAGGAGATGGGGAGGAGGGGGAGGAAACACACTCACCATTTCCCAGTGTGACGGCTTCCAGTGGCGGCAGCCGCCCTCCCTTTCCAGCCACTCACTCACTAGCATAATTGGCCTCGTTTTCTGTGATTACACTCAGATACTACAAGTGGCTCATAGGGGGCTGAAGTGATAGCTAACCGCATTCAAGGCCGCATTTCCATGTGGCATGGTGCCCTGTGAAGGACAGTCCTCAGGAGTGAGTTTATGACCATTTTCCTGAGCCTTGGCCTCTCCTTTTCCCAGGGGAACATTGCATTGAAATGATGCCATGAGGGCTCTGTAATGTGCTCGGCCAGCTCTGTTTCTGGGATGGGTTTAAAAGGAGTTGTAAGAGTCTCTCCCTGGCTTTTCCCCCAGCCAGGGCCGGATAAAGGGGGGGGCTAGCCAGGCAGCTGTCCAGGGTGCCAACCTATGGGGGGCGCCTGATGGCAGCTGTAAGGGGCGCTGGCGCCTGGGGCCGGGGGCCCTGCAGCGCCCCTTAGAGGTGCCATTAGGCACCATGCACCTGGGGCCGGGGGGCTGCGCGGCACCCCTTAGAGCTGCCATCAGGCGCCGCGCACCCGATTGCAGCTGTAAGGTGCGCAGCGCACCAGGGGGCAGGGCCCCACATGCGCCGTGTGCCCAGGGACGGAGCTGCACATGCGCTGTGCGCCCGGGGGCAGAGCCGCGCATGCGTCGCGCGCCCGCTGCCCGGGGCGCAGGAATGGCTCTAGCCAGCCCTGCCCCCAGCCAGGCTTCCTACAGACTGTCGCCCACCAAGTGCGTGTGCATCCCAGCCATGTTGGGTGACTGTTTACGGCCCTGTCCCTGGAGAATTCCAAAGCTCTCCCGCCGTACGAGTCTGCTTCCTTCTTCCTGCTGCTCAGCCCCAACTACGGTCACAAAACAGGACGAGAAGAAATTCCCCTGGAAGTGGACTGGGAGACGGAGTCAGGGGCCTGGATGGAGAGGAGGATACAGGACGGTCCCAGAAATGGGAGGTGCATTGCTCTGCTCCATTTCTAGAGCACCACCCCAGTTCGATCGATCCCTGAGGAGATTTCTCGACAAACACCTGGCAAATCCCTCAGGGAGACCAGAGGGAGGGAACCTAAGGCCCAAGGAGCTGGATGCAGCCCCCCGGCTTGCCTGGATCTGGCCCCCAAGGTTTGAGGCTCCCTCCCCCCGCATTGGGGAGCCTGCACTGGTGCTCTATCCCTTCCCCCTCTGTACCCCAGCAGATTCTGGAGCACACAAAATCTACTAGCCTGGGGCCCACTAGGCTCTGGTATGTGAGGGGAATGTGGGGAGCGTCTTTCTGCTTCTCCGTCGGGGGCCACATCAGAGAGGGATTTGGGGATTTTTTAAAATTTATTTATTTATTTATTGCTTCTCACTTGGGTGCGGCCCCCAACTGATTTTAATGTGGGTCAGTGGCCCCCCAGCCCAAAAAAGGTCGATGGTCACAGAGAAACAGCCCAGCCCCATCTGAAAAACTCCATGATGCCACTTGGGGTGCCGTGTGAGGGTTTCAGGAAGCATGAGGCAGTCTTCCTTCACTTCCAAGCGGAGATCAAAGCTCCAGAAGAATGCAGGGCCCTCCCCACCGATAAGAGGGGACCATCCAGGTCATAGCCTTGTGCCTCTCTACACATTAAAGTAGATATTTTTAGTCAAAAAATTGACGACTGGCTCTGTCTGTATAAATCAAATGCGTAGGCCACCCCTTCTTGATAGTCTAGTGCAGTGTTTCCCAACCAGGGTTCCATGGAACCCTGGGGTTCTGCAGATCATCATCAGGGGTTCCGCAAGAAATCGTGGAATAAATAAATAAAAAAAAATTTTCTTATAATGTAAGCTGACATATATATATATATAAAAAACAGCTCTTTACAAATAAATTTTCTTGACAATAATTTAGCAGTAATTGAATTGCGTTCCCCGCTGTCAACTTTTTCTGGCCAAGCAAAAGTTTTCATAGGTAAGGGTTTCTCAGGATATGAAAAATTATTTTAGGAGTTCCTCCATGGGAAAGAGGTTGGGAATCACTGGTCTAATGATTAGGACATCTTTTCTCCTCCGAATACAAGCATTCTCCTACTTTGAAGTACTGTTTCCTGTTCATAGTTTGAATCCTGCCCGCTCCTTGCATAAATCCGCCTCCCCATTTCTCACTGTGGGAGACTTAATTTAAAAACATGCAGACAAACCCTTTGCAGATTCCAGTTGATTTTGCAAAAGCAAATACCACTCTCAAAGCTAGCAAAACATCAGATTCTTTGAGGTTTGCCCGCCACTGATCTTTATCTTCACAGTGGCTTCTCTTTCGAACAGCCAGAGAGCTAAAGGCTATTCGTAAACCTTGAGTGTTGCAAAAGGACTTGCAAAAGAAAAGAAACCCCCCATGAAATAAGTCTTTATAGCAAAGAAATGTCAGCAGTTCCTTCAATGGCTGTATAAACAGGAACGTAATCAAAGAGCAATTAGCTGTAATTGTGCTTTAGCCCCCAAAACGCTGTACACGCGAAATAATTACAAAGGCAGTTCCCAATGATGTGTGTGGACATTTGGCTGGCATCGTTAAATAGAATGTCCCCTTCAGAAGAAAGCAAATTCCTTCTCCTTGTGGTTGCCGGGTTTTCTTCTTTCCAGTCTGTCCATCTCCACTGATGACTAATTCAACATTCGAGACATCTGCATCCAAACCACCACTGTGGTGATTTCATTTGGGCTGAAATGCTGCTCCTCTGAGAGAGGCCCAGCATGCTTTCACCACAGCACTTCTGAAGAAACACGAAACTGAATGTGCAGGTCCTCCCATTCCAGGGAAGAACGCAGAGAAACAGGGAATGCTCGACTTGGAGTAGACTCCAGCTGACCACAATATGCCCATAATAGGCTCAGCTACATGAGTGATGAATCTGGTATGAAGCCTGAGGCAAACTGATTTCAGGGAGAATCCCTGAGGGACATCTTAGTCCATGTGTGAAGGCGTCATAAGAACATAAGAATGGCCACACTGGGTCAGACCAAAGGTCCATCTAGCCCAGCATCCTGTCTTCCAACAGTGGCCAATGCCAGATGCCCCAGAGGGAGAGAACACAACAGGTAATCCTCACGTGATCCCTCCTGTCATCCATTTCCAGACAAACAGAGGCTAGGGACACCATTCCTACCCATCCTGGCTAATAGCCATTGATGCACCTAATCTCATTGAATCTATCTAGCTCTTTTTTGAACCCTGTTTAAGTTCTAGTCTTCACCACATCCTTTGGCAAGGAGTTCCACAGGTTGACTGTCCGTTGCATGAAGAAAAACTTCCTTTGGTTTGTTTTAAACCTGCTGCCTATTAATTTCATTTGGTAACTTCTAGTTCTTATATTGTGGGAATAAGTAAATAACTTTTCCTTATTCACTTTTTCCACACCCGTCATGATTTTACAGACCTCTATCATATCCCCCCTTAGTCTCCTCTTTTCTAAGATGAAAACTCCCAGACTTTTTAATATCTCTTCAGATGGGACCAGTTCCAAACCCCTGATCATTTTTGTTGCCCTTTTCTGAACCTTTTCCAATGCCAACATATCTTATTTGAGATGAGGTGACCGCATCCGTACAAGAGAGGCAATAAGATATTCTATTATTCTCTGTCCCTTTTTGTGTGTGTCAGTACTACATAGCTACACAAGCATTGGTCCATGGATATTATAACTTTCTGACTCCTTCCTTGTGGAGGAACCCTGGCTAGGTGGAGCTCATTAAGCAGCTGCAGGGCCATACTGCCACACACCTTAGAGGGAACCTTGATCCAGATCCGGATTCTTACTAGCCCAAAGGTTGAGGAATATTCAGTTCTGGGGGTTTGCTTGTTTCATGGTAAAGCCAGAGGCTATTGGCCATGTACAGTTCTGGAACTCCAGCAACCCCAGCCTTTTATGCCCTGCTGTCAGATATATTCATATCTCAGTAACAGCACCGGTGTTCAGAGTGTGAGTGTAACAAACTCTACCACAAGCCATCAGTATAGACAAAACTTGGGGCTTTGTCTTCACTGCGAGTTCTTCCATCAGAAAATACGTTAATGAGGGACTCATTAGCATAAATTGCAACTTCATTAGCATATTTTCTGCCGTTTCTTTTTGCGCAAGGGCTTTTTGCACAAAAAGAAGCAGCGTGGACCTTTTTTTTGTGCAAAACCCCCTTTTTGTACAAAATCCTTATGCCTGTCCCAGAGAGGCATAAGGATCTTGCACAAAACGGAGTTTTTGCACAAAAAAAAAAAGTCTACACTGTTTCTTTTTGCGCAAAATCCCCCTGCACAAAAAGAAATGGCAGAAAATATGCTAATGATGTTGCAACTTATGCTAATGAGTCCCTTATTAGCATATTTTCTGCTGGCAGAACTCACAGTGAAGACATAGCTTGGGAGTATTAGGAGCAGAAGAGGATGCATCTAACTTGAGCTGAAAAGCAACACAACTAACAGGAGGAGAATCTCTGTGTCTGTCTGGGCCAGAAAACTTAGCATGTTTCAGCCAGCCTGGTTGACAACACCGAGAGTTGCCATTTTGAACTATTCGCTTCCTGGGCAAACTCAGGCCGCATGAAGTTGTGTCATATTGTGGTGGTGCAGTATTATGGTGCATGGGCTACTGAAGCTATTTCTGATCCTCCAAGGTAAAGCTTCCAAGTCAAAATCATGAAATCACACCACAAAAATAAAGATAAGTAAGGGGGCATGATGAGCAACTTCTTGCCAAGTCGGGTGCCATTAATGCCAACTGCAATAAACTTACTAAGGGCAATATCAAACTTGATAGCAAGAATGGCTCTTTGGAAATGTACCCCTAAGTCAGTTCAGACTCCCTCTCTCCTGAAAGAGTAACTCTTGGCAAGAGGTCTTGGTCTTCCAGTAGAATGCGTCGGACCAGTAAATAAGCTTATTTCTATTCTCGCCAGCACCTCTGTTTTATCTTGAATTATGGGGGAAACATATGGAAAGAAATGAAAATATATATATATTGCATTCCCTGTGGCTCTTCTCTCTCTTGAGCCGGGAATGGAAATATTAAACATCTGTGATGCTTTAAAGAAGGATAAGTGACTTATTGAGATGAACTCTCACCCTTTGGACTCTCACTGAAATCCACCCGCCAAAAAATGTAGAGCAAAGTGGAATTGATATTACTGAGATCAGCCCATTCCCCCGATTCCCCTCCTCTTTGTTTCAAAGGCGGGAGCTGTTGTGTGTTATCTGACCATGTCTGAAGACTCTGATCATAGAATCATAGAACACTAGAACTGGAAGGGGCATCAAGAGGTCAAAGGATCCAGTCCCCTGCCCTCACGGCAGGACAAAGCACCGTCTCGACCATCCCTGACAGATGTCTATCTAACCTGATCTTAAATATCTCCAGGGAAGGAGAGTCCACAACCTCTCTAGGCAATTTATTCCAGTATTTAACCACCCTGACAGTTAGGAAGTTTTTCCTAATGTCCAACCTAAACCTCCCTTGCTGCAGTTTAAGCCCATTGCTTCTTATTCTATCATCAGAGGCCAAGAAGAACAATTTTTCTCCCTCCTTGTGACAACCTTTTAGAAACTTGAAAACTGCTACCATGTCCCCTCTTATTCACCTTTCCAGACTAAACAAGCCCAGTTCTTTCAGTCTTCCCTCATAGCTCATGTTCTCTAGATCTTTAATCATTCTTGTGGCTCTTCTCTGGATCTTCTCCAATTTCTCCACATCTCTCTTGAAATGTGGTGCCCAGAACTGGACACAAGACTCCAACTGAGGCCTAATCAGCGCAGAGTAGAGCAGAATGACGACTTCTCGTGTCTTGCTACTACACTCTGGTTAACGCATCCCAGAATCAAGTTAGCTTTTTTTGCAACAGCATCACAGCCCCCTGCCCTCACGGCAGGAACCAGTACCATCTCATAACAGAGTAGGGAATGTGAAGGTGGTTGCATTTCTCTACTGCCGCATGCAAGACACTGACTTTGCAGATGAATGGAGAAAGAGCAACCACCTCAATCCCTCAATGAAGCACATTCTGTTAAACCCAAAGGCCATGGCATCAAGCAATGAGCCATGATTGGCTTTGCTGCTGTTTCAAGTATTTTTTCTGTATTTACACCTTTCTGGAGTAGGTGCAGTTTTCCTTAAAAATATATAATGACCCAATATTCCTCTACAAACAACATCATTTTTGTGACTGACCCCAATCAATGCCTTTAGGAGGAATTTCAACCACGGATTGTGTTACTCATGGAGGACCAGAATTTGCCACTCTATTCTCCCAATATGGTCTGCTTAATCCCTAATTTGAGGATTGAAGTGGGATTTTGATGGGCTTGTGATGGCCCTCTGCACACCTGGGGTCATCAGCACTAGATCCTATGGGATCTAAGTAAACCATGGATCGAAGGGCCAGTCACACTTCCTTGTGCCACATGCAAGGGAGGTCATGAACAAGCATCTGTGGGCTATTAGCAAACAGGCCATGATGTGTTTAGTCAAAAAAGGATGATGTAACTCTATAAGGGTATGTCTACACTTGCCCCCTAGTTCGGACTAGGGAGGCAAATAAAGCATACCGAAGTTGCTAATGAAGCGCGGGATTTAAATATCCCACACGTGCTTAGCATATTCGTGGCCGGTCGCCATTTTAAAATGCCGGTTGCCCGATTTAACTTGCCGCGTGTAGACACGGTAGTCCGATCCAAAACCCTTCCCTCGAATTAACTTTTCCTCCTCATTGCACGAGGAGTAACAGTTAATTCGAGGGAAGGGTTTTGGATCGGACTACCGCGTCTACAAGCGGCAAGTTAAATCAGATGACCGGCATTTTAAAATGGCGACTGGCCACGAATATGCTAAGCAAGTGTGGGATATTTAAATCCTGCGCTTCATTAGCAACTTCAGTATGCTTCATTTGCCTCCCTAGTCCGAACTAGGGGGCAAGTGTAGACATACCCTAACAGAGTTATACCAACCCACTGGCCAGACCCAGTCTGCCAAGGTTATCCCTGGTGGGCCTCCACTGCTACATTTACCTGCACCTCCATAGGTAGCAGCAATCACAGCTCTCGTTGGCTGCAGATTTCTGTTCCCAGCCAATGGGAGCGGTGGGAAGTGGCATGGACCAGGACACTGCTTCTTGGCATGCCCATTGGCTGGGAACAGCAATATGTAACCAACGGGAGCTGCAATCTCCTGTACTTGCAGAGGTACAGGTAAATATAATGGCAGTGGCCCACCAGGGACAAACCCTGGTGAGCCTTCACCTTTTTATTGCCCACCCCTGCTCTACAAGGAACAGCAGCATTGCACTGAAAAATAAAAGGAGAGCAGGGGCAGGCAAGTACTTGTCACAGTTATGCCGTGCTGTTTTTGTGCTCAAATGCAATGAGCACTTCATATGTAGGTATCCTCCTTAACACGGGGGGGCTGAGAGAGATCTAGGGGCCATTGACAAAAATTGCATCACTTAGATTTGCGAATGCAAGAGTAGTTCTGCACAGAGCCAACCCAGTCCCTCCCCCTGATTCAGCTGAAAGCCCAGCACTGTCGCTCACAGATCTTACAACCCACCTTACAGCTCAAAGAGGCTAATTCTGTCTGTTTATCTTGAGGTCCTTGTGTCAAGTGGGGAAGGCCTTTATTAAGTCTGCGGCAACAATCCAATTTAACCAATTCAGTGATTATTTTTATCTACTTAAATATTTTAAAAAACCTTTGACAAATTAATCTCATTCAGTTTCTTAGTTATCCTTCCCCTGGAATTAAGATAAAAGAGCCCATATGACAGCCAATTAAGTGACACAATAGGTCTCCTTTTCATGGCTGACTGCTAGAAAGAAGCTTATGCTCTGCAGGATGAGGGTTGAGACCTCTTACAAAATTTGTGAGTATTAACTGGTATAACTCAATTCTCAGAGGGGCCGCCGTGTTAGGGTATGTCTACACAGCAAAGTTATTTTGAAATAACTTTCCTAGCATATACACAAGCCAACTGCTATTTCAAAATTAATTTGGAATAGCGGAGGGCTTATTTTGAAATTGGTAAACCTTATTCCACAAGGAATAGTGCCAATTTCAAAATTGCTATTTCAAAATAAGCACTGTGTAGATGCTTATTTCGAAATAGGGGGCCTCCAGCCCTTCCCAGGGTGCCCTGCTGGCCGCCCTGGCCACAAAGTAACTTCTGACGTGATGCTGTGCTGGAACCAGTTCTGGCGGGCCTTAAATGCGATTCGGCATCCAATCAGTGTGGACGTGCTATTTCAAAATAGCAAAAAGCTATTTCAAAATGCATTTTGTGTGTAGACGCGTTATTTCGAAATAAGATATTTTGAAATAACACTGTAGTGTAGACATACCCTTAGTTTGTAACTTTAAATACAACATGTAATCCTGTGGCACCTTAGCGTATGTCTGCACTTGCTCCCTATCTCGAGATAGGGATGCAAATGTAGTGTACCGAAATTGCTAATGAAGCGCGGGATTTAAATATTCCACGCTTAATTAGCATAATCGCGTCCGGCTGCCATTTTGAAATTGCATTATTGAGAAAAAAACACCCTGTGTAGCAGCATTATTTTGAGAGAAAATCCTTCTCTCAAAATAACTGTTACTCCTCATACAATGAGGTTTAACAGTTATTTTGAGAGAAGGGTTTTCTCTCGAAATAACACTGCTACATGGGGCATTTTATTTCTCAATAATGCGATTTCAAAATGGCGGCCGGACACGATTATGCTTTTTGTTGTACGTGATGCCTGTCCGACTTCTCTCCTTCTGTGACTTGAAAGTGCACTCATATCTCTTGAACCAAGTGCCATTCTGAATAGAGCTGTTCTGAACATAGTTAGGATCTTAGGGGGAAATGGAATGGTTTTAGTTCTGAAAGCTCAGTATGTGTCTTAAAGGTCCCTGTGTATTTTTAAATTGATCCAAATCCTTGCTAGCTCTCAAAGGGAGAAGAACAATGTTCAGAATCAGAATCCTTGAATTGGCCCCAAAAGGTCCTTTCTTGAAGTGAATGCCTCAAAAGATGATATGATGGGGTTGCTTGTGTTAGCAAGTAGCTTGACTCGATGACCCTGAAACTTCTCCTAAACCTATGTCCTACATCACTAATATTCATAAGTTTCTATTCTTCTAGAAGTCCTGTGGCACCTTATAGACTAACAGATTTATTGGAGCAGAAGCTTTCATGGGCAAAGACATGCATCTGACAAAGTGGATGAAAAGCTTCTGCTCCAATAAATCTGTTAGTCTATAAGGTGCCACAGGAATTCTTGTTGTTTATGCAGATTCAGACTAACACGGCTACCCCTCTGATACTATTCCCCTAGAATAATTGTCCTGTTTTAGGTTAATAAATAAATGATCCAAACCACAACCCTTTATGGCAGGGGTGGCAATAATTTTTGAAGTGGCCCCAGCCCACTCCGGAAGGGGCAGGGCCTCAAACAGAAGGGGTGGGGCCAGGATGCTTCCAGGCTTCCCCTTCCCCAGACCATGATTGGTCAAGGGGTGGGGGAGCTCCTTTGCCCCCCCTTCCCACTAAGCACCCATACCCCTGGCCAGGGGAGGAGACTTCCCATGCTCCTCCACCCCTAGGTCAATCAGGGCTTCTAAGTGCGGCGCACTTCTCAGAGGGTGGGGGCAGGGTGGAGGAAAATTTGTGCGCTTCCCCCGCGCCCTCCCCCCAGCCCTAATTGGCCTGGCAGTGGGGGGAGCAGCAGGGCCTCCACGGGCCGGATCAACCTGCTTGGCGGGCTGGATCCAGCATGCAGAGGCCCTTTTGCCCACCCCTGCTTTATGGGGATGTGACTTTAACACAACCCCTCTTAAATGTTGTTTATAGTGCTTGCTCGATAGCCCTCTCCAGAGGCTAACATCTGCTGCACATATACAATAAGAGTACAATAATATGATGGTAGATCACCTCGGGGCTTTAAAGACGGTTTAGGTTCCTTGCATATTTAAGTTCACAGCAGGCTGCTTGTAGTGGTGGCTTTGTGATGTGGAAATTTGTTTGTTCCTTTATACAATTAACAAAACTATCTTGAGTTATACCTCAAGATCATCTCGTCTGAAGAAGTGAGTTTTGCCCACGAAAGTTCATGATACTGTATATATTTTTGTTTGTCTCTAAGGTGCCACAGGACTATGCGTTGCTTTTGAAGTTAGGGTATGTCTACACTTGCTCCCTAGTTTGAACTAGGGATGCAAATGTAGCCAACTGAAATTGCTAATGAAGCAGGGATTTAAATGTCCCGCACTTCATTAGCATAATCTCTCCTGCGCGCTATTCCGCTCGCCAGCTGATTCAAACCAGGAAGTGCGCTCCGGGACGCGTTAGTTCGAATTAAACCCCTTGGTTTGAACTAACGTTACTGCTCATTTTTTGAGGGGTTTGATTCGAACCAACGCATCCCGGAGCGCACTTCCTGGTTCGAATCAGCTGGCGAGCAGAATAGCGCACGGGAGAGATTATGCTAATGAAGCGCAGGATATTTAAATCCCCACTTCATTAGAAATTTTGGTCGGCTACATTTGCATCCCTAGTTTGAACTAGGGAGCAAGTGTAGACGTATCCTTACAGATTAGCACGGCGACCCTTCTGAGAATTGAGTTATACCAGTTAATACTCACAAATTTTGTAAGAAGTCTCAACCCTCATCCTGCAGGGTATAAGCTTCTTTTAACACTCAGCAACAAAAAGGAGACCTTTCGTGTGCATGTGGTCAAGGCGGCATAAGTTATTCCACATTTGCCTAATGGGAAGTTTCTTGTGTCTTTCTCTGACGCATCTAGTGCAAACCACGGTTAGAAACATGACGGTAGACTATGGGTATGATCCAAATGTTCCTTTGTTAACTGGGAAGTAGTCAGGCCACTGAACAGCCATAGCATGGTAAGAACTAGTTAACCATGTCGTTTAATGCACTAATGGAAGTGTTCAGATATGACAATGAGGAGGACAGGATCAGAACCTACCTAGAATTGAGCTGGGTGAACAGCTGCACATTTTTCACTCTTTGTATACATCTCATTGGTGAGTGTTCACCTTGAGTCTGTTCAAAATGAAGTCATTGAGAGTCCACTAACATTACTGAGAGACCTTCAGTGGGCTTTAGAGGAGGCCCGTACTGAGAATATTCAAGGGGATATATTTCATGGCGGGAATGTTTATGGAAGTAGCAAATTTTCAGCCCCTATTGATGGAAAGTGAAGATGGAACTCGTGAACCTGAGCATTTGGCCTGGAAACGTGATTCTACGAGTGAAGCTCAGCCATCCTGGGAACATAAATATTACCATGTGACCCTTGTGTTGAATAAAAACTAACCAAACCAACTCTAATTTCAGGTACTGAATGCCTGGCACTGAACCGCAAAGCATGAAAAAGTCATATAAGTAAGGCACAATACTGTTTTATAGCTTAATTCTGTAGCTTTGGAGTGAAGATTAGTAGCTGCCATGGAACTCGGGACAATGCCAGTTCAGCTCAGGTACAATTCCAACAGTACATCCCTTGCCCCCAAAGCTCAACCATCATAGAATCAGAGAATCAGAGAACACAAGAACTGGAAGGGACCTCGAGTCAAGTGCCCTGCCCTCCTGGCAGGACCAAGAATCATCTAGACCATCCCTGACAGTTGTTTGTCTAAACTACTCTTAAATATCTCCAGTGATGGAGACTCCACAACCTCCCTTGGCAATTTCTTTCAGTGCTTAAGCTCCCTGACAGTTAGGAAGTTTTTTCCTAATGTCTGACCTAAACCTCCCTTGCTGCAATTTAAGCCCATTGCTTCTTGTCCTATTATCAGAGGTCAAGGAGAACAATTTTTCTCCCTCCTCCTTGTAGCACTCTTTTAGGTATTCTCAGTCTTCCCTTTTCCAAACTAAAGGAACACAATCCTTTCAGTCTTCCCTCACAGGTCATGTTTTCTAGACCTTTAATCATTTTTGTTGCTCTTCTTTGGGCCCTCTCCAGTTTGTCCACATCTTTCCTGAAATGTGGTGCCCAGAACAGGATACAAAATTCCAATTGAGGCCTAAGGGTTTAACCCACTTTATACACTTATGCTGTGTCTATACTGGCACGATCTTGCACCAGAGCTATGCAAATGAGGCTCAGCGTGGAATATTGCCGAGCCTCATTTGCATAACTAATGAGCCGCCATTTTTGCAGAAGAGGCTCTTGCGCAAGACGGAGCTGTCTACACTGCCCCATCTTGCGCAAGAAAAACCCTCTTGTGCAAAGCCGTTATGCCTGAAAATATTCAGCATAACGGCTTTGCGCAAGAGGGTTTTTCTTGCGCAAGACAGGGCAGTGTAGACAGCTCCGTCTTGCGCAAGAGACTCTTCCGCAAAAATGGCGGCTCATTAGTTATGCAAATGAGGCTCAGCGATATTCCACGCTGAGCCGCATTTGCATAGCTCTGGCGCAAAATCGCGCCAGTATAGACACAGCCTTAGGGTACGTCTAGACTACAGGCTTTTGTCGACAGAAGTTTTGTTGACAAAGCTTCTGTCGACAAAGAGTGTCTAGACTACATACAGTTCTGTCGACAAAGCAAGCCGCTTTGTCGACGTGACAGTGTAGACGCGAAGGACAGTGTAGCTGCAATAACGCCTTCTGGCAACAGAACTCTGTTGACAAAAGGCGTTATTCCTTGTCGAATGAGGTTTAATGCCGTCGACAAAACTGCCGCATTCTGTTGACGTTATGTCGACAGAACTCAGCGGCAGCGTAGATGCAGGTATAGTTTTGTCGACAAAAGTCCACCTTTGTCGACAAAACCCTGTAGTCTAGACACACCCCTAAGGGCCAGATTCTCAGTTGGTGTCAATCAGCACTGGCGTCCACAGAGCTGATATTCTAGTCTTTGAGGGTGTGTCTAGACTACAGGGTTTTGTCGATAAAAGTTGGCTTTTGTCGACAAAACTATACCTGAGTCTACACTACCACCGCGTTCTGTTGACAGTAAGTCGACAGAACGCGGCACTTTTGTCGACAGCGGTAAACCTCATTTTACAAAGAATAATGCCTTTTTTCGAAAGCACTCTTTCGAAAAAGGGCGCTATTGCATGCAAACTGTGCTTTTTCAAAAGAGAGTGTCTAGACTTTCTTTTGAAAAAGTGGCTTGCTTTGTCAACAATACCGATCGTAGTCTAGACGCTCTTTTTCGACAGAGGCTTTATCTACAGTATCTGTCGACAAAGCCTCTGCCGAAAAAGGCATGCAGTCTAGACGTCGCCTGAGTGTTTAAGTGAGTCTGTACCTTTGCTAGAACACAGCCCCATAAGGAAAACCTAATGGATAAACACACAGTGTAAGAACAAAGCGAATGCTAAAATCAGAGAGGAGAATCTGTGGCCACCATTAATTGCTACCCTGGTGTCAGTGTCACATGATACAGTATTTTATCCTTCCATCTTCTAGGCAGGCAGTTTGCAATATAATCTGATGTGGCAGGAGAGAAAAGGAGGGTTTTTCTGGGTTTTTTTAGCAATTAAAAATTCCACAGACATTCCGCAAGCACAACATAAGAGGGCAAAGATTAAAATGCCTCTGATATAGGAAGAACTCAGCAGTCAGACAGCTCTCTCCCACATTGGGGCACCAGCCATTGACTGGAGACCATGGGGAAGCTATCGGAATACCCAATGTGAAATCGCTCATGCAGACCGGGACCCTTCTCCTTTTGCTAGAGTGCTTAGCCTGCTTATATTGTTTGATTGCTTTTTCCTGGCCCTTCTTTTGCCTCAGCTCTGCCAAACACTGAGTGAAACCATCTGATAAAAGCTGGAAGCCTGTCAAAGTGGCGATTTGAACTCAAGTAATTTAATTCTCGTCTGCCGTCCAGAATTACCATCTGACCTGGAGCTTTGCTAGCTCTGAGTAAAAGACCATGCAAAGCACACTCCATCTTTGTGTGTCTCTTTAGTCATCAAATGAACCCAAGGGCTTAATTCCCTTCTCACACGGCTCCCACTCCTTTGACTACAGCAGCAATGCTGCCAGACTCACCCTGGTCTAACAGACACAAGGCACAAACCCTGAGATGTGTCATGCAGCTCATAAGAGTCACAAAAAAAAAGATGAGGGATTGATTCATGAGGCAGAACTAATCAATCTTAAACATGTAGCTTAGGTCAGAAAGGCAAGTTAGTGGGACCGGACATGCTCACAGTCTACAAGTATTTTAAGAGCGTAAACTCTTCAGAGAGAGAAGAAATATGTTGGACAGTACAAGGAAGTGCAGCTAGGAACTCTGGACTGAAATCTCTGAAAGGATTAATATTATTCCATTGACAGGGAAGTGGAATAGGCTGCGGAACAGGCTCAAATGGGTAGTTGAGGAAAGCCAAGTTGCTTGGGAATACAACTGGTCAAAAATTTGAATTGGAAATTCTTTTGCAATGTTTTGTGCTTTCCAATTTTTTGATGCAAACCCCCACTTCCTTATTGTTTCCTGTTTGTTGGGGTTTTTTTGCCCCCGATTCTTCTTTGTCTCCCCTCCCTCAGTGGTGCTTAGTTTTTGGACGGGTGGCAATACGGGGAGGTGAGAGAAAGGGAAGAAAAAGAAGAACCAGGGGGAAAAAACAGGAAAAATCATGGTAGACATGATGCAGCTATTCAGATTTGAGCTGCAACTCAGACTCTCTTACCTCATGGGGCCTAGAATCCAGATTCCAGGCTACGCCCACACATCTACACTGCAGTTACACAGCCCCTTAGCCTGAATCCCATGAGCCGGAGTCAGCTGGCCCGGGCCAGCCACAGATGTCTAATTGCAGCTTAGCCATACACTAACTGTCTCCTGCCCAGAGGGGCCGGAGCTTAGTCACAATTAGCAGCTCGAGGGATTGCAGAAGACACGGGTTGCTCTGACCAAGAGAATCCCAGAGCTAGGGTTTAACTGGACAAGAAAAGGGGAAACACACAGCAGGGTTGGCACCTACCAGGGAAGCCCTGAAAAAGGATTTACAATTAGAAAGAGATGAGTTCTGTGGCCCAGCAGGGCGGCAGAATTATTCAGATTCATTTCGACCTGGCAGTGTTAGTCCACAAGGGGGGTGAACTTTGTGACTTGGCCCATAGAAATCCTAAAGCCAGAAGTAGCCAGCCAGCAGGAGGTGCTGGAGTTATGCCTGGGCTCAAGAGGGTGCCCGATGGCTGAGCGTGTTCTACCATGCCTTCTCAGAAACACTGTCGTTTATCTTAGATTTAGTCATTACACAAAAGCCCGGCACGTTATAATGGCACACATCAGGACAATAGAGGACAGCTGTATCAGTGCAGATAAAAATCAGCTCTTTCTCCAGCTTTTTCCCAAACATTCAAAGCAATGCTGCTTTTGTGGCTGGAAACAGTTTGTTCCACTTGTTGCCGATGCTCCTTCCTTTGCACTGCTGTTGTTGCAGCTTGCACGGAAGGGTGCCAGCAATTTAAGACCATAAGAATGGCCATACTGGGTCAGACCAAAGGTCCACCTAGCCCAGTATCCTGTCTGCTGACAGTGACCAATACCAGATGCCCCAGAGAGAGGGATCACAACAGGCAATCTTCACATGATCCCTCCCCTGTCACCCACTTCCAGAGAAACAGAATCTAGGGACACCATTTGTACCCATCCTGGCTAATAGCCATTGATGGACCTAACTGCCATGAATCTATCTAGCTCTTTTTTGAACCCTGTTAAAGTTTTAACCTTCACCACATCCTCTGGCAAGGAGTTCCACAGGTTGACTGTGCACTGCATGAAGAAAAACTTCCTTTTGTTTTTTTTAAACCTACTGCCTATTAATTTAGTTTGGTGAGTCCTAGTTCTTTTATTGTGGGAATAAGTAAGTAACTTTTCCTTATTCACTTTTTCCACACCAGTCATGAGTTTATAGTCCTTTATCATATCCCCCCTTTTATAGACCTCTATCATAGCCAAGGCTTTTTCTGAAAGTGCAGGGCCACAGCCCGATGGGTTCTCCACTCAGCTGGAAGCAGAGAACCCCAAATTCTGAGGCAGGAACACAGGGATGTACCACAGTGCCAACCAAAGCTCAACAGTGTGTTTTGCCAAAACAAGGGGGTTGTACATGGCTCTAAGAGGAAGTGCCAGAAATTTCAGTAGAAAATAATTCCTTCAGAGAGTTCCAACTCAGTTTTGCAGCCTCAAGAAGCTTCATTTACACCATGGAACTCCAGGGGGCAGATTTGGTGTTCGCATCTGTAATGAGGTGGCACTTGCCTCTTGAAAGCAACCCCCTCCCTGGGCTGAGTGGGTGTGCCTGCACTTCTTGCTATAGTGACTCTCCTGTGATCCAGACCTCCAGCTGAGTCTGTGCTTCTTGAACTCCAAAGAGGAACTTCCTGTCTCTGGCCCAGCAGCTTCTTTATACTGGCTTGCTGGGCCCCGATTGGTTGGCTCTGCTGCAGCCACTCTAGCCTGCCTGGAGGACTTCTCTTCTGCTCTTTTCCTAGTGTGGGGGGTGGCAGGACCACAAAGCCTCTATAGGGGGCCTTGGGATCTAGTCACCCTATCATAGCATTGCTCTATTGATGCAAGAGGAGTTATGCACAGATTTTAAGCCCAGGAGGCATCATTATAGCCATCTAGTCTGATCACCGGCATCACACAGACTATAGCATCCCACCTAGTGATCTCTTCATGAAGTCTAACAACCTGTGGTAGAATGCACACGTGTCTTTTAGAATGCCATCCCGCAGAAAACTTTGGCCTGTTAACTTCATTGCAGTTACTCCTGATTTGTAACAATGTAAGAAGAGGATCAAAAGTGGATCAAGTTAAAGAGGTTCAGACAAATGTCAAAACATTTGTACTTTAACCTAAGTAAATCCACCCCTCCTAATGTTTTTGAAGTTCACTCATCCCTAAAGTCATTGGGAGTTTTTCCACTGTCTTCCATAATAAGGATATTCTCTAGAAAACATTTATAGCATCCTCTCTTCCTTTTTTGGACTGAGAACTGAAAATGTGTGTATTAACAACCAGGCCATAGGTAACACTATCATGACCCACAAGTGCCTCATTGCTTTGGGATAAAAGGTGCTCATTTTCTAATAAGTAAAACTTGATTTTTCTTCTCTCAGAAGAACATACAACAATTTCATTTTTTTTCTTTCCTCCTTCAGACTTATCCCTGGAAACATCACATGGGCCAACACAGGCCAGCCATGGGTGTTACAATGTAGACACACTCTAAGGCTACGTCTGTACTGCACCTCTCTTCCGCAAAAGCTTATGCAAATGAAGCATGGATTATCATATTGCCACGCTTCCTTTGCATAATTAATTAGGGGCTGTTTTTGCCCAAGAGGCGTTTGCGCAAAAAGGAGCTGTGTAGATGGCTCCTTTTTGTGCAAAGACCCCCTCTTAAGCAAGAGCCATTTTTCTTCATTTTTTCAGGAAGAACAACTCTTGCACAAGAGGTGTGTTTTGTGCAAAAAGGAGCCGTCTACACAGCTCCTTTTTATGCAAAAGCCTCTTGCGCAAAAATGGCCCCGAATTAATTATGCAAATGAAGTGCAGCAATACATTAATCCATGCTTCATTTGCATACGCTTTTGCAGAAGAGAGGTGCACTATAGACATAGTCTGTGGCACAGAGAAAGTAAGTGACAAGTCCAAGACTGTAGTAGAGCTAGAAATCTGGACTGTGAGCTCCTGAGTTCCAGCCCAGCGTCTCAGCCGTTCTTATTCTGAGGTACTTCATTTCCACAGCACAACTATGTTAATGTCCTTGGGGGAATCTAGTGATCATCAGTGTGTTAGTACCCCAGTTACCGCCAACACACACCAGAGCTCCACCAACGGTCCTCAGTCCTGAACTGCAGCTAACACAGCAGTTTCAGCTCTGATTCTTCCTCCCAGCGCACCTACATTCTGTCCATCTGAGTCCTGTGAAAGCCATTTCTGATCCTCTCCTAAGAAGAGACTTTCTGTGGTTCTGAACTGGAGCTGAAATTCATTATTGGCATGTAAAGTCACTGAAAGTGCTTGTGTGGAGTCACTTTTTTTTTTTTCCTAGCCCACCCCACTAGTCCTGTTTATCTACCCGATGCAGGCTGATTTCCATTTGCCCATTGAAATTATTCTTATAAAATCAAGAATGGTGACCTCACCCTGTAGAATGCCAAAGTAAGCAAATAAACCACCAAAAGTCCTCACAAACTAAATTTGTAGGGCTGAAATGCCGGCTCTGCTAGGTTTTGGTTGTTTGTTTGCTTTTACCATGGCCTGAAAGCTTCAACCAAGAAAGGCACAAAATCCCCATTGATGCAGTTGCTTTCTCCTGGAAGTGTGAGAAGAACCCCTG
Organism: Pelochelys cantorii; assembly: GCA_032595735.1. Taxonomy (NCBI): domain Eukaryota; kingdom Metazoa; phylum Chordata; order Testudines; family Trionychidae; genus Pelochelys; species Pelochelys cantorii. The sequence goes on from CM064347.1 coordinate 8,945,520, forward strand.
CCTGACCTCCGTGGGTGATCAGCTTACACCCTGGAGGATATATTATATCTTGAAAGGGCTTCTTTCTAAGTCGACTCGCTACACTTTGCTTTGCTGAGTCAGTCCAAGAATGCAGGAGGAACGTCCTCATATAGTTCTCAATCCACTCCTGGGGACAGACTCCCCATCCTAGGTCATATATGAGGCTACCCTGTGTACGTCATCTCCTTTGCTTGGCTGGTCTTCATTGGGACATACTTTTGGTGTTGTCTTCTTCTGCTGTTTTGATATGGAAGGTCTTGCTGCCCTTCGAAGCTTTTTTCGCAGACTTCAGGTGGTCCACCCTCTCTACTTTCCCCTCCCAATCCCCCCCCCACCCACTCCTGCATGAAATGCCAAGGGCATCACACCACTTGACACAACGGTACTACCAAACCTAACAAAAACAATTTATGCTGAGTGGGCATGATGGAAGGGGCAGTGCTGCTGTGAGCCTCTCAGGGCAAATTAAACACAAAGCTGTTGCATGGACTGGCATTTTGGTGCCAGTTCCTGTTTGTAACCATCTGGACAACGTTCAAACACATGGTGGAAACCTTCTAATAAACTGATGGACAAAGAGCCCATTGCTGTGGGAGTCTTCCCTGCAAAAGAGGCTGCATTTAGCAAAGTCGCTGCGCTGTCCCTCTTGAGAGAACGGCTCAGACATGTTTCAGCCAGCTCTCCACTTTCAGTCTGTTTGTTCGCAGTGTACAATGTTTAGCTCTCAGTGACTGCATCCACTCTATTTATCGCTGGAATTCTTCCCCCTCTGAACTGTGTCCATACTCTGTGGGGCTCTGCAGAAGGCTTCCAGCCAAAGGGAGGAACTCAAGCCAAGACTGTAAATGAATTCATTCCGCAGGTTGCTGATCTGGTAACAATTAATACAAAAACTCCCCTTGCAGAAATATTGTAGCCAGTTACATGTGCTTGCTGAGCTGCGTCGGGGTGTTGCTCTCCAATTTGTCTGTGGTAAACAACTTGCTTTTCAACGAGACAAGAAACTCTCTGATCTTGTTTCAAGCTGTAGACAAACTTTTCATTCTTTCTCATGGGTTTACAGACCAAAATGGACACACCCACTCTCTGAGCAACATGCCACATCAGAAAAGGAATGGGTCACAGGCCAGTTATCTTTATGCAATGGCTGATTAAATACGTTCCTGCACCACCGGGCCAGGCATTTGCGTTGGAAACTTTTTTTGTATTATTATTAATTGAAAGAACAAAAGTGCGTTAAAAATCCTCTGAAGAAATGTGCTAGCTTCTTCACTTGTGAGGCAAATGGAAATGCACAAAGTGCTCAGCATAAAACCATTGTAATGGAGTTGAATACACTACATGGCTGCTGTATGGAACGAAGAGGCTTCCATATGCAGAGACTGCCACAGGTTTGAGAGTCAGAACTCGTGTTCTAGGCTTGGCTCAGCTGCCATTAACTTTATGTCACCCCTGAGAAGTCATGTAACCCCACCATGCCTTTGTCTACTGGGCTATATAATGGGTACAATAATTGATCTTACAGCACTGCCCTGGAGGCTTGACGAATAGTCTTAGAACAATCCAAGGGAGGGTTCAGTACGAAAGCAAAGCGTTATTGGCATTAGTGCTTTTACAGTACTTTGCAACATGATGTCACAGCCACAGCCAAGGTGGGGTTCAGAACTGCCATTCTTTCCATCCAGCTCTCTGCTTTCCCAAGTACCTCACCCACTGCCCTTTTTCTCCATTCAGTTTCAAACCCTCTGCTGTTAAACATAGAATCATAAGGTTGGAAGAGACCTCAGGTGGCTATTGAGTTCAACCCCCTGCCCAAAGCAGGACCAATCCCAACTAAATCATCCCAGCCATGGCTGTGTCAAGCCGGGACTTAAAAACCTCTAAGGACAGAGATTCCGCCCCCTCCCTAGGGAACCCATCCCAGTGTTTCCCCACCCTCCTCTGTAAATAGTTTTCCTAATATCCAACCTAGACCTCTTCCACTGCAACTTGAGACCATTCTGCCATCTGCCACCACTGAGAACAGCCTCTCTCCATCCTTTTTGGAACCTCCCTTCAGGAAGTTGAAGGCTGCTATCAAATCCCCCCTCACTCTTCTCTTCTGTGAACTAAAATTTCTCAGACTGAGGGCCAAATCCATCAGCTTCTCCTTATAAATCATGAGCTCCATCCCCTTAACATTTTTTTGCCCTTTGCTGGACCCTCTCCAATGCATCCACACCCTTTCTATAGCAGGGAGCCCAGAAATGGACACAATACTCCAGATTGGGTCTCACCAGTGCCGAATAAAGTTGAATAATCACTTCCCCTGATCTGCTGGCAATGCGCCTCCTAATGCACCCTAATATGCCGTTAGCCTTCTTGGCTACAAGGGCACACTGTTGACTCATCTCCAGCTTCTCATCTACTGTTATCCTTACGTCGTTTTCTGATGAAAAGCACTTCAGAGTCGCATCTGTTCCTACCAGCTATTTAGTTTGATTTTTTGCTATTTTTGGAGGTTGGTTTATTACAAAAGTAAACACAGGGGTAGAATCAGTGATGGCAGCAGCTGTAAAAGTCCTATCATCTAGTTTATCTTTACATCTTCATGGAATTCATTCTTTTCCCCTATTTAATCCAGTCCCTGGACTCTGCTGAGGAATGGGAATCACCTTCAGTATATTGTTTGGGACAAAAGGGCCAAGTGTATCAAACTTATTATTTGAGCTGTGCAACCATTTCTTTGCAAATAAGTGTTTGCATTTTTAAGCAAATTCACCTCCATGGTGCCCATTCCCCCGGAATAGTTCAGAGAGGCAGGAATATTTGCAGAAGCAGCAAATCTGAAGGGGAGATGGGAGAATACTCCCAGCAAGAAACTTTCAAATGTGTCATCTTCAGCATTTGCATCCATAACCTGCCAGGCAGTGTGGTCAAGAGGGTCGGTTGTTAGACTGGGATTTAGGAGACATGGCCGTTTTTTCCATTGACTTCAGCGGGGCAAAAAGGTCACCTCGCAGTTCTGTTCCCATATCTACCCTGTGCCCATAGGCAAATCACAACCCTGCGCCTTGCCTGCCTGTCCCACCCTTTGGGTGTGTTGGGTGTGTGTAGCCTATAAAGCGCTCCCAGGCGGGGACTGTCACTGGAGGATGTTTTAAGGCAGGGTTTCCCAACCTATGGGTCGGGACCCATATATGGGTCACCATTACATTTCAAAAGGGTCGCCAAGTGTCTCCCCAGGTGGCTCTGCCCCCTCACCTTCCCCCGTTTTTGAACTGCCTTGGGTCATCAAGTCTTCCTGAATTGTCAAAATGGGTCCCCATCTGGAAAAGGCTGGGAACCGCTGCTTTAAGGTCTCTTAGATGGAACTGCTAGATGCTACTCTAAAGTAAACACACCCCAAATATTGCAGGTTGGACCTCCCTTGTCTATCACCCTGGGGTTCTGACCAGTCCTGAACCAATCAGTGATTCAAAATGGGAGAGGCCAATTCCAGGCCCTCTGCTGCAGGACTTTGGGTCCACTTCCAACCCACCAGTCCATCAGCCTAGGGCTGGGGGCAGACAGCCAGTGGCCCGGTCAAGGCTGGTGGCTGGGAGCAGAGCCCGACCTGGGCCCACTGCTCTGGACTCCAGGCTCAGCCTCCCACCCCAGCTTCTGAGGTCTGGTCCTGCCCCCAAGCCCGACCACAGGCCATCAGCTCCCTGCAGGATCCTGCTCCCAGCTGCCAACAAGGGCCACCAGGTTCCACCCCAAATCCCTGGCTCTCTGCCACCAGCCCTGGCTGGGCTCTGTTTCTGGCCACCAACGGTTGCCTCCTGCCTCCTGGCTCTGCTGCCTGCTGGCTCCTGGCCTTGGCTGGGCTCCACTGCCAGTTGCCAGCTTTCTGCCCTGGGCCCAGGTCGGGCTCTGCTCCCAGCCACCAGCCCTGACTGGGCCACTGGCTCTCTGCCCCCAGCCTAGCTGGGTTCAGGCCCAGGCCCTCGGTCCTGTACACCATTCCCAGCCACTGCCTGGTTCTCTGGTCTGGCAACATCTGTGGTCCTGCTACCCCAGAGGACCCGCGGGGTCCCCGACAAAGCCAGGCTACAGACGTTGCCAGACCATAGAGGGCTGGACTAGAGAGGTCCAACCTGTATTACCAAGAACCATGCTTATCCCAATGGGAAGCAGAAACAAATCTTAGACTATTAGTGTTGGAGGAGACCTCGGGAGGTCATCTCATCCAACCCCCTGCTCAAACCATGTGACATCCAAACAGTTCATGTTTTTAAAACTGCATGTGAGGAAGCTACAGACCTCAGCTCTTGTGTCTCAGCATTACTTGAACAATTAAGCCATTTGTGAAACCCGTGCTCTTTTCTCAGGCAATTCATGCGCCGGACGACTTAGCTGTCATTACAACTTAGTCTCCAGACTCCAGGTATTCTGAGCATTACTGCCCTGCCGCGTGCCTCAGTTTCCCCCTCTGTAAAATGCGTCTGATGGTACTGACTTCCTTTGTCAAATGCTGAAAAGTGTGATGGGAGAGCAGGATGTTTCCGTCATTATCATTACCGTACATGCAAAACCTCTTCCCTTACTTCTCCAGGAGCTGCTTGTGTAAAAAACATGTGTTAGTTTCAGTGTTCATAAGATGACAGCAAAGAAAAATGTGCGGCTTATGGGCGGCCCGTAGCACTGATGAGTGACCACATTTACATGAAATGATTAAGGCCTTGTGGTAAATGAGCTTTCCAAATTTCTGGTCCTTTATAACTCTTTTAATTACACACTCTTTAAGCCGGCAGTCCTGGGAAACGGTATACCGGGTTAAAGATTTTGCTAGGCCAGGGAGGGTGCTGCAGGGTCAAGGCCTGAGAGACTGGAGTGCTTAGATGGCGCCCTGCGCCTGGGGACACAGGTGGCTCCGCCCCCCTCCCTCGCGCTGCTCCCACGCACTGCCCCCTGCTGCTATGGGAACGGCAGGGAAAAGGCTCAGGGGAAGCAGCTGCGCCCAGAGTCACTTCCTTTTCTGTACCATGGGTGTTTCCAGCTTAGGGACATCCAGAGTATGCAGGGTCAAGTGTATTAGATCTTTGTTAGTCCCAGCAATCTTTGCCCACCAGTTACCATCCACGCCACTCTTTGCAATAACAGGCCATGAGAGTGGAATTCAAACAGACCAGTCACGGAAGATATCAGTGAAATGACTCTTGAAGATATCCTGGTGAATGAGCTCCAAAGGACTTAGGGCATTGACTTCCAGTGTGTCCAGTAGGGGGAATCTTCTGAATTCTGCATTTTTGTTGGTGGTGACTTTTAAGTTGACTCCTTAATGCAGTGGTTCCCAAACTTTTCAGCATCACACCCCCTTTTTGATTTTGAGAAATCCTCAGGCCCCCCTCCCAAAAAATAGCAGCAAAACTTGGGGTGGGAATGATGAGGGTGTGCGTGGCTGAGTTGCCTCATGCCCCCCCTGGAATTTCTTCATGCCCCCCCAGGGGGGCACGCCCCCCAGTTTGGGAACCCATGGGCATTTTGGTTTCATTTGATTGTTTTTCTGGTGGGGATGTGGGATAGTCTCTAGACTTTGCATTCTTTTTACAGCTCATTTGGGGAACAAAATGATGACAATGAGGCACATGATAAGAAGAATGCTTTTGGCTGGGTTTGCTGTACACGGCATCCCATCAGCCGGTCTCCTACGAAAAGAGTGGCACATTTAATCAGCCGTGAAGTGCAGGGCAGGGCTCTCAGAACTAATGGCTTTCTTTGTAAGGCTCTTTGGAAAATGTGACTTTGAGACAGGCCTGTACAAGATCCCCTAGCTCAGTGTTTCCCAATTTTATTTGGCCATGGAACCCTTTTAACTCAAAAGAATTTTGTGGAACCCCTAATAACAGTCTAATATACGGAGCTGAAAAGGTAGACCACAAATAAGTAAGGATAATAATAAACAAATGCTTAAAAAGGTCATGAGATCAACATTTAGTTTAATTGCACATATTTACAAACAAAAATCACATAATACTAATTATTCTTGTTTTTAATCATAAAATGTTATTGTAATGGAATTTTCTCGAGGAACCCTTATTTTCACTTCGCAGAACCCTGGGGTTCTGCGGATTATCATTTGGGAAACACTGCCCTAGCTGAACACCTCCAAAATCTGGCCAAGGTCAGCTTCAGTTCTGAAGGACAATTTTGTGGCTTTGACCCATCGCTAATGTGAAACAGCGTCTAATTAAAGAGAAAGATCCAGCTGTGCCCAGAGACAAGAAGGTGGAACATAATGGAGCAGTTTGTGGTTTCCTGAGCTGGGTCAATGCCAGTCCAACCCTCAGCATCATTTAGACCTGTGTCTTTCTGAACGACACCAGTTGCTAGTGGTTCTTCCAGCAGCCTGTAATTGCTAGAGCACACATTCTCATCTCATCGGCATTCTCCCAGAAATGCCTTCGTATGCCTGTGGTCAGGAGCAAAGGGCAGGGCAGAGCTGGCTACCTCAGCGCTGTGCCAGCTAGGCAATCCCCCCATGCTGAGGGAATTCTTGGACAACCAGAAATGTCACCCAAGACTGAGAAACTGATCCTTACTGTCAATATTAATAGGGTTGCAATTAGACATTCCCATCCTCCCTGTCTATTTGAGAAGCCCATGCAATGCTTCAGAAGTGGATTTTCATCCCCAAACTAAATTCCTTGGTGCCCTTTTTTTGTTAAACTTAATTAATCCAGCCAGCCTTCCTGCAAGACAGCAGTCTGTATAACTTTATAACCGCCCCGCAAGCAAATAAACAACCCAACAGAAGCCGTGTGTGCACACGCAGTGAAGCAAAGTAAAAAATAACACTGCGGAGAATGTGGGTTTCAGCTTCGTGCTGACAGCAAGAGGGAGTTAAAAATGCTCTTTTAAAAATAATGAACTGTACCTTGACAGTGTCCTAATGAGTGAGGTCAGAGGGCATTTCCTGGGGACTGTAACCAGCTGGAAGGTTAACCCCCCCAGCTGTTTTTCTCATTGCCAGTGATGTGATCTGGGCCAATGCAATTTTTTTTTTTTTTTTTTTTTTTGCTGTTGGAACCCACTTGGATATTTCTTTTTGCCTAAACAAAGATAATTTCTCCTCATTTCCCCAGAACTTCCCGTTTTGCCTAAAATGCTGCGGGGTTCTTGGATTTCTGCTCTGCATACCACGGGCTCACTTAGACCTTCCTTCTGCTCCGCTGAATATGATAATTTAGTTGGGCTGGTCAAAAACTGTGGATGTTTTGTCACAAAAAGTTTTGAATGAAACGTATTTCACCAATTTTTTTTGTGCAGGTTTTTGTTTGTTTGTTTGTTTTCACCTCAAAAGAAAAGGGTGGGAAGAAGAGGCAAAATTGGGAGGGTAAATAATTGGGAAATTTTGTAATGAAAATTATATGGAATTCAAAGAGCCAAAATTTAAAAGTTTCACTGACAATTTTCATTTTTGGAAGCTATCCAAACTGCTGCTCCAGACCATAAGCCAAGGTGAGTTAGGAACCAACTTTCTCTCGAGACAGTTTTTTTCCATGACTTCTGCGGGTATGTTGGTCCTGGCCATTCTTGGAGATACAATACTGGATTTTATGTTACAGTTCAGCCTGGCAGTTCCATTGTGCGTCTCGTATGTAGCATTCTGCAGAAGAAAAAGGTTGTCGGAGGCGTTGCTGTAGCTAAGCATGACTTCTAGAGCACTCCTAGAATGATCTTTCCTAATGCTTTTGCTGCTGGACCGGCACCCCTTGGCCATTGACCTTACAGACTGTGCTGTGTCTAAATTCAACCTTTCCTCAGTTTTTGAGGCTGTTTGCATTTGGGGATTTGATGTCTGGATCTCATTTTTTCAGCCCAAAGCATTATTAGCCTTTGGAACAGGTGGCCACAAGATATTACAGGGTGAACCTCTCTAATACAGCATTCTCCGGTCTGGCAACATCCATGGTCTGGCATGATGTTAGTTAACCAGGTGTCCACTTATCATGGGTGTGACCAAGCTTCCTGCAGTCCCGTAAAGTTTCTTTCCAGCCCCCAGTCCTGGCGCTCAGTGTTCTGTGCTGTTATTTAGCTCTAATTTACCACTCAGTGTCTTCTAAGAGCCCAGCAAGCAGTGGAAGGGTTGGTAATGCTGCTAGACAATATTGACCTCCCATGGTTCAGCACCGGTCAGGTCCCAAGGGTGCTGGACTAGAGAGGTTCAATCTGTATTGAAGAGCTAATAAGATTCAAGAGACATTTTGACATTTGTATAGATAGTAAGGATATCAACCGTTATACGAGTATGTGCCTGTGGGAGGGGGTGACGGGAGGAGCAGGGTGCAAAGAATGAGCATTCGTTTTTGTGGATGTACCTCTTTTGCTCACTGCTGATGATATGAGGCACAGGGCTATAATTATTGGCATCAGGACTGGGGCATGAAGGGAGGATGGATGGACGGATAACTGGACATCTTCTCATGTCATGTTTCTATGTCCCTCATGTCTCTCGTGGGAGGTAGTTGTCTCTATGAACCTATTCCAAACTCTGTCAACAACTCGAAAATAATTGAACAGTTGGGAGCTTGTCTCAATACATTTCGCTAAATCAGGCTGAAACATGCAAATAACGAGAGTCAAGATTTGGTCATTAGGAACTGGCTCCAAAGAGGTGCTCCAGCCGGAGAAGAGAGTGGTATGTATAATTAACGTAAACCCTCATAAACCCACAGTTGCACATGGTGGTGCTTGATCCTGTTAAGTCATTTTGCTTGTGAAGTCTGGCATTTGCCTGGACTGACTTGCACCCTGGACCAGCACAAATCAGACTAACTCCTTTGAAGACTTCTCTCCAGTGTGGTTCAGGGGCTAGAGTGTGGACCAGATGCTCCTGAGTTCTAATTCTGGCTCTGGCAGGATTTACAGCGGTAGCCTTGGGCAAGTCCCTTAATCTCCATGCCTCAGTCTTCCCACCTCGAAAAGGGTAATAATAACACTTACAAACTGCCTATCTCAGAGAGCTGTGTGAGGGTTAACTAACATCTGGGAAGTGCTTTGTGCCCTTATGCTACTGGAGCATGGGTCAATATGATTATTTAAGGTGGGCAGAACCTTTTTTGGGTTGGGGGCCACTGACCCACAGAAAAATCAGTCGGGGAGCTGCACATAGGTGAGAAGCAAAAAAAGAAAAAAAACCCCACTGACATGGCCCCCAAATGATGATAAAGACACTCCTCACGTACCCCTCACACACCAGAGCCGGGGGGGGGACGCTAGTAGACTGTGTGCTCCAGCCCTGTGGAGGGCCTGCGGGCAGGGGGGAGGAGGCTGGAGTGTCAGCACGGGCTCTCCAGTGCTGAGGGGGAGTCCTGAGCCTCAGGGCCCAGATCCAGGCAAGCCAGGGCCACATCCAACCCCCTGGCCTTAGGTTCCCCACCTCTGATTTAAGGCCTTTGAGGACAACAGACGAAAAGCACCATAAAAGAATGGCACATTATTGCTGTTATTATAGTGACACCAGCTGAGGATCTGGCCTGCTTTCATCTCTGCTGAGGGTGGGGCTAGGCCCCAGCTCAGAGCTCAGACACAGGAATGCCCAAGCCCCCGTCATGCTCCTCCATGCACACTAAGACAGGTAGCTAAGACCCATGTCACTGGGTGGAAGCAGAGAGTCAAAGCCAGCCTGGCGCTGCAGCCCAGATGCTGACAGAAAAAGGCCACCCAGTGGGCAGACAGCCTAGGCTGAAAGGGTCTGTCATGCCAGGAGCTGCCCCCTGTCCCACTTCTCCAAGCAGCGCACTCTGGAGGAGTCTACCCAAGGCAAGTGCTCCATTTGCCCACTGACCAATTGCCCTTTGCTTTTACAGAAGGAATCTGCCCTTCTCCCCTTGGCGTTTGTGGCTAGGAGTGAAATTGGAAATTGAGTTACAGCCACCCTGGGGTTTCTTAGTGGCTGGAGTTTTACTTGAAAACACAACGCCAATGATCACTGGCATTTTCCTTCTGTCATGAGCAAAATCTCCAGTTCCTGGTGCAGAGGTCTGGTCTGTTGTCAGCCTCTCGTTGGCTATTCTGACTGTCCAGCAATGAAGGCAGCCCCACGTATTGCCTCTGCTACTCCAGGGGAAACACAGCCTGAGCTCCTTCTCCATGGGCAAGACTGGGGGCAGAAGGAAGGGGAGAGAGAATAAGGCCCTGTCATGGGACTCGTGAGATCTGAATTCAGTTCCCTGCTCGGCCACAGGCTCCCTGTGTGACCTCAGGCCCAGTTAGCATCCGGTTTTTCGTGATGGGTGCTGAGCTGTATGGGGAATTCTGTTCCCTATGGCCAGGTCTACATTGGGGGAGGAATCCAATTTAAGATACGCAATTCCAGGGCTGGGCAAGATGCAGCCCGGGGGCCGAATCCGGCCCGCCTAGCAGTTTCATCCACTTTCTATTTATATCCTGCTGCCTGTGCCACTGAATTTCCAGGCGGTGTCTCAGGCAGCAGGATCCTATTTCAATAGCTCCCGACTCCCGGTCACAACGCTGCCCCGGGCAGGGGCAGGAGTCAGCGCTGTGAACCCTTTAATAGCTGCAGCAATCCTGGGCAGCTGCCAGGCAACGCGGTAATGGCAGGGCTGGGAGCTGCCAGTCCTTTCTGTGTTTTTAATTCGAAGCCTCCGGCCCCCGACAGTTCAGAGGAGAAGCTCGTCCCCAGCCCCGCCCTTTCCTCCCCAAGCCCCGCCCCTTCCAGAGAGGAGCCAGCCCATGAGCAAGTAGCAAAATTCATGAAGTGGGCCCCCTGTAAAAATTATTGCCCGCCCCTGAGTTAAATCGCACCTCGGAAGATCAATCTTCAGAGTGTCACTCTGCAAGTAAGTATTGAGAAGCCCTGTTTATAAAAAAGGGCCAGGATTTTCTCCACCCTTTATCGCTTTTGACTTTTTAAATTGGAAGCTCCTTGGGGTAGAGACTTCGCTTACCATCTAACACCTAGCACAGCAAGGCCCCCGTCTTGGTTTGAACATCCAGGTGCTGCTACAGTGTCCAAAAAAACCCCCAAAAAACTATGATTAACTACCCCAGCACTGCTCCGGCTTCATACACACACACCCCCCATACTGACTTCTGCACAGCTCACAGCTGCAGATTCCGATTGTTTGAGGAACCCCCTTGTTGATCTGTGCTTCACTCAGACAAGGTTCCCATCTAGAACATCTTGAACAATGTGCAGTTTGGAGGAGGATAAAGGCAGGGAGACAGCGAGAGATAAACAATTTCCTACACTAAGTTGTGGCCCAAGCCTATCTTACAAGAAACACATGCTCCCTGACACAATATTTAGCTCTACTGAAATATGGTCCATTTGGAGGCTGGTGGTTGAGTGGAGCTCAATAGTAAAACATTCTTTCCTGGTAACAAAAAAAAAAAACCCCACTAATAACAAATGTGGTTAACTCCATCAGAGCTGGGGAACACGATTTCAGTGGAAACCTTTTTTGGGCAATCATTTTCTCCAGCCATGTGCCCGGAGGCCACGCCCTTGTGCTGATTTCCCTTGGCAGGATTTGCCTCCCCACAGGACCCCGGCGCGAGAACCCAGGTTTTCTTTCCTGCAATGAACCATTGCTCAAAAGAGTCAACCAGCGAGGATTGCAACATTAGGCCAAACACAGGCTGCTTGCTTGCTTTTTTTTTTTTTAATTCAGCTTCTCTGTTCATTAGCTCAGGAACTTACAGTTGGAGTTGACACTAGGATCCTCTTGCCAACATATTGCTGGGGTTAGCAAGAGTTACATCATTTGGCCTCGGAGGACGAGCTAAGTGAAAACACATGGCGCTCCGTTCACGTCGTTGGGCCTTTTTGCTCTCTCCCTCCTTCTCCTCCCCCCGCCTCCCACAGGAATGGCAGACAGCTTGAGTGTAACGGGTGTGTGCAGATCATGTATGTACGGGGCCCCTGCTTCAAGGCCACAGCGAGATTGCAAAGACAACGCCGCGCTTGTTTCACCTCTTTTTGCTTTGCCTTGAAAATGCCCTCCTTGGCAGGCTCATCTGCAGTGTTTTACTGGGTCCTTGGGATCATCCCACTCCCCCCGCCCTCTGGGGTTGAATAGATGCTCGTACAATCAGCTGGGCTTATTTTTTAACTCTGACTCCTGGGCTGCATTCCAAGTGGGGAGGCATAACGCCATCTTTCTCCCTAAAGTCTCCCTGAAATTTTGCTTGGACATGGAGTTCTTTGCTTCCTGGCCTAACCCAGAAGGCAGCGTGACCTAGAGCAGTGTTTAAAGCAGAGCACTTGGAATCAAGACTCTCCCAGAATCCGCCACAATCACCGACTTGCTGTGTGACCAGGAGCATGTGCCTCGGTTTACCGTTCTTTAAACTGGGCATCATCATTATCTACAAGGCAGAGCTGTGAAGCTCTGTTAACGCTCGTAATAACACTTTGTATTTGAGGCAACCGAACAGTGTGGTCAAGTAGTAGACATGTTCCGCCCCAGAGCTGGCTGCATTGCAGATCAGTGAAGAAAATCCTGTAAATACAATAGCATGTAGTTTGTAGTACCCATGGGAGGAAATTTCCATCATCTTGACATGTCGGTGCAAAACTGGGCGGGGGAGGGGAGGCGAGGGAAATCACAGAAATGCTCACTTTCCCTCGCTCCTTTACAACCAGCTCTAGTGAATTAAAAAAAAATTAAAGAAATTTAGAATGAAGTTGTACAGATATCTCTCATTTTAGACTAGTAGAATTTGTGCTTCCCAGAATCAAAATGGAACAGCTAAATTACAAAAATGTAACAGGAGATATTATTAAAATATTAGCCAGAAGAAAATTATTAACCAGTGGATATTATTATTAACACGGAGATACTATTATTAACTAGGAGACTATTATTAGCCAGGAGATATTATTAAAACATTAACCTGTGGAGTGAGGGGGACGGACAGCAATGAAAAGACCCGTGGAGTGAGGGGTATGGACACCAATGTTCGATCCTTGCCAAAGACAGCAAATGTCAAAGCTGAACCCAGGTTTTAAGACTGTGATCTGGATGCTGGGAAATCTAAGAGAAACTATTGTCACTGATGAGCTGGACTGTGACTCAAGATATTTAGGGTTCTAGTCTCAGTTTTGCCTCTGCTCCAGCCCCCGCTCCTCCCCACTCAACCTCTGTTTTGATTTGTAAACTGGTTGGGACAAGGAGTGTCTCTCACTGCATGTCTATACGGGGCCTAGATGCTGCTCTAAAGACAAAGGACAATGGCGGTTCGTGAGGGACAGGAAAGACATTTGACGGCTTGCGTGTGAAACGAGACTGGTGGATTTCACTTTGGTCCTTGCAGAGGGGTCATCCCTGTCCCAACACCCAGAAAGAATTAAGCAATAATGTTGCACTTGGATGGCCGGGCTGATGGAGAGACTGAACGATATCGAGAAGGCCAGAGAGACTGTACACCACCCCCCGCCCTTCCTCCTGTAATGGTTCTGCCTCCAGATACGGGCTGAGCCACGTGGACAAACTTGCATTGCCTCTGCCAATTCTGTGGATGAACTCTTCCGTCTCAAGGGCAGTTAATTCAATACCTTTCACTAACACGAAAACATTGTTTTGTCTCATTTTGCTTCTGGTTGTCTGCTGAGCTCCACAGACAGATGTTCTGGAAGAAGGACTCGGACATACCATAGCCCAGGGGTCTATTGATACGGCACGTTATCTTCACTCCAAGCGAGATTTCCTTCAGTTCAGATATTTCCTTCCTGTCTGCTGTGGGCAGACAGGACACTGGGCTGGATGGACCTTTGGTCTGACCCAGTATGGCCATTCTTACGTTCTTATGTCCACTACAAATCATTCCTGCCCTCACGTCTGTGCCATCTCCGAACACAATTAAACCACTCTGCCCTCTGGGATAGACGGCTGGCTAAGCCAGAGCTCTGCCACTACAGCCTGGCTGAAAAGGCCACTTACAGACAGCTGAGCAAATCCAGGGCTGAAGGGGTAATGGGAGCAGCTATGGGCCTCATTAGACACAGGGCTAGATAAGGCAACCAGAAGGGAAGTGAAGGCAGAGAAGCTAGGAGCCAGGCTGTGGCTGAGGCTATGTCTACATTGCCAGGGTTTTTTCGGCAGAAGATATGCAAATTGTGCTCTCATTTGCATATCTTTTACCGATCCTTTTTGCAGAAGAGGTTTTGCCGCTAAAAAGCCCCATGTAGATGGGGCCATGTGTCGGGAAAAACCCCTTGTGTGCAAGCTCCAGTAAACCTCATTTTTTGAGGAATAAGGGATCTTGCGCAAAAGGGTTTTTTTCTGACACATGGCCCCATGTACACAGGGCTTTTTAGTGGCAAAATCTCTTCCGCAAAAAGGATCGGCAGAAGATATGCAAACGAGAGCGCGATTTGCATATCTTCTGCCGGAAAAAAACGACAGTGTAGACGTAGCCTGAGAGTGCTCCCCAGGCAGAAGGAGAGGCTGGCTGAGTTTTCTGTAAACCAAAGCTCTGTAAATAGAAGGTGGTGGGAAACTGACAATAAAAGGCACAGGTGACTGCACCAGAGAGGGTCTCTGGCTGATTTGTGGACCAGAAGGTGCCCCAGGATGAGGGGCCTGAGCGAGGACCTTGCCACGCCTCATATTCTGAGAGTCTTTGATTAACACACAAAATGAAATTCTAAGTAGCTTTATCGAACACAATCAGCTGGCTTGAAGCAGCACAAGACTTGGCGCTCCCAATGTGTCCATTCTTAACTCACACTTGGTCATCCGCAAGCTTTCACTGTGTCCACTGTTTGCCTCTAGCTCGCTTGTTTTGAAGCCAGGATGAGGAAGAAGGAGAGGCACTTTCGCAGGGTGTTATGCAGGCTGGCAGCTGCCATCTCTAATCAAACAGCTCAAAAGTCAAGTGGTTTCATCCGTGGGCTTGTGCGTCCTGTCATCCTGTGTATTCAACTGGGTGGTGGAGCACCCCACCCTGCAAAAACTCTCTGCGCTCCTTGGGCACGTCTACACAGCAGGGCTAAAGCCAAAATAAGCTACGCAACTTCAGCTATGTCAACTGTGTAGCTGAAGTCAAAAATAGCTTATTTCGGCTTTTGGCGCTGTTTCCACAGCAGGAAGTCTGAGAAAGAGCACTCTTCCTTCAACTTCCCTTCCTCCTTGTACAGTGAGAGTTACAGGAGTTGGAGTCAGAAATCCTCCAGCTTGACGTGATCTCGACGTTATGTCAAAGTAACTGCTTGCAGTGTAGATGCGCCCTATGTTATTTCGGAATAATGCTGCTGTATAGACGTGCCCTTTAAGTCTTATCGGCACTTAAATGGCACGTAAGTGATGCACTGGAGTGGAATTTCCCCCGGTATGAATTTAAAATCCTTCACCGCCCTCGTCTGCAGTAGGAAGTCTCTCCCTCTGCCTCAAAAACCAGAGTGGAAGAAAGGGATTGCAGAGGAAATCCCAGCTAACGTGAGTGATGGAGAAATGACAGGAAACAGCCTAATATCACTGTCCTTCTCTATTTGCATTAGCAAGGCTTACATCATCTCCTGCGAGCACCTCTGCTAAAGCCATTCCTCTACTGCTGTGGAAAACGGTTGCATTCTAGCCTGTCCTATAGATTTTCCTCTGCTTTAGTGTCTGGGACACATTTGAGGCTGAATTTTCAAACAGGGGGAGGCTTTAACAGGACATGCAGATCCTGTAAATACTTCTCTTCTTCTAATAAAGAGCCAGTTTAGTTTTACAAGCAGGGGGTTCTTTCATGTTACTCCCCAGAATGCAGTATATGAAACTCAACTTTAAAACTGTAAATCTTCCCAGCCTCAATCCAAAAGCTCACTGAGAAGGCAGTGGAAACCATCCCATTGACTTCAGTGGAGTTTGGATCAGACCACACATCTGGTTTCCTGCTAGTCACATTGCATTACGCTATCTGGGGACAGAGCCACAGAGTTCAGTGGAATTTGTAACCAATGGCTCAAGAAACTCCAGAGAACAAATATGGTGTAAATGTTTGCATTGAAAAAAAATTTAAATCCTCCAGAGAGCAAATTGTCTGCAGTTGTTTTTAATCAAAAACATATGGTGCTTTAGGAACAATATGTACCCGCTGTTCAGGGGTGCAATTCGCCTCTGTTTATTCTTCAGCCTGGATAGTGTGTGCATTGGTACCAAATTCAATCAGTCACACTTGGGATGGGAGGAAATGGGTGTCATCTACAGACCAGGACACCAACCATTTCAGAAGTGCCAAATCATGCTGGCCTGAAATTGCCTGAAGACTGAAGACTCTCTACAGCCACGTACCCACGCCCGTTACACATAGATGCTGAAAATTGCGTTAGCATTTGCTTTGTGCGCATTGCACTTTGGATGTCTAGCTTGAGAAACCTGCAAGGTGTGCAGGGTTTTAGAGTTGGATCTTCCACCCATTGACGTCAAGACGAAAACTCCCATGGACTTCAGTGCAAGTGTTACGAAGCCCTTTGAAATCTAAAAACTAACAGGAAACATGCCTATGACAATTAGGGTGGCTGATATAGTATGTGAACCTGCAAATGCAACATGTGTATTTGGCTGTTTGCCTGAATAAAGGCCGCAGGATCAGCCCCTAAGTGGGTTTCTTGATTCTTGCTTCCATATATTAAAAAAAAATCATATTATGGTGCCAATCGAAATGGGAGGGCCACTGGGTTGGCACAAAGATATAGTGTGAGGCAGGTCCCTGCCACAAAGAGTTTATAATTCAGATAGGCCAGATGGAATAAGGGTATGTGGGGGAAAAAGAGGCACAGAGAAGTCAAGCAACTTGTGAGACAGCAGCAGAGCCAAGTGTCTTAAGCCACAGTCTAAGGCTATGTCTAGACTGCAGGCTTCTTTCAGAAGAAGCTTTTCCGGAAGAGATCATCTGAAAAAACTTCTTCCAAAAGAGAGCGCCCACACTGCAAAAGCGGATCGAAAAATCAATCTGCTTTTTCGAAAGATAGCGTCCACACTGAATGGATGCTATCTCACATTCAAACTGTGATTACTATGGACAGAGTAGCCACCAGGGCACCTGTGCTTTTTCCTTTTTCCTCTTCTTTCAAAAGAACTCCCTCTTCCCTGTCCACACATGCCTTTTTCCAGAAGGGCTCTTTCGGAAAAAGGCTTCTTCCTTGTAGAATGAGGATTACCAGTGTCGGGAAAATCCCCTCTGTTCTTTCAATTTTCTTTCAGAAGTATGCAATTGCAGTGTGGACGTAATTGAAGTTTTTTTGGAAAAACAGACATTTTTCTGAATTAGTGTAGACATACCCTAGGTCCCTATCCACCAGACCAAATTGCATCTTGTAAGTCCATCTGTCTGCCTGTCCATCTATCTAGCTATTGGTCAAGTTAGGCAAGTTTTAAATGCCATATGCTTGTTCTTTTATAGCATATCAGATCTCCACAAATGACATTGACAAGGTTTGCTCTAACTGTTTCAGCAAAAAAGGTCAAACGAAATGGGACAAACTGTCATGAGCAGACCAGAGATGACTGCCGTGGTAGAGACAGAAAAACAGGTCAAATACGCTGGAGAATAATAAATATTGTAAGCTGAAATAAAACATTGCTGAATGAGCCCTGAGCTAGTGCAGTGTTACCTTTCCATAGCATGTTTTATTTTGCTCCTCAATCAATCCCTTACCAAAGGTATGGACTCGGCTGGCACCCTGCCATTTCCCGTAGCAATTCTGTCCCAGGACTGTTCCTTGCACTTCTCCAACCTCTCCTGAACTCACGGATAAGAGAAGTGATAAAGAAAAAGACAAGGGCACCTGTTGACAGACTGGAGTGATTTTTAAATTGGTTGCAGAAAGGTCCGGGAGGCCCTGCATTTCTGAGGACACAGGGAGTAGCACCGCCTATATGTGAGCAACTCCTATACCTCCACTGAATTCTTTTACCAGCAGAACCGGACCATTTCAATTTGTTTTACTTACAGGGCATTGGAGAAGATTCCTACCTACCAAGGTCTTGATCTCAGGGATGGGGAAACTGGCTTGCATAAAACAAGAACTGACTCAAAACTCAGACGGTCGATAAGCCTCACTGTGAAGCTCTATGTAATCTTAGTCTTTTTTTCCCCTGTTTTCTGGCTCCTCCGCTTTATAAATGCCCCCTGGCTCATGAATGCCCCATCATGAAGGTTTCTCTATTATTTTAGGAGGCAGTGGTTTGAGCTGTGACCCACCTACTTTAAGACATATCTTTTCTTTAAAACAAGATGCTAATACTCAGTTCTAATGAATATAAAGATCATTCTTATTAAAGCAGCTGGATGCAGGCAGAGCTGACTTTCTAACTCCCAGGTCAACGAGCATAAAATTTCATTAGCTACAGGAACTGTTTCTTATTTGTTTGTGAAAGCCCATGTGTATATACACACATCCATGAACACACAAACTGGCACACCAGAATGTTTGAATACGTTTGCGCATCCAAGTCAAATAATCAGGCCCAGAAAAAGGCTCATTTTAACAACGGCTTCATACAAAGCAAACAATCATTTTACTCTCCAAGGGACAGTCTACACTATGGGAAAAAATCGACACTGGCACCGTCGATATTCCAGAGTTCAAATCAGCGGGTCTAGTAAAGACCCGCTAATTCGAATGGAGAGGGCACACCTGTAGGCGCTGGTAACCCTGCTTTTATGAAGAGTAAGGGAAGTGGATGGGAGCGTGTGCTCCCATTGACTTCCCGCCATGTGGACAGTGTCAAAACACGATCGAAGATACTTTGAATCCAGCTACGTAACTAATGTAGCTGCAGTTGCGCATCTTAAGTTGACTCTCCCCTTTAGTGTAGACCTGGCCTCCTGAGCACCTCACATTCATCAGTGCATTTATTCTCACAACCCGAGGTGGGTGAGAAATAGTTTACCCACCCTGGAATAAATTTTGAGACATCAAAAACATGTTGTCTTAAATCAGGATGAAATGTCAAAATCATGAAACAGGATCTGAAAATCTGAAAAGAATTTCCATTCAAGTGAATAGAAATGTGTTGTTCCCGTGTGATCATTTTAAAAGATATTTTTAACATAACTCACTTAGCTTTGTTTTAAAACTTGTTTGAACAGGAAAACTGGGGAGTTTTCATTTTTGACATATTAAAGCAAAATGTTTTTGACCAAATTTTTCAAAACTGATCTTTTCCCATGAAAAGTTTTAGTTTCCACAAATCAGCATTTTTCCAGTGAAAAAAGGGTTTATTCCCCACATTCCTGGCCACCTCTATTCATAACATCTCTGTTAACTATTAGCCCTGTTTTCAGATGGGGGCATGGGCGCAAAGTGATTTGCCCAAGGTCATATGGGAAGACCGTGGCAGAGTCAGGAATTGAACTTGTATCTCTAGAATAGTGCCTCAACTGTTGGGACATCCTTTTCTCTCTTGGGGTTGAGCCTGATATACAATGGACCATCTTGAACCAATCTGTTGGGAGTTTTTTAACTTCTATGCTTTCAATTCATTTACTATAGAATCATAGAATCCTAGGGCTGGAAGAGACCTCAGGAGATCATCAAATCCAGCCCCCTGACCAAGGCAGGACCAATCCCAACTCAATCATCCCAGCCAGGGCTTTGTCAAGCTGAGACTTAAAAACCTCTAGAGATGGAGATTCTACCACCTCCCTAGGGAATCCATTCCAGTGCTTCACCCCCCCTCCTCGGGAAATAGTTTTTCCTAATATCCAACCTAGAGACCACTGCTCCTTGTTCTGCCATCCCTGACTACTGAGAACAGCCCTTTGGAACCTCCCTTCAGGAAGTTGAAGGCTACTATCAAATCCCCCCTCACTCTTCTCTTCTGCAGACTAAATAAACCCAAATCCCTCAGCCTCTCCCCATAGGTCATGTGCTCCAGCCCCCTCACCATTTTGGTTGCCCTCCGCTGGACCCTCTCCAACATTCAGGGTTAATAGTTCAATTTCTTTGCTCAAAGCATTCCCCCATCCTCCACACCTCTGATTCTTGTGTTTCTCTATGGCAGGATGTGGGGCAAGGAAAGTTCTGCATGCTTCATTGCCCCAAGGGCACTGCCAAGGGGGTAGAAAGACTAACCTGGAGCTGCAATGATGGGATGTAGGAGGTCTAAACTGTATGTCATTCTTATTACAAATAATGCAAAGGCTGGACCATGATTTCTCCTCCTTTCCCCCTCCCAGACTCCACTGAAGATTTCTTTCATTGAAATCTTTTGTTTTAAGCTATCAGGGATTTATTTGCCAAATCTGATTGGATCCCATCCTGAAAACAAGGTTTTAGTTATTCCCATATGTGGGATCAAAGAGTTGGGTACTGTTCCCAGGCACAGGTGCCCTTCGATGTCAGTTGCTGAAGTCTAAATATGCCTTTTTCCCACCCTGCAAGGTTAACATCCTGGGAGCATTTCTACAGAACTCAGGAAAACCATGACAGCCTTGGAAGGAAGGCCTATGTATTGGCTGTACCGGGTTTGGGGGGGGGGGCAGGATTTCTGGATTCTAATCCAGGACCTGCCCCCAATTTGTGCTGAGAGCCTAAGCCAGTCTGCTAAGGTGCTATGTGCCTCAGCGCTCCTGTCTGTGAAATGGGTGAGAATATCCACCCTGTAGGGGTGCTGTGAATGTCAGTTAATGGAGCATTTGAAATCCATTAATCAAATGGGTTAAGCAGAGATGAGTCCAAGGCCACAAAAACTGCACTGTTCTGCCAGGTCAGTATGCTTTGGTCTACACTAGAGAGTTATTTCAAAATAACACCCCTTATTCTGAAATAACAAGAGGAGCATCCATGCTAGCAAGCCCATTATTTCGAAATAACGGGCTGGTTATTTTGAAATAATAACTCCCGCTTTCCACAAGGAATAATGCTTATTTTGAAATAGTTATTTTGAAATAGCGGTCGTGTGGGTGCTCCACTGCTGCTATTTTAAAATAACAACTCCCCAGAGTTATTCAGAGTAATTACTCCCCAGTGCTTCCTAGGGCTTTAAGTCAAGGTAGTGCATCCACATTAAGGGAGCCTGCCTCGGACTAATTTCAAGGCTTCCCTGTAGTGTGGACACGCGAGTTCAAAACAGTTATTTTGGGAGGTATTATTTCGAACTAAGTTTTTTTAAAATAATTTCCTAGTGTAGACATGCCCTATGGTTTAATGGATAAAGCCCAGAGCTAGAACCCACAAAACCTGGGCTTCTATGGCCAGCTTTACTAGTAACCAACTGTGTAATTTTGAACAAGTCAGCTCACATTTCTGTGTTTCTGACTCCACTCCAACCATCTAGCTGCCTTGTGTTTTTAGGATAATTGGCTCTTTGGAGCAGAGAGACTGTCTCTTGCTGTGTATATGTACAATAGAATCCCAATATTTCTTTAGAGCTGCTAGATGCTCTTGTCGTGACAAATGATATAAAGAAGAAGAGAAAAAAAATGGGAACTGGATTTTGAGTGCCCTAAAGTGAGGAGTATCTGGATTTGGGATTTTTGGTTTGAGTCATTATAAATTCAAGGAGTGAGGGTTAAATTCAGATACTGTGCCAACCCAGAACCCCAAAATTCAGTGGTGTTTAGATCCAAAGATTCGGGTTCGTTGTTAATTTCATTGCTCACGCCAGTCCTTTATAAAAACGCATTATGAAGCCATTCTGGGGAAACCTGCATAGGGATTTTTGGACAACTGCTTATTCACTAATGCTGAGCTGGAAAATGTACTAGAAGGTGTATGTGTGAGACAGAGATAAGAATGTTAAACAGGAAAGCATCAGACATTTCAAATTAGAGCCTTACTGGGATTCAGTTCCATGGGTTTGGTCACTTGTCTTCTTCCAGGCCCCACGTGACTGACCAAAGATGAGAAATAAATACTTAACATTTCACTGGAACCAGAACAAAAATAGCTTAGGTACGTTTGCGGCAAAATTTCAACCTCCTGAGCCTTCTTTATTCTGAGGGATATTACTGTGTGGAATAAAGGAAAAACCATAAATATTTGCCTCCAAATGAAAGACCAGATGCCCCTCAGTGAATGTGCATGTCTGTCTGTGGTGATACATGATTTAAAGTTAAAACTGACAAGGATTTTTATGAATGGAGTTAATAAAGGTCCAGTTCCAAAATAAATAAGGGCTGACAGGGGTAGAAGAGGGGAGAAAAAAGGGGGGGGGGAAATAAATCAATTAGAGCAGTACTTTTTTTTTTATAAAGTACCCCTTTTTTAAAAAAAATTATAAGTACCCCCAGAACCTACAGTTTTCAGGCACACTCAATTTTTTCTACCGTTGCAACACATTTGTTTAAACAACTTAATTGTAGCCGGGCAGGCAATGACATTTTTGGGTGTAAAAAGTACAAAAATAATAAAACACTGTAAAACTTAAAATAAAAATTCCATTTTCTCCAAATTTCAGTTGTGTCGATGTACTCCCCCCAGACTTCTCTTGAGTACCCCTAAGGGTACTTATACCATTGGTTGAGAAACACTGGTTGAGAAGCTTCAGAATTGTTATTCATGCTTAAATTTGACACTTTATGTATGGGTCTCAACAAAGATTCTAATTATCTCACCCATTACAAAGATAGCTTTCCCAATTATCACCCCTAATGTTATTACCTCACAGACACTAACCTTCCCCCCTCACCCCCACTCTGTTCTAAAATTTGATTTGTCAATTTCATATGTGTTCATTTTTTTGATTGTATCACTTTGGTATATATGGTTGTGCCAATTTTCTTCCACAAATTGAGCTGAGGAAGTGGGTCTGGCCCATGAAAGCTCATCACCTAATAAACCATCTTGTTAGTCTTTAAAGTGTTACATAGTTCTGTCTTTTGTTTCAGCTGAATTAGAGTATTCATGTCATATGAAGCTGATAGAAGTCATCTGAAGAAGTGGGCTGTGCCCACGAAAACTCATGATACATATTTTGTTAGTCTATAAAGTGCTACCAGACCATTTGTTGATTTTTCTGTACAGACTAACTCCGCTACCCCCTGAAACTCCTGATAGAGAAGGTGCAAATTGTTCTTAAGTACCCACTGTTTTGTTTTTGAAGTCATTAGGATGTGGAAGGTAGTGTGCTAACTAAGTAATGTCTTTGTTCATACCTTTGTGATGGGTCCCAAACCTATAAATGAAGTTAAGTTCCAAGGCTTCCCTGGGTTTTTGGCTTGTGGAATTAGCCTGACACAACACAGTGACTCTGAGATCCATTAATGAGTGTTCCGGCAAGTTAAAATGTTCTCCAGCAGGTTTCTGGGTGTTGCTTTTTTCGGATATCTGATTTGTTTTGTTAGTCTATAACTGGAAAAACTTAAAAAACAAGCATTGCTTCCCCTTGGTCAGCAGCCATTTTGTGCCGGCAGCCTTGCGGAACCAGGTAAGCATGGGGGCTGGGGTTGGGGGGCTGGGGGTGTTGGGAGCCGTGGGAGGGTTTCGCGGGGGGGGAGGCTGGGCGCTGAGTGTTTGTAGGGTTGCCAGGTGCCCGGCATTTTCGCCTCCTGGCTGGGGAAAAAATCAGAAAATACCGGACATTTTAGGTGTCCGGTATTCTCTGAATTTTTGTACCGGTCAGGAGGCAAAAATACTGGACTGTTCAGGTGAACACCGGACACTTGGCAACCCTATGAAGCTTTTGAAAGGATTTTTGTGTTACTTGCTAAAATCTGAGTTCATGGGTTCTGTGTTTCCTCACAATTATCATTTTTCTGTCAGCACCATAGCTGTTCATGGTGCTTCACCCTGTAGTCCCTGACAGCACCCAACTGGATTCCTTCTGCTACCACAGGCCTCGGTCCCATTTTAGCCCTTTGAAGGCCACCCTTGCTGCAGGGCAATTGTCTATCCTCTTCTCCTCAGAGAGGCGGCATTTTTCATGTCTCAGTTCCATCCTTGTCTTTACAGAGACCGTGGATGTGGTGAGGAGTCTTGCGCCATAATAGGAAACGTTCTTGCCCTAACAATCTCACACCCTTTGCAGCTGGTAGGGTGACTTGAAGCCTAAACATGAGGGAAACAGTGGATTTCATTTTCCTCCCTGAACATTCCTTTAACCTTCTCTGTCAGTGTCCCAAGTCTCAGAGTTCTGTCTGGTAAGGATGACTACCCTGTCTGAGCATGAACGTGGGGGTGTTTTCCTGATGCTCAGGGGGAGCTCACACGTCATCCCCGCTGCAGAGATGGGAATTCATCCCATTATAACCGGAGAGTGGGCACTCATGCCACAGAGGAGAGAGTTCAGCCCACTCTGACCAGCCATCGATTGCCTCTGTTCACTGCCTGCTTCTTGGCCTAGCCCACGTGCCTCCACCTGGTGTATTCTGAGCTCTGCAAACGGTTCAATGCTGTGCTCTTCCCATGATACAAGCAGCTCCATTTGCTGATCACAGCCCTGCAGCTCCTCTCAGTCTCTCTGAAGACCTCTCGTGAGTTGAAACACAACATTCCCAGACACGTTTGTTTAACGTCTGGCTGTGTAAGCGTTGACTAGCGGTGAGTCAAACGTCTGGGCGAGCCCGCTTGCTCCCTCCCTGCACCCTCAACACCTCCACAGGGCCATCAACATACCAGCCACGGCTCATGGCTGGTGCTTCTTGGAAAGCTCTTTACTTCTGAGCACAAGCAACTGCTTCATATTCGTTCCACGAAACGGAGAGTTGCTGTCTCCTGGATTTCCTCTTTGCACGATTGACTCCATCAGGGTATGTCTGCACTAGCCACCCTAGTTCGAACTAGGGTGGCAGTGTAGGCATACCCTCAGAGAACAGAGGAAAGATGGGGATAAGTGTTACCCCAAAACCTGGATGAGCTCTGGGGTGACTTTCTAAAGCAGACATGAGTGTTTGCCTGGGCAGGGGAGTATCCCATTATAAATGCTCATTATGAAGGATTGGGTGGTTCAGGTGGGAATCATACAGCTAAACCTAGACATGGTCATAGTGAATGGCTGAATCTCTCTTCCTGGGAGTTTCTGAACTACTAAGTGCAATCCACACGTGGTCCCATCTTGTGGCACTAACAGAGAGAAAAACAAGTCTGCTCTGTAGCCTTAGTTAAGAGACAGCTGGCTTTTGCGGATTGAAACCAGAGGAACTGGGGAAGGCTGCATGTGGGCAATGGGAAAGAAAATGTCTCATGGGTCACACAGGGCACCCCAATGGGCTGCTTGCGGCCACCACTGGGTTATGATATGGAAACTCTCCTACTGGCAACTGGACTGAGACCAGCAAATTCAGCTCACCCAGGCCATAGACCACCTTCTCCTGGTGATGATGTTTATTCGGTCATAGCCCCATCGCATGTGAGCTCATAGGCTAGAAAACAGCATTGGCCTGATGAGTACAGAGAGAGGAACCCTTTGAGGAAAGCTGTAATGCTGGTGACTCCTTTCCTTTGGAGTCAGTATCAAGCCAATAGCCCAGAGCGAGGCTAGTGAGCGATATGCTGCGGTGGTTCCATCTCTTGACCATCTGGGTCATTAAAAGTTCCACTAGTACTTTTGACCTCTTGCAGGGATGATGATAAACAGCCTTCCCTGCAAGCTGCATGCTTGGGCAGCCAACCAGGAAAGAATCGAATGCTGCCCAGCTGATGAGCACAGCGCCCACAGTAGCATGTGTTTCTATGGGTGGTGCCCATCTGCACATGCCACAGTGCACAGAACAAAATGTATTCCTCACATGGATGGAAAAAAAATAGCGGGACCATTGATGATAACCCTGGTGTCCTGGCCAAATTGTTTGCTCTTCCTCAGAATAATCTAAAGTGTGGGGCACTGGACTGGGAGGCAGGAGACCGGGGCTCTAGTCCTGACTCTTCTAGTAGGTGACCTTGGGTGGTTATTAGCGGTTCAAAATCCTTCTGGAAGGGCATAACAAGTGGGGTTCCACAGGGTCTGTCTTGGGACTGGCTCGTTCAATATCTTCATCAACGATTTAGGTATTGGCATAGAGAATGTGCTTATGAAGTTTGCAGATGATACCAAGCTGGGAGGGGTTGCAAGTGCTTTGGAAAATAGGGTCATAACTCAAAAAGATCTGGACAAACTGGAGAAATGGTCTGAAACAAATAGGATGAAGTTTAATAAGGACAAACACAAAGTGCTCCACTTAGGAAGGAACAATCAGTCTCACACATACAGAATGGGAAGCGACTGTTTAGGAAGAAGTACTGCAGAAAGGGATCTAGGGGTCATAGTGGACCACAAGCTAAATATGAGCCAACAGTGTGATGCGGTTGCAAAAAAAGCAAACATGATTCTGGGAGGCATTAACAGGAGTGTTGTGAGCAAGACAAGAGAAGTCATTCTTCCGCTGTACTCTGCGCTGATTAGGCCTCAGTTGGAGTATTGTGTCCAATTCTGGGCACCACATTTCAAGAAAGATGTGGAGAAATTGGAGAAGGTCCAGAGAAGAGCAACAAGATGATTAAAGGTCTAGAGAACATGGCATATGAAGGAAGACTGAAAGAACTAGGCTTGTTTTGTTTGGAAAGGAGAAGACCAAGAGGAGACATGATAGCGGTCTTCAGGTATTTAAAAAGGGGTCACAGGGAAGCGGGAGAAAAATTGTTCTCCATGGCCTCTGAGGATAGAACAAGAAGCAATGGTCTTAAACTGTAGCAAGGGAGGTTTAGGTTGGACATTAGGAAAAACTTCCTACCTGTCAGGGTGGTTAAACACTGGAATAAGTTGCTTATGGAGGTTGTGGAATCTCCATCTCTGGAGATATTTAAGAACAGGTTAGATAGACATCTATCAGGGATGGTCTAGACAGTACTGGGTCCTGCCATGAGGGCAGGGGACTGGACTTGATGACCTCTCGAGGTCTCTTCCAGTTCTAGTTTTCTATGATGCTATGAAATCAGTTTCCCTGGTCTATGCCTCATTTTCCCCATCTGTATGCTGGGGAAAATGATGCTGACCTCCTTTGTAAAGCACTTTGCGATTGAAAAATGAAACTATTAGCGAAAACATGCTGTAGAAGAGCTAAGTATTAGTATAATGGAGCTGTTCTTCACTCCCCATATTGTTAAAGGGGTCATGCCCCTGCTATATTCCACCTCAGAGGCGGGTGCCTCTGAGTGCAGGAAATGAGAATAGGGCAGAAAACAGGGAGTCTGGAAATCCTGATTTTTACCACTGCCCTTCAGCTGCTGCCCGGCCTTGGGAAAAATCACTTCTCTGCCTCAGTTTCTCTGTCAGGACAATAATAATATTCATCTACCTTCCTCGGGGGGACTGTGAGATTTAATGTATTTATATTCATAAAGTGATTTGAGATACTCATATAAGACGTGCAGCGTAGTATTATAGAGAGAGCTTCTATGGTGTTTGGGTTACTCTACAGTGAAAGGTGATTCATAAAATAAGCACTATCCAAATGTGAGCATATTACTCCTCTAGACCTTACCCCCCTTCCTCGCCATCTCTGCCTTTCCTTGATTGACACTTGCTCTCGGCTTCATAGCTTGCCTCCCTATTACCACGGGGCTTTGGAAAACGAAAGCATTAGCACCATCTAGTGAAATTTACTCCAGTCCTCACCACAGAGCAATTTCAGGGCCATGCCAAAGCTCTGCAGGGGGAGGAGGGGTGTACTTTGTAGGCTAAACGCCCTGTCAGTCTGACATGTTCAGACCATTTGGGGGACGTTGTGCAAAAGGCTTTGGGTTCCATTTTGAAATTCTGCCCCTGAGGAAGGGGGGAGCGTCAGAATGACAAAGAGAGGCGGGTGACCAAATGGGGGGATTTTTCAGTGCCGGGGAAGGGGGCATAGGAGCAGCCAAGGCATTGAGAAGACCTCAAATGAAGTCCATAGAAGACAGCCCAGAGAATTTATTCGTCCACCTACCCATGCCCCAGCTTCGTGCTGTGCCTTCTTTCCGTAGTTATCCAGGTGTAAAGGCGATCGGGGAAAGACAGTAATGTCTGTTTCCCCCTCAGGGGCAGGCCGATTGAAGAGATAGGAACGGTCCTTTCTCTGCAGGAGCATTCATCTCAGCTGGAATCTGCTCGGGCACCTGGGCTCAGGGGCTTAACAGGCATTAGCACAGTCACTGCCATTGCCTCATGTCACATGCATCGTCGTCCTCAGAGTGGCCAGCCACCATATTTTTTCCACAGCTCCGATGCTCTTCGTGGATAATGCACCCTGAGGCCCAGGGCAGCTATAACGCTCCCAACAGGCTGAGGGGGAGCCTGAGGCAATGGACAGACTAATGGCTGATTTTGAAATCTCAGCAACAACCCACTTGCAGGGAATTAGCTCTCTTCCAACCCATAATCAGTGCGGCTTGTGCAACAGTTGGGCAGATGAAACTAAAAATTATACACACGGGCAATGGCTCGCGAGTTAGCCAAAGCCACGGGGCTGCTCTGCAGCTGTGTGGGTTTTGCCAGTTTTAAAAAAGAACCAGGCCCAATGTTCCCCGTCTTGGTTTGCAGTGAGATGCAACCGTGTCCCTTCTCCACCGTGCCTATGTCCAGGGCCTCCTGGCTGTTTCATAAGCGAACTAAGCAGATGCAAATGTCTTCCCTAAACAACAATAGAACAGAGACAGATGGATCCTTTTTTCATATGCCTGGTTCCCCTGCAGGCTCCTTTTCAAATGAGTCATAAACGTTCCTTGGCAGCCTCTTCTGTGTCTCTAATTGGGATCAGGCTAGCAGCACAGTGGATAGCTGCAAATGGAAACTACGTGTCAGCTTGACTCCTCCGTCCCCCTGCTAGTGCAGCCACTTGGGAAGGCTCCCGCTGGCACCCTGCAGAACAAGCCAGCTCCTTTCTGTCAACAATCAGACAGGGCCGCGTTGTACAGGGTTCGGGGTCCTTTACGCTTCTCATTTCCTGCCGAGACATGCCCTTTCACCTTTCCCCTCCTTTGGAAATAGAGCAGGAGCCTCTTTTTGCACGGTCGTTTGGGCATGAGGAAGGGGCCTTCAAAAGCCTGAAGTGGCAAGACCACCTGAGTTTATACAAGCCATGAGAGAGAAAGGAAGGGGGGTGGGATGCATCTTTTCACCTTAGAGCAGCTGCAGCTGCAAATGCGACTTTCACTGTCCCACAGGGAGGGCAGGAGGCAGTGGTTACCCCATTGCACTAGGTCCTATTCTTTATTAGGCAGAATGTACCTTTTTGGGGTAGGGGAGCACATCAGGTGTCTTCTCCTGCATCCAAAGGCTGGTCAACGCCCCACTTACCGAGGACCTGGTCTGAAACCTATTGAAGTCAACATGCCTAGATCAGGCCTGAGTTGATTGGTGAGTCACTCCTTTACCCAACCTATTGTGTTCTCCTGTGGAAATTAGCGGTGGACATTTCCCACGGGGCTGGGCTGTGTGGAACAGTCCGTTGAGAAGGAGGCCAGTGAGAAGACCTCCCCCATGCTGACAGGTCACCAATTTAAGGAGCATCGGCACGCCTTTCCAGCAGGGAGCAGCTGGACTTGAATGCTGGCTTGCAAGGTAATCAGGCAGCCAATAGCCCCAGGCTGACAACCAGCCACAGCTGTAAACTGTCTGCTTCCTATGACCCATAATGCCTCAGGAAGTTCCGCCTTGAGCGATCTGACTGACCATGGCTTTGCGATCCCTGATTGGTTCCTTGGTCCTTTATAAGCCCTGAGAGTGGGCAGGACTGTCCTTACTATTTCCGGGGCCCTACACAGTACTATGAAACTGGCACCCCGATGGCAGTCGGGTGGGGGGAATGATGATGTTTTAGTGGTGTGATTTTATAATCTTCAGTAACACACTAATGAAATATTTTTTAAAAATTTAAACTAAGATCCCGTTGACCCACAGAGTAAATTCAGAAACTGACAGGATAGACCCGAGGCTGGCAAATGCCCATTGAATGGTTTCATTACCACCTGAATGGCTCTTTCCCAGGTTCACTATCTGCCTAGTAGCTCTGGCAGGTTTTTTTGCTTTTAAGTGAATTAGATCCTCTCTGGAGGCAAAGCCACAGACCAGGGATAGGAAGAGGCAAGTGGGTGGACGTTAAAACTCAGAGATGCCCCAAATTTTCAGTAGCCCTACACAACTGAGAATTCTACCTATAGATAGGAATGGCTCTGGGGATAGGGGAGAGCAGAGAAGCATTCCAGGAAGTGTCCAAGCAACAATGGGGATCCCTAGCTAGCTGCCATGACTGCTCTATGATCTAGACGGTGCTTGGTCCTGCCGTGAGGGCAGGGGACCGGACTCAATGACTTCTCAAGGTCCCTTTCAGTTCTAGTGTTCTATGATTCTACTTTGCTGTTCCCAAACTCCTGGCTTTGACCTCATCTCTGACTTGGCTACTGACTCCCGATCGACTCCTGGGCCCCAACACAGGCCCTGATAGAGGGTACCAACCTTTGGCCTAATTCCTGACTCTGTCTCCAGCTTTGACTCCAGTGTGACTCTTGACTCCTGGCTTTTGACCATTTGCGCCAGTTCCTGGATCCCAAGCTCCTGCCACTAATCCTGCCTCCATGCAGCCGGGATCCTGATGTTTCCTTTCCCGTTTGTGTGACAGGGGGCTGGACCTCTGCACTGGAGGCCACCCGAGTGTGGCTTTTTGGGGTGCGCAGACTGGCAAACGTGAAGACTGCCGCGCACGCGCAGGGGCGCTACTGCCCGAACCTGGCGGCACTAGGACCCCGTGGCCACCTGCTGCCCCAGGCATGGGGACGCCAGACGGCGTAACACGGGGAATTCAAAAGGAAGGGGGGACTGGAGAGGCGGGGGGAGAGCAAGGGCTGGTTGTGCTGTCGCCCCCAGGAAGCCCAGAGGAGGTAGCCCACAAGGAAGGGGCAGACACGACAGAGACGGAGCCTCCCAGGACTGGCGAAGGAGTCAGACGGAAGGAGGACACGGAGGAACCCCGAACTGATAATCGCAACCGGGCATAAACTTGCGGTGACTATGGGATGGGGTACACTAGCAAGCAAAGAAAGGAAGACAGAGGCAGAGCAAGGGAAGGGGGCTTAGGGCGCACCCCAAACCCTGACTTTGCTACAGTCCACCTGTGCCAGATGAAATGCCAGGGCTCGGCTGATGCTCTGGGGCACCTGGAGACATCCCAGGTCTCTTGGCTCAGCGTGGCTTTCCTACATTCCAACCAGGCCTCTGGGGAGGGCAACAGCAGCAGGAGTTCTCCGGAAATCTCCTAAAACATTGATGATTCCAAGGCTGGTCGTGCACATGTGGATCCATCAGAATGGCTGTTTCTCCTGCCAACATTTCGATTCCCTTTCTGAAGCACTAAGAACCCTCCCTGCACCTCCCCAAAGTTAGAGGCAGCATGGCTCAGTGCCCCATTAGGTAATATTTTTAATGGACTGTAGAGGAGGTTCTTAGGGTTGGCTGGTAGTCATGGAAGAAGTGCTGTGTTCCGCCCAGTAAGAGGCCTGGAGTGGAAGTAGTCCCCCAGGTCTCGTTCTTCACTTCACTAGAACTCACGGACGTCACAGAGTTTAACCTACTGGGATTGCAGGTGGCCAGTCCGGGGCCCAGAATGCCTTCTCTGCGGACGGCATGTCACCATGTGGGCCTGTGGTGGAGAACGGGTTGATCCCTTGGGAAGTGGGGGAGGTCTAGGTTGGATATGAGGAAAAACTATTTCCCTAGGAGTGGGGTGAAGCACTGGGATGGGTTTCCAAGGGAAGTGGTAGAATCTCCATCCCTAGAAGTTTTAAAGTCCCAGCTTGACAAAGCCTGGGCTGGGATGATTGAATTGGGGTTGGTCCTGCTTTGGGCAGGGGGCTGGACTCGATGACTCCTAAGTTCTCATCCAACCCTAGGATTCTGTGATTCTAAGAGAAAATCGCTGTGATCCCAGTTATTGAAATGGGTCTCAACGGGGGCAGAATCCTGCTGAACAAGATTCTTATCACAAGTCTGTGCCAGCATTGTGGGGGAAAGCAGATCATACACAAGAACAAAGAATCTAACAGCCCATACAGATTCTAGCTGATAACTTACAATCCCCTTAGTTCCTTGATCATATTTTGCAAAATACACACTTGCCAGAGAATGTTATTTTACTGGAAAGGTCTAGAGCAGTGTTTCTCAATCTTTTTTTTTAATAAAGTACCCCTTTAAAAAACATTATAAATACCCCCAGTACCTACAGTTTTCAGACACAAATTTTTTTTCTACCATTGCAACACATTTGTTTAAACAACTTAATCATAGCTGGGTGTGCAATTAAATTTTTGGGTGTAAAAAGTACAAAAACAATAAAATGCTGTAAAACTTAAAAACAAAAATTCAGATTTCTCCAAATGTCAGTTGTTTTGACATACCCCCTCCCTAGACTGCTCTCAAGTATCCCTAAGGGTACTCATACCACTGGTTGAGAAACAGGAGAATGCCTCAGTACTTTGCCCATTTTGCTTTGGTGTCCTCCTTGCTATAGCTATAGAATAGCTACCAGATCAATGAGCGGATATTGGGCTTGGTTTTATAACATTCACCAGAGACTATAATGTTAGAGATAACAATATTCTCAGTGAATGCAACAGATACGTTTGAGTGGCCTGAAAAGAAATAATATGGTAGAATAATTGTTAGCACTGTCAGCAGCTTTTGACCACTCCCTGCCTCAGTTTCCAATCTGTACAATGGGGATAATAATTCTTCCTTTGACTGTCTTGTCTACTGAGACAAGCACTTGCGGCCAAGAAAGCCTCTGGGTATGTCTAGACTACAGGCTTTTGTCGACAGAGGCTTTGTCAACAATACTGTCGACAAAGCTTCTGTCGACAAAGAGTGTCTAGACTACATCCAGTTCTGTTGACAAAGCAAGCCTCTTCGTCGACATGAGAGTGTAGACACAAAGGACAGTGTAGCTGAAATAACACCTTCTGTCGACAGAACTCTGTCGACAAAAGGTGTTATTCCTAGTAGAATGAGGTTTACCACCATCGACAAAACTGCCGAGTTCATAACAACAGAACTCGGCAGTAGTGTAGATGCAGGTATAGTTTTGTCACCAAAATCCACTTGTGTCGACAAAACCCTGTAGTCTAGACACACCCCCATTGTGTGAATGTACAGCCCCTAGCACAATAGGGATCTGATCTCACCTGCGGTGATCAAGAGCAGGAGCAGGGCTTTACAACTCCCCTGGAAGTAGCTATTATTCCAACCAAGAAAGGGGATCACTTGCCTAAGATCACACAGAAGTTAGCAGCACAGTCTGAAAGAAGATCGCTTGTATCCTAGCTCTCAGTCCTTGGTTCTAACCACCAAATAATGTGGATTATATGTTAATCTCCCACTCTCTATAGTTACCCTTTAAGAAATAATTCCAAAACACAAAATACAGGAAAAGAATATAAAAGCTTCAGAGGGGTAGCTGAGTTAGTCTGTAGGGGCATGTCTACACTACAAAGTTAATTTGAAATAACAGCCGTTATTTCGAATTAACTTTAATAGTGTCTACACATACAAACCGCTATTTTGAAATTAATTCGAAATAGCGGAGCCCTTATTTCGAATTTGGTGAACCTCATTCTACGAGGAATAACGCCAAATTTGAAATAGCTAATTGGAAGTAAGTGTTGTGTAGACACTTATTTCGAATTAGCTGGCCTCCAGCCCTTTCCAGTTTCCCCTGGTGGCCACTCTGGGCCAAACCAGGAAAACTCCTCTCCTCTCCCCCAGACCCGGGGCCCTTAAAGGGGTAGACTCTGGCCACTGGGCACGTGCAAGAGCCAGGCCTGCCAGCAGCCGCAGACCCTCAGCCAGCGGCCACACAATGGCAGCCAGTGGCAGCCAGCTGTCCCCCGCCCATTCCCCCAGCACCCAGGGGCCAGCTAGGGGCTGTAGATGGCGCGCGCCCTCCTGGACCAGTGCGGAGGTCATGGACCTCATTGAGGTTTGGGGGGAGGCCCCCAGCGTCCATGATCTCTGCACTAGGCGGAGGAACACAGCTGTCTACGGCCGCATAGCGGCCACAATGGCCAGGAAAGGCCACAGGCGCACCCAGGAGCAGGTGCGCCTGAAGGTGAAGGAGCTGCGGCAGGCATACACTAGGGCCACCAGGGGCGGCGCCACAGCAGGGGCTGACACCTACCCCTACTTCCCTGCCCTCGACTGCATCCTGGGGGGCGAGGCGGTCCGTGCCAGCCCGCGAGGCAGCAAGCCGGGAGCCAAGGGCCCTGACCCGGGCACACCAGAGGGGCCACCATCAGCTGTCCCGGCACCAGAGTCGGCAGGGTCGTCCGGGGAGGCCATACCAGGTAAGTGCCAGCACTGTCCCCTACCCAGGGGGGAGGCGGGGAGGGAGACCAGGGACCGCGCACGTGGGCCATGCCTCCCACGGATCACGCAGCCACCTGTGCACGTGTGAGCATGTGCCATGCCACCCTTGGGAAGGTGGCTCCAGCTGCGTGACACGCAGGGGCCATGGCCCAATAGGCACATGAGTGTATGAAGAGACCTGACACGCTCCCGACCCCGGGGCAGGACCCAGCAGGACGCTCTCCCTTCACATGCCCCCTCTACACGAAGGTAGGGGACATCTCCCCCCCGCCCCACCCCTACCCCCCGGCTGCACTATACATGGCACAGGGGCATGGGTGCGGTCTTGGGAAAGCTCCCGGTCCTGGGGAGAGCCAGACATCCTGACCATGGCCTCTGCAAGCACAGCAGCTCTGACGGTGCAGGGCACAGTCGCCCTCACATCGCTGGGGGGCTGGGCATCATCCACTGCGTCCCCAGGGAGAACTGACCACTTCTCTTCTTTCTCTACAGCCGCACCAGCTGCTCGTGCAGGGCGCACCACCCCGCCCGGGACAAGCTCCCGCACCCGCGGCCTGCTCCGGACCACCACCACGCGGCAGGGGTACCGGGACCAGCACCTGGGGCCCCTGCGAGCCTTGCACTGCACCATCCAGGCCTGGATGCATGAGGACCTACAGCTCCGCCGGGAGCAGCTTGCTCAGGACCGAGCCGTGAACTCAACCCTGCAGGCCCTGCTGTAGAGTGTGCTGCCCTGTGCTGGTCCTGCACCTGCTGCCCCCCCCAGCTACAGTTCCTCCTCCCACTCCTGCCCCCCCCACCTCTTCCTCCTCAACCTCCACACCCCCCACCTCAACCTCTGCACCCTCCTCCCCATCCCCCCGGGGATGCCGAGGCTCCTGCACCTGCTGTGCTGGGAGACATGTGGCCCGACGAGACCCCCACCCCTGAGCCCTGAGCTTCCCCTCCCCCTTCTTCCCTTTGCTTCCCCCTTCCAGCTCCCTCCTCCCTGCTTTCCCCCTCCCCTCTCCCACCCTCTCCTGCCCTCTCCCGCCTCCTTTCCCCCGTCTCCCCAGAGTTTCATTCCCCCTCCCCAGTTGTGTTAAATAAAGACCGTTTTTATTTTTGAAAATACGCGTAATTTATTTGACATCAGGAAGGGGCGGCTAGGGAAGGGTAAGTGGAAGGACGAGAGGGAGGAATGGGGCACAAGCCCCCAGTGGGGCAGACCGGGGAAACTGTTAGCGCTCCTCAGGGTAGAAGCTCCCCTACAGAGCCCCCCGGATCCTGACAGCCCCTTGATGGTGCTCCAGGATGGCAGCCTGCAGACAGTGCAGCCAGGCTGCCGGCAACGTGTCCACGAGACGCAGCAGAGTCCCCGGGGGCAGGTCTGATTCCATGTTGCAGAGTGCCGTGGTGTCCTGAGTGAGGGCAAGCAGAGCACTCCGAGACACAAATGCTTTGCTGTCCCTCAGCGAGGTAGACCAGCAAGCAGAGAAACCTGAGAACTGTCTGTCCGGGATGGGGGGT
Organism: Pelochelys cantorii; assembly: GCA_032595735.1. Lineage (NCBI taxonomy): Eukaryota > Metazoa > Chordata > Testudines > Trionychidae > Pelochelys > Pelochelys cantorii. The sequence continues at coordinate 8,981,276 of CM064347.1, forward strand.
CGGGTCCCTTTAAGCACAGCCTCGGCTAGCCTGAGGCAGCAGCCCCACACACTAAGTCTGACCCTTTGGGCAGTGGTTCCGGCCAGCCTTACCTTCGATTCAGGGTCCACTCAATGTGGATCCGCTATTTCGAATTAGAAAAATGCTATTTTGAATTAGTTTTTGTGTCTAAATGCGTTATTTTGAATTAGCTTATTTCGAATTAACTAATTCGAAATAAGTTAATTCGAAATAGCGCTGTAGTGTAAACATACCCTAATAGAAAAAACTTAAAAAACAACAAATAGTCTGGTAGCACATTAAAGACTAACAAAACATGTAGATGGTATCATGAGCTTTTGTGGGCAAAACCCACTTCTTCAGATGACTGGAGTATAATGAGTCCAGATCCAAGGATAAATAAGGGAAGGAGGGAGGGGGAGGGGAGAAGAAAAAGAGAGAATATGTGCAGCTCCTAGTACAATTTAGCCCTAGTCTTGGTTGGGGGGGCCCGCCCCCCCTAGACGCTGTCATCATTATCATCAGATGTGAAAATGACACTCCCCATGTATCTGGCCCAAGGAGAAGTGAGAGCAAGTTTGATTTATATAGAGGAAAAGATGCAAAAAGAAGAGAATGTAAAAACAACAACAACCAAAAAGCAGAGCCCAGTGTGAAGACACGTACATGCTTGCAGAGCCAGACAAGACACCTTCCCTGCCAAAATCCCAGCTTAGTTCCCTCTATGTCCATTTCGCATTCAGGGACTTCCAGGGAAAATCTCGACCCAGACTGTTCGCACATTCTTCTTCTTTTTCTCCTGCTAGGGTGTTGAAGGGTGGTGGGAAAGCATGTACTGTGCATAGACATTCAGATTCTGACATTTCTCCACCTGACAAGTTAAAAGTGCATGCCGCACTCGCTGAGCCAAAGAAAATCACTTCCCCTTGTCCCGGGGACTTATTTATTAGACTCTCCCGTTGGCTTTTGGACAGCACAGCTTTGATTCAGGGGCTGCTGCTGTGCTCTGAAGTGACAGCAGAGGGGAGATACCACAGCTCCTTCCGTAAAAGAGACAGCAGTAGAAGAGTTAAGACCGTTTGATGTACAACAGTCTGTTTCTTGGTGCCGGGGAAGCAAGCAGGAGAGAAAGAACGCGAAAGAGTGCACCGATAGCTTTATAACTCATGAGAGGAGGTCGGCAGTTTAATGCCTCTCTCTGCCACAGATTTCCCATGTGATTTTCATCAACTCACTTGACCACTCTGTGCCTCAGTTTGCCATCTGTGAAATGGGGATAATAGTTCTACCGTTGTCTGTCTTGCCTATTGAGACAAGCTCTTGGGGCAGAAAAAGCCTCTCCCATTGTGTGGACGTACAATAGGGATCTCATCTTGGTTGAGGTGTTATTATTAATACTAGAGCTAGAAAAGCTTCCAGACCATGGCCTTCCCCTCACCCCAGAGCACACCCACAAAAACTGCCTCTGCTTCACCACAGATTGGCACTGGCCCAACAGATTAAGAAGTTTCACTGTCAGTCTGGAGTTAATGTGAAATTTCTCAGGATGGGTTCAAATGCAGGAGCAGAGAGAGACAGAGAGAGCAAGACCACACAAGAAAAATGATGAAGGGTTCAGAATAGGTGCCATGTGAAAAGAGATTAAAGAGACTCTCCTTAGCTTCCTGGAATCTGTTAAAAATCATGAAAGTCAATAAAAATCATGACATTCTCAGAAAAGGGCATCATTCCTCCTATCCATCACACACACCCCAACTCACAGATGGGGCTAGACAGGCTGATCCACCCTGGCTGTGATTTCTTCATGGAGGTCTAGGAGAAACCATAGTTAATAATAGACATGCACACACGAGATTCATTACCTGAATACATGAAGAACTAAACAAGATTCCCTACATTCGTAAAATACAGTGACTTAGAAACAGGGAGGGTTTTAACTGGCTTAATCTGGGAAACCTTCATGGAAGAGTGCATCAGCCACTTTGTTAGCAGCTCCTGTGCTCTGTGTGAAGAAAAACTCCCTTTTGTTTGTTTTAAACCTACTACCTATTAATTTCATTTGGTGACTCCTAGTCCTTATGTTATGGGAACAAGTAAATAATTTTTCCTTATTCACTTTTTCCACACTACTCATGATTTTATAGACCTCTAACCTATCCCCCCTTAGTCTCCTCTTTTCTAAGATTAAAAGTCCCAGACTTTTTAATCTCTCCTCATATGGGACCAGTTCCAAACCCCTCATCATTTTTGTTGCCCTTTTCTGAACCTTTTCCAATGCCAATATATCTTTCTGGAGATGAGGCGACCACATCTGTATGCAGTATTCAAGATATGGGCGTACCATGGTTTTTTACAGAGGTAATAAGATGTTCTCTGTCTTAGGGTATGTCTACACTGCATCCCTAGTTCGAGCTAGGGATGCAAATGGAGACGACCGAAGTAGTTAAGGAAGCGGGGATTTAAATATCCCCTGCTTCATTCACATGATCTCGCCGGCGCGCTAGTTCGAATCCCTGCTGATTCGAATCAGGAAGTGCGTGCCAGGATGTGTTAGTTTGGACTACAGCCCTTAGTAGGGAGTAACGTTAGTTCGGACTAAGGGCTTTAGTCCGAACTAACGCGTCCCGGCGTGCACTTCCTGGTTCGAATCAGCAGGGATTCGAACTAGCGCGCCGGCGAGATCATGTGAATGAAGCGGGAGATATTTAAATCCCCGCTTCATTAACTACTTCGGTCGTCTCCATTTGCATCCCTAGTTCGAACTACAGATGCAGTGTAGACGTACCCTTATTCTCTATACATTTTTTAATGATTCCTAACATTCCATTTGCTTTTTTGACTGCCGCTGCACACTGGGTGGCTGTTTTCAGAGAACTATTCAGAGTGACTCCAAGATCTCTCTCTTGAGTAGTTATAGCTAAATTAGTTCCCATCATATGGTATGTATAGTTGGGTTAATTTCTTCCAATGTGCATTCCTTTACATTTATCAACAGTAAATTTCATTTGCCATTTTGTTGCCCAATCACTTAGTTTTGTGAGATCTTTTTGAAGCTCTTCACAGTCTGTTTTGGTCTTACTATTTTGAGCAGTTTAGTATCATCTGCAAATTTTGCCACCTCACTGTTTATCCCTTTCTCCAGATCATTTATAAATAGGTTGAAGAGAATTAGTCCCAGTATGGACCCTTGGGGGACACCACTAGTTACCTCTCTCCATTCTGAAAGCTTACCATTTATTCCTACCCTTTGTTTCCTGTCTTTTAACCAGTTATCAGTCCATGAGAGGACCTCACCTCTTATCCCATGACAACTTACTTTACTTAAGAGCCTTTGGTGAGGGACCTGGTCAAAGGCTTTCTGGAAATCTAAGTACACTATACCCACTGGATCCTCCTAGTCCACATGTTTGTTGATCCCCTCAAACAACTCTAGTAGATTAGTAAGGCATGACTTCCTTTATAGAAACCATGCTGACTTTTCCCCAACAAATTATGTTCATCCATGTGTCTGACAATTTTATGCTTTACTATAGTTTCAACCAATTTGCCTGGTACTCACTTATCAGTCTGTAATTACCAGGATCTCCTCTAGAGCCCTTTTTAAATATTGGCATCACCTTAGCTATCTTCCCCATCATTGGGTACAGAAGCTGATTTAAAGGCTCAATTACAAACCACAGTTAAAAGTTCCACAATTTCCCATTTGAGTTCTTTCAGAACTCTTGGGTGAATGCCATCTGGTCCTGGTGATTTGTTACTGTTAAGTTTATCGATTGTTCTAAAACCTCCTCTAATGAGTGAGAGTGGGTCATTTTTGAAATTTACTCCTTAGGCTTTAGTCTATCCCATCCTTTGCTGCACATCCTTGCCTGTCAACTGCCCTTCTCTCCAAATCTTCCCATTTCATGTTGAGGTGCTTGTTGTCGTTCAGAATTGTTCATTTCCATGCAACTATTCCTCAAAAAATGAGATTTACAGGATTTGTTGAAAAAGGCTTTATTTTCGACAGATCCATGTCTAGACTGCCTTTTTTTTTAAAAAAAACCTCCATTTTGAAAAAAAGCAGCAGCTATGTTTATGCTAATGAGGCGCAGGATATTTAAATACCTGCTTCATTAACAATTTTGATGTGCCTAATCTACATCTCTCTGTCGACAGAGCGGTGTAGTCTAGACACATCCTGGGAAAATGCTTTCTGCAAGGAAGAAGCCTTTTTCTGAAAGAGCCCTTTGGGAAAAAGGCATGTGTGGATGGGGAAGAGGGAGTTCCTTCAAAAGAAAAGGAAAGAGAAAAAAGCATGGGTGCCCTGGTGGCCACTCTGTCCATAGTAATCGCAGTTTAAATGCAAGATAGCATCCATTCAGTGTGGACGCTATCTTTAAAAAAAGCAGATCGCTTTTTCGATGCACTTTTGCTGTGTAGATGCTCTCTTTCAAAAGAAGTTTTTTTTGAAGATCTCTTCTGGAAAAGCTTCTTCTGAAAGAAGCCTGCAGACTATATATAGCCATCCTTTGGCAAGGAGTTCCACAGGTTGTCTGTGTGTTGCATGAAGAAATACTTTCTTTGTTTGCTTTAAACCTGCTACCTATTAATTTTATTTGGTGACCCCCTAATTCTTGTGTTATGGGAACAAGTAAATAACTTTATTTGCTTTCTCCCCACTTGTCATGGTTTTAAAGACCTCTAGCACATCCCTCCTCCCCCTTAATCTCCTCTTTCCTAAAATGAAAAGTCCCAGTCTTTGTAATCTCTCTTCATATGGCACCCATTCCAAATCCCTAATCATTTTTGTTGTCCTTTTCTGACCTTTTTCCAATGCTAAGATATCTTTTGAATACTGCTTACAGATATCACATCTGTAAGCAGTATTCATGATGTGGGCGTACCATGGATTTCTTTAGAGGCAATAAGATATTCTCTGCCTTATTCTCTATCCCTTTTTAAATTATTCCTAACATTCTGTTGCCTTTTTTTGACTGCTGCTGCCCATAGAGTTCTGATTAATAATGGACAGCTTAAGTGCTTTTTCTTAGTGAGCCATGGGGAGGGGGTGGCATTCTCTTTTCCCATCCCACCCAGAGAAAAACATGGCTGTATTGGACAATACTAATTATGTGATGCTGTGATGTCATCACTAAATCTGCCCATGGCTGCTGTATGGTATTCATCAAGGAATGATATTCATTTTTCACTTTCTTAACAAATATATAATAAAAATGAATGCTTTGAGGTTTTATCAACCATTTTTTTTGCCTTTTTTCAGGGAAAAAATGTTTTCTGGATCAGAATCAAGACTGCTCAAGGTTGGGACTTCCAAATCGAACCCAGACTAACTGTACACTCAATCATGCAAACACTTACATCCCTGAATAACTTTACTACCATGAGCAGACCCAGTGGAGTTAATGGAACAACACTCACAGTAGCACACGCATGTTTGAAGGTCTGTGCTCTTATTAGGCATGTGCCATACAGGTGGGCTTCGATTAGTTTAATCTCCTACATGTTCATTGCCCCCATAATGAAAAACTCATGTAAACTAGCTTAACATCAGTGCATCAGAGTAGATGATAAAGGAGCAATCTGCTTTCCTCCTCCCCAGCTTTGTCTTCACACTGGTTTACTTTTGTAAGTAGGCTCAATGCTGAAATCCAAAGAGGTAATGAAAGCAATACACATAAAAGCGTGCCTGTTAGACTCTTACTTAGAAAGATGAGGTGCTATTAAAAATGTTACAGCTGCTACATTCATCCATAAATGAAAAATAACATTTGGTCTTAAAGAAACTGTGCTAAGAAAATCTCATGGCGACTTTTAATAAGATTTATTTCCTTTTTGTTTGAACTCCTCTTGGGCTGTCTCATATGTTTGGAAAAGTTTTCAAGCGACAAACTGGCCAGAAGTAGAATTTCTTGGAAATCACCACGCAAGGTAAAGGGCGACAGAGTCAGTTAGTATTTTTCATTGCAATGAAAAATGGAATCTCAGAAACATATTCGGTGATATGCAAGGAGTGTTTCCAGTGACATCAGTTTTGTAATACCAGAGCATTGTACACAGAGGCCAAATAGTGCCACATAGCAAGTCATGTAATAATCAGGTAAAATAAAGAAATATCCAGCATGTATAGAACCTTTTTCATCTAGGTGGGATGTGCCCATCTTCTTGTGTTTTTGTTGACGTATCTTGGTATGAGAAGATTACCTGGAGTTGCTTGGGTCCTTAACTCAATTAATTTTGGGGTTTTTTTGGAAAATAAAATGAAAATGTACATGCTTCATTCAGATCATTGTTGATTAGCAGAGCACTGTCAGCAAGGTTTCTTGTTTCTACTGGTGGTGCACATTTGCACATGCCTTGGTGCATATAAAATTATTCCACACATGGGAAAAATCTACACATGTCTGGAAAAGATTAGCAGGAACATTGCTTGACACCGTTCCATCTTGCACCAGGGATTAGCTGGGATCCACTGGTCCCAGGATGGGGGAATTTCAAAGGCCACTTATTGCCTTTCCACCCTCAACTGGGTTGGTGTACGGTAGTTAGTTCAGAGAATATGGTCTCTGGTCTCTTCAGGTTTTAGTGACTGTACGGGCTGGGGGCCTGAATCAAACCCCAGATCCAAGCTCTTTCCTTCCTCAATCTTTGGGGTTGTTCAGCTCTCAGGCCTTGTCTACACTGGCATGTTTTGTTGCCAATCACTGCCTTTTGTTGACAACACAGTGAGAGTGTTTACACTGCAATGCAACTTTTGTTGGGAAAAATACCGTTTTGGCAACAAAAACCTTCCACTCCTGTGAAAGACTTTTCTGTTTCCCCCTCCCTTGATTATCAACAAAGAGCCAATGTGGACTCTGCTGTTTGTTTTTTCAAGAGAACTGGCTTCCGCCAGTTTCCCACAATGCCTGCCCTGATGGCTCTGCTCAGAGTTTTGTGATCTCTGCTCTCCTGCAGACCTGTGCCCCTCCCCTTTCAAAGCTCCAGGAAGTGTCTGACAGCTGAGCGAGCGGCTCCATTTGGGCTACAAACAAAGAGCAAATCATTGGAATGCTCCTGTTCTGCCCTGCTAGGAACACAGTGGCAGGCAGGTTGCGGCTGCAGGGGGAGGGCCGGAGAGGCAGCTGTGCTGCTTTGACATTCTTCAGCATGGAGAGCTCACAGAGCTCCAAGGGAACCCCAAGAAGTGCAGGGTTCAGCTCTGCCTTCCCACAGCATTGGGTGGTGGGATGCTTACCCACAGGGCGTTGCTCTGTTGACAGAGCAGAGTGGGCCATGAAAACTGGGAGGCAGAAAAATTGGTTTGACCATGTCACAGGGCGAGCTCTCACCCCCCTGGTACCTCCAGTGGATCACTCTGGGAATTAGCTTTTCAGCCCTGGAGCACCCCCTTCCTGCCCCAGTGCCCTTTCCTCCTAGTACTGTCCTAGGTCAGCACCCCTGCACTCTAGGATCTTCCCCTCCCAGGGAGTCCCCCATTTCCCCCACCTTGCCTCAGTGACCCACTGCCAGTCATCATCTAGCCCCTGCCTCAGGGGCAAACTGCAGCCTGACATGGCCACTCATCACTGGCAAGAGGACCTGCTGCCTTTGCCTACTCTGGCTGTTTCCCTGCAGCCTTAGTACACTCAGACCCTGCAGCATGGGAACTTGCCTGGCCAGAGCTCCCCAGCTCTGTCTACAGCCTGACTATCCTCAGGCATTGCAGCCTGAGAGGGGGGTCAGGACAGAGCTCTCCAGCTCTGCCTGCCTGCCTGCCTTTCCCCAGCCCAGCCCAGCCCTGCTCTGCTCTGCTCTGCTCTGCTCTGCTCTCAGGCAGCCTCCAGCTTCCTCATAGACTCATAATGGTCCCTTCTGACCTTAAAGTAAGCAGTCCCTCCTGCTCCCCAGCAAGAGCATGTGTGTCCTTCTTCCTTCCAGGAGCACTTATTTATACACCCCCACCTGGGCTCTAATTGGCTGTCTCTGCCTCAGCTGTGGGCTCCCCAGCTCAGCCTTCTCCCAGGGCTGGGTTTTAATCTTTAAAGGGCCAGTGTGGGGCAGACGCCCCTTCAGAGACCAGTTTTCATTTTTGCATGTTGACAGCACTTTGGTCGCCTAACCTTCCTAGTGTAGACTAGGGATGTTAAATATCGGTTAATTATTGAGTAACCTCATGAATTCTTATCTGTTAGTCAACTATTCTATAGTCCCTGGGGGCAGGGCCGGCAGCAGTGCAGGGTACCAGGCAGGAGCTAGTCTGTGAGGGGAGCCAGTTTAAAACCCAGCTCCTCTTGTGGACCGGCTGCTTGTTGCCGTGCTGCCTCTGATAAAGAGGCAGCAGTGCGGGGTGGCAGCAGCCCCTTTTCGGAGTGGGGGGTCTGAGCTCCCAGATCCAGCATGATCTGGAACTGAGCCGGGCTGCCTGTCCACCTGGCTCCTTATACACTTTAAATGCAGAGCCACAGTGGGAGTAGATGCTGGACTCAGCAGGAGCCAAGATTGAGCTGGGTTGCTGGCCACCCTGCTAAAAAATTAACTGGTTGCAGGGAGAGAGGGAAATGCGTGTAGTCTATAGCACTTACCTATACGCTTTTGCTTATCGGTTAATCGACTACACTCTTACATCCCTAGTGTAGACATAGCCTCAGCCTGCAGCTGAGCTTTGTTGCTTGGGCTTCTCTCTATCCTCCAGATAGAGGGGATGTTGCAAGAAGCCAAACTGCCATGGGATCCCTGCGAGGCAAGTGTTCCCAGAGGAAAGAATCTACCCACGACAAACAAGATACAATCGCCCAGGGATGCAGAGATCAAATACACAGCTCTGTTCTCATCTACGTGCTGCCCTTTTGATGCCCTCCAAAAAGGCCACAGCTGGTATAGCTTGCTCTAATTGTGGTGTCTTCCAAGCGTTCACACTACAACATATACACCGAGTGATGTCAGACGACTGGACATTTCTGGGACCGGAAAAGCCATCTTATCTACAAATCCCTCTGCGTGGGCTGGATTACACCAGTGGGCTGAGTGACCAGCATTCCTGGCCCTCGTCCTGTGTGGCAGGCGGCAGCCTTGGTTTGTTTCAGGAACAAGCATCACGGAGCAAGGGCATCACTCTCTTGCCCACTCTGTATTAAAGGGGGTTTTGTTGGGTTTTTTTTTTTTAAAGCAGTTTGGGCATGTGTTTAGGAAACATTCTAGAGAATCTGACTTCTGAGATCTATGCATAAAAGTTGCGCTATAAGGCTCGCGTATTACTATTTATTTGGTCTTTCTTGGACTGAGATTCTGGACTAGTTAACAACCCTCCCCACACACACACACTTGACATGAAGGGAAACTGAGGCACTGCGAGGGATTTCTTTTTTAACACGGTGTCACTAAGTCCGTACAGCAGCTCAATAGCCAAGCTGGGAATGGAACTGAGGTTTCTTAATTGCCATCCACTTTCTCCTAGCTACCAGACCATGTGGCCTCCCAAATTCTTTGTGGGAATAAACAGGGATAAGCATGTCACTGTTCAGAAGCACCTGACCATTCAGGACAAGACCAGGAAGAGATTGTGAGCTCAATGGGTGTCACAGAAGATACTGGTTCTGCCTTTCTGCTGGTCACCTACCATGTTTTCACAGTTCTGAGATGTTTTAATATGACCACGTATGTAGAAAAGATAGGACCACACAGTGGAGTGCCAGAGTGCAAATAACATCTTCTGGCTGCACATTGGGGAAAAATCATCCACATGTTCAGTGTTTCCTTGTTGTTGCACGTGGAACCTTTTCTTACTGAAGTTGGTTTCCTTAGCACACTCTGTGTGCAACGTTCATTTGTTCCCCACACATATTTCAGCATAGAAAGATGAAATCCCCAGTAAAAAAAAAAGTACAAGGGAAAGTAAAAGGCTCAAAACAAGGACCTAAATACATGCTTTTTGGCTGTGCCTAGCTATTACAGGAGAAGAAAGAAAGAAAGAAAGAAACTGGTGGACACTGAAGTCTGTAATCTGATTAAAGGACACTCTAATTTCAGCCTTCAGTGTTCATATTAATTAAGGCAATAAGGTATGTAAATGATTGAGAACAAAACACTCCAGGATGACCTGGCTTTCCCAAGCTAAGACAAAAATTTGGTCTTAAAAGGGGTAGCAAATCTCATTTACTTTCCTCCAAGACTGCACTCCTGGAACAACGCCTTGCTGTAATCCCAGCCAGAGAGCCATGGTTGAGAAATGTGAGGCTTTAGAAAGGGATTTGTGACTCCAGGTGAGCATCCCTCCTTCTCCCTGGGATCGACGCAATCTCTACCTCTGCATGGCAGATCAGAGAGTGACGGAAGCAGCTTTGCGAAGGTGCTTGTTGGAGGTACCATTCTCTTGTCAATTTCACATGCCGTTTTCAGCATGGTCTGGTGGACTGGGCACCCAATTAGGAATCAGGGCATCTGGGTTCTATCACTGAACTGCTGTGTGACCTTGGGTGAGTCATTTCCCCTCCCACACTTTGTCTTTGGGGCAGAGACTATTTCTCACTCACAGTGACATTTGTGCAACTTTGACTGTGGCTTCTAAGAGTGACTGTAACACAAATAGCATTAATAGGGCCCTACCAAATTCACAGCCATGCAAAGCCCATCATGGACTGTGGAATTTGGAGTCCTCCCATGAAATGTGGCCTTTTGTGTGCTTTTAACCTATACTATAGAGATTTTGGGGGCGGGGGGACAGGAACCACTAGCATTGCTCAAATTGGGGGTCCTGACCCAAAAGAGAGCTGCAGGGGGATCACAAGGTTATTTTTAGGAGGGCCATGCAGTATTGCCACCCTTACTTCTACACTGCCTTCAGAGCTGGGCAGCTGGTGAGCCGTGGTAGTGAAGTTGGCTGGGTGCGTAGCTCTTGAAAGCAGTACCCCACCAGCAGCAGCGCAGAAGTAAAGGAACCATACCATGCCAGCCTTACTTCTGTACTGCTGCCTTCAGAGCTGGGCAACTGGACAGTGGTTGCTGCTGACTGAGGGCCCAGCTCTGCGGGCGGCAGCACAGAAGTCAGGGTGGCAATACCAACCAGGCCATCCTTACTGCTGCTGGCAGCGGCTCTGCCTTCAGAGCTGGGCTCTCGGCCAGCAGCCACCGTGCGTCAGCTGCCCAGCTCTGAAGGCAGTGCCGCTGCCAACAGCTGCACAGAAGTAAGAGTAGCAATCCTGGCATCCCCCTATCATTACCTTGTGATCCTCACACAACTCCTGGGTTTGGGTCGGGACTGCTTAGACCAGTGTTTCCCAATTTTATTTTCCCATGGAGCCCTTAGGGCCCCGCCACGTTTGGTCGAGCAAAAAAAAAAAAAAAGCCCCAGCTCTGGCTCTACCTCTTTAGGAGGGGGCGGGGGGGCTCTTCACAGAACCCCAGGGTTCTGCAGAGCACCAATTGGAAAACACTGGCTTAGACACACACCAAAACTGTTACAAAGCTCCTCCCTCCTCCTTTTTCTTCTTCCCAACTCCTCTATCCCAACTGCTCCCCTGAGTTTCCTTTCCTACTCCTGGCATTCATCCTCCTTTTATTCCACACCTCTCACGAGGCTTAGAACAAGCATCTGATTTGTTTCCACAGGGCATCCTTCCCACTCTTGAAACCCAGTCACCAAACTGAGCTCCACCTTGAAGTTATCCTTCTTCTTGTGTTGCTGTTTCTCTCTCTGCCTGACAGGTGGTTCTGCCAAATATGACACCTTTACGTAGGAGAAATACACAAAGATGCCTCCTGTTCCCTTATAATTTCCTTATACATCTACATCCGGTGGGAATGACGTTGGATAATGCAAGTACTGAGTCAGTCTGGCTCCAGATACCTATTTAGCTATCCAAGGCAACCAAAACTCACGTCGATGCCACCACTATAGAATGTTAGTTCCTGGGAAGGGATGATGGATGTTCCATGCTGGTGAAGTGTCATGGATGTGGAGAGCACGCCCTAAATGAGGGCATGGCAAGATATGGCCCCCGGCTGCCCTGCTATACCCCCATCCCCAGGCCAATCGAGACCTGTGGGCCAGGGGAGTGCGCAAAGTAATTCGCTGTTCAAAGCAGCTAGTGGCTCCCTCCCCCAACCAGGGACATGCGGTGAGGGAGCCGCCAGCCATTTTGAACCGCAAATAACTTTGTGCACAGGTCCCAATTGGTCTGGTGGTGGGGGAACATGCGAAGTCTCCACCCCCCTCCCACCAGGGGCACACAGCACCTAGAGGCTGCGTCTAGACTGGCATGAATTTGCGCAAATGCTTTTAATGGAAAAGTTTTCCGTTAAAAGTATTTGTGCAAGGGAGAGTCTAGATTGGCACGGACGCTTTTGCGCAAAAGCACTTTTTGCGCAAAAGCGTCCGTGGCCAATCTAGATGCGCTTTTGCACAAGAAAGCCCCGATCGCCATTTTAGCCATCGGGGCTTTTTTCACAAAACAAAACAGCTGTCTACACTGGCCCTTTTGCCCGAACAGGAGCGTCAAAGTATTTGTGCAAGAAGCACTGAGGGTATGTCTACACTACCACCCTACTTCGAACTAGGGTGGCTAATGTAGGCATTCGAAGTTGCAAATGAAGCCCTGGATTTAAATATCCCGGGCTTCATTTGCATCTTCCCGGGCGCCGCCATTTTTAAAAGTCCCCTAGTCCGAACTCCGTGCCCGCGGCTACACGCGGCACGGAGTAGGTAGTTCGAATTAGGTTCTCTAATTCGAACTACCGTTACTCCTCGTGGAACGAGATGTACCGGTAGTTCGAATTAGAGAACCTAATTCGAACTACCTACTCCGTGCCGCGTGTAGCCGTGGGCACGGAGTTTGGACTAGGGGACTTTTAAAAATGGCGGCGCCCGGGAAGATGCAAATGAAGCCTGGGATATTTAAATCCCGGGCTTCATTTGCAACTTCGAATGCCTACATTAGCTACCCTAGTTCGAACTAGGGTGGTAGTGTAGACATACCCTTATTTCTTACATTAGAATGTCAGTGCTCTTCCGCAAATTCAAGTGACCAGTGTAGACAGCTGGCAAGTTTTTGCGCAAAAGCAGCTGCTTTTGCGGAAAAACTGGCCAGTCAAGACACAGCCAGAGGGAACAGGCCCTTTCCGCCATAGGCCCTGCCCCTTCCTCCTGAGGCCACACCCCTTTCGGGGGGGGCGGCCCCCCCACCTTTGCCAAAATTTGTGAAGTAGCCCCCCTGCTAAAATTATTTCCCACCTCTGCCCTCCATAGCATCACCCCCAGGGCAAAGGAGCTGAACGTCATGGGCGTTCACTGCAGCCCACATAAGGCCAACAATGGGCGTTTAATGAACTCTTTGTCTGAGTGTATCAAGCACATTTGCAGAAGCCCTGGGCTTGGCTCCAGCCTTACGAAATGTTTTGGGTTTTTTTAAATTTCCAACCCGTGTTTTTTTAATCCCAGGCAGGGCCTTTTGATCTCCATGTTCCACTTGTTTCAAAGCTCATCTAAAACCACCCAACAGTGAGTGGACTGAGCCCCAGACCTGCAGAAAGCAGCCCGTTTGTTCCAGGGGCTGGGGCGCCGGGGGAGGGGATGGCTTAGAGAGCCCCGGACGCGATTGTAACAATAACATGGAGGAAGCCCCGCTGGGGTGGACAAACCAGGGGCTGAGGCTGTGAAACGGGAGGCTCCCGTTGCACTACCGCTGTGCAGCAGGAAGCAGCAGGGTAGCTGCTCAGGGGAACACATAGTATTTCCCGCGGCCTTGCTGCCAAGCACAACATGTCTTGCACCGCTGCAAAATAGCTGCTCCGCTTCCTGTACGGTCTTTTGGGGTCAGCAAGTTCCATTTAACTCCTTCACCTCTAGGTCCTGCAGCAACGGGCTCTGGGCCAGCAGAATGCCAGCTCTTTCATGTCCGTGCTTTTAATGCTGGGAAGTGCTAGTGAAGACAATGCTGGAGGCTGTACGTACTAGGTGATTAAGTTCCCAAAGACTGTTCCAACCGCACTGGAGCTGATGGAGAGAGTCCCATAGACTTTGCTGCACTTTGGATCTGGCCAATGTTCCCTGGAATTTTTCTCCATCCAGGGGTGGAATAAATTTTGTCATGTGCACCAATACATGTGGAAATGTGCACCACCAATAGAAACACATGCTGGTGGCTGTGGGAGCTCTGCTAGTCAACTGGGTGGCATTTGAATCTCCCCTGGGCAGCCACTCCAGTGCACAGCTTACAAGAAACACTGGGCCTAGCCCTGCCTTTTCAAAAGTGGCCACTGACTTTCAGTGCCTCTTATTAGGAGAACCCAACTTGAGACTTTTGGGGCTTGGCTTTCAGCTCCATTGTGTAGCAGCCTTTTTGACAACTCTGTTGGTTTTTGAGGGGAATGACAACTGGCAAAGCTACTCCAGTGCTGGAAGGAAGGAAGAAAGAGAGAAAGAGGGTACATCTAGACTGCAGAGTTCTTCTGGGATACCAAAAAACAAACTGGAAAAGCAGACGTGGTTTTTCAGCATCCCTGCAAACCTCATTCTAAGAGGAAGAAGGGATGTTCTGAAATAGGCTTTTTTCCCAACGGGTGTAGTAGACAGGCCAATTGTCGGAAAAACCTCTTTTGGAAGAAAAGCAGAAAAAGATATGCAAATTGAGAAAGAAAGAAAGAAAGAAAGAGTTATTTCAAGCTAAGAGCCCTAGCTCAGCATACTTCTTGAGAAAGAACTGGGCCAGCTGACCTGCTCACAAACACTGGAAGTATCCTGAAGTAGCCTTTCCAAATCCATGTTTTCTCTCCATTCTCTTTGCTGACTTTGCCTTGTTCTCCTATGAGATTTTTTTGGCCTTCTCCCTTGGGTTGTTCTGGTTGCTTACACGATGCGTCGTGTGATTAAAATGTCACTGATCCTGCCAGCCAGTGTCAGAGTTGGAAAGGTCGGGCTTGGAGAGGTGGTTGGTTTTTTTCCCCTTCTTTACTAAACTGTATAAAACGCCAGACGAGGCCCTGTCTAGCACTCGGGCACAATCAGCCGGGTGCGGATACAGTTCATACCTCATGCCCTGCTCGGGCTGCCAGATTGTGCAGCAACAGCACCATTAGGACTTCCCAATTCAGTGTTGACATGCTGATTGGAGGTTTCCTCCTCATTCCAATTGTTTTCAGAGCTCTGTCATTTGCTGTAAGAGCACATACCTGGTTCCCACAGGTGGGAGCAGCAGGACGGAGGGAGAGAGGGGTAACACAGTCACCAAGGTATCCATCCCATGTCAGTATAATCAAACGCCTTCCAATGACTTACCTCCAG
This sequence comes from Pelochelys cantorii, assembly GCA_032595735.1. Taxonomy (NCBI): domain Eukaryota; kingdom Metazoa; phylum Chordata; order Testudines; family Trionychidae; genus Pelochelys; species Pelochelys cantorii. The sequence goes on from CM064347.1 coordinate 8,996,532, forward strand.
GAGGAAAATAACCCAGGAGGCAGGAATGAGAGAGAGAGAGAGAGACAAGCAGACACCTCTCCTGCTGCGGGAGAGACTGTGGTTCTAGCTTTGAAAACCAGTTCTTTGCCTTCATTGCCCCGAGGCGATTGCCATCTCTTGGGTAAGGAAAATAGCCAACCATTTGGGGGTTCACCTCCACATCTCGTTTATTGAGCCCATAACGTAGAGGGCCACATTTGGGCAAATGGTTCTGGTGTGGCCAGAGGTGGAAGAATAAATCAATGTGGTCGCGGGGTAATGATCCCCACCGGGGTCGCTTGTGGGGATGGAACCTGCATCTCTCCCCCTGCTGTTCTCCCCATGGGATGTGACCGCTGCAAAAGGCTGGAGGTAATGTTAGACAGTACTTGGTCCCGCCATGACGGCAGGGGACTGGACTTGATGACCTCTCGAGGTCCCTTCCAGTTCTAGGATTCTGTGATTGTCATTCACAAACAGAAGAAAGGGGCAGTTCTGGCTGGCTCCGAAAGCCAGTCAGGGAATTGAACCCATACCATGTGACTTACTTTGCGGGTTATAGGGCATAAATAATGATTAGCCAAATACTCAAGGCTGTGTAATGAACTTCTGCTCAGAGCCCTGAGTAAGGGCTGGGCCAGCCCACAAGGAACCAGGGGAAGGAATCCAAGGAATAATTTGTTGCAGCCCTTCACAGGCAGCTGCTTATATCCCCAGCTGACCAGCCTCTTCTCTGCTGGCTGGTGCATGAGGGTGGCTAGAACTCAGGCTCTGCCCCCTGTCCACCCACACGTGCACACTAAGGGGTTAACAGCCTTACAGCTCCCCTTCCACATACACAGAATACACAGCTGAGTAGGGCCCCTGAAAATTTGGGTCACCACTGAGTCTTAATGCCCACCCACCTGCCTCCTCCTATCTCTGTTCTGTGGCTCTCTGGAGAGGGTGTAGCTAACCTAAACAAGCAAACATCTGCCAGAGCTATTAGCAGAACACTGAACCTGGGAAAGAGCCATTCGCATGGTAATGAAGCCATGACACAGGCATTTGCCAGCCCCAGGTCTAGACTGTCAATTTCTGAGTTTACTGTGGTAGTCCACAGGACCTGCATTTAAAACAAGGGTGGGCAAAAGGGCCTCCATGGGCCAGCCCACAGAGGCCCTGCCACTCCCGTGCCCCCAGGCCAATCAGGTCCTGGGGGCAGGGGAGTGTGTGAAGCCTCTTCCTGCCCTGCCAAGGGCATGAGCACCTAATGGCAAGGGGGGCAAAGGGGCTTCTCCACTCCCAGACCAATTATGGTCTGAGGGTGGGGAAGCCCAGAAGCATTCTGGCCCTGCCCCTTCTGGATTAGGCCCTGCCCCTTCTGAGGCAGCCTGGAGCAATTTCAAAAATTTTTGAAGTGGCCCCCAGCCAAAAATTATTGCCCACCCTGGTTTAAAATGTGCTTTACAAATATTTCATTGATGTGTTGCTGCAGATTCTTCAGTCACATCTCTAAAATATCCTCATCCTCCCCAGCTGTCCATGGGGGCACCAGGTTAATAGTACTGCATAGGGCCCCATAAATCCAAAGGACAGCCCTGCCCCATGGAGCCAGCTCCTTCCTTCCTCCCCACCCCCCATCCCACTAGACCTAGCCTCCTCATCTGAGCAGTCTGCACAGGGAGGCAGAGGTGATCTTACGTTCCTTGGCTCCCCTGGATGGCTGCCTACCGGGAAGCGATCCTTTCCCCCACAGCCGGGAGGCTCTGCAGACCACGTGCAGAACAAGGAGTTTTAATGAGGCAGGCTGTCAGAATCCCACCTGAGGGGCAGAACTCAATTTCCACTGTTAAAAACACAGGGCAGGCTGTGATGGTCAATTCAATTATTGCCCGAAAGAATTCAGCCTCGCCTCCTTGGCAGTCCTTTCTGAAGCGAATCCCTGCCCACATCCCAGCCTTCCCATGGTGTTCCAGGCCATTCAGCTCATAAAAGACTTGATCCTTTTCCATGAGATGGAGGCCAAAAGTTTGGTTTTCATACGTGTGGGTGTTTTTTTTCTGGAGCAGTGCGGGAGTTTGTTTTTATTCTCTCTCATCTAAAGGGCTTACAACCTCGGACGTGGTCCAGAAACTCTCAGTATTCCCAGATCCTCCCCCTGCCTGCCCTCTAATGCAAAGAAGCCCTTCCAAACATCTCCATTTGAGCCCCACATTACCTACAAAATCGTGACAATGGTTAGGGAGCTCGTGTGCAGAGACCACGGCTGGTCCCCTGACCAGGATCGTCTCTTTGTTTCCTTGGACTCCCCAGTTAGACTGTCTGGAGCTATCAGCTATCTCTTGCCTTCTATTTAGCCTGTAAGCTCCTAGGAGGAAGGGTCATTCTTTTGTTCTGCATCTGTACAGCGCTGGAAGATCCGGGCCACAAGTGAGGATCCTGGCACCACAATCATCATACAGCTTCAGAGTTCAAAGCTGTGCCTCTATGAGAAAGAACAAACAGGCCTGATTCTGGTTCTGGTTTAGACCGCTGTAAATCAGGAGTAATCCCAGTGAACCCAGTGGTGTAAAACACACAATGGTGTTAAACAGTGTTTCTCAACCTTTTTTTATACAGTACCCCTTTTTAAAAATATATATATATATATAAGTACCCCCAGTATCTACAGTTTTCAGACACACACAATTTTTTCTACCATTGCAACACATTTGTTTAAACAACTTAATCGTAGCCAGGAGGGTGATGAAATTTTTGGGTGTAAAAAGTACAAAAATAAAAAAACGCTGTAAAACTGAAAACCAAAATTCAGTTTTCTCCAAATTTCAGTTGTGTTGACGTACCCCCCAGGCTTCTCTCGAGTACCCCAATGGTACTCATACCACTGGTTGAGAAACACAGGTATAAAAGATGAGTCCACCATTAGTCCCTTTATCACCAAGGGGACTGAACTCAGAACAATCCTATGGCCATTTTATGCCTATTCAAGCAATCTTTACAGTAACCACCCCCGCCCACTAAGGAATTCCTGCAAGGAATCCACATGAAGATTAGCCATTAGCCAAGCCAAGCTGTGGGCAAAGGCATATTCAGGGCTCGTGCCCACAGAAGAAAAGGCTGCGGTAAGGGCAGGCCTATGCTGCATCTTTTCCTGGCTGCTGGAACAACTCAAAGGGACTCTGGGCATCAGGGCAAAACTAAGGGGCTGTGTCTATACTGGCGCGATCTTGCACCAGAGCTATGCAAATGAGGCTCAGCGTGGAATATCGCCGAGCCTCATTTGCATAACTAATGAGCCACCATTTTTGCAGAAGAGGCTCTTGCGCAAGACGGAGCTGTTTACACTGCCCCTTCTTGCGCAAGAAAAACCCTCTTGCGCAAAGCCGTTATGCTGATTATTTTCAGGCATAACGGCTTTGCGCAAGAGGGTTTTTCCTGTGCAAGAAGGGACAGTGTAGACAGCTCCGTCTTGTGCAAGAGCCTCTTCCGCAAAAATGGCGGTTCATTAGTTATGCAAATGAGGCTCGGCGATATTCCACACTGAGCCTCATTTGCATAGCTCTGGCGCAACATCGCACCAATATAGACACAGCCGGGCAGTTCTGATTGGCCCAGCATAGGCCCCCTAGTTAGACTAATACAGCTCTTCTGCAGTGAGCTATTCTGCGAACGGTGCCTTGTTTGTTAACTGAATACGTGGCTCATGGGCATGTGCTTCAGTGCCCAAGTTTCCCTGGGAGCATTTAGGAAATACGCCACCTAGATTTGATTCCTGTTAGGAAACTTCAGTGGAGGTGGGCTGAGGGACGGGTTCGGTCACAGAGGTCCCCTTGAGACTGTCCTTTGGTGCGCTGAAATACCACAGAGCTCAACTACCTGCCCTCCACGGCACCCCACCACCCTGTCCTGTTGAGCCAGACCCTTTGGTCTCCTCCAGCAATAGCTCAGAGTTGCTGTAAGAGCCCCCGGCAGAGCAACACCGACACTGAGATCAGCTCAGCTCTGGGAAGGCTCAGTCAAAGGGACTTGCCACAACCTGAGATCAAGGTTCCCACTAAGCTGCGTGGTAGCACGGCTCTGCAGCTGCTTAATAAGCCCCACCCAAAGGCTCAGGGCTGCTGTGCATGGAGCTGCCTGAGGAAGAAGTCCTCACAGGGAACCCTGCCCACAACCCCCTTGGGACCAGAACCCCAGATGAATGTGCAGAGCAGGCTCATAAATTGCTCACCCCCTTTATCAATGAAAGAGTGAGGTGCACAGCTATTGTATGGAGTTTATTGATAAACAAAAATTACGTTTATTAAATATAAAAAGTAGGTTTTAAGTGGTTGCAAGTGAAAACAGACAGATCAAACTTACTAAGTAAAATAAAACAAAACACACCAGCTAAGCCTCATACTCCAAGTAATGTGTTACGTGCAATTTCTTACCCTAACAGGAGTTCAAATCATCTTTCTCACAAGCTGAGAGGCCTCCTAACTTGGGCCTGATCCTTTTAATGTTCAGTTTCAGGTAGTTGTAGCAGACATCTTAGACGGTAAACTGGGGTCTCCTGGCATCTGGCTGCAGCCCCTTTTGTTTGGTTTCCCACCTTTGTATCCCTATTGCCAAAGGCGGGAATTCTTTGTGTTCAGTTTAAACTTTTCACACTTCCAGCGGAAAACTACAGAATCTAAAATGGGTTCCAGCATCAGGTGACCTGGTCACATGTCTTGGCAAGTTCAGCCATAGTCTAGGCTTACAGGGAATATAACAAGACTATTCACAGATCATTGTCCTGAGTACTGGACCATTAAGTTCCTTGACTATTATTACCACATCTAGAGCAATAAAAATGTTTATATTTCATATTTCTGACTTCACATACAGGAATGATGCATGTGCACAAATGGAATATCCACATTTGGCAGATGATAACTTTTTAAATATGTTACATGAAGTATTGTGCATAAAGCATATTTGAATTATGTTATAACCATAAGTATATTTCCATACAAAATATGAAGTGCAACATCATGAAGGGAGAGGAGCTTAGTGTCTCTTTCTTTGGGGATTTCCAAATGAATGCCAGGATTCCAGACACTCAGGCTCCTTCAAAAATAAAAACAATGACTTTTAGTAATGCAAATGATTAATTTCATGCTGCCAGACTAGCTGCAAGGAAGGTCATTTCCTGCACTTAGATGCAGCCTGAGGTGGGGCTAGCTGTGCTGAGTTTTTGCACTTGAAGTTCTTTGAGCCATAGTTTGGGGCTGGCCTCCTTGTGTCTTGGGCAGGCATGAGTGAGGAGGTGAGGTCTGCCTCATGCCTTGAGGATGAGGAAACAGAAGCTTTGTGGACCTAATTGGGGAAGCCAACTCCATTGCTGAGGCTGCGCTCTGGAGAATGCCCTGCCAAATGTTCCAAACTAAGGCCTGTCAGCTCTTCTGCTCTGTTCTAGGCCTTACGCTGCCCTCAACATTATAAGCATAGAAATCATAGAATACTAGAACTAGAAGGGACCTTGAGAGGCCATCAAGTCTAGTCCCCTGCCCTCATGGCAGGACCAAGCACCATCTAGATCATCCCTGTTAGATGTCTATCTAACCTGCTCTTAAATATCTCCAAATATAGAAATTCCACATCCCTCCTAGGCAATTTATTCCAGTGCTTAACCACCCTGCCGGGTAGGAAGTTTTTCCTAAAGTCCAACCTAAACCTCCCTTCCTGCAATTTAAGCCCATTGCTTCTTGTCCTATCCTCAGAGGCCAAGGAGAACAATTTGTCTCCCTCCTCCTTGTAACACCCTTTTAGATACTTGGAAGCTGCTATCATGTCCCCTCTCGTCTTCTCTTTTCTAAACTAAACAAACCCAGTTCTTTCAGTCTTTCCTCACAGGTCATGTTTTCTAGACCTTTAATCTTTAATATCACTGCCAGAGTGCCTTCCGTTCAAGTACGTGAGATCTCCTCAGGCACTGAGGGGAACGGATAACATGCTTCAAGACCTACCTGTGCAACAGTCCCTGTCTCCTTGTTTCCCACCAATGTGCTGGCTCTGTCTCTCCTGGGGCCTGCCTTCCTCCTTCTACTCTCCTCTCCTCCTCCTGGTGTGCCCATTGAACCGAGTGGCCTCTAGCAGCCAACTTGCTAGTTCTAGAATGGCCATGGACAGATGTCCCTGAGTTCTTCAGAGCTGTGGGTTTTATACATGCTGCCTATATATGAAGCTGGGAGGTTGCCTGTCCAGGCCTGGACGGTGCTTGGGAGCCGTCTTCTCCATGTGCCAGTGGCGTACCTGGTGTCTTCTGTATTCCACAGGCACCTCTTTAATATGCTATATTTGAAGGCCAGATAATAAGGCCATTAATTCTTTGGCTCATGCTGTGAGCTACTTAATGGAACATGACAAGAAAACAATGTTTCTTCTATGGGAGTAATTACTGTTTGACTTTACATCTTTACCTATGGAAATAGTGATAATGAAAACCACCTCCCATAAAGGGGACATGAAATGCCTAATAACAAGCGCCGAAGTTTAACCCTAAAGACACCGAGACAGTTAATTTGTATCCAAGTTCTCCATTCGAGATCATCTCATCCGAAGAAGTAGGTTTTGCCCACGAAAACCCATGATACTATACATATATTTTTGTTAATTTCTAAGGTGCCATAGGACGACTCATGGCGGGGGGGGGGGTAACTTTTTTTTTTCGAACATCTACCATTGCTTCTTTCCATCACTGTACTCTAAGGGCACGTCTAGACTACCCATGGCTTCCGAAATAAGATATGCAAATTAGGCACGAATTCCCTTTTTTGGAAGAGTTTTTTTCAAAAAAAAAAAAAAAAGCAGTCTAGATGGGGGGGTTTCTCACAAAAACCCCCTTTTTCGAAAGAACCCTGTAAACCTCATTTTTTGAGGAATAAGGGTTTTTTCAAAAAAGGGGATTTTCGTGCAAAAAACCCCATCTCGACTGCTTTTTTTTTTTCAAAAAAAACTCTTCCGAAAAAGGGATTGGAAGAAGATATGCAAATTCATGCCTAATTTGCATATCTTCTTTTGGAAGCGTGGGTAGTCTAGATGTAGCCTAAGGTTCTAATTACTTCTTGTATGCAGCTCTCGCCAGAGATTAGCAGGCTCAGGAGGGTGAAATGAGATGTTCTTGCTGTCTCCTTTACTAGACCTTGTTTGAGGAATGGGTAACTTCAAGCATGTGCTTAAGAAGAAGGTAACTTTAGGCATGTTCTTAAGTAGTGTCCTGAATGGGGTCCTTCTGTATTCAGGGCCTGGTTCAAATCATGATGAAACCAATGGAAAGACTTCCATAGTCTTCAATAGTTTTGGATATGGGTCTTGGCTTTGTTAACGCCCAGCCGCTATGCTGAAGGACAACACGCGCCGTCTCTGAGTTTATACGGCGTAGATCTGCTATTAGGCAGAGGTTCTCCCTGCAAAATGACCCTGGAAAACAAGGGAAGAATTATTCCGTCACTCTTGTAAGCTCTGCTTCTGGTGGAACAGCCTGGAAAAGAGCCTGCATTTCCTGAGCGTGATGCAAGGATTACAAGGGAGGGGAGGGAGGAGAGGCGGGGGTGAAGAAGTGGGAGAAAGTTCAAAGGGTGTCAACGTGGCAGAGTCTCTGAACGTGCGGGCCTTCGCCTAGAGCTGGGGCTGACCTCTCAGCGGGGCCTGCGTGGAACACTGCATGGAAAAGGAGTCCCGATAAGAGTGGAGAGAGAGAGAAAGGGAGGGAGCCTAGGTATGAACTGATGAGAAAGGCTGTGTAGCAACACCATCAACCGCAGAAGGACCCAGCTTTGCATGCGGATGTGGCTGTCCAGTGGGACGCTGACTCACACAGGTTTTTCCCCCTTGCTGCCAATTATTCCCATCTAGGTTCCTTAGCACTCTCGTATAGAAAGATTCTATCCCCCCGCATCTGATCCTGGAAGCAACAATGAAGCGGATTGCTTCGACACAGCGCCACATCGTTACACCCATAACAACAACATTAAAAGGACACTGTCCGGTAGTTTGTCAGCACAGTTAGACTCTCTGGTGTTTACACCAACCTCTGGGAAGCCAGAGACTGCACTTTGTTTCCTCTTGATTCTTTGCTCCCCCTCCCAAAGGCATGCACACGGGTTTCCTTTTGTAGGGCCGCTCATGAAGGCAGAGTGTAGCCAACTCTCATGATTTTGTCACAAGTCTCAGGATAATGATTGTTTTCCTGAAAGCCCTGGCTCCCGGAATCAAGTGAAGAATTCTGCCTTCATTCTTAAAGAAAAAGTCCATTTCTCGCCCTTGTGGCTATGGAGAAAGCTTCAAAATGTGACACTCCTCCCCCACCCCACCCCTGGTGCAGCCTAGCGGCTCAAAATGAAGAAAGCCAATACAAAGAACACCGGGTCTGCTGTTTGTACACAGTCTCATGATTTTAAAGGCAGTCTCGTGCTTTTTGAACATTTGGGGTAGGCATGATGGAGCTCTACGCATTTCTTATTGCGGGTTTGGCTTGCGGGACCAGGCCGCACGCAGTAGTCTGTTTTTATGAAGCTGCTAATGAGGCCTGTGGCCTGTACATACTGGTTTGTTACGATAGGTTTGCCACAGAGAGCTGGGCTGTTCAAATGGCTTTGTTCTTATAGCGTTGCCAGAGAAATGGACGACTGATGCTGATTTTCATGTGTCAGGCGGGAAATAAGCATTGTGGTATTTGTTGTGGGAAAACCTACATACACATAATGGTGTGGTTTACAAAGACAGCCTATAGAAGAAAAGACAGCATTTTAGGGCTTATGCTGACCTTGACAGTGTTGTTCTAAGGTTGCTGGATGAACCAAGAAAATCATGGCAATTTTTAGCTCCTCCCTCAAGGTTGTGAGCAGGGCCTGGAACTGAATTAAGGAACTACAAGAGGATTTCAGTTTACAAGACTTTTTTTTAAACAGGATTCTAATAACGTGGCCTTATCCCTACTGCCAAACCCTTTTAGAAACTAGTTTAGACCAAGCTTACCCACAGTTTCCATAGCTGGGCCTAAGAACTGCACCGTGCACGTTAAGTGAGGTCACTCTGGGTATGTCTACACTGCAACTAGACACGCATCAGCTGACTCGGGCTTGGGCTGTGGGGCTGTAAAATTGTACTGTCGATGTTAGGGCTTGTCTCCAGGAGAGGAAGCCATGGAGACACCACTCTCTCTCTTGGCTGGAGCCAGTGCTCTAAGACCCATTCACCATGTTCAGGTTAGAGCCCAGGCTCAAACATCTATGCTGCCATTTCACAGCCCCATATCCTGAGGCCCGGGGGGGGGGGGGGGTCAAAGGGGTAGACAGAATTGCCAGGCCCCTGGGCAAAGTGGGAGGGCTGACTCTGCACTCCCGTAAAGGGGGGAGGGGCACTCCGATGGAAGGGGCGGAGCCTTACATGGAAGGGGTGGGGCTAGGGCTAGCCTCCCTCCACCAACCCTTCAGCAGCATCTGGGGCTTTCAAGATGATTTAAAGGGGCCTGGGGTTCCATCTGCAGCTAAGAGCACCGGGGCCTTTTAAATCACCAGGCCCGTCGGTGGGCCTGCCCAAACCCCACAAGCCCAAGTCAGCTGACACATGTCAGCCAAGGGTGTTTCACAGCAGAATCAACATGCTTCCTGCATCCCCTCAATTCCTCATCAACACTTAGTTCTCTAAAAGCACTTTCTTCTTGTGCTCTGGATCAGTGTTTCTCAACCAGTGTTACGAGTATCCTTAGGGGTAGTCGAGAGAAGTCTGGGGGGTACGTCAGCACAACTGACATTTGGAGAAAACTGAATTTTTGTTTTCAGTTTTACAGTGCTTTATTATTTTTGTACTTTTTACACCCCAAAAAATTTCATCACCTGCCTGGCTACGATTAAGTTGTTTAAACAAATATGTTGCAATGGTAGAAAAAAACTTTTGTGTGTCTGAAAACTATAGGTACTGGGCGTACTTAGAATTTTTTTAAAGGGGTACTTTATTAAAAAAGGTTGAGAAACACTGCTCTGGATTATCTCACTGTGATGGGATGGACCAGGCCCAGAGGCCAGAAAAGAGCCATAGAGAAGTCCTCCAAGGAGGCTAGAGTGGTTGCAGAGAAACCAGCCAATCAGGGTCCAGGAAGATTGATGGGGAACGGGATGCCATCAATGCTAGTGGAAATGGGGTAGGTTTAGAAGTCAAAATAAAAAAAGAGCAAGTTAAAAATGACTTACAAAAGATAAATGTCTGCACGTCACCAAGGCCTGATGAAATGCATCCTAGAATACCCCAGGAGCTGATAGAGGAGGTATCTGAGCCTTTAGCTATCATCTTTGAAAAGCCATGGAAGTCAGAAAAGATTCCAGAAGACTGAAAAAGGGCAAATATAGTGCCAGTCCATAAAAAGGGAAATAAGAACAACCCAGGAAACTACAGACCCGTCAGTTTAACTTCTGTTCCAGGAAAGATAATAGAGCAAATAATTAAGGAATCCATCTGCAAACATCTGGAAGAAAATAAGGTGATAAATAACAGCCAGCATGGATTTGTAAAGAACAATTCATGTCAAACCAATCTGACACCTTTCTTTGATAAAATATCAAACCTTCTAGATAAGGGAGAAGCGATGGATGTTGGTACACCTAGACTTCAGTAAAGCATTTGACACGATCTTGCATGACCTTCTTATCAATAAATTAGGGAAATACACCCTAGATGGGAGTACTATAAGGTGGGTGCATAACTGGCTGAATAATCATTCTCAGAGTGTACTTATTAACGGGTCACAGTCATGCTGGAAGAGCTTAAAAAGTGGAGTTCCGCAGGGGTCAGTTTGGGACTGGCTCTGTTCAATATCTTCATCCACAATTTAGATGATGGCATAGAGAGTACAATTACTAAATGTGCAGATGATAACAAGCTGGGAGGGGGTGCAAGTGCTTTGGAAGACAGGGTCATAATTTAAAATGATCTGGACAAACTGGAGAAATGGTCTGAGGTAAACAGGATGAAGTTTAATAAGGACAAATGCAAATTGCTCCACTTATGGAGGAACAATCCATTTCACATGTACAGAATGGGAAGTGACTGTCTAGGAAAGAGTACTGCAGAAAGAGATCTAAGGGTCATAGTGGACCACAAGCTAAATATGTGTCAAAAGTGTGATGCTGTTGCAAAAAAAGCAAACATGATTCTGGGATGCATTAACAGGAGTGTTGTGAGCAAGACACGAGAAGTTGTTCTTCTGCTCTACTCTGTGCTGATTAGACCTTAATTGGAGTATTGTGTCCAGTTCTGGGCACCACATTTCAAGAAAGATGTGGAGAAATTACAGAAGGTCCAGAGAAGAGCAACAAAAATGATTAAAGGTCTAGAAAACATGAGCTATCATAGAATCATAAAATACTAGGATTGGAAGGGACCTTGAGAGGTCATTGAGTCCAATCCCCTGCCCTCATGGCAGGACCCAGTACTGTTTAGACCATCCCTGATAGATATTTATCTAACCTACTCTTAAATATCTCCAGAGATGGAGATTCCACAACCACCCTCGGCAATTTATTCCAGTGTTTAACCACCCTGACAGGTAGGAAGATTTCCTAATGTCCGACCTAAACTTCCCTTGCTGCAGTTTAAGCCCATTGCTTCTTGTTCTATCCTCAGAGGCCAGGAAGAACCAATTTTCTCCCTCCTCCTTGTGATACCCTTTTAGTTACCTGAAAACTGTTATCATATCCCCTCTCAATTTTCTCTTTTCCAAACTAAACAAGCCCAATTCTTTCAGTCTTCCCTCATAGGTCTATGAAGACTGAAATAATTGGGCTTGTTTAGAAAAGAGAAGACTGAAAGAGGACATGATAGCTGTTTTCAAGTATCTAAAAGGATGTTACAAGGAGGAAGGAGACAAATTGTTCTCCATGGCATCTGATAATAGGCAAGAAACAATGGGCTTAAATTGCAGCAACAGAGGTTGAGAATGGACATTAGGAAAAAATTCCTAACTGTCAGTGTGGTTAAAACACTGGAATAATTTGCCCAGGGATGTTGTGGGATCTCCATCACTGGAGATAATTTCAGAGCAGGTTGGATAGGCATCTATCAGGGATGATCTAGATGGTGCTTGGACCTACCGTGAGAGCAGGGGACTGGACTCAATGATCTCTTGATGGCCCTTCCAGTTCTGGTATTCTGTGATTCTATGAAGGCCTATAAAAAGAAGCTACCGGACCAGCATCAGCTCAGTGTTTCTGGAGGCTTGAAGAGGTGTAGACCATGGCTGGCTGAGGGAGCAGCAGCACCATAGAGAACTCCATGGGGAGCGCTATTGTGGACTGTAGGACTTAAGATACAAACTCTGAGGTAAGGGTGAGGAAGTTGTCTCCAGGTGAGGAAACGAGGGAAATGCAACTCTCTCCGAGTGGAGAAACAAACTGAGAGACAAGAGGGACACTAGCAGAGGGCACTGGGATGGGCCCCTGTTAGATATGTACCCTGGAAGGGATTAGAGAGACGCGCACCACGCTGTGTGACTCGGCCAGAGGGCTGCCTGGCCACAAAGTCTGAGGAACAGAGGCCATGCTGGCACAGGCAACACACTCAGCCAGACAGGGACGCTCACGAGAGCTGAGTGCCACCCCATTACACTCACATTTGCCAAGCTGAGTACTGCTAGTGTGCGCGCACATGCGCGCATGAACTACAAATGTACAGGGCTAACCGAAAGCTCTAGAGCAGGGCCCTGTTTGGTTACATCATGCCAACAAAACAGATCACAGTTATGGCAGGGCTATTCAACTTTGGAAGCCCCAGGGGCCACAATGAAACTCGCAGCACATGCCGAGGGCCGCAATTTAAGTGTGGTTGCATAGACAAGCAAATATATATGCAAATATATGCAAATAGCTTCTTTCACACTGACGGGCATGAATACAAAGATTAAAGCAAGACTACACAAAACACAGGCCCCATTTAAGTCAGTTCTGCTGGTATTAATCAAATGCAATATTTACCCGATTTCCACCCCTATGACAGTACTTTGAATGAGCAATGACAGTCCAGGAATTTAACTACTAAAACGCATAGCAACAGCAGACCATTATATTAGCTCCTTTTTTGTTTTGGCTCCCACCCGTGGGCCGCAAACAAATGAGCCGCGTGTTGAGTAGCCCTGGTTTATGGGCTTCACTGTGCACTCAGTGTCAGGGGGGTTTAACTTGCCTTCTTCAGGCTAACGACATTCAGTGCAGACCTTGGATGCACTGCAATATTCCTTGCCTTTTGCTCCGAGGGACATAAATATGACAGCTCTTCAGAGCATTTGTTCTTCTACATTTGACAAGGCGCTCCCGAGTCAAGGATCCCCGTGCCTTTCTAAACCAACATACCTGCCAAGTCAGAGGCTGAAGACCAAATAGGGACTGTAAATGTTAATGGAGGGCTCTCCAGGCACACAGCCCTTGGCTCTCTCTCAGCACCAGCAGTGGGAGCTGGCTTAGAGACCTTCGAAAACATGACGCCAACGAATACAGCAAAGGATATGTGACAGGCGGCTTATGAACAATAAATGACTTGGGTGTTCGTCTTTGGAGCGCTGCATACACATTTTGGGCACGGTCAAGCCAGTGTAACGAAGCTCAGAAATTTATTCTGGAACGTTGTTTCTGAAGTTTTAAATAGTTAACACAAGACTGGAAGGGACCTCTTCACTTTCAGAGTCCAGCCACCTTCCATCTCTGGCCGTCCCGCCATATAATCCTCTTCAAAACTTTATCGAGCATCATTTTAAAACTAGTTAAGTCATTTGCCCTCCACGGCTCCTACTGGAAGGCTGTTCCAGGACCTTCCTCCTTTGATGGCTAGACGCCTTCTCATTTCCAGCCTGAACTCATTTATGGTCAATTTATCCCCATTTGTTTTTATGCCAACATTGGCACTTAGCTTAAATAGCTCTTCATCCTTCCTAATGCTCACTCCCCCTTGCATTTATGAGGAGCAAGGAGATCCGCATTCAGCCTTCCTTTGGCTAAGCTAAACAAGCCAGCGCTTTGTACAATGGCCTTAATACTTCCCTACATTTACTGGAAATGCCTTCTCTAATACTTTCTGGGCTTGCAGCTGCCTTTTCCCGGGCCACATTACACTGATGGCTCGCGGCCATCCTGCAGGCAATGAATACAGCAAGTCTCTGTCCTCCTCCTCTATCCACTGCAATTCATAAGCCCCCAATCTTATCACAGACATTTATGCGTCTGTATTTCTAGCCCCCACAATTGTGTAGAATAATGGCAGCCTCCTTGGAAAATGCTGATCAAATCTGATTCACTGCAATGGACTCGTCTAGGGTTATGAGAACTGGACTGCTCATATTACATAAGAACGGCCATACTGGGTCAGACCAATGGTCCATCCAACCCAGTATCCTGTCTGCTGACAGTGGCCAATACCAGATGCCCCAGAGGGAGGGAACACAACAGGTAATCCTCATATGATCCCTCTCCTGTCACCCATTTACAGACAAACAGAGGCTAGGGACACCATTCTTACCCATCTTGGCTAATAGCCATTGATGGACCTAACCTCCATGAATCTATCTAGCTCTTTTTTGAACCCTGTTAAAGTCCTAGCCTCCACCACATTCTCTGGCAAGGAGTTCTACAGGTTGACTGTGGGCTGCGTGAAGAAAAATTTCCTTTGGTTTGTTTTAAACCTGCTGCCTATTAATTTCATTTGGTGACCCCTAGTTCTTACATTGTAAATAACTTTTCCTTGTTTACTTTTTCCAGACCAGTCATGATTTTATATACCTCTATCATATCCCCCCTTAGTCTCCTCCTTTCCAAGCTGAAAAGTCCCAGTCTTTTTAATCTCTCTTCATATGGACCCGTTTCAAACCCTTCATCATTTTTGTTGCCCTTTTCTGAACCTTTTCCAATGCCAATATATCTTTTCTGAGCTGAGGCAACCACATCTGTATGCAGTACAGTTAGTTTGTTATTTCAGGGCTGCGTTCATCCGTGGCTGATGTGACAGTGAGTGTTAGGCCACACACAGGGTGCGGGTTTTTGTTGATTGATGGGGCACATTGTCCCACTCATGAAGATTCCCTGGCGGGGATGATGTAATTGGGGTTGGTCCTGCTTTGGGCAGGGGGCTGGACTCGATGACCACCTAAGGTCTCTTCCAGCCCTAGGATTCTATGGTTAGCCTGTGTGCCTCATACCATTTGTAATTTCTCCTGGAGAACATTTTTTTTCTGCCTAGTCCACAGAGCCAAATTCAGCTCTGAGTTTTACTTAAATCAGGAGTAATGCCACGGTAGGGCTAATCCACATTTAAACGCAGGTATTAGTGTAATTGTCAGCACTAGCTCGTCAGCATGTATAAGTCAGCATAGCTCTGCTGACTTCCGTGCTGAAACCCTCGTGCTGTATTTCGATTGTGTTAGCACCCAGAGGCCGTTGGATTCATTTCTCTGCATACTATTTCGGACTAAGCCAGTGGCTAAGTCGACACTGGCACTTTTCAGTGTTGTAACTTTCTGGCTCAGGGGTATGAAAACACCCCCCTCCCTTCCCGAGCACAGCACATTACAGTGCTTTGAAGCACCAGTGTGAACCAGGCTACAGCGCTGGAAACCGCGATCCCAGCCCTGTTAGCTACTCCCCTTGCAGAGGTGGTTTGCACAGAGTGCTGGAAGGGCTCTTCCCCAGTGCTCGTGGGTGGCCACATTTTTTCAGTTTAAAGCACTGTGCTGTCACCCCGCCCCATGGGCAGGAATATACATAACTCAAAGATGCATTGAGCAAATTATTTCATGTAATTTATCAATCTTCATGGCATGATCCGCTGGTTCTGTTTATCTTACGTGGACATGTGTATCATACTTGTGCATAAAATTAGACACGTACAGTAGGGAATACTTTATGATTTGTAAATGTGTCAATGAAAGTCATCAAGGAAGGCCTCGGTGCCTGGGCAGTCATATGCAAATAGCGTTCTGTCCTTAAGGCTTAGCAGTGGTTGGTAGGGAGTGGCCCTATGACTCCCCTTGCAATCAGGGAATGCTTTAAAAACACTAGGAAGGGAGGCGTCTTTTGTCTTTTGGCTGGGCTGCACCTGAAGGAAGGAGCCCAAGATCCCAGAGTGTGGAGACAGCCCTGTTTTGGAGGGGCAGCTGGAAAAGAGGTTTTAGGGTGAGTTTGAAAAGTTTGTATTGAGGTTCCAGTGTAGAATTAAGCCAAGTGTTTTGTTTCTTCTGATTTGTAACCTACTTTGCTCTGCCTGTTCTCACTTATTACCACTTAAACCCTACTGCTTGTACTTAATAAAGTCACTTTTATTTCCTATCAAACACAGTGTAAACAATGATTACCTGAGGAAGCAATCAGTGGGCACATTCCCCCTTTCGTTATTTAAGGGGGCTTACCTAATTCTTTGGAGTTTGAGCCCATTTGGGGAGTGGTATCCCAGGAAGCTGGGCCCTAAACTGCATTCTCCTTGGACCTGAAGAGGCTCAGTGTCTATACTGCTTTTGGGGGGCGGGGCAGGAATCTCAGCTCAGGACCTTGGCTGGGGACTGGGCTGTGAGAAGCCTCAGAGAGAGGAAAGGCAAGTGGCAGTGGTTGTGTGAATGCCCTGGGAGGGACCCCCGCCCCAGGGGTCTTCTGTAACCGCAACCCATCACATTGGCCGCCGCTTCTTAATTCAGACTCATTTTGGAAGCAGTCCCAGACAAGTATGGCAGGATCCCTTTTCAAGTCAGAAGGCAGAGAACATGAGAGATTAATCTAGGTCTAGTCTGGTCTAGCTCCATATTTCATTAGATAAAGTTATAACATACCTCCTAGTGCTCACTCCCATCTCCTCTCCCCAGCCTTTAATCTTCACTTGACCTGTTCATTTCTCCAGAATAAACACTAGCTCGTTGTAATTTTCAAAACAAGCCCTAACAGGGCTACTTGATATTGGTCTTGGGATGCCTTGCATTTCTCTCATATTAACAATACAGGAAGTGGCTCGTTTATGTTTGAACAGCCCGAACTGAATGGAGTCTCTTGTTGATTCTGGTCGATTGTTTGGATTGTTCTTCCCTTCGCTCTCAAAGCCCAGAAGCAATGTGACTTGAATGGTTGATTAGAAACTAGCAAAAGCTCAAAAGCTATGGAGAAACAATGGGCCAGAGCCACAAATGAGGACCAAATTCATTCATGCAGGGAAGGCCTGGGTGTTTGCTTTGGACCCACCTCCAGTTTGGAACAGATCAGAACAGCATTTAGGAGTGCCAGTGTTCATCCCTGGCTGATCAATCTGCAAATCTGGCTTGGAGATCAATATATTCCAGCCTTCTTTTTATAAGAGAAGCAAAGGGATGCAAGAAGAAAGATTTAAGAACATTAAGGAAGCATTTGTAAGTAAAGAACCCTACTCTAGGTATTCATAGATTCATAGAATTGTAGAACACTAGAACTGGAAGGGATCTCAAAAGGTCATCAAGTCTAGTCCCCTGCCCTCACAGCAGGACTAAGCACCATCTAGATCATCCCTGACAGATGTCTGTCCAACCTGCTCTTACATATCTCCAGTGATGGAGATTCCACAACCTCCCTTGGCAATTTATTCCAGTGTTTAACCACCCTGACAGTTAGGAAGTTTTTCCTGATACCCAACCTAAACCTCCTTTACTGCAGTTTAAGCCCGTTGCTTCTTGTCATCAGAGGTTAAGGAGAATATTTCTCCTTCCCTCTTCCTGGTCCATGGATAGATGAAAATGGTAGAATGATCAATAATATTTCTGTGCTGTATTTGGGAAAAAACAGAGGGTGTAGTTATATCATATGATGTAACCCTTCCGCCAGGTAGGCCCGGCAGCAACCAGGACCGGGTTCAATATCTAGGGGTCCATCTCACACAGAACTGGCTCGAGCCCCCACCCAGTAGCCTGGGAAATTCACACACCCCTGGGCACCTCTGAGAGGCAATGCTTCCCCACTCGCAAGCACAGAGTCTGAGTGTAGAAAAGAAACTTTTAATGAAAGAGAGAGAAGTCACATGGCGTTATCTTGAGAAAATACCACAACAGAGTACATAGCCCCCTATCCCCACGAGTAACAGTCCCAGCCTAAAAAGGATTGAGCAATGTCTTTTGCCTATCAGGCTCACTAGTCCACCAAGGTAAGGGTTCCATTCACTTACCCAAACTTTCTCTGTACCCCACTTCAGACGCCCCACTTACAGCTCTGTCCAGTCAGTGCAGACCCTGACACATCATCCGGATGACTCCCCTCCTTGAGCCTGAGGCTAGGCCACCTTTGTGCTACTCCTGTAGTCCGCTGGCCATTCCCATCAGCCGCTCCACTGGTCGCTCTGCTGGCCGCCTGCTGGTCATTCCCACCAGCCACTCTGCTGGCCGCCTGCCGCCGCTCCTACTGGCCGCCTGCCAGTCGTTCCCACCAGTCACTCCACTGACTGCAATGGATCTGGCTCCCAGCTAAACCAGTGATTTCAGCTCTTAGTGATTTCAACTCTTTAGCCACCACCTAGGCTGGCAAAAGATTCCAGCTTCTACTGGACTAGCAAAAAGACTCCTCATGGAGTCTGCTTTAGGTCTGTCCTTAAAACCAGGGGGAAAGGGGTGGGTTGAGCCAGTCTTACAGCTCACACCTGGCAGGCATGAAGCAGGCTGACTCAGCCCTCAAGCCCTTTCCGCCCCAACTCAGTTTACTCAACTCTGGCAGGGGGGAGCCTTGTTCCTCTGAGACCTCTTACAATGATGGTGGTGTCTCTCCTGCAAGCACTGGTGTCATATTTTACAGTTCCCACATTTAGGGGTAGCATGATTTGTGACCCCCACAACAGCCCCAAATTAGTTATAATACACCACATTCTATTCCAACACTGATCCTCCATCAGCCCTGGCTGAATTGGATTTACATACATAACCACACCTTGGATTCCTTCCCCCTCCTGGCATGAGCTGTATTTACATATCAATTTACATATTTACGTTTCACGAGGCATAAGGGAGCGGTCGGCAAAGGCTTCCCCAGCCGAAAGATCTGCAACTAGACTACCACGCTGTGCCGGATCAGCTGATCGTCGGCACAGAGCGGCGGCCATGTTTATTTTAATGAAGCGGGGATTATTTAAATCCCCGCTTCTTTGCCTATGCCAGGTAAACTAGCTTACATGGCTCCGTCGATGGAGCCATGTAGTCTAGACATACCCAGATTGTGTCCCAGCTTTCCTTGCTTACCAGGGCAGTTCCCTGATTGGTACTCTGTACTGGTACTCTATACAGCACAAAGACACACCTACTGACTAAATAATATACTGCTACTAAAAGTATTGGTATATCCAGAACACTACATCAATTCCCTGAGAACTGACTGCTTCAGACAACCTCTGGCACTTTCTGAGTCTCCAAAACAGGCCCAAACTTGATTTGAATCTGTTCAAGATTTTGAGGAAGTTAGGAGCTGGATCCAGGGCCAACCCATTTCTATTTTCATGGGTTTCACTGTATACGGTAGATAACAACTTGAGGGATATGACTCTGGACCCAGTGTTTGCCATGTCATTTGACTTGAACATGTTAGTGGGACTCATTGACATGCTAGCTGTATTCCCCCAAGGATTTACTTATCTCCCCATCCTATAGGGCCAGCTTTAGGAAATTATTGAAATCTCTATAACCGTTCCCTGATGTGCCATTTGGATCCCTGGATAGTAAAGAATATGGCATTCCAGCTTGCACAGACTTAATGAAAAGGGAAAATGCAGCTACTCCAAAGTCCCTGTTAATACACACGGAATCCTAAGACACTCGCATCTCCAGTGCCTCTGGGAAGCATCAGAGACGCTTTTCTTCTCGAATGCTGCTTCATTCAAACTAGCGACAGGGAGAGCACCACACTGTACTTCTCACATTGCAAGCTTTTTGTCCTGTGCTCGAACAGCACCGAGCAGAGTGGGGCCCAGGTCTGTGACGAGGACCCTGAGGCACTACTGCGATACAAACATTGTACATTGGTTTTGTGGCCGTCCCTTTTTGGCTCCACAGATTTGGAACACCCTAAAGGCTTTGATTTGAGATCCTTTCCAATTAACCCTCATCTCCAACCCGCTGTGCAAGAGCGGCCCAGGTGCGAGCTAGCCACGGTGCTCTAAGGGCAGCGGTGGGGAAGTAAGTCTCTTTTGGGGACAGGATGAAATCATCTCTCACTCCAGGGTTCTTTTCTGCTTGGTTTCTGAGTCTCTAACTAGGGTAACAATGACGTTGTAAGTCAGGATTAGGCTGCCTCAACAGAGCTGTGGGCTGGCATCCCCAGAGGTAGGGCCCAAGGGGCAGTTTGCTCCAGGGCCCCCCCATTTAAGAGGGGTCCCAACCAGGCCCACCAATAGGGAGGGGCACCAGGGGCAGTTGCCTTGGGGCCCGTTAAATCGCCACCAGAGCTCCGCGTGGCTTTGAGGGCTGCGTCGGGGGCGGGGGGATCAGCACCACACTCTGGCAACGCTGAGGACTGGCTGCCCTCGTCTCATCCCTTCCATCAACGGCCCTGCACCTTCCAGGATGCAGAGTGAACCCCCTCAGCTTGCCCAGGGTCCACAGAAGCTGTCAGCCCTTTTGGCCCCAACATGACACCGATTTTGCCAAAGGTCTCCAAAAACCTGTGTGTGGCTCAGGCTGCGGCGGGGGAAGGGAACAGGCCTGGGCTAGCCTGCATGACACAGAGCAGGATGATGGGTTAGCAAAGCTCTCTGGGCGAGCTGGCCTGGGACCTGCTCACACGTCTGCACCTGTTTCTAGGCCTTGGCTTTATTTTATACACACCAAGTTCCCCATCTGAAATAGGCAAGCTGCAGCCGAGAAAGAGTCTGCCTCAGTCAGCCCCCCATGAGGGGGCTGGGATGGGCAGGGAAGGGGGGAGCCAGTGTCACCCCCTGGGGGACTGACTGCTTCTGTAGTGCGTCCCACTCCCCAACCAGTGCCGCCTTGCATCTTCAGGTACCTGATGTCCGAGTCACTGCCTTGAAACCGGAGCTGCACCGGAGCCGATAGGCCAGGTGCTGACCAATGGGCTCAACCTGCCCTCTAGTGTTTTCATCTTTGCTGTCACTGTGAAATCCTAGAGTGCAAAGAACAATCACAATCTATTTGCCGTCATCATGCTGTCGGGGCGCAGATGGGCCAGGTCTGGTACAGATCCCAGCAGCTGCGTGCCAGATTTTCCTTGGGCATGTCTGGTCTGAATCCCACACCATGGCACTGGGCAGCAGCAGCAGCAGCAATTACTTGCAAGAGACATGTCACCGTGCCGAAATGGACCAGGAGAGAGCAGCTGCCAATGCACCTGAAAAACCCTCTAACGCAACATGCGACAGAAAGGTCAATACGATTATGGAACCATCAGTGCTGCTGCAAATGTGCTTCTATTTGCAAAACCATTTCTCCCGGCTGGGATCCCACCAGACAAGCTTGGTCCTGAAATGGTAGCATCCGCAGTTCAGGCCGGAGGGCGCTTCAGCTGTAACGTTCCCCTCCAGAATAGCCGCAGTGTCGTGAGTGGAAAGTCCCATGCTGGTTTCTCTTCCTCCCCTTCACAAGCTGAGTTAGCCCCCAACTGGTCATCCCGGAGCGGCCGCTACTGAGCCGAGCATTGGATTGGCATCGTATCCCTATGGTGTGGCTTCAAGACAAAAACACCCCAAGGGTCTCCTAGACTGGTGGAAATGTCCCTTTCTTCCTGCTCTGCTTTTTCCCACCCCTCTGTCAGGCTGGGCAGCTCTGGGGTGTCTCCAGCAGGCTTTCCAGCAGCTGTGTGAGGTGTGGTCCTTTGCCACGTTCTCACCCCATGGTAGTCTTCTAACCCCCGCACCCATGGTAAATCCGGGCCCCGCATTCTATTCTATTCTATTCTATTCTAGGGTGTTCCCAGAGAGGCTAAAATGGGTCTGGCACCCATGAACATCAGCCAGGGAAGCTCTAACCCCTGTCATGGGAGGCAAGACCCTGGAATTTCAGCCTGGTCTTCGTATGGCCCGTGTGCGACCCTGCTTTCTGTGTGAGCTTCATGAGCATTGTCAAGGGAGCGGCACTGTTCTGGCCCCCCAACCTTTGCCTTGACTGGGGAGCAGGAAGAGCAAGAGCAGAGGAAACGAGCTGTGTGTGTCCGCGCCCCCCGCAGCAGCAGCCTGACAGGGACGCCGCATGAGTCAGTTGGCACGGCTCAGCCACAGGGCTCCTCCGGCGTTTCCCAAACCGATTTGCAGACCACGCCCAGCCAGGAGCTCCACCCGCCCCTGAAATCTAGCAACTGCCCGGCCACAGGGCAGGGCAGGCTGTGAGGACCGAGCCATCCATAGCTCAGCCAGGACTTCCCTTTCAACGTCCCAACTCATGAGAAAAGCACCATGGGATCTTTTAATTATTTGGTGCGTCTAGAGTTCTAGTTCTTTGTCTAACCGGGACAGCAGCACAGCTCCGCCTACAACCCAGCAGGGCCTCGTGCAGAACCTGCTCACAACAAAGTGCACCCACCGCCTACAGTGCAGGAGGTCTCTCCCCCAGACCACCAACCAGCCGCGATTGCTTGGCTGCTAAGCCCTGCTAAGCTCGTGGCACACGGTGACACAGCTGCACGGGCTGAGAGCACCAAGGAAAAGAATGCAGGGTGGGGTTGGTGAGCAGCTCTGCAAATCTGGCCCTTGGTGCTTTGGGGTCTACCAAAAGTCTCTTTCTCTAGCATCCCCCCAGCAACACACTTCCCTCCCTCCAGGCAGGCCTGCGCAACGGCACCATCCCAACGGCTGCCTCGCGCTGAGTCCCTGGATGACCTCATCAGTGCAACATCTGGAACTGTTTACCATACCCAGCGCTGGGATTACAGCGCCCGCCCTTCAGCAGCCGGCACAGAAACGCCCCTCCGCCAGGCCTTTTCTCTCGCTGACTCGTGAGTGCAGCCAGCGAGCCTGAAAGAGCTCGGGGATGACAAGGGTTTTTTCAAAGCCGAGGGCTTGCTTGCTTTTTTTTTTTTTTTTTAAACACCCTCCCCTCTGTCTTTCTTCAAATGCTGCATTGATTTGTTTGTCCAGTGCACGGTCAAACCCTGGCATCCACGGTAAATCCAAGGCCACGCATTCTACTGCTGAGCTGGAGGCTGGAATGTACTTGCCAGAGGTAATCTCTGGGCTGGGAGAAGAGGTTGAACATGAGAGAGAGGGAGAGGGAGAGCAGTCAGGGTCTAGGAAGCGACAGACCCGAGAGGAACACCACATATTCATTGGGGACAGTGGATCTGTCCACTTTGGAACAGTGGCGCTGGAACTATTTTTAGGGTGAGGGTGCTGAGTTGCACCCCCCCAAAAAAAAACCCTTTTCGCACCCCTCACCGCTCCAGGCTGGGGTCACACCAAAAGTTGCCAACTCTCCCGGACCAGATGGACTGGATACCAGTAGCGGCCATGGCATCTGGTCCGGGAGAGTTGGCATCCCAGCCACAAATGGGGGCAACAGTGGAACCCGTGGCAGGAGTTGATGCAGCAGCACCACCTGAAGGGCCGGTGGCCTGGACTCTATGGACGGCAGGCAGCAGAGCCTACAAGGACAGTGGGCAGCAGGACCCCACGGGGTGCTGAGCCCAGCAGGACCGTGGAAGGGCCACCTGGAGGCCAGGACACAGGGCCAATGGGACCCTGGAGGGGCCACCCAGAGCTCGCCCAGAGGCCAAGACAAGGGGCTGGTGGAGCCAGTGGTGGGGCGGCAGCATCCTCCGCAGCCTTACTTCCCATGCCTGTGTTTTGGGAGGAGAAAAGACACCTTTCCCAGCTCCTGCCTGCTGCTCTGGGATCCAACCAAACTAGAATCACTAAAGGCTCAGCTCTTTAAGACAAACTCTGCCAGCATCTAACACCACTTTACTGCTGCCAGGGGACAACAGAGTTCACACGCTCCCACAGCGCCGGAACGGCCCTGCAGGGGACACATCATGGAACCCCACAGTCCCAGAGCTCCTGCGGCTGCCACACAGAACTAGTGCTCACGCCTTGCCTGCCAGGTATGCTTCCATCTAGTGGCCGTCCCGGACACATTTTGAGAGCCAATGAACTTTGTGTGTGTGTGTGTGTGTGTGTGTGTGTGTGTGGTTTAAAATTTTCTTTGAAATGTTTTGGGCTTTCCTTCAAAAATGAAGCCCCCCTCTCTAAAAAAAGAAGATTCCATTTTAAAACAAAACTATTTTCCTTCCACTCTCCCCGCCACCATCTTCCCAGTGATGAAAATATACAACTTTGGCCCCTTCCATGGACAGGTTGCTTTCCCCTTCCCCAGCATCTCTGCCCCTCCCCTTGCTCACCCATCTCACAATGATATTCACCCCAGGCTCCCATTCACCCTGTCCCTCATGAGTCATAAACCTGGCATGCAGCCTGGAGCAGAACGTACGAAAAATCTGGGGATTCTTTTCTCTTTTGGGGCAAAAGTCTGGTTTGAACTAATCATCAGGGATGCAAATGAAGCAGAATGCAAGGGGAACAAGGCAAGAATGTTAGTGAGTTGATGAATGACAGGCCCAAAATTGTAGTAAGGGTCAGGCCCAGGCAACTCCACATTTCTGGGGGAGGCAAAGTCTAAATTTTTACCAGGTTTAACAGGCCAAGTAGCTGAGTGAAAGAAATACACCCTACCCCTGGTAAGCTGAGAGTCGGGAGGCTTCCCAGTAGAAATTCAAATGCCTCTCAGATGAACAGCAGAGCGCCCACATAGCCCACAGCATGTGTTTCTACTGGTGGTGCACATCTGCACATGCCTCTGGGCACATCACAAAATTTATTCTGCACATGGGTGGAAAAAAAAAAGAAGGGAACACTGTTTTTGACACAGGCAACATTACATTCTTATAAGTAAATGAGGGGAATGCAGTTTAAATTCATTTACCATCAGGTGGGTGCACAGCTGTTGAAAGATTGTACTGAAAGAGTAATTATAAGTACTTCACCATCAAACTGACAGGACATGTCTAGTGGAGTCCCACAGGGATCAGTCACTGGTCCAGTACTATTCAGTATTTTCCTAAATGAGTTGGCTAATGGGAGTGGATGCTAGCTCATAAATTTGCAGATGACACCAAACTGTTAAGGGCAGCATGCATTTTGGAGGAAGGGATTAGATTTCAAAATGACCTTGATGAATTGGAGAACTGGCTTGAATTCAACCAGAGAAAATTCAGCAAAGATAAGGGCAAAGCACTACACTGCAGAAGGAAAAAATCAAACATACTTCTCCAAAACGGGGACTCACTGGCGAGGGGGTAGGGCTGTTGACAGTGATCTGGGGGTTCTAGAAGATCCCAAATTGAATAAGAGCCAAGAGTGTTATGCAGGTGTGAAAGAGGCTGAGATCATTCTGGTGTGCATTGACAGGAGTGCTGTAGGTAGGACGGGGGGGGGGGGGGAAATTATCCCACTGTACTCAGCAGTGGTGAGGCCTTAGCTAGAGGACTGTGTCCAGTTCTCAGTGCCACGCTCTAGGAAGATGTGGAGAAACTGGAGAGAGTCCCGAGAAGAGGAACAAAAATGACCAAAGGTGTAGAAAACCAGACCTCTGTGGAAAGAGATACATGGCTATGATACATACTCTGCAGCTGGTTCTAGCTCCATTCCAAGGCCACATCTTCACTTGCCACGCCAGAGATTGATCTTCTGGTGTTCAGTTTAGTGAGTCGAGGCAATATTATATCGTGTTTAATTCCACAGTTTGGGAAGAAATCAGTGGAAACACAGCGAGCTCGAGAAGTTTATTTATTTAAAATCTTTTTTACCTCGCCTCTCTATTTAAAATATTCGAGGCGGCTTACAAACATTTTTAAAACACAATACAAATATATATAAAAATGTAAAAATACGAGTTCCCAGAGGGACATAAAACCTGCTAAAAACGTCTCGCAAGGAGGAACACACACACACAGACTCAAACACCAATAAAAGCATGAGTAAAAAGGGCGGCTTTAACCTGATGGCAAAACAATGCTAACGTTGGCGCCATGCGAATATCCTGAGGAAGAGAATTCCACCGCCTGGGAGCAAAAGCTGAGAAGGCCCTGTTCTGCATTGATGTTAATCTTATCTCCATACCCAGCTGACCTCAGTCCCAGGGCAGGTTCATATGGGAGAAGACAGGCCTTCAGATACTCCAGACCCAACCCTTTTAGGGCTTTATAAGTCATAACCAAGACTTTAAATTGTGCCCGGAAACATACCGGAAGCTGGCTTAATGTGCTCCGTATAACGAGCATTAGTTAAAACTTGAGAGCCTCATTCTGGACCAGTTGAAGTCTCTGAAGGCTCTGTAGAGGCAACCCCACATAAAGCGCATTACAGTAATCCAGTTGGGATGTAACAAGAGCATGGATCACTGTGGTCAAGTCCTACTGTTGCAAGTGTCCATTTTATTTCATCACACAGAACTAACTAGCACCAGCCCAGACTGACTGGGCTAACCCCTAGTGCCCTAACTCAGTTACTATAACAACAAGATCTATATCTACAACCCAATACACAACAATCAAGACCCACTAAATCAAATGCTGAGGGCAGCCCCGGTGGGTGCCGGTATTCATGGCAGTCATGAGGAGTGAGGGAAGCCAATGAGAGCGTTTGCTCCCATTGGCCTCCCTCTGTGAAGACCGTGTCAAGCTCAGCTGAAAATAAGCCAACTCCAGCTACACATTTTATGTAGCTGAAGTTGCGTCCCTTAACCCGACCTTCTAGGCCTACTGTACACCTGGCCTAAGAGTCTGCCAGCTGCAGAATTGCTTTGCGGTAACAGCAAGAGATTGTGAAGTGAGGAGACTTAGCAACTATTTTCAGCTCTGTTATGGATCCACTGAGCTGATCCTGGCCCATCATTGGCTCCTAGGACTGGAAGGGACCTCAAGGGGTCCGTGAGTCCAGTCCCCTGCCCTCACACCGTTCTGTGCTTTCACTTCCTCCCCTTCGTCCCTCCCTGAACAGGGATAATAATCACTTTCTGCCCTGTAAGGCTCCTGAAAACTCTTGGATGAAAAGGGCTACGTCAGTGCAGAGTCACTACCTCAGGCTATAATACACGGCTCCCTGCGGGGTCGGAGGGTCATGGGCAGTGGGTGCCGACTATGCAGAATGAGGGGGAAAGGAGAAAGAGAAGACGAAGGAGAACTGAAAAGATGATTGGGGGAGGGGAAGCGAGCACAGCACCATGGTGCGGCAGTCCCACCGACCCAGGCGTTTTTCATAGATACCGGAGTGGGCCGACCCTCAGCCTGAGCTTGGCCATAGTCTCTTCGTGGCTTTTCCCGGAGTCCCCTGCATGATCCCCTCACTCCTGAGCAATCTCTCTGCTCCCTCCCATGGTCCTTTCTGACCGTCATCCCTTGTAGTCCCTGGCAGCATTCCCCAGGTCCCACCACAGGCTGGGAGCAGCCCTCCAGAGCCCCTGGCCTGGACCAGGCTTTAGAATCAGCCTGTTCCCAAATAGGGGGGAGAAGGCTAACCAATGCCTCTAGCCAAGCTCCCCTTGCTCGTGAAGCTTACCAACAGCCTCTAGCAGCCTCTTCTCTAGGGAAACGTGCCCCCTGTCTGTGGCAAACCTTGCCTTTTTCAGGTCCCCTTCTCCAAAGGGTAGTATGTTTTGCAGGTGGGCTGAATTGGCACTGCCTGGGTGCAGGAATGCTCCTTCACCTGTGGGCATGTCCCACCACAAGTACCCACTGTAACCCACACAAAATCAAAACACCAGCCAGGGGTGGGAGTGGTGCTCCTCAGCCCTGCCTGGCTTGAAGCTAAAATATCCCCATGACACCTCATTTTGAAGTAGCAGCCATACTGTCTGTTCCTCGTACTCCATGCCACACCATGGCTGTTGGCTGTGCTCAGAATAGTGACGATGTGTACAGACCTAGCATTATGATGTCTATTTAAATAGTGGGACTCGGTGTGAGATCAGGACCTGTCGTGCCAGCCCATCGCGTTGGCCATAGCATCTCTCTCTTGGCATCCCTCCATGTCAAACGGAAGCTGATTCACCCCCCACAGCCATTCATAGCCTAGCCAGCCTCCCTATTAGCTCTCCTTCATTAATGTTAAGTGCTGCCTCCCATTGGCCCATGATGCCCGTCTCCATAGCCCATGTGGTAAATTTTCAAACAAGCCCTTCGGAGGTTCATCCCACACACACCTTGGGGACTCTCCCCAGACACAGCTACCTCATTATCCACCTTACAACTCTTCTTTGCCACATTGCTTCCGAACAACTAGGCTACCAGAGTCTGGAGACCACAGACCGTTCCCCTGAGTCGCAGTGCCTCATTTTTTCCTGGTGCTCCTTCACGCTTCAATCTCTGTCTGTTGTCTCTTGCCTTCTCCTCAGGTTGGATGCTCTTTGAGGGCAGGAGCAGCCAACATGTGTCCTGTTTGCTCTTGCCAAATGAGACCAATGCCCAGTTTTGAAAAAAAAAAGCAGGGTGCAACCTCTCATGGGGTGCGGAGGAGCGGGCAGGGGTAGGAGATGATTCCAGCTAATTATGGGGGAGAGAGGGCTCAGGTGTGCAGCTTGGGCCGGGCCAGCCCCACACAGGCAGGGGAGAGGCTCAGGCTGGCTCCATGTGAGTCAAGGGCGTGGGTTGTTCATGGGAGGGGCCTGGGTCAGGGGGTGGGACATGGGCTATTTCCTTTTGGGAGATATGGCCACCGTAGTCATGACAGGGGCTCCTACGCTCTAGAGTAATACAAAAATAGAATAATAACAAGTGATATCAGCAAAAGGGCCTTTTTTGATCTCAACTTCCCTGTGGGTGCACAGTGAGAGAAGGAGACTCAGAGGTACCTAGATTTCTCAGGGCTTTAAAATGACATCCTTTGACTAGCACCCAGATGTGGAGGGGTAACTCACACAGCTGCGGGAGCACATGTTAATCCCAAACACCACACGATTCCTAGGCCAGACCCTGCTTTTTTCAGAGCTCAGGATAATAGGTGCCATTTGCTGAGATTTCCAGCCTCTCACATGAGAACAAACTTGTCTATAGAGTAGCTGAAGTTGATGTACTTACCGCGGCATTTTGCGTACAGTAAGGTCAGCAGGAGCTGCTCTCCCATCAACACTGGCTACTCTTCTCATCTTGGTGGAGTACCAGCATCGACAGGAGTACACTCAGAGATTGATTGATCACATCTGTGCTAGATGTGATAAATCAATGGCTGGTGGATCGATCGCTGCAGCATCAATCACCAGCATGTGTAGACCAGCATGTGTAAACAAGTCTAGGGGAAGCCAGGACTCCTGGCTTCTATTTGTGACTCTACCACTGACTCTCACTTAACTTGAATAAGTAAAATTAATTACAGATGAGGAAGCTGTTAATTAAAGTCGTCAGGAAATATTTTCAAAAGCTATTACCGGATATAGAAGCAAGGAAGTTACTTAGGCAGGTTTTGCAAATCCCACCCTTAGTTCTTGTGTGTTTAAAGCACTTTGTATGGAGATCTCAGTGTGATTCTGTAATCCACATCTGGTCATAGAACTTTGTCCAGGAACATCAGAGAACCATATCTGCACCTACGCTGAAATAGAGGGAATAACCCCGCATTGCCTGGAGTGGGATCAAATGGATCGTCTCCATTTCTAGACTCCATTTCCCTGGCTCCCCTCCAAGCATGCCGGCAAGGAAAGCCACTAGGACCAATTAGTTAAAATTATTTTCATGTGCTCACACTTCCTAATGCCTCCCTCTCCCCTAATCCAATGCCTCCCCTCCCTCTTGCTTTGCCATCACCCACATTTAGATTTGTAAATAGATCCATTTATCAAACAAAGCTTCAAACCTCTGGGTGAGAATTTACACCAAACGAAGGTTCCTACCCAAGTTCTGCTCTGATAGACCCAACAAAACGAAGCTGGACAGTCTACTGTGGCTACCATACATTTTTGCCTTGGGATTCTGTGTTGGGTGACACACCCCTCGTGCTATGAAAAGACATTCTTTCCCACTGCTGGGTAGTAGAGTTGGCAGGTTGAATTCCTGGAAGATAGCATGATCAGGAGATAGCAATTATCAGCCTATTTTGCTCAGCAGGAGAATAAAGTTGGTGTTTGAACTTGCACACTGGTATGGCTCTTCCAAACACTGCCTGTGGGCACAAGCGGGATGAGTGTCCCAGGTAAGGAAAACCATAACGGGGAAAATGATGTTGTATAGGAGAGGGAGAAAAACAGCCTGGAAAAGAAGGCCAGATGGAAACTCTTTTCTCTTTATGGCCAGCTCCCATCTGTAACTTGCCTTTGTAAACATATGGGCATTTGCCACTGGAGAGCAAATTATCCCCAAACCTTTTAGAATAACAGATTACTCATGCTCATAGCCATGATGGCTTATTAGTCTTGTAAGTCACAGTCTCTCCTGATGCTCAAACACACCGTCTCTCTCCAAGCCGAAACCCAAGCTGTTAGGGCCAAGCAAATTCACCCCCTCACCAGGCAGTTCAACTGGGTTACAGAAACCCCACCTGAATCTCCTCACACAGCTCTGCACTGAAGAAATCCCAGAGTATCAATTGCTCACTAAAATATCATGGCCTCTAGCAACTCATGGGATGGCCCCCACAGCAGGTGCAAGTACCTTTGTCTTCTCTTACCAAACACCGTCATAGTGAGATGGGTAGGCAGACCCTTAGCAGGTAGAAATCAATGCAACTCCCCTGAGGTCAATAACTTCCTTTGCTCCATCACCTCAAAGAGCTCCAACAGCTGGATTCACCAGTGAGGAATGAACTTTTGCCCACAAGCATTTGAGTTGAATCTGGATTCCCAGCTACAAATCAGAATGAACTTTCCCCCTCCTGAGTGTAGTACGTAATTATGGTGGTGCAGGAGAGTAAATTTGAAAGAAGAAAGTGGCATTTTCAGTGTCAATTGCTGACCAGTTACCTCAAGTGTCCACCCTTTTATTATTAATCATGTTATGATGGCAGTAGCTAAGGACCAACCAAGACCGGGGCCCCATTGTGCTAGTTGTTGTAGAAACAGAGCAGAAGACAGTTTCAGCCCTGAATGGTTTCTAGTCTAGATAAGAAAGAAACTAGTTGGGGAAGGGAACACACCAGCCAAATGCACAGCATGACAGAAGCAAGCATCATGTTAGTTCCATGATTTGGAGAAAGGTGGGGGAGTTTGGTGTTTGATTAGTGCATCAGGCTTGCTACGTGTTATTTGGTTTCTAACAGCTTTAAGGCATTTGTTACAACCATGACCAGGTCTACACTACGGAAGAAAGTCAACCCAAGATAAGCAACTCCAGCAATGAGAATCATAGAACCATAGACCACTAGAACTGGAAGGCACCTCGAAAGGTCATCGAGTCCAGTCCCCTGCCCTCACGGCAGGACCAAGCACCATCTCTAGATCATCCCTGATAGATGTCTATCCAACCTGCTCTTAAATATCTCCAGTGATGGAGATTCCACAACCTCCCTCGGTAATTTATCCTCGTGTTTAACCACCCTGACAGTTAGGAAGTTTTTCCTAATGTCCAATCTAAACCTCCCTTGCTGCAATTTAAGCCCATTGCTTCTTGTTCTATCCTCAGAGACCAAGGAGAACAATTTTTCTGTCGAATAACGCTACTGGAGTCGACGTACCTTAAGTCCAATTTCTGCAGCATCCCTACTGTGGGAGGTCAATGGGAGAAACTCTCCCATCAACTTTACTTGCTACTTGCAACCCCGTGAAGGACTGGGATCGACAGGGGCACCATACACAATCAATTTAGCAGGTCTTTACCAGTGTAGGCATGATCCATAACAGCTAGAGTTGTCTTCTATAGTGAAAAATAAAATTCTCACAAAATTCTTTGGCTACATCTAGACTACAGGCTTCTTTCAGAAGAAGTTTTTTTTGGAAGAGAGCTTCCGAAAAAACTTCTTCTGAAAGAAAGTGTCCACACTGCAAACGTGCATCGAAAAAGCGATCTTCTTTTTCGAAAGAGAGCGTCCAGACTGAATGGAGGCTCTCTTGCATGTAAGCTGTGATTGCTATGGATGGAATGGCTACCAGGGCACCTGTGCTTTTTCCTCTTTCTTCTTCTTCTGAAAGAACTCCCTCTTCAGCGTCCACAGATGCCTTTTTGTGAAAGAGCTCTTAGAATCCTTGTAGAATGAGGATTGCCAATGCCAGAAAACCCCTCTGTTCTTTCGATTTTATGCGGAAGAACTCAATTGCAGTGTGGACATTCCTCAAGTTTTGTCGGAAAAATGGCTGTTTTTCCGACAAAACTCTGTAGTGTAGACATACCCTTTTTCCCAAGCAGGAGCATAAATATTGCAGGAGATAAAAACAAAATCAAACAATAGATACAATTCCTGCTCACAGGATTGATTCCCATAGCCTGGTCTTGACACAACCTGCGGATGTTAACAGAAAATTCGACCCTGGTATAGAATTCTTTAGCATGGCTGGAAAAGCTATGGAAAGGAAGGAGGTGCTTGAGGTTAAACACTGGAACAGGATTCAGGAAAGAGGTTTTCTGTCCATGCAACAGACTTCTCCTGTGACCTTGGGCAGGCCACCTAAAAGGTCCCTGACTCAGTTTCCCCACCTGTAATAATACTCCCCTTAGCTTGTAAACTCTTGGGGCTATCTTTAACTACATCTATATTCAGCACCTAACATAATAGGTCCCTGATCTCAGCTGTGGCCAGTAGACATTACCATGATACAAACAACCACAAGAAAAGGAATCATTCATCATTAGAGACTGGTTTTAGAGCAATTTCTCCAGAAGCCTATTCAATTTCTAGAAGACCTGTGAATTGGCTCTCCTTCGAGCTCCTGCAAGGTAAGCTCTCTTTGTGAACTAAGCACTGCACACAGTCCAGTATATTACCCCCACCAAGTGCTTTTATTGCTGCAGAGCAGCAGTTATCTGAAACCCCCTGCCAGCTCCCTGGCTCAGCCTTTTATGCTGCTTGTGTTCCTCCTCAGACCTATCTAGCTGGAGAGCTAATTATCTTATTAGTGATCCCCACCATGACCAAACTACCTCCATCCCTCCTATTCTAACAGCACTAGTGCCCAGGTTGTTCTTCGTGATGAGGCTTCCAAAGGGCACAGTTAAAAAAAACGAGTAGTCCTGTGGCACCCCAGGGTACGTCTACACTCCAGAGGACAATCAAAGCCGCTGCTGTCTATCTTCCAGGGTTCGAATTAGCGGTCTAGTTAAGACGGCTAATTCGAACTGAGGGGGCACTCTGTTCGATTCTGATAACCCTGCTTTCAGGAGGAGTCAGGGAAGTTGAAGGAAGAGTGTTCTTCTTTCAACTTCCTGCAGCGTGGACAGCACCAACAGTCAAAGCAATTAACGTAGCTGAAGGTGTGTATCTTAATTCAACTTAGTCTCTAAAGGTGTGTTCATACTATGGGACACACACACACACATATATATAGTATCATGAGCTTTTGTGGGCTCATCTGAGGAAAAGGTTCAGAAAATGGCAACAGCAACGATTAGGGGTTTGGAGTCGGTCCCATGTGAAGATATTAAAAAGACTGGGACTTTTCAGCTTAGAAAAGAGACTAAGGGGGGATAGAATAGAGGTCTATAAAATCATGACCGGTGTAACGAAAGTGAATAAGGAAAAGTTATTTACTTGTTCCCATAACATAAGAACTAGGGGTGACCAAATGAAATGAATAGGCGCACCAGGTTTAAAACAAATAAAAGGAAGTTTTTCTTCATGCAGTGCACAGTCAAGCTTGCCAGAGGATGTGGTGGAGGCTAGGACTTTAACAGGGTTCAAAAAAGAGCTAGATAGATTCATGGAGGTTAGGTCCATCAATGGCTATTAGCCAGGATGGGTAGGAATGATGTCCCTCTGTTTTGCTGCAGGTGGGTGACAGGGGAGGGATCACATGAGGATTACCTGTTGTGTTCCCTCCCTCTGGGGTATCTGGTATTGGCCACTGTCAGCAGACAGGATACTGGGCTAGATGGATCTGACTCCATATGGACATTCCTTTGCTCTTAAGTGGATCTTGCCCACGGAAGCCCATGATACTATATATATGTTTTTGTTAGTCTCTAAGGTGCCATGGGACTACTCATTTTTTTAAAGTTACAGACTAATACGGCTACCCCTCTGAGACTTTTAAAGGGCACAGTTGATAGCTACTACCAACATCCCCCTATTGATTTTAATCCCTGTCAGTTTTTTCCATAGGTTCAGCAAGTAATAGCATGGCTGCTCCTGTCCTGTCCTTCCTGGACATCCCCCTCGCAAATGAAAGTATAAATAAAGTTGAAGCTTCAAAAATCCTATGGTATGAGGATTAATTAAGTAACAATCTTGCTTGCTTTAGATACAGGGCCTGTACACTCATTGCGCTAAATATGTTCCATATGACTGGGACGTTTTATAGAGCAGAATCCAGCTTTCTAAGGTCACCATAGCAACAGCTTCCATAATAACCAACCCCAACACCCCTTTTTTTTTGTAAGAAATGAAATCCATACATAAGCTCATTCGAAGCAAGCCTGTTTTCATGGTGTCACGTCAGTGCTCTCCACCTCACACAAAAGCATTAGTCATTCCACCAGGAGGAAAGGCCAAAGTTGACATATTTTGGCAGTGGGGTAAGACTCCGTGCTGAAGGCCCCTCTCTCAGAGAAGAGATCCCATTATTGGATTTACCTCCCGAGAACAGCTGAGCAATGTAATCAAGAGAAAACTGACCACCCATGATCCTGAGCAACTGGCTTACAATGGAGAGCCATAAGCTCTGTGTATCTGGGACTACCTGGGGATCTCTCTGTCACTAAGCAGATCCAAAGGGACCATGCACTCCTAAGATATAATTATGGCGAGTTCTTTTCTTCTGCAACGTGCTTGACACTCTAGCCCCTTTTTAGAGATGGCAAAACCCAGACACAAAGTAATTTGCCCAAGTCACCAAGCAAAAGGGTGGCAGACGGAGAGAGGATGAGAACCTAACGCAGTGTTTCCCAAATGGTGCTCTGCAGAACCCCAGGGTTCTGCAAAGTGAAAGTAAGTGTTCCGCGAGAACTCGATTGCTCCCCTCCCTTAAAGAGACAGAGCGGAGCCGGCGCACAAAGACTCCGGCTCCTTCTCTGGTTTCCCGCCGGCTTTCAGACACCTCCGCTCCTCTGCTGCCACTCTGTGTTTCCAAAGCCTGCTCGGGACATGCCTGACTGCATTTTGGCCCCCAGGTCTCCCTGTTCGCCCCACCCCGGCTGTAGGGAGTTCTCGAAATTCTTCTGAGTTTAAAAGGGTTCCCGTGGCCAAATAAAATTGGGAAACACTGCACTAACCCATCATTAACATGATAGATGCTATTGATTGGATTATTTAGATTAGAGAGGTGCACAGAACGATTGATTGAAGATCAGGGGATCACTCTGGTAGGTGCTTAGCTGACCAATAACAAAAATGCCAGGGTCCATCCCAGAGAACTCTAGAGCAGGCAAGCTGACCAACTCGCTGGGCCCCTGGGCAAGGCGAGAGGGAGGGAGGGGCAGCTCCATGCTCCTGGAAGGGGCAGGACTGGGTCAGCCAGCCCTCAGTGCTGCCCAGAGCGTGCCACACACACACATCCCAGCACTGTCCAGAGCATGCCGCATAGGGCTTTCGAGTGCGCCGCACGGGGCTCCAGCAGCAATTTAAAGGGCCTGGAGCACCAGCCACCACCTCTGCCAAAGTAGCAGCAGCAGCAGCCAGGAGCCCCGAGTCCCATTGAATCTCCAGCCCATGGGGCAGTTGCCCCCTTTTCCCCACCCCCCCCCATCCGTGGGCCTGGTCCAGGGCTTTTTACATCACTCCAGCCCACAACGATGAAGCAGATCCCATGTCCCTCCCTTACTAACCATTTGAAATGACCTCCAGGCTGAGGGCAAGCCAGGACCAACCTTCAAACCAAGCGTAATTGTGCAGCCTGATGAAATCAGCTGAAATAGCAGCAGAGCCAAATTAATCCAGGCTGGAGGGCACACAAAACCCAGCCTCCCACTCCATTACATTCGGACCTAGGCACGATGGAGCTAGACACGGGGGGAGAGAGATTAAACACAGTTATTTTCCATGGTGACGTTCTCATTCTAACCAACGGGAGTAAGGCTCTGTGCTGAGGACAAAGCGCCCAGTCATTTAACAAGGCCAAACATCCCCCACCAGGCGAGCCGACAGATGCACTGTGCCCCTGGGCAAGAAAGAGGGGCCGGCTTTGTGCTGCCGGACGTGGCGGGGCCTTGGGGGAAGGGGCGGGGCTGTCGCAAAACAGCCCTCAGTACTGCCCAAACCGTGCTGCCCCACCCCTCGAGACCCAGCCAGAGCACGCCACTGGGCCATTCTCTGGCAGTGATTTAAAAAGCCCAGGGCTCTGGCTGCCACGGTAGCAGGGGTGGTAGCCAGGAGCCCGGGGCCCCTGTGAATCGCCAGGCTAGGAGGAAGCTGCCCCTTTCCCTCCCACCCACCCGTCGGCGGGCCTGTGCCCCACACACCCATGGCAGAGTTTTTCCTTTAAATTCCTCCTCGACAGCTCATCGCTGCATTCCAGACTAGGTTATTCAGGAGTCGCAATTGCACTTTAAATCCATCCCCTTCCTTATTCTGAATGAACTGGCAGGTGCCTGTCAGTTAGGATCCAAAACCAGAAAACACCGATTCATTCATGGAACACTGCTTTGTCTTGAGCATTCCCCAATGTCACTTTCTGCCCCCACCCCTTTAGCTGGGGATTGTGTGAGGAGGGGAGACCGACCTCATCCCCTTTTGGGGAGCAGCTTATCTGGCAGCCAAGGGAAAGCAGGGCTCCTGCCTCTCCATCTCTCCTGCATTGATTGGCAGAGCCGGCCCTAGGCTGCGGCAGAATAAACAATTTCTTAGGGCCCTAACCAGCTCAAGGTTTTTTAGTGTGTGTTGTGGGGAGGAGGGACAAAAATATCCCTGCTTAGGCACCAGGATCAGGTGAGTAAGCTCTGCTCTTCTCCCTAGAGCCGGGGTAGCAATCCAAGCTCGGGGGGGAGGGGAAGGACTATGACACTGTAGCTCTGAGGTATTAGCGCACAGGCCTCAGGCAGCCTCTCCTGGCTTCCAAATGTGCTGTCACTGACAAAATGCACAGAGCTCCTTTCTCCGGGCAACTTCAAGGAGTGGAGCCCCGGCAGCTTGGCAATAAATGAGCCCTTGGCAATAAATGAGCCGCGCTTCTTGGAATGGCAACAAATGAAGAAACCGCTCGGCGAGCGCTGAAGTTAATGTCACATAAAAGTTAGCCTCGTAACCCTGATTTGTCACGGAGACAGGCAAAGTGCCTCGTCCCCAGCCACATAATCACTTCCCTTATTAATAAAAATAATAAGTCAGCACGCCTCACTTTTTAATGGCCGCACAGTATACTGTGCGGTGAGATTTTCCCTGTGCGTCGGCCATAACTCATCCCCCAAACACCATCTGTCACCTACCTCTCACCCTACCACAATATGTTTTTATGGCTTCTCATGATGGACTGCGATACGGTGTCATTTATTTCAGCCGAAGGTGGACTGCACCGAAGCACAGGAGCATGAAACACAGCCCATAATGAGCCTCTTATCGAGTTAATAGTAAGAGCTTAATACTTCTCATTAAAGCTCTCAAAGCACCATGATGTCTCTAGAGAGGTTAGATTAGTTTGTTAAGGCAGCTGATCTGGAGCCAGGCGATCTGGGCTCTAATTCTGGATCTGCCACAAACTCTGGATGTAACCTGTGCATCACCCTCCCGTTTGTAAAATGGAGCTAAGTGTCAGTTTAATAGTAAGAGCTTAATACTTCTCATTAAAGCTCTCAAAGCACCATGATGTCTCTAGAGAGGTTAGATTAGTTTGTTAAGGCAGCTGATCTGGAGCCAGGCGATCTGGGCTCTAATTCTGGATCTGCCACAAACTCTGGATGTAACCTGTGCATCACCCTCCCGTTTGTAAAATGGAGCTAATAATTCAGTCCTTTCTGTTTACTTATAATCTCCTTGGAGCAGAAACTCTATCACACTGTGTATTTGTACAGCGCCTGGCACAAGCAGTCACAGGTCATCACTAGATCCTTTTGCCACTACTGTAATACAAATCTACTACATATTTGAGAGCGTTTAATTGTCTGTGTGTCTGTCCATCTCTTTGTTCAAGAACTCCCCTTAAACACTCATGATACCATCTACATGTTTGGTTAGTCTTTAAGTTGCTGCTAGGCTATTCATTGTTTTTTAAGTTTTTCCAGTTACAGACTAACTCGGCTACCCCTCTGAAGCTTTCCTCCTAAATGGTAAGAGCTAGGACCACCAAATTCGGTAGGCAGCTTCCTCTTGTCGTAACTTGAAGCAAGGTCAGTGTTTGGCTGTGCCAGGAAAATAGGAGGTACCAAAAATGGGATTGCTCCTCAGAAAACCATACAGAAAGGAGATAGAATCACCAGGCAGGGGAAAGCGGTGGGCTGGCTGGGGCCTTCCCATTCACAGCTGCCCCAGCCCCAAGCCTCCCACCCCTCAGGTGACTTTCGGGAGGGTGGGGAGAGGAGGAAGAAGCTCCCCCACCCTGATTCTTTTGGAAACTCTGCTGGCTGTTCCCTTTCTTCAGGGAGCCAGAGGAAAGCGCCCACTTTGCGGCATTCCTCACTCTGGCTGGGGAGCACAGGGGCAGGGCCAGCTCGAGCCATTCCTGCGCCCGGGCAACGGGCGCGCGACACATGCACGGCTCTGCCCCCGGGCGCAGGGAGCATGTGCGGCCCTGCCCCCCCCGGCGCGCTGCGCCCCTTACAGCTGCCATCAGGAGCCCCCCATAGGTTGGCACCCTGGGCAGCTGCCTGGCTAGCCCCCCACTTAATCCGGCCCTGTGCAGGGGGCAGACGAATCTGTATCTGCCCCAGCCAGGGGACATGCACCCCTCCCCCGGCTGTGCCCACTGGCAGGTGCTTCTCACCTGGCCCCAAGCTGCTGCGATGAGAAAGGGCTGGGGTTGTCCTCTCTCCCTGGGGCAGCTGCCTACCAAACCCCTCCTCCCTAGCCCCACCTTAGAGGAACGAGTTCAATGAAGCATGGGCATTTTCATTTTATTTTCCCAAACCAAAAACTAATTGAGTTAAGGATCTGAGCAACACCGGGAAATCTTCTAGTGATGGGGAGGGGATGTGCACACACAGGTCGTCCCAATTTACCCCTCAATCTAGGGGAGAAGGAGCTGTTTTGTGGCTTCGAATCTCCCCGCAGTGGATGAATAATTGGCTCATTTGCCGTAACAATGTAACAGATGATTTGGGAGAGATTCGCAGGCCCGTTACTGTAGAGGTTTCCGTTTCCAACGTTTCATTGTGCAATTAACGCATAAACCGAACACGGGGCTCGTTGCTCCCCTGTAGCAGAAGTCTCGGCTTTAAGTTGCAGCTTGTCCCACCCTGCTTAGCCCAATTGTAATAAACCATCCAAGCCAGTAATAAAAAAACAACCCCAAAACAAACCCTCCTGCTCTCTGCACTGAATCAAAACAAACAACCCAGAGATGCAGGCAACTGTCTAGGAAAACCTGTCTGAAATGCTGCTTTGCTGGAGAATCCACAGCCTCTTCCGTTCTATTTAAAACAGCAACAACAACCAGAAGGCTTATTGTGCAGGTTCACATTCACAGCCTGGGTAGTCTGTGCTGCTGCACCGAAATCGGGAGGTGTCACTGAAACACATGGAAGCAGGGCCGTCCCTGGAGGGAGTGGGAGGGGCGCGTTTCCCCCTCCCCAGCTCCACTCCTTTCCAAGCCCCACCTCCGCTCCGCCACTGCCCGACCTCCTTACTCTCTCCCCCGAGCGACGCGGCCTGGGAATGATGGGGGCCTGGCGCAGGGTGACAGCAGGGGTCCCCCCCCCCCACACACACACACTCATCACGCAGGCAGCAGGAGCTGAAGCAGCCCAGCTGCCTGCTCTGCCCCACCCCGCCACCCTCCTGGCCCACTGCGCCTCGCTTCTCCACGGTGGCAGGAAGCAGAGATGCTGCACACAACCGGCCAGGAGGGCAGCGGGGCGGAGCAGGCCGCCACGCTGTTCCAGCTCCTTCCGCCCGCATGGGGAGTGCAGGGGCGTGTGGCAGGGGATCCCGCTGCGGCCACGCCCGGCTCCTATAATTCCTTATGTCCCTCTCATCCGTAGGGCAGTTGGGGAGGCCACCGCAGGGCCCCTAAAAGCGCCGGGCCTGCGGCGGTCGCCCTGATTTGTCCTCTGCGCCGGACAGCGCTACACATAGGCTTCGCCGAGCGATGCAGAATGCGGCAGGAGTGGCAGCTGATGAGCAAACCTGGGTACTGTAGCAGTAATGCAAGACACCCGCAGGCCTGCATCCCTGTGCTTGAGCATACGGCTTGGAGGCCGAGGCGCCGGAGAGCGAGTCGCCCTGCGGTGACCGTTACATTAACTGCTCAAGAGAATGTTTTTCAGGATGTACATAAATTTACATTTCTTACATAAGCCAGCCTATAGATTTCTTACATAAGCCAGCGCTCTGGGCAGCTACCT
Organism: Pelochelys cantorii; assembly: GCA_032595735.1. Classification (NCBI taxonomy): domain Eukaryota; kingdom Metazoa; phylum Chordata; order Testudines; family Trionychidae; genus Pelochelys; species Pelochelys cantorii. Next base: position 9,037,061 of record CM064347.1, read on the forward strand.
CAGCCACCACAGCCTGGCTGACAGTATAAGCCAGCTCAGGAATTCTTGCCTATACTGCACCTGCATCCATGAGTGGTGGGTGAAGGTAGGGCAAGACCCCAACCCCTCTCCCAGCCCCACCCCTCCTGCGAAGGCCCCACCCCCAGCGTCACTGGGCAGTGGGTTATCGTGTGGCCTAAGCCTGCACGGTCCCAGAGCTCAGGGAGGGCAAAGAGTTTGCAGCCCCAGCCTCTTCCTCCCTCAGAAGGCATTCCAGGGGCGGAGTATGGATGGGGACAGGTTGGTGGTTTTAGGAAGGCACTGCCTTTCCCTGCCTAGCATACCCACCACCCATGCCTGCAGTTCCTATCTGCAATGTAGACGGGCCCTCGTATTGATGATGCTAGAACACAACGAGCCAGATTTTTCCATTCATGCAATTCACTTTGAGGTTGCTGGGAGAACAAGAGGGGCATCCCTCTAAGTGCCCATCAACCTGAGAACCGAATGCCACCCAAGACCCAACGATGGCAGAACGACATTGGACAAGGCAGATTTTGATCCTTCTCAAGAAAATAAGAACATAAGAAGGGCCATAGTGGGTCAGACCAAAGGTCCATCCAGCCCAGTGTCCCTTCTGCCGACCGTGGCCAATGTCAGATGCCCCAGACGGAGTGAACAGAACGGGAAATCATTAAGTGATCCCTCCCCTTTCGCCCATTCCCAGCCTCTGACAAACAGAGGCTAGGGACACCATTTCTACCCATCCTGGCTAATAGCCATCGATGGGACCAAACCTCCATGAATTCATGTAGTTCTTTTTTGAACCCTGTTAAGTCTTACCAGGTGTGCATTCCCATTGACTTTGTTGGAACTGATCTTGGAGCATGGTATAAAGTGGAGTGGAATCAGGCCCAGTGCAAATGGTGTGAAGCAAACTGGGGTTTCAAATCTCTTTCATCTCTAATAAATGATGGTTTTAGTAGCATATGTGAGAAGTTGTTGTTCTTGTTTTTTAATGCATCACCTTGACAGTGTCCCTTTAGAAGTATAAAACATCAAGAGGTACTGAAAAAAAATGATGAAGCTTTTCATTTCCCATATTGATTTATGCTCTACAAACAATATTGCATGCTGTCACTGACAATTTCATGCTGTGTTACTTACACCACCTTCCCTATGTAACAGTATCTGCAGATGGGAGCAAGATTTGGTGTGCTTCAAAAAGGAGGGGATAATATTTATATCTGGCCGCCTGTTTTCTTTTGTCAATTTCAGTTCACTATCTCATGTCTAGGCTCTGTTCCAGGCAAACTGAAATTATAGGGTAAGAAAAAAACTTAAAGACTACAGGAGAAAAATGTTCCACTCGATGGGCTTTAAGTCTTAACTAGCAAATAAGACATGCCATGGGGTATAAAAATGAATTAATTACAGGAATTCCATAATCTCTGTCAAAAGGCCAAACATGCAAGGTTGAATTGGGTAAAATATTAATGAGATTCAGGACTGAGGCATGGAAGAAGGTTTGCTATCAATGCAAAAGTCAAGCAAATGCACTCAGCCACCAGTGAAATGTATCACTATGGCCCATATGTGCATTATTGGGGTTATAATATAGGCATTTCAAAAGTATACCTCCAATAGGGGAATTCTAAGTAAAGAAGGAGGAATAGGAGAAGGAAGCAATGTTACCGGCACTAGGGTAGCTATGAAGTGCCAAGGAAAAATGCCCCAAGCGTCAGTGTGGTCTAATTGATTGGGTATCAGACCAGAAATTAAGAGACCCAAATGCTAGTCATAAGTCTGCCAGTAAATCTTCATGTGAATGCAGGCATACCAGACAAGAGCTTAATTGTTCAGAAGAGTGATCATGTCTGGAGACTGGCGGGCATTAGATCTTGATTCTTCCCAGGTTCCTTTGCATCCAGAGGAATTTCATATAGTATAGAGTGTATTGCCCTGTTTGATACTCATTCATAATTTAGGAAGATTAGTCCTGGCTGTACTGTAACATAATCTGAAATGACACAGAGGTAATAGCCTATGTAAAGAGCAATTGTAGATGATTAATATTTTCTTCACATAGGGTATGTCTACTCTACAGAGTTTTGTTGGAAAAACGGCCATTTTTCCAACAAAACTTGAGGAACGTCCACACTGCAATTGCGTTCTTCCACAAGAAAATCGACAGAACAGAAGGGTTTTTCCAGCATTGGTAATCCTCATTCTACGAGGAAGAAGCCTTTTTGTGAAAGAGCTCTTTCGCAAAAAGGCATGTGTGGACAGGGAAGAGGGAGTTCTTTCGGAAGAAGAGGAAAGAGGAAAAAGCTATGGCTACGTCTAGATTACGGGGTTCTTTCGGAAAAAACTTCCTCCAAAGAGAGCATCCACACTGCAAAAGTGTGGACGCTCTCTTTCGTAAAAGCAGATCACTTTTTCGATGCACTTTTGCAGTGTGGATGCTCTCTTTGGAGGAAGTTTTTTCCGAAAGAAGCCTGTAGTCTAGACGTAGCCATAGTGATTAGAAAACCAAAGTAGGATCTAGCGATTTTTGGTCATCTCTACCTAGGGGAGAGTATCATAGAATGGATGATGATGAATTACACCAAGGAAGCTTTTGATCAGATATGTTACTTGTCATGCCATATGGAATCACAGTCTGCCTTAAACAGAAGGTATTCAGTAAAGAAACAGCTACAGTTATAGACACAAAGAAACAGGCTTCCACACAGCTTGGTTCCCACAGTTGCCTTCCTCGTTTTCCGCACCCTCTCTGGAACTCTGTGCTGTACATGGAGACTCCTAGTGGCTGAATGACACATTACAAGGAAAGATGTCATAACTAGTAGGAAGCAATTATTTATTTATGAACTCTAGGTATCAGCTATCAGTGGCTCCAAGGATTTGGTCCCACTTCTCTTCTAATAAGTATAGGGCATGTTCTTATGGAATAGAAACGTGTGTGGATTGGGGCCCAGTAACATTCATGAGAGCTGTTAAAATATCAGAAGCAAAAATGGGTCTGACAGCATGATCCTTGTCTACCACAGGACTCCAAATGATCTGGGGCTGGCATTGGTGGGAACTTTGGGGTACTATTCCTTAGGTTAACAAGGCCATAGGAAGTTGGCAGCAAGGGCCATTAGGCTGTAAACACGAGAGTTGTATTTCCACTCCCCGAGGTGCACAGACGTTAAACGAGAGAGCAGCTGAACCTGAAGGCTGCTAAAAGGCAGGCTAGAGCACGCTAACAGTGTTCTCTCTTATTTGCCTCTTTCCAGCCTTGTCACAAGGAGCTATTCATTGCCACCACTGAAGAATCTTGTTAAGGGTTTAAGCTGTCATTCTGAGGACAGTGTTAATGGCTTGTAAAGGTCAGCCAAACAAAAACACCCATGCAGCCTGACGGAGGTGCTGATTGGCTGTGCCGAGCGTGTGTGTAAACAGGCAGGAACAGAGTGACACCCCCACGTTCTCCCTTTGCCTGTGGAAGAAGCAAAAGGGCTACACTCCTCAGGAGAGATTCCAATGCCGCCTAGCTGATTTGCAGAGCGCCCACAGCTAGGTTTTGTGTTTCTATTGGTGGTGCCCATTCACACCTGCCTCGGTGCATATAAAAAAAGCTTATTCTGCACGCGGATGGAAAAAAATTGGAAGGAACATTGGTTCTAATCCCAGCTCAGTCCAGCGCGTGACTTAGAGCAAGGCCACGTCTATACTTACTCACAGATCGGTGCTCTGGAGATCGGTCTTCTGGCATTCAATTTAGCAGGTCTAGTAAGGACCCACTAAATCGAATGCTGGGGGCACCCCCGTTAGCGCTGGTACTCCTACTCTGCATGAGGAGTAAGGGAAGCCGATAGGAACGTTTCTCCAGAGCCGGCCCAAGGTACGGGCCAGCCGAGATACCGCCCGGGGCGCCCCATTGTAGGGGGCGCTGCATGGGGCTGCCGGGCTGGGCGGGGTTGGCACCGCGCATGTGCCACGCGCCTGGGGTGGCGTCACACATGCACAGGGCACCCGGGGGCGGGGCCGTGCATGTGCCAGGGGTGGGGCCGTGCATGCGCTGGGCGCCCGGGGATGGAGGGGTGCCGTGCGCCCAGGGGTGGGGCTGCGCATGCGTCGCACTCTCGGGGGCGGCGCCACGCTCCCGGGGCCCGGGACGCACAAATGGCTTGGGCTGGCCCTGTGTTTCTCCCATCTGGGGTGATTCCAAAGTTCAAATCAAGGTACGTGGAATCCAACTATGCAATTAGCATATCTGGAGTTGCGTACCTTGAGTCGAACTTCTGCGAAAGTGGCTCAAGTCAGCACGCCGCTTGGTGTCACTCAATAGACTTCTTTTCAAAATGGGGACTAAGGATACCGCAGACTTGTCACCCATTAAGGTAAGCTCTAGCTTACCTCTTGAGTTCTGCATTTGCTTATGGACATGCTTAACTTTAAGGGCTGTTAGCAGACCCCTGAAAGACAATTCAAGTTAAGCACATTCATGCGTGTTTGCAGGGTTAGGGGGCTTAATTTTTGTTTTTGTTTCTCTTGTGTTAAGAAATTATGTGTGCATTCTCAGGTTGAACCTAATGACACAGAGAAGAAGAAAGGGTAAAAATTCATTTTCCCTCCTGCTCTAAGCTTAGTTAAATAGGAAGAACAAACATTTCTGTGCCTCTGTGGTTAAATCTAAAAGTAAATTTTAAGGTGTCCATGTTTCAGGCCCTTGGGTGCTCACGGTCAAGGAACATCTGAGCTTTTTTGGTTCTAGGACTTATGAAAAATGACTGAGGGATTAGATCGGATCATGGCTCTGTGGCTTTGCCTATACTCCACCGGGCTCTGCCCCCACTCTGATTAGGCCCCGCCCTCTCTCCAAAGTCTCCTTCTCTTCCCTCCTCCTCCCTGCTCACCTCTTCCAGCCAAATCCCTGCACCCAGATGTAGCAAATGACTTTTGGGAAAAAAAAAACCCACTCTTCTCAAATGTCTTTCTAAAGAAAATAGAGCATGTTTTCCACTGTCTGCCAGACTGTGAAGACTGGACATGCAGAAAGTACTTCATTAAAAGGAACTAAATTTGGGAATAAAAAACATGTCAGTCACCGATTTTTTCCAGTGTACCCTGAAGTTTGTCAGAGATTTATTTTATTTGCAAAAACTTTGTAAATAAGAGCAAGTCAGCTGTCCTGCTTGTTTTACCTTTCCTTAATCAGTATTTCTAAGCTGATTTTATATTTTAAATGTACTCTTAAGCCTTCCTAAAGTAATCATTCCAGATTACTATATATTAACGCATTGAAACAAAGACACTATTTTAAATTAATAAGCAATTTTGGGCAAGGGGTCTTAAAACTTGTTCATCACATAGTCAGAAGTAAAGAAAAATAAACTCTTATTTGTCCAGCTATCTGGAGGAAAAGGGATGTTGTCCTTCAGGGGGTCTCTTCCACTTGGGGGAAGGGGGGGGCAGGGTGAAAGGAGAGCAGAGATGGACAAGAAAACTTTGGAAGCAAGTTTTTGTACTATAATAATTTAAAATGTGTATTTTAGATAAGGGTGGTTGTACAATGTTCATGTTAGAGACCTGGAGGCTGCCCCGATATAGTTCATAGTGTGCCTGGTCCCTCAGGTTTTTATCCTCAGAAATACAGTCCCAACTTGTCCAAGTTCCGGCTGACCAACATATTGTGCCTCAGTAGGCCTGGTCGGCGATCTGTCGCCCTCTAAACCCTTCCCCAGTAAGGGGTTCAAGAATCGCTCCCGGTGATGGGGAATGGGGCTTGGGCCCGCCCTCACTCCAAGCCCTGGCCCAGGGCCCTAAGTCAGGGAGTTTTGTCCCTGCTCAGCGGATGGGGCAGTAGCCCCTAAACCCACCTTCTCACGGGTTCCACAGCCCTGCCCTGGACCACTTCTTCCATCACCATAGGAACTAGTTTCCACTTGACAGGATGTAGGACTCACCAATTGCTTCGCCCCTGTCCGTATCTCCTGGCGGGTCTCCTGTACCCTGTCCCTCTTTCTGCTCTCTCCGCTCCTCCTCCTCACCCTCCTGCCTCATCCACTCTTTTAAACTCCCCGCCGAGGCATCTGCAGACGTCACCACCCCTGCGCGCTCCCTGCAGCATCATCCCCGTGGTGCGACCGGTGACATCATCCTTGTTAGATCACCCTTGCACTGTATTCCTTCTCCCCCCGATCGGTCCCAAACCTGCCGACCTCGTCGCTTCGTCGGTGTTCTCCGGCTCCGCCGCTTGTTCCCCACGGTGTGATCCGGGGTCTTCCCAAGTGTGGGGCACCCCCGCCCCGTCACAGTGGTCTTTTGGAGAATCTGAAGCTCCAAAAATGTAAGGCTAACGCTTGAACACTAAGATTGTGCATCTAAAAATCTATGCAAGGATTTTTTAAACATTTGATTTTTATACTCTTTAGCAACAAACTAATGAACTACTTAAAGCAAGTTTGAAACTATGACAGTAATGCACAACTGTTTTATCACAAAATTCTGAAACTGACAGTATATACCTCCGGATTGGCACACGCCTGTTAAATGTCTTCATTGCCACTTAACGGCTCTTTCACAGGTTCAATGTTATGCTAATAGGTCTGGCAAGCTGGAAGGCTTTTCACTTTCCCATTAATAAAGCCTCTCCAGGGGAAGACTCACAAAGCTGCAACAGCCTGCAGGAATGGTCAGAATAGGGACAGGAAGAGGAGAGGGGTTGAGCGCTAAGACCTAGGAAAGGCATTGCCTTCCCTTGCCTCTTACAGCTGCTACCCGTGGCCAGGCCTGCTGATGGGGAGGGCAGTGACCCGAGGGCCCGGTGATTCAAAGGGGCAGGCAGAGCCCTGGGCCCTTTAAATCACCACTGGAACACTGTGCCACATGCTCCAGCTGGCTCTGAGGGCTGGGGGAAGGAGGGAGCTGATGTTTTCTCTTCCCACCTGAGGACATGTGGTTTCTCTTCCCACCTCTGTCACCATCCTGCTACATGATCTTGGGCAAGTCACTTCCCCTCACCTTTTTATCTGACTTGTCTCCTTGTGCCTGACTGTGAGATCTTTGGGGCAGAGATTCTGATTAGTAGATCTGGTTGGAAATTCTTCAAAACATTTTCTCCTTCGGAAAATGCCCATTCATTGAAACAAACTTTTCATGGAAATGTAACTTTTAAAATAGAAATGTCATCAGGAAGGTTTTTCGGGAACAGGATGACATCTTTGGTCAAAACCTGAGAGACAAAGGGAGACCCAAGTTGGGGTCCCTGTTCTGAATAGAGCAGAATAATTCCATGTGAGTGCCCTCACCAATCGGCCGTCAGTTATTCGGGGATGGCTCTGTGTGTCTCTTTCTCTCTGAAAACAATTGTCAAGACCTCAACATTTGCCACAGAACAGAATTCTTGTTTTCCTGCCAGCCCTACCAACCTGGCATAATGGGAATCTAACCTCGGGCTAGTGTTATTAGAACAATAATTCATAATTCTAGATACATCTTAGCTCTGTGTGTCACAAAGAAGTTTGCAGGGTTTCATGGAAACCTCGTTTTGGTTTCATGCCAAAAGATGGATTGATTTTAGGACTTTCGCTCCAGCCTAGAGAACAAAATACCCAAAGCAAATGCCAGCCAACAGTGCCAATTTATGCCAAGATTTGGGTCAAAAGCATAGGAAACCACTAAGTTGTTCAGTTTCCACCTGAAACAGGTATGGTGGACGATGGTAGGCCAGACTTTTGGGCAGACTCATGAAGACACTAAGGCCAGGTCCAACTAGACTCGGAGGGCAGCTTAAAGTACATCACTCCAGTTATGTAGAATACGTAGCTGGAGTCGGTTTTCCTTAAGCCTAGCTTGGAGGTGTCCAAACAGCAGGAGGTAAATGCTCCAGTCAGCTTCCCTTACTCCTCATGACTGCAAAGAGTACAGTTGCCATCTGGAGCTGCCCTCAGCGTTTGATTTAGCGGGTCTATAATAGACCCATTAAATTGAATGCCAGAATGTCGATCTCCAGCACGATGAGTGAAGACGTGCCCTCTGTGTATCTTTCAAATTCGGAAGGTGGATTCCAGCCATGCAAAATGGTCTAGGTAAAAAAGGGGTGTTGCCCAGCTGTGAAATCTACAACTGGAGAGGTACACACTGATTTTGCAAGGGATCTGCTTCCAAATTCAGCTGAGACATCCAACACCCTTTTCCCTTCGGCTCTTTCTAATACGTTTACATAATCTAAGCAGATGAAGAAACAATATCTTGCTGACCTGCCCATCTCCTGGCAGGCAGCGCCCCTCACTTCCTGGCTCCGGGGGAGCCCAGCTGGGAGACGCCAGTTACACAAATTTCCATTTTTAAGCGTGGAACATTATTCATGCCCAGATGGATGTCTCAGTGGGGGTAGCTCTGAGTCAGTGGAGAGGGCTTGCGCAGGGAAGGTTCTGAGGATTCTTTGCGCTCTGTTTCAGTGACAGGAAGCAGTGCATTTTTTAAATCCTTGCAGATTAAAGGCTGCTTTTTGATTACCCACAGAGAAGCCTCATTGCTTAAACATAATTCAAGTCAATTGGCTGCACCGAAGTGGGGGTGAAAAGGTTCAGACTCCCTTCTTGCACATCCTTCCCCCTCCATCAAAACACGTGAGGGGCAGCCACCCCAGCAATGAGGAGACCTGTGCCAGCACCATTTTAACGACCCAGGAGCCCAGCTCTGTTCTGAATATCCCTGACCTGTGAAACCTAGACCTAGAGCCAAGCTTTGCAGCTGACTCCCATCTTAGGAACTGGCAGATGCAAAACTGCGGCTCTCCAAATGCTCCCTGAACTTTGGGAAAGCTCAGGTCTAGAGTCTCATTCTCTGTACCTGGCTGAACCGAGGGGAATCATGGCCCGTGTCACAGCGCCTGAAAGCCACCCTAGGAGAGGGAATGTGCTCGCAGTTCAATGTACTCTATAAAAGGGGCTTCCATTGATAGTTACACTGGACAAAATAAGGAGCCAAGTGCACACTCTCTTTCAGTGATCACTGGAAAACTCAGGGCCTGATTCTCCTCTGATTTTAGCAGCTCCTCTGACTTTTCTCAAATGACTCCATATTAATGCCACCGGGAATCAGATTGGAATCAGACGCACAGGGCTCTTCCGCCTTGGTTCAAATCGCAGGATTCCTCATCTGGAGTCCAGATGAGAGAGACGAAGTTCCCACTGCCCAACCCATTTGTCTGCCTTCGTTTCTAGGAGGTACCCACCAAAACTGTCCCTGGATCCAGGTCGCTTTTAAGAGAACGCCACACAGCTGTGAGAATGCGTGACAGGGCTTGTTAGCTATGGGCCTTCTGGGATACCGTACTGACCTTCCTGTCCCAAAAGCAGGACCTGCCACTTGAGTTGAAGAAGAGTCTCCATTAGCAGGATAGGGACTCTGATATACAGCTGAGCCATTCTAATTCCATCCAGTAGAGGGCAGTGGTGCACTTATTAACAGATTGGCACACCCAGACTCAAGCTGATTGAAAATTTTCCATGCAAAATGGGTTTTTTCTAGGTGGAAAATGGATTTTTACTCAAAACAGATTATTTTTCCCATGGGAAACATGTAGGTTGGATTACATTTTTCAGAAAACTACCAAAAAGAACCCCATACCAAAGATATGGTTTTTGGTGAAATGTTTCAGATTTGGGAGGAGAGACAGGGATTCAACCCACAAAAATGCTAAGAAAATTGTCCATAAAAACAAAACTGTGTATCACTTTTGTCTCCTTTGTGGGTGGTGGGAGGGAGGTCAACATTTCCCATCCTATACTTAGAAGGAAGCATACAGATTTTCAGGTTGGGAATAGGTTTGCAATAGAGACCAAGTGTGCATACAGGAGAGGAATTTTACATTATGCCTGAGCTTTCTGGTGATTTCTTTCCCTGGTTGCAACAGAAGACCCGGGAATAATAGATTAGGATTTAAGTAATGCCTGAAATTAACTGTCAGCTTTGGTCCCGCAGCTCCACCCCAAATACTGGTGCAGCCTCTGAATTTGTAGGATGATGAGCATGAGTTTTTATGTAGGCACCTCCAGAACCTCACTAATAGGTGACATTAGTTCAATCACACAGCATGCACTGTGAAATCCCCTGCATGGTAAAGAAAAACCAGGACGGAACGCTGATATCACGGGAGGTCAGGGAGATTGATTTTGCACCCCTTTTTCTCTTTACCTCTCTACCAGTGTGTCCATGCAAAAAGGGCCAGAGAAGATATGGGCGTTTGCTGTGTCATTTTTTACAAAGTTATTTGTTGATTTTCTGCCATACTCAGATGGGATCAGAGATGACTGCCCCCCGGTGCTCGTTCAAGAACTGCCCCACAAGGCTGCAGAGCTGACACAAATGTGATGAGAGCGGAAGAGCTACTGCTCATGAAACGGGTGAATCGGTATCATTCACCTCTGCAGAGTCCAGACCGTGGTTGAGCAGTGGGAGAAACAAAAGGTTTCCTGACTCCCCCCCTCGCCGTCCTGCTCTGCTTCCCTCCCTTTCCATGTGCTTTATTTGGAAAATATTCTTCAAGGAGTAACTCTACAACACAGGGAATCACCAGCTGCAAACTGTGACTTAGGAAGCTCTTGATTAAGACTGAGGCTTTCCCAGACATGAAGCCTCTGACCCATCAGGCAATGCCCCAAGCTTTGAACCTACTGATGCAATTGGCAAGCATTAGAGTTCAATTTTTCCTGCTCAGTGCAGGGGAGGGGAGACATCCAGGAGCCAATTTCAGCTCCTGGCTTTTTGGGGAATGTGTCCCTTAGGCAGCACAGAGCAAGTTGTCTCAGCATCCCAGAGTTCTCTTTGGACCCCAGAGCAGGGCTCCAACATGCCCACCTGCCAGGAAACCAGCAGGGGGAGGGCACGGATACAGCAATGCTTCCACTGGCAAGGAATTCCTGGCCAGCCAGGCTGCTAGATTCTGGCCCTTTGCGACAACTCAGGGCTTAACTCTGCTTTGACGGGGGGCCCACTCCTGCTTGCCTGCTCACAGACACCCAAAGGCCATTAAAGCACAAACAGCTGGTGGTGACGCTCCCTGGGCAGGCGGGGCTCGAATCCACAACCCTAGGGTCCCCAGGCGAATGCCCTAACCCCTAGGACACTCAAAACGTGCCCATAGAAACGTGCTGAGAGGGCTTCCCTGAAGGGTCACACTGTGATGTTCGCAGTTACAGTGATCTGAATTGCCCGGCAGTGGCTGTGACATTTCCAGCTGTCCCTCGTCTGCGCTTTTTCTTTCTCCATGGGAGCTACCCAGGCCAGATAGTTCATTACAGTCAGGCCTGCCCAAAGAGGGAGGGGGGAAGGGGGCAGTTGCCCCCAGGCCTGGGCAATATTAAAGGGCCCAGGGCTCCTGGCTACTGCTATAGCAGGAGCAGCAGCAGCCATAGCCTGGGGCCCTTTAAGTCACTGCCAGAGCACTGCGTGATATGCTCCAGGCGGCTCTCATGGCTGGCTGGCTGGGGCCTGAGGGGAGGCATCTGGCACTGAGAGCTGGCTGCCCCCAGCCCCGCCTCTTCTGACTGAGGTCCCGCCTCTTCCAGGAGTGCAGCCCCGCCCCTTCTCCCTGTTCCAGCCCCGCCCCTTCTGCCTGCAGTCCCGCCTCTTCCAGGAGTGCAGCCCCGCCCCTTCTCCCTGTTCCACCGCCTTCTGCCTGCAGTCCCGCCTCTTCCAGGAGTGCAGCCGCCCCTTCCCTGTTCCAGCACGCCCCTTCTGCTGCAGTCCGCCTCTTCCAGGAGTGCAGCCCCGCCCCTTCTCCCTGTTCCAGCCCCGCCCCTTCTGCCTGCAGTCCCGCCTCTTCCAGGAGTGCAGCCCCGCCCCTTCTCCCTGTTCCAGCCCCGCCCCTTCTGCCTGCAGTCCCGCCTCTTCCAGGAGTGCAGCCCCGCTCCCTTTCCCTGTTCCAGCACCGCCCCTTCTCCCTCCCACCCCCTTGGGCCTGGAGGCCCCGAGAGTCTGTCAGTTCCCCTGGTTACACCCCTAGGCTGCTGTAGGAAGCCTGAGGTTTGGGCTGTGTTAGATCCAGTTCAGACAATCACACCAGTTTTTGGCGTTTCAGAGTCACAACACTTTCCAGGGATGGGGGCGCTGGTTTGTCCTTTCCAGCAGCCTCGTCGCTGCATCCAAAAGGTCGGAGATCCATGAGCATTCCCAAGCTCCACGTCCCCTCCGTTGCTAGTTTTCTTTCTAACCTTCCCCAGATAACAGGAGGGAGAATGCGGTTGGCGTTGGTCTTCTCCAGGAGACAAAACGCCAACTGCCACCAATGCTGAGGCTCTGCAGTGCAATCCCTATTGGGAAAGATGTGCTCAGCTGAGCTGAACGCCCCTTTGTTGCTATCTCTCCCCAACCGCCGCCCGAGCAATCGCCAGCTCTTCTCACAGCTTGCCTGGAACATCCGGACAGACATGCCCCATGAGGGGCCCAGGCCAGGGAAGGAATATGGATTCCTCGCTGCTTTGGGTCCTGAAGAGGACCGGGGGTGGGGGGAATTCCATCCCTGTTAGAGAATCCCTGGCTCAGCTACCTGGAATAACGGGAAGCCTCACAAGGATTTCAGCCCTCCCCTCATTTCTCTGTGCTGTCTGAGATGGCAGCTGTGGTTAACATGCTTCTGCCAGCCACGGAGCAGGCCCTGGTTCTCCACCCGGGGCCTTGGCTCCCCTGGGGGACCATGGGCAGGTTTCAGGGGGTCTGCCAACCAGAAAGCCAAAGCCCTGTGAGCAGGACTACAGCCCCGGGTCCCCAGCCCTGTCACCCATAGGGGGGTTGCCAGATAGCTTCACGAAAAATACCGAACATGGCAGGAAAAAAATTGGTTGAGCAAAAAAAAAAAAAAAACCCGCACAAAAAAACAGTCACTGTGCCTTTAAATCCCCACTCCCTCCACCCCCACCAGACACAGCAGGGGAAGAATGTCCCAAGAAGCCTTCCATCTGAGAAAAACAGAAAATACCAGACATTTTACATGTCCGGTATTTTCTGTTGTTTTTTTTTTACTGGACAGAAGCCGCAAATACTGGACTGTCCAGACCAATACCAGACACCTGGCAACCCTAGTCACCCAGGACTGAATACAAAGCCTGAGCAACTTAGTTTTGCGGGAGAGATATGAAATCCCATGTAATCCGTTAGCCGGTGAAGTGTTATCTTGAAACCGTTAACCACTTAAATGGGGACAGGCAGGAGGGGGCGCTCCAGCCCAGTGTCCCCCCTGCCTGCTGCAGCCAGGTTGGAGTGCCCCCCACTGCAGGGTGCGCTGCTCCAGCTAGGCCTGGCTTGCCGTGGGCGAGCCTGACACGGGGGGTTGCTCCAGCCGGGCTGGATGACCACGGCTGCTCCACGCCCCACCGCCGGTTAACTGGTAAGCATCACCAGTCAACCATTCACTGCTCACTGTGGTGGGGGACCTTGGACAATTGCCCTGCTTGATTTTATATGCAGAAAACAGGGGCTCTGGCCCAGCTGGGCCGTGGTGTGTTTACAGGATGTTGGGGGTGGGGAGGCTCAGAGAGAAAAATGTTGAGAGCCTCTGCCCTGCAGGGTCCTCTTGCCTCAGCGCAGCTGGGCTCAGCTGCAGAGATAGGATGCCATGGCTTCGTTTCCCTCAGGGGCTGTTGCCAGGGGCTGGAGAGACGGCCCTGAAGCGACTGAGGCAATCGCACTGCACGGAGGGCTGCCCTGCGGCCTTCCCTCAGCCCACCTCAGCAGCATGCCTCCACCCCGGGCTGGAGGGACCACCGTGGCTTTGGGATGAGGGGTTTGAGACAGGCCGAGAGCTAGAGACTCAGGCGATCTGGGCTTGGTGCCTGTCTCATGGATCTAGGCCACATGCTGGGGACCAGACCCATCGCCAAGATGCAGGGTTAGGAAGGAATGTCCCCTGCCTCAGACTGGCACAAACCATGGAGGCCTTTTCCTTTCTCTGCAGCCTGGGGCATGGATCATCCGGGCATCTCTCACGCGATCAGTTCTCTGCCACTGCAGGAGCCTCCAATATTTCCAGGTCTCTACCTGAGACATGCAGTTTAGTTAGACCAAGGTCTGAAGCATTTCAGCCCTTGGAAACTAAAGTCTTGGAATCACGGAATTGGAAGAAACCTCCAGAGGCCATCGAGTCCAACCCCCTGCCCAAAGCAGGACCAACCCCAACTAAATCATCCCAGCCAGGGCTTTGTCAAGCCGGGGCTTAAAAACCTCTGGGGATGGAGATTCCACCCCCTCCTAGGGAAACCAACCCAGTGCTTCCCCACCCTCCTAGGGAAATAGTTTTTCCTAATATCCAACCTAGACCTCCCCCACTGCCACTTGAGACCATTGCTCCTTTTTCTGCATCCGTCGCCACTGAGAACAGCCTCTCTCCATCCTCTTTGGAACTTCCCAGGGAGTTGAAGGCTGCTATCAAATCCCCCCTCACTCTTCGCTTCTGCAAGCTAAATAAGCCCAAATCCTTCAGCCTCTCCTAGTAGGTCATGTGCTCCAGCCCCCTAATCATTTTTGTTGCTCTCTGCTGGACTCTCGCCAATGCATCTACATCCTAGGGAGGTTGCGGAATCTCCATCTCTGGAGATATTTAAGAGAAAGTTGGATAGACATCTACCAGGGATGGTCTAGATGGTACTGGGTCCTGCCATGAGGGCAGGGGACTGGACTCGATGACCTTTCAAGGTCCTTTCCAGCTCTAGTGTTTTATGATTCTATGTTCTATCCTTTCTGTAATGGGGAGCCTAGAATTGGACACAACACTCCAGATGTGGTCTCACCAGTGCCAAATAAAGGGGAATAATCAGTCAGGGTTTAAAAGAGAGATATCGGGGTGAAAATTAATGGTCTGGGGTATACAGGAGGTCGGACCAGATGATCTAATGATCCCTTGCTGGCCTTATACTCTATAAACCTCTCAGTGTGACCTTGTGCTAAGGCACAATATATCACATCCACCGCCTTTCGCCCTATCCACAGAGCCAGTTACCTCATCATAGAAGGCAATCGGGTTGGTCAGGCATGACTTGCCCTTGGTGAATCCATGTTGACTCTTCCTGATCACTTTCCTCTCTTCCAAGTGCTTCAGAATGGATTCCTTGAGAATCCCTTCCCTGATTTTTCTGGGGACGGAGGTGAGGCTGACTGGCCTGGATTGTCCTTCTTCCCCTTTTTAAAGATAGGCACTGCAATTGCCTTTTTCCAGTTGTCCAGTCATGGCAAAGACCACACAATGTGCACATAGAGCACTTGACACATTGGGACCCTGGTATTGGAGCCTCTCTGTGTTCCTGTGATACAAATAGTCTCCCACAACCCATCTGCCTTGCTGTAATCGCCAGGCAGCCATAGCTGTGATGTGAACTTCAGAACAGAAAATGCCCGAGTCATCCCCACCCAAAGGCAGGCAGATCACTGTTAGCCATGGTCACGGATGACCAAGAGGAGAAATAACCTTCTACCCCATTTCTGCACTGCCTGGCACTTTTGCGGCATGTGGGTTAGGACATGCAATTTCTCTTCTTGTCGCCAGGCCTAGCAACAACACCCAAGTGTCAGCCTCCCCGTGTCAGCTGAGGGTGTTCGGCAAGGAGCCAACCCTGTCTTCTAAACTTTACAGGCAGTGAACAATGCAGAGGGGGCTGGTTGTTCTGGAGCTCTGGGGTTTATCGCCTCCCGCTCTTTTTGTTGAGGACAGGTCCCCAGTGGCCTCCGCTCTGCCAGCACCATGCTCCCATTGTAAACAGGCAGGGGAGTAGCAAGAGGATGGGCTGAGGGTAAACCGCTGTACGTGTGAATCCACCGAGAAATCTTCATTTATTAGAACTGACTGTCCTGGAGTCGGTCACAGGCGCGTGGGAGGGTGGAGGCTGCTCGCAGACAGAGTGATGAGGTGTCAGTGGGAGAAGATCTTTATTTGCAGACAGCTGGGCACTGACAGATGGGTGGTGTAAGGGAAACACTGCATAGGGACGGTGAGGGGCTGGTAGCCCCTGCGGTTGCGTGAAGGTTACAGCTGCAGGGAAACATTCTTCCTCGGGAAGCTTTGCAAAGATTTGTGAGTCCCCTTTTCACCTTGGCAGCTCTGCTGATGCTTGGCCAAGTGAAAAACCTGGCTCTGAGGCCGGAGAGGAAACCAGAGAAGCACTCGCAGAGAGAAAGTGTTTGTTGTGGGGGTGTGTATCTGGGGGGGTGCTTTTAATTTGCCACAAATCGCTCCGTGCCCAACTTCAGTGGACACAAGAAGTGCAAAAATAAACGATTAATAATAACTATAGTAGAACTCAGGTTTGATGAATACCAATCTTCCACACGGCCAGTTCCCGGACAGACAAAACTAATCTAGCAAATGTGGTGTGGGTGAAGAAGCAGCTGGCATCTCTTCACATTTGGAGGCCTTCAACGCACTGGAAGTCCCTTTGCCGTGGTTAGAAGGCCAAGAAGCAACTGATTCAAAGCCCCCTGCTCCCATTTATGCCCTATAACAGGGGTGGCCAACCCGCGGCTTGTGAGGAAAAATTGCAGCTCCCACACCCGCAGCTCAGCTCCCGCACCCATGGCTGTTCTTCGTTCCCCTCCTCTGACCTTTTTTCCTTGTCTGGTCAGGGCGCCGCTTGGGGCAGCGAGATCTGACGCTGTGACCGACGGGAAGCCTGCTTGGGCCACACGCAGTTGTTAAAGGGGCAGTGGGGTTTTTGTTGTTGTTGTTGTTGTTTTTTTTGCTCAACAACTTCTTTCCCTCGGCTCTTTGCACTGTATCCACCACTATTTTGTCTTTGTCTGTAATGGGTTGGCCACCCCTGCCCTATAATTTTGAGTTGGTCCATTTTCTGAGCTCCTCAATCCCCAATTCGTTTGTAACATAAGGGTTCTAGCATGTTGTAAAGCAGAGGCCATATGGGCATGTTGCTAACATCATTTAATGACCATATTGCCCTGGGAGATGGGGCTCTCCTTGCTCAGATTTTCATGGTCAGTCTCTGAAAACAAGGCAGCGAAATTCGTTTTCGCCATATTCCGGGCTGCCCAAAATGACTAAAGTTTTCTTTCATAAAAGCAAGCAACTGGCATGATTATAGGCTTCATGCTGGTTGTTTTGGAATCTGCAGCCATTGCTAAAAACAATTTTTTTCTGGACAGAAAAATAAAAGCCCAGGAAATATCAGGCTGACTTCCAGAAGCACTGGAGCAAATCCAGACTGCAGAAGATAATCACACGCTTCCAAATGCCTTTCACCATCATGAAGGTCACAAAGTACTTTATGTCCAAAAGCCCCAATCTTGCCACTACGTACAACTGGGTTTAGCCCCCTGGAGTTCAGTGCCATGGCTCACGTGCAGAATGTGAAATGTGTGTATGAGGAGTTGCAGGATTGGGATCCTGTTTCAACCTCACTGAAATGCAGCCATCTCTGGGTTAATACAGAGTGGGCTGTTTAACAGTGCACAACAACAACCCAACAGCCTTGAACAGCAAGAGAAAAAGAAGAATGTGTCCAGCTGAAAAAAAAAAAAGACCGAAATTACTCAAACCTGAATATCTCCAGAAGTCAGGAGTTAACGTTCTGACAAAAAACGTCTCAGGATTTACACCAACTATTACTTGTATTACATTATTACTCCAATATATTAGACTTCACACAAATATGTATTGCGAGACATTCCTTGCCCAAAAGTACTTACAAGATAAACAGGCAAGATAGACAAAAGGTGAGAGGGGAAACTGAGGCACAGAAGTGCCCTGCCATGCCCAAGGTCACATAGGAAGTCAGTGGCAGATCCAGTAATAAAACCCAGCTCCCCTGAGTCCCTGCCCGGTGTGCAGTCCACTCGATCAAGCCATTAGATCCATTTTGGGTTTCAGGTCTCATCTGAAAAATTCCTTTGCTTCTTCCTGGGCAGAAAATGCCCTGTCATAAGAACATGAGAATGGCCAGACTGGGTCAGACCAAAGGTCCATCCAGCCCAGTGTGCTGTCTGCCGACAGTGGCCAATGCCAGGTGTCCCAGAGGGAGTGAACTGAACAGGTAATGATCAAGCAATCTCTCTCTTGCCATCCATCTCCACCCTCTGACACACAGAGACTAGGGACACCATTCCTTACCCATCCTGGCTAATAACCATTAAGCTTCACTGTACAAAACACCCCAGTGGTGTGAGGCTTAAGCCTGCTTAGGCTGTTCCTTTTGGCATTTGGTTGTCTTGTCTGTTTCATAGTTGATTTCCCCCCCTATGGCTGGGGACCCATTAGTGCTTTTCTGAAGGCTGTTACTCCTCAGACACTCGACAGAAGTTACCACATGGAATACTCTGTCCGTTTACCATGGTGATTAATGCAGTGTCGTGCTGGAGAACGAAGACTGCCATCATTATTTCCCTCCACGCTGAGAAAGAAGAAGAAAACTGACATCGCTTTGAACTCTGCACTCTGGCAACTCCCTCGCTCCTGTCTGAAATCGGCGAAACGTCTGGTTGCTCAATCTTTCCCTAGGAAAAACTCTTTGCCCCTTCCTCTTCCCTCTCTTGCAATGTTAAGTTTTGGGCAGCCCGTATTTCACATGACGCTCCAAGATGCCAGACCTCTTACCAATACATTCTAGTCTTTTTCCGCAAAGTCTCTGCTGCAAATGATTCCAGAGGTTCCCATTCATTGCCTTGAGCCAAGATTTCCGCTAATTGCTCTTCACCACTTCCATCCATCAAGCAGTATTTTAAGATGGCTTCACCCTTGTCAACTGAAGCCTGAATCTTTGATACATTCCAGGTTTTTCCTGCTGAATATGGCTGACGATGGGGTTAGTCCTTTGAGATCCTAAGTGACTCTCAATGTGCTGCCAAATCCCTATCACTGAGTAGCCAGGCGGGGTTGGGTGGTCTGGTTTGTACAGCCAGTGGCATGATCAGAAATAGATCTTGTTTAACATCAGGGCTGGGCAAGATGCGGCCCGGGGGCTAGATCCGGCCCGCTTAACACTTTGCTCCAACCCATGGACTGTATCTGGTCACTTTCTATTTATATCCTGCTGCCCATGCCACTGAATTTCCAGGCGGTGGCTCAGGCAGCAGAATCGTATTTAAATGGCTCATGGCTCTCAGGAGTGGTGCTACCTGGAGCCACGAGCTCTTTAAATAGCCACAGCAACCCCGGGCAGCTGCCAGGCAACACAGTAGTGGCGGGGTCGAGAGCCACAAGCCCTTTGCTGTGTTTTTAATTCAAAGCCTCTGGCCTCAGACAATTCTGGAAGAAGGCTAGTCCCCAGCCCCGCCCCGCCCCTTCCGCCCCAAGCCTCGCCCCTTTCTGCCCCAGGTCCCGCCCCTTCCAGGGATGGAGCTGGCCCATGACCACATACCAAAATTCATTAAGGGTGCGTCTACACAGCCCCCAAAACTCAAAATGAGCTACACAATTTGCGCTATGCAAATTGCATAGCTTATTTCAAGTCTATTTCAAAATAGCTTATTTCGTCATTTGGCCATGTCTGCACAGCGCCACATTTTGAAATACAGCGCAATTTCGAGCCATAGAATCATAGAACCATAGAGCTGGAAGAGACCTCAGAAGGTCATCAAGTCCAGCCCCTTACTCTTCGTACAATGAGGTTTACAGGGCTGGCGAAATAGCACGTCCGCTATATTTCGAAATAGCGGATGTGTTCAAAAGACGGGGGGGTAGCTATTTCGGGATACCTCCAGTATCCCAGAATAACTTTGCTGTGTGGACATACCCTAATGGACCCCCCCTTGCAAAAATTATTGCCCACTCCTGTTTTACACCAAAACGCAGGGCCAAATCCTCAACTGGTGCAAGTCAGCATTTAACTTCCACCAGCACGTCTGGCCCTCAGATGCGATCTGTGAGGGACGGTGCCAGCTGGACTAAGAGCTGCATTTTCAGCCAGTCTCCAAGATGTTGGGTTGGTGCTTGAAATGTGGCTATTTAAAAAAAAAAAAAAAAAAGATGGTTCTAACCTGCAAGGAATTCAGACTCAGCTCTGCTTCACAGACATGCTGGGAGGCTGTGACAGTGCTATTTAGGAGCACAGAGTTCCTTCCCTTAGATGCAGGTGATGTATTTTTCTTCTTCCCCCTCCTCTATCGAGATCAGCGAGAAACAGCCCCAGTCAGAAGAGTAATACAGCCAAAGCCCATCTGGTCAGCTCCCTTCTCTTCACTCACCAAGTGAAACAAAACGCCAGGCCTTTTTTAAACAGCCGGTAGGCCCTTCATATTTTCCCACTTACATCATCCAACATGGTTTGAATCTGCAGTTGACTGGGAAACTCTCAAAGGCCTAATTGCAGGAGTCTTAGCAAAAATGAAATCATATGGTGTTCCCAAGAATCTTCGCCCCACTCCCACCCCCTTTTTTGCTTTGATTGTGTTTCTTGTGTGGCTTCCAGATGTTTCCTGGAAAAAAAAGAAAAAACAAACCCATATTGCCAGGGTTCGTGTAGTGGGAAGGGCCACGTGGCAGCAGCAGAGTCCTTGGGCCAGAGGGCGGTGGCCAGAGAAGAACACACGGAGAGCACTGGATAGGATAGAAATCCCTACTCTGTTGTCCTCATTCAGAGAGGCTCCCGATCACTTCACGGGGGTTTTCTAGCCGAGTGAAAACTGAGTCAGGAGCGAAAGGTGCCGCTTCCTCCCTGGATCATGCTCTAAGCCCTCTTTCTGCCCCTCTTGAATTTTTAGGTCTGGGCGGCCCTTCTGCCAAACTGATTGACTTCCCTAGCTTGGGGTGGCTTGAGATGGCCCTCCAGGGCAGGGGCGGGCAATAATTTTTGACAGGGGGGAGGGACACTCCAACATTTTGGAAAGTGGTCGAGGGCTGCACTCTTCCATGATATTAATGGAGGAGGTGCGGGGTCTGGGATGGAAGTTGGGTGCAAAAGGGAGCTTGGGGGAAGGGATTGAGGTGCAGGAGGGAGAATGGAGTCTGGGAAGGAGTTTGGGTGAAGGAGGCGGTTGTGACCTATGGCAGGGGACTGGAGTGTGACCTAGGGTAGGAAGGGATTGTGATCTGGGGCAGGAGATTAGGGTGCCAGATCTGGGAGGAGTAAGGGTGCAAGAGGGGGGCAGAAGGTTTGGGTCTGTTGATTGTGGGGCTAAGGGTTGGGGAAGGCAGGCATGAGGGGCGTGGTTCTTCTTCACTGCCTGTTATTTAAACAGGCAGCTCCCATTGGCCAGTTTTTGGCCAGAAACTGGCCAATGGGATTGTGCTGGGAGCAGGGGCAGCTCCTGAAGCTTCCCCCCCGCCCGCCCCCTTCCTGTTTTGAAACAGAAACGGGGCCCAGCAGCCATGTTTCTGAGCAGCGTGCGGGGCTGTGGGGCAAGCAGGGGAGCCTGCCTGGGGCTCCCCGCTGCCTCCACAGGCCAGATCCGGCCCGTGGACCATATTTTGCCCAGGCCTGCTCTAGGGGGTCTTGGTGTGCATGAATCATTACAGGCAGTATGTAGTGCGTCCCCACGCAGAGCTAGTTATGCTGGCTTGACACCAGCTAGGGCTTGCTGCTTTGCAAGGGTGACCCTGGGCCACTGCCATTGCATAAATCAGGGGTTCTCAAACTTTGTGATACTGCGACCCTCTAAAATGCTAAATGAATTTGTGTGACCCCCCCACCCTCACTGCTCCATGAGTAAAGGGGGAGTTGGGTGGTCGTTGGGGACAGCGGGGCTGGCCGGGGGAGTTGGAGGGTCGTCGAGGGCAGTGGGACTGGCAAGGGGAGTTGGAGGGTCATCGGGGGCAGTGGGACTGGCCGGGGGAGTTGGAGGGTCGTCGGGGGTAGTGGGACTGGCTGGGGGAGTTGGAGGGTCATCGGGGGCAGCGGGGCTGGCAGGGGGAGATCAGGCAGGGGGACCGGCTGGTGGGAATCAGGGCTGGCGAGGGGGCGGGGGGTTGGGTGCAGTGGGGCTGGCCAAGGGAGATTGGGAGGAGGAGGGGAGAACTGGCCACCGAAAGCAGGGCTGGCAGGGGCAGCGGGCTGGCTGGGGAAGATCAGAAGGAGGAGGGGAGAATTGGCCGCCGGAAGCAGGGCTGGCAGGGGCAGCGGGCTGGCTGGGGAAGATCGGGAGGAGAAGTGGGGGAGAACCGGCTGGCTGGGAGGGGTTTGGGGAGAGCGCAAATCGGACGGCAGGGAGTGGGACTGACCCGGGCATGTGCAGATCCCAGGGCACTGCCCGTCCCGCGCACAGTCCCAGCGAAGTGTGAGTGAGTTCGTCTGTGGCTCCACCATGCGCTTGACCAGCGCTCAGGAGCACGTACAGGGCTTCCCATCCTCCCCAAGGCGTCACATGCAACCAGAGGCTCTCAGCGCTGATCGCGCCCCGCCTCCCAGCCTTTCCCCCCGACCAGCTTCCACCAGGCGCCCTGCCAGAAAACCAGAAAATTCCGGACATTGCACATGTCCGGTATTTTCTCAATGTTTTTACCGGACAGAGGGCCCAAAAACCGCGACCCCCCTCTAAGCTGCTCGCATAAATGTAAGGTCCCCTTGCACCACTCTGGGCCTTGGCAAGTGGCAGGACCCATACTGCGGTCAGATCTGAGGGACATCGGCCTGGATCCAGAACTCCTTTGGTGCGGATGGGATGACCCCAGATTTACCAGAGCGTAACGCCCAGCAGCAGTTTGGGAGTACAACAAAGAAGAACCATGGTGAGTGAGGGCTGTTTTCCGTGCTTTATTTCAGCCTGCTACAGAATGTGCATCGGAGTCAGCTCGGGGTGGATTGTCACCTATTCTGGTGCCACCTCAGCTTTTGAAAAAAAATCACTCTGCAAACTACACCTCCTGCATCCAACTTCCTGTGAATTGCAGCTTTCCCACGTGCCCCACGTCCCTTGGGCTTGCCTGACACAGCCTATTTCTCAGTGCACATAGCACAGGGATAGCCTCGGTCAGAATTGTATCAACCAGTGTGAAACGTGGAGGAAGGAGCACTGGTTGCAGAAGGGAAGCATTTGGAGAAAGCACAAAGAAGACAGTCTGTGTACGCATGGTTGGAATGTTGGCTGCAGCTGCAGCATCTCTGTAAATCGTTTTCTTAATAGTCAGTTTAGTTTCACAAGCATAGAATCTTTTCATGTCATTACCCGGCATGCAGCACATCAAACAAGAATGGTCTCTATTTTAGATAAAGAAAACAAGAACAGTAAGACGGGCTCCAAAAACAACAGTATGTCACTCACCTCTGTGAAAGACCGAACTGAATACAAAATGTCCGCCTCTGTCTTCAGACAAGAAAGTCTCCAAGATTTCAAGGAGTAATACACAGAAAACAAAATATACCACATTTCCATGCTCACAGATGGCCATTCATATTGGTAGGGGAGCGGGGAAAATAGATGTGACTAAAACTAGTCAGCCATAGGTCCCCTCTGAAGTCAAACGCAGCGCCTGATGGCTCAACATTTTACATAGGTCTAAGAGGCACTCCATACTCTCTCATCTGTGCTCATGACACCCCGAAAGAAGTGATGACCCGGGTGCAAGGCCCCAGAGAGATAGTCCAAGGAATTTCTGGACTAGGCAGGGTAGTTGGTCCCCAGTCACCACCTCCACCAACTGTGCTTTCATTTTTGGAAGCCCATTTATTTTTTAACCAATCCCAGACAACCCCCCATGTCCTTCTGTTCTGAACAATATCCCCCGGCCTGTAGACCAGGGGTGGGCAAAAGGGCCTCTACGGGCTAGATCCAGCCCGCCAAGTGGGTTGATCCGGCCTGCAGAGGCCCTGCCACTCCCCCTGCCCCCATGCCAATTAGGGTCTGGGGGAGAGGGAAGCGGGAAAAATTTTCTCTGCCCTGCTCCCAGCCTGTGAGGAGTGCATGGCACTTAGAAGTGCTGAGTATTCGTGGCAGGGCGGGAGGAGGCTTCCCGTGCTCCCCTGCCCCCAGGCATTGATTGGCCTGGGGGTGTGGGAGCACGGGAAGTCTCCTCCCATCACCAGGGGCATGGGTGCTTAGTGGGAAGGGGGGGCAAAGGGGCTCCCCCACCCCCAGACCAGTCATGTTTGAGGCTCCACCCCTTCCGGAGTGGCCCGGGCCACTTCAAAAATGTTTGAAGTGGCCCCCGGCAAAAAATTATTGCCCACGCCTGCTGTAGACCATACACCCCCTGGGTCACCAATTTGTTTGGCACAGTTTGCCTACTGCAGAGGTCCCCCTCCCCGCAGATAAGATTTCTAAATGCATCTAGTGACTTAGGATTTAGGCTCCTAAGTCATGTCGGCACCTTTGAAAATCTCACCCTAAGATCTGCGTGCAGGCATTCCAAAGAACCTCGTCAATTACCACAAAGGGCCTCTGCAGAAATGCACATCCAGAGACTGACACTGGGAAGAACAATGTTATAACCAAGGGCACAATTTGCTGAGCTTGCTCGGGGAAATGTTACAGACTCAAAAGCCATTGCCTGCGGCCCTGCTGTCTCCCTCCTTCTTCCTTTCCTCTGGAAAGGAAAAGAAAACGGCGAGTCCCTCCCAGAAATGCCTGCATTGGGCTTACCTGGCATTCTTGGGGCCAGCTGTTTGGTTTTCTGGGGCTCCTAATGGAAGGGGAAGAGAACGCCATAGTGGCAAAGGGAGAAAGGGTGAGCAATGGGGGGGGGGGGTGATGACTGCCTCTCTGAGGAGGGGAAAATGTTGCCTGCTCTCGCTAAACAAAACAGAATAACCTCTGCTTTCCCGCCGCATCCAAAGAGAAAATTCCCTCCCATAATCTGCTTCCCTCCTCCTCCCCACCCCCCAAAAAATCTTGCAACACACATAAGATAATGGGAGCGGGTGACTCTTGCAAGAACCAACTTTGCCTCCACCCCCATCCCCCTCGCCACCCACCCAGCCTTTGGATGCAAAGGGGGAGAGGGATCCCACAGACAAAAGGCAGATCTGCAAATGCCATTCCCCCGTAGCAATGTTAATGTTCAATCCCTCGCAGGCTCCCGGAAGAAAGGAATGACATCACTCGACCGCTGGCAGAGACGGGGAGTCATTCCAGAGAGAGACAGAAGCAATTTACCAATAATGAACTGGGCACTTTTTAAGGATGAGTGAGTCCGTGAGCAGTAAGAACGTGGGCTGTGGGCGGGGAGGGGGCAGGGAGGTGGGTAGAGAATACCATCACACACCAGCCAAAATATGTGAATAATATATGGGATCAAATTCATCCTTGGAGCAATGCCCAGTCCAGCAGCCCCTCAAGTAACATCCAATGACTTCCTAACAATGCCTTTCATCAGCAGATCTCAAAGGGGTCAGCACAACTAACCCCATTTTACACATGGGAAAGGGGCAGCCAAGGTGACTCAGCCAGCCACAGGAATAGAACCCAGACACACCACATCCTAATCCAGTGCTCCAACAACTAGGCAAGACTGCCTTCCTGTCAGTGGAGATGTACCAGGTTTGACAGGGTGGGCAATAATTTTTTTGCCAGGAGCCACTTCAAAAATTTTGGAAGTGGCCCCTGGCCGCTCTGGAAGGAGCAGGGCCTCAAATGGAAGGGGAGGGGCCAGGATGCTTCCAGGCTTCCCCACCCCCAGATCATGATTGGTCTGGGGGTGGGGGAGCCCCTTTGCCCCCCCTTCCCACTAAGCACCCATGCCCCTGGCGATGGAAGGAGACTTCCTGTGCTCCTCCACCCCCAGGCCAATCAGGGCCTGGGGGCAGGAGAGCATGTGAAACCTCCTCCCGCCCTGCTCTCTGTGGGCCAGATCAACCCGCTTGGCGGGCTGGATCCAGCCCGCGGAGGCCCTTTTGCCCACCCCTGAGGTATGATCTTGGCCCCACCGATTTTTAAGCCTCCCATTAATAACTAAAACATGGCCTCTGTCAAGCCTTTGGACTACGGATGTCCTCCACTACACTGTCAGACACAAGGAGCTGGATGGGTGTGGCTAGCAGCCCCTTGGGTCCATTTCTGAGTCATTTCAGGAGCACTCAAGGTCTGGCTGGGCTACCATCTCTTTTGGGGTGTTTTCTTTTTCCAGAAAGGGAGAGAGAAGGGGTAATATTCCATTCAGGGGAACATCATCCTGTGCACAGAGACAAATCAAGACCTTGGGCGGTGTTCCCTGTAAGCTGAGCATTTGGGCAGCCACCCAGGAGAGATCTAAATGCCACCCACTTGATCAGCAGAGCACCCACAGTGCCCACAGCCAGCAGCATATGTTTCTACTGGTGGTGCACAGCTGCATACACCTCGGTGCACGTGACAAAATTTATTCTGCACATGAATGGAAAACATTAAAGGGAACACTGGCTCAGCACTAGTGATACCTTCAAAACAGGGCTTCACTAGCACATAAGTGGTGAATAGCTTTCCACTTGCCTTCACCTTGGGAGAGTCCGTGTCTTCTGTAGCCTCTACAATATAGAGCACTCTTCTGATGCTTAACAGTCACCACTGTAAAGGCCTGTGCTTAAGCACTAATCACGCTTGTTTTAAGAACATACTCTACTCTAGACACGCGTCATTTCGAATGGGCGTTCACTGACTTACGTCCATCCAACACGAGACCTCACTGGAGGCTCCAGGGTATCGAAGGGAAGCACATTCGGACAAAGCTTGTCCTAAGTATCTGTAGTTTGCAGCTTTATTCCTCATATCAGGCCCACCAGATGTCACAGGCCACAGTCCAATTCTGCGTTTCCCTCCACACACTACCGCTGCCTCGTTATTCCTTGCAGAATTTGGTGTCCAGGAACTGAACTTCCAAACTGTATGCTTCACTCCACAAACCATAGATTGCATGGTTACTACATGGTGCAAATAAATATGCCAGCCAAGGATTTTAACTGCTGTAGAAAGAAAGACATGTACGGTATTTGGGTTGAGGAGCCCTGGAATCTCACCATCTATTGCACAACCCTGCTTATCTTACATTTTGGCTCAGCATTTTGACTGCACTAACCCCGTTCCCATGTCGCTGTTATTATATGAGCAGTTTATAGAAATGTGTCGGGTGCATTTTGAATTACAGGCAACACATATGGAGACAGTTCGAATTATTGGAGATCACCTCCTCTGACTGCCAGACACACACACACACACACACACACACGATGCTAAGTCCTCAAGTAAGGTGGATGAAAGACCCTTTGTGGGAAAATTTGTTTCATCAACTTCCCCATGTCGATGGTCTGGTTGTTGGCTCCACCATTTTATGCTAAACTCTTCCCATTAGGTGTTTGTACAGTGCCGTGCACAATGGCACCCCACTCTGAGCGTTCTACTGTAATAAAAGAATAAGAGGTGGGGAATCTAAGGCCCAGCAGCTGGATGTGGCCTCTGGCTTCCCTGTATCTGGCCCCTGTGGCTTGGGGCTCCCCTCAGCACTGGGGAGACCCTGCTCATGCTCCAGTCCCCCCGCCGCCCCACCATGGGGCGGGAGCACACAAAATCTACTAGCCCCCCTCCCAAACTCTGGTGTGTGAGGGGAATGCAGGGAGTGTCTTTCTGCTTTTCAGTTGGGGGGCACATCAGCGAGGTGGGTGGTTTTTTGTTGTTGTTGTTGCTTCTCATTTGTGTGTAGTCCCCGACTGATTTTTCTGTGGGTCAGATGCTTCTGACCCAAAAAAGTTTCCCCACCCCTGTCAATGATGATGAGAGGAGAGTGGATGCCTAGCAAGCTGCCCAACACTGAATATCCTCCGTCGTGCCAATAAAAATATAGAAAGTGAACTGAGAGAGATGGCAGGGGGTAGGGAGGAGAAGGCAGCGGGTTAAAGCCAACTAAACATGATATTCATTGGAACTAATGCAAATGTTCCACTAGCTAAAATGTGCAAGTCTTGCAGGAGCTGGGATGGGGGGGGGGGAGTTTGGGTAACCAAAGCAGGCGTTGCTAAGGAGACATTCCAAGCCAGCCAATGAGAACAGGGTCCCCATTACCTCAGTAACGTGCTTAGGGTACCATCTGGTGGCTGGGTTTCTGTTGGCAGCACCAGGCACAAAGTGTAGCTCAAGGGAAAGAAACAAAGAAAGAAAAAGTTATTTCAAACTAAAAGCCCTAGAAAGATTGTTTCATTTTTTCAAATATTAACCAAAATTTAATTTAAAAAATAAAATGTATTTTAAAACCAGTGAGCAGCTTTAAGACAGACTATCAATCAATCACTCCAGTGAATATGAAACAAAAGACAGAACTATGTAGCACTTTAAAGACTAACAAGATAGTTCTGTCTTTTGTTTCAGCTACACCAGACTAACACGGCTGCATCTCTATCACTATTCTCCAGTGAATATGTGTCCTTGGTTAAAGAAAACCTTTATCCCACAGCAGATTAAGCATTGCATGCTAGCATTTTGTTGAATTACTATTTTTTGGAGATTATAGTAACATCTCAACAGAACCGCTGTCCTCCAGACTGGACCATGACAAATCAGTCGTCTGCCCCTCCTTCATCTGTTTCAACTTAGGAAGTGTTACACCTAGTTAGCTCATTTTAAGCACAACCAGGTGAATCGCTCGTTAGCTGCCAAGTTGGCATTAAAAGGTGGTATAGTAAGTGTAACAAGAGGGAGGCAGTTAATCATGGACTTTTTCCCAGGGCGAGTCTTCACACATGCACTGCAGTGAAGTTCCACTGAAACCCGGGGCATAACCATCATTCAGGTGTTACAGTTAAAATGCTGGACTAGGACTCAGGCGAGCAGGGGTCAAATCCTGGCTCTGCCACAGAGTAACCATAGGCAAGTCATTTAATCTGTCTGTGTCTCAGGCCCCCTTCTGTAAAAAGGGGCAAAATTCAGCTTCCTATCTTGTCTATTTAGCCTGTAAACTCTGAGGGGGAGGCGGACACTCTAACTGTGCATATGTACAGCGTCTAGCGTGATGGGACCCAACTCTTAGCGGGGGACTCTAAGATTTACTGTAACAACAATAATAACAATAACTAGTAATTGACTTCAGTAAGAGCAAGACAGCTCTTGGTGACAGGCAGCAAACCCCACAGGGATCTGATGGGCTATGGGCCCCAACATCCAGATTGCTTCTCTGAACCTCAGCACATCTTGGATCCACCATGCAACTGGGCTGGGAATTTTCTTAAGATCAGTCTGGCTTCTGCTATTTCCTGTTCCCAAGCAGGCTGAGAACAGTCTTTCTGGTGGGAAATTCCCCGCCCCCCCACGCTGCCCCCTCCAGAACCCAGGCTGACCAAGGGGGGCAGGGAGCTTTAAAAACAGAAACAGTGGACTAATGTGAGTATTAATTAACTGCATGTTTTTAAAATGGGACAGGAGACATTCAAGTCCAGCTCCACAGCTGGTTTGAATCAGCCTGGCCCTCACTCTAGGTGCAGCTCCCCTGATTTGCACATGCATGCGTGCACACTCGCTTACAGGGTCACCTTGGGCAGAAATGACTCTGCACTAGCCAATCACTTTACATGCCCCACTGCAAACCATAAACAGGCCAGGCTGTGCTGTGCTGATTTACCCTGGCTGGGCACTAGGTGGCTGCGTCTAGACTGGCATGAATTTGCGCAAATGCTTTTAACGGAAAAGTTTTCCATTAAAAGTATTTGCACAAGAGAGCATCTAGATTGGCACGGACGCTTTTGCGCAAAAGCACTTTTTGCGCAAAAGCGTCCGTGGCCAATCTAGAGGCGCTTTTGCGCAAGAAAGCCCCGATCGCCATTTTAGCCATCGGGGCTTTTTTGCGCAAAACAAAACTGAGCTGTCTACACTGGCCCTTTTGTGCAAAAGGACTTTTGCCCGAATGGGAGCGTCAAAGTATTTGCGCAAGAAGCGCTGATTTCTTACATTAGAACGTCAGTGTTCTTGTGCAAATTCAAGCGGCCAGTGTAGACAGCTGGCAAGTTTTTGCACAAAAGCAGCCGCTTTTGTGGAAAAACTGGCCAGTCTAGACACAGCCGGTGTGTGTGATGCCCCACGGGTTAGTTTCCTGATAGATTCCCCCCCGCCCCCTCTGCCTCAACCCTGGTGGAAACTAAATCTTGAGCATCATTGGAGGGTGAACTAGGCAAGCCTCCAGCCTCTCCCCTTCCAAGGCCCTGCCCCTGCCTGGCAGGGCTCTGTGGGAGTCAAGGTCACCTACCTGGATGGGCAGACCACCCCTTCACCAGTGGGCAGTGGGTAGCCCCAACTCTTGCCCCCCCAACCCAGGAGCATGAGAGGAGCAGGGTGGGTGGTGCATTGCCCCAGCCTTTTCCAGCCCCAGCTGGAGTACGGGCAAGAGGAAGGGCAAGCGGCACATGGCCCCAGGTTTCCCCAGCCCCAATGGGAGCCTGGGAGGAGGGCAGGTGACACATGGAGTATGGGGAAGGTGGGCTCCCTGCCCCAGAGGATGTGCAGCCCCCCTGCCCTGGAGGGCACATGGCAGGTTGTCCCGCTAACCTTGGCACAGCTGAAGCCAAGACAAGCCCAGGATCTTGGGGGAGATGCAGTGATGAGGGTGCAGAGGTTGGGGGCGGAGTGTGGGCGGGGCCGGGCTGGCAGTTTGGGAAGGCATTGCCTTCCCCTGCCCCTTATGCCCACTGTACGCTCCCCCCATGTAAGCAAGTTTTGTCTTCCCCCCCGCCCCAAACACTGGTCCAATACAGCTGCAAACTATCTTGTTTACATTAGAAAATAAAGGCAGCAAACAGCTGTGCTGTCAAAGTGATTATGGGGAAACGAATTTGCTAGTATACCTGAGCTGATTCCAGAGCCCAGACCTTGACCCTCAGCACTCCAGGCTGTAGGAGGGTTGCTTTGCATTTCTCACCAGTCACAGAGCTCACAACTGTAACATGCTCAGGGAAGAAAAGAAAACATGCGGCTGTTGATTCAGCACAATTGGGAGCCAGAACACGCAGGCCCACTTTGTCGGGTCACTGTAAACAAAGCAGCCTTGACTATGTGAGAAAAAGTGCACTCTGGGCCAGTTCAGGAGCTTGGCAGGGTGGAGAAAGGTTCTAGTGCAGCGCTTCTCAAACTGGGGTCCACAGAACTGATCAACTCCTCCCAGTGCCTCTTGCATACCCCAGAACAGCTGTTCAGCAGCATGCAGGAAGTGCTAGGAGGATGGGGGAGAAGCAGGAATGGGACACACTCGGGTGAGGAAGAGGAGGGGCAGGGGTGGGAAGAGGTGGGGCAGGAAGACATGGAGTGGGGTCTGGGGTAAAGGGGTGGAGTGGGGGCAGGGCCTAGGGCTAGGGTTGCCAGATGGTTGAAACAAAAATACCGAACACCCGCCCCCCCCAAAAAAAAGAGTTGAGACCAAAGTTGTTGAGCAAAAAAAGAAAGAAAAAAAAGGAAAAAAAGGACTCCAAGACTTATTAAGCAAAAAAAAAAAAAACCAGCATTAAAACAGCATGTCCCCTTTAAGAGTGAGTGCAGGGATAGGAACAGGGGAGCGGTTGAGCACTAAGACCCAGGGGAGTCATTGCTTCCCCTTGGTCTTTTTGCCAGCAGCCATTTTGTGCCAGCAGCCTTGCGGAACCAGGTAAGCATGGGGTCTGGGGTCGGGGGGTATTGGGGGCCGGGGAGGGGCTCGGGGGGGAGGGTGATGCTGAGTGTTTGTAGGGTTGCCAGGTGCCCAGCGTTTTCACCTCCTGGCTGGGGAAAAAAATTAGAAAATACTGGACATCTTAGGTGTCTGGTATTTTCTGAATGTTTTTACTGGACAGGAGGCAAAAATACTGGACTGTCTGGGTGAATATCGGACACCTGGCAACCCTACCTAGGGCTGAATGAGTGTTGAGTAAAATTAGATGCTGGCTTGAGGGGGAGGAGGGGGAAGGGGTTGCTAAGGGATGCTATAGGCTGTTACACATTTCTATGAGACACCCCAGCTTCCTACTTCATGATTTGGTTACCCCCATCCTCCTTCACTTGGGAGCAGATCAATGGAGGGAAAACAAAACTCTGTGCTTTGCAGACTTGTCAGTTTCCCTTTGCGGCCCCGCAAAGGGGGAACCCAAGAGCAAAGGGGCACCAGCATGCTAGGGCATTCTGCAATCGGACCTGGTGAGGGAGGCTACTTTAATTCTTAACTCCTCCCTTTGGTGGCTGCCCAGTTTGGGGATCTGGCTAGTGGATTCTTGCCGGCACTCCCTAGTGCTGTCCCCCCCTCCACTCCCCTATCCCCCCCCACACCATGCTATTCTCAGCCCATCCTCCCCCTACAGACCATTTCACCCCCCACTCATGGATTCCTCTCTCCTCCTGCCTCAAAGTTCAAGTTTCCGGTTTCTGCCGGACCCCCTTTGCCCCAGCCTGGCTTACATCTCTGCCTAATGCATCATGTTCTTTGGGCTGCTCCTGAATTGCTCCCCAGCAGCTCCCACTCTTGGCTCTGCACCTTTCTGTCATGCCCAAAAGTGTCTCCCATTGTCCATTGCTCCTAACCTAGGCAGGGCCTGACCTCTGCAGCTCTTACCAAGGCCTCCTCATCTCGGTGACTAAGCACGTGAGTAAGGGTTGCAGATTGGGCCCTCTGGTTATGTCTACACAACAGTGTCAGCCCAGGGTTTGAACTCAGCCTTCCAGCCACACGCACTGTGCTAAACCAGGGCTCAGCCCCCTGGTCCCAGGACCTCACGGGGCGGCGAACCTGAACCTGAGTCAAGCTGAGATCTACACTACTGCTTTGCAGTGTAGATACACTACCCCACTGGACTCATACCCTGGGAGTCGACCGAAAGTATTCCCCATTCCCATGGACTGACTTCCCCTCAACAGGCAAGTTTGAGGGACAGCCAAGTTTTCCCACAAGGCACCATGCGCAGGGGCTAGAGTGGTCCCTTTGGGGAGGGCATTAGGAAGTCTGGGATATGTGTGGTTGGGCTTGAGGCCACAAAATGCTCTGGAGGTACTGGATCCCCATGTTGGGACCTAGGGTTCAACAATTCCTGACCTTGGGTTACAAATGAGAGCAGACATTCAAGCCCTAAGTTAATGAATCCAGGGTCTGCTAACTTGAGTTCTACTCACCCTGGGTGCATTGCAGAATAGACATAGCCATAAAGTCCAATTGGGCCATGTCTATACTTACGTGGAAGTTTAAATTAAGATACACAACTCCAGTTACATTAATTCCATAGATGGAGTTAACGTACCTTAATTTGAACTTTGGCACCATCTCCACAGCAGGAGGTCGATGGGAGCAAATGCTCCCATCTACTTCCCTTACTCCTCGCGACTCAAGGAATAAAGCGTCGATAGGGATGCCCTCAGCATTCAGTTTAGAGGGTCCTTATTAGACCCACTAAATCAAATACCAAAGATTGACCACCGATCAATACGTCGAATTCTCTGTAAGTATAGATATCGCCTAAGTGTCTCTGGACCCAGGTAGTAGCTTTTAAAGTGCTTTATAAAGCTTTGTACAAACAAACAAAAAACAAACAAATGGTGTTTGGAGCACTTG
The DNA here is from genome assembly GCA_032595735.1 of Pelochelys cantorii. Classification (NCBI taxonomy): domain Eukaryota; kingdom Metazoa; phylum Chordata; order Testudines; family Trionychidae; genus Pelochelys; species Pelochelys cantorii. The sequence continues at coordinate 9,070,419 of CM064347.1, forward strand.
AGTCAATATTAGCATAAAATAATACTCACCCCAGAGCTGGTGGCAGGGCAAAAAAACCTGATTGGATAAGCCAGAGAGAGCAATTTATAAGACACCATATGTGAGGGATGTACAAGAATTATAAATGATTAGAGAGACAGAAATATTGTCTTATGATAAGAGGCAGATTGCTCAAAGGATTAACTCCCAAAATGTCCTTGCGTTGCAGAGATCCAGTCCTTAATTCCATGCCTGACTCTCTGGCTGGTGGCCCGATTTTGCCTCTGTCGCTCCTCGGGAGCCACTCCACTAAAACCAATGGCACTACAGTGAGAACTCAGTGACAGTTGGTTTAAGCGAGAGGAGAAGCAAGGACGTTAACTTCATTGCTTTGCTTGGAGCAAGCCAGTCCCTATATTTGATTGGCATTTCATATGGTATTTCTCCAGCCAAGCTCTGACACTGAACCTGTCTAGAAATTCCAAACCCAAAGCACCTAGCTGCTGAGTTCAGAAATTCAGTTGTGTTAGTTGCTGTCCAGACAGACAGTAAGGGTATGTCTACACTACAGAGTTTTTTTTCGGAAAAACAGCCATTTTTCTGAAAAAACTTCACTTACGTCCACACTACAATCACGTTCTTTCCAAAAAAAATCAAAAGAACAGAGGTTTTTTCCGACATTGGTAAACCTCTTTCTACAAGAAAGAAGCCTTTTTCCGAAAGAGCCCGTTTGGAGAAAGATGCGTGTTGACGGGGAAGAGGGAGTTCTTTCGAAAGAAGAGGAAAAAGGAAAAAGCACAGGTGCCCTGGTGGCCACTCCATCCATAGTAATCACAGCTGAAATGCAAAATAGCATCCATTCAGTGTGGACGCTATCTTTTGAAAAAGCAGATCTCTTTTTCGATGCGCTTTGGCAGTGTGGACGCTCTCTTTCAGAAGAAGTTTTTTTTGGAAGATCTCTTCCGGAAAAGCTTCTTGTGAAAGAAGCCTACAGTCTAGACATAGCCTAAGGGACAGTCTCCATCTTGAAGACTTTACAGTCTCAATCGACAAGTTGGCCAAAGCGTAGGGATCAAGGAAATATCATTATCAATGGGGAGCTAAAGCACAAAGGGATTAATGCCCCAGGCCAAAGAAACACTTAAGCAAGCTTCAAAGCATCATGCACTATACAGAATCACAGCCTCAGGCCACACTGGGCATTTGAGGAAGAGCCGGGAACAGAACTCACTTCTCCTGAATCCTAGTGCAGTGCCTTAGCTCTAGAAGGCCCTGCTCTAAAGGGAACATTGCTGTAGCTCCCTTCCCTCTGGCAGTTCTCTTTGAAGACAGGGCCTGTATTCCACTGGGAGGCAGTAAGATACAGATGAAAGGCCCAGGCTGGAAACTTCACAGGAACAAAATTAACGTTAATAGCACTGGGCAACAGCCATATGCATAATACAAGGCCTGTTGAGTTAATTAGGAATGGCTATTTGATACTCAGCCTGAAGAGTGTCCTGTATACTTCTAGGGCTTAATAATTGATTTATCATTTATTTGCACATTCATTTACTCTCTTTCCTTGCCGGGAACCCCAGTGTACAGATACAGGTTAAAATGTGCTCCTCCAAGTTTTTATGTATTGCCATTTCTGATATCTGGCTTGTGTCCATTTAAACTTTGTCGCAGAGACTGTCAAGTTTGGCCAATATACATGTTGGTTGCTCTGTTGGTCTGACCCACCGTGGCTGCTTTTGAGTTTTTCTGATAGGCCAAATTCAGCCCTGACAAAATGCACAAAAAATACTACTGAAGTTAGTGGGGTTGTGCCTGCTTATTCTAGGGCTCGGTGTGGGCCTGTGACCTTGACTAACTCAAGTTATCATCACTTTTGGGGCAGAAAACACTTCATTACTTGTATTATAATAGTGCCAAGAGGCCTTGTCAAGGCTGTTCCCTACTCTGGGGCTACGTCTACACGGCAGGCTTTTTGCGCAAGAACAACTGTTCTTGCACAAAAACTTGCAGAGTGTCGACACTGCAGGTGCGTTCTTGCACAAGTAAATTTACAATACAGTGTCGGAAAACAGGGCTTCTTCCGGAAGAGTTATTCCTCTCCCCACGAGGAATAAGCCCTCTTGCGCAAGAGCTCTTCCACAAGAAGGCAGTGTAGACAGGCAACATGAATTTCTTGTGCAAGAAACCCCTATGGCCATCAGAGCTTTCTTGCGCCAGAGAGTGTTCACACTGCCATGGACGCTCTTGTGCAAAAGCACATGGCAGTGTGGATGCACTCTTGTGGAAGATCTTTTGCACAAGAACTCTTGCACAAAACAGTTCTTGCACAAGAAGCCTGCAGTGTAGACATAGCCTGGCAGTATGGCTACGTCTACACTACAGAGTTTTTTTGGAAAGACAGCAATTTTTCTGAAAAAACTTGAGTTACGTCCACACTGCAATCGTGTTCTTCCAAAAGAAAATCAAAAGAACAGAGGCGTTTTTCCAACATTGGTAATCCTCATTCTATGAGGAAGAAGCTTTTTTCTGAAAGAGCTCTTTTGGAAAAAGGCATGTGTGGACAGGGAAGAGGGAGTTCCTTCGAAAGAAGAGGAAAGAGGAAAAAGCACGGGTGCCCTGGTGGCCACTCTGTCCATAGTAATCACAGCTTAAATGCGAGATAGCATCCATTCAGTGTGGATGCCCTCTTTCGAAAAAACAGATTGCTTTTTCAATGTGCTTTGGCAGTCTGGACGCTCTCTTTTGGAAGAAGTTTTTTCGGAAGATCTGTTCGAGAAAAGCGTCTTGTGAAGGAAGCCTACAGTCTAGACATAGCCTTTGAGTGCAGAAGATGGGGGGACCACAAGAGATCTTAAAAATACCTTGCCTCTATAGGCTTCTGCTTAAAAATTCCCCAAGGTCATAGAGTTCCTTGAACTTGGGTGGGATGCTTCCAACACTCAAGTGGAAAAATCCCCTTCTTCTTGAACCCAGGAACAAATCACTTGAGAACTTCTTCCAGAGGGGTACCCCAACCTCTTCTACCACAAGAAAGCTTGAGAAAAAAAAGGAAAACAAACTGTAATCTCTGATAGCTGACCTCTCAGTCTTGGGCATGCATACACAGACCTCCTATGACCTTCCAGGACACAAGAATCAAATCATAGTCTTAAAAAAGGTGATTTTATTAACAAAACTAAAAGATCTACTTGGTAAAGCACACTTGGTTGCTCAGTGTTATAAAGCAACTAAGAACACAAATTAAAACATAAAGAATTGCTTCCTGGGGATACAGCTTTAGTGACAGTGTATAAGCAGGGAGGCACATGGACTCAGCATCGAGGAGCTTAATCAAACAACAAAACAAAGAAATTAAGCTGATCACGTCTAACTAAACACATTCCTTATCTACTCACATAGCCATACTTCCAAAGTCCAGTCCAATTCCAGGCCCAAATATTCCTTTTCTAGGCATGGTATCCCTGCTCAGTTCAATTCATCTTCTCCCTCACCCCCAACTTCTGGTTCAAACTCCCCAAAAGAAAAGAAAGCAGGAAGTTTCCCTTTCCATTCAAATCTCAACACTTTCTTCCCATTGGCTCTCCTGGCTCCTTGCCAATACTTCATGGATTTTTTTCAAGGATTCTCTGATTCTCTGACCCTTCATAAGCCATATTCCTCCCATCCATCACAGGCTCAATGAAGATCAGTGCTCAGTTATGCTAGCTACTGTACATACACTTAATAAGAGACAGTCTCTGCCCGGAAGAGCTTACAGGTGAAATAGACAAGAGGAACAAAGTGGGGGCAACAGAGGCAAAGGACAGGGAAGAGACCTGTCCAAGCTCACACAGCAAAGCAGGGAACAGAACCCAGATGTCCAGATTGTTAGCAAGGGCGCCATTTTGGGAAGGTAGTGGGGGCAGCAGCCATGCGCTCCGGGGTGTGGCTTGTTTTTCATCCCATGCCCTGGATCCTAAGGGAGTGAGGGGAAAGTGCTTGCATTCCGTGCATTCCTCTCACACCTAGCTGGTGAGCTCCCTTCACCAGCCAACTGTGAGAGGCATGCACAGAATGCAAGCACTTTCCCCTCACTCCTTTAGTGTCCGGGGAAGGGGATGAAAAGCAAGCCACACCCTGGAGGGCACCGCTGCTGCCCCCCCTACCTTCCCAAAATGGCGCCCTGGATTGTTAGCCCAGTCTGTGTTGCTGAGACAACAGCTCACAATGGATACTTCAGTCAACAACTTTTGCTTTTTCTTCCGTTTTCAATTGGCCTGTGAGAGGACTACACCAGCCTTAGACTTATTTGTTATTTGAAATTATTCATGAATTGCCACAGAGACTGGTTCTTGGTCTGCAGCCATTTGAACTGTGCATTGTGAGCTCTAGCATGACTGGCAGGCAGCAACTAACTTATGGAGCAGATGCACCTAATGTAACACACTGAGGCAACTTGAATTTCAAGGTGCACACGCCATGCTAATTTTCACAATCTGTGGTGCGTGCCCTGTCAATGCTATCATGTGGCTTCTCCAGATGCCAGAAGATTCTCCTCTTTCACACCATTTTTATAGAAGTGTAACTCCACTGGCTTCAGTAGAGTCACTCCTGAATTATACTTGTGTAAATGAAATCAGACTCAGACTTCAAGGCACCACGTTCCTTAGGCCAGAGCTACTCAACACATGGTCCATGGGCTGCATGCAGCCCACAGCCTGTTTGTTCGTGGCCCGCGGTGCGGTTTGGATTTACGCGGGGCTCAACACGCGGCCCGCAGGTGGGAGCCAAAACAAAAAAGTAGTCAAACTAATGCTCTTCTGTTGCTATGCGTTTTAGTAGTTAAATTCCTGGACTCATTGCTCATTAGAAGTGCTGTCATGTGGGTGGAAATCGGGTAAATATTGCATTTTATTAATATCAGCAGAACTGACTTAAATGGGGCCCACGTGTTGTGTAGTCTTGCCTTAATCTTTGTATTCATGCCAGTCAGAGTGAAATAAGATATTTGCATATATTTGCATATATATTTGCATGTCTATGCAACCACACTTAACTTGCGGCCCTCGGCATGTGCTGTAAGTATCATTGTGGCCCCCCGGGCATCCAAAGTTGAGTAGCCCTGCCTTAGGCCATGTCTCTACTTACCAGAGGATCGACACTCCAGCAATCAATCTTCCAGGGTTTGATTTAGCAGGTTTAGTAAAGACCCACTAAATCCAATGCTGAAGGCATCCCCATCTACTGGAGTAAGGGAAGTCGACTGAAGAGTTTCTCCTGTCAACCTCCCACTGTGGGGCTGCCCCAGAAAATCAATGCAAGGTATCTTGACTCCAGCTATGTGATCTTGCATCGATTTTCTCCACCAGTGAAGACCTGGCCTTAGAAAAGAGCCTCAGCAAAGTGTAAATCTACAGAGTGTAAGTACGGTAGCTGATTTCAACAGGGCTACTCTGAATGACACCAGTGCTGGCCTCTTAGGCTACGTCTAGACTGCAAACCTCTTTTGAAAGAGGCTTTTTCGAAAGTATCTTTCAAAATGCTTCTTTTGAAAAAGAGCATCTAGACAACAGGAAGATTTTTTTGAAAAAGCAGCTCGCTTTTTCGAAAGAGTGTAGACGCTCTCTTTTGAAAAAGCCCTGTTTTCATGCAATAGCGCCTTTTTTCGAAAGATGACTTTCAAAAAAAAGGCGTTATTCCTTGTAGAATGAGGTTTACCACCGTCAACAAAACCGCTGCGTTCTGTCGACTTACTGTTGACAGAATGCGGTGGTAGTCTAGACGCAGGTACAGTTTTTTTCAAAAAAAGGCCACTTTTTTTTTTAAAAAACCCTGTAGTCTAGACACACCCTTACAGCGGAACTTTGCTTTATCACGAGTACATTAGCTGTTTTTCAGACCTGTCTGTACACGTATGTTTCTTACAGCTCAGTAGCTCTCTGAACAAAAACCCTTCTCCTTTCTTCTGCACTGTTGAAAATTGGCCGCTGGCTGTATATTTTTAGATTTTAAAAAATGTGGCCTTCTTAGGCTCTGAACATTCATGAGTACTTTAAGAAACAAACCATATAGCTTCTGTCAATAACAGCAGCCGCAAATGGGCACCCTGGAATAGAGCAAAATTATTGCCTTTTACAAAACTGATGGCTGGCTCTGCGTATTATTGGCTTTCATCTTTATTGCCTCCTCAGGCAAAGTGGTTGGAATGACAGCAGCAAATAGCTCCCAGCAAGCCGTTTGGGTCAGCCAGTCTTTCCTACAGGCCTGTCCATCAAAGCTGTCAGGGGGAGGAGAGAATCCCCTAAATACATACTTGATGGGTAAGATGGTTGTGTGAGGTGCAGCCAAGCAAAGAAATAGCCCTGCTCAAGATTAGGGTCTCGCCGCCTCAAGATTCCTGGCAACACTAGAAGAGACGATCAAATATTGTTGTACCAATAAAAGCAAGCAGGATGAGGGGGATAAGGCAAAAAGCCACATTTATTGTAAAGATAATAATAAAGAATAAAGAAAAGATAGAAGCAAACATTCATTCAATCATTCATTCAGGTTCTGTGTAGTTGTTATAGTTACCAGCCTGGAAGTTGCTTGTGACAGAGTACTGGCCAGGTATTCTGTACACAAGTGATGGTAGTGGGGAGCAAAGTCCTGATCAGATGCACATCTGACACTCCTGGTGAGCTGGCAGCAGAACCTTGGACTCTTGACTCCATAGTCTTTTGGTCCAGTCTTTATAGGAATTTCTTCCTATGCCAGTCTATGGGAATTGCTGCATCATGCTGATGTCTACAGGGTGGCTGCCAGGTGCTCGTCAGTGATCTCATAGGATGGACCTCCAGTCTCCAGTTTTTCTCCACTTGACACCTTTTGGTTGCACTGGCACCTGACGCCTTCTTCAGCCCTTTGATACTGTATTCTCAGGCTGGCACCTCTCAAACCATTCATTCATTGTCCAAGCACTCTCTCTCTTACATACATTCCCTAATTAATGTTTCACATACAGTATTTTGTATAATAATAATTTTACATATACAAGAGTTGTAGTTACAAAAAGTTTCAAAAGTTTCTGGGTAGCATTTCTTAAAACACTCTCTCTATGAGTGCTGAGTTAGTTACTGTTATAATTACAATGTTTCGCTTTGCGATTACGGTTAATTGGTTCACAATGCTTGGAAGAGAACAGGCCTCAATTGTGTAACAATGCCCTTAATCAATTAACAGGGCTTGGCTCCCAGAGCAGAGTTAGTGGCTTGACAAGCAGCCACTTGCAAAAGTTTGAGCATGCGCTGGGACACAGAGAGGGGAGCTGTTTCTGGCTACATAGTATTATATTCTTAACAAATTATATTCTAGAGGGGCAACAATTACAAATCCAAACATTCAACAATCCCAACAAATAATGATAATAATAATAAATCTAAACACTGATATGCTTCTTCCACTCAACAAACCCACACTACCCAGACCTTCAGTTGTGAGGAACAAACCACGGGGAGTCACCTCCACTTGGGGGAATCATTTATTTTTAATACTTGAATATGTTATCCCTACAATATGTCTCCATGGCCAGAAAATCAACAGGTCATACGTATGCACGAGTACTTTGCAACCAATCTGAAATACAAGGTTGCTCTCAGTTGTGCACTTTCTGAAAGGCAAGCATGCACCCAATCAAGATAACTTGGGCAACAAGGAAGTCTATTCATCCATCAAGAACAACAAGGAGACAGTGGCACCTTAAAGACTAACAATTTTTCTTGGGGCATAAGTGATTGTGAGTTGCAACTCACTTCATTAGATGCACAAAGAGAGAGAGAAAAAAAATAGACAGTAAGGCTACAGAGATGGGAGTGTTCTATCAGAGCTAATTCAGTCAGGGTAGATGTGGATAAGAAAGTGAGAATATATCCACCCTGACTGAATTAGCTCTGACGGAACACTCCCATCTCTGTATCCTTACTCTCTGTTTCTTTTTCTCTCTCTTTGTGCATCCAGTGAAGTGAGCTGCAACTCACAATAGCTTATGCCACAAGAAAACTGTTAGTTTTTAAGATGTCACCACCCTCCTTGTTTTTGCTGAAACAGACTAACATGGCTACCTCTGAAACCTGTCATCCATCATGGAGAATGCAGTCGATACTGAGGACGTGGGCATAGACACCAGTCTACAAGCAAGATCTGTGCAGACACCAGACTCTTGGAATATTGCCAACATACCCTTTGACAAACCTCAGTTTGGGCCAGCCCTGTATCCCCTCAGAGTTAATGCTACACACAGAGATGGGGCCCACACATGCCTGCTCCAAGGCCCTGTTTGAATGCCCTGATTGTTTTTCCATAAAGGAAACCAGTGCCACCCCTCCCTCACAGCAGAGAATTCTAGGGAGCATTTGGGAAGCATCCGCTCCAGAGGGAATCACCAGACCAGCCTCTAAGCAAGCTGTAGCAGATGCACAGTTTACAGCTCATTTGCTCATGGGTTAGAGCCTCACACAACAGTAGAGAGGAGGGAGGCAAATTTGCCCCCTCAGGGCAACTGTTCCCATTTGATACTTCCTCTATTTTCAAGAGGACAAAGAAAGCAGGATGTAGCAGGAGGACTTTAAGAACCAGAGTCCCTAACTTTCATGGTTGTGGGGCTAAGTCTGACCATATGACCTAAAGGTCTTAAAGGTTCAAAATTGAGAAGGTTTAAAAAAAAAAAAAAGAAAGAAAGAAAGAAAAAGAACTCAACATGTATTTTTGGTGTCACCAGGTGTGCTGTTATACCAGGCTCTTAAGGTATGTCTAGACTGCATCCCTCTGTTGGCAGAGGGATGCAGATTAAGCAGGTCGACATTGCAAATGAAGCGGGGATTTAAATATCCTGTGCTTAATTTGCAGAAAAATGGCCGCCGTTTTTGCCGACCCAGCACTTTGTCGGCAAAAAGAGGCAGTCTAGAGGGGGATCTGTTGAGAAAGAAAGCCTTTTTCGACAGATCCTGTAAACCTCCTTGCAGGAGGCATAAGGGATCTGTCGAAAAAGGCTTTCTTTCTCAACAGATCCCTCTCTAGACTGCCGCTTTTTGCCAACAAAGTGCTGAATCGGCAAAAGCGGCGGCCATTTTTACGCAAATTAAGCGTGGGATATTTAAATCCCTACTTCATTTGCAATGTCGACCTGCCTAATCTGCATCCCTCTGCCCACAGAGGGATGCAGTCTAGACATACCCTTAGTGTGTGAGGAAGATATAGGTCTTGGAAGAATGGCTATGTTATTCTCATCTGATGAACTGGGTTTACCTACAAAAGCTCATGATATAATATATTTGTTAGTCTCTAGGGTACATCTACACTGCAAGCTTATTTCAGAAAAAGCTATTCTGGGAGATATCTTCCGGAATAACTTATTTCGAAATAGAGCATCTATACAACAGAGAAGCCTAAAAATTAGTCTGAGGCAGGCTCCCCTAATGTGGACGCGCTATTTCGATTTAGAGCCCCAGGATGCACTGGGGAGGAATAACTTTAGAATGGCCCTGGGGAGGGATTATTTTGACATAGCAGTGGTGGAGCATCCACACACACCCTCTTCTGAAAGAGCTTTTTTGGAAGAGGCAATATTCCTCATGGAATGAGGTTTACCGATGTCAGAAAAAGCCGTCTGTTATTTCAATTTTCTTTTGAAATAATGCATTTGCTGTGTGGATGCTAGTATTATTTTTCTGGAATAATGGTGCAGTGTAGACACACCCTAAGGTGCCATAGGACTGCTCATTATATTATTTTTCAGTGTGGTCACAGGGTTGCCTTTTCAGAAGAGCTGTGGCAAGCCATTAGTGAGTTTGCTGTCCAAGTGAATCTCTCTAACTACGACAAGTTCTTGGCACAGAGTAATTTCCTGCACATGGGCCATGGATGTGTGGTTTCTGGCTCACAGGATTGCCTGCATCCTGTTAGTGACCACCTCTGTTCCAGGATCAGGTGCGGGTGCAAACAAAGCGAAGCACAAAATGAACACATCCATGCTCCATGTCCCTGGGTTCTCTTCCACTCTGATACCAGCCTGCAAGGCCGCAAAATTCCGCCACCCCTCAGCACCAGGGTGAGCATGAATATTTTTTTTCAGTGACGTGACTTTTAAGTCAATCTCTTGAATTCTGTGGCTGTGACTCATGATTTTTGGCCATATTGTGTAAGGTTTACCTAATAAACGACTTGCAGAGAGGAATCCATATTAGCTTGATATTCCATAGTCCTGAAACTGCCGCTTGAGACCTGGTATTTGCCTGGAGGAATCAGCTGTCATTAAGCCCCTTCCAAGAGGCAGATAAAGGTCCAGGGTTCCGTGCCAGGGTACGGTTAAAAGAAAGGGAAACGTCATTTTCTTAATGGGACATGCACAAAAATTATTCCATCATCAGAAAGCCCTCAATAGGATAGTCGGAGCAGGGTTTGCGGGCACTGAGTCCTGTGCCTTCTTGATGAGCAGTAATCATGCACAGCACGTTCTTTGCAATAATAACGTACATGTTCATTCCGGGCAGGAACAGACAGGCTCAGGCAGGACTTGCTCAGGAGTCAGAACGGTGCATCTAGTTTCAAAGCCTGGGCGATGTCTTCAAGTCCAAAAGAGACCAACACCCTGATCTGTCTGTTCAGTCAGCGATTAAGGCAGGATTTCCTAAACTTTTTTGGCTGAGAAACCTCTATTGGGTCCTGAAAACTTGTGAGCAAGACACGAGAAGTATGTCTTCCGGCCCACTTTGGGCTGATTAGGCCTCAGTTGGAGTATTGTGTCCAGTTCTGGGCACCACATTGCAAGAAAGATGTGGAGAAATTGGAGATGTTCCAGAGAAGAGCATAAAAAATGATTAAAGGTCTAGAAAACATGATCTGTGAGAAAAGGCTAAAAGAACTGGGGTTCTCGCTACACTAAGGGGTTTTCCTAATATCCCGGAGGTATCCCAGAAAAACTCCACTGCATCCAGGGAAAGCGTCTGCTCTTCTGCTTTTTTTTGCGGAAGAGCAGACGCTCTCTTTCGAAAGTCCTGTCTTCCTTCTCCCACAAGGAAGAAGGACTCTTCCAAAAGAGGAGGCTTTTCCGAAATTTGGCCCAGTGTAAATTTCTTCCAAAAAAACTATTGGAAAAAGGTACATAAATTGCAGGGCACGATTTGCGTACCTTTTTCCGATACATCAGTGTAGTGTAGACATAGCCTGGGTTTGTTTAGTTTGGAAAAGAGAAGACTGAGAGGGGACATGAGAGCAGCTTTCAAGTTCCTAAAAGGGTGTTACAAGGCATGGCGGCGCGTCGGGGTCCCCCGACTCCTGCACCCCCGTAATGGCACGGACGGACTCCACCAGCCAGTAGAATAGAGGGAGTTTATTGCTTCTCCAGGATACAGCACAGCACAGATGTCATCTGGTTACAGGAACCGGGCCTAGGATGCCTCAGCCCCCATTGAGATGGGGGGATGCTGGGCCCCTAAATTCCAGCCCCTCTGGGCCCTAGGCTGTCTCCTCCATGATCCCAGACAGAAAACTCACTCTCTCACTTCCAGCCCTGCCCCCAGCCAGGTCTGGCCTCGCCCCCTTTCCTTTCCATTGTTCCGCTCCATGGGAGATACCTGTCTGACGAGTTTCGAAGCCCCCTTGCATAATGACTCCTCCCCTGCCCTGCTGGGTCGTGCTGCAGACAGCAGCCAGTGGAGGTCACTGACAACCCACTGCCCAGCATAGCAACCAGCAAGGTACCCACACTACGTCACACAAGGAGGAGGGAGAAAACTGTTCTCCTTAATCTCTGATGATAGGACATAAGAACATAAGAATGGCCAGACTGGGTCAGACCAAAGGTCCATCTAGTCCAGTATCCTGTCTGCTGACAGCGGCCAATGCCAGGTACCCCAGAGGGAATATACAGGACAGGGAATCAAGTGATCCATCCCCTGTCACCCATTCCCAGCTTCTGAGAAACAGCGGGTAGGGCCACCGTTTCTATCCATCCAGGCCAATATCCATTGACAGACATGTCCTCCATGAATGTATCTAGTTCTTTTTTGAACCCTGTTAAAGTCCTGGTCTTCTCAACATCCTCTGGCAAGGAGTTCCACAGGCTGACTGTGTGCTCCGTGAAGAAAAACTTCCTTTTGTTTGTTTTAAACCTGCTATCTATTAATTTCATGTGGTGACCCCTAGCTCTTATGTTATGGGAACAAGTAAATAACTTTTCCTTATTCACTTTCTCCACACCACATCTATGATTTCATAGACCTCTCATCATTTTTGTTGCCCTTTTCTGAACCTTTTCCAATGCCAATATATCTTTTTTGAGATGAGGCAATCACATCTGTACACAGTATTCAAGATGTGGGCGTTCCATGGATTTATACAGGGGTAGTAAGATATTATCTGTCTTATTCTCTATCCCTTTTTAAATTATTCCTAACATTATTTGCTTTTTTTTTTCTTTTTGACAAAAAAAGCAATGGAATTAAATTATATATATATACACACACACACACACAAGCCATATCCTCTTAGTTTGCAGGGTTGGAATATCTGTCTAGCTTGGGGTGTTTGCTGAGCACATATCATCTTGGGTGTCTAAGTACCTGTGTTCACGCTCACCCAAAAATGTGTCCCCAGTGTTCTACAGAGCATATCCAAGCAATCTAAAACTGACTCCCATGCTAATTGTGTCTTCAGTAACAAAGGGGCAACAAGAATAGCTAATCTCCAAATGTGAAGACTATCTGTGAACTCCTAAAATAGTAATTGCTGTCTGTTTGTACAATGGAAAAGCCAAACAGCAGCATCAGCTACCAACAGCAGGAGTTCCATAATGGCTTTGTTACAACTCTGTCCTTGGGACTTCTCTCCACACTAAAGGCTGAGCATTGGCTGTGTTTTTCAGCATAGGGGATCGCTAAAAAATGCATCACATTTTCCCCCGTAAAGCCATTGTGATGTGCCCTGAGGGTTGCCACGATGGAGCCAGGCTTTGTTCTCCTCACTCAGTCCACTGGAGAGGACGCTGGTCTAAGAGGAGTCAGGAGTACCGGAACAACTCACTTTCTTTCTGTGCGTGCCTCAGTTTCCACATCTCTAAAATAAGAGAGATGACAGTGGCCCTCTTTTTAAAATGTTTTGGAATCAAGGACTGGAAAGTACAACACGGATCTTAACCAAAGCCCACTGAAATACTTCCAATGCCCTCTGAATATCACAATACTCTAACTAGAATTTCCACAGCCCTGGAATTCTCTGGTTGTGTGTTATGACTTTTCATTTCAGCCTTATAACTGCTTCATGGCAAGGTTATTAGGGTACACTTGGTCTGAAAGGCACAGTGCAAAATAAAGTGACATTGCCATGTATTTCTCATTGCAGCAAAGACTGGTTGAAACATAAAATCACAGAGCTGTCCTTAACCATAACAGAATATGCAGCTGTATAGGGCACCCAAAATTCAGGGCACCACTGGGTTTACATATCCACCCACCTGCGTCTTCCTATCTCTGTTCTGTGGCTTCACTTTCTCCGGAGAGGATCTAGTTCAGTGTTTTCTCAGGTTTTGGTTTTTTTTATAAAGTACCCCTTTAAAAAAATTATAGGTACCCCCAGTACCTACAGTTTTCAGACACACAAATTTTTTTCTACCATTGCAACACATTTGTTTAAACAACTTAATTGTAGCCGGTCAGGCGATGAAATTTTTGGGTGTAAAAAGTACAAAAATAATAAAGTGCTGTAAAACTGAAAACAAAAATTCAGTTTTCTCCAAATTTCAGTTGTGTTGACGTACCCCCCAGACTTCTCTCAAGTACCCCTGAGGGTACTCATACCACTGGTTGAGAAACACTGATCTAGTTCACTGAAATGTGAAAAAACCTGCCAGAGCTCTTAGCAGACATCAAAGCTGTAAAAGAGCCATTCAAGCGGTAATGAAGCCATTTAACAGGCATTTATTTGCCAACCCCAGGTATTTTCAGTCAGTTTCTGAATTTACCGTGTGACTCGATAGAACCCAAGTTTAAAATTTGCTTTAAAAATATTTCATTGGTGTGTTGCTGCAGATTATAAAACACAACTCTAAAAACTTGTCATCCCCTCTCCCGATTTGCCATTGGGCATAGGGGCACAAGTTTAATAGTGCTGCATAGGGCCCCATAAATCCTAAGCATTTTCCTGGTTTAGACCATCCAGGAGGGAGCCAGGAAAAACTGAAGGCTTAAATGTTGACGTCCCTCTTTAAACAGCAACCAGCTGAAACACCATCTCCAATCCATCACCATCTCTTCAGTGCAGCCAGCAACCTAGACAGATGTCCATTCTGGAGAATCAGACGGAGTCCTTGTTTAAAGCCATTCAGAAAAGCGGGTATGTGGATAAACCTACCTTGCCTTAGCCAGGTCTGACTGGGTGGACAGGCTGTGATTTCCATAGCAACAGGAACAGGCCTGGGAAAAAGATATTAATTAGGCCCGACTTGAGGCATTTAGCTTCCTCAGCATGGCAGGAGGCTTCATTCCAGGGTTAGCTTCCATTGATTGCTGTTAATAGAACACTAGATGGGGCAATCAGGAATCCTGTCTCTGCTGCTGGGGGGACCTTGGACAAGTCAGATTGCCTCAACTTGACTCAGTTTCCCTATATGTAAAGTGGGGGATAATGATGTGGACCGCCTTAGTAAAGTACTTCATGGTCTTCAGACGAAAAGTGCTTGGTAAGAGCCAGGTATTGTCATGATACTATGGCTGTTTGCTACTACTAGAAAAGAGCGAGCTACTGTCATTACTCAGATCCAGTCAAATGGCTTGCTCCTCTCTTGGGTAGTGCATAAGTGTGAGCTGACCCCCAGCACCAGCAACAGTGTTTGTTTTTTGTAGGGATGCACCAAATCGTTCAAATGGATAATTTTCAATCTGTGAGTTGTTTGCCAAATTCATTGTTTGGCTACTATAAGGTGGGTGCATAATTGGCTGGATAACCATTCTCAGAGAGTAGTCATTAATGGTTCACAGTCATGCGGGAAGGGCATAACAAGTGGGGTTCCGCAGGGGTCTGTTTTGGGACCGGTTTTGTTCAATATCTTCAATGATTTAGATATTGGCATAGAGAGGACGCTTATTAAGTTTGCAGATGATACCAAGCTGGGAGGGGTTGCAAGTGCTTCAGAGCATAGAGTTATAATTCAAAATGATCTGGACAAACTGGAGAAATGGTCTGAGGTAAACAGGATGAAGTTTAATAAGGACAAATGCAAAGTACTCCACTTAGGAAGGAACAATCCGTTTTACACGTACAGAATGGGAAGTGACTGTCTAGGAAGGAGCACTGCAGAAAGGGATCTAGGGATCATAGTGGACCACAAGCTAAATATGGGTCAACAGTGTGATGCTGTTGCAAAAAAAGGAAACATGATTCTGGGATGCATTCACAGGAGTGTTGTGAGCAAGACACGATAAGTCGTTCTTCTGCTCTACTCTGTGCTGATTAGGCCTCAATTGGAGTATTGTGTCCAGTTCTGGGCACCACATTTCAAGAAAGATGTGGAGAAATTGGAGAAGGTCCAGAGAAGAGCAACAAGAATGATTAAAGGTCTAGAACATGAGCTGTGAAGGAAGACTGAAAGAATTGGGCTTGTTTAGTTTGGAAAAGAGAAGACTGAGAGGGGACATGATAGCAGTTTTCAAGTATCTAAAAGTGTGTCACAAGGAGGAGGGAGACAAATTGTTCTCCTTGGCCTCTGAGGACAGGACAAGAACCAATGGGCTTAAACTGCAGCAAAGGAGGTTTAGATTGGACATTAGGAAAAACTTCCTACCTATCAGGGTGGTTAAACACTGGAATAAATTGCCTAGAGAGGTTGTGGAATATCCATCACTGGAGATATTTAAGAGCACATTAGATAGACATCTATCAGGGATGGTTTAGACCGTGCTTCGTCCTGCCCTGAGGGCAGGGGACCTGATTCGGTGACTCTCGAGGTCCCTTCCAGTTCTAGTATTCTATGATTCTATGATTGTTCATGTTGTGTGACTGGTCCCTTAAGTCACATGGGATTCTTTCTGTTCCCTTTTACCCTCTTAAACAAGATGGCAAATAGCTAATAATGTCTTTCCAGCCAAATACATGTTCAAGGTGAAATAAGCAAAATGTTCAAGTTGTAGGAATAGAAGTTATAAAAACTGGTCATTGGTCATGGGCTAATAGATGAAGCACTGGGTTTGAAGAAAAGAGGCTGGGGGCGGGGGGAACCTGGTAACTCAGCTTCCCCTCCTGTTCTTTGCCTGTCTGTTTAAAGTCTAAGCTCTTTGAGGCAAGGACTCTCTCACTATGTGTGTGTACAGCTCCTTGCACAATGAGGTATATACTATACTATACTAAAAAACCCACATAGAGCAACTAATAATATGGCCCCACAAATCACTGTCAATCATACACACAGTGCATTCATTATTTCAATTGTGAATCAGAGTCCTTCTGCTCTTCAGTCAACTCCAGCTTTACCAATATCTTATTAATCATGCATATTTTAATTATTTTAATTAGGTTCTTCCTGGAATAATATTTCTCTGTCTCTCTCTCTCTCTCTCTCTCTCAAACACCATCTAAAATGTATTACAGAGAGAGTGGTTGCATATAAAACCCTTCTGGTAACTCCAGTGAATTTCACTGTGTGCATTTGAATGGGTTTAGATTATGAGTGAATGAGTCTTAAATGCAACTTTTCTTTTAACCTTTTGCAGGGGTAAAAATTACCAAGCCAAGGGTCTTACCTCACTTTGTCAGCAGAAAAATAAAACGAGGGCTTAGTGGAAGTGAGTTGCTTTGGAGGGTCATATGGAAAATGTTGCATACAAAGTGAAACAAGACATCACTAGCTTTGCAGGGGAAAGGGATGCTAAATTGTTGTGGCTAATATTTCTCTCCTGCCTTGAGATTTCAAGACTTATTGAAATTAAACATACAGATTTTAAAGTATATTTAACTACTAGCTTATTTTTAACCCTTTCCCATATTATGACATCAAGAATTCTTCTCCTAAATTTAAAGGACAATAAAAAGAAATGCTACTTCACACAGTGGTCTGTTAATGTATGGAATGCACTGCTGCAGGAAATTAGAGAGTCAAATACAATGCCGGGGGTGAGGGTAAAGGATTAAAGGAGCTATGGTAAAGGTCATCAAAGCACATGCTTCAGGGAATAAGCTGCAATGGTCATGAAGGAATTTCCTAAATCTAATCACAGCATTGCAAAACTGGCTGTGTGCCAATTGGTGGTGGGGATTGCAATTTTGCATAAAGACAGAAAGCAGGAGCTGCCATGAAACAATAGGCAAGGGCTGTAACAATTCATGCCTGTGGAGCTGCACACACTCAGTAGGGCCCACAGATGTGATCGAACCAGAGAGCGAGCTGCAAATCGGAGGTTCAGTTGGGAAAGTTAATGGCCATTAGTTTCAACTGAATTTCCCTTCCAGTTCTGGCCTTTGCTGAAAGCAGAATCTTGCAGTGACTGCACACCTGCAGGAAGTGAAACAAGATTAAAGAGATCACTGTGAGCCTCTTTGAATTAAAACTACGGAGAGCTTCTCCCAGATCGCAGCCCTTGCCAGTTGTAAAGTTTTTCCCAAAAAGGATTTCTTACAACTTTGCCTCCAATAGCAATTACACCAAACTGGCCAGCAGGTGGCAGCATCACTTTGCTCTTGGGAGCATCCTACTTTTCACTAACTACAGTCCCTGAAATATCTATCCCCAGCAAGCTTGGCTAATCAAGAGGAGTGCTGCTTGTTCTGAAGAAGTCTTCCAAAGTACAGCCACCTGGATCAGAGCAGATCAGATCTCATGGTCTGGTGACAGCCGGACTTACAGTTCTCTTAGCAAGTTACAACTTGGCCTTGCTATTAAATATCCCTCTGCTTTAACGAGCGTGCTGACAAATGCAGACAGCAAAGAGAATGGCACAAATGCTCCCCTAACAATGAAAAGACTTGCAGATTAAGTGGGTTCTCATTATCCACTGCTTTAGACGAGTCAAGCAACCCTTCAAGAGTTTAACGTCACGTTCAAAACCGGTTGACTGGCTTGCCTGATTGCAATTATAATGGGGCAATAAGGAACAAAAAATATTGACATGATTCCTATGTCCTGTGTTAGGAGATCTAAGATCCACAGGGATAATGCAGCTGACAGAACTCAGGTCAAAGCATAGATGTGCTGGAGGCAAAGCTACCTTGTCCCAACTGTGGAACTCTCTGAAGCAGGAAACCAGAATCAACTTGGAGCCTCTGAAAGGACCTGATCCAAAATCCTTAGACCTCAGTGACTTCCATACGACTTTTACAACACAATGCACAAAGCATTTCTTTGCATAAACTTTTCCTCAATTCAGGCTAGGAATCTGGGCTTCAGTTCCCCTTCACATTCTGTACAATGGGTAACAATCTGCTTCACAAGGGCATGGAGAGGGTAAAAACATTAAAGATTGTACGCACTTAGATGGTCTGGTGGGTGTCCTGGTGTAAGTACTAGAGATAGGCTGTGATGAAATGCAGGTCCTGACAGTGTATTAGGTATTACCCCTAAACCAGAGTGCAATTCTAGGGGAATCCCCCTCTGCTCACCCTGCTTTCATACCCAGCTTAATTCCACACCCATTTCCAGGCGTGTGTGAGAAGAACCAGGCCCAAGGGCTCCAGCGTCTTCCCTCAGCAACCTCGGCTCATCCAGCATCCCTGCACTGGGGAGAGATGTCACTATGGATACCAGATGGGATGGTGAGGCCTGCAGAAGGGTTGCTTGGCAACATGATGCAGCAGGGTGAGGTCTCCACTCAGGCCGCTGGAGCTGGGCCCACAGTGAGGGCAGCCCCCTCTCCCCCTCGGAGGCATTACGATGATTATCGGAATGGGCGGCTTGGGGTGAAAAAGCCATTTGAGAGGAATCCAGACTCGTGCTGGCGCCTCAGATAGCTACTAAATGACAAAGTACCCGAGAGAGAAAAACGATCTCTTGCATTGTGTTGCCAAAGCCCCCATCCCCGCAGGATTAAGTCATGGCAAGAAATAATGATCCTGCCCTTCTCAGGATCTCAAAGCACTTGAACCTTAGCAGCTGATGGCTCACGCCCCCCCCCCCCCGCAGCCCAGAGGAAGCGGTATCACTTAGTAGGGCATGAGCGAGTTAAAATGTCTCCACCATTGTCACAGAGCAAGTCAGCGGCCCAGCTGAAGTAGAGTCAAGGACTCCTAGCTCTAAGGCCGCTGATTTAACCACAAGGTTAGGGGTGAGGAACCTTTTTTGGGTCAGGGGCCGCTGTCCCACTGATAAATCAGTCAGGGGCCACACACAAGTGAGAACCAAACAAGCCCTCATGGACGTGGCCCCCGACTGAGGAGAAAGACACTGCCCACATTCCCCACACACACCAGAGCTTAGGAGGGCCCAGGCTGGTAGATTTTGTGTGCCCCAAACCCGTGGGGAGATGGTGAGGGAGCTAGAGCACCTGCATGGGCTCCTCAATGCTGGGGGGGAGCCCCCTGAGCTTCGGAGGCCAGATCCAGGCAAGCCAGAGGCCATATCTGCCCCCCCCCATGCCTTAGGTTCCCCACCCCTGCACAAGAATCTCCTTCCCATGGCTTAGCCTGCAACTGCCCACTCACGCTTAGGGTGGGTCTGTTTCCCCCTGTTACGTTGGGCAAATACTGGATTCATCAGGTCCTCGGCAATTTCAGAAAGCCAGGAGAAAAAAAAAATTTTGGGGTCGAGCAAAAGATTCTCTTTCAGTTTCAACCATTTGGAGACATGTTGGGATTTTTTAAAAAATAAAATGAAAACCCCAAACCTCATTTCTGACCCACTTCAGCCCACGGGGTTGGGTTTTTCTGCCACTCCCCAAAATGAACAATTCCTTGAAATCCAGGTGAATTCATGAAATGGGCCGGCGTCACCAAACCTGAACTTTCCACTGAAAAGAAGTTTTGGCCCCAATTTTTCCCAGCTCCACCCACTCACCACGCCCCGTGGCTGCACTGGGAGATGCCAGGATGGAAAGAGGGTTACTGACAGGTAACTTGAGCGGGCTGGAGGGGATTCTGATATTAGCACGTGTAGGGACAGAGAAAATGGGCCCGCTGGCTAGGGAGCTAGGAAGATGAGAGACAGGAAAGCGACGCCTGTCTGAGAATGTTACCATAATGCAACTAGCGACAGCCAAACCCACAGACTTAGACTTCCCATGTTAACCATCCTGTAAACCCTACAGGAGCTGGTCACTATTATTATTCCCATTTCACAGGCACAGAGACCGACTGATGCATCCCACTCCAGGGTTCTGCTTTTCAGTGTTGCAAGTGCCAAACTACATCGAAGAGACCTGTTTCTACAGTATTTCTGGCCTGTTCTCATCCGATTTGGGATCAGCACTGAACGTCCGGCTGTGAATCCAAATCAATATTGCTGATCTGAATGAGGATCGCCAGCCCAAAGCACTCAAACATCTGGATTTAGGACCCAAAATATCACGAGACTGGCTTAAAAACCACTGGTTTTTTCCTTTTCAGTGAAAGCTGAGATTTGCCCTTTATCACAGGCCTCCATAAGCTGGGGCTTTACGCAAAACCACCCGCTACCATGAGAATCATGATAAAATGGTGAGAGTTGGCAACAGTGTTAGTGGACCTAGCTACTTAGAGCTCTGAACCAGGCAGAGTAGCATCCCTGTACTGACGTCCAGGTTCTCATCCACGTCCTGGGCTAAAGGGAACTTAAAAATATAGATCATTTTTGTACACTCCAGGCCCTAATTTCTGGTGCCCAAAATTCACACCAAAGAAAAGGCCCAACGCATTGATTGCATGGAACAGATTTTATTACACTAAACAATAATCATCTGATACCAACAAATCAAGAGATGTTCAAAACAGGAGTGTGGAGCTCTGCATATGCCAAAGAAATCCCAATGAGCTTTCCTAGCACCACACCTCTTAATCTCTTCATGTGCTAAGGCCATGAGAAAGCAGCAAATGGGGAAGAAAACAGAGAAGGGGATGGGAAAAATAGAGATATTTCATAAGTGAGATTGCCACAAACACAGTGTGGATCACCAAGAAACTGTGGAAAGAAAGAAAGAAAGAAAGAAAGAAAGAAAGAAAAAAGAATTATTTCAAGCTAAGAGCCCTAGAAAAATTGTTTCATTTTTTCAAATATGTAACCAAAATTTAGTTTAAACAATAAAATGTATTTTAAAACCAGTGAACAGCTTTAAGACAGACTACCAATCAATTACTCCAGTGAATATGTGTCCTTGGTTAAAGTGAAAGCATATCAGATTAAATATGCCACTTTGCTCCACCCTTGGAGAACCAAAAAACACAGGAAAGGGAGATAAATATTTATTCTCCAAACACTAACTGCTGCCTGCAGGTTAACAAGACAAATAACCAGCCTCTGCAGACAGGAGCAATGAAATTGGTCAGTTCAACAGTCTTTGCAAGCCATCTGCCCCTTCCTTCACCTGAGACACTGACTTGGGGGTGAACTTCAGCCCTATGCAGAGGCAAGAATGGACCCTTTGTGATTAAGAGCATGTGTGGGGTGTCAGTGGAGAAAAGCCCAGACCTTCCCTCACTCAGCAGCACCCGAATGTCTCCTTTTGCCCATTACAGTGTTAAATCTAACCTAGTTGTGAAACCTCTTCTCCATTTTTTTACCTTAGAAACAGGGCAAAACTGGAAGCTCAGTCCCAACTATTCCCCCTCAGACATGATTGATTTGACGTGGATCCAAAGGTGAATGGGATCTGTTTTCAGATTCCGGTTTGGAAGCAGCCAATAGCTCCCGGGGAACAGCACAGGACGGCTTCCATCTCATACAGCCAGCTGCTCCCTCCAAAAATCTCCCGTTCAAAATGGGGACTTCCACATCAGCTGATCTCTCCAGAATCCCACACGACATGTCACAGGAACAGCTCACTCCATTCTAGCAGTTGTCAAACTGGAGCTACAACCCGACCCCTAATCCCTGGAGTTTCAAATGGCTATTCGAACCCTAATCTAGATCCAAATACCAGGCTTGATTCTGATCTCTGTTACATGGGCATGAACCAGGAATAATTCCACCCAAGACAACAGTTACATCAGCTCAAAGTCAGGTCCAAAGTTCCTCGGTGCCCATCTTCCAACATTGTGTCCTGTTGCAGTGTTGTAGGCTAAACCATCATGACTACGGCACTGGGCAGTAACAGCCTCAATCTCTGCAATAACACAGTGCTGTAGCATTGGGGATTATTACTGCAATAAGTATATTTTCTAAAGACTTGCGCTGGAGAGCCGAGAAATGCAATGATCTTGCTAAATACGCTGCGTTTAAGGTACAAACTTGCCCTCCCGCCTCCCTTTTCAAACAAAATTTAAGTGCATTTTAATTCTAAACAATGTGAGTGTTATAACCACACAGGTCTGCATGACCTTCACTGAAGCCCTGCCCTGTTGTATCTATTCTCTAGCAAGCAGAGAACATTTAGGGTATGTCTAGACTACATGCCTCTGGCTACAGAGGCATGTAGATTAGGCTACCCAGCATAGGAAAATGAAGCGGCGATTTAAATAATCGCCGCTTCATTTAAATTAAAATGGCTGCCGCGCTGTGCCGATCGGCTGTTTATCGGCTCAGCGCGCTAGTCTGGACACTCCGCGATTGACATCAGAGGCATTTGTCGACCTCCCCGATATGCCTTGTGGGATGAGGTTTACCGGGGAGGTCGACAAATGCCTTTGATGTCGACTGCAGAACATCCAGACTACCGCGCTGAGCCGACAAACAGCCGATCGGCACAGCATGGCAGACATTTTAATTTAAATGAAGTGGCGATTATTTAAATCACCGCTTTATTTTCCTATGCCGGGTAGCCTAATCTACATACCTCTGTTGCCAGAGGCATGTAGTCTAGACATACCCTTACTGCCACCGTAAACCAAATTCCCTTGTTTGTAGCCAAGCCCAGATGATGGTGAGCAGCTTCTGTTCACACAGGGATTTAGTGACCGCCCTATACAACAGCGCTCCCCTTCAGAGGCACAAATCAGTCTCCAGCAGGGAAGGTGAGTTTAAAATACCACAGTTGCCTGGTAGCTTGATGCCAACATCCAGGGGACAGACAGAGTGTTAATAAGGTGACGTTGTGCAAGTGACAAGGGTGACAAAAGGATCGTGACCCTGGTGCGCCTACTCTTCATGCTGGGTTGAACCCTTAGCACATCCCAAAGGGGCGTGTCATAATGGCTCCTTCATGCAGTCACCTATTTGTTTAAGGCCGTGGTCCCCAACCTTTTGGGGCTGCCAGGAGCCCGGGGGTGGGGCCGCGCATGTGCCACATGCCCGGGGTCCAGGGCGCAAGAATGGCTTGGGCCAGCCCTGATCACTCGGCGGGCGCACATAAATGCCCCAGCGGGCGCCATGGCGCCCACGGGCACCGCGTTGGGGACCACTGGTTTAAGGGATCAATGTTTAATAGTGGAACATGCCACCAAAAAGGCGGCCTTGCTCATCTCTGTCTGGGCTCGTCGCAAGCACCTGAGCTTGTTGGGAGCTACATAAGACAACACCCTCAGCAACAAGAAAGAGAACTTTGGCTAACTTTGGTTCCCAGACTCACACCCACTCCCGCCTCCCGCTGATCTCCATGGTCCACATAGGACCTGATCTAAAGCCTTGTTGATGTCAATGGAAAGACTCCATGTGCACATTTAAGCCTGACTGCAGCCCACGAGGTGCACAACTGAACTGGCTTTGCATCAGGGACTTGGGTCTCCTCCATTGTGTACCCACAGCTCACGTCATCAACACTGGGGGGTTTACTCACACCGCCATCCCTATGACTCAAATCTCCAGTGATCAGCGTGAACGGCTTTCCAATGGTCTGCGTTAACTTAAAAACAATGCCGGAGTATCTGCAGCATTCCCTGGTCTCCCCTATGCTAAGCAGGGAGAATTGTGCCACCGCTGTATTTCTCTTACGTTTTCTAAGGCAACATCTGAGTGGTGTTAAGGGTGATTTGTCTACAGTAGAGGGAACACTTCATTCCCCAGAACAGCGAGTGTTCAATCTCTGGGAGAAGCTGGAGTCTTCCACTGAACCAAGGGCCTTCTCTTGTCCTTGAGGCCGTTCAGTGAATTCAAAGGCTCAGCTGGCTGAGCAGCAGGCAACTGGGGAAGGGAAATGTCTGTTTTCCTCCACCCACCCCACCTGATGGAAAGATTTTGGGCCATTTTGGCAATCCTGCATCGCAAAGCGTCACACCAAAACAGGTTGTGTATTCTGGAGCAATTGGCCTGGGATGCCTGGACCAGCTTGTGTTTTCACACAGGACAGGAGCGGACGGGTCTGTGATTTTCTTACAGGAATACAGCTCTCCCATGACCATGGCTGGCTATTGGACTGAATGTCAGTTCTTTGTCCAGCTGTAGAAAGATCATGTGTAAGCCAAACAGTAACATTAACCTAAGAGGGCTGAGGAATCTCAGCCTCTAATGTGGCATCAAACAGCTCAGGTCGTCCAGTTGCCCAGGTAGGGAAAAATCAAAAGTCAAGTGGAGAAGAAATTTATACAGGACTAAGGGTGACCACAGGGTGGAGCTGTGCACACTGGTTTCATTACAAGCACAAGTGAGAAAACAAGAAGTTTGTCAGTGATTCCCTTGAAAAATTGGTGTAGGGCACAATCCAAAAGCCAGAAGAGACAATGAGAGAGTATTTACATTGACTTCAATGGGATTGGGATTAGGTCTTTAAAGAGTAAATCAAAGAACACCCATTCAGAACAAAAGAGGGCTTGAACTGGATTATATTTTAAAACGCTCATATATTTTCTCTCTCTCTCTCTTTTTTCTTAACAATTCTAATACAATTGTTCATCAAAATACTGGCGTTTCCAGCAGCATTTTTTGTGTGTGTGAACAATAACATACGGTAGTGATTTCACAGTAAAACAGACCTGCAGGAATGCCAGATAAACATGACGAGACCAAAAACATTTTTTTTTCAGAAGTGGGAGGTGGGGGAAGAATAAAAAGTTCATTAAAAAAATTATTTCCAAAGAGATTTCATAGAAAGCCTTTAAAACACTGTCATTTTTTCTCCCTCTCGTTCAGATTTCCGTCCCTGGGGGGGGGGGAACAGCTATATATAGAGAAAGAGTTTACAACAATCTCTAGAGAAGCAGAAATAAAACAATCAAATAAATCCAAGAATATGCAAGGGATAAAATTACATTTGTACAAAAATAGATTTTTTTAACTTTATTGACGCTTTAGATATTTCTCCTTATCTTTTCTTTTTTATTTATTTCTGTTTTTTATTTTTGTAATTCTTTCTAAATTTTATTTTATTTTATGCAACCCATAGCTAAGGCATCGGTCGCTAAGTGTTGGGAATTGCTAAAGCTATTTTAATCAAACCACCTGCTTCTAAAAAAAAAAAAAAAAAAGCATCTTAAAATAGATGCATTTCCTTTGACTTGAGTTATAAAGATCCGGAGTTGGCGCAAGCCAATCCAGAAGGGGTTCTGATACAATGTACTTGCTTACATGAAGCAAAACTGTACGAGAAAAAAAACAAGAAAGAAAAAAGAATCAACTTAAAGAAAACCACAAACGTCTGTAATTGCTACGGTTATAATATATGTATATGTGAGTGAGGATATTTATACAGTGTATATATCTACAGTACATACATGTATACACACGCACATATGTATCAACTTAAAATAGATCATGCACTCTGTTCACTGATGGGGACAGCATCAGCTGTTTAGCCACTGCTGGGGCCAGCTACAAGGTCATGTGTCTGAATCCTTGATCCCACTTCCCCCACCAGCAGTTAAGATTGTCCTCAAAGAATGCCAGAATGTTGACTGGGAGAGTGGTGAGGCGGTGTGGTTTCTTTGGTCCTGCTCTGATGGTCAAGAACCAGCCTTTGTTCATTTGCTGACTACACACATTTCAGTCCCTCTTGCCCTTTGGAAAACAGCAATCGCTTCAGGGCTGCTGAACAGAGTAGAAGGCTGCATCAGCTTTGCCGCTGGGTGTGCACATCTTACATCCCCACTGGTTTCAAGGGGCTGGTGGGTGGTGGCAGCAAGAGAAGGGCTGAGCAGGCCAAGCGTCAAAGTAGAGTGACTGAATATATTCTTCAGTTATGCAAGTGGGCTGCAGTCTGTTCCAGAGAAATATACGACTCAGAAAGACCTGATCTTACAGTTCACTGGAGAACTCCCGGGACTAGGGGGTGTAGCCAATTTGCTTTTCCAGTTCTGGGCCTTTGAGACAAAACCAATCTGATGTATTCCTTTCCCCCCGCTGCAGACTTCTCTGGGTTTAGGCTGAAACATTCCCCTTCAACGGACGTGACGCGGATTTGAGTTGAAACCACTGTCTAAAGGTTGAAAGTGCAGAGATTAGCTAGGCTGCCAAGAACCATGGGGCCAGTTATGTTGTATGTTTCCTAAGTATACAGTACGTATACGTTTTCAAGGCCTTTCTCTCAAATAGCTCTGAGGTGAAGGTTTTACGTGAAGTGGGTATTTGGGAGTTAGGCTTTGAGGGAGAAGGGACAAGAGGAGGGAGATGCAACAGCCTCCTGAGGAAACGTCCAAAAATGCACATTTGTTTAAGCTCAGTTTGTTCCGGGATCCAGTGGAAACACACACAAGGCAGCGAGGAACGTCCAGCAAGGCAGGCGGGTGGCTGAAGAGCTGATGTTTGTGCTATCTTTAGAAAATTAAAGATTGTCCCACCAAAAATTAAAACATTAAAAAAAAATTTTAAAAGCCAACCAAGAATTAAAAAATAAATCACCTTAATCGAACCAGATTTTGCAAGAATACTAGAATCTGGTTAAGTAAAAGTCCTAGCTCTCTAGTCAATAATGTGCCTTTTCTTTTTGCCCATGTATCACCTCTTCAAACAAGCATGTAATATAGTTATAATAATTATAATGAGGAGGGGGGAAAAAACTGAACATGACGGAAGGTACAAATGAAAGAGTCAATTAAATCCATGCAAAAGCAGGTTACTTTAAGGCTGCTGCTGCAAAATTCACAGAACCCACATGGGCTTCCACATTGCTCCAGCTGGGGAACAAGGAGGGAGCATCTGGGTTGAGGTATGAGATGAGGAAACGGGATGTTCATGTCTGTTCAGGGTAAAATACACTCCTACAAATGCTACCTCTGCTCCCTGCGGCCGGATCTTCTGCTGGTGCAAATCATCATAGCCCCATTGACGCCAATGCAGCTCTGCCAATCGGCACCATTTCAGGATCTCCCCCTCTCCGCCCCTGCACTGGAATGCCCCTAGAAATTAAACAGCGTTGTGCCTTTCAACAGAACCGTCTGCAATGGGATTGCTTAGAAACATTATCTGAGGCTCACGCCCATCTGGGAGGCGTTGTTATTATTTCCATGTTAAAGAAAAGGAAACTGAGGCACGGTTACACAGCAAGTCACCGGCAAGAGTCCTGACCGCTTGCTGTAACTGCTGGACAACATGTCATCCTTACACTACAGTCTTCTGCAGGGATGTTGGTACTGCAGCGTTTGACGCTATTGCTCGAGGACACCTTAGTGTTTACTGAAAAACTGGAGAAAGGGTTTAGACTCAGACATGGTTCGACATGAATGTGGGCAGGACATGCGGCCTGCTCCTGAGATCACAGCTCTGCCCACCTTTCCCCAGAGGGCTCAGAAAAAAACCAAACAAAACACAAGTTCGTCTTGGGCCTAAAACCAGCTCCTAGCTTCTTCCGATGGCTGAAGGGGAGCTGGCTAGGAGCTCGCACTCGCAGCCTAGAAAAACAAAACAGCAACGCAGACTTCCACTCCCTAACACAGCTCCTTTCAAGCAGCCAATCAGAAAAAAAATAAAGTGGTTTTGCCTAATGGAGATAAACAAGAGAAAAGGTTTATTACCATGTGAGGCTCAATGGGCTTTTTAATAAAGCCCCCTGATATTCTCTGGCAAGCAGACATAACACATAATCCAGGCCTCTAAAATGTTTAAACACCAATTGTAGGGGACGGGGGTCCAAATGCTGGTTAAAAAAGAACCATGCTGCTCCTTGGCTCTGATCCCACGTACCAGCTTGGTGGGGTGTTGACAGGCACCCACCATCCCCCTGCTGATGGCTCGCTCGCCCATCTGAGGGAAATGCATAGACCATGATGGTGTATGTTGGCACCCTCTAGATAACTAAGCTCTCTTGCCTTGTTTTCTTGGCAAATTCTTCCAGGGCGAAGCTGTTTAATAATATTTTCAGCAGCACGCAGGCTGCCAAAGAAGCTCAGCCAAAACGCGTTCCTTGCCTCTGTGGATTTGACACTTCAGGCGGGCCTGGGGGGCAGTTATGACCTGAAATCGTTGTTTAACGACAAGACAGCCTTATTAGCTGAGCTGCCAGCGGGCTTGGCAAGTGGGCAGCAGCTCTAAGGGGGGCAGATTGAGTATCAACTGTGCCTCTTAATGAACATAGGTGATAGCCCAGGGTGGAGTTGTCTGGATCACACTTGATTGAGACACAAAGCAGCTATTTAAAGGGCCAGCGACAACCAATGCCGGAACAGGGAGGGGAGGGAACAGTTTTAGAGTCTAATAATTTGTCATTTTAAAGCACAAACCAACTAGAAGTAGCAGGGAAGTCCCTGGGAAGGAGCCAACCACAAGTTTCTCATTCTTGGCTTGGCCCAAATGCGTCTTTCATGTGTTCAGAATAACTATTCTCCTCCGATCCTTCTTTGTTTCTTCTGCTTTTTCTTTTCCTTTATTTTCTAGGTTGCCCTCAGGCGCCATCTACTCCTGGGCCAATTCACTGTCCCCTAAGAAATCTACTGACATTGCCTAGAATTTGGGGTGTGCTGGGTTTTGGCGAATACACAGGGATGTAGGGATGTAGGGATGTAGAGAAGGCAGCAGCCTGTTAAAGCAAAGCATTTGAGCTACCCTTCCCCACACTTTTTTTTTTTTTTTTTTTTTAAGGCAGATGGATCCTGCTGCCTGGGACAATCAGCCAACCAGCTGGAAAGCTGGAAAATGAGCCAGATCCAACAGACTGTGAAACATCCTCCTTTCTAAGGGATGTGTTGGCATCCTGGCCACGTGGGTCATTTCAAACAGGACGGGACAGAACTCTGAGGCATAGACTGTAGGGAACAATCCTGCTTTCCAACGGATGAGCTAAATGAGACCTGATTTTATCTCCGCCCAGCAAGTAATTGCTCCTTAGTGCTGGTGTTTGTAGGATCAAAGCATTTAGGGAAGTACCTAAAAACCCACCAGCCTCCTTGCCAGCTGACAGAGCAGGGCTTTTTGAGTGAGTCGATGCATTTTTGTTTCCTTGCTAGAGCAGCGTTTTTATAATACAGTTTCCCTCAGAACAACCACAGAAACGTGGACCGACAGCCAAAGGTACAGCAAAGGGAAGTGGTCCCTTCAAAGTGCTTCTTCCTCTTCTCTGATATCTCCCCAGGCCTGACCAAGGTTCCCCACCAAGGTCCTTCCAAAACAGATGTCTCTAAATGCTCATCCCATGTTGCTCTAAGAAGACGGTCTTAAGTCCAATGGAGAAAGGAAAAGGGGTATTTTGGGGAGGCAGGGGATGGGGGTTTGCTTAGAAATCTTTGTTTTTATGGTAAATTTAATATTTAACCAGCAAATGGAGAATCCCCTTTTTTGACCACATGGACAGAGGCTGCACCCCCATTTCCTGATCCCGGTGGGGAGCCCCAAATGACCTACAAAAATCAGTACCGAGAGGAGATGTGGAAGAGCGTGGGGGAAGGCACAGCCCTCAGTTCACCCATCAGTCTCACCAGTGACGTGCAGCCCCCGGGCCCGATTTATCACTGCTGCCAAATCGCCCACGTGTTGCACTGACATACACGACTGTGCCCAGCGGTGACGGATCGGGCCCCATGGACGTGCAAGTGAGCTGAGCAGTCAGTGATGCGCACTGCTCTGCCTACTGCGAGCTCAGAGTAGCCATCGGTCCTACTGCCAGGCTAACTGGCTCTCTCCAAAGCCCGGAAGAAAGCCAACCGTCTGACTAACCTCAGCTGGCTTGGCTTGGCTTGGCTGAGCAGGTGTGGGCGGGCCCTGTGTGCAAAATGCACGCTGCATGAGGGCTCATGATGAACAACTGTGTGAAGAGAGGGGGAGGGATCCCAGCACGGCCCTTCCAAGGGGAGTGGGAACTGGCACCACTGCAGCCTTAAAGCAACCGCAACAGACTTGTGCAATCCTGTCGGTTCGTGTTTTGATTGGCTAGCTCCACAACGGAGCGAACAGTCATCTTTGGGAGAAAAAAAGCATGACACGCTGTTGCTTTTCCCGAGGGAAAGCAGGGCATTGAAGTCACCGCCATCCGCATAGCCCTCCACATGCACAGGGGGGGCTCAGTCTCTCGGTGCGACCCGGCATCTCTCTGTTCAGGTCATTAGGATGGGGGGGATAGGAGGATGAGCGATCAATCCCACAATCCCCTGCTTTTAATTTCAAGGAGAAGGCTCCGCAAAAATCCTTGGCGTGGGCCAGTCCCGAGCGCTTTTTCTTGGGAGAAGTAAATGCTTATCGTTAGAAACCAAAAATATATATTCTTTTCTCTTTCAAAAACTCCATCCTCTGAAAATACCCAGCGGTGGGCAAGCAGGATGAAACCACTCCCCCAGCCCATCCAAACCCAGTTGCTCAGGGCTCCTGTGGATGGGATCCACCCCGCCGCCTGCTTCCAACCAATCATCTCAGCCACATGCAGAAATCCAAACCCAGCGATGGCAGGAGCAGGCCGGGAAATGAAAAGTCCGGCCTTTGGCTTGGAGGCAGTGTGTGTGCGTGGACGGGGGGAAGGGGGTGTTGTTTGCTTTTGAAACTCTGCGTCCCACTTCTCTACATCTAAAATAGCAAAGTCAGCTCCTTAGACGCGGCGGTGACAGAACGAGAGGCGGTCAGCGTGACGAGGAGAAGGGTGTTGCCCCGGGTCAGACGGAGAAGAGTGGACGGGATCTCCTGCCCTGGAGGAGAGGAAGAAGAAGAGCGGAGGTGGCAGGAGGTGGCTGTAGCCCCGGCTGGGCGAAGGGACGGACGCAGCCACAGTTCTCTAAGTCATTTGGTGGGGTGCTTCCAGCATCTCCATCAAGAAGGTGTCGATGGGCGTGTCTCCTATGAGCTTGAAGAAGAACAGGTGCTCCAGGCATTTCAGGCCAATGGATCGGAGGGCAGGGAGACGAAGCAAGAGCTTTGCAAACCTGCAGGAGGGGGAAGGAAAAGTGGGGAAGAGAACAAGGTTAGACCCCTCATACTCAGCTGGCATTGCCTAGTGGAGAACTCACATGGCTCCCAGCAATGCTCCTGGAACATATGGGTCTGGTCCGGTGATGTCCCACATGCTAGCCACTAGCCACATGTGGCTGTTTGGTCATTTGAGCATGGTTAGTTGGCTTGAACAATGTGGCTACTGCTTCAGAACTGGTTGGATACCAGGGGTCTACTCAAACACAATTCCGCCTTGGGATTGGACCTCCCCCCAGTTCCCAGAAGCCATGTGGCTAACTCCCTCTATCTACTCATTACACCTAGAAGATACCAACTGGTTTGTTAAACCCGCAGGACATGCAATCGAGAGAAACAATGACGTTTACAATAGTCTGTGGTTACCAGAAGTGAAAGAGGGTTGGGGGAAATCTCTCCCTCTGGGTTACATCTGGGTTGTTGGGTTTGCATTTGGCAGTGCTTTGTGTGACATCATTTCATCATTCCTTGATTTCTGAGGACAGGACAAGAAGCAATGGACTTAAACTGCAGCAAAGGAGGTTGAGGTTGGACATTAGGAAAAACTTCCTAACTGTCAGGGTGTTTAAACACTGGAATAAATTGCCTAGGGAGGTTGTGGAATCTCCATCACTGGAGATATTTAAGAGCAGGTTAGGGATGGTCTAGAAGGTACTGGGTCCTGCCGTGAGGGCAGGGGACTGGACACGATGACCTCTCGAGGTCCCTTCCAGTTCTAGGATTCTAATATTTGCCTGTATCGTTTGTTTGAGTCTTGCACCATTGCAAAGAAGAGAAGAAAAATATTGGGCCACGTCACGTGTTCGACAGAGACCACAGGTCAGCATCTGACCCCATTTTTCTCCTTGGAAATAGGAAAATGTGACTATAAAACCACAAAAACCAGTCCAGTTGGAGCAACTTTTAACTCATTTCATGAAACGGACTCGACTTCAGCCTGACTGCATCCCTTTCATAAAGTAACACAGCAACTCAAGACAGACCGCAGCGCCACAAGTCACAGGTTTCCCCAGAGAAGTGCCTGTTTCCAGACCCCCGGCAAAGTAGAGACGAGGGTGGAGGGGTGCGATACCCAGGGTGTGGAAGATGGCAGCATCTTCTGAAGCAGGGAGTTGAGTCTGGTGATCAGACACGCCCCCAGACAGACTCCACTGTGCCAGGGCAGGTGTTAGAATACAGCCCTGTTGCCTCCCACTGGGTCAGGTGAGCAATTCCCCTTTTTCTTTGGCTGCTGTTTTGGGAGCTGCCCATCGCCTTTACCCATGGGCTAAGAGGAACTCTCTCCTTTAGCCCAGGAGAGGTGCTTTTCCTGTTGTACCCACGAAGCTTGAAGAAAAATGTTGACAAGCAACAAGGGTGAGGGCTTTGACGCTTCAGGGGAAAAGTCTTTCTAAACACAGGAGAAACAGGGTTTGGCACAGAGGGAAACTCCAACACACGATCCTGTGTTTAAGGAGCTGTCTCTCAGCAGCTCCCCCATCACGGGGAACAGACAGACCTTGCTGATTTTTGGCAAAGCCCTTGATGTGAGACACACCCCAAGGCTGGCCAGCAGCTCTGAGGAAGGCTGTACTCTGCCTGCCCTGAAGCTACAGACAAGCAGAGAAGAGCCAGCTGGTGGGGAAACCATTCCAGGTGCCAGGGATCCCAAACGCAGAGAGAGGGCCAGGAGATCCCTTTTAGCTGGGGAAGCTGCTCCTAAGTAAGCCACGGATTTGGACCCCAAGGCAAGCTGGAGGATATACCCACAATTTCTGTTTGTTTGTTTCCCAAAGGGAAATCATCAAGCGATCCTTCCCCTGTTGCCAATTTCCACCCTCTGGCAACTAGAGGCTAGGGACATCTTCCCTGCACACCCTGGCTAGTAGCCATTTGAAATTATCAAGTTCTTTTTTTTTTTAACCTGTTATAGTCTTGGCCTACACAACATCCTCTGGCAAGGAGTTCCACAGATTGACTGTGCATTGTGTGAAGAAAAACTTCCCGTTTTTTGGTTGAAACTGGCTACCTCTTAATTTCATTTGGTGATCCCTAGTTCTTGTGTTATGAGAAAGAGTAAATAACACTTCCTTATTTATATTCTCCACACTAGTCATGATTTTATAGACATCATAGCCCCCTTAGCCGTTGCTTTTCCAAACTGAAAAGTCCCAATCTTATTAATCTCTCCTCGTGCGGCAGCTGTTACATACCCTTAATCATTTTTGTTGCTTTTTTCTCAACCTCTGTCAATTCCAACATAAGACTCGTCCCCACCCCAATTTCTCCCCTGCCCCCCTCACTGCCTCGAGCAGCTCCAGGAGGTCTCTGCTCAGCTTGTTAGGCTCCTTCCTCCTCCCCATACTGCAGTGCTTGGGATGAATGTTTTAAAATAATTCCCATTAATAATGGAAAATGTCTTTATTTATTTATTTGTATTGTCACCGTGCAAGCAGGGCTTCAAAACAAGCAACACAGTTTCAAGGCTGGAGCTGGGCCAGTGAGAGAGAGAGAAAGAGAGAGAGAGTGTGTGTGTATTTGCTGAGCTGGACAGAACAGCGGGACAAGGGCCAGAAAAAACAAATCAGTCCTGCCATCCGATTCAGGAAGTTTCACTCTAAACCAAACCAGATGAGGACTGCAGCCTTCAGATACATTTAACCATGAGATAACCAGCCACAGTACAATGCACCAGGTCTGGGTTGGGGACAGGAGAGAAGGGGGCTGTTTGCATGAGGGTGCTATGTGTCACGTACACATCAAGACCTTCTCAACAGAGCAGCACAGGGAAGCTGGGACTCAGTTATGTTTGGCCCTGGAATATTTCCCTTAGGCCACCTCTATACTTATCCAGAAGTTCAAATTAAGATACAGAACCCCAGCTATATTCACTGCCTAGCTGGAGCCGACGTTCCTTCATTCTATCTTCCGTGGCAGCTTCACAGTAGGAAGTTGATGGGAGCAAACACTCCCGTTCACTTCCCTTACTCCTCACAAATTGAGAAGTATCAGTGCGTGTGTGTGTGGGAGCACCCTCAGCACTCGATTTAGCAGGTCTTTACTAGACCTGCTAAATCGAATGCCAGAAGATAGACTGCCACAGCGTTGATCTTTTCGCTAGTATAGACATGGACTTAGTCTGGGCAAACGGGAGACAACCTTTCTTGTGAGATCAAGTGAAGGTCAAAGCCATGACTGCTGGGAGTGTAATGAAGCAGTCTTTGTAAGATTGTCAGAATGGGATAAAAAAGTAGCATGAATATCATTGCCGGTTCTGTTGGGTCTGGAGGATGGAAGAGGAGGCAAGTTAACGACCTTGGTAAACAGGCCAGGAAAGGCTGGTTGAAGCCCAGAAAGCCACATGCCACCTGCCTAAGTTTTGGGTCTTTTCGCCATCTCTGAAGCCAACTCAAGGTAGGAATGTAAAATCCTGTTTAATAGGTTAACTGGTTAAATGTGGCGGGTAGAGAGCATCACTTGTTAAGGATGCTGCTTACTGGTTAATCTTTCACCTCCTTAACTCAGGCTCATGTAAATTTCACCTTTCAAGTGACCCTGGTCCCAATTTTGACTGGATTTCATCGCAATTTTCAAAAGATCTCAGCTATCATATGGGCTCTAAGTAAGTGGCCCAAACATAAATGCCATAAAGGGAGCTGCCTCTGAAAATCGTTAATTTCATTTGGTGCCCCTTAGTTCTTATTTTATGGGAAGGAGTAAATAACTTTTCCTGATTCACTTTCTCCACTCCAGTCATGAATATATAGAGCTCTATCTTATCCCCCCACCTTAGTCTTAAACCACATCAGCCCAATGAGCCAACCCTGGCTCAGGGCTGGCTTTGACTTTCGATACTGAAGCCCAGAACATTGCAACCTCAAAGCAATCATGGGTTGGCACAATCATGCCTCAATCCTTGCACAAATCAATTACTGTTGTAAGAGGATCTATTTTTTTTTTTACTTATCCAGCAAAGAAAGCCCAGAAAACCAGATGATACATGAATCCAAATATCTAACCTCTTTTGCCATTTGTACTGATAAATACCCTTAACTCGCTTGCACCAACAGGCAATTCACAGCGCGTTTCTTCATTTTGCGCCTGACGGTCACTTAACCAGAAGTGGCCACGGCCAACCATAAGTGGGAAAATGCACCCATTCAGTTCTGGAATGATCCAGGAAAGTGTCCGGAATTCCACTGTTCCCAGACAGATCAGGGGTGGAGAGAGGGAGAAGTGTCAGCTGAGGCTTTCACTTCCCAGCAGCGACACTCGTCTGCCAAGGAAAACTATCTCTGCGTGGGTCTTGTTCTGCTGTGGTTTGTTCTTGGTGGTTTCCCCTGAGCCCACTCCTCCCACCGCCACATGGGGCTAGTGGCTAGAGCCGGGAACCAGGAGCCCAGTGGTTGTATTCCTGACACTGATGTGTCATGGGTGCAAGCTGCATCACTTCTCTCTGCCTCCACTCGCCATTCAGTAAAATGGGGGTTGAGCCACTTACTCCAATTCACAGCAGGGGGGCTGTGAGGCTCCACTGATGGAGCAGGGCTAAAATTAATGGGTTCACTTCATCCATGTTGCCTCCACTGATGCCGGCAGGGAAATGTAGCTCTCTGAGTTCCCATTTACTCATCTATTAGAGGTTAATGTCACCCCTACCTGTAAGATTATTAAAAAAAACAACAAATGGTCTGGTAGCACTTTATAGACGAACAAAACATACACAGTAAAACTCCAATAGTCCGGCATCCAGTTGTCCGGCACTCCTGATAGTCCGGTATCAATTGGAACCCGGAACTGCTCAGGTCAGCTGCTCTCACAGCCCGCACCATTCTGCTCACGGTCCCTAGCACACACAACGTCCAGCCTGCATGTGCTAGCAGCCGGCCGCTGAGCACAGGCAGCTGCTTTGGGACCCGGACCTAAGGTTGGGGGAGAAGGGGGATTGGGTGACAGCAGGGAGGGGAGGTGTTTGGCTCTGGGGAAGGGAAGGGAAGGGAAGGGAAAGGAATGGGAGGGGAGGGGGTTTGGGTTGCGCATGGCGTCCCAGCCAGCTCATTGAAAAGCTGGCTGCTCAGCGCATGTGTCCCAGTGCCTGGAGGGAGACGCACGGCTGTACCGGCAGCTCTGGTACCCGAGCATAAGGTGGGGAGGGGGATTGGGTTGGGAGAATGCCCCCTTATAGTACCTCCTGGTACTCCAGCATATCTGATAATCCAACACCACCTAGGTCCCAAAGGGGCCGGATTATCAGAAGTCTACCGTAGATGGTATCATGAGCTTTCACGGGCTCAATCCCTCCACCCACCCAGACAGTGGCTGGGAAGCCAACACAGGCTGCCCCAGGGATGGACGTAGCGCCCACATTAGGAAAGCAGGTAAGGGAGCCTTGCAAAGGGTGAGGGCATTCCTGGAGTGGTCAAGGGGATAGAGCACCTGTCAGTGGAGGACAGCATTATGAGTTCAAGTCCCATCCCCTGTCAATAGCCCTCCCCCCATACACCCTGGGAGCAACCAGACAGCCAACACAGGATAAGGGACTCTCTGGAGGTGGGTTGGGATCCTCAGTGATAGGGCATCAACCTCTGGAGCACAGGGTGATGGCTTGATCCCACAAAGGCTCATGATACCATCTATGTGTTTTGTTAGTCTATAAAGTGCTACCAGACCATTTGTTGTTTTTTAAGTTTATCCTGTACAGACTAACTCGGCTCCCCCCCGAAGCAGCTGTAAGATTATTGCAACTCGTAAGGACTGTAAAGGGTCTGAGCTTCCCAGACTGCAAGGCACTGCCTGCAGTAACACACAGCGTTGTTATTACAAGTTGAACCTCTCCAGTCCGGCATATTCGGGACCTGACTGATTCCGAACCAGAGAATTTTCTGGACCACGGGAGGTCAATATTGTCTAACAGCATTACCAACACTTCCACTGCTTACTGGGCTGTTATAGGACATCTAGGGATAAATCAGAGCTACGTAACAGTGAGAGACAGGACTGGTGGATGTAACCAAACTTTATGGGACTGTGGGAAACTTGGCCACACTCATGAAAAGTGGACATCCATCTAATGGAAATCATTTTGGATGGATGTTTCCGGAGCAGAGAGGTTCAACTTGTACTTGGCGTGGGGAGGGGATGCTTCTTGGAACCCTTCCCCTGAAGGAGCTTTTGGAGGGCACTGTGGACAGGTCTCGTTTAGCGACAAAGAACAAGAGCTTGGTGCTGGCTCTGCCCATGGCAGGTTCCTGTGCTCAGACACTCACCTTCCAGGCTGGTCGGGGTATTTGTGTTTGCAATAGGCCTCCAGCGACGCGTACACCTTCTCACGCAATGCCTCCACCTCCGTGGGGTTGGAAAGCCCTTTCGAGTCTGAAACACAACCAGGCCTCTTAGCTGAGACGAACACACCTTTTGCAGCGTATTGGGCGTTTCTACGAGGGAGACAGCAATGGGCGACTGAGGAGTATCGCCTGGTGTGCTGGGTACATCTAGCCCCAGCCCCTATGGGCAAGCTAAGGGGAGTAGAGGTCTCAGGGCATCCTCTGGGTCACTGGTTTGACTCCGGCCTAGTTTGGTGGTGACTGAGCAACATTTGAGGGCACCTAGTTGGGAGAGGACCGTGCTGCCCTGTGTGAAACAAGACAAGGGGGTGGCTGGGGAGGGCGTTTGCCTCAGCTCAGTTCCCAGCAGTCACGTGTTGGCTGGCTCCGCACAAAGGCCAAGAGCAGACTGGAAATAGAGCCTGAATGGCTCTCTCATCCCTACAATGGAGTCCCCCTCTCCAGGCCAGGGGAGCGGCACAGCGCTGGGGAGCAGTGAGCTTCAGGGACCAGGCAAGGGCCGTCCTGACTGGGCCCTTCATTCCCCAGCAAGCACCAGAACTCACGCCGGGCAAATGTCAAGCATCGGTCCCAGTTTGGGAGGTGAGTGTCCCCCTCATGGCCCAGGAACCCAGCTGCCCAGAGGAAGGGAGGGAGCTAGGGAAGTGGACCAGGGTGGAAATAGGAAGAGATGGCCTTTGCCAGCCAACCATGCCTGCTTCTTTGCTGAAAGGGAGGGGAGGTAGGAGGCCAGCTATTGTTTCTACCACAGTCCAGGGAACCCCCTGCAAGAGATCTGCAAGCAGCGCTGGAGCTAGCATCGTAGTTACATCCCCAGGGCAGATTCAGCATGGGGATCCACCCTTCTACAAACCAGAGGGGGAGTTTGCTCTCCATGCTTATTTAACCCCTGATCTCTCTGTGATTAGAAAGACCCACTGGGCTGCTGCTGGCAGTTTTGCTCGCTGGGAGCTAGATTTCTATTGCCCTAGCAGTAAGGTTCAGCCACTCAGAGCTCTCCTGGATGTGAAGCAGCAAGCGACCGCTTCTCCGCACCGTCCCAGAATTCTCTGAGAAAGGGGCCTCCACCCTAGAGTGACAGGCGGCAAAGAGAGAAGCAGGCTGCTAACAAGGGGCACAAGTTAGCCCCGGCTGTGATGTGAGTGGTTTTGGCACTATGGCCAGAGGGGGACACCAGACTCTCAGCAGAGAGTGGCAACTTTTGGTAGTTACTGATCTGGATGGCAAAAGCAAATTAAATACTTTTAAAGGGTTGAAAACATTATGTTCCTCATGGCAGTTACACCCAGCTGTTTCCTAACTGGACAACTCCAGTTACGCTGACTCATCTCAGCTTTGGGTCTGTCCCCTTGGCTGTATCTGCTATGCGGGGCTGTCGTGTCTGGAGCCTGTGATCTTAACCTCACCCACTTTGTGCACCCATTCAAAGGGCGCTGGGAGAGCTCAGTCATTGAATCATAGATTCCTAGGGCTGGAAGAGACCTCAGGAAGCCATCAAGTCCAGCCCCCTGCCCAAAGCAGGACCAACCCCAACTAAATCATCCCAGCCAGGGATTTGTCAAGTTGGGACTTAAACACCTCTAGGGATGGAGATTCCACCCCCTCCCTAGGGAACCCATTCCAGTGCTTTCCCACCCTCCTGGGGAAAATAGTTTTTCCTAATATTCAGCCTAGAGCTCCCCCACTGCAACCTGAGACCATCGCTCCTCTTTCTGTCATCTGCC
Organism: Pelochelys cantorii; assembly: GCA_032595735.1. NCBI lineage: Eukaryota > Metazoa > Chordata > Testudines > Trionychidae > Pelochelys > Pelochelys cantorii. The sequence continues at coordinate 9,109,754 of CM064347.1, forward strand.
ACCACTGAGAACAGCCTCTCTCCACTCTCTCTGGAACCTCCCTTCAGGAAGTTGAAGGCTGCTATCAAATCCCCCCTCACTTTTCTCTTCTGCAGGCTAAATAAGCCCAAATCCGTCAGTGTCTCCTCATAAGTCATGTACTCCAAGCCCCCTAATCATTTTGGTTGCCCTCCATTGGACCCTCTCCAATGCGTCCACATCCTTTCTGTAATGGGGAGGGGGGCCCAGAACTGGACGCAATACTACCGTTGTGGCCTTACCAGTGCCGAATAAAGGGGAATAATCACTTTCCTAGATCAGCTGGCAATGCTCCTCCTAATGCACCCTAATATACCATTAGCCTTCTGGGCTACAAGGGCACACCATTGACTCATAATCAGCTTCTCATCCACTGTAATTCCCGGGTCCTTTTCTGCTGAACTGCTGCTTAGCCAGTCGGTCCCCAGCCTGTAGCAGTGCTTGGGATTCTTCCATCTTAAGTGCAGGACTCTGCACTTGATCTTTTTGAACCTGATCAGATTTATTTTGTCCCAATCCTCCAATTTGTCTAGGTCACTCTGGACCCTCACCCTATGCTCCAACATATCTACCTCTCCCTCCTGCTTAGCGTCATCTGCAAACTTGCTGAGGCTGCAATCCATCCCCCCATCCAGGTCATTAATAAAGATGTTGAACAAAACCGGCCCTAGAACCGATCCTTGAGGCACTCCGCTTGAAACCGACCACCAACCAGACACTGAGCCGTCGATCACTACCTGTTGGACCCAACAATCGAGCCAGTTTTCTATCCACCTTACAGTCCATTTATCCAGTCCAAATTTCCTTAACTTGCTGGCAAGAATGTTGTGGGAGACCATATCTAAAGCTTTGCTCAAGCAATTGTGTGTCTGACGCTGGCTGCCAGACACACAATCAGTGGCTGGCTTAGTTTTGCCTGACTGAGATTCTCCTGCCCACTCCTAGCCTCTCAAATCCAGCACTTCTGTTCGCTCCAGCGATTATGAGTCCTCATCAAAAAGCTATAAGCTCCCCTCAAGCCACTGACTGCTGGTTTTTCCAACATGCAAACCACTGCAGCAGGGCCAAAAGAAAGCCCATTTTCTGGGCAGCTCCCAATGGGACTTGGGGAGTATTTGCATTCCCTAGCTGGTCCCTCTGGCAATGCCATACCATGGCCTCTGACTGTGCTAGAGTGGGCAGAACAGTCTTAGCCCCGATTGGGAAAGCTATGGAGGCACTGCTCCGTACGGCATCGTGAGGCTTCCCTCTCCTGTTCAAAAGCAAGTCGGCATTTAGGTGCCTAAACCCTATTGACTTTCAGTAAGACTGAGGTGCCTAATTCAGTGACATGTGGCAGGGCTGAGCGGAGCAATGGCTTAAATGCTTTTACAAAGCCGGGCCTTTGTCCCTGTTTTGGAAGGGTGAAAGGACTCCCAAGAGGAGATCCATCCAATGGCCTCCCCCAGCCAATGTGTCACGGGAACCTCTCCAAGGTTTTACCAGACAAGGTCATTCCCAAATTAGACAATCAGCTACTGGTGATTAAACAGAAAACAACCTCTGGCCGCCAGCGAGGCCCGCCGCAACATGTAGGTTGCGGAGTGTGGCTGACATGGAAAAACGCCATCTTCATAGGTGTTCTTCTAGGGATAAGATGTACTTCCTCTGGTGAGGTGTGTGTGGGCTTGTGTGTTGCTTCCCACACGATCCAACTATCATGGCCTTGTGTGGAATTGTATCATGCTCCCCTCGGCAGCTGCTATAGGAGAGTTGCACACGGATCTAGTTATCAACTTTTCAAGCGTGTGGGGCACGATGTGGCATCAAGCGTCGTTAATACCTGCCGCCATTTTGATTTTGCCTTTGAAACATCCTTTTTTTAGAAGGCAGCGACAAAGTCGCTCTAGAGTTCCAATCTGCTTTGGAGCCTGGCTGGAGGAAGCAGAACAGCTTCGACCTCTGGAATCGCCAACTACTTTGCCTTCCTGAGGCGGCTGGCGTCAAACGGCACAGGACTCCATGGAGATCAACGCAGCTTCACCCACTGAGAATCTGGCCCATTGGACACAATTCGGAAAACCCTTGTGACCAGGGGGGCTGACAGAATTGCTGGGGCCATGGGCAAGGTTGGGGGGAGGGATCTCTGTGGTCCTGGAAGGAGCAGGGCCTCAGTGCAAGGGGTGTGGCTGGGGCTACCCCCACCAACACTTACATGCCGCCAGGAGTATGCTGCCTGGGGCTCCGGCAGCAATTTATGGGGCTAGGCCTCTGCCCACGGCAGTGGTGGTGTCTGGCAGCCCCAGGCCCTTTTGAATCTCCAGGCCATAGGGCAACTACCGCCTTTGCCCTCCCCCCCGTCAGTGGGCCTGCTTGTGACTAAAATGCTCCAAGCAATCATCCAGAGAAGTGATTATCAGTTGGCTTTTGTGCTTTCCTAAGCCTTAGCTTACACTTGCCAGGAAATCTCAGTCTGTGTAGCGTTTCCCTCTCCCCAGGAGGAAATGCCCCTTTGTCTGACAGTGAAATAGTCCCTTCATTTTTGAGTGGGGAGATTTAAGATGTGATTATAGTTGTTTCTCTGGGCTTTGGATGCGCCAGCCCTAGAGGGAAGGGGGGCTACACACAACACACAGCTAGCGTACACAGGCATATTTATAGCAACACACACTCCCATCCTGGAGCTCCCCCGTGTATCTCATTCTCCTCTCTCTCTCATCTGGCTCTCACTGTTTGGTGCCTAGCGTTATTTGCAGTAGCATTTTACAGTCAATACAAGAAAAGAGCCAAATGAATAGAGCACCAGTCACGCCCAAATAAGGACAATGGGGCAGAGCATTTGAATATACCCGGGTTGAAGAGGACGATGGCTCTCAGGCAGCCCAGCTCCGTCTTGTCCATCTGCATGTCTCGCATTTTTGACACGAGTTCTGTCAGTACTCTGCACAGACACAAAAGTGCCAAGAGATCAGCATTAAAAAACAAAGCCTGGGCCAGACCCTGCCCAGGCATGATCCGGAGTAGAGTCTATTGAAGTCAAAGGAACAGTGTCAGTTTGCACCAGATGAAGATTTGCCCCCTCCCCCCCCCCCGTACCCTCCACCATTCTCCTGTTGCACAAAAATAATCCAAGCTGGGTGCCTACTGTTCCTGTGAGACATTGGGAGGCCCATAAACACTAGCTTTAGAGTGAGTTTAGCAAGAGGCTCTGACACCGGAGAAAGGCAAAGCCAAACACAATTGCCACTGTTGGAAAATTTTAATATCCCCTTTGCTCTTACTGTGGGTGTGATTGTTTACACTTTTTCTAGTCATTGCCCAGCTTTCCCTGGGAGACCCTGCAGCGATGTCACAATCCCACTCCAATGACCTCACAGGACATGAACGGCGTCCCTCAGCTCAGAAGAAGGACTCCTTTGCAAACCAAACGAGGCAAAGGTAAATCCCTTGACTCGATCGCAATGCAGCCGTCTCTGATGGTAAAACACTTTGCCAAAGCAGGGGATTCAATGAGCCCTAAGGGCAGGAGCTTGGCACCAGCTGGGTATTCTGTGTGCTTTTATGTGGTTCAGAGTGAACATCAAATATTTGGGTCCAATTAAAGGTGAAAAGTGATAAAGAAGCAGCCTCTTCATGGCATTCGAGCCAGCTGGGCCCCGTGAAAGATGTATCCATTGGCTTTAGGTGAGCAGCTCACAAGTTAGGCATAGTCTACACTAAGCCTGCTCCCATCCCATTGAGCTAATCAACGCAACTTTGGCTACACAAATAGCATAGGTGAAGCTGACATACCTATCATGGTGTCTTCCATGTGGGAAGGTCGGCAGGGGCTGCTCTCCCGTCAACTCCAGCTACTCTTCTCGTCCTGGTGGAGTACCGGAGTTGACGAGAGAGCACTCAGAGGTTGATTTATCATGTCTAAGCAGACACGATGAATCAACGGTCAATGGATCGATCGCTGCAGCACCGATCCAGCATCTAGTGCAGATCAGCCCTTATCCTAGGTTGGACTTGAGACTGCAGCCTGGAGTGACACAGCCAGCAAGTTTCCAGACGTGTAGCCTGGCCAATCCACTGCAATCCTGGCCAGTGGTCCCATCACCTGACAACAAACCTCCACCCCATAGCTCTGCCAACGTGCCTTAGCCGAGACCTGCAGTGCTCTCTGCTGTCCCAGTTTCTCCCACCCACAGCTCTGCCAGCGCACCCTTCCACAGCGTCCGGCATCAGCCCTCACCTATCGAAGATGGCGCCGACCCCTGCGCTGTGAGCGCTGTTCCGATGCACATGGAGACCGGTGGCTAGGAGGATCCCGTCTTTCACAGCTATGGAACGGTGGGAGAAGGAGGCGATTAGAAGCTCATTCCAGCCTGGCAAGAAGAAAGAACAAACGATGACCGTGAATGGCATTAGTAATACCACCTCCCAGGCACTAGCCAACTCCAAGAGTTGGGGGGATCACCGCAGATTGGATCGTGGCTACCCTCTGTCGGCTTTTCTTTGGTATCCACCCTCTTGCAGGAATCCTAAATTAGATGCCAAATATTCAATAGGAAAATCTCTTTCCTGGTTGTTGGAGGGGAAAATAAAGGAAGAAGCAGTAAATAGATTTTTTTAAAAATGTATTGCCAATGTTAGGTAATAGAGTATTAGAACTGGAAGGAACCTTGAGAGGTCATCAAATCTAGTCCCCTGCACTCACAGCAGGACCAAACACCATCTAGATCATGTTTCTCAATCTTTTTTTTTTTTATAAAGTAACCCTTTTTCAAAACAACAACAACAAAATTGTAAGTACTCCCAGTACCTACAGTTTTCAGACACGCCATTTTTTTTCTACCATTGCAACACATTTGTTTAAACAACTGAATCGTAGCCGGGTGGGCAATAACATTTTTGGGTGTAAAAAGTACAAAAATAATAAAGTGCTGTAAAACTTAAAACAAAAATGCAGTTTTCTCCAAATTTCTGTTGTTTTGATGTACCTCCCTGACGGTACTCGTACCACTGGTTGAGAAACACTCATCTAGATCATCCCTGACAGGTGTCTGTCCAACCTGCTCTTAAATATCTACAGTGATGGAGATTCCACAACCCCCCTAGGCAATTTATTCCAGTGTTTAACCACCCTGACAGGTAGGAAGTTTTTCCTAAAATCCAACCTAAATTGTAATAGAGGCCATCTCTCCTACAAACAAAATGCTAGCATTAAAGCAAACCATTCCTCTCTCCCAGCCCCTCTGTACAATCAGCAATTGACCTGTGTAAGTGTGTGCACAATATGTTTGGGGGACCACAGATCTCTAACATGGCCTAATATCCTGGGGTCCAATAAGGAGCTACAGCTAAAGCTTCTGATCAGCTGTTTCCAAGCAATAATCATGCAAAGGAGCCTGCGATTCAAAAGCGTGCTTCTGAAAATGGCTGGGGGGCACGTCTCTTTCTTCTACTTAGACTGGAAAGCGCTTCAGGGCAGGCACTGTCTCTTTGCTTTGTGACAAGTCTCAGAGGGGTCGCTGTGTTCGTCTGTGTCTGCAAAAGCAACGAGGAGTCCTGGGGCACTTCAAAGACTAACACATTTATTTGGGCATCAGCTTCCGTGGGCAAGACAAGGTAAGTCTTTGCCCACGCCTGCTTATGCCCCAAAACATGTTAAAGTGCCATAGGGAGCCTCGCTGTTCTTTGCTTTGTATTTGTGCGGGGCCTGGTGCAATGGGGCCTCCTGGTCCATCACTAGGGCCACCAGATGTTGGTAACTGAATAATGTTTTCCATGTGGTTTTGTTTCTTTAAAGCTTAGGTGGGTGTCCGATTGAAAATTGTCACTGGAAGTCAGGTGCCTGTGAAGGTATATATGTTATACCTTCTGTGCTTTGACGTTAAGGTGGTAGCTAAAGCTAGTTAAAAAATGTGTGTGTGCATGGGGGGCGGCGGTTTCATAATAAAAAATCCCCAAATTTTCACATTCAAATTTTCATCAGAATATCAAAATTCCAGAATCTCTTGTCACCAATGTTCTCTGTAAACAGAGCACTTTGTTGGACACCCAGGAGAGATTCAAATGCTGCCCAGCAGATTAGCAGAGCACATAGAGCACCCACTGCCTAAAGCATGTTTCTACTGGTGGTGCACACCTGCACATGCCTTGGTACACATAACAAAATTTATTCTGCACACGGACAGAACAATTTTAGAGGGAACACTGCTCTACCAGCAGACCCATCTTTTCCTAACCACCTAACCAAGGCACACATCGGTAGAGTGCGTCAAGCAGAGAGCTAGGGCTATGCTGCAACTGCTTGGCTCTGCCACTGACTTGCTATGTGACCTTGGATAAGTCAGTTAATCTTGCGTGCCTCAGTTTTTTCATCTGTAAAACTGGGCTCACTACACTGTCCTGTCTCACAAAGAAGGTGGGAAAGGTGCTTGAGATGTGCAAAGTATTTGATTCCTTCATCGGATAGAGCTGCCAACTGGTAAAAGCTGGGGACTCAAATTCCAGCCCCACCTCCAAATGTCCACTGTAACTTTACATGCTAACCCGTAGATATGCCCATTTCCAAAGAGAGGCATGCATTGCCCAGTGTTGGTATCCAGATGAATTGCAGCAACATGTTGTCAAGCAGGAAAAGCAAGATAGCCACAGAAGAAAATTTTCTCTACTAACCCCTCCATTTTGTAGAAGGCATCGCTGAGCAATGTCATGGAGAAAACAACTTCTGCTGGTGGCTGAGATTTATATCAGCAATAAGCATTAGGTCCAAGTATGCTGGGGAGTCGCTTGTTAGGGGTTGTCATACTTACACACTTTTGCAATTACAGGGTAGGAGCAAAGCATGCCATTAGAATTACATACAAGGGATAAAGTCCACTGTTTCTAAGTAGCTAGAGGATCTTTCCACCCTAATTAAGAGAACATTTGTTTGACTAATTACAGGGAGGGAGCTGGCAGCTCCAGAGGACTTTGTGACATTACATACCACAAGAGGGAACACAGGCAAGATAGGGGGGCCGGAATAGGGAACATGCATTAACAATTCTTTACCGCTGCGTGTGAACTTCTGCAATGGGTGGAGAATCGGTGGGATCCCTCTGGAAGGTGTCACATGAACTTCCTCTGTGTAGCCACATCATGTCCTATACTGATCCTCTGCCATTCCAGACCCAGACTTTGCACACAGCTTTAAATAGTGAAATTCAGTCCTGGCTTACAGCCTCTCTCCTAGTCCAATCCTCAGCAGGACTACACAGCTATGCCAAAGCATCTCGGTCACAACCAACTGCACCCTGTCAGTCACTGCCATTTTCCCCTACAGCTCTGCACCTCCCGTGCTAGTCCAGTCCTGGTCCTCATGCCTGAAAGCCTGCCCACCATGCCTGAAAAGGTGTGATCAATTTGGAAGATCAGTTGACATCTGCACTGATATTTCAAAGAAGGAGAAATGTCAGATAATCTGCCGAATTTATTTTTCTTTAGCACCTGGTGGATGCAATCAATGGGAGGTGTCCAGTTAAGCGCACTAGAATACATGCACATATTAAGACACAGTGCCTGCCCCAAAGAGCTTGCAATCTAAACAAACAAAACAAAGAATGAGGAAAAATAAAGTGGCATTATCCCGGCACACAGATTATGTGGTTTACCCAACATCACACAAGAAATCTGTGGAAGAGCTGGGCATTAGGAACATGGACCTAGAAGGAACCATCTGGGTCATCAAGTCTACTGCCCTACTGTTGGGCAGTCTTGGGTTATAACCCTGTTCATCAACTTATCCAGCTTGGATGAGTTAGAGTTCTTGCCCTCCCAGCCTCTGTTGGAGACTGTTCTAGACCTCCACTCCTCCAGTGGTTTGAACCCATCTTACTCCCTGCCTGAACTTATCCATAGCCAGTTCATCCTGATTTGTTCTTGTGCCAACACTGTTGTGTAGCTCTTCTCTCACCATGCATTTATAGAGATCCCTTCTCGGCCTTCTTTTTGCAAGGCTAAACAAGCTAAGTGCTTTCAGTTTCTTCTCATGAGATGAGCTCTCCTTTCCCTTGATCCTGCTAGTGGCCCTTCTCTGAACTGGTTCCTGTCCGAATTCAACCTTGTTGAACATCGGCGACCAGAACTTTCACCATCTTCCAGAGGTCTGAGCAGTGTCTCATGCTATGGCATTGCTGCTTCCCCAGCTCGACTGGAAATCTCTCTCCAGATACATCCTAGGATCCCGTAAGAATCTAGATTGCCTGAATCCCCACGGCTTTATCGTAAGACTGTCCCGTCTCTCTAGGCTTTCCTCTTGCTGTAAGCAAACCCAAGACTTGTAGCGTGAACTTAGGCACCTGAGAGTGAAGAGGCCAGCATGTAAACTCACTGCATCTCCAAAAGTCATTGTGGGTACATCTAGACTACATTCATCTTTCGAAAGGAGATATACAAATTTGGTGCTAAATTGCATATCTTCTTCCAATCGCTTTTTCAAAAGCATTTTTTTTTAAAGAAAGCAGTTTAGACGTGGTTCTTTTGGAGAAAAAGCCACCCCTTTTTCGAGAGAACTGCATCTAAACTGCTTTCTTTTTCGAAAAAAAAAAACCCTCTTTCAAAAAAGCGATTGGAAGAAGATATGCAAATTAGCACCAAATTTGCATATCACCTTTCGAAAGAAGAACATAGTCTAGATGTACCCAATGAGCCAATCCTCATGCCCTATACAGCAAACAGAGAACCTGCCTTAGACCTCTGGCCTGCCCAGTGTCTAAGCTTCAGGGCCACCTCAGGTTACCTCAGTCATCTCAACTGCGACTTCAAACTTGGAAAGGCAAAACAACAACATGAAAGCAGGTTAAAAAAACGTGGATTTTTTTTCCTCCCCCTTGAGAAAGTTCTAAGAGGGCGGATTTTAAATGATTCAGGATTACATGGCATGGCTGATTGAGGGCCTGCCTACCTTCTGCTCTTCTGAAGCTGCAAGTTCCATTTAATTTTGCCACAGAGGATGCCTGGATGAAGCCGACCGACGCTCTTAGCTAAATTTTAATACTTAAATATTTCATAGGCAGCTGTTCTCAGCAGGCCGCTCTCTGCACTCAATAATAGATAAAGCCACTAGTTAAAAGACTTTAGGGAGGTTATCTGAGGCCCCACTTGATAGAGACACTTGGATTTTGATTCTCTGTTGGAGCGGTTCTTGGTGCTGCTGTTCCAGAGTCCTGGCGCTCTGCCTTCCTCGGTAGAACCAACCTTTTTGGCACATGTTTAGGAGAATTAACACAATGATAAAAGTCAGATCAATGATGGAATCTATATTCCTAAGCTGCTATAGAGTTGATGGCTGCCTCTGGTCTTGCCTCTTGGAGCAACCCTTGTAAAATTTGTCTCACCCAAGCTGGTAAATTGTATAAGGCTGCCATAGAGAATTAAGAGTTTGAACTGGAAAAGTCAATACAGATGGACTGCAAAGAAATGTAGTGGGAGGGAAAGAAGCTTCACAGAAAATGGACCTAATGCTGATCACACTTATAAGGCTTTAGCTCTGAAGGAGTCACTCCTGATTTACACCAGTATATAGCTGAAATAAGACAGCAGCAAGTAATTTAGGTTCTAAATTTGGGTTCTACAAAACTGAGATACATTGCCATGATTATTTTTTCAAAAAACAGAATATATTTTACTCCTTGCAAGAGGGTGTGGTGAAGGCTAGGACTTCAAGAGGGTTCAAAAAAGAGCTAGATAGAATCATGGAGATTAGGTACCTCAATGGCCATTAGCCAGGATGGGTGGGACAGGTGTCCCTAGCCTCTGTTTGTCTGGGAATGGGTGACAGGAGAGGGATTATGTGATCATTACCTGTTGTGCTCCCTCCCTCTGGGACATCGGGTATTGGCCACTGTCAGCAGACAGGATACTGGGCTAGATGGATGGTTGGTCTGACCCAGTCTGGCCATTCTTATGTTCTTAGTTTACTGTTTGGATTCGGTCATTCTCCTCTATGATTTTTGCAGATCCCATTTCCGTAGAGATAATTTCCCAAATACTTTGCTACCAGGAGGCCTTAGAGATGCCTTTTTAAAATAAACCTTTTTGCATTTTTCATAGAAGGCCCTGAGAACGCTTTACAAATGCTAATACTCCCAATGCTTGTGGAAATTAGGGGAAGCATTATTACGGATGCATCAGCTGGACCACAAAGGAGAGGTTACAGGACTGCCTTAGATCATAGCGAGGGGCAGGCCTGGGAAGAGAACCGAGGAGTCTGGATTCCCAGACAACTGCGGTAACCAACAGATAAAACTGATGACTTACTGTGGCAATACAATTAAATGCCAATACAATTAAAAGGTGAGAAATTCAAAAGTGCAGAAAAGGAAAATACTTTTTAGATGTGTCATTAAACTGTGGAACTCATTGCCACAAGATATTATTTGGTCTACAAATTTAGCATGAGAGTGGCAATCCCTCTTAGACCATCACTCAGGCCAGGTCTACACTAGGAAACTATTTCAAAATTAGTAAATTTGACTTAACTCCCAATTTAACAAATTCAAACTAGCATGTCCACACTACAGGGAAGCCTCGAAATTAGTCCAAGGCAGGCTCCGTTAATGTGGACATGCTACCTCAGACTTAGAGCCCCAGGAAAAAACTGGGGAATAATTAGCTTGAATTACTCTGGGGAGTAGCTATTTCAAAATAGCAACCCTGGAACGTCCATACTACTGTTATTTCAAAATAATGGCCTTGATAGTGTGGATGTTCCGCTTACAAATTTGACCTTGGGAAGCTTATTTCGAAATAAAGTCCTAGCATAGACCAGGGCTCAGAGGTCCACTGATGAGCACTTCTATATAAGAGCCAGGTAATATTATTATTTATATAAACAACAAGAATATGAAGAATTACAATAGTTAATGACGACAAAAATTTTGGATAGGGATATTAACCCTCTTGATTCAAGTTTACATCCATTTCTAATGATTAGAGCCCAAGATGAAGATCTACATAGGGAGAAGGTTATGCCACACCTGTCTATTGCATACTTCCTCTGAAGCATCCCGTATCGACCCCTGTTCAAGAAAGGATGTTGGATTACTTGGACCGTGGATCTGATCTACAGTGGCAATTCCTAGGTACGTAATGACAGCCAAATGGATGTGTGCACTGGGGCACCTCCTCTAGCACAGGTGCAATGGACTGGCATTACCGTGTATTTTGTAGCTGTTCATTTTTAGAAACAGGCCGTTACCCTAGGAGGAAGAAACCTGGAATGTGATAAGTGAGATGGAGCAATATTTAGATTTTGCTCACCTGGGTGGTGGTGTTTCTAATATAACTTTGGCCTGCTAGAACAGGGGTATTCCAGGGCAAGAACAGGGTACAAATCCTGCAGGCTTTGCAAAGAAGAAAACTGAGGAGGGGAGGGATGGGGAATTAGGGAATCTGATAACTCTGGAAATACACCTCTGTAAAAAAACATCCCACTAGTCCTTATCCCTGGATTTTATCCTGACATCCAGCACCAGAGTATCTAATCACCTGCCATGCAAAAATCACATTAGGGGTGATTGGGTACTGGTTACCCAATAAGCATTAGTCTTGCCAGCATGCTTACCCAGTAACCGGTTAACCGCAGGGCCAGGCGGAGGGAGCCTTTCCCCTCCCCATGGCGTGGCTGAACCCCGGCCAGCCAGAGCAGGTCCCCACCCGTGACAGACTGGCCCGATCCCAGCCGCACATTTAACCAGTTAAATAATTACAGTTATATGGTTTAACTGGTTTAAATGGATATTTACATCCCAACAGCCCCAACAAACATCTCCTCATGTACTTCATGGTGTCACTGGCTCTTCTCCCTTCTGGGGGTAAAAACTGCTTGAGATTCTCTTTTCAGCTGTTTGCGGTTGGCTGATGTGTGGCGACTCATTCCCGCTCTTGCAATCTTTCCTAAAGACAAGCAGACTCCGAACGTGCATAATCTTCTCTGACAGTCTGGTCCGTCAGTGGGTCCCTGCGGCTGAGAATGCTTTCGTCCCCAGCTCTCACATTCTCAGTCCTGATCTTATTGTATCTAACCAAGATGTAAAACCATTCTTTAGGGATGAAAGACCTAATGCAGGGGTGGGCAATAATTTTTGATTGGGGGCCACTCCAAGAATTTGGAAAGTTGTTAATGGAAGAGGTGCAGGGTCTGGGATGGAGGTTGGGTGCAGAAGGGAGCTTGGGGTAAGGGAGGGAATTTGGGTGAAGGAGGCAGTTGTGACCTGGGGTACTGGACTTGGGTGCACGGGGTTGGATTGTGACCTAGGGCAGGGAATTGGGGTACAAGAGAGGGTGCAGGGATTTGGGTTGTGAGGTAGGGCAGAAGGAGACTGTGATCTGGGGCAGGGAATTGGGGTGCTGGACCTGGGAGGAGGCATGGGTACAGGAGGGAGGGCAGAGGATTTGGGTATGTGGAGTAGGGGGGAAGAAGGTTGGGGAAGGGAAGGGCTGGGTTGCCAGAGGCAAGGTCTGCCAGGAGACTTACCAGCCAGCAGCCCATTCCTGAATCAGCCTCCCTGCCTGCCCCGCCCTGCATACGCTGCAGCCATGTGCTCTGTGAATAACTAGGAGCCCCTTGTGCTTCGTGGCTGCCTCTTATTGAAACAGGCAGCTCCCATTGGCCAGTTTCTGGCCAGAAGCCGGCCAATGGGATTATGCTGGGGGTGAGAGCAACTCCTAAAGCTTCCCCCCTCCCATCTGGGCTCCGTTTTTAAAGTGAAACCGTGCCGCAGCTGCGTTTCTGAGTGGCGTGCAGGTAGGGCAAGGCAAGCAGGGAGCCTGCCTGGGGCTCCCTGTAGCATCCGCGGGCCAGATCTGGTGGCTTGGTGGGCCAGATGCGGCCCATGAGCCGTATTTTGCCCAGGCCTGATCTAATGCATTCCATTCTGATGCTTCCCCCGCCCCCATCTATTGCACTTTCTGCTCAGAATGAGGAACTGGTATCACCGTTCTCCAGGATGCTATTAGTATTATTATAATATAAACCTGGTAGCACCAAGACACCCCAGTAGAGATGGAGTCCCCCTGTGCAAGGCACTGTACATACACAAAAACAAGCCCCACCTTAGGTAATTTACAATGTAAGTAGGCAAGGCAAACAAAGGAAGCATTTTTATCTCCATTTTACAGATGGGTAACGGAAGCATGGAGACCAATTTCAAAGGGAACTTAGTACTTAAATACCTTTAAAAATATGAGTCTAAGTGACCTGCCCAAGGACAGTCTACAACAGACCCAGAAACTGAAACCCGATCTCCCAAGTCGCAGTCCAGTGCCTTAGCCATTAACAGGACCCCATGCAGTGCTGTAATTCACCATTCCTCTAACAGAGCCTCGATTTCTGACTTCCCAAAGAGTACTAATGGTGAAGTACAGAGCTAGGAGTTTCAAAGTGTTTTTCTTTTCCAATTTCTTCCTTAATATCAACTTTGCCACTTGCTGAAGGCGATTTTAATATGATAATGTATCCATCCACTTGGAACAGGCAGGCAAAATGCTCTGTGATGACAAGCCAACACCTTTTCCATCTGCTATATTTACCTTATCCCACGATCAGAGCTATGCAAACAGTTTCCTGCCCAAACCTGCCCCTGTCAAGGTTTCGTTTGGGATTCTCACCGCTTGCAATTCGGTGTATACCTTCCAGCCTTTGGTCTGAAATCCATCCAGGAGGAGAAGGCATCTTTTAACAACTCCCTGCTTTTCGCCCTCCCCCATGAGTTCCTCAGCAGGGAGAGGCAATTCGGAATGGATTCTGAAGCACTGTTTTTATCTTTGTGGGTGGGAAAGGATGGGGAATTCCCCCCCCCACACACACCCTCACGTCTGTTTGTAATTCTGATCACACATTTTATGTCTGTGAAATCAAGCAAAGAGTCTCTGGGAGGGAGAGGGAAGACGCAGAGAGCTCCAGGGAGGGAGTGGAAAGAGGCAAGGTGGGAGCCGAGGCTTGGGGGGAAGGGGCGGAGAAGGGTGGTGCAGGTGCAGGAAGAGTTGGGGCAGGAGTTTGGGTGAAGGGGCAGAATGGGGGCACGACCTGGAGAAGGAGTGCTGAGTGGGTGCGCATGTGCATGCAGACACACACACACACACAGAGCTAGAGCAGAAGTTGGCACCCATGGACGGGTCCTTCAGATTTCAAGAGCCCATCCAACTTTACATATGCTTGTCTCTCTGAAAAGATGACACAGTGATTCTTGGGCTGACTGGCAGCTGGCTCAACACTTTGGAGCAGGCTCAGAGATTCATTTCTTACTGGTTTTGAAATCAGAGAATCACAGAACACTAGAAGTAGAAGGGACCTCGCAAGATCATCAAGTCCAGTCCCCTGCCCTCACAACAGGACTAGGGATGTTAAATACCGGTTAATTGAATAGTCGATTAACCTCATGAATTCATATCGGTTACTCGTCTATTCTATAGTCCCGGGGTATGTATCAGAGGCAGCAGCATGGGGTGCCAGGAGGGAGATGGTCCATGAGGGGAGCCAGTTTAAAAACCAGCACCCCTCGTGAACCAGATGCTTGTCACCCCGTGCTGCTGCCTCTGATCCAGAGGCAGCAGTATGGGATGCCAGCAGGCCTTGTCCACAGGTGAGGCTGAGCTCCCGGACCCGGCATGAGCTGGAACTGAGCTGGGCTGCCTGACTGCCTGGCTCCTAATACACTTTAAATGCAGAACCACAACAGGAGTAGGTCTCGTACAAGGTGTGAGCCAGGACTAAGCTAGGCTGCTGGCCAGCCTGCAAAAAATTTACTGGCGGGGGTGGGGGAATGTGTATCGTCTATAGCATTAACCTATAAGCTTTTGCTTATCGGTTAATTGACCACACTATTACATCCCTAAACAGGACCAAGCTCCATCTACATCAGGGGTGGGCAAAGAGACCTCCAAGGGCTGGATCCAGCCTGCCAAGCCAGTGGATCTGGCCTGCGGCCACCCTGCCACTCCCTCAGCCCCAGGCCAATCAAGACCTGGGGACAGGAGAGTCCGCCAAGTCTCTCCCTGCCAAGGGTGTGCGGTGGCTAGAGAGGCCTGATTGGCCTGGGGGAAGAAGAGGCACATGAGATCTCCTCCTGCTGCGACATCCTCTCTATATGCTGAGGGCGGGGGAGAGGGAGACTTCATACACAACCCCACCCCTAGGCCAATCAGGGTCTGTGGGTGGGGGAGCACGAGAAGTCTTTTGGCCCCATCTCTTCCGCCCGAGGCCCCGGCCCTTGTAAGGCGGTCCGGGGCCACTTCAGAAATTTGTGAAGTGGCCCCCTTTTAAAAATTATTGCTCACCCCTGATCTAGATCATCCCTGATCGATGTCTATCCAACCGGCTCTTAAATATTTCTAGTTACAGATTCCATAATCTTCCTAGGCAATTTATTCCAGTGTTTAACCACCCTGACAGTTAGGAAGTTTTTCCTAATGTCCAATCTAAACCTCCCTTGATGCAATTTAAGCCCATTGTCTCTTGTCCTATCATCAGAGGTCAAGAACAATTTTTCTTCCTCCTTCTTGTAACACCTTTTTAGGTACTTGAAAGCTGCTCTCATGTCCCCTCTCAGTCTCCTCTTTTCCAAACTAAAGAAACACAATTATTTCAGTCTTCCCTCATAGGTCATGTTTTCTAGACCTTTAATTATTTTTGTTGCTCTTCTCTGGACCTTCTCCAATTTCTCCACATCTTTCTTGAAATGTGGTGCCCAGAACTGGACACAATACTCCAACTGGGGCCTAATCAGCGCAGAGTAGAGCGGAAAAATGACTTTTCGTGTCTTGCTCACAACACTCCTGTCAATGCATCCGAGAATCATGTTTGCTTTTTTTGCAACAGTGTCACGCTAGTGACTCCTACCTAGACAGTCGCTTCCCATTCTGTATGTGTGAATCCTTCTTGGCAAATGAATTATTGGTGACTAAAAGGTGGGAGCCACTAGTAGCCTTCAGCTGGTAGCTGTGTAACATTTGTCTTTGGCAGAGCATCCTACAACGCCAACTAGCCCTGCTGGGATCCTCCTCCTAAGTTCCCGCGCTAAGATCCCTCTTACCTGCTCTGAGTAAGATGACTTGGTCATCCAAGGGCAGTTCTGAAAAATGGGGAATTCGCTTTGCCCATTCCACCAAGGTGAAGAGCTGTTTGTCTGCTGCTTGGCATATGTTGGTTACCGGGTCATTGGGCTGCAAAGAAAAAAGACTTACAATGAGGCAGAACAATGGAGCACAGGACGATGAACAGGGACCAGAGAGGATCCTTTCTGAGGAAGCTGAAGAGCAAGATCAAGTCTCTCACACGCCCACTACGCTGCAGTAGAGTGACTCAAGATGAAGACTCATGGGTCTGGCTATTTATGACCCCAGGCTAGGCATCTCACTACCACAGTGTAGTGCCAGGCTGTGGAGTGGCAAAACAAAACATTTAATGTTTGCCTTTAAGGAGGAAATTTCAGGCAACACACCAGCTGAAAAATGGAAGGTGGCCACCCGCCCACACAAAACGAGCCATTCTGACACTAAGGGTAAATGGATTCATCTCTGGCCACTCCTGATGTAGATTCCATCTACTGTACTACTGATATCCCATTACACAGAGACCTGGAAATTAGGAGTAGGCATGGCTACCCTGTCAAGATCTTACCTATAAAGATATTGCCTGAGCCTAAGATCAGCCAAACTGGCTTTGTCCTGTGGGGGCTGAGCTAGCTGGCCTGAGACAACCCTTCAAAGCCACCTATCAAATTCTGAAAGCTCAGGCGTGGCTGTCTGGAAGATGGCCACAAAGGCTATGTCTACACTGCGGAGCTATTTCAGGATACCAGAAGTATCCCGAAATAGCTATTCCGCATCTATTGAAGCAGCCTGTTATTCTGAAATAGATTTTGAAATAATGGGTGGCTTATTCCGAGGTCCCTGTAACCCTTGTTCCATGAGGGTTGAAGGAAGTTTTGGAATAGTGCTTTATTTCAAAATTTGGTGCTATGTAGCCAGCGCCAAGTAACGAAGTAAGTTATTTCGAAATTAACTCAAAATAAGCTATGCAAATTGCGTAACACAAGCTGCAAAGCTTATTTCAAGGTATGGGTGCTGTGTAGACACACCCAAAGCCTCTCACATCTTCATACTTACTACCTGTATTACAATCACACCCCTAGGGGCCAATGCAGATGATAGTCCCGTATCTTAGGCATCATATCTACACCCAGTGAGAGACAGGCTTGAAGAGATCTGGGTATGTCTACACTACAGCACTAATTCGAACTAACTTAGTTAATTAGTGAATTCGAACTAAGCTAATTCGAATTAGTACATCTAGACCTAACTAACTAACTTAGTTAATTAGTTAATTCGAACTAAGCTAATTCGAATTAGTACATCTAGACCAAACTAACTAACTTAGTTAATTAGTTAATTCGAACTAAGCTAATTCGAATTAGCGCATCTAGACCTAAAAACTAATTCAAATTAGCGTTTTGCTAATTCGAACTAGCATGTCCACATTGAGTGGACCCTGAACCGAAGTTAAGGTTGGCCGGAACCAGTGCCGGCAGGGCATCAGGTTAAGACTTAGAGCGTGGAGCTGCTGCCTCAGGCTAGCCGAGGGCTGTGCTTAAAGGGACCCGACCCCCACTCCGGACAGACAGTTCTCAGGGTTCCCCACTTGCTTGTCTACCTCGATGAGGGACAGCAAAGCAGTCCTGTCTTGGAGTGCCCTGAGTGCCCACACTCGGCACATCACAGCACTCGGCCATCAGCCCGGCTGCACTTGCCGCAGGCTGCCATCCGGGGGTGTCAATCGGGGGGCTGTCAGGATCCAGGAGGCCCTGCAGGAGAGCTTCCACCCCGAGGAGCCCGCAAAGCCAGTCCTCCCCATCGGGGGCTCGTGCCCCATTCCTCCCTCACCTCCTTCCACTTACCCCTCCCCAGCCCCCCTTCCTGATGTAAAAAATAAAGGACACGTGTTCAAAAATAGAAACTCTCTTTATTTAACAAAACTGGGGGGGGGGGGGAATTAACCTCTGGGGAGACTGGGAAAAGGAGGTGGGAGAGGGGAAGAGAGAGGGTGGGAGAGGGGAGGTGGAAACCTGGGAGGAGGGAGCTGGAAGGGGGAAGCCAGGGGAAGAAGGAGGAGGGGAAGTCTAAAACTATGGTATGCCATATCTTCAGTACTGTGTACAGATGTGGTCTCCTCACCTCAGAAAAGATATTTTGGCCTTGGAAAGGGTTCAGAAAAGGGCAACTACAATGATTAGGGGTTTGGAACAGGTCCCATATGAAGAGAGGCTAAAGAGACTGGGACTTTTCAGCTTAGAAAAGAGGAGACTGAGGGGGGATATGATAGAGGCCTATAAAAGCAGGAGTGGTGTGGAGAGGGTGAATAAAGAAAAGTTCTTCATTAGTTCCCATAATAGAAGGACTAGAGGACACCAAATGAAATGAATGGACAGCAGGTTTAAAACTAATAAGCAAAAGTTCTTCTTCACACAGCACATAGTCAACCTGTGGAACTCCATGCCACAGGAGGCTGTGAAGGTGAGAACTATAACAGAGTTTAAAGAGAAGTTAGATAAATTCGGAGGTTGGGTCCATGGAGTGCTATTAGCCAGGGGTTAGGAACGGTGTCCCTGGCCTCTGTTTGTGGACGGCTGGAAATGGATGGCATGAGACAAATCTCTTAGTCATTGTCTTCAGTCCATCCCCTCCGGGGTACCTGGTGCTGGCTGCTGTCAGCAGACAGGCTACTGGGCTAGATGGACCTTTGGTCTGACCCAGTACGGCTGTTCTTATGTTCTAAGCTCAGGATCGGGGGGTCACACTGGACCAACTTGATTTTCATGCAAACCTGCTCCTGGGTTCACATGTGGCCTCTGGTGGCCAGGCTGGCAGCTATCCTGACCTAAACGGCCGCATTCCTGTGCCTAGCGCAGAGGTCGTGGACGCTGGAGGCCTCCCCCCGAACCTCGATGAGGTCCACGATCTCCTCACTAGACCAGGCGGGCGCCCGCCTCTTGCGGCCCCGGGCAGGCTCCTGGGAGCCGCCAGCCTGGTCCTGGGAAGAGGCAGAGGGCTGGGTGGCAGTGGGTGGCTGGCTCATGCCGTGCCAGGTGCAGGGTCTGCTGGCTGGGTGCTGGCAGGCGTGCAACTGGCACGAGCACTGTAACCAGACCATGCCCCTTTAAGGGCTCCGGGGCCGGGAGGGGGGCAGAAAAGTTTCCCTGGTTTGGCCCAGAGTGGCCACCAGGGCAAGCTGGGAAGGGCTAGCCTCCAACTAGTTCAAATTAAGTGGCTACACAGCCCTTAATTCAAACTACTTAATTCGAACTAGGCGTTAGTCCTCGTAGAATGAGGTTTACCTAGTTCGAATTAAGCACTCCGCTAGTTCGAATTAAGTTCGAATTAGCGGTTTGCATGTATAGACGCTATGAAAGTTAATTCGAATTAACAGCTGTTAGTTCGAATTAACTTTGTAGTGTAGACATACCCTCTCTGTCTAAGCAGACAAGGCAGACCAAGACCAAGAGTGGGAGGGAAGGTGCAAGGTAGGCCAGCAGCAGCGTCCTGACGTCCAGCCCGGTGTCTTGTCCACCAGACAGACCATGCTGCCTCTCAATACCAGACTCGAGCTCAGCAAAGAGCAACCTAGGCTAGTGAGTGGGCTGCATGGTGACCTCCATTTCTGTTGCTGCAAGACTTTTGTAAACAAGAGGGTCTCCCGGGATATGGTTGGTTCTGCTAACTGTGCTTGAGTCCCTAGAATTTGTGGGGGAGGATGCTGACTGAACCAAACATAACATAAGAACATAAGAATGGCTATACTGGATCAGACCAAAGGTCCATCGAGCCCACTTTCCTGTCTGCTGACAGTGGCCAATGCCAGGTGCCCCAGAGGGGGTGAACCGAACAGGTAATGATCATGTGATCTCTCTCCTGCCATCCATCTCCACCCTCTGACAAACAGAGGCTAGGGACACCATTCCTTACCCATCCTGGCTAATAGCCATTAATGAACTCAACCTCCATGAATTTATTTAGTTCTCTTTTAAAACCTGTTATAGTCCTAGCCTTCACAACCTCCTCGGGCAATGAGTTTCATAGATTGACTGTGCGCTGTGTAAAGAAGAACTTCCTTTTGTTTGTTTTAAACCTACTGCCCATTAGTTTCATTTGGTGGCCCCTAGTTCTTATATTCTGGGAACAAGTAAATAACTTTTCCTTATTCACTTTCTCCACACCACTCATGATTTTATAGATCTCTTTCCTATTCCCCCTTAGTCTCCTCTTTTCCAAGCTGAAAAGTCCTAGTCTCTTTAATCTCTCCTCATATGGGACCTGTTCCAAACCCCTCATCATTTTAGTTGCCCTTTTCTGAACCTTTTCTAATGCCCATATATCTTTTTTGAGTTGAGGAGACCACATCAGTACGCAGTATTCAAAATGTGCAGCGCTTTGACTGGATTCAGAGGGAGTGCCTGGCTCTCACAGTCAATGTTGTGAGCAATCAGCCTGCACCTCACTTCACGTGCCCTAGCTTTACATGCATGTCACTTCAGTAATACTGGTAGGAAAAAACCTAAGCAAATGGAAACCAGGGAATCTGGCAAGCCTGTGCATGGGCAGAAGTAAAATGTCTCATGGGCCACACCTAAAACCCAGACAGGCTGCAAGTTGTCCACCTGCTTGAACTGGTGCTGCTTGGTACAGAATCATTGCCTGTACCAAGCAGACACAAAAAGAAAGAGGAAAGAAAAAGGCTTCTTCTTCCAGATTCCTCCTGCAGGGGATGGAACAGTTCACATGTTCCAAGTGTCAGAATGCCGTAATTCACCGAAACACAACAATGGGGGCACTAATGCAAGAGAGAAAAAAAACAAACCCTTTCCCTTGAAAGCGTACCCAATAACAAAAACCATCTGCTCGTTAGTTGGACAGGCAGCCTAAACAGACCAAATCCCTGTTTAAAGGAACTGCTAACAGCTCAAGTGGGATTGTGATTACAAATTGGATGAGACTATCCAACCCTCTGGAAAAAGAAAAAAAATTGTCCACTATTTCTTTTACAGCTCTGATTGTGTGTGTCTATCTATAAAGATATATGCACACACTACCATACCTCTATAAATATGTGTGTGTCTTTCTATACATACCTAGCACCTAGCACCATTTAGCCACACCTTTTACTTAGAGCAATTGGTTCCCTCAATGTCCTTAAAACACTTCACAAAACTGGAGTATGTGTCCTTAATTATTTCCTTTGGAGCTCATGGGAAAATCACATTAATCTGGTGCAGTTTATAAATCAGACATACTTTGGTGTTTGCTTTCCATTTTGAGAAAGATTCTGCCACTATGTTCAGGGATAAAGAAGGAATTTTTTTCACAACTGGCCAGAGGTTTGCTGGTGATGTGTTGGGTTTTCCCCCCCTTCCTTTTCTGAAGCATAAGAAATTGCCCGTTGCTAGAGGTGGGACCCCAGCAGATTGGTCCAAGGTTCTGAGGTGGTACAGAAAGTTCTCTCTCTCTGTCCCTGGCTGACATGCCTTGCTCACATGCTCAGCGGCATGTTGATGGACAGATTTGGGAGCAGGAAAGAATTCCCCCTCCGAGTTCAGATGGGCTGGGACCATGGGGCTTTTCACCTTGGGATGTGAATTGCCTGCTGGGATCATCTGGGCACATCTCACTGAATTCTCTGCCACCGCAGGGACCTCAGGGCTTGGTGGCATCTCGGTCTCTCCTGTTCCCTGTCTGTGGTGCAGTTTGTATTGGTCTAGTGCAAGTCTTTGGGTTCCACATAAGGGTAATCAGGTGACATTTAATGGCCTGTGCTGTACCTCCTTATGACAACAACATTTACTACCCCTCCACCCCAGGCAGGGGAATGGAAGACCAAGCCTGCCTGAGCCTCACTTTCCCAGGCTGGGGAAGGGGGGTGAGGAAGCAAAGTTGAGCCCAAGGGCTTCTGCCCTGCGTGGGGTAGGGGGGTGTAACCTTAGCCCTGGCTGATGGGGCTTGGTCTTCAGACTTGCTGGGACCTAGGGCCAGCACCAGCCTGGGTGACCCTATTAAAATGGGGCCGTGACTCATTTTGGGGACCCCTGAACTAAAGACTCGAATGGTCCCTTCTGGCCTTCAATGCTCCAAGACTATAACACGAGCCCAGTTTGAAAATCAAGTTGCCACTCGGTGGCTCAGCTCGCGATCCATTTATTTGTGCTGACAAGTATTTTGTACCATGGTTCGTCCCACCAAAATCAATGGGGTTCCTGTAGAGCCAGGTGCTACGCGGTGTGAGCAAAGGTACTTGCATCCAGACCAGTACAGCCCCTCAAGTATAAGCTCCTTGGGGCAGGAATGGCTTTGTGGACACGGCAGGGTAGTAGTTTATATACGCTGCATGTACGACTGACAGTTATACACATGGGGATACCCAGGTTGGCTAAAGGGGGGAGGAGCAAAGAGAGCAGTTGCCTCGGTGATTCAAGGTACCTCAGGGCCCCCAGCCAATCAGAACCCCAGGCCTTTTAAACTGCCATGCCGCTCTGACGGCGGGGGATGGAACCTTGGATGGAAGCCTGAGGCTCCGCCCATTCTGGGAGCATAGAGCGGCCCCCTCACCTCGCCCTGTGACCCGTGGAGGTGGTCGACCCCCGCCCCGCCCCGCCCCCCCGGTGATGTCACTGAGTAATAGAGAAGGCCTTTTAATGAAAGTGGAGCAGAAATTCAACACAGGTGTGGTTGGTCCCATGCTTGTAGGCTCTTGCACCAGTTTTACTGTATGAATATATAGCCCGACCTGGATGTCGGTGTGGTGGATATCTGACATAAGAATAGCCACACAGGGCCCGGGACCCAGAGGGAATGAACAGAACAGGTAATCATCAAGTGATCCATCTCCTGTCACCCATTTCCAGTCCCTGACAAACAGAGGTTAGGGACACCATTCCTGCACATCCTGGCTAATAGCCATTGATGGACCTATCCTCCATGGATTTATCTAGCCCTTTTTTGGACCCTCTTTAAGACCTGGCCTTCACAACATCCTCTGGCAAGGAGTTCCATAGGTTGACTGTGCATTGTGTGAAGAAATCATTCCTTTTGTTTGTTTTAAACCTGCTACCTATTAATTTCATTTGGTGGCCCTTAGTTCTTGTGTTATGGAAGCAAGTACATAACTTCTCCTTATTTACTTTCTCCACACCAGTCATGATTTTATAGACCTCTATCACAAGCCCTCTTAGTCTCCTCTTTTCTAAGCTGAAAAGTCCCAATCTTATTAATCTCTCCTCATATAGCAACTGTTCCATACCCCTAATAATTTTTTTTTGCCCTTTCCTGAATTTTTTCAAGTGCCAAGTTATCTTTTTTTGAGAGGAGGTAACCACATCTGCAGACAATATTGAAGATGTAGGCATACCATGGATTTACACAGAAGCAGTAAGAGATTCTCTGTCTTATTCTCTATCCATTTTTCTAATGATTTCTAATATTCTGTTTGCTTTTTTGACTGCTGCTGCACACTGAGTGGATGTTTTCAGAGAACTATCCACAATGATTCCAAGATCTCTCTCTTATGTGGTAAGAGCTAATTTAGTTCCCATCATTTTATACATAGAGTTGGAATTATGTTTTCTAATATGCAATACTTTGCAATATCAACACTGACATTAATCTGCCATTTTGTTGCCCAGTTACCTAGTTTTGTGACATCCTTTTGAAGTTCTTTACAGTCTGCTTTGGACTTAACTACCTTGAGTAGTTTGGTATCAGCTGCAAATTTTGCCACCTCACTCTGTTTAAACTTTTTTCCCAGATCATTTATGAAGATGTTGAATAGGGTTCACGACAGGTTGAACCTCTCTAGTCTGGCATTCCCTGCACTGACAGCATCCGTGCTCTGGCATGATTTTCGTTAGCTGGACGTCCACTTATCACCAGTGGGGCCAAGTTTCCCACAGTCCCATAAAGTTTGTCCACAGACACCAGTCCTGGCTCTCAGAGTTCTGTGCTGTTATTTAGCTCTAATTTACCCCTAAATGTCTTCTGAAAGCCCAGTAAGCAGTGGAAGTGTTGGCAATGCTGCTAGATAATGTTGACCTTCGGTGGTTCGGCAAATTTTCTTGTTCAGCACCAGTCAGGTCCCAAGGGTGCCAGACTAGAGAGGTTCATCCTGTAGTTACTGCTCTCCATTCTGAAAACTGACCATTTATTCCTACCCTTTGTCTTCTATCTTTTAATTAGTTATCAGTCCATGAAAGGATTTTTCTTCTTATCCCATAACAGCTTACTTTGCTTAAGACCCTTTCGAGAGGGACCTTATCAAAGGCTTTCTGGAAATCTAAGTACACTATAATCCAACAATCGATTACTTGTTTTTACTACTGTAACAGTGATCACACATGGCCAGGTAATCCTGAATGTCCATGAGAAGTTGCATATAGAGAGTGAGGAACCGAGCCCATGACTGTAAGGGAGACAAAAGACCAGTGAAGGGAGGATGTAATATATCCCTTTGTCAGTGTGGTATTTCCCTGAACATTGCAGTAGACAGGGACAGGAAAAGAATGTTAAGAAGGGAACTAGGATGTTTAAAGACCACACGGTGATAAGATGGGAATTGTTCTCCTAATGTCAGCGCCCAAGGAGGCTGGGTAGCATGGGAGACAAGTTGCTACTCCAGAGACGAGTGAATGAGTCTGGAGAGGGAAGGTAAAGAAACTGAAGGAAGAACAGAGCTGTAAAAATGAGTAAAAATGAGATTCTGAGGTTAAGGCCCCGAATTCTTCCCTTTCATGTTTACACTGACTGCATTTTACCCAGAATCTGCATTAAACATTCAAAAGGGGAATAAAAAGTAGAGAAAGGCCCGTTTTTGAAGAAGCTATGATTGAAAAATAGCCTCCTCTTCTCTCCCCTCTTTATGAGATGGCTCGGAGAAAACCCCCACTCTCCACCACCTTAGCGTCCTTGTTCTGAGAAAGGTGTCACCACATTGCTCCTGAAAGTGCCTGCCTAGGTTGTTCTGCCGCCACATAAAAGGAAATGTTAACTTTTTGCCTAGTGGCCAACAGCTCAAATCTTCACTACTTAAAAATAACAAGCATTTGGCAAGGGCTTGGAGACCAGGCTCCAAAATATCTTCACCTGCTGCTTGCAGAGAGGGCTGGGGATTGGGCTGGGTTTTAATGCTCTCACTAAGAAGCTGGGAATCTCTGCTTAGGAGTTTTCTCTCTTCTTCTCCTCTTGAGGAAAAGGGCACGAGGGAATCTGGGAATCAGAGCTCTGTTTCCTCGGCTAGACCCAAAGGTAGACATGGATCCTGCGAAGGACCCTGCTGTCACTCTGCCTTGCAGACGTCAGTCTGAAAAGAGCGACTGCTGGGTCCTACAAGGAGAAGGAAGGGAGGTCAGGAGATATTCAAGTTCTCCCCTACAGCCCCCACACAGTTGGCCCAAGCCAGGTGCAGGGTCTGGCCCCTTCTGATCTCTTCTCTCTTGGTAAAATAATGGCTTTATCCAAAAGAGCAGCTTTCAGCACAGTCTGCGGACTGAGGCACGCAGGGACAGCAAGACAAGCAGTTTGCCTGAGGTCCCAAAGGGTTATACTCACATCAGCAACGTCAAGCCTTACAACGCACCCCTTGGGGGCTAGGGAAGGATAACCCTTGTTTTACAGGTGGGAGAGCCAAGGGAGGGAGAAGCCAAAGGCTGCAGTGTTCAAAAAAGACCACAGATTTGGGGGTGCTCAATTAAAAAAAATAATAAGAAGAAAAGATGCTTCAAGAGAGGCACCCAAACACTTCAACAACAAGAATGAAAGCCCGGCCCTTAGGCATTTGCTCATTTTGCGAGATGGGAGCTGAATTGCGACTAGAACCCAGGAGTCTGGCCTGCCACAGTGCATGGGTGAGGGATGGTTGGTTGAACTAACGGGGCATGGTCTGACAGGAGACTATTTACATGCTCCAGCGGGGGACCAATGATCCTTAGTTTGCTTACACTGGGAGAGGTATTAAAACGTGTATTCGACAAAAAATCCATACCACAGAGAAGGTTTGCATTTTGCTTTGCTTTTGAGTGGACTGCCAGGATCCCGAAGGAAAAGCCCTCCCAAAAAGAGCAGCATCTTAAGTTACCAGCTAGGCCTCACTGCCTGGACAGGGCACTGGTAATTCTTTAAAAGCATCATGTTTTGCACTCACAGTGCAGTGCTCCGTTTAAAATTCCTCAGAGGAGGCCACGGCTGGAGGGACTATGCCCTCAGAGACAACAGCAAGGTCAGGATTCTGCCTGGCCATACTACAAGCCACAGAGAGAAGGCATAGGCCTGCCGCTGACGGATAATCCATCCACTGTGCTTTAATTATACCTCCCATCTCTGTTCCGGGAACAGCTGCTGCATTTACTGGCCTCATTTTAATCACTGTAGCTTGAGAAGAGCGACGGTTATAGCAGCCCGGCCTGCCTCTGAAAAACAAGCTGCTGAGAGGCTTTGGAAAGGTTCCTCGTTCAAGGCAAGCCATTCCTAGGCCTCGCAGTAAATGGGAAGGGCAAAGCATCAGTGCATGACAGAACGAAAGGACAGCCCGGCACCTGATCCTGCTGGAAAGAGAGGAATGTGCAAGCATCTTCCAAAAAACAGTGACTCAACACCTTCCTTCAAATGCCAAACAAGAGCTGCTGGGGGTAAGGCTCATCACAGTTATAAGCTTTCCCCTTCGGGGCCCAAGAAGCCATCTGAGGAGAGACTTTGACTGCAGAAGCCTAGCCAGGGGGGTCAATGGAAGGACATGGAAGGGCAGTGACATGAAGGGACAGGAGTGAGATAAAATTCCTCCTTTTCACACAGTCAGTAAAGAGGCCTTAATCCCAGCTTCTAATTACCAAGCTGCTGGAGGGGATCAGCTACCTACAGATGGGACCCAGCACGGCTCCAGGAACAGGCACCATGACGCTGCTCTGGTGGCGCTAGGTGCAGATCTCAAGAGAATTCCACAATGAACGTAGCCCCGTGCTGCTCGGTGTTATGGGAGGGTTTTGCAACATCGCCATGTGAAACCGGGACCGTTGAAAACCTGGGGCCATGTGAAATCACTAAAACTGCTCAGCGTCCCAATAAGCAGCTCCCCACAATCCCTGACTAGCCACCCTGGGGTGCGAGCGTTCTTCGAGCAGGTGTTTTCAGGGCAGAGGTTTTAAGCCACAACCCTGAGCACATGTGCAACGTACACGGGGAGCCCTTCTGCTCGGGAAAGGCACGTGCAACGTGAGGCAACGGCGTGTTTCCCTACAGCTAAGATTCCCCTCCCCGACCCACTGTCTCCTGCCACCCAGGAGGCTCTGGACAGCTGACGTCTCTTCCCTGCAGCCAACGTTCAGTGCAAATGCTGGTGTGGGCCAGCTCAGCAGACAGACAACGCTTGGCCTCATTTCCCTCAATCCCTGGGAAGCCCAGCGTAGCCTCTTCCCAGCAAGCCCCTGCCAGTGGAAACTTTAGATCTTTTCACGGCCTACAGAGCCCTGCTCCTCCATGGGTCTCGCTCGTGTGCTCGCATTCTGTGGGTGGGCCAGGCATGGAGCGAATTCCCTGACGCTCCTCCCCTGCTGTCTGCTTGGAAAGCAA
Source organism: Pelochelys cantorii (assembly GCA_032595735.1). Lineage (NCBI taxonomy): Eukaryota > Metazoa > Chordata > Testudines > Trionychidae > Pelochelys > Pelochelys cantorii. The sequence goes on from CM064347.1 coordinate 9,137,381, forward strand.
TGCTGAGGTCCCACCTCCGAGATTTCCCCGTCTACATAGGATTGGGCAGGCCCTGGAGACGACAGATCCCCTCACAGCCTCGGAAGAGGATTGCCACAGCCTATGGAAGGGTTGCAGGCATGCGGCTGTTGCCCGATCGGTTTATAGCGGGAAGGATCTGGTCATAGGCAGGGACGTTGCTGGAGAGGTTAAACTCAGACAGGGCCTTGTTTTCGCCATCCCAGTCCGGCGCGACCCAGGAGAAAGTCCTTGGAATCACATCTGATTCCATTCTGCCCGAGAATTCCAAGTGGCAGTGCTGGGTGTAGCACACTGGGCTAACAGAAACCAGCTTGTATTTTAGCCTGTATCTATTAGGCACTGACTCTATGCGCCCTTTCCATCACGACAGCTCTCCGGGGGAGGAGGCAGGCAGACTCTCCTCTCTATCCACCTGGTTGCCTCATCAGTGCTTAGCTACTGATCTCATACATCTGCTAAACCCACTACAAATGTCACTCCATTGACAGGAGCCGCTCGACAATAACAGGACATTTCAACAAGCCTCCCGCCTCTATTTAGATGCAACACGCATCCTTGTTCACCGTAATGTGCGCTGAATTATGCAGGAACCAGCTTTCAATTTCCTACAAGAGGCAAGAGGAGAGACAGTGCCAGATGAAGCCATTTATTTCAGCTCTCTGGGGTTTGTTTTCAAGTCGGCGCAACTCCGGCTACAACTCCCCCGAAGTATTTTTAATGCGATCACCGACACAGCCGTCTAGGATCAGAGGCACCGTTGTTAACGGAGGCACCGCGCTCCATCTCCTGCCGGCGGGGAAGCCCCTCTGGCTTGATGGGGATGGAACACAAGCACGGGTGGGTAAAATGGAGCCCAGTGTTTGGTGGAACACTGAGCCATTGGCATGGGAAGTAAGGGTGTGTGTGTGTGTGGGGGGGTGGGGAATGCTGTAGCTCCAACAAGTTTTCTACCTGGTTCTCCATGTCCAGTGGCCAGCCACACCAGTCTCGTCCTCTAGGTGGCCCCTCCAGGGTCCCGCCGACTTCAGCACCCCTCAGGCTTCCCCCACCCTTGCAGGCTGCACTGCCACTTGGGGTCCTGCCAGCTCTGCAGGTGCCTCTAGCAGTAGTGAGGTTGCCGGCTCTCCTGGTTCATACACCATTTGTAGCAACGGTGTCCGGTCTGTCCAGTCCAGGAGAGTTGGCAATCCTAGGTATGACCCCAGGATGGGGCAGTGAGGTACATAAACAGGTGTGTGTGGGGGGGGTGGGGACGGGCAAGCTCAGCTCCCGCACCCTAAATGCTTCCTGCACCACGGCACTGACCTACCAGATACAAGCCCACACAGCAGTTCATATGCTGGAAGCCTCCTTTGTGATTTTCTGAGGTACCACCAGATTGGGTACCCCCTCTTTCATAGAATTATAGAGCTGGAAGAGACCTCAGAAGGTCATCAAGTCCAGCCCCTTGCCCAAGGCAGGACCAATCCCAACTAAATCAGCCCAGCCAGGGCTTTGTCAAGCCAAGACTTAAAAACTTTTAAGGATGGAGATTCCACCCCCGCCCTAGGTAACCCATTCCAGTGCTTCATCACCCTTCTAGTCCCATCCCCAGCTGTTGTTCTGTAATGTTGATGTGCACTATGTTTGAACTGCCATGCCCCTCCCCAGAAGTGGCTGCATTTCACTGCATGATTCCCACAGGTACCCAGTACAAGGTATAGGGGTCACTGGGAAAGGCGCTACAGAATAAGAAGGTATTTCCACATATTATCTCCATCCCATTGTAGTGCTCATGCACACAGCTCACGGGCTACTGCATTTCATGCCACATCATAGGCATGCATAGGGCTCAGACAAATAAAGTAGGCAGTTCCTTGTGTGGAAGAACTAAGCACAATAAACTACAAGGGCAACTCCAATCTTAGGCTACGTCTACACTGGCGGGTTCTTGCGCAAGAACTCTTGCACAAGATAACGTCCACACGGCCATGTGCTTTTGCACAAGAGCATCCATGGCAGTGCAGACGCTCTCTTGCGCAAGAAAGCTCTGATGGCCATTTTAGCCATAGGGCTTTCTTGTGCAAGAAACCCCTGCCATGCATCCACACTGCCCTCTTGAACAAGAGCTCTTGTGCAAGAGAGCTTACACTTGTTAGAAAAGAGTGTAGCTCTTGTGCAAAAAGCCCTCTCTTCCAACGCCGTACTGTAAATCTTCTTGCGCAAAAGCAGGCAGGCAGTGTGGACGCTCTGCGGAAGAACGGCTATTCTTGCACAAGAACCCGCCAGTGTAGACATAGCCTTAGAGTGGAGAGATGGCATCTGTCTGACAGATTAGCGTGGCTTGGAATAAACCAAAGTAACTTTGATTCAGAACATGCCTCCCTTCCCCCCCTTCTCACAATTAAAAGCAGAGGCACTTCTGTGCAAAGAGATGAGCAGAGATTTTTGCCACCACTCTGCACCACCTCTCGAATGAAGAAGCTTTAGGAATGGAAAAGGATCCAGGGGATATAGGACAATTAAATCTGGGATAAAAAACGACACTGTCCATGTGGATTCCCCATTACAGAAGACAATGAGGAAGGTGTGGAGGAGAATGAGTACAAGAACAAAAGACTTTCTTAGTAGAAGACCACATGCATTCTGCAAACATCTCCTCACTATGCATTGTCTCTGCCCTACAAGAGCCTCAAGCTATCCGTGGCACCAAAATTATTCATGTTAATGGTCGGAGCCAGTGGCTCTTTACTGCATTCAGCTGCGGCAGGATCAGGGCCAGGCAAAGCTCAGCCAGCACAGTTTTCCAAACCAACCCCACTTAGTTTGGGTGTGTGCCACTAGCAGGAGGTCACAAATCTTCTCTTCTGACTTTTTAAACTTGGGCTCTATCCAAAAGGAGACATTAATTTAAAAAAACCCAAACAACTAAAAATATTTCTCCAGCTAATAGGCAGCCTGTGTTCTCTACTAGGAAACAGAAATAGCTTATCTCACAATGCTAGACTGGCTCAAATGAATGGTGTATATGCAATGTATGTATTTATTACTACAGTCTTCCTATAATTTCTTCTTCTTTTAGCTTTCACCCCCTACACTATTTCACCCTGTTTTTTACTCTCTTAAGTGGAGCACAAACTCAGTGTCATTTGAGTCAGAACCAAATTCTCAACTCCTTAACAATATTAGGCAAGATGATTAACACAGCTGCAGCATTGCCAGCTCTCATGACTTCAGCACAAACCTCACAATACATGATGTGGTTCTTAATGCTCCAGAAACTAGAGTCATACTAGTACATGACAAGCTCATTCTTCCTTAAACACACACAAGTGTGTAGCCCTGCTAATTATAGAGAAAAGCTGGAAAAGTGTGACCCAAGGGGAATTCAAAGGCTCAAACCCCCAAATTCCCCCACATTTGTTAGCTTACTTTAAAAAAACATACGATTTCAGGGCCTGCTGCCTGAGTGTGAATGTTTAGCATTGGTACCAACATAACTACAACATATTACAGCAAAGATCTCAAATTTGTCACTCAGGTTAAATACAAATAATCAACAGTAATCAGAAATAGCCCTGTGAGCTTTGCTGCACAGGGGCAAAAGAAACCTACACTTCCCACCTGACTACCAGCAAGACTGTGAATAAGCGGGTCACCATTTGGACTTTATAAAGTTCTTAGCCCCTCCCCCACAGAAGAAACCATTCAGAGCAGGGGAATCCCATTTTTGTTTTTGTTTCTCAAGCCATTCCATATGGCTGCCCTTTTCTGTGTCAAGGACCTTTTTTCACAAGACAGGCTATGAACTCAACACGCATGACTGATTTCGGCTCAGACAACATGGGTAAAAAAGTAAAATGACAACTATTTCTCCCCTCCCTCCAACAAGTTGTTTCTACTTGGAGACTTCCCAGTCCTCCAGCATCCCAGTGTTCCCATGCTTAGAACCAAGGGGAGGGTGATGGGGTTCAGTCACTCACCACACCTACTGAGTCTAATGCATTATAAATTTGCTCAAGCTGAAGGGGGAAGCCTCCCTATTGCTGCTACTCCCCTATTGCAGCTATTCTCAGAGGAGTAGGAATTCAGAGACTATAAAGCCATAGTGGTTATAAGTTGAGAACACCAACCTAAATGAGAAAAGAAATGCTCTTTACAAAACAGGTCTCCAATGGGAATGGTGGGGCTGTAAGTGGGTTATTTATGGCCCTCGGGCATCTGCTATTCAAAAAGGATCCCACTAGAGTCCAAACCTTTAAAAGGGGCTGAATCATGACTCTAGGTCCAAACAAATTAGAACACAGAGAGAGGGGGGGTATATGTGTCATGGATCTTAAAAGTGCTTCAGATTTGTGGTGTTTGAAAAACTGCAGTTTTGCAGCTACACTGTTTTTGCACTTCAGCGATAAAAGGGTATGTTTCTAGGGTTAATCTGATTGCCAGCTTTTCAAAGGGAAGCTTTCACTCCATTTTTTGTACAGTGGCCAGCATAACAAATACCTACTATAGTTAAGGGGAAAGGTAGCAACTTTCCAACTGCACTTCACCACTGGCATCTGGCAGGCATGCAAGGGTCTAACTTCACTACACCTCTAGGAGGAAGGGAATTACCTATTTTATAGATGGGGAAACTGAGGCTCACATAGAGTGTGGCAGAACTGGGACTAGAATACTGCTCTCCTGATGTTCCAGCACCCCAGGCTACCCTTCCCCTTAACCAGGCTTGTCTGCAGTGTCAACATTCACGGTCTTACCACCCATTGGCTCCACTGCAGTCCCCCAAACAGAGGTGGCATTAGCCCACAGGGGAAAGGGGTAGGCATTTCTTACCGAGCTAGGAGTCAAGCCCATATTTGCCTCAATGTACGTCTCTGTCTTTGGCTCGACTGCGAGTTCGGCTTCCAAGATCTTCTCCACGGGCATGTCCTCATTGGCGCTACTTGTCGACTCCACCTCATTCTCATTTCGGTCCTTCCCTCGCTGCCTCTCCTCCTGCACAGCTGCAGACACAAACCAAGAAGAAGGGAGACCATATAAGTCTGTGGTTTTCAGCTCTGAGATGGGGCATTAAAACTCTGAGATGCAGGGAGCTGTGAGGATCAGTAGGCTTCAAAATCAAAAGGAATATTGACCCCAGATTCTCTTTGACTTAACCCATGGCCAGTGGGGTCTCTGGCATCCGGAACCCAACTGAGGAAGAAAGCAAGCATTAGTTCTGAGAGGAGCTGCCGTACAGTTCTTTTGGGCCCAGAAAAGCTGGACCGGGCATGTGTGTTTCTGCAGACAAGTTTTGGAGCAGAATCTGAAGAGGTTTCTCCAGGTACCCCCCACGTCCAGATATGCCCTTGACCAGAGTTTGGGCAGCTGCAAAGAACCCCTCTCTTGGAAAGAAACTAAACGGTTAAGAAACTTGCAGTAAAGAGCAAAGGAGGGGACTGGACACAGCTGAAGGAAATGGTTCTGTGCTGGGATGGGGGGGAGAAAAGGTGGCTTCTGGGTGGCAAGATGTGGGAATCCCAGAGAAAAAAGAGAAGATAATTATTTTAAAGCATGCGGCCCAGATAGTCCAACCTTTGTGGGCTTAATTTCCAAAGAGGTCACACGGGGTTTTTCAGCTGCTCAATTTCCACTTTGATGGCCCCTTATTATTATTACAGTACTACCTAGAGGCTTCAGCTGAGATCAAGCCCCAGTCATGCTAGAAGCTCTATGTACACCAAGTAAGAGACAGCCCTTACCCCATACTGCTGAGCATCTAAATAGACAAGGCACACACAGGAAGGCAGCACTGTTATTCCCATTTAATTGCTGGGGCACTGAATCAGGGAGAAAGTGACTTGACCAAGGTTGCACAGGAAGTCAGTGGCAGACAAGGAACTGTGTCCCAGGCTCCTGAATCTCAGCAGTTGTGCTTTCACCTCAGGACAATCCTTCTCCTTACTCGTGTCCTTCTCCTCCTGGTCACCCCCTTGACACCGAAAGGGAGTTTCTTTCTTCATCCGAGTCCTAACTGTATTGTCAAGGGCTTTCATGTCATGTGTTGTGGACACGCAAAACACACAACCCAAAAAACGCATCCACCTCATCCGAGGCTCATCTGAATTTCAACCCTACCTTGCCATGTATATGCTCTGCATTGAGCAGCCTTGTCCCTTTAGCATGAGGTGGGGAACCTCCTGCTCAGGGGCCAGATTCAGGCCCTGGCTTGGGGCTCTCCCCCCATGATTGGGAAGCTCCACCCCAGAGCCTAGAGGGCCCACTAAATCTACTAGCCCAGGGGGGCCCCCAGGCTGAGTCTGGTGTGTGAAGGGAATGTGGGGAAGTGTCTTTCTGCTTCTCAGTCAGGAGCCACATCAATGAGGTGGGGTTTTTCTGTTTGTTTGTTTTGCTTCTCACTTTTGTGTGGCCCCCAACTGATTGTTCTCTGGGTCGTGGGCCCCGACGCAAAAAAGGTTCCCCACCCCTGCTTTAGCGCTGTCTTTAGACGGGACAATGAGTCACCACTGCTTACAGAACAACAGAGAGACAAACCCCAACCTTCCCTCTCCCGCACCATGCTACCTTGCGTCATTTGGAGAGGGAAAAGCCACCAGGTGAGATCTGAAGATCAAAAGCTGGCTGATGGGAACCTTCGAGTGCACACTGTCCAGCCCTGAGTCACACACACACACTGGGGGGAAGGGAAAGCCTCCCAAGCTGTCCACACCACATCCAAGGACAAAACAGCTCTGGAAAGCAAAGCCTTTAATTATATAGGGAAAGCCAGAGCAACAGCCCTTGTTGTCCAGTCCTCCCTACCTGGCTGTCATCCCAAGACGTCAGCAGGAAAGTGCCAGAGCAGCAGCCAGACCTCCCACAGATCAAGAAAGGCCTTTTGCTAGGGGACTCTGAGGGAATGTAGAGCACGCCAACCCTTCTTCCCCGCTGAGGCGGTAACACTGCCAGCCACGTGGCACGACCTACCCGGATGTGAAGGCCTCACTGGAGTGTGCATTCCCACTTTGCTGACAGAGGTGTTCTCAGCACAGTCCCATGTTCTCTGTCTCCAGAAAGCTGGCTTCCCGCCTCCTCTCTTGGACCCTAGCATCTTAATTTGCCAAGGTAGCATGGGATGCTGCAGACGTGACTGAAAGATACTACTCCCCTCCAGAGAGGCATGGCTTGGTTGTCTGCATTCAGACTTGGGAGAGAGGCTCTTTCCTATGTTCTGGTTTTAACTCTGACATGTTTTCCCTGGGGACCAAGGGCTTATCACTTAAGTTTTCTGCCTCAGTTCCCCAAATCTATGTCAGGAGGGTAATCTTTCTTTCTCACAAAGATGTCAGGACCATGACTTAGCTGCGGTCTGAAAAGGGTTCTGAAGATGAAAACATTAAGGCTACATCTACACTGCAGTTTTTGCGCAAAACCGGCCATTTTTGCACAAAAACTCGCAGAGTGTCCACACTACAAGCGCGTTTTTGTGCAAGAAAAAGTACAGTAGATCGTCAGAAGCCAGGGCTTTTTGCGCAAGAGTTATTCCTCTTTCTACGAGGAATAAGCCTGTTTACGCAAGAGCTCTTGCACAAAAAGGCATGTGTGGACGGACAACAGGGGCTTCCTGCGCAAGAAACCCCCATCGGAAAAAGCACAGGTGCTCTGATGGCCATGCCTGAAAATAATCAGCATAACGGCTTTGCGCAGGAGGGTTTTTCTTGCGCAAGAAGGGGCAGTGTAGGCAGCTCCATCTTGCGCAAGAGCCTCTTCCACAAAAATGGCGGCTCATTAGTTATGCAAATGAGGCTCGGCAATATTCCACGCTGAGCCTCATTTGCATAGCTCTGGCGCAAGATCGCGCCAGTAAAGACACAGCCAGATATGTATAGAACTTCATAGAATCATAGAACTGGAAGGAACCTCGAGAGGTCATCATGTCTAGTTCCCTGCATTCCTGGCAGGGTCAGACATCATCTAGATCATCCTTGACAGGTGTTTGTCTAACCGGCTTTTTAAAATCTCCAATGGTGGAGATTCCACAACTTCCCTAGGCAATTTGTTCTCTATATTTCTATACAGGTTGAACCTCTCTAGCCTGACACTCACTAGTCCGTGATCCAACATGATTTTAGTTACTCACATGTCCACTTATCATGGGTGTGGTCAAGCTTCCCGTGGGCCTATAAAGTTTGTTAACAGCCACTAGTCCTGGCTCTCAGTGTTCTGTGTTGTTGTTTAGCTCTAATCTACCCCAATGTCTTCTAAATGTGTGTCTACGCAACAGGGCTTAGCTCGAAATAAGCTACGCAAAATGAGCTATGTCAATTGCATAGCTTATTTTGAAATAGCTTATTTCAAAACTGGGAGCATCTACACAGCACTAATTTCAAAATGGAGCACTCTTCCTCCGACGTCCCTTACTCCTCGTACGATGAGGGTTACAGATGTGGAAGAAGTCCTCCAGTTTGACAATATTTCGACATTATTTTGAAATAACTGTCTGCTGTGTAGACGTGGACTAAGTTATTTCGAAATAACGTTAGTTATTTCAAAATAATGTTGCTGTGTAGACGAACCCTAAGAGCCCAGTAAGCAGAGGAAGTGTTGGTAATGCTGCTAGACCAGGGCTACTCAACTTTGGAAGCCCCGGGGGCCACAATGATACTCACAGCACATGCTGAGGACCACAACTTAAGTGTGGTTGCATATACATGCAAATATATGCAAATAGCTTCTTTCACACTGACGGGCATGAATACAACGATTAGGGCAAGACTACACCACACATAGGCCCCATTTAAGTCAGTTCTGCTTAGAGTAATAAAATGCAATATTTACCCTGTTTCCACCATATGACAGCACTTTTAATGAGCAATGACAGTCGAAGAATTTAATTACTAAAACGTGTATCAACAGAAGACCATTATACTGACTACTTTTTTGTTTTGTTTCCCACCCATGGGCTGCAAATGAATGGGCTGCGTGCGGCCCATAGGCCGTGTGTTCAGTAGCCCTGTGCTAGACAATATTGACTTCCCACGGTTTGGCAAATTCTCTAGTTCGGCACCAGTCGCGTCCCGAGGGTGCCAGACCAGAGAGGTTCAACCTGTAGTGTTTAAAGTGCATTGAGATTCTTTGAGAGAAAATGAGCTATGTAAATGTGAGTAGTCCATTTTGCAAATCGATCAATAGTTGTGTACTGTTTTTGCTGCATTTGTAAAGGCATAAGGCAACATCTGCTGAGTGGGGAGAGGGAGAGCGATCTGCAGAGTGACAGGAGAGGGATCACGTGAAGATTACCTGTTGCGTTCCCTCCCTCTGGGACATCTGGCATTGGCCACTGTCGGCAGACAGGATACTGGGCTGGATGGACCTTTAGTCTGACTCAGTGTGGCCATTCTTATGAGGCATTAGAGCTGCTGTAAAACAGCCTAGATCCAACTGATCTTACACCAGATTTGGCTCTGGCCTTAGTTTGACTTAAATTTTTCCATTTACTTGTATAGCCTGACATTAGACCCTCAATCTCCCTGTGACAGGGGGACAGAAGCGCTTCTCTCTGTCTCAATTGTCATAAATCTAGAACTTGGTGGCTCATAATTTCAGCCTTTCATTCAATCTCACAGATGCGGCCCCCTTCCCTGGAACTCCTTTGGGCATGTTGCAGGAGAAAAATTGGCTACCAAATGACACTGAGAAAGCCAAAAAGCCCATTTAAAAACTTATGAGCGAGGCAGCCCTCAGCAAAGGGGATTTTAACAATGACCTAAGCTCCAAAGATCTAATATAGAAGAGCAGCGAGTTCCAAGGAAAGAGTGCAGACAATGAGCCCTTGCTCAGAAAATAGCAATTACCAAGGGAACAGGCTAAATTCTCCGTCATCAGGAGTTTTTACATTGAATGGAAAACATTCTACAAGAAAAACTGTAGTTCAACCACAGGTTATTAGGTCCGATGAAAGAGCCACTGGGCGACATTCTATGACCTGTGTCATTCAAGAGATCTGACTGGATGGTCACAATGGTCCCTACAGTGTCCCCTGTAAGGCTGAGCGTTTGGGTGGCCACCCAGGAGAGATTCAGATGCCGCTCAGCTGATTAGCAGAGCACCTACAGTGCCTGCCTTGTGTTTCTATTGGTGGTGCACATCTGCACCTGTCTTGGTGCATGTCACAAAATGTATTCTGCATAAGGATGGAAAAAAATTAGAGGGAACATTGCTTCTGACCTTAGACCCATGAATCCTATCTCAAAAGAAAACCACTGAAATGCCCTCAGGGACGAGAAGCCATAAGCATGGCCATGGAGAGAGCAGACTTTACAGAACATGACGAGACAGGGAGGCAACTGAACTGGCTTTGCTAGTGAAGAAAGTGAACCTGGTTGATATTATAAGTGACAGGCAGCAGAAGAACAGACACAGAGAAGCCATATTGGGGAGAGAGAAAGAGAGAAAATAAAAGAGAGAGAGAGAGAGATTAATTAAGTATTGTTGTTCTTACAGATCACGGCTGAGAAGCAATACACCAAAAAGTTTGTTCCACCGGCAGTCTGCCTGTGGCTGGTGAAAAGCTGATTCTCCATTCTCCATAACCTCTGAGACAGACTTGCTCCAACCCAGCAGGTCCAGGCAATGACACTTGATTATCAGAAGCAGACAGTGCTTTGTCATCAAATGCCACATGTCCAAAACAACCCGAGAAACCCGGCAGTGCATTCCCAGCGAGGAAGCTTGCTGATTTGCAAATTCAGAGCTTTCACAGTCGCAAGGCATGACAGATAGCACAATCTGTTTCATGGGCTGTTTTAAAGACAGGGAATTCCCCAATATCAAAGTATGGTTTCCCGCCACCTCTTCGGACACGGAATCCAACCACAGCTTCACCCCTCACCCCACCGCTTGTAAGCTCGTCCCTCCATCCTCTTACCAACCTTGTGAAAATGAAAGGTATGACAACAATGTAAAGCAATCACTACAATTTTTCATCATCACCAAATTTTACCTCCCTCCCCAGTGAGGATGAACGGCTTTTGGGCACAAATCACGATGATGTCACTAGGGGAAACTAACACAATAGTCTCATTCTAGTTCAGCGATGGGCAACCATGGCTAGTGAGTGGGCCACATGAGTGGCCCTTAATCTCAGTGGGCTGCAAGATTGAAATCGGGCCTGTACACTAACCATGACCCCAGCAATAATATTAAATACATTGCACTTGATTCTCCTTCTTTATCATGCCTCTTTCAACACAAAGTGATCCATTATCAGAGGCAAATTAAATTGTCAGCAAAAGTCACAAAGAAGTGGAGGGAGCGCCTGGCTCTCACCTTGTTGTGTGTTTAACGCCTTTGCGTTAAACAAGCGCTGCTTCTCATTTTGCCAGGAGCTGCCCGACCCGCCCTTCCACTGTAGGCTCCACCCCCACTCCACCCATTCCCACAATCTCCGACCTCGCCTCTTCCCTGCCTCCTCCTCCTCTGAGCGCACGCCATATCTTCTCTGCCCCTCCCCCCAGCATTTCTGGGGTGCTGTAAATCAGCTGATTTGCAGCACTTCGAAAGTGCCGGGAGGGGGAGGGAGTAAGTAAACGCAAGGCTCCAGCACGCAAGAGGCATGGGGGAAGGGAACAGAGGGGCGGTGAGCGGCTTGCATGTGGAACCCCGATGGCCCGCATGTGGCCTGTGGGTTGCCCACCACTGGTCTAGTATTTAGTGAATTCTTGCCCATATCAGGAAGTTCTGCCCTATTAAGTCTCAACTCAGGAGAAGCCCAGGGCGGGAATAACAAGCATCTGGATTCCCCTCCTGCGCTTTGTTTTTTAACCCTTTAGCATTGTCTGTGTAACGAGGCGATTGAGAAACAAATCTTGTGGGCAAATGTTTGGATTTATAGGGGGTCTCTCTCCCCACTGGCACCATAACGTCTGAAGGGCCATCGAATGCAGAACTGTGAGGGCACAATTTAATGCCTGATGAACTTGCCGGGGGGAGGAAGTGGCAAGACACAAGACTGGGGGGCAGGGGGCGGAATTAGATGATTTAATGAAGAGGGAACGTGGGCCTGCAACTAGGTAAGTGAGAACTTCTCTCAGACATTCAGGAAAATGTTCTGATTGCGGGGTCACTTCAGGAAGGGGATCAGTCACCAGGGAGGGGGGGCACTCTGCGGTCTAGACAAAACACTCATGCCCAGGAAGGCCAGATCATGCAGAACTAGGTCAGAGCTCTTCCGGAAGGGAGATTTGAGACCACCTTCACTGGTCCATGCAAGGGATGCAAAACAGCTATCTGCTTGGTCTCCTCAGCTGCGAAAGCCACATTGGCAGTTGGGGTCCCGTTGGCAGAGCTGGTGGAATGTACTAGTGAATCTGGATCTCTGTTCTCATGTCCACAGGGGATACCCCATGCGGAGGTGGGAAGTAGGAATGTAATAGTGTAGTCAATTAACCAATAAGCAAAAGCTTATAGGTTAATGCTATAGACTACACGCATTCCCCCACCCTCTCACTTAGCAGGCTGGTCAGCAGCCCGGATCAAACTTAGCTCAAGCCTGGTACAGGACATATGCTTATTATGGCTCTGCATTTAAAGTGTATTAGGAGCCAGGTGGGCAGGCAGCCCGGCTCCATTCCGGCTCATGCTGGGTCCAGGAGCTCAGCCCTTCCCCGGGACAGGGGCTGCTGCCACCCCACGCTGCTGCCTCTGTATCAGAGGCAGCAGTACGGGGTGACAGGCAGCTAATCCATGAGCTGTTTTTTAAACTGGCTCCCCTCGTGGACTAGCTCCTGCCTGACACCCCATGCTGCTGCCTCTGATACAGAGGCAGCAGTGCGGAGTGGTGGGGGGCTCCTTAGGAGTGGGGCTGGAGTGCACTGGCTGCTGGCCCGGGACTATGGAATAGTCGAGTAACTGATAAGAATTCATGAGCTTAATCGACTATTCAATTAACTGATATTTAACATCTCTAGTGGGAATGGCAAACACAAAGTGGGAAGCTGTAGCTTGCCAGGTTTCCAAAGATGCCTGTGAAGCAGCTGTGGCTCTGGAAAAGACCGGAGATTGTGCGGCTCTGCTGGATTTCACATAGCATGCACACTGAGCCTGAGGAGCCGACAGAATGAATCAGGAACCACGCCACCTTAAACCTTAGGCAGGGTTTTACACGGGAGCAGATCCGTGCGTCTTGTAGGGCCCCAAAGCATCGGGACTACACGGCAACACAGGCAGCAGTCACAGCAGAGGGCTGGCGCTCAAACTGGACAGCCCCTTAGCCATTCTGGCCCCATCCCTAGCACCCCAAAAGGCCTCATTCTAGGAGAATTTCTCCTACAGAGGGGAGTTCGTCATGGCACAGAACATCACTCCCTGCAAGCCCCTGAGTCTCTCCCCCACACAGTTGGCTTCGGAGTAGCAGCGGACCCTTCAGTCACTCCGTACCCTGCAAGTGAGTGGGAGGGCCTCCTCTGACTTCCCCCAGTCCTGTAGCACTGCCTGGCCTCTCATGCTCCGTGCTGGGCTCAGGGCAGGCTTCCTAGGGAGCCGTGCCCCACCAGGGGCTAAAGGCACATGTGGGCTGAGCTCCAAAGCAGCAATGGCCCGGCTCTGTCAGCTGCATGGGGAACAATTAGCTCCCCCTCCCCAGCTGTGCTATCGACTGGAGAGCTATTCCCAATTGATTCAGCACTGGATCCTAAGGACCCACGTGGCCTGCCTGAGCCATTGACACACTCCCCAGTCCCGAGTACGGAAATCAGTTAGGGGCAGGGCTGGCCTTACCATGAGGCGAACTGAGGAGGCCGCCTCAGGTGCCAGACTGTGGGGGGGCGCCACTAGGACCCAGAGTGTAGAAAATTGTGTCTGCTGCTGGTGCATATGTAGGTAGCAGAGCAGTACCATGAGAGGAGTAGAACAGGAAGAAGGCAGAGTTGAGACCTTTCAAAGTTTTGACCCAAGTGAGGGGACATGGGGGCATCATTTGAACTCCCCGCCTCAGGTGCCAAAATGTTGTGGGCCGGCCCTGGTTAGGGGTGCTTGGTAGAAACCCCGCAGGGTCCTATTTTTTTGTTCATTTAGGTCAGCCATTGCCAGCGACAGCAAAGAAGGAAACAGAACCAACTACAGGAGGCTTGGACGCAGCGTGCAGGGAGTGGAGCTGATTAAACATGGGTGCGAATGGCCCATGGGACACTCTTCAGACCATCACCGTTCTGCACGGCCAAACGAGACCCGGCAAAGGGCTGCTATTTGCAGACATGCAAGGGGTGGAGCTGGTTTTCCTCTCCACATTTTTCACTAGTGTGGAGAGTGTGCTTGGGGTGTCTGCGGCAACTCGCAGGCACTCGGCAGCTCCTTGGGTCGTGTTCTGTATGGAGCAGGGCAGACGGCCCTCAGATGGTTTGTTAACGAACCCAGCACAGATACAAGGTGCCAGCCTATCAGATGACTGGGGTTGGTGAGCAGAGTCTATTGGAATCCAAAGGGCCACTCTCCTCAAGCGAGGGAGGGCCACGGAGAGCGGATATCAAAGAATGAGCAAACAGAGATGGAGGGCCAGGTCAAGGAAGGAACCAGAAGGCAACACCGAACCAAAAAATTCCAGATGAGCTGCTGGTACAAGGCATCCCAGAGGATCCGTGCTTGAATGCAGGCATGGACAAGAGACCGGAATGCCGGGGGCTGGACCAACAGTCCTGTCAGCCAAATGCCTCAGTTTATCCACCCGACTGGGCAGTGCAGACCTCCTGAAACCACAGTCCTGAATACTGACACCCCTCCCGATACAACACAGTCCTGAATACCGATACCCCTCCCGATACCCGACTCCCGATACCACACAGTCCTGAATACCGATACCCCTCCCAATACCCGACCTCCCGATACCACACAGTCCACACGGACAACTTCTGTGGATGGGGGACGGGGGTGATCTGCCTCCATGGCCCATTCCTACGGTGGCTTCTCAGCTGAGACTGCCAATGGCTCAGCTCCCAACAGCCAGGATGATTGCGACGTGCGGGCTCTACCCGGAGGCCCACAAGTGGGCCTCACGCATGCTGCCAACAGCCGCCAGATGGAGGACAACTTTTCGACTCTGCCACAGAGGTTTGGGTCGATCTGGTTGGGGTTTTGAGACAAAACTTATCATCACTGAACATAAAGAGGGTCCTCCATCTCTACACGGGCCCTGGCAAAGACAAACGACGTCTGGCAAATGAGCATGAGTTACACCTGTGTGTAGTGTTGCTGCAGCCAAGTGGGTTCCAGGATATTAGCAAGACGGCATGTGTGAGGTAATACACCAGTGGTTCAGAAGTTCAAGGAGAAGCTGAGATGGAGAAACAGAATTGGCACTTTGCCAGGAGCAAGCACACCTGAGGAAGAGACTGGGTTAAATCCTTCAGTCACATGCCTCTTTAATTCAGAGACCTCTACTCCAGCAGCTCTTCCTTGCCTCCTTTGCCCTCTCCATCCTGCAACCTCAAACTCTTTCCGGCGGCGATCTCCACCGTGGGTTTATCTGCTGCTATTCAGCTTCGAGCGGTAACACGTCCACCTTCCCCCCCTGGAGAAACCTAACCAGAGCTGACCCTCATCCGCAGGAGAGAGCTGTTCTCAAGGAAATGTGGGTGTTTGGAAAGAGGGGGGATCAGTTTGGGTTTTTAGGTGCAGAGGACACAATGAGGTGGGAGGAAAGGAGGTATCTGGGAGAGAAAGCTGAGGGTATAGCTGGATTTGCTAGTTTTGGGATTCAGGCAAACGGATGGCTGATTATCATGCAATCTGAGAGACGGGTGCATGGGACAAGTTCTTTAGTGGCCATCAGAGAAGCCCTAGTCAGATAGACTTGAGGCCCTGTTGTTGAATCTATTACCTACTCCCACCCGGCCTAGGGACTAGTCACAGGGGAAAAGGCACTGCCTGCCAACAAAATACAGGGAGCAGTTTGCAATTCAATTCTGGCGTGGCTGTTTTAACTATAGATATATAGAGATATAAACGTGGTAGCTGCGTGGCAGCTTGTCTGGTAATATTGAAATGGGAATACCTTGTTCGTCTTGGCTTCCCAGAAGTCTTGTGGGCCGGGATGGATGGTGCTCCATCCCTGTAACAGAATAAAATTTAGAAACAAAAATCATTATATCGTTTGGTGGTCGCTGCTTTTTTTCTTCTTTGCTGGGTTTTTGTCTTTCCATTATTTACACAGAGTTGCAAGGTTTGGCTTGGTTTGGCCATTTCAAAAAAGGGGCGGGCAGGGTTCCCTCCACGGGACATTGAGCAATGATGTGAAGGGACGGGCTCTCTCAGAGTGTGTCAGTTGTGTAAGGAAGGCCTCATGGGATTGTAACCACACTGCCCTCTCTCCTAGGAATGTGAATCGCTCAAGGAGGCAAAGGGCACAGACTGCCTGGATCCTAGCATGTCTCAGATGCCTGACCCAGCACACTGTGCAACTTCTATACATCTTGATAAAGAAACAGTTATGGGGACCATCGCTCTGGGTCAGAACACCACTAATACCAGCTCCAGGCTTCAGCGCTAACCCTGCCTCGCTGGTGGGGTGGAACCAAACCTTTGAGGCGAACGCTGCTGAAGGGCGGGTTTGGATTCTGACAGGGACGCTGCATACCAGGCCCTTCTACTGTGCTCAGCACATCCAGCTCACGCCCCGGAGAAGACACGGAGCGATCCTTCATAGTTTCTCAGAGTACAGCGGCGACCACACAACAACCCAAAGGAACGCCCAAAGGAACGCAGCAGTGCATCACCATGCCATGGGGGAATTACAACACTACTAGAGGGCAAATGGAAAAAAATTGGCACCTCTCCCCTGCATCGCAGGCAAGAGGTAAAAGATGAGACTGTGTGATTCAAAAGATTAGGCCTTGGACTGGAATTGACAGAATGGGGATTCTGCTCTGGACTCCTGCCTGCTCTGTGGAATTGGCCAAGTTATTCTCCTTTCTGGACCTTGAATTCCCCCTCTCACTAGTTCAGCTTTCTGATTTAGATCGTAAACTCGCAGGGTCAAAGACTAACTAGCTCTGTGTGTGTCTCCGGTAGGAATCTGATCTCATTTGGTGCTTGCACCCTTTACTTAACTATAACAAAACAGTAATAATAAGAAACGGGCTATGGAACATGCTCTTTCCACTCTGCACAAAGCTGTAGCTGATCAGAGCCAGGAAAGCTGCAACCAGCCGAGCTGGGTGTGGAATCCGCAGATGCCCTGTTTCGCATCTGTGAAGATGAGGAACTCCATGTCATGAAAGGAGCCTTTTATTACACAGCATCGGCAGCATCTTTCTGAGTACACTGATGCCCTATGAATCAGATGTGTGACTGCGAATTGGCAACAGTTCTATCACCATTGACTTTGTTAAACTTCCCCTGGGTGACATACTCAAAAAAACACTTATTCCCTACCACTTAAAAACTCGCCCCCACCCCAAATCTGGGTAAATGCTCATTATGTCCCGTATCTATCTTGTAAACTTTCTAACCAAGATTTGTAATTGTAGATAATCCAAGCTTGACCGCAGATGTACAGAGCATTTCCTCTAAACCTACGTGAACTTTGATTTCAAACATTAGCTTTAATAAAAAATTGTATATCCCTGCATCAGAAGTCTCTGTATCTTGGTCTTGTTGATCTAGTGAGCCTTTTCCATCTCTAATTAGGGTAAACCTGCATTTTGATTCATAATATATTTATGACATGGTTCTTTACTAAAAATCAAACTTCTGTCCCAGACATAACAAATGTCAATAAAGCTGTCTGGAGAAACTTCAGTGGAACCATCTTCCACTGGAATATGCTGTTCTGCCTCAATCAAAACCTTTTGCAAAGTTTTGTCAGAATTGCATTTCAGAAGAAAACGGGGGGAAGGAGGGGAAGTTTCAACACAGTCAAAACAGCCCATTGCAACCTTTCCACAACAGAAACGTTTGATCTGTCATTTTGAAAGGACTATTTAAAAAAATGTAAAAGCCACAATCAAAATGAAACATTTCAGACAGTTTTTCTTCTCTGAATTTTCTTTCCAGAAACTATAGAAATATTCAGATCTGGAAATCTCAGAATCCTTTGTGAAATAGGATCCCCATCCTCTGCACATAGTTCTAGTCATTTGATACGAGAACTTTTTATGAGATTTCCTCTGACTTACAAGTACAAAATCTACCAAGACCTTTACTGAGTATTTTTCACAGACATCTCTTCAGCCCACATGATTTGGCCTGGTTTTGTTCTTCAGCAACCAGAGAGAAGCAAGAAAACAGAAAAAAGGTGGCTTCTAGGGCGATACAGGAAAAAATATCCCACCCCCCTCCCATAACACTTTGCCTGATCATTTTAATAGGTAGATATATTCTCCTTGCAGAGAGAAAGTAATAACAAGATACTATCTTTTACAGCATGTGAAACTGAGCACCGCCATGAGGGTGTGATTGAGTAATAAATCCACCAACTGCTGGAAAAGAACAAGTGGTTAACAATTAGCTCTTCAAATAGGACAGGGAAAATATTGGTTACTACTGCAGCGTCGCTAACTCTTGTGATTTTATAATGCACCTCAAGATCATTCACAAGTATCTTAAAACCCCAGCTCTTGGGAGTCATGTGAACACATCAGGAATTTAGCCCTCATTGAAAAAGAAGTTGTACTCTCATGGCTGCAGAGAAAAGCTTCAGAATGTAACCCCCTAGGCTCACATGCTAAAAGGTGAATGACCAGCGCTCCAAATGTATTATTGATAATAATCATGGTTTTTAACCCCAATCTCAGTCTGTTTGGAGCTGGACTCATGAGTTTTGTGCACTTGTGTTGAGCAATATTGCACCCAAGAGCTGAGGTGTCTTCCAAAGAGCTGAGATCTCTTCTGTGGTTGGGAGTGAAGATACCTAAACCGCAAGGACATCAGGTGTCTGTCAGCGGAAGGAGGTATCATTGCTCTTAACACCTTCTCTTTGCTGGGGCCTTGCCCTCCAAGCTGGAGGATAACCAACTCCCAGAGAAGTTCCCCTGGTCGGCAGTACTCTGAGATGAAACCTTAACGGTTCACATCATCAGAACCCTCAGTGCCTGGTGCTCTTTAATGGGGGAACGCACTGAATATCCAGCTCATTGATGCACTCAGCCCCTTATCTGTAGTAACCCCTCCTCTGAAAGGACTGTCTGGTTTCTGCTCCGGAAGGACTGACAGATACCAGTAGGCCAAAATGGTGCCCAGAATCCAACACCTCCCCCCTAACTACATCAGCCTCAGTTGTACCCTGGAGCTGCGGGCAAAGAGTCCTTGGTCTAGAAGAGACCCAAAGGCATGCAAGGCATATATCCCCGAGCAACATGTGAGGTGCTGCTGGAACGAGAGAGGGTCTCAGAGGCTTGAGGTGTCCATGGGGACTGCCGTGCTAATTTAATACCCCTTTGGATGGATAATCATCTTCTTAGGTCAGGCCCAAGACTGCGCCCGAGTTTGTGTTACCTCCCCACTGGTACCAACCCTCTAGCTTGAGAATTCAGGCTACCCTGGACTTGATGCTTGGCTGCTTTCCCTGACTCCGTGAGAAGCTTGGCTGGACAACCACATTCATCTTTCCCATACAGCCTTTGTGCCCATTTCAGTGTCAGGGGAGGAGCTCAGCAAGGAGGAAGATATAACAGGCAAAGCCACGTCCAATCAGGAGCTAGGAGGCCTCGCCCCCTCCTGGCTATGCTCCTGAGGAACCACTACCATTAAAGTCCCTCACTCATATGGCACCTTCAAACAGCAACATGTGTGACGGGACGTTCCACCGCATGGCCTGTGCTAGCCATGCCCCTGGGCACCGAGTCAAAGCCACCTGCCATGTGCAAAACCAGGCACAATGCACCAAACTCTTCTGTATCCAAGAAGAATTTTAATGAGGGAAGCAATGGTCACAGAAGGAGACGAGATTTCCTACCAGCAGAGTTGCCAGAACGAAGCATTTTGTGCCCCTCCGTTAGTGCTACTATTACAGCATTTGTTTGTTTATTCAGGAAAAGCAACAGGCTACGGCAGCTTGTAATTACCGCTTCCCCTGCACTAATACAGATAAGCCCTTTTTTTCCAAGACGAAAATGGGTACTCGTAGGAATAATCATTTGGATGGGCTGCTGCTCTTTCCTCATGGTGCATTTCGCTGTCACTGAAAACCTGTCAAGTGGAATTGAAGCTTTTCAAAGGATTCAAGAATTCAGTCCCTTTATGTGAGGGGCGAAGGAAGGAAGAAAGGAAGGAGAATATTTTTTTCTGTGGTAATGTTGTGCAATCCATTTTGAAACAGACCTATTGTACACCAGGTCCGCGGGAAATGTTTTTATTTATATAACACCATTAGCTGTGCCTGAAGCGTTACTGATATCTATGATCACAAGACCATGCTGATTTCAGGGGCAGTTAGAAATCTACCTATGCTTGAGGATCTGGGCTCAGGGCAAATGAAGTACTTCTGAGAAATTCTGTTTCTACATTTGAGCAGATTTTGGTGGTGCAGGACAGCAGTGTGAGTGCTGCATAAAGTCTTATCACACGATGGCCTAGTCTATCACTACCGCAAGCCATTGATCTAAGTTACGCAACTTCAGTTACATCAATAGCATAGAAGAAGCTGATGTACTTAAGATTTATTTCCTGTGATGTCTTCACTGCAGTAAATTGACAGCTGACGCTCTCCCATCGATCCCGCCTTCTCTTTTCGTTCTGGAGTACCGGAGTCAACGGGAGAGCTCTCGGTGATTGATTTAGCGCATCTATACTAGACACGATAAATTGAACCCTGCTGGATCAATTGCTGCCTGTTGATCCAGCAGCTCATGAAGGCATGTTAATAAACAATGGTGATTTTTCACCTGGTTCTCCCCGTCTCTCCTTTTCTTTTTACCAAGCCCTTCTGTACCATGACATCTATTCTGATCACTCGTGTCACTGTGTTGAGCTAGTTTCCGTTCCCACTCGAATATGTTGTTGCTCTTGATTTCCAAGCGGTGAACAAAGCCACATACTGCACTCTGGTGTGTGCTGGGTGTATGAATGTGAGTGACTTACTGTCAAATGAGCCGTTCTGTGCAGGGGCGCAGGAGCAGGGATGCCCTTTAGGATACTTAACCCATTTCTTTGCTCCGTGGTACATTTCTTCTCCATTCTCATCTCTCCTCCTCCTCCATTTTCCACTTTCAGACTGTATTAGCTTCCCCCACCAGTTGCTTTGAAATACCCCTGAGAGATGCTATAGCAGCAGGTGCCAAAGGTGAGCAGATATATGCCCTGGGTCTTTGGCTACGTCTAGACTGCATTGCTTTTTTGGGATACCAGAAGTATCCTGAAAAAGCAACGCCGTGTCCAAGGAATGCATCCGCTTTTTTGAAAAAATTTTCAAAAGAACGGATGCGCTCTTTCACCATCCCTGTAAACTTTGTTCTACGAGGAATAAGGGATGGCTTGAAAGAGCACTTTCTTTCACAATTTGGCGCCGTGTAGACATGTCAAATTTCGAAAGAGCCTCTTCTGAAAATAAATGGAAAAAAGACATGCAATGCGCGTATCTTTTTCTGATTTAACAGTGCAGTCTAGACGTAGCCTAAGTTAAAAGTCTTTCCCACTACCCCATCAATTGGCCCTATTTTGCAAGATGCTTTTTTTTTTTTTAATAGCACTTGACCCTCTTGGAGGTGGAGACTATTTTGTGTAGAGGACGCAGCTGATTAGTGATCAAAGACTGTCAGGGCTTGCATATGGAAAAGGCCTGCTGGGATGTTTTCCTCCGCAGTCTGTTCACCAATATTGGCCCAGTCCAGTTTGAAATGACGCAACGGATCGATCTGGTTACGCAGTTCCTTGTGCTTTACGAAAGGGCTTTAAGAACTTTTGACAAACAAGAGCTTCCATTGATCAATGATCAGCACTATTGACAATCAGGCCACTGTCCTTTGGTATTCACAGACAGGGCCACCAACAGGGAGGGAGGAGGCTGTCCATTACTGGCCCCCGAGCCCCACCCCTTCCTACCATTGCCCCTCCCCCCCAAGGCACTCCATCCCCCAAGCATGGGGCTTTGGGGGATCAATGGAGAGCCTGGCGCTATGCGGTGGCAGTGGTCGCACTCCCAGGAGACACGGGGGAAATGGAGCACAGTGGAACCAGTGCGCCCGCCCAGAGTGCTCCACTTTCCCGCGGCTCCTGCCACTTCTGGGAATGCGGGGGGATGTGACTGCTGTGGCCACATGGCACCAGGCCCTCCCAGTGATCCCCAAAGCCACGTGCTTGGGGGACAGGGTGCCATGGGGGAAGAAGGTGAAGCAATGGTGGAAAGGGGCGGGCCGGTAATGGACAGTCCCCCGGGGAGTAGACCAGATTGCGCAATCACTCTGGAAGGGACAGGCCTGCAGGCCGTGAGTTTGAGACCCCTGAACTAGACAATAGCTCATCATCAATCCTCTAAGCTTCAGATTATTTCCTGGACACAACTTAGCTGCACACATCCTGAAGAGGTTTCTTATTGCTGCTTGGCTGTGCCCACTCGGTCGATAAGGTGAGCTAAGCAGCACAAACTCTGTCCACTGGGCAGGGTTTATGGAGCAGGACAGAATGCTTCAGGGACTGGGGAAGGCCTGTCACTCACTGCCTTCAATAATCCCCTCACACAACTTGTAACACCACATACAACACAAAGGGAAGTGGAGTAGGGACAGACCCTGCACAGGCCCGACCATGTCTAGCCATGGTGGTTGGTCATCGCCTAACCCAGGGTACTCAACACGCGACCCACGGGCCACATGCAGCCCATGGCCCGTTTGTTTGTGGCCCACGGTGCGGTTTGGGTTTACACGGGGCTCAACACCCTGCCCATGGGTGGGATCCTTTGAACACGGCTTCCACTGGGAGCATGCTTCACAATGGCGAGGCGTCTCCCAAGTGGGGTGAGCATTGAAAGATGCAAGCGGACGGGCTGGCTGGAACAGACGGATACAAGGTGTCGGCATTTCTAACCCTCAGGGAGGAGGTGCTGGGAGCACCGGGGCATTGTGAGAAGTGCCGGCTGCTTAGCCTTGTGGGCAGAGCCTGAGAGGTGCTGACTGACTCACACTGGCCACGTTTGGGTCTGATACCGCGGCTTAAGGCTTAATCTTTGTATTCATGCTGTTGACGTGAAATAAGCTATTTGCATATATATATTTGCATGTACATGCAACCACACTAAAGTTGCAGCCCTCGGCATGTGCTGTGAGTATCATTGCAGCCCCCAGGGCTTCCAAAGTTGAGTAGCCCTGGTCTAACCCATCCTAACAGATAGTTCCTCAGAGGGCGCACAGCTAAAATCCAAGGTCCCTGCCTATGTGCATGGGGGGGAAATCCCTCCCTCACCTCACTTCTGGGGATCAGTTTAACACTGTCAGCATGAGCAAGGAATGGCTGTGCTTCTGCACCTCGCTGCAACTTCAGCCCAAGACTAGGGTCCAAGCATGGTGGGTTGAACGACAACTAGCACTTTCTATTGCATATTCACAGACCCATAATCCCTCTGGTAAGCGGTAACGAGTGCAGCTTGCCACCGAGGACTACAGAACGGTACAGAAGTTACAGGCCAAAGTTTTGTACTGAGGGAGAAGGACAGAAACCTACCAGCCAACATTCAGGCTACTACTGATGAAATAGGATGTGATGGTCAGTAACTGCATCCATTTGGAGCATTTCAGTGACACCTCCAGTAACACGTCAGTTACTCTTATTCAGAGAGCAACATTCCTCAGGCAGACAAGACAGAGGGAGCGAGCCAAACCAGTGAAATGATGCTGGGGTTCTAGCCAACAATGAAATGAATCCCAGGTCCAAGAGCACTTGAAATCTTTCTCCCCAGTTCAGAAGAGAAGTGGCCTTTCTTTGAGCAGCTGTGGTGCTTTGTGAGAAACTCAAAGGGAGCCTACGCCCTCTCTGGAGTAACTCTGCTAAGGCACTGGAGACACATTTGTCATCCAGGGCCTTCACCCCCTGTGCCCACGTGCATGTTCTGTGCACGCTAATTATATTTTTGAAGCCTGCTTGGGGTGGCCGCGTCTACCGTTTCAGCAGAACATGTGGCTGTCAAAACGCAGGGTGGATGTGACTTAGGTCAGTGGTGCTCAACCTGTTTTAATTCGCAACCCCCCAGGGCTGGGAAAATTTTTGTTGAGAAAAAAAAAAAAGGTGCAGAGAACATTTTGTTGCGTCTCCTTTAATTTAAAGTGCTGGCCCACTCCCCCTACCCCCGCCACACGTACATTGGGCACCAAGCCAGGAAAAGAAAATGGCGGCCAGACCAGCACTGCGACCCCCCAGGAAGACAGACCCACAGGTTGCGCTCCGCTGACTTAGGTGAATGAATGTCTGTGGGGCCATGTGGAGAAGCAAAACCATTTTCAGACCGTTTTCATCTTCTGGTTAGTCTAAGTGCTCCGTCCGTAGCTAAGATCATGTCGCTTCCCCCGTTCCCAACACATGGGCTCTTAGCTCGATCCCACACTTCCATAGGCCTTGGGAGACAGGCCAGTCCTTGCCTACAAGACAGCCCCCCCAACCTGAAGCAAATTCTTTCCATGTGCACACAGTACTCCTCAGACGCACTAACCCAGGTAACTACCTTTGCAATAAAACCCGTTGTTAACTCTGTCCACACATCTATACAAGTGACACTATCCTAGGACCTAACCACAGAAGCCACCACATCAGAAGCTCAAACAACTGCACATCCACTAATGTGGTCTATGTCATTGCCCCTCTGCCATGGATATTGGCCACACTGGTCGCTTTCTGCAACAAAGGAAAAATAGACATAAAACACCTACATATATTGTTAGTCTTTAAGGTGCTGCAGGACCATTTGTTGTTTTTTAAGCTTTTCCAGTTACAGACTAACTTGGCTTCCCTTCTGAAGCTTTTAGACATAAAACAGATATTCTAAATGGTAACACACAGAAACCTGTAAGGGACCATTTTATCCTGCCCAGGTACTCATTAATGGATTTACAAGTAGCCATTCTTCTACTAAGGAATTTCATAAGCCAACTACAGAAAGAGAGAGTGCAGAACTGACCTTCATATGCAAATTTGACACCATCTCCCTTGGCCTAAACAAAGACTTGAACTGGTTAACATATTATAACACCAGCTTTCCTTACATTCAACACCCCTTTGACATCAAACCTAAGTACGGGACACTTTCAGCCCACTCAATTAGCCTCATTAGCATCGGCACTACAACTGACAGGAATTTGTTTCTCTCTCTGCCTTCTTATTCTGAGGGCTCCCCCTTTTTTCTCCACTCAAGATCATCTCATCTTCAGTTTTTGGAGAGAGAGGGTTATGCCTCAGGCTCACTCCCTAGGTGGGTGACCCTGTGGAGAGGGGCAGCATTGCTTTCCATGGGGCTGACTCTCTGACTTCCTGCCTCACGCAGCGTAGTGATGGTGAATTCTCTCCAGACTGGCATTCAGAACTAAAAGGAACTGTTAGTTCAGCTACCAGCATATGCTGTCTCCCCTCCCCCAGGTCTGACAGTGCACTAGCGAGCATTAATGTAGTCTGGGTAAGTCTACACTGCACCGTTATTTCGAGATAACGAGCGTTATTTTGAAATAACAATGCGCACGTCTACACAGCCGTTCTGTTGTTCTGAAATAATTTTGAAATAACAGACGGCTTCTTCCGAAATCTGTAAACCTCATTCTACAAGAAATAACGCCCATTCCAAAATAGCTATTTCGAAATAAGGCGTGTGTAGACACTCCACTGATGCTATTTCAAAATAGCCCCTCACCAGGGCCATTCTAAGTTCTTCCTCCCCAGTACCTCCTGGGGCTCTAAATCGAGGTAGCACATCTACATTAGGGAAGCCTGCCTCGGACTAATTTAGAGGCTTCCCTGCAGTGTGGACGTGCTATTTTGAAATAAGCTATTTCGGAATAACTATACTGGAATAGCTTATTTTGAATTAGCCATGCAGTGTAGATGTACCCTCTGTGCGAGCGTGAAATGGTCCAGTTCTACTGAAATGAAGGTTAGTAGTGATGACTTGATAACAGCAGAAATGTGATTCCTAGGCTCTTTCCCCGCCAGGAGGAAAACACAGTAGAATAATGCCCTAGTTTTCTCAAAAGTTAGCATTAGGATCAACAATTGATCTTGGCCAGTTCATGGCAGTTGGGTGCACCTGTGGGTTTTTTTTTTCTTGTAAGCTGCAGTTTTGTGAGGAAAAAAAATCAGCCCCTCTGCTGGCGATGCAAGAGGATCTGTTGGCTTTCTTCAGGGTGGAGGGGAAGTCCACTGCAGACTCAGCTCCCAAGCTTGTGTTTGGAGGGGTGTTGCTGGTCTGACAGGGCCATCGTATAGGAGAGGTTTACCTGAGAGTGAGGCCTTCAGAGCCTTTTCCGTAAGATATTTTCTGAATCTGAGCTCATCAAATTCACGGTGGAAAAGCACAAAGGGCAACATGTTTCTCACTCAATCAACAGAGAGGGCATTAGTGATCCCTGCCCCCAGGGAAGGAGAAAAGGCAAGAGACACATTTCTTGAACCCAGGACTCTGGGCAGAGTCCCAGACCATGAAGTGCAAGTTCACAGTATGGAGGAAAAACATAGAGCAACTGTACTATGTAAACTGTGCTCATGTAAACTATCCACTAGCCACAAAATTATGTACAGAAGTATATGGATAAAAGCTGCAGAAATCTGTGGACACAGGCCCACTGTGAGACGGTCAGAAGGAAGAGGAGAGGCGCTGGCCTCTGCTGCCTCTCATGCCCTCAGTCCGGAGCACACCGTGAACTCCTGTGCACGTGACACTGTTTGCTAGAATTTCTGGACTCAGGCACATGAGGCAATTCCATTAGTCTGTCCCCACCGGAGTCAAACTCTAGGTAGAAGCTCTCCCTGCATGGGCTGTTTGTGGAGAACAGAGACACCACAAAATGATGCATCTTCAGGGTGTCTCTCTTTGCAGCATCATTAGCCGAGCACTTCAAAGTGTGTCATTCCTCCATCCATGCCTCCTCCTCTCCCAGACGGGCAGCACCAGGGACCTGAAATATGATTCCTAGGCGCTGCCCCGCCAGGAAGAAAACATAGCAGAATAACACCCTGGTTTTCTAGAAGTTGGCATCAGGACCAACAATCGATCTGGGCGCGTGCAGTATGGATTCAGTTCAATGTTCAGGCCTGCATTTGCTTCTCCAACCTCCAAAAACTAATGTCCAAGAGAGAGATCTATACTGCTTGATGCAAACCACTAACCTCACCGCAATGCCCTCTGCATCGGGGAAACTCTCCAGATGGTAACCTTCATTCTGGTGATTGTCTGATACTCAGCGGAAGACAAAGTACAGCAAGCCGAGACTGGCGCAGCTGGCAGTAATTTATATGGCAAACACCACTTTTAGTTAATCATTTATTGCAGCTTCTGCATCTAGGAATCAATAAGGCAAGTGCACTGTGGATATTAGCATCCGTCGCCTACATAAATTTATCAACAGGCAGCCTCAAGAAGAGGCTTAAAGAGATGTTTCATGTGTAGGCTCTTCCTCCCTTAAACCAGTAACACCACACAGGCAAAGCCTTACTTTTAACACCCAGCCCAGCGTACAGGCAAGTTGATCCTTTTCATTCTTAAACTTCAACCCTCTTGACTTTTGATGCTGCCAATGGTATAAAACACCGGCACTCCCAAGCTAGCTCCCCAGTGCAACGCTTCTGAATCTTTCAGACGTTGCGTAGGACGTGAACAGGGCTCTGCCATCTTTGTCTACACTGAGCTGTTCGTTACATTACTTCTGAATAGAGTCCCATACGTTTCCCTCCTCCAAGTGCTCTTTGACAGAGGGACTCTCATGGTCCATCCCCTTTTATGTCTAACTAGCCAATTAGCCCATCATAAGATGGGATTTTCAGGTCTCTCCTCCACGTTGGTCTTCTCTCCTGAGCCTCCAGTCTCTTGCTCCGAGTATTTCTCTCTCTCCTCCTCCTACTGCCTCCCCCACTCTCTCTCTCAGCTCTCCTCCGCCTCCTGCCTCTCTCTCTGTCTCTCTCTTTCTCTTCTCCTCCCCCTCCTGCCTCTCACTCGGGGGACCGTGAAGCCCAAACGGCTGTTTGGGCTCCGCGTTCCCCGTGCTGCATGGGGAGTGTGGAGCCCAAACGGTCGCTTGAGCCACATGCTCCCCCGTGGCGGCCTGGCTGAGTGGCGCAGAAGTCAGCCGAGCGCCATGGCAGGAGGCGAAAGACGTGACTCAGGCAATAGCGCCGCCCAGAGGTAACAGCCAGCATTTCAGCATTACAGAGTCACAGACATTGGGCTACTATGGCTGCATCTAGACTAGCATGATTTTGTGGAAATGCTTTTAATGGAAAAGTTTTTCCATTAAAAGCATTTCCGCAAAAGAGTGTCTAGATTGGCACGGGTGCCTTTGCACAAAAAGTGCTTTTGCGCAAAAGCATCCATGGCCAATCTAGACGCGATTTTGCGCAAGAAGGCCCCGATCGCCATTTTCGCCATCGGGGCTTTTTTGCGCAAAACAGTTCTTCCCTGTCTACACTGGCCTTCTTGCGCAAGAGGGCTCATCCCTGAGCGGGAGCATCATAGTATTTGCGCAAGAACACTGACAATCTTATATTAGATCGTCAGTGTTCTTGCGCAAATTCAAGCGGCCAGTGTAGACAGCTGGCAAGTTTTTGCGCAAAAGCGGCTGCTTTTGCGCAAAATCTTGCCAGTCTAGATGCACCCTATATGTCTAATGGCATGACCGCATTTAGGCTCCTGAAATAAGCATGTTTCCTTCCTCAGTTGTTCATATGAGAGGGTTTTTCCTCTTGCATAAAATTTCCATTATTGAAGTGACCTACGTCTCTCTTATTCCCCGTATTGATTCCCTAGGTAACAACGTTATTCTCCTGCCCCACATGCAAAATGATTTACCGTTGAGTTGTTATTCTGCTAGAGCGAGACGGCTTGGTAAGAGGGTTTTACTGTACATCCCTGGCATATAAATACTATGGGGCCAGCAGGAATCAACTATTCACTTCAACTGCCATAAATGCAGTCTCCGGAGCAACGTATTTGGAATGGAATTAAGGCCCACATCACTGGCCTTATTGTGAATACGACGTAGCTGTTTAGATGAAGAGTGTGGATAAACGTGGCTGGATCATACAAACTGGCCCAAGCTCAGTAGGGGTGGGGAGGCAAGGGGGAATTAGAGAGGCACCAGGTGTCAGGACTGTACAGGTCAGACACTGAGTATGATGCCAAGTCACAATAAGCAGGTGAGGGACCAAGATGGCGGAGTCTGAGGAAGGCACATGGGGAAGGAGCAGATGTGGGAATGTGGTGCTGGTAGGTGAGATTGGCAATGGGAAAAGGGAGCTGGGAAGAGGTCTCCGATGGGAAATGGGTGGATGGCAATCAAGGCCTCATCCCCAAAGATGCAGGTTCAGAATTGAATGCAGAAAATGCACATGCATTTGCTTTGCACTTGTTTGCTGATGACTGTCCATTGCTGGCTCATTCAGTGAAGGATGCACAGGAGCTTTTTGATTGCTTTGTTACTTCTGCTCACCATTTTGGACTCACAGTGAGCCTCAAGAAGACAGAAGTTATGCCTCAGCCTGTCTGGAAAGAGCCCAGCACTCCAGTGATTACTGCTGCTGGTACAATCCTTAAGGCTGTTGACAAGTTCTGCTACCTGGGAAATGTACTGTCCTCTAGCATAAATGTGGATCGTGATGTATCTGCTCGACTAGCCAAAGCCAGAGCTTTGGAAAATTGACCAAACACCTATGGAATGACCATGGTATTAAACTCCATACCAAGATAGCGGTTTATCAGGCTGAGGAAGACTGCCCACATAAATTGGTAGGACAAAATTCCTAATATGGAGGTTCTTAAGCTGTGTGGTGTCATGAGCATGGAAGCAATGCTTATGAACAAACAGTTTTGCTGGATTGGTCATGTTATGAGGATACCAAAGATGGTCTTCTATGGCCAGCTTGCTCATGGAAAGCGCTCTATCAGTGGTCAGTATAAGCGCTATAAAGACATCTTAAAAGCCAATATGAAGTCATGCGGCATATCTCCCAATGATCTGGAAATTCTAGTTCAGGACAGATTGTCCTGGTGACAAATCATTGTACAGGCTCTTAATTGCTTTGAGAGTCAGCGTATCCAGGCATTGCAGGAAAAGTGCAGGATCCGAAATGGGCATACAGTGCCTACAGTTGACGGCTTTTTATGTGACATCTGTAATCGGCTCTGCCGATCATGGATTGGTTTAGTCGCTCACAAACGGCGTCATAGAAGATGAGATCCGTCGATCGATGGCTCAGTCCAAGAATATGTGCAAATTGTCTCTTGTGTGTATGTGGGCAAATAGCCACCTGTGTATCTCTCTGGCCATTTACGTGTGCACATGATCAGTTCTCTCACACTACTGCAGTAACTGCATGAGAAAATTTGGTCAATGATTGCATGTGCATTCTTTGCATGCATAACCGCACCCGTCAACTTTTAAAAATAGAACCTTACCCAACTTGCTTTCAGGAATGGAAAAAGTGCCCAAATTGCTCTGATATGGGCAGAAGATGTTTCTTAGAACTGAATATCTGAGTGAGATAGATGGCTCTAATATACACCAGCTTTACCCACAGCCCTCAAAATACATTACAAAGAAGGATGGCTATTCCCATTTTAGAGAGAGGGAAATGGAACCACTGTGCCGTGCCAAGAACGGAATCCAAGTCTGGTATCGACATAGCACCACAAATCTCATTTTTTTAGGAGTAACGTTAGTTCGAGCCAAGGGGTTTGGTTCAAATTAACACGTCCCAGCGTGCGCTTCCTGGTTCGAATCAGCTGTTGAGTGGAGTAACGTGCCGACGAGATCATGCTAATGAAGCGCAGGATATTTAAATCCCCACTTCATTAGCAATTTCGGTCGCCTACATTTGCATCCCTAGCTTGAACTAGGGAGCAAGTGTAGATGTACCCTAAGACTTCTTTCTCCTAGCCCTCCATAACATGCACACTGCACTATGAGATCAGTCTGCCAGTACTGCGTGAGTTCACTTCTAGGGTCATGAAGGTCCCATCTGTCACGCTTTTAAATAACTGGCTGATGGTTACGGATTCATTCGGTATACATTGTGATAATGTTAATCAAGATGAATTAATAGAGCCCTCACCCAGATGGCATACAGTATGCACTCCTTTGGGAATGCCACTGCCGTTTCAAAATTAATTAATGGACCTATAATTTTACAGTGGCGCTACCCAGGCAATTGCCATAATTGTAGGAATTTAATGGTCACCTGATTTATAGGATGTCAGTGCAATATAGCCAACAGAAAGAAGAGGAGAAAAGCCACAGATCACCATGGGCAAGTCCTTGGGGCCACGGTTTGAGCCCCAAATCATTGCAATGAAATCCATCTGAAATGGCAGCAAACCCACCCCCACACAACTGCCTAAGTTTCCCCTTTGACTCGTAAAAGGATGCCACCACAACTACATTTCAAGTAACAGTCCCCTTCTTGGGGCCCAGTTTATTGAGACACAGACAAAAAGTTCCCTCAGCCTTCCCGGATGCAAGCTGTTCCTTTGCTGCTTCTGCCACAGCTCGACTTTCCTGGAGCACAAGCCAGGCCCCGCAGCTGTGCAGAGCTCCTACCACAAGGCTTCCTGCTGATGTGTCCCACTGAGCCACCTGCCATAGCTCCTCCCAGTTCACTCCTCTTAAGGAGCTCCGCCAGACCCAGTCCGGGCCCTGGGCCACTGCCCTTCCTCAGTCAGGCAGGTTCCCTGCACCAGGTCTTTCCCCATATAGTCTACCTTCCTGCTTTGAGGATGGCACCTCTTCTACTAGGCACTGACTCTGGGCTTCTGACACATCATCGTCGAACATCTGATTCAGGGCTCTAAGGCCTTAATCCTTTTCCAGACCCAGCTCATCCTGGGACACCATCTCAGGGAGAGAGGATCATTCTGGAAGTGACTCTTTCCTGTTCACTGTCACAAGAAAAAACAGATCCCAAAGTGCTCACGAACCAAAGCCCCTTTGGGCTCCATTGTGATTCAGCACAACTAAGGATAAAATGGACTTAGAATGTCTCAGGAGCCTAGGGGAATTAGGTGCTCAGCGAAATGTCACAGGTTCTACAGGCGCGTGTGGCAAATAAAACCAAAAATGAATATGTTCCCACTTCTCCTCTGGAAAGCAGGAGCCATGGCTGAATACACAGTCAATGCAGTCTTTATTAGTCACTTTAGTCTCTGGATGGAACAAGTCAGTATGCACAAGTTACAGAGTTGATGTTCTGACTTGCAACTTTTATCCAGCAAAGCAAGCAATGCCCATCAGCTACTGCTAAGCCAATCTGACAGCGCCCTGTTCACACTGGTAAGGCAGCTGCACCTTTCTTCTGAAGCAGCAGTGGGCAACCTGGGCCAATGAGTGGTCCGCATGAGTGTCCCTCCTTCATCCCAGTGGGCCACAAGACTGTTTTAACCCCAACAGTCTCCTGGGACAGGGCAAGTTTGGTACCTGCGCTTGCGGCCCTAGAATTTGCGGGGGGTGCCGATTGAACCGTAGCAGTGCTTTGAATGCAGAGAGAGAACAATGGCTCCCACAGGCAGTGTTGTGCGCAATCAGCCCGCACCTCACTTCACATGCCCTTGCCTTGTCTCTCTAGTAGTACTCATAGGGAAAATAGTATGCAGACTAGGGATGTGAAGGTGTACCCATGGACATGGTTAACCGATGGTTTATCAGATACAGCAGCGGTGGGGGGTGGGAGCCGGTGTGCACAGGGAGAGAGCTTTTAAGCCAGGTCCCCGTGCATGCTAGTTCCTGTGGAGCTGCTTCCCCCGTCCCCGCTATGCTGCTGCCTCCCACAGACAGGAGCCAGTGCTTGTGGGGAGCCAGCTAAAAGCCACAGAGACAGCAGTGTGTGGGGGAGGGAGGAGGCGGCTGAAGATTTACAAAACTAAATGCATCTTAACATCCCTAATGCAGACAGAAACCAGCAGAATCATGGGCAACAGTGAACAAAATGTCTTGTGGGCCATATATCAAGCCCCAATGGGCCACATGCGGCCCTCGGGCCATAGGTTGCCCACCGCTGATTGTGTCCTTCACAGCTTCAAGGCCCAGTGTCATGGCAGTACAGATAGCAAATGTGCCACAAGAGGTATCTCTATGGGCAAGGGGATCTGGAGGGGGGCGTGACAGGAAGAGGGGTGTTGGTTCATTGTCTGGGATGAGTCAACCTGTGCTGGCAGCATCCCTGAGAGAGCCTTGTGGCACTTGGTTGCCTATGGTGCATTTTGCACACAAAGACTTTGCAGGAGCAACGAGTGATCCCACCTCCTGGTGATCACCCCGCACGGAGCCTGTAGAGTCTACATCACAAAACGCTTTCAGGGAGGGCATGTCTACACAGCCAAGCCCCCCCCCCCCCATGGCAAAGAGGTGCAAAGCCCAGCTCAAGGTAGCGGGGGCCCACACTGCGGAGCTAAAAACAGTCGTGTAAATGGCTGGGCTTGGACCACATGCAGCCCGTGAGACATTTTGTTTCCCACTGGCCACACGCAGGCTTGCCAGATTCTGCTGGTTTTCATCCATGTCGTTTTTTTCCTAGAAGGATTACACAAGCGACACACCCGTAAAGCCAGGGCACGTGCAGCGAGGTGCGGGCTGGTGGCACACAACACTGACTGTGATTGCCGGGCACTCCCTCTGCATCCAATCCCAGCGCTGCTACAGTTCCATCGGCACCTCATCCGCACGTTCTAGGCACGCAAGCGCAGTGAGCAGAGCTACCCTCTCCCCAGAGGTTGTGTTGGTTACGACAGTCTTGCAGCCTCCTGGGATGAAGAAGGGCCACTCCTGCAGCCCACTCACTAGCCTAGGTTGCCCGCTGCTCCTCTATCGCCACTCCTCAGATGTAATCCCGAAAACAATCCGTCCTCTTGAGCCCAGTCCTTGATTCACTCCAGACTCCTGGCACTGCCGACAGCCAGCAGCCCGGCTGCATTTTCCTCTGAAGGCCAAAGACTTTCCTCCCTCTTCCCTTCCTGTCTCTGTCTCCTGCTGGATTTGCTTTCTTCGCCCCAGCTTGTGACTTTTGTCTGTCAGTCACTTCCACTTGGCAGAGGCAGGGTTGATTCAGGACATCGCATGCTCTCTCTCCTTCTCTGTTGTCTGCCAGAGGACTGTACCTGCTGTGGAGTGAAGTCAGTGTCCCCGGGGGCATTGGGGGAAGCTGAGGAAGCCAGCCTCAAAGCTGGCTTTACCTTCCAAAGGCAGAGTCCTCTTACCTTCCTGGGAGGGAGGCCTGCTATCTGCTTGTAGAACCAACTGTGCAGTCTCTGCCCCTTACACAACAAAACACCATGAGACTCGTACACTTTCTGTGGCTGCCTGAGATGCAGGCTTGTTGCTCGTGTAGGAAGGGATGTTTCTCATGTCAGCTAACACTACAGAGAGCCCCAAACAAAACGCTCTGGATCCCACCAACTTAACAACCCGCAAAACAGGGTAAGAAAGGCGAGACAAGAACAGCTGAGAATGAGCCGGACGAGCATCCAACTTATCCGCAGCGGCGGCTTCTGACTGGAAATGGCGCTATGCCACGGAAAAGTCTGGGGGAACGCAGCCCCCATCCTGCTCTCCCTCACGCTCACTCAGCACCCAATTCACAACTGACCCCTACCAGAGGCACATTCTGTGTCTGAGCCGGAACACAGATGGGTATCTTAGACATGGTTTTCCCATGGTTACCAAAAAAGTCCTTGCATAACACCCAGAACATCTGCCGGCGTTTCCAGCCCTCCACGGCGCAAAAGATATTGCTGCTTCCCCTCCGGAAATCTCTACTCCGGACACTCAGGGTTGAGTATGCTGGGGTGAGGAAGGTTCCCTTTAGGAATTCAGCACTCTGCAGTTTGCTCTCCCTGGAGAACTAACCCTTCCCCCTAGCCCATTCACATGCCCTTTTCCTCAGTTGCCTTTAGAACTCCCAAGCACCCCAAGCTGAGACGGCTTTGACATTTGAAGAATCTGCATGTGTGGGTCCTCATATGACCCCGTAAATCAAGCGTGTCAGGGTTTGTTAAGCACTAGACACAGCTCCAGTGCTGCCCTGTTTAGTTAATGCTCCAGACCAGACTCACGGCTCTTCAAAGAGACGCATCCTGCAGCTCTGCCCTCCCACGACTATTGTGACTCCGCAGCACGGAGAGCAGCAGCACAGAATGGTTTTATGTGTCAGTCAGCACAGCAGATGTGATTCAGAAGGCGTAATGAGATCAGATATCAGTGATGGGAAGGATACCAATGGAGGATTATTCACATAGTCACTCTCAAGTCATGAGCAGACACTGGCCAACGCAACCCGAAAGAGTCACTGTCAAGTAGTGAAAAGGTCTGAAGAGGTCACTGTCAAAATTAATTTTTTGGGAGGGGAGGGGGGAGAGTGGGCCAGTTTTACAAAAACTAAACAAACAAAAATTCAAGATTTTTTTTCCTCGTGGAAAACACGGGACTTCAACTTTTCTCCTACAACACTGGAAACCCCAACACAACTGCTCTGGATGAGTGCATAGGAATCAAAAGTATAAGTGACAGCAAAGAGAGAATGAAACTAACCAGTCTAGTTCAGCCTATGTGAAGTGCAAAATATAAACCAAGAACCCCATGAAGAATAAATTAGACTGAAAACATTCTTTCTGCTTTACTAATCGAAAGTGCTGAAGGGAAAGCATTTTATTAAACACATGATTTGTATTTTGACCGTGTCCTGTTTAATAATCTACACCAATTTTCCGGGATTTAATATCATTTCAGATCATATTATCTGTAACAGATGGACCAGATCAGATTACAGTGCTTGTTACCCAACATATATCTAATCCAAGAGCCTTGTACTTAAAATGCTAGCCCCGCGTTCACACCTTCCTATGGGCTGTACAGCCTTCTGAAAATTGGAAAAGAAAGATTTTTAAATACAAGGCAAATCTATATCTTCCAGTTGCCTTCCTCCATGCCACTGGACAATAGTATCTGCTGCTACCCAGGTCTCGCTTTGCTTCACCCCTTTGAAACGAACATCTTTCTTGCACCTTCAGAGCTTTCTTTGGGCAGATTAATACACAGCAATATCATGTCACATAGTGTAAAATTACTTGGGTCTGTGTAACCAGAAGAATCTGATGATGTGACTGCTCCTTATCTACTATATATTTTACAGAGTTCGTCCATCTGTCTGTTTGATCAAGAACTCCTAAATGGTAAGAGCTAGGACCACCAAATTTGGTAGGCAGCTTCCTCTTTTCATAACTTAAAGCAACATAAAGGCTTCTTGGTGCCAGAAAGCCAGGATGTGCTTGGAATGGGATTGCCTCTGATAAAACCAAACAGAAAAGAGACCCCACTGCCAAATCAAGCGCAATCCTCAAAACTGACATCACTGAGGGTATGTCTACACTAGCTCGTTAGTTCGAGCTAGGTAGGCAAATCAGGGAACCGGGGGTGCAAATGAAGCCCGGGATTTAAATATCCCGGGCTTTATTTGCATGTTCCCGTCTGGCCGCCATTTTTAAATCCCCCTTAGTCCGAACTAACTGCCTGCGGCTACACACGGCAGTTTAAAGTTAATCCTCATTCCACGAGGAATAACAGTTAATCCGAACTAAGGACTTAGTTCGGATTAACTTTAAACTGCCGCGTGTAGCCGCAGGCAGTTAGTTCAGACTAAGGGGGATTTAAAAATGGTGGCCGGACGGGAACATGCAAATAAAGCCCGGGATATTTAAATCCCGGGCTTCATTTGCAACCCCGGTTCCCTGATTTGCCTACCTAGCTCGAACTAACGAGCTAGTGTAGACATACCCTGAGAGACAGATTGTTGAAAGAGATTGAGCCAAGAAACAAGCCAGAAAAATAGGATAAACCTGAAATAGAAAGGCTTCTCCATAAACTTTCAGAAAAAGAGATATAACAGAGAAATTTGGAGTAATGCTCTGTTTTGGCACAGCTAAATTAATGCTTAAGGTTTGACAACTAGAAGGCAATATTACTGGAAACCAAATTGACACTAGCCCTTTTTGCTAACACATCATGAATGATCAGAGCTTATCGGGACAAAGGAAAAAAATGCACTTGATGCAATTCTCATTTTAAAAAAATGTACTAAAAAATTAAACCAATTTTAACCATCCCTTTTTAAAGAACTCTGACATAAAAATGAACTTCACTAAAATAACCCTAGTTTTGAAAAATAAATGAAGTGCATACATTTTCCTTTTAGCTTCCAAAATAAATAAATAAATAAATAAAATCCATTGAGTTAAGGATGCCAGGTAAATTGCCTTGTGAGAAATAAAAGCAGCAGCCTGGTGCGGAAGCTATTCATACATCTCCTATGGCTGGTGAGGGAACTAAGTGAGTTACTTAGGCAACAGCCTTCTCTCAGAGACACATCTGGCCTTGCACCTTGCTACTGGGCACCGTGGAGCAAGCACAGACTATACACAAGAGAGACATGCACGGGGAGAAAATCCAGTCCCTGTGTAGCAACAAACAGCATAATCAGGACCCATAGTGAGAGCGTTGGCTTATATTCCTGGCTCCATTCACAGTCAGCAACAAAAGGGGCTTAGTGCAGGTTTCGTGCATGTAACACTGCAGGGCTAGAAACAGGAGGGAGGTTCTTCTTGACAGACTCCGGCTGACGGTGTGTATCTGCGCACCTACCGGGTCCACTGCACCATGCCGGCCAGTGTACGGCGGGCCGCTGCTCTGTTTGCCTTACCTTCTCGCTTCATGCCCATAGCCAGACACTTCTGATACCGGCAGTACTGGCACCGGTTCCGCTGGCGCTTGTCAATCAAGCAATCCTTGTTGTCGCGGCAGGTGTAGGTGAGGTCCTTCCGCACGGTACGCTTGAAGAAACCTTTGCAGCCCTCGCAGCTGTACACCCCGTAATGTTTACCTGCAGGGGAGCGAGGGGGATGAAGAAATGCAGAAATCACACAGATGCCCTGAAGAACAAACAGCACCCACACTGACCTCCAGTCTCCTCTGGGGACTTAAATTACCTGAGGCCTTGTCTAGCATAGGGTTTGAAGTGGGGTCAGGCTTTATCTTGGCCAAATTAGTGTGTGCTAATATACAATTGCTTTGTCTCGCCTGGGGTTTTTGCAGGTTATAATGCAATCAGGCTGGTTAGCTCAATCAAGACATCGCAGCCTGGACAAAGTCCTGACCTCCCTTTATCCGCGCGCTGAAAAGGTACAACATTCAGGCAGGCTTCTCCCATGTTGCCCTGGCAACCTGTCTCAACCACATGTTTGCCGTCATGTCTGCTGGTTGTGGATCAAACCCAGTTGGAAGTACAGGACTTGGCGTACCCACATGACAAGAAGTCCCTATACACGTGGGCTACAAATCATGTTTAACATCATGACCCACAATTGTGTTCTAACCCAGGAGTGGGCAATAACATGGTGGCAGTTTGCCAGGTTTAGCCACTGTATTTACCTGCACAGTTGCAGGTACCAGTGATCACAGCTCCCATTGGCCATGCATCGCTGTTCCCGGCCAATGAGAGCAGCGGGAAGTGGTACACACAGGGATACTGCTTCCTACAGCTCCCATTGGCTGGGAATGGTGATCTGCACCCAATGGGAGCTGCAATCACTTTTACCTTCTGAGGTGCAGGTAAATATAGCAGTGGGGGCCTGCCAGGAGTGTTATTTGTCTCTTTGTCAGCGGCACTTGTGGTATCAAAAGAAATGAACAAGAGACCTGGCTGGTTCATTGCTGAGGTTTCCCGCAGCACACGCAGTAATCTATGTGAGAATTAACACCCCTTTCAGCAGCTTCCCCATGGATGGGACTTAGATGACACAGTTTGCTCTGAGTTACATCAGATTACCTTCCTCTGTGAAGTCATGGAGGTGTAGCAGAGAGCAAAATTTGCCTGTAAGGATTCAGTGAGAAAGACAAGCAAGCCCAAGCTGGCTGGCATGGATCAGCTGCAGGTGTCTAGTTGCTCTGTAGACAGACGCTAAGTCAGTGGCTCTAAACCTGTGGTTTATGGACCCCCAGGGGGCCCTGTCTAAGAGTTACAGTGACATGAGAAGAAAAGGGAGGAACTTACTTTATTGTACAGAGTCAGAACAATCAATCAGAAGTGTATCTTTCATCCCGGGATGGGCAATAATTTTTGCAGGGGGGTCATTTACGCTGTGTCTGCACTACAAAGAAAAGTCAGAAAAAGATACGCAAATTGCACTTTGCAATTTGCGTATCTTTTTCCGACTTTTCTTCCAAAAGAGGCTTTTCCAACATTTGGCCCGTCTACATAGGGCCAAATGTCGGGGAAAGCCCTCTTTTAGAACATCCCTTCTTCCTTGTAGAACATGGTTTACAGGGATGCTGAAAAAAGCATCTGCATTTCCTAATTTTTTTTCGGAAAAGCAGACGTGTTCCTTGGATGCAGCAGAGCTTTTCTAGGAAAGCTCTGTAATCTAGACCAGTATTTCCCAAATAGTGCTCTGTGGTGGGTTTTTTTTTTTTTGCTTGACAGTCCCTCCCGCCTTTTTTTTTTTGGTCGACCAGTTTTCCCTGGCGTTTTTTTTTTTAAAGGGTTCCGTGGCCAAAATAAAATTGGGAAACACTGGTCTAGACGTACCCTTAGTGAATTTTGCTATGTTGCCATGAGCCAGCTTTCCCTCCCCTTTCTCCTGGAAGGGGAGGGGCATGGGGCGGAGTTGGGGACTAGACTCCCGCCAGAGTTGTCTGTGGCTGGAGGAAGCCGCCCAGGTTGCTGCAGCGAATTAAAGGGCTTGCGGCTCCGGCCCCTGCCAGGGTAGCACTGTGACTGGGAACCATGAGCTATTTAAATAGGATCCTGCTGCCTGAGTCAACGCCTGGAAATTCAGTGGCCTGGGCAGCAGGACATAAATCGAAAGCAGCAAAATGCAGTCCGCAGGTCGGATCAAAGTGTTCGGTGGGCTGCATCTGGCCCCTGGGCCGCATCTTACCCAGCCCTGTTTTATCCAGAGCGGTGTAAGAAGCCTCATCACTAGACAGAAGGATGTGGGAGAAGGAGATGGATAAAAAGCCTCCAGCAGAAGGAGGAGCTGCATTGCTCCAGTGGCAGCCAGTTTCTCAATATATAATGAAGCAACCAGCTGCTAAGCAGAGGTTGAGGGAAAATTTCACCCTTTCCCCACATCAAGTTCTCTGAGCACAGAGGAATCTGCCAAGTGCCACTTGGATGGTGAACCAGTATGACTGGATCTGATCAGGCTCCCTGAGGCAGCCCGTGAACCGAAGCTCCCTCTGAGTGAACCCACTCTGGGCAGAGAGGTGGTTGGGGCACCCTCAAACCACAGGTCGCTTCAGTTTGTTTTCAGCAGAGGGTTGAGGCTACTCTAGCCCCGCCACTCAATTAAACCCAAACCCTGCAGCCTCATTGCAAAAGGGTGACGGTAGGGCCTATAAATGGGTCATTGCCCCCTACATATTGCTGTCCACGAAGAGGCTCAGCTTTTACTGCTCCAGCCCTACCAAGTAAGGAATCGTAGAGTCCGGCATGGACACACAATTGGTATCTGCATCTGCAAAAATAATCCACAGACAGCCACATCTGCAGGTGCAGATATAAAGCAGATGTCTGTAGAGCTGTAGGGCTTATGGTTTCGGATGGCCCTGAACACTTGGCGCGGAGACTGCAATTGTCTTATCTATTCCTATGGCACCTTCAGAAGCTGGGGGATAGCCCCTTGTGGCTTTAAGGGGCCACAGACCGTTCGGCTCTTTGGGCCTTGAAGGAAGCGGGGACCTGCTCTATATCCTCTCCAAGGCAGGACCCAGGTGAGAAGAGAAGTCGGGTCAAACCGAAGCATTGCATTGACCTGGCCCAGCAAGCTAAGCCTTGTGAATGCTCATGCTGAACAACTTCAGACAAGCAGAGAGGGACTCCCCTTTCACCGAGGTCCACCACCCTGATCTTCTCCTCCATGTCCCATTTTCCAAGTTATCATGGGGGAGGGGGAATTACCTGAAGATCTGTCCCCACAGATGGCGCATATGTGCTTGGTGAAGGAGGCCATGGTTCCGGAGGGGTGCGCTGGCACTTTAAGAACTCCATTGAGTCCCAAGGGCGGTTTAATGTCTTCTGTGCTGCTGACGGGGTTCATAGGAGAACTGAGCTGTGCGGAGGGAAACACGGGGCAAGCAGTTATCATTGAGCAGGGGAGGCAGGCAAGCTGGGGCGGGGGGGTCATGCATAAATATGGCATTCTCCCACTCTGGTCTGGCCCTTCACCCAGAGCTCAGTGGTCTCCAAATGCCTCTCCGGTTACTCTGTAGAGAATGGGCAAAGCTGTGCTCTCCAGAGCAAGCTCTGCTCTCGTTCTGGGATGTGAAGGGAGGGGCGTGAATCTCCTGCATGACAATGGGAGGTTGGCAGTACTGGTTGGCCCCTACACACTCATGGTATATAGAAAATTCTTTGCACACGCCTCTGCAGAGCCAGCCTTACTCATACGTAGAACACACAGCTGTGTAGGGTGCCCGAAAATGTGGGGCACCGCTGGGTCGTCATGCCCACCCACCCGCCTCGTCCTATCCTTGCTCTGTGTCTCTGCTTTCTCCGGAGAGGATCTACTGGCAGACCACTGAACCTGGGAAAGAGCCATTCAGGTGGTAATAGCCATACCACAGGTGTTTGCCAACCCCAGGTCTAGACTGTCAGTTTCTGAATTTACTGTGTGGGTCGACAGGACCTTAGTTACAAATGTGCTTTAAAGCTATTTCATTGGGGTGTGGCTGAAGATTACACAGTCACATCTCTAAAATATTACCCTCCCGGTTGCCATCGGGCATAGGGGCATCAGTTTAATAGCACTGTGCAGGGCCCCCGAAATCCTAGGGGCGGCCCTGCTTCTCCATGCACCTCCTCTGGAGCCGTCACCTCCCAGCCTGCTGCCCCACACAGTTTTGCTAGGATGCTCAGTCCTGAGCTACAGAATCCGCTCGATTCAAGTCCTAGGACTCACAAGGCTCTGCCAATCCAGCTGGTCCCAACCTTGTAGTGCCCCTGGTATTTCAGTGCTAGGCTCCCCGACTGCTCTGAAGATGCCCTCCTCAGCCCCCAGCTTTGCTAGTCCACCCCAGCCCGGACTCACAGTGCCCCCTGCTGTTGCACTCCTGAGCTTCACAGAGGTACACCGCCCACACCCCTCAATTCTGGTTTCAGAAGCCTGACAGGGGCCCCAACCTGTGCAAGGTTCTTGCAACTGAGCACTCGACCAGTGTGACGATCTGGGTACCATCAGGCCCGCCGACGCGGGGGGAGGCAAAACGGGCGGTTGGCCCAGCGAGGCAAAGGGCCTGGGGCTCCTGGCAGCGGCTGCAGCCTCGGGCCCTTTAAATTGCCATGAGAGTGCTGTGCAGCACACTCTAGTGGCACTCGGGAGGGAAAGGGGGGGCAGAGTGATGTGCTCCGGGCGGAGCAGAGGGCTGGCTGCCCCCGGCCACGCTCCTTCCACCTGAGGCCCTGCCTCTTCTGGGAGCACAGAGTTACCCCCCCACACACACCTTGCCCAGGGTTCCACAGAGGCTGTTGGCACCCTTGGGTACTATTCACAGCCAGGGAGGGAGCCAGGCCCAGCCTCGCTAACTTTGAAGTTGATTCTTTTAGCCCAGTCCTAATCTCGCCTCATCCCTGCCAACTACATCAAACCTAAGGGTGGCACCAAATCAGGTGGCACATGGAAAATGTCCCCTTGTGGGCACAACGCTCGATTGAAATCGCCAGCATCTTCTGAACCAAGACACAGATTTGAACACAGATCTCCAGAGATCACAAATCCCCAGCCTTGGAACATGAGGGAGCAGCATACACCCCAAGCCAAATGTACTCAGCTGGGCTGGCCAACTCATCCCCACGGCAGGGTAACATCACGCCTCTGTGAATATGCAGATCATGGGCTTCATGTTACCACAAGGGGAAGGGATGAAGGGTCCGGTTAATCCTTCCATAAAGCCAGAGAAGCAGGAAGAGCCGACACCACTGTCAAATAAGCTAGCCCCATAAACCATTGTTGCCAGGTGATTTAATGGGAAGGAAAAATTCCTTTCATGCTGCCAAATGTCCACCCACGTCTGCAGGAAAGCCCTTATCTAAATGTGTTAGGAAGATTCCCCTTAACGCCGCCTCAGGACGCAGAGCGAGGAAAATGATTTGCAGGGATTATACGTGGGAGCACCCGGCTGAGATGTCCTGGTCTTCATCATCCACTCAGGCAAACACAGTTTGGCTGCTTTACACCCTGGGATTTAGAGACCATCTGCTAGTGTTATCTCTTGAAGGGAAAGATACTTAGTGAATGGATACGGGTTGCAGAAGCAGCAGGGCTGGAATTAAAGCTCTGGGAGTACGTCTACACGAGCTCGTTAGTTTGAGCTAGGTAGGGGTAATGAGGGCAACCGGAGCTGCAAAGGAAGCCCGGGATTTAAATATCCTCATTCCTCGTGGAATGAGGAGTAACGGTAGTTCAAATTAGGATCTTTAATTCGAACTACCTAGTCCGTGCCGCGTGTAGCCGCGGGCACGGAGTTTGGACTAAGGGAGATTTAAAAATGGCGGCGCCCAGGAACATGCAAATGAAGTCCGGGATATTTAAATCCCAGGCTTCCTTTGCAGCTCCGGTTGCCCTCATTACCCTACCTAGCTCGAACTAACGAGCTCGTATAGACGTACCCTGGGAGTCTGGAGGGCTCCTCCCCTCAATTTCTTTTTATGTTCCTTCAGCAAATCCCCAAGACTTCTCTTGTCCTTGTCCCCTTTCTTCTCCTTCCTCTATCTCCAGCCCGGTCAGTCAGAAAGGGTTGGGGAGATTTAAACAGGTCCCTGAATGTATAGCACCAAGCACAATGTCAGCCCATAACATAACAGTATCCCTTGAGATGTGTCAAGTTATATGGAAAGTATTCTGAAGGCTCAATGCAT
Organism: Pelochelys cantorii; assembly: GCA_032595735.1. Classification (NCBI taxonomy): domain Eukaryota; kingdom Metazoa; phylum Chordata; order Testudines; family Trionychidae; genus Pelochelys; species Pelochelys cantorii. The sequence continues at coordinate 9,181,421 of CM064347.1, forward strand.
GGTTGAGGTGGGAACAGAACTCAGAAATGGGAAGCATGAAATTCAACCCACCAGACAATGGGACTTTGGTGATTTGCAATTATTTGATTTGCAGTAGCGTGAAGAAAGCAACATCACGGCTATCTTCCTTCATACTACCTATCTAACTGTCCATCCATCCCCATATCTATCTGTCTATCTAATCATACTTATACGGGCCTCATCACAATAATCCACAATCATTAATGTACTTCTCCTCACTTCAGCCTTGTAAGGCATATCATATATATAATAGCCCAATGTCTGAGACTCTGTAACGCTGAAACGCTGGCTATTCCCTCTGAGCGGTGCTGTTGCCTCCCACCGTGGTGCTCGGCTGACTTCTGCACCGCTCAGCCGGGCCGCCACGCGGGAGCAAGCAGTGCAAGTGGCTGTTTGGGGTCCGTGCTCTCCATGCATCATGACTGCTTGTGCCACTTGCTCCCGCGCGGCAGCCCGGCTGAGAGGCACAGAAGTCAGCCGAGTGCCACGGTGGGAGGCAACAGCGCCGCGCACAGGGAACAGCCAGGGGGCGGGGCCTGGACGAGTGTGCGTTTCTGATTCAAAAGGAGGAAAGCGGAGCAGACACAGAGGACGTGGAGGAGACAGAGAGGAGGCGGAGGACAGCGAGAGAGAGAGTGAGAGAGACGCAGCAGGAGGAGAAGAAGAGAAACACAGAGTGAGAGGCGGGAGGGGGAGAAGAGAAAGAGAAAGAGAGAGAGGCAGGAGGCGGACGAGAGCTGAGAGAGAGAGAGGGCGAGGCAGTAGGAGGAGAAGAGAGAGAGAGGCTGTTTGTGCTGCTTGCTCCCGCGCGGCGGCCCGGCTGAGTGGCGCAGAAGTCAGCCGAGTGCCACGGCAAGAGGCGAAGGAGGGCGGGGCAGTGACGTACATGTTCAGGGAGTGGGGCCTGGACGAGCGTGTATCTCCGACCAAGACAGAGGAGAGTGGAGAGACGGTGAGAGGCAGGAGGGGGAGAAGAGAAAGAGAGAGATGGAGCGGAGAGAGAGTGAGAGAGATGCAGCAGGAGGAGGAGAAAAGAAAGGGAGAGTGAGAGGCAGGAGGAGTAGAAGAGAAAGAGAGAGACTGAGAGAGAGAGGCAGAAGGCGGAGGAGAGCTGAGAGAGAGAGGGGGAGGCAGTAGAAGGAGGAGAGAGAGAGAGAGAGAGAGAGAGAGACACAGAGTGAGAGACCGGAGGCTCAGGAGAGAAGACTGACGTAGAGGAGAGACCTGAAAATCCCATCTTATGAAGGGCTAATTGTCTAGTTAGCATAAGAATGGCCATACCAGGCTAGACCAAAGTCCATTCAGCCCAGCGTCCTGTCTTTGGACAGTGGCCAGTGGCAGATGCCCCAGAGGGAGTGAACAGAACAGGGAATCATCAAGTGTTCCCTTTCCTGTTAACCATTTCCAGTCTCTGACAAACAGAGGCTAAGGACACCATTCCTGCCCATCCTGGCTAATAAGTATTGATGGTCCTATCCTTCAGGAGTTTATCTAGCTCTTTTTTGAACTCTGTTACAGTCCTGGTCTTCACAACATTCACTGGCGAGGAGTTCCACAGGTTGACTGTGCGCTGTGTGAAGTAAAAATTCCTTTTGTTTGTTTTAAACCTGCTACCTATTAATTTCATTTGGTGATCCCTATTTCTTGTGTTTTGGGAACAAGTAAATAACTTTTCCTTATTCACTTTCTCCACACCAATCATGATTTTATAGACCTCTATCATATGCCCCCTTAGTCTCCTCTTTTCTAAGCTGACAAGTCTCAGTCTTTTTAATCTCTCTTCATATGGCACCTGTTCCAAGGGCATTGCCATTATCCACATTGCCCCTATGGGGAACTGAGGCACAGAGAGATTGAGGTTTACGTCGACAAAGCAGCAGGGAGGTGTAATTCCCAGCTCGGGGAGACGTACACACACTAGGTTTGACTGAGCTAGTGCCTAGCAATAGTCATGCAACCACAAGCCAACTGCCAAGTCCATGCTCAGGGTTCTGAACAGGACTGTGCTCGGATGGCTAGCCCAAGGCACTGAGGCCCACTGCTTGTTAGCACAGTAGCTTGCTCAAAGCTACCTTTTGGCATTGGAAAAGGTTCAGAAAAGGGCAACAAAAATGATTAGGGGTTTGGAGTGGGTCACCAAATGAAATTAATAGGTATCAGGTTTAAAATAAACAAAAGGAAGTTTTTCTTCACGCAGTGCACAGTCAACCTGTGGAATTCCTTGCCAATGGATGTTGTAAAGACCAGGACTGTAAAACAGGGTTCAAAAAAGAGCTAGATAAACTCATGGAGGTTAGGTCCATCAATGGCTATTAGAAATGGTGTTCCTAGCCTCTGTTTGTCTGGAAATGGATGACCAGAGAGGGATCACGTGAGGATTCCCTGTTCTGTTCCCTCCCTCTGGGGCATCTGGCATTGGCTACAGTCAGCAGACAGGATACTGGGCTAGATGGACCTTTGGTCTGACCCAGTATAGCAGTTCTTATATTCTTATGTTCTCATACACATCTATCCAAGCTGGGGATTTGACCTGCCCCTTGCAGTGACATACCCTACTGGGGACCTCACGGACCAGCGTGTTCTTTTGCTTTTCACAATCATCCAGGTGGCGAAAATACTTTGTGCCGAATTCCCTCCTGTAGGAAACAAAGCTCTCCAAATGCCATGGGTCACGCCCGCCAGTAGGAAAGGAGGCAACTTCCATCTCAAAAAACCACTCCCTGCCATGGCACCCAAAGTCCCTTTTGCTGTATGTATTTTGCCTGGCTTCTCACTTCTTCAGTCAGTCCCTGGCCTGTGAAACTCTTCACAACCAGCCCAGCATGGGGGGTGGTGTGGATGTGTCAGTCACCATCTCAGGAGAGAGTGAAGTGATGAGCAAGCCTGTGGTAGAAGAGGAAGGGAGGGTTCCCGCTCTTATCAGGTGTGATGCACAGCCTACGGCTTTCCAATCTGCCCCTCACCAAGACAAGGGTGACTGTTCAGTCTGCTCAGACCCCGTGAGCCAGATCCAAATGCCATTCACATCAGTGGGAGTCCCTCCGTCTGCTTCCGTGGGTCTTGCTGTCAAATTCTGCTCTCAAGTCTCTCCAGTGTGACTCCAAGGAACGGCCGCTGAAGTTAGTAGGCTAACTTACTGACAACATTACTTACTAACAACCACAGGGCACACCACATCAATACTAACCCTGGAACTTTCCCTTGCAACAAACCCCGTTGCCAACTTTGTCCACATATCTACTCTGGTGACACCATCACTGGTCCTAACCATGTCAGTTATACAATCAAGGACTCATATTTCTGTTCGTCTAACAATGTGATTTATGCCATCATGTGTCAGCAGTGTCCCTCTGCAATGTATATTGGACAGACTGCTCAGTCACTTCGCCAAAGAATCAATGCCCACAAATCACACATCCAACATCTTCACAAAGAAAAACCTGTTGGTCTACATTTTAATACATCTGGGCATTCCCTTGAAGACCTGACAATGTGTGTCTTACATATTTTTTCCTTTTGTTTTACCAAGATCAGACTAACACGGGTACCTCTCTATTACAAAGTCAGTAGGATTACTCCTGACTAGCGTTCCCTGTAAGCTGGGCACTTGGGCGACCACCCGGGAGAGAGTCAAATGCTGCCCAGCTGATTAGCAGAGTGCGCACATCAGTGTTTCTACTGGTGGTGCACATCTACACATGCCTCTGTGTTTATTACACAGAGATGGAAAAAACGACAGGGAACATTGCTCCAGACTTACCCCAGATCCCCTGAGCATAGAATTTGGCTCTAATTATCTCCTCTAATACACAAGGGCTTCTCCCAGCCCTGCCAAGGATGCAGGAATAGACGTCACTAGGGCTCTCATGATATTTCTGCCCTCTGCATTTTTCCCCCCATTAAAGCAAAACCTCTTCCTCCCTCTCCAGAGACATGCACTGGTTTCAAAAGGTAAGTCCGATGAGTTTGTTCATGCTGGAACACTGGGGTGCCCTCCTGGCATCCACATTTTTAGAAGGTGCTGGAGAGGGTTCCAAAAAGAGTCATGAGCTAATGAGGCACCCCCATTAGCTGGCATACGCAGAGGGGACTAACGCACGAGTTGTTCTGATCACGTCCAGTGGAGGGCAATAGCGCTCGTCTATATTTTGCCCATTCTCTGCCATATCCACCCCCCTTCTCCTCGTGAATGACCAGGCACTTTTAGTTCCTCAAATACCTATGGCAAAAACTGCATTTCCTATCTAGCCCACCCACTGCCCCCCTCCTGAATAAGCTGATGTGGTTTCCTCTCTCGACATGTCATCCCCTCTGCTCCATCCTGTCTCCATTAAGACTTCTGCTGAACCACCCCACCATCCCCTTTCAGCTGACTCGCCTGTTTCCTACCCAAATCTGGGAACACCAGGGGGCTTGAAAATATTTTTTTCCTCTTCTTGCTGCCCTGTTGGCAGCTGTCCATGAGAGACAAGGGGAGGAGGGAAACTTGAAACACAGAAATGCTACTGAGTGCAAGATTCTTGCTGTAGGTGTCAGCGCTGGTGCTCCCAGAATATTTGTGGTCTCCCCTTCCTTATCTGCTCCCTAAGCCCCCAAATAGGCAGCACTGAATTTGTATTCCAAAACAGGGGAGAGGAAAAGGAGGAGTAAAACCAGTTTGGATCTCGGGGCTAAAAAGGTGTTTCCCTGGCCCTCTCTGTGGAATGCTCGCCATGGGCCTAAAGCTGATTTTACCTGACAGCATGGTGGCATCTCCATGGTTTGACCTTTTAAAATCCAGACTGGGGGCCTCTCTAAACTTTCTAGCTTGGCCAGAAGTCACGGACTTGGTGAAGGAATCATTTAATGAAATTTCAGGCCCTGAACCTGCAGCGTGAGTCCCCAAGAGCAGGGCCAGCAGCCTCTTTTATTCGGAAAGTCAAATTAGGTGATCAGCGTGGGCCCTTCATACCTATGAGTCTGTGGGAGTTAGACAAGGATACGCTTTTTGAATCGCCACACGATTTAGGTGCACACAGGTCAAGCAGTTGGCTTCAGCGCCTTATAGGAAAACGGGAGCGATTGCAAAATGTAGCTAATGATTATTAATAGGGCTGTCAAGCAATTAAAAAAATTAATCACGATTAATCACACTGTTAAATAATAATAAGACTCCAGCTGATGGCAGGCTCCACATTGAGCTGCCCCTTTGAAATGCCGCGGCAGCGTTTCAAAGGGGCAGCACCGCATGGAAAAGCCTGCAATTAACGCACATTAAAAAAATTAATGCGTTAATTCTGCTCTGCGTTAATCGCAGGTGTTAATTGAGAGCCCTAATTATTAAACATCTTTCAACAGCATCCATAGCCACAGGCTCTGGATGCCCTAGTAGGGTCAGAACATCAGCTACCTGTGAAAGATGAAAGTTTTCTTCACCCTCCTCCTGTGCTGGGGTGGGGGGGAGGATAGGAGGGGTCACAACTCCAGAAGGGAACAGGGGAGAGTTGGTCTCCCATGATCCATAGTTCTCAGCTCAGATCTGTGCCAGTTTGAACCTCAGTCAAAATATTCGGGTGTGTTATGAGATTTGGGTGCTGGGTAATGTAGGCAAGGGAAGGCATTGCCTTCCCAAAACTGCCCACAGTGCCCAGCCACCTGGGAGGGGGCTGGAGCCGCACCATGCAGCAGCGCGGCTCCCTGGCAGCTGGGGAAGGCTGAGGCTGTGCCATGCGGCAGCACCAGCCGTCAGCTGGGGTTTGGCAGGGCTTGGCAGGGGTGGGAGGTTGTTGAAGGGGCATGGTCTCGGGGAAAAGAATGGTTACTTACCTGTAACTGTTGTTCTTCGAGATGTGTTGCTCATGTCCATTCGAATTAGGTGTGCACACTGCATGCACAACGTCTTCCAAAGCGTTTTCCCTAGCGGTACTCGTCGCGCCGGCAGGGCACCCCCTGGAGTGGTGCTGCCATGGCGGGGCATAAGTACTCCTGCCGGCGCCGCCCCACCTCAGTTCCTTCTTGCTGGACGCTCCGACGAAGGGAAGGTAGGGGGGGAGTCGAATGGACATGAGCAACACATCTCGAAGAACAACAGTTACAGGTAAGTAACCGTTCTTTTCTTCTTCGAGTGGTTGCTCATGTCCATTCGAATTAGATGACTTCCAAGCCAACCCCACTTCCAGGAGGAGGGGTCGGAGCACTCAGAAAGAGAAGTCCACGAAAGCTGAACAATCCAAACATATTTATTCAACAAACCAAACATAGAAAAACTGTAGAAAAGTGCAACGTGGTACAGATAAAACATACATATCTACAATACAGAGCTGAGGACTGCAGAGCCCACCCCTGCGTCCTCCCTAGCCTGCTGTGTCAGTGCGTAGTGCGCCGTAAAGGTATGGAGCGATGACCACGTGGCCGCCCTGCAGATTTCAGTGATTGGAATCTGCACCCCAAAGGCTACACAGGACGCCTGCGCCCTGGTGGAATGTGCTGTAACCCGGGGCGGGACCTTCCCGGCCAAGGCATAACACTCCCTGATACACCCTGCGACCCAATTGGACAACCTCTGGGTCGATATGGGAAGCCCCTTCATTCTGTCAGCGACAGCAATAAACAATTGTGTGGATTTATGAAAGGGCTTGGTCCTATCAATATAGAAAGCTAGCGCACGTCTAGCATCCAGGGAATGGAGCACCTGCTCCTTAGGGGAGGCATGGGGCTTTGGAAAGAAAACCGGGAGGTAAATTTCTTGGGACAAATGGAACGGCCTGGTTTATCCGGGTGAGGGCAGAGCCTCACATTATTGTCAGAAAACACTAGGTAGGGCGGGTTCACAGTTAACACCCTCAGCTCGGAGACCCTGCGAGCCGAGGTAATGGCCACAATGAACGCAACCTTCATAGAAAGGTGCTTCAAAGAACACGTGGCCAGTGGCTCAAAGGGGAGTGACACGAGTCTAGACAACACAAGGTTAAGATCCCAAGCGGGGAGCGGGGGTCTAACCGAGGGATACAACTTATCCAAACCCTTAAGAAACCTTTTGACCACACGGTCAGAAAACAGGGAAACTCCCGCCGAACCAACATGGAAGGCGGAGAGAGATGCTACATGAACTCTGATAGAGGAGGTAGAGAGGCCACTGGACCTAAGTTCAAAGAGGTAGTCCAGAATGGACAGGACAGGTGCATAGGACGGGTGCACTCCCCTTCTGGATGCCCAAGACGAGAACCGCCGCCACTTGGCTGCGTACGACCGCCTGGTAGACGGTTTCCTACTGCTTAGGAGCACCATCTGTACCTCCTGGGAACATTCCCTTTCCGGTTGGGTCAGCCACGGATAAACCAGGCCGTTAGGTGGAGAGAGCTGAGATTCGGGTGAGCCATGGTCCCCCCGTCCCAAGGTTGGGTCAGGAGATCCCGAACCGGTGGAAGTGTAATAGGGTCCTTGGTGAGCATGTCCACTAGGATAGGGAACCAGAATTGTCTGGGCCACCTCGGGGCTATCAGGATGACCATGGACCTGAAGGTCTTGACCCTGGTCAGAACCCTGGGAATTAGGGGAAACGGGGGAAAAGCATAGTGGATGCCTGCCAGCCACGGCACTGTCATGGCATCCCCCTGGAGTATTCCCCAAGCCCCAACAGGGAGCAATAACTCTGGCACCTGGTGTTGTGTGCCGAGGCAAACAGGTCTACTAGGGGACAACCCCACCTGTGGAAGACCTGATGAAGGGCTGAATCCTTGAGGGACCACTCATGGGCTCCGAAGGACTTGCTCAGAGCATCGGCCAGCAAGTTTTTGCACCCCGGCAGGTACTCTGCCTGCAAAACTATGTCGTGCTCTACACACAGGTCCCAGAAGCACAGAGCCTTGCGGCAGAGGGGAGGCGACCGGGCTCCCCTCTGCCTGTTGAGGTAAAACACAGCCGCCGTGTTGTCCAGGCGCACCAGGACAGAGCGGCGAGAGAGCTTCTACAGGAAGGTCTCGCAGGGTCTCCTGACAGCCCTGAGCTCCCTGACATTTATGTGCAGAGCCTGCTCTGCTGGGGACCATAATCCCTGGATCCTGTGACACCCCAGGTGTGCTCCCCAACCCAGGTCGGAAGCATCTGTGACCAGTGTAAGCGAGGGGGGAGGTACAATGAACGGAACCCCGCTGCACACCACCATCTCCTGGGTCCACCATTGTAAGGAGGCTATCACCTCCGGCGGCACTGTGAGAACCATGTCCCAGAGACCCCTGGTTTGGTTGAATGCCCTTGCCAACCAGGCCTGCAGAGGTCTGAGCCTCATTCGAGCATGTCGTACCACATACGTACATGCTGCCATGTGTCCCAGCAGCCTGGAGCAGACCCGGGCTGTCGTGATGGGGAACCAGGTTAACTCGGAGACCAGCTCCACTATGGATAGAAACCTGGCCCTGGGAACGAGTACTCTTGCCACCCTGGCGTCCAGGAGGGCTCCTACAAATTTGAGGTGTTGAGAGGGAGTCAACAATGATTTTTCTTCATTTAGCATGAGTCCCAGCCTTACGAAGAGAGCCCTTGTGAGGGAAACGTGGGCCTCTACTTGCTCGTAGGAGCGGCCATGGATCAGCCAGTCGTCTAGGTATGGAAAAACGTGTACCCCTTTTCTGCGGAGGAACGCCGCTACGACTGCCATGCATTTTGTAAAGACCCTGGGTGCTGTTGAAAGGCCAAATGGGAGCACTGTAAATTGGAAGTGGCATCGGGAAACAATAAAACGGAGAAACCTCCGGTGGCTGGGTCTTATTGCCACATGGAAGTAAGCGTCCTTTAGATCGAGGATTGCGTACCAGTCTCCTAACTGTAAAACCGGGATAACAGAAGCTAGGGTTACCAATCTGAACCTGGACTTCACGACCGTCTTGTTGAGGTCCCTGAGATCTAAGATGGGATGAACCCCGCCCTTGGGTTTCGGGACAACAAAATATCGGGAATAAAACCCGTTGCCCTGCAGATGTGGGGGGACCCTCTCCACAGCTCCCTTTTCGAGAAGCACCAGCACCTCTTGGCGGAGCGTGCCTTCATGAGAGGTGTCCCTGAAAAGTGACTGGGTGGGCGGGTTGGAAGGGGGCGAGCCCAGGAAAGGGATGGTATAGCCACACTTGACTATCTTTAGGACCCAGGCGTTGGTTGTGATTCCTGCCCAGGCGTGGGCAAACCGGGACAACCTGGCCCCAAACGGTATTAAAAGCATAGCGGCTCAGCATCGCTTGCTGATTGGCAATGCGGAGTTGCACCCCACCAGTGGCATACACCTTACGGCCCATCAGGTCAAGGCGCTTGGGCTCCCTAGCTTTTGGGGACGGCCCTGGCTGGGGAAGCCTCTCTTTTTGGGCCGCAGCCTGGACGACCAAGGACCCAGGAACGGGCTGGGAGTACAGGTGTTCGTGTCCCGACTGGGGGACATAATAGTGCATCTCGACTCCCTTTAAGGTAGGGGTCAAGGTTGCCAGGGTCTGCCATAGGGCATTGGTAATCTTGGCCACGGTTTTATTAAGTGGCAAAGCCAAGCGGGCGGGTGCATCGTCCGAGAGGATGTCAATCATGGGGTCTGTGTCCTCCACTACTGGCTCCACTGGGACACCCAGATTGGAGGCCAGACGCCTAAGCAGCTCCTGATGCGCACGGGCATCCATAGTAGGCAACGCCAGTGCGGAATCCGCCAAAGCTTCGTCCGGTGATGATGATGACGGTGACTCCTGGACCGGTGCTGGGCGCAGCACAGGAACTGGTTGAGGTGCCGGCTGGGCAGGCGGCACTGCTTGCGGAAGCGGCTCCGGTACCGAGGCCTGCGGCCCAGCAGCAGCATCGGCAGCAACCGACCTCTGGAGGGAGGGAGGGGGTCTTGACAGCGACGCCGACGGTTGCGCTCGTTGCCCCGAGGCACCGGACACCACAGAAGAGGGCACAGGCCCCTGCCACTCATGGTAAGCCCACGGTGTCCAAAATGGCCGTTGTGGCTGAGGCGGCCAAGTCTGTTGCACCCGGGAACGATCACGCCGGTGCCGGGAACGAGATCTATGCGTCGAGGAAGCTGCTGAGGACTCCGACCTGAACGATGCCGCATCAGAATCGGACGAGTAATCAGACTCAGGCCAGGGAGGCGCAGATGACGAATGTACTGCCACCGATGGGGGAGCAAACCTGGCCATGGACTCGGGTTTGCCCGCGTGCGCTCGATGCAGATGTGCCGGTACAGGGAAAAAACTGTGTCGGTGCCGGTGCCGGTGCCTGTGCCTGATGCGGTACTGGGAGAAAAGGTCCCGGTGCCGTGAGAGGAGCCGCCAACTGCGGCACCGGGAAAACCGGTCCCGATGCCTGGAGTGGAGTCGGTGCCGGGAGAACATACTCTGATGCCCGGGGTGGAGCCGGTTGCGGCACTCGGAGAACCGGTCCTGGTGCCAGTTGCGGTACCGACACGGGGCATATCTGTGGTGCCGTAGTCGGTATCGGTATTGGTTGCGATACAAACCCGGAAGAGGCCGACGTCACCGGCAATGGCAGTACCGGTGTGGCCCACAGGGTCGATGCCGGTGCCTGTGACGGTGCCGAAACGTGCATCGGTGCTGAAGAAGCTGATGCTGAAGGGCCCGATGATGGTGTCGAAGACGTCGTCGTGAGGCCAGGGTGACACGGCACAGACGCAGCCAAGACAGGGTCTGGAAGGGGTCCCAGCACTGCGGGAGGTTGAGCCCAGTCGAGCGCCGTGTGGGGCCTGGCGGCCTGCATCGATACCGGCACCGATACGGCGGCAAGCGGTACTGGTCCCACCGAGGACGGTCCCACTGGATAAGTGGCCAGTGCCGTTCGGTCGTGCCGGTGCGGAGGCGAAGCCGGTGCCAACACGGCTTCCGGCGTAGGTGATCTCGACCCTTCCACCTCAACCAACGATGGAGGGGAGGTAGTGAGGCTAATAAGGTCATGGGCTGCCTCAAAGGTGTCCGGCGTGGAGGGGCGGTGCGAGGGTAGCTGCCCTGGACTAGATGGGCGTCCCGCTCGCTTACGCCGCACCGTGGTGGATGAGGACATGTGCACCGGAGACTCGGTGCCATGGTGTAGGCTCGACTTGGACTTCCAGCTCGGAGACCTACCGCGAGACATTCTTGACCTTTTCAGTGCCGGAGAGTGAGACTGGTGCCGGGCCCTCGACGCCGAGGGCCGGTCCCGAGATGGGGCATCTCGCGTGGATGCCGGTGCACTGCGCACCGCAGAATGCCCAGCCGGTGCCAGCAGTAAAGCCGCCTCCATGAGGAGAAGTTTTAGGCGAGAGTCTCTCTCCCTCTTAGAGCAGGGCTTAAAAGACTTGCAGATCTTACAAGCGTCCGTAAGATGACTCTCACCCAGACACTTCAGACAACTGTCGTGAGGGTCTCCTCGGGGCATGAACTTTGAGCAGACAGCGCACGCCTTAAAGCCTTGCGGCCCTGGCATTCCTCACCCCCGAAGGGGGAGAAGGAAAAGAACAAAGAAATACTAACTACCTAACTAACTGAACTATTCAGGACTATTTACAATACTAATAGAAACGGGAACCATTAACTGATCTAAGAGAGACACGCTCCAACGACCGTCACAGGCGGTAAGAAGGAACTGAGGTGGGGCAGCGCCGGCAGGGGTACTTATGCGGTGCCACTCCAGGGGGCGCCCTGCCGGCGCTACGGGTACCGCTAGGGAAAACGCTCCGGAAGACGCGGTGCACGCGGTGCGCACACCTAATTCAAATGGACATGAGCAACCACTGGAAGAAAAAAGAGGTGTGGCTTTGGGTGGAAGAGGCGGGGCTTCAGCTTGTCTTCCTCAGCTGAACCTTCACCCGCCACCCATGTATGAGGAGCAGACAGAGAAGTTCTCACAGAGCGACCCAGTCTCAAGCCCATGCCGGGCTTTGAGGATGAGGAGTGAGCCTGGCATTTGAGTGGCAACCAAGATACAAAAGGAGCACTGGTGTGCAGCATTCACACTGCTCCTGCCTCAGAGGGCCCATGTCCTGCATCAACTTCTGGGAAGACCTTTCCAATCAGGCCCAGGTGGGAGCAGTGTTCAGTGGTCCACGCTGCTGGTGCCAAAGCAAGAATTGCTGTGGCTAGATCAGTGCTGGAGAGGAATGGTGCAGTCCAAGGGGATCAAAGCTGTTTCTGGCTTCTTTGGACATCCAGGAGCAGTAAAGAAAATCCCGACTGCCTACCCCACTTTGACTGCTGAGCAGCAGACCCTTCGACAAGCAAGGTAGGAGTCACCAGCAGCGTTCCCTGTAAGCTGGGCGCTTGTGTGGCTGCTCAGGGGAGATTCCAATGCCGGCCAGCTGATCAGCAGATCGCCCGCAGTGAGGTGTCTTATTTCTAGTGGTGGTGCACATCCACACGGGCCGCAGTGCACATAACATTATTCCGCACATGAATGGAAAATATTAGAGGGGACATTGATCACCCGTTTATCCCACGGCTGTGCTAATAGCTCACTCCTTGGAGAAATCTAAGGTCCTTCTGACTTCGATGGGTGGGAGAAACTAGCACTATCAGACCAAGCATTTCTCGGGGGCTGGCACAGTGTGACTACAGAGGACAAGGGGACTTAACATAGGCAGGGGCGGGATGGCTGATATAATGGGCAGATCCCATGGAAACTCCATTATCCTTCATGGCACATGGCTAAGGGTTAGCCGGCCCTGGCTCTTCGCTTGCCTGTCCCCCAGGGACTGGGACCCGAAATTGCCCCAGGGAGCGTTCCCTCATGAGTCAGCAGGAGCCCCAGCTAGTGGCTGAGTCAGCACACGGGAATGGGAACCTCCTCCGTTTCCTCTTTCAGCAGCTGCCCGAAACCACGGCCATGCTACACGTGCACCTCTTGGTTCCCACATTACCAACCCTCCTCCCCTGCCCCTCTTCCGCCCCCCCCCCCGGCGCCTGCTGCTCCTTCCTCTTGGGTGTAAGGCTCCAAAACAAAAATCTGAAGATGGGCGCCTGAGAAAGCCAACCAGTCCAGCCCCAAACCTCACACTCATTGCCATATGGAACATAGTTCTGCTTTGTGGTGAAGCACAAACTCAGCGCAGTGAGCTGAGCAGAGGGCCCTGGCGCAGATGGCAAGGAAGTGCTTTGAGTTAGCTCATGGTGGACGGGAGGCAGCGTTGCCTAGCAATTAGAACACATTCCTGGGTATCGGGGTTCCATTCCACTCTCTATTGTTGACTCTTTGTTTTAAGCTCCGAGGACTGAGTCCTCTCTGTGGGGGCCTGGGAGCGGCCAGCTCTAAAAACTGCTGCTGAGTCCCCAGATGTCCTTGAAAAGAATCAATTGTGTCTGAAGGGACGAGGCAGCCCTGCGAGAGTGGCCGCAGCCGAAGTGTGTGTCTGATCTGTCCTCGCTTCCCCCAGGCACCTGCAGAGCTGCTGCGAGAAACGCCTGGGGGGAGTCTGCTACAGTCCTGCAGGCTGCTCCAGCAGCTTGGGTCTTCCTGAGAATGGCATTGAAGTGAGCAGAAGGAATTATGAAATAGACTTGAATGGAATTTTGCTTCTCTCTCTTTTTTCTCTCGATTTTCAGAGATTCCTGGGGTTGCCAAAAAGCTCTAAGTCCTGATCTGTTCATCAGGACACCTGGGTCAGTGGACTCTCTGCTGCACCAGATTTTGATGCCAAAAGCATGTGTCTGTAACGCCAATGGACAGAACCAAACCTGGGACTTCTGGAGTTTAGTGCATGAACCTCTACAGCTAGAGTTATAAAACCAGCTGGCTCTCGGCTCAGGCTGTAGAGGAAACTCATTCTTTCTGTAAGTGGTCTAAGTGCCACTATACACAGTAAAACCCATGTTATCTGGCACGCTCGGGGATTAGGGCATTCGGTTATCTAAAAATTCCGGTTATCTGAGGGTGTGTCTAGACTACAGGGTTTTTTCGAAATAAGTGGCCTTTTTTCGAAAAAATTTCCCCTGCATCTAGACTGCTGCTGTGTTTTTTTGAAAGTAAATTGAAAGAACACGGCAGTTTTTTCAACGGCGGAAAACCTCATTTTACGAGGAAGAACGCCTTTTTTCTTAAGTGCTCTTTCAAAAAAATGCACTATGTGATGCAAATTGTGCTTTTTCAAAAGAGAGCATCCAGACTGCCTGGGTGCTCTCTTTCGAAAAAGCAACTTGCTTTTTTCGAAAGTACTGGTTGTAGTCTAGACGCTCTTTTTCAAAAGAGGCTTTTTCGAAAGTATCTTTCGAAAAAGCCTCTTTCGAAAGACGCTTGCAGTCTAGACGTAGCCTGAGAGTCCCATCAACCTTGGAAAAAACAATGGACAATAATAGTAAAACACAAGTTTTTAATATTGGTAGTTTTATAGTGTGAGGCAGTTGGTCTCACATTTCTATTTTGAGTTAAAGATGATTAGTATTTCTTAAATAAAAAATAGTTAAGCCAATCATGGTAAACCAAGCCAGGTCTGTGCGCCTGAAAATGTGACAGTATTGTGGCTGGGGGCAATGCCAGTTAACGTGTGTGTGTGTGTGTGTGTGTGTGTGTAGATAGATAGTATCGGGCAAGGGAGGTTCCCCCTTTTTTCTCCACTCTTATCCCCACCAAAGCTTATGAGACTATATACAAATATATTTTTTCTTAAGTCTCTAAGGTGCCACAGGACAACTCGTTTTTTTAAAGTTACAGACTAACCCGGCGAACCCTCTGAGACTTTACTAAGAACAGTGCACACTCCCAGCAGGTATATGGGTTACATCTGCACACTCCAGAGAGAGCCCTTTCGATAATCCAGCCTTGGAATCTTCTGAACATCCTGCTCTGTGCAGCCCCTGACAGACTTCTTGGCCTCTTCTGTGCTGTTTCCCCCTTGCTGAACTAGAGGTGCCCACCTCCCAGGGGGGTGCCCCGTGAGGCCGCAATGTTTGGAAAGCAGTTTGGGATTCGTGGCTGACAGGACCCAGCGAGAGCGAGGCATAGCACTGCTACCCACGAGAATACACTGGAGTGCCACGAAGGGCACTTTGGGCAGGACTGACTTTGCTCACTCCCTTTTATTTCTGGAGCATTCATGAGAGGAACTTAGGCCAGAGCAGTGGAGCTGTGCAGGGGGGCCCAGGACAGGAAGAGCGGGCCGAGACCAAAGTGGAGTGAGGGAGGGAGGTGCAACGGGACTGGAATGGCAGAGGGAGCTGAAGGGTCCTGGCAAAGCTGTGCAGTATGGAGAATTTGTGTGCGCCCTGCCTGCACTATGCCCTGTAGAATCATAGAGCTGGAAGAGACCTCAGGAGGTCATCAAGTCCAGCCCCCTGCCCAAGGCAGGACCAATCCCAACGAGCCACGTCAAGTGCTACCGGCGCCTCAAGTTCCCCAAAGAAATCCACCCTCTGGAAGCTACAAGAGTTGGCCCTAAATGACATTTTGCTTCCTCTGAAACTCGGCTCTGGCCCAGCCCAGCACTGCAGAAAGCCTCGGCCAGACTAGCCCATCCCTCCGCCTCTCTTTAGCCCCATCCGCAAAGCTTGTCCCTGGGCACCAGCATCCATTCAGCCTGGAGGGAGAACGCAACCAACTTTGCAAAGGAGAGTGAGCGGGGCTGGGAGGAAAGCGGCTTCACGGCTCTTCGCCCTGCACACCTCATCCTCCCGGTGTCCTTCTGCTCGGCTAGGTTCCCAGCACTAACGAGGCGTAGTCTGATGGCAAGTGGCATCTGCCATCTGATTCAAACCACCTTCCATCAGTGCCAGCTCAGCTCGGCAAGGCGGGGGACATGCTTCATTAACCCCGGGGCTTTGTGGGCTGGTAGGACGACAAAGGGAACCGTGTTCCTCTCCGCCTGCCTGCCCTCCTGTGAACCGTGGTGACAGGGCGCGTCTCCCTCCCATCTCACTGCTGGCTCAGGTAGGTCCTTCTGCCCCTAACGAAGGTGGGGGCCTAATGCTCCCAGACAGGGGACAGATGGCAAAAGCCATTAGACTGAAAACATCTTAACCGTCTCCTCCAGGAAAACCACTTAGGACATCCTGTGAGCAAATGACAGGCAGTCCCAGGGCTCCGTCGGGGTCTAGAGACACTGTACGCGCCAGGGTGCTGCTCAGCACCGTCGGAGGCACTCTCGATTCCCCTTTTCCGTTCTGTGGCTTTTCGTTTCAGTTCCTCTGGCTCGGGCATCTCTGCTTCCTAAAATAGCCACAGCCTCTCATTGAAACTCCAGCAATGCCGCCCTTTCCCATCCCAGCCTCACACTCCCTCCTGCTGGCTACTCACATGCTTGCATTGCTACATGTCTCCCGCCGCCCTGGCTTCGTGCTGCAGGGTGGCCACAGGGAGTCGTGCTGCATGGTTTCAGTTCTCCCCTCCTGGCCATCAGGGGGAAGGCAGCCTTGTCTACCCAAGGTGTGCCATGCCGGGGATTAGGGATGTTAAAATGCGTGTAATTGATGAACCATCTATTTCAGTGATTACATGGTTACATACAGGAGCCGGCACACGCTATGAGCTGGCTTTTAAGCTGGCTTCCCGCATGTACTGGCTCCCATTTGCCACCCTGCTCCCGCGGCTGTTGACCGCGTTGCTGACTCTGAGACAGAGGCAGCAGTCCGGGGCGGCAGAGGGCTCCCCAGAAGCCACTGCATGCTGGGAGCCAGCTTTTAAGCCTGCTCCCCACGCATACTGAGGCAGCAGCACGAGGTGGCAGGCAGCTCCCTGGGAGCCGGTGCACACCAGGAGCCGGCTTTTAAGCCAGCTTCCCGCACATAGCAGCTCCCACCCACCACCCCACATTGCAGACTCTGAGACAGAAGCAGCAGCCAAGGCAGCAGGTGGCTCTCCAGGAGTTGGACGGGGAGCCACGTGTAGCCATTGGGTAACCAACAAGCATGAGCTTATCGGTTACTCATTTAAACGGCTCCACTCCTCCATCCCGACCGGGGATAGGCATATGTATTGATTCCCCTAGTGCCCAGCCCTCTGGCCTGGGAGCCAGGAGATCTGGGTTCTTCGGTGAGCAGAGCAGAGGAGGACTAGGGGCAGGCACAGGAAATGAGGCATCTCCTCTTGCAGTTCTGCAACCCTGCAAAATCATACATCAGAGCAGCCGTTTTGGCTGCCCTAGCTGGCAGCAGGGCCCACGGTGGCCCCTGCAATCCCTGAACCGACACATGCTGTCCTCCTTCTGTCTGTGCACCCACACCTGGGCAGGAATGAATGTCTCACTATGTAGCTAAAGCCACTGACCACCAACGGCACTGACCACCCCTCCCCAGACACATCAATATAGGTGAGGTCTCCATCCCCTCTGGCATGGGCGCTGGGTGCCGAAAGAACTCCAGAAGACATGGGCTGATTTCAGACAGGTTCCCGAGAGGGACTTCTGCTTACCCCTGCACCCCCATGCTGTGCTCTGAAGCACAAAGTCAGGTCGAAACCTGTGAGGGGACGTCTGCACTACGGCATTATTTCGAAATAACTCATGTTATTTTGAAATAACAAGGTGAGCATCCACATAGCAAGCCCATTATTTTGAAATGATTTTGAAATAACAGGCTTTGAATTCTGGAATAATAAACCCTCATTTCACAAGGAATAACGCCTATTCCGAAATAGTATTTTGAAGAAGCGGTCATGTGAATGTTCCGCTGCTGCTATTTTGAAATCTCTCCTCCCCAGGGCCATTCAAAGTAATTACACCCCAGTGCTTCCTGGGGCTCTAAATCGAGGTAGCACGTCCACATTAGGGGAGCCTGCCTTGGACTAATTTCGAGGCTTCCCTGAAGTGTGGATGTGCTCTTTTGAAATAGTTATTTCAGGAGTTATTATTCTGAAATAACTTATTTCGAGACACCCTTAGGCTACGTCTAGACTGCCCCCTCTTGCACAAGAAAATATGCAAATGAGGCAAAGTGGTGAATATCTCCATGCCTCATTTGCATACTTAATGAGATGCCATTTTTGCGCAAGGGGCTTTTGCGCAAAAAGGAGCCGTCTACACAGCTCCTTTTTGCGCAAAACCCCCCTCTTGCACAAGAGCTGTTCTTCCTGAAAAAAGCGGCAGAATGGCTCTTGTGCAAAAGTCCCTTGCGCAAAAATGGTGGCTCGTTAAGGATGCAAATGAGGGGTGGCGATATTCACCTCCTCGCCTCATTTGCATATTTTCTTGCGCAAGGGGGGACAGTGTAGACGTAGCCTTATAGTGTAGACATAGCGTGAGTGAGGAATGGGGAGGGGAGGGTCCCAATCTTTGTAGCTCCATCTCAGGCATGCACAAAATACTGCTCTCCCTGTCCCTAGCAAAGACAGTGGTTATCCCTAGAAAATAAACCGGGTGGATATAAAAATAAAGGTGCTGGCAGGTGTTTGACTCCCAGAGCGGCTGTGAAATAAATAAACCAGCAGCCAGCAGCAGGTGGTAGCCAACTTCTTAATCTGCCCTTTTGCTCAGGGTAATACGCAGTCAGCCAGCAACAGGTGGCAGGGCCTGGATGGCTCTCCCAGCTCCTGCTATTTTTAAAAGGGACTTATCTCTTTATAGCGGGAGATATTTACATAATCTTCAATCAGCAAACCCCAGCACCTCCCTCCACCCAGGAAGAGAAGGGGAAAACACTCAGCCTGGGAGACAAGAGGGAGCCGTACGCAGAGGTTACATAGAAAAGGTTCCTAAAGGGTCCCCTTGGCCACCAGAACAGCACTAGACTTGTTCTGGTTGTTCTCAGCTATAGAATGGGATGGTTACAGTATGGACACTGGTGTTGAAGTAGCCTCAATACCAGTAGCAGAGCAGCCCCTCAGCCAGCCCTAGACTAGACAGCTATTTTTGCCCTTTCTCCCACATTGTTCCTGGCTAATCCCCGGGCCCCCCGGATCCAGTGGTCCCAGTGCACACCTATCGGGGTCGGTTCTGCTGACATCCATCAATGAGCTTTGCATAGGGTCCCAAACATTCATGCACCAGCCTGCTCCTAGGAGAGGCACTAGGTGTACTTGTCGTTCAGTTTTTCAGCTGGATTTTTGCTGTGGGCCAGGCCTGTTTTTTAGATGTCCCAAGTGAGTCTGTCCCCATTACAGCCCAACAACATGAAGCCCAGCCAAACAGTCTGACTTCCTTCACTAATGATGGAGGCTGACTCTCTTGGGCCATACAGAGGTGCAACTCCAGAGTACACCATCGAGATCTACGGGAGTACATCAGGCTGAGGCTAGTGCAAGCCAGTGGAGAACCCGGAACAAGGTTTGGAAAGCCAAGCTCCCATCCCGAATTGCCCTCGTCACCTCCCTAGAAAATTCCACGAGGGCGAGTGCTCCTTGCAGGAAACCTTGCTCATTTCTAGAGGTTCTGGATCTGGAGGGATCCTATCTGGATAGTTCAGAACACCTTACCGGCTGTTCCAGTCTGGGGCTTTGGTTTGGGCCCCCCACTACTTTTTTAAAACCATGTGGATAAGACCCATTTCATTTTAAAGCAAACAAAAAGGAAGTACTGCTTCACACAACACACAGTCAATCTGTGGAACTCCTTGCCAGAGGATGTTGCAAAGGCCAAGACTATAACAGGGTTCAAAAAAAGAGCTGGATAAATTCATGGAGGTTAGGTCCATCAGGTGGCTATTGGGCAGGAATGGTACTCCCAGCCTCTGTTTGCCAGAAGTTGGGAATGGGTGACAAGGGATGAATCACTTGATTATTACTTGTTCTGTTCCTTCCCTCTGGGGCACCTGGCACTGGCCACTGTCAGGCAACTGGGCTAGACAGACCTTTGGTCTGACCCTGTATGGCCACTTTTATGTTTCCACTGTTTGTAAATAAAACTCTTCTCCTTTCACCATCCCTCCCCAGCACTCTCCTCCCCACTCACCTGTGGGCTGCCAGTTCCAAATCCGAGGGTGGGGGTCGAAGGGACAGACATTGAGTGAGGCCCCATGGGGGAGCTGATGACGGAGAAAGGGGGGCCCATGCCATTGATGGGGGAGCTCAGAGTGCTGATGGGCGAATGGAGCTGACCCGAGGAGCCGATGCCTGGCCCGATGGATGGATGGAGGGAAGGTGCGGCCATAGGCCCCCGGCCACTCGGGGAGTTCAGGGACGTGGAATTGACTTGAGTAGAAAAATCTGTAAGACACAAAAGAAATGCTGTGGTTCAAAACCCCACCGGTGGTATTCTGAGGGGACCTCTCGTGCGCAATCACGCGGCATACTTAACGAGCCAGGCCCTGCCTATGTTCCACGAACAATACCCATCCTCCAGCTTTCCCTCAGATACCCTTGTGCCATCTTCCCGGCCATCCGCGCGAAAATCTGAACGGCCATCCTATCGCTGTCCTTCACACCTATCCTTAGCGCTCCCCTTCCACAGGTAACAGGCTCAAAACCTGTCACAGTGTCGAGGGAGCTGGTGTGCGGAGGCCACTGCTTAGAATGCCCTTTCCATTTGCTGCACTGTCCCCTTGCCCTGCCCTCAACTGTTTGTCGTATCCATCTGCTGTTTCCTGATTGCAGGCTCTTTGGGGCTGAGATTGGCTTCCCATTGTGCATGAGCAAGAGGGCAGTGGGGCCCGTAGGCACCTCCCCATCTATGACACTATTCCTCAAGGCTGGTTGTGTGTCTGTGAATGAGGAAGGTATTTTGGTGCCACTCTCTGTGTGGGGGATGTGTGTGGTATTTTCGGGAGGGTTGTGTGTCTAGGTATCTGTGTGTGCGATGGAAATGTGGGGTGTATATAGGGAGGCGTGTGTGTTTATGAATCCATGTACATGGGTTGTGTTTGCGTCCATATGAGGGGGTGGCGTGGCTTGTGTTCACAAGGGGGAATGTATGGGTTTGTGTGACATAAGCTTATGTGGAGGAGGGACTGTGTGTTTGTGTGTGTGTGTGTGTGTGTGTGTGTGTGTGTGTGTGTGTGTGTGAATGAGACAGGGAGCTGTGTGTCTGCACAGTATGTGTTTGTGGGGCAGAAGTGTGTGGGTGTGTATGTGACAGAGAGAGTAGCTTTGTGTTTGTTAGGTACATGTCTGTGAGGTGGAGCGTTTCTTTGCGCAGATCCCAATGAGCCCTGGTCACTCCGTGCCCTTCCGGGACTTTGAACTGGAATTCAACTTTGCTTGGGAGTTTTCTGTGAGCAGCACCCCCCCCCCCACCCCCTACGGCTCTGCAGTCCCAGGAGAGTGGGGGGGGGATGTTTAAAAATAGACTCCAACTCTGTGGAGAGGAGACTCGGAGCCACTCCTGGCACATTTCCTCCTCATCCTGTCACGCTGCCTGAGAAACAGCC
The DNA here is from genome assembly GCA_032595735.1 of Pelochelys cantorii. NCBI lineage: Eukaryota > Metazoa > Chordata > Testudines > Trionychidae > Pelochelys > Pelochelys cantorii. The sequence continues at coordinate 9,202,666 of CM064347.1, forward strand.
CAAACCAAGAGAGAGAAGAGCTCTTAATGCTCTTTTCCAAAGGTTGTGGAGAGAAACCGCACAACAGGGCTTTGGGCTGTCAGGGAAGCAGCTCCGACTGTCCCCATTTAGAACAGCTTGGGGGCGAGGGGGAGGGAGGAAGAAAAGAAGAAACTCCAAGCCGAAGTCCATGTGATTGCTGTCTCTCACCCAGACAGGCGTGATTGCGTCTACATTTGTCTCCCAGTGCTGGATTAAAGCATTCTGGGACCCTCTGCACTATGGCAATTGAGGGGGCATGTTTGGCTTCTCTCTCTCCTCCCCTCTGGCCCTGGTTATGAGGGAGGGGTACCTGAGCCAAGCCTGAGTGGTGCTGTGTACACTTTTCCCTGCGGGCCGCAACGCCACCCCTATCCAGTGGCCAGGGCCCCCCGGGAGGCAGGGGCGCCGGGCAAGTGCACTGAGTGCGCACTGATTAATTCAGGCCTGGCCCCACCTTTGCCACTGGGGAATCGGAAGCCCAGAGACTGGAAGGTTCACATTTTCGAAAGCGGCCACTGATGAGGGGCCCCTCCATTTTTCGGGGTCTCAAACTTAGCAGATGCTTCTGGAAACCTTGTGATTTGCCAGCGGGTTGCAAAGCTGGGCTGGAGGAGACTCCTCTCCGGCCCATGTCACAGCCCTGTTCCTCCACTGGCTTCGGCGGGTACTGCTGAGTCACGTCCCTGCTCAGACCACGAGACCCGATACGGGGCCTGAATGTGATCCCAGTGAGCAGAGACCCCCTCGGACCCCTAATAAACAGTGCCCGGAGGGAGGGGGCCAGTCTGAGTAACAGAGTACAAGTTTCTGCCGACACAAAGCAATACACGTCGTGGTTCTATGGCAAATCTCATCTGAAAATCCGCAAGTGCTTCACCGTTGGCCATTCATGCACTGGGCCTTACGATAGTCGCTTCAGGCAGGGAAACATTATCTCAGTTCTCCAGAAAACAGGAACAGCACTGACATTTCTTACCCAAAGTTCACCTGTCAAGTCAGCAGCAGTGTCAGGAACAGAACCTGCGATCCCAGCCCAGGCTCTAAGTCAGGGGTGGGCAATAAAATGGCGGCGGTTTGCCCGGGTTAGCCCCTGGCGGTCTGCCACTGCTATACTTACCCGAGCTTCCGGAAGCTTCCGTTGGCTGGGAATGGCGATCCGCGGCCAAGGAGGGCTGCGGTCGCCTGTTCCTGCAGAGGCTCCGGTAGCGGTAGCGGTCCGCCAGGACCAAACCCCGGGGAACCAGATCCAGCCTGCAGGCCGGCATGAGCCCGCCCCTGCCCTAACGACTCATCAAACTGGCCCGTGTAGGCATGACTGAGCAATATGATCCATTTAGATGCTGATGGTGCCTCGATAACTCTCATTGGCTGCCCTGCTGACCAGCCCGTTTGTAGGCGGCTCTATAAAGGGAGGACAGGGAAGTTTGCTGAGTAGCAACACCCGGAGGGAATCTCTCTGTGTGGAGAGGCATCACAATGGGGCGACGCACAGCCGGGCCCCCTCAAGCCAAGGAACAAGCCAGACAAAGGGCCGCTGTGTCCTCTCAGCACTGAGCACTCCACTCTCATCTTGTAATCCCTTGTAGGCCTGTGCCCATTGTGTCTGGCAGGCAGAGAGCTTTCCCAAAGTTGTAGCCATAACAGGATTACAAGTGTGAAGAAAGAGGCTCCCTCCCTGAGGAGATCATTCTTAAACCTCCCAGAGAAGGGCCAGAAAGTGGCTTCCCAGGGGCTCGAACACAAAAGCAGGGAGGGATTAGGCTCCAAAACTCTGAGTGGCAGCGGAGGTTTCGACATCTTCCAGATTTCTTTTCCTGCTGGTTGCTGTGACATTGTGGGACAGGTGGTTGTAGAGAGTCCACCCGGCAACAGAGGGGAGGGGCTGGGAGATTGTGTGCAGCATGTCACACGGGTGCACCAACACTGCACACCCATGCCTGACCTACAATGGCAGGGACCCCCGACGCTGCATACTAATGTTAGATTCATGGATGCCCTGGGCTCACGGAGAAGCACAAGGCCACACCAAGTGCAGAGCTGTAATAGTGTAGTCGATTAACCAATGAACCAATAAGTTTATCAGTTACTGCTACAGACTGCACGCATTCCCTCTCCCCTCCCCCCACCAGTACATTTTTTAGCAGGCTGGCCAGCAGCCCAGCTCAGTCCTGTCTGGGACCTATCCCTACTGCAGCTCTGCTGCTAAAGTGTATTAGGAGCCAGGTGAGCAGGCAGCCTGGCTCAGTTCCGACTTGCGCTGGGTCCAGGAACTCAGACCCCACCACGGACAAGGGCTGCTGCCACCCCACGCTGCTGCCTCTGTATCAGAGGCAGCAGCACAGGGCAACAGGCAGCTGGTCCGTGAGGGGAGCTGGTTGTTAAATTGGCTCCCCTCACAGACAGCTTCCGCCTGGCACCCCAGCTGCTGCCTCTGATATGGAGGCAGCAGTGCAGAGTGGCAGGGGGCTCCTCGAGAGGGGGATCGGATTGCACTGGCTGCTGGCCCTGCCTGCACAGACTGTAGAATAGTTGAATAACCGATAAGAATTCATGAGGTTAATCGACTATTCAATTAACCAGTATTTAACATCCCTAACCAAGTGTTGATTGCATGTAAGCTCCTGGCATAAAATCCCCTCCTGGATTCAAGCTGGGTAAACAGAGGAAGCGTCCTGGGCAGGATGGCAAGAAATTATGACCAAGCAATTTGAGCCCCACCAAACAGGTCCCAAAGGATCCCAGAAATGATCAAACCCTGTTTTGGATTCATATCACCCATGTAGAGCCCTGCACAGCTGCAAAACAGTTATCCAGGTCTGCATCCAGATCTGCAAAAACGAGCTACGGAGATCTGCATCCACATCCGCGGGTGCAGATCCCTGCGGAGATGAAGCCGATGTCTGCACATTTGCAGGGCTCTATACCCAGGCACAACAGAAATGCTACTTTGGTGAGACGGCGCAGGCAGTCCAGGCTGAATCTGCTCCTAAGAGGTGTGCTGAAGAAAAGAAGAGGCACGTGAACTGAAAGGAGAGAGAAGGAAAGGAGGCTGAGTGAGGGGCAGGGAAGGTTTTTTCCTTTTAAAGCAAGGCCCTGAGTAGTTAACGCAAATGCACGAAGTGGCAAAGGTCACGGACAGGTTCCTGGAGATCAGCCCACACCCAGAATAACAGCAGAAAACAAAAAGCTTGCTGAACCCAGCCTGCTGTCCAAGTGCCTTTCCCAAAACACACAGCTACCTTCCAGCAAAATTAGAACCAAACGCAAAAACACCACCGCTTCCGTCGCCACATATACTCGCTCTCCTCCTGAACCGGCTTCTATTACTCATCCTGTTTACACATTACTATCCAAGCAGACACATTCCCAGGCACCCAGGGAGGAACTGGGCGTGTTTTCTGGGGCAGGTCTGGAGAAAATCATCTAGGCAGAAAGAAAAAGAAGAAAAATCGTTTGTGTTGAAGGAACGTGTGAGTGCATGAATGTGTGTTATGTGGGGGGTTGTGTACACGCATGCATGCCTGTGTATTGTTTGTGTGTTGTTTCTGCAGGCATGTGTTATATGTGCATGTTTGTGCACAAGTGTATGTGTGCATGCATGGCTCTTTTTTGCATATGCCTGGGATATGTTTGTGCCTTGCATGCATGTGCTGTGTGTTTGTGTACATGCACACGTGTGTTTTGTGCATGCACCTTTCCACGTGTGTGTTTAGCAGAGAAGACTTCACTCCCTCCAATCTGACCCAGCTCTGAATTTTTTAGGAGGCCCTTGTATTTATAACAGGCAAGACTCAACTCCTGCATCCAAACAGCCCTTGAATGTTGGGGTGCTTGACATCCCAATCCAAATAATGCTATCTTGCCTAGTGCTGCCTCAGAGCTTGTCTCAAGGAGGTGTTTAAAGAAGGGACGATCCGTAACATTTCACCAGGAAAGGAATTTTAGTTAAAAAAAATTAAAAAGGGAATGGAAACGTTCGATGAATTTCCCTTCCCATTTTCCAGCCACATGCGCACACAGTTTTCCATAGGTGGCGGGTACAGATGGCAGGGGTATCTTTCAAAGTGGTTTATTAACACTACAGAATTGCCTCTCCCACGCCAGGATAAATAAAACTGCGATCTCATAGGAGACTGCGGGATCTTGAGCTTCATGGCTTTGGTAACAGCTGAGCAGCTCACAGGCTCCATAACAAGCCTGACACCTCCAAGTCACAAGTTCAGAAACTGACCCTCCGCCCATTGACCCATGTGAAACTGCTTTGGTGGGTCTTAGTCCAGCCCCAGTAGAGGAGTGTCCGTATCACATAAAACCCACTGACACTAATTGCCCCCTTTGTTTGCACACTCTGCCAAAACACCAAGGACTGAATAGAGGCATTGAGAGACTGAACTCACCCAGGGAAAAGGCTCTCTCCAGGCTTGAGTTAAGGAACCCTCACCAGGAGGCTGGATTGTCATAGCCTTTTGCTGTACAAGGTCTGTGCAAAAATACAAGGTCTGGCTGGTGGTTTTGCCTGTGTGGGGGGTCTAAATGAGCACCGCATTTGGGGGTAGGAAGGAATTTCCCCCCTAGGTCAGCTTGGCAGAGAGCCTAGAAGGGGTTTGCCTTCCTCTCCACCATGGGGCACAGGTCACTGGCAGACTTGATTGAGTGTCAATAGTGAATTCTCTGTAACTTAAAAGTCTTTAAATCATGATTTGAGGGATTCAGTAACTCAGACAGAGGTTACGGGCAATGTTCCATCTAATTTTTTCCATGCACAGAATAAATTTTATGTGAACATAAGAATATAAGAACGGCCATACTGGGTCAGATCAACGGTCCATCCAGCCCAGTATCCTTTCTGCCGACAGTGGCCAATACCAGATGCCCCAGAAGAAGGGAACAAAACGTGATCCCTCCCCTGTCACCCACCTCCAGAGAAACAGAGGCTAGGGGACACCATTCCTACCCATCCTGGCTAATAGCCATTGATGGACCTAACCTCCATGAATCTATCGAGCTTTTTTGAACCTTGTTCAACTCCTAGTCTTCACCACATCCTCTGGCAAAGAGTTCCACAGGTTGACTGTGCGCTGAGTGAAGAAAAACTTCCTTTGGTTTGTTTTAAACCTGCTGCCTATTAATTTCATTTGGTGACCCCTAGTTCTTATATTGTGGAAATAAGTAAATAACTTTTCCTTATTCATTTTTTCCACACCAGTCATGATTTTTTAGACCTCTATCATATCCCCCCCTTAGTGCACCAAGACATATGCGGATGTGAACTACCAATAGAAATGCATTCTTGCAGCTGTGGGCACTCTGCTAATCAGCTGGGAGGCACCTGAATCTCTCCTAGATAGCCGCCCAAGTGCACAGCTTACAAGGAACACTGGTTAGGGGTCTGTTACAGGAGTGGGTGGGTGAGGTTCTCTGGTTTGCAACGTGCAGGATAAGACTGGTTGATGATGATGGTCCCTTCTGATCTTAAAGTCTATGAAACGGTGATTGAAGTATTTCTTCACCCAATGCACAGTCAACCTGTGGAACTCCCTGCCAGAGGATGTTGTGAAGACTGGACTTTAACAGGATTCAAAAAAGAGCTAGATACATTCATGGAGGATAGGTCTATCAATGGCTATTAGCCAGGATGGGTAGGAATGGTGTCCCTAGCCTCTGTTTGTCAGAAGCTGGGAATGGATGACAGGAGAGGGATCACTTGATGGTTACCTATTCTGCTCATTCCCTCTGGGGAACCTGGCATAGGCCACTGTCGGCAGACAGGATACTGAGGTAGATGGGCCTTTGGTCTGACCCAGTCTGGCCGTTCTTATGCTCATATTTGCTTTTTCTTCAAAAGAACACGAAAAGAAAAAAAAAAGAAAAGAAACCCAACTAGAGTGCAGTCTAGACTACTCACTCCAAACACAGATGTTACCAGGCCCTTCGCTCTAGCATAACCATTTCCAGCAGCAAAGTTCTGTCCTGGGAAAATCACGACTCAGGGCGCCAGGGAAGATGAAGTAGCAAGCTGTGTGCATGCGTAACACCTTCCATCCACAGCTGCCCTGACAAAATCCTCCTACAGCTTTCGAAATGCATTTCTCATCCGAAGAAGCCCTTTCCTCACCTCAGCGAGGATGCTGCAGCCGCAACCGCACAGGGAAAATCGTCTTGACCCTGAGAGGCGTTGAGTATCGCGTGACTCTCTCTGTGCCCCAGAGTGGCACAGGAACATGGTGACTTCCACCAGGGAATGGGCAATGTCTCCCTGTTTTTCCCTGGCTGCCTCCTTTATTCAACACCCGTTGCTAGAAACTGGGAAAAGTTCTAAAAAAGCACTTAGGCTATGTCTATACACGTTGCGCAAAAAATATGCAAATGAGGTGAAGCGTGGAATATCACCATGCCTTATTTGCATAATTAACGAGTGGCCACTTTTTGTGCAAAAGCCCCCTCTGGCGCAAGAGCTGTTCTTCCGCATTTTTTTCAGGAAGAACGGCTCTTGCGCGAAAGCCTCTTGCACAAAAAGCGGCCACTCGTTAATTATGCAAATGAGGCACGACGATATTCCACGCTTCGCCTCATTTGCATATTTCTGGCGCAAAACAGCACACTATAGACATAGCCTTAAAGTTTTATTAAAGTGGGACACATAAAGCCAGGGCTCATTCTCTCCTTATGCACACAGCTGCCTTTATGAAAAGTCAAGAAAAGGATGGGAAACTGTAGGGAATTCACCCTTCCTCGACTATACCTTGGAATGTCAGGGCTATTCTTTACCTAGTCCGCTACCAGCACAGCAGTCATGCAGTTAGAAGGCACAAGCCTTTTATTTTTTTGTGAGTGAGTTTGTATCTATTAGTGAATAATTAGTGAATTATCAGTGCAATTAAAATACAGGGAGATCCTGCGCTAATGTCAAAGAATGTACGGGCGCACCTGCGTGGGATGGGTTCCTACAGCTCTCTCTCTTCTCTCTCCCCTCTTAATCATCCATCTCTTGTTTCTCTCTCCCCTGTTGCTGGCTCGGCATCAAACAAGGAAGATGCTGAGTTCAAATGCAGCAGAGCAGTGGTTTTCAAATGATGGGCCATGACCCAGCACTGGGTGGTGGAATGTCAGGCCTTGGGTCTCATTGCTGCAGGGGAATCAGGTGAGCAGGGGGGGGCTAAGGCAGCTCCCTGCCTGTCCGGGCACCACAGACTGTGCTGCACCCCAGAAGCAGCCGGCAATAGGCCCGGCTCCTGGGGGGCAGGGGGAGAGCGCACAGGGCTCTGCGTGCTGCCCCTGTGCTGAGCCCTAGCTCCGCACTCCCATTGGCTGGGAACCTGCTGCTGGTTGCTTCTGGGGTGCAACAGGGTGTGCGGTGCCAAGAAGCTGCCTTAGCTCCCCCACTGCACCACTGACTGGGAGCCCCTCCTGCCCCAACCCTGACCACCCTCCAAAGCCGGAGCCCCCTCCTACAGCCCAAAGCTCTCCTCAGCCCCATCCCGGAGCCCACACTCCAGTCAAATGATGTTGGGTCGCAGCATCAACAATTTTCTTCAGTTGGGTCATAAGAAAAGAAGTTTGAAAACCGCTGCAGGAGAGAGCCTCATGCACAGAGCAGCTAGAAGGAAACTCATTAGCCCTCTGCAGCTGGCTGTGGACTTGAGCCTTACACCAAATGTGGCTACAGGAGGGGGGCAATTCTTACTCTCTAATGTTCTGGAGCCAGGCTTCACCCTGAGAGGAGAAAGATTAGCTCCCAGGAAGAGCGGTATTATGCCAACAAGTCAGGCCAGACTCAACACAAGGGCTGCTGGGGATTTGATGAATGTGTCTGCCTGCGAATGGATTGTTCCCCGTTTTCCCCCTTTCTGACTGATCTCCTCTGCCCTGGAGATCAGCTATTTTTCCTTTTTCTTACTTTCTTTCCCTCTCTCCATTGGTGTCTCTCCACACGGTGCCTTGAGAATGTAAACACTGCCACGTAAGCTTTGCACTAAAAAAGAAACCACCTGTGGTACGTACAGAGAAGACACAAATCTTTCTTAAAGCAAAGAGCTCCACTGAGGGGTCATTGTACAGCTGGATTTTAAAAGAGCTGTTTCTCCCCCAGGCAGAGCAGTGTTATATGCTCCTATCCTGGAACCCATACTGTTTGTTTTCAGGGGGTACAGATAGACTGCGGGGGGGTTTCAGGATACCAGACGTATCCTGAAAATCTCCACCACGTCCAAGGAACGCGTTTGCTCTTCTGCTTTTTTTTGCAGAAGAGCAGACGTGCTCTTTCTGAAGCCCCTGTATTCCTCGTACCATGAGGAAGAAGAGGACTTTCGAAAGAGGGGTTTTTTTCCAAAATTTGGCCCAGGTTAGACAGGCCAAATTTCAGGAAAGCCTCTTCCTACAAAAGTATGGGGAATAGATCCTCGCAGTCTAGATGTACCCAGGGTCTCTTCTGTGGGGATGTTAATGACCACAGATTTGTGTTTCCACCTCTTGTACACACCCATGCGGTAGATTTTAGACTACCCCTGGCTGCTTTAACATGGCAGTTGTACAAGTGTATCACTCAGAGGTGCTAAGGAAGGAGGGTCCAGTGGTTAGGGCAGGGTTTCCCAAAGTGTGCTCCATGGAGCCTTGGGGCTCCACACTATGGGTCCAGAGGCTCTGCAAGAAAATATTAATGACAGTTGTATGGTTGTTATTAATTTGTTATTAATTTACTGATAGTTTTCTTGGGGGGGGGGGAGGAATGTACAAGAAATATACAAGAAACAGAATTCCAAAACTATGTCTATTTATTTGGGTACCTAGTGAATTGAACATCACGACAGGGCTCCACCAAATGTTCAGGACTCTGTAGGGGCTCCGCAGCTGAAAAAGTTTGGGAAACCCTGGGTGAGCTTGGGAGACCTAGCCTATGGTTACAGTAGTCTCTCTACTCTAAGCCTATGGGAGAACATTTTGAATTACTCCTGCCACCATGAGCAGCAGTAGCTGTGTCAACAGGAGAAGCTCTCCCACGTCGGTGCTTAAGTCGCTTCGGGGGGGGTGGGGGGGAGCTAATTCACACACCTGAGTGACCTCATTTATGTCACATTAAGTGTCACATGTACATAGCCCTAGCTTCCGTTCCCTGCTTTGTTGAAGGCATGGGCAAGTGCCATGATCTTACTGTGCCCCCATTTTATAGACATGCAACTGGGGAATAGAATTTCCCACCTCACGGGGAGGGGGGGAGTGGTGCAGCACTCGGATGCTATAGGGACGAGGGCCATGTAAATGTGCAAAGTGAGATCACTAGGAAAAAAAATCCCCAAATTCACAATTCTGGATTTAAAAAAAAAAACTGTCAGAAAAGAAGAAAACACCCCCCCTCACTCCTAACAGTGATGGGTGTGAGTTGGACTGTGCTAAAAGAGGGTTGTGAGAGGGTGTGACGGCGTGTCTGCCCTGCAACTGGCCCTTGAAGGGTAAAACCCAGCCCTGGGGGAGGGCTGAGAGCAAAGCCCTGAAGCAGATACGGCCACTAGGGAGGAGGGAGACATGCTTGTTCTAGCTGGGGAGCAGGAAGGACCCGGATGCAAAGCTTGGAGGCTTCCCAAGAGAGAGCAGGGCTGGGGAGTGGCAGGCAGGCCTGGGGAGTTCTGGCCTGACTCCACTCTCAGGCTGCAGGGCCTGCGAAAACTAGGGCTGCAGGGAGGCAGCCAGGGCAGAAGGCAGCAGGTCCACACCCACTTGCCAATACTGCGTGGCCATAGGTCAGGCTGCAGTTTGCCCCTGTGCAGGGGCTAGATGACGACTGGCAGCGGGTCACTGAGGCAAGGTGGGTGTAGGGGAATTGGGGGTTCCCTGGGAGGGAGGATCCCAGAGTGCAGGGAGAGATAAACACACACACACCGTGCCAAAGGGGGATGAGACCCAAGGAGCATGGGAGGGCAGTGTCCTGAAGAGGGCACCATGGTCTGGGAGTGACGCGGGTCCAGAACTGACAGGGGGAGACACCAGCCAAGGGGAGGTGCTCTGCGGGCTGTTAAAAGCTAATTCCCAGTGCTATGGGCAGGAGGCGTCGTGGAGGTGAGTGTCGCCCCCGTGACAGATGGGGATTTTCCAAGCACATTTTAAGTTACACAAGGGAATTATTTGTTGGCCTACTACGCACCATTCATTTTTCTTCTGCCGTTCTGCCATTTGAAATGGTTTTGTGAAACTAGTTTAAGACGAAAATAAACTCTGTGTTGTGTGTACCTGTTTCTAAATCAAAGAAATACATTATCAAGGCATTTCCCCCTCCCTCTCCACCCTTAAATTGCAGCTATTTCTCTCTCTCTCTCTCTCTCTCTGCTTTCCTTTTCTAAGGCATGGATGATATTTACATATTCACACGATGCCCCACAACAGACAGAAATCAAAGTTGGATCTGTTAGGCAGTGAAATGAATAGCAATGAAATTCTGTTCTCTTCTTTTCTTTCCAAACTAATCATGAAGCCATAAGCCACAATGCTGGTATTGGAATTGTCCTAAAGTTCAAGGATATTTAGATCCAGGAGGTTTGGTTTGACCTACTGTACAGATAAGAGACCTGACTTTTTTTCTATCTTTGGTACTCATATGGGCTCCTTTTGCAGGGCAGCAGTATTGTCCCCATGTACTGTTGAGGAACAGAGGTACTGACAGGCTAACTGACTTGGCCAAGGTCACATAAGAAGTCAGTGGCAGAACTACTAGCCAAGACCTGCCTTAGTGTCCTGGCCACTGGGCCATCTTTCCCCTACCCTTCTCTACTGCCGTGTTCCTTATGTCCTCATGAGAGCCAAATGAAATTATTTAAAGTTTGAACATGTTCACTGAAAAGGGGGACATGATTTTGCACAGATTTACACTAAAAACTGTTCCATGTTTGAGCCATTTATAATTGTCATTCACACGGAAGCAAAGTGAAATGCCACTATTCTGATTCACCAGTGTTTTATACCCATTTGCACTCCCTTTGCACCCATTCGTAGAGTCATACTGCAAAGTCACAGCCTGATCCAAGTTCCACCCCAAGTTTTGGGGTGGGTTCGGATGTATAAGGGTGGGGGCTGGATTAGGTCCCCTTGCATTTGCTGCTGTGTTGGAGCTACCTGCACTGAAAGCCTCTGAACGAAATTGATTCCCAGAGGTAATTTTGTCATGGGGTGCCCCCTGAACAAGTTTCTTTTTTTGCTGTGTGAAATTCTAATTGACTATTCTTATCCCATTTTTCTCTCCTTTCCTTTCCCTCCCCATCCCCTCTCTTTCTCTGCTGTTTATTTGAAACTTAGACCCCTTAAACTCCATTCATCTGAAGAACTGCGTTGTGCCCACGAAAGCTCGTGATACCATCTACATTTTTTGTTAGTCTCTAAGGTGTTGCAGGACTATTCATTGCATTTTAAAGTTTTTTCTATTAGGGTACGTCTACACAGTAGCACATACCTCAAAATAAGTTACGCAATTCAAAATAGCTTATTTCAAAATTTGGCACTGTCTACACAGCACTTATTTCAAAATAAATCGCTATTCCAACATCTTCCTTATTCCTTGTGCAAACGAGGTTTACAGGAAGCCAGAATAAGATGCCCGTTATTTTAAATGTATTTTGAGATAACGGGAGTGCTATTAAGACGCGCAGAATGCTGTTGCGGGATAACGGATGTTATCCTGAAAAAGCGCCACTTTGTGAATGAACTCATACAGACTAACACGGCTACCCCTCTGAACCTTTATGGGGTGTCTCTGGACTGGGTTCCTTATTATCCCTGAAACTAGAAACTTTTTCCAGTATCATATCATCAGTTAGGCGGGTGATTTTTTTTTAAATAACGTTTCTATCATGGGTGCTGGAACTTGTTTCTGGGAATGCTACAACACCACCTGGCTTGAAGTGGTTTCCATTATATCTAGGGTTTACAGTTTGGTTCCATGGCTGTCAGCACCGCCCCCCAAATTGTTCCAGTCCGCCAATTTCTATACCAGCAAAAGCCCTAGTAGAGAACAGTTATTCCAGCATAATGACACTTTTACCTAGCTAGTTTATTTCACACTGAACTGGTAGGAGCACTCTTTTGCCCGTATGAGCTACATTGATGCAGGTATAGTTTGTCAATCTAGCTATACTGGCAAACCGTTTCTCATGCAGACCTTGCCTCTATCAACCACTTTCATCAGAAGACACATGGCTTAGCAGTTTCACGTGAGACAGAGAGGAAGTAAGGAAAAAAAATCAAGTCACAACAGATTCTTAGACCTTCGCCTCCTGCACCCAACGAAGGTTGCATTCACCAGGGCAAAACCAGAACTGTGTGGTGAAGAGACAACATCCGGGAAATCTGAAAGGTTGACTGATGTTTCAGTTTTACAGCTCTCTGTGGTCTCGGTGGGGAGGGAGTTTCTGTTGTAAGTCCCACATGCGGATTGCAGCTAACCCTGGGAGTTCCAAACCCGGAAACTAACGCAGATTTCGAAGGTAGCTCACACCCCACCTCTTCCTTTTTTAAAAATCTTTCTCAATCTCTCTTCCTCCTTAATCAGAAAACAGATAAAGTCTGAGTAATTAAACAGCCGGAAATTCTAAATTTGGACTGCCTCTCCCTTCCTTAATTCAACCCATTGCATATAACATCTGCAGCATTTGTAGGCAAATGTTCAAGGGCTGGTGTTTCAAAAAGACTCGGACTCCTTTCTCCTTCGGCCTCTGGTCAGATTCTTAAAAGAACTCAGTGCCTGTCATGTACCAAAGGGGCTGAGCTTCTGAAAACCTGGTCACTTATTTTAGTGTTTAAATGAGAGCACAGCTCCATTGAAAATCTAGCCCATAGCATGTAGTAACGTTTGTTCATTTTCCCCAGATCCCTGCAATAATAACTACTACCAAATCCTAGCAGGCCTTTCATCCGAACAACCTAAAGTGGCTGGCAAACTTTGCCAATGCATATACAGGGATCACCAAAATGCAGCTATTTCTGGGGTGGACTGTGGCAGCTGCCTACAACTACATAATGGTGTAGGAGAGAAAGCAATGACGATGACTATGCTAATTGCGACGCTGCAGAAAACAATTCAATGCACTCCGAATGAACGCCACCACCAGCACTGAAATTTGGCCAGAACATCAGAGCTGACCCTAGAAATCACGTGAAAATTGCCTCGGGGTATTTAATGACCACAGGGGGTCAGGATTTCACTTTTATGCCAGATCAGAGACAAGCATTGAAGAGTGAACTTGTATAGAAATATTTAATGTAGATCAATTCTGGCTCACTGTCTTTACATCAGCACAGCTAAGAACAGAATGGATTTCATAGCCTCCAACCACTGTGGCTCCTTGCAGTCCCCCCCCCCATCCCACAAGGAAAGACGGAGGCAGCTTTCGTTGTGGCAGTAAGCTCACCTCCAATTTCCACGAGCCTGCCGGAAAGCTCCGATCGCTACCCAAATCGTGTGTGTGTGTGTGTGAGAGAGAGAGACAGAGCGCCAGACAAGACTGACAGGAAGACGCCGCCTGACGCAATGGAATGTGTTCTCTATTTCTGCAGAAGCTCAGTTGTGTACACTCAGACACGCGGTGGGATGGAGCAAGGCCAAGATCTGCCCTTCTCCTCTCCAGCTCATGGTTCCAAACATTGTTTGCATGGAAGAACTTTCACGGGAGAAGTCCCATGTGAGCTTGTGATCAGACATCCTATGACATGCGAGCAAACCTGCCTATCTCCCCCTGCAGGAGAGAGCCCCTCCGTACACATTCCCTTATTCCAGTTTGGCCTCTTCCTCGTAAGACTGGCCTGTATTCTGTGAACAAGGAAGGAGAGGGATCTTCTGGCCCAACTACACTGCCATGCATCATGGCGGGATGACATTTGTATGGCTTTTTCTTTGAGACCCTAGAATGGAAAGGGCCAGTCTCATCACAGGATTCGGCACCAAGTCCAGTCTCCAACGACGCACCAGCCATCCATGGGCTGGAAAAGTTTGGGAGACCTGAAATCCACATGAAGCCAGGAGGCACTGAACAGCTTTATCTTTGTCACAGTGTCAACATTTGTGTTCAATGGCCATGAACAACAGTGCATGAAGTTCAGGGCTCCCTTGCACGGCTGCCAAATCTTACGACATCTAGTGGTTTTCTTATGCCTCCAATGTGTGGTTGCCATGTGAGCACTGCTGCTGCATCCTGTGGGGGTTGGGAGACTCTTGATCTCCCCTGCATTCTGATCCGGGTGAGTTGACACCCACTGAGTTTCGTTTTGTACAAACTCAACCTCAAAACCCAATGCTGAGGAGGCCACAATCTTTCTCACCCCAAGCTCCTGCCTCTGGCCCTAGGCATGCCTGAAAAGCAGGCTCTCCAGCACTCCACCCTGGGCTCCATGAAATGTACAAAAAACTCACCAAAAATTGTCTTTTGGCAACAAAACAGTGAGAGCATTCTCACTACAATGCAACTGTTGTCAGGAAAAACACCCAGTTTTGGTCACAAAAAAATTCTTCTCTCTTTATTGTCAACAAAGAGCCAGCGTGGACTCTGCTGTTTGTTTTCTCGAGAGAACTGGCTTCCATCAGTATCTCACAATAACTGCCCTGATGGCTCTGCTCAGTGTTTGGTGATCTCTGCTGCCCTGCAGGCATGTGCCCCTCCCCTTTCAAAGCTCCGGGAAGTATCTGACACCTGAGTGAGCTGCTCCATTTGGGGTACAGACAAATCATTACAATGCTTCTGTTCTGCCCTGCTAGGAACACAATGGCAGGCAGGCTGATGCTGCAGAGGAGAGCTGGAGAGACAGCTGTGCTGCTTTGACATTCCTTGTGGAGAGCTCACAGAGCCACCAAGGAATCACAAGAAGCACAGGGATTAGCTCTGCCTTCCCACAACACTGCACCGTGGGATGCTTACCCACACTGCTTTGCTGTGTCTGTCGACAGGTGCTAGCCATGTGGCCATGAAATGTCCACAATGGGAGGCAAAAAAACTGGTTTTGACACGTTTCCACTTCTGGTGACTTTTGCATGTCGACAGCATTTTTGTCGCCAGACCTTCCCAGTGTAGACATCGCCTTAGTCTGTGGACACCAATCCTCCAACCTCTCACCACACACACAAGCTCTTTATAAATGTTAGATGTTGCCTCCTACCAGAGTTTCACCTTACTGGGCTGATGTTATACGGTATGCGGAATAAAATTACAGTGCTGATTAGTGTACAGAGTTACAGTGGAAAAGCACCTAATCTATTCCTCCTCCAGCCCCAATCCTGTCAGCCATAAAGGCTCAATGAAACATCTGCTTTTTTCCACCAAGGAAAAAGATGGAAAACTACATAAAGATACCCACAACCAAGAAACACAAGTTGGCAGGGGGCGTCTTTTGTAGGACCCTCCCCCAAATTTCCAGGGACTGACTGAATAGCAATACTGAGGTGGTATTTAATTTAGCTATCCACAGCAGAGCTGTGCAAATGTTGGATTTTTTTTTTTTTTGGGGGTTTGCTGGTAATAAGAAATTTAAAAAAAAATTGGAGTCAAAACGAAAAAGATTTTTTAAAAAATTTTCAGCAGATCACAAAATAAAAAAATACAATTTTGATTTGAACAACATTTTCTTCGATGCAGGTTGAATTGTTTCCTTTGGAGTTGAGGCATTTTCCACATTTTAAAATTTTTTAAAGAGAAAACGGAAGGAGATTTCTAAATGAAAGAACAGTCTGAACTGAAAGTGTGAAATGTTTTTTTTTTCTCAATTATTTTTTGGTTTGGAGGCTGTTTTTATATAGACAGACAATTCAGAGAAGTCCACCAGAATTCACAAAACATTTTGGTGTTAATGAATCTATGACTTTTCACCAAAACAACGATGGCCAAAACATTTTCCCCACCTCTAGTTAACACATCAACCCACCTAGTTTCAATGCTTTCTCTCGGTCTTCACCTTGCTCCTTTTTGCTTTGTGGGTGCAATTTAGGGATGGGAGGAGCCGGGCGGATAAAATTAGACTTGAGCAGAGCCAGGACGAAGCATCATCTTGCAACTAACGCACTGGGCTTGGGAAGGGGGGGCGTTCTCTTTCCAGCTTTGTCACAAATTCACTCTATCATTTTAAACACAATTTTCACAAGTGACCAATGATTTTAGGAGTCTCAATTTTGGGGGGAAGAGGCTCAGCCTGGGGCCTACTGGGCCTGGTTTTTGGAAGCGCTAACCACCCACAACTCCCAATTAAGGTCAGTAGAGAGACCACCTAAGAAAATCAGGTCCCTTGAGACTTCTCAAGAAAGGCACCCACAATTAGAAGACGCTCAAAAACGTGGCTCCCCTGCTTCTCTTTGCCTCATTTCCTAGTTCCACAAAATGGGAATTCTGCAGCCTACGATGCGACACTAAGAAAAGAAGCGAAAACACCAAGTGAGGGTACATCTAGACTGCAGGCTTGTTTCAAAAGAAGCTTTTTCGGAAGAGATCTTCTGAAAAAACTTCTTCCGAAAGAGAGCGTCCACACTGCCAAAGCACATCGAAAAAGCTATCTGCTTTTTCAAAAGATAGCGTCCACACTGAATGGATGGAGTAATCACCTTGAAGCTGTGATTACTGTGGACAGAGTGGCCACCAAGGCACCGGTGCTTTTTCCAGGAGGCCTCTTCTTTTAAAAAAACTCCCTCTTCCGTGTCCACACACACCTTTTTCCTAAAGAGCTCTTCTGGAAAAGGCATTCTTCCTCATAGAATGAGGTTTACCAATGTCGGAAAAACCCCTGCGTTCTTTCAATTTTCTTTCAAAAGAACACAACAGCAGTGTGGCCTTAAGTGAAGTTTTTTTTTGGAAAACGGCCGTTTTTCCGAAAAAAAAACCCTGCAGTCTAGACGCACTCTGAGTCAAAAGCGAGCTGCCAGGAGAGGCCTGGAGATGCACATTTGCCCGAAGATGCCGTGGCGGAGACAGCCCAGCCCAGCACGGAAGAGTTAACTGCCATGGGCTTGAGGTGATTCTCTATAAAAGCCAGACAGATCCCACAGGATCTCCGTGCAGCCGCTGGCTAGCGCTGGATTCGCTGATTCAGCAGGAAGCCCGGCAGCGCTAGTCCCACCTCTCCATGGCAAAGCTTCCAGGAGGAACATTCCAGAATTGCTCTTCCTGCGAACGTTACTAGGGCATCCCGACTCAGGCCCCCTTCCAGCAGTCTACAGGCCCACCACACTCACACGCTCCCGACTTGCCTGCGGGGGCCTCCAAAAAGCTTCCTACACCCAGCATATTTCCATGCTGCATCCTATTTCTCCCCCCATTGATGCAAGGGGCAGCAATCATTCCCCATATAACCTAATATTGGGGGGACGGGCTTGGCTTATTTTTGTGCACTGATCAGTGGTCTCCGCTGGGCGGCCCGCTCAGGTCTCCAAATTGTCTGTAAGTGAGAGACTCTGGCCCTTAGGATCTTAGCCCACTGTCAGTGAGGGCAGAAAGAGCCTGGGCTAATTGGTGAAGGCAGGGGCAGGAAGTGTAAGCAAGCAAGAGACTCTGAGTGACTGGAAAGTGTGAGGAGTGTGAAGAGACAGGAAATCACAATGTGAAGAGAAACAGGGGGAGGAGAGGGAGAGAGAACACGCTGTTCCAAACTCGGCTCTTTCTGAGTCCAGGAGCATCATGGGACAAAACACGGGTGTGGGGCGGGAGGCGTGGGGCGGGGGTGGGGAGCAGGGAAGGCATTGAGGCAAACAAGGATTGTGCTGATAAAGCAAATGTGACTCAATCGCACGCTTGTGCAAAGATGTCACAACAGTCCTGAGAAATTACAGGCTCCTATTTCATCCCTCAAGGGCCAGCGCTGTCCTGGCTCTCACAATGTGCTCTGTTCTGCTGTCAGCATCTCTTAGCAAGTGCCCCTAATTTACTGGCTGGGAACCCGTGGTAGCAAGCAGCAATAATAGGGACAGTGTAGTGGGAGCTCTTCGGCCAGCAGAGGGCTGGGTGCGGGAGGGGGGGGCGGTTTAAATGAGTAAATACGGCAACCCTTTCACATCCATACCGTACTGACTTGCTGTTGCTCTCATCCAGAGCAGCTTCTATCTAGCTGCCTGGTACATCTTCCTGCTCTGCCCCTTCCCCGAGGTCCTCCCGGCCAGGTCTGCATCGCCACAGCCAGGACCTGCCGGTTCTCACAGCCAGGAAGGGCTGAGGGGAACACTTAGAAGCTAGCACGAGTGCCACTGTCCCTGTGCTCCCGGGCCAGGCTCAGTGCCCACAGCTTGATCACTGCTTTCCCAAGGCTGCCTGCACTGCCCTGGGGACCTAAGAACATAAGAATGACCATACTGGGTCATACTGAAGGTCCATCTAGCACAGTATCCTGTCTGCCGACAGTGGCCAATGCCAGATGCCCCCGAGGGAAGGAACACAACAGGTAATCGTCATGTGATCCCTCTCCTGTCATCCATTTCCAAAGAGAGGCTAGGGAAACCATTCCTACCCAACCTGGCTAATAGCCATTGATGGAGCTAACCTCCATGGATTTATCTAGCCCTTTTTTGAACCCTGTTAAAGTCCTGGTCTTCACAACATCCTCTGGTGAGGAATTCCACAGGTTGACTGCGCTGCGTGAAGAAAAACTTTCTTTTGTTTGTTTTAAACCTGCTACCTATTCATTTCATTTGGTGACCCCTAGTTCTTATGTTATGGGACATGGGAATAGGGGATGCAGCCTGGCTCAGGCACGGGGAGGGGGGAATTGGCAGGGGAGTCCCTGAAATGGAGGGGAATGAAAGGATGACTTGGGGTGGAAGATGGAGGGACATAAGGAGCACATGTGATGAGCTCAGCTGGCAGAAGCTATAGAAGGTGTAACCTCCCGCAGTCTGGCTCAGGGCCTAGGCCACATGCGACCCCGAGCCCCCGGAGAAGCTGAAAGGCTGGGAGCTGCAGCACTCTGGGCCCAGAGACTCTTGTGTTAAGAGCAACAGGCCAAATCCTTCACGCTTAAGCACTGATGTGCCCCCCCCCATCCCAAAGCAGCTGAATACCTCCTCAGTTGCCTGCCCAGCCCCACAGCTAGGCAGAGCACTGCAATTACCACACATTGTACAGAGGGGGAACAGAGGCACAACAGCTAAACGACTTGCCCAGAGACGCACAGGATGTCTGCCAGAGCGGGGGCCAACAGCCAAGCACGCCAAGCCCTTAAACACCAAGTCAATCTCCTCAAATCTTTCCCTGGATTAAAGCTGAATAGCATTACCTCAAGGCATGAATTCTGCCACTCTCTGAGCTATGGTCCTCCGACATCCTACAACGCATTGTAAGTGGCGGGGGAGGGGGGGGTATTGAAATGCCCATACTGTCCCACAAGATGGGCAGGTGGGGGCTGTTTACACCAGCACTGATTCTGCTTTCGCATTGTGGTCCCGTGTCCAAGAGATGGGTAGAAAAGGAGTAAATTCCAGATGTCCCATCCAAGACATATGGAGAGGGGAGGTAGGGCTGCCAGAAACTTGGTCTATTTGGGGCACTGAGGGCCATTGACTCCAACTGCAAATGTTGTGTTCATGGAAACCACTTTAAGCCAGGGGGTAATGCTGCCCCTAGTTCCCACCCCTCTGGCTGGGCTACTCTGCCGACCATCCCATCGAGACACAGCCTGTTCCAGAACCACTCGCCATGCTCAGTGTTCCATTCCAGGGCCACCCGAGAGATGGAGCTTTTCCCCCTTGGCACCTTTCCTGCCTCTGCTAAAAGTAGCTGCTTGGGAGGAAGAAAGAAAGGGAGCAGGACAGAAAACGGGGCCCAGGTACCCCGTAACCACTGGTTAATCGATTGCACTGGATCCTGGGCAGGGAGCAGCTCCCCAGTCCACAGGGCTGCCAGCATCTGGACCCATAGGGCTCTCGGCCCCCACGTGAGGCTGCCGGGCTCAGGCTGCTGGCCCCTGCATGGAGCTGCTCTCGGGCGCTGGTTAACTCGGTAAGCATCACTTGGTAAGGGCCAGCTGCCCCGTGTGGGAGGGGGCTGGCTCCGGCTTCCAGCCCCCCGCCTTCCGTGCAGGGGGTGGTTGCCTCCTGCTCCCAATCCCCCCACGTGGGGGGGCTAGCTCCCAACCCCCGCGGAGTTGTAGCAGCACTCCACCCCCCGCCACGGTGATGCTTACTGGTTAACCAGTTCCCTGTTCACATCCCGAATCCTAAATCCAAACTAGAGCAGGTGGTGTTTGTTGCAATTGCGAAAGGAGAAAGACTGTGCTGGGGGCGGGTTACATTGTTTGGTGGAGCACATTACAAAAGCCCTGCACACCTGACGCACCAAAGAAAGTTGACTCTCTGCTGCATGAAGATTACAGCGTTGATTTAACAAATCAAGGGAAAATTTGGCCCAGACCTTCTGACCTCCGCTCACCCAACCCTCCTCTCAACAGACTCCAGGACCCTTTCTGCAAACAGATTCCTGCAAACAGGGAGCAGGTCTGATTGGCCCTCCTGAGCGCTGATAGGGTCATATGAGCTTTCAGCAGCTAGTACAGTGTTAACCCTTTGAAAGAACACCTATCCCACTCCGTCCATGGCCCGGGGGCAAAGATGCTGTCCCTATTCTCTCCCCATACTGCCGCAGGGGATTCAAGAGTGTCCAGAGGCCAAAGTCTCAGAATATCACAAATATCCACAGCCAGCTAGCTCCTATTTGAACGCCAAAGACTCCAAAAGTCGTCAGGTTGACCACAACAGCTGACGGATCTCAATGGCGCTCCCAGACCCATGAGGGGAGGAGGAAGGCACGACAGGAATCTAAGCTATTTTTATTAATTGCAGAGATCGGCCAGAGGTACTCGAAGCTGATGGGGAACTGACCAAATTGTATTCATGGCACTCCAGTGAGTTCTCCCCTTACTTCCCTGGCAGGATCTCCCACTTCCTCAGACTTGGACTGTCCTGCGGCAGGGCAGCTTTGCTTGTTATTAATATACTGGGGAGGATTTGATGATAATTGAATATTTGCAACCCACTAGTTCCTTGGAGGCCCCATCCTGTTCCTCACGGTGCCAGGTGCTATACAGGCCCAGAACAAAGAAATCGGTCCAGCCCCCAAGAGCTTATAATTTGCACCTGCAGCTTTGTGGCAGTCAAGCAAGAATAGCACCCGGCAGCCTCAGCCCACTTCGAGCGATGCACGCAGGCGGCTCTCTTGTTGTCAGATGACGAGGGGAGCCCCGCTGGATTCATTAGGGACTACACCAGTGTCGAGTCAAGGCAAGATGGCGTCCCGCGTCCTTTACACCTGGTTTGCTAGGAATCCAGATTTGCCCTTAAAGGAGACACGGTCAAATTTGGCGCTAGGCTGGGAGCACCAAAGATGCAGCCAGGGGGAAAGGCGGCTTTACGCCTTCTTTGTACCTTCTACAGGCTGGGTCTTGACGCTGCCCCTGGTGTAACTTAGAGCAGCCCCCAGGCTGAGCTAATTTACAGCAGCCTCCCTGAGGCCCTCCAATTTCCCAGCCCCACCTATGTTGAGGCTTGAGAAGGAGGCAGGCTCAGGCCATACAGCGGCTCTAAATTGTGCCTGCACCGGTGTGATTCTCCCCTGGCCCATTACTGTGTATTAATGGCTTGTCCCTGCTCCTAGAATAGCACATCGGGGCTGCAGCAGAAGTCAGGGCCTGTTCCGCAATCCCAATTCACCACCGGGGTAGGAGAGTGCAATTCTACTCAACTCAATGGTGCTGTACCTGATCCCACCAGGGTTGTTCTCTGGCCCAGTTAGGCCTGTGGGTTAAGACCATCAGGAACTTTTCAGAGCAGCTGGTCACAGCTGATCTCCCCTGCAAAGAAAAGCTGCAATGTGCATAGAGCCTTAGCAGCAGGTCTGGGAGAACACGGTAACACTGAATTTCCTGGGGGAGCTGCTTGAAGACTAGGGATGTAAAATTCCAATTAATTAGCTAATCGAATAGTCAATGCAATTTGCATCAACTGTTTGATTAGTCGATAAGGGCACCTCTGTCTTTGAAGTGTAGCCACAGCCCCACGCTTTGAAGCATTCCCTCCTCTCCCCTCTCCCCCCCCCCCCCACTGCCTCTTTCTGATAGAGGCCGCAAGGGGGGGAAGCGACTAGACGACTAGTGGGACAGTCGACTAGTCGTCCACATCCCTAATCAAGACTGGTTTCCAGAAACGCTGGCCCACAACCCCCGGCCAGAGAGAGGCTGTGGCATTGCAGTCTGCATGCGTTAATCCAGATTTTGAGATCATGACCGTCATTGGGCTTTAACTGATCCAACATGGCTGACTTTAGTGCATGCCACCATGCAGTTGGCCTTTAAAGCCCTTGACAACACCGTTACCTCCCACTAAGGGAGAGAGGGAATGCCTCCTGATCTCATGCTGTGTCCCCATCCTCAGGCCAAATCGTGAGCTTTTTTCCTTTACTCCTCAATCTTCATTTTGTAACCCTCCCACTGACTTCAAGCCTCGCCCCTCCCTTTTAGGACTTGTACTTTTCAATTACACGGGTGACTACTTTTTCCCCTTGGCAATGAAAATCTCTCTCCCGCCTTCTTCACCTCAGCCCTACAGTCACCTCACCTATGAGTCCCCCATGAACCATCTGAACAGAGAAGGCTCATGCTTCCATCAGCCTTTTGAACCTGTCATGGATACTGGAACAGGCTAGAGAATTTAGGGAGTGGGGAGGTGTGTTCTGTCCTCAGAGAACAGAGAATCATAGAACACTAGAACTGGAAGGGACCTCGCGAGGTTACCAAGTCCAGTCCCCTGCCCTCACGTCAGGACCAAGCACCACCTAGATCATCCCTGATAGAGGTCTATCTAAGCTGCTCTTAAATATCTCCAAAGATGGAGATTCCACAACCTCCCTCGGCAATTTAGTCCAGTGCTTAACCACCCTCACAGGTAGGAAGTTTTTCCTAATGTCCAATCTAAACCTCCCTTCCTGCAATTTAAGGGCATTGCTTTTTGTCTTTTTATCAAAGGTTAAGGAGAATAATTTTTTTCCCTCCTCGTAACACTCTTTTAGGTACTTGAAAGCTGCTATCATGTCCCCTCTCGGTCTTTTCCAAACTAAACAAACCCAGTTCTTTCAGTCTTCACTCATAGGACATGTTTTCTAGCCCTTTAATCATTTTTGTGGCTCTTCTCTCCAATTTCTCCACTTCTTTCACCATCTCTTGAATTCTTGAGTGTGTCTCTGAAGGCAGCGTTTCTGCTGTAACTGTAAAGCGCTTAAGGGCTACGAGTTAAAATAAAATACCGGGTGCACAAAGAGAGGAGACTCTTAAGCATGTGGTTCTTTTGGCCCATGTCCTGGTTAGGGATGTGAACAGGAAAGGGTAATGCTTACTGGGTAACCTGCTGCAAGTGGAGGACTGCTCCAGCCCCGTGGGGGTCGGGAGCCGGCCTTCCTGTGTAGGGGGAGCCAGAAGTGGGAGCAGGGCCACTCCATCCCCGCATGCTGGACTGTTGGCTCCTGCTGCTGCCCCTCCTCTCCTCAGGGGGGGCTGTCAGCACAGGGCTGGCCTTACCATAAGGCGAACTGAGTCAGGTGCCAGACTTTGGGGGGGGGGCGCCACTAGGACCCAGAGTGTAGAAAATTGTGTCTGCTGCTGGTGCATATGGATTCTCTCTGCTCTCGATGCACAGAGATGGTGGAGTGCTGTGCTGGAGGAAGGAGGGCACAAGAGACATAACAGGAAGGCAGGAGAAAAGGGGACATGGGGATGTCATTTGAGCTCCCCACCTCAGGTGCGAAAATGTTGTGGGCTGGCCCTGGCCTTGCACACGGGGAATGGAAGGAGAGCGGGATCCCACTTAATCGGCTAAACTGGTTAAACCTAAGGTTAACTGATTAACCGGGATCTTATCTCTAGTCCTGGTCTTCTTGGAGAATCAGCAACCTCTGGTCTAACAAAAGCCCGATGCCTGAGATCTCAGGGGAGCACCAACTATTTGAAGCGAGGGGTTCTCGATTCCTCTTCTGGAATTACGCACTCCCTGTCCCCTTCTCTCTGGGGAATAACACCACCCATCCATGCTCCTCTTTTGGCAAACTGGAGCACGTTCCAGGGCAGGTCACTGGCCTCAGGACTCCCGGGTTCGCCCACCCACCCACTCGCTGCACTGCAGCGGGAGGTCTGGGGAACAGCAAGCCTGAGAACCGGGTGCCTACGTGCTGCAGGAAGAGGCCAGACAAGATAGCGAAGGCGGCTGCCAAATCCAGTTCCCCTTCGCTCCCCCTGCAAGTGAGACAGCGTGCTCCTTTTAAAGAGACAGGACCCGACGCGCTGTTCCCGTGAACCCGCCGACTTCGGGGACATTCTGTGCGAGGGAGAGCAGGATCTGAGCGCCGGGCCTCCCTCGGCAAATCAACCGTGACCAGACTCCCTGTGGCTAACGAAAAGAGGTCACGTGGCTACCGACCACTATCTCTCAATTGCTCCTGTGCTGCTGTTGTTGCTCAGTCACTCTGCCACTTTTGGTCACTGGCTGCTGGCCCCTCCCAAACGCTAAAGCCGGGGGTGGTTTGGAACTCCCATAACCCCTGGGGGTCCAGCAACCGCCTGCAAGTGAATGACGGTCTGTTTGGATGTGGCCACAGGGCTTCCCTGTCTGGATTGGTTCCCAGCCTAATTAGGATGCTCCCAAGCCCAGTCCGATAACCTCCATGATTCCAATCCGGAGAAGTCCGGGCAGTGGCCAGAGGACTCCAGCATTCCAGGCATTCAGGGAGGCCTCTGGAGAGATAGAGAGTTCTGGGGCAGCAAAGGGAAGGATCCTTCCAAAATAAAAATGTTGATTCATCCCCCCCTCCCCCTTCCCCGATGGAATAGCCATTAACCCCTTCTGTGCCATGTACTCACACTTTACCTTGCCTCCTGCAGTCACCCAGCCCCGCCCTGCAAGAAGACCCCAGTTTGGCAACCCCGGAGCAAGGCTCAAAGTGCAGCGGCAGTGGAAGAAGTAAGGGATTTCTCTCGCTGTCTCTGGCATCCCTTCCCACATGTTTCAGCTGGCCGGGGGTCTCATTTCAGCCTCTTTCCTTCCTACCACTTCCCAACTTTAGGCACTGACAGATCAGCATTTGCAACCGGGTAATTTACAAAATGTGAAGGGACGCTGGTGAAAGGCGGGACCTCTCTCATGGGGGCATGTGCAAACCGTGGGACGGAGTGTGGTAAATTGTGGAGAGGATGAAGGACTCTAGCACCACTCAGATACCAAGTTCCAAAGGTGAATCTCAGACCAACTAGCAGCCCAGAGAACTCCCTCATCACACAGCTACAGCTGTTCACACCAGCTTAGCACAATGGCAGTGGCCTTTACTTTAGAAGGCATCCCTTACAAGAGGGGGATGCCATGTGTTGTGCCCATTGGCAAAGAGGGAAACTGAGGCAGAGAGAGGCGAAGTGATTCTGCCAAAGTGACAAAACTGGAATTAGGACCCAGAGCTTTTTATCCGCCATCCTGTGCTCTAACCATCAGACCACACTACCTCTGAGTGTTTCCACTACACCAGCCCAGCAAGCCATGAAGGATGCCCCTTTTCCGCCCCAAGCATGGAATTATTATTAGCATTATTCACATTTGTTTTCTTTCTGGAAAGCCAAAGCAAACCACAAACACTTCAGGAATGAGGACGCCACCCCAAGGGGGGTAAAGTAGCCCACCAGCTGGCAACTGACCTAAAAATACAGTGCAGGAAACGTTTTGAACTCAAGGATGCCGGGAAAGCTAGACAAGCATATGGAGCGTGCCAATTGCCACTGTACAGTTCAGACAGAAAAGACAAGAAACCTCCTCCGTTAGGTTTGTGGCTCAGCTGAAAGAGACACACAGAACACTGTCAACCTGAGCTGCTTGGCTGGCTGATTTGAACCAGACTCCCTTCTCACACCATTTCCCCACCAACATGACTCAGAGGTGAGCCAGGCCCTGGATGTGATGCCGCATGTACAAAATGTCAGTAACCCGAGAATGACACGAACAAAAGGAACCGGAAGACAACTGCTGAGGGGACACCTAAAAACCAACTAAGTGAAAGCCAACCACCCGATCGTTTTTGGTTTCTACGATGTCTTTCTCTATTAGTCCTGAGAAGAATGCCGCTAACGAGCACAATTGCCACAGTATCTCACCCACACCTCCCCGCTGATTTCCTCCAAAGACGAGCAGGGTGGAATAGCAGGAGCAGAAGCCCAGTCACCGTAAGACCTCTTGCCAAAACAGCCACTAGCCTCTTTTTCCCATTCCCTCCATTAACAAACCAGGCTTGGGATGTCCCCTCTCCAGGGGCAGAGTGGTGGCTGAGTGAAAGGAATGGGTGCTGTCCCCAGGGCAAGTTCTGAACAGGGTCCTGACGGACACCGGGGAAGGAAAACTGCCACTGAAGGCGTCTTGAACATTCTCAGGAAATGACCTAGAAACAACAATGCTCTTGATCCCTCGGGACCCTCCATCCATGAATGATACTGGTGGGCATGTTCAGGGCATTCCATGGTCTCGATCATTCCAAGAATAAGCAAGAATAAGACATTACGGGATGCGCAAGACATTAGAATGGTAATGGGATAATCATTAGGGTTTGGCTTTCACACCACAAGCTCTCCAGACTTAAGGTACGTCTACTCTGCAAGCTTATTTCGGAAAAAGCTATTCTGGAAGCTATCTTCCGGAAGAGCTTATTTCGAACTGGAGCATCCACAATACAGGGAAGCCTCCAAATTAGTCCAAGGCAGGCTCCCTTAATGTGGGCATGCTATCTCGATTTAGAGCCCCAGGAGGCACTGGGGAGGAATGACTTAAAATGGCCCTGAGGAGGAGCTATTTTCACATAGCAGCAGTGGAGTGTTTACACACCTTCTTCTGAAAGAGCTTTTTTGGACAAGGCGTTATTCCTCATGGAATGAGGTTTACCAATGTTGGAAAAAGCCCTCGGTTATTTCGATTTCTTTCGAAATAATGCATTTGCTGTGTGGACATTAGTATTGTTTTTCCGGAATAACGGCCATTATTCTGGAATAACAGTGCAGTGCAGACGCACCCTTAGAGTATATCCCTGGTATGTCAGTCTCCAATATGAACAAAAGTGGCTCCTCCTATACATTCAGCAACCACTCATGGACAGATGGGCGTTAGAAGAACCTGATTCTGTCCACAGAAGGAATGTACGGTTGACTCTGTTAAATTAAAAATCTCCACCGAGACAGCCAGCAGGTTTTTTGTGCAATGGTCATCACTATAAGAAGCTACATAAATAGGATGGAGAGCCAGATGGTTAATAGACCAATGTGGTGTGCAGTCGGCACGTACCTCACTTCATGTACCCTGGCTTTACATGCATGAAATACCTGGAGGAAAAAACGATGCGGCCAGAAACTAGCGGAATCTGGCAACCCTGTATGTCGGCAGCAGCAAACAAAGGGTACGTCTAGACTACAGGCTTTTGTCGACAGAGGCTCAAAGCTTCTGTCAACAAAGAGCATCTAGACTACATCCAGTTCTGTCGACAAAGCAAGCTGCTTTGTTGACATGAGAGTGTAGACGCAAAGGACAGTGTAGATGCAATAACGCCTTCTGTCGACAGAACTCTGTCGACAGAAGGCGTTATTCCTCGTAGAATGAGGTTTACCACCGTCAACAAAACTGCTGAGTTCTGTCAACGTTATGTCGACAGAACTCGGCGGTAGTGTAGACGCAGGTATAGTTTTGTCGACAAAAGTCCACTTTTGTCGACAAAACCCTGTAGTCTAGGTACACCCAAAATGTCTCATGGGCCACACAGATGCCCGATAGGTAGCATGTTGCCCACAGACCATAGGTTATCCACCCCTGGACTAGAGAGTAACTCGGAGAAGAGTCTGGCTCAGAGACTAAATAATATTGTGGCAGCGTGACGGTGTTGGGCTAGTCTGATCTTCGAAGCAATAATGCTGGGAGCCCGAGAAAAGCCTGAAACAGGATGTGAGACCGGGGATCAGATGTTGAATGTTTGTGGTTTGATCTCAGTGCAATTACGGGGAATGAAAAGGGGAATAAATGCTCAAGAAAGGGAACATTGAGCTTTCTCCTCCTTTCACACCTGGTTTACGCCACGAGACAGAGCCGCAAACATTCGCAGCCTTTCCATAATTTCAGTGGGCCAGGAATGAAAACAAATAACCGCCACGGCCATGCTGAGAGGGGACACTCACTACTATGGAGCTACCCCAATTCATCCCAGTGGTTTTCAGTACAAGTTGGACCTCCCTGGTCCGGCACCCTCGGGACCTGACTGGAGTTTGCCAAATGGGGAGGGGGTCAATTCCAACCTCTCCACTGCCAGATGCCAGGCTCCCCTCCTGGCTGTCGGCCCCACTCCCAGGCTCTCAGTTTGGCTGCCAACCCCGCTGCTGGCTCAAGGCACAGGGCTCCCCTCCCAGCCCTGACTGGGCTCCCTGCCCCTGGGCTGCCAGACTGGCTCCATTCCCTGTCCAGCTCCACTCCTGGCCGCTACCCTGGCTCCCAGCCCATGCCAGGCTCCCAGCTGCACTCCCAGCCCTGGCCAAACCCCCAGCCACCAGCCCCTCTGCAGTGAGACTCCCACTCTGCTGGAGCATGGATGTTGCTGGACCAGAGAGTCCTGGACTAGTGAGGTTGCACCTGGAGTGGTACCTGTAATTCGCGCTGGGGAGAGCAGAGAATGGGACTCCTCAGTACAGCAGTGGAGAAGGGATCAAAACATTGGGGCCCGGACCAGCGTTTTGCTCTCCAACTGGTGTATCTCAGGGTATGTCTACACTACATGGCTCCGTCGATGGAGCCATGTAGATGAGGGTTGTAGACATAGCAAAATGAAACGGCGATTTAAATAATCACCGCTTCATTTACATCAAAATGGCTGCTGCGCTGTGCCGATCAGCTGTTTGTCGGCATAGCACGGTAGTCTGGACGCTCAGCGGTCGACATCAAAAGCCTTTGTTGACCGCCCCGGTATGCCTCGTGGGATGAGGTTTACCAGGGCGGTCGACAAAGGCTTTTGATGTCAACCGCTGAGCGTCCAGACTACCGCACTGTGCCGACAAACAGCTGATCGGCACAGCGCGGCAGCCATTTTGATGTAAATGAAGCGGTGATTATTTAAATCGCCGCTTCATTTTGCTATGTCTACAACCCTCATCTACATGGCTCTGTCGACGGAGCCATGTAGTGTAGACATACCCTCAGTGTAATCCTATTAAAGTCAAGGGAGGCGTATTGCTTCACACCGACTCAGGAGCCTTTTGCTTTCTACCATTGAAATGATGCCTAGGTAAATGCAACCTCCAGCTGCCACACAAACCTGCACCTCCGATGTCACCCTGCTTCTGCCATCTGCGGTCAGTGCCATTAGCAGGCCAAAATGGCCTGCAAGATGGCAGCTGGGAGGGTCGCCAATCCTGGCACTTCTACCCCTCCCCTGCGGGTTTCCCGGAGGAAGGCTGGTCCTTCTCCACGGACCAAGAGACGAGCCATTTCATTACTAAGCCTCGGCTTCTCCTCACATGTCTGATTACGATCTCGCTACTTGGATCTGTGCTCGTGTTACACGGGTGTCGCACGTCTAGGTTCCTTTCTCTTTAATTCCTGCCTGATCTGTTCTGCCATGTAAATCACGGCATCTCCTTCCTTCCTCACATTGCATCCTGAAAATAAACGCAGGTGGGTGAGTCAGGGAAATCCCATGGGAAAACTGTTGCCACCTCTTGTGTACACAAGCCCTTAAGAACATAAGAACTGCCAGACTAGGTCAGACCAAAGGTCCATCCAGCCCAGTATCCTGTCTGCCGACAGTGGCCAATGCCAGGTACCCCAGAGGGAGTGAATCAAACAGGTAATGATCAAGCGATCTCTCTCCTGCCATCCATCTCCATCTCTTACAAACACAGGCTAGGGACACCATTCCTTACCCATCCTGGCTAATAGCCATTAATGGACTTAACCTTCATGAATTTATCCAGTTCTTTTTTAAACCCTGTTACAGTCCTAGCCTTCACAACCTCCTCAGGCGAGGAGTTCCACAGGTTGACTGTGCGCTGTGTGAAGAGAACTTCCTTCTGTTTGTTCTAAACCCCTGAGCCCTCTGACTGGGCCTTAGCCAACAAAGGGGATGGAAAAGCTCCCCCTGACTTCAATGAATTTTGAGTCAGGCTCCAGGAGGGTGTATTTCCCAATCTGCCTTCCCCAGTGGGCAGGTTATTCCCCGTTCGCGACGGGCCAGGTCTTCACTTGGCTTTTACTGGGGCAAAGAGTTCGTAAAGGGCTGTGTGAACTCTTACCAGAGAATCATTGGACCTTGTATTATGGAACGTGACTCTAATTACAGCCCAGCAAAGAGCGAGAAGATTTCCCCTCTCCCCCATCATCCGCACCATATCCCTGTGGCAACTACTTGTATCAGGGAAATATGTAGTCATTTTTAACCATTCAGCTGGTGGCTTGGCTCCCTGATACAGTTATGCTGGCGTCTCCTCCTCTTTGCAGCTGCTTTTAATAGAAAGAGGAGCGAAGTTGTCTGGTAGGTAGGGGCCTGGATGGGGAGTCAAGAGATCTAGGTCCTGTTCCCAGCTATAGTGTGTAATTTTGGGCATTTCATTCCACTTCCCTGCCTCTGATTCTCCTCCCACCCTTTGTCTGTCTTGTCTAGATGGTAAGGTCCATGCTAACCATATGTTCATCACCAAGCATAATGGGGCCAGTGCATACTACTGAGATGATGACAGTACAGTTTGAATCTCGCTAGTCCAGCACCCTTGGGACCTGGTCGGTGCCAAACCAGGGAATTTTCCGAACCATGGGAGGTCAATATTGTCTAGTAGCATGACCCACACTTCCACTGCTTGCTGGGCTCTTAGAAGACATTAAGGGGTCAATCACAGCTAAATAACAGCACAGAACACTGAGCGCCAGGACTGGGGGCTATAAACAAACTTTATGGGACTGTGGGAAACTTGGCCACACCATGAAAAGGGGCCATCCAGTTAACTTAAAATCATGCTGGACCACGGATGTTGCCAGACCAAAGAGTGCCGGACTAGAGAGGTTCAACCTGTCATAAGAAGGCATTTACAAGCATCCAGGTTCTTCTCAGAGAAGAGCTCTGACAACTGCAAGCAGCAAAGAGGGTGGAAACAGCACTACACATTCAGTTGCAGCGTGGGAGGTTTGGGTTGGGCCTTAGGAAAATCTTCCTAATTGTCGGGAGGGCCTAAGCATCAAGGGTCCCATTTCCAAAAGTGCCTACGTCCTATTTTCAAAAGCGCCCAGGTGAGTTGCGCGCCCCCCCCCCATCACTGGGATCACTGGGGGCAGAGCGGAGGAGAGAACCTGGAACTCTTGAGGCCCAGAGCCGAGCCTCAGTCACACGGTGACCCTTCCTCTGAGCTTTCGATTTAAGCTCACCTCTGTTGTAAGTAAAACTGCAGCTACACGTTACTGTGACAGCCCACCCGTCGTGTTCCTGAAGGCGATGGAACCCAGGGATAGCCTGCCCTTCCCTTTACTGTACAGCAGGGGTGGGGAACCTAAGGCCCAGGGGCCGGATGCAACCCCCGGCTTACCAGGATCCAGCCCCCGAGGCTCAGGGCTTCTCCCCTAGCATTGGGGAGCCTACGCTTGGCACTCTAGCCCCCCCCCCCCACCTTCCCCCGTGGGGCTGGGGTACACAAAACTACTAACTTGGGCCCCCCTAGGCACTGGTTTGTGAGGGGAATGTGGGGGCAGTGTCTTCTCAGCCGGGGAAATCATTGAGGGGCCTTTTTTTTTTTTCTTCTCGCTTGTGTGCGGCCTCCGACTGATTTTTCTGTTGAGTCAGCGGCTCCCAACCCAAAGAAAGCTCCCCGCCCCAGGGGTCCGGCCTCAGAGCTGTGCTGTGTCTTTAAGAGGCAAGGAGGTGCAAGTCTACAGTTAGTTTGCCAGGGTCACGTGTTTCGCAGCTGCCACCAGGCAGCAATTTATAAGGCCCTG
This sequence comes from Pelochelys cantorii, assembly GCA_032595735.1. Taxonomy (NCBI): domain Eukaryota; kingdom Metazoa; phylum Chordata; order Testudines; family Trionychidae; genus Pelochelys; species Pelochelys cantorii. The sequence goes on from CM064347.1 coordinate 9,234,644, forward strand.
AAGTTCATCAGAGGGAAAAGTACTTTCCCGGAGTCCTTCCTCCCCCCCGCCCGCCCGCTTCCCTCCTCAGCAGCACAGCTCCCCATGGCCAACGCCGTCCTGAAAACCAACGGAGCTGTTCATCATCCCAATATTTCCCCCACTGCCACCCCCGGGAACCCCCTTCGTTTGCATGCTAAGAAAACATCCTCTCCCTTCCTCAAGTCGCTGACCCACCAAACAGCAGCCCATCAATAAGAGGGCAGCTCCAATTTAGCTACTTCTTGAACTGTGGTTGTCCGGTAAGTACGCCTCCCTACCCCGCTCTTCACACCCAGTCCCCATGGCCAAAATAAACCGCATACACAAAACAGACCTCCCCTCCACCACGCCGCCGCCACTCCACTCCCTTTACACTGTCCTGTCGGGAGGTTCAAAAGTTCACGATTTTCACATTTCCCTACCATTATTTCAGGAAATGGATGGAGAAAGGAAAGAATATGCTGCCTCAAAAAAAAAAAAGTAATTCCGAGGTGGAACTTTGTTCAGCAAGTCTGCAGCTTGGCAAACTGGACTCAGCGTGGCTTTCAGACAGAAAGCACCTCAGCCATTCAGCCCTGCCTCCTGAAATGTACGAGGCTTGACTCTGATCGCTTCGTGCCATTTTTATAGCGGTCTGGCACCATTGACACGGGTGTGACTGGCATCAGAATCAGGCCTGAGGTTCTCTTGCTAACACTCGGAAAGAGGAACAGAAAAAAACATAAATATATTGTAATGAGGGTTTTGCCTGTGTCTGTCTGGGAGTGAGTCAAATCTCCCCCCGTCAAAGCATGACTTTTGTCTAATAATAGAGAGACTCTTGTTCCACTGCAATGAGGAGTAACAGTAGTTCGAATTAGGAGCTTTAATTCGAACTACCTAGTCCGTGCCGCGTGTAGCCGCGGGCAGGGAGTTCAAACTATGGGGCATTTAAAAATGGCGGTGCCCAGGAACATGCAAATAAAGCCCGGGATATTTAAATCCCGGGCTTCATTTGCAAGTCCGAATGCCAACATTAGCCACCCTAGTTCGAACTAGGGTGGCAGTGTAGACATACCCTAAGGTGCTAAAGGGCCACTCATTTTTTCAGGGTTTTTTTTAAGTTGCAGACTAACACGGCTACCCCTCTGAGACTAATAGACAGACAGACATTAGGGATGTTAAATGTAGATTAATTAACTAATCAAATAGTCGATGGGATTTTCATCGACTATTCCATTAGTCTATAAGGGCGCCTCCACCTTTGAACTGTAGCAAAAGCCCTTGCTCCAGTTCCAAAGCAGAAGTACCACAGGCTTCCCACTGGCCCTGAATTCCCTGCAGCGCCTCAGTCCTTGAAATGTACAAGAGCCCCGCTGCGGGTCCTGTACATTTCAAAAGCAGAATCATAGCAGAAGCAGCGTGAGTGGAGATTGCTTCAGTCCCTGCTTGTGCCGTTTCTTGCTGTGCTTCTACTTCCTCTGCCCCCTGCAGAGATGGTGCTAGGGGGAAGCAGCTTTTAAGCGGGGTGGGGGGGGGGGGGGAGAAGCGACTAGTTGCATCACTCGTCGACTATCCGATAAGCTTATGTCCGATAAGTGACTAGTCGCTTAATCCCTAATAGACATCAAGTCTCTATAATTTTGTCCAATAACAGGCTGGCAGAGAGAGAGAGAGAGAGAGCTCAATCCAGCACAAAACCAATCTCCCCTGAATGTTGGAAGACTTTCGATGCCATTTCACATGTTGTGCCTAGCTCCTATCTCTGTTAAGGTTCACATTGGTTTGAGTCAGGATCCGAATTTTCTTGTTGACTCCATTTCTATACTGGGCAACACCAAACTGTTGGATTTCAATGCTCCAATATTTCAGAGAAGTTAGGGTCTGGAACAAGTTGAAGCATCGATCCCAGTGTGCAAAATTTGGATATTTCAGGATCTTCCCATCCCAGAGATTCATTCAAACAATTTCTTCTACTTCGCTCTGTAGAGTTTCCCCCCTTTCCTCGAGGAGTTTAAAAGTGACTTTCAAAGCTACTGAGTCGCACCCGGTTTGACATGCAAACTACAGACTTGGCAGTGTCTTATTGAAGATTCATGGGAAAGAACCATAAAATGACCCTAACTTTTCACTAACCCGAACTCGCATTTGTTACAAAATATAAAAGCAGGCAATTTTCATGTGGTTTGGGGGATTTTCTTACAACCATTTTGTGTAGCCGCATTACAGAGAGGTTGAAGATGAACTACACTATGGTGTGTCTCTGAGAGCAAGGAATGAATATGCTAGAGCATATTAAATTGACAGATTGGTAGCTTTTATTGGAAGCCATCTCACTAGCCTATAGATTTGCATGGGACTAGCACATTGGAAGTGCCCTGTTTAAAATGCACTGGCTCTTCTGTAAACTTTGGAATGGACGCCTTCACTTCAGATAAAAAGAAAGGATATTTCTAAGATGTTTACGTTTCCAGCAAAATGGAAAACCCGAGAGAAGACAATCCCTGTAAGTAGAACTTTTTGGCACAGTGCTTTTCATTCCTTTTGGCCCAATGGAGTGGTAACTATTTACACCCTGGGGAGACAATTGAGCGAAGTGCTGACCATGGAAACTCGTTCATGTTCAGGAAGTCCCTAGTAAGACTTGTGGTTTGTTTGCTCCATGTCCCTATTCTCTTGTTTGGTCTGCACATCATGGGACTCCCATGATGCACCACCTCCCCTCCTCAAGAGGGGATTCTGTAGTGCATCATGGGAGATGTAATCTGACCAGGGAACCCAGGCTATAAAGGAAACTACCACTTCTACGAGACACCGCCATGGCATTTTCAAATTGTAATATTTCAGATTCCACCAAAATATTTCAGGTTTTGATTTCTGACCAAAAAAAAAAAAAATCAAAATCTTCCCAAGGAAGGAAAAAACTCCAGTTTTAGTGCCCAGTTTCTAATGCTGAAACCTCTGCTTGTTGGGAGCAAACTGAAAATTGTGTGCCCACAGACGTACCCACTCCAGAAGGGACGGAGGGGAGAAAAGGGACAAAAGAGAAAGTGGAGAAGCCCTGGAGCCTCTTAGGCTATGTCTACATTGCAACGCTATTTCGGGATACGAGAGTATCCCAAAATAGCTATCCCATGTCTTAACAGCAAGCTCATTATTTTGCTCTGGCTATTCTGACGTCCCTGTAAACCTCATTCTACAAGAAGTAATGGGCGTTTTGGAATAGCAGGTTATTTTGAAATTTGGCACTTTGTAGACAGTGCCCAGTGACAAAAGAAGCTATTTTGAAATATCATTGAAATAAGATACACAATTTGTGTAGCTCAAATTGCATACCTTATTTCGAGTTCCAGTGCAGTGTAGACGCACCCATAGAAAGGGAACCTGAACCAAAGGGAACAATGCTAGGGCAGGGGGTTCTGAAGTGCTCAGGGTTGGGTGAATTCTGCTCTCATGTTAAGTCAGATTTACCACCAAAATCCATAAGAGAAGAGTTAGGTCAGTGCAGCGTGATTTTGAAAACCTGGCCTAGAATTCTTCCCTTCTGTGCTGTATTCTAATGACATGAGTCATGATATGACCACCAGGGACCACGTCCTTCCCAGCATCAGCCTAGTTTCCTTGCAGAATGCTAGCTTTCAATTTTATGGAGCGGTCCCCATTGATAATCATCACCCCGAATGGGGCCTGGGAAGCCCTCAAGCCAGAGTATTTTATTCCTTCCAAGCATAAAGTGTCCACAAAAAGAGTAATATTTGTCCAATTCCTCTGATGCACGTTGCTGTTTTCCTGCTTCAGGTCTCCGGCAGCTGTTCTACTTGACAAAGCTGCACTTAACAAAACCAGCACCTAAGGCTTCTTTCATAGCACTCGCCCTTGGCTATTCAGGGCCGGTGGGTGCACAGCCCTCGCCCATCAGGCCGAATGACCAGGTTGGGTCACGATCCTATAGCCTGCTCTGGAAAGCATCAGCAAGGAACTGTGCCCAGAGGAGGCCAGCGTGTTGCATGATGGAATTGGAAACTTGCTGCCAATCCCTCACCCGAGCCGCGACTTCAAGATGGACCTGCAAGTCTGGGGGTCTTCGGAGATGGGCCCGTTTTACAGAACGGTCTGGATTTACACTTCCATAGAGTTAAAAGGGACGGTTCGGGCCTACAGTGTCTGGTCACGTTTCTGCCTGCAGTGGTGGCATGTGGGGGGTGCGCGCAGGGTCACATGCACCCCCAAGCGGGAGGGGCCAGCCAGTAGTTGTCCAGAGGACCCGCACCGGTAGCAGAAGTCTGTGCCATTCAGCCCCCCTCCCCTCACCAGGAGCAGGGAAGGCACAGACTGGGCAGCTCCCCGGCCGTGCTGCTCCGGGGAGTGCTGGAAAGAGGTGGGCAGGGATGGAGCAAGGGTGAGGCCGGTACCCCCCCTCCTTCCTGTTAATAGTCACCACTGTCTGCCTGTACTACAAGTTCTTACACCAGTAATGGGCAACCTAGGCCACTGCGTGGGCCTCATCAATGTCCCTCCATCACCTCAGGGGGTCGCAAGATTGTCATAACCGAGACAGTCTCCTGGGACAGGGCAGTGTTGCTCACGGCACTTGCGTCCCTAGAACTGGCGGGATTTGCCGACAGAACCGGAGCAGCGCTGTGATTGGCTGCAGAGGGAGCGCTGTGATTGTCAATGACCCTGTTGGCTAGGTGTTAACCCCTTGCACTTATGCTTGAAAAATGCTCCATGTTTGGCGTTTCAAGGGTCCCTGGCATCTTTGCATAAGAGAACGCATCTCCCAATGACACAGCTTTCGGGAAGTGACAACAGGCGTCTGAATTCCGTGAGCGTGCAAAGACGGCAAATTGGTTAAGCAGACATTAGCATCACTTAAAATGATTGCCTCCCAGCTCACTCCGAGGCACGGCATGGCAGGTGTTCTTCCACTCCCATAACCCTCCATGGCCCTATTCAGGTAACAGCAAGTGGAAAGAAACAAAGGCAAATCAATAGCTGCCTTTTCACACCCCCTCTTCAGGCTCTGGCACGCTGTCAGCAAGAGGGACAGAGCTGTGAAGGGGCAGTCCAAGGGACGTGCTGTTGACAGCAAAGACTGAGACACTGGGCATTTTGAGAGAATTCAAGCCACCAGGCATGTCATCCGAATGAAATCGCATCGGAAACAAAACCGGGGACACAGAGAAGAGTCATGCGGCAGCAAATGGTGATTCTATTTGGGGCTCAATTAATTAGCAAAATCAGAGCTTCCAAGGAAGTGTATAGTAATTACAGACCTGTGCGGGGTATGTGGGAATACAAACACAGCATGAATGTCTCTGCAAGTAGGGGAGTTAAATAACAGTGAGTAAGCTAATCGAGTAGTCGATGGAATATCCATCGACTACTCGATTAGTCAATAAAAGGGTTCGCTGCAGCTCTGCTTTTTGAGAGCCACCAGGCCCTTACTACATTTAAAAGGCAGAGCCGCAGGGATCTGGGACCGGGCACGAGCTGGGACAGCTGAGTCTTCTAGCTCTGCCTTTTAACTGTAGAGTCCCCCGCTGCAGCTCTGCCTCCCCTGCCCCCCCGGCCATGGCACTGCTCCCCCCAGCACCGGCTCCTGCTCCCCCCTTGCTGCCTCTGATGTAGAGAACCATGTTCTCTATTATTCCCACTGCTGATTAGGGATGTGAGCGACTAGTCGACTATCAGAGAGAAAGCCTGTATGAGAGAGAGGCAGCAAAGGGGGTAGAGCAGGAGCCGGTGCTGAAGGGATCTGGTAAAGCCGGTTCCCCCCAGCACCATATCTGCGCGGGGTAGGGGAGGCAGAGGCACAGCAGGAATGGCGCGAGCGGGGACTTCTTCAGTCCCCACTTGAGCTAGTTCCCACTGTGGCTGCTTCTGCTTTCGAAATATACATTTCAAAAGCCGGCGTCCCCCCCTCCCCTGTTGCTTCTATGAGGGGCAGCAAGGGGGGGATAGGAGCCGGTGCTGGGGAAGGCGGCTTAAAAGCTGGTTCCCCCAAAACCATCTCCGGGGTGCCGGCTGCCTTCCCCCCGCCCCCTCTGCCTCTATCAGAAGCAGCAACGGGGGGATGGGAACGCTGCTGCGAAGCAGCCCCTGTGCATAGGGGTCCCAGTGAGGAGCTGCCCCCTCGCGCCCCCTCCCGCCCCCCAAGAACAGGGGCTGTTGTTGCCAAGCAACCCCTGTTCGCGGCAGCTGGGGCTGGCCACAGACAGGGGCTGCTGGACTCAGCAGGAGCCGGGACTGAGCAGTCCCAGCTTATGCTGATCGCTGCGCCTCTGCATTTTAAATGGAGTAAGAGCCCAGTGGCTCTTATTACCTTTAAAATGCAGAGCCTCAGCGTGGGTGGCTCTGGAGCCGGCACGAGCCAGGACAGCTCAGTCCTGGCTCGAGTCAGCTCCTCTGGACCTACCCACTGCAGCTCTGCAGAGGGGCTTATCGACTAACCGATACAAATTGTATCGACTATACGATTAGCCAAATAACCGCATTTTAACATACTTACTGCTGATGTAGAGGCAGCGGGGGCAGAGGGCCGATCAGTTGAGTACTGATTCGACTACCCGATAAGCCTAAGCCTACGTCCCACCCCACTCAGTCTCTCTGTCTCAATTTCTGTGCCTTTCAAAAGCCGCCACTGCCATCAAACCGAAGCCATAGATCTAAGAAAATCTGGGACCCATTTCACACAGCTTTACGGTTACATTGCCAGCAAGCTGAAATGTGGTGGCCTTTAATGCAAGACCAGGAGAAAATTGGTGGTCTCCGAGAAATTTTTGCCTTGATTTTTTGAGGTTGTTCAAAACCATGACTCCAGAGAGTCAAGCCCTCACAAACTGAAAACAGATCTGTGCCAATATTACACAAACTCCAAGTGCATGATACAAACTTTGTGACCACATCTTTATTGGCGAGGAATAGGGAAAGGGTGGGATTTTTTTTCTCTCCCTCCTTATGTCTATCCTGAGACCACAAAGTGCAACTTCCTAAAACAAAATTCTTCAATACACAAAATTTATTTTGTAGGCTGCCCGGCCAAAACTAAGGGTTTGTGGTCTGCTGTGAAGACCAGGACTTTAACAGGGTTCAAAAAAGAGCTGGATAGATTCATGGAGGTTAGGTCCATCAATACTTATCAGCCAGGATGGGTAGGAATGGTATCCTTAGCCTCTTTTTGTCAGAGGCTGGGAATAGATGCAGGGGAGGGATCATATGAAAATTCCCTGTTCTGTTCCCTCCCTCTGGGGCATCTGGCATTGGCCACTGTGGGCAGACAGGACACTGGGCTAGATGGACCTTTGGTTTGACCGAGTCTGGCCATTCTTATGTTCTTAAGATGCTTATAAACTGATTGGAAGAAAGCAGAAATTTTCCCCTGGCAAAAATGTTCTTTAGAGCTTCCCTCCAACCTGTAATTGTTTGAAAACACTTAAAAGTCATTAGAAACACAGGAGTAGGCAGGCCAGTAACAGGGCATGAAGCTATTCTCCAGAGCATGGTTCAGAACAGGGAGTCACTGGAAGTCATTCACACTTGAGCAATAATAATAAAGACGTCCATTTGTGAAGTGGAATTTTTTTTCAGTACCTGGATCACTTGGATCGATCAGTCTTCAGCTATCGTTAAGATTGCGCCAATCACAACACGTCCATTTTTTTCAATACGCTTAGGTTTTTTAGTAATCAAGAGTAAAGGTTTCAAATCCACCACGTGACTAAGGAGTCACAGTCCCATTAGGGGACTCGGGTTTCTAAATCATTTAGGAGCTTTTGAAATTGTTGCCCCAATCTCCAATATTAAATAAGCCCCTTAACTCCACAGCACGTCCCTCCCCAAACCATGTTCTCTATTATTTCCACTGCTGGCTTCTCAGTTTATGGTCTTAGCCCTGCTCCTAGAGGGCAGGGGATTCTACTCCAAAAACACCAGCCCCAAGGGGTGACTTTATGGGCAGTGGCAAACGGTAAATGGCGCAGTGGAACCCTGTACATCCCTGTCACTCCTACAAAGGCGCTTGTAGGGCAAGGTTGGGGTATAGCGTGAGGGATGCCAGCACCAATACCCCTCTCTCTGATGTCACTCTTTTCCAGCAATAAAACAGCAAATTACGAGTTAAAGACAGAAGAAGGAACCTATACATGAAGGGGATCTTTTCCAAACGTACCCCTGCCCCAGGAGAACAGGATGTTAACCCCACATAGTGATGCACCTCAGGGGGTCTATCACTTTTCCCCTCAGCTCGCTTTTCCCCTCAGCTCAGGCATTCCCAGGCAGCATGGACTCCGCGACTGATTTGTGTGCGTTACTCATTTTTATAACCTGACCAGCACTGTCACTGTGACTAATTTCACTCCGATGTACGGAAGAGATCAGCGCACTTAACTCGTTGAGAACACAGACCGGGGGGCCTCGTGGTCGAGCTTCCCTATGCAATTCAGAGGGCTTCAGATCCCCAGGACACATATTTGCCCCAAAGTACGAAAGCGTGTTGAGGAAGGGCCGATCCTCTTGTCATTTACCATAACGCATCCGAGAAACACACAGATCCCACTCACTCACTCACATCTCAGTTTTGCACCACTAAAACACCTCCTTCTACACGCTAAACCACTTTCCTAGAAAAGGGGGACCCATCAGGACAGGGGTGGGCAAATACCAGCCCACGGGCTGCATGCGGTCTCCCAGGGTTAGCCCCTGGCAGGCCCCCACACTGCCGTATTTACCTCTGCATACCTGTGCAGGTAAATAGAACGGCAGTGGTCTACCCAGGACTGACCCTGGGGAACTGACATGGTTTTATTGCCCACTCCTGCATTAGGGGTTCAGTCCTTGCTACAGAGATGAGGCAGGAGGGCACTGAGTCGGGGCTGCACAGAAATAAGAGAAAAGGGTCGGCGTATTCCCCAATGTACCAAACCTATTTCCCCTATTTCCTGTGTCTCTGATCAGTTGCCTTCTGCACTTAGGCTGCAAACTCTTTGAGGCAGGGACCATCTTTTGGTTCTGTGTTTGTGCAGCCACTAGCATGAAGGGGTCCTAGGGCCTCATGTGGGCTCTCAAGCATTGCCACAGAACGACTCGTAAGTGGCCCTATGCAACAGGAGCCAGCCTGGTCGGAATCTAACTTGTGGAAGAATCTGACTCACTCTGATATCTAGCTCTTACCGAGCACGGTTTATGAGTAGATCTCAAAGCATTCGATCCCAGAGGTCAGCAGCATTGTCCCCATGTCACAGCTGGGGAAACTGAGGCAGTGGGAGAGAGGTGACTTGCCAAAGGTCACCCAAGCAGGCCAGTGGCCCAAGACCCCATGTTTCTTACGGCTCAGTGCAGTACTCAGTCCAGCAGACAACACTGGGTCCTCTAAACCCTGCTAAGTTTGGATCAGGGGTCTGGTCATTGAGCTCAACAGCCTTTTGATCAGGTTCTAAATAAATCAGTTTCGAGCATTTTTATATCAGCTGGCATTTTCGCAAGCATTCAGCACAGACTGCGTCCTCATTCATACAGACAGGTGGGACTGAGAAAGAGCTGCAGCGTATGTAATGTCACACATATTTGCACTAACGGGCAATCCAGCAGTCTACTGTTGATGCTCAGCCTCATGGCCACTCCTAAACGTCCTCAGGCCAGCCAGAAGGTGTGTCGCTTACCTCTGCCTGCAGGAAGGTTGACTGGATGAGCCTGCACAGCCAGACAGGTCTTAATCAACTTGTGACTTGCGCCTCCTGAGCGCTGGCCTGTACGGAATACAATCTGGGACCATGAGGGCGCGATACTTCTGGGAGACGAGAACTGACAACAGCCCCCGTCTCTCAGCAAGGGTCAGGCTCACCGACCTCTTATCGGGCCCCGCTAGGGCCCACAATACCCACTGCTCTGTGGCAGAGGACTCGATGAGGCATGGCGACGAAGCTCAAGAGGCATGAAAGAGATTGCCCAGCATCTGAGCCATTCCTGCTCGGAAAGCAGCCTCCTCCACCCAAGGTCGACTCGAGCTCGACCCCTGCAGAACCCCCTTTGGAATTGGAGAAGCAAGTGTCCGAAGGAGTCCAGCAACATGAGCCCCGGGTGAATGCCAGAAGCTGGAGCTGGCGACAAGAAGCCTATTCACGTGGAACCAGGCAAACTCAATCTTGGGTTTGTGGCATTTGGAAAATCTCCGCTCATGCTCACAGAAATACAATGAACAGGGGCAGCAGCTGTTCACACTGCTGGGAAACCAAAGATGCCTCTTGTTTGCCTGCAAGCCCCGGGACCTCCCTTATTACCTCAGACGTCCTTGGGGGGGAGATTGGCTCAAGTCCCCATGAGAAGTGCAGGTTTGTCAGACTAGAAACATGGTCCCCAGGCGGTCAATGACGTCCAGCCCTTGCAAATCCAACCCCTTATGTCAACTGAATCCTCTGTGTAGCCTGACCTAGCACCTCACAATGTCCCTCCTCACAGCGACTGTCTAGGAATGAGCATTGCAGAAAAGGATCTAGGGGTTATAGTGGACCACAGGCTAAATATGAGCCAACAGTGTGACGCTGTTGCAAAAAAAAAAAAAAAGGAAACATGATTCTGGGATGCATTAACAGGAGGGTTGTGAGCAAGACACAAGGAGTCATTCTTCTGCTCTACTCTGCACTGATTAGGCCTCAATTGGAGTATTGTGTCCAGTTCTGGGCACCACATTTCAAGAAAGATGTGGAGAAACTGGAGAGGGTCCAGAGAAGAGCAACAAGAATGATGAAAGGTCTAGAAAACCTTCCCTATGAAGGAAGACTGAAAGAATTAGGCTTGTTTAGTTTAGAAAAGAGAAGACTGAGAGGGGACATGATAGCAGCGTTCAAGTATCTAAAAGGGTGTCACGGGGAGGAGGAAGACAAATTGTTCTCCTTGGCCTCTGAGGACAGGACAAGAAGCAATGGGCTTAAATTGCAGGAAGGGAGGTTGAGATTGGACATTAGGAAAAACTTCCCAACTGTTAGGGTTGTTAAACACTGGAATAAGTTGACTAGGGAGGTTGTGGAGTCTACATCGCTGGAGATACTTTGGAGCAGGTTAGATAGACATCTATCAGGGATGATCTAAATGGTGCTTGATCCTGCCATGAGGGCAGGGGACTGGACTCAATGACCTCTCACGGTCCCTTCCAGCTCTAGTGTTCTATGATTCTATGACTCCTCAGCATGTGCGGTTTGACTGCAGGAGTGTTAAGAACGATGTAAAGGGCTGAGCGTAGAAAGCCATTTGCTGGGCACAAGGGCAACTCTGATTGGTCCGAGAACACCCATCCACAAGGCTGCGTATTCTTGAGTGCCGCTGACTAGCGCCTTTTCCATGAATTAGCCATTTGCAGAGAGACACACCTCTCTGCTGGGAGCCCACGCCCATGAAAGGAGCAGCCAGGCCACAGCGGGACCAGAAGTGCCCCGAATGCTGCCGGAAAGTCAGTCGAGGGGAGTCAGAGCAGAACACGTACTGAATGTCTTCTCAAGCTGTGCTGCTGAACATAACAACAAAGGCCACGCCCCAATCTGACAAAACCCAGACAATGCCGCGTGAAGGATGCAGTGACGTCCTGCAGGCTAAGGTACTACAGGGAAAATCAGAGCAGTGGGTAGGGTTGCCAGGAGTCCGGTTTTTGCCCGGACAGTTCGGAAATCACCTCTTCTGTCCAGTAAAAAAACCCAGAAAATACCAGACATATAAAATATCCGGTATTTTCTGTTTCTCTTGGATGGAAGGCTGGCAGGGCCATTTTTCCCTTGCTGCATCTGGTGGGGGGGAGTGGGAGAATTTAAAGGCACAGCGTCCCTTTATTTATTTATTTATTTATTGCTCAACCAATTTTTTCCCCCGCCATGTTCGGGATTTTGTATCTGGCAAGCCTAGCAGTGGGTGCTCGTAAATATTCCCATACTGTTGCTGCAATAGTTAGTGACAACAGGTAGTGTCATGTTCTGACCCCCCGCCTTTTAGAGGCACGAGATAAGATTTTCTGATCAGCAAACCAGTTTTATGATCATGCTGGGATTTAAAAAAAAACAACCAAATCACTGCAGATTAACTGTCTCGAGACTGTCCATAGCCTCTGAGATCTCTGGTCTCGCAGCAAGCTTAACAGGGTTGCTAGAGATCGCTGCTGTTGCATTTCCCACCCAGAGGTGGCAGGTCGAGTGCGCTGGCTTTGCTTGGTGAAGCATGCGGAGATCCTTTGGGAATGGCAGGCAGGGGACACAAGGCAAAGCCTAAGGACCGGGTTCACTTCTCTCCGGGGTGTGAGTCTACGGGCGGCAGTGGCGTTTATGAGCCTCTGCAGAATCACACCCTGTGCCACACAGCTGGACTGGAATTTAGTTAGGCAGCTTGGACCCGCAAGACACACCTCAGCTCCAACATGGGCAAAGTACTGAAAAATGAATGCTTCATAAATCCCGCCGGGACTGCAAGCCCCCTGCCCTTCAGTGACCCCATCTGGATCTCCCTCCGTCCCATGGCAGCTCGAACAGCTTCACCCCAAAAATAACAAACTCCAGGCCAAACTGGAAGCCTGGACAAATGAATCCATTCCCCCGGCTCCTATGCTGGCATTCAGCCTACTAGGACATGAAGGAGGCCAGAAGACCTACTTCCCATCTGTCAAAATCCAGTGGCCGGAGATACCCGCCCTCCCTCCCCGCCCATACACTCGGGTTCTGGATGGGAAATAGCAGTGACCATTTCCCGGCAGCCGCCCTGTGCACAACCACAACCACCTCAGAGTCAGTTGTGAGGAGAGGCTCTCCCACGCCTCTCCATGTGCCAGAGGCATTCCCAGCAAAGGGCGTGTCGAGATCCAGGTGCAGGGGAAAGCGCGTGGAGTGAAATGCTGTACCTGGCATTCTCCAAGGGCTGGACACATGTATTCCGGGTGACATCAGCGGCAGTGGGACACATTCCGACATGGGAAATTCAACCCTCCTGCTTCAGGGCTCGGGCGGATCAACGCAAGGGTCAGAGAGGAATTTCATCCCTCTTACATAGGGACAGCAGGCAGCAGGGCTAGCAGACTTGCAGGGCAAGGTTGGGGGGGAGGGAAGCGGCTCCGCGCTTTCAGAAGGGGGCAAAAGGGGCAGGGATGGGGGCAGCCAGCCCTCAGCACTGCCTGGAACACACCGTACCATGTCCCTCTTCCCCCAGCACCACCTGGAACTCACCGCACCATGTCCCCCTGCCTCCAGCACCACCTGGAATGCACTGAACCATGTCCCCCTGCCCTCAGCCAGCCCTCAGAACCACCCAGAGTTTGTTGTGCGACGCTCCAGCCGCAATTCAAAGGGCCCGGGGCTTCAAAGGACATCCCCCAATAGTGGTAGCCAGGAGCTCCAGGCCCTTTAAAACCGTGGTGTCCTACACGCTAGCCGCTGGCCGCATGTGGCTATTTGGCTGGCTGAGTGTGGCTAGATGGCTCACCAAATGATTTACATTTTCTGAATAATGTGGCTAGTTTGCTATAGCAGTAGCCACCATAGTGGCTACTGGTTGGACACCAAAGCTTTAGAATCACCAGGCCCCATTTGCCCGCCCCTACCACTCCATCGGCGAGCTGGGGAAAGACAGGATCCCAGACTTGATCGAACGACACTTTCATCCGGTGTGGTAAATCCTGGGAGGCCAGATTCTCCTTTCACTTCCACTGAATCAGCATCACTCTTCCTACTTAGCAAAGTGCAGGTTGTGTAACTGGGACAAACTCCAAGCAATATAACCCTCCTTCAGCCTCACTCCTTTTGTGTTGCTGATCTCTCCCTGATTCTCTCTCCGATACTGTCTACTCCTACTCTCGTGCCCGATCCTTAATTACTTGTACCTGTCTCAATTACGCTGGAGGCTCCTCCAGGCCGGGACCTTGTCTTCCTCTTTGTAAATCACCATGTACACCTCTGGCTCTTTTTGATAATGAGCAAGAGTCGTAACACTTGAAACCTTGCCTTGGAAAATGCTTGCACAGAGAAGGAAGGGGGGAAAAACCAACCAAAGACTGCTGAGTACGCTGGGACAGAACGGCTGTAAGTTAGATGTGTGGCATATGGTGTCTTCTGTCCTTCTACCACTAACAAGCAAAATGTATGTGCCAATTGGTGGAGAGAAAAGCTACATTGCAAAGCCACACAGAATGGCCAAAGCTGCATGTCTCTTTGCTTGCAAGTACTGGTCAGGGCTCTCAATAGAGGAGGCCACTAGACCTGGTCTTCACTAGACCAGGCAGGTTGCAGGCCTGGCCAAAGAGTTTGCGGGGTCCAAAACGGCATGTTGTGGTTGGCTGCACCGTGTGGCCAGGCAGCTCCCAGCCACGGCAGCAAGCGGGCAGGTGGGCACCGGGGAGTGTGGGACCCTGAAGGCCAAGGGCCCAAGGCAACCACCTTGCTCACCTTGCTCTAAGGCCGGGCCTGGTAGGTTGGCTTAAGTTACACCATCCGTAGCTAGATTCGGCTTACCGTAAGCCAAGCCGCCACAGCGTCTACACTGCGGGAGGCTGATGGGAGCACATGGTCCTGTTGGTTTGGCTTATTCCTCCCAGATTGGGGAGTACCCCATGCCTGCAGGAACTGCCCTCTGCATTCGATCTGGGGGTCTACACCAGACCGCTAAATCAAGCACTAGAAGATCGACCTCAGGAAGGTCGATCTTCTCCATAGTGTAGACAAGCCCTTATTGTATCTATATTACCCCATCTTTAGTACCTTCCCTCCTCAAACATCACTGCTTTCCTGCCAACGAGGTTTTGCTCGTGATGGAATCAACCTCAGAAATGGGTCTGGGTTTAAATAAAAAGCAAACAAAACAAAGGAAAACACTGTATTAAAAAAAATCTGTATCTACAGTACGACCTTGCTAATCTCCACTTTACCAAGCCACACACTTTATACTCCGAACAAACAATGGCTGGTCTTTTCCTACTGCAAATATTTAACAGCAGATTCAGTGTTACAAAGGGTGGCATTTTCAAAAGCGCTCTGCACGGGCCAAACTCGGCTGTCTTTGGAATCTGTTTGACCTCTAACTGCAAGGGGACCAGGCTCCGATCAGTGCTGGGCACTTTTCCATTGCGCCTTCCAATGGCACTGCTTTTACGAAATGCACGGTATGCCACTCGTGCACGCTCACGCACACGCTTAAATATTTAACACTACAAAGGAGCCATGTGCATTTGACGTTATCCTGGCTCTTTGATTATGCTCATTCTCTTGGGGTCGAATCAGCCAGACCTTTAGATTCATAGATTTTTAAAGCCAGAAGGGACAATTAGATCATCCTGTCTGACCTAAGCTATAGCATAGACCAGAGAATTTCACCCTGTTTCTCCTAAGCCTGGTAACATCTTTTTAACTGAAACATGCAAGTACCTTTGCTGAAATCAATGGCACTACTCCAGACTTGGTACTTGCTTGGTAATGTGCAACATTTACAATTTAGTTATCTGCAATGGGTCTCCCAGGCAGCATGAATTAGCAGGGATCTGGTGGGTGCGTGTATTTATCTGAGTAAATATCTACCATGCAGCAGGAGTCCAGTATATGCACAGATCTTACGCATGGGGGGCGGGGATCATTTGCACCTATGCACTAGGGATATAAAATCCCATTTAGTTGGCTAACCAGTTAAACATATTGTTGAACCAGTTAACTGATTAAACGGAAGAGCAGGTGGAGGCGTCGCTCCAGCCAAACTAGAGAACTGCCCCCCACAAACAAGGGCTGCTCCTTAACTGGTTAACCTTAACCCATTAAGGGTGAGGCTTACGGGTTAACCGGTTAAACTTTCACATCCTTTTTACACACCCACAATATACACAGAGATGCCCAGGGACACAATGCACACACATGCATGCATGCACACAGAAACTGGCAACTTCTATGGGACAGTGAGTCATTTTATACAGCATGTAGGATCAAGTTCCACACTGCCAGAGGGAGACGAAAAGGCTTTAACGCTGCTCCACCTGTGCGGACTTGATCCCAGCAATCGAGAGGCCGAGCCCACAAAAATCAAAGCAAGAACAGAAGAGTTCACCGCCACGCATACATTGCAGGCAGAGGGACGATCTAAATGTTTTAAGGAGCCAGCAGGACACTCACTGTTCCTATCAGCCACTTGCAGGGCCACCTCCCATCAGCACATCCTCCTCCGTGTGAATGGGCTTTGGCACTTGAGGGCAGAGAATGGAAAAAGGGAAGCCGCGGAAGACCTCGTGGAGAACAAGTGGTGGTTGCTTGACAACTGGAAGCAGCCACCCCCTGGGACTACCCGCAAAAGACAAAGGCACTCAGATGGCACCTAATAGCTGCCCCACTAGGACTGAGGAATGGCGTTGGAACTGGGCTTTTGCTGGATGGCAGCCTGGCCTAATGGGAAGGGAGACTGAACAAGGAGAGTTTAGTTCTGTCCCCTCACTCGCGCTGAGCCCTGGAGCAAATCACAGAACCGCTCCGCCTGCCTCAGTTTCCTTCTTGTTAAACAATCTTGTAATACTCTCCTGTTTTATTGTGCCTCCCTGCACCACTGCATGACTCAGCGGTTCACAGTACTCTGAGGCTCCACACATGCCAAGAGGAGCTGTCCTACGCTAGAACAAAGTGAGGCAACAATTTCTGTAGCTAGCATGGAAAGGAGGACAACTTAGGCCTGCTCTCCAGCTGGCCTGCCACACTCACATGCTGCAAGAGCTCAAGCAAAAGCACCGGGAAGGAAGTAGCCCTGAGCAGATCCTCCACCTTCCTGGGGGTTCCAGTTCCTTCTAGAACTACTCAGGGAATTCCACCGGGCAATGTCCCAGCCCAGAGAGCACGCTGCTGACAGCACAGCCCCAAACAGGAAGCGAAGCAATGGTTAAATTGAGGCCACTGGTGGAGCCGGACAGGAGTATGTCAATGAAACGTTTTTGTTGGAAAAGCTGATTCATTGCAACAGGCACTTTTTCGCAGGTTTCGACGAATTTCCCATTTCAAAAAAATATGGACACCGTCCCCCCCCTCAAAAAAGTTATGAAACTGTCAAAGCAAAACAGCTTCTTTTTCCAAGTCGAAAAGCCTTTTTGTTTGGAAACGTATGTTAATTTCTAGAGAAATGTTAAAAAAAAAAATCACATAAAAATGAGGTGTCTCCAACACGGTCAAAGCAAAACATTTCAATTCAGAGGAAGCTTGAAACTGTCTGAAAAGCAAAAACCTCCCCCAACAATGTGGGTCCATTTGGGAGCCTGATTTCGGACAGAAAAAAAATTGGCCCCTGGTCTAGGGTTGCCAGCTGTCCGGTTTTGAACTGGACAGTCCAGTATTTGAGCTTTGTTTGGGAAACAAATTGAGAAAATAGAAATGTCCGGTATTTTCTAAATAAGATGTAACGCCGATTGTGATGTAGTGTCAAGTGTGTCCGATATTTTTGTTGAAACCATCTGGCAACCTTACCCTGGTCTAGGGTGCCGCAGTGTTTGGCAGGGACGGGGAAAAGGGAGTTCTTTCGAAAGAAGAGGAAAAAGGAAAAAGAACAGGTGCCCTGGTGGCCGCTCTGTCCATAGTAATCACAGCTTAAATGCGAGATAGCATCCAGTGAGTGTGGACGCTATGTGTCAAAAAAGCAGATCGCTTTTTCAACATGCTTTGGCAGTGTGGACGCTCTCTTTTGGAAGATGTTTTTTCAGATGATCTCTTCCAGAAAAGCTTCTTCTGAAAGAAGCCTGCAGTCTAGATGAAGCCTCAGTGGCAGCTTTGGAAAATTTGGCTGCCTCGCTATCCGAACTCTGCTTCCTTTTCCTTCCCCCACCTCCTCCTGTCGCTCAAAACTCTGCCCTGGTTTCCATGACAGCAGTGAAATCTGCCATTTGCCACAAGCACTGACGGAATCTGCTTCAAATTACCAAACCAATGCTGGGCCCCAAGCGGACATGGGGAGCATCTCAAATGTCTTGAAATTTTAAGCCAGTCCTACAACTCCACAGACATTGCTGGAATATTTCCGCCTCCTTTAAGACGCAGTGACAGACAACTTTGCCACCCAGCCAGAAAGGAGTAAAAAACAGGGAAGGGTGAGAGGGCCAAAGCGTTTGCTTTATTTCTTAGCCACCTTCGAGAATACCAGCACAGTCACCAGGATGGGACCACAGCCAGACCAAAGGCCATAGACTCATAGGACACTAGAACAGGAAGAGGCCTGGAGAGGTCATTGAGTCCAGTCCCCTGCTCTCATGGCAGGACCAAGCACCATCTAGAGCTGTGGTGTCCAACCACTTCTGAAGCAGTAGCCACAGTGGTATAGTGGCTATTGCTATAGTGAACTAGCCACACTCAACCAGCCAAATAGCCACATGTGGCTAATGGCTAGTGTGTTGGGCACCATGGATCTAGATCATCCCTGATAGTTGTCTATCCAACCTGCTCTTAAATATCTACAATGATGAACATAAGAACGGCCATACTGGGTCAGACCAAAGGTCCATCTAGCCCAGTATCCTGTCTGCTGACAGTGGCCAGTGCCAAATGCCCCAGAGGGAGGGAACACAAACAGGTAATCCTCATGTGATCGCTCTCCTGTCGCCCATTTCCAGACAAACAGATGCTAGGGACCCCATTCCTACCTATCCTAGCTAATAATCATTGATGGACCTAACCTCCATGAATCTATCTAGCTCTTTTTTGAACCCTGACAGGGTATATCTACACTACAGAGTTTTGTCGGAAAAGCGGACGTTTTCCCAACAAAAACCTGAGTTACGTCCACACTGCAATCGCGTTCTTCCGAAAGTAAATCAAAAGAACAGAGGGGATTTTCCAGCACTGATAATCCTCTTTCTACGAGGAAGAAGCCCCCCCGTACTCCTGCCAAAATTATAATTGTTAAATGGGGTGCCTCCTCATGAACCCCTGTTCCTCTGAGGGGCCCTCCCTGCACCCCCCTTCCCCAAAAGGCATCAGTCGCCTAGGCCGCAGGGGCCACAAACCCCTTGGGTAAGTTCCATTGATGCATGAACCCTATCAGCATTAGCAGGAGCTCCTGGCAGGACAGAAGTAAGCCCTCAGTGGTGATTTATTGCAGTTCTTGTTGAGTATGGGTCATAGAAATTCAGGGCTGGGAGGGACCTGCAGTCCATCCCCCTGTGGAGGCAGGATAGTTGATGCTTTAGTTTCTCTGCTAGGAAAGAGGAAGCGCTCACAACATCCTTCATGTGACCAGAATCAAAGCATCTCTCAGGAGACCCCCTTTCTGCAGACCCAAGATGCCCAGAGAGTTGCAATGAGGTTTGGATAAGCATTCATCTCCCTCTGGTTCTCGCTGGCATCTCCTTGGGGCAGCTCTACCAGTTCCGACGTGCCGTAACTCTTGGAGTAGACATTCCCTGAGATCTCTGGGCGCGATCACCCACACTGACCCCATGGCACCGTGCTGCAACTAAACAACCAAGCAGCTCCTTCCCTTGCACAATCCTTCGCCTGGAGTCGGCATAATGTCACACAAATTACACCTGCAAAACTCTACAAGAAAGACGTGATCGCATAAAGGCAGTAATTGGAACTTGCAAAGCATAGATAATTACCCTTTATTAGTTCCTGCAGATAATCCATTATGCACTGATTGGGTATGGAAAAAGCTCTTACAGGCTTAATTTGATTAATGACAGTTTATGGATATTAAACTCAAACTGGGGCAGATAGCATTACGGTTTGCGTTCTTCAAATCCCATCCAAAGAGTTGCTCTTTGCAAAGCTTTTCCCGTCCTCTGCTCTGTCTTGAGGAGAGAGGCATGTCGCAATTCTGATGCAATTCGGAGCCATTTTTCCCAGAGGCAGCTGGTACGGTGGGATGGCGTGTCTGGGGCGCTGAGATGGGCCAACACAGGACAGAGACAAGGAAAACTGTGTTCTGTACAGCTGGGTGTCCGCTGCGGTGTGGTGGAAACTCGCTGTGCTTGGGAGAGGCTGTTCTTTCTTCTCTTGTTCTGCTTTTGCTGGGCACTTCTTCTCTCACACCACACCAAACCCACAGAAGTTAACCAAAGTGGAGAAACCGCATGCGAGGCTTGGTTCGGAGATCCCTGACACCAATGGGAAGACTTGTGTTGACTTCAGTGGGATTTGGACCGGGCATAGCCCCAACCCAGGTGTGTGCCACTAATCGTAGGGGCCGCTAGGTGGACAGATTAGCAGCAGGCTTATCTTCTCGCTGGGGCCCTATCTGCACATTCTAGATAAGGATCACAGCAGATCCAGTGCCACCTGGATGGCCTGCACATTACCAAACCCCGGACTTCAAGAGGGACGCTTGTGGTTCTTACTTCTCTGCCAGGCAGCTAGGTATGGTGCACAGGATGTGGTGGGGTCTGCAGGACCCCTTGTTGGTCTGGCATTGTGTTCTCACCCCATATAGAGGTTTATAAAATCATGAGTGGTGTGGAGAAAGTGAATAAGGAAAAGTTATTTGCTTGTTCCCATAATATAAGAACGAGGGGCCACCAAATGAAATTAATGGGCAGCAGGTTTAAAACAAATAAAGGAAGTTCTTCTTCACACAGCGCACAGTCAACCTCCTCCTTGCCTGAGGAGGTTGTGAAGGCTAGGACTATAACAGGATTTTAAAAAGAGCTAGATAAATTCATGGAGGTTAAGTCCATTAATGGCTATTAGCCAGGATGGGTAAGGAATGCTGTCCCTAGACTCTGTGCGTCAGAGGGTGGAGATGGATGGCAGGAGAAAGATCGCTTGATCATTACCTGTTCAGATCACTCCCTCTGGGGCACCTGGCATTGGCCACTGTCGGCTGACAGGATATTGGGCTGGATGGACCTTTGGTCTGACCCAGTATGGCCGTTCTTATGTTCTTATGCTCAACTGAAATCACTCGATGATGCAGCACTGCCACCCACAAACCAGGTCCCACGTCCACCCCAAACGGGCCCCAGACATGCCCCATGACGTTCCATGAGCCCAAGTTTCAAGTTAATAACAGAACCTGAGATGCAGGGAGTTGGGTTCCCTTCTGAAACTGGGTCCGACGGCAGCGCCGAGGCCACAGGAGGGGAAAGCCAATCTCCGAACAGGATTGGTATTACTAGCATGGTATCTTCACCTCGCATTCTGCTCGCACCACTGCCCAAATGCAGGAAGAGGGAGACCCCCTACTTCAATGACCAGGGCTGGAACCAGTGACAGGTCAAGCCTAGGAATTCTTAGACAGAGAGGAACTTGGGTTCTGCTTAAAGAGACAGCAGTCCCAAGCGCCTGCCCTGCATAAACACTGATGAAATTCCGGATGCTCATTATTATAATTACAGATGGACCTACGCTCAAAGGTCAGATCCCTATCTGAGCATCCCTTAAGATTAAGCAAGGAAAGTGTCTTGAATAAGGGTGTCATAAAGGATAATTTGTGCTTCTCCCGCACCTTGGATCGGAGGATTAAAAGCTTCAGTCTTGAAATGAGACGACATTTTAGTCCAGGCCACAAAAACCCCACAGTGGGTGAGAGTCTCGTGGTGGTCGCACACTTAAAGTCCCTCAGCCACATCCTATTTTACAAATCTACATGGAAGGGGCTGGAGCTTGGATTTCTGGTGGCTTTCATGGAAATGTCCTTTGTCTGTCCATCCTACCTACCGGTCAATCATGCTCCTCATGTGAACTCCTCCACAGGATCCTCAAAGGGTTTGTCTGCTCAGCTGTTAAACACCTGCAACACACCCAGGCCAGCTGACTTGGGTTCACGGGCTTTGGGCTACAGAGCTATAAAGCCGTAGTGTAGACAATTGGGCTTAGGGGGGAGTCTGAGCTCTGAGACCCCCCTCCTAAGTGTCACCCCCCCATCTAGAGTCACGTGCAGAGTTCCCTGTAAGCTGAGCGCTTGGGTAGCTTCCCAAGAGAGATTCAAATGCTGCCTAGCTGGTTAGTAGAGTGCCCACCGCTGGCAGCATATGTTTCTACTGGTGGTACACAGCCACACATGTTGTGATGCACAGAACAAAAAATTTTCCACACATGGAAAAAAATAGAGACGCATACACATCATTTGCCTTCTTATGCCTGTGTAATGAAGCCAACAAAATAATAACACATCCCAATGCCTTTCTTTTCCCTTCTTTTCTTCCTCTCTCTCCTTTTTTCTTTTAAAGAGTTTTTTATTTTTATTTTTAAAACATTTGCTTAGATTTGGGGGCTATTTAATATTGTTGATCATTTCCTTGTTATAAAATGTCCATTTGCCTTCATTTTGATCCTTTGGCAGGGATTAAAAAAATCCAACCAATATTTTGAACCATTGCTTTTTATTATCCTTGTTTCTGTAAATAAAGACATCTCTTTTTCCTCAGCTTGTAAGTTACCATTGATTAGCTGTCGGTACTTGGGTGCGATTTTATTTTATCTAGTAGGTTTTTCAAAAACAACTAAAGTTTTGACACTTTGGAAAGAAGTATTCTCACACTTGTCACTGTGGAGGAAATCTTAAGGCCAGAAGGACAACTTCTAGGCATCTGATGAGATCTCCAGACTAACACAGACTGTGGACTGTCACTCAGTTATCCCTGCATGCAGACATAATTTGTGGCTCAGCTAGAGGTTATTTCTCAAAATGATTTCTTGCTCTTATCCTCTATCAGTCTCAAAGTGTTTTCCAAAGGAGGGAACTATCATTACAAATGGGGAAACCGAGGCACTGATCAATGCTACGACTTATCCTAGACTGCCCAGCAAGCCAGTGGCAGAGCTGGGAATAAAACTCCTTTATCCAAGTCCCAGCACAGTGTTCCGTTCATTGGGCCGCGCTGCTGCACATACTCCTGTAGCAACTGGGCCCAGTGTAAAGGGCAGCCATTTCAAAGCTCAGGTTTACGAAGTGACCTGGGACATCTTGGGAGCCAATTCTGTGAGGCGATCGGGAGCAGAGTGAAACCTATCTGGAGCCAGGAAACACATGGGAATAAAAAAAGAATGAGGGAAATAGGACTAGTTTGATCCTCCAAAGAAAAGGCATTGGCTTGCATTGCATTTGTGAAGAGAACCAGGCCCGTCCTTATTTTAATCTCCACACCCTCAATTTGCAGGGATCTCACACGAGGTGACACGCTTCCCATGGACAGGACTCCGTTTGTGGGAGGCTCCGGGCACATTTGTGGCCACTCAAAGAAATCAGAGATGGCAGCCGTAATTTCTCCCGTGACAAGGAATCCTGCCTCTGCTGCTAACCCAGCCGCCAGGAGGGTGAAGTGTTAAGAGACATCGGCAAGAAAAATTGGCCTGACTAGCTGACGGGAAGCAGACTTCCTCTCCTGGAGAAACGCGAGCTGAGAGAGAAGCCCCGTGCCCTCGCCCGGGTGAGTCCCAGGGTCACCTCTCCGGGGGAGCGAGGTCTTCTCCGTAGGTTAGGCTCCTGCGTCAGCGTGTCACAGTTACCAGCAGAATGCCCTTTGCAGTGTCCCTCAGGGGCTGCCACGGTGAGAGTTCAGGAAAACAGGCAGGCTTCTTAAAGGGACAATGGCGCGGGTTTCATGGGGCTAGGGTTTAAAACTTCCATCCATTCCGAATGCTGCATCTCAGCCCTCACGCGCTTTGCTCAACTTCAGCTTTGCTCAGAGAGCCTCACAAAGGAGGTGACTTAAACACACACACACACACACACACCCAAAAAAACCCCACCCGGCTCTTCCTTCCCACCCTCTGGCAGTCCAGACATCCTCCTTGTGCTCTTTCCTGGAAGTGCCCGTGTTGAAGCCCTTGGCACTGGAGTGGGCATTAGGGATGTTCAGAATCATGTATTAGGGTAACTGTGTAACTGCTGAAAATCTCGGTGGTCCCCACGGTGGGAATGGGAGTAGTAAAGCTTTACTACTGCAGAGCCCACAGTGAAATCTTCCCGGGAGATGTCGCCAAGTATAACCAGCACCACTGGCCAATAAGCATGGAATAAGGTTAGTTGTTGGCACTCAAACATCCCTAGCGGGCATTGCACTGGAAAACGTCAACTATCAAGGGTGATATAAGCTGGCTGGGGAATTGTGCCTGTGGATTGAGAAGTTGGCCCATGCAAAGGAGCAAGAAAGCCTGATTTGAGCAGCTACAGAACAGTAATGGTAATTTCTGCCTAGCCCCCTCAATAGACAGGAGGGTTTATGCCTGTGGTGGGGAATCCTTTTTTGGGTCGGGGGCCGCTGACCCACAGAAAAATTAGTCGGGGGCTGCACACAAGTGAGAAACAAACAAACAAACCCCTCACAGACTGAGAAGCAGAAAGATACTCCACACGTTCCCCTCACACACCAGAGCCTAGTGGGGTCCAGGCTAGTAGATGTTGTGTGCTTTAGTCCTGCAGTAGGTACACGCTCCCCAGTGCTGAGGGAGGGAGCCCTGAGCCTCAGGGGCCAGATCTAGGCAAGCCAGGGGCCACATCTGGCCCCTGGGCCTGAGGTTCCCCACCCTTGGTTTATGTCCTTCTATGCCAGCGGTTTTCAAACTACGGGTCGTAACTCAGTACTGGGTGGTGGAGTGTCAGGCCCTGGGTCTCGATGCTGCAGGGGGATCAGGTAAGCAGCAGGGGGCTAAGGCAGGATTCTGCCTGTCCTGGCACCGCAGACTGCGCCGTGCCCCAGAAGCAGCCGGCAGCAGATCCAGCTTTGCACCTGGACTCCACGCACTGCCCCTGACCTGAGCACTAGCTCCGCACTCTCATTGGCTGGGAACCTGCTGCTGGATGCTTCTGGAGCACGGCATGGTCTGCGGTGCCAGGAGAGGCAGGAAACTGCCTTAGCAACCCTGCTGATGATAAGTCTCCCCGTTCCCGGCCCTGCCCCCCACCAAAGCCAGAGCCCCTGCTATAACCCAAAGCTGCCATCCTCAGCCCCACCCCGGGGCCCACACTCTAATCAAATGATGTTGGGTCGCAGGCATCAACAATTTTCTTCAACTGGGTCATGAGAAAAAAAAATCGAAAACTGCTGCTCTACACAATTGGTTGGTTTGAAACCCCTGTCACTCGGTGGCTCTGCTCCTCCTCTATGAAACACCCAATCCCTTTTAAAACTCTGAAAGCCTCAGTGATACCTTGTGGCCATGAGTTCCACAGGTTAATCACACATGGCTTAATCAAGTGTGGTGTGAAAGAAATTGTGAGTGCAACTGCTTTCCCCAGCACTCTATGAACGAAGAAAGCCAGGAGGCTACATAATTCTAAAGTGGCTTTGGTTCAGAAGTGCAAAGGAAACTGGTTAATGAGTGCATCATTCATCCGGTCTGCTTTCATACGTTCTGGTGTTGTGCTTGCCACTGTAGTACCTGAGTGCCTTCCAGCCGGGCATGAAGTGATGCGGCTCTTGTCTGTCACATGTGGTTTGTTCTTTCTCGCCTCCTCACCCCTGAGGGAGAACTGTGTGTGCAGCAGAGAGTGTTGTCTGGGCACGGTTTGGGAGTGGGATTTGATTTTTACATATCCGTGTTTCTCTGTGTTTGTTAGCAAGGGCTGGAGAGGCGAGCCTGGTGCTGGGAGTTTGCGATGCTCCTTAGGAGGGATGTGAAATATCGGTTAATTGAATAGTCATGTGACCTCGTGAATTCTTATTGGTTACTCGACTATTCTATAGTCTGCGGGGGCGGGCCAGCAGCCGGTGCGCTCCAGCCCCACTCCTGAGCAGCCCCCCTGCCACCCCGCGCTGCTGCCTCTGTATCAGGCAGGGAGCTGGTCTGTGAGGGAAGACAGTTTAAAAACCAGCTCTCTTCGTGGACTGGCTGCCTGCCACCCCATCCTGCTGTCTCTGAGAAAGAGGCAGCAGCGCGGGGTGGCAGCAGCCCCTGTCAAGAGAGAGGGTCTGAGCTCCCAAACCCGGCATGAGCCAGAACTGAGCCGGGCTGCCTGCCCGCCTGGCTCCTAATACACTTTAAATGCAGAGCCATAACAGAGGTAGGTCCCAGGCCCATCGCAAGCCAGGACTGAGCCGGGCTGCTGGCCAGACAGCTAAAAAATGTACTGGCAAGGGGGGGTTAGGAAATGTGTTTAGTCTACAGCAAACGTATCGGTTCATCGACTACACTATTACATCCCTAGCGCTTAGTCCCTGCAGGAGTCCCTTCCATAGACCTGGCACGGCTCTGTCTCCTGCACAGAAGAGCTTTACTCTGACAACAGAAAGTTCCACCGCGCCAGGGGAACAGAGCTGTCCAACACGGTCCTCCTCCCGGCCCTGTAGGGAATGTTTTCTTGTGATGAGGGACGCAGAAATACTTCCGATGCCCCGAATGAATATTAGGATTCAGAGCCGCCAAAACCAACTTTGGACAAAGCAGCTGCTCCTCCCGCCTGGCTGCATCTGGGATTTTGTTTGAGCCACTCGGCACACACCGCGGCAAGCTTAAACAGCTGCCCAGAGCGTAGGACGCAGCAGGTATGCGTGTTACTCCACAGATTCCAACAGCCCGGCAGGAAGGAGCATGTCTGTCGGATAATCATCTCCAGGCATGCACTCAGCTTGGGAGCCCTCGCTGTCTGTCAAGGGGCTGCGACGAGGCGACAGTTGTGCTGCCGCGGTGGGCGACCCCCGTAGGCAGAGAGGAGCTGAGCTCCCAGCTACTGTGATATGGCCACTGGCTGTGGAGGAAGACATCAACGCTCCCCCCATCCCCCGCTGTGGCCTGATGCTCACTCAGTAAAATGGATTTGCTTCCATCTCCTCTGCATGAGCTGTGATTGGAAAAAGCATTCCTAATAAATGATGGGAAGTAATTTGCTGGCATATGAGAGGGGTGAAGTCTACATCAGGGCTGGGCAAGATGTGGCCATGGGGCCGGATCCGGCCCACCTAACACTTTGATCCGGCCTGTGGATGGCATCTAGACTCTTTCTATTTATATCCTGCTGCCCGTGCCACCAGATTTCCAGGTGGTGGCTCAGGTAGCAGGATCCTATTTAAGTGGCTTATGGCTCCCGGTTGCGGTGCTACCCTGCAGGGACCGGAGCCGTGAGCCCTTTAAGTAGCGACAGCAACCCCAGGCGGCTGCCAGGCAATGCGGTAGTAACAGAGTCAGGAGCCACGAGCCCTTTGCTGTGTTTTTAATTCAAAGCCTCCAGCACCAGACAACTCAACGCTAGTCCCCAGGTCCCGCCCCTTCCGAGGGTAGAGTCAGCCCCTGACCATGTACCAAAATTCATCAAATGGCGATAATTGCCCACCCCTGGTCTATATGGTATCCGCGTGCTTTCCCTCTGCAGGGCCGGGATCTTGAATCAGCTTCTGTTTCTGGTTCTTCCCCCCTCTGCAGCACTGAGCCAATTACCATTTGGATTACGTGCCTGTCTAGGAGGCAGACCCCGTGTCACGAAGGTGGCGGATGGAGAACGCGTGGAAGTATTTCATCTCCTTCCACTCCTTGGCACTGCCTTCCCAATTCTCTCTTACTTCAGCAGCTCGTCCATTTGCATTTGCTTCTGCCTGCGATTCCCCGGCGAGAGTAACTCGGTGGCTCTCTGCTGACTGTGCTAAAAATAAACAGTAGCCAAGTGGCTCGGCCCTGAATCTCTGTGCACAGAGACGCAGTCTGGAGACTCTGACAGGATCATAAAATCATAGCAAGGTAGGGCGGGAAGATAGGAAGATGTTCTACATTACATCCTATCTAGAAAATACCAGACATTTCTATTTTCTCATTTCTATTTTCTCAATTTTTTTCCCGAACAGAAAACTCAAATACTGGACTGTCTGGTTCAAAACTGGACATGTGGCAACCCGATAGACGATCCCAGACAGATGTCTAACAAGTTCTTAAAAACCTCCAATGCTGAAATTCACAGTCTCCCTTGGAAGTCTGTTCCGGAACTTAACTACTAATTTAGAAAGTGTCTCCTAACATTGAACCTAAATCTCCCTTGCTGAAGGGTAAGCCGACTCATTTTTGTCGTGCCTTCAGGGGGCCTCCCACGGAGAACTCACCAGTGCCGAATAAAGCTGGAAAGTTATCTCCCGCGTCTTACATATGGTGTTGCTATTAATACACCCCAGAATGATATTGGCCTTTATCGCAACTGCATCGCGTTGCTGGCTCATATTCAACTGTAACCCCCAGATCGTTTTCTGCCATACTATCACCAAGCTAGTCAATCCCCCCATTTTGTATTTGTGCATTTGATTTTTAACTTCCTAAATGTAGTACTTTTGCACTCGTCTTAACTGAATTTCACCTTGCTGATTTCAGACCAAATCTCCAGTTGGTTATTTAGAATTCTAATTCTATCTTCCAAAGTGCTTGCAACCCCTCCTAGCTGGTGCCATCTGCATACTGTATAAGCATACTCTCCACTTCTTTATCCAAGTCGTTAGTGAAAACATTGAATAATACCACACAGCTGACACTTCTGAGTTGCTCGTTATGTCCTCCTAGTTTGATGGTGAACCACTGAGAATTGCTTCTAGAGTACTCATCTGATGAAGTGAGTCTTATGCATTTTTGTTAGTCTGTAAAGTGCCACAGGACTACTCATTGTTTTCACTGAGTGTGGTCCATCAACCAGTTACAGACCCACGTTACAGGAATTTCATTTAAATCACGTTTCTCTACTTTGCTTATGAGACTGTCATGCGAGAGTGTATCAAAATACTTAATAAAAGCAAGACGGGTCACATCTAAAGATCCCCCCAACTACTATGCTGATAATTCCCATCAAAAAAGGACATTTGATTCGTTTGGCATGATCTATTCTCAACAAATCCCTTTTGGTTATTACTTATTACCCTGGTATTCTATGGGTGCTTACAATTTGATTATTTAATAAATTGTTCCAGTATATTTCTGGATATAGAAGTTAGACTGATTGGTCTATAATATCCCAGGTCCATTTTGTTCCCCTTTTTAAAGATACGGGATTTTTGCCCTCCTTCAATCTTTTGGGGCCTCACCTATTCTCCATGAGTTCTCAAAGATAAATTGCTAATGATTCCAACATTGATTCAGATAGTTTCTTAAGTGCCCTACAATGAATTTCATCAAGCCCTGGCAACTTGAATACAGAAATGCCCGAGTTGCGATCCCCGCACTTACAACCATTTTTATTAGTGCGGAAGGGGCCGAAAACCCCTGACTTACGTCCTCAGCCTGCATTTACGACGGCGCATGGTGCCTATTGTAAATGTGGGTTCAAGTTATGATGCCCCCAACTTGCGATGCTTCCCCAGGAACCGATCACGTAGCAAGTCGGGGGCCACCTGTACATCTAACTTATATGAATATTCTTTAAAGTATTCTTCCTCTGTTCTGGCTTGTGTTCCCTTCCTCTTGTTAATATCAACAGAGCTGTGTAGCTGGTCACATTTAACGTTTTTAATGAAGACTGAAGCAAAATAGTTAAACATCGCAGCCTCGATGTCATTGCTTATTAGCTCTCCTTCCCCACTAAGTAGAGGACCGACACCAGCCTTTCTCTTGCTCCTAATGTGGTTATAGATCCTCTTCTTCTAGCCTTTTATACCCTTTGTAATGCCTTCACCTTTCTGATTTTGTCCCAACATGCCTATGCTATTTTTCTGTGCTCCACCATCACAATTTGTCCATGTTTTCATTTTTTTGTAGGATTCCTGTTTTGTTTTTCAAGTAATTAAAGAGTTGCTGACAGAACCCTATTGGCCTCTTACTATTCCTTCTGTCTCCTTTCTGGGATAGCTTGCAGTTGTGCCTTTACTATTGTCTCTTTGAAAAACTACCAGATCACCTGAACTCTTTAGCTTAGATTTTTTTTCCATGGGATTCACCCACAACTTCTACCAGACCATCTGCAGCCTTGAGCATGTTTTCACTAAAGGGTCTACATCAGGACTGGGCAAAATACGGCCCATGGGCTTCATCCAGCCCACCAAGCCACCGGATCTGGCCCGTGGACACAGCGGGTAGCCTCAGGCACGTTCCCTGCCTGCCCCGCCCCCAGCATGCCACTCAGAAAAGCGGCTGTGGGGCCCTGTTTGTCTTTGAACAACTGCAAGCCTGGGGGAGGAGAGAGAGGCTTTACGTGCTGCCCCCTCCACCAGCACAATCCCATTGGCCGGAAACTGGCCAATGGGGGGGTGCCTATTTGAGGAACAGGCAGCGTGTGAAGCGCCTTCCCCCCCTCCTCAGGCTTGCAGCTATTCACAGACCCAAATGCCCCCTGCAGCCGGTGCGAGGACGGGGCAACCTGCTGGGCTGCTGGCTGGGAGTCACCCAGGCAAATCTGCCGGCCAGAACCTGCCTCTGGCACCCCAGCCCCTCCCCCTCCCCCCAAGCCTCTGCCTCCCTCCTGCACCCACACCCCCTCCCAGACCCTGCACCCCAATGCCCTGCCCAGATCACATCCCCCTTCTGCCATAAGTCACAACCCAAACCCCTGCACCTCCTCCCTGAAACCCAGTTTCCTGCCCAAGGTCCCAACCCAAACCCAGCACCCCAGTTCCCTGTTCCAGGTCACAACTGCCTCCTTCACCCCAACTCCTTCCTTGAGCCCACACCCTCTCCTGCACCCCAATACCTTATCAGAAGCCCCCTTCTACACCCAACCTCTCTCCCAGACCCCACACCTCTTCCATTGATATCATGGATGAGTGCGGTCCTTGACCACTTTCCAAATTCTTGGAGTGGCCCCCCATCAACAATTATTGCCCACCCCTTATCTACATACCTTCACCAGCCCTCAGCAGCTGAATGGAAGGTCCAGCTACCCTATTGGTGGCCCTATTCTACCATTAAGTTTGTATTAACTACCGGCTAGAAAACAAGGTTGGAGCAAACTCGTCCTTGAAATAGTAAACAGGGCCAGGTTCTGCTCCAGCAGAAGAAGACTATACCACACAGCAAGCCCTACTGCTAAGCGCCCATTGGAAATGGATTTTATATGAACCTTCCCCCCAGCCCTCCCACTTTTGATTCATAGATTTGAAAGCCAGAAGGGACTGTTTGGATCATCTGCATGACACAAGCCAGAGACTGCCAGCCAGAGATCCCCGCGTTGGGACCATTCACTTGTAGCTGAAGTATAGCATGGCTTTTAAAAAGGCATCCAACCTTGATTCAAGCCACTCCCCTGTTTGGTAGAGTATAAGTGAGTGGGGCTGTAGACAGACAGATAGACAGACAGCAGGACAGATAGCAAGAGACAGCAAGAGAGAGATCTTGACCAACAATGTTTTACAAGCTTAAATCTGTCCCCGCCCAACCCTTCCGACCCATCTTTAATGCACACATCTGACATGTCAGAATGACTTCCAGCGCGAGGTAGTGATGAGCAAATCTCAAAAGCATTCAAGAGGCTTGAAACGTATCATTTTCAGTCTCTGAAAGTCACATTCCCTGACAGCAAAGACGTCACACCAGGCCTGGCTCGCGCTGAAATAATAGCTCGCCTCCTTGAAACTCCTCACCGCTGACCCCTTTATATTGAAAGCAAGAAAACTTTCTTAGTCACTCGCCATTTGGCTCACACATTTTCATTTCTAGGGGAGATGCGCATGTGTTGGTATGCATGATATATGTTGCCTATATTTCAGTAGGTCTTTTGTTCCTCAAAACTCCTGGCTTTTCAGTGCTGTCGCTAAACTATTGGAATCGTATCAGCCATGTCAATTTCCCACCTCCCACCCCTTTCGATGTGTTAATGTGACACTCTCCCCATGGATTCCCGCAGGGGCCGAGAGGCTGCATTTTTCAACACGAGAGAAATTCATCAGAAAAATCTCATTGCGGCATCTTGGCCCGCTGGACGCGAGTCTTGCCGTACCGCATGCCAGTTTCAGTTTTCAGATGTCTGACTGTACAGCAGCTTGGGGGAGGGGGGGAAAGAGAGAAAACAAATCTGCCCGCCGGGGAGAGAGGATGGTTACTTATAAAATAATGTCTGTGATTATCAGAGGCCAGTCTCCAGCTGCAACCTCGAGACAGAAAACAGAGGGGAAAAAACATTTTTCAAGCAAATAAACAAAGCCAAGCACAGACCGGATGCGACAGACGGAATCACAGGCCCAGAACCCTAATTTCCTCCTGACCAGATAACCCTCTGGCTTCTCAGCGTCATGAAGGGGATTTAAAAAAAAAAGGAGGAAAAAAAATAAATGCAAACCAGGCAAGGCAAAGAAAGAATAACCCATGAGATGCCTCCCAGAGCCAGAGAATCCAAGAGCATAGAAGCCGGGACCCTGCAGTTGAGTGTGAGCCCATTAATCCTGCACACTCGTGACTGCCAGAGCTTGGGATGAATGAGATTTACTGCCCGTTAAAATAAAGCCCTTTCTGTAGTTTATAAACAATCTTGCTGCTCAGTGGGAGGTTGGACATTTTAGTTCATTAAGCAGCAAATAATCTCTGTCACTTTTTATTTGTAAGTTTATTTACATGTAGCTTTTCCTGCCTCTCCACCTCCTTCCCCCTGCCCCTCCCCACACATGTGCACGCACGCGCACGGTGGTGAGCTGCAGCGGGCTTGTGTGCACACGGTCAGCAGTGCACAGGCCATTGCTAAACAAGAGGCTTAATGGCACCACACTGATTGGGAGCAAGAAAGAGTGCACACGTGGAGGGAGTAGTCACTGGGAATCCAAAACTGTCTATTTATGGGACCACGGACCATACCATGAAAATAACCCTGTTAATAAGCACAGTTCTATCTATCTATCCATCCCTGCACACTCTATCTATCTATCTATCTATCTATCCCCAAACACTCCATCCATCCATCCATTTATCCCCACACATCCCATCAGTCTATCTATCTATCCATCCATCCATCCCTATCTATCCTATTTATCTATCCATCCATCCATCTCCGCACACTCAATTTATCTATCTATCTATCCCCACACACCCCATCTATCTATCTATCTATCCCCACACACTCTATCTAGCTATCTATCCCTGCACACCCCATCTATCTATCTATCTATCTATCGCCACACACTCTTATCTATCTGTCTATCTATCTATCCCCACACACTCTATCTATCCCCAAACACCCCATCCATCCATTCATTTATCCCCACACATCCGATCTATCTATCTATCCCCACAGATCCTATCTATCTATCTATCCATCCATCCATCCATCCATGTATGCATGCATGTATCTAGCTAGCTAACTAGATATCCCCACACTATCTATCTATCTATCTATCCTCCCCCCCCACACACACATT
Source organism: Pelochelys cantorii (assembly GCA_032595735.1). Taxonomy (NCBI): domain Eukaryota; kingdom Metazoa; phylum Chordata; order Testudines; family Trionychidae; genus Pelochelys; species Pelochelys cantorii. Next base: position 9,267,792 of record CM064347.1, read on the forward strand.
CTCTCTGTCTCTCTCGATCGATTGATCTGCCAGGTTGGGTGTATAGTGTGTGTTAGAGCAGCACTTCAGAGTCACTGATCCCAGCAGGTGCATCGGGAATCATAGGCCAAATGCAAGGCTTGCTGTAAATCCACTGAAATCACAGAGTGGAGCAGAAAGGAATCTGCCCCATCACATCTTCCCACCTGCAGAGCCAGTACCGTTAATGGGTCCAAAGGACCCTCACCCTGCACAGCTGCCTCCTGGGAACCATGCACTGAACTAGTCAAACCCTTGCCCACGTGGGGGTTTGCAGACAAGCGCCTTGTCTGGTGGCATTTTGGCAGATCAGAGGACAGTAATTCAGGCAGGCTGGGTTGGGGGAAATATCTCAGGCTAAACCCCGAGTTGCAAGGGCTCCCAAGAGGTTACCCCTTCCTTGCAGAATGAACATCGCCAGGGGCAAAAAGAGTTGCTACACGATACAGCTCCTCCCACGGGCCAGGCAGATCATAGATTAAACTTCTCTTCTGGGTCCCAATGACCTGTCCTGTCCTAACAGTGGTAGATTAACACAAGAGCCCCCAGCCAATTTGGGCGGGCCTTGCAGAAGCACCAGAAGCAGGCTAGAAGTTGAGGAGGAGGATACCAATACTGGAGCTGTGATCAAGTCCCCTGCTTTTCCTCTACCCCTGGGACCCCACCTCCTGGCCAGGTCAGAAGCTGGAGCCAGGCTATGGAAACAGCCACACAAAGAACCTGGGCCACAGTTGGGTGCCTTGGACCCTCTGCCTGCCCAGCCCAGGTCTGTATTCCTGACTCTTGGGCCATACCATCCAGGGCAGGTGGAGGGCCCAGGGTTCACCCCAGTAACGCAGGCTCCCTGGGTGGCTCCAGCAAATCTGAATCTGCCACTGCTTCCTCACAGTTGCATGGTCAGCACATCTCCGCCACACCGCTCTGGGGCTGCCCTGACACCCCCCTGGGCCCCTACGGAGGCGACAGCATCGTGGTTTTGGGCTGGGAGGACCCTTAGTACAGCTCCACTCACAAACAGCCCTACGACACCATGCTCATGTCCTGGCATGAGGTTAGTAGAGAATGAACCTTTCAGATGACTCTGCAATGCAACATCCTGGCCTCTTCTGGCCAATAAAGACCCGAGAGTACCATTTTCAAGAGGAAGGATGTTCACTTCCTAGATCTTATCCCAACTCAAAGGTGGGTATTTGAATCTGGCTGACCCACATTTCCCCTGCAGTTTCAATTCGATCAGCAGAATTCTTCATCGTCTATCCTGAATGGCACTGGAATGGTGCTGCTCCCGGTTCAAACAGCTGCCACGTTTCACCCCAGAGGTGGCTGCTTTGCAAGGATGGGGGAAGCAGCTCCGACCCCTTCAGTCTGCAAAGGGCTCTGAGCTCTCGAGAGGCACATGCTGACACGGTGGCACTTAATTACTGCCCGGGAAGCAAGCGCTCCCTTCATACCTCAAAGAAATAAAGTAAAGAGGAGGCACTGAAAAGAGAAAAAAAAAATAACATTACAGTTTCCTGCTGCGTGTCCCCTTTAGATAACAGATGCTCTCTTCTTAACCTCTCACTTTATCCGATCAGCTCCAGCTGTGCTTGGATCAAGTGCGCAGCCTGGCCAGCATCCAGACACCGTTTCCTGGGTCTAATGCCAGTTCCATCACTTTGGTTCAGAGTCAGAAACCGCTAGCTGGATCGGAAGGGGTGGCAAAGTGCACGGAGAGGCGTGTGATAAATTCATGCCTATTCTTCTCATACCAGAAGTGATTCAACTCCCCTCTTAAGCACTTCAGGTTGTCTACCATAATATAATGCAAGGACTAACGAACCAGAGCAGACAAGGAGTCTGTGTAGCGCTATTATCTTGTCTCTGATCAAGGTTTGCTCGGAAGAAAGTGCACAAAAGCTTGTACTGGGCAGTCACGGTCTAACCTGCCCTCAGGTGAGGTTTCTTCTCCACCCCCGTCGGACACGAGTCCACGGTCTTGGGAGAATAGCTAGGAGCTGACAGTGCCGGGAAACTGTTTCAGCCGACACTGGTAACAGGCTGATTCCATCTGGGATATAAATCACCGAACCACCACCTGGAAAGTCTTCCATCCGCCCTGTTTCCACTCACACCACCCAGTTCTGTGTTTATTTGTAAATGTCTCCTCTTCGGCTCCCTTTGGCTCCCAGCCCAAAGGAAAGCCCATTGATTAATCGCACTGTAACAGCAATGAAAAGGATCCCTTACTGCAAAGCTGTGCCAACACCGACGGGCAAACACGTGCTAGGATCAAAGCCCCAGTGGCTTGCTGCTTGCCATCCATCTGCAGTTTGGCCAAACCAGATTGGATGCTGTCTGGGCTCCTGCTCCCCGTGTATTATCGTGATTGGCTTATCAGCCAGGACCCATAATTTCTTAATCTCTTGTTCCCACTCCTCCAGCCCACTCCTTGAGAACCATGCAATATACAAAGTCCTCAAAAGAATTAGGAAGTGGCTGGAAATGCAACAGCCACATTTTATACTGTCGCAGAAAGCTGTTGCCATCTTAGAGCCAAATCATCTCCTGGTGTAAGTAGGTAAAACTCCACTGCGGCCAATCGCGCTGGGTTTGCACTTACACCAGCGGCCAGCATGGCAATATATTTCTGTGCCCACACGCAGTGGCAAAGAATTTGGCCCGAAGGTGACAAACGTATTCCCTCATCAGATACGCCTGCTGCGTTTCCAGCGGCTTTCCGCAGGGGATCTGGGCTTTTCTGCCCCGTGCCAGGACTGTGGTTCTGATCTTAGTGGGTAACAGGGAAGGAAGGCTGCACCACTGAGCCCGACAGCAGAAAGGAAGTGGAGAAGCTCTAACAATGCTGAGTCCCTTTGAACAGTGCGCCTCTCGCTCCAACAAATTCAGTGCGGATAAAGCCTCTTCATAAGCCTTTGATAGATCCCAATGCTGCTAATCCTCCAAGAGCACAAAAATAATGAAGCATTATCTCATCAGGGCTTTAAAGCCAGTAATTTCCCAGGGGGACAGCTTAATAAGGAAGAGACATCCACCTGCCAAATAAAACTCCAGGCTAGCTCGTCATCAGTTACAGCACGACCAGAGGGTTTTATCGTGCTATTTGAGGGGGCGGGGTGTGAAAAAAAAACAACCTGCACATTGAAGAAGCGGTTGTGGAGGTTTTACCTCCTGGCCCTTTAACTCAGCCAGCTGGATGGCAGGAGACAAAGAGCCAGTAAAGCAACCTAAAAATCTTTACATCCCTTGATTTCTAGGACTTCAGAGATTCATGGGTACCAGAGGTAGATAAGACCCACTAGCACGAGTCATTTTGTCCGTCCATCTCGTCCGCAGCCAACACAGGAGAACTATCCCCCGCAGTAAACACTCCAGGGTTATGTCCCCGTCTAGCTTTACATGGCCCCGATCCAGCTCGGATAAGGGCGAGCCCAGACATGTCTCAGGCAAAGGTGTCTGCAGCAGACGGAAAGGGCCGTTCACCATCCGATCTTCCCCGCAAATCTCAGCGGGTTTATTGGTCTGTTTGCTTGCTGCGGAAGTGACTCGGAGCCGTTCTGTAGACCTCGTCGAGCACCTTCCCTCCGCCTTCTCCTCGTCTCCGAGGCTTCCCTTCGCCGCATCCTTCCTGTCACAGCCCTTCTTGAATACACACGACAGGTGGGGGGGAGAGGAAGGCCCAGGCTGAACGAGACACTCCACCTGCTTTCTACCGTGAGCCAGAGAAAAGCTGGGCTGTACGAAGTGGATCTCCTTGTATTGTAACCTCCCTCGGTCCCGTCTTGGCAGCCTCGGGCGACTTGACAGCCCTCTGTGCGTGGATTTGCGACCCAACTCCAGCCTCCAACAAAAGGGAGGGGTCCCGGTCATTGTCAGCCCAGATACAGGACCCCCGCCCCCATCTGCTGATGGAGCGCTACCTCGCCGCAGTAGAAGTTGGAGAGACTGGAAAAGCATCACATGCCTTCTAGGCTTTACAAACATCAGCGCCCCGAGCCAGATCCGAGCGCCCTCCCTCAGCTTGTCACTCAGGCTAACGCCCTGCTGTCCTCGGTGGGAGCTTTTGCCTCAGCTGCGGCCCAGGGTTTCAAGACTGACTTTGGAAGCCTGGCCATAGACACCTTTAAAGGGGCTCTGTTTTTCAGCCCTTGCCCACTGGGCACCCCACATCGCCATCATTTCTGGAAAGCCTGGCCATGAATTTAGCCTGCACGTGTGTTTTGGAAGTCCCTGCCGCAGGAAAAGGGAGCCAGCCACAGAGAAGGGGTCTTCCTATACAGCTCCCCGCAGCAGCTGTAGGAGAGAGACCTGGAGTTTCTGACAACTACAGACCATTCCCTGAGCCGTGAGATCTTGTACAAATAAATATCATTGCTCATTAACTCAGCACTCCGGTTACTGGGGAAGATCGACACTGAGATTTCTCTCAGTCGTCTAAAACGGAGGCCAGGGTTTCTCGTATTCATCTTCGGTCTTTCTCCCTCACGTGGTCCCCCTCCCAGGAGCTGCAATAACACGGCTGAGAGTACATGTGCGTGGAGGGACCTGGCATGTGCCTCCATCTCTGGCTGTCCTTCTCCTGCCTTCCCCGGCAGTCAGAAAAGCTGTGGAGAAGCCGTTGGAGGCGCCTATGTAACCCACACACCTAGGGTACGTCTAGACTACGTTTTCCTTTCGAAAGAAGATATGCAAATTCAGTGATTATTTGCATATCTTCTTCCGATTGCTTTTTCGAAAGGTTTTGGTTCTGTTTTTTTTTTTGAAAAAGCAAGCAGTTTAGATGCGGTTATTTAAAAAAAAAAAACCTTTTTTCGAAAGAACCTTCTTCCTCAAAAATTGAGGTTTACAGGTTCTTTTGAAGAAAGGATTGGGGTTTTTTTTCGAAAGAACTGCGTCTAAACTGCTTGCTTTTTCAGAAAAAAAAACCCTCTTTCGAAAAAGTGATGGGAAGAAGATATGCAAATTACTGCTGAATTTGCATATCTTCTTTCGAAAGAAAAACGTAGTCTAGACATATCCCTAGTGTGGTTCACTGTCCAACGTAGTGGCACTTAGACGACTTACAGTGAGAGATAAGAACAAGGGAGCACTAATGCATAAGCTGAGAACCAGCTGGCTGTATAGTTCAAACTGTAGAAGCACCTATGTTGGGGTCCCAGGTTCAAATCTACCCAGTGGCAATTACACCCCCACCCAGGTGGTATTGTTTCCAAGCTCAGCTTCAGGCCTGCAACCGTAAATCCTTCTCCAGCTGCCTCCTCCCCAATTTCTGCCTTAACACCTCACCAGGGAGGGAGTGTTCTGAGTTTGTGTTCCTCTGCTGAGCCCATTTCTGAATGAGATCCCAGTGGAGGTGGTCACCAGGGTGGGGCCTGGCACCTCCTGCCCCAAAGGTGAGAACCAGGAATGCAGGGTGGTATTTAGCTAGATGGTTAACAGAGGCCATGCCACCTGGGTGCCAGTCTCAGCGTGAGCCTCTGTAGGTAGTGAAAGTCCCACTTGGTCTCAAAGCACTGTGCCCCCCCGGGGGGCCATTTGTCCTCTTGTTTAAAAGAGCATCCTGGTTTTTGCTACTTTAGTGATATGAAACAGGATGCCTTTATGTCCTCTAACTTCCTCCTGAGACCAGAAGTGAAGCGCTCAGCTGCATCTGCTCCCGTGACTCTCCTGCAGGCTGCCTTGCTAAGCAGCAGGCAGCCAGGCAGGTGAAAGGGGCTGGCTGGGGGAGGGAGGGTCCCTCCATGTCCAGGGCTCCCTCAGCCCCTACCCCAACCCCGGCGTCCGTCCGAGAGAGGGCAGGGGGGGCAGCAGCCGCACAGACCGAGTCTTGTTCCCTTCCCCCGTCAGGGAGCAAAGGAAAAATGCTCAGCTTGGGCCTGCCTCTTGCTCCCGGCTGCCGAGGGCAGGGCGGAGCAGGAAAGCAGCAGGCTGTGAACTTTCCCCTCGCTCCCTGAGAGTGGGAGGAAGAGGAGCAGTAGTGACTCAGTGTACGTGGCTGCAGCCCCCCTCCCATCCTCTAGAGGCCTCTGCATTTTTTTTGGGGGGGGGGGAATCTCTGGCCCCTCAAAAGGGCCTGATTTTGAGAACATTCTGAGCACTTCCCTCTCTCAGCCCCCTTCTTTAGGGTGTCTGAAACTGAGCACCGCAAAATTGGGGCCACTAAAGGGACTAGTGACACTCAAGTGATACTCTCAAGCCACATGTGGCTCTTTGATGTGTCTCTTCTGAGGCTCTTAGCAGCCGGTGATATTAAAACCTTGCGAGACTTAATTATTAACCAGCCTAAGTGATTATCCCATCAGGATGTTTTTGTTATGTGATTAACCAATTGCAGTTGATATTAATCTCACAGCCAGTCATTCTGCTGTGAGATTAATATCTATGTACCTCTGTCATCTGAAGTATGAATATATAGTGTGATCATAAATGACACAATGATTTCACACTCCTGTCAGCTCACAGTCAACCTGTGGAACTCCTTGCCAGAGGATGTTGTGAAGACCAGGACTTTAACAGGGTTCAAAAAAGAGCGAGATAAATTAGGGATGTTAAATTTACATTAATTAACTAATTGAATAGTCAATGGGATTTCCATCGACTATTCAATTTGTCTGTAAGGGCACCTCCGCCTTTGAACTGTTGCAAGAGCCCTGCTGGACTCCTGCTGGCCTCAGCCTTTGAAATACACATTTCAAAAGGAAGCCCTGCCGGGAGCACAGGGCCAGTGGGGGAATGACTGGTCCCGCACTCCCTGCGGGGCTTCTGTACACGGGGCTCTTGTACATTTCAAAAGCAGAATTGCAACAGAACCGGCGGGAGCGGAGATTGCTTCAGTCCCTGCTTGTGCCGTTTCCCGCTGTGCCTCTACCTCCTCCACCCCCCGCGGAGACGGTGCTGGGGGGAACTGTCTTTTAAGCCGGTTCCGCCCAGCACCGGCTCCTGCTCCCCTCCACTCGCTGCCTCTCTCTGACAGAAGTGACTGTCGCATCACTCGTTGACTATCCTATAAGCTTCTGCTTATCAAATAGTCGATTCAGATAAATTCACAGAGGTTAGGGCCATTGATGGCTATTAGCCAGGATGGGTAGGGATGGTGTCCCTAGCCTCTGTTTGTCTGGAAATGGATGACGGGGAGGGATCACATGAGGATTCCCTGTTCTGTTCATTTCCTCTGGAGCATCTGGCATTGGCCACTGTGGGCAGACAGGACACTGGGCTAGATGGAGCTTTGGTCTGACCCAGTCTGGCCGTTCTTATGTTGCATTCTTATGACTGTGGCTCTTCAGGGTAATGCTCATTGCTCATTTGCCCCGAGCTAGTGGAGTTGGCGTGTCACTGGGCTAGATCTTTGTGGCTTAGGCTCTGGCCCAACTGCCAATCCTGCAGTCACTACAATCCCAAGTGTTAGCCAAACCACAGACCCTCCATATGCTCTGATGTGCCACGGCCCTGCTCCAGCTGCCCTGCAAGGCCCACAGACAGTGACGCTGTCCCCTTGCACACCACCCAGTGCCCCTGCTCAGGTGTACACGCAAACCCCTCCCCCACGAGGGAGGAGTCCGCTTGCGTTTTCTGCAGCCAGCCACGTTGCACGTGCTGTCAACTTCACGGTGCCCGCTGCCCCGCCCAGCTACCCCCAGGCTTGGCCACTCTCAGGTGGCACCTGGTGAGTGGCGGAGCAAGAACCGGCAGAACCCGCCCGTGCAACGTGTGCCCGATTCAGACGGAGCTGTCTTTATTCACGCATGCTGCCTCTTTGTCTTCAGGCCCAATGCCTGGCCAGGGAGAGGTCCTGGGGCAACAAGACATGGTGCACAAAGAGCCAAGAGCTAACTGCCCAGTGCTTCCTTTTGCATTTCAGCGCGTCCAACCAGCGCTTCCTCACAGCCCACAGGACAGTGAGTCACTGACATAAAACCACTTGAGTCATAGCTAGGTCCTGATTTGACATTTTGTTTTCTCCCCCTTGACTGGACTAAAAAGGAAGCAGGGATCACTTCTTATAGCCTCAGAGTCAAGGAGCCAGATCCAGCCAGAGGTGCCAGGGAATGCACAGAAAACTTCCCCCAGTCTTGCAGCCAACTTCTTGTGATGTGCAGCAAAGCAGCAGAGAGGTCCCTCCTGACTTAGCTCGGTTCCCATTGTGTTTGGGGCTGTACACACAAAGGGTAAGAAATAGCCCCAATAACAAAGATCTTACACGATAAACAAACAAGCCATGGGAGAAATTAAAGTTTTATCCCCTACGGGGAAATGGAGCACAGAGAATTAAGTGACTTGTCCAAGGTCATACGTGGAGTATGTGGCAGAGTCAGGAATGCACTCAGTGCCACAGTGTTAACCACAAGGCTCTTCTTCCTTCCTAAGGGGAATATTAAACATTAACCATTTTACATCCCGGCGTAGCTAGAGAATAGCTGTGATCACAGAGATCCTTCGGGGGATCCCAGCCCCCATATTCAGAGTCAACACCCTGCCTGTGAAACAGGGTCACAGGATTAGCTATTTGGATTAGCTAGTCCTCCTTAGGATGAGAGATCTTGTCCACAAGCAAAAACCCCTCGCACTCATTAGTTTTATGTCACGTGATTATCCAAAATAGGCCCGGGGTAGCTCCGCACCTGGCTATTAGAGTAGGTGGGAAGTTCTGCTGTGCTGCATTACAAGGCATGCCCTGAGAGAGAGAGAGAGAGAGAGAGAGGTGTTGACACTCCAAGCTGAGAAATAAATGTGTTATTTCGACACACTTTCACTCGTCAGCTGTTCATTTCAACACTCCCAGTAAACATTCACAAAACTTGTCACGCCCTCACAGTCCCTCTGCTGCTCTCTGGCTGAGCACGGGAGAACTGTAGTTGTCACCTCTCGCCAAATATTTACTAACAAGACTACAGGTGTTTATGCTCCCTGCCTCCCGGGCTCTTGCAGCCAAATGTGCGTCCAGCCGCCCGGGCTCCAATCTTCTGCAGAGCCCAGGGACTTGGACTGGCCACGGTGCGGTGAATTTGGGGATCAAAGCCCCCAGATCACACAATGAGCAGCTTCGTATACAGGAGTCCACAAAGACAGGGTAGCTGCCCGGAACAAGAGACCTGAAACTGGAGGTGGAATCTCCCTGACTCCTAGAATCTAGCCAGCCTTGTGCTGTATCACCTCTGTGCTTTGCAGCTATTAACAAAAGCTGGCCCTGGGATCAGCTGTACGTCCCTTGGAGAGGACCAGGGCCGGCCCACAACATTTTGGCACCTGAGGCAGAGAGCTCAAATGACGCCCTCATGCCCCCTTTTCTCCAGCCTGCCTGTTGTGTCTCTTGTGCCCTCCCTCCTCCAGCACAGCACTCCACCATCTCTGTGCATCTAGAGCAGAGAGAATACATATGCACCAGCAGCAGACACAATTTTCTACACTCTGGGTTCTAGTGGCACCCCCCTCAGCCCCACAGTCTGGCACCTGAGGCGGCCACCTCAGTTCGCCTCATGGTAAGGCCAGCCCTGGAGAGGACGGATGGGCCAGTGCTCCAGGGTGTAACCTAGGACTGAAGAGTCCTGAATGCAAATCACTGCTGTGCCCCGGGCTTTCCCGTGTGACCCTGGACGAGTCCCTTTGTTCCACGGTTTCTCATTGGTACAATGGAGACAGCCGCACAGCCCGACCTCACACGGGTGTTGTGAGGATAAACACGCGAAGGGCAGTGAATTGCTCGGAGTCGGTGGTCCCTTGTGAAAAAACAGATCGGCAGAAAATATTCAAATGAGATCGTGACTTACGCTAATGAGTCCCTCATTAGCATATTTACTGCCGCAAAAACTCGTAGTGTAGACATAGCCCATCAGTCCGTTCCCAGGCAGAAATACTGGTCTTCTTTGGGAGCCAGCCTTCTAGAGGCTGCCACTGGAATCAAACCACCATTCTCCCGAGACCTGAACAAAAAGGCCTCCCCTTCTGCTATTTATGCCCTGAAAACGTGATACAGTTTCCTACTGACGCTGGGCAGGGTCCAGCTTTCAACAACAGCAAAGATTTGGAAGAGGTGGGCTCGGCTCCTGGGTCCTTTTGATCCGGAGCTAAACTTCCCCCAAACCCCAGGAGTTACGGATCCAACACTTGAGTTCGATCCCCTTCTGGCCTATCGCATTCTGCCAAATGCCACCGGGGCAGCATCCTGAAGTCAGTGGGGCTACGTCTACACTGCCAGTTTTGCTGACAGTGAGTATGCAAATGAGGCATGGATTAGCATATCATCGTGTCTCATTTGAATAATTAATTCAAGCCGTTTTTGCGGGGGGGGGAAGAGTGGTGTGGACGGGGTTTTTTTGCACAGAAACCCCTTTTCCTGCCAGATCGGTAAACCTCCTTTTTTGGGGCATAAGGATCTGGCGGGAAAAGGGGTTTTTGCGCAAAAAGAAAATGTCCACACTACTTTTTTTTCCACAAAAACCCTTTGCGCAAAACCAGCTTGCTTAAATTATGCAAATGAGGCACTGTGATATGCTAATCCACACCTCATTTGCATACTTACTGCTGGCAAAACTGGCAGTGTAGACGGAGCCTGGGAGTTTTCAACTCATCTCAACAGACTGGAATTTGGCCCTAACATGTTCCATTCCAGCCATCATCCTCAAGGAATCCAGCACCCTCTTTGCTGGGCGCACCCCTCAGTTTGCCCACTGAGAAATGTGCTGTCTCTTTATTGGCTGCGTCCCGATGTTTTTAATCAATTCTTTGTCCTGAGAAAGCGTCAAAGAGGAGCCTGGAAACTGAACAGCAGCATTTTTCTCTTGCCTTCAGTTCAATGGAAGTTTTGTCGGGCTGCTTTGCCGCTGGTAATCTGCAAAACACATGCTCTGTTCATTTTTTGAAAAGGCTCAGGTCAAAGAGTCCAGCACTTCTGCTTAAAGCTAACCAAATAATGATCCAGCGGCTTCGATGGGAGAGGGCTTAGCAGGTCAATTGCTTTCCTGCCTGAAGGAGGTTCTGAACTAAACGCTTGGTTAAGCAAAGTAGCCAGCCTCGTGGCAGTGTCAGATTTAACTGTAATTGTACCAGGCGATCCACTTGCTGTGTTTTGATATTAGCCTCGCCATGCCCTTCCAGCAGGGACGTCTCTCTTATGCACTGCAGATGCCCCATTTCCAGATCACAACCACAAGGAAACTCTGGCCTGGCTCTTGGTTTTAATGGCTGTGTGCGGGGTGTGCTTTTGGGGCCAGAATGTTCTGTTCTGCCATTTTGGGAGGCCCTGACTCGAAGCCCCAAACCCGAAGAACCTGAAATTAGTGGCCACTTTTGGCCTGCTGGCTGGCAACTTGCCCAAGGACGCCCAAGTGAGACAGTGGCAGAGCCGCACGACCTAGGCTTCAGCCTTTACCACAAGAGTATCCTTCCCGTCTGTCTTCCCTGCCCTGCCTCCTGACCCCATTCAGTGAAAAATGGCAGGATCTTCCCCAAGCCGGGCTCCATGCTGCTGTGCCTGAGCCTCCTCTCACAAAGCAGAGAGTCTTGCAGCCAACAATCAAAAGCAAACGCAGTTCAGGTGATTCCGGAGCAAATGCCAAAGCTTTGAAACGTGAAAGCAACTCAGCTGCATGGGAGACATACTGGGGGGGAGAGAGGTAAAACCACAAACGGCAACTGGCAAGACAGGCCTCTCAGACTGATGCAGATAAGACAGTCTACGAATCAGAACGACTGACCGGCACGAATCCTGGGGCGTGGTTTCTGTGCTTTCAACTTGGGGACGGATGTCTCAGCACAGGGGCTGGTTCTGTGGCTGGAGCGATGCAGTCAGCAGCAAAGGTCAAAAATAGCCGCAGGGCATGGTGAAAGACTCTGTGCACCAGCTTGTCACTCCAGAGGTCGGGGTTCGAGCCGCGGATAAGGCCACAAGGGAAGTAGGTTTGACGGTTTCATTCCAGGCCCCTGTAAAAGCTGACAAGACTCAAAGAAGGATGCACAGAAGGGCAAGGCTGGCCATGTTCGCCTGGGGCAGGCCCAGATGGGCCTAGCAGGGGACAGTGCTTCAGAGCCATACTGAGATGTGTGGGCCTGTCGGAGGGTACCCAGACCTCAGGGCTATGTCTACACTTGCGGCTTCTTGTGCCAGAAATATGCAAATGAGGCTACACTGCCCCTTCTTGCGCAAGAAAAACCCTCTTGCTCAATGCTGTTACACCGATTATTTTCAGCCATAATGGCATTGCGCAAGTGTAGACAGCTCCTTCTGGCTCAAGAGCCTCTTCTGCAAAAATGGCGGCTCATTAGGTATGCAAATGAGGCTCGGCAATATTCCACGCTTAGCCTCATTTGCATATTTCTGGCGCAAGAAGCTGTGAGTGTAGACACAGCCCAGGTATAGTAGACCAGTGTTTCTCAACCAGTGGTATGAGTACCCTTACAGGTACTTGAGAAAAGCCCACAACTAAAACTTGAAGAAAACTGAGTTTTTGTTTTAAGTTTTACAGCGCTTTATTATTTTTGTACTGTTTACACCCAAAAATTTCATCACCCACCCGGCTACGATTAAGTTGTTTAAACAAATGTGTTGCAATAGTAGAAAAAAAACCTGCGTGTCTGAAAATTGTAGGTACTAGGGTTGCCCGATGGTTTCAACAAAAATGCCGGACACACTTGACATTACATCACAATCTACATTACATCTTATTTAGAAAATACCGGACATTTATATTTTCTCAATTTGTTTCCCGAACAGAAAGCTTGAATACTGGACTGTCCAATTCAAAACCGGACACCTGGCAACCCTAGTAAGTACTGGGGGTACTTACAGGGTTTTTTTTAAAAACAGGGAACTTCTAATTTTTTTTTTTTTTAAAGGGGTACTTTATAAAAAAAAGGTTGAGAAACACTTTAGTAGACAATGCTTTGAAGGCCCTCTGAAGATTTCAGAGCTGCGTGGGGGCCAAGAGACTAAGGAAGCTGGCAGCCGGCACCAAGCTACAGAGTGTTAGATTGTGCCAGGCAGGTTGGCTAACACTGAAACAGCACAGCTATGCCCCCCAGGGGTGTGAAAAATCCACCCTCTGAGGAGAGGAAGCAAAGACACACACCTGGTGTAGATGGTGCCAGGTTGAGAGAAGAATTCTTCCACTGAGCTAATTACTGCCTCTGGGAGAAGTGGGTTACCTACAGCAATGGGAAAACCTCCCCTTGTCTCTGTAAGAAGCATCTACGCTGAAGTGCTACAGCAGTGTTATTGTAGAGGAGAGGTGGGGAACATAAGTTCTGGGGGCTGCATCAGGCTCATGCACCCTCCCACACTCCAGGCCCATTTCCCGCAATTCTCACTTATGCGTGGCCCCTGACTGATTTTTCTGTGGGTCAGTGGCCCCCAACCCAAAAAAAGGTTCCCCGCCCCTGTTGTAGAATTTCAGATGCAGATGAAATGGCAGGCAATCTCCCATTGCTGCAGGCACCACACCTCCCTGAGAGGCAGTAGGTAAGTTGACAGGAAAATTCTTCTTCGACCTAATGCTGTCTCCCTTGGGGGTGAGGGTGGCTTTTCTCCATCTGCCAGGTGTGTGGATTTTCCCTCAGCAGCACAGCTGGGTCGACTTAACTATTGTCTGCAGTCCGGGGAGTTTTAGACCTCTGTGTCTTTCACCATGAGCGTGACAGTCCCAGGAACACGGCATTCACCCGAACATTTAAACAAGAGAAAATGGAGCTGCGCCCTGCGAAAGGGTTCTACATGCGGCAGCACTGCACAGCTGATCCCAGCTCAGCTGTGCGGTGCTGTCCCTTTCAAACGCCGAGGCAGCGTTTCAAAGGGGCAGCCCGCACAGCTGATCTCGGGCTCAGCTGTGCAGCGCTATCGCTTTGAAGTACCCCCTCTTCCTCTCCCCTTTGCTGCTTCTATCAAATAGAGGCAGCAAGGGGGGGAATCGACTAGTCCTTAAGATCCCTATGATGGGGCCAAACGCATATGTGGGCCCTATGTCCGTGCCACCACGCTTAATTCGCTTCCCTGGTTTGCAGGCAAAATGGGGGGTCTGTCCCACGCAGGCTACCACACCCCGCAGGTTGCATGTGCCATTTAAAAAAAAAATCAGCCTGCTGGGAATGGTGACCCTGAAACAACCATGAAAAAATATGCAAAACCGGCCACCTCCCCGCCAACGTGGCTCCACACTGGTGATTGCCCTGCATGGGAGGCATCCGCTGGGATTCAGATCCCTGGCTGGATCCCACCCAGCTACGAAGGCCCCCCGCTGTGTGTGCCGAGAAGGGTCAGCTGCATTCCACCGCAGTTCACACACTGCCTGGCCTCTCTGGCGAAATGCACAGGAGGTGGGTAGAAAGCCAGAGTCCAAAAAACTCTAAAATCCACCCTGGGAGGTTTGACTGTGGGAACGGAAAGCTGTCCAAACCGCATCCTTGGGAGGCCCGGAGCATCGGCCGGGGGACAGACGGGAACCGCAAGAAAAGAAAAAGCAAAGAGGAGATTTGAAGCTCTGTTGCAAGCGGCCAAATGCGTCGCCCAGGCCATGCACAAGCAGGCCATTGCTGTCTAGCACGTCCTGCGTACCGAGCTTTGCCCACGTCCAGTCATTTCGCGCGTGGGGGGGTATAAAATGGGCCGCTGCACCTTGCACCTCAGGCTAAGAAGTGTGTTCTGCCTCCCAGGGGTGGGGAGACTCCTCTGTCCCTCACAGAGAGGGGAAAAGCTCTGCCACTCGGAAAGACAAGCCCTTCTCTTGTCCCAAACTCTGTCACAGCGCAGGGAGAGGAGTCCTATTTACAGATGGGGAAACCAAGACAGAAAGGGGCAGTAACTCACCCTAGCCCATAGAGCAAGTCAGTGGCAGAGTCAGAATTAGAATTTCCCACCTCCTGGCCCAAAGCTCATGCGTGCCTGGTTCTGACACTCCCAGGGCTCTTGCCGCATGGAGCTGTAGCCCATCAAGAGCCATATCCAGGCCAGGCCACCCACTTAGCCCTGGCCAAAGCACCAGCCTGGCGCCTCCCCGCCATCTTCTGCTGGCTTGTGGGCCTCCTGGATTTGGCTGGGCGGAGCCAGCGGCAAGAGGCCAGAACCAAGTCCCCAGGCTAGGAGAGGCATTTCTAACCCCTCCCACTCGGTTCAGGTAGGGTCCTTCCCTCTCTCCATCTGGGAGCTGATGCCTAGTGGGGATGGGTATTTTTATCTGAACTTGAGGGGAAAGGATGTCGATGGCAGGTGTCCCCCTCCCCCACCCCAAGCAATAATCCGTGTAGCAATCCTATACTATCACTCATAGAGGAGACGAGGAGGATGAGGAAACAGGCTGGAACAAATGACCAGGGTGCAGCTGTCTGAGAGCTGTGTAGCACTGGTTAGGGTGCTAGTTTAGGACTCAGCAGATCTATCTTCAAGTCTGCCCTCTGCCACGGACACTGCCCTCGGTGAGTGTTTGAGGCTGCGGCTCCCAGCTTGCTCAGGTGTACTCCTCTCAGCAGCTGCTTGGCCAACTGCCCCGAGTACAATCCCACCTGGTCTCCGTGGCTCAGGCCACTAGCCTACACGCCATGGGCGTGCTGCTATTTTCAGGCATTCGCTCGTGAGAAGCTAGCCTAGGGATGGCTAGGCGAGCTGGGAATCACACCACCCAGCTCAAGCACAGACAGACCCTGTTGGCCTCTCTCTGCGCCTCAGTTCCCCATCGGTCAAACGGGGCTAACAGGGGCTCCGGGAAGAGAAAAACGTGGCTGCTTGTGAGGCATTTGCATTAGGGATATAAAAATGTGTTTGAAAATGTAACTATGTAACTGCTAAAATTCCTATGGCAGAGTCCCCTGGGTACAGGGCTGCCTGTCTCAGCTTGCCATTGACTGTTACCTGGCTGAAGCAGACGCTGCCTACCATCTATATAAGGTCCACTTGTTTTTAAAGTTACAGATTAACACGGCTACCCCCTCTGAGAAATGGAGTGGGCACTTTGACCCTGCTTTATCTTGCCCGCTGTGTGCTTTGCAGCTTGACTGAAAACTTCAGAGGGTTTTTTGGGGGGGGTCCTCTTTTCAAAATAGCAAGCATTGATCTTCTCCCCCTCGGGGGAGCTGCCATTAATATGGTGCTGTTTGTTTAACAACTGCTCCCATTGATCTGTAGCCGGGGCTCTGAAGTCAATAAAGCGCTTTTCCATGAGTCTCTAGAAGGTAGAATCAGGCCCCATTCCGCCAAACGAGCTGTGTGCGCTGATATTATCAACCGATGTCAGTGCTACCTTGGGAACATTAGCTTTAATTACCTGATGCTTTACAGTCCACATAAAACAATGGGTCGGATTGATCCCTAGTGCAACACTATTGATGATGGAGATAAGCCAGGGATCCATTTGGCCCTGAATGCATGTGTAGGGTTTATAAATCCTGTGCCTATTTTATGTGGCTTGATTTTGTTTGACTCAATTTTAAAAACCCATAATGAAGGGCTGAGCCTGTTTAATAACAAAACCGCAACTTCTGGATGTGATTACACACTAGAGATCCAACTCTGATATCCAACCAGATGTTAATCATGTTAAATCAGGGCACATTTAATAACCTATAGAATCACAGAATCATAAAAATAAAGGGCTAGACATCACAAGGTCAATTAGCGCTGCTTCTAGAGGAATATTTGAGAACCTGAATGTGCTTTACACACATTCAATAATTAAGCTGTCCAACCCTCTGTCAGATCAGTCAAGTCCCTCACCCCAGTTTTACAAATGGGGAAACTGAGGCACGGGGCCATTCCTTTCCGAGCCCTGGTCTACACTACGGCTTTATTTCAAAATAACCCCCCTTAGGTTGAATGACTAAGCAGAGCGTCCACACGGCCACGCCCATTATTTCAAAATAACGGGCCACTTAATTTGAAATCTGTACTCCTGCTTTCGTGGAGTAATAACACTAATTTCAAAAAGTTAGTGTGCTCCAGTGCTGCTATTTCGAAATAACTCCCCAGAGTAATTAGAACTAATTATTCCCCAGTGCTTCCTGGGCTCTAAGTCAAAGCGACGTATCCACATTAAAGGAGTCTGCCTCAGACTCATTTCGAGGCTTCCCCGTAGTGAAGACACGTTATTTTGTTTTGTTATTTCGGGTGTTATTAAATCGATTTTAGTTATTTCAAAATAGTTTCCTAGTGTAGACATGCCCCAAACGTCCTTTGGTCTGAAGGATGTCACGCCTTTTAGTCCAAAAGGTACCCGTGCTCCATCCAAACTTGCTGCCCCTTCACTGTTGTGCTTGCCTATTATTTCTGTTACATTTGCAGAATCAGTTGAGGTTACAGAGAGCATAATGTACCCAAAGAGAAATGAATCTGACAGCGACTGTGAATAAAATGTTTGTGCCTGTCGTTCTGGGCCTTTGTCCCATATTTTCCACTGCGGCTGCTCATTACAGTCAAAAGCTACACCGCACACTCTTCAGCTATGTCACCAAGATGAACAAAACACCCCAGCGCACCGTACTCTCCGGCGCTCCATCGACGCGCAGAGGGACCTATGCCCGGGCATCACCCGGTGCCATTTGGAGGCTCATGCCAGAGCCTCGTGAAATCTCAAGATTGCACCAGACCTGGGGAACTTTGCTCCCCGATCCTGGAGGTGACTAGTGATGTCAAAAATCATTAAAAAAGATCTTTGCGGTTCCACACGATGAGGGCTCTGCAGGATAAGGCTTAGCCTCCCCAGGAGCGGGGCTGCCAGCAAAGCCACATCACTGCCGCAACAAAGCCACTCTCCCTGGGAGCAGGGCTGGCAAGAGCTGCCAGCCCCACTCCCAGGGAGGCTTTGCCGTGGGCTGTGCAGCTGGCTTCCCAGCAGTGGGCCAGCAGCCCCTGTCAGCCCTGGTCCCAGGGAGCCACAGTGTGTAACCTGCAGCGGGGGGGACCGGGCTGGGCCAACCACGGACAAACATTGCTCCAGCCAGCTGACCAGAAAAGGCCCTGCCAGCGGTGGGCCTTGTGGGGAGCTGCTCCGGTTAATCAATTAACCTTTTACATCCCTAGAAGTGACCCCATTAGCTGTGGCCACTCTGGCTGGTGCATCAATCCTCAGTAAACTACATCTATTGCAGGAGGAGGAGGAGGAAGAGGTTGACAAGTCTACACAGGCTACAGGACTTGCCCTTGGTCACATAGACCAATAGTGCTCAACCTTTTTAAATTCGTGACCCCCCCAGAGCCAGGAACATTTTGGTTGAGCAAGAAAAAGAAAAAAGCTGCCGTCCGGAACATTTCGTTGCGGCCCCTTTCATTTCAAGCGCATGTCGGACGCCGAGGTGGGAAAACAAAATGGCGTCCGGCATGGCGCTGCAACCCCCCCAGGAAGACAGCCACGACCCCCTGACATAGAGGACCAGTGGCAGAACCCGGAAAGGAGCCCAGAAGCCCAGACACGCAGCTCTGCGATCTACCTAGAGGACAAACCCACCACTCCTCGACAGCCTGGGCCATTCCCTATTCACTATGCTGGGGGACATAAATCCATGATCATGACAAGTTGCCAATGCTGACGGTCCCTAGGGCAGCATGCCGCTCTCCTCACACCGGCCCTGTCAGCACCAGTGGAGAGGTTTCACTACCTCAGCAAAGGGCTCTCGAAACTCAGCTCATTAATCCTCCTTGGAAAGCATTTTACAAGAGGCAGGGACCGATTCGCCGGTGCGGGACAGCCCTTTGGCACTGGGCCATGAAGCTGGTCAGCTGGGAATTCCCACTGAGCCAGTCATGGAGAGCTGGTATGGCCTCTCTGCAGTGCCATTCCCCAGACAGCCTCCCGAATAAAGGACACCACAGGGGCATGGGTCGAGCAGCGAGTCACATCGGCCAGAATGGCCTCTTGGGGCCATAGGCATCGGGCTGTCCATGAGGCCGGCCCTGAGGCATATCAAGGAGGAACCGTGGAGCGGCGTACGGCCCAGCTCAGGCAAACCAGGCGCCCAGGCGGGGAAGAACGGGGTCAGGCTTGCGATCAAGCTACCTCAGCCTGAGTCCTCTCTCACGCTTCCCTCATGGGACACCCACCGGGCTCCCAAGTGGGAAACCACACGGCGCCCCTGCCCGTGTGAACGGGGCTAGAGAAGGATCTGGAGTCAGACACGCCCCTGCCCCATGAGCCCTGTGCCGTTCCCCCAACTTGTCCCTCACAATTGGCCATTGTGTTGAAGTGAACTCTTCTCCTGCCCCCTCCCTCCACACTCCCCATTGGAAGGGAAAACTGACTTGGAGCTTCATGTAGAGGAGAAGGAAAGGGGGGGGTGAGTGAATGCCAGTCCTCGCTCTGAGGGCTGACACCCTGATGTAACACTTTCCAGATGTGGCCGCAGGAAGACAGAAGCAGAGCTGTTCCCTGCTGAGGAAGCTGGAAATGGTTTGAGATAATGTGGAATTCCTGAACCAGGGCCAGGGCATGCCTGGGCTGGAAAGAGAGAGAGAGAGAGAGAACGCCTCAATGGATACAACACGGCTCCTCTCTCTTTTGTGCGTGTGGGTTTTGTTTCGGGAACTTTGCATGAAAAGGCCCCCAATTTATACGCTCTTTAGGGTGACAGCGAGCAAATGGAACATTTTCTTCACACCCTGACATGCGATAAAGAGCCACCATGGAGAGGCAGAGAACAGAGCCTTTTTCTGTAGGCTGAGAAATATGCTCCCAGTCACTCCGAGTGTCTCAGCTTGGAGATTTTCTTTTTTCCTGTCTAAGTGGAGACCTCGGCCTCTTGCCAGAAGTTCTGTACAGCACCATGCACGCTGTCGGAGCATGACAGGGAAGGAAGAAAAGTTGAGAAGGAGGGGGGCAATGTGTGGGCTATTGGTCAGTCCAGGGGCATGGGCACAGCTCGCCATGTCACTGCTTTATGCCTCAGTTTCCCCTTCTGTCGAAGGAAGCTAATGGTGCTCCCCTCCCCCCCCCCCCGCACTGTGGTGCGTCAGCTGTGCTTGCCAGTGTTTGCAAAGCAGGGCTCTCGGGCAATTTAAGGGGGAAAGCTGAAAGCAGAGGTGCCAAATCTCTGTTCCTCCTGGCCGAGCAGCGCCCCGTACAGCTTCCCGTCACCTTGACTGTAGTGAGAACTGCCCCATCTGTTTCAATTAAGGTTGCCAACTTCTCTGAGTTTTTCTAAACTGGATGCACCAGCCGCCCCTTCCCGCTCCCCCCCCAGGGTGCTCACTCTCCCCACCTACCCGAGGACCAGTGTTCCCTGTAAAAGCTGAGCATTTGGGCATCTGCCCAGGAGAGATTCAGATGCTGCCCAGCTGATTAGCAGAGCGCCCACAGTGCCCACTGCCAGCAGTATGTGTTTGTACGGGTGGTGCACATCCGCACATGCCTCAGTGCACATAACAAAATTTATTTGGCACATGGATTGAAATAATTAGAGGGAACATTTCCTGGGACTCACCTGCTGCCTGCAGAGCTGGGTTGGGAAGAGCTAAGAAGGAGCTGGCCCGCCTGCCCAATCGGAGCCATGGCCTTAGGAGGCTGAGAAGGTGGGATGGGCTGTCAGGGGCAGCAAGCCTGACCCCCCGGCCCAGCTCCTCAAATTCCGCACTCTGCTCCAACTCCATCCGCAGCTCCTGTTCCCTCCCTGCCAGTGGCAGAGGCCACCTGCGGCTGCTGTGATATAACTGGACTTTTGCTGTCAGGTCAGCAGTACGGACTGGACAATGCACGGATCCCCTTTCAACAGGACTGCCCAGTTGTAAACCAGACATATGGCAACTCTGGTTTCAATCTCCCTTAACCCTTTGCAGGCCTGCTGATGGGGAGGGAGGGAAATGGGGCAACTGCACAGGGGACCAATGTTTCAAAGGGAGCTCCCAGACACTGCTGCTGCTGCTACTTCGTCTCCACGTGGCTTTGAGGGCTGGGGAGAGGGGCCCAGTGTCGTGGGTCAGGTGGCACTAAGGGTGACTGCCCTAGGCTCCGCCCCTTCCACCCTCAGCCCCACCCCTTCCAGGAGCACTGAGCTGGCCCCCCTCCCACAATGCCCTGGGGTGGCTTTCAGCCCCGTTCACCCTTGGCAGCTTGCTTCGGTAGAGGAAATGCAGTTAGCTCCGGCTACAACCTCAAGGGAGACAATAAAACACCCATCACGATCCTTTTGGAGACACCAAGCCAGAGAAATGTACAATGGGAGCCTCTAGCAATGCTCCGTCTAACAAACCCTTCTGTGTTCCCAGCGCTGTTACAATAAACAGACATGTGCGACCCACAGATTGTGAGCAACACGGTACAACGACAACAAGCCAGCATGTGCATGTCCCCAAACAGCAACACTACAATAGTACCAAACCCACCCATACAGCCCAGCATGAAAACCCATTGTTAACAAACCGGGGCATGTAGCCCAGGATTCATAAGCAACCCTATGGAAACAAATCATGACCTGCAGCCAACCGTGCCATAATAAACCCATTGCTCTTCACTTGGGAACATTCCTACATTTGCAACAACAAAACCCAACTCAACAGAGTACGCAAGCCAATGCTCATAAGCAAAGCATGCTATCGATAGCCAATGTGCCCTCTTCCGGCAACCCGACAATAACAAACCTGCATGTGCAAAGGAAGCAGACCACGTTACATTTAGGAAATAAACCACCATTTCAAAGTTCTGATAAGTTCCATTTGTGATGGGGAAGTCTGAAGGATACCCTGGAGGCGATATCCCCCTTTAACAGCTGTATGGAACAACTCCAAGGCTACTCATAAAAGCATTTCACAACCCCGCATATTTTTATTTACATTCCATTAAAAAGAGCCGCCATCGTGTTTATTCTTGCTAGAGATGAAGGGGTTAACGGCATACCAGTGCAGTGTGACAGTCACTTCCACTGAGTTCTGATCACAGCAGGGTCAAGTGGAGCATCTTTCAAACAATCTGACACAATTAGGAAACGTCCGTTCAGTCACTCTTGCTGTCTTTGATTATTCGCCTGCAATAGGATCATGCAACATAAAATGACTTCCTTTGCTGCGTGAGTATTTTCCCCTGTTTGCACAGCCGTTCTTGATGGCCAGTCAGTGAAACTGGTGATGATGAACTCGCTGGGATAGCAGAAGGATAAAACTGAAATTTGCAGGGAGTGAAAAAGGCATTCCAAGCCAGAGAAGGGGCCAAAAGCGATAAATCTACATGCAAGCCATTCATGCTGTTGAATTTGGAGGGCTCTCCTACAATGGAACCCATATCAGCACCACCCCTTGATTTTGCAAAACTAGAGGCCATAGGGAAGCCTCTTTGTCTGCTCTGGCTATGTCTACACTATGGCTTTTCCCGGAAGAGGCAATGCAAATGAAGCGCTGATTAGCATTTTATCACGCTTCGTTTGCATAATCTATTCCAAGCCAGTTTTGTGCAAGGGATTTTTGTGCAAAAACAAGCAGTGTGGACGTTTCCGTTTTGCACAAAACCCCCTTTTTGCACAAGATCCTTATGCCTCCCCCCGGCAAAAGCCATAATGTAGACAAAGCCTCAAAGCACACATTGGCCGTGTCTAAACTACACCCCTCTGTCGGCAGAGGGATGTAAATTAGACGTTTCTAAAGTGCAAATGAAGAGGGGACTGAAATATCCCATGCTTCATTTGCATAATCGCGTTCTGGTGCTGTTTCGAACAAGCTCCATTTCTAAACTGAAACCGCGGTTTAGATGCGGTTTTCCTGGCAACGGAGTGATTTTTTGAAAGATCCTGTATGCCTCATTTTTTGAGGAGTACAGGATCTTTCGAAAAATCGCCCCATTGCCGGAAAAACCACATCTAAACCACAGTTTCAGTTTCGAAAAAAAAATGCATCTAAACAACAGTTTCAGTTTCAAAATGGCGCTTGTTCGAAACAGCGCCAGAACACGATTATGCAAATGAAGCGCGGAATATTTAAATCCCCGCTTCATTTGCACTTTAGAAACGTCTAATTTACATCTCTCTGCCGACAGAGGGGTGTAGTTTAGATGTAGCCATTGTGACATGCTTAGATATGTTCTAGTCTAAGAGTCTGGAATCTCCTTCAATTCAGAGCATCGAGGCTTTGTCTACACTATGCTCAGGAATGACCCTGCAGCAATCGATCCACTAGTATAGACACGATAAATCGATCTCCGAGTGCACTCCTATCGACGCTGGTGTTGATGGGAGAGCAGCCCCTGCCGACCTTACTGCGTGCAAGATGCCCCAGTGAGTACCTCAACTTCAGCTGTGCTATTTGCGGAGCTGAAGTAGACCGATGGTGCTGGTAGGTGTTGACAAGGCCTAAGACTCGATAAGGTACATAACTAGATCTCCTCCACATGGGCTATCCACACACTGCACTCAAAGTCCTATCCCAGTATGCACGGGGATCACTGTACAATATTGGATAGATCTTCTATTTTGTGATAGTTCCAAAATCTTGGTCTGGACATTGGAAGGAAGGCTCCCCAAGAAATTACACCTGAAATTTCCTCAGTTGTCCCATTAGTGAAGTGTTCCTCTCCCACGTATGCCATTGTCAGCTGTCTGATTTTCACCAAACATTCGGCAGCTTCTCTAAACTATCTGAATGTCACGAGGCTGCAATCTGAACTGGAAAGCCAAGCTTTCCTTTTAAGATTTCTGGTATTTCCAGCTTCTTGCCAGGGCAGATATCTGACAAAAACAGCATTTCCTGTGGTATTTCAACATTTCCATTCCCGGCCAGAACCAGGGCCTGATGGAATGACCCCATTGACTTCAATGGACTTTGGATCAGACCCAGGAGAAGAACAGAAGGAGGGTAATCAAAGGGATTTGGCTTCTTTTGAACATCACAGAGTTTCATGTTGGCTGGATTTTGAGGCAAAAGTCTGAGGCTTTGTCTACACTTAAGTGTTTAAAGAGCAGCCGCAGCAGGGCTTTAAACTGAAAGTGCGGTCACAGCAAGAGCACTGGGGGAGAGCTCTTCCCACAATCTATGTAAACCACCTCTGCATAGGGAGTAGCCAACAGTGATGGATCGCAGCTCCCAATGCTGGTAGCCTGGTTCACACTGGCGCTTTACAGTGCTATAACTTGCTGCGTTCGGGTGATGTTTTTTCACAAAAGTGCCAGCACAGACTCGGCCGGAGTCAGTTTTCCCCCCCAACCTGAATGGCTCACTTTGCCGTTAGAGCTATTGACACCGCAGTGCACTAGGGATGTAAAGGACTAGTCGACTAATCAGCAGGATAGTAAACTAGTCGCTCCTCCCACCCCCCCCCCCGCCTCTATCAGAAATTCCATCGATTACTTGACTTGTAAATTAATCGATATTCAACGTCCGTACAATGCACATGCATTCCACACAAAGCCAATGGGGCAAATGGAGTACTAAAGATGCACTGCAAATAGAGCGAAGACCTCCTCACGACAATACTAAATTCCTGGGTGGAGGAGGTTGTAGACTTTTTGCAGCACGGGTTACACTGAGGACGGTGCGAGCATCAACAATTTAGGCTGGAAATTGTAAATCACCTTCCTGGCCCACATGTCATGCAAATATAAACTGGGCAGTAGAACCACAGAGTTATGAACACCAGAGTTACACACTGACCAGTCAACCAGACACCTCCTTTGGAACCGGAAGTACACAATGGGGCAGCAACAGAGATGACAACCACCACAAAAGCAAATTCAGTCCAGTGCTGTGTTAAAGATCAACTAGTTCAAAGCAATCAAGGGAAAGCAGTATTTTCTTCTGAGTGGTCCTGTTTCAGTGTTCAGTGGTAATGTTTTGAAAGAACCATCATCATGTTCTCTTCAGAGTTACAAGCAACCTCCATTCCTGAGGTGTTTGTAACTTCGAGAGTCCACTGGATCGTTGTTCCCTAAGGAAGGATAATGACTAATCCCATTTATAATAGGGATGTAAAGTGTTAACTGGTTCTCTGGCAAGCATTCACCTTACTGGCACGCTAACCAGTTAACCAGCAGCCCCTGCCCACGGCACGGTGTGGCGAGTTCAGCCCAGCCTGGCCAGAACAGCATGCCATGCAGCGGGCCTGGCCAAGATGGAGCAGCCCCTCTCCCCCCAATTGCAGGATCCCGGTTAACTTTTTAAATGGGATTTTACATAATGCAGCTGATGTATTGATATGAAGTTCAGGCATCAGTTAGGTCGGTGGTGTGTGGCACTGAACTTCCTCAATAAAAAGATGAGTAATGTCAGGGAGTCTCTCAAACAGCATGAATATGTCAGCCCTTGAACAGCACAGAATGGCCAGCCCCTCCCTTCCAGTGTTGTCACCATTTCCTCAGTTCCTCGATTCTCTTTTCTCATTTTCTTTTTTTTTTTTTTAACAGAGTAAGAGCCCGATCGTGTGCTGAAAGCACAGGACGAGCTGTCACACTACCCAGATGCTAGTCCTGGCGTGGCCTTTCATGTGCTGCAGTCACCTCCCCGCTCCGTGCCTCAGTTTCCCCCTCTGTCAATCGAGGCAGAACAGTCCCCGCCCCTTGCGTTGGGAAGCTTAGCTCACTCCTGTTTGCAAAGCGCTCTGGGGTCCTCAGATGGGAATTGCAGAGCATTGCCGTGCATCATACAAATATCTTGTGGTTTTACTGCAAGCTGGCTAGGTAGAAAGAACATCCGTGAGCAGGGAACATTCCAGCAGGAGGAACGGCAGCCCCCTGGACAGCCAGTCCCACCACTTCAGAGAGCAAATAAGAGTGCCCCAGGTGCTGACTGTCAGGAGAGGGGAAGGTAGGGGAGGTTAATACAGCAGAGAAGCATGGTTCTATTTCAGCATCGTCCGTCTCCTGCCTCCTTTGTCACCCTCCTTCTGTCAGAGGATTGCTCCACCCCCAATGCTCAGAATAGTTTCCACATGCCCAAAGCAAAGGGCTGAGGCAGCAACAAGGTCCAGTAGAACCGGATTCCAGAAGAGAAAGCCCACAGCCCTGTGGGATGCAAGCAGGTCACGCCGTCTAACGAGCTCTCTTCCACCCACCTAATTAGTGTGTGACATGTCTGGAGCCTCGGCGGCGGGGCAGGCCGGCAATAGGCTACAGCGTCCTTCACCTCTAAGGAATGAGTTTGAGTCTTTCGCCTTTAAGGAAGGCCCCAGGGGTAACTGCAAGTTACTAACAGCCAAGGACGGCCTCGTGGCATCCGGGCAGCAAGTTTGGTGGGCAGACACAAACAGAGTCAGAGAGCACATCCTAGCCACATCACAAAACCTGCAATCCTGAGGCCCTCCCCCCCATGCTGGCAAGAGAGACTAAAGAGAGTACATCTACACTACGAGTTTTTGCATAAGTTATGATCTCATTTACATATTTTCTGCCCATCCATTTTTTCGCTAGGGGTTTTTGCCAGGGCCGGATTAAGGGGGGGGCTAGCCGGGCAGCTGCCCAGGGCACCAACCTATGGGGGGCGCCTGATAGCAGCTGTAAGGGATACCACGCGTCTGGGGCCGGGGGCCACGCGGCACCCCTTAGAGCTGCCATCAAGCGCCGCACGCCTGATTGCAGCTGTAAGGGGCACAGCACTCTGGGGGGCGGGGCCGCACATGCACCGTGCGCCCGGGGGCAGAGCCGTGCATGCATTGTGCACCCGCTACCTGGGGCGCAGGAATGGCTCGAGCCGGCCCTGGTTTTTGCACAAAAACAAGCAATGTGGACGTTTCCTTTTTGGGCAAAAACCCCTTTTTGCGCAAGATCCTTATGCCTCAAAAAAGGAGGGATACCGATCTTGCACAAAAAGGGGTTTTTGCGCAAAAAGGAAACAGCCACACTGCTTGTTGTTGCGCAAAAACCCCTAGCGAAAAAAAACAGGTCGGCAGAAAATATGCAAATGAGATCGCAACTTTGCTAATGAATCCCTCATTAGCATATTTTCTGCCGCAAAAAACTCATCGTGTAGACGTAGCCAGACTGATTAAGCCATGGAGACCAAATCTGCCTTCACTCCTCAAAGGGCTCCTCCATCAGCAGGACCGAGGCAGGTGAAGCAATCTGGTATGGCTTTTGCCAGTGCTGTATCTAAACAGAGCACTTCACTCTCAGCACAGAGAGGAAGCAAAGCCCTGGATTGTGCCAGGAGTCAGAAGGGCAGCTCCCCCCTTCCCAATTCGTCCTCCCTGGTAATGTAAAGGCCAAATTCTCCCTCAATTACACAGGGCATGGCATGCCTCGTCAGACCAAAGATGCATCTCACGTCGCGTCCTGTTTCCCGCAGTGAATCCCCCATCCCACACAGACATGGCGGGGAAGCTTAGAGTCACTGGCCTGTAGGTTTGATTTCTTTCCTAACTCCCCAGTTAAGGCAAAATATTTTCAGTGAGATCTAAGGGAGTATGGCACCTGCTGGAATGTGGTGCTAGCTGAGCACCTAATTCCCTTCAGCGACTTTGAAAAGTCCACCAAGAACTTATGCCCTGAAGTAAGGCCCAGGCATCTGAAGCCAGTCAAGCCAGTTTTCAAGGTCAGAACTCCCTGTTATTGCCACAAACACATGCATCACATTCATCCAGCCTCCCCTGATGTAGGCAGAGAGAGACAGAGAGGATCCTGCTTAACATTTTGATTCTTGCTCTCCTGTAGGCAGAGGCGGGCCTGCATTTCCAAGCACATCCCTTACTTTCTCTGAATGTCCTCCATCCCATGTCGAGTCAGCACAGAATGCCCTCAGTCCCGTGTTCCCGGAGCAGTGATGCCGAAGGGCACTCCCTGTGATACAAGCGTAGAGTTATGGGCCATGGCTAGGGTTGCCTGGTGTCCGGTATTGAACCGGACAGTCCAGTATTTTCGCCTCCTGTCCAGTAAAAAAAATTCAGAAAAATACCAGACACTTAAAATGTCCGGTACTTTCCGATTTTTTGCCAGCCAGGAGGCGAAAATCCCGGGCTGTCTGGCTCAATACAGAGGCAGCCTGGCAACCCTAGTGCTTACCGGGGAGCCTGTCCGGCCCGGAGCAGGGAGGCAAGATGGCAGCCTGACCACGCAGTTTTTTAAAGGGGCCACAGTCTTTTCTTTTTTTTTTTTTCTTGCTTAACAACTCTCAGGGTCCTTTTTTTTGTTTTTGGTTCGGTATTTTTTCTGAAACCACCTGGCAACCCTCTAGCCACGACTAACGCATCCGGGGTGCCACTCGCCCTCAGTCATAGGCAGGGCCCTTTGTTTGCCAAACAGGCTGTCTGGCCTTTCCTTGGGACACAGGGAGTCCCCACCAACCAACCTGCTCTTCTGCATTGGATGTTCGCTCTCATTTCACTTGGGAAAGGATAACGAGAGTGGTGGGCAACAGTGGAAAGAGGAGGGTGAAAGGCAAATCAAGTAAAAGAGGCCAAAATCACTAACATCATAACACTCCCCTTTTAGCCTCTGTCAGTGCGCCAAAGGCCTTGAATTATACGTGCAAGTGAATCTCCCGCCCTGCCAGCTCTTCTGGTTGGGCCTTTCATGTTTGAGAACGTCACTCCTTCCTCTTCCCCACCCCGCTTGCCCGCTGCATCCCGACACATCAGCTCATCTCCCTTCCCAGCCCAGACCCAGCCCAGTGTGAGAAGACAAGCTGGTCCCGAGGCTCTTCCATCTCGCCGAGAGAAATGCCAACCGAGGCTGGCAGGCCTGAGCAGCTTAGGCTATGGGCTTCCTGGCTTCATCATCCCAAAAGCGGGACGGATGCTTAAGCGCAGCAAAGCTGATGCTAATGCGCATGAAGGTCAGCAGAGAACCAAGGTCACCTCCTGCAATAGACCCAGCCATGCTCGTGAGCCCCTGCCGGGAGCATGTATGCATATTCGTTCCCAGAGCACTCAGGACACCTCCTTACAGAAGAGAAGTCTGGGGGCAGGCAGAGCACCACTTCCCCATGCTGAAGCAAACATCATCTGAAAACCACATCATCCCTTTACCTTTAATGTCGCTCCTTGCATCAGTGGTTCCCATAGTTACCCCTCCCTTCACTATTTCCAGAGTAAAAGCAGAAGCGGTCAGCAACTCGATACGTAGTCTCCACTTCCTCTCTCATTCATGCCTGGACGCCTGCCCTCTCTGATGGCAAAGTTGGAAGCAAGATTTCAATAAATCAGAGGTGGGGAACGTATGGTCCAGATCTGCCTCCCGGTTTGCCTGGATCTGGATCCCAAGGCTTGGGGAATCCCTCGCCCCAGCATCGAGGACTCTTTCCTGTGCTACAGAGCCACTAATGAACAGCACAGGCTGGGAGTCAGTGAACGGTGTAGGCAGAATCTCACCTCAAGCTGGCTCTTCTAGACCAGGAGTCTGACCTACATGCCGTCTATCCAAACACTGCGGGGATGACGTCACTTCTGCCTAGTCTGTCGACAGAGTTCCCTCTCATGTGAATCACAGTCACCAGGCCCTTGTACACACAATTAGGAGACCCAAATGGCATCATGGAAAAGCTCATTACAAACGAATGATGCGAGACAGTCATTTGCGGCGTCTAATGTCTCTGACAAATTGGTGCACATTAGAACCACTCAGTGCGCAGCAACCTCAACCTTTCTCCAGTGCCAAACTCATTTGTCACACAATTTCTTTCGCTCTTACCTCCCTTCTTCCTCCTAGGAACAACAGGTAATCGCAATGACGCAGCCCGGGGCAGAAAACCATTCATGGATAGTGGAGTCGGATGAAAAGAGGTTGTTTCCCCTGATACCCTAGACATGGGTTTTCCAACCTATGGGTCGGGACTCAAATATGGATCACCATTACATTTCAAAAGGGTCGCCAAGTGTCTCCCCAGGTGGCTCTGCCCCCTCTCCTTCCCCTGTTTTTGAATTGCCTCGGGTCACCAAGTCTTCCTGAATTGTCAAAATGGGTCTCCATCTGGAAAAGGTTGGGAACCGCTGCACTAAACCCACAAACAACGTTCCCTCTATTTTTCCATCCAAGTGTGGAATAAATTTTATGTGCACTGAGGCATGTGCGGATGTACACCACAAGTAGAAACACAGGCTGCTGCATGCTGTGGGCACTCTGCTGATCACCTGGGCAGCATTTGAAGCTCTCCTGGGTGGCCCTCTCAAGTGCTCAGCTTACAAGGAACACCACCCTTAAATCCTTGAGCCATGGATAGTCTCTGGTTTTGAACTGAGCTCTGTGGCCTAGTGGTCATACATCCACTCATAGGGAATCCCCCTGCTATGCTTAATCACCCACAGAACCTTTGATTATTCTCTAACTAAAGCACTCAACCACTGGACTCCATCAGGAGGAACTTGAAAGTCAACTCCTCGTTTGTTGACATATTCACAAACAATTGGCCCTGCTTCCTTGAAAACCTGTGTCTGAGGCAAAACTAGGCTCAGCTGTTTAGATTGAGACTCCTTTTGAAACTGGGATGAATAGTCTCAAGGGGGAAATGGGTCCTATCAGCCAAGCCAACTGAAACCATTGTGGTTCCTGCCACTCTGAACATCCACTACTGGCATGGGAGGAAAAAGGCTCTGGTCTGGGACTCGGGAGATCAGGTTTCAACTTCTGGCTCTGCTACAGACTCCCTGTTCAACCTTGGGCATGTTCCTTAGTCACAAGGGGGGAAACTGAGGCAGAGATTTTTTCCTCGGTCACAGAGGAAACTGTTCTAGAACCACCCTGCTCCTCAGACAAGTCTCCACAGCACAGACCTCTTGCCTGGCCCACGCGGTCCACTTGGCAGGGTCAGCAAAGAAGTAGAGAACTGAAATGAACTAAGAGAACGACCTCTCCTCTCCCCATGTTGGCAATGGTCTGTCTGTGGGAAGGGTGAGCTGGACACTGCAGAGAAGCTAGCACAACACAGGCAGTTCCCATTCAATGGATAAGCTGATGGCACCCGGGACTGGCATTACAATACACATACAAAAGGCCTAAACCCTGACCGGCCACATCATCCAGTATATCCCCTTTCAGAGCCACTGTGCAGCTTTCACCAAAGCTGGGGCTCTCCCAGTGCCTATTTCACTGTCTCTCTCTCTCCTTATGCATAGGGGTCTGATGCTACAGCCCATGTTGTCTTCCAAGCTCCCGACCAATTAGCTGCAGAAAAAAGCAAGACGCCATCATCTCCTTTACAACATCTGCCACTCGGAGTTCATGCTCAAGTGAGCAAACCCGTCGGCTCCCAAGCACAAGAGTAGTAATTTAGCTGTGTCCATGAGGGCTGCTGTACTTGGAGAGCAGGGAGGGCGAGCTGAGGAGCGTGGCAATTCTTTGCAGTCCACCCTGACGCTAGCCGTGGTTATGTATTTCAAACAGAATCCACACGGTACATCTGCCGAGGCAGCATAAACTCATGTGGTCATGCCACGAGGCCCCTGGGCCGGACATCACTCGCTCTCCTGTGTGGCTTCTGCCAGGCAGATCAAGATCAGGGACATGAAGGATGACAGTGTGTTTCTTCATATTATTTATTAGTGGACAGAGAGGGAGGCAGTGGGGTGGGGAGGACGAGTGGGCTTAGGAAAATGCTGGTGACTGACCCAGCACGAGACTCACGATAAAGGATTGCTCCTTAGCCATGGAAAGTCCAGGGGAAGGTGCTTCTTGCTGCGCGTCTGCAGCCTGTGGGGCTAAAACCAGGTCTGTCACTCAGCTCCTGAGAGAGATGCTTAGGCTGAAGTTTTCAAAAGGGCCTAAAGAAACGAGGTGCCCAAATCCAAGTCAATTTGGGACCCTATTGCCTTTAAATGCCCCACCCTTAAATATTCTGTACCTCAGTTTCCCTTTCTTCAGATGGAGGGTAATGATCCTTGATACAGAATCATAGAACTGGAAGGGACCTTGAGAGGTCAGCTAGCCAGGCCCCGCACTCACGGCAGGACGAATTATTATCCAGACTATTCCTGACAGGGTTTTGTCGAACCTGCCCGTTAAAATCTCCACTGATGGAGATTCCACAACCTTCTGGGGCAATTTATTCCAGTGCTTATCCACCCTGACAGTTAGGAAGGTTTTTTTTCCTAACCGCATTTGTCCTTATTGAATTTCATCATATTTACTTCAGACCCCTTCTCCAGTTTGTCCAGTTTGAATTTGAATCCATCCTCCAAAGCACTTGCAACCCCACCCAGCTTTGGCGTCGGCCACAGACCTTATAAGTTTATCACTTTATACCTGTCTGTGCCATCAGCTCAATCACTGATGAAGATATTGAACAGAACTGAGCTTAGAACTGATTCCTGAAGGACTCCATTTGACTGTGAAACATTGATAACGTCTCTCTGGAAACGGTTTCCCAACCAGTTTTGCACCTATCTTCCATCTAGGGTGCGTTCCCTTATGTAAAGTGCTTTGAGACCAATGGGTGAAATACTGCCTAGGGTCAGAATATAAAGCAACATTGATTTCCATTTCCCCACCCCCGCTTGGAAAAGCAAGTGAGGCTCCAGCTGGGCTAATGTCACTTGTGATTTGTGGTGTTAATATCTCAGGGCAGGATTGTGGGGAGACAGGCTGGGAAGAGCCATTTCTTGGATACCAACCAGCAGGGCGAGAGCTGAAGGCACAGCCGCGCGGCTGACAGATCTACGGGCTTGGCGCTGCACAGGAGGGAGAGGAAGGAAGAAAGGGAATGAAAAGAAAGGTGTTTTGTTCAAGAGTGACTGATATTATTAATAACGTCGCTCCCTTCTACCACTCCCTTCAAATGAGGTTCTCCGAGCCCGTTACAAATGGTTGGCTAATCAACCCTGTCCGAACGCCCTGGGAGAAGGGGCATCACACCCAGCCTACAGATGGGCAGGCTGAAGGGCAGAGAGGTTATGTGGCTCGCCAAAAGTTATATCGGGCATGAGGAGATGTTGGCACAGAACCCAGGAGTCCTGGCTCCCATCCTCCACTTTGACCATTAGGAAACACTGCCTCTGGGAATCACCCCTTGAAGTGCCGCTCCAGTTTCCAGCTGCAAGCTAGAACGGAGGTTGGCTCTCCCAAACAGTCTGCCTTTTGGGCACTAGAACACTTCATGGAACACCCAGGTATGGCTAGACTGAGAGGGGGTTTCGGGATATTGGAGATATCCCGAAAAAACTCTACCACGTCCAGGGAACACGTTTGCTCTTCCGCTTTTTTTTGCAGAAGAGCAAACATGCTCTTTCGGAAGCCCCTGTATTCCTCATTCTACGAGGAAGAAGGGGGCTTCTGAAAGGCAGAGGGAGTTCCGACATTTGGCCCAGTCTGGACGGGCCAAATGTCGGGAAAGCTTCTTCCGACAAAAGAAACGGAAAAAGGTACGCAAAATGCAGAGTGCATTTTGCGTACCTTTTTCGGACAAAAACTTGTAGTCTATCCATACCCCCAGGTGGACACACACACACATACACACATTGCGCAAAAGCCAGACACTCTGCCGTGAGCCGGCCTGCCGCGAGCACAGACGCACCGGCGGCGTGCACGATAGGAATCTGGCTCTCGCTCAGGTTGCGACCACAACAGGATATTTCGGCATTTCCTCCTGGGCTGTGAGAATTTGTGCCTGTGTCCTGTGAGGGGACAGCAGAACTACAGCACGCCCTGGCTTCTGCCGAGCAGTCTTGTTCCAGTGCCCATCCTCTCCGCAATGTCCCCTGCTCTTCTCTGTCTCTCCCCCTTCCCCAGAGTGGCCCTGCCCTGTAGCGCAGTGGGAGTCTCCCTGTTGCCCCTTCTTCCCCAGTGCTCCACTCCCCAGTGCAGACCTGGGCAAAACTCACAGCATCTTCTTCCCCCCCAGCGCTCAGCCCTCTAGCTCAGCCCTGCCTCGCAGCGTTACGTGAGGCCTCCGACATTTTCCCTCAGCCCGCCATTTCCTTCAGCCACGAAAAGAAGAAGCAGGAGGGGAGAAGGACAGCTCTCTTTTGGACCAAAATGCCATGGTCTGCACATGAAGGACAACGTCCCTCAGAGTGGCCCGCTTCCTCGGGGTAGTTCCCAATCCCAAGCAGGCCCGGCCAAAGAGTTGGCGGGGCCCAAGGCGGCACGCTGTGGTGGGCTGCACTGCGGGCCGGGTGGCTCCCAGCCAGGGCAGCGAGCAAGCAGCCGAGCGGGCAGGCGCCAGGCAGCGTGGGGCCCTGAAGGCGCAGAGCTGCAACTGCCTTGCTCGCCTTGCCCTGAGGCCGGGCCTGATTAGGCTCGCCAGATGCTTTCACTAAAAATCCTGAACATGGGGGGGAAAAAAACAGGAGACCAAACTTGGTTGAGCAAAAAAAAAAAAAATCCCCGTGCTCCTCGCTTCCTCCCGCCCACGCCAGATGCTGTGGCAGAGGAAGATTGTCCCCACCAGCCTTCCATCAGAGAGAAACAGAAAATACTGGACACTTTATGGCCCGGTATTTTCTGGTTTTTTACCGGACAGGGGCCAGAAAAACCGGAGTGGCCGGGAGAAAACCAGACAGCTGGCAACCCTAGGCCTGATCCCAAGATACCCACTATGGGTCAGAATGTTCTTATGTCACCTGAGTGTCGCACAGTCTCAGAGAGTCCCGCTACCCAGGGTCCAGAGCTGCTCTAGTCTTCTCTGCCGCCCAAGAGGATGTCCCTGGCAAACCCACACCCGCGACTCTTGAGAGCTTAACGACAGAAATATCTCGATTATCCTGGAACAAGAACCCTGGGGGAGGTGAGGGAGGGGGAAGCTGCCGGTGTTTGTCAGAGGCTTAGGGGACAAGAATATCCTCTTGATTGTTTACAGTTGTTCCTTGCCCTCCTCTGAGGCAGAGGTCTGCTTTAACACCTCTCTCTCTCTCTCTCTCTCTCTCTCTCTCTCTCTCTCACACACACACACACACACTCTACTTTTGGGGAAGCAAAAAACTTGCCATGGCTGCTCGCCAGCGCACTTTGCACACGTGTGTGATTGGCAGCGGGGCCACCGCCTGCTCTGACAGAGACCGACCCGCAACGCGAGTAACATTTGGCCACGAAAAGGGCAATTTCATTCTCCCACCTTGTGCTTCGTGACAACACAGGCACAGGCTGCTCAGACACGACAAGTGCCAGGCAGACAAACAGCATCGTTGAGGGCAATTGCAGTTCTGACACTAAACCCTGCATCTCCTTCTCTTGGCTCCCCAGCCGTGGCAGCTTTTGAAGCTTTTCCCCCTCCCTCTTCCATCTCCGGCCATGCGGGGGACCAACTTTCCCACCGAGGGGCAAGAGAGGGAAGCACTGAAGATCAGGGAGCAAAGTGAGCATTTAGATCAGCGGTGGGCAACTGAGGCTAGCGAGTGGGCCGCACGAGGGGCCCTCCTTCAACCCAGTTGGCTGCAAGATTGTCGTAACCACGACGCTCTCCCGGGATGGGGTTGTTTTGCTAACCGCGCGGGCATCCCTAGAATGTGCGGGAGGTGCCAACTGAACTGCAGCAGCGCTGTGATTGGATGCAGCGGGAGCGCCTGGCTCTCATAGTCAGTGTTGTGTGCCACTAGCCGGGGCCTCGCGTCATGTGCCCCGGTTTTACCGGCGTGTCACTTTAGTAATAACAGTGGGAAAAACCTATATGGATGGAAACCAGCAGAATCTGGCAACCTTCTACTTGGGCAATGGTAAATAAAATGTCTTGTGGGCTATATATAGAAGCCAAGTGGTCCGGATGTGGGCCACAAGTTGCCTATCACTGGTTTAGATCCACTGAGGAAAGAGCATGAAACCAGCCCTTGTCTAGAAAAAGAAACCCCGCTAGTACCTAGAGTTAGAGTCCACGGTGCCATAGGGCATGAGAGCAGGGGAGAGCTCGTCCCAGGGGGAAAATGTGTTTACAAATTTCATTTTGATGGATATTTTCTAACCAGGAGAGTATGTAGGGAGGCAGCCTAGGACTGATTCCCTCCCCCACTGTGGCTCAGTGTAATGGGGGCAGATTGGCACCCATGGGCAATATCCGCTGTGCCAAAGGCTCTTCCCCCAGCGTGGCAGCATGCCAGGGAGAGAGGCACGGGCATAGGTTAGGGAGGTAAAATCCCATTTAATGAGTTAACCAGTAAAATGTTAAGTTTAACCAGTTAACTGATTCAACAGGAGAGTGGGGTGGGGCACGCCAGCTGACTGATACGGCCCCCCCTCCCCACAGTCAGGCTGGAGTGGTCCCCCCACCTGCCCCATTTAATCAGTTAACTGGTCAAACATAATGTTTAACTGGTTAACTAATTAAATGGGCTTTTACATCTATGGTTCCCAGTTGGGGGTGAAAATCCACTTGGGTTATTAGCTATGCTGACAATGATTTATTATTTGTATACCTGTAGCACAAAGGAACCCCTCTGTGATCGGAGCTGTACAAACGCATAACAAAAACACAGTCCCTGCCCCAAGGAGCTTTCAGTCTAACAATCTGCCCTCAAACTAACTTTCACTCACTCACCCAAGAATCAAGCCCAGCCACCACCTGTTACCCCAGCCGGCTCCCCAAATTTCAGTGGTTCAGCTAAAAGGAGTCCTCTGCCTGAAAGTCCCTGATTTTGTGAATCCTCGACCCATCTCGAAGGCCTCACAACTCTGGTGATTTACACATGGCAGCCCGTAAGCATCCAGAGATGCTCAGCTTTCAACTGCCCTCCTTTGGAGGCCACCAGGCAGGAGACCTTCGCACGAAACTGCGGCCAAGTTTCTCTGCCTTTAAAAAGAAGCTGCTCCCCAAACCACGCACCCACCTGCCCCCAGGGCACATAAGAACAGCCACAGTGGGTCAGACGAAAGGACCATCTAGCCTAGTATCCTGTCTGCTGACAGTGGCCAATACCAGATGCCCCAGAGGGAGGGATCACAACAGGTAATCCTCACATGATCCCTCCCCTGGCCCCCATTTCCAGACAAACAGAGACTAGGGACACCATTCCTACCCATCCTGGCTAATAGCCATTGATGGACCTAACCTCCATGAATCTATCTAGCTCTTTTTTGAACCCTGTTAAAGTTCTAGCCTTCGCCACAACTTCTGGCAAGGAGTTCCACAGGTTGACTGTGCGCTGAGTGAAGAAAAACGTCCTTTTGTTTGTTTTAAACCTGCTGCCTATTAATTTCATTTGGTGACCCCCAAGTTCTTTTATTGTGGGAATAAGTAAATAACTTTTCCTTATTCACTTTTTCCACACCAGTCATGATTTTATAGACAACTATCCTATCCCCTCTTAGTCTCCTCTTTTCCAAGCTGAAAAGTCCAAGTCTTTTTAATCTCTCTTCATATGGGACCCGTTCCATACTGCTAATCATTTTTGTTGCCCTTTTCTGAACCTTTTCCAATGCCAAGATACCTTTTTTGAGATGAGGCGACCACATCTGTACGAAGTATTCAAGATGTGGGCGTACCAAATTGAACTTGTTGTGTTGCTCCCGTGGGCTGAATGTCCAGGCTGCTCACAGCAGAGAGAAGTGTCTTTCTCCACAAGCTCGGTTTGGGACACAGAGCGAGGGAGCAGTAAAAGGTGCGTTCAAAAATCTAGAAAGGGTCTTGTGCCTTTATACTCCTCTCAAACTTCTGCCTCAAGCACTAGCTAGACCAAGTCTACAAACCCACCACCCTGGCACTTAGCTCTTGCCTCTTGACCTATGCGCGTTGGCTGGGTTCGGGGCATGTATGTTGTGACAGCGCAATGGTTAGCGATGGAAGCGAAGGCCGCCTTCTCTCTCTTTCTCACACACACACACACACACACACACACACACAGTACACCCGCCATGAGGAACCGGGACAGTCATCCTAATTAGTACATTCATCAAATTCATTTGCTGGGAGAGCGCAGGTGTGGAGGAGGGGACCTGCAACATGAGCCCCTCGGACGCTGTATGACAATGTAACACCAAGCTGCAGGAAACAGGGGAGTGCGGGCTACGGGAGTGCAGGCTAGGGGAGTGCGGGCTAGGGGAGTTCTTGGCCCCGGTCCCCCAGATGAGGGTAGCCCTATTAGGTTAGTGACTGGGAAGTGTCCTGCTTTTCTCAGGCCCCCGGGGAACAACATGCTACAGAGCCCTCGTGGCCGGTGGTGCATGGGGTCAGCGTGTGCTGGCTGGTTGGCTCTCGCATGGGGAGGGAAGTGTACAGTTCCCCCCAGCTCCACGCCACTAATGGGAAGCAGCGGGGTTGGTCCAAGTCCGGGCTCCGAGGCGATCACCTCGCCCAGCTTTCTGGACTGGTTCCCCTTACAGATTTCCTCCCTCTCACACCATGCACGCAGTACAGTGCATGGCACTTGGAGCACCGCACAAGGCGGGGTGACAGATTTCACAGAACACTAAAACTGGAAGGGACCTCGAGAGGTCATCTAGTCCAGTCCCCTGCCCTTACGGCAGGACCAAGCACTATGATCATCCCTGAGAGGTGTCTATCCAACCTGCTCTTAAATATCTTCAGTGTTGGAGATTCCACAACCTCCCTGGGCAATTTATTCCAGTGTTTAACCACCCCGATAGTTAGGAAGTTTTTCCTGATGTCCAACCTAAACCTCCCTTGCTGCAGTTTAAGCCCATTTCTCCCAGACTGTAATGCAAGCAAGTTGTCTGAGGAGAAGGCAACAAACAAATCTGGCAGTATCCCCTCTGCGATCCTGCCTGTCCCAGATTGGTACTGAACCCCGATAGCCCATGCAGCACGCAGTGCAGTCTGCTCAGCTTTAGAGGAGGCAAACACTCCCAAAGTCAAGCCATAAACAGATGTTTGCATTGTGGGTGTGAACACACTGCTCCTGCTGAGGGACAGTGAGCCCCAGAGATGAGCACAGCGTTGACTGGCAAGGTGCAAACTCCTCCCTCAACAATGCCCCTCACTCCTGCAGTACAGCGCCCCCAGCTGTTCCACTCCTGGTACCCCACTCTGCCAATCCCCCTCACTTTTGCAGTTCAGCGCCCCCGGCTGTTCCACTCCTAGGCACCCCGTTCTGCCTGTCCCCTTCGTTCCTGCAGTACAGTGCCCCCAGCTGTTCCAGTCCAGACCCCTCCTGAGCAGGGCCAGCCTGTGCTGCTGATCTATCCCATGCCAAGGAGTGGTGTGAAATAAGAAAAACGGCCCCCAGGCTGAGAACACCCTGAGCTCACGCCACTGAAGGTCAGACCCTGTGGCTCAGGCCCATATCTGGCCCTATGTCTATGTGGGAGAGGTAAAGGGGGCAGGACGGCAACTTCAACTCTGCTCCCACCCGCCACAGCCAGGCCGTAGTCCCAAAAATCTAACCCCAGCATAGCAGCACAGAGGCAGCCAGGGCAGAGGAACGGAGTTCTCCTCAGCCGCTCGCAGGTGGGACCAGAGCCAGAGAAAGAGGCGCCGAAGGGGAGAAATGCCGCTCCCGGATGCATCTCTGGGAGCCCATGCGGTGAAGGATCAGGATCCGGGAGGCAGGCCGCTGGCCGGAGCTGACAAACCAGCCACGCCGTCCCCCCTTCCCCATCTCCTTTCCTACAAGGAGCTGCCTGGGGAAAGCAGAAAGGCGGGAGAGTGTGGGCAGGAGGTGGCAGGACACAAAGAATCCTGATAAAAACCTCCCTACCCGGGTCATCGTCACTCTCCACTGGAGCAGGCGGCCCTTACCAATGGCCCTCACCAGTGGCTCTTTCCACCAGTGCCTCAGCATCACCGGGGACAGGGCCTGAGTGGGACAAGCAGTGGAAGGCCGACAGACCTTTCCGCACCAAAATGGCTCCCAAGATCTGGGTTCCTGTCCTAGCAGAGGCCCCAGGGGGGAGAAAAGGAGGGCTGGGGCCTCCCTCCTTCTAGTCCCTGTTCGTCACAGTCTCCACGCCCAGCGTGTCCCACACGTTGGGGGAGACCCAGGCCCAGTTTGAAGTCAAAGGCGGCTCTGTGGCCATTGGCTTCCACAGGCTAGGATTTCACTCGGCTGGAGGGGCAACTTCTCGTTCAAGCAAAATGAAGGGCGAGGAGACAGCCGAGATGAGGCGTGAGGGGCCCTGACAGCTAACGCTGTTGAGTGTCCAGCAGAGACACAGCAGGGGTGGCTAGCGATTGGAGCTGACAGAGCGGCTTGGGAAAGGTGTAGTACAGGGCAGGACTGGGGCCGCAGAGAAATTGCCGGACAGGAATGAGGGGGCTGGGAGGAATAGCAGTGGGAGAGCTGGGGGGGGGCCACGGCAAGATTGAGGCGCACACCCGCTGTTGGGAAGTGGGGGAAGCTGCCCACAGCAGTAGCAGGAGTGTAACATTTCAGGGCTCTCACGGCACCTGTTCTCACTCAGCCTGGCTCCAGCCGGCCACCCCCGTCCTGCCTCTCTCTGGGCATGTAGGAGCCCTTCACACTCACCCAGAACATGGCAAAAAGCACAGCAGGGCTTTCCCGCACGGGACAAAGCCATGGAGGTCCCTCCCCTCCCCACCCCAGCCTTCCAGTGACTCAGTAACTGCCCTCAACACCCTCCCACACAACGCATGTCCGACAAGCCACGAGTCACTGCTGCGGAATGGCAGGCAGGATGGGGTCACTAGCCCGGGGCTACTTTGTGCAGGGGAGGGAAGTGTTGAATATTTCTGACTAGAGACTGACCTCCCTACAATTCACTGAGCAGGAGCCTTTCAGGTTCTGTCGATATTAATGATTCCCAAGCGTGCCCCATGCACTCACACATGTGCGCACACATGCACACTGCCAGGCACATGCTGGCTGCCAGAGCCCAGAGGTGGCTGCATGCTGGGGGCGCTGCCAGTAATCTCAACACTCTGGAACCCTCTGGCACAAGCGCTCAGCTGGGCTCTATGCACTTTGCTCCCTACCAGCCTTGTTGGAAAGCATGACTCGCACCCCCTGCTCATGGCGGTGGAGAGGGGTGAGGACCCCTTCAGAATTCACTGTCAATCCTGATACAGGCCTTGGCTCGCTCTCAGGCTCTTTCAAAGGCACCCAAAGGGCCATGTGCTGATTCAGGCTGTTCAGTGTGCTCCAGACAGTTTCAGAGCCGTGTTACGTGGCCCCTGTTCCCAAAAGCCTGAACACTGCACGGTCTCCAAGAGATTAGTTCAGGGCTGGGCAAATGCCAGCCCCTAGGCGGGATCCGGTTCCCCAGGGTCAGCCGCTGTATTTACCTGTGCCTCCGCAGGTACAGGCGATTGCAGCTCCCATTGGCCAGGAACGGTGATCTGCAACCAATGGGAGCTGCAATCACCTAGACCTGTGGAGGAGGCCCACCAAGGGCTAACCCGGGTGAACCACCACCATTTTATTGCCTATCCCTGGAGCAGTCCTATCGGAGAAGTCACTCCTGTTCCTTTCATTGTCCAGCAGGAGGCACTGCTCTGCACACCAGCCCACACGCTTTGGGAAGACCTCTCCCGCTGTTACACGACAAGTCAGGCAGCTACCTGAAAACCTCCCTGTGACCGCAGTGTTCACATGGCCCCGGTCTCCTTTCCTGCTCCAATGTAGAATTTGCACCAGCGAGTCCCAGGCCAGGAACTGCCCAGTCCCAATATAATTTGGCAGCCTTGCAAGCTGACAGCAAGGCTCAGTCAACGAGGACTATGTGAGCGACAGAAAGGGACCTTTGGAAGCAGGCTCCTTCTGGGGCAGGATGGCCTGAATGGAAGTGAGGGCCCCCCTCCATCTCTGTCCCGAGAGCTGTGGTTAGTTCCAGACAGTCAAGGTTCTTTGCAGCTCCCGTTGTTCCATGTTGTTTCCAAGACAAGAACTCCAGGGATAGTAAACAAGCGTCAGGGGAGGAAAGAGGCACTGCGCATAAGAAAGCTGTCTGCCTGCTAGAGAAGGGGAGAGAGAGAAGAGACATATTTTTCTGCTGACTTCCCACGGTCTGCTACTGAGAAAATTCAGCGTGATCGCCTGACTACCACAAGGCAGTAATGAAGGTCCTGTTGGATTTTCATCTCAATATACTACTGGGTGCATATGGGCCAGATT
The DNA here is from genome assembly GCA_032595735.1 of Pelochelys cantorii. NCBI lineage: Eukaryota > Metazoa > Chordata > Testudines > Trionychidae > Pelochelys > Pelochelys cantorii. The sequence continues at coordinate 9,309,563 of CM064347.1, forward strand.
GGGGTACAGCAATGGTGGGCAACCTGCAGCCGAGGACTGAATGCAGCCCATCGGGGTTCTACATGTGGCCCATGCAACACTTTGTTTACTATTTCCCAGGCACAGATTCCTGGAAAAGATTCCTCTGGTTTCCCTCGGGTCTTACTAAAGTGACACGCACGTAAAGCCGGGTACATGCATTGAGGTGCGTGCTGATTGCTCACAACATTGGTGGTGAGAGCCATTGCTCACAACATTGGCTGATGGCATACAACATTGGCTGTGGACACAGCTCCCTCTGCATCCAATCATAGCACTACTACAGATCAGTTGGCACCCCCAACAAATTCTAGGTACACAAGCGCAGTTAGCAAAACCACCCTATCTTGGGAGAGCATCTTGGTTACTATGATGTTGTGGCCCACTGAGGGTATGTCTAGACTGCAGAGTTTTTCCGGGATACCCCTGGTATCCTGGAAAACTCTGCCGCGTCCAGGGAACGCGTCCACTTTTTTGGAATCATTTCCGAAAAAGCCGGCACGTTCTTTCGGAATCCCTGTATTTTTCATTTTATGGGGAATAAGGGATCTTCTGAAAGAGGAGGTTTTCCCCACATTTGGCCCCATGTAGACAGGCCAAATATCAGAAAAGCCTCTTCCGAAAAAACAAGCGGAAAAAGGTACGCAAATTGTGTATCTTTTTCTGGACCCTCCCTCTCCCCCCCCCCCCCCGCAGTGTAGACATAGCCTGAGATGAAGGGGTGGTGATCATGTGGCCCACTCACTAGCCTAGGTTGCCCATCGTTGGTTACAGGTGCCCGTTTGTACTATGACCCATATTTGAAGCTTCCCATCCCCAAATTGTGGGGAAGTTTGTACCCAGATCCAAACTTTGCTGGTTGGGTCTGTCTGTCCCACGGCGCTATCCTAGCAATGACCATCAGAAACCTTTGGGATTCACAGTGGGCCCCCATGAACCAGGACAGAGGCGTTAACTGTTCAGAGGCCTGTGAGGTGAGTTGCCAGCATGGGCTGTGTTACTAGTGGGCAGGTGACAAAACCACCTACACTAACTTCCATCCTATCAGACAGTGCCCACCTACCAGGCAGATCCTGCAGACTCCCTACTGGCCTTGCTCCCCACAGAGATGGTTCCCTACATCACGGCTGAGGGAAGTGCTTGTCTCAGGTCTGCGAACGTGTGGTCATCTCCAGGGTGCTCCTTTTTGGTGCCCGAGCATCCGGGCAACAAGTGGCGCTGTTTGTAGGAACAGGCTTTCATTTCCTAGGAGGGGAGTGTGCTGCTAGCAGCAGAGCTTTCACATGGAGGCTGAGCCTAGGTGTCTGTTCACACTCAGAAGGCAGAGAAACACAGCCAGAGCCTCTGTTGGTGCCAGCTTAGATGGGGCTACTATAAGGTGGGTGCATAACTGGCTGGATAATCATTCTCAGAGAGTAGTTATTAACGGTTCACAATCATGCTGGAAGGGCATAACAAGTAGGGTTCAGCAGGGGTCTGTTTTGAGACCGGTTCTGTTCAGTATCTTCATCAACGATTAAGATATTGGCATAGAGAGGACACTTATTAAGTTTGCAAATGATACCAAGCTGGGAGGGGTTGATTTGGAGGATAGGGTCTGGACAATAGAGAAATGGGTCTGAGGTAAATAGGATGAAGTTTAATAAGGACAAATGCACGTACTCCACTTAGGAAGGAACAATCAGTTTTGCACATACAGAATGGGAAGTGACTGTCTAGGAAGGAGCACTGCAGAAAGGGATCTAGGGGTCATAGTGGACCACAGGCTAAATATGAGCCAACAGTGTGACGCTGTTGCAAAAAAAAGCAAACGTGATTCTGGGATGCATTAACAGGTGTGTTGTGAGCAAGACACGAGAAGTCATCCTTTCGCTCTACTCTGCACTGATTAGGCCTCAGTTGGAGTATTGTGTCCAGCTCTGGGCATCACATTTCAAGAAAGATGTGGAGAAATTGGAGAAAGTCCAGGGAAGAGCAACAAAAATGATTAAAGGTCTAGAAAACATGAGCTGAGAGACGGCTGAAGGAATTGGGCTTGTATAGTTTGGAAAAGAGAAGACTGAGAGGGGACACGATAGCAGCTTTCAGATTATCTAAAAGGGTGTCACAAGGAGGAGGGAGGAAAATTGTTCTCTTTGGCCTCTGAGGATAGGACTAGAAGCAATGGGCTTAAACTGCAGCAAGAGAGGTTTAGATTGGACATTAGGGAAAACTTCCTGTCAGGGTGGAAAACACTGGAATAAATTGCATTGGGGGGTTGTGGAATCTCCATCACTGGAGATATTTAAGAGCAGGCTAGTCAGACACCTGTCATGGATGATCTGACAGTGCTTGGTCCTGCCATGAGGGCAGGGGATGGGACTTGCTGATCTCTCAAGGTCCCTTCCAGTTCTAGTTTTCTATGATTCTACAATAAAGCAGCAGTGATGTGGACCAGCTGATGATCTGCCCCATGCAGAAAAGGAGCCCTGATTTACCAGCTCTCCTCTCCCCCACCATCCTGTACCCCGAGCCATGGATATTCTGCTCCAGTGGTTTTCAGGCTATGGGTCGTGACGCAGTACTGGGTGGTGGAACGTTAGGCACTGGGTCTCGTTGCTGCAGGGGGAGCAGGTGAGCAGTGGGGGGGCTAAGGCAGCTTCCTGCCTGTCCTGGCACCGCAGACTACGCTGCGCCCCAAAAATGGCCGGCAACAGGCCGGGCTCCTAGATGGGGGTGGGGACAGCACATAGGGCCCGGTGTGCTGCCCGACCTGAGCACTAGCTCCGCACTCCCATTGGCTAGAGCCTACCTTAGCCCCCCCTCTGCACCACTGACCGGCAGCCGCTCAAAGTAAGCCCCTCCTGCCCCAGCCCTCCCCTCTCCAAAGCCAGAGCCCCCTCCTACACCCCAAAGCTCTCTTCCTCCGCCCCACCCCGGAGCCCACACTTTAGTCAGATGATGTTTGGTCATCATCTGACTAGAACAATTTTCTTCAACTGGGTCATGAGAAAAAACATTGGAAAGCCATTGTACTACTACACGCACACGCGGGGGGGGGGGGGACCTCTTGCCAAGTTAGGGGGGCTGCTCCAAGCGCAGTGTGGGCCCTTCCAGACTGCGCTCAGCATTCCCGACTGGGAAATCAATGTCAACCCCCCACAATGTCTTGAGTGGGCGAGACAGAACGAAGATGCTTAAAGGCTCCCGCCCCCGCAGCGTCTCACTTCAGATCAGCAGCAATAATCGGCCAGGGAGCCACGCCCGAAGCACCCAATTCAACAGGGAGGCCTGACAGCAAATGTCTGATACCATCCCCGCTGACAAAAAGCATTTCTCTCCTGGGGGAAATCTGCTCCCACGCGTTTGGGACGCTGCCGCAGCAGGGCCCCGGCTGAGATCCAGGCTCACACACAAGCCATGCTTTGAAAGGGTCACGGTGTTCCATGAGGCGCCAGGGCATTTCTCTAGGGCAGTGGTTTTCAAACAACGAGAATGTCGGGCGCTGGGTCTCCTTGCTGCAGGGGGATCAGGTGAGCAGCAGGGGGGGGTTAAGGCAGCTCCTTGCCTGTCCTGCCACCGCAGACTGCACTGCGCCCTAGAAGCAGCCAACAGCAGGCCCGGCTCCTAGGTGGGGGTGAGAAGGGAAAGCGCCCAGGGCTCCGCGCACTGCCCCTGCCCCGAGTACTAGCTCCACCCTCCCATTGGCTGGGAACCTGCTGCAGCTGCTTCTGGGATGCAGCATGGTCAGTGGTGCCAGGAGAAGCAGGAAGCTGCCTTACCCGCCCTGCTGCACCCCTGACTGGGAGCCGCTAGAGGTAAACCTCTCCTGCCCCAGCCCTGACCCCCTCCGAAAGTTGAAGCCCCCTCCTACACCCCAAAGTTCTCAGTCCCAGTCCAGAGCCCACAGTCTAGTCAAATGATATTGAGTCGTGAGCATGAACGATTTTCTTCCAACAGGGTCATGAGAAAAAAAAGTTTGAGAACCACTGCTCTAGGGGCGGAGATATTCCATCTCCTCTCCGCCAGGTTAAAACAGGGTCAGTCTTCGCTCAGCTCTGCCCCATGGCTTGTGCAGATATGCAAAGGAAACACTGTACCTTTGCTGAACTAGCAGAGAGACATGAGCCTTTGGGACCGTCGGGCTCCACACCTAGGTACGTAGGCTGGTTGAGTTTTCCGGAGCTTATGTTAACTTGCTCTTATCACTGCTCCTCAACATTACCCCTTGAGGAACAACCGTTACTGAATGCACCTGGGTTTGCTCCACTAGAGCCAATCTGCCAGCTGGCAGTGCCATGCAAGGGTAAGCTGTGCCCACAAACTTTGACCTCAGTCCTGGAATTCACAGTATTCTAACATCATCCCCAGCCCCCAGGAGGGTTTCGGCATTTGGGAAGACAGTGACCGCTGAGCTCTGTGGCCGTGGCCAGAAACAAACTCATTTTGCCAGGAGGTTGGGCAGGTTGAACGACATATGTGACCTTTGGCTAACCTGCAATCAAGAACATGGAGGATGAGCTAGTCAAACACCTGAGCAGGTCTGATCCTCTCTAGAGTCATACAATACGTCCCAGCCTGTACGTGCTACCGCGTCACCTGTTCCCTGCGCTGATCCACAGAGCCCCAGCTGTATACAGTCGCTGAACAGAGCTGAACTACCTATTGCTCTCACCAAAGAGTTCAGAGAGAAGAAGGGTGAGGTCTGAGATCTAGCCTTGACTCTACTGCAGGGTGTCCTTGGGCTAGGCCCTTTATGGCTATATCTATACTATCATGTTTTGTTGCCTGTGAGGCCGCACACACTGCAATGTGACTTTTGTCGGGAAAAATGCCCAGTCTCAGCGACAAAACACTTCCACCCCCTACAAAAGACTTTTTCTTCTCCCTTCCCTTTATTGTCGACAAAGAGCCAGCGTCGACTCTGCTTTTTGTTTTGCTTCCACCAGTATCCCACAATGCCTGCCCTAATGGCTGTACTCAGTGATTTGTGATCTGCGCTGCCCCGCAGGCATGCGTCCCTCCCCTTTCAAAGTTCTAGGGAAATATCTGAGTGTGCTGCTCCGAACAAACAAAGAGCAAATCATTGGAGTGCTCCTCTTCTGGCTTGCTCTAGGAACATAGGGGAAGGCAGATTGCTGCTGCAAGAGGAATGGGGCTGACATCCCTCAGCACGGAGAGCTCACAGAGCTACTCATGATGCTGCTCCCAGCAGCTGCAGAGGCTGTGGGAGACCTTGGAGGGAATCCCAAGACGTGCAGGGATCAGCCCTGCCTGCCCACAACACGGCACTGTGAGATACCTACCCACAGTGCATTGCTCACACTGTGGGTGATGGTGCACCCAGTGTGGACATGATCTGTCAACAGAGGGAGCAAGTGTGAACTCCCCTCTGGCAATTTTTGTTTTGTCAATTACTGGGTGTCAACATAAGTTTTGTCAACAAAACTTGATAGTACAGACAGAGCCTTCATCGCAGTTCCCTATTTGTAAAAAAGGGGTCAGTTTTCTCTCCCTGCTCACTTTTGTCTGCCTTGTCAATTTAGACTGTAAATTTTCCGAGGCGAAGGTTGTGCCTTACTATGTGTTTGTACAGCACCAAGCACAATGGAACTCTGATCTCAGCTGCATTTGAATCACTACATGGTACAGAGAAACCTACCTGCCCAGGACCTGTAACAGATCTGCAAGACTGGACGTAGAAAGCCTATGAGTTTTCCATCACAGAACTTAACATGTGGCCCATCTAACTTGGTATCTTGCCTCCAAGAATGGCCAAGGCGCCAGATGCTTCCCAGGAAAATGCCCCAGGACCCAAATCACACAATTTGGATCTGGATCCGAACTTCCAGGATGCTTGGATCCAGATTTGGGGGGGTAGTTTAAGGACCATTTCTAGATAACTCTCTATTTAACACTCACATCTAAACAACAGTATACCCTGGTGACATTTCCTCTGAATTAGGATGTAAAGTCCCGATTAATCGGTTAAACGTTAGATTAGCCTAACATTTCACCAGTGAACCGACTAAGCAGGATCCCAGTCATGCTAGACTGGGTAAGGGTGATGCTTACCGGTAACCGGTTACCCGTTCATATCCCTCATCTGAATCCCAATTAACGATCAGTAAAGTGATCTCAGAACCGCCCAACCCCCACTCTAGATTTATCTCAAGGAGTTTTGCCAGCTCCCATGAGCAGATCTGATCTTTCATGCAGAGATCTGTATGTGACTCCTCTGAAGCAGCCCTTTCTTCCTCCGTCCTCCTCCTCCTGCAACTGTCTGGGAAGATTTCCCCCCCCGCCCCCCCCTGCTTATTAAGAAGTCAACTCCTCTCCCTGCCCTTCACAGAGGAAGCCTAGCAATAGCAACACAAGGTGTTTGGAATGTGCTGTACACACACACACACACACACACACACACACTTGCATGCCCCTTCTTGTCCCACCTGTCAGCAAGCCGCCCAGACTGTGGTTGCGCCATAAATTCTAACTCTGTTCGGGTATGTCTACACTTGCACCCTCTTTTGAGAGAGGGATGCAAATGCAGTTGAGTTAAATTGCAAATGAAGCGCGGATTCGAATTTCCCGCGCTTCATTTGCATAATCGCGGACCGCCGCTATTTCGAAATACCCTATTTTGAAATAACAAACGCTGTGTAGACGTGGTTATTTCGGGAGAAAACCCTTATTCCTCATACAATGAGGTTTACCGGTTATTTTGGAAGAAGGGTTTTCTCCCTAAATAACCGCGTCTACACAGCATTTGTTATTTCGAAATAGGGTATTTCGAAATAGCAGCGGTCCGCAATTATGCAAATGAAGCGTGGGAAATTCAAATCCGTGCTTCATTTGCAATTTCGCTCAGCTGCATTTGCATCCCTCTCTCGAAAGAAGGTGCAAGCGTAGACATACCCTTCCTGACCAAACAAAGCACTCAGAGGGGCCACGTTCTCCAGCCACCGGGCGCATGACTGCAGTGACCTTTTAAATCCACGCTGACAGGAGTTTTAAAAGCCGGGCCAGGATTTAAGGAGGAGGAGGGCTGTGGTTGCTGTTTTCCCAGACATTAAGGCTTCCTGCTTGCACCCCCAAGATGTGCTCAGAGAATGGTTTCCAGAACCCAACCAAAGAAACCTCGCTAGGCAGGGGGAGGGCATGTCTCCCTGATCGTACAAGTCCTGCCCTGCCAGCCATTGAGATCCACCTCAGAACCAGCAGCAGCTGCACGTCAAGATTTTAGGGGCAAATACATTCCTTAAGTAAGGCCTCTCTTTGAATTGATCTGTTGAGGCTACCAGACTGCTCAATGGGGACAGTCATCCTGCTTCCGCTGCCACGGAGCCCTCTATCCTTATCATGCAACAAGCCCTGTTCAAGAAAAATGGTTTTCCTTGGCCTCTGAGGAGAGGACAAGAAGCAATGAGCTTAAATTGCAGCAAAAGAAGTTTAGGTTGAACATTAGGAAAAACATCCTAACTGTCCGTGTGGTTAAACACTGGAATAAATTGCCTAGGAGGCTGTGGAATCTCCATCGCTGGAGATATTTAAGAGCAGCACCTGTCAGGGATGATCTAGACAGTGCTTGGTCCTTCCATGAGGGCAGGGGACTAGACTTGATGATCTCTTCACGTCCCTTCCAGTTCCAGTATTCTGTGATTCTATGGTTCTGTGAACGCCAAACTGTGCGAGTTGAAGCACTGAATCCAAAACTGTCCCTTTAAATCTCTCCATGGGAAGCGCAAGAAGAGGCACTCACTCCGCAAACCCAACCGTGCATCGCTCAACTCTCATTCTGATTGTTAAAAATTCATTAATGAGAGCAGATTGGTATTATATCGCTGGCTTAATTAAAGAGGGCTACGGAACAGCATTTTAAATAGCAATGTCATTTTCTAATTGACACAGCTACATTATAAAGAAAAATACTTAAACAGAACTTGAAACTGAGCCGGTTTCTCCCGATGGCAGGGCTCATTTGGGCTTAAATTTTTAATCCCCTCATGAAATATTTACTGGCAAGGAAAGAGATAATGTTTCTCAAGGTATACAGTTCCTCTTCTCCGGCCTGAATCCACAACAGACGCATTCCAAGGGTATGGCAGTGGGGTGCTCCTTCATGGCTCTGGATTGGAAATTCCTTAGGAACATTTCGGGAACGTGCTTGGGCATCGACATGTACATGCCGTGAGAAACCAGCCATTGCTTTTCACCTGCTCACTGCCACTGCTCTCAAACCTTCCCACCACAACGAAGAAAAGTCCCCCCCTCCCCACTCTGCTTCTCCAACCAGGAAACTTTGTTTCTTCTTCCAGCAACCACACCCGAATCCCAGTGATGAGCACGGGATGACAGCTAGATGGATTGTCCTTTGACATCACTGGGCACTGCAGATGCACACCACTGTTTAGACCAGGGGTCACCAACCAGTCGATCGGGATCGACTGGTAGATCTTGGCGCCTCTGACAGCTGATCCCGACTGGTTTGGCCAAGAGGTTATCAATCCCCAGCACTTCGGCTGCCACGCCCCCCCCCCCCCCCGAGACTGCTGAACATCTCCTGCCCTTTGCCTCGAAGCTGTCCCCTCAGGAGCCTCTGCTTTCTGTGCAGGGCAGGGGGGAAGAAGGGCACTGAGGTCAAGGTGCCTCCTCCCACCCTGCATCCTATCTCCACAGAACAGAGAAGGGGCACAGCAGGACTTGGGATGGAGGGAGTTTGCTGGCTGCTTTGGAGAGTGGTGCAGGGCCAGGACAGGGGTGAGCCTGCCTTAGCTCCACTGCACCACCACCCCAGAGCCACCTGAGATAAGCAGGGCCCAGCTGGTGCCCACATCCCAAAACCCTACCCCAATCATGAACCCCTTTCTGCACCCCAAACCCCTGCCCTAGCCCTGAGCACCCCTGCATCCAACCACCCTCCCAGAGACTGCACCTAGAACCTCCTCCAGCACCCCCTGCCTGCCCCAAGCTCAGTTCAGAGCCCCTCCCGCACTCCAAATCCCTTAATCCAAGACCAGACCCTGTGCCCCAACCCTCGGCCCCAGCCTGGTGAAAGTGAGGGAGGATGGAGGAAGGAGGAAGGATGGAGTGAGCAGGGGCGGGGCCTCAGAGAAGGAGCACAAAGGAGGCAGGACAAGGGTATTGGGTTTGAGGTAGATCTTGGATTAAATTCAAAAAGTGATCTCGTGCTTAAAAAGGTTGGAGACCCCTGGTTTAGGCTTTGGCCCAACGCCTTGTGCATTCCATCCCAGGCCACATCCAGAAGGCTCCTGCATGTTCAAATGCACACACTAGGGATGTAAGCAATGAATTGACTATGCAATAAGCAAAAGCTTATCAGATAGTCAACACACTAGGGGTATGTCTACACTACAAAGTTAATTGGAACTAACAGCTGTTAGTTCGAATTAACTTTCATAGGCGCTACACACGCAAACCGCTAGTTCGAACTTAATTCGAACTAGCGGAGCGCTTAATTCAAACTAGGTAAACCTCATTCTACGAGGACTAACGCCTAGTTCAAATTAAGTAGTTCAAATTAAGGGCTGTGTAACTTAATTCGAACTAGTGGGAGGCTAGCCCTTCCCAGGTTGCCCTGGTGGCCACTCTGGGCCAAGCCAGGGAAACTCGTCTGCCCCCTTCCCGGCCCTGGAGCCCTTAAAGGGCCACAGTCTGGCTACGGTGCCCGTGCCAGGTGCAAGCCTGCCAGCACCCAGCCAGCAGACCCTGCACCTGGCACAGCACAAGCCCGCCACCCGCTGCCACCCAGCCTTCCCCCTCTTCCCAGGACCAGGCTGGCGGCTCCCAGGAGCCTGCCCGGGGCCACAAGAGGCGGACGTCCGCCTGGTCTAGTGTGGAGATCGTGGACCTCATCCAGGTTTGGGGGGAGACCTCCAACGTCCACAATCTCCGCACTAGGCACAGGAAAGTGGCCGTCTAGGGTAGGATAGCTGCCAGCCTGGCCACCAAAGGCCACATGCGAACCCAGGAGCAGGGTTGCATGAAAATCAAGTTGGTCCAGTGAGACCCCCGACCCTGAGCTTAGAACATAAGAACATAAGAACGGCCGTACTGGGTGAGACCAAAGGTCCATCTTGCCCAGTAGCCTGTCTGCCAACAGCGGCCAACACCAGGTACCCCGGAGGGCATGGACCAAAGACAATGGCCAAACCATTTGTCTCATGCCATCCATCTCCAGCCTTCCACAAACAGAGGCCAGGGACACCATTCCTACCCCCTGGCTAATAGCACTCCATGGACCCAACCTCCATGACTTTATCTAACTTCTCTTTAAACTCTGTTCTAGTTCTCACCTTCACAGCCTCCTGTGGCAAGGAGTTCCACAGGCTGACTATTTGCTTTGTGAAGAAGAACTTTCTTTTATTAGTTGAAGCCTGCTACCCATTCATTTCATTTGGTGTCCTCTAGTCCTTCTATTATGGGAACTAATGAAGAACTTTTCTTTATGCACTCTCTCCACACCACTCATGATTTTATAGACCTCTATCATATCCCCCCTCAGTCTCCTTTTTTCTAAGCTGAAAAGTCCCAGTCTCTTTAGCCTCTCTTCATATGGGACCAGTTCCAAACCCCTAATCATTTTAGTTGCCCTTTTCTGAACCCTTTCCAAGGCCAAAATATCTTTTTTGAGGTGAGGAGACCCCATCTCTACACAATACTGAAGATATGGCGTACCATAGTTTTAGACTTCCCCTCCTCCTTCTTCCCCTGGCTTCCCCCTTCCAGCTCCCTCCTCCCAGGTTTCCACCTCCCCTCTCCTACCTCCTTTTCCCAGTCTCCCCAGAGGTTAATCCTCCCACTCCACCCTCAGTTTTGTTAAATAAAGAGAGTTTCTATTTTTGAACACACGTGTCCTTTATTTTTTACATCAGGAAGGGGGGCTAGGGAAGGGTAAGTGGAAGGAGGTGAGGAAGGAATGGGGCACAAGCCCCCGATGGGGAGGACTGGGGTGGCTCTGAGGGCTCCTCGGGGTGGAAGCTCTCCTGCAGGGCCTCCTGGATCCTGACAGCCCCCCGAATAACTCCCCCCCGGATGGCAGCCTGCGGCAAGTGCAGCCGGGCTGATTGGCCGAGTGCTGTGATGTGCCGAGTGTGGGCACTCAGGGCACTCCAAGACAGGACTGCTTTGCTGTCCCTCATCGAGTTAGACAAGCAAGCGGGGAACCCTGAGAACTGTCTGTCCGGGGTGGGGGTCGGGTCCCTTTAAGCACAGCCCTCAGCTAGCCTGAGGCAGCAGCTCCACGCTCTAAGTCCTAAGCTGATGCCCTGCCAGCACTGGTTCTGGCCAACCTTAACTTCGGTTCAGGATCCACTCAATGTGGACATGCTAGTTTGAATTAGCAAAACGCTAATTCGAACTAGTTTTTAAGTCTAGATGCGCAAATTCGAATTAGCTTAGTTTGAATTAACTAAGTTAGCTGTACTGTAGACATACCCTAGGTGATTAGTCGCTTCCCGTCCCCTTGCTGGCTCTATCAGAAAGAGGCAGCGGTGGGGGAAGCAGGGGGAGTGCTGGGAGGGGAGCTGGCTTAAAAGTGGCATTCCCACTTTGAAATGTACAGGAGTCCCCGCTGGGGCTCTTGCTACATTTCAAAGCGGAAGTGCCGCACGGAGCCTGGGGCCAGTCGGGGCTCTTGCTACTTTTCAAAGCAGAAGCACCCTTATCGACGAATCGAAGAGTCAATGGAAATTCCATCGACTATTCGATTAGTTGATTCATCTCATTTTAACATCCCTCGCACACACCCTGCCCCCACCTACCAACCCCCTTCCACCTTGCCGAACAGGTCCACACACTCTGGACCACACGCCTTTAGCCTGCGCACACTCCCTCCCAGCACAGGATCGTGAGCAGATACTGCCCGTTAGTCATTTTCATAAATCAAGTCATCGCATCAGGACCCGGGCAGCAAATGCAGTATGAAAAGGCAGCCCTTTGCTACAAGTGAAAACCCCAATGCGCGACTCCCCTTTGCCCTCCATTTGTGTCGGTGACACCTGTGTGCAGTGGTGCCCATGTGACGATTACATGCCAGCCCCGAGCAGTGGCCGCTTTAGCCAAAGAGGCGTGAATCTAAATGAAGGCACGGGGGTGGGGCGTGGATAGTCATGCCCCCTCCTCCTCCCTGGGTCACACCCCAGCGCTAGAGAAGCCAATGGGAGTTTAGGAACTGAATTCGGTGGGACCATGGATTTGACCATGTGAGCTTCGTGCAGCACCAAAGGAAAGGAACAGTGTAATCTGCGTTCCCTGTAAGCTGGGCGCTTGTGCGGACGCCCAGGAGAGATTCTAATGTCGCCCAGCTGATTAGCAGAGCGCCCCCAGCGAGGTTTTTTGTTTCTATGGGTGGTGCACATTGGCAGGGCTTGACAAATAATGTAATCTACTCGCCTGTGGTGAGTAGATTACAACCCAGAAGAGCCGGCGCAGAGAGATCTGTGCATGCGCAGAACGATCTGCACATGCGCAGAGCGCAGAATTGCGTGGCTGGCGAGCAGGGCTCGCCGCCGCTTGGTGAGCCCTGCGCATTGGCACAGGCCTCGGTGCACATAAAAAAATTATTCTGCACACGGATGGAAAAAATCCGCACAGGGATGGAAAAGATTAGAGGAAACATTGGTAGAAAGCAAAGTTCAGGGGGGGGGTTTCCATTCCTCACTCTGCCACCGCCTGCCTCAGTAATGTTCAGAAAGCCACACACTTCTACTGCCTCTTCCGTACAATGTCACTGGGTCCTGCTCTTCAGAAGGGCTTTGACAGCAACAGCTGCAACGGGAAGTGCTTATTAGCCCTAGCAACTCATGCTGGTAGGGTTGCCAGGTGTCCGGTTTTCACCTGGACTGTTCAGTATTTGGCTCCCCCATCCGGTAAAAAAAAAACAGAAAATACTGGACATGTTAAATGTCCAGTATTTCCTGTTTCCCTCGGAGGGAGGCCCGTCGGGGACAGTTTTCCCCTGCCACATCTGGCGGGTGCGGGGGAATGAAGAGCAAGGGGCCATTTAAAGGCGCACCTACTTTTTTTGTTGTTTTTGCTCAACCAAGTTTGCCATGTTTGGGATTTTTGTTGAAAGCATCTGGCAAGCCTACACACTGGAAGGGCCCAGTTCAAGGTGATCGGTGAGGGGCAGACTCCCAAGAGCTGGGCTTTAGCTAGTGGAGGAGGAGGCAGGCGAGAGTACACCTGTCTAAGTTTGTTTGTTGAGATCCATGCCCGGCCCTCGCTGCCGTCTCGTCACACTCTGCCTTTTCACAACTCATCAGGATTTTCAGAAGCAAAAATGTCATCACACCGCAGGCTGGTTTGGTTGGGGGTTTTTTTGCTGTTGTTGCTGGGGTTTTAAGGCAGTTTGGAAGGGGGTGGGGGAAGGAAAGCAAGTCACAGTGAGCAAAGGGCAACCCCATCCGTTTCGTCTACTCTCCTCCATGCGGTTTTCCAAACAGCCTCTTACAAAGCACCCTCGTCTCTTCCCCTCTCTTCTCCCTGTGTCTTTCGAGCATCTCCCTGATTTGGACCATCACAGGGTTAAGGGCTGGATCCCCTGTTCTGCTGCAGTAATGCCACAGACGCCTACGCGGATTTACACCAGCCTAACTGAGCCAAGAGCAGTGTTCCATGGAAGCTGTGAGCATGTGCAGCCAATCGGGAGAGATTCAAAAGCCACCGAGCTGATTAGCAGAGCACCCATTGCTAGGTTTTCTTTCTAGCGGTGGTGCACATCCGCACCTGACTTGGTGCACATACAATTATTCCGCACACAGATGGGAAACGATGGAAAAGACTGGAGAGAACATTGGTTAGAAGGTGTCCTGAAGGGTGCACCTAGCCTTCAAGCTGGAGGTGTAATTCTCAGCTCAGGGCGACATACCCAAGCTAACTGGCTAAAAGTCAAGTGTAGACACTGTCGTTTGAGCGGGAGTGGGTGGAGCTAGCTGACTGACCGTGTGCCTTGCATTACGGGTGGGTGTTTCTTGGGGTGGCTAGCCTCTCCTTCATGCTCCAGAGCCAGGGAGGCTGGGGGCCCCCACCACCCGTGCTCCAGGCCGGGGAGGCTCCCACAGGGGATGGAGGCTTGACCCGCTGATGGGGGGATGGGCTTGGCTCCTGTGGGGAGCAGGGCCTTGGGCAAAAGGGGTGGGGTTGGGAGCTTGCCTCCCCCCACACTCTACGTTCACCGACCGCCCATGGCGGTGACTTTCACTGGCATGGTCACAGCTTGATTGGTCCATAAGTCCCAGGGGATTCTCCCTCTGCCAGTTTTATTTTCTTTAGTTTTCCTCAGTGCTGAGGACTAGCTCTGAAGGATGAACAAATAGGGCGTGTTCTCGCATGAGGAGCCCTAAAAGGGAAGGGGAGAGGCCTTCAGAAACCAGCCCCACAAAACTTACCACGGCCTGCGATTTCTCTCCGCCTCTTCCCACCCCCCACACCCAGCGCTTACGTCTCTGTTGCCCGCCTCCCCATGGCCTAATACCACGTGTGAGCCAGCTCCTGCTCCATTTTACATCCTGTCCCGAAGGGCTGAAATTGTCCAACGGGCTAGCAGTGGGGCTAAACAGACTGTTGAATCAGAGAGCGCGCCCAGGCTATAACATCTTCTGACAAAGTCTTACAGATGCTCTGTTGCCAGCCATCTGGCAGCGGGTCTAGGTTTCCTGCTTCTCTGCATCTCGCATTCTCGGGAGGAGAAGAGAGCAAGAGAGATCAAAAATTAATGGGAGGATGGAAAGCAGTGGGGCTGGGGAGAGGGAGGGGAGATGTACAGAAACCCACTCCCAGTGCCAAATAACCCGTCCTCCGCAGCCACCTCCCTGGAAGCTGCTGCTGTGCATTGCAGAAGACGTGATGGCAGAGGAAAGAAGTCAGAGCACTTGAATGATCCCCAAGCAACAAACGGGCACAGAGGACGGCACAACAAGCAACGGTTTCATCGCTTAGTAGCCGGTCTGTTCCCACTGCTGTGTCCCAGCCATGGACTCAAAGCAGCATCCGTTGCCATAACAAGCCAGGAGTAAGATGCTGATCCCCCACATTTTATCTTGTCCATCCCACCAGGAAAGCAGGCCACAGGGCCAGACAGCATCAAACCCATCTGGAGTAGCATAGAGAGGTGCCTGGCACTTAGCCCCCCAATTTCAGTGCATCATGCAGGGCAATGTTCTGCCCCCTGGGGGCAAACGCTATGTCATTTACTATCAACATTGCAGTTGTGCCCATGAATCGCGATCCGGGAACAGGGCTTCATTGTGCAAGGAGCTGCACAAATCGGGGGGGACCGCATCAATATAAGCACCAATGAAATCAAATTGGATTTACACCCAAATAAATTCATCGTCGTTGTTATCCTAGGTGCTCCTCGACGTTCCAGCTGGGAGCGGGAAGCTGTTGTCTCAGGTGCTGTAGGAAAGTTAAGGGAGAGAAAAGGCCTGTCTCAAAAGGTTTGTCCCCTAACTACACCGTCAAAGACAGAGGAAGTACGGTTTACCCCATTTGACAGAGGGGGGACAAAGGCACAGGTTTTTTGAACATATGTGTATTAGCTATCTCAGTTGGTTAGTGTGCAGTGCTACTAACACCAAGGTGGTAAGTTCAAGCCCTATGGTAGCCACTAGGCACTCTTGGCAAGGTAGCTTATTTCCTCTCACGTATCTAAAAGGGTGTGAGGAGGAAGAAAAATTTTTCTCCTTGTCCTAGGACAAGAAGCAATGGGTTTGGACTTTGATGACCTCTCGAGGTCCCTGCCAGTTCTAGTATTCTATGATTAGCAGTTTTCAGATATCTAAAAGGGTGTCACAAGGAGGAGGGAGAAAAATTGTTCTCCTTGGCCTCTGAGGATAGGACAAGAAGCAATGGGCTTAAACTGCAGCAAGGGAGGTTTAGGTTGGACATTAGGAAAAACTTCCTAACTGTCAGGGTGGTTAAACATTGGAATAAGTTGCCCAGGGAGATTGTGGAATCTCCATCTCTGGAGATGTTTAAGGTCAGGTTAGACAAACCTCTATCAGGGATGGTCTAGTCTGTACTGGGTCCTGCCGTGCGGGCAGGGGACTGGACTCGATAACCTCTCGAGTTCCCTTCCAGTTTTATGATTCTATGATTCTAAAGCGACCAATGGTTTGGGATGCCAGGATCAGATTCCTTAACCAGCCTGGTTGTGGAAAAGATGCTGAGCACCCACCCTCTGAAAATACGTTTTTTTAAGGCGCCTCCAAATGGGCACCCAAAATAATGAGCCACTTTTAAAAATTTGTACCAGTTAAAGTAACTTGGCCACAGTAACACAGTGAGTCTGTGTCAGGGCCAAGAGCTGAACCAGGTTCCCTGGTGTCCAAGGATAGTGCCTTTACCCCAAGACTTGCCTTCCTCTTTGAGAGTACGTCTACAATATTTTGAAACAACTAGTGCTATTCTGAAATAACTTAGTCCGCATATACACAGCAGGCGGTTATTTCGAAATAGTGTCAAAATACTGTCCAACTGGAGGACTTCTTACTCAGACTCCCATAACCCTCATTGTACGAGGAGTAAGGGAAGGCGGGGGAAGAGTGCTCCATTTCGAAATAGTGTAGACGCTCCCTATTTCGAAATAAGCTATGTCATATGCAATTGACGTAGCTCAATTTGCGTAGCTTATTTCGAGTTAAGCCCTGCCGTGTAGACACACCCCGAGTAAGCTCTTTCACCAGTGTCACTCAGGAGTATTTCTACAGAGGTTTGTGACTCATCCTGGTCTCACTCAGCATCTGACCCACTAGAGTTCCTCTGGATTTACACGAAGGACTGTTAAAATGGGTTCAATCAAATAAACCAGTCACCACTGAACATGTCAGCAGTTACACGCTTACCTGCAGGGAGGCAGGTGGCTCCCTGGGAGTCGGCGTGCACCGGGCGCCAGCTTTAAGTCAGCTCCCCACACATCCGGGGAGCCCGTGTGTAACTTTGACAGTTAACTGATGAGCCCAGGCGAGGTGTCACTGAGCCCCTGGGAGGCAGGTCGTGTGGACGCACAACATGCTGCATGCACACAGAGCGCAGAAGCTGGGGTTCAGAGCAGGCTGTGAGTGGAGAGCATATTCACGCTACCAGCTGATCCCAATGGGAATCAGCTACCTAATACCTTGCGGATCCAGACCTCCTTCCAGCCTCCCTCTACAAGATACAAGGTTTCTAATGCTCAGACAGTCTGGGGGTGGCAGTGCCATGGAGAAGCCAACACCGCAGGGATGCTCAAACCACGCAGCACAGCCCCTGGGAAAGCACAGTGCAAGCCACGGGAACTGAGTACCTAGAGCCAGCACTCCAACAGCTCCAGCACCCAGGGCCAAACTCCAGACTGCTGAAGCTCTCACCATTTAAAGCGCTAGCACAAGGAGTCTGTTCTCAGGCTCATACGACTCGCTGGAGAGAGGTCTGGGCCCAAATACAATGGAGCTCATCCGCCCTAAGCAGCTAACGAACAATTAACACGCACTACAGTGCGCGAGCACATACACATGCCTCCCCCTTCTAGAAACTCGAGAGGGGCAAGGGCGCTCAGCGTGCAGCTTTGCAAGCAAAGGACAACTCTCTCTTGTTTCCAAGAGCCGGAGCAGAACCGTTGCAGGCTCAGTGTATTAAAAATAACTGAGGGGAAGGGCTCTCACTTCATTACTTTCGACAGAACTGGGTCCTGGCCATGCCAACTGTTTGCTTTGGAGAAAGCAAGGAGCTGCTTGCGATGGATTCCCTCACACAGCTCAGGTGGGAAGGGCCCTCTCTCGTTGGCTAGGGCTAAATCTAACTTTGTAAAACGCACCAGTCGCTCATGTCCAAAGCCACCCCTCTCTGTGCCCAGATCGGCCACTGCAGCCCCTGTGCCCCAAGCCAGGACCACACTTCCTCTGTTTGTCGTGTTGCATAAGAGGTTTTCCTGGGCTAGCGGTAGTGCAGGATGGATAGCACCAGCTTGGAGTGGGTATAAATCTGGCAGGCCTCACGAACATAAGCAGACAGGAGTCACCGTAGCAAATCAAATCAATAGTCTACTTAGATTGTTACTTTGTCTCCAACGGTGGCCAGCGCCAGATGCTTCAGAAGAATAATCTACAAATAGGAAATAACCTACCTATAAAGAACGAGGAGTCGTGCTGCACCTTAGAGACTAACAGATTTATTTATTAGGGCATAAGCTTTCATGGCTAAAACCCACTTCATCAGATGAACTGGAGTGGAGTTAACAGACACATGGGTGGAGAGAGAGAGAGAGAAACAGAGAGAGAGAGAGAACTTGTGTAAATGAAGCTAATCAAGTCAGCGCGGAAATGGCTCATTCACAGCAGCTGATGTGGACATGTGGATATCAAGAGGGGGGAAATTGCCTTTGTAATACGTTAACCAGTTAAGATCCTTATTCAATCCTAAACTGACCATGTTGAATTTGCAAATGAATTCCAGTTCAGCTGTCTCCCTTTGTAGTCAGGTTTTGAAGAATAGCTACTTTAACCTCTCTGGACATTCAGTAATGGATTGAAAACCCTACAGCAGTGGTCCCCAACGCGGTACCCGCGGACGCCATGGCTGCGTCTAGACTGGCATGATTTTGCGCAAATACTTTTAATGGAAAAGTTTTTCCATTAAAAGTATTTGTGCAAGAGAGCGTCTACACTGGCATGTGCCTTTGCGCAAAAGATTTGCTTTTGCGCAAAAGCATCTGTGCCAGTGTAGACGCTCTTTTGCGCAAGAAAGCTCTGACGGCCATTTTAGCCATCGGGCTTTCTTGCACAAGAAATTAACGTTGCTGTCTACACTGGCCTCTTGCACAAGAATACTTGCGCAAGAGGGCTTATCCCTGAGCGGGAGCGTCAGAGTATTTGCGCAAAAAGCACTGATTTTGTACATTACAATGTCAGTGTTCTTGCGCAAATACTCGCGGCCAATGTAGACAGGAGGCAAGATTTTGCACAAAAGCGGTTGCTTTTGTGCAAAATCTTGCCAATGTAGACACAGCCCTAGTGACCAGGGCTGGCCCGAGCCATTCTTGCAACCCGGGCCCCGGGCGCCTGCGCGGCCCCCGCCCCGGGCGCGCGGCACATGCACGACCCCTGCCCCTGGGTGCCCAGCAGCCCCAAAAGGTTGGGGACCACTGCCCTACAGATTTCTGTGTTACCATTCCTGACATCTGATTTGTGTCCATCTATCCTTTGGCGCAGAGACTGCCTGGTTTGGCCAATATCCACGGCAGAGGAGCATGGCTGGCACTTCAGGGCATATATCACATTAGAGGATGTGCTGTTGTGTGAGCCCCTGATGTTGTGGTTTGTGTGGTTAGGACCTGTGTGCGGTGCCTTATAGAGTTGGACGAGCATGCTCAGAGGTTTTTGCCGGAAATTCCTAAGCACTGATTTTGTACATTACAATGGCCAAGCTGTGGTCTTGCGCAAATCCATCGGCCAGATGCAGCCAGGTGGCAATGCCATTGCACAAGAAGGAGGTGCTTTTGTGCAAGTGAATCTCTGCCATATGTCCTGCCCTTGTTGACCTAGGGCTTGCCCTGTATAGCCATTTTGGACAACCTGGCTTTCGCCGGTAACGCCTAATAGAGCCTGGCCTTCACCAGCCTCCGGGCAAGGCGAGTCACATGGATTGACTGTGCGCCTGTGTGAGAAATCCTTTTATTAAGTTTTGGACCTACTACCCATCAATTTCATTTGTGTACCCTAGTTCCTTGGATTCATCTGGGAAAAGGAATATCTTTCCAGTAGACTGCCTGGTTTGGCCATATCCATTCAGATTTTGATATACCTCTATCATTCAGGGCTATATCGCCTTTTTCCAAGACTGAAAAGTGCCCAGTCTCTCTAGCCCCATATGGGACCCTTTCCAAGCCTAATCATCTTAGTCGCCCTTTTCTGACTTTGTGTCCATCTATCCTTTGGCGCAGAGACTGCCTGGTTTGGGTATCTATGTGGTGTGGTATGTGGCTGCTGGTGAGTATTTGCTTCAGGTTGGGGGGTTGCCTGTAGGTGAGGGGCTGGCCTGTCTCCCAAGGCCTGTGAGAGCGAGGAATTGTTTTCCAGGATAGGCTGTAGACTGTCAATGATGCATAGGAGGGGTTTTAACTGATGGCTGTAGGTCAGTGTTCACCAACCAGTCGATCAGGATCTACCAGTAGATCTTGGAGCCTCTGACAGGTGATCCTGACTGGTTTGGCTGGGAAGCTATCAAGCTCTGGCACTTCTGTTGCCCCTCCACCCACTGTCAGCTGCTCCTGCCCCCTGCCTTGGAGCTGCCCCCCTGGGAGCCTCCTGCTTGCTGTGCAGGGTGTGGGAGGAAGAAGGGGGGGGGGCGCTGATGTCAGGGTGTCCCTCCTCCCCGCACTTCTGTGCCCTACCTCCACACAGGGAGAAGGGGATGGAGGGAGCCTGGCAATGCCAGTCTTAGTCACTCTCACACACTGTGTGTGTGCCTGTCACTCTCACAAATACACACTGTCCTTCCCTCTCATCTCCTGATCCAACACACACGTGGGGGGTTGTTGTTACTTCTTGTACTGCTTGCCCCTGCAGCCCCTGAGAGGCAGAGCACATGCTGTCCACACACTTTCCTTGCCTGCAGACACCGCTCCTGCAGCTCCCATTGATCAATAACGGGGAGCCGTGGCCAGTAGAAGCTGTGGGCTCAGTGCCTGTAGAAAAGGGGCAGCACATGGCACCATGGAGCCACTGCTGTACACGCCAGCTGCTTTCAGGAGCATGCCAGGGCAGGAGTAAGCCTGCCTCAACCCCACTGCTCCACCACCTAGAAGCCGTCTCAGTTAAATGGTGCCCAGCCAGAGAGCCTACTTCCTGAACCCCTGTCTCAGCCCTGACCCTCCTCCTACACCCAACCTCCTGGCCCAGACACAAATCCCCCTGCACCCAAACTCCTTCCCAGAGCTTGCACCCAGAACCCCCTCCTGGACCCCAATCCCCCACCCTGGGCTAAGCCCCGAGCCCCTCCCACACTCCAAACCCCTTGGCTCAAGACCAGAGCCTGCACCTCAATCCCCCACCTCAGCCTGGTGAAAGTAAGGGAGGATGGGGGAGGAAAGGAGAGAGCGTGAGCAGGGTGAGGCCTCAGAGAAGGGGCAGGAAGGAGGCAGGGCCAGGAGATTTGGGTTTGAGGTAGATCCTACATTGCACTTACATTGCAAAAGTGATCTTGGGGTTAAAAAGGTTGGAGACCGCTGCTGTAGGGGATAATCAGGGGTGTTCTGTTATTTTCAGAGGGTACGTAAAAGTGAGAAGCAAAAAAGAAAACCACCCCACCTCATTGACAAGGCCCCTGCCTGAGAAGCAGAAAGACACCCCCCACATTCCCCTCGCACAGCAAAGCCTAGAGGGGCCCGGGCTAATAGATTTTCTGAGGGCACAGCCTCCGCACCAGCGAAGGGGAGGGGAGAGGCAACGCATGGAGCCGTTTCCTTCCCCACCGGGCAGCACCTCCTGACTCCAGATCACGAGGCTCGAGGCTTCTCCTCCTTCAACAGGCAGCTGGCGCTCCAGCCCCGTGGGGGGGGGCTGCAAGGGGTGGGGAGGTGTGGGGCTGGAGCACCAGGGTGGGATCCCCAAGGCCAGGAAGAGAGCTCTGAGCCTCAGGGGCTGGATCCAGACAAGCTGGGGGCTGGATCTGGCCCCCCCAGGCCTTAGGTCCCCCCTCTCCTGGTTCAGAGGCTTGAGGAAGAGGAGCGGCGTGTTTGGGGGAGGGGCAGAAAGAGGTAGGGCGCAGGCTTGGGGGAAGGGGTGAGGACGTGTGAGAGATCTCCCCCAAGAGAAGCTGCCTTGGGTTTCTCTCTCACACACGCACACTTGAGTGCAGGATTTGAAATGTAACATGGAACTTGTCACACTAAGATCTTGCCTAGACCTGGAGGCCGAGGGCTGAACACAACCAGTTAATATGGCGTCAAACTCCGCCTGGACTAGTGGCTAAACATCCGTTCGTTCCAAGGCGGGTGGGAACACGTTATTAAACATAATCGATCTTCCTAGTCTAGCCAGGGCCCACGGCATGATTGTCACTTTGGCCCTATTTGGTAATATTAAAACATTACGCCCGAGGGTTATTCTTCCTTTACTGTGAAGTCATTACCAGTCAACGTCGCTGCATCCTAGACCCACTGATCTCAGAACGCAGCCGCACAAGGTACGCCAGCCAGAAAGGCGGCTTTGTTTGGTTGCCTTTGCAGTGGCGTTTAGATTGTTCTTTCGGGGAAAGAACAAAGCCCAACCGGGCATAGGCAGCAGCCAATTCATCTTGATCAATGCCATCCGCCAGAGTGAGTCATCCACCCGAAGTCAATTTACATTTTTATTAAATTACACAGGAAAATTAGAAGCATTATTACTTCCCACTGATTCAACATTCCCTCCCTATCCAGGTGTGGGAAAACAGCTGGGCTTTCTGGTGTAACCATTTCTTCCCAGTGGGCCTTCACAGGTGATGCTTACTGGGTAATGGTTAATCTTTATCCAGGATCAGCACCCCACCCGCAGCCCACCTCACGCTTCCGGCCCCGTTCAAGGCTACCTACCCCCACCCTGCGCAGGCTGGGAGCCGGCAGCCCCACATGGGGCCAGCAGCAGGCGGGATGGAGCAGCCCCTACCCACAGCCTTCCTCCACCCACCCCCGTTAACTAGTTACACTTAACTAATTACACTTAACATTTAACCGCTTAACTAATTAAAGGGGATTTTACATGCCTAGGCCTGACATAAAGGAACCCTTGATTTTGCCTAAGAATAAAGCAAAGGCTGGTTGGGCTGAAGGAAATTATGGCAGAAATCAGATACCGGCAGAGAAAGCCTCACTCTTATACACACAACATACATACTGTGTACAGACTACGAACATGAATGTTTAACTAGTTATGGTTAAATGGTGGAGGGATGGAGCAGTCAGGGTGGAGCGCCCCATTCCAACCCCTTTAAGTGGTTAACCGGTGAAACATAACATTTAACCAGTTAACCAATTAAACAGGATTTTACACCCCTAGAGTATGTCTAAACTACTTTTTTTTTTCGAAAGAGGATATGCAAATTCTTCTTCCGATCGCTTTTTTGAAAGCGGGTCTTTCGAAAGTGAAGGTAGTCCAGATGCAGACTTTTTGGGAAAAAAACCCTTTTTCGAAAAAAAAAACGCTCTTCCTAACAAAAGGAGATTTATGCTGTTTTTCAAAAAAGGGTTTTTTTTTTTCCAAAAACACCACGTCCAGAGTACTTTTGCTTTTGAAAGACCCACTTTTGAAAAAGCAATCGGAAGAAAAAAACTCCGTAGTTTAGATGTACCCCTAGTGCAGCCATGGAGGTAACGAACACAGACTATACAGGTATGCTGTACAGCCGCTCTCCATTATGCCGGTGGCAGAAGCAGACCCCAGCCAGCCTGTTTTATCCGCGATCAACAGAGAGACGGCTCCTCCGCGGACAGAAAGTGTCATAGCTCTTCTCCCCACTGAGTATCTGCCTCATAAAGTTCATTTAGACATAAATGCAGACACATACACACCGTGGCCAGAGTGCAATCAATACCCATTCATTTCCACTCTTAACACCATCCCGTTCTGCCTTTTCCAGCACTGGCAGGGTTATATCATTCTCCCGGCAACAACGCCGGCATCTATCGCCAGCGTCCGTTTATTTATAGTCTCGACACAAGTAGAGAGAGAGCAGGAAGTATATCATAGGAGGGCGATAAAAATGGGAGTATGAGTGAGGGCGATGATTGTCCCTCTCTCTGGGGACAGATGTGTGTGTCTACATTGTGATGCTATAATTAGAGAGAGCAGGTGAGTCAGGTGTTGTAAGTGGGGAATTACCAACAACTATCAGCACCATTAAAGATCGTTTGCATTATTGGAGCCCCTCGGGGCTCTAACGACGTCAGGGCCCCATTGTGCTCGGCTCTGTGCAGAAACATAGAAAGAGACACACCTGGCCCGGAAGAACTTATAATCAGAGGGGAAAGGAAGCAGGTGCGCCCTAGGGCGCAGCTCCAACAAGAGCTGGCTAAGCTGCGGCAAAAGCCAGCAGGGAGCTATTTTAAAAGCTGGCAGGGACTCGGGTTGCAACAGGACAGTACCTAGAAATTTTAAGTTACTTTCACCACTGCTGACAATCCAATTAACTATCTCAGGGTATGTCTACACTAGCCCCCTAGTTCGAACTAGGGAGGCTAATGTAGGCATTCGAAGTGGCAAATGAAGCCCGGGATTTAAATATCCCGGGCTTTATTTGCATCTTCCCGTCCGGGCGCCATTTTTAAATCCCCCTAGTCTGAACTAACTGCCCGCGGCTACACATGGCAGTCAGAAGTTAATCTGAACTAAGTCCTTAGTTCGGATTAACTGTTACACCTTATTGCAGGAGGAGTAACAGTTAATCCGAACTAAGTCCTTAGTTCAGATTAACTTCTGACTGCTGCGTGTAGCCGCAGGCAGTCAATTCAAACTACGGGACATTTAAAAATGGCGCCCGCCCGGGAACATGCAAATGAAGCCCGGGATATTTAAATCCTGGGCTTCATTTGCAAGTTCGAATGCCTACATTAGCCACCCTAGTTCGAACTAGGGGGCTAGTGTAGACATACCCTCAGAGCTGGGGAACAAAGGCACAGAGTGTTCTGTCTAGGGATGTAAGAGTTTAACCGGTTAATTGGTTAATTTTACTGGTTAAACTCCGGGCTTCCACCAGGAGCCCCTGGGGCTGGTAGGCATTAGCAGGAGCCCCCAGAAATCTGCAGGTCTGGCAGCCACGCGGAACCAATGGGACCAGCAGAGCTAACAGCCCCCTGAGAGTCCGGGAGCTGCTGGGAGCCTGCGGGTCTAGCAGCACCAGCAGCCCCTGGGAGTCCGCCACGCCAGCAGCCCGCGAAGCATTTAATTTCATTTCAATTGGTTACATGTGTAATGATTTTAAATAAATTTGACATCCCTAGTTCTGTCTACACTACATCTGGGAGGGAGACTCCTCACCTGGGTCCACAGACCCCAGGTTGTGGGACTTGTGCTAGCACACTGCAAATAGCTGAGTAGGATCTCCAGCCCCACCCCGAAGCTGGAACGCCTACCCTGCTGTTTTTAGCATGCTAGCGTGGATCTGTGACCCAGGGCTAGGAGGTGTGCTCCCAGACACAATGCAGAAGAGCAGGAGGTTAAGGGGCGTCTGTGGCAGAGCCATCAAGCCAACTCAGATCTTCTGCTAGCCCTGTGCTTTAAGCACAATCCCACATCCCTCTCTGTTAGCGACAGGTAGTTGTCAGCGACTGGTCTCAGTCACTTTACCAAAACCATTGGCTGTCGCCTTCTAAAATGTTCTGCTGTGAGGCTGACATTTTCTAGATATGGCCTCTGCATCAAGAAGTGTTGGGGAGAAGGAGTGTTAATCTTTTGAGGGGGTAAATCTCTTCCCTTGTTATTTAAAAAAAAAAAGTCTTGCCTCCTTTTTGTTTTAAACAGCTCCACCTCCATCGTGGCTGGGAGCAAGCTGTTGATGCTAGGCCTGAAGAGAGCCCTGGCTGGGGAAAGGTCACTGCTGGAAATCTGCCTTTGTCAGACTGACTTCCAGGCTACCACAAAGAGGCCATGGCCCATCAGCAGGGTCTCGTGGATGGGACTTTTTAGGCTGGGAAAGCGCTCGATGCAAAACCAAGTGAAATCAATAAGTCTCTCCATTGCCTTAGAGGGGGGTTGGATCCGGCCTCAAAGCAGGACAGGCTGTGGACAGGCAGCAGACATGCAGGAGAGGCGGCAGACACGTGCATGGCCAGCACAGTGAGGACGGCACCCCTCTGCAGAGTGCACAGAACTTCTCCTGAGGCCTAGACGGAACCTCTACAGATGGATCTTTGGGCCTCCTCAATCGCCAGCTGTCTGGATCACAGGCTTTGAGGTGGAAACTTTGTGCCAACTCTTGGGACAACCCAATACAATCAGTCTGCATCAACTCAGACTCGGTTTCCCCAGACATTGTGGGATTCCCTGGAGCCATCTGAAATCACCAGCTGAGTGCCCAGTCTTTGCTAGCTCAAAGCACAGCCCTTTCAGTCTCCCTCCTTATTCCTCTCTTGGGACATGTCTACACTAGAAACATGACTGCGGCTCGCTTCAGAAGAGACGCTACCTAACGGGAGGGAGTCTCCGCTGGGAGTAGGTAATCCACCTCTCCAAGAGGCCGTAGTTAGGTTGATGGAAGAATCCTTCCATCAATCTAGCTCTGTCTACATCTGGATCTAGGTCAGCTTAGCTACTTCACTCAGGGGGGTGGATTTTTCAAACCCCTGAGCAACACCACTGGCTGGACCGAACTTTTCTGTGCAGACCAGGCCTGGGTCCCCTACTCTCTCTTCTGCTTCATCAGCAAGCAAAACAACTGCTCCCCCATCACCACCATCAATGAAGCCGATGAAGATCTTCCAAATGTCATGCGGAGGGAATCCCCCCTCCAAAACGGATGCCTGAGATAAATCCTACAATGAAACTTCCATGCCCTTTAGCCAAAGCAGCGGAGAGGAGGGGGTGGTATTTCTCCTGGGAAGAAAGAATGCAAGGCTGGGTTTCCCAAGCTGCCTCAAATGCGCTTTTGTGAATTCCTTTAATGCCTCCAGCATTTCTGAAGTCCTGGTTTTCCCGTGCAGACAGTCGCCCTCCTCCCCTTGTTTTCCTTCTCTGGCTGCTGACCCAGATTTAGTAATGAATGAATCCATGCAGCACTGTTCAGACTTTAATTATTTTTTTTCACTTTTTCTCATCATACATTATGCATTAATAAAAAAAAAAGCACAATTAATTTAAGCTTCAGTGGTTAACTCCTGCCTATCATAAACAGCAAAAATGTCTGGAAATTGCAGCTCTTTCATTTTAGATCTTCCATTGCATATTTGGAAATCAAACTAAGCATTGTGAAGGGACAGATGCAGGCTGGTTAAGATGGCGGGAAGAAATTGTTATATTTCTTTGTAAATATGTTTAATTTCAATGTTTTTCCCTGCCATATAGGATCTAATTCTTCCCAAATTCTCACACTGAGTAGTACCTCTCTTGCAGAGTGCGTAATTACAGCTCAAACCTCTCTACTCCAACACCTTTGAGACCTGATCGGTGCCAAACCAAAGAATTTGCCTAACCACAGGAGGTTAACATTGTCTAGAGGCATTACCAACACTGCCACTGCTCACTGGGCTCTTAGAAGACATTTAGGGGTAAATTAGAGCTAAATAACAGCACAGAACACTGAGAGCTAGGACTGGTGGCTGTAAACAAACTTTATGTGGGAAACTTGGCCACACCCATGATAAGTGGACATCCTAAGTGGACATCCGGCTAACTACAACCATGCTGGACCATGGATTTTGCCAGGCCAGAGAGTGTCAGACTGGAAAGGTTCAGCCTGTAGTCCTATGCACTACTCAAGAAGTTAGACACTGCTTCATACAAAGACAGAATCTTGCCCCAAATACTTCTTTTCACCTAGAGCATTGCTCTTCTGTTTTGGACACTCTCCATAAATAAACTATGAGCCAAATTCTGGAGGCTTTATTCCCACATTAAGTGTTTACTCCTGGCAAAAATCCCTTTGATATCAATGGACTAAATCCTGAAGTCCAATACTACTCAGGCAATATTCCCATTGACTTCCCCAGGAGAACGCCCCTAATGCCTTCCTTCCAGAGGCTTCGCTGTCCACGTCTGTGATAGGGGCTGCACTTTGGAAGCAGCTTTTTGAGGCCTGAGTTTAATAATAGAGATGCAAAGGGGTAACCAGTTATCCGGTTAACCAGTAAGTATCTCCCCTACGGGATGATACTACTTGTAATGATTAACCAGCAGCCCAGCCACGCTGCAGCAGCCCCTGGCCCATGGCACGGTGTGTCCAGTCTTGCTCAAAACAGGGTAGGAAAGCTGGCCTAGTGGACAGAACTAGTGCCCAAGAGAAGTGGGTCCCATTCCTTGCTCCTTCCAGAGTGACCTTGGCCAAGGCACCTTCTCAACACTGAGCTTTTCTGTTCCTCATCTGTGAAACGTGGATAATAGGTCCCTGCCTCACAGGGCGTTGTGAGGATGGAACCTGCTAATGGCTGTGATGTGTTCATGCATTACAGCAGGGAGGGCGCAGAAGAGAGTCCTGTGAGAAGCAAGAGACGGTCGTGGTCCCGGCCTACATCCATGCTCATACCATTCTGGCACCAGCATGGCGATCTCTCCCCAGCAAAGATGTCTCTATGGAACATCACGCTTCCCCACCCATGTAATTAAAAGCACCCCAAGTCTAGCATTAGCAGAAGGCAAGAATTCCCCGTCTTCCCTGGGCCCTTTCTGCTCTGGTTTGCTCGGCTGTTAGTTCCAGACGAGAAGTGCAGTCAGGCAGACAGTCGGGCAGCTCCCTGAAGTACAGTAATGTAGCGATTGCAAAAAGCACCAGGAGCCCACACTGGCTGAAAATGCAAGTAACGGCTGGCCCACTGGATCAGCGAAAGAGCAATGTAGTGTTGTGGAGCAGGCTCCGTGCGGAGAGACGAGACGGAGACCACGAGAGCAGAGGCGTGCAAGGCATTGCTTTTTAAATTTCACTCTTATTCCTCTCTCGATTCCCCTACGTCCATTCTGGAGCGGACTTCCCCTACGTCCATTCTGGAGCGGGCTTCCCCCTTCCACCCTCGACAAATCAGGGCCCAGTCCTGGAAGGCCCTCCGCACGTCGTACAAGGTGCCGGGAGCCGTTAGGGAGCCGTTAGCTCCCCATGGTTTCCAAGGGAACTGTAGTCTGAGTGGAACTAGAAAAAAGGGGTCAGAGTCCAGGAGGATTCTCGTTGATGTTACGCCAAGGCCGCAGGGGTTCTAGCTGGGCTCTCTGATCATGTAACACCAGACTCTCTGCATGCTCAGTAAAGTTCTCTTTCCTCCACTGCCGCCTGCTCATGGCATCCCTAATTGCTAATGTCTAGGGAAGATCAAGGGTGCTCAGCTCCCTGAAGGATCAGACCCTTGGTCTGTGGTGGCCCTGGGAACAGTCACTGCCCCACGCTGCCTTTCTCTCCCTTAGTACCTCCTCTCCATGTGAATCCCGTGCTCACCAGTCAAGGCCTCATATTATCTCCCTATGGCTTCCCCTTTCCCTTGTCACATTTCCAAGGAAGACCATCCACCACTATAGGCCCCAAAACAGATGCAACTCCCAAGGTCATCTCCTAGACAACCATAAAGGGCCAGGCAGTGACCAAACCATGTAACCACTGATGTCTTTTTCGGTGACATGCGTGAAATGAATTTGGTGGTTTCAACTGAATCGAGGGAAACCACAAAGCCAAGTGGTACCTCACCGCTGCCCTGTTGTTAGACTCAGAAGAGAAGCCAACATCTCAGTAGGCCCCGGAGACTCTCTCTCTCGGGATGGGAAAAAAGGAGGAAAGTCACATTACCACTCTCTGCACCAATGCAGACGTCGGTGGCTGAAATCCTAGCCTTGTGAAAGTCAAAGGGAGTTTTGCTATTGACTTTGGCAGGGTCAGGATTTCACCCTGTACCTTCAGAGCTCTTAATCTGGCCACATGATCACAAGCACTAAAAAAACTTTAGACAACTTTAAAAAATAAAGACAAAACTACCCTACTGTGTTACTATTCCCCTGGAGAACATTTGGGCTAAATTTCCGCCTCTTAGGTTGGAATTTACCCTATCTGCTACACTTCAGAGTAGACATGTATTCAAGCAGACAAGCGGGTGTTAGCAGATTATGTAGTCATCAGGGAGGCTTTTCATTCAAGTGCACAGGAGAGGTTATCAGAGTTGGTGACATTAGGCGATTGCTATCTGCTTCCTGGCTGGTGAGAATGGTGGAAAGAATGGCGAATTATGGGCTTAATTGCTTTGTGGCCAGCATTTTGGGAGGGGAAAGGGAGGAATGGCTGAGTTCACAGATGCCACAGTTACTCTACTTTTCCCCTCCCTCAACAAAAAGGAAGGTGGATCCAAGACTGTCTTTCCCCCCAACCCCCACCCCCCCGGCCTTGCTTCCCTCATGCTTAGCACAACAACCTGTGGAGCTGGGTCGGTCTAATTTTTAAACGGAGACCAGGCCTGGACCTTTATCGCTAAGTTTTCACTTCTAAACAGGCAACCGGGGATTGGACATTGTGGTGGAGAGGTGTTTGGGTTAGTGGGAGGGGAGCATACAAATGAAGTAAGACATGATGGACTGTGGGTTGCTCCTATGTTCTGGTTAATCAGCTGTTACAGGCTCCGAATTTGTCAGCACCTTTGTGATGGGCTTCCTGAGGTGAAGGGAGAAAGGCGATTACCAAGTGCTGACAAGTCCATAGGATGTTTTCAAGATGCCCTGCTAGCTGCTAGCTAATAATGAGTCCTGTTCCTTCCGAGTCTGCTCTGCCAGGAATGCTCCACAGAAAGGAGAAGCGAATGCTTTGGGGATTAACTGTGAGAGCCCAACACAGCCCACCCTTAAAGGACCATCTCAGATTCTTCTTTGGAAGCAAGTGGGACACAGCAGACAGAGCAAGCCAGGCGGAGTCGCCTAGACCCACCGGCTTTAATCGATCGTCCTGACAGAAGGAACAAATAATCCTTGGGGAAAGATGTTTTTGGAGGCTGCTGAATTATTCTTGGCATGGCTCAGGAGCATCAAGAAAATGCCAAGCATTTTAATATAGCCGGAACATTTGCTTACGGGACAGTCAGCTCTGTGAAATGCTTTCCAGCCTGAAAGGGGCCAGGGCAAAGTGAGAAAACCTCTCTTGGGCATCTCATGTGTGAGGGGAAGGATACCAGGAACCAAGCTCTGGATCATCTACAAAAGGGCACTCCACAGACATAGCACAGCAGTGCCCCACGGTCACTGGTCTCTGTGCCACTATGGAACTTCAGCCCTGAGTGCCCACTGCTCTAGCATCCCCTTCCTTCCTGATGGCAACCTAGGCTAGTGAGTAGGCCGCATGAGTGGCCCTCCTTCATCCCAGGAGGCCGCAAGATTGTCGTATCCAAGACGATCTCCCGAGGATAAGGTAGTTTTGCTCACTGCGCTTGCGTACCTAGTGTTGACTGAACCGTAGCAGCGCTGTAATTGGATGCAGTGGGAGCGCCCGGCTCTCACAGTCAGCGTTGTGTGCAATAAGCCCTCACCTCACTGCACGGGCCTTTGTTTTATGTGTGTGTCACTTCAGCAATACCTGAAGGAAAAAACTAAGCAGACGGAAACCAGCAGAATCTGGCAACTCTGAATGTGGGCAACGATAAACAAACTGGCTCGTGGGCCGCACGTGGAATGCTGATGGACTGTGTGTGGCCCACGGACCAAGGTTGCCCACCACTATGATGGCCTGTTCTCACTCACACTGCCGGCCAAGGGCGTAAAGTGCTGCTGAGGGGAAGCTAGACATGGCTCTGATGACGAGCGCACCCTGGCATGTAGCCTGTTATTCTGCAGCAGGTTCTCTAGTCCACCACTGGAGCTGCCTGGGCTTGTCAAAACACCAGCCTCTGCCCTTCTAGATCAGTGTTTCTCAACCTTTTTTTTATAAAGTACCCCTTTTTAAAAAAAAAATTCTAAGTACCCCCAGTACCTACAGTTTTCAGACACACAATTTTTTTCTACTATTGCAACACATTTGTTTAAACAACTTAATCGTAGCCAGGTGGGCGATGACATTTTTGGGTGTAAAAAGTACAAAAATAAAGCGCTGTAAAACTTTCAACAAAAATTCAGTTTTCTCCAGATTTCAGCTGTGTTGACATACCTCCCAGACTTCCCTCAAGTACCCCTATCACTGGTTAGGAAACACTCTTCTAGATCACTGTGCTCAAGGAAGGAACAATACCATTGAGTTCTGCCAGGGAATCCCATCCCAGCTTCCTCATGGGCAAGGAGGAGAATGGCCGCAAGGCAGGGAGTGTGTATAATATATGGAGATATACCTATCTCATAGAACTGAAAGGGACCTTGAGAGGTCATTGAGTCCAGTCCCCTACCCTCAAAGCAGGACCAAGTACCATCCCTGGCAGATCTGCCCTAGGTCCCTAAATGGCCCTCTGCAAGGGTGAGCTCACAAACCTCAGTTTAACAGGTCAATGCTCAAACCACTGAGCTACCCAATGGCTTTAGGATACCAGCCACCTGTGGGGCAAAACAGTTACATTGCCTGGTGCTGTTGACGCTCATGATGTTTTTGTGAGCCTTCCAATATCAGGTGTTTTCCTTAAAGCCCCATCTCCTGGAGACCTGTGACTATGGGAGAATCTCTACTTTTTTTCAAAAAAAGTACATTTCTGACCCTCATGATTGCAGAGAAAAGATTCAAAAGTGCATTTGGACAGCTCAGGAGCCAGGAGGGAACCAAAAAGAGCCCCCTGATGTGTTCTTGTTTCAGGGGGAGGGAGGAGAGCTGTTCGAGAAAGTTATTGCGGAAAAGCAGTGGGCTTGAACGAAGAAATGTAGTGAACTCCTCTGAAGAGGGCTGCAGTCCCTCCAGTTACCACTAGGCCTGGTTGTTCCAGAGACGCTGGCACTAAATGTAGCTATTTGTTTTAATTCCACACGGCCCCCAATTGCAAACGGAGCAGTGGTGGAATTGTCCTGCGAGGAGGCGTCGAAGAACCGCACAAGCCGTTGCAGGAGTGCGGGGGAGGACTTAGAGTAGTCAGAACCAAGGACAAATTGGGGGCAGCGTGTGCTGTTTATTTAGATCCACAAATCTGTGATGGGAGGGACCCATCCCTAAACCTCTGGCTGCCTGGACATGTGGCTAAACCATCCAAGGATCATCACAAATGACTTGAGTGACTTTTTTGGAAGTGGCTCTTCACCTTGGTTTCCTGTGGGCTGCTCTCATTGCAGGCAGGTCTGTGACCTAACGCCATGCAATGGTTGGTCTGTACAAAGAGGTGACAACAAATCACTCCCACTCCATCCCCACCCGGGCTGCAAATCCCTTAGCACAGGGAACCAACCTCCTGGCTGCTGGGCGGTGTTCCCTGTAAGCGAGGTTTTTATTTCTTGGGATGGTGCGCGTCTACCCAGGCCTCGGTGCACATAACAAAATGTATTCCACACCCAAATGGAAAACATTTGAGGGCACATGGGTGCTGTGAACAACTCTGAGCACACTAATCACACTGCTTCACGCATAGCCAGGATGATGATGGGACCAGTCCTGAAAGGTCCTGAGTGACCTCAGCTTCCATTTGTTTTCAAGGAGATGGGGGAGAGAAGAAGAAAAGGCAAAGAAATAAAGCCCCAACGGCCCATGGGTGGTCGTAGGTGAACAACCAGCTGGGGAAGGAGAGCCCCAGCTCTGCCCCTTCTGCCTGAGGCCCCGCCCTTCTGCAATTTCCCCCTCCCACATGGAGCCAAACCCAGCCCCCACCCCAGCTTTCTGCCCCCAGCCCCTGAATATCCCCAGACACCTTAGTCTCACCCGTCCCAGCGGGTAGTGCAGCCCCACCCTTCCCAGATGGCCAGAGTGGCTGGTGGCCAGAGACCTGGGCAGCCGTGACTGAGCCTGATCCTTCCCGGGTGGCCCCAGAGCCGGGCAGCTGCACACAGGAAGCAGCTCTCCCGGGCTGCAGGAATGTGGGCAGTTTTGGGAAGGCAATGCCTTCCCCTTCCTATGTTACCTGCCAGCCATGCAAAGGCCTGTCTGCCTTGGAAGAAACCAGATCCCAAGACTAACCCAGTTGTGATCATCCTCGTGACACATTCACGCGCAATGGTGATACTTGGCTGCACGAGCAGATGGCTCACCAGCTAGGTCCTGGTTTCCAATATTTACTGTCTCATCAAGTCCCAAGCACCTTCCCAGGGATCCCTCCCCCCCACATCACTGCCAGGGAGCAAGGTCTGGAGGACAGCAGAGCTTTGGTATTCCTGCAGACGTTCCAAGGGAAGAGAAAACGTCCTTTCTGATGCCCTGTGACACACCCAAACACCCTTTTGGTCCTTAGCCCATTCCTAACGGAAAGGCCCGGTGTGGCCAACATGACCCTACAGATGCCCTGATGTTCCTGATCACTGGAGGAACTTTAAGGCCCGTGTGGTTAAGGACGCTCCACCAAGCCCTGGTATGATTGATTCAACAGGAATGTTTTCTGTTGTGTTCTCAGGCTGCCCTTGAGGACGGCTGGCTCTCTGTCTTGTTGACGTTGGTTGACCACCTGCAAGGCAGCCCTGGAGAAGAGACATTGATGCAGCCAACCAACGTCGGCTGAATATTTTCTCTTGGCTCGTGGGGAAATCCATTCTCCTTTCATCTATTTTAACATCAAAGAAACTAAAGTTCTGGTCACACAACAGACCTCTGAGTTTTAATCCCATCCACAGACAGACAGACACACCAGATTCAACAAGTTTCTATATGTGAGCTTTTTATATAAACATTTTACACCACCAAAATAAAACATAGTAATAAACCCTGCATGACGCACTTCCATCAAACAGTGCTTTAGAAAGAAACGTACCGCACACTGTCTCATAGTTATTATGTGCATAAAGCACACAAATAAACACATTTATGTCGTGCCTTTCCTATACATGTGACACCACTGAATTCCAGCCACTTCTGGGGTGGCGAGGGAAAAACTGATAGGCACTAAGCTTGCTGCAGGGGAATATTTACCAAGGGTGTAAAAGCCCTCCCTTATGCTTACAGAAGGTGACGATGGATTGTGAACGTCCCAGGCAGACAGAACCAACATCTTAGAGATTCACACACTTTAAATTGCATGGGTCGCAATATACTGATCTCAGAAAGATGGGAGTGAATTGACTGTGTGGGGATTTGAACCCCTGGTTTCAGCAGCCCTGTGTGTGTAAAGCACAAGTGTAAAAGAGAGGAGATTTTAGCCCATCGGCTTTAATCCCAGCTCTGACGTTAAGGCTACATCTATACTGCGGAGCTATTTTGGGACACCAGAAGTATCCCAAAATAGCTATTCCATGTCTTTTGAACAAGCCCGTTATTCCAAAATACAGCAGGCTTGCTGTTCCGACATCCCTGTAAACCTCGTTCCACGAGGAGAAAGGGACATTTCGGAATAGCAGTCTACTTCTAAATTAACTCAAAATAAGCCATGCAATTTGCATTGCTCAAACAAGCTTATTTCGAACTCCGGGTGCAGTGTAATGCACCCTAACAGTCCTTGGCTGTCACAAGCAACTACCTTACCAGCTGCCTCAGTTTTCCTGTCTGTGAAGAAGGGATCACTGAATGTCTTGACCGCCTTTGCAGTGGCTAATTAGCTCACATTTGTAAAGCCTTCTGAAAGTTCAGTCCTCATTAATTATTAGGATGCACAAGCTTGGCTTTGACCTTGGGGGCTTGGTTTCAAATCATCACGCACTTTACAGGCGAAAATGACACTCCATGGATGTTGAGGGCACTGGCCACCTCTCGACACACCTTATAGGAACGGGCTCGGTGTTTGGATTTTCAGTGCAACACACACCTGCCAGTCTAGAAAGACTCCAGGGGCCGGGTGTGTTATACATGCACCGCATCCATGTCAATACAGATGTCATCTGATTCCGTCCTCTGCTGTTTGCCCCCAAAATATCGATGCCACCGAGGCCGATTTACTGTACACAGTCACTAGAAACCCGCAGCAAAGTCCTGTCGTGGCTGCGAAACACAGCGCCACGGCCCGCCGTACAGCAATCTGCACACGCAGCAAAGTTGTGCAATGCCCCTCCCCGGACACAGCCCCACCTGTTCTTCCTCCTCCAGCCCCCTGCCGCTCCCTGAATAGACACAGCCTAGATTGAAGGCAGCACCTTGCCTCCAACCGGGCTGTACAAAGTGGACGTTTGACATTTCCACAGCGGGACCACCGCAAAGCCGATCTGATGCTGGAATCCAACCATC
The DNA here is from genome assembly GCA_032595735.1 of Pelochelys cantorii. NCBI lineage: Eukaryota > Metazoa > Chordata > Testudines > Trionychidae > Pelochelys > Pelochelys cantorii. The sequence goes on from CM064347.1 coordinate 9,345,461, forward strand.
TGCTTCTAAGGTTGCAGTGTCTCCCTCCTGGGCAGCAGGAGGGGAGCAAAGAAACCCTCTGGTGCCACATCTTACTCCTCTCTCTGGGCTGCTTCCCCCACACTAGCCAGTGAGTGCTCTTCCTGGGCCTCTCCCTGTCTCCTCATGCTGCCAGGCAGGGATTAGCAACAAACAGAGATGGGATCCACACCCATTTCAGCGTCCCCACCCCGACAACGTCGGCTGCATCACAGCCCCCCTAATCAGTCCCAAGACGGATCCTGCCTCCTTCTGCCCTGTTGGCTAAGCAGCAGGTGGAGAGTCACCCTGCCCCCGTGATCTCTTGGCACCAACAGACACTAATCGTGAGTGGCCCATGTGGCATCCTGCGGGGCTGCACTATGGAATGTCGGCACAGGGGAAGCACCCCTGTGCACATCTCACTGACATCATCACGACAGTGGAGTGATGTCATCAGCTCACCAGGGTGGCCCCTCGGGGATCACACCGGGAGACTGGAAAGTTTCTCAGCTAAAATCCGCTCCCCTTGCCTGGAAAACTGACACACTTCTCCCCCGAGGCTATTGCTAACAAACCCCACCCTCCAGATCAGTGTGCAGCAATGCTATCTCCCTGCCTCGGCTCACACTCAAGTTTCACCCACCCGCAGGGCAAGCAGGGCAGTACCCCACTTGATCCAGCAAATTACAGCTCTGAGCAAGTTCAGATTGGCAGTGGGTCCATCTGCCCCCTGCTAACTGGAAGCAAAGCCAATTGCCCGGCTTCAATAAGGATCCAATGTTTACCACCAAGCATCCATAAGCAACCCTACATCAACTAACGAACATTTATCACCAAACATGCAAGAGAGACTCTACCATAGCAAATCAACGTATACAGGTCAAGTGTCATGAGCAACCCTACAATAATAAACCAGCAGGCACAGTCCTGCATTCAAGAGCAAACCAGCACAGAGAGCTGAGATCCCAGGGACAAGCCAAGAATAATAAAACTCGTGCATGAGCAACAAAGGGAACAATTTTGTAAAAAAAGCAATATTCAGCTGGACTCTTCCAAGAGAATATTATGAATAACGAGCTTACATTTCTTATTTGTTTTAATTATGAAAAATACCTTGGACTTTCCTACTAAGTTGTGAGAGCTCGTGTCTACTAAGACACGAATGAGGACTCTACATCCCCACCAAGCCTCAGGCTATGTCTACCCTGCCCCCGTTTTGTGCAAAAAATATACAAATGAGGCGAAGCGTGGAATATCGCCGCACCGTCCTTGCATAATTAATTAGGCTCCGTTTTTGCGCAAAAACCCCTCTTGCAAAGGAGCCTCGTTAATTATGCAAATGAGGTGCGGCGATATTCCACGCTTCGCCTCATTTGCATATTTTTTGCACAAAACGGGGGCAGTGTAGACATAGCCTCAGTGTCTGGATGCTGCCACTTCTCCAAAGAGAAACAGCATCTCTTCTGGGGTCGTTCTCTGAGTTCATGCAAAGCAAAGAGAAATCTGCTGGCGGAGGAACGATGGTCCTGCTGCTAAACTCAGGAGATCAGCGTTTCATTCCTGGCTCTGCCACAGATGCCCGTTGTGACCTTGGCCAAGTCACTGAATCTCTCTGTGCCTCAGTCCCCCATCTGTAAAATGGGGTTAACAATCTTTCCTATTCCCAGCCTTTGTCTGCCTTGCCCATCTAGACTGTAACCGTCCTTACAATGTACAGCACCTAGCACATTGGGTCCCGTCTCTTGATTGGGGCTCCCTAGATACTACTGTGCGATTAATGAATTACCCTGGATAATGAGTTCTGGGTTGGTCACTTGGCTGGAATAAGTCTTGGGATTTATGCCCTGTGAGCTTTGCTGGCACTCAGGTTTGGATGCAGAAGGAAGCACTCAAGCATAGCAGATTATGGCTCCTCTATGGGACCATAGTCCAAAGGGCACAGTCAGAGGGCTGGGTCCCTCTTTCCCAGACGTCAACAGCAAAACGCCCATTAATGAGAACTGCTGTAGGTTCTTGATGGAGCGCAGGCTTCCCGTGCTATCTTGTTATTACAGGGCTGCTTGTGAGTGTTGGCCAATGGGGGCTGCTTTGCTGTTGTGGGGTCGCTCATAAGCCCTGGGCAGCACACCCTGGTTTGTTGTCATAGGATGGCTCCTGCCTTGTTATTGTAGGGTTGCTCAAGACAAACTGATGTAACCCAACATGCCAGCATGTTCTCAAGCTGAATGCAACACCTTTTTCCCATGCTGTCATTGGGAACAGTGCCTAATCAAGTCAGAGTCTTACCAAAGCACCCCATCCCAACCCCACCCCATCTCCAGCCCACTGTCCAGCACTCTGCCTTGGCTGCTCTAAGAAACCCCAAGTCTCTGGGGTCCTCCCGGGTTCCCATCCCGAGCTATTGCTTGCGAGGCAGGGAGGAAAGGGAGGGGATTCTCTCCTCAACCTGGCAGGAGCCTGACTTCTTGGCAGGTGCCCAAATCAGCCTGCCAAGGGCAAGAGGATGCACTTGGCATCCCCTGCAAGTTGTGGCTGTAAGACAAGAGCTGGTTTCAGGCAGGGCTGGAGGGGGGAAAAGTTCTGGGGCAAGAGTTTGTAACCCAGGGAGTGTCAGAGCAAAATGGCTCACTGGAATGGCAAGGAAGGAAACATCTTGGAAATGTCTGCTCCCATTTCATTGTGGAAGTGACCCTACAATAACAAAAGTGCATGTGCACTCCCAGCCCCCACCAGCAACCCTACAACAATAAAAGTGTGTGCGCACTCCCAGCCCTCACCAGCAACCCTACAATAACAAAAGTGCATATGCACTCTCAGCCCCACAGCAGCAACCCTACAATAACAAAAGTGTGTGCACACTCCCAGCCCTCACCAGCAACCCTACAATAACAAAAGAGCATGTATATCCCAGCCTGCATAAACAACCCTATAATAACAAAACAGAGCGCATGCCCCAGAATTCAGACTTCCTCACAATAACAAATGTCAGGCCCAACATTCATAAACAGTCCTGCAATCACAGACTACCTCAAAGAAAGAGAGATTTTTCACTGTACATTTCTGATCCGAAGTCTTTCCCTCAATGGGGCAGGCCAGTTAACGTCGGTTTCTCCTTTGAGCCTGCTAGAATAATGCCTACTTCCCATATATAGCGCATCTCAGCTGTAATCTCAGCCACTTTGCAAAGTGGTGGCATTATTATCTCCATTTTACAGATGGGAAAAGAGAGGCACAGAGTCTTACCCAAGGCCATGCAGCAGAAAAGCCAGGTCTTAATAGCCTAGTCCTATGTTTTATCTACTAGGCTATACTGTTTCCCAGACAGAGGGATCCAGAGCTGTAAGTAATGTTTATATAGTGCTTTGCAAGGCGCTAGAGGATGTAGTGCACTAAGTCCTGAGGGCCTGGCTCAAACTTTACTTGGCCCTTAGTCAGGCGAAACTCCAGCTGAATAAAAAACATACAAAGTGGCAGACCAGACCTTTGGTCTGTCTAGCCCAGTATCCTGTCTGAGGGCATGTCTACACTAGGAAATTATTTTGAAATAATAACTCCCAAAATAACTACTTTGAAATAAGCTTATTCCCCAAAGAAATCAGGAGTTATTATTTCAAAATAACCAGCCCCTTATTTCGAAACAATGGGCTTGGTAGTGTGGTCGCTCTGCTTGTGATTTCAAAATAAGTGGTGTTATTTCAAAATAACTCCCTAGTGTAGACCAGGGCTGACAGCAGCCAACAGCAGATGCGTCAGAGGGGGGTACAAGAAACCCTGCTGTAGGGCAGTTAATGGGATAATTTGCCTGCAAGGAAGCCTCTTCAGGTATGTTTACACAGCAGCATTATTTTAGGATACTTCCGGAATCCCAAAATAGCTATTCCGCGTCTTGATAACGTGTCTGCTATTTCAAAATATTTTTCGACATAACGGGCACACTATTCCAATGTCTCTGTCAGCCTCCTTCCATGAGGAGTAAGGGACATTTTGGAATAGCGGGTTACTTCGAAATTTGGCGCTGTGTAGACAGCACCAAATTACGAAATAAACTATTTTGAAATACACTAGAAATAAGCTATGCAATTTGCATAGCTCAGATTGTGTAGCTTATTTCAAGCTAAGGGCACAGTGTAGATGCACTTTTCCTGACCTCAAGTCTCAGAGGGGTCGCCGTGTTAGGGTACGTCTACACTTGCACCCTCTTTCGAGAGAGGGATGCAAATGAAGACATTCGAAATTGCAAATGAAGCCGGGATTTAAATATCCCGTGCTTCATTTGCATAATCGCGTTATGGCGCTATTTCAAAATAGCGCTATTTCGAAATATCAGATGCTGTTAAGACACATTTATTTCGAGAGAAAACCCTTCTCTCGAAATAATTGGTAAACCTCATTGTATGAGGAATAAGAGTTATTTTGAGAGAAGGTTTTTCTGCAGCATCCTCCACTGCCTTTCCCCCCCTCTTTTTTCCCCCTCCCGGGGGCTGCCTCTGATAACCAGCATGTGATGAGAGCCATCTTAAAAGCTGGTTCCCCATGATAAAGAGGCAGCAGTGTAGGGAGGGGGAGGGGGGGTTACTTGTGTGCTCAACTACATGTTGACATCCCTAGTGTTAATGAAGCTAATTGAGTGGGCTGGAAGTGTCCCATACTTGGCTTTTGGTGTCAATTGGGTGTTGACTGTAAGTCAGAGGTCACCAACCAGTAGATCGGGATCTACTGGCACATCTTGGAGCCTCTGAGAGGTGATCTTGAGAGGTTTGGCCAAGAGGCTCTCAAGTGCTGGCACTTCAGTTGCCTCCTCCCCCCCCCCACTGCTGCGCTGATGTCAAGTGCCCCCTCTCCCACCCTCTATACTATTTCCACAGAGCAGAGTGGGGGCACAACAGGACTTGGGAAGGAGCGGTGCAGGGCCAGGGCAGGGGTGAGCCTGCCTTAGCCCCACTGCACCACCACCCAAGAGCCACCTGATGTATGCAATGCCAAGTTGGAGCCCAAAGCCTGAAACCCTACCCCAGTCATGAACTCCCTCCTGCACTCCAAGCCCCGACCCTAGCCTTGAGCACCCCTGCATCCAAATGCCCCCCCAGGGCCTGCACCTAGAAACCCCTCCAGCACCCCAACTGCTTGCTCTAAGCTCATCTCAGAGCCCCTCTCACACTCCAAATCCCTTAATCCAAGACCAGAGCCTGCACCCCAACCCGCTGGCCCTGCCTGATGAAAGTGAGGGAGTATGGGGGCAGGGAGGAGGATGGAGTGAGCAGGGGGAGGAGCCTCAGAGAAGGGGCACAAAGGAGGCGGGGCCAGGGTATTTGGGTTTGAGGTAGATCTCAGAATGCACTTGAATTCAAAAAGTGATCTCATGCTTTAAAAGGTTGGAGACCACTGCTGTAAGAAAAGCAGGTTTTATAATGGCCCATCCAGTTGTTAGAGGCTGATTTAAGCCCTGAAGCCTGGAAGGGGTTGTATCCCTTCCAAAAGTCTTTTTGCATTTTTTAGGATTACAACTCTGGATGTGCTAATTATCCATGCATATGTGCAATCTTTCTTTGAATACTACTAAGTTTTGGGCCTCCAAGACATCCTGCGGCAGTGAGTCCCGCAGATCAGCTGAGTGGAAAATCTCTCTCTTTTCCTTTGTGTTAAATTGACTACCTCATCCTGGTGTAAAACAAGTATTTCCTATTCTCACTCCTGAACTTTCCACCTATCTCGGCTTCAGGTTTGGCCCTGGGTAAGATCTGTCTGAATGCCAAGCAGCTTCTGACCAAAGAGCACCTGTGGGAAACAAGGGCAAGTCTCAGAGAAAAGGGCTCAGACCAGGGTAAAGCAAAACAAATGTACAATTGCAGGGCAAAACTCAGTCCCCAAACCAGTCACAGAACCAGGGGAAAATGCAGCAATAAAAGCTGGTGCGGACGTTCCAACCTCAGAACCCTCCCTCCTAAGGAATCCAATGAAGATTCTTAACTAATCCCCTCAGCACACACCAACGTTCTTTCTTTTATTTTATTTTTTTCCATCTGCTCAGCAGATTTTAAGTTCATCTTAAATAAACTAGCAGCCGGGGGTATGCTGCACTGTGGCAATTTTCATCTACGTCGGGACAAGCCCCATCTGAAAATGACACAAAAGCACATGACCCAGAAATTGGAGATGGTGAAAGGTCTCAAAAAGGAAAAATCGCCCAGGGTTAAGGAACTAACTTGGGACTTGCCACAAACCTTCCGTGGCACCTTTGTTCAGTCGTTCAGCCCCTTCATGCCTCTCTTCCCAGTCATGGGAAATATAGCCCTGCATTCTCTTAGGGTACGTCTACACTTGCTCCCTAGTTCGAACTAGGGATGCAAATGTAGCCAACCGAAATTGCTAATGAAGCGGAGATTTAAATATCCCACACTTCATTAGCATAATCTCGCCCGTGCGCTATTCCGTTCGCCAGCTGATTCGAACCAGGACGTACACTCCGGGACGCGTTAGTTCGAATCAAACCCCTTGGATCGAACTAATATTACTCCTCATTTTCTGAGGCTCACAAAGCCACCCTTGCGCCCCTAGAAACGGCCCCCTGAACTCACCAGGTGCCGGGGAGCCGTCTGGTGTGGCGAAGCAAAATGGCACCGGCCAACGGGAGCCTGATGTGGCCAAAAAGCCAACCTGAGGCTTTTTTAAAGGAGCAGTGTCCATCTTTTTTTGTTTTTGCTCGACAACTTTTTGCTCTCAGCTCTTTGCGCTATATGCCAAACTATTTTGGCTCTTTGCCTGTTACGGGTTGGCCACCGCTGGACTGCTCAATTAGCTGGTTAATCAAAATTTAACATCCCTAGTTTCCACCATTGGTATCCAGGGCTGTGCTAGGACATGACTCACGCTGTCTCTGAGAGGGAACATAGCACAGGACTCAGGGTCTGTTCTGTGGTCTGATGTCAATTCAGTACACGATTTCAGGCAAGCCCTTCCCAACCCCCTTGCTTCACTTTTCCACCACAGTGTCATGAGGCTACATTTCATTGTCCTCTGGAAAGGCTCCGAGAGCGCTGCATGGAAGGCACTAGCAGAGTACAAAGTGTTCCAGGGGTCCCCATGGGTCTTACAGCCCACGCCCAGAATGACTAGTCAGTGCAGAAAAGATTTCATCTGGCTGCCTCAAACAACCTCCCATCTACTCACTGACCCAAATGTAGGCAACCAGGCTTATTTATAGGTCACTTTAAATAGCTTCCACTGCTCTGAGAGCTCAGTTCATGTCCCACTTGTCATGGTAAAACAGCAGCGAGTCCATTACAGACACTGCAAGACGTGATTCAGATCAGTGAGTTCCTGTCAGTGAGTTCTTGTCTTTTAACTCTCAGGCCATCTCCACTTGTTGGACAATTGACACTCTGGCAATCAATCCTCCGGGGTTCGATTTAGAGGGTCTAGTAAAGTTTAGTGGCTCTAGTCTAGTAGAGACCTGCTCATTCGAACACGGAAGGCCCCTGTCAGCGCTGGTACTCCTCACTGTCGTGAAGTTGAAGGGAGCATTCCTCCTGTAGACCTCTCGCTGGGAGGCCACCCCAGAAAATAGATGCAAGGTACGTCAACTCCACTACACAATTCACATAGCTGAGGGTGCGTATCTTTCATCCATTTTCTCCGCCAGTGTAGACCTGGCCTCAGGAACTTGTTAATTCCTTGGCTGGACGTCACTGGGAGACAGGTTAATTTCCTAAATTACAAGTGGCTAGCTGGCCGGTTGAGTGTGGCTAGTTTGCTACAGAACTGGTTGGACACCATGGCACTAGGAGGTGCAGCATGTGAGTTTTCAGGCCAACGGAGGGGCAGTTTGAGAATCTGGAGTGACTCTTGACTAGGGATGTTAAAATGCATTAATTAAGACATTTTCAGTCTAAGACAGTTTCCTGCAGGGTGGCAGTCAGCCCCCTGGGCCGATCGGGAGCCTAAGTATAACACTTCCACATCCCTGCTCTTGACTGGCCCCTACTTTTCTCTTGTCCTGCCCTCCGGGGAGGACCCTGCTTTTGGTTCCCCGCCACCCCGTCAGGCAGGAAAATAGCACCCCAGAGGCATGTTGTACCCACAGGTCAGGTGAGGAGGCATGAAAGCTTGCTACGTGTTTTACCAACAATTTTGGCACCAAGTCTTGCATCCCTCTGCGGGGCAGGTACATACCACCACCCTCATTTTACAGAAGGGGAAACTGAGGCACGAAGCAACTACACGGCTTGCCTAAGAAAGTCAGCAGCAAGTCTGTGACCAGAACCTAGGAGTCCTGTCTCTTACTCCTCTGTCCCCAAACTCTTCCCAGCCAGGGACTACATGATTTACCAGGGCAGGGAGAATTCCAGGCCAGTTGCTCAGAATGCATAGAAAATCCTGAGTTTCAGAAAAACCCTTAATTGCCTCAAGACCTGAAATCCTTTTGTGAGAGCTGATTGCCCAGCCTTGCCTTTCTCAGAAAGGTGCCCATCCCCCACCGGTTCCCAGAACCAATGGAAAGAACAATAGTTGCTGGTGGCAAGAGGTCATAACAAGAAGGAGCAATGCGCTTGATGAGATGCTTGCAAAATCCTAACTGCAGTGATGACAACCAGAACAGAACAGGTCCCTGATGGAAGAGGAGGTGCATATTCTCAGAGGAAACACAGAGCTTCGGTCAATTTCTTCTTTGGCCAGACCCCCATAGGCCTCCTAACGCTCTGAGCATGTTCTCACAACTCTCTGGTTCCTGACCCTGCGCAGAAGGTTTTGGAATCAATGCACTGGACTAGGGACCTGGGCTCTGGCCATGCCTCTGCCACAGACTTCCTCTAGGACCATGGGCAAGAAACTTAAATCTCTTGGTGCCTTCTGCTCCCCACCGTCCAATAGTAACAATACCCCGCCTCCCAGGAGCACTGTCAGTCTAACCAAGGGCCAGGATTTCTGCAGGTAATTCTGATTTCTGCTCAAATCAGAGCAGCTGTTTTGAGATTCCGCACCATCCATCTCCGAGGCTCTCAGATACATGTGATGGGCACCATGTAATGACATATCTACATTGACAGAGGTTTCTTGTCCCAACTGCCTCCCTTCAGAGCTGATCTGCACCTCTGGGGCCTCCTGAAGGATCCCTGATGAGCAGCCTAGAGCAACAGCCTACATAGGGTTGCCAGGTGTCCAGTATTGACCCGGACACTCTGGTATTTTCGCCTCCTGACCGGTAAAAAAATTCAGAAAATACCAGACACCTAAAATGTCCGGGATTTTCTGATTTTTTTCCCTGCCAGGAGGCGAAATTACCAGACACCTGGCAACCCCACGACACACTTGGCAACTGGGCCCAATCCCCGCCCCTCCCTCGGGCCCCCTCACCCGGGCTCCCAGATCCCCCCTTACCTGGTTCCGATCAAGAAAACAAGATGGCTGCCAGCAAAAGGCTTAAAGACTTTTCTTAAAGGGGCCATGCTGTTTTAATGTTTGTATTTTTGTTTGTTTTGCTCAACAACTTTGGTCTCCCCTCCTTTTTTTTCCCCTCAACAGAATTTTTTCCCCAGTGGTTGTTTTTTTTGGGGGGGGAGGGGGTCGGTATTTTTGGTTAAACCATCTCGCAATCCTAAGTCTACACAGCAGAGTTATTGACGTTATTCCGCAATAACATAGTCTGTGTCTACACTGCAAGCCACTATTTCAACATAATGTCAAAATAATGTCAAGCTGGAGGACTTCTTACTCTGACTCCTGTAACTCTCCTTGTACGAGGAGTAAGGGAAGTCAGAGAAAGTGTGCTCTAACTCAGACTTCCGGCTGTGTAGATAGCCCCCAAAGCTGAAATAAGCTATTTCAACTTCAGCTACACAAGTGTTTCCCAATTGGTGCGCCACGGAACCCCAGCGAAAGCAAGGGTTCCTCCACTGCCCCCTCTTAAAGAAACAAAGCTGCGGCGGGAATTTTTTTTTTTTTGTTTTTGCTCAACAAAATGCGGTGAGGGCCTTTTTTTTTTAAGACAACCCGAGGGGTTCCGTGGCCAAATAAAATTGGGAAACACTGAGCTACGCAATTGATGCAGCTCAAGTTGTGTCGCTTATTTCGGCCTCTGCCCTGCTGTGTAGATGTGCCCTGAGAGACCTAGGATGGAAGATACCAAGTCGGCAACATTAAACTCAGGGTTAGTCCTCCCTGCTTCCTTCCCCACCAGGGTTCTCAAACTTTTTGAGCTGCCGCCCACTCTGCTCAACACAAACCTTTCTATGGACCAGCAGCCAACCGCCCAGGATGACAGTGGGTGCAGGATGGGGTGGGCGGGAGGTAGGGTGTGTGGGGGCAGGCTGGCCGGGATTCCAGCCAACGGGAGCAGCAGGGAAAGCCTCCAGGTGAAGTTGTTTCCTGCACTGCCAGCTGGGGAAAAAGGGAGCAGCAGCATGTGGAGCCTCTTCATCCCCCCCTAAGCCGGACCTGGCCTGCGAGGCTCAGAGCTCCCCCCGCCCCCGCAGCGGGAAGCCAACCTCACATGCTTCTGGGGGGCATGCAAGGCTGGAGCGCCTGAGTGGGCTCCCCGTTGTGGGAGGGGAGAGGGCTAAGCCCTGAGCCCATGGCCCATCTGCAAGATGATCCCCAGACCACACTTTGAGAACCACTCTTCTACACTGATGTCATTGCCAGAGAGGAATTACCCAGTCAGCTGCGAGAGTTTGTTTTTATTCCCACTGATACACCCTTTAAGGAATCCTCATTTCATTAGAGTACAGGAAAGTCTATTTAATTATAGGTATCATGTTGGCTTCTTTCTTTTGCAAGAGCCATCAGCTGATTTCCTGATCCCCAGTAGCTGAGAAGGTTTTATGAATCACTTGCTCCGTTTGCATACAAAGGGTGGCAGGTTTTGGCCAAAACGTGCCCGTCGAGACAGATCATGGACTAATGGGCTTTCGAGTGTTATACCCTTTCTTCAGAGACTAGGCAGCTGTCTTCAAAATTATGGTCACCTTGTCTCCCTCTGCAGATAAGAAGAGGAGCAGACTTACAGCCGGTTACTCAAGAATCAATTACACAGTTTCATATAAAATTACTCACAGGATCATAACCACAGAAAGACAGTCTGACATATTCCTTATATGTTCCTCACAATCTGGCCAGGGTGGGATCTGTCTAGAACAGTAAAACGAACAACGCTTTCCTCACGCCCTCACACTGTTATAATCTAAGGTTAGAAAGATGGCGATGGTTTATTCTTAGATTGGGGTTAGATTAAGATTAGATTAGGATTAGACTAGGATTAGATTAATCTTCTGATACCTCAGAAGCTTACAAATTGCCTTAGCTTGTTGAAAATTTTCAAAATGTCACCATTTCAAATTTCAGCTAAAAACAAAATATTCACCAACATTTTCTTCACAATTTCATCTAGTTTTTCTCTCTACTCTAGGAAGGACTGGATCACCAAATGGGACATTAAAAACGTGCATGACTTTTTTCGCCAACATTTCACACATTTGATTTTTTTCAAAGGCGACAACTTCTGTAGGCACTAATTGCCATGTCTTGCCTTTCCCAGTAAGCTGCCCATTTCCCGCCTTCTCCCAGAATAGATGGAAAGAAGCAATAGTGACCAGCGGCAGGAGGAAATAATAACAGTAGTGATCGTAACAGTGCAGCTGAAAAGTTCACCTTACAGCCACCTTACAAATCACACAAAGTATAACCCCAGTTGGAAAAGATTTTTTTTTCTATCAGACGCATGGACACCTCAATGATTTAGAAGTTGGACAAAAATTCACCTCCAGGCATAAAACCTATGCAAAGTGCCCTGCATCACTTAGACCCCTATGCAGCATTCAATGGATCAGAAAAGTTTGCATGAATTCCACCCTAAACAAACCAAAATTATTGATCACATGGACCAGCTAATTTGTATTCAGCATCCTGAGCAAACTCAGTATTGTTGCCAATTCATTTTTAAATGTATCAAGCCATTGGGTTTCAGCCATCTCCTCTCAGTGGGAGACTAAAATGGCTCTCATTTAGCAACTTTGCTTCCTGACTCAACTTTAATTTTGCCCATATTCATGAAAGTCAACAAGTGGCCACAATTCAGGTGGTTGCAACAATTCTATCTCGTGCATAAGCTTTTGATTATCAGCCCCTTATTGGATCAGAATACCATAAAATCTAGAGTATAATGCGCACCGATGTATAATGCGCACCCTGACTTTGGAATCTTAGCGTAATGAAAAAATCTGAATTCCTATATATAATGCACCCTGGGGTTTGAAGCCATCGAGCTTAGCAGCCCCACAACTTCTGCCAACAGGTGGCTGTCCCGCAGCCAGGAGCTGACCCACCAGCACCAAGCCCAGCCTCGCCCGCTTCCCGGAGGCGGCCCCGGGCTGCAGGAGAGTGGGAGGGAGGGACACGCCGCTCCCACCTGCAGGCTTGCCCGGGAGGTTCGGGCTGTACAGCCTCTTCCCTCCCTGGTGCTCGCCAAGCTCGCGCCTGCCGCGGGGACCCCCGGACGCAGCCTGAAGGAGCACTGGGCAGGCAGCGAGCCAAGGCGCTGCAGCCTGGCGGTGCTGCCAGCTCCTTGCCTTGTCCGGGAGTCTGTCAGGGTGGCGACCCCCACGCTGCAGGAGGAAAGTTTCCGGGCACAGCCTGAAGGAGCACTGGGCAAGCAGCGAGCCAGGGCACTGCCAAAATAAAACTTTAAAAAATAACACCTATGTATAATGCGCACCCCGACTTTGACCCAAAAAAGTCGGAAAAAAGTGCACATTATACTTGAGATTTTACGGTACTAGTAATTATCACAGAATGGTTGGCTTCCGTATGTGAAAATGCACCCAGCCCCACCTGTGATACACTAGCAGGTAAAGAGAATGAGGAATATCCTGTAACAGGTGATTCATATGATTGAATCAGGCTGGGGGGAGGAAGGGTTATAGATAAGAGGTCTGGGGACAAGAGAAGACAGTCACAAGAATGGCCAAGCAGAGAGCCAGGAACCACTTGAAAGGCTGGAATTGAGGCAACAAGTTGGGTGAAGAAAAAGCTTCCCCGGGGAGTTTTGTTTCTCTTTGAACTCGATGTTAATAAACCCAACACAAAATGGGAGGTTGCTACTGGACCCATGAAAACCTCTGAGTTAATGAGAAGCCCATGGGGGAAACTGAGGCAGCAGCTATCTCAAAGCCAGCTGAGGTAGGCCATGCTTCTGCTATAGAGATATACATGTTTATAGCACTTCCCAAACATTCGCTAATTAAGTGCATATCTACTAATGTGATATCAGCTATCATGTGCCAGCAATGCCCCTCCACCATGTGCATTGGAGAAACCCAGATTGTATCTACGCAACAGAATAAATGGACACAAATCAGACATCAAGAATATTAACATCCAAAAACAAGCAGGAGACCATTTTAACCTCCCAGGACAGCTAGCGTACATCTACACAGTGGGGCTAAACTCAAAATAAGCTATGCAACTTGAGCTATGCTAATTGCGCCGCTTAAGCCAAAACAGCTTATTTCAAATTCAGGCATGTCTATACAGCACTTATACGGAGATAGAGCACTCTTCCCCCGACTTCCCTTTTCCTCGTAAAATGAAGGTTGGAGCAAGCAGTCCTCCAGCTCAACATCATGTCGAAAGAACTGCTTGTGTGTAGACGCGGATTATGTTATTTCAGAATAATGGCCGTTATTCCGAAATAAGGCTGCTGTGTAGACATACCCTTCCAGACTTGAAAGTTGCCATCTTCAAGCAAAACCAGGCTGCAATGTGAAACTGCTGAACAGGAGTTCATATGCAAAGCTGGCGCCATCTGAATGGGTCTGAGTAGGGACTGGGAATGGCCCGCTCATTACAATTAGTAATTTTCTACTTTAGGTATTCACATGTTCTTATCCACATCCACCCTGATTGAATGAGCTCTGATGTAACACTCCGATTTCTGTACCCCTCCTGTCTGTTACTTTTTCTTTCTTTCTTTCATTTCCTGCACCTGAGGAAGTGAGCTGCAAGTCACAAAAGCTCGTGCCATCACAAAAATGTTGGTCTTTAAACTGCCATCAGACTCCTTGTTGTTTTTATCCCCTGTGAAGCAGTCAGTCACTCAATCCTGATTTTCCAGCTGGGGAAAGCCAAAACCCAGAGGTGAGGTGGCCTGCCCAGGGACACGCATTTGCAGAGTCGGGACTAGAGCTGTCATGTTACCAAACTCTAGTCATTTTTCTCAGTCCTTTAGATCAGTGTTTCTCAACCAGTGTACCCTTAGGGGTACTCGAGAGAGATCTGGAGGGTATGTCAACACCACTGAAATTTAGAGAAGACTGAATTTTTGTTTTAAGTTTTACAGCGCTTTATTATTTTTGTACTGTTTACACCCAAAAATTTTATCACCCGCCCGGCTACGATTAAGTTGTGTAAACAAATGTGTTGCAACAGTAGAAAACATTTTGTGTGTCTGAAAACTGTAGGTACTAGAGGTACTTATAATTTTTTTTAAAGGGGTACTTTATAAAAAAAAGTTTGAGAAACACTGCTTTAGATCATGCTACCTCGCAACGGTAGCGTTGTGTCTAATGGTGTTTTCCTTCCAGTGGTTTTGAAAGAAACTTATTTGCTCCAATATAATGAGGGCTTTCCTCAGACGGCATAACCAATATCCAGATCATTGTTAACAAGCAGATAAATCTATACAATTTATCAGAGGATCACAGGAGACAAGGCCCATTAGTCTAGCTCCCCTGCCGGAGCAGGGTGGTTACTAATTGTTTTGTTCAGTCTAGTTTGAAAGGCGCCAAATGACAAGTTTCCTGTGATACGGTCCTGCAGCCTGCAACCTAACAGATCTCCCTGACTGGCAAGCTGATCGGACATCCAGCCTAAATACTGCCCAAATGTCGGCCTGTCTGCCCTAGCGCCAGCTCTGCTCCTTACACAACCCTTCTCCCTTACTCACATTGCCAGAGATTAGCACTCAGGGTCACATCCCTCTCCGGCACCAAGCTGCAACTTCACACCTACCCAGAGGGCCAACAAGTGGCCAGCGCTGTCCCAGCCACTGGATGGTTCGGGGCAGCTGCCCCGAGCCCCGTGGGGCCGAGGGCAGCCTGGGGGATTACTGGAGGGTGCCTGTGGCTGCTCTTGCATGGGACACAGGTTCAACAATCTTTTCCCCACCCCCAGCTGCGTGGCAGGGCTCAGCTCTTATGTAAAGGCGCAGACTGAGCAAGGCGGGCAGCGTAATGTGGCAAGCAGCCTCCTCAGCGAGCCGGCCACAGACCGCACAGTCCCCGCAGGGCAATATCGAACACACCAGGCCCGGCAAAGGGTCTCCAACCACTCTCTGTGTGGCACAAAGAAGGGATGGAGTTGTCATGAGTCCGGAGAACGCCAGGCTAACCCTGGAAGACAGTGTGGACAAGAGACACAGCCTCCTTCACTGCCCCCAAGCCTGATCCTCCTCTCGCCTCGGTGTGACACTAGGCAGCACTCCCCCCAGGCACAGCACACAATGCACCCTGGATTTCTGCTCCCTCCTGGATGGGAGTCCTGCTACAGGACTTATGGGGCAAACACCTTGCCAAGTAACAACCTACCCCACTCGCCGTGGGTTGGCTCAGCCATAACACCTCGGCAATGGCCCACATTTATTTTCCTTCTCAAGGGGGTGCATCAGCTTGAAATCTTGTCCCTTCACACACACACAACCGTAAAACAGTTCCAGGCCAGATGCTACATGCGTGCACCAACTTCCCTTCACAATTTTGGCTGAGCAGAGCAGGGCTGCACTCAGCTTTTCCTTTCTCTGTAATTGATTTTTCTCTCCCCTGTTGGAGGGTCAAAGACCCACCCAAACAACAGAGAAAAGCATCGCTTTCATCCTGCAAAGACTCAGGCATAGGAACAGCCCCATTCATTTGGATGGGCTAGTCACAGGTGTAAAACTAAGTACCTGTTTGCAGGAGCCTAGCAGAATTGACTGTACAGAGAAAACAATGGAACTGACTCCACACAAACTGTTGTCAAAAACGCTAAGTAAACAAAGGGAAATAACAGAGTAATAATGTGTTTTTCTTCTCTAATCTCTCTCAGTTACAGTAATCTTCGGCATGATTTGTAACAATAGCAGGGTTTTCTCTTTAAAATTGCCCTCAACCACATCATGATTTTTTTTTTAAGGTTGACAGTGTCCCTTTAAACTACTGAGGAAACCAGAACAATGACCCTTGCATCTCTGGCGGCATCCGTAGGAGGAAGTGACATTTTGAAAAATAAATAAAGTTACAAAAAAATCCAAAATCTTGGAAAACCAAGAAAATTGGAATAAAAAAAACCTGAGCAATTCTCCAAAGCAGAAAATGCAGCTAACTTGACCCAATAACAAAGGGTTCATGTTTGTAATTTCTCATCATGAAATAGGTTTCACTTACGGAGTAGCTCGTGCTACTAGCAAGTAGGCTCAAAACCTTTCTCCCCCCCCCAGAACAAGGGTGTGAATTCAAAGCTAAGAATCACCAAAATGTTGGTCCCCTCTTACGTTGTGTGCTGCATGGTTGCAGCCAGGATGGTCCTGGGATAGTAGAGAGACGAGGTGGGGGAGGTAATACCTGTTATTGGGCCAGCAGGTGAAAGAGACAGACCCAGCCCTGAGGTCCCAACCTGAAGCAGAGCCGTATGCAGCCTGAAAGCTTGTCTCATTCACTAGCAGAAAGGAGTCCAATAAAAGGTATGATCTTACCTGCCTTGTCACTCTGGTGTCATTGCATGGCTATTCTGAGTAACCTCTGTCGGATGATTTCTCAGACCCTATCCTAGTCCAGGGGCCAGTCCCTCCTAACCTCTCAGCTAGTGTAAATCAGTAGCACTCCACTGACTTCAATTACACCCATTTACCCCACCTCAGAATCCAGCTGCAGGTGTTGACCAACATCACAGACCCCTCCAACATCAACCGGCAGGTCCAGCAGTGATCCAGCTTATTGCCCACTGCTCTAGCAGCACAACATGACTGGGATCAACTCAACATAAATCTGGCTCTTCCTGCCTCCCTCTTTAGGGAGCTGTGTCCTCTTTGGACTTCACCCGATTTGGGATGAAATGTACGAGAACTTGTCCATTGACTTCCCCAATCCTAGAGCAGTGTTTCTCAAACTGTGCTCCGCGGAGCCTCAGGTGCTCCGCGAGACATCTCCAGGAGCTCTGCAAGGTTGACAAACTGGAAACATCAATAGGTACACCACATACAATCAGTGGACCGCTGGGGCACCGCATACATTTTTACGCATGTAAAGGGCTCCGGAGCCCAAAAAGTTTGAGAACCGTTGTCCTAGAGGAAAGCCAGGCATGTCCGCCGTTCCTGGCACTCAGGGAAAAACCACGTGTGAACGTTGTAAGAGTACAGACTGATAAAAAAATACTCCCCTTAATGTCCCCACCTCAGATGCAACAATCATAGATTCATGGAATCCAAGACCTGGAAGGGACCTCGAGAGGTCATCCAGTCCAGTCCCCTGCCTTCCCGGCAGGACCCAGCACCACCTGCTCAGCAACAAACAAAAGTCGCGCATTTCACATGACTCAGGCCCTTTAAATGCCAGCGGTGCCTCCTCCCCCGTTGGAGCGACGTAGCCCGCGAATGCATGCGGCCGTCCGCAGCTGCTGCAAATTGATTGATTCCCCCTGTGATGGTCAACACAACTGGCCACAGCATCAGAGAGAAATGCTGCCTTTTGATTTAGTTTCCTGGACTAACTTGAAACCATTCCTCCCCCACCCTCCCACACACACACACACATGCTCCAATTTGCTTGCACATCTGCACGGATTTCGGAAACGTTCCTTAGAACCACGTTCCAAGTCTTATGAGACGCTCATGGTGGTGAGCAGCGCAGGTCTGCGTGATCAGCGAGAGCCCTCCACTGGAGCCATCCAAAGAAAACAAGAGTTGCAGCCTCCCCCCACCCCCATAAAACAAGTTGGGGGCCAAAAGAAACCACGGGAAGGGAGCTGGAAGGACAGCTCCAAACACTCCAGTCTTGTCCTTTCAGGCAGTGCATGGGAACCTCCTGACCAGGTGGGTCCTCACCCCCGTCTTTCCCAGCCAATGTGCCTGAGCCACAGCTGAGCCATCTGTAAGAGGGGAAAAGTTGCTCGGTCTCTATGGCTCATTCATCCTCTGGCCTCTCTGCCGAAATCAGATCATGGTTTGTGTGACACGGACGCCTGCCCACCAGGAAGCAGACGCACCCCCGCCTCACCCCCAACTTTTCTTGTAATCGACGTCCCCAACAGCAAAGGGGCCCGTTAATTCCAGGCTACCCCGTGGGTTGGGAGAGCATCAGGCCCACCGGTTCGGTGGCCTGTGATGTGCGGTGGGCAGACTAGAGGCCGTGACGGTGCCTTCTGACCTTTACGTCTGTACATAACTGAGGCTGAGCACTTCATCCTGCTGAGCGCAAAGAAAACAGGCCTTCAGCCCCAGGGGGTATCCCAGGGGCTGTGAATCCCTTTCATGTCTGGGCTCACAGAACCGTAGGGCTGGAACAGACCCAAATGGCTGTGGAGTCCAGCCCTCCGCGCTGGGGCAGGGCCTGGGGCAGTTGGAGCCAAATACCCAAGTTTACCAATAAGCATCCTATGGTGTTGAAGGGTTTTGTTTTCAGTGACACTGGCTGGGAGGGAAGGAGAAGGAGAGCGGGGAACCACTTCACCTGTAACTTAGCGCTTGGGCGCCTGTTCAGGAGGTGATTCCAATGCCTCCCCGCTGAGTAGCAGAGTGCCCACAGTGAGGTTTTGTTTCTACTGGTGGTGCACATTCGCTCATGCATCAGTGCACATCACAAAATGTAGTCCGCACGTGGATGGGAACACATCCGCGCGTGGATTGAAAAGATTAGCGGGAACATTGGATGTCGCCCCTGCATGGAGGCTGACGCTGCAGCGCGATGCCGACGCCCACAGAAAGGGTCGCTAGGGGCGACAGCATGATGGCTTCTTGAAAAGGCTCCTTCGCCGAAATCCACAGGTAGCCCTAAATATTCTGGTCCCCCCACAGCATGTCTCCTTCTTTGGCGGGGAGGCCAAGCAGGGCAGCAGAGAAAGAAGCTGCAATCCAACCGGAGGGAATGGGCTCGGTCTAGCAGGTGGCTCTCTCACACTGTAACCCAGACCTTCCTGAAGCTGCCTGGCCAGTGCAGTTTCACTGAGAGGACACTGCCGGCGGGGGAAGGCTCTTCCTTGATTACGTCCCTGGTCACACTCCTCACCTGGAGTGGGAAGCCAGCCCCAGGAGGGGGCCTCGGTTTGTTGTTTTTCCTCTAGGCCTTTAGAAGGCGACTGCCAGGAAATAGCTAAGGGATCCAAGTTCAGGGCTCCCTCCGACTTGACTGAAAGTCCGCAGGACACATCCCTGCCACAGACTTTAGCCCCCGGATGGAAGCTGTGTTGCTTGCTGGCAAATCCCGCATCACGGAGCCTGGCTGTGCAGTGCTCAGACTGACCTCCGCAGACAGAGAAGCTGGGGCGGACCAAAGTGGTGACCTGGGCAGAATTATTTAAGGACTTTCAAAAAGGAGGGGCCCTCGCCGAGGTGTAAAAACGACAGCGCTGCTCAGTGCTGCCTTTGGGGGTCCTGGTGGCTCTGGGAATTGGGAAAGGTGGGCAGCAAAAGCCTTGTGTCTCACGGGCTGGAAAGCTAGAAACGGGCATTGGGACCATCTTGTTCCGTGGTTCTCAAAGTGCAGTCCCTGGCCCACTAGTGGTCCGCACCTGCCTTGCAGGTGGGCCGCAGGCTCGGGGCTGCTCCTCACCCCCACAGCAGGGAGTACGTGCTGGCACTCCAATCCCTCCCCCCCAAGTTGGCTTCCTGCTGTGAAGGAGGGAGCCCTAAGCCTTGCAGGCCAGAGTCAGTTTACGGGGGGAGAGGAGGGAGCAGATTCATGTGCTGCGCCCCCCAGCTGGGGAAATGGCAGCGCAGGTAACCACTCACCTGGAGGTTTTTCCCACTGTTCCTATTGGCTGGAATCCCAGCTAGATCTCCCACCCTCAGCCTAATTCTGCACCCAATCTCCTGGCCAGACTCTCCACCCTCAGCCCGCTCCTGCACCCAACCTCCTGGCCAGACCTCCCACCCTCAGCCCGCTCCTGCACCCAACCTCCTGGCCAGACCTCCCACCCTCAGCCCACACTTGCACCCAAACTTCTGGGCAGCCCCCCCCCCACCCTCAGCCCGCTCCTGCACCCAACCTCCTGGCCAGACCTCCCACCCTCAGCCCGCTCCTGCACCCAACCTCCTGGCCAGACCTCCCACCTTCAGCCCACACCTGCACCCAAACTTCTGGGCAGCCCCCCCCCCCACCCTCAGCCCGCTCCTGCACCCAACCTCCTGGCCAGAACTCCCACCCTCAGCCTGCTCCTGTACCTATTTTGTCATCATGGGTGGCTGGCTGTCAGTCCAACTGAAGCCATCTCCAGCCTGATTCTGGCCTGCATATTTATACCTGCCTCTGGAAATTTCCACTACATGCATCTGATGAAATGGGTCTTTGCCCACGAAAGCTTATGCTCCAACACTTCGGTTAATCTATAAGGTGCCACAGGACTCCTCACCGCCACAGTTGCATTAGCTGAAAACCTGGCTGCAAAAATCAGGTTCCCCTCGAGGGCAGCGGGGCAGAAGCTACGGGAGTATGTTTGGGTGGTTTTGGCCCCTTTTGCCATGAACATCATACTGTGTGTCCACCCCTCAAAAGCCACCCCCCATGTGACATAGGCTGCCCCCTCCTGTGGGGTGCCAGGAGCTGAGCGGGTCAAGGAGATGTAATTCTTTGGAATGCCGCCCCTCCCCAGCAGGGCAGAGGGGTCGTGGAGACACATGGCTGGGGATAACCAGAATTGTCAATACAGCCCCTTGCAGCGGGGCTACACTTGCCTTTTTTTAAAACAAAACACCAGGTGATGTAATGAGAAGCCGGTATTTACCATTCTGAAAGTATCCCCCCACTGCCAAGCACACACTGTACTCTTAAAAACATAATTGAAATGATGAATAGCCCCTTCTAGCTTTCTCCTTCTCCGGCACCTGGAAGGGTCAGGGATGGATAGAGTATCCTTCTTAGCTCTATTTCAAGGCACGGGGAGGATTTCACCTTGTCCTCAATGAGATACACCATAAAAAACGGACGTGTGAATAGTAACCATGACAATTCCTCAGGCTTCCCCAGTGCCTTTTCTCTGAGGATTTCAGCGTCATTTACAGATGTTAATTACTAGCACACCAGTGAAATCATTGTCTCAATAATAAAGTCAGCAAATCACTACAGGTCAATTTCATTTCTTACTTAGGCTTGGTGCAAGGCTGAATCAGTTCAGCAGAGTCAATTCCGTCAACCCTGATGATTTGAATGGCATTACAAAAATCACACACCAATCTCTGGCCAGCTCAGACAAACTCCTGCATGAATGTTAGGCCCTGAAGAGCGTGCCATGAGTCACTGGAAAGCCGGTCTTGAAATAAGGCATCATATTGGATCATTTGCTGCCAAGTCATGATGTCTTGAGGATTTCCATATGGATAATTATCCAGGCAAGCAAATGCACTATTTTTAAAGCAGGGTTGCCCCTACCTTATTAATTTGCAAGGATACGTTCAACAGGGGGTGGGGAGGGAGAGACACTCAGTTTCAGGTTTTCAAATCAAATCTCCCTTTTAGGAGGACTGGAAATTTCACTATCCTAATTCCTGTATGTCTGTAGCCCTTGCAACTGTGGTGTCCAATCAGTTCTGAGGCAGTAGCCCCTATGGTGGCTACTGCTGTAGTGAACTAGCCACACTCAACCAGCCAAAGAGCCACATGTGGCTAGTGGCTCGCATGTTGGACCCCACAGACCTAGAAGAATGTTGTTCTAGGCACTTTTCATGGTACACGACTGGGGATCTGAGGCATAGATAGGTATAAGGGACTTGACCAAAGTACAGAGAGAGTCTGTGGCAGGAATAGCGACTGAACTCAGCTCATCTTAGCTCCTAACCACTAAGCCACCCTTCTTCTCACTATGCTGCTCTATAAAGTGCATTACTGGACACCAACCAAAGTAAAGCTCTGGCTTCCTGGGATTCACTGATCAGCTCGTTAGCAACTGAATCCTCTGCCTTGAGTTCCAGGCCCTGAGCTCCCAGGACCCCATGGACAAGCAGAGCGGCTGGTTTTTCGCTGTCCCTAGCGGAAGGTGGCTGAGTCCGGCAGGCATCTCCCTGAACTGCCCCGATGGGCTGCAGGCATGATGCTAAGCTCGTTCTTTTTGGTGGCCTCGCCTTGGCTCGGAGTCTCAGCCTCTCACACTCCTGGGGAGCCATCTGAAGCCGGGTCTCAAACAAGAGCCAGGACGGGCTTGGTATGAGGTTTGCAGCAAGCACTAGTGGGAACCAGGGCCCAGGCATGGCATGGACAGAAGCTGATCCTAAAACAGCTCACTCCTGCCATGAGAGCAGACCTTGGGGCTTCTCTGGTCTGGCCAGCCCAAGCTTCATGCTCGATCCTCGGTTACTGTGTGTCTGCACTGGGAGCTCTGAAGCCACCTGGGCACTCTCCGCACTCTGGGCCTGCCCCTGCAGTGTAAATCAGAACAGCCACAAGGCTGCTCCAACCTCCCCTCCCATTTCTCAGGCCTCCTGTGGGTTCTGAGCGCACACACGACTTCCAAGGCACTGTACTCTGGTCTTGCCCTGATACACCCTTCACACTGGGAACTGGGATACATGTGGCACAGAGCTCTTACGCTAGGTGGGGAGGACCCTGGGCACGACGTATTCATCACGGGTCATTGCCACATGGCAATGGAGCATAAAGGGCCTCGGTGTACCTGGGAATTGGGCCCTGGAGGTGTTTGGGAAGAGTGGCTCCTTCACAGAACAACAGACCGAGGGTTGGCCAACAGCAGAGGCCTGGGCATTTGGAAAGAGCATGGCTCAGAGCGGAGTTTACATAGTCCCTGTGTCTGTCATCTGCAATCTCAAATTTGTTGCACCAGGCTGGCTATAAATCTGCCTCCGTATCACTACACACGTGCGCGGGCCCGGCTCTCCTTCACTAGTACCTTTCCCCCAGATGGGACCCCACATTGTTACAGCACCTACATTGTTACAGCACAGCCGGCTGCTGCCCAGTGCCTCCAAGTCCTTGGAGCGGCAACCCCGGTGCCCGTGGAACAGCTGCGAGCCCGGCTGTACACGGGACACCTCTCAGAAGGAGGAGAGGCAGCAGTTGGGCATAGAGAGAAAGCCAAAGGAGGCAGAGAGAAGCTAGAGCCAATCCTGAATTGGCGCCTCTGGCTTTCAAGGATGAAAGTTAACCCATTTCTCAGATAAGATAAAACTAAGGATCTGGCCACTAAATGCCATGGAAAATTGGTGGAGTCTTTCTGCCCGAAGAAGGATGAAATCGGAGCGACCACATTCTTCCTGACTAAATTCCTCCTGTACTTCCCGTTTGGATGCAGTATTCTTCACCCCCTGGGCCTAAACAGTTGTGCAGTGTTCCTGTGTGTTATTAAACAGCTGCTATCTAGAAGTGGCTGCACTTTCGTTGTGACTGAGAAAGAAAGAAAGAAAGAAAAAAGATTCTGTGAAGCATTTGGAGATCTTTGGGATGAAAGCAAGATCTGATTTTTATATTTAGCACTTTCCAATGTCTGACTTTACCAGCGTTTTGGACAAGGCTCTTTAACTCCTGTCTGCCTCAGCTTTCCCATCTATAAAATGGGAACAATTATATTGA
This sequence comes from Pelochelys cantorii, assembly GCA_032595735.1. Classification (NCBI taxonomy): domain Eukaryota; kingdom Metazoa; phylum Chordata; order Testudines; family Trionychidae; genus Pelochelys; species Pelochelys cantorii. Next base: position 9,369,214 of record CM064347.1, read on the forward strand.
CTTCTTTCATAAAGCACTTTGGGATCTCCTGATAGAAAGGGCTACAAGATGGCATTGTTAGTCAGTCGAGCAGGGAGTGTGGCTGGCTTAAGAAGACAGAGGAAAGGCCTTCATCTCTCAGATCACAGCTACGTTTTATCTAGGTTTCTTTCTTCTTTCCTCTCTTTTCCCCATACACACAACTCCATTGCCATCAATACCGCTGTGCTTGATTGACCCTAGCAAACATGATGACATTCTCCAGCAGCCTGAAAATCTCTTTGCATGTGAGAGAACTCCTTCCCTGCAACTCTTCGAAGCACCCTCTTTCGTGGGGAGAGGCACGAAGGCAAGGCTAAAGTCCAGTCCCGCTGCATCCTATGAACTGCGAGCTGTTTGCTTTGGGGGCGGGCAGACAATGTGCAATTATGTGCAGCCAGGGGAATCTGTGTCCTTTGCATCTGGCTGGGAGGTAGTGGACAATGCACTGGAGCAGTTAATCTGGGACCTCAGGGGTAGGCCCAACTGACAGGAAATCAGCGACTGAATTTTACAGGGCCTTGGAATGCAAACAAACATGAAAGGGAGCAACCCCGGCCTCTGACATGGGCAAATAAAGGACTAAGGATGCCTCTGTGGTTCATTAGCAGAAAGGGAAGCACCAATTGCAGCCACAATGCACCAACTGTGTCCTCTGAATGGGAGACAATTAGAACCAGGGGATGGAGGTGGGGGAGGATACAGGGGAGGGCTTGTCACTTTCAGAATGCTGGATCAGCTGGCCGTTTGAATACACCGTACTGACCCAGCACCAGAAAATACAGCACCTACCCCGACTGAGGCTGCATCACTGAACTCAGTGAGCTATGTTGATCGACACCAGCTGCGGATGTGGCCCATAGACTTCAATGAAAGCAGGATCCAGCCCTTTCAAGGAAAGGAAGGGCTTGATTCTCAGCTGGTAGAAATGAGCCTAGTTCCATCCACTTTAAGGGAACTATGGTCAATTTATACGGGTGGGGAACCTAAGGCCCAGGGGCCAGATGTGGCTCCCGGCTTGCCTAGATCCAGCCCCCCAAGCTCAACGCCCCCACCCCCTCAACATTGGAGAGTCTGTACTGGTGCTCCAGCCCCCACTCTGCTGCCCCAGCATGGGGCTGAAGCACACAGTCCACTAGCCCGGCCCCCCCTAGGCTCTGGTGTGCGAGGGGAACGTGGGGAGTGTCTTTCTCCTCAGTTGGGGGCCAGTGACACTGGGGTTTTTTTCTTTGCTTCTCACTTGTGTGCAGCCCCTGACTGATTTTTTTTTTTGTGGGTCAGCAGCCCCTGGCCCCAAAAAAGGTTCCCCAGACCCAATTTACACCATCCAGGGACTGCCAATGAGTTAGACTAAATTACAACAGCTGGGGAATCTATGGACTTCAGTGGAGAAATGATGATTTACACCAGTTAGGGATCCAGCCCATTGACTTCTATGGAGCTTGGCTGGTTTACTTGTCATTTCCCAGGCACAGATGCCGGGACTTTCCGAAGCTATTTCATTCCCACGGCACACGCTTCTTGCCACCCCCGGGAGGCAAAATTACCACCTTCCATGCTGTGTCTCTGAGGGAGTCCAAACTTACAGATTCCCAGGGCTGGACGGGGCTGGCACAATGGTGTAAACTGGCCCAGCCTCTCTGAATCCATGGAAAACATCTGATAGCCCACCCGGGCTGCAGAGACACCCGACAAGGCTCTTAAACATGGACCCTGAGGTTGTTTTTTTTTCCTTCTGGGGGTCCAAAAATAGTGCCTGGTTTAGTTGACTTTTTACACCTCCCCATACCAGTGGGTGTGGGTTGGGAGTTTTTTAATAGCAACACATGGACATTTCCAGCCAAACCAAGGCAAAGCCGCTCCGAAGCCAGGCTGTGTACGGGCCTCAAGGAGCAGGCAGACGCCCGGGCAGAATTAGCACAGCGACTGAGTCTTTGACGCCGGAGGAGTGGATTGCTGTGGGCACCACCACACTGGCTGGGCGCCCACTGGAGCGACCGAGAAAGCTCAGCAACATCCCACGGAGAGGAGGAAAAGTGCACCTCGGTGCCAGCCCAAGGTCTGGGGTGGCAGAGAGAGGGAACAGGGAAGCAGAGACATGACTGGTGCTCCAGAATGTAACTTGATCATCACCAAAGGGCCTTCTGGGGTGGGCAGATTAGCTACTGATTCCCTTGGTGGGTGGGATCTCGCAGCAGAATGAGAGAAAGGATGTCAGGGAACATGGACGCCTCCACAGAGCTAATGAACAGAGGACACCGGGCCCCTCCAGGACAGCGGCCTGAGGAGAAAGGCAGGCGGCCGCTGTTAGGGGGTGAAATTGAGGAAGGGGCTCAGTGGACCAGTTGGGGAGCAGGAATAGAAAGGGGCTACGGTGGTTTTATTCAGGGGACTTGCTGATGACTAACCCGGGGGCAAGTGTTGGGCTCGGCCATCAAGAGTCATTGAATTTAACAAGCCAAACCGACAGGCCTCCCTCCGCATGTGCGCGTGGGACCGACCGCGTCTGAGGCAGCTGTTCTCAAATAGTTTCTCTTGTGACCCAGGTGAAGAAAATTTGTGATGCCTGTGACCCAACCTCATTTGACTGGAGTCTGGGCTCCAGGGTGGGGAGTGAGGGGTTTGGGGTGCAGAAGGGGGCTCAGGTTTGGGGCAGGTTGGGCACGGGCTTCCCTCCAGCGACTCCCAGTCCGCAGAGCAGCGGGGATTCTAAGGCAGCTTCCCGCCTGCCCTGGCACCTCAGACCATGCTGTGGCCCAGGAACAGCCACTCGCAGGTCTGAGTCTCAGGCAGAGGTGTGCACGTGGCCCTGTGCGTGGCTCTCACACTCAGGCATCATCCTCCCCAGCCAATGGGAGTGTGGAGCCAGTGCGGAGGGGGAGGGCAGTGCCTGGAGCCCCACCTACGAGCTGGATTTGCTGCTGACCACTTCTGGGGGGGCAGTGTGGTCCGTGGTGCCACGGCAGGGGGAACTCTGCCTTCGCAACCCCCACTAGACACCTGGTCACCCTACAGCAAAGCGACCCACTGCCTGGCATCCCACCACCCAGAACTGAGTCGTGACCCGGACTTCGAAATCTACAGGTCTAAGGAACCGGACAGGCAACCACTGGTTGCTTGCAGAAGGAGGAAGCCAGCTGACCGGTCTATGCAATCAATACCCGGGGGCTCAGGCAAGCAAAGAACAGAAGCTGGCTGAGCCTGAGGGGAAATCAGCCTGTACGTTTCTCTGCTGTACCCAGCGTGACACGGAGTCTCTCGCGGGGCTGCTCCGTGACAGCAGGAGCTGGTCAATAGTCACCAGGGCTAATGAGTTATCCCGCTCTCCAGGGCAGGGCCTGTGGAAGTTACACAGCTCCCAACGCGATAGCCCTTGAGGGAGTTCCCTAGCTATGGCGGTCAGATCAGTCAACGGCAATAACACACAGCACAGCCGCCTCCTGGTACCCAGGGATGTCGCTGCGGCCCAGTCCACAGCTGAGGGATGCTGCTGTAGCCACCGGCAGGCTGAGCTCAGCAGAGCCATCGCCCAGACAAGGGGAGGGGCAGACCCAAAGGGCTGCATTGATTTGGGTTTTTAATTTCATGCCATGGTTGGCACTGAACTTCCCACAGGTCCATCGATCCTGTTAGTTACCATCTGTAACTGGCCCGGGGATCACTTCCCCTGACATTCCTGGGCCTGCTCACACAGGGAGGCATCTCATGGGGAGTCAAGGGAAATCCCATGGGCCAAATTCAGACAGCCAGATGCTTTTTAAGGGACCCTGAAAGCTTTCTGTTTACTTATGACTATTGCTTCGTATTACCCTTCGAGAGTCCTGGTGTTCTTGTTATTATTTTTGTATTACTTTCTCGGGATTGTGGAGTTTAACTATACCGTGAGCATGAACATACACACACACACACACGCACACCCTCTCTGGGCCAGACCAAAGGTCCATCTAGCCCAATGGCCAATGCCAGATACCCCTGAAGGAGTGACCAAAACAGAGAATCAAGTGCTCCCTCTTCTGTCACCCATTTCCAGCCTCTGACAAACAGAGGCTAGGGACACCATTCCTACCCATCCTGGCTAATAAGTATTGATGAACCTATCCTCCATGAATTTATTCAGCTCTTTTTTTAACCCTGTTAAAGTCCTGGTCTTCACAACATCCTCTGTCAAGGAGTTCCACAGGTAGACTGTGTGTTATGTGAAGAAAAAACACATAGACCAGATTTCTCACCCACCCTATACACACAAACAGGCTTCATCTTCAGCTTGTATAAATCAGCTCCCCTCCACTGACTCCCGCACAGCTATGGGATTTTGCACCAACAGTGAATCTGACCTACGAGAAGAGAAAGCAGGCAAAGACAGCATCTTGCAGCCTAAATTGTCCATTGGACCTGGCATGCCACTTACTAACCAGCACCCGCTTCCAGCACTCCCCGCGTCTGCCGTGCAGCCACAGCAGAAGGGAAATGGAGTTGCAAAGGTTATCATTTGAATGTTTGACTGAGCATAAAAATCCAGCTCTGAAAACAAAAAAGGGAAAGGCAGAATGGGAATCGGAAAGGGGGGGGCGTAAATGGAACGACTCGCTCCCCCCATTACATGGACGTTCTGCTAAAAAAACCCAACCCAACAAACTAAACCAAATCTCCATGTTTAAGAGTTTCTATAAAAATAAATGCCAGCTCTGTTGTAAAAGTTGATCTGTCTCCGTGTATGTGTGAGAGTGAACGAGTGCATGTCTGACTACAGGATCTAGATGTCATTATTTTCATGCATCTGCCTTACCCAATTTTATTTAGTTGCTTTCTGCACCATTTCATGCTCATTTCTGCTGCTGAGCTAGACAATTGCTTTATAACTCTAGGGGGCAATTTCACTGTCTGTGAGCCACACACACATATGCGCGCGCCCAGGCAGGTTCGGGGCTGAGACAAAGCCACGAAGAACACTCGCTCTTATTTCCCGCCCCCCCCCCCAGCATTTTTCTTTCCTTTTCAGTGTCTTTAAAAACCAGGGAAATGAAATTCAAAGTCCAAGCCACCAATCTTCATTGATTGTGATCTGAAAGGGATTGGGGGGGGGGGGGGAAGGAGGAAGGAGAATAGCTCTAGGACACTCCAGTCTCTCTTTAAGAATGAGGAGGATGCACTGGAGAGCAATCTTCTCTCTCACGCCAGGTACACTTGGAAGGGGAGTGAGAGAGAGAGAGAGAGATGCATGTTGCAGGCTGGAGGGCAAAAGCCGGGTGAATCACACTGGATTTTTATGATCAATTGAAAGTCACACTTGAATAAGTGCAGGTCAGATGCTAGGGCTGGGTTTCAGGTGTTTTGTGTGTATTAAACCATCAGAGGCTCCAAGAGGATTATTCAGGTGGCTGGAGTTTCGATTGGTTTGGATGGCACGGTTTTCTGCATCCCTTCAGGAGCCACTGTGTTTACCTCACTGGTCCCCCTTCGTTTCATCCACCGTGCCCTGACACCCCACTATGGCTACGTCTAGACTGCAGGCTTCTTTCAGAAGCAGCTTTTTTCGGAAGAGATCTTCTGAAAAAACTTCTTCTGAAAGAGAGCGTCCACACTGCCAAAGTGCATCGAAAAAGCCATCTGCTTTTTCAAAAGAGAGCGTCCAGACTGAATGGAGGCTCTCTCATATGTAAGCTGTGATTGCTATGGATGGAATGACCACCAGGGCACCTGTGCTTTTTCCTCTTTCCTCTTCTTCCGAAAGAACTCCCTCTTCCCCGTCCACACATGCCTTTTTGCGAGCTTTCACAAAAAGGCTTCTTCCTCGCAGAATGAGGATTACCAATGCCGGGAAAACCCCTCTGTTCTTTCGATTTTCTTGCAGAAGAATGCAACTGCAGTGTGGACGTTCCTCAAGTTTTGTCGGAAAAACAGCCGTTTTTCCGACAAAACCCTGTAGTGTAGACATACCCTATGACAGCCACCCACATACGACTCTAAGGCTGCGTCTGCACTGCAGGGCTTTTGCACAAGAAGTCTTTTGCGGAAGAGTTCTTGCACAAAAGCGCATCCACACCTCAAAGCGTGTCGCTTTTGCGATGTGCTTTAGCGCAAGAGAGCATCCACACTGCCATGGACGCTCTTGCGCAAGAAAGCGCTGATGGCCATTCACAGAATGGCCATAGAATGGCCATCAGAGCAGCTATGCTTTTTCGGATAGGCTCTTTTTGCGCAAGAAACCCCTGTGGAGCGTCCACACATGCCTTTTTGCACAAGAGTTGTAGCGCAAAAAGGAGTTGTGCCTCACAGAAGGAGGTATACCTACAACGCAAAAAGCCCTCTGTTCTATCGACTGACTGTCGATTTTCTTGCACGCTTGAGGTGTGGGCACTCTGCGGGTTTTTGCGCAAAAACAGCCATTTTTGCGCAAAAGCCTTGTAGTGTAGACGTAGCCTAAGGGACCTTCACCTTCAAGAGTGGTTGCTACTGAATACAACCCCAGGGGCTGATAACCATGCACAGCAACCTGTAACTTCTCCAGCTCCCTCCTCCTCACACATAATTGTCAACCGCCCACCAGACGCATGGGATGCTGCTGAGATGTTGGTACTGAGAGTCCACCTATGGTCCCTGCCGTCTCCAGCTTAGGGGAGACTGGAGCAAGACTTGAAGGGAGCACCTGGAGCTGCCTGGTTTAGAGAAAGAAGGCCACTGGGCTAATTAAAAATGGGACTCAAGACGGGGAGGGGGGAGTTGTTCCGACTTTGTTCGCCCCATGTGGTCTGGCCCCACCACGCCTGTTCGCCCAGTGGGTGGTCTGCATGGTATCTGGGGCAGAGGAGCATTGAGGGCACCCCGAGCCAACGCCTGCTCAGGAGAGCCGGGGCCAGGCCAAAGAGAAGCTGGCACGCGAGGGACAAAAGTAAGGCCCCTGTTGTAAACAGGGATGAAGGAGGGGAAAAAACTTTCCATTGGAAACCTGAACCAAAGGAGCAAGGCCTGAGGAGATCAAGCAGGCCCAGAGCAAGCACTGAAAGGCAGAAGAGTTAAGGGGTAGCTCCAGTTCTGGGCTCGCCGTTCGTAGGCCCGCCTGTGGTGGGAGCAACCTTGCTCCCAGAGGCTGCTACGGCTGGCGGCAGGATTCCATCGGCTCTCGAAAGCACGGCGGCACCTGACATGCAGCACGCCGAGGCAAAGAATCGGCCTCCCTCGAGCTGGGAGTGGGCTCAGGAGTAGGGTTACCAGGTAGACCCCCCCAAAATACCGACACTTGATCGTGGGCGGGGGGGAGGGGGGAGGGACCGGCCGGGAGGGGGGCGGGGCTGGCCGGGAGGAAGGGGGGCAGAGGGCGGGGCTGGGGGGGGGGCGCCGCGGGGCTGGCCGGGAGGAAGGGGGGCGGGAGGCAGGGCTGGCGGGGGAGGGTCGGGGGCTGGGTGGGCTGGACGGCAGGAGGGGAGTCCGGAGGAAGGGGGGCGGGAAGCAGAGCTGGCGGTGAGGGGTGCAGCCACTGGCCGCAGCCGGAGTCCAACAGGCTGTGCCCCCGGCAGACACTCCCTCTAGTTGCTAGTAGAAGCCGGGCGGGGGGAGTGTCTGGGACTCCCAGCCACTGCCCCCGCCCCGCCCCGCCCCGCCCGGGTTTTGCACGCGACCACAGGGCTCCCAGCGCCAATCATGGCCCCGCCTCCCAGTTGCTCCCCTGCCCCCACCAGGCTTCCTTCCAGCGCCCAGCCGGAAATTCAGAAAATACCGGACATTGCATATGTCTGGTATTTTCTGAATTTTTCTACCAGACAGAGGGCGCAAATACCGGAGTGTCCGGTAGAAAACCGGACACCTGGCAACCCTACTCGGGAGAAGACAGTGATGAGGCTGCTTTTGGCAGATCAAGTTTCCCCCCCTATTGGGACACTCCAGCCCCGCGCCCCCGGCCTGCTCTGCCCCTCCTTGGCTCTGGCCCGGAGTCTGCAGATGGCAGCTCGACCTTGGAGCGAATGCTGCCCCCTGCTTTCTCCCGTGTGTGCGAAGAAGTGCAGCCGCCTCACGGTCCTTCCCAAGCGTCTCCATTCCCTCCAGGGTCCAGTTCAAAACTGCCCTCCTTGTTCACACGGTTCTCCGTGGCTTTGCTCCTGCGTCTCCCTCACCAAGTTTCCTTCTGGGCCCAGCTACCCTTTCACCTCCCCTAAGGCCAGCCTGCTTTTTTCCCTCGACACACTCGCAACGGTTGGCGTGTGAACCTTCTCCTTTGCATCCCGTGCCAATGCAGTGCTGCCTCTCTGCATCTCTCTCCGTTTCATCAGCTCTCCCTCGCCTTTCAGATCTCACCCGCCTATATTCCCTGATGCCAGCACTTTCGCCTGTCCAGTATACCCTGAGCACTTGGGCAGCCCCTCAGGAGAGATTCAGTTGCCGCTCAGCTGATAAGCAGAATGCCCACAGCGGGCAGCATATGTTCCTACTGGTGGTGCACATGTGCACATGTCTCGGTGCACCCAACAAAATGTATTCCACAACTGGATGAAACAAATAAAGAGAACACTGCTCCTGCCTCACCCTCTTATTACGAACCTCTGCCATTGACTGCGGAACGTGTTTGTGGGACACGCACCACTTGTGATGAAATCGCATAGAAACTGCTCATAGACTTCACAGAAAAACTTTCCAGCTGTAAACTGCAGCCAGTACTATGATGTTTCTGACTTAATCCCGAGAGTCTCAGAGCCGAAACTAGACAAGGTTACCACATCCAGCCCTCACATTCTGGGCAGCTCTGAAAACAAAGGGTTCTCTCTGCAAGCTAAGCAGAGCTGTAAACCTCCCAGGGCGGGGATGCTTACAGATTTAGGTTTGTGCTCTCCTCTCCCTTTTTCTATCCTTCCCCACCCCTCACCTCCCCAGTTTCTTTCATTTTATTTTTTCTTGAAAGTCTATAAAAAGCTGATAAAAAGACAGGGCTCCACAAACAGAAAGCAGCCAGGAAAAGTAACAACCAGATGGGAATCCCATTTCCATTTTATTGGTCACAAATACCATCCCTGCACCTTTTATCTCTTTGCTCAGCTGCAATCTCTCTCTCTCACACACACACACACACACACACACACACACGAACACAGACACACACACCCCACACGACTCAGTACAAGGAAAACGTTCACAGTTCAGAGGAGACCCAAATCCAAATATACAAACAATAAAGGAACCTGACCGCTGTGATGGGAAATCCATCCGACAAACTTGATTCTGTCAGTTCCCTCTGCCAGCCCCAGCAAGCAAGTAATTAGCCAGAAAGGTCTCCAAAGCCACATTTTCTTCCACTTAAAGTTAAAGAGCGAGGTTGAGATCAGAAAAGCCACTCTATAAAAAAAACCTTGACACCTGGTAAATTGCACTTATCTTCTTCCCTGCTCCATTAACTAACCAAAACAAGATTTTACTGCCCGGCAGCCTTGCAAAATTGTCAGGAGCAGCAGCTAGTCCCAGGACAGCCAACCCCAGCATTTACAGACCATGATGTGGGCCCCCCCAAAATCATGAGATTAGCTTAAAAAGCGTGAGAATTTTATAAAATTATACCGTAGCTGTCTGTTTCCTTTTCTTTCCGGTTTTTGAAGCCTTTAGTTTTCATTCATATTCATATTTTCTCCCCAACCATATGGAATAGAAACACATATCACAAGACTTGTGATAAAATCATGAGAGCTGATAGCACTGCCTGCCCACACACTAAAATCTACTCACCTTTCCCCCACCATGCAAAAAATACACCAGATCCCGACTTCAGTTTTACCAACCCGTGACTCCATTAACTTCAGAGAGATTACTCCCAGTTTACACTTGTATCAGTGAATTCCAAATCAAGCCTAACTTGAGTGTAACGTGGATGGGGTGTGGGAAGGACTAATGGATCTAGAACCTCGACGCACATTTTACCCTCTTTTGGGGAGGGAAATGCTGAAGAGGTCTTGTTCTGGCTGCCCTGCAAAGGGAGGAATTTCACCCCTGGATTCCATCCTGCCCCGCTCAACCTCCAGCATTTCTCCCACCTTTCAGCAATGATGTGGAGCAGAAAAAACACTGCTCCGTTTCCAAGCACTTGCTCGAGGTGCCGGGGCGGTTGCTAGAAAAATAACAACTGCTGTGATTTGCAACCAGCACATACTCAAGGCAGATTCTGGTGTTGGGAAATCCCAAAAGCCAAGCTGCCACCAGCAGCCATTACATAGACCCAAGTTACAGAGACTCCGCCAAACTTAAACTTCAGCTTGGTTCTCTTCTCGCTCACCATGCTAAATCAGGAGTCATCTATCAAAGTTAGTGGAAGAGTCCACTCAAGCTCATCTGAAGAAGTGGGTTTGGCCCATGAAAGCTCATGATGCTCTCTATATTTTTGTTAAAGTGGCAAGGAGTCTTGTGGCACCTTATAGACTAACCAAAGTGTTGGAGCATAAGCTTTCGTGGGCAAAGACCCACTTCGTCAGATGCATGTAGTGGAAATTTCCAGAGGCAGGTATAAATATGCAGGCCAGAATATATTTTTGTTAGTCTCTAAGGTGCCCCAGGATGTCTCGTTTTTCAGAGTTAGTGGAGTCACTCCAGTGTGACACTGGTGTAAACGCCGGGAATCAGACCCAGCATGCACACCGGTCTCCCATCCCAGTTTCTCAAAGCTCTTTACAAACAGAAATGAAGGCACCTGAACAACATCAGTGTCCCCGGACCTATGCAGCAGAACGTGATGCCCAGGGCTCAATCCAGAGTCGCATTAAAGCACACAGCTGAAGAGGCTGGGGGGATCTAGTACCTAATGCACTAGATTGGGAGTTAAATGATCTGGCATGAAACCCTGGCCCTATTGATGGGAATGAGAATTTTGCCAGTGATTCCAATGGGACCAGGAATTCATCCATGGGATCTAATCCCAGCTCTGCCATGGAGTAACTGTGGGGATGTGAACAGTCACTTCTCTTCTTCGTGTCTCTGTTTCCCTTCTCAACTTTTTTTTTTTTTTTTTTTGCCTTGTATATATTTCAGCTGTAGGCTTTCCAGGGCAAGCAAGGGCTGTCTCTCCCTACAGGTACATACCGCACCTCACACCATGTGACTCTGATCTTAGTCGGTGCCTCTAAAGTAGACATTACTGTAAAACAAACCATTTTCACAGAATCACAAGAACCGGAAGGGACCTCGAGAGGTCATCAAGTCCAGTTCCCTGCCCTCATGGCAGGACCAAGCACCATCTAGATCACGGGTGGGGGAACCTAGGGTCCCAGGGGCAGGATGCGGCCCCTCACTTGCCCCTGAGGCTCAAAGCTGCCCCCCAGTAATGGAGAGACTGTGCTGGCGCTCCAGCCATCCCCCCATGGGGCTGGAGCACACAAAATCTACTAGCCTGGGGCCCCCCTAGGCTCTGGTGTGCAAAGGGAATGTGGGGAGCGTCTTTCTCCTTCTCATTCGATGGCCATGTCAGTGAGGGCTCATGTTTTCTACACCTTCAATCATTTTTGTTGCTCTTCTCTGGACCTTCTCCAATTCCTTCACATCTTTCCTGAAACGTGGTGCCCAGAATGGGACACAATACTCCAAACTGAGGCCTAATCAGCACAGTGCACAGCGGAAGAGTAATTTGACTTAGTTTCCACTTTTTATATGACTCCTTTTACACAGGTGAGTCGTCCTGCCTGAACCGATAACACCCCAGGTTTGGAACTCCCAGTCCAAGGCCTCCCATCACCGCAAGACCATGTTTGTTTAAGTCAACTTCAGATAAAAAGAGGGGATTCGGGCCAGAAGACCAGAAAACACCTTGGCAATATGTTCAAACCAGAGCACAAATAATCTGAGGGAGAACCACTCTGCCCTAGAATGCAGGCCCAGTACACACAACACCTGCCCCATCTTCTCTTCTAATGCTGTTTCATTTCGGCTATGTCTAGACTACAAGCCTCTTTCAAAAGAGAGCGTCTAGACTACATGCAGATTTTTTGAAAAAGCGAGCCGCTTTTTCGAAAGAGAGTATAGACGTTCTCTTTCGAAAATGCACAGTTTGCATTCAATAGCACCTTTTTTCGAAAGAGTATTTTCGAAATAGGTGTTATTCCTCGTAAAATGAATAATTCCATGAATAAAATGCTATAATTCCAATGAGGTTTACCACGATCGAAAAAACTGCCACGTTCTTTCGATTTACTTTCTAAAGAACGCGGCGGCAGTCTAGACGCAGGTGAAGTTTTTTTTTTTAAAAGGCTACTTTTTTCAAAAAAACCCTGTAGTCTAGACACACCCAGTCTCTTGAGGAAAGCTGGTCAAACCCCAGAATTTCCGTTCCCCAAGGAATTCTGACACTGCAAAATGCGTTTTCGTTCCGACTCAGGCCATTTGAAAATATGTCCCGTGAGATGACACTCTCAATATTTAATTTCAGCTCCATCCAAATGTTGATTTTGATACATTTTGTTCCAACGCTGATGTTTTTTAAACGTTAGATTTGCATTAGTAAGATAATCTCTTTCTTTTTTTTCAAACAAAAAATTAATTTCAAAATGAAAAATCAAAATGCTGCCTTTTGGGGTTTTCTGCCCCCCCATGTCCACACCCCAAAAAAAAAACCCCCAAACAAAATGTTGTCAGATAGACACATTCCAATGGAAAGTTTTGATCTTAATGAAGCAGCGTTTTCTGATGGGAAAATGTTCCTCCGGAAGATTTTCAAGCAGCTCTAGTGGCTGGCAAGAAGAAGAGGGAGCGTGTGCAGGGTGTTTAAATTCTTATTTGTGATCTCCTTTCAACCGCTTCGCTCTGCCTTTATGTTGAGAAGCCTTTGGAGAGACACAGTCTCTGCTCGCTTCTACTCTGTCCTCCCTTCAGCCATCTCCTTTTCTTTGAGAAGTAGAAGTGGGGGGAACAAAGATCCCCAAAGAGGAACAGCGGCTGGTTTTGTGTGCATCAAATGTTCAAAGGTGTCCTGTAATCTAGTCTTTCAATGCAATAAAATATGGCAACTCCCGACAAAAACAGTTAAAATAAAACCACTCAGGCAGCTTCCTCGTCTCTCTGTAGTTACGGAGAGGATTACAGCCCACCTGGGTCTTTTAGGAAACAGTATAGACCCCTCCTGCTCGGTTGGATCCTGCACTGACACACCGCTTAGTTCTGCCAAGCACCTTTCCATTCATAAGATCCCACACTTTAGCAAGGAGGGAAAGGCTTGTCATTAAAGAACTCGGGAGATCTGGGTTTAATTCCTGGTTCAGCCTCCACTTCCTGGTAAACCTTTGGACAAATTACTTCTTTGTGCTGTGCCTCAGTTTCCCTAGCTCTAGACCTGAGATCAAGCTACTTCCTCACCTCCCAGGAGTGCCCTGAAGATGACCAACAGGTGCTCAGATACAATGGTCCTGAGGGACATGGAAATGGATAGTAAAAGTCCTGCAAGGTTAGCTAACCACAAAGGACCATCCTCTACAACAGACCCTGCTCCCTCCAGCCTACTTTTAAATGTGCCGAGCCAGGCACGGCTGTTCTCTGAGAGGCAGCATGGTTTAGTGGTTAGGACATTAGAATGCAAGTAGGTGGTGTCTGGGAATTAGCACAAGCCTCTTGATCAGCAGCCCCTCTCCCGGTTCAAATCCCAGGGTGTGCTCCCCTGTGGGAAAGAATCCGATTTCTTCTGTGTATAACAAAGTCACCACTCAGGTCAGCAGCACCACAGGCATTTGGGGGGCACTGAGATGGGACTTCTCTGGGGTACTATGGCTCGGGGTGTGGGTGAGGAGGCAAAGCTTGGAGCAGAGCAGCTGGGAATCAGACAGGTTCAAGCCCAAACAAACGGTACCCAAAATGGGGAAAGGCGTGTTTGTCTGAGAAACACCAGAGCTGGCCTGCCGGAGTGAGAAGCTTCAGAAGCTCCCCAGAAATAACTTCACAGCCTTGTGCTACGTTGTTGGCCACTGGGCGTATCCAGCAGACTGACTTCAAGAATGGAATCACGGGTGCTTTCTCCTTATCTTAGGTCAGGTCTACACCAAAAGGGAAGTGCAAATCAAGATGTGCAACTGCAGCTACGTTAATCACATAGCTGAAGTCTACATACCTTATTTTGAGGTTCCCCGCTTTCCCCACAGCGGGAGGCTCCCGTCAGCTTCCCTTACTCCTTGCAGAAGCTGGAGTACCTGCCACAGACAGGGGCACCCTCTGAGATCGATTTAGTGGGTCTTAACTAGACTCACTAAATCGAACTCCGGAAGATCAATCGCAGCAGTGTAACCCAGAAGCACTGAGACCATTGGCGAGGAAGAGTAAAGTCGGCTCTATAGCCTTAGCTATGGGCCAGCTGGCTTTTAGCTGATGTTGTAAAGGCACATGGCTTTAGCACCTAAGTCCCAGGTTCAATTCCACCTACCAGCAACCTGGGTCTGTCGACGTTACGTTAGTCAGGGTTTCCCAACCTTTGGGTCGGGACTCAAATATGGGTCGCCATTACATTTCAAAAGGGTAGCCAAGTATCTCCCCAAGCATCTCTGCCCTCCCTTCTCCCCCCGTTTTTGAATTGCCTTGGTCACCAAGTCTTCCTGAATTGTCAAAATGGGTCCCCATCTGAAAAGTTTGGGTACCGCTGCGTTAGTGTTTACCATAGCACCCCCTGGCTAGTAAATAAAGGCCAGTCCCTCAACCAAACCCTGCATGTTCCTGGTGTCGAGAATTACTCTTGGTTTCGGGGGCTTTGCCCAAGAATGTAATATGACCCTAACATTTGGATGACTCCAGAACTTTTGTGAACTTGGATGGTGGAGGGTCGTGACATGATCTGGACCCAGAGGCCCTGCCCCGCTCCCGCCAGGAGCGCGGCGCCGACACGGCTCTGTTTGTTTATTTTGGTTCACAGTGCCACAAAAAACTCAAATGAGTGGCAGAGCCATGGCTGCCAGGAATCTGCCCCCTCCCCAGGCCGCCCTGCCACAACACTCGACTCAACGTATTTTTTAACCCATTTCTCAAAGAAAAAACCAGAATTTATCTTCTCATTCAAAAGGTTGCAGGATAAACTCATAGTATATTTCTCCAGCAAGATGTTTTGATTCTCCCTGGGTTTGTGAACAGGCTGGATAGGCCAACAATAATATTTGCAATGAATAACTAACATTCTGTGGATTTCTCTCTGAGTCTCTTTCTTTTAAATAAAATAAAATGTCCCTACTAAGAGAAGAGCTAATTCTGTTCTTGATCATTGGAGGGTAAATGTGGAGTCCATTCACCTTCGGGGAACTGAGTCCACATTGATAACAGAGATCTGAGTCCAAACAGAGCATCTTGTTGACCAGAAACCCCCTTTCCAACTTATCTTGCCTGTGTAAAGTCAGGAGGCCTGCACCACATTAGATTCAAAGATAAAAATGCTGAACAGAAAAATGATTGTGCATAGCTCATGCCCTTCAGGGCCTGATCCTTTGCAATGCCAATACCCTGAGGAGATGCTAAGCACCTTTATTTGTCCAGGTCACGGGATTTTATTTCAGTTACCAGCACACACAAAGCAGACTCAATTGTCTTAAGATCTATCAAAACGAATAATTTAATAAAAGCATGGTCTGTCAAAAAATGGATTTTTTTTCCTCAAAATCGAACATTCTGCCACTTGGAGTTTTTATTTACATTTTTCTTCACATTTTTCTGCCAAAGCCTTGTTTTCATTTTGCAGGGGAAGGGGTTCTTCTTTGGCCCTCTCTTTTCTTTCCCCTCCTTGGGTTTTTTTTCCTTTTCAGCAGCAAAATAATAAAAAAGGAAAAAAGGAGAAAAGCGTCCCCAGGGAAAGGAGAAAACAAAAAATATAACCCCCCCCTTTGCGCAAAAAAAATTGTTATAAATCCGTCCTTTTCACATACCTGAAAATGAAAACAGGGTTGACCTTTATAATTCGGGGGATTCCCCCCACCCCCTCATTTTCCACCCTACTCTAGGTTTCCAACTCAGAAACTGTATATCGGGATCGCATGTGGGCCACAAATAGGAATAAGTGTGATATCTCTCCTCCACGACACCTTCTGTTCACATAACAAAATCCAGCACAGAATTCTGCCCAAAGACCAGTCTCAGACGGTGTCCCAGGCTCTGCTTAATAGAGATACAAGCAAGTCAAGATGAAGACGTGTTGGTTGTCCAAAAGTTTACACGCTTGGTAGCCTTTCACCAGTCTGGAAAGTTACTTACTCTCCCCAGCCTTCTGTTCCCTGCCATATTTCTTCCCTTCAGAACAAAACCCTTTGTTTCTTTGTTTGTTTGTTACGCTACCTGACACTTTTGCTTGTTTTGATTCTGCAGTTTCTTGGACAGCCAATCCAAAAGTCAGATCCTGAGCAGCTGTAACCATCCGGATGAGCAGTTCCAATGGAAAGGAGGGCTTTATTAAAATTGCAACCCAATGAACTGAGCTACTCTGTGACCTCGGGTTGGGAAACAGACCTTGGATTCCACAAAAGACTCCAATTTAACTGTTTCTTTCCTCGGGGACCATGATGTTCAAGTGTGATTTTCCGAAATACACCACACCAGTTACAGCTAAACAGCGGCAGACAGTAAAATGAGGGAGAGAGAAAAACAAATAAACTAAAGGTAGGAACAAACAGGATTGGTTTGTAATGTTCAGACAGAGACCGAGCAAACAAAAACAGAGATTAGTTTCACATCTGCGTTTCTCTTATCAAACTCTTTCTATCTTAGTATTTATAAAGTCCTCGTTCGGCCTAGTGCCGGAACATCACCAAACGAACACAAAGCGTACAGTCCGCCTGGCTGAATGTAATCTCGTCCCACCAGCCCAAGGCTGAGTGAGCATGCATGATAACATCTTGTTTATCTCCTTCAGTGTGGCTGAGGTAAAGGGGTGCGTCCAAAAGTAGGAAAGTCCCTGCCCGTTTCCTATCTTGTAGAAGAGAAGTCTATGGCCATGGCCCAGCTACCACGAAAGCCCAGGTGTACCGAGAGGTATTTTGGAGTTTCACTCCAAAGAATAGGCCACCTCAGTGTCCCTGAGCAGCACAGCCATCTTGGCATGGCACTCGGGGGAAAGGAGGCAGTAACTCAGATATTAAGAGCCCTGACACTGGAAGACTTTTTTTTTTTTGGGGGGGGGGGGGGAATTTAAGGCCTGGTATTAGCTGGAGAGACAGGGCAGTGTGGAGCATCAAGAGGGGGTATTCTCAGAATCCCACAGGGTTTAGAAGATGGGCTGCCACACAGTGCACTAACTGGAGTTTCTCTATGGCATTCACTGGTCCATAGCTAGCTACACTAAACTACAAGTTTTAACGGGCCCCGCTCTGCCCTCCTTTACACCGGTGACATCGGTGGGGTTACCCAAGCAACACTGAGGGCAGAACTCGTCCCGAAGTCTTTATTTATTGAGCCTCTTCAGGCCAACTGAGTACTGAGGAGTCTTTTGTAGAGCGGCACCATCCCGGAGACCTGCTTTTGGCCCTTGACCAGTGCATGTTCTCTGTGCTCATCCAACTAAGATTCCTCTCCCTTCCTCCCGCCCCAGTCTGCAGGGAATACATTTCCTGTAGTTCACTCTCTCATGAAACTTCCCCCTTCATCTCTATGGCAAGCAGAGGTCTTTCCAAAACAGTCCCGAGCTCAAACCAGTCACTGCTTCCTGATCCTTACCAATCAGGTTTCCCAAAGCTGCCTCAGAGAGACAATTCTGATCTCACTGGGAAGGACTTGGTTGATGTTCTGAGGGGTCCCTCTCTCTTCCTTCAGCTCTGCACTGTGACCAAACATGAACCCTCATCCCCTCCTCTCCCCCCTCCCCCGCCAAGCTTTGTCCCTACACGGCACTACACACAAAGCAAACTTTTTTGAAGGCAGGTGGAAAATACCTCTGGGAAAAGCTCAGGAATCATTCACACCGGCAGGTCACTAACATTCATCTCCCCTTTCAAACAGCCCCTGCAAGCAGATGAATCTTTTAAGAGGCAGTCACGGCTTGTTTTTATTTTCTCCCCTTCGCGGTACGTGGATGTGTTACGCTAACATTGCTGCTCTCCTCCGAATAGTTCAGCTCCTGATGGGCTGAAATGTGTGTTGCAAATTTCCACAGAAGCAAACCAGGCCCTGCCCCCACCATTTATAAATGAGTTTTAAATCAGCTTTTTTTTTTTTCTTCATTTGCACCCGGGGAAAAAATCCTTTATCAGCCTGGATCTGCACATTTCCTCTCCCCAAGATCAAATGTCTGTTAATGCTACATTTAGTTAAATGTATATAGTGCCCAGCCATCAAAATACCTCAGGTACTGTCGAACTCCCAAGTATAAGATTTAGGAAGTCAGGGGAGGTTTTGCCTTTGCCTTCAGTGCCTACGTTGCTCCCAATGTGAAGCGTGAATAAAGTACAGAGCTGCAAATAAAATTAAGGCATTTGGTGGGGGAGGCAGAGAGACAGTGACGTAGCAGTCGGCAGAACGTGATTTTTAACGGCTTCCGATGCTTTTGTTTGAGCCACCCAAAATAACGGCAATAAAAAATAAATCCGTTTGATTGAAAATAAAAAGATGTTGTGAGTGTCAAGCGGCAGAGGAGAGATTTCCACTTGGAAAAACCACTTGAGCACTTTGGGGGCCTTTTCATCTCCCATCAAAATCAATTGCATGTGGCAATAAAACCACAATGGTTTTTAGGACCGTCTCACGTCCAAGGGACCCAGGATTGAGCACAGGCACCGCTGCTGAAGTCACAGAAACTCTTCCGTGTCCATTTGGGAAGGTGCATTTTTTTTGTTGCTGTTGTTTATTCAGCCGTTAAAAAAAATGGACTCTGCGTGAATGAAAACCACCACTCTTTTAAAAGGGGTTTAGTGCACTGATATGAAGGAACCAAGCAAAACCAAGGGACCTCAGAGTTCAGGCTAGCACTGGCACGCTGCTCTTCCTGTCCTGCCACGGGCTACAAGTCTGTAACTCATGTCGCATGTCTGACCAGCCTTAGCCCCCCCCACCAATATACCGGGGTAAAAAGGGGAGATGGAATTTAGCGACTGATCTTGCCTGGGATCTCAATGACAGCAGGATTGGGCCCTTTATCTGAGCTGCGAATTTCCTGCCCCTTGTTGCTCACAGTTATTCTCCCAGATTTGTTGGATTTTAAACGCTGGCCTGTAGGGTAAGCGCAAAACAACTGCACTTTTTGGAAATCAAGACACAAGGAAGCTTTTCCTCTTTCAAGCCAAGACTTGACTCCCTTGCTGAAGGGTTGGCAAAGTCACGCTAGGGAAAAAAAAATTGAAAACACAATAAAACAAACCCAAAGAGCCAACACAGAACCCGTCTGGGGTGACACCTCTTTCTGGAAAAAGAAGAAAGATGCCCCTGAAATACATCTTTTGGATCAACACTTGGCGGTCAATGTATTACAGGCATGCACCTTTAACCCCAGCAATTACATTTATCTCTGCCAGACTGCACACGGCAAATGCCTACAGAGGAAGGCAAGGGCTGGGCGGGGGGGGGGCGGAGGAGAAGGAAACAAACAAACAAGTACATAAATACAAAGAAAAGGGGTTTTGCCACATGTCAGCCACTGCTCCAGAAATAAAACAGAGCATTTAGAGCAATTCAAGGCACAGCCAAAGCCGGTTGTGCAAAACAAACCAAGCCCTGTCCCGAGTGGGCGCAGCCCCTCAAAATCTCACTTAACACCCCGTTTCCATTCCAGAATTGCTTTTGTCTAGGTCAGTGGACGAGGGACTGGGGTTCTGGGCCTCATGATCGGAGTGTCCGGGGCCACTCGGAGAACAAACTTTTAATTCTTTTTTTAGTGCCTGGCTGAGAGTCCCACGTTTGAAAATAGCGCTCGCCGCCGTGTCAATTCCCTTCGCGGATCTCGCTCGCTCTTGCGCGCGCGCGCATTTTGCGCCTCCTCCCCGCGCAAAAAAATGTCTCCAGCGTGTCCGAGCTCCCTTCTTTTCCGCCCCGCGACCCCCCTCCCACGCCGCGGCCCATCCCGGGCCATCTCCCCAACCCTCCGGAGACGAAGCAGCACGCACGTATTTCCAGCCCAAAGCTCGCAGCACTTTCAAAAAAATCAACCCCCCCCCCCTCCTCCTTCCTCAACAGTAGTTTGATCTGTAGTCTCCATCTGCAAAACACAATGACGCTCGCTCGACACGTTGCAGGGGAAGGGAGAAAACAAAAAACAAAACAAAAAATAATCCAGACGCGCATCTACCAAAATTGGGACTCGCTAAGAGGGAACAGGCCAAATCCACAAGGGATCGGCGCTGTCTAGGGCAGGCAGCGAAACTGACAAACAAGTCCCCGCGCTGCAGCGTTACCCCCGCCCCCCCCCAAAAAAATGCCTCCCAGTCCATGCACGAAACAAGCTTTCTCCAGCCAGCCTGACTTCCTGCAATGGCTCGTGTAAAAGGGGGCACGGGGGGTGTCCCGGATCAAACCATCAGCATTGCACTAAAGCCACTTTTTCATGCCCCCCCCCTCCACACCCCCGCCCTGCTCCACTTCTCCCGGCCGATCGTCTGTCCTTTGCACGCTTGCCCTCT
Organism: Pelochelys cantorii; assembly: GCA_032595735.1. Classification (NCBI taxonomy): domain Eukaryota; kingdom Metazoa; phylum Chordata; order Testudines; family Trionychidae; genus Pelochelys; species Pelochelys cantorii. The sequence goes on from CM064347.1 coordinate 9,389,748, forward strand.
GCCCCCGCCCTCCCCCAGCAAGCCATAGCATTTAAATCCGAATATCTAGCGCCGTATGCACGGAGAACCCTTTGCAACAAAACTCACCCAGTGGCAGGAAATGTTTGGTGTCCATATCGGGTGTTTAACTCATGCCCAAACGATTTGTTGAAGATCGGTGGAGGCAAAACACACGCGCGCGCAGAAATCAAAGCAAACGAGAGAAGGGGGGGGGGGGATAAAAAAAGAGGGGGGGAAGGAAAAAATCAAAGCCCGCAGCTTTGCATTGATTTAAAAATAAGCAGCAGCAGAAGGCACGCAGCACGGGAGCGGGTGGAATAGGAAATCCAGTCACAGTGTGTGTAAGCCCGAGGCAGGGGGAGTTGTTTCAAACTCACCCAACAATGTAACTAAAGTACTTGTGTCTCTGTGTCTCTCTATTCCAACTACAGGAGCTGCAATGCAAAGGGGACCCAGCCAAGGGGGAGCGGGAGGGCCAACCTGGTCGCAGCGACGGCGCAGCCGGCTGGGAGCCTGCACCAACTAGTTTTCTCGAGGGCGGCCGGGAGGAGGAGGCGGTTGGCTTGAAGAGGGGGGCTGCTTTCAGAAGCTGGCTCAGGATCCCAACGACCATAGTAAAATTGCATGCAAATCACGCTGCAGGGCTCCATGGGACCATACAGGTTAACAGCACATGCAGGGGAAAAGGCCCACCTCAGAGCTTCACAGGTAAAGGTATTTGAGGATGCAGGTGGGAGAGGTACCCCGTAAAGGCTCTTGCTGAAGTGATGCCATTCAGTGCTTTAGGGGGGGCTTTCATGGGTGGTGGAAGGACTGGCCCAAGTCCCAAAACTTTTGTGTGTACAGGCAAGTGGGGGACTTACAGGTAAGGCATCTGAGCAGAGCCAGGGAAAAGAATGGAATTACTTCTGAGAGTAAAAGAGGGAAAATGGGGCCCTTTAGGCTGAGATTTTTCCAAAGCTGCCTCAGGAATTAATGTCCTGGGAGGCTGGAATGTTGCTATTCCTGGCTGCGAAAGTCTCTCTGCCTTAGAGGAAAAATTGGTGGGTGGATAAATAGGCTAGATCTGCTGGCCTGCCTATCACGTGCTGGAATGATCCATCAATTTACCACAGACTCTGGAAAGAGCCACAGGTAGGGTTGCCAGATGGTTTCAACAAAAATACCGGACACACTTGACATTACATCACAATCTGCATTTACATCTTATTTAGAAAATACTGGACATTTCTATTTTCTCATTTATATTTTCTCAATTTGTTTCCCGAACAGAAAGCTCAAATACTGGACTGTCCGGTTCAAAACCAGACACCCGGCAACCCTAGCTACGGGCGAGTTCTGACTCCAAGTGGCTCTTCCCTTTTCTCTGGTGTCTTTCAGACCTTTAGGTCAGAACGGACAGTCTTGATCCTCTAATCCAGGGGTGGGCGATGGTGGGGGACCACTTAATGAATTTTGGTATGTGGTCACCACCCAGTTCCACCTCCTCCCCCAAGAAGGGGCGGGGCCTGGAGCGCAAGGAGCAGGTCTAGGGACTAGCCTCCTCCCCCTCCCCCTCCCCCTCGCCCTGAGTTGTCTGGGGCTGGAGGCTTTGAATTAAAAACACAGCAAAGGGCTCAGGGCTCATGGTCCTGCTGCTACCGCATTGTCTGGCAGCTGCCCAGGGTTGCTGTCACTATTTAAAGGACTCGCGGCTCTGGTCCCTGCCGCGACCTGAAGCCATGAACCATTTAAATAGGATCCTGCTGCCTGAGCCACCGCCTGAAAATTCAGTAGCACTGGCAACAGGATATAAATAGAAAGTGGCCAGATGCCCTCCATGGGCAGATGAAAGTGTTAGGTAGGACGGATCCGGCCCCCAGGCCGTGTCTTGCTCAGCCCTGGTCTCGTCTGACCCTCCTGCAACTGAAACAGGATTTAGTTCATTTCCTATAAAAGAGATACAAGTCAGTAACTTGGCGTGAGACTTTCCTGAGAGCTCACATGCCCGCGTGTCACCCTCACAGCCTCTCGGATGCAACCCCCATCTTCCCCCCAGACCTTCTTCTGGTTTGAACTGTCTGTGCGATGTGCCCAACACACCAGGGGTGTCTCCAGCTTTGAGAAATGGTTCTCAGCCTTGTTGAGAATGCGCATATGTAACTTGATAGACTGGAAAGGCTGGACAGTGTGGGAAGCAAAGTTAGCATCATACCCACCCGCACTCTGGACAGCCACGGCAGGTTCGTTAGCTGGAGTTGCACTCCGACTATGGGGACAAGGGCCTGGAACAGGTGCCTTGATAGCTCAGGGAGTCTGGTGTGGTGTTGGACTGAGGGTGAGGCTGTATGAACTCAGGTGTCTTTGGGAGACAATTTTCCAGAGCAAGTAGGACACCAGGGAATCCCAATAGGGCAACCCTTGACCGGTCCCATTGAAGTAGAAGGGAATACCCATAGGAACAAGGACTGTGGGGGTGGGAGGCATTGAGGAACAGTCCTTGAGTTTTTGGAGTGATAGAATGAAATAGTTAGTCTAAAATTAGGAAAAGGCGCACATCGATGGTTGCTGCTGCCAGGGCATGTCTGTCTGTCTGTCTTGTGCCCATCATTGTGGTATCCGAGCCCCTGTAGACAAGGCTAGAGAAAGGCTAGAGTAATTTATCAGGCTAACAACTCCTCCTGCAAACTTTTGAGCATGCCTGTGTGTCAGGGGACAGGCACTCACCCTCCTTTCTATCCAAAGGGCAGGACTGGCTTGAGATTACACCTCTAGGGCTACTACAGAGGCAAACTGCTGCTCATACCCAGGACCCCATCAGTGTTCCCTGTTAGCTGTGCTCTAGGATAAATAGAGAGATTCAAATACTGCCCAGTTGATTAGCAGAGCGCCCACAGTCAGCAACATGTGTTTCTATTGGTGGTGTACATAGGGTTGCCAGATGGTTTCAGAAAAAATACCAAACAAAACAAAAAAAAACACGCCAGGAAAAAGTTTGTTGAGAAAAAAAAACGTGGCCCCTTTAAAAACCGTGTGGTGAGGCTTTTTGGCCCTAACAGGCTGCTGGCGGCCTCCCGCCATCTTGCCTCCCTGCGCTGGTCCGGACAGCTCCCCTGCAGCACCCGGTAAGCAGTAGGGTTGCCAGCCTGCCTCTGTATTTAGCCAGCCAGCCCAGGATTTTTGCCTCCTGGCCGGGAAAACATCAGAAAGTACCCAATATTTTAGGTGTCCGGTATTTTCTGAAATTTTTTACCAGACAGGAGGCAAAAATAACTGACTTTCCGGTTCAATACCGAACACCTGGCAACCCTAGGTGCACATCTGAACATGCCATGGTGCACATAAAACATTATTCTGCACATGAATGGAAAAAAATTAGAGAGAGCATTGATCTCTTTCGGAACAAGTTCTGGTACTGTGAACAGAACGGGGTCTCCCTCTGTGCCCCTTGCACAGCTACACATTGCAAAAGGAATGAAAAATGCCAGCAGGACAGCCTCACTGAAGCTTGACACTCATTAGGAGATGTAGACATAAAAACAAAATAGAGCAGCGTCCTCCTTTTTATCCTTTGCTCCGTAAGTTAAGCATGTCCAGTCAGATTGGTGTGCGTGCATTTATAACTGGTAACATCATTTGCTCCCAGGCTAGGACCTTTCATGTCACGTTTCATCTCCCAGTCAATTTTTATGGCTGAGTTTGTTATATTAATGCCTGGAAAAAAATCCTAACAAATGGGAGTGGGCTTATTAGAGGGAAGCAGATCCAGCTTTTCTCACTACCGTGCAGCGGCGTAAAAGTCAGACATGTAATACATGCATATGTGTGACATCCAACAATGCAAGGGCAAACATCAGCTTCAGCAAATCTGAAATTGATTGAGGAAAGTGATTAGGAATAGCCAGTATGGATTCACAAAGGGCAAGTCGTGCCTGACCAATCTGATTAGCTTCTATGATGAGGTAACTGGCTCTGTGGACATGGGTAAGTCAGTGGATGTGATATACCTTGACTTTAGCAAGGCTTTTGATATGGTCTCCCACAATATTCTTGCCAGCAAGTTAAGGGAATGTGGACTGGATAAATGGACGGTAAGATGGATAAAAAGCTGGCTAGAAGGCCAGGCCCAGCGGGTAGTGATCAACTGCTCGATGTCAGGATGGCGGTCAGTTTCTAGCGGAGTGCCCCAAGGTTCAGTTCTAGGGCCGGTTTTGTTCAATATCTTTATTAATGACCTGGATGAGGGGATGGATTGCACCCTCAGCAAGTTTGCAGATCACACTAAACTAGGGGGAGAGGTAGATACGCTTGAGGGCAGAGATAGGGTCCAGAGTGACTTAGACAAATTGGAGGATTGGGCCACAAGAAATCTGATGAGGTTCAACAAGGACAAGTGCAGAGTCCTGCACTTGGGACAGAAGAATCCCAAGCATTGTTACAGGCTGGGGACCAACCAGCTAAGTAGTAGTTCTGCAGAAAAGGACCTGGGGGTTACAGTGGATGAGAAGCTGGATATGAGTCAACAGTGTGCCCTTGTAGCCAAGAAGGCTAATGGCATATTAGGTTGCATTAAGAGGAGCATTGCCAGCAGATCCAGAGATGTCATTATTCCCCTTTATTCGGCTCTGGTGAGACCACATCTGGAGTATTGTGTCCAGTTCTGGACCCCCCACTACAAAAAGGATGTGGACGCATTGGAGAGGGTCCAGCGGAGGGCAACCAAAATGATTAGGGGGCTATAGCATATGACCTATGAGGAGAGGCTGAGGGAGTTCGGTCTGTTTAGTCTGCAGAAGCGAAGAGTGAGAGGGGATTTGATAGCAGCCTTCAACTTCCTGAAGGGAGGTTCCAAAGAGGATGGAGAAAGGCTGTTCTCAGTAGTGATGAATGGCAGAACAAGGAACAATGGTCTGAAGTTGTGGTGGGAGAGGTCCAGGTTGGATATTAGGAAAAACTATTTCACTAGGAGAGTGGTGAAGCACTGGAATGGGTTACCTAGGGAAGTAGTGGAGTCTCCATCTGTAGCGGTGTTTAAGTCTCGGCTTGACAAAGCCCTGGCTGGGTTGATTTAGTTGGGATTGGTCCTGCCTAGGGCAGGGGGCTGGACTTGATGGCCTTCTGAGGTCTTTTCCATCTCTATGGTTCTATGATTCTATGATTCTATGAAATGAACTATAATCAATTGATTTTCAATGCACAAATCTAACGGGATGTATTCACTTACAGGACCAGCGAACGGTGTTTCCTGTAAGCTGAGCACTTGTGTGGGTACACAGGAGAGATTCAAATGCCACCCAGCTGGTTAGCAGACCACTCACCGCTAGGTTTTATTTCTACTGGTGGTACACATTTTCATGTGTCTGAGTGCATGTAGAAAAAATTATTCCACACATGAATGGAAACAATCTGCACATAGATGGAAAAAATTAGAGGGAATATTGCCAGAAAACCTCTCTCCTTGGAATGAGCAAGTTAAATATGTGTGTGTGTGTAGATAGAGCCAAATTCTGCTCTCATTGACGCCACTAAGTCACTGAGGTCACATCAGCAGAAGTGAAAGGAAAAATTGGACCATTATGAATCTTTGTAGGTTCATTTATATAGGTGGATTGGCAGATAATAATAGTCAATACCTTCGGCCGGTGTATACAGTCTACACCCTTGAGTTCCATCCCACAGCACGTTAAAAGTGATATACACAGTGATCACGGTAGCTACTGCCGAAAACAGACCTTATAAAACATGAAATTTTCATATCTAGTATGTTTCTCCTAGCAAGATGTTTAGAGCAAATTAAAATTTTCCCCATGCAGCCCAAAACAGCTGGTGTTCAGTGCAATCCAAAATTAAATGTTAATTATGGTAGTGATCATAGTTCTGCACCCTTGGTCCTGATTGTGGCAACACAGCCAATGGGAATTTTGTGACACCCAATAACACAAGGGCAGAGATCAACTTTACCAAATCTGAAATCAGCTATAAGCAATTGATTCTCAATGCACTAATCTAAGGAGGGTGAACTCATTTGTAGGGCCAGCAAATACACACACATAAGAACGGCCATCCTGGGTCAGACCAAAGGTCCATCTAGCCCAGTATTTTGTCTTCCAGAAGTGGCCAATGCCAGGTGTCCCAGAGGGAATGAACAGAACAGGGAATCATCAAGTGATCCCTCCCCTGTCAACCATTCCCAGCCTCTGACAAGCATAGGCTAGGGACACCCTCCCTGCCCATCCTGGCTAATAAGCATTGCTGGACCTATCCTCTATGAACTTATCTAGTTCTTTTTTTGAACCCCGTTAAAGTCCTGGTCTTCACAACATCCTCTGGCAAGGAGTTCCACAGATTTAGTGTGCATTGTGTGAAGACATAGATATATATAGGAGATCCCCTGATTTGCCCTGGAGAAGACTGCCAGACAAGATTTCATATTTACGGTTTCCATGAGACACTAGAAAGATATTTCTATGCTCTTACAAACTATTTCCCCAATTAATTTAAATGTGCATATTACTTTAATAACCTTCATCAGGCTGCTTTCTGTTGTCTTGAGCTCTGGCTTTGCATTTTTTAGTAAAGACTTGTCTAAATTTTAAAAAAAAGATCAATTTCTAGTGCCTTTGGCTTGTATGTCTGTTTGGCCCCGGGCTTCTTGGAGTTCCAACGCTGAAACACTTTCAGTACCTCTTGGTGTCTCTGTTCATTCTTTGTTGTCTTCCCAATCTTCCCAATACCTTGAATTTATTTTTAATTTCACAGTTAGGGACTGCCTGGATCACACATCTCAGCTTTTGCCGATGTAGGATAATTGAGTTTTTGCTCATGTTTGGGGACTTCTTGTTTCCCACATGACAATAGAAAATGTGTTCCCATGCTGGGCTTGGCTCTTGCTATAAAATCTAGCTGTGTCTGAGGGTATGTCTACACTACAGCGCTATTTCGAATTAACTTATTTCAAATTAGCTATTTCGAATGAGGCGTTATTCCTTGTAGAATGAGGTTTACGTAATTCGAAATAAGGGCTCCACTATTTCGAATTTATTTCGAAATAGCGGTTTGTATGTGTAGACAGCTATTACAGTTAATTCGAAATAACGTCTGTTATTTCGAATTAACTCTGTAGTGTAAACATACCCTGAGGGACAGATGAGTAGAGCCACCTCTACCAAGCACAGATTCCAACTTGAATGGAAAATGGGTGTTTAAATCCTTTTAGTGGCTTTGAAAATTTCAGCCTTGATTATTTTTCCTAGTGCGATGTATTTACTTGATCTCATCTGCAACTCGGAATGGACTGATGGAACAAAATTAGAACTTCCTGTGGTTTCCTGCTGTTCCATGTTTTCCCGTGTGAAGAGCAAAAAGCAGGTGTTTTCCATGCTAGATTATTTTTATAGTTGATTAAGGAAAACTGCAAACAAAGAAAGAACAAATATAAGGTCTCCATAAGAGAGACCCCCGTGAACATTACGGAAATTTGTGCGGCTATAACTACGTCATTGTGGTTATACTGATCTGAGGGTACAGCTAGACTCCGGGGGGGTTTCTCTGCCGTGTCCAGTGAACGCGTTTGCTCATCTGCTTTCTTTTGCAGAAGAGCAAACGCGCTCTTTCAGAAGCCTCTGTATTCCTCATTCTACGAGGAAAAAGGGGGCTTTCGAAAGAGGTGTTTTTTCTGACATTTGGCTCAATCTAGATGTGCCAAATATCAGAAAAGCCTTTTCCGACAAACAGATGTAGTCTAGACATACCCTGAGGCAGAATTTGGACCAGTGAATAGAAGTGTCTTGATGCCTTTAGCATACGTGGTAGTTCAGTGTCCAAAAGATGGCATGCTGTTTTCCTTTTGTCACACAGGTGCAAATTCCCTATCTGGGCATCTCCTGTGTTACCTCCCTTTCTAATGCGCTGCATCTGAAATGGTCACACAGTGCAGCAGACAAGGCGACAGCCCTACACTGAAAGGTGTGATCAGGCCCACCAAAATGGGGGACAAAGGAGGCAGTTGCCCTGGGGCCCAGCGCATTGCCACTGGAACCCTGCCTGCATGGTGCGCTCCAGCCAGCACTAAGGGCAGGTGGAGGGCAGTGCCATGCACTGGTCAGCACTGACGACTGGCTGCCACCGGCTCCACCCTTTCCACCGGATGCCTCTGTCCCTTCTGAGAGCACAGAGGCCGACCTGCCCACACCTTGCCCAGGATCTCTGGGAGGCTGTCGGTGCCCCTGGGTGCGATGAGGGGAAAACCAAATAACACCTTTTCATACAGGCCTACGGTGCTTGCTAAACACATCAGGGCCTGACTGATCCACTGTCAAGATCAGCTCCACCCCATGAAAGTCAATGGGGTTGCCCTGGCCTGAGGTCAGAATTTGGTCCATTGCCTTTAACACTGGACACTGGTAGTCAGGGCTGGCCTTACCCTGAGGCGAACTGAGGCGGCCGCCTCAGGTGCCAGACTGTGGGGGGGCGCCACTAGGACCCAGAGTGTAGAAAATTGTGTCTGCTGCTGGTGCATATGGATTCTCTCTGCTCTGATGGTAGTTAGGGCCCCCGATTTGCCCCCCCCCATGACCTTTACCAACTGCCAGCCCCTGTCCTGTGCAGTGTTAGGGCACGTCTACACGGCACACTTATTTTGGAATAAGCTACTCAGAAGAAATACTCCAAAATAGCTTATTTCGAAAGAGCGCATCTACACTACAGGGAAGCCTTGAAATTAGTCCGAGGCAGGTTCCCTTAATGTGGATGGGCTACCTCTATATAGAGCCCCAGGAAGCACTAGACAGTAATGGCTTTGAATGGCCCTGGGGAGGAGCTGCTTCAAAATAGCAGCAGTGGAGCATCCACACGACCGCTATTTCGAAATAGCAATTTCTGAAGACGTGTTATTCCTTGTGCAATGAGATTTACAGAAGCTGGAATAAGCCATCCGTTATTTTGAATTTATTTTGAAAAAACGGAATTGCTGTGTCGACGCTTGCGTTGTTATTTCGGAGTAATGGTCGTTATTCCGAAATAATGCTGCTGTGTAGACGCACCCTTAATGATTTGCCCAGGAAAATAACATACCTAGGAACTGTTCCACTTGCTTTTCAAGCACTCATTATCCTCAAGCTTCTTGACCATCTCACAACCTGTTGGATTTTGCTAGCAGATCGCAAATAGCAAACGAAACACACATCCCTCAGACCAGCACTTCCCTTGTTCCAAACACATGTAGGTTAAATAAATACAGAGCATGGGGTGAGGCAGGAGTTGGGTGAACAGCCTGAAAAACCTGTTTTCCCTCCCACTCTTCTTCCGTCTTATCAGCCTAGATTGGAAGCTCTTTGGGGCATGGCTGTGCCTCGTGTATGTCTGCCCAGGTCCCAGCACAGTCTCCGGATCACAGCTGGGATCTCCAGGCACGCCCATAATATAAATAATAAATTGTAACGATCAAACCTGTTGTAGCCAGCTGCCGATCCCTACAGGTCACATTGCAAATGAAAAGCAAAGCAGACTTAGAGGTGTTTCCATAAGCATCGTAGAGTCAGAGTTATCCGTTTATTTTCCCCAGAAGCATCTAACAAGCCGATGATGTTTGTATATCAAGTGAAATTTACATGAAGTATTCGATCTTTGATCCTGGGAACCACAGTCCCACGATGAAGTTAGGCAAAAAGACTCTGCACCGTATTTTCTTTTACAATAAAAGCAATTATAGCTTAATCAGAAGAACAAGGAAGTGCAAGGAAGTGTCTGGACAGCTCTCAGTGGCTACATCTAGACTGCAGGCTTCTTTCAGAAGAAGCTTTTTCAGAAGAGATCTTCCGAAAAAACTTCTTCCAAAAGAGAGTGTCCGCACACAAAAGCACACTGAAGAAACGATCTGCTTTTTCAAAAGATAGCGTCAACACTGAATGGATGCTATCTCACATTTAAACTGTGTTTACTATGGACGGAGTGGCCATCAGGGCACCTGTGATTTTTCGTCTTTCCTCTTCTTTCAAAAGTACTCCCTCTTCCCCTTCCACACATGCCTTTTTGTGAAAGAGCTCTTTCGGAAAAAGTCTTCTTCCTTGTAGAAAGAGGTTTACCAATGTCGGAAAAACCCCTCTGTTCTTTCAATTTTTTGTCGAAAGAACGCGATTGCAATGTGGACAAAAGTGATGGTTTTCCGGAAAAACTGCTGTTTTTCCGAAAAACACTCTGTAGTGTAGACATAGCCGGTATGGGATATAAAATGCTTGTCAAAGACTCAATCACTCTAAGCCACAGCAGAATGTGTCTTTGTTTATAGATATGCAGTTTATCTGCCTCACATAGTCAAGTAGTTAAAAGAGGTGCGGGGAGCCAGGACTTCTGGGTTCCATTCCAGATCTGTCACTGGATGACCCGGGCAAGTCTCCTTGCCTCTCCTGTGCCTCATTTCCCCTCGCTGGTGGAACTGGATTAAGTTGCTCCTATATTGCAAAGGGATGGTGGCTGTGAGATTTAATCTACTATATGTTTGAGAGAGTTTGTCTGTCTGTCTCTTTGTTCAGGAACTACCCCTAAACAATCAGAGCTGGGACCATCAAATTCTGTAGGCAGCATCCTCTTTTCATAACTTAAAGCAAAGTCAGGGTTTGGTTGCACCAGGAAAATGGGATGTGCCTGGAATGGGATTGGTTCTCATAAAACCATACAGAATAGAGACAGAATCACCAGGTAAGTGAAAGGGACTCACTGGGGATGCATCCTGGACTGTCCCAGCCCTAAGCCTCCCCCGCCCCGCAGGTACCCTTTAGGGAGTATGTGGGGCTGAAGCCCTCTCCCCAGTTCGTACCTGGACATTGCTGGCTGTTCCCCTTTGTCAGGGAGTGAGGGGAAAGTGCACAGTTTGCTGCATCCCTCACTCTGGGGAGTTCAGGGGGCAAGTGAACCTGGACCTTCCCCGCCCGAGGGACATGCACCCCTCCCCCCACAGTGCCCACTGGAGCTGCAGGGGATTCCTCCTCATAAAACCAAACAGGAGAGAGACAGACTCACCACGTCAAGTACAGTCCTCAAAACTGACCTAACTGAGCAAATGTTGAAAAGGGCTCAGGGCGGGTTCAGGAGGGCAGGGGCTCAGGGCGGACACGTCTCTGCCTTCTGGCCCTAGTACCCAGCTGTGGCAGCTCTGTGCTGGGGCTGTAGGAGGGGGTGCAGCACCCCTTACCCCCAGACCATGGCAGCTCCATTCTGGGGCGGGGGGGAGATGGCACCTTCTCCCCACCCACAGCCACCATCTGCTCCATGACAGGGATAGAGGAGGGGGTATCTCCCCCCCAGCCAGGGCACCCAAACCAGAGGTGTTCCAAAGCTGCCACTTCCAGAGGACAGGTGGGTCCTTCTGTGGCCCCCACTGAGCCTAACCTGGACCTGCCCCAGTTGGGGGACATGCACCCCTCCCCAGCTGTGCCCACTGGAGCTGCAGCCGCCATGGAGAGGTGCTTCTCACCTGGCCCCAAGCTGCTGTGGTGAGAGAGGGCTGGGGCTGTCTTCTCCCGCTGGGGCAGCCAGCACACTGAACCCCTCCTCCCCAGCCCTGCCCCAGAGCAGTGATTCAAATGGAGCATGTCCATTTTCCTTTTATTTGCCAAAAAACAAAACCAAGTTGAGTTAAGGACCCACGCAACATGGGGTAAATTGTCTAGCTAATCCGTATTTGTAAAATGCATTGGCAACCTTGCATAATGGTTCTGAACAGGTGCATTGGCATCTGCCTTACACAATGGATGGGGACCCCTCTGAGGCTACATCTACACTACGAGTTTTCTTGGCAAAGAATATGCTAATGAGGGATTCATTTGCATGAGTCGCAATCTCATTTGCATATTTTCTGTGGCTCCATTTTTGCACTAGGGGTTTTTGCGCAAAAACAAGCAGTGTGGATGTTTTCTTTTTGCGCAAAAAACCCTTTTTCTGCAAGATCCTCATGCCCCAAAAAAGGATGTATATCGATCTTGAGGAAAAAGGGTTTTTTGCACAAAAAGAAAACGGTCACACTGCTTGTTTTTGCGCCAAAACCCCAGCACAAAAACGGATCGGCAGAAAATATGCAAATGAGATCACGACTCATGCAAATCATTAGCATATTTTTTGCCGAGAAAACTCGTAGTGGAGATGTAGTCTGACTGTTCTAGCCAGGCGCTGATTGGAAAAGGAACCAGAAAGAAAGAAAATGCGAATTGAGTGACGATGAAATGTCACATATTAAAGATCAGATTTACGGAGCTCTGGTCTGGGTTCCCTTTTCCCGGGTGACGGTGGCATGTACCGTCTCTCAGCTGGCGTAAATCGGCATCACACCTGCCAGTAACTCTCATTGCACTGACCACAGGGCCAGCTCCTCATGATGTAAACCAGTCTAGAGTATCAAGGGCCACTGAGGCATACCAGCTGAGTTTCGACCCAGTCTATTTCAGCGCTACTTCTTCTCCAGCCTTCCCCCCTCTCTGCACACAACACACTTTGCAAATGAACTGTGAAAAGAATATGCTTTATCAGGAGCATTTATTACGGGCGACTGTTGCATAAATCTTTTCCCATACGCATACATATCCATAAGGGGTGAATAAATAGGCAAGCACTATCAGGCGCACCATCGCTTTTTTGATGATGTCAACGTAGCCCCCATAAAGACAGTGGGAAATGATTCATAATATTTATATGACAGACATGATAGGAACCGTAATAGTCTGTTTGGGATGGAGAATATCCATAGGTCTCTGTCAGCCACAAATGTGATTTAAATATTATATATGTGGCCACTGTAGCATTAGTAATGTGATAGCTGTTATTGATAGCGGCCATAAAATGCCGTAGTTTTGCACTGAAGAATGTGAAAAATAATCTAGTGGTTTACCTAATGGTCTTCTCAGCAATGCATTGAAAGAAACTGGCCTTTCAAATGTCTCTTCTCCCCACTCCCATCATCACCATCAAGTTCTATCAGATTACCACCAAGGTAATATTTTATTCTGCTGATGTCAGTCCATGGCATCCCAGCTGGGTAGACTTGCCTGGCAAAACTCCAGCTGGCTGCACAAAGTTTGCAAAGCAAAGAGGGTCTATCAGAAGTCCCCTTCTGTGAGCGTTAAGCTTGCCCGATAGGTCATTTGGAGGTTATCTCTGTGGAGGGAGAGAGAGAGAGAGAGTTCAAGGTGTAATGCAGTGAGGAGTAAATTGTTCCTTCTGGGCTGTAAACAAAACCAGGCATGAAAGGGGGGAGCATCAGGAAGAGAGTGTAAAACAGAGCAAGGTTGGAGGAATTCAGTCCAACAAGGCCAGACTGGGAACTCCCTAAAACAAGGGCAGAGGAATTCCTACTTCAGTAGGTGACACAACATTATTGCTGGGTCTAAAACTATGAGGAATCCTCAACAGGCATCCGTCAGCCTAGACTCATAAAGCTCCACGGAGCTACTCTGACCCAGGGTGTCTGACGATTTAGGGGAGAGGAAATCAGGACTCCTGGGTTCTCTTCTCATTGATTGTCTGTGTGTGAATGTGTGTGTGTGGTGGGGGGAGGTTATGAAGCTGTCCACCTCAGTTAGGCCTCAGGATCAGGTTGCATTACAGGGCTGAAGATGGAGTGGTCCCATCATGGCAGGGGGGTTGCACTCCTGTATGTCACAGAAAGGGTTCGGTGCCAGCAGGGCCGGCCCACAACATTTTGGTACCTGAGGCAGGGAGCTCAAATGACGCCCCCAGGCCCCCTCACTTGGGCCAAAACTTTGACAGGTCTCAATTCTACCTTCTTCCTGTTCTACTCCTCTCATGGTACTGCTCTGTTACCTCCATATGCACCAACAGCAGACACAATTTTCTCCACTCTGGGTCCTAGTGGCGCCCCCCCCCCCCACAGTGTGGCACCTGAGGCGGCCACCTCAGTTCACCTCATGGTAGAGCCAGCCCTGGGTGCCAGGCCCAAATAGCCCAGAATGGATGGCAGAAAGGGGGACACCATCTGAGATCACACAGATCCTGTGATAGCACCCTAAGGTGCTGAGGCCACTATTGCAGACTGTAGAGTGGCATGACGGGGTGGGGGGGCGGGTTAAGTGGGGGGGTTCATCTTATCCCGGGGTTGATAGGTGGTGGGTTTGTCCTCTCCATCTCTCTCACTCTTCACCTGTTTGAAGACCAGGTATCCAGTTTTCATGCAGACTAAGTGAATTTCAGGCAAGCCATGTCATCTCTCTGTACCTCAGTGTGACCATCTTTAAAATGGGGATAGCCAGATCTCAGAAAGGAGTCAGGAACAGGGGTCCCACCAATTTTTTCCCACTGGGTGCAGAATAAATGTTGTTTCTGTGCACCAAGGCATGTGCAGATGTGCACCACCAGTAGAAATATGTTGCCAGCCGTGGGTGCTCTGCTAATCATCTGGAGGGCATTTGAATCTCTTCTGGGTGGCCTTCCAACCACTCAACTTACAGAGAGCCCTGGTCAGGAGTGAGCAATGACAAAGTGCTTTGAGATCTCAGCTTTCCAGGGGCCAGACACATCCCAACGGGGATGAAATTCCTTTATTAATAACCTCAGCACAAACTTTCCCCTTCCCATCTCCCTTTTCCCATGTCTCCGTTCTGTTCCTTTCCTGCAAGGCAGCTCAGACATTGTGCAGAAAAATGCTAGGATCCATGAATAGTTGATGAATGGCCTGGTCGTTAATTATAACCGGCCCTTGTTTATCTTATTAATAGCCTGCACTGCTCTGTGAGAGGAAATCAGTCTCAAAGCTCACCAAGAGAAGGGACTCGCACGTGTATATAATAGACGAAGAAAGGCGGATGGGCCGGGCTGGAAGGTCAAATTTCAATAATCAGAAAGCTCAGCCAACATGATCAGCTGTCAGAACAAAGCGTGGTTGGCGTGCTTTGAGCATCGGCAGTGAGACCCTCTTGAGGTTTCCACCCTGCCTTAAGAAGGCCATTTTTATTCAGTCAGTTGTTCTTTAAAAATGGAGTGGTTAAGAGAGGGGGGGAAGGGGGGCTAGCCGACTGATGTGCATATGGGGTGCAGCTACAGCCCACTGAGAAAAAACAGCTCCATTTTTGCAAGGATAAAGTTAAGTTTCAGCGAGGGAGAAATGGAAGGTGTTCACTGCTGAGGAAGGATTAAAAAACTGGCTTGAGCTATGGGAGTGTTGGATTCAATTTTCAGCTCCACCACAATCTTCTTGTGGGACCTGCGGCAAGTCACTTAACTTTTAACATGGAGCTAGCCCTGCCCGACCACTTTTTGTCTACTTAGACAGCTGTTTGTACCCACTGTCTGGGCAGTACCCGATGTTGGCGCAGTGCCCAACACAACGGGGCCTTGATCTTAGGTGGTAACTCAAGGTGCTATGAAAACACATGCAATGTTTCTCAATATGGATGCAACTGTTTTCCTGGGGATGTCCCCAGAAGAGAGCGGGGCATCAGTTTCTGATGCCCTTATGACAATACAGGAGATTAGCCTCCCTAAAACATTCCCTGACAGTGCTGCTCTGTTGGCTTGAAAGGCAGCTTGGCCTCTGTAAAGAGAAAGTACAAATTAAAGATAAATGTAGTTCTCAGTGGGTGAGATGTCAAATGTTCCCAAGGGATTTAGGAGCACAACCCCCTGGGAAAGTCAAAGGTGGCTGTACGGGTGTGAAGCCAAAGTAACTTCACTAAGGGTCTATGGAATTGTTCCTATGGACTCCTGCATAACTGAAACTATGCCTTGTAGAAGGATTTCAGGGTTTCACACACTATGTGGTATCTATTTTGGGGCTATTGCAGCTATGGGGAAAGGAGCCATCCGTGAGTGAGGTCTCAAATTGCTAGCTACGTCCCTGATCACATCACAGAGGAGAAACGGTGGAAATGAACATACTCCAAACAAACCACACCTCAAGGCAGGCAGTGATGAGCTCTCTAGCGCATAACCTTAGGAAAAAAATGAACTAGAATTACATGATCCCACCCTTGAAAACAGATCCATTTGTGACCTAATCTATGACTCTAGTGACACGCAGCTCTCTTTGCTTTGTGCATTAACTGGCAAGAATACTATCTTGCATGCAGAGCTATCACACGGATATCTTAAGGAATTTCATTTCCCAGGATTACTTTTTAATATTTTAAAGCAAATGGGACATACACTTCCATTTAATCCAGTGCAACAGACTTAGTGGGCAGAGTTGGGATTTAGGAGGATGGAGATGTACACAGATTTATTAAGATAACAAATGGACTTACGAAAATGAGTTAGTGGATCTCTCCGAATTCACTTCAGCACGATTAAGGAAAATAGAATAACCATTTTTTGAGTCCCAAAGCTCTTCTGGATACATTCCTTGGAGAACATTGTAGCAAAGCTGGGAGTTTAAACACAGTCCTTCCTCTTATATATCTTATATCTCATGACTATGCTTCATTTCATATAAGGTACATGTTGAACCTTTCTAATCCGACCCCCTTCGGGGCCTGACCAGTGCTGAATCAGAGAATTTGCTGAACCACGGGAAGTCAATAATAGTCTAGCAGCATTACCAACACTTCTACTCCGGGCTCTTAGAAGACATTTAGGAGTAAATTAGAGCTAAATAACAGCACAGAACACAGAGAGTCAGGATTGGCATCTGTGAACAAACTTTATGGGACTGTGGGACCACACCCATAAATGGAAACTTGACCATGCATGGGCAGCTAGCTAACTAACATCATGCCAGACCACAGATGTTGTGGGGCCAGAGAATGCCAGACTAGAGATGCTCAACCTGTTGATGAATTTATAATTAAAGTGCAAGGGACCTAATTAAGTTCACACCAGTTTTAAATCTGGGGCACTTCAGTGGCCCTGATTTGCCTCTTACTCACCCTGGTGTGAATTAGGAGTAACTCCATGGACATCACTGGGCCTGTTTCTCCTGTCAGTTACACTTGTATAAATCAGGAGTCAACTCAGTCGAAATAAACAAAACTGCACCAATATAAAACCAGTGTGAGAGCAAAATAACGCTGCCATAAAAGCAGCTTGAGATTGGAATTACCCTCAGTGCATTACAAGGAAACTATAACCAGAACCTAGCAATATTAATTGTATTTTGAAATCTGAAAAAAAGAGAGAAAAATGTGGTTGTGTCTTCCTTCTCATTTGGAAAATCAAATCCACAAGGCATGAACCCCATTCCTCTTCCTTTCCTCCACTCCCTCTCTGAGTGTCGGTCTATCCCATAGGGCTGTCGCAGCCTGCCATTCCGACGGAGTGTTATCTCTTTATTATTTCACTCCCTGAGCGAAGCGGCAGGAAGACGCTCTTTATGAAAGATGCCATATAAAAATAAATGGAATTGAATTAGAGTAACAATGAAAGTCATTTCTTCTTGGTCCCCACATTAATCCATTTAGTTTGATTATCTGGATGCTCCAAAGGAAGATTTGCATCTCGCTCTTGCCAAGTTCCACTGTTCCATCCTCACCCCTTAGATGATCCTTGTCAATTTCTAATTTGTAACTCTTTTTATTTTCCTCCCGTGTAGAGGCTTCAAAGAGATTTTTACCTGGCAATCAACTTTCTTGGCAGGCTGGAGTAAGTGGCGATTTGCTTCAAACTGCAGCAAGTGACAAAATTATAATGAAAATTTCAGGACTTAAATTAAGTGAAGGGAAGCAAATACCCTCTTTTAAAAGAAACAGTGATGTGTTAAGGCCTGGAATGTAATGAGAAGTGTATCTGTGGCAATTTGATTTTTCTAATGCATGCTGATATGCTGTGGCTAGCACAAATTTACTGTTAAATATGTTATGTTCATGGCATACACACAGAGAAGTTAAATGGAGAATCTAAATACACCTGCTGGGAGATTGCCATTTATCACTACTTAGTTTCTTACATTTCAGATCAATAACACACACGAGCCGAAACCAGAGAAGGGCAAAGCAGGCTGCTCACGAAGGGCACATCTACACGGTGGGCTAAAGCTGAGTTAAGCTACTCACCTCCAGCTATGTTATTTGTGTAGCTGAAGTCGAAGTAGCTTAGCTCAGCTTTGGGCGCCGTCCACACAGCAGGAAGTCGAAGGAAGAGCACCCTTCCTTCAACATTCCTGACTCCTCGTGCAATGAGGGTTACTGGAGTCGGAGTAAGAAGCCCTTTATTTCAAAATTATTTCAAAATAACAGGCTTGCTGTGTGGATGTGCAATGTGCTATTCTTATAAATATTTCCAAAAGTTAGTTAGGGTATGTCTACACTAGCTCGTTAGTTCGAGCTAGGTAGGCAAATGCGGGCAACCGGAGTTGCAAATGAAGCCCGGGATTTAAATATCCCGGGCTTCATTTGCATGTTCCCGGGCGCCGCCATTTTTAAATCCCCCTTAGTCCGAACTAACTGCCCGCGTCTAGCCGCGGGCAGTTGGTTCGGACTAAGGGGGATTTAAAAATGGCGGCGCCCGGGAACATGCAAATGAAGCCCGGGATATTTAAATCCCGGGCTTCATTTGCAACTCCGGTTGCCCGCATTTGCCTACCTAGCTCGAACTAACGAGCTAGTGTAGACATACCCTTAGTTAGTTAGTTAGTTTGTTTGTTTGTCCCGAAAGATCTCCGAAATGGTAAGAGCTAAAAACACAAAATTTTTGAATGGGTACTACTGATTTCCTAACTTAAATAACTGGATTGGTTATATCTCAAAATCGGTTCCCGCAGAGCCCCAGTTGGGCCCACTGATAATTATCTTTTCGTAGCACCTGATCATAGAAACACAAAATTTTGCACGGATACTACTGTTTCCTAATTTAAATAACTGGATTGGTTATATCTCGAAATCGGTTCTCCCAGATCCCCAGTTGGGCCCCCAGAGTTCCAATTGGGCCACTAATTAGCTTTTAGTAGCACCTGATCATAGGCATTTGCTGGACTCTTCTGTTAAGCATGTCACATAAACTGCAACTACGAGATCCTTTTCCTATGATAACAGAAAAAATACTAGCTATGTTAATTTCTTAAAGTAATATATAAGAGAAAAGTATTTCCAATAAAGTACGCTATGTTAATGTCATTGGCCTAGTTCATTCATCACACCTTTTACTATATTTTCCCCGGGCGATGCCGGGTATTTCTGCTAGTTTCGAAATAAGCGTGCAGTGTAGACATAGCCCAAGGCAGGCTTGTACCATCTACCCTATCTTTTCCTAGGTTGGCTGTCTGCTGAGCTGACCACTATTAGGTCCAGATGGCATGGACCTATACAGAGCCCCTCCCCTAGCCTGTAAGGAAGTCCAGGAAAAATCCTAAATTTAAAGTGACAGCCTACACGTTTAAAACAATTTTCAGTACACTCCAGAATGCAGAGTAGGAGTCCTGTAACTGACTGATGCCGGAGAATGTTCTAGAATTGGGGAGGGGAGAAGATGACAACGACACGAGAATAGCACTAAGGCTGTGGGACAAACCAAGGCCTCTGTGTTTGGACCCAGTCCCACATTGTGGAAAGGAGGCTCGAAGGCTTGCAGACCAGTTCAGGGGGTGCACCGGCCTTCACTGTACATTTCCTGGCTGGTTTTTGTCACGCCTACACCATCCCCTTCATTTTAAATTCAGCTGCGTAACTGAAATTCACGCAGGCTCACTGGGGCTTCCCCAGGAGGGTTACAGAAATGACGCACAAAATAGCCTTCCCAACCCAATGTGCTGCAGAGGTGTTCCCAGCAGCAGCCCGGCCCGGACACCCCAGCACCCCAGTGGCCCTGTCACCCTCAGTTGCTGGGAAAAGGGATGAGTATGAGAAGGGGCGGGGATGTAAATCAGGGTGGGGAATGTTATTTGGGTCAGGGGCCACTGACCCACAGAAAAATCAGTCGGGGGGCGTGTGCAAGTGAGAAGTGAAGCAAAAAAAAAAAAAAAAAACCGACCACAAATAAACAAACCCTCACTGACGTGGCCTCTGACTGAGGAGGCAAGCTGGGGGCCGCATCTGGCCCCCGGGACTTAGATTGCCCACCCTTGGTGTAAATTCTCCAGGTGGCAGAGCAAGCAGTAAGGAGACGTGCAAAAGAGTGTGAGGGCTGGGCGGGGAGGCTGTTATGAAGAGGTCCAGTGGGTTGTGGATTCCTCTCCCAGGGAGGACTCTCGTTGCTTGTCTCTCTGAAAATAGGCCTAGACAAAGCTGTGATGAACAGACAGTGCTGTGGGGAAGAATTATGCTCCACCCTCCTCCAGGGGGATGCAGATGATAAGTCCATCTATCTTTCCTGTCTGTGATTGAGTTCAACCACTCAGGCAGGGCAGCGGAGGAGATGAAGGATGCTTTGGAAAGGGCTATGTGGGGGCTTCAAGGAGTGGACTATTTCTGTTGCAAGCTGGGCTCCATGGCTGTTTCTCCATGGCTGTCTTTCTGCCACCTCTCTGGTCCTTGCTGGGTGGGGTGGAGGTGGAGCGGGGAAGGAATCCCTAAAAGTGTTGGCGAAGTGGTCTGCTTTTCTCAAAGTTGCAGTCCTAGCTCTTCTGGTCTGACCAGCTGCATAGCACCCACCAAGCCCACCCCAAGCACCAGAAGGAGACCAAACCATCACAACCCCACAGGAGACTAGACCATTATGGGCCACAGATTGTCTTTCCCAATACCTTCCTTGGTTCTGAGTTGCTATGACTGACCATGTTTACTGCAGTGTGGCCTAGGGATCTAATGAGAATGTGGCCCCATTGTGCTAGGAACTGTACACACACAGAGTGTGACTGCTTTTCCTTTCACTCCGAGTGACAAGGGAGGGATAGGGAACCTCCCTTCACGTGCACTCCCATGGATCACTTTCCAACTCAGATTTGAAAGAGGTTTCAGCTGGCCTGATTTACATGTGTTTTGCCTGAGCATGAGTATAAAAACATTGATTGGGCTGCAATATTGACATTCCATAGGGAGAAAAAAATCTTCTCCTCCAAAACTTTAGCCCTGGGGCTATAAAGTCTTTGGGGGGCAAAGGCCTTCTTTTTGTTCTGTATCTGTACCACAACTGATGTCATGGGCTCTATGCCTGGATTTGGTAGGTGTTACAGCAATAATGGCAAATAATAATACATACGATATTATCTCACTAATTCTGCAGGTGGGCATTTGGTCTCAATGGGGAGCACATCAATGAACCCGTCTCTGGCCTCAGTGGCTCTGGTTTAAATTGGGGATCAGGGGACAGACTCCTAATTGGCACGTGTGTAAACAAGATCAGAATGTGGCTGTTATGCCAGACAAGGCAGATCGGGTTAAATGAGGTCAATTAACCTGGGAGGCTGCGTGGGGGAGGAGAGACGCTTGAAGGACTAGCATGAAATGGAGAGGGTGCCCGGCTAGCTGGGCAGGGGCAGGTTGAGCTCGGATCAAGCCAGGAAGTCTACAGGGGAACTAGGCTGTAGTTACTCCAGGAGAGCCTAGGGGAGCGGCGATACAGACTCGCAAGAAGCCAAAGGCAGGAGCAATTTACAGTTATTCCATGGGAGGAGGCAGCTTGGGCTGGCAAACCCAGAGGAGGGAACCAAAAGATAAAGGAGGAAGGAATCCAGGGAAAAGCAACAGGATCCGAGAGCAAGCAGACCACAGCAGCTAGATGTAAAATGCCTGGACTGGATCCTAGAGGAGTGGGTGGGTTTGGGTTTCCCCTACCAGCAGGACTGTCCTTAAGGGGGCTTTGGGGAAACCCCCAGGCGTGGGGCCTGGAACAACCTCCCTGCTGCTGGCCCCACCTCTGCCCTGCTTCCTCTCCATCCTCATCTGACCCCTTCCTCTGAACCCAGCCTTGCCACTCCCTTTTGTTCCACCCTTTTCCCCCTCATCCATGTATCACAAGCTGGGGGATTACCGGGGGGCTGGTGCGGGGCAGCAGCAGGAATTGCGCCCCCCCTCCTGTGTTTAGCGGCAGAATCTGGAGCAACCTGGCAGCCTCCTCCACCCCACGCCCTCCTTGCCCGCTGCACTCGGCTTCTCCACAGCAACAGGAAGTGGAGCGCCATGGAGCCAGGTTCTCACAGCGGACCAGGAGAGGGTGGCGGAGCAGAGCAGGCTGCCAGGCCGCTCTGGCTCCCGCCTCTGTGGTGAGTGCAGGGGAGGGGACACCCCTACTGCCGCCCGGCACCAGACCCTGAGGTAATCCCCTGGGTCCCATCCATAGGATGGTTAAAGCGGTTGCTGTGGGACCTGGGGCAGCTGCCCTGAACCATCCCCTGGATGGGATGGCTCGGCCTACCAGCCACCGGGACAGACCCAAGAGGCAGCCTATGGGGCATGAGGCGGCTGACCCAGTGGGACTCTGATCCCTCAGAAGGGATGGACTGTCTAGTGACCTGGAGGGTCCGTGTCACAAAACCTTGGGCAGTTGAGGAGGGCTGTGGTGTGAGGAAGGGGGCATGACAGCAGAACGGAGCCGGTCCTCATAGGGCCCCGAGAAGGTGCCCAGCAGTGAGCAAACCCCAGGACAGAGCCTCACTGATTTTAACAGGCATTTAGTCTGCTGAAGAAAAGTGTCAAATATGCACGAGCGATCAGGAGGAAAATGAGGGCCACCGTCCATCACACCAGTAAATGCCTAAGCGTGTTGTGTATGGCGGAATGGTCATCACTGCTCATGTGGCATTCTGTGTATAGGGCATGCAAAGCAGGTTGGAGAATGCAGCCCTAAAAAGGCAAAGCCAATCCCGGAACTGGTCCCTCGTGGGTTGACTGCTGCTCTTCCTGCCATTGAGAAAGTGACTGATATCCCGCCATTCCCCGAGAAGGAAGGATTTGTTCTCGCCGGCTGGTACAGTTGGAGCTAGCTGAACTAAACCTATTTGGCGGCCTGCTCTGATCTTTTATATGACATCCCCTAGGAAGGAGATGCCCTTAGTTAAGCCTTTTGGACATGGGAAATGCACGTGTCTGGGCTGGCATGGGGCCAGAACCTTGGCAGATACAGCAAAGGCCTCGAATTTCATATATGGTCATGGGGATTCCCTTGATCCTCTGAGCGTGCTAAACTCTGTGTGCTCTGCTACGAGTGCACTCTCCTCACAAAAGAGGAGATAGAGACATCAGGGAGCGGGAAACAGAACTCTGCCTCTCGCGCTCGGCTTCCTAAGGCTGTAAAGGAAGGTGCACGCTAGCAGAGCAGTGGCCCGTGGCTTAGGTATGGCTGCCAGGGGTCACCAGGGATTACCCAGATATTCAAAGTAAGAAAATAGTTTTCAGATCTCATGCTTTGTGGCATAACAGGAGCACTGCTGGGGCCAGGAAGGGAGCTATTCTTCCTGTCTGCCACACTGCTCAATCCACTAGATGCACTACAAGGAGTTTTGCGTTTCTCGGAGGCACCAGAGTATGTTACAGGTCCCATTGTGTGCCCGCCCAAAGAGGATGTGAGTCCCCTAACGCGGTGGTTCTCAAACTTTCCAGATTATTGTACTTCTTTCAGGAGACTGATTTGTCTTGTGTCCCTCCCCCCTCCCCTCCCCACAAGCTTCACCTCGCTTGTAAACTACTTGCTTATGGAATCAGATATCAAAAGACACAGTGCCACAGCACACGACTGCTGGCACATTGCTGGCTTTTCCTCCCTTTTACCCTAGAATTAGAAAATAAACCAATTGGAATATAAATATTGTACTTATATATCAGGGCATATGTAACCCACACACCTACTGGGGGTGGTTCACTGTCCCATGTAGTGGCACTTAGACCACTTACAAAGAGACAACTGGTTCCTTCTACAGCCCTACCTGAGAACCAGCTGGCTTTTAGCCCAAGCACTGAACTCCAGAGATCCCAAGTTCGGGTCCACCTGTCAGTATTCCACATGATACACCAAGCAGTATAAACAAGTCATTGTATGAAATTTAATTAGCACTGATTTGCTAGTGCTTTTCATGTAGCCTGTTGTAAAATGAAGCCAATATCTAGATGAGCTGATGTCACCTTGGAAGACCCCCGGTGTGAGACCTTGGCTGAGAAACACTGTCCTAAAGTTTTGATTAGAGAGCTTCTGCTCAAATTGTGTCAGCTTATGCTTTTTGGCTCTGAAGATTACTGGTTCAATCCCTGATGTGTCAGCCAGGATGGTAACCATTGCCTAAGTACAAAGTGGAGGGTATGCAAATTTAGGAGCTGGCCCACCAAACCATTGTCTGGCTAATCCCAGGAGTCAAGTGTGTCTATCTGCTGAGAACACAATCCTGAAATTCCCTGTTTATGTCAGCAGTGGCATTCTTTACTGTGTGTGTGTGTGCGTGTGTGTGTGTGTGTGTGTACAACCACAGCTTGAATTGAGGGAACAAACTCAGGCAATGGGGAAGAAATTCTTTCTCTGAAAATATCTGAGCTTAGACTGTATCAGGAGAAGGTGAAGACGGAAGAAGGAAAGGATTGTCCCAGCTCGGTGGCCGTCATTCCAGCCCTGTGTAGAATGTGACCTTGTACCTTAGTGGGTTTGACTGAGTGAAACCTAGTGAGACTGGCTGGTTATATTAAAAACCTGGGGAATTCCTCTAATAACATGGTTTTCAAATGGTGGTCTGCATACACCAGTGATCATAACAACAAGGAGTCTAGTGGAACTCTAAACACTAACATGTATTAGGGCATAAACTTTCTGGGGGATACAACTCACTTCTTCAGATGCTTGAAAAGAAAAGAAAAGAAAAAAAGAAAAGAAGAAAGGGGTACAAAGATGGGAGTGTGATATCAGTGCTAATTAAATCAGAGTGGAGGTGGCTCACCTCCAACAGTGCTGAGAAGGTGAAAGTACCTGAAGGGGAAATTACATATTGTAATGTGAGAGCCATTCCATGTTTCTATTTAAACCTCTTTTATCGGTGTCAAATTTGCATATGAATTCCAGCTCAACAGTTTCCTGTTGCAGTTGGTTTTAGAAGGTGGGGTTGCTTTTTGCCTGAGAATGGCAACTTGCAAGTCAGTAACTGCGTGTCCAGGGAGGTAAAAGTGCTCCTCCACTGGTGGTTATGTGGACCTGGCTTATGACATAAGGCTGGTGCTTGTCCCAGTTTCCAACTACAGACCCACATTAGAGAGATCAGAAGTAGTTTGGATTCTTTGCTAATGGTACTTGTCCATGTAAGCCACTGCTGCAGTTGCCACAGAGTTATCGTGACTTCACAGAGGGGCTGGAATATGGTCATCTGAATCATGCAATGAAGATGTGATCTATTCTATCAGCCAGTCTGAGATCCGCTGCTGTCCAATGTGATAGAAGTGAGCAAGCCACTGAAAAGATTGCAGATCAGATTTCCAAATCAGCTCATGATCTGCAGTGTACCTTATAGGTGCGTACAGCTACTGCCATTGCATATGGCACGTAAATAGACATTTGGATGCACAATGGCCTGATTTGCACATACAACGGTGGTAATTGCATGTGCAAGTTATACACAATGCAGCACAAGTGCCGTTTCTAAAAATAAGAATGGCCGTACCGGTCAGACCAAAGGTCCATCTAGCCAGTAGCCTGTCTGCTGACAGTAGCCAGCACCAGGTGCCCCGGAGGGGGTGGACCAAAGACAATGATCAAGCAATTTGTCTCATGCCATCCATCTCCAGCCTCTGACAAACAGAGGCCAGGGACACCATTCCTACCCCCTGGCTAATAGCCTTTTATGGACCTAACCTCCATGAATTTATCTAGCTTCTCTTTAAACTCTGTTATAGTTCTAGCCTTCACAGCCTCCTCTGGCAAGGAGTTCCACAGGTTGACTATGCGCTGTGTAAAGAAGAAGTTTCGCTTATTAGTTTTAAATCTGCTACCCATTAATTTCATTTGGTGTCCTCTCATCCTTATATTATGGGAACTTATGAATAACTTTTCTTTATTCACTCTCTCCACACCACTCATGATTTTATATACCGCTATCATATCCCCCCTCAGTCTCCTCTTTTCCAAACTGAAAAGTCCCAGTCGCTTTAGCTTCTCCTTATATGGGACCTGTTCCAAAGCCCTAATCATTTTAGTTGCCCTTTTCTGAACCCTTTCCAAGGCCAAAATATCTTTTTTGAGGTGAGGAGACCCCATCTGTACACAGTACTCAAGATGTGGGTGTACCATAGTTTTATACAGGGGCAGTATCTGTCCATTTGTTGTCCAGCATCTAAAATAAAATCACAGGCCATTTTAAGTTCCCAGAATATGTATCTTTTGGCTTTGGGGATAATACTCACCCTGAACTCTGTTTTCCCTGTATCTTTCCCAATATATCCACCTCCCTGCTCCTCTGGCTTGCTTCCCAATATATGGCTGTGATTTTGGTCCCCAACTGCTGACGTTGAATAGCTTAATAAGAGAAACACATTGCATGGATTTCTAGAGTAAATTACCGGACATTCCAAGATAAACATTTCAAAAGAGATGGCAGAAGAAGGGGGTGAAAAAACATTCTTGGGGCCATATCCTACCACCATTAACACTGCTCTAAATGCAGAATAACTCCACTGCCTTGGAGCAGCCTTTTGTTGATTTCACTGGAGTTAGTCTGATTTGTTACTGAGAGCAGAGTCTGGCTCGTTAGGTTAAGTTACTACCCACTGCGGAGCACACAAGAGTATGATTTCAAATGATTCAGATGGAGAAAATAGTCTCCACAGAAAAATATTCATATAGCTACCCCATAGGAATGAGGGTTGACCTTCGACCCACACACCTTGTGTGTTGATGCTCTCCAATCTAAAAGAGGGGGATGAATTTTATAGAGAAAAAGAAGCATTTTCTTCCGTACTTTGAGGGGAGGCAAATGTTGGCTGATTCTGAAGTCGTAATTTAGACTTTAGTGTCCCTGATTGGAAGACACTGATGAGATATGAAGATGTCTCTTTACATGTTAATCCACAAACCTGTCCATGTAGTGTTAGATCCCAGAACTATGAACATTCATAACATAATCTGGCATATTTTTATTCCATAAATGCATTGGATCCAAATTCAGCCTTCATCTACAATGCTGCAAACTAGAAAGCATCTGGCGTGGAAATGTCAGCTGTCTGTGCCGAGGAAGGTAATATTTTCTCTTGGCTGGTTTTTGAACATCTGTTTCCGATACTGTTTTGAGCAGTTCTGGATACCATTGTTACAAATGCACAGAAATGAAATGAATCGATCAACCACATGGCACGAAATATATTATAGTTGGATTTCTTTTTTTACAATGACGCAGTGATAAAAATACAGACTCCTGGACCTACATGACACATGATTTACTGGACAATGGGCAGTAGATTAAAAAGGGAACCTTTCTTAACACACTTGTGATAATTTTGTTGATTGTGAGGAGATATGCCGTGAAAGCTTTGTTATCCGGCACTCATGGGGAATAGGGATTGCCGGTTAAATGAGTGCACCGGATAAGAAAGCTTATTGTTCTGCCCCAGTCCCCATACTGACAGATCTGGCTCCCAGCAGCTCGAGGCAGGCTGAGAGCGAAGGAGGCGCCTGCTGATGACGTCAACTGGCAGTGCCAGCTGTCAGACACTCCGCAACAGCCGTCTGGACAGGCAGAAATCAGGCGCGTGTGCCTGAAGATGCAGCAGTATTGTGGCTGGGAGCAATGCCAGTTAACAAAGTTTTCTGGGTTAACAGAGTCCATATCACAAAGCTTTCGCTGTATTGGATACCAGTATATCGTTGCTTTGAGTTGTTCCCTATGTGTGGCTTACTCTTCTTCTGTTCTTTTCAAAACTAGGGCTTAGACCCCAAAGGTATTTAGGCACCTTACTCACATCCAAAATGCCTTCACCATATTTTATAAGTAGGAAACCTACAGAAAACCCTCTCTCCCATTAATGCCAATGGGCTTATTCCCACAAGTAAGGAATACTTACACAAGTCAGCAAGGTTCTCCCTAAACTGCGTGGTAGCACGGCCTTGCAGCTGCTTAATCAGCCCCACCCAGTCAGGCAGCTCGGTGCGCGGACCCTGAGCCCCCGAATGGGCTGGGCTGATTAAACAACTGTGGGGCTGGGCTGTCACACAGCTTAGAGGGAATCTTCCAAGTCAGTGTTTGCAGAATTGGGTGCTGTACTTTTCATTATTCTTATAGGGCCCCATTTAGGGTTGCTATGGGAAATTTGTCTGAAAAAGGAATGCAGAATTGGCCTTCTTTTATTTTGGTTGGAGTTGTTTCGCATCATAAAGGCAAGACCCAGTGCAATGTTATTTCCCTTGTCCACTCTTTTTCCTCAAAGGCCAGTAGAGCTCCAAACATTTTCTGCATGCAAACCATATGTAAAGTACAACTTGGCTGTAAAAAATCAAAGGCTGGCTGGCATACAAACTCTTAGCAGGGGAATGAATGTAACGCTGGTTTAGATTTGTTCCAGCCCCCTTATAACTCCCCAGTGCAGTCTAATTCTTTAGTGCGTATTGATTTCCACCTAATTACTAACTAATGAGCTGGGGGACTGCAAGATTCCAATCCCTGAATCCAGAATCAAGGTTATCAAGTTCAGTATCTGGTTGGGAACACTTGTGTGCACAAGGAAGATGTTCATACCCAGGGCAAAGCAGAACACGAAATCATTTTATTAACACAACTTGCAAAGTCACAAACACTCCAAATCACATAAGAAGAGGGCAAACTACAGCCCTAAAGCAGTAGCTTATACCATTCCTCACATATTATTCACCCCCTCTTTCTGGAGAGCTGATGGTAAGAGACAAGGGTTCTGTTCTGACCCTGGCAACCAAACTTTTATAAGGTGGTCTGGCCTATAGTAGGGCCAATGGGGTGTTCTGAATATTTGTACAAATGCCTCACTTCCCTTGTCCATAACTGAACTTCTCTGCCCTTATCCTACAGCAAAAAACAGGACTATGTAGCACTTTAAAGACTAACAAGATGGTTTATTAGATGATGAGCTTTCGTGGGCCAGACCCACTTCCTCAGATCAAATAGTGGAAGAAAATTGGCACAATCATATATACCAAAGGATACAATCAAAAAAATGAACACATATGAAAAGGACAAATCTGTTCCGAAAAGTGCGGCTCGCGAAGCCCCCCCTGTGCCCCTCCAAATGCCCCTGTGCTCATCAGGGCAGGGGAACCATCCGGCAGTGATTCAAAATGGCATCCAAGATGGTAGCGGCCAATGGGCCAATGGGCGCTTGATATGGCCAAAAAGCCTAAGCCCTTGTTTGTTTGGGGTTTTTTTTGTTGTTTTTTGCTCATCAGTTCTGGGGGGGGCTTTCCTTTTTCTTTTTCCTGTGAGATGTTGACTGTTCCCCACTACAACTGAAGTTGGGAGCACATTGGCTGGGTCCAGCTTATGCTTAAATTTTAACAGGTTTCGTTGTATTGACTTCAGCGGGACTGCTCGCATGCTTAATGTAAGTGCATGTTGAAATGCTTTGCTGGGTTGGGGTCCTGGCAGGATCAAAGTCTAAATAGCCAAGGTGTGGAAGATTTACAATCATAATCTTTGCATTTAACAGCTAACATTTCCCAGTGAATTTTCAGAAGGATTTTAATTGCCAGTGGCACATCTGCTACAGGTAGAACCTCCCTAGTCTGGCACTCTCAGGACCTGACCAATGCTGAACCAGAGAATTTGTGGAACCACGGGAGTTCAATATTGTCTAGCAGCGTTACCAACCGTTCCACTGCTTACTGGGCTCGTAGGAGACATTTAGGGGGTAAATTAGAGCTAAATAACAGCACAGAACACTGAGAGCCAGGACTGGTGGCTGTAAACAAACTTTATGGGATTGTGGGAAACTAAATCACACCCACAACAAGCAGGCATCTGGCTAACTAGCATCTGGCTGGATCACAGATGGTGCTGGACCAGGCAGTACTGGACTAGAGAGGTTCAATCTGCAATTATATTGATCAAAGAGGCTGGACTGACCCACCTGTTCCAGGCTTTTGGATATGTAATGCCATGTAATTTGACATGTGCGGGGGGGGGGGGGGCGGGAGGGGGGGGAGTTGCCTCTCACTTGTGTGGCCCCTGACTGATTTTTCTGTAGATCAGTGGCTCCTGACCCAAATAATGGTGCCCTATGATAATTCGGGTGGCTAACCATAGATTTCCATAGGACAGCAACTTTTTGCTTCTGGATACTTGAGTACAATTAAGATGAGATACTTTTGTACTTTTACTCAAGTCGTTTTCCAGAAGCATACTTTGACTTTTACTTAATTACATTTTTTTCAGAGTAGCAGTACTTTTACTCAAGTAACTTTTTTGGATACTTTTTCCACCACTGCTCCTGTCCATAGGATGGTTGAGGTGGCTGCCATGGGGCTCCCAAAGCACAGGGCCTAGGTTGGTTGCCCCAAACTGTTCTCTGGACGGGGCAGCTCTGCCTGATCCTGCCCACTTGCTCCACACGGCTGCCTCAGCCCTGAGCCTACACCCAGCATCCGAACTCCCTCCCACAGCCGGCTTCCCTCCCCCACCCAAACTCCCTCCCAGAGCCTTAGATGGGAGGGGAAAGGCTTTGGGGAGAGGGGAGGGGAGAGGAAGAGGGAGAGGGAGAAGGAGAGGGAGAGGGGGATGAGTATGGGCTCTGGGCATTCTGGACACCACCAAAATTTCTGCAAATCTGCTGCCTCCAGCTGTGTATATGTGCATGTAAGCAAGGAGAGGCAGCGTGGTCTAATGGCTACGTGCCTGGGACTCAGATGAGCTGGGTTGTGTTCCTGGCTGTGCTATTGGGCTGCTTATATGATCATTTCCATTCTGGGTCTCAGTTTCCCCTCTGTGAAATGATACTGACCTCCTGGTGTAAGGATGAGTTAATGAAAAACAGCTATTACTATGTTTGAATGGGTGCGTGTGTATATACATAGATATATTTTTGTTTGTTTGTGCATATATCCTTATAGGTTTGTGCATTACTATGGCAGGGTATGACAGAGGCTTGTGTAATATAATATAACATAATATAATATACCCAGTCCCCAAGCTACTCATTTGGGCACCATGGTCTGGATTCTGCCCCCTGTTACACCGCAGCAGGGAAAATGGTTAGCTGTCAGTGGAGTGACTCCTGATTTACACCGGAGAGCCAGTTCTGGGCAGACCCTTTTGGGCAGAGGAATGGCTCAGTGCCTCCCAAATGTAAGTGACTCAAAATGTATTAAGACCAACTAACGGGGACCTGAGAGTTTTAATCCTGGGTAGGCACGAAAGCAGAAACAGCAGTGAGAATGCAACCACGAGGCAGCAGTGTCCGGAAAGGAGGGTGGGCACTATTGGTTGGCACCTTCTCCCCCACCCCCCACCACCACACAGCCATGGGCTCGCTGCCAGCCCTCCCTAGGCCAGCTGGTGGGCCCGTCCCAATCCCCCCTCTGCAGGGGACCTGGCTTTTTCTTTCTCCCCCCCCCCCCGCCCCCCCTTACGCCTCTGCCATTTTGTCAGCTAGAGAGAGAAGTCACAGGCAAGGCAACTGTGCAGCCTGCAGGTCAGGGGCCGGTCAGCTCTGGGGAACAGAGTCCAAAGCTAGGCAGACACCACCATCCAGGCTCAGCCTGCTTATCAGGGGAGGGGGGGGGGCAGCCACTTGGCTTTCGGCAGGGGGTCCGGGAGGAGCTGACAGCCATACAAAAGCTTGTCATCTATCTGGTGACTAATAGGCCTGCGCTGACAAGAACTGATGAAACCCCTCTCCCAGGCTGATAAAGCCAGGGCAGAAGGGTGGGCACGCGGGGGGGGGGGGGAAATCAGGGCTAGGGGTGGTGGGGCCAGAAGGTGGCCTGGGATGATCAGAAATGGGAGATCATGCTAGGATTTGGGGTGCAAGGCGGGGAGGGGGGGGCGCGCCCCTCTATAGACCCAGGCAAATTTAATAAGGACAGCGGCCTCCTCCTGGAGCTTGGCTTAATGGGATGCTGGAGAGGACAGGGTTGCCGCTAGCGGCTCATTCCACGGGCCTGGGGAGTCATCCATCTTGCTCTAACCCTATTTTAAAAAAATATAAAAGGAAAGAAAAGGCGGTGGAGGGGGTGGGGGGGGGTGAGAGAAAAATGATGAATCTGCTGGGAGCTTTTGTTCTCCTGCGATTCCTGTAAGGGACAAAAAAAAAAATTAAATAAAAGCCAGGCCCATTTTTTCCCCCCACCTCGGTGTTGCCATGGGATAGAAAGCGCCCGCTTCTCAATAGGGTGACGCCTTTGGGAAGGAAAAAAATCATTAACGTGATGAGTTGCATCTGTTCCCTGGTTTTGATGTCAGTCTTCAGCTGGCCGGCTTTCCCATCCCCCCATTACTAATTTATTCGAATACTCTGTGTTGTTAAAATCAGAGGGAAGGGCTTTGTCCCCCAACCTCTTCCATCTTGAGTCGACGAGTATTGGATTGGAAGCACTGTGCGCTTTGCAGGATCTGGCCCCGTGGCATATCCATCTGGCAGCCTTCCTAGTGGTTAGAGCCCAGGACTAGCATGTAGGATTCCTGAGTTTTAGCTCTGAGGGCATATGGTTAGAGTCCTGTGTAGCCATGGCTAGGGTTGCCAGGTGTCTGGTTTTGAACCGGACAGTCCAGTATTTGAGCTTTCTGTTCAGGAAACAAATTGAGAAAATATAAATGAGAAAATATAAATGTCCGGTATTTTCTAAATAAGATGTAAATGCAGATTGTGATGTCATGTCAAGTGTGTCTGGTATTTTTGTTGAAACCATCTGGCAACCCTAGCCATGGCTCACTTTTTGCA
Source organism: Pelochelys cantorii (assembly GCA_032595735.1). Taxonomy (NCBI): domain Eukaryota; kingdom Metazoa; phylum Chordata; order Testudines; family Trionychidae; genus Pelochelys; species Pelochelys cantorii. The sequence goes on from CM064347.1 coordinate 9,422,396, forward strand.
GATGCAGATACAAATTTTTTATCTAGAACCCTGCAAATGTATGGCTATCTGCTTTATATCTGTGGGTATTCACCTCTGCAAACCATTTTTGCAGATGCGGCTGCAAATACCAATTTTGTACCCATGCAGGGCTCTGCATATGATCTGTTGATCGGTACAAGGGGTTGAAAGTCAAGACTCCAGGGCCTGCTGCTGACTTGTTATGGGAATCCCAGCTGGGTGTTTCATCTCTTTGTGCCTAATTTCCCCCCTGTCACATGTGGATAATAATCCCGGGTCTCCTTCACAAGGAGGCTGGGAGAGTCCCTATCACATGGGGAATGAAATCCTAGGATAGTGGTTCTTAACTCATTCAGTCCACGGACCACCAGGCCAATCAAAAAATTTTCGTGGAACACCTCCAGCACATATAGCTCAGCACGACGGCGGCAGCTACACTGATGCTCAGAGCCTCAGACGGAAGTTACTGGCAACACAACGCGGTTGCGTCATGTGCTTGTGAACACGGCGTAAAACAGCCTAATGGAGGTGCCTGCTCATGACGTGTGACTTTGGACAATGTTCCTGTGGACCACCGAAAGAGTCACCATGGACCACCAGTTGAGAACCACAATCCTAGGACAAAAGGAGCTGTAGATAGTCTTTTTTAGGCATGAAGTTACCTTCTCTGTACCGCCACATGCCCGAAGAAGCAAAAGCGCTGCTGCTTGCACTGTTGCCTTTGGTCCTGTCAGCTACAAATAATTAAGAAATCAAACCAATAAACTTTATGTTTCTTTTTGTACTCAGTTCCCAGGACCTTGCTTCCCTCGAGGAATTACCGACATGCGCATTATTAGGATCCCATGGTATTTACTGCATCGAGAGGGGGAAGGGGGAGAAATCTTTGATGTTACCCACTGTAATAAAAACATGTTTGTACAGTAGACCAGACTCTCTCAAAGACTCTTAGGTATGAAAGAATGTGACTGATCTTTCCAATTGCCCCTTATAAAGAATTGTATGGATAATCAACTTTATTGGCGCTATGCTCAGGAATATAGCAACCCTCCTGGCTCTGGGAGCCATAAAGCAAAGAGCTTCCCAGTACAAGACAGTGCTGACAGAGCCAGCGCAGAGGGCACTGTATTTTCTTACCCCTCTCTCTGCCATCTCTCATTTCTAGGCTATTTATAAATGAGGAGCATGATGCAGAATGGCCGTTGCAGCCCTGTGATCCTGTCTTTGATACCTCATACCCCTAAGGAGGGCCAGGGACTCGCTGTTAGAGTGATGTATTTGCAACTCTCTTTGTAACGGGCAGCTACACTCATTCGTATCTGCACAGAGGGAAAAGAGGGAGGTGCTGATATGAATTTTTGTGTATGAGCCAATTATTTCTTGGCCCCATGCTGCTTCTGCATGCTGAAATGTGTAGCTCGAGCTAGTGCGAGCTTTCAGGCTATCAGGCCAGATCCTAATCCATGGAGAGGCAATATAAATCAATCAATGACGCTCCCACCATTTACACCAGCCAAAGATCTGGTCCCCTGGCTTCAACGGAGCAGGAGCAGACCCTGTCTATCACTGGAGTTACTCCTGATTACAGTGGTGAAATCCGACTCTGGCTGATCGGCCATAACTCACTGCTGTCGTTGCACGGCTGGCCCACTGCTTTTAATCACCTGCCTTAAATAAATGCGCCGGAGCAGCTTAGGTTTGGGCTTGGCCAGCTCCCCTTGACTTCCTTTGGAGCAGGAGCAGTAGTTTAGCCTGACGATTGAGTGAGCTTGCTTTAACAAAAAAAAAAAAAAAAAAAAGCAATTGAAAAGCATACTATCCTACACGCATGTCCTGGTGCTGCGTTGCAGTTAACTTGCTGCAGGAACTGGTCAGCCGTGTCAAACTGCTTGACAAATGAAACAGCCGTGGACAAAACGCTTCATTTCCAAAGAGCACGGGCAAGTTGGTAACTTAAGATATCTGTAATGATCTGGAGGGAGCCTGGTTTTCCTCTCTCTCTGATGGGTGTAATTCAGGAAATAAATCTAAATCATAGCTCCTCAGTTGGGGTAAATCATAGTTCAGTGCATCAGTTTCTCTCCTCTTCCCCCCGGTAAAGATCTGGGCCCAGAAGAACCCTTCCATTTTCAGAAAGAAGCAATTGAATTGTTGCACAGGTTGCAGCAGATCATAAACTGGAGTCGCTCTTTGGAAGTCAGAGGAGCTGTGTTAATTTACATCAGCTGAAGGATCTTGCTCAAAAAGATCCAGCTGAGGTGAGGTATAACCCAGCTGATGACAATGGAATGATTTGTTCCGTTGAATGAAAATATCCATCTTGCTTTGCTGGTTTTGGAAGGAAATTTTCTTTGGGGTGAAAGAAAGCGACATAAATGGCACCTGAAAACTAAAAAAGCAAAAGCATAACTTTCACAAAAGCTGTTTTGCACACCCTGGGCATAATTGGGTGACTCTAAGATTTGTAAGTATCAGTTTACTAGATTCTATGTAAAGATTTGGAGTCATTATTAGACACGCTATCAACAGGTCTGTGGTTCTTCTTTGAATTTAGGAACAAAAGGCTGTTTCATTATCATTAAACGTGAGTTTGAGTCACTGTATGACTGGGTGTCTGGATTTTTATTTTTAGGTGCTTATAGATTACCAGTTTTGCCTGTTTGGTTTTCCCTTTGATATTTACATACCCTCTGCTTCTTGTTTCTCGCCCCCTTCCATTTTTTTCCTTCCCTCCTCTCCCTTCTCCCCTATTTATTTTGGGTCTGGACATCCTAAACTCAAAACTCTGATCATCTGAAGAAGTGGGCTGTGCACACAAAAGCTCATGATACCATCTACGTGTTTTCTTAGTCTGTAAAGTGATACCAGACTATTTGTTGTTTTTTAAGTTTATCCTGTACAGACCAACTTGGCTACCCCCTGAAGCTTCTGGATTTTTATTGTAAGCCAGGACTTTCTAAAGCTCCTTAAATGTTAATTTTGCTGTTAAAGCAATGCTGTCCATGTCTTTGATCCTCCAGGTCGGTCAATCCTCATAGCTGAGGTTAAAAAAAAAGATCGATTGAATGATCCTGGGACTTTATTTTTTTCGGATGTGAGAAGTGTTTGATGGGAAGAAGTGCTTTGAACAGGCCTAACTTTGCAGTAATCCTTGGCTGATGTTTGCCAGAGATACTCATTGTTTCATTTTCCATGTTCTATTGTGCTGTGCTGAGCTGATGGATAAGATTCGCTGCATGGTGAGGCTGCTCAGGTTACCTGGGCCACTTGAAATGCTCTCCATTCTTGAGGACAAGTATTTCATTCATTCGGAAAGAATCTCACTTCTGGGCGGAGACAGGGCCAGAAGAAGTCTATGGGCCACTTTAGCTTCTCTCTCTTGCTCTCTCTGTTTTTTTTGTTGGTTTGTTTTTTGTTTTTTTAGTTGCGCTCCATAGGTCGGAATTTCCTCTGGAGTCAGGTAGGGTTGCTAATCTTGGCTGGACATATTCCTGGGGAGTTCATTTTATGACATAATCTTGAGTTCCTGGAGACTCCAGGACAATCCCAGACAGATGGTGACTCTATTTGGAGTGCTCTGCTCTTAATTCTCTCTAGGGTGCATCTACCCTGCACCGTACCTCGAAATAAGAGACGCAATTTGAGCTATGCAAATTGCGTATTTTATTTCAATCGTATTTCGAAATAGCGTATTTTGTACTTTGGTGCTGTCCACACATAACCCATTATTATGAAACATCCCTTACTTCTCGTGGAATGAGGTGTACAGGGACGTTGGAACAGCGAGCCCGTTATATTTCAAAATAACGGGCTTGCTGTGAAGATGCGGGATAGCTATTTCGGAATATCCTGAAATAGCAATGCAGTGTAGAGGTAGCCTCGAGGGCCAAGCAGGCAGGGTGCACAGAGGTGGGTGGTGGAAGTGGTAAGGTGGCTCTGTGTGATCTTTCCTGGAACCAGAGGAAGCTCCTTTCTGTGAGATCCATGGACTTGATGCTGCACTAGCCAGAGAGGGACATATAGAGGGTTGGAATGGGGGTACCCATCCATGTTCCCTCGAAACGTTTCCATTCATGTGCGGAATAAATTTTGTTATGTGCACTGAGGCATGTGCAGATGTGCACCACCAGTAGAAACACATGCTGCAGGCTACGGGCGCTCTGCTAATCAGCTGGGCAACATGTGAATCTCTCCTGGGTGGCTGCACAAGCATTCAACTTAGAAGGAGCACTGGTCCCCATTGTCCGCTTCTTTTCCTCCGTGCCTGATGGATTTTTGATAAAAGAAACTAGTCTGGAGTCAGTATTATCCCCTACGCAGCTATGGTGGGCGAGTGCTGAATAGCTGAAGCAAAGGTATCCAACATCCTCTGCAAAGAAGGGGGCTTGGCAGAGCTGGAGCTACCTTTTCATGATCATCTGAGATTCCTTAAAATGTTTCCTGGGCTGTCGGCCCGCTGTCAAGGTGTGCCATCAAACTCCCACTGAAGTCAATAAAAAATTTCCCCTTAACTTCTGTAGAAGTTGGATCAGCTTGTGGTTTTTACAAGACATAGGCCTAGGCTCCCTCATTGGGTAAACCTATGATTTCCTCCTCCCAGATCCTCAGTCCCAAGCACACCCACCCTCCTCCCTCCCACAGATGCTCTGTTTGTTGCTGTGGAATTTGTTTTTTTCACACCTGTTAAAGCGGCCAAGAAGCATAATCCCAAAAGAAAGCACTTTTCAGGTTCAATGAATGGCATCTCTACTCAGGGCGATTGTGTTGGTCTGGGTACAACGATACGTTTGCAGAGATCAATGTGAGTGTAACCTGATGACACAAGTTGCATGCCTTAAAATGTCAGGCAAAGTTCACACAACCCATGTGAAATGAGTTAAAATTTAACACAAGTCCGCAAAGTGTGCTGTAATTGCATCCATGATGTGGAGGGGAAAGCATGCACCAGCATGTCCAAAATTCTCCTAAAGCATATTATTCCTCTTGAAAAGGATCTATTTAAAGGAGGTAGCTGCCATGATATGTATAGAGAGGTGTGTTCTTTTCTTTCTCAAGCCAAAAGCCCTGTTCTGTAAACTTCTGAGTCATTTGGCAACATTTGTGATGTGCCAAAAATGGTTTAAAAATCACGAAGTGTTCAGCTGAAACAGAAGCAGGGAGAACACGGCTCAGGCCACACGAGCTGAATGCTAACTGGTTTCAGCGCTGAGCACAACAGTCAATTAAACTGTACCCACACATTTTGCGTAAAATGGCTTTCCAGCATCTTGACACTGCAGTGTGGGTTTGTGGTGCTTTTCCTTTACTAGCTGCCAATTTTCTTTTTTCTCCTGGTGGGGGAGATTGCAAACTCCACAGGGCTTTGGAAATGGAAAGTCATTTTGTTTTTCTTTAGTATGTTTCTTGAGCATGCTCCCCTCCCCCATCCTGTAAAACAAAGCCTTTAACATTTTGTAGTAGAACTGTGCTGGTATAGGAGCTGGGCTGCTCTGGAAAGAGATGGGCTCTGTTCCTGGTTCTGGATGGTAAAGGTCAAGTTACTTACCCTTTGTGTGCCTCAGTTCCCCATCTGTAAAATGGACATAATAATATTCCCCTGACTCAGTAGAGTTTTGCATGTACTTGGGACAGTATCAGATACTACTCTGCTGGGAACCATACAAACATCTAGCTGGAAGGGGGGGGGGTGTCTATGGATATGCAAGATGTTTACCTACGTCTACGTCTACACTGCAGAGTTTTTGCGCAAAAACGGCTGGTTTTGCGCAAAAACTCATGGAGGGTCCACACTAGAAGCATGTTTTTGCACAAGAAAAAGTACAGTAGATTGTCAGAAGACAGGGCTTTTTCTGCAAGAGTTATTCCTTTTTCTACGAGGAATAAGCCTTTTTGTACAAGAGCTTTTGCGCAAAAAGGCGTGTGTGGACGGACAACAGGGGTTTCTATGCGGAAAAAGTACAGGTGCTCTGATGGCCACTCTGTGAATGGCCATCAGAGCTTTCTTGCACATTCAGTGTGGATGCTCTCTTGCGCAAAAGCACATGGCAGTGTGGACGCACTCTTGCACAAGAAACCTGCAGTGTAGACGTAGCCTACCACAGTAATGGGTAAAGAATCTATGCTAGCGTTGCCATCTTTCTAGTGGCTGGTAACTGCACCTCTAAGGCCTGCAACCTGTATTGACTCTTTTTTCCCCTAGACTCCAACCCTTGTTCACCTCCTCCCTTGAGGCTCTGCCCTTTCTCTGTCCCACCCTCTGCTTCACCACTTCCCCCCAAGATTAAAAAAACCAAACAGTAGAGCTTGTCATATGGCACCTGGACCCACAAGCCAAAACCCGGGTGGTTGGGGTGAAAACTGGACAGATGGCAAATCTAATCTGTGCTGAGACAGGCTGACGGGGCATATGTCCAGAAACATGGGGCACATACTACCTCTCATGAACATCATGGAAACTGTAAAAGGAAAAGAGTTGCCAGGTCATCTAGTCTATGCCTCGTGGCCAGGGCAGGAGAGTCATGTCCCTTCCAGAGCAGATACGGGTGGCTTCTGCCCAGCAAGATAAAATGAAGCAGCAGGGGATAGTCTCGCATTCTCCACGCCAACTCCCCTGGCCAGGAAGCAATGTGATAACAGCAGAAATGCAGCAGGAAAACAGGAACGTGAAAGCAAGCAGACATTATAACTTGCCAGCAAAACCTTTTTCCCCCTCTTGCTTGTAGTGATGGACTGGAACGGGCGGAAGAGCAGAATTGAACCCCCTTGCAGCCACGTGGTCTCAGCAGAACAAAGTTGCAATGTGGTTAATTAAAGCACACCCCAGGCTGGATTCTGTGGAGCCACACTACTTTATGGGAGGCAAGGACAAAATGCCATCACTGCATTTCATAGCACTAGCTAATGGTTTGCATCTCCTTAGATTCCTGGTAGTGGAATATTGCAAAGCATGATGGGTGGCCAAGTTTTCTCTCTGTGTTTGTTCACTCTTCTTCCAACTTTCCTTGCTCCTCGTGGTTACAGAAGTCAGAGTAAGAAGACCACCAGCTCAACGTTATTTTGAAATAAAGGCTTGTAGTGTAGACGTGCCCGATGTTACTCCGATATAACACTGCTGTGGAGATGTACCCTCAGTGTTTCCAGTCCTAGACTGAAGTGTCCACATTGCATTGTAAATCTGGTTTGACAGTGGCTGGACCCGAGTCTCACAGCCATAATGTGCAATGCAGACTTTGTCTTAGGTCTGTGTCTTGAGCTGTATCCTTCTGCAAAGGGACAGGGTGTAGTGAGCAGTGTTCCCTGTAAACTCAGCATTTGGGCAGCCACCCAAGAGAGATTCAGGTGCTGCCCAGATGATTAGCAGAGCACCCACTGCCTCCCATAGCCATCAGCATGTGTTTTTTATTGGGGTGCACATCTGCACATGCCTTGGTGCATATAATACAATTTATTCCACACACAAATGGAAACAAAATTAGAGGGAACATTGTCCCAAACCACAGAGCAGTTAGGTTCTGTCCTGCTCCTTGCAGGATCCTAGGGTGCTTGGGTGCTTGCTGACTGATTCAGGTGTGAACAGAAGAGGAGCTTTTTCTCAAACCTAGCGTGCAGTGTAGTCATTCCCCTTCTCCCTCACTGCTTCTCATCTTCCAGCAGGATTTTGTGGGCAGACCCTGCTTGTTATCACCATCCCATACACCATGAAGCACGTTGTTGGCAGTTACCAAGAACAGCATGGGGTGTTCTCTGATCAACTGAAGAATCAGGTTCCAGTTGTAAAAATCATGATACAGCCCTTAGTCCAGTGATGGTTCTAAGTGTGGCCCACGAGGCATTTTGTTTCCTGTTTCTCATGTGCAGAGTTACCAGAGTCTGCTGGTTTCTGTCCATGTAGTTTTTTTCCCTGACGGTGTTACTCAAGCGACACACACATGAAGTGAGGTGCAGGCTGATTGCTCACAACACTGACCATCAGAGCTGGGCACTCCCTTTGCATCCCATCCAAGCATGGTTCACAATCAGCATACACTGCAAATTCTAGGCACGCATGTGTAACGTTGACAGGTGGAATCGAACCTGGGACCTTGAAAGGTTAGCACATGAGCCAAAAGCCAGCTGGCTGTTAGCTGCAGCCCCTAGGCAGCTTCATTATTCCCTCTGTAAGCAAGTTCAGTGCCACTACCTGGGACAGTACATCCCACCCAGCAGGTCTGTGGGTTACACAAGCGCCGGTAGCGAAACTACCCTATCCCTGGAGGCCGTCTTGGTTTCAACAATCTTGCAGCCCACTGAGATGAAGGAGGGCCACTCAAGCAGCCCACTCCCTCACCTAGTCTGCCCGTCGCTGACTCGCTGGAGAGTTCCTTAGGGCAAGGACTTGACTTTAGAGATGGAGCCACATTGCAAAGTTACGGGGGTGGTTGGAGCTCGGTTTTGGTCTGGTGACTCTTCTCTGTTCATTGCATGTAGAGCACCTGTGGTGCTCTGTAATCCTACTGATCCGTGCTGTGTTTGATCTTCTGTAGGGTGACCATACATCCCGTTTTGGCCAGGACAGTCCTCCTTACAAGCCCCCCCGCTGCCAAACTGGGCATTTGTCCCATTTGCGCTTGCCAATCGATTACCCAAGGGGAAATAGTGAGGGAGGCATCAAGACACCAATGGGCGTTGAGCTCATGGTTGATGATGATGACGATGAAGTACAGACTGGACTAATGACTAGGTTTGCCCAAAACAGTATGTGTGTGGGGGGAAGGGAGGGGTGACTCCTAGCAGGGTGCGGGAGAACATGTGTGTGGTGGGGAGCAGCCAGGCCAGCCCCACGCAGGGTCCTGTTTTCCCTTTGGAAAAATCTGGCCACCCCAATCGTGTGGCGCATCTGTTGTATGCGGCCACTCGACAAGGCTGCCAGCTGACTGCAGGGGGACTGTGCTTAGCAAGCACCGGAAGGTTTGCTCAGCTCCTAAGGGCTTCTTCATAAGCAAGCTACAAACAAATGTAGCACTTACGGCTCAGAAGAGTAAACACTTCCGTGAGCTCTCCTCTGCCCGAGTGCTTTGTTTATTATTCAGAGCGGCTAAGCGGGGAGCGGTGTCCCATGGACATGGAGTACCTCCTTCAGATGAGCCAGCTTCATTAGATCCCAGTTGCCCAGCGCTTTCGCTCTGAGAGAGGGGCCAATGAGCAACAGCTGAACCAAGAGTGATTGCTTCCAGATGCCAAGTACTCCTGCCCCGCTCCCGGCACTGTCTGTGATGACCCCCACCCCTGTGCGGTGCACCATCTAGGCCTTTCTCTCAAGGAAGGCTGTAAGTGGACCGGTCAAGCTGGGACACCTCATGCTGCAGGAATTCCAGATGGAGGCTGCCAGTGGAGCAGCCCCAGGGCTCAGAGGGGCCGAAATGTAAAATGTACATCCTGGGATTCAGGACAGAGAATTCAAAAGCGGAGCATCAGGAGCCATGGTTTCAGACACCCTGAATTCACCTTCGCAACCATCTGGGCCTACAGAACAGCCGCAGGCTTAGTTTGCACCTGTCAATCCTGTCTTCCCATATCTGGGCTGGGCAGCTGGAATTTCTTTCACGTTGTCTTCCGAGCTGCACTGGCAGTGGGCCAGACTTGGAGGCATCCAGCTATAGGCTGCTACTTGGGTTAAAGACCCCTCCTGAAAGTGAACAGAGCACGGCTAACTTGTGTGAACGGTGGAAGCAGAGAGCGTATGAGAACGATGCAAGTGAGCTAGGTTAAAGAGGCACAAAGTCACAGGGTTAGAGGCAGGCCCTGGCCTAAAGCGCTTATTGTCAAGACAAACAAAGGGGAGAAAGGGATGGAGCAGCCAAGAGGCAGTGTCAGAAGTAAGACATGGAGAGGCTGTGTGATTTGTCCAAGGTTATGCAGAGAATCCATGGTTGAGGCAGACCCTGAATGCAGATCTCCCGAGTCCCAGATCAGCGCCAGAACATCTCCTTCCCCCTGTGTCTACCCCAGGGGGAAATGCTCCATTTCAGATAACCTTGTACACTGGTAACCACTGGCAAATGGTCACCACCCATAAAAGCCAGATACCTAGTTTAGAAGGAGAAGGTGGATTGTGGTTAGAGTGGGACTTGGAAGACCTGTTTTTTTATAACACCAACAAACCTTGGTTGTCTGTGGGCAGAATTGAACTTGGATGCTCTGGAGTTCAGTATATGAGCAAGCCTTTGCCGCATGAACTAAAAGCCAGTTGGCTCTTAGCTAAGGCTGTAGAAGAGACTCATTATTCTCTCTAAGTGGTCTCTGTGTCACTAGATGGAACAATACACCACATCCAGACACTGTCTGGGTTACATTTACATCCCTGCTCCGCCACAGATTTCCTCTGTGTGTCCTAGGGCAAGTCCCTTAGCTGTTTTGCCTTAGGTCCCTACTTTCCAATGGGGGAAAATACTTCCCTACCTCACAGGGGTATTGTGAGGACAAATATGTTAGAGACTGTGAAGCACTCTGGGTGTGTCTAGACTACAGGGTTTTTTCGAAAAAAGTAGCCTTTTTTCGAAAAAACTTCCCCTGCGTCTAGACTGCTGCTGCATTCTTTCGAAATTAAATCGAAAGAACACGGCGGTTTTTTTGACCGCGGTAAACCTCATTTTATGAGGAAGAATGCCTTTTTTAGAAAGTGCTCCTTCGAAAAAAGGCGTTCTTGAATGCAAACAGGGCTTTTTTGAAAGAGAGCATCCAGACTGCCTGGGTGCTCTCTTTCGAAAAAGCGGCTTGCTTTTTCAAAAGAAGTGGTTGCAGTCTAGACACTCTCTTTTGAAAGAGGCTTTTTCGAAAGATTCGAAAAAGCCTCTTTCGAAAGAGGCTTGTAGTCTAGGCTTGTAGTCTAGACGTAGCCTCAGATACTATATTAATGGAGGCCAGACAACTTCTTTAGATAGCTAAAACAAAAGACAGGACTATGCAGCACTTTAAAGACTAACAAGATGCTAATTATCTTACCCATTACAAAGATAGCTTCCCCAATTATCACCCCAATATCATTATCTCATAGACACTAACCTCTCCCCCTCTCCCCCCATTCTAAAATCTGATTTGTCAATTTTATATGTGTTCACTTTTTTTTATTGTATCCCTTTGGTATATATGGTCACGCCAATTTTCTTCCACAATTTGATCTGAGGAAGTGGGTCTGGCCCACGAAAGCTCATCACCTAATAAACCATCTTGTTAGTCTTTAAAGTGCTACATAGTCCTGTCTTTTGTTTCAGCCAGACCAGACTAACACGGCTACATCCCTATTACTATTTTGGATAGCTAGTAATACCAATTAAACTTAAAACAACCCCTTGACAGAGAGTTATACACTCTTACAGCTGAAAAGTGCTATAATGAGCACCTGTTGAGGAATAAGAAAAACACTCAGCACTAAAACATCATCACAGCACTAGACACAATAACAGACCAGGCACAAGAAGAATGACACACAGACAAAGAAGAGCAAAACTTATATCACGGAAGAGTACAAGAACATCAGATAGTGCAGAGCCTGGCCAAGAATGGTAACACTAGAGGAGACTTAATCTTTCCCTCAGAGCCCTCAAAGCCACAACAGCCACACAAATAAAAGCTGTGTCCCTACAACATACTAACTCTTGTTTTGAATGAGTCAAGAACTTTGGTATCAATGGGAGAAGGATGCCAAGGTTTAACTTACATCATCTCCCATCCCTGCTGAGTGGGAGAGACGTGTCAATGCTGTGCCCATAGCTACCTGCCAATTGCAACAAAAGGCAGCCAGCTCGGTGTTTCAGTCCAGGCTTCTCAATCTGCCAAGGCCCCAATATGAAGAAGAGACAGGATGAAGGGCATAAACCCTACTCCTAATGCAGGAAGCTCTCAATGCCGTGGGATTCCTTCCTTTAGTATAAATAGCTCTTTCCATAGCACCTCATCATGACTTTGCATTTCTGCTGTCAACCATCTTCAGCAAAAAAGAGGGAACAAGAAATGTGGAGCATGTAGATAACTTCGGGGCTAAAATGATGGACAGCTCTCGAGGGACATGTGGGAGGTCTACCTGAGTCCAGACGCCATTTGCAACCCACTTGAGGACAGGCCAGCTTTGTGGCAACATTCATAAATGTTCCATTTGCGTGATTGCACAACTTTGTCAGTTGAACCCGGGCCAGTTTTGCAGAGAAACGGAGACGGCTGACCTTAAAGAGGTAGCTCTGAAACACCACGGGCAAACTTCCCACATTTGAATTATTGGTTCAGATTTGCTTTTCACAGTGGGACCTGGCTCCACTTTTCCCAACAGGATTTTGAGATTGAAACCGGTCATTTTGTCAGATCTGGCAGAAAAGCAAAAATCGAGGGGCCCCAAAATAACCCCTCCCCCCCAACAAAAAGCTGAAACAAAGATTTTGGGGGGGGGTGCAGAATTCCATAGAAAACGTTCTTAGCTCTCACTGGTAGCTGCAGCTGTATGTGAGGCTAGCAACTCTTCCTCAAGACTTTGCCTGCATTGACCTGCAGATGCACCCCAGACTACAAATAGCACCTGCTGTTCTAGGAGCTCTACCAAGCTCAGACTGTCAAGTGGGTTGTGGCTTTGGTTGGTGATGTGCTGCAAGGCCAGGGTGGGCAATATGCAACGTAGAAGCCAGATGCCATGTGCTGGGGTTAGCATCTGGCAGCCCCCCAGGGGCTAATACTAGTGAACCACGCCCAGTCCGCGGGCAGCTTATTGCCCACTGCAGTTCAGGGACTTGTTTTCTAAAGAGCTTATTTGTGACACTGTAAGTAATTGTTTAATGAACACAGCTCCATTTCCCCCATTTGTAAATTACTCATGACGTCATCTTGATCTTTGATCCATTACTTGCAATATTTCACCTAAATAATGTATGCAAATATATTTCAGTCTCTGGACAGTTCTGAAGCTGTTCCATTCACCTGTTTTCTCTCCCTGATAGGGAGACTGATCCAAAGCTGACTGAAATCAATAGATGATGGGGGGGGGGCGAGTGTTTTTCCAGATTACTTCAGTGAGCTTTGGATCAGGTCCTGACTGACGGACCAGGTGGCTAACACATGGCAAATAGTACACAAGCAGCAGGGAATACTTTTCTTTGCGCACAAATTGCACGTTTGCATGTGACTATAGATATTCACAGGAAGGGTAATCATTCACTACACAGTCCCACAAACGACAACCCATCCATCTGCATTGTCACTAGCAGTGGCATAAACCAATCTAAATTCCTCAATCAGGGCCTCGTTGTACAGGTTGCACCTCTCTAGTCCGGTACCCTTGGGAACTGATCGGTGCTGAACCAGAGAATTTGCCAGGCTACGAAAGGTAATATTGTTTAGCAGCATCACCAACACTTCCACTGCTTACTGGGCTCTTAGGAGACATTTAGGAGTAAATTAGAGCTAAATAACAGCACAGAACACTGAGAGCTAGGACTGGTGGCTATAAACAAACTTTATGGGACGGCAGGAAACTCGGGCACACCCATGATAAGCGGGCATCCAGCTAATTAAAATCACAGCATGGATGTTGCTGGACCAGAGAGTGCTGGACTAAAGAGGCTCACCCTCTACTAAGCATTGCATTCACATAAAATGAAAAGATGGTCCCTGTCCAAATCATCGCAGACCAAGAGGCAACCAGTGGAAACAACAAACAGAGGAGAGAAGTATAACATGACGAGGAGACACTGATGGTTTTTAATAATAAGGGATACAAACATGGCCAAAGCCAACACTCGCTTCTTTGCCTATGCACAGATGCTCTCAAACAGCATTTTTGTTCTCCCTGCTCAGAAGATGGGTTTCATCAAGTAATCCAGCCCTTTCCCTGAACACTTCTGGCAGGGGCAAACCAAGCAAAACCCAAGCCCAGCCAGCCTAGCCCATATAACAAATGACACTGGGACTGTGATTAGGTGTTGGTAGAGGATCCTTTCCCGCAAGACGAAACAAGACTAGATCAGTAAATAAGTAACATTACAGTTGTGGATGATGGATGGCAATTACTTCATCTACCCTCAATTGAACTACTGTACAGGGGAAATATATGCTGACTACATGTGGGAATTGCTCTTTTCCATATTCTGCTTATGTTCGTGCTTCTATGAAAACACTGGAACAGCAGAAGGGTGTTACCTTTTACTTGAATTTTGTGTAGGGTTATTGCACAGAACTTTGTTGTGGGTTAATATTATATTAGGCTGTTGAGAAGTCTGCCTTCTGTCATGAAAGGCAAACAGAAAGCTATTTAAAATAGCCTTTCCTATGTCTAATATCACATCTGCACAGTATAGCTAATGCCCAGCGTAGCAATGCATGTCTAAAGCATGTCCAGTGTTGTCTTTGGCAAGAAACCTTCTTGGGCTGTTATGGGAGGTCAAATGTTACTTCCCCCCTTTCATGGACTTATAAACAGAAAAATCTTAAGGGATTTGCCCAAGGTTATGTAGTTAGACAATGACTAAGCTGGGAGCAGAACTTGGTAACAAGTGTATCGGTCTAAGACCCTGCGTAGGAAGTTGGAGGTCTTCGGCACTCGAACCTTAGGTTCTAGGATCTGTGGCAAAGCTCCGGTTTTGCCTCGGGGGTCCTGAGCTTCTAGTAGGTTAGGGCTTGCCTCAGAGACACACTGTGACCCTCGACGTAGCCTCTCTCCCTTTCTGGAGGCCAGGATTACAGCCAACTGAGCCATCTTCATCATAGGCCAGTCAACGAGTTTGGCTTGAGAGCCCTCCTTAGACTCAATCGTCCCTCTTCAGGGACTGTCTTTGTGGTGGTGTGGGGAAGGTTTGGGGGAACTGGGACCCACCCTCTACTCCGGGTTATAGCGCATGGACCCTCCTAATGGCAGCAGCAACTGGTAGTTTTTCCTCCATTACCAGAGCTATAGCTCTACCTTGGGCCACTTCCCCAAATGGTCCCTCCCAGCACCTTGCTCCTGGTACCTGACTACTGTCCTCCTCCCAGCTTTTCCACTGCACTCCACCTTGCCCCCAGCCCCTAGCACACTACCCTCTCTGACGGGGAGCCTTTTAAACTAGTGCCAGCAGGTTCTTGATAGGCTGCAGGTGTTCTGATTAGCCTGTCTCTCTCTTCATTGCTTCTAACAAGTTCTTCATTGACCCCAGGTGTCTTATGGTGTCTGTCTGACTTAATTGGTTCTAGTACATTCCTGATTGCTCTGGAGCACCCCTGCCTTGGTCACTAAGGCTACGTCTACACTACGAGTTTCTGCAAGATTGATAAACCTCCTTTTTGGGGGCATAAGGATCTTGCGCAAAAAGGGATTTTTGTGCAAAAAGAAAATGTCCACACTGCTTGTTTTTGCTCAAAAACCCCAGCGCAAAACAGATCGGCAGAAAATACGCAAATGAGATTGCGACTCATGCAAATGAGTCCCTCATTAGCATATTTTTGGCTGAGAAAACTCATAGTGTAGATGTAGCCTCAGGGAACAGAAAACAATTCATCCAATGGCCAGTATACTTACCTTCTACCCGACTCCTTCAGCCAACTGCTATCACAGACCCTAAATAAAGATGCAGAGCTATTTCCTGACTCTGGCTGGCGGCCTGATCAAACAGGTCCAATTTACAACCCAAGATATGGAAGGAGTTAAGCCTGTCCCTAAGGCAGAAGGAACCAGAGCAGAAATACAGAGATCCTGCAGGAAGCAATCCCAGGCGTGTGTGCTGTGTTATGGGCACTGAGTCTATCCAGTAAATGCAGCCACAGTCCCTATATCAGGTGTAATTCGCAGCATTATTATTGCTGTTTCAAGTATGCATGCGGATTCGCTCGCTTTGGAATAAGAGTGCCCTATTTCAAAGTAGCTCAGTTCAACGGTTTATTGAGCTTTCTGTTACCATGTAGACAAGCCTCCAGTCAAGCTGACCGTGGTCACTTGAAAGGGCCTTGCTCCGCTCTTTGATTGCATTAGCCGTTCTCAGAGTCGGTCACAAGATTATTTCATCGCCAGCTGGAC
The DNA here is from genome assembly GCA_032595735.1 of Pelochelys cantorii. Taxonomy (NCBI): domain Eukaryota; kingdom Metazoa; phylum Chordata; order Testudines; family Trionychidae; genus Pelochelys; species Pelochelys cantorii. The sequence continues at coordinate 9,438,402 of CM064347.1, forward strand.
TCATCACAAACAGCCTCTTGACCTTCCCCGTCACGGCCCAGGCTTGTCAGTCACTTCTCAGGGGCGTAGTCCCCCTCAACTTCCACCTGTGGAACAAAAATGCCTTCAAAGCCTGCAGGACAGTGGCAGAGGTAACACCTTTTCCCTTCCCCCTCTTACAGAGAGATATTGCACTCATTCATCTCAGGGGCTGCAAAGTGCTTACAGGCTGACAATACATTATGATGATGTAGGTCTTCATTTCATGCTGTCAGGGACTATAACAACTGTATCTATTACCCAGGAGGCCTAACGGGAGTTTTCAGGGAGCTCGTTTACCTGGGCCTAGGCTAACTTGACCTTTCTTTAGCTGAATGCTAAGGGCAGTTCTGCTATCTTCCCCCCTCCCCCCTCCTGTGATCTGCTGTAATATGGAAGGAGGAAGGCCTGCTGATGCTGTTATCTGAGCTGGGTTGAGCAGAAGGGAGCAGGGGGATGACAAATCAATGGCTCTGTGCTCGGTAAACACAAGTGGTAATTCTGCCAAGCGCAGGCTCATCAATTCCTGAACTCCACTGTGTCTTTCCGGGTGCTGGGCCTCAGAGCCCGTTTGTCTGAGTGAAAGCTCAGGTGTGGGGCTGTCACTGAGATAAAAGAGGCCTAATTAAGACTCAATAAGTTAAGTGATTTGTTCTCTTAGTGCAATATATTACTGCCGCCGATTGATCCCAGAAATACACGAGTCAGAGATACTGACAAGGCCAGATTCTCCCACCAAGCAATCTAGCTCACCAACGCACCACACTCGATCCTGGGCAAAGGCAGTGCAAGAGGGGAACAAGCATCCTGTCCAGGATGTTGTTAAGCCAGAGCTATTTACTCTGTGTGGTTAGTGAAAACCTTTCCTGGGAACAACTGCTAGTAATAAGGAAGTCATTTTTTCCGGGGGAGAATAACCCAAACACATCCTGAGACTCTGAACTGCTGTGATGAGGACAAGGCAGTAGTGCCCAAAAGGTTTCCGTTTGAGGGAGGAATCCAAGGTCCCTCTCAGGCTACGTCTAGACTGCAGAGTTTTTGTGCAAAAACTCGTGGAGCGTCCACACCTCAAGCGCGTTTTTGCGCAAGTAAATCGACAGAATGGAGGGGGTTTTGCGCAAGAGTTATTTCTCTTTCTACGAGGAATAACTCCTTTTTTGTGCAAGAGCTCTTGTGCAAAAAGATGTGTGTGGACAGGGAACTGCCTCTTTTTGCGCAAAAAAAACCCTATCAAAAAAAGCACAGGTGACCTGGTGTACATTCTGTGAATAGCTACCAGTGCTTTCTTTCAAGAGAGCGTCCAGGCAGTCTGGACGCTCTCTCGCGCAAAAGCACATTGCTTTTTCGATGCGCTTTTGCAGTGTGGACGCTCGCTTGCACAAGAAGTTTTTGCAGAAGATCTCTTCCACAAAAAGCTTCTTGCACAAGAAGCCTGTAGTGTAGACATAGCCTCAGAGTGTGTGGTTGATTGGATGGGTTCAGCCAACGATGGGAGGGAAGAGGTCCTGCCTATCTGTGAAGAACTGGGATTTGCTTCTAGAACACTGTTTCTGAAAGTGGTCCACGAAACCACTTTGAGAAACCTGTTAGCGGGCCGTTCCGGAGTGTTTGCTTATCAACGCCATGGCCATGGATCCTCAGAGCTCCTGTTGGCTCCGGTTCCCTGTTGGCAGCCAAGGGGAGCCATGGGAAGCGGTGTGGGCTGGGCTGACATTCCATCCAGCAGAGGGCAGTGACTCTCTCGTGGATGTGCACATCGAGTTCAGTGAAATGTTTCCACCTCAGCTTCTCTTTTAGTGAAGAACCAAGATTCTGCCGCGCTGAAATATTTCACAGATTTCATGCCAATTTCATTGAATTGATTCTGTTGAAAAAAAACTAAAAAAATTTGAAATGTTTTGATTTTTTTTATTCAAAATGATTTTTTTCCTTGAGAAATTTCCTCTGATATTATTTAAAAACAATCAAATGTTACAAAACCCTCAATCAAAACCGAACATTTGGATTCGGGGGAATAAAATGTTTTATTTTACCCTGTTACGGGGTTAACTCATGGCTGTGGTGCCTCCTGCTGGTCTCATAGACTCATAGACTTTAAGGTCAGAAGGGACCATTATGATCATCTAGTCTGACCCCCTGCACAATGCAGGCCACAGAATCTCACCCACCCACTCCTAGAATAATCCTCTCACCTATATCTCAGATACTGAAGTCCTTGAAACAATGGTTCAAAGACCCCAAGATGCAGAGAATCCTCCAGCTGTGATCCGTGCCCATGCTACAGAGGAAGGTGAAAAACCTCCAGGGCCTCTGCCAATCTACCCCGAAGGAAAATTCCTTCCCAACCCCAAATATGGCGATCAGCTGAACCCTGAGCATGTGGGCAAGACTCACCAGCCAGACACCCAGAAAGTTCTCTATAGTAACTCCTATCATCCCTCCATTGACCTATTTACCACTGATAATGAATGGTCAACTAGTTACCAAGATCATGTTATCTCATCAAACCATCCCCTTCATAAACCCATCTAGTTTAATCTTGAAGCCAGATAGGTCTTTTGCCCCCACTACTTCCCTTGGAAGGCCGTTCCAGAACTTCACTCCTCTAATGGTTAGAAACCTTCATCTAATCTCAAGTCTAAACTTCCTACTAGCCAGCTTATATCCATTTGTTCTTGTGTCCACATTGGTATTAAGCTTAAATAATTCCTCTCCCTCCCTGTTATTTAGCCCTCTAATATATTTAAAGAATGCAATCATGTCCCCCCTCAGCCTTCTTTTGGTTAAGGTAAACAAGCCAAGCTCCTTGAGTCTCCTTTCATAAAACAGGTTTTCCATTCCTCGGATCATCCTAGTGGCCCTTCTTTGTACCTGTTCTAGTTTGAATTCATCCTTCTTAAACATGGGAGACCAGAACTGCACACAGTATTCCAAATGGGGTGTCACCAATGCCTTGTATAATGGCACTAACACCTCCTTATCCCTACTGGAAATACCTCGCCTAATACATCCCAAGACATGATTAGCCTTTTTCACGGCCATGTCACAATGGCAGCTCATAGTCATCCTATAATCAACCAGGACTTCTCCTCCTCCGTTACTTCCAACTGATGTGTCCCCAGCTTATAACTAAAATTCTTGTTATTAATCCCTAAATGAATAACCTTACACTTCTCACTATTAAATTTCATACAGGATGGTCACCCTGGGAGTGTACCACCTTCTGGACGCTGTCTTGCCAGACTTCACTCTGTTCATTCGCATTGGAAAAGATTTAGAAAAGGGCAGCAAAAATGATCAGGGGTTTGGAATGAGTCCCGTATGAAGAGAGATTAAAAAGACTGGGACTTTTCAACTTAGAATAGAGGAGACTAAGGAGGGATAGGCTAGAGGTCTATAAAATCATGACTGGTGTAGAAAAAGTAAATAAGGAAAAGTTATTTACTTATTCCCACAATATAAGAACTAGGGGTCACCACATGAAATTAATAGGCAGCAGGCTTAAAACAAACAAAAGGAAGTTTTTCTTCACTCAGTGCACAGTCAACCTGTGGAGCTCCTTGCCAGATGATGTGGTGAAGACTAGGATTTTAACAAGGTTCAAAAAAGAGCTAGATAGATTCATGGAGGTTAGGTCCATCAATGGCTATTAGCCAGGATGGGTAGGAATGGTGTCCCTAGCCTCTGTTTGTCTGGAAATGGATGACAGGAGAGGGATCACATGATGATTGCTTGTTGTGTTCCCTCCCTCTAGGGCATCTGGTATTGGCCACTGTTGGGAGATAGGTTACAGAGGTAGACGGACCTTTGGTCTGACCCAGTATGGCCGTTCTTATGCTCCATTGTCTCCACCATCTTTCTGTTGACCTGTGTCACTCCCTGGACTGCAGCGTCCTTTCAGGGCACTGCCCTTTGTCATTGCCCATCCGTCCGTTCTGCCCCCTTCTGGGCGTACCAGCAGTCCTCAGTTCTTACATCCGCCACTGTGGCCATCTGCAGCCCCAAAGTCTAGCCCATTGCCTCAGGGCCTAGGGAAAGTTTGTCAAGGCCATGCTCCAATATGGCTAGGTGTGGGGTAATGGGAAAGGAGGGGGCAGCCTAGTTTTGCCCTCCTTCTCTCTTCTTAGCTGCCCTCCATTTTCCCTCGGCCACTTCCCCTGGTACCCTTTTGCACCCTCCTGGCCCTCAAAGCAAGGCCACAGCCTGGCAAGTATCAGGCTGGAGCCTCTCTCTGCTCCCCTGAGCACTGCTCTGCCCCAGGTGCTTCACCCTTCCTCGTCAGGAGCTAACTGCCCTCTGCTCTGACAAGCTGTTCCTTGTGCCACGGCTGTCTCAGCAAGCCGCCTTTTGATGGGCTTCCTGTTAGCCTCTCTCTGGTTGAAAGGATTTGCGGTGGCTCCCTCCCATCTCTCTCCACGAGGCCACGCTGCCTCAGGAATGACCAGACCTGCCAACCGGGGGTTGGCGAGGAGGGGGCAATTGCCCTGGGCCCAGCCATTTAAAGGGGCCCAAAGCCCCTTTGAACTGACACGAGAGTGCCGGAACACTGCGTGGCACTGCTTTGGGGGCTGGGGAGGGGGCCAGCACCGCGGTCTGGGCAGCCTTAAGGGCTGACTGCCCTCGGCCCTGCCCCTTCGGGCCCCCCTAGCTTGTCCCAGGGCCCGTGGTGGCTGTTGGCCCCACTGGGGAGTGACTCTGTCTTTGACAATCCTGCGGCCTTCAGGGCTGAGACCGAATCCCAAGGCGTAAGAAAATCAGACCAAGGCCTGCTTGCACAAGCCCATGCGGGCCAAAGCAGTGCAGGCTTCCAGAGAGGGCATGGCTGCCAGGAGGCCTATCAGAGCTCCCTGATAACGCCTATCGCTTCTCTTGCACTTACTCACGTCCCTGAGCAGACGAGTGCTTGCCTCTGTTTTTTTCTCCTCATTAAGGAAGTCACACCCTTTGATTACATAACCCTCAACAAACCCTCTGCAAACGCAAACAGACTTGACATTCCCTTAACCTGCTGCACTCATCTTGGCAGAAATGACTAAATCACCAGAATCTGGTAGCCCATTTTCCCAAGTATCTCTTGCTTCATCCTGGAAGTGCCTGGGTTGCCTACTGAATCCAAACTTCAGGCTGGACTTTAGTTCACCAACACCAGCCCAGCAACCCTTGCAAAAATGACTCTAGGAGAATCAGCGAGCCATGCTGCACAATGTGTTTGTGTCCCAGCTTTCTGCATCTACATGCCTTAAGGTGTGTCTAGACTACATGGCTCCATCGATGGAGCCATGTAGATGAGGCAGGACAACAAAGGGAAATGAAGCGGTGATTTAAATAATCGCTGCTTCATTTAAATCAAAATGGTCACCGCGCTGTGCCGATCAGCTGTTTGTTGGCACAGCGCAGCAGTCTAGACAGGGATCTGCCGACCCCAGAACCCTTCATCAGCAGATCCTTTATGCCTCATGAAACTCTTTTTCAAGTAAACTAATCTACATGGCTCCGTCAACGGAGACATGTAGTTTAGAGGTACCCCCAAAGACATGCCTCCTTCATTAGTGCTGACTGGCTGTGGCATTCTGCTTCACTTCCTGTCCTGAATTGTTGCCTAGCATTGTTGTGCGCTGTTCAACCACAGCTCCGCATCTAATAGACAGGGCACAAGGTTGAGTCAGGCCACCTTGGTTCTAGTGTCCCTTCTGCCACTGATTTCTGTCTGTGACCTTGTACAGCACATCATTGACAATCTGCAACCTGACCTGGAAAATGATCCCTCCCTCTCACAACCCTGGGGAGACAGGTTAATCCTTGCCTACAGAGAGCCCCCAACCTGAAGCACATAGGGTTACCAGGTGTCCGGTTTCCACCTGGACTGCCTGTTATTTGAGTCCCCCGTCTGGTTAAAAAAAACAGAAAATACTGGACATATGAAATGTCCAGTATTTCCTGTTTCCCTGCTGCATCTGGTGGGGGCGGGGGAGTGAGGAGCGTGGGGCCATTTAAAGGCACAGCGCCCCCTTTTTTTTCTCAACAACTTTGGTCTCCCCCCCTTTTTTTTTTGCTCAACAGAACTTTTCCCCATTTTTTTTGGGGGGGGAGGAGGGTGTTCAGTATTTTTTGTTAAACCATCTGGCAACCCTAGTCAAGCACATGCTCGCTAGCGGCCATATACTACACCTTAGGTGCGCTCACCCAGGAAGCTACCCCTACAACAAACCTCATTGCCAACTCTGTCCATTTGTCTATACAAGTGACACCATCACCGCATTTAACCACACAAGCCACAACATCAGGGGCTCATAAAACTTCACATTCTCTAATGTGATCTATGCCATCAAGTGCCAGCAATGCCCCTCTGCCATGGATATTGGACAAACTGGACAATCCCTATGACAAAGGTTAAATGGACACAAATCAGACATCAGGAATGGTAACACACGTAAACCTGCAGGGAAACATTTTAATCTGCCTGGGCACTCAATCATGGATTTAAAAGTAGCCATTCTGCTACAAAGGAATTTTGCTACCCAATTACAGAGAGAGAGAGAGACTGCTGACCTGGAATTCATTTACAAATGTGACACTGTTGCCCTGGGTTTGAATAAAAACATTAACTGGTTAGCGCAATACAAAGCCAATTCCCCCTGCCTTTGACATTCACATTTTCATATCAAAAGGTATGACTAGGACACATCCAGCCCACTTAAGTAGCCTATTAACACGGGTCCTACAACTGACAGGTAATTGCTTTTGCTGTTATTATCTTGGAGTCTGTTATTTCCACTTCAACTCATCTGATGAAGTGGGTTTTACCCATTAAAGCTCATGATCCTATATATTTTTGTTAGTCTCTAAGGCTATGTGTACACTGCAACACTATTTCAGGATACCGGAGTATCCCGAAATAGTTATCCCACGTCATCACAGTAAGCCCGTTATTTTGAAATATAATGGACTTGCTATTCCAACATCCCTGTAAATCTCATTCCACGAGGAATAAGGGATGTTTTGGAATAGCGGGTTATTTTGAAATTATGAAATAAGCTATTTCAAAATAAGATCGAAATAAATTACGCAATTTGTGTAGTTCAAATTGCACATCTTATTTCGAGCTACAGTGCAGTATAAACGCATCCTAAGGGCAAGTCTACACAGCAGCATTATTTTGGAATAATGTCAGTTATTCTGAAATAACCGTAGTGCGCGTCTACACAGCAACCCAGTTATTTTGAAAGAAATTCAAAATAATGGGTTTCTTACTCTGACTTCTGTAAACCTCATTGTATGAGGAGTAAGGAAGTCGGGAGAAGAGTGCTCTGTTTCAAAATAAGTGCTATGTAGAGAGCGTCAAAAGTCAAAATAAGCTATTTCGACTTAAGCTACGCAAGTGATATAAGCTCAAATTGCGTAGCTTATTTAGAGTTTAGCCCTGCTGTGTAGTCATGCCTTAGGGTGGCACAGGAATACTTGTTGTTTTCAAAGTTACAGACTAACACAGCTACCCCTCGGGATGTGTCTACACTGCAGGGCTTAACTCAAAATAATCTACTCAAATTGAGTTATGTCAATTGCGTATTTTATTTCGAAATAGCTTATTTCCGAATAGGGAGTGTCTACACAGCACTTATTTTGAAATAGAGCACTTTTCCTACAACTTTCCTTACTCCTTGTACAATGAGGTTTACAGGAGTCGGAGTAAGAAGTCCTCCAGCTTGATAGTATTTCAACACTATTTCGAAATAACTGCCTACTGTGTAGACGCGGATTAAGTTATTTCAGAATAGTGCTGCAGTGCAGATGTACCCCAAGAGACTCTTCCCCTCTGTTTACTGGCTTGGGGTCCTTTTCACTAGATACAATGAATAAAATCCTCCTCTTTCACAACACAGACCCCTCCACACAGGGCCAGATTAAGACATGCTGAGGCCCTAAACTATGTCAAATTTAAGAGGCCCCAAAGCATTACTAAAATAATGTGGCTTATTCTAACTGTAAGGATAATAAAAATAGAAATAATAACATTTGATATTTGCATATATACTAGTACATAGGCGAAGATGCAACTAAAAATGAGTAATTTTTTTTTTAAATTAGAGGCCCCTCATAACCTGAGGCCCTAATCTGTAGCTTACTTAGCTTGTGCATAAATCCACTTCATGATTGTGGGTAGTGGTCGTGGGGCAGCAATACTCCCTGGAAAGAGTGGGGCTTCTGGCAGAAGGGGCAGGGCCTCGGCTGGAGGGGGTGATTTCCTCTGGGCACTGCATGCCCCTGGTGGAGGAAGGAGACTTCACGTGCTCCCCTGCCCCAACCCGGCCGGGGCACCTGATGCCTAGAGAGAACCACCAGCTGTTCTGAACAGCTGGCAGGTCCCTCTAGGTGCCACATGCCCCTGGCTGGGAGAGGAGACTTTGCACACTCCCCGGCACCCAGGCCAATAGACCTGAGGGCAGGAGAGTGCACAAAGTCATTCACTGTTCAAAATGGCTGGCGGCTCCCTCTAGGCTTGTGGGGGGAAGGGGACCATCAGCTGCTTTGACCCAGGGGTGTAGCAGGGCAGCTGCGGGCTGGATCAAATGGCTAGGCGAGCTGTATTCGGCCCACGGGCCATATCTTGCCCATCCCTGGGCTAGGAGGTTCAGATCTGAGCCCAGAGTTTTAAGGTGTTTGAGTCCAAGAGTTTTGGTTCCAACTCTTCTGCTGAGTCTTCTTAAAAATCCTGTGGACATCTTAGCTTATCATTTGAGCAGAGGAGGTCAGAGACAAGCTGCTTTGTTTTCCTCCTCTTCGTAACAAATGCCTTTCTTCTTTGCCTAGCCAGCAGCCCAGGGCAATATTTCTAAAAGGCAAGCGTATTGCCTAACTGGAGACAGAAGAAAAAATAAACCTGTTAGGCAGGCCAGTTAAGTACCAACGAGTCACGTGTCACCTACCGGCAGCTGACTTGCCCTCCTTTTCTTGAGGCTGAACGTCAACAGGTAAGTGATACACAATTTTGGGTGAATTTCCCCCCTCCCTTGTGAGCTACAGGGTCTGGTTAAAAACCCATCAATACAGATGGAGTCTTTCCACTGACTTCCCTGGGTTTTGGATCACATCAGACCCTCCAACAGGACTTCACTACAGAGACTGGTTTCCCTCTACATGAGCAGCATCTACCAGTCTATATTTAGCTCCATGTTTCAGCTGTAAAGTGGAAGGAAAGGAGCATGTCTTCCTCGCCATAGGAACATAGGGACCAATCATACAAATAATCTATATTTTAATTTTTTAACAGGGTTCTACATTAGCCAAAGCTAAGTGAATGGGAATGAGAATTATGTGATTTAATGTCCATTACAAATGCCTCTGAATCTGGGGACTGGGTTGTAAGGTGCAACCCTCTACTGGCAAGCGAGAGGTTGGGGAGCAAGTATAATCTACACACCTAATGGGTGTGGTTCACTGTCCCACCTAGTGAAACTTAGACCATTTACAACAAGAGCTAAAAAAAGGGCACAAGTGTGAAAAGCAGCTGGCTTTATAGCTTAATCAATAGAGGCTCCTATAGCAAGCTCCAGAGGTCCCAGGTTCAAATCCACCCAGTAGTGGTTATGCAAGGATGGTCTTCAAGTTAAAGCACTGCCATAGAACTTGCTATGCCTCTGAGTTCAATTTGTGTGGACAGTGCCCCTCTGGGAGCTGCAAATATCAATTACAAATTATTGCCAACTCTCATGATTTTACAGTGAATCTACATGATATTTAGCCTTTTGCTTAAATCCCCAGCTTCTGGATTTAAATGAGGACATAAGACTCTCAGCATGGCTTTAAAATCAAACAGGTTTCTAGCCCTCAGTGTCCTAAGAAAAGCTCAAAAATATGACCCTAATATAATTTAAAGACTCAGAAACCAGAAGGCAATAAATAATAAAGCCTAAGCCCCCAAATGTTTTTTATCTTATGATTTTTAAGCCTGTCTCCTGATTTCGAAGGGACTGGCTCATGTTTTATGAACATCTGGCATTGGTCTTATTGATCAGTACAAAATAAAATTAATAATCTTAATAATCATAGAATCATAGGGGTGGAAGAGACCTCAGAAGGCCATTTAATCCAGTCCCCCGATAAAAGCAGGACCAATCCCAACTAAATCATTCCAGTCAGGGCTTTGTCAAGCTGGGACTTAAAAACCTGTAAGGATGGAGATTAGAATCATAGGGCTGGAAGAGACCTCAGCAGGTGATCGAGTCCAGCCCCCTACCCAAAGCAGGACCAATCCCAACTAAATCAACCCAGCTAGGGCTTTGTCAAGCCAAGACTTAAAAACCTCCAGGGATGGAGATTCCACCACCTCCCTAGGGAACCCATTCTAGTACTTCAGCACCCTCCTAGTGAAATAGATTTTCATAATATCCAACCTAGACCTCCCCCACTGTAACTTGAGACCATTGCTCCTTGTTCTGCCATCCATCACTACTGAGAACAGCCTCTCTCCATCCTCTTTGGAACCTCCCTTCAAGAAGTTGAAGGCTGATATCAAATCCCCCCTTACTCTTCTCTTCTGCAGACTAAATAAGCCCAAATCCCTCAGCATTTCCTCATAGGTATTGTGCTACAGCCCCCTAATCATTTTGGTTGCCCTCCGCCGGACCCTCTCCAATGTGCTCACATCCTTTCCATAGTGGGGGCCCCAGAATTGGATGCAATTCTCCAGATGTGGCCTCACCAGTGCTGAATAATGGGAAATAATCACTTCCCTAGATCTGCTGGCAATGCTCCTCCTAATGCACCCTAATATGCCATTAGCCTTCTTGGCTACAAGAGCACGCTGTTGACTCATATCCAGTTTCTCATCTGTTAACACAGAACTGAAAGAAACTACCAATTTAGAAAGACTACTGATTACTATTTTGATATCAAGTATCAGAGGAGTAGTCGTGTTAGTCTGAATCTGCATAAACAATGAGAAGTCCTGTGGCACCTTATAGACTTAACAGATTTATTGGAGCATAAGCTTTCGTGGGCAAAGACCCTTGACTACATGCATCTGACGAAGTGGGTCTTTGCCCACGAAAGGTTATGCTCCAAAATCTGTTATTTTGATATCAGTTCACATGAAACCAACAGCTCTGAAAACTTTTGAATAGATCAGGAAAGTTTGGGTTTGTAGTTGGTACCGTCCTTATTTCCATTGCATGTGCATAATATGATTTAGAAGTGTGTTACCTAGGGACATTCTGCTTAAGGTACAGAATGTACAGAAATTCAAACTTCACATTCCTGGAGCTGCCTATAGCCACGGGTTAAATATGTGAGCCCACTGCTCCTCTGCCTGTTGGTAGGGAGGAGGGAGCTAGAATAGAGGAGCCAAGAATGCACCTGATGATCTCTTTCTCTATTTTCAGGCCATACAAGGCACTGTTGCAATGACTGGGTCTCTAAGTCAGACTAGCTGGAAAACAAGAATTCCATGTTGCCAAAAATCTCAAGGTTTCAACATTTTGTTTCCATTGCATTTCATTTCATTGGAAAGAAAAGTAGAGAAAGATGGAGACAGAGAGACACACATTCCCAGCACAATCAATAGCCCAAGAGAATGTGGGTTCCCAGCCTGAAGACCTTACTCCAAATCAGCTAGGTCAGGAATGTGCACAATGGACCTAAGAAAACTTCATGATGAAATCTGCATTTCAATAGATAACTTTTCTGGAAAAAAAAAACCCATCCAACTTTACCTATAAGCCACATTGGCTATAGAGTGACAACCCACCTACACAGACCTTCAATCCACGGCCTTGAATAGTATTTTCACAATGATCTTTTCTCTGCTGACAAACTAGAATGCTTTGACGTTCTTAAGATTATATTACATGCAGGAGAAAAAATTCCTGCTGGTGCTGCTGCTGATTACAGAAGTGCCGAGAACCCAATCAAGATGGAGAGTCAATTGAGCTGCAGCCATAGATCAGGTGACATTCCTGCCCCCTAAGAACTTTATACATAGACAAAGGGCAACATTTTCTAAAGTTGCTAAGTGACATGGGCACCTATGTAATATTGGCTTTCAATCAGATTATGGCTCCTAAGTGATTTAAGTGTTTTTGAAAATGTTACTCCATATCAAAATGATCTTTTTCTTAATAAAGGACTTTTGTTTATCAGAACCCTTTATGTTCCCTTTGACTTGGGAACCCTCTTTCACTGAGACCTAGTCTACACTACGCCTCCCTCCTCCCCATCAATCTAAGATACACAACTTCAGCTACGCGAATAGTGTAGCTGAAGTCGACGTACCTAGAGCAGTGTCTTCTATGCGGTAAGGTCGGCGGGGTGTGCTCTCCCATTGACTCTGCTTACTCTTGTCATCCTGGGGAGTACTGGAGTTTATGAGAGAACACTCGGAGTTTGATTTATCATGTCTAAGCCGATGTGATAAATCGACTGCTGGTGGATCGATTGCTGCAGCATCGAGCCACCGTGTAATGGAGGCAAGCCCTGAGCCGTACATTGGAATGGCCACTCTGATGACCCAGGAGGAACAGGGGGAACTCCCTTTCAGAGCTGGTCAGTGTTACTCGTTAATTAAGATGCACGTGAAGTGGAAATCCAGATGAGGATCCGAAGTCTGCAGGTGCTCAGATGCAGGGATTTGGGTTGCGCCCATCTGTAATCTGCTCCACTGACTCTCATTGTCACAAGGAGATCTCTGACCTCTGAGATAATCTTGCTGCTTCCCCAGAATGCCCAGATCCTACAAAGCCAGAAATCGTACCCAGCAGTCGGAGGTGTCCGTGTAGCAGTGCAGCGCTAGGAGTCTAAAGCACCAGGCTGGTTCTGTCTGTACCTGGCCAGATGACATCTTTGCATCGGGGGACCTGACTTTTCTGCCTCTACGTGCGTTAGCCAGGCCACTGGGTCTGATTCTCTTTCACACCAGTTTTCAGTTAGGCTACTTCAGTCCACTTCAAGGAAGATGTCCTGATTCACACGTCTCCAACTTGAGTGGGGTCTGATCCATTGACTTTGCTCCTGGGAGTGACTGACCACTCTGCAGGATCGTACTCTTTGTTGGTCTAATCTAAGGGCATTGAGTTAAAGACCCAGAGAACACATTTTCTGTGGTCTGAAACACCATTACCCTGCATCTTCTCTTACAAAAGTTACCAATGAAAGGACACTTATCTTGTCAGCTTCCTTACGCTCAAAAATGAGTTTCCCTTAAAGGTAGGTAAATCTCTAAGGGTATGTCTACACTATAGTGTTAATTCGAGTTAACTAAATTTGAAATAGTTAATTCGAATTAAGCTAATTCGAAATAATGCATCTATACACAAAACCTATTTCGAAATAGCACGTCCACACTGAGTGGACCTTGAACGGAAGTTAAGGCTGGCCGGAACCAGTGCCGGCAGGGCATCAGGTTAGGACTTAGTGTGTGGGGCTGCTGCCTGAGGCTAACTGAGCTCCGTGCTTAAAGGGATCCTACCCCCACCCCGGCAGACAGTTCTCAGGGTTCCCCGCTTGCTTGTCTACTTCGATGAGGGACAGCAAAGCAGTCCTGTCTTGGAGTGCCCTGAGTGCCTGCACTCGGGACACCACAGTACTCGGCCACATGGAGCCAGAGCTGCCCCTGGGCACGCCGGTGCATCTCGTGGGGTCGTTGCCATCAGCCCGGCTGCACTTGCTGCAGGCTGCCATCTGGGGGGTCCATCGGGGGGGCTGTCAGGATCCAGGAGGCCCTGAGGGAGAGCGTCCACCCTGAGGAGCCCTCAGAGCCTCCCTGGTCCTCCCTACCGGGCTCGTGCCCCATTCCTCCCCCACGTCCTTCCACTTACCCCTCCTTAGCCCCCCTTCCTGATGTCAAACAAAAGACACGTATGTTCAAAAATAGAAACTGGGTTTATTGAACAAAACTGGGGGGGGAGGAGGGATGGACCTCTGGGGAGACTGGGAAAAGGAGGTGGGAGAGGGGAAGAGAGAGGGTGGGAGAGGGGAGGGGGAAACCTGGGAGGAGAGAGCTGGAAGGGGGAAGCAAGGGGAAGAAGGGGGAGGGGAAGCTCAGGGCCCAGGGTTGGGGGTCTCGCCGGACCAACTTGATTTTCATGCAGATCTGCCCCTGGGTTCACATGTGGCCTTTGGTGGCCAGGCTGGCAGCTATCCTGCCATAGACGGCCGCATTCCTCTGTCTAGTGCAGAGATCATGGACGTTGGGGGCATTCCCCCCAAACCTGAATAAGTTCCATGATCTCCACCCTGGACCAGGAAGGCGCCCGCCTTCTCCAGCCCATCAGGCTCCTGGGAGCTGGCAGACTGCTCCTGGGGAGCAGTGGAGGGGTGGCTGCCAGTGGCTTGCTGGCTCATGTTTTGGGGCCACTGGGTCAGGGGCCCCAGTGGTCACTGCTGGCTCTGGGCAGGCAGGCTTGGAGCTGGCACAGGCACTGTGGCCAGGGTCTACCCCTTTAATGGCTCCAGGGCTGGGGGAGAGGAGAGTAAGTTTTCCTGGTTGTGCCCAGAGTGGCCACCAGGGCTCCCTGGGAAGGACTGGAGGCCCCCTAGTTCAAATTAAGTGTCTACACAGCACTTAATTCGAAATAGCTATTTCGAATTTGGCGTTACTCCTCCTAGAATGAGGTTTACCAAATTAGAATTAAGCTCTCTGCTATTTTGAATTAATTTCGAAATAGCAGTTTGCATGTATAGACGCTATTAAAGTTAATTCGAAATAACGGCTGTTATTTCGAATTAACTTTGCAGTGTAGACATACCCTAACAGAATCTCTAAAGATACCCTAACATGGCATTAAACTGCAATTAAGGTTATGTTTCTCTAGGGAGGCCAGATTGGATTTACCTTCCTTTAAGACAGGAAGGAAATTTAGGTTTTAAATACAGGGGTGGGGAACCTAAGGTCCAGGGGCTGGATGTGGCCCCCGGCTTGCCTGGATCCGACCCCTGAGGCCCAGGCCCCCCCTGCCCCTGCATTGGGGAGCCTGTGCTGGCACTCCAGCCCCCCCACTACCTCACCACGGGGCTGGAACACAAAAAATAGACTAGGCTGGGCCCTCCCTAGGCTCTGTGAGCAGAATGATGTGGGGAGGGTATTTCTCCTTCTCAGTCAGGGGCCACGTCTGTGAGGGTTTTTTGTGTGCTGCCCTTGACTGATTTTTCTGTGGGTCCATGGCTCCCAACCCCAAGAGGGTTCCCCCTCCCCCATTCTAATAGGTTAAACCCTTTAAATTCTTCAGCTAATTTGTTTGGATGTTTGTTGGTTTCATTAAGTGAATGACTTTTATCTGTAGGTTTTTCCCTGTCATTGGCTTAGGAGATTGCGCTCTGTTAGAGATCTTGGTTTTCTCTGTAGAAAACAAACTTGATCATTCAGAAAGGGAGCTAAATGCCTATTTGAGAACACAACCTTTATTTCCAGACAAATAGTTGACTCTGAGTGATTTGCACGCAGGAAGCTGGTCTACAGCACCATGGAAAAAAATAATTAAAAATTTAAAAACCCAATAGCAATGTAGGTCAAGATGTTATCGCATGCTGCTGAGATGACTTATTTGGTGTTTGAGATTTCACAGCTTAAGACAAGACACATGGAAGGAGAGATTCTGTTGTAGTGGTTCTGCTTAAGGCTAAGTGTATAGCTGGGTGAGGAAGCGAATCCATATCTGGTCCAGACAGAGGAGCTGAGACCTAATAGAGATATGGGAGATAGATATTTTGCAAACGTTTCCCATCACCCAGTATGCACACACTCATGAAGCCTTGCTAACAGAGGCCCTGTTTTCAGAATCAGTCATTGGCCTGTTTGCCAAAGACTTCTCTCTTTACTCTGTATTGATTTTTAAATCACATGCTATAATGTGAGAAGTAAATGTGGCGGGGCATCAAAGAGGAAAGTTTGTCATCTGTCCCTGGCCAGTGGCCTTCGATCTCTCTCATGAGTACTAACCCTTCTCTGATACCTCTATGAAATACCCTCCTTTACCAACTGCGAAAACAGAGGTGCAAATAGGGTAAGTGAACTATTCAGGGGCCCAGGTGAAATTAGCAGCAAGAATTGAACGAAAACCTCCTAGACTCGGCTGAGGACTCAGAGTTCTTCCTGCACTGGGCTTCTTCCATCTGAGATGATCATTCTCTTTAATCTGGGAAGTGGCCCCAAAATGTAGCTTCCCCCCCCCACCCCTGCTACCTTTCTGTCTTGGTGAGAAGACAGGACAACTACATTGAGAACTGAGGTCTGATCAGCAGACAGCAGCTGCAGCAGAGACTTTGTGCCAACTTCAGCGGCTTGTTAATTAAGGAAACATGTTGTCTCATGTACACACCTCCGCAAAGATGCTGTATTAGCATGTTAAGTATTTAACACTTGGCACAAGGGGAAATTCCCACTTAGATTCCAGTGAGAGCTGCGCTCACTGGGGTGAAAATGGCCGAGCAAGGCTTTTTGGGAGGGAGAGAGTCATGGTTGACAGTGGCATTGTACCAGAACAGTCACTCTGAGGATTAAACTTCCCTATTCTGTTGGGAGCTAGGTCAGAAAATGGAACCTAACAGGTTGGGGAGGAGGGCCAGAGCTGATCCCGTTCCCTTGGCTAAGGTTGCCAGATGGTTTAACCAAAAATACCGAACACCCCCCTCCCGCCCCCCCCAAAAAAAACCTGGGGAAAAAATTCTGTTGAGAAAAAAAAAGGGGGAGACCAAAGTTGTTGAGCAAAAAAAAGGACCCCGAGGGTTATTAAGCAAAAAAAACAACAACAACAACGAAAAAAAAAACCCAGCGTGGCCCCTTTAAGAAATGCTTTTGAGGCTTTTTGGTCCTAACAGGCTGCTGGCGGCCATCTGCCATCTTGTCTTCCTGCTCCAGGCCAGACAGCTCCCCTGCGGAACCAGGTAAGCACCCGGTATTTTTGCCTCATGGCCGGGAAAAAGTCAGAAAATACCGGACATTATAGGTGTTTGGTATTTTCTGATTTTTTTACCGGACAGGAGGCGAAAATCCCGGACTGTCTGGGTCAATACCGAACACCTGGCAACGCTACCGTTGGCACAGCAGGGAGCTAAGCTGTGGTGCCAGGGCTCATCCCACACCACCAGCGCTCCGGCTGGGGAGAAGGACCAGGATGTGGGGGCTTACCCCCCCACCATTGCCCACCCACCCGAAGTCGGGGCCCACCCAAATGGGCCCTTCTGGCTACGCCACTGTATTACTCTGTCCTAACCCTGCCCCTTGAGGCCATAAAATAAGGCTCACCTGTCACCACTCCCCAGTGTGACTCCCCTTCAGGTAGATCTCTCCCCCACAAACCTCCTTCCATGAATTCCAACAGCTTCTCCGTTCTCTGTTCCATTCTGCCTTCCAGCTAGCAGGACTGTCTGCGTTCTGTGCCCTATCCCACCTTCTGGTGGCTTTGCTCTGCAAGCCTGGCAGGACAGAGCCCGCTTCATTTGGCATGCCGGTCCCACCGTGCAGGGTCTGTTGTGAGGCTGTTGTAGCTGCAATAAACATGGTGCCTGACGCACTGGTGGGCACAGCAGCCTGGGAGCTGTCAGGCAGGAGCTTCTTCATTCTGACGGCTGGTGCCTCACTCAGGCTTCTGGGATGGTAGCCGGTTTTACCCTTTCCTTTCTCGGAGTCAACCAAGAGACGGTGGGTGGAGAGCACAGGTCTGATCCTCAGCTGGTGTAAATCTGACATCATTGGAATCAGCGGAAGTCAATGCAAATATGCTCATTGAGCAAGGGGAGAGGGCAAGGAAATGCACAAATAATATCTCTTGGAAGGCAGCAGTGGGACTGATGTAGTTGGGTGCTTTCTTACAATGGTCCCAGGTAGCACAGTGCTCTGGTCATATCATCTGTGAGCATATCAAAAACCCCATTGCCGCTGCCATCGCCACCAGGAGGTTAAACAAAGACCTGCATTCTTTGAAGGCTGATTCTAGGGCTCTTTTCGCAGGCAAAACTCCTGTAACCTTCACTGGGGGGCTGCTCTTTTCCTTTTTTTTTTTTCTTCTGCTGCCCAGGCCAGAATGATTTGGAAGTCATGATTAGAAAGCAAATGCTACTGAGATTTTTTCCCCTGCATTGTATGGCACAGTGAATGCACAGAAACCTATCCCTATCCCTTTTCATGAGCAGGTTATATTAGCATTTTCCACAGGTTGGAACGCAGAGAAATCATTTGTTTGGATCCAAATCGGGAATTACATTTCAATATTAGCTCAGGATGGATGAGTCAGGAAAGAAAGCATTTTTGCCTCGTGCCCTCAAGGTCTAAGATACGTCACTCACTTAGGCTCCTGTGTGTGTGTGGTCTTAATGTAGGGCTTTTGCAAACATCATTAGCAATCTATGAGCTTGGCAATAACCCATGATCAAGCTGCAATGCTCAGTTCAGTAGGCCAGTGCATCTAACTCTTGTGCAATGCGTGGATGACCTAAATGTGCACTGCAGCCCAGGAGATGGGGTGGTGTTTGTGGGGAGACGGCTGGCTTCGGGGGAGTGTGCATTTTGCCTTTCAGCCAGAGGGTCCCAGCCAGAAGTACCCTGTTTTACCGCCCCGCTACCCCCTCAGGTAGTTATCCTTGGGACAGTTTGCCTGTTGAAAGCCTCAGTCGGGGAGCAAAGCCAGTCCGTCTGCCCAAGCAGCCAGCCCCAGACACAGAGCCCCTGGACATCACACCAGGACTGGACCTTCTGTCGGGCCAGCCCGTTAGGCCTGCCTTGCTCTGGAAGCCATGGGAAAGTCTGACTAGGAGAGGGCTTTGGGGGTGAGGAGCAGGCCAAAGAGTTTGTGGAGCCCAAGACAGCACGCTGTAGTTGGCTGAGCCACACGCCTCCGCGGCTCCCAGTCAGGGCAGCGCGTGAGTGGCTGGGTGGGCAGGGCCAGGAGCTGGGTTGCACAGGGCCCTGAATGCGCGGGGCCCACGGCAACCACCTCACTCACCTTGCCCAAAGGCTGGGCCTAGTGAGGAGAGCCCTGAGGTTTGAGGGTGCCAGGACTAAACGGTTGATGGCACCTTGCACACAAGCCATGTTCAGGCCGCGTGTGTCTCGCTGATTGTTTTACTGTGCAAACTGACCTATCTCTGAGCTGCCCTGCACAGCTCCTCCTGAGCTGAGGAGTTTAAGCCAGCTGGGCGCTCACAGGCTCCTACATTCCGTGCGGGACATTGATTCCATTGAATCAAGGGGGTTATTTTTGCCAAAGGGAGCCTGACTATTGCTTTGGGGGTTACTTAACCATTCCTACGTCTTTGCCCGTTGATTCCCCAGCCTTTTCTTGTTGCCTCATTCCAATCCTTACCGCTTCTTTCAATTTAACCCTCTCCTTTCCCCAGTAAAGTGTTTGTTCCTTTGTTCAGCCTCATTAGTTCTTCATGAGTTTTTAGTAATGACTAGCTCTTCCATTGTACTGTTCCTCAGTAGATCTCAAAGCATCTTACAAAGGAGGTCAGTCTCACCATTCCCATTTTATAGTTGGGGGAAACTGAAGCATAGGGAGGGGGAGGGGAGATTTGCCCAAGGTCGCCTAGCAGGCCAGTGGCAGAGCAGAGGAACAGCATCCAGCTCTCTGGAGTCTCAGTCCAGTGCTCTATCCACTAGACCACAATTCCTATGGGGGGTGGTTTATAAATGTATTCACCTGGCCACTGAGTTATTTTGAAATAATAAGTGAAGCGTCCATACTACCAAGCCCATTATTTTGAAATAACGGGCTGGTTATTTCAAAAGCTGCACTCCTGCTTTCCTTGGGGGAATAAGCTTATTTCTAAATAGTTATTTCGAGAAGTATTATTTCACATTTAGTTATTTCGACATAATTTCCTAGTGTAGACATGCCCTGAGGAGTGGATTGCACGCAGTAGCCTAAGAATTCAGTTAGCTCCAGCAACCATCAAGCGAGGGGCTAACACCTAAAGAGCATAAAGAACCAAGGGCTCACTGGTCCTAAGGTGGGAGGAAGAAGCAAATGGGCTCCTTTGCTTGGGAGCGGGGTCTTCTGGAGGGAGTTACACTGCCACAGCAGCCTGTGGACATGTGTGTGTTTGTCAGCGTCACCTCCATTCCCACCCCTGCCCAATTTTTGCTCTGCTCACACATCACATCTTGCCTTGAATTCAGCTGCAAGCTCTGTGGGGCACGTACCGTGTCATCCTACACAGCACTCAGCACAATCGGGTTTGGAGTCCAACTGAGGCCTACGGGCGCTACCATAGTAACAGTACCAAACAGTGGAACTCTGGGGTTGATTCCTGGCTATTTCGGACCTTCTGTGTGGCCACGGCAGGTCACTGACTCTGTGTCACGGCTTCCCATCTGAATAACGGGGACAATATTTCCTATGTCCCACCCAATTTTGCCTTGTCCCTTTAGACTGTCAACTCTTTGGGGTTGGGGGGGTCTTTTATTAGGTGTATGTACAGCACACTGGGGCCTGATGTTGAGTGGTGCTTGAATAACAATACAAATAATAATAGTGATTAATAAGTGCCTGCTAAGTACTCAGCATTGTTTACTTTCATGAGCACTAAGTTAACCCCAATAAACAAACATAACCAAAGAGAAGCAAGGGCTGGGTAGGCACTCTTCAATATCTGAGTCATTTTTTAAAACAAATAACGAAATTGCACTAGCTCACAATCAAAGCTCCCTCCAGTTCATCGGAGGAAGTGGGTTTTACCCACAAAAGCTTATGCTCTAATAAATCTGTTAGTCTCTAAGTATCCTGAAATAGCTATTCTGCGTCTAGTGAAGCAGCCTGTTATTTCAAAATAATGGGTGGCTTATTGAAACATCCTGGTAACCCATGTTCCACGAGGGTTAATGGGAATTTCGGAATAGCATGTTATTTCAAGATTTGGCACTGTGGTGACACCAAATTTTGAAATAGCATTGAAATAAGCTACGCAATTTTAGAGTGCAAATCGCGTAGCTTATTTCGAGCTAAGGCTGCTGTGTAGATGCACCTTAAGGTGCCACAGGACTCCTCATTTTTTAAAAAAAGGTAAGGGAGTGGCTCATGGCAGTTCTTGCTTTGAGTCGATTAGTCTAGGGACTGCTTGTTTGGTTGTTTTTTAAAGCACACGCACGCACAGCTAAAATGACTTTGTTTACTGTTATTTTTACAAACTGCTTTACCAGTTGGAAATGGCCTGACATCTTAGTGAGCCTGCAATGTTACAGCCAGATGTGGTTTCAAATTGCCAAGCTCCCTCTGCTTCTGAAACCTGAGGTTTATTAATGAAAGTGACCGTTGAACCTTAACTGGCTGTTGTAATTATCTCTGCTGCCAAGTTCCCTGCTCTTCACAGAAGGGCCGAGGTGGACTCTGGGCTCCTGGGGACCAGCTGTGAGTACCCAGGGTAGCAGGCGCGTCATCTTTTCGAGGTGAGTAAATAGGTTAAGGTCATTTCCTACCGTGACAGGTCTACGGCTTCATTGAATGGCTGGATGGAGATAACAGACCAGCTGGGGTCACTGATGAGAAAGGTTCCAGTGGAGAGAAATAATGATGTGTGAAGGGCGTCATCTTCCTTCCAATGACAAACCTCCTGTCAGAGGCCTCCAGCGCTGAGGATTTCCTGGCCGGGATGGTCCATGCACAGAACAGAACAGTGTTGTGTGTCTCTGGCCAGGGCAGTTTCTGACGGTAGTGTTGTGGCCAGCAGGCCAAAGGAGCATTGTTCCACTCTGCTGAAAAATCACAGTGTGCAATTCTTCCTTCTCCTCTGTCCCAGTGAAGACTCGCCTCCCAAGAATCTACTTCCCATTCTGCCTATTGATCACCCTTCTACGCCTTTTCCACCTCTTGGTTGTGGTGCAGTTCCTAAAGGCAGAACCAGGAATGAGAGAATGGTTTCCTGATCCCGGGGCTTAAACGGAGGCAACGTCTAAATGGCAGGATTCTTTCAGAAGAAGCTTTTCCAGAAGAGCTCTTCTGCAAAAACTTCTTCCGAAAGAGAGCGTCCACACTGCCAAAGCGCATCGAAAAAGCCATCTGCTTTTTGAAAGATAGTGTCCACACTGAATGGACACTAGCTCGCATTTAAGCTGTGATTACTATGGACGGAGTGGCCACCAGGGCACCTGTGCTTTTTCCTCTTTCCTTTTCTTTCAAAAGAACTCCCTCTTCCCTGTCCACATACGCCTTTTTCCAAAAAAGCTCTTTTGGAAAAAGGCTTCTTCCTCGTAGAAAGAGGTTTACCAATGTCGGAAAAAACCCCTCTGTTCTTTTGGTTTTTTTCGAAAGAACATGATTGCAGTGTGGACGTAAGTGAAGTTTTTTCGGAAAAATGGCCGTTTTTCTGACAAAATTCTGTAGTGTAGACATAGCCTAAGAGAGATTAATCAGCAAGCACCTAATACATCCCCACCTCTTTCCTATCTCCTCCGCCATCAGGTGCCTGCCCTTTACACCAGCCTGTTGAAACCAACCCGGTCTTTCTAAGCCTTTGCTCTTTTTTCATGCCAGTGTTGACTGTTGTGTCAGGTCTTTGGGATGAGTGTGGGGTGTGATGCCCTAGGAAGGTACAACACAAGGCTGGAAAAGTCACACTCAACTGGCCAGCCTGGGGTCTTGTTACTAAAGTTTTTCCCACCTAAGTGATTCCTGGGTTTAATTTCCAGTCTCTCGCTTCCTAGACAAGCAGACGCACATGGCAGAAGCCAGGTTCCGTGGGCACTGAAGCCACTAGAAATACCACCACTGACCAAATCAAGCTCTAAATTCTTGGGGAAAGGGTTGCTTCCAGTCACCCAGCAGCCAGCTGATGATTCCTCAACTAATGTTCCTGAATCTGACGAATAAGCCACAAATGGACAGAGGGTTAAAGTTCAGGGAGAGGAGAGTGATCCCAAGTCTTTTTAGGGGAAGCAGCTGACCTTCCAGCCTCCCAAGAGTAAACAAAGCTGAGATGTGATGCGTGCTTTTCCCACCCCTTCACGAAATGGGATTATGAAAAATTTAGAAGCTGCAGCAGCCGGCTGGAGAAGGAAAATACCCGCTGGGAGCTTTTCACACCTGTTTTTGTCTCTTGAAGTTTCACACCGGTGAGTTAACTGTGACTTCAGGGATGGCATGCATCAGCTGTATTTTCCCAAGTCGCAGCACATTGCACGTGCGTGCGTGTAAGAGAGATGCGAAGGGGGCAGACTGCTCAAACCATTATCATCCTTCTTAGTACCACTTAGCTGAACTGTTAAAAAGATCCGGGGCTCCCAAAGACAATTAAGCTCAAGGGAAGCCATAAATTTCAATAAACATCAGCCCAAGTTTTCTTCCCTGCTTGAAACAACAGATATAATTTCATTGGTTACTGAGCCCACACTCCCAAAGGGATCGCAGATAAAAAGCCACTTATTCAAAACACCAAACTCAGGCTTCTCTGATCTTTCAGCCTACCAGAGGGGTCAGGTTTCCCAGCCAGGGACATGTGCCTTGTGGTTTGCAGGAGTTGAGCATGACTGAGAAAATATTTGCAGATTTGTTACATCAGTGGCACTGAGCCAGGGCGAGATGGGGGGACACCCAGTAAGATACCTGATTGATTCAGGGTGGGCCTGCTACTTGTGAAGCACTAACATGCTAAGAAAGCATCAGACCCGATCGCATCGGGCCCCAACACATTTTATGCAGGCAGGCTTTATACCTTCCCAGGTCCGGGAGAAAGGAGCTCTGTCTTAGTTTCCTAGTATAGACATGGCTAGACTACATGACAAGGACCTATTTTGAAATGACAAAATTTGACTTCACTCCTGATTTAACAAATTTGAAAGAGCACGTCTTCACTACGGGGAAGCCTTGAAATTAGTCCGAGGCAAGCTCCGTTAATGTGAATGCACTACCCTGGACTTAGAGCCCCAGGAAGCACTGGGGACTAATTAGTTCGAATTACTCTGGGGAGTAGTTATTTCGAAATAGAGGTACCAGAAAGTCCACACTACTGTTATTTCAAAATAACTATTCTGGAATTAGTGTTATTCCTGATGAAAAGCAGGAGTACAGATTTTGAATTAAGCAGTCCATTATTTCAAAATAACAGGTTTGGTCGTGTGGATGCAATGCTTATAAATTCATCCAAAGGGGGGTTATTTCGAAATAAAGTCCTAGTGTAGACCAGAGCTTGGAAAGGGTTTCCTAGGATAGGACTGGAGGCGAGAAGGAGCCCCATATATCCCTTAGCAAGGCTGGCCAACAAAGCTACGTCTACACTGCGGGTTTTTTGCAGAAGAAGAAATGCAAATGGAGTGCTCATTTGCATATCTTGCACTGTCATTTGCATATCTTCTGATCCTTTTTGCGGAAGAGGTTTTTGCGATAAAAAGCCCTGTGTAGACAGGGCCATTTGTCGGGAAAAACCCCTTTTGTGCAAGAGCCTGTAAACCTCATTTTTTGAGGCATAAGGCTCTTGCGCAAAAGGGTTTTTTTCCGACAAATGGCCCCATCTACACAGGGCTTTTTATCGCAAAAACCTCTTCTGCAAAAAGGATCAGAAGAAGATATGCAAATGAGCACTCCATTTGCATTTCCTCTTTCGCAAAAAACCCGCAGTGTAGATGTAGCCCAACATTGTCTGGGGCGGCAGGCTTCAGGTACGATTCCTGCAAAGGGTTACATTTGGCTACAGAGGGTTACATTTTACACCAAAAGCTGAACCCAAAGGGCAGAGGCAAGTCTGGGCACAGAACGAAAACTGCAAGCACAGCTGCAAATGAGCACAGAGAAGTTGCAGGTTGGGCTCATGCAGTGTGGGGTATTGAACACTGCTAAATGTCAAGCCGTCTCTCTTGGCGTAAGGGGTTTACTGGTTCTTCTTGCAGGGAAGAAGGGCTTTGTGCAATCTAGGTCTTCTTCAGCAATCAATCTGCAAAGAGCCAGCCTAGAATAGCATGAAGAGAGTTGTGTCCAGTGCTTCAAAGAGGTGCCAGGGTCAAGCTATTAGGTGCTGGAGCTCAAGCAATTTTTTTACATTCATAACTGCACTGTCAAGTCTAGAGGTGCTATGGGAGCAGCCTGCTTTGTCTCTCTCTGGTTTTGTTTCATGTAAGTTCTGAATTCCAAGAAAGAAAGTTGTGTTACATTGCAACCTTCCAGCAAGGGTATTGCATGTTCCCCTCCCCCACCTTCTCTGTGTACGCCATGAACATAACCGTGCAGTTTCCCAGTTTGCAAGGGCAGCTGCATGCATTATGCACACACGTTCTGGAATGCGTATCCCCATGCAAGATCTATACCAAGGAAGCACCTAACAATCCAGGAAATATACCATCAGGGCTTTTTGCGGAAGGCTTTCCAGTGGCAGATGTGCTAGGTCCTGGTTTTTGGCAGCCAGCCATTGCCAATTCCATGCAGCCAGCTTTGTAGGGTTGCTGCCTGCTCCCAGTGTTGCTTCCTTGCATTTTGATTTAAGTTCTTGCATGTTTCTTATATTGATTTCTCTCAGATGTATTTTATGGGGAATAAGTACTCACACCAGAAAGGCCAAGACCTCCTGCCTTGTGCGCTGCATAATAATAGATGACGCTCTCTCTCTATCTCTCTTTCTTTTTTCCTTCTTGTTTGAATCCCCTTCAGATTGTACTGGGACAAGAGATGGAAAATAAGCAAACAGGAGGGAGGTTCTCTCCTTAGGTGTCAAAGTGGGCGTGTGTGGTGATCAGCTGGAAAGGGACCGATTACAACAGACTTGCTCCAGCGCATGAGGGGGAAGATGTTTGCTTGGGATTGTTCAGAAGCGGGATGGTGTTTTTAATACTCTTTCTGTTCTTTGGAAATGTTACATGCCATCTTCTGAGTTTCAGAGAGATGGGGAAATTACCGTCACAACTGCAGGATGCCAACTTGTCTGAAGTGGGCAACCATGTCAGGCCAGGGAGCTTTCTGTTTCTCTTTCACCTGTCATTGGAAGGTAGGAAGGCGATCGGATTCTTTTCCTGACTCTGTCACCAACTTCTTTCATGAACAGGAGCAATTCATTCATCCTATAGTCTAGGGGTGGTTAATAAAATGGCGGTGGCCCACCAGGGTTTGTCCCACCATTATATTTACCTGCGCCTCCACAGGTGTGGGCAATTGCAGCTCTCATTGGCAGGAGATCGCTGTTCCCAGCCAATGGGAGTGTTAGGAAGCAGTGTCCCAGTCTGTGCCGCTTTCCACCGCTCCTATTGGCTGAGAATAGAAATCCATGGCCAATGAGAGCTGTGATCACTGATAACTGTGGAGGCACATGTAAATATAGAGTAGGGACCTGCCAAGGACTAACACTGGCAGACCAGATCTGTCCCACAGGCCGGCATTTGCCCACCTGCTATAGTCTGTAAAATGGGCACAGCCTTATTCACCACCTTTCTAAGAACCAAATCCAAAGACCATTGAAGTTAATGGAAAGGCTTCAATTGACTTTAGTGGATTTTGAATCAGCCCCCATTTGCTCTGAGATTCTCAAGTGCTACCTAATGCTAAGATTTAATTATTCTTATTATCTAGGACTAAGGAGGTTTGATCACCACCAAGACCCTGAGAGTTCCAGATTGGAGAGCCCGTCTGAATGAAGTCAGAACTAATCCACATGTTTGCCCAAACCTCAAACTCAATCCAGATGATTTCCCAGCATGAAGAAGGCCAGATATTCTTTTTCATGTGTTTCTGCATTTTCTGGAATCTGTCTGCCACCGGATACATCAGAATACCACAAGGAAGGGTGCTCAGGCTGTTGCAAAACTTCTGACCTCCAAAGAACCAGGAAGTGCCAGAAATCTCACAAAACAGCATGTTCTACTGGGATTTCCAGCCCAGGGATTTATTGCGATGAGTAGCCAAGGAGCATCATTCTGATCCCTGCTGGATCATCCAGCAGGTCTTCAGTTTTAAAGAGATAGTGAAATTCAGCTCTCTGCAGAGTGCCAGCCGTATCCCATTTGAACAGCTCCTCCCTCCGCCCCCAACAGAGGTGGGGCAAAAGGGGCTATTACCCCGGGGCCTAGCAATTCAAAGGGGCCCAGGGCTTCTGGTGCTAGTGCAACAGCAGGATGGCCAGAGCCCAGGCTCTTTAAATCGCTCATGTGTGACGTGCTGCAGAACTCCAGGCTACATGCTCTGGGTGGTGCTGGGGCAGGGGGGAGACACAATCTGGGCAGTGCTTAGGGGTGGCTGTCCCGCCCTCCTTCTGCCTGAAGCCCTGTCCCTTCTGGGAGTGCAAAGTGGCAAGCTAGGACTGCAATACATGATACTAAGCGTGTACTCTCTTCTTAGGCTCCTTCTAGACTGAAGGCTTCTTTTGGAAGAAGCTGTTCCGGAAGAGATCTTCCGGAAAAACTTCTTCCAAAAGAGAGCGTCCACACAGCAAAAGCGCATCGAAAAAGTGATCTGCTTTTTCTAAAGAGAGCATCCACGCTGCATGGATGCTCTCTCTCATTTAAGTTGTGATTACTATGGACGGAGTGGCCACTAGGGTACCTGTGTTTTTTCCTGGAGGCTTCTTCTTTCGAAAAAAAAAAACCCTCTTTGCTGTCCACACACGCCTTTTTCCGAAAGAGCTCTTTCAGCAAAAGGCTTCTTCCTTGTAGAAAGAGGTTTACCACTGTCGGAAAAACCCCTGCATTCTTTCGACTTCTGTCAAAAGAATGCAATTGCAGTGTGGACGTCAGTGTAGTTTTTCCGGAAAAATGGCCATTTTTCTGGAAAAACTCTGCAGTGTGGACATACCCTAAATGCACATGCATCCTTTGGATAGACATTAACAGGGGCACTATGGATGGCAGTTTTAAGGGCAAGTATTGGATAGCCTTTACAGCAGCGGTTTTCAAACTTTTTTTCCTATGACCCGGTTGAAGACAATTGTTGATGCCTGCGACCCAACATCATTTGACTAGAGTGTGGGCTCTGGGGTGGGGCTGAGGAGGAGAGCGTCAGCTTTGGCGGGCCAGGGCTAGGGCAGGAGGGGCTTACCTCACGCAGCTCCCGTTAGTGGTGCAGCTTCCTGCCTCTCGTGGCCCCCCCAGACCATGCTGCACCCGAGAAGCAGCCAGCCACTGGTTCTAGCCAATGGGAGTGTGCAGCTAGTACTTAGGGCAGCAGCAGTGAATGGAGCCCTGTGTGCTCTTCTGCCCCCTGCCCTCACCTAGGTGCCGGGCCTGTTGCCAGCTGCTTCTGGGGTGCAGCACAGTCTGCGGTGCCAGGACAGGTGGGAAGCTTCCTTAGCCCCCCCCACTGCTCACCTGATCTCCCTACAGCAAGAAGACCCAGTGCCCGACCTGTCAGTTGAAAGCCACTGCTTTAGAGAAAAGGACTGAGTTTTCAAGACTCCTGGGTTTTATTCTTGGCTCAGATATGGATTTCTGCAATCCTAGGTAAGTCCCTTCACCTCTCTATGACCCAGTTTAACTGTCTATAAAGTAATCCATGTGAAGGTGGATTAATTAACATGACTAACATGTTCTGAGATGCCTAGATAAAAGGTTCTGTAACAGCCTTCGCTGTTGTTCTTTTGGCGGGAGGCCAGGGGTTCCCAAACTATAGTAAGTGAGAACTTGATGGGCCATCAAGTTGCTTTGCAGCCATTTTGTAGGAAGGCGGCGCATGTCCCAGCAAAGTTAGGGCCCTGCGGCTAGTCGTTGGCGTCCGCCTCTCCCTGTCGTACGCAGTCAAATCCTTCTTTAAAGAAGAAAAATATCTCCAGATAAGAGCCCCCAGAGCAAAACCAGCCTGCCCCTGGAATAGCCACCCTTCCATTGAAGTGGGCCTGTGGTACGACAGGCAACTGATTGCCATAGCGAAACAGGGAAGGTTCCTCGTCAGCGGGGATGGTTCAGTGCTAATCAATTATCTCCATTACGTTTATTGTTCAAAAACATGCCTCGGTAGAGTCGCCGAGGACACCAGCGCTCCCTCCCCTCCTCTCGAGTCAGACAGGAGGAGGAAGAGCACTGATCTTAATGCTCAGTCCCCATCCAACAGCAAGCGGTGGGGACTGGTTGCTATTTTAAGATGGGCGACAAGAAGACGTGAGGGAAACAAGCCCCATTGGCCATGACTGGGCTGAATGCTGCCTGCTCGCCTCCCAGTATAAATCCAACCAGCCCACAGACACAGGTCAGAATTAAGACCCGTTTATCCAAGAGCAAAATTTGGCCCAGGCCATCACTTCCTGATTTCTCACTTTCCAGCTGGAGCTGGGGGAGACAACCCTGAGGCCCCCCCCCCCCCCCGCAATGCAGCGGTTCCTTTTTTAGCAGTGCCGATGGGCATTCTTTTTCTCTCCCTCTGTCTCTGGCGGTAACCACAGGTGAAGGAGAAGCACGTCAGAGTGTTGTCCTGGCGAGAGCATTTACAAAACGTCCCCACCAGTCGGCCCCAGTCATCCAGAGGGTGCCGGCTTCACCTTTTGACTCCTCACCTCTTGAACCCCAGCTGCCCCTGGTGCTGCTGCCTGGGTAATATGATTTGTACAGATTGCTTGATTTCATCCTTGTAGAGCCAGACAATTCATAATCTCGCGGCAGAGAGAAGGCAGGGTAATGGGTGCCCGCCGCCTCCAAGTCAGAGCGGGAAGGTCTGCACGGCATTTTGTTAGCTCAGCCTGGTAACAGGGAGGGATTCAGCATGCAGAGACAAGGCTGGGAGAGTCCCTGAATAGAAGCCAGTGTCCTGTTCTACATTAGACTGTGGCCTTCTGTCACCCAAGGAAGGGTGACTGGAGAATTCTTCCTGGCCAGGTCTGACCGGGGCCTTGAGGGACAGAATGAGGAATGCAGATTTGCCCTGTAGACCTTCTTTCCCTTTGCAGTTGAGGAGAATTAGCAAAGATTTAGGCACTTGCTGTGGTCACGCTCAGGGTCAGCCCTGGCCCTGGTGGAGTCAATGAAAAGTATTTCACCCTTGTCGAGGAAATCAGGCTTCTAGTGAATTCAGGCCCGCCAATGGCAGGTGCCCGGAGCCCCATGATTCAAAAGGGCCCAGGGCTTGCCGCTGCTACTGTGGCAGCCAGGCCACGCCTTTGGGCAAGGCGAGCAAGGTGGTTGCTTTGGTCCCTGCGCATTCAGGGCCCCGCGCTGCCCAGCTCCAGCTACCCAGCCACTCACTTGCTGCCCTGACTGGGAGCCGTGCAGCCGTGCGGCTCAGCCAACCACAGCGTGCTGCTTTGGGCCCCGCAAACTCTTTGGCTGGGACTGGTGGCAGCATCAGTAGCCCGAGTCCTGGGCCCTTTAAATTGCTGCTGGAGTGCCACGCTGCATGCTCTGGGCAGCGCTAAAAGCTGTAGGGGGCCGGTGCAGCGGGCCTCATGCGGAGTGAAGGGCTGGTTGCCCCCCCCCCTTCCACCCAGGCCCCTGCCCTTTCGGAAGCACATAGCCAGCCCCGTCCCCCACCTTGCCCGGGGGCTTACGGAGGTTGTCAGCACCCTGGGCTGAAGCACTGTGTCCAGTTCTGGACCCCACATTTCAGGAAAGAGATGGACAAATTGGAGAAAGTCCAGAAGAGAGCAGCAAAAATGAGCAGAGGTCTAGACAACATGACCTATACGGGAAGGCTGAAAGACCTGGGCTTGGTTAGTCTGCAGAAGACGGAGGGAGGACATGATAACGATTTTCAAAAGGTTGGTGCAAAGAGGAGGATGAAAAATTGCTCTTGTTAACCGCTGAGGACAGGACAAGAAAGCAATGGGATTAAATTGCAGCAAGGGCGGTGGAGGTGGGACATTAGGAAAAGCTTCCTACCTGTCACAGTAGCTAATCTCTGGAACAAATTGCCTGCCGTGGTTGTGGAATTTCTGTCACTGGAGGATTTTAAGAACAGCTTAGACCAGTGAGGAGCAACTTACAGCCTGCAGGCCGCATTCAGCCCATCATGTGGCCTAGGAGGCATTTTGTTCACTTGTATTCATGTGCAGAGTTGTCAGATTCTGCTGGTTTCCATCCATGTCGTTTTTTCCTACCGGTATGGCTAAAGTGACACGCCCGTAAAGCCAGGGCACGTGAAGTGAGGTGCGGGCTGATTGCTCACAACACTGACTGTGAGAGCCAGCTGATCCCTCTGCAACCAATCAAAGCGCTGCTACGGTTCAGTCGGCACGCAAATTTGCGGTTCAGTCGGTACGCAAATTCTAGGTACGCAAGTGCAGGTAGCAAAACTACCTTATCCTTAGCTCTGATATATGAGCCTCACTTTGTTGTGTCACTAAATGTGCCACAGGAAAGATGAGAGTGGTACAAGAACCTCTCTAGAACAGAACAGAGTCCCATTCTCGGGCTTTGCCTGGGTGTTTTTTCTCAGTGTTGGATGATTTCAACTACCCTTTATTTAAGATCAGGCCGTAGGAGCTATCTGGATCCTGACACAAGCCACTAGAGAGCAGAGGATGTCACCTACAGGACGCTCCCCCTCAGCCTTTGTCTTAGCAACCAGTGCCAGATTGGACAGCTGTGGAGACATTACACGGCTATTAAAATCCAAATTCATTTCCGAGGCTGGAGCTAACTATCTGTTATACAGAATCTTTTGCAGCTGTGACTCAGTGTGGCACCTGAGCTGAGAGGTTAATGATACAGGGATGTCAGCAGCTGTAATTATATTACCATTTTTCTCGTCCTTGATTAGTTTTAGAGCAGATTTAGTGTCAAAAATTTTGTGCCTAAGCTGTGATAAAAGTGTTTCATTATTACTTAATAAATGGGGACCTTGTATTTAAGGTCCAGGTTGTAAAAGCTTTTATATTTCACCTCAGCAAGGCTACCTACCTCCTCCCTTGCTCTACAGCACGAATGCTCTAACCTCATGCCTATTTCAAAACTTCGTAAGTGTGTGTTTCCTTGGACAACTCCTTAATACAGTTTGCTTTTCTAGCATCACCTTTAGCTGTGTGGGATCTTGGATTTGAGGTGTTTTACTCAGTCACACAACCACAATATTTTCATAGTTCTTTTAAAAACAAGTTCCACTAAAGCAGGGTAATTCAACACGTGGCCTGTGGGCCGCATGCTGCCTGAAACTTGTCTGTGTACGTCCTGCAGTGCAGTTTGGGTTTACGCGGGGCCCAACAGAAAAGTAGTCAATATAATGGTCTTCTCTTGATATGCGTTTTAGTAGTTAAATTCCTGGACTGTCATTGCTCATTAAAAGTGCTGTTATATGGGTAGAAATTGGGTAAAAATTGCATTTTATTAATATCAGCAGAACTGACTTAAATGGGGCCTGTGTGTTGTGTAGTCTTGCCTTAATCTTTGTATTCATGCCATCAGTGTGAAAGAAGCTATTTGCATATATATTTGCATGTCTATGCAACCACACTTAAGTTGCAGCCCTCGGCATGTGCTGTGAGTATCATTGTGGCCCCCGGGGCTTCCAAAGTTGAGTAGCCCTGCTCTAAGGTGTGAGCCTGTTGTGATTTATCAGCCCGTGGCCAATGAATATAGTCATTTATTGTCTATCACCCCAAAATGCAGTAGAGACCTTGGAGAAAAAAAACCCCAAAACCCTATCCCAGAGAGCTGAACATCTAATGGCAAACACTGGGTCTTGCCAAACATAAAACTTCCTCTATTCCTCAGTGACTAGAGAATTGAATTGGTTGTATTATTAGTAGTAATAGTGAGAATGAACAGAGTCTTTTGTACTTCGACAGCTCCTCTTCAGAGTGTGGCAGATGTCCTCTCTTAGATCAGGTCCACATCATTGGGAATTACTGGAGCACTCCTGGCTGTAAAAAAGCCACACCAGCATTTTAAGTAGAGGGAGGTGGGGTGACTGGTCCAAAGTCAGTGTCAGAGCTAGGAAAAGAACCCATAAGTCCAAACTGTTAGATCCCTGCTCTAATCACTGCAGGTGGGGAGGGGAACAGGTCCTCAGGAACTGAAGTTAGTGGAGCTATGACCAAAAAAACCCACCTCAGCTGTAAACCTGCTTCCTAGGCTAGAATGAATCTTCAAACGGCTAGGTGAGATTATCTGCTCCATGAGCCAGCACTTTGTCACCTTATCAGGAAAATAAAACAGACACTCACGCCCGTGCCTATTCAGGTGGAGTATTCCTTTGTCTTGAGGGTGTGCAGGACCAGATGAGTAGAAGTCAGGTGAGGTTGAACTTTGACATGAGGATGCCTGCTGTCCCCTCTTCTACGCTTTCCCATTTCTTCTGGCTGGTTACCAAAGATCAAGGCCGTCCCTAATGACTTTCTTCTTGACTTGTGATCAACCACAGAAATATAGATATTTCTATCCCAAGACTGCTTAATGTTTAACTTCTGTGGCCAATTTTCTGGAGGCTGATATGATACAATTTTGTCTGTATTCAGTCACGTTGACTCAAAGGAGCTCACTTCAAATCATTAGCAAGACAATTCTCATTCCTGAGCTTGGCTTTTTAATTGTCCAGGAGACCTGCCTGGAACGTTCCCAGCAAAACCTTCGACCACATGGAACGTGCCGGGTTGGAGGCTTTGTTTCAGCAGAGCGGGGTTCAAGGGAGACTGGCCCAATAGCACTCCCATTGTCTTTGGTGCAATTGTTGTGAGTAGGACTGGGTTCCACGTATTAAAAAGTCTGAAGGTGAATAAAGAAGCAAATAACCACTTTTAATTAAGACTCTGAACTCAACTGAAACTGTGCAAGCAAGGTGGAGTTGGACAAGTCCATTTCTGTCCAGTATCAATCATCTCCCTCTGTCTGTCTATCTAGCTATCTATCCCCACACCCTTATGTATCTATCTATCTATCTATCTCTCACCAGTCTAACATTAGAGCTCATGAGGCTAATGGGCATGGCTATCTCAGTGATGTCAAGCCCAGCCCTCCTCAGCAGGCTAACCAGTGATAAGCATTGGATGCTCTAGCCCAGTGGCCTCAAACTCCCAGCCCGGGGGCCATCCACGGCCCAAGCACGTCCCCAATCCGACCCATGAAATATTTTCAAAAAGTGATTTAATCAGACCTGCATGGTTGCTGGCCCAGGAGGGTGGGGGTGGGGCGCAGACACTCACCCACCCACATGATTCCCAGCAGCATCCAGGCCCCCAGATCCCACATAGTTCCGGCCACAGAGGGCGCCACTCAGTCTGGGGCACTGCGCTGGCTGCCTCCGTACTGGCCAGGGAGCCACCCGGGCTGATGCACTTCTGCAGCCAGCTGGGGGCAGCGGGTGGGTTGTTTTTGGATAAGTGCAAGGATGTGGAGGTTAGTGGTAGGGGGGCTTTGTAGGATCCTGGTCTCTGCCCAGGCCCCTGGACACAGGGGGTGACACGATCAACTTGCTGGTACTGCATTGCTGACCCCAAGAGTGCCAAACTTATGAATCAGTCCTCTCCCCCGCAAAGAGAATGGCTTGTTGCAGATAAAAATACACATGGGGATCTTTTTATTTGGCACCTGGTGTTTGCGGTCTTTGACTGAACTTGGGGCACATTTTCTAGCTTTTCTCCCCAAACCATGAGACCTAAAGTCTTCCTTAAGAAGAAAGAAAGAAAGAAAAAGAAAGAGACATCTGGGATTCTCTTCTAATACCCTGCACCAACAAACAAGCATAATCTACTAAGTCAGTGCGCTCACAGCTGATAGCAGTGTATGAGGCAGCAGGGAGGGAAGTTCCCAGATCTGGCTTAATTCTTATAATGTGACTGGGCCCTTCCAGGAAAAAAAAAGCAGTTATCAAGAGGCTTGTCATGGGTGGTGAGTATGCGAGGCAGGGGAAGGCATTGCCTTTCCAAACCACTAGCTTGGCTCCGCCCACACTCCGCCCCCAGAACGCCTGCTATAGGTGTACTAGGGTGGAGTGTTGCTGCCCCCAGCGCCTGCCCGCCCCATGCTCTGGGGTTGGGGAGGCTTGGGCCACATGCCACCCTCCTTCTGTGTGATGGGGAGTATGGCCTGGGCCAAAAGGGTGGGCCTGGGGGCAGGGTTGGGGGCTTGCCTCCCTAGCCCTACGTTCACCAAGCTGCCCATGAGGTTTGTGATCAAATCAGGAGAGTCAACATC
This sequence comes from Pelochelys cantorii, assembly GCA_032595735.1. Lineage (NCBI taxonomy): Eukaryota > Metazoa > Chordata > Testudines > Trionychidae > Pelochelys > Pelochelys cantorii. The sequence goes on from CM064347.1 coordinate 9,473,365, forward strand.
ACGGATATCTAGTCAGTTTCACAAAGTGAGTCCACCGCTTACAGCTATGGAAGGGACAGCTCTGCACATGCTTCCCTGGGCCACAGGGATATGCCAGCGGCAGCGTGGTGCTAACAGCCGGCATAACCACCCCCCAGCCCTTGTGTGGGTGGCAGGGCCCTCGGGCAGGTTTTAAATCACCTGAAGGTGGTCTGGGGGACACGCGGGAGAGGGGATGCACAGAGATTCCCACCCCCCTCTCTCAGAGCCCTGCTGGAGGTGGGGAGCCCAAGGGCTCGCGAGGTGGATTTGAGGACTGGCCCTGGCCCTAAGGGAAACTGAGTTTGAGACCCATGGTGGAGCCTGAAGGCAGGATACGCTTGTTAGTTGCTCTGGGGGACACTAGGGATATGCCACCCAGCCCTGCCATCATCATCTTCAAGGCAAATCCTTGCAGCTCAAGCCCCACCCAGTCTGAGATCCAGTGAGGTCCTTAAACTGGTCTGGCAGGATGTTCCACATGCTGGCGGCAAATGTCAAATTGGTGCCTGAAAACCCTTTCATGGCCATCACTGCTGCCCCGAGGAAGCTGTCGACACTAGGAGAGCTGGTGACAAATATTGGACCTACTGGCAGGGTTCTAAACATGTCTGCACTCAGGAAGACTCACAGCAGGACCAAAGAACCCCCCTTCCCTCCCTGAGCTAACTTTTCTTTCCAATGCAAGGGCAGGAGGGTTAGGGTTAGGGTTAGGGTTAGGGTTGCCTTACTGGCAAGAATGAAAATGACCTTCCTGTGACTCTCGTGCCACCAAAAGCTGTTCACAGTGTCCCAGTGTGGAGGAGAGTGAAAACTCTGTGGATGTGCCAGAACAGGGCTGGCACTTAGGTCATGTTTTCACTCCGTGGAAGATCGACGCTGCCACGATCGATCTTCCGGAGTTTGATTTAGCGGGTCTAGTAAAGACCCACAAAATCAAACTCAGGGGGTGCCTCCAGTGGCAGCCGGTACTCCTGCTTCTGTGAGGAATAAGGGAAGCCAACATGAGTGTTTGCTTCCCATTGGCCTCCCAGTGTGGGGACAGCAGGGAAACTCGAATCAAGATACATCGACTCCAGTTAGCTGGAGTTGCATATCTTGCTTCGATCTTCCCCTTTAGTGTAGACCTGGCCTTAGGCTACAAGGTTCTTTGCTGGGAGGCTGCTGTGATCTGCCCTGGTGCAGAACACTGCTGCCCCTTCAGAATCTCATGCCAGAGACAGGCCCCAGAGTTCCCAGTGCAAAGGGTGACGCTGCGCACACTAAAAATAGTGTTAATTAGAGAGCACAAGTCCTCCTTCACACTGTAAATCTCCATTATCAATTAGACTGAAAAGGCCATAAAAGAGAATTTACAATGAACCCACAAGGCAATACCCGTTCCATCCTTGGCTCTGTCGCAGTCGACAATAAAGTCTCTTTTTATTAGAGCACATGCCATGTCCTCAAGTTAACACACCAGGCCCCAGACTCCGGGAAGCAGGCTCAACAAGAGGATGCCAAGTACTTGTTGCTCTTTGATTTGCTACAGGCTGTGTGCAGGTGGAATAGAAGGTGCTTTGGAAAACCTGAACATTTGCAGTTTGTGGTTACTCTTTTGATCCCAGGGTAACAGTGAGTCATTGCAGGCATGTAGCATCAGATCCTAATATCCCCTGTAAAATAGCATCATAAATGTTACCCAGCTTGTAAAACACGCCGGTAAATATATACACTATGTCCTATGGTACCTAGGTTCATGGGCAACAGACTATCAGTCTGCTGAGCTGAGTTTTGTGGTGGTTTTTTTAAATAATTGCTTTTATTTGCAGTAGTCATAAGCAGATGATATTGAGCCTAGAAGATGTGGGCACAAAGCCAGTACATTGCAGGAAGCCCAGACCTGAAAGACCTTCAGGGTTTTCCAAGTTCCATGTTAGGAAAAAGTGAGTAAAGCTTGACTATTTCAACTCATTCTATTGAGGGATGAAGTCACCCCAGGAAAGCCCCAACTGGTACCAACAGTAACAGTAACCAAGGTTGCCATGAACACATCACCTTGGTGCTCCTCTCTCTGTATTCACACTGCTGAGAGCCCCTATCCAGATCGTCAGAGCCTTTCATGGGACCCACCCCAGCAAGCTGAGGAATGGCATCTCCCTCTTGCAACCAGTGCTACATTCCACAGCCCAGTGAAACTAGCAGCCAATCGCAGGAGGGAGTGTGGGAGACAGGACTTTCGTAGAGGGTGGACCCAGACTGGGAGCTTGCTTTTTTCAGGAGCTAAGAATGCTCACAGATCTCACTCAGAAATAAAGGCCCCAGCACTATGGCTTAGCTTTACCTCATAAATGTCTTTACACAAAGGCACAGCACACATACATTCATTCACTCACACACTCAAACATAAACAAGCCAACAAACAAACACACAGAAAAAACCTCACAAACTGAAACCATCTGCTTCTCCTGCCGGCTCGGAGTCAAAAGACAGAGGAAGAAAGAGACGGAATGTTAATTTTATTCTTGAAAGCTTGGGAAGCATTATGTGATTGGGCCTCCACAATAATTAGGGACAGATACCTTTATTGCCTGCCTCAAATGCTCAACAATTAGGAATGAGGAACATCCTCCTCTCAAAAATATCTCCAGATTCCCTTTAAAATCAAAAGATTTTTTTTTTTTAAATATAGTTTGAGTTCTTTTTACCTTCTCATTTTTGATGTGTTGTGTCACACTCGGGCCATACCTGCTTTTATGTATTCAACTCTGAGGGCTGGAAACAGACTATTTTATAAAATAAAAACAGGGAATCTCATATATTCACAGGACTCCAGGAGCTGGAGCTTTAAAACATAAAGTACAGGTTGAACCTCTCTAGTTCAGCATCCGTGGGACCTGAACAGTGTTGAACCAGAGAATTTGCCAGACCAGGAGGTCAATATTGTCTAGCAGCATTACCAACACTTCCACTACTTACTGGGCTCTTAGAAGACATTTAGGGGTAAATTAGAACTTAATAACAGCACAGAATACTGAGAGCCGGGACTAGTGGCTGTAACCAAACTTTATAGGACCACAGGAAACTTGACCACACCCATGATAAGTGGACATCCAGCTAACTAAAGTCATGCCGGACCATGGATATTGCCGGACCAGAAAGTGCCGGACTAGAGAGGTTCAACCGATATCATGGGATGTGCAAAAGAATCTAGAGACATTGACAACACTTAGGCTATGTCCTCACTGCTAATGAAAGGTGTGATTGGAGCATGGGAGATTGGAGCATGGGAGATGATTGGACCATGGATAACAATAGCAGTATACAAAAGACAGGACTCTGTAGCACTTTAAAGACTAACAAGATGGTTTATTAGGTGATGAGCAGTATAGATATGGCAGCATGGACTTCAGCATGGGCTAGTAACCTGAGCACATACTCAAGTATCCATGGGGTATGTCTGCCCAGTAACGGGGAGGGTGCTTCCTCGCACAGGTGGATGGACAGGCATTAAATCTGCTTGAGCTAGAGAACTACAAAATGGCTGCCAGGACCATTCTGCTGGCTACAGGCGGTTCGGTTCTCTCGGCCTCCCCTTCCTTCCTGTGGCTGTAATAAAGAATTACATGTCTGTCAAGCACTGCTGGCATGTCTGTCTACTGGTGCTGGGAATTATGCTCCCCGCTGCAGTGTAGACCTATCCTTAGATTGAGAAGTGGAGGGGGACGCACGGATTAGTCAGACAGATGACGATAACTTCACATCACTTCAGGGCCTTCCTTGAATCTCTATGACCTCTCCTTTCGAGCCTGACCAAAACTACTGTTGCCAGTGAAAAGAAGCCACCGACTCCTAGGGTGCGTCTAGACTGGCAAGATTTTGCGCAAAAGCGGCCATTTTTGCGCAAAAACTTGCCGCCTGTCTACACTGGCTGCGAGAATTTGCACAAGAACACTGACTTTGTAATGTACAAAATCAGTGCTTCTTGCGCAAATACTTCGATGCTCCCGCTCAGGCATAAGCCCTCTTGCGCAAGAATACTTGCGCAAGAGGGCCAGTGTAGACAGGAACGTTAATTTCTTGCGCAAGAAAGCCCGATGGCTAAAATGGCCATCGGAGCTTTCTTGCGCAAGAAAGCGTCTATACTGGGCACGGATGCTTTTGCGCAAAAGCAAATCTTTTGCGCAAAGGCACATGCCAGTATAGACGCTTTCTTGCGCAAATACTTTTAACGGAAAAACTTTTCCGTTAAAAGTATTTGCACGAAATCATGCCAGTCTAGACGCAGCCCTAGTGTCTAAACGAGATCATTGTGACCTCCAGCAGTCTGGTCCAAAAGAGGGCAGCGCCCCCAGCTGGGACCTTGAAGAACTGCACCGGTCGGGTCTAAACTCCATCCGGACTCATGACCGCTTCCTTGTTCTCATATGGTGTCCTGCGGAGTGTAGTGGTGATGACTGGGAAGCGACGGGTCAGTTACCTCAGGGGGAGGAGTGCGTGCTTGCAGGGAGGGGAAAGGAAAAACTGGTGGGGGATGCTGGGGAGGAAAAGGTTTTGCTCCTAGTTTCCATAGCAATTCCTGAACCAAAGCCCAGCCATATTTCAGACTGAGTTTTTATCTGTGGGCCATGGCAACAGCTGTGCTCCTCTGCGCCAGGTCAGAGCGCAGGGTGAATGAAGTCCACGCGAGCAGAAGATAAAGCATTCTTCGCGGAGGAGATCCAGCTATGACAGGTAATTCCAGCATCCAAGCATCTTCAGCAAACACTGCAAAACCTTCCCTCCTCCAAAAAGCCATTCTGCTCTCGAGTACTATGGGGTGCATTGAGGAGGGCATCTCCCCAGGCTGTGAGTAGCACACTGGACTTCCTCCAACAATTAAGTCTTACTGTGTGAAGTCCATGCCTGTTCATGGATGCAAAACATCCCTGCATTGAGACAACACTCAGGATCCATCAGACTTGCATAGGGTTTGCAGTGCTATATTATCAGAAACCTGGACCATCTTATAGGGAAACTTGCAGTGGGTAGAGACACTCCGTATGCATGATCAGCACTAAATCTTGGGCATAAACAGTTTGCCTTCGTGTGAAACGCCTTAATCTCACAGAGATCCCGTCTTCCTCCAAATACTCACTATGGCTGAAAGTGGTTCTTTGGCCATGTTACCAGGATGGGCAAAAACATCCCAACACTCCGTGCTCTGAAACTCACCATGGACACACAAAAGGGTGTGGGTCATGATTTTGCCCGGTGTTGTCCATAAAGCTGTGCCAGAGATTTGTGGATTTGCAGGATGGAGGCAAATCTGGGAACTGCACTACATACTGCCTGGTACAATGCCATAAACCATGGTCACTCTGGCTGGCATAAAGACAGTCCCTCCATCAACTACGGCCATTTGATGATGATGACTGTAAGAATGAGACTGTAATATGGTGACATGGACAATCTCTTCTAACCAGTAAACCCCAAACAACAAAAAGGAGGAAGCTGATAAAATCTAAAATTTCAAAATAAAAAACTCAACCCCAAGCACTGTTTCTCCATCGAGAAGGGAAATGTGTCTGAAATTCCATGAAATTCACAAGGATTTCCTTCTATCTATTGACTTTACAGTGCCCAGATACTACGGTAATGGGTGGCAGGATAAAATCCTAAGATGAAAGATAGATAGATAGATGTGATGTGTGGGGATAAATGGATGGATAGATGGATGGATGGGGTATTTGGGGATAGATAGATAGATACAGGTGTGGGGGATACATAGATAGATAGATAAGCCCACCAATGGGAGGGAGCAAAGAGTGCAGCTGTGCAGGGCCCGGCGATTCCAAAGGGCCTGGGGTTCCAGGTGGTGCTAAAGGCTGCTGGGGGAGGGGGTTGGCATGCTCCTGGAGGTGCAGAGGACTGGCCGTCCCACCCCTGCCCCTTCTGCCGTAGGCCCGCCCCTTCCGGTGGTGTGGAGCCAGCCCCTCCCACCTTTTGTCCAGGGGCCTGGAAACTCTGTCAGCTCCCATCTGGATAGATATCTTGAGGCTCATGCAAGACCCTCTGGGAGGAAACAACATACTTGTTAATTCAAACACAGGTTGTGGTGGCTCCAGGTGCCAGTGTGAAATCCTTGGCTTTTATTTAGTTCACTGGTTTGGTCGGGTTGTTCTGAACTGTGATTCAACCCTGTTCTTGTCTATATCGTGCAGCATTAAAAGAAGCCAGTCTCTCACCTCTGGAGTCTGGAACCATCCCTCTGTACTATGTATCCTTATCATGGCTGCATTGTGTAGCTGGAGGGTTTCATATCTTTTAGGCAGCCACCTGTCAATTATCTCTCTCGTCTATAAATAAGATAAATCCGTTGTGACATTTTTGTATATAAAAAGTAAATGTCTCTATATATCTGTGGTTAAGTCAGCAGCGCCAGGCTAGGAACAGTCAGATTGGTTTTCTGGGGAATTACTTACCAGTTTGAATGCTGTGGTTTGGAGGGGTTTTTAAAATTCAGTGTACTGGTATCCTATTACATGGCTCCCTTTATGCTGGCGGGAGCTGGGGCACAGAATATTTCCATTCTCACTGTAACCAGCTGTGTCTCTGGCTCTGATGTAGGGCCAACTTCTGCTCTCATTTACACTAGTGAAAATCCCGAGGAACTGCCAGATCAAATCAGATCAGTGGTCTATTTAGTCCGTATCCTGTTTACAACAGCAGCTGATGTCAGATGCTTCAGTGGAAGATGCAAGAATCCCTGTAGCAGCAGGCCATTATGGAATAATCTACCCTCAGGGGAAGTTTCTTCCTAGCTGCCATTGGTTAGAAGTTCTCCTGGAGCATGTTTTTCTGCCCCTTTCTATATCTCTTGTGTTTTTTAATTCTTTACTGTTATGGCTTCTGGAGGTTCTTGTTAGCCACATAAATAGTCAACCCTTCCTCCCTTTTTTTTAATCCTTGTCCTCAACAGGTCATGGAGCAGTGAGTTCCGCAGGCCAATTTGCACCTTTTTGCACCTTGTAGCATGAGATAGGGTGACTAGCAATGTCCCATCTGGCCTTACATCTCTGCTCCCTTTTGCTCATTATATTCATAGATTCATACGGTTGGAAGAGACCTCAGGCAGTCATTGAGTCCAACCCCCTGATAAAAGCAGGACCAACTCTAACTATTCCAGCCAGGGATTTGTCAAGCCAGGACTTAAAAATCTCTGGGGATGGAGATTCCCACCTCTCTCCCTAGGGAACCCATTGCAGTGCTTCCCCCCGCCACGCCGAGGGAAATAGTTTTTCTTAATATCCAACCTAGACCTCCCGCACTGCCACTTGTGAACAGCCTGTCTCCATCCTCTGTGGAACCCCACCCTAACTCTTCTCTTCTGGGGACTAAACAAGCCCAAATCCCTCAGCGTCTCCATATAAGCCATGTGTTCCAGCCCCCTCATCATTTTGGTTGCCCTCCACTGGACTTTCTCCAATGCATCCACATCCTTTCTATAATGGGAGCCCAGAATTGGACACAATACTCCAGATGTGGCCTCACCAGTGCCAAAGAAAGGGGAGTAATCACTTCCCTAGATCTGCTCCTCCATATCCTCTCTCCTTCAGCTTCCTTTGTCATCCACTTCCCCTCCCAGGCAATCCTTTTCTTTCATGCCACTCTCTAGGCCTAGAACAGCCTTCTACCTCTCATGCATAATCCCTCTCTTTCAAATCTTTCTGCTGTGAAGCCCTGCCTGGACTGCCTTGCTTAAACCCAGTTATGTGGAATAGTCTTCTCTGCACTGGATGGTAAGCCCCTCTGGCCAGGCACTGGCCAGGGACTAGATTCTGACAGCATTATTCAAGCCAAGAGGTAGCTCCGCATTCTACCAGAAATCCCACAGAAACTCATGAAACTACAGGTGGAGTAAGGTACTAGTCAGCATGAGGAGAGGGATCGGAGTTGAGAACTGTGTGCTAGAGCTCTGTAGGCATCTAAATGACATTCTTATTATTTGTAGTGGAGAAGAGCACAAGGTAAAACCTCGGATACACATGCTGACATTTAGGGAGGTGCAGAACGCACAACCTGTTTTGGCATTTCAGGCTCATAGGCCAAACCTCAGGGCATTAGGAGCCTGAAGTTGTATCCACATTGTGCGGTTTGGGCTCCTTTCTGGATCACACTCCTGTCAGACACAGAGCTGGGCTCAGATTCCAGCTGGGGGGGGGGGAGAGCGGGGGGGCGGGCAGAGCAGGAGCAGGCTATGGAGCTAGCCCAAACAAGCCCCTAATTTCCACAACTTGCCTGCTGGCCCTGATCGAATGTAGTGCTGAGTTTAGAGGGAGTGGACAGTGCTTGATACCTGGTAAGGCTGCAGGAGCTCAGACCGGCTGTACAAATAAAAAATTAAGACAACAACCCAAGTGTTTTTTGAAAATAACATCTCATGTTGGATGGAAACTGGATAGTATCAATTACGTACGAGTGAGCTTGGCCAATGGTCTCTCTGGCTCCCGTCCCCAGAAAGTCACAACGCAACTCACAGCAGCATAAATGAGGCTGGCTGTCTTCATCCTCTGTGCTAATACAGACATTAAAGGATGCCGTCTGCTTTGGAAAATAGCTCTCCCCCACTTTCAAAGACAGGTTAAATCAGCCGCTCGGTGTAATGGGTGGGGCTGGATAGAGGGCTGGAGGGATGACAAAGAGACAAGGGGAGTAACTAGAAAACTGCCGTTTTTCACTCTGTATGAAAACCAATGACCCTAATCCATAGTAAACAGCAGCTTTGTGGGTATCACTTTGCAGCCCTCTCTGCGTGTCCCGGCTTGACACCATCCTCTCAGCTTTAACCAACTCGCTCCTGGATCGTTCTCATCGAAACACGCTTTATTCCCCTGGGAGTGTCACTCCATGGACTTCAGTGAGGTTAGTTCTGATCCCCTGGTGGAGAGTAGAATCTTCTCTGTAGCCCCAGGGCATCCTACACCGTGTTGGAACTTTCCTCTTGGATCAGAACAACTGGGGCTACAAATCTAGCTCTTTCTCAGAGTCACAGGAGAAATGTGCCCCTAATGTGCTGTAAGCCAGGCTGTGAAACATCATGTCTAGAGGGTTGAAAAAGAGAAATGACTGAGTGTTTTCTGTGGCTGCGAAAGTTGGGGGAAAATACTGATGTAATATGAGCTATTAGGCAGGACATCTGACTAAGGCACCTCTCTCCTGATGGACAACATTGCTGCCTTTCTGTGCATCCCCCTCTCTGTTTTTCCCATCTTGCCCTTCTCAAAAACCACCAAAGCACCCAAGGAATAATGGTCACCTTGATTGATCGGTCCCTCATCCCTCATATAGGTTGCACCAATCACAGCCCATCTTCCATTCTTCTGGCCTTCTTTCTCCATGCGTGGCCATGTCTTCTCATCACACAACCGTCCCCTTTCTTCGGAGGTTGGCTGAGTGGCCGTTTCAGTTCCCCTGGGTACCACTCAGGGTCAGCTGCAGTCCATCAATTGTGGTGAGCCTATCTCTATGCCCGGCTCATTGCATTGTACTGTACCTGCTCTCAACAATGGCGTCACACACGCCACTCTGCGGTCAGTGGGGACTCGATCGCGAATCGAAATTCCCAGGGTTCTTCTTTCCATTGCTCTCTCCATGATAGACAGTTGCTGCGCCTCTGTCTTCGTCAGTGCCCATGTTCCGCTGCCATACATTGCAGGCAGTACTGTTGAATCGAAGAGGCTGGCGTGTGTTGCCGTGCTGATTTTTCCTCAGAGGATGCCCTGGATAGAACCGAATGTGCACCAACATGTGTTCTTTCTTCTCAAGAGGTCACCTTCCTGCTTGTGGCGCATACTAATTTCTTGGCCCAAATTGACGTAGTGCTCAACTTTTATTTATTCTCCCTGGGTTGTTCTTTGGGCTTTTGGCAAGGTATCAAACTGCATAAATAACATAGAGAAATGGGAACGATAATATATATGCTAAAAACAATGCTATAGGTCCCTTCCATCGGAGGAGCTGAACAGTCGTGGAAAGCCCTTTTACAGGCGGTGAAACAGGCTCAGAGAAATAAAGTACCTTGCAAAAAGCCTGCAGCAGAGCCCGGTTTGCAAGATGTCCTTGCATAATTTTGCACACAAACCCATTCTTCCTCCCTAAAGCTTCAGCTACTGATCCTTGGTAGGAGTCTGCAGCGGCCAGAACAAGCATTAGTCATCCGCGTCCTATCAATCTTGCATGATGCATGTGTTTACTACCAGTGGGAGGGGCTTTCATATATATTTTATTGCTGTAAGTGTCCGTGAGTCTGAGGCCAGAGAAATTACTACCCAGTGCTTTCATGGCATAATAAAGAGAATGCGCTGTACCTTGCATAAATTTAACTCCTGATCTCAAAACCAAGGAAATTTTTGCCCTTCTCTGTCCCTAATTGAATAGATGCGTGTTTACAGTCATCCATAATGGGAATCAGGAAGAAGAGAATGGTTATGCTTAGTGAAAAATGAATATGCACGGGGACACACGGACACACGCACACACGCACGCACACACACAGTGAAGCTTTCTAAATCTACCCGGCAATCCTGTGCTAATCTGCTCCATCATCAAAGTCACAAATATAACTCGGGGACAATAAATAAACCAACTGGAGTTAAATAAGTTCATCTTCTTAACCTTTGGACTGATCAATCCACATGTTATCTCATTTCTCTCTCCCTGTGTTACCCTTCCCCCCATCGCCCTCTGTTTGTTAATGTCAAGCCAGATTGACAGCTGGGCTAATAGAGAGCTAGGAGGAGGTAGTGGAGTCATTGGCAAAAGAACAGATTCCATGAAAATTGCTGGCTGGCTGCCTTGTAGGAGCTCTGTTTTACTGGTCATGGTGTGTGCGTGTGTGTGTGCGTGAGAGAATGAGAGAGAGAGAGAGAGAGGGAAGGAAAAAAGATGTCACGATATAGTGGTGAATGCGTGTGCTAAAAGACCTCTGGAAAAGAGACCTCCACTTTCTGTGTTCAATGGGGCAGCCCCCATGGGTGGCCGGTATGCTAGGCAGGGGAAGGCATTGCCTTCCCAAACCACCAGCCTGGCCCCGCCGACACTCTGGCCCCAGAATGCCTACTCTAGGCATATGCAGTGCAGGGGTGGAGTGTTTGCTGTCCCCAGCACCCACCTGCCCCATGCTCCAGGCCAGGGAGGCTGTGGATGCGTGCTTCCCTTCCTCCCTATGGTGCTGGGGTCGGGGAGGCCAGGGTCATGTGCCACTCCACTGCCTTATGGCGGGACGATTTGGCTCATGTGGGGGGCAGGACCTGGGCAGAAGGGGCAGAGCTGAGGGCAGGTCTGGGGGCTTGCCTCTCCCAGCCCTACCTCCACCTGCCACTCATGGTAGCCCCTGTTCTCTGAAGTCAATGGACAATAGGTATAGTCAAGGCTATACCTTGACTTTATCAAGGCTTTTGATATGGTCTCCCACAACATTCTTGCCAGCAAGTTAAGGGAATGTGGATTGGATAAATGGATGGTAAGATGGATAGAAAGCTGGCTGGAAGGTCGGGCCCAGCGGGTAGTGATCAACAGCTCAATGTCAGGATGGCAGTCGGTTTCTAGCGGAGTGCCCCAAGGTTTGGTTCTGGGACAGGTTTTTTTCAGCATCTTTATTAATGACTTGGATGAGGGGATGGATTGCACCCTCAGCAAGTTTGCAGATGACACTAAGCTAGGGGGAGAGATAGACACGCTGGAGGGAAGGGATAGAGTCCAGAGTGACTTAGACAAATTGGAGGATTGGGCCACAGGAAATCTGATGAGGTTCAACAAGGACAAGTGTAGTGTCCTGCACTTGTGACGGAAGAATCTCAAGCATTGTTACAGGCTGGGGACCAACTGGCTAAGTAGCAGTTCTGTAGAAAAGGATCTAGGGGTTACAGTGGATGAGAAGCTGGACATGAGTCAACAGTGTGCCCTTGTAGCCAAGAAGGCTAATGGCATACTAGATTGCATTAAGAGGAGCATTGCCAGTTGATCCAGAGATGTGATTATTCCTCTTTACTCGGCTCTTGTGAGGCCACATCTGGAATATTGTGTCCAGTTCTGGGCCCCCAATTACAGGAAATATGTGGATGCATTGGAAAGGGTCCAGCGGAGGGCAACCAAAATGATTAGGGGGCTGGAGCATATGACCTACGAGGAGAGGCTGAGGGAGTTGGGTCTGTTTCGTCTGCAGAAGAGAAGAGTGAGAGGGGATTTGATAACAGCCTTCAACTTCCTGAAGGGAGGTTCCAAAGAGGCTGGAGAGAGGCTGTTCTCAGTAGTGATGGTTGGCAGAACAAGGAACAATGGTCTCAAGTTGCGGTGGGAGAGGTCCAGGTTGGATATTAGGAAAAACTATTTCACTAGGAGGGTGGTGAAGCACTGGAATGGGTTATCTAGGGAAGTAGTGGAGTCTCTATCCCTAGAGGTGTTTAAGTCCCAGCTTGACAAAGCCCTGGCTGGGTTGATTTAATTGGGATTGGTCCTGCCTTGGGTAGGGGGCTGGACTTGATGGCCTTCTAAGGTCTCTTCCAGCTCTATGATTCTATGATAGCTGCACCTTGCAGAGGTCTCCCACCTCTGTGGCTCCCTCTGGGACCTTTGGCAAGTCACCTTCTCTGCCGCTGTTTTCCCTCCTGTCAAATAGGGATGATAATATTTGTCTCCCTCCCAGGGGAGCTGAGAGGGTGGAGTGACTCTTTGAAAGGCATCACATTTTTTAAACACTGTCAGCCTAGCTCCCTGCGCTTCCCTTTCCCACAGCATGGCTCGTCCAAAACTAGGCTGGACAACATGCGTGTAAGGGAACAGTTCTGTGCCAGCCAAACCAGGGACGGGAGGACTTCAGTCAATCTGCCCCCTCCTTTCTTCAATGACCAAGAAAGCAAGCGAGTACAATACGGCCAAGAGTGTCATAGCGACTTGTTGACTCGCCTGCACTTTGCTATAGGGAGGAGGCTATCCATGAATCCAGCCTTAGCCCAGCATGATCCATCCATTCACCCCAAAGATCCTCTCAGTTCACTGACGGGTGGAAGCCTTCCCAGCATTGGCCCTACCCCTAAGAACTAGGGGTCACCAAATGAAATGAACAGGTAGCAGGTTTAAAACAAACTAAAGGAAGTTTTTCTTCACACAGCGCGCAGTCAACCTGTGGAACTCCTTGCCAGAGGATGTTGTGAAGACCAGAATTTTAATAGGATTCAGAAAAAGAGCTAGATAAATTCATGGAGGACAGGACCATTAATGGTTATTAGCCAGGACAGGTAGGAGTGATGTCCCTAGCCTCTGTTTATCAGAGGCTGGAAAAGGATGACAGGAGAGGGATCACTTGATGTTTCCCTGTTCTGTTCACTCCCTCTGGGGCATCTGTCATCAGCCACTGTTGGAAAACACGATCTTTGGTCTGTCCCAGTGTGGCTGTTCTTATGATCTGGCCATATTGGTCTCTTTACATCTCTTCCCAGAAGTTCATGATCACCTCTCTTCCCTTGTTTAAGGCTACATAGGCCTGCTTTTCCCCAGCTGTTCCCCATCCCCCACCTCTCTGAAGATGGGCTTAAGGAAATTAGCAACTGGGCAAGATTGGAAAAACTGATTTGTTAGAGTAAGTTGAAAGCAGAGCCAATATGGGGACATCTGCATGCCACATGCCCGTCTCATTAAAGCACCAATAAATCCATCCAGGCTGGTACCAACTTAAGGAGGCCTAAGTTCTGCCAGACCCAGCTGGGAAAGTGTCTGATGATTGTTGCTTTGAAGGGAAATCCATCTTTGCTGAAATTAGAGCATGTTAAAAAAAGTTGAGGAGGATGGTGGGGGAGAGAGGAATTGCAAACTTTTGCAATGTTGAATGTGTTTTTACAGAAATGTGTTGTCCACTGAAAATTGCATTTTCTTACTGAATACAAATATAGATCACTGTGAACTGGACTAAAATTTGGATAAAATTATCGATTAAAAAGTCAACATTGACATGTTGACAGTTTTCCACAAATAGATTTGTGGGGTATTTAAAAAGCTATTTTCCATCAAAAAAAATTTCCATTTACAGAATTTCAGGCCCTGAGCAATGTTCCCTCTAATCTTTTTCCATTCATGTGCGGATTTTTCCAATCTATGTGCAGAATAATATTTTATATGCACTGAGGCATATGTGAATGTGCACCACATTAGAACCAAAAAAACCTAGCTGGGGGTGCTGTGCTAACCAGCTGGGAAACACTTGAATTTCTCCTGAGTGGCTGCACAGGTGCACCACTTAGGGGGAAAACTGACCATGAGATCAAGAAAGTGATACAATGTGTATTCTTATGCTGACTTATATTGTCCGATTGTTGTCTCTGCAGAGCATTTATTCTGTCTGACAATAATTAACAATAGAAATATTTGGGCAAGTAAAACCTACCCAGAAATCACAAGCTGAGGTGCTCTAAACATGAATCCACCAGCCTCTCCTACATGGAAGAAGTAGGAGATACCAAGCATGATGAAATTTTGGCCTTGTCGACATCAATGAGGAATTTTCCGATTGGTTTCCCTAGAGCCAGGATTTCATCTCATGTGTTTTTATATCATTCTCAATGTGCTACCCCTGGATTCTGCCAGGGACAAAATGTACATATTCTTTGTTTGGTTCTAAAGTGTGCGGTCAGTCTCCGATTCTAATGAGCATTACAACGCCAAAGGGGAGACTGAGGACATTGGTGGTAAGTCATATGAAGCACTTCATCTCTGAGACCTTGACTAGGCTAAAACGACTAGGCTGTTAGAATGGGATGGCTCACATGGCCTTCTTAACACATACAAAACGTTGAGTACAGACATATCCTGTAATGTGCTAAGTGAAAAGTTAAAACAGGGCTACTCAACTTTGGAAGCCCCAGGGGCCACAATGATACTCACAGCTCATGCTGAGGGCCGCAACTTAAGTGTGGTTGCATAGACATGCATATATATATGAAAATACGCAAATAGCTTCTTTCACACTGACGGGCATGAATACTAAGATTAAGCTGTAAGTCGCAGTGCCGGACCCAAACGTGGTCAGTGTGAGCCAGTCAGTACCTCTCAGGCTCTGCCCACAAGGCTAAGCAGCCAGCACTTCCCACAATGCCCCGGTGCTCCTGGAACCTCATCCGTAGGGGCTAGAAACACTGACACCCTGTACCCGTCTGTTCCAGCCAGCCCGTCCGCTTGCATCTTTCAATTCTCACCCCTCCTGGGAGACGCCTCGCTGTTGTGGAACATGTTCCCAGTGGAGGCCATGTTCAAAGGATCCCACCTGCGGGTCATGTGTTGAGCCCCACGGAAACCCAAACCGCCCCGTGGGCTGCAAACAAATAGGCTGTGCGCTGCATGCTGAATAGCTCTGAGTTAAAACCTAGACTTCCTGCTAGGCTTTAACTTGATCATGTCAGCAGTGCCCCTCTTTTAACATGTTCCAGTATCACACCTTTCCCCTAGTCTAGACAAAACCTAGTCCTGGATTCAAATGCAATGTCCAAAGTTGTTGCCAATGGATGGCTCGTTGGTGGCATGTATATAAATTGGGTTAGGAGTCTAGGGATGTAAGAGATTAACCGGTTACCCGGTTACCCAGTAAGCAGATGGCTTATCGGCCTACTTACCAAGTAACTGGTTAACTGGCCTGACTGGCTGGACACTGCTCACGGCTGTGGTGGGGCCAGGTCAGCACCCATCACATGAGGCCGTGACAAGGATGGGGCCAGGGATGGGGATGGGGCTGGAGCTGCCCCTGCTGCCGGAGCAGCCGCTATGGCCAGGGCCAGAGCACCCCTGCCACCCATGGCCAGGTCAGACCAGCCCCTACTGGCCACAGCAGGGCAGAGGGTGCAGCAGCCCCTCCACCAGCCCCGGCCCCTAGCTCCATATGTGGGGGAAGGGCTGCTCCAGAGTTAACCAGTGAAAACTAGGAGTCTTGGGTAAGATGGGAACTGCTCAAGCACTCACAACACACATACCAGCTCCAGAATGGAAGGTAGGTGGATGCCTGGTTGACACTTTCTGGAGAGGATAATAAATAGATGGGCTTTTCGAGAAGGACTTACTCGTTCAACCACCATGTCCTGAGCTCTGAATTACTTGTGAGCAAGGCCCACAGGGAAACGTTCAAAGACCTATTCATTGCGTAAAACGGAACAGCCAGGAAATCCCAGGAACCTGCAGTCTGCTGCCAGAATGCGAGGTGTCCGTCCTTCCCCGTTTTACAGACAGGGAAACAGACAAAGAGCAGTTTTTTTGGTTGCCCAAGGAGGACTGTGTCAGAACCATGTCTCCTGACTCCCAGTTCTGTGTGTCCCCTATGCATTGCTATGGCTCCATACACATTGAACCTCTCTAGTGCGGCACTTTCTGGTCCAGCAACATCTGTCGTCCGGCATGATGTTAGTTAGCTGGCTGTCCACTTATCATGGGTGTGGTCAAGTTTCCCGTGGTCCCATAAAGTTTGTTTACAGCCACCAGTCCTGGCTCTCAGTGTTCTGCGCTGTTATTTAGCTCTAATTTACCCCCAAATGTCTTCTAAGAGCCCAGCAAGCAGTGGAAGTGTTGGTCATGCTGCTAGACGGTATTGACCTCCGTGGTTCATCAAATTCTCTGGTTTGGCACCCATCAGGTCTTGAGGGTGCCAGACTAGAGAGGTTCAACTTGTACCAGATTCAGGATCCCAAGGCCAGATTTCCCAGGGCTTAGTACTTGACTCGCAAGAGCACCCAACACTCAGTTTGCATTAGGATACTTCTGGACTGATCTTCCAAAGAGCCCTGTCCCTGCTAGGCATCCCAGAATGAGGGAGGGGAATAAACACCTTTGAAAATCTGGTGTCTATGTAGCCACCACTGGTCAGATTCGAACCTGAGACTTGGACTTAGCATAGGAGCCTCTACAACGTGAGCTATAAAGCCACCTGACTCTCAGCTTATGCTGTAAAGCTCCCTTGTTCTCATCTCTCACTGAAGTGGTCTAAGGCAAGGTCTACACTGCAAAGAAAAAGATACGCAAATTGTTTTTTCCAAAAGAGGCTTTTCCGAAATTTGACCCATCTACACGGTGCCAAATTTCAGAAAAACCTCCTCTTTTGGCATATCCCTTCTTCCTTGTAGAACGAGGATTACAGGGATGGCAGAAGAATGTGTCTGCTTTTTCGGAAATTGTTCCGAAAAAGCAGACGCATTCCTTGGATGCAGCATAGTGCTACATGGGACAGTGAACCACACTAAGGCTACATCTAGACTATGATCTTCTTGCCCAAGAGGAAATGCAAATGGAGCGCTCATTTGCATAGGTCGCACTCTCATTTGCATTTCCTCCTCGGATCCCTTATGCACAAGAGGCTTTTGCGCAAAAAAGAGCTTTGTAGACGGCTCCTTTTTGCACAAAACCCCCCTTTTGTGCAAGAGCCGTTCTTCCTTCAATCTGGATGCTCTCTTTTGAAAAAGCAGATTGCTTTTTCAATTCACTTCAGCAGTGTGGATGCTCTCTTTTGGAAGAAGTTTTTCCGGAAGATCTGTTCCAAAAAAAGCTTCGTCCAAAAGAAGCCTGCAGTCTAGACATAGCCTTAGAGAGAGAGACAAAGAGATGTCCATCTGTATGCACGTTGTCTTCCCCTGTTTATTCCTCTGCAAGTTTTGTACTGGGGGATGTCTGGGAACAGAACATTCAGACTGCAAGAGAACCAGACAGAGTAACTGACCAAAATCCCTGTCTCCTGCAGAAATCCAAATCTCCGACTCCACATTCAAAGTCTTCGTTTGCTCAGCAGTAGCAGTCAAAGCTGTAGTTGCAGCCACTTCCAGAATGTATTCCATCAGCTGTAATGGGTCTTTCCTCATAAGCTGTGTTTTCATAGTAAATCTTCGGCCTTACATTGCATTACAGAGTTCAGCTGCCGCTAATCCTTAAAAACAATTCATTTCCAACTGCAAAGTGCAATAAAGAAAGGATAATCACGATTAATATTAGTTATTGTTATTGATTTCAGCTTTAAAGAATTGATTTTTCAGTCCAGCCTGCATTTATGAGTCTCTTTGCTGAAGATGCATACCCAGCACCCACCGCTATTTTTAGATCCTTGTCTGGGCCCCAGCCCTTAGCCCAAAGTGGAACCAGGGTGAGGCAGACAAAGAGCAGAAAGGAAGAAAATTGGCTGAGGGAAGATCTTTCCTATCTCCTCAAAGTAAAGGAGGGAGACTCAGGGAGCAGTCAGCCCCCCTCTGACACCTGAGGGAGGCACCCAAGTACCTCTGACTATCCCTCACGATGGTAGAATAGGCCCAGTGGGGTTTCAGAGTTAAGCCACCATTTTCGTGCTTCCAGGTTATCAGCCATTACATTGTGACACTCGCTTTGGGTGTGTCTACGCAGCAGGGCTTAACTTGAAATAAGCTACGCAAAATTGAGCTATGTCACTTGCGTATCTTATTTTGAAATAGGCAGCATCTACACAGCACTTATTTCGAAAGAGAGCCCTCTTCCTCTGGCTTCCCCTGTTCCTCATACGATGAAGGTTACAGGAGTCGGAGTAAGAAGTCCTCCAGCTTGACAGTGTTTTGACACTATTTCAAAATAACTACCTGCTGTGTAGATGTGGACTAAATTATTTTGGAATAGCGCTAGTTATTACGAAATAGCATTACAGTGTACCCTTAATGCCCAAGACAGTAGGTTAAATGGGTGTTTCAAAGGTTGTGTCGAGACTGAGGGAAAGGTATTGACCTGCCAGACTGAAGTTAAAGATGTTTCACGGTGAGGGTGGCTACCCTGCCACCAGAGAGCGGTGACCGCAGCAAATGTAGACCCATCTGAGCTAGTTTTGATCTAGCTAGCTCACAGAGCAATGGTGATGGAGCCATGGCACCGTGGGCAGCGACACAATCGGTATAAGCTGGCCTAGGGCCCTGGGCATGTACTCAAGCATCTTCGCTATAGCTAGATCAGAGCTCATTTGGGTCCGTCTCCAGGTGCTGCAGTCACACCACTGACAGCGATGTAGACCAGTGTTTCTTAAACTGTGTTCTGTGGCACACCAGTGCGCCGCAAGGCAGTCGGAGGTGTGCGGCGGAGAACAACAGAGTTCAAAATGGCCACCCTTAAAGGGGCAGGCAACCTTTTTTTTTTCTCAACAAAAAAATCCTTGGTGTTCCTCATAAAAAAAAAATTATTGTTTGGTGTTCCTTGGTCTCAGAAAGTTTAACACTGATGTAGACACACCCTGCGTCTACACTGGCATTTGTGGGGTTTCCCATCGAGCTGAGCTACCTCAGAGGAGAACAACCTGCTTGGATAAAGCCCCTTTCTCCCTAGTCCTGACAGGCCTATGACTAGAATTTTTTCCCCTAAAGGGCCTGATCCCCTGCGACCTCTCACCTTAACAGGGTGTAAAATGCCACCGTATCCGAACTCCCCATTTACTCATGCTGGCAGTGGTGTTTTGCACCCTGTGCAGGGGGAAAAGATGTCCCAAGCAGCAGGGAATCAGGCTCAGAGGGTTTTCGACCAGCAGCATGTCCCAGGGATAATGCCTCCTTCAAGATGTTCATAACACTTTGTGTTGTGGAGGGATCATTCATCTGAGCAGCTCATCGTCAGAATCTTTCCCAGGTTCTAGATGGAGAATCTGAGACCCAGAGAAGGTTTTAGTGCCTTGCTTCCGCTCACACAATGAGTGAGGGGTAGCAGGGACTAGAGCCCAGGGTCTTCACTCCCGGTGCTCTTGTTTATGCTGATGGATCTTTGGCATGGGCTCTTCATGCAACAGACAGACAGACTTCCTGTGTGACGGACACAATCACTTTCCCTTTCTTCCTTGCCAGTGGACTGGGGATAACCACACTTCTTTCCTCTCTCCTTGTCGATTTGAGATTGTAAGTTCTCGGGGTCAGAGACTGGCTCTCAAGGTGTATACTGTCTACACTGCACGCTTACTTTGTAATAAGCTATTCCGGAAGAAATACACTGAAATAGCTTATTTTGGAATAGCGTGTCTACACTACAGGGAAGCCTCCAAATTAGTCCGAGGCAGGCTTCCCTAATGTGGACGTGCTACCTCGATTTAGAGCCACAGGAGGCACCGGAGAGTGTGGAACTGGAGAGATTTAGGGATGGATTTGCAGAAGGGTAGAGCCTCTCCATTGTCAAATGAAACCAGTGACCTGGACTAAGCACTTGCTCAAAGGGAAGTAAGAACTAGCCTAACACCCACTCAGCATAGGCCACCTGGATCCTCCTTCCAGGCGTGCAGCAGTAAGCAAACTCTGCATGCTCCCTTAGTCCCCTTCCTCTAGGGCACGTGGACAGAAGGAGCCAGGAATGGGAGACACCTTGATTCCATTCCCCCTTCCCAAGCCAGTGCAGATGATTCTGCGGTTGGCGTGTTATAATTTGCTGAAGGTATAGGTCAGCCATAAATTACCACCCTCTGAGAGTGAGGAGGATGCAGGGAAGGAAACGTGATGCAGAGGAGTGTAGCAGGGCCGATTCACCATCTGTAGCTCAGTCCAGCCCTGGAACAACCTCTGTTGCTCGGTACCTTGCTCTCAGTTACCTGTCTTCTGCACTACTTCAGGCTCCATGTTCCTTCTGGCCCATGCACCTTTCTTCACCCCACATGCTGGGGTCCTCCCTCCCAGGGAACCCCCAATTCCCCTACACCCACCTTGCCTCAGTGACCCATTGGCAGTCATCATCCAGCTCCTGCCTCAGGGAGAAACTGCCATCTGAAATGGTCACTCATAGTTGGTCAGGGGGTATGGACCTGCTGCCTTCTCCAGCCCTGGCTGCCTCCCTGCAGCCCCTCAAGCCCATGTATCAGGCCTGGGAGTTGGGTCAGGCCAGAGCGCCCCAGCTCTGCCTGCCTTTCCCCAGCCCTGCGCTGTCCCAGGTACCTGCTGTAGCTTCCCAAACAGCCACATCCCTCCTACACCAAGGCTGGAGCAAGAGAGAGCTCCTCTCAGCCCTTGCAGCCTTTTATAGGGCTCAGCCTGGCCCTGATTGGCTGACTGCTCTCCACCCTAATTGACCAGGTTTGCACAAGCCTCCTCTAACTTGTCTGTAACCCTCTCCCTGCTGGAGTGGGCTACACCCTGCTACAAGGAGTGCCTGGGAATCACTGCATCTCCTGTTGTGGTTCAGCTTACAACACAACAGGGGCAAAGGGTGCAGAGCACCTTAGAAAATCCCAAAGGCGGAGGTTTAATTTACCAGGAAAGCCCACTATGGGCATCCAAACCAGAGGCCACAGTGGAAAAATCCCTGCCTCCTAAATGTGCATGTGTATGGGTACATGAGAATAGCAATAAGACTTTCAGTGGGAAGCAGGCACCTCACAGCCCTTTGTGGCTTCACACATTTCCTCTTGGTTACCTTGAACGTCATGATGAACAACATGGCCCGGGGCTGGCGGGCTGGGGGAAGCTGAAAAGATTTAGCCAAGCCTCCAAAGTAATTAAATTAATATTTAATCACGTCATTATTTTCCTCTATTTTTGTTTAAACCCTGGCTCGAATGGCTTCCAATATTGTTCCACGCTATTACGGCGCTATAAATTATTTCTGCATTGCACGGCGAGGCTTTGTAATGTGATACATATTTTTATAGTGCCATAAAGTAATTATGCACCAGACAACAAACTCCTCCAGAAGTGACATATTTTATGCCTAAATCATAATGAAATTAAAAAGTGTCTCCTCCACTCAACATTTGTAGCATGCACATAATCTGTGTCAGTCGCAGGGTGAGCAGAGATACTCTCCCTGGAAAGTAAAGATGGGGGAGGGGGAAATGCTGTTAAAATTATCTCTATAACTTTTAAATCAGGGGTGGGGAACCTAAGGGACAGGGGCTGGATGTGGTCCCCGGCTTGCCTAGATCTGGCCCCGAGGCTCCAGGCTCTCCCGGGCTGTCCACGTATGGGGCTGGAGCACACAGGAATTTTTAGCCTGGCCTCCCCTAGACTCTGGTGTGTGAAGGGAATCTGGGGAGTGTCTTTCTCCGCAGCCAGGGCCACATCAGTGAGGGTTTGAGATTTTTTTTTTCTTTGCTTCTCACTAGTGTGTGGTTCCTGGCTGAGGGTCAGAGGCCCCGACCCAAAAAAGGTTTCCCGCCCGTTTTACATTTTCCAGGTATTTTCTTTTTTTTTTTTTTTTTGGCCTAGCAATAGCAAAGGTACAAATAGCAAAGGTACAAATAGCACAAATAAGTTTTGTTTCTAGTGGGTGATTTGCATGGCTGTCTAGTTCAACTTGGAGGGCTGGACAATGCCTGTTTTGGGAAAGAAATGGTGTAATGGTTACAACAATAACTTTGGAATCAGAGCTCCTGGATTCCCCTCTTCCCCACCCAGTGAGTGTATTTTCTTGCTATGTGACATGGCGCAAGTCACTTGGGGTAGAATTTTCAAAACTAAGTGACTTGCCCACACCTGAAGAAGGGCTTATGTTGCTCATAAGCTTGCCTTGCTCCCCAGTGGAAGCTGGCCCAATAAAAGTTCTCACTTCATCTTTCCTCTCTATGGGACAGGGGGCTGAGATCCGCAAATGTATTTCAGTGGCTAAATCCAAATGGGATCGGGCCCTGGGAGTGTACATCTCATTGTCAAAAGCAACACAGAACCTAAGTCTCTTTGAAAAGCAACGGGTGTTTTGAAAAGTTTGACCTTGGCTCCTTTGTGCCTCACTTTACCCGTTGTGACAGACGCAGTCCAGCTGGCTGCTGCACATGAATGGTGGGAAGACATGCTAGGACTTGGGTGAAGAGCTTTCTCTTCCCTGAGGAGGCTTGGCCCTGTTTAGTGCAGCATAATCAGGCAGGCACCTGGAGTCAATTAGCGCTTGCTAAAAGCCTCAGGTTAATTAGACACCTGAAGCTAATTAAGGCCTGTGGGTCTGCTTTAAAAAATTCCCACCAGGTAAGGAAGAGTGAAGGAAAAAGCAGAGGACTGGAAGAAGGAAGTGTGGTGTAGAAGAGCTGTGTGGGTATGAGCAGAGAACTAATAACAGGTACCTGAGGGAAGGTACTGGGAGGGATTGTTTGGGAAAGTGGCCCAGGGAAAAGCTGCCAGATTGGGAGTGGCAGTAACCCCACTGCCGGTTGCCTTGGCCTTTGAGTCCCTGGGCCAGAACCCAGAGTAGTGGGTGGGCCTGGGTTCCCCCTGAACCTCCTCCTGCCACCACAGAGTCTGCCCCTGAGCAGGGAGTTCAGGACTCCAGAGGGGATTTTACCCCAAACCTATGAACTGGCTGTGTAAGGGCCACAGAGAGTCTCTGAGGCTAACACTATCCACCAGTAGCATGCGACCTACTGGGGACAGCCAGAGCTTTGCCACACCATGTGTAGGAAACTTCCAATTTCCCTGTTGCTGCAGAGGTGTGTAAGGCTTAATGAAGTACAACTGAGAGAAGAGCTGCTTTTTTTTTTTTTTTTTTTTTTTTAAAGCAGTGTGAGCCCTTGGGATCTGTTTATTTGGCTGGCATTCTGCCTGAAAGCAGGGTAATGTGCTGGCTACGCAAACTGCAGTCTTCTTGAGTAGTTGTTTGATTCCAAGTCCTCTTCTAGCTGAATGCAAATGAGGTCTAGCAACTGGAGCAGGGAGTCAGGCCTTGGGTATTCTTTTCTTCTTTCTGCCACTGGCTTACAACATGACCTTGGGCATGATACTTACTGTGTTTTAGTGTGTGTATAACCTGCACTCATGTATAACCTGTGGTTTTTCTTTGCTGTGTGTGTAGTTTAAAAAAAAAAAAAAAAACACCACCTTAGATTACCCACAGACATGTATAACCTGTGGGTTCTATAGGCTAATTCACGGTAATGCACATACCAGGATAAACTGCCAATGTCCTGCATTCCACCCATTTTTTGTTAGGTAGCCATCCTGCTGCCAGCAGGGGAAATGGAGAGTGCAGCACAGGCAAGCTGGCCAGCCTGCAGGAGGGGAGCCACACTCGTGCCCAGGACCCATGCAGCCACAGCCAGGTGCAACCCACCCTCCTCCGGGCGGGGAAACGGAGAGCACAGCGCAGGAGCTGACCCAATTCTAATGGGGCAGAGCTGCTTATGAGTAAAAAATAAACTTGTATACCCTGGGGGGGTAGGGAGGGGTGTTGTAAAAACATGTATAACCCGCGGGTTATATATGCTAATTTACGGTAACTTCACTTTGCCTCAGGCCACATCTACACGACAGGTCCAGCACCCTGGGGACCTGACTGGTCCTGGATGGGGGATTTTGCTGGCCCCGGGAAGGTCATTTCTGGCCCTCCTGCTGCCAGCCTAATGCCCTACCCTGCTGCCCCGCTGGGCTTCCTGGTTCCGCCAGCCTGCTGCAGCCCAGCTGAGCCGCATGCTAGGTTTCCCCCCCATCCACAGTCCAGCTAGGAGCTGCGTGCCAAGTTCCCAGCTCCCCCAGGCAGCCCAGCTGCAATGCACCAGGCTCCTGCCCCCACTCACATTGCGCTGGGCTCCCAACCCCTCCCCCTACAGCATGCCAGGACTCTCTGATCCTGGAACATCCTGCCGGACCACAGGTGTTGCCAGACCAGAGAGTCCCAGTTCATAAAGGTGCCACCTGTAGTAACTTACATCGGTAAGAGCTACGTCTCTCAGGGGCATAAAAAACCCACTCCCCTGAGGAGAGAGATAGCTATGCTATCCTAACTCCCCATGCAGAGAGCATTCATCTGACAGAAGAATGCTTCCATGGAACTAGCTACCGCCTCTCTGGGAGGTGGATTACGTACGCCAACGGGGGAATCCCTCCCGTCGGCACAGGCAGTGGCTGCACTGAACCTCCACAGCTGTGCTTCCATAGTGTTTTAAATGGAGACAGAACTTAAGTTTTCTCATCTGCGAGCATGTCTAATGATGAATCTCTGCTTCCCCAGAGTGCTCTGAGGTTTAATTGATTCAAGGGATTCCATATTATTTACTCATCTATTTATTTGAGCTCCACTTTGACTGTGTTGGCAGCAACGTGCTGGCTAAATGTATTGTGTCCTCATCTAGCCATGGGAGGCCATTTTCAAAGGCCAAATGACCGGCTCCTGTTGACAGTCTGAGCATCTCCCCCTATGAGCCTGCTGCTCTTACTAGATGCTAGAGTCCCTTGCCCCTTAACTCAAGTGGGACAGGCCTTTGCTTAGGCTACAAACTATCCCATTCCTGCTCATGAGCCATGCTGGGGTGTTAAATGGTTATTGACCAAGATCAGAGACCTCCTGCTAACTAGAGCTGGGCAAATAATGGATTTTTCAGTTCACTGGCAGCTCCAAAACATTGGGGAAAAAAAATGTTTCTGGTTGAACCAAAAACGCTTTATTTTTCCCCAATTTTTTTGTTCAATGACTCTCAAAGTAAAAAGCAAAAGCAAAAATTTGGTCTGATCAAAACAACGCTGCCAAAACATTCCATTCTTTCAGCTGGGTGACAGCGAATCAGGAAAACAAAGCGAATTTGTCAGTCATTTTGGGGTGACTGAACATGCATTTTTCTGCAAATAGTTTTTCTGCAAATTTGCCAAAAAGTTCTCCCAGCTTTAGTGTTAACATTTCATGTAAAAGACAGATTTTTTTTTTTCTGATTAGGCATCAGCTGCTCCAAAGCACTCATACGGATACTGAAAAGGGTCCAAATAGACACAAGGCCATGGGGACTCCATTCTGGAAATTCTTTTTCTGAAGCCCAGAGTACTTCCTATAGGTAGCCCAAGCGAGTAATCTTCTCTGCTAGTGGTGCAACTCTGCTGTCTACAGATCCTAAAGCAGATCTTGTTCTCATGTGCATACGGGAGGTCTCAGCAGGGCCAATGTGCAAAGTAAGAATCTCTACCTTCTAGTCCAAAAGGAAATGGCTTTTGTGGCGTCAGCCAAGATTTTCCGGGAAAGTGTATTGCTCCCATCTCACGATTTTCCTCTCTTCTTGCCTGTCTCTCACATTCATAACCCTGTAAGTTGGGTATTTGCTATCCAGTGAAGGAGGCAACACTGAGGGCTACCTACAGTGGGAAGCAGGAAGAAGGGAAATTCTGGGGCAATGCAGCGAAAGAGTGATTAGAATGGGGGGGGGGAGGGGGAGCCAGGAGTCCTAGGATCTGGTCCAGGTGTTCTGCTTTGATTTGCTATGTCCACACTTGAGTTGGGGCATACTTGCTCTAGCTCAGATCAAGTGAGCCTGCTAGGTATAGTAGTGTGGTTCTAGCAGCACAGGCATAGGCTAGCCACCCTGAATACACACCCTGGGTATCCACGTAGGTTTTCTACTCCAGGCAGCCAACCCATACGATGGCAGATACATTCCTATTTTTGCATGCTGACTTTCACCAAGTACGTGTCAGCTGGAGCTGGGACTCTCACCCCATGCTCCAAGGGTAGTCCCTGTGTAATCGCTATCATGGCATGGCTTTGTGCCTCAGTTTCCCCACCTGAAGCCAGTGCAAATATACATGTGGAAAAGGGCCCATAGGATTAATACTGTCCAAACGCTGCCACATTCAGGACCTATGGGAGGACAGGTGAAGTTCTTGCTCCTAATGTATATTTTGACACTTCTGGAGATGATGGGAGGAGAAGTGTTTAGTTTAAACAATTTTTAAAGATTTATCTATTCTTATTTCTAAATTGCACAGCTATTTCACAAGCAGAAATGACAAAAGGACTCACATTTCTCCAGGATAAATCCATATGCTGATAGTTGGTATTTCGCTAGAAAAAGGTCATTTCAGCTGCTACATGACAGAGCTTAAAGCTACTTCAGTATCTTCCCTGTCTTGACTGCTTTTTCAGCTTGCAATCTTTCCTGGATACACACAGAGGAAAAAAATAAAGAGCACTCCCTACAAGACTGTGCATCTGCTATATTATAGACTTGAATGTGCTTTGTCCAGGGATAATTTCCGGTGCACGCTTGCAGGAGGGGAAAAAATGGCCTTTTAATCACTTCTAAACCTCTTAACTGTTCTTGGTTACTGAACAAACAAACAAAAATCCCTCTAGTTTGGGGGTGCTCTTTAGAATTCTGTTCAACCCAGAAGCAAAGAACACCCAATGGGAAAGTCTTTCCTTGCTGCCAGGCCGTTTCTGTCCTTATGAATCCTGTTGGGACACACACCTTTGCAGAGACTGTTATAGACAGTGTCGATCTGGAGTCACTCGGCTGATGTCAGCCTCCTGGTGTTCTGTCTCCAAGCAGGCCCCTCACGTTGACTTATTAAAACAGAAACATAACAATGCCTTGCACTTCTTTTTTAGGGAGGGTGGGGGAGAGCCAGGGTTAAATTCTTTCCATATAGAACTGAACTATCCCAAATATAAGTAGACGTGGCACTTCCCAGCTTGCACACAAATCGGAGACACATGCGCCATCTGCTATGACAGCATGTGGGCAACTTTTGCTCTATTTGTAGGACCTAGGTTATCTAGTTTGTTTTTAACTCCTCAGTACAGAAAGGGTCAGTTTTCTCCAGCATGCTATTAAGGCTACGTCTAGACAGCAGGCTCTTTTCGGAAGAAGCTTTTTTCAAAAGATTTTCACATGCATCTAACGAAGTGGGTCTTTGCCCACGAAAGCTTATGCTCCAGTACATCTGTTAGTCTATAAGGTGCCACAGGACAACAGATGTACTGGAGCATAAGCTTTCGTGGGCAAAGACCCACTTCATCAGATGCATGTAGGGCATAATCTCTCACTGTGGTCTGTGCAGTATGTAGATAGCAATGGATTTTTCACCTTCAGTCCATTGGGCATGATGTCCATCCATTTGCATTTGGAGAGAAAGATGATATGTCTGTGCTTGTGCAAGTTTCTTCATGAGGTTGATGGATTTCCACTCCATAGGGCTAAATGCAGTGCCTTGGATGGTGTCAAGTATCATAGGGGTAGATGTGTTAGTCTGGATCTGCAAAAGCAACAAGGAGTCCTGTGGCACCTTATAGACTAGGGTCTTTGCCCACGAAAGCTTATGCTCCAATACATCTGTTAGTCTATAAGGTGCCACAGGACTCCTTGTTGCTTTTGCAGATCCAGACTAATACGGCTACCCCTCTGATACTTGACACACTGCCAAAGCGCATCCAAAAAAAGCTTCAAAAGAGTGTCCAGACTGAATGGATGCTGTCACGCATGCAAGCTGTGATTGCTGTGGATGGAATGGCCACCAGGGCACTTGTGCTTTTTCCTCTTTCCTCCTCTTCCAAAAGAACTCCCTCTTTCCTCCCCCGCCCCGCCGCCGCGCCCCCCCCCCCCACACACACACAAACATGCCTTTTTGCAAAAGAGCTCTTTCACAAAAAGGCTTCTTCCTCGTAGAATGAGGATTACCAATGCTGGAAAAAACCTTTGTTCTTTCGATTTTTCTTGTGGAAGAACGCGATTGCAGTGTGGACGTTCCTCAAGTGTTGCCGGAGAAATGGCCGTTTTTCCGACAAAACTCTGTAGTGTAGACATACCCCAAGGGGCACAGTCTCCACTGGGGATGAGCGGCTTGCAAGTGCTGTTCGGTTCCTGGCCAAAAGAACTTGAAACCCTTCTGAAACCAGCTCCAGATCCTCCCCTAGACTTTTCTCTCTTTGAACCCTGCCATGAGCAGCTACACATCAGGAACCCATTCAAGGGAATGTTCTGCATTAGCAGAAATCCAATTATTAGCCACCATCCGACATCTCCCTGTCCCTTCCCCCTCATTCACGGGCCTAAAAGATGCCATTTGTAACACTCAGCAGGTTAGAGGCAATCAGCCATCCAGCCTCTCTGGAAAGAGCAATACTGGGGGCATGTTGCGACTCTGAGAGCTGAATGTTTATACAAGCCCGTGGCTGTGATTTCATTGACAGCAGAGCCTCTGGGGTAAAGTCCAGCATTACGTTGTCAGTGAACAAAGAGCAAAGTTACTTCAACGTGAGTAGACCGCCAGCAGATAGAAGGGGAGTACAGACAGTCCGGAGAGGGATCATCTTACACCCACAGGATGAAGACACGACTTTAGAACGTGGGACAGAAACAGCTTTCTGAATGGCTGCGAATTCTGTTGACCCTGTCTGGAGGGAGTGTGGTCTAGTGGTTAGCACGCTGGGCTGGGCCTGGAATTCCAGGAGCTGGAGTTCCTGGCTGAGAGCGCCTCTAGGTGCTGCCACAACACAGCTTCTAAGAAGCTATAAATTGGGGATAAACATATCAACCCATCTCCAGGGTCCAGTTATAAGCCATCTGTAAAGTGCTTTGGGATCCTTGGGTGAAGGCTCCCATCAGGATAATAATGAGCGTTGTTCCTGGGAAAGGTCCTCATCTGATCTCTTATTTTATTTTTATGGCTAAACTCTGCTTCAGTAAAGAAAGAAAACAACACTCCAGGCAGCTCATTTCTAAGGGATTATTGCTGTGCTGAGATGGTTAAAGTCACTTATCCTCTAAACCTCCCGCATTGTAGCAACACTTCAGGCATGCAATCATCTGCCACGAACGCAACATCTGGCATGTCCTATTGGCAACATCTATCTTTGACTATCGTCTATGGCGCAACTAGTATGCTATAGAACCAGTATAGGCTTCTTTCAGGCAGTGATCTCAACCTGCCTTACAAATGGGGGTGAACTGAACATCACAACACCCCTTTGAGGCAGGTGGGGAATTCAGTTTCTCTTGTGCAGCTGGGGGAACCTGATGAGCCGTTTAAATGAGGCATGAATTCCAAAGAACCCAGGCGCTCTGCCTCCCAGGGGAGCGGTGCTAACCACTGGGCCACACTGCCTTTTGTTTAGCTGGAGGAGGCATGATTCATTCCCTGCTTTCTGCGGTAGGCCCTCAGGAGGGTGACCAGCTGTCCCGTTTTCAATAGGACAGTCCTTTATTTAAGCCCTCTTGCCGGTGTCCCGACTTATTTTAAAAGATGTTGCAGTTGTCCTATATTTTCTGTCCCTTTATTCCCATCAGTACTGGTGGATCCTACAGCTGAGAGGATCCTTGCCCACCAAGTGCCCACCTCCAGGGAGGAGGAGGCTGATGAGGTGGGTAAGGATTGGCATGCAGTGGTCTGTCAGGCTATGTCTACAGGGTCTGTTTTGGGACCGGCTCTGTTCAATATCTTCATCAACAATTTAGATATTGGCATAGAAAGTATGCTTATTAAGTTTGCAGATGATACCAAGCTGGGAGGGGTTGCAACTAATCTGGAGGACAGGGTCATAATTCAAAATGATCTGGACAAATTGGAGAAATGGTCTGAGGTAAACAGGATGAAGTTTAATAAAGACAAATGCAAAGTGCTCCATTAGGAAGGAACAATCAGTTTCACACATACAAAATGGGAAGCGACTGTCTAGGAAGGAGTACGGCAGAAAGAGATCTAGGGGTTATAGTGGACCGCAAGCTGAATATAAGTCTGCAGTGTGATGCTGTTGCAACAAAAGCAAACATGATTCTGGGATGCATTAACAGGTGTGTTGTGAGCAAGACACGAGAAGTCATTCTTCTGCTCTACTCTGCACTGGTTAGGCCTCAGTTGGAGTATTGTGTCCAGTTCTGGGCACCGCATTTCAAGAAAGATGTGGAGAAATTGGAGAGGGTCTAGAGAAGAGCAACAAGAATGATTCAAGGTCTAGAGAACATGACCTATGAAGGAAGGCTGAAAGAATTGGGTTTGTTTAGTTTAGAAAAGAGACGATTGAGGGGAGACATGATAGCAGTTTTCAGGTATCTAAAAGGGTGTCATAAGGAGGAGGGAGAAAACTTGTTCATCTTGGCCTCTGAGGATAGAACAAGAAGCAATGGGCTTAAACTGCAGTAAGGGAGGTTTAGGTTGGACATTAGGAAAAAGTTCCTAACTGTCGGGTAGTCAAACACTGGAATAAATTGCCCAGGGAGGTTGTGGAATCTCCATCTCTGGAGATATTTACGAGTAGGTTAGATAAATGTCTATCAGGGATGGTCTAGACAGTATTTGGTCCTGCCATGAGGGCAGGGGACTAGACTTGATGACCTCTCGAGGTCCCTTCCAGTCCTAGTATTCTATGATTCTATGATACACTGCCAGTTTTTGTGGCAGAAAATATGCTAATGAGGGACTGATTTGCATGAGTTGCGATTTCATTTGCATATTTTCTGCCGATCCATTTTTGTGCAAAAACAAGCAGTGTGGATGTTTGCACAAAAACCCCTTTTTCCGCAAGAACTTTATGCCCCAAAAAAGGAGGTATACTGATTTTTGCAGAAAAAGGGGTTTTTGCGCAAAAAGAATGTCCACACAGCTTGTTTTTGTGCAAAAATCCTTCGCGCACAAACAGATTGGCAGAAAATATGCAAATGAGACTGACACATGCAAATGAGTACCTCATTAGCATATTTTTTGCAGAGAAAACTCATAGTGTAGAGGTAGCCTCAGTGTAGTCCTTGCTCCCCCCCATACCTTACTTCATTTCCAGCCAACACTAGATTGCTAGTCAAGCCCCACCCCTTCCAAAAGCACAGAGCTGCCCCTTCCCCTCCCCACTTTGTCCAGGGGCCAGGTAATCCTGTCAGCTACCCCTGTGCTCATTACAGGGCTTTTTGCACAGTACTCCAAACTAACTGGCACTGGGCAAATGACAGGGTTGTTGGCTGGATGGACCCTTGGTCTGGTTAGGGACAGCAGTTCCTATGGGCAAGGGCCAGAGAGATTGGGGGATATAGGCCTGCATTGAAACAATGGAGAGGAAAAGTAGGAACCTGAAGCTAAAGCCTCCCCTGCCCCCCGCCTCCTCAGAGCTGCCACCTCAGCACAGACCCCGACCCCCATCATTCCTGCCCTTTAAAGTGCGGTGCCCCTCAGCCTCCCTCCCTCCCCCAGCTGCAGCCCTCCGCCAGAGAGAGAGAACTCGGCAGGGTGTCATCCCCACCGCGCCGCAGTTCTGCCCACCCGGCTGTGTGCGATACGCCTGAGCCCACCGGAGCCTGGCGTTCTTGCTCTGCTTTTTAATCCCCACATGAGGCCAGGCGGGGGTCCGGAATGCTGCCTTTCCCCCCTTTGAGTCCGCCAGGCCCAGCGCCAGGAATGTGCCCATCATGTGAGCCCCAGCGAGGCCTGCCTCCTGCTCCTCAGCGCGAGGGCTCTGCGGCTACCTGCCCAGCTGAGCGGCAAGGCTGGATCGGATTAATTCTGACTCGGGGGGGCTCCAGCAGCGAGTGAGGCTTGTTTGCAGCAGCGCCTCTTGGCAGCGTTACCTCAGGCTCAGCAGGCTCCGTGCTGTGCTGCAGGGCTGTCCGATTTCATTACCGTTAGCCACCCCGTCGATCAATAGCAGCCCTCCCTGTCACATGCTGGGAGCGTCTGCTGAGCAAGCAGCTTGAAACACAAGACAGTTTCCAGGCACTGAAACCCACCAGAGACTGGCAGGGAGTGGAGTGAGGGGGAGAATGGGGTTGGGGATGGATCCTCTGGGAAGTAGCCTGGGCCATTATCTGGGGAGCCCTGCAAACTCTGCTCTCTGACCCCAGCAGCAGCAGCAGCAAAAGCAAACCAAGCAGGCACACTCAGCAACTCCCCAATTCCTCCCTCCCTGCCCAGCACAAATCGGCTTGTCTCTCCTGACAGTGGCAGCTCTCTTGGGAGTGCGCTAGGCACATCGTGGGCCAGATGTTAGACACGGGATCCTTGGAACAGGCTTCCTTCCGTGAGGCTGGAGACCAGCGCCTGAATAGAAGCCTTGTCTGAGAGGCACGGCTGAGGTGAAATCCTCCAGGGCTACCAATGTAAAGGACCCCAAGCAACTCTGATAGCCCCCATTGATCCGCCTGGGAGGCCAGGACAGCCAGGCCATGCAGATAAAACATTCAGTCAGTGGGAGCTGGTTTCCAGGACAGTAAAGGGAATAAAACAAATCATGCCCAGAGATAAAAGGCCTTGGATTTTGGTTATGGACCTGGGGCTCATGGGATCAGATGAGACCCTGGGGTCTTTGTAGGCTGAAGTCCCCCCCGCCTCTTCCCCCCCCCCATGATATACCTTCTGTTTCCCTTAACCCGGGGAGTGTGCGAAGACTCAGATCTGAGTCCTGGTGGGGAGGCTGAGGGGAGGAGTTATAGAGGTTATATCTGTGTTTCTTAAACTCTTTAAGACCGAGGAACACCAAACAATATTTTTTTTTTATGAAGAACACCAAGGATTTTTTGTTGAGGGGAAAAAAAGGGGGGGGTCGGGGGGGAAGTTATTGAGCCAAAAAAAAAAAGGTTGCCTGCGCCTTTAAAGGTGGCCATTTTGAACTCTGTTGTTCTCCGCAGCACACCTCCGACTGCCTCCCGGCATACCGGTGTGCCACAGAACACAATTTAAGAAACACTGGGTTATATGGTAAGGAGTCCTGGCTGTAACCCCTACCCTGGAACCAATTAAATGCCTGGATAGCCCCCATCCCCTGTGTTAAAGTTTAGTAAAAGTTGTGGCCTGCCACTTCATTCCATGCATCTGTCCTCATAGTTTCAGTGGGGGATGGCAGGCTGGTTGTGGTAGGCCTAGGGCTGTGGAATTCCTGCAAGTGACTCATTCACCTTCCACTGAGGTCCCCCCTTGGATAGTCGTTCGGATGATCCATTCTTAGGGAGGAAGTCTCCAGGTTCAGCTATGCCCTTCCACCTCCTGCAGGCCTCAAATCTTCCAAAGCAGAAGAGATGCTGTTTGTTTTCTGCATCCAAACAGGGTGAGAGAGGACCCATCCCCCAGCTGTCTGCCTCAGACCTGGCTCCTTGTCCCTTCTTGCATTGGTAGCTGCCCTTTTGCTCCAGAACAGACGTTGCTCCTTGGCATTTGGTGGCGGACTCCATTCTAGGCCAGCAGTTTTCAAACCAGGGGTCTTGACCCAGGACTGGGTCATGGCATGTCAGGCACTTGGTCTCCTTGCTGCAGGTGAGCAGTGTGGGGGCTGAGGCAGCTCCCTGCCTGTCCTGGCACCGCAGGCTGAGCTCTTCCTCAGAACCAGCTGGCAACAGGCCCGGCTCCTAGGTGTGGGGAGGAGGGAGGGAGAGAGCAGAGGGCTCCACGCACTGCCCCTGCATTGAGCACTAGCTCCACATTCCCATTGGCTGGGGCGTGGCATGGTCTCCGGTGCCAGGAAAGGCAGGAAGCTGCCTTAGTCCCCCTGCTGTACCACTGACTGGCAGCCACTGAAGGTAAGCCCCCCCCAAAGCCAGAGCCCTCTCCTGCACCCCAAAGCTCTCCTCCTCAACCCCACCCCAGAGCACACACTCCAGTCACATTATGCTGGGTCACAGCATCAACAATTTTCTTCAACTGGGTCATGAGGAAAAAAAGTTTGAAAACCAACCACTGCTCTAGGCAACTTACCACTGGCTGGCTGCTATTAAACTTAAGATCTCCAGCTGAGAAGGGGAAAGGGTAGGGTGCAGGAGGGGACAGAGAGGAGGGGCTAGATCCTCACCTGATATAAATCAATGCATGTCCGCTGAAGTTAGGGGAGCTGATGGAAATGTTTTCAGCAGTACTGGTTTCCCTGTCTGAAAATGCTGCTGTGACAGAACCATTTCAGGGGGGCGTTTCCATTGCATCATCATTTTTGGCAGGAAACTGTTTGGTTTTAATAAGGCTAAAACATTTTGATCCAATTTGATCATTCCACCCTTTATGTTTGCAATATACTATAGTCATATAATCAATTAATACATAGACTAAAAGATGTGGTTCAATACAATTGAAATGAGTATTTTGGGAAAAGTTCTAAGATTCTGGCTTTTTTTGGTCCAGTCTGAGGGCTAGATGAAATCTCAGAATTTCTCCAGGGATGGAAATTCTGTTTTTAAACCAGCTCTGTTTATTTGTCCCAGCTAGAGATCTGACTTCTGAAATCCAGTGTTAAACACACTTTGGTCTATGCCGCAAGAGTAAAAATGGTCATGGCACTGAAGTGAGACACACAGCTCATCAAAATCCACCTGGCACATATTAACTATACCACATCGGGCTCATAAGTGGAGTTGCCTCTGACAGTTGCATGGGTCCCAGGCTATGTGCTGTAAGTCCTGGTCTACACTACAGCGGCAGGTTAAATTAAGATACACAATTCCAGCTATGTTAATTATGTAGCTGGAGTCAGCATATCTTAAACTGAGTTTCCATGCCATCCACACAGTGGAAGGCCAACATGAGCAAACACTCCTATCAGCTTCCCTTATACCTCATGTGGAGAAGGAGTACTGGCGCTGATGGGGGCACCCTCTGAGTTCAATTTAGCATGTGTAGTCCGCTTACTAAAGGGGCCTCTGACTTTTTCTGGAAGGATCCTGTGTGCTGCAATCTAGCTCTAGAGACTACAACTCTCATGAGCCCTTGAGAAAAAAGGGGGAAGTGGAACTTGTCCAGGCATGTTGGGAGAGGGGGCTCTCCATTTGGGGAAAGAGGAGCTAGGCTGCTGTGGAGGAGCCTTGTCCAGTCCAGGAGCTGTTGTGTTGCAGCTACAGCCGGGGACTGAGAACCTGTGGGGCTTGTATCTAGCAGGCTGCTGATTATTCTAGAGGGTAGAGACACTGGCTGCACCTGTGGCTGAGAAGGACTACAGAAGCTGGCACACAGGAGGAGGCTGTAAGTAAATGGGCTCTTTGGGAAAGTGCTGCCTGGGACAGACCTCAGAGAGATAGACTAACTCTGGGTCCAAAGGGAGGCAGAGTGACCAGCCCAGTGAACCAGAGCTGCTGGCATTTGGTGGAGCCTGCTCCAGTGGCAGAGGGATTTTGCAGCTGGCTGCTGAGCTTGGACTAACACACACAAGACCTGCACAGTGCTTTTCTCCATTCCAGCTGCAGACCTCCAAGCATGCCTAAGCAAGCAAGTGTCTGGGACTCTGAGTCCAGAGGCGTACACACTCTGGGGTGGGATAAATGGTGACAGTGCAAATGCCAGATAGATAAATTCCTCTTATTTCTGTGTACTTTAATTGATTTTATTCACTTTTAATTTGTTAAATACTGTTTCTTTAAGTTAAGTAAAGGAGTGTTAATTTTAATGTAATCAGTTAGATGTATATTATTTATAATTGTTGTCCTGGAGTTAGATCCAGAATAACTTTATTCCTGGAGCTCCCAAGGCACACCATTAAATGTGTACAGGGCCAGCCAGGTGGAGGCACCACCACTGTATATTCTTTATGAGCAAGGGACTGCAGCAAGAGGGTGGATAGGGAATCCCCAACTAAACAGCATCACCACTGGGGTACTCAGGATCCCCTTTTATGTTAAAACCATCAGGCGCCCAGGCACACCTGTGAGTGTGACTTGCTCCCAAGTAACCCGGGGAGGAAAAAGGGGGTTACACATGTCTTCACTCCCATCAGCTTCCCTTACACCTCATGAGGAGAAGGAATACTGGCGCTGACGGTCGCCCTCTGAGTTCGATTTAGCATGTCTTCACTAGACCCACTAAATCAAACCCCAGATGATCAACCACAGCAGCGTTGATCTTCCATGTAATGAAGATGTGGCCAGAGTGCTGATGCTGCTCAGACTGCTCGCTTCTGGGTGGAGCTCCTGGAGCTTGAATCTGCATTTTCCCTTTAATGCAGCAAGGAATTGCCCGAGAGAATATAGCAACCCCAAGGCATTTATTTCTCTCAGGACAGATGGATTTATTGTTTTCCTCAAGCTGCCAGTGCCAAGGGGAAAGGTAAGGTTGGAGGAAGCTCACTCAGCTGATTAAATCTGTCCAGAGCAGACATCACCACATCACCCCACCTGAGGACAGATGTCCTTGTCATGGTATTTTTTCCAGTGCTCTCCCCACAAGTCCCCTGCAGACTTTGTTTTATTACTCTCTTTCTGCTGTTTGGAATCGGACCACGGGCCTGTCCTTGGAACTGATTGAAAGTTCTGAGAGTTGACACAGGCTCCATGTAACCTTGGCAGGTTGCAGTGGTCGGATGTTGGCAGCCAGCACGCAGCAAAGGATACAGGAGGCCGCAGCGGTGCCAATCAGAATCTGAAGCAGCCCGGCTCAGGAAGGGGAAAGGACCTGGCTAGGCCATGCTGCAAAATGAGTGAAAGGTTTAACCCGAGGTGCGTCAGAATTCAAGAGGCGTTCCAATCCCCCCCCGCCCCCCCCCCCCCCCCATCCTGAAATGTGGCAGCTTCTCTCAATTCTCGGCCTGCCTTTGCTATGTGAAATCTCCTGAGAACAGGCCTGTCTTCTGTATCCCAAGATGGAATCTGTCATGTGTGCAAGTCACATGACTCAGTTTTTTACAGGTGGACGCCATTGCTTCTCTGGTGTGGACTGGCAACCCCCACGGCCCACTGTGGGTCCAGTTCTGCTATTTGCTTGCCTCGCCAGCCTTTGACAGTCGGCTGGCCAAGCCTCCTGTTGAAGTCTCTCAGATGCAAGTGTTTGAAGTGCAAGGGCAGAGCCGATACTTATTACTTCAGATGCGCAGCAATTGGAGGCCTGATTCTGAACTTCGCTTCGCATCCATTTTGCATCTGAGTCCCTGCTGCCACACTCCTGGTTTACACTACTGCAATAGTAGCCCTGATCCTGGATGGAACTAGGTCCGTTCTCATGGGAATGGGGACTGGCCCATTCTTTCCAAAGACAACCCCTGGTCAATTAGATTAAAAAATTGAGAGGTGACCGTGAAGTTTAGTCAGGATTTTGTTTTGAAATTTCTGACTCATCCGCTGGATTTATGTCCCTCTCCCTGCCTGGCTTCTTTGGTAATGAAGCAGATCAGCACAGAAAGGGGCAGCCAGTCCTGCATTGTCCCCTTCCCAGTGGTGTAGCGAAAGGAGGGTCGAGGGGGAGATGCAGTTGCCCCTGGGCATCATGCTAGGGGGGCACCAATTAAGTCCCCCTCTGCTCCCCCATCATCCCTTGGCTCGCCTGCTCCGCGTCCACCTGCCACCGGCGGCTGGAGCCTCCTCTCCATCCCCCGCCCGACCCTCCTCTATCTCTGCCGATGGGTTAGTGCATGCGGGGGCCCAGCCCCAAACTGGAGGGGGCAGGAGAAGACATGGTAGAAGCTCCCACCCCCCTCCTTCCAGGGTTGGGGTCAACCATGCACCAGGTTCGGGGCCCTGCTACATGGCGGGGTGGGGCACAACTTTTGCCTTTGCCCCCGGGGGCATAACACCCTCACTACGCCTCTGCCCCTTCCCCTTCCTTATGGGGGAAAAAAAGAGGGCACTCTTGTTTTTTAAAGGGATGTAAAGATTCTTTAAGCTAGCTAAAGAAATGGGGCTCAAACCTGCTGTCACTGGAATCTCAATGTCAGAACTCCCAATGTGCTACAGCTGTGCCTCATCACACACTTACATTTCCTGGTAAATATTTGTGTGTATGTGTTAGAAATATCCATTGCAGGGTTAGTTATCCACAGCTACCCACGGTGCCTTAGTGGCAGCCAGACATACCAATGCCATGGGTGGGGTGGGGGGGATTAAGGAGGCAGTTGCCCCGGGGCCTGGCAATTCTAAATTCATTGGTGACCGGAGGCCTGGGGTCTTTAGAATCGCCACTGGCATGCCAGGTGTTGCCCTGGTGACAGCTGCCTTTCTACTGACATTTCCCAATGGGAAGTCCAGTCTGCTGATGCAGATGAGGACCTAACATACCACATTCAGCCATAGTAAAGGGGGTACGACCAGGCCTGTTGAGGGGGGAGGGGCAAAGGGAGCAACTAAACAAGCCCAATTCTTTCAGTCTTCCCTCATAGCTCATGTTCTCTAGACCTTTAATCATTCTTGTTGCTCTTCTCTGGGCCCTCTCTAATAATTCTGGAACAACCCAGGAAACTATAAACCAGTCAGTTTAATTTCTGTGCCAGAAAAGATAATGGCGCAAATAATTAAGGAATTCATCTTCAAATGTCTAGAAGATAATAAGGTGATAGGTAACAGCCAGCATGGATTTGTAAAGAACAAATCATGTCAAACCAATCCGACAGCTTTCTTTGATAGGATAAGAAGTCTGGTGGATAAGGGAGAAGTGGTGGATGTGGCATACCTAGACTTTAATAAAGCATTTGATACGGTCTCACATGGCCTTTTTATCAATACACGAGGGAAATACAACTTAGATGGGGTTACTATAAGGTGGGTGCATAACTGGTTGGATAACCATTCTCAGCGAGTAGTTATTAAACAGTCATGCTGGAAAGGCATCACAAGTGGGGCTCCGCGGGGGTCAGTTTTGGGACTGGTTCTGTTCAATATCTTCATCAATGATTTAGATGATGTCATAGAGAGGATACTCATTAAATTTGCAGATGATACCAAGGTAGGAGGAGTTGCAAGTGCTTTGGAGGATAGGGTCATAATTCAAAATGATCTGGTCAAACTGGAGAAATGGTCTGAGGCAAATAGGATGAAGTTTAATAAGGACAAATGCAAAGTACTCCACTTAGGAAGGAACAATCAGTTTCACACACCCAGAATGGGAAGAGACTGTATAGGAAGGAGTTCTGCAGAAACGGATCTAGGGGTCATAGTGGACCACAAGCTAAACATGAGTCAACAGCGTGATGCTGTTGCAAAAAAAGCAAACATGATTCTGGGATGCATTAACAGGAGTGTTGTGAACAAGACATGAGAAGTCGTTCTTCCGTGCTACTCTGCGCTGATTAGGCCTCATTTGGAGTATTGTGTCCAGTTCTGGGCACCACATTTCAAGAAAGATGTGGAGAAATTGGAGAAGTTCCAGAGAAGATCAACAAGAATGATTAAAGGTCTAAAAAACATGAGCTATGAGGGAAGACTGAAAGAATTGGGCTTGTTTAGTTTATAAAAGAGAAGACTGAGAGCAGACATGATAGTGGTTTTCAAGTACCTAAAAGAGTGTTACAAGGAGGAGGGAGAAAAATTGTTCTCCTTGGCTTCTGAGGATAGGACAGGAAGCAATGGGCTTAAACTCCAGCAAAGGAGGTTGAGGTTGGACATTTGGAAAAACTTCCTAACTGTCAGGGTGTTTAAACACTGGAATAAATTGCCTAGAGGTTTTGTGGAATCTCCATCACTGGAGATAGTTAAGAGCCAGTCAGATAAACATCTATCAGGGATGTTCTAGACACAGGGGGTATGTCTAGACTACATGGCTCCGTTGACAGAGCCATGTAAACTAGTTTACCCGGCATAGGCAAAGAAGCGGGGATTTAAATAATCCCCGTTTCATTAAAATAAACGGCCACCGCGCTGTGCCGACGATCAGCTGATCCGGCACAGCACGGCAATCTAGATGCGGATTTGTCAGCTGGGGAAGCCTTTGCCGACCGATCCTGTGAACTTCGTTTCACGAGGCATAAGGGCTCGGTCGGCAAAGGCTTCCCCAGCCAACAGATCCACATCTAGACCGCCGTGTTGTGCCGGATCAGCTGATCGTCGGCACAGCGCTGTGGCCATGTTTATTTTAATGAAGCGGGGATTATTTAAATCCCCGCTTCTTTGCCTAGGCCGGGTAAACTAGTTTACATGGCTCCGTCGACAGCCATGTAGTCTAGATATACCCAGGAACGGCCCTAGATGAGCTGCTGGCAACTGGCACCCTAGGCGAAACGTGTGATCGG
The DNA here is from genome assembly GCA_032595735.1 of Pelochelys cantorii. Classification (NCBI taxonomy): domain Eukaryota; kingdom Metazoa; phylum Chordata; order Testudines; family Trionychidae; genus Pelochelys; species Pelochelys cantorii. The sequence goes on from CM064347.1 coordinate 9,513,907, forward strand.
TGCGCGATTGGTGCCCCTGCCTCCAAAGCCCTCAATGGCCATTTATCTTGGCGCCCTAGACGACCGCCTAGTTTGCCTGTATTGACAGGCCGCCACTGTCTAGACAGTGCTTGGTCCTGCCGTGAAGGCAGGAGACTGGACTTCATGACCTCTCGAGGTCCCTTCCAGGTCTAGTGTTCTATGATTCTATGATTCCCATCTCACTGTCTGCAAACTCTTGTAACAAAGGATGGAAGAAGCTAGTGACCATGTGGGGCCTGATCCTGTTTAGTTTTACACCAGCGTAACTCCACTGGCATCAGGAGAGCTGCTCCTGATTGCCCAAGTGTGACATCAGACCTCAGCTGCACCATGGCCCAGAGAATGGGAATGTGCAGAGCACAAAAAACACACTTCTGTCTTATTTTCAAGCGAGCCCCATTTTTAGAGGGAAGCTACAGAGAATTCAATGGGAATCCAGGCATATTTGTTTTGTGCTTAAGCAAGATCCGCTCTCATCTGTCACCGCCACAGATATATTGCAGTATTCAGACCAAAATGCCAACCTCCCTAGACTGAGTTGGAAAATCAAATGCACTGCTGCTTGGGTCCAAGGGAAAATCCTGAAGGCTGCCAACATTTAATTCAGTCATGTTTCCTCTGAGAGGGAATGCAGCCACGCCAAGGGGGAGGAAGGAGAGAAACAGGGGCCTGCATTCGCTCTGGGGACAACCATTTATGAGACACCCAGTTGCAACACAATCGTCTCCCGACATGGTTATGTGCTAATCTCATAGCATAGCCCGGAGAAAGCTGTGTTTTCCCTGAGCACTCTGCTACAGAAAATGAGTTGAAATCTGATTCAATCCCATCTATCCTGTGAGGACAGCCCTTGGTTTAATTGTTTTGAAAGACACAACGATGTTGAAGCGGCTGGGGGGGGGAGGGGGAGGGATTGATCGTACTTGATTGCCTCCACAGCATAGCCTCTCTTCCTTCCCACTCTCTCCCCGTTCTTTGAAGCTACACTTCTGCATTCAATGTTGGCAGCTGTCACTCCGAGCCACGGAGCAATGACTTTGGTTTTCCAGCCAGTTGTTAACGGGGGCTGTTTTTTCAGGTTCTCTGCATGACTATGTCTGGTGAACAAGTCTAGCTGCGATCCTTCTGAGGTGCACTTTCCTAATTAGTCTGGAGTAAAACAACATATATCTTGATTTTAAATAAACTTTCCATGAGAGTTCTTTAAAAGAAAAGAGAAATTATAGTCAAATGGGTTTTGAAAATCAAAATATTCCCAACAAACTGTGTTTTATTTTACTTTATTTTATTTTATTTTATTCTATTTTTGTTGTTGTTGTTGATTTTGTTATAAATGAATGGAAAACTTCCTAGCAAAGAGAGAGAGCGAGCGTTAGGATTCTGAGAGCACAATATAGCCCACTCCACACTAGAAAACTTTGGAGAACAATTTGTAGAAAGGTTACACTTATATATCCTCTATAAAGGGTCAATAAATCATTAATTGATGTTTGAATCAATTGTTATAGGATCCAACAGGGTTAATAGGCTGCTTGGAGCCAGGGCTTACAACCATTTATATATCCTTCTATCCATGTACTTACAAGCACTTGGAACACATTGTACTCCTGTCGAGACCATGCTTAGAGACACTGAGGCTACGTCTACACTGCAGGCTTCTTGTGCAAGAAGCTTTTTGCAGAAGAGATCTTCCGCAAAAACTTCTTGCACAAGAGCGCATCCACACTACAAAAGCGCATCACAAAAGCGATGCGCTTTTGCGCGAGAGAGCGTCCAGACTGCATGGATGCTCTCTCGAAAGAAAGTTCTGATTGCCATTCACAGAATAGCCACCAGAGCACCTGTGCTTTTTTCCGTTGGCTCTTTTTGCGCAAAAAAACGCCGGTTGCCCGTCCACACACACCTTTTTGTGCAAGAGCTCTTGTGCAAAAAGGAGTTATTCCTCGTAGAAAGAGGAATGCCTACATGCAAAAACCCCTCTGTTTTTTTGATTTACTGTAAATTTACTTGCGCAAAAATGCACTTGAGGTGTGGCTGCGCCGCGGGGTTTTGCGCAAAAACCCTGTAGTGTAGACGTAGCCACAGAGCTCTGCTAGTGCAGCACCCTCAGCCTTCAGATAGTCTCTAGAAAGAACCTCTTCCATGGGCTGCTTGCAGCCAACCCTCTGCAGGAAGACCACATGGCGGAGGCGGAGGCGGGGGGGGGGGGGAAATCTGGCATCTCTTCACCTCCAAGGGCTTTCCGCACTCCTGTTCCACCCTACGATCTCTGCTCCGTGAGTCCAGCTGGGACAGACTCCTGGTAGAGACTTGCCCACTCTGCCGGGGTTAACGCGCCTCACTAAGTATTTGCAGTGACCCGCAAACAGCGTTGTCGGAACAGCAGGGTGTAGTAGTGAGCTGGAACTCAGCATAGGAAGGGCTTAGCTTAGCACAGATAAATGAAGGTGGAAGCATAGCCCATTCTGGCCCAGCCAAAACCCCCTCGTGTCTTGCACAAGCAAAGTTTGGTCCGAGAAAAGTTGTTACTTCAGCTACCCTGGCTTTCTAACGCCCTCGGCCTAACATGGCTCCCCCAGCAAAGCATGTAACACGCTTGTCACAGCTATTAACTCTTTCTGGTAAGAGTTTATTTATGAAGGGGTTTATAAAGTGGGGCTGAAACATGCCCCAGTGGAGCACACCTCTGATGTGGACACCAGGCTGTGATGTCAAGCAAGGTTCTGCTCCAGATACAGAGATTCAAGCTTTTAGTCCTCGATCCAGTCTATGGTGCGGTCCAGACCAGCAACCTACCTATCAGCACTTGACTTTTTAATCCATGTTCCAGGATGACTAACCTGCTTCATTCATGGCATGCAGCCAGAGCCCAAGTCTTTGGTGCCAGCTACGTTTACGCGAAAATGTGCCATTGTGTTAGTTACCAGGCCTTAAAAGAGGACTCGCTATTCAAGCCCCACCTTCAGTGAGTGAGAGGTGAGCACAGAGGCTACGTCTACACTACGAGTTTTCTCAGCAAGAAATATGCTAATGAGGTACTCATTTGCATGACTCAATCTCATTTGCATTTTTTCTGCCAATCCGTTTTTGCACTGGGGGGGGGTTGTGCAAAAACAGGCTGCGTGGACGTTTTCTTTTTGCACAAAATCCCCTTTTTCCACAAGACCCTTATGGCCCAAAACCGGAGGGAGGTATACCAATCTTGCGGAAAAAGGGGGTTTTTTTTTGCTCAAAAAGAAAACATCCACACAGCTTGTTTTTGCGCAAAAACCCCCAGTGCAAAAATGGATCGGCAGAAAATATGCAAATGAGATCGTGACTCATGCAAATGAGCCCCTCATTAGCATATTTTTTGCCTAGAAAACTCATGGTGTAGACATAGCCAGACATACCAACTGTGGGACAGAAAAGGGGAACGGGGGTGGAGGGGCGTTGCTGGCTACAGACAGGTGTGTGAAGGAGTCCCAAAGTCCCTTGTGGAAGTCCAGGCCTGTTCATGAATGTCAAGGCAAGAAGGCAAAAGGGGGAGTCACAAATGTCACCCTAACAAGCTTGAGGCGAGCTGTGGTAGTGGCCTCCTTCAGGCTGGCATTCGAAGTGGTAATCAAAGGTTTTGGACACCCCTACAACATTGCTAATGGAGGTGCTGTGCCGAATACCATAGTTCTCCTCCTGCTCCTGGTTCTGGGAACTCAGTAATGGGATTCAGAGGAGGCAGACCTGGCGGGAAACTGTTCAGCAGCAGCATCCAAGAACTCTGTCAAACGGTTTCGTGTTAATGAAAAACTCCGGCGTTCCAAGGTTGATCATAAGTCAGTGGGGAAAATGTGTTCCAGGCGGCGACTTGGCAGATGGCGCATGTTTTCATTTCACCGTATGTGCTGCAATATTGCAGGAGTCACTAACAAACAGCTGATTTCACAGATCATGGGCCAGATCCTTGGCTGATGACAGCCACCATTATACTCCAGGTGACTAATGGCCCCATGTGACTGGACTGGTCCAGCGTTCCCTCTAAGCTGTGCGCTTGTGCGGGTGCGTAAAACAATTTCCAGCCTGCCTAGCTCCTGTGCAGCCGTGCGGCAGGCAGTTACTCCAGCGGCCAGGGCCAGAGCCATCGCATGGTGAGCAGCAGCAGCTGGGGCTGAGGCTGGAGCCACCTCGTGGGAGCCCGGACGGGAGAACAGCACGGGAGGCAGTGGAGCCAAGGACAGTGGGGTCCAGCACAGAAGCCAGCTGGGTGGGGGGCAGAGGCACCAGCTGTCTGAGGTGGGGGGAAGTACCAGGCACATGTAAGTGTGATCAGAGTTAGTCTGGGGACAGACCGCCTAGACAAAGGCGTGGTGAATCGTGCCTTTCTGCACTACAGAGCAGCCTGCTTTGTCTCTCCCTGGGTTTGGATTCTTGTGTATTCCGAATGTTAAGAAACAGGTAGTGTTGTGATGCACCCATACAGAAAGAGAGAGACTCAGAAAATTCCCAAATCAACAAGTAGTGGACAGGTGTTTCAGCCTCACCAAAATGTCAGAGATATTTCTGTCTAGTTTCTTAAATGAAATGAAGATTGTTCTGCTAAAAAATTGGAGTAGGCACAGAATAAAATCCTAGCACCAGCTCTTCAGCTGGTGGAAATCAATGGAGCGCTATTTAATTCAGTAGAGCTCTGCAAATTTACACAAGCGGAGGTTCTGACCTTTGGAGTCCGCCACTTACAACACTTACTGCTGTGCACAGAGCTCATTATTATGAGTGACCCCACTGGCTTCCATGCACCTAATCACAATATGGATCATGACCCTCGGAAATAAGCACTTATTGGATCAGGCACAGAATGGCTTCATTTCTGTGGCTTTACAACAGTCTTTGGCTGTAACATTGAGGCTGGGGGATGGGATTTGTAGCATGATGGAAGGATGAGGGCATATTCTCATTCTCCTACTTGGGCATTCTCAGCTTCCACTGCAAGCAATGGGAGCTACTATTCGGTGTCTCTTAAAAATAGGATATTGATCTAAATATGAAGTTAGAGGAATAACCTTAGGCACACAAGTTTGAAAGCTTCAGCCTCAACCTCCTCGTGCCTCCATTTTAGCATCTGTAAAATACTTGCCTGTCTTGGAGGAGAGGTGCAAATTCGTTAGCAGAGCTGTGCAAAACTTAGTGGATTCTCTCTGCAGGGGTTCCTATACCTATATTGGCAGGGGTTGTTCCCCGTCACCCCTTTAGCTAGGTTCCACTTTTGTTTCAGGTTTCATAAGAACTAGGGGTCACCAAATGAAATTAATAGGTAGCAAGTTTAAAACAAACAAAAGGAAGTATGTCTTTACACAACACACAGTCAACCTGTGGAACTCCTTGCCAGAGGATGTTCTGAAGACAGACTTTAATAGGGTTAAAAAAAGAGCTAGATAAATTAATGGAGGTTAGGTGCATCAATACGTATTAGCAAGGATGGGTAGGAATGGTGTCCCGAGCCTCTGTCTGTCAGAGGCTGGAAATGGGTGACAGGGGAGGGATCACTTAGTGATTCCCTGTTCTGTTCATTCTCCCCGGTGCACCTGGAATTGGCTATTGTTGGAAGACAGGATATTGGGCTGACCCAGTATAGCCACTCTTGTGCTAAGTAAACCTCAAAAAAATCAAATCAACATGCAGCTGGGAAAAATGAGAAGAGTCATAAAATGAATTTGTTTTTTATTACAGTACTATCTAGAGGTCCCCGCTGGGATCAGGGCACCTCTGTACTTAGCACAGACACAGCAAGTAACAGTCCTGGCTTCAAAGAGCTGACAATCTAACTAGTCCAGAAGGACAAAGGACGGATCATTATCCCTGTTTGACAGATGGGGAACTGAGGTGCAGAGATATGAATGCCTGGTTTACATGAGGCAATTAGGTTGGTAAATTGCATCACCCAAGGTTGCAAAAGAGCCACACTCCTGAGCAATGCAGTTCACCACCCCCGCCCCCATGTAGACAGAACTAGGTCAAAGGGAGAATTCTCCGGCCAGTGTAGCTATCCCTCTGGGGAGCTGGAGTAGAACCCCTCTCATTGGCATGTTCACTCAAGTGCTAGAGTGGCACAGGCGTTCCACAGCAGCATTTTAAGTGTAGACAAGCCCAGAGTGATGTGCCCAAGGCCACACAAAAAGTCTGTGGCAGAGGCCCAGATCTCTTGAGTTCCAGGGTATACTTACCCAACGACCGCTACAGCAGCACAGCTAGGGCATGACAGCGGTGCTATTGTTGAGCCCTAGTGTAGATGCTTCCAGCACTGACAGGTGGTATTTTCCCATTGTTCTGGGCTTTTTCCTGTTTGCAAGAGGCAGTAGCTAGGCTGACGGAAGAATCCTTCAGGTTACCTAGCCGCATCCACACCAGGGATTAGGCACCAATTTTTTCACAGCCCTAAGCAACAAAGTTAGGTCTACCTACACAATAGGTGCAGAGCAGGCCTCGGTCCATTGGCTTAACTGCTAATCCAGAGTTCGGAGTCAGGGCTGAATTTTCTCCACATCTCAAATCTAGGACAGGGACATCAGGCTCCTCCATCTCCAAAACACCGGTGAAGAGACCCTTACCCCACCCTGGCCCTTTTATACAGCGTAAAAGAGCTGGAGCAACATAAAGGGTCCCTAACACACACACACACACACACACACACAGAGGCACGCAATGTACTGTGCACAACATCTGTAAGCCTGTTTCCCAAGGACTCCTCGCAAGCCCAAGCATAATTCCATTGGCTTAGTACAGTTACTTATTTATACCTGCATGCAAGGAAAAAGAGACCACAGAGTCCAGGTCTTCATTGCCCTGCTTCTTGGGTAGGCCCTTTGATGCCAGTGCAAAGCAAGCGTGAAACCTCACCATGCCTCACACCCACCTTGCACTTGGGTGGCCCTGCTGTAAATGACCAAACAAGGTGCCGAGCCACAATGAATTGGGCCATGAAGCCAGATCTGCAATTGGTGTCAATCAGCGAGTTGCCACTGATTTCAAAGTGATGCCGAATCACCTTGCTCCACTGTCTTTGATGGACTCACTCCTGTTTCACGCCACAAGTTTGAAACAGGAGAATCATGCACCAAGAGGGGGAGCTGACACAAGTCCACATGGTGAGAAGCATTTCTAGCCACTTCGTACTGAATTTGGGGTTTATAATTACAGCTTTTCTCTGATTAAATTGCTGGCAGTTCATTGGCTGAAAAGTGACATCACCGCTGACACCGAAAGTGTGGTAGCCCAGAGTGAAGACAAACACAAAGTTGTCTTACTCGAGTACTAGATATCCTTGTGTTAATGATTCCAGCAATATAACATCTGCTTGCAGGAGATTAGATGCAGCAGATTGAGTTAGTATGCCGTAACATTCATTCAACAAAAGACTGGAGTTATTTCTTTTAGAAAAAAAGAGATGACTGGATGACTGTGGGAGGACATAATAAAAATATATAGGATGATGACTGATCTAGAGATGGGAAAGCAGGAACTTCCTTTCTTCTGGTTTCATGAGAACAAGGGGCATTCCAAAAAACTGAAAAGTGGAAAGTCAAAACGGAGGAGGCAATGCTTTTGTGCACAATGTGTGATTAGCCTGTGGAACTCATTGCCACAGGGTGACCTTGAAGCCAAGAAAGGATTCAAAGGACTGGCTATATACGTATGGTTAATAAGAAAATCCTCTTTTACAGCAGTAAATACTTTAGAAAAAGTATTTCGGGACAGGATCTAAAACTGCAAGATTCCAGGCTTAAACCATTCTCCTATTAGGGTACGTCTACACTTGCTCCCTAGTTGGAACTAGGGATGCAAATGTAGCCAACCGAAATTGCTAATGAAGCAGGGATTTAAATATGAGGAGTAACGTTAGTTCGAACCAAGGGGTTTGATTCGAACTAACGCGACCCGGAGTGCACTTCCTGGTTCGAATCAGCTGGCGAGCAGAATAGCGCGCGGGCAAGATTATGCTAATGAAGCGTGGGATATTTAAATCCCCGCTTCATTAGCAATTTCAGTCGGCTACATTTGCATCCCTAGTTCGAACTAGGGAGCAAGTGTAGATGTACCTTAGGGATTAAGAGGAGTCTCTCCTGGTGGATCGGCCTACTCTAAGGTTTAGTGTACCTTCCTCTGAAAAATCTGGTGCTGGCCCCTGGCAGAGATAGGAGACTGGCCTATATGTACCTTGAGACGGATCCAGGGTGGTGATTCTGTTCTATTTGACATAGGTTCTTATCCATGCTCATTACCCCAACATCTTCATCCCTAAACCCCCATGTTAACAGATATGTAGCAAACTAGCCTTTTTGCATCTCTTCCTGTAGACAAGCTCACCCTGTTGACAGAAACAGCCAGTCTCCCCAGCCTAACCTACTCATTATCAGCCATTCACTGCAGAAAGCGTTGGCTGAGGCTCATTCTCAGCAGGTGATGGTTATTAAGTTGTTGACAGAATGCTCATCTGCTTTCAACAGTTCTCATAGCAGGCAGTGTCTGCCGTTCAGGCTGCTCCCGACAGAGTCTCTTGTCAAGCAGAAGCCCCATGTCTGTACGGTCTCCTCTGGAGACATATTGCTTCCGTTTTTCTTCTTAATATATGTCCATGCTTTCCCCAAGATGCACGTGGTTTGATTAGGCAGGTGCAGAAGTCTGGAAGGGGAAACGGCGACCAAGACATGTGGAAATGACTTCCCCACATACGTGTTTATCTGTAGAACAATTAACACCTCCCCCATCAACTGCTGGGAGTGAGTCACACCCACTCTGACAGAACTGGCCTTGTTAAAACTGGTCCTTCCTTTGATATGCTAGTGCATCTATAGCCCTACCTCTGTGACTTCCACTCCCTACATCTGATGAAGTGATTTTTACCCACGAAAGCTTATGCCCCAATAAATCTGTTAGTTTTTCAGGTGCCACAGGACTCCTCGTTGTTTATGCAGATACAGATTAACATGCCTACTCCTCTGAGATTTATGAGCATGGGAGTAATTCATAGCTGGCTGCTCTCTGTTATGACACTTCTGTTTATGAATGGAGAAAGAGGGGGAGCTGATTTGGAGTGACACTGCCACGAATAAATTAGCCCTTCCTGGAAATGAAGGTAAACTCTATATATGCTAGACTCAGCCCTTTGTGGTCAGCCGGGCAGATAACTGGCACCCAGTTGCACAGCAGTTGTGGGACTGGGAAATGTGGCTCTCATGCTAAATGTTGTTTGATCTCTGATGTCCATACAATCTCAGACCAACATTTTCAAGCATGGGTACCTAAAGTTAGGACCAGTCATACTGCATCAGACCAATGGTCCATCAGCCACAGTGGCCTGAGCCAGATGCTTCAGAGGGAATGAACAGAACAGGGCAATTATCGAGTGATCCATCCCCTGTCGTCCTGTCCCTACATCTCGCAATGTGTGGAGAGTCCAGATCACCAGCTGAAGTCAATGGGCTTCTATTGCTCCTTGAAAGATTCATAGACCCACCTTGGCCATGCACGCAGGTGTGCGCGCGCACACACACAAATTGGTCCCAAGTCACAATACTTCAATCTTGAAAAGTGTCAGAGGGGTCGCGGTGTCAGTCTATAACTTTAAAAAGTGTAGCCCTGTGGCAACTTAGGGTATGTCTAGACTACATGCCTCTGCCGACAGAGACTTGCGCAAGAGAGCGTCTACACTGGCACGCATGCTTTTGCGCAAAAGCAAATCTTTTGCGCAAAGGCACATGCCAGTGTAGACGCTTTCTTGCGCAAATACTTTTAACAGAAAAACTTTTCCATTAAAAGTATTTGCGCAAAATCATGCCAGTCTAGACGCAGCCTAAGGGTATGTCTAGACTATATGCCTCTGCCGACAGAGGCATGTAAATTAGACACACCGACATAGTCAGTGAAGCGGGGATTTAAATATCCCCCGCTTCATTAGAATAAAAATGGCCACCACATTGTGCCGGCTCAGCTGTTTGTCAGCTCAAAGCAGCAGTCAAAGATGGGGATCGGTCGACAAGGAAAGCCGTTGTCGACCGATCCTGTAAACCTCGTTTCACAAGGCATAAGGGATCGGTCGACAACGGCTTTCCTTGTCAACTGATCCCCGTCTTGACTGCCGCTTTGAGACGACAAACAGCTGAGCCAGCACAACACGGTGGCCATTTTTATTCTAATGAAGCGGGGGATATTTAAATCCCCGCTTCATTGACTATGTCCGTATGTCTAATTTACATGCCTCTGTCGGCAGAGGCATATAGTCTAGACATACCCTTAGGCTGCGTCTAGACTGGCATGATTTTGCGCAAATACTTTTAATGGAAAAGTTTTTCTGTTAAAAGTATTTGCGCAAGAAAGCGTCTACACTGGCATGTGCCTTTGCGCAAAAGATTTGCTTTTGCGCAAAAGCATGCGTGCCAGTGTAGACGCTCTCTTGCGCAAGAAAGCGCCGATGGCCATTTTAGCCATCGGGCTTTCTTGCGCAAGAAATTAACATTGCTGTCTACACTGGCCCTCTTGCGCAAGTATTCTTGCACAAGAGGGCTTATGCCTGAGTGAGAGCATCAAAGTATTTGCGCAAGAAGCACTGATTTTGTACATTACAAAGTCAGTGTTCTTGTGCAAATTCTCGCGGCCATTGTAGACAGGCGGCAAGTTTTTGCGCAAAAGCGGCTGCTTTTGTGCAAAATCTTGCCAGTCTAGACGCACCCCCCGAGCCTAACAAAATAATATATATATAGTGTCATGAGCTTTCACAGGCAAAACCCACTTCTTCAGATGAGCTGGAGTGGAAAAACACAGGAACACAGAATTTATAACAGAAAAAGAAGGCAGAGAGAAAATAAAACACAGTACCTCACAATTGTAGGGCCGGTGCTAATGAGGCTAATTGAGTGGGCTGGAAGTGTCAGTCTTAGTTTTTACCACATCAGAATTCAGGTATCTGGGATTTTGCCTCATCCCATTACAGAATATAGAAGTGATCAGGTTCACATTCCGGATCCTAAACCTCTGCTCACTTCACTTCAGAGCTGTTTAGGTCCAAGGTCTACACTCTGGCCCATCTGTAGAAGATTCATGCCTTGTCCTGAGAAGTCAGCCCGAAGACTAGATGCGTCTTGGCCATAGCTCGCAGCACATCAGACTGTTTTAGAGAGAGAAACCCTGGTTCCGCATGGTATAATGGGAGATTTACACATGAAGTCCCAGGAGTTACCCCACTGGTTAAAGCAGGGATGAACAGGGCCAAAACTGTTATCTGTCTATGGGCTAACATTGGGGTGGGAACCTAAGGCCCAGGGGCCACATCTGGCCCCCAACTTGCCTGGATCTGGCGCCCAAGGCTTGGGGCTCTCCCCCCCTCGCACTGGGGAGCCTGCGCTGGCACTCCAGCCCCCTACCCCATAATCCTCCATGGGTCTGGAGCAGACAAAATCTACTAGCCTGGCCCTCCAAGGCTCTGGAGTGTGCAGGGAATACGGGGAGTGTCTTTTTCCTAATCAATCCAGGGGGGCGGGCACTAAAGGTTTGTTTTTGGGGGGGGGGTTGTGTTTTGTTTGTTGTTGTTTTTGTTTTTGGGGTGGTTTTTTGCTTCTCACTTGTGCGCGGTCCCCGACTGATTTTTCGGGGGTCAGCGGCCCCCAACCCAAAAAAGGTTCCTTGCCCTTGGACTAACAGCTGCAGGTGGATAGAATTCAGATTCCCATTTGGTGGCATTGCAGCACCTAGCCTTTGGAGCTGCATCGGGGCAACCTGAGAGCACAGTGTATACGCAGAGGGGGAAAAAAGAACTTGTCAAAACTCCCTAGCACAGGGGTGGGCAATAGGCTTGCCAGATGCTTTCAACAAAAATCCCGAACATGGCAAACTTGGTTGAGAAAAAAAAAAAAAAAGGTTGCTGCGCCTTTAAATAGCCCCACGCTCCTCACGCCTCCGCCCCAGCCAGACACGGCAGGGGAAAACTGTCCCCGCCAGGCTTCCGTCCAAGGGAAACAGGAAATACCGGGCATGTGAAATTTCTGTTTTCTTTTTTACCGAATGGGGGAGCTAAATGCCAAACAGTCCGGGTGAAACTGGACACCTGCCAACCCTAGTGGGCAAGAGGCTAGCAGTGGGCCAGATTCGGCCTGCTAAGCCACTGGATCCAGCCGCGGCCACCTCGCCAGAGCCCGTAGGCAGAGAACAGCTCACACTTTAAAAAGCCAGCTGTTCTCTGTTCTGCATGGCTGGGGAGGGAGAAGGAAGATTTCTCATACTGTTCCTGCCCCCCAACCCCCCCCCTCCCCCAGCAAAATCTCTTAGCTCCAATTGGCCAATCTCAGTTTCTGGCCAATAGGAGCTGATAATTTTTGCTGGGAGCAGGGGCAGTGTAGGAAGCCTTCTCTGTCCCTCCTCGACCCCCTCCCCTGCCTCTCATGTCCAGAGCGGAGCCACGTGGAGCAGCGAGCAGACTGCAGGAGACAGTCTGCCTCAGGTTTCTGCTGGTAAGTGCCTCCCAGCCAGAGCCTGCCTCTAACAGCCCAGCCCTACCCTTCCCCAACCCTCTGCCCCCCTCCACATACCCAAACCTCTGCCCCCTCCTGCACCCAAATCCCCTCCCAGAACTGGCACCCCAATCTCCTGTCCCAGATCACAGTCCCCTCCTAACCTAGGTCACATCCCAAACCCTGCACTCCAGTCCCCTGCCCTAGGTCACAACTGCCTCCTTCACCCAAACTCCCTCCCGGACACCACTCTCCCTTCTGCACTCCAGTCCCTTCCCCCAAGCTCCCTTCTGCACCCAATCTCCATCCCAGACCCCAGAATTCCTCCATTAATACCCTGAAGGAGAATGGCCCTTGACCACTTTACAGAATCCTTGGAGTGGCCCCTGTCAGAAATTATTGCCCACCTCTGCCTTAGCAGTTTGGCCACCCATGGGCTTCCTGGCACTGGAAGGAAACATACTGGCCAGATCTTTGTGTAAATCAGTATCGTACTATTCACTTCAGCGAGCCTCCAACCAGGGATGTGGTCCAGAGTAATGCAACCTGATGGGAATATGAGGAGGATGCTACAAGGTCTCATTGAGGATGCTCAGCACCTTACACGGGGAGTTTTCAGGGTCAGGTCCCTTCTACCTGAGTCCACGTTCTCCTTTCCATTGCCAAAACGGGGCTAAGTACAGCGCACGTACCAGGGTTGGTGTGAGGTCTGTGCCATCTCTATGGAGCAGAGTCAGCTGATTTCTCACCATGCATAGCTGTCCTTTAGCCACGGAAGAACTCAAAGCCAAGCACCAAGAACCGCCGGGAGAACATGAGGGTTTCAGTGCATTTTCCACATTGCTGCTTTGCAGCCTGAAGTGCTTTCTGATCGTGCGTGATGCTGTCACAATAATGTTACCATGCTGCATGGCTGCACTGCTAATTTCAGGAAAGGGCTCTGGGAAACCGAATTAGGCTCCTGCACACATGACACCCCCCTGGAAAGCTCAGGGTTTTGCATGCACCTTAAGAATAGAGGGCAGCTGAAACAGGCCTGGCTTAAAATCAGATCTAACCATGCCGAAATGAACAACACTCTCCCCCCCGGAGTGCTTCTGGTAGCACGGCCCAATGTCCTCCAATGCTGCAGCCTTCCAGGGAGAGCCGACTTTGAATTCAAACAAACCAGAGGGCTTGTCCGTAGGAGGAAGGTGAGTCCTTTGTGTTCCCCAGTGCTGCAGGCTCTTAACAAGCATTTGTTGCTTCTGTTTTCAAGCCTCTTGGAGACAAAAGAGGAACATTTACAAGACTTTTATAAATAACTCCGTGTGAGTGGAAAGGGCATGGGCGTGAAGGGAGGCCGTGGGGAGGAACTCTTTTCAGAAGGAGACAGCCAGGAGACGAGTCGAAGCAGACAGACGGGAGAAGCAGAGACTGCCAAAAAGGCAGGATGGGAGAGGCGGAGGAGTTCAGTGTGGTTGGAAAGTGCGTAACAAGGGAGAGAACTGCAGTGATCTAAGTTCCAGTACGAGAAGGCTTCAAAGTGCTTGACATAGGAGAGTACGTGTAACCCATCCACTTTCTACAGGTGGAGAAACTGAGGTACATAGAGAGGTCATGGCAGGTTGACTCAAAGGCAGCACCACGACTAGAATCCCTCTTTTCTGACTCTGCTTGCTGGAGGTCATGCTGCCTCTCAGGGTACATCTAGACTACATGCTTCTTTCGAAAGAGAACGTCTAGACCGGCACAGCTTTTTTTGAAAAAGCAATCCGCTTTTTCGAAAGAGAGCACCCAGGCAATCTGGATGCTCTCTTTCAAAAAAGCCCTGTTTGCGCTCAAGAACGCCTTTTTTCAAAAGAGCTCTTTCGAAAAAAGGCGTTGTTCCTCGTAAAATGAGGTTTACCTCTGTCGAAAAAACTGCCGCGGTCTTTCAATTAAATTTTGAAAGAACATGGTGGCAGTCTAGACGCAGGTGAAGTTTTTTTTGAAAAAAGGCCACTTTAAAAAAAAAACAAAACCCTGTAGTCTAGATATAGCCTCAATGTAGGGCAGGGCTACTCAACTTTGGAAGCCCCAGGGGCCACAGTGATACTCACAGCACATGCTGAGGGCCACACCTTAAGTGTGGTTGCATATCCATGCAAATATATATGCAAATATCTTCTTTCACATGGACGGGCATGAATACAAAGATTAAGGCAAGACTACACAACATGCAGGCCCCATTTAAGTCAGTTCTGTTGATATTGATAAAATGCAATATTTACCCCATTTCCACCTATATGACAGCACTTTTAATGAGCAATGACAGTTCAGGAACAATATGATATATGGCGATATACCATCTGATAGAACTGGAAGGGACCTTGAGAGGTCATCAAGTCCAGTCCCCTGCCGCCCTCCAGCTTGAACTCACAACTCTGGGTTTAGCAGGCCAATACTCAAAACACTGATCTATCCCTCATTAAATTTAACTACTAAAATGCATAGCAACAGAAGACCATTCTATTGACTTTTTTGTTTTGGCTCCCACCCATGGGCAGCATGTTGAGCCCCAGATAAACCCAAACCCACCACGGGCCACAAACAAAGGGGCTGTGGGCCGCATGTGGCCCACGGGCCATGTGTTGAGTAGCCCTGGTGTAGGATAAGTATCATACATGCACAGAGACATGATTTAAGCCAATGGCGTCTCCCCTCCCCAGAAATAGCCCTTTTGCTCTGATTGAAAAGTCTCATTTGCGATTAGACAGAAGGGCAAGTTATGTTAAAGCTCTTTTTATGCCCTGCTTCTCTTGGAACCCATCAGGGCTACAGACGTATTTGCCTTCGGGCCGGAGCTCAAGAAAAGTAGCCGCCTGGATCCGCGAGAAGGATGTATCTCTTTAAGGAGAGAAGAGGGGAGGGGGCTGGGAATGGACAGAGAAGAGCATCTTCTTTAAGGACGGAGAGGACAGGAGACAAAATGTTCTTGCTCAACCTTGTAAACAACCCTAAAATGTTTTGAAAGTCTCTGTCAATATAAATTACCGAGAAACAAGACGCAGGCATTGCAAAAGAGGAACCCAGCTGGAGAAAGGCTGCCTGCTGCTGTCGGCCTCTGACTCTCAAAGGGATGTGGCAATAACACAGCTCTGCCCGCATGCATTCTTTTCTATTCTTCTCCCTCCTTCGCTCTCCCGCTCTTCTGAGCTCACGGTGCAAGGTGGGCACGCAGACATACCCTCTTGTGCCCAGCCACTGCGGTCTGACCTCAGTAGGGAAATTGACCAGCTTAGCTAGCATGGTACAATTAAGAGATAAGGCATAAGCTAAACCAAAAACAGAAACAGCAACGACAAAAAGCACACTCACTCCCAAAAGAGCGAAATCACATGGGGGGTTAAACCAGCATAACCACAGCACTGTAATTACACTGCTGTAGTCCTGCTGGTCAATGTGCCCCTGCAGACAAGCCCTAGCAGAACACAGCTTGTGCCTTTCCTTTCTCAGAGGTTTGTGATTTGAAATACCCTGCACCCAGGCCTCGTTGCCCTCTTTGCCTCCACCTGTGTAGCCACCCCAGGGCAAACCTCTAACCTAGCCATGCAAAGTGTTATTTATTTACCCTGGTAGGGCTTACCTCTGCAACTCCTGGCTTATAGCTCTTTGCCCTGTCTGCTCTAGGGCTTTGTAATGGTGGAGCAACATTGAGCATTGGCTGATGTCAGGTTGATTAGCTAGTGCAGACAAGGCTGGATTCAAGTGTAAGGGGTGCAGACACTGTGGGGTATATATCCCACTCAGTTTTTTAGCCACCTCCTATACTTCAGCCCTTAGCATAGTGGTAGGAATAAGCCCCATCCTCCCTCCTGCATTCCCCTTCCCTGTCAACTTTTGGGCATGTTGTTTCCACTATAGTCATGTGAACCCCAGTGGAACCTGATTTAATTCAGCTGAGTTATATCAATCTAAGCCGATTTGAACCTGGGACCTCTGGAGCTTAGTATAGGACCCTCTACCCTTTGAGCTAAAAGCCAGCTGCTTCTTAGCCTATGCTGTAGAGGTCTCTTGTTCTTATCTGTTGCTGTGGTCTCAGTGCCGCTGCATGGGACAGTGAACCACACTAGGGATGTGGGTTACACCCGGAAAGAGGGGAAGCTGAGCCCTGCATCTCTCTGCACAAAGCCACAAAAGACCAGAGGTACCATGTGTGAGCCCGTTGTTGGATCCAAGACAGTGAAAAATTCAGATCACGCCATCCATTTCCTGGGCATGTTCATTTTTTGCAGCGTTGCTGTGGGACTCAGCACTGGGTTGCTTCACACGTGGCCGTTTCTATGAACTTGAAGCGGTCAGTTACCAAACTTTGTAGGTCAAAATGCACATGAGGCCATTAACTTCCCTGGGCTTCCAAGCAAGCCATAAATGGGGGGGGGGGCGGGGAAATGGGGATGAAATGAACAAAAGAAAAGCGAGAATTAAGTGCTGATGTGAGGCAGGGAGAGGATCTTCTTGTCTAATAGGTTCTTATGGGTAGCAGCCTTCCGTGACTCATGGTAGCACGCTGGAGATGCACCCCCTCCTCCACCTGTATACTCACCAACATTTTAATTAACAAATGGGTTGCTCCCATCCTTCCTCCCTGCCCCTCCAGGTGGCCCTCCCTGCACCTTCTCCCCCCATAGGCACCAGTTGCCTTTGATAGTAGCCAGGGCCCAAATTAATCCTTGATGGAATTCTATCCAAGAGCACAGAATTACGCCAGAGGTAAATTCAGACGTGCCTCTTTTTTACATTTACAACAGAAGCCTATTGGAGGAGGATCTCCATCAGGGAGGTTCTGAAACAAGAAAGGACTTTCATTCTGCATCACTGCAGCTGGCGTTTCCCTCCATCAGACTCCAGTACAGTACAAGGTGGGCCCCACAGATGCCTTTGCCCTGAAGGTATCCAGAGATATTTAACAGCGAGAGAATTCACATGCAGGCGTGGCTTCTCCCACAGCTGAAAGGCAAACAAGTCTGGGGTGAAAGGGAGCCAGGCTCTGGGATAATATTTCTGTGAGACATTAGCCTGGTAGGAAAGTTGAAGAAAAATACATTTCCAGAGAAATTTGGAAGTTCATGGAAGGGGCCCAAACTGAAACATTAGATCCTCACAAACCCCTGAATCTTGAACACTTCCAGACCCAGCTATAAATGTTACCGTTCACACCCATCTGGGCTGGGAGTCTTTTGTGGCTGCTGCTCCTAGAGAATGAGCTTAGGAAAGCTGAGGGAATTGCCACATTTTTACCATTATTTGTATCACAGGAGCACCTATAAGACTCACCGAGTATCGGGGGCCCACTGTGCTAGGTGTTATACAAATCTAGTCCATGTGAGTTAGGCACCTAAATTCCCTTGAGGATGTGGGCCACTGTCTCTGCCCTGAAGATTGTACATCCAAGACCTCAGACCTGAAAAGATGAATGAATGTGCTTAATTTTACACCCATGATTTGTTCCACTGCATAAGAACATAAGTACGACTGTACTGGGTAAGACCAAAGAAAGCTCCATCTTGCCCAGTATCCTGTCTTCCAACAGTGGCCAATGACAGATGCCCGAGAGGGAGGGAACAGAACAGGTAATATTCAAGTGATCCCCCCCATCACCCATTTCCAGCCTCAGACAGAGGCTAAGAACACCATTCCTAGCCTTCCTGGCAAATAGCCATTGATAGACCTAACCTCCATGAGTATATCTAGTTCTTTTTTGAACCCTGTTAAAGTCCTGGTCTTCACAACCTCCTCTGGCAAGGAGTTCCACAGGTTGACTGTGGGCTGCGTGAAGAAAAACTTCCTTTTGTTTGTTTTAAACCTGCTGCCTATTCATTTCATTTGGTGACCCCTAGTTCTTATGGGAACAAATAAATAACTTTTCCTTATTCACATTCTCTATACCTGTCATGATTTTATAGACCTCTATCAACACTTCCCCTAGTCTCCTCTTTTCTAAGCTAAAAAGTCCCAGTCTTTTTAATCTCTCTTCATATGGCAGCTGCTCCAAACCCCTCATCATTTTTGTTGCCCTTTTCTGAACCTTTTTTAATGCCAAGATATCTTTTTTGAGATGAGGCGACCCCATGTGCATGCAGTATTGAAGATGTGGCTGTACCATGGATTGAGAGAGAGGTAATAAGATGTTCTCTGTCTCATCCTTTATCCCTTGTTTAATGATTCCTAACATTCTGTTTGCTTTTTCTTCTTCTCTTTGACTGCTACTGCACATTGAGTGGATATTTTCAGAGAATTATCCACAATGACTCCAAGAACTAACTTACCAATGTGGCTGCTTACATACTCAAAGTTAGGCAAGAGGGCCAATCTTTATTGGATCAGGGCCTAAACAGAGAAGATGGACAAAGAGCTGGAGAAGAACCAGCAGTGATAAAGTGACTTGCCCAAGGACATGGGGTAATCTGAGCCTAGAATTCAGGTCTCTCGAGTCCCAGGAAAACACACTGATTTGCATTTGAGTCTGGCCAGCACCATCACCATTCACTGATCCATCTAAGGAAGATAAACAGAAGCGATGAGGAGAGAAGAGGTCTCTATTGCCTCAGCCCTCTATGTTAAAAACCCATCCCAATATGATGGTGGGGGGTTCCAGAACTTCCAAGCTCCTGCGGTCTGGCTTCAATTAGGAAACCCCCCCGACATTTTTACTTCAAATGAAATCCTAATAATTATCCCACAAGCAGCAGGCAGCATTCTCCCGTTCCCTCGTAAGGAGCTTTTTGGCCGGTGTGTTTCCCAGTCAGCAGTTAGAAATACGACACGATGGAGTATTTGAAAGAACAGAATGAGCAAGCCAACAAATCAAGTGGGAGCCAAGGCCTCCTCCCCTCTCTGTCTGGTACAATAACAGCCTATGGGGGGAAAGCTCCCAGAACTGCTGAATGGCTCAATAACCAGCAGCCAAAAAAAAATTCAAAACCACACATCTAAATTAATTCAGCCCAAAGCATCCGTAGACAGCTCCCCCCCCCCCCAAAAAAAAGAAAACGATGCGGGAGAAATGACATGGCCTCGTTTCAACCCTTTTCTAAACCCCTGAAAATGTTTGGCAATAATTATAAAAGCCCTTCAGAGCAGCTGCCCCGAATTCTCCAAACTACATGTCTGATACAGAGGAAAAGGGATGGTTGTGGCAAGTCAAATAAATGGAGCAAAAGAGTTTAAAAGCTTCACTCGGGTCCCCAAGGATGGAATGAGGAGCACATGGCAAATTCTAGCCAGTTGCAGCACGGTCAAGTAGACAAGGTTTGGCCAGTGGGTGAGAACACCTGAGTTCTATTTATGGCTCTCGCACTGACCTTGGGTAATCGCTTCAGTTCTGTTTTCCCCTCTCAGCCTGGCCTGTTTAGATGATCGATTCTTCCAGGCAGGCACCGTCTCTCAGTGTGCAGGGACCTCCTGGTGCTGTCATAATAATCAGATGGCTCTTTAACAGCAGCGGCTGCTCCGGGTTTTCGAAAGTGACACTATCCCCAGGTGGTTTCCTCTTCTTAATTTCTATGACCATTTTGTCATTTTCTTCTCCCAAAAATGGTTCATCTGTTTTTACCAGCTTGAATGGTCCCCAAGTTTGGTTGCCAGTTACAAGATTGCAGTTCAGGGCAATGCACCTGCGTGGTGGTCCCTCAAGGGACCAGCCGTCCCTACTCTCGGGCCGACACCTGCATTTCCCTGCTGACCAGGGTTTTTCCAGGCTATGAAGTTCCCTGCTGATCCTTTGATATCTCCAGTGAGCCGAACAGTGTCTGCATTTAGCTTCCTCTATGTAATTGCGAGCAGGTGTAAGGTGAAAGCATTACAAAGAAACTGTCTTACAAGCAACACACAAATCAACATACAGGCTAACACGCTTAGCAGTGATTCCTCTAGCAGCTCCGAGAAGGGCTGTGGTAGGAGGCAATCCTTCAGATCCCTCCAAGTGGTGATAAGTTAGGTTACGTCTAGACTGCAGGCTTCTTTCGGAAGACGCTTTTCCGGAAGAGATCTTCCGAAAAAACTTCTTCCAAAAGAGAGTGTCCACACTACCAAAGCGCATCGAAAAAGCGATCTGCTTTTTCGAAAGATAGTGTCCACACTGAATGGATGCTCTCTCACATGTAAGCTGTGATTACCATGGACGGAGTGGCCACCAGGGCACCTGTGCTTTTTCCTCTTTCCTCTTCTTTTGAAAGAACTCCCTCTTCCCCATCCACACACGCCTTTTTCTGAAAGAGCTCTTTCAGAAAAAGGCTTCTTCCTCATAGAAAGAGGTTTACCAATGTTGGAAAAAGCCCCCTGTTCTTTTAATTTTTTTTTAAAGAACGCAATTGCAATGTGCATGTAAGTGACGTTTTTTTGGAAAAAACAGCCGTTTTTCCAAAAAAATTGTAGTGTAGACATAGCCTGAGTAACAGCCTTAGCTCAAGTGTAATCATGAATAGTTCAGCCTTTGCTTTATACAGCTTGGGCTCTTGATCTTGACCTTATGTACCAGGTGATCAGCAGATCAAGGCCCACTCCTCACGACATAGCTTCAAGAGGCTGAATTTTTGCATTACGGGGGGGGGGGGGGGGGGGGTGGAGAATTTGCAGTCACTTCCCCCTAAATATTTCCTAAGAAATCCACATCATACCTGTTGTCACAAAGGACCATTCTTGTCTGTTGTATTGTTCAGTTCAGTTCTTAGATCATCTAGGCCAGTTGTTCTCAAAGTGTGGTCCATGGAACACTAGTGGTCGATGACCATCTTGCAGGTGGACCATTTGCTCAGGGCTTAGCCCCCTTCCTCCCTGCAGTGCGGGGCCCATTCAAGCACTCCAGCCCCGCATGAGGTTGGCTTTCTGCTACAGCAGGGAGCGGGGAGCCCTGAGCTTCATAGGCTGGACAGAGCTCATGGAGGGAAGGAGAGGCTCCCCACACTGCTAGGGTATGTCTACACTACCACCCTAGTTCGAACTAGGGTGGTTAATGTAGGCATTCGAAGTTGCAAATGAAGCCCGGGATTTAAATATCCCGGGCTTCATTTGCATCTTGCTGGGCAGGCGCCATTTTTAAATCCCCTTAGGTCGAACTCCGTGCCCGCGGCTACACGCGGCACGGAGTAGGTAGTTCGAATTAGGATCTCTAATTCGAACTACCGGTACATCTCGTTCCACAAGGAGTAACGGTAGTTCTAATTAGAGATCCTAATTCAAACTACCTACTCCGTGCCGCGTGTAGCCGCGGGCACGGAGTTTGACCTAAGGGGATTTAAAAATGGCGCCTGTCCGGCAAGATGCAAATGAAGCCCGGGATATTTAAATCCCGGGCTTCATTTGCAACTTCGAATGCCTACATTAGCCACCCTAGTTCGAACTAGGGTGGTAGTGTAGACATACCCCTACTCCCCTTTTCCCCAGCTGAGGAGAAGGCAGTGCAGGAAACTGCTCACCTAGAGGCTTTCCCCACTGATCCCATGGGCCAGAATCCCTCCCAGATCCCCACCCCTAGCCTACTCCTGCACCTTACCTCTTGCAGGCCCCGCACCCCAGCCCCGTCCTGCACCCATTTTGTTATCATGGGTGGTTGGCTGGTGGTCTGTGGAAAGGTTTGTGTTGTGTCGAGTGAGCTGTGGGCCAAAAACTTTGAGAACTGCTGGTCTAGGCTTGCTATAATACAGAACTTTTGCATTTCATCTCATGGACTCCAAAGATATTTAATCCTAATTCAATACATTTTCCAAGGATATTGCAGGAAATTTTCTTACCTCCTAGCAGTGCTCCCAGTAAGTTGTGCACTTGGGTGGCCAACTCAGGAGAGATTCGGATCCCACCCAGATGATTAGCAGAGCACCCACAGCTAGGTTTTTTGGTTCTGCCAGTGGTGCGCATTCACACCTGCCTCCGTGCACATAAAATTATTCTGCACAGCGATGGAAAAATCTGCATGTGGGTGAAAGGATTAGAGGGCACATTGCCTGCCATCCAGGGGTCAAAACTGGAGCACTCATCACTCCAGTTTTAAGTCGATGCCAGGGGAGTTGACAGACGTTCTGGGCACCTGGGAAGTTGTGGGGAGCCAACTCTGTGCTCCCTGTAGGGGCAGAGCCTCAGGCAGAAGGAGCAGGGCTGGGACAGCCAGCCCTCTGTGCCATCTGAATGGCACCACGCCCCAACCCTCAGCGCCATCGGCAGCACACCACTCAGGGCTTTGGAGCACACTGTGTGATACTCCAACAGAGATTTAAAGGGCCCAAGGCTGCAGCCGGGAGCCCCAGTCCCCTTTGAATCACCGGTGTCTGGGACAGTTTTCCCCTTTTCTCCCTTCCCCCATTGGCATGCCTGGTCTAGGCTTAGCACATCTGAATGTAAGGCCTCTTTAGGAATTTCAAGCCAGCTGCTCAGAAATTCAGGCATGCAGAATTAAAGGCCACTGTTCAGAGCATGGCTCCAAATGACTTGTCCGGCTCAGTGGCACATCTGGGAACAGACCCCAAGACACCTGCTCTACAAGCCAGGGATCTAGCTAGTGAATCAAGGCCCATTTGTGGATCTGTTTTAGACTGACACACAGCCAGCCATTTATTGTAGGCCTGGCTCTCTTATTAAAATAATAGTGTAACCCAGAGCCACTGAGACCAAGAGGGAGAGTGAAGTCTTCTCTACAGCCTTAACATTGGCCAGGTCTATACTAGACCCGGAAGGTTGGCTTAAGGTACACAACTCCAGCTATGTAAACAATGTAGCTGGAGTCGATGTACTTTAAGCCGAGCTTGGTGCTGTCGACTTCCCTTACTCCTTGCAAATCGAGTTCTACCAGTACCAGCTGAGGGTATCCTCAGCATCTGAACACCAGAAGGTCGATCTCCAGTACAGTAAGCGTAGATGTAACCAGGCAGCTGGCTTTTAGTGTACAGTCTTATGGCTTTAGCCCCTAAGATCCCAGGTTCAATCCTGCCTATCAATGACCCAGGTCTACCTGCACTACACTAGCATCAGCAGTATTGCAGCAGTGAGAGCCCAGGGAAATTTTGGGGTTGCAACATATTAAAACTACCAGACTCATCAATGTGTATTTAAAATGGGCTTGTGGTTAGGTATGGCCTCTAGGACTTCTGAGTCCCTAGTTCAAGCTCTTGCAATACCATGCACCACCACCCCAGGCATATTGCTTAGTTCTTAGGTGCCTCTGCTCCCCATTTTAAAACAGCAATTGCAATACTTTCCCTGCTTCTCCGGGGTGCTGTGAGGATAAATCAATTAGAGATCGTAATGCGCTTTGAGATCCCCGAGGAAAAGTGCATAAAAGAGCCAAGCGTTATTATTATAAATTTGACTACGTCTTATACACATCATCTATCCATCTGTCTGTTCATAACTGTGCAGACTGAGCGTAGCGAGTGTATGCAAACACTCCCACTGCACAGGACTCAGTGACATTCAGCAGAAAGGCCATTTTTCACATGATGGTGCTGGCATTCTCTGTCTACAACCCATCTGTTAACAGGAAAGCGGGGGAACTAGAAGCATCAGTCAGATTGTTTGGAAAGGCCACGGGCACCTGGCTTGCGTGGTCCCCAGCACTCTTAACATTCCACAGCAGAGCCAGAAAGAGAGATGCTGCTGCAAAGCTGCGGTGTTGGGTCTTTTTTCTACCTCTTTGAATGAGGGATTCTGCAGGCACCCCTCTCTGCTGCTTGCCTGAGTTAGCAAGACAATTAAGGCTCAGCTACCATGCCTGTGTCCTGAGTGGGGTCAGGAGAAAGCAGCAAAGCATTTTGGGATAGCTGAGGCTGCTATAGAAGGCCACCATGGAAGTAGCTAGGGAAAGACCAGAGAGGAAGGGCGTGAGGCTGCTGGTATAGAATCGGTCTATGGTCAGAGGAGAGCTCTAGCCTATAGACTAAGAGTGATTTTAGCTCTAGTAAGGTGTTTTGTTTGTCATGTTTAGGCCTCAGTTGGAGTATTGTGTCCAGTTCTGGGCACCACATTTCAAGAAAGATGTGGAGAAATTGGAGAAGGTCCAGAGAAGAGCAACAAGACTGATTAAAGGTCTAGAGAGCATGACTTATGAAGGAAGGCTGAAAGAACTGGGCTTGTTTAGTTTGGAAAAGAGAAGATTGAGAGGGGACATGATAGCGGTTTTCAGGTATCTAAAAGGGTGTTACAAGGAGGAGGGAGAAAAATTGTTCTTCCTGGCCTCTGAGGATAGAATAAGAAGCAATGGGCTTAAACTGCAGCAAGGGAGGTTTAGGTTGGACATTAGGAAAAACTGCCTAACTTCCTATCTGTCAAGGTGGTTAAACACTGGAATAAGTTGCCTAGGGAGGTTGTGGAATCTCCATCTGTGGAGATATTTAAGAGTAGGTTAGATAAATGTCTATCTGGGATGGTCTAGACCAGCGGTTCCCAACCTTTTCCAGATGGGGACCCATTTTGACAATTCAGGAAGACTTGGTGACCATGGGCAATTCAAAAAATGTGTGAATGGCTCCTTAAGAGCCATCAGGGGAGATACCTGGCGACCCTTTTGAAATGTAATGGCAACCCATATTTGGGTCCCGACCCATAGATAGGGGGGATATCCTGGTCTAGACGGTACTGGGTCCTGCCATGAGGACAGAGGACTGGACTCGATGACCTCTCGAGGCCCCTTCCAGTCCTAGTATTCTATGATAAGCCCATCTCCCACATGGCACAAAAGGCAATGACTGATTTTTATTTATTGAGAGGCCCAACATATCTGGAGGTTCATGTATTTTAGAGATGGGCCTGAGCTGGTCTAGCTTGGAAATTCCAGGGTGCCAAAGTATCCCAGTTGCCTAGAGAATGGCCAGGCTGTATCCAGAGCTCCTCAAACTTCAAGAAGCTCCAGATCCATGATTTTGATTTAGCCCGTTGGATTGCAAGGGGTCCATTGCAACGTTCAACTCTAGATACCAAGTTTGCTTGGGAGGAGAAGGGACAGAGAGGAGAAGGTGGGATCCATCTCTGGTTTTTTAATCTTTCTAAAGCTGGTCTGCATACCCCTGTAGATGTGGAAGGGGCGGGGGTCCCTTCCCTCACATGACGTGCAAGCTACACTGGCAACAAGTAGTGCTGTTCCCCCATCACACTAAACACACTTCACTATAACGCTGAGGAGCTCAAGCTTTGGGTGCTGGTGCAAAGGATAGTCACATAATACGTTTCCGATATGTGTACATGTAACCACCACCACCAGGCAGATTTGAACCTAGGATCTCTGGAGCTTAGTGTAGGAGCCTCTACTCTCTGAGCTAAAAGCCAGCTGGCTCCTAGCTCCTGCTGTAGAAGTCTCTTGATCCTAGCTGTTCCTGTGGTCTAGGTGCCACTGCATGGGTCAGTGAACCACACTAGGGCTGCGTCTACACTCCCGGCTTCTTGCGCAAATATCCGCAGAGCGTCCACACTGCCCGCCCGCTCTTGTGCAAGGAAATTTACAGTACGGCGTGGTAAGAGAGGGCTTCTGGCGCAAGAGCTACGCTCTTTTTTAACAGGTGTAAGCCCTCTTGCGCAGGAGCTCTTGTGCAAGAGGGCAGTGTGGATGCTCGGCAGGGATTTCTTGCACAAGAAAGCCCTATGGCTAAAATGGCCATCAGAGCTTTCTTGCGCAAGAGAGCGTCCACACTGCCATGGGTGCTCTTGCGCAAAAGCACAGCTCACACATGGCAGTGTGGACGTTTTCTTGTGCAAGACTTCTTGCACAAGAATCCTTGCACAAGATGTTCTTGCGCAAGAAGCCACCAGTGTAGACATAGCCTCAGTGTGTGGGTTACATGCACACCCCATGCTAACCAGTCCGCCCCTGATAATGACTGATGATAATTACTAGGTCATGTTATGTGCTCAGCGCTTCTCCCATCATCTCTGCTCATGATCTCTGGAATCTTAGAAACCAGAAATGCATCTTCAGTAATGAAAAGGGCTCCTATGGGTGTCCCTCATAGAGTATTTCCCCTTCCCAGTTTCAAAGCCCAAAGAAAGAAATTGCATATAGCCAATAGACTGGAGCTTAATGTTCTGGTCCAGGTTTCTATGTTGTGCGTGCAGCAGACCCTTGCGATTCATGGTTCCCCATAGTCACAGGGTTCCCCTGTCTCTGCTTGGGAGAGTGGCAGGGGCCAGGAGCCCAGGGAATTCACTGTGACTCCCGGCCCCCTGCAGTAAGTTTCCGGTGGCTCCCAACCCCCGCAGTGAGTTCCCCATGGTGAGTTCCCTATAGCTTCTGGGCCCAGTGGTGAGTTCCCCATGACTTCTGGCCCTGGCGGTCAGTTCCCCGCGGTTCCTGGCCCCCGCGGTGAGTTCCCCATGACTCCCTGCCCCCGTGGTGAGTTCCCTCCCCTTGGCTTCTGGCCCTGGTGGTGAGTTCCCCGTGGTTCCTGGCCCCCGTAGTGAGTTCCCCATGGCTCCCAGCCTCCACAGGTCCTGGCCCCCGCAGTGAGTTCAGGAGCCACAGGGAGTTCACTGTGGGAGCCAAGAGCCGCAGTCCCCAGCATTTGCAGATTTTGCCATTCGCGGCAGTGCCGGCAAAACATCCCCAGCGAATGATGAGGGTTTCCTGTAATCTG
This sequence comes from Pelochelys cantorii, assembly GCA_032595735.1. Lineage (NCBI taxonomy): Eukaryota > Metazoa > Chordata > Testudines > Trionychidae > Pelochelys > Pelochelys cantorii. The sequence goes on from CM064347.1 coordinate 9,540,974, forward strand.
TATTTCAATAGTAAAGCGCGATATCACGAGGCAGTGTTCATTTCTCATACAAATCCTTTGGCAGAATGTAACAATGTGTCCCCTCACCTTTCCCTACCTGAACTTCCCCCAAGATAATTCCTCAGCGTCAGGACATAAGATGCCCATTTCGGATTCATCATCATACAATCTGGGATCAGCCCACCTCTGTGCATTGCCTGTCAGGACAGGGTAGACCTCTTTTCTACCATATCAACATGGCCTCACCCAACATGCCTCATCATCACAAGTGAGACAGACCCAATGGACGTTTGAAACAATCGCAATTTTGGGGTTCTTTTCACATGGGTTTTTTTTCTAAAATCAGGGGGGACAAAATCTAGTTCTGGAGCTTTTGGGGTTCACCTTCTCCAGATTTGATCTGCAGCCATGAGAGATGATCCCATAGTCAGAAGACTACAGGAGCTGGGGTTTCAGAAAATCCACCTACTCTTGTGAGGTGGGCAATACAATCTCATGCCTTTGTCATACTGCACCTCAAACACCCAGCTGGACCACAGCTGTTGCTGGATCAGAGCCCTGGTTTAGAGAGGTACAACATGTAGCACCAAGAGGCTCAAAGCAAGATCAGGGGCTCATCGTGCCTGTTGTGCTGCTCATACGCATTGTAAGAGCTAGTCCCTGCCCCAAGGAGCTTACACAATCAGCATAGATAAGAGAGACACAGTGTGAATCAGAGAAAATGTCCCCATTGGACAGAAGGGAAACTGAGGCAGAGACAAGGTCACTCACACAGGGAGTCTGGCAGAGCTAGGAATTTAAACCTGATCTCCTGGGGGACTCTCCAATGCCTTAAACACAAGCTCCTCCTTCCTCTCTGACCTCGTAGTCCCCCTCTTTGCAGGAGAGACCCAATCCAAGCTAACGATCAGTACCTGCGGGAAGTGGGGGGGCATGACAGGTAATTACAATTCATACTCTGCAGCAAATGGCACCGCTGGATCAAAGTGTTATTGACTAAACACCAGTGAACAAAGCGCTAAGGTAACCTCCTGTTTCTAATGGTTAATCTCCACCATTAGCACTGGGGTGTTAAAGGAGGTTTAGGACAATTTAATAGCTCATAAAACTTTATAGTCCCTGTTGAAATTGGAGTGATAACTCCGCAGTGCAAAGCTATACTTCCCTAAATGTCTCCCTTCGATTTTTTTTTCTTATTGGAAGCGTAACATCTGCCACAAAACAATAAAAAGGGTCTGTTTTCTCTGTCAAGAGGCAGAAGCATCCTGTTTTTTTTCATTCTGTTTATATGTATACAGCTTAAAACTTTGGCATCTGTACGATCCTTCGTTATGGAGACTCTGATCACTTAGGAAGGAAGAGACTCAAGAAACCAAAGCTAACCTAGCCTCAATTTAACCTTTGAGCAGAATAGAAGCCAAGGGGTCTCCTCATTCCAGCCTTTGGTTTTGTCCAGGGTTCTTTGCCATTCCAAGTAATAGTGTTGTTTCATAGTGGAGCAACAAACTAGCTATCCTAGGAAGAGGGAGTATGAACTAGAGGCAAGGTCTAGAACTGAGTGCTACTTGGTCATTACCTTGCTGTGTGACATCATCAATGACATCATTACCATGACATCTGTAACGGCATATTAGGGTGCATTCAGAGGAGCATTGCCAGCTGATCTAGAGAAGTGATTATTCCCCTTTATTTGGCACGGGAAAGGCCACACCTGGAATATTACATCCAGTTCTAGGCCCCCATTATAGAAAGGATGTGGATGCATTGAAGAAGGTCCAGTGGAGGGCAACCAAAATGATGAGGGGGCTGGAACACATGGTTTATGAGGAGAGGCTGAGGGATTTGGGCTTATTTAGTCTGCAGAAGAGAAGAGTGAGGGGGAATTTGATAGCAGCCTTCAACATCCTGAAGGGAGGTTCCAAAGAGGATGGAAAGAGGCTGTTCTCAGTGGTGACAGATGACAGAACCAGGACCAATGGTCTCAAATTGGGAAGGTCTAGGTTGGATATTAGGAAAAACTATTTCCCTAGCAGGGTGGTTTCCCTAGGGAGTTGGTGGAATCTCCATCTCTAGAAGTTTTTAAGTCCCGGCTTGACAAAGCCCTGGCTGGGATGATTGAGTTGGGATTGGTCCTGCTTTTGGCAGGGGATTGTGCTTGATGACCTCCTGAGGTTTCTTCCAACCCTAGGATTCTATGATTCTGTTATAATACACGCCATTATATCCCTCAGGCTGTATCAGAGGAGTTCTTGGTGTTAGATTTTTTTTCTCCAACAAAGAGAATGAATCACTCAAAATTATTGTCATCAAATCCCCAATTCAAGCTTTTAGGCTATTTGCGAAGATACATTTCTTCATAATAATAGGGGTGTCTTCAGTCTAGCAGAGAAAGGTCTAACACAATCCAAGTGGTGGAAGCCCTTTTCCCAAACTCAGATGGGAAGTAAGGTGTCAATCAGGGTTAGCTGCTTTTCTAAAAGATCCACTCTAGAAATTATTCTGGGATGTTCCCTGGCCTGTGGTGTACACTGATCCCAATGGTCCTTTTTGGCTTTGGAATTGATTAAACTACAAAAGAGCATATGAAAAATGACCCAGTGACTGACAGAAGAACTGGCGAGGGGGGAGTTGAATAGTGATTCACGTGAAAAAAATTAAACTAATGTGTTAGCAAACATAAATTAGGATTTAAAATCCCAAACCCGAAAAAGAGAAGATTCACAATTCTCTTGGAGAGGTTTTTCTGCCAGGGGTCTCGTCCCCCGAGAGCATAGTCAATGAGTTCGGTTTTTCAGCCAAAGAGCTATGGATGAATGAGTCAGTTTGGTTAGGATCTTCATATTTCTCTGGCAATGGGTGCAGGGTGGCTTAGTGGATAGAGCGCTGGAGTGGCGCTTGCGAGATTTGCGTTCTCTACCTCATTCTTCTGCTTCCTAACCTTGGGTATGGCCATGGCTCATCTCTGTGCCTCAGTTTCCCCATCTGTAAAATGCTTTTGAGATCTACTAATTAAGAGTTAAGTATTGCTACCAGAGATAGCTGAGAAATTTGGAGCTAGATTTCTGTTTCATCACTGGTTGGCTTCCAAAGATGTATAATTAGCTATTGTGTATGATATTGTCACAGAACACAAGCTTGAGGGCCGAGGTCTGGTTTGGCAAGCTCTGGGTCTTGTGACTCGGGTCTGACATGCTGGGATCTATCCTACCATGGTACGGCTATAACAATATGTCATCGGTTATGGTATGGTTTGCTAAAGACTGTCAACAGAGGAGTGCAAAGCAAGCAGCTGCTCCAGGGCCCAATTGTTTAAAAGCTCTTGGGGCTCCCAGCCGCTGCCATGGCATTGGGAGCCCTTACCCCTTTAAATCGCTGCCAGAGCCCTACATGGCATGTTCCAGGTGGCACTCAGGGCCGGCTGCCCCTAAACCTGCCCCTGAGGCCAGGACTGGCCTTACCATGAGGCGAAATGAGGCAGTCGCCTCAGGTGCCAGACTGTGTGGGGGCGCCACTAGGACCCAGAGTGTAGAAAATTGTGTCTGCTGCTGGTGCATATGGATTCTCTCTGCTCTAGATGCACAGAGATGGTGGAGTGCTGTGCGGGAGGAAGGAGGGCCCAAGAGACATAACAGGCAGGCAGGAGAAAAGGGAGCATAGGGGCGTCATTTGAGCTCCCCACCTCAGGTGTCAAAATGTTGTGAGCCGGCCCTGCCTGAGGCTCTGCCCCTTCTGGGAGGCCCAGAGCCAAACCTCCCACCCCCACATTGCCCAGGGCCTGGTGAAGTCTGTTGCCAGCCCATGGCTTGCTGTAGCATGCTATCTAGCAAAGATGATTGACTCATAGAATCATAGAACACTAGGGCTGGAAGGGACCTCGAGAGGTCATCAAGTCCAGTCCCTTGTGCTCACGGCAGGACCAAATACCATTTAGACCATCCCTGACAGGTGTCTGTCTAACCTGCTCTTAAATATCTCTAGAGATGGAGATTCCACAACCATCTCTGGAGATATTTAAAAGCAGGTTAGATAGACATCTACCAGGGATGGTCTAGACTCATTTACCTGGAATAGTTTATTCCTCCAGGTGCCACTTTTCTGGCTCCCAAGCAGCTGACAAAAGTCTCTGATGTTTTCATTATTTCAAATGATGAATGAATCTTACCATGCTATTTTTTTTCCCTTACAGGGCTCGATCATCTTCTGAGGCACAGCCCAGGGTGAAGAACCACATCCCTGCAGGCAGAGCCCCAGGACTTCACTCCCCCTACATGACAGTCCTGCCCGTCTGGAATGCCTCCCATCATTTCATAGCCAGAAATGGGCATAGGCTGCCACACTGCCTTCAAAGTCCAGCCATTTTTCCAACCCAGGGATTGCCCGGAGCCAGGGGTTTGGTCAGAATATTCTAGAAATTGGGCCCAGCAGGGACGTTTGGAGCCACATCAGTTAACCCTCCAAGATAAGGCAAGTTTATACGCGTGGCTTGTGTCTGGGCCCATCTCTTCATCCATCACATTGTCGCCTTCCTGGACAACCCATGATTTTGCAAACGCAATGGCGGCAGCTGAAGGGTTAAAGAGCCTTTAATGGACACCCTTGAGGGATTCCCCCTCAGGCCTCATTCATGGTTTTTCCTCTGGTGAAAGATTTCCTCCCTACAATAGACGACATTTAGGCCATTAGGGGATCCTTTGCAGGAAATACTGCTTATTCCCTTACAAGTGGTCCCCCTAATTAGCAATTAGGATAATGCAATATTGAAAATGCAAGACACAAATTTAATTAGTTGTGTTTTATTAGAGTAACTAAGGAGAAGGCCCCCGGTCTCCACTGGAGGAGAGAGATCAATACAGAACATCTATTTTCACTAGAAAACAATTGCAGCTGATGGCTGTCCGCAGAGCACAGTGTGGCATGATGGAATAGCTATCCACTGCAAACCATTCCTAAGAGAGAAGGGGAAAGGTTCTTGCACTGGGCCTGGTAAATGAATGATCAATATCTCCAGGGAGCCTCTGTGTAATCTCAGTTAATGTTACAGAGCAGCTAATAGGAGCTGACACATAGCTATAGGGAGATGGCTTCCATAGCTCAATTAACTAATTATCTTTTAAGCCGCTCTGATTCAGATGGGAAATAATGGCCGAGGAGGTTTTTAATTTTGTTTCCTTTTTTTGTTTGTTTGTTTTGGGTTGGTTGCTGGCAACGCTTTGCCTCTCTTCAGCAGATTCCTGGCCCACATGCCCCTCCCCATGCATGGACGAAACAAAACCACATGCAGCCACAGCCACACCTGAAGGTGCCTTCCATGGATGCACTATCCCAGCACAGGGACAGCGTTCGCATACCCCCCAGTTGCGCCGCGCACACACAACGCGTGTGCGCCGACCGTTCATTTCTTCCGACCTGAAGTTACTGACCCATCGACTTGCTTTCCTCAGAGACTCGCTTCTTGCACGCGCAGGCGTGTCTTCACGACAGCCTTCGCTGGGGCCAAGCTCAAGTACTCCCACCCAGCCGCACAAATCTCTAGCTTCAGCAAAGGTGGCTTTTAACTGGAGCCAGCTGGCCCGCAGGGTACGTCTACACTGCAGCGGGAACGCGTCTCCCCGCCGGGCAGACCGGCCAGTGCTCGCCGGGCTCCAGTTAGTTCGCTTAAAGAGCTGAGAGGGGTTGCACCTCGGGTTCTCAACAAACCTTCCCAGCCTCCTGGGTCTGAGCTTGGGGGACCCAGCTCAGAGCTCTGCCCTGCTGTTTTTAGCACGCTAGCGTGAGCCCCATTCATGCGTGTCCCTCTCCTCACGCTGGAAGGCTCTTGCCCAGCGGCAGTATAGACCGGCCCTCAGCTTGAAGCTGAGTGAGCAAGGCGGTGGGGATTCAGCGACAGGCCACGGGTCACGATAGTGCACTCAGTAGCTGCGGATCCCATTGCGCTACCAACCCAGTCGTTCTGGGCTGCTCCGGTGTTGGTGAGTAGTGTGGTAAAGCTGGGCTAGCTCGAGGGGAGTAACTTCAGGGGCAGGCCCTCAGATGGGGGCCCAGTAATTTAAAAGGATCTGGGGTTCCCGGTTACCGCAACAGCCACAACAGGGGTGAATGGAACTCCAGGCTCTGTAAATTGCCGTTGGAGCCCCAAGTGGTGCACACTGGGTGGCGCTGAAGGGTGACCTGGGGAAGGCTTGACCCTAACCCCGCCCTTTCTGCCTAAGCCCCACCCCTTCCGGGGGCCCAGAGCCACCCTCTACCTTGTCCAGGGCACAGTGAAGTCTGTCAGCCGTCCTGTCCAGGGCCGTAACTCGGATAACTGTTGCAGGGTACACCGGTGTACACTTAGGCTATGTCTACACTAGGAGATTATTTCGAATTTACTACGTTCCACCTCTGGGCACCCGATTTTACAAATTCGAAGTTCCATGTCCTTGCTACGGGGCAGAATCGAATGGAGTCCGAGGCAGGCTCCGTTAATGGGGATGCGCTACCTCAGACTCAGAGCCCTGGAAAGCACTCTGCGGAGCAGGCCTCCTGGAGGCCAATAAATTTGAATTAGCGGCACCGGCGCATTCACGCTAACGTTATTCTGGACGTACCAGTTCAGGAATAGCGTTATGCCTCATGAAAAGCAGGACTACAGAGTTCGAATTCCGTGGCTTCTTATTCCGGAACAACAGTCTTGATAGTGTGGACGCATTGCTTACAAATTCGACTTTGAGGGGGTTATTTCAGACTAAGGTCCTAGTGTAGACCAGGCCCTAGGGAGGGAAGGACTGTGAATGTGGGTTGTGAAACAAGTTAACTTCTCTTTTTACTCTGACAGTAGCTATTCAGGGATCCCTTTTGCCCCACCCTGTCATCACAGTCATTTTTATCAAGGTAGTGCACCTGGTCCCTCGCTCTCAGGACTGGTCTACACATACAGCTTTGTGCCTGTTTCACTGAAATCATTTTTATTATTATTATTATTATTATTATTATTATTATCCAATCCTCCCTGCGTGGACACACTTAAATTGGTTGACAACTGGCTTCTATCCACTGCCATTAAACAATGGCAGTGGATAGAAGACGTATCTTTGCCTGGCTTATTAGAGCGATTCAAATGTAATCCTTGCTCCACAGGGTTTACAATCTATGTGCATTTACAGCTACAGCTGTTATGTCAGGATCACATTATTGTATGTATTACAGTAGCATCTAAGAGCCCCAACAGGGCTCCGGCCCCGTTGTGCTAGGTGCAGTACAAACATGTAGTAACATGGGCAGTGGGTGAAGGTAGGGGTGGGGGACGCAAGCCGCCAACCCCACTCCTTCTGCCCAGGCCCTGCCCCCATGGGAGCCAAGGGCCCCCCAGCACCATGGGGAGGTGCAGCAGCACGAGGCCCCAGCCTCCCCGTCCCTGGAGTATGGGGAGGGTGGGCGCTCAGGGGCAGCGTAGGCGTTCTGGGGGCAGAGTCTGGGCGGGGCCAGGTTTGGGAAGGCAGTGCCTTCCCCCACCTAGAACATCCACCGCCCCTGCGTAGTTAGATAAATTTCCTGCATGCAAGAGCTTACAATGTAATGAAATCGACAAGACAGACAACAGCTGGCAGGAAAGAAGCCTCATGCCCTTGAACAGATGAGGAAAAAAGGGGGATTAGGTGACGTGCCCAGAGCTGGCAACCGAGCCCGGATGTCTTGAATTGCAGGAGGCTGCCTTGGCCACAAAGCCTTTCTTCCTCCCTCTTCAGCAATTGCCTTCCGTCAAGACAAAGGAGAGTACCAGTGGCGTGCTGCTGCCGGCGGCAAAAATTAGCGATTCCACGGTGCTTGCCCTGTGCTTCTCGGAGACAAGAACTTGAATCAGAAACGTCTGGGCCTGAACTAAGATCGAACTTTAAAACAAATTAGGAAGATAAAATGCAACGTCACAGTCATTTCTCAACTCTGGCTGCTGCCCACCGACTCAGCCAATATCATTCCAACCTTTACAGGGGAGGGGAAAAAAATTAAAAGCGCGGAGCAATTCGATAGCACAAAGGGAAATAAATACATGGGGAGCCCAAACTTGTCTCAGTCTAGTGGAAGCCAAGCCTTATACGATATTTAATGTTTTCCAGGAAGATTCTTATATAAAAATCACTCAGGCTTTGATAAGATCATAGCAAGAGGACAGGAGGAAATTGCAGTCTTGCCCAGTGCTTGATCTTACTCTGCTGAACTTGCTGGATCGGAGACATTATAGCCTCGCCTTAATGGCATCATATTAAGCTGAGACAACGCAGCCCTGTGACCTTGCGGTGCTTGATGGCCGAATGGGCTATTTTAATGAAAAATTGGGACTTAAGTAAATGGCCACCTATCGGCAGAAGATTGTTAACAGGATTTCTTTCCTAGGGAAGCTGCGGCAGTGGGGGAGGGTGAAGAGAATTGGTGTGTAGCAGCCAACCTCTTTCTTCAGAGAACGACCCTTTGCTAATGCTATCCTGGCCTATTATGCTGGCAGGACCCAAACTGAACAGAGTTTTTATCAGGGGCGGTGGGTGAATGCCCGGCTGGGGAAGACAGGCCTGAGGCCCTGCCCCTTACGCCATGGCCCAAGCCCTCCTGGGTGGCTGGCGGAGAATGCAGGCACTTTTGGAAAGGCAATGCCTTCCCTTGCCTACATTACCCGCTGCCCATGGCTTTAATCTCAGTGGAAGGAATGTGTCCAATTAGAACAATGGAATGGGGAGCAGAACTCTCTGTTTGCCACACGTGAATTTGGGCAAACTGCCTCCGTTTGCCCTCCTTAAAACAGGCTGGAGACAGGCCTGTGTCACAGAGCTTAATAGATGGCTGTGAAGCACTTGAAGACCTTTACACCCATGGCACTAACAGAAATGCAACATATCGTGGGCCTGATTTGCACACTTCCCATTGATTTCAAGTACAGGTTGAACTTCTCTAGTCCAGCACCGTTGGGGCCTGACCAGTGTTGAACCAGAGAATTTGCCAAACCCCAGGACGTCAAAATTGTAGTGAGTGGGTCTCTTTATTTGTCTTTCACCGAGGTGAATAAATGGAACAGCGCATGCAGTGCTGCTCAATAATGCATGGCTGTACTGATACGCCCCATATAAGACTATGCCTAGCCAAATGTTAGTGTTACACAATTTTATTGTGTTGGCACAAGGAAATAAGTAAATTAAAGCATGAAAAGCATGCTTACGCTTAGCAGCATGACCAACACTTCCACTGCTTGCTGGGCTCTTAGAAGACTTTTAGGGGTAATTGACAGCTAAAGCACAGCACAGAACAGTGAGCACCAGGACTGGTGGAAACAAACATTATGGAACTGTGGGAAACTTGGCCACACCCGTGATAAATGGACATCCGGCTAACTACAATCCTGCTGGACCATGGATGTCGCTGGACCAGAGAGTGCCAGAGGAAACAGGTTCAACCTGTACTATAATTATTTTCTGTCCTTGATGGAAGCCACTGTCCTTGATGGAAGCCACGCCAGAACCAACATTTTCCTTGGACAGCTAGTGAGTGTACTTAGCACAAATAATCCAGCCTTCTGTTTGTGCGATCTCATGCAGCTACCCTTTCCAGGCGCACAAACTGTTCTTCTCCACCAACAAATTGAAGCTGTAAATATTGATGTCCTTTCTTTCCAAGGCTCTTTAAATGCCCTCTGATACTTAAAAACTATTAAGTGCACCCATCATTACTAACCTGTGAAGTAAATGTACCCTAATGGGCAGGCAAGCTACACTCGCTCCAACAAATCATTTCTAATGAATAGCACCTGGCAAATGCATCACGTTTAAATGCCAAAGAAAATCCATCTGCGTTAGCCAGTGAAAAGAGACAGGCATATCTCCCTGGCTTTCTTTCCAAGGTAGGGAAGGGGTCTGGCTGGTAACACTTAAGTCTGACTGTTTTCAATCTGTTCCCATTCCTGCAGACAGGAATCTTCAGGGAAGATTTCCCAACAGCCGGGCTGCCCCCAGTGTACAATGGAGAAAGGTCTCTCTTCTGGCTGCATGAAAAGCTTTAAATGGAAACCAGCATTTCTCTTTGCGCGCACACAATGCTTTTCTGACCCTGGGCTGACCTCACCCTCGAATCTGGGGTTCACAGCCCCAGCCTTGAACCCAGCTCTGTTTTTTCATGTTTGGCCTCTCTATTTCCTGAGGTCAGGCGGCCCACCACTCCATTAGCATGAGGCGACTCGGCGCTCATTTGCCAAAACTGACATCCTGGGAAAGTCCTGATGAATTTATGAATTAGAGGCTACAGATGCCAGTAAAAGAATTAAAGTTTGGTGGCGGGGGGAGGGGGAGAGAGTTTCATTTGCAGGAAATCGTCTGGGATGCTGCTTTTTCTGCAAAACACAATCTCCTTCAAATCTTGCGAAAGCTGTTTTGGCAGCACATTTATTTGAAGGGAGACAAAAAGTTTGAAAGAAAAAGGACAGAGTGAGAGCGGGGTAGGATATCATTAAGCAAAGTTCCCCTGAGGTGAAGTTGAGTCATCTTTTGGAATTACCAATTGCAACATGAGTGGAAGGTAAAATTTATACCCAATAAATCACGTGTCAAGTGCCCACAAGGAGAGGTCATTAAACAGATGCATGAGCAAAGAGGCAAAGCCCATCTATTTCAAAAGCCGTTCCAAGTGTCACTGTCTCTCCAGTGCGCTTAGGGTCAGGTAGCTAACAAACCTAGAAGAATATTTCCTGCCTGGTGTGCTTTTGGGGAGTGACTGGGCTTTACTTAAAACAACTCTATCCCAGGTCAACGCCACTCAATGGAGAAGATGTGAAATGAGCGAGCATCAAATAGCACATCAAACAAATTGGGAGGCCTGGCCGGAAGGAGTGATGGATGGGGTGCATCTGTGATTAATAATCAAACCCAGAGCTTTTACTGGGAGTCATGTGGAAAATGTGGCTTTAGAAACATTTGACTAGATCCTAAACAAGTGATGTTTTTCTTTCTTTGTTTTCTTTTCTCCACCCTGCTCTCCGGCCTCACTGTGTACCCTCTCCCCTGCTTTGCTTTTCTTGTCTGGCTTCTCTAATTAAAATCTTTGATTATCTTTACCTGCTCCTAGGGGCAGCTCTAAAGGCTCCTGTTCTGCTTTGATTTATGTCTTGTGTATCGCAGGCTTCAGCAGAAAAATAATTGACCAAATGATAAAAGGACACTAAGTAGCTCCTCATTCAAATGCTGGTGGTGTCCTAGCTGTATCGTTCTCCCTAGGAACTGCTGAGACCTTCCATTTAAATGTCCCACAGCTGGGAACTGAGATGACCTGGTGTAAAAGTAAGTTGGGGGGAAATAGAATGAGAAAAACTCAGGGTGCTCAAAAGCCATGATCAGTCTGTGACCAAGTGTATTAATCGGGCGGGGGGGGGGGGTGCGGGATGAAATGGTCCTCATGCCTCAGCTGATGGGTTCAGGGGGCTAGAGGGGTATTTTTTTTATCTTATTGCATAATTAATCAGCTTCATTATGAGGAGACTCTCGCTTAAATCTGAAGCATCAGGGTACTGGGAATGGGCAGGACCCAGTGTTCCCTGTAAACTGAGTGCTTGGGCAATTCAGGAGTGCTTGGGCGATTGAATTGCACCAGGAGAGATTCAAATGCTGCCCAGCTGATTAGCAGAGTGCCCATAGCCGGCAGCATGTGTTTCTATTCGTGGTGCACATCTGCATAAGTGTACTTAACAAAACTTATTCTGCACCATGTATGGGGAAAAAATAGAGGGAACATGGGGTAGGACCCTAGGCCTGAAGGACCACTGATCTGCTCTGAAATGGCAAGTCTTATATTCGAGTGTATGAGCTCTGCATTGCTGCGTGTTTGCTTTCTAGTCACGGCCTTCTCGCTTCATGGGGATTTGGTTGGATGTCAGGTCCAGGTCTTTCTCTCCCTGGGACTGTCGTAGCTGGAGCCAGTATAGACTGCCACCTTGGGAAGGCAGAGGAAGGCTGGTGTTGATCCAGTGTCACTCCTCTGGCTGACGGAAAAGAGGATGATAAGTAGAGCCCTAGGCAGATACAAAAGTGGTATTATGCACAAAAGCTATGCACTTGTGCGGCCACTCGGGAGAGATTCAAATGCCACCCCGCTAATTAGCAGAGTGCTCACAGTTAGGTTTTGTGTTTCTATTGGTGGTGCACATTCACACATGCTTTGGTGCACATAACAATATTCCACACATGGATGGAAAAGACTAGAGGGAACAATGATACCGGGGATCTAAAGCAGATATCTGTGGATTGGCAGGGCTGTAATGATAAGACAGTCCCAAGGAAGGACTCCCAGCCAGCCCTCTTTGGATGGAAGTATTTAATTGTGTTAAGGGTGAGGAGAAAGACATAAAGCTGGGAGGAATGGAGAGGGGGGAATCTTCAAAGCCCCACTAGAGAAGCATCATCTTTGCTTTTAAGTCTTTCAGAAATGCTGTGTTAGATACAAAGCTGCCTTCAGATATCTTTCACCTCTTGCCTGGTGCTTACTCAGCAGATTATCCTAGTTACACTCACAACTACAGCGGTGCAAATAACCTTTTTTGTTTTGTTTTGGTGGCTATTCAGAATAACAATAAAACAATTTGTTGTGGATCATCCTGAAGTAAAAATGTATTGACATTTTTGTTGACACACAAAATTGGGGGGAAAAATTGTTTTGGGTGAAACAAAATGTTTCTTTTGATCCAAACAAGTGTTTGGGTTTGGTTTTGTTTTGTTTTGTTTTGTTTTGTTTTGTTTGTGAGTAAGCCTTTTAAACTTGTAAAGAAATTGATGTAAATTTCAAAATGGAAAATTGTATCAGATCAAAATGTTTCATTTTTTCACAATTTTTTTTCTTGGGGGGGAGCAGGAATCAATCCAAATAATTCAGCAAAATCAACATGAATTCACAAAACATTTTGGCCAACCTGAATCTGGATTTTTCAGAAAAAAAGCTTCAAACACAAAATTTCACCCACTCTACCTGCAACATTGCAATGGCTGTTTTCAAGGCTGATCTATCGTGGCACAGTTCCTCCAGACAACTAATTTGCTTGTCAGCAAAACTTGCTGGAGTCTTTTCTTTCCGTCTCTTTTCCCTTTTGAATAAGACTAGTGAGAAAAGCCCTTTCTCCCACCATGACAGTGAGAGTCCCCCATTCTCTTCTATGGTGTCTCAGGGAATGTCTTCAGTACATGGATCGAAGGGCTGTGATCAATCCAGCGGAGGTTGATTTATCGCGTCTAGAATAGACAATAAATCGACCTCTAAGAGTTCTCCAATCAATGACGGTACGCCACCAAAATGAGAAGAGTAAGGGGAGTCGATGGGAGAGCGTTAGCTCTTTACTTACCATAGGGAAGTCACTGTGATAAGCAGACCTCTAAGTGCTCAACTTTAGCTACTTTTTTCACATAGCTGAAGTTGCATAACTTTGGTCGACAGCCCACGATAGTATAGACAAGGCCTCAAAAGCTGGCTATCGCTGTGTCTCACTGGCTTATTACAATGGCTACAAATAGCTTTGTGGCCTTCTCTTCTGGGAAATGGAAGAAGTTCCACCCTTTGGAAGAGGCTGTGTTTTTACTAGCACTGGGATTGTGCTTGGGCCTCCGTTGAGTGGAACTGCAGAACCAAAGAACGAATTCTGAAGTCTCTGTGCAAGCAAAAGTCTCTATTGACTCCAAGGTCTTGAATAATGACCATGGGCTCAGATCCCACAATGAGATTTGGGCCCTTTAAGTTTATCTGCATTATTCATTAGTGTTGAAGAGAATCGAAGCTACACTGCCTTTGATTTCTCACCCTAGCATTCCCCTGAGACCTGCAGGGCTAGTGAAGGGTTTGTCATTAATACTGCAGTGGGAAGAATGCATTGTTTACCATGTGATCATTGAAAAGGGGATGTTTTTGTTGGCAAGGAACTTTTTTTAATTCTAATGTAGATCCAGTTAGGACAATGGTCTAGCTACTCTGTGGGAATAACAGGTTGTTTTCAGAATAAAAGGCAAACTTCAGGATTTCCTCTATGCCCAGGTACCCAAGTGCAACCACCCGGAAATGTACAGGTGTCACCGAGTGACATTTGGCCCTGTCTCTGAGTGCGTAGTAGGACAGCAGACGTCTATCGTTCTATAGATTTGACAAAGATGTGGTCTAGTGGGCAGGACACAGGACTGGGGGCCAGGAACCAGTGAAGTCTCACCCTGGCAATGGTGCTGATACCTGTGAGGTAGTTGCTTCACTTCCCTAAAGAGGAGATCACATGGATTTAATAAATCCATGTCCATCTCTGCTTCACATCCCACTAGCAGTGGGTGAGGTTCTGTGGCCTGCAATGGGCAGAAGATCAGACTAGATCATGATGGCCCCTCCTGGCCTTAAAGTCTATGAAGCTTATACAGGGCTACCACTCGCATCCTTGTGTTCCGTAAGTACAAGGTCTAGCCACTTGAACGAATGGAGAATTTCTGCAGCATGAGACCTTTAACAGGCAATTGAGCAATTCTGATTCCATCCAGTAGAGGGCAGGAGCACATGAGCCAATCCATCACAGTGGCATTTCTTTCCACCGGATCCCTTTAAAAAAAAAAGTAATGACAAATTTAAGATGAAGGATGTATGTTCATTTACATATTAGGGGGTCATTTACATAATCCCCTCCACTTGAAGTATTACTAGGGGAAATCCTTTGGCCTTTGTGGCACTGGATAATGCTGGCCCCATCTGGCCTTTAAAGTCTAGGAATTGTCTTCCATTGACTCGTTCAAATGGGTAGATCACTTGCAACAGGAATTTAAAGGATTCTTGTTTATCCGTCTTCTCAGGCCGTTATCCAGCAGATTACACCTGTGGCAACAGAGAAAATTACTGAGTTTCATATACAGAGTATACATTCCACAGACTATATGGCCTATAAATATGTGTGCAGGACATATTTGGCACCACGTATTCCTGTAAGTGATGTCATCTTTGGGAAGTTACTTAGCAACCATGGAAAATGTTTTGGAGATTTTAATTTTTCAGGCTGGTATATTTATGTAGTTCAGCTAATCAGCTTGCTGGCAAGTCTGCAGCAATGATCTCATTTTCTTCATCATTATTTTATGTGAATTGGGCTTTTAGCACTAAAGAGACCACAAAGATTTAATTCAAAAAATGGGATTGCTTTATGTTTCCAGGGTATCGTTAACATGGCATCTACACAAATAACCATGGTAACAAACGGGTAATTAGTGTGTATATATGGTACTTATTATTAATATAGAAACAGGGTAAGTTCCAAATCAACACAGATTACAGTACATTATTACCATAGTAATTACCTACAGTAACACACACAAATTGAACTAAATGGCCAATTGAACTAGAGTGAATGGCTTTTTATTCCAGTACCTAAATAATGTGCATTCGTGGCTGAATAGTTCAAGGTAAATAAAACTGTTTTTAATTTATTGCCAACTTCTTTTTTTGGCAGGGGTGGGAGCAGGAGTGACTAATTTAACATTTAGCTAACTGCAATATAATTACTGGATGGGTTCCACCATGTAAGCAATGCTCCACTCTTCTGAAAGGGCAAAAAAGATAAGTTATTTTCCAGTTTCTTAGCAGGTTTACTGTCATGAAGTAACATTGAACATCTTAAAGAGACAATGCCAAATAACTTAGGCCCTGAATTTCGACTTTATTTAAAAAAAATGAGAAAGATAGAATCTGTGTTTGGAGGGGGGTGGAAAAAATGATAAAACTTGAACAAAAATTCCATTGCAATTGCATTAAAATCAATAAAAACAGGGTCTCCTTGAACTGAACATCACTCGTTTTGCATACCAGCACAGACATTTTGCACTAGAGCCCTTGAAACAGTCGGTGAAATAGACTTTAAACAAAAAGTGAAACTGACTGGTCTGGTGATGTGGTGAAGTGCAAAAAAGTAAGCAAACTGCATAAAATGAGATATCATTTTAAATGCTTTAATTTTTAAAAAGGCATTATGTTATATTCCATCACAGTTCCCTCTAGAAATAAAATTTGTTGGCCTATATTTGTGGCACGAGGGTAGAACTGAAACAATAAATTAAAATTTGAACTCCCACCATGGAACCCCAGCACAGGTCAGTCTTTACGTGGGTATAGTCCAGGGTTGGAATATTAGGAGTATTGATATTCGGGACAATTGTTTGGGACAATACATTATACAGAATGCATTCATACTATTACCTTGCTCTTCCCACCCATTCCCAAGCCTTATGTCTCTTTGGCTATGTCTAGACTGCAGCACTTTTTTGGGATACTGGAAAAGCAATGCTGCGTCCAAAGAATGCATTCGCTTTTCCAAAAAAAAAATCAAAAAAGCAGACACACTCTTTCTCCATCCCTGTAAACCTTGATCTACGAGGCATAAGGGATGTGTTGAAAGAGCAGGTTTTTCCAAAATTTGGCACTGTGTAGATGTGCCAAATTTTGGAAAAGCCTCTTTCGAAAGAAAATCAGAAAAAAACGCAAATTGTGTATCTTCTTCCGATTTAACTCTTCAGTCTAGACGTAGCCTTTCTTCCATCCATTGTCTCTTGGTATAACCCTACATTATGTTTTCTCAGGAAGAAGGAATGGCCTTTTGACTTGAAGATGAGAGAGCTCTGTGCCACTCAAAAGCGTGTCTTTCACCAAGGGTACGGCTACACAGCAACATTATTTCAAAATAACCAGCGTTATTTTGAAATAACTTAGTCCACATCTACACAGAAGGCAGTTATTTTGAATTACTGTCAAAATACTGTCAAGCTAGATGACTTCTTACTCCAACTCCTGTAACCCTCATTGTACAAGAAGTAAGGGAAGTCAGAGGAAGAGTGCTGTATTTTAAAATAAGTGCTGTGTAGACGCTCCCAATTTCGAAATAAGCTATTTCGAAATATGCTATGCAATTGATGTAGCTCAATTTGCATAGCTTATTTCGAGTTAAGCCCTGCTGTGTAGACCCACCCCGATAGAAGTTGGTCCAATAAAAGATATTACCTCATCCACCTTGTCTGTCTTTTTGCTTGATTGTACAACTCCTGTCACAATGACACCCTGAATAGGGTGTCTAGTTTTTATCATCAGATAAATAATGCGAGTAGTTCTATAGATTATAGATTATAAATTCTCCAGGACAAGGGCTTAACTTTTACTATGTGTACACAGCACCTAACACAAAGGAGCCCTTGATCTTCATGAAAATAAATAATCAAAATACTCTTGTCGGGTTGGAAGGATCCTAACATTCCTCAGGGAACCTCTGTGTTTCCAGCACGATTGCTTTCTCATTTTCATGAACATTACAGTCACTCTTATGATGCAACAAATACACCGCCAGGTTCTCAGCCAGGGTAAATCTAGCAAATGCTCATGGAGAACCGAGCCCACATACTTTTGAGATCAGTCCTACAGCTTTTGCTCACGCAAGCCATCTCACTGCCTGGAGCTGTGTGCGCTCTCAAACCCCCGACACACAGGAAACCAGAATCTCAGCCTGAATGGGTCTCGTCCCAGCAAACTGGACTGTTAGCATGAGTAAGAAGAGCCAGGTAGGGCAGGAACAAAGCAGCAGAAGAGTGCTTGAGAAACAGCAGTGTGTCTGTTGTTGCACAAGGCTACCCGGGCCATGCAAAATAGCCTCCTATATTGTTTGTCACGTCCTGTTATTTTTAGTTCTTATTTTATGGCTTGAAGACCTGTTGCCACTAGCGATGCCGTTAACACATCCAAGACCTAATTCCTTTAAATAAAACATTGGCAACAAATAATTCTGCTGGGGATTTTTTGCACAATGAGTAAAGTCCTACCTAGTCAGCATCAAGGAGGGTAAAATAAAAACTACACGGCTGCGTCTAGATTTGTATGATTTTCCGGAAATGCTTTTAACGGGAAAGTTTTCCGCTAAAAGCATTTGCAGAAAACAGCGTCTAGATTGGCACGGACGCTTTTCCGCAAAAGCACTTTTTGCGGAAAAGCGTTCCTGGCCAATCTAGACGCGCTTTTGCGCAAGAAAGCCCCCATCGCCATTTTAGCCATCGGTGCTTTTTTGCGCAATACAATTCTGGGTTGTCTACACTGAATTTTGGCTTTTGCCCGAACAGGAGCAGCATAGTATTTGCGCAAGAACACTGACGATCATACATGAGATCATCAGTGTTGTTGCGGAAATTCAAGCGGCCAGTGCAGACAGCTGGTAAGTTTTTCCGGAAAAGCAGCTGATTTTCCGGAAAAACTGACCAGTCTAGACACAGCCCACATGCGCACACACTCTCAAATGGAAGAACACTTATGGACAGACTTTTCCAACCTGGTTTGTGCCTGGCCTTTTTATAAATGTTGGTGTGCAGTATTGCACACATAATCATTTTTGCACCCAAATTGCACCCTCCCCAGGCAAATACTCTATCCTCTGGGCCATGCCAGAACCCACCCCACCACCTTACCTTCAGGGCATCACTTATCTCACCTCCCTTATGGCTAGGTGCACTAAATGCATGAACAATGGTCTTCATACTCATGCATTCTTTGTGTCCACACACATGGGGTTCTGTGGATGAAAATGTCATGGTCTCTGTTAAAGTGTGCCTCTTAAAAATTATTATTCTGGGTTCTTTTGGTGTTGTATTATAACTTCCTGGAATCTTCCTTCTTGGAAAGAATGTCTTAAATATTTTCTTTGATTTAAGAACATAAGAATGGCCTTTACTGAATCAAACCAGTGGTCCATCTCACCCAGTATCCTGTCTTCCAACGTGCCAGATGCTTCAGACCAGAGATACTCTGAAAAAATTTCTTGCAGTGGAGAAAGTTGCTTTGATCCCACTTAAACAAAGTTTCTCCTGTCTTATAAAGAGGGAGATGTGCAAAAGTTTTCTGTTTTCCTACCACTGAAATAGAATAAAGACTGCACACTTATTCATAGCTCTTTCACCCACTTTCCGTTAGATGAACATTAGTATTTCAACTGGCTGTTGGTAATTCAGACAAGATGCTTCTTGAGCCCAGTAAGCAGTGCAGCAATTAAGTGTACATTGTGTTTCACTGATAGGGACAAATGGCACACAAGGCACAATGGTGAAGCATGACTTTAGTTGCTAGCTTCATGACCTCAGAGGGCATAATCATTCTTTTTTAGCTTCCCTGCAACGAAGTAGATACACAGACAGACGTTTATGTGAGACCAGACAGACAGACCCTACTGCACAAAAATATTATTCTTTTTATTACTTTAAAAAAATCCAACAAGTCTTTAAAAGGCCTCGACTCTTTATTAGTATGTTTCCATTTGGCACACGAGAGAAACTGTTCTTTTATCGGGGCCATCTTTTATTGTGCATTACCTTTTGATTTGCGGGGAAATTGTTATTTTAGCAGGCAAGCATTTAAATATGTCTCAGTATATTTGGTTTGGCTCGGGGAGCATGGAAAATATATTCTTTTAACAAGCGTTCATTTAACAGTGGGTTTCCATAAAGCCAAATTGTCTGCAACTCAATTTTTATGCAATCCCATCTGTATTCTCTGTAATAACTCTTTCCAAATCCCAAACCCACCTAATACTGTTCCAGTGCTTTCTGGATGGCCTGCCAGGCCAGAATTGTATGCGACTCTTTTTACTGTGCAGAAGAAATAGCAATATTTATCATTACCATGCAGTGCTGTCGGCTTTGGCCTTCCCACCCTGCCCCTCCACTCCGGAGCCTGACTCACATAGTGGATGCCACTTGAAGTTAACAAGCATTAGAGCTCGTTTCTGCAGCCCCTTTTCCCACACAGCTGCAGCTGTTCATTACCTGTGTGCAATCGAATCCTTTTTAGCACGTGTTTGGTGTTTTCAGTTTGTTGTTTCTTTCCCATTCATGTGACTAATAACATGGCAGGGGCCATTTTGTACTAGGGCTGTGGATGAATCGTGGTTAACTCAAGCAATTCACTCAAAAACTTAATTGCCATTGAAAACAATTAATCATCATTTTAATTGCCCTGTTCAACAATAGAATACCAGCTGAAAGCTATTAAATAGTTTGGGTGTTTTTCTACATTTTCAAATGTATCGATTTTAGTTACAACACAGAACACAAAGTGCTTGCTTTATATTATTTTTATTACAAATATTTTCACGGAAAAAATGATAAACAAAAGAAATCATATTTTTCAGTTCACCACCCACAATTATCATAGTGCAATCTCTTAATTGTGAAAGTGCCATTTTTACAAAGACAGATTAATTTTTGTTACATAACTGCACTCAAAACCAAAACAATGTAAAACTGTAGAGCCTACAAAACCACTCAGTCCTACTTCTTGTTCAGCCAATGGCTCAGACAAAGACGTTTGTTTACATTGACGGGAGGTAATGCTGCCTGCTTCTTATTTACAGTTGTCTCTCCCGCACCATGCCTTCTGAGAATTGGCTTATGAATATGCATAACTCAAAGATACTTCATGCAAAATAAGTCATGTAACATATCAATTTTACAGTTACAGTCCACTGAATTGTATAGCCTATTTTTGTGCATGTGTCATTCAGTGGCCCAGCCATAATGGGACAGGCAGGTGGGCCCCAACTTTGGGTGAGTGGGCAATGACTGGGGGTAGCAGCCATGGGGCCACCTCTTCCCCCTCCCCCAGCCAGCTTTGGAAGGAGGCAGGATAGATGCTCTGGCCAGGATCCCTATAAAAATCTGTGCCCTACACCCCCCCAGACACTTCACTTTCCCTCAGTCCCCGGCCAGGAATGGGGGAGTGGGGGCATGGACTTGCCGTGTCCACCTGCCTACTGCTCCAGTGGAGTGGGGTTAGGGGCTTGCCCTGCTCTGCCAACCAGTGCTCCCAGCAAGGGTGTCAGGTTGGGGCATGGAGGCTCACTGCTCCCTGTCAGGTGGGCCAGACAGCAGAACAGGGCAAGCCCCTGCATTCTGACCCCACTCCCTGCTGGGAGCACCAGGCAGCAGAGTGGGGCTAGCCCCTGACCCCAATCCCTTGGCTCAACTGAAGCACTGGGCAGAGAGGGGCATACCCCTTTGCCCCGGAGGAAGCAGAGGCAGTGCAGAGGGCAGGAGGGCCTGGCTTCTAAGTGGGTGGGCCCAGGCCCACTTAGAGTTGCCAGGTATCTGGTATTGGCCCGGACAGTCCGGTATCTGTGGCCTCTGTCTGGTAAAAAAAAACCCAGAAAATTGTCCGTTATTTTCTGTTTTTCTCAGACAGAAGGCCACTTGGGACATTCTTCCCCTGCTGCATCTGGCAGGGGCCGGGTGAGTGGGGACCGTGGGGATTTAAAGGTGCAGGCGCAGTGTCTTTTTTTTTTTTTTGGTGCGGCTGGTTTTTTTTTTTTTCTCTCAACAACTTTGGTATCTGGCAACCCTACCCACTTGTGGCTATGACTCTGGTACCATTCTTGTGGGCAAAAGTAGAAATATGAAGGGTGGGTCTGTTTATAGAGTCTAATGTGCTAATGAGGGCCATTACCGGTACCCCAGAAACTTAATGATTCCGTGAGCAAATCAATCGCTGGTGAATATTCTTGTTTGTCCTATATGCCCAAACGGTGATTGGGCCTAGAAAGACATGTGACCCTGCCACTTGGTACTGGAATCCATCTTGAATGTGATACTTTTCCATGAGGGGTGCTATCAAAGGGTTCCCGCCCTGGGGGAGAGTCTATTTAAGCAATAAGAAGCAATCAGCCTTTGTCTCCAACTGGCCCTTTGAAACTGCATGGTTCACCCTAAGACGATACAAAGAACTCTGAAGGCTCTGTAGACCCAAGTTAGAGTAAAATATCAACTGATCTGAAGCTTTTACCTGAGATAAGAACAGCTTTTTAGGGCAAGAATTGGCATGTAACATGTTTCTTAGTGGATCAGAACTAGCTAAGTGTTTTTTGTTCGTTTTAATTTGGTAACTTACTTTGATCTGATGGTTTTCACTTGAAATCACTGAAATCCTACTTAATAAAAAGACTTGTTTATTATCAAGCCCAGTGTAAATAATTGTTATGGGGGTGGGGAACAACTCCTGTGCATCTCTCTCTTTCATTAATAGATGGGTCGACCTGACCTTATTCGCTTTCTCTATGTGAAACTTTTACAGAGGATAAGACAGATTATTTGGGAGTTTGGTCCGATTTGGGGGTTGGTTTTCTGGCGCGGTCTATGCAGCACTTATTTCAAAATGACACGCTGTTCCAAAAAGCGAAATTACTCACCTTGGTGCAGTAACTGTCGTTCTTCAAGATGTGTCCCCCTGTGGGTGCTCCACTATAGGTGCTGGGCTTGCCCCGGCGCCGCAGAACGGAGATTTTTCTCATAGCAGTACCCAGCCGGACCGCTCATGAGCTGTGGTGTCTCACGGCATTCGCGCTCTTTTTTGTGAGTGCGCAGTCTGGCTCCCGCCAGTTCCTTGAGGCCACCTCGGAATCTGGGAGACATAAAGGAGAAGGACTCTGAAGCGGGGAGGAGGGCGGGTACTGGAGCACCCACGGGGACACACATCTCAAAGAACGACAGTCACTGCACCGAAGTGAGTAACTTCGCTTTCTCCTTCGAGTGATGTCCCCGTGGGTGCTCCACTGTAGGTGACTGAGCAGCAGTACTCCACTGAGCAGGAAGGAGGGAAAAGTGGAGTCCCTATTTATCTGCTGAAGAGAGCACTGCTGATGCCACCGCAGTATCTGAATGCCTTCTCTGATGTATAGCATAATATTTTATAAAGGTGTCATGTGAGGACCAGGTGGCTGCTCTGCATATGTCCTTAAGGGGAACACCCTTGAGGAAGGCCGTTGAAGCTGCCATTGCTCTTGTGGAATGGTCTCGAGGTTGTGTCGGAAGCAGAATACGCTTGGAGGCATAGGCCTCAGTTATACAGGTGGTTATGAGTTTTGAGATGCGCTGGGATGATATTGGGTGTCCTTTCAATCGCTCGGCCAGAGACACAATCAGTTGGTCAGTTCTTCTGAAAGGTCTTGTGCATTCTATGTAAAAAGCAAGAGCTCTTCGAATGTCAAGTGTATGGAGGGCTGCTTCATATGGGGAGGCGTGAGGTTTCGGGTGAAAAGATGGGAGGACGATTGGTTCATTCACATGAAAGTTTGACGATACCGTCGGGATAAATGTTGGGTGAAGTCTTCGGACTATGCTTTCCTTATTGAAGATGGTATATGGGGGTGTTGCCAAAAGAGCTGATAACTCACCAACTCTATGTGCTGATGTAATGGCAAGAAGAAAAACTACCTTCATGATTAATGTCTGAAGCGGTATGGTAGCGAGTGGTTCAAATGGTGGAGTAGTTAAAGATTCGAGTACAACATTGAAGTTCCACACTGGAGGAATGGGTTTACGGGAGGGCTTAAGTTCATAAGGCCCTCCATGAATTACTCCATGATTACTCCATGAATCTTTTCATGGTTGGGTAGGCGAAGAGGGAGGTGCCCACAATAGATTGTCTGAATGCTGAAATGGCTGCTAGATGGACTCTGAGAGAGGCTAATGACAGTCCTGTGTGTTTTAGGTGAAGCAAGTAATCGAGGATAATGTGAAGTGGAGTCGACTCGGGAAGCTCTTGCTGTGTGGCACACCAGGAGACAAACCTGTGCCATTTCGAAAGGTAAGTGGTTCTGGTTGTTTGTCATCTACTGTGGATGAGACTGTGTTTGACTTGTGTGGAGCAAAGGGATTCAGAAGGATTCAGCCAGCTAGGAACCATGCAGTGAGGTTCAGCATGTGAATCTGGGGGTGTTGTAATGAGCCTTGGTTCTGTATGAGGAGGTTCGGGAGGGCTAGAAGTAGAAACGGTCTGCGTGGTGACATGCGTCGGAGGAAGGGGAACCAGAGCTGACGTGCCCATGCTGGGGCTATAAGTATGACCGTGGCCCTGTCCGTTCTCACCTTCTGCAGAACTTTGGGGATGAGAACTGTAGGTGGGAAGGCATATAGGAGAGGTCCGTTCCAGTTGGTGAGGAATGCGTCACCTAGAGAGCCCAGACCGAGTCCTGCTCTGGAGCAGTACTTCTGACATTTTTTGTTGTGACGAGTGGCAAAGAGATCTATTAGGGGAGTGTCCCAGCGCTGGAAGAGAATATGGAGGATCCCATTGTGTAGTTCCCACTCGTGATCCAGGGTGAAGTGTCTGCTGAGAAAATCCGCCGTGACGTTCGTAGTTCCAGGTAAGTAGGATGCCAGAGGTGTTATTCCATGGCGAATGCATCAGTTCCAAAACCGGATTGCCTCCGCACAAAGGGAGCAGGATTGAGCTCCACTTTGATGGTTCACACAATACATTGCCACAACATTGTCTGTGAGGATTCTCACTGTGGTATTGCGGATGCGTTCGTGGAAGTATCTGCAGGCATTGAAAATCGCCCAGAGCTCCGGAAGGTTTATGTGGAGTCGTGTCTCTGATGGTGACCATCGGCCCTGTGCGGACATGGGAGGTGTCGGTAGTGATGTGCTGCGAGGGTTGCTGTTGGTGAAAGGGTACACCGGTAAGAAGGTTTGTGCGATTCATCCACCAGCGGAGTGACTGAAGGACAGATTGTGGAGGGGTCACTGGACTGTAAAGGTTGCATTTCGTGTGATTGTATTCTAGCACTAGCCAATACTGGAGGCTGCGGAAATGTAGTCTGGCGTAACATACCACCTAAGTAGTGGCAGCCATGTGACCCATGAGCTTTAGACAAATGATTGTCTGAACAGTTGGGCTGCCTCGAATGATTTGTATCTGTTCTTGAATGGTGTGGAATCTTTGGAAGGGTAAGTATGCCCTGGCGGTGTTTGCATCTAGCTGGGCACCGATGAATTCCAGCTCTTGAGTAGGGTGAAAAGTGGACTTTTGGTCGTTGATAAGAAGTCTGAGAGTGTGGAAGGTTTTCATGGTGGTGCAGACCATATTGAGTACTTCAGTACGAGTGTGACCCTTGAGTAAACTATCGTCCAGATAAGGAAATATGATTACTCCTTGTTGGCGGAGGCATGCCGCTACTACCGCCAGGATTTTTGCGAATACCAAGATGCCAAATGGTAGGACTTTGTACTGGTAATGATCCCTGCTGACTGTAAATCGTAGGAATCTTCTGTGTGCTGGATGGATTGAAACATGAAAATACGCATCCTGGAGGTCAAAGGCAGCAAACCAGTTGTCCCAATCCGACGCGGGTATTATAGCAGCAAGTGTCAGCATCTTGAATCGTTGTTTTCATGGAAAGCTGTTCAAACAGTGGAGATCTAGTATTGGTCGCCATCCCCTCGCCTTTTTTTCAGTGAGAAAATAATGGGAGTAAAAGCCCTTGCCCTTGAACTCGTCCGGGACTGGTTCTACCGCCCCTAAGGAGAGCAGATGGTCGACTTCGATGCATAGCAGGGCTTCATGAGATGGGTCCCTGAAGAGGAATGGGATGCGGGGGTAGTGGGAGGAATGACAAGGAAGGGAATGGAATATCCTGACTGAACTATTTCCAACACCCACTTGTCCGCAGTGATTGTGGCCCATTGGTGATAAAATGGCCTTAAACGTTGGTGAAAGAGGAGGGTGTGGTGACTGCTGCTGCTGTAGAAGACTGTCTGCGTACCCCCCACCAAGACATCAAACCTGCTGCTTGTTGTTCAATGAGGTCTGCGTATGGTTGCCCAGGTTTCAGCACCTTTGGGGTTTTTGGCGTGGGTGTTGGTGGTTGAAGGTTCTTTGTTGTTGCTGCCATTGTTGTCTGACATATGGGTAGTCATACCGTCGTTGGTAAGGAATATATCGACATCTCCTATATGGCGGGGTATACATACCCAGTGTCCGAAGGGTTGTGAGCGAGTCCTTGGAAGAATGTAATATGCTATCAGTCTTTTCAGCAAACAGATTGTCCCTGTCGAATGGTAAGTCTTCGACTTTATTTTGTAGGTCCTTTGGGATTCCCGCTGCTTGAAGGTAAGATGCTCGCCTCATGACTACCTCCGTGGCCGTGGAATGGGCTGCTGTATCCGCCACATCCATTGCTGTCTGGAGGGCCGTTCTCGCCGACGTATAGCCCTCCTGCATAACCGATTTTAGTATGGGCCTTTTAGACTCTGGCAGGTGATCCATCAGCTTTGTAAATGTATCAAATATGTGATTGGAGAGATGTGCAGTGTAACTGGCAATTCTGAGCATAAGTGTTGCAGATGTGTAGACTTTTCTGTCCAAAAAATCAAGTATTTGTCTGGAGGCGTGTTTGTATTGCAGCATTTTTAACCTTTGATGGGCTGCGTCCACTACTAAAGAGTTGGGCTGGGGATGGGTGAAAAGGAATTCCATACCCTTGGGAGGTACAAAATTCTTTGTCAGCTTTTTTGCTGGTCGGTGGTGCAGAGGCTGGGGTTTGCCAGATTTCCTCGGTGACCTCCAATATAGCTTCGTCTAGGGGGATAGCTAGCCTTAATCTATGTTGTGGCTGGAGATTTTTAAGAAGACGATGCTGTTTGTCCTTTATTTCATCCAGTGGTATCTCTTGGCTAACCACCACTCGTTTGAAGAGTTCTTGGAACTTCTGGAGGTCGTCCGGTGGGGAAACGTCCCCAGGAATGATGACTTCGTCTGGGGAAGAAGAGTGGTCAGTAGGAGACTCCTCTGGTGGGTGTTCCTCAGTGGAAAGGTAGGTGTCATCTGGCTCTGATGGGAGTTGAGGTGGAGATGTCGGTTGTCCCATTGGAGTAGGAGAAGCTGGAGTCAGTGAGTGTCTAGAAGATGTGCAGTCACAATATGACCTTCTGTGCGATCTAGACCTATATTGGTATGAGAGAGTACCTATTATGTGAATCATGGTGGTAACGGTCGTCACGGTGGTAAAGTCTATCCAGTGGTGAAGGCCTGTCAGAGTAGGTAGATCGGACGTGTTCCCAGTGATGAATGTGAGTTGAGTGGGGAGAACTGGAGCGGGTGTAAGAGGCTCTAGAGGAAGCCAGAGAGGCGGAAGAGTGACGGTAGTGGTGTTGCCGGTGGTCCCTGTATGATGCTAGGAAGGGGGATGGTAGCCGCTGATGAGGAGAGTATGGTGCTCGGTGGCGGTGACTACAGTAAGGTCTTGGGGAGCGCGGTGCCGGCGGGCAAGGCAACGGTGCCTGTGAGAATACCAGAGATCAGGAACGACTTCGGCGTGGAGGAGTGTTCGGTGCAGAGGTGTGTGGCTCGGTGCCAACGGTGTGCAGAGTCGGTGCCACTGGTGTTGGTGCCGACTCTCTCGGTGCTGCATGCCGGTCTGAAGCAGCATTGGCCTCCAGTGCTGATATTGTCGCTGCCGGTGCCGATGATGACCTCGGTACTGAGGTATCCGTCAGTGCCAGAGGTCTGGTAGCAGGCGGTGCCGAGACAACCCTCGGTGCTGCTGTAGGTGCCGCTTCTGCCGGTTTCTTTGTTTTTGGGGCCACGGACATCTTTAAATGCGGCTTCGCGGTGCCTGAAGTGCCAGGTTTATCCCCCGTACTAACTCTGCCATACGAGGTGGCCGGTAAAGACCTGGCCGGTGATGCTCACGGTCTTTTGGGCAAAACGGCTGTAGGAGACGAAGTCCTACGTTTTGGGGGCTGATCTCCTAAGGCTGACTCCAAGCACGGCAGCTGGAGGGCTTTATCAAATAGAATCATTTGGAGCCTCATTTCCCTGTCCCTCCAGGCCCTTGCAGTTAACTTTGTACAGTGTGGGCACTTCTGGGGGACATGGGCTTCCCCAAGGCAGTGGATACATGAAGAATGCCCATAAGAGGCGGGCATTGCTTCGCGGCAAGTGTCGCATTTTTTAAAACTGGGCGATGACGGCATTTCCAATGGTTTTTTTTTTTAGATGAACGAAGAAAACTATGTTTATCTTATAATATATAACTATGTACAGCAAGAGGGACCGTAGGAAGAAACAGGGGTACAAACGGGAAAGGAGAAACTCTGAGGTATTAAATTTCTTTTTTTTTTTAACTAGGAGAAATACTAAGGAGAAGTAAAAACTGGGAAGAATAACAAGTTTTAACAACTTTTAACAAGAGGGATCTCACAACAAGGAGGGAAGTTGAGGAGAGTAGTTCACTCCGTCTGCAGCCTGAGTCGGTCAAGAGGAACTTGGCGGGGGCTGGACCACGCACTCACACAAAAGAGCACGAACGCTGCGAGACGCCACCGCGCATGTGCGATCCGACCGGGTACTGCTACAAGAAAAATCTCCTTTCTGCGGCACCAGGGCAAGCCCGGCACCTGCAGTGGAGCACCCCCAGTGACATCACTCGAAGAAGAGCGTCCCTTACGCCTCGTGGAATGCTGCTTACAGGGACATCGGAATAGCGAGCCCGAAATAACAGGCTTGCTGTGAAGACACGGGGTACTATTTCGGGTATAGCACAGCAGTGTAGATGTAGCCAAAGTGGAACCGCCGACAGGCGGATTCAAACCTGGGTCTTCTGGAGATTAGCACATGAGCCTCTGCAGCTTGAGCTAAAAGCCAGTCAGCGCGCGGCTTCGGCTGTGGAGCTCACTCATTGTTATCTCTTGCTGTAAGTGGTCCGCATGGGACTGTGGACCATACCCAATAGGTGTCTGGGTTAGAAAAGCACTTCAGGGCCAATCCCAGCAGAAGAGCTTGCCTGTTGCGTCAGCACCAAAACAGCTCCACCCCTTCCTACCTCTCATCTCTCCCTTCCTTCTGCACCCTGCCCCCTGCCGCCAGCCAGCCAATCAGCATCTCTGATGCTTCCCCCTCCCACTCTTGACTTTGTGCCTCCCTTCACGCTGCCTGCTGGGCTTGGCACGCCTTCCTCCTTCCAGGGCGCCAAACTTCCTCTCCCTCCACTTCCAAAGACTGCTTTCAAAGACACCCCATGCATCTGGCTTCCCCTCACTGGCAGTGGCTGCAGATCTCTCTGCCATCCTTTAGTTTGTGTATTGCATCCATTTACTATTAGCTCCCATGGCCTAGATTTCTGGCTCCCTCCCCAGGCCCAGATGAACTCGGCTTAGCACAGGGCCTCATGCAGAGCAGAGTAAAGGGGGCCAGTTTGTCACTGTACCGCAGTCCTGGAGCCAGCAAGCTCCCATGGCCTAGATTTCTGGCTCCCTCCCCAGGCCCAGATGAACTCGGCTTAGCACAGGGCCTCATGCAGAGCAGAGTAAAGGGGGCCAGTTTGTCACTGTACTGCAGTCCTGGAGCCAGCATGCTGTATTTGCCGTTTCCTTTAATCAGTCAAAACAGCCATGGATTTCATAAGAATGGCCTTATTGGGCCAGACCAAAGGTCCACCTAGCTCAGTATGTCTTCTGACAGTGGCCAATGCCAGGCGCCCCAGAGGGAATGAACAGAACAAGTGATCATCAAATGATCCATCTCCTGTCACCCATTCCCAGCTTCTGATAAAGGGTAGAGACACCATCCCAGCCCATCCCGGCTAATAGCCATTGATAGACTAACCTCCATGAATTTATCTAGTTCTTTTTTTAACCCTGTTATAGTCTTGGCCTTCCCAACATCCTGTGGCAAGGAGTTCCACAGATTGACTGTGCGTTGTGTGAAAAGATGCTTCCTTTCATTTGTTTAACACCTGTTACCTATTAATTTCATTTCAGTTCTAGTTTCACTATTTGCTTGGTTGTTACTGTCTTCTTGCTCCCTGCAATGTTGTGGAAGAGCCTTTCTGTATCCTGGACCAGGGTTTTAAGATGATCAGGGCATATACCGTCCCTGGAGAGTCCATTTCTGGCCTTTCGCAAGACCTGGGGCATTCTGGGACAAGAGTTTCACTCGGGGCACTCTAGCTGGCCCAGTACAAAGCAGATGGTTCTTTACCATATCATTGAGTCAGTGTATTAACAGACTTCTTGTAGATCCGGGGCACCAGGCTTACCTTAAAAAACCTGAAGAGACTGACCAAAACATTTTTTTTTCCCCAGAGCCTCTTAGTTACTGTTTGTTTTGCAGCCGTGGCTGCGGTTGCCATGCTAGCGCCTTTTGTTGCTAAGTTTTAATTTTTTATTTCTGATTTTTATGTATATGCTGGGAACATGACTGCCGCCTCCGTCCTGCTTGTTTTGCAGGCCTGGTTCTTCCAGCGGACTGAGGCTTCCAAATTGTCACCCCATCTCATCCTCAGCCACTCGACTTGCACATGCAAATATGTGCACATCCATCCACAGGCAGGCACAAAACCCATATTTGCAGCAGGGAGTTAGGCCCTTTATTGCCCAAGGTGTATGTCTGTCTGTTCAGTAAGGGAGATCAGTGTGAACACATAACTGCTGGACTTCGTGTCCTCCCTGGTCCCACTCCACACCCCAGTGGGACACTTCCAGGAGCAGGTTCCCACATACTGTAAAATCTCGAATATAATGCGCACCGACATATAATGCGCACCCTGACTTTTGAATTTTATCATAATGAAAAAATCTATAGTCCTATATATAACGTGCACCCCGACTTTGCCCACTGTACATGTATTTTATGATACCCGTCATCATAGATACGAAGGCGTCGTTAAATATAGTGTATTCATTTGCAAGTCTATGGTATGCCGGCGAATCGTATTTCCTGCCTTTTTGTATTGCCGGTTGATTGCACGTGAGCGTACGACTATAGAATATGTGGCGTTTATTTTCATAAATGTCAGCAATTAATTAACTATAAACTATTTCATACAACAAGTAAGACATAAATTTCATATTATTTATTTTTAAATATTTTAAAGCATTCTAGAATCTCTGCCATTTCAGTTGATGTTGATTTCATGTCTTAGCATGGCGTTGGCATAGCGGAGGTTTGTCGTCTTCTGACACGGAACTGCCAAAATAAAACTTTAAACAATAACTCCTATATATAATGCGCACCCCGACTTTGACCCAAAAAAACTCGGAAAAAAAGTGCGTATTATATTTGAGATTTTACTGTAATCCTAAGTGTCTCCCCCTAGATCTGCCATAATGCTTTTGCTGTGTATCCCCCAGCCTCGGCAGCCTGGAAGCAGCAGGATGTGTTTCAAGAAGGGCCCTGGACTCTGGAATTTGCTCCTTCTTTATCCTCCAGAACCTCAGTTGGGCAGATCTGGGGAGTCATATAGAGCAGCAGTTCCCAATCGTTGGTTCACAGCCCTGTACTGGGCCGTGAACCGCTGGCTGCTGGGCCATAGCACGCCACCGGGCCATGCCCATAAGGGCGGGGCTAAGGCAGAGTGGGAAGGCGTGCGGCCCCACAGGCAGGCAGACAGGAGTGTGGAGGAGGTTGTGCAGAGCCCGCACAGTCTTCTGTCCCCCAGGCTGTTGGCAGAGGTGGAGGCTGTAGCTGCGGGCTGGAGGCTGGATTTCACCAACACTTCCGGGAGGATCGTATGCCAGGCAGAGCCAGGACATGGTGCTGGGTGAGAAGGGGAGGGCCATGGGAGGCAGGTTGCAGCTGCCCAGCCATTGCCTGCCCCGTGCCCTCTGTCTGGCCTGGCCATGACCGTGGGCACGTTGGTGGCAGCGCATATTGCTGTGGGGAACTTCCCTGCCACGTGTGCTCCCAGGCTGGGTGCCTGCATGACCCTCGCCACACAGAGTCTGCCCCACTGACGGAGCTGCGGCCCCTCCCTGCTCTGGTCCTGGCCCCACAGGAATCTGCCGTATGGTTGCCATTAATGGTCGTGATCATGAGATACTCAGCTAGAGGGGTGAAAATAACATACATTTCTTACATTAAGAAATATAAGTCTGAGGTGGGCCCAGGGAAGGGGGCTGGGAATATGGGGAGTGCGGGAGTCAGGGTTGGAGTGTATTTGGGGCTGGGGCAAGGCACTGGGGGTGGGGGCAGGAGTCAGGGCAGGGGGTTATGAAATAACATTTTATTTGCATATTCGTTATTTACCTAGTGAATATGTACATATGCAAATAAAATGTTGCAGTCCACCAAAAGTTTGTGAATGGGTTTGCCAGTCGACGGTATAAAAAACGTTGGGATCCGCTGATATAGAGCATGTTAGTTGACATGACTGTAATAACTGAGAGCAGACGTGACCCTTTGTAGCATTTTGCAGATGAGGAAGGTTTTCTCCCATCCCTGGGTGAGGAGAGCAGATGCAGGGGTGGGTTTGAGTGGCGCCCGCTCTAGACAGCAGTAGTTTGTTTTCATTTCTAGAACAGGTCCCACAACACCTCTAAGGGTGTGTCTAGACTACATGTCTCCGTCGACGGAGCCATGTAAATTAGTTTATTCAGCATAGTCAAAAGCGGGGATTTAAATAATCCCTGCTTCATTAAAATAAACATGGCCACCGCGCTGTGCCGACGATCAGCTGATCCGACACAGCGCGGCAGTCTAGACGCAGATCTGTTGGCTGGGGAAGCCTTTGCCGACCGCTCCCTTATGCCTCGTGAAATTAGGTTTACAGGATCCGTTGGCAAAGGCTTCCCCAGCCGACAGATCCGCGTCTAGACTGCCGCGCTGTGTCGGATCAGCTGATTGTTGGCCATGTTTATTTTAATGAAGCGGGGATTATTTAAATCCCCGCTTCTTTGACTATGCCAAATAAACTAATTTACATGGCTCTGTCGATGGAGCCATGTAGTCTAGACAAACCGTAACAGAACAGGAGCAAGGTGAGTTTTTACACACGCTTATCACGCCAGTTTTGCACACACTCACCTCTGGGTGCTACTCTGGAGTGGACAGAGCGAATGAATAGGCGGCCGTTAGTGCCCATGTGACTTTGGGATGCAATATGAGATATTTAAGTCCTGTGTAAGTTAGAGTTCTGCTCGACTGGGCACTGACGGGGCCTCAGCTGGAAGACTGCATGCCCTTTTAGGGCACTCTTCTTTAGGAAAAATGTGGATAAATTGGAGAGCACCCCAATGAGAGCAACACAAATGAAAGGAGGCTTGGAAAACATGACTTATGAGGAAAGGTTGAAAGGACTGGGCGTGCTTTAGTCCAGAGACAGCTGAGAGAAGACATGATAGCAGTTTTCGAACAGGTAAAAGGTCATTATAAAGAGAATGGGGATCAATTGTTCTCCGTGCCCACCAAGCACAAGAAATAGCAATGGTCTCAAATTGCAGTGGGGGGGGTGGGGAGCTGGGTTGGAGATTAGGAAAAACTACTTCCCTAGGAGGATGGGGAAGCACTGGGATGGGTTAGCTAGGGAGGGGGTAGAATCTCCATCCCTAGGGGTTTTTAAGTCCTGGCTTGACAAAGCCCTGGCTGGGATGATTTAGTTGAGATTGGTCCTACTTTGGGCAGGGGGCTGGACTCAATGACCTCCTGAGGTCTCTGCCAACCCTACAATTCTATGATTCTAATAATTGGTTTAGTTGGTAGCATGGAAATTTAGGTTAAACATTAGGAAAAACTTTCTAAATCTAAGGTTAATTAAGGACTGGGCCAAGATGTCTGAGGAGTTTGTGCAATTCCCATCACTGGAGGTTTATAAGAACAGGTTGGACCCAGGCCCACAGATGGGGGAAGGGGGTACAAGCCCTAAGCCCTTTAAATTGCCACCGGAGCATGTCACGTCATGCTCTAGGCAGCTCTAAGGGCTACGGGGGGAGGGCGCAGCGTGGCGTGCTCCGGGCAGTACTGAGGACTGGCTGCCCCATCCCCACCTCCAGGAGCACAAAGCCGCCAACCCCTCTTGCCCAAGGGCCTGGCATAGCAGTTGGCTCCCCTGATTAAACAAACACCTCTCAGGGGATTGGACTCCATCAGGGGTTCTCAGCCTCTTTTCTTTTGCCCCCCCCCCCACAACATACTATAAAAATTCCACAACCAGTGCCACAATAACTGATTTGCTGTATATAGAAGTCAGGGCAGGTGTTAGGTGGCTCCAAGAAGGGCAATTGTCAGGGGCCCCACCTCAGTGGGAGCCCTGCAAAGCTACATTGCTCAGGCTTTGGGTTGAACTCCAGGCCACAGGGCTCAGGGCCCCTGGCTTCAGCCCCATGCTGTGGGGCTTTGGTCTCTGCCCTGGGCCCCAGCTAGTCTAATCCTGGCCCTGCTTGGCGGATCCCCTGAAATGGGCTTGTGGGGCCCTAGAGGGTCTCGGAGCCCTGGTTGGGAAGCACTGGACTAGAGGACCTCTTGAGCGCCCTATTAACCCTACAGTTCTATGAAATACACCAAGGGGACCAATGCTTTTGCACTGTGCCCAGTAAAGAGGCAGAGGAAGTGTACCCGGCCCCATGTTCCCCAATCACAGAACAGCCGATAACTTGCCCGCAAGGAGCACAGCAACTGCCGTTACAGTCTTTTCAGCTTCTGCAAGTCTTCCCCATTGTTCCTATAGGGAACACCATAGGTTAATTGTCTGCAAACAGCATTGCCGCTGGAGGGCATCCGAGCAGTGGTTTTCCCACTGAGAAAAGGATCTCTTGTCCCATTGCAAGCCTGTGTGCCTGGCTGCATGAACAGCAGACAGCATCCTCCAGGGAGGGTGATAAATATGTCCCTACCAAATTCACAGCTGTGAAAAACATGTCACGGACCGTGACATCTGGTCTCTCATGTGAAATCTGGCTATTGTAGGAGGCCATGGCATAGGCACCCTTACTTCTGCATTGCCTTCAGAGGTAGGTAGCCAGAGAGTGATGGCTACAAGTAGGCACCGAGCAGTAGCCTGCCAAGTTGGATTCCTGGTAGGGATGTAATAGTGTAGTTGAGTAACCAGTTAGCCTATAAGCAAAAGCTTATAGGTTAATGCTATAGACAACATGCATTTCCCCCCAACAGTACATTTTTTATCAGGCTGGCCAGCAGCCCGGCTCAGTCCTGGCTCACGCCAGATCTGGGACCTACCCCCGTTGCGGTTCTGCATTTAAAGTGTATTAGGAGCCAGGTGGGCAGGCAGCCCAGCTCAGTTCCAGCTCGTGTCAGGTTTGGGAGCTCAGCCCTGCCTCTGGACAGACAGATGGTCTACGAGGGGAGCTGGTTTTTAAACTAGCTCCTCTCACAGACCAGCTCCCACCTGGCACCCCACGCTGCTGCTTCTGATACCGAGGCAGCAGTGTGGAGTGGCTGGGGGCTCCTTTGGAGTGGGGCTGGAGCACACTTGCTGCCAGCCCCACCCCCAGGGACTATAGAATAGTCGAGTAACCAGTAAGATTTCATGAGGTTAACGACTGCTCAATTAACCAATATTAAACATCCCTAATTCCTGGCCAGTAGCCGCCACTCTCCGGCCGCCCAGTTCTGAAGAGCAGCGCAGATATAAGGGTGGCAATACCACAACCTGCCTACAATTGCCTGCTGACCCTCCTCGGTGCCCCTTTGGGGGGGTAGGGCCCCCATGGTTACACCAAAGTGAAACGCAAGACTTCAGTATCCAAAACTGTGTTCATCAAGCTTTTTAAATTGCTAGGACTTTACCAAAATGGATTGTGAATTTGGTAGGGCTTTGGGTATATGTCAGCAAATGGTCACAGATGCACTAGTGCTTCACTGGCCGCTGTGTGGGAGGATACTGAGGGGAAAAAAACTGTTCACCAGCTTAGCTGCCTCCTCCCAGAATTCCAGCAGCTTCAAGGGAATGGCTGCATGCGATGATGGGCTCCCACATAGAGCTGTTTGGAATGACTGCCACTTCTTCAAAAGTTTGAACGCCGGGCTACACTCTATGGCTATGTCTATACTACAGGGCTGCGTCTAGACTGGCATGATTTTTCTGCAAATGCTTTTAACGGAAAAGTTTTTCCGTTAAAAGCATTTGCAGAAAAGAGCGTCTAGATTGGCACGGATGCTTTTCCACAAAAGCACTTTTTGCGGAAAAGCGTCCGTGCCAATCTAGACACGCTTTTGCGCAAGAAAGCCCCAATCGTCATTTTAGCCATCGGGGCTTTTTTGCGCAAAACAAAACTGGGTTGTCTACACTGGCCCTCTTGCGCAAAAGCATTTGTGCAAGAGGGCTTTTGCCTGAACGGGATCGTCATTGTATTTGCGCAAGAACACTGATGATCATACACTAGATCGTCAGTGTTCTTGCGCAAATTCAAGCGGCCAGTCTAGACAGCTGGCAAATTTTTGCGCAAAAGCATGTGCTTTTGCACAAAATCTTGCCAGTCTAGACACAGCCCAGGGGTTTTGTGCAAAAACAGCCGTTTTTGTGCAAAATCCCCCCCCCAGAGAATCCACACCTCAAGCATGTTTTTGCACAAAAAAATTTACAGTAAAACAGCAGAACAGAGGGCTTTTTGCAGTGTAGGTATACCTCTTTCTATGAGGAATAACTCCTTTCTGCGCAAGAGGATGTGTGTGGACGGTCAACAGGGGTTTCTTGCACAAAAAGAGCCTATCCGAAAAAGCACAGGTGCTCTGATGGCCATTCTGTGAACTTTCTTGCGCAAGAGCGTCCATGCAGTGTGGACGCTCTCTTGCGCAAAAGCACGTTGCTTTTGTGATGCACCTTTGAGGTGTAGACACGCTTTTGCGCAATACGTTTTTGCGGAAGATCTCTTCCGCAAAAGGCTTCTTGTGCAAAAAGCCTGCAGTGTAGACATAGCCTCTGTGTTGCTGTTGTTATGAAAGGGCTTAAAGTTTTGATTGGTCTGCGTGATCAAAGCTGCTCAGCTCTGGAGTTTTGGTACAAGCCCAACTCCGTTATAATATAACAGCTGTTTCAATTAATCTCAGAATCCTTTTTCCCTCCACCTAATGGCTTCTTGTTAGGCATTAATACAGACAGGCAGAGTGCTTTAGGGATTAGGACATGACACTGAGGCTCAGGAGGGAGGGGTTCACTTCCTTGCTCTACCAAGCCTTTGAGGAAGTCAAGTAATTGTTCGGTGCCTCAGTTTCCCCCACTGTGAAATGAGGCTCACAAATCCTGCCTTATTTAGATTGTAAGGTCCTTGGGAAAGGACTTGTCTCTCACTCTGTGTATGTACAGCATCTAGCAGAGTGAGCCCCTGGTCATGATTGGGTGCTCAAGGAATACAAATAATAAATATTAATCCAGGAATACTCCTTTCCCTTTCTGTGATTACTTTTGGCTTCCTCCTCCTAGGTCACAGCGTGAATGATGCACAGATGGCACCAGTAATTGGGAGCTCCTCGGTTTCTACCCAGCAGAGAGGCTTTGGTGACATGCTGGAGATCACAGAACAAGATGCAGGTGGCTTGTGAAATAGACAGGGATCCATGATGCAGCGTGTCTAGTCCTGTGTTTGTTATAGGGTGGGTTAAATTCCCATTCACAGTGGGATTCCAGCTGACTTTGTTTGCAGCTGGCATGTCCTTTAAGGGTCTAAGCTGCATTTCACACACACCATCCTGTAGTCTATCCACAACCAGAAAGCACTTTTTTATTATTATGCATAAGTATTTATCCTTACTAAACAGGATCCCAAAGACCATCAGACATGATTGATGGAAATAAACTTTACCATAATTTATCACCTCCCAGCCCTCCACAACCTTTTTTAAAGATGCCTTCTTATTTTTTCCAAACTCAATGGCATGAACTGGCAAGATTTTCAGGCGGTAAGACAAAATATTAAAGGCTAGCTCCTCCACCTATTTACACCACGGCAGCCTGTGTGTTCGGGGGGGCGGGGGGAGCGCCCTGAAAACCCAAGCAACCGTGCTATTTTTAAGCAGATGAGCTATGGTAAAACTGATCGCAGCTTGCAGAAAAATTGCCAGGCATTATTTAAAAATCAAAGAATCAAAGATTCGTTTAAAAATCATGAGCTGTCAAGGAGAAAATGTCCAGTATTGTTAAGAGTTCTTTATGTTTATCATCCAGGGTGGGAGCTTTAAGGAGTTCAAATGGTCAAGTTTTTCTCAAAACTCATGAGACTTTGAAGCTTCCTTTGTTTTGTTTTGTTTTGTTTTTGAATGAAAGATGAGTCTCACATAATCCCATGACTCCAGCAGCCAGAGGTTTAAGAGCAACCCTAAATATCTCAGGACTCGCAAGTGCTGGCAGTATTATTGTAGTGTTCTTTGTTCTTCCAAAAAGTCACCTGTTCCCAGAAATGCCATTGCTCTTTAAATATCTGAGGGGCGGTTTAGTGCAACAACCTCACCTTTATGCCGTTCATCTTTAAACCTGCCTGATCCTCCTATCGCCCTGTCCCCACCCGCTTCCCCCACACCACTCCATGGGATCAATACAAGCACCAATATATTGATCCAAGTCTGACATCTGGCCTTTTCTATGTCCGTGCAAGTTCCTTGAATTCTGATGAGGGGCAACTTCAGAGAACATCTGGCGGGAAAAGAAACTAAAACATTTTCTACAGTCAGTTGAGGTTTTAAAGAGTAAACCAAGTCAAAATCATAGAAATGTCAGGCCGGAAGGGACTTTGAGAGGTCTTCGCGTACAGCCCCCTGCATTGAAACAGGGCCTAGTAAACCTAGCCCAGTGGTTTTCAAACTAGGGGCCACGATCCAGGACTGGGTGGTGGAATGTCAGGCACTGGGTCTCCTTGCTGCAGGGGGATCAGGTGAGCAGTGGGGGCACTAAGGCAGCTCCCTGCCTGGCCTGGTATTACAGATTGCGCTGTGCCCCAGAAGCAGCCGGCAACAGGCTCCCAGGTGGTGGTGGGGGAGCGCACAGAGCTCCGTGCATTGCCCCTGCCCCGAGCACTAGCTCCGCACTCCCGCTGGCTGGCAACCTGCTGCTGGCTGCTTCGGGGGCGCAGCAGGGTCTGCGGTGCCGGGAGAGGCAGGAAGCTGCCTTAGCCCCCCCACTCCACCGCTGACCAGGAGCCGCTCAAGGAAAGCCCCTCCTGCCCCAGCCCTGACCCCCTTCCAAAGCCAGAGCTTCCTCTTACACCCCAAAGCTCCATCCTCAGCCCCACCTGGAGCCCACACGCTAATCTCATTATGTTGGGTCGCGGCATTGACAACTTTCTTCCACTGGGTCATGAGAAAAAAAGTTTGAAAACCAGCCTCTAAAGCAGGGCTACTCAACTTTGGAAGCCCAGGGAGCCACAATGATATTCACAGCACATGCTGAGGGCCACAACTTAAGTGTGGTTGCATAGACATGCAAATATATAGGCAAATATATGCAGATAGCTTCTTTCACACTGACGGGCATGAATACAAAGATCAAGGCAAGACTACACAACACACAGGCCCCATTTAAGTCAGTTCTGCTGATATTAATCAAATGCAATATTGACCCGATTTCCACCCATATGACAGCACTTTTAATGAGCAATGACAGTTCAGGAATTTATCTACCAAAATGCATCTCAACATAAGACTGTTATATGAACTACTTTTTTGTTTTGGCTTCCACCCGCGGGCCGCGTGTTGAGCCCCACGTAAATCCAAATCACACCGTGGGCCACAAACAAACAGACCTTGGGCCACGTGTGTTGAGTAACCCTGCTCTAAACCAACCCTGACAGGTGTATCCAACCTGTTCCACATCCACTGGGACAGCAACTCTGTCAGGGTATGTCTACACTAGCCCCCTAGTTCGATCTAGGGAGGCTAATGAGGGCGACCGAAATTGCAAATGAAGCATGGGATTTAAATATCCCGTGCTTCATTAGCATGTTCCCGGCCGGTCGCCATTTTAGAAATTGACTAGCCCGAAGTAACTGCCCACGTCTACACACGGCAGTGAAATGGGATTCCGAATTAAAGCACTAAATCGAATTAGCTGGTAAACCTCATTGCAGGAGGAATACCAGCTAATTCGATTTAGGGCTTTAATTCGGAATCCCATTTCACTGCCGTGTGTAGACGCGGGCAGTTACTTTGGGCTAGTCAATTTCTAAAATGGCAACTGGCCGGGAACATGCTAATGAAGCACGGGATATTTAAATCCCGTGCTTCATTTGCAATTTCGGTCGCCCTCATTAGCCTCCCTAGATCGAACTAGGGGGCTAGTGTAGACATACCCTCAGAGAAGGAAATTAGGTTATTCCAGCTTTGATTGTGTGTACATGTGATGTGTGTGTCTTAGAACCATGTGTTTGCTTGTCCTTTAAACACAGGCTTCCTTAAGTCCTATACAAATTCCTCTCCTCTTTGCGTAAATCCGGGATGAGCGCTACATTTTGAGACCACCACCGACTTCCCTATCTATGGGCCCTCCCCTGGGTTGGACTCGCCACTCCCATGGAGCGCACACATTTTCCGCACAATAGCCAGAGGATTAGCTCAAACCTGGTGGTGCTCCTGCTCCTGCTGGAGAGCCCGTCGTCAATACATGGGGGGACAGAGATACCACCCCATCCTTGGTGCAACTCTGCTGACCGAAGTGGAGTGACACCAAGGACAATATTTGGCCTGGAGTCTTGTGAGGGCTGTCCAGGGCTATCAAGCCATTTTTAATGTGCTGAGCATTTTGCCTACACTGCATAAAAGGTTTGTGGTCAAGGCTCCAAAGAGAGAGACAGCACATGGCTGATGCAGACGGACCACAGAAGAAAGCTATCCTCTTCATAACCCCTCTCTGTGTGGCGTATGCGTACCGCTTTGTCAGTCTTGTTTGCCTCCCCCACTCCAGTCCTAGGCACGACTCCAGGGCCTGGCGTAGAAAAATAAAGATAACAATCATGCCGCAGCCTGTGCGTTCACTTTTTTATTTTTTATTTTTTGAAGCAGATGAGCCATGCGAGACATAGTCCATGGTGCGTGCCGCTTTTCAGGGCCGTGCGGTTTAACCATCTGTTCCTGTTGACGTGGCCTCTCTAGCTGCGAAGAAATGAAGCTGGCCAGGCCAGTTCCTACAAATGTGACAGAGGGCGAAGAGCAGCTGGCTTGCAAAGGAAGA
This sequence comes from Pelochelys cantorii, assembly GCA_032595735.1. Taxonomy (NCBI): domain Eukaryota; kingdom Metazoa; phylum Chordata; order Testudines; family Trionychidae; genus Pelochelys; species Pelochelys cantorii. Next base: position 9,581,670 of record CM064347.1, read on the forward strand.
GGTGGCCTTGTGGTTGGGGAACTAGGCTTGGGCGTTAGAAAAGCCAGTTCCTGGTTTTACCAGACTTCCTGTGTGACAGGGGGCAAGTTATTTAAATGATTTGGGCCTTGGTTCGCCATCTGCACAATTCAGTCAATTAACACTTCCTGTCTCCCACACTTGGTCTGACTTGCCTCATTAGATTGCAGGGTTTGGGGGATACACGCGGCAGGCAGGCCCGCCGAAGGGGGGCCAAAGAGGGCAGTTGCCCACGAGCCCAGTGGTTCCAAAGGGCCAGGGGCTCCCGCCTGGTCTCGCTGCACAGCAGAGGCAGCAATCAGAGCCCCAGACCCTTTAAATTGCCGCTGGAGCCCTGCACAGTCGTGACCTAGGCGGTGCTGAGGGCTGACTGCCCCCATCCCTTCCACCTTAAGCTCCACCCCTCCTAGGAGCATGGAGCTGGTCCCCCCACACCTTGCCCAGGGGCCCAACAAGTCTTCTGGCTCCCCTGGTGGCAAGCTTTTGGGGGCAGGTTATCCCTCGCTAAGTGTTTTGGACAAAGGCCAAGCACAAAGGGGCCCCAGTCTTGGTTGGGGATGCTGGCTGCTCCTGATAACAGCAGTTTTCTATTCAGTTTTGTATCCCCTGAGTGGTGGGCATGCTCTTCTCATGCAACACGGCATGGCTGGCAGTGCAGCTCTGGGCAACTCGGTCCTTGAGGATACCGGGAGACATCCCAGACTCCAAAGCATTCAGGGACAGCGTCCGATGCGAGGATTCAAATCCAAACACTGCTCTAGCACTTTTACAGCAGTGGGGCTACATACACACGACAGCTTGCACCGGTGTGACTTATGTCGCCCAGGGGTATGAATAAGCTACCTCTGAGGCACGTAAGCTGCACCAACCGAAGCATCAGGGCTACGTTGACTCCTGACGACATAGCTACTGCTGCTTGCCAGGGCTGGGGCAATTCCTGGCAGAGCTCTCTCCCTTTGGCTTAGAGCAGTGGTCACCAACCAGGAGATCAGGATCAGCTGGTAGATCTTGGAACCTTTGACGGGTGATCCTGAAAGGTTTGGTCGGGAGGCTGTCAAATGCCGGCACCTCATCTGCCTCTCTCAGCACTGCTGTGCTGCTCCTGCCCTCTGCCTTGGAGGTGTCCCAACTCCCCAGCCTTGGGAGCCTCCTGCTTGCTGTGCAGAGCATGGGAACAAAAGGAAGGGGGGGGGGTGCTGATGTCAGGGTGCCCATCCCTCCACCTTATATCCCATCTCTCCAGAGCACAGTGGGGCAGGGATGGTGAGAGTTTGCTAGCTACTTTTGGGAGGGGTACAGGGCCAGGGTAGGGGTGAGCCTGCCTTAGCCCCACTGCACCAACACACAGGAGCCACCTGCGGTAAGCAGTGCCCAGCTGGAATCCGCATTCCAAACCCCGGCCCCAGTCCTGAACCCCTCCTGCACCTCAAACCCCTGCCCCCAGACTCTTAAAAGTGAGTGAGGATGGGGAAGGGAGGATGGAGTGAGCAAGGGCGGGGCCTTGGAGAAGGGGCGGGAAGGAGGCGGGGCCAGGGTGTCTGGGTTTGAGGTAGATCCTGGATTGAACTTAAATTCAAAAAGCGATCTCATGCTTAAAAAGGTTGGAGGCCACTGGCTTAGAACATCTGCATTAGCAGCATCACAGCGGTGCGGTGGTGTCAGTGGGGCTGTAAGCTCTGTAGTGTAGTCGGAGCCTCAGTTTTGACATCCCATGTTTAAATCTCGCCTCTAATCCTGTGAATTGGACCTGGGTTTTCTTGTGTCGATTTCACACAATTGGTTACAATAACTCGATTAAAAGAAGTGCCAACAAATCAGTTCTCTCCCACCTTGCAGACTGTTTTCCCCTTGGCCTGGTGTGCGTCTCTGCGTGTGTTGGGTTGCCTTGCTCTTGCAGTTTTTTCTTTCCCCTTTTAAAACAGCACTGGAGAGAGCAGGAGGCATCAGTTCTTCCACAAGGTAACAAATCTCCCATATTGTTCCCTCTCCTTTATTTACACTGAGTGCACAGTAGCAATTCAGCCTGGAAAAGTGCCGTGTTTTCAGAGGCGTGCAGCCCTGAAAATTGATGTTTGCTTTAATCAATCTCCGAGGAGCCCGTGGGGGCTGTGAGAGGTGTGACACTGGAGATTTGTTCTATTGATTAATTGAACACCGAGACGGGGGGAGAATCAAACACTCTGAGTGGATAAAAGCTTTGTAGGTGACTAGAGCTATTGCAAGGTTTGATTTCTGTGGTTTTGTTTTTGTTTTTGTTTCTCTTTTCTTTTCCAACCTGCAGGGCGGTGAAAAAGCAGGATAACATTTCAGGTTCTGATATTTCTTTTCCCCACTTAAATCCCCCTTAATTATGGCAATTCTCCCAATGTGTCCCCCTCCTCTACTGCCACAAATAAGATTTCAAGTTATTGGATCTGACAGCTCTAATTCCTTAGACATTTTCTCACTCCTTGTCTGAAGAGGGGGGTCGGGCAAATAGCACAGGTTTCAAAATCTAAGCACCTCAGAAACTGTAATATTTTAGTGGGAGGGGGAAGAAATTTTCTAAATGGGGGAATTAGAGGGAAGGTGGGATTTTAATCAGCGTGTGTCTGAAGAGAGATATGTTTATTTGACCTAGCATTTGGGTTGGTCCATTGGAAAATGTTTCCAATTTTAGACCAATCAGATTTGCTTGTAAGGGCAGCTGTTGAAAAAACAATAAGAAAAACTCATCGGGTTTTTTTAAATACTTCTTTGGTTTTTTTTAACTTCACTGATATGTTTTGATTGAGTTTTTTTACCAGCTTTTTTTCAACACACATTTTCTGAGAATACTTTTGATGTCTTTTTCCCTCTCTCCTTAAAAATCATTTTTGTTATATAAACTTGGCAGACCTGTAGATAAAATACAAATACTTTCTGTTGCATTTATCTTCTTGGTGTAGTGTATAATGAGGGCCCTCCTCCAGCAAGATCTTACGGGCCTGATCAGCAAAGGACAATTGTAGCATTGCACAGAGCCAAAGTCATCCTTGGTATAATTCCATCTTGTTTGGTGTGAAGTTACACCAAAGATGAATTTGGCCCTGGGAGTATTGCATTAGACTTCAGGTTCAACTCCAGGCTGGGTGAGTAGTGCCAATGGGAAGTGGGTTTTGGTGGCTTTTGTGAAATGAGATGAGGGATGTCAGATTCATTCTCCTAAGGGAGCTCTTCACAGCACTAGACACTGTGGCTGTGTCTAGACGAGCCAGTTTTTCCGGAAAATCAGCCGCTTTTCCGGAAAAACTTGCCTGCTGTCTACACTGGCCGCTTGAATTTCCGCAAGAACACTGACGATCTCATGTATGATCGTCAGTGTTCTTGCGGAAATACTGTGCTGCTCCCGTTCAGGCAAAAGTCCTTTTTGCGCAAAGCTTTTGCGCAAAAGGGCCAGTGTAGACAACGTGGTATTGTTTTGCGCAAAAAAGCCCCGATGGCTAAAATGGCGATCGGGGCTTTCTTGCGCAAAAGCACCTCTAGATTGGCCAGGGACGCTTTTTCGCAAAAAGTGCTTTTGCGGAAAAGCGTCCGTGCCAATCTAGACGCTCTTTTCCACAAATGCTTTTAACGGAAAACTTTTCCATTAAAAGCATTTGCGGAAAATCATGCCAGTCTAGACGCAGCCTGTGTGAGCTGGTGATCACAGCAGAGAAGTAAAGAATTCAATGAGCCTTGGAAACTTACAGTCTGCCCTTGCAGCAGGGTGGCTAAAGCATTTCAGAGGGAGTTTATCCAGCACTTTTAGGGTACATCTAGACTACAGGCTTTTGTTGACAGAAGTTTTGTCGACAAATACTGTTGACAAAGCTTCTGTCGACAAAGAGCATCTAGACTACATCCAGTTCTGTCGACAAAGCAAGCCACTTTGTCGACACGACAGTGTAGACGCAAAGGACAGTATAGATGCAATAACGCCTTCTGTCAACAGAACTCTGTCGACAAAAGGCATTATTCCTCGTAGAATGAGGTTTACAGCCGTCGACAAAACTGCTGAGTTCTGTTGACATTATGTCGACAGAACTCAGCGGCAGTGTAGACGCCGGTATAGTTCTGTCGACAAAAGTCCACTTTTGTCGACAAAACCCTGTAGTCTAAACACACACTTAATGGGCACTCAAATTCACACTAAGCATAAGACACAGGCATCTGTCTTGGCTCTTACAGCTCTTCCGTCACATAACACCTGAGCTCCGGTTTCACTCAAAACATTTTCCATTTGTTCCCCCGCAGGGAGAGCCCCACATAGAGGCAAAACTTGCAGCCATATCCTCGTCTGCATCTGCAAATACGAGCCGCAGATATCCAAATCCGTGGAAGCAGAAAGCCACGGATATAAAGCGGAGAGCCACGGATTCGCAGGGTTCTAGATAGAATATTTGCATCCGCATCCACAAAAGCAAGCTACGGCTATCCACATCCATATCTGCACATGCGGGTACCTGCAGAGAGAAAGTGGATATCTGTGGATTTGTAAGCCTCTATCCCTAACTGCTATTTGGCTTCAGTGCACAGACCTGCTTAATAGCAAGTTTCAACACAATGTAGACCTAAGAATAATATAGGAAACCCCCTTTATGGTGCGATGCCCCTTTAATACATGTGCTTACATAAGAACATAAGAACATAAGAATGGCCGTACTGGGTCAGACCAAAAGTCCATCTAGCCCAGTAGCCTGTCTGCCGACAGTGGCCAGCACCAGGTGCCCCAGAGAGGGTGGACCGAAGACAATGATCAAGCGATTTGTCTCCTGCCATCCCTCTCCAGCCTCTGACAAACAGAGGCCAAGGACACCATTTTATCCCCTGGCTAATAGCCTTTTATGGACCTAACCTCCATGAAATTATCTAGCTTCTCTTTAAACTCTGTTATAGTCCTAGCCTTCACAGCCTCCTCTGGCAAGGAGTTCCACAGGCTGACTACACGCTGTGTGAAGAAGAACTTCCTTTTATTAGTTTTAAACCTGCTGCCCATTAATTTCATTTGGTGTCCTCTACTTCTTTTATTTAGGGAACTAATAAATAACTTTTCTTTATCGGCCCTCTCCACACCACTCAGGATTTTATAGACCTCTATCATATCCCCCCTCAGTCTCCTCTTTTCTAAACTGAAAAGTCCCAGTCGCTTTAACCTCTCCTCATATGGGACCCGTTCCAAATCCCTAATCATTTTAGTTGCCCTTTTCTGAACCCTTTCCAAGGCCAAAATATCTTTTTTGAGGTGAGGAGACCACATCTGTACACAGTATTCAAGATGTGGGCGTACCATAGTTTTATACAGGGGCAGTAAGATATTCTGGGTCTTATTTTCTATCCCTTTCTTAATAATTCCTAGCATCCTATTTGCCTTTTTGACTGCCGCTGCACACTGCGTGGAAGTTTTCAGAGAACTGTCCACGATAACTCCAAGATCTCTTTCCTGATTTGTCGTAGCCAAATTAGCCCCCATTATACTGTACGTATAGTTGGGGTTATTTTTCCCAATGTGCATTACTTTACACTTATCCACATTAAATTTCATTTGCTATTTTGTTGCCCAGTCACTCAGTTTGGTGAGATCTTCTTGGAGTCCCTCACAGTCTGCTTCTGTCTTGACTATCCTAAACGGTTTGGTATCATCTGCAAACTTTACCACCTCACTGCTTACCCCTTTCTCCAGATCATTTATGAATAAGTTGAACAGGATTGGTCCTAGGACTGACCCTTGGGGGACACCACTAGTTACCCCTCTCCATTCTGAAAATTTTCCATTTATTCCTACCCTTTGTTTCCTGTCTTTTAACCAGTTCTCAGTCCAAGAAAGGACCTTCCCTCTTATCCCATGCCCATGTAATTTACACAAGAGCCTTTGGTGAGGGACCTTGTTACTAACAGGCTTTTCATTGTTAGTACCACACATTTTTAATTTCCGTTCTCTGCTACTCTCCTGGACCCAGCTGTGTGAGACTTGGGAATGCTCGGCTGTCATTCATCTCCTTGGATGTCAACGTCTCCTCTTGCATCTTGCAGAGCAAAGAACCCAGCGAGGGGCAAAATTCCCTGGAGGCAGTTGCAATTTCACTGGCAGCCGTGGCAGGGGATCCCTTTGTGGCAGTGTTTCATCTGGCCCTTGGCGTACGAAAGGGGTGCAGAGTCTTGCTGGGGTTTGCTTCCTTTCTCAGCTGGAAAAGGAAAGGCTGACTACAAGCAGGGGTGGCTACAAGAGCACTGAGGAGAGGAAATCCAAGCTGTCACTTACAGGCAATAACTCACCCTGCTGTCTGTTTATGCGGCTTGGGCACTGAAATAGATAAAGGCCACTTGCGCTTCAGGATAACACTCAGGCCCGGCCTTAGGGCAAGGCGAGCAAAGCGGTTGTCTTGGGCCCTGCATCTTCAGGGCCCCGCTGCCTGATGCCCGCCCACCTGGCTGCTCACTCACTGCCCTGGCTGGGAGCTGCCGGGCCATGTGGTGCAGCCAACCACAGCGTGCTGCCTTGGGCCCCGCCAACTCTTTGGCCAGGCCTGATAACATTCAACCAAGCGTCTCCAGAGCTATCTCTGTACAGCTGCCTACGCTCTTCTAAGCTCCATGACTCCTTCAAAAACAACAAGGAGTCCAGGGTGGCACCTTAAAGAGGAACCATTTGATGGTGGCATCAGCTTCCGTGAGTTGCAGCTCGCTCAGGCACCTGAGGAAGTGAGTTGCAACTCACAGAACCTTACGACACGATGAAATTGTTCGTCCTTAAGGTGCCACCGGACGCCTTGTTGTGTTTGCTCAACCAGGCAAACCCGGCCACCTATTACTCCTTCAGAACCTGGCCATACCTGTGGCATGCAATGATAGCCCAGCCTTCTCTTTAACCAGCTCATTGCTCCCCCAGGGCTGCGGATGGAGCCTCTCCTTTATCAGCTTGAGCGGGGGCTCGCAATCTTTTTCTTTTGGAGCCCCGCCTCCCCAGCGTGCGTTGAAAACCCCACCTGTGCCATAATAACTGGGTTTCAGCACATGAAAGCAAGCAGGGCTGGAGCTAGGGGGGAGCAAGCAGGGCCGTTGCCCGGGGCCTCACGCCACTGGAGGCCCCTGGAAGCGACATGGATCAGGATTTGACCCCGGGTGGTGGGGCTCTGGGCCCAGGACTTCAGCTTTCTGCCCTGGGCCTAAGCAAGTCTACTGTTGGCCCTGCTTAGCAGACGCCCTTGAAACCTACTCATGGCCCCCAAGGGAGTCCCTGGGCCTCTGATTGAGAACCACTGATCAAGATGAAGCATCTCTTCCACCCTTGTACCTAAGAACAGAGAACACTGTTCCCACCTGCCTGGGGAGCAAAAGGCCAGGCCCATGGCTAAGGAGAGAGACAGGAAATAACCTTCTTGCTTTGGGGCATAAGACAACCACTAGCTACCCCATGGCCAGATTATTCTATATCTGTTCACTAGAAGACTTACCTGCCATTGCCTGGGGTCAGGGCTGGCTCAGGGCAACAGGAGCCATGTGATCTGCCCATGGGCTTCTCCCTGGGGCCGGCCCAGAGCAGAGAGGCTGTTCCCTGGAGGCAGTGGTGGCCATGCTGCCAGCCAGCAGCTGCTCCCCGAGGCTGGGGTGCTTGCTACTCTCTGGTCGTTCATGAATAGAACTGTGTCCCGTGCTTGCTGCCCCCCTGTGGTCATTTGTAAGTATAACTGTCCTTGCTATCACATCCCTCCCTTTCGGTCTGATGTGAAACAATTGCATTCCACCCAAATCCCATTGTCCTGGCACAACCAAACCCTGACCTTGCTTTATGTTATGATAAGAGGACGCTGCCCACCACATTTGGTGTTCTTAGCTCTTACCATTTAGGAGGAGTTCTTGAACAAATTGACTCATGAAGGATGGACAGACACACAGATGGACAAAGTTTCTAAAATATATAATAGATTACCTGTTGGCTTGCACCTGCACTTGGAAGCACCTGAGACTGGCTAGGGTCAGAGACAAGAGTCTGGTCCTAGCCAGCAGGGCACTATGAAAATTCCAGCATTTCCATGGGCGCTCTAACCGGCACAGCTATGCTTACACAGTGATAAAAAACCCTCAGCAGCGAGTCACTGAGCCTGGATCAGCTGGCTCAGATGTGCAGGGTTTGGGCTGTGGGCTAACATTAGCAATGTGGACATTCAGACTTGGGCTGAAGGGTCTCAGAGCCCAGGATCTGGCCTGAGCCCAAATATATACACTGCTAGTTTTAGTCCTGCAGCCCAAGCCCACATCCTTTGACCTGGGCTCTGAACTCACTGACGAGGGGTCGTTACTCCTGCGTACATGTTCCCTAAGTGACTGGGCTGGGTCTTGGCTACTTGGACAATCCATGTCTGACCCTCTGTGCCAGCTCCATACAGTCTATTCATTCCCAACATTTTGCCTGGTGGAGGTGACTGGTGGCCAAGTGCTTAATTGATCTGATTAGCTCCTGTTTACTAATTAGCAGCCTTGTGAGGAGCTGCTGCCAGCCAAGCTTTCTCTTTTCACCTAAGCAGTTGTGTCTGACAGCTGCGGGGTCTCCGTAGGCACCAAGAGCCATGGATCGTGTTTCATGTCAGCAGCGTAACACCGGAACTTGGCAGGAATCTTCCCTAGGAACCAGCCAATGGAGAGGAATAGCCCAAAACTGCCTGAAGGAGGCAATGCCAGGCTCTTTGCTCATCTGTGAATCCGTGCCCTGATCTTCTGCCACCTCAGGGTTAAACTGGCCCACTCCCCACTGTTTAAAGAATAGAGACTCTGATCAGCTTAGACCTCCTGCTCACATTGCTAATAGGGTGCCTTGAAGAACTCGCTGTTTAGATGAGCTGTCCATCAAGAGTATAACTTCCTGTTGGAAAGGAAATTCAGGGCACTTGACCTCCAGTGGTTGAAATCAGTGTGACTTCACTCATGGTGGAAAGGGAAGAAGCTGAGCAAAGCTGCAGAAAATAATCCTTATTGTGGAAATGGAATTTTTCCACCTCTCAGGTCTTCGGCTTGTCTTGGTGGACACCAATCAATGGTTGGTGCCTGCTTATGGCAGCTGAGGGTCTGTTCTTGGGTATTTCTGAGGAAGAAATGCAAGGGGGGTGTATGTTCATGCTGCAGTGGGTCTGGCATGAAGCGGGAGCCAGGAGGCAAGAGACAGTGAAGCTGTTTTCAGGATGTATATTTGTCAGACCTGGTTGGGAGTGTGACTGTGTAAGTCCCAGCGAAAAAGCAACTGAAAACAAGCAGCGTATGTGTTTTAATATGCTGGAACTGTGGCGGCCTGGTCCCATACTTTTAAAAGTGGAAGGGCCATGCCCCCACTTTTTAACAGAAGAAACATAAGTGCAGAATTCACATCCCCTGCAGATTTGATTCCTCCTGCAGAATAATAGATTCTGCCAGGAATGTGCTGTAATTACACCTTTCACCCTCCAGGGGTTGCTGTGGTGCCAGAATATAGGGAAGCTGGCTAACCACTGACTCACCAGCCATAGAGAGGGAGGGGCATTTTGCCTTGCCTCCCCACCCCATTTTTATAAAGGTGCTGACACCCTTGCCTTAAAATGAACACAGCCAGTGTGTCAGTGCTAGAAGTCTAATGATCTGCTTTTCTGCCATTCTGCAGTTAATTCCACAGCCCTGGGAGGCAAGGGCTGGATGTAATATTAATTTATCCACATTCCAGGTGGGGAAACTGAGCCACAGTTACACAGGTTTCATCCAGGGTAATTCATGTGACTGCAATGGAGTTACTCCAAATTTACGCTAGTGCAGTTCTCCCAGAGTGTGAAGGGGCAGACTGCCACATAGATACAAGCCTGGGGGACAGAGCTGCATAGCAGTAGATCATGTCTCAGAAGGCAGAATCCCAGGGATTCTCAGGGCACAAACAGGGTGATCCCTAAAAATAGCCAGCCACCTGGGCTTCTCCCTTCTCCTCCACAGACCTGTGTCCCATCAGAGGGAGAGCAGTGCAGGCTGATGGGCAGTACGTGGCTGCCTTCTCACAAGCCAGCCCTAAGTCACTTGCATTGAATTTTAAGACTGATGACAATGAGGCATGTGGTGCTGGACCAATTTATACTAGTGATTCATTTGGGCCGTGGACCTCATGTCAGAGATAGGACTGGAACTCAGGAAATAGAATCATAGCATCACAGAACTGGAAGGTACCTCAAGAGGTCATCAAGTCCAGTCCCCTGCCCTCACGGCAGGACCAAGCACCATTTTGATCATCCCTGACAGGTGTCTGTCTAACCTGCTCTTAAATATCTCCAGTGATGGAGATTCCACAATCCCCCTAGGCAATTTATTCCAGTGTTTAACCTCCCTGACACTTAGGAAGTTTCCCTCATGTCCAGCCTAAACCTCCCTTGCTGCAATTTAAGCCCATTGCTTCTTGTCCTATGCTCAGAGGCCAAGGAGAACAATTTTTATCCCTCCTCCTTGTAACACCCTTTAAGATACTTGAAAACTGCTATCATGTCCCCTCTCGGTCTTCTCTTTTCTAAACTAAACAAGCCCAGTTATTTCAGTCTTCCCTCCTAGCACATGTTTTCTAGACTTTTAATCATGTTTGTTGCTCTTCTCTGGACATTCTCCAATTTCTCCACATCTTTTTTGAAATGTGGAGCCCAGAACTGGACACAATACTCAAGCTGAGGCCTAATCAGCGCAGAGTAGAGCGGAAGAATAACTTCTCATGCCTTGCTCACAACACTCCTGTTAATGCAGCCCAGAATCATGTTTGCTTTTCTTGCAAGAGTGTCACACTGTTGACTCACGTTTAACTTGTGGTCCACTCTCTCCCTTGGTGTATCCCCACCACCAGGAATGGCCCGAGGCCAGCTGCGGCAGCTGGCGCCCCAGGCAGAATGCACAATCGGCACCCCCGCCTGCAGGGCCGTCAATGGACTGACATCATCGGCGGGTGCCCCGGGTGCCCCTGTGACGTCATCATCGGGCGCCCCGGGCGGCAGCACCCTAGGCGGTGGCTGAGTCCGCTTATAGCCACGGGCCGCCCCTGCCCACCGCCTCAACACTTAGGGCTTGTGCACACCTGAAAGTTATTCCAGAGAGAGGGAGGGTGTGAATTTAAAGCACAGTGGCTATTCTGGAATATCTCCATAAAGACACTTTCAAAGTGGGTTAAACTAAGGCTATGTCTACACCGGGAAGGTTTGACCACAAAAGTGCTGTCGACATGCAAAAGTTGGCAAAAGTAAAAACCGGTCATACTGGTTTTTCTGCTTCCCATTGTGGACATGTCATGGCCACATGGCTAGCACCCTGTTGACAGATAGAGCAAAGCAATGTGGATATGTGGATGAGCACCCCCTAGTATGGTGTTGTGGGAAGGCAGAGCTGATCCCTGTGCTTCTTGGGATTCTCTCTGAGTTCTCCCGCAGCACTCTCAGCTGTTGGGAGCAGCAGCATGAGTAGCTCTGTGTGCTCTCCATGCTGAGGACTGTCAAAGCAGCACAGCTATCTCTCCAGCCCTCCCCCTGCAGCAGCAGCCTACCTGCCTCTGTATTCCTAGCAGGGCAGAACAGGAGCATTCCAATGATTTGCTCTTTTTCATTTGTTCCCCAAACAAAGCAGCTCACTCAGGTGTCAGATACTTCCCAGAGCCTTGAAGGGGGGCATGACTGCAGGGCAGCAGAAATCACAAAACACTGAGCAGAGCCATCAGGGCAGGCATTGTGGGATACTGGTGGAAGCCAGTTCTCTGGACAAAACAAACAACAGAGCCCACACTGGCTCTTTGTTGACAATAAAGGGGGGGGGAGACAAAAGTCTCTAGCAGGGGTAGAAGTTTTTTGTCACCAAAACTGGGTGTTTTTCCCAACAAAAGTTGCATTACATGGTAAATGCTTTTACTGTTTTGTCACCAAAAGGCAGTTTTTGGTGACAAAACATGCCAGGGTAGACAAGGCCTAATTTAGACCTCTTGCTAGCAAAGCAACTCTTTTCAACCAACACATAAGATAGCACTCCCAACATGCAAGATGCTTTAGCCTGATCTAACAAAAGAGTTGTCATCCCCTGGTGCGTAGCTAGGCAAGCAAGCCACAGCCAGCTCATTAGGAACAAATATGCTCGAGGCTGAGCCCTGGGGTTGTTTTTGTATCTTTAATCTCCCTCCCCACCAAGTGTGGCAGCTTTTTTTCTATGCACTGGGCCTCTCTGATCCTTATCCTCACCATAAAGTGGCTCCTATGGAGAGATTAAGATATTAGACACAATGGTATGACCATTGTTAGCATGGTACCTACCTATACCAGTCCTTGTTCTCTAGCCTGTACGTTCACAGATCGCTGACAAGTAACCACACGCCAACATTTTGCTCTTTTCTTTATTCCTTTTTATGCCTCTAGTAGGCTCTGTTTTCTACCTTCTCTGCCTCCCCTTGATGGCCCCTCTCAGGCTACGTCTACACTACAAGTTTTCTCAGCAAAAAATATGCTAATGAGGGACTCATTTGCATGAGTCGCAATCTCATTTGCATATTTTCTGCTGATCCTTTTTAGCGCAAAAATGGATCAGCAGAAAATATGCAAATGAGATTGTGACTCATACAAATGAGTCCCTCGTTAGCATATTTTTTGCCAAGGAAACTCGTAGTGTAGATATAGCCTCAGGGACACATGAAGGTCTCCAGGCCCCCTCAGTGTAAAGGGTTGTTAGCGATATTTCTAAAACTCACATGAACAGGAGGTTAAATGATGCTAACAAACTCCCTTCCATTCTGATCCCCTCCTTTAACATGGACAGCCTCAGCTCTTTTTGTTTTCTCTCCTGTGTCCATGTTCCAGGTCTTTGCTCATGCTCCCAGCATCTCTGAAGCAATCAGCTTCCCGGCCATTTTAAAAAAAATCTTAGTGATCCATTAGGCTTCAGAGTGAACTTTCAAGAGGTAGTTCTCTTTTTTCCCCCCCATTAAATCAGATTATTTTCCTTTCTGTCCTGCCAGGAGATAACCTGCAGCAGCCTCGCCCACCAACCAAGTGCATTTAATACAGAGCATCATTTGTCCATACAGTCTCTATTGTAGTTTGGTGGGTAATCCTGGCATCTCCACCAGCATTCCTTCTCATGACAAACAGGTTCAACCTTCTCAGGTTAATATGCCAGCTACTAGGGGGCCCACAGTGTCACTGAACTACATGCTCTTCTCCCATGCCTGCCTGTGCTTTTCTTCCGCATCCCCGCCAAGCTCTGGCTGTCTGGTGTCTCCCCTTCACTTGCCCCGGCACATGAACTAAAGAGGTTCTTCCATCTTCCACTTCCTTGAGGTGTCCTGTTGAGGAAACCAAGTACTACAATGCAGTGACTCCAGAGTAGTGAACTCATAATATTCACCAGAATTATTACAACAAAGAGTCCTGTGGCACCCTAACGACTAACCAATTAATTGGGCCATAAGCTTTTGTGGGCTGGAGCCCACGCCGTCAGAGGCATGGAATGGAAACTTCAGTTTGGAGGGTATAGTTACGCATGCAAAGATGGGAGTGTTATGTGGGAGGACGAGTGCTAATGAGGCCAATTCAGTCAGGGTGGATATGGCCCATTCTCAACAGTTGATAAGAAGTGAAGATACCAAAAGAGGGAAAATGACTTTCTGCTAGCCACTCCCAGTCCCTGTTCAGCCCCAGTCTGAGACTGTCAAGTTTGCATCTGAATTCCAGCTCTGCCGTGTCAAGCTGCGGTCTGCTTTTGAAGTTTTTGCTTAAGTACGGCAACTTTCAGGTCTATTACTGAGTGTCCAGGGTGGCTGAAGTGCTTTCTGACTGTTTTTTTAATGCTGCCATTCTTGATGTCTGATTTGTGTCCTTTCATTTTTTTGCATAGGGACAGGCTGGTTTGTCTAATGTCCATGGCAGAGGGGCATGCCTGGCACATGATGGCAGATATTAAGTTAGTAGATGTGCACGTGAATGAGCCCTTGACAGTCTGGCTGATGTTGGTAGGTCCTGTGATGGTGTCTCCAGGAAAGATATGTGGGCCGAGTTGGCCATGCGGTTTGTGCAGTGATTAGTTCCTAAGTTAGAGTTTCTGTGGTGTGATGTGTAGCGGCTGGTGAATATTTGCGTCAGGTTGGGGGCTGTCTGTAAGCAAAGACTGGCCTACCTCCCAAGGTCTTTGAGCGTGAGAAGCATCCATGCACCTGATGAAGTGAGCTCCAGCCCATGAAAGCTCATGCCCAAATAAATGTCTTTGAAGTGCCACGGGACTCCACGTTGTTTTATTTTACCCTGTAACAGGGTTAACTCATGGCCGTGGTGCCTCCTGCTGGTCACACGGGATGGTCACCCTAGGAGTGTACCACCTTCTGGATGCTGTCTCGCCTGACTTCACTCTGTTCATTCGCATTGGAAAAGATTTAGAAAAGGGCAACAAAAATGATCAGGGGTTTGGAATGGGTCCCATATGAAGAGAGATTAAAAAGACTGGGACTTTTCAGCTTAGAATAGAGGAGACTAAGGAGGGATAGGCTAGAGGTCTATAAAATCATGACTGGTGTAGAAAAAGTAAATAAGGAAAAGTTATTTACTTATTCCCACAATATAAGAACTAGGGGTCACCACATGAAATTAATAGGCAGCAGGTTTAAAACAAACAAAAGGAACTTCTGCTTCACTCAGTGCACAGTCAACCTGTGGAACTCCTTGCCAGAGGATGTGGTGAAGACTAGGATTTTAACAAGGTTCAAAAAAGAGCTAGATAGATTCATGGAGGTTAGGTCCATCAATGGCATTAGCCAGGATGGGTAGGAATGGTGTCCCTAGCCTCTGTTTGTCTGTAAATTGATGACAGGAGACAGATCACGTGAGGATTACCTGTTGTGTTCCCTCCCTCTGGGGCATCTGGTATTGGTCACTGTTGGCAGAGAGTATACTGGGCTAGATGGACTTTTGGTCTGACCTAGTATGGTCGTTCTTATGTTCTTATGTTAGAAGTAAACACTGTATTATTTACATTTTCAGAATGATGTGGCTAGTTTGCTACAGTGGTAGCCATTATTGTGGCCACTGCCTCAGAACTGGTTGGACATGGATCCCCCCAGGTCTAGTGGTTCATTCTCTTTCCTCTTTTCTTCTTTGTGTGACCACAAAGGGACATTCCTCTTCTGTTATGCCACTCTAGGATCACCAAAAACCATAGGGTCCAGCAATGGCATCCTCCAGCCCCAAGCAAGCGAAGAGGACTCCTTACAGACCATTTTAGCTGCCATGACTAGACGAGGACACTGAGCCTGAATCTCCCCTCCCCTCAGTGTTTCAGTGATATAACCCCATCAGCCCCAGGGGAGTGTCCTTTGGACTTATATCAGGCCCATAGCATTACCAGATGTACTATTTACTGGTACAGCTCCAGTTCTCAACTGGGGGAAGTAAGGTGCTTAAATGTTAAAAGTATCAGCCGCTGCACTGTACACTGTCCCTTCCCATAGTAGCAGGCCTGCAGCTTTACATGTATTCCCTCCACCCCCGCGAGTGACCTTTCCCGAAGGACAGAAGAAAGCGAAGTGTGACATAAATATATATCCATCCTTCTCAACAGAATCTGTGAAATCGGCTGCAGTGGCCCAAGGGTGTAAGATGCTAAAACAACAGTGCAGAAGGAAAAGGTTTAACTGGGTTGCACCATGCCAGATAAATTAGATAATTGGGCGAGGAGGACATTGTAATGCATAGGTGATCCATTAGCAGGTTCCTCAAGGAAGTATGAATCTAGCTTATGAGCGGAGGAGAATAGCACCTTTTGACTTATTAGCAGCCAGCCGGCGCATGCATTATTTATAGGTCTCCCAAGAGCTGCGCACAAATGAACGTCTTTTGTTATCACAGGCCAATCACTGGAAAGCAAAATCTGCCATGGAGAGCTTACTAATATACAGCAGCCTCTGGAGCAGCCCTCTCCGTATGAAGAACCCACATTCTTAGTTTGCACAGTACACAGAAACCAGTGATGCCTCGAAAATGGGAGTAGTAGGACAGGCCAAGCAGTATTGATCAGACACCGCACCATAACTCGAAATAAGATACGCAATTTGAGCTACGCAAATTGCGTAGCTTTTTTGATGCTATTTTGAAATAGCTTCGTTCGTCATTCGGTGCTGTCTACACACTGCCAAATTTCAAAATAACCCACTATTCTGAAATGTCCCTTACTCCTCGTAAAATGAGGCTTACAGGGAGGTCCGAATAGCAAGCCCAAAATAACGGGCTTGCTGTGAAGACACGGAATTGCTATTTGGGGATACTCCAGCATTGCAAAATAGCGTTGCAGTGTAGACGTACCCCTATACTCCTCGATTAGTTCTTTGTCAAATAGTGTAACCAGTTAATCAAATTGCACCTGATAGCCGGACAGACTGGTGCTTATATCTGGGTCAGGCCAATTTATAGCTCAGTTTTTGTAGTAAAGGGGAAAAGGTCCCTCCCTCTTGGTCTTACTAACTTCAGCTTCAAATAAACTGTGGGCTTGTGGCTCTTAAATGAGGTTGCAGTCTTGGTGCGTACATGCAGGAACACAGTGAATTTGTATCTCAGTGAATGACACTTTGGCCTGAATGGTTGATGTGGTGATCTAAATCACTGTTGCTTTTTCTGCCAGAGAGCACTGCTGCTTTGGGAGGGAAATGAGTTCCAGGACCTGAGAATTGCTTTTCTGCCACTAGTTTCTATGGCTCAGCTCACCTCTTTCCTAATGTGTAAGAGGATAGGAGCGAATCAAAGGGGGAAGCTATCTTGGGCCTGTGGTAGCAGTAGGGATAGCAATGCTGGAATGCTACCCCGGCTATTCCACACCCCTGCTGGTTCCACCTACTGCTAAAAAAGAGGGGCGCACGTGTTGGGTTTTCCCATTCTTCGTCCACTCTGCTTGTTTTTATATGGAAAGAGAGTACCTGCAGCACCGATTCTCTAACTGTCAAATCCTATCCGGGCAGCTGTAGCACACATAGAAGCAGTGGAGCTCTTCACATCCCCCCCCAAAAAAAGAAAGCAAGAAAGACTAGGAGCTGGGGATAAGTAGCACGTGGTTATAATTGCTGGGCCTATCCACAGGCAAAAAGACAAGTTCCCTTATGCTCAATCAAACTCCTTCATTCATGAGAATATTTTTGTTCTTTGTCTTTTCAGTGCCCACCACAATGGGACTGTGGACCCTCAAGGTGCAACAGCCCTACAAATAATAACAAAGACACACTATCTGAATTCTTATCATGCGCCTATTCTGCAAACGCGTGAATCCACAATCTGCAAATGCATGAATTAGCTGCTCATTACCCACTATTCCTCAATGGTTTCCTGATTAGAAGCAAAACATGCAACTGGCCCAATCTGCTAATCTAGAAAGTTAACCGTCTCTAGTCTCTGCACGGTTCTGGATTCAGCTCTCTCCTGGCTGTACAGGGGTTTGGGTTGTTTTTTGAGATCTGCTCCAAGAATTATTTGGGCCTGGGCCATACAGGAGGTCAGGGAGATGATCAGTATCCTCCCTTCTGGCCTTCTAGAATCTCTGAATCACTAGAACTTGGGGGTTTGCACCCTCGTGGCCGGATTGGGGAGGAGGGGTGCTGAGAAAAATCAGTGCTGTTGCACTGCCACGTCACGTTCAACCACTTCTAAACAATGGCCGCCATTTTCCATAGTGATAAGTGAGCTTTGAGTTATGGCCAGCCAACAAAAGACACCACCGTGGGGCTTGATTTTCCAACGGCTGGTTTGGTACACTTTCTGAATAACAGGACCCCTTGGGGAGGGGAGGGGGGGCAAAATTGAAGTGTGTATGTGCAATTGAAGTGGGCATGCGTGTGTGTGTGTGTGTGTGTGTGTGTGTGTGTGCGTGTGCACACGTGCTGAAACATGAAGGAGGAACGCAGGGCCAACAGCATTACGTGCCCCTGGGCAAAGCAGGGGAGGGCGCCTAGGTCTCTGGCCACTGCTGCTGTCTCCATAGCAACTGTGGCATCTGGGAGCTGTGGGCCCCTTTGTATTGCCACAGCCTAGGGCAATTGCCCCCTTTCCCCTTCCCATCGGCAGCAAGGCCGGATTAAGGAGGGGGCTAGCTGGGCAGCTGCCCGGGGTGCCAACCTATGGGAGGCGCATGATTGTAAATTGGAGAGGCGCTGCGTGCCTGGGGGCGGGGCCGCGCATGCGCCACGCGCCGGGCGGCAGGGCTGAACATGTGCCGCACACCTGCTGCCCCGGGCACAAGAATGGCTCGGGCCGGCACTGATCGGCAGGCCTGGGCAAGAAACTCCCCGTATAGCAAATTTCTGGGATCAGGAAAAAATCCCTCACAATCCGAAACACCATGAGAAGCAAACAAGAAGAATGAGAATCTGTTATTCGGTCTGAAATTTGGAGTGGATCAACCCTGCTCTTTACTAGCTACTGAAATTAATGGCTCTAAATGCTGTGCTCTTCCAGAGCATGAATTAAATAGCACGTCTGCAATGTGACTGTGTTTTAAGCGATGTTTATTTATCCTCCAGTTGCCCAAGCACTTATTAAATTTTAACCTATGTTGTTCCTAGGAAAATGGGAACCCTTTCTCCAACACAAGCACTACGAGCAGCAATAAGCAAATGTTAACAAGAATGCTCCAGTGCATGCAATGCCTCAGGAAATCTCCCAGAGGTACAGCTAGGGAGTGGGGAACCATTGGGAGACACCAACACAAGAATAAATAACACTGGAATTAAAAAGATGGTGTGCTTCTGTGGCTAGCATCAGAGCTGTCCAACTGTGTGCCATAGGCTCCATACAGCTAACAATGATTCTCCTTTAGCCAAAGTGGCAGAAGGCTGTGTTTCTGGATCCAAATTCTTTCCCCACTGAGGCCACCAAGGTCCTCATACTCATGATATTGCCTCGTAATGGCTCTGAAGTTCCTTGACACTTTCAGACCTATGACAGTGTTTCTCCCAAGAATTCTTACAAAGGCTGGGAAGGGCTTGCCAGCACTGGGAATTATGCTGACATATTTATACTGGCATAGTCATGCCTAGTGTAGACAAGACCTGAGTGGTGTTATCCTCACTTCACAGATGTAGCAATGGAGGCCCTGAAGTGAAGTGTGTACATGATTTTACAGTGATGTGGTGAGGGAGCTGGCATTAGAATCCCGATCTTCAAACACCCAGTTCTGTGCTCTGACCACTTGGCAACCCTGCCTACCTTACACTCAAAGCCACTATAAGCTGAACCAAGTTTATATGTGTGTGTGCCTCATTGAAAGGTAGGTCACGTATGTTAGCTCCAAATCTTCCTCTGTTTCATAAACCAACTCCAAATAAGGAGTAGTTCTGTGGCACCTTAGAGACTAACAAAAATATATATAGTATCAACCCCAAATAAGCTTTCTTCTCTGCTCATTTTTCCTTGCACAGCATCGCTAAATGTTTCTCACACAGTAAAAAATCAGTATTGTATTGTGAATAGCACAGTGGATTACTCGACTAGACTTCCACTTCTTGGGTTTGAATAGTATATATTAAGGCTTGGTCTACACTTAAAAAGTTAGATTGTCATAGCTACGGTGTTCAGAGGTGTGAAAATCCCCTTTGCTCACCTAACTCCCCAGGTAGATGTAGCTCACAGAGGTAGATTGTCTATAGAAGGGCAAAACACCTTTCGTCAATGCAAGAAGCATCTATGTTATGACAGCATAGCTACAACACGATAGCTGCACTGCTATAGCACCTTTAGTGTAGATGTGGACTAGCCCAGTGGGACTCAGACTTTTTGGTCTGTGGCTCACCCAGCTCAGTGCAAACTTTTCCCTGGATCACCAGTCAACCACCCATGACAAAATGGGAGCAGGTGGGGGTGCAGGGGCTGGGTGGGAGGATGGGTGCAGGAGTGGGGTGGGGGGTTTGGATGGAAAGGAGGGGGCAGGAGCAGAGTGCAAGTGCAGGGTCTAGGCATGAGGGTTTGGGGGGGTGCTTACCTGGCTCCATGCCTCCTGCTATTGTCAGGCACCACCCCCACTGCTCCCATTGGCTGTGATTCCAGCCAATGGGAGCAGCAAGGGAAGCCTCTAGGCAAGCTGTGTCCTGTGCACCCAAGGCCGCTTTCTTCCCCTTCACGCTGGATCCAGCCTGCAAGGCTCGTCCCACTCCCCTGAGAGGGAAGCCAGCACCGGTGCCCCAACCTGATGGGGGGAGGAGGGAGGAAAATGGGCTGGAGCACCAGCACAGGCTCCCCACTGCAGTAGGAGAGGCAAGTCGCAAGCCTGTGGCCCACCTGCAAGATGGTCGTGGACCACACTTTGAAAACTAGTAGCCTAGCCCACAAGCTAAATGTGTAGTGTTCTTCTTCCTAGTTGGTGCATCCCACAAAGACTGGTCAGCATCAGCCTTTGTTCCAGCGAAGCCCGAGCGTGGGATGTATCGTCAGGGCCCTGATAAAACTGAGGGAGGGGGGCGAGGGTGAAGACAGACACAAAAAGGAAGCTGCGTGTCCGCAAGGAGATGATGTGGCAGACTTGTGGCAAGACAGAATTACATTGGCTGTGATGGGGAGTTGGGGGCTCACAGGAGAAGAATCAGAGGAAAGGAAATTGCCACGCATTTATATGTGCCCGGTCCATCTGTCATCAGGACTTTGAGCACTTCTGTTTCAGGAATTCTCCTCTTCGTGCAAATGAAAACAAATCTGGGCAAACACAAAATGAACTTTGTTTACCAAGTCCTTCCCCCCCGCCTAACGCTTTAAGAAACCTGGTGATATAACTCCCAGTGTGTCACTTGTCTCTCTAGTGCTAGCCTAAGGAACAGGATAAAAACCTACTACTGTTTTACAGCTGATAGTTGTTAATCCTTTAGCTCAAGCAGTAAAGGCTCCTGCTTTTGATAGTGTAGATCTGAGGTGCCAACTCCACTGGCAGCCCAAGCATTACATTTATTCTACCCTCAATTTAGAAGCAATGACCGTTATTGCCCAGCTTTATATGGGTGCTAGGAGAGACTGAAATGACTGAATGTCCCAGCATTCTAGATTCTGACATCAGCCACAGGGGATGGAATGACCCTTTGCAAGCCTGTATCACAGCCAGAGAGAAGATCAGATATTAACCTGGTTGAGACAGCACAACAAACTTTTTGTGCATTAATGGCTCACTCCATTTGAAAGCTCTCTCATCAGTTATTACAGGGAGGTACCATTTAGTCCAAAGACATTACTGATTTTCTGAGTTACCTTGGGACCGTTTTCCCAGCACTTGGGAAGGGGGATGCAGTCACAAGATGAGAAGCTGCTGAATGTGGCTCTCCAAAGAGAAAAAGGAGCTGTGTCTTGTCAAAACTGTTCCAAACTCATGTTTGTTCCCTCTCGCTGGTCTGGGAAGAATGTCAAAGCATGCTTTGAACTGGAAATATTTGAAGACCAGCACTCACTAGAGACTAAAACAATGGCAATTCTTTAGCTACTGAGGCTTTTATAAAAGGGCTTTTGACACAGAAAATGCTTAGATTTTTTTTTCAATATAGGATTGTGCCAGCTGCTCTGTGTGTGTATGTGTGTGCATGTGTGCACATGCACAATCATGCTGAAAGCAGAAAGTATTATACAAACATACAGCGGAACCACTGAAATGCAGCCACCTCTGGAGGTAGAGAAGAGAACCCACCAATCACACAGCTGCATAATGGAGGAAGAATACATTTTAGATAAAGAGACCAGGGCAAATTCCAGCTCTTAAGTTAAAAAAGAAAGGGCCGGGGAGGGAAAGGAAGGCAAGGAGGTTAAATCCCCTGCAGAGTAGAGACAGCCTCATCTTCAAGGACTTATCCAAAAGATCAACACTTGGAAAAATCAGTGGAAATCAATCTCTCTGTGTGGGAAGGCTGAAATGGACACTGCTGGGATTTAAACCAAAGGCTCCAGCCGAAACTCAAGGTGCCAGAGTGTCAGACCTGCTAAAGGCCAATCAGCCTTCCTTTAGGAGCCACTCAGTTCATATTTTCATCTCCTACTCTCTGTTTTATAGGATATTCACATGCACATTAGGTAAGCGAGGGGAGGTAGCCTGCAGCCAAAGCAACACAAACTGTGATCTTGTCAGATCTTATCCAAACAAAGCAGGTTGGGTGGTTGAAAGCTGAGAAAATAACAAGGCTGGAGATTAGATGGTGGAAGCTGTGAAAAGGACTCATGAAAACCCCGGATGGCTCAGAACAAACTTCTTCCTCGTCTCTTGCAAGTCAATGGGCAGCCGGGGCCAGTGTGGAAGCAGCGAGCTTAATGGGCTGGCTGCATCACTCTCATTTGCCAAAAGTTTCAGGGTGTAGCCTCATGCAAAGGGCTTTCCAGTGTGAGAAAGGTCGGGGGGAACCAGGCAGCTGGGTTTACATTGCCATCAGAGACTCTAAAGACCAATCCCACAGCCCCAGCTAGCTCAAGATTCGCTCCATCAAGGACTGAAATCCTCTGATACCAGAGCAAAACTCCCTTTGATTTTAATGGAGCTAGGATTTCTCCCTAGAGCAGGGCTACTCAACATGCGGCCTGCAGGTGGGAGTCAAAACAAAAAAGCAGTCAATATAATGGTCTTTTGTTGATATGTGTTTTAGTAGTTTAGATCCTGGACTGTCATTGCTTGTTAAAATGCTGTCATATGGGTGGAAATCAGGTAAATGTTGCATTTCATTAATATCAGCAGAACTGACTTAAATGGGGCCTGTGTGTTGTGTAGTCTTGCCTTAATCTTTGTATTCAAGCCCATCAGTGTGAAATAAGCTATTTGCATATATTTGCACGTATATTTGCATGTCTATGCAACCATACTTAAGTTGCAGCCCTCAGCATGTGCTGTGTCTATCATTGTGGCCCCCGGGGCTTCCAAAGTTGAGTAGTCCTAGAGCTTTGCTCAGACTTGTTTACTCAATTCAAAAGCCTCCCAGGCCCACTCTACCCTGGAGATTAGTAGGGTTGCCAGATACTTTCACAAAAAATCCCATTCATGGCAGGGAAAAAAATTGGTTGAGGAAAAAAAAAAAAAGTCGCTGTCATATGTGAGGCCTTTAAATTCCCGTGTTCCCATGCTCCCCCAACCTCTGCCAGACGCGGCAGGGGGAAAAAGTCCCCACTGGCCTTGTGTCTGAGAAAAACAGAAAATATCAGACATTTTACATATCCGGTATTTTCTGGGTTTTTTTACCGGGCAGAATATGCAATTTCCAGACTGTCCGGGTGAAAACTGGACACCTGGCAACCCTAGTTAGTCCTGATTACTCCCGAGCTGCATGGAGGTGAGCCCCTTTTAGTGCAGGCGAAGGAAACCACTCTGGTTTAAATAATTCCTTCTCGAAACTGGGGTGGGCTGCACCTCTACCCACACTGGCTTTGCTGGGAGTTTGCACGGGTGGAATTAAGTGGTTGGCCAACAAAAGCTACAGGACAAGCAGATGACTTTTCTGATTGCAGCCCAAGTTTTCCTGGCCTCAGTGTCTTCCCATTGTGCCCCAGTTAAATCCCCTCAGGCTGTCCTAAATACTTATTGGCCCTCCTAGGTGTTCAAATATTTGGCCACACTTATCACAACCCCCGCTGGCCACCGTTTGTCCAGGTTATACGGATTTCACTCTCTTTGTCTTGCCTCTTTGAGTCAGTCCCCACACGCCCTTCATTCCGAGCATGCACAGCACGATAAATTGCCACTGCGCTCCAGTATAAATCAAATCCTTTCCAACACTCCAAAGTAGCATTTTCCACCTCAGGGTGCTAATAGAATCCAGCAGGAGAAAGAAATGTCAGCGAAGGAGCTGCCGCTGTTTTTGAGAGTGCACTGGAGCTGATCCACAACCCAGGGGCACAAGGAGCAACCCTAGGGCAAAGGTTAAAGAGTTCAGGCGCACTTCAGCCTACTTAACTGCAACAGGCCTCTTACACATTGCAAGATGGATGACTCAGGCTGGAGAAGGGGGGGCAAAATTAGGTGAGCGGTGGCGCCACCTGCAGGAGGAGCACGGCGAGCAGCTGTGGAAAAAAAAATGGATGCTACCTATTCGTTATGATTTGGTCTCCACATCAAGTGAGGTCTTTCTGAGCTAGAACAATGGTCAAAAAGAATCAGGACACGAGCCTTTTCTGGGGCTTCCAATTGACCCCCACATTTACACTGCAAAAGTACAGCATGGTGCTTACCTAGACCAGTGTTTCTCAACCAGTGGTACTCGAGAGAAGTCTGGGGGATATGTCAACACAACTGAAATTTGGAGAAAACTGAATTTTTGTTTTAAGTTTTACATCGCTTTATTATTTTTGTACTTTTTATCCCCAAAAATTTCATCGCCCGCCCAGCTACAATTAAGTTGTTTCAACAAATGTGTTGCAACGGTAGAAAAAAAATGTGTGTCTGAAAACAGTAGGTACTGGGGGTACTTATACTTTTTTTTAAAAAGAGGTACTTTATAAAATAAGGTTGAGAAACACTGACCTTGACAAATAAATGATTGATGGGGTCATAATGATTACAGCTGCTTGGGAAATGGTTTTTGTGCTTATGGAATTACCAAAAAAATTGAAATATTTGTTTTCATTGAAATTTTGGAGGGGAGCTGTCAAAAAAGAAAACCCTAATATCTAAAAAGCTTTTTTTTAAATGGCCAAATGCCAACTCACCAGCATTTTGGGGATTGGGCACCATTTTTGGTGTTGGTCACGCTTTTGGTGACCTCACTCAGTGTCTCCCTGTGCCTCAGTTTCCCAGTTTGTAAAATGGGGGCAGGACTTCCCTCTTAAGTGTGCTGGGGATATAACTATATTAATGAGGGGTGGTGTATGTTACAAATGGGGCCATTATACTGTTAGAGATGGAGGCCATAGAAACAGCTAGTCAGGCCACATTCCCGCACTTTTGCACAATTTGTGGCCTTCCACGGGGCTGATCGTGGTAAAATCTCCTGGGACCTACTTCAGCTTCACCAGGACACTTTTGCTATGGTACAGTGTTTGATCTGCATCTCCATGGACTAAGGCTCAGCTGGGAAGCTCATCCATAATGCAAGGAAACCTCACAAGGGATTATAGGAACGGCCGGGGGTGGGAGGAGGGCTCTCTTAATGCAGTGTTTTTCAACCAGTGGTATGAGTACCCTTAGGGATACTTGAGAGAAGTCTGGAGGGTACGTCAATACAACTGAAATTTGGAGAAAACTGAATTTTTGTTGTAAGTTTTATAACGCTTTATTATTTTTGTACTTTTTACACCCCAAAATTTCATTACGCTCCTGGCTACGATTAAGTTGTTTAAATAAGTGTCTTGCAATGGTAGAAAAAAATTCTGTGTCAGAAAACTGTAGGTACTGGGGGTACTTATAATTTTTTTTTAAACAAGAGGGTTCTTATAATTTTTTTAAAGGGAGTACTTTATAATAAAAGGTTGAGAAACACTGCTTTAATACATCTGTTTGAAAATACAGCTCTGCATGGGTCTGTGAGCCACACAGTGATGCTGGAGACGTTGATGTTACAAGCCTCATGGGTCTTTACGCAACCCCTGTTTCTTATTAACTCTTTTTTGTTGTTGCTGTTGTTGGGCTGGGGGTGAGTTTTCCAGATCCCTTGGTGACTGGGGGAGGCACTGAGAGATCCAAGAGTGCACTCTGGTGGAATGAACTGGCTGAGCTAGAAGAGATGTCCTGGCTAAATACCAGGTGGTAGCTATGCTGTAAAACTCTGTTCTGGTATCCGCTGCATCCGAGGCAGAAATTCCAGCTGACAACTAAGGAGCCCTTAGACCTAAGAGATGGATGTGTTCGGTTGCATCTACACTGCACCATTATTTCGAGATAACTAGCATGATTGCGAGATAACTAGCATGATTTCGAAATAACAATGTGGGTGTCTACACAGCCATTCCGTTATTTCGAAATAACGGATGGCTTATTCCAAAATCTGTAAACTTCATTCTATGAAGAATAACACCCATTCCAAAGTAGCTATTTCAAAATAAGGCATGTGTAGACACTCCACTGCTGCTATTTCGAAATGGGACAGAATGGCCAAAAGCCAGGTGGCTCCGGGACAGGAGGGATAAGGGGCAGCCTGACAACAAGCTGGTGGTGCAGGTTCCTGTGTGGCCTAGGGGGCTTGGGCATGGGCACGGTCCTCGTCCTGGTCCTGCAGAGGACAGGGTAATGGGTTCAAGTCCTGCCTAGGACAGGACAGGTCAGGCATGAGCTGGGCAGCCTAGGTACAGGATAAGGGGCACCCTGATAGCACCGCTAGCAGTGGGTTCCCACATGAACTAGATGCTAGGACCCTTACCTGGGGAAGACAGGGTCGTGGGCTCAAGTCCTGCAACCCTTGCCAGGGCCATTCTAATTTATTCCTCCCCACTGCCTCCTGGGGCTTTAAATCAAGATAGTAGTCTATAATAGAGAAGCCTGCCTCAGACTAATTTCGAGGCTTTCCTGCAGCGTAGATGTGCTATCTTGAAATAAGCCATTTCAGAATAACTATTCCAGAATATCTTATTTTGAAATAGCCATGTAGTGTAGATTTATCCTCCGTGTGCTGGTTCCCCGAGCTCAAATGAGCCTGTGGTAGAAATCCAGTGAAAATGGTAGAAGGGTTCAGATGGAGCCTGCCAGAATGGAATACTTAATTAATTGATATTGAGCTCAAAATTAGTGCTTTGGCTCAGTAGCTCTTCGAGCATTTTACTAGCACAAGGGGAAAGCCCAGGGTAGAATATCTAAAGTGCCATGCATTGGTTGAGAAGCTCATTCAGATGTTTGGGACTGTACTTTCTATAAGGGATAGAAATAAAGCATAAGAACATAAGAACGGCCATACTGGGTCAGACCAAAGGTCCATCTAGCCCAGTGTCCTGTCTTCCAACAGTAGCCAATGCCAAATGTCCCAGAGGGAGTAAACACAACAGGTAAACATCGCGTGATCCCTCTCCTGTCATCCATTTCCATCCTCTGACAAACAGAGGCTAGGGACACCATTCCTACCCATCCTAGCTAATAGCCATTGATGGACCTAACCACCATGAACCACCTAGCTCTTTTTTGAACCCTCTTAAAGTCCTGGTCTTCGCAACATCCTCCATCGAGGAGTTCCTCAGATGCACTGTGTGAGGAAAAACTTCATTTTGTTTGTTTTAAACCTGCTGCCTGTTAATTTTATTTGGTGACCCCTAGTCAAGATGGGACCGCATTGCTCTTGCCAGCGCTATGGTGTTATCAGGGTCCTCCCTCTGTGACCCAGCCTGGAAAATGGGGTTCTGGGTTGATGTCTTGTTTATTTTGATTGGGGGCATGAATGCAGGGGTTTCTCTTTGCAGGGCCTCAGGCTGTGATCCAGGAACTGAGCACATTGCCTCACTGGGAACTCCAAGCCCCAGGATATATAGATGGGCCTGGGCCCAAGTTCCACATTGGCACAGCTTCAATTATCCCCACAAGCCAACAGGTGCCAGAACCCGACCCTTGCCCTCAGAGCTGGCAAAGGAAGAAGGTGCCCTAGTGATACCATTGCACAAGACTCAAGTCGCAGGTCCACTGCCCCTCTTGGGAGTGATTTAGAGGGTTGTCAGCAACCTTAGAGGGAGTCCTGGCAGCTGGAGAGACATGAGGGGCTGAGAGAAGAAGCTGGCTCTTGCTGGGTGTGTGCAGGAGTAGAAAGACCAGCCCTCAAACAGCAGGCAGTGACTCTGGCTACATGGCAGGAGGACAGTGCAACAAAGCCCTTGACAACAGGCCCAACCTCTGGCAGTTAGTACTACACACTGCTGCTGAACACCCTCTCATGTAGCAATGGGTAAGGCATTATTACTGCTTTTACAGATAGGAGAAACTGAGACACGGCATTAACAGGCTCACAGTCAAGCCAAAGGGCTTTGGCTGAGCTGGCAACAGAACTCCAGTGCCAGGCCACAGGCCTAACCATTAGATGTTTTCCTCTCTAAAAGCACAGGAGCTGAAGAATCACAATGCCAGCCTGTTCCCCATAGCTCTCTGGAACTGTTCAGTTGTTAGTCCCAATTCAGTACTGCCTGGAGGCCAGATTCTATTGGGCTGGGCTCCATACAGTCCCATGGGGGAGAGTCCTTCGCCAAAGGACTAACAGGCGAACCAGAGGCAGGGTGGGAAGGGAAACAGAGGTGAAGTAAGTTGCACATGGTCATATAGTAGGTCAGTGGCAGGGCTGTCAGTGGGGCCCAGGGCTCCCAACTCCCACTCCGGTGCTGTGGGCCGCAGACAACATGGCCTGCCCCTAAAGAAGTGACATTACATCTTGAAACAGCCTGCAAGCAGCTACTAAGGCTATATCTACACTGCACCATGGTTTGAAATCAGATACGCAATTTGAGCTACGCAAATCGCGTAGCTTATTTCGATCTTATTTCGAAATAGCTTATGTCGTCATTTGCCGCTGTCTACACAACACCAACTTTCGAAATAACACCCTATTCCGAAACGTCCCTTACTCCTCATGGAATGAGGTTTACAGGGATGTGGGAATAGCAAGCCTGAAATAACAGGCTTGCTGTGAAGACAGGGGAATAGCTATTTCAGGATACTCTGGTATCCCACAGTAGCGTTGCAGTGTAGACATAGCCTAATTACGTGGGATTCCCATCCCAAAGAAGCAGACATAATTGCCATTATGTATCACTGAGCTTCATTCACTTTCCTGAGAATGTCAGATTTCCCACGTACGAGTGTCCACATTAGCATGGGGTGCTGGCCATGGCAGGATGAATCAATGCTCTGATTGAGTCTACTAACTGGAGTCTGGAGAGGGCCTTCCCTCCAGAAGAAGCCCAAATTGTGTCCTCATAGGAGGTTAAAATGTTAATTCAGAACCCCGGCAGGACAACAGTGCTTGAGGGAACCCTCCAGCTCTTACGGGGCTGCCCTGCTGCCACTCAAGTGTCCCACGTTCTCCGAGGCCTTTCCACAACTCCCCTCACCTCGCAAGCCCATCAAGGCCAGCCCCGTCCTCCCACAGTTCATGGTGCAGCTCAGCTTCAGGCAGCGCCACAAGAGGGGCTCCTGGAAGCCCCAGTACTGTGCCAGGAGGCAGTGTGGCACCAGGGAGCAATGTCACAGCTTGCGTGTCACTTTGCAACGTGGCTGCTCCTACTCGAGCGAGGCTAGCGCAAGAGCAGCAGGTCACATGGCGTTAGCCCCAGGCTAGCTCCTTCCCTACCACGCAAAATATGCTTTGCAGTCTTCCCTTGGGTGGGAAGACCTGCCCTTGGGAAAACAAGGCTATTCCCCCCAAAACCAGCAGTCCCCGAGCCTGGGAGGGTAGACCCAGTGGCATGGCAGTTGCATGGGCCCATCAGCTCTGCACTGACATGGACCCCGGTCTCTAAATGTCCTGTGGAGCCTTCCTTTTGGTCACTGCCCCAGGGCCCTTCCTCAGTAACCTGCCCACAGAAATCCTGCATGCTACAGAGAGCAGCTCACCTCCCGTCAGCTACAGATCCCAGCCCCTTAGAGGGGGACTTCTATAGAGGACAAGCATACATGCTGTGGCACTCCTCCTCTGCCATCTTCTTGGCCAACAGCTAGGGTTGCCAGGTGTCCAGTATTGAACCGGACAGTCCGTTATTTTCGCCTCCTGTCTCGTAAAAAAATTCCGAAAATACCAGACACTGGTACTTTCTGATATTTTTCCTGGCCAGGAGGCAAAAATCCCGGGTTGTCCGGCTCAATACAGAGGCAGCCTGGCAACCCTAGTGCTTACCGCGGTGCAGGGAGGCAAGATGGCAGGCGACCGCCGGCAGCCTGTTAGGGCCAAAAAGCCTCACCACATGGTTTTTAAAGGGGCCATAAAGGTGGTTTGGGGTTTTTTTTGCTTAGCAAACTTTTTCCTGGCGTGTTTTGTTGTTGCTGTTAGGTATTTTTTCTGAAACCATCTGGCAACCCTACCAACAGCAGGAGTTGAACCAGGGAGCGGCACAGCTAAAGGGACAGGTTGCTACAACCTAAGTGGTGGGGGGGAACCTTTTGTGGGTTAGGGGGGCCGCACACAAGTGAGAAACAAAAAAAACAAAACAAAACAAAAAAACACCCCAAGCCCTCACTGACATAACCCCCAACTGAAGAGAAAGACACTCCCACATTCCTCTTAGACACTAGAGCCTTAGGGGGCCAGGTGAGTAGATTGTGTGCTCCAGCCCCATGGAGGGACAGCAGGAGCTGGAGCATCAGTGTGGGCTCCCTAAAGCTGGGAAGAGGGCTCCAAGACTCAGGGGCCGGATCCAGGCAAGCCAGGGGCCACATCTGGCCCCCAGGCCTTAGGTTCCCCACCCCTGCACTATAGGCAACTGCTGTAACAGACTCATCCTTTGCTGATAAGGCCCAGCCACAGACACATCATATGCTGGGGGATTACACA
The DNA here is from genome assembly GCA_032595735.1 of Pelochelys cantorii. Taxonomy (NCBI): domain Eukaryota; kingdom Metazoa; phylum Chordata; order Testudines; family Trionychidae; genus Pelochelys; species Pelochelys cantorii. Next base: position 9,612,064 of record CM064347.1, read on the forward strand.
CAGCCCCAGGGTTTTCCCTCCCAACTGTCTGCAACAATGGAGGAACACCAAAGGCCAGGGTGGTGTATCAGGTGTGTGATTAAGCCAGGGGCCTTGCTAGGTCAGTTTGCTTGGTGTCTTTATTGAGCAAGAAGAGAAAAAGAACAAGGGTTTGCTTTCAAATCTAACATGGGAGACCAGGAAGTGTTCGTGCCAGTTAGCGGATGCCTTCTCCCCATTGGCCCGTGCTCAGTAGCCGGCTGGCCCTGGCATCTCAGAGGAGGACAAAGGCCATGATGACTGAGGACACCAGGAGGCAGCAGCTGGACAGGGTGAAAGGTGGGAGGGCAGATCCCGGGGAGCCATTGCACAGATCTGTGTCACAGCAATGGATCCGCACCCCCGGCAGCTCCTGCTGTTGGCAGTGACGGGATGTGGCACAGCCACTGGTGAGCAGGATCCCCAGCACCACTGCGGAGCAAGCACAGAGCGAAGAGAACACGGTAAAACACAGTGCAAATCTAATCAATGGCGGGTGACCCTCAGAGAGAGTGGGTCCTGATTCCGGCCTGGCTTACTCTGATTTTAGCCCTCTCCCTTCCGTGAATTCGCCTGGCTTGTGCCCTTCCCGGCCAGAGCCAGCATCAGCTAGTTCTGCAAAAGCTGCTTCTCAAAAGCTGCCCAAGCCCCGTGGGATTCTCAGGCTTCTGAATGTGGACATGCACTATTTCCAGAGTCAGGAAACTCATCCTGTATCACTGTCCACAACCACAGCCCTGAGCTGCCCCTTCAGTTGCAGGCTGTGGTGATAGGCACTTTTGGAAATGTAAGCAGATCTATGAGCTCGGCGGTGGGCTAACTCACGTCCGGGGGCCAGATCCGGCCCACCAAGCATTTCTCTACAGTCCGTCCAGCTGATTAGCAGAGGTGCATACTTACAGCTGTCAGTGTCAGCTCAGCTGCCCCTTCACCCATCTTGCTCTGTCCTGCAGCCGAGCTGCTCCCAGGATTCTCCTGCTAGCTGTGCAGTTGGGGGTAGGGGTGCAGGAGAGAGGGGAGCCTTGAAGTCAGGGTGTCCCTCTGCCCCTGTACCCAATCTCTGTAGAGCAGGGGTCAGAGAGAGGAGACACACCGGAGAGCTGCTCCAATCTGAAGCATGTGACTCAGAGGAGTGCAGAATGGGGGGGGGGGGGGGGGGAGACAACAGAGCAGGACAGATTTCCCTTAAAGAGACAGAGCATGACTTCTCTCGGAAACTTAGCCAGCACGCTCATGCTCTGTGTCACTGTCACACACGCCCAGTCTGTGCCACACACACACAATCACTGTCACACACACACTGTCATACACACAGTCACTGTCCAACACACAGTGCCACACACCTCCCATCTCTGCACTACGCGCACACAGTCTGTGTCACAAAGTCTGACTCTCATGCACAAAGTTTCTCTCTTTCTCACTCACACACACTTTCTCTCTCTCTGTAACCCCAGCCCTACCCCTCCCACCCGAGGCCCCGCCCCTTCTGGGTGGCCTGTCACCAGCCCGTGACCACATACCAAAATTTGTTGAAGTGGCCCCCCTGCAAAAATTATTGCCCACCCCTTTATTAGATACTATGCCCAATGAAACATCATCTCTGCAAGCCAGGACCTGGTTCTTTGCAAGGGACTGGCAACTTCTTTACCCAACTGAGAATGGCTTTTGTTGCTCATACCAACTTCAAGGTCCTCATGGGCAGTGGATGAAGGTGAGGCTGGGGGAAGCAAGCCTCCAGCCCCGCCCCAGCCCTGCCCCTTCTGCCCAGGCTTTGCCTCCATGGGAGCCAAGTCCTCCCCCTCTCCCCGCACCCAGTGCATGGCCCAAGTCTCCCCCGCCCTGGAGCACAGGGAGGGCGGGCGCTTGGGAGCAACAACACTCCACCTCCCGTACACCTACAGTAGGCACTCTGGGTCGGAGTCTGGGTGGGCCCAGGCTGGCGGGTTGGGAAGGCAATGCCTTCCCCTGACTCTTATACCCGCCGCCCCTGAAGGCCCCAATCCAAGTCTCACTGCAGTCAATGGAAGCGTCTCTATTGTCTTCAAATGGGTGTTGATCACAGCCCATCTCAACAGCCTTTGGTCACTATGCTCTGACTAACAGGCTGACTTACAGGACACATGCTGCCCCCAATAGGGCTGTAACAAAACAGTATCACTGCATGGTACACGCCATTTGCTTTTGCTTTTGCACAACAGCATTGCTGATTAGAGAACCACTTCCCCCACCCTGCTCGGGCAAGCATTGAGTTTGTGGGACTGGAGGCAGACTTACCGCTTTCTGTTTTAATGCAGAACCGGTGTTTGAAGCCCTGGTGCGAATGAGAGCAGGTCATCACTTCTGGGTTGGCACAGCCTATGTCAAGGTACTTGGCGCCCACGATAATATTGCAGCCGTAGCACTGTAGTCCAGAAGCTAAACGAGACCATTGGAAACATGACTAGATTCTTCCCAGGGCAAATTCTTGCATTCTTTTCAGAGATTCGTTAGTAAAATGTTTGCGGTGCCTTTTACTTTGTCATGCTGTATTAAGCTATGAGTTACCAACTCAACCCAGTGGGCCAAAGGAATAGCCTCACACCATTGTAACTACACCTCCTTTTGCCCACTAGAGGTCACTGAGAAACCAGAGATACAAGAGACATCCCCGACCAAGCCTGAACGAGCGTACTTAGAAGCAGTTTTGTAAGCTGTAAAAGAAATCTTAGTGCAACCGGCTCCTCTGAGCCAACATTTGTGCTCAGACCCTCAAAGTTATTTAGGTGTCTAAATCTCATGGCATGTAAGAGCTTAAGTACCTTCGAGAATACAGCATTGGTGACTGTAGGTATAACCTACGTACCTAGTGTGGTTCACTCTCTCATGCAGTGCACTTAGACCACAGCAGCAGATAAAGGACAAGAGATCGCTACAGCAGGAGCTGAGAAGCAGCTGATCTTCAGCTCAAAGGGTAGAAGCTTCTATACTAAGCTCAAGAGGTCCTGAGTTCAAATCCAGTTGGTGGTGATTACATAGTGCAGGGGTGGGGAACCTGGCCCCAGAGCTGCTGCTCCTCCCCCCTAGCAGAAATGGTGAGCATGTGCTGGTACTTCAGCCCCCCCTGTGGGCAGCACACACTGGGTGAACAGAGGGGTGCAAATCAAGCACATTGAAATTGCTAATGAAGCAGGGATTTAAATATCTCATGCTTCATAACCTCTGTTGAAAATAAACCCTTTTTCAACAGATCCTGTATTCCTCAGAAAATGAGGTTTACAGGATCTGTTGAAAAAGGGTTTATTTTCAACAGATCCACGTCTAGACTGACAGGGAGTTTTTTTTTCGAAAAAAGTCCATTTCAGAAAAAGGCGGCAGCCATGTTTATGCTAATGAAGTTCAGGTTATTTAAATCCCTGCTTCATTAGCAATTTCAATGTGCTTGATTTGCATCCCTCTGTGGACAAAGAGGTGTAGTCTAGACACACCCAAAATCTACTAGCCTGGGCCTCCCTAGGCTCTGGTATGTAAGGGGAATGTAGGGAGTGACTGCTTCTCAGTCAGGGGCCATGTCAGTGAGGGTTTTGGGGGTTTGTTTTTTTTTGCTTCTCACTTGTGTGCCATCCCTGATTGATTTTTCTGAGAGTCAGCGGTCCTCCCACATCCTGAAAGGTGCAGTTCAAGTCTCTCTCTCTCTCTCTCTCTCTCTCTAGTCCAAGGTCTCCTAACCTATATTCTTGCCAGCAAGTTAAGGGAATGTGGATTGGATAAATGGATGGTAAGATGGATAGAAAGCTGGCTAGAAGGCTGGGCCCAGAGGGTAGCGATCAACAGCTCGGTGTCAGGATGGCAGTCGGTTTCTAGCGGACTGCCCCAAGGTTCGGTTCTAGGACCGGTTTTGTTCAATATCTTTATTAATGATCTGGATGAGGGGATGGATTACACCCTCAGCAAGTTTGCAGATGACACTAAGCTAGGGGGAGAGGTAGATATGCTTGAGGGCAGAGATAGGGTCCAGAGTGACTTAGACAAATCGGAGGATTGGGCCACAAGAAATCTGATGAGGTTCAACAAGGACAAGTGCAGAGTCCTGCACTTGGGACGGAAGAATCCCAAGCATTGTTACAGGCTGGGGACCAACCAGCTAAGCAGTAGTTCTGCAGAAAAGAACCTGGGGGTTACAGTGGATGAGAAGCTGGATATGAGTCAACAGTGTGCCCTTGTAGCCAAGAAGGCTAATGGCATATTAGGTTGCATTAAGAGAAGCATTGCCAGTCGATCCAGAGATGTGATTATTCCCCTTTATTTGGCTCTGGTTAGGCCACATCTGGAGTATTGTGTCCAGTTCTGGGCCCCCCACTACAAAAAGGATGTGGACGCATTGGAGAGGGTCCAGCGGAGGGCAACCAAAATGATTAGGGGGCTGGAGCATATGGCCTATGAGGAGAGGCTGAGGGAGTTGGGTCTGTTTAGTCTGCAGAAGCAAAGAGTGAGGAGGGATTTGATAGCAGCCTTCAACTTCCTGAAGGGAGGTTCCAAAGAGGATGGAGAAAGGCTGTTCTCAGTAGTGACAGATGGCAGAACAAGGAGCAATGGTCTCAAGTTGTGGTGGGACAGGTCCAGGTTGGGTATTAGGAAAAACTATTTCACTAGGAGAGTGGTGAAGCACTGGAATGGGTTACCTAGGGAAGTAGTGGAGTCTCCATCCCTAGAGGTGTTTAAGTCTCAGCTTGACAAAGGCCTGGCTGGGTTGATTTAGTTGGGATTGGTCCTGCCTAGAGCAGGGGGCTGGACTTGATGACCTTCTGAGGTCTCTTCCAGCTCTATGGTTCTATGATTCTACAAGTCTATAGGTCGGGACCCAAATATGGGTCGCCATTACATTTCAGAAGGGTCACCAGGTGTCTCCTCAGGTGGCTCTGCCCTCCCTCTTCCCTCCATTTTTGAATTGCCTTGGGTCACCAAGTCTTCCTGAATTGTCAAAATGGGTCCCCATCTAGAGAAGGCTGGGAACTCCTGCAAGTCTAGTCAAATAACTCTACTTGGGGCGTGTATTTGCTGGATCTGTTTCATTAGTAAACAGAAATCTAGACAATGACCTTTGAAGAGCCAAGAAAAATAATGTTGCTTTCATTTGCACATACATCATTGTTATTTGGATGCTTTTTTTTTCTCTCTTAAAGTCCTCTCTTTATTACTTATTCATTTATGTATTTATTTAAATATTTTTACCCCGCCTCTCCATTTAAAGTATTCAAGGTGCCCACGTATTTATATAAGAACATAAGAACGGCCATAATGGATCAGACCAAAGGTCCGTCTGTAGACCTGTCTTTCTACAGTGGCCAATGCCAGATGCCCCAGAGGGAGTTAATATAACAGGGAATCATCAAGTGATCCCTCTCCTGTCACCCATTTCCAGTCTCTGACAAACAGCAGCTAGGGACACCATTCCTACCCATCCTGGCTAATAGCCATTGATGGACCTAACCTCCATGAACTTATCCAGCGCTTTTTTGAACCTTCTCAAAGTCCTGGTCTTCACAACACTCTCTGGTGAGGAGTTCCATGGATTGACTGTGCACTTTGTGAGGAAAAACTTCCTTTTGTTTGTTTTAAGCCTGCTGCCTGTTAATTTCATGTGGTGACCCCTAGTCAAGATGAGACCACATTGCTCTTGCTCTAAACCTGCTACCTATTAATTTCATTTGGTGACCCCTCATTCTAGCAAACTTCAAACTGACAATGAACTATCAGAGGGGGCAGGAAAAGCAATTGTCTGTCACCTCTGGGACAGGGAGTCTCCCCACAGTGTTCCATTGTATCCTGATGGTACAAGGATAGCATATGTTTTCCTGTAGTCATGTCCTCGGAGAATTGCCTGGATCAGTTCTGGCTCAAGCCAGACACAGACAAACACACACACACACACCCCACAGAGAGGGGCTGCTGCAACAGGCAGCCGGTTCGCGAGGGGAACTGGTTTTTAAACTGGCTCCCCTGAGGGACCAGCTCCCGCCTGGCACCCCATGCTGTTGCCTCTGCTATGGACACACAGGTCCCCACAGTGGAGCTAGGAAGGTGGGTTCTGGAGGGATTTAAGGAAGGGCATGTTTGCCTAGGCAGCATAGGGTGGTGGGTTCAAGTCCCACCCCAACCCACCCCATCCCTGAAGGAACTATACAGAGTGGCAGGAGGTTCCCTGGGAGTGAGGCCAGAGTGCACTGGCTGACACCTCCACCCCTGGAGGCTATAGACTAGTCAAGTAACCAATAAGCATTCATGAAGTTATTCCATTAACCAACATTTAACATCCCTACTCCACAGTACTATTAAACTGAAACTTCAATGCCTGATGGCAGCCCAGGGGAGGGATGACAATTTTTTAGAGATGTGGTTTTATAATCTTCAGCAACACACTAATGAAATATTTTTAAAGCACATTTTAAACTAAGGCCCTGTCGACTCACCCAGTAAACCCAGAAACTGACAGTATAAACCTGGGGTTGGCAGATGCCTTGCTAAATGGCTTCATTGCCATCTGAATGGGACTTTCACAGGTTCGATGTTCTGCTAATAGTTCTGCCAGGCTTTTTCACTTTTAAATTAATCCTCTCTGGAGAAAGCAGAGCCACGGAACAGGGAGAGGAAGAAGCAGATGGATGGACATTAAGACCCAGCAGTGCCCCAAATTTTCTGGTGCCCTACACAGCTGTGTGTGCTTGTAAGGAGTCTAGGACAGTGACGTGGCCTCCCTCTGACCTGGGAGACCCCTTGGTGGGCGGGTCCAGCCTCACCCAACCCCGCCCACAGGAAGCAGGAAGGCAGAACCAGGGGTATAAGAGCTCAGAGCTCATTTGGAGCCCAGCAGCGGAACAGGCCAGACGCTTGGCTCTGGCTCAGGCCTGGGTGGACCAATCCAGTCATCAGGGCCCAGCGGGGGTCCTGGAGGCCTTGGCGAGTCTTTGGGTCATGGCAGCGGTCTCAGTGGTCTGGGTCAGTCGTCAGGGGCTGGCAGGGGTCCTGGGAGTCCAACCCAGTCCTCCCATCGGGCGCAGTGTAGCTGGGCCGTTCACTGAGGTAGCTGAGGCTGAGCGTCTGGCTTGTTAGGCCACCGGGCTCCAACTGAGCTTTGAGCTCTTATACCCCTGGTTCCACCTTCCTGCTTCCTGTGGGCGGGGCTGGGTGAGTCTGGACCCACCCACCAAAGGCTCTTAGAGGGCCCTTCTTCTTCTGGGTCAGAGGGAGGCCATACTGCTGACCAAGACTCCTTAGGGTACGTCTACACCAGCCACCCTAGTTCGAACGAGGGTGGCTAATGTAGTCATTCGAACTTGCAAATGAAGCCCGGGATTAAAATATCCCGGGCTTTATTTGCATGTTCCCAGGAGCTGCCATTTTTAAATGCCCGGTAGTTCAAACTCCCTGCCGTGGCACGGGCTAGGTAGTTCGAATTAAAGCTCCTAATTCGGACTACCATTACTCCTCCTGCAATGAGGAGTAATGGTAGTCCGAATTAGGGGCTTTAGTTCGAACTACCTAGCCCGTGCCGCGTATAGCCGCGGGCAGGTAGTTCAAACTACCGGGCATTTAAAAATGGCGGCGCCCGGGAACATGCAAATAAAGCCCGGGATATTTTAATCCCGGGCTTCATTTGCAAGTTCGAATGACTACATTAGCCACCCTAGTTCGAACTAGGGTGGCAGTGTAGACATACCCTTACAGTGCTGCATATGGGTAAGGACGACTCTTGAGTAATTCCTTGTCTACAGCAGCATTGGCTGTCCCAATTGTTTCACTGCTCCCTCTGCAGTGCTGGAGACCTGCTAGTGCTTCCACATCCCACCTACAGCCCTCCAAATAATAGTACTTCGTCCTTCTGTAAGTCCTCTCAGCTTCTGATCTCAAAGCAGTTCACTATATAGATAGGGAAATTAAGGCACAGAAGAGCTTTTCCAGAAGGGTCAGGAACAGAATCCAGAATTCCTGAATCATGCTAGAGTGACCCATATGCCTCTTTTTACATCACATGTGATTATATTCCTTCAGTTTCTGAAACTGCCATGACTCAACAATGACTAGGTAGATCCTTGGCGGAAATGCCCTTAAGTGCCCTCCAAACATAAATCACATTTTAGCAGCAAGGAGGTTAAAAAAGCAACTTCAAACAACCAGCTGGCACATTTATAACCTTACCGATTGGCAGCACTTACCCACTGGAAGAATGAAAGCCACCGTCATCAGAGAGAGAATCCCATAGGCAACGCCAAGGCTGTATCTTAACAGCATGGGGATCAATTCCAGGGATCCGCTCTATGTTAAAAAACAAAACAAAGTGAATGTTGTGTGTGCAAAGTGTAGACAGGCCAGCTAACCCTTGCAGCCATGCACGCCCGCTACAATTTCCAGGCATATGGATCATTCCGCATTACATGCCAATCATCTTTGTTATTAATTCAGAACCATGGAAACCTTCTTTAGAATAACATAATGAAACAGACAGACAGAAAAAGGCAGTCCATACGGATAAGATCTTCTTTCAGTCGTCCCCTAAATCTCCCAATCGCTGCAGTGTTGGGGTTTTTTGTTTTCCTCCTGAGAAATTCCCCTGATTCTTTCGCTGCTTGAACAGACGTGTGTGTGTGTGTGTATGTGTATGTGTAACCCTCGGTTATTTCTGTCCTATTTCCTCTATCCACGATCGTTACCCATTAATACTACCACGCAGCAGCTCTTGGAGAGAAATTCTCCCTAATCAAGATTTAGTTCTAAATCCACTTGGAAATCCTCTAATTCGGTTGGATTAGACAGAAGGTTTGAGGGGGTTTTCCCCTTTCTTTCTTTTTCCTCTTTCAGCTTTTTCATCTGGGAGAACTGACTTTCTATGCCATATTGTGCTATTTAAAGAGGCCAAGAATAATTTTATTAAAGAGAAATGGGATGACTAAATGTAAATCCCAAATGAATATTTTAGTACAAAAAACACCCCCCCTCCCCGGGGTGATGATGGTGTCAGAGGAAAATCTGAGGCAGGCAGAAATGGGTTTGTGATTTTTTTTAATCATTTGCTTAAAAGAAAAGCAGTTTATTTTTTAAACTAGAGAGAGGCCTGAAGTAAAATTTCAGATCTGCACAGTACCTTGCTGAACATTGGGAAGGAAAGATGGTCTAGTGATTAAGATGCTGTCATAGGAGATCAGAGTTCAGTTCCCTGTCCTGTTACCAATATCATGGATGCCCTTGATGAAATTATGGAGTCTCTCGCTGCCTCTGTTTACAATGCGGATAATAGCCCTGCCCTGCCTCATAGGCTTGTTGTGAAGTAATAATATTACCTCGCTCTTATAAAGCATTTTTCATCCATACATCTCAAAGCACTCTACAAAAGGGCGCAGTACAATTATCCCCATTTTACAGATGTGAAAACTGAGGCAAAACCAGGCACGTGGCTTAAAATCAAAGCATCATAGAACCATAGAAGATGAGAGTTGGAAGACACCTCTGGAGGTCATCCAGTTCAACCCCCCCCCCCACACACACACTGCTCAAAGCAGGACCAACCCCAACTATATCATCCCAGCTATGGCTTTGTCAAGCCAGGGCTTAAAAATCTCTAGGGATGGAGATTCCACCACCACCCTCGAGAACCCATTCCAGTGCTTCCCCATGCTCCTAGGAAAATAGTTTTTCGTAATAGCCAACCTAGACCTCCCCCACTGCAACTTGAGACCATTGCTTCTTGTTCTGCCATCTGTCACTGCTGAGAACAGCCTCTCTCCATTCTCTTTGGAACCCCCCTCCCCGCTTCAGGGAGTTGAAGGCTGCTATCAACTCTTCTCTTCTGTGGACTAAATAAACCCACTTCTCTTACCCTCTCCTCTTAAAAGTCATGAGCATCCCCAACAAGCCAGGTGTAAAGCCAGGAATGGAATCTAAGGCGCACTACAATATTTGTCACCATCAGACCACATAGACACTCACTAGAAGTGCTTATTGGCCACACACCAAGACATTTGGAAGTGCAATTCAGAGAGCTTCAGATCCTTCCTTCCCATTTGTTTTAATAGGATTTGGGCGGCTAAATACATTAGGCTGCTTTGAAAATCTTAGCCAAAATCTAGATCTGAATTTTGCAACTGCTCCCTTTCTTTACAACAGCATGAACCAATCCCTGGACTCAACATCCCTTGTCCCCCAGGCTTGGAAGGCTCGGGCCCCAATCCTGAAAAAACCTCCACCTCAGCCAGCTCTTTTGCCCCTTGGACTTCAAATCGGTTTTGCATGGGCACAGGTGGCTCTACCTTCTATTCAGCTGCACCAGTCTCAAAAATCATGGAAGCCTTAGCCCAGGGACAGGGAACCTTTTTGGGGTCACAGGCCACTGAGCCACAGAAAAATCAGTTGGGGGCTGCACACAAGCGAGAAGCAAAAAAAACCAAACCAAAACAACAAACCCTCACTGATTTGGCCCCTGACTGAGGAGAAAGACACTCCCCGACATTCCCCTCACACACCAGAGCCTGGGGGGGGGGGGGCGGGTCAGGCTAGTAGATTTTGTGTATCCCAGCCCTGTGGGGGAGTAGCGGGAGGAGTGGAGCACCAGCACTGGCTCCCCAATGCTGGGGGGATCCCTGAGCCTCAGGGGCCAGATGCAGGGAAACGGGGGTTCACATCCAGCTCTCAGGCCTTAGGTTCTCCATCCCATCAGCCTGATCCAAATTAGCACTTCCATTAGTGCTCTCATTAAACAATAGCTGGTTGGAAAACAATATTCCAGACGTGTGAAAAATGTTGAGATTCTGGAGGGAAAAGTGATCCAACAGACCCAAGTTGTAACAAGAGGTACGAGGAAGGAGAAGAAAGATGCACAAGCACAGTGGATGCATTAAAAACAAAAGGGCACAAATGGGAGAAGAGCCCAGGGCTGATTTCAAACCATTGTGACACGCCATTGACCTCAGTTGAGGTATCGCTGATTTATACCCGCCTGAGATTAGAATCAGGCACACTGATGACACCTCAGGTCTTGCTGATTTGCACCAATGAGACCAGAATCAGGCCAACCAGCGGGGAACGTGGAGGGAGGATCTCGGGTGGCAGGAAAGAAGCATTTGGAAGAGGCAGCAGGAATTCAGTCTGTGTCCACATGGCTGGAATGTTAGCTGCAATTGCACCCTTCCTGTAAATAGCTCTCTTAATAAAGAGTCAGTTTAGCTTCACAAACATGAAGCCCTTTCGTGTTATTACCCAGCACTTGGCATGTGGAACAAGTCTTGGGCTGCTCATGCTTTGTGTCAGTAACATCTGAATCAGGCCCACGGACATGAATGGAGTTCTTGCTGATTTGCACCCATGAAAGCTCACGAGGTGGACTAAGGGCACAGGCTCAGAGCAGGACTGAGATACAGTCTGCTAGAGCAAAGACAGGGGCACTCTCTCTTCTACTGGATTCAGAATTTGCAATTGCTGCTGGCAATGCCCCGGCAGGAGGGCCCTGTTGGCCAGATCAGCACCCCACCCCCGCCGCACTCAGCCCACCACATCCTCTCCGTTCTTGGCCACCTCATCATTGCTGTCCCAGACTCCCCACGTCCAGAGCCCAAGCTCTCAATGCAGCTAATTGGACTTAAAGAGCTAATGCTCACTGAGAGGAGAGGACAACTGCATGTATGGGATTAAAAAATTAAAATGGCAAAATAAGCCGCTTAGCAAGTATGGCCGTCAACCTCTCATTAGCTGGGCCGGAGAAAGCAGTTTCTCCAGGTCACACCCTCTCACCCAGTGTCTGACTCATGCCGCGGGGGTCACAAGGAATGAATAGGAGCGGAAAGTGCTGGCAGCCTGAGGAAATCTCTCCGCGTTTAAAGGGATGATGAGGGGGCAACAGAAGCAGAGAAGTAGATTCTTTGATCATTGTTCCTTTTGTTCCATACCGTGCCCAGGCCGGCATGCCATGTGAATAAAGCGTCCCACGTGGCGGGAGAAGTGGGCTGGGTTGGAGAAGATGTTTTCTCTGCCCACCACAGCACTTCTGTAGCCCTTTTTTACTCCATGGTTTCAAAATGCTTTTCGAGGCGGAGTACGGCTAGCCATGTTTTCCAGATGGGGAAACTGAGGCACTGGGCAGTTAAACGACTTGCCCAAGTCCACACACCCAGTCAGTGGCAACATTGGGAGCAGCACCCAGCTTGCCCAGTTCTGATCACATGTCACCTGCTTGGTAAATACATTACGCATCCTCCTTTAGCAGCTGGTCCATCCAGGATAATAGCCTACTATTGCTATCTAATAATGGAATTTACTCCTTTAACTCAAGTGGTAACTGTCAGTGCTTCGAAGCTGAAAAATCCCAGGTTCAAAGCTCAGTGGGGATTCACAAGGGAGCCAGCTCAGGTTCAGTTTGTATGGTCCGATGCCCTGCACACGGCCCCAGCAACATGGCTCCAGCCATTGGAGCAGCAGCCACTTGCCATGTGGCTTCGGCCCTTGTCCCATCTGGGCGTTTCTGCCATGTGACTCTGGCCTTGGTCCCAGCCAGGGTGTGCTCGTCACGCAACTATGGCCCTGGTCCCAGCCAGGGCCATCTGCCACGTGACACTGGCTGAGGCTACCGGAGCAGGGGCTGCCGCTTGCCACACAGCCCCAGCTCTTCAGCTGAAGGGCTGAAGCTAGGGCCATGTGGTGCCTGCCCTGTTGCTCCTGGGGCATGGCAGCTGCCTGGCACACAGCCCTGCCCTGGGGCAGCTGAGCCGCCACTGCAGGGTTCATCTGAGGAGGTGGGCGGGCTTCAAATTCTCGGTGCGCACCTGCACAAGTGCACACCTTAGCAGGAACACAGGTCCACAGCCACAAAAGTAACCAGACTCCCCTTTTCCAGTGAAATCAATGGAACAAGACTCTTCCCTGGCAGGAGAAGGGCTGTCTGACTACTTGCTGTCTGTTTCTCCAAAAGAAATGAACGATTATGCTATGGATTTGTCCTTGGGAAATCTCCTCACTAATTAGGATGTATGGTTCGACTAGCAGCTGGAAATTGAGCCTTATCACCTTGTGAACCCATTCAGTAGCAAGTGTGGTCATTACTATTTCACTTGGAGGCTACACACACTTGTCTAAGTCAAGTGCAAGCACTCAGGGTGGCCAATTAATGTTGAGGCAAAGGAGCAGAGCCGGGGAGAGTGGTCCCAATAATGCAGACGTGTATTCAAATCACGAAATGACCCCCCGTGCCTTGCCTCAGAACAATATGAGTATAACAAATGTCTACCACCGTGAAGACCAGAAGCCTGGGGGGAAGAGATCAAGTGCCCATTTGGGATTAATTACATACAGACGTCATTCCTAGGATTCAACAGACAGAGGAAATTTAAGACTACGGCTACACTACCAAGTTTGGTCAACGAAACATTTGTTGACACCCAAAAGCCGACAAACAAACATCACCAGGGGGCATTCACACTCGCGCCCTCTGTCGATAGATTATGTCCACAGTAAGGCACCATCATCGACAGTGTGAGCCAGAGGTGACGCGGGGAAGCACCCAAGAGGTGCACTGCTCCCCTATTTCACCAACACCTTGATTGCTAAATGGGGTGCTCTCTCATGCCCCCTCCCCTGGCAGGCACCAGTCGCCTTAATGCACTATGGGTATGGGTTGTGGGAAGGAGGGCTGAGCTGATCCTGCCACATCCTGGGATTCTCTCCAAGTCCTCCCATAGCCTCCTCCACTGCTGGGAGAGGCATCATGAGTAGCTCTGTGAGCTCTCCATGCTGAGGGATGTCAAAGCAACACAGCTGTCTTTCCAGCCCTCCTCCTGCAACCGCAGCCTGGCTGCCACTGTGTTCCTAGCTGGGAAGAACAGGAGCACTCCAATGATTTGCTCTTTTTCATTTGTTCCCCAAACAGAGCAGCTCACTCAGGTGTCAGATACTTCCCAGAGCTTTGAAAGGGGAGGGGGGGCGGTGCATGCCTGCAGGGCAGCAGAGATCACAAAACACTGAGCAGAGCCAACAGGGCAGGCATTGTGGGATACTGATGGAAGCCAGTTCTCTGGACAAAACAAACAATAGAGCCCACACTGGCTCTTTGTTGACAATAAAGGGAGGGGAAGAGACAAATGTCTCTAGCAGGGGTGGAAGTTTTTTGTCACCATAACTAGGTGTTTTTCCCTGACAAAAGTTGCATTGCAGGGTAAACACCTTCACAGTTTTGTCACCAAAAGGCAGTTTTTGGTGACAAAATATGCCAGGGTAGACAAGGCCTAATTTAGACCTCTTGCTAGCAAAGCAACTCTTTTCAACCAACACATAAGACAGCACTCCCAACATGCAAGATGCTTTAGCCTTATCTAACAAAAGAGTTGTCATCCCCTGGTGTCTAGCTAGGCAAGCACACCGCACAGGCAGAACAGGAGCATTCCAATGATTTGTTCTTTGTTTGTTCCTCCAAAGCAGGGGTGGGCAATAATTTTTGTCGGGGGGGAGCACTCCAAGATTTTTGGTAAGTGGTCAAGGGCCGCTCTCTTCTATGGAAGGGGTGCGGGGGTCTAGGGTGGAGTCTGGGTGCAGAAGGGTGCACGGGGTAAGGGACTGGGGTGCAGGAGATGGTGTGGGGTCTGAGCGGGTGTTTGGGTGGAGGAGGGGGTTGTGAGCTGGGTTGGGGAATTTGGGGTGTCGAGTCCAGGAGGGGGTCTGGGTGCAGGAAAGGATTCTGGCCTGGGGGAAAGGTGAGGGAGGGGGTACAGGGTTTGGGAGGGAGTTGTCACCTGGGGCAGGGCGTGCAGAGGGTTTGGATGGTGACCTGGGGGAGGGAGTTGGGGTGCCGAAGGGGCTGGGGTGCCAGAGGCAGGTGCTGGCTGGGAGGAGTTTGTCTAAGTGTCTCCTGGCCAGCAGGCTGCAGCACCCCAACACAGGCTGGGCTCCCTGCCTGTTGCAGCCTCAGCCGGCTTGAAAATACAGGCTGTTCCCTCCACCTGGCTCTCAGTTGTGAGTAGGGGAAAGAGGCTTGCTCTGCCCCCAGATCCCTAGTCAACCTCTCAGCTCCGATTGGCTGGCTGTGTCCAGCCCAACGGAGCTGAGAAATTGGCTGAGGTCAGTTCTTATTGGGGTCAGTTCTGATTATTTCTGGCCAATCAGAGCGGAGGATTAGGCTGGGGGTGGGGAGATCGCGCAAAGCCTCTCCCTCCCTTCAGAGCAGAGAATCTCAGGGACTGTGTTTTAAACTGCAGCAGCTGTGTGTGCCTGAGTGTCCCAGCAGGGTGGTCCATGGGCCGGATCCAGCCCCCAGGACATATTTTGCCCAGCCCCGCCCCAAAGGGAGCAGCTCACTCAGCTGTCAGATACTTCCCAGAGCTTTGAAAGGGAAAGGGCGCGTGCCTGCAGGGCAGCAGAGATCACAAAACACTGAGCAGTGGGCTCAGGGCAGGCATTGTGAGATACTGTCTGAGGTCAGTTCTGTTGACAAAACAAACAGCAGCATCTACACTGGCTCTGTGTTGACAATAAGCAGGGGAAGTCTCTTATAGGGGTGGACGTTTTTTGTCACTGAAACTGGGCATTTTTCCCGACAAAAGTCGCATTGCTGTGTGCACGCTCTCACTGTTTTGGCAACAAAAGGCAGTTTTTGGTGACAAAACTTAGTAGAGTAAACAAGGCCCAACTTTCAATCTTCAATAAACTACAGCTGTTTCTGAGTTGAGAGACCACTTGCATGAAAGAAGATCTAATGTCAGCAGCTGCAAATCATCATAGCCCTGTTGATGAGCTGACGGAGATACACTGATTTAGGGCCAGATTCGATATTCAGCTAGCGTAAATGTGCACCAGTCTTCAACCAAATCACCTACTTCCATGAACTTGTCCTGGCCAAGCTAGGCTAGGTATTTGGGAGGCGAGGATCCCAACCTGGAAATACAAATGTGCCAAGGAAAGCAAGGCCACTAATTCAATTAGCAACCCTCTTCTATTTGATTCAGGGTTGAACTCCCACCAGGACACATTGGTGTCATAGAGCACTGAAAATTGGCACCTCCAGCAACACAAAATCTTGACCATTTGCAGTCTTGACAGCTCTCACAGCATTCTTTACAAGAGCAAGGCTTTTAACCCAGTCCTGACTTGGTAACTTTCTGCTTCCCCGAATCCCCTCTGCAATTTCATTTGATATTAGAATTCTGTTTCACTTTCTATCCAAAATGAAGCTTTTGCCATTCAGGTCAAAAGAGCTCAGCTGATCCAGGCAGTGGTTAGAGCAGAGATGTGGAGAGGTCGTGTACTCTTTTATGCTCCACCCATAACATAAGCTCCTCCCACAATGAATGCTCCACCCATGTGAATCACCAAAAAAAGACATCGCTCTGTCGATCAGTGGTTTCAAAACGATGGGTCCTTCTCCCAAGTGGGGCTGCACCCTCAGCAGATGAACATACAAATCAAATCCAAACACATCCAGCCCCATTTGTCAAAATGATCTGGACAAATTGGAGAAATGGTCTGAGGCAAACAGGATGAAGTTTAATAAAGGCAAATGCAAAGTGCTCCACTTAGGAAGGAACAATCAGTTTCACACATACAGAATGGGAAGCGACTGTCTAGGAAGGAGTACGGCAGAAAGGGATCAAGGGGTTATAGTGGACCACAAGCTAAATATGAGTCAACAGTGTGACACTGTTGCAAAAAAAAGCAAATATGATTCTGGGATGCGTTAACAGGTGTGTTGTGAGCAAGACACGAGACGTCATTCTTCCGCTCTACTCTGCGCTGGTTAGGCCTCAGTTGGAGTATTGTGTCCAGTTCTGGGCACCGCATTTCAAGAAAGATGTGGAGAAACTGGAGAGGGTCTAGAGAAGAGCAACAAGAATGATTAAAGGTCTAGAGAACATGACCTATGAAGGAAGGCGGAAAGAACTGGGTTTGTTTAGTTTAGAAAAGAGATAGCAGTTTTCAGGTATCTAAAAGGGTGTCACAAAGAGGAGGGAGAAAACTTGTTCATCTTGGCCTCTGAGGATAGAACAAGAAGCAATGGGCTTAAACCGCAGCAAGGGAGGTTTAGGTTGGACATTAGGAAAAAGTTCCTAACTGTCAGCGTGGTCAAACTTCCTAACTGTCCGGGTGGTTAAACACTAGAATAAATTGCCTCGGGAGGTTGTGGAATCCCCATCTCTGGAGAAATTTAAGAGTAGGTTAGATAAATGTCTATCAGGGATGGTCTAGACAGTATTTGGTCCTGTCGTGAGGGCAGGGGACTGGACTCGATGACCTCTCGAGGTCCCTTCCGGTCCTAGTATTCTATGATTCTATGATTCACTCTCCAAGATGGCATCTTCCATGCAACGTGATCTCTCGTGCACCATACATGCCAGGTCATAGTGCCTGGAAGATGCCATTTTGTGGAGCACGTATTTCTATTCAGGGCCCATGCTGGCACTGCATGTGCTTCAGTCTCCAGTGGTTAGTCTAGTAATGTAATTATGGGGTCACAGGAATCAGTAAGTCTCAGAAGGGGGTCATGCAGGCAAAAAGCTTGGTGCAGACATTCAAAATATGGTCCTGGTGACACTTGATTCATAGAATCATAGAACACTAGAACTGGAAGGGACCTCGAGAGGTCATTGAGTCCAGTCCACTGCCCTCACAGCAGGACCAAGCACCGTTGTCATGGATTTGAGGGATGGCCAGCAGCCTGGGGACTAAGGGGTTAACTGTACCTAGCCAGGTAGCAGTCAGCCAATAGAAATGCAGATAGGGATTTTCCAACTGAGACAAAGGAATTTTGGGGTTTTCCTTCCTTTGTCTCTGCTCCAGTTGGCACTCTAGATACTGAGGGAGACAGAAGACATGTCTGTCTCCAAGAAAAAGACTTCAAAATGTGTAAGTAGAGTAAAGTTTAGATAAATCCATTGGCTGCGTCTAGACTGGCAAGTTTTTCCGCAAAAGCAGCTGCTTTTGCAGAAAAACTTGCCAGCTGTCTACACTGGCCACTTGAATTTGCGCAAGAACACTGACTCTCCCGTTCGGGAAAAAGCCCTCTTGAGCAAATGCTTTTGCGCAAGAGGGCCAGTGTAGACAACTGAGAACCGTTTTGCGCAAAAAAAGCCCCGATGGCGAAAATGGTGATCGGGGCTTTTTTTCACAAAACCGCGTCTAGATTGGCACGGACGCTTTTCCGCAAAAAGTGCTTTTGCGCAAAAGCGTCCGTGCCAATCTAGACGCTCTTTTCCGCAAGTGCTTTGAACGGAAAAACTTTTCCGTTAAAAGCATTTGCGGAAAATCATGCCAGTCTAGACGTAGCCATTAGGTTTTATTGTTTTCTGTTGTGGGACTTTGAATCTGATGTCTGTGCTGTTAGAAATGGGTTTTTTCTCCTTTTTGTAACTAAGTTTGGAGCCCATGGGAAAATTCCCCCCGAGTTTATTAATTGGTGGCTCTTGCCATCTAGCCAATCCAACTATGCTTGTAACAGGAGTATTGTTTTGATAATAAAAGTTCTTTCTTTTTTTATTAACCTGGTATTGGTACAGTTCTGTGTACTGGAAAAAAATCTATCTGTGGGTATCTGCATGCCTCTGACAAGAGGGCAGCACCCACAGACTGCAGTTTATATTTTCTCTTTCTTTTTCAAGCCCTTTGGCGAAAAGAGCTTGGGGGTGCCCTGGGCCTGGTTTCAAGTGTCCACCCGTTTGTGGGTTCAAAAGCACTTGATGGTGGCAGCGGATTTTTTTGTCCCCAAAATCTAGGTTTTTAGGGTTTTGGGGCAAGCTTTATACCAAAGCCGGGAGAAATAAGGTTTTGGGGTACTTTTGCAGACCCCCACTTCTACATTTATCATGCCAGAGTGGGGAATTAGCCATGACAACCATCTAGATCAGTGTTTCTCAAACTATGTTCCGCAAAACACTGGTGTTCTGTGAACAACTCGCAGGTGTGCCGCGGCCTCTTCTTTGTTTTTGTCTTTTTTTGTCTGACAACAATTTTGTTTTGAAGAAATTTTTCATAGGTGTTCCGCATAAAAAATATTATTGTTTGGTGTTCTGTGGTCTCAAAAAGTTTAATAAACAATGGTCTAGCTCATCCCCGATAGTTGTTTATCCAACCTGCTCTTAAATATCTCCAGTGATGGAGATTCCACAACCTCCCGAGGCAATTTATTCTAGTGTTTAACCACACGGACAGTTAGGAAGTTTTTCCTAATATCCAACTTAAACTTCTTTTGCTGCAATTTAAGCCCATTGCTTCTTGTCCTATCATCAGAAGCCAAGGAGAACAATTTTCCCCCCTCCTCCCTGTGACACCCTTTTAGATACTTGAAAACCGCTATCCTGTCCCCTCTCGGTCTTCTCTTTTCCAAACTAAACAAGCCCAGTTCTTTCAGTCTTCCCTCATAGCTCATGTTTTCTAGACCTTTAATAATTTTTGTTGCTCTTCTCTGGATCTTCTCCAGTTTCTCCACTTCCTTCTTGAAATGGCGTGCCCAGAACTGGACACAATACTCCAATTGAGGCCTAAAGAACGACTTCTCGTGTCTTGCTCACAACACTCCTGTGACTGAATCAAGGGGACTCCTGGAATCTGGCTCCCATGTGGTGACGGACAATTTAAACATAGCTGCCTCTCATTTAGGGTTATGGTAAATGGAAGCATCTGCAAATGACACCCACTTAGATCCCCAACATTAAAAGTCACTCGGGGTAAATTATGCAGCCTCCCACTTCCTGCTCAGAGAAGGAATGAAAGATGCTCAGTGATAATTTAGAGCTAACAGTCCTACTATTTAACACCTGGAGCAGAAATTTGGCCGGGAACTTCGACTCGTCTCCCTGTTTCTTCCAAAAGCAATGACTGAAGCGTGATGCTGCTCAGCTCCCGAGGTTTCCGCTTGAGGTGCTTCGGTTGCTGATTTGCTTTGGCTTCTTGCTTTCATTTCCTCTTAGATTCCATTCTTTTAGAGCATGTTTTTGGTGCTGTCACCATCTTTGGGATTAGCATAAACGTCCTCCATCGCGTCATTAGCTCTGATGTAATTTACAGAGCTTTATCAGCACTGGACAATTGGGATCAGCAAAGGGCCTTCCTCCCCTGATTGAGAAAAATTTGATTAACAAGTTCATGGTACATTCACGTTCTCACTTAAACCTTTGGGATACCAGAAAGATGGATAAACCGAGTGCAGATTAGATGGTTTTGTGGTAAATCCTTCTTAGAGCTCATCCCCAACCAGAGGCATAATTTATCACATGGCACTAATTTCTCTTTCTCAGTCAAATCCCCCAGTGAATGGGTCTGTGTCTAGGGCAGCTGGAATGCTAGTTTATTGTGAATGCTGCAAGCACAAAAACTAGTATGTCTGTACCTGACATGTTTGCTGATTGTAAACACTGGGTTTGCAGTTGCTCTTATATACTCATTTTTCATATAATTTTCTAAAAAGCCTATTGAGTGTGTTCAAACTATGAAAGAACATAATAAAATAATAAAACACTCCACTGTCACCAGTGGTTCTCAAAGATGTTAGTTAATTAACCTCTGGGAGGTCTGCCTTATTGTATTCATTTTACCGAGGGATGAAATGAGCCCCAAAGAGATTAGGACTTGTCTCAGATCAGACACAAAAGCGTCCATGGTAGAACTAGAGATAGATACCAGGAGGCAGTTGGTGTAAATTGAACAATGGAACAATGACTATTTACACCAGCTGACGATTTGCCCCCCAGCAGAGCTGATGCCAGTGTTTTGTGCTGACCTTTAGAGGACAAAGACCCCCCCCCCCCCAAGAAATTCTGCTCGCCGTGCTTTTGGGAGGAAGGAAACTGTTCTTGGTTTGGTCCATTCAGAATTTGCCAGCACTTGCGCAAGAGGGCAGTGTAGACGCTCGGCAGGGATTTCTTGCGCAAGAAAGCCCTATGGCTAAAATGGCCATCAGAGCTTTCTTGCACAAGAGAGCGTCCACGCTGCCATGGATGCTCTTGCGCAAAAGCACAGCTTGCGCATGGCAGTGTGGGCATTTTCTTGCACAATACTTCTTGCACAAGAACCCTTGCGCAAGATGTTCTTGCGCAAGAAGCCACCAGTGTAGACACAGCCTAGGGCTATGTCTACACTGGTAGCTTCTTGCACAAGAACAGCCGTTCTTGCGCAAAAACTTGCCTGCTGTCTACACTGCACACACGTTCTTGCGCAAGTAAATTTACAGTACAGCGTTGTAAAACAGGGCTTCTTCCGGAAGAGTTATTCCTCTCCCCACGAGGAATAAGCCCTCTTGCACAAGAGCTCTTCCACAAGAGGGCATTGTAGAGAGGCAGCATGAATTTCTTGCGCACGAAGCCCCTGTGGTTAAAACGGCCATCAGAGCTTTCTTGCGCAAGAGGGCATCCACACTGCCATGGATGGTCTTGCGCAAAAGCACATCTCTTGCAGAAAAGCACGTGCCAGTCTAGACGCGCTCTTGTGGAAGACTTTTTGCGCAAGAACTCTTCCACAAAACAGTTCTTGCGCAAGAAGCTGCCAGTGTAGACGTAGCCCTATAGGGGATTGCACTGGGATTAGTTAGAATTCACAAGGGATTCAGAATTCAAGATGCTCATCCCCCACACCACCCCTATTTCTCAATGGTTCATTCCTAGGCCTGGAGCTTTTCAGACCTACAAAGGGCCATCCAACCAGGTAACATGCCAAGTTACCACAGGATGCCTTTTATGTCGGTTCATGTCTCCGTATGCAAGGGAAGAACATACCCATTTGGCTTTTATCCTCATCCCATCCCACCCCCATCCTACGGACTCTCTTGCCTGAGCCACATCTGAAACTGAGAGTGTAAACTCCCTGGCCCAAGAGCTGTGCCTTCCTAAGCCTTGTGTGGCACACCCAGAGAGCTGCAAAATAATAACCACAACAGCCACCTTGTCTGTGACATCATCCTGGGTGCTCACCCCGCAGCACGTGTCATGACAGAATGCTCTGCATGCCCAAAGGTGCCACAGAGCAGCGGTTTTCAAACTTTTTTTTCTCATGATCCAGTTGAAGAAAATCTGGAGTGTGGGCTCCAGGGTGGGGCGGAATATGAGAGCTTTGGAGTGTAGGGCGGGCTCTTGCTTTGGGGATGGGTCAGGGCTGGGGCAGGAGGGGCTTACCTTGAGCAGCTCCCGGTTAGCAGTGCAGTGGGGGGGCTAAGGCAGTTTCCTGCCTCTCCTGGCATTGCAGACCATGCTGCGCCCCAGAAGCAGCCAGCAGCAGGTTTCCAGCCAATGGGAGGGCAGATCTAGTGCTCGGGGCAGGGGCAGTGCACGGAGCCCTGTGTGCTCCCCTTACCCCCATCTTTGGAGCCGGGCGTGCTGCCGGCTGCTTCTGGGGCACAGCGCAGTTTGCAGTGCTAGGACAGGCAGGGAGCTGCCTTAGCACCCTCACTGTTCACCTGATCCCCTGCAGCAAGGAGACCCAGTGCCTGATATTCCACCACCCAGTCCTGGGGCGTGACCCCTAGTTTGAAAACCACTGCCTTAAAGAAACTGCTGGTAAAGGCAGATCTGTGTTTCAGCTGGGACGCTCTGTCGGAAAAGGGACCTCTTCCACAACCTGGGGATTGCTGGAATTAAAAGGTGGTGGTTCAGCTCCTTCTATCAGCCCTAGAATCTGCCTCGGTGCTGTTCAAATCCAGCAGGCTGAAAAATGCTGATAAATTTCCATGCACAATTTGTAACTACTTTTGGTCTCACAGGTTTCAAACAGCCACTCCAACAGGGGCAGATGACCTCTCCTTCCTGCAATGAAAGGGATTTCTTGAGGGCCCCCCGTTGCATTTTTTGGGTCCCACGCTTATATGGCAATATCCATACCAGACCAGTCTCTCCCTGATGCCTCAGTTCAAGGTTTCATGACCAGAGAGGTGTGACACACAGCCCAGGAGGAGGCTTACAAGGGTAAACACACCCCATAGGCCTGATCTCTCTCTCAGTGGTGCAAAGTATAAACAACTCCACTGGTAGCATCAGTGTTATAGGCCAGAGGTGGGGGAGGTTCCTCCTTCAGCCAGGATCAGGGAAACCTTGCAGTTCTTAGCTGTACCCCACACTCTCTGTTCCTGGGGGGTCCTAGAAATAAATCCCTATTCTCTGCCTCCTTGGGGTCCCAAGAATGCTAAATTGCCAGCCTTGCCAAAAGCCTTGAAATGACAGGATTCCCTTGGATACACACAGTTACACACAGAACAAGAACTGCAGTGAAAAGGGGTTTTTTTTGTGTTTTTTTTTTTTTTAAGAAAATTGATTTTAAAAAAGCAGACATTGAAAATATAATCAAATAGGGAAAAGCAAGGTAAAGTGGGTGATGTAATATCTTTCATTGGACCAGTTTCTGTTGGGGAAAGAGACAAACTTTCACAGAGCCTCTGGTGTGGGGCTTCTTCTATTTTAAAAAACGAAGTTTTGTGAAACGATGAAGTTTCTGTCCCGGTTGGGATTCGAACATTCAACTCCCACGCTGCCACGTCCCGCGGCGGCCTCCATCATGGGTGAGGCGGATAGACGCTGTGAGCAGCAACCAGCTGCCACATTCAAAATGGCCAGTAAATGTATCCGCTGCTTGATGACGGCTGATTCGACTAATATGTGAGGGGTTGTTCGCGCGTCAGGCGCTTTTTCAGGCCAAACCAACGTCTCGCTCTTTGGGATACTCGCCACAGTCGAAAGCAGGAGCCTTTCGCATTTTTAGGAGATAAAATTCAGCACGCTCTTGTACTGTAATCAGATGACTCCTGTATTCTGATTGGTTAAAATGCATGAATATATTAGAGACTCAGAGACCGGCAATTTCCTAGTCTTATTCGCTTTATTGAATTATTTTGCATGTAAATGTCATTACCAATCCCCACATCAGTCAACATACATTCGTTTATGAAGCTACTAAATAGCATGAAGAATCAAATTACTAAGATTGACTATGTTTTGCAACATGTTTCTTTATTCACTGTAAGTGAAAAATTTTATAAAGTCTGGTTATTTAAATACTTCAGGCCTTTGCGCAGAGCTTGTGTTGTATGAAAGGAGAGAAGGTTAGCACTCCCCTTGATAAGGATGGAAGAGGTCCTAGTGGCCTTTACAACACGCATATGGTTAAGGCATTGCCACTTACTTCGTGGCATCTAACCAAGTTTTTTTTTTTTTTTTTTTTGGTCCTGTCCATAGACCAGTACAGGACAATAGCCAGTGGAGTGCATAAGGTTGGTTTAGCAAGACCCCCCTCTCTCTACTCAAATCAGTTCCATGTGCCATGGTGTTAAAGCACAAAATCCAGCAATAAGAAGTATCATATCAAACAATGCCACATGCACAGAACAAATTAGCCAATTTCTCCTGCTGCTTTTCATCTGAAGTAGTGGGTTGTGCCCAGGAAAGCTCATGATACCATCTACATTTTTTGTTAGTCTCTAAGGTTCTGCAGAACTATTTGCTGTTTTTTAATTTTTTTTTCAGTTACAGACTAACAGGGCTACCCCTCTGAAACTTTTGCTTATCTTCAATCCTTCTGAAGTTATCAAGGCTGGGTTTTATGCATTTTCATGTCTCAGGTTAATATATTGATTGGGTTTTTTTTTTTTAAATATCCCATTTTAACAGTAAAAATGCAGACATTACATCAAATAAATTACTCTATTTTTTTAAAAATGAGCTCTGTGACACCTTAAAAACAAAAGAGTTTTATTTGGGCATACGCTTTCCTGGGTCAAAACAACTTTGTCAGCTAAATCTGATGAAGTGAGTTTTACCCATGAAAGATTACGCCCAAATAAATCTGTTCATCTTTAAGGAGCCACAAGACACCTTGTTGTTTTGGCAGATACAGACTAACAAAGCCACCCCTCTTGAGACTTGTCTCCATTTTTACAGTCCAATGTAACACACACATCCTTAATCCAGGAGATGCCTGAACACCTTAAACAATAAAGTCATACGATAGTACAGTGGCTGGATGTGTGTGATGTATTTTTTTTAAATGGGAGGAGAGGAGAAATTATTGCAAAAATCATTCTACAGGCAGAAGTCCTGGTATACAAAGAAGCTATTTCATGTCTCATATAATTTGCAGTCAGCATTTGCTACATAGTATACTTTTGTCGCTTAGTTATGTTTTCATAGTGCCTGATGTATTATTCATATTTTGGTAGCGTGCAAGTGGCTGAAAAATCTTAAATATTATTGAAAGAACTAACCCCATTGGAAAATTTAGTAGATTACACATAGTTTAATAATTTAACAGAGATAAATAATTCATGGAGAAGTCTAGCTCATTCTAACACAGGCTGGCCTGGACAACAAAGCCCAAGAGTTTTAATTAAAAGGGGAGCGAGGAATCATTTTTGTTTTGGTCTCAGAAATCATGGATGCGATGATACACGTACAGCCTATTTCCAAGACCACAATCCTGTGCCCTACCAGACCTGTGGGATATTTGCTAATTCCCAAGTCAACTTTCAGGATCAGCGCAATGCACCATTTATTACAAAGTGATGTGGCATCATGCCATAGTACTGATTTGGATGTGATCAGTGTTCCCTGGATGCTTGTGTGGCTGCTCAGGAGAAATTCCAATAGTCAATAATCACAGTGCTCACAGCTAGGTTTTGTGTTTCAATGGGTGGTACACATTTGCACATGCTTTGGTGCCCATTAAAATTTTATTGCGCACATGGATGTGACATGTCACTACAGCCAGTCTAGGCTAAGTAGGGCAGACATTGAAAATGATCACCCAGCAATTCCAAAATGCTATGTGCCCTGGAATGGTGTGGAGGGAGAAATTTTTCAGCAAGACCTATCACCCACTCCTTCCCTTACAATATCCTGACTGGGCTGAACAAGCATTACCTAAGAGTTCAACCAACGGTTGTCAACTTTCCCAACCAGACAGGCTGGACCCCATTTGCAGCAATGGCATCTGGTCCACCTGGCTGGGAAAGTTGGCATCCCTAGAAAGCCCAATATATATTGCCTTACTGTTTACTTGTACTCCCCCATTTTCTGTAACATTCTATCTTACAATTAAGACTGCAAGCTCTTTGAGGCC
The DNA here is from genome assembly GCA_032595735.1 of Pelochelys cantorii. Taxonomy (NCBI): domain Eukaryota; kingdom Metazoa; phylum Chordata; order Testudines; family Trionychidae; genus Pelochelys; species Pelochelys cantorii. The sequence goes on from CM064347.1 coordinate 9,638,110, forward strand.
GGGACCATCTGTTTTGTTCTGCTTGTACAGTGACTAGTACAAAAGGGCCTCGATCCATAATTGGGGCTATAACAGTCGCTAAACGACATCACGCTTCCTTGCCCTTCACATCAGCCAAATGATCTCTCTGTAATTTGGTTTTTGTGGTGCAGGAACACATGTCAGGACATTAATTCTCCCATCTTGCATGGATTCAGAATCCCATGAACTGGATTATTTGTTCATAACTAACACCTGCTTACCTACAGCCTGTAAAAGTAAACAGCTGAACTCTGCTCCAGGAAGGAGGAAATTAGCCCTTTTTTTTAAACCTAGTTTAGCCTCTCAGAGAGGTTGGGTAGCACTAGGCTGGACTAGAAGCTATTTTTATTAGAAGGTTGACAATTATTCCTCATTTCTACATGAAGAGCTTACAAGACACGTGTGTAGGGCACATGTTCCTTATTTCACAGAGTGGGAACCCAGGACAACCTAATATTCAGGGATTTTAGGGCTCAAACACTTAGCCATCAGATCACAAGTGACTTGCCAGGTGTCCCACAGCTAAGAACAAGTGGAAGCTTTAATTATAAATTTAGGCTTAGGTCCTAAAGTTACACCCACTTAGTTATTCTCTCACAGAATCCCTCTTCACTAAACAAAAACCCTTGCAGAAGAAACCAAGCTATGCACGCTCGCTGAATCAGCAGTCTTGAAACTATCATAGGTCGTTACTACAATGAGGTAAGACATTGACTCAATGTTTTGAAACATTTAACGGGGTAAGTGTAGCAGCTAGAAGGCAACAGAAAAAGGACAAGCCTTCTAATCAGCAGTGGAGGTTACTGTCCATAGCAAAAAGACCCCAGATTATTTCAAGAACTTTAAGAAATTCGATCTGTGCAAATAGCACCTTATAGGAACAGAATCGCACATGAGGATTCTGGTTACGGGTGCTACTGATACATACAGCAGAGGTGGGGGGGAAAACCTATAGCAAGCAGCTGCAAGGAGACGCCAGGTTAGTACAGCCCAGTTTGAGCCCTCCAGGTATGCATGAAAAAATATTCACCCTTCAATGTCTCCTCATACTACAAGGCACCAAAAAATTTTTTTAGCTCCCAACTTCAATTTGAACAAGGCATGGAGGGACTAATAAGCCACCTACCAACAACTGTTTACGATTCAGGCACATGCTGCATCAAGTTGTTTCCACTGGCCCCCATTCTGGCTGGCTCTTCCCTAAAGCACCTCACTCTTGGGAACTCAATTTAAAAACTACTCCCGTGTATTGAAAACAAAAAGGGCTATGTAAGTTGACCCCTCAACTAAGTCTGATTATTCAGAAACTTCTATTATTAGCAGAGGGTCTCAAACGTAATCAGCAGAGAGGTTGTTCTGGTGCTGTTTTTCCTAGAGTATCACGTTCATGCATTTTTACACATCTTTACCTGAAAGCCAGCCCACGTGTAGCAGAATCCCACAGGGACATGCAGGTGCCTATGTTGACACTTTACATGTATTAACGTTCCAGGACCAACATCAATTTCCACAGCCCTGTACCCACACTCTTTCCATTAGAGAAGTGAATGGTTAACTGGTGGGAACTGGAGCAGCCCACCACCTGCCAGCTACATGGGGTTGCTCCAGACCCACTGGGCCCGCCCTAGGCAGGAAGGCACTGCATCCTGGCCAGAGCAACTCCTGCCTGCAGCTCATTAAATGGGATTTTACTAGAGATGTGATAGTATACATGGTTGCACATATCTCCACTCCCATGCTGCTGCCTCTGCATCAGAGGCAGCAGCAGGCAAGGGTGGCAGGGCAGGGAGGAGCTGGTAGACGTGGGGGCAATAAGGGAGAAGGGCAGGCAGCTCCAGGGGAGCTGGCTTAAAATCTGGCTCTCCATGGACCCCGCCCTGCATATAAAAGTGCAGCTGCTGAAGTGTTCAGCAGCAGGGCCAGATTAAGGGGGGCCTAGCCGGTCAGCTGCCTGGGATGCCAACCTATGGGGGGGCGCCCGATTGCAGCTGTAAGGTGCGCAGTGCACCAGGGGGTGGGGCCATGCATGCGCCGTGCGCCCGCTGCCCAGGGCACAGGAATGGCTCAAGCCGGCCCTGTTCAGCAGTTACACATTTATATACACACACATTTTAACATCCCTAGATTTAACACACTTACTGCCCACCTGATCAGCCACACACCAAGATAAAGTTGCTTCATTCAATTTAAGTGCCCTGTACCCTCTTGCACTGTTACTTGACAGAGGCAATCACCAATATGATTAAAAGACTCTGCCTTTCACTACAAACTGAACAATCCCTTCTCACAGGAACCACAAGGAGTCTGCATTGCATTAGGGATATTAGCATGTTGTCGTCTTACACGATTAACCAATAAAGCCAGGTCTACATTCATTTCCCTCCCCCCCCCCCCCCCCGATGCCTCTGAGGCTGTGCCTGTTGGGAGCCATCTTCCCTCCCCCCTGCCACTGCCTTCCATAGAGGCAGCAGCACTGGGGGAGGGGGGCAAAGCAGTACATGCAGAAAGCCAGTCCCCATTTGCCCTTGTGTTGCTGCCTCTGTATCAGAGGCAGCAGGAGGGCTGGGGGGGAAGGGGGAGGGGCAGGCAGGAGCTAGTGCTCACAGGGAGCCAGTTTAAAAGCCGGCTCCCCACAGCACTGGCTCCCGCCTGCCCATCCTGCATGTAAACTGAAAAATTCAGCACAAAAATCAGTTTGCTAACATCCCTGTTTGGCATATCTGAACGTTTGCAAAGATGGGGCTGCCAAAATGGAGCATTTTTGCCGCCACAGGGAACACTAGGCAAGGAAAAAATTCTCCCACCTCCTGTCCCACAAAGGTTTGGTTTGAGAAGGCTCTTGTTTAAAGCAGTTGTTTGCCTGTTTTTGGCTACTAGACTTTTTTTTGTTGCAAACGGGTCAAGACTAAGCTTCCGGCGAGTTCTCAAACGCTTGCTGGACGAGGTAGTGATCCAATGGCCAGAATGCTTTTCACTGTAGGTGAGAGTCTTGCCTCAAGCTTAGGATTCTTTCAATGTAACCACTTCTGCTGGTTTCTTTCAAGTGCATCTGGACTGGAGTTACGCTCATCCCTCCACAGAACGGACTCCTGCCCCTCCTATGAAATAACGTGGCCAGTCATCGGATAAAACTTCCACAGCTGAAGTGGGCTGCAAAAACAGTCGGTTTTGGAGACAGTCTCGTGAGCGGAAGGGACACGGACACTTCACAACAGTGCACTCTCACCACCAGCGTACACGTAAAATCCCACCTTTTTATTATGGCATATGGTTCTGGTTTGGACGTGTCAATACCACATGAGTGTGACAAAAGGGAAAGACAGAGCGACGCTGAAATAGTTACAGAGTCATGCCATTAGCAACACAGGCAATACGATGGATTTCCAAGATACAAAATTGTTTGAAGGGGTTTCCCCCCCTCCCCTACACTGAAATACCTTTACAATATTTTGTGAACTCACTTTTTTTTTTCCAGTAGAGAGAAAAAATGTAAAATATGCTGAGAACAACTACAAGCAGGAATCATTTTAATGGTTAACAGAAAAAAAAAGCTGTAACTTTGTTCTATAACAGCATCTATTAAACACACGTAACGAGAGGTAAGCAACTATACAGAAGTAAGAGCAGATATTTCATCACAGGAGTCTGAAATTCGGGCAGGGTGGGGGGACTCTGGAACTGGATGGTTTTATTTGGTCACAAAGTTTGAGCTGAGTGTTTAAAATGAGGCATCCTTAAAGACGCAGCACTCCTATTTAAAACAATAAAGAGAAACTTCTGATAGACTAGAACCTACCGGCCTGCAAAAGAATAAAAAAAATAAAAATTCGACATTTAAAAAAAAATCCAAGTATTCCTAGTATTACAACTTAACTTACGGTTACAGAACAGACCGGCAGTTCCTCCTTAAGCAGCAGCAAGACAGCCAAGGAGTAATGCCACCTTCACCACAAAGTACAGTATCTCTGGGGCTTCCAATACAAGGCGGATACTCCTAAAGTGATGTTAGAATGATCCGTTTGTCTGCCAAGTGATCAGGCACGAAAAGGAGACAACTGCCTCTTTTTTTCCCACCACACTGCCCTGTTCTAGCAACAAGCTAAGACGTTCTCTTTGGGCCAAGACTAACAGAAACCACTTTCTCAAATATTCTTCAGGTTTCCTGCCCACCTGGGTTTTATCATTTTTATTCTCCCGTGGGGGGGGTTTATTATTATTATTTTTTTTTTAAAAACCACAATTTTCCTGACAGTCTCTAAAGTGATACCAAAAAGTATTTAACAGTCACTCTTCCACAGTTTAATGGTTTTGTCGTTTTCTAGTGCTGCCGATGCGATGATGTTTTCTGTTGGGTGACAAGCTGTTGAGATCACAACATCTAAATAAAAGGAGACAAAGAGAATTTATGCCAGTCCAAATTGCTTTGGTTCAGAGCAGGTATTTTCAGCTCAAACACACACACAGCTGCCCCATTTTAAGACATGGCCAGGCTCTCTCTCTACAGCACATACCGGCATCCGAGTGTGATGATTTACGAATACTAACGTCATTTGATCTGACCTTTGTTCTTCGGGAACTATTGACTGTACACCATAAAAGTAATGTTATAACAGGGCTCTAGTGGGCTACCCCAATTGTGAGCTTAGCAGCTGGAAAGTGGGTGAAAGTTATAATACATAAACAGGCAGAACTTGGGGAACTATTTCACATTTCATGCTTAGGGTTTCTTGGTGTAAGTTAGGACAGATAAAACCCCACCCAAAGCAAACAGATAGTTGATTTAAACCGCATGTGCCCCATACTCACAAGTGAAAGCCCTGATCTTCCAAAGACTTTTGCACATGCTTCACTTTACAGATCGGGAATAGCCCCATTTGCTTCAATGGGCATGCTCACAGGGCACAAAGTTATGTGCACAGACCTGCAGAACTGGACTCCAAGACACTGATCATGCAAACACTTAAGCACGCGCTTAATTCTATTCACATGGGTCACGCTCCTGACTACTCATACGAGTCAAGCTGAGCATTTTAAGCATTTGCGGGGGCTAAGTGTTCAAGACTCTTTGCATCTGGGGCCAGTGTTTAAAAATGCTTCGATCTCACCTGGAACTCATCCTTCGACAAGTGCAGCTTTGGGAGGAACCAATGACCAAGGGTTTCCAAAAGTGACTCGTGAGTAGGGGTGCCTCCCATCAGGCACTTAAAAGTTACCACACTTGTAAAGAAATTGGCCAAGATTTTCACATGTAATTCAAGGAAAACAATGTCTGATCATCAATATTATCATCATTCCTCTAAATATGCCGATCTGGGAAAACACAGCATGGGTCCTCATCATGCCCCATTCAGAAGAGATGTTTATACTAATCCTATCAGTCACATTCTAAACATATTTGACTTGATGCTAAAAATACAGATTTCTAATTTAATGCTGTGTGCTTGTTATTTATTCAGTGAAGCAACGTTTAATCAGTATTGGTATAACAAAAAGCAGGTTCATACCTGTGTGTCCTTGTAATTTCTGTACAATCTCTTTTGTTTGGAGGTTCCAAATATAAACCAGGTTGTCCTCTGAACCAGACACAATCCACTGGAGAAGAAAAAAAATGAGAGAATAGTTACTGAACTGCCATTTTAGTCTTTCCTGCCATCCCAGCTTAAATTGCTATTTACTCTCTCTATACTATTAGAGGGGTAGCCATGTTCATCTGTATCTGCAAAAACAAATGAGGAGTCTTGTGGCACCTTAAAGACCAACAGATTTATTTGGGCATAAGCTTTCGGGGGTAAAAGCCCCCTCCACTTGGCAAAGCTGTTTTTACTCCCAAAAGCTTATGCCCAAATAAATCTGTTGGTCTTTAAGGGTATGTCTAGATTACATGCCTCTGCCGACAGAGGCATGTAAAATAGGCTACCCAACACAGTCAATGAAGCCGGGATTTAAATATCCCCGGCTTCATTAAAATAAAAATGGCCGCCGCGCTCAGCTGATCGTTGCCACAGCGCGTGAGTCAAGACAGATCGGTCGACAAAGGAAGCCTTTGTTGACAGCTCTCTCATGCCTCGTGAAACGAGGTTTACAGGTGCGGTCGACAAAGGCTTCCCTTGTCGACTGATCCGCATCTTGACTTGCGCGCTGGGCTGACGATTAGCTGAGCCGGCACAGAGCGGCAGCCATTTTTATTTTAATAAAGCCGGGTATATTTAAATCCCAGCTTCACTGACTATGTTGGGTAGCCTATTTTACATGCCTCTGTCAGCAGAGGCATGTAATCTAGACATACCCTAAGGTACCACAGTCTCCTCATTGTTTTGACTCTACATAGGTTCATACTGCACCCACATTACCATAGTGCACTAAGTTGTGCATTAAGCAACAATAGTCATATGTGGTTCATTCTCCCCCTCCCCGCCTCCACCCAGGTGAATTGTGTGCACATCAGAATGTTTTAGTTTGGGGTTTGTTTACGTATGTCCATGCTGTTATGTCTGATTTAGAATATCTAGCTCTTCTACACGATGATTCTTATACAGTGTTCTCTTCAGCACTTCAGAGGCCATTATTCCTATTTTACAACTGGGGAAACTGAGGCACGGGGCAGCAGGGGACTTAACAGGCCAGGCAGAGATGGAAATAGAACCCAGAACTCTTGAATCCTGGTCCAATGCTCGTACCACTAGGCCATGCTGAAGAGGCCATGGCCCTTGACGCAAAAAGAGGTGAGGTTTAAGATGGATCTTACTCCTTGGGGAACCTCATAACATCCCCTCCAGAAAGCTCCATTTCCTGCACAGGGATGCTGGGGTCCTACAGACAGCATTTCAACCAAGACTCATACACAGCTACTCACACGCTATAACAGGTAAGTGCTATGTTAAGTACTAACACAGCTGCTCACCGCTCAGGTTTTCCCCGTTAGGGTACATCTAGACTACAGAGCTTTTCCAGGATACGAGAGGTGCAAGGAACGCGTCCGCTTTTCCGAAAAAAATATTGGAAAAGCGGACGCGTTTTGTCGGCATCCCTGTAAACTTCGTTTTACAAGGAAGAAGGGCTGTTCCAAAACCAGGGGTTTTTTTCTGGCATTTGGCCCCGTGTAGACGGGCCAAATGTTGGAAAGGCCTCTTTCGGAAGAAAAGCGTGAAAAGATATGCAAATTGTGGTTCGCAATTTGCGTATCTTTTTCCAACTTTTCTTTGTAGTGTAGACATCGCCTTACTGGGGTACACGAAACCTGGCACAGTTCTTAGCACTGAGCCTACACAGTAACATGGAACACTTGCACTGCTGAAAGGAGCCTCCTGAAAGTCTCCCCAAAATGGTACCTTTTGACCAAGCCTCCAAAGTAAAGATTCCAGGAGATTGAAACCTTGAGGCTGTTGCTTCTATTACAATCCCTCCTTGCTGCTTGGAAGTTTGCAACATTAACTGTAGCATGTGTTATACTGGGCTACAGTTTTGCACTAAGAGCAGGACAGCCCTTATAAGCCCAGGAATTACTAGGGATGTCACCCGTTAACACCACGCTTACCAAGTGATGCTTAGCAGTTAACAGACGCAGGCGGGGGGCTGCTCCAGCCCATCCTTTGCCTGCGGGATCCTGTGTAACCAGGATTATGTTATGTTTAATCAGTTAACTGATTAAACTGGATTTTACATGCCTAGAAATTACAAGAGATTTGCATCATCTCAGTTTTGATGAAAAACCACCCCTCAAATGCGCAAACACCACTAAAAGCAGCTCAATAATCACCCACCTTTCCACCAGTGACGGAGAAGTTTGCGAATATGCAGTATTTCTCATTCTTGTGACCTGTGTATGTCTTCAGGCACTGGAAGGGAAGAGCCAAAAGGTAAAAACCATAAGCACTGCTGGGAATAAGATAACTGGCACTCAAGGACAAACTCCCTTTGCGGGGCAGACTAAATGTATCTGTGCACATTTCCCACCCCATCAACTCATCCAAAGGAGGCAGAGGGCATCTTTGCCTGCAATCTCTAACCAATCACTTTGCTGGGGGGGTAGGGATGACCCCAATTTGTCTCTTCCACCCACAGAAAAAAAAAAACAAAAAACAAGGCACGAACAATTTACCAGGTCAGGAAACATAGAATTCAATGTCTCTAGGCATCACAAAAATGTAAAGAAATTTTTACACTTATCCTGTTTGCTCCACTATTATAGAAAGGGCTGTAATAAATGTTATTTAGAGTAGTTCTATTGCACAGATGATAGACAAAAAGCTTAACCTTATGGATAGTATTTGAAAACCACCCAAAACAGGCTACAAACTAGCTAGGACATTATAGTAAGAGACTGAGATTATACCTTTCCTTTGCTATAGTCCCAAAGTTTCAGTGTGCTAAAAAACAAAAGGAGAACAAGGATTTTAGGCTTTGTGTTATTTTACTTGTTATGATTTCATGGTACATACATGTTTTTTCCATACTACAGCTTCCCAGATTCTACATGAGTCATTCCAGTTTGGCTTGGGAATGTGGAGTTTCAGCTAACCCAGCAAGAACTGGATTTTATTTACAGCCCATTTGTATTCTCTTCTATGAAACAAAATGGAGTCCTTAAAAAAATGCATTTTGTTAAGTTTGCTCATGTGCTCTTCTCTTGATGTGCGACCACGATGAGGTATCTGACCGATAGTTCAAAACATGGAGGAAGGAGCCAGACAACAATTCTCAACTCTAACACACTTTGTATCAAGCAAAACCAAGCCAGAACCACCTGCCCCCGTATGTAGGTAGTTAAAGGGGTTGTGTAACAGGAGGGGAGTTTTTAAGTCAGTCAGTGGTAGATAAGAGCGATAATGTTCAAATTCTATTTGGGAGCCTAAGTGAAATTAGTCATTGGTTTCAGACAGATGTGCCTCTTTCACGCACACAGAGGAGAGCACAAAAACCTCGTCCGTATTCAAGTATGAGGCAGCAGTGCTAACTCTCCTGTTCCGGCTTGCAAAATAGCTTGAATTTCGGGTTTCTTTGCACTCGCCGGATGAAAAGAGGAGGACTAATCCTGTAACGTCTTGCATAAGACATTCATAAGTAACGAGCGCATTATCCTGTGACTTGGGGATGGGAGATGCTCATTACAGCAGCAGCAATTAATACTCAAGGGAGGAAAAAGGGTGAGTGGCTGATTCTCGCGACCAGTGGCACTGGAAATAGTCCAGTCTGAGAACACTCAATAGAGCCAACCCACCTGCAGAGCTTCTCTGCTTTGTGTACACAGCTATTTTTATATTGCTGCCTTTGTGTGTGACACTTGCAGCCTTTGATGGTGTTACAAGAGAGCCATTTGACCAACGCGGGAACTACTTCATGACGCATGGAAACGTTTCAGAGGCCCAACTTAAATGTATACCCCCAAATTAAAAAGGAAGAGAACCAAAAAAAGTGCCACTGTGGCTTAACAACCAAGTAAAAGAAGCAGTGAGAGATAAAAAGGCATTGTTTAAAAAGTGGAAGTTAAATCCTAGTGAAGAAAAGAGAAAGGAGCAGAAACTCTGTCAAATTAAGTGCAAAAATATAAGAAGTCAAAAAGGAGTTTGAAGAGCAGCTAGTCAAAAAAATAAAAAAGTAATAGCAAAATGTTTTTTAAGTATATCAGAAGCAGAAAGCCGGCTAAACAACCAGCGGGGCCCTTGGATGATCGACATGCCAAAGGAGCACTCAAAGATAAGGCCATTGCAGAGAAACTAAATGAATTCTTTGCTTTGGTCTTCACAACTGAGGATGTGAGGGAGATTCCCAAACCTGAGCCATTCTTCTTAGGTGACAAATCAGAGGAATTGCCCTAGACTGAGGTGTCATTAGAGGTGGTTTTGTAACAAACTGATAAACTTAACAGTAACAAGTCACCAAGATCCAGATGGCAATCACCCATGAGTGCTGAAAGAATTCAAAAGTGAAATTGAGAAACTATTAACTGTGGTTTGTAACCTATCCTTTAAATCAGCTTCTGTACTCAATGATGGAAGATAGCGAATGTGACAACAATATTTTAAAAGGGCTCTTGAGGTAATCCTGGCAATTGCAGGCCGGTAAGTCTAACGTCAGTACTGGGCAAATTTGTTGAAACTACAGTAAAGAATAAAATTGTCAAACACGTAGATGAACATAGTTTGTTGGGGGAAAAGTCAATGTGGTTTCTGTAAAGGGAAATCATGCCTTACTAATCTACTAGAGTTCTTTGAGGGGGTCAACAAACATGTGGACAAGGGGGATCCAGTGGATATAGTGTACTTAAGATTTCCTGAAAGCCTCTGACAAGTCCCTCACCAAAGGCTCTTAAGTAAGTTGTCATGGGATAAGAAGGAAGGTCCTTTCATGGACTGATAACTGGTTAAAGGACAGGAAACAAAGGGTAGGAATAAACTGTAAGCTTTCAGAACGGAGAGAGGTAACTAGTTGTGTCCCCCAAGGGTCCGTAGTGGGACCAAACCTATTCAACCTATTGATAAGTGATCTGGAGAAAGGGGTAAACAGGGAAGTGGCAAAATCTGCAGATGATGCTAAACTGCTCAAGATAGTTAACACCAAAGCAGACTGTGAAGAGCTTCAAAAAGATCTCACAAAACTAAGAGGTTAGGCAACAAAATGGCAAATGAAACTGAATATTGATAAATGTAAAGGAATGCATATTGGAAAAAATAATCCCAACTATACATACAATATGATGGGGACTAATTTAGCTACAACTACTCCAGAGAGATCTTGAGAGTCATTGTGGATAGTTCTCTGAAAACATCCACTCAGTGTGCAGCAGCAGTCAAAGAGCAAACAATGTTAGGAATAATTAAAAAAGGGATAGAAAATAAGACAGAGAACATTTTATTGCCTCTATGTAAAACCATGGTACACCCACATCTTGAATACTACATACAGATGTGGTCATTTCATCTCAAAAAAGGTATCTTGGCATTGGAAAAGCTTCAGAAAAGGTAAAAAAAAAATGACTAGGGGTTTGGAACAGGTCCCATCTGAAGAGAGATTAAAAAGACTTGGATTTTTCATCTTAGAAAAGAGGAGACTAAGGGGGGATATGATAGAGGTCTATAAAACCATGACTGGTGTAGAGAAAGTGAATAGGAAAAGTTATTTACTTATTCCCACAACATAAGAACTAGGGGTCACCAAACAAAATTGTTTTAAAATTGCTACTTAATTAAACAAAAGGAAGTTTTTCTTCATGCAGCTGACAATCAACCTGTGGAACTCCTTGCCAGAGGAGGTTGTAAAGACCAGGACTTTAATAGGGTTCAAGAAAAAACTAGATTCATAGAGGTTAGGTCCATCAACAGCTATTAGACAGGATGGGTAGGAATGGTGTTCCTAGCCTGTCAGAGGCTGGGAATGGCTGATGGGAGAGGGATTGCTTGAAGAGTCCCTGCTCTGTTTACTCTCTCTGGGGCATCTGGCATTGCCCACTCTTGGAATACAGGATACTGAGCTAGATGGACCTTTGGCCTGACCTAGTATGGCCATTCTTATGATGAAGGCTCTGAAAAGATGCAAAGCTAAGAACGCATGGAGGCATTTCAACACCACAGTGATAGGACTGCCAGCAGCAAAAACTTTGCTCATCTTACTAACAATATAATTCCCAGAGGACTGGATTATAGAAGTTTGACAGTAGGTCTGAGTTTACCCACCATCAGATGAATATTTAATAACATAAAAAGTCTAAATTTGACGTTGACTTTCAATGTATTTTTAATACCTACTTGTCCAAAGTCGCTGCTAGTATGTATTTGCCATTTGGCGAGAATTTCACAAAAGACACAGGAGGGTTGTCATCATCTGTATTGGAAATACAAAGGTTTTTACACAGAATATAGTGAAATTTCTCTCTCATGGACAAAGCATTTATTGTGACACAGCAGACCTACAGCAGATTCCAAAAGCCAACTTCTATATTAACTGACTTACGTTTTTGTTCAGCTCCCATTTTATATTTCACACAAACCAACAGGAGATACAGAAAAGTGATCATGTGAAATAATCCAAGAGGAAGAACATTTGGATTACTAACATTTTATTATTACAGATTCACCTGCAATTCCCACTCCCGTATCAACCTTACCCATTGTCTACAGCATGGCTGTAGAAGCCTTAAGGCCCTACTTCATTTGCAATATTGGTTTTAATTAGCTTACTCTGCACAGTCCACAATTTTGCATGCATTTTGAATATTAAACTAACATTCAGTACCTGTAAAAGGTTCAAGGCTAAAGTGATTAGATGCCATTTCTGCAACAGGTGTGTTATGAATTAGTTTTCTGAATTTTATATTGCATCATTAACTTTTTTTAAAAACAAATATAGTTGTAGCAAAACGTCGTTATAAAAAAAATAGCAGATATAACATAATACTGGAGTGTTGATCTCATTCCAGCAATTTTTCCTCTTAAATAGAGCTTTTGCAAGAAGCTGGGAATGGGCAACAGAGGACAGATTATTTGATGAATGCCTGTTCTATTCATTCCCTCTGAAGCATTTGGCATTGGTCACTGTTGGATAACAGGATACTGGGCTAGATGGACCTTTGGTTTGACCCAGTGTGACTGTTATGCTTTTCCAAATTACCACTATTAATAAAGTCCATTATTACATTTCTGCAATTTTCTGTCTTTTCCGCAACTTACCTGCAATTACTTGAAGATCATCCCACAATTCAAGTACAAGCCTAGTCTTAAGACCATTACTCTATCCGGCACACCTTACTGCTAAAAGTATGTCCATTGTGAACACTAGGGGTAGGTCTAGACTACAAGTCTCTTTCGAAAAACAGCGTCTAGGACTACAAGCAGAGTTTTCGAAAAAGCAAGCCACTTTTTCTAAAGGGAGTCTAGACACTCTCTTTCAAAAAAAGCACAGTTTGCATTCAATAGCGCCTTTTTTCGAAAGAGTATTTTTGAAAAAAGGCATTATTCCTCGTAAAATGAGGTTTACCACGATTGAAAAAAAATGCCGCATTCTTTTGATTTACTTTCAAAAGAACGTGGCTGCAGTCTAGACACAGCTGAAGTTTTTTCGAAAAAAGGCTACTTTTTTTTAAAAAAAAACCCCTGTAGTCTAGACACACCCTACAATGTGTAGTTTTGCCTATGTCACTTCATGCGAATGCTAGAGTCCGGTAATCAGAGGCAAGACACGCACTATTCAACCGGTTGCCCATTGTCTTAAGAAGGGCATTGATTCTCAAACACCCACGTGTGAAAGTGTAACCGTGTACAGGGTTAGCTGATGAGCCTAGGCTTAAAAGTCAGTGCCACGTGCACACCGGCGCCCGGAGACCCAACTGCCACACTGCATGCAACCATGTAACCGTTGAAATTTTCAGTGGCTAGCGGTTATTTAATTACACACATTTTAACATCCCTAATTAGAGCACGTTGCTATCATGTCGGAATGTAGATATGTTACAGCAGCTCCAAGCCATTGAACAGCCAAGCACAACACTACAATGACTAGTGGAGAATCTTGCATTACTGGTTCTTAAATTTATTGTCCAGTGTGTGCTGATAATATCCCAAGCCTAGGAAGCTCTCTTACACAGGAAAGAAGATATTTCACCTTAAATCAACTGCAAAGATGGTAATGCGTGAAGAGGACAGCATAAGGAGAAGGAAAAGAGAGAAAGCAAAGATGATGAGGAAACTACCTAACAGCAGTCTAAGTCACACTGAGCGTTTCATATTTTATATGATAATAGAGCAGACAGACTCAAAGTTCACACACATATTTGCCTGCTTACCAATCAGTGTTTTTAGGCACTGGCCTGATGCTGTATCCCAGATTCGACTTGATTTAGAAAACAAAAAAAAGAGAGAGAGGAGTCATTACTGTAGCTATGGAATGTATCACGTTACATTTTAAACTCAAAGTCATGATAGAAAAACTATAAAAACCAAAAGAATCCCATTTAAGTTTTTATAAAAAGAGCCTAAATGTTACTGAAAAAATAACCACTTACCAGAGACCATCATAGCTACTTGACACTATCAGGGACCCATCGCGATTAAAATGTACCTGTTTTATATAGAGGGAAAAAACTGCTGTATTCATGTTTATGAAGAACAAGAGCTCACATCTGAAAATTCTCCCCCAAGTAGTACACCAGGTCCTAATTATCACACAACTAGTAGGCTGTGATTCATGTGGAGGGGGTCAAGAATTCAAGAACGGGATGATGGGCACAGAAAGTTCAGATATATCAGGTTAAAAAAAAAGCACTCTGGGAATTTTACAGTAAGTCAGATTTGTGAAATTCTAATGCCTCATTTGCATCACCTGATTTTTTTTTCCAGCTTGAATACAGACAGCTGCATTTAAATTCAGTTATCGGGGTAACAGGTGAGCAATGAGATTGAGATTAGCTGGCAAGTTTTCATAACAATTACTAGACTGTTTTAAGAAGTCTCTGAAAACATTAAGACCGGAACTGATTCAATGAAGTGAGGAATTTTGCCAACAGCACTGAGACCATACTAGGAGAGTGCATTGCAGCAGTACAGACATCCCATTTAGTGACACGCATCTTGGTCTCAACTTTGCCTCAGTTGTCCACGAGCTTCCCAAAAAGCCAGTAAAGTGAATTTTAAATAGAAAAATACTTCAACATACTCAGAGAGGGCAGGCGGCCAGGTGGGGGGGGGAGGCGGCCAGGTGGGGTTGAAGAGACATCTCACACACTTCTAGCAAGCATTGTAGACTAGGCTCCATCTGAATACAAGAGCCATGTGTTCAGAGCAGCCACAGCTCAAGATGTCTGAAGCTTAAAGTTCTGCTCACCTCTGCTTCTTTCGTTTTGTAACGTTTCATCCCTGTTAAGAGCTGCACACCTGGTTTTCCCTACCGTGAATGGATTAAGTGTTAGTCACTTTCATCCACTGCATGGACGAGATTGTAAATGCAGTTTATTTTGAAGTTAGCTTGTTCTATCTCCTGACGTGGTTTAGAAAAACAAGTTACGGAGTAACCCGGATGTACAGCAAATTCAGATTTTCACTGGAGTAGCCTCCGCAACCCGTGTTTTTATAGCAGATGCTGCCTGTCATTATGCCCAGAGGGAGAAATCCATTCTGGGGTTCAAGGGGTAAGTATTGTTCACTGGCATCTCCATGTTCATTAAATCACTATAACGTTCGTTACAAGTCACCGCATGGCATTTGTTAGGCTATGTCCTCCACCACAGGGCAGACAGTAACAGCGAAACATTGCTCCCTTCTTTTCAAAAGGGGGAAAAGCCCTGCTAAATGCAGGCACACACGTCAGCACTGAAGGCACTTACAGCTGAAACTGGGTCAGAATGCGCAGGCAGCGTCTTGAGGCACTTCCCCGTTTTCACGTCCCATATCCTCACGCTTTCGTCAAACTGAAGATCAGAGGACAAATTCACTCTGTCATTTTCAAATGCACGCACTCCCTAGCCATACCCGCATGCCCCACATGAATGGTTTAACAGGTTTCATCAGGGAAGGGAAAGAAATATGTATGACTACGTTCCTCAGGCATCCCGGCTTATTTCTGCTTGGGAGCAAACAAGATTTTAATGTAGTTCCTCTTCCCTGCTAGTCACTGAGGACTGTTGACTTCGCATTTGCATAAAATGGTCAAAGACACAAAGGCATCTTCCAGAGTGATCACAGAATCTGGGCTACACAGATACAAGGAGCTTCTATTTCCCAAACTGTTCATATCAGAGCAGCACTCCACACCTAAGGAAGGCTTTGCAACCAAGTGAACGTAGATATGCCGACTGCTAGTGCAGCCCCCTCAAGTCAAAAAGAATATCTGGATCTCAATCTATAGCCCACACACTGGGGCTTTATCCATCGCTTCTAACTGAGCTGGAGGCTTTGATCTGGGCCCAAGAGCCAACACGGCAGTGATGCTACCAACCCATGATGCTACCAACTTTCCCCTTTAAGACGCCACTTCATTACACATTATGCATAGTGACAGTCAGATGGCCCGAACCTCGGCTGGGCATATGGGACTGTACTTCATGGAGAGCGTGTTCACTTACCGAGCCTGAAACAATGAGGTTGGACTGTGGGTTGAAGTTGCAGCAGAAGACATAGTTACTGTGCCCCTTTAGCGTCTTCAAACACTTGCCCTGAAATCAGATCGAAACCATTAGCATCAAATATGCACACAATGGAAAGTGACTGGTAAACCTACACCTTCCACATTCCCATGGTGACCTGAATTCAGGACAATGTGATAGAGACAATATCAGAGTAAGAAGCCTAGATTTTTGGGGAGAAATATTACAGAACACACACACACATCCTCAAGTTTTTTATGGGATAATAATAATAAAACAAAAAGCGTTTCCAAACCCAACCCTGCCCCATACTCATAGCACATTAAACCAATGTTTCTCAACCTTTTTTTTTAATAAAGTACCCTTTTTAAAAAAAAACAAAACAAAACAAAAACAACTATAAGTGCCCCCAGTACCTACGGTTTTCAGACACACACTCTTTTTTCCTACCACTGCAACATGTTTGTTTAAACAACTTAATTGTATCTGGGCGGGGGATGAAACTTTTGGGAGTAGAAAGTACAAAAATAATAAAGCATTGTAAAACTTAAAACAAAAATTCAGTTTTCTCCAAATTTCAGTTGTGGTGATGTACCCCCTCAGACTTCTCTCGAGTACTCCTAAGGGTACTCGTACCACTGGCTGAGAAATACTGCATTAAACTAATTAGAAACAAAAAGTGAAATGAACTAGCTTATTTTAATCACCAATACAGAAAGCAAGTAAGCTACATCCCTGGTGAAAAGTTAATGGCAAACATTCCATTTCAGAGGGAGCTTTTTTGGAAGAATCTCTCCAGTACTGCATCATGCCTGGGAAGTCATGGAGCCATCTACGAGAATAACCACTGTGACCAAACAGGCAGCAGCAAGATCCAGCCTTCCAAGATCAGTGGGTCTCCCTCAAACAGGGAGCCTGCCTCCCGCCCCTTTTCAGTCCATTTCAACGAGCTGCTCAACATTACTAAGCAGAACTGCAGACGGGCATATTTAAAAGGAGCCAAGGCTTAAAATTTCTCCAACAACCTTAGCAAGTCAAGTTAGCCTTCTTCACTGTAAGATGCCCCAAGAGAGGGGACTGGAGAGAACAGAGAGAACTCAGGCCTTGCCCTTACCGAGCTCACATCCCAAATTTTGAGAGTTTTGTCATCGGAAGCAGAGACGAGAAGGTTGGAATCCGATGACCATGCTACATCAGAAATGCCCTGAAACAAAGGAAAGCAATTTAACACTGATCTTTGCTCACTCATTCACTCCAGGACAGGTGAAGCACAGTTTCAGTTTCATATTCGAAGCTAGAAAGCAAGAAAAGAAAGGCTGCCTTAATTTTGGAAAGTCTGGACAGAAATGGATCATAGCAACTTTTAACACTTCTTCCTCTAACCACAGGGCAGTCAACGACTCCACAGAGCTTTTTAGCTTTGCTGAGCCTCGCATTGCAAGAACACTAATAACTTGTTCAACCAGCAATTCTAGTTATTGTGGGACCTCTTTTTGAAGTTTGTAAATAAGAATTACGTGTAGCTGGGTTGGATTAATTGCTGTCCCTCCTCCCCGAAGAGGTGCTCCACACTACTCTCTGCCTGAACTGACCAAGAGTAAGATTTTCCAAGGCACCCAAGTGACTTAGGAGCCTAAGACATGTTTTCAAAAGTGACTTAGGTGGCTGGATCCTATTGACTTTCACTGAGACCTAGGAGTCTGAGTCTTCTCAATGAAAGTAAACAGGTCACAGGCATCATCTAAGTCACTTGCGAAAACTGGACTTCAGTTCTTTGGAATGTACTCTTCATTTCCAAACACCAGATGTGATTTCCTGAATTTCCGTGGGCAAAGCCACGAGAAATGTCAGTCCCCTTAAGGAAATTCAGTGGGATCCCATGGGCGGGGAGCTGCTTACCGGTTACATCCCTACATTGTGCTGTTTTCCTAGGTGGAAACCCAGCTGTTCAAGCAGAGAGTGTTAGTGCTCATGAAGCGAATGGCTTTCGCGCTGGCTAAGCATTGTGCATGCAGGTGCTTTATCAACAGTCCAAAGGTTTCTTCTGCCCATCTCTCTCAATCCTGACCCGAAAGATCCACAAAATTCCAGGCCCAGGGCCATCACCACCACAGAGGCTTGGGACCAATGAATCGTGCTCCCCTCCCCACCCCCAAACGAGTCCAGTTTGGTTTCATGTGAATTAAAACAATATATGAAGGCTTCTGGAGGTGAAAGTTAACAAATTACCCCATTATGCAAGCCCCAGATGCAGTACTGAATTACATAAGAACATAAGAATGGCCGTACTGGGTCAGATCAAAGGTCCATCTAGCCCAGTATCCTGTCTGCCGACAGTGGCCAGCACTAGGTGCCCCGGAAAGGGTGGACCGAAGACAATGATCAAGCAATTTGTCTCATGCCATCCATCTCCAGCCTCTGACAAACAGAGGCCAGGGACACCATTTCTATCCCTTGGCTAATAGCCTTTTATGGACCTAACCTCCATGAATTTATCTAGCTTCTCTTTAAACTCTGTTATAGTTCTAGCCTTCACAGCCTCCTCTAGCAAGGAGTTCCACAGGTTGACTATGAGCTATGTGAAGAAGAACTTCGGCTTATTAGTTTTAAACCTGCTACCCATTTGCAACTTGTAATCAAAAAGGGCAACTATTGCAATTGTAATCGAAAAGAGCAACTATTTAGAAGGCAGGATATTTCATACTTACCAGCTTGTGACCAGATATTGTTTTTTCAAACTTGCCATCATATGCTCCCCAAATTTTAATTAATTTGTCAGCCGCTAAAAGAGAAGAGATTCCCAATTAGTACTAAAACCAGCTACCTCGCTCCCTTAAGGAGAGAAACATATGCTGGCTACTTTTCTGCAAACACTTTACAGTTTTTACCCTCAAGCATAGACTTCAGTGCATAAGCACGTCAACATTAAATGACAAAGTTTCACAAACTCCAGACTGCATTGTTTGGGATTTCACATATTGCCTTGAAAGTCAAGGGTCTCAAATAAGTCCGTTCCAAAATTGGACCCACTATAATTTATCTGATAAAAAGTGGACTTTGGTTTCTCATTTTTAAAAATAAACTAGCGGGCTGAGCCTCATGCTTGCTATGCTCACCAACTCCACCTCCCGCCCCCGCCCGAGAACGTCATTCTGTCACACACAGCAGGAAAAGCTTTTTTATATATAGACAGAGATGTATTGCCAGTGGAGGAAAAAAGTTACCATACCACACAAATCACTAAAACATTTCTGCCTCAGAGAGAACAAAAACTGATCTATAGTTTGGGCCGACATTTCTGCTCGTGAGGCACACACGTGCGACCCATTATCACGTTAACTTGTGCTCTGCGGCAGAGAAAGAGGTTGATATTTGCCAGATGTTAAAAGTTAAGAGAACAGTTTAGGGAAGGGACTTCTAGAAGGTAGGGATGTAACAATGTAGTCGATTAACTGATTAGCAAAAGCTTATAGGTTAATGCTACAGACGTCATGCATTCTCCCGCCAGTAAATTGTTTAGCAGGTTGGCCAGCAGCCCGGCTCAGTATTGGCTTACGATGGGTCCGGAACCTACACCTGCTGTGACTTTGCATTTAAAGTGCGTTAAGAGCCAGGCAGGTAGGCAGCCTGGCTCATTTCCAGCTTGCGCCGGGTCCAGGACCTCAGACCGCCCCATCAAGACAGGGGCTGCTGCCACCCCGCACTGCTGCCTCTGATACAGAGGCAGCAGCACGGTGCGACAGGCAGCTGATCCGTGAAGGGAGCTGGTTTTTAAACTGGCTCCCCTCGTGGACCAGCTCCCGCCTAGCACCCCACGTTGCTGCCTCTGATACAAAGGCTACAGAATAGTTGAGTAAGTGATAAGAATTCATGAGGTTAATCAACTATTCAATTATCCAATATTTAACATCCCTCCTATGAAGAGAAGTTTGTTTCTATGGAGTATACTGCCCAGATAAAGGCAGTCATAATAAAGAGAAAGACCAGAATCACTGCCCCTTTTCCAGAAACTGTGGGGATTTCAGTGGCTATCTCCACGTCCTTCAGTAGTGTTCCTCTAAACTGCCTTTTTGCTCTCTAATCCCCTTTGGGTAACCAATACCCCTGTATGTGGTACTTGATTCAAAGGAAGTTATCAGGCAGTTGCAATGTTCATCCAAAAAAAGGTTAAAGGGGTATCAAAGTTGGCTTTGTGTTCTTGGGACATACTTATCAAGTTCCTTGCTTCCCAAGTGTATCTGCCTGTTCCTTCCTTGTAAATAGCATGGTGAAATGTACAAGACTGTCCCTCCAAGATGCTTTTATATTACAAGGCCAATGGAGAGGAAGGAGAGCAAGGAGTCCTCTGGGTGAATTTCACCTCAATGCAGAGCACACACCCTGGTTGCTCATGCCAGGCCAGCCCCAACTTAAAGGCATAAGTGAAAGTTTAACCGGTGCAAAGGGCTGCATGGGGGCCCTCTTAGCACAAGGATCAATTTCACATGTACCCACAATCAGTGTGTAACTACATTGTGCTACTGATCCACTTTACATAAAACAAATTGAGCATCTCATGCCCTTCATTCAAGCCAGAGAGAACAGGACAACAGGACCTAAAAGCCAACATTCAAGTAGGACAAACTTTGGGACAGCCAGCTTTGAGTGTCCCTTAAAAAAAAAAAAAAAAAAGAGCCATGTGGTTATAGTCCCCCACACATTAACATTAGCCATCTACCTGTCTCCCAACAGAAAGATCACAATTCAAAAGACGGAGGGGAATTAATGCAGACTGATACTTACAGGAACTGGCCAGCCACTCTCCATTGGGACTAAACTTTACTGACGAAACCGCCTTAGTGTGTCCTGCTAACGTGAACTTCAGAGCGTAGTTTGGTTTTACAGGTGCTGGCTACAAGAAAGTCACATGAGTAAGAGTAATTCAATGTTTCAGTGGTAACTGCGGTATCAGACTGAGCCACTGTGCGGTGCTCTGCATTGGATACCAATCCAGACTCAATCCTCTGGGGGTGAAGGTGTTTAAAATTAAGTTTCCAGCCTTTATATTTACGAAGGAAACCTGAGCTAGTACTATCTTCCTGAGCCAACATAGAAACATGCTCAAACAATGGATCAAATTCATCCTTGGGATAAGTCCAGCCAAGTCCATTACCAGGAATGAAGCAGGCCCAAGAAGTCTGAGAAGTGTGAATGGAATCGTCGAGCTCAGTGGCGTGACCTGCACGGGATTTTTAAAATCTGGGCTTGTGCCCCTTTGTTTCTTTATGACTGAAGATCTGAAAAGCCAACCACAACTTGTTTTCACTTTTAGTATCAGCTATATCCAACCTGACTTCCTCTGGCCTGGCTGGAGGACGTTTGGGCAAGGGATTTCAGAAGGGCACTACAAATTTTCACACTATTATTGATGGGGAAAGGGTCTTTAACAAAGACATCCTTTCCTCAATGGATCTTCTAGGGATGTTAATGGTTAGCCAGTAGGGGCTGCAGAAACCCATGTCCGCACGGGTAGGGGGGCCACTCCAGCCTGGCTGGTGCAGCCACCCCATTTAATCGGTTAACCAGTTAACTAACAAAATGAGATTTTATATCCTTAATATACATAGGCATTTGTGAAGTCACTTGCAATCTGTTCCTTTCTCTATTGAGATAATAAATTCACCAGTTCTCCAGTTGCTCTAGAGTTTTCCAATGGTAGACAAAATCTGAATTTCTAGCACAGGAGGCAATAAAATACTGTCTTGGTAAGACTTTTAGGAATTTTTTTAATATCACAAACCAGAAAAGGGTACAAAGGCCTTTTTTTTTACCTTTTGCAAGTCACCTTTACGTAGCAGCATCAGCTATGTCACTGGTGCTCTATTTAGTAGAAACATTCAGCTACTCTGGGATCATGGGAAGGCTTTGGTAGGATACCAGTACCTTCCCCCATAGTCTGACCCCCAACTATACTAATTGTGGAAATCATAATTAAGCAGCAGTGTTCCCTGTAAGTGGTGTGCTTGTGCAGCCATTCAGGAACAATTCAAATGCCACCCAGCTGATTAGCAGAGCACCCACAGATAGGTTTTTTGTTTCTATGGGTGGTGCACATTTACCCATGCCTTACTGCACATAAAAATTATTCCACACATGGATGAAAAAGATTAGAGGGAACACTGATTAGCAGTAGAAATAATTAAAGAAATCAAACTCCTGACAGGCCTAATAATTCCCTCCAGGCTAACTGGAAATGCTGTTTATTATTTCAAGAAACCCTGAGAGTATTCTCCCCATTTCTCAGCAAAGTTTTAATACTAACGTCACACCAATGTCTCACTACTGTGATTACAGTAGTTACAAAATATATG
Organism: Pelochelys cantorii; assembly: GCA_032595735.1. NCBI lineage: Eukaryota > Metazoa > Chordata > Testudines > Trionychidae > Pelochelys > Pelochelys cantorii. Next base: position 9,660,550 of record CM064347.1, read on the forward strand.
TTCAATTTATAAATATTCTGACGCGTTACCATAAAACAAGATTACACATTTTCAGATATATTCTCTTTCATGAATTTTGCTAATTAGCAAAATTCAATAAGCCACACCTGGATCTCAGTTATGCACGTTGAAAGTTACATTATCCACCTGCGTCAAAACTAAGCTCTTTAGAGCAATGACAGCAATCTTGCGGTCTGTCTTGTCCGCAAAGCAGTTAGCCTGTTCTTTTCGCTAAACAGTAGTAGGAGAAATCCCAAGGAATTCCTTTAATTCATTCAAGGAATTAAAATTCTTCAATAGCCATAGTCCTATTTGTAAGTTTGCTAGTAAAAGATGCAGGCAACTTCCATGTTTACTGACAGATTGAGATATTGTTGGAGAGTTACACGCACCTTAGTTTGATTGGTTGAGGAGGAAGGAGTAGATTGTGTTTTGGTGGATTCTGCATCTGGCTTCTTCTCTTCTGTTGCCATGGTTCTCAAGCGAGCAAGTCAGACCTATGGTGCTTGTAGCGATGAATGAATGTGCTGCTTCAAAAGGGCCTTTCACACCCAGAAGAGAATTGCTCTAATAACGCCAACCTAGGAGAAAACGAAAACCCACTGTTAGCCATCGAGGGAATTATTTCAGCAGCTAAAAGACGACAATTAACGCAACAATGCACCCTAATCATAATCCATGTCCCCATATAAATCAGTGGGGGGAAAAAGTCACTTTCCAATTCTAACTAGAATCCAAGAAACCTGAATGCTGCTGGTGGGAGTTAAATAAATGTGGAATTGACAAAGTTTCATGCCTATCATTCTGTGCCCTCTGCAACATTCCTCTGAACTCCCCGTCTTATAAAAATAGACTACAGAGCTTTTTGCTAGCTGTCCAGTCTCCGATGCCAAATCATATTTAAACAGCTATAAGCACCTCTTGCTCTCCGGAGCAGTAAACAATTGATGTAGTTGCCACACAGGATTGTTAACCAGTGGCAAGGGAGGTGGCCCATGTGATGCTCTGAGACAATGTGGTCTACAGAATATAACAGTTCAAGAACTCCTGTTCTGGCCTACTCTCATATTACAGCTGAGAGGATCTGGTGAGAGTGGGGGCAGTTTATTTCTCACCACACTCCCTGAAATGCCATTAAATGTAAATAGTTCAGAAGCGTAGCTGTAAGAGTTTCATTCCTTGGAACTGAGGCAAGTAATAGTCCTGGATGTCTTTCAAATGGAAAGACAGACATGATACAAAACCCACGATCATGCGAAAAATGCAACAGGCACACCCAGAACTCAAAATCCTATTCCCTTCCTCTGCTCTCTCAATTCATCTATTTCAACCAAGGGTTGTTTCTTTAACTGCATTCGAGAGCAGTAAATCACACTTGTTCCTGCCTTACACATGGAAGATATTTCACCTGATTAAGAGCCAGCCTGTAGAGTCTATTGAGACTGCACCTTCTCGAAACAAAACCCAAAACTGCTGTGCCAATATTCTTCAATCAGTGCTTACACTGCAGAGCAAAAAACCTCTACCGCAGCCCTGCTAGATTTCAGCCTGACAATAGGCAATACCTCCACCACTCACAGTAAGGCTTTGTCTTAAGACAAAAATTATTAGCGTTGCTACCACCAGTTTTGTTCTGCTAGTGGTAGCTGTATTTGGAGTGACAACACAGGTGACTGGTAGGATTTTAAGTGCCATGTCCTCTTTGGGGGGCTGTGCAGCACAGTATAGCCCATGTGTTTCCCACACCAGAGCTCTCTTCAGTGGAGATGAGCCACTGCTAGGAAATTTTGGAAGAGAGCTTTGGAAACTCTATGTCAGCTGTTCAGTGTTTAGCTCTGTTTGTGTTATTCATGATAGGAACAAGAGGCAGCTTTCTGCATCAAACAGCAGAAACAGTAATATTCAGTCCAGGTTTCCTGAATGGCAATTGGCTGATGCCAATATGGCTAAGACTGAACTCATGAAGAGTCTTTTACACCAAGCTCAAATCATTAATGCTTAAAGCTGTGTCTGGCTGGAGGGAGAACAAGCTTGACTTCCGCACTTGTGCCAGTCCAATCTTCAATCACATACAGTAGCCTAGGCCTTTAGGATGAGAGACACACTCCATGTAATAAATGGTAAGGGCTAGAATCTGTGCACGCAAGTAACATTGGCCACGCAAGCAACCCTGAACCAGTGCATGCCCGCGAGACAGGCTATGCAGCTTATGAACCAAATAAGGGAAAGGTTTGTGCATGCAAAGCAAGATACAGATTATGGGAGCTAGAGAGGACAACAAATCTATACACTCTGGGCACAGATTGGTGCATGCCCCCAGCCAGACCTAGGAACAAGAGAGGGCGGAGCAAGACCATGCATCCCAGGACTAGGGCTAGTACATATCCCCCTACATGGGAGCTAAGAAGGGGTCAGACCCATGCAGTCTGGGGGCACGTTCACACACTCCAGTCATGGGCACCAAGGAAGGGCAGGTCCATGTACCCCATGGGTGCTAGGGAAGGAGGTCAGATCCATTCACCCTGGAGACCGAAGCTGGTGCCTGCGTCCCCCGCACTCCAGGTGCTAGGGAAAGGACTTTTCCATACATCACCAGGGCAGAGGTTGGCACACAGCTCTCCCCAACAGGAGCTGGGAGGAGGCAGGTCCATGCACCCCGGGGCAGGAATGGTGCACACCCCTCCCTCCACGTGGAAGCTGGGGAAGGGACAGATCCATGTACCCAAGGGCAAGGGCATGCATCCCCCCTGCTCCCCACCCCCGGAGCTGGGAAAGGAGTAGGACAGTGCACTCTGCAAGCAGTTGCTTGTCCTCCTCCCCCACCATGAGAGCCGGGGGAGGGGCAGACCCACGCAACCCCCCCCCCCTGCGGGAGCCGGGGGAGGGGCAGACCCACGCAACCCCCCCCCAATGCGGGAGCCGGGGGAGGGGCAGACCCACGCGCAACCCCCCCCCAATGCGGGAGCCGGGGGAGGGGCAGACCCACGCGCAACCCCCCCCCATGCGGGAGCCGGGGGAGGGGCAGACCCACGCGCAACCCCCCCCCCAATGCGGGAGCCGGGGGAGGGGCAGACCCACGCGCACCCCCCCCCCATGCGGGAGCCGGGGGAGGGGCAGACCCACGCGCACCCCCCCCCCCATGCGGGAGCCGGGGGAGGGGCAGACCCACGCGCACCCCCCCCCCATGCGGGAGCCGGGGGAGGGGCAGACCCACGCGCACCCCCCCCATGCGGGAGCCGGGGAGGGGCAGACCCACGCGCACCCCCCCCCCATGCGGGAGCCGGGGGAGGGGCAGACCCACGCAACCCCCCCCCCATGCGGGAGCCGGGGGAGGGGCAGACCCACGCAACCCCCCTCACCTGCGGGAGCCGGGGGAGGGGCAGACCCACGCAACCCCCCCCATGCGGGAGCCGGGGGAGGGGCAGACCCACGCAACCCCCCCCCATGCGGGAGCCGGGGGAGGGGCAGACCCACGCAACCCCCCCCCCATGCGGGAGCCGGGGGAGGGGCAGACCCACGCACCCCCCCCCCCATGCGGGAGCCGGGGGAGGGGCAGACCCACGCACCCCCCCCCCATGCGGGAGCCGGGGGAGGGGCAGACCCACGCAACCCCCCCCCCATGCGGGAGCCGGGGGAGGGGCAGCTCCGTGCACCCCGGGCGGAGGCAGAGCCCGGCGCGCGCCCCGTGGGTCGGGGCGGGGAGGGGCCGCGGGTCGGAGGCCGGCGCGTGCCCGGCGCGGGGGGAGGAGGGGCTGGCCCCACTCAGTCACTTACCTGGGAGGGGGGGGAGGGGCGCCGCCTCCTCCTCGGCGCGGAGCGGGGCCGGGGAGGAGGTGAAGCGGCGGCAGCTCCGTAGCTGCCAGGCGGGGAGGGGGGGAATTGCGGGGCGGCGCATGCGCTCACGGCTGGCCGGGGGGGGGGGCCCGCACAATGCCGCTCTCTCCCGGGGATGCTACGGCGAGGCGGAAGGGACAGAATCAGCCGGAGGCGGACTGGCAACGCCTTAAAGGGCCAGACGCCGGTTCTGGGTGAATAGTTGATCGCGCTGGAGCGGGAAGCGGGGGAAGAGACCAGGTGTGGTTTGGGGGAAACCGGCTCGGTTGGGGGGGGGGGGTTGCGTGGGTCTGCTCCCCCCGACCCGAACACGGCCCCCAGACCACGCAGGGATGCACGCAGCCAGGGCTGGAGTCTGCCGACCGTGCACCAGGCTCAGGGCCCTGTTGCCCCACGTGTTGCAATTTCCCTGCAAGTCGCTGAGGCTGGACCAAGCTACAGCTCCGCAGGCTGGAGCCCTCAAGGCCCGGCCCTTCCCTGCCTGACCCAGTGTCCTCATGTACGCTGGACAGCCTGGCTTTCCAGTGCCCCTCTGCCAGAAGGGGGGGGGGAGTTTTGGTATGTGTGTGTGGGGGGGAGAGGTGTTCTCTCTCTCTCACACACACTCACACACACACACACACACACACACAGATACATATGGGGCCCCGCCCCACACACACACACACACACTACACATGGGGCCCAGTTCTGCAAGCAATCCACACACGCGGCTCATATTAGGAAACCCAGGCCCCCACACTGCAGCGCTGCTTGAAACCCCCATTTCTTAAAATATAGGGCACGGCCCAGCATCATTGTGTCTTACCGAGGTGACACTGGGCTGGTGCGAGCTGTATACCTGTAAGAAGCAGACACCGGTACCAGCCCATATGCGGCTGATGTTAAAGTGCTGTCACGGCAGCAAGCGAAGGACCTTTTTTAATGTGCTGCTGCAGCAGTGCCTTAACATTGCTGCCCCTTTTGCTCCCCCCCGCCCCCCCCCCCGTCAGCGGCAGCGCTCCCTGTAAGCTGTGTGCTTATGCGGCCGCTCAGGAGCAATTCAAATGCTGCACCCACTGCTAGGTCCTGTGTTTCTATCGGTGCACATTTGCAAACACCACTGTGCACGTAAAAATTTTATTCCACACGTGGATAGAAAAGGTTAGAGCAGGGGTACTCAAACTTTGTAATACCACGACACCCCCCCCCCGTCTAAGTCGCTCGCGACCCCCCTCTAAGTTGCTGCAACCCCCCCTCTAAGTTGCTCGGGACCCCCGGGGGGTCGGGACCCACAGTTTGAGAAACGCGGGGTTAGAGGGAACATTGGTCAGCAGCCCTGCTGGTTGGGTCTGGCAGAGTGACCTGCAGCAAAAGGTGCAGCTGCCTTGGAGACCAGTGTTTAGAAAGGCCTGGGGCTCCCGGATGCAGTGGTGGTCATGAAAGACTGGCTGAGGAGTGTGGTCCTCTATCCCTGCCCCTTCTGCGGTTTCAGAACCCCCCATCACCCCTGGCATACCAGTAAGTCCTAGTGCTTCCTTTCACCCCTACTCTTTAGCTCCTACCCAGACTTCACAAACTCACTCAGGTATCTAAGACTCAAGCTCTCTCACATCAGAGCTACTCAGAGAGGAGCTGTGCGTGGCTCTTTAATGTGTCTCCTGCAGATACTTGCAGCACATAATATTAAAACACTGTGTGATTTAATTATTTAACCAATCTACATAATTAGCCAATCAGGATGCTTTTACTGTGTTATTCACCAATTGACCAATCAGTCATTTGGCTGTGAGAATGATATATACAGTCACACAACTGAGGCTCTTTTAGGTAATGTGGATGGCTAATTTGCCTCCTGAACCACTGAGGTTGGCGGATCGCTGTTATACGTTATTGTGAGTGGTCTACTTAAATCATGGAGAAATTGCACATTTTTTGTGGGTGGGTCATGGCATAAATAGCAAATGTCATGGCTATATTCATACAGGATAGTACTCTGCTAATGTGAGGTTTGTAAGTCACCCTGGGTAAGGGAATCTGCTAAATTAAGAGTAAAACTTTTTTTGATGGGACCTCCCCCCCCAAAATTACAGCTATTCTAAGGCAGCCTTTCTTCTGGGCTGCAGGCGTGCTGCTCTCTAGCCATTCAGCACCGACAAGCAGCACAGAAGTAAGGGAATATTGTGTCCATCTGGAGTATTGTGTCCAGTTCTGGGCACCACATTTCAAGAAAGATGTGGAGAAATTGGAGAAAATCCAGAGAAGAGCAACAAGAATGATTAAAGGTCTAGAGAACATGACCTATGAAGGAAGGCTGAAAGAATTGGGCTTGTTTAGTTTGGAAAAGAGAAGATTGAGAGGGGACATGATAGTGGTTTTCAGGTATCCAAAAAGGTGTCACAAGGAGGAGGAAGAAAAATTGTTCTCCTTGGCATCTGAGGATAGAACAAGACGCAATGGGCTCAAACTGCAGCAAGGGAGGTTTAGGTTGGACATTAGGAAAAACTTCCTAACTGTCAGGGTAGTTAAACACTGGAATAAGTTGCCTAGGGAGGTTGTAGAATCTCCATCTCTGGAGATATTTAAGAGTAGGTTAGATAAACGTCTATCAGAGATGGTCTAGACAGTACTAGGTCCTGCCGTGAGGGCAGGGGACTGGACTCGATGACTTCTCGAGGTCCCTTCCAGTCTTAGTAGTCTATGATTCTGTGATTCTAAGGGTGGCAATACCACAAACCCCCTTCATCAATCACTTTCCATGAGGGAGACCAGATTTCACAGTCTGTGATGCATTTTTCACGGTCATGAATTTGGAAGGGTCCTAAGTATTGCCTGTAAGGACAATACTTAGGACAAATACTCCAGGACAAATTCTGTTTTCAGTAACTCATGTGCAACCCACAGTCTCACAGACAAGCCACCAGCAATACCTGCCTGGGCAAGACCCTCGTCTCCAAGCTGTGCCTTTGGTGACACGTGCAATGCCCTGTGTAATCAGAACATAAGTTGGAGAATATGGACTTGCCCAGATGCCACTGAGGGCACAATTCATCCTGGAGAATCTTTATTACTGGCAATACATTTAAAAAACAACAACAATGTCATTTTCAGAGGCCAGGCTGAGTTAGTCCAGCTTACAACAAATAAATCAATGTTTGTCTTGTAAAATGAGCAAATGTGATCAGGAATTAGAGACACTGAAGCATCACAATAATGAAAGTGTGACATGCAGGAATTCGGTCAACGGGTGGCTGTTTTTCCGAAAAAAACTTCACTTACGTCCACACTGCAATCGTGTTCTTTCGACAAAAAAATCGAAAGAAGAGAGGGGTTTTTCCGACATTGGTAAACCTCTTTCTAGGAGGAAGAAGCTTTTTTCCGAAAAAGCTCTTTCAGAAAAAGGCATGTGTGGATGGAGAAGAGGGAGTTCTTTCGGAAGAGGAAAGAGGAAAAAGCACAGGTGCCCTAGTGGCCATTCTGTCCATAGTAATCACAGCTTCCATGCGAGATAGTGTCCATTCAGCGTGGATGCTCTCTTTCAAAAAAGCAGATCGCTTTTTCTATGCACTTTGCAGTGTGGATGCTCTCATTCGGAAGACGTTTTTTCGGAAGATCTCTTCCAGAAAAGCTTCTTCCGAAAGAAGCCTGCAGTCTAGATGTAGCCTTTGTCTTTTGCTTCAGTGCTAGTGATTGTGTAATACAGTGGCTTAATGTATCTCGCCATGGCTCCCTCCAGTAATTACCTAAGATATGTGATCTCTTCTTGAGCTCAAGGGATTAGAGACCTATGCTTTTGGTGCTGGAAGTATCTGATTCAATCCCCGGTGATGACTGATGTCTGTGTATACACAGGGGCCTCCGCTTGATATACTTGCTTTGCTGCTGCAGTGGATCTCAGTTGTCTATCAGTGTGAATAATAACTGCAGCTATACCAATTTTTTAAGAAGAGAGCTTTGCCTTTTGGTTAGGTTGTGCAAAACACCTCAAAGAAGCTCTGAAACAAGCAGCAGTATGCACCCAAGGGATGCTGCTGGAAGCATAATAAAAACCTCTGTTCTGATCTTGCAGAGGAGAGCCAATGAAAAGGTTCCAACACGGAAGGGCTGGATTCATCAAATAAGATCTGTCCCAGTTCTGTGCCATGCACGCTCCATAAAATTTGACAAGGTCTCAGAATATCCATTCAAAGGACCACATTTAGGAAAGCGCTTCAAAACATGCTTAAAGTTACGCCGCTGCTTTCTGGAAAAATCAGTGCTTTCCTGAACCAAGGCCAAAGGCTACACAGAAATTGCGACAAGCGGTTTTTGTTTAATGGAGGAAAAAAAACCCCAAGAAAAGTGTGTACATGCCGGTCCTTTAACAAAGAGCTTTGAGATCCAAAAATTCTAATGGCAGTTGGGGAATGGAAAATGTCTGGTGGTGTGGGGATTCAAGGAAAAATTTACTGCCTGCTTTGGAAATCTTGAGCAGGAATTTAAAGAATTAAACCTTATAATGCAAATATGGATGAGGGGGGAAAGTAGAAGATAAGAAACAGAACTGGAAAAGCGGCACAACCCAGCATTAAGAGACACATCCAGTTAAGTTCTTTTCTCTTTTGTAACCTCATGGTGGTTGGTTTGTTTAAATAGACTGGATTCACCATTTTAAAAGCTGATACTTACTTAATTATTTTTTGGTCAGAACAGTGTAATTTGCTTTTCTTGTTGAAGATTAAAATTGACATGTACTGTGCCCCACTTCTCACTGACTCTGTCATGCTGGAGATTTCTCCTACCACTTCCAAAGTTCTCTTATTTTTATTACTATTTTGCTAGTGCCTAAAGATCTCAAAGTGCTTAACAAACAGTAACTAAGCATCACAACAACATTGCATTTTCCCTGCCCTTAAAGCTAGGTAAAGTGTTTTAATTAACTTTTTTAAATAAAACAAAACGATTTTTAATTATAATAGGCTCCAGTTAAGCACATGCCCAGTTTTAAGCATCAAAGGCTTCAATGGGGTTGTTTAGATGCATGAAACTAGGCCCTTACATTTGGGCATGATGGAAGCTGGTATGAAACACACACAGGCGGTGGGTGAAGGTACAGTTGGTGGAGGCAAGCCCCCAGACCCACCCCCAGGCCAACCCCTTCTGTCCAGGCCCCACCCCCCAGCAAGGAGGAGGGTGTGTGCCCAACCACAGAGCACTGGGGAGGGTAGAGGGCCATGGCCCAGTCTTCCCAGCCTCAGAAGTGATTATTCCCCTTTATTCGACTCTGGTGAGGCCATATCTGGAGTACTGTGTCCAGTTCTGGGCCCCCCCACTATAGAAAGGATGTGGACACGTTGGAGAGGATCCAGCAGAGGGCAACCAAAATGATCAGGGGCTGGAGCGCATGACCTATGAGCAGAGACTGAGGGATTTGGGTTTGTTTAGTCTGCAGAAGAGAAGAGTGAGGGGGGATTTGACAGCAGCCTTCAACTACCTGAAGAGAGGTTCCAAAGAGGATGGAGAGAGGCTGTTCACAGTAGTGACAGATGGCAGACCGAAGAGCAATGGTCTCAAGTTGCAGTGGGGGAGGTCTAGGTTGGATATTAGGAAAAACTATTTCCCTAGGAGGATGGTAAAGCACTGGAATGGTTTACCTATGGGGGTGGTGGAATCTCCATCCCTAGAGGTTTAGTCTCAGCTTGACAAAGCCCTGGCTGGGTTGATTTAGTTTGGGTTCGTTCTGTCTTGGGCAGGGGGCTGGACTAGATGACCTCCTGAGATCTCTTCCAGCTCTATGATTCTATGATTCTATAACTGGGGGCAGCAACCCTCTGCCCGCAGTATGGTTACAGTAGGCATTCTGGGGGCAGCGTGTGGGCAGAGCAATGCCTTCCCATATTTTCCCTTCCCCCGCCTCTTATACCCTCCACCGTGGGAACACAGCCTCTTGGTTACTGAGGTGTTGTCTACCCTGGCAGATGTAAAGTGCTGTCCATTACAACGCTGCTCAGAGTATAGCAGTAAAACCGCTGTTGTGGGTCCACACTGCCAACCGCTTGCACAGTAGCATGATTGCTCTTGCAGCACCTTTTGGACAGGTGCATTGTGGGTAACACTCCAACATAGAATCGCTGCCACTAAGGTTTGTGGGAAGACCAAGTGATGGGGGGTCATGGGGCATCCTGAGTCCTCTCCCAATGCCCCGTGGTGCATCACTTCACATGCCAGCAACACCCGTGTTTCCATCTGGACTTGGTGCCATCTTCCAATGGCTTTTGTGCTGCGTGCCCTGCCTCCTTGGTCTGCAGGAAGGGATCCGGCCCAGGAAATACTGACAGGTCTCAATAACATGTCACCAACGGTTGTCAAGTTATTCCTGATGCGGCAAAGTAACGACGAGGAGTCAGAACTGAGCTTGCCACACATAGTACGTGCGACATGAGATTTCTTGTGGCATCCACAAAGGTGCTGACTGCTTTTGGGCAAGAGAAACAAGCACTGAGTAGTGGGATCCCATCATCATGTGAGTCTGGGATGACGAGCAGCGTCTGCAGAACTTTCGGATGAGGAAAGCCCCTTTCATGGGACTGTGTGCTGGCGGCACAAGGAGCAGCATGTGGCAATTGCAGGGTGGCTACACCGGCCAGCTACCGACTGGTCACCAATAAATTTGGAGGGAGAAAGGTGACCGTTGGACTCGTGTGCATGGAAGTGTTCAGGGCCATCAATCGCATCCTGCTCCAAAAGACCGTGACTCTGGGCAATGTGTGTGAAATCATGGATGGCTTTGTATAGACTGGCAATTGCAGGGAGGTAATAGATGGTACAGGTTGAACCTCTCTAGGCCAAAACTCTCTGGTTCAGAAACCTCCATAGTCCGGAATGATTTCAGTTAGCTGGATGTCCACTTTTCATGGTGTGGCCAAGTTTTCCGCAATCCCATAAAGTTTGTTTACAGCCCCAGTCCTGGCTCTCAGTGTTCTGTGCTGTTCTTTCATGCTAATTTACCCCTAAATGTCCTCTAGCAGCCCAGGAAGCAGTGGAAGTGTTGGTCATGCTGCTAGACAATATTGACCTCCCATGGTCTGGAAAATTCTCTCATTCAGAACCCAAGGGTGCTGGACTAGAGAGATTCCACCCTGTGAACCTGGTACCCCCATGTCCCATGTACACATATTCCCATTCTGGCACCAGACCACCTAACCTCTGAGTACATCAATTGGACATGGGTGTTTCACGGACGTTAATGCAGGCTGGTCTACAAAGGTGCATGACACTTGCATCTTTTGGAACACTGGCCTATTCAGGAAGCTGCAAGTGGGGACTTTTTTCATGGACCAGAAGATTACTGGAGGGGAAGTCAAAATGCAGGTGCAGAGTGACGGTGGAATGTGCTCTTGGCCGTTTAAAAGCCCACTGGTGATTTTTGTATGGGAAACTGGACTTAGCCAATGACAACATCCCTATGGTTATAGCCATGTGCTGTGCCTTCCATAACATTTGCGAAGGGAAGAGTGAAAGCTTCACTCAGGACTGGACCACTGAGGTTCAGCGCCTGGAGGCTGAGTTTGAACAGCCTGAGACCAGGAACATTAAAAGAGCATAACGTGGCTCCATGAGGACCATGGAAGCCTTGAGGCAGCAATTTGACACTGAAAACCAGTAATATTTGTTGCCTAGCAGGGAAGTGCTGTGGCTGCAATGCTAGCAGGGGATGCTGATTGCTCTGTACAAGGCACTTAGTATAATAGTGCCTGCTGCTTTGCTGGGGTGGGCTTGCTAGATCTCATGTATTGGAATAAAGAATGCTTTCCAGCCCAAGAATTTAAGTGATTAAACCCAACGAACGTAAAACACACACGCACAGCATGACCCATTTGCAGTTTATAAGGTGGGGGAAGGAAGAGGTGAGGCCATGGCATGTTTACAGATTTACATCTGTCCAGGTATTGTGCAGCCCCGCCCTCTGATGTGTTGCCGTTCAGCAGGGCTACACTGCACGGGGATGCGAGTGGAGTGCACTGGGTTGGAATCAGCAGGGCTGGACGGTAGAGGGCAGGTGTGGAGTGCAGTAGGTGCCAACTGAGGACAGGTTGGTGGCCCAAATGTGTTGGCAGTGAGAAGAGGGCACATGGAGAACAGTTTGGGGACACCGGTAGGCATTTTGCAGCTCCTTCACTTTCACCCTTCAATGCAGTGCACCCCGGTCATGGCCCCTTTCGCTCATGCATCTCGAGATCCACCCGACAGCATCATAATTCCCCCAGCTGAAGCACAGCTGGGACTGGATGGCCTCCTCTCCCCAGATGCTGATGGGGTCCAGCACCTCAGCATGGCTCCAAGTAGATCAGCTGCACAGAACAAGCCAGGCCGCCTGGAAAGATGCGCTGAGAGGACGCCACATGTCGCCAGGGAAACAGGGCGAGAACTTTCAAAGTTCCAAAGGAAAGTAAAGGGCGGGCCTGAGGGCTGGTCTCTTGAGAGGAGGGCAGCAGATGACCAGACAGGTGACAGCTCCCGGAGACCTAGCACTGTGCTGTAGTGCACCACGGCATCCACCCTGGCACCCCAGTGCTATATTCAGAGCTCAGTGAGCTCTATGCTGCTCGCTGGGGTGATTTACCCAGAGCACAGCAACTGCAGAGTTAGTGCGCCCCAAGTGCCTGGCCAGTGTGGACACCTCGGGAGTTCTAGAGCTGGGAGCTGATTGACTGCACTTGCCATAGGTATAGAGTTGGCCTGAATGGGGCATTTTGCTGAAAGCATTGATCTGTGATCTCTACCAGCTTCCCATTGGCCTGTAGGTGGAATGGAATGTGCTGAGTAGGGGCCTAGAGAGCCCAGAAGGCCTGGGACCCGCCTATTTGAAGGAATCACTTTTCTCTCCAGATCAAGCTACCACAACTTGAGCTAGCAAGGGAGTGGCAGGCAGCACATTCTCTGGGAGGGCTTTTTCCCCAACAAACTAATGGTGAAACTGCCCAGCCCTCGCCCAACAAACTTCAGTGGAAACCTGTCTTGTTTCCTGCCCCATCCTCTGCCTGGCTCCTTGGCAGCCTGCTGAAATGGGAATCTTGGGGTTTGGGGATCAGGGCTTCCTATATCCCCTTCAGCCGGTGTGGTGGGCTACCGAGAACCCAGATCTTTTGGTGCTTCTAGCCTCCCTTGGTCTTTGGCAGCCCAAGAGGGTTAAGGACCGGAGGGGGGGGGGCTGACTGAATCTGACAGAATTCTTGTCAGTTTCACAGCTTACCCCCAATGAATAGCTGATCAAAATGAGAAGAATCTTGTCAATTCCAGTGAGCAGCTTCTAAGCCATCCAGAATGACCTGCTCCACTTGCAGACTGCCTGAGAGGCAGCTAGAGAGCCTGGAGGGTAAGTTTTGTTTTGAAAACTCCATATTTCAGCATTTCCAAAACAAAACCTTGTGGGATTTCAGGTCTCAGAACATTTTCACATTTTTAGCTTCCATCCCGATTTGGGATGAAAATAATTTGCGAAAATTCAAATTTTGGCAGAGCTAGAATTTGGTTTCCCTGCAGTGTTACTGTACGCTCAGCCTTAGATAGGTGTCATCATTTAAATTCAAAACAAACAAATATGTCTCTTGCTGCAGTCAGCGGTCCCAGTGTTGCTCCCATTGAAGTGAATGGGAATTTTGACACAGATTTCAGTAACAGCAGGATCATAGAATACTAGAACTGGAAGGGACTTAAGAGGTCATCAAGTCCAGTCCCCTGCCCTCACGGCAGGACCAAGCACCATCTAGATCATCCCTGACAGGTGTCTGTCTAACCTGCTTTTAAAAATCTCCAGTGAAGAGGATTCCATAAGCTCCCTAGGCAATTTATTCCAGTGCTTAACCACCCTGACAGTTAGGTAGTTTTTCCTAATGTCCAGCCTAAACCTCCCTTCCTGCAATTTAAGCCCATTGCTTCTTGTTCTATCATCAGAGGTTGAGGAGAACAATTTTTCTCCCTCCCTCCTTTGAGGGATCATGACTTCAAACTCCAATCCACACCAAACTGACATTCTTGGAAAGATCACCATTGACTGAGTTTTGATAGGCAATGCATTGAATCTTTAGGTCCCCCATATTACAAAGACTTACACACATGCTTACATTTACCACTGTGAGTGGTAAATAGGGATGTAAAATCCCAGTTAATCAGTTAACCGGTTACAGTTTAAGCAGTTAATGGATTAAGCAGGATCCCACTCCTGGCACTTCCCCCCCAACATGCTTGGGGCTGCTGCTCCCAACCCCCCTGTTTAGGACTGCTGCTGCTGGCCCTCCTGTGCTTGGGGCTGCTGGTTTCCACTCCCATTCCCCCCATGCTTGGAGCTGCCAGCTGCCGCTGCTGGCCTCCCTCCCGGACCCCCATGTGGGGCTGTTCCCAGGGTTGTGGGCAGGGAGGGGGATGGAGCTGTTCCCAGGTACCAGTTTACCAGTAAGCATCACCCAGTAAGGGTAATGCTTACCAGGTAACCAGTTAACCAGGTGCCCATTCACATCCCTAGTAGTAAGCGACTTCCTCACTTGCAAAGCATTTGCGTAAATGTTTGCCAGATTGGCGCCTTCCCTATTATTTCTATGAATCTGAATCATTAACACTACAGACTGGAAAACCAGGTTCCAAGTCAAATAGCAAACAAGAAGTTATAGACTATTCCAGGGAAAAAATGCATTTATTCAGGAATAAGACTAGGCGTAGCACATTTGCCAACGTCATCTTTGTTTTAAAAGAGCATCGGATCCAGCGCAGATTGTAAACTCTCTAGGATTGCTGACAGTGCCACTCTACTCTCTCCAGACTGCAGCATGTTCACATGTTCTCTCCTGAATTTAAAAACAGTGACAGGTTTCCAAGCAGATTATTTCCCCCCAATATATGAATTTTTAAAATCAAGATTGGCTGTTTTCCCATATGATCTGCTCTAGGAATTAATTGGGGGCCACTCTCTGCCCTGCATTGGGGGGGGGAGGTGGTCAGGCCAGGTGATCACAATGGTTCCTTCTGGCTTTGGAATCTATGAACCTTTGAGTGGAAGTTGAAGACCTGCCTTCAAAAGGGGATAATACTGTTGAACCTCTGTAATCCGGGACTCTCTGGTTCGGCAACAGGGAGGGCCAGTGGCCAGGAGTCTGGCTGGGGCTGGGAGCAGAGCCAGGCTGGCAGTGAGGGCCGGGGGCAGCAGCTAGGAGCCCAGCTGGGGTCAGGAGCAGAGCTGGGCTGGCAGCTGAGAGCCTGGGGGCTGGGAGCCCCGGCCAGGCCAGGAGTGGATTTGGCAACCAGGTATGAGGGCCAGCAGCCAGGAGGGAAGCCTGATGAAAGGAAGGCTGACAGCCCTCCCTCCTCCCCCCAAAAAGCCCAGAGGCGATTCAGTATGAGCAATACACATTTTCATACAACTGTGATCCTCTCTGATTTCTCCCAGGGACCAGGGAAGCCACAACTGAATTTTGAAAAGAGTCCACTGATTTCTGGTGCCTCCCTTCCTAGACACCTAGCTTGAGTCACCCATGGTCTTACTCTGATGATCGGCAGTGAGGAAAATTTGCACTTCCCAGCCACTACTGAAAACCAAGGGGCATGATCCTTCACTAGTGTAAACTGTCTCAATTAAATAGCAGCGGGGTAGCCGTGTTAGTCTACATCTGCAAAAACAATGAGGAAGCCTATGACCTTAGGGTATGTCTACACTGCCACCCTAGTTCGAACTAGGGTGGCTAATGTAGTCATTCGAACTTGCAAATGAAGCCCGGGATTTAAATATCCCAGGCTTTATTTACATGTTCCCGGGCGCCGCCATTTTTAAATGCCCCGTAGTTCGAACTACCTGCCCATGGCTACACGCGGCACAGGCTAGGTAGTTCGAATTAAAGCTCCTAATTCGAACTACCATTACTCCTCCTGCAATGAGGAATAACGGTAGTTTGAATTAGGAGCTTTAATTCAAACTACCTAGTCTGTGCCGTGTGTAGCCGCGGGCAGGTAGTTCGAACTACGGGGCATTTAAAAATGGCGGCGCCCGGGAACATGCAAATAAAGCCCGGGATATTTAAATCCCAGGCTTCATTTGCAAGTTCGAATGACTACATTAGCCACCCTAGTTCGAACTAGGGTGGCAGTGTAGACATACCCTTAAAGACTAACAGATTAATTTAGTATCTGTTACTTATCAAGCGAATGAATTGGCCTGTTAACACTGGTCCTATAGGCTATGTCTAGACTGCAAGCCTCTTTCGAAAAAGAGTATTTAGACTACAACTAGTACTTTCGAAAAAGCAAGCCGCTTTTTTGAAAGAGAGCACCCAGGCAGTCTAGATGCTCTCTTTCGAAAAAGCACAGATTGCATTACATAGCGCCTTTTTTCAAAAGAGCACTTTCGAAAAAAGGCGTTCTTCCTCATCAAACGAGGTTTTCCACGGTCGAAGAAACTGCCGCGTTCTTTCGATTTACTTTCGAAAGAACGCGGCAGCAGTCTAGACACAGGGGAAGTTTTTTTTGAAAAAAGGCCACTTTTTTCGAAAAACCCCTGTGTCTAGACACACCCATACTTCATAAATAACTCCCTTCTTTGCTAGTGTATACATATATATCCTTACCGCTGTGATTTCTACTCCGTGCATCTGACAAAGTAATTTTTACCCATTAAAGCTTATGTCCAAATAAATCTGTTGGTCATTAAGTTGCCACAGGACTCCTTGTTGTTGTTGTTTTCAGTTAAATAGTTAATGTGTGTAAAGCACATATATGAGCTAAGGTTTATTTATTATTATTATTATAATTATTATTATTAATGATGATGATGATAATTAGAAAATGGAAAGCTGTATATTTTATTTTTGTTTTATTTAAAAAGATTTTGCCCTGCCTCTCTATTTAAAATATTTGAGGTGGCTTACACAATTTTAATACATTATTTATCGAGCTAGCTAGCTAGCTAGATAGATAGATAGCTGTAAAATACAAGACACCCAGACGGACATAAAACCTACACCTCAAGAGGAGGGGAACACACACACACATACAAACTCAAGTACCAATAAAAGCCTGGATACAAATGTATGCTAATGCTAAGAGTTATTTATTAGCTTACACTTTCCCTGTCCCAATCAACCAAACAATGAAGGTGCTAATGGTTCTTAGCAACTTCTTGTAACTATTTAGTCTTTAAGGTGCGACTATACTATTTGCTGGTTTTTAAGTTTTTCCTGTTACAGACTAACTCAGTTGCCCCCTGAAGCTTATCTACTCACTATCTCCCTTTTTTTTTCCTCCTCTCCTTTTTTCCCTTCTTTTTTCCATTCTTCCCCCCTCCCTCCTTCCCTTATTTATTCTTGCATCTGGACTTCTAACACTCCTGTCATCTGAAGAAGTGGGTTGTGCCCACGAAAGCTCATGATACCATCTACATGGCTTTCAGGTGCTATAGACTATTTGTTGTTTTTTAAGTTTTTCCTGTTACAGACTAACTCGGCTACCCCTCTGAACCAATCTCTAATGTTTGTTATAGGCCTTGATACTAAGGAGAAAAATACATTGGCATCCCCTGAGTTAGTCTAACTGGGGTCAATTTGGCCTGCCTAACAATTCACACCCCAGTCATCACACACTGTTGGATCAGCCTGTGCATAGAGCTGTGCACATGATTACTCTGTGTCTTTGCTCTCTACAGAACATGCAGAATGTGAGGAAAACACACAGAGACAGTTAGGTTCCAAATAACTTTATTTTACTAACTATACATAAAGATACGGGGCCCAGCTACACATCTACACTGTTGTTCTGATAGATTCTAGTGACTTCTACGAAAGAAGACAGGGCCAGGGCCAGCCCACAACATTTTGGCACCTGAGGCGGGGTGCTCAAATGACGCCCCCATGCCCTCTTGCTTGGGCCAAAACTTTGAAAGGTCTCAATTCTGCCTTCTTCCTGTTCTACGCCTCTCATGGTGCTGCTCTGCTACCTCCATATGCACCAGCAGCAGACACAATTTTCTACACTCTGGGTCCTAGTGGCGCCCCCCCCCCCTACAGTCTGGTACCTGAGGCAGCTGCCTCAGTTCGCCTCATGGTAGGGCTGGCCCTGAGCAGGGAAGCACGCTAGTGGCCTTCCAAACTATTTTAAGGGATATAACTCAATTCCTACGCATTGTCTGCCCCTCCACTAGAACACTGGACAGATCTAGAGCAGTGTTTTAGGCCAACATCCTGCCAGATGGATCCCTGTACCCACAGAGAGGTCATTGCAGGGCTAAGGTTTAAGTTGCCACATGAAATTTCCCATTTTACTAGCTAAACAAGAAACAGAATATATCAGGGAACAGGAAAGTTCATGATGCTCCAACACAAACAATTATTTTCCATTAAAAATAATGACTTGTACAGATGCGAAATTTCAAACCGCGATCCCTGAACACCAAGCATCAGCTTTGATAATCCCCCTCCCTCTCCACGAAAATAATCACAGCATTTTAATAACATCTAGTTAAGTCAGGCTGCAGAAAAAACAACAAGGCCATCTTGCCTCTTAGTTCTTACTAGATTTGCCTGCTCAGGTCCTTAACTCAATTTTTGTTTTTCTTCATGCACCGCAGCAGCTTGGGGCCAGGTGAGAAGTGCTTCTCCATGGCTGCTGCAGTTCCAGCAGGCACAGCCCGGAGTGGGGTGCATGCCCCCAGCTAGCCCTGTTCACCTGCCTGGCGATTCTGTCTCATCTCTGTATGGTTTTCTGAACAGCAATCCCATTCCAGGCACATCCCATTTTCCTGGCACAACCAACCCCTGACCTTGCTTTAAGTTATGATAAGAGGAAGCTGTACACCGAATTTGGTGGTCCTCGCTCTCACTGTGTTGCAGGAGTTCTTGAACCGACAGACAGACAGACTCTCTCAAATAGATAGTAGATGGGCAACTGCAGGGTTGGATCCTAGAAACATTGTATTAGTGTTACAGAGTGTGGGGGAGTTCCCTGGCCCTGCACCCCCATCCGCAGCCAGATGTGACTCCCAGCCAGCAGGTAGAACAGAAGGTTTATTTGTTGACAGGGACACACCGTAGCATAGGAGCGATGTTAACACAGGGACCACAGAATCATAGAATACTAGGACTGGAAGGGACCAAGAGCAGGTGGTATTATTCCTCTCGGAGAGAAGGGGTCCCGGGCCCTTCTCCCTCCTTTCTGCTCTAAGCCTGTTCTCCCATCCTAAACCAACGGAGACTGACCCTTCCCCCCAGGGCCAAGACCCCAGCCTGGTGTCAGCCCTGCCTACCCCTTTGTTCCCTCCCCAGTGAGTCATGCCCAGCCTCCTCCTCCCTGTCCAGCTAGTGTTGCAGTGCCCAGAGAATCTGAGGCACCCACCCACACATAGAGTCATTACAGAACAGCACAGGACAGCAGAAGCACATGCCCCCTACAAGGCAAACAGAATTCCGTCGACACGTTTTGTTAGTCTATAAAGTGCATTTGTTGGTTTTTAAGTTTATCCTGTTACAGACTAACTCGGCTACCCCCCCGAAGCTTCAGAATTCATACAGTCCCTGCTACATCACAGTTCCTAAGAGTAGGAATTAGAGAGTATGATCCTGAAAAGTGCTGAGTGCCCTGACCCAGCAACACATGTGCTTAACTTTGTGAGTAATAAAAGCTTCAGAGGGGGAGCCGAGTTAGTCTGTAACAGGAAAAACTTAAAAAACAACAAATGGTCTGGTAGCACTTTAAAGACGAACGAAACATGTAGATGGGATCATGAGCCTTTGTCATCTGAAGAAGTGGGTCTTGCCCACGAAAGCTCATGATACATCTACATGTTTTGTTAGTCTTTAAAGTGCTACCCGACTATTTGTTTGTTTTTTAAGGTGTTGGGTTTTTTTGTGAGTAATGTGATTGATTGAAAGTGAAGTGATTTGCTGGATTATTGGGGACAGGTGGCTCAGCATCTTGCAGAATGGCACCTCCGGCCCAGCAGTAAGTGTTGGCAAGATCAAATGGTATGTAGCGTCTGTAACCTCATGGGGTATGTAGTGTCTGTAACAGGAGTGGGGAACCATTTTTGGGTCGAGGACCCATAGAAAAATCAGTCAGGGGCTGAAGCAAAAAGAAAAAAGAACCCCAAACCAAACCAAAAAAACCCCACAATTTTACTGGAAAGTAGAAAGACACTCCCCACCTTCCCCTCACACATCAGAGGCCAGGCTAGTAGATTTTGTGTGCTCCAGCCGTACAGGGGAACAGTGCGGGCTCCCCAATGCTGGGGGGGAGGAGCCCTGAATTTTGGGGGCCAGATCCAGGCAAGCTGGAGGCTGCACCCAGCCTCTGCGCCTTAGGTTCCCCACTCCTGGTCTATAACAAGGTGTGTAACAAGCTCATTGGACAGAGCAGAGGTGACGAACCTGCAGTACACACGAGGGAACACTAGAGGGAGCATGGGAGATTCTGTACAGGTAAGCAGGAGAATGACAAGTTGATGAAATAAGGAAGCTTTGACATTTCTGTGAGGTTTCTTAAGCAATAATAAATAAATAAATAAATCCTTTTAATTGTCCTGGCTGCACCTTCCTGCCAAATTCCTGCTTTCAGTCTTTCAGGGTGAGTGATCACCTGAATGACTATAAAACAGTGGCAGGCAATAAAATGGCAGCGGTTCACCAGGTTTAGACCCTAGTGGGCCGCTGCTGCTGTGTTTACCTGCACCCCCGTAGGTACGGACGATCGCAGCTCCCTTTGGCCAGGAACAGCAATCCGTGGGAGTTGTGACCCCAGGTACCTGTGGAGGCTTAGGAAAATGCAGCAGTGGGGGGCCCACCAGGGGCTAAATATCCAGAATGGATATTTGCCCACTCCTGCTATAAAATGTTCCATTTTACATCTACATTGTCCAATACAGCCATGTCACTGGCCACAGCCATGTGAAGCAGGCAGGTAAATTACAAACAAGGGAACATTTGGAAAAGTTCCTTTCCCAAAGCCTAAGAAAAAGTAAGCCAGCAAAATTAGTTTTCTTCCCCTGCCCCTCTTCAAACACTGTCTCCTTTTCATTCTTTATGATTTCCTAGCGCATTTACCCAGTGTGGCTCGGGTCCTTAACTCAATGATGGGTGTTCTTTTTAAACAAAAGGACAATGTATGCGCTTTATTTAAATGACTGTATTTTTCAAAACAGGCAGTGAGAGCAAAGTGCACAACACATCTGCCCCCTGTGCTCCCTAGCCAGAGTGAGGAACATAGCGAACTGTGCACTTTCTCCATGCTCCCTGACGAAGGTGAACAGCCAACAATGTCCCTGTATGAATCTGGGGTGGGGGCGGGGGCGGGGGGGGGCAATCAGCACCCCCCTGTCCTCCCTAAAGGTGCTCCTGGGGGATGGGAGGCTCAGGGGTGGACCAGTCCTAGATGTGTGTCTATGTATCTGTCTGGTTGTTCAAAAACTCCTCCTAAACGGTAAGAGCTAGGACCATCAAATTCGATATACGGCTTCCTGTTATCATACCTTAAAGCAAGGTCAGGGTTTGGTTATGTCAGGAAAATGGGATGTGCCTGGAAAGGGATTGTTTCTCCTAAAACAGAAAGGGAGGGAGGGCTCTTCTATATAATGATCACATGGGAGCAGCAGGGGATATAGGATGTAAAGCAGGGACAGTTATACTGTGTAATGACCAAGGGGCCGGGGGGAGGGCAGCAAGGGGTCAGAGATGGGAACTGGGACAGCTTTAACCCCATTGGGGCAGGAGGGGACAGGAGTGGAGAAAGGAACAGCGATCTACCATATATGTGGGAGGGGCTGGGGTAATTTATATCCTCCCAGCAGCCCGCATACTGAACTCCTCCTCCCCAACCCCACCCCAGACCCATGATTTCAATGAAGCCTGCACATTTTCATTTTATTTTCCAAAAAGCAAAAATGGATGGAGTTAAGGACCTGAGCAATGTTGGGTAAATCTTCTAGTTTCTTATATTTAAGCAACTGCCCCACTGTGTCTTACCAGTGGGGAGCTTATGGGAGGCTGATACCCTGGCCTGCTATACCCCGTCCCTGTCCCCCGCCAGCCATGGGGAGCCCTGCAGGGTGTGTGGGGCAAAAGTCACTGCTCTGCTGACGCTAGTGATGCCAAAGAAGAGCTCAAAGGAGGAGAAGAGCAGTCTCGCCCTCCCCTCCGCCCCGCCCCGCCCTGTCACCAGCAGGTTGGAGGGAGCCCCCCAGGAGACCCGATCCTGCTTGGTTGTGAGGCCCAACTCCTCTAAGACGTTTAGATATCATCTGGCTCCCATTGTTCCTGGGACATAATAGCCATGGTGTCTGAGAACTCACCTACCCTCCGTTTTTTGCACGGATGAAATTAAATGGGATTTTCTACACATGTACTTGAACTGGTGCAATCCAGCCCTGGGAAGGGCACCCTTTTTGTATAGACAGACACTGCTTTCCAATCTCAGTGCAGAAACAAGCCATCCATCAGGGTGTGTGATAAGCAGTGTGGCAATAAGGGGTTAAAAGAGTGGGGTGTGGAGGAGTAAATAAACTGCAGGTGTGTGGTTAACAAGGTACTAATTGGGTGACTGGGGGGGGGGAGGGGCGATGTCCAGAAGGGACCACAGAGGCTAATCAGAGGGCTTTTGTGGGAGGCAGAATGGCTTGAAGTCCTGAGTGCCTTATGAATGAAAACAAAAAGCTGTTGAATGTTTTGTTTCTTTTCCTTTCCTCTTCTGTGGGAAACTGGAGCTATGGCTCCTAAGCGTGAGCAGAGGGTTTTGTCTATACTGGAAAACTGTACTGAATTCACTAACTCAGTTTAGAAACTACTTTAATGGAAGGCTTGCACCTCCCTTCACAAATCTGCTGACTTTGATACTCATGATACTGTATATACAATGCTTTTTTTGTTAAAAAAAAAAAAAAGGTGCCAGTACTCCGGGGAAAAAGTTGTTGAGCTCTGACTGGAGGTGCCAGTACTGCATCTGGAGGTGCTGGTACTGCGTACCGGGCAGTAACATCACAAAAAAAGCACTGTGTATATGTATTTTTGTTAGTCTCTATGGGTATGTCTAGACAGTGGGGCTATTTCAGGATACTGCAGGTATCCCGACATAGCTACCCCGTGTCTTTTAAACGTGCCCGTTATTTTGAAATATTTTTCAAAATAACGGGCATGCTATTTTGGCATCCCTGTAACCTTCGTTCCATGGGGGCTAAGGGATGTGGCAAAATAGCACATCATTTCAAAATTTATGTAGATGCACCAAATTTTGAAATAAGTTATTTCGAAATACAATTGAAATAAGATACTCAATTTTCCTAGCACAAATTACACATCTTATTTGGAATTTAAGGTGCTGTGTAGATGCACCCTAAAGTGCTACAGGACCATTAGTTTTTTAAGTTTTTCCTACCGACTTTGGTGTAAGCTTGCCTTAGAGTGATGTTGATGTTCCCTTCTGCCTAGATCCCCACAAGTATTTAGGTACCTCACTTTCATTGATTTGAGTTAGGTGCACCTATATTTTTGGAAATCCAGACTTTCAGTCTTACACTAAATTGGCCTAAGATGCTCATATACCCCAGCAGAGCGCCCACATGCATGGGTTGTACATGTTTAATAAAACTAGTTTCTGAACCAATGCCATATGATTTTATTGTGTAGACAAGATCAGATATTCCTAGCAAATATTTGGTTTTTTTTCCACCTTGAGCAGCTGCAGCTAGGTTCATTAGAAACAAGCTAACAAGGGTGGAGATAGCTGAGTGATTGCCTGAGCTCATGCTTCAGGATGAAAGCTGATAGTTCTTCAGGCCCCAGAGGTTGCATGCCCCCTGTATAGCATTGCATGCTTGGCTGAATGCATGCTGATGTTGTTATCCTGGGATGAATTCTGTCCTGAATTGCACCTGGTGCCAGTGGGTGAGGAAGCATCAGGTACAGGGAAGGACTGTCATGAATATAACACTCTGTCACATCAGAATGCTGTTCAAGAGATCATTCAATAATCTGCATAACATTTCTGGAAGGTTGGTAGATAAGTGCTCTGGTCCTCTTTTATAAATGAAATGAGGAGTCCTCTAGCACCTAAGAGATGAACAAAAATACATAGGATTATGAGCTTCTGTATAAGACTCCCTTCATTAGATGAGATGGAGTGGAAATAACTGAATCCAAGAGATATATATCAACAAAAGAAGTACTTGCCAATTGTAGGACCCGTGTTAATGAAACTAAAGAAGTCACAGCTTTAGCTTCATTAATACGGGTCCTACAATTGACAGGTACTTCTTCTGCTGTTACATATATTTGGTTTCTGTTATTTCCACTCCAACTCACCTGAGGAAGTGGGTCTTACCCTGGAAAGCTCATGAGCCTAGATATTTTTGTTAGTCTCTAAGGGTGCATCTACAAAGCCCCCTTAGCTCAAAACAAGCTACTCAATTTGTGCTACGCAAATTGCGTAGCTTATTTTGAGTGTATTTCGAAATAGCTTATTTCATAATTTGGCGCTGTCTACAGAGTGCCACACTTTGAAGTAACTTGCTGTTTTGAAATGCCCCTTAACCCTCATGGAACAAGGGTTACTGGGACGTCAGAATAAGCTGCCCATTATTTCGAAATAATAGGCTGCTTCAATAGATGTGGAATAGCTATTTCGGGATACTTCCAGTATCCCAAAATAGCTCCTCAGTGTAGACATACCCTAAGGTCCACAGGACTACTCATTATTTTTAAAGTTAGGGCATGTCTACACAGCAGGGCAAAAATCACATTAAGCAACGCAACTTCAGGTACGTTAATGGCAAATCTGAAGTAGAAGTAGCTTAATTCGGCTTTTAGCACTATCTACACAGCAGGAAGTCGAAAGAAGAGCACATTTCCTTTAACTTCCCTTACTCCTCGTGAAATGAGGGTTACAGGAGTCAGAGTAAGAAGTCCTCCAGCTTGACATTATTTCAAAATAATGGCTTGCTGTGTAGACACGCTCTTTGTTATTTTGGAATAATGTCAGTGATTGCGAAATAATGCTGCTGTGTAGACATAACTTTACAGACTAACACGGCTACAGCTCTCAGACTTTATAAATGGAGATAGCCAGGGAGGTTAGATGACTAAAGGCACAGAGCAAGACAGTGGTTGTGTTGTGGTTAAAAGGCAAAAAACCCCAGGCTTCTAACACCAAACACACCCTGTCTGGGGAAGGGTTTTGTGTTGTTTAACTTATATGACTTCTCTTTTGCGTTCATCTGGGGCAGCTCACGTTCATGAATGCAACCTCTCAACACGCCTGTGAGGGACACAGCTATGGGGAGGGCAAGAGCTCTATTAGGGTACGTCTACACAGCAGGGCTAAAGTCGAATTAAGTGACGCAACTTCAGCTACGTCAATTGCGTAGTTGAAGCTGAAATAGCTTATCTCGGCTTTAGGCGCTGACTACGTGGCAGGAAGTCAAAGGAAGAGCCCTCTTCCTCCGATTTCCCTTACTCCTCATGAAATGAGGGTTACCATGAGTCAGAATAAGAAGTCCTCCAGCTTGATATTATTTCAAAATAAAGGCTTGTAGTGTAGATGCGCCCTAATAACTCTGCTGTGTAGATGTATGCTTAAAGTTGGAACTCATTTAAAAGATTGAAACTAATTTACCTGAGGATTTAAAAAAAAAAACGCACATGCTTGCTTGGATTATTTTAAAAATTGCTGTACCCCCATGGAGATCTAGGCTAGGGTTAGTTGCCCAAATGAGCAAGAGCTTCCTGACATGCAGCCCCTTCCCCTACAGAAATCCTAGGACATGAAAATTGTGTGGTTCTTGCATGCTTCTTTGCATATACCCAAGGCACAGATTAGGGCTCTGAATGTGACCCTCCCCAGCTGATGTCACCTGTTCATGATGGATGTCAGCCAATGTTCCCGCTGATTTTTTCCACCCATGTGCAGAATATATTTTGTTATATACACCAAGGTATGTGTGGATGTGTACCACCAACATAAACACATGCAGTTAGCTGTGGGTGGCAATGGGCACTCTACTAATAAGCTGGGTGGCATTTGAATTAAGGATGTTAAATACCGATTAATTTACTAGTCGAGTAGTCAGTGGAATTTCCCAGTGGGTGCATTTCAAAGTTGGAACTCTGTGTGCAGGCCAGGGCCAGTGGGAAGTCCCGCTGACTCCGGGCTCCACCCGAAGGCTCTTGTGCATTTCAAAGCGGAAGCGCCTGCATGGAGCCTGGGGTCAGCAGGGGACTCAGAGTCCGCCGATGACCCCGGGCTCCACATGGCACTGCCGCTTTGAAACACTAACTTTGAAACACTACCTGAGATCAGTGTTCCTTGTAAGCTGAGCGCTTGGGCGGTCGCCCAGGAGAGATTCAAATTAAGGATGTTAAGGAGTAGCTGACTGTCAACTATCTGATAAGCAAATGCAGCAAAGGGGGGGAAGGGAGAAGGGGTACTTCTAAGCGGCAGTTCCACGCGGAGCCTGGGGTATGGCCTCTGTGTGGCACTGCTGCTTTGAAACGCTGTGGTGGCATGTCAAAGGGGCAGTGCTGCACAGCTGATCTGGGGCACCTACGGCACTGCCCCTTTGAAACTCCGGCACAGTGTTTCAAAGGGGCAGCGCCGCATGGAGCTGACTCCGGGCTCCTTGCGGTGCTGCCCCTTTGAAATGCTGTGGTGGCGTTTCAAAAGGGCAGCACTGCACAGAGCCCAGGATCAGCTTGGCGGGGCTGCCCCTTTGAAACACCGTGGCAGAGTTTCAAAGGGGCAGCGCTGCAGGTGCCCGAGATCAGCTGTGCAGCACTGACCCTTTGAAATGCCGCCACAGTGCTTCCAAGTGGCAGTGCTGCACAGAGCCTGTACCCCAAGCTCCGTGTGGGGCTGCCGCTTAGAAGTACCCCTTCTCCCTTCCCCAACTTTGCTGCATTTGCTTATCAGATAGTTGACTGTCAACTACTCCTTAACATCCTTATTTTGAATCTCTCCTGGGCGGCCGCCCAAGCACTCAGCTTACAGGGAACACTGATCTCAGCTAGTGTCTGGCACTCACCATCCCTTTGAAGAAGAAATATTTAAGGGGGATTCAGAGTAAAAGTTAGATCTACAACGTCGTATAAGCCAGAGAAAGTCATTTGTGCACATGCAGTGGGATTTGAGGCTTAGTTGAAAAAGGCCTTCCAGCTGGGGGTGGGGGGGAAGGGCAAGGGAGCAACTACCCCCGGGCCTGGCGATTCAAAAGCACCTAGGGATTCCAGCTGTTACTGCGTCAGACGGAGCCCTGGGCCCTTTAAATCGCCAGCAGAGCCCTAGGAGGTGCAGGTTGGGCTGCTGTAAGGGCTGGCAGGTGGGGGGCATGCCACAATCTGTGCAGAGCTGAGGGCTGTCTGCTCCTGCCCTCAGAGCCAGCCCCTTCCCCTCCACCTTGCCCAGAGGCCCAGCAATTCCTGTCGCTCCCCCTCCCCGCCCCCCTCCCCCCCCGTGGAAAGCCAGAGGATTTTCAGAGATTGTTGATGTGGGTAGTTCTAGGGGACACGGGGAGGCCTCAGTACAGTGGTAAAGAAAGAACTAATGTAAACTCCATATTCCCCAGATGAGAAGTGGTAAACTCCATTTCCCTGTGTTTCCCTTCTGCTACACCATTGCAGCTGGGGACGGGGATGAAGCGATGGGTGAGATACGGTCCCTGCCAAGAAGGAGCTGATCTTAATAATCAAAGTGCTTAGAAATCCCCAGCATAGCAAAATAGTTTTGAAAACTGGCCTACACCAGTGGTCTGGGGGTAGAGTTTGTGCTACAAATTTGGATTCTTTTGAGCTTATTATGGGTGGCCTTTAATTTTCAAAGTACTCTAAAATCCAAGGGCATAAAAATTATCTTGAACACTGGCCGGGGAGGGTGGGGGGGTGGTACTTTGTGCAAATTTAAAGTCCTTTGTTCAAGAAACTTGTCAGATACAGCCCCCAACTCCCAATAGGCAGCTGAATTTAACACTTTCTGTGGTGGGCCACCTGTGGCCTGCATGCGGCCCACTGGGGTTCCACCAGTGGCCCGTACACCCCAACTGCCCTCCTCTCCCACACACCTCTTGCACACTGGAGCCCCACACCTCCTGCTCCTCCTCCTCCCTCCCAGCACTTTCGGAGCACCACGAATCTGCTGATTCACTCTCCATCTGGTGGGCCCAGCTAGAATCCCAGAAGCCCGGGAGCTGCAAGTTCCCCACCACTGGTAATCATGAGGCCCACGGAGATGAAGGACGGTCTCTCAGAAAGGCGTGGTTGCCTATCACTGCTCATTGTTGTGAAAACTGATTTTCCTCAATGGGGTTTGGAGTAGACCAGGGCTACTCAACTTTGGAAGCCCCGGGGGCCACAGTGATACTCACAGCACATGCCGAGGGCTGCCACTTAAGTGTGGTTGCATATACATGCAAATATATGCAAATAGCTTCTTTCACACTGCCGGGCATGAATACAAAGATTAAGGCAAGACTACACAACATGCAGGCCCCATTTAAGTTGGTTCTGCTGATATTAATAAAATGCAATAGTTACCTGATTTCCACCCATATGACAGCACATTTAATGAGCAATGACAGTCCAGGAATTTAACTACTAAAACATATATCAACAGAAGACCATTACATTGACTCACTGTTGTGGAGCATGTTCCCAGTGGAGGCCATATTCAGAGATCCCATGTGCAGGCTGTGCGTTGAGCCCCGCGTAAACCCAAACTGCACCGCAGGCCGCAAACAAACAGGCCGCGGGCTGCATGCGGCCCATGGGCCACATCTTGAGTAGCCCTGGAGTAGACTTTAGGGGAGAGGGAGAAGACCATCCATTGAAATGAATGGGTCGGTTCACATGTCTTCGAGCAATTGTGCTCATCTTGAAGGAGTGTTCCGATTCCTCTGAGAACTTCTCATTGCGATGAGCAGGGCGGAGCCTTCCTGTGCTGGGTGCAATTGAAGGAGCACCCTGATCTACTCAACAAAGAGGATGTTGTAGCCATTTGGCAGCCGAGGTGAGTAAATGCTCTCCAGGGCAGGTGAAGCTGGTGACATCTGGCAACTCTGGGTGAAATATTGGCCAGCTGATGTTCACTAAGCCTGCCCTAAATGTGTGGTTTGCATTTGGGAGGACACAGTCTGAGCCTATCTCCTATAGTACCCACCGACTGTGTTAAATGGCACAGCTATTCTGAGAAAATGAAGTAGGGAGCTGAAGCCTGGCTCTCTGGAGCAGCAACAGTGATGTGGCTGCTTACCAGAAATGACTGTGGCCGTCAGCTCTATTTCACTATCTATCTTCTTTGTTTTTAACTCACAATGTTGTCAGGCTGTGGGACCCAGGATCCTGAATTTGATTCCCTGCCTGTTGTACTACAGAGCACATAGTGTTGTCCTTGGTTGCAAGGCTTAGGATATTTGGTGCTTTCCTTTAGGCCCCATCTCTGGGAACCATGTGATTACAGAAAATCTCATGTTTGTTTATTTGTTCGGGGTTTTTGTTAAGAATGTTTCTAGCCCTCATGATTGAGGAGAAAAGTTGGAAAATATGAATTCTGAAAACAATGATGCCAGAGGAAAATAAAACAATCCCAAATGTTATTTTGAAGCGAGTCTTGTGACTTTTTTGGAGGGACGCACTAATGATTTTTGAATGCTCGGGAGTGGGCAATATTGATGACTGGTCTGCTTTTCAGAAGTGTTGAGAACTGCGGTTTGCATTGAATCCAGTGGGAATTACAGAGCTTAGCACCTCTGAAAATCAAACCTTTTGTATTATTGTCAGTTGCTTTACTGCCTCTTTCTGAAGCATAACATTTAAGTCCTCCTCATTGGATAATCTACCCAACTGAGAAATTTTTAATAATAGGATGGCTGGTTGTGAGTAGTATTTACAAGAGGAGGATGGTTGAGTATATGCAGAACAACTCTGCAGACTTCAGCTCCATCACTGCAAGTACATTTTTATCGTATGGGCAAACAGAAAATATTTATTGTTAATATTAATCAGCACAGTACAAACGTGTTAATATTTTGGCTTATGACAGTAAATTCTACAAGACAGATAAATTCAGAAGGCCACATTGTTAAATTTGACATAATTCGTCTAGCATAGCAATTGCAATTTTTCTTTGTGCTACTTGAA
Source organism: Pelochelys cantorii (assembly GCA_032595735.1). Taxonomy (NCBI): domain Eukaryota; kingdom Metazoa; phylum Chordata; order Testudines; family Trionychidae; genus Pelochelys; species Pelochelys cantorii. Next base: position 9,690,483 of record CM064347.1, read on the forward strand.
TGTTTTATTTGCATGTATATGATAGTTTTGTGTCCTGTATGTTTCATAATTGTCATAGTGGATTAGACTAGTGGCCTATTTTTTCCAGTGTCCTGTCCCTGCTAGTAGTCAGGCCACGATAGGTCAAGGAAAGATATAAACATTCTCTTGTCTTATGTGGACTATTCAGCCAGATCCATTACCAAGCTGTCCCATTCATTTCAGTGGGACTCCCATACTCTGAGCTAGTAGATTAGGTTGTAGGATTGGGACCTATGAGGGGAACGTTAATGGTAATTATATGTGTGTTTACCAGATTAACTGGAATAAATGTGGGGTTTGGTTGTACAAGCAGATGCAACCTCAAATATTGTGGTGACAGTATTTTCTATGGCCTTGTCTATACTATCATGGGCTGTAGACCTAAGTTACACAACTTCAGCTACAAGAATAATGTGGCTGAAGTAGATGTACTTACATCTTTATTGTGGCTTCAGGGGGTAGCAGAGTTAGTCTGTACAGGATAAACTTAAAAACCAACAAATAATCCAGTAGCACTTTAAAGACTAACAAAAACATGTAGATGGTATCATGAGCTTTCGTGGGCACAACCCACTTCTTCAGATGAGTCAACAGCTGATGCTATCCCATTGACTCCACCTACTCTTCTAGTTTTAGTGGAGTACCAGAGTTGACTTAAGAGTGCCTGGCCGCTGATTTATTGTGTCTATACTAGACACGATAAATCAACCCCTGCTGTATTGATTGTTGCCCATTGATCCCCTGTGTAGTGAAGACATGCCCTAAGAAATCTGTGGCCCAATGGTTCATATTGCCAATGTGATTCCAATTACTAAATCCATGTTGGCAAGGCAAACTTAGTTTGGAGTGAACTAAAAGCACATTTTTTAATGAAAAATAAAAAAGCGTATACAAAATTTTTTGTTTTATTTCATTCTTCGATAACTGCAAAACCAGCTAAATGGAATGTCCTTATCTATTCCTTTCCTCGCTCCCACAAGAAAACAAAATCATAATTGTGATGAGCACAGGCCTGAGAAATTTCAGTCCCATAGGTCACATTTTTCAGAAATGTATCCTCTGAAAACAAAGTCTCACAATGAAAGTGCCTCCAACAATTAATTGGCATCTATGTCTGGCTGTTTATATAACAAGCAGCATGGCAGCCTTTATTGGCGTATAATTCCAGAGAGAAATCCCTTAGCTATTACTTATTTTATACTGACGTTCAAATGTTTCTCCCGCATTCACTTTCCGATTGCTATATTTTGTACTGAAGCAATTTAATCTTGCTTTTGGTTATAATAATATATTGATATTGTTCTTTTTACCAATGTTTGCATTTGTCCATCCAATTCAATATAGACTGCCCTTTTTGTTACAACTTGTTTGTGCTTCTAAAAATGTTCACACCTGATGCTCTTTACAGTGTGTGTTTTTAATGTCTACACTTCTTATGATTTGCATTTATTGGATGATTGCATCTTTTTTTTTTTTTTTTGGTTTGCAATAACATGTATATGTAAATGTCATTGCAAACCAAAATAAAAAAGATGCACTCATCTGACAAATGCAAATCATAGAAAATGTATAAATATATATAAAATGAAATATATTAACCACTGCAAAACTACAACCTGATTTATATTTGGATGCATTCTATGACATGCTATTATGGCTTACATTTGGTTGCATTGTTTTTATTGTGACTTTGGATAGCTTGTTGCATAATAACTGAGAGTGTGCGCTAGCCAATGCAAACCATACAAAAAATATATTACAACAAAGCGCATACGACCTTGGTATACACCGGCACGCATGTCTCCAGGAGATAAAAAAGCATTTTAGGGCTCTGAAAGAATCTGCACATTTCCAGTTGCACTTTTAAGGGCTCTTGTCGCTGTATCTTTAGCGCCTGAGAGGAGCAAAGCCAGGCGGAGAGGGGAAGCCTGGATTTTCACCCAGCAATTTCTGCCCTTAGGGAGCCCCCCAACCAACAAACCTTTGCAGATTTTTGCCCCAAGTCCCCCCCAGACCAACCTAGACCTTGCCTCTGCTGGGGAAGGGGCAGGTTTCAATGACAAACACACCCGCTGACCTGGGAATAACCCCCTACTGTTTCTCTCTCCTGCCCACTGGTCCAAGAGAGGAGTGGGGGGGAAGCAGAAAGGAGGAGCGCGAGGGATTCTGGGAGGTGTAGTCCTTAGGACTACCGAGGTTCTTTCCCATGCTCGGTGCAAAAACTGCCTTCCCCACATGGCCTTGCGCCTAGGCGCATGAGCCCTCCATAGCTTTAGCGCATCTATTATGCTGCCTTGCTGAGGATAAAAAGAAGAGCAACTGGAGGAACTATAAGGCAAACGTTGCTGGAGCTGCCGGGGCAAAGTAAATCTATTTAATCTTACCCTTTATTCGTTCGATGCTTTGTTTTGCATTGCTAGCACCGGGCCATGTTTTCTGGAGGAGGGGGATTTGTGGGGGGGGGGGCAGGAGGGGGGGCTAATGCAAAACCCACTTGGGAAAGGCTAATGCGCTTTTTGTGTGTGTGTGTGTGTGTGTGTGTGTGTGTGCAAGCCCTTTAACGCTCCGCTTGGTGCTGCAGCCTTTGTGCCTTGCAACAATGTAACAAAGCCAGCTGGAGATCGGATACAGTGTGGCCGCTGATTTCTCTCTCTTTTTCTTCTTCCCCCTCCTCCTTTCTCTAACCCGGCGCCCAAAGCAGCCCCATCAGGAGCTATAAGGGGGGGATGTCTGCAGCCGAGACCCTGCCTCTCTCGTTGCATTCTCCTTCTCTGCCGCCCCCTCCCACCGTAGCGCCCCATCCCCTCCAAAAGGCTGGAGTTTGTGCGGCGCTGGGAGGTCGCAAGTCCATCTCTCTTACGGAAGGGATTTTTTTCCCCTCTCTCTCTCCTTCTGCCCGCCATCTTTTGAAGGAGAAAATTAGGGGCGAGGAAAAGCGAGAGGACTTTCAGGCTTCCTGTAAAAATACTAATCATAATACAAGAGCAAGGACCCCGCTCGCAGCTGGGGCCGAGCAGATGGGTTTACAGCTCTGCCAGTCTTCTGCAAGCCAATGGCTAGTCAGTTGCAAGCCTCGAGTCAATTTCAAAGGAGCACAAAGTATTCCCCTCCCCCCCCCACGCTCCGTCCCCTCTGCTCTGCTCTGAGTTGCAAGAAGCCGGAGAGAGACTGTCGGGAGCGTGGAAGTATTTGGGGGGCGCAGAACTAAGTCGGGCTTTGCTGTCTGTTTTTTGGCACCGAGGTCGGTGGTGCCCGGGTTGCGTGTCTGGCCAGGGAAGGGCTGCAAACTGCCAAATGCCTTCCCGGGAGAAAAGCTTCTCCCGTGGAATAGGTCCCTTGATTTGCTCACAGCCATTCCCCCCTCCTGGTTCACTGACCTGCAAGGTAGGAGAGGGTCTAGAGCAGGTTGTCTAGATCACACTATAAAATGCATGTGAACAATTGGTGGTGTTGAAATCAAGTCCTGCCAATAAATGAAAACAAAGGGTTAGTTGCCTGGATCGGAACCCCTTTCCGTTGTAAAATCACTGAGCAAAAAAGACACCCAGGCTACACATGATATTGTGTGTGAAATACAAGTAAAATAGTTGTCACTGTGGTACTCACACGGCCTCAGATGGGGGAGAAAGGGCGGGAGTTAAAAATTTAAAACTGGAATGTACTTTTTTTGTCATGTATGCTAGTTTGTTTACTCTTTGCCCCGGCTGGGAAAATGGAGATAGACCACGGCTTCCAGTCTCGTCAGTTTCACTTTCGGACTTCCACATAATGCTGCAATGTTTGGGTTGCACACAACACAGTGGGAGCGTTTGAACCTAAAGGAGAAGTCTTAGAGCATATAAATCCAGAGTAAACTAAACAAGTTCTTTAGGAAAATGTAACAAGATCCCTGTAGAAACTATCTTTAAAAGTGCAGACAACGATTTCCTTTCCATAGGTTAATTAGTTAATTATTAGATAACAAATCTGCAGCATGCATATTTTTTCCATAGGAATCAAAGCAAAAAAGAAAGAAGGAAAGAAAGAAAGAAAGAAAGAAAAGAAAGCTTTTAGCTTCAAAATGAAATAACGTTCTTACTAATACAGCGAAAGCTTTTTAAATACAAACCTTAAAATTCCAGTTTAAGCTACTTGATGTTATTAAATCATAATTTGGGGAAAGCACAATTAGCCAAGTGCACCTGGTGTTCCCTGCTGGGGAAGAGCTGTTTTTGACAGGCTAGTTAATATTTTTAATACACACAGAGTTATGCCAGTCATGCTAAGGGGCTGTCTCCAAATTAAACGGGAAATTAAGATCAAAGGCTGCAGCATTGTCCTTAACTAACCCTGTAATATATCAAGGTGTTAGATAGGACTCTGGTCACCCACCATATGTGCTGCTGTATTCGGACTCATTGGGGGTGTTAAAAGAGCAGAATAAATTGTTTCCTTCAAGAAACAAAAGGTCAGACAAAAATTACAGTTTTGCGTTGCTTTTATAAAAGTCATACTTTGCTGCGTGTGCAAAGTGCTTGCCTAGTCTGAAGACCATAGAACTAGGAGACCAGAGGGGCTCCAAGTGACCTGGAATATGTTTTGTTAGCTTAGAATTTTAAGGAGTTTCAAATAATACACCCTTCAGGCTTCTGCAGAATAGCATGACTTCCAGCCTGGGCACCTTCTTTTTGTAAAAGGGTTTAGTTCACAATCTTTTGTGTGTGACTAGATTGTATTTCTCCTTCTTTTGCCCCTGTCAACTAAAAACATGCATTCACATACTTGGTGCTTTCAGACCATGCTTAATAAATGAGGTATAACAGTTGTATACAACATCCACCGAAAGGTTACCACAATACCATGTTATGCTGTACATACAGTATTCAAGGCATAGTCAGCAACTGTTCATACTGAAGGCCTTTATTAGAAATGTTTGTTCCACGTGCAGGTTAAAATTTTCAAAGATGTGCTTAAATGATTTAGGAATCTAAATCCTATTATCAAAAGTGACTTGGGGGACTTAGGGGCTATATCCCATTGTCTTTCAATAAGATGTGGGATGAGGTGATTGTGGCATTTTTACCTGTGTCACTTTTTAAAACACCAGCTTAGCCATTTTGAATAGATTTTTTTCTTTTAATGATCTAATAATTTCTATTGCCAGCAGATCTAGGGAAGTGATCATTCCCCTTTTTCAGCACTGATAAGGCCGCATCTGGAGTATTGCCCCATTTCTGGGGGCCCTGTTACAGAAAGGATGCAGATGCACTGGAGAGAGTCCAGCAGAGGGCAAAAAATAAAATAAAAAAAAATTAGGGAACTGAAGTACATAACTTATGTGGAGAGGCGGAGGGATTTGGATGTATTTAGTCTACTGAAGAGAAGAGTGAAGGGGGATTTGTTAGCAGCCTTCAGCTTCCTGAAGAGGGGTTCCAAAGAGGAAGGAGAGAGGCTGTTCTCAGTAGTGACAGATGACAGAATGAGGAGCAATGGTCTCAAGTTGCAGTGGGGGAGGTCTAGGTTGAATATTAGGAAAAACTATTTTGCTAGCAGGGTGGGGAAGCACTGCGATGGGTTCTCTAGGGAGGTGGTGGAATCTCCCTCCCTAGAGGTTTTTAAGTCCCAGCCTGACTAAGCCCTGGTTGGGAAGATTTAGTTGGGGTTCGTCCTGCTTTGGGCAGGGGGCTGGACTCGATGACTCCTGAGGTCTCTTCCAGCCCTAGGATTCTCTATTGCAGTCAACAGCATTCTTTCACATGTTATTTTTAAGTGAAGCTGGTTTTGAGAAAGTGTCTGAAAATGAAACCCATTTCAGACCACAGCTGTGCTTTCCTGCCTTGCTAGAATTTAGCAGGTGGACTGACTGAAACCAAAAATTTTTCTGATAATTCAAAGATCAATTTTGCCTGGGCCAGAGAGTTTGTATTACACAACTGCATCCCAGCATTATGTCTCCAACAGAAGTCTCATCCCATAAAACTAGGGGACAATAATAGATCTTCTTATAAACCTTGATTCCAGACTCTGTGATCCTGTTGACCTGAGCAGAGCTCCATGGCTTTTATTGTTGACGCCGAGGTGGTTTGCACGTGTTGAGAAGTTAGGCCGCTGGATTGCGTGTGCATCTTTAATACACACCTGTGAGAAAAGGTGCAGCTGTACGTTAGTGATGTTTCAGACCTTTTAAAAATGCACCTGTGCGGTAAGGGTCTGGCCTGACACCCAGTGCCGCCTTTGGCCAGGTCTACACTGCAAAGTTTTGATGGCATTCCTATGTCAGGCTTGTACAAAAAAAATCATAAACCTCCTGGGTATAGCATGTCTGTAACCCGCCCTGTTTATTCCTCCTTTGCCACTCTAAGCTGCATCTCCCTTGGGATAGCTACACCAGCAAATCCTTTGTAATGCAGACGAGGCCTTAGAATCCCACTGGTTCTCATTGAGAAGCTGTAAGCCTGGTGGTTCTCACTGACCTCACAAATGCCCCAGCTGTCTAACCCAGCAATGGGCAACTTAAGCTAGTGAGTGGGCCACATCAGTGGGCTGCAAGGTTGTCGTAACCAAGACAGTCTCCCGGGACAGGCACTTCACATGCCCTGGCTTTATGTGGGTGCCACTTCAGCAATACTGGTAGGAAAAAATTACGTGGATGGAAATCAGCAGAATCTGGCTACCCTGCAAGGTCAACAGTAAACAAAACATCTGGCTGGCCTCACGTAGAACTCCGATGGACTGCATGGTGCCCACCACTGGTCTAACCCCTTTTCTCAGTTAGGGTATGTCTACACTACCACCCTAGTTCGAACTAGGGTGGTTAATGTAGGCATTCGAAGTTGCAAATGAAGCCCGGGATTTAAATATCCCGGGCTTCATTTGCATCTTGCCGGGCGGGCGCCATTTTTAAATCCCCTTAGGTTGAACTCCGTGCCCGCGGCTACACGTGGCATGGAGTAGGTAGTTCGAATTAGGATCTCTCCTCGTGGAACGAGGTGTACCGGTAGTTCGAATTAGAGATCCTAATTCGAACTACCTACTCCATGCCACATGTAGCCGCGGGCACGGAGTTCAACCTAAGGGGATTTAAAAATGGCGCCCGCCCATTCATTTGCATCTTGCCAGGCGGGCTCTATTTTTAAATCCCCTTAGGTCGAACTCCATGCCCGCGGCTACATGCGGCATGGAGTAGGTAGTTCGAATTATGATCTCTAATTCGAACTACCGGTACACCTCGTTCCACGAGGAGAGATCCTAATTCGAACTACCTACTCCATGCCACGTGTAGCCGCGGGCACGGAGTTCAACCTAAGGGGATTTAAAAATGGCGCCCGCCCGGCAAGATGCAAATGAAGCCCGGGATATTTAAATCCCGGGCTTCATTTGCAACTTCGAATGCCTACATTAACCACCCTAGTTCGAACTAGGGTGGTAGTGTAGACATACCCTTAGGGATTTAATCAGTTAATTGATTAAACAGGCTGCGGGTGGGGGGCTGCCCACCATGAGGCAAACTGAGGCGGCTGCCTCAGGTGCCAGACTGTGGGGGGATGCCACTAGGATCCAGAGAATTGAGACCTTTCAAAGTTTTGGCCCAAGTGAGAGGGCATGGGGGCATTGCCTTACCATGAGGCAAACTGAGGCGGCTGCCTCAGGTGCCAGACTGTGGGGGGATGCCACTAGGATCCAGAGAATTGAGACCTTTCAAAGTTTTGGCCCAAGTGAGAGGGCATGGGGGCATCATTTGAGCACCCCTCCTCAGGTGCCAAAATGTTGTGGGCTGGCCCTGGGCTGCCCCCAGGCACTAGTTAACTGTTAACCGGTAAGTGTCGCCCAGGATGGGTGATGCTTACCAGGTAACCAGTTAGCCTGTTACCCGTGCATGTCCCTGTTCTTGGTAACAGCCAAGTGATGTGAAGAGGGCTCACGTTTCAAAGACTTAGGCCTGGCCTACACTTAAAAATTAGCTTGACCCTGCCATGTTGCTCAGGGTTCTGGAAAATGTCATGTCCTAAGCACTGTCAACCTAATACCCAGTAGAGATGCAGGTAGGGCCATGGATGGCCTCATCCCTAGACTACATCCCTCTTTTGACAGAGGGATGTAAATTAGGCACTTCGAAACTGCAAATGAGACTGGATCTGGCTCTAGCAGCACCACTGGCAAGGTTCTTGGATCTGGACTTTTAACACTCCAGTCATCTGAAGAAGTGGGCTGTGCCCACGAAAGCTCATGATACCATCTACATGTTTTGTTAGTCTTTAAGGTGCTACTATTTTATTTGTTGTTTTTTAAGTTCTTCCTGTTACAGATTAACTCAGCTACCCCTCTGCCCCTTTAAACTGGGTTAGAAGCAGATTTAGTGAAATGGATGCAAATTTATTTCTATGGATGCTCTTAAACAGATTTAAGAGCGAGTCGTGTTTATTTGGCTAGGCTTCGGCTGCAGAGGAAAGTTACCTGGGCATAACGGACAGGTAGAACCCTGCGTGGGTACAAAAATATGGATCCACGTCCACCAGGCTCAACTCATCATCTGATCTGCAACCCGTCGTCTGGATTTTACTCCCGTCTACATTTACACAGCAAACCATCTGGAGGGGAGGAGGGAGGGAGCACAGATGAGTGAGGAGGAAGCAGCATCCTGCAGGCACCATGAGAGCAGGGACTTAGGGTAAGGAGCAGCACGGATCCAGGACCAGGACTTTGCAGATCAGTGCCCACGAGGGGGCAGGGCCCGGATGCAGCCCCTGGCTTGCCATGATCCACCCCCCGAGGCTCAGGGCTCCTTCCCAGCATTGGGGAGCCCGCATTGGTGCTCTAGCTCCCTTGCTGTCCCACTGTGGGGCTGGAGCACACAAAATCTATTAGCCTGAGCCCCCTAGGCTCTGGTGTGCACAGGGAATGTGGCGAGTGTCTTTCTCCTTCCCAGTTGAGGGCCGGGTCAGTGAGGGTTCATTTTTGCTTCTCACTTGTATGTGGCCCCCGATTGATTTTTCTGTGGGTCAGTGGCCCTGACCCAAAAACAGTTCCCCAACCTTGATCTAGATCAGGGCTATTCAACACACGGCCCATGGGCCATATGCGGCCCATGGCCCATTTGTTTGCGGCCTGCGGTGTGCTTTGGGTTTACGCAGAGCTCAACACGCGGCCCCTGGGTGGAGGCCCAAACAAAAAAGTAGTCAATAGAATGGTCTTCTCTTGAGATGCGCTTTAGTAGTTCAATTCCTGGACGGACATTGCTCATTAAAAGTACTGTCGTATGGGTGGAATTCCGGCAAATATTGCATTTTATTAATATCAGCAGAACTGACTTAAATGGGGCCGGCGTGTGGTGTAGTCTTGCCTTAATCTTTGTATTCATGCCCGTCAGTGTGAAAGCAGCTACTTGCATATATATTTGCATGTACATGCAACCACACTTAAGCTGCGGCCTTCGGCGTGTGCTGTGAGTATCATTGTGGCCCCCAAGGCTTCCAAAGTTGAGTAGCCCTGATCTAGATGGTGCTTGATCCTGCCATGAGGGCAAGGGACTGGACTTGATGACCTCTGGAGGTCCCTTCCAGTTCTAGCATTCTACGATTCTTTTTCCTGGTTTAGCTTACATCGTTTGGGGACTGGCATAAGCAATACTGGCAAATCTTTTAAATCTAGCCAAGGCCTTAGCTGATTCCCTAATGATTTAAGGCACTTTTAAACCAGTGTAAGACTGTCCACATGAAGGTTTTGTGCCAATTTAAATGAACCAGTTTCTAAGCCAGTTCAGTTAAATCAGTACAACTTTTGTTGACAGATGAAGTCTAAGTCTTCTTCACTTTTTCAGTATATTTCAGTACACTTACTATTTATTTACTGAGAAGTATCCATCGTGAAAACTAAAATACGGAGTTCACTGATTCTGAGAGTGTTTTGCAATGCAGCCTCCTCGCTTTTTTGTCTTGTCGATTTACTCACTGATTTTTGCAAAGACCTGCAGCCTGTGTTGGATTTTCTTGTCATCAGTGTGAATTAGTGAGTGCCTGTGCTTTTCGGCTTGGGTTTTTAAAGGTGCTTAAGCATAGGTCCTGACTTAGTGGGTGCTCTGGGGCTGGAGCACCCGTGGGAAAAATTAGTGGGTGTTAAGCTCCTCTCTTTCCCCACAGTGCCTCTTCCCTATTGGCATCTCCACTGATCAGCTAGTCCCCCTGTCTCTCAGTGTCTCCTGCTTGCTGTGAAACAGCTGCTTGGGATGCTCTGGGAGGGAGGAACGGGAGGGACAGCATCCTGAGGGGTGGGGAGGAAGCAGGGAAGAAGTAGAGACTTGGGGAAAGGGGTGGAACAGAAATGGAGCAGAGGCAGAGCAGGGGCGAGAAGACGCAGGGGAGAGGCTTGGTGGAAGGGGTGGAGTGGGGGCGGAGCTAGGAGGGGAGCAGGAAGGTTGAGCGTGCGCGCACACGCACACACACACCAGCTACAGGAGAAGTCGACACCTGTGCACTTAAGGACATCAGAAGCCAGACTAGGTGCTTCCTTTCGTTGGCCCAGTGTTAAACCTTTGCCTTAATATTCAGATCTGATTTTTTGCTTCTCTTGGGTTAAGTTAAAATTAACAACCATCATAGCTATTTTTTTACCTTAAAGCAAACCCTTTCTGGTTCATGACCTGAGACTATTTTGTTTTATTTTGGAGCAAGCGAATCCACCAGTGGCACTAGTGGGAGGGGGAAATCTTGGTGACAGAAGTTACTTTCAGTTGCGTCAACACTGTCGTTATGTTGTTGGTCATTATGTTGTGGGTCTTAACTAGAGGGCAGACCCTTCTGTCTCTGCGCTTGGAACTTGGTCTTGATGATGAATGTTAATGTGGGGCAGAACTGTGCGGTGAAGTGGACTTCAGGGCCGCGCGTCTGGCTCTTCTGAAGGGAGCTAGGAATCGTGATCCATAACCAGACAATGCAAATCAGTAAGTGCCAGTATTACGTGTTTCATATATCAGATGTATATGGAGACAATTAGCCTATAAAATAAAGGATAGATATAGATATAGATACTGCATTGCCTTTGTAAGGTGCTAACCTATCACACCTTTTGGAACTGTTTTGCCTTTTGTTTTTAAGGTAAGAAGGGCTATTTTGCTGTTGCATATATCCTCTTAAAAAGGAATCCAGATAGAAGTGGAATTTGGTTGTGTCTGCATGCACAATTTGGAAGTATTCAAATCTTTCTTAATTGATATCTGTTTATAGGGGCCCACATTGGTATATCGTACTTATTATTTAAAAGCCCGTCCACAGATTGTCTAAATATTGAAGGAAGAATGATCAAGCAAATGGTAATTTGAGCTTCTGCAGTTTCTTCAGATGACACGTAACGGTCCTGTTTATAAAATGAGCTAAAGAGCACCTAGATTCTCATATGTGCCTAGCACTGTAGTATTTGAACACCACATAAGCATGAATGATTTTTTCCATGGGTGATGGGAAGTTCTGCCATGCCCATTCCACAGAAGGGGAATCGGGGCACAGAGAGACTCGCTGATTTGCCCAAGGCCACGTGACGTGTCAAGTCCAGCAGTTCCAGTCTCAGGAACCCCAGGGCAGTGTGGTCACTGCTTAGCTCTCTTTTGCTGCAGCTTTTTGCAGCGGGCATGCTGTTTGGAATTGTCCTGCACAGTAGGGATGTTACATTTTGATTAATCAACTAATCGAGTCGTCGATGGAACCGTCTCTGCAAGCCGGTCGCGGGAGGGGGCAGAAGCACAGCTAGAAATTGGCACTAGCAGGGATTGAAGCAGTCCCCGCTCGTGCTGGTCCCGACTGTCCGTGGCTCTTGTATATTTCAAAGGAAGAGGCGCAGCGGGGAACCCACGCAAGGGGGAACCGGAGCAGTCCCTGCTCGCGCAGGTCCTGACTGCTGCGCCTCTCCCTTTGAAATGTACAAGAGCTGTGGACAGTCGGGACCGGCATGAGCGGGGACTGCTTCAGTCCCTGCTCACTCTGTTTCCTCGCCACACCTCTGCCCCAGCCCATGGAGATGGTGCTGGGGGGAATTGGCTTTTAAGCCAGCTCCCCCCCAGCACCGGCTCCTGCTCCCGCCCTTGCTACTCTCTCCGATAAAGGCAGCAGGAGAGGGGGTGATGGCTAGTTGAGTCACTACTCGACTAGTGGCTTACATCCCTCCCGCGCAGTGTTGAATTATTCTCTCCGTGTTTTTCTTTTTCCAAAAAGCTTTTTGTTCAGTAACTTTTCTCTTTGGAAGTTGGAGAGTGGTGAAAGGAAACAATTATGACAAATGCTGTTACTGTAACGGAAAGACTGTACATAATTTCCTAATGTAAAATCTGACTGAATCAAAGCGAGTGTGTGGTTGTCTTTTTAAACGTGCCTTGGGTACAATGCTCAGATTGAAAGGGGGAAGTGCTGGCTGCTTTTTCTGAGCTGTTACATTCGCGTTTAACAGTGCATATCACATCCTTTAAAAGGAAAAAGACCTGCTACAGTGGAAACATATGATAATCCCACTACGAATTCTGAACTCTGCGTGGGTGCTTCTTTGTTATCCTTTTCTGGATGTACACAAATGCTCCTATGATGTATGTGTTGTCTGGGGTTTGTACTAATGTATCATATCTTTTTATAAAGCTGAAATTACAGTTTTCTAGCCTGAAACTGGAAAGTCTGTTTTCAGAAGGCCACTGTCGGAGGATTTATGTTCAATAATGTTTAGAGCCCTGTGCAGATACAAAATTGGTATCCACATCTGCAAAAATGATCCGCAGGTATCGGTATCCACATCCACAAATGCGGATACCCGCAAATTTGCAGGGTTCTAGATCAATGTTCCCTGTAAGCTGTGAGCTTGTGTAGCTGTTCAGGAAAAATTCAAATGCCTTCAAGCTGATTAGTAGGGCATCCACAGTTAGGTGTTATGTTTCTGCTGGTGGTGCACATTCACACATGCATCAGTGCACATCAAAATTATTCCACACATGGATGGAAAAGATTAGAGGGAACATTGTCGTAGATGCAACATTTGTATCTGCATCCACATAAATGAGCCGTGGATATCTGCAGCCACGGAGGTGGATACCCACAGATACCCACGGATTTCTGGGGCTCTAATAATGTTCATTATGGGCATTGCACAGACTTGGCCTCAGCAGTTTCGAGATGCAAAGGAAGGCAGAGTCCCGGCCTTTAGGGCTCCTTTTTAAAAATCGAGATAGTTTACGAAGGGGCTACCGGGTGAAAGGCGGTGTGGCTAGAGAGGGTGGAGTGGAAATCTTGAAACCTGGATTCGGTTCCTGGTTCTGCTAGTGGCTTTGTGCAAGTTTCCCATCTCACCCTTTGTCTATCTGTTCAGGCTGCATGTTCTTTGGGGCAGGGACTCTAGCGCTGTGTATGGCACTTTGCAGAGTTGTTGACTCGAGTCCCACAACTTGAACTCGAGTCCGACTTAAGTTGCCTAGGTGACTCGACTTGAGACTCGACTCCGGTTCATTGTTTGTGACTTGAGACTCAACTTGAGACTTGCTAACTTTGTTAAATCGACTTGGTGAAAAAATTGTCCGAAAATGCCAATATTGATGGCTTGTACAAAAGTGACTTGACATTTTTAAAATTAAGACTTGAGACTCGACTTGGGACTTGACTCGAAAGTGACTTTAGGGACTCGAGACTCAACTTGAGACTTGAACTGTAGTGACTTGAGACTCGACTTGGACTTGACAATGACGACTTGAAGACAACACTGGTACTTTGATCTTGGCTGGTGTCTCTGGTTTTCTTGTAATGCTGATAATAAGCCAAGGTGTTAAGATGGGACCTGGCCACATCTTGGCAAAGGTTAGTTTTAGATGTTTGAGCTGTCGGTACACGTCAGCTGGATTCCCTGAAGTCAGCGCATGAGCCTTTGGGAGGGATTTGAAACTGGGGAGGTGGGAGGCCTTGCCAGTGGGCGCGAAGATGGCTTTCCAGGTGCGCACAAGGACATTGACCATGCAGCCATCAGACAGTGTACGAAGCTGGCATCGCTGGTGGGGCAGGAGCAGCTGATGGCGGGAGAGGGCAATGGGAGTTGGAACGTGGTATCCTGTAGTTCCGCTGGACTCTCCTTCTGTAATGCTACACCCAGGATTTGACTCTTTGTCCGGGAAATTATGACAGAATAGACCCAACACCCCACTATTATTATTTATTATTTGTCTTGCCACAGCACCGAGGGGCCTGGTTGTGGGGCCGGGGCCCCATCGTGCCAGGTGCTGCACACACACCAAACAAAAAGATGGTCTCTGCCCCAGAGAGCTTCCAGGTTGAGTTATGGTTCAAACGCCTCTTGTGCTGCCCCTTATATGTGGCAAAAAGTCCTAGCCTACCCCTCTGCTGTCGTGGCCTATGAACACTGCCCGGTGAGGTAAATGGTACTCGCAGCCAGTCTATGCTGAAACCATGCCCATGCCCAGGCTGTTACCCTGTCTCCCTCCCTCTGCCCCACCCATCGCTATCCACTGCTTCGTATTCCCTGCCTGTGGAGTCGTGGCACCGAGAAAGACTGCCGTCTCTTTGGACAGGGACCGTCCCTTTCCTGCACCTTTCGGGCACCATCTACTACAGCAGGTGCTGGTCCCTGGCTGGGGTTTGTAGGCACGGCTATAATTAATCATAGGGATTTAGCCCGGGAAGAGGGGGCGGGAACCAGCTCTCCCTCTCCTACCTGTGATTTAAAGGAACACAGCAGCTGTGTTCAGGCAACTCATGATGAATTTAGTATCAATTGTCAGTCGCATGTTTCAAGTCCATTAAATAGGAAGTTAACTTGCTCTGTCTCCTTTGCCGTATCTCCCCCTGCCTTTCTCTGCCTATCCTCGATCGTGGTGTGTCCTTTCCTCCCCTTTTCTCAGCGTTTTCTCCCGTTTCCGTTTTCTTTCTTCCTCTTCCCTGCAGGGTCGCTCTCCACCCTCGCCCACATAGGCCCCCTTTTCCCCAGTGTGTTCTGCTCCATCCCCTATCCCTGTTTCTGTCTTCCCAGCCCAGGCTGTTCCCTCTGCAGCCAGTGGGAAGAGTCAGTGATTTCCCAGGGAGTCGGATCAGCCACCTGCACTGAAATGGCCTTCAGTTCTGGCCTGCTGGGCTCCCTCTGCCCTTCCGGGAAATGAACCAAGGAGCTGCAGGTGCCTTTCTTCTCTTGTTCTCTTGGAGGGAAGGAACCTGCAGCTCCAAGGCTCTCTCTTCCCATGTTCACCGTGGGGCCTGCAGTCACCCCGAGCAAATGAATAATTTCAAACAGCTTTGTGTGCGTGGCAGCGGTACTGTCTAGGGCAGCGATGGGCAACCTCGGCTCGCGAGTGGGCAGCAAGATTGTTGGAATGAAGATGGTCTCCTGGGGTAGGGGGGTTTTGCTAACTGTACCTAGAACGTGCAAGGTGTGTTGACTGAACCGTAGCAGCACTTGGATGGGATACAGAGGGAGCGCCCAGCTCTCCCAGTCAGTGTTGTAAGCAATCAGCCCGCACCTCACTGCACCTGGCTTTACATGTGTGTCACTTTAGTAATGCTGGTAAGAAAAAACCAACATGGAGAGAACCCAGCAGAATCTGGCAATCCTGCATATTGGCAACAAAATGTCTCGCAGGCCACTCATAGAATTCTAGTGGGCCACAGGTTTAGTGGCTGGGCAGGGGCCTGGCAAGCTGGAATCTTGTGCTTGGTTCTCCACTCTTTTGCTGAATTGCTATATGACGACAAAAAGGGACGGGGTGTGTGTGTGTGTGTGTGGATAAGTTATTTATCCTCTCTGAGCCTCCATTCCCCCACCCCCAGCAGTAAAATGAAGGGAACCTCAGGGTATCGCAGGGCTGAATTTCCCATTTACAAAGCATTTGGGGATTCCCGGATGAAAAGCGTTCAGTAAATATGGGTCAGTCCATGGGAAATGCGTTGCTAGAATCTCGAGGCTTACAGTAGAGCAGCGTTTCTCAACCAGTGGTACGAGTACCCTTAGGGGTACTCGAGAGAAGTCTGGGGGGGTACGTCAACACACTGACATTTGGAGAAAACTGAATTTTGATTTTAAGTTTTACAACGTTTTATTATTTTTGTACTTTTTACATCCAAAAAAATGTCATCGCCCGCCTGGCTACGATTAAGTTGTTTCAACAAATGTGTTGCAATGGTAGAAAAAAAATTGTGTGTGTCTGAAAACTGTAGGTACTGGGAGTACTTTTTTTTTTTTTTTTTTTTTTTTAAATGGGGTACTTTATAAAAAAAGGTTGAGAAACACTGCAGTAGAGTACATGGTTGGCTGTCATGACGAGGGGTGTAAACATCCGGTTAAAAAGGTGACCATGTAACCGCTAAAAATCCCAGCGGTTACACAGTAACATGTGCTGTGGGCTCGTATAAAGCTTAAATAAGCTTTATACAGCAGAGCATGCAGCAAAGCCTCCAGCCAGCCCCCAGTGTGTAACCTGCAGTGGTGAGATGGGGGATTGGCCAGGCCCGCCACAGACAGAGCAGGGCTGGAGCCACCCACTGGCTGGGGTGGGTGGGGAGCTGCTCCAGCCTTGACTAGTTAAATGGAACCGGTAAGCCTCACTCGTTAAGGCTAACCGATTAACCTTTTATGTCCCTAGTCATGACTAGTCTAAACCAGTGTTTCTCAACCTTTTTTTATAAAGTACCCCTTTTTCAAAAAAAAAAAAATATTATAAGTATCCCCGGTACCTACAGTTTTCAGACACAAACTTTTTTTTTCTACCATTGCAATACATGTATTTAAACATCTTAATTGTAGCCGGGCAAGCGATGAAATTTTTGGGTGTAAAAAGTACAAAAATAATAAAGCGCTGTAAAATTTAAAACAAAAATTCAGTTTTCTCCAATTGTCAGTTGTGTCAACATACCCCCCAGACTTCTCATACCACTGGTTAGGAAACACTGGTCTAAACCATGATCTTGATCGGGGTAGCCATGGTTAGCAAAAGTGGAGGAGCAAATTCTTACCTCTTTTACCTTTAAAGGGTTACAAGCACAGACCCAACAACAGAAGGCAGGGAAAAAAATGAAGGAACATCCCATAGGTAGAAACTATGCAAAATCTGGATTTGCAGAGCCTGTCCGACAGGAGAGAACATAACCAGAATTGCCTCCCGTGGGCGGTGAATATGTAACTAACCTCACCTGGGCCATCCGTGGGGTCTAAACCCAGGATCTGCAAAGGGTAACACTTTGTCCAGCATTCACTGAAGTCAGTGGGAGTGTCCTGTGGGTTAGGCCATAATTTCTGTATTTGGCAGCCATAGCAGACACCTGCCACTAGAGGGAGACAAAGATCTCCACCCTCCTAGTATGGGCGACCTCTGTACACGGACTTTTATGGCTTCTACGGCCTACAACTGCAGTTCTGAGGGTGGGATGGTTCCTGTATACGCGGCTCCAGGTGGTTTTAATCATCATGTTGCGTGGCTCTGGTCTAGTGGCATTGGAGCTGCAGTGGCAGGCCTGGAAGTAGTTGGAATTAACACCTTCCAGAAATACCACTGAAGTCAGACCTGGTTGCTTCTTTCTGTCTTGACTTTCCAACTCCAAAATCATTGGCAAAATTGTTTGTCTCCAGAGATGTTGAGAGAGCTCAGCATAGACAGGGGAAAAGATTAATGAAAAAAATGAAATCAGATCCATGGTTGCATTGAAGTATGTGAGCTTTTTGAAGAACACGAGAATATAAGAAAGGCCGCACTAGGTCAGACCAAAGGTGCAGCTTGCCAAAGTGTTCTGTATTCTCGACAGTGACCAATGCCAGGTGCCCAGAGGAAATAAACAGAACAGGGAATCATCAAGTGACCTACCCCCTGTCGTCCTATTCCCAGCTTCTGGAAAACAGAGGCTAAGGACAGCATTCCTGCTCTGGTGGAAGTGGTAAGGAGCGCTGTAACGTTAGTACACTACTAAGATGAATGCTTCAGTCCTCATTTATTTGGTAGATTTTCCGTTCATTAAAGGCGGCCAAAAACTGTTCTAAACACTGCCAACATGTATGTAGCTAGAATTTTCAAAACTGACTCGTAACTTTGAGTGCTTGTTTCAGGCATCTTTAAAAGGCCTGCATATGTACCTTGTGCAAGTCAGACCCTTGGTAGATATCTCACGTTGGGTATCCAAAAATGAAGCTCCTGGAAATTAGGGATGTTGAAATGCGTTTATTTTTGTAAACATGTAACTGTGGGGGGCAGGCGGGAGCTGGTGTGTATCAGAGGCAGTAGCGTGGGCAGGGACAGGCATCTCTATGGAGGTAAGTGGCTTGTAGCAGCCAGCATGGGTGGGGAAAGCCGGCATGTAACGTCTCCCGCCTGCCCCCATCCCTCCGTGTTCTGTTGCCTTTGTATCAGAGGCAGCAGCACAGGGGGTGAGGCATGTATAACTGTGTACACAGTTACACTTTAAACATCCCTACTCAGAATTACCAGTTGCTTTTGGTAATTTTGCATGTCCATGTGCTAGGTGTGGCATTCCTCAGTCTGTGCCTGTGCCCTTGTGGCTAGCCTGCGTCCAGCCGTGGCAGCCTTCCCAGGGAGCAGGGGCTGCCTGCTGAGTCCACGTGCCACACAGTAATGCACCACATAGTTGCACATGCACTGACTGCAGCACGAAGTCCAGCCCGAGTGACACTCGCCCCCTGCCCGCCCGCCTCCCCCACCCTGTGTGTGTGACAAGGTGAGAACACTCACCTGAAGATCCCTCCCGGGCATCCAAGGAGGCCTGGGAGACGTCCTGGCTCACAGGCACCAGCTCCAGGGAGAGGGTCATGGTGTAGTCTCCTCCTCCTCCTCCTCCGCGGCCACTGGCTGGCCCTCGCCCTCCCGCTCCGCGGAGACCTCTGGCTGGGTGATATATAACCTCCTGCGAGAGAAAAATGGGGCAAAATCCACTGCAATAATCAAGTCAAAAGCCAAGTCAAGCTAGGTTACTCAACCTGCGCATTTTTCTTTCCTCTGTAGCAGGCAGTGTCGTGACCACAAACTCTACATCTCAGACTCTGTGACTCCCGCTATTTAGACTATTCGGATTAACGAATCCATCGGTGGCCTTTGGAGTTGTTAATAACAGCTGAGGCATTGGGGGCTTTCTGATCGTGGGATCCGTAGTGTAACAAAGGAGTATCTGTGACGGGGATACCCCAGCGCCCCGCACGCTAGCCGCGCCATCCCCGGCGCTTGGGAGCGAGGTGGCGCCACGAACCCAGCCCCGGCTTTGCTGCGCATGCTTGGCAGCTGCCGGTGATGCCGGACAGACCTTCCGACCCCGGGGGGGGAGGAAGGAGAGGGGCCGAGCGTGAAGCTGTGGCCCTCCTACGTCAGATGTGGCACCGGCACCAGCGGGCCGTTCAAAAGGAGCACCGCCGGCATGAGAAGGGGGGCAGGCCCATCCGGATGGAGCAGCCGGAGGGTGTGGGAGGAAGATAGGAAGCGGCCCAGGGCGCGGCTGATGGATTAGCCCGTGGGTTGGTGTGCTGCAGGTAACAACCCTACCAATCGGACCAGGGGACAAAACCCCCGGTCCTTAATGCCCTGGGTCGGGGCTCGGAGAGAGGGTGGGCCCGAGCCCTCGTACCTTCCCTTGCGGCCCATCCTACTAACCTTGTGCAGGACCTTGAGTGTGGGTCATGCGGACACGGAACCGACGTTGTTAAGCCCCGGCGGGCTGATTCTGGGGACGGGGGAAGGGTAGGATAGGACATCCCTCCCCCACGGGGTTACAGCATCCTAAAGCAAAATCCATTTTCTATCTTGATACCAGCTGCAAGGAGTCTTTTCTTCCTCCCCTGGCCAGGTTGTAATGCCACACAAACTTTAAGCCACCCCTTAGCTGGGAAATACTGACTTACAACGCCATCTCCCTGTTAGTGAATTGCACATGGTTTGCATCTGAAGTACAGCTCCCTACTTCCATGTGTCCAGGGGTTGCCAGATAGTTTCAGAAAAAATACCAAATAACAACAACAAAAAAACAAGCCAGGAAAAAGTTTGTTGAGGGAAAAAAAAAAAAGGATTCAGAGAGTTGTTAAGCAAATTCTCCCCTCCCCCCAAAAACCCAAAACCAACATGGCCCCTTTAAAACCTGCGTGGTGAGGCTTTTTGGTCCTAACAGGCTGCTGGTGGCCGCCTGCCATCTTACCTCCCTGTGCCGGGCTGGACAGCTCCCCGGTAAGCACTAGGGTTGCTAGGCTGCCTCCGTATTGAGCCGGACAGCTCGGGATTTTCGCCTCCTGGCCGGGAAAAAATCAGAAAGTAATGGGCACTTTAGGTGTCTGGTATTTTCTGAATTTTTTTACCGGACAGGAGGTGAAAATAACGGAATGTCCGGTTCAATACCGGACACCTGGCAACCCTACATGTGTCATTAGTGGCTGGAAGCTGCCCCAAGGCTGTTTAAAGGGATTTGGAAGGGCAGGAGACAGAAAAGTATTTTCCTAAGTCCCTTTTGTACTTTCTCGGGAGCCCCTAAGAGAGAGGCTTGTGGGATACATGATCTCCAGCCCCAATCGATCTCCACGGAGCGGGAACCCGTTGAAATCATTGGGGATCCTTGTGGCCGGTCCTGGCGGTGCACAACTCATTGCAGGACCGAGGCTGACAGGAGACAGACTTGGTTTGCGCGACTCTCATGCTGTCCCAGGAGCTGATGCTATGACACCCCAGGCTTTGATTGAGAGCCTAGGGCTGCTGGAAGGAACCTTTCCTCACAGGGGTATTCCCCTGGGTACGAATGGAAAAGAGGGAGAGCAAACAGACGTCTGCCAAAGGATACTTATTATAAGTGCAGCGGAAGATGCTCAGCTTGGAAGCAGGAGGTGTCTAGGTGTGAGGTCCTGTCCGGCGCCAGCAGCCCACCCTGGGGAAAAGCGTTAACTCTTGCTCAGCTGGTTGGCAAATTCACGGAGTGGCATTTCCACTATCTCCCTGTGGGACACACTGCATCTGAATCAACGCAAGAACATGTGCTGCCTCTTAATAGTTGGGCTTGGAAGAGCACTCAATAACCCCCCTTTTCTCTTCATGCTCCAGGCCTTCTGTTCCTTTGGGTCTCCAACATGTTCCCTGTTGGGGGTGGTTAAGTTTTTAGGGTGAAATAAACAAAATTAAAGTCTAAAGGGGAGAGAAAGTCTCATGTTCTTCATCAAGGCAACTCCTGGCTGGTCATACAGGCAATTTTATTCATTAATTCCCCCCTGTCTAACACAATGCCTATAATCTGTTGTCTTTTGGCAGAGGGTTGAAAATCTGTTAGCCCTCACAGGAAGGGATTTGATCTGTGCGTCTCAAAGTCCCAGTTCCTAACCTGGTAACTGCTAAATGAAATCGTGCTGGACCTTTTCTGGCCTGCCCACCCCTTCTGAAGGGTTCAGCTGATGTCCTTCACTCCTGCATGAGCAGAGTAGCCATTTCTAGGGTTGCCAGGTTTCCGGTTTTGAACCAGACAGTCCAGTATTTGAGCTTTCTGTTCAGGAAAAAAATTGAGAAAATATAAATGTCCGGTATTTTCTAAATGAGATGTAATGTGGATTGTGATGTAATGTCAAGTGTGGCTGGTATTTTTGTTGAAACCATCTGGCAACCCTAGCCATTTCTTGGCTGACAAGTTGGCTTGGCTGAGTCTTTTTTATAATTTTGATGGCTAATATTGATGTTGTTTTTTAAGCACTTTCCCCCTGTTTTACCTGTTTTAAATTTTTACAGCGGGCAAAGTTATTGGTGTTTAAGTATGTTTTCATTTGTATCCATTTTAAATATCCATAATCATAGGAAATTATGAGGAGGGCCAGCAAATTGCCGGGGACTCAGACAATGACTCAATGACCATAGACATTGAGACTCAAAAAGTTAAAAGACAAACTTTTGAGGTGTCGTGTCAAAATATACAAACTCAGTCGTCATAAGTCAAATTCTAATCTGTTCTCAAGCAGCATTTTTGTTCCTTTCCTTAGCTACAGATTTCAATGGTCGATGGAAATATTTGTTCGTCGGTTTGTGGGTATGGAGCAGGGGTGGGCAATAATTTTTGCCCGGGGGCCACTTCAAAAATTTTTGAAGTAGCCCTGGGTCACCCTGGAAGGGGTGGAACCTAAACAGGAAGAGCGGGGCTACCCCACCCCAGACCATGATTGGTCTGGGGGTGGGGGAACCCCTTTGCCCCCCCTTCCCATTAGGCTCCCATGCCCTGGAAGAGGCTTGGCATGTTCCCCCACCCACAGGCCAATCAGGGCCTGGGGGCAGGGGAGCACAGGAAGCTTCCTCCTGCCCTGCAAGGAGCACGTGACACTTTGAAGTGCCGCAGGCTCCTCGCAGGCCAGGACAGGGCGAAGGAAGCTTCACGCAGCTCCTCCGCCCCCAGGCCCTGATTGGCCTGGGGGCAGGGGAACATGCGAAGACTCCTCCGCTCTCCCCGCCCCCCACCCTGCAAGCTGTGCGTGGCGCTTCAAAGCACCACGTGCTCCTGGCAGGGCGGGAGGGAGGCTTTGCACGCTCCCTCCCTAATTGGCCTGGGGGTGGGGGAGCAGCAGGGCCTCCGCAGGGCAGATCCATCTGCTCGGCGGGCTGAATCCGGCCCGTGGAGGCCCTTTTATCCTCCCCTGGTATAGCATGAAGTCGACATTTAACAATATGAATTGAATGCTTCCAAGCTTGCTTATCAAGAGCGACGTCATCTAACAGATAGGGCACTTTGAGCCCAGAGACCTCAGTTCTGAGCTCTGCTACTGCCCCATTGTTTTACCTTGGGTAAGTCACTTCATTTCTTTTCTCTTTCCACCTTTAATCTGTAGTGTCACTTTAGATTATAAGTTTGCTGGAGTGGGACAGGTGAGCGGGAGCAATTTGCATAGTGGGAGTGCTGAGAGCCATTGAATCAAAAGGCAATCCTTGTATAGAATACAAGCGGTGGGCAATAACCAGGCCCATGGGTTGGATGCTGTTCATCACAGTTAGCCCCTGTTGGGCCACTGGCTCTTTATTCACCTGCACCTCCATAAGTCTGGCTGCTTTAAATTCCCGTTCCCCATGGATCAAAATTCCCAGCCATTGGGAGCTGTGGGAAGTAGCACGGACCGGACAGAGAATATCTTATTGCCCCAATATAAATCCATGGTATGCCCACATCTTGAATACTGCGTGCAGATGTGGTCATCTCATCTCAAAAAAGATATCTCGGTACTGGAAAAAGCTCAGAAAAGGGCAACAAAAATGACTAGGGGTTTGGAATGGCTGCCAAATGAGGAGAGGTTAATAAAACTGGGACTTTTCAGCTTAGGAAAAGAGGATGCTAAGGGTGGGGGATATGATAGATATTTATAAAATCATGACTAGGTGTGGAAGGTAAATAAGGAAAAAATATCTATTCCTTCTCATAACACAAGAAGTAGGGGTCACCAAATGAAATTAATAGGTAGCAGGTTTAAAGCAAACAAAAGGAAGTTTTTCTTCATGCAGCGCACAGTCAACCTGTGGAACTCCTTGTCAGAGACTTTAATAGGGTTCAAAAAAGAGCTAGATAAATGTATGGAGGATAGGTCCATCAATGGCTATTAGCCAGGGTGTGTAGGAATGGTGTCCCTAGCCTCTGTTTGTCAGAAGCTGGGAATAGGTGTCGGGGGGCAGGGGATATCACTTGATGTTTACCTGTTCTATTCCTTCCCTCTGGGGCACTTGCATTGGCCACTATCAGAAGACAGGATATTGGGTTAAATAGACCTTTGGTCTGACCCAGTATGGCTGTTCCTATGTTCCTGCAGCTCCCATTGGCTGGGAAAGATGATCCGCGGCCAACAGGAGCTTCAAGCGGTGATACTTGTGGAGGGCAGGTAAATAAAGTGCTGGTGGCCTGCTGAGCTTCATCTGGCTTGTCACCCACCCCTGGTAAAATAGAAATCTTTTCAAGCTGGGGACAGGGAGGAGGTTCCAGCACCTGTGGGTACTAGGGATGTAAAATCCCAGTTAATCGGTTACTGGTTAAATGTTAGGTTAACCTAACAATTAACTGGTTAACTGACTAAGTAGGATCAAGGTTGGGGACTGCTCAACCCCAGCCTGCGGGGTTCCCTTCCCCAAAACTGGATGAAAGCCGTCCCCTTACCTGCGGTGGGCCCCCTGCGGGGCTGGAGCAGTCTTCTGCCCATGGTAAGTGGAGAGCTGCTCCCACCCCCACCGGTTAATCTTTCACCTCCCTAAACTGGGTACGGACTTTCCCTTGCTGGGTCTCCGTACAGTGCTAAGCACAATGGGGCCCTGATCTCTGCTAGAACCCCTGGATGCCCCTGGATTATAAACCGCAGTGGGGCAAACCGAAGAGGTACAGGAATGACTCTCTAACACGCAGAAATAACTGCTCCCAACAACCTCCTATTTTCCCCCTGCTAGATTTATGTTCTCATCGCTGGGTGGGCTGGGACTCTTCCTGTTTTGGATCTCTGCCAAAGGCACCATGCAGCCTGCTGCAGCGGGAAAGAGCTGGTGGGCTTAGCTGTTAATACAAAGCCCCTCCCCTTTTTGTTTTGCAATAAGGACACGTTTTTAGTACCGCCCCCTCCCTTGCTCTGCAGAGAGCAGCCGTGGCACGAGCAGTCTGTTCACTGTCCTACATTGCCAAAGGAAGTGGCAGAGCCGTTAGCCAAAGCAGCAGGCTTACTGGCACAAGCTGCGTTTCACGGGGCTTTCTCGCTTTATTTGAAAACGGCCTCCACCTGGGCAGGCAGTTTCCGGGCTCTGTCAATGGGTGAAATGTTCTCCTCAGGATGGAGGGAATTATTAATGTGATTTCTCCATGCCAACTGTCACTCCAGCGACTGACCCATGCCAGCCATGCCAAGCAAAGAGAGAAAAGGAAAATGCTCTCCGCCTGGCTGTATGTCTGATGACGAGGCTGGCTGAGTGAAGCGCCAGAACCCGCAGCCTTGACGGAGTCCACAGTGGGGGAGGCTGTGGCGCATTTAAGCGGAACACACTCTGACTCAGGGGAAGCAAGATTTCTCTGCGAGCCTGGGCTGGGGTTTTGTTTTTAATTGTTTGGTAAAGCTGGGAGCTGCTGCCTAGGACGGACCGAGCAAGGCTGGGCCCTGAGTTGGGTGGTGCGTGGGTGAGATTCCAACAGTAATTGCAGATCCGCAGCCCAAAACCCGCAAGAGCCATTTCTATTGTTACTCAAAGTTTAGAGGGGTGGGGACTATAACGGGGAAAAGATAGGATTTAAAATGGAAAAATAGGGCTCAAAGGCTAATACGCGTCTCAGGTTAAGCCCGTATCAGAAAGGCACTTACACATATATAGGCACAAAGTTAAAACACACGCTTAAGTCTGCCTGTAGTCAGTAAACCATTTAAATACATGCAATGGGCAAGCTAGGCTAGTGAGTGGGCTGCATCAGTGGCCCTTCATCTCAGTGCGCCGCAAGACTGTTGAAACCAAGACAGTTTCCTGGGATCGGGCAGTGGTGTTCACTGTGTTTGTGTACCTAGAATTTGCCGGGGCTGCCAACTGAACCGTAGCAGTGTTTTGACTGGATGCAGAGAGAGCGCCCGGCTCTCGCAGTCAGTGTTGTGAGCAATCGGCCAGCACCTCACTTCACGTGCCCTGGCTTTACGTGCGTGTCCCATGAGTAATATCAGTAGGAAAAAAACCTCCACAGACGGCAAGCAGTGGAACGTGGCAATGCTGCACGCGGGCAGCAGAAAACAAAACGTCTTGTGGGCCACACACAGAACCTTGGTGGGCCCCAGGTTCCCACCACTGAGCTAAATTCTTGTAAGCTCCCTTTGGGGCAGAGTCTGTACAATATTTTCGGATTTTAGAGGTGCAACCTGTAGTAATGATACCAAACTGTTTAGGATAGTCAAGACAGAAGCAGACTGTGAGGGACTCCAAGAAGATCTCACCAAACTGAGTGATTGGGCAACAAAATGGCAAATGAAATGTAATGTGGATAAGTGTAAAGTAATGCACATCGGGAAAAATAACCCCAACTATACGTACAGTATGATGGGGGCTAATTTGGCTACGACAAATCAGGAAAGAGATCTTGGAGTTATCGTGGACAGTTCTCTGAAAACTTCCACGCAGTGTGCAGCGGCGGTCAAAAAGGCAAATAGGATGCTAGGAATTATTAAGAAAGGGATAGAAAATAAGACACAGAATATCTTACTGCCCCTGTATAAAACTATGGTACGCCCACATCTTGAATACTGTGTACAGATGTGGTCTCCTCACCTCAAAAAAGATATTTTGGCCTTGGAAAGGGTTCAGAAAAGGGCAACTAAAATGATTAGGGGTTTGGAATGGGTCCCATATGAAGAGAGGTTAAAGCGACTGGGGCTTTTCAGTTTAGAAAAGAGGAGACTGAGGGGGGATATGATAGAGGTATATAAAATCATGAGTGGTGTGGAGAGGGCCGATAAAGAAAAGTTATTTATTAGTTCCCTAAATAGAAGAACTAGAGGACACCAAATGAAATTAATGGGTAGCAGGTTTAAAACTAATAAAAGAAAGTTCTTCTTCACACAGCGTGTAGTCAGCCCGTGGAACTCCTTGCCAGAGGAGGCTGTGAAGGCTAGGACTATAATAGAGTTTAAAGAGAAGCTAGATAATTTCATGGAGGTTAGGTCCATAAAAGGCTATTAGCCAGGGGATAAAATGGTGTCCTTGGCCTCTGTTCGTCAGAGGCTGGAGAGGGATGGCAGGAGACAAATCACTTAATCATTGTCTTCGGTCCACCCTCTCTGGGGCACCTGGTGCTGGCCACTGTCGGCAGACAGGATACTGGGCTAGATGGACCTTTGGTCTGATCCAGTACAGCTATTCTTATGTTCTTATGTTCTAACTGTACAATATTTAACACACCGGTTCGTGGCTGAGCCTCGCGAGTGCTGCTGCTGTACAAATAATTGATGGTTGAGGTCAATGACGCTTCAGCATGGGCTCAATTGCTTTGCTGAATTGGGGCCTTGAAGAGTGAACTTAAGTTGCACGTGGCTTGGATCATGCGCTGCTTGAGGCAGGGCCTGTCTTTGGCGTTGCACAGGGCCTACCACAAAGGGGTCCTGCTAGGGTTGCCAGGTGTCCTTTTTTGAACCGGACAGTCCAGTATTTGAGCTTTCTGTTCAGGAAACAAATTGAGAAAATATAAATGTCGGGTATTTTCTAAATCAGATTTAATATAGATTGTGATGTCATGTCAAGTGTGTCCGGTATTTTTATTGAAACCATCTGGCAACCCTTGGTCCTGCCCTGTAACTAGGGCTGTAGTCGTTACGATAAGACATATACTGGTTGGACCTCCCTGGTCTGGCACCTTCGGGTCCAGACTGGTCCCAAATGAGGGATTTTTCTGGACCAGGAAGGTCATTTCAGCCCCCCCACTAGCTTCCTGGCTCCCTCCTCACAGCCCAACTGAGCCACATGCAGACTCTCCGGCCCTCGCAGCCCTGCAGCGCGCTGGGACTTTGATCCTGGAACATGATGGATCACTGACCAGAGAATTCCGGATTTTAGAGGTGCAACCTGTAGTAAATAATTTAGGTTTTGTTGCAGACCTCTCCCTGGGTTAAAAATTTCTCCCCTCCCCGTGCATCAGTGTACACCACAGTCAAAGCGGAGGCCTAGGCTGTGTGTTTTACTTCTGTCAGTGGCCATGCAACAGTATGTGCACGCCTCTGCTTTCGGCGCATGATTCTCACCAGCGCAATATCGGGTTTGTCAGACACATTCTGCTCTCTCAGGGCTGTTGCACTGCCTCTCACAACAGCATAACTTATGTCACACATAAGCCACCCCACTGAGCGATGCAAGGGACCCCGAGCCACGCGCTGGTGGGGACAGCGCTGTGGTGGGAGGGGAGCATCTCCTGCCGCTCATGTAGCTACCGCCTCTCATGAAGATGGAGTTACGCTGACAGGAAAGCTCTCTCCGACTGACACGCGGTGTTGTCAGCCGACGTGCGGCGGTACCTCGCTTGTAGCGCTTGCTGTGGAGATGTACCTCCCCTCAGGCATGAATCTTGGCACTTCGGTGGTTGTTTAGCATGTGACTCAACACCTGGTGTCTGAGTGTTTGCAAGTGCAAAAGTGCACACTGGCAGATACCGAAGGGAGTAGGAGCGCCTTCTCATTTTGCTTCTCCCATGATCTCCCACACTTTTGCCTGTTTCTAGGCTTTAGCACTTATATATTCTAGTAGCACCCCCAGGCTCCAGCCAAGATCAGGACCGACGGAGCTGGGTGAGGTGCACATGTCTAATAAAGTATCAGACTTTGCCCCAAACTAAAGACGGCTCACAAGTGAAGCTTTCGCTGGCCTTGTCTTCATGCCAGCTCCCACACTCCTCTGGAATCTCCTCCGAATTCCTGCCTGCCGGCTGCTCGCCCTGGCCTGTTCCAACTTCTTCCCTTTCACCTGGCCCCCAAAAGGTGTTACCCTGCCACTTCCGCTTCATTTAAAGGTGGGAGCAAGAGAAGTGAAAAAAGAGAGGAAAAGGAAAATCAAAGCAACCCCAGCAGCAAACACGCAGGACGCTCCAGAGCAGGAAAGGGCAACCTCAGCTACTGACTGGGCCATGTGAGTGGCCGTCCTTTATCTCAGGCTGTGTCTCCACTACACAGTTTTTCCAGCACCCCTGTATTCCTCATTTTATGAGGAATAAGGGGTCTTCTGAAAAGGGACCCTGGAGCCTGCCATCCCAGCAGGAGCCTTCACCCCCTGCTACCCCAGTCTCGAACCCCCTCCCACATGCCAAACCCCTCAGCTCCACGCCTCAGCCCAGACCCCCAGTAAGCCTAGTCGACTACCTGATCAGTTTAGGCATTCTCGCATTCCTCCCTCCCTTGCTGCCTCTATCATAGGCAGCAATGGGGGGGAGCAGGAGCCGGTGCTGGGGGGAGCCAGCTTAAAAGCTGGTTCCCCCCCAGCACTGTCTCCGCAGTGTGGGGTCGGGATCAGGGAGCAGTCCGGACCCGGCGCAAGCCGGACGTGCTTCCATCCCGGACCTACCCCTGTTGCAGCTCTGCCATTTGAATGTAGTAGGAACCGGGCTGCATGCCCAGCTCCTACTACACGTACATTGTAGAGACACAGTGGCCCCTTATCGACTAATTGTGTACTTGGTACAAATTGGTACTTGTATCAAGGACACGATTAGTCATTACCCGCTACTTAACTTCCTTAGTCTCACCAGCCTTGTGGCTCGCAACCTCTGGCATTATCCTGTCTGCTTGTTTATCTGCCCTTAGTTTGTGAGCTCTTCAGAGCAGGGACCATCCTGAGGCGTTTGGAAAATGCTTAGCATGCACTGGGTGCTACATGAAAAATATATGTAGCCTCCTTGGATGGCAGAGAACAGGGCTCCATCCCTTGGAGCCGGCGTCATGGGGATGGTGGCTTTCCTCGTCCTGCTTGTGGGCTCGGGGCCTCGGTAGAGTCCGTTTTGGAAAGAGCCAGCTTAAAGCAAGGTGAGGTGAACCAGGGAACAGCCTGTTTTCTCTCTGTGTGTTTTTAGATCTCTCTGTGTGATCAGAAATATACAGTGTTACATTGCAGCCTTCCATCGAGGGCATTTACTTTTGTATCTCATTTCTCAGTGTGTGTGCTGGGAACGTAACACTGAGGGAAAGACAGCCCTGTGGTAAAGTAAGCTGACACTGTGGAAATGCTCTGACAGTTCTGTGACCCACTGAATGGTGAAACACGTCTACAGATACACGCTCTTTTGGGTGGGGAAAGAATGTTGGAAAATACTGGTGTTTCTGGGCTCCAGCCTGTGATGGGGCCGGGTTAGGTCTGGGCAGGCCTGCCAGTGGGGGTGGGAAGGGCAAAGGGGGCAACTGTCCTGAGTTCTGGGATTCCCGGCCGCCACTACTGCTACTGTGACAGGGGCAACTCCTGGAGCCCGGGGCCTTTTAAATCCTCGCTGGAGTGCTGGGTGGTGCGCTCCCAGCGGCTCTGAGTGCTAGTGGGGGGTGGTGCACAACATGGCCGGGGGGGGGCACTGATGGCTGGCTGCTCTAGCCCCTGCCCCTTCCACCCGAGGCCCCACTGCTTCCAGGAGCATGAAGCTGGCAAGCTCCCATGCCCAGGGGCCTGGCAAGGCTGTCGACCCTCTTGGTCTGGGCTACTTGGACATAAGAGGAGATTAACAAGTCACCAGGACTGAGTAGCCAGCATCCTCTTGTGTCCCTATACATGATAGGGATGTGATCGTTTAACGGTTACATGGTTACACACAAGCCCTCCCCCTGCTGCCTCTGTATCGAAGGCAGGTGGGAGCCGGCGCTTGTGGGGAGCCAGCTTAAAAGCTGGTTCCCTGCGCACACGGGTTTCCGCAGAGCCGCCTCCTTCCCCGCGTGTAAACGTGTAACCTCTGGAATAATTCAGCAGTTACACATTTACATATGGTTGCCAGGTGTCCGGTTTTGAACCGGACAGTCCAGTATTTGAGCTCTCTGTGCGGGATACAAATTGAGAAAATATAAATGTCCGGTATTTTCTAAATAAGATGTAATGTCGATTGTGATGTAATGTCAAGCGTGTCCGGTATTTTTGTTGAAACCATCTGGCACCCCTATGTTTACAACTTCCCCGCATGCACTTTTTAACATCCCTAATACATAATAAATCATACAGCAAAACTCTCAGGCCCAGCTAGTAGGAGAAGTTCTCTCTTAGCTCTGATATACCCCGAGCACTCTCTTTCACAGTGACAAATCCACTGGCAAATACACATTCAAGCCTTTCCGATGTTAGCAATGACTCTTTCCAGTGTTGTTGTTTTACCAGCAGGCAACACAGAAATATGCACATTTGAACCAGGGAAGTTAAATATCAGTTAACTGAATAGTCGGTGAACCTCATGAATTCTTATTGGTTATTTGACTATTCTATAGTCCACGCGGGCGAGGCCAGCAGCCAGTGTGCTCCGGCCGCACTCCTGAGGAGCCCCCTGCCACTCTGCATTGCTGCCTCTGTATCAGAGGCAGCCGCACAGGGTGCCAGGTGGGAGCTAGTCCGCAGGGGGAGCCAGTTTAAAAACCAGCTCCCCTCACAGACCGGCTGCCTGTCGCCCTGCAGGGAGGCAGCAGCCCTTGTCCGACAGCGGGTGGGGGGTGGTGTCTGAGTTCCTAGACCCTGTGCGAGCCGAAATTGAGCTGGGTTGCCTGCCCACCTGACTCCTAATACACTTTAAATGCAGAGCTGCAGCAGGGGTAGATCCCATACCCGTCGCAAGCCAGGACTGAGTCGGGCTGCTGGCCAGCCTGCTAAAAAATTTACTGGCAAGAGGGGGGAGAAATGTGTGTAGTCTATAGCAGTGTTTCTCAACCAGTGGTACGAGTACCCTTAGGGGTACTCAACAGAAGTCTGGGGGGTACGTCAACAACTGAAACTGGGAGAAAACTGAAGTTTTGTTTTAAGTTTTACAGAATTTTATTATTTTTGTACTTTTTACACCCAAAAATTTCATCACCCACCCAGTTACAATCAAGTTGTTTTAACAAATGTGTTGCAATGGTAGAAAAAATTTTTGTGTCTGAAAACTGTAGGTACTGGGGGTACTTATAATTTTTTTTTGAAAAAGGGGTGCTTTATAAAAAAAAGGTTGAGAAACACTGGTCTATAGCATTAACTGATAAGCTTTTGCTTATCGGTTAATTGACTACACTATGACATCCCTAATTTTAACTAGATCTGGGCCCAAGTTGCAGGATCGAGGATTTGAATGGTCACGTATTCAGCCCTATTGGTTATGCAGCGTTTCGGTTTATAGCCATCTGTAACTGTAGCCAGTGGGATTTAGGGATGTAAAATCCTGTTCAATCAGTTAACCAGTTAAACATTACGTTTGGCCAGTTAGCCACATAAACGGGATCCCATGGGCCGCAGCCTGCAGTGTGGCGCGGCGGGCCCGGATGGGCTGGAGTGGCCTGCTGCACTGCACTCTGGGTGGGCAGGGAGCTGCTCCTGCCTGCGGTGCAGCAGGATCTTGCCAGGCTGGACAGCCCCCAGCCCATGGTTTGATATAGTGGGCCTGACCAGACTGGAGCAGCGCCCCCATCCTGCTCTGTCCGGGCCACCGGTTAACCAGTAATCGGTAAGCATCACCTGCTAAGGGCGATGTTTACCAGTTAACGGGTGACGTCCCTAGTGGGATTGCTGTATGCAAATTAAGGTTGATTGTTGGTGGATTGTCTGAGCTTGTTTCTGATGTTACAATCTCACCTCCTGTTCTCCCTATTGTGCTTAACGCCCTCGATATTTAAAGTTGTCAAAGATCCTTTCTGGTTTATGTAATTACTACCTTACTAGATTTACCTGGCATTGCTCAGGTCCTTTCCTGAACTGAGTTTTGATTTTGGAAAATAAAATTAAAAAGTCCATGCTTCATTGGAATCATTGCTCTGGAGTGGGGCAGGGGAGGAGGGGCTCTGTATGTTGGCTACCCAAGGGGGTTAGGACAACCCCAGCCCCCGCTCACCACAGCAGCTTGGGGCCAGGTGAGAAGCACCTCTCCATGGCTGCTGCAGCTCCCCCGGGCACAGGCCGGGGGGGGGGGGTGCAAGTCCCCTGGCTGCGGCACGTCCAGGTTCATCTGACCCCTGCACTCCCCAGGCAGAGTAAGAAATGCAGCAAACTGGGCACTTTCCCCTCGCTCCCTGACATAAGAACGGCCGTACTGGGTCAGACCAAAGGTCCGTCTAGCCCAGTATCCTGTCTGCCGACAGTGGCCAATACAAAAGGGAACAGCTAACAAAATACCCATATGAATCGAGGGCTGCAGTTCCCCCCCCCATCCTTAACGGGTGCCTGGAGCATGAGAAGTGTGGGGCTGGGAAGGAGTATGCCCCTCACGTGGCCCCTTTCACCTGCCTGATGATTCTGTCTCTTTTCTGTGTGGTTTGATGAGACGCAATCCCATTTCAGCACATCCCATTTTCCTGGTACAGCCAAACCCTGAACTTGCTTTCAGTTAGGAGAAGAGGAAGCTGCCTATCGAATCTGGTGGTTCTCTTGCCATTTAGGAGGAGTTCTTGAACAAAGACAGACAGACAAACTCTTTCAAATACGTAATAGACAAGAACAGACCCAGCATTGCTTGGGTCCGTAACTCAAATAAGTTTTGTTTTTCTTGATTCTGGGGTGGGACTGGGGAGGAGGAGTTCAGTAGGCAGGCTGCCCCAGAGAGAGAGGGCAACCCCAGCTCTCTGTCATGACAACTTGGGGCTAGGGTTGCCAGATGGCTGAAACAAAAATATCGAACATCCTCCACCCCCTCCAAAAAAACACTGGGAAAAATTCTGTTGAAGGGAGAAAAAAAAAGGGGGGGGGGGAGACCAAAGTTGTTGAGCAAAACAACAACAAAAAAAGGACTCCAAGGACTTATTAAGCCAAAAAAAAATTAAAATAAAACAGCATTAAAACAGCACGTCCCCTTTAAGTGCAGGCATAGGAACAGGGGAGCGGTAGAGCACTAAGACCCAGGGGAATTATTTCCCCTAGGTCTTTTGGTCGGCAGCCATTTTTTGCCGGCACCCTTGGGGAACCAGGTAAGCATGGGGGCTGGGGTCAGGTGCCTGGGGGTGTCGGGAGCCGGGGGGAGGCCAGGCGCTGAGTGTTTGTAGGGTTGCCAGGTGCCCGGCATTTTTGCCTCCTGGCCGGGGAAAAATTCAGAAAATACCGGACGTTTTAGGTGTCTGGTATTCTCTGAATTTTTTTACCGGACAGGAGCCAAAAATACCGGACACCTGGCAACCCTACCTGGGGCCAGGTGAGAAGCTCCTGTCCATGGCCACTGCAGCTGCAGGGGGCACAGCTGGGGAACAGACGGACAAGCAGACACATTCTCTGAAATATATAGTATCTAGCTATTCCTTTCTCCACCCTGCCAACCCAATGGTGGTATAGCTGTCCCGATCCCCATTTTTGGCCCCTTTCTACCCGCCTGTGGTCATTCTATAGTATAACGGTCCCTCCTAGCACACCCCTCCCTTTCCATTTCATGAGAAACAGTCAAACTCTAGGCACATCCCATTGTCTTGGCACAACCGAACTCTGACTTTGTTTTAAGACATGATAAGAGGAAGCCACCTACCGAATTCGATGGCCCTAGCGCTTTCCATTTAGGAGGAGTTCTCCAGCAAGCGAACTCACAGACAGACAGACGCACCTTTCTAAAATGTAAGATTGCCGTTCATACAGCGGTGCTGCTGAGAGGCCCCAGCTAAGATCCGCTCTGCGCTGTTCCACGATGTTCAAAGATTAGAAAGCCACAAGCAGGTCCCACTGACGGGGTAAAGGGGGCAACTGCCCCGAGGCCTAGCGATTCTGAATGGCCCAGAGCTCCCTGCTGCTGCATCATCATTGCTCAATCACCGCTGAAGCGGCTCCGGGCAGTGCTATGGGCAGGGGGTGGGATGTGCCGTGCTCCAGGCAGCGCTGAGGGCTGGAGGGCGTGGGAGGGATTTAACATGGAGTACTTGCTCCCCAGCTTTGCTCCTTCCACCTGAGGCTCTGCCCCTTCCAGGAAAGCAGAACTGCCCCCCTCCCCACCTTGTATAGGGGCCCAGCATGGCTATCAGCTGCCCTGGCCACAAGTGACTGCTCTTACCACACAGTATGGCCTTTTTTGTAACACAGACCGGTGTTTCTCAACCTTTTTATATAAAGTACCCCTTTAAAAAATTATAAGTACCCCCCAGTACTTACAATTTTCAGACACACACATTTTTTTTCTACCATTGCAAGACATTTGTTTAAACAACTTAATCATAGCCGGGCGGGTGATGACATTTTTGGGTGTAAAAAGTACAAAAATAATAAAGCGCTGTAAAACTTAAAACAAAAATTCAGTTTTCTCCAAATGTCAGTTGTGTTGATGTACCGCCCAGACTTCTCTTGCGTATCCCGAAGGGTACTGGTTCCACTGGTTGAGAAACACTGATACAGACCATGGAACTGCCCTGAATGAATTCCTAAAGTGTATCTTTTAGAAAAAGCATAGTAAGAGCTAGCACCCATTTCATTTAATTAGACAAAACTGACAGAATATGGCAGAAAGGCAGGATTATTATCCGGCCATTGTACAGTTGAGGAGATGAGGCACAGAGAAGTTTTATAACGCCCTGAGACTATATTGACTCCTCATCTCCTAGATGCCTGTCCAATACCTTAAAAAAAAAATCCCTTCAAATGATCATGTTATGGAAGCAGGATAGGAAGACCCAGAGAAGTTCTAACAAAAAAAAAAAAAGGATTTTTGTTGTTGAACATCTTGCGTTTATCCTCAATAATTTTGAAATAATAGAGGCAAACCCTGAGATGTGGTACATAAGAGTTCACAATGTGATGAGCGGCTTGCTGGCTAAGGTAGCCTCAAAATATTGGTACCCACATTTTCTTGGTTTTCCTTTCTGTCTTTGAAGGGCAACTAAAATGATTAGGGGTTTGGAATGGGTCCCAAATAAGGAGAGATTAAAGAGACTAGGACTTTTCAGCTTGGAAAAGAGGAGACTAAGGGGGGATATAATAGAGGTATATAAAATCGTGCGTGGTGCTGAGAAAGTGAATAAGGAAAAATTATTTAATTGTTCCCATAATATAAAAACTAGGGGCCACCAAATGAAATTAATGGGCAGCAGGTTTAAAACAAATAAAAGGAAGTTCTTCTTCACACAGTGCACAGTCAACCTGTGGAATTCCTTGCCTGAGGAGGTTGTGAAGGTTAGGACTCTAACAGGGTTTAAAAGAGAACTAGATAAATTCATGGAGGTTAAGTCCATTAGCCAGGATGGGTAAAGAATGGTGTCCCTAACCTCTGTTTGTGAGAGAGTGGAGATGAATGGCAGGAGAGAGATCGTTTGATCATTACCTGTTCGGTTCACTCTGGGACACCTGGCATTAGCCACTGTCGGCAGACAATATACTGGGCTGGATGGACCTTTGATCTGACCCAGTATGGCTGTCCTTATGTTCTTAATGGGGTTTGAGTCATTAGGCAAAACATCAAAGTGAACATGAGATTGAAAGGATACATCCAGGGGTTGCAGTCCAGGTTATATGCGTTGCTTAGGGGGTATATATCTCTCTCTGTCTGTGGATGTGTGAAATCTGCCCAGAGGCCCAGTTCATCGCTGGGCTTGAGAGAGGAAAAAGAAAGGAAATATTATGATATTTAATTCTTCAAATATCCCTGTGGGGTGCAATTTGTTTTCTGAAATGGTTGTGAGAACGTTTTGTTCCTGTTGGCATTCCAGACTTTGAAAAGCTGAATTAAGTCAACATTGTGAAGTCTGAGAAATGTTGACCAGACCCAGACCCGCCGAATCGAGGGCGAGGGGTTAAAGGAGGCAGTTGCCCCAGGACCTGGCTATTCTAAAAGGCCCGGGGCTCCCTAACTGCCGCCAACACTACTGTGGCAATGGCTGGCCCTCATGGCCCTTTAGACTCGTTGCCGCAGCACAGTGCAGTGCATGCCAGACCCCCATGTCACACGCTCCGGCCAGCTCTGAGGGCCAGTGGGAGGTGGGCACCACATGCTCCAGGTGGCACTGAGGGCTTGCTGCCCCAGCCCTGCCCCTTCCAACCAAGACCCTGCCCCTTCTGGGGTACATAGCTGCCCCTCCCGCAACACTGCCCAGGGGCCCAGCAATCCTGTCAGCTCCCCTGACCAAAACACACCAGTGTTGCTGCTTTTCTAGCCACCCTACCTGTCTTGGGCTCCCATCCAGTGTCTGTCTGCCAATGAAGTGGGTGCATAACTGGTTCGATAACTGTTCTCGGAGAGTAGTTATTAACGGTTCAGTCATGCTGGAAGGGCATATCAAGCGGGGTTTCACAGGGGTCTGTTCTGGGACCAGTTCAAAAAATAAGGTTTATAGGATCTTTCGAAAAAGGGTTTTATTTTTGAAAGATCCCCATCTAAACTGCCGTTTTTCTATCGAAGAGCCCCGTGTCAAAAAAACCCACGACCGCCATTATGCAAATGAAGCACGGGAAATTTAAATCCCGGCTTCATTTGCAATTTCGAAGTGTCTAATTTACATCCCTTTTTTGAGAAAAGGGATGTAGTCTAGACACAGCCTGGGAGGGGTTGCAACTCCTTTGGAGGATAGGGTCATAATTCAAAATGATCTGGACAAACTGGAGAAATGGTCTGAGGTGAATAGGATGAAGTTTAATAAGGACAAATGCAAAGTGCTCCACTTAGGAAGGAACAATTCGTTTCACACATACAGAAGGGGAAGTGACTGTCTAGGAAAGAGTTCTGCAGAAAAGGATTTAGGGGTCAGAGTGGACATCAAGTTAAATATGAGTCAACAGTGTGACATTGCTGCAATAAAAGCAAACATGATTCTGGGATGCATTAACAGGTGTGTTGTGAGCGAGACACGAGAAGTCATTCTTCCGCTCTACTCTGTGCCAATTAGATCTCAATGGAGTAATTCTTCTGCTCTACTCTGTGCTGATTAGGCCTCAGCTGTTTAGGCCTCAGTTGGAGTATTGTGTCCAGTTCTGGGCACCACATTTCAAGAAAGATGTGGAGAAAGGTTTAGAAAACCTCCCCTATGAGGGAAGGCTGAAGGGACTGGGCTTGTTTAGTTTGGAAGAGAAGACTGAAAGGGGACATGATAGCGGTTTTCAAGTATCTAAAAGGGTGTCACAGGGAGGGGAAGGGGGAATTGTTCTCTTTGGCCTCTGAGGACAGGACAAGAAGCAATGGGCTTAAACTGCAGCAAGGGAGTTTTAGGTTGGACATTAGGAAAAACTTCCTACCTGTCAGGATGGTTAATCACTGGAATAAATTGCCTAGGGAGGTTGTGGAAACTCCATCGCTGGAGATATTTAAGAGCAGGTTAGACAGACCCCTGTCAGGGATGATCTATGGTGCTTGGTCCTGCCGTGCGATCAGGGGGACTGGATTTGACGATCTCTTGAGGTCCCTTCCAGTTCTAGTATTCTATGATTCTATGAATCTATGACAGTAAACAAAACCCTATTTTCAGGCGGGTTTCACTGTGTAGAGGGCACACAGCCTAAGACACGGATGTATGTTGGGCGGGGTGGGGGGGGGGTAGTGCTGTAGAGAATGGAGTTGTGGATTTGTTTGTAATTAAACACTTTTCCACACAAAACCCCTTTTGAAATAGGTGCACCTCCTAAACACAGGAAAGATTGGCTCTGCACATTCTATTTTGGAACTCAGAGTGGTGTCTGATTGGCCAAGTTACGTCTTGTGTCACTATTCCACTGCCTTCACAAAATGCTTCTAACTTCGTTCTCTTGGTGACGGTGAGGTTCATGGAAGGCTGTCTCTGAGTAAACTCAGGCCTCGGCTCCCTGCGTACAACTGAGAATATTTATATTTAATTATCCCTCTCTTTTATGTAGGTGCAGGTATGTTTCTATTTTTGTAGAACTCCCCTAAATTAAATGTGGTCCGTGTTTAGTGCCATCTCATCAGCTACTCAATGGGTAGGTTGAAGTTCTATACTTAACTCTCGATTTTCAGCTATGAGGATTTAAAAATAATTCAATGAGAATTTTGTCTGAGTTATTTCTCTGCACTGCTTCCCTCTTCGCATTTCACTGCTGCGTCTGCATTTCCCTCCTTTTGCATGACCGTGTTTTCATCACATATCCTGGAAATATATGTCAGTGAGAGTATTTGTGTACTTGTCTGAATGAATGTAAAATATTTTGTCACTGGAAAGTATGCGTGGTCTCTTTGCCGGGAAAAAAAATGTTGCTGCGGTTCTGATGTGGGTTGAACTATCAAATGTTTATGGAGGATGAAAAAGCAAAGCTGTTCACAGTGTGGTATCCAAGACATAGTAATGCTACACAATTTACCCAGGAGCGTTCTAGAGAAAACCTGAACCAAAATAATGGAATTTTGTGTGCATTCATCTTTCCAATGTGCTAAGCTCTGTCTGTTTGTTCCAGGTGTTGACAATAGGGATCTAAAATTGTTAGTAATTGACTAATCGAATAGACGATGCATTTCACATCGACAATTCACCTAGTCAATAGGGTGCCTCTGCTTTTGAAGTGTAGAAACAGCCTTAGGGTTGTTGCTGCACTTTAAAGGTGAACGCGCCATGTGGAGCCCGGGGTCAGCTCCTCCATGTGGCGCTACCGCTTTGAAATGCTGCGGAGAGCCTGGCATCAGGCTCCTTGCAACATTTCACAGTGGCAGCACCACGTGGAGCCCGGCATCAGCTGGGGACTCCAGGCTCCATGCGGTGCTGCAGCTTTGAAACACTGTGTGCAGCCTGGGTACATCCCAGCTGGCCCTGGGCTGGCCGGGGTGTTTCAAAGCGGCATTTGCTTATCTGACAGTCGACTGGTCCTTCACATCCTTAGCTGGCCAACTCTTTGATTGTTATTTGTAGCACCTTGATACTGACAAGGGAATTTGAGTGCCCATGGTAGTCAGCATAGTATGAGCCAGACCTTGTCCTAAAGAGCTTCGGGATGTGAATGCTTAACCAGTGCCTGGGAGCAGCTCCTCACCCACAGCCTGCCACAGGCAGAGAGCTGCCCCATCTCGGGCTGGAAGCCAGTGGCAGCCCCAGCCCCAGCATTGTGACGGGAAGGAGCGGGAGCCTGTCGGCAACAGCAAGAGCCCCAGCCGTTGGGCCAGTGCAGGGCTGGGAGCCCTGCGGCCTGGGGGCTGCTCCGTCCTGCAAGCTCCCATCCCCAGCGCTGGGATCCCACTTAGTCGGTTAACTGGTTAAACGTTGGATTTACCTAACGTTTAACCGGTTAACCGATTAATCGGGATTTTACATCCCTACACGGTACGGAGCACATCTAAACAGCGAGAGCATCTCTGGGGCCGTCTTCCTTTCACAGTTAATCAGACCTTCCAGTTGAGATCCCATTCTCAGTGATGTGATGTACCTAGAGCAATTACAGCAGCCGTGTGTGTATAACACTGCTGGCTCCTCCTCTTTGTTTCCAGCTGCTTCTGTACAGTCCAGGTTCTTTGCAATGAGTATCTGAAATGCTGGTAGAAATCAGTGAAACCAAGAGCAACAACTAGACTAGGGATGTTAAATGGCGTTTAATCAGCTAATTGACTAGTCGATGGAATTTCCATCGACTAATTGATTAGTTGATAAGGGGAGGAAACTGCAAAGCCACAGCGGGGTTTCCATCGACTAATTGATTAGTTGATAAGGGGAGGAAACTGCAAAGCCACAGCGGGGTTAGCTCCCAGCCCCGGGAACTAACTGCACTGGAGCTTTGCCTTTTAAATATATTAAGATCCGGTGGCTCTTAATACATTTAAAAGCACAAGCTGCAGCAAGGGGGGAGACCAGGTGCGAGCCCGAAAAGCTGATTCCTGGCTTGCACATGGTCCCCCACTACTCCTCTGCCTCCCCTGCCCCCCTGCGGAGATGATGCTGGGGGGGGGGGGGGGGCGGGAGGCTGGCTTTTAAGCTGGCTCCCCCCCAGCACCGGCTCCTGCTCCCCCCCTTTCTGTCTCTCTCTGATAGAGGCAACAACGGGGTGGGAAGCAACTAGTTGAGTCACTAGTGGACTATCCGATAAGCATATGCTTATCCGATAGTCCAGTAGTCGACTAGTCACTTACATCCCTAGACCAGACCATGGGTTTGGGAACTGCTGACCCAATCCCTTTATCTAGGATTTTGTACCAGGATTTTGCAAGTGTAGTGGATCAGGTGTTGGGTTAGTCACATCTAGCCTGCGTGTTGTTTTTGAACTTGTTTGTTTCCATTAAATGTCTTTATTTACACTCCCCCTCGTCCTCCTCTCTTTCATGGTCCAGGCTGCATGGGTGGGCCCTGGCAATGGGATATCCATCCCATTCAGGGAGCATAAAGGAAGACCGAGAATCTCCTAGTGGCTGCTGCAACAGTAAGTGAGACCCAGCGGTAGGAAAATGTCGACGGTCACATCAGCGATACAGGCTCCCCAGGGTCCTGTCAATCCACCCCCACCGGAGGTCACCAACCCCAACAAACCCGGGCGGAAGACCAACCAGTTGCAGTACATGCAAAACGTGGTGGTGAAGACCTTGTGGAAGCATCAGTTTGCGTGGCCCTTCTACCAACCCGTGGATGCAATTAAATTGAATCTGCCGGTAAGTATTTCGCTTCCTTTGCTTTGTGTCCTCTCCCAGGAGAACTCTGCTTTAGCCACGTGCAGTTTCTGCCCATGTGACGTGGAACGTTATTCAGTCCCATCTGAGTCCCTGACTCCTCTCGGAGTTGCTGGACTGAGCATTGGCCACTGCATAGCCAAACAAATGGGGTAATCCTTTGTTTCCCAATACCCTGCATCTCAGACGAGATCTGACTTCTTCATAGCTGGTAGAAGTTCTGTTAACTTTGATCCATTGTTAAGCGGGTTGTTGGTTTTTTTCAATTTATTCTTTGGCTCTGTCTTATTAGAAGATCCTCAGGCCTCTGCCATCTGTAAGTTTGCTTGCAGATTTAGAATGTTACCTTAATCGCGTCTGACTTGTGCTCAAAGAAGGAGCATAAGGACTGCTTTTTTGAATTATGTAATGGGATTTCTAAGAGTGAGAGGCTTCCCTGAAATCTTTGGATCAGGAACAGGAGGTGGAATGCTACAGAACTGAAATAGCAAAGTACATAAAGCCCTTTTGTCGGTATAAATCAGGGAGCTGGTTTAAGCCAGTGTTTCTCAACCGTTTTTTAATAAAGTACCCCTTTTAAAAATTAGAAGTACCCCCAGTACCTACAGTTTTCAGACATACAATTTTTTTTCTACCATTGCAACACATTTGTTTAAACAACTTAATCACAGCTGGGTGGGTGATGAAATTTTTGTGTGTAAAAAGTACAAAAATAATAAAGCACTGTAAAAATTAAAACAAAAATTCAGTTTTCTCCAAATTTCAGTTCTGTAGATGTACCCCCCCAGACCTCTCTCGAGTACCCCTAAAGGTACTCATACCACTGGTTGAGAAACACTGGTTTAAGCTATACCAGGAAAAGAGTTATTTTGCTGGAACAAGCTGCCTCTCCATGGGGAAAAGATTCTCATTATAACTACCAACAAGTCTTTTTTAAGTGTAGACAAGATCTTTGTCCCATAAACTGATGCTACACAAGGCTGTTTTTTAAAAAAAAAAGCCTCTGAACATCTTAGTTCCTCCTGAATCTCTTAAATATCAAGGGCACAATTCTTTTTCCAGACATACATGCACAGCTCCCATTGACTTCTCTGCTGTCGGCGCATGTTCGCTTGTCAGGAAAAAGCGTTTCTCTGTTAACATTTAGCATGGGCTTGTTTCCCCAGATCTCCACTCCAGGAGTCAGCACCAAGCCAGCCACTGCTGGAAACTTTCAAGAAAATTGGTGCTCACTCCAGCTTGCACGAACTGTGTCTCAGCAGCGGAGGGACCGTGCCTCTGCAGAGCCCTGCGCGGATGCAAAAATGTGGATCCGCCTCCGCCAGGCTCAACTCATCATCCAGTCCGGATTTTACTGGCATCCGCACAGCAAATG
The DNA here is from genome assembly GCA_032595735.1 of Pelochelys cantorii. Taxonomy (NCBI): domain Eukaryota; kingdom Metazoa; phylum Chordata; order Testudines; family Trionychidae; genus Pelochelys; species Pelochelys cantorii. Next base: position 9,732,984 of record CM064347.1, read on the forward strand.
ATCCGGAGGGGAGGAGGGAGCACAGATGAGCGAGGAGGGGGCAGGGTTGTGCTGGGAAGAGCCAGGCAGCGTGAAAGCAGGGACTGGGGGGGGGGGGAAGGGGCAGCAGGGGGCTGGAGCTCCACAGGTCAGTGCTCACCAGGCGGGGGTGGAGGAGGGCAGGGTCAACACTCAGCCCCTCCTGGAGGGAAATTTAGGGTGGAGCTTGTGGTGCCCTTTCCCAGCCAACAGTGCAGCAGCCTGCCCCGGCGCACCCCCACTCGGCCTTGTGACTGGGCGGTTTGGGGGGGGACCCTGCCCAGGTATCTGCAGATATGCAGGGCTCTGTGCATCTGATTTCCAGAGTTTCCTAGCATCTGGGCTTCCGCTTTGACCCACCCGTTCACCCCATCAGTGGCAGAGCAACAGGGTTTATTTTGGGTTAATTTTTAGTTAGAAGTGGGAGGCGTGTTTTAAATCCCGTGTGATGGCAGACAGGATTTTTTTTTTCAATCTTGTCCTAATTCTGACATTTCCGAATTGCCATCATCGTGCAAATCAGACCCCAGCAGAAAATCAGGGTCTTTGTTTTCTGGGAAATGTATCCCCTGTCTGATGTCCCGCATTTGGGGGGCGGGGGGGAGCTGTTCTCATTGGGGTTTTCTAGGCCTCCTGACCTATAGTTAGACTAGAGAGATCTTGCCAAGCATTGTGGCACTAACATCACACTGGGGCCGTTTTAACTGTGGTTCCAATTGATTTTACTGGATTTGGTTCCAAGGAAGAAAAGAGGAGAATGCCTGTCACCAAAGGGCAGCTCTTTGCTAGATATCTTGTGTATGCCTGGCCCAAAGCAGAAGAAGCAGCATGGACAGCGGCTTTCCTCTTTGGTATTGACATTTCCTCTCTCTCGTCAGCCGAATGCAGCTCTGCTTCTAGCCCATCTGGGTGTCAGTCCCTGTGGAGAACCACCGAACACGGGGGAAAGCCAGGTTACTAACTGACGAAGGGCGTTTCTCTGAGCTTCTTTCCCCTCTGTGATCCGAGTCGTGCGCCTTCCTTCGTCCTCACTGAACCTGGACAGGCAGGCAGCAGCTGTGGGCAAGACCTGAAGATGTGAGGTTCAGGCACTCATGCGTCTTGGGCAGGCTGCCCCAAGATAACTCTGGCTGCTTTGAACAGTCTGCTGGCTGCAAGTGCAACCCGGAACATGTGGCCCCGTGATGTCAATCGGGAGAGCTCCAGTTCCTATTGTTACTCCCTACATTTATGGACTGGATCAAGATCTTCTTTCCAAGTCCATCATGTTGATAGGGTCTAGTTAAAATACTGGCCTGAAGAGTAAAGCACTGCAGGGCCTGTGTAATATTTCAATACCCTTGTACGCCTTTATGGTTCTTTTTAATGGGTTTAATGTCATAGGGAGGAGTTTGGTAGTGTTTTTGAGGGAAGGACACGGAGAAATTTAAGGAATCAGTGGAAGAACCGTGGCTTTTTTCATGTACAGTCTCACTCGAACCTCCATGGGTCAGGAAACGGAGTTTTCCACCTCATCCTACTAGCTGCATGATGGTCTCTCCTTGCACGCTCCAGACGCAGCTGGTCTTGCAGTCATTCCCTGGCATTAGGCACAGCGATGGCCCACAGTCATGGAGAGAGCCCTGCAACTTGGCAGTGATCCGCTTTATATCCACGGGCATCTGCAGATGGGGAGGGGTATCTGTGGATCATTCTTGCAGACAAGGACACCAATTTTGTCTCCACACAGGGCTCTAGTCATGGAGGGCTCCCCCGAACATAGAAAGCTCCTTGCACAATCCCTCAAGGTATCCAAATTGCATCCACTTAAACTCCCCTCCTGTGTCATCACAGCATCCGATGTGACTAATCCTGGATAGGCACCAGCTGATGTGGAAGCCCTTGGAAAGCAGGATTTCTGGAAGCGGCATTGAGTCACTGGTCAATGCTCATCAGCCGAGGCTGTGATCCTTCTTGCTAATGTCCACTTTTGCAGCGTTTCCCTTTCCAGAGGCAGTCCTTAAAGCAAGCTGGTTAGCACAAGCAGCTTCCGAAAGTTCAGCCGATTAAGGTCTTGTCTTTACTACAATTAATACGATTGTCCCCAACTTTGGCGACAGAAATGGCCCCAGTTTCTAGCATCCGCTGCATCACATCTGTATTCAAAAAAAAGAATTAGATAAGTTCAGGGAGCATCGTTCCAATTAGCCAATGTGGGCAGGGACGCAACCCTATGCTTCATGTGTCTCTCAACCTCTGGTGGCCAGAAGCTGGGACTGGGCAACGGGGGAGGATCAGTTAATAATTCCCTGATTGGTTTAATCCTTCTAAAATATCTGGCTCTGGCCACTTATCAGAAGAGAAGATACTGGGCTAGATGGACCATTGGTCTGACCCAGTACGATCATCTTATGTTCTTACGTATTTGGCCTAGAGGCAAAAAATGTGAATGTTCCATTCTGTTACAAACCAAACCTACATTTACAACCAGACTAGAAGATTTACCTGGCATTGCAGAGGGTGGGGGCGGCCAGTGGCTTCCACCAGTGGGGATGGAAGCCATGCTGCCCCACCCACAGTGGCTCCCTGGTTTGTTTGCTGCCCCCCTGTGGTCATTTGGGAGTATAACTGTCCCTGCTATCACAGCCCTCCCTTTCCGTTTGATGAGAAACAGTCACATTCCATGCACATCCCATTGTCCTGGCGCAACCAAACCATGACCTTGTTTTAAGTGCTGATAGGAGAAAGATACACACCAAATTTGGTGGTCCTAGCTTTTACCGTTTAGGACGAGTTCTTGCACTGACAGATGGACAGATGCACAGACAGACAGACGTACAAGCTCTCTCAAATATATAGTAGATTAGGGGACAGCTGGGTTGAAACCATGTTCCATAAAAACCTGGCTGAAAACTTTGTTTTCCTCCCAATATCAGGTACAGAACGTTTGGGGCAAACTTGATTATTATTTTTTTTAAGTTGATAGAGTCCCTTTACATATAGGTCTTTCAGCATGTCTGAGAATTTGAGGCTTATGAATGAAGTCCCTTTTTATACATTAAAACTCTGTTCAAATTTCCCACTGAGGAGTAAGTGAACTTAAAGGTTAGTTGGGCAGTCTGAGCCGAGAATGGAAGTGTGTCTGTGAGTGGTGCAAGGGAGGCTGGGAACAGAGGAGGATGCTTTTTAGCAGTTGGCTACCAAGCCTGTGAACAAACAGGTCTAAAGCAGTGCTGTGTGTAACATCTCTACTGTTTCTTACACAGGATTATCACAAAATAATCAAAAACCCGATGGATATGGGCACAATTAAGAAGCGACTAGAACACAATTATTATTGGAGCGCCAGTGAATGTATGCAGGACTTCAACACAATGTTTACAAATTGCTACATTTACAACAAGGTAAAGAACGCAGACAGACTCACCGCTGTGACTGGGAACAGGGAGCCCTGCATGCGGCGATTCCGCTGCAGCTTTTGACTAGGGATCACTGGTGCCCAACGTCCGTCTGGCCACTAATAGTAACCACGTTACTTTAAATGCACAGACCTGTCTTTAAGTGGCCCGCACTGGCAACTGTGTTCTTAACTATAGGTAGAATTTATATCTTGGGGTGACGCAGTGAGTCAGCTGAGACTTCAGCCCTTTAATGTCACCGAGGCATTTTTTCAGATTAGCTAATGTTTGCACAACGCTTTGTAGATGTTAAGTGGAGTAGAAGTGCTAAGTGTTGTTCTCTTTGTCCAGTCGTAACTAATATCAAATACTCCTCTCAGCAGCAGAGGGCAGGTAAATAAATCTTATCCTTACATCCGCTGTCCATGCCTCATGCGTTCTTCCATAAATCACTTTGTCGGATGCTTATATATGCTTTTTTTTGGGGTGGGGCTTTAAAATGCTTTTTTTCCCCCCCGCCCCTTGTCTTCTTTTTCCTGAGAGACTTCATCATTGACCCATGCTGGGGAATGAGCTGAAATAAATTAATTAATTAGCACTGCAGCGAGAAGGGTTAGTTTATTCTCTTCTCCTGACTATTTTGTCAGGCTCGCTGCCTCCAAACCAATAGGTGGGACAGCAGTGGTGTGGACATCTAAAGAATTGTCTTCTGAATTGCCAGGAAGGGCTGGAGTAGAGGCTGCGATTTGGCAGCTGGTCCAGGACAGACATCAGAGGGTGCAAGTGCCCTGCAGTAAAAGACGCACAGCACAGCTACGGCTGTCCTGGGACAACTCACTCAGGCTTGTGGCGCTTGGGTTGTTGGGGGGGGGGGGGGGGCGGAAATGGCAATGGAGACGTTTCAGGCTTGGGCTGCAGACCGAGCTCTGGGAACTCCGCCCCTTGCAGGGTCCTAGAGTCCAGGCACCAGCCCGAGTCCAGTTTTTCAGCCCTGGAGCCTGACCCCTGACCCCTATGAGTCCGAGTCAGCTGAGCTGGACCAATCAGGGGCTTTTGATCCCTGCATAGACATACCCTTAGAATAGGGTTGTCGAATCCTGTTTAATCGGTGAACTGGTTAAAAGTAGGGTTTAGCTGATTAATCGACTAAACGGGAGGTGGCCGGAGGGGCCTATCAGCCCCCGCGTCCCGCTACGGACAGGGGTTCCTCCAGCCGGACAGAGCAGCCCAGGCCGTGCCTGACACGAATAGGGGCTGCTCCGGCTGGTTGGAGCACACCTGCCTGTTACGGGTTATAGAGTACTAGAACTGGAAGGGACCTCGAGAGGTCATCAAGTCTAGTCCACTGCCCTCACGGCAGGACCAAGCACCATGTAGATCATCCCTGATAGATGTCTGTCCAACCTGTTTTTAAATATCTCCAGCGATGGAGATTCCACAACCTCCACAGGCAATTTATTCCAATGTTTAATCACCCTGACAGTTAGGAAGTTTTTCCTGATGTCCAACCTAAACCTCCCTTGTTGCAATTTAAGCCCATTGCTTCTTGTCCTATGAGGCTTGTTCCATGGGGCTGAAGGAAGCTGCTCCAGCCCCCACTGGTTAACCAGAACCGGTAAGCCTCACCTGCTTATAGGTAAGACGTACCAGTTAACTGGTTAACCAGTTAACCATTCACATCCCTACCTTAGAACCCAGTCTTTAGCCCAAATCTCTCCACTGCTATTTTAACCCCGCATCCAGACCCTGACTCGGATACTTGGTACTGCAGGTTTTTTATTGCCGTGTAGACGTACCAATTGAGGCTGGAGTGCACACCGGAAAAGGAGTCAAAAGTTATTTAATCCTCAGAGCTATGGCACGTTCATTCATTGGAAGGCTATGTACGTTTCTGGCTAGGGGATAGATAAACCAATGCTACCATAAAGGCTTTCGGCGCCTCTTTGCTTCTCCCGGGTGCATGATGCTAGTGCTGCCTTGTTCTGTCCACCCAGCCCACGGATGACATCGTCCTCATGGCGCAAGCTTTGGAGAAGATTTTTCTGCAGAAAGTAGCCCAGATGCCCCAGGAGGAAGTCGAGTTATTACCACCAGTCCCAAAAGGCAAAGGTCGCAAGCCAGCCACGGGCACACAGACTGCAGGTACTGACCCGACCAGACGGCAATACATGTTGCAAGCCCGTTGCTGATTCCGGACCCACTTCCGCCCTGCCTGACTATAGACACGCGTTTAGAAGGGTAAGAAAGGAGTGTAGCCTCATTCAGGACTTGTGGATTCTCCTTGCCTGATTTAGAGCTTGTCTGTCTATCTCAGGTACGTATGGGGTGCCCATCACTGTCGTATGTGAGCACCTGTCTATAACGTATTTATCCCCCGTAGCATGCCTGAAAGGTAGGACACTGCTGTTATCTCCATAGCACAGAGAAACTGAGGCGTTCAGGCTCCTAACGCCCATTGAAATCACAGGGGTGAAAACACAGGGGTTTACACTGATTTAACTAAACGGGAGTAAGCTGTTGTGTAGACAGAACCCAGTTGTGGCTTTGGGCAAGTCAGTTGGCCTTTGTATGTCATGTTCCACATATTTCAGATGAGGCACTAAGTAGGGATGTAAAAAGTTGTTTGAAAATGTAACGGTGACCCACTAAAAATCCTAGCAGTTACACAGTTGCACACTCTGCAGAGCCCTCAGAAAACCTCCTCGGGAGCCAGCCTGTAATGTGGCAGGGAGTGGCGTGGGACGTGGCCCCACAGGTTGGCTGGAACCAGTAAGCCTCACCTGCTCAGATTAACCATTTACATCCCTAGGCCACTGAGGTTATGTCTACACTTGCACCCTCTTTCAATAGAGGGATGCAAATGAAGACATTCGAAATTGCAAATGAAGCTGGGATTTAAATATCTCACGCTTCATTTGCATAATCGCATTATGGCGCTATTTCAAAATACAAAACGTGTTGTAGATGCGGTTATTTCAGGAGAACACCCTTCTTCCAAAATAACTGTTAAACCTCATTTTATGAGGAATAAGGATTATTTCGGAAGAAGGGTGTTCTCCCGAAATAACCGCATCTACAGCGCGTTTTGTATTTCGAAATAGCTCTATTTCGAAATAGCGCCATAACGCGATTATGCAAATGAAGCATGGGATATTTAAATCCCAGCTTCATTTGCAATTTTAAATGTCTTCATTTGCATCTCTCTATCGAAAGAGGGTGCAAGTGTAGACATACCCTAAGTCTGTAAAGTGCCCTTGGAAGATGTTGTAGAAGTGCAAAGTAGGGCAAAGATGTAATAGTGTAGTCAATTAACCGATTAACCGATAAGCAAAAAAGCTTATAGGTTAATGCTATAGACTACACGCATTTCCCTCCCACCCCTTGCCAGTAAAGTTTTTAGCAGGCTGACCAGCAGCCCAGCTCAGTCCCAGCTTGCATCGGGTCCTGGACCTACCCCCGCTGCAGCTCTGCATTTAAAGTGTATTAGGAGCCAGGCGGGCAGGCAGCCCGGCTCAATTCTGGCTTGTGCCGGGTCTGGTAACACAGACCCTTCCCCCCCGGACAGGGGCTTCCTGGGGACTATAGAATAGTCGACTAACCGATAAGAATTCATGAGGTTAATCAACTATTCAGTTAACCAATATTTAACATCTCTAGTGCAAAGGGCTATTTGATTAATGAATAATAATAACAGCGCCATGGCTTTAAAAAAAAACCCTCTTTTACATGTTGTATTAAAATACAGCTTTCTCTGTGGGCTCTACTCTGTTACAGGCATGGCAGCCTGGGATACTGCATAATGCTCTAGGTGAAGACTCCAGAGATCTGGGTTCTATTCCCACTTCTGCTTTTTCACTTAGTGCATAACCATCAGCAAGTCACCTCACCTTTCTCTGGGAAAAGGTTGAGGTCTGTAGATTTAAAGCCCCATATAAACAGGCCCGGGTAAGACTCTTTTGATGAAAAATGGGGATTTGGCAACATGGCAACATTGTTGTGACATCCTGTTATCTTTGCCCAGTTCCTTTGGTTGGAAAAAAACCCCAAAACAAGCACATTCTGAGAAAGGCAAACATTTCATTTTGACATTTTTTAAATGAACTGTTTCAATGTTGCAGTTTGAGGTGACTCTTTTTGTTCAACATTTCCTTTTCTTAAAAAACAAATCCAATATTTAAAATTGGTTGAAATGGAAACAAATCATTTTGTGTGCCTTGTGTGAATTTTTTGGTCAACTTTTCAATTGACTGATACATTTGAGAATGTTTCTTTTCAATGAGATCCAAAATTGACATTTTTGGGGGTGGGGGAGGGCAGGATTGCCAGTGACTGGAAAAATCTGGGGTTTTACCAGCCCCATAGACTAGAGGTATTTATTACTAACTATGCAGCGCAGTAGCAAAGCAGACTGAAGCCAATGGAGGCTTTCTTGCTGGGAATAGCTCAGAGTCCTTTCTAGAAAATCTGTTCCCCTCTCATGTGTTTCCTCCTTTGCTGAACGCAGGCTCATTCTGAGAGAGGTTGGAAAGAGGAAATAAAAACTGTTCCACCAGGGGCAGCGGGTATCATAGGCAGGGGGAAGGCATTGCCTTCCCAAACCGCCAGCCTGGCCCCTCCCATTCTCGGCCCCCAGAACAATCCTGGGGGGCAGATTGTTGCTGCCCCTGAGTGCCCATCCTCCCTGTCTCAGGGCCTGCTCGCTGGCCCACCTCCCCGTGGTGCTGGGTGAGGGGGCTTGGCTCCCATGGGGGCGGGGCCTGGGCAAAATGGGCAGGACTGGGGCCTTGCCTCCCCCAGCCCTACCTTTGCCCTCCACCCATGTGTCCCAGTACACTGCCGCTGACACTCAGGGCTTGGAGACGTTTGCTCATGTACAGGCGTCCAGACGCCGCACGCAGAGTGGAACAGTCCAGATGGTCACTCCTGTAAAGTCCAGAGGCAACAGCGTCTCGTGGTCTATCAAGCTGAGTGGCTCCCGAATCAGTGGCTGTGTCTCATGCATTTAATTGTATTGGTTTAAAGGAGTGCAGCAAGCCACCGCCGTCTCCTCTGTCGCCCCACCGGCCCCTTTCCAGAATGTCCCTCCGGCTGTCTCTCAGACCCCAGTGATCGCTGCCACGCCTGTGCCAACCATCACGGCAAACGTCCCGTCTGTTGCTGCCCCTCCCGCTGCCGCTGCCCCTCCTCCTGCTGCTCCGATTATGACCGTGGTTCCTCCCACGCCGCCTGTCGTCAAGGTAAACAAAGCGACCAACCTTCTTTCTTTTTGCAGGACCGCGTTTTGAGACCGGCAGCCGCTGGTTAGAAACATGAGTTATTTCCCTGCACAGTTGACTTTCCAGCTGCCCAGATATCGCAGCCAGTTAGCCAGCTTGGCAGCTGCGTGAACATAAAAGCTTTGGACGGCTTAGGGCCGTGTCCCGTGCCGCCCTTAAGAACTCCCCCTCCTCTCACCAGTTGTCCCATAGATGTTGGTAGGACTGCTCCTTTCCGGTTTGCAAGAGCAGGCCCTAGGAACGTACAACTCCCTGTTCTTTTCAAACGGGCACAGGGCAAATCTGGAAAGGCCTGATCCTGCGTTCCTGCCTCCAGGGAGCTAGGTGGGAGTTTTGTGACAGTAAAGATCACAGGCAGATTATGAAAGCAGCTTCCTGCTTCAGGAACCTGAGAAATATCAATGGGACCAGCAAGTTCTGTCTTTCTTACTGATTGAGTTCTGCTCCCAATTCCCCGCCTGTGTTTTACTATTTAATTGGCTCATTTAATTTCCCAGTACATTAAATTACTGCTCCAAATGGCTGCTGGCTGAATGCCATTTTTTAAAGAAAAAACAATGGGGTAAAAATGCTAGTGTGGTGACACAAGGTATTTTTTCTGCTGGCGATTTAACATTAAAATGGGTGTTCAGCGCATTGTGCAGTGGAGGGGTTTTCAAACTTTGGGTGGCAACTCATCAGGGATAGCCGCTGGCCAGCTGTGAGATGCTCTGTGCATCCGAGTGTCTGTAGGCACGGCCGCTCGCAGCTGCCAATGGCTGTGGTTTGCCGTTCTCAGCCAATGGGAGCAGCAGGAAGTGGTGGCCTGGCTACTTCCTGCAGCTGCATTGGCCGGGGAAGACGAACCGTGGCCACTGGGAGCTGCAAGCGGCCATGCCTGCAGACACTCAGATAAACAAAGTGTCTCGCAGGCCAGCCAGGGGCTTACCCTGATGAGTCACCACCCAAAGATTGAAAATCCCCGGTATAAAGGACAGGGATTTCTGGATTAGAACATTAAGGGATAGAAAATTCTAATCGCGGCCTTGCCACTGGCCTGCTGGGGGAGATCTTGGCCAAATCACAGCCTCTTTCTCTGCCTCAGTTTCCCCATCTGTAGAATGGGGTTAGAATCATAGAACACTAGAACTAGAAGGGACTTCAAGAGGTCATCGACTCCAGTCCCCTGCCCTCACAGCAGGACCTAGCACCATTCTAGATTATCCCTGATTGATGCCTATGCAACCTGCTCTTAAATATCCCCAGAGATGGAGATTCCACAACCTCTCTAGGCAATTTATTCCAGTGTTTAACCACCCTGACAGTGAGGAAGTTTTTCCTAATGTCCCAATCTAAACCTCCCTTGCTGCAGGATAAGCCCATTGCTTCTTGTCCTGTCCTCAGAGGCCAAGGAGAACAATTTTTTTCCCTCCTCCTTGTGACACCCTTTTAGATACTTGAAAACTGTTATCATGTCCCCTCTCAGTCTTCTCCTTTCCAAACTAAACAAGCCCAATTCTTTCAGTCTTCCCTCATAGCTCATGTTCTCTAGACCTTTAATCATTCTTGTTGCTCTTCTCTGGACCTTCTCCAATTTCTCCACATCTTTCTTGAAATGTGGTGCCCAGAACTGGACACAATACTCCATTGAGATCTAATTGGTGCAGAGTAGAGCGGAAGAATGACTTCTCGTGTCTCGCTCACAACACGCCTGTGAATGCATCCCAGAATCACGTTTGCTTTTTTTGTAACAGGGTCACACTGTTGACTCATATTTAGTTTGTGGTCCACTATGACCCCTAGATCCCTTTCTGCAGTGCTCCTTCCTAGACAGTCACTTCCCATTGTGTAGGTGTGAAACTGATAATGATAGTCACCTCCTTTGCATAAGAGCTCTGTGAGATCTATTGATAAAAAGCACTAGAGAAGAGCAAGATACTGCTATTGTATATCATCGGAGCACCCTAATCAAGATTGGGGGCCCTATTGTGCTAGGCAATATACAAACACAAATAAGTTGTAATACTGTAAATGGCATGGCTATAATTTAAATCCTCTTCGCGTGATTACTGCCAAAGGGGGCATTAGCACTTCAGAATAACCTCTACCATAAATTCACAGATTCCTGCCTTAAGATCAGATGAGGTTAGATCTGTTAATATAGTCATGGAGCTTATTGTTTGGGGGTTTCTTTTTTATTTCCTGTGGAATTAACCCTTGAATTTGGGAGTTAGTAATGCAGATCTTGTTTGAGCTAAAACCTCCCTGCACAGAAGTCTCTTTTATTTGGGATGCACTCTGTGCACAAATAACTCATTTCCTAGAGTCACCTGGGTATTTTAAGTCTATTTCACTGAAGAAACTAGTCAAAAAATGAGTTTTGAGACTGCTGTGCAGGGTGGGAAACATTGCAAAATTGCCTTGGCCTGAAATCACAATTTTCCCCCAGCTTTCCATAGAAAGCCAGTTTTTCAGAGGCAAAAGACCTTCCCTGGAGAAGTGGGGAGGAGTTTGGTAGAGAGGATCACAATGCAGGGATTTATATGCACTGGATATGTTTTATTTCCTTGGGGCCAGATTGTGGAACTCTTAATCCCATTCATAAGGAGTTCCCTGCCTGAGCTGTTCTGTTGGCTACAGTGGGACTTCTCACGTGAACAGTGGCTCAGCAGGGTGAGCAGTCGGGCCCTGGATGAGTAAGCTGTGTCAGTTCACAAAGTAGGGCTCGATCCTGCAAACCTGACACTTGCTCATGTGTCAGCCCCCGTTGATTTCAGGGGAGCTGCTCCCCAAAGGCCTGATTCGCCTCTCACATCAGTCGTATTCAGGGACAACTCCCATTACAGTCACTGGAACTACAGCCATGTAAACTTGAGCTTGAAATAGGCTATGTCTACATTGCATCCCTCTTGCGCAAATGCCTATGCAAATGAAATGCAGATTAGCATATTGCCACACTTTATTTGCGTAATTATTTAGGGGCCGTTTTTGCATCAGAGGCTTTTGTGCAAAAAAGAGCCATCTACACAGCTCCTTTTTTCGCCAAAACACCCTGTTGTGCAAGCGCCGTTCTTCCTCATTTTTTCAGGAAGAACGGCTCTTGTGCAAGAGGGGGGTTTTATGCAAAAGCTTCTTGCGCAAAAATGGCCTCTAATTAACTATGCAAATGAAGTGTGGCAATATGCTAATCCATGCTTCATTTGCATAGGCTTTTGCGCAAGAGGGATGCAATGTAGACGTAGCATAAGAGGAGAATCAGGCCACATGGGGAGGATCGGTTATGTCAGTCAAGCAAGATCAGGCCCGGAGTGTCCCTTGCTAGCGCAGTCTGACGGTGGGACCCGTCTTTACAACCCCGTTCTTTGTTTCAGAAAAAGGGAGTGAAGCGAAAAGCAGACACAACCACGCCCACCACCTCCGCCATCACTGCCAGCCGGAGTGAGTCGCCCACCCCCCTGTCGGATCCCAAGCAGGCGAAAGTGGTCGCTCGCCGGGAGAGCGGCGGCCGGCCCATCAAACCACCAAAGAAAGACCTCGAAGATGGGGAGGTCCCCCAGCATGCGGGGAAGAAGGGCAAACTCTCTGAGCACCTCAAGTACTGTGACAGCATTCTCAAGGAGATGCTCTCTAAGAAACATGCGGCCTACGCATGGCCCTTTTACAAGCCTGTTGATGCAGAGGCCTTGGAATTACATGACTATCATGATATTATCAAACACCCCATGGATCTCAGTACTGTGAAAGTACGTCCACATTTACCACCTTTTTTGCAGGGTGTCTTTGCTCTCCGGTGGCGAATATAAGAGGGGCTACCGCTCTTGCAGTGGGTCTGTTCTTTGGCGGGAGGGGGGAGTTGACCGGATTTGTGGACCATTCCGATATTTTTTTTTCTATCTTGTTTCCCTTTTTCCATGCCCTGGAATGTTTCCCTGTATTCCACACTGCAGTGCCAGCAGTTCCCTGAGCAGATAGTCCGGCTATCTAAACAAACGCGCCTTTGACAGTGTTGTGCTCTGAACGCAGGATGTGCGGTATTTCGTAGGAGTCCATCCATAGAACCCCCTGTACCGCAGTCACTGCCTTCCCATCCGTTGTTGGTATGGCGTGGGCTCTGGATGCTCTTGGTGTGACTCCAGGTGGGACCTGATGATCACCAGTTCACTCCGCGGTGGTAGATGTTACATGAGACAGATGTAGCCGCGTTGCTAGCTAGCAGTGGTTCTCGGCTGCCTCATAGAGAAGCAGGTATTTCAACTTGGTTTCCTTTGGTTTGAACTTCAAGGTGTTTTTCTTTTGGGGCGGGGAGGTTTCCCTCCATCTGCAGGGCTCCACAGTACCCCCATATTCTCCTGGTCAGTTGGCCACAGGAATCTCTATTGGGTGAAATGAGACTTTTTCACCCACGTGCAAGAGATGAAGGTGGTGCTGCTAGCTTTTAATTTTCACGTTAAGGGCTTAATCCTGCTCCCCTTAAAGCCAGTGAATGGGATTTCCGAAAATGCCTTAAGTGCCTGAGGAGCACCCGTGCATCTCAGTCACCATTCTTTTTCTGAGCACTCCTAAATCACTAAGGTGCGTTGGAAAATCCCACCCAGTACTTATAGGCCCTGCGGTAATGGTCCAAAATATCTTCAAAATGATGCTGTGCTTGGAAGGACTACTACTACCACAGTATTTTTTTAAGGTGTGTGGGGGGGGATTTTGTCAGCATGGGCTACTGCAATGGAGCCTGAGGGTAGGCGCCAATAATTTGTGAGTTCTAATCCCAGCTGTAACGCTCTGGCCTGGGGCAAGTCATTGCACCTCTGTGCCTCAGTTTTTCCATCTGTAAAATGGGGAGAGTGACACTTTCCCTACCTCACAGAGGTGTTGCGAGGACTGACATTTGCAAGGCACTATGTCTCTGCTAAATATTGTTATCAGGAACATTTACCCTGCCCAGGGCCAGAGATGCTGCAAGCAGCCTCTTGTGAGATAATGACTCTAAAACCATCCTCCTTGCATTTGGCCTCACTCTGTAAACCAAGCCATCCCAGCACTCAGGATTTCGTTTTAGATTTGCCACTGAGCCATGTGGAGCTAAAGGCCTCCAGCGACCTCCTGGGAGGAGAAAAGGAAAGACGCCCGGGTGAGTTGAGTTTGCGCGAGTGCTGGTCGTGCAGCAGAGAGGGGACGCTAGCCTCGGCGAGCAATGGGGGAGCTGGCAGCAGAGCCTGGCCACGCAGGCTGGATCCTGGTTGAAAGCGTGAAGGAATGGCTCCAACGGCTTTTGGGGCATGTGTCATTGCTTGGGAGGCAGGCCAGAGCAGAGTAGGCAGGCAGCAGGAAGGGTCGCATGGTTTGAATAGGAGACCAGTAAAACAATGAGCAGTCCTGTAGCAACTTAGAGACTAACCAAAAAAAAATATATATGTTGTATCATGAGCTTTCGTGGGTAAACCCCACTTCCTCAGATGAGAGAGGAGGAAGTGATTTTTGCCCATGAAAGCTCACGATACGATACATATTTTTGTTAGTCTCTAAGGGCATGTCTACACAGCAGGGGCTAAAGCTGAAATAAGCTACGCAACTTGAGCTTCATCAAGTGCGTAGCTGAAGTCGAAATAGCTTATTTCAGCTTTTGGCGCTGTCTACACAACAGGAGGCTGAAGGAAGAGCGCTCTTCCTCCGACTTCCCTTACTCCTTATACAATGAGGGTTACAGCAGTTAGAATAAGAAGTCCCCCAGCTCACCATTGTTTTGACGTTATGTTGAAATAACTGCTTGTTGTGTCTATGTCATTGAGAAATAACACTGCTGGGTAGACATACCCTAAGGTGCTACAGGACCGCTCATTGGTTTTTTAAAGTTACAGACTAACATGGCTCTATCTCTCTGTATCTTCTGTAGTGCAGATTGACGGATGGGTGTGTTTTCTTGCCTTGATTTCCATTTTTCTCGGGGCGGGGATGCTGGCAAGGGAGGTATGCTCCATGTTCTCGTTGGAGGGCTGAGGTCCTCCTGGGTTTTTGGCCGTAGGATGCAGCTGCCCCTTGCTGTCTTTGGATTACCAGCAGTGGAGACTCCTCTGGGATGCGTGGGGTGGGCAGTGTCCTGTCTGGGCTGCTTTGCGCTATCCCCTGCCCTTCAGATTTGCTACATGGATTCCCACTGGGTCCCAGGTAGCCACAAGGCTCCATCCACATGGAAGCGATTACAGGACCTTATCCACTGCTGGGAACTCCGTGGTCTGTTTCATGAGTCCATCTGGTCCACTCCCAGATGGCACCAGCTGTAGTGCTGACCAGGACCCCCATTGTGCTGCCGTCCAAGCCAGTGGCAGAACTCTGCTTTATTTCAGAGGGAGCAGGATCAGACCCATGGTTGGGACTTTCTCTTTCGAGCTTACTAGGGTTCCTCCTTTGATCGTTTTGGAGCAGTTCTGTGGCTTGGTAGTCTGCTTGAGTGTAAGGATGTTAACGGGTAATCGGTTAACTGGTAAGCATCGCCCTTAATGGGTGATGCTTACCATGTAATACTTAACCTGTACCTGAAAGCAGCCACCCACCGTGGGTGGAGGGCTTCTCCAGCCTCTCTGGGCACCCCACAGGGGGCTGCCACTTCTGGCCCCATGTAGGCTGGGAGCCAGCAGCCCTGCCTGAGGCCAGAAGCAGCAGGGCTGGAGCAGTCCCTGCCCATGGTGGGAGGGCCACTCCATCCCAACCTCCTCCCCCCACGTACCTCTAATTAGTCAGTTAACTGGCTAAACTTAATGTTTAACCTGGTTAGCTAATTAAACGGGATTTTACATCCCTACTTGAGTAACAATCTCAGCCACAGATGTTTGGGGGAAGGGAGAGCTCAGTGGTTTGAGCACTGGCTTGCTAAACCCAGCATTGTAAATTCAATCCTTGAGGGGGCCATTTAGGGATCTCAGGCAAATTTGTGAGGGATGGAACTTGGTCCTGCCAGGGGGACAGGGGACTGGACTCAAGGTCCCTTCCAGTTCTATGAGATAGGTATACACAGGGGCGGCCTGTGAGCGTAGGCAGACTCGGCAGTCGCCTAGGGCGCTGCCAGCCCGGGGCGCCCGATGATGACGTCACAGGGCACCTGGGTGCCCGATGATTATGTCATGGCCATTGACAGCTGTGCAGGCAGGGGCGCCGATCACGCCTTCCACCTGGAGCGCCAGCTGCCTCAGCCGGCCTCAGGCCGCTCCTGGGTATATCTCCACATAACCTAGCATAGACTGACTTTGATTCTTATTGTTTACATAGTAAGGATAGTGTTCAGTTGCTCACTATGGCCACTGAAGAGAGGACAAGAAGTAAATTGACTCAAGGGAGATTGAGGTGTGCCGTCAGGAAAAACTTTCTAATAATAAGGCTCATTAAGTGCTGGGACAGGTTCTCAAGGGAGGCCGTAGAAGCCCCATCATTGGCAATTTTGAAGAACAGGGACAGTTTAGTTTACTTGGAACTGCCCCCATGCCAGGGGCTGGATTAATCGTAGAATCATAGAATACTAGGACTGGAAGGGACCTCAAGAGGTCATTGAGTCCAGTCCTCTGCCCTCACGGCAGGACCCAGCACTGTCTAGACCATCCCTGATCGACATTTATCTAACCTACTCTTAAATATCTCCAGAGATGGAGATTCCACAACCACCCTAGGCAATTTATTCCAGTGTTTAACCAATTAGATGGCCTCTTGAAGCTACCTCTCAGGCCTGCACCTCTATACTTTTGTTAGATTGACACAGCTGCTTCTCTCCTTGCCCTGGAATGGAAGGGTAATACAGAAAGGAAGAAGAGCCCCCAGAAATGTTCATAAATCAAGCGATCTGCTTGTCTCATCAGGGGAGAATGTACAATACTGCAAGTGCTTATGCAGTTGAGTAACCCCATCAGCTTCACTGGAGCTAATCACGGGTAAAAGTTACGTGCTTTGCAGGATATGGACTATAAGACACACAGACAGACAGGATATCCTGGAGGGACATAGTGAGCTGAAAGCACAATCCCGTCAACTCTTTTGCACATAAGTAATTTTATTGACAAGGGGGCCCCATTAAAGCCACTGGGACTGCTCATCACGGGTTCTGGAATCCGGAGGTTCTGGGGGTGCTACTGCATCCCCTGGCTTGAAAAGGTTTCAGTTAGGGATGAAAAGTCCCATTTCATTGGTTAACTGGTTCAACCAGTTAAGCAATTCAAGAGGGGATGGGCGGGGGAAGAGCCACTCCAGCCGGGTTACACAAGCCCGGCTGGAGCGTCTCCTGCCTGAGGTGGAGGGGGGCGCTCCGGTCCGGTCCGGGAGCAGGATGAGGGTCTCTACTGGCCCTGTGTAGTGCTGCTGCTTCGGCCCCACGCACAGGGGCCCGGCAGGGCTGGAGCAAGCCTCCGCCCACAGCTGGCTGTAGGCAAGGGGCTGCTCCCGGGTACCCGTTAACCATTATCCAGTAAGCATCACCCATTAAGGTTAACTGGTTACCTGTTTACAGCCCTAGTTTCCATCATGTACAGGGTTTACAGTACAGATGTTAAAATGCGTTTATTCAAGTAAACGTGTAACCGCTGACATTTTCAACGGTTACACGGGGGGAGGAGGCGAATTCTCATGAGCATGTGGGAAGCCTTCCCACCTGTCCCCCTCCCCCGCACTGCTGCCTCTGTGTCAGAGGCAGCAGCGACGGGGGCGGGGAGAGGACTGCGTATAACCATTCACATTAACCAGTAAGTCCAGGCTCATCAGTTCACCGTCTACACGGTTACACTTTCACAGTCATTCTTCCGATCTACTCTGCGCTGATCAGGCCTCAATTGGTGTATTGTGTCCAGTTCTGGCCACCACATTTCAAGAAAGATGTGGAAAAATTGGAGAAGGTCCAGAGAAGAGCAACAAGAATGATTAAAGGTCTAGAGAACTTGACCTATGAAGGAAGACTGAAAGAATTGGGCTTGTTTAGTTTGGAAAGGAGAAGACTGAGAGGGGACATGATAGCGGTTTTCAAGTATCTAAAAGGGTGTCACAAAGAGGAGGGAGAAAAATTGTTCTCCTTAGCCTCTGAGGATAGGACAAGAAGCAATGGGCTTAAACTGCAGCAAGGGAGGTTTAGGTTGGACATTAGGAAAAACTTCCTAACTGTCAGGGTGGTTAAACATGGGAATAAGTTGCCTAGAGAGGTTGTGGAATGTCCATCTCTGGAGATATTTAAGAGCAGGTTAGATAGACATCTATCAGGGACGATCTAGACAGTACTGGGTCCTGCCATGAGGGCAGGAGACTGGACTCGATGACTTCTCGAGGTCCCTTCCGATTCTAGTGTTCTATGATCCCTAGTTTACAGTTTAGTTCAGTGGCTCTTAGCACCCCACTAGGCCAACTGTTTCAGCGCCCTGCTGCTCACCCAAGTAAATTTGCTGTGGTGCAAAACTGTTTGCAGAATATGACGATTAGATTGTAGGGTTTTGTTGTTATTACTTTCACGTGGCTCCCTTTGGAAGTGTTGCTAAAGATGTTGGGGTTAATCATCTGAAATTAAGAAAAATAGACCGCGGACCTAGTTTTTTAAGAAGACCCCCAACAAAGTGGATGTCTGGCTGGCGGTTGGTATTATGTGGAGTGCCCCAAGGGTCAGTACTGGAGCTGGTTTTGTTCAACATCTTTATTAATGAGTTGGAGGAGGGGATGGATTGCACTTTCAGCAAGTTCATAGATGACACTAAGCTAGGGGAAGAGGTAGATACTTTGGAGGGTAGGGAGAGGGTCTAGAGTGACCTAGGGAATTGGAGGTTTGGGCTAAAAGAAATCTGATGAGGTTCAACAAGGATAAGTGGAGAGTCCTGCACTTGAGATGAAAGAATCCCAAGCATTGTTATAGGCTGGGGACCAACTGGCTAAGCAGCAGTTCAGCAGAAAATGACCTGGGGGTTACAGTGGATGAAAAGCTGGATATGAGCCAACAGTGTGCCCTTGTAGCCAGAAGGCTAACCGCATATTCAGGTGCATTCAGAGGACCATTGCTAGCAGATCAAGGGAAGTGATTATTCCCCTTTATTTGGCTCTGGTGAGGCCACATCTGGAGTATTGTGTCCAGTTCTAGGCCCCCACTACAGAAAGGATGTGGACGCACTGGAGAAAGTCCAGCGGAGGGCAACCAAAATGATTAGGGGGCTGGAGCACATGACTTACAAGGAAATGCTGAGGGATTTGGGCTTATTTAGTCTGCAGAAGAGAAGAGTGAGGGGGGATTTGATAGCAGCCTTCAACTACCTGAAGGGGGTTTCCAAAGAGGATGGAGAGAGGCTGTTCTCAGTAGAGAGGGATGGCAGAACAAGGAGCAATGGTCTCAAGTTACAGTGGGGGTGGTCTAGGTTGGATATTAGGAAAAACTATTTCCCTAGCAGGGTGGTGAAGCAATGGGATGGGTTTCCTACAGAGGGGGTAGAATCTCCATCCCTAGAGGTTTCTAAGTCCTGGCTTGACAGAGCATTGGCTGGGATGATTTAGTTGGGATTGGTCCTGCTTTGGGTAGGGGATTGGACTCGATGGCCTCTTGAGGTCTCTTCCAACCTTATAATTCTATAATTAGATGCAATTGGGCAGATTCATTATAAAACAGCTGGACACCACTGGGTAGCTGGACATTCAGTGTTCTGTCATATGCATTTGCAGTTATTTATGCGCACATGCACACATTTCTAAATCTAGCCCATAAGATCTGTAAAGATCTCTGATTTTTTTTAATGGGGTTTTGAAGAATATTTTGCTCCAGAGCTAACTCTCCCATTCATTACTGCCTTACGCCTGTACAGAACTCCCACTATGGTCACATGATTTTTTGGGGCTACAAATAAAATCTTCCCTAGCTGACGTGTGTGAAGAACAGCCAGTAAATCACAGATGGCCAGATCCTTTTTGTCTAGCTCACTAGAGCTGTGTGCTGATTTAGCCTCAACTGGAGTATTGTGTCCAGTTCTGGGCACCACATTTCAGGAAAGTTGTGGAGAAACTGCAGAAGGTCCAGAGAAGAGCAACAGAAATGATGAAAGGTCTCGAAAACTTGATTTATGAGGGAAGACTGAAAGAATTGGGCTTGTTTAGTTTGGAAAGAAGAAGACGGAGAGGGGACATGATAGCTGTTTTCAAGTATCTAAAAGGATGTTACAAGGAGAAGGGAAACAAATTGTTCTCTTTGGCCTCTGATGGTAGGGCAAGAAGCAATGGGCTTAAATTGCAGCAAGGGAGGTTTAGGCTGAATATTAGAGAAAACTTCCTAACTGTCAGGGTGGTTAAGCACTGGAATAAATTGCCCAAGGAGGTTGTGGAATCTCCATCACTGGAAATATTTAAGAGCAGGTTAGACAAACACCTGTCAGGGATGATCTAGAAGATGGTGCTTGGTTCTGATGTGAGGGCAAGGACTGTACTTGTTGTCCTGAGGTCCCTTCCTGTTCTAGGATTTGATGATTCTGTGATTGACTTCAGCAGACTATCCCTGGGTGCACTCAACTTTCTTGATACCTTTGGAAGCCAAAGGTGCAGAGGGCCTGTCCAGAGGTGCATGGCACCTTGGAGATCAAGTCCCAGGCAAGCAAAGCAAGTGGGATTTTTCTCCTAAGACATAGATCTAAGCAATGAAATCCCGATCCTACGAAAGCCAATGCCAGTGCTCCCACTGAGTTCCTTGAGGCCCAGGGTTTGCCCAAGGATCCATGGAAGCAAGAGGCTTTAGATGAGTTCTGTGCTACTAGGTCCTTAAAAACATGGGTATTTGAGAACACTCTGGTTTCTTTGGCCAGCATTAATTCACATGCCAATCCTCTCCGTTGGCGTTCAGTGGGTGCATTTATGGATCTCAAAGTCTTCATTGTATCATATAAAATGTGTGTCTCTGCCTGCACCGTCTATGCAACTGAGAGATGTTCTTCTCCCATTTGCAGCCTGTACTTTATTCGTATAGTCAGGAAGGTGGGAGACAAATTAATGGTGAACCCTGTAGAGTCTTTATAGTGAAAGCTGCTGGAACTGCCTTTAGCAGGGTAGAATTTTTCTAATAAATTCTGTCTGAAGTGCTGTCTGGGATCGTTTTCTGCTGAGCTGTTTTACCGTTTCCGTCACCCTTGGCTTGTTGATACTTTTTCATAAACAACCACAGCATGATTTAATTACGACAAGCCCCGTGCACTGTGTGGCATTAACAAAACGTTATAATTCTGACTGCCCACATGCCGGAGGGCTTCGTTTATCAGTTTGAAGGTCCTGGGTTCAATTCTGTACTGATGATCATCGGGCTGGCAGGTGGAGGGCAGCCACTATGCCTTGAACTCATGCTGAATGTGTTGTGCAGAAATTAATCTCATTAGCAACTAGAATATTTGCTGTGGGATTCTGTGTACCAGTCACTTCTGCTCCCCAGATGTGTGAGGGTTGATTTTCGCACAGCTAGTGTTTCATGGCTGGGTCGATACTGTAGAGCAGAAGAAATACCTCCTGGGCTTGATGGTTTGGAGAGTACTTTCTAACTGCTTGTACCAGTGAGGTGGGCTGGGCTGGTTCTCCACAGAAGGGGAGATGATAAGGAAGTGAAATGTAACTGAGCTGATTCTGACTGGCCAACTGACTGAGAAAGGGTCTGTCCTGCAGAAAGGGGAGGTGTGTGTATGAAGCGGGTGCTTCAGGGTAAAGACAGAATGGGAAGAGCTGAGGGAATTGCTGTGTTCTGGAGTGACCTAGAGACTAGGGTGTTTGCCTGGGGAGTGTAGGGTTGAGTGTTTGGATCCTATCTAGTTGGATAGCCCATACAGGGTGCCCCAGGGATAGAGCTAGCTCCTGCCTTAAGAAGTCAGGATAAGGGATGGTGGGGTGGGTAAGGGCCTCCTGTCTGATTCCTGATATAACAGGTTTCCACTCTTAATGAGCATGAATCCATGTAAATTCCCTGTGTATCAGAGAGCAAAACAGAAGTGGGAGAGGGTGGTAATTCCTCCACAGTCATTAGAGAATAGATTTGTTTGGTGGTAGGCAGGAGTGATACATGGTGATGGGGCTCTGGAATACTCTAGATCTGTGAAAGGGAGTGGATTAAACAGCAGTAGCTTGGTGGCTGCTGCAGGTTATCTGGTGATTACACTGGAATAGGTTTAAAAAATAATTGGTGCAGAACCTAAACTCAGTATTAATGCTTTGTGCTTCCTGTAGCTGTATCCAAGGACAAACATTGGTCCTCATGGCACTGCAGCATCAACCCCATTTCCCAGATGGGGAGACTGAGGTGTGGAGAGCAGAAGTGTTATGCCCAACCGAGAGCGAGGAATGGAAGTGCATGTCTCTCTGGGCATGTCTAGACTACCCTTGGCTTCCAAAAGAAGATATATGAATTTGCATATCTTCTGATCCCCTTTTCAGAAGAGGTTTTTTCTAAAAAAAATCCAACAGTCTAGACAGGGGTTTTCACACAAAAAACCCCTCTTTTTCGAAAGAACCCTGTAAACCTCATTTTTTGAGGAATAAGTGTAGTTTAGACATGCCCTCTCTGTCTCTGCAGAGACAGAAATATGGATGAGTTTTGCCCTTTATTTACCTTGGAGGACTCAAGTGACCAGACTCAGCATTTGCTGTGTAAGAGGATTTGTTTTAGTGCTGCTTTCAGAATAAAACCATTGGGAGCTGAACGTGCTAGCCTGCTACTTTTCGTGTAGCAAATAGCTGTGGTTTTGGAGCAGCTGAGTTCAGGGTTTTAAAGCAGGGAGACATCTGAGTTCAGGGAGTTATACAGATTTTTTTTTAATTGCAGCCATTCCGGGGGATAATTTCCTCTAGGTTTGACATAACTAACCTACAAAGCAGTTAGTCTTGAGGAGACAGTTCACGTAGCTTGCGGGTTATGAAGAATCCTGGACTGCATCCCTTAGCATGTGTATGCTGGGCCCCTGGGAAAAGTGGGAGGGGGAAGAGCTTTGCACTCCTGCAAGGGGTGGGACCTCAAGCGGAAAGGGCGGGGCTGAGGCAGCCTCCCCCTGCCAGCCCTTCAGTAGCTCCCAGAGTGTGCCACTGAGGCTCTGGCAGTGATTTAAAGGGTCCAGGACTTCAGCCACGCCCGCTGCTGCACGAGTGGTGGCCGGAACCTGGACCCTTTTAAATCGCTGGGCCCTGGAGCAGTTGCTCCTTTTGCCCCCTCTGTCAGCGTGCCTGTCACAGAGCTGTTGAAGGCAACGGAGCGGTCCTGCCTGACACCCACTGAGAGTCTGCTCCCTTGTCCCTGAACCACGCACATGGGGCAGCAGAGTCTCTTGTCTTGAAATTATGAATGTAAAAGGCTCCTTGAGCCCTAGGGTTGTGCTTTCCAAAGGGGCTGCTGAGAGTGCATAGAAGTTGGGTGCCTGAGGGCGTGCAGTCGGAGGTGTGATTGCCGCATGCGTAGCCATGCCCGTGCTAGCTTCGATCTAGCCAGCTCACATACCAGTAGCTGCAGAAGCCCAGGTTTAAACCTGCCTGGGCAATCATATGGGCAGCTAGCCTATCCTGAAATCCTGCTGCCATGGCACACAAGCTAGGTGGGCTAAAGCTAGCTCAGGTATATCTCTGATTGCAGCATAGCCATACCTGAAGACTTTTCTACCCACCTCTCTTCAGACTCTCTCATTCTGACACTGTAAAGACTAACAAGGCTATGTCCAGACTGCAAGCCGCTTTCGAAAAAGAGCGTCTAGACTACAACCAGTTCTTTTGAAAAAGCAAGCCACTTTTTCAAAAGAGAGCACCCAGGCAGTCCGGACGCTTTCTTTCGAAAAAGCACAGTTTGCATTACATGGCGCCTTTTTTCGAAAGAGCACTTTCGAAAAAAGGTGTTCTTCCTCGTAAAATGAGGTTTACCGCGGTCAAAAAAACCGCCACGTTCTTTCGATTTATTGTCGACAGAACACGGCAGCAGTCTAGACGCAGGTGAAGATTTTTCGAAAAAAGGCCACTTTTTTGGAAAAATCCCTGTAGTCTAGACACACCCCAAATGTATCAGGGTATTAAAGCATAAGGTTTCATGAGCCACAACTCATTTCGTCAGATGCTGAGGAGAAAAAGAAAGACAGACGATTACGGTCATTCTTTTTCTCTTCAGCATCCGAGGAAGTGAGTTGTGGCTCACGAAAGCTTATGCTCCAATACCCTGATACATTTGTTCGTCTTTAAAGTGCCACCGGACTCCTTGTTGATTTGCTGACCCAGACTAACATGGCTACCTCTCCGAAACCTCGAAAAACAACAGGTAGTGCTGGGGCACCTTAGGGTGCGTCTACATGGGACCCTAAACTCGAAAGAAGATACGCAATTTGAACTATGCAAATTGCGTATCTTGTTTCAATGCTATTTTGAAATTTGGCACGTCTACACAGTGCCACATTTTGAAATCACACGCTGTTTCAAGCCATCCTTTAACCCTCATGCAGTGAGGTTTACCGGGAGGCAAAATAGCATGCCCGTTATTTCGAAAACTATTTCGAAATAATGGGCGGCTTGTGTACATGCGGGGTAGCTATTTCGGGATACCTCTGGTATCCCGAAATAGCCGTGCAGTATAGAAGTACCCTTAGGCTACGTCTAGACTGCAGCGCTTTTCCGGGAGGTATCCTGGAAAAGCAATGCCGTGTCGAAGGAACACATCCACTTTTCCAAAAGAAATTTCGTAAAAGCGGACACGTTCTTTTGCCATTCCTGTAAACCTCATTTCACGAGGAAGAAGGGATGGCTCGAAAGAGCAGGTTTTTTCTGAAATTTGGCACCGTGTAGATGCGTCAAATTTTGGAAAAGCCTCTTTTGAAAGAAAAGCGGAAAAAGATACACAAAGTTCGCAATTTGCGTAACTTTTTCCAAGTTTTCTTGGTAGTCTAGACGTAGCCTTAGAGACTAACATATATATATATATATATATATATATATATATATATTATCATGAGCTTTGGTGGACAAAACCCCACTTCTTCAGATGAGCTTGGGTTTTGCCCACAAAAGCTTCCACGTTTTCTTTCTTTCTTTCTTTCTTCATCCCGCCCACCCACTTCTGAGGAAGTGAGTTGAAGCTCACAAAAGCTTATGTTTCAATACCCTAATTAATTTATTACTCTTTATTAGTGATTTTGCTGACACAGACTAACACAGCTACCTCTCTGAGACCTGTCATTCTGACATGCGATTGCAAATGAAATTTCCCCATCTGCTAACTCTCAAGCAGCTCAACGTCAAGAGAACCCAAAGCTATTTCATGTAGGCACAAGAAGGTCATATTCTTGGCCTTTCCTGAGTGAATTTTCTTTAAAACATTTTTTTTTTTTAATCCATGGATCAAAATGCCCTGGAGTTCAAAAACCATTGATTTTGGCCAAATGGGAAGTCTCATGCACTAAAATGCATATCGTAGGTGATAATCAGCCATGAGATATGTTTGGTGAAAAAAACCTTTCCAGCAGAAAGACACATTTTAAAATATCAGAGTTCTTTCGTTTGAATGTCTTGTTTTGCTTTGGAACTGACCAGGAATGTGTATCAGTCAAGGCCAAACTGTTCTTCATTGGGAGGAGCACAAATCTGTTTCCCTCTCCCTTCTCTCCACCCCACCACTCTTGCTCTGCAGTTCAAAGGCTTTCTCTGGCTTATTAAATCCCTGAAAATGGAGCCTTCTCACAGAAAGCCTGATGGACGTCTGGCACCAGTCACAATGGGAAGTGCTAGTGTAATAAGGTGGCTGCTCTGAATGCGGGTTTCCTACCCAAATGAGTTCAGCAAGGATGAGATTCACATTTATGTAGCTTGCCAGCACATGCGCGATCTGCCACTGAAGTCCCACTGGAGCGTTTTTGAGTTAATTACAAGGCTGTTTCCATAGCTCTGACATACGTGCATCTCCCAATGAAATGAATGGGAATTCTGTATGCACCAGGCTCAAATATTGAGGCCTTTGCTACCTAAGCTGGTGGTTTTCAAACTTTTTTTCTCATGACCCAGTTGAAGAAAATCGTTGATGCCTGCGGCCCAATATAATTTGACTAGAGTGTGGGCTCTGGGTTGGGGCTGAGGAGGAGAGCTTTGGGGTGTAGGAGGGGGCTCTGGCTTTGGGGTGGTCAGGGCTGGGGCAGGAGGGGCTTACTTTGAGTGGCCGCTGGTCAGTGGTGCAGAGGAGGAGCTAAGGCAGCTTCCTGCCTCTCCTGGTACGGCAGACTGTGCTGTGCCCCCAGACGCAGCCAGCAGAAGGTTCTAGCCAGTGGGAATGTGGAGCTAGTGCTCAGGGCATGGAGCCCTTTGTGCCTCCGCCCTCCTCCCCCACTGTAGAAGCCAAGCCTGCTGCCGGCTGCTTCTGGGGCGCAGCACAGTCTGCGGTGCCAGGACAGGCAGGAAGCTGCCTTAGCCCCCCCACTGGTCACCTGATCCCCCTGCAGCAACGAGACCCAGCACCCGACATTCCATGCCCCTGTCTTGGGTTGCGACCCCTAGTTTGAACACCCCTGACTAAAGTGGTACACACACTTTCCTCTTGGGTCTTTGCACAGGGGTGAATTTAACCAAACGAGGCCTTCAGTCTCTCTTCCCGCAAAACCCTCCTCGTCCAAAAGAGAGAGACAGGTGCAGAGAGCGGAAGAACGGAGACTTTTAACCATTCAGCCAATACCGCATTTCTGTACAGTCAATGTAAATCGAGTGCGTCGTGTTTGGCGTTACACATTCGGTAAAAGAAATGGCCGCGCACGTACAGATCGCGCAGTCAGTCTAGCCGAGTGAAGTCATGCTGTAAAATATCCCACCGCAGTACATTAAACTGGACTTCAGGCAGAGGACGTCTCTAACCGAAGAGTGAAAAACTGCTCCCAGACTGCTGTAATTTTTCTCCAAACAAGCATTGCACAGCCAGGGAGTTCAGCGTTAAGGTTAAACTGAAAAGGAATGGGTGGAAATTGAAGCTGGGAAAATTCTAATGAGAAATAAGGGGCCCTTTTTTTACCTTGTAACAATTAGCTAATGCAGCAAGGGTGATTAATGATTGGGACAGCTTCCCAGGAGCTGCGATAGCTCCTCCACTGCGTGGAGTCATTAAATCTGCATGGGATGGCTTTCTAAAAGACAAACTCTAGCCCAACCTCAGTTGGACTCGGTTCAGGAATCACTTAAGTGGAATTTTCTGGCTTGTGGTATGCGGGCTGTCAGGTGAGATGATCCTAATGGTCTCTCCTGGCCTTATAATCTATGAACCTACAAGAGGAGGAGAAACTCCCAACGTGTTAAAGTCTAGAAATGCTCATTTAATGCACCTGAACAACCGTAAGTTTGTCCTCTGGTCAGCGTTCCCTGTAAGCGGTGCACTTGTGCGGCCACTCAGGAGAGATTCAATGCCACCCAGCTGATTAGCAGAGTGCCCACAGCTAGGGTTTTGTGTTCACTGGTGGTGCACATTTGTATATGCCTGGGTGTGCATTGAAAAATGTATTCCACATAGGGATGGAAAAGAGTAGTGGGAACTTAGCCTCTGATGATCCTAGCTGTCCGTGTTCCTTTCTCTGTTCTTTTTGTACTTGGCCTCCCGTTCTACAAACCCTTGCTCATACCATTAATGTACTGCAGCCTTGATCCTTGACACTGCTTATGTTATCTAGGATCAAGGACACCAAATAGGATTTTAAGGAGCAGATGTTTGCCAAAGTCTCTGCTGTTTTACACCACAGTGGCTCTGTTAGCTGCGACGGCGGGGCAGTGATATGCCCCAGCAGAGGCTGTAGGCCTTCAAAGTTTGAAAACTTTGTGGAATTGGACAGGGATTGGGATGGTAACTGAAGAGATACCAAGAAGGGTGACCCCCTCCATGCGCTCCCTTTTTGGCATCCTGCTGGAATTTAACTCTCTCTTGACAGATGCAAAGATGCATCTTTGTACAGAATCCTCATTTTTCATAGAAAATCAACTCTGGCAACCTTTCGGAGACTGTCCGTTTAAACAGAACTCCCTAGATTATTAGAATTAAAATCACTGTGTTACAATAGTCAAAGGATTCAATATATTTAAAATATTATCTGAAGCCTAGATTTAGCAGCTTGTATCAAGCAAGCTAGACCAACCTGCTGCTATCATAGGCTAACCCTATTTAGCAACTCTGAGCTCTCTCTGGGTGTGTCTACACTGCACCAGAGCTCAAAACAAGATACGCAGAGGGAGCTACACAAATTACTTATTTCAATTTTATTTCGAAGTAGCTTAATTTCGAAATAAACCGCTACTCCAAAATGTCCCTTACTCCTCATGGAGATTTACAGGGATGTCAGACTAGTGAGCCCATTATATTTCGAAACAATGGGCTTGCTGTGAAGACGCAGGATAGCTATTTCGGGATACTCTGGTATCCCGAAATAGCATTGCAGTGTAGACGTAGCCCCTGTGATGAACCTTTTGTCTGTGCAGTCGCTATGAATGCATTTTGCTTATGGCTCTTTTCCCCTCCCTTCCCCTTTGGCTTGTTTGTTTGCAGAAAAAAATGGACAGCCGGGAATACCAGGACGCACAAGGTTTTGCAGCGGATATTCGGTTAATGTTCTCTAATTGTTACAAGTACAATCCCCCAGACCACGAAGTGGTAGCAATGGCCAGGAAACTCCAGGTAAAGATGTTGGCAAATGCATCTTCCAGAGACTGTACGTTTCGTTCCCCCTTAGGGGACCCCCTGGGTCCTTGACTTTCCTCATATTTGGAAAGAGGTCTTAGATGACCTGTGTTGGACCCTGTTCTTCACATAGTGTGACTCAAAGCTAAACACTAGGCTCAAAATATTGGCCTAATCATTGTAGGGATGTTAATGGGTAACGAGTTAACTGGAGTAGCCCCCTGCCTACGGGATCCCGGTTAACCGGTTAACCAGAATGTTTACCGTACTGGTTGACTGGCGGCCACAACAGCCTTGAGCGGCTCCTCACCTGTGGGCTCCTGATTAATTGGTTACACGGAATGTTTTTAACGTTCCGTTTAACTGGTTAACTTGTTTTACATCCCTAAATGAGTTTTACATCCCTAACTCATTGCTTTGCAAGGAGATAGGAGTGCAACCTGGGGTTTACATAATACACCCCTCTGAAGGCCCTGTTGAAGAGGTGTGTGCAGTCTGAAACCTTCCTAAAGCCAACTTCCAAGGCTGCAGATGTTCTTAGGCTGGCAAACAAGAGGGGCTGCTAGTGTCAATATTGCTAAGGTGTTTTTTTTTCCTGAACTGGACGGAGGAACTAAATCCCAGAGTGGGAGTCCAACCAATCAGCAGAACCGCAAGTAAGCAGATCCAAGCAAAACAAATATAAGAACACAAACATAAGAAGGGCCATGCTGGGTCAGACCAAAGGCTAGGGACACCATTCCTACCCATCCTGGCTAATTGCCATTGACGGACCTAACCTCCATCAATGTATCTGGTTCTTTCTTGAACCCCGTTAAAGAAAGGGGCGTTGCCAGATGAGAACGGACCCCTGGTCATCTAGCTCAGTGTTTCTCAACCTTTTTTTATAAAGTACCCCTTTAAAAAAAATTATTATAAGTACCCCCGGGACCTACAGTTTTCAGACACACATTTTTTTTTTCTACCGTTGCAACACATTTGTTTAAACAACTTAATCGTAGCTGGGCGGGCAATGAAATTTTTGGGTGTAAAAAGTACAAAAATAATAAAATGCTGTAAAACTTAAAACGAAATTCAGTTTTCTCCAAATGTCAGTTGTGTTGACGTACCCCCCAGACTTCTCTCGAGTACTCCTAAGGGTACTTGTACCACTGGTTGAGAAACACTGATCTAGCTCAGTGTCTGGTCTTTGTCAGGAATCTGTGCCAGATACTTCAGAGGACAGTGTAAGAACTTCCCAGTAGGGAAATATCTGATAATCTGCCTCCCAAGCAGGTCTCAGATGATTTTACAAAGAGAGATTAAGGTGTGGTCCAACTCCCATTGGGCATCTTCCCATTGACTTCCAAGGAGCTTGGATCTACCTCTAAGATTTCAGACCCTAAACTCTGAGGCAAGGAATACTTCCTAGTCACTCGTTTGTAGCGTCCCTACCATAGTGGAGCCTTGACAATTGGTCAACGTGGCCTTAAGAATGATCTTAGACAGGTGCCGAATGAGGTCTTTGCAGCTGAGGCATCTCTGTCGCCTTGAATCCCACCATCTCTGCAGGATGTCTTTGAGATGAGATTTGCCAAGATGCCGGATGAGCCCGTGGAGCCCCCGCCCCCTCCCCCTCCCACGGCTCCGGTCGTCAGTAAAAGCACAGAAAGCAGCCACAGCAGCGGGGAGAGCTCCTCGGACTCGGACAGCTCTGACTCGGAAGAAGAGCGAGCGACCCGGCTGGCCGAGCTCCAGGAGCAGGTGAGAGACAGGGCCAGCAACGAGCAGCCTCGCTAGTGAGCTGTGTGTCTGTGCATGTCTGCAAAATACATCTTAGAGCGGCCCTGGAGGGTATCATTTTGCTGTTAAAAAAAAAAATCCCCTCTGAGACCTGGCAACCAAGATCCCCTCCTGGAGCCTTTACGATGCAGGAAAAACCTACAGAAAATGTTTTACAAAGCAGGCTCGTTTTTTCTTTGACACAACAGTAATTGGCACTCCCGTTACCCGCTTCCTCCAAGGATCCCAACGCAGCTGGCAGACAGGAATGAAAGCCCACAACGCCTCAGGGACCTATAAAAGATTATCACACCCATTTCCCATGAAGGGAAACTCAGGCGTGCCATCTACTCCCTTTGTGACTGTGGGCAAATTTCACTGGGTCTCAGTTCCTTTTGGGTAAAATGAGGTTAAGGATGCTTCTTTTCTCTCTCCCATTGGCTGTCTTGGCTATTCAGACTGCAAGTTCTACAGGGCAGGGGCTGTCTCTTTACTATGTGTATGTGAGTGCCAAACACAAGGGGGCATGGTTGGGGTTTCCAGGTGCTACCAGAAGGCACCTCATCAAGTGACTTCCCCAGCAAATTTTTGGTAGAAATGAGTGTAGAACCCAACCATCCTGATGTCCAGTCCTAAACACCAACCCTCCCTACATTTAGAACATAAGAGCGGCCATGCTGGGTCAGACCAAAGGTCCATCCAGCCCAGTATCCCGTCTGCCTACAGTGGCCAATGCCAGGTGTCCCAGAGGGAGTGAACCAAACAGGTAATGATCAAGCGATCTCTCTCCTGCCATCCATCTCCACCCTCTGATAAACAGAGGCTAGGGACACCATTCCTTACCCATCTTGGCTAATAGCCAGGGCTCAACAAACTGCTGATTCTATTTGCCCGTGATCTGGCGCATGCACGGTGCAGGGCTGGCAAGTAGCTCTCGTCACGGTTTGTCAAGCCCTGCTAATAGCCATGAATGGACTTAACCTCCATGAATTTATCTAGTTCTCTTTTAAACCCTGTTATAGTCCTAGCCTTCACAACCTCCTCAGGCAAGGAATTCCATAGGTTGACTGTGCGCTGTGTCAAGAAGAACTTCCTTTTATTTGTTTTAAACTTGCTGCCCATTAATTTCATTTGGTGGCCCCTAGTTCTTATATTATGGGAACAAGGGGTTTCCAGGGGAATCTCCACTCGAGAGGTGGCTACTTTTCCTTTGCTTAAAGAAAGGGACCTAAGTTTTCTCCCCCCACTGGTCAACTTCTGTGGAGCTGTACTCAACTCTTTAAAGGTTACCAAAAATCAAAGACTGCTGGCTGAACTCAATAGACTCAGCCCAGTGCTTCCCTTTAAGAGATGCTGGTGTGAAAGGGTGGGGTGTGAGCACACGGGGATGTTGTCTATGCCTGGAAAAGTTAATTGTGTTGACTTTGGGGCTCGACTTTCCTGCCCTCCCGCAGCTGAAGGCTGTCCACGAGCAGCTTGCTGCTTTGTCGCAAGCGCCCGTCAACAAGCCAAAGAAGAAAAAGGAGAAGAAGGAAAAAGAGAAGAAAAAGAAAGACAAGGAGAAAGAGAAAGAAAAAGAGAAGCACAAAGTGAAAGCTGAGGAGGAGAAGAAACCCAAGGCGGCCCAACCAGCAAAACAGACCCAGCAGAAGAAAGCACCCACTAAAAAAGCCAACAGCACGACCACAGCTAGCAGGTGGGTATTTGGCATTTGTCTGGCATCTTCCTATATATTTGCCTTTCCCTACCCTTGCTGCTTTTGTAGAATGAGCTTTCTGTTATCCCTGCTAGCCTAGTGAGGGACAACCGCACAAGGTTTGGAGGGTCACATCAGATGACATCTTGGGTGGGAATTTCATTGGCCCACCTCTGCCTGTGCCTGTTGGAGTCAGACGCTGATTAGAATCTCTTGAGCCATTAAAACCAAGCTGGAAATGGATCCAGCCTGGGTCTAATGATCCAGTCCTCCGAGTTATCTAGGAAGGCTTCTCTAGATCAGACTTTTTCTCATGCTTTTGAGGCAGCGAGAACGTGGTACTTTGGTACTGCCACGCCAGTCCCAGCTGGAGCCTGGACTTGCAGAAGTTCCTGCGAATGTTAAAAACACAGTGGGAGAGATGGAATTAAAAAGTCAACCTCATTTCAGAACTTGGAAGGAGCTCCAAATGTGCAGAGGGTCTGGGTTAGGGTGGGTTACTTTGGGCCAGGCCTCTGTTTGTGTTGAAGTCCATAAGAGAGTTCTGTCATGGGTTCAGGATCTGGCCCCTTCTTTCGGAGCTGGGTTATCGTCGCCTAAGGCAGACACGTAAAACACCAAAAGGGCCCCAACCTGATTCCAGTGAAATCCCAGTGAAAAATGAACTCTGAGTTTCTTGCAGTCCTCTCCAAATGAAGCCCACTCCCAAAGGGTTACATCCACCATGCAGTTGTGTGGTGCTGGGATGCATTGTATTGCTGGTGCGGTCTGGGAGGGAGGCACTTCTTTTGGCTTGGACACGCGTTCCTGGACAGTGGTGTGACTGTAGTCTGGGTTCCAGACTTGAGATACTCTTCTCCGGCTGAGCCCCTGAAGGAGTTTGTCCCCTTGTGGGGCAGGAAGAAGAGAAGTGTTGAAATGGTTAAAAAAAAAAAAAAAAAAAGGCAGAATACCTCCGTGGCCTACAAAAAGGGTCAGTTCATCACCGTCTCAGCAAGGTAAAGGCCAGTTTTCCTGTGGGGAAAGGTCCAGGCTCCTTACCCCTTTTGTCCAGACAACCAGGGCTAAGTCCTGGTTTCTGAGAAGAAAGGTAAGGAAAAGCTGTTTCCTCAAGGAGCCTGGGGGCTTTTATTTTTGAGGGATTCCCTAGCAGACAGCCCTGAAGGGCTCTGTGCACTAGCTCTGTTTGTTCCTCAATACCGCCCAGCCTGATCCAGGATCCTCCTTTTTAAGGACCTCCCCTTCTCCAGGATTGACAAGTGTTAGGGGTGCAGTAGGTTGCAGCTGACTGAGCCTAGAGGAGTTTTTTAACCCCTTGTTGACTGGGGTGGTGCTTTCATGGTCCATTATAACTGCCCCCTACCAGAGCAAACTGTGGCCTAAATTGACACGACGCTAGACGTGGTATGTTAGGCCCCTACTCAGGAACAGCATCCCTGTTCAGGACAGTCACACTGATGTTGCTGGGTCTTAAACACAGGCTCTTCTGGATCGCGGCCCGAACTAGGGGCATCCTTTACCATTAGGGATGGGTGGATCCGCCCGTTTATGATTGTAACAGTCAGCCTTTGTGGTAGAACGTTTAGTACGAGGGCAGGGGAAATGAACTCGATACACTAGCGAGTGTGTTTGTGCTTTTGCCCCCTCCAGGCAGCCTAAAAAAGGAGGCAAGCAGGCATCTGCCCCCTACGATTCGGAGGAGGAGGAGGAGGGCTTGCCCATGACCTATGACGAGAAACGGCAGCTCAGCTTGGACATCAACCGCCTGCCGGGGGAAAAGCTGGGCCGGGTGGTGCACATCATCCAGTCACGGGAACCTTCCCTCAGGGACTCCAATCCCGACGAGATAGAAATAGATTTTGAAACCTTGAAGCCCACCACTTTACGAGAACTGGAGAGATACGTCAAGTCTTGTTTACAGAAAAAACAAAGGAAACCATTTTGTAAGTTGTCTCATGACTCAGGAAGTTCCCCCCATCCACCCTTGGTGTGGGAGGTGAGGGATTGCTCCTTAGGACCCTCTTCTTACCAAACACCGTTTCCAAGTATTGATGACTTGTTGGTGCTCTGATGGTGATTTATTTTAAAAGGCCTCTTCCCCCGCCCAACAGAAACATCCGTGCTCCTCCTCTTTTCTCTTCCTGCCCTCCCCTAAATCCTATTCCACGGAAGGCTGAAGGTTCCATGCTCCCCTCCAGGATCTGGGAGGGACATGTTGTTTGTTTTATGATACCCTCTGGAATGCATTACCAAAATCCAGGCCTCCTCATGCGTGGTGCTGGGCAGACACCTAGAAGGATACGTTCTCTGTTGTGAAGAGCATATTATCTAAATAGACAAGATAGACAAAGAACCAGTACAGACAGAGGAAGTGTCTTGCCCAAAGTCACACCCAGAGTCTCTGGCAGAGCCAGGAATTGAGCCCTAATAACCTACGTTGTATCTGCACCGCAAGACTGGCCTTCTTTGATGCATGGTCTTAGCTGTGGGAGCAAAGAATCCCACGTAGCGGATAATTATGTAGTGGATCCCATTTTGCTGCCACATGATTTCCAGAGAACCCTAAACAATTTTTTTTTCTGAGATCTTGGTAGTTCTTTTTTGCTTTCTAAGGCCATGTCTACACTACATGGAAGATCAGTGCTGCCACTGTCAATCATCCATGTCAATGTAGTGAGTCTAGTGAAGACTTGCTCATTTGAACTCACTGGGTGCCCCTACAGTGCCAGTACTCCTGCTTCTCATGAGCATTATGGGAAGCCAATGGGAGAGTATGCTCCCGTCAAGTTCCCGCTGTGTGGATGGCACAAAAACGCGATTTAAGATACGTCGACTCCAGCTGTGTAATTAACGTAGCTGGAGTTGCGTATCTTAAGTCAACTTTCCCCTTTATTGAAGACCTGGCCTCGATGTATAGTCGAACCTCAGAGTTATGAACATCAGAGCTACAAATTGACCAAACAACCACACACCTCATTTGGAACTAGAAGTACACAATGAGGCAGCAGCAGAGAGAAATGCACGGGCATGTGCATACGCACAAACACACACCCTCAAAAAAGCAAATGTAGTACAGTACTAATGTAAACTACTTAAAACACAAGGGCAAGCAGCATTTTTTCTATTCTTTTCTGCCCGGTAAAGTTTCAAAGTCAATGTTCAGTTGTAAATTTTTGAAAGAACATCTCTCACATCCTGTTCAGAGTTACAAACATTTCAGAGTTACAAACAACCTCCATTCCTGAGCTACTTGTAACTCTGAGGTTCTGCTGTATCAGCCTGACTTTGACTGAATCCCTTTACGGCTGGAACAATTCAGAAAGACTCTCCAGAATGGTTACGTATTGGAGAGCTTTTTATTTTTGTGTCAACATGAAAAAACTGCAGTGTGTCATCAGTGCAAGTGTTTGAAGTTCGCACACCCTGCACTGATGAATAGGGTTTTGTCTGAACTGCAGTGACATCGTCAACACCATGGAATACAAACTTTTCTGCCACATTCTGCTTATTCTAAATGTTCAGCTTTCAGAGGGTACTCTGTGTAAGTTTTTGGTAGGAGGGTCTTGGTTTGTCATTCCTTTAAAATAAAGCACAGGAATCTAGATATTTCATCCCAGGATCAAACCAATGGGCCATCTGTCCCATTTTTGATAGTGGCAAACATTTGATGTGCAACTGTCAAAAGTATACAATAGTGTGCCGTGGAGAGATATTTCTTCCTCATCTCAGCTAGCATTAACTTAGGATCTGAAGCATGAGGACTGCTGATACTTCTTAACATTTTAATCCTAACTAATGCAAATACATTCTTGCCATCTGCTGTTCTTGCCTGTATTCATTGCAATTCAGTTTTTTTAAGCAACAAAACAGCTGAAATTTTGCATGAAAAATCTGGATCTTGATGGCAAGTGCCTAATTCTGACCACCTTTAATGGGACACTTTGTTTTACAGGGCAGAAACTCATGTAACAATTCTTTAATTACAATGTAACTATTGACCATATAAGTGTCTGGTAAGTAACCTGTAACTACAAGGTTATTACCTGGCTATTTTTATTTTCTAAAATATTTTCCAAGAGATCTCTAAAAAAAAAAAAGTCATGTAAAGGTTGCGTGTTATCAGAGAGATTATGAGACTTTGTGTGTTGTCCTCTATAGGGCTGTGTAATTGCCATGTTATCACTGACGTTAGCAGTGTAATTACAGAGCAGTTGCATAGTTTTGTGTGCCCTGTAAAATAGTGATGTCCGCTCTTTTTTCCCCTCCAACCATGCAGTCTCAGAAATTGTGCGTTCCTCCTCCACAGCTGCAAGTGGGAAAAAGCAAGCAGTAAAATCTAAAGAAGAACTAGCTCAGGAAAAGAAGAAAGAGTTAGAAAAACGGTTACAGGATGTCAGCGGGCAGCTAAACAACAACAAGAAACCTGCAAAAAAAGGTAACTGGCCACACTTCGTTGGCTACATGTAGTGAGGTTTCACTTCTGCATAGTGCCTGGGCCAAATCAGTCACCATAGAGAGACAAACGTGTAGAGAGAGACTAAATTAATTAATATGTGGAGCTAAGTTGCTGACTGACTCATGTACTTAAAAAAAAAATAGATGTCACACAATTCCGACTACCAGCCAAACTATTAGTCTTTATTGATGCGGGCTTGGCTTCATGAGAGAGTGGCATCAGTTTAACTTGAGATACGATTTTAAGGTGATTTAGTTAAAGCCGAGCGAAAGGTTGTGTGGACGGTCTTATTTCAGTTTAAACCAAGTTTATTCCGGCTCAGTGCATGTCATAGGAATCTGTTAATGCTTCCAAGTAACTCCACTCATGGGCCACATTGGGGGAGGATTCTAATTAGGGATGTAAATGGTTCACTGATTAAGTGATAGGCTTCCCCCTTAATGGGTGAGGCTTACAGGTTCTGAATCACCAGTAGAGCACAGGTGGGCAATAATTTTTAAAAGGGGGCCACTTCACAAATTTCTGAAGGGACGGGGCCTCAGGCAGAAGGGGTGGGGCCAGGAGACTTCTCGTGCCTCCCCCCCTCCCCCATGACCCTGATTAGCCTGGGGGTGGCGGAGCACATGAAGTCTTTGTTCCCACCCCCAGTGCCTAGAGAGAATCGCCCGCTGGTTTAAAACAGCTGGCAGTTCCCTCTAGGTGCCGGGATGGGAGAAGACTTCACGCACTCCCCCAACCCTCAGGCCAATCAGGGCCTGGGGGTGGGGGGAGTACACAAAGTCTCTTGCCCCCTGCCCTGCCAGGGGTGTGCGGTGGCTAGAGAGAACCAGCAGCTGTTTTAAAACAGCCCTCGGTTCCCTCTGACGCTGTGTGCACCTCTGGTGGGGGAAGAAGACTTCATGTGCTCTCCCGTCATCGGGTCTTGGTTGGACTGGGGGCGGGCTGGATCCACTGGCTTGGTGGGCCAGATCCAACCTGTGGAGGTGCTCTTCCCCCCACCCCCCGCGGTAGAGGCTACAGCAGCTCCCCGCCAACCCCGGTCACGCTGGCCAGGGGAGGCTTTGCTGCAAGCTTATTTAAGCTTCATACCGCAGAGCCTGCAGTACATGTAAACCGCTGTGATTTTTAGCGGTGACACGGTTCCATTTTAAAACACATTTTTACATCCCCAATTCTAATGTAAGCTGCGAACAGGGACAGTTGTCCTGGGTGATTTGTCCTGCACAAGGACACTGTCTGGGGACAGAACCCCCTCCTCAAGATCTCCCGCATCATTCCCTGCCAGCCAACGATCGGTCTCTTGGAGGTGATGACCAGTCCCTGCCCACCTCTCTGCTTTAAGGTACAGCTCAATGGCCAGATCAAGGCCAAGAACTCCATCCTGCTCCCAAAGCTTTTTAATCCATACACCACAGCTCGACCAGCACCAGAGTCGAGGAAGTGCACGTGTGTGGATGACATGGCTC
The DNA here is from genome assembly GCA_032595735.1 of Pelochelys cantorii. Classification (NCBI taxonomy): domain Eukaryota; kingdom Metazoa; phylum Chordata; order Testudines; family Trionychidae; genus Pelochelys; species Pelochelys cantorii. The sequence continues at coordinate 9,770,631 of CM064347.1, forward strand.
GAACTGTTCAGCACACACGGCTTCTCACCATCAGCTGCATCCGCACCTGAGATCCCACTACAATGGCTGGTTATCCAGGGCTGGAAAGTTGGGCCTTACTCCCAAAGCAATCCGGTGTCTGCTTTCCATGAGAAACACCAAAGGGCTAATCCCATCCTCCATGGGCAGTTTTGTGGTGGACGCATTGGCCATCAGGCCAACTCACAGTGTCTTGGTGTTACACTGGACTGGAATTTGACTTTTCGAGAACACCTGCAAGAAGGGCAGGTCTCAAGCTGCACATCTCAGGAAATCGGCTGCAGGATTATGCGTCAGCAGTCCACGGACCTTACGCACCACCCCAATTGCGTTGGTGTGTTCCGCAGCGGAATGCTGTGTGCCGGGTGTGGTCTCTCAGCTGTCACGCTACACGCCTGGATGCTCAACTCAGTAACACCAGGCGCACAGCGTCAGGGAGACTTGAATCGACAATGGAGTCCTGGTGCTGTCGTGCATCCGGCCGCCACAGGTTAAAGCGTGTGGGATCTGTTTTGGGTCAGGAACCACAGTTGGGGGCTGCACACAAGTAAGAAGCAAAAAATAAACAAATAAAAAACCCTCTCTGACAAAGCCCCTGGCTGAGAAGGAGAAAGATAGTCCCCTTGCACACCAGAGCTTTGGGGGTACAGGCTAGCATATTATGTGCACCAGCCCTGTGGGGGAATGGCCTAGAGCACTAATATGGGCTTCCCAAAGCTAGGGGGAGCCCCAAGCCCCAGGGGCTGGATCCAGGCCAGCTGGGGGCCGCATCTGGCCCCTGGTCCTTACGTTCACCACCCCAGAGTTAAAGAGTTGCCGAAACATCTTGCTTTCTTCGCATGTCGGTGCAAGCCCCAGGATCCCATTGCACAGTGGTCTACAGAAACCGCCACAGGCAAGATTAAAATCCCGCAGCCCTCCATAGAACCACATCAAGACCATTACACTCAGCGTTGATGTGGCAACTCAGTGGAGTGTTTCGGTCACTCAAAACAGTTTGTCATTGACCCTCCTGAGGAACCACCAGAAAGAGCGGTGCAGACTGAATCGCATCAGGACACCTCCGGGGAGACGTGCACAGAGACTCTTTACATGCAGAATGAGGCAAGTACCTTTATGTGACCGTGGTCACTAGCAGGGTTGCCTGTAAGCTGAGCATTTCGGTGGCCACCCAGGAGAGACTCAGATGCCACCCACCAGATTAGCAGAGCACCCACAGCCGGCAGCAGGTGTTTTGACTGGTGGTGCACAGCTGCACATGCCTTGGTGCACATCACAAAATTTACTCCACACACAGGTGGAAAAGTTAGAGGGAACATCGGTCACCAGGCACAAACAATGGAGCACATCATATCTGAGAGTCTTCTTTGTTCTTTTGCCGGGGGCCTGAATGACATTCACCGACCCACTGCTGCAGCAATGTACTGGCTGTCAAACCTAGATAGGCGTTTGGCTGCTACCCACGCCATGCGAAGGAAGACATTAAGGCCAAACCGAAAGAAGTGCGTCCACACAAGGGTTTGTGCTCGTTTAACAAAATTAGTTTAAAAACTGATCTCCGGCTACATCGACATTACGAGCGAGGGCTGTAATTCCCCTGCTTGTGCACACACCCTGGCTCTCTCTCTCCACCAGCTAGTGTGAGTATAAATAGGATAGCCCTGGTAGACAGACCATGGCACGGGAAGCATGGTGTATCGGTGCTGAGTCCCAGCCGGTCGTAAACCAGCAGGCACATATGCAGCCCTGCTGCGTTGGGCTTCTGCTCTTGTAACCCTCGCTGCCACGGCTACACTACGATTTATTCTTAAAATAGCTCAACAAGACCGACACTGAGCACATCTAGGCCTGTCAGTCCCTGCCCACCTCACTCAACGCGGACCTTTCTGTGGACTGCCAACCAACCCCCCGTGATGACAAAACGGGTGCAGGCGGGAGTGGGGGGGGTGCAGGTTCTGGTTGGGAATTAGGGCGCAGGAGTGGGCTGGGGTGTGGGATCTGAGAAGGAGGATGCAAAAGCAGGATGGAGAGGTCTGGGAGGGCGGGTGCAGGAGTGGGGAGGGGGTATGGAGTCCTGGCAGGAGCGGGATGCATGAGGAGAATGGGGGTGCAGGGTCTGAGCATGAGGGGGGTGCTTATTTGGCTCTGTGCCTCCTGCTGTTCCCATTGGCCTTGATTCTGACCAATGGGAACAGCGAGGAAAGCCTCCAGGTGAGTAGTTTCCTGTGCTGCTGTTACCCCAGACGGAGGGAAAGGGAGCGACACTTTGTGGACCTGCTTCCTCCTGCCAGGAGCCAGATCCAGCCTGTGAGTTTTGGGGCTACTCCCCCCCCCCCCCAGCAGTGGGGGAGCGGCAGGGCTGGTGCACCAGTGCAGGCTCCCCGCTGTGGGGGGAGGGCCTGAGCCCGCAGCCCTCCTGCAAGACGGTCGTGGACCACACTTTGAGAACCACTGATCTAAGGGAATCACACCCCTTGCTCATAGTCTAGATGTAGCCTAAGTTAAACTGGTGCAACTTTTCCATGTAGACGAGGCCTTAGACTGAATAACAGGTTTGGCAACCTCCAAGCTTGGAACTTGCCCGGGGTGGGGTAAAACTTTTTTATGGACCATATGATAAACCTGTCTTTGTCCTCCAGGGAAACTTTACCAACAAACATTATTCATCTCCCTGGGTTGACGCTCTAAGGAAGTGCAGAACCCAGAGCTTGGGGGAAATACCCAAATGTTTCCCAGCAAAATCCACAGGCTGAATTCTTCTGTCAGCTGTGAATCTTTTAAAGGACAGCTGAAATCCAGCTGGTGGAAGTTGCCCTTGTCCTCTCTACAGTGACGTCCTTAGGATTTATGGGGCCCTATGCAATACATTAAACTGACAGCAGCCCGAGGGGGGATGACAGTTTTTGAGTGATGTGATTTTATAATCTGATGCAACACGCCAATGAAATATTTTTAAAGCAAGTTTTAAACTCACACAGTCAGTTCAGAAACTGACAGTCTAGACCTGGGGTTGGCAAATGCCTTTAAGTGGCTTCATTACCACCTGAATGGCTCTCTCCCAGTTTCAGTGTCCGCTAAGAGGTCTGACAGGCTTTTTAAGTGAACAAATCCTCTCCGGAGGAAGCAGAGCAATAGAACAGGGATAGGGGGAGGGTGGGTATTAAGACCCAGTGGTGCCCCAAATTTTTGGGTGCCCTACGCAATTGAGTATTTTGTGCAGGGGTAAGGACGAGTCTGCCTCTGTATGTCTGCAGTTCCCACTCTGAAGTCTGTGCCAGCCCACTTCACGCTTCCCATGCTCAGTGTGGGGGCTGGGTGTTTGGGTCGTCCAGTTTCAGCCAACCTGAGATTCACATCGTATGTTATGATGGGTTACTTTGTTTTTCCACTTCACATTTGCTATTAAAATAATTGGCCAGCTAAAACGCTTGCTACCTGGGCCGCTCCACTTTAAGGCCTTCTCCAATTTTCCAGAGGTTTTGGCTATTGCCCCAGCCACCAGGTTGTCCCATGACAGCCCGTCGGCAGCGTAACCCAGGGTAGGGAGGGTGGGGGTTCTGTGTAGCTCAGATCGCTTTCAAATATATGACCCCCAACCTATTTCCCTTCAGAAAAATCCGGCTCTGCCCCATCCGGAGGCCCTTCCCGGCTCAGCAGCAGCAGCTCCTCAGAATCTGGAAGCAGCAGCTCAAGCGGATCCAGTTCAGACAGCAGTGATTCAGAGTAAACTACAGACACTTACAAAAAAAAAAAAAAAAAGGACAACATAGACACCAATACTCTGCAGTGTTCCCTTCTATGGTTAATATACTACTCTTGTTCCATGGTGGTCAGGTTTTTTCTCTCTTATTTTTTAATTTTTTTTAAATTCAGTGTTATAAAAGGTATCTTCCAATTTTTTTCTTTGCTTTTAATAGGTCAAAGATCTTTTTATGTGTGACTAGACTTTATGATAAGTAGTTCACTTTGCGTAAAGTCTCTAATAAATTTTTTTAACTGAAGATGGTTGCTTGGAGAGGACAAGAACTTTGAACTCTTAACAAGAGATCCATAGAAAAAAATCTGCAAGGTGTAGTATACAGATTTTTTGGGGTTTTTTCCCCCCCCCGAAGTTCCCTTTTAATACACCCCATCTGGCTCACGACGACGCAAGGAAAAAAGAATTTTAAAAAGAAATCTCTGTACAATGGTACTGTATCTGAAAGATGTTAGCTTTTGAACTAGTTGGTGTATTTGTTATTAGCACTAGTATTCTTAATCTCCAAGTCTACAGTGTGATGAAAATGTCAGATGCTATCATCTTTTTACATAAAAAAAACAAAAACAAAGACTCATATACTGTGGATTGTTAAAAAAAAATCACTTTTTTTTTGGTAGCGGCGTAGACTCCTATTCAGGAAGGTACTTAAGCATGTGCTTAACTTTAAGCATGTGAACAGTGGAGCTCATCAGAATCCTCCTCACATACACTGAAAATTTTGATTTTTTTGTTGAAAAAAAGAAAACATATTCAGTCTTTCAGCAAAAATCAACATATTTTACAGGAAACAGACACATTGTGTCACCAAAAACCCAATTTCCCATCAAAAAATTTTCAACCAACCCTAATAAGCCAGGTCCGATGATGTCAAGGAGACAACCCACATGCTCAAAATCAGACATGTGCTCCAAGTACCTTCCCAAATCAGAGGCTTTAGACTGGGTGTGAGATAAAGTGGGCGCTACAGTTTTAGCCCGGGCCAAGTCACTGAGGGAATGGGGGAGGGATGTTGAATGTGGGTTTTTTTCCTATCTTTGTATCAGCAATGAGCTCCTAGGAGGGAACGCTACTTCTGTGTCTCGCAGAGTGCAGGTTTCCAAACACTGAAACTTTTACCTCAAGAAAAAAAAAATGGTGGTGAGGTGAGGAAAAACAGAAAAAAAAAAACTTTTTTGTAAGGCTCAGCAATTTTCTATGAGAGTCCAGCCTAATGTTTTAAACCTGCACTGTTGCAACACACACTCCATTGTCACTGTCCTGAATTTCATGTGTATATATAAATACTTTATTTATTAACACCATTGCTTATTTGAAACATTCAGAAAACTGCATTATGAAGACCAGCAAAAATGCAGCGGTTTTATAAATGGTTTGAACCAGTCTAAAAAAAAATAAATAAATCTGAGACCTTATTTAAATATATTGGACTTTTTACCTACAGGTGCTACAGTCCATTATTCCTGTGTCGGTGCTCTCTCATGTTTTGTGTATTCAGTTTTTGTTCTGTTTTGTTTCTTCCTTTCTCTCTCTCTCTTTTCTTATACAGAATTTGGAGACTTACAGGTATAGATGACTTCCAGCTGCAGCACATTTTTATTTTATCTTCTTTAAAATTTTTTCACAGATCTTTCTCTCTATGTGTGTGTGTGTGTGTGTGTGCGCGCGCGTGTGTGTGTGCTTTAAATCCAATTTTAGGAAAACACCCAGTTCTATAATATACACTTTGTAACTCGAGGGGCAGAAATGTATTGTAAATTGATTTCTTGATTTTTAAAAAAAACCCTTTTTATTGTAAAGAAAAAAAATATACAGAGTTTAACAGAAGTTACATTTTCCCCTATCCCAATCCCCAATTCCCTGAGGCTACCTCATTGCCTCTAAGGCTTTGTCTACACTAAAAGGAAGTTGGCCACTGCCACAATTGATCTTCCGGAGTTTGACTTAGCGAGTCTAGTTAAGACACACTAAATCAAATTCAGAGGGCAGCCCTGCTGGCATCTAGTACCCCTGCTTTTGCAAAGAGAAGGGGAGTCGACAGGAGCATTTGCTCCCATTGGCCTCCTGCTATGGGGACACCGCCAAGCTCATCTTAAGATATATGGCGACTCCAGCTACATATTCTGTGTTGCTAGAGCTGCGCCCTGTAAGCCGAGTTGCTGGGTCTAGGGTAGACCTGGCCTAACATGGGAAGCCTTGACATTTGCCCTGCTGAGTCCCATATCAGCATATTGCCAAGAGCCTTGGGAGCTGCACCTTGTTGTCATAAAACATTCCAAGTTGCAGCTGTTCTCTTTCTATAATATAAGAGTGCGGCCCATGAGGACTGCAAATCCCAGTATGCGATGTTCCCAGCAAGCTTAGCTTCCACATGGAAAGGAAACATTGAATGCTGGGACATGTGGTCCCAGTGGGTCACATGTCTTTTTTAAAATGAGGGAATCTTTGGGCCTGTTGCTAGAACACTACGGTTTGCAATCTGGGGCATCTTTGCTCTAAAATGTTCATTTTGGTGCAGAAGTTACTGTATCCAGGGTCCATTGTGACTCACTGAATTCCTATGTAACCACATTATATAGGAGAGGCTTTTTGAGGATAGATGATCCAGAGATTAAATAAGCGACTTACCCTTGCATCTGTCTACAAACTATTTTTTTGTAATGTCAGCCAGCAGCTCAAGAAAGAGGGTGGGGCATTCATGTGTGATTCTAATGCAACTGAAATTGCTCTGTGTATGTGTCTTTTAGTTACAAAATAATAGTAGTGATCAGCTAGACACAGAATCTGATGAAGCCCCAGGAAGGCATTATCCTGTTGTGCTACAGGAATGAAACCTGATTCTGTAAGAAACTGAATGCCTCTGATAGGTTAGTGAAGAGCCTCTAGTCATTTGGAAATCAATAGGATAGTCAGTCAGTCTTTCTGCAGGAGCTGCTCAACCCTTTGCAGAATTGGGCCCTAAACATCTGAAAGGAATAGAAGAACTCGGATATCCTGCATCTACTGAAATTAACAATTTGCCTTTTCCTTTAAACTGAGTTTAATTTTAATTCCTATATTGTTTTAAACATGGCCCTTCGTTGTTGTTGTTTTTAAATCCCCCCCTCCTAACAGATCTTAGTAATATATTTTTAAAAGGAAATATAATATACATCTAATTAGAGCTTACGGTGGGTTGTTTTTTTTGGTTTGAAGGGTGGATTGATTTGTTTCTTTGTTTTTTGTTTTTGTTCTAACCTTTCATACGTGTTAAATGAAACTGAGAACTATTTGGTTTTAAATAGATATGAGCAACTCCATGCCAATCGGGGGAGGGGGGGGGGAAATCCTGAGAAATAAGCTATTTCTTTCACACTGAAATCCTCTCTCACATGCATCTGGGTTACATCTATTAAATTAATATGAAACTCACTCAGGGACATAGTCATTGGTGGTGATTTACGCAAGCTGATGATCTGCCCTGGAGCAAATTAAAGAAAAAAAAGTTTGATACTTTGTTAGAAAATGAACAAATTAAAAAAGAACGCCCACAGCAGAAAGGAGAATGTAACTGTCCTTAATCAACCTGTATCAGTATATCGTTTAAAAGCTCAATAAATGATCACAGATTAAGCCTATTTCTTGTTACACCAAAAGGCTCAGATTCTTATGAGAGCAGAGGGACGTCAGCCTTCCAAGGATCAGGCCTTAGCTCACCTAGAAAACAAATCTCAGAGGGGTAACTTTGTTTGTCTGTATCTGCAAAATCAACAAGGAGTCCTATGGCACTTTAAAGACTAACGGATTTATTTAAACTTTTTTCCCTGAACAGATACAGGTGACACAAAACAAATTCAGTTTTTTTATTGCTGTGATTTTAAACTTCCCCATCAGCAGGGTTTGAAATTGCAGAAATGATTTCCATTCAAAATGTAAAAATGTGTACAATCCCCTCCCTCTCACACACACACACACACACACATAAAGGTAATATCTTTGTTTGTGGTCTCTTTCCATGATCTCTAGGTGTACATCTACACTGCAGGGCTTAACTCGAAATAAGCTATGCATATTGAGCTACGTCAATTGCGTATCTTATTTCAAGATAACTTATTTCGAAATGGGGAGCGTCTACACAGCACTTATTTAGAAACAGAGCACTCTTCCTCCAACTTCCCTTACTCCTCGTACAATGAGGGTTACAGGAGTTGGAGTAAGAAGTCCTCCAGCTTTACAATATTTTGACACTATTTCGAAATAACTCCTGCTGTGTAGATGCAGACTAAGTTATTTCGGAATAGCGCTAATTATTTGGAAATAGTGTTGCAGTGTAGACGTACCCTAGTTGATGGAATCAGACAACAGTTAATTTTCTCTCTACCTTTGGGATTTTTACACCAGTTTTAAATGTATTTCCTTTGTTTTTGAAATGATGTTTTTCAAAGCTAGGGTAGGGGTTGGGACATGACAAAAAATCTTTTTAGTAATGGATTTTAAAAATTCACATTCTAAAACAAGTAATTAGCATTATGGTACAAATGTGAGCAGGCTATGAGTTATAGGAGATTAATACAGGGCAGGATGAGATATTGACACTAGCAGCATTATCATGTTTATTAAATGGTAAGATGCATTTTTAAAATGGTATTTACATATCTTTAAAAAAAATCATTAATAAAAATCCCCACCAGCTAAGATTTGACACTGGCTTTTTAGAGCTTTTATACCCCCCATAACTGGCATAACAATTCCAAAACCAATTTGTTGTATGTTTCTGTTTTGTTTTTCCTTTTTTTAATATTTAAAACAAATGTTACTTTTCTGTATGATGTGCATGCAAATTTACCGTAACTCTTTTTCTTAAGACTTTTTAGTGCCATTTCTAGTATATTCCTGTAAATGTCAGTTACTAAAGAATGAGTCAATGTAACTAGTTTTAGCTTGTTTATTGCAAATGCTGGCCTCGACACAACAGAATTAAAAAAAAAAAGTTAGAAAGTAATCTTTGATGTTACTGGTAATCATGGACCCCTCTTCTGGGGCATTTGTTTTGTTTTCATAAATAAAAAGAAAAAGTGCCTGTGTGTGTGAAATTTTATATATTGCTTCCTTCCTTCCTGCCCCCTGATCTTCAGCATGGTTGAAATCATAGGAGGCCCTGATTCAGCATAGCACCTAAGTAGTATTGCTGAACTTCAGAAAACATGAATTAAGATCCCCCAAGTCATCAAACTGGCTTAAAAATCACAAGAGTTTTAAAAACTAGTAATTTTGCATTTGTTTTATTTGCTCTCTTGGTTTTGAGCCTTTTCAAGTGGCATCTGCTATTGATTTCAAGTTTTTCTCAAATGAAAATTGAGATTTTTCTCAGAATCACGTGACTCCAGAGGCTGGTGCATTAAGTAAAACCTCAGATACCATGAGACTCACAATGAAGTTGTGAGATTGAAAATATTGACTCAACACGCTTCAGCATGTACTTAATTTCATTCCTATTCAGCCAAGCACTTAGGCTACGTCTACACTGCAGGCTTCTTGCGCAAGAACTGTTTTGCGCACGAGTTCTTGCGCAAAAGGTCTTCTATAAGAGCGCGTCCACACTGCCATTTGCTTTTGCGCAAGAGATGTGCTTTTGCGCAAGACCGTCCATGGTAGTGTGGACGCTCTCTTGCGCAAGAAAGCTCTGATGGCCATTTTAGCCATAGGGGTTTCTTGCGCAAGAAATTCATGTTGCCTGTCTACACTGCCTTCTTGTGGAAGAGCTCTTGCACAAGAGGGCTTATTCCTCGTGGGGAGAGGAATAACTCTTCCAGAAGAAGCCCTGTTTTCCAACGCTGTACTGTAAATTTACTTGTGCAAGAACACACGTGCAGTGTAGACGCTCTGCAAGTTTTTGTGCAAGAACAGCCGTTCTTGCGCAACAAGCCTGCCATGTAGACGTAGCCTTCCAGTAGGTCTGTGAGTAACTTTGAGCACATTCAGAAGACCCAGTATAGTGGGTGAATAGGGACTTGCTTGAGGTTTTGTCCACACACATAAGTGATACCACTTTAAATATGCCAGTTTGGTCAAAGTGGTATAATTCCCTTAGTGAGGACATAGTCATACAGGTATCAATATTATCTAGACAAGGCTGAAGAGCTTTGCTGACTCCAAGTCATCGGACTGGAGTGATCTATGTTATTGTTTCCACATTTTCCCTGACTCACGTATACAGGATTTATTTTTCAGCAACTGGATCTACCTGTCTAGACATTGCCACTGAAATCAGTAGGGCCCGGCGTGGACTGTGGATCTATTTGCAGGATTGGGGTGTGCAGGCAAGCTACCGCATGGTTCTGGAAGGTAACCTGAAAGGGTTGTGGGGGGATGGGAATGGGTTTGTGCCTTTTTTAATGATGTACAATGAAGGCTTGGAATGTGATGGATTGGTTTGGTTCGGTTTCAATATTTTTGTTTTATTTTATTTTATTTTTTTACATTCGAAATTCAGGTCTCGTCTGCCCTGTTTTTGTGGAAGATTCCATGGATGACCAGAGAGCTAGGGAAAGATGACATCATGGTCACGAAGGAGATGAAAACCGAGTTACTGAGAAAGGAACTGATTTTTACTGAGATGGTTTAAAACATTGCTTTTTGCTGACAGCTCTTAACTCAAATGCCTAAGTCTTGGTTAAACATTCGATACCTCCCAACCCTTCAATTTAGGACATGGAAAGCTCCCAAGACATTTCTCCAGGGCTTCTAAAGAGACCTCCAGGAAAGATGTGGTGTACCTGATACTTGTGGGACTGCCCTTTGTGCTCCAAAACGGAAGGTCCTAGCCACACTGAAGTCAAGCACAAAACTCCTATTGATTTCCATAGGGTCAGGGCTTCATCCCAAGGGTATCAGCACTTGGATTCCAACACTCACCTGCACACATGGGCAAGAGGTAGAACAGGAGTCTTTCTGTTCCATCTGCCCACTTGCAACCACTACCTGGCTCTGCATGACTAATTAATTCTCAGTTATGCTCAAGTTGTGTCCTCACTGCCAGAAAATGGGAAGGAGGGGTTAAGATCAAGGTCGCTAACTCACGTGAACTATCTTGCTGTAAAATCCAAGTGAAAACAGGTTTTGATGGTGGGGTAGGTGCGCAAGGCAGATCTGCTCCCCTCCCAAAGTGGGAGTGATCGGGCTTGGGAAGCTGAGGTCAGCCGCAGAAGCCTGAGCTTGGCTGCTGGAGCCCGGGGGCGTATGATCGAACTCTGTAGGCTAAGGTTGATCACAGGCACACAGGGTGTGTGTGTGTGTGCGATTGGGCTCAGAAGGCCGACGTCAGCTGCGGGAGCCCGAGGTGGGGGGTGGGGAGCATGATCAGGCCAAGGTTGGCCTCAGGAACCCGGCGGGGTGTGATATTTACACTATTTACTCATAGTTATACAAAAATTACATCCCCTTTTATTCATTTGGGGTAGTTAAGTTTTTTAATAAAAACCCCTTTTGCTCTTTTAGAAAATTCTACTAAAGTGTCCATAGCTAAATTATGTAAATCAGATTGGCTTTTTGTCTGGACTCTTTACAGATATTCCTTGGGAAAAAGGCTCATTTTTCCTCCAGAAAGGCCGCAAAGAAGCCAAGAATTCTTTTCCTATAACAATTTTCCTTTTTAGCATTTTACCACAATTGCTCAATTCCTTCCAGACTCCACAGAGTTAACTTCTCACTCTCTTTCCCTTAATCACTTGCTTTGTCCTTCAAATGAAAACTTGATGGCTGTGTTGACACTGGCGCGATCTTGCACAAAAGCGGATGCTCTTGCGCAAAAACTTGCTGCCTGTCTACACTGGCCATGTGTTCTTGCGCAAGTAAACTGACGTTCTACTGTATAAAATCAGGGCTTCTTGTGCAAGAACTATGATGCTCCCGCTCAGGAATAAGCCCTTTTGCACAACTGTTCTTGCGCAAGAGGCCAGTGTAGACAGGCAACATGAATTTCTTGCGCAAGAAAGCCCTATGGTTAAAATGGCCATCGGAGCTTTCTTGCACAAGAGAGCGTCTACACTGGCATAGATGCTCTTGCGCAAAAGCACATCTCTTGTGCAAAAGCACATGCCAGTGTAGACGCTCTCTTCTGGAAGAGTTTTTGCACAAGAACTCTTCCTCAAAAGAGTTCTTGCGCAAGAAGCTGCCAGTGTAGACGTAGCCATCATCAGTTTCGATATCACCATTCCAAGTAATTTTCCAAGAATTTAAATCTCCAATGCCTGTACTTACTGCTTTCCCTTATTCCTGCCACTATAGCCTCAGGGCTCCAAACCTGTTTCCCACTCTCACTTGCTTGTTTCCTTTCTTGTCTGTCTGGGCCTAATGCTGCTTTCTCTGCTGAATGGCCCCTTTCCACAGACACAGCTTTTGTCTCTTACTAATTTAGCAAGAAGGGTGGGCTCCTTAACTAGTCTCCAGATCTCCTGGTTCCTTTTTTTTGGATAAATCCAAATTCTCATGTATTTGGGAAGCTAGTATAGTAGAATGCTGTTTAAGCCATCTTAGATTAATTGCAAAATTCTAGCTCTTTTACATTTATTCCTATTCTTTAGAGCTTCCTATTGCTTTACAAATGCCAGTCCATGTTTTCCCCAGTTTTTACCAAATTACTTGACTTTTATCTCAATCCTAGCCGACCAGCAGCTGAGTTTGGCTTGTAACATGCGCAGGGACAGTCCAGGGGTTACCAAGTGCCCATCCCAGCATCATTCCTCGGTCCTTATTCTTTCTTCCCTTACTACTCCTGGAAAGTGGCATGGTTCCTAAATCTCCTGAACCTGTCTGAGTCCCTCGGATCCTGTTCGTGATGCCAACTGTCATGTGGTTCGATTTATTTTAGATCCAAGGGAAATCAGGACCCAATACTTAACCACTTTCTTATTTATTACAAACTTTAAGCAGTTAACTTAGTTGTTTAAAGTTTTACAAGCCTTATAAACAATTACTATACAATTTAAACCTTAAATACTATAAATTCTAAAGCAATTAACACAGTGCAAAGCAATGCAAAAGCAATTAGAAGATTATTATCATACAATAATTAAGCCTAGTTCACTTACAATTTACCCATATGCTACCTACAGTACCAGGCAGGAGGTCGTGATTCCCATGATTCCCACCATCGGGATGCCATGCACTGCTGTAGCTGGTTTGAAGGGCTTATTTACTTCTGGTTACAACGAACAGGACCTGAGGGTCAATCCTACTCCCTCCCTCCCATCAATTCTTCTTACCACGCCCATTTTATAGAAAAGCAAGACTTGGACATTCTAATATTTACCAATTGATTATGTATTTTGTAAGATACCTAATATGCCTAATGCCCTATTTGGGGTACATCCTGCTACTCGGGATGTTGCAAAAACTACATGCGTAGATGACAGTTTTATGGCTGCATCTGTAATTTTTACTTATCAGAAACAGACGTACCAGTACAAGGTTGATTGTCGTATGTTCTTGACATGGTCTCGTGTACTATGCTTAATCTGCATTATTATGCAACACATTCCTGCCTCTCAAATCTTCTCCCTTCCAAACCGTGCCTGGGTGGTTATGTGCACCAGACTTGAGACAGGCCTCACTTTTGCTTTTTAGAGATCCGGACTGCGGTCAAGAAAGACATTATTATTTATTGTCAAGATAGGGCAGTCCTGGTTCCCCTACAACTGAGAGGGGCATGACTGGGCTCAGGAGGCTGAGGTCAGCTGCCGGAGCCCGGGGGGCCATGATTGGGCTCAGGAGGCTGAGGTTGGCCTCGGAAGGCCAGGGAGCGTCCTAGGGCTTGGGAGGCTGAGGTCGGCCGCCGGAGCATGGGGGTGTGATTGAGCTCTGGAGGCCGAGGTCGGCCGCTGGAGCCTGGGGGGGAGGGGCTTAATAGGGGTCGGGAGGCCAAGGTCGACCTCGGAAGCCCAGGAGGGTATAATGAGGCACAGAAAGTGGAGGCCGGCCACTGGAGCCCAGGGGGTGATTGAGCTTAGGAGGTGAGGTTAGATGCCGGAGCCCAGAGGGGCGTGATTGGACTTGGGAGGCTGAGATCAGCCTTGGGAGCCCCAGGGGGTGTGACCAAGTGGGAGGGCATGATCGGGCTTGGGAGGCCGAGCTCGGCTGACGGAGCCCAGGGGACGTGATCGGGCTCGGGAGGCCTAGTTTGGCCAGTAGAGCCCAGGGCACTGGGATTGGGATTGGGAGGCCAAGGTTGGTCTTGGGAGCCCCAGGGGGGGAGGGGGTGTGATCGGGCTTGGGAGGCCGACCTTGGCCGCCGGAGCCCTGGGCACTGGGATTGGGAGGCCGAGGTCGGATGCCAGAGCCCGGAGGGGTGTGATCAGGCTCAGGAAGCAAAGGTCAGCCTTGGGCGCCCTGGGGGGCGTGACCATGCTTGGGAGGTCATGGTCAGCCACTGGAGCCCAGGAGGGCATGATTGGGCTCTGGAGGCCTAATTTGGCTGCCGGAGCCCGAAGCACTGAGCTCAGGATCAGGAGGCCGAAGTTGGATGCCAGAGCTGGGAGGGGCGTGACTGAGCTTGGGAGGCCAATGTTGGCCTCGGGAGCCCAGGAGGGCGTGATCGGGCTCGGGAGGCCGACCTCAGCCAATGGAGCCCAGGGGGCGTGATCAGGCTTGCAAGGCCAAAGTCGGCCTCGGGAGCCTAGGGGGACATGAGCGGGGTTGGGAAGCCAAGGTCAGATGCTGGAGCCCGGAGGGGCGTGATCAGGCTCGGGAGGCAAAGGTCAGATGCCAGAGCCAGGTGAGGCGTGATCGAGCTTGGAAGGCCGGAGGTCAGCCTTGGGAGCCTCGGGGTGTGTGACCGGGCTTGGGAGGTCAATGTTGAACTTGGGAGTTCATGAGGGTGTGATCGGGAGGCCGAGGTTGGCCGCGAGAGCATGGGTGGCGAGATCAGGATTTGGAGATCGAAGTTGGCCTGGGGACCCCATGTTGTGCTTAAATGAAGCACACGGGATCTTTTTCAGGGGGATAAGGCAACACGCCGCATTTATTGAGCATACATAGATCAATCAATACTTTATCATATGCATATGATACATTACACTCATGTACACACACACACACACACACACAAAAACAAGCACACCCCGTCTTGTTAAAGCGACGATGAGTCCTGTGGCACCTTATAGACCAGGGTTTCCCAACCTATAGGTCTCCATTACATTTCAAAAGGGTCTCCAAGTGTCTCCCCAGGTGGCTCTGCCTCCTCTCCTCCCCCCGTTTTTGAATTGCCTCGGGTCACCAAGTCTTCCTGAATTCTCAAAATGGGTTCCCATCTGGAAAAGGTTGGGAGCCGCTGTTATAGACTAACACAGGAGCCACAGGATGCCTCATCGCTTTTGCAGATCCAGACTAACATGGTTACCCCTCTGATATTTGACTCTGTCTTGTTGTTACCAATAGTTGCTACCCCTAACTATACTGGCCAGGTGAGTTAGATGGGGGAGGGGTGGAGCCAGGCTTCTGCTGATCCAGATCAATGCTCCAATGTTGAGAAGATGAAAACCGGGGTCCCCCTGCAAGATGCCTCATATTTATCCCTCTCATGCAGCCAGTTAGTCATCACCTCACCTTTTTTAATGCTGCTTCAAAGAGGGTCCTTCCAAGGGCAGGCACTTGCTGCTTGTCTCTCAAGGCCCTCTGTACGTCCAATCTTCTTTTCAATGAGCTCACTTCACAAGTCTGATTGTCCTTGGATCTGGCTCCCAGCCCCTCTCCACCCTTGCACCTGCTGCTGGAGGTGCTCACCTTTCACACCTTCTCCATTCACACCTCATTCATTTCAACAGGGCAATCAATGAAAGGGGAGAGATCTATTCTACTCCCAGAAAAAGACCTTTTCCTGTTCCTAAGGCCTATAACATAAAGGGCTTAATACAAAGTTCCAATGGGCTATAAGAAACAAAGATATATACAGGATCTATCTATATAAGGATTCTTAATACAAAGTTACATGAGAACGATACCTCCTTATATGGAAATGTTACAGAGATTTATCCACACCCGGGGGGGTGGGGGTGGGCCAAGATCAGGCACAGGAAGCTGAGGTTGGCCGCCAGAGCCCAGGGGGGTGGGGGTATAATCGGGCTCGGGAGGCCAAGGTCAGATGTCAAGAGTCCAGAGGGGTGTGATCGGGCTGCAGAGGCTGAGATTGGCCTTGAGAGCCCCCGGGGGGTGGGACCAAGCTCGGGAGGCCAAGGTCAGCCTTTGGAGCCCCGGGGGGCATGATTGGGCATGGGAGCCAAGGTCGGCCTTGGATGCCCAGGGGCGTGATCAGACATGGGAGGTCGAGGTCGGCCTTGGATACCCAAGGGGGCATGATTGGGCTCAGGAGGCCTAGTTCGGTCACCAGAGCCCAGGGTGCTGTGATCAAGCTTGGGAGGCTGAGGTTAGCAGCCAGATCCCGGGGGTGGGGGGGAGGCATGATCAGGTGTATTAAGGCAATGGCTTTGGAGGATAGGGTCATAATTCAAAATGATGTGGACAAATTGGAGAAATGGTCTGAGGCAAACAGGATGAAGTTTAATAAGGACAAATGCAAAGTGTTTCACGTAGGAAGGAACAATCAGTTTCACACGTACAGAAGGGGAAGTGACTGTCTAGGAAAGAGTTCTGCAGAAAGGGATTTAGGGGTCAGAGTGGACCACAAGCTAAATATGAGTCAACAGTGTGATGCTGTTGCAAAAAAAGCAGACATGATTCTAGGATGTATTAACAGGTATGTCGTGAGCAAGACACAAGAAGTCATTCTTCTGCTCTACTATGCGCTGATTAGGCCTCAGTCAGAGTACTGTGTCCAGTTCTGGGCACCACATTTCAAGAAAGATGTGGAGAAATTGGAGAAGGTCCAGAGAAGAGCAACAAGCATGATTAAAGGTCTAGAGAATGTGACCTATGAAGGAAGACTGAAAGAATTGGGCTTGTTTAGTTTGGAAAAGAGAAGATTGAGAGGGGACATGATAGTGGTTTTCAGGTATCTAAAAGGGTGTCACAGGGAGGAGGGGGGAAAATTGTTTTCCTTGGCCTCTGAAGATAGGACAAGAAGCGATGGGCTTATACTGCAGCACGGGAAGTTTAGGCTGAATCTTAGGGAAAACTTCCTAACTGTCAGGGTGGTTAAACACTGGAATAAATTGCAGAGGGACATTGTGGAATCTCCATCACTGGAGATATTTAAGAGTAGGTTAGATAAATTTCTATCAGGGATGGTCTCGACCAGCGGTTCCCAACCTTTTCCAGATGGGGATCCATTCTGACAATTCAGGAAGACTTGATGACCCAGGGGAATTCAAAAAATGTGTGAATGGCTCCTTAAGAGCCACCTGGAGAGACACCTGGCGACCCTTTTGAACTGTAATGGTGACCCATACTTGGGTCCTGACCCATAGGTTGGGAAACCCTGGTCTAGACAGTACTGGGTCCTGCCATGAGGGCAGGGGACTGGACTCAATGACCTCTTGAGATCCCTTCCAGTTCTAGTGTTCTATGATTCTATGGGAGGCCGAGGTTGGTCTTGGATGCCCAGGGGTGTGTGATCAGGATTGGGAGGCTGAGGGCTGTCTCTGGAGCCTGGGGTGTGATCAGGCTTGGGAAGCCGAGGTCAGCCTTGGTGTTCTGGGGGGGGCGTGATCGGGCTCCGGAGGCCGAGGTCAGCCATGGGATCCTGGGGGTGTGTGATCAGGTTTGGGAGGCCAAGGTCTGCCACATGAGCCCAGGTGGGCGTGATCAGGCTCAGGAGGTTGAGTTCGGCTGACGGAGCCCAGGGTGGCAGGATTGGCCTCAGGTTACAGAGGTCTGCCTCCGGAACACGGTGGGGCATGACTGGGCTCAGCAGGCCAAGGTTGGCCTTGGATGCCTGGAGGGCATGATAAGGCTTGGGAGGCCGAAGTCAACTTTGGGAGTACGGGGGGGGGGGGGAAGGAGGGGGCGTGATCGGGCTCTGGAGGCCAAGGTCGGCACCTGGAGCCAAGGCGGGGCGTGATTGTGCTCAGGAAGCCAAGGTCGGATGCCAGAGCCCAGGGGGGCGTGATAGGGCTTGGGAGGCCAAGGTTGCCTTCGGGAGCCCCAGGGAGCATGATCGGGCGCGGGAGGCCGAGGTCGGCCTCGGGAGCCTTGGAGGGTGTGATCAGAGTCAGGAGGTTGAGATCGGCCACCGGAACCCAGGGGGCGTGATCGTGGTTTCAAGCCAAGGTCAGTTGCTGGAGTCTGGGGGTGATAGGGATTGAGAGGTTGAGGTCCACCTACTGGAGCCCAGGGGGGCGTGAACAGGGTAGCGGGCATGAACAGGTTTGGGAGGCCAACCTCGGTCGCTCAAGCCCCGTGGGGCATGATCAGGGTTGGGAGGCCGACCTCAGCCATCGAACCCCGAGGGGCGTGATCGGTGTCAGGAGGCCGATGTCGGCCACCTGAGTTCTGTGGGGCATGATCATGCTGGGGAGGCCGAGGTTGGCCACTGGAGGCCAGGAGTGGGGCTTGATTGGGGTCAGGAGGTTTAACAGCTGGTGAAGCCCTAGTTAATTACTTTGGACTGGCCAAATCAACACCAGATGCTGGAATATTTACCAACCCTCTCCCCACTTATGCAGGATCTGCTGCTGCTGTTCAAGCCATGATTGGTGGGTCTGATCCATCTTGTGACCCAGTAGACATCTGTGTGGTCCCAACAGAGCTAAATACTTAAAAACTTCCTGGAACAGGCACAGTCAGTAGCACTGAAGTCAGGGGATTAATTAAAAGCCTGACAAATGTATATTAGAAATTTTGGAGCTACTTTCAAGTGTCTCAGACTGATTTGCCTCTGGGAGGCGACTCAGATATTACTATATATATGTTTTTCTGCCATGTGCTGGCTATTTTAGATCTTATTTTCAGGCACTAAATACCCCAAGGACAGGGGTAGCTGAGCCCCAAGAGAGCTTGCCCCTGCATCACCACTTTTAAAAAAAATAAGAGTGTTTGTACTGGGTTAGATCAAGGGTCCATTTAGTCCAGCATCCCATCATCTAACAGTGCCAGGGACCAGATCCTTTGGAGAGAATGAACAGAACAGGGCCATTTTTCAGTGACACATCCTCTGTTGTCCACTCCCAACTTCTGGCAGCCAGAAGCTGAGGGACACTCAGAGCCATGACACAACCCCATTAAAAATGATGTGGCATTCACTCTTTTCCTGTGATTTTATTCAGTTGAGGTTGAACCTCTTTAGTCCAGCACCCTCTGGACCTGACAGGTTCCGAACCAGAGAATTTTCCGGACCACAGGAAGTCAATATTGTCTAGCCGCATGACCAACACTTCCACTGCTTCCTGGGCTCTTGGAAGACATTTAGGGGTAAATTAGAGCTAAATAACACAGAACACTGAGAGCCAGTACTGGTAGCTGTAAACAAACTTTATGGGATAATGGGAAATGTGGCCATACCCCTGACAAGTGGACATCCAGCTAACTAAACTCATGGTGGACCACGGATGTTGCCAGACCAGACAGTGTCAAACTAGAGAGGTTCAACCTGTTGTTTTATTATTAAATGGTCTCTCTCTCTCTTCTAGTGCAGGAGAACTATTTCCACAGGATGTGCTGTCCCCAAAAAGGCAAGGTCTGCCCCAAATGGCTCATCAGGCTGTGGTTTCAGGGGCATCATTTTCCATTCAGCCACTTTTGACTTCCCCAACCATATGGATCAGGTACCCATTTTGCAGCTTCATGAATGGGAGGCAGTTTTTCAGTGGTTAGCTGAGCTAGACTTCAACACATAACCTTCTGGATTGTCATAAAACCCCTTATCCACTTTGCTACTGCACCTCAGCTGGTCAAGCAAGAATCTCAAGTAAGAACAGGGGAGTCATTTCACCTCTGCTCTGACTGTTGCTGCACTCTGGGCCCAGATTTGGTGTCCACAATTCAAGGAGGATATTGATGAATTGGAATGGTGTTACCTACCAGCCCTGTGCTCTTGGGGAGCCAGGGAGTGACATTCATGGAAAACCATCCTCCCCGCTTTCCCCTAGGCCTCTGCTAGAATCAGACAAAGCAATGAAAAGGCCAGGGAAGAAACACCTTAATTCCTAATTAAGGAAACACCCCAGCCTCATCTGCATTGAAGATAGAACAGAGGGACATCTCCATTAGCATACAGAATGGAGACCAGCTCTTCCAAGGCAGGAACTGCAGTGAACTATGGGATACCGAAAGCAGAGAAGCACTGCCTGATGGGAAATCTCTGCTCCAGATGCTAATAAACCCAGGCCTGCTCACACCCAAATTAGTCATTATCAGACCAATTCTAGTAACGATCCTATTGACATCTAAAATACTGAAACTGCCCAGTTGCATTGTGAGCTCGTTCAAGGAACATCACCCATAACCAGGTGTGATCAGTCTCTATTGTCTCACCTCTGTTTTTCTTTGAACTTTTGTCCTATACCTATAAAAACTCGTATCCTTGCCCCAAGAAAAACTGTTCTGATACCTGGATTTAAACTGCATCAGTTTCATTGAGACTTCTTCATCTCCTGTCTGATTGTGCTGGGGGCTCTGCTCTGCTTGTTTCCTGCCCTCTGGACCCCTGGCTACCATCATCATCTGGGAACCCCATCAGTGCAAGCTCCACGGAGTGGTGAGGTCTCTTTCTCTTTCCCACCAACTACCTATCTCTAAGCCTTGCCTCCTGACTCTGCCCTATGTAAACTGTTATATGGTTAGCTAGCCCTAACATTTGTAATCAGTTCCAATATAGATTTAATACTGTAACTGTTTTGTGAGTTTGGCTCCCTATATATATAATAAATAACGTTCATTGTTAAGCTGGTTTCTTCTCTATCTTTCTTTCTCTTTTGCTCACTCTTCCTCAAGGGCTGTGTCTACATTGGCAAGATTTTGCGCAAAAGCAGTGCTTTTGCGCAAAATCTTGCCGCCTGTCTACACTGGCCGCAAGTATTTGCGCAAGAACACTGATGTTGTAATGTACAAAATCAGTGCTTCTTGCGCAAGTACTCTGACGCTCCCGCTCAGGGATAAGCCCTCTTGCGCAAGTATTCTTGCGCAAGAGGCCAGTGTAGACAGCAATGTTAATTTCTTGCGCAAGAAAGCCCGATGGCTAAAATGGCCATCAGAGCTTTCTTGTGCAAGAGAACGTCTACACTGGCACGGATGCTTTTGCACAAAAGCAAATCTTTTGCCCAAAGGCACATGCCAGTGTAGACGCTCTCTTGCACAAATACTTTTAACGGAAAAACTTTTCCGTTAAAAGTATTTGTGCAAAATCATGCCAGTCTAGACGCAGCCAAGGGGTGTTGTTTTGGCTTCCCCATTCACTCTGCAACAACGCTTCTTGTACCCAAGCTTAAGATCCCTGTAGTGCCCAAAATCCTGTGGGGTTTGCTCATCATGTGGTTTACTAGTGAATGATTGTGGTGTGAAAGTGGGGATTAGGGGGTGCTGAACCTGGGGGCATATGAGGATGGTATCTTAAAGTGCTGTTTAATCCAGCCCACTGAGTCCAAAGGCACATGAGGGTGCAGTGTGGCATTGCTGTTAAACCCTGCCTGCTGAATCCAGAGACATATAAGGGGTCAGCTTGTGAGTGCTGGTAACCCAGTCCTTTCAGGCATGCTCTGTTAGTGGGTGTGAGTGTCTGTGCGTGTTGCTAAGGTGGAAAGAACTCCATCCCGAGGAACCTAGTTCCTGCAAGAGAGCTCCAGTGGGAGGGGGAATTGGCAGCAGGGAGAGAATTAAGCTCCATGTGAGAGCACAAGTAAGCACAAGCAGCACACTGAGAATTGATAACCTTCCCCAGTCCCATAAGAGTAACCCTAATAAATGAGCATACCCCATAGTATTGGGCAAATCTGGTAACAACGGGTTCAGAGAAGAGCCATGAGCTATTTAACTAAGCAGAGAGAAGATTAAAGGGAGACTTGACCACAGCCTGTCAGTACCTAGATGGGGAACAAATATTTGGCAATTGCTTCATTCTGGCAGGGAGAGAGAGAACACGATCCAGTGGCTGGAAGTGAAAGCTAGAGAAATTCAGACGAAAAGAAATTTAACGGAGAGGGTAAGTAACTGTCAAAACAATTTACCAAGATCATGGTGGATTCTCCATCGCTGGTTATTTTTAAATTGCAAAAAACTGAGTTCTGGGCAGCTGTGCCCAGTTTTAGGAGCTGGAACCCAGGGTCAGTCTTGGCGTGATAGGCCAAATGTCAGAGCCAGGGTCAAGAATCGGAGCTGAAGATCAGAGCTGGGTTACCTATGGTGAGGCACGGCTGGGTCTAAGGCAGAAGCAGGCCTGGGAACAAGAAAAAGCCATCGTAGGAAATGCTTTGAGCAGCCAGCACCCTGCTACTACTGCTTGTCTTAAGAGCAAATGTGCTGATCCCCCCAGCCAATTGGGCAGTTTGGCCAATGAGCGGCTCCATTGGAGCCCAGCTGCCCTTGTTAGACTGCGTGAGGTTTAGCTAGTGGGTAAGCAGGGTTGCTGTGGGTCCTTTCTGGATGTTTTTCTGGCTTTGAATGATCTGATTTAGGAATTATTCTGGGAAATTCTCTGGTTTACATTATACAGAGGTCACAGCAGAGGATCACAATGGTCCCTACTGGCATGAAATCTATAGGAAAGGATGGTCAGTACATGGCTCCCAATCAGCTCAGTGGACTCACTGTGACATCTTCACTGTAACCCTGGGTGCCCATGAGAAGCAGCAACAACAGGAGCACTTGTCAAATCCCAGCTCAAGCTCTACAGGAAGAATTCACAAAACCTCTGCGACTGTGGAATCAGAAATCAAGACTGAGCAGCTGTGAACATCACTGTCCTGGAGACTCCAGCCTCAGGCAAAACTAGCTAACCTCAGGTAAACTAGACAGCAGGGCTGTGTCTACACTGGCGGGATCTTGCGCAAAAGCGGCCGCTCTTGCACAAAAACTTGCTGCCTGTCTACACTGGCCGCATGTTCTTGCGCAAGTAAACTGACGTTCTAATGTATGAAATCAGGGCTTCTTGCGCCAGAACTCTGACGCTCCCGCTCAGGAATAAGCCCTTTTGCACAACTGTTCTTGCGCAAGAGGCCAGTGTAGACAGGCAACATGAATTTCTTGCGCAAGAAAGCCCTATGGTTAAAATGGCCATCAGAGCTTTCTTGCGCAAGAGAGCGTCTACACTGGCATGGATGCTCTTGGGCAAAAGCACATGCCAGTGTAGACGCTCTCTTCTGGAAGAGTTTTTGCAGAAGAACTCTTCCGCAAAAGAGTTCTTGTGTGAGAACGCACCAGTGTAGACGTAACCTAGGTGTTTGTTCTGTGAGACTCACCCATATGTTAAGAAATAGGAGGCAATAAGACCACTGCTAGTTAATACAATCCCAGATTGAATGTATTACATAAATACCTAGCTGCACCATGCTTTGAAGTATTTTGAGCATCATACAAAGAATGATGAGATGGGCTTAGGCAGTTTGTGTAGAATAGAAAAAACAGCTTGTACAGATGACACATTCAAACCATTTTAATTTACACGGAGACAATAAATGCACTTACAATACTCTGCATAGCTTATTACAGAAACGTAGTTCATACTAGTACCATCAAATCTGCCAAGACTTCTGGAAATACATTAATATGAAATGATGGGGAAATAAACAATCACATTTAGAGGGCTGTGCGGAAAAGCAAACAATACAGCAACCTGTGAGTGCCATGCAAGACCCAATCCTGTAGACACGCTTAACTTTACGCACCTGAATAGTCCTGACGAGATCAAGGTGGTGTGTGTAAAATAAAGCCTATGCATAATAGGGCTGTAAAATCCCATTTAATTAGTTAACTGGTTAAACATTAAGTTACTGGGGAGGTGTGTGTGAGGGGGACTGCTCCAGCCCTACTGGGCTGGCTGACACAGCCAAGCTGGAACGCTGCCCCCCCCACATAGATGGGGGCTGCTCCGGCCAGTCTGAAGCACCCCTGCCCACGGTGCACCCTAGGCCTGCAGCAGACAAGGGTTGCTCTGCTGGAGAGCCTCTGCCCACAGCAGGCCCAGTGGGGTGAAGCAGCCCCCTGCTCACACCAGTTAACCATTAACATTCCCAATGCATAAGTGTTTGCAGGGTCAGAGCCCAAGTTAAACTTTTGGAACGTACAGTACTGTGTAGTGATCATTCATAACATGCATACATAGTAACAGATAAATAAATCGGGCTAACTTTGATTTGTAGTGAATGCTCTTGCTAACAGTAAAACCTAGTTCATCGACAGTAGAATGGGTATGTTGTTATTACTTTGGCAGGATGGATACATCGTCATATATGTCAATTTCAACACTTTACCCAGAGAGCATGGGGAAGGAGAATTTCTTGCTATTCTAAGAAACTTTAAAGTGCTTACAAAGTTTTATAAACAAAAAACTTACTGGAATAAGCATAATGGATATTGAGGAGTGCAGAAGACTGGGCCCAATTCTGCAGTATGCTTTAGGCAGATGGGTAGCCAAAATGAAGTTAGTGTTTTGCTGGATCAAGGTCAGGGCCTCAAATAAGTACCTGGCTGAACTGCAGTGCAAGAGGTCTGATGCAGTGACGTGCTTAAGACACTTCACTGTAGGTATGTGATCAGTGCCACTGAAGTGAACGGGACGGGGCATAGGCTTGAGTTTAAGCATGTGGTGGATGAGCTACATAAATCAGCATGATATCTAAGGGTTTGATCCTGCCCAGCTAGAACAAGCCCTATTATACACACTGGGGAAGTGATGGCAGACAGAACTGGGAGCTGGACATCAGTGCTCATTTCCAGATGTAGAAGCTTAATTTTTTTTAAAAATCCATAGAGATGTTAACAGCTGTAAAAATACTTTATGGACACAAATTATAAAATATTGCTTTCAATTAAATAAGAAATGCTGTTGGTCAAAAATTAAATAAAAAATCCTTCCTAGCTTATTTATAATGGACACTATTTTTGTCTGAAATAGGGATTACATAAATAGTTAGATGCATTAACAAGACTAAATGCATAACTGTTGCATGCATTAATGTTTAACTATACAGAAAGCTCAAACAAGAAAATCCCTTTAGAAGCTGACTTATAGCTTGTAGCTGTCCTCTTTTCTTTAAGACATTTCTTTCCTCTCAACCCTTACCAAGAGAGGTGTGCGCTCATTAAGGGTGCATCTACACTGCAGGGCTTAAGTCGAAATAAGCCCTGCAAATTGAGCTACGTCGATTATGTATCTTATTTCAAAATAGCTTATTTCGAAATAGGGAGTGTCTACACAGCACTTATTTCGAAATAGAGCAGTCTTCCTCCAACTTCCCTTACTCCTTGTACAATGAGGGTTACAGGAGTCAGAGTAAGAAGTTGGACAGTATTTTGACATTATTTTGAAATAACTGCATGCTGTGTAGATGCTGACTAAATTATTTTGGAATAGCGCTAGTTATTTCGAAATGTGTTACAGCATAGATGTACCCTTTCAAAAGCTTTCTTCATTACTACTCTCCTAAATCTGTCTTTACCTGATGATTCATACACTTTTGAACTATTATGTATAACCCATTCAGTTGTTTAAGCAGAGTTTAATAATATGAGTAGTCTACTGAGTCATAAAATGAGGCCTTCAAACTGTTACTTCCATGATACCGAACTGTAATATCAGAGAGAAGCAACTGCTGCTTTGTAGAGAACAAAGCGTTTATCCACCTATCTCCCCCAGATCTTTAAGTCCCACTTCATTCAGCATCCCCTTTCCCTCTTCTGCTTTCTACTGGAAATTATTCAACTCAACTTCCACATAATGAATTGAGGTTGTAAGAGATCATTTATAGGGAAAATACAGAAAGGGTACAGGAAAGGTCCAAAGTGAAGGCTCTCTATATTACCGAATAATCTTCCTAGAAACATCCTAAAGAATGATTTCAGATGAAAACAGTTTGGATTCTTACCATTCCCTAGCTGCATTTGCAAGGCCACCATTGCAGAATTAGGCTGGGGTAGGACTGGCAAGTGAAACTGACTAGGCTATTTTCATCATTTAATCTCAGAAGATTATTAAAACTGAAAGGACATTTGAAGCTTAAATTTATTTTCACTATTTATGCCAGTGATTGACATCACATATTTCACTAAGGGCTGATCCACACACACACACAAGTTGTCCTGCTTTAATGATTATGGTATAGTTAAAATGGTACAACCATCCTGCTTTGACACTTTATTGGTATAAATGTGCTTATGCCAAACAGCTATTCCTGTAAGGGAAGGGAAGTAAACTATATAAGACAGTTTTATACCGATATGTGTGTCCACACTAGGGACTATACTGATATAACTATTTCAATAACAAAATCGCACCTGTAACTGAAACAATTTTATTGGCATCCAATCAGAATGTAGATGGGGCATAAAATATTTAGACACACAAAGAAGGTAAAGTGGGGTTATTTTTAGCCTTATTCTTTGATTTAATATTTTGCTTTTTTCTTCTAGTAAGGTGCCCCCAGTCTTCATCTCTTTGTACCACACCAAACCTTGGTAGGTTGATCCCAATTATCTGATAGTCAGCAGTGATGGGAAACAATGTAACCACACCTCCCATTACTATTAATGGTAGCTTTTGAATAAAACTGTTGCTTAGAACACTGCCTGAGGCAAAGCCCAGATTTTTTCATGCATCTGTTGCTGTGCATTAAGCCGTTAAAGTTACATAATAATGCAAAATTTTGATTGGCCAGTGTCTCTGGAGACATCCAGTTGGTTTTTGTCCCGTACCAGGATGGCCTCATTTCCATACTGTGAGTACCACATACTTCGGCTTCTACTCAAGTACGTACCAGGTGGAGCAGACTCCAATTTCTGCTGCTGCTGCTGCCAGATGAGCAATGAGGTATCCCTGTAACGAAGCCTGGCATAGCTCTCAGATAAAGCTTTTTCAGCTAGTGGCACCCGTGCATTCATTCTGTACTTGTCATTCACTCAGGAGTGAGACCGGAGGCTAAACAGGTTTTGTACCAGCTTTCAAGTGCAACAATGGATTGATCAGGGCTTTACAGGTATAAGCAAGGGTACAATGCTATTCTGCTGCTTTGAGATAAAAGGCAATCTCCTTTAGCTGTGGCACTCTTGGGGTTTTTCTGACACTTAGGTCAGCAGGCATAACATTCTATGCAACAGAGGATGCTTTTGGTATATATATTACACCACCATACATGACTTTTGCTTACTCTCAGTGTAATAAACCTCCGAAGGGCCTATTGTACACTGATAATGCCCTGTCATTTTGCAAAACCTTAATGTGCACATAGCCCCCTTTGCTACTGGGAGTCCATGGAGAAACAGTTTCAACAACCTGAAGTGGAGGCCTAAGAGGTAATGAATGGCTGGTTGCTTATGCCAAAACAGTTATTCCTGTAAGGGAAGGGAAGTAAGCTATATTAGTATAAGACAGCTTTATACCAATACCAGACTCCTTAAACAACAGAGATTTTAACTGCACAGGGTGAAGCAACAGAGATCTAGGAGTTCAACATGGTTCAGACCTGTGTCCATTTTACTCATCATGCCTGGTTTCTTATCACTTTTAAAATAGATTTATTGATAGGTGTGTGTGCATGAGTCTCTTCATTAAAAAGCACCAGGCAACGGATTCCCCCCTTCAGAGCAGTGGACTTGAAGCACATCAATTAAGTTCTCTCTGGTTCTCCAATTCCCAAAGATGTGTTCTCCAGTAATAATCATGATTTTCCAATGGAAAAGCAGCCAAGGTTACAGTTTGGCGTGTGATATGAGTGGGAAAGTCCCAGTGAAATAGACATGGCTGGCAGGATAGGCTGTGTCAGTACCTTGTTGCGTGTGGGTGGGTGGTAAAAGTCTTCGCAGTATGGGCCTTGTCACCACAGACTGGCCTTCCTTGTGAGTTCACCCTTCTCTTTGTTGGATCTGTGTTGCAGCTTCAACCTAGAGCGACAGGAAGAACAGGGATGCTCAGTCATGCCCTACAACCCAAAGCAAAGCACACCCTCAGCACCATTTCAGGGCTCTGAGTCCTAGCGGATACTATAACGTCTGCTGCGGGGGGGGGAGGTGGTGCACTAGCCTTCTTCATTTTGGTCCCCCTGTTGACATGTTATGTGTGTGACCTGTTCCCCTCCCCAGCCTCCCTTTGTGCTGATCTTTGCTTTCAACCCCCACCAGTTAGGGGTGATGATCTAGATCTCCAAAACCCACTCAGTCACTGCTGGGGGGGGGGGGAGGGCGAGGAGCAACGATACCCCCAACTCTTATTAGTCACTGCTGGGGGGGGGGGAATCCATACCTCCACCCCCCCAGTCACTGCTGGGTTGGGGGGGGATCAATGTCCCCCCAACCTCCTAATTACTGCTGGGGGGCGATACCCCCTCCCCCATCACTGCTGGGGGGGGCGATACCCCCTCCCCCATCACTGCTGGGGGGCGATACCCTCTCCCCCATCACTGCTGGGGGGGGCGATACCCTCTCCCCTATCACTGCTGGGGGGGCGATACCCCCTCCCCCCAAGTCACTGCGTGGGGGGGCGATACCCCCTCCCCCATCACTGCTGGGGGGGGCGATACCCCCTCCCCCCAAGTCACTGCGTGGGGGGGCGATACCCCCTCCCCCATCACTGCTGGGGGGGCGATACCCCTCCCCCCAAGTCACTGCTGGGGGGGGGCGATACCCCTCCCCCCAAGTCACTGCGTGGGGGATGCCGAGGACCCGGAAGCCCGGTCCCCTCCCCCACCTGCCGCTCCCCGCCGCGCTCCGACCTCGGCTTCCCCCGTCGCCACGACACCGCGGCGCCTGGGAGTTGCGAGAGCATCGATGGGCAGGGGAGGCTCAACGAGCGCCGAGCAATCCATCCGCGCAGCGTCTGGCGCGGCCCGCCTGCCTGGGCGGCGCGCGGCGCGTGGCACGCGGCGCGCTGGGGGCCTGGTTCCCCGGGGCAAGGTGCACGGCGCTGCACGTGGCACTGGCCAGCCCCGCTGCTCGGAGAATCTCTTGGGTGCCTGACGTGCTCGGTTGCATGTTGCCGCAGGTCCCCGCACGGCCTGCAGGGGGCGACCGGGCATTTAGTTTAGCTCATGGGTTCCCAAACTGGGGGGCATGAAGAAATTCCGGGGGGGGGCTGAGGCAACCCAGCCCCCCCCATCAAGTTTTGCTGCCCCAGTCAGTTCCTTTTTTTGCTCAACAAGTTTTGCTGTTGGGGGGGGGGGGCGTGAGGGTTTTTCAAAAATCAAAAAGGGGGCTTGATGCCGAAAAGTTTGGGAACCACTGTAGCTGTACTGCAAAGCCCGGGCAGCTCGCACACGCAATGGAAATAAACCCCAGGTGGCAGCTGACCGAAGAGGTGGTGAAACTGACTCCTGTTTTGAATAGTGAAAAACTGTATCGCCAACCGCAAAGGTTCGACGAATGGGTGGCTCCCAGAATCATGAGCTTGGCATAAGACAGATGAGACTTAAAAAAACCCAATAAATTGGAGGTGCTTTTATTTGCTTTTTGAACCCTTAGGGTGCACCCCGGTCACATTTTCAAAATCTGGCGGGTGAGAGGATTATTTTTTTAAAGAATGAATGCTGAGAGTCACATGACTCCAGAAGTTGGGGCTCTAAGCAAAATACAGTGAGAGCTGGTAAAGCTGCAAGAGACACATGTGCAGGGTGCAAATGCCACTCTAAGGCCATGTCTTCCCTTGCTGCATCGGAGATTGATCTTCTGTGGTTTATTTTAGCAGGTCTAGTTAAGAACATAAGAATGGCCATACTAGGTCAGACCAAAGGTCCATCTAGCCCAGTATCCTGTCTGCCGACAGTTGCCAGTGCCAAGTGCCCCAGAGGGTGGTGGACCGAAGAAAATGATCAAGGGATTTGTCTCCTGCCATCCAACTCCAGCCTTTGACAAACAGAGGCCAGGGGCACCACTCCTTATCCCTTTTATGGACCTAACCTCCATGAATTTATCTAGCTCTTTTTTAAACTCTGCTATAGTACTACCCTTCACAGCCTCCTCTGGCAAGGAGTTCCACAGGTTGACTGTGCGCTGTGTGAAGAAGAACTTTTATTAGTTTTAAACCTGCTACCCATTAATTTCATTTGGTATCCTCTAGTTCTTATATTATGGGAATAAGTAAATAACTTTTCTTTATTCATCCTTTCCACACCACTCATGATTTTATATACCTCTATCATATCCTCCCTCAGTCTCCTCTTTTCCAAACTGAAAAGTCCCAGTCTCTAGCCTCTCCTCATATGGGACCGTTCCAAACCCCTAATCATTTTAGTTGTCCTTTTCTGAACCTTTTCCAATGCCAAAATATCTTTTTTGAGGTGAGGAGACCACATCTGTATGCAGTATTCAAGATGTGGGCATACTATAGTTTTATACAGGGGCAGTAAGATATTCTTCGTCTTATTTTCTATCCCTTTTTTAATAATTCCTAGCATCCCATTTGCTTTTTTGACTGCCGCTGCACACTGCATGGACATTTTCAGAGAACTATCCACGACAACACCAAGATCTCTTTCCTGATTAGTTGTAGCTAAATAGCCCCCATAATATTGTATGTATAGTTGGGTTTTTTTTCCAATGTGCATTACTTTACACTTATCCATATTAAATTTCATTTGCCATTTTGTTCCCCAATCACTCAGTTTGGTGAGATCTTTTTGAAGTTCTTCACAGTCTGCTTCGGTCTTGACTATCTTGAACAGTTTAGTATCATCCGTAAACTTTGCCAAACCGAACACTGAGGGTGGCTCTGGTTGGCGCCAGTACTTCTTGCAGTCACAAGGAGTAAGGGAAGCCGATGGGAGCGTTTTCTCCTGTCAGACTCCCTCTGTGAAGATGGCACCAAGCTCCGCTTAAGGTAAGCTAACTCCAGGTATGTATTCTATGTAGCTGGAGTTGCATACCTTAACCCGACCTTCCAGGTCTAATGTAGACTTGGCCAACCCAGTGCAACTTAGGCCAGGTCTACACTAACCCTGGAAGGTCAGGTTAAGATACATAACTCCAGCTACATAAAATATTACAAATGTATACAATGAACAGTAGGTGGGTGTGAGAGGCTGTCTAGTTATTTATTGAAGTTGAGTAAGGATAGCTGGTCAGAGCTGCATTTATTTTGGAATATTCAGTGTGAAATTTACACATGAACACTTATTTAAGAACCTGTCTGAACTGTGAATATAACCAAATAGTTATCTACTCTCCCTTATTTGTTCATATCCATATTTTTAAATGCTTAGGCTTTTCTCAACTGTAACTCGAACATTGGAGGAAATTTACCTGATGGTTACCTATTTTTTCCCCTGCTGATAATGCTACAGTTAAGCTTGCACACTTCTCATCTCTGGGGGCTAGAAGTCCATTGGACATTTTGCTAAATATCTGATGCATGAAATTATTACACAAATAGTATATTGTTATTATGTGTATTATTGTAGGATCTAGGGCCCCATTTTCTTAGTTACCATCCCCTTCATATGTGGCTTTCATTTACCTATTTCAAAATACCATGCTATTTCCACCAAACAGAATACATTACTACTCTACGCTTCCTGCCTGCAGCCCAAAGTGTTGATCCAAGAAAGAAAGGAGAAGAAAAGGAATGAATGAATCAGAAATGGCAGAAATGTTGCCATTCAAATATTCTGACATTGCTTGTGAAGTCAGGTCTGGGCCTCCTACTGGCATGGAAGAGAAAGCAAATTGGCTTACACCCCAGCTTGTGGGAGTTTGAGAACAGAAAGCAGAATCTTTAGTGGATCCAGATTTAGTTTTTGGCATGATCGAGGTCTCTCGAGCTTCTCCAAAAGTCTGTTGGTGATGTCATCATCACGCCCACAGCAAACCCCCAGTAACTGAAGTGATTAAGTTGCCACATTAACAAAAAGAAAAGAATTGAAAGCTATAGGGTTCCAAGAGCCAACTGCTGTCTCTATCGGTGTACTTGACCCTGCCCGCAAAATTCTCTTTGAATCCCCACATTGTCTCTGCCAACAAGTGAACTTTCTCAAAAAATGTTTTAGAACAGCAATAGGTATTACACAGGCAAGCCCCTTGCCAACAAATGCCTAACTCCCATTCTCCAAAGGACACTTTGATTTCTTTCAAATTGTTCCAGACCATCTATTTTTCTTTCCTTATAAATTACTCTTTGGCTCTCAGTCCTCCTGACTTGTTACACTATAATATTACAGAACTGTGAAACCCAATCTATTCTACTCCTGAAAGCCAAGATGTGCTATCCAGCTTCAGTTCATTGTCTCTCTGGTCATAAGGAAGAGCGCTGTGGATGAAAGGTAAGTATCAGTAGGACTGGGTCCATGAAAAAAGGTGATGTGCTGAAAGGGAGGTGTCATCTCTCTGCCAGAATGATCAGTGAAACAATAGTAACGAGCCTGGAACAATTTACCAAGAGCTGTGGTGTAGAGGGAGTTGGGTCTGTTTAGTCTGCAGAAGAGAAGAGTGAGGGGAGATTTGATAGCAGCCTTCAACTTCCTGAAGGGAGGTTCCAAAGAGGATGGAGAAAGGCTGTTCTCAGTAGTGACGGATGGCAGAACAAGGAGCAATGGACTGAAGTTGGGGTGGGAGAGGTCCAGGTTGGATATTAGGAAAAACTATTTCACTAGGAGGGTGGTGAAGCACTGGAATGGGTTACCTAGGGAAGTAGTGGAGTCTCCATCCCTAGTGGTGTTTAAGTCTCGGCTTGACAAAGGCCTGGCTGGGTTGATTTAGTTGGGATTGGTCCTGCCTAGGACTCGATGACCTTCTAAGGTCTCTTCCAGCTCTATGGTTCTATGATTCTAGAGTCCATCACCAAGAATTTTTAAATCAAGATGAGATGTGTTCCTCCTAAAAGATCTGCTCTAGGAATTATTTGAGAGAAAATTTAATAGCTTGGATTATACAGTGGTTTAAACAAGATGAGCACAGTGGTTCCTTTGGGTCTGGGAATTGATAAGAGCCTAGTAATGTGTGGTATCTCCAGGGATAGGAGAAGGGAAAAGGACTAGAGGCTAACGGTAGCTGTTCTTGGAGATGGAGGTTGCCTGTGGAGAAAGGTCAGATTCATTGCATCAGCAGCAAAGCAGCAACTCATTGAATACCTGCAGCTTCACAGCTGTTGGCACACTTCATGTTCTGGCCACCCTGAACATCATGGTGACCGCAAGCGCAGAGCCTTTTGTTCCAAAACTGCTGGACCCTAACATTTAAGCCAAAAGAATCTCCATTAGTTTTAGCCATGTAAAGGATATGATAAATCAGTGCACTTCCAGTTGCATCCAGAAGATGGCAATATATATATATATATATATATATATATATATATATATAATTCTCTCTCTTGCTCGCTCCTAGATATATATATATATATATATATATATATATATATATGCCAGTTCACAATCACTTCCAACTAATCCAGTGGTTTTCAAACTTTTTTTTCTTATGACCCAGTTGAAGAAAATCATTGATACCTGCAACCCAACATCATTTGACTAGAGTGTGGTCTCCGGGATGGGCCAGAGGAGGAGAGCTTTGGGGTGGAGGAGGAAGCTCTGGCTTTGAGGGTGGCAGGAGTGTGGCAGGAGGGTCTTACCTTGAGCGGCTCCCAGTCAGTGGTGCAGTGGGGGGGGGGGGCTAAGGCAGCTTCCTGCCTCTTCTGGCACCACAGACAATGCTGCACCCCAGAAGCAGCCAGCAGCAGGTTCTAGCCAATGGGAGTGCAGAGCCAGTGGGCATGTGCTGCTTCCTGCCCCCCACCCCTCATACCGAGGAGCCGGGCTCTTGCCAGCTGCTTCTGGGGCACAGAACACTCTGCGGTGCAAGGAGAGGCAGGTAGCTACCCTTAGCACCTCCACTGCTCACCTGATCCCCCTGCAGCAAGGAGACCCAGTGCCTAACATTCCATGACCCGGAGTTTGAAAACCACAGCTCTCATCTATTTCATTTAGGGTTTCTTCAGAGCCATTACCCTAGCATCTAAATGTTTCCCTGTAAAGTTTTGTAGTAAGGTCCTCCCATAGTGGATTTTGTGGGGTTTCCTAGCTAGAGGAGGCTCTCATAATCATCACTAGAAAAGCCTGATTAAGTTAGTGGATGGTTTAGTGCTCTAAGACCCAAGTTTAAAACATTCCCTGAAATCATGTGTTTGAACTACTGCAGTGTCATCTCTAATCTTCTGTTGTTCCGAGGTAGAATGGTTGAATTCAATGCACTTTGCTCTCTCTTTCTGTGTCTGTGCCAGATGAGATTTTAAAAGGAACCCAGGTCGCCTCTGCACGGCTTGGTGACTGGATGCAACACAAATATTAAAAAGATACATTGGCATTGGAAAAGGTTCAGAAAAGGACAACAAAAATGATTAGGGGTTTAGGGCTGCCATATAAAGAGAGATTTAAAAGACTGGGACTTTTCAGCTTAGAAAAGAGGAGACTCTTGCTACGTCTATACTGCAGCCTATTTCCACAAAAGCTTATGCAAATGAAGCGCGGAGTAGAATATGGCCACACTTAATTTGCGTAATTAATTAGCAGCCGTTTTTGTGCAAGAAGCTTTTGCGCAAAAAGGAGCTGTGTAGATATATAAGAACATACATAAGAACGGCCGTACTGGGTCAGACCAAAGGTCCATCTAGCCCAGTAGCCTGTCTGCCGACAGTGGCCAGCACCAGGTGCCCCAGAGAGGGTGGACCGAAGACAATGATCAAGCGATTTGTCTCCTGCCATCCCTCTCCAGTCTCTGACAAACAGAGGCCAGGGACACCATTTCTGTCCCCTGGCTAATAGCCTTTTATGGACCTAACCTCCATGAAATTATCTAGCTTCTCTTTAAACTCTGTTATAGTCCTAGCCTTCACAGCCTCCTCTGGCAAGGAGTTCCACAGGTTGACTACATGCTGTGTGAAGAAGAACTTTCTTTTATTAGTTTTAAACCTGCTACTCATTAATTTCATTTGATGTCCTCTAGTTCTTCTATTATGGGAACTAATAAATAACTTTTCTTTATTCGCCCTCTCCACACCACTCATGATTTTATATACCTCTATCATATCCCCCCTCAGTCTCCTCTTTTCTAAACTGAAAAGCCCCAGTCGCTTTAACCTCTCTTCATATGGGACCCATTCCAAACCCCTAATCATTTTAGTTGCCCTTTTCTGAACCCTTTCCAAGGCCAAAATATCTTTTTGAGGTGAGGAGACCACATCTGTACACAGTATTCAAGATGTAGGCGTACCATAGTTTTATACAGGGGCAGTAAGATATTCTGTGTCTTATTTTCTGTCCCTTTCTTAATAATTTCTAGCATCCTATTTGCCTTTTTGACCGCCGCTGCACACTGTGTGGAAGTTTTCAGAGAACTATCCACGATAACTCCAAGATCTCTTTCCTGATTTGTCATAACCAAATTAGCCCCCATCATACTGTACGTATAGTTGGGGTTATTTTTCCCGATGTGCATTACTTTACACTTATCCACATTACATTTCATTTGCCATTTTATTGCCCAATCACTCAGTTTGGTGAGATCTTTTTGGAGTCCCTCACAGTCTGCTTCTGTCTTGACTGTCCTAAACAGTTTGGTATCATCCGCAAACTTTACCACCTCACTGCTTACCCCTTTCTCCAGATCATTTATGAATAAGTTGAAAAGGATTGGTCCCAGGACTGACCCTTGGGGGACACCAATAGTTACCCCCCTCCATTCTGAAAATTCCTACCCTTTGTTTCCTGTCTTTTAATCAGTTCTCAATCCAAGAAAGGACCTTCCCTCTTATCCCATGGCCATGTAATTTACACAAGAGCCTTTGGTGAGGGACCTTGTCAAACGCTTTCTGAAAATCTAAGTATACTATATCTACTGGATCCCCTTTGTCTGCATGTTTGTTAACCCCTTCAAAGAACTCTAATAGATTAGTAAAACATGATTTCCCTTTACAGAAACCACGTTGACTTTTGTCCAACAAATTATGTTCTTCTACGTGCCTCACAATTTTATTCTTTACTATTGTTTCGACTAATTTGCCCGGTACTGAAGTTAGACTTACCGGTCTGTAATTGCCAGGATCGCCTCTAGAGCCCTTTTTAAATATTGGTGTCATGTTGGCTACCTTCCAGTTATTAGGTACGGAAGCCGATTTAAAGGATAGGTTACAAACCACAGATAATAGTTCAGCAATTTCCCATTTGAGTTCTTTTAGAATCCTTGGATGAATACCATCCGGTCCCGGAGATTTGTTAACATTAAGTTTTTCTATTTGTTCCAAAACCTCCTCTAATGACACTTCAATCCAGGACAGTTCCTCAGATTCATCACCCACAAAGGACGGTGCAGATTTGGGAATCACCCTAATGTCCTCAGCCGTGAAGACTGAAGCAAAGAAATCATTTAGTTTATTCGCAATAGCTTTATCATCCTTGATTGCTCCTTTTATATCTTGATCGTCTAGGTGACCCACAGGTTTTTTAGTAGGCTTCCTGCTTCTAATGTACTTAAAAAACATTTTGATATTTCTTTTTGAGTTTTTGGCTAGCTGTTCCTCAAAATCTTTTTTTGCTTTTCTTATTACATTTTTACACTTGATTTGACAGTGTTTATGTTCCTTTCTATTTATCTCACTAGGATTGGACTTCCACTTCTTAAAAGATGCCTTTTTGTCCCTCACTGCTTCTTTTACATGGTGGTTAAGCCACGGTGACTCTTTTTTAGGTCTCTTGCTATGTTTTTTAATTTGGGGTATACATTTAAGTTGGGCCTCTATTATGGTGTCTTTAAAAAGTTTCCATGCAGCTTGCAGGGATTTGGCTCTAGTCACTGTGCCTTTTAATTTCTGTTTAACTAACCTCCTCATCTTTGTGTAATTCCCCTTTTTGAAATTAAATGCAAGAGTTCTGGACTGCTGAGGTGTTCTTCCCACCACAGGAATCTTAAATGTTATTATATTATGGTCACTATTCCCAAGCAGTCCTGTAACGGTTCTCTCCTGGACCTGATCCTGCGCTCCACTCAGGACTAAATCGAGAATTGCCTCTCCCCTTGTGGGTTCCTGTACCAGCTGCTCCAAGAAGCAGTCATTTAAGCCATTGAGAAATTTTCTCTGTTTCTCTTCCTGAGGTGACATGTATCCAGTCAATATGGGGATAATTAAAATCCCCCATTATTATAGAGTTCTTTATTTTGGTAGCCTCTCTAATCTCCCTCAGCATTTCAATGT
The DNA here is from genome assembly GCA_032595735.1 of Pelochelys cantorii. NCBI lineage: Eukaryota > Metazoa > Chordata > Testudines > Trionychidae > Pelochelys > Pelochelys cantorii. The sequence goes on from CM064347.1 coordinate 9,807,641, forward strand.
CAGTATCGCTGTCCTGGTCAGGTGGTCGGTAATATATCCCTACTGCTAATTTCTTATTATTGGAGCATGGAATTACTATCCATAGCGATTCTATTGAACATGTTGATTCATTTAATATATTTATTTCATTTGATTCTACATTATCTTTCACATACAGTGCCACCCACCCAGCCTGCTCTATCCTTCCTATATATTTTATATCCCGGTATGATTGTGTCCCACAGATTTTCCTCATTCCACCAGGTTTCAGTGATGCCTATTATGTCAATCTCCTCCTTTAATATGAGGTACTCTAGTTCACCCATCTTATTAGTCAGACTCCTAGCATTTGTGTAGAAGCACTTTAAAAATTTGCCACTGCTTATTTGTCTGCCCTACCCTGATGCATTGGATTCCTTTATATGCAGTTGTTTGTCTGCTCTGGCCCATGGTTTGTCTTCTCCCCTCCTCTCTTTCTGACTACAGCTTAGAGAATCTCTATCAATGGATTCTCCTCGAAGAGAAGTCTCCATCCGAATTACGTGCATCTCCGCACCAATCGGCTTTCCCCCATCTCTTAGTTTAAAAACTGCTCTACGGCCTTTTTAATGTTTAGTGCCAGCAGTCTGGTTCCACCCTGGTTTAGGTGGAGCCCATCCTTCCTGTATAGGCTCCCCCTCTCCCAAAAGTGTCCCCAGTTCCTAATAAATCCAAACCCCTCTTCCCTACACCATCGTCTCATCCATGCATTGAGACTCTGAAGCTCTGCCTGCCTACCTGGCCCTGCGCATGGAACTGGAAGCATTTCCGAGAATGCCACCATAGAGGTCCTGGATTTCAGTCTCCTTCCTAGCAACCTAAATTTGGCCTCCAGGACATCTCTCCTACCCTTCCCGACGTCATTGGTACCTACATGTACCACGACCACCGGCTCCTCTTGCGCAAAAACAGCTGCTAATTGATTATGCAAATGAAGCACGGTGATAGTCTACTCCGCGCTTCATTTGCATAAGCTTTTGCAGAAGAAGGCTGCAGTATAGACGTAGCCTAAGGGGAGATAGGATAGAGGTCTATAAAATTATGATTGGTGTGGAGTGAATAAGGAAAAGTTATTTACTTGTTCCTATAACACAAGAACTAGGGGTCACCAAATAAAATCAATAGGTAGCAGGTTTCAAACAAACAAAAGGGAGCTTTTCTTCAAGCAATGCACAGTCCACCTGTAAAACTCCTTGCCAGAGGAGGTTGTGAAGACCAGGAATTTAAAAGGATTAAAAAAAGAAGATAAATTCATGGAGGTTAGGTCCATCAATACTTAACCAGGATGGGTAGGAATGGTGTCCCTTGCCTCTGTTCACCAGAGGCTGGAAATGGATGACAGGAGAGGGATCACTTGGTGATTTTCTGTTCACTCCCTCTTGGGCACCTGGCATTGGCCACTGTCGGCAGACAGGATACTGGGCTAGATGGACCTTTGGTCTGACCCAGTATGGCCGTTCTTATGTTCTCTCTCCAGTAGAGGGCAGCAAATGAGCATTGGTCTGTGAAATACCTCCAGCAGTTGGCTCAATGACAAATTTAATGCTAGCTATCACTCCCAACAATGCCAGTAGGCAGAGGGGAAGAAAGAGATCTATCACAGCATTGAACCTACTGTTGTATTATTTGTAGATGCTGCTTCTCAGCTTGGATGCAGGGAAACAATGTGCATTTCTTCTGTGCTTTGCTTGACATATTTTGTCTATTTCAAAACATCCATATAATTCTAAAGCAGTAGCAAAGTATGTGGCCAGCGCGCATTATTATTTATTTTTATTTGCCTTAAAGGAGTTTGGTCGGTATCAAAATACCTCGGCCAGCAGCCATTTTTATCATTGCAGAGTTAGCTGAGAAACTAGCTTGGGGCTGCACCTTGTATGCAGATGCTTGCTTTGCAGATGCAGCGATTGTGCCTAAGTGTCTAGGAGCAATGCACACTTTTTACAGAGCAGTGACAAGCCAAGATGTGGGTAGAGGTGTAGTCCGCCACTGACCCAACTGATCTCATAAAGCAGTCTAGTACACACTGCGCCAAATGCATCCTTGGTGGAACAAGATTCTTGCCCAACTAGTGCAATTACAACCCTTATCTGTGCCAGTGAAACTCACAAGAGAGAACAAAAGTATACCTATATTCTGAGAGGGTAAAGCAGCTACACAGTCAGATCAATAACATACCAGGAGCAGCCAGGTAACTGGTGTATAGGTCATTAGATATTTGCTCCCAGGAAATTAAATAATAGTTCTGCATTCTGTAGGGCTGTTCTTCTTCCCCTGTTGGATCATGCTGAAAGAATCATTTCTTCTTCTGTGTTTGCTCTTAGATAAATTTAAAAGAGATCATCAGTGCATTTCTCTGACGTACAGGTGATTAGTTCCCATTCATTTCACTATCAGTGCCAACGCTTCCATTTTCCCATAGAAACCCCTGATGGCAATTAAATGAGGGAGAGGCTCTCTGGGAGGGGGGAGAAAACAGACTAAAAAAAGAGTTTGTGTGTGTTTGACTGTGAATGGGAGAGAGGGCAGAAGATTACAGATGAAATTTAGGGGATGATACCAAGGGGTGTAGGCTGAGAGTTAAGTTTCATAACAAACAACTAGATCATGACTTGCAGAAGAGGTGCCATAAACTGTAGTTCAAAAGTCAATGAATACTTTTTGTTTGGGTTAAATATTGGCCTGCAGTATTTACAACCCAAAGATAAGATTAAAAGGACTTCAGTTTGACTTGGCAAATTTCCACAGCTCCCCAGTGTGACGCTTAGGGTTAGATGCTCAAAACCAGTCAGCACCCAGTGGTTCTGAGCGCAAATGAAAAGCTGATCACTTATTTTTGTCTCTAAACAGGAGCTGAGAACTTCTGAAAATTTGATCTCCCGCTGCTTCAATTTTCCTTCTGTAAAATGGGGATAACACCAGCGCCTTAACCATCTTAGCCTTTTTTCTCTTCCTAAGTATCCCTACAACCAGTGTCCCCCCTAATTGTGTTACATGCATGTGCAGAATAAATTTTGTTATGTGCAGCAAGGCATGTGCAGATGTGCACCACCAACAGAAACACATGCTGCCAGCGGTGGGCACTCTGCTAATCAGCTGGGCAACACCTGAATGTCTCCTGGGTGGCCACCCAAGCGCTCAGCTTATGGGGGATACTACAAGCTGCAACTTCTCGCCCATTATGCCTTGAGCTTGTATGATTCCTCTAGGTCGGTGATTCACAACCATTGTGGGCTGCATATATACATATCCACACAATATATATACACTTAACATATGGACTGGAGATGTCAGATGCACTGCAGCTATATGTGGAATGGGCCACAAGCAGCCTGGGGGATGAGAACCACTGCTCTAGGGTGCTTCTGTGATACACCTGAATAATAAGTGAAACTGACTATAAATCAGAGCAAAATTGACTAGCCTGTGTCAATCCTCCCATGGTGAGTGAAGGGCAATATAAATAAAGACACAGCAAAACCAAAATCATTAATGGCAGAAAGTAAAGGTGATGAAATCAGTGCACCTTGCTGAGTGAATAATCTAGCCAGTGTTTCTCAACCAGTGGTACCAGTACCCTTAGGGGTACTCGAGAGAAGTCTGGGGGGGTATGTCACCACAACTGAAATTTGGAGAAAACTGAATTTTTGTTTTAAGTTTTACAGCGCTTTATTATTTTTGTACCTTTTACACCCAAAAATGTCATTGCCCGCCTGGCTACGATTAAGTTGTTTAAACAAATGTGTTGCAATGGTAAAAAAAAAAAAAAAAAGTGTGTCTGAAAACTGTAGGTACTGGGAGTACTATAATTTTTTTTTGAAAAAGGGGTACTTTATAAAAACCCTGAAGAAACACTGATCTAAGCTCTCCGCCCTCCAGCCACAAGGTACCTAAGCATGTACCAGACTATTGAGAGTCCTTCCTCCCCCCGCTGACCTGCAAGAGATACATTTTAGAAGGGTCCTCAGATTAGTCTGAAACAAAAGACTGAACTATGTAGCACTCTGTCAGTATTCAGATTAGTCTGCATCTGCAAACACAAGGAGGGGTCCGGAAGCACCATAGAGACTCTCAGATTTATTTGGGCGTGAGCTCTGGCGGCTGAAAAACGCATTTTGGTGGGGCAGGGGGGAGGTGCCTGAACTTGGCCCTCTCTCTTTAAATGTTTCCATGGAAACTTTTAACGCCCCAAAACTATAACTCACCCGCCAGGCCTGCGCCTCTGCCTGGATAAATCAGTGTCAGCGGGGGGGGGCGCCTGCAAATGCGCTGGGGAGCGCACGCTGCGAGCCAAGTCCACCCCCCCCCCACACACACACATCCCAGCAGCCTGGCTGTGGTCCTGCCCCCTCTCCCCCGCACTCAGCCCCGCACCCCCGCTCACGGGAAGGAAGTTGGCCGAGGGGAGGGAGCCGCGGCTGCAGCTGGCGCAGGCGGCTCCTCCTCCGCTAGCGGTCGCCGGGCGGGCGATCCGAGCAGGCAGGGGACAGCTGACGCCCCCCCCCGCACCCCCCCGCCGCCCCAGCTCCTGCGGGGGGACCCCGAGGGAGGCAGCACAGCGGGAGCCGCCGCTGGCCGAGGGGGACGCGTTGTTGCTGCGCGGCGGCGGCTTTGTCTGCACCTTCCCCCCCCGGCAAAAGGGGGAGAGTTGCTGGATTGGAGCCGAGCCGGGGGGGGGCGCCCCTCTTGTGGCTGGGAGTTCGCACCCCCCGCCCCGAACCGAGCCCAGGATTGTGGGGTTCCCTTACCCCCCCCCTCCAGCCGCGGAGGAGGGGCTGGTTTTTCTGTGCCTTGCCCAGCGCCGGGACGCAGGAGAGGCGAGCCGGGGGGGGGGGTGTCTGCGCGCTGTCCCCCCACTCCCGCTGCCTTTGTTTGCCTGCCACGTCCCCCCCCCGCCTCCGGGCAGCCGCAGACAAAAGCCGGCTGGAGACGAGCAACTCCCAGGGAAGGTGGGAGCGACAGAGGCCACCGACGGAGGGGGCAGGGCGGGGATGGTTTCCTGGCCCCCCACGCACGTGGGGCTGCTTTGCGGGGCGTAACTGGAGAGGGGTGCAGCGAGCTGTGTGTATCTGGGGGGATCGATGCAGCGAGGCGCCTCTGGGCTGGGGTCTGTTCAGTATCACTGCCCAGATCAGCCCGGGGAGGGAGGAAGGAGCCGTCGAAGCCCCCCCCCCCACCCCCTCTGTGTTTTGCCCCGCGATGCTTCCTGCCTGGGCTGCAGAGCAACATGGAAAAGCGCAATAGCGCGGCGCCTCCAGATCCAAGGAGGGAGGAACTGAAACTAGCGGCTGGCGAGGGTCCTCAATGAGGAGAGGAGGAGAGAGGCGACTCTGACCGCAGGGTTGGCCGCGAGCAATTCCCCCAGAGCAATTCTCGTTTCTTTTTTTAAAGAAAGGATCCGTTACTCTGCCGGCTATGGAGGAGTGGCGGCAGTGCGGCCGCTGGCTTATAGACTGCAAAGTTTTGCCCCCCAACCACAGGGTGGTCTGGCCCTCGGCCGTGGTGTTTGACCTGGCGCAGGCTTTGAGAGATGGAGTCTTACTCTGCCAGCTGCTTCATAACCTGTCCCCTGGATCTATTGATCTCAAGGACATCAACTTCAGGCCACAGATGTCACAGGTAAATGGGCGCCACAGGTAAATGGGGGAGGGGGATGTGCAGTATTTGAAGGAAACTGTGTCTTAGCCCCCAGGAAATAGCCCAGGTGGTGGGGATTAGATGCTAATTGGGATGCCAGCAACTTGAATCTAGTCAGCTTAAAAAAACAACAACTTGGATTAAAAGTAGCTTCAGGTCCTATATGTGCTTTTGAGTCCATCCCTCCCTCTTGCCAACTGCTGTGTGTGTCTGTTCTCATAGGGTTCTTTTTTTAAAAAAGCATCTTTTCCTTGTTGTGTGGCAGGCCCCCGAAAGAGGGCAAAGTGAGTATCCTCCGGGAAGGGTGAAAGCGGCCACATAGAAAAGTTCTGGCCAGCTATAAAACATAAACAAGCTGGCAAAATGGACTAGTCTTAGGTGGTGCGTGTGACAAACAGGTACACCAAACTCAGATGGAAATGGTTTTGCTGGTTAATAAGGTGACTGCGTGACTTTTAGTTTTGATATTTGGGTTTCAAATGCTACCCTGAAAATTTACTAGCTCAGAAACAAAATCCCACTTTTTTCTATCTTGATTTAAAGGAAAAAGGTCTAGTCATCTGACAAAAATAAAAAAACGACTTGCCCTGGATGAGACGAATTCTTCAAAGCTCTGGTAAACTCTGCCTTCACCATAGCATGATAGCATCGCTTCCTCTCCTAGCTGACAGAGCAATCTTATGAGGGATTCCTACTCCTTTACAGTCCCAAAAAATGAATGGGATCCCTCACTGGCTCAGGAGTTTGTGCTCACAGATTACCTGGTAGTATTGGGTCACAGGGTGTAAACCATGTATGATGATTCTTTTTAAGGCTCCTCTGGTAAGGGAACCCTGTTAGGTAGTTCTAGGTCAACTTTTGCAGTCAGATTAGCATGGGTGTACTCATCTCTCCCATTGTGTACATGTACAGATTGGCCTGATTGGCTCTTGAGGTTTTACACACTTAAAAAGTTTTCTTTCAAAAATAATCAAACCAGAAATGTTTCTGAATTCTTTTTAATTTTGCTGAAAAATTTGTTTTTACAACCTGAACATTTGCTCTAGAAGTGCATGGGAACCAGAAAATGAAATTAACTAGAAACAAAAATGAAGCAGGCTATTCTGTCTTCACTGGCCATTCTGAACTCCTGATGGAAACAAGTAGCCTATATGTTGATGAGTAGATATTAAATGTGTCCTGTTCTAATAACCTCAGGTTTTATTGCTAACAAAGGCAAAGGAATGTTGGGAGTATCCAGGTGATCTTTTCCAAACATGCATTTTAACTTGACAACTCTCAAAGACAACTAACAAGTCCTCTTAAAGCCCAAATGTCTGCATTGCAACCTTCCTCTCTGTCCTAGGCCGGCCTTTGGTTTTGTTCCATCAATGAGTTTTGCATGTTTTCTAGTAACTTTTTCAGCTGTTGTGACTTCTTGCCTAGTAATCTGTATGTTTTTAAGAAAATACACACTGAAGAACTTGGATCGAAAGCGTACAATAGTTTTCAAGGACTCTGTGTTTTATACTTATTCCTCTGTTTAATACTTTACTTACTCCTAATTCTGCAAAGATTAAACACTTACTTAACCTTTACATGTTAGTAGCCTGGTTTATACAGATGAATAATCTCATGAAGTTAAAGCAGACCACCTATGTAAGTCTTTCCTGCTCCTCCAACTACTGTTACAAGGAAGAATAAGACGGTACCTCCTTATGCTGGTAAAGGAGACTCATCAGTTAATCCAGCAAAGCCAAACATTGTGGTTTTCCCAAAATGTAACAATCAACCGAGATTGCCGTTTTGGCATTTGCATTACAAACAGATCAAACTGCCTTTCCCAGAAGCTGGTTTCAGTGTTTGATCTCTTTGCGCTAGTTTATGTTGGGATGAGAGATCTAGTTGTATGATGGAATGATCTGTGCATTCTTGGAGCACCGTGAAGATGACACATCGTGCAGCCTTTTCTTGTAAGGAAACATGACAGCCCTCCAAGTATTCTTTAAGTTCCAGATCTACTGTGTATGGAAGTCAGTGGGTGACACCTGCCACTGAGGAATGATGCCTGCTTTCTGAGGCTAGGGCTATAGAGGAGTTAAATATACCATTAGTGGTGGATTAATTTTAGAGCTGTTTAGAACCGATTCTGATGAAAGGACTGGAAGCCGTGTGAAGTTAGGATTTCTGGCATATTACATAAAACTAGACAAAGCTGAATGAAAGGGTCTTCCTAGTTTTTAGTCTAAAAATGCCCTTCTTTTTAGTGACACTAGCAAAGTTCTCTAAAGCCAAAACATTTTAAGTTTTTTAATCTTGAAAACTGATTATGATGAGAGAACCTATAATGTTGTGAGTGAGCTTAAATGTTACAAGGATGTCCATCTTGCAACAAAGAACTTTGTAAATCATTTCCCCTTTCGCTCCCCAAGCCCCTTTTCCTCTCATGTCAGAATTTGGGGTTAATCGCTTACCTGCCAGCTTTGCATTCAGGAGCTAGTGATTCTCCAAGGGTAGCTGGTGGCTTCCCAAAACACCTGAAATAGCTCCAGGGTTATCTTGCACCACTCCTTGCCTTGTTCCAGGGGTCTGTGAAGCTGTCCGCTGCTGGAGCTAATAGTCCTTTGACAGGAAAGGAAGGATGGCCTAGTGATTAGGGCATTCACCTAGAAATTGGGAGGCATGCCTAATTCCTTGCTCCGCCACAGACTTCCTCTGTGCCATGACCTTGGGCAAGGCGTGGGGCATGACAAATGCAGATGTGGGGGCCTGCAAGAGCACCCCAGAACCTTGTCTCTACAGGCTTTGGTACCAAAACTTCTCCCCCAAATCCTAATACCCAGACTTTGGGGAATCCGCTGCCACCACCCAAGTAATTCCATGAAAAATCAGGGAAGAAATCACTTGGGAAATTCCCTCCCTATGGCAAAACTTTCTCCTTGCCCCAACCTCCGTTTTGCTTGAAGTTGGGAATAACAGAGGGGACCCACAGACAGACCTTCCAGGACACAAAAATCAACCAGTACCAGTTAATTAGAAGAAAGGAAACAAACTTTTATTATCAGAACAAAGCTACAGTTGCAAGCATAGTAAAGTGGCTAGATGGAAAGGGCCACCAATTGAGCTAAATACTGACAGGGACTAACAGCTTTAGTTGCAAAAGAGGAAACCCCCCCCCCCACACACTTAACAGCTCAGACATTAGTTCCAAATTCCCAAACAAGGAAAACAATAAAACCTGATGGACTAGCTAAACTTTTTCCTACTTACACATTGTAAGAAGTCTGTTTTCGGAGAGAAAAGTGTCTTTCATCTCCCTTCATACCTGGAAGAAACTGCTCTAAAAATCTCAAACCCAGAAGAGAGAGAAAAAAGCCCCTCTCTTTCAGTTTGAAATTCCTACCTGCATTGTCATTGGCTGACCACCCGATACCTGGCTAGGTACAGGAGACATAGTTAACCCCTTAATCACCATATGCTGATTGGCACTCTTGATTATGACCACACTTATTCCCATTGTACAGATGAGGAACTGAGGCTAAGAGTGCTGCCCTGCCTCACAGCGGTGTTGTGGGGATAACTGCATTATAGACTGAGAGGTTTAGATACTATGGCTTTGGGGCACAGGCGACACATGGGGGGGCACCAGGGGCCATGTGCCCCCAGTGCCATGGGCAGGAGGGGCTGGTTGGCTGGGAGACTAGGGGGGGCAAATCTGGTGCCTACAGCAGGGATGTATCCCTCACCTTCCGCATTCACTGGCAGTAATGGGGGAGGCAGAGCACTGGCCCCAGTTTCCTCTTCTCTGCGGTGGTGTGGGGGGGGGGGAGTGGATCCCTGCTGCCAGCACCAGCCCTTGGCTCCACTAGTCCCCTGAGCTGCACTGCTTGGGAGAGGGGGAAGAGGTGGGGAGGGGACGGAGCAAGAGCATGGAGTAGCAGAGCCTGGGGCAGCGAGGGTTAGCCCAGTTCTTCCCCAGGCTTGGAGGGGTGTCATGTGGGTGGTGCCCCTTCACCAGTCTGCAATGGGGGCCATCTAAGATAAGTAAAGAAGGAACCCTGCATTTGAAATACAGATGTGCATACAGGGCATAGTGGCCTGATTTAGTTCAGCCGGATCTTTCTTTGTAGAGGAGTTCTCCACTTCACCTTAAATGCTGGCAAGAGACACTCAGAGCAGACACGATGCAGGCTGGGGACCATTCTGCCTTCAGTTTCACCTGCTCATCTCAGTGATGTAAATGGGATTACACAGGTGTGCAGCAAGAGGCAGAACTTTGCCTGCGGTGAGAGTTGGTGTCGGAGGCCAGCAGTGAAATTATGTCATGGTGAAAAGGAAAAGCTTTTTGATCCAGAGGACGCCGGTGTCCGTGACTTTTCCCTTTATGCCGATTAGCAGGGGAATTTATTTTACCTGCAGCCTCGAGAAGCATCCTGGAGAAGGCATCCTGTGAAGTGGATCTGTCAGGGCCTATCCTGCAACTTAGAAAAACCAGCCGTGTGAAAGGCAACAAGGACTTGCTTGTGTTTCGTGCAGCTGTGAGGTGAGCTGAGGATCATCTCGGATACTGTGCTGCACTTGTCGGGCAAAGGAGCCATGTGTCACAGAAAGTCAGTGCAGTGAGACAAGAGACGTGTTGCTCCTTGAGGCAGGGTGGAATTGGCGCAGGGGTAGATTCATTCTGACTCTCTGTAACAAGCCAGCTCCGCCAGTGGAGAGCTCCGCGTGGCTCATTCGTGTTGCATCGCAGAGACTTTGTTTTGTTCCCTGATGCTGCTGGGCAGGGTAAAATTTGCCAGCATAGAAGTCACCCCTAACTTTCTGAACCACAGCAGGGTAAGCAGAGACCTCGATGGCTGGGGCTGTGTTCTGCACATCTGTGCTGGCTTTAGCGAGACTGGAGGAAACCTGACTAATCCTATTGCTGTGGGAGCCAGCTCCAAAGTGGTGCCAAGTAGGAAAACCACTTTAATCCCCTCCCGTCCTTATTGATCTCTCACTTACTGTGATTGGGTGCATTGGGAGGTATTGTCGATTTCCTGCTGTTGGATGGATACAGGAGACCAGCTGATGCAAGAGACATCCTCCCTTGCAAAGTGCAAACAGCTGCTAGGGTGGAAGTCCTCCATCTCCCTCCAGCCCCTGCTTGGACTGTCTTCTCAACCCCCCTGGCACTCTCTGTGTCATCCTCTGTGGTCATGTTTGCTGCCACTATCGCTAATTTCCAGGCTCCTGGTTCGAGTCGTAGCTGTACGCTGCAGCTGTCTGCCTTGTCTCCGTTGCTCTTTTCATAATTAAAACAAGGAGACAGGTCTTATTTCCCCCCTTGCAAGAGAACTGCTTAGTTTTGAGTTTTTATTGCTGGTTAGATTTGCTTGTAATTTTGTTAAGTCTTTGACCCAAATACCAATTACATAAATGCCTCTGCCCTGTGATACAGCTTGGCAATTTTTCGCGGTTGTAATGTTGTTTGACTTCGCAGGGGCTTGATGGCAACTCAATTAATTTTCCCTGTGAAGGGAACCGTGACTGGTACTCACGCTGTTGCAAAGGCTAGTCAGAGGTGAGCTGCCGGATCAGGTCCTCGTTAAGCAAGGCGCTCGATGTGAGCAAACATCCGTGCCAGCACGGAGCCCCGGTTCCTTCAGTGAGGCTCTGGATCAGCTGTGTGGAGCCCTTTTGCCAGATAGGGACGTCGGTTTTGTATGATCCAGTGTTTCCATGGAGTATCTTGCAAACACGCTGATCTAATTAACCAGATTTGTAATAGCAATAGCAGCTCATTGTCCTTTGGGTCAAGATCTTATACAAAAGCCTCCATTGAGGGCTAAGTTCTACTCTGCTCTAAAAGATCTTTTCTGCCTGCTCTGTGAACTTTCAGCGATGAAGGGAACCTTCGGCATACCGAGGACAAGCACAAAAAACCTAACCCACCCAATTTGCCTTCTAGAACGTGCTTTCGAAGCCATTCTTACTAGGGATGTTAAATGTTGGTTAATTGAATAGTCGAGTAACCTCATGAATTCTTATGGTTAGTCGACTATTCTATAGTTCCTGGGGACGGGGACGGCAGCAACGCAGGGTGCCAGGCGGGAGCTAGTCTGTGAAGGGAGCCAGTTTAAAAACCGGCTGCCTGTCACCCTGTGCTGCTGCCTCTGATAAAGAGGCAGCAGTGCAGGGTGGCAGCAGACCCTCTCTGGGGGTGGGGGAAGTCTGAGCTCCTGGACCCGGCACGAACCGGACCTGAGCCAGGCTGCCTGCCCACCTGGATCCTAATGCACTTTAAATTCAGAGCCACAGCGGAGGTAGGTCCTGGACCCAGCGTGAGCCAGAACTGAGCCTGGCTGCTGGCCACCCTGCTAAAAAATTATTGGTTGTGGGGGAGGGGAATGCGTGTAGTCTATAGCATTCACCTAAAAGCTTTTGCTTCTCAGTTAATCGACTACACTATTATATCCCTAATCCTTACCCATACACAGAATATGCAGTGGCATAGGGCACCACTGGCTCTTAATGACCACCCACCTGCCTCTTCCTATCCCTGCTCTCCTCCTTCCAAACAGGATCTAATTAATGGAAATGTGTGAAAGCCTGCCAGAGCTATTAGCAGACACTGGAGCTGTGAAAAAGCCATTCAGGTGGCAATGAAACCATTTAACAGGCACCTGCCAACTCCAGGTCTAGACTATCAGTTTCTGAATTTACTGTGTGAGTCCACAAGGCCTTACTTTAAAAATAGTTTAAAAAATATTTCATTGGTATGTTGCTGAAGGTTATATAATCTTCTCTCTCAAAAATTGTCCTCCTCTCCCCTGGGTTGCCACCAGGCATGGAGGGGCCAGTTTAATAGTACTATGTAGGACCCTATAAATCCTAAGGACGGCCCTGGTTGTTTTTCTTATTCCATAGTTGGCTCATACTTGTAGTCAGAGCTGGGCAACTGTGATCTGGTGGTTTGAGCAGAGACTCTGGAAGTTGGGGGAACCATGGGCTTGGATCCCAGCTCTTCCATGGGCTTTCTCGTCAGTCTCGGCAAGTCAATTCATCTCCTTGCACCTCACTTACCCATCTGTAAAATGGGACCAATAATGCTTTTGTGAAATAACATGGACCTATGGATGATCAGCACAGAGGTCTGTGTTTGCCTGATAGGAATCTGGGCTGGGCCAGGATGCTGAACCACCACATACATAAAGAGCAAAATCACAGTAGTTAACCCAATGTCCACCGTGGCCTCTGGCCTTGACTAAACCAAGGCCGGTGGAGATGGGGAATGGTTGTTGGCTGCTCTAGAAGGCATGTAGGGAGAGACAGTAAGCTTCTTGGGATGCAGTAAGAAGAGCACTTAAGGGGAGCACCCAGTGAAACAGGCCTATCAATTGGTGTCCGGTCCACTCTCAAGGCAGAGGAAACAACAATAAATACTGGGGGAAGACAACGAATCCTGCCTCTGCAGCATTTTTATACCATTCGCTGCCAGCGCACTAAACCAACCTCTTCTTCCACCCATGTTTGTTTTGAATTTCAAGCTATGTGGGGAAAGGCAGTTGCAGGAGAAATTCTGTCTAGAAAGTCAGGCTCTCCGTTTTCTTTGGCCGATGCTCGGGTTTTGAACAAGGCCATTCACCCAAAGATAGCTGAGCTTGAAAGCCAACACCTGCCACCTTTCCTGTCTTGGCCAACTGGTGGCTTGCGATGGTGGGGGACTAGAATCTGTTCTGTAGGAAATTCCAACATTTTGATCTGAAATGTTGAAATTTCCTATGTTTTGGATCCATGGAGCCTAGTTCTCATTTTGCTGGTGGGTGCTTGACCCTCCTCCGCTCTAGGCCTGGCCCCACCTCTTCGCCCCTCTCCCACCACTTCCTCCCCTCCTCCCTGAGCACCCAACATCCACTCTCCTCCCCCTCCCAGAGTGTCGCAAACAGCTGAGGAAGAGGTGGGGAGGGGGGAGTAGGTAAGCGCAGGACTGCCAGTGCAAGAGAGGCATGCAGGGAGGATGCCAACGGGGGAGCTTGGTGCTCCAGCCCCAGACCACATACGGAGTCAGTGCCTAGGTTTGGGCCATTCCAAATGTTTTGTTTCAATATAATTAGCTTTATCAAAATACTCTCTCTTTTAAAAATGATTGAAATGGGTTTGTTTCCGCCGAATGTGTCCATTTTGATAAATTGACATTTTCTGTGGGAAACTTTAGACCAGCTCTGCTGGTTACAGCCCCAAGTGGCAGCAGGAATCCGCACCTTTTTGGTAACTGTGTAAAGTGTCCATAACACCTCCGGCTTCTCTAGACTACAGTGCTGTGGGGCATATAGCTATGCTGGAAGAACCTCCTAGTGGAGGTGCAGTGTAAGCCAACGGGAAGAATTCTGCCAGCATAGCCACGCCCCTTCCCTGATCATCGTTAGCTAAACCGATAGGAGTGCTCTGCGTGTGGTATAAAGGCCTGGAGATGCAGCCTGCCTCTCATTCTGCTTCCCTTTCTCAGCCTTGTATTTCCTTTACTCATATATGCTTTGGTGTTTGTCCAGTGTTTGCGTTAAGCTGTGAGCTTGTATGGTCACCCAGGAGAAATTCAAAAGCCACCCAGCTGATTAGCCCTCAGCCAGCAGCATGAGTTTATCCTGGTGGTGCAAATCTGCACTTGCCTTGGTGCATATAGCAAAATTTATTCTGCACATGGATGGAAATGTCCTTGAGTGAATTTCCTGATGTACAGGGTGATATCAGTTGAATAACACTCAGTTCCTGTCAATAAAATCAACCCCTTCTTGTAGGACAGAAGGAATTTCAAGTCTCCGGGACTGTAGTCGATATTTATATATCAGGAATCTTGATCTGTTTGTGAGCCTTTCAGGGAAAGCGTATTTTGTCAGTGTTCCGTGCTAAACTTTTTCCTGAGTGTAATGATGAAACTTTGCTCAATGTTCAAAGATCCTGCTCCCATGTACTTAAATATCTCCAGCGATCACACTGATGCCTGCTAATTATAGTCAGAAGGCAATAAAGACATCTTTCTGTGGAAATAAGTGCTCTGTGTCAACTGTGATCACTCTCAAAATGCCTGTTCCATACTAATGTTCTGATTGCTTTCACTCATATGTTTCCCTGCTGAGGCATAATAGCTGCAAAGATGCTGAAGTCCATATATGTCCATAGATTGGCATATGCCCCTTTACTTGTTTGCTTGAGGGGAGTGATAGCTTTGTGTACATTGAGGGACTGATCATCCAATATGCTAGGCATCCAAAACCCCATGGAGCAGTAGGTGCTTAACGTGGCTGAAAGTTAGGGGGGCATTTTTGACAATTTATTTTTCATGAACATATGTTAATTTTTGCCATTGCATCAAAAACATCTGGATACCAGAGACCATTAAACCATAGGGTGTGTTTTAGATGTCAGTAATGGTCAGCTCATAAAAGTTTATATCTTAGAACATCTCCAGACGTACAGAGAATTCATTGTGGCCTGTGATATGTAGTGGTTTGTTTGCTTTCTAGGCTGGTGAGGTGCAGTGACTGTAATCGGCATGATAAAGCCGACCATTTTTCTATTTTGGCACTGATAGAAAGATGAATGGATAAAGGCTTGCAAATCCATGGATATCTGCTTTCTACCTGTGGGTATCCACATCTGTGGATGTCAGTGCAGATATCTGTGGCTCATTTTTGCAGATACAGATGCGGATACAACTAAGGATGTTAAATAGCGAGTAATTTACTAGTTGAGTAGTCAATGGAATTTCCATCCACTACTCGACTAGTCGACAGGCACTTCCACGTTTCTCCCGCTGGGGCTCTTGTACGTTTCAAAGGAGGAATGCGGAACTCCGCTTGCAGCCCAGGGCCAGCGGGAAGTCCTGCTGACTCTGGGCTGCATGTGGCATGCCAGCTTTGCAATGTACAATAGTCCCCAGCGGAGCATGGAGCCCGGAGTCAGAGGGGGACTCAGTCCATGCTGGGCTCCATGCTGCGCTGCCGCTTTGAAATGCTGTGTGGAGCCGGGATCAGCTGGGGAGTCCCAGCTGACCCCAGGCTCCTTGCGCGGCAGCACTGCACAACTGATCCCAGGCTCAGGTGTGCAGCGCTGCCTCTTTGAACACCACCTCGGTGTTTCTAAGGGGCAGCCGCACACCTGATCCCCAGCTCAGCTGTGTGGCGCTGTCCCTTTCAAATGCCGAGGCAGAGGTTCAAAGGGACAGCGCTGCGCAGCTGATCCTGGGCTCAGATGTGCAGCGCTGCTGCTTTGAAGTACCCCATCTCCCCCCTCCCCCTTTGCTGCCTCTATCTGATAGAGGCAGCAAGGGGAGGGGGAATCGACTTGTCAACTAGTCCTTAACATCCCTAGATACAACATTTGGATCTGCACAGGGCTGCATCAATAGACACCCTGACTTTCCCCAACAGATCAGAATAATTTATGCCAGGTGAATTGCGGGGAGGGAAAACACACTGCTCATCTTCTCTCCAAAAGACAGAAGTAAAATAATGTAATATCAAAGGCCTAGTTATTGATGATCTAGGTGTTCATTTGTAATGACAACTCAAAGCAAGCTTTCTAAAAAATTATTTTTAAGTATGTGGAAGATGAAGGCATGTCAGCACGTGACACATTAGTAATTATTCACAAGTGTTTGGGTCTTCAAGATGTTGCTTGAAAGCTTTATAGCTTCAGCGCTTGTAATGTGTTTCACGTGGCATGTTGTTTAATACAACTCCGCACTGGTGTAGCTCATTGGCTGAATAGTTAGGATAGGTAGGCAATTGAAAAAATATCCTTTGCTGTAATTGATTGGCTTGCGGGAGAGCTTTAGGTATTTAATGGGAAAGGTGTTGGTTGTGTTGTATACTACCTGGGTGCCCTAGAGGACTAGGTGCTATGCAGACCTATGGTGAAAGAGCAGAGCGTTTGAAAGACGAGATGCAACAGGTGTTAGATATCGATAAACAGGGTGGAGGGGCTGGGGAAGAATTGCATGAGTATGTTGTACCTTGCCTGGTGCTCTGTGCATTTCCTAGGTCTAGTAATAAGCAGATCAATACCAATAATCTCTGCTTAGCCACCTGCTTTGCCCTGGTTGGCTGAATATTGGCTGATCAGTCTGTTTAAGAAGCATATCTTCTTTGACCGAAAGGCTTGTCTGTGCTCACAGTGAAGACTCTCCATGCGTGTCTCCTATCAGATGAGGTACTCCACTTCCCCAAGAGGCAGTAGTAACTATGTTGACAGAAGAAGCCCTCCTGTCAAAATCGTGCTGTCTGCGCCAGCTGTTCAGCCAGGTTGTCTGTGTTGCTCAGGGTGTGGAAAATACCGAGGGACGTATTGAACCACTGTATGCTGGCAGTCTAGACCACGCCTCAGTATTTGTGTAGAGTTTGGACCACTTGTAGAAAATGTTTGATTTTCATGGTCTTCTGATCCATCTAAAGACACTCAAAGTGGGGTCTGCGGCCGATGCCTTGCAGGTGGTCTGTGGCTCGAGATCAATCCCTCCTTCCTCCCCCCCGTAGTGTGGAGCCCACAGTGGCGCTCCAGCCTCACGGCTCCCCTCCCCGCCAGTGAGGTTGGAGCACCAGCGCTGGCTTTCTGCAGGGGTGGGGGGGAAATACAGCTCCAAGCCTTGCTGCGTGATCGCACGCTCAGGGGAGAAGTGGAGCCAGAAGTGGCTTCCGTGCGCTGCTACTCCCCCGATTGGGGGAACAGCAGCACATAGATGTGCTGCCTGGAGGCTTTCCCTGCTGCTCCTGTTGGCTGCAATTCTGACCAATGGGAGCAGCTGGAGGCTGTGCCTGGGACATGGTGCCTGGGAGTGGCAGGGGGCGCAAAGGCAGGTAAGTATCCTCCCTGCCCCTCATGCCCAGAACCTGCACCCCTAGCCACCTCATGCATGCCCCTGCCAAGACCATGCACCCCCTGCCCACTCTTGCACCTTCCCTGCTGGCCAGACACCTTACCCCCGCCCAGCTCCTGCACTCTCCCCCTACCCCAAATCTGCTCCTGCACCCTACCCCTACACTACTCCTGCCCCCTCCCTTGCTCCTGCGTCCTCCTCCTGGCTAGACACCCTACTCCCAGCCTGCTCCTGCACCCTACCTCCCACCCAAACCTTGCACCCTCACCCCCCCCCGTGTATCCCAGTTCCCACCCAGATCCTGCACGCCCATCCCTACCCCAATCACTGACAGCCCTGTCCCACACACTGAACCCCTCATTTTGGCCCCATCCCAGAGCCTGGGGTGGGAGGGACAGTCCACAAAATCCACTAACCCCAGAAGAGTAAATCTGGACTGTGAACCTCAATCCTCCTTATCTTTTCCCCCCACTCCATGGGGCTGGAGCACAAGAGGAGCGCATTGTCTCAGTTGGGGGCCATATCAGTGAGGGCTGGGTTTTTTGTTGTTGTTTGTTTCTCCTTGTGTGGTCCCCAACTGATTTTTTTTTTTCCTGTGGATCAGTGGCTCCCAATCCGAAAAAGTTTCCCCATCCCTGCCATAAATAAAGAAAACATGGGAACCTTTTGTGTTGGACATAAATTAATATTTTACTTTATTTAAAACGGAGTTTGGTAAACTAACATGAGAAAGTTAAAATGCTTAATCTGTTCAATAATTTTGATTAATATTTCCTTTCTTACGAGTTAAATTAAACTGTTCTTCCTAGCTGCAGCACCAGCAAAATGGCTCGGGTGTAATTATTTAATTAATGGCAAGTTTCCATTAGCAGCTGGTGATCTGCTAAAAGATTTGTATTGAGCCAGGTGGGCCACGGTCCAAAAAGTTTGAGAACCACCAATCTAAAGCCTCATGGGTTACCTTCTGATTGGCCTTTTCTTAGTCCGTTTGGTTTTTCCCCACTCTCTGCTTCATATGGGTAAATTCTGCTCCAAAGAATGGCTGTAAAAATAGTCTTATGTACCCATGTCTCTTGCATCTTAGGCCTTGTCTATACTTATGCGGAGATTGGCGCTCTGGAGGATGATCTTCCGGGATTTGATTTAGTGGGTCTAGTAAGGACCTGTTAAATCCAATGCTGATGGCTTCCCTGTTGACCCCAGTACTCCACAGGGTCACAGGAAATATGGAAAATTGACCGAAGAGTTTCTCCAGTCAACCTCCTTTAGTGAGGACACAGGAGAAATTAGATTTAAACTAAGTTGAGTCCAGCTATGCTATTCTTCTAGCTGGAGTTGTGTATCTTAAATTGAATTTATTGTGTAGTGTAGACATGACCTCAGTGACTTCTAGTTCTGATGTGCTCCATTTTACGTGGAAAATAGGCTAGGTCTAGAATGTAATGTTTTTTCAGAAAAAGCTATGCAAAATGTGCTCTGCATTTCACATAGCTTTTTCCGCTTACTTTTTTGGCCTAGGGGCCAAATGGAGGAAAAGCCTCCTCTTTCGGCAGAGCCCTTATGCCTCGTGAAACGAGGTATACAGGGCTCCCCAAAAGAGCGTGTTTGCTCTTCCGCAAAAAAAAAAGCAGAAGCGCAAACACGTTCCTTGGACGTGGCGGGGTTTTGGCAGGATACCTCCAGTATCCCGCAAAAGCCCCGTAGTTTACTCTAGACGTAGCCATAGGGATGTTACATGTACATGTGTATGTGCTTAACTGATAAACCTGGGCTTATCAATTAACCAGCATAGTTACATGCACTCCCCCACTCTGCTGCCTCTGTATCAGAGGCAGCATGGGGGAGCCATCGCCACCTGCCTCCACCCCACCCCACCCCCACTGCCTCCTGCCGAGGCAGCTGGGGGGCAGGCAGGAGCTGGTGGAGGGCCCCTCTCCCCATGCTGCTGCCTCTCATACAGAGGCAGCAGTGTGGGAGGGGGAGCAGGCAGGAGCTGGTAAACAAGGGGAGTCTGCTTTCAAATCGGCTAGCCACACACTGACTGCTGCTGTCCTTCTCCCTCCCCACTGCCTGTGCTGCTGCTTCTGTAGTAGGGGCAGCTGCAGGGGAGGGAATGAGGCAACAAGTGGGAGCTGGTGCTTGTGGAGAACCAGCCGTTAAGCCAGCTCTCTGTGAGCACCGGCTCCCACCTGCCCCTCCCACTGGCGTGTAAATGTGGAACCACTACAAATTTCAGCGGTTGCACGTTTACATAAATATACATCCCTAGTGGGAAAAGGGGTTTGTTTCTTCTCACCACATCTCCAAGCTCCACCTTGCACCCACGAACTGAGCTGGGTTCTTTTCCTTCTCCTGACTTTTATTGTCACCAGGAATAAATAACCTGCATGCACAGGTAGAATTCGTGCACCCTGCAATTGGGATGTAATAAACAATTATTGCTCAAGCTGGTAGCTGTGTCAGCTCGAGCGCGAAGAGGAATAAAATGTCATAAAAACAGACTTGCTGATGTTTAGTGACTCGAGAGATTTCAGGACTCCCCACGCAGCACATCTCTTGAGTTAGAAGATGTCTTTTTTTTTTTTTTTTTTTTTTAAACCCAGTCACCTGTCAGGAATAGGACTGCATTTTGAGGCCCTCTTCTAGCACTTCACACAGCTATAAAGATATTATTTTGTCTGCCCTCCCTGACCATTTTTGATGACCTCCTTTTGCTCTAGGGGGCCAGCTAATCAAAGGGCGATATTGTTGCTGACTCTCTCCGGAGAGAAAGCAATGGTGTGTAACGGCGGCCGTCCAATAACGCTTGTGATGCTTAACCTTTGCTCGCTAGTTG
This sequence comes from Pelochelys cantorii, assembly GCA_032595735.1. NCBI lineage: Eukaryota > Metazoa > Chordata > Testudines > Trionychidae > Pelochelys > Pelochelys cantorii. The sequence continues at coordinate 9,827,965 of CM064347.1, forward strand.
GAGGCGGCAAGAAGTTAATCAGAATTGTATGCTTACTCCATTGCCGGCCTGGGATACGTGTGCATTGGTGTTAGTGAGTTATCTAAGGAGGACAGCGATAATGCCCAGGTGTAGGCTTCGTGGTCCTGACCTCTGCCTAGTGGCGGGTAGAAATTGCGGTGAAGGAGTTGTGGTGGAATTTTAATATCAGATGAAGGCTGCAGGTGTCAGACTGTGCAGAATGATTGTAGAGTTTTATGGATGCTAGGATCAGTATTTCTTAAGCGCCCCATCGCCCCACCTTGGCTCTTTCAGCTGTCCTTGGGGACCTCTGATGAGGAGCCAGAATCTGCTCTGTTGGTGTAAACCCAGTGACTACAGTGAAGTCCGAGTTACTTCGGATTGACGTGTATGTAAACAAGGGCATATTCTTGGGCCCAGCTCATAACCTCTTTTCTGTACCCTTAAAAAACCCTCTAAATTAAAGCCTCCTACATCCCTGTTTAGGCTTCAGGCTTTCCCCTTCGGTGTTTGTCCCCTTAATTTCCCACCCAAGCCTCCACCTACATAAGTGCTCACATATGCTAATCCCACAGGTGCCTGATTTCCTATGGCCTGCAGTCTTCTCCCTATGTGAGAACCCAGAGTGCTGCAGAAATGGATTATTGTGCTTAAAGCAGTGCAGTACTGGGCCATTTTTTGGAGCAGCAGGGCCTTGCTCGATGCAGGCAGGGTGTTCTTCAGAATAGGGTTAGATCTTTCATGGAGACTCTGGGTGGATCTTGTAAAGTTATGTGCTGATGCCTGGGGGTAAGAAATTTGTTTGTGAAAGGCACACTTAGGTTAGTGGCTGGTGGGCTGCAAGATGCTTCAATATAAATAGGGTTGCCAGGTGTCTGGTTTTGAACTGGACAGTCCAGTAGTTGAGCTTTCTGTTCGGGAAACAAATTGAGAAAATAGAAATGGCTGGTATTTTTGAAATAAGATGTAATGTAGATTGTGATGTAATGTCAAGTGTGTCCAGTATTTGTGTTGAAACCATCTGGCAACCCTAAATATAAAGGGTTAGGTTAGGTCAAACTGCACTGAAAACTGGTGGAGGCAGGTAAGTAAAGCCAGAGAGTACCAGACACGTGGCAAAGTATTTTATAGGCTGGGTAATGCCTCTGCATTCAAGCTGGGTTCAGTTTTCACTTAGAATGGGGATTTAACCTCTTGGATTGGTATGAAAACTCCAGGCTATCTGCCCCCCAACTTTAAATAACACAATTAAACCTTTATCCATCGGTTTTTCTGGAGATCTTCAACTAAATCTCTTACTTAATTTGAGTTAAAATGAATTAAAACAACAGTCGGACCTTTTTAGGAAATTTCCTGCCCTCTGACCTTTTCCCATAACCCTTTTGCTAACCGAGAGTTGTTTGGTCCCTCACCCTTTCCACATAGTTAAAACTCATTAAATGTTCATATAAATAACTTGGCTTATAATAAACAAAGTGTGTGTATATACGATATATAGTTTGCGCTAATTCTGGGATGTGGATTTTGACAGATCTATCTACTTTATCTGGTCCATTACTGCAGTGTCTGAGCATAGCATAATCTTTGTATTTATCCTTGCAACACCACTGGGAAATATTATTATAGATAAAGGGATGGGATGGTGTCTGCCGCAGCCCACCAAAACACATTAGGGAACAGAATGACCTGCTCCTTAAACACCCTATCTATAATGTATAGGGAAAAATACTGTGTGATCACGGAGACTTCATTTTGCATGAGACATGTTGGAGGTGTCATACTACCAATATTAAAGCATCTTTCGATTTTTAAAATATTGTAAATGATGGTTTCCTAACTCAAAAAGTGTTGAATCCAGCACAAGGGAATTCTATACTGATTGTTGTCTGGACAGATAAAAATGAACGGATCACAGAACTAAAAATGGTAGTTTAGGTAAAAGTGATCATGACTTGATCACATTTCTAATGTGCAAACAGAATCCAATCCAGACCAGTAAAATATATGCTTGGTACTTTAAGAAGGCCAACTGCACACAGCTGAAAACTAGTATGAGCCAAATGAGCTGGGAAGAAGAATTTGATCAGATGATTGGGAATTATTTAAGAATGTCCTTCTAGAAGCCCAAAAAGCTACAGTCCACCAGTTGAGGAAGAAGGCTCTATTGGTTAAAAAACTGACCTTGTTTAGAGGGGGAATGAAAGCAGACATTTTTAAAAGAAATAGGAGAAAGGGGTAGGCAATGGCCACAAATATAAATCGGAAGCTAGGAATTGGAGGAAAATTGATAAGGGAAGCAAAGGGACACAGAGAAACCTGTGGCTGGCAGAGTTAAGGGCAATAAGGAGTTTTTAAAGAACATCAGACACACACACAAAACAACAAATAGTCTGGTAGCACTTTATAGACTAACAAAACATGTAGATGGTATCATGAGCTTTCACGGGCACAGCCCACTTCTTCAGATGACCGGATCAGTGGGCTGTGCCCACGAAAGCTCATGATACCACCTACATGTTTTGTTAGTCTATAAAGTGCTACCAGACCATTTGTTGTTTTTTTCTGTAACCGACTAACTCGGATGCCCCCCTGAAGCATTAGACACACAAACGCCCTTCACAATGGCATTGGTCCATTACTGGATGGAAATTGTAGAATCCTGAATAGTGCAGAAAGTCAAAGTAGTATTCAATAAATCTTTATTTGGAGAAAAACAGATGATATCATCAAATCATATCTCAGCACTCTTTCCACTCCACTAATATTTCAGAAGGATGAGAAACAGTTACCAAAGTCAGATCCTTTTAAATCAGCAGGTCCAGATAACTGGCATCCAAAATCATTATCGTTGTTGTTGGTTTTTTGTTTTTAAAGAGCTGGCTAAGGAACCTGCTGCACCATTAATGTTGATTTTTCAATAAGTCTCAGAACATGGGAGAAGTTATAGAAGTCTGGATGAAAGCTAGTGCTGTGTCAATATTTAAAAAGGGTAAAGAGGATGAGCCTGGTAATTATAGATCTGTCAATCTGATATGGATTCTGGATGAGGTAATGAAGCAGCTGACACAGGACTTGAATAATTGAGAATTATAAACCATGATGGAAAAAATCAGCAGATCATGAGCCAGACAGACTGTGCCAACAGAACCAATGAAATAATTGGGTGCATAAACAAGGGAAATCTCAAGTAGGAGTAGAGATTTTAACTTTTATAGTTGGCCCACCAGAGCTGGAGTGCTCTGTCCAGTTGTGGTGTCCACAGTTCACAAAGAGTGTTGATCAATTTGAGCAAGTACAGAGAAGAGAGGCAAGAGTGATTAAAGGGTTAGAAAACCTGCCTCGGTAGATTCCAGGAGCTCAATTGTGTTTTCATCTCAACAAAAAGAAGCATAAGGGTAGACCCTAATGAAGTCCGATATTTGATAATGGGCTCTTCAATCTAGCAGAGAAAAATCTAACGTGATTCAATAGCTGGCAGCTGAAATGAGACCAATTCAGAGTGGAAGGAGGTGTATGGTTTTAACAGTGAGTGGAATTAACCATTGGGACAGCTGGCAGAGGATTGCAGCAGATTCTCCTTCATTGACCATTTTGAAACCAAGATGCGATGTTTTTCTGAAAGATATGCTTGAGGGGTTATTTTGAGGGAGGCTCTATGGCGGGGTGGGCAATAATTTTTTCAGGGGGGCCACTTCACAAATTGTGATACATGGGCGGGGCCTCAGACAGAAGGGGCGGGGCCTGGGGCGGAAAGGGGTGGGGCCCTCTTGGTGCCTTGTGCCTGTGGCAGGGAAAGGAAGCCGCCTGCTGCTTTTAACAATAAATGGCCTTGCGTACTTCCCCGCTCCCAGGTCTCGATTGGCCGGCGGTTGGGGGAGCGGCAGGGTGGGCCGCAGGTGGAATCACATGGCTTGGTGGGCTGAATCCGGCCTACAGGCCGTATCTTGCCCACCCCGGCCTATAGCGTGTGTAATCCAGGAGGTCAGACGGTATGATTACAGTGATCCGTTGTGGCTTTGGAAGCTATTAATTTCTGCCTCTTTTACAGCTGGGAGACTGAGCCACAGAGAAACTATCACTTGCCATAGGGATTGGGAATTTAATCCGGCCTTCCCAAATCCCAGGCTAGTGCCCTCACTACTGGGCTAGTCTCCCTTTGTCCCAGATGAATTATTTGATTCTGATTTGGTGTAGCATTTACATCTTCAAAACTTTGAAATGAAACCTAATTGAACTCTGCCTTGTCGTTTACCATCTGCTCCGCTTGAAGCATTCCTTTTGCAATTGGTCTGCTAAGGGTGTATGTACGTGGGCGGTGGGGAGTTTTCCTGTCCCCCCCCCCTTTTTTTTAAGCTGCTTTTAATAGAAATCACCACTTAATAGCTACAAACCCAGCATTAATCAAATGGTGTTTCTCAATCATGCAGTTCTCTTAAAGAGCGCTCAGAAAAAGTCTGTTTCTAACAAAGATTTTTTTTGTGTGTGTGGGGGTTTTTTTTTTTTTTTTTTTTTTTTTTTTGTTGCCGCTCAAAGTTCTGCTTCCACTGATGATGCAATACAACTGCAACCAATGTGACCCCCCCCTCCCACCTCCATCTGGGTTAAACAATGGCTCACAACCTCAGATGCTTATAGTACTGGGTCGGTCAGCGCTGCAGCTCTTCCATGCAAATCTGTTGCTGTGCGAGTCTGGATCGGGGAGCAGGATCTGAAATACATAGTTACACAGTTAATAAATCTTTGCCATTTCAGCAGTTGTATTCTGGATTTTTTAATAGTGAGCTTTATCTTTATAGCTGGTTTTGCAACGACTGGTTCTCTCGGGTATAATCAGTGTGTTCTCATGCATTTTGGTGTGCGTGTGCACTGGTAGCAAATGTCCTACAAGAGCATCGGACTCTTGCATTGAATGGGGCTATGACCAACTGCCAGGTGCTGTAAGCATCCTCCATCCTTCACCCCTAATCTGTCCTATCAGTATTTGAGGTAGGACTGAAGACTTCATCTTCAGGAAATGTCTGGTTTAGAGACAAATTCATAATTCCCAGATTGGGCCCATCTCCATTAATTTATCCGACTAGCTGTGAGCGTCTCATGGGTTACCCAGTTCACTTCCAAGGAAACCTGCATCCGGTAATCTAGAGCCCACATGCTACGCTTAGAGATGTAAGCGACTAATTGACTATCCGATAAGCAAAAGCTTATTGGATAGTTGACACACTAATCGACTAGTTGCTCCCCCCCTTGCTGCCTCTATCAGAAAGAGGCAGCCGGGGGGGGGAGGGAGGGAAAGGAGGATGTGTTGGGGGGAGTGGTCAGGGCTCAGTGGTGGTGTTCCACCTTTGAAATGTACAAGAGTCCCTGCTGGGGTTCTTGTACATTTCAAAGTGGAAGCGCTGCATGGAGCCCAGGGTCAGCAGCTCTGAAATGTAGCAACAGCCAGGCCAGCTCCTGCTACATTGCAAAGTGGAAGTGCCCTTGTCAACTAATCGAATAGTTGATGGAAATTCCGTGGACTACTTGATTGGTTGATTAATCTAATTTTAACATCCCTAGCTATGCTGCTGACTCGATCACTAACGCCTGTGGGAGATTTGCCTGAACGAAGAATGTATGTAGGAAAGGATGCAAGTGTCATTGCTTTCAGAGTAAAAGAAGTTGAGGCAATTGGATACAAGCAGGTAGATACAGGTTGAACCTCTTTAGTCTGACACCCTCGGGACCTGACTGGTGCCGAACCAAAGAATTGGCCAAACCATGGGAAGTCAATATAGTCTAGCAGCATGACCAAAACTTCTGTTGCTTATTGGGCTCTTGGAAAATATTTGGGGGTAAATTAGAGCTAAATAACAGCACAGAACACTGAGAGCCAGGATCGGTGGCTGTAAACAAACTTTATGGGACTGCGGGAAGCTTGACCACACCTTCGATAAGTGGACATCTGTCTAACTAACATCATGCCATACCACGGATGTTGCCAGACCAGAGAGTGCTGGACTAGAGAAGTTCAACTTGTAGCTCATCTGTGTTGCTTCAGTTTCAAGTGTTGACTTAGATAGAAAATAGGAACTACTTAGTTAAAATCCATCCTGTAAAATACAGTAAAGAATTTTATCCCCGCCGCAGAATTCTGGAGGATCACAAAAGACTTTCAGACAGTTTGCAAACAAATATGGCTTTAAAAGGAATGTATAGAGATCCCTATGGGTTTAAACCCCATTCAATTCTGTAGGACTTTCCCATAAGGATTCCCCCACATTCCTTCCCGCATACCACCGATATTTTTACTTCATTCCTCAAGATCCTGGTGAGCAACACCACTCAAAAAGTGCTAGATTTTGTGATTGTAGAGAGAGCCCATTGGCAACTAGGCAGAGACTGTGAAATGCCCTCCAGAATTCCTCCACCAACCACTTCAAGTCTGGGCAGTTCCATGGATTGCCAAGCAAAGACTTTTTATGTTTTTCCTTGGCCAGTTATTCACTGGTCTGGATCATGCAGGCTCAGTCTTTTCCTTCCTGGAAAGTCACTGTCCCGGCATTGTCCTTCCGTTGGCTTTTCCTTGTGGGGCTATGTAGCAAATCTGCCTCACCAGTGGATTGTGTAGTGCAGGGCTACTCAACTTTGGAAGCCCCGGGGGCCACAATGACACTCACAACACATGCCGAGGGCCACAACTTAAGTGTGGTTGCATATACATGCAAATAAATAAGCAAATAGCTTCTTTCACACTGACGGGCATGAATACAAAGATTAAGGCAAGACTATACCACACATAGGCCCCATTTAAGTCAGTTCTGCTGATATTAATAAAATGAAACATTTACCCGATTTCCACCCATATGACAGCACTTTTAATGAGCAATGACCGGGAATTTACCTACTAAAATGCATAGCAACTGAACACCATTATATTGACTACTTTTTTGTTTTGGCTCCCACCCGTGGGCCGCATGTTGAGTGAGCCCTGCGTAAATCCAAACGGCACTGTGGGCCACAAACAAACAGGCCACGGGCCGCGTGTTGAGTAGCCCTGGTGCAGTGTATTCCTGCTTTGGAATTGGTTTCTCTGGAATGAGCCATTATTTGCAGTGAGGCAGCAGACTTCATATGGCAGGGGGTGAGTTCCACAAGACGATGTAGGCCTCTCGCCCACCACAGACATTTTTGTGATGTCTGCACCCCAGGGCCGGCCCACAACATTTTGGCACCTGAGGCGGGGAGCTCAAATGATGCCCCCATGCCCCCTCGCTTGGGCCAAAACTTTGAAAGGTCTCAATCCTACCTTCTTCCTGTTCTACTCCTCCCAAGGAGCTGCTCTGCTACCTACATATGCACCCGCAGCAGACACAATTTTCTACACTCTGGGTCCTAGTGGCGCTCCCCCACCCCCACAGTCTGGCACCTGAGGCGGCCACCTCAGTTCGCCTCATGGTAAGGCCAGCCCTGCTGCACCCTGTTGTCCAGACTTGGGTTAGTAGCACGTGATTTGTCCTGCTCCGCCCTGACAACAGGCTGGATGATGCATTTGAAATGGTGAGATGATGCCAAAAGAAGTGGTGAGATTTCATTCCAGCAGCCAGGCCCTGATCCAGCAAACGATGGTTTCGCTTAAAGACAGTGATAGGCCCCCTGCAGCCTCAGGGTGGCCCATGAGACATTTTGTTTACCATTGCCCATGTGCAGAGTTGCTGAATTCCGCTGGCTTCCATCCACATCGGTATTTTTACCGCCGGTATTACTACAGTGACTCGCATGTAAAGCCAGGCCACGTGAAGAGAGGTGCGCACTGATTGCACACAACATTAATTGCAAGAGCCGTGCACTCCCTCTGCACCCAATCTAAGCACTGCTACGATTCAGTCGGCACCACCTGCGAATTTTAAGTATGCAGTGGTAAGTAGCAAAACTACAATCCCGGAAGACCGTCTTGGTTACCGCAATCTTGCGGCCCACTCACAAGCCTAGTTTTCCCATTGCTGCTTTTTGAGCCATCCCCTGGGCTCTACTGGGAATTCAATATGTGCTTAAAAGTGACATGCCTGCTTAAGTGTGGGGTTGAACTGGGGCCCGCAATCCATCTGAAAACTGAATTCAGAGTTTTGGGTTGGATTTTTTTGTGTGTGTGCTTGATAGGGCAAACTTTCATTTCCGCTTTCAGCATGTGCTTTTGCACTGGTGTTGTGGGATAATTGGCCCTTTCAATGAGTTCATCTCTTTCTGTGTATCTTGTCATAGTTTAGCTGCTAAATGGAACATCTGGTATGGGAAAGAAGCTTAAGAGGGAGCAGTGCAGAGCTATAGATTAAAAAAAGCAAGCACACACTGAGAAGTAATTTGTGTTTACTGCTAACATGGAGTTATTTGCCAAATCCCATACTTTGCTTCAATGTTCTCTCTAAGCTTTTTCCATCCATGTGCTGGTTTTTTCCCCTATCCATGTGCAGAATAATTTTGTTATGTGCACCCAGGCAGGTGTGAATGTGCACCACCAGCAGAAACAAAAAACCTGGCTGTGTGTACTCTGCTAATCAGGTGGGCAGCGTTTGAATCTGTCATGAGTGGCCACTCAAGCACTCTGCTTACAGGGAACACTGTTTTTTTTCAAAGTGGGAGTGTATTTGGCCATATGGAGAACAACGTACAGACAGGCTGCTAATTGCTAGGGGACACAGTGTCCCCTCTTTTTTTTTTTAATTGGCGGATATTTCACTTGAATGAAAATGATCAACATTTCCTGCAGTCTCTCGAATATGGGGCGGGAGGGGAGGGCTTCTTACTGGTTATTTCAAGCGGTGCCTAAACTTAAAGGTATGCGCTTAACAAGCCTGATCACCATGAGGTGCTGAAACCCCTCCATTCCCGTCAAAGATAATGGGATCTGAGAGTGGTAGGAGGCTTTTTAAGATCAGATTCAGTGAAACACTTAAGCACATGCTGAAGTCCAAGTGAGGCTGATAAGACCCAGGCCCTTAGGTACACTGCTGAGTTGGTACTAAGAAATCTTTGGTGGATAGTTGGGAACAAGCCAGCTTGCCCAATCAAACTTTATTATATGGTTTAAAACTTTTGCAGTACCTTCTGTAATACTAGTGAATGGCCTTACTGAACGGAAGCCCCGACTTGCCTTGACAATGTGCACTGGACTGAAATATGATTGGCAAGCCATTTTTGTTTTCAAAGCAAGCCAATTGGATGATAAAATTTCCTTTTGATCCTCTAAAGAGGATTATTTAACATTATTTGGTACTTCCAATATTCATAGCTGTGCTGGGCCTTACGCTGAGGTAAGGATCCAGACTGCTCCAAAGTTTGGAAGTGCTTTGGTCTAGGGGTTTGGTTTGGGGGAGGAAAGATGTTGCTTCTCTCTAAATCCCCAGCAGCATTCAAACTGGGATTTTCACAGGAGTTGGAGAGGGTTAGGCACCTGGTGCTCTGAAAATCCCAGCCTAAATTACAAAAGTAGGCGCAGAAGTGTGCAATGTAGCCCCGGAAAAGGAAAACATCACACAGACTTTGCACACCTACGGAACTAATCCTGCAAGCACTTGCTCATGTAAGCAATCCTCACTCAGTGATGCCATTGTGTGTGTGTGTGTGTGTGTGTGTGTGTGTGTGTGTGTGTGTGTGTGTTAAAGCTAGTTTTAAGCCCACATAGTTTTGGTGCAAAGACCCCTTAAGGCTGCCAAACCAGCAGGCCAATAAAAAGAACCCCAAAAGTATTACTTTATCTCGAAAAGAATCGTGGAGATTGTAAAATCTTATGATTTTTTTTATAGGGATGTGAACAACTAGTCGACCATCTGATAAGCGAATGCTTATTGGATAGTTGACACACCAGTCGACTAGTTGCTTCCCCAGCCCCCTTGTTGCCTCTCAGAACGAGGCAGCAATGGCGGGGAGAGGAGGGGGGTTCTTCAAAGTGGCAGCACCAGATCCTGTGCTTCATGCAGCGCTGCTGCTTTGAAACACCCGGGCTGCATGCAGCGTTTCAAAACGGCAACGCCATGTGGAGCCCAGCGTCAGCTGCGGACTCCCCCATTGACCCCTGGCTCCATGCGGCGCTTAGGGTTGCCAGATGGTTTCAGAAAAAGAAAAAGGCCCCCGAGAGTTGTTAAGAGGGCGGGGGAAAAAAAAAACCCCAACCCAAAACAGCGTGGCCCCTTTAAGAAACGCGTGGTGATGCTTTTTGCCTCCCTGCGTGGGGCCGGACAGCTCCCTGGTAAGCACTAGGGTTGCCAGGCTGCCTCTGTATTGAGCCGGACAGCCCGGGATTTTCACCTCCTGGCCAGGGAAAAAAGCAGAAAGTACTGGACATTTTAGGTGTCCAGTATTTTCTGAATTTTTTTACAGGACAGGAGATGAAAATACTGAACTGTCCAGGTCAACACTGGACACCTGGCAACCCTAGCGGCACTGCCACTTTGAAACACTGACACTGCAGGAAGCATGGGGACCATGGAGCATGGGGTCCAGAGCTTGAGTCCCCCACTGGCCCTGTGATCCCCACAGTGCTTCACCTTTGAAGTGAACAGCTGTGGGGCAGCTGTTACATTTCAAAGGCAGAGGTGCTCTTATCAACTAATTGCATAGTTGATGCAAATTGCATCGACTATTCGACTAGCCAATTAATCTAATTTTTAACATCCTTAATTTTTGAAGCCTGATTCATAACTTTTGCAGTGTTGGAGCTGGGAACGCTGTGTAGGAGCCTACTCATTTGAGTAAGGATTACTCAACTGAGTAAGGGTTCAGCCCCCCCCCCCCCAAGTCCTTAGTCCTTAGCCCCCAAGTCCTTAATCCTTAGCCCCCAAGCCTACTGAGCAGAATTCTTGGGCAGCCCCCTGCACGTATGTGGAGGGTGACTTGCTGAATTAAATGGGGCTGTGTGGGGATGATCCATTCTTAGGGTACGTCTACACAGCAACATTATTTCAAAATAACTAGCGTTATTTCGAAATAACTTAGTCTGTGTCTACACAGCAGGTAATTATTTCAAAATAGTGTCAAGCTGGAGGACTTCTTACTCCGACTCCTGTAACCCTCACTGTAAGAGCAGTAAGGGAAGCCAGAGGAAGAGGGCTCTATTTTAAAACAAGTGCTGTGTAGACACTCCGAAGTTTGAAATAAGCTATTGACGTAGCTCAATCTGCATAGTTTATGTCCAGTTAAGTCCTGCTGTGTAGACGCCCCCTTAGAGATTCACCCACATGGAACTCATTTGTAGGTTTGGGGGGTGTAGTTTTTGACATGGAGCGTGGTGTCTCTTTGCATGCAGCCTTTCCAAGGTACGAATGGTCTTTTATCCATTGTTGAGCAATAAAGTCAACCTGGTTTTGCATAAAAAGTGCTTTTTATATTAAAACTATATTGGAATTCTTGTTGCAGGCTTGGAGTGCAAAATAAAATAAAACCATTATGTTAAAATTGCAAGTCAATATTTTGGGGGCATGTAATCTGCTTCCCCCTCATCCCATAATCTACTGCTGCCCTCAGACTGGTGCAATTGTTGCACAAGAACTCTCCTGTTGTGAAATGTGCACCTTGCACAGTTCTGCTGTGAAGCCCACTCAGATTAGTCGGGGTGCTCAGTTCCCAGGAAAAGAGCCACAAAACACCTGTCTTCTTGTGTCTTCCTGCACAGGTCCCAGCAGATTCGCTGAATGTCTGATATTTGTGAGCTGCCATTGTTTGCAAAACCAGTCACTTGGCACTGAATAGAATGCTTGGCATCTGCATGAAACAAAGCAGGAGTGTTGCCTTGCAGATCTGAGATAAGGAGCTGCTGTTGGTTGCTTTATTCTGAATTACTTTATGAATCTCCCTTCTTCCCTCCCTCCCTGAATGTTGGACACTGAATCAAATATTATTGGCGGAGGTGAATGAAAGATCAGATCCCAACTTTTATCTCTGTGCATGAATGGGAGGATCGCCCTAGATATATTGCACTTCAGTAGGGTAATTTGGCAAACTCTTATGTTCTACACATGACAGCAATGTGTCAGGATAGAACAAAGGTTTTGGCCAGAGGTGGGAGAATAATTGCGTAGGATGGCTTTTATTGTTGTTCAAAGGATAAACTGAAAAACAAACAAACATAATCACTCCAGCTTGACTCATCATGAGGGTTTTTTTTCTGAATCAAAAAACCGAAAATATTTCCTTTTGGGTTAAACAAAACATTTTGTGTAGTTCTTGGTGGTTCTACCTTTTTTAGTTAAACTTTAGCTAATTTTCTGAACAGAAAGTCAAAATGCTTTCATTTGAAAGTATCAAAACAAAATGCTTACTTTTTTGGAATGTTTCCCATTTTGGGAGCCAAAACTGTTTAGCTGAGTTTGCAGACAGTTTTAGTTGACCTCAAACAGCATTTAAAAAAAAAATTTGCTTGAGGAGAAAAAAGTCACCCAGCTCACTATCTCTTCATTTTCTGTTTTAAGAACAATTGATACAAATACCCTGTGGAAGTTCTCTCTTGCTGACCTGCTAGCTGTGATGTTTTTCAGTAAGGCTACATCTACACTGTAGGCTTTTTGCGCAAGAATGACTGTTCTTGCGCAAAAACTTGCAGAGCGTCTACACTGCATGTGTGTTCTTGCACAAGTAAATTTACAGTACAGCGCCAGAAAACAGGGCTTCTTCTGGAAGAGTTATTCCTCTCTCCACGAGGAATAAGCCCTCTTGTGCAAGAGCTCTTCCACAAGAAGGCAGTGTAGACAGGCAACATTAATTGCTTGTGCAAGAAAGCCCTATGGGTAAAATGGCCATCAGAGCTTTCTTGCGCAAGAGAGTGTCCACGCTGCCACGGACGCTGTTGCGCAAAAAGCACATGGCAGTGTGGACGCGCTCTTGTGGAAGACCTTTTGCACAAGAACTCTTGCGCAAAACAGTTCTTGCACAAGAAGCCTGCAGTGTAGACATAGCCTAAGTGTAACTTTTTGGATTTTTTTTTTTTGCATGCGTTTTACAGGTGGAATTTTTCAAAAGCTTTCAGTGTGGCTCCAACTAGGCGTTCATAAATCCAATGGTAATGCTCCCAGCTACTCCAAAGAGAGCAAAGTTAGGGCAAGATTGAGGAGCTTTGAAAATTCCACTTGAGATAGGCATGTGGAATTTTCAGCAAGATGTTAACACTTATATTCTCTCGTGGGGGAGGCATCTTCATGCAAGTTCCTTTTAAAAAGCTTCTGCAGTTATCAGCCTTTATTAATGTTTGAAAAATCTGCAAATGTTGTGAGGAATGGTGCATTTCATTGAAATGCTCAATGAAAAACTTCATTAAAAAAATCAAAATTTTCCTATTTTTGACCAACTGGTGGCGCTTACAGATCCTAACTAGGGATGTTAAATATTGGTTAATTGAATAGTCGAGTAACCTCATGAAATTTTATCAGTTAGTCGACCATTCTATAGTTCCCGGGGGCAGGGCTGGCAGCACGGGGTGCCAGGTGGGAGCTGGTTCTCAAGGGGACCCAGTTTAAAAATCAGCTCCCCTCGCGGACCGGCTGCCTGTCACCCTGTGCTGCTGCTTCTCAGAAGGTGGCAGCCATCCCTGTCTGGGGGGAGTCTTGAGCTCCTGAACCTGCATGAGCTAAGACTGAGCCGGGCTGTCTGCCCTCCCAGCTCCTAATACACTTTAAATGCAGAGCCGCAGCAGGGGTAGGTCTTGAACCCGTCGGAAGCTAGGACTGAGCCAGGCTGCTGGCCAGCCTGCTAAGAAATGTACTGGCAGGGAGAAAGGGAGAGAGGAATGTGTGTAGTCTATAGCATTAACCTATAAGCTTTTGCTTATTGGTTAATCGGTTAATCAACTATACTATTACGTCCCTAATCCTAACTAGTATCAGGCTCCAGGTGCATGAAAGCTTACTGACGAAATAGAATAGGCACAGAGGGGGAGAAAACTGAAGTGTCTTGGCCAAGATCTCCCAGGAAATTTATGTCTTAGTTGGGAACCCAGACCTCTCGCATGCTGTGTTACCTGAACTCGCAGACTGAGAGACCAGAAGGGACCGTCGTGATCATCTGATAGATGGCCCTCCTGCATGTCACAACCCATAAAACTTCACCCGCCCACTGCTGCAATAGGCCCTTAATTCAGACTCTGGCTGAATTACTGACGTCTTCAAATCTTGGCTTAAAGACTTCAAGTTACAAAGAATCCACCATTGACACTAGTTCAAACCAGCGAGTTACCCAGGCCCCATGCTATAGAACAGGGGTGGAGAACATACGGCTTGGGGGGCAATCCGTCTCCCGAGGCTTGGCGCTCCCTCCCCCAGCACTGGGGAGCCAGCACTTGTACCTCTCCTCTCTGTGGGGCTAGAGCGCCAGCACTGGCTCCCTGCTGTGAGGGGCAGAGCCTTGAGCCTTGCGGGCTGGAGTCAGGTAAGCCAGGGCCAGATCCGTCCCACAGGCTGGCACATCAAAGTGCTGCCTGGAGGATTTTTCCTCTCCGCTCTGATTGGTCATAATTGAGGCCAATAGGAACAGCAAGGGGAGGTGCCTAAGACTGGCGGTGGAAATGGAGCCATGTGCGTTCCTAGGGAGTGGTGCCAGGTAGGTGCTCCTCCACTGCCCAGACCACCTGCTCCCTCTTCTATGCCCCCTCCCACCCAGACCCTGCACCCCAAGCCTGCTTCCCTGCAGATCTCTTCCACACATGGAATGCCTCATTTTTGGCCCTACCCCTAGGCCCTGGTGTGCAAGGGGAATAGGGGAATGTGTCTTCCTGCTTCTCAAATGGGGGCCAGGTCACTTTTGTGCAGCCTCCCCCGACTGATTTTTCTGGGGGTCCGTGGGCCCCAACCCAAAAAGGTTCCTTCCCAACAGGATATAGTGATGAATTAGAACCCTCAGCATGCAGGCAAGACTCACCAGCCAGAAATGAAAGAAGAGCTTTTACTTTTCCCTCTAGAAAATCCTGGCTCCTGCTAGATGTGTATCTTCCTACAGACACTTTGTTTTTCAGTTAAGATTCCATTTTGGGCTGCGCTGCACTTCTTGCTGTTCTCTCACATCAACCTTTTTTACAGAAGTCCATTCCCTGAAGCTTGAATTTTTGGATTACAAATGCTGGAGATGTTAATGCTGTTGGCATAATTACATTTCCTAGTGGGGTTTTCCATTCTGTCTGCTAACATTCCACACCTAGCTGGCATAGCACTGGATTTCTTCGTATGATAAACGAGGCCTACAATGACAAGGAAGTATATTAACGCAAGGAAGATTTTCGGCTTTGTCTTCACTGCCAAGCTTTAACTCAGCAGTATGGTTACGGCACCAGCACTGGTGGGGGAGTTCTCCCAACTCCCTAGGTGAACCACTTCCACGAACGGAGTAGCTAACGGCGCTAGGAGCCCAGTTTACAGTGGCACTTTACAGTGCTGTAAAACATGCAGTGCTTGGGGTGGGGGTATTTTTTTCACACCCCTCAACGAGAAAGTTACGGCGCAGTGGCAGTGTAGAGTAGACAAGCCCTTAGACTGACTACTTCATTGGAACAGGCTGGGTTTCAATGTAATAAAGCACTTGTTGAATGCACCACACTGTGCATAGAAAGCCAGGGTGGCCTGTGTTTAAGTCAGTGACTAGGATGCAAGAGATCTCGGTTTAATCCCCTGGCATGCCACAGATTTCCTGTGTGATTTTTTTTTTAGCAAAGTCTCTCTCTGCCTGTAAAATGAGGATCATTCTTTCTTTATTTGAATACCAAGTGGGAAGGGACGGCAAGAGGTCATCAAGTCCAGTCCCCTGCCCTCACGTCAGGACCAAGCACCATCTAGAGTCTAGACTCTGGAACTTCCTGATAGGTGTCTATCCAACCTGCTCTTAAATATCTCCAGAGATAGGGATTCCACAACCCCCCTAGGCAATTTATTCCAGTGTTTAACCACCTTGACAGCGAGGAAGTTTTTCCTCATGTTCAACCTCAACCTCCCTTGCTGCAATTGAAGCCCATTGCTTCTTGTCCTATCCTCAGAGGTCAAGGAGATAGGGAGGTAATAGTATAGTTGGTTAATTGATTAACCAATAAGCAAAAGCTTATAGGTTAATGCTATAGACTACATACGTTTCCCCCCTTTTCTGTATCAGTTAATTTTTTAGCAGGCTGGCCAGCAGCATGGCTCAGTCCTGGCTCATGCTGGGTCTGGGACCTACCCCCGCTACGGCTCTGCATTTAAAGTGTATTCGGAGCCAGGTAGGCAGGCTGCCCAGCTCAGTTTCGGCTCATGCCAGGTCCGGGTGCACAGATCCCACTTGGACAGGGGCTGCTGCCACCCTGCACTGCTGCTGCTTTATCGGAGGCAGCAGTGCAGAGTGATTTGCAGCCGGTCTGCAAGGAGAGGTGGTTTTTAAACTGTCTTCCCTTGTGGACCAGCTCCCGCTTGGCACCCTGCGCTGCTGCCTCTGATACAGCGGCAGGGGACTCCTCAGGAGTGGGGCCGGAGTGCAGTGGCTGGCGGCCCCGCCTCCAGGGATTATAGAATAGTCGACTAACCGATACGAATTCATGAAGTTACTCGACTATTCAATTAACCAATATTTAACATCCCTACAAGGAGAACAATTTCTCCTCCCTCCTCCTTGTAACACCCTTTTAGGTACTTGAAAACTGTTATCATGTCCCCCTTCAGTCTTCTCTTTTCCAGACTAACCCAACCCAGTTCTTTCAGTCTTCTCTCATATGTCATGTTTTCTAGACCTTGAATCATTCTGGTGGCTCTTCTCTGGACCGTCTCCAGTTTGTCCATATTTTTCCTGAAATTTGTCTTATCTATTTAGAATTCAGGTACTTGTGTTTGTACAGCACCTTGCACAATGGGATCCTGATCCTAGCCAAGACCATGCTAATACTACTAGTGCACATAATATGTTCACTAACAGCAATGCAGAAAGCTTTCAGTGACTGCTGCTTTGCAAACTTTGGCAAGCACGTATCTGTTAGTGCAGTTCCTGCAGTTTTGTCTATACTACAAACACTTCCTCGTGGGTGTTGGGATTTATTTATTGGGGTAAATTTCCCTAGTATAAACAGCTGAGGTATCTGAAAAAAGGTGGGCGTGAAGCATACTAAGAAAGCTTTAACGAGGCAACACTGTCAGCTTGATAGAATATTCTTGTTTTAAAAAAGCCAGGTTCTTGCAGGAAGCATTTTTAATTAGAAAGTTAATTCCATATTGTTGTGCCCTCCCCCCGTCACTTTCATCTTAATTATATTTGCTAACGTGTTTAATGGCTTTCCCTTCAGAAATTTATTCAAAAGGTCATAAACAGATTCAGGCATTAATTACTGAGCGAGAGGCTTTGGGTTGCGCTGGGGAAGTTGTTTCTGTTGGGAATGCTAAATCTTTCACAGTTAAATTTACCCATGGATAAAATGACTGTGTGCGCAAAAAAAAAAAAAACACCACCTCAGCATGAAAACTCCAGAAAAGGTCACCGCATTTGTAATGCGAGAGTTTGGCAACAAATAATGAAGGCAAGATTCTTATTTCTGGTTGCATTTGACCCTAATTTTTTTATATTGATCAGCTGGTGCGTTTGAATCGGGGAAATGCTGCCGGCTCGTCAGTGGCTAAAGGAAAGGAAGTGTCCAAGTCTGATTTGCTAACCTGACATGTGGATAGCACCTGCCCTAAATGAAAGGCCTTGATTTTCACAATGGGGGCTTCACATGGCTGGGCGAATTAGTGCTAGCGGATGGCTAAGGGAAGGCTTACAATGGGAAGTGATTGGGATAAAAGGTGGAGCAATCTTGCATGTTGCTAATGCAGCCAGTTACTCAATGGTTTGTTGTATATAGTTGTAATGGTTTTTGTAACCTCCAGATTTGAAGAGGCTGCAACATCTGTTCCAGCAGGTGATAAAATGGCACTTAGGAGAAATTGACATGAGGCATTTGGGGGAGGGGGAGGAGGAGGAAGCAGGAACCCTTTACAGAAAAAAGAAGTCTAAATGTGTTTGTGGAAGATGTGTGCTTAACAAATGTTTTTTGTAAACACTGTTGTTTCTTGGCAATATGAGGAAAGTTTGCTCTGTCCTATCACAGGAGTGACACTAGAACAGTGTTGCTCCACCAGTGATGCAAGTACCCTTAGGGGTACTCCAGAGAAGTCTGGGAGATACATCAACACAGCTGAATTTTGGAGAAAACTGAATTTTTAAGTTTTATGGTGCTTTATTGTTTTTGTCCTTTTTACACCCAAACATTTCATTGCCCTCCCGGCTAATAATGCTCAAGTTGTTTAAACAAATGTGTTGCAATGGTAGAAAAAAAAATTGGTGTGCCTGAAAACTGTAAGTACTGGGGGGTACTTACGTGTGTGTGTGTGTGTGTGTGCGCGGAGAAAGCCATTGTGGAGAAACTAAATGATTTCTTTGCTTCAGTCTTCACGGCTGAGGACGTTGGGGAGATTCCCAAATCTGCACCGTCCTTTGTGGGTGATGAATCTGAGGAACTGTCCCGGATTGAAGTGTCATTATAGGAGGTTTTGGAACAAATAGAAAAACTTAATGTTAACAAATCTCCGGGACCGGATGGCATTCATCCAAGGGTTCTAAAAGAACTCAAATGGGAAATTGCTGAAGCTATTATCTGTGGTTTGTAACCTATCCCTTAAATCGGCTTCCGTACCTAATGACTGGAAGGTAGCCAACGTGACACCAATATTTAAAAAGGGCTCTAGAGGCGATCCTGGCAATTACAGACCGGAAAGTCTAACTTCAGTACCGGGCAAATTAGTCGAAACAATAGTAAAGGATAAAATTGTGAAGCATGTAGAAGAACATAATTTGTTGGACAAAAGTCAACATGGTTTCTGTAAAGGGAAATCCTGTCTAACTAATCTATTAGAGTTCTTTGAAGGGGTTAACAAACATGCGGACAAGGGGGATCCAGTAGATATAGTATACTTAGATTTTCAGAAAACCTTTGACAAGGTCCCTCACCAAAGGCTCTTGTGTAAATTACATGGCCATGGGATAAGAGGGAAGGTCCTTTCTTGGATTGAAAACTGGTTAAAAGACAGGAAACAAAGGGTAGGAATAAATGGTAAATTTTCAGAATGGAGAGGGGTAACTAGTGGTGTCCCCCAAGGGTCGGTCCTAGGACCAATCCTGTTCAACTTATTCATAAATGATCTGGAGAAAGGGATAAGCAGTGAGGTGGTAAAGTTTGCAGATGATACCAAACTGTTTAGGATAGTCAAGACAGAAGCAGACTGTGAGGGACTCCAAGAAGATCTCACCAAACTGAGTGATTGGGCAACAAAATGGCAAATGAAATTTAATGTGGATAAGTGTAAAGTAATGCACTTTACGTTATTGGAAAAATAACCCCAACTATACGTACAGTATGACGGGGGCTAATTTGGCTATGACAAATCAGGAAAGAGATCTTGGAGTTATCGTGGATAGTTCTCTGAAAACTTCCACGCAGTGTGCAGCGGCGGTCAAAAAGCCAAATAGGATGCTAGGAATTATTAAGAAAGGGATAGAAAATAAGACCCAGAATATCTTACTGCCCCTGTATAAAACTATGGTACGCCCACATCTTGAATACTGTGTACAGATGTGGTCTCCTCACCTCAAAAAAGATATTTTGGCCTTGGAAAGGGTTCAGAAAAGGGCAACTAAAATGATTAGGGGTTTGGAACGGGTCCCATATGAGGAGAGGTTAAAGCGACTGGGACTTTTCAGTTTAGAAAAGAGGAGACTGAGGGGGGATATGATAGAGGTATATAAAATCATGAGTGGTGTGGAGAGAGCGAATAAAGAAAAGTTATTTATTAGTTCCCTAAATAGAAGAACTAGAGGACACCAAATGAAATTAATGGGTAGCAGGTTTAAAACTAATAAAAGAAAGTTCTTCTTCACACATCGTGTAGTCAACCTGTGGAACTCCTTGCCAGAGGAGGCTGTGAAGGCTAGGACTATAATAGAGTTTAAAGAGAAGCTAGATAATTTCATGGAGGTTAGGTCCATAAAAGGCTATTAGCCAGGGGATAAAATGGCATCTTTGGCCTCTGTTTGTCAGAGGCTGGAGAGGGATGGCAGGAGACAAATCGCTTGATCATTGTCTTCGGTCCACCCTCTCTGGGGCACCTGGTGCTGGCCACTGTCGGCAGACAGGATACTGGGCTAGATGGACCTTTGGTCTGACCCAGTACAGCCATTCTTATGTTCGTGTGTGTGTGTGTGTGTGTGTGTGTGTGTGTGTGTGTGTGGTATATATATATATATATATATATATATATATTTTTTTTTTTTTTAAAAAGGGGTACTTTATAAAAAAAGGTTGAGAAACACTACTAGAATATGGGCTCTGCCTTAGCCAAAGGTTTTAGTTCTTGAATGCTCTGTGGTTTGGTGTTGTCCATCACCCAAAACACCTGCACAGGGGAATCATTTTGTCCACATTTGGTTCTTTCCAGTATCCTTGTGTGTTCCTCCCAAGCAATTGAGAGAGAACACGTTGGGTGGGCTGGGCATAGGATGGTAAATGTTCAAAGGTGAGCTGGGGACGTTGGCTTTTAGAAAGCACGTTGCCTAGCGATTTTTCAGAAATCGGGGTCCTTTGGGGGCACCTTCGGGTGGGCACCCAACATCTCTTCTCCCTTCTGTTTTCTAGGATGCCCCCCGCCAGCAGCACAAGTGGTCTTTCCCTGCACGTCGCCTCACGAGTGCATCTAGCTTGATGTGTGCCGTGTAGCGGCGTACAGAAAAGACTTGACGTCTAGGTGAATTAGTCAAATCGTGGGTAAGAGCTCCCTGGCTTGTGACCAGACAGATGGTCATTCCCCTCCTCCATCTTCTCATCCTTTCACCCGTTTTGAGCAATTTAAGGCCTGTTTAAAAATGTCAGCCCTGTCAGCGAAAAGCAGAGGTTAGAACAAAGAGAAGCCCCATTTACAGCTGGGGAGGGGGGGTCTCAGAAAGAGGAGAGAGAGAATTATGGAAGGGAGAGGGATTTTTACTGCGATCATTAAAGGCAGTTGCAGAATGGAGCATGGCTGGCTGTAGAGCCTCGGGATGTAAATACTGCCCAGAATAGTTAACTGATCTGGTTAACCACCAGAAACTGGGCTGCTCCGGCCCCAGCTCGCTGCAGCTGCTGCGGGCTGCTCCTTCCCCACCATGGGTGGTGGGGGCTGCTCTGGGCATGCCGCCTGCCCTGGCCCTGCCAGCTGGGCTGTTGTTTAAACTGGCTCCCCTTGTGGACCAGCTTCCGCCTGGCACCTCACGCTGCTGCGTCTGTATCGGAGGCAACAGCGCGGTGTGGCAGGGGGGCTCCTCAGGAATGAGGCCGGAGCACACTGGCTACCAGCCCCGCCCCCGTGGACTATAGAATAGTTGACTAACCGATCAGAAGTCATGAAGTTACTCGGCTATTCAATTAACCAATATTTAACATCCCAACCTCACACCCCTGGGCTAAGCTAATCCTGATGCTTGGACCGGGGTGCTGATCAATGGTCCCTCTAATTTTTTCCATCCATGTGTGGAATCAATTTTTGTACGTGCCCTGAAGCATGAGCAGATGTGCACCACCAGTACAAACATATGCTCCGGGCTGTGGGCACTCTGCTAATCAGCTGGGTGGCACCTGAATTTCTCCTGAGTGGCCGCCCAAGTGCACAGCTTACAGGGAACACTGGTGCAGGGTTGATGGGGCGGGGGGAGGGGGGAGGGGCACTGGGTGATGGTACCGTGTTCCTTGAAGCCAGATCTGCAGAAGAGTTGAGCTGATGCGCGTAAGCAGATGTCCCATTTAATCCTCTACCTTTTAATAAGCAAACATTTGCAACCCCCCTTTGAAGCAGCCTTGCTAGATCTCGCAGGCAGTCTCTGAGAGGTGGGGGGCTTCGCTGTCTGGGAACTGAGCAGAGCTGGCAAAATGTCCTGTCTGACCTAAGAATAAAAGCAGGCTTTATGGAATCCATAAAACTGGCTTGTTTCGTCAGGGTTACTCCGGGGTACATGGACTGGAGCATGTTTTTGCTTTTGGCTCTCATCCTGTTTTGACCTGGGACATACAATGAATCGGTTTGTCTAATGACGTCTACGAGGATCTTAATCGGCAGCCATCGCAGTGAGCTCTTAGAAACGTGCTGCAGGATGTAGAATGTCATTGTGTGTTCGAGACCTGACTGTAAAATGAGGCAATGCTCGAGCAGGAGGAATTTGAACAATCTCTGTCCCACTTCTTTGCTTGCCCAAAGAATTGCCTTAGATATGGAAGTCCTGTGGCCCTGAGACAGGATATATATGGCGTGACCTGCGGCAACGAGGAACTTTGTACTTTGAATGGTACAGTTTAGGGATGTTACGCTTCAGTTAATCAGTAGGAATTTCCATCGACGACTCGATTAGTCGATAAGGGGGGGGGGGTGCTCCCTATCCCGCTGCGCCTCTCCCTTGGAAATGTACAGGAGCCGCACACCAAATATACAGACAGCCAACACAGGCTAAGAGATGCTCCCAAGGTAGGCTGGTGGGGTGGGTTCTGGAATGGCCTAGTGGCTAGGGCATCCGCCTGGGGACCACATCTGTTCAAGAGCCATCCCCACCCTGCCCACAGAGGCAGCTGGTGGGGTGGTTCTTGTATATTTTCAAGGGATAGAGGCAGCAGAAACCCACACCAGCAGGGAGCAAAGCAGTCCCTGTTGGCACAGGTTCCCCTATGTGTTTCTTCCTTTGAAATGTACAAGAGCCATAGGCCACTCTTGTACACTTCCAAGGGAGAGGAGCAGCTGCCGGGACAGGCGCAAGCAGGACTCTTTGAATCCCCACTTGAGCCATTTCCCCTCTGCCCCTCACAGACACAGTGCTGGGGGAAACCATCTTTTAAGCCAGCTCACCCCAGCACCAGCTTATGCTCCTCCCACCCTTGCTGCCTCTCTCTGAGGCAGCAGGGGTGGGGGGATGGGGAAGCGACTAGTCGCATTCCTACTCATTTGCTTATTGGGTCGTTGACTAGTCACTTACACCCCCTAGTACAGTTGGCTCTTTCGTTAGGTCCTTTCTGAAAGTATGTTACGCATGACCATGCAAAACCCAGGAATATCACTGGACAATCTGACCATTGCATTGGCTGGTGGTAGAGTTGTTTTCTGATTCTTTCTCTTTTTGAACAGTTTTGTTTAAAAGAGTTGAGTCAGGATCTGGATTGTGTTGAATCATTGTGTCACCTGGGACAAATAGCTTTCCCTTTGCCATCCCAGGCTCCTTGTTTGTAAAATGGTAATAAAAATGTGTTGCCAACCCTGGTGATTTTCATCATGAATTTTATGGTGGTAGGGTATTTTTTTTTGTTCTTTAAGCCCTTGCTCCTGGAGTCCTGTGATCATGTGAGAATCTTGTTTTTCATTTTAAAAAGTAAGCTTCTTGTCCTCACGCTGGTGGAAAAAAATGGCAAAAATATGACCTGAGTGCTCCCCTGAAGGCTCAGAAACCTGAGGGGCCAAATAAAAAGACTCCAATTATTTTTAAATCTCATGGTTTGTTAAAAAAAATCTTTAAATAAATACTGAGGGTTAGCAGTACCACTTACCTTTCAGTAAAGCTCTTTGAGATCTATGGATGAAAGCATGATAGAAGTGTGTAGTGTAGTTTTATCTTTGTGCTATACAACTCAAGGGTGAACCTTTTGGAATTACTCTTGTCTCGGAGGGAATAGACTCCGAGGGGCGGGACAGACCTTTGGTATAAACTGAAGTCAGTTCATACCTACTGAAGATCTGGCCTTTCATTTGCTTGTGCAGTATACTTTGCTAGCAAGGAAGGAGGAAAGTTTTTCTCTTATGTGTAGCCCCAGTGCTCTGGCTTTGTCTCCAAGAATCAATTATTTACTTATTTTCCACACCAACATGCTGTAACATCACTTGAGTTTACCTTTTTCTTTGCAAGGAGGTGGCATACCTATTTTAATTCCCAAAGCTTTTACTTTTGTAGATGTGGCTTCCAATTTCTGCTGTGCTGTTGTGATTTAACCTATGTCCAAGAAAAGAAAAATACAAACTTTCAGGGAGAAAAATGTGTATCAGGAAACACGAACTTCAGATGGGCTGAAAAGAGGGGATTACTTCGGCCTTATATCTGATTCCATTATATAGTTTGGAAATCTCCTATGTTGAGGGGCACAAGCCTCATCTCTTAATAACAGTGTTACAGTGTGAAGAGCCAACACAATAAAGGCATGGAGACTGGAGGTATTATTGCAGGTAAGCCTGCTATTCATCAACAGGAGAACCATTGTTAGTGTGAGCTTGGTATCTTTTATGGCAAGAGTCTCATAGGCTGTCTTATGACAGGCTAAAGTAAGCAAGCACCAGGTATCTTTGTGAAAAGTGGTATTTAACCTGTCTTTGGAAGGGATTTAAAAAAAAAAAGGCTCTGTCACAAACAACTTAATTGCCCTGAATTTTCTTTGTTGCACTGGTGAATAGGCTCTGACATGCGGTTGAGAATAAAGATATGCAAAACTCTTTCCAGTCCACTTGCTTGGCTAACTCTTTGACCCCAGAAACAATAGATGATAGGTAGCGCTAAGAATCTTTGGCAGAAAAACCTTGAAGGTTTCTTTAAAGTTCTTTTTTGGGATGTTTTCTGTAGGTTAGAAGGTGCAGGTGTATTTTGTAAGTATCTAACTATTTATATAGGGTGAAATTCCACCATACTGTGTACAGGCAGTGTCAATGCAAGTGTTGTGTACTGCTTGAATTCAATTGAAACTTTTAAAGTGGTTCACAGCTCTTGAAATTTTATTATGTCTTGTGATTTTGGGGTATGAATTTACAGCTCACGAGCACATTAAAGGTTCTTTCGTGCTGGAGCAGATGGAAGCTAGTGTGACGATTTCCCCCTTCCCCAACCACATGCTATATATATAGACAGGCCCTTGGATGCTAGTGTCTGATTGTCAGATACCAGGGACCCGCTTTTCCCCACTGAACTCAGTGGAACCTGCAGCTGTGTGCCCCCTCAGACTCCTGGGTCTTAGAAATAAAAAATTGACTACCCAAAATTAGAGGCCTTTTGAAAATCTGGCTCTTGTATTTCCAATATATGAAATATTTAAAAGTTCTCCAAAGAAAGTTGTTGATGAGTCTACAGTCATTCAAGTAAAAGGAGGCTGTATTTACTGTAGCATCTGATGCGAAGAACATAAAATCTTTCCCCCTTCTTCCTTAGTTTAATCCTGAAATGTGCTACGCAGACAGATTGGGTACCTGCTTGGAGCTCTCAAAATCCCATTGCTGAAGTCCCCACATCTCTTCCCCTTCCTTTTGACTTCCTGCCTCTAGGGTGCTAAAGCAACAGAGCATAAATCTATAATTTATTTTTGTAGCTGCTTTCCTGTTACATGACTCCTTTTGGTTCTCATGATCAAAGAAGGCAGATTCTCCATGGATGCGAAATCCTTGACACATTTGAATAGTTCTTCAGAGGAGGCAGCGCAGCATGTTTAGCTACTCTTGTGATGGGTGTGGTATGAAATACTCGGAGAATGGTTTACTGCATTATTAATTTGGTACATTTACAGTTAACCCAGCTTTACCGGCACCATATTCTATGGTGGAATGCAGATGGGGGAGAGGCAGGGTCTTACCAACTATTTATGGCATGCAGTACATATTTGACTCTTGCTATCTGTCATTCGCCTTTTGTTTTTGGTATGATCTGGCTGTAAGCAGCAGATGCATGTAACCACAAGACTGCCCTTCCTCGTGAGTAGGGTTGCCAGATGGTTGAAACAAAAATACCGAACACCCTCTCCCCCCCAAAAAAAAACACCGGGAAAAAAAACCAGGGGGGAGACCAAAGTTGGTGAGCAAAAAAAAAAAAAGAAAAAGGACTCCAAGGACTTATTAAGCCATTAAAACAGCATGTCCCCTTTAAGTGCAGGGATAGGAACAGGGAAGCAGTTGAGCACTAAGACCCAGGGGAAGCATTGCTTCCCCTAGGTCTTTTGGCCAGCAGTCATTTTGTGCCGGCAGCCTTGTGGAACCAGGTAAGCATGGGGGCTGGGGGTGTTTGGGGCCGGGGGGGCCCAGGGTGGGGGAGAGGCCAGGAGCTGAGTGTTTGTAGGGTTGCCAGGTGCCCGGCATTTTCGCCTCCTGGCCGGGGAAAAATTCAGAAAATACCGGACATCTTAGGTGTCTGGTATTCTCTGAATTTTTTTTACTGGACAGGAGCCGAAAATACCGGACTGTCTGGGTGAATACCGGACACCTGGCAACCCTACGAAAGCACTGAGCTGGAACTCTGGTGTGTGTGTGGGGGGGGGGGGGGTCAGTTCACAGATGTCTTGTTTGACCTTGAGCAAACCTCCCTCTCTGAATTCGTAACCTGGGGATAATTGTGCTTCTTTCTCTCACTCTTCTTGGCCGATCTCCTCTAGCTTCTGAGTTCTTTTGGGGCAGGGACTCTGACAGTGTGAAAGGACAGTTCCTTAGGACAGTGGGGGGCACCTCGGACAGAGCATCTGGATTCTACTGTAACATGGATAATTTAACTTAACAATACAACAGCAAGACTCTTCATTAGCAAGTCTGGTGCAGCAGGGCAGTAATATCAATGCTAGCAATTTCTGGATGGACTTTTAATCTTTTCAGAGGATTTTCCTCTTGCATGTATACAAACCAGGCCTCCAGTGTATGAGCAGAACCTCATAAGAAGGGCTATATTGAGTCAGATCCAGTGTCCATCTAGCCCAGTATTCAGTTTTCTAGCAGTGGCCGATGCCAGATGCCCAAGAGGGAATAAACAGAACAGGTGAGCATCAAGAGATCCTTCGCCTGTCGCCTGTTCCCAATTTCTGACAAAAAGAGGCTACGGACACCGTTCCTGCCCATCCTGGCTGATAGCCATTGATGGACCTATCCTCGATGAATTGATCTAGTTCTTTCTTTGAACCCTGTTAAAGTCCTGGTCTTCACAATGTCCTCTGGCGAGGAGTTCCACAGGTTGACTGTGTTGTGTGAAGAAATACTTCCTTTTGTTTGTTTTAAATCTGCTACCTATTAATTTCATTTGGTGACTCCTAGTTCTTGTGTTAAGGGAGCAAGTAAATCACTTTTCCTTATTTACTTTCTCCTAACCACTCATGATTTTGTAGACCTCTGTCATATCTTCCCCTCAGATAAGAGGAGATAAAGCTGAAAAGCCCCAGTTTTATTAATCTTTCCTCATATGGCAGCTGTCCCAAAACCCTAATAATTTTTGTTGCCTTTTCCTGAACCTTTTCCAATGCCAAGGTATCTTTTGGAGATGAGGAGACCACATCTGCATGCAGTATTCAAGATGTGGGTGTACCATGGATTTATATAGAGGCAAGAAGATATTTTCTGTCTTATTAGCTATCCCCTTTTTAAATAATTCCTAACATTCTGTTGGCTTTTTTGAGTGCTGCTGCCCGTGGAGTGGATGTTGTCAGAGAACTATTTGAGGAGACCCTCATCTCCTCTGACACAGATTTTTGGAAACAGTTAACTGAAGCAGCTGGGTTGTCTATCCAGTTATTTGTATTCCAGCCCTGCAGCGTGCAAGTCGAATGCAGTGTGGGGGATAGCAGCAAAGCCGTTTCTGGCTCATTCCTGTCTTTCGGTTTAACATTTTCATTGTCCATTAGGCTGACTGTGTATTTCTACTTCCTAACTTCTTTGCGGCTCCTTCTCTGAGTTTCAAATAGCCTCACGGCTGCACTTTAAGAACTGGCAATTGAATAAGCATTGAGTGATAATGCACAGCCTGGGCTGTGGACAATTTCAGATGCTGTTTGCTGCCCGCCATCCTTAATATCTTGGCATTATCTTCATAACTCTCTTCATAATTCCTGTAGGACTTACTAGCCACTCCCCCTGGCCCATAGACTTATATTTATTATCTTGCAAGGACATAAAGCAACCTAGAAAAGGATACACAGTTTGGGATGTTGCAGTACCACATACACTCACCCAGATTTTAAATTCTGTAACATTTCTATGCAAGCAGAAGTAAGACCCTCAGACACTGTTTCTTAATTTGAAGTACTTTGAGGGCGCCACCCAGGATCAGTGTACCATGGTGCTGGGGGCTGTACAAACACATAGGAAGAGACACTCCCTGTCCTGAAGGATTTGTGGACAGTTGGAGGAAGGGTGGCATTAAGAATGATCCCATGTTACAGGTGGGGAACTGAGGCATGGAGAGTTTAAGTGACTTGTCCAGGGTCCAATGTGAGGTTGTGGGCAGAACCAGGCAGAACCAGGCAGAACCAGGAATTCAACACAGGTTTCCCCCATCCTGTTCTAGTGCTGTTAGCCACAAGTCCTTCTTGTCCTCCTGTCTTAACTTAACCAGATCACTTCAATCAAACCGTTCTTTGTGGAGAAAGTAGAATCATAGAACACTGGAGCTGGAAGGGACCTTGAGAGGTCAAGTCCAGTCCCCTGCCCTTACGGCAGGACCAAGCACCATCTAGATCATCCCTGATAGATGTCTATCCAACCTGCTCTTAGATATCTCCAGAGATGGAGATTCCACAACCTCCCTAGGCAACTTATTCCAGTGTTTAACCACCCTGACAGTGAGGAAGATTTTCCTAAAGTCCAACCTAAGCCTCCGCTACTGCAATTTAGCGGTATGTATGTGAGCCCCCGCTGTTAACTTAGAATTGGTTCCTGGGCTTTCATGGTGCTGTAGCATATTGGATTGGAATACCAAGCCCTACCCTAAAAAGAATTCTCAGTACTTAAGCCACCAAATTCGGTAGGCAGCTTCCTTTGACCCTTAATGCAAGGTCAGGGTTTGGTTGTGCTGGGGACATAGGAAGTGGCAGGAATGGGGCTTCTCCCCTCCACATGGAAAGGGAGGGGCAGAGGGAGGAGGGGCGCGGGACTGGTGGCGGCGAGCGGGGATGTGATCCTGCAGAGTGAGCACTGAGCATGTTGTTGGCCAGGCCATCTTCTTACAGGTAAGGTTCCCCTTCCCTGCAGCTACAGGGCTTGGGTGTTGTCCCCCCCACACCCTACTGTGGGGCCTACTCACTCCCCCTCTCCCGCTGCTCCACACAGCAGCATGAATATTCCCTCCCCCTTTCTGTGAGGCTCCTATGGAGCTACTGATTTCCCCTACCCCCTATCACTTCACCTAGTCCTGGGGATTTCCCCCCCACCATGCCTCCTCCCAGGACCTGGGGACTTCCCCCTCCATGCAGCTCCTCATGGGGTCTAGGGAGGCCCTCCTTCCCCTCCCCCGCACCTCTCCTCCTGGCGCTGGGGGTTCCCTCTTCCCTCTGCACGGCTCCTCATGGGGCCAGGCTGTGCCCTCCTTTCCCCGCTCTGTGCTGTTCCTCCTTTATTTCCCAACAAAACCCAACCAACCACTTCTTGAGTTACGCACCCAAGCAACGCCAGGGAAATCGGCTAGAATCAGTATAAAGCACTTTGATATCAATATAATGGCATCCAGATGGGTGCAGGGAGGTTGTACTACTTTACCCCGGTGTGTCAGTGGGGGTGAGGGGAGAGGTAGCCGTGCCGGGGCCTGGAGATTTAGAGCCCTGGTCCCGTTAAATCACCACTGGAGCCCCGCGTAGCTCAGTCTGGGCAGTGCTGAAGGCTGGGTGGGGGAAGGTAATCCTTCAGTCCCACCTCTACTGGGGGATGTGGACCTGAGCCCTCCCCCCACTTTGCCCAGGGCTGGGTAAAGTCTGTCATAGGGATATAATAATATAGTCGATTAACCTATAAGCTTTTGCTTATCGGTTAATCAGTTAATGCTATAGACTACATACAGCGGCCCAGCTCCGTTCCGGCTCGTGCTGGGTCCGGGAGCTCAGACTTCTCCCTCCCTCCCCCAAGACAGGTGCTGCCCCGGGACTATAGAATAGTCGATTAACCGATAAGAATTCATGATGTTAATCGACCATTCAATTAACTGATATTTAACATCCCTAATTTGTCACCAGCTCTGACTTGAATTAGCTCTGTGTAATGCAGAGCACTGCTGCGGATATACACATTATGTGGAGGCTTTCAGGATGAATTCAGTCACTCACAGACATTCTGATAGTTAGTCCAACCTCCTGCACATTGCAGGCCACAGAAACTCACCCTCCCACTCTGCAGTAGGCCCATAACTTCTGGCTGCCTTACTGAGACTATCAAATCTGGATGTAAAGACTTTCACATTATAGAAAATCTGCCATATATTTAAAAGCAGCAAATGAGCAGTGCCCCCACATGGCAGTAGGAGGTAGACCTCTACTGGTGGAACTCTGCCAATCTTAGGGTCGCCAGATACTCTTACAAAAAAAATCCTGAACCTGGCAGGAAAAAAAATTGGTTGAGCAAAAACAAAATAAGACACTGTGCCTTTAAATATCATTGCGCTCCTCGCTCCCCCCAACCTCTGCCAGACGCGGCAGGGAAAGAATGTCCCCACTGGCCTCCTGTCTGAGAGAAACAGAAAATTTTCGTGTTTTTTTTTTTTTTTTAACTGGACAGTGGCCAGAAATAACGGAACGTCCAGGCAAAAACTGAACACCTGCAACCCTAGCTAATCTGAGCTGTAGGAAAAACTCCTTCCTGACCCCGAGTATGGTGATCAGTTAGCTCCTGAGCCAGTGGGTGAGACCCACCACCCAGACTCTTGAGAGAGCATCATCTGTAGTAAGAGTCCTCCATCTAGTTCCCCATCTCTGGCAGAAGAGGCACTCAACAGCTGACCGTCCCTTTTGATCATCCTCCCACCTGCTGGCTTCTCCGCAGCAGGGAACTCCTGGAAGCATGCTGGAATAAGAATATGCATCTCGAATTGCTGAATGGTGCTGTATCTAGTCCTCCTTTGTGGAATATGTACAAGGCTTATACCATGGGAATGAAATGTTTGTGTTTTTAAGGGCCCCTGTCAAAGCCGGTTTGGTTGAAGTTACCCCTCCAGTCTCAGCTGTGCTTTTGGAAAGCAGCTGTAGGCGCAACTGAGATTGAATGTGGATTCCTGTCTGCTTGATTGCTATTTCTGGGCCTTATCCTGAGTCTGCTGCAGCATTCACAGCTTTCTGTGATGCAGGTTCCTTCTGTGAGCAAGGGCAGGAGTGAAATGCACAAGAGTGTTGCTCCCCACAGAGATTCTGCGCTCAGAAATCTTGTTGAATTTCCCTAGTCTGCCTGCTTTACACAGTGTCTCACAAAGGCTAGGGTTAAGGAAACTCAGCAGCCTAGAAGGGTTGTTCAGATCACCAAGAAGAGAAGCTGAAATTTAGAATAAAGTTGTTGGCTTCATTTTGGAGAGTTCATGTATTAGGGGTTGTTGACTTTCCATCATCCACTTCCTGCTTGAAGCATGGAGTTGCCAAGAGCTTTGTCTTCACTCTCATGCAAAGGTGCTCAAGGTGATGCTAGTGGAAGGAAATGGAAACTCTTCTGTTTTGAAGCCACTCTCCCCCAGTGGGCTTTGCCTCCTCGTAGAAGTGATTCTAACTGATTCTCTCCCAAGGTCCATGCACTTCTTTGAGGCCTCAGGTTTAAAAGAAACCTTAGCTGGGATCTGAATGGGATCACAGGATGTCAATATTGTCTAGCAGCATTACCAGCACTTCCACTGGGAGCATCGAAGACATTTAGGGGTAAAGTAGAGCTAAATAATGGTATAGAACACTGAGAGCAAAGACTGGTGGCTGTAAATAAACTTTATGGGACCTATGACAAGTAGACATCCAGCTACTAGGGTTGCTAGGTGTCCCGCATTGGCCTGGATGGAAGGCCTCTTGGGGCATTCTTCCCTTGCCGTGTCTGGTGGGAGCTGGAGGAATGGTGGTGGGGGGGGGGGGGAAGCGTGGTGATTTAAAGACGCAGCGACTCTTTCTTTTTTGTGTGTGGTTTTTTTTTTGCTCAACAACTTTGGTCCTCCTTCCCCCCCCCCCCCCCCCCCCCGTTTTTTTTTTTTTTTTTTTTTTTTGCTCATCCAATTTTTTTCCTCGCTGTGTTTGGTATTTTTTGTGAAAGTATCTGGCAACCCTACCAGCTACATAAAATCACGCCGGACCAGAGAGTGCCGGACTAGAGAGATTCAACCTGTACCAGAAGCAGTTTTGAAACAACTTGAAAATTTACCACAAATTGTTTATGTGGTGGTGTTTTTTTCTTACTGTATTGCAAATAGCTACCACTTCTGTTTAAACTGTGAACTCGACCCATCTTATCCATGATGATGATGAAAAATATAGGACCCAACTTATGTTAGTTCTGTTCCTGAAAATATGTATGCACACATTTAATTTTATGTCTATTAGAGTTCCCATTGAGGGCATGCACAAGCTTAACAGTTGGTGGGACTGAACTAGCTGGCAGTGAAGCTCATCCTGCATAATTTGTGACATCATTTCTGTAGTGCTCGAACAATGTAGGCAGTTGTGTCTGTGGGATCAAGCAGGAGGAAATGTGAGCTAAGAGCAGCTTTATTAAACTACAGATCCCTTTCTTAAGAGCTGTGTTCTAGTTTTGATCCCCTTTTGGTCTCTCTAATATTACACTTAGAAACTTTTCCCTAAGGCAGAAGTCCCTGGAAAAGCGTAAGGCTTGGCAGGTATATTCCTCACCTGTTTGTTTTCAGTGACAGGCTTTATTATAACAATGGCTTAAATGCATTGGATGGGCAATGTAAGTTGGCATATGGGGCCGAGGGGAAGTCAAAACGTCTGTCAAATCCCTGCCTGTTTCTTGCTGTCTGCAGGCATCTAAAGTTACATCATACTGGGATAAAATTCCACAGTTACTCAGGCAACTGTTCTGTTTAGAAACATGGCAATATTTCCTCCGCTGCCTCCTGAGTTACTGAGTGCTGGCTGCCAGTCGTCGGCTCTGGTGTCGCGAAAGTGCATCTCTCGTTTTCCTTCAGGGCTGGCGCTGAAGCACAAGGCGAGAAAAGGCTTGATGCCTCCCAGGCTGTGACATTAGCTTTTGCCTTTTCCCTCACTGTTGTGAAACAGCTGGCTTTTCCACTGTGGGTTTTTCCCAGCTGTTTCTGGCAGTCCTCCTTGCAGCCTTTAAAGAAAGGGCCCCTTGCTTCTGTTTAAGGACTTTTTATAGGGACCCAGAACATCAACTCTTTATAGACTTCGGCTTGTATGGCAGGATGTTCTTACATTCCCAGTGTGTGTCTAGGTGGGGAAATGATTGACAGTATCTCTCCTTTTTTGAGAGCCAGTGCACAGTGAAGATCCTCTCCCTCAATGCTTTTGTTAACCAGACATTGATCGCCATGCTGGACAAGCGCTACTCTTGGGGGAATCCTGTGCCGAAATATTAAAAATTCTGTGCATAACATTTTAAAATGTGTCAAAATAACACTATGTAATCAGGCCACTTCCAGTTATGTTGGTAATTTATTTCGAAATACCTGTCAGCAAGTACATCTGTAACAACACAGACATTCACAAACATTACCCCAGAGGTTCAAGGAACTCCTAGGACAACCTGGTTGCTATTTCCCTACCCACTTCCCTCCCCCTTCCAGCCCAGCCTGGGGCTCAGACACTCTTCTCCCCCCCCCCATAGAGCCCTTGCTGGCTTAGTCTAGGGATGTTAAAAAGCAGTTAATTAGGTAACCATATAACTGTGAGAAAAATCTCAGCAGTTACATGCTGTGGGCTCTGCAGTATAAAGTGCCTAATGGAAATTCCTCAGGAAATTCCCCCACAAATCTCTGTCAGAGGTGAGATTTGTGTGTACTCATATAATAAGCTCACATGTTGTAATTTATATACGGGTAGCTCATGATTGTTATGAATCAAGGTCCCATTGTGCTAGATCAGGGGTGGCCAACCCGTGGCTCATGAGCCGCATGTGGCTCTTCAAAGAAAAAATTGCGGCTCCTGCACCTGCAGCTCTTAAAGGGGCATCATGTTTTCTTTTTGCTCAACAACTTTATGCTAGGCCAGTGTTTCCCAATTGGTGTTCCCTGGGGTTCTGCGAAGAGCTGACACTCCCCTGCCCTCTCTGAAAGAGACAGAGCTGGAATCGCGGCCTCCTGTGCAAATTTCAAAAGGGCAATGCCAGGGCTTTTTTTTTTTCCCCCCAAACAACTTTTTTTCCTCAGCTCTTTGCACTGTATCCACCACTGTTTTGGCTCTTCATCTATAACGGGTTGGCCACCCCTGTGCTAGATGATGTACACATCCATAAGCGACATCAGCCCAGATGAGGCTCTGTGTGGTGCAAACCAAAGGCTACCTTGGAATTGCCTGTGCTGTACTCCACAGCTAATTGTAGCTTCATGGCAACTGTGGGGACAGAATTTGGTTCCCTGCTCAAGCTCCTGACAGCTTGCGCTAAATGAGAATCTGGCTTGGAGTTAGCAGCACAGTTCCGATTCCATCCAGTGTGTGTGTGTGTGTGGGGGGGGGGGGGGTTGGCAAACACAGTAGCTAGATCTGGGCTGGGCAAAATACAGCCCATGGGCCAAATCTGGCCCAGCAAGCAGCCAGATCTGGCCCATAGGTGCAGCGGAGAGCCTCAGGTGGGCTTGCTGCCTGTCCCCCTCCCCCCACACACATGCCGCTGAGAAAAGTGCCTGCTGTAGGACCCTGTTTGAACAGCTGCGAGCTTGGGGTAAGGGGGAGAGACTTCACATGCTGAGGGCGGAGGCAGCGTAATTTCATCGGTCATTTTCAGGCCAATGGGAGCTGCCTGTTGTCAACAGGCAGCTTCCAAAGTACCCTGCCACCCTCCCTTGAAGCTTGTAGCTATTCCAAGACCACATGACCCCTGCAGCCAGTGCAGGGGTGGGGCAGGCAGGGAGTCTGCCTGAGAAGGCTGCTGGTCAGGAGTCAGGTCTCCTAACCAGAGTGTGCTTCTGGCATCCCAACCCTCTGCCCCACCCCCATCCCAAACCCTTTGCCCCCCCCTCCGGCACCCATATCCCCTCCCAGATCCTGCACCCCAATTCCTGCCCCCAGGTCACAACCCAAACCCTCTGCACCCCTCCTATACCCCTACCCCACATCATCCAAACCCTCTGTCTCCCTCTTCTGCACTCAGAGCACCTCCCAGATCCTTCACCCCATTCTCTTGCTCCAGGTCACAACCCTCTCCTTCCAGCAAACTCCCTCCCAGACCCCACACCTTTTCCTGCACTCCAGTCCCCTGCCACAAGCTC
Source organism: Pelochelys cantorii (assembly GCA_032595735.1). Taxonomy (NCBI): domain Eukaryota; kingdom Metazoa; phylum Chordata; order Testudines; family Trionychidae; genus Pelochelys; species Pelochelys cantorii. The sequence goes on from CM064347.1 coordinate 9,863,107, forward strand.
CCTTGTGCACCCAACCTCCATCCGAGATCCCACACCCCTTCCATTACTATCATGGAAGAGTGCAGCCTTTGACCACCTCCCAGATTCTTGGAGTGGGCCCCAATCAAAAATTATTGCCCACCCCTGAGCTAGATTGACTGATGACCAACGAGACCCACTTTGGGGTCCATCAGCAGTGCTCTTACATTGACTACCATGGAGTGAGTGTTCAACTCTTAGTCCTTAGTGCGAGCTGACAGGATGGATGTCCTGATATTAGGGGCTCTGTCATGAGCTGTGTCCCCTCTCCCGCAGGGGAACAGGGGAGTCCAGATTTTTCACAATTTGCTCTCTGGTCACCCTAAACTGATCACCCTAAATCCCTCCTCCTCAGAAGCCCTGTGTGTGGCTGCTAGAGTGCTCCCTCTGGTCCAGAGCGAGAGACTGAGCACAGCAATTAACCATGCATGTCTCGCGCAGTACAATACAGTAGCGACCACTGGGAGAGATGGAAGTTGTTGCGGTTTAAAGATCAGCTCTTGTTCTATGTACAAAACCATTTACAATTATTAATAAAACTGTTCAAAATTCCCTGAAAACTCCATTTTGTTTATTTTTTTTTGCTTGGAGAGGGGGCAGACATTTTTTGTCTGGCAAACTTTTCAGGATTTTTGCCCAACTGTAGTTCGTACAGGATTTTTTTTTTGTTTAAGTGTAAATCAGACATAAATTAAATAGGTGTGTGGTAGTGAGTGGGAACAATATCCCAGTGTTTGTTGAAAGGATACATTATGCCTTTAATTATGCAGACTATTCCAAAGCTCCCGGACTTCATCCCGCCTCTGAGATACCATCCTCTTGCCAGATGTCAGTTGGACAGATGTGAGTTACTCCATAAGTCCCGGAGAGGGAAAGTTCTCGTGCTTCCATGTCTCTGTAAAGGAGTCCCAATCTGTTTCTTGAGTATAACCAGAAGTGATTGGTAATGATAACTTCACATAACATTTGATTTCTCCTCCCCTGTGTCATGCACACTGAGTTAAGAGAACTTTCTCTTCTCTTCTCGGAACGAAATGTTGTTTGTTTTGGGTAACAGCTTTTAACATGGGAAGCTACACCTTAGAGAGAGGATGTTTTATTTCCCTCGTGTTTATGGCCCTGTAAAATACTATGTAATCTTAAAACATTTTTCCTATCTAGCTCTGATTGCAGTATGCAGCGGTGCAATGTCTCCCTGAACAACTCTGCTTAATGTGCACCATAGCCATTTTCACAGGAGCTAGGCCTATCTGATTACTTGCTTTATGATTTTTTTTTAAAGAAACCCTCATGCTGACTTGTAAACAAATGCTCTTATTAACTTTGATTTAGGCTGCATAGAATTGAGCATATGTTAAATTCTGACAAATGCCTGTGTGTGGGCGCTTGCCACCTTAATGTTGTGCTTTGTGCTTCTGTGTTTAAGAGGAGTGAATTTGTTTGCAAATACAGTACCATGCCTGCTTTATTTGGCTCCAGGCTTTCTTTAGTCCATATGTAGCCAAATATGAAGCATGTCTCTTTACTCTTGCAGAAATACACATCTTCAGTGGCTAACTGCTATGCCCGTAACGTTTTTTCTCTGTGGGGTGGGTGGGTGGGTGTGTGTGTGTGTGTGTGTGTGTGTGTGTATCTAGACTAGAGAATTTGCCTTACACGTCACACTATTTGTGTTGTTGCAGGCTGTTGCTAAGAGAAGGGTGACTTTAAATCAGAGTAAAAATCAATTTTTTATGGTTGTTATACAGGAAATTTAAGCAGTGAAGATGGATTTAAATTGGATATGTGGAAATGGAAAGATGGGGCAGAATTCAGAGGGCCTGCCCTTGTAAAAACTTGGGGAAATAGTGGGACCCTGTATTTGGTGCATACTCCTGTGGACCAGGTTGATTTAAATAACTTCAATTTGGTGGTCAGAGCTTTTGTTTTGGGCTTAGAACCCTTTTTGATTTGTAGATCAGCTCTTATTTGAAGCTGAGAGGATTGTCCTTTTGTGTGGACCTGGCCTTTAATGCTGTAAATTGCAAGAGGATTTGAAGAGGAAAACCTGTTTTTGGTTTTTTTTGTTCGTTTTTAAAGGAAGCTGTTTCCATAGCTGGGGTAAAAATGTGGAACCAGGAAAATTCAGGATCAGCAGCAGTTTCAGATTGTACCCCTTTCCCTTCCCACTGAAGCACAAAATTTCTCCATCTTCCTCAACAAGCCCCTTAGGTCTTGTCTAAACACGCCAGTTGTACTGTTTTAGCTAGACAGGTCTAGTTACAGCAGTACAACTCCATTCTGTAAAGGTGGCTGTATTGATACACTGCTGTTTATACCAGTGTAGCTCTTCCTGTACAGGAAAGGGAGTAAGTTACACCATGTAACTACATCCACACTGGTAGCAACTAGTATATTTATTTTGGCTTTTAAAAAGTCACCCACTAACTGACTTATACCTCTACCAAACCATAGTTGCGCCCATACAAAATCTGTCTGTAGCCCAGGGTGGAGTACTAATACTGGAAGTGGAGGCAGGGCAAAATTGTCAGCTGTTTAGGGCAAACTGACCTTTGTCACTGGTAGACTGCATGCGCAGACATGAGCTCATGTGTGTTTGGGGGAAGTGTGTTTGGGTTTCTCCCATAAATCAGGAATGGCTTCACGGAGTGGAAGTGTTGGTCAGTCAGAACGGAATCATGCTCTGCAGGTGACTGTCTATAGCGCATAATTTACTAGGGAGGCTTTAGCAAGCAGCAGTCAAAAAGCTTCCTGCAGTGATGAGAAATGGTGACCCAATTGTGTAAAATAATCCAGCAAACACTTTTTGAAAGATGTTCGTTTTGAATGTCTGTCACGGATTGGTAGCGAATTCAGAGAGTGGGTGGACACTTGTTTGAAAGCCTCTCTGTGCATCTTAAAGCTTTTCTTGCATGAAGGGGAAATGAGACTGGAGTGGGGGAAGGGAATGGACTTTAGTCCTAGTTAATCTAGTGGAGATGAGAGGTACTGTCGGAACAACAAATATTGGACACCAGGCAGCTGTAAAATGCAAAAGGAAAATACTCTCCTTTTGAGCGTTTACAATGCAGGGATGTCAAAAGTTACTCTCCTCTGCTCCCAAGGATACTACAAGAATGCAATTAAACTTCCTTCTCGAGGTGCTACAGAGACAATTGGCTCTCCAAATCCCCTGGTTGAAGGGAAGGGAAGATCTCTGAAGCCTTCCCCTCTGGTTTAGAGATGGCAGTTTTGCAGTATGCCCATTTGATCATAATCCTATGTTCGATATGCAAATATTACAGGCTTGGAAGAGTGCTAGGAGGATACTCTAGATTTCTGCTGACCGTGTCCATTTCTGAAATACCATCTGTAAACTTCCAGAGCCTTATTTCAAGGACTCTATAGGGCCCTGGAGCAGTACTGATTCATATCACCTGCGGAGTGGTCCCTTTATGGTGTTGCATGAGCAAGGGAGCCAGAAGATGTGTTTTACATACACTGTGTCTGCCCTATAAAAGTGCAGTTGCATCCTATTAGTAATTTCAGTGTTATGCTGTAATAAATTCTACCTCTCCAGTGGGGGAAAAAACTGTTCCTGCAACTGTAGAATATTCACCTTTTATCAGAGAGAGATTTAAAACAAATGGGGTGAAAGAGGAGACGGTCTCCACCTGAAATTATTTATAAGTGGAATAGCCGGTGGACAGGTGAAAGTGACACCCCTCCCCCCCAACTGTGGGGGGTGGACACCTGCCTAAGGGATGCAAAAATACAAAGAGACAAGTCTCCCACAGCTGCACCAGTGCAAGGGTCAGATGTGGAATGTGGCCTTAACTTGCTGCAAGGCTCAGTGATTCAAGGTCGAATACATCATCCATACGTGCTCTTTAGACTTTTGCCAGGATAGTTTGGAGAGGGAGTAAATAACTAGACCAATGGGAGCTGTTGACTGCTCAGTCCTTACAAAAATCAGGCAGGTGCCTAAATCTGGACTTAGAAGCTGAATTTTCAGCTTTATTTTTTTTTTTAAAGAAGTTCTTGAAACTCACTTCAGGTTCTTGAGCCTGGATTTGGTTTTTAGCAAACCTGAGCTAGTTTTTTCTGGTTCTGAGTTCTCCAGGTTTGTTTGGCTGCAAAACTCAGTTGGATCTCTTTCAGAGTCAGAATTTGCATATAATCAAGTTTTTCCCAGCTCTACTTAACATCTTTGAATGACTGCCGGGTACCCCAAATCTGATATAACTATATGTTTGAAACGTTAATGAAATGTCCCCTTCGCACCACGTAAAGAGAGGGAGGTCTTCAGTTCATTTTGGTACAATCTCTTTTTAAGCTGCAGGAAGTTTGTGTAGTACAAGGTTAATGTTCGCCAGAGTGTCTCATTAAATCCCACTTTACAAAAATAACTGGAAGTGGAAGCTGATGGGGTTTTGTAGCTTGCTTTTCTCCTCCAAGTGTGAATCATGGGTAATTGACAAGGTGTAAAAAGAAAGCAAAATAAAACAGGCCTCTCATGGGCCCTATCCAACATGAGAGAGGGCAAATTCTCTCTCTGATGCACGCAGTGCTAGTTAATTTCGCCAGCAACTGCATGTTAATATCCAAGATTGCAATCTGGGCTAGGGACTACATAAGCATACACTTATCCAGTAGCTGACTGGAGTATCGACTACTCGCTTTCCTTCCGCTGCCTCTATGAGGCTACATCTACACTATGAGTTTTCTCAGCAAAAAAATATGCAAATGAAGGACTTATTTGCATGAGTCATGATCTCATTTGCATATTTTCTGCCAATCCGTTTTTGCGCTGGAGTTTTTGCGCAAAAACAAGCAGTGTGGATGTTTTCTTTTTGTGCAAAAACCCCTTTTTCCACAAGATCCTTATACCCCCAAAAAGGAGGTATACCGATCTTGCAGAAAAAGGGGGTTTTGCGCAAAAAGAAAATGTCCACTCTGCTTGTTTTTGCGCAAAAACCTCAGTGCAATAATGGATCGGCAGAAAATATGCAAATGAGGTTGTGACTCATGCAAATGAGTCCTTCATTTGCATAATATTTTGCCAAGAAAACTTGTAGTGTAGACATAGCCTGAAAGGCAGCAAGGTGGGGGGGGAACAGGAGCCAGTGCTGGGGGGAGCTGGCTTAAAAGCACCAATCACCAGCTCCGTGGTGCCACTTCCCCCCCCCCCACTCCCCTTCACTACCTCTAATAGAGGCAGCGGAGGGGGAGGGGATACGGGAGGCTGCTCTGGCAGCAGCCCCTGTCTCTTGGCCCCCAACGGGGAGATGGGGGCCCCCCCGCAGACAGGGACTGTTGCTGCTGCGCTGCCCCTGTTTGCGGCAGCCTGGGTGGGCCGCACTCAGAGGCTGCTCCGGCAGCCATCCCAGACTGCAGCCAGCCCTGGCTGCCACGAACAGGGGCTGCTGAACTTAGCGCGAGCCGGCACCGAGCAGTCCCAGCTCATGCTGGTCTTGGATGATGCATCTCTGCACTGTAAACATAGGAAGAGCCCGTCAGCTCTTCTTGTATTTAAAATGCAGCGCTGCAGGCTTCCGGAGCCAGCAGTCCTGGCTCGAGCCGGCTCCTGGAGCTAACCATGTTCCAGCACTGCAGAGCAGACCTTAGCAACTAATTGTGCACGCGATACAAATTGTATCAGCTACATGATTAGTCAGAAAACCGCAGTTTAACATCCCTAGCCTGGCCCCTGGATAGGCAGTGAAATTAAAACGGCAGAAAAAATATTTCCTCTGAGCCAGTGCTAAATAAAAGAGGAGAAACAGCTGTTGTCTCATCCTTAGAACAATAATAAAATACCAAGTATCCTGTGACAGACTAAATCAACTTCAGAGGAAAAGATTGTACTAATTTGCAGCGCGGGACAGTGGGAAAATATTTTGACATGAGTTTAATAAAAGAAAATTCAAAGCCACTGTAATGCTCATGCTGTTTTGGTTCCTTGAGAAGTAGAACTTGCAGTTGAATGGTTGAACTGGTCTGAGAGGGGGCCTGTCTGATTTCAATAATTTATCTTCTGCCCTAGGAAAGTCAGCTGTTGACTCACTTTGGGAAGTACCCCAGAAAACTTGTGAGTCACATTGCCATGTGCAGGGAAAGTTTCTTGGAGAGCTTTGCCTTATTCATGGCTAATTCCATGCCAGCTTCTGTAACAAGCTATATACAGTCTAGGGGCGTAACTCCAGGAGTGTTCCGCAACAGGATATGTTTGGGTGTTCCCCTTCAGGGCAGAGGAATAGTGCTTGGCACCTACCTGTGGCTTTTATCCATAGATCTCAGTATTTCAACAGCAATATGTCATTTGGAGATGGAGCGGCACAGATAGGTGAAGTGACTCGAGGATACACAATGAATTTAGAGGCAGAGCCAGTAATAGAACCCAACTCTCGCGACTTTTAGTTCTGTGCTTTACCCACTGGGCAATGCTGCCTCTGGAAAAAGAGCAGGGATGATGGATGCAGAACAAGGAGCAGTGGTCTCAAGTTACTGTGGGGGAGGTCTAGGTTGGATATTAGAAAAACTACCGTAATTTAGCGAATATAACACGCTGGTTGTATTCGTTTTTCCAAACCCTGCACCCCCCCCCTGCGGGGTACACTCGCGTGTGGGGGTATACTTTTTTTTTTTTTTTTTTTTTACTCACCTGTTGGTGAGCGTTCCCCCACCCCTTCCCCCACTGCACAGCCGCCAGCCTCCAGGCTGGGGAGCACTCATCTCCTGGTTCCTGCGCAGGAACCGGGAGATGAGCGCTCCCCCTGCCCCTTCCTGCGGCTGTACAGGAACCGGGGAATGAGCGGTCCCCCACCTGGAGGCTGGAGGCTGGGCAGCCGCAGGAAGGGGCGGGGGAGCACTCTCATTCCCCCGCCCGGAGGTTGTGCAGCTGCATGGGAACCAGGCGGGGTGAGTGCTCCCCTGCCCGGAAGGTGGCTAATTTCCCCCCCCCCCCACCTGTAGAAGCCTCTCCCTCCCCCCGCACAGTTTGAAACAAAGTCTTGTATACCCTGCGGTTTATACTCATGTGTGGGGCATACAAGATTTTTTTTTACTCAAACTGCAAAAACCACGGGGTATATTCGGGTGCGGGGTATATTCGCTAAATTACAGTATTTCATTAGGAGGGTGGTGAAGCACTGGGATAGGTTCTCTAGTGAGGTGGTGTAATCTCCATCCCTAGAGGTTTTTAAGTCCTGGCTGGACAAAGCCCTGGCTGGGTTGATTTAGTTGAGATTGGTCTTGCCTTGGGCAGGGGGCTGGACTCGATGACCTCCTGAGGTCTCTTCCAGTTCTGTGATTCTATGATCTGAATCTGAATTGCCTCCAATTTTAGGATCAAGACAGGTTGATTCCAAATCTTCCATTAGCTTAGAAAAATTGCACCTCGTGGCTTAGCCAGGACTATTGGAATTGCAGTTCATGAAGTACCGGCATTGTTTGCCGCTAATGGATACAAGTTGGAAGATAAAATAGCTACTAAGCCACATATTGCTTTCCAGTTATGTCACGTAAGTGAATGGCCATTGCAGGGCGGTATGGCAATGCACAGCTTAGTTCAGAGAAGAGACATTCAAACTTACATGTGGCATTGATTATGAAAGGTCTACATCTGTTTGAATTCAGAATGTAGACTCCTTTCCAACAACGAGGGTTTTCCTTTACAGTTATGATGTCATGACTCAGGAGTGACAGTTTTTCTCCTTCTGTTTTTCACCTGGCTTTCATTACAACATTTGAGTGCTTTGAAATAATGCATGGTGTTCTGCAATAATAAATTACACTCTTATCGTTCCTAGGAAGAGAAGAAAAGCTCAATTGAAAATGACAATACAGAGATGACATAAATCATATTGCCCTTCCCCCCCCCCAACCCAAAATCCAGCAGATCCAAGTTCAGTTTGCCTTCTTGTCTCATGCATACATTAAGGATGATGCATGAGCTTTCAAATTTCCTGCCTCCTTTTCATGTCACAAGCTTTGTGCTACCTGCAGTTAATGTTTAGTTGGTTAATTTCCTTGTATTTGTTGCACTGAGAAGGAAAGTAGCTGAGATCTTGAAGTGAAGATTACAAAATGCACATACAAGTTCTCCCATTTTATGTTAGTCGGGAAAAATACTGACTCTGTGTTATAAAGTGGTTATTCTTGCCTAATAGGCAAGGATGCCTTCAATAACACCCTGTGTCCCAGATGAAAAAGGCAAATAGAATTTTAATGCCTGGGGAAAAAGCTCATTGACAGTCTGCAAGGCCAGGTCTACGCTACAGGGGAAGGTCGAACTAAGATACGCAACTGCAGCTTTGTTAATTCCATAGCTGGCATTGACTTATTTTAATTCGAGATTCCATGCAGTCGCCACAGCAGGAGGTTGATGGGAGCAAATGTTCCTGTTGGCTTCCCTTACTCTTTGCGAGGAGCAGGAGTACCGCTGCCGATGGGGGTGCCCTATGAGTTTGATTTAGCAGGTCTTTACTAGACCTGCTAAATCAAACTGCAGAAGATCGATCTCAGCAGCGTCAACCTTCCACGTAGTGAACGCATGGCCTCAGTCATCCCACAGTGTTCAACAAGCTTTGGGGTTGGGCCCTGGTAGACTCAGAAGCTTCCTCATAGAGCTGGTTAGAGAAAAATTGACAAAGGGAAACTTTGTGATTCTACTCCCACCTCTTTTTTTTTTTCCCAGCCCAGTATATGGCACTTTATAATTTTTCAGGTGACCAGTGGAGTTCAGTAGCAGGTGTCTCTATCCTATGTTAAATTGCATGACAGGGTTTAAAAAACCCTAGGGAAAAGGTCTCACTGAGAAATTCCAGGGGGCAGATCCTCTCCCCTGCCTGAATTCTGCAGAGAGTTTTTAGACTGGGAGTTGTCCCTGGCAGTAGCCATCTTTTTGTGCTGTGTTTGAACAGAGCCTAGGACAATAGGATCCTGGTCCATGACTAAGGCCACAGTAATGATGCTGAAGGATGATGGAGGGGACCACAGGGAGCCAGGTGTGGCTTACTGACCCTGAGCAGTCAGAGGAGCAGAAGCAGAGGAATGTCCATCAGAGTGCTGGTCCTCCGTCACAGTGTAGAGGTTTTCCAACAGTAGAAAGTTCCCCTGCACAGGCAAGATGCATCTCCTTCACCTTCCCACCTACCTCCCCCAATGGTCCCCTCTGGGCCCCACTTTGCACCACACCAGAGAATCCAACCCAGTAGCTTTTCAGAACAATTTCTGTAGATCCTTTGGTGGGTTTCTTTCCTGCTGATTTCTATAGCACGTTCCCACAAGGTAAATAAATACAGTAAAACGGATGCCATTCTGGCTCTGCTTCAGCCTTCAGTCACGGCACAACTAAATTATTTTGCAGGATGGGGCACGAACAAGAGGGCTAGAAATTTGCCTGTGTTACACAGTGTGAACAATACACAATTATAGTAACAAACACTGATCTGAACCACGCTTTTGGTCTTGGTTTGTAATAATGGGGCTGAACCGAAAGCTAGGCTCTGATTAGCCTCCGAACCTTACTGTCTGGAATACTCAGCCTTCACGCATCTCTGATTAATATGATGTGTAATTCCTTCTCTCCTCCCCCTGCCACTTGTGCATTTCCAAGTTTTTAGCCGGGGCAGGAAGCTGCAGTTCTGAAATATTTATGGGAGCCCTTTTTATATTTCTGGTGTGACCAGAAGCAGGAAATACAAGAAATCTCCAACGATTTCTAATCTTATTTTGCAGACTCAACTGGTTTGGATCAGCAGCCAAACATCCAAATGCTTCTCTGAATGGAATTTCCCAGTTTTCAAAGACTCTCGCACAGTGTTGGGCAACCTATGACCCAAGGGCCACATGCAGCCCATCAGGGTTCTGTGTGAGGCCTGTGAGACATTTTGTTTACTGTTGCCCATGCGCAAGTTTGCCAGATTCTGCTGGTTTCCATCCATATTTTTTTCCCCTTCCAGTATTACTGAGGTGACATGCTTGTAAAGCCAGGGCATGTGAAGTGGGTTGCGGGCTGATGACACATAACATTGACTGAGAGAGCTGCCTGCTCCCTCTGCATCCAGTCAGAGCGCTGCTACGGTTCCAGCGGCACACCTAGCAACTTCTAAGTACACAAGCACAGTTAGCAACACTGTCCTATCCCGGGAGACTGTCTTGGTTACAGCAATTTTGCGGCCCCCCTGAGATGGAGGAGGGCCACTCATGCGACCCACTCACTAGCCTAGGTTTCCCATCACTGCTCTTGCACATCACGGCCAGAAACATTCCATGGGCAGTGTTAAAAACTCACTCTTCTCCATGGTGCAGTCAGTAACCACAGCATCTTCCTACACTTACAGCAGGAAGGTGCAACAGCCCCCAAACAGTGGAGCGCTTTACACCTCACCATCAACCTACTTACTCGCAGTACGTTTGTAAGCACACGAGAATGTGTCAGATCACGAGCTTTTAATAGGGTTGCCAGGTGTCCGGTATTGAACCGGACAGTTCGGTATTTTCGTCTCCTGTCCGGTAAAAAAATTCAGAAAATACTGGACACCTAAAATGTCCGGTATTTTCTGATTTTTTTTCCTGGCCAGGAGGTGAAAATCCAGGGTGCTTACCGAGTTCCGCAGGGGAGCTGTCCGGCCCGGCACAGGAAGGCAAGATTGCGGGTGGCCGCTGGTAGCCTGTTAGGGCCAAAAAGCCTCAAAAGCGTTTCTTAAAGGGGCTATGCTGTTTTTAAAATTACTTATTTATTTATTTGCTTAACAACTCTTGGGGGCCCCCCCTTTTTTTTTTGCTCAACAACTTTGGTCTCCCCCTTTTTTTCCTCAACAGAATTTTTTCCCTGGTGGTTTTTTTTTGGCGGGGGAGGGGGGTATTTTTGGTGAAACCATCTGGCAACCCTAGCATTTAATGTGACCGCTTGCTGTTTTGGGACCTCGGCTAGACCTGCTTGGGTCAAGTACTTCCCCTGCAGTTACTTTTACACACAGACAAGCAGATCCTGTGGGGTGCTGATGGGCCCTTTCTTCCCATTTGAGCGGCTCTGGCATGGAGAACACTCAGCAGTTTCAAGGAGCAGGCCCTGCAATGTTGCATGGATCTACACACATGCATACCCACAACAAGAGGAAGGCGGGGTACTCTAGTGGATTGGGGATTGAACTGAGGCCAGGTCTGCACTACAGAGGAAGATCAGCTTGAGGTACGCGATTCCAGCTATGTAAAAAACATAGCTGGAGTCAACATACCTTATGCTGAGCTTGGCACTGTCCTCTCAGCGGGAGGTTGATGGGAGAAACACGCCTGTCAATGTCTCGTGAACAGTAGGAGAACTGGCACCGACGGAGGCACCCCCAGCATTCGATATAGCAGGTCTTTACTAGACCCACAAAATTGAATGCCAGGAGATCAATTGCTGCAGCCTTGATCTTCCCACAAGTGGAGACGTGGCCTGAGAGACCTTAGTTCTCTTCATAAGAACGGCCATACTGGGTCAGACCAAAGGTCCATCTAGCCCAGTATCCTGTCTGCTGAAAGTGGCCAATGCCAGATGACCCAGAGGGAGTAAACACAACAGGTAATCCCTCTCCTGTCATCTATTTCCAGACAAACAGAGGCTAGGGACACCATTCCTACCCATCCTAGCTAATAGCCATTGATGGATCTAACCTCCATGAATTTATCTAGCTCTTTTTTGAACCCTGTTAAAGTCCTAGCCTTCACCGCATCCTCTGACAAGGAGTTCCACAGGTTGACTGTGAGCTGTGTGAAGAAAAACTTCCTTCCCAGCTTTGTCACTGATTTACTACATAACCTCAGGCAAGCACTTTCATCTCTGCCTCTGTTGCCATTTCCACCCTTTGTTTGTGTATTTATGGGCCATTTCTTCCCATGAGTTTGTGTTGCAATTGTCACTCCAGAGTATTAGGAACACTTGGGGCTTTTTAGGCACTACTGTAATAAAAATAATGAATCATCAGAGCAGTCAGAGAAAGGCATATAGTGAGTTGCAGTGTACGTGAAGCTGGTTTCTTGGAAGAAGTCCATTGTACTTTTAAACTGGGGGATGTGGGGGAAATTTAGATCATCAAAATGACTCAGCCCAGAATCTGTTCAACATGAGACAGTGCTACAGAAAGTTTTGTTCCTGGACTGGGGATGCCCTGCCTCTCGCCTCAGCAATATTATGAAAATTGATCTTTACAGTAAATGCGCATATAAAACCTGCATCTAATTTGGCCATCTTGCAGACATAGATACACCTGAAGTGTGCATGCATGTGCGCATTGTCTGGTTCCTGGATTCAATACACTGGCACCCAGAGGAGTTGGGTTAAAACCAACTCGCTGGGAGCAAAATAAAAAGCCTTTGCTATTTGTCGAAGAGATTTCTCTGTTCCACGTGCGCATACTTTTCGTGTTCATATGCCTTCCTTGTTTGACGCGAGGAATCTTTCTAAAACTCAAACGGAGTGTGTCTGCAGCAAGACCAGCTTATATGTAAAATAATCAGCATTGCTTTGGCAGTGCCTTGTGCTTTGCAGCTCAAATAGCAAACCGCTGCTAATCCGTGCTCTTTCATACTCCAGCTTTCACCGCTGCCTGGTGCACTGCTTTGGGACCGGATGAAAACCTGGAGAGAAACAGCCCTCTGCTGGTTTTGATACTGACGTGCTCTATGAGCGAGAAGCTTCCTGGGCCCCGGGTGGGGAATATGGACAATCCAATAAGCCATGCTCTTGTGGCGCGTTCTCATCAAAGAGGGGTGGGTAACGGAAGTGGCTTGCCTTAGGGTAGCTCTGCCGATCCAGTTAGTGTGCGGAGCTCCTCTTCCGTAGCTAGGAGGGTGAAGCATCTGGCTAGGAAAGGATATTCAGAAATTCTCATTCCACATGTGGTGTGATTGAGTATTCCTTCCTTTCCAGGTGTGTGAGCTGAGTCCACAGGGGCAGATATTAATTTAGGAAATCCCTAGAACAGGGGTGGGGAGCCTTAGGCCCAGGGGCCAAATGCGGCTCCAACTTGCCTGGAGCCGGCCCCCAAGGCTCAGGGCTCCCCCGTATCCCCCAGAACTAGGGAGCTCATGTTGGTGTTCCAGCCCTCCCTGCTGCTCCACCGTGAGGCTGGAGCACACAAAATCAACCAGCTTGGGCCCCCTAGGCTCTGGTGTGCAAGGGAAATGTGGGGAGTGTCGTTCTCTTTCTCAGTCAGGGGTCATGTCAGTGAGGATTTTTTTTTTTTGGTTCTCATTTGTGTGCGGCCCCCTACTGATTTTTTTTTTTCTGAGAGTCAGTGGCCCCCGACCCAAGAAAGGTTCCTCACCCCTGCTCTAGAGTCTGTGTCTCTGGATTTTTTTTAGGAATTAGGGATATTATAAAGTGATTAATTAGGTAACTGTTAAATCTCAGCAGTGCTGCTTTTGTTAAAAAAAAAAAAAAAAAAAAGTGCCGGTACTCCGGGGGAAACATCATTGAGCAAAAAAAAAAAAAAGAGAGGCATTGCCCTTTTAAGAGACGCAGCTCCTTTAAGACTGTCGGCTATTTTCATTACAGAGGTGCTGGTATGGTGCACTCCATTCTTTCCAGGTAAGCTCTTACATGGTTACATGCTGAGGGCTCTGCTGTAATAAAGCTTACACTGCAGCACCCTGGGAGTGGGGCCGGCAGTCAGTGCGTGCTAGGAGCCGTCTCCCAACTCCTGGCCCCACTCTAGGCTCTCCAGTATAAGCTTTATATTCATGGTGAACGGGAGCTCCAAGCATCCGTATTTCGGACGTGCAGGTAAATATATCACCGGCGGCCTGGCGGGGGCTAACTGCATCTGGCTTATTGCCCACCCCGGTCTACAGCTTCCATTGCTCTGTATGGGCATATCTAGCCTATGCTAGACTTTCGAAAGAGGATATGCAAATTCCACGGGAATTTGAATATTTTCTTTCGAGCTCACTTTCGGAAGTGGCACTTTCGAAAGCAAAAGTAATTAAGACGCGGTTTTGTCGGCGAATCCTCCCGTTTTTCGACAAGCCGCTTTTCCTTAGAAAATGAGGTTTACGCGGCTTGTCGACAAACAGGAGGGTTCACCGACAAAACCGCGTCTTAATTACTTTCACTTTCGAAAGTGCCGCTTTCGAAAGTGAGCTTGAAAGAAGATATGCAAATTCCTGTGGAATTTGCATATCCTCTTTCGAAAGTCTAGTGTAGGCTAGATACGCCCTACTTGGCCCTTCCGTTACTTGTTGGCTGGAGGCAGATCCGGCGACCATTGCGTACTATGATCCTGATCCTCTACCAGCTCTTGTTACTGCTCCCACCATGTTCGGGGGGAGGGGCACCCAGCCGCATCCCCTTCCTCCATGCCTCAAGTCAATGTATCTGAGGCTGTTCTAATTTACATTCTGCCCCCCATGGGTCATGGACACAGATAATTCATTGTTTGTGCAGTGGTCTCTGGGGTCCTTCCCACTCTGTGGCCCCTACCGTCTTGGGCGAACGAGAAAATTCTGATGCCAGCTGTGCAAAACCCTTCAGTAAAGGGGATTCTCAGGGGGCTTGTTTAAGGCTTTCTTTGCTGCCAGAGCAGAAGAAAGTGACCTTAGCAGAAGTGGGAATTGAGCCCTACAAAGCTGTATATCTCCAGAACACTGGAGTGGAAACAAGTTGATGTAACCCAAAGGGTACATCTGGACTGCAGCTGGGAGTTGTGATTCCCTGCAAAGTTAGACTGCTAGTGTGGTAAAGGTAGCCGGGTGGACAGGTTGGGTCCGAGCTCAGGTGAGTAACCGGTGCATGTCCACACTAATTTTAGTGCACTATATATCTTGAGGTGAATTCCTGCTCTGGGAATTGCAGCTCCCAGTGGCTGTGGAGACCAGGGGAGGGCAATAGTTTTTTTTTACCAGGGACCACTTCAGAAATTTTTGAAGTGGCCCTGGGCTGCTCCAGAAGGGCAGGGCCTCAGGAGGGAAGGGCAGGGTCAGGATGCTTCCATGCTTCCCCACCCACAGACCATGATTGGTCTGGGGGCAGGGGAGTGACAAAGTCTTTGCCCCCCCGCCCCCGAAGGTTCCCCCTAGGTGCCCATGCCCCTGGTGGTGGGAGGAGACTTTGCACATTCCCCCCTTCTGCCCTCAGGCCAATCAGGGCTTGGGGGCGGGGGAGCGCTCGAAGTGTCCTCCCACCCTGCCAGGTGCGTGTGGTGCTTCGAAGTGCTGCACACCTTGCAGGGCAGGGCGAAGTAAACTTCGTGCACTTTCCCCTGCCCCTAGGCCCTGATTGGGTGGGGGTGGGGGAGTGCCAGGGCCTCTGCGGGATGGATCAACCCTCTTGGTGGGCCAGATCTGGCCCACGGAGGCCCTTTTGCCTATGCCTGGTGTAGACAAACCCTCAGAGTCTCCTCTTCAGCTAGTTGTGCATCTCTGTGGGTGGGTGTTTTCTACTTTGCTTTGTCTGCTGCTTGTGAGCCAACTTCCTTTAACTTTTGCTTCGTGGGAGATCGTCTCTTCTCTTCGTGAAAGTCCAGGAATTCTCATTACTGCCTTGTGATTAGGCAAGAATAGACTGGCAAGAGCCAGCCATTCCGGTGGGGGAGTTCCTTTCAGGCGGAAGATTTGGACTTCAGCGTGTTTAATAGGTTAATCACAGCAATAGCTGCCTGTTTTCATCCTAATGCAGGAGCTGTTCTCCTTATCTGAAGGCCCTTTTCCCTTTGAGAGAGCTTGCCAGAGGCAAAAATCTCCTGTGAGCTGATTGGGTTTTTCCTATAATTGTGTCTGTTTGGCTCATTTGTGCATGTTACTCTTCCTAGTTTTAAAAAAAACAAACAAAAAAACCCAAATACAGTGAACTCCCCTGGGCAAACAAGGAGCGGCTGTTTCCATTTCAAAACATGAAATCTTAATTTTTGTTCACCTGCCACTAAAAAGAAACTGCCACCAGCCACCCAATCCTCTGCCTCCTTCTCGCAATTCTGGACACGAGACCTTGGATTTATTAACGAGGGATGAGATTAGGGTTGCCAGGTGTCCGGTATTTTCACCTCCTGTTCAGTAAAAAATTCAGAAAATACCGGACACCTGAAATGTCTGGTATTTTCTGCTTTTTTTTTCCTGCAAGGAGGTGAAAATACCGGACAACTGGCAACCCTACACACACTCGGAAACCGGGTCCAGCCCCTGGACCCCCTCCAGGCTCCCTCTTGGACGCCCCCCCAAGACTCCGCTTACTTGGTTCCGAAGGGGCTTTTCTTGTGGCTGGAATAGTAAAACAAAATGGCCACCAGCAAAAAAGCCTCTTCTTAAAGGGGCCATGCTGATATTTTTTTTTCTCAACAACTTTGGTCTCCCCCTTTTTTTTGCTCAACAGAATTTTTTCCCCATTTTTTTTTTGGGAGGGCGTGTTCGGTATTTTTGGTTAAACTATCTGGCAACCCTAGATGAGATTACGGTAGTGACAAGTATTCTGGCCCTGACCCTTCTGCCTAAGGCCCCATCCCTTGCGGTACGGCATGGGGCCACTTCAAAAATTTCTGAAGTGGCCCCCGGTAAAAAATTATTGCTCACCCATGGTCTACATGGCTGCTGGGAGCTGTGATACACAGGGCAGGATTTCTTGGGATCTCTTTGTGCATGTTCATACCTTGAATAAGGAACAGTCCTTACCCTGGAGAGTTTGCAATCTGGGAGATGCAACACAGTGTGAGAGAAAGCTAGGATTACCTCCCACTGACAGAAGGGAAACCGAGGCACAGAGCACTGAGACCAAGATGTCGTCTATGGAAATGCAAAGGATTGAACACCTCTCGATTTTCTGAGTCTCAATCCAATGCGTTAGCTAGGGCTGTCAAGCGATTAAAAAAAAATAATTGTGATTAATCGCGTGCACTGCCCCTTTGAAACGTTGTGGCGGCATTTCAAAGGGGCAGCACTGCGGGAGACTGGGATCAGCTGGAGTCCTCAGTTGACCCCGGGCTCCGTGCAGTGCTGCCCCTTTGAAGAGCCACCCCGGCGCCTCAAAGGGGCAGTGCATTAGGAGCCAGGGATCAGCTGGAGTGCCCAGCTGATCCCCGGCTCTGTGTTGCGCTGCCACCTTTTAAGTGCTGGACCAGGCTCCTAATGCGCTGCTCCTTTGAAGCACCAGAGCAGCACTTCAAAGAGGCAGCGCAGCATTAACGCCTGCGATTAAAAAAAATTGACGTGTTAATCCTTCCCTGCGTTAATCGCAGGCGTTAACGCACATCAATTGACAGCCTGATTCTTAACCACCAACTTGTCCTTTTGTTCAGCCCTTTGAAATCCTCAGTTGCCTAGCAACCACTTGTGCTTTACAGGATTGAAGGTCTGTAAAAGCATGAGTAACTCCTAACCAATGTTCCTTCTCGTCTTGTCCATCCACGTGTGGAATAAGTGTTTATGTGCGCCGAGGCACATGGAGATGTGCACCATCAGTAGAAATAGAAAAAACCTAATTGTAGGCACTCTGCTAATCAGTTGGGCGGCATTTGAAGCACAATACCCAGCTTACAGGGAACACTGCTGCAACCACTACAACCCCCATTGTATAGATGGAGGGTAAACTGAGGCAGAGGCCTTGCCTGACTTGTCGAAGCTGGCATAATGGGTCTGCAGCAGAGTCATGCATGTAGCTCAAGATGTTTTCACTTCTAGCCCTGTACCCTGACCACCGGCCTTACTTTCTCTTTTCAGATAAAAAATATGTGACTTATTATTAACTTTTTAAGGCATCCTTTGAACACCTTGCTGGCCAGGCTTTCTTCTGTGCAGAGTTTCAGACTGAATGAGTGTTGCATGAATAAAATATTTTTTCTGTATGATAGGAAGTTGTGTTGCAAGTTTTAAATGTAGGCTCTTGGCCTTTAAGCGTCTGCTCTTGTTTACATAGGAATGCTCAGGAAAGTTAAGCCTAATTCACTAAAGATGTGAATTGAAGGTACATGAGTTGAAGCTTCATCAAAAGTTTGCTGAGGCTTAAGTTTTTTAATTTTCATGTTACACCTGTGGTTAATTGGCTTAGTGTTTCTATGGCTCCTTCATAGACAAGGTCAGTGCTGGCTAAAGGAAACGATTGAAATCAACCATGGGATTCCTTTCATCCTTCACTGTTGCTAAAATTTGATAAATTGGGGGGAGTGGAGAGAGGGGAAGCTTCTGTGAGGTCCATGCATGAGGGTGTTTCGAGTTCATTAATCACCCTCCCTAAGTGGAATGTTCCTAGCCTGCAAGCATTCTATAAAGGGAATGGGGAAAAATCATAACCTGCTTTGCACTAAATGGTTCAAAAATAATTCCAGTCTCCACGTCTTGGCAGATAAATCTGAAGTTGTAACACCCAGAAATGTAATCTGCCTGCCCAAAATAATTGATGAGCCATGACTTGAATCTAAACCTAAATGGGCTTTAAATGAAAAAATGCTGGAGATGGTGGTACCATATGTCATGTCTGAGGCGGCTGCTTTGTGTTAAGGAGACAGTGGGGCAAATCGAGGAGGAATGCCTCTCTGAAGGATTTGGTGCTATTGGCAGTGTCGCATCGACTCTGGTTATCTTTCAGATTGCATCTGGAATTTGCTGAGTGAAGCCTTCACTATCCCCTCTAATTTTTTTCCATCCATGTGTGGAATACTTTGTTCTGTGCACCAAGGCATGTGCCGATTGCACCACCCATAGGCTCAGCTAATCAGCTGGGTGGCATTTTACTCTCTCTGGGGTGGCCGCCCAAGCGCTCGGCTTACAGGGAACACCGGTCACCTTCATTCAGAGATTAGCTGCATAGAGCAGAATCTAACTTTAGGCTCAGATTCTCCGACCCCCGTGCAGGGCAGTGTGTTCCAGCCATGCCCCTTCTGGCAGACCATGACTTGCTTTCAGTGCACCCTCTATGGGAGCATAGTCCATATGGAGTTTTATGCCAGCCCTACCCCAGCCAGGGAGAAACCCCTACAAAATGTGTGTTCTCTGGGATTCATGTCCTCTCCCAGGGCCCTTCTATGGCACACTAAGATCTATTTATGACACTCTGGGGCTTGAGATTCAATAGGCCTCAGCTCCCATGAAAGGTTTACGCTTGTGCCGCATGTTGTATGATGATACCTGCTACCCCATTAATCATGGTGAATTTGTACATTTCATCTGTGGGGGCTCTACGGTGGAGACTCTTCCTTCCCCTTCCCCCCTCCAATCTGTTCTTTGTTTCCCTGACATGAAAACGGGTGATTAAACAGAGGCATATGGCCTCCCGCTAGAGGTTTCCTTTGGCTCCGTGCTGCTGAGCTGTGCTTGCCATGAGATAAGGGGAAATTTTACATCACGGTCAGGAAGTGCTAAAGAAAGTTCCTTTCGTCATTCGTCACTGTGTTATCTTCAGAGTTAAAGCTGCAACATTCCTTGCGTGCTGCAGGGTCCATTTAAAGCCCACGGCTTGGACCAAGTCCAGTTGGCAACATGGCTTAATGCCCAGCTCTCCAATTCTATTGTGTGTAACGCCCCTTCCAACAGAATTCCTCCCTGAAGATTTATCCCCGGCCTCGTGAATTCCCTGCTGCATACAAGTCCCACCTTGCTTGGGAGCCGAAGCCACTGCCTTGATGAAATCGCATCTCCCATCCGTCGTGCCGTTGGCCTTATTCTCGTTCCTCCGAGTTTATTTACTGCTTTATTACATTTCTCTTTGAGAGCTTTCAGATGGCCCACAAGTCTCCCCATCAAAAGCACTTATGAACTGTCCTCCTAAATGCAATGACGCCAGATAGCAAAGCACGGATGCTGGAACCATTCATTTATTACACAGCTGCTGGGGACAAGTGCCCGCCTTTAAGGAAGTTCCATCTCCTGGGGCTGGGGCCCTCTGGCTTTGGGAAAATATTAATGCTAAACAAAAATATGGCTGCACAGAGCATTGGTTTTCCCGAACAACAGAATCTCTCAAACATTCCAGGTCTATTGGCTTTTGAGAAACTCGGCGATGTTTGGTGTTGCTAGCGAGTGACTGTTCCCTCCTTTTTGTAACGTTTTAAAGGAAGGACGAGAAGGTGGGGATAGAGAAGAAGTTATTATTATTATTTGCTTCCGGTAGCACTCGAAATGTGCTAGGCCTTTCCTGACAAGCATGGGGAAAGTTTGATCACGTCCAGCCAGCACAGATGTTAACGGTGTGTCTAGTCATTTGGAGAGTCTCATGATGACTGGCGATGGGGAAGGATAAATGGGAGGGGATGCGAGCTAACTTCATGCATTCAGCCCGTTGAGCAAACATGAGTCTTATTGCCAGCTCTGTACCCTGACACCCTTCATCCATGCCACCCCCTCCCCCAACTTAGCTAAGGGCTTTGGGCTACACCCTCAGTTGGTGCAAATCCATAGTGCTCCAGCTGGAGTCAAAGGATTTATATTCGCTGAGCACCTGGTCCTTGTATTTAAAATTCATCTGGAGTCATCCAGAGCTGAGATCTGGTGCATGTTTCCAAACCTGTGGGAGTGCTCCCACGCCCTCTGGGGTAAAATCCTGAGCACCCAATTTTGGGGACTGGGGGTGTGCGCGCGTGTGCATGAGTGCGTGCGTGCGCTTCAGGAAATAGTCCCTGAGAATTTTAAGCACAGTTGGTATTTACCTACTGCCTTTCATGCCAAAAGATACAAAGTAGATAGCAGTGAGTGTGTGTGTAAATTGCTTCATCTTTAAGCAGGGAGAGATGGTCACCATCTGAAGTACAACACATCACAGCCATTGCGGGAAGGAAGTGCTGATTCTGGACCCTCTGGTAAATCCTCTGTGTAGGGAATGTACAGGGTTACGCCCAATGTGCTTTTTAAGGCTTGGATTGGAAGACCCCACTCCCTCCCCGGCAGCTGCAAAGAAATCCATTTCTCTGTGATGGACGGGCTTGGGACTGAGCAGGCCCTGCAAATGGTTCTGGGAGCAGGGTCCTAGATATCTGAGACCTAATGGCTATTCCCCGGTTGAGCAAATACCAACGCAAACGAGAAGGAGGGTGGCCGTCCGGTGAAAGCACTAGATGGCGAATTGAGCTCTGGGTTCAGTTCCTCACTCTGCTGCCAACTCCGTGTGTGCCTGTGGGCAAGTCCTAGTCGCCCTGTGCCTCAGTTTCCCCCTCTGTACAATGGGGAAACTGAGGCACAGGAAACTGAGGAAAGAAAGATAGCCTTTCTTTCTCCCACTTTTTAATTGGTCATCCTTCAGTTGCCCATGGCAATTCACAGCTTTTCTGGCTGAAAGTGGACTGAGCATTTCCTTCCTCCCAGACACGTAACAACCAAATAATCCCTGTGCATTTCACTAGACTGTGCAGCCACCTCGAATGTTTAGCTCTTTTTTAAACAAGGTCTCTCAGGATCTGTAAGTGATTGAGGCTGAGAAGTAGGCTAGTCTGCCAGAGAAGTGCAGCTGTTTGTACGCCGCGGCCTATATCTTTGCTTTATGGGCCAGATGCCAGCTGCCTTGCTTAAGGTCAGGCTGCAACGGAGATCCATTAGGCGAAACCCAGACTACAAGAGGAGCGACTGTTTTTCTTGAGGCTCTTCCTTTGATCTCCTTGTGGTTGGGGTTGGGTTTTTTTTTTTTTTGGCTGTTTCTTTGTCTCAGGTGCTGAATGCTAATGAGGCCAGAATCCCGCTGAAACCTAAACTAGTTGGTTTGGGTTTAATTAGATGATAAAATGTATTTTTATCTTGTTTACCCAATAAAGAGCTGGTCCAGGAAACTCTTCAGTTCCTGCTCATGCAAATGTTCCCCTGGGATTGCTTGTGTGAGTTAGGCCTGTGGGACTGAAGCCGTCAAGGGGAGAACTTTGCTTGCATTGTAGCTGGACAGGGAGGGGAAAGGAGCCGTGAGTTCACATAGGGCGGTGTTTTTCAGCGTGGGCCATGGGCCTGCTATGGGAAAGCTGCTCGTGGGCCCATGCCATTTTGTTTACCTAAAGGGTCCATAGCCATGAAGTCTTGCATCTCCCATTGGCTGCAAACGGCGAACCAGAGCCAGTAGGAGCTGCGAGGCACCATGGCGATGGACCCTTTAGGTCAGCGGTCTCCAACCTTTTTAAGCACAAGATCGCTTTTTGAATTTAAGTGCAATCCAGGATCTACCTCAAACTAGGGTTGCCAGGTGTCCGGTTTTCTACCAGACAGTCCGGTATTTGCGCCCTCTGTCCAGTAGAAAAATTCAGAACATACCAGACATATATGCAATGTCCGGTATTTTCTGAATTTCTGGCTGGGCGCTGGACGGAAGCCTGGTGGGGGTGGGAAAGCGACTGGGAGGTGGGGCTGCGAGTGGCGCTGGGAGCCCTGTGGTCACGTGCAAAAGCCGGGCAGGGCGGGGGCACTGGCAGGGACTCCCAGCCACTACCCCTGCCCGGCTTCTGCACACAACCAGAGGCTCCCAGCGCCAATTGCGGCCCTGCCTCCCATCTGGGAGCCTCTGGTTGCGTGCAGAAGCCGGGCGGGGGGAGTGGCTTCCAGCCACTCCCCCCGCTCCTGCTGGCTTCTACTAGCAATTAGAAGGAGTGCCTGCCAGGGGCATGGCCTGTTGGACTCTGGCTGCGGCCAGTGGCTGCACCCCCCCCCCCCCGCCAGCTCTGCTTCTCGCCCCCCTTCCTCCAGTCCTCCCCCCCTCCGGTCTAGCCCCCCTGGTCCCCGATCCCCCCACAGCTCTGCTTCCCGCCCCCCCCTTCCTCGCGGCCAGCCCCGCGGCCCCCGCCCCCCCGCCAGCCCCGCCTCCCACCCCCCTTCCTCCCGGCCAGCCCCGCAGCCCCCCACCAGCCCCGCCTCCCGCCCCCCTTCCTTCCAGCCAGCCCTGCCCCCCTCCCGGCTGGTCCCTCCCCCACCCACCCACGATCAAGTGTGTCCGGTATTTTAGGGGGTCTACCTGGTAACCGTACCTCAAACCCACCTCCTTCATGCCCCTTCTCCAAAGCCCCGCCCCCACTCACTCCATCTTTCCTCCCTTTCATCAGGCAGGGGCAGAGGGTTGGGGTACAGTCTCTGGTCTTGGGCTAAGGGATATGGAGTGGGAGGGGGCTCTGTGCTGAGCCTGGGGCAGAAGTTGAGGTGTAGGAGGGGGTTCAGGATAAGGCTCTGTAAGGGAGTTTGGGTCTAGGCACGCTCAGAGCTAGGGCCGGGGCTTGGGATGCAGGAGGGGGGTACATGACTGGGGCAGGGTTTGGGATGCTAGCTCCAGCTGGACACTGCTTACCACAGGTGGCTCCTGTGTGGTGGTGCAGTGGGGCTAAGCTGGCCCTGCACCAATCTCAAAAGCAGCCAGCAAACTCCCTACATCCTAAACCCTGCTGTGCCCCTCACTCCCGTTCTGTGGAGATAGAATGCAGGGTGGGAGAGGGGAACAGCTCCAAGGCAAAGGGCAGGAGATGTGCAGCGGTGGGGGTCTGGGGGAGGGCAGCTGAAGTGCTGGCACTTGAGAGCCTCTTGGCCAAACCAGTCAGGATCACCTGTCAGAGGCTCCAAGATCTACCAGTAGATCCCGATCAACTGGTTGGTGACCACTGCTTTAGGTAAACAGAGCAGCATGGCCTGCTAGCCGCTTTCCCAGAGTGGGCCCGTGGCCACTTTGAGCAACACTGACACAGAATGTATGTGGAAGGGCAGCCCTGTAGGATCGTGGGTGGCATAATTTAGCCATGTTAAATAACATCAAGCAACAAGTATTCTTAAGTGCACCAGGCCCAAACGTGCTCAGAAACCTCACAGAATCTACCCTGGGATGCAGGACGTGCAGGCCCACTGACAAGTTGGGACAAGGGGGGGCCAGTTGCCCCAGGGCCCAGCATGTCAAAAGGCCTGTGGCTCTTGCCCACTGCTACCAACGGCCGCTGCAGCCCTGGGCCCTTGAAATATTCACTGGAGCATTGGGTGGTGTGCTCCAGGCAGCTTTGAGGGCTGGCTGGGAGGGAGGGGCCATGGCACGCTCTGGGCGATGCTATTGCTGTCCCAGACCCCCCTCTTCGTCCCGAGGCTCTGCCCCTTCTGGGAGCGTGGAGCTGCCCCACACACACTTTGCCTAGAGGCCCAGCAAGTCTTCCCCTGAGAACATGTGCTCCTGATTTTAAGCTTTCATCAAAAATCTATGGTGTCCCTAAAACTCACGGATGTGAAGAAAGCCTATGAAATACGATCAGGGTGTAAACTGATGTGGGGTTGCCTGCCTGGGTCTCGAAACAAAATAGCTCTGAGCAGTGAACTGCCAGGTTCACTTCAATGAATCATGAACTCTGAAACCCAATGACAACGTGAAAATGTCCCCCTATCTCTCTCCCGATTGGCTGTTCAGAAACACCCAGCCAATGGAGCTCTCATTGCTGGATTCAGGGGGCGTTTGGGGGATTGCATTAGGCTGCTGATTTCTGGTTTAGAACACTTTGCCTTCATATTCATGCCATCCCAAAAGGGGACTGACAGAGGAGTTGCATCAGTGTGCCAAAAGCTTCCCAAATACATCCGGCTTCCCCCTCCTCCGCTTTCCCTGAACGTTCTTCCAAGGCAGTTGTAAGGGTTTAGTACAGAATTCTGGGGCAAGATGAAAACTTGGCAGCAGCCCAAAATAAATCAGATTTTATATGAAAACAAATAACCCAAGGAGCCACTGTACTGATTAATTCCAGTACAATAATAAATAACAGAGTAAAAAGCGTCATTTAGGGGAAAAAAAGACACCCAGAAGCTGCTGCCACACGTCCAGTGAGACCCAGAAAGTGGGGTTTCTCACTGGAGAATTTAGGACCAGCTTGCTACAGTGTGTGGATGTGGCTGCAGAGAGGAAAGGTCTGTGATGGAGTGCGGGGAGAGAGGGGGTCCGTCACAAGGTCATCTTCCGTTTTGCAAATTAGGGTCCTGGATAGTAGTGGAACAGACTGGGGCTGGCTGCAGTTTGCAGCTGATTGTCATTGCTGTGTTCTGGACTATTTCCACTAAAAAAAAAAAAAGGTTCACTTAACAGGAGAGCCGACAACGTCTGTATGCCTTGAGCAAGGTGTGTGTGTGGGGCTGCCTCCATGTCCCTGGAGGGGGTGGGACCTTGGGCAGAAGGGGCGGGGCTTAAGCAGCGAGGCCTCCGTGCCAACTGCTAGCCCCACCCAGTCTTCAGAGCCACGCAAAGTATGCAGAACAGCACTCCAGCAAGGATTTAAAGGGCCTGGGGCTCAAGCTGCTGCTGCTGTCGCGGTGGCTGGGAGCCCGAGGCCCTTTTTAATCACCAGCCCCTGAGGTAACTGCCCTCTTTGCCCTCCCATCAGCGGGCCTGGTCATTAAGGACAAGCCCTCATTTGCTGTTTTGCAAAGAACAGCACAGTGGGGTTGCGACTGTAATGCCAATTCCATGTCCGAAGAAGGCAGCTAATTGGAGGACTTGTTCGGTGCAGCTTGCATAACGGAGGGCTCATTACAGCCCTCCTAGGCTCCTGGCCTTAACCAGAGCTGGCCAAAGAATATTAGTTCTTGGCTTCAAGGACTAATTTTATTCTGGTAAACAGAGTTCTTCCTCTCCCCTGTACCCTACTGTAGGTTTATTCCCAGGCCCTCCCTGGTTTTAAATTCTTCATTGGCTAATTAAGCACTGCCAGGATGTTAGTCCCCCCTTCCTCGAATTTTTCACAACTCCACTAACTCCCCTTGTTACGCTGTGCCAGCAAGGACAGCGCTTTCAAAGGCAGTGTCCGCTCCAGACGAGGTTGTGCAAAGAGACGCTGATTACCGTAAGGCTGTGGCAGGCGCTGTTTGTCCCAGGAGGGCGTCTACTTTGACAGCTAACTGGGAAAGATGGAGCTGGGGTTTCTTGTTCCTCAGGTGAGCCGCCATTAATGCTGAGGTGCAGTACGTGGAATTGGCCAGTAGGGAAAATCAGTTTCCCAAAATGCCCCCATCCCTACGAATCAGACTGTGTCTGTTTCATCTGAGAGCAGCTCCGGTTACTGATGTTTGTCGGCTCTTCAGAGCCGCTCGGTTGGGTGAAGCGTTCATGCAGTACAGTTCCTTTTCGGCTGGGATGGAGGGCTGCTCCGCCTCTCTTGCCCCCGTGTGGATCCTCTCTGCCAACAGCAGCTGCAGAGGCAACCAAGCACGTTCGTTTGTAAAAGGGAGCTTAACACATTTCTGAATAGGATTGTGGGCTGGGATAGCGGAGGACTGGACTCGATGGCCAGGAAATTCCCCCCCAGTCCTAGGTGAGTGGAGTTACTGCTGTGAAAACAAGAAGAGAAATGGATCCAGAGTGCTTCACATAGCTAGGTAATACAGATGTAGAGTTACTTGGGATTGTTTATCAAGTCTACACAGGACCATCCATAGGGGGCCGCGGAGAATAGGGCAAGGCCCTCTGCCAGTACCCAAGACGCAAGCCTGGGGTAACCCCCACATTGCAGACTACACCCCACCCCCAATCTACCCTTCCCTCCTACCCCCTCTCCCAAGTGATGCGAGCCGGGGATTACTAGTGACCTGGTGTGGGGCATCATCTAGGGTTGCCAGATAGTCACTGCACCTTTTAAATACCCCTGTGCTACCTGCTCCACCCTGCCCCCGCCAGACATGGCAGGGGAAGAATATCCCCATAGAGAAAAGCAGAAAATACCAGACATTTTACATGTCCGGTATTTTATGGGTTTTTTTTAGCAGGCAGGGGCAGCGAAAAATGGACTTTCTGGGTTAAAACCGGACACCTGGCAGCATCAGCAGGGGTCAGCCCCCCCACACTCAGCACTGCAGTGGCGGGAAGCGGAGCACCCTGGGGCTGGGTTGCTCTGTTTGCTGCCGCCACAGTGAAGCAGAATGCCGCGACCTGGGAGACGGGTGGGAGAACAGAGCAGGCTGCCAGGTAGCTCTGGCGCCCGACCCCTGAGACCTCCACTTGCTAGGGCCCCCCAGGTAATCCCCAAGGCTGGCCTGGGCCCTGTGTATCCCCTCCTTAGGAAGGGTGGGGTGGCCATGGCAGGGCCCCCCCAAAACATGGGCCCCTGGGGCAGTTGCCCTGAACCATCCTGTGGATGGGATGGCTCTGACTGTACACCTGTATTCTCACCAGATGGGCGGATGGTGGATTAAGAGGTATATGGAGAGATGACTGCAGATGAAATCTGAGAGGCATGCAGGGGCAAAGGGGGGTTAAATTCACATCTGTGTCATGATCTTAGTTAAGTCGATGCTGGCACTTTACAGCGCTGTAACTTGCTGGCTCAGGGTTGTGAAAACACACCCCACCCAAGTGCAGCAAGTTGCAGAGCTGGAAAGCAGTGTTTCTCAAACCCCCCCCCTTTTTTTTTAAATAAAGTACCCCTTTAAAAAAAATTATAAGTACCCCCAGTACCTACAGTTTTCAGACACACAAAGTTTTTTTTCTACCATTGCAACACATTTGTTCAAACAACTGAATCATAGCTGGGCAGGTGATGAAATTTTTGAGTGTAAAAAGTACAAAAATAATAAAGTGCTGTGAAACTTAAAACAAAAATTCAGTTTTCTCCACATTTCAGTTGTGTTGACGTACCCCTCAGACTTCTCTTGGGTACCCCTAAGGGTACTTGTACCACTGGTTGAGAAACATTGCTGTAAAGTGCCAGTGTGAACCAGGCAACGGCACTGGGAGGTGCGCTCTTAGCGCTGTTAGCTACTCCCCTTATGGATGTGGTTTACATAAAGCGCTGGGACAGCTCTCTCCCTGCGCACACACCAGGGCTGCATTTTCAGTTGAAAGCGTTGCTGCCTGTGAAGTGTGGACAAAGCCTTACGTAAAGGCGGTCCTGTCTGACGTGTGCAGTGGAAGAGTGGGGAGCACTCGGAAGGGGCGGGCAGCCTTCAGTGACTACAGCCCTTCTCCTGCAGCGCAGTCGGTGTGAACGGCGGGATTGTTCAGCCGCGGTGTGTGGAGGTGCCCATCAGCTAGCTCTAGGGTTGCCAGATGTAGCTCTAGGGTTGCCAGATGGTTTAACAACCCCCCCCCCCCAAAAAAAAAAACCCCACCAGGGAAAAATTTCTGTTGAGAAAAAAAAAAATGACAAAAGGACCCCGAGAGGAGTTAAGCAAAAAAAAAAAAAAAAACCCACCAACCCACCAGCATGGCCCCTTTAAGAAATGCTTTGCTTTTGAGGCTTTTTGCCCCTAACAGGCTGCCGACGGCTGCCCTCCATCTTGCCTCACTGCTCCGAGCCGGACAGCTCCCCTGTGGAACCTGGTAAGCACCCAGGATTTTCTCCTCCTGGCCGGGAAAAAAATCAGAAAATACCAGACATTTTAGCTGTCAGGTATTTTCTGTTTTTTTTTTTTTTACCGGACAAGAGGCGAAAATACTGGACTGTCCAATTCAGTACCGGACACCTGGCAACCCTACCTGGCTTTTGGTCTGGGAGCGTGTGGGGAAGCCAAGCATTAGCATAGCACAGTTAGCGACTTCCTAAATAAATCTCTGCCTTGGCTAAAAGGCCCTGTTGTCCGCTTCTCTGTTGATTCTACCTTGTGGGCCACCTTGAAAGAATCCTCAGCACTGCCTCTTTGTTCTCCAAACACACCGTGCACTTCTTGTGAGCACGAGTGTGACCACTTACAAATAGGGACAGCAGGACTCCGGGGGAAGCGAAAGCAAGAATGCAATGAATGTTACTGTCCTTGCAGCCTGTCTTGAGTGTGTGGAACTCCCACCTGCCTTAGGATCAAGTAGGGTTGCCAGGTATCTGGTATTGAACTGGACAGCCCGGTATTTGGGCCTTCCGTCCAGTAAAAATATTCAGAAAATACCGGACACGTGAAATGTCCGGTATTTTCTGTTTTTCCTGGCTCCAGCGTCCACTGGAACACGTGCAGCTCGGGCTGGCTAGGGCGGGGGGAGGATGGAGCATCCCGGGCAGACTTAAAAATGGCCACCTTAAAAGGTCAATGCCTGCTCTGCTCTTAAAAGGGCAAACTGGGTTTGGGTTTTTTGTTTTTGCTTTTAGTCAACAACTTTTCCCCTGGAATACCAGCACCTTTTTTTTTTAACACTGGTCCCAGGAATTAAAGGGAACACAGCTGGTTTTTGGCCCCTGTTTTCTGTTTTTAGCTGAACAGAATTTTTTCCCGGTGTGTTTTTTTTTTGGTGGAGGGGTGGTGTTCGATATTTTTTGTTAAACCATCTGGCAACCCTAGGATCGAGGTGGTAGAACGACCTCACGGCCTCACTCAGGCACCGCTCTAACCAGTGGCGGGTGGGGGAGACAGCCCCCTGGGATCCGGTGCACACGAGGAGTTAGCTTTTTAAGCTGGTTCCCCTCACGAACTGGGAGCCTGTGTGTAACCGTGAAGGTTAACTGACGTCCCAGGCTCATCGGTTAACCGTGTACATGGTTACACTTTCATGTCCCTAATATCAACTAGGGAGGTAAAATCCAGTTTAACCAGTTAAACAGTATGTTTAACCAGTTAACCGCTTAACAGGATCCCGCAGGCAGGGGCTGCTTGGAGCATCCTCCCACTTGTGACACAGTGCACTGAGCCTGGTCAGAGCAGCCTCCCCTGCTGCCCAGCTGGGCAGTGGGTTAACCGGCTATATCCCTAACACCAGCTCATCTCGATATTGGCCGAGTTTTACAACAGGCTACATATAAAGTACTGACTTTGCTAGTGCAAACTAAAATTTCCTACAGACAATGACTTATTTACACAGCTCTGTGTGCTATACTCTGACGTGTAAGTACAATATTTATATTTCAGTTGACTTGTACTATAATTATATGGTAAAAATGAGAAAGTAGGCAATTTGACAGTAATTTTGTGCTGTGACACTGGTATTTTTATGTCTGATTTGGGAAGGAAGTAATATTTAAGTGAGGGTATACAAGTCAAACCAGACTCCTGAAATGGGCACAGTGGTCTGGAAAGGCCAAGAGAGACTGAGCTAAAGTACTCTGCTGAATCAGGCCCTGACGTGGATTATGATGTGAATTTCATGCCGCAAGGCATTGCAATGTGACCGTGTATACTCGTCCAGTTGTAGCTTGTTATTAACATGGAACGTCTGTTGCACCATCTAAACCAGGGATAGGCAATAATTTTTGATGGGGGGGGGCACACTCCAAGATTTTGGTAGCTGGTCAAGGGCTGCACTTCTCTATGGAGGGAGGAAGGGGTATGGAATCTGGGATGGAGGTTGTGTGAAGAACGGAATTCTGGGTAGAGGACTGGGGTGCAGGAGAAGGTGCGGGGTCTGAGAGGGAGTTTGGGTGAAGGAGGGGCTTGTGATTTGGGGAAAGGAATTGGAGTGCAGAGTCTGGGAGGGGCTGTGGGTGCAGGAGAGGATTCTGGCCTGGGAGAGGAGCATAGGAGGGGGTGCAAGGTCTGGGAGGGAGTGGTGACCAGCAGCAGGGAGTTGGGCGGTGTGCGGGGGCGGGAGGTGCCAGAGGCAGGCTCTGTACGGGAGGCACTCACCTAGGTGGCTCCTGGCCAGCAGCCCATTAGGACTCTCGGGCAGACTCCCTGCTAAGGGAGTCTAGACTCAAAGCAGCTAGCTGTTGCATGTGGCTCTCTGTGTGGGGGCAGGAGCGGGCTTTGTGCACTGCCCCCGCCCCCAGCACAATTTCTCAGCCAATGGGAGCTGAGAGATTGTGCTGGGGGTGGGAGCAGTGTGTGAAGCCTTCCTCCCCTACTCTGTGCACAGCACAGAGAGAGTCCAAGGTCTGGTGGGGCAGACCGCGGGCCGCATTGAAAGTCTTGGCGGGCCGCATCCAACATAATTTTAAAAGCCTCAATGTCCATGTGAAGTGGATAAGTGTGAGGGTGCTGAGGGAATGTTGGTATGCTACCACAACAAGAAATTGTTGTTGGTTGGCAAACTTGTTCCGTGTTGGATTGCCTATCTGTAAAAAATGAGGACCGTTCTACTTTCCTGCCTCAGGGTACTGTGGTGAACATAAATTCATTGGCCGTATAGTGCATGGATGCCATGCTGACGAAGGCCGTCTAAGTATGGGGTAGAAAGTTTTCCTTTTTCTCTCTGCCCTTGCAGTGGCTCTTTAAATAGCGGATTGGATTCTTCGTGGACCCTTATGTGTTGGTGAACTCGGCAACTGTCTGATTGCACATTCACTGTGATGTTTGATGTTTGCTGCAGATGTTTCCTGGATGCAATGGAAGAAGTGGTGATACAAATGCAGAGGGAGGGGTTTTTTTGTGTTGTTTTTTGAGGGCGGGGGCTAATTTAGCATAAATGCACAAAGATATACAAAGACAGCAGCTGGTAGCTCTTGCTTAATAGATTTTTATTCTGTTTTGCCCTCTGCTTATCTCCAGTGAAGTGAGATTAGCTAGGATGGATAGAACTACTAACTTTGAGATCTTGTTGCAACTCAGTGTCCACTCACCAGTGAAAATACTGTCAGGATGAGACTTCTCGTTTGCTTTGATGCTGTGCTCGCTCCTTGATCTTTCTGAACTCAGATGCTGTGAAGTTGAATTTCAGTTCAAATTTTGTAAAGAACAGCACTGCACAGACTTTGGAGTTCAGATTTGAAGTCCTCTGACCGCAAAAGAAGAGATTTTTTGGATCCACTGCTCTGAGCCACAGTCCTTCTTGTTCCTAGACTCCACCCGGTTATATCTGCCCATGCATTGGGATGACAGGGTGAGGCGGGTGCTATGAATACTGCAAAAAGGGGAGGGCAGTTTTGCATTGGGGATTGTGGAAGGAAGCTCGCCTTTCATCATCTGTAATTATGGTTATAACCTGTGTCATTAACTTTCCAAATTGGAGGCTGAGAAGGATTTAAAGTAAATACTTAGTGGAAACTTGAGACAAATGAGATGTTAACAAAAAAACAGGCCTCTGCTATAAACAAATTAGTTTGCATGGGCTGAAAGCTCCTGTAGAGGCCTGGAAGACTGAGGTGGATGAAGCCCACGCATTTGCACACTCGCCCACCTGCATGTATGTTGTAAGACAGCGCTGTGGAGGCTTTCAGTCGAGTGCAGGGGTGGGCAATAATTTTTGGTGGGGGGCCACTTCAGAAAGTTTTGAAGTGGTCCTGGGCCGCCCCGGAAGGGCAGGATGCTTTTGGGCATGGGTGGGAGAGCCCCTTTGCCCCCCCCCTTCCCACTTAGCACCCATGACCCTGGCAGGGCAGGAAGAGGCTTCGCACGCTCCCACACCCCCAGGCTAATCAGAGCTTAGGGGCGGGGTAGCGCACGAAGCTTCCTCTGCCCTACCCCCGCCTTGCAGGGAGCACTTGGCACTTCAAAGTGCCATGCACTCGTGGCAGGGTGGGAGGAGGCTTTGCATATTCCCCCGCCCCCAGGCCAATCATGCCCTGGGGGCGGGGAAGCTGCGCGAAGCTTCCTCCACCCTGCCCACACCCTGCGAGGAGCGCGTGGCACTTAGAAAGGTGCCGCGTGCTTCTAGCAGGGCGGAGGAAACTTCGTGCACTCCCCCGCCCCCAAGCTCTGATTGGCCTGGGGGCGGGGGAGCATGCGAAGCCTCCTCCCGCCCTGCGAGGTGTGCACAGTACTTTGAAGTGCCACGCGCTCCTCGCAGGGCGGGGGTAGGGTGGAGGAAACTTCGTGTGCTCCTCCTGCCCCTAAGCCAATCCGGGCTTGAGGACGGGGAGCCCGTGAAGTCTCTTCCCGCCCTGCCAGGAGCGCCCGGCACTTCAAAGTGCTACATACTCCTGGCAGGGCGGAGGAAACTTCGTGCGCTTCCCCTGCCCCAAGACCCTAATTGGCTTGGAGGCGGGGGAGCGGCAGGGCCTCCGCGGGCTGGATCAACCTACTTGGCGGGCCGGATCTGGCCCACAGAGGCCCTTTTGACAACCCCTGGTCTAGTGTGTGTGTGAGCGAGTGAGAGAGAGAGATTGAAAAGACAAAATTAACTCTTGTCATTTTGCTCCCTGGATCTATTCAACAGATGAGACTCTTGTGATTTTTGTAATGCTTTTAGCTTGTGTTTTATTGCTCGAGTTCTGTTCCCTACTGCTGGAGTTGTGGGGGTGGAACTACACAATGTCCCTCCTTGCCTAGTTCAATTAGTTTCTCATTAATGAAGTGGACTTTTTAACCCACTTCATAGCTCCTTAAATATAACCCGACATTTCAATAATTATGAAATGTTGGGTTATATTTCATATTGTCGTCTTTGTGGAGATATGGGTGGGCCAAGCAGACTGAGATATGATTCTTTGCAAAGCTTTTGTTTGGTAGGTTTGTATATTTGCCAAGTTTTGCAAGTAACAATTTCTATCTTCCTGAATTGGCTAGTTGGGGACTATTAACAGTACCACGTGACTGACATGTTACTGACCCAACACAAACTGTGCTGCTGTAGCAATCAAATATGCAATTTGAAACTTGCATTCAGAAGTCACGTGATAGTCTTTCTGGTCTTGGATGGGTCAATTTTATGCGACAATATGAGAATTAGGAACATTTGTGATTTTGGAACCATTCGCAGATGAGCAAGCAATCAAAGAAATCTGGGGGAGGGGGGAATTTTTCATGGAAAACTTTCCAACGGGGGGGGGAGGGAAAGGTGAAACGAATAATATAACCGATTTGCAGCAAAGTCATTCAGTTCACTGGAATTAATAACGTGGGTGAAAGCCAAATGACGGAAGCAGCATCTTAGGACTCACATCTAGGGATGTAAAATCCCGTTTAATTGGTTAAACGTTATGTTAAACCAGTTAACCGATTTAAGCTGGAGCAGTGTGTGTGTGTGGGGGGGGGGGGACTGCTCCAATAAGCATCACAGGGTTAACCATTTACATCCCTACTCTCATCCCCACTTTTTTTTCCCCATACGTTAGTCTTTGAGTCCTCCGATTATAAAACCTATAAATGTCACACACAGATGGTCATGGTGCAACAGTCCATTATTGCTATTGTCAAAGAAGGATTTTTTTTTAAAAAAACAACACAGTAGATCACTCAGCCAATTGAGCTATCTGACTTGACTGAGCAATCTTAAAGCATTATACAGCAGTCACAAACGAGAGGAGCATTCAAATACACTGAAAGTAGAGAGGAGCTGAACTATGAAAACAACCTGCACTGGGAATGACTTGTTGTGTTCATCTGTGATTTTTTTTTTTTTTAAATTCCTCACTGTGGTTCCCTGCTTAGTGACCTGCCTCTGATTTGGTCCACAAACTTCATTTCAGGTTGGATCACAAGAACAGCAGCTGTCAGCCGGGAATGTGCTAGGGGTTCTGTTTTTCTAGCATGTCAATTAGCTGTAGAGTCAGTGCGTTGGAGCAAGGTGGGGGAGGAGTAAAGAGCTGGTTGGATTGGTTGCCAATAGTTTGTCCTGAAAAAAAAAATCGTTTCTTGGTCTCACTGCTTTTTTCATGTCACTTGTACTTATTGTAACTATATGGGGGCCGTGCACATGTCCTAAAATACACACACGATCAATATAATGTCCGAGGCTTGCACGGTGACCCACAGAATAGATTCAAATGAGCGTTAGTTGCAAAGTCAGTAACAGATGTTGATGTCGCTTTTTAGCATAACTTGTGCTTGATTTAGTGCAGTGGTCTCCAACCTTTTAAAGCACAAAATCACTTTCTGAATTTAAGTTAGTCCAGAATTTACCTCGAACGCACATACATAGAGCCCTGCTCGGATACACCATTTTGCTCATGCATCCCCGCAGAAGCGAGCTGTGGGTATCTGCATCCACCTCCGCAGCTGAGGATACCCGTGGATATTTGTGGATTTGTAGGGTTCTGCAAATACTGTTGCCGTGCCTGCTTCCCCACCTCTTCTCCAAGACCCTGCCCCCACCCCACCCCTTCTCTGAAGCCCCTCTCTGCATACTCCGTGGAGATGCAGTATGTGGGTGGAGAACACCCTGACATCCGTGCCCTCCACCTCTGCCTCCCCCACCCTTCAGAGTAAGCAGAAAGCTCCTCTGGGTGCGTGGGTGTGTGTGTGGCAATTCCAAGGAAGAGGGCAGGAGCAGCACGGCAGTTGCAGGAGCTGAAGTATTGGCATTTAAGAGCTTCCCAGCCAAACCAGTTAGGCTCACCTGTTACGGGCTCTAAAATCCACCCGTAGATCCCGATCTACTGGTGGGTGACCCCTGATGTAGAGCTTGAAAAGGAAGCATCCTGCTCTTCAATTGTTCAGACCACACGACGTGTGAAAATGCGTTTGAGTTTCAAATTTTGGTTTCCAAATGGCCTCCATTGAAGGCGTTCTCTTGAGAGTGCATGCTACTTAGTGGAGCAGTAGGCAACCTGTTTGTACTCAAACACTCGGTAAACGAATGCATCTCCTCACTAGGCAGTGCTGGTGTTCTTATGGACTTCCTGTTGCATGTGAATTTGATTAATGTCTGCAGTAAATGATTGTTACAGAATTACAGCCGTGTCTCTCTTTCTCTCCCTCTTTTTGCAGTTTCTCTGTTTGAAGAACATTCGAACATTCCTAAAAGTCTGTCATGATAAGTTTGGGTTAAGGAACAGCGAGCTGTTTGACCCCTTTGACCTCTTCGACGTGCGGGATTTCGGAAAGGTACAAATTTTATTCCTAATCTGGGTAAAAAAAAATGGGATTGGGAGTGTTCAGAAACACTCAGCCCAACATTGGGCAGGATATACCGCTTGGATCATGCACACTTTGTTTAACCCTGCATGGCATTGTCTCCCCACGCCTGGTGGTGGCTGGGTCTTACAGTCTATGAGCCTGCTGCATCCTGGCCTAGCAGAGGTGGCTCTTTACACAGCCTGACTGAGCCCGAGACCCTCATGTTGCAGAACTGCTACCACTTCTCTGACCCGAAACTGGTCGGAGCCAAGTATTTCTTGCAGTCTTGTTTATGTACAAGGAATGTCCTTGGTCTCTGAATGCAGAAGGAACCAAGAACAAAAAAAAGCAGTTCCTTAGTTTACTGGAAGCCCAAGGGTCGTACGGCACTCAGAGGTTACTGTTTGGTTTTCTTGCCTTTTTCCCCCTCCCACAGTCTTGTCTGTTCCTGGTTTCTTTCTGTGTGTTCTTGGACAGACCTGCACCTGCGTGGACACAGTTCCCAGTCAACCCCTCTCTCCCATGGGGCTAGTTTCTCGGTTTTGTTTTAGGCATTACCCTTTACCTGTCTCTTAGGGCATGTCACGACTTGCTTTCACTTTCGAAAGAAGATATGCGAATTTGCATATCTTCTTCCGATCGCTTTTTCGAAAGAGGTTCTTTTGAAAAGAAAGTCGTCTAGACACGGTTCTTTCAAGAAAAAAAACCCTTTTCGAAAGAACCGGTCTTCCTAAAAAAATGAGGTTTACCCGGTTCTTTCGAAAAAGGTTTTTTTTCTCGAAAGAACCGCATCTAGACTACTTTCTTTTTCAAAAGAGCCTCTTTCAAAAAAGTGATCAGAAGATATGCAAATTCACGCCGAATTTGCATATCTTCTTTCGACAGTGAAAGCATGTTTAGACGTGCCCTTAGGGCTGCGTCTATTGGAGTTTTACTGTATATGTAGTGCCCCATCTCAGCTGAGGCCTCAAGTGCATTTACAATGCAATAACCAAATATGAAGTAGAGAGCAAGACCAGCTTGTTTCCATGATAGTAAGTAAACTGCAGGCATGGGCTAGCAAATCCCTTAGGTGCTTTTGAAAAACGTGCCCAGAGGCTTTTCCGGCCAACCACCACCCGCCAGTAATTTTGTATTATTTGTGCCGCATGTCGCATAGACGAGAGAGCGAAGGGAGCATTTCATTTTTCTTTGTTTAATGGCAGCACTGAATTCTGGATGAAACCCAGCTGGAAGGGAGCTTCTCCATAGTTTTCACAGGAGAGTGTCTGTCTGGTGTCCTTTTTGCTAGAATTGGATGGCATGAGCACTGTAATGCTACTTTGATGGATAGTGGGTCTAGGGAAGCCTTCGCACATAAGGCAGTATATTCTATTCTTTGGGTGATATTGTGTTCATAAGTCACTCAGGTCTTTTCAGAGCTCTGCATTCCTTTATCTTTTTTGAGCTGCAAGGCATACACTATATATGAAGGCATCCACTTTTCTGATTATCTGAAGAGTAGCTTTCCACTGGCTGATGGGGAAAGATTATGTGGTATTTATTTGGGGGAACTATTATGGGGCCGTTGCAATTGAAGGAGTTTGTTTTATGAGTGTGTGATTTATGAAACACAAGGGGACTCATTTTGAGACTACAGAGACCTAGAAACCAGGCCAGGGCAAGAACTGTTGTACAGAATGGTGTTTGCTTTCACGTTTTGTTGCCATTTATGGTACCGAATGGCTCAGCAAAGTTATTCATTGGGACTGGGTTTTAACCCTTTGAGACTGTGTGATCGGAACATAATCCCATTGCTTTTACATTTCACTTACAGACTAGCTGTGAGTGGTCTCTAGAACACAATTCTGCCTCTGCTCAAAGCAAATCAGAAGTTAAACCACATGGGAAAGTTGTATAAAGTCACGTTCTGTTTTGAATCACAATTGTATCGCTTCTGTGGGAGCAAAGGAGTCTTTAATTTAGCTCTCCATTGGCCAAATGCAGACTTCATACGCACAAAATTCTTCTTGGAGCTCATGCATTACTTAGATCAATAACACTTTTCAGTTACAGGATACTTATGCCATATAAGAGCCTGTTATATACAATGCAGACTAATGGTTGACCATTTAATTATATGGTAAGCACAGAGTAACTGCACAGGGTGTTTCCATTTTCAGATATCACTTATAGCTATTTCTGTCCTCCAAACGAGGAGGCCAGTTAGGTAGTAATTACTAATAACTCATGGCTCTTGCTGAAAGGTAATTATCAAGTAAAAAGTCTGGGGCATGCAGTTATTCTGAATTTACTTGTTGACCTTTATAGGCTGCCTGAAAATAAAGGGGCATTACTACCATTTAGTATGTGCAGGAGGCTTCAGATGGATGTCTGGGTTCTTTACAATAAGAAAAATGCTTAAAGAACCCTCCAATCCTCTCCCCCCTCCCCCCTCCCCCGGTAACAGGCTACTTTTCCCAAAACGGAAGCTTTGTTCCTTCAGCGTTAGGGAGCCAGATCTTCAGCTGGTCTGTAGATTGAGTAGAGTGACAGCTGATTTTACATCAGCTGATTTATTGCTGTGTCCATTTTCCTCTTAGCTCATCGTCTCTGAGACCAAGTGACCTCCACCGGGCATCAGTGCCTTGGATTTGCATTGTAATGAACTTGGAGGGCCAGATGCTTGGACTTAGTGCATGTGGAGAGGCTTCCCGCCCTGTCTCTACCACTGTAATCCTGAGGGCTAGTCCCTGGCAAGAATTAGAACATCCTCAGGGCTACTTTAATTGCACTGGCTAAAATGGTCCCCTGGAGGATTTTTCTTCAGTCCAGGATCTCTCTGGTTTTATGCTACCTCAGAGTGCATGGGATTTCTTAGCTGCCCAGCTTTCCATCCACCTGTCCCCCTCTTCTACCACACTTTTCTACCCCCTTTCCATTACAAGCTGACTCAGTGGGGAAGACACAGCATAATCTGGTGGTTAAAAGTGCAACATTGCAAGTAAGGCGTTCTAGTCTCATTTCTGCCATTTGTTTGCAACTGGACCTAGGGTGAATCATAGGGTTGCCAGGTGTCCGGTTTTTGCCCGGACAGTTCGGTATTCAGGTCCCCCGTCCAGTAAAAAAAAACCCCAGAAAATACTGGTATTTCCAAGTTTGCCATGTTCAGGATTTTTGTTGAAAGCATCTGGCAAGTCTAGTGAGTCACTTCTCTGATCGTTTTGGTGGCCTGTCGTGCAGGTGGTTGCAGTTTGATGCTGCCAAACGGTTTTGGGATTCGAAGGCAGAAATAGCTGCAGAAGGGGAAAGT
Organism: Pelochelys cantorii; assembly: GCA_032595735.1. Classification (NCBI taxonomy): domain Eukaryota; kingdom Metazoa; phylum Chordata; order Testudines; family Trionychidae; genus Pelochelys; species Pelochelys cantorii. Next base: position 9,901,907 of record CM064347.1, read on the forward strand.
TTTGTGCCTGCCATGGGGGGATGCTGGAATACAAGGTGTAGGCAACAGATATGTATTTGTCTTGGATGTTTCATGGTTTTTCTTGCCCTGTGTCATAATTATCCGAAAGAATTGCTTTCAATCAGGGGGCCTGTTTACTTCTAGTGCTTTTCCCCCCCTTGTGTTTAGACCCTGCTGTTAAGTAATAATATTGTGATGGTGACATGCCAAGATCCTGGCTGAGATTTGCAAAAGTGGCCAATGGTTTTGGGCATCTGAATTTCGGGGGGCCTGACTTGAGATGCTTTTGAAAAGGCCTGTTTTTTTGAGGGCTGGTGCTCAGCACCTTCTGTATAATTGGTCCCCTTCAATGTGTCTTAAGTTGAGCCTGCCAAATCAAAAATCCCTTCTGAAAAGCTCCGTGTGTGTGACTTCACTGTAGCCGTCGTGGGTGTGAGATTGTGAGGAAGAAGTCCTCCTTAGCACACCATGGTCTTCAGTTTAGGGTCAGATCCTGCAATGCACTGAGTTCCTTCAGGGAGACCTTGAACCCCCTTACCACCCACTAAAGGCACTGGCACCATTCAGTCCTTTGCAGAACCCTGTCTGCACTTGCAAAGGGAAGAATAATGATGCCCAAGTCCATTTTGCGGTTGCGCTGGGTGTTTGTCTATTTAATTTAATGACAGCGATAACATACAGCTTTGCTCTTGCCTAGCTCTTCAATTTGCTGGCACCAGATGTAACGAGATAAGTTGTACATAAATATGGATTAAACGCTTCATCACTCCGAGTCAGCATGGCGGCAGGGAAGTTCATGAAAGGGAGTTACTCACTTTCAGTAACTTGCAGTAATACACTGAGGGTTTCTTTTTTGGAGAGAGAGAGAATTCACTATCCATAAACCTGTGGCGGGTGCTATTTATTCACTTCCTACTTCTCTCTTCTGAACTCCCGGGCTTGTTTAACTGCCCTGAACTTTCTTCTGAACTTGACGGAATGTTTCAAAGAGCCTTTTTACACGTTCTGGGTCTCTCATGCTCTGAACTGTGGGTGCACGGGATTGCGGCTATAAAAATCAAAAGGGGAAGCCCAGTCATAAGGCAACCGGTGTTGACTCTTTTGGCACCTGTGACCTAAACCAGTTGTTTCGGTGGGTGGTTGCTTCTGGTCCTGAGTCTCAAATCATTTGCTCTTTGCACGGGAATCCCTGGCTCGCAAAGATGGGCCTCGGCCACAAAACTTGGATATGGGCTTTGACTCTTCCAAGTCTTTGGAGAAGTGTTGGTTTGCAAGAGTTTTTCAGGCCCACCTTTGATCTCACCAACTAGTCTTCACTTGCTGCTAATGCAGGGGTGGGCAATAATTTTAGATGGGGGGGGGCACTTCACTCATTTTTTAAGTGGCCCTGGGCTGCTCTGGAAGGGGTGGGGCCTCTGGTGGAAGGGGTGGGGTCAGGACATTTCCTGTTCTCCCTTCCACAGACCCTGCCTTGCCTGGGGTGGGGGAGCACATGAAGCCTTTGCCCCCTGCCTAGAGAGAACTGCCAGCTGTTCAGAACATCTGGCAGTTCCCTCTAGGCACCCACCACCTTGCAGAACAGGAGCAGACTTCACATGCTCCCCCGCCCCCAGGTCAGTCAGAGCCTGCGGGCGGGGAGGAGCGCACCAAGTCTGTCGCTCCCTGCCCCTGCCCTGAAAGAGGTGTGTGGTGCTTGCAGGGTGGGGGAAGGGAGCAAGAGACTTTGTGCGCTCCTCCCACCCCCAAGCCATGATTGGCCCGGGGGTGAAGGAATGGCAGGGCGTCGGTGGGCCAGATCAACCCACTTGGTGGGTCAGATCCAGCCCACAGAGGCTCCTGTGCCCACCCCTCTGCTGGTGTCTCACTGGCCTATAGGGTTGCCAGATGGTTTAACCCAAAATACCTAACACCTCTTCCCTCCCCCCCCCCCCAAAAAAAAACCCACCAGGGAAACATTTCGGTTGAGAGAAAAAAAAAAGGGGGGGACACCAAAGTTGTTAAGCAAAAAAACAACAACCCAGCATGGCCCTTTAAGAAACACTTTTGAGGCGTTTTGGCCCTAACAGGCAGCCAGTGGCCATCTTGCCTCCCTGCACCAGGCCGGACAGCTCCCCTGTGGAACCTGGTAAGCACCCAGGGTTTTTGCCTCATGGCCGGGAAAAAAAATACCAGACCCCGGGACTGCCTGGCTGTTGGCCACGTTGTGCCATCCCATCCTGTCCCAGGTGGGACTTGAACCTGCCACCCTGCCCTTCTCAGGTGAGCACCCTATACCTGAGGCCATGTCGGAACCCACTTTAGGTGTCTGGTATTTTCTGCATTTTTTTTACCGGATAGGAGGCGAAAATGCCGAACTCTCCAGTTCAATACTGGACACCTGGCAACCCTACTGGCCTGGCTCAGGGAATTGCACGCCCTGGTTGGTTTTTCATGGCTAGTGCCAGGGGAAGGAGGAATGCAGGGTGGGACACGGCAGCGTGAGAATGTAGCATGCATGAATGGCTACAGCAATATCTGTTTGAAAGCAGGAAGTTGTAAGGGGAAAGCAGGGGAGTCTTCAGGGAGTGGGCTGATAGGGACGGCTAGTGCTTTTTACATGGTCAGATGCAAACTTAGTGACCACATATTTAGAGCATGTTCTTAGAACTTCTGAATCCTTCCCCATGTCAAGAAATAGTTTTTCTCCCAAGAACTGCCAGGATGGCCTGTGGACTATTCTGCAACAGTCCTCGACTGCCTAAAGTCGTGGCAAGGCTTTCTGAACCTGATGCCACGCATCTCCCTTCTTCCGGCCCTCTGCCGATGACCTTGTTTGCAGAGTTGCTGGGAGTGGCAACTGTTGAGCTCCGGGGACAACCAGGATGCAAGTGACCCAGGAGCTCCACAGATGGAGCTGCAAGAGATTTTTCGATTCTCCTGTGTTCGCAGCCGCGTTACTCTTCTAACCCTTGGGCCTTGTGGGCTGGAGCAGCATCCAGTGATGCACCGATGCACATGTATAGCTGTCCCAGGTCTGCAGAAACCAAGATCCAACACAGTAAAATTGACTGTAATCTTTTTGGAATGAGAACCTAATTCATAGACAGGGCCTGATAACAAGGGGTACAGAACGTTTGTCTCACCTGCTGACTTCAGTGGGAGTCCTGGGTGCTCATTCACAGCAACATTTCCCATGTGCTTCTATTTTTTTTCCAAACAATTGTGTGAAATATTGCCAGAGCCAGAAAACAGCAGAATATAACTTGAATTGGTTTTGGTTTTGGGCATTGGAAGGGAGATTTCTTTCTCTTTTTCTTTTTTTTTTCCAGAATCAATCAAGGGAACAAGGGACTTTGAAAGACACATTCCCGTTGACAGGAGTCGGCACTACTGTTGCTAATTTCTTAATTGCTTGTTATATTAGGGGAGATTTTTCAAAAATCTCCATTTATCCCCATATTTTAGCATGTGCCTTCAAAACCAGGCACTTATTTATAACATGCTCTGTGTATGTAAGGGGGAGGGAGAGAGAGAATTATAAGATATAGGTAATTGAAAATTACAAGGCTCTAGATAAATGGATGTGTTCCGCTGCCACAGTAAACAAAGACAGCTAAACGCCCCCCCCCTTCCACCCACAGCCAAGCTGCTGGCAGTGCAAACAAGCTCTGCTTTTCCCATCCTTTGTTTTGCTGGCTTAGCGCAGCCAGGAAAGAATTAAAAGCAGTGTGTGTTTTTCTTTAGAGAGCCCACTCTCCAGTTAGCTCTTTGCAATAGTGCTGTGAGGGTGGGCGGGCGGGGGGGGGGAAGGGGGGGGAGAGCCCTTCACAGCATCTAACCAACTGCTATGGACCGTCATCTGATCTTAACCTCAGAATTCATCCTCTGTGGCATGTGTCCTGTCTGTTTACACATCCTCCCGTTGAATGCCCTACAGAACAGATTTCTCCTGGTTGTAAATCCCTGCCCGGCTTAGTCAGTTGCCCGATGCATGGTAGCTGGATGGGCATCCCAAAAGGGGCAAAACTGGAGATGCATGTATTTCTGCTCACTGTGTAACTTACGAAATGTGGGTGGGTGGGCGGGGGATGTGAGAAGAATTCCCACAAAGAAGGGCGTGTATATTTCTTTACTCTCCCAAGAGAGCAGTAGTATGTATCACTGGCCTGCAGAGAGAGTGGGGGGTGTGTGAGAGAAGAAAAGTGGCAGATCTTTATTTACAGAGATGAGAGATGACTGTATGAACCCATCAAGACACCTCACTTCTGCCAGGTCTGTTCTGGAAATGGATGCGCTGAGCTTACACACGCTGCCGTAGCCTCCTGATTACTTAAAAGAGCTGCAGAGGGTCTGTCTTAGAGCCAGCTGATTAGTGGCGCAGCTGGAATCCAATCATAGGACATTTGGACTAAAATGTTAAAACTGCAGTGGCACCTTTCTGAGGCCTGGGGTTCTGGATACCAGGACAAACAGCCAAAATGGGAAAAGCAGAGTGATATTTTGCCTGTGTGTGTGTAAATATAAAATCTTCAAAGCAAGAGCCATTTGGCTTTTTGGCAGGGGGTAAAATAATATGAAGCTTCATTCTCTCTGTAATCGTCTGATCATAAAAAGCTGAATCTAGTTCAGAACTAAGCAGTTGCTATGATAAATGGAAAAGGCGGAAAAACCTACCTTGACACTCTTACTAGACAAACGTCTTATCCTCTTTCTCTTACCAAATGTTGCAAAGTGTTTAATTGTAATGGACTTGGGGGAGGGGCATGGCAAAATTGTCAAATCGCGCTCAGCAGGTGCCGTGTGTCTAACAGATGTTTTCAGCTACAATTCTAAAAGTATGGACAGGAAACCTTGTTACTGTACTTCCTTTAAATCACAAGACAAATGAATGTCAGATTTCTGTGGGTGCTCAAGCATGTACCAGACAGTACTTTCTGTTGTTCAGGGCCTTGCAGACGGGTGGGATTTGTTTAAACACGACTATGTTTAGCTTTTAATTGGTAGTGATGACTGATGCTGCGGGCCTAAAGAAAAGTCCACATTTAGGCCTTGATACGGTGTGTCAGGGTTTTACTCATCCAGAACCAGTGGTTGGCTGGAGATCTCACACCAGGGCTACTCAACGTGTGACCCACGGGCCACATGTGGCCAGTGACCCATTTGTTTGTGGCCCGCAGTGCGGTTTGGGTTTACGCAGAGCTCAACAGGTGGGAGCTGAAACAGAAAAGGAGTCAATATAATGGTCTTCTGCTCATGTGCGTTTTAGTAGTTAAATTCCTGGACGGTCATTGCTCATTAAAAGTGCTGCCACAAGGGTGCAAATTGGGTAACTATTGCATTTTATTAATATCAACAGAACTGACTTAATTGGGGCCTGCATGTTGTGTAGTCTTGTCTTAATCTTTGCGTTCATGCCCGTCAGTGTGAAATAAGCCTTTTGCATATATTTGCACGTATATTTGCATGTCTATGCAACCACACTTAAGTGGCGGCCCTCGGCATGTGCTCTGAGTATCGTTGTGGCCCCCGGGGCTTCAAAAGTTGAGTAGCCCTGTCTTACACCTTCAGTCAGGGATGGGCCTCCACAAATAGTGGGTGGGCTGCACGACTGATCCTCTTTCACCCCAGTGGGCAGTAGCAGCCCATGGCCCACTGGGGTTCCTCCATGTCCCCCCCCCCCCCGTTTGCCTCCCCTCTCCTACACACCTCTCGGGCACTAGGGCAGAGGAGCCCCACACTTACCTACTCCTCCCCCTCCCTCCCAGCACTTTTGGGGCACTGATTCGTGGTGTTCCAGCGCTGGGATGGAGCGTGAACCAGGTGATGGGCAGCTCCTCCAAAAGTGCTGGGAGGGAGGGGGAGGCGTAGGGAAGTGCGGGGCTCTGATGTCCCAGTGTGCGAAAGGCACGTGGGGGGACAGCCAGGGGGGCCGCAGGCTGTAGGTGGAGTCCCAGTGGGCTGCGTGCAGACCCACAGGCCGCAGGTTACCCAACATTGCCTTAAGTCAGAGGTCACCAACCAGGAGACCAGGATCTACTGGTAGATCTTGGAGCCTCTGACAGGGGATCCTGACTGGTGTGGCCAACAGGCTATCAAGTGGCAGCACCTCAGCTGCCTCCTCCCCCCCCCCCCCCCCCACTGCTGCTCATCTCCTGCCCTTTGCCTTGGCTCTGCCCCTCCCCCTCCCCCTGGGAGCTTCCTGCTTGCTGTGCAGGGCAGGGGAGGGAGAGGAGAGGGCTTATGTCAGGTTGCCCCCTCTCCCACTCTGTATCCTTTCTCCACAGAGCAGAGAGGGCACCACAGGGTTTGGGATGGAGGGAGTTTGCTGGCTGCTTTAGGGGGTGGTCCAGGGCCAGGGCAGGGGTGAGCCTGCCTTGGCCCCACTGCACCACCAACCAGGAGCCATCAGCAGTGCCCAGTTGGAGCCTACATCCCAAGCTCCTACCCTAGTCATGAACCCCCTCCTGTGCCCCAAGCTCTTGTCCTAGCCCTGAGCACCCCTTCATCAAAACTCTATCCCAGAATCTCGAGCCCCCTCCTACATCCCAACTGCCTGCCCCAAGAGCAGCTCAGAGCCCCTCTCACATTCCAGACCAGAGCCTGCACCCCAACCCTCTGCCCCAGCCTGATGAATGTGAGTGAGGATGAGCAAGAGAGGGCGGATGGAGTGAGCAGGGGTGGGGCCTTGGAGAAAGGGCAGGAAGGAGGCCGGGCGAGGATATTTATATTTGAGGTAGATCTTGGATTGTACCTAAATTCAAAGAGTGATCTTATTCTCAAAAAGGTTTGAGACCACTGCCTTAAGTCCTCCAGGGAAGGAATTGCCCCTTACTATACATGTGTGCAGCAGCAAACAGAATGGGTCCTCAAATTTAGGACACAACTTTAAACTTCCATTCTGTAGGCAATTTTGATATTTCAGAATTTGGTTTTGGTCTGACTTGGAAGTGAAAATAATGTCGACACTTGTCCATGAAATGAAATGTTTAGCCAATGTTCTCTTTGGGTTGTTTTGGGGATGTTTTGTTTTGATAAAATCAGAGTGGTGGGTTTGGATTTTGACAAATAAATGAGGGGGGAAAAAAGGAAACTGGGCTTTAAAAATGAAAAATCGAAGTACTGCTTTTTGATTTGTTCCAAATGAAATTTCACTGAGATCATTGTGTGCCGGAAAAATGTTTAGATTTCAAGAAAAAGCTGCATTTTCTGACATTCTGTCTGAAAATCTTTTGAGTAGCAATAGCCGTTAATAACTATTGAAAGCCTGATGCGGTGACGTACCAATGAAATTGCTATATAGCCATCTGTAGGAGTATGCTACATAGAGCGAAACCTTCTGTGAAGCAAGTATGTAATTACACAATAATCATGTTAAATGAGCTGAAACGCTGTCCAGAGCTCTCTAATAAGTCGTGACTTCAAGAATACACACACTCCTTTGTCCAATAAACAGCTGACTCTGAGATAAAAGCTTAGGCATAAAGAACCTAACTATATGGGGAATTTGGTACATGATAAAGTTAAATGGACATTTATTTAAGTCAACATTTGGCAAAGGAGTGAGGTTCCTAGGTCAAAAATAGGGCTTGTCTTGTGTGGTGCACCCCAGAGAGATGTGAATTATCAAGGGTTCTAAAGTGGTTCACTCTAATTGCACTGTGCAGATCTCACCGACATGCTCTAAAAGGGTCTTTCATGCTGTTTGAAACACACACTAGGTATTTTTTTTAGTGGGGTCCCTCAGAATTTATAACAGAAAAAGAAGTTGGAGAAGTACCTGTCAATTGTAGTGCCGGCGGCTCTAATGAGCAGACCGGAAGTGTCCCATACTTCACTTTGAATGTGAATAGGGTGTTGAATGTAAGAAAGGCTGGATTTATAATGGGCCATCCAGTTCAAGTCTTTGTTCAAGCCATGGAAAACTGTCAAATTTGCATGTGAAGGTCAATTCCACACACTCTCTGTAGTTGGCTTGTGAAATTCCTTTGTAGAAGAATGGCTACTTGTAAATTCATTAATGAGGGCCCAGGGAGTGCCCAGCTCACTAGCACTGGTGCTACAATTCCCCCCTTCTTTTATATATATATATATATATAAAAGGGGGACCTTCAGAATTTGTGTGTGTGTGTGTGTGTGTGTGTGTCTAATCAGCATGCTTATTTTGAAATAAGCTATTTTGGAAGAAATACTCTGAAATAGCTTATTTCGAAATAGTATGTCTTCACCAGAGGGAGGCCACAAAATTAGTCTGAGGCAGGCTCCCCTAATGTGGATGTGCTATCTCGAATTAGGAGGCACTGGGGATTAATTAGGTGGCACTGGGGAGTAATTACTTTGGATGGCCCTGGAGAGGAGCTATTTTGAAATAGCAGCAGTGGAACGTCCGCACTACTGCTATTCCGAAATAGCTATTTCGGAATAAGCGTTATTCCTCATGGAATGAGGTTTACAGATTTCAAAATAAGCCATCCGTTATTTCGAAATTATTTTGAAATAACGGAATTGCCATGTAGATGCTTGCATTGTTATTTCAAAATAACATCAGTTATGTGCTGTGTAGATGCACCTTAAGGTGCCACAGGATGACTTGTTGTTTTTAAAGTTACAGACTAACACGGTCACTCCCTTGGAGACTTTTAAACACGAGAGCGCCGTGTCCCTTGGGATAGTACAGTATGTTTTGAGCCAGGGCTCTGAGAGTGGTTAATACACGCAAAGGAACTTCCATTGAAGAGCGAGCACTCTGTAAGAGAGCTTTCAATCCCTGGTGTGCAGTACCCTCAAACCTGTCCAGAACAGCTCCCTTTAAAGCTAGGCCAATGACCCTGCACTGCAGCAAAGCAGCAGAAGTTAGTGTGCATCTGTGAGCCCCATGCATCATCACGTATTGCCATAGATAACTTACAGAGGACTGTAGTGGCACGGCGTGTATGGTATTTGAGAGGCAGGCATAAAGATCTATGCAGAGACCAGCAACAACCCTGTGCCTTATGTTCTGATGGATGCAGTTGTAACTCACACTGAGTGGGGGTGTTTCACTGTCCCACATAGTGGTACTTTGATCACTTACAGCAAGAGACAATAACAAGGGAGAGCTACAGCCTAAGCCAAGAGCCAGCTGACTTTATAGCTCAAGCTGTAGAGGCTCCTATGCTAAGTTCCAGAAGTCCCAGGTTCAAATCTGCCCAGTTACTGTGCTGCAAAATCTGTAATGCACACTCTCTTGAGATAATATCTCTGCACTCTGAGCCACGGTTCTTTTCGAAATCTAGCCACTTGGGACGTGCAGTGAGCAGATCAGAATCCAGCTGATGGAAAACCTGAAATAGTCCCTTGGGTGGCCCTGGACAGGTGCAGTGTGAGCTCTGGCTGTGCTTGTTCGGCTGCATGGTGCATGGAGGGAAGGGGTGTGCGGAGGCACTGCCACTTAGTGAAATGCGGCTGGAACTCCCAGCTGCAGGTGGGTATCTCCTCTGATGCCGCTAGTGGAAAGGATCCGCTTACAGCTGGCGAATCCTGCTCAATATTTAATCGGTCTTTAGTGCTCTCACTTGGGAGGCAAAAGGATCCTTCTTCCTCTGCCCCCTGGGGCTGCAGGTCTTAGGAGTGGGCTCGTGTACAATGAAATGCTTTGCCACTTCATGTCATGGTGCAAGTAAAATAAAATAAAATAAATATCTAGATCCCACCATGTCTCTTTGCCCCAGGGCTCAAGTTGGGTAGGAGGCTCGGGCTGGGCAGAGCACGCTGGGGCAGCCAGGCCTTTGCTCTTCTGTGACTTTCTGTGATGTGCTCTGACAAAAGCTGGTGCATGTGTCCTTCTGCCCTGGCGCTTGGGTTCTGGAACGCTCTCCCGGGACTGGCTGTGCCAAACCACTCTCCCTCTCTTAGCTCCAGTCCCGCCCTCCCCTCACAACCCTTTCCAAAAGGATCCCACAAACAGTAGAGTCTGCAACTCTAGAGTGGGGCACATCTGTGTTGGACACAGGGCCCAGTCTGCCTGCCGTCCTCACCCAGGCTGAAACTCACTCCTGAGGAGGAAGCCGAGGCCCGGGGTAAAGTTTACCCGCCGAGTCATGTTGTGCTCAGTCACTGTAGCTGCCCTTTCGAAGTCAGTGGGGCTGTCTGTGCAGGTCATAACCAAGATAAGGCAGGGCTGTTCTTAGGCATACTCAGCTGCATAGGGCACCACTAAATTTGGGGCACTAATGCTGCTCCAAATTTAGTAGTGCCCTATGCTGCATATGCCTACAGCTATCACCTGCTCTGGTGGCCCTAATGCCCCAGCTCTCTGCTCAAACTCCCAGCCCCGTCGGCCCCAGTCCCCCAGCCCCTCGCCCCCGGCTCCGCCTCCTAGCCTCATTGGACCCAATCTCCTGGCCTCTGATCTCCCCCCACAATCCTCCACTCCCCACACTTTCCACCTGCTGTCCTGCAGTCCTGGCAGGATGCACTGCTCCCTCTTCCAGCTGGTCTGCCTCTTGGCCCGCAGGCCCAGCTGGCTGGGCCTGCTCCCCGACCAGCCTCCCTAGCCGCCTCCTATCCCCCCTGCTCCTGTTCCCACAGCCCTGAGCATCACCCCACTCCAGGGAATGCCCCTCCCGCTGCCGGGGTTGGAGGGTGTAAGCGCGCCAGCTGCATAGGACACACCAAAGGACGGCCCTGATGTAAGCCTCACAGAATCAGGTCCATGGATTGTAAATTCCGTAGGTGCTGTGTCTTCAGCTTGCATAGTTTTGAAGGGGCTCTAATAAGAACATAAGAAAGGCCATACTGGGTCAGACCAGAAGTCCATCCAGCCCAGTACCCTGTCTGCCGACAGTGGCCAATGCCAGGTGTCCCAGAGGGAGTGAATCGAACAGGTAATGATCAAACGAACTCTCTCCTGCCATCCATCTCCACCCTCTGACAGAGGCTAGGGACACCATTCCTTACCCATACTGGATACGCGCCACTTAGCAGCACTTTTCTGCTCCTCCCATCCCCGTCCTGCCATTAATTATTTTTGGAACTTTGGAGCCAGCCTGCTGTGGCTAAGTGGTTTGCGTGTCTTAGAGCAGTGGATGGTTTCGCGTTGTCGGAGATTTGGTTAACAAAGGGTGAGGATTGATAATAATCAATCCACAGAAGCTTTTAGGTGCAGTGAATCTATCCTGTGCCTTTTCCTTGTCCCTTCTCCCCTCCCTCTTCAAAATCTGGACTGTTAATAACTCTGCAGCTTTCCAGTGAAACTGAGTGAGAAACTTTGGTTCTGGGAAGTTTTTCTTTTCTCTTTTTGGCTGCTTTCCCTGGATTCTCCAACGGATCCGTTAAAGGGTATTATGTTTCAGATCAAACAAATATGCATAAGACCCTCCCCAGCTCCCATTGTCTGGTTAGGAGAATTCCTGCTGGTTGGCCTTAAGTAACCTTTGGACTATTGAACGTGTATGGAACCAAAGACATTGATCAGGGTAGATCTAATTTTTTCTGAGCATGAATAAATTGCTTTTCCATGGGACTCTTGTGAGCTTTCTGACCTCTGCTCTCAGCAGTTTTAGACAAGCTTACGGAAATGAGGCTCTCACTTCTTTTGTGTGTGTACGTAGCTGGAAATGGTAAAATATTGAACCCAGTCTCCCCAAAAGTCAAGCTATTTCCTACTGCCCAACAGTTTTTGCTCATAGTGCATCATGGAAGTAATAGTCTCGTGAGGGTTCCCAGCCATGAAGGGAGAATGAAAACACATGGCAACTGAACTATCACATCCAAGAGGCACTCCAGTAGGATACCCCAAATAAACACTGACATACCGAAGTATTTTAGTTGTTTTTTTTTTAAACAAAAAAGAAATCCCCAGTCTGGGTTGGGCATTATCTTGTTCAGATGGCTTTTCAAAGCCACTTGGTAGACTATGCCACACAAAGTGAGGCTGGAATGACTGACCCAATAGAAAATTATCTGCATTAGTATGAGCCACAGAGCGTAACGTTCTGTTGAACGGAGACTGATTCCCATTCGGCCGCCCTCACAGTTAGATGCATTTTTATTTAAATGAATCCCTTTAAAATTGCTGGCTTGTATCCTTTTCTGTGAATAGCTGGAAGCATGGAGCAGGAGGAAGACCAGCCCAGCTGCCGTGAAAACCAGACATGCTGCTCAGCTCTACCTGCCATCAAAAGACAGCTCTGACTCATTCTCCCATTTCTCTGATTGATCGAATGAGCCTCAGATGTTGCTACTGTAGCTAGTTCATTGACGCTTTCAGCCTTAATGGTGCGTATGTTAAGTGAGACATTCTCATCTTCGACATCATTCACTTCCCACTAATCACATATTAAAATGCCATCATTGTAGCAAGAGAGCAACATTAATGCACCGGGAGTAAAACGAAACGACCTGGATACGCGCCACTTAGCAGCACTTTTCTGCTCCTCCCATCCCCATCCTGCCATTAATCGTTTTTGGAACTTTGGAGCCAGCCTGCTGTGGCTAAGTGGTTTGCGTGACTTAGAGCGGTGGTTGGTTTCACGTTGTCGGAGATTTGGGTAACAGAGGGTGAGGATTTCACAGCCTTGTTGCTTACGTTTTTAATAAAGGTGGGGAACACTTCAGAGCACAGCAGCAATATGCAAATATCCGGCAATTTACTGTATAAAACGAAGCCTTGGGATGGGGGTGTTTGGGGGAATTTTGAGGGGATTTTTTTTGCTGCCTTTGCTTATGCTGGGAATGGCCGCATGTCATTTCCTTTACCCAGTGCTACTTATTGAGGAGTGTCTTCTTGGCAGCTCCTGCCCTCTGGGAGAGCCTCCTTGCATCTCTCTTCTGCCTCAACTGTCTCCAGATATCCAGCTCCTAGTTCAGCAAGGGAGTTAGGGATGTAAAATCCTGTTTAAAATGTTAACCAGTTAAACTAGATCTCACACCACGTCATGGGCAGGGTGCTGCTCCAGCCCGGGTAGGCTGGACCCACCATATTGTGCCAGGGCAGGGAGTTTTCTCCAAGCTGAACCTGCCCCACTGCATTGTGGGTGGGGGGCTGCTCCAGGCGCCGGTTAACTGGTTACCAGTAAGCATCACTCGGTAAGGGTAATGCTTCCCAGGTAACTGGTTAACTAGTTACCCATTCACATCCCTGAAGGGAGCTAAGCATGTGCCTAAACGTAAGCACGTGAGTGGTCTCCTTGACATCAGTTGGTGCTGCTCAAATACTTAGTAAAGCATGTGCTAAGTTCCTTGCTGCCTCATCTACGCTGCTGCCTCTTCTTGCATCTTGTCCTCTGCTGCTGTGATTGGGATCATATCATTGAACACTCTACGTTGGTTTTGGAACAAGGTTTGTGTGTGAAAGATTGTTAGCAAAAAAAAAAAAGAAGAAGAAGAAGAAGATGAAGATCTGGTCTTGCAGACTGTCCCTTGTGTGGCCCCTCTCCCCCTTACCACAGTACCAGAGCACCCACAGGCTAGTCTTCACACATGCTGGGGAAGTAGGCAGTATTCTTACGCTCATTTGCAAATGGGGAACTAGGGCACCGAGTGACTTGCAGACGGGTATTTGTGGCAGAGGAAAAATGGAGCCTGAATCTCTTGCGGCCCAGCCTAATGCTTTAACCACTGGGCCATTGTTCCTCTCCTAAGAGTGCCCAGTGCAGTTACTCACGTGAGTAGGGACTTACTCGTGCAAAGATCAGACCCTGAATTTGCAGTGACTGTTGCTGGTAGGAGCCTGTTAGAATTAGGAGGAATTTCCAAATTGTCCCTGTTTTTTTGTGAATCTCCTACATTTTGTTAATTCCAGAGCTGGAACTTTTTGCTTCTAAACCCCTGAGGTGCTCTGGAAAATCTCCCCGTGGACCAAGGTGCGATGGCACCCTTTATAGGAACAACAGGGAAAATAATATACTGAAGCCTGAGGTGTAATGTTTTGCAATACAACTGTAACTTCCGGGGTGAGGGAGCAGCCACACTCTGTCTGGTTTTTCTACCTCAAGCTTTAAGCATCCATATGAGTTGCTTTGTGTCACTCCTGCCACAGTAATCTCAGCACGGCTGCCGGTGACATTCACCTTTCTAGTTTCTAGGATCATATCTGTTAGATCTGGAAGAGAGCTGTTAGTTCAAAACCATTCCATCCCACGGTAGCCAGTATGTGCATTTCCTGGGAATGCAGTAATTCTAGTGCTTTAGCCAGTCTAGTTTGAAAAGAGAGTACTTTCTCCATTTTCCATTGGATACTGTTTTTACTCTTGTTCGGAAGCTTTTTGTGGTGCTTAGTTTAGTTTCCTTTATTTCCCATTTCACCTACCTATATTCCACGTGTACAACCCTAATTCATTGCTCGCCTTAGGGCATGTTAGACTCTGAAGATATCTGGACATGTGTTAAATATGTCCTTCCGTACTAATGATACAAATCAAAACAAATCTACACTACAACAAATAAAAGGAAGTTCTTTTTCACACAGTGCACAGTCAACCTGTGGAACTCCTTGCCTGAGGAGGTTGTGAAGGCTAGGACTATAACAGGGTTTAAAAGAGAACTAGATAAATTCATGGAGGTTAAGCCCATTAATGGCTATTAGCGAGGATGGGTAAAGAATGGTGACCCTACTCTCTGTTTGTCAGAGGGTGGAGATGGATGGCAGGAGAGAGATCACTTGATCATTACCTGTTCAGTTCACTCCCTCTGGGGCACCTGGCATTGGCTACTGTCAGCAGACAGGATACTGGGCTGGATGGACCTTTGGTCTGATCCAGTATGGACATTCTTATGTTCTTAACGCTATTTTGAACTAACTAGCGCTATTCCGAAATAACTTAGTCCACGTCTACACAGCAGGCAGTTATTTCGATATAGTGTCAAAATACTGTCAGGCTGGAGGACTTCTTACTCTGACTCCTGTAAACCTCATTGTATGAGGAGTAAGGGAAGTTGGAGGAAGAGTGCTCTATTTAGAAATAAGTGCTGCGTAGATGCTCTCTATTTCGAAATAAGGTATTTTGAAACAAGATACACAATTGACGTAGCTCAATTTGCATAGCTTATTTCAAGTTAAGCCCTGCAGTGTAGATGCACTCTTTGTGTCTGAGTCAACAGACCACATGGTGGTTTAGGCCAGGTCTACACTACGGGGGAAGGTTGGCTTAAGGTACGTAACTCCAGCTATATAAATAACGTAGCTAGAGTCAACGTACTTTACGTCAAGTTTTGGCATGGTCCCCACAGTGGGATGTTGATGGGAGAAACTCTCCCATTACCACAGTCGATGGGGGCACCCTTAGCATTTGATTTAGCGGGTCTTTACTAGACCTGCTAAATCGAATGCCAGAAGATCAACCTCTGCAGTGTCGATCCATGGTCTTCCAGTTGGTATAAACGTGGCCTTATAGAGATGAAGGAGGGCAAGAAGAGTGGAAGGATGAAGGGTGCAGGCGTTAGGCTGAGACTTAGGAGAATGGGGTCCATTCCTGACTTTGCTACCTCTTGGGCATGTTGTCATTCCTGCTCTCTCTCCCTCCCACAGTTCTCCATGTGCACAAAGGGGGTAATAAGTAGGGCTGCTGAAAAACTTTCCATTGAAACTTTTTTCCCACAGAAATATGCGTTTCACCTACATAAAAACATTTCCAGGATGCATCTGCTTATTGTGAAACCTTTTTTTATTAGAAGCCTCCCACCCTCCACTCCCAAATATAAAGGCAAAAGCAGAAAATTTTTGTGTGTGTTTTGGCCATTTTTTTCAGATTTTGTTGCTGCCTTTGAAATAAAAAAAAAAAAAATCCCACACAAACATTTCCATAGGAACCTCCTGCTTTGCTTCCTGACCAGAATAATACTACTTGTCTACTTTGATTTTAAATTCTTTGAATTTTTTCCTCTGTATCTGTTCAGCACCTCGCAGAATGCGTTTCTCGTTTTGCTTGAGGTCTTTAGGAGCGATTGTTACATAAAGAGTAACATCATTCTTACTGGGGAGAACTGCAGTGCTGACACAAATCATTAATATGCCATACTAACAGCATTCAGATCGGTATGAGTGTGCACCCGTGAGTGAAAGGAACTGGGGATCCAGGCAAGATTTAAGTGCTAACTTGGAAAGTAATATTAAGGGAATCCCTGCTGTGATGGTACTGCTCTTCCTGCGTGTGCATGCGAAAGGCAAAAAGAGCAACCATGCTTGTGAAAGTTCTGCTTACTGAACAAAGGCCAAGCGTGGTTGAAAGCAGAAACGTTGCTCTGTTCTGCTGGTCGGGTGCATCTGAGTTTGAGGAGAAGTTCAGTCACCGAAGTCACTGGGCCCCAAAGATTGTACAAAACACCGGAATCTCTCTCTCTCTCTCTCGTACAGAAGCGCTACAGTCCATGTTCACGGGGCTTTATCAAAAGGACCTCTATGCTGCAGAAGCAGAACGGAGATCCCAGTGTGCTGGCGATTGTGAACAGAGCGGGTTGAAGCCCAAGCTCTGAAGACACAAGCAACTATTGAATGTTATGTACTTTCCCTGAGCCTCACAATTTAATGCCACCCGGGTGGGGGGGAGGGCGGGGGGGGGGGTGGCGGCGCAGTGCAGCATCATTTCAGAAGCCTGATTTTGTACCATAAAGTAAACTTAGCTTAAAGTAGTAATAAAAAAGATCATGCCTGCTAGGAAAAAAAATGGAAAGTGATTATGTGACCGTAGAAGTTTGGACCTTAGACCGAAGAGCGTGGATGTCCATGTCTTATGACCTCTTTTTGAGAGAACAGATTGGAGCAACAGCGAGGGGAAAGGAGAAACATTTTCATAAAGAATTGAAGCAATAATTAGAGGTCTTTCTTTGAAAGATCAGGGAAGGCACATGCTGCATAGAGTGGAAGGGGAGAAAAAAAATTGGAAGATGGGAGAGGTGCTTTTAATATTTATCAAAATATTTTTGGAAAATCAGAGCTGCTTTTTTACAGTTTTGCCTAGGGTTGCCAGAGATGGTTTCCCAAAAAATACCGAACACACGTGCTAAAAATTTGTTGCGCAAAATTAAAAAAAAAAACTACCGCAACTATGCTTAACACTGAGCGGGAACTTTATTATAAACAATCAACAGTCTACAGCATATATTTTGACTACATGAACCTCCCAGCACTGATCGTGACCCCGCCTACTTAGCCACTCCCCCCGCCCCCGCTAGGCTTCCGCATGCAACCAGCTGAGCTGAGGGCTCCCAGCGCTGATTGCAGCCCCGCATCCCCAGCCACTTCCCTCCCCCCCACCAGGCTTCGGTCGGGCACCCACCCGGAAAAGCAAAAAATACCAGACATTGCATATGTCTGATATTTTCTGAATTTTTTTTACTGGACAGAGGGCGCAAAAAACGGATTGTCCGGTTGAATACCGGACACCTGGCAACCCTAGTTCTGCCTTGCCATTGGAGGTGCTAGAAGCGTTGAGTTTCACAGATTCAAAGTATAAGTCCAGAAGGGACCATTAGATCTTTCTGACTTCCTGGATGACACAGCCCATAGAATTCCATCCAGTTATCCTTTTATAGAGCTCTTTTATAGTGTCTGACGACAGCATGTCTTCCAGAAAGGCCGGAGAGGGAGAGTCCACCACTTCCCTTGGTAGCTCCAATCACTGGCACGTTGTCAGAAACTGCTCCACCAGCAGCACCCCGGGGATTGCTTTTCCACTGGTGCTGAGCACCTACAATGCTTGTTGAAGACTGATGGAGCTGTGTTTGCTCTGTGCCATGAAAGACCAAGTCCTTAGACCAGCAATGGGCAGCCTAGGCTAGTGAGAGGGCTGTATGAGTAACCCTCCATCTCTGGGGGCTGCAAGACTGTCGGAACCAAGATGGGTCTCCCTGGACAGGGTAGTTTTGCTCACTGCACTTGTGTGCCTGGAATGTGCAGGGGGTGCCGATGGAACCGTAGCAGCTCTGTGATTGGATGCAGAGGGAGCGCCTGCACCTCCCTGCACATGCCCTGGCTTTAAGTGCATTTCACTTTAGTAACACTGGTATGGAAGAAAAAAAAAAGACACGGATGGAAACCAGTGGAATCTGGCAACCCTGCACATGGGTGACAATAAACAAAATGCCTTGTGGGCCACACACAGAACCAGATGAGCCGGGATGCCAGTTCCCACTGCTGCCTTAAGGTACTGGAGTAATTGATGTTTATTACACAAAACCCTAAGGCTATGTCTAGACTACATTCCTCTTTCGAAAGAGGAATATAAATGAAGCAAATCGAAAGCGCAAATGAAGCGCGGGTTTAAATGTCCCGCGCTTCATTTGCATATTTGCGTCCGAGCGCTTTTTCGGAGAAGGGTTTTTTGAATGTGAAAGCGCAGTCTAGATGGGGTTCTTTTGAAACCCCCCCTCTTTTTCAAAAGAACCCATACTCATTTTTTCAGGAGTATGAGTTCTTTTGAAAAGTTTTTTTTTTTTTTTTTCCCCGAAAGAACCCCATCTAGACTGCGCTTTCACTTTCGAAAAACCCTGTTTGGAAAAAGTGCTCGGACACGAATTTGTAAATGAAGCATTAGTGTTGTATTGGCCAAGGTTAGCAAACCAGCTAGTGGTTTTGGGTGCCCCATTTTTGGGGACCCCCTTAGACACATCTAAGGGGGCTGATTTTCGGGTCATATGTGCTCAACCCATTTAGGAAACTGGTCCCCTCGATAGTGCATCTGTGCACCTAGAATTACTAATTACTGGTCAGTTTGCACGTGAGAATCCTCCCCTCCCCCCCAAAAAAAGCACAAGCGCCTGTTGAAGGCAGTGGTGCTTTAGTGCAGAAGGAAGTTGGGTTGTCTTTGTAAAATCTGTGGCAAGACCCACGCAAAGGGCTTTAACCTCTAGGGCCTGGTTTATTTTTCTTTTTGCTTGCCTCTGTCAATTTCCTGCATCAGCTAACCACCAGCCAGCTTTCCCTTCCCCTCTCCTTTGGATAATATGGCTCAAATAATTGGAGTGTGAAGAATTGACTCTTAAAATGCCCATTGGCAAATTCTGTTGGAGCATTGATGAAATCTAACCTCCCTGCAAGCTTGTAATTAACAGCAAGAAGCACTATGGTGATGTTGGACGTGGTCGCTGGTGAAAATGTCTAATTGCCCCTCCCTTCCACGCTTAAGGTCACTAGGTATCACAACTGCTGAACATCATAAGCTCAACCTGATCCAATGACTTGAGGGAGGAAAGAGATGGGCACAGGGAGGGAAGGGACAAATCCAGGCAAAAAGCTGTGGGCTCATTGCCATCACTGGTTGCCACTGCATTTTTTTGCCATTCCACCCTTCCTTCCTTGTGCTCTATGGTTGCCTCTAGATTTTGAGGGAGCCATTTTGTCTCCACACATGCCAGGAAAGTGCTTTGGACACTGATGCTATACAAATGACAAGGTTTGTCAGGCACTTTGTAAGAACGGCTGGACCACGCTCCTCAAGTGCCACTGAGCATGCCCATGGAGGCTAGGAGAGAGACTCCCCTGCCATGCTACAGAGTTGTGACTCTTTAGCTCATGGGTTCCTAAACTGGGGGTTTGGCCCCCTGGGGGGGGAGGTGTGAGGCGACCCAGCCCACCCTGTCAGTTCCCCCCAAGAAAGAGCCCAGTCCGTCCATCTGCTCGGGCATCTGCCGGAACATGCGCAGCTCAGGCTGATATTTAAGGGGTTTTTTTCTACCAATTTTTAACAATTTAAACTTTCACAATTGTGGGAAATAATGGGGTGAGAGGATGCTTAAATAATGACAGTAAATGCTGAGATTCATAGAGGGAAAGGTTTATGAATGCTGTCTAATTGTGTGCCAGTCCTGTTCTGCAAACATCACAGCTGAGTGTTTTACCAGAGCTATAAATAAGGGCTTTAGGCAGCGTTCATTGCAAGGCCTTTATACACAGTAAGGTGGAACTAATAGGTTCTTAAACAGCATCCTGCTTATTTTGCTTATCTGTAAATTCTGATTTTTATTGATGGAAATATTTTTTCAAGTGTGTGTGTGTGTGTGTGTGTGTGTGTGTGTGTGTACACAGTGAAATCACTGTTTACTGACACTTACGGGTAAAACTGTAATCCTCCCAAGCCTACTGATAAATATGCGTCTGACTGCAGGAGCTCCATGCAGTCTGTTTTTACATAGTTAAATTACACTTCTCTTTGGGCTGCGTTCTGCCGTGCATTCTGCAGTAATGGGACTTGACTAGCCGGTCTCATTGTAGAGAATGGAGTTGTCCTGCCAATGGTTGCTTGTTTTGATTATTCCTGTCATAGTACAAAGTGACATGTTCTTCTCCCCCAGTCCCTTATTGCTATAATCTTCGCTGAGAAGAAAAATAAAGAACTAAAACCCAAGCCAATAATAGTGATTCTGTAATTAGTGGCTTTACCTCAGCATTTTTTTGCTGCTAGTTTTCTAACCTTGCTGTCAATTGTTTTCATCTGTTAGCTATTTGTGACTGCCAGAAGATGCTTCAGATACAATTAGCAAAGCAATTTGATGTTTTCCAGGAAAACAATGAACTGTTCATGTAGGATCAGAGAATGAACCTGAAACCCTTTATTAAAGATGAATTTTCATGTTGCTTTTCCAATGGCCTACATCAAATTCTGAATTAGTATGCCCTAGAGAATAAGCTATGAATGTAAATAGCTATAATATCTATAGACATAATCACATGTATTGGAGGGTGTTGATACACACGAATGAACTGGGGGGCTGAATCTTCAGCTGGCATACATTGTCCTAGCTCCTCTGAAATCAAAGCTGTTTTACTGGCCTTTGTTTTAGACAAGGGGTCAGACCTGTTCCTTGGGTACGGCAAATTGGGGCAACCACTCCAGGCCCCATGCTTTTGGGGGGGCCCTGCAGGTGGGTGTCATTGGCCGGCACGGTCAGTCCCAAGGACGAGTCAGTCGCTTTGGCAGAGCCTGCCGTCTTGCTGACAGTAGAGCTAGTACCCATCTTGGCCACCGATGTTTCAGTGTAGCAACTCCCCCTGCCCTGGCCAGAGCCCTGTGTCACCATGGTGCTAAGGTCAATGAGTATCTGTGAAAACAAGGAGTCTCGTGGCACCATAAAAACTAACAGATGTATTTGGGCATGGAGTCTGTGCATCGGACGAAGCAGTTTTTACCACAAAAGCTTATGCCTGAGTTAATCTGTTAGCCTTTAAGATACCACAGGACTCCTCACTGTTCATACTTGTTATAACTATACTACTGTAACTTCCTATGTAGATGCACTTAAGAAAGTATAATTATCTGTATGTAGTGTTGTTTGTAACCACATCAGTCCTAATGTATTAGAGCAGGGATGGGCAATAATTTTTGATTGGGGGCCCCTTCAAAAAATTGTGAAGTGATCCCAGGCCACAGGAAGGGGCGGGGCCTCAGGTGGAAGGGGCGGGGCCAGGACACTTCCGTGCTTCCCCACCCGCAGACCCTGATTGGTTTGGGGGTGGGGGGGCACGTAAAGTCTTTGCCTCTGCCTGCCCCAGAGAGAAGTGCCAGTTGTTATGAACAGTTGGTGGTTCCCTCCAGGCACCTTGCCCCGGCGGTGGGAGGAGACTTCGTGCGGTCCCCTCTGCCTCCCTGACCAATCAGCGCCTGGGGGAGGGGGAGCTCGCTCCCTGCCCCTGCCCTGCAAGGCCCCACCACACAGGGGGCAGGGTGGGAGGAGCCCCACCACACCTCAGGGAGGAGCCCTCGCATGCTCCCTCCACCCCCAGGGCTTGGGGGCAGGAGGAGCACGCGAAGCCTCCTCCCTCCCTGCCCCCATCCTGCAAGGAGTGTGCAGTGCTAAGAAGTGCCATGCCCCTTGCAGGGTGGGAGGAGACTTGGCACGCTCTCCCCCGCTCCTAGGCCAATCAGGACCTGGGGGCAGGACGGAAGCAGGTGAAGTTTCCTTCCGCCCTGCCTGACGTGTGTGGTGCTTAGAAGTGCCGCATGCTCCTTGCCCCGAGCCCCTTGCAGGGTGGGAGGAGACTTTGCACGTAGGGTTGCCAGGTGTCCGGTAATTGTCTTCTGTCCAGTAAAAAAAAACCCAGAAAATACCGGACATGTAAAATGTCCAGTATTTTCTGTTTTTCTCGGACGGAAGTCTGGCGGGGACATTTTTCCCCTGCTGCATCTGGCGGGGGCAGAGGTAGCGCAGGAATTTAAAGGAGCAGTGTGGGGGGTTTTTTTTTCTTGCTCAACAAGTTTGATCTCTGGGTTTTGTTTTTTTTTTGCTCAACCAATTTTTTTCCCCGCCATGTTCGGAATTTTTTGTGAAGGTATCTAGAAACCCTATTTGCACGCTTCCCCTGTCCCTAGACCCTGATTGGCCTGGGGGTAGGGGGAAGTGTGTGAGGTCTTGATTGGCCTGAGGGTATGGGAGTGGCAGGGCCTTGACAGGCTGGATCAATGCACTTGGTGGGCCGGATCCAGCTCGGGGATGCCCTTTTGCCTACCCCTGTATTAGAGAGACAAGGTGGGTGAGGTAATATCTTGTGTTGGACCAATTTTCCTCTCACCAACAGAAGTTGGTCCAATGCAAGATATACCCCACCCCTCCTGTCTCTCTCTAATGATCTGGTCATTTTCCAACACAGACTAGCTATGACCTGCTGTGAGCCGGGGGAAGTCCTGTCATTGTTTGCAGCCCTTCGTTAAATAAAGGGGGTTGATTACCCCTCCTGAGCCTGAAAGAGTTCGTCACAGCCACTGACTTTTAGGGCTGTAATGTTCCCCCCCTTGGATCAGCAACTCACCCGAAGAAAGTAATTAGCAGTTTTCAACATAAATATGTGTGTTCTAACATAAAAGTTTATCCGATCATCTAATATCCGTGTGAGGGCGAGAGTTAGGAAAGGAAAGGAAGGTTCAAAAAGCATCCTTGAATGGTTAGGACTAGGGGTGTGAATGGTTAAGTTACAGTTAACTGGTGGGGGCTGGAGCAGACCTCCACCTGCTGTGCTCAGGGGGCTACTCCAGCCTCTGGGAACCCGCCCCGGGTTGGGGGGCACTCCAGCCTGTGGTGGGCAGGGGTACTCCAGCCTAACCGGAGCAGCCCCTGAGCACGGTGAGTGGGGAGACTCTGCAAGCTAGGCTGGAGCCCCCACCCCGCGTGCCCCTGTTTAATTGGTTAACAGAGTAAACATAACATTAAACTGGATAGCTAACTGAATGGGATTTTGCATCCCTAGTTAGGACACCGGGTGCTTGTGCTGTGGCTGGGGTCTCGATGTAGCTTTATTGACATTCAGAATCTGGTGTCTTGTTCTTCTAAAATGGCTGAGCTCCCTCAAAGGCAGCACACACAAGCTGACAAACTACAAAGGCAAGTTTCTTTCTCCTCTGAGACTGATTTTTCAGGTTGATTTTCACATGGCATCCTTTTGGTGTCCAGTTTCTAGAAGCAAGTACGTAGCTGGAGACACGGCCACCCTGTAGCTCATGCCGTATGAATTGTAGGGTTATTCTAAGCCAAATTTATCATAGGACTATTCCAGGCAGATATTGGCATGTCTAGACTCGAGAAGAATTCCTTCAAAATAGCGTCTTCCTCCCCCCCTCGCCTCCCAACAGGCAGCTCTTTATTTTGTGACCTGTTTAAATAAATACAGTTTAGTCTTTTTTTGACTCAATAAAACTGACAGATCCACTTAACTTTCGGCACTTTCCTGCCTCTCCCCTTCACCCCTCACTTACCCAGATGCCTCCTGCATCTTTTATAACAAAAAGTCTTGTAAAGGTATACCTATCGATTAACACTAGCCGTGATAATGGGATCACCTGCTTTCTACTTGTCCAAAACTGAACACCCCTGCCCTGCCCCTCTGAGGGCTCAACCCCTATCGCTCATCCCCTCTCCTTCTGTTGCTTGCTCATTTTCATCAGGCTGGCTCAGGGGGCTGGGATGAGGGCTTGGGATGAAGGGTTTGGGATGTAGACGGGTGCTCTGGGCTGGGACTGAGGGCTTTGGAGGGTGGGAGGGGGATCAAGACTGGGGCATGCAGGAGGGTGTGGGAGAGGGCTTCGAAGTGAGGGGCTTGGATTACAGAAGGATGCTCTGGGCTGGGGCCGAGGGCTTTGGAGGGTGGGAGGGGGATCAGAGCTGAGGCAGTGGATTGGGGTACAGGAGGGAGTTGGGGTGCCAGCTCTAGGTGGTGCTTACCTCAAGCAGCTTCCAGAAGGAGCAGCACATTCCCCCTCCAGCTCTGCGCGCTGCTCCGTCTGCAGGCACCGCCCCTGCTGCTCCCATTGGCTGCAGTCCCCAGC
The DNA here is from genome assembly GCA_032595735.1 of Pelochelys cantorii. NCBI lineage: Eukaryota > Metazoa > Chordata > Testudines > Trionychidae > Pelochelys > Pelochelys cantorii. Next base: position 9,926,113 of record CM064347.1, read on the forward strand.
CAGTGGGAATGGCAGAGGTGGTGCTTGGGGTGGGGACAACATACAGAGCCTCCTGGCTGCCCCTATGCATAGAAACTGGAGGGGAGACATTCCACTGTTTCTTGAGACCGCGTGGCTAGCAGACGTTCTGACCGGAGCTGCCAGGAATCCTTTTTGATAGGGTTTTCCACTCAAAAACCGGACACCTGGTCATCCTACGTAGTAAGTTCCAGATCACCAGGGATCTGAAGGGCAAAGAAATCTTTAAATGTTAGTTTTCTTTTATTTCTATTCCTAGCCACATTTAAACCATTTTCAGAAACACGTTGATGTCATCACGAGGACGTAGAAAAATATTCAGAGAGACTACACCCATCAGATGATCAACAAAGACGACAGGTGTAAAGGCCTCCAATAATATCAGAATGTTGTTAAGCGCTCAAAACAAAAACCTTAGGAAAGCTGGTGAAATGATTGTCGGGGGAGGGTTATATGAAAAAAACGCAGCTTACCTGTCTGGAGACATGGCTGGTACACGAGTCCTTCCTTGTGTATAAATTTGAAATCCAACAAGGAATTGGCTGCTCATAGGGAGAATGTGGCATTGAATAAGGAGTTTAATACACATGAACATCTGAGACATGCTTACAGTGCTCCTTTGATTTATGCCTCTTCTCCCCAGTGTTAATTGTTTTTAAATAGACTCTGCTTTTGGTGGCCAGAAGGCATCTGCATGATTATTTCTTTTGGTAATGACAGTAGGCTTAGGGCTCCATTGTGCTAGGTGCTTTCCACATATGTAACAAAAAGACAGTCCATGTCTCAAACCATTGTTGGTCTTAAGTATATGATGAGAAACAGTAGATTTGGCAGTGTGACAAGGGAGTACATGCCAACAATGAGATGATTGTAGTTAGTATAATGAGCAGTGGCCGTAGCAAACTGTCTAGTCATCTGAAGAAATGGGCTGTGCCCATGAAAGCTCATGACACCATCTACATGTTTTGTTAGTCTATAAAGTGCTACCAGACCATTTGTTGTTTTTTAAGTTTAAGACTAACTCAGCTACCCCCGAAGTATCTAGTCATTGTCCTAGCTGGCATGTCCTCATTGCTGTATCCTGCAATTCCAGTTGTGTTTCACGGGACTCAATCTTTATTTGAAAGCACAAATTGAACATAGTTTCTTACATTTGAGGCCAATGTTCCAGGGCCTGGCTAACCAGAAGTCTTAAGAAACATGGAACCAACTTCCAGAGCTGGTTTACACAGGAATAAGTAGAGTTATTTTGGAGACAGATTTGACTTGTTTCCTGAGCTGATGAATTACCCCTCGTTTGGGTTCAAAATTCATACCAGTATTAGAGGGGAGCCCAAACCTAAACACTTGATCTAAGCCCCCAACAAACACTTGGAGCTTGGCCCGAACTTCATTCTTCTTCCTGGCTCAGTTGCTATGGGTTTGTTCGGGACCTGGTGAATTAATTCTGCCTTCCCAGGCTGGGTGTCACTGCGTGTGTAAGTCATCCTGAGAATAACACGCTTTCAACCTGGCACTAAGTGACTGACTGACATCGTGTGTCAAGGCTTTGGCAGGTCGGTGGCTGGGGGAAGAGTGCATTAATGAATTCTATCAATGTTAACCCCAGTTGGGGAAAACGACAGCTGGTGTGAAGTGATTCAGGGAGGCAGCGTTCACCTCCTGATGAGGAGACTGGCCTTGTTTTTAAGCAGTGATGGATGGAGTTCGGTGCCCCCGAATGCACTGGAACTGCATGCGTGAATAAGCATGTGTTTGTGTGTGTTCCTCTGCTAGGGATGTCACCGGTTAACCACCCTTACCGGCTGTGCTGCAGCAGCCCTCTGCCCTTCTGTGCTGCCCTGCAGACAGGGGGTGCTTGGAGCAGCTCCCCGCCTGAGGTGTGGTGGGGCCTGCTGGAGCAGCACCCCACCTGGGCTGTGGTTGAGTGGGTCTGGCCCAAGCAGCCCCTGCCCGCAGCAGGCCCAGCTGGGCTGCAGGCCCCCACCTGCAGGCCCCTGTGCAAGTGATTAACCGGTTAAATGTAACGTTTATCCAGTTAGTTGCTTAAATGCGATTTAACATCTCTATCCTCTTCTAGTGTCAGATGTGCCAGATCTATATGCAGGACCATGTGTGGAAAATCTGCAGTCCAGTTGCAAAGGAGGAAAGGAAAACATCTATTTTGCCTTGATTCATCCAAAGGGTTAGGCACTGTTCAGCTGTTAGGATAAAATATAGGGATGGACGTCCAGTGAAAAACCTAATTTTGGGCTGTTTAGATGAGAGAGGTGATGGTAGAGGAATTAATGGCTGAATCGGACACTCCAGTTCATTTCTCTTCATGATAAAAGACCAAGGCGCCATGCAAAGGGAACCAATTTAAGAGGGATAAAAGGAAATGCGTTCTTGTCCAACATATAAGGTGATGTGTAACGAGAGCTTACGGCAGCACAGCTGTACCCGTGCAGCTGTACCACTTACCATCTTTTATGTAGCTGCTCTGTACTTGTGGAGGAGAACTCGCCCATCAACATAATTAAATCACCCTCAATGAGTGGCACTAGCTGTTGTACAAATGTACAACATAAGTTTTCCCAACATAAGTGGTAGTGTAGACACAGCCTAATTTAGAGTGTTGTTCAAGGCAAGAAAATAAGATTAGGCATTTATATGAATAACAGAAATATCCACAGTTACTTAAGGGGATAAAATGGTTAGGGATGTAAGCTCTCATGTTTCGGGGCATAAGAAAATCACTGTTACTAACTGCCTGGAGTTAGGAAGGAACTTTCCCCATGGGGATGTTAGTGTCTAATCCCCCCTTTATGCAGATTTTATGCCTTTCTGTGAAGTGTTTATCAGCCATTTTTGCAGATGGGATAGGTCTGCAATAGCAGTTCCTATGCATTCATACCCATAAAAGTATCCACAAGTAATTGCCTAATTTCAACAGCCCGTTGACTGGAGACACATGCTGGTTCATGTTGGTTGGATGCCTGCTCTTGTTCAGAGAAGGTGCCCAGTTGATTAACATGAACTCCTTCCATTTTGATGCTGAGGAGAACTTGAGATGAGATGACCATATGGCCACCAAGTATGGTCACATCCCCAGTTATGTTTTCACCTGGGGATGTGCTGCATTCCCCTCCCCTCCGACCGTGTGTGTCCTTGTCAGGAACTCCGAAGCTGTTGGTGCACGTAAACATGGGCATCCAAAGGATGCCAGAAAACATGGCAGCAAAGGGGGTTCCTGCCTGTTCCTGAGGACCACTGAATTCAGGAATCAAGAGTGTTTGGATCGGTCTCAAAGGTTGGTGGAGTTCTCTTGCGCAGCTGGGTTGCTCCCATAATGAAACCCACCATGCTGCAACGTCTCAGAAGCGCACCATGCTGCCCGTAAGTCACACAACCATAAAAAAGTCTGATCCACTAAGTACATTTTAGGAACATTAACAAATTCCTTTGTTTCATTTTGTTCTCTTCTGTAAAGAAAAGGTCTCCCCTTGCTTTATTATTAACTCCCCACCATTGGCGTGACTCTGGTCAGGTTCCCTACTCAGGAGACAGCAACCATGTGTCTATAGGGTTCATCAAAGCCCTTAGAGCTAAGCACATAAATGAGCGTTATCCTATATGGAGACCCCAGGTGGTTTCTTTTTCCTTAGTGCGAAACACAACCGTATGAGCCTTCTCAAGATCCATAAATAATATATTTTTATAATAGATTCCAGTGAGGCCAAGATTTCAAGACAGTGAAAGCTCTGCTATCTGGCAAGTTAGCGGAATAGGGAGTGCTGGTTAATCAAAAATGGGGGTTGACTGAGAGTTATACTTTACCAGTTGAAGGCCAATTTTCAAGGGTTTAGTATACAATAAAGTGAGTAAAGTATAAAATAGCAGGCTGGTACTCAGCAATCCAGGTGTCATACTGCACTGCAGAGGGGTTGGTTTCTTGAAGCACTTACATGTATTCAGGTAAAGTTTTCTATTCAGTAGTAGAGGTTATCTTCTGACACTACATATCACTATGGGCAGCGCATGGCGTACAGCCAGATCACTAAAAATACAATGTAACACAAGGCTTTGTCTACACTGCCAAAATTGTTGTCGTTCACAGGTGCTTAACCCTCCCCTCCCACACCACCTAAAAGACAGAAGTTTTGCCCTGGCCAATGGCAGCGTAAATGGCTCATTGTTCACAGGAATGCTCCCCTGTTGAACCCATAGGTGCTGGAACTGGGGGTGTGGGAGGTACTGCATCAACCCTTGGCTTAAAGCTGTTTCCGTTCTATCCTTGGTTTCCAGTTTGGGTCAATAGCTCTTAGCGCCCCCACTGTATGGATTCTTCCAGCTCCACCCCCTTATTGAACCTCGCTCGTAGGGGGTGGATATTTTGTTGGCATTTGCTGACAAACAGCGTTTACAGTGCCTGGTTTTCTAAAAGCCATGTAGTGTAGACAAATTCTAAAACTGTACTGAACACAGGAGGGTTAAATTGTGATTCAGAAGGCACATTAGGATCTTGCAGCGCCTCATGGTTGTCGTGACCAACATCAGTGATCATTGTAGATGTAGAAGGTGTAGGAGATGGGGCTGAATCTCCAATGGCCCTATGACATGCTTTGGAAGCTGCTTTTTTAGTAAATCTCTGACTTCAGCTTGCTTATTTGTCTTCTGCCTTTGTTGCATAAAAATTGAGCGCAGAATATGCAGCTGCATACTGTGCTGGGCAGCATACTAGTCCTGGTTCCTAGACTACAGTTTTGTTTGGGAGATATCAGAAAAGCTGGTTATTGGGGTGCCAGATAACAGAGATTTTACTGTATTTCATCTCCTTTGTTTGAACAGAGTCAGTCTGTCTCTCCATGTGTTTGTTTATTTCTCTTCTGCTCTCTTTGGGTATGTCTACACTACAGCACTAATTCGAACTAAGCTAATTCGAATTAGCGCATCTAGACTTAAAAACTAGTTCGAATTAGCGTTTTGCTAATTTGAACTAGCATGTCCACATTGAGTGGATCCTGAACCGAAGTTAAGACTGGCCGGAACCAGTGCAGGGCATCAGCTTAGGACTAAGAGCGTGGAGCTGCTGCCTCAGGCTAGCCGAGGGCTGTGCTTAAAGGGACCCGACCCCCACCCCGGACAGACAGTTCTCAGGGTTCCCCGCTTGCTTGTCTAACTCGATGAGGGACAGCAAAGCAGTCCTGTCTTGGAGTGCCCTGAGTGCCCACCCTCGGCACATCACAGCACTCGGCCATCAGCCCGGCTGCACTTGCCGCAGGCTGCCATCCAGGGGGGTCATTCAGGGGGTTGTCAGGATCCAGGAGGCCCTGCAGGAGAGCTTCCGCCCCGAGGAGCCCGCAAAGCCACCCCAGTCCTTCCCATCGGGGGCTTGTGCCCCATTCCTCCCTCACCTCCTTCCACTTACCCTTCCCTAGCCCCCCCTTCCTGATGTAAAAAATAAAGGACACGTGCGTTCAAAAATAGAAACTCTCTTTATTTAACAAACCTGAGGGGGGGGGGTATTAACCTTGGGGAGACTGGGAAAAGGAGGTGGGAGAGGGGAAGAGAGAGGGTGGGACAGGGGAGGTGGAAACCTGGGAGGAGGGAGCTGTAAGGGGGAAGCCAGGGGAAGAAGGAGGAGGGGAAGTCTAAAACTATGGTACGCCATATCTTCAGTATTGTGTAGAGATGGGGTCTCCTCACCTCAAAAAAGATATTTTGGCCTTGGAAAGGGTTCAGAAAAGGGCAACTAAAATGAGTAGGGGTTTGGAACTGGTCCCATATGAAGAGAGGCTAAAGAGACTGGGACTTTTCAGCTTAGAAAAAAGGAGACTGAAGGGGGATATGATAGAGGTCTATAAAATCATGAGTGGTGTGGAGAGGGTGCATAAAGAAAAGTTCTTCATTAGTTCCCATAATAGAAGGACTAGAGGACACCAAATGAAATGAATGGGTAGCAGGCTTCAAACTAATAAAAGAAAGTTCTTCTTCACAAAGCAAATAGTCAACCTGTGGAACTCCTTGCCACAGGAGGCTGTGAAGGTGAGAACTGGAACAGAGTTTAAAGAGAAGTTAGATAAAGTCATGGAGGTTGGGTCCATGGAGTGCTATTAGCCAGGGGGTAGGAATGGTGTCCCTGGCCTCTGTTTGTGGAAGGCTGGAGATGGATGGCACGAGACAAATGGCTTGACCATTGTCTTTGGTCCATGCCCTCCGGGGTACCTGGTGTTGGCCGCTGTTGGCAGACAGGCTACTGGGCGAGATGGACCTTTGGTCTGACCCAGTACGGCCGTTCTTATGTTCTTATGTTCTAAGCTCAGGGTCGGGGGTCTCACTGGATCAACTTGATTTTCATGCAACCCTGCTCCTGGGTTCGGATGTGGCCTTTGGTGGCCAGGCTGGCAGCTATCCTTCCCTAGACGGCCACTTTCCTGTGCCTAGTGCGGAGATTATGGACGTTGGAGGCCTCCCTCCAAACCTGGATGAGGTCCACGATCTCCGCACTAGACCAGGCGGGCGTCCGCCTCTTGCGGCCCCGGGCAGGCTCCTGGGAGCCGCCAGCGTGGTCCTGGGAAGAGAGGGAGGGCTGGGTGGCAGCAGGTGGCTGGCTCGTGCTGTGCCAGGTACAGGGTCTGCTGGCTGGGTGCTGGCAGGCTTGCACCTGGCACGGGCACTGTAGCCAGACCGTGGCCCTTTAAGGGCTCCGGGGCCGGGAGGGGGGCAGAAGAGTTTCCCTGGCTTGGCCCAGAGTGGCCACCAGGGCAACCCGGGAAGGGCTAGCCTCCCACTAGTTCGAATTAAGTGGCTACACAGCCCTTAATTCGAACTACTTAATTCGAACTAGGCGTTAGTCCTCGTAGAATGAGGTTTACCTAGTTCAAATTAAGCGCTCCGCTAGTTCGAATTAAGTTCGAATTAGCAGTTTGCGTGTGTAGCGCCTATGAAAGTTAATTCGAACTAACGGCTGTTAGTTCGAATTAACTTTGTAGTGTAGACATACCCTTGGAGAATGGATGAAAATATTTTGTTAACGGCAAAGATGGTGGAATATCCCTGCCCTAACTCGATTTCTTCCCAGGAACCTGCTGTACAATATATAATTTACATCCCCATCCCATTTTTGTCATATGGCAAGTCTGTGTTCCTGGTAAGCTTCACATCACGACGTTGTGGGCAACACTGAAATTCACCTGTGGGCAAATGGAAGAGCAATGCATCCAGGAAGATAGAGAGTGATTCATGCGCTCAAAGAAGTGGTGTGTAGGGACTAGTGGAATGGAAATGTAGCTCGAATTTAATGGAGGAGGAGTAGAAGAGAAAAACAGTTACTTCTATGCAACGGGTGCTGCACGCACTTCTCAATAGCTTGCTTGTTAAATCTGAAAGTGGTTTTCTTATTGACAAATGGTATGACTTTTATAATCTCTCAAATAAGAGTCCATCTACTCCCACTTTTATAAAGACACTTTTCCCAGCTGAAGTGTGGGTCTGTTTTCTATTCAGACAATCAAGTTTTATTCCTCCTTGGTGCTGACAATGGTAATCTATTGTTACACCCTGGACTTGGCCCCCGGTTGTGAAAATCAGATCGGGAATCTGATCGCGATCTGGACTTCCCCAGTACTGGAGAGGTTTCTGTTTTGGAGCTGTTGCTGAGAGATCAGAGCAGTGAAGATTGGGCTGCGAATATCTGTCTGTCTAAATCAATGGTTCTTGGGCCATGGGCAAGGCCAACCTTAAGATTTCTGGGGCCCTACATGGTACTATTAAACTAGTGTCCCTATGCCTGATCGCAGCTGGGGGGTATTGTATTTTTTTGGAGGTGTGATTTTTATCATCTTCAGCAACACACTAATGAAATATTTTTAAAGCAGACTTTAAACCAAGGTCCTATAGACTAACACAGTCATCTGAGGAAGTGGGTTGTACCCACGAAAGCTCATGATACCGTCTACATGTTTTGTTAGTCTTTAAGGTGCTGCTAGACTATTGGTTGTTTTTTAAGCTTTTCCAGTTACAGACTAACTCAGCTCCCCCTCTGAAGTTTTTTAAGACCGTAAATTTGGAAACTGACAGCATATACCTGGGGTTAGCAAATGCCTGTAAATGGCTTCATTACCACCTAAATAGCTCCTTCCCAGGTTCAGTGTTCTGCTGATAGGTCTGGCAGGTTTTTTCACTTTTAAGTTAACCAGATCGTCTCTGGAAGAAGCAGAGAAATGGAACAGGGATAGGAAGAGGTGGGTGGGTGGACATTAAGACGCAGCGGTGCCCCAAGTTTTCAGGTGCCCTACTCAGCTGTTTGTCTGCATATGGGTAATGATGGCCCTGGCCATGGGCTGCTTGCAGCCTAATCAGTAAACAGCTGCAGACCACGTGCCATCCTCTAAGGATGTAAAAGACTAGTCGACTATCTGATAAGCTTATCGGATAGTATTTTGACTAGTAGACTAGTTGATATCCCCCCTTTTGCTGCCTCTATGAGATAAGCTGTGTGGCAGGCTGCCCCTTTAAAATGCCACCTCTGCACCTTTCAGAGGGGCAGCTGTGGAGCCTGGGATCAGCTGGGGACTGATCCCAGGCTCCCCGCGGCATTCCCCCGGAACCCAGGATTGGTCCCCAGCTATGCCGACCTAATAAAACCACCTCCCCAAGAGGCATAGGGTTGGCACTGTAGAGTTGGCTTGTGTTGCTCTGTCCCCACTGTGTTGCTGCTCTTTTCTCCATTCCTTTCTGTCAGGGAAACGTTCATCTAGTTGCAGTTTAAAAAAAAAATTGCATTGTTATACCATCACCCGTTTATATACAGGGAGATATAAGACGTCAATAAGCTGTTCCATCTTTTAACACCAGCTCCCTTTGCGTTTTGTGACAGCAGCTGATGGCCCAATTAATTTTATTGTTTGGAAATAATTTTCGGCAGCATTTGATTCGCACGGCTCCCGCTTTCCACTTTTTAATGATTTCTCTATTAATTTCACTCTTGTCATTAAGCCAAAGATACCTTTCAAGTAGTAGAAGAAAGATGATCTAATGCTGTGGGTAAAACGTTGGGAATCGCAAATTAAATCACGTTTAATGGTGTTTGAATCCCAGTTGCTAAGGCAAATGGGAGCGGGTGAATTAGCACAATGAATGAAGAACGGCGGGAGTTTCTTAGAAGACCATTCGGATTGCTTCAAAGTAGAATTGCTGGGTAAAATGTTGTATTTTAGTTTATGAACTGGGGGTGATAGGGCTAGATTGAATCTCTGGCAAGGATTGTCGGCAGGCAGAGTACACCAACCCCAGTGGGAATTGGGTCAAGTCAAGCAGGAGTTTGGTCAAGTCACACTCCTGCAAGACGTGTCAAATTATCATTGATGATCAGAAGCTGTCAGGGTGGCCTCTTGGCCCAAAATGGGTGCTTCAGCAGCACACAGTGGGCTACTGTACCTATGCCGTGACTCTGTGTTGCTTCCTGCTGGTTCACTGATGTCACTTCCTGTCGATCTGGTGTTTGGCTTGAAGCCTCCCTCCATAGTGCTTCTCATACTGCTTTTGCTGCTTGGCTTTCGAAACCTGACGAGAAAACAGGTCAATGGGTAAATATCCCACATTGAGTGTCCATTAGAGGATGTGCTGAGAGAGAGACACACACTTAAGGTTGCCAACTTTTCCCTTCTGGGCCTGATTTGTGGCAATGGCGTCCAGTCAGGAAAGTTGGCAATCCTAACACGCACACACAAATATAACATGCACAGACATCCACACATGCATGTATGTGTATGTGGTTCAGTATATCCCCTATACTAAAAAATAATGGTGCAATCTGGACCTGCAATCCTGTTCCATTCCAACCCAGCCATCCCCATGAGAGAGTTAGAGACCCCTCAAACTTGTTAAAAAGCCTCAGTGGAAATCAAAGGATCTGGGCAGCGAGCCGGAAGGCCCAAATCCTGCCAAACCCCTGGTATCTGCTTCACTGCCTGCCCTGTCAAGGTGATGGGAATGGGCAATGCAGATCGCATCTCAGTGTCGGCTGGATTGGCTCCTGAAATGTGGTGATAGGCAGCCCGGGGCCCCGCTCGGCTCCCTAGATCCCGAGTGTGATGTGTCTGCTTAGTTGAAGTGGCAGGATCTTTGTTTCAGTCACAACAGCTGTTCCTTGTTCTGGGAAGAGATGTGAGCCTTCCCCACCGCTGTGCTCTCCACCACGCTTCTTCGTGCCTTTGTCACCTCCCGCTTAGCTGTCCAGACGGCAGTGAGAGCCATCTGGAGGCTGCAGCTGCCCCAGAGTGCAGTTGCCCACCCTCTAAGTGGAGTGATTGCCTGAACTGCTGAACATCTGTGCTCCATGCTGTGCTTCAGCTACCAATGAGCGTGCAGGTATGATTGAATGCATGTGTCAAGGCTGGGACCAGGCTGGGTCAACCCCCTCCATTTAACCATGGTGGTGGGGATCATATAGATGGGCAGGCCTGTTGACGGAGAGGGGGGGCAATTTCTCTGGGGCCCGGCGATTCCCTGGCTCCCGGCCGCTGCCGCCACTGTGGCAGTGGCTGGAGCTGCAGACACTTTAAATTGCTGCCGGAGAGCCGCTCCGTGCAGCTCTGAGAGCTTGGGGGCGGGGCCAATACTATGGTCCAGGCAGCATGAAGGGCTGGCAGCCATGCTTCTTCTGCCTGAGGCCATGCCCCTTCCAGGGACACAGAGACCTGCCCCCCACCCTTGCCTGGGGGCCTGCAGAAGCTGTCGGCCCCCTGAGGGGGGGTGGATTTGCCGCTGTTGTTTCCTAGCTTTCTAGCAACAGCAGTGGGCATTGTGGTGGAGTAGCCTGTTCCATCCTTCAGCTGCCTGGAACCCAGGCTTGGAGATGTCAAGGCACAGCATGAGGTGCATTTCATTAGTCAGGCCTCTGATGGAGAAGATGGTAGCTGGCAGGTAGGCCGTTGTTGAGAGCAAGAGGGCTCTTCTGGCCACAGAAAAGGGCAGCTTTCTTGTTCAAATCGCTGGTGAATTTCTGATCGTCATCAGGCATTCAGATTTTCTGCAGCAGGAACCTTAGGAATATTTCAGTGACTAAAGAAAGCACTCTTGCATACGTATACACCTGGTTCTGTAGCTTTGCAGCGAATAACTTGATTGAAGTGCATTTCAATACACAGTTTTGGCTCTGCCCGTAAGTCAAGGTGTTAAAAGCAAGTGCAAACTACTCTAAGGTCAGCTCAATGTTTCCTCCCTACCTGCTTCAGAAGAGTCTTCCATTTAAATATTTCAGTTTTCAACATATTTGCAGTTTGAATATGTGATGCGTTGCTATGGAGAAGAGTTTCTCTCTCAGTTACTTCTGATGAAAATATGTTGTCATAATGCACAACCCCATAATCACATTAATATTGTATCAGTAAAGCACAAGGGAATAAAATCAATGGGGCTCATCAAAATGTTGATGTCATGATTTTTTTTTTTTTTTTTTTTTTACTTCAATATTTTAGCTGCTGGGTTTGTCATGACATTACATGGTCATTGTACTGAGTATCTGGACTAGTCAGAGGAAGGATAGCCCAGAGGTTAGGGTGGGAGCAGACACTCAAGAGAGCTGGTTTCAATTAGGGATGTAAAATCCGGGTTTATCAGTTAACAAGTTAACCAATTAAATGAATGCGGGTGGGCGCTGCTTCAGCTAGGCCCCTGTTCATGGTGGGTGGAAGAGCTACTCTAGTTGACTGGTTAACCATAAGCAATCACCCAGTAAGGATGATGCTTACTGGTTAACCATTCACATCCCTAGTTTCAATGTTCTCCTCTGCCACAGATGCCGTGTATGACTTCTGGCAAGTCACTTCATCTCTCTGTGCCTTGGCTTCCAAACTGTAAAATTGGGGGTCATGCTTCATTAGCCACACTTTGCTTATTTAGACTGTAAGCAGCAACTCACAGGGCTGTGTAAGTGCCTTAGGTAGATAAGTAGTCCTTCTGGGTTCAGGGGATTATGTGTTCTAGGTTTTTAAGCTATAAAATATAGTTTTGTTTTCAAAAGAAGCAAAAGCTTACAAATAAACCATCTCCAGCAAACATCACTTGTTTCTAACTATGGCACTTGAGATGCGAAATCACTCACTGTGCATGCTCTGTTGTTCATCCTTACCTGAGCAAGTTCAAACAGCTTGTAATTGTTGCAAGGAAAACTGCTATTAAACTAGACCAGCTAATAAAAGTGAAGGATTTGAGGGGGACTTTTGTTGCTGAGAATGAGGAATGCTCTCTTCATTTTATAATTAGTGGTTTTCCAGGGCATTTCTGCTGGGAGAACAATGAGGACATTGAAAGCTGATATTTGCTGTGCAGTCTAAATGACTGATTCTCACCCAGACTTGCCCTGATTGGCTTAAAAAGAAAGATCCTCGTTTGACATGGCAGGCTCGCTGGGAGCAATTGTGTCACACCCTGAAGATCAGAGTGCACAAAAAATTGCAGCCACGCATCTGTTCCAAATCTATTAAAAAAAATCAGAAACAACTGTCCCAAAAAACCCCTTACTGATAAAAATTTTTTAAACGTTTCTGACAGCAGTCATGGGGCAAACCATGTTGCAGAATCCTGATGACTTGTTTCCCTCAGATGCCTCTTTCTTTCTTCTCTTTGAATCTAATCTTACAATATTATAAGAAATGATGAGTAATAGAGCTATCGGCCTTTTCAAATATGTATGAACGCAGTGGGAGCATGGGGAATGACAAGCGACTAAGGGAGATAACAGACACATGCTGGTTTCCACAGCTAGGTGGTTTGACATTCTGCTTTTTCTGCTGTTCTATATCCTGAATACTCACAGGCAATACACACACGTTTCTGTTCTTTCTCTTTTACCAAGTGAGTTGGTTCATTTAAAAGGAGGAAGAGGTTGTCCTGGGGCAGCTGCGATCATAGCATGGAAAGCTGGGATTCCAGTAGTGGACGAGCAAGAGTAGCGCAGTAGTAGGCTAGTTGCTACCCCTCTAGCTTTTTATTTAATTATTTTGGTTGTCGGTGAGCAGACGTCAGTCACGCCGGAAAATAACTTGGTAAAAAATAGCAGGATTCCTTGCTGGTCATCTCAGTGATTTTTTTTTTTTTTTGGTAGCAAATACACAAGCGAAAGCATACTTGTCTTAACTGCGAGATGTGCAAGCTCTACCTGGCTTCTGAGAGTCAAGCTAGCTCCAGTTCCACAACCAGCCTGTCTCCATTGTCTTCACACAGTGCCGTTGTCTTTCTTGGGGTTTTACAAGTACCGTTGGTTAGAATTTAGGCCCCAGTTCCAACCATAGTGCTCTTCCCTCCCTGAGTAGCCCCACGGATAATGATGGAACTACTTTTGAGGTAAGACTTCATGCACACCCTGAGTATTCCCTGTCTGGATTAGCTCCTTTTGCTATGAAAACAGTCCTGTTGGTGCACAAGATGGTCTGAAATCCTGCTCTCACACGAATAACAGTGTTAGCTCAACCATGCTTCCAGGAGTAATAATAGAAAAGAATAAAAGAAAACTGGCTCCCAGCTCCCTCGCTGGGCTGCTGTCGGGTCTCTGCTACAAGATGGGCTGCTGCCTGACTTGGAACAGAGACCTGGCAGCAGTCTGGCTGGGAGACTAGGAACCAGTTTTCGTGTCAATTTCACAGTGCCCTTGGAGCCATGAAATTGATGAGCATGACAGCCAGCCCCTGGTGTAAGGGACATATTATCAACACAGACAGCATTGCCCTAACTACGCCGCATCAGCCCTGCACCTCTTGGGGAGGTGGTTTTATTATGTCGGCATAGCAGGGAAAAGGCATTGGCGGGAAGAGCATTTCAGTCTGTACACGGCTGCTGTTTTGTCAACGAAAGCAGAGTTTTGTCAAAAACAGTGTAGATGTGGCCTAAGTCCCTTTGCAGTGTAGAACTGTGCTGTCAGGTCCCAGTGCCGAGCTATGAACCGTCTCTTGTGCACTGTGGCGAAGGGGACTACTTGGGCACACACAGATGTCTCACACAAGCAAGGCCTGAGGGATTGAAGCCTAACCGTACAAGTAGCTATGAGTGCTCTGGAGAGCTCTTGACATGAGTGTGTGCCTGTAGATTCAGATCCTTGGTAGGCTGCAGGGTCAGACAAGTATGAGATTGAGATTTTAACTCCCCCGTTTCCCCCCCTCAGGGCAGGGTAATTCAGAGAGGACCTGGGAATTCTGTGCTGTTCCACTGTGATCCTTTAACTGTACATCAGCCTCACAACTGGGCTATGAACAGAGATGCGGGTTTCTTTCCAAGTAAGCACCTCCCAGAAGAATAATGGCAGCACTACAGTGATGGCAAAACAGACACTTCAGAGAAGTAATAATACAGTGGTAATAGAGTACATGAGATTTATTTCAGACACACTGAACTAATTTGCCTGTCTCATTGAGGGAAGTGGCTGATAGTAAGACTAAATCAGAATCCCTATTAAATGCAAATCAAGAAAATTCATGTTAGCATAATTTAAACTTGTCATCTTAATGTTTTTTTTCCAAGGATGAAGGGAGGTGAGCTAGCAAGAATACGATCTTGGGAAAAGAAAAACTGGTAGTGACATAGTAATGAAGTTTGCTGCCTGCAAAAATACTTGTTACCTGTTATATTATAGCATATGGTGTACTGTAACATGATATAAAACCCTATGCTTTGGCATTGATGATTTATGCAGTGGTTGTATTTGCTGGGACAATGGGGTAGGTTTTTGAATATATATTTGATTTAATTTTATCCTTAAGCTTTCCTGTGCTATATTGCAGAAAATCTACTGGTAATTGTTCCTCAAACATCTAATATGAGAGAGGGATCAATACCTCTCGAGTGAATGTAAGTTTATTGCTTGTGCCTTGTGAAATTTCCAGAAATGCTTGGGGGGAGAGAAGATGCCATTTAAAGCAAATTATTTCCTATCTTATTAATCCAAAGCAAAATAGTTTATTCTGTCAATCATTTCTCAGTTTTAGTAAGACATTTTCCTTTCCACTGCTTTTGGACTCACTGGAATATTGATATTTGATAATTCCAACAAACCGGGGCTGGGACCAGTCACTGATTTTTTTTTGTTTCAGTATTAAAAAATGTTATTTAATATTTAGTGGTGAGAGAAAAAGTAATACAAATAATTGCCCGATAAATACAATCATATAATACAATAAACTTAGATAAGGTGTTAGGATGTTAAGCTATAAACTGAGTAGGGATGTAAAATCCCATTTAATTGGTTAACCAGTTAAGCAGGATGTTTAACTGGTTAACTGATTAAAGAGGGAGCAGGCAGAGGCTGATCCAGTCCCTCGCCCCCCCAACCCCTCCTTCACAGGCAGGGGCTGCTTCAGTTGGGCTGGAGCAGTCTCTGTCTGTGGCAAGCCCCCTGCCCTGCCTGCAGCAGGTGGAGAACTGCTCCAGCCCCTACTGGTTAACTGGAACCAGTAAGCATCATCCATTAAGGGATTTGCTCCTTACTGGTTAACCTTTTTCATCCCTAAAAATGAGGCGTTGGTGTGTTTTGTGTGTCTGTACATAGACACTTGAGTATACATAAAGGCGTGTGTGTGTACACGTGTATAAAGTTGTGTGCATATGCTTGTAATTTAAATACAGATTCCATGTGTATTTGTACTCACACACAGTGTGCGCACATACCTATCTGTGTGTGCATGCCATATGTAATACAGCTCTTGGTATGTACAGCAGAATCTATTGTGTTGCACCTATGGTTGCCAGATGGTTTCAGCAAAAATACCAGGCACACTTGACATTACATCACAATCTACATTCCATCTTATTTAGAAAATACCGGACATTTATATTTTCCTCTGTTTCCTGAACAGAAAGCTCAAATACTGGACTGTCCGGTTCAAAACCGGACACCTGGCAACCCTAGACTTGCACCAGGGTGCAACACAAGGAAGACCCTTGAATTATGTTCCTGCTTCACGCTGGGGACCCCTTGCCCCCCCTTCAACTCTGCTTCACTCCTGCCACTCTGTATGAGCCTCCTGCCCCCTTCCCCCATAAACACCTTGGCTGGGATGTTGCCTTCCCCATGAGCCCTGCTGTACTACTTGCCGGTGAGCCTATGGGGTGAAATGGAATGGACAGCTTCCACCTACTTTCTGAAATCCAAGGGCACTTTAGCTCTGCTGGCGTGCCAAGGGCAAGAGCAAGAGGTGCTCTAAAACCTGTCCTAAGGTGCCTGACCCCCTCAATTGTTACTTTGTTGCATGGTCCTCCACTGAATCCTCTGGATGGCCAACCCAGAATCCTCTTCTCATCCCCCTCTATGTTTGAAAGCTGCCTAAAATACTCCCAAAGTATATGGCACCTATCCTGAGGAAGTGATAGGCAGTGGGACTTTGTAGGGGTGCTTTGTGAACCTCCAGCAAACATCTGAGCACCCCAGGGCCTGCACCCGTGCTCTGAGTTCACAAATCCTCTTAGCTTGGGAGTGAAACGCTGTTGTCCCTCCCCCCACGGAAAAGTTGATTCCAAAGAAAACATTGCTCAAGGGCAGCTTGTGCTCGGTGTTGTGTTGAAAAGCTCTTCCTTTACCCTCAGGGAAAAACAGAACCGATCCTCCTCTCGCTTTGGTGTAAACCAAGAGCAACTCCCCTGAACTCAGTGGAAGGATGTAAAATGGATAGGAGGGAGGAGTATCGTTTCCAACAGTAATTTTCTCTCTTTCCATAATCTCGCCAGAGTGCAGCGTGCAGCCAGTCATGTGTGAGTTGAACTTTCCAACTTGCCATGTTGGGATTGGGTGTGACACAGGCATTTCTGGCGCCTTCCAGATTCCACCTGGCCTGCAGACAGGGCGTGCTCTCTTTCCCAGGAATTCACTGCCAGCCAGTGGAATTTACCCTGTGGGATCTTAAGGGATGACTGTAAACATTTGCCTCTTAATGACTGATGCCTGCAACTGCAATGAATATGGAAGGAAAGGGGTTAGAGCTGGAGGTTTGATGTTAGTTCTGAATTCTCTTCCCAGATTTTACTGCCGTAGCTCTTTGACCTTGGGCAAATCATGTAGGAAGCATCCCAGGCGCACCCAAAGGGTTTAGGAGCTTACATCCTGTTAATGTTCATTGGGAAGGCAATGGGACTGAGGCTCCTAAAATGTTGTGAGCCTCTGATTCCTCACCTAGAAGAGGAAGATAAAAATGCTGACCCATCTCATTGGGGTGCTCTAAGCTTTAGGTAATATCTTTTGTTGGTCCTGGAATGAAATGTGCTGGGCAAGATTGTTTCCAAAACACACATGTGCTCTTCTTGCCTGAACAGCTGTAAATGAATAACCGTGGGCCATTGTTCCCTGCCCCTGGCTGTATTTACAAAACCCAAGGCTTCTGCTTCTGTTGCTCATGAGTCAGCCCCGTTTGAAGGCAGCTTTGTGGGAGGGCAAGTCCGAGTACCCTTGAGCTCCAGATGGGAGTTAGGACAGCCATGCAGTTTGAATGGAGTTCTGACTCTTAACGCCCTGCAAGCCTTAAAACTTTGTCGTCCTGGGGCAGAAGGAGGCGGATGTCGTAGGAGCCCAATGAGGAAATCACGGTACTGCTAAAAAAAAAAAATGCATGGAAAGGAGCAGCTCTGTGAAGTCACAGCTTTGCACAGAAATAGGTGGTTGAATTGTCAAAAATCTTACCTGTTCCTCTACTGCCCCTTCCCTCCCCCAGCGGTCTTGCAACACAGGGAGTGACGTGGAGGGGCTGTGCAGGTGGGTCTGCATGTGCCCCCCAAGGATTTGCTTCGTAGGCTGTCTAGCACAGAGGAGTCACTTGAGGTTATGAATATGTGAATTCAGCCACACTCCTGTTGCTGTGTGGGAGGAAGGTGAGACTGAACATCAGGCCGTCCTTACCCATATGCAGAATACCCAGCTGCATAGGCAGGGCTGGCCCACAACATTTTGGCACCTGAGGCGGCGAGCTCAAATGACGCCCCCACGTCCCCTTGCTTGGGCCAAAACTTTGAAAGGTCTCAATTCTGCCTTCTTCCTGTTCTACTCCTCTCATGGTGCTGCTCTGCTACCTCCATATGCACCAGCAGCAGACACAATTTTCTACACTCTGGGTTCTAGTGGCGCCCCCCCCCCCCACAGTCTGGCACCTGAGGCGGCTGCCTCAGTTCGCCTCATGGTAAGGCCAGCCCTGGGCATAGGGCACCCAAAGATTTGGGGCACCCTGGGGTCTTAATGTCCACCCACCTGCCCTGTCCTATCCCTGTTCTGTGGCTCCGCTTCCTCCCGAGAGGATCTAGTTCACGTAAGTAACAGAGCCGGCCAGAGCAACTAGCAGAACATTGAATTGGCAAAGAGCCATTCAAAGGACAGGTGATGCTATTTCACAGGCGTTCGCCAACCCCCAGCCACCGATTGTCAGTTTCTGAACTGACCGTGTGAGTCTTCCAGGACCTGAGTTTAAAATTTGCTTTAAAAATGTGTCATGTGGGTGTTGCTGAGGATTATAAAATCACATCTCTTTAAAAAAAAAAAAAAAAAAAAAAAAAAAAGCAAGTCTCCCCGCCCGCCCTGGGTTGCTTTCGGGAATAGGGGCATCAGTTTAAGAGTACTGTGTAGAGCCTTGTAAATCCTAAGGATGGCCTGTGGAGGGTCACACGTTAGGGATGTAGCCCATTAACCGGTAAACACCCTTTCTGGTAACCCATTAACCAGTGACCTGGCCAGATTGGAGCAGCCCTCCTACCTGCAGGATCTCCTCTAGCCACTTGGGAATTCCCCTGCCTTCTTGCCCACTGTGGCAGGCCCAACACTGCGGGCCAGAGCCTTACAGTGCAGAGAGGGCAGGCCGGTCTCCCACTGTTCCACTGAATGCCAGCCCAGCCCCTCCAAAAGCACGAGGCATGCGGACGGCTCGCAAAGGCACGTGAAGGCAGAACACGAGGGGGATTCTTCGTCT
Source organism: Pelochelys cantorii (assembly GCA_032595735.1). Classification (NCBI taxonomy): domain Eukaryota; kingdom Metazoa; phylum Chordata; order Testudines; family Trionychidae; genus Pelochelys; species Pelochelys cantorii. The sequence goes on from CM064347.1 coordinate 9,945,048, forward strand.
GTGACTCATGTGAACTCTTTGGCGCTCCCAGTGCAGTTTGGAGCACTCGAATGAAGCGTCTTTTGTCACAGAGCAGCTGGGCTCTGGGCGAGGTTCAGGGCAACCCCAGTTGCAGGCATTTCACGTCGTCTGGGCTTGGATTTCTGTTTCCCTCTGCAAGAGAATCTCGCTCCCTCAGTTCCTTCGCAGGCTGGCTCCTTTGTGTCCACGGTGTGCTGCTGGACCTGATTGTAGATGTGACTTGTCCCTGAAGTGCAGTGAACAAGAGAGGCCAAAGGCCAAGGCTGAGTGGGTGGTGTTGCCGCCATAGTGTAAATCCTGCTTTCTTTATCTCCAAAAGGCTTGATCCTGAGCAGTGCTGGGCTCCCCCCAGCTCTTCCAGTGTCTTGGGTTCTGGACTCAAAAGTTATTGCTTCCACCCCAGGGATCTGTTTAACCCACTACCTAAGGAGGAGCTTTGGGAAAACCTCAGGCAAAAGCCATTCCTGAGCAAACAGGGCAGAAATAGGGTCCAGAGTGACCTGGACAAATTGGAGGTTTGGGCCAAATGAAATCTGATGAAGTTCAACAAGGACAAGTACAGTGTCCTGCACTTGGGACGGAAGAATCCCAAACATTGTTACAGGCTGGGGACCGGCTGGCTAAGCAGCAGTTCGGCAGAAAAGGACCTGGGGGTTACAGTGGATGAGAAGCTGAGCAGGAGTCAGCAGTGTGCCCTTGTAGCCAAGAAGGCTGATGGCATATCCGTCTCTGGAGATATTTAAGAGCAGGTTAGACAGACACCTGTCAGGGATGGTCTAGACCAGGGTTTCCCAACCTATGGGTCGGGACCCAAATATGGGTCACCATTACATTTCAAAAGGGTTGCCAAGTGTCTCCCCAGGTGGCTCTGCCCCCTCTCCTCCCCCCGTTTTTGAAATGCCTTGTGTCACCAAGTTTTCTTGAACTGGCAAAATGGGCCCCCATCTGGAAAAGGTTGGGAACCGCTGGTCTAGACGGTACTACGTCCTGCCGTGAGGGCAGGGGACTGGACTCAATGACCTCTCGAGTTCCCTTTCAGTTCTATGATTCTATGATATTAGGGTGCATTAGGAGAAGCATTGCCAGCAGATCTAGAGAAGTGATTATTCCCCTTTATTTGGCTCTGGTGAGGCCAAATCTGGAGTGTTGCGTCCAGTTCTGGGCCCCCCACTTTAGAAAGGATGTGGACACATTGGAGAGGGTCCAGCAGAGGGCGACCAAAATGATTAGGTGGCTGGAGCACATGACTTACGAGGAGAGGCTGAGGGAGTTGGGTCTGTTTCGTCTGCAGAAGAGAAGAGTGAGGGGGGATTTGATAGCAGCCTTCAACATCCTGAAGAGAGGTTCCAAAGAGGATGGAGAGAGGCTGTTCACAGTGGTGACAGATGGCAGAACGAGGAACAATGATCTTCAGTTACAGTGCGGGAGGTCTAGGTTGGATATTAGGAAAAACTATTTCACTAGGAGGGTGGTGGTGCACTGGGATGGGTTCCCTAGGGAGGGAGTGGAATCTCCATCCCTAGAGGTTAAGTCCTGGCTTGACAAAGCCCTGGCTGGGATGATTTAGTTGGGACTGGTCCTGCTTTGGGCAGGGGGCTGGACTCTGACCTCCTGAGGTCTCCTCCAGCTCTAGGAGTCCATGATTCTATGATTTGGACAGGGATGCAGGAGATCCCGGTACAAACCCTGGTTCTCCCAGCAGGACCTTAAGCAGATCAATTCAGCTTTGGCCTGCTCTATATGTAAATTGTACCCTGCCTTAGCTAAGTTGATTGGGGGGGAGGTGATTTTTTAAACATTATTATTTAACCAACATAGCTATGCACTGCGGTACGAGCCCTAATGTAACTGCTCCTATACCCGCTTAAAAGTGCTTTTGCTGATACAGATTATGTCTCTTGGGCAACTGGTACAAGCCCTACCGGCAAAAGCACCTTTTATGCTGATATAAGTTATGTCCACATTAGAAGGGTTTGCTGGTATAACTATGCCAGCAAAACTTTTCTAGGCCTCTTTGTACCTCCTCTCTCTGTCTGTAGAATAGGAGAGATGCTGCTGCTTTCTCTCACCTTTTATCTGGCTCTGCATGGTTCTCTCTTCAAAGTTAGGCCTGTAGGCATCTACCTAATGAACCCACTTGTGTCTAGGCACCATTGTAGTGCAAGTAAAAATAATAGTAAGAACCACCAGTGATAGCGATCATCTTGATCCAGCCTCTTTTGAAACCTGGTTACGTTTGGATGCAGAATCTTATGGCTTGGGCCTTTGTTGCTTAGGTTATGTCTACACTGCAGACTACTCTTTCTCATGGAAAGAGAACGCAGATCTCACCATCACAGGGCATCCTGGGTCCCTGTGCAGCCCTCTCTCCCCAAACTTGCATCAGCTCCAGTAGCTCAGCATTGCTGCAGGCAGGGGATTGTTTGCTCTGTGGAGCAGCCATTTGTCACCTGGCCATGGGATAAGTGAGCACTTGCCAAGAAAACAGGAAGGGGAGTTTCAGAGTTCCCAGGACTTTACAGGGGGAGGGGCAGACCTCTGCTTACCTGGTGTCAGAGCAGCAGAGCTTCTGGCCAGAGGGCTCACTTGGGCACTGTGGGATATCCCGCGGGGCTCAAAACTGTAAAACAGCAAGACCGTGTCTTCACTTGCACATCACAGCAAACACATCACCGGCAATAAGAGCTGCGCCCCTCTCGTGGAATCGTTGGCAAGTGTAGATGCTCCCATGGCTTTTGTGCAAAAAAGGGACTTTTTTCTAAAATACATACCAAGCTACCTTTCATATCCAGCATCTGCCTTCCGCTGTCCTCTACTGAGGGATAGCATTCCCCTCGTGTCATTAAACCTTGTGTGTCTGTCCCCTCTTTTCTTAACTCCCTGCGTGACTTCATAGCAACTGTCAAAGCTTTTCAGCTTTTCCGGGAGGTGGGGTAGTCCAGGGTACAAACTGAGAGTCAGAATACTTGGGTGCTACTTCTTGTTGTGCCATTCACCTGCTTCGTTTCCTCTTCTATACATTGTAGAGTGCTATTTAATATCTGACCTAACATTCAGTGAAGGTGCAAACAGCTCTTTGTGTAAGATTCCTGCGTTAGTACCCTTCCTATCTATTGCCTTTGATTCTTATCTGCTTCGTTTTAACTATCCAATCTTCTGGTGCTTACTGATTGCCAGTTCTGCCTTTTTGTTTTTCCCTTTGATATTTCCATACCCTCTGCTCCTTTTTCCTGGCCCCCCTCCTTTTTTTCCTCCCCTCCCCCTTCTCCCCTATTTATTTTGGGTCTGCACATCCTAAACTCAAAACTCCAGTCATCTGAAGAAGTGGGCTGTGCTCTTGAAAGCTCATGATACCATCTATATGTTTTGTTAATCTATAAAGTGCTACCAGACCATTTGTTGTTTTTTAAGTTCTTCTTTAAGGGAACTTATGTTCACCTGCCAGTTCACCTTAGTTGGATGCATTATCCGGCATAGAGACAAATCACCTACTGTTCTATGCATCCAGGCTTGTTTCAAGTTCATGCTGGGACAAGTTTTTTAATCATTCCAAGATCTCTTACTTGAAGGGGATTCCTGTGGCTACCTATCACAATGTCTGTTGCCATTAGTGATTGACAGTCTGCTTAAAAAGGGTTGTATCTTGAGGGTGAAATGAAGCTAGCTTTGTACATGACTAGAGAAGTTACTTTGGAGGGTACAGGAGGGAGGGCGGGGAAGGAAGGAAAACACCAAAACATTAAGATGTGTCAATGGGATTTTACAAAGGCAAATGTTGAAACAAACTTTTAATTACACTAATAGTAACAACAACCCCGTGAGGTGCATGGGTAACACCTCTGCAGGATGGAGTTAGACCTGCGCTGCTGTGTCAGTCACAAGGCCAGTTGCAAAGTGCCAAAACCAGTTTCAAATGTGGTTTTTGTGAAAAACTTCCATAAAAACTTTGAATTCTAAATCCTTCCCCCCTCCCCCCTCTAAAAGCTGTGCTAAAACCAGCCAAAAGGGCTTTAAACCCTTTGTGGGAAGAGCAGTGACAAAGCTAAGACTGAAGAGGAAACTGGCGGGTGTGTGCAGACAGAGGATGAAGGTGAAATGGGGGGTGTATGTTTCATATTGCTCATTGGCCCTAATAAACATGAATGAGAGAACCAAGTCTCAAAAGTGCTTTTCTAAGTCCATCAGGACATGCTGTTGAAACAAGGCTTTGTCAGACAGCAGAAATCTTTAAATTGGTCAGCCTACAGGAAACCCTCACCTTACGACAGCCCAAGTTGTGACCCCCCCCCCACATTTACGACCATTTTTGTAAGGGCGGAAGGGGCCGAAACCCCTCGAGTTGGCGTCCTTGGCCCACATTTACAAGGGCGCACGGCGCCTATTGTAAATACAGGTTTGAGCTACGATGCTCCTGTTTTGCGACGCTTCCCCAGGAACCGATTGCGTCGCAAGTCGGGAGCCGCCTGTAAATCACTTCCAACATTTCAGGGGACCCTGTCAATATGAAGAGCTTCCCTCTTGTACTAGGTTCCTAGGTACTCCTACAAAAAATGAGGAGTACAGGATCTGCTGAAAAAGCTCCCCGCTGTCGGCAGAACCGCGGCTAGACTTTACTTTCACTTTCGACACTGAGCCTGATCTGCACAGCATTGGAACGTGAGTATGCAAATAAAGCCGGGATATTTAAATCCCAGGTTCATTTGCACTTCCGAAGTGCTTGATTTGCATCCCTCTGTCGGCAGAGGGAAACAGTCTAGACGTAGCCCTACTGCTGCAGTGACTAGGGAAAAATACATGGGGCCAAACTCTGCTCTGACACACCAGCGTAAACCGGGAGTCAGTCCAGTGTTTTCAACCTCCGTGAAGTTTATTCCAGATTTAGGTCCTGGCTCATTAAGGTACTTGAAGTGTTGTCTGACTTGAATCACGTGACATAGTGCTTATGTACCTTGCTGTACTGGGTCTCTTGCTGATATAACTGAGCAAAATGTGTGGTGGTTTTCAGCTGATAAATCACTGCACAACACGCAACCTGGTGGCTCAATCAATCACTAACCATCTGGTCAGTTACTCTGAAGACTGACCTCTCCCTGTGGGCAAATCAAAGCCCTAGTCACTTTTTCCTGTCTCCAGTTATCTCTTGGGGTTCCGTGCAATGTCCGGAACTGGTATCATTGTCCTCAGGAGCTGCAGATTTCCTTTAGCAGCCCGCTAAATTTATGGAGCTACCAGATGGAGATTCCATTTCTTTTCCAGCCCCTCTCCTTGAGCAGTTGAGCGATGTGCCCTGAATGCTCTCTGTCTGTGCAGAGGGTTTGAGGCTGGGCTGAAAATCGCCGTAGGTGCTCTATAAATATATTATCTGGCGAGTAACAGAAAGGAAGTGTTGACAAACATGGCCACCACTGGTACATGCGGATGTAGGAATCACCTCACTCTACATCAGAGAAGAGCAACCTAGGCTAATGAGCGGGCCCCATGAGTGCAAGAGCTTCGTAACAGGCTCCCGGGATAGGGGAGTTTGCTCACTGCGCTTGCGTACGTAGAATGTGTGGGGGGTACCGACTGAACCATAGCAGCGCTGTGATTGGATGCAGAGGGAGCGCCCGGCTCTCTCAGTCAGTGCTGTGTGCAGTCAGCCTGCACCTCACTGCACATGCCCTTGTTTTACGTGCATCACATTAGAAATACCAGTAGGGGAAAAAAAGCCTCTGCAGATGGAAGCCAGCAGAAAGAATCTGGCAGCCCTGCACATGGGCAACAGTAAATAAAATGTCTCATGGGCCGCACGTAGAACCCCGATAGGCGGCAGGTTACCCACCACTGATCTAGACAAAGATTTCAGTTTCCTGTCTTCTCTTTTTTTTTTTCTTTTCTGTTTGCCCAAAGTGTTTCCAGTACTCTGGACTGTGCACATTCTGGAAGACACATGCACATTTGCAGTCAGGGCATGGCGGTGGGAGGAGAGGCTGGTACGCTCAATCCCCTTGACGTGGGTAGTGTAGTAGAAGCTAATAGAGTACAGCAGGTCCTGGGGTCAGAGATACGGTTCTTCCTCAGGAGAAAACTCAGCATGTTGACAACGCTCTGGCGCTCTCTCCGCTTCCTAAGATGATGCTCCCTTTCTGGGTCATCCAGCAGGCTTTGCTTGGATTTGTGCTTCACTGCAATGGTGCTTAGGTGAAGGAAGTTTCGGGTGGACTGGAAGGTGCCCCTTTGCTCAGATAGGACATTGTGAGCCTGCTCTCTGGGGTCGCCCACTGCCTGTGTGCGGGTATGTGGAAGTGTTAATAAGGCTATAAAAAAATAGTGGAGGGTAGATCTATAAGCCTCAGACTGAGGCGATTCCTGCTCCCAGAGTAGCAGGGAGGGGCTGGTCTAGCACCAGCAGAGGCAATCAGGGGCAGTGGAACACCTGGGGCTAATTGACCAGGCCTGCAGAGTCCGGCCAACCTCAGCCAATTAGGCCACGGGGTGTAATTAAGAAAACCAGTTCAGGCTGGCTATAAAAGAGGCTTGCCTGCAGTGGTCGGGTGCATGTAGCTGGGAGGATGGAGGAGAGGGCAGCTGAGAGTAGGAGGAAAGAAGATCACAATTAGGATGAAGCGAGAGAAATAAGGAGCTGGGGAAGGTGTGGAGAAGTAGCCTGGGGTCTTGGGGCTGTATTATAGCAGGTGTCAGGGATTCACACAAACAGCTACTCTCACAGGGCCCTGGGCTGGAACCTGGAGTAGCGGGTGGGCCTGGGTTCCCCCCAACACCCCCCTCCCCATTTCCACGCGGGGAAAAGGACGGTGGAGTTTATTCACCATTTTACCATCCTCTAGCCAATGATGGAAAGAGCTCAACATACAGCAAGTTAAAACCCTGGGTGTGGTGCCTAAAACTGTGGGCTGCTCTGAGCCTCTGAGGCAAGTAAATCCGCTGGGAGGCACCGAGTTTTCGTAGGAGTTTTGTCATGGTACATACCTGTCCAATAGGGATATCCGAGGCTTCTCTGTCCTTGAGAAGCTCACGCTTATAGCTCCGGTGTTTCTTGGTCCACTCCACTGTCAAAATGGCGATGGCCACAAAATGGGGGCTCGGCCAGAATTTGAACAGCGGTATAGTGGGTGTCAGAGTCCAGATGAGCAGCCTCTGTTCGGGGAAAGTATGTAACTCCTTGATCAGGGCGTGTTATACATCTGACACTACTCCTGCGCCCAGTCCACAGAGGATATGCCTCTGTCACAACTCCCAGCTACAGCACTTAATTCTTTATCTCAGACTGTGACAGTCCATGCTTCTGGATCTGAAGGGTCCCGGTTAAGTCCTCGGACATGACCAACAAGGCAGCAGCCATCACAGAAGCCTAGTGTCAGCTGTCCCTAGTGGCAAGAATACATTCCCATCTTGGGCTTTCATCTGAAGCTAGAATCCTCCGCCAACAGGAGAAGTACCTTGAAAGAGGAACCATCCTCTCAGAGCTGATATCGGACGTGTTTGGAGCCACTTGGCCATGCTGGGATGACGAGTGGTAGGCAGTGATGCCGCTTTGAAAACACATCGGTCCACCTGCTACACACCACGTGAGCGAGGGAGATGTACCCTGCTTGCAGAAGGCAACGCTTCATATATGACAGCAGGAAATAGAGACAAGAGTTATCCCTGCTATGCAGGACAATGCAGAAATCTCAAGTCCATATCAGCCTTCTATCTCCTGGGAGGCCCAGCCCTAACTAACTGGATCTGTAGTAGAATGAAGCCTACAAGGGAGAATCTTTAATTGACTTAACAAGGGGCCTGAACCAATGACCAAGGTCCAGCCACCGTTGAATTTAGAATAATTCTGTATCTTGTTCTTGTCATTAATTCAGATAAACATGGTCTAGGGCAATAGGTTCTTTTTGATTGTGGGGTTTTTGGGTTTTTTTTGCCACGAGTCGAAGCTACCGAATGCTGAATTTTACAACTACTACTCATAGCAATAGCCTATAATGCTTTCACTGCCCCATGAACCATGGATCACACATACATATCATAGTCTCCTTCCGCTCCAGCTGTGGTTCATCTTGATCAGACACTGTCAGCTCACGCAGAATTGTGCCAAACTATACGTCGTCTTTGTGATAGAAGGTGCTAGGTTTTGTTTGTCTTTATCATTTTCTCTTTTCTTTTGGAAAATCAGCTCGTGCTGCTAGAAGTTATCTGATTTCAACTCATCTTTGGTTTTGGTTTTTGAGATTGTTTTTGGTCTCCAAATAGCCCACTGTTGAAGGCCTGTGTCTGCCAGGAGGCTTTCGAAACATGTACAGCAGAATAGTCTTTGGGTTCGATGCGCATTTCTGCTAAATGCGTTTGTGGCAGCATGTCGGATACCCCCCCGATCCTGCACCCCATCTGCAGCAAGATGAGACTCCGCCTGCCAGTAGATTAGAGATGGTTTATTGCTTCTCCAGGATATAGCACAGCATAGGCGTGATGTGGTTACAGGAGTCAAGGCCAGGATGCCTCAGACCCCTGAGGTTAGGGGGTCCATCGCCCCCCCTTTAGACTCCCAGTCCTCCACTTAGGTTGTTCCCTTCATGTTTTCCAGCCAGCAAGCAACTGACCCTTTCCCCAACACTCACTTCCTTTGTTCCCTCGCTGCCCTCAACCGGTCTAACCGGCTGGGTCTTTGTCTATGTGACCTAGGCAGCCCACCCGCTGGGCAGTGCTCACAGGCAGAGGCCAGTAGGGGTCATCCACAGCCCAAGCACAGCAACCAGCAAGGTACTGACACTACATCACAACATGTGGATGAGTCAGTGGGAATCACACATCACAGTGCAGGGGGGCACTGGGTTACAGAGCAGACAGCACCCCCACTACGTCACAGTGTTTAAATGATTTTCATATGTCAAGTGACTTCATGTGTCATGGGGGCAGCTAAAGAGGGTTTTAAGACAGCATCTGACTTTAAATGCAATGTGTCTATGGGCATTTCTGTAGAAAAGTTGACCTGCTATTAGGTTTGACTGCAGCCAAAGTAATAGGTGCTTTGGAGCTGCTTTTGTTGTGTTGGTACACTGCCTGGAACAGAACAACTGGACCCTGACTTGGGCTGAAGCCTGAAATGCCACTGTAATGGACATAATTTAAAAGCCTGACAGGAGGCTACACACTTGTAAGAGATGTGGTTATCCCTACAAAACACATCTGAGGTTTGTGATTGGCCATCTTGCTTCCATAACATTAAGTGTTATTGGCCTAACGATGTTAAAGGTAAATCTCAAGGTATTGCCAGCTACTGGAGACCCGAAGGTCCATTTTAAAGTCATCGTTTTGAGCTACCGTAGAAGGATCCTGGTGGCAGTCACTATTTGAACCCTAGTGCACCTGTCGGAACCACCAGTGTGAAGAATGGCCAAGTGCGTAGAACTGCCTCTCTTTGAGGCATTGATGGAAGAGGTATGAGGAGTGATTCTAGAGGACAATGCTGGTGCTTTGTGGAGTTTTTTGGTGATGATTTCTTTCCTCGTTTACAGTTCAGGCTCAAGGTTTTCCAAAGCATCCTTTCCTTTTGTTAATAACAGACTGTCAGAAAGCATCACTTCTGGTCCAGAGTGTGAACGTGCTGTAATAGAGCCACTTTCCTACTTTATATTGAAAATGTCACTACTCTACTTCCAGGTTTCATTCAGCGACAGTGTTAATACACTGCTAGTGAGGTGGAAATGGTACAGAAAGGCAAACAAAAGACTGAGAGCCCTGTGAAAAGACAAGTCGATACTTGGCTTTTTACTGTAAAGTTGAAAAAGGGGTGTTGATAAAGGAGATGAATCCTGCCAACAACAGTTGGTGCAAATCATTCTGCTTCGATTAATGCAGCAAGGTGGCTGAGATTAGGGATGTAAAATCCCGTTTAATCAGTTAACTAGTTAAACGTTAAGTTGAACCAGTTAACTGATTAAACGGGGGGGCCGGTGGTGGGCTGGAACGCCCCTGCCCATGGCACACCTGGCAGGGCTGGAGCAGCCCCCTGCTCGTGGTGGGCAGGATTAAGGGGCGAAGCGTACCAGTTACCCACTAATATCCCTAGCTGAGATAATATCTTTCATTGGACAAATGTCTGCTGGTGGGAAACAAGCTTTTGAATTACACTGAATTGTAGCTTAAAGCTTGTGTCTCTCTCGGAGAGAAACTGATCCAAAAAAAGATATGACTTCACCTGCCTTTTCCCTCTAATATCCTGAGATGGACACGGCTACAACACTGCATGCTTCAATTAATGGCTTTCTTAATTGATCAGTTCATGGGTGTCATTTGGTTCACTCCTTCCTCCGTCACGTATGGGTTCAGCAAATTGACTTAAAGTGGTGATTCTTCTTATACTCTTCCAATATAAATATATGCAGGAACATGTGTGTAATGAGCTCAGCCTCCCAAAGCGCCTTATCTTGGTGTTGGAAACCTATCCACATTTCCTGAAGAAAATGTAACGTTTGTTTTTCCCCTCGTGAGTTTCTATTGAGTGAGTTGCTGCAATTTTTATTATTTAACTCTCTGGATCATAAGGGAGGTTTGCTTTCCGCTGGAGCCACTAGTGTCAACATGTGGATTAAAGACCACTTGCGGGGATGGTCTCTGTTAGAAGTGTTACACTGACAGACCCTGATTGTCGGCAGGTGGGATTGAACCTGGGGTCCCTTAAACTTAGTATGAGCTTCTATCACACGAGCTAAAAGCCAGCTGGCTCTCAGCTAAGGCTGTAGAGCAGATTCACTAATTTCTCTCTTAGGGCATGTCTGTACTTATTGGGAGATTGGCACAGTGGCAATCGATCCTCCGGAGATCGATTTAGTGGGTCTAGTAAAGACCTGTTAAATCAATCACCAATTGGTGACGCATGGACTGTCTTGATTACGATAATCTTGAGGCGTACTGAGATGAAGGGCCACTCATGCAGCCTGCTTACTAGCCTAGGTTGCCCATCCCTGCCACAGTCTCTTCCATGTGGGTGCAGGGGCCCCATGGAATGGTCTGCAGGATCATGTGCATGGAAGTTGCGCCCCAGGCCACAGTACCTAGCACATGAGCGGGTCATGACAAGAGCACGAGGTCAGCTTTGTCAAGTGCCTAGTTGCTGGTAGATCCCAATCTCAGGCCTCTGTGGGGATTAATAAACCTGCATTGTGCTCTCCCCATAGGAACACCTCAACCAGGGAATTACTGAAGAGCTATAATAAAGGCCTTTCAGGGCACAAAATAAAAATAAGAACGCAGGAAATAATGTCTCCTCCTGGGAAATTACAGTTTCCAATTTGCTAACAGGGATAAGAGTGATGGCTGCATGACAGGTTTTGTGCCGCCCTGCAGGGAGATCTGCGCCTGCTGCTTTATTCTCTTTTTATTTGGAAAAGCTTCCTGACCCAAAGTTGGATTTCTTTGCTGGTAAGAGGATCACTCTTATGTCGCTTGTAGGTACATTAGTCAGTCCTGCCCTACGCTGCTTGGCTCACCCTATCCCCTACATGTCCTTTTTTCCTATGGCGGGATTGCTAACAAAGGAAGGATCATCTAGCCCAGGAGTGGGCAAAAGGGCCTCCACGGGCTGGATGCGGCCCGCCAAGCGGGTGGATTTGGCCCACGGAGGCCCTGCTGCTCCCCCGCCCCCAGGCCAATTAGGACTTAGGGGTGGGGAAGCGCGCAAAGCCTCCTCCTGCCCTGCCAGGAACATGTGGAGCTTTGAAGCTCCGCGTGCTGCTCCCAGGGAGGGGGGGAAGAGCAGAGGAGGCTTTGCGTGCTCCTCTGTCCCCAGGCCAATCAAGGCCTGGGGGCGGGGGAGCTGCGTGAAGCTTCCATCACCCTGCCCCGGCCCTGCAAGGAGCCCTCGGCAGTTCAAAGTGCCACGTGCTCCTCGAAGGGCGGGAGAAGGCTTTCTGTGCTCCCCGCCCCCAGGCCCTTATTGGGTGGCGGAGCATGCCAAGCCTCTTCCAGGGCATGGGTGCTTAGTGGGAAGGGGGGGCAAAGGGGCTTCCCCACCCCCAGACCAATCATGGTCTGGGAATGGGGTAGCCCCTCCCCTTCCTATTTAGGCCCCACCCCTTTCAGGGTGGCCCATGGCTACTTAAAAATTTTTGAAGTGGCCCCTGGGCAAAAATTATTGCCCACCCCTGATCTAGCTCGTGGTATATGAATTGAAGGAGGAAAGAAAATAAACTGCAAAGAGGCAGAAAAGGGCTTGTTCAACCCTGGCTCTTCTCTGCCATGTCATCTGGTTCTCGTCTTGGTAATCATTTTAAACTGCACCCGGGCTTGCTTGGAAGTACAATGATTTGCCCATGACTGTCATTTTCTTTGTTACTTTCAGGCTGGTTGTTTCAAAACTCATTACGCTTGGCATTTATTTACAAAAGGCCGGGCGAGCTCGGCTCGGAGGCGCAGAATGAGAATTGATTTATGGGGCTGGGGGGGTGATCTAGAAAATGTCAGATGTTCCTGCCAGAGTCTCTCAATTGACTTTGATTCCAATGGGTCTTTATACTATAATTATAAATGAGCTCCAGAGGCACCGTGGAAAGCCTGCGATGTCAGCGTAGGGAAACAGCAGCCTTAGGTGTCCTCACATAAGTGTGCCAGCTTTGTGGCAGTGTTCCTCTTGAAAGCAACTAGGCCTCCGAGAGGAGTGAATGCTGATGGACGTGCTGTGTGTAGCGGCCTCTGCCTAATTTTGCATTGTGGTGCGGGGTCAGGACGGAGGCTTCTGGTTCAGGGAGGAGTCAGGTGCTGTCATACAAATCCTGTTTGTATTACACTGATCAAAAAGAGGCACAAGCCAATACGAACACAGGCTGACATTTTCAAAAGTGACAAGTGATTTTTGGGGAGCCCAGCGAATGAGGCTGTTAACGGGGCCTAATTTTCAGGGAGGTGGTGGATGTTCAGCGCTTCCTGTCAACTGGGGCTCTTTTAGATGGCTCTGCTTGGGCCCCTCCAGCTGCTTACCCCTCGTGGCTATTCTGATTTAAGGTCACGATGCTGCAAAAACGTGCCGCCTGTGGTGTGTAACATCACCCTCGTCCCCACGGTGGTCGGTAGGACTACTGAAGTGCTGGTGGGATTGGGGCCCGAAAGCTACGGTAAAGTGCAAAAAAATCCATTTTCCCTCTCCTTTAAACTGCAGCCTTGTGGAGATTGTGAACTCTGCATCAGGGATACCTGACATCTTGCAGAACAAGGGTGGTGGTGTGATGTGCTTGAAAATATCTGGAGGGTATCATTTCTCCTTGGCAAGTGGAGAGGAGTCCAGCGATTGAAGTAACTGAACATTTTCTTACAGGTACTGTCTTATTGCAACCTGGGTCCCTCCCGGCTCTTTAAATAGCTCCCCTGCTGGCTTTTGCTGCAGCTTATCCAGCTCTTGCTGGAGCTGGGCACAAGGGTGCACCTGCTTGCTTTCACCTTGGCATAGGACTAATGTTTGCAAGGTCATCTAAAAATATTAAGAATCAATGTCCACCCGTCTCCTCCTTCTTTCCATCGTGCGCTCTCTCTCTCTTTATGTACTATAAATGGATATAGAAATGCTACGTAATCTATACAGCATGTTAAATGCTCAGTACAAGTAGAGAGCTGGCTATACCATGGTTTAAAAAAGGGACCACTAACCATGGCCACAATGTGAATGTATGAGTGGAGTGCAGGACTGAGAGCCAGGAGGGTTTCAGTGGGATTTTTACCCCGATCCTCTGACTGGCTGGGAAGCTTTGGGCAAATCCGTCCTTCTCTGCATGCCTCTGTCAAGCAGAGTGTGACTGGGAGACATAGCAGGCAGTAGCATGAAAAACAGCTGCTGCATTTCTGGGGAAATAAATGACCATACGGCTCCATTGCTGTCAAGCCAAGATTCCGACTTTCGGTTTAGTGCCTACTTGCTGCTAGCTGGTTACATGGTGTCAGAGAAAAAGTGAATGCACCCGCTATTCTTTGACCACCTTATACAGGTCCAGTGGCTACAGAAGAGCGGTAGGAGACAGGTACATTAGCCTTGGATTAAACTGGCCCCTTTTCCCTTGGTAAAGTACCAGGGACTACAGTAGCTCCTCCAGAGCAATCAAATCACCCAGAGTCAATCAGGAACTTGCTAGAACCAATTAAGGCAGGCGAATCAGGACAGCTGGTGCCAATTAAGAACCGTCTAGTAGTGGTTAATAAGACTACCCTTGAGTTAGTTCACAGCGTGCAAGGAGCTGGAATAAGAAGGTGCGCTGCTGGAGGACTGGGAGGTACCAGTGCTATCCGGTACTAGGAGGAAGACCTGCGGTAGGGATAAAGAAAGTGCAAGGGAGGGGCCAAGGGGGAATAGCTCAGGGAACTAGACCTCCGAGAGTTGAGCTGTTGTACAGCTGGCTCAGGAGACACTGTGGACGGCTGCTATCCACAGAGTCCCCGGGCTGGAAGCCAGAGTAGCAGTTGGGCCTGGGTTCCCGCCTCCCCCCCGACTTGCTTTTGCCATGGAGAATTGTCCTGCACAGTGAGACACACCAGAGGGGAAGGGCTACTTTGGAAAGGGATTTTGTCTGTGCCTTGTGGGGGCAGCAAAGAGTATGGGGCTTGTTCTCTGCCCTTTCCCCCCCATACTGGCCAATGATGAGAATGGCTCCATAAATGGCAAGTTTGTGCCCCTGGGGAAAGTGTCTAAACTGAGGGTCGCCGGGAGCCCCTGAGAGGAGCGGCCCTCCTGAAAGAACGGGGCCCCCCAAGGCAGACGAGGAGCAGTGTTACACATGTGAAACTAGGAGGGGGTGAAATTCACCCTGTGTAGACTAGGGATGTGAAATCCTGGTTAACTGCTCACCCCACCGGTGGGGGGGCTGCTGTGGCTCTGCCGCACTGCAGGCTGCTCGGGTCAGGCCAGGCCATCTGTACCGCACCCTGAGAGGGGAGCTGCTTCAGCCCAGTCAGGCTGGAGCACCCATGACGCTGTGGGCCTGGCCGGGCCGGAGCAGCCCTCTGCCCACGTCAGGTGGGGGACTGCTCCAGTCTGGCCATGGGTTAATCAGATCCTGGTAAGCATCACCCAGTAAGGGTTAACGCAGGGCTACTCAACATGCAGCCCATTGGGTTGCAGCTCACGGGTGGGAGCTAAAACAAAAAAGGAGTCAAAATAACGGTCTTCTGTTGAGATGCATTTTAGTAGTTCAATTCCTGGACTGTCATTGCTCATTAGAAGTGCTGTCATATGGGTGGAAATCAGGGAAATGTTGCGTTTTATTAAGATCAGCAGAACTGACTTAAATGGGGCCTGTGTGTTGTATAGTGTTGCCTTAATCTTTGTATTCATGCCCATCAGTGTGAAATAAGCTATTTGCATATGTAACCCTTCTGCCGGGTAGGCCTGGCAGTAACCAGGGCTGGGTTCAATATCTTGGGGTCCATCTCACATAGAACCGGCTCAAGTCCCCACCCAGTAATCTGGGAAATTCACGCACCCCTGGGTGCCTCTGGGAGGCAATGCTTCCCCACTCGCAAGCACTGAGTCTGAGTGTAAGAAAGAAACATTTAATGAAACAGAGAGAGAAGTCATACGGCATTAACTTGGGGAAAACACCACAAACAGAGTACATAACCCAAACATGAGCCAAGCCCTCCCCCCCTCCCCCAGCCAAGAATCGCCCGAAGTCCAAAGAGTCCGACACTCTTGCTTGCTGGTTTTTTCACTTGATAGATGTAGGTCTTGTGCCCTATGGGCTTGATCCAAAGATCAGTGAAGACCATAGAAAGATCCCTATTGGCTTCAAATATCTTTGTCTCAACCTGCAGATTGGGCCGTCTTCTCAGGTACAACAGTCTTAGCTTTTGAATGCTGCTTTGTGATGGAACCTCATAGTGCTTGTCTGCTATCAAGCCACTGATAAAATCAAGTGGCGGCAGGGAAGCCAAGATCAGAAGGAACCTGAGACTTTCTCCCTTTCCCCAGGATATAACCCCAGCTATATTCTGCGCTGCGCAGCTTTTAGCGACTTGTGTTGCTGCTAAAAGTCACGCAGTGTAGCTGCTGTTTGTCGGCTGTCCTGCTGACAAAAAACTTCTACCCCCAATGAACAGAATTAGCTTTCCAGCCAACAGAGCGCTGTTCGCACTGGTACTTGTGTTGACAACTTTAGTCTTTGTGGGAGAGGGATGTAACCCCTCTGAGGCTACGTCTAGAGTATAAGCCTCTTTTGAAAGAGAGCGTTTAGACTGCAACCACTTCTTTCGAAAAAGCGAGCTGCTTTTTTGAAAGAGAGCACCCAGGCAGTGTGGATGTTCTCTTTCGAAAAAGCCCTGTTTGCATTCAAGAACGCCTTTTTTCAAAAGAGCACTTTCTAAAAAAGGAGTTCTTCCTCGTAAAATGAGGTTTATTGTGGTCGAAAAAACCTCCGTGTTCTTTCGATTTAATTTCGAAACAAAACCCTGTAGTCTAGACACACCCTGAGAGACAAAAGTTTTGTCATTCAATTTCCGGTGTAGACATTGCCTTAGATTAACCATGTTAGCTGCTAGCAGCAAAGCCCAAGAAGGGAGGTAACATGCTAATTATTCCTGTTCTCCATGAAAGCAGCAGGGATGATCTCTCTTCACATGTCTTGAGAAAGGAGTAGATTATTTCTTGAATGTGGATATTCAAAATCTAGAAGATATTCCCCAGAATAAATAAGCCATGTTAGGGCAGGGTAGGACTCACTTGGAGTCTGTGCTCTGTGACAATGTCACTTTCAATAGCGAGCCATCTGACACAAAACGTTGGTCTTTAAGTGAATGGAGACAAACGGATGTGTATTTCACTGAATGTCTGGGAACCTTTCCCTTCCCGACATTCTGTCTGATGCACCAGACCAGATTATCAAAGAAGCACCCGAAAACAAACTTAATTCAAGGTCCATCAACTACGATATCATTTTTACAACTCATTATTTGTAATCTCTGTTGCTGTCTTTAACTTTTGCTATTCTGTGTTATGTCTCTCCCTATTCAAATTGCTTTGACATCTTCTCGAGCACACATGGTTGAATCACTGTACACTTGCATGACTCGTCGCTTTATATTTGTTCCATCTTCCTATCTTAATTGAAACAGTAAAAGAGCCTATAATGCCTTAAGAAAGACCTGCTGCTTTTTATCCCTAAAACATATCTGCAAAGACAGCATCTTTTGCTAACATCCATTTTTGTAACTTAATTTGCTCCCGTTCTAGCTTATCATGTTTTCCTCTTGCCTGCTCTTACCCAAAACAAACTCTGCAACTCCACAGCTCCCCTGCTAAGGCTACATCTGTACTGCAATAGAAAATTGACTTAAGCTAAGCAACTCCAGGTATGTGAATAATATAACTGGAGTTGATTAAGTCGAGTTACCTGCAGGATGTACTGCGTGGAGGGGAGGGGGTCAATGGGAGAAACTCTCCCATTGATTTTCCTTACTCTTCTGATCCAGAGTAGAGTAACATAGTCAATGGGAGAAGGATGTGCGGTTGATTTGGCGGGTCTCAACCAGACCTACTAAATCAACCACCGGTGGATCGATCTTACAGTGTCCATCCGGGCTGTAGATGTAGCCTAAGTTGCAAAAAGCCTCAATTAATTAGGGACGTGGGAGTGTTGAAATGACAGGGTTGCTACTACCAGAGGTAGCCAAGGCTGTAGTGTGATAAAATGAACCATCTTGACAAGACCATCTGCTTTGTCCTGGTTCACCACAAGGCACAGCTCATCTGGAGAGCTCAGTGCTGCCTGTTGTCATCTCCACGTATAGCTGGGGAAACCAAAGCACAGAGCAGTGATGTGACTTGCTCAATGTTCGCCTGTGAGCCCACAGTAAAATCGACCTCACAACCCAGCTGCGTGGGTTGCCAGGCCGCAGAACCACGCAGCCTCTCTGATGCTGAACGAATACTCCCATCTGCACGGCAGTCCTCTGTGGACACATGCTGTCTTTAGAACATGCAGCTTATTAGGACATGGGACCTGCAAAGGCGAGCTTCCCAGCCAAGGTCGACAGACTTGGGCTAGCAGGGCCTAGCCCAGCTCTTGAAGAACACCTGTGAAAACCGTGCTTTGAAGTTGCCGTTCCGGCTGGAACTCAAGCGCCGAAGGTCACCCCCATCCCTTGGCGTTGGAGTCCAAAGTCCAGCCTGAGCTGCAGTTCCAAAGTGATGCCTACAAAGGTGTTTTTAGACCGCATGCGGTGGCCCTGCAGACATGAGTCTAGTGCCCAGGCTGGAAGGCTTGCCATCCATGGGCTGCGTAGTCATGCCAATAGAGATGAAGTTTCCTTTCTACCTGAGAAACGGCCATCAGAAAGTGCCCCCTAATTCAACTCTCTAGGATAGGACAGACATATTAGCGACGTATTTGGCTTTTGCTTGAACAGTGAGTGGGGTGTATTGTAAATAATTCCATCCCCTTCATCTCCACACCGACAGCCATCAAATAGCGTGAGGACCCTCATTGCTCTGGATGGGGCTTTGGTTTAGAGCAGGCCTGCCAATGGGGGAGGAAGGCCAACGGGAGCAGTTGCCTTGGGGCCTAGCGATTCTCAGGGGCCCCGGGTTCCAAGTTGCTGTGACTGAGGCAGCGGCGGCCAGAATCCCAGACCCCTTTGAATCACCACTGGAGCGCTGCTCCATGGAACTCAGGGCTGGGGGAGGGTGGTGCAATTCGGGCAGCACTGAGGGATGGCTGCCCCTGGCCCTGCTCCCTTCTGCCTGATGTCCCACCCCTTCTGGGGGTGCGGAGCCACTGCCCCCTGTACCTTTCCCCATGGCCCACAGTGGCTGTTGGCCCCACTTGTTTAGAATCTGTCAGTTTCTTAAGTGCCATTGTGGTATAGCTGGAGGCTTGATGTTTACCAACTTGCAGGGCTCTGGAAAAGGGAAGGGAGAGATCAGCTCTCTTTTATTCAAAAAGCCAAATGAATTTTGCTGGAGTGAGGACTGGAGGATCCCATCTGGGAAGTTCCTCTCTTGTTACTTGGTTGGTTAATTTATTTGAGGGAAGGTCTACACTATGGGGCAATGTCAACCTCAGGTACGTAACTCCAGCGATGTGAATAGCATAGCTGGAGTCGATGTACCGTAGGTCAAGTTGTTGCAGGGTCTCCACTGAAGAGGGCTGATGGGAGAAATGATTGGTGGAGTGCCAGAGTCAGTGAGAGAGAGATCAGTGGTTGATTTAGTGGTCTTTACTAGTCCTGCTAAATCAACCCCTGTGGGAATCGATGGCCACATCACCAATTTGCTGATAAGCGTAAACCTGCCCTGAGAGGTGATGGTAGGAGCTGTGTAAATAGTCATTGGCTTTGAGATGATGAACTACAGTGTCTCTAATGATGTGAATACAATTTTTGAAGAAATCTGATATAGCAGCCAGTCAGTGAAGCACCCAAAGCCAATCCCCCTTTTGTGAAACAATGAGATTTTGAATTCACTTGGAACCCTGTTGTGTCTATTCAAATAGCAGCCAAAAATGAACAACCGAAGTGTCTGTGCTCTTCAATATTAACAGGACAGGTGTTAAGCAAACACAGAAAGAATGTTCATTTCCACACCCTTAATTGCCAGATTGAAATCCTGGGTTTGCTTAGGAATTTTGTTGCTCATTATTAGAGATAGGCAGAAACTATATCTCATGTCAGAATCCCTTTCGAGGTTTTTATTTTGTTTTTGGAGACACTTACGGTTTTTGATTGTTGGTCAAATTCAAAAATATTTTCTGGGCCTGGCGAGCACTGGGGCAGCTTGGTAAGATCTTTGGTGCCGTTAAGACCCAGATTGGATCCATTGTTTTTACATCTAGACCCCAAACTCTAACACTAACCAGTATCCGAACACCATCTCCTCGCACATCCTCCATTGTTCCATTCAGGGGTGGGCCACTGACAGTTTTAAGAAATCTCTATCTCCCTCTGTGCTGGACTTGGATACTATTACACAATGAATAATCCGCAAATCATCTAATCGAAATCAGTGGGGTAACTCATGGAGTTTAGAGTCTGTTCAGCAGAAGTAAGGGCAGTAGAATTTGGTCCTAACTGTCCAGAACCATGGAACAATTCCTTGTGTGGTCAAGCTATGATGTTGCAGAGGGAAACCAATACGTTTGATCGGTATTGTGTTTATAGTTACAGATTGGACCTCCCTGTCCAGCACCCTGGAGACCTGACTGGTCCCAAACGAGGGATTTTGCCGAACCAGGAGAGGTCAATTGTGGACACGCTTTCCTCCCCCCCCCCCCCACCCCCACCCAGCTCCTCTCCTGGCCCCAGCAGCCACCTTTCCCAGCCATGGACACCAGCACTGCTTGGGCTGCCCCGCTGCTGCCCCTGGGCCTGGCTGGGATGCCATCACCGGCCTTGGGCGGGACAGGACGCTGGCCTCAATGCGACCCCATTGCCTACCCCAGCCCGGCTCCCAGCCAGATTTCCAGATGCAAGCCCTCTTGCCTCCTGACTCCTGGCCACCAGGGCTCTCTGGCCCAGGAACATCTGTGGTGATGTTCCCAGACCAGAGTGTCCCGGATTTTAGCAGTTCCACCTGTATTCAAAGCACCTTCAATGGTTTTCATTCCAGCATGGTTTCTTGGCGTGGTCTTCTATCAGCTGGATGATGTGAGAAGGCAAGCTGGGCTTACCTCTCGTGGGCGGGTGGATGATGTCAGTCCGGAGGCAGTAGGGATTGGGGCCTGATCTGTAGCTCACTGCAGGCAAAAGGAGTCTTTGCCTTGATGTCAGTGGGCTTTGGTTTTAGGGTCTTGAAGATAGCGATCAGCCTGTGGTAAGAGGACAGCATCCCAGTGCTCCAGCTGACTGAGATGGTACCATCCTAGCATACCTAAGAAATAAAGCCCGCCCCTTGCTTTTTTATCAGTGAACCAAGAGGGGTGCTTAATATGATGCTGGTCATTACTGCACTGATATAGCCCAGTCTTCAAGGAACTGGTTAGATTATTTTATTTGTGCAGTGGATTTTTCCCTACCTCTTCTCTGTTTCTTTGCGTGTTGGAATGGCTACTAACCTATGTGGTGTTACATTCTTCCCTTTGCCATTTCACGGTGCCATAGGAAATAACCAATACAAGGCTTCCTCTAGCTACTTCCTTTCTGTTTTATTGGGTGGTTGGCATTAGCTGCATCTTTCCTCCCTGCCACCACCTGTCCCACTGGCTGCTACCTGGGTACTATGCCTCCTCCACCCAAAGTGCATCTGTTCATGCTCGGGTCTCTGTTTTCATCTGTCTGTAATCCTGGGATTCAGGACACCATGTCCGAGAACGACAGCTGTTGAAGTAGTTTTGTTGACAGCTCGTTATCGACCTGTGGCTCTTGGATAGCTGAGTGTATTTAAGTATAGATGGACACGTGTGTTGGACGGTATCTGGGGATGAGCGCTCTGTGTCTATCCCATAGGAAAGGAAGAGCCGGTTAGGTTAGAGTCGCGTGTGCATGTGTGTAGAATGCCCATGAAACACACTCATGCATTGACAAACTCTATGACTAAATTCCGAACCTAAGCCCAAGTTCTGTCCTCTCTTCCCCTTACCAGATCCTGTTACCAATCCCTTGAGGTATGCAGGACGCCTTCCAAGTTGCATGATATTTAGGATCTCCCATGATGAAAGATCTCGTTTTAAAAATACTGATTATTCTGGTGCTTCCCCCATAAGGTGGATCTGCTGTTAGCAGAAGTCCATTTGAATGATAATCAGGGCTGGTGACAGATTTTGCTGGGCCCTGGGCAATGGGGGTTAGGCACTCAGCTCCAGACTCCCCAGAAGGGGCGGGGTTAGAGGCAGCCTAACCTCAGTGCCGCCCGGATTGTACCATGTGGAGCTCTGGCGACCATTTAAAGGGCCCCGCCTGTGTTGCAGCCATGGTAGCTCAGACTCCCAGGCCCCAAAGCAACTATCCCCTTTCCCTCCCTCCTGTCTGCCAGCAGCTCTGGTGATTGTATCCAAGTAGAAATATCATTGTGTCCCTCTCAATAAGATGCTCTTTGCTGAGCCAGATTATTGCAGCATTTGTAAGGAGACGTAAAAGCCTCCGTGACCCAGTTGATTTGTTGTGTTTGTGATACAGAAACAGACATTCAAGACTCCAGACAGCAAGTTTGTGTTTCAAAGAGGGGTTCAGCTCTCGTAATCTGAAACTCAGTGTAGATCTTATCACCGCCTCTCTGCTTTGTCATTTTCTTTGTCGCCTGTTGCTCAGCATAGTGAGACGTAAGTGTTCGCCAACAAAGAGCAGATATAAGTGGAGCCTGGGATGTTCCTGTGATAAATCCTTAGTCCTGCCACTCCTGCAGCACTGTGTTCAGGGTTCCTAAGCCTCTGTTCTCCGCTTGAGACCAAATAGCCTTTGTAGCTGAGAATAGAACGGCTTCAGTAGGCAATATCAGAGAAAACTAAGTTAATATCGGCGAAGCTCATTTCACCTGTGCAAGCTGTCGGGAAAGTTTTTATTGAAGTCAACATAAAATCTCATAGAAGGTGACAAAGCTGTATTGATTCTATTTTTTTTTTCATTTAAAACCAGTAATAAACAACCCCAACTTGATGAATGGAATGGAAATTTCCCCTGTACAGCGCTAAACAGTGCAATCCACAGGGAGTCCAGTTTTCCACACTGACAGCATGATATTGAGAGCTTTTCTGTCGTTCTGTCTGTCTCTTTCCCGACCACATCTCATGGCCCGCCAGGAGCGGTCTCCACTTCCTGCTGGCCTGTGTCAGTCATCCACTCGCTGTGGTGTCCAACCAGTTCTGAACTAGCCATGCTCAACTGGTCAAATAGCCACATGTGGCTAGTGTGTTGGACACCACAGCACAAGGATATGATGTCTGCTACTGTAGGCTAGGATTTTTAACCAATCAGGGAACAGGTAAGGTTATTAGTGATAATATTTTTAGCAGGTTAGGAAGTTGTGTGTGTGTGTGTGCACGCGCACGCACGCGCCTGTTTCTGCATTGGGGTTGATTTAACAAGTGTCAATGACTATTTTTATTTAGGAAGATTTAAGCAGAAAGCAAATTTTGAAACAGATGGAGATGTTCACTCTTTGTTTTATTGCTGTTAGTGCAGATAATCTCCTTTGTGTTAAATCCTGAATTAGGATATTGATTCTTAAATGCCAAATAGCTTCTCAGACCTTCTGCTTTGTCTCTTCTGCCTGTTTCAGGTTTTCAGCTCTTGTGTCTCTGAGCATATTTTGTGCATCAGACTCACCGCTTCACGTGGATAAGTTCCATATAAGTTCCAATTGGGCCTCAGATTACAAACTAGTGAGCATACACCCTGATCCGGCCAGGAGGGTTGGGCTGGGGCTTGGTTCTCACTCCCCTTTGAAGCCAATGAGGGTCTATGTTGGTCAGTGGCACTGGAAATATTTTTGGGGTGGGGGTGCTGAGCTGCACTCCCCTTTTAGATTTGTTGAGATCGGGTTGCCAATTCTCCTAGACTGGGTAGATCGGACTCCATTGCTGGAAATGGTGTCAGGTTTGCCCAGTCCTGGAGAGTTGGCAACCCTCCCTGCCCCAGGCTGGGGCCACCGCTGGGGACAGCTGCAGAGTCCTAGGCCGGCGGCAGGATCCTGGGGCAGGTGGGTTGTAGGGTGCCAGCAGGGCCAGCATGCAGCAGGACCCTGAGGGCTGGTGGCACCCATGGGACCGGCGACTGACAGGATCCTAGGAGGCCAGCAAAGTTTGTGGGGCTGGTAGGACCCTGTGGGGGCCGCCCAAAGGCCGGGACTGGAGGAGCCATCAGAAGGGTCGGTAGCAGGCTCAGGGAAGTCAGGTGCAAAACCTAGGGGTGCTGCAGCACCCCGGCATCGTACTTCCCATGCCCTTGATGCTGGTATGGAGATCCATTCTTGGAGTCCCTTGAAGGATATTTCCCCAAATCCTCCTGCTTGACCTTTGCTGACCTCCCTCACCATAATCCAACTCCATCGTCCCCAGCCTGCCTAGATTTCCTCCTGTTCCTCCTCCTTGCCCTTCTGTGGGAATCCCTGGGGATCCAGCACCTGCACTCAGGTATCACAGCCCTGCTGTAATTTGCCACTCTTCTCCCATCTCCCTCTGCTCACTCCTGCATCCCTGCCTGTTCCTCTGGCACATGGTCTGCACTGGCCCTCTCCCAAGCATGACCAAACTATAGCTGCTTGCATGTCCTCCTTTATTTCTGAGTACTTCTCTAGTGCCCACTCTGGTAGTATCTCAGCACCTCACAAGCTTGCATTTATCATCACAATGCACCAGGAAGAAGGGAAGTCCAGTACTCCCCATTTTATGGATGGGGAACTCAGGCCCAGAGAGACTATGGGCCAGACTTTGGAAGGGTTTTAGGTGTCTATATCCCATTTGTCGCAGTGGGAGTAGGATATCTGTGTGCCTTTTGAAAAGCTGGCACTAAGTGACTTGCCCCAGGTCAGCAAGGGAGTCTGGGTTCAATTCTATGCTCCTCCAGGGCTGGTCGACAATAACACCCCCCCCCCCCCCCCGCCGGTCAATCTAATCTATATCACTTCAACGAGCATAGCTGAAGTCGACATACTTACCACAGCGTGTTGCATGCGGTAAGGTCAGCGGGGGCTGCTCTTTCTTGTCCTGGTGGAGTTCCGGGTCGATGGGAGAGCGCTCAGGGATTGATTTATTGTGTCTAAGCAGACATAATAAATCTATGGCCGGTGGATGGATCACTACAGTGGCATACTGGAGACAAATCCCCAGAGAGTCCCATGCTAACACTTTCTCCACTGGACTATTATTCCTCCATTGGTCTTGAAGGCACCTGGTGGAGGTAGGTGTGGCTAGTGTATCAGAAACACTTTCCTCCCTGCACCGCTTGAGCACCAAGTTCACCCAGACAGAGAGGAACCTGCTGATGTGTGTCATTTTGGCTTTTCATAGACTGATGGTTTGAATTTCTGCCTAGACTAAGGTCTCTGTTGCAAGGACTGTTCTCTATGCCAATGGTTGCCAACCTTTCTGATACTGGGGACTGGCAAACCCATTCACAAGCTTTTTGCAGACTGGTAACATTTTATTTGCATATTCATTATTCAAATGATGAATATGCAAATAAACTGTTACCAGTCCACCTAAAGCCGAGCCCCCAGTGCCAGCCCTAACCCCGAGAGTCCCCCACCCCTCACTAGTCCCCATCGCCAGCCACTGACCCCAGAGTCCCCTGTATCCAACCCCCGCCAGTGCCAGCCTACTGCCCTCAAAGCCCCCTAGTGCCAGCCCCCCATCACCAGACCCCCCAGTACCAGTCTCCTGTTTCCAGAGACCCACTGCACCCAATCCCCCCAGAGCATCTCCCTGTGCTAGCCCCCAATATTAGCCCCGTCCCCAGAACCCCCGAGTGCCAGTCCTGCCCCCAGAGTCCTCCCCTACTAGCTCAGCCTCCAGAGTCCCCCTCACCACTAGCACTGCCCCTGGAGCCCCCAGTGCCTGCCCTGCCCCCCTCACATAGCCCTGCGCTGCTGCCTGTGTCACGGCGGTTCTGGGGGCTGGAGCTGGGGAACACCGCCCAGCACCTCCCCTCCTGCCGCAGGTGTCGGGAGAGGCATGTCCTGCCCCGCCTCTCAGCCAACCAGTGCCGGCAATGGGTGGGGTCTCCTCTGGCCGTGGAAGAGCAGTTCCCTGCGCAGCGGGGAGGGCCCGCATGGAGGGAAGAGCTTTCCCGCAACCAGGAGGAGACCCCACCCCTGCCTGGCGCTGGTTGGCTGGGAGGAAGAGCAGGACACGCCTCTCCCAACAGCCACGGTGAGAGTAGTGTGCCCCAGCCTCCAGAGCCTCCGTGGCCCAGCCACAGGGCTGGCCTTACCCTGAGGCGAACTGAGGCGGCCACCTCAGTTGGGGGGGGCGCCACTAGGACCCAGAGTGTAGAAAATTGTGTCTGCTGCGGGTGCATATGGAGGTAGCAGAGCAGCACCATGAGAGGCGTAGAACAGGAAGAAGGCAGAATTGAGACCTTTCAAAGTTTTGACCCAAGCAAGGGGACATGGGGGCGTCATTTGAGCTCCCAGCCTCAGGTGCCAAAATGTTGTGGGCCAGCCCTGCCCGGCCGCAGCCTGGCGGTTGGGAATTGCTGCTCTTTGCTGCTTGTCTGTACAATGCCTAGCACAGTGAAGCCTTGATCTTTAATTGGGGAGTTCCCTGAGAAATAATGATGATGCCACAGAGCCTGTTTTCTCATCTGCCGCGAGCAGAGTGAAGAGAGTGGTGAGTGGGGTGGTTTTTTTGGGTTTTTTTTTTTTTTTGGTCTTTTCATTTCTGTTTTCTCCAATCCCCTTTGTTTTTCCCTGCATTGTGTATCACATTCCATTCTTCAAGCGTTCCGGGCACAGCGAGCCATGCTCCCTGCTGCCCAGAAATAGGGGAAAGAATGTGCCTTTATCTCTGGCCGTACATGAAAAGCCTTGGCCCCAGGGTATGTTTATGCACATCGAGCTAGGGGAGAAAAGGGAGCAATATGATTCCCTGGATGATCAAGTTTATGTTTGATTTTTTTCCCAAAGACTCAAAACTTCATTTTTTTAAATCCCACTTTTCCCGATCGTGCCCTTGAAGATTGCGGCTCATCTCTCCAACAATAACATCCCTCTCATCCCTGCTGTGTTTCTAGGCTAAAGTGGTTGGCACATGGGGCCAGGCTGATCCGCCAAAAGTCAGGCCTCTTTGACCTGTGCTAGAATCGCTGCCCCACCCCCAGTGGGCCAAAAGTGCAATGAACCAGCCCAGTGGAGGGCTGGATTGGGTGACAAGTGAAGATGAATTTGGTGGCCCCTATCTCATTCCAAAGGTGACATTTTTGTCTGTCACTGATTCATCGGACAGCTTGGTCCAATTTGGCATGGCTGGCTGAAGAAGGATCTATGTCTGGAACAGCAGAATTATTCGGTGAAGATGCCTTGGTAAATCCAAGAAATTTTGCCTCGTTCTCTGGAAATATCTTCATCAGTGCAGTGAATTGCATAAACATTTCCTTAATATACATGTTCTCTGAGTTTGAACATTAGGAAAAACTTCCTAACTGTCAGGGTGGTTAAACACTGGAATAAGTTGCCTAGGGAGGTTGTGGAATCTCCATCTCTGGAAATATTTAAGAGCATGTTAAATAGACATCTATATGGGATGGTCTAGAGCAGCATTTCTTAAACTGTGTTCCATGGCACACCGGTGTGCCGCGAGGCAGTCAGTGTGCCGCGCAGAATAGAATTCAAAATGGCCGCCCTTAAAGGGGCAGGCAACTTTTTTTTCTCAATAACTTTCCCTTCACCCTTTTTTTCCTCAATAACTTTTCCTTTTTTTTTCCCAGCAAAAAATTCTTGGGGTTCCTCAGAAAAAAAAATTGTTTGGTGTTCTTTGGTCTTAAAAAACACTGGTCTATAGTGACAGTACTGGGTCCTGCGATGAGGGCAGGGGATTGGACTTGATGACCTCTCGAGTTCCCTTCCTGTTCTAGTGTTCTATGATTCTTTGTCTAAGCTCCCTTTCCCTGTTGCACAGGGCTATATTGGATCCGAGCTTTATGCTTTTATACCTGCTGTTTAATGCCTAGGCACATAAATATGCTTTAGTTTTTCTTGGCTGCTCTAGGAATAGCTTTGTACCTAGGAGGTTTCTGAAAGGGAAAGAAGCACAAATGCAATTCTAATGTTTCTATCTTGGTCAAGTTGCTGAATAATCTTTAAGCCTCCATTTTCTGTCTTATAAAAATGGAGCCAGTACCGTACGGGGGTTTTGTGGGAAGTGTTCTCGGTTATGTATTATTATTACAGACAGCCAGCAAATTACAATACTGCATGAGGGCACTTTGTCATGGTTCTGGGGCTGTTAGCTTGAGCTCAAGCTATGGAGACTCATGGTTTTTAGCTTTGCAGGTGTCCAGTTCAGTCTTTGGTGTCAGCCAGGCAAGGCAGCCAACAGCGATGTTGGGCCCTTTGGCAAGATGGAGGAAGGGGGGTTCTGTGCTCCCATCAGTTGCAGTTTTGTCACAAAAAATGATCTAATTGAGTTATCTAAACTAGTTAAAGTATCTAATTTAGTTGTCATTTGGGTAGGGGTAGCAGATCTGTTCCTTCAGTCTTTTTGCATGTTGTGATTATTTTATTCAGGCCAGAGTCCAAGAGTGACTATTTATTTCTCTGTCTGAAATTACGTACAGTATAAGCCATTTTGTCCTGAGCTGTTTATAAAGCAGAGAGGCACTTCCTCTTCCATTTTTCATAGTTGAATCAACAGTTTCTTTTTAGTCACTGAGAGCAAAGCCATGGAAGAATCATTTCTTTTCCCTCTCTGTTATTACATTAGATGGCCCTTTTCTACAGAGTTGTTGACTCGAGTCCCACAACTTGAACTCAAGTCCGACTTAAGTAGCCTAGGTGACTCGACTTGAGACTCGACTTGGGTTCATTGTTTGTGACTTGAGACTCGACTTGAGACTTGCTAATTTTGTTAAATCGACTTGGTGAAAAAATTGTCCAAAAATACTGATATTGAGGCTTATACAAAAGTGACTTGACATTTTTTAAAATTAAGACTTGAGACTCAACTTGAGACTCGAACTGTAGTGACTTGAGACTCGACTTGGACTTGACAATGATGACTTGAAGACAACACTGCTTTTCTAACTACTAAAAACCAGCCAACCTACAGAGAGAGAAATGAATTCCCTGCTCCACTTCCTTGAAGGAGATCTGCTGTACCATTATTAAGATTGAAATAAAACCAACCTCAAAATCTGTCTGGGGAGATCTTGTTTTGTTGGTTTTACAGGTTGAACTTCTTTAGGGTGGCACTGTCTGGTCTGAAAACATTTGTGGTCTGGCACGATTTTAGTTACCCAGATGTCTATTCATCATGGGTGTGGCTAAATTTTCCACGGTCACATAAAATGTGTTTACAGCCACCAGTCCTGTGTCTCAGTGTTCTGTGCTGTTATTTAGCTCTAATTTACCCCTAAATGTCTTCCATGAGACCAGTAAACAGTGGAAGTGTTGGTGATGCTGCTAGACAATATTGATCTCCCGTGGTTCGGCAAATTCTCTGGTTCAGCACCCGCCAGATCCTGAGGGTGCCAGACTGGAGAGGTGCAACCTGCAGCTCCCAGTTAGAAGCCCAGTTTCCAATCCACAGCTCTTTGCACAGCGAATCTAGAGCAGCGATGGGCAACCGAGGCTAGGGAGTGGGCCACATGAGTGGCCCTCCTTCCTCTCAGTGGGCCGCAAGATTGTTGTAACCAGGACAGTCTCGCAGGATAGGGGAGTTTGCTCACTACACTTGTGTACCTAGGATTTGCGGGGTTAGTCGACTGAACTGTAGCAACACTTTGACTGGACGCAGCCAAAGTTCATGGCTCTCACAACCAGTGGAATCTGTCAACTCTGCATGTGGGCAATGGCAAACAAAATGTCTCACAGGCCACACATGGAATCCCGCTGGGTTGCAGGTTGCCACCGCTGGTCTAGGGTCACTACTCCTGTGTATTCTGTGTCTCAAGTGTTTGTGTAACCGCCTTGGTGTGGATTTGAACCTGGGATCTCTGGAGCTGAGTATAGGAGCCTCTACCCTCTGAGCTAAAAACTAGCTGGCTCCCAGTCTATGCTGTAGAGGTCTCTTGGTCTTAACTGTTGCTGTGGTCTAGGTACCACTTGCATTGCTCAGTAACCACACTAGGTGTGTGGGTTACATTTGCATTCACACAAATAGGTTTCAGGCATTCAAATCCTCAACAGGCTTGACAATCTGAACATTAGGGTAAATTTTTCAAAGGTGCCGGGTCAAAAGTGACTTATGCCCATTTTTGAAAATGGGACGTAGCCTCCTAAATTGTTTTTGGTTTTTTCCCCCTCAGTGTTTCATTTTAAGAAGACCTCACAGAAAATAGTATAGATGTGCTGCTGAATGGACTCGTAACAAACAAACAAATAAAAATCTTGACTTGGTCCTGGCTGGTGTTGATGTAGGTTGGATTAAAGCTTTTGCAAATCTACCCTTTTACCTTTCAGTTAAAGAACTTCCCCTTATTTACCCAAAACCATGTCTGAAAGAGCAGCAGGTTGTAACATACACCAGGAGTGGGTAAGATATACAGCCCATGGGCTGGCTGGATCTGGCCGCCAAGCCATTTGATTTGGTCTGTGGCTTGCTCTGCCACACCCCTTGCTCCAGGCCAATTGAGACCTCAGGGTGGGGGAGCGTCAAAGTCTTCTTCACCCACCAAGGGCGCGCAGCTCCAGAGCAAACCCTTGGCTGTTCAAAACAGCTGGCGGTTCCCTCTAGGAATTGTGCACCCCTGCTGGGCGGGGGCGGAAGACTACACATGCTCCCCCACCCCCAGGCCAATCGGGGTCTGGGTGCAGGGGAGCTTGGGAAGCCTCCTCCCCCTACTAGGGGAGCGTGACACCAGAGGGAACCGCCAGCTTTTCAGAATGTCTGGCAATTCCCTCTATATGCCACGTGCCCCTGGCAGGATGGGGTGGCTGTGAAAGACCTCGTGTGCTTCCCCACCCCACGGAGGAGTGCACGAAGTCTCCCTCCCCCGCCAGGGGCATGCTGTGCCTAGAGGGAACCTCCCCTTCTGCTTGAAGCCCTGCCTCTTCTGTCCGAGGCCCTGCCCCTTCTGGGGCTGGCCCATCACTACTCCTAAAATTGATGAAGTGGCCCCCCTACAAAAATTATTGCCCACCCCCGTACTAGACTTCTTTCACTATAACAAATATGGAAGAAATGACCCTGATTTGTATGCAAAGGAGATATTGAAAAGTGAGGTTCTACTGTTTGGGACAGCTCCAACCAACATCTACAGAAGAAATCCAGTTGATTGCAGTGGGCCTGTCATTACACTAACAATTGTTTGCAGACGCTAACAATTCCTCATTCCGGGTTGCCTTTATATATGCCTTAGTGTCACTGTGCAAAACGTAAATGAGCACTGTGCAGCAGCCCTTACAGATGTCTTTCTTAGTGAGCCAAATTCATAGGCCAGGAGGCAGTGCTCTTAAAATAAATAAATAGACCCAGGCTGGGTTTTGTGGCCTGTTCCTTTGTTTTTTCACTCAGCGTAGCATCCGCAGTGCTAAGACGCTTACTAAGCACTCCGTATGTTGGGAACAATGAAGTGGATCCGCTGTGCCGAGGAACAAGGAATAAGCAAGCTGCTTTGTCCTTGCGTCAGAAGTGTTGTAGCTGGAAGACCAAAAATCTGAAGCCTAAATTGCTGCTTCTCTGTTAGTTTGGAGACTGACTCACTTGACGTGAGTCTCTTCCAGCTGCTGCAAGGGCAGCATTAAACCTGCAGCCCACTTTGTTCTCTTAGTATAGCCTGCTGTTTTATTTTAAATACACCACTTTAAAGAAATCAATGGGGCCGTTCCCTTTTTTAAGGGATCCCCATGCACAAAGGACCTGTATGACAAATCATGTATACTTCGGGCCAAATCCTCAGCCAAAGAAATGGAATGAAGAGCCACCAGACAGCAAATGAGCTGCTCCCGTTGACTCCAGGTGGGGAGTTGAGCCAGTGTTGCATCCCTTGGATGTGGAAAACCAGGCGGTGGCTGCCAATATGTTGCCTTGATGTAGGGCTAAAAGCCTGTTCTATAGCAATCTCAGGAAGGTCTCTTAAAAAACCGCGACAAAGGCACTTTGTGGGGAGTGTGACTGCAGGTCCCGTGCTGCCTTGGCCAGCCTGTCGGCTTCTGGGGCTTTACTTTTGATGGCCTTTGATACAGAAGTGATGATGCGCCTCGTTATGTAAGTGTCGACCGCGGGGCTGTAATTGGTGGCATCACATGGTCTTGAAGAGCAGGAGTATGGGATGCCTTCACTCGCAGCCCCCGCTCTGCCAAATGGGCAGGACGTCTGTCCGTTTGTCTGTTTGTGGGGGTGAAAATATACACCGTGTGTGTCTGCCAGCATGCCACTCAATGCAGACCGAGCCGTCCTGTCCATAGGATGGTTCTGGGAGGCCACTCTGGGCCTCACATTTTGGGGGGGCAGTGTGGGGGCTTCGCTGTGGCCACTCCAGCTATCCTATGGACAAGATGGTCCCCCATGTTGATGGTAGCCTGTGGCTTCCAGGGTGGCCTGGGAGATGACCCGAGGGCTTGGCGCAGGGCAGCAGCAGGGTTCGGCCCTCACCTGCGTCGGGCACCTCAGGAAGCGGAGTGATACGCAGCAGGCTGCTCTGCCCTACCACCGTCTCCCAGCCGTGTCGTTCCGCTTCACCACCATGGCAGGAAGTGGAGCGCCCCAGCCTGCTCCACTTCCTGCTCCGCCACAGTGAGTGCAGGGAGGGGCGACCCCGGCTGCCGCCCACACCAGGCCTCCCAGGTAATGCCCTGTCTGGTGTCGCTTGGGGGAGGGGATGTCGGGGAAGAGGTGCAGAGGGGGCAGAGCAGGGGCAGGAAGAGGCAAGGTGGACCCTGGGGCAGAAGGGGGTAGCCCCTGTCTCACGCCCGGGGTTGTGGGGGGTTGCCCCCGGCCCTGCGCCCCACTGGGGACAGCCCTGAATACGGAAGCACTCTTCAATAGCCAGACTGTTCCTAAGCTAGAGACGTGGATGCAGCCAGACTTGTGTGTGTCCATTGGCAAAACTAGACAGCACCTTTCCTTTCTAACTGTAATCCTTCTGCCAGGTAGCGCCGACAACAGCCAGGGTCGGGTTCAATATCTAGGGGTTCCTTTTCATCCATCTCACACAGAATCGGCTCGAGCCCCCACCCAGTAGCCTGGGAAATTCATACATCCCTGGGCGCCTCTGAGAGGCAATGCTTCCCCACTTGCAAGCACACAGCCTGAGCGTAGAAAATAAACTTTTAATGAAAGGGAGAGAGAAGTCACATGGCATTAGTTTGGGAAATTACCACAACCAAAGTTCATAACTCCCCACGAGTAACCATCCCAGCTCAAATGGATTGAGCAATGTCCTTTGCCTCTCAGGCTCACTAGTGCAACAATGTAAGGGTCCCATTCACATACCCAAACTTTCTCCATACCCCACTTCAAATGCCCCACTTACAGCTCTGTCCAGTCAGTATGGACCCAGACACATCACCCTGATGACTCCACTAATTGGGCCTGAGGCAGTGCCACCTTTGTGCTGCTCCTGTGGTCCGCTTGCTCCTGCCAGCCTCCCGCTCCTGCCAGCCACCCCACTGGCTGCTGCACCAACCGGCTGCCCACTGGTCATGATGGGTGTGGCTCCAGGCCAAACTAGTGACTTCAGCTCTTAGCCATCACCTAGCCTGGCCAAAAGATTCCAGCTTCTACTGTAATAACAAAGAGACTCCTTATGGATTCTGTTTTAGGCCTATTCTTAGAACGGGGGGTGCGGGAGGGAGGGAGAGAAGGAAACAGGTTGGACCAGTCTTACAGCTTTCACCTGGTGGTCATGTAGCTGGCTGGCTCAAGCCCCTTCCCCCCCAACTTGTCCACTCAAATCTTGAAGGGGGAGGCGTGTTCATCTGAGACCCTTTTTAACAGTGTTTCTTAAACTTTTTAAGACCGAAGAACACCAAACAATTTTTTTTAATGAGGAACACCAAGGATTTTTTGTTGAGAGAAAAAGAAAAAGAAAAGGTCGGTGGGGGGAAAAATTGGGAGGGGGGGGAAGTTGTTGAGAAAAATAAGTGTTGGGGGAAAGTTATTGAGGAAAAAAAGGGTTGGGGGAAGTTATTGAGCACAAAAAAAAAGTCACCTTCCCCTTTAAGGGTGGCCATTTTGAATTCTGTTCTCAGCGGCACACCTCTGACTGCCTTGCAGCACACAGGTGTGCCACGGAACACAGTTTAAGAAACACTGCTTTATCATGATGGTGTCTCTCCTGCAAGCACTGGTGTCATATTTTACGGTTCCTACATTTAGGGGTAGCATGGTTTGTGACCCCACAACAGCCAAATTAGTTACAATATACCACATTCCATTCTAACAATTAATCCTCCATCAGGCCTGGCTGAATTGGATTTACATAACCACACCCCGGATTCCTTCCCCATTCCGGCATGAGCTGTATTTACATATCAACAGTTGATTATTTTGCAGGGCTAAACAATTTAAGTGAGCATACCCACCCCCAGGGCAGCCCTTCCCTTTCAGCTGGCTGCATGCAAGCAGTCATTCAGACCCTGCTTACATAACCCTTTCCTGAGGGCTCTCCCAGCTCAAACTCAGCTCACACCCCAAGGGCACAGGGAAGGGAGTTGCCATGTGCTAGGCTAGCTCTGCTCCAGCGAACATACTTAAAACTAGTTCCTCCAGCCCAGTGCCAGCCTCTGGCCTGGCTTGGGGCAGTTCTCAGATATGGCTGATGGGGCAGATGCAGGAAAGAGAGTCTGTCCAACTCCAGGAACAGGTCTCAGGGGTGGGGGTGGGGGCAGCTCCAAGGCAGAGGGCAGGAAAAGACCAGAAGTGTGGGGAGGGGCAACTGAAATGCCTATGTAACAACCACCACCAGGTGGATTTGACCCTGGGACCTCTGGAGCTGAGTATAGGAGCCTCTACCCTCTGAGCTAAAAGCCAGCTGGCTCCCAGCCCATGCTGTAGAGGTCTCTTGGTCTTAACTGTTGCTGTGGTCTAGGTGCCACTGCATGGTAACCACTCTAGGTGTGTGGGTTACATCTGCACTTGGTAGCGTGCTGATCAAACCAGTCAGAATCACCTGTTGGAGGCTTCAGGATCTGCCTGTGGATCCCAGTCTACTGCTCTCAAGCATGCACAGCCCCCTCTCCCCATCCGCCCCCACACAGGAGCAAGCAGAGCCCCCTCTCCCCATCCGCCCCCACACAGGAGAAGAGCAGTGTTGTGTTCAACCTCCAGACTTGCCACGGAGACAGGGCCTGCCCACGACAGGTTGGGGCCCACCCACAGTGCCCGGTGCTAGCTATGCACCTGCTTGAGGGCACCAGAGAACTGACACCAGGAATGGGACCTTCCCTAATTGTCATGTGCCACGAACTATTCCCTTGCTGGTGTGGTCTCCTGGATGGGGAGCCGAGCTGGGAGCAGGAGACCTGAGATTTTCCTGCTGGCTCTGCTACTGACCTGCTGTGTGATCTTCTTCATGTCACGCCTGCCCATGCCTCGGTTTCCCTCTGCGTGAAATAGGGAAAACGCTACTGTCCTTTTTGTAAAATGCTTTGAGATCTGGGGATGAAAAGCACTTAAAATAAGAGCAGAGTATTATTAGCTACAGAAATTCACTCGTGGCTGGCTGCAGGAGAAGCCACTGCCAGGCCTGTAAGAAGTGGGCAGAGGCCCGATCTGTTTATAGATTCTGGCTTCTGACAATAAGTATAAAGAGCCAAAGTCCTTCACTGTTGTTTACAGACTCCACTTAGAAACCTCCCCCGTTAACATGTAAAAACATAAATGATTCTTTTATCACTGAGATGCAGTGTTTGCTGATCAATTTTCATCCTGCCAGATCCCTGGGAGTTTCCTTGCGCTCTGCTAATACCACTGGCTTCTTTTCGGCTCCCCTTGCTGGAAGGGTAAACTGCTTCTGCAAAAAGAGTATCTTTCTCAAATATCTACATTGCAATTGCATTGCAGCTGCTTTGTAAACACTATAAAGTGCTGAGCCATTGACTGAGCATGTTCTTGAAACAAATGTAAATGTAATTACAATATTACTACTTAAAAGCTTTTTTTGCTCAGGAGCTCACAGCAAATTCTTGGGGCGGGCCCTTTCATGCATAAAAGGCGTTCACAGACTTTTTTTTCCCCCCCTGTAATTTTTAACCTCTTATCTTCTCTCCCACAGTGTTTCTTTTAACCTTGATCTCCCTTCCGCTTTCATACTGCTTTTCCCTTCCACCCTCACCAATGCATAACTTTAAAGCACGCTCAGGGCACAGATCACCTGGGGGTGTTATTAGGCATGGAGCCAGTAGTGGTGTATAAAGTTGTAATATCTTGGAGATGCTCCTTTTCAAGGTACATTTCCTCTCCTGCTCCCAGGAGATAGTAATTTTCTTTTTGCCTACACCAAAGGCAAATTACTGCTTCCCTTTCACCAAAAAATGGAACTTTTGGAAAATTTCAGCCAGCCATAGGTGCGTGGGAGAGGGCCCGCGGGACTGGGGAGAGGTGATTCTCATGTTGTGCCCAATTCAGCAAAATACCCAAGCACTTGCTTATGTCTGTCTTCTGTGGCCCAGAAGCACCGGGTTAAAGTTAAGCACCTTTGTCTGTGCTTTGCGGAATCAGGGTTTTACTGCTTCAGGGGGTAGCTGAGTTAGTCTGTACACAATAAACTTAAAAAAACAACAAACAGTCTGGTAGCACTTTATAGACTAACAAAACATGTAGATCAGGGGTGGCCAACCCGTTACAGGCAAAGAACCAAAATAGTTGTGCATATAGCTCAAAGAGCCGGGGGGAAAAAGAAAAAAAAAGTTCCAGCTGCGTTTGGTCAAGCAAAAAAAAGAAAAAGAAAAAAAAGGGCACTACCCCTTTAAAAAAAACTCAGGTTGGCTTTTTGGCCACATCAGGACCCGTCGGCTGGCGCCATTTTGTTTTGCCATGCCGGACGGCACAGGGAACTGGGGGCCGGGGCTGTTTCTAGGGGCGCAGGGGCAACTTCGCGAGCCACAGGGAAGGCTTCGTGAGCCGCACTTTAAGTAGGGAAGATGCAGCTCGCGAGCCGCAGGTTGGCCACAGCTGATATAGATGGTATCATGAGCTTTCGTGGGCACAACCCACTTCTTCAGATGACTGGAGTTTACTGCTAGCTGTGGGTAGCATGAGGGCACTTATTAGAGGAGGGCTTCAATTTCCACCTGAGCAAAGTGAGTGGTTTATTTTAAAGTTTTTAAAAATGGCGTGTGACTGCAGTTTGGCTAACATTGAATTTCTCTGCGCCCCTGAACACCTGAGTTTGGCGTCTTTTTTTGGATGTGTGTGCTAAGCTGGCATTGAATAATACTGCTTCCAGCACTTTTGCATTTCAGGAGGATTTTATCACGTGTGTTGATTTACTCTTTACTTGCACATATCCTGTGCCAGAGGTATTTTTGTTTCATTTTAATTACTGGATTCTTTTAAATTGAAGCCTAAAGCCGCTGCATCTTAGCTGGTACAAATCTCATTTTATCCCTGGGATGCCAGACACATCCCTGTCCTCCACTGCGTTACCCCACTTAACCCCTTTTAATCGGACTATTTCAGAATCCACTTAACAGGACAAATGTGCATTTGCTCAATCTGCCCAGCGTGTATTCCCTCCAACACCCAGAAGTTAGCACTTTACCTGCTTCTCTGCTAATCTTGGATGTCAGCCATTGCAAAATAGGCCTCTCTCTAGCTGAAAACAAAGGTCTGTCTTAAACTCACTCGAATTCCAAGTCTTTGCAGCTAAGGAGTTTACGATATTGTCACCAACGCTCAGCCAGAGCCCTCAGCAAAGTTCCTAATCTCTGTTGGAATTCAGTCATTCAGGGTCACTACTTTCACTGAGCAGAGAGCTTCATAAAGGATGTGTCTCTGCTGCATTCATTACCTGTGTTTCCTGTCTAGTGTTTTTCCTTTCTTCATACAGTGCTTGTCCAGGAACTGGGACTACTTCCTGCTATGCATCTGTACCGCACTTAGCATAATGGGGGCCCATTTCTGTCCAGGGTCTCTAGATGACAGAACAATACAAATTATAAGGGACTGACCGAACACAAACATTAAACATGATTCTTTTCATGGCTTTTTATTAAGAATCGACAGTTGAACTTGCTAAAGCCATTCTGAATCGACTTGTGGTTCTTCCAGGCTTCTCTGCCTTGTTTCAGGCCATTTGCTCATGTGGTGGGGGTAGTTTGCATTGTGGGAATGGCAGGCCTGCCAACAGGGGGGCTAAAAGGGAGCAGTTGCCCCAGGGTCTGGTGATGGCTGCCGCTGCTACTGTAAAAGCCCTTTAAATAGCAGTTGGACAGCTTTCAGGACTGGAGGAGGATGTGCTCTGGTTGGCACTGGGGCTGTCTTGGCCCCGCCCCTTCCACTGAAGCCCCACCCCTTCCACTCAAGGCTCCGCCCCACCTTGCCAAGCGGCCTGGGGAGGCTGTTGGCACCCTTGGGGAGTGTCCATTGGTCCCAATCAAGTACTGGGACCCTGTTGTGCTGGGAGCTGTACAAACTCACTGTAATAGGTGGTCTTCGAGGGAGGGCATAGACTTCAAGAGGGTGTCAAAAGTGGCCATTAGGCTGTAAGAACTAGAATACCCTTGTTGTGAATTGTGCAACGAAGGTATTGAGGATGTTTAATCCCTTGAGCGTGATGGCTGATGCATTTAGGGCCTGGACCATCTTTAACTGAAATCAACAGCATGAGGGTCCTGGATTTCCCACTCAGATAAATGGCTTTGTGAATTTGTAATGCCGTTTTTGTTTGGAGTGCTCAGTCTAGCATAGATCAGATGGCTGCTCTTCAGACCGCTGCCAAGGGCCGAGGCAGGAAAGGGGCAGGACTAATTCCTCCTGGATGATGGTGACTGACTGCAAAAAGTGAAATAAATGGTCTGCTCAAACTAGCATTAAACCTTACTAGAAGGGCTCTCTCACGAGATTCTCCCACCAGCACCACCATTGAAGAACACTCCTCGGGGTGGTGGGGTGATGTAGGCAAGGACCCACATGCCAGTCTTTATCCATATGGGTTGTGGCTGCATCCTCTTAGCCACCATTGTGTTTAGATTGCAAGGTCTTTGGGACAGGGACTGTATGCATACTCTTAGACTATCCATAGCAATTATAACAGTAACATCCATGTATATAAGAAGCAGCTCTTTGGTTGCCTTTTTCACTGGCAGATCTCCAAATGTTGGACAAAGGAGGTCAGTATCGTGGTGTACAAATGGGGAAACTGAGGCACACAACTGCGACATGACTTGCATAACGGCACCGAGCAGGCTAGTAGCAAAGTTCAGAGTCAGGGCCTCGGAGTCAGAATCCATTCCTCTATCTGGTAGACCACACTGCCTCTCCCAGCACAACGGGGCTGTGCTCCCAGATTTTGACCCAAAGCTCATGTAGCGGTGCTCCATGACAAATAATAGAATAGTGCTGAACACAGTGGCTGTCACAGTTTCAACCACAGTGAAACCACAGGCGAGAAGCTGGTGGGTCCTGTCGACTCTAATCTCCATTTGGCAAATGCTGAGGTTAGCTCCAGTCACTGGGCTATGTCTGAGTCACACTTTCTGATGTCGTGGCTGTGAACTGGAGTATTTCCATTCCCAGAATGGCTGTGGTAAGTGCATGTGCAAGTCTGTGTTTGAGAGAGTGGTGCCAGGAAAGTCATACACGTAAGGATGCAGCACCAAATATATTATACGAAGATTTACCCGCCGTTGATCAGGCCCCCACCTCAATTAATTCTAAATGAAAAGGCACCTGCTTCATTGAAATCACTGCTCTGGAGTGGGGCTGGGGTTGAGAGATTCAGTGTGCAGGCTGGTCCAGGGAGAGGACTACCTCAGCCCTCTCTCATCGCTGCAACTTGGGGCCAGGTGAAAAGCGCCTCTCCATGGCCGCTGCAGCTCCAGTGGGCTCAGCTGGGGGAGGGGAGCATGTCCCCTGGCTGGGGCAGGTCCAGGTTTGTCTGCCTCCTGCTCTCTCCAGGCAGAGTGAGGAATGCAACAAACTCTGCACTTTTCCCTCACTCCCTGATGAAGGGGAACAGTCAGCAATATCCCCGTACAAACTGGGGGGGGAGGTGCTTCAGCCTCCCCCCCACTTTCCTTAAAGGGCTCCTGGAGGGTGGGAGGCTCAGGGCTGGGGCACCCCCAGCCAGCCCCTTTCACCTGGCTCTTTTCTGTTGGGTTAAAAGTCTGGTTTGGGCACCGGAAGTCTGGCTGGATGTTATCAATGGCAGGAGACCCCTGAGGGCCGCTGGAGCATCTGAGACTGCTGCTGAGGTGAGACTTCCAGATCCTCCCAGGGAAAAGCTGTTGGCTCTGTCATGGGAAGAGACAAATGTGGTGGAATTGAGGGTGGTGAGTGCAGTGGGGCTGGAGGAAATCCTGACAGTGAGTGAATTTCCTTTGGGGTGCAGAATTCACAGGCAGGCATCCAAACCCAACTCTCCACGACAGCAGATACCGAGAGGTCTGCAATCCCAGAGAACAACGAAGGGACACACTCTCCTTCTACCTTCCCTAGCCTCATCCCTTCCTGGTCCCTTTCCAGGGGGCTGGATGGCTAATCCAGTCTCTCTCTTGCTCTCTCCCCTGGCTGTCCATGTGGTTACATCAGAGGTGACTTTTCCCCTTGCAGCTAACCAGATGCAGTGTGATCACAGGGTTTCTGCTGCCGTTTGACTAATTTAAAGACACCAGATTTTTCTTTTTTTTGCATAAGTGAAACCCATAAGGCTGGGGGCCATATTTTTAAAACTTAATGGGCCAAATTAAGTCTTTGCATAAATGGGGGTGGCTGACCATGGTTTCTGGCTTGTCAAATCCAGAGTGGAGTATGTTGCAGCATTTTCCTCAACCAGCAAGATGCATCCAAAAATTCCCCTGCTCTGGTTTCGGGGACTGGGAGCAGGTGAGGAGCTGTTCATGGGTTGGCCTATGTAGGAAGCGAATCTCAAAGATCGGTTTTCGGGTCCCAGCTCTTCCAGTCACAAAGGCCAGGCCCAAGGTCACACAGGCAATCTCTCCATGCCCATCTGTAGCAAACTGTTGATACAGCCAGCATCACCATGGTGCTGTGTTCTCAGTTGTTACCATAATACAAACTGTACTCACACTAATACACACCTTCTGTTATGATGTAGGGCAGTGTTTCCCAATTTTATTTGGCCATGGAACCCTTTTAAACTCGGAAGAATTTTGCAGAACCCCTCATAACAGTCTTATATACGGAGCTGAAAAAGTAGACCACAAATAAGTAAGGATAATAATTAACAAATGCTTCTTTAAATTTTTGTATTAATTGGCTGTTCGAAGCAGTTTCAATCAGGTTTTCATAATCTTGCATAGAAAAACCAACTGGCTTTTCTGTTATACCTAATAGATGTTGAATCTGGGTATTGTTGTCATTTATGGTTGGAAAATACTTCATGATGTTTGTGTATAAATCGCGAAGATAATCTGCAATGTCGCTACGAATATCTTCATCAAGTTCGCATTTGTTTTCTTCAAGGAAGTCATTCAGGGATGGGAAACAATCCAGATTATTTTGTCCTACAGACGAGATCGCACCTCTGACTGACTGGGCACGCAGCACTGAGTAGTGACATCATCGTCCCCGCTCTCTGGCTAAGCTGGCGTTTTGCAGGGACACTTATTGTGGCAAACACAAATGACAAAAGTTTTCAGTAAAATTAATAAATGCTTAAATATTACATTTTTAATCATAAAATGTTACTGTAATGGAATTTTCTCGCGGAACCCTTATTTTCACTTCACGGAACCTCGGGGTTCTGCAGAACACCATTTGGGAAACACTGATGTAGGGGCTGGTCGAGGCTGTCAGTAACATGTTTCACCATTGACTTAAATGAGGGGATGATTGGGCTTTGTTAAACAGTTGTTGTCTTGATTATTTAATCCTGCGCAAAGTTTTGCAGGTCACTTTTTTTTTCTAGCGGCTTTTCCTTAACCAGCATACCCCGCCATTAACTGGCAAGAAAGGAAATGTTTTTAGACACTTCATTTATTTTAAGTTGACCTCAGCTCCCAAAAGGAAGGGCTGGACTTAGCTGCCTGGTCTCCCGGGGCATAAAGATTGGGGCTGTCAGTGACAACCATGTGTTTTGAATGCCATTAATTAGCTGGAGTTCCATTCCTCTTGCATTCTGGAGTAGCAGTTCCCTTCATTAACAAGGAGACAAATGCACCCTCCAGACAGCTCAGCGGAGTTCCAGAAACCTTCCGGTCTCCTCATGGGAGAGTGCATTCTAGTCTGGGACTGGATTTACAGTACTGTCATGCATTATTCAGATGAAATAATGCATATTCTAGCGCTGCAATTGTACAGGGCAAGGGAGAGTAATTCCAAAGAAATCTGCAGCCTATTGATATTAATATTCAAAGCATTAATGAACTCCTGTCGAGAGAGCAGGCGGGCAGGCGTGTGTGTGTTTTTAAAACGCTCTTATTAGATTCTCATTCTTACCAGAAGGTGATAAATCCTCTCCGAACAAAGTGGTTCGCAACACCTAGTGCCGCTTTGCAGCGCAATGAAAACTATTCAGGTGTTTGGCAAGTCTTTCTTAATGGAGGAAATCCGTGATTTGTGGGCATATGTTATTTTGAACTACCATAAGCTCAAATCCAGAGGCTTAAATTTACTCTCTGATGCTTCCAGATTAACTGGCCAAAGTCCCGGGGAAAAAAAAAAGAAACAGATTTGGAAGGTCAAAGTCTGAATTGAGCATCTTTAAAAATACATGAGCTTCCAATTTTGGGTGCCTCTTTTGACTGAGAGTCTGGGTTCTTGATTTTAAATGCTGTTTATGTCTGCAGAACAATAAATAATTAACTAGCTAGCAGAGCTGTAGATTTCTTTAATTGGCAATAGAAATTGACTTTATTTGGGGGGGAGAGTAAGGGGGATCTTGGTGGATCATCTTCTTAATAGCATTCGCCTTTGATCATGAATTTTATATGTTAAGTATTTCTAAGAAGAAAAAAAGCAGAAGTTAATTTAAGTAAGGCTTATCACACTAATTGGTATTAAAAAACCAAGCCTTGTTTGTTTAAAGTCAGTGTTTTAGATATCATTAAATTTCCATATTCCCAGCAATATGGCACTTATTTTAAGGTCTAAAATGTTGCTAGAAAAGCCCCTTTCTTTAAATGAGTAAATAAGATTTAGCTCTTGTGCTACCTAGCTGTTTCTATGGAAACCAGTTTTTAGTACCTAGTAGACTGCTCGAAATCTGAATCGCTCCATATGCAGTCACATACCAGCCCACGGGAGACTTGCAATAAAACTCAACCAAATGGTTAACTCCCCAAATGGTTGCTGCTCACAAGTTACTGGTCTCCATGCAGGAGTAACTGAGTGAAAGGCATTGGCTGGTTTTACACCCTGGATGATCTAACGCTCCCTCTGGCCTTAAAAATCCTTGCACTGATTAACAAGCTGTGTGTGTATCACGGCGCATCGCTATTGTCATTATATCACATGCAATCATTATGTATCATTAGGGTTGGAATACGACCCCCCCCCCCGGTAGCATTTTAATGTTTCGTAGGCGTGAGCTAGTGATGGTGTCGGCATAGCCCA
Organism: Pelochelys cantorii; assembly: GCA_032595735.1. Taxonomy (NCBI): domain Eukaryota; kingdom Metazoa; phylum Chordata; order Testudines; family Trionychidae; genus Pelochelys; species Pelochelys cantorii. The sequence continues at coordinate 9,988,298 of CM064347.1, forward strand.
GGTGCTTAAAGAATGAGCAATACAACTCTGCCTGTGCACTTCATTTTCGACCAGCATAAACGACACCCCTTCTAATAAACTAAAGGAATAACTCGACTAGCTGGCAGCTATAGTAGGCTCTTACCTTCCATGTGGACCAACTGCTAGAGGTGTGGTGTCCAACTTGCTAGCCACATGTGGCTGTTTGGCTGGTTGAGTGTGACTAGACTGCTTCAGAACTGGTTGGACACCACGGTGCTAGAAGGATGGTACATATACGTTTGAGCCTCTCTAATCCGGGACTCTCTGGTCTAGGGATGTTGCTGGACCAGAGAGCTACGGCAGCTGGGAGCAGGGGCCGGCCAGCAATCTGGTGACAGGAAGGCCAGCAGCCAGGAGCCCAACTGGAGCCAGGAGTGGATCCGGGGCAGGGGCTGGCAGCCTGGCTCCGGGGACGGAGTCAGCAGGCAGGAGAGGAGCCCAGCAGCCAGGAGGCTAGTGGCCCCACTAGGAGAGCACGGCAGCCCCCCAGGAGAGCCTGGCAGCTGGCAGCTGGCAGCAGAGAAGCCAGCATTGACCTCCCTTGGTCTGACAAACTCCCTGGTGTGGTACCAGTCAGGTTCAGAGGGTGCCTGACTAGAGAGGTCCAACCATATTTTATGGTCCTGTTGCGCTTGGATTGCTCCAAATGCCATTCACATACCCTAACCTCAGCAATATCTGAGCAATACTGAATTCAGGCTAACTCTTATAAGGGTGCATTAAGGAGCGAGAAGATGCAGAATGGCCTTAATACACCTGCATAGGATCCAAGCATAGGTTGCCATTAGCACTCCCTGAGCACAAGGAGGGGGAAGGGTACCGGATAATGAGTCCCCAATAGCTATCTGGCAGTGAGAGAGAGAGAGAGACAGCACAGCTGGGGATGTGTCCAGAACCCCCCAACCTTGAGAGCCTGCTGGTGCCAGAAGGAGCACATGCTGCTTAATTTCTGAAGGCCCATGTATAATCTATATACTAACTTCTTCATCTCCGACCACCTCTTTGACTACAATATGAGCAGTTCCCGCTAACCTTTTTTTTTATCCATGTGCAGAATAATTTTTGTTACGTGCACCGAGGCATGTGTGGATGGGCACCACCAGTAGTATCACATGGTGCTGGCTGTGAATGTGCTGCTGATCAGCTGGGCGGCATTTGAATCTCTCCTTAGCCGCTGCACAAGTGCATAGCTTACTGGGAGCACTGAGTATACTGGCTTGCTGGGTCTGGCATTTGACTGGGAGTCAGGCATTGTAAGCTGACTTCTGCCGTGCTGTGTGATCCCGAGCAGGTCCTTTCACAGCTGTTTACCTCAGTTTCCCCATCCCTAAAAAGAGAGTCATGTTCTTTTGTAAAGTTCTTTAAGATCTGAAGTTGAGACGCACTGGCTGGGTCAGATCCAAAGCCCAGTGATGTGAGTGAAAATGCCTCCTCTGCCTTGCAGTGAGCAATGGGTCCGTAAGAGCAAAGTGATATTTGTTGTTCAGCTTTGGAGTCTGGGTGAGGCATAACTGTGTAAGTAAATGACAAGCCAAAAAGGCTCCCTATGTTATTGCAAGTATTATTAAAGCATAATTATGTGATTAGCACTGGGTAACAGAACATCTCTCTCTCTGTGGCCAGCAGGGCCAAAGGATCCATATTTTCATTTTCTTTTCAACGACACAACTTTTAGAGATGACCGTAGCATTTTTCTTCGTGCTTGACGAAGTAGAAAAGGCCTTGTGGAATGCACATCGTCTTTATACAGACCTCCAGGTTACTGTGTGGTATGTTGTAGGGATGTAATAGTATAGTCGGTTAACCGATTAACCAATAAGCAAAAGCTTATAGGTTAATGCTATAGACTACATGTGTTTCCCCCCTTTCCCCTACCAGATAATTTTTTAGCAGGGTGGCCAGCAGCCTGGTTCCATCCTGGCTTGCGCCGGGTTTGGGACCTACCCCCACTACGGCTCTGCATTTAAAGTGTATTAGGAGCCAGGTGGGCAGGCAGCCCAGCTCAGTTCCAGTTCACGCCAGGTCCGAGAGCTCCGATCCCAACTGGAGAAGGGCTGCTGCCACTCCGCACTGCTGCCTCTTTATCAGAGGAAGCAGCACAGGGTGACAGGCAGCCGGTCCACGAGGGGAGCTGTTTTTTAAACTGGTTCCCCTCGCGGATCAGCTCCCGCCTGGCACCCTGCGCTGCTGCCTCTAATACAGAGGCAGCAGCACTGAGTGGCAGGGGGCTCCTTGGGAGTGGCCGCAGCCCACTGGCTGCCAGCCCTGCCCCCCAAGACGATAGACTAGTCGACTAACCAATAAGAATTCATGGGGTTAGTCGACTATTCAATTAACCAATATTTAACATCCCCAGTGTGTTTGTAATTTAAAGTATGCACCAAATCTCTGGATCTATCCCCAGGGCTGAAGGGAGCATAGAGAAGGTCACCATTCAGTTGGATGGCTGAAGACAGATGGGCTTTCTGTTCTTTGCTCGTATGTCAAAGGATCATTTCATTTAAGCAATTAGCAACCTGCTGAAAGGTTGGAAATAAAATCACATTGAATCCAAGTGTTGCTTTGTGTTGGCTAGTTTGTGTTAGTGCTGGAGAGTGTACACCCACTGTGTGCAGCCTGCACCATTCAGTCATCAGTCATATGTCAGTCTCAATTTGAACCTTCTCCTGTCTGTAGCCATTATGTTGCATCTCACCTGTTCTCTGTCTCCTGTCCGCTCTTTATGAATGGGGATATTTGCATGATAAGAGGATCAGATTCCTTAAAACAGTTCATCTGACCACCCTCCCCTCCACGGTTTTATTCCCTGTAATCTTCTGTTTATGAAATCACATTCAGTTGCTGTGGAAACTCACGGTGATGTCACAAAGAAAGGGTTGTGTTCAGAGGTGGGTAAATACACAGGAGCGGAATTCTTTAAGGCAAACTTTGATCTGTGTGTGCATACCAAGGTCACTTGCAGTCAGGAGGGGAGAACATATGCTATGAAGATAATCTGGGGTGGGCAAATACCGATCCGCAGCCGGATCTGGTTCCCAGAGTTAGCCCCTGGCAGGCCATCAGCTATTTACCTACACCTCCGCAGTTATGGGTGATGGTAGCTCCCGTTGGCTGCGGATCGCTGTTCCCGGCCAATGGGAGCTGTGGGAAGCAGTGTTGCAGTCCGCGCCGCTCTCCACAGTTCCCATTGGCTGGGAACGGCGATCCGCGGCCAATGGGAGCTGCCATCGCCCGTACCTGCTGAGGCGCTGGCCCGCCATTAGCTAACCCTGGCGAACTTCCACCATTTTATTGCCCACCCCTGATTTATAATTGCAGGGTCTTAAGCGAAGGACCAGGGTCCCCACAAGGTCCACATTGGCCAGCTCTGTGGTATTGGAGACACTAAAAGCTATTTTCTTTGAGCATGGGGGATTGCTGCCCAATGTTACATAAGATCATTGCTGGCAAATGCAGCAATGGTCACATTTGCCTGTCCCCTTCCTCCTGTCTTGGCAGGCCAATGGCTTTCCCCAAGCAGCCACGGTCTTCTGCCATCATGTCCCTCCCAGGGCCATTGATGTGACCCACTTGGGTGGGTCCTTGGCCGATTGCTAAGTAGGTGGTGGGGGAAACAGCCGCTGCTGTGACTCACAAGTGGCTGGATCGCTCGTGGGGAATGGCCTTCGGGGTGGTGCCTGTACTACGCAGGGACCCTGGAAAGGCCTCTAGGGCCTCTGGGACTGCCCAAGAGGCCTTTGCTGTGTGAGTAACTTGACTCTCCATATTCTAGCCAGTAGGGAAATGGGGCCAAACCCCATTCCCCAGCAGCCATCCCTTGAATGCCATTAAACAGCAAATGTACCCGATCGACTTCTGATCTCCTCTACATCAGTGTAAATGAAAGGCGATTGGGTTCATTCTCCCTCGCACGGTGGTGTAAATCAGGACTCATCCTCTGGCGCTGTTTATTATTTATATTGTGATCATATCGCGAGGCCAGACTTTGTGTTCCAGGCCCATTTGTACTGTTAATCAAAAATAAATTATTCCCTACCTTACCTACCTTTAAATTATGCTCCATTTAAACTTTCTAAACGATCTTCTGTGACTGTCAAATACAAGAATATGCCTGTTAAATGGAGTTCCGGAGTATCACAATACTTTTCATGGGGCTTTTTAAAATCATTTCTGGGTGCTTTTTCTGCAAAGTTTTTCCCCATGACAGCTGTATTGCTCCTCTGTTGTCTTACCAGCACCCAATTTTAAAACAGTCTGCCTGCAACACATGGGGGCTCAGTGGATAGTACATACAAATTCATGCAAACTCTCTCCAATTGCTGAGATGCTCTGAAGTTAAAAAATCCGGTAATGAACGTGCTCATTGTAACCCCAGAGTTGTGCACTTAACAGGTCACCGTTTTATTTAACTCACTTTATTTGAAGATTGTCCTGGAGTGGGGTATCCATTACACACTCATTATGCTTCACAATACAATGCCAAACACTAGGAGCTGACACAGCAGTTCTCAGGCAAATGTATCCCATGGCACTTAACAAGGAAAACACAGTGCTAGACATGCACAAGTACTCTTGTCAGAGAGAGAAAGACAGAGAAGGAAAAGACAAGGGCTAGGAGAGGAAGTACGTGACTCTGTAGGCTCTTTCACCAAGAGTGGCATGGTATGGTATCACCACCCTTATTTCTGTGCTGTGCTGCTGGCAGGGCGCTGCTTTCAGAGCTGGGCACCCGGCCAACAGCCGCTGCTCAGCTCTGAAGGCAGCGCAGAAGCAAGGTAGGCAGTCCGACCCCCCTAAAGTAACTTCATGACCCGCTTGCTACTCCCTTTTGGGTCAGAACCCTCAATTTGAAAGACTCCGGTCTCGCCCATGAAATCAATTTTCTAGAGGGCAAAAGCACACAAGACCAGATTTCACAGGGAGAGAGCAGATCTCATGGTCTGTGGCGTGCTTTTCATGGCTCTGAGTTTGGTAGGGCCCTACCCGTAGGGTCGCTACTTGGAGGAGGAGGAGGAGGAGGAGGGGAGGTTACTTGCTGTGTGCGGTAACAGGGAGTCCTTCTAGATCTGCATGTCTATAGGTGCAGCCCCATCCCTTTCTCCTTCCCCTCTGCTTTGCAGTCTCCCTGGTGGCACTTGGCAGTGGAAAGGGAATGGAGGGCTGTTGGCCCATGGAGAAGTATATAGCCTCAGCACGGGGACACGGGGAAGTGTGGGGTGAGTGTACGGAGGAGCCAAACAGGCACTGCCATCAACAATGGCAAAGGCTCAGGGGCATTGTGCACCAGAAATGGAGCATCCGGGGATGTCTGTGTGTGGGGGGAGAGTCCATCTCAAATACTGCAGTTATGTCACTTGGGGTTCCGAGAAGAACACTGAGAGGAGAGAGGAACAGCAATGAGCTTTAAGTGCTTTATTCAGTTGATTTTCGAGCTCAGGGCAGATGCCCCACAGCTGGAATCTACCCGAAACCGTACAGAGGTGAGATGCCCTCCCTGTCCCCTTGGTCTTTCCTCCTGGAGTCAGAGGCACTCATGCGCTTTCCAGCAGAACGTCTTTCCAAGGCGGACAATGTTAGGAAGTCACTTCCACACTCCACGTGGTCCGGGACAGAGGAGCAGCAAGTGCCTCCCGGTTCCCGTCTCCTGTTTTCATCGCAGCACATTCATTCATCTTGGCTTTCCCCTGGGCGTGTTTTCATGGGCCTGTTGGAACGTTGCTTGGGGACTTGGCCATTGGAGGATCCATCTGGGACCTTGACACCAGCCCATCTGAGAACACTGAAGGCAGAAACCTCCCTTCTCCTCCTTGATCTCCTGGAATACTGCAAGGAAGGAGCACAAAACAATTTGTAAAGTTTTCTAATCTGTTCATTGCTAAACCAGAGTCACGATCTTGGGAGGGACTGGAAAGGGGGGGTAGGGATGAGGGCTCCTACTCCTGGTGTTTGAGGCTTTGAAATTTCCCATGCTACAGTCCAGCTTCCCTTCCACGCACCAAGCCCAGCAACTGGACAAATCTAAACAGCATCCAAGTGGGGCCTTTGGATGAGAATCGAATTATCCCAAGTCTGCACCCTTCCCCCAAGCGGGGCTAAAACCTGTATGGCCCAGAGCTCAGGGGGCTCTTTGTTCCTCCGCCACAAAGCTACTAGCTGCAATCCCAGGCAAAGGAGAGTGTGAGACATGTCCATCGAAGTGCCCATTGATTCCCTCTCACGCGTGCAATGTCTCTGGGTGTGTCCCCCTGACTCCCTCCCCTTCACCCCTCTTCCACTCAGTGCAACAAGCCGGGGCGGCCGTAGAGACACAGAGCTAGCTTGTGCCCGTGCTGTGACCGGAAGAGGAGAGTTAAGGCCTTTGCAGTGCACAGCGTGGCCAGTCCCCTGCCCTTGCTCGGAGTGAGCGGGCGCGACTGTCTATCCTCCGCCAGGGGCTGGGCCCTCTTCGCCCCTGGCAGTCGACCTGTCGGTTCAGATTGGACAGTCGAAAGAGGGTGAACTCTGCTGTCTCGATGCAACACAGCAACTAGCCCCCGGGAGAAGCCTGTAGCCGTTCCCCCTTGGGAACGAGAAGGGGTTTTACCCCTGGTCCTCACCCTTACCCGCTAGTCTGATTCGCACCATCTCGTGGAGGGAATTCAATGCCACTCGGAGAGACTGACTCCAGCAGAATGTGGGGCTGCTGTTTTCAGCTCTGACTTCATCCCTCTCTCCTCTGCCTTTTGGGATTTCAGTGGAATTGTTCTGCCAAATGTCTCCTTTGGGCTGTGCCCCTCCTAGGGTCCATGTGGCAGCTTGGTGGGAAGAAGAGAGCTCTCTGCAGCTTGGCAGGTGCCCTAATGTAATTCTTGCAGTTCGATGGGGAAGGAGCGTTGTCCAGCCGGGCTGGGAGAAGTCGGGACTCAGGATACCACTCAGAGACTTGTTCAGTTCCCCAACCCAGGCCACAACAGCTCCTTCAGATAAGCCCTCGGGACCAGGAATCCCCTGATCTGCGAGGATCTCTCTTTGCCGGCCAAACCCCTAGATACCGTCCGATCTCCCTGTTTCTCTAACACCACCCTGCCAGGCAAACTCCCCAGGCCCTCAGCGCCCAACTCAACCCATTGAGCCAGAACAGACACAACACTCGTCTCTTTGCTTTCACATCCCTGTTGCGTGGTCTGGCGGCCTCCCAGAGCCATTCGACAAAATCCCAGAAGTTACCCAACATTCCCTGTGCCAGGAAAATCCCAGAATCCACTGGCCTCACAGCCTCATCTCCCAAGCTGTTGGCATTGGCACAACTTCACTGATTTAGGGACCCCAACTCTGTTTTACACACACACATACACACGGCAGAAATAGCTTAAAATCTGCCCCAGCGCAACCGGGTGCCAGTTAATCGTTGCCCGGTAAGCGTGCGGGTAAGGCAGTTAGAGGTAACCGGTTGAGCCTTTACATCCCTCTTTCTGTTCTGTTCATTTCTAAAGTAGGGTCATTATCTCTGGCAGCAAGGGGGAGGGATCCCACGCCCTGGTGTTTGAAGGTTTGGAGTTGGCCCGGCTGCCGTCCAGTTTACGTTCCTTGCACCAAGCCCAGCAAACTGTCTCGATTTCATGAGCATCCAAGGACGAGAATCCGCCCTTCCCAAGTCTGCGCCCCTCTGCCCCAAGGTGGGGCTTAAACCCAGATGGGTCCAGACATCAGGGGGCTCTTGGTTCCTCCCCCACAAAGCTGCTGGGTGCAATGCCAGGCCGAGGAGAGTGTGAGACATGTCCATGGAAGTGCCCATTGATTCCCTCTCACGCGTGCAATGTCTCCGGGTGTGTCCCCCTGACTCCCTCCCCTTCACCCCTCTTCCACTCAGTGCAACAAGCCGGGGCGGCCGTAGAGACACAGAGCTAGCTTGTGCCCGTGCTGTGACCGGAAGAGGAGAGTTAAGGCCTTTGCAGTGCACAGCGTGGCCAGTCCCCTGCCCTTGCTCGGAGTGAGCGGGCGCGACTGTCTATCCTCCGCCAGGGGCTGGGCCCTCTTCGCCCCTGGCAGTCGACCTGTCGGTTCAGATTGGACAGTCGAAAGAGGGTGAACTCTGCTGTCTCGATGCAACACAGCAACTAGCCCCCGGGAGAAGCCTGTAGCCGTTCCCCCTTGGGAACGAGAAGGGGTTTTACCCCTGGTCCTCACCCTTACCCGCTAGTCTGATTCGCACCATCTCGTGGAGGGAATTCAATGCCACTCGGAGAGACTGACTCCAGCAGAATGTGGGGCTGCTGTTTTCAGCTCTGACTTCATCCCTCTCTCCTCTGCCTTTTGGGATTTCAGTGGAATTGTTCTGCCAAATGTCTCCTTTGGGCTGTGCCCCTCCTAGGGTCCATGTGGCAGCTTGGTGGGAAGAAGAGAGCTCTCTGCAGCTTGGCAGGTGCCCTAATGTAATTCTTGCAGTTCGATGGGGAAGGAGCGTTGTCCAGCCGGGCTGGGAGAAGTCGGGACTCAGGATACCACTCAGAGACTTGTTCAGTTCCCCAACCCAGGCCACAACAGCTCCTTCAGATAAGCCCTCGGGACCAGGAATCCCCTGATCTGCGAGGATCTCTCTTTGCCGGCCAAACCCCTAGATACCGTCCGATCTCCCTGTTTCTCTAACACCACCCTGCCAGGCAAACTCCCCAGGCCCTCAGCGCCCAACTCAACCCATTGAGCCAGAACAGACACAACACTCGTCTCTTTGCTTTCACATCCCTGTTGCGTGGTCTGGCGGCCTCCCAGAGCCATTCGACAAAATCCCAGAAGTTACCCAACATTCCCTGTGCCAGGAAAATCCCAGAATCCACTGGCCTCACAGCCTCATCTCCCAAGCTGTTGGCATTGGCACAACTTCACTGATTTAGGGACCCCAACTCTGTTTTACACACACACATACACACGGCAGAAATAGCTTAAAATCTGCCCCAGCGCAACCGGGTGCCAGTTAATCGTTGCCCGGTAAGCGTGCGGGTAAGGCAGTTAGAGGTAACCGGTTGAGCCTTTACATCCCTCTTTCTGTTCTGTTCATTTCTAAAGTAGGGTCATTATCTCTGGCAGCAAGGGGGAGGGATCCCACGCCCTGGTGTTTGAAGGTTTGGAGTTGGCCCGGCTGCCGTCCAGTTTACGTTCCTTGCACCAAGCCCAGCAAACTGTCTCGATTTCATGAGCATCCAAGTGGGACCTTTGGACGAGAATCCGCCCTTCCCAAGTCTGCGCCCCTCTGCCCCAAGGTGGGGCTTAAACCCAGATGGGTCCAGACATCAGGGGGCTCTTGGTTCCTCCCCCACAAAGCTGCTGGGTGCAATGCCAGGCCGAGGAGAGTGTGAGACATGTCCATGGAAGTGCCCATTGATTCCCTCTCACGCGTGCAATGTCTCCGGGTGTGTCCCCCTGACTCCCTCCCCTTCACCCCTCTTCCACTCAGTGCAACAAGCCGGGGCGGCCGTAGAGACACAGAGCTAGCTTGTGCCCGTGCTGTGACCGGAAGAGGAGAGTTAAGGCCTTTGCAGTGCACAGCGTGGCCAGTCCCCTGCCCTTGCTCGGAGTGAGCGGGCGCGACTGTCTATCCTCCGCCAGGGGCTGGGCCCTCTTCGCCCCTGGCAGTCGACCTGTCGGTTCAGATTGGACAGTCGAAAGAGGGTGAACTCTGCTGTCTCGATGCAACACAGCAACTAGCCCCCGGGAGAAGCCTGTAGCCGTTCCCCCTTGGGAACGAGAAGGGGTTTTACCCCTGGTCCTCACCCTTACCCGCTAGTCTGATTCGCACCATCTCGTGGAGGGAATTCAATGCCACTCGGAGAGACTGACTCCAGCAGAATGTGGGGCTGCTGTTTTCAGCTCTGACTTCATCCCTCTCTCCTCTGCCTTTTGGGATTTCAGTGGAATTGTTCTGCCAAATGTCTCCTTTGGGCTGTGCCCCTCCTAGGGTCCATGTGGCAGCTTGGTGGGAAGAAGAGAGCTCTCTGCAGCTTGGCAGGTGCCCTAATGTAATTCTTGCAGTTCGATGGGGAAGGAGCGTTGTCCAGCCGGGCTGGGAGAAGTCGGGACTCAGGATACCACTCAGAGACTTGTTCAGTTCCCCAACCCAGGCCACAACAGCTCCTTCAGATAAGCCCTCGGGACCAGGAATCCCCTGATCTGCGAGGATCTCTCTTTGCCGGCCAAACCCCTAGATACCGTCCGATCTCCCTGTTTCTCTAACACCACCCTGCCAGGCAAACTCCCCAGGCCCTCAGCGCCCAACTCAACCCATTGAGCGAGAACAGACACAACTCTCGTCTCTTTGCTTTCACATCCCTGTTGCGTGGTCTGGCGGCCTCCCAGAGCCATTCGACAAAATCCCAGAAGTTACCCAACATTCCCTGTGCCAGGAAAATCCCAGAATCCACTGGCCTCACAGCCTCATCTCCCAAGCTGTTGGCATTGGCACAACTTCACTGATTTAGGGACCCCAACTCTGTTTTACACACACACATACACACGGCAGAAATAGCTTAAAATCTGCCCCAGCGCAACCGGGTGCCAGTTAATCGTTGCCCGGTAAGCGTGCGGGTAAGGCAGTTAGAGGTAACCGGTTGAGCCTTTACATCCCTCTTTCTGTTCTGTTCATTTCTAAAGTAGGGTCATTATCTCTGGCAGCAAGGGGGAGGGATCCCACGCCCTGGTGTTTGAAGGTTTGGAGTTGGCCCGGCTGCCGTCCAGTTTACGTTCCTTGCACCAAGCCCAGCAAACTGTCTCGATTTCATGAGCATCCAAGTGGGACCTTTGGACGAGAATCCGCCCTTCCCAAGTCTGCGCCCCTCTGCCCCAAGGTGGGGCTTAAACCCAGATGGGTCCAGACATCAGGGGGCTCTTGGTTCCTCCCCCACAAAGCTGCTGGGTGCAATGCCAGGCCGAGGAGAGTGTGAGACATGTCCATGGAAGTGCCCATTGATTCCCTCTCACGCGTGCAATGTCTCCGGGTGTGTCCCCCTGACTCCCTCCCCTTCACCCCTCTTCCACTCAGTGCAACAAGCCGGGGCGGCCGTAGAGACACAGAGCTAGCTTGTGCCCGTGCTGTGACCGGAAGAGGAGAGTTAAGGCCTTTGCAGTGCACAGCGTGGCCAGTCCCCTGCCCTTGCTCGGAGTGAGCGGGCGCGACTGTCTATCCTCCGCCAGGGGCTGGGCCCTCTTCGCCCCTGGCAGTCGACCTGTCGGTTCAGATTGGACAGTCGAAAGAGGGTGAACTCTGCTGTCTCGATGCAACACAGCAACTAGCCCCCGGGAGAAGCCTGTAGCCGTTCCCCCTTGGGAACGAGAAGGGGTTTTACCCCTGGTCCTCACCCTTACCCGCTAGTCTGATTCGCACCATCTCGTGGAGGGAATTCAATGCCACTCGGAGAGACTGACTCCAGCAGAATGTGGGGCTGCTGTTTTCAGCTCTGACTTCATCCCTCTCTCCTCTGCCTTTTGGGATTTCAGTGGAATTGTTCTGCCAAATGTCTCCTTTGGGCTGTGCCCCTCCTAGGGTCCATGTGGCAGCTTGGTGGGAAGAAGAGAGCTCTCTGCAGCTTGGCAGGTGCCCTAATGTAATTCTTGCAGTTCGATGGGGAAGGAGCGTTGTCCAGCCGGGCTGGGAGAAGTCGGGACTCAGGATACCACTCAGAGACTTGTTCAGTTCCCCAACCCAGGCCACAACAGCTCCTTCAGATAAGCCCTCGGGACCAGGAATCCCCTGATCTGCGAGGATCTCTCTTTGCCGGCCAAACCCCTAGATACCGTCCGATCTCCCTGTTTCTCTAACACCACCCTGCCAGGCAAACTCCCCAGGCCCTCAGCGCCCAACTCAACCCATTGAGCCAGAACAGACACAACACTCGTCTCTTTGCTTTCACATCCCTGTTGCGTGGTCTGGCGGCCTCCCAGAGCCATTCGACAAAATCCCAGAAGTTACCCAACATTCCCTGTGCCAGGAAAATCCCAGAATCCACTGGCCTCACAGCCTCATCTCCCAAGCTGTTGGCATTGGCACAACTTCACTGATTTAGGGACCCCAACTCTGTTTTACACACACACATACACACGGCAGAAATAGCTTAAAATCTGCCCCAGCGCAACCGGGTGCCAGTTAATCGTTGCCCGGTAAGCGTGCGGGTAAGGCAGTTAGAGGTAACCGGTTGAGCCTTTACATCCCTCTTTCTGTTCTGTTCATTTCTAAAGTAGGGTCATTATCTCTGGCAGCAAGGGGGAGGGATCCCACGCCCTGGTGTTTGAAGGTTTGGAGTTGGCCCGGCTGCCGTCCAGTTTACGTTCCTTGCACCAAGCCCAGCAAACTGTCTCGATTTCATGAGCATCCAAGTGGGACCTTTGGACGAGAATCCGCCCTTCCCAAGTCTGCGCCCCTCTGCCCCAAGGTGGGGCTTAAACCCAGATGGGTCCAGACATCAGGGGGCTCTTGGTTCCTCCCCCACAAAGCTGCTGGGTGCAATGCCAGGCCGAGGAGAGTGTGAGACATGTCCATGGAAGTGCCCATTGATTCCCTCTCACGCGTGCAATGTCTCCGGGTGTGTCCCCCTGACTCCCTCCCCTTCACCCCTCTTCCACTCAGTGCAACAAGCCGGGGCGGCCGTAGAGACACAGAGCTAGCTTGTGCCCGTGCTGTGACCGGAAGAGGAGAGTTAAGGCCTTTGCAGTGCACAGCGTGGCCAGTCCCCTGCCCTTGCTCGGAGTGAGCGGGCGCGACTGTCTATCCTCCGCCAGGGGCTGGGCCCTCTTCGCCCCTGGCAGTCGACCTGTCGGTTCAGATTGGACAGTCGAAAGAGGGTGAACTCTGCTGTCTCGATGCAACACAGCAACTAGCCCCCGGGAGAAGCCTGTAGCCGTTCCCCCTTGGGAACGAGAAGGGGTTTTACCCCTGGTCCTCACCCTTACCCGCTAGTCTGATTCGCACCATCTCGTGGAGGGAATTCAATGCCACTCGGAGAGACTGACTCCAGCAGAATGTGGGGCTGCTGTTTTCAGCTCTGACTTCATCCCTCTCTCCTCTGCCTTTTGGGATTTCAGTGGAATTGTTCTGCCAAATGTCTCCTTTGGGCTGTGCCCCTCCTAGGGTCCATGTGGCAGCTTGGTGGGAAGAAGAGAGCTCTCTGCAGCTTGGCAGGTGCCCTAATGTAATTCTTGCAGTTCGATGGGGAAGGAGCGTTGTCCAGCCGGGCTGGGAGAAGTCGGGACTCAGGATACCACTCAGAGACTTGTTCAGTTCCCCAACCCAGGCCACAACAGCTCCTTCAGATAAGCCCTCGGGACCAGGAATCCCCTGATCTGCGAGGATCTCTCTTTGCCGGCCAAACCCCTAGATACCGTCCGATCTCCCTGTTTCTCTAACACCACCCTGCCAGGCAAACTCCCCAGGCCCTCAGCGCCCAACTCAACCCATTGAGCCAGAACAGACACAACACTCGTCTCTTTGCTTTCACATCCCTGTTGCGTGGTCTGGCGGCCTCCCAGAGCCATTCGACAAAATCCCAGAAGTTACCCAACATTCCCTGTGCCAGGAAAATCCCAGAATCCACTGGCCTCACAGCCTCATCTCCCAAGCTGTTGGCATTGGCACAACTGCACTGATTTAGGGACCCCAACTCTGTTTTACACACACACATACACACGGCAGAAATAGCTTAAAATCTGCCCCAGCGCAACCGGGTGCCAGTTAATCATTGCCCGGTAAGCGTGCGGGTAAGGCAGTTAGAGGTAACCGGTTGAGCCTTTACATCCCTCTTTCTGTTCTGTTCATTTCTAAAGTAGGGTCATTATCTCTGGCAGCAAGGGGGAGGGATCCCACGCCCTGGTGTTTGAAGGTTTGGAGTTGGCCCGGCTGCCGTCCAGTTTACGTTCCTTGCACCAAGCCCAGCAAACTGTCTCGATTTCATGAGCATCCAAGTGGGACCTTTGGACGAGAATCCGCCCTTCCCAAGTCTGCGCCCCTCTGCCCCAAGGTGGGGCTTAAACCCAGATGGGTCCAGACATCAGGGGGCTCTTGGTTCCTCCCCCACAAAGCTGCTGGGTGCAATGCCAGGCCGAGGAGAGTGTGAGACATGTCCATGGAAGTGCCCATTGATTCCCTCTCACGCGTGCAATGTCTCCGGGTGTGTCCCCCTGACTCTCTCCCCTTCACCCCTCTTCCACTCAGTGCAACAAGCCGGGGCGGCCGTAGAGACACAGAGCTAGCTTGTGCCCGTGCTGTGACCGGAAGAGGAGAGTTAAGGCCTTTGCAGTGCACAGCGTGGCCAGTCCCCTGCCCTTGCTCGGAGTGAGCGGGCGCGACTGTCTATCCTCCGCCAGGGGCTGGGCCCTCTTCGCCCCTGGCAGTCGACCTGTCGGTTCAGATTGGACAGTCGAAAGAGGGTGAACTCTGCTGTCTCGATGCAACACAGCAACTAGCCCCCGGGAGAAGCCTGTAGCCGTTCCCCCTTGGGAACGAGAAGGGGTTTTACCCCTGGTCCTCACCCTTACCCGCTAGTCTGATTCGCACCATCTCGTGGAGGGAATTCAATGCCACTCGGAGAGACTGACTCCAGCAGAATGTGGGGCTGCTGTTTTCAGCTCTGACTTCATCCCTCTCTCTGCCTTTTGGGATTTCAGTGGAATTGTTCTGCCAAATGACTCCTTTGGGCTGTGCCCTTGCTAGGGTCCATGTCTGGCCCTCCCTCCTCTCTATGTGCCCTGGCAGCTTTGTGGGGGAAGAAGAGAGCTCTCTGCATCTTGGGAGGTGCCCTGATTGAATTCCTGTTGCACGATGGAGAAAAACCTAGAGTGTCAACACCACAGAAATTCTAGAATCCATCATGGTAAGACGCCCCCTTTCCCAGGCTATTGGCATTGGGACAACTTCACTGATTTGAAGATTTCCCTGAACTTGACCCCTCTCTGGATTTTTGTTTGTGTCTCTCTGTGTCTGTCTCTCCCCCGTCCCCTGCCCCCACACAAAGAACTTATCTTTTGCCAGGGACTTCTCTGGGTTTCTCTCTTTTTCCTCTCCTTTTGTCTGGTAAATCTCATCTTTCTCATGTTTGTTTCTCTGTTGTCTCTCCTGCTGCTGTGCTCTTGGGGTCCCTCCGCCCTTGTGACTCAGAGTCAACCCTCTCTTCTACCACTCTGCTAAAATGTCGAGTCTCTTCTGGAAATGCAGCCGGGCCTTGACTCCCTCCTCAGTTGCAGTCGTTCATCTCTGCCTTTCGATTGGGTTTGTCTCTCCAACTTCCGCCTTCCACATCAGTGGTTGTTGGTACGCGACGGCTTCGCTTTGTTTTGCACATCTCTCTGGGGGAGAATTTCGGAAGGGGAAACTTGTGACTTGGTCCTGTGCCGGTGTCCATAGGAGATCTGCCTTTCATGGCCCATCAGCTGATAACCAGGGCACACGAGCCCTGGCCTCCCCATGGCACCGTGAACATGGAGTGGTTGACAGTAACCTGCGGGCTCCTTTCTTCTTCTCCCTTCATGATGCAGCTGGCCAGGAAAAGCTGGGGGGCAGCCTTCACGTTGGTCTGATTGGGACTTTCCCACCAGGGAACTTGTCCAACACAGAACTCACATTGCTTGCGAAGTCTCGTCTTTGTCCTGTTTCATTTCTCCATCCTCTTTCCCCTGCTTTGCCCTGGGGGCTTCTCAGCCTGGGAGCCTAGGTACCCAACCCCTGTACTCCCACCGCACTGTTGAGTGGCTTCTGGAATGGCAGCCAGGCAACGGCTCTGGCTGCGATGACCTCAGTGGTGACATCACAGTGCTGGGCTCTGTGTGGTCAGAATGACATCACACTGTGAAGCTGACTTGCTTTCCTGCTGTCTCCCTTTTTTTCTGCCAGTGTTAGGTGGCATTTCACTCCCCTATGGTTCTGAAAGTGTCTGTTACTAATGATACAGGCGCTGGATTGAGGAGAGTGGGGGTGTTTCCACACCCCTGGCCACAAGTGTTTTTTATCACAGTGTTTCTCAACCTTTTTTTATAAAATACCCCTTTTTCAAAAAAAAATAAAATAAAATAAATTATAAGTACCCCCAGGACCTACAGTTTTCAGACACACAATTTTTTTTTCTACCATTGCAACACATTTGTTTAAGCAACTTTATCATAGCCGGGCGGGTGACAAAATATTTGGGTGTAAAAAGTACAAAAATAATAAAGCGCTGTGAAACTTAAAACAAAAATTCAGTTTTCTCCAAATTTCAGTTGTGTAGATGTACCCCCCTGACTCCTCTCAAGTACTCCCAAGGGTACTCGTACCACTGGTTGAGAAACACTGTTCTATCATATCCAGCGTTTACGGTTTGGCGAGTGACTCTCAGACCCCCACAATAAAAATAGTTCCAGCACCCCATTTACTAAGAGCTAAGTAGTTACCCTCCCTTTCCCTGCTGGGAACAGGGGAGCAGGAAATGTTGTGGTTTGACTATTGGGTCTCTTCTCTGTTACATGAGCTACACAAGTCATTCCTACTGAGTGTTCACTCTCTCTCTCCCTCTCCCCACAAAGAACTTGTCTGTTGCCAGGGCTTTCTCTGGGTTCGTGTTCTTTCCCTCTCCTGTTGTCGGTTAAATATCATCTTTCTTGCGTTTAGTTTCTCTGTTGTGTCTTCTCCTGCCTTGCTCTGGGAGCCCCTCTGACCTCTCTTCTCCCACTGAGCCGAAAGGCTGAGTTCCTCTGGGAAAGGCAGCCAGGCTGCGCCTCCCTCCTTCAGTTATAGTCATTCATCTCTGGCTTTCCCCTCAGTTCATCTCCCCATCTTCCACCTTCCGTATCCCTGGTTCTTGGTGCTCCACGGCTCCGCTTTGTTTTGCACATCTCGGTGTGGAGAGAATTGAGGAAGGGGAAACTTCTGACTTGGATTTGTGGCGATGTCCACAGGAGATCTGCCTTTCACGCCCTATCTGCTGATAACCAGGGGACACCATTCTGGGCCTTCCCTCCTTGGACACAGAGTGGTTGTCAGTCACCTGGGGCTCCTTTCTTTTTCTCCCTTCATGATGCACCTGGCCAGGCGAAGTCATATTTCCAGCACTCACATTGCCTTCATTGGGCCATTCCTACCAGGGACCTTGGCCAGCCTAGAACCCATGTTGCCTGTGAAGTCTCTTCTTTGTCCTGTTTCATTTCTCCATCCTCTTTCTTCCTGCTTTGTCCCCCCGGCCTCTCTGCCCTCGCTGCTGCATTGCTGGCTTGAAATATTTTTCATCATATACATGTTTATAATATGGTTCAATGGCTCCTAGCATCCCCACTATAAAAATAGTTTCAGCAGCCGTGTTACCAAGAATGAAAAAGTCACCCTCCCATTCCTTGCTGTCCTGAACCAGGGAGTAGGAAACGTAGTTTGACAAGTCATTCGTCTCTGAGTGTCCCCTGGGTTTGCATGTCCTCTTTTCTGCTTCCAGGGGGTGCCTATGCAGTCTGGATATCATGCCGTTCTGCTTCCCTTTCCAGAAGTAGCTCGACATTAGCACATGAGATTATACTGGGGTACACATTTATGTGAAGGAAGAATCATGGAGATGAGTTATTTAAAAATCCAGTATTCTGTGGCCACTGGATTTTTACAGAATCAGACTTGTACAGGAAAGGTCGCCTTTGTTGCCAGTTTGTGCGTCGTTTGGCAGAAGCAAGACAGCTTTTTTCCTGCAGATGTTCATAAGATGAGCCATAGCGACACAGAGGGGCATTTCCAGTAGAGACACGGTGGGAGGTGTCCGTGCGGTTGTGTCCGGCACTGGTGAGGAGACTTCTGGAATACTGTGTTCAGTTCGGGGGTCTCATGCTTAAGAAAGGTGAATTCCAGTTGGAACTGATGCAGAGAAGGGCAACTAGTATGATCAGATGATGGGAGAACTTAGGTTAGCAGAGAAGACTTTAATAACTTGGCTTATTTAGCCAAACCAAACCAAGGAAGAGGGGAGATATGGCTGCTCTCTGTAAATGTATTGGTGAGAGAAACACCAGAAAGGGGAGGAGCTATTTAAGTTGAGCGCCTATGTTGGCACAAGAAGAGATATGAACTAGTTATCAATACGTTTAGTCGTGAGTTTATTTGAAGGCTGCTAATCATCAGAGTTTTGAGGTCCTCTAACACTCTCTTCCAACAGGAGCAATTGGGGGCACCCCACCCCCAATCTTAGACTAAGCTTGATAAATGTATGGAATGAATGTTATATAGGCTATCCTCGCTACAAGTCCCAAGATACGTTCCAAAAAACTTGGACTTATAATGAAACAACATAAAGTGGGTGACTTTTTTCACTTCCATTTGTGCAAATTGGTGGGTTTTTGTGTGTGACTTAAAGTGGGGAATGGGAAGACTTATCATAAATCAGTTTCTACAAGCATCAATGACTTTAGTGCGGAATGGATGAATACCGGGATGACTTATAGCATGGACACTCTGTAATGAGATTGCCTACAATATAATTAATATATGGAGATATATAATTATCTCATAGAACTGGAAGGGACCTTGAGAGGTCATCGAGTCCAGTCCCCTGCCTTCATGGCAGGACCAAGTACCATCTCAAATGGCTCCTCTGCAATTGCTATTAGCAAATATCCCCAGTGGCTAGAGATGGAACAGTAGATGGGAAAGGCTGAGTTACTACAGAGAATTCTTTCTTTGTGATCTGGCTGGTGGGTCTCGGCCACATGCACAGGGTACGACTGATCACACCTACTTGGGATCAGGAAGGAATTTTCCAATAGGTCAGATGATCAGAGACTCTGGGAGGTTTTCACCTTCCTCTGTGGCATGGAGCATGGATCACTTGTTTTGAACTAGTAGAAGTGATGGGTTCTCTGTAACTTGAAGTCTTTGAAGGGTTCAGAGACTCAGCCAGAAGTGGATGTTTCATGTGCGGGAAGTCAGATTAGATCGGGGTGGCCGACCATTAAACAAAGAGAGCCGAAACAGCGGCGGAAAAAATGCGAAGAGCCGCACCAGAATTGTTGAGCACAAAAAAAAAAAAAAAAAAAGAATGCTGCCCCTTTAAAAACTGCAGGTTAGGCTTTTTGGCCACATCAGGCTCCCGCTGGCTCACACCATCTTGCTGACGCCATTTTGCCATGCCAGATGGCTCCCCTGCACCCGCTGTGCACAGAGTGCTGGGGGCAGTTTGTAAGCGGATTTGCGAGTCGTGGGGGGGTGGGCTTCGCGAGCCTCACTTTCAGGGGTGAAGAGCCGCATGTGGCTTGCGAGCTGCGGGGTAGCCACCCCTGAATTAGATGATCACGACAGCCCTTTCTGACCTTAAAGTCTACGAGTTTAGATGAGAACTATGCTCTAGATCACAGAAGGGCACACGCCATTTACCCAGACAGACCCAACCAGCCTGAAAATCCCTTGGTGTTTTTGTATCCATTGTGGACAGGTGCAAGGGATCCACAGTTGCCACCCAGCGACTGTCAAAATGGATCTACAGGGGTATTTTGGCCTGGTAAGATTTCACAGATGTCCAGTCCTCCCCAGAGTGACAGCACATACTAAAAGATCATACATAGCCTAGTCTGTAGATTTACTTAAGGCCATTCCAGAAATCTGCGGAGCTGCAACCTGGACCTCCAGACATATTTTCTCCAACTGTGATTATCTCTCTGGTTCCGGTGGTTCGATTACATGCTGCAGCAAGCAGTGCAGCTTTTGCTGTCCTACCGGACTCTTCCAAAACTCCCTCCTCCAAGCTGGGAGACAGGGATCCTGCTTGGGAGCCATCTGGCGTGGAGCTCTCATAGCGGGTGTGGGTCACTTTCAGGTTTAAACGACTGTAAATGGAGGATTGTCTGTAATTTAAAGTTTTTAAACTGTGATTTGAGGATTTCACGAATTCAGCCAGAAGTTGGGTGTCTGTTATGGGAGTGGATGGTCTGGGGTTTGCCATGGCCGCAGACTAGGTCAGTGATGGGGAGCGTAGGCTAGCGAGCGGGCTGCATAGAATCATAGAATGATAAAGCTGGAAGAGACCTCAGGAGGTCATCAAGTCCAGCCGCCTGCCCAGAGCAATCCCAACTAAATCAACCCAGCCAGGGCTTTGTCAAGCCGAGACTTAAAAACCCCTAGGGATGGAGATTCCACCACCTCCCCAGGTAACCCATTCCAGTGCTTCTCCACCCTGCTAGGGAAATAGTTTTTCCTAATATCCAACCTAGACCTCCCCCACTGCAACTTGAGACCATTAGCAGCCCTTCTTTATCTCAGTGGGCTACGAGACCGTTGTAACCAAGATGTTCTCCCTAGAGTGTGCGGGGGTGCCGATGGAACCATAGCAACACTTGGATTGGAGGCAGAGGGAGCGCCTGGCTCTCACAGCCAATCCTCAAAGCCGTGAGGGCGGGGGGCTGGACTCAATGACCTCTCGAGGTCCCTTCCCATTCCAGTGTTCTATGATTCTTTGCTGTCCATGGGCTGGAGACCCTCAGCTGCTGTAAAGCAGGGCAACTCCATTGATTTAAATGGAGCAGTGCTGCTAAATTGTCACACTTATTTGTATGTGGCCTTTTGGCGCACTGTCTTGGCGGGCGCTTTCTCACGCTGTGTTAACTGCTGACTGCCTTTGCAGTGCCAGTCGCATATGGCCATCACAGGTGCCCAGACAAGGTAGTTCCCCCCAGTATTAAAGGTGGCTTTCAAAACCTGCGCCTGCCATTCCTGCCTGCAGCCAAGCATGTGATGGTTTCACTTCCAGGCACTTCTGAAAGCAATAACCCCCATGGGGATAGATGAGGCACAGCAAGAAGGGTTTTCCCCAAGGCTAGCTGGAGGCTTAGGTAATAGAGATCATTTGCTTATACTGTTTACACTCAACTCAGTCCAGGGGTTTGGGGGGAGCCCAATAGCACGATCCCTGCACAGGTACAAAATGTGTATCTGCATCCATATCAGCAAACACGAGCCTGGGAAATCCACATCCACACCCACGGCTAGAACATGGATATCTCCAAAGTGCAGGGTTCTAGGTATGAAATTTACAAATGCACATCTGAGCCGCAGATATAAAATGGCGAGCCGCCGATTTCCAGGGCTCTACTAATAGCCAGGGCAGAATCCCTGATGTAATCTCCAGAATCTGGCTGGTGGCCAGCGCCATGGTTTCAGTTCTGCCACTCTCAATGGGAAGGGTCTGTTGGCTGGTCGGGATTCCTTGGAAGGGTCAGAGGGACCAGCTGAAAAGCAGCCGCAGAAGAGCTAGGCCGTTAAATACGGCACACAGCAGAGTTACACGTTTCCTGTGCAGTGGGACTAATTGCTTTAAGCTAAGGATGTTAAGAAGTGGGTAACTGACTAATTGTGCAGTTATTACAATTTGTATTGACTACACGATTAGTCGATAAGGGGCCCCGCTGCGGCTCTGATGTTTAAATGTAGTAGGAGCCAGGCATGCAGGGAGACCGGCTCCTACTACATTTAAGCTGCAAAGCTACAGCGGGGGTAGGTCTGGGACGTGGCGCAAGCCAGGACTGAGCACTCTCAGTTTGCAACAGGTCCAAGATCGCTGTGCTTCTGCCTCTCCTGCCCCTCCCCACCCCGCACCATCTGGGGGGAACCAGCTTTTAAGCTGGCTCCCCCCAGCACTGGCTCCCGCTTCTGCCCCCCCTTGCTACCTCCAGCAAATGGGGGTGGGAAGCGAGTCATCGAGTAGTGACTCGACTTCCTGATTAGCCCAGCCCGAGCTGAGGTTGGCTCGTTGAGGTCAGAGTCCTGCTAGCCCTGTCCGCAGCCACAGCTAACGGAACAGCTCTGGTTTGGCAACAGCGCAACTAAGGTAGCTTGTCTGACCCTGCCAATAGGATGATGGTTCCCATCCATAAATGCACCTTATTAAACAATTTCCAGTGTTCACTAACTCAAATAGATGATTCTCCAGTTTTTGTTTTCTTTCTCACTCCCTTCTTGCTTCCTGCCCCTCTCCCGCATTTGTTACTTTGCCCCCTTACAGCCCTTTGGACACAACATATTAGAAAAACATTTCAGATGAGCAGGAGGGGAAAGAGTGACTGTTTCCCTTGAGTTATCTGATTTCCAGCCTGTCCTCTCAGCACTGCTTCCAGCTGCTAGCCAGACATGCATATTTTGCCACTGGCAATGAGGAGACGTCAAGATCTCTGCCTTGGGAGCTGGCCTAGGGGGGTGACTGTCACGGTCTGCGCAGTACAGTGGCTGAGGTGCGCGCTCTCTCTCTTTGGAGTCCGAGTTCTCCATCACGTGGCCGACCTCTGGGCAGCCCACAGCTCAGGAGCATGACGTGCGCTTGTGAACCTGGCTGTACTTCTGTGGCAATCGGGGAGTGGTTGCTATGGGCACCAGGCTGGTGCATTTGAATACGGGTTGAAATATTAAAATCCCAACCTGTTGAGAATTGTCAGGAATGCGTGGCCGGGTTTTGAAATGAAACAAACGCCCCCCCCTCCCCCGGGCGTTCACGAGCCCCTCCATGCCATTTCTTTCCCCGTTGCCTGTTGATCGCACCACACCATGTGGAAGCAGGTAGGGGGCGCCCATTCTGCATGCTCTAATACACTGTCCAAGGGGAAACGGGGCGAACGTGAACTACACAGGGCTATGGTTATTTTTAAAGGCAATTAACACCAGGCAGGGTGTGATGTGTTCAGGGCCAGATTCTCTGCTGATGGAAATTGGCATGCAAGGGCATCATGCTGATTTACAGCAGCACAGGGCCTGTCCTTTAGGATGTGATCTTTCTCAAGGCAAAAGGAGGCCATGTGTATTCTACAGTTATGCAAGATACTAGCCCCGTTTAGACTACACTTTGTGGTTTCAGGTATGAGCAAGTTTTAGCAATCGCTCACTAAGCTTTTATAAAACCTTTATTAATGGAATCGTAATAGGTAGTGTGACCGCAGTCAACTAGAGCCTGTCCCTTTAAAGTATGGGAGAGGTTGTCTCCTTTGGTGGGATAGATTCAGGTATTTTACTGGAGATCGGCTCCATGGCCACATTTCTATTTACTGGAGGATCGACACTCCGGCAATCAGTCTTCCAGGGTTCAGTTTAGTGGATCTAGAAAAGACCCACTAAATCAAATACTGAGGGCATCCCCATCAACTGTGGCACTCCTCTTAGGGAAGTCGACTGGAGAGTTTCTCCCATCGACCTCCCGCTGTGGGGCCACCCCAGAAAATTGATGCAAGGTGCGTCAATTCCAGCTACGCAATTCACGGAGCTGGAGTTGAGTATCTTGCATCGATTTTCTCCACCAGTCTAGACCTGGCCTGACTCTCCTGCAGTTATTGCTATTTGCCTCCTCTTTTAGTTACTTATCAAATCCCTTGGCAGTTGATATCTGCTCCATTCTGTTTGGCCCTTTTCCAGGGAGAGCTCATTCTGAAGAGGGGGAAAAGGAAAAGCACTCGCTGGAGCTGAGCACAGCCTAGGCTTTGGGAGGTGAATTAAAGCAACACATCCTTAGTATAGCTCATTACCTCTGAGCAGTGCTAGGGTGAGGGTGCTTCCTCTTAAAGCCTTAAGAGGGCTAATGTGTCAGTGGAGGCACATACATGGAGAAGAAAGGGATAAAAAGGAGAGAACTGTTGGCCACATCCATAGCAGGTGACGTCCATGGAGCTATGTCGATGTAATGCCCGCTGAGGCTGTGGCCCCATGTGTTTCTGAAACACGTGCAGCCATTTTTCACCCCCTAAATTCACTCAAAACATCTCGTAGCATTTGCGGACGAATGTAACGCATCCTGTAATACATACGGCAGGAGGTTTTCCAAGGGGCTGCAGCATTAACGGGTTTGTGGGGCAGGGTTAGAGTGGGACGTGCCTGGCTGTCAAAGAAACACACTTAGGCTCCTCGCAAAACCGGGCATGCAAGAAAGAAAAGCCCCGCTCCTATGTCTGCCCTCTGCCGTTATGTGATTGAGGGGCCTTATTTGGAGCCCCCTATGGGCTTCCTGGCTCCCTCCTCAGCCCAGCTGAGCCGCTCCCCGCAGTCCAGCTGAGGCGTGCGCCGACTCCCACCTCCGTTCCCCCTGCAGTCCAGCTGGTCTGTGACCCCCCTGCAAAGCACTGGGCCCCCAGGCCTCCCACCCTCCGCAGCACACCGGGACTCTCAGATCCTGGAACATCCATCCAAAAGGACCACGGATTTTGCCGGATCAGAGCGTTCTGGTTTAGGTGCTGTGTAACCTGTACAGAAGCCATTGCTTTCTACACTTGGGGCAGTGCCTCACTTGACCTCATCCTAGGGGGTAGCCAGACTTGACCTGATTTTTATTTAGGTGCCAAACACCTGTTGTGCTCATTGACATGAGTGGCAAGTGCCCAGGATGTCTGAAAATCAAACCACTTGCTTGTGTGCTCTTCCCCGAATAGCCCAAGAAAACCAAGCCGGGGAAAGAGAACTCTGGTCTTTCACTGGGCAGTTCAGAGCACTGGCCAGTCAGTTCCCTATGCTCGTTTGCCTGCTCGTGCAACAACTTTTGCAATCTGCTCTCCAATATCATCCTTTGGAAAGACACAAACAGGAGGGAAATTGCTTCTCCAACATTTGCCTTTGAGTATATAGTTTTGAGGAGAAAACGTGGACGTATAAAAATCATATAATCCACTCTTTCTTTTATTCATTTGCACATATGAGTTTTATTCCTCCAGCTGTAAAGCTGAGCATGGGAATCTTAAATTGTTAAATAAGTCAAATGTAATGATCCCAGCATATGTATTTCAGAAGTACAGAAGCTGGAATGCAGCATAATGGGCCTGGGTAAATGCTTCTGTGTAGATTGTATTCCTAAGGGGAATGTCATTTTGACAAGAATGTAATTTTTTCCTCCCTTCCTTTTGCGAGCCTGTCTTGTACTGCTATGATGTCTGTGCGGAAGTCAGTTCCATCCAGCTGCCGTTCACTGTGATTTGGAATTATTCAGGCCTTTCAGATTCATCCCCATGGACTGGCTTCTTGCGAAGCTCAATAATGTGATCCTGCTTCAATGCAACACAGAGAATTTGACATCTAATTAAAGCCCTTCTTTGGAATGGAAATTCCCCAGTCTTTTCCTTTCTTCCTTTTAGTGACACTGTCTGATGCCTTCACTCTAGCTCAACCCAAATGACTAGAGCTGGTCACAATTTTTCAGTCGAAACTTTTTCTTCTTGATGAAAAATGTCATTCACGAAAAAGGGAAAAATATCTGTTTTCAAGGGGATTTTTATGTATCTTTTGTTCAAAGGGGGAAGTATTTTGGCTTTTAGTTTTTGGATGGAAATCTAAAATATCTGAAAATTTGACAAATGGGGGGAAAAAGTTTGGTTTTGTTGAAAAATTTCACAGGAGAAGAAATAATAATATTTGAACCCACCTGAACACCTAACACAGGGGTACTCAACTTTGGAAGCTTAGGGGGCCACAATGATACAGCACATGCCGAGGGCCACAACTTAAGTGTGGTTGCATATACATGCAAATATATGCAAATAGACTTCACAATGACAGACATGAATATAAAGATTAAGGCAAGACTACACAACATGCAGGCCCCATTTAAGTCAGTTCTGCTGAGATTAATAAAATGCAATATTGACCCGATTTCCACCCATATGACAGCACTTTTAATGAGCAATGACTATCCAGGAATTTAACTATTAAAATGCATATCAACAGAAGACCATTATATTGACTACTTTTTTGTTTTGACTCCCACCTGCGGGCCATATGTTGAGCCCCACGTAAACCCAAACTGCACCATGGGCCACAAACAAACAGGCTGCAGGCCGCATGCAACCTGCGGTCCGCATGTTCAGTAGCCCTGACCTAACATTATATAGGCACCCTCGTGACCTGACTGGTGCCGAACCAGAGAATTTGCTGCACCATGGGAGGTCAGTATTGTCTATCAGCGTTACCAACACTTCCACTGCTTACTGGGTTCTTAGAAGACATTTAGGGGTAAATTAGAGCTAAATAACAGCCCAGAACACTGAGAGCCAGGACTGGTGGCTGTAAACAAACATCATGGGACTGTGGGAAAGTTGGCCTCATGATAAATGGACATCCAGCTAACTAGCATCATGCTGGACCACGGATGCTGCCAGACCAGAGAGTGCTGAACTAGAGAGGTTCAACCTGTACCAAGTTGAGCTGTTTCTTTTTAGGATTTCAACTGTATCTGTAAAGAGATTTTTTTTCTTAGGACTTATATCCAGTATTTCTCTTTACACCTCATGGCCTGGACAATTTTATATCTGCTCTACATCCGTGTCTTGAGATGTGTCCTTGGGTTTTTGGGTTCTACACTGAACGAATGAACTGTTAGCCCTGGTAATCTCACTTGTTTTCTTCCTAACCCTGGCGCATTGGAGTCAGTCAGACAGCAACACTTACGTTTAAGACATTCTCACTCTTGCTTTCCGGTGACCTGAAAATGACAAGTGATAGTCCAGTCTCTAAGTTAACTTGTTACTTGGCATCCTGTGAGCAGAGATTGACAAGTGTGTTGAAATGTGAGCCATGGTGCCTGCTGAGCTGAACCAATCGCCAGGAGAACCAACTCCAGAGGAAGGCACAGCAAGGGGGTAGCAAGGCAGCGCCTAAGTAGAAACAAGTGGGCAATGGTTTGTTGCTCAGACAAAGCCAGAAAAGAAACCAGAAGTTCTCTATCTCAACACCCAATCAGAGTCAAGACCACGTGGCCAATCAGGGCAGTTTGAGACGGTTTGGCTTGATGGCGAAAGCTGCTTCCTCAGAACCCAGTGCGGCTGGATTTCAGACCTGCGTCCTGACACACAGGGGAATCGACATTAGCTTATGCCTTAAAACATGAGGACTGATATTCCTTAGTTATTTCAAGCTTGTCTTCATGATTTGCCTTGGTGGCTTCTGGCTTTCTGGGTGGAGTTTGAGGTGTGTTGGTTTTAACCTATAAAGCCTTAAGTTAGCAATGGGCAACCGAGGCTGGAGAGTGGGCCACAGGAGTGGCCCTCCTTCATCTCAACAGGCCACAGGATTGTCATAACCAAAATGGTCTCCCGGAATAGGGGAGTTTTGCTCACTGTGCTTGTGCACCTAGAATGTGCGGGGGATGCCAATTGAACTGTAGCGGCACTTTGATTGGATGCAGAGGGAGCGCCTGGCAATCACAATCTTGTGTGCAACCAACATCCTCCTCACTTCACATGTCCTTCGTTTACATGCGTGTCACTTTAGTAAGACCAGTGGGGGGGTGGGAGGGAAGGATGCAGACAGAAACCAGTGGAATCTGGCAACCCTGCGTGTGGGCAATGGTAAACAAAATGGTAACCCCAGTGGGCCGCAGGTTGCCCACCACTGCCCTCAGTGGTTTGAGACCACCTTGGGACCAGCCTTGTAGGGTACGTCTACACTGCAAAAAACAAAACCAAAAACCAAACAAAAACCGCAACCTGTGGCAGTGAGACTTTAGGGACAGGCCAAGCTCATGCTATGGGACCAAAAATATCAGTGGAGACATTCCTTCTAGGGCTGGAGCCCAGGCAGGCTCTGAGATCAGGGCTCTAAGGCTACGTCTGCACTGCAACGCTATTTCGGGATACCGGAGTATCCTGAAATAGCTATCTCGTGTCTGAACAGCAAGCCTGTTATTTCAGGCTCGCTATTCTGACGACCCTGTAAACCTCACTCCATGAGGAGTAAGGGACATTTCGGAATAGCGGGTTATTTTGAAATTTGGCACTGTGTAGACAGCGCCAAATGATAAAATAAGCTATTTCGAAATAAGAGCGAAATAAGTTATACAATTTGCATGGCTCAAATTGCATATCTTCTTTTGAGCTACGGTGCAGTGTAGACACACCCTAAGAGTCACCACCAAGGCTAGTATTTTACACAGTAGACATCGCTGTAGGCAGTTTTTAAATCTGTGATTGGACTTCACCTCTTCTCCTTTCCTTTGAAAGCCTTTCAGAAGAGCCGTTGTGAAGGGCTTACATCCATCTTCATGCTGCAGAATAGATGACCTTTGTCATCTGTATTCATTCTAAAACCCGATGCTTTCAGCAACTCCCTCACCCTCTTCCACATTAGCATAATGAGATTCTCTCTCTCCTCTTCCTTTAACCACAGTGTAACTACCTGCCTCCTGAATTCTTGCCTCTAATATCCCGAGAAGGGGATCAAGGAAAGAGTGCACATAACATGGCAGCGTGTGTGTGTGTGTGTGTGTGTGTGTGTGTGTGTGTGTGTGTGCGCGCGCGCATCTTTTGTGCCTGGGTAGACGTTTTGCTGTGCAGGCTATGTAGTTTTAGTGTTGCGTGGTGGTTTCTGTAGACTCCATATTGGTTCAATATGTTCTTATTAATTTTTAAACACTTGCATTTTAGCGGTAGATAAACAGCTGGTGGCACTTTGCAAAACGGTTTCTGATTATCCAAGTAGCTAACATATATCTGCCAGCCTAACGTACTGGGCTAAGGAGAGCACCGAGCCGCGTCGTTTTTTGGTTTTGAATTATGCGTTATTACACTTAGTGCGAACAGCAGCCTTTTGGAGTTTGTCATGTTCTGGGGACAGCTATTCAGCGAGGCAATTCTTCCCACTCGGTCCTCATACCAGGCCCCTCCTGCAGACGCTGCATCAGTCAGTCATCCAATTTGCTTGTAAGCTTATACTGGATGGTGCGTTTCGCTGTTGTGCGTGCGGGTGCAGTTAAACGAGCCCATGATGATTCCATCTGTGGAACCTTCAGTGTCTCCAATGTGCTTGTTTACATTTTCTAAACTTCTAACAAGATACATCAGCTGCATTTTCCTTTTAAAAAAATAATGTAATGTCTAACGCAGAGATGGGGAAACTTTTTGGGTTGGGGGCTGCTGACCCACAGAAAAATCAGTCAGATGGGGGGCAGCAGGAGCTGGAGGGCCAACGTGGGCTCCCCAATGCTGGGTGGGTAGGAGCCCTGACCGTGGGGGCTGGATACAGGCAAGCTGGGGGCCACATTTGGCCCCTGGGCCTTACGTTCCCCATCCCTGATGTAATCAATAGGATTTTAATAGTCCTAAATTTTTAAGGCTAGATGGGACCCTCAGATGATTTGTGTATATTATACAAATAATCAGAGGGGTAGCCATGTTAGTCTGAATCTGCAAAAACAACGAGAAGTCCTGTGGCACCTTATAGACTAATAGATTTATTGGAGCATAAGCTTCCATGGGCAAAGACCCACTTCATCAGATGTATGTCACATACATCTGACGAAGTGGGTCTTTGCCCATGAAAACTTATGCTCCAATAAATCTGTTAGTCTATAAGGTGCCACAGGACTGCTTGTTGTTTATACAAATAATATTACTATATCTGTATAACACATGCCATAGAATTTCACACACTTACCTCTGTACTTGTGAGAAATAATATGCACATCCCTTTGGGGAGTTAAAACATTTTGGGTAGGTTTTATTGCAGCTCTTATGTGGACCAGTATGTGATGGTATCTGGAGAAATGTGGATTTCAAGCAGTCTAGAGGTTGAACCTTTTCTAGACTGATACCCTTGGGACCTGACCGGTGTCGAATCTGAGAATTTGCTGAACCACGGGAGGACAATGTTGCCTAGCAGCATTCCCAGCACTTCCACTGCTTACTGGGATGTTATAAGACATTTAGGGGTAATTTAGAGCTAAATAGCAGAACAGAACACTGAGGGTATGTCTAGACTGCACCTGTCTGTCGACAGAGAGAGATGTAGATTAGGCACGTCGAAATTGCTAATGAAGCTGGGATTTAAATATCCCGCTTTTTTTCGAAACGGAGTTTTTTCGAAAAAAAAAAAGGGGGGCAGTCTAGACGCGGATCTGTCGAAAATAAAGCCTTTTTCGACAGATCCTGTAAACCTAATTTATTTTCGACAGATCCGCGTCTAGACTGCCATTTTTTTGAAAAAATGCTGTTTCGAAAAAAGCGGCGGCCATGTTTATGCTGAGGCACGGGATATTTAAATCTCGGCTTCATTAGCAATTTCGACGTGCTTGATTTGCATCCTTCTGTCGACAGAGGGATGCAGTCTAGACGTAGCCTGAGAGCCAGGACTGGTGGCTGTAAACAAACTGTAAAAGGGGGTTTTGCGCAAAAAGGAAACATCCACGCTGCTTGTTTTTGCGCAAAAACCCCTTGTGCAAAAACGGCTCGGAATAGATTATGCAAATGAAGCATGATAAAATGCTAATCAGCACTTCATTTGCATTGCCTCTTCCAGAAAATCTCACAGTGCAGACATAGCCTTAGAGACTAACAGATTGATTAGGGTATAAGCTTTTGTGGCTAAAACCTACTTCATCAAATGAATTGGAGTGGAAGTTACAGAGGCAGGAATATATATATATTTTTATATATATATATATAATATAAAGTAGGAGTTGGTTGTGTTAAGTTTTTTGTGTTAATGAAGCTAATCAAATCAGGGTGGAAGTGGGTTATGCACAGGGTTTGGTGTGGAAATGTGAATATCCAGAGAGGGGAAATTGCCTTTGCAATGCGTTAAAGGATCTCAACTGGATAATGCATCCAGTGTCCCATCTCCGGTCACTGAAGATAGTTTCTAATAACAGCTTCAAGTGGATGTACAGACAGTCTATCATATCACCTCATCCATAAAATTATCAATCTCAGTTTTGAAACCTGTTGGGTTCTTTGCCCCTACTACTCCCTTTAGAACAGTGGTTCCCAAACTTTTCGGCATCATGCCCCCTTTTTGATTTTTGAGAAACCCTCATGCTCCCCCTCCCAAAAAAATAGTAGCAAAACTTGGGGTGGGATTGACGTGTGTGTGTGTGGCTGGGTTGCCTCATGCCCCCTCTGGAATTTCTTCATGCCCCCCCAGGGGGGCACGCCCCCCCAGTTAGGGAGCCCATACTTTAGAAGGCTGCTTCAGAAGGTCTCTCCTTGGAGGGTTAGAGATGTTTGTCGTTCACATTCGTTTGTGTGCCAACACTGACTCTCAAAGTAATTTCTCTCCCTCCTTGTGTTTGTCCCTCTGATGTGCTTATACAAAACAATTACTTCTCTCCTCAGCTTTCATTTTGTTAGGATAAACAAGCCAAGTTCCTTAGTCTCCTCTCATAGGAAAGGTTCTCCATTTCTCACGTCATCCTAGGAGCCCTTCTCTGCACCATGGGAGACCAGAATTGCACCAGGTATTCTAGATGTCATCTCACCAAGGCTTTGCACAATGGTAATAACATCCCTATCTTTTCTGGAAATACCTCACCTGATGTATCCTAGGATTACACTGGTAGTTTGGAAACATCTGGTGGTTGACCAGTGCGCCCGGGTCTTTCTCGTCCTCTGTTGCTTCCAACTGATACGTCCCCGGCATTTCATTCTTGTACACTTGAACCTCTTTCATCTGGGAACCCTGGGAAACGGGGACAGGCGTCTGGGTGTGAGGGGGTATGGGTTCAGTGCTTACCTGTGGCTCCAAGTCCCCTGCCACTGCCAGGTACTGATAACGCTGCTCCGAGCCTCAGCGGATGCGCATTGCTGCACTGCCTTCCCCCAGCCACGGTCCATATCGTGGGTGTTCCCGAATTAGGGATACCCATAGTAGTGAGGTTCAGGTGTGGAACCATATCAAATACTTGACTGTAATCCAGGTAGATCAGAACTGCTGCATTTGCTTTGTCTAGAAAATCCATTCTCTTTCAGAAAGAGACCAAACTGGTCATGGCCAGATTTACCTTTTGTAAAACCGTGTTGTATTTTATTCTGCAAGGGCTTCCTCCTCTAGGCCAAATTCCCTGTGGGTGTAACGGGGCAGAGATCTATTGGCTGGAGTAGAATTGTGCCTTTTTACCCCAGCAGAGAATTTGGCCTCTCTACTAGTATTTCCTTATCTTATGTTGTTCCAGGAAGAGTTTCGTAAATAGCTGGGCCTTGCAGCGTATTCTGACGATGGTCAGATTTTGGCATAATTTGTCCTCGTAATTCCATGGCTGAATATCAGAGAGTGGGTGCTTAAAACCTGGTGAAAATCAGTTCCTTTTGGGTGTCTGAGATTGGTCACCCCAAAATCAATACTGGGTGTCCCCGTTATAAGTCCAGGTTACGTTCCTAAATAATGCAACTTATAGCGAAATGACTTCTAAAGGGGAATGAATACCCATAAGGAATAATGTAATTAGAGTGAGATACATTCCCAACACATATGCACACATGTGTATATGCATATAATATACCTGTAACCCATAAAATCCTCCCCCCCCCGCTCTAACTCAGTCCCCCAGCCCACCCTCTCCCCCCCCACTCTAACTTAATGCCTGGGTCCTGGAGCCACCGCCGTTACTGCTACACGCTGCTCCCTCCAGGCATTGGGACGCGTGCGCTGAGCAGCCCGGCCATGAGCATGCGCTGGGGTGCTGTGTGCAGAGCGTCCCGGCCGTGAGCAGCACCAGTAGGAGCCACATTTTTTTAATTAAACGCGCCTGGCCTATGTTGCTGGCTTTTGGTCCCTTGAAAAACGACGTAAGTATGGATCTGTGCCACGTATAATGATTTTAGTTTCCTTAATTAATTGACGATGTATATGCAAAACGATGAATATCAAGGGGACTAAAAATAGGGACCTCCTGTAGACACTGCAGAAAAATCTCGGCTGATGTTCCTGGATGGTCATTTTTTGAGGAAAGCTATTTGATTATTCTCAGAGGCATTCAACAGGCAAAATATGGCTTGAAGAGTAGAACTGGTGGAATCTTTACCATCAATTTTTTTCCCAGAAAATATGGACTTTTTTCCCCCAAAACAAAAACCTTCCTGGAAAATTTGTTTTTTTCAACATTTTCCAGATTTTCAATGAAGAACAAAAACCAGAAAGTGTCCATGAAATTATTTTTATTTCTATGTCTGTCAACTTCTCTCTCTTTTTTTGGGGGGGGGTGCCATTTTCTAACTAGCTCTTGTGAAGACCTCCTAGTTTACTTTCTGCCACGACTAGCAGTATGAGTGCTTTGTGCCTTCTATAAAAGCTAGTTAGTGTTTTGCTATAGAGATTCAAAAGAAACAGCATCCCCTCTAGTGGAATAGCTGACTTATTGCATCTGAAGACAGAGTCAGGAAATAATAGCTATATTTCACAACCTTAACTTTTTTTATTTGTGTAAACCCTCTAATAATTACAGACAGGAACTCTTTAGAGTCCATAATAGTATTCGTAAAGCTCATAAAAACCTGCTCTTCTTACACAGTAGTCTCTCTTATTTATATATAAAATTGTTTCTTTTGAAGCAACTATTACAGTAACTGGGCAAATAAGCAAAACAGCATAAATTGTGCTGTTGAGGGAGAGAGGATTATGAAAGCAGATGGAGACCTCTGCCTTATGTTACTCACCCAGCAATTGTCCCATGGTAGCAATATCCAATCTTACAAACTAAGCATTTCATCATTTTTTATCATTTGACTGATAAAGACAAAGAATTGTTCATCACTGCAGTTGCCTCAGAATCCTGGTATTTCCTCTTGTAGCTCTCAACTTCTTGGTATAGCTTTGTTTTGGCAAAACACCCTCATTTCAGAAATGAATGAGCACAGCCCGTGTTTTAGGCTGAGGATGAACTTGGGTACTTGTGATGGATATGTTACAGTAAAAAAAAAACCACTGATGTTTTATGCTGTTGTTTTTAATTGCATTCTCTACACAGAGCAGTGCAGTTGCCGTGTTGTTCAGGCCAGAAACATCTCAAAGTTAACTTGCTTTATTATTTAAAAAAAAAAAAAAAAACTTATACAGATTGAACCTCTCTAGTCTGGCACTCTCTGGTCCAGCATGAGTTTAGTGAGCTGGATGTCTGCTTCTCATGGGTGTGGCCAAGTTTCCTGTGGTCCCATAAAGTTTGTTTATAGCCACCAGTCCTGGCTCTCAATGTTCAATGCTGTTATTTAGCTCTCATTGACCCTTAAATGTCTTCGACGAGCCCAGTAAGCAGTGGAAGTGTTGATCATGCTGCTAGACAATATTGACCTCCTGTGGTCCAGAAAATTCTCTCGTTCGACCCCAGTCCTGTCAGTCCCGGATTAGAGAGGTTGAGCCTGTACTGCCCTTCATCGCCACCGGAGAATCCTGATGCGACACACAGAACAAGCATATCCCTGATTCTCCACCACCTCATTCATACAAATATCGCCACTAAGTTGTCAGTTGTTGGCTGTTTTCTGGTTCTAGAACCTGGAATTCCAGTGCTGTGCGAGAACATCTGTGGCCTTGTATAAATTGATGGGGCGGGGGAAGGGACCCGAAAGTGAGCTATTTAAGGGAGACAGCAAGTAACTGACGGCTTGTGTACACAGGAAAGTTAGACCAACATTTGCTAAACGGTGAATTTAAACGGACAGTGGGACCAGTGCCACCTCCCTGTGTGCACATTCTTATTCTGCTATAAAATTGCCCATTTTCAAGTTCAGTATACATTGGGGGCAAGGGATAGCTCAGCAGTTTGAACGTTGGCCTGCTAAACCCAGGGTTGTGAGTTCAATCCTTAAGGGAGCTATTTAGGGATATGGGGCAAATCTGTCAGGGTGGGTACTTGGTCCTGCCACGAGGGCAGGGGGCTGGACTTGATGACCTCTCAAGGTCCCTTCCACCTCTATGAGAGGTATATCTCCTTATATTATTGTTTGGGAAGAGGTTTAAAGGAAATTAGAAAAAAAGCCATTCTTACATTTGAATTAAGGACGTTCACACACACAGGGGCAGGGCATAGGCAAGCCACTGAATTTCATTGTCTAGCTTCTTTGCAGTTTGGCGTTAGCTGTGTTGGGCCCAGGATAAAGGAGGCACAAGGTGGGTGAGGTGTTGTCTTTCATTGGGCCACCTGCTGTTGGTGAAAGCAACAAGCTTTGTGGCACTTGGCAGTGTGTTGCTCTCACCAACAGAAGTTAGCCCAATAAAAGAGATCACCTCACCCATCTTGTGTGTCTCATTGTCTAGCTCAGGGGTTTCAAACTCATCCCCACCTAGAACGATTGCTCGATCTGGCCCAGGACTCCCAGCAGACCAAGATGGGGGCCTGTTACTGGCCCCAAGCCCTGCTCCTTCCCACCACCGCCCCGCCCTCTCCCCCCTATGGCACCCCATCACCAAGGGTGTGGCTTCAGGGATCACCAGAGGGGGGGCTAGCACAGTGGCAGTGGTTGGGCCCCCTTGCACTCCCCAAAGCCGTGTCTTCAGGAACAGGGTGCCGTGGGGGGAGAGGGTGGAGCTTGGGAGACGGTAACGGACAATCCCCTCACCCACCAGGTGTTCTGGGTTGGATTGTGTAATTAGGGTTGCCAGGTGTCCGGTACTGACCCGGACAGCCCGGTATTTTTGTCTCCTGTCCAGTAAAAAAAATTCAGAAAATACCAGACACCTGAAATGTCCAGTATTTTCTGTTTTTTTCCCGGCCAGGAGGCGAAAATACCAGACACCTGGCAACCCTACACACTTGGCAACTGGGCCCAGCCCCCGGCCTCCCCCCCGCCCCTCATGCCCCAGCCCCCCTATTTACCTGGTTTCGCAGGGAAGCTCCCTTCTTGCTCCGGCAAAAAACCTCAAGACCAGAGCAAGGGGAAGCAATGCCTCCCCTGGATCTTAGTGCTCAACCTTTCCTCTTCCTATCTCTGACTCTGCACGCATTTAAAGGGGACATACTGTTTTAATGCTGTTATTTTATTTATTTATGTATGTATTTGCTTAATATGTCTTGGGGTCCTTTTTTTTTTCTCAACTTTTTGGTTCCCCTCCCCTTTTTTTGGTTCGGTATTTTTGTTGAAACCATCTGGCAACCCTATGCACAATTGCTCCCGCTGGGGATGGGCCGGGAATTTGAGACTTTTGCTCTTTTGCTCTAGCTTGATGCTGTAATGCAGAATGAAGAAATCTGCAGAGAAACATGGTCTTGTCAGCGTGGTTCCAACTGTATGGAGCAATCAATAAACACAAACATATAGGCACACGCGCATGAGAGTCCCTGAGGTCCTCTGGCTAGAAGCAACTGAAGATTAAGATAGAGCAGAGTATCATGCAGCTTTCGATGACTCTGTAACGGTCACAATATCAATAAACTCCTTGCAGTGGCTCTGTGAGTGAAACTGGGCAGCAATGTGGTGAAAACCCCGGCTTGTGGCATTTAGATTTATTCTCGGAAGTCTGGAAAAATTAAGCAACCGTTTCTGACGTGGAAGTCTTACTGTTCCGTCAGACAGGAGGAGAGCTGCATGTGTCCGGCCACTTTCCCACCCAGAGCTGTGTGTGAGGTTTTCTCTCTCCCTCTCAAGAGATGCGCTCTGCTCACAGCTGTTGGAATATTGATCTGGATAACTTGGGCTCCAGTTTCCAATGGGCTGAAGTGACCAAGCTGAGAGCAGACAGTATATTTTGAAATATGCGCTCAATCTTTTTCTGTCGCTGGAGCAGTGCATTTCAGGGAGCTGCAAAAAGTCCAGTCAGCCCTTGAATAATCTTTAAAAGCAACCACGTGAGGAAATGTTAAGCTTCAGTGACAACTTTAAGGTGTTTAAAGTAGGGATGTAAGTGACTAGTTGACTATCCGATAAGCCAGGGGTAGGCAATATTTTTGACCGGAGGCCACTTCAGAAATTTTTAAAGTGACCCCGGGCTACACTGGAAGGGGCGGGGCCATAGGCAGAAGGGGCGGGGCCAGGACACTTCCATGTTTCCCCATCCACAGACCGTGATTGGTCTGGGGGTGGGGGAGTGTACAAAGTCTTTGGCCCCTCCCCCCCCAAGAGACAACCACCAACTGTTCTGAACAGCTGGCGGTTCCCTTTAGGTACCCGTGCCCCTGGAGGTGGGAGGAAATGTTGCGTGCTCCCCCCCCCTGCTGTCCCCAAGTCAATCAGGGCCTGGGGAGGGGGGCACATGAAGTCTCTGGTTCCCTTCCCCTGCCCTGCAAGGGAATACCGTGCTTAGAGTCAGCCGTTGATTTTAAGTGTGGAGCCCCTTCCATGGCGGGAGGAGACTTCACGCGCTCCCCCCACCCCCAAGCCCTGATTGGCCTGGGTTGGGGGGAGTGGCAGGTCCTCGGCGGGCTGGATCAACTTGCTTGGCAGGCCGGATCTGGCTCTTGGAGGCCCTTTTGCCCACCCCTGCAATAAGCAAAAGCTTATCGGATAGTCAACTAGTCACTCCCCCCTTCCCACCCCCGCTGCCTTTATTAGAGGCAGCAAGGCGGGAGCAGGTGCCAGTGCTGGGGGGAGCCAGCTTAAAAGCCAGTTCCCCCTGGTATCATCTCTGTGGGGGGCAGGAGAGTCAAGAGGTAGTAGGACCGGGTGCAAGCCAGGAATCAGTTGATTCCTGGCTTGTGCCCAGTCCCAGATGAGCCTCTGCTTTTGAAATGTATTAAGAGCCTATGGGCTCTTAATACATTTAAAAGGCTAAAGCACAGCAGGGGGGACCCAGCGCAAGCTGGGACGGCTGATTCCTGGCTCGTGCAGTGTCTCCCCCGCTGTGCACCAGCCTTTTAAATGTATTAAGAGCTTGTTGGCTTTTAATACATTTAAAAGGCAGAGACACAGTGCGACTCCCCTGCTTATCGACTAGTCGATGGAAAATCCATCGACTAGTCGTTAAACTAAACTTAACATCCTTAGTTTAAAGAACTTAATGACTGGTCTTTAGGTTGAATTCAGCCTATTCTTTTTTTGGTATGCTTCTTATTCTTGGAGCAAAGATCGTGAGTGAAATTCTGGCCCCATTAGAGTTAATGGGAGTTTTGTTATTAACTTCGAGCTAGAATTTTGCCCCATCTCTTTTTTGTCTTTGTAAAGCACTTATGATATCCTCATATATGTTGGTGATCATGCAAAATGGTAGTTTTTCCCGTGCCGATGAGAAACCAGTTAAAAGTGCCGTAACTGGTGAGCATATCCCTTCAGTGGGTATCTTCTCACCCAGGGCCGAATTAGCCTCTTGAGTTACAACTTGATTTCTTTTATCCCTTTGTGACAAAGGCAAGCTCAGCCTACGGTGTGCAGTTTTTAAAGCCCCTTTCTATCCAATCTCTGGACCGTGTTGTGTCTGTGGGCCATGTGAATTGTGATGGTGATGAGGCTTGTAACGTCAGGTTGCACTTGACAAGGAAGGCTAGTATCCTTAGCCCCATTTTAAAAGATGGGGAAACTGAGGCACAGAGCAGGGAAGTAACTGGATGCCACTTCCTTAGGACGCCAGAGGCAAATCTGGAAATGAAACCCAATCTCCACCCTTTCATAATCCATTTCAATAAAACTTTGTCATAGCAATTGACTGTGGTTTTTCAAACACAAGGCACGAAACCTTCTACTTTGGCAGTAAAACAGCAACATCCAGTAAAGGGGTGATCTAATGGTCCCTTCGGACCTTAAAACTCTATGAAAGATTTTTGCTCTCAAGCTTGCAGATGTGGCCTTTATCCTCTCTGTTTTCCTCAGTCTGCCTGTGATATAATGCCTCTGTGGAGCGACGTTTGCGGGAATTAGTATTGGGACAGCACGTTGCGGCCCTTGGATGGAAGGGCTGGATTCTTTGGGGCAGGCATATTCAGGGTGCCCCTTTAAAATAAAAGGGCCGTCTTAACAATTCACAAGTCTGCGGAGAGAGAATTTGCCTCCTGACTTGTGGCCCATGCTTGAACTGTCGCATCTTGCCTCAAGTGAACTTACCAAAGCGCACTAGCCATATGGAAGCAGGGCCCTGTGCGCTTATGCGCTAGCAGCTTTGTAATGCTGTGAGTGATACTGAGCATAAAGCGAGTTGACGTGCGTCTTCCAAGGAATAGCCACAGAAGCCTTGAGCCTGCGTGCTGGGGTTCTGTCTTCATTCCAGCTGCTCTCTCTGGCTGAGGGATTTTAAGACGTCTGAACAGGTTTTAATAGAGGTGATCCAGAGGGGGCAGAGAGGGATTACAGCTGGGTGACTTTGAGGAGATGCACTTGGCAAGCAAGCACATACTGTTATTATTTATTACTGATGTAAAATCCTGTTTAATTAGTTAACAGGTTAAACGCTACAGTTAACTGGTTAATTGATTACACGGAGGTGGGGGGTCATTCCAGTCTGCTGGGTTGAGCGCCCCACCTCTGCCCCCTGCCCACCAGGCCAGGCTGGATCATCCCCCGTGCCACTGGCAGGGGCTGCTCCAGCCCTGAGGTGTTGCTGGCACTCAGCCTGCGTGGGCTGGGAGCCAGCAGCCCTCTGCCCACGGAGGGCTGAGGGCAGAGAGCTGCTCCCGGGTAATGGTTAACCATTAATGGTTATGTTTCCTGGGTAACCAGTGAACCGGTTCCCTGTTCACATTTCTAAATAATAATAGGAAGTTTACAAGATGTTTGCTTCTCTCTGGAGCAAAGAAAAGATTAGAGTTAATGAAATAATCAAAGCACGTTTGTGCTGGGTTGTAGCTCAGTTAATGCTCTTTGCTGTTCTTCTCAGCTCTTTGTTGTCTCAATGAAAACTGTCTAATGCTTCGATGTGCTCTAGGATCCGTGCATCAATCATAAAGCAAGAATGCTGCCTGGCTTAATTTGGGAAGTGCGTCTCTTTTCCCATAAGGAAGTATCAGCCAACTTCTTTGACTTCTTTCTCAGTCTTCCAACGTTGTCAAGAAGTACAATAACGCTTCTATCACCTCTTAAAACCCTTTGTCAGCATTTCAACCCTTTTATCATCCGGTTGGAGGTACGTAGCTTGTCATATCAAGTGCATTTCCAGTTGATATTGGGCCAGAAGGTCTTTTGACCCAGTTGCCTACTCGACATACTGTGCAAAGCAACAGTCCTATGATAACTTAAAGCAGGGATGGCCAACCCGATAAAGGCAAAGAGCCACAATAGTTGGGGATATAGCTGCCCCTTTAAACAAAACTCCGGGTGGCTTTTTGGCCACATCAGGCTCCCATTGGCAGACGCCATTTTGCTTTGCCACACCAGACGGTGAGCACAGGGAATGGGGGCCATTTTTAGGGGCAAGGGGCGGCTTCGGGAACCACGGGGGAGACTTCGCGAGCTGCAATGTAAGGGGGGAAAAGCTGCATGCCGCTCGTGAGCCGTGGGTTGGCCAGCCTTGACTTAAAGGAATGTCCTAACATTTATGCTCTAGTTTTCTCTCTCCATTCTGAGGCAACTGAAATCTTTTTTTGCTCCCTTCCGCGTATTTTATTGGCTGCCTCAAATGGATCTCCTATGTCGGTCAAAACATTTCCTGATCTACTCCCTTATCCTATTCCAGGACTACAGCTGAACAAGTAATACATTTTTTGGTCCACTGTCAATCCTGGAGGTGGGGAGAGGAAATAACATTTTGGGTTGAAAAAAACATTTCACTTTCAAGTATTTTTTTAATACTTTAACCACAAAATTAAGTAAAATTTGGAAACATTGTGAAGTAAAAAAATCAAAGTGCTTCCTTTTGTAAATGTCAAAACATTGAGATTTGTTTAAAATCCTTTTAGGGTTGACCAAAACAATTTGGAGAATTGGACCCCGCTATGCAAAATGTTTGGGATTCCTGTTTCAACATCTTTTTTTTTTTTTTTTTAGCGAGGAATTTTGGTCAAAACCTTTGTCCTGGCTCTAAGACCCAACAAATAATAGTGGGGGATGGAACCTGAACTGACGTGTTTAATTTTTTAAAATTGTGCATGGCGTCGTACTTTTTCCCTCCCCTGCACCCCCCAAGTTCTCACAGAGCTTCATTTTGCTCTGAGCTCATTCCCTTCCCTTCCATAAAGCTGTTGAGGTGGAAACGTGAACATCCGCCTGCTTTATTGAGAGGCTGAATGGTTCAAAGGTCTGTTGGCTCGAGCAGGATACTTACTCAAAGCTCGAGGAAGCTTGCGTAGCTGTGGGGAAAAGAATGCCTGCAGAAAAGTTCAAACTCCCCTGCAAGTGTGCAGATGTAGCTTTGAATAAGTCAAAGCAAGAAGTCCCAACCCAATTCATCACGATGCCTTTTCTGGCACACTTGGAAGGGCTTCTAGACGTCCTTTTCTTTTCCTGTGTGTGGGTTTTTTAATATTACGGGATTTTGTTTTACCTTTCATGCACATTTACAATATCGGGGGGGGGGGGTCTTTCCTTAATCCCTTTTGATGAACTGGACCTTCAGTTTATCCTAGCTCTTGTGTGTCGGTTTTATGACTGGATTTTGGAGTCCTGAGTTCTGGCCCAAAGCTTGATATCAATTGAAAGGCTTCCATTGACTTCATTGGGCTTTGGAGCAGTGCTTGGTGTTTGGAGAAGTCCGTTTCTGAAATATTAACCCAGCAGCTGATTGTTTGGGGGCGGGGCAGTAAATTTGCCGAAAAATGCAAAAGTATTTGTGAATTCAGATTCAAGTCAGTAAATGGTTTCAGCTGGGGGAAAAAATCAGAAATAAACAGCAAGGGAGAGGAAGAGGAGCTGCTACTTTCTTTGGGAGCTGTGCCCTTTGTAAATCTTCCACCCATTGTCACTTCTGGGAGGATTTTATTTCATGTGTCGCCTTGCAGAGCCTTATGCTTGGATTCTGCACATTTACATATACAGCTCTTGCTTTGATCAGAAAAGCTAGGAGCAAATGAAAAGGTGGCTTCAGAGAGGGTCGGGAGCTATGTTCAAGATAGTTGGCAGAACGTTAAACGCAGCGTTGGAGAGAGAGGATTTATTCCAGGCTATTAATATTATTTTATTTTTATAATATTTTGTTTTCCTTAGTAGGCTTCAATTTGGAGAGGTCAGGGAATGGTGTGATTGGTGAAATTGCTCTGTCCTCAGCCTGTTTTTCACTCAAGTTCTCCAAGTGCGGGCCCTTTGGCAGGGGGAGACCAAAGCTCTCTGGGACCAAAGCTCTCTGCCCCGGAACAAACACTGATTCTTATTTATTTGTCACTTCTGAGGTTCCCTGGCTAGGTTTGATTTTGCATCAAGGTGGTTAGTCTTCAGTGGCGACAATAAAGGCAAGTAGAGGCAGTCCTCGACTTTACGACATTGGACTTCAGGTGAACAGCCCTTACCAGATTTCTGAAGAGACCCATCCAATTTGACCGAAGGCCATTGGGTTCGACTTTACGAAGCTTGGTCCCACAATGGAGTGTATTGCAGTTCTGTGTTATGCCGTTTCGACTAGGGTTGCCAGGTGTCCAGTTTTCACCCGGACTGTCCATTATTTGGGTCCCCCATCTGGTAAAAAAACCCCAGAAAATACTGGACATGTGAAATGTCCAGTATTTCCTGTTTCCCTTGGATGGAAGCCCGGCGGGAACAATTTTCCCCTGCCATGTCTGGCGGGGGTGAGGGAGTGAGGAGCATGGGGCCATTTAAAGGCACAGCACCCCCCCTTTTTTTTTGCTTAACAACTTTGGTCTCTCCCCCCTTTTTTTTTCTCAACAGAATTTTTTCCCGGTGTTTTGGGTTTTTGCAGGGGGAGGTCGGTATTTTTTTGTTAAACCATCTGACAACCCTGGTTTCAACTTCTGACATGGAACCCGCTGTTGTAAATCCGAGGACTGTCTGCATTTGGAGAGGCAAATTAGATGCAAGGTGCAGGCTACATTGCATAACGCAACCCAGTGGCGTGGCCCAGGATCTGTTTCTGTTGAGAAGAAGATTGTGCTGAAGTCCTCGAGGTGCCTCAGAGGCATGCTCCCCTGCCCTCCTCTCACCACCTTATTTCCAAGAACTCTTCTAAACTTTTTACGAAGCCCCACAGGGTTGGATTCTTGGCGCCGGCGGTAACATTCCTCCCATTGCATTTCTCTAGCTGTTGGAGTGAAGATGAAGGAAATAAGCCAAGGATAATGTCACACTGTTTTTCTTTGGTAGGCAAATTGCTATTGTGCAAGTCGATTGATTTTTATATATAAGTTTTTAACACATAATAAGAATCCATAAAACCTTTCCACTTCTTGTGCTGCATGCACACATAAAAATAAAAACTTGCGCTCCCTGCATTGCAGAACAATATGAAACTCTGAAGTTCATCCTTGAAGGCATGTGAAAATCTATTATTTTTCACTTACACAGAAGGCCTTGATCAAAAGGGATTAAACATAATACAGACTTAAGCCATTTTCTCGGAAGCGGGTTTGAATATCCGAGGTTTGCATTTGGCTAGCTGTGAGTTTTCCCCTTAGATGCTGCAAATCCAGTCAATAAAGGGGGTTGGGCTAACTCACAATAATGCCTTTCCGCAGAGAGGGCCTGCCACAGCAGTGTACTGTAAAATCAACTTCCAGGCCTCAAGGTTGCAGGAGTCCTTAGTGCTCTTGTTGGTTGGAAGTTATTTAGATCTCTTCAAAGTAGGGTTCATTAAAGGGACGGGATGAATGTGTTTAATCTAACAGGAGTTGCTTTACTGTTTCTTGCAATTAAGAGTCACTTCCCACAACGGGATGCTGGACCCTGGGGGTATGAATCTCATTCATCTGAAGTTCTTAGAAGGTTACCCCACCACTGTGGTATCTGAGCACCATGTGTGGATTTGATCTTCCACAGCTCTGAGCTGTTGGATGCCCTTTATTGGGCTGGTTAACTCCTGCAGATGCAGCAGGGGAGGATGCAAAACACATCCTCCTTACTCTCTAGGGTTGCCAGGTGTCCGGTTTTGAATCGGACAGTCCGGTATTTGAGCTTTCTGTCTGGGAAACAAATTGAGAAAATAGCGGACATTTAAATGTCTGGTATTTTCTAATTAAATAAGTTTTATTATTATTATTTTTATTATCACTGCGTGAGCGTGTCTACCAGCCAAGCAGTACGCAACTATGCAGTAGAGAGGAGAGGGGCAGGGCCGAGGTGGGGTGGAATCCCCGGGGCCAGACTCACCTGTGCATCCTGCCAGGACCATGCACGGGACGGGCAGCACCCGGGATCTGCATGCACCTGGGTCAGCCCTGCTCCCCGCCGGCTAGTTCCCCCCCTCCCCTCCGGCCTGCTTCGCTCCCCCTGACCCGCTCCCAGCCAGCCCCGCTCCCTTCCGGCTGGTTCTCCCACCTCCAGCCAGCCCTGCTCCCCCCAACCCTCTCCTGGCCAGCCCTGCTTCCTGCCGGCCAGTTCTCCCCACCC
This sequence comes from Pelochelys cantorii, assembly GCA_032595735.1. Classification (NCBI taxonomy): domain Eukaryota; kingdom Metazoa; phylum Chordata; order Testudines; family Trionychidae; genus Pelochelys; species Pelochelys cantorii. The sequence goes on from CM064347.1 coordinate 10,032,341, forward strand.
TCAATCTCCCCTGGCCAGCCCCCCCCCAGTCTTCCCTGGCCAGCCAGCCCCCCTCCCCCCCCCCCGGCCAGCCCCGCTCCCCCCGACCTCCTCCTGGCCAGCCCCGCTCCCCTCCTGGGCGGTCCCCCCCCTCATCTGAGATCAAGTGTGTCCGGTATTTTTTTTAAACCATCTGGTAACCCTACTACTCTCCTGGGAGCAACTGTATCTGCAGGAAGGGGATTCTCCCCGGGAAAGGGCAACAGTGGCCAGAGCATTCCTGTCCATAGAACGAATTGTGGCAGCCGCCCATGCCCTGTGCTTTTGGGGGCCCCGTGGTGGCTGCCCCAACCGTCCTCTGGACCTTAGGGAAGCCAGGAGGTGACCTGGCGGCTGGGGTTGCTGCCCCCCAGTACTCACCACTCGAGCAGTGGAAGCTGGAGTGATGCGGCAGCCTGCTCCATCCCGCCGCCCCTCTGGCAGGAAATGAGCGCCCTGGCCCCGGAGTGCACCGGAGAAGCAGGGTGCAGTGGGCTGGGAAAGGGCGGCATGGCAAGGTGGAGTGGCCACCGCTCCTACTCCTGTAGCCCACGTGGTCAGTGGGGGTGAGTGACTCCTGCTGTTGCCCTGCACCCCAGGCCCCTATAATGCCCTGGGCTGTGTTGCTTGGGGGGAGGGGCAAGGGGACAGAAAGGGGGTGGGGCTTGAAGAAGGGGTGGAGCCAGGGCGGGGCCTGTGGTGAGGGGGTGGCCCAGGCCCTATGCCCCCTTCAGGATGGCCCTGATGTTGGTGTGATCACTACCTTTCCATGGGCGTCTCAGCATTAAAATCTGCCCCAGCCCTGCCCTGAGGGGCAATGACTGCCGGAGCCAGGCCCTTGCTGCGGAATAGCTAGAACAAGAGGGTCTTGTCCCTGTTCAGCTTAATCACTTTGCTACACAGGAGCATCCAGACCCCATTGTTCCCAAACTTGAATTAATCTTCACGCCACGCCAGCCTGGCAGCTGCATTTCTCATGCCTCCTCCTTGCCCAGGAGTGTGACTGGTGCCGGAGGGAGGTTCCCTTTTGTCCTGTTGCACAGAAGCCTGAGAGTTTTTCAATATTAAACTGAACTTTTACTAATATAGAATTGTCACCCAAACCAGTTCTCTCATAATTTTCCTCTTTTCCCCCATGCCCAATCCAACAAACACCCCCCACCCCTTCAAGGCTTCCACTGAAATATTACTGTCAAACTATTAGTCAGCCCCACAAGGGCTTGTTTCTCTCCTGTGGTACATGTGTGTGTTACATTGGCACTCAGCTCTGCCTGGCTGTGGAGATTTACTAACCTATCTACAGGTCCTTCTCTGACACAGAAGAGCACCAGGAAAGAGCAGAATGCAGCCTTTAGGAGCAGACAGCAAGTTACCCCACTGTGTTTACGTGCTTGGAAACTAACATATAGTTGATGTTAGTTAGCCGGATGTCCACTTATCATGCAAGTTTCCCGTGGCCCCATAAAATTTGTTTACAGACACCAGTCCTGGCTTTCTGTGCTGTTTATTTAGCTCTAAATTATCCCTAAATGTCTTCCAAGAGTCCAGTAAGCAGTGGAAGGGTTGGTAACGGTGCTAGACAATATCGTCCTCCCCTGGTTTGGCAAATTCTCTGGTTCAGCACCAGACAGGTCCTGAGGGTTGCAGACTAGAGAGATTCAACCTGTAATGTTATCTTACTCATCTTTGTGGGGGTAACATAATAGCTGGGAGCTGCTTTGTTTCATTCATTTCCCTAGTCACTGTTTTAGGGATAACAGTGGAACCATAATCTTGCAAATGCCATGGACACTAAAATCTGATGTTCCCAAGTCAGCCACTGCACCATTCAGCTCCCTGGCCTTGCACTGCAGTTATCAGACCTATAAATAGCAGTTATAGTGCATGTGCATATAGAATGTATATTGTGTGAGGATTTATGTGCCTGTGTGTTTGTGCCTATATCTATGGGAATTATAGCGTGTGCTCTTCTAGGATGAATATCAGGTGTGTGTCGTGTATTTTTGTGCCTGTGTGTTTGTAAGCAATATTTATTCGTGCATGTATTAAAAAATACAGACCATTGGTTTGTTTAAAATGGTGTGATCAGAATCTCCATACTGGAAGTGGATTATACACAGATGAGATATTGTGCTGTTGGACTATAACTTAAGCCTGATAACTTCTGTGACTCTTAAAGATGCTTCGGGCTTTGTCTGCGCTCCAGGGATCTATTAGAAAAAGGTACGCAAATTGTGCACCGCAATTTACGTACCTTTTTCCAATAGTTTTTTCAGAAGAGGCTTTCCAAAATTTGGCCCATCTACACTGGGCCAAATTTCGGAAAAGCCTCCTCTTTCGGAAGAGCCCTTTTTCCTCGTGGAAGGAGAAAGACAGGGCTTCTGAAAGAGCGTGTCTGCTGTTCCACAAAAAAACGCAGAAGAGCAGATGCGTTCCCTGGATGCGGTGGAGTTTTTCCCATAGTGTAGACATAGCCTCAGTCTTTGAGAAGAGGAATTTGTCTCTTGAGCATGGGCAGAGTTTTGTTTCTGAGAATTTCCCCCAAATTAAACCTGGAAAACATCCCTCTTCCTCCTCCCTCCCTTTGTGGTTTTGTTTTTGTGCCATTGATTTGTGCTGGGTTTGCTCTCTGTCTTGGTTAATTAGACAGAAGTCCCTTGATCAATTAACATTTTAACTTCCCATGTGAACTGGAAATTACAACCTTGTTACAGATGGCAAACTATGTGTCCAACACAGTGCATCTCCCTGCTATGCCGATCTCTGGTTCTTGCTACATTGTTCAGTCTTTGGCATCTTTTCCATTTTAATTACAGGTCAACTATGATGTTAATTGGGGGCAGGGAGGAAGAACCAATTTGACCATACGGAGAATAGAATCTGTTTTTTTTCTTTATCGGAATCCATTAAAAGGGCAGAGGAAGAACTTTGGCCTATGTAGAAGCCTCAGGAAAGCTAACTCTGAGGTCATCTGAATTTTTTTTCAGCTGGCCAAACAGATTTGCTTTATTGATTTGCACTTACCTTGGTGACAGCTCCAGGAAGCTGAATCAAACCTCTTCTTGAGGGTTTTTTTTTTTAAATTTCAAGGTAAGCACAGTTCTTTTTGGATTATTTTGCTGTGTTCCTTAATATGTGTTTTATAGTATATAGAGATCTACCATGTATTTGAGAGTATTTGTCATCTATCTGTCTTTCCGTTTGTTAAAGAACTCCTCCTAAACAGTAAGAGCGAGAACCACCAAATTCGGTATACAGCTTCCTCTGATCATCACTTAAAGCAAGGTCAGGGTTTGGTTGTGCCAGGAATGAGACTGCTTCTCAGAAAACCATACAGAAAAGAGATCGAGTCCCCAGGCAGGTGAAAGTGGCTGGCAGAGGGTACCCCTCCACCAAGCCCTAAACATCCCATCCCAAGCACCCATGGGGGGAGGGTGGGCGGTTGAAGCTTCCCCCAGCCCCCTGAATTCTATGGGAAAATTCTTGGCTGTTGCCCTTTATCAGGGAGCGAGGGCAAAGTGCACAGTTTGCTTCATTCCTCGCTCCGCCTGGGGTGTGCAGGGGGCAGAGGAACCTGGACCACGCGCCCCTCCTCCATCTGTGCCTGCTAGAGCTGCAGCAGCCATGGAGAGACGCTTCTCACCTGCAGCAGTGAGAGAGGAGCAATGTGAAAAGAGCAGGGCCCATCACCCTCACCTCAGTGGTCAAGGGCTGTTGAGTCCAAAGTCCTGCTTTGGGCCCATCTCCAATACAAAGGGACTTGGTGCAGTTCTCCTTCCCCCCACAAGGTATGCAGTTATTGTTTTAAGCGAAACATTATAGAGAGAGACATTATAGCCCATCAGTGCTAGTTGCTGCATATTGTATGTCAATTATCACAAATCCTGTATTTTGCCCCTACCTCTGAGGCCCCTGTGACCTTTTAAAGTGAACATTAAAAATTCAGTGACTACTGATAGACCCAGAGAGAGGGCAGAGATCCCTTAGTCCAGGGGTGGGGAATAAGGTTGCCAGATGGTTTAACAAAAAATACCAAACACCCCTCCCCCCCCCTTTTTTAAAGGTAGGTCGCTGATTACCTTTAAAAAAAATCTCACATAGGTACCTAAGTTGCTTTTGAAAAATGGAACGTAGGTTATTAATTTCCTTGGGCACTTTTGAAGCTATTACCAGCCGTGCCTCAGTTTCCCCATTTGTCATATACCTACAAGTGCATAGAGGCTTAACTGATGTTTTCAAAGAACTTGGAGAGCCTCCCATGACAGGCGCTAAAGTATAAGTCACAGCCCATGTGGACATGTTTAAATGAATTTGGCAAGCTCCGGTGCCCAGTGGGAGAGCCGTTTGTGCTACTTCACTAGCAAAGGAATAAGCTAACACTTTTACTGTTGACTTTTTAATAAGGTTTTTAGTCAAACAAAATCATGGCTGGCATAATTTATCTGGCTGCCAGGGTATCACTTAGGCAACAGCGATTTTTATGAAAGCACTTATTTGGGTCTGTGCTATGGGACCGGATTCCCAGCTGGTATAAAAGAGCATAGCTCCAGTGACGCTATCTCTGCTTATATCAGCTGAATATCTGGCCCTGCTTGTCTGTTTGTCTAACTCACATGCTCACAGAGCCCTAGCTATTCTGCCTGTCTTGTTGGATGTATCTAGATCTAGAGAGAAGGTATATATGTGTATGTATGTTTGTAGATCTACATATAGATATACACACTCACTATGTAAACATATCAGGGCTGTACAATTTTGATTATTTGGCTAATCGAATAGTCGATGCAATTTGTGTCCACTATTTGATTAGTCGATAAGGGCGCCTCCACCTTTGAAGTGTAGCAACAGCCCCAGTGTTGCAAAAGCACTGTGGGGAGCAGAGGGCTTGTGGGGGTGTCCCCAGCTGACCCCAGGCTCCACTTGGCAGTGCTGCATGGAGCCTGGGGTCAGCTGGGGACTCCTGCTGATCCCGGACTCCATGCGGCACTGCCGCTTTGAAACGCCGCGGGAGCACGGGGCCAGCGGGGGACTGATTGAGTCCCCCGCTGGCCCCAGGTTCCTCACAGTGCTTTGCTTGTAGCAACAGCCACATTGAAGCATCCCCTCCTCTTCCCTACCCTTGCTGCCTCTTTCTCATAGAGGCAGGAATGGGGGAGCGGGGGGAGCGACTAGTCGACTAGCTGACTAGCCATTCACATCCCTAAAACATATGTACATCAGTGTTGTGTATAAGTACAATGCTCCATGTATGTCTGCATGAATACTACACCCACACATTTATAAACACCCATCTAGCATTGTCTGGTTTTACTGGGCCATGCCTCAGTGCACAAGGCTGTACGTGGTGACTTTTCAAAGTCCCTCCCTACCCTACATTTCTATGATTTTATGAACACTTGTCTGTGGAAGGGGAGTGATGGTTTTAGCAGAGAAGAGAAATGGGTTCAAATCCTCTAGATTCCCTGCATGACCGTGGGCAAGGTGCTTAGTTTCCCCGGTGTCTCGGACAGCTGGGCACACGACTTTCCTGCCACCTACTGATGAGGAGCAGGCAAGTAATTCGGATTTTTTTCTGATGGATGATGAGGCAAGTCGTTTTTCACCCCGCCGCTCTGACATGGCGACGTTCAGCAACTCCTAAAAATATTGCTCCTGCCTGAATCTTCTGTCATCCTGCCGGTAATCACTTTTGTCGGTTTCAGCAGCCGTGTCCCATATCTCTGACAAAAGGTACACACGCCTCCGGCATTCCATTCCTATAATGGATGAGCTTTCAACATGTGATGGAGGGATAGAGCACTCTGCAGGTACCGGCATTTAATCACACAGCTCCTAAGATTTCAGGTGTCACAGGCGGCTGCACAGAGAAGCTAAAATAGCTTAGCTGATATTTAATTAATGAGGGACCCTGTATCATTCAGACCATAATGTTGTTATGTTGGGGCTGAGTGTTGCAACACACTCTGAAGGATCCTTTTTAAAGCTATGTGTAGTGGTGTGACCACGTTTTTCCAATAAATCAGCTTATTACTAAGGGGAGGGGATTTATTTTTTAGCATAGCATGTTAACAGTTGCCATGTATTCAGGTATTTCCCCAGGTCTATTAAAGCAGTGTTTCTCAAACTTTTTTCATAAAGTACCCCTTTTTTCAAAAATAAAAAAGTACCCCCCTTTTAAAAAAAAATTATAAGTACCCCCAGTACCTACAGTTTTCAGACACGAGGAAGGAACTGAGATGATTTGGCTTGCACGTGTATTGGAGGTGCCACTGTTTTTTGGTTTTGTTTTTTTACTGGAGAAAGTTGGAACTGTTCCACTGTGTCATAGACCCGATACGGTGATCAGCCAATAGAGATTTCCTTAGATCAGCTAGTAGAGGCCAGAGGAGCTGTGCTTTAGTCTCTCTGCAGCCGTAAAGCTCTGATCAGGCATGGTGTGCAGCGTAGTGTCAGTTATAAAGTTCCCAGCAGCCACGGACTTGTTACAGTGTTTGGCTAGTTTTGACCTGGACTGAGTTGATTTCACTCATTTCTATAGCTCCCAAGCAAAGTTTAGTCATCGTATCTGCCTTCCCCTTCTTAGACTTTGTCCCACAAAGCAACATCGTTTATGCGAGATAGGGAGCAGCACTGGAATTTTAGGAGTGCCCTGAGATGAAGTGGATTGCTAGCGACTCAGCACTCTGAGAAATAATCTCCGTTCTTTCAGCATCTCAGGCAGATCAAACAGTATGTCCTCTTGTCCCGTTGACAAATGCCAGCACAGTCTGCTTCCAGAAGGAGTCATGAGCTCGGTGACCATGGCCTGGCTGTGGAGTTATCTCAAATGTAGAAGAAACCCCGGCAGAGTTTTTGGAAGTAAAATCAAAGCCAGCCCTCCACTCAAGTCTGCTTTGGGGTGTTAGTGTCAGTATAACAGAAAGAGAGAGAGAGACTCTGTATCCATGCTAGAGAGGAGAAGCTATTAGTGCTGGAATGTATATTTATTGCAGTTGTATTAAGGAACCTGCCTACTTAAAACAGCCCTGATGTTTCAAAGTATTAATTTCTGTACTCATCTCGGGAGTCTTAAAAGGAGGCAAAAACTGCAGGCTCCACTCTGTATCTAAACTGAGGTGATATTTATTTGCAGGTTTTACTGCGTCTAAATGTCAGCTTGCTCTGCTCCGTTTGCGTCGTTCCCCCTTCCAGCGCCTTTTGGGAGATGATGGACCCTGCTTTGCATTCATCTCAGATCAGCTTGTGGGTGGCTACAGCATGGGGGTTGTTTTGTTCTTTTTTTTTTCTCTTTGTTGCTATTTATCGAGGGTAGGGTTTTCAGAAGTACCTGAGTGATATAGTACCATGAGTCCCCAGTAGGATTTGCGGTGGAGTGTGTGTGGGGGGGTGTCCTGGCTGGGTCTGGCTAGTGTGATGGGGGCCTGGTATGGCAAAGGTTGAGAACTAGTGTGCTAGGTAAACAGTATGACTGGGGTGGTACATACAGGGAATGGAGGTGCAAAGAGGGCGAGGGCTGTAGTGCACAGTCGTTGCTGGTGTCAGTGAGCACTTCCTCACATACCTTGTCCCTTGTTACAGTCGCTGAGCTACTTGTATGTTAGTGCCCAGCGGTGGGACAGAGGGCCATGCTGGCTTATCCCTAAGGGGCTGCCTTACCATTACACATGGGATTAGTGCTGAGCTGGGACTAGACACCAGGAACCCCTCTAGCCATGGGTGTAGGTGAACCCCCGCTTTGGGGAGGCAAGCGTGCCCCTTCTGCCCAGGCTCCATCCCACATGCCAGAGCCCTGAAAGCCTTCTCGAATATAGCATTAACCTGTAAGCTTTTGCTTATTGGTTAATCAGTTAATTGACTACACTTTTAGAACCCTAGTCCAAACCACATCTTCCAGAACAGAAGCCAAACCCACCCTTGGTGCTGACCATATCCCATGAGCATTTGCTGGCGCCTTTTCTGTTGTGCTCGGTGCAGCGTACGGATTCTGCACTCAGTGAGCTGCTAGCCAGGCTTAGTTTTGGGTTGAATTCACCACAAACATTGAAGGGCATTTCACCCCAGTCACAGAACCAGGGGTTCTGTGCCATGCCCCAGCTCTTTAACCGTCCCTCCCCTCCAGGACACCTTTCAGTGTGCCAGACCCCCAAAGGCTCCTACGCGTCCTTAAGGATAAAACAAAAGGAAAAACTATGTAACACTTTAAAGACTAACAAGATAGTTTATTAGGTGATGAGCTTTCCTGGGCCAGACCCACTTCCTCAGCTCATATTCTGATAGGCCATGTGGCCTTATACATCTGCGGTTGAGCTCTGGCCTCCAGTGCTGCTGTTCACACTGTGAGCTCTGCCCAGCTCTGTCCAACTGCAGAGACTCCTAGGCAGGGACTTTTACACTCTCTTCAAGGGCCAGTGCCCCTCAGCAAGTACTCTCTGGGACATCAGGCAGCCTGTTGAAAACAGGAGGGTTTGGAATGCTGCTTCGGAAAGTCCTTTGGTTAGCACAGAGGGTATGTCTAGACGGCATCCCTCTGTCAGCAGAGGGATGCAGATTAGGCAGGTCGACATTGCAAATGAGGCAGGGATTTAAATATCCCGTGCCTAATTTGCATAAAAATGGCCGCCGCGTTTTGCCGACTCAGCACTTTGTTGGCAAAAAGCGGCAGTCTAGAGGGGGATCTGTCGAGAAAGAAAGCCTTTTTTGACAGATCCTGTAAACCTCCTTGCAGGAGGCATAAGGGAACTGTCGAAAAAGGCTTTCTTTCTCGACAGATCCCCCTCTAGACTGCCGCTTTTTGCCGACAAAGTGCTGAGTTGGCAAAACGCGATGGCCATTTTTATGCAAATTAGGCACGGGATATTTAAATCACTGCCTCATTTGCAATGTCGACCTGCCTAATCTGCATCCCTCTGCCGACAGAGGGATGCAGTCTAGATATACCCAGAGAAGCAAAGGTTAAGATATTGTTCTGGCTTGGCCACTATGGACTGCCCGCCAGCCACGCTACTGTTGAATCCAGTTCTGCTGTTTCCATCCTTCTCTCTTTCAGCCAGGGGAGTCCTTCTCTGTCTTCCACAGACAGCTTTTCTCCGAGCCTCCGGCCCCCTCGCCCTGTAGACCCCTGCTGAGTTCACATGCCCTGCCTGCCCAAGTTTCCATTGGTGGGTGTCAGTTGTTCACTCCTGGGGGGCGGGTGCCTGTTGTCTTTCTGGATCCTTCACTGATATGAATGTGTTTCAGCCTTCAATGACCCATTCAGACCTTCCCTCTCATCTGCTGCTTTGCCCCAGCGGCAGCTTTTTAATTCTCTTAAACCCTCGGAGCAGCAGTCCCTACCCAAGGACGTCACGACCATGTATATTATTCATAAAAACAGTACAGAAAATCCCCCCTTGGCTCACCGCCATTACCTGAAGATTTAAAGGATCAAGGGGGTCAGCAAAATTGTCCACTCCCTGAGGTTGGGGAGGCCGAGCAGCAATGTTCCCGCTATGTTTTTCCATCCATATGCAGAATAAATTTTGTGATGTGCACCGAGGCATGTGCACCACCAGTAGAAAAACATGCTGCTGGCTGTGGGCACTCTGCTAATCAGCTGGGCAGTACCTGAATCTCCTGGGTGGCTGCCCAAGTGCACAAATTACAGGAAACACTGCTAAGCAGGGTCACTGAGCCTTTTTTGACTTTATTTTACTTACTCTTCCTTTTTTAAGAGCAATTTGCCTCTTAGGCAACATGTCCACTTACTGGAGGATTGGCACTCTGTCAGTCGATCTTCCAGGGTTTGATTTAGTGGGGCTAGTAAAGACCCACTAAATCAAACACTGAGGGTGCCCCTGTTGGTGACAGCGAGGAGTAAGGGAAGTCAATGGGAGTGTTTCTCCCATCCACCTCCCACTATGGGGCTGCCCCAGAAAATTGATGCAAGGTACATCAACTCGAGCTACACAATTCACGTAGCTGAGGTTGCGTATCTTGCATAGATTTTCTCCGCCAGTGTAGACATGGCCTTAGACTGGCTTTCAAGGGATCCATTTGCAGCCCTTGAGAGATGTTGCTAGTTGCCAGTGTTTTCGGACCATGTTACTGTTTTACAGTCCTGCCTAGAGACTCCAATGCGGAATTGGGACTTGGGCTAGGTGCTGCACAAATATGTGGTAACAGACCATTCCCAAGACATTTACAACCTATTGGGTAGGATTTTCACAAGCTCCCAAGGGACTTAGGGCCATAAATTCTATTGTCAGTGGAGCGCTTGTGTGCATGTGTCCTTACTGCGCTTTTGAAACTGCCCCCTACATGGATGACCAGGAGCAAGGGTGGTTTATTACCCCCTTTCATGGGTCGCTGGTGCTGTCCCTTGAATTGTGCTCTCATAATATCACCAACTAAAAAGAGACGAGTTACATCCAATCACAAAGAGCTGTTATTGTTGCACTACACTTACACTCAGGGGAATTTCTGTGTAAGAATCCAGGAAGCGAAAGACACATAACTGAATGGTTTTCAGCCTTCTGTGAATTGGCAAACACAGGGGAAAGATTACATACCAATTAAACCAGAGGGGGTGAACCGTTTAGAGAAGTACAGCCCTGTTTCTTGGTAGCAGAGGACTGATGAAGGTCAGTGTGATTCTTGTTCCCTAGGTCAGTGAGCTATCTGCTTGCATTGATGCTTTGTGTTAATTCCACAGAGTATGTAGGATCCCATCGGGTGGACAGCTATGCATTTAGCTTGATTAGCTCCATTTTACGGGTAGGGGAAACGGAGGCTCGGAGAGGCTGGCCTTTCCATGGTCTCACAGAAGTAATTAATAACCAAATCTGAAATAGAACACAGGTCTTGTGACTCTCACGCAGGGTTCCCGGTGAGCTGAGTGCTTGGGTGGCCACCCAGGAGAGAGTCAAATGCCCCCCAGCTGATTTGCAGAGCACCCACAGCTGGCAGCATGTGTTTCTGCTGGTGGTGCACATCCACCCACGCCTTTGTGCATGTAACAAAATTCATTCTGTACACAGATAGAAAAATTAGAGGGAACATTACTCCCAGGCTATTATACATGTTGCTTCCTCTTTTTGTTCTGTGTTAGTACAGCACTGTGGGGCCCTGACCCATAATGACCACAATGCAAATGAGAGAATTTTTGTTTTGATTTTTTTTTAAAGGCAAATAAGATCTCTTCTGGGGGACTTTCTCTAAATGCTCTGTCTTGTTTACTCTCAAGCTTCAGCATGGAGATGGATCAGAATGCTCCCTTCCAGCATGTGGCATACGTGGAAATCAGAAAGTAAAACCACCCCTTGTTAATCAGCCCAGGAACCCACGGCATCTGGCCGGAAGTCAGCCTCAGGTGAAACCCTCCGAGCAGGAAAGGGTCAAGCTAGTTATCAGAAATTACTATTATTTAATAACCACCCCCAGCCACAGCCAGCAAAGTGGAATGAGGAAGTGTTACTGTCTAGCGGAGAGGAGAGAGCCCTTAGCAGCTTGCATACAGATGCAGTGAATAGCCCTGATACTGCAGTTTAGACAGTCAACTACCCATGTTCTGTGGCCAAAGAAAACAGTGTACAACAGATTCATCTTTTCTTTACCTGGCAGCAAACTGCCACTATTCCATAGCAACATTATAGAGCAACTTTTCATGCAAGATGATTACATTCTGCAGAGGAGTAGATTGTATCAGGGAGACATTCATTAACCAAAAAATATTCCCAGTAAAGTTGGCGGAATGCTTGAGTGGTAATTACCTCCACTGTGTTCTAATAATGTAGCAATAAACACATGTAGCCGTTGATTTAACACTCATTGCTCTGGGTGTGCATGTGCTATATCGGTCAAAAGGGCTTATTGCTATTATGCAGTAGGCCATAACATGAATGTGGCATAAATAATTGATCTGGAGTAAGTTGGTAGTCATGGTTGGCATGTTCTGCGCTGGCTTACAACTTTTGGGGTCTGTCTGCAATGAATAATTGAGCTAATGGCGAAGCTTTCCAGGAACCATATGTGTTGTTTAAGTGTGTGGTCATTCGAGGCGTCTGAGGATGTGAAAAGAAGGGATCTAATGGAAAGCTGGAAGGGTTTCAGTGAGGTTGGAGTTGAAATGATCAGAACTGGTCGTCAGTGTTGCCTATAAGCTAAGCTCTTGGGTAGCCACCCAGGAGAGTTTCAGATGCCACCCACCTGATAAGCAGAGTACCCACAGCCGTCAGTGTATGTCTCTACTGGTGGTGCACATCTGCACATGCCTTGGTGCACATAACAAAATTTATTCTGCATGTGAATGAGAAAAAATAGAGGGAACATTGCTGGCTATGCACAACGCTAGGTGTGTGTGTGTGCGTGTGGGTGTGTGTATGTATGCAGTCATGGGAAACTGCACAGGCAGACAAAAGTTTGTGCGTCTAACTGTCTTGGACCCTGAGACAACCAGCTAGATGTGAGCCCTGACCATTTTCACGTACAGCTGGCCTGAGTGTGTACACAAACGAGGCATGCAAATGCACTTGGAAATTCTCCACATCTACATTTCCTGAGCCCTGAGCTGGAGAAATTCTGCTGCTGCTGTCTAACTTGAAGGTGGCTAATTGCGTCCCAGATGGTGCTGTGTTCAACTGGATTGCTAAAAGGCTGGCACTCCTCACTACATTTCTGACATGCTTTTGAATCCCCCTTGCTTTGCTGTTCAGTATTGACTAGGGGAACACCTCACAACTGCATTTTCAAAGAAGCAAGGAATTGCACTCTGTGGTGTGACCCCACTATTTCAGGTGGCAGCAGTGGGATCCGGCTGCTTCTACTGATTGACCTCACTTTTCACCCCCTACGGTCCATTAGTATTGTACTCGTGAAATAAAGAGTGCTGTATAATTCACTGCAGACTGAGCAGAGACCATCAGATCAATTAACTGCAGGCTGCAAGATGGATTCACCCCCCTAACATAATTATGGGCAGCTCTTTCAGTGTGTTACAACAGTGGCTCACACACAAGGCACTACCACTTGTTTAAAGGATGTCATTTCCAGGGAATGCACTAAGGCTGGGGGGAAAGTTCAGGCAAATTGAGCCCACGGAAGGGAATAGAACCCCACATAACTATTAGATTTTCCTTCTGGGTGTTACCGTGTGTGTGTGGAGCCCCAGACCTTACTCCCTGCTCCGTGTCATGCGTGGCTGTTCTTGCCGAGCTCAGCGTAGTGGCCATGGGTGGCTCTCCCATGGATTTTCCAGTCTCCTTTCCCTTTCCCCCTGCAACATTTGGTCATTCTTACACTGAAGCCAGAGTGGGAATGGCTGTGTTGGATTGTTCTGTCTCCCCCAGTGGAGGGATTATAATGCCATAAGGTTAATTGAGCACCTTTTATCCCAAAGTGTGTTGCACAGCAGGCAACTGGCCTCTGGACTGCCTGCGGCCCATAGGGATTCTGTGTGTGGCCCACGAGACATTTGTTTACTGTTGCCTAAGTGCAGGGTTACCAATTTCTGCTGGTTTTCGTCCACGGTGTAGATTTTCCTACTGGCATCACACACGTGGCACGCCTGTAAAGCCAGGGCACGTGCAGTGAGGTGCGGACTGATTGCACACAATGTTGCAAGAACCGGGCGCTCCCTCAGCATCCAGTCACAGTGCGGCTATGGTTCAGTCAGCTCACCCCACACATTCTAGGTGTGCAAGCACAGTTAGCAAAACAACCGTCTCCCTAGGAAGGAGGGCCACTCCTGCAGCCCATTCACTAGCCTAGGTTGCCCCTCACTGGCAGAGCGTGTCTGCATCCAGAAGCACATTGTCAGTGAAATGGAAACCACTCTGGGGTGGGAGAGGACAGGTTCCCGCCACTGTGTATCCGAGTGGGAGTGAGGAATTTTGGCCAAGGACAAGGAGCCTCTAAGCCAGCGTTTCTCAGAGCGGGCCGTGGGCCTGCTCTGGAAAGCCGCTAGTGGGGTACGCCGCTTTGTGTACCTAAAGGGCCTGTGGCCACGGAGCCTCGCCGCTCTCATTGGCTCTGGTTCGTTGTTTCCAGCCAAGTGGGGCCATGAGGTAAACAAAATGGCGCGACCTGCTACCGGCTTTCCCAAAGCAGGCCCCCGGCCCACTTGGAGAAATACGCTCTAAGCCTGAGGGCCCTCCGAGTCCACACAGAGTTTAAGGCCAGAAGGGACGACCAAAGCACCTACTCTGATCTCCTCTGTCGCAGGCCACCCACCTCACCCGGCACCCACACAGTCACCCCAACAACCCAAGTCAGACCAAAATGTTACAGCCCGTAGGAGACTAAGCTATGATGTGCCACAGGCAGGGAATCACGGAGACCAAGGTAGGCCAGAGGCTTAGGACCCTGAGAATGAAGTGAGAGAAACTCAGGCAGTCCCTCCCCTTCTCTGCCCCCAAAATCTCTGCCTCTCTGACCGCGGGAACCTTCCTGACCACGTATGATGTGAAGTTAGCTATGGTGCATTTCAGCAAGACCCGCCAGTCAGGCACTTGAGAGAGTGTTTGTGGCACCTCAGAACACCGTCACGCTCCTTCACCAGCCAGGGCCATTCCTGACTCTTAAGAGGAAGGAGACTAGAAAAACGAAAAATCCCAAAACACATCAGAGGGGAAAAATAATCCTTTTCTGGCCCCAGCAAGCAACCGGCAGATATCTGGACCCAGGAGCTTTTGGGCTTATACAGTACGGTGACCTTCAAGGTTTCATTCCAAGGCACCCACCCAGGATAAATTTCCCAGAGCTCTGTTGATCTCCCCTGAGAAGATGAAGGTCCAAGTGAGTGCTACCAGCTCCAAGCCTATGTTTCCAGGGAGTCTACGGTATGTTAAACCTGATGCCAAGGCAGCTGAGCCATCCCCTCCAGCAGCCCTTTCATGTAAAAGAAAAATCCCCTGCAGAGTGAGTGGGAAGAGGCTGAGGAACAAAGAACCCAGGACCGCCAGGGACAGGGGTTGGTAAGCAGGCCTGGGAGCTGCAGGACAAGGTGGATTTTTAAAGGTTTGTTTGATTGTTCGCGCTAAGTTGCTGCCGCTAACTGACACGTTTGTCTTTACCCTGAAACTGAACATGATGTTAAGAAAACCTGACGGTCAGGGTGAAACGAGGTGGGTGGCAAGTCAGCCTCCCACCAACGGCTCATTCTTGCAGAGTGCATGCCCGTCCGAGTGTCACATTCCATCTTCCAGAGCCATCCGCGGCAAGGGGTGTGTGTGTGTGTGTGTGTGTGTGTGTGTGTGCGCTGCATGCTCCCCTTCCCGGAGATGCCGTTGTAGCTGGGATCTGCCAGATGGGAATGTGCAGCATTGCCGTCAGGGGGACCCTGCTGGGTTTAACCCCTATGGTGCAACAGAGAGAAGGCTCTGGTCTCCCATGGGGCCGTGCAGTCGAATGGGGCTCTTTCCTTAGTAGCCTTTGTGATGTGGAATCACACTTCTCCGATGAAAACCCTGCCCGTGGGGCTAATGGACACCCCCCGCCCCCTTGCTCTTACTCTCCCGTGCAAACTGTGAGAGCAGTGAGAATTCCACATGCCCTTCCTAGTAATGCTGTCAGCAGGGCCTTTAGGGAGAGGGGGCTTCCCTCTCGGGCATGTGAACAATTTCCAGCTCAGACACAACTCAGCAGGCTCTAGCTCCCAGATACCGAATGCTCAGTAGCTCAGGGGTGTTCGGTTTGTGTGGGCCTATTATGGGGGATGCAGAGTGAAGCTCTGTGTGTCACTTTGGATTCTGAAATCACCGTCCTCCCCTCCCCCAATATTTAGAAGGGTGTGTAAGTGTGTGCTCCCAGAGACTAGGGATGTGATAGTTTAATTGTGTAAATGGTTAATCGATGAGCGTGGGTTCATTGGTTAACCTTCATGGTTACAGGAAATGTGGACCCTCCTTCCCATGCTGCTCCCTCTGTATCAGAGGCAGCAGCAAGGGGGTGGGGCAGGTGAGCACCAGTTCCCCGGGAGCTGCCTGCCCCTCCCCATGCTGATACAGAGGCAGCAGCGCAATGGGACAGATGGGAGCCAGTACGTACAGGGAGCCGCCTTTTAAGCTGGCTCCCCATGTGTACCAGCTCCCATGGAGCCACATTCCCCCCACCTCCCCCTGTGCTGCTGCCTTTGTATCGGAAGAAGCAGCAGAGGGGGAGAAGGGGGCAGGCAGGAGCTGGTGTGCACAGGAAGCCAGCTCTGAAGACACATCCCCGCACGTACCAGCTCCCGCAAAGCTGCCTCCCCCCTGCGTGTAAAGGTTTTTTAACATCCCTACCAGAGAACAGGTTTCAGTTCAGGTTCTGCTTAGCATAGATCTGACCTTGTTTGGGTGCAAGAGGTAGCTTTTCTCACGTGCTAGAGGGTGTTCTGGTCTCGCGCGGAGTCTGTCATGCTGGCTTGCAACCAGTGCTGAGACTGGTGACGTCTGCTCTGACTGTAGGGGCAAACCCTCAGAGCCAAGAGAGGTTCTCGGGATTTCTAGCCTGCCAATTATAATGTCAGTCTGGGTTCAGTCATCAGTCAGTCTATTATAATCGTCAGTCAGTGAGAGTGCTTTGAGATAGGGGGAGCGATCTCCCTATCTAGTGAGCTCATAAAAAAAATAATCAGAAACCAAATGCAGTGGGAGAAAGAGAAGACTAGCACATTGCATAACGTTGCTTGTTTTTCTGATCGGTCATGTTATTTCTGAATTCCTCCTTTCTGCAAAGAAACCCCCGCCTTTGCAGGGAGAATGCATTTAATTTGTTGGGGGAAATTCCCACTGGTTCCCTCCCACAGACAAGGTTTTCAAAAGGGACTAGTGATTCCCTGGACTTGAAACACCTGATGGTCAGAACAGGCCACAGCAGCCGCCTTCTGAAAATCAGGACTCTCTTCAAGTCATCTCAGCTTGAGCCTCCAATTGCGGTAACCTCTTTTGAAAGTGTCGGTGGGCCCTGTGGTGCTATTCCTGGGTCACATTGGCTCAGTGTGAGCACACAGCACTTCTCATTTTGTTCCTTGAGGCATTGCTGGCCTTGGAAAATGGCCAGCCAGATCACTGGATGGGGCTTGCTGAAGTTCCAAAAATAGAAAGGAATTCTAAACACCAAGAATGCAAACAACGCCGCACTGAACAACCAGACTCATTTGCAGAAACAACAACAAACATTTTCCAACTATCCTGTAAAGTTGGAATGTGCAGCAAGTAAGTGGCATGTGCGTGTTTCATCGTTTGTAGCACCATTTCTGGGATCTTACATTCTGCAGAATGTTAAATGCGGCTTTCTTTTATGGACTCTTTTTTTGCACATTGAGTCAAGCTAATGTGGTTCTGCTTGGGGAGGCTGGACTGAGAAATCAGGGGAGGAAAAACCATAATGATATGCCTCATAATCTGCAGTGAAAACAGGTTTCTGATCCTCAATTATCGTTTCCCAAGCCTGTGTAAATGACTTTAATAATCTTTTGTCTCATCTGCTTGCACTAAGCACCGTCCTTATTTCCACCCCTGTAATAATTGCTGATGGAATGGTAAAACCTGATTGTCTGGCAAGAATGTCCAGTGGTACTTCTGTTGATTGATTCTGCATGGCAGCGAGGCAGCCAGTGCTGTAAAGCAGTTCTGATTGTTACGGCCCTTTCGAGTATGGTTCAAGGGACTAGCCAGTTTGGAAGTTATTGCTTCTGATTTCTTGGGCCTCTTACATTCTCATTTTAAAGTTACAGTAGCCCCGGTGCTGCCTGTTCAAAGTTTAGAATGGTGCATTGGGTTTGTGAAGGATCTGGGCTCATCAGAGGGTTAAAAAGAACACTGCCAGTGGATTAATAGATCTCTATAGCAAGACAGTTTTGTTTCTCATCTCTCATTTGTGAAGAGAAGGGGGAAAAAACCTGCCATCTCCTTCGTGCTTTGGAGGAAGGAGGGAGAAGGCACTAAACAAACAGTGGGCTGCTATTCTAGTTCATATAATCGCTGTACTACTATGAGTAGTACTATGTGACTGTGGTGTGGTAGCACTTGGGGCTTGTCTATGTTGCAACAGAACATCTCTGACTTGGGCTGTGGGGCTATATGATGGCATGATAGACATTTGGGTTAAAGCCCTCCCGTCTCCAAGGGTCCCTGAGCCCAGGCATCAGTCTGAGCCCAAACATCTAATTCAGTGGTGGGCAACCTGCAGCCTGGTGGGGTTCTGTATGTGGCCCATGAGACGTTTCATTTACTGTTGCCCATGGGCAAGGTTGCCGATTCTGCTGGTTTCCATCCGCTTACTCCTGCCATTATTAAGAATGGAAGAACATAAGAACTGCCAGACTGGATTAGACCAAAGGTCCCGCTAACCCAGTATCCTGTCTGCCAAGGGTGGCTAATACCAGATGCCCCAGAGGGAGGGAACACCACAGGTAATCCTCATGTGATCTCTTTCCTGTCATCCATTGACAGCCAGACAGAGGCTAGGGACACCATTCCTACCCATCCTGGCTAATAAGTATTGACGGACCTAACCTCCATGAATTGATCTAGCTCTTTTTTGAACCCTGTTAAAGTCCTAGTATTCACCACATCCTCTGGCAAGGAGTTCCAGAGGTTGACTGTACGCTGAGTGAAGAAAAACGTCCTTTTGTTTGTTTTAAACCTGCTGCCTATTAATTTCATTTGGTGACCCCTAGGTCTTATATTGTGGGAATAAGTAAATAACTCCTCCTTGTTCACTTTTTCCACACCAGTCATGATTTTATAGACCTCTATCATATCCCCCCTTAGTCTCCTCTTTTCTAAGCTGAAAAGTCCAAGTCTTTTTAATCTCTCTTCATATGGGACCCATTCCAAACCCCTGATCATTTTTGTTACCCTTTTCTGAACCTTTTTCAATGCCAATATATCTTTTTTGAGATGAGTCAACCACATCTGTATGCAGTATTCAAGAGGTGGACATACCATGGTTTTATGTAGAGGCAAGAAGATATTCTCTGTCTTATTCTCTGTCCCTTTTTTTAATGATTCTTAACATTCTATTTGCTTTTTTGACTGCTGCTGCCCACTGAGAGGATGTTTTCAAAGAACTATCCACAATGACTCCAAGATCTCTCTCATGAGTAGTTGTAGCTAAATTAGTTCCCATCATATTGGGATTATTTTTTCCAACGTGCATTACTTTGCATTTATCAACGTTAAATTTCATTTGCCATTTTGTTGCCCAATCACTTAGTTTGGTGAGATCTTTTTGAAGCTCTTCACAGTCTGCTTTGGTCTTAACTATCTTGAGCAGTTTGGTATCATCTGCAATTTTGCCATCTCACTATTTCCTCTTTTCTCTAGATCATTTATAATTAAGTTGCATAGGATTAGTCCCAGGATAGACCCTTTACCATTACTAAAGTGACACGCATGTAAAGCCAGGGCACATGCAGCGAGGTATGTGCTGATTGCACGCAACACTGACTGTGAGAGCCATGCACTTCTGCTGCATCCAATCAAAGTGCTGCTATGGTTCAGTCTGTACACCCTGCAAATTGTAGGCACGCAAGAGCAGTTTGCAAAACTCCCCTCCCTTGGGAGACTGTCTTGGTTACAACAATCTTGCGTCCCACTGAAATTGAGGGCCACTCATATGACCCACTCACTAGCCCAGGTTGCCCGTTGCTGATCTAGATTGCAGTTTTATAGCCCTGGGAGCCCGAGAGAGCTGACCATGAGCCAGCATGGGTGTTTTCTTAGGGCTGCCAACTTTCTAATGGCAGAAAGCCAAACACACTTGCCCCACTCCCTTCCACGCTAGAAACCATGCCCCCTCTCTGAGCCCTGCCTCTGCTCATTCCATACCCCCTCTTCCCTCACTTGCTTTCCCCCACCCCTGCTCACTGGCTCGTCATCACAGGGGCAAGGAGTAGGTGTGCAAGAGAATTTGAGGGCTTTAACTGGGGTGGGTAGGTTCTGTGGTGGGGTTGGGGATGTGGGGGCTGGTCAATGCTTACCTCAGGTAGATTGTGTTAAGTGACCACATGTCCCTCCCTCTCCTAGGCATAGGGGTGTCCATGGGAGCTCTGCACACTGCCCTCTCCTGGAGGGGCCACCCTCACAGCTCCCATTGGCTACAGTTCTTGGCCAATGGGAGTTGCAGTGTTGGTGCTCAGGGAGGGGCAGCATGCAGAGCCCCCGTGGCTGCCACTCAGCCGAAGAGCAAGGATGACATGTCATCGCTTCTGGAAGCTGTGCAGAGTCAGGGATGGAGCCTGCCAACCCCATGCCAACAGCCTGGTCTGTGGTGCTGACCGGAACCACAAAAGCCCACTGTCGATTGGGCATTCCATTCAAAAACTAGACACGTGGTAACCCTAGTTTTTTATAGCAGTGCAGACAAACCTTGATTGGCCCCAACTGAGCTTGAGGTCCCATTGTTCTTGGTGCTGTACATACACATAGGCAGGAGACAACCCTGCTGTAAAGAGTTTTCAAGATTAATAGAAAAATCTGCAAATATTATCCTTATTTTGGGGGAAATGACAGAGAATAAGGCCCCGGTCTAACAAGCTCTTAATCACTTGCGGAACTTTAAGCATGTCCGTAAGCTCACTGAAATCAACAGGGGACATAAACATAAGCACGTATTTAAACGCTTGGCTGGGCTGGGGCTTACTGAACATGTACACAGGGAGACTATCGACAGAGGGGGTCTTCCACTCGTCTCTTTCATCCCAGTGCAGTGCTAACACAATGCTGAGGATAATAATGCTTTCATGACACTAGAACGAGGCTGTGCAAGCGTCATTTTTCAAAGGCACAGAACATTTATACCTTCCACAGAGTCCTTGGAAAGTGTTGGGTCCCGCACCTCCCATTTACTAGCTGTGGATTCAGACGTCCATGTTTGCAATTTCTAGCTATGACGTATATTCACCATCATCAGAACCAAAGTTGTTGGCCTTGCTGTGACATGATATTCAGAATTTAGTTAGTTCCATTAAAATAAAGTCCCCAAACCCTGACGTAGCAAACAATGGCTATGTCTACACTCGTGGCTTCTTGCTCCAGAAATATGCAAATGAGGCTAAGCATGGAATATTGCTGAGCCTCATTTGCATACCTAATGAGCTGCCATTTTTGCAGAAGAGGCTCTTGTGCCAGAAGGAGCTGTCTACATTGCCCGTTCTTGATCAAGAAAACCCCTCTTGCGCAACGCCGTTACTCCTGAAAATAATTGGTGTAACAGCATTGCGCAAGAGGGGTTTTCTTGCGCAAGAAGGGGCAGTGTAGACAGCTCCTTCTGGCGCAAGAGCCTCTTCTGCAAAAATGGTGGCCATTAGGTATGCAAATGAGGCTTGGCGAAATTCCATGCTTAGCCTCATTTGCATATTTCTGGCGCAAGAAGCCGTGAGTGTAGACATAGCCACTGTGTTTTATCCTTAATTTCACTGGAAATCAAACTGCCTGTTGTCATTACCCACGTTTCGTGAGCTAACCGCTCTGCTTAATAACTCCGATAAGTAACAGCACACTGCAGTAAAGTCTCCTCAAATCAAGCAAGAGCTTTTCCTACACTGCTCTAAGTCATGCACAGTATGGAGCTTTATCTGATGCTGCAAACTGGCTCTGCGTTTCCCATTATACATTTGGCCTACTAATTTTCAAATGCCAATAGCCTGTGGTGATGCTCCCCTATAATTCCTTCTGTCAGAGGATCTCAGGGCACGTATGAATAGCTGTGTGAATAACAGCCTTTTTTGTGGTTCACTGGCAATTTTGAAAAAATGGGAAAAAATTGTTTCAAATTGAAGTGAAAACAAAGGTTTTGGGATTTTTGGGGAGACAAATGCCAAAGTTGTAAAAAAATTAATTTCAGGTTGAAGGAAATGTTTTGGTTCAATTTTGACCATTCAAAAATATTTTTGATTTTTAAAATAAAATTAAAGGAAAGTTTGAAATGAAAAATCGTTAGGAACCAAAACATCAACATGTTTTCTTTAGAAAGTCTTGACATTTTTTGACTGTTTTCTGAATGGGGGTGGGAATTTCACCATGAAGAATGTGAAACCAGCCCAAATTCACTAACTATCTTGGTGTCAGTCACACACACACACACACACACACACACACACACACACACAGAGTTTTGACTGAAAAAGTTCATCCAGTTCTAGTCTTATCCTATCCTCATTTTACAGATGTGGGAAATTGAGTCACAGAGGTTAAATAACATGATTTAGTGGGAGGCTCATCATGTTTTGGCAAAGGTGGGAATAGAATCCAGTTTCCTGGAATCACAGTCATCTGGTTTAACCATGTTTCCTCTTCTGCTGTCATTTTTTTTTTAAAGGGAAACTCAACATTTATTTAAAAGTGCTCATTAAAATGACAGCTTGCACATTTGTCCTTTAAAGTGCTAAGATTGATGTTGTGTCATTCGCACAAAGGCAGAGTTTTGCATCGCCTGGAGCTTGCTGGCAGGGCTGGCTCATGTTTTAAAGTAGAGTTGGTCTCTTTTCACATTCTGTATTTGGAACGTGCTCGCTGAAGTGTGACATTACGAGAAATCACATTTTTACTTGACATTTCTTAGAGTCACAGTAGATGGGGGAATGGCTAGAGATAAGCGGGACAGGAATAAAGATAGGCTATGAAGTCAGTTTCCCAACAGGTACCGTCAATGGAAAACAGAGCTCCTTTTGGTTTGGTTTGGGGTTTTCCCCTTCTTTTTTGAACTTTTGATCAGAAGAGCTGTTGATTAAAATTTCTTGTTTATAAAAAAAATCCCTCTTTTATAAACTGTTTTATTAAGAACAGTTAATAAAATAATAATAAGAATTTTTTCATGAAAAACCATTTTAGCTGAAAAATGCAGATTCAGGTCAACTGAAACAGTTCATGAATTCGGATTGGTTTTGGTGAATTGGTTAATTTAGGGCGGGGAAGGGAAGGGATTTTTTATTTTAATTTGAGAAAAAAGTTTTGTTTTGGACTTTTCCTTGATTGTACTTAAAAAAAAGAAAAGTTAAAAAAACCCTCTCAATTTTAAACAAAATATTTTGCTTTGAGTCAACCCAAGTGAAACTTTCTGACATTCTATTTTACCAACAAATTTTAAATATTTTTATTCTAGGTTGACCCAGTTCTATTTTTTTTTTTTTTTTTTTTTTTACAGCACTTGAAGTGTACATTGAGTTGTTTGGCCAAATCTAATTTCATTTTCAAGGTATACCTGGGAGAGGATCTTTGGTACGACTTGGACTGAAAGACATGGACTGTAAGCTGTTTGAGGCTGGGACTGCATTTTTGTTGTGTGTGTGTACAGTGCCCGGTGCAATGTGGTTCATGACTAGGGCTCCTTCACTACTGCAATATGACTGGGTGTTTTCCTGAATGAACCCTTGAAATGCTTTCACCATGGGGAGCTACTAAGCCAAGCAAATGCCAGCAATAGTAGCAAAAAAGGGTGCTTTGTCTAATAAAATAATTCCCTAATTTTAGCTGTGTGTTTGGAGGGACTGTCAATAAGAGACTCTAAAGAGAGATGGCCTTGGGAGCCATTTTTATAATACCCTCCATTGTGCCTTGGATTGGTCAAAATATCGGCTTCTGGAAATACTTTGTTCAAGATGTGCCGTGACTGGAAGCTAGCCAAGGTGTGGGGAAAGTTCCTTCAATCGCACTGTTTATAGTTCTTCTGTGCTGATCTCCAGGTAGTATGTAAGCTAGGAGAAACTTAGACAAGTTTATGATGAAGTGGGTTTTTGCCCGTGAAAGCGTATACCCAGATAAGTCTGTTAGTCTTTAAGGTGTCACAGGACTCCTTGTGGTTTTAGCCAAGCTTTGACATCCATCCTGCTGATTTGCTGAATCATTTGGGTTCTCTGTGTTCCATGTAAAAGTTAATTGTTAAATGCAAAACTATGGGACACACATAGGCTGAGAACAGAGCTGAATGCAGCGACCTCATGGCAGCTCTGTGCCGTCCAAGGAGGTCATCTCCACAAAGGGTGCCTTGCCTTCCACTTTAAGGCTCCGAGGCCACTCGGGGAGGACAAAAGTCCACAATCAGGTTGGAAGAATGTGTTCTGTCCCACCCTGCCCTGGGCAGTCTGTCCTGCGGCTTCTCGCTGCCTAACCCCAAGGCTGCTCCAACTTGCAGGAGACTCTACCACTCTGGGGGGCATTAGGATGGCCATGTCCCACCAGATGAACTGAGAATCAGGCTTGTGTCTTTGCCTGGATGGCCCGAGGGATCGGGAGCATGCAATAAGCAAAAATAAACACTGTAAGGCCTTGATCCCACAATGAGCTACCAGTGCCCACGTGGGGGTCCTTCTGGCACAGAGGCAGGGCCCCTTCTGTATGGAGTTTCATTGCAGAACCGTTGCCTAAAGCAGGGCTACTCAACTTTGGAAGCCCCGGGGGCCTCAATGATACTCACAGCACATGCTGAGGGCCGCCACTTACGTGTGGTTGCATAGATGTGCAAATATATATGCAAATATATGCAAATAGCTTCATTCACACTGACAGGCAGGAATACAAAGCACTCCCCAGAATGCCCTGGCTCTCCCGGCACCTCCTCCCTGGGGGCTAGAAATGCCGGCACCCTGTACCCGTCTGTTCCAGCCAGCCCGTCCGCTTGTGTCTTTAAGTGCTCACCCCGCCTGGGAGATGCCTCACCGTTTTGGAGGGTGTTTCCAGTGGAGGCCACATTTTGAGCCCCACGTAAACCCAAACCGCATTGTGGGCCACAAAAAAAGGGGCCATGGGTCGCATGTCACCCGTGGGCCGTGTGTTGAGTAGCCCTGGCCTAAAGTATCAAGTTCTCCTGAAGAAAGTCCCCTAAGCTGCGTTTCCTTGACAATTGATTGAGCAAGAAGTCTCTCTTACGGGGTTGGCTGCATGTAGGGGCAGGCAGGAGGGAGACAATGAAATGTGGCTTTTCTTCTTCGTGTCAGCTTGAAAATGGGAAAGAAATGTAGCAGAAGCAGATGGAATGCCTCCGGCCTGGGCTTTTGTAGGTCAGATGATTGTTTTTCTGCTTGTTTGGTAAATTTAACTCCATTTAAGTAGCTGTCTCTTCTTAATAATATGTTCTTTTCCCTGACCTCTTTCCAAATCATAAATGACAGTTACATTCAAGTGGCAGAACAACTGTAGGGATGAGTGCTCAAGGGTAAGGTTTGCATAGTCGAACGAGTCTTGACAATGTCTACTGGAATGACTGAGAAGTCTCCCCTTTGGACAGAATGTTTGCACTTCGGATGACATCATGTGCGCGCGTGCGCGCGCGCGCGTGCGCGCGCGCGCGTGCGTGTGTGTGTGTGTGTGTGTTAGAGAAAGAGTTTTCTTCTGCAGTAGCCATAGTTTCAGAAAGCCAGGGGGAGGGGCTGCAGTTACTTCAGTAACTTCTGCTCAGTGGGGTTGAATGCTCATGATGGTATGCAGTAGGGATGTTAAATATCGAATAATCAAATAGTCGAGTAACCTCATGATTTCTTACCGGTTACTCAACTATTCTGTAGTCCCCAGGGGTGGGGCAGCCAGTGCACTCTGGCCCCACAGCCAAGGAGCCCCCTGCCACTCCACACTGCTGCCTCTGTATCAGAGGCAACAGCGAGGGGTGCCAGGCGGGAGCTGGTCCATGAGGGGAGCTAGTTTCAAAGCCAGCTCCCCTCGTGGATTGGCTGCTCTCGCCCTGCGCTGCTGCCTCTGATACAGTTCCAGTGCAAGTCAGAACTGAGCCGGGCTGCCTGCCTGCCTGGCTCCTAGTACACTTTAAACGCAGGGCCATAGAGGAGCTAGGTCCTGGACTCGGCACAAGCAAGGACTGAACCAGGCTGCTGGCCAGCTTGCTAATAAAATTCCTGGCAAAAGTGTATGGGGGGGGGAAATGCGTGTAGTCCATAGCATTAACCTATAAGCTTTTGCTTATCGGTTAATTGGTTAATCGACTACACTATTACATCCCCAGTATACAGTAAGTTTTAGTAGCCAAACCCTTTGTTAGATGTGGGTAGTGGCACTGGGCCATTTTGAGAACAGTGTTGGAGAAGGGGAGACCCAGAAAAGAAAATATTTCAAGCAAAATTCCAATGTGTTTGAATTTTTTTTACCTTTCTGGGGGCTGCCGATGGAAAATGGAATGTGCGTAAAAGACAAAAACCAGGTTCTTCTAAATGAAAAGTGTGTTTATTTTTTCTCATCAAGGATCAAAACTGGAATGTGTTTTGTCAATTTGCAAATATTATCAGCGTGCTCTCTGGCAGAAAAATGGGATGAATTTTTCACAACGTACACCAGAAATTCATGCTGGCTTTTTTGCTTGTTGAAATATTAATGATTTTTTCCCCATTTATCAGATTTGGGTCAGCTGTATTATCAGAAAAGACAGTGAGAAAAGTTCACTGCTAGCATAAGTAGACACAACTGTGTTGAAATGATAGGAGTTGAGCCCACTTTACACTAGCAGTGAAATCTGACTCACGTGCCAAAAGATACTAAACCATTCAACAAAAGAGTGCAAGGCCAGATTTTGTCAAGAGGTACCGGTTAATGGTTATTGCATAAAGCCAATAGAGCACATCTAGAATTATTGTGTGTGAGCTCCAAGATGGAATGTCCTTGTATTACATTGTTACCTGTTTGCTTTATACTAGAAGGTTAGAATTTTTGTTTGTCTCCATTCAGCAGCAAAAACAAAAGTTGTGTCAGTATCAGTGAAATGCCATTGAACACTATGATCACTATGTGCTATCACATCAATATTTAAAGACCTTGTGTGTTGTCTTCTAGTTTGGTGGAATCTTTGGAAACCATGGGAATGAAGAAACAACTCTAGTTTTATTGGGCCTCTTGATAGGGATGTCATCTCCGTTTTAATAAAGTTTAGTGGGGCAGGCACCATGGTTTTGTTCTGTGTTTGTACAGCGCCTAGCACAATGGGTTCTGATCGGTGACCGAGGCTGCTAGGAACTACCACACAACAGACAAGAAGGGGTTGTTTGTCAGACAGGCAGTGCACCCACATTTCAGCAGTGAGAGCAGCAGAGACTCAGTAGCTCTGAAAATCAAGCCCTAGGCATCTTTCTCTCTATTGGTTTTAGCTATAGCTTCCCTTTTTGATTTAATCACATCAGCTGATTTTTTTCCCCTTCTCCTTTCCAGGTGATATCAGCTGTGTCCAGACTTTCCCACCACGGTATTGTTCAAACCAAAGGAATTAGGTAAGATTCTTTTCACATGATGTTTTAGATAAATCTGGCTTCCCCTCCACCCTGAGCGGACTCCCCTGGTGCTTAATCACATTGGAATCTATAAAGATAATAAGTTGGCAGTATGTGTGTTTGCCATCCAACAGCCTACCTTTGTCATGAGGACATGGTGCTTATGAAAGCGTACTGCTGATTGCTGCTGGGGAAGCATCTAAAGACTCCTCTCTGGACCAAACCAGAGATGTCTTACAAACAGGGCCAGCCCGAGCCATTTTGGCGCCCCGGGCCCGGGCACGCGGCGCCGCCCCCGGGTGCATGGCGCATGCGTGGGTCCACCCCCCCCCCAGGGTGCGCGGGCCCGCCCCCGGGGCACACGGCACATGCGCTGCCTGGCCTGGCCACGGCCGCTGGTGCGCAGCCCGGGGCCTGCCCCGGGGCACACGGCGCATGCGCTGCCCAGCCCGGCCTGGCCACCGCTGCTGGCGCACAGCCCGGCGCGGGCCATGCCTGGCCATGCAGGGCCCCATGGCTGTGGGGGGAAGGGCGCTGCTGGCCGGTGCCGCGGGGATGGGGCAGGCTGGCGCTGCGGGAGCCAGGCGCGCGGCACTTGATGGTAGCTATAAGGGACGCCGCGTGCCCCTTACAGCTGCCATCAGGTGCCCCCCATCAGTTGGCACCTCGGGCAGCTGCCCAGCTCGCCCACCCCTTAGTCCGGCCCTGCTTACAAACATGCGTGGTAGTTACAGAATTTCTTCTGAGGCCAGGTCTATACTAGACCCAGAAGGTCAGCTTAAGGTACGTAACTCCAGCTGTGTAAATCATGTATCTGGAGTCAACATATCTTAAGCCAAGCTTGGCGTTGTCTTCATAGTGGAAGGTTGTAAGGAGCTAACACTCCTATTGACACTGACCGGGGGCACCCTCAGCATTTGACTTAGCAGGTCTTAACTAGAGCTGCTAAATTGAAGATCCTTTTGCAGTGTGTAAGCATAGACATGGCCCGAGTCAGGTAAGATCAGCAAATTGAAGGATTTCTCAAGATCATTACTTGAACGTAAGAGCACTGTCTGCTTCATAGAGTCCTGGAGAAGTTTCTGTAGGGAAAGAACTAGGTGCAGGATAGCTCTTAACTTCATCCATACTTCTCTCATCTCATGTGGTAGTCTGGTTGGTTGTCTCTCGTGGGATATGCAGCTGTGAATTGGGGCCTCTGATGGGGCATGGGGAGACCCACAGAACCAGGAGGAACGCTCACAAATGTCAGCCCTCTTCACACTCGTTATCTGC
Source organism: Pelochelys cantorii (assembly GCA_032595735.1). Classification (NCBI taxonomy): domain Eukaryota; kingdom Metazoa; phylum Chordata; order Testudines; family Trionychidae; genus Pelochelys; species Pelochelys cantorii. The sequence continues at coordinate 10,060,794 of CM064347.1, forward strand.
TAAAGTTAGTGACTCCCTGGCTGCATTGGCCTTCGTGATCAGCTATTCTGCTCTTGCTGGCCGCCACATGCTGATAAAGGTGGATGCAACCTAGGACAACTCTGGTATACAGAACCGTGGGTATCTGCTCCGTGGATCTCAGGGAATGGCCAGAGCAGCAATCATAGAATCATAGAATACTAGGACTGGAAGGGACCTCAAGAGGTCATCAAGTCCAGTCCCCTGCCTTCATGGCAGGACCAAATACTGTCTAGACCATCCCTGATAGACATTTATCTAACCTACTCGTAAATATCTCCAGAGATGGAGATTCCACAACCTCCCTAGGCAATTTATTCCAGTGTTTGACTACCCTGACAGTTAGGAACTTTTTCCTAATGTCCAACCTAAACCTCCCTTGCTGCAGTTTAAGCCCATTGCTTCTTGTTCTATCCTCAGAGGCCAAGACGAACAAGTTTTCTCCCTCCTCCTTATGACACCTTACGTGTGGCATTGTGCTCCTGTAATTGCTAATTGTTGGCAGATTTCCCAGAGATGTTCATTGCACAGCTGATGCTACTCCCCCCGCCACTTGCACCCCAATTTAAAAGAAAAGGTTCACTGTGCAAAAATGTGAGGCTGCAGCTCAAATTCCATCCAGAGGATTCCCGATAGTGTTTAATACAAAGAAACTGCCGGTTTTATTGCAAGGACATGAACAGGTGTTAAAGGAGGGGAATATTTTTGGTTTGGTTTGGTTTGTGTACTATTTTGCACAGTAGTTGGGACCTTTTCCTAATTGCTTGAACAATGGGGAAGGTGTTTTTAAAAATATCAGTGGTACAAATCCATCATCCTCTTGTCATCTTTATGTCATTCTTTACAAAAAGTTTTTAAATGATCAGGTTGCTTCTAGATAATTTTTATTAGCCTGTGAGACATTAGCAGAGCAAAGAGTGTAGGTAATTTGTATGTTGTGCAGAATGGGCACAGTCTGGAGGGGTGGGCGGGGGACAGAAAGGAGAGGGAGATGTTTCCTCATACTAAGAGTTTTATAGTCCTGTGTATATCCCTCCTCTTAGTAAGGGCTTCTCTGACATAGATGCTGCAGCAGTCGATCCATCGGCTGTTGATTTATCATGCCTGCTTAGACACGATAAATCGATCTCCAAGTGCTCTCCCATTGACTCTACCAGGACACAAAAAGTAGTTGGCGTGGATGGGAAAGCAGCCCCCCCGCGTCTTGTGGGGCTGGGCCCCTTTCCTACCGTCACTCCAAAGGCTGGCTGCTTGCATTGAGAACACTAGCAACTCAGGCTTCAGTCACTGCTATGAAGGGAATGATGTGGTTAGAGGGAGCCCATTGGAGGTTTTGATAGTTCGCCCCCTACAGGATTAATGGGGAGCCACAGTTTCACTGGGCTACAACAGAGGCTATGTCTACACTCTAGGATTTTTTTTGGAAAAAGCTACGCAAATTGCACTGTGCAATTTGCGTAGCTTTTTCCGATCGCTTTTCCGGAAGAGGCTTTTCCGCCATTTGGCCCAGTCTAGATGGGGCCAAATGGCGGAAAAACCTCCTCTTTCGGGGGAGCCCTTATCCCTCGTAGAACGAGGGATACAGGGCTCCCCAAAAGAGTGTGTTTGCTCTTCAGCAAAAAAAAGCAGAAGAGCAAACACGTTCCTTGGACGCGGCAGTATCCCGGAAAACCCCCTCAATGTAGATGTACCCAGAAAGAGCAGGGAGAAGCTGTTTAAATCCAGCTTGTTCTTTATGGCCAAGGTGGGAAGTTCGACACTGGTGTTCATTAACACACTGATCCCCTTCCCCGTGATCATCTGTTTCCCCAAACCTTGGGGGAGCTGGATGGTGGCTGCCCTGAGACCTGCACCTGACAACTACAGTAGTGGGGCTAATAGGGTTGCCATATGGTTTAACAAAAAATACCAAACACCCTCCTCTCCCCCCCGCCAAAGAGAAAAAAAAAAGCACCAGGAAAAAATTCTGTTGGGGGGAAAAAAAAGGGGGAGACCAAAGTTGTTAAGCAAAAGTTGCACCACTTCCTCTAGTTTGGGACCACACACTAACCACCAATGCACCCACCCCTGCCTCTGAGCCAGGCCCTCCAGTCTCCCCAACCCAATGCACTCACCACTGCCTCAGACCCAGGCCTCCCTAGTGCCCCCCCATCCCTGTGCAGTCACCCCTGCCTCAGACCAGGCCCCCCTAGTGCCCCCCATCCCAATGCACTCACCCCTGCCTCAGAGCCAAGACCCCCTAGTATCCCCCCATCCCAGTGCACTCCCCCCTCCCCCTGAGGCAATCATCCCCAGCGTCAGGAGCCCCCACTCCAATCAAATCTCCGCCCTCCCCCTCCCCCGCAGAGGCAGGCACGGAGGAACAATCTGACTTTCAAAGTGGCTGCTCCTGCCGCCCAGCCCGGCTGCCTCAGCTCGCATTATAGAGAGAGGGAGGCATCACATGGCCAGCTCCCGGGCTCTGCTGGTCACGTGGGCCAGAGCAGCGTGCACTCCGCTCCCACCCCAGCCTGGAGCCCCCCTAGCATGGCGCCCGGCAATTGCCCCCTTCTGCCCCCCCTTCGCTAGACTCTGCTGCGCTCCTCACTCCCTGCCCCCGCCAGACGCAGCAGGGGAAAATTGTCCCTGCCAGGCTTCCATCCCAGGGAAACACCGGACATTGCACATGTCCGGTATTTCCTGGTTTTTTTTTTTACCGGACAAAGTCCGCAAATACTGGACTGTCCAGCTGAAAACTGGGCACCTGGCAACCCTACGGGCTAAGACTGTTGTAAAGGGCGGAGCTTCCCAGCTAGGGAATAAAGCTGAGCTCGTGTGAACACCACACATGCCACGCAATCCCTGAACACCTCAGCCAGGGTACCCGAAGGTGGCAGGACACCCCATGTGCCGGGAAGGGCAGTGCTGAAGGATCCATGCCTACCCATGTACTCAGGCCTCTGACTCGGAAAGGGGTTGTGTACAGGGCCTGTGCTGCACTATTTTTCACACAGGGCTGCAGGAGATTTGGAGTGCAGGCTTGTTTGGGAAGAAGGCCTGTGGCAAGTTAGCCCCAGGCAGAAACGCTGCTCCAGTTTGCATGCACAGGCTGCGGCTGTGGCGTGAGTCGTGGCCTAGAATGCCTGAGGTCACTTCCTGGCTCTGATCCTCTCTCTGGGGCCAGTCCCTTCACCCCTTTGCTTCAGGCCTGGTCTACACACCGATTTTGTACCAATCTAACTGCTGGTTCTTAGGGTTGCCAGATGGTTTCAACAAAAATACCGGACACACTTGACATTACATCACAATCTACGTTACAACTTATTTAGAAAATACCGGGACATTTCTATTTTCTCAATTTGTTTCCTGAACAGAAAGCTCAAATACTGGATTGTCCGGTTCAAAACCAGACACCTGGCAACCCTACAGGTTCTGGAGAAGGTTTTTGTTGTTTTTAACCGATGTAGCTCTATCAGTGTAACCCCTAATGTGGGGAGAGTCATAGTGATCAGCTGAATCCCACTTCCCAACGAGAATAGACATAAAGAACCTTTATGCTGGTAGAATAGAGCCTCAGCATCATGGACGCCTCAGGCATGGAGGGGAGGGGAACCTGGTGGTGGGGGGTGCTGGTGAAAACAGCCCCCCCCCCCGACTCCCTATTCCAGGCTTGGGGCGGGGTGTGTGTGGGAAAGCAGCACCCATGGCTTACAGGAAAGGAGCACAAACAGCACAGCTGCTCCTGCTCTGGCTGCCGGGGGCTCTGGCAGCGAGGGCCTGCAAATCTCTGTGTCTTCAACTCCTCGCTGTAAGTGAGGGCCTCGCACGGGGGCAGTGACAGGGACAGGCAGCCCAAATTTGCCTCCCTTTAAGATGCAATACAGGCACAGTTCACTATTCATGTTTTTTTAAAAAGTATCCGCTGCTGCCTGATTGATTACTTCCAGTTTCACATGGTGTCGGATAGACTGGTCAGTCCGTGACTCTGGTGTTCATGTCTTTGAGGCACTGTATCCACACGACAGGGATTGCACCACTGGTAGAGTTAAGAGGAGGCATGTTTTGTGCATAAGATGAGTCCTGAAGAGTGAAATGGACCAATTCCACAAGGCACCATGTGCAGTGAAGTGCGTAAATGTTTGCACAGTGCCTTGAGGATCCAAAGACACTGTCTGTTATTCAGACTAGTCTTGAGTCTGGGAGAAGATGACAGTGATTATTATTTTAAGGGAAAAAGAGCATCAAAGTATTGTGGGAGCAGGGGGTGAGTATAGATGGCACTGACGTGGTAAAAGGTCTTTTAAAAACTTAAGTCCTGGCGTGCATGGCAGGTTAGTTATATCCCATTTTGCAGTTCTCTCACTCTTTTCTCATAATTTATCCAGGTATCAAAGGCATATTATTACTTCACTAGATTTACCCAGTGTTGCTCAGGTCTTTAACTAAATTAAGTTTTGTTTTTTGGAAAATAAAATGAAAATGGACATGCTTCATTGAAATAATTGCTCTGGGGTGGGGCTGGGGAGGAGGGGTTCAGTTTGCAGGCTGGGAGAGAGGACAACCCCAGCTCTCTCTCACCGCAGCAGCTTGGGGCCAGGTGAGAAGTGTTTCTCCATGGCTGCAGCAGCTACAATGGGCACAGTTGGGGGTAGAGTTGCCAGGTGTCCGGTATTGGCCCGGACAGTCCGGTATTTGCGGCCTCTGTCCAGTAAAAAAAACCCAGAAAATACTGGACGTATAAAATGTCCGGTATTTTTGTTTTTTTTCTCGGACAGAAGGCCGCTTGGGACATTCTTCCTCTGCTGCATCTGGCGGGGGGCAGGGGCAGCGGGGAGCGTGGGGATTTAAAGGCGCAATAACTCTTTTCTTTTTTTTGGGGGGGGGGGGTTTGGTTTTTTTTGCTCAACCAATTTTTCCTCCGCCATGTTCGGTATTTTTTGTGAAAGTATCTGGCAACCCTAGTCGGGGGAGGGGTGTATGCATGTCCCCCAGCTGGGGCAGGTCCAGGTTCTTCTGCCCCTGCACTCCCCAGGCAGAGTGAGGAATCTGGCAACCCTGCGTGTGGGCAACAGTAAACAAATGTCTTGCGGGCCACACGTAGAAGCCCAATGGGCCACACCACTGAACTAGCAGCAGCTTTTGCTCTCTGAAATGACTGCAGACACCTCAGAACCTAATCCTCTCTGTAGAGGCCTTGACACATGACAGCCATCCCCTCTCTGCCCAGGGGAGCCAGATTTTTATGGACGTCTGCAGATCCCAGAGCCCGGATGGCTACACTGCCCTTTTATGTCCATGCACCCCAAGCTCTGCATTCCCAACTCACCTGGCATGGGACAGCAGCGCGTGTTTTATTGCAGTGTAGACACGCGCTAAGGGTCTGATCCAAATCCTGTTGAAATCAGTGGAAAAACTCCCGTTGACTTTATTGGGCTATGAATCAAACCCTAAGTGCTTAAGAAAACCGAGCAAGTCCACGCCACTTGTTCACACATTGTATCTAGCCTTCAGCACTGTGAAATAAAGGCATTTTCTTCCCCCAATGCATTTTTCAGCTTTAAACTTTGGGATCATACAGGAAAACTCATATTTTAAAAAGCTCCCTAAGCCTATTAGTTTTTAAATATGTTCTGTGACAGTGCAATCTCCCATGAAGGACAGAAAGATAAAACAAAACTCCTGTGTTACTCCATAACAGGAGGAATCTTTCTGCCTAATAAAGACCTTCTAGGTATGTGAACCTTGCCAGAGAAACTGTTTCACCGAGTAAGTCAGGTGACTACCAGAAAAGCTATGTAGCGACAACAGTGTTTCTTCCAAAAAACAAGCTGCAAGCAGCGCAACACAGCAAAAAGCTATGGCTCGCGAAATGTATTGTTTGCACGCCCCATGAAAGTCAGACTTCATACATGGCAGGAGTCGCTACAGACGGCACTGCATGTGTACACCTTGTGCTGTGTTGTAATTTCAGTGGCAGATTGTAGAATTCGTTTGGAATGCTGTAGCCGTCAAAGCATGTTGTATTAACTTACCTCCTGGCCACTTCTCTGCCTCGATTGATTGCTAAGATAAAAATGGGTTTACCTGTTGCACAAGGTTCTTTGTTCAACATAAGTTGTTATCGCTCTCACCTTAATCTCCCCACTAATTAAACACTCCCTCCCTCCCCGCCCCCCGCCAGGCCCAGCACCACTGTCTGTATTCTGGGTTGCTGCCAGACAGCTCAATCCATGAAAGCCTCTTTGGTTTCAAACCAGGGGAGTTGACAGATTTGTGGGGCCCCGAGGCAAGGTGGCGGGGAAGGGGCCAGGCTCCGCGCTCCTGGAAGGGGCGGGGCCTCAGGCAGAAGGGGCAGGGTTGAGACAGCCAGGGCTCAGAACCGCCCAAAGTGCACCGGGTACCTCCCCAGTCAGCGCTCAGGGCTGCCTGGAGCATGTCGTGCAGCACTTCAGTGATGATTTAAAGGGCCCCGTGGCTCTGTCCAGTGCTGTGGCTGGGAGCCCTGGGCCCTTTTGAACTACCAGACCCTAGGACAGCTGCCCCCTTTGCTCCTCCCCCCGTCAGCAGGCCTGTTTCAAACTAAGGATGTTAAGTAATGGTTAATTGACTAGTCGAGTAGTTGATGGAATTTCCATCCACTACTCGACTAGTCGATAGGCTCTTGTACATTTCAGAGGAGGAATGCGGAACTCTGCGTTCAGCCTGGGGCCAGCAGGAAGTCTCACTGACTCCGGGCTGCACACGGTGTGCCAGCTTTGAAATGTACAAGAGTCCCCAGCGAGGGCTCTTGTGCATTTCAAAGCGGCAGCGCAGCCTGGAGTCAGCTGGGGACTCCCCAGCTGATCCCAAGCTCTGCGCAGCATTTCAGTGGAACCCAGGATCAGCTGACCCCAGGCTCCATGCGTGGCAGAACCACACAGCTGATCCCGGGATCAGCTGTGTGGTGATGTCAAGGGGCAGCACCGCGCAGGTAAGCTGGGGATGAGCTGTACAGCACTGCCCCTTTGAACTCTGCCTCGGCAAGCAGCATCGCCACACAGCTGATCCCAGGCTCAGCTGTGCAGCGCTGCTGTTTTGAAGTACCTCTTCTTCCTCCCTCTTTGCTGCCTCTGTCTGATAGAGGCAGCAAGGGTGGGGGGGGGAATCGACTAGTCAACTGACTATCCAATAAGCGTTTGCTTATCCGATAGTCGACTAGTCCTTAACATCCCTATTTCAAACCATAGGAGCGACGTTTTGAATATTCTTCCATGCATAATGCGGTTCTTGCTGCAAACGGAGGTGTATTGTTACCTAAAGAAGAGAGGTTTTCTGCTTGTATCTCTGATTCAAGGCCTTAAAAGGAGAAGGAGGTAGATGTGGTTCAGACAGTAGTTAGGCCTCGGTTCCATTCCTGGCTCTACCTCAGATTCCCTGGTGATTGCCAAATCACTTCGTTTCTCTGTGCGTTGTTTTCCCATGTGTCCAAAGGGAATGGTAATGCTTCCTCTGTCTTGTCTCTTCAGCAAGTGTCGTGTGTGCAGCACCTCGCGTAACTGGGCTGTGCGCTCCGTTAGAGTTTCTAGGGGCTACAGAAATGTAATATTTTTCTCTATAGCACTCCTCAGTGTAGTAGCCAAGTGTAGCGTTTTTGCACAGTGTGCAGTGGATACATCGTGTAATTTTTCCTCCCTAGAGCAGTGCTCCTCAAAGTGGTCAGTGAAACCACTCTGAGAAACCTGCCAACTGGCAGCATCGGTGTGTTTATTTACTGGCTCCGTGGCCACGGAGCTGCACAGCTTCCATTGGCTCCGGTTCGCTGTTTGCAGCCAAGGGGAGCCGCAGGAAGAGGCGGCCTGGCCCATACCACTATGAAAACCAGTCTTGCAAAAGAGGTCTGACAGCAGGATGAAACAGATGTGTCCTAGCCAGGCTTAAACTCGTGTGGCTGGGATTATACAGTGCAACATCCTTTCCCCGTCCCAATCCTGAGTAGCTGGGTTCTGATTCACGGAAGTTTAAGGCCAGATCTGCATTTACCCCACCCATCAGTGGAAGAGCTGCCACTGAAGGAATGGGCTGTAGTCTGGTAGCCAGCAAGAGGAGGGAATCTGGCAGTCCTAATCTGTACCAAATGTGGTCACTTCACTGAGATTTAACAGGTTCTTCTGTGCTTTGCCCTCATATTGCTATAGCTACATCGCTTTCCTTTTTAAGGGAGCAGCTGCCACAAGTACAGTAATCTCAAATGGATATGTTTGTGAACCCTTCGGGAGCCCAGCGGCTCACAGACCCTGTGCTAATGTAAATTGCCAACAATTGGATTAACGGGATATATGCATTTTAAAAATGGAACATCAAACAGCACCTACATTGCAAAAATCCCCCACTCTGTGTGGGTCCGAATTGCGCCAAAGGAGACGCTTTCAAAACACCAGTGCTTTACAGTACAGAGACGGAAGTTTTGTGTAATTAACACAGCTGCCATGATTACAGTCCTCCAGTGAGTGGTGTGATATAGCAAAGCCAATGAGACTCGAAGAACAAACACCTTTTTCCCTGGCAGCTTCATGCTGCACGACGTACACAGGTATTGATAATTGCAGCAGAAGAAAATAATCGGGAAGGTTCACCACATTAGTGTGAATGGTGCTTGTTATGGAGCCCAGATGTGATCAGCAACTGATGTGCTAATTCAGAGGCTCTCAAACTTCATTGCACCGTGAGCCTCTCCTGACAACAAAAATTAATGCACGGCCCCAGGAGGGAGGACTGAAGCTGGAGCCCACCTGAGCCCCTACTCTCCAGCCAGCATGTGTGTGTTAAAGCCCAAGAGTTTCAGTATGAGGCATAGAGCCCATAACCTTAGCCCCACTGGCCAGGAATGACCTGGCGTCTCCAGGAATCAAAGATTAATCTTTCGTTAAAGATTGCGTCCTGTGATGAAATTACAGTGGGGATGTGAATGGGTAACTGGGCAATGAACGGGTGATGCTTACTGGGTACTGGTTAACTGGTGCCCGGGAGCGGTGGGCTGTGGGTGGAGGGCTGCCTGTGATGTAGTGGGTGTGCTGTACACTCTTGTGGCCCTGGATCCATTCTGGTTTGGCATTCACTGGTTGCTGTGTTGTGCTGTGTGTGACCCCTGCTGGCTTATGCTGGCCTGCAGAGACTCTGCGTGTGTGTGTGCATGCGCACGCAGAGACAGTGTGTGTGTGTGTGTGTGTGTGTGTGTGTGTGCGCGTGCGCGTGCGGCCCAGTGGGGGATGGTCCCTGAGGGAAGGCATGAAGGCATGGCCCAGCCACCTAACACCTGGGCTAGGTGGTGGAATCTGAACAAAGCAAGGGGTGTGACTGCCTGGGGGCTGAGGGACCAGTTGGGGCAGTCTTAGCGGAGGGAAGATGAAGAAAGAAGACTAAGTCCAGGACAGGGGGATTCAGGGGCCTGTGAACCCCTTTCGCCCCAGGAGGACTAGGCTGTCTGTCCTGGCTCCTATGTCAACATGGAGCCTATGCTGTGCTATATCTCTGAGACGCAAATAAACCTTCTATTCTACGGCCTGACTAAGAGTGACATCTGGCTGCAGATGGGGGTGCAGGTTCAGGGGCTCCCTGACATGCCGTCACAGTGCCCTAGCAGGGCTGTAAGCTGGTGGCAGCCCCGGTGCCAGGACCGGGACTGTGAGCCTTAGCTCCAGCCCTGGGACCGAGGCTGGGAGCCTCCTGCCACCGCCAGCGGCAGCAGCCCCAGCTCCAGGGCTGGGATCCCGCTTAGTCAGTTCACTGATTAAATGTTAGGTTCACCTAACGTTCAATCAGTTAATTGATTAATCAGGATTTTACATCCCTAGTCTCCAGGAATACATCCAGCCAAAACTGGCAGCCCTAATCCTGGGCCTCGGGCTTCAGTCATGGGCCCCCACAAGCTTAAGTCAGTCCTGGCAACCCCACTGAAATAGGGTCCTGACCCACAGTTTAAGAACCGCTGCTCTAACACATATTGTGATCACTGATAATGAGAATTACATTTGTTCTTCTGGGATCCCTGCCCAGAGAATCTCCATTCACATTTTCCTTGGCAAGGGAGACGACTGAACAGATTTCAGACTAATCTAGCCATAAATTGAAGCCCATTGAAACACGGTCACTGAGTGCATCTGGGCATTTTAGCCTACAGATGATAGTAATGATTCATTGTTGTTCTGTTGCCTCAAAGAATAGCCTAGGTAGCCCTAACTTAAGTCATGTCTCCGTTGTGCGAGGTGCTGTACGCACAGTGGAAGATGGTCCCTGTCCCAAAGACCTTACAGTCTAACTAAAGAAGAGTGAGATTAAAGTAGTACAGTCCCCACTTACAGATGTGGGCACCCCCAATTCAGCAAGCAGTTCCCTACCTATAGGCTTGTGGGTAGTCCATTAGCTCTAAAGTACTTAACGTTAGCCAGGTGCTAAATACCTTGCTGAACCGGGCAGAGAGATTATGACTTGTCACAGGGTGTACATGGCAGAGCTGAGAATTAGCCTCCATTCCCCTGTGTCCCGTGAGGAGTCTCAACCACGTGACCATCCTCATCTCCATGCACTGCAGCTCAGTAAGGTTCCCCAAAGCAGCTCTTTCAGAGGGGTGCATGCATGCTGGGCTCTGTTCCTTTGTTTAGTGCTCAAAGTACATCTTCTCGCAAACACACGCCCAAAGCAGTAGCCTTGGCTGTGATTTGTAGACCTGTGAAAACTTCCCTGTTAGGAACTAGCCTCCTGCTACTTTTGGCTCCTTGACAAACTGTCTGAACAGAGAACGTGTTTCTTTATTTTACATATAGGAGCATAGGCATTTCCCTAGCAGATGTGACCCATGATCCATTTAGTTCCGGTATACTGTCTTCGACAAAGACCAGCACAAGATGCTTCCAAAAAAGGTGCAAGAAATCCTTCGGCCAGACCCTATCAGAGGGAGTTCAGGAGGGCCATTTGGCCTGAGACTCGGGAGACAAAGGGGCCTCAAATTTTGACATTTTTCTACCAAGTCACTTCCATTTATTATACACCTTGCAGTTAATAACAGAGCCTGTGTCTAAACTACACCCCTCTGTCGGCAGAGGGATGTAAATGAAACACTTCAGAAGTGCAAATGAAGTGAGGATTTAAGTATCCCACACTTCATTTGCATAATCGCATCACGGCGCTGTTTCGAACAAGTGCCATTTCGAAACTGAAACTGCAGTTTAGACACATTTTTTTCGACAATGGGGCACCTTTTCGAAAGATCCTGTACTCATTTTTTGAGGAATACAGGATCTTTCGAAAAATCGCCCTGTTGTCTGAAAAACCGCGTCTAAACTGCGGTTTCAGTTTCGAAGTGGCACTTGTTCGAAACAGCACCATGACGTGATTATGCAAATGAAGCGTAGGATATTTAAATCCCCACTTCATTTGCACTTTCGAAGTGCTTCATTTACATCTCTCTGCCGACAGAGGGGTATAGTTTAGACGTAGCCAGAGACAACAAATGAAGCTCTATATACCTGCAAAAAATGGATTTAAATCATTGTGGGACCTCTGGCCTTTGCTGGTTTTTCATCCGCATGACTGGAGACTGAAGTAGCTTCTCTAATTAGTGATTCTGCATTATGAAACACTGTTTACAGCCTTTGTATAGTTTAGAGGGTTTGAAAGTTGTAATTAATTCTGTTACTGTAAAGTGATTTTGCTTGGTCTGAGGGTGAGTTCAAACTTTAAATTAGATGTTTGTCTCTGCATAGGAGATTTTCGTATTCCTGATTTTTCTTATTTGTCTTTGTATACAATAACAGTACCAGGCTCAGCTGTAAGCTACCTCTTCATCCAGTTTTAGATTCACCTTTAAAAGTTTTTTTATGATAATAAACTTTTAATTCTAGTTGTTTAATAAACTTTATATCTAATCTGGCAATCACTCTGTGTTCATATTCATAATAACACACCAGTTATTAGAGGAATTTAATAACAGAAACATGTTAGTAGACAAGATTTCAAGATTTTGAAATAAGGCTATATGGCCCATAGTAGATGATACCCCCAAACGGTTATTATATAATATTCATTGTGAAGTATATACAACTAAAATTTTGTATAACCAATAGCCTTTAGCAAATTAATTTATTGCGTGTTACTGTGTTTTAAAAGAATCCCTTTATAAAAAAGAAGCAAAGATTTGATAAGAACAATGTTCCTTAAATGCAGTTGTTTCTCAAAGTTAGTTGTTTTCAGATTCCAAGTAATATACTGACAGACGCTAAAAATCATGCTTTCCCCACTCATCTGCTGACAAAAACTCTTCCAAATGGAGAGATCTGCACAAGAAACTGGCTCTGCTGGAGCATGGAAAAGCACGCTTTGTACTGTGTACCCTGTTTCATTTTTAACAGCAATACTTCAAATGCAGTACTGTCTGATCCATCCGGTTGGAGCATCAGCAGAGGTTGGAGGAAGTTGAAAGACTGAATACCTGCACATAAAACTTCAGTATCACATCAAGATAACTATGTTACATGGAAATCAGCTAGTAGAGCAGCACTATCCAACAGTTCAATTGAAAACTTACTCCTGAGTGAAATATACACAGAAACTAATAACTGGAAAAAACTCCTTGAACGCCAATTGAATGTCGTTCTTTTTCTTTCTGAGCAGGGATTAGCTTTGTTTGGTTCCAGTCCACATATCAGTGCCCCTACAAATGGAAACTTACTTTGTATACTTGAACTTCTTAGCAAGTATGGCCCACTTTTATCAGGCCATGTTAAGCGTGTTCATGAATCACAAGAGAGTTGAAAATGCATGCAAGTCCGTTATCTGTCTACTAGAATACAAAACGAGTTTATTGAGCTGTGTGGGAAATGTGTGCAAACAACAATTCTTGAAGAGATACGACATACAAAGTACTTTTCGATTATTATTGATGCAACTCCAAACTGTTCTCATAAATAACAGACAACCTTGGTTGTTCGATATGTTAAAATTGCAGGAAGTTCAAAGGTTTCAGTTGAAGAATTATTCATTTTGTTAGATAATTTCATGAAAAAAAAAACATGGAAAAGAGATCACCACTTGTGTATTAGAAATTTTGGAAGGCTTTAAATTAAACTTTCAGGTCTGCATTGGCCAAGCCTATGACAATGGATCCAGTATGGTTGGGGAGTATAAGCAGGCCTTGAGCAAAATCCAAACTGTATTTTCTCCAGTTGTGGCAACCACATGCTAAATCTTGTCAGCCTTGATTATGCTTAATCATGCAAGGAAGGAATCACATACTTAGGAACAATCCAGCAATTGTATAACCTCTTCAGTAGCAGTCCTCAAAAGTAGAAAATTCTGAAGCCGCATCTGCCTGTTTCCCTTCACGGCATGTTTACGACAAGATAGTCAGCGCAAATTGATGGTGTTAAATCCATTGCACAGCACTTAGACTCTGTGAGAGAGTCTTGAAGTGAGCTTGAATCTCTTACTCTCACAGCAAAGGCTCGCACTGAGCTTAAGTCAATTCAGAAGTATACATCCAAATTTGAATGCATTTTAATGTTGTCCATGTGGATGAAGCTGCTGAAAATGATCTATGAAACTAATCTTGTAATTGAAGCCTGCAGTGCTGCATTAGATGTTGAGAGGGATAACATTGAACGGCATCTTAAAGATATTAAAAAAATTCGTGATCAATGGGATGCAATCCTTTCTGAATCCAAATCAGTAGCACAAGGTATTGATATTTCATCTGAGTTTTCCACCAATTGCAGTCTGATATCTCAGCTTGATGCAGAAAGGCACTAGAGAGTCAATTTTTTTTGTTATTATTGACTCCATCAAATCTGGTCTTATATGTCAATTTGAGTCACTGCGACAAATTCGTACCCTTTTTGGATTCCTTTGGGAGTTCAGAGAACTAAGTGATGAAGATCTATATTCAGTGACGGATCTATATTCAGTGGCTCAACCAAAGGTACAATGAAATTTCAAGATATCTCTGTGACAAGATCACCTTCCTGAAACGCATACATTCCACCAACTTTAAATCGGACTGCAAGCCAAAAGAACTGCTTCAAGAAATATTCGATCTCAGCCTGTCGACTGTATTCCCTAATATCACAGTTGCATTACGTATTTTTGTCAAAAGCTTCAGAGGGGTAGCCGATTTAGTCTGGAAAAACTTAAAAAACAACAAATAGACTGGTAGCACCTTAAAGACTAACAAAACATGTAGCTGGTATCATGAACTTTCGTGGGCGCAACCCACTTCTTCAGATGACAGTCTCCCTGCATCAGTGGCTTCAGGTGAATGCACATTACACGTGTTAAAACAAGTAAAGAACTATCCTCGTTCTACAATGGGACAAGAGCATTTGAATGGGCTCACTATGCTTAACATTAACAGTGATGTTGAACATAAATTAGATTTTTCTTCAATTACAAACGAGTTTGCACACAACAAAGTCAGAAAAGCATTCCTAAAATGAAGTGTTTTGCTTGCAGTTGAAACTCACAATTAAAGTTACATGTTTAATATACGTGCTATTGGTATAATGACTTAATTGTTAATAAATAAATGTCTCAAGTGTTCATTTTCATATATTCTGTTGGTTTTAGTATGACCCTGTGGATGAGAAGTTAGATATGTCGGAGGCCTTGGGCTAGAGCTGGGCTGGGGCCTCTAAACTCAAAGTGGTCTGGGCCTCTGTCATTCTCTGAGAAGGCTTGACTGCAGCAGGCAGCTGTAGCATAATTTGCTCATAGGGATAGATTCCTCCTGATCCCCATTATTTATTTACATGATGTTTTATATCCCTTCCAAATCTCTGTGTCCGAAATCCTCGCCCCATTGAGGCCTGTTGACTTCAGTAGGGCCAGGATTACATTCCTAGTCTTTTGGATTTTTTTTTTAAAGCCTTACTACTGTAATTCTGGAAATTATCAGTTCCCATATAAATGTCCAAAGTCATTTTTAATAATGCTAGGAACTTGGCTTCGGTAATAGCTTGTGGCAGTGAGTTCTGCCGGATGAATGTGGGCTGCTTTGGGGGTTGGAAAGCACGTTATTTTATTGGTTTTAAATTTATATTTTCTTGGAAACCAAGTTCTGTAAGCTGAGCAGGCCATTTTTAATGTGTGTGTTCAGTGCAATTATTTGAAAATATAAAGGAGTTAGTGGGTTCAAAGAGCCATTCATGAAAGTAAATCCCATATATGTGACCTGAAACCCCCTGAAGTGACTCTGCAGTGACACTGCAGCAAATAAAATAGATTTCTTTTTTTAAATGTCACTGTTAGCAAATGAGAGGGGGGGGGGGGGACTATTATGATAAGACCAGCTTGCATAGTGACGGCACTCAGCTTCCTGGCAATGTCCTGAGAATTCACACACCCTGTTTTGTTGGAGGGAAAGTGAATGGGTGCATGTGTGTATTTGTGTAACTCACATACCTCCTGGGTGTAATATAATGTCCCCAGGGGAGCGGACAGCCTGTGTGGGCCCCTGGGCAAGGTGGAGGGGGGCGGTTCCATGCTCCCAGAAGGGGCAGGGCCTCAGGCAGAAGGGGTGGGGCTAGGGCAACCAGCCCTCCATGCCATCTGGAGCACAGTGCATCCCCATCCCCATCCCTCAGAGCCACATGGAGTGCACGGCACAGCGCTCCAGCGATGATTTAAAGGGCTCTGGGCACCAGTCACTTCTGCAGTAGCAGTGGTGGTGGCCGGGAGCCCCGGGCCTCTTTGAATTGCCAGGCCCCGGGGCAGCTGCCTTCTTTGCCCCCCCTTTCCCAGTCCCCCTGGCAGAGGACCTGACTGCCCCACCTAGTGGCACTGAGACCACTCACAGAGAGAATAAAGAGTCTGCTCCGCTGTCTTAGTTAACAGCCAGCTGGCCTTTAGTTCAGGTGGTAGAAGCTCTCGCACTGAGGTCCCAGGTTCAATTCTGCCCACAGATAACTGGGGCCTGCTGATTTTTACACGTGCTTTGGAGAACTAGGCCTAGATTCTGACCTTTCTTTTGAGGCTTTTTTTTTTCCTGCTGAAGAGATGGAGAGTTTTTTTGGCCTGATGGCCATAGTGTACGTGAGCAACCCTGAGGCAAAATCGCGAGATGAGGCACATTTGTTTTACCGCAAAGCAAGCTTGCCACGGTTTGCACTAAGCCCAAGGTTTATCTCTGTGGCGGATGTGCTGTGTTCTCCCTTTGTTTTTGCCTTAGGAGAGCTCACAAATGCGAGTTGCCCTGAGGTAAAAAACTGACGTCCTTCTCCGCGGTAAAAAGACAAGCCCTTGACTGGCAGCACGATGCCCAAGGGAGCCATGTGTTACTGAGGGGATGCACTTGATCTGAGTGGGTGAGGTACTGCTGACTACCAGGCCCAGAGAAGTCACGGTAGCTCATCAGCAGGGATGTCCTCCTTTGCCTGTCACAAATGGAGAGCACACGCCTCGGTGGCGTGAGGGAAATGGCGAGGCAGACGGATTTAGAGCAGGCCTGGGAGAGCAGTTGGACTCTGTTCTTGGCAGTGCCACACATGGGCAGGGGAGTTGGGTGGGCGTGAATCACGCACCACTTATTGAAGCGTCTAAATGCAGATGTGCATTAGGCCCCTAGCTGTCACTGTGTGAGCTTTAACGCCACCAGGGCTCTGCTTCCCCAGGTGCAGAATGCGAATAGTGCGTGGGAAAAGACAGGCCTTTACCTCGATGGTGTTTGTAAAGAGTTTTCAGATCTCATCGGGGGAGAGGGCAGGCGCTGCCTCCATGTGAATTATTATTTATCTAGCTCCTGTGAAAGTGAAGGGAAAGACTCCCATTAACGCCTGCAGGGGGTGTGGGATCGGGCCTCATTGTGAAAAAGGCCTGGAGCTGATACTTGCAGAAGCACCTCAGTGATATAGGAACGTGAGCTTCTTTACTTGGTATTTGTGCTCCCAGCTTCTTTCGATGTTCTGGGAAAAGCCCATTTTCGGTCTCTCAAGCAGAGGTGTGTGCTCTGACCTCTGCTTTTGTTCCTGGACTGGCACGAGGCACAAATAAAGGCACATAAAATTCAAAATCAGTGCACCTCTTCCTCGATTTAACCCCTGCTGCGGTCATGTTCACACTGTCACGTTCCAGCCATGAACACCTTCAAAGGAAGAGCAACAGCAAAGGAATGGGGTATGAAAGGCTATTGAGTCATCCCTGTGCAAATGTCAGCTAGCTCGGATCAGGTTAATATTGCTTCAGGAGCAAATCCTAACAAGTGTGTTGCCTCCCTCTTGTTACAGCTTGCTGAATGTAACCATGGAGCCGTGTGCCAGGAAAAATTGCAGCATTACTCTCCAGTCCTTGACTTGTTCTTGTAATGTTCGTTGCTTAACAGTGTGTCACCGAGTTTGTAAATGCGAGCAGTGTTCAGCATTTCATTCCTACGCTTTTTGTTCTTTCCTCTTAGCCCAGCACAACATGCTGTGATGAAAACCAGTCTTGCAGAAGAGGTCTGACAGTAGGATGAAACAGGCATCTCCTAGCCAGTCTTAAACCCATGTGGCTGGGATTATACAGTGCAACATCCTTTCCCCGTCCTAATCCTGAGTAGCTGGGTTGTGATTCAGGGAAAGCTAAGGTCAGATCTTACCTTCAGATCAACGCTCCAGAGGTCGATTTTTCTGCAGTTCAATTCAGCTGGTCTAGTAAGGACCCACTAAATCAGTGTTTCTTAAATTGTGTTCCATGGCACACTGGTGTGCCGCGAGGCAGTCGGAGGTGTGCCACGGAGAACAACAGACTTCAAAGTGGCCACTCTTAAAAGGGCCGGCAACTTTTTTTTTTCTTTTTTTTTTAAGCAATAACTTTCCGCCGACCCTTTTTTCCTCAATAACTTTTCCCCCGACCCTTCCCCCCGTCTCCCGACCTTTTTTTTCCCTCTCTCTTCTCAACAAAAAATCTTTGGTGTTCCCCATACAAAAAAATTATTGTTTGGTGTTCCTTGGTTTTAAAAAGTTTAAGAAACACTGCACTAAATCCATGGCTGATGGTGTCTCCATCGACCCCGGCACTCCACGGGGCCACGAGGAGTAAGGGAGGTCGATGGGAGAGTTTCTCCGGATGACCTCCCACATTAGCAACTCTGCAGACATTCAGCTTAATGTACATTGACTCCAGCTATTCTCGTAGCTGCAGCTGCTTATCGTCGGTCAACTTTCTCTGGTAGTGTAGACCTAGGATATAGGAATCATCCTCTGTCTCTGAGGCCCTTTTTGCTGCTCTGCCTCCACACAGTGTGGAAGGAGCTACATAGCAACAGATCCACAGTTCCTGCTTACGACCACCCTCACCTCTGCCCTGTCCCCAACCACAGCCAAGCACCAGTGTGTAGGGAGCTAGGGCTTGCGACAAAGTGGTATGAAACCCTGGCTTTGGGCTGTGAAGCTGCCTCCTGCTGCTGTTGCAGAACAGCATGTGGGGCCCTCTGCGGTCACTGAGAAAGGACTAGGAGGTGGCCCACTCTGTTTGAACAAGCGCTGTCAAAATGGCTGTGCTCACTGATTAACTAACCCAACGGGCCAGTTCACCCATCGTGTACGCTGGGCATTTAGCTCAAATGGGACTCTCCTCCCACCCACCGTTGTCAGACTGGCAAAATTTAGCGCTACCTTTAAAACAAACTGCCTCTCCCGCTGTGAGGAAATCTGTTGCCAGCCAGAGCCGGGGGCTGCAGCTTAGACATCGCTGGAGCTTCTGTACTAAGGAACCTGCCGCTTTCACCAGTGAGTGTATTATCTGTTACAGGGGCAGGGGGTTCATATGCGTGGTGGGTGGTCCCTCCCCTCAGCTTGCCTGAACAGCTCTGGGATCCCTTTTCTCTAGAGCCACCAGGGAGCAGCATTGATGGGTATTGCACTGCCCTGCCTCTTTGGAAGAAGGGGGATAGGGACAGACCGAGCAGGGGTTTCCCTGATTTGCCCAGACATCAAACAGGGCTGGTCTATTTGGTTGTCAGTAGATGAGCCCCAAAGTGTCCCTTTAACTGATGGTGGCATGTGCCTGTAGCTGATATTCTATCCAGCCCAAAGGAAGCATGCTTAGAGCGAACCTCTCTCTGGGTGTGCGTGTGGGGGTGTGATTAGGGCCATCCTTAGGGTTTATGGAGCCCTACGTGGTACTTTTTAAAATTGGTGCACCTAAGCCCCACAACAGCTGGGGGGCGGGGGCAGCGATTTTTTAGAGATATGATTTTATAATCTTCAGCAACACCCTAATAAAATAGTTTGAAAGCAAATTTTAAACTTGGGTCCCATAGACTCACACAGTAAATTCAGAAACTGACAGTCTAGACCTGAGGTTCTTGGCTCTTTCACAGGTTCAACGTTCTGCTAATAGCTCTGGCAGGCTTTTTCACTTTCAAAAGTGAACTAGATCCTCTCCAGAGGAAGCTGAGCCACAGACCAGGAGTAGGAAGAGGTGGGTGGGTGGACATTAAGACCCAGCGATGACTCGCATTTTTAGGGGTCCTACACTGCTGTGTATTCTGCGTATGGGTAAGGATGGCTCTGAGTGTGCTGTTTTTTTCAACAAGTACTCAGGACTATAGCTGAAGAAATTCTTGGGCTTTTTTTGGTACACTGGCCAAATTGGGGGTGGGAGAAAAGGTTCATTTCATGAGACAGTTTCTTCCCTGAAGCACTTTTAGTCCAAATAGAGAAGGGACACAAAAGGATGGGAAGGAAACAAAGGCCACAGGGAGGTTTTCCCAAGATTGCACAGCTGGGAATAGAGCCTAAATCTTTTGACTCTCAGTCCAATACTTTATCTGTTGGACCAAATTTGGCCTGACTCACATTTCTCAAGTCCAAACTCCTCCATGCCTTGCATATCAATTCAAGAATTAAAATCTAGAGCTGGGGCCAAATTCTCCATCTTGCATCGCTCTCCCTAATTGTCTGAATCCAAATACTGGATGGGAGCAGCCTTACATTTGGTGTGGGAGTGATATCGGAAACAGAAGTTTGTGCTCCTGCCAGCAAAACTCAGCTCCTGCAAATCCAAACGTCAGACCCACATCCTTCCAGAGGAGAGAAGGGGTAATAAGGGAAAATCTTTTACATAGATTTGAAAAAAAAATCTCCTATGTAATGCAGCCCTCATGCTGTTTGCATCTAGCCTCTAGTTCCTTTGCCCCAAGGGACAGTAGATCAATGTAGGATGCAGCTCTAGCCAGATGTGAATCTGACAAGCAATTAAAGTCTCTAGTGATTAAGTTTGGGAATGTCTTCAGACAGTGATTCTGAGGAGGAGGTATTAATGGGATCTGTTATCTTTGATGACTTGGTTTTACTAGGGCCATTTTATTCACTCCATTGTGCTTTCTTGTCCTGAAAACACGCATGGTTACTTTATAAATCTCTTGCACGCTGAACTGTGCTTTTTCAGCTCCACAAACTCTCACCTCAGCTGCCTGAGCCAGAAAGAAGGTTTTTAACCTCACAAGGGCAGTAACTTCAAGATGCCATCTGTTGGCCAGTGGCTGGAGGATAACAGTTTTCTGTTTCATCATACAGGGCCAGCCCACAACATTTTGGCACCTGAGGCGGGGAGCTCAAATGACGCCCCTGTGCCCCCGCGCTGCACCAGCAGCAGACACAATTTTCTACACTCTGGGTCCTAGTGGTGCTCTCCCACAGTCTGGCACCTGAGGCAGCCACCTCAGTTCGCCTCATGGTAAGGCCAGCCCTGCATTCATACCCCCAAAACCAGTACACTTCAGGTCACAAATGCATGTAGTGACCTCTGTCATGGCGGCACCAACATTCAGGAGTGGAAAGCGTCCAGTGAACATAAGAACGGCCATACTGGGTCAGACCAAAGGTCAGCATCCTGTCTACTGACAGTGGCCAATGCCAGGTGCCCCAGAGGGAGTGAACCGAACAGGTAATGATCAAGCAATCTCTCTCCTGCCATCCATCTCCACCCTCTGACTGACAGAGGCTAGGGACACCATTCCTTACCCATGCTGGCTAATAGCCATTAATGAACTTAACCTCCATGAATTTATCTAGTTCTCTTTTAAATCCTGTTATAGTCCTAGCCTTCACAGCCTCCTCAGGCAAGGAGTTCCACAGGTTGACTGTGCACTGTGTGAAGAAGAACTTCCTTTTATTTGTTTTAAACCTGCTGCTTATTAATTTCATTTGGTGGCCCCTAGTTCTTATATTATGTGAACAAGTAAATAACTTTTTATAGAAATAGATTTAAAAGTCAGGCTTTATTTTGAACTCAAAGGAAGCTATGTATTTCCATGTTTGGTACAAACTAACCCAGGGCCTGCATGCTGGGAGACGTGACCTATTTTCACATGGGAAATCGCATACCAGAGCCTTCTACAAAGCCAGTTCTCCTGAAGATGCTTTTTCTTTTCCCCGCTTTTTTAAATCCGATACCCAAGATAATGAACATTGTGACCTCAACATTGGTTGATCTCCTACGTCTCTTGGGATCCACTTTGAACTTAGGTCTCCTAGGGTGAAACACTGGTGCCTAGAAATTCCTTTAAACTAATGCCACAGATTGCTTTGATGATGTGATGAATTCTTGTAGTATTGGCTCCTCATCTTCTGCTCTCAGTCACACCGATGCTGCCGAGAGCCACGCAGACTCCGTTTTCTGTAGCAAGACTTATCGTTACCTCTGTGAACTGAAGGAGAAAAGTCCCAGGGGACAAATGCTAGAGTGCTATAAAACATCCAAATAGACACTCCTCAACACATTGAAGAACAGATTCTCCGCTATTGTAAATCCACATGGCTTCATTTCAAACCATTGAACTCAATGGAGCTATGATAGTGTACGTCGTCTGAAGATCCGAATACTTTTAATGGTTTCCCAGCCTGTCACCAACATGTGGGGGAGTTACTGGGCCCTACACCCCATCCGCAGCCAGATCTGACTCTTGGCCAGCGGGTAGAAACATAAGGTTTATTAATCGACAGGGACACAGTGTAAAACAGACTTGTCAGCACAGAAACCAGAAGCAGCCAGTACAAAACCATCTTGGGGAGAGGGGGACTCAGAGCCAGGTTCCTGGCCCTCCCCCTACTTCCCCAACCAGCCCAGACTGACTCACTCCCTGCTCCTGGTCCCAGCCTTTAGCCTTTGTTCCTCCTCCAGCCTTTGTTTGCTTCCTTAAGCTTCATCTGGTTGCACTCCCTCCTGGGCTCAGGTTATGGCAGACATTGGCCATTGTGTGTACATGCGGGAGGCTATCCCACCAAAAATCCCATAACCATCTAGGAATTAGTACAGTGCCCAGGGAAACTGAGGCACGGTGTTACTATAGGACAACAGAACGCACATGCAGCATAAGGCGGCAAATAAAATCCTCTCTTTGTCACGCTGCCCAATACATCTAACAGCTGAGGACTTGCTAAAAGGGCAGAAACATGCCCAAGGTGATGCAGCACCAGAGAAGACTAGGAAGGGACCAGCTCAAACTATGGGCCATGCTTTATGTCCATGCTGAAAAGCTGAACCAAAACCCCAGCACCAAATCACTGCTGTCCACTAGAAAAGCTTAAATCACTGCATTGTTGACCTCAGTTGAATCCCTAGATGTGACAGACCTGACAGACCTGAAGTCCTAGAAAATTTCAGCTCCAGATGCAGATTTGACTGTATAGCTTGGCCGATAAGAAGTGATATAACTGGAGAGCTCTGTGTTGATTTGTTTGATCCCCTCAGGAGTTCGGCAATGGTCCCGTAATGGAGGGAGTGTCACTCACCTCATGCAAGCGGTCCCCTTCGGCCGAGTGCCTGTGGCTGCAGTCCTGCAACTCAGCTCTGCGGCCCTGTCTGAGCCTCTTGAGCTCCAAGGGGGGAACTGCCTCACTCTGGCCCAACAGCTTCCTTTTAACTCATTTGCTGGGCCGTGATTGGTGACATCCTTCCACCACTCTATCTTTCCTGGAGGACTTCTCTATGGTTTGCTGGGCAGGGTGTGGCAAGGCCACAAGCCACTAGCAGGGGGCTTCGGGGCCTGGTCCACCCCATCACAGGTACCAACACACTGGTTTGGGAATCCCACTCTCCACCCATTCAGAGAGGTTCACACACTCTCTCTCTCTCTCTCTGATTCTGCCCTTCTTTAGTTTGCTTCAGCTGGATTCATCTCAGAATCTGGCAAAGCTGCTGAAAAATCTCTTGTTGCTAGAATAGTGTCGGCTCCTAAATCGAAAGAGGCTGGAATGCAGTGAGATCCAATGGGGAAAGCACTAGCCTCTCCCAGCCTGTCAACCTTCTGTGCACTTGAGGCCACATGACCCCAGTCTAGCCCCCAATGCCATGTCTACACTAGGAGATTATTCTGAATTTACTAAATTTGACTTCTGGGCACTCAATTTTACTAATTCAAAGTTCCGTGCCCTGACTACAGGGAAGAATCGAACGTAGTCTGAGGCAGGCTCCATTAATGTGGACATGCTACTTCGGACTCAGAGCCCAGGAGCTGCGGGAGGCTTCCCAGAGGCCAATTAGTTCAAATTAGTGGCACTGAAGCATCCACACTGACGTTATTTCAGACTAACAAGTTTGGGAATAGCTTTTTTCCTCATGAAAAGCAGGACTACAGAGTCTGAATTCTGCGGCTCTTTATTCCGGAATAACAGGCTTGGTAGTGTGGACTCATCTCTTTCAAAATCAACCTTGGGGGGGCTAATTTCGGACTAAGGTCCTAGTGTAGACCAGACCCAAGACATTGAGAAGGTTTTCTCAGAATTAACTGCCATACTTCATGACAGAAAAGAGGACATAGGGGGTGCAATTGCGTTGAGTTCTTTTGGAACCAATTTCAATGGATATTGATTCCCACAGTAAAATGACTGAAAACATAAACTGGCCATTCTGGATCCAACAAATGGTCCATCTAGTCCAGTGGTCTCTGAGAGTGGCCAGTGCCAGATAGAATAGGGCAGTTCCTGTGTGGTCTGTTCTGACATCAGTTCTGTTCTGTTCTTTCCCTCTGAGGCATCTGGCATTGGCCACTGTCGGAAGACAGGACACTGGGGTAGATGGACCTTTGGTCTGACCTAGTGTGGCCGTTCTTTTTTTCTTATCCATTCCCCGTCATCCAGTCCCAGCTTGTTGCACTCCTTGTGCTCTTCTAGGCACATCCAGAGCATGGGGGAGGCATCCCTGATCATCTTGGCTAATTGGACTATCCTCCATGAATTTACCCAGTTCTCTAGGTGCTACTTTAATGCAAATAATGAGCAACAATAGTGCAGATTAGTTATTAGGAGAAATGATGTATGGCTGGCTATATTTCTATCGGCACATTGATGCTTCTTATGGTGACTCCAGCTCGTAAGCTGTTTGCACAGGATAAATAGATAAACTCTGTTTCAATGCTAGAACTATTGGAAACATTTTCACATCATGCTTGGATTTAGGTAAAACATAACTTAGTGGGGGTTTAATATAGCTTCTCTCTCTCTCTCTCTTTCTCTCAATATATATTTATAAAAACGTTTCCTGCAGGACGACAGAGTGATGTCATCACATCATCTGCTTTCTCATACCGCCACCCACCTCCATCCTCAACCGCTTGCCTTGGTGCCGTCCCTTCCAGGCATGGGCTGCTGCAGCTCCAGCCCCCACTTCGTGCCCCGGGGCGCTGCACCGCTGGGGAGGAGCTGCTGGGGCTGGGTCCCTTCCACCATCCAAGCCCACCTCCCAAGGGTGCACCGGGTCCCCTCCGCCATCCAAGCCCAACCCCTCCGCCCCCGGCTGCCCCGCATCCCTTCCACCGTCCAACCTGACCCCCCATCATCTCCCTCACCCCTTCCACCGAGACCCCGCACCGCCAGCCCACTCCTGCCCCTGCCCCTGGGCAGACATCTACCCCCAGCCTGCTCCTGCACCCTCCCCTGCTCTTGCACCCTCCTCCCAGCCAGACACCTACCCCCAGCCTGCTCCTGCCCCCTCCCTCCTGGCCAGACACCCTGCCCTCCCCCCGGCCAGACACCTACACCAGAGAGAGGGGGGTTGGTGAGCATAGCGAGCAGGGGCCACAGCCCCCTAGTTTCTTTTAATGAAACTATTTCCCAATGTCAGGAAATTGCCAGGAATCGTGGGGAAATGGTTATTCCTCCATGGAGTGCACTCCAGTTTTGTACATCCTGGGCTGGGATGCAGAGATGTCGCTTATCTTTATATTTCTGAATAAAAAGGCAGGGCCAGCACAGAATGAATAGGAGTTGGGATTTTTGGCTGAGCTTTTGCTTTCTTTTGTTTGGCAACGACGAGGTCAGTAATCAGGCGCCTTTCGTGACCTAATCGCTGAAAGCTACCTGGGCCTATGGTTTGGTCTGTCTTTCCGCTATCTCAGACTCAAGAGGGTTGATGTGTTACTCAGAATGGGGCTGTTCCCCTTACAAAAACAAAGCAAAACAAAAAAAAATCAGGTGGCTGTACCCAGCTCCTAATGTTAGAGTATTTCAAGCGGTGGGTAGTGGAAGCTGGACACAATACAGTTACACCATCAGTTGTGGTCTTTTCAAACCTGGTTTTCTTTTGGACCAGTTGCCTCAGCTACATGTTTTTCTGGTGGTCGCTGAGGTAATGCCTTGGAGAGGACATTTTGCCGAAAAGAGGTTCCCCGTAGGGTTGTATCCATCTGTTCCTGTCACACTTGAGCTGACGTGAGGAGAAAGCGGCACCACATGCTACAGCTGAATGATTCTAGGTGTCAAACATTTCCCCTTCCACGCAATGATGTGTTACAACGCAAGAAGTAGACGAGGAGCCAATCTCACTCGTTGCCTCCCAAAGCATTTGCCTCAGATTGGAGCGAAAGATAAACCAGCGCTGATAGCGAAACCCTGGACCCTGTGCAGTGTCGTCTGCACTGGGGCAGCGTGTAATGGAGGGGGAGCAATGTGTAGCCATCTGAGTCTGCAGAAGGCTCTGGTGGGGAGGAGACAACAGGGAGCTTTAGCGGCCAGAGTCTCTCCCTGTTGCTGGGGTGTTTCCCTGTGGCAGGAGCAATTCTCCAGCAGGATGCTATACTGCTAAAAATAGGGAAGCAAGGCTGGCGTGAGGAGAAAGCCACATGGGGGTGTATTAAGGTCTGTAGTCTCACCCTTCGGGTGCGTCTTTTACCCATCGAAGCTCTGCCTCACTATCTACACTGCTGTCTAGACCCATTCTGGGGGGGAGGGCAGTGGCTGTGCAGCCAAAAGAAATGTGCCGACTTGGCATCTCCCAAGATGATGTAATTTGGATCCCGTAACGCTGTCTGTGATATCTTGCTGGGTGGCTTATGGCTTCCCCACTGGAGCACTGCTGAAATCAAGCCTGCGGGGCTTTTGTCACACCCAGACCACCAAGCAAAGCAAACAGTCATGGTTCGAGGCAGCCCCTGGAAAATGTGCTCCGTCCGAGGCAGTTCTTTGGAGAGATGCGCGACGTAACCAAGTGATACGTTTTTTGATCGAGTGCAGGGTTGCCCTGCGGAAAGCGCTGATTGAATTCAGCTTTAGAACAACACTTCGGGGGCACTTGTATGGTAGTTGGCAGCCGTCTCAAAGCACTTTCTCAAGGTGCGTCAATATCATTATTCCCGTTCATAGCACAGGCCACGGAGGGACAGAGAAGTGAAGTGACTCACCGGTGTTTTGTACATGGCAGAAATCCAGCGACTAATAGAACGTGAAGGCTCTTGATTCAAAGGTCCTACTCAGCTCACAGCTGCTTGCTCATCAGAGGAACTTCCCCGAGGTCAGCGCTGACTTACTCCCCACTGATGCCAATGAGGAGTGTGTTTTCAATTGTGATGAAATGCCTGGTGAAGCCGCCTGGCTTTCTTTGAACGCCTCTGTGGGTACGCCCAAAAGGATTACATTTCTGTGTGATCCCAGGAGGCCCATTAAAACTTTGGAAGGCACAGCCAATGGACGGCAAGTGACCTCCAGCAAAAGCGTAATGGGATGGGGAGGGATGGGGATGATCTCATGTTTCGGGAGTAACTGATGACTGGGTCAGAAAAGAGAAGGTGGTAAAAACTTGGCTGGTTTGACAGTTCCACATAGCTGAGATCACCATCCTTCCTGCTGAAAAATGCTGTTGTGAGATTTAAAATAATCTATTACAAATACTTAAGACCAGTCTTCAAGAGTAAAAAGCAAGCGCTCTCAGCAGTTTTCCCTCTCATTTTTTTTCCATCCATGTGTGGGGTAGTGGAGGCTGGAATGAATTTTATTATGTGCACCAAGGCATGCACAGTTGTGCACCACCAGTAGAAACACATGCTACCCATGGTGGGAGCGCTGTTAATCAGCTGGGCAGCATTTGAATCTCTCCTGGGTGGCTGCCCAAGCAATCAGCTTACAGGGAGCCCTGAAGCTAAGGCAGGGGGTTGGATGTGACCTAGGGCAGGGAATTGGGGTACAGGAGAGGATGCTGGAATTTGGGTTGTGAGCTAGGGCAGGAGGGGACTGTGATCTGGAATTGGGGTGCCAGATCTGGGAGGGGATATGGGTACAGGAGGGGGGCAGAGGATTTGGGTATGTGGAGTAGGGGACAGGTGTGGGGGGCAGAGGGTTGGAGAAGGGAGGATCTGGAGTGCCAGAGGTAGGTTCTGCCAGGAGACTTACCAGCCAGCACCGTTCCTGAATCAGCCTCTCTGCCTGCCCCGCCCCCACACTGGCTGCAGCCATGAGCGCTGGTTATTGAAACAGGCAGCTCCCATCGGCCAGTTTCTGACCAGAAACCGGCCAATGAGATTGTGCTGGGGGCCGGAGCAGCTTCTAAAGCTTTCCCCCTTCCCCTCCCCTCCGGACTCAGTTTTTAAAGAAAACCCCTCCCACAGCCACGTTTCTGAGTGGCGTGTGGGTGGGGCGAGGCAAGCAGGGAGCCTGCCTGGGGCTCCTCACAGCGTCTGTGGGCCAATCTGGTGGCTTGGTGAGCCGGATCCGGCCCGCGGGCCGTATTTTGCCCAGGCCTGCGCTAAGGGTGTATCTGCACTGCAGTTCAACACCGGTGGCTGGCCTGTGCCAGTGCATTCAGGCTCACAAGAGAGGAGAGTCCCAGAGCCTGAGCTCTAATGGTTACACTGTAAATTTACCACCCTGCCTCTCAAGTCCCATGGGCTCAAGTCTACTGTTATAGCGGGTGTTTCACTGCAGTATGGACATATCCTTAATGTTACAGGAAACTTGACTATCTTTTCAACCCATTGGAAGTACTTAACCCAGCCAATCAAACCACCACCTAGTTTTTTGGATGGATCGTTGGCTCCCCACAAAACAGCCGGACCCTTTCATCCCAGGAGGGCTTTGTAGATGCAGGAGAAATCTTCAGGCAGTGACTGGAAAGTGACCTTCAGTAAGTGTTCCATATGGCTGGCAAGTGGTTGCCTAGGTCTGATTGGTCGGAGTAGAAACTCTGTCACAAAAAGCCACGTCTGCATGTTGTGATGACTTTTTATAGAGGAGATTTATTATAAGCCATGCCCTGGAGTTCCAAACCGTCTGTGCCAAACAGGAGGTGGCATCAGAAGCTGCCTGTTTAATTATTGAAAGGACGCTGTCAGGTCCTCCATACTGACATGCCTGGCAAAGTTCTACTTTATGGGAAGCCCGTCGCCTCCCGGTTTAGCATTTAGAATAACCTCCATCTGCACTCACACCCGGTGACTGCTTCCCCCGGTCACGCAGATGTGACAATGGCTCAAGGCCAGCAAGGGAGTGTGGAAAACGATCCATTCACAGCAAAGAGACCAATCTTTCTCTGCTGTAAATCAGCATCCCATCTTTGCAGCCAGTGAAGCCACGTCCATTCAGGCCGGCTTATGATAAAGCCCCCGAAAAACTTTTACTGAAAGTGCCATTTCTAAAGAGAAATGGTTGTCAACCTTGCTGATGACCAAATTCATGGTCCGTTTTGATCAATTTCGCACTCATCAGATTTTTAAAATGGTCAGTTTCATGATTTCAGCCACTTAAATCTGACATGTCTCAGTGTTGTAACTGTAGGGGTCCTGACCCAAAAAAGAGTTGGGGGAGCGTGTCACAAGATTATTGGAAGTGGGCTTGCAGCTACCCTTACTTCTGCACTGCTGCTGGCGGTGCTGCCGACACAACTGGGCCCTCACTTAGCAGCCGCCAATCTCTGGCTGCTCAGCTCTAAAGGCAGTGCTAAATAAGGGTAGCAACTCCATTCCCCCCCTAAAATAACCCTGCGATCCCCTTGCAATTTCCTTTTTTGTCAGCACCCCAATTTGAGAAACACTGGTCTCCCCCATGAAATCTTTATAGTATAAGGCAGTGTTTCCCAATTGGTGCTCCGCAGAACCCCAGGGCTCAGCAAAGTGAAAGTAAGGGTTCCATGAAAATGCGGCACTCCCTGCCCCCTCTTAAAGAATTAAAGAGACAGAGTCTATTTTCTGGGGTTTTGTGGGGTTTTTTTTTGCTTGACAAATTACCCTGGCAACCCTAGGAGTTCCTTGAAATTGGGAAACACTGGTATAAGGTAAGCAAATGAAAGACCAGATTTCACGGGGAAGGGAGACCAGATTCCATAGTCCATGATGCATTTTCATGGCCATGGATTTGGTGGGGTCCTAATGATGTTGCACCCATGCCTTCTAGTTTTCTGCTGTCCTTCCCGGGTCTGTTTCTTCATAACATTTCAAACCCTGCCCAGCTGTAGGCGAGTTAGTCCTTAAAGAGCTAAACTCTCTTGTTCTCTCTCGATTTCTCAAATGGAAACGAGCACTAAGGAAAGAGATTGTTTTCCGTCCCCAGACAGAAATATTGTTTTTGTTGCAATCCAAACTAAGCTCCTAGAGCAAGGCAGAGATTGAGGAGAAAAGCCTCTGCTGATGTCGATATTCGCGACTTCATTGATTTTTGCCCGCCGTTCATACCAGTCGAGGATCTGTCCCCAGAGTAGAGCTATCAAGTTGAGGTGGAGACTTGGAACGTCCCAAAGATTGGAGCATGTGAGGAAGGGGTTTTGGCTGCTGTCAGTCACTGTGGCACTATATCATACAACCGTGTAAACTGATTCAAGATCTGCACTAAGGATACCTGATGAACTTTTAGATGAACCCAAAACCCAGCTTGCATTTACCTAGGGATTTCACAGGTGGTGTCACATAAGACTCCTTCCTCTCTCTCTACATAATGAGTGCAACACGTCACACACCTCCCCGGCCCTGGAGCAGAGGGAGGGTGGGCGGCGCATGGTCCCCAGCTCGGAAAACCTGGGGGCAGAGTGTGAGCAGGGCCAGGCTGACGGTTTGGGAAGGCAGTGCCTTCCCCTGCATAGCATACCAACCGCCCACGTATGCCCCTCTGCCTGGGCCCAGACTTAGCGTTGAAACCAATAGCAAAGCTCTCTTGGGTTTCACTAGAAGTAAGATCCAGGCCTTACTCGGGATATAATATCCCAGTGAATCAGACAATGGGCCAAATATTAGGTTAACCGAACGTTTAACTGGTTAACCGATTAAGCAGGATCGGGATGGGGGGACCACTTCAGCCTGGCTGGAGCAGCCCCTGGGCCATGAGGCTCCCATTCCTAGTTCCTGTGTAGGTGCTGGGGCTGCTGCTGGTGCCAGGCTCCCCGCAGACAGAGGCTGCTCTGGACGCCAGCATAGCCCCTGCCCGCCGTGGACAGGGCCTGCTCCAGACAAGAGCGGCCTCTATCCGTGAGGGCCATCTGCCCATGCCTGGCAGGGAGCTGCTCCAGCCCCCACTGGTTACCAGTTAACCTTTCATATCCCTAGCCCCTACTGTACGGAATAACCCCAAGTGGCAAAATGAGATAATGGTCAGTAAAATGCGATGGGGTCAGATCTTCCATAGCCCCATTGACTGCAGTGGCTCTACTGCCGCCATATTGCTCCAGCCGAGGATTTGGTCCATTGCGCTTGTCGTGAAACCTCCCAGGGAAATGGCGCCAGTGGCAGCAGCCCCCGTTCGGTGGCACATGCATCACTTGAGCCCTTTACAAGGCAGGCTGTGGAAAGCACGATTCCTGCGCTGACAAAACGGCCCCACACGGCTCGGGAGAGGTGTCAGCCCTGAGCCCGTAGAGGCATGGGGGCAGCTCCAGCCAGGCATGAGTCCTGGTGGATGTTTGCCCATGTCACAAAGTCCATTAGCACAGAGTGTCCCGGGGGGCAGCCTCGCCTCAGAGGCCGCCAGGTGGGGTGCAGCTGATTGAACTGTGACAGCACAAGGAGTGAGACACTTGACTTACAACCATAGCTGGCCTTTCGCCCTGCTGCTAGTCCTTCACTTCTATAAGGACTGGCTGCATCCAGACAGGGCTGGATTCACTCTGCTGGAGGCCTGACGTCACCCGATTTTTGCGAGGTCCCCTCGAATCCAGGGTGGAGCATAAAATGGGAGGTTCAGTTTCAGAAAGGGGGAGGGCGTGTGGACAGGAGGTAGGGGACAGGAGTGGGCTGGGGGTGCGGGGGGGCAGGGGATTGGGGTGCTTACTTGGTGCATCGCCCAGGCAGGAACAGGTGGTTCTGCAGAGCTCTCTACTTGCAGACCCCACCCCCCCACTGTTCCCAGTGGCCACAATTCCTGGCCAGTGGGAGGTGCGGGGGCGGAGCCTACAGGTGAGCACTGCTAGTGGTGCCTATGCAGCTCCAGTCAGGGATGGGAGAGCCAGAAAGGCAGCGGGCAGAGCTGCTTCTTGCTCCTTCCTCCCCCCCCCCGCCCTCCGCCACGCAGGGCTGCTTCTGCCCCCTGCCTCTCCCGGGGCTTTAGTGGAAGCATTGCAGGGACCTGGGCTAAGGGGGGCCACCTCTTAGCCTGAGCCCTGGGGCTGCAACCACTAAAGTCCCTTTCATAATCTGGCCCCTCAGGGGTGGAAAACCCCAGGAAACAAATCATGCAGCTTCCTCCGTGCTTTATTACAAAGTGGTTTGCCTCTAGCAAACTAATATGGGAAATCATCTTTGTGAAATGACCCATCTCCATGACCCTGAGCCTTCTGCGACTGCCAAGAGGCCCGCAACCTGGTTTTCAGTTTCCAGGCCCGGACATCCAGGCAGTAAAACGTTAACTAGGAAGATTTCTGTCTGTTACCATAAATTTGCAGTTTATCGGGTTGTTCCCATTTAATAATTCACAAGGGATAACAGCCAAGTGTCACCCAGGCAGGTCTGTGTCCATTGGAATGGAGAGTGTTTGTGTGTGCACATACATGTACATACACACACTCGCAGTATTCACTCCAGTATACACACACACATGCGCGTGCACACACAGAGGAGCTGGCCAGGGGACTACACCCATTGCAGCATAGGTGACCTAAACAATTGGTTGGATTGTTTTCATATTAGGCAACTCCTCAGATATGAATTTATTGTACTCCTTTGTGTCCTAGTTGGTCATTATTTCTGCATTTGCTTCTGAATTGTCTGCGCTCCAGGAAACCATTGTATCATGTGCCCACAAGCTCTCTGACCCAGAAAATACCCTCAGAGTGTCTCATAAGACCAAGGATGTACTTTGCACTGCATGTCAAGAGTGCTCATTTTCTGCTGTAATAGTTGCTTTTAAAAATAGAACTTCACTCCAAATTCTGTAACAAATTGCACAGTCGCTCTCCCTCTTTTTTTTTTCTTTTTTTTTTTGAAGACTATAAATCAAATGCATCAGATCAGGCCTATGTGAGCTTTGTTCTTTGATCTCTGGCGATGGCAGGCTCCTGAATGCCCTGTTTTCTGTCTTAAGAAACTGACTCTGGGAGATTTGTTATCTTAACTCTGCAGGGGATTGTTCCAGAAACTTTTGAAGTTGCTTGGAGTTTTGCCATTGACTTCAATGTAGTTAGGATCAGGGCCTAGCCGCTCCCAACGCTTAGGGTTGCCAGGTGTCCAATTTTGAACCGGACAGTCCAGTATTTGAGCTTTCTGTTCGGGAAACAAATTGAGAAAATAGAAATGAGAAAATATAAATGTCCGGTATTTTCTAAATAAGTTGTAATGTAGATTGTGATGTAATGTCAGGTGTGTCCGGTATTTTTGTTGAAACCATCTGGCAACCCTACCAATGCTTAAGGGATGTTTGGAGAAGATAGTGGTCAACAGGTGTATGGTTTTGTAAGATAAAAGGAGAGATGGTTAATCCCAGAAAAGGCAGGGTGCGTCTGGGTGGGAGCCAGAGCTTGCTTGGTGTCTTGCCTGAGACCGGGCAACAAACTCCCCCAGCGACTAAAGACCACACATTTCAGTATCTTCTACTCCAAGTGCCACGTGCCCATCTCTGACCGGCCTTCTTTGATACAAACACAGATCCAACGTGGACATTTGAAATAATAAAAACTGCAAAACAAAACACTCCGATGTGTGCACAGTTCCCCCCTGGGGAGAAAGAAAGCAGAAACCACCCATAACAGATGTTATTAGTCACACTGCTCAATGCACGACTGGAAGACATTCAAATCCTATGGTGAGCGGAGTGGTTTTAGAGCCTGTATACAATAGAATAGACGCAGGAGTGGGAATAAGGGGACCTGATTTCTGTTCCCAGCTCTGCCACAACCTCACTGGATGGCCTTGAGCATGTCATTTAATCGGTCTCTGCTTCAGTTTCCCCTTGAATAGTATGCAAATAACCATTCTTACCCCTTTATTTTGAGGTTGATATACTGCATTGTTACTTATGTCTCTTTTTGTGCTTTGGAATCCTGCAGCTTTGACTAGAAACTGACTTAGATCCCTGTTCCAAGTCTGCTCTTTAAAGAAATTTACTTTCCCTTTAATCCATTTGACTGTTACACGCAAGTGCTCGACAGGTCATGAGTTATCAGGCCTTAAAATGCTTCATCTTTTGCTGCCTTGTTTTTCTTGCTCATTTCATTTCTGACATGGTTTTTACTAGTTGTTGTCTCACAACCCACTAGATTAAGGGATTAAAGTGGGATTTTTTTCAAAGATGCTTGAGAGGTGCAGTGGTGCCAGTTCAAGTCATTGGGGGGGACTTCTGAAAATCTCACCCTAAGAACCTGACTCTCCTCTTACATCCATGAGTTTAAATTAGAACCAGTTTTGTTGCAGTCAGCAAAGTTAGAGGTGTAAAACTAACCAGAAAGTAGAATGAGGCCCTGAAGCCCTGTGCTAATTGAAAACTTCATTTCAAGCTGCCTTCCTAGGAGATGCAGCAAGAGAAACTGAGTTTTAGCCCTAGCAATTGTTACAGTTGTACCTGCTCAAGTCACACTGGAACCTGAGTATGTTTTGGAAGGAGGGCTGCACAGCAAGCTAGTAATCAGCATGATGTGACTGTAGATGTGACTGTATCTCCTGAACCACCAAGTCATAGAAACAAATGAGAGAGCTGCCTGTTTGGAAAGCTGACATTTTGCTAGCATTGAACAGCGTTCCTTTATAGTGCAGAATAACCGGGTGTTGTCAGAGAGCGTGTCCAGGGCTTGCAAGTTGCCAATCCTGCAGCAGCAGCATTTTCTTTTTCTGAATCTGTACTTTTATTGCTGCTAACTGAAGACATAAGCTCTCGTCAGATGGGGAGGAACCGTACATTACTTTGATCATTTTCCTATTAGGATTCAGCCTGGAAGTTTCAAAAGAAGTGAGGCGTTCCCCTCCCTTTGAATTTTAGTGGGATTAGGATTCTGGCTTTTCCAGCTCCATTGGAAGATATTTTCGGGGTGTGTGTACATCAGATGTTGATTCTAAAGTCATAATATTTGACGATTTTGAAGGGTTCTTGCCCCAGAGTAATGCTTGGCTTTTAGTGCCCTTTAAAGAGAGAAGAGGGGAGGTAAATAATAAAATACAGACCGGCCCAATCGATATACCAGCTCTGAATGATGCCTCTGAACTTTGGGGGAGTTCACATCTGGATTTGAGTGTTATGAGTCAATCCCATCTCTGTATAAAAGCAACATTGACCCCATTATTTTAGATAACATAGTATAGTTCCAAATGGATTCATGCCAGAAAGAAGAGGCTACCTTAATGGGTCTAGATACGAATGTTAACTGAAAACGAAGATGCAAACTGGGTATGCTTCGGCAGGAACGGTTCACCTAGTGTGGGTTTTTGTTGCTGTAGGGTAGCTTGACCCACGTATTGCCATGGGATAAAAATGAGGGGGGGGATGCTCTCTCTCACAGACATCAACTCTGTCATTGCGGCTAGCTCAAGTGGAAAACTCCATTTCCTAGACACAAGCCATGAGCTCTTGTGGAAAGGAACCTGATTAAAGGTCCCTGGAAGGTGATCTAATGGAAAGCAGAGCATACAAGGAAGTGCTGTAAGAATTGGATGAGCATCACTGATGCATGCACTTCACCTGGCTTCCCCCGTCAAAACACAGCAAAGGCCGTCCTTCACGAGGTGCGACTAAGGGCCTGCCTCCTTTTTAGCATGTTCATTAATGCGTGTTCATCATCTGCGCTAAGTGCTTCAGGAAAAAAAATCTTGGGTAGAATCTGACCTGTTTTATTCACCCTCTCTTTGTCTAGCTGAGTGTATCAGTGGTCTCCCTGCTGCAGGGCCTGGGTGGAGCATGGCACAGAGGGAGAACAGAGGCACAGAGAGACACAAGGACTTGACACAAGGACACTTGTGACAAAGCAAGGAATTAAATCTGGGTTCTCCCAAGTGCAAGGCTATTGTCCTATTTACGGGGCCAGCTTCCACTCTGGCCACGTCTAGACTGCAAGCCTCTTTCGAAAGAGAGCGTCTGGACTACAACCAGTACTTTCGGAAAAGCAAGCCGCTTTTTCGAAAGAGAGCACCCAGGCCGTCTGGATGCTCTCTTTCGAAAAAGCACAGTTTGCATGACATAGCGCCTTTTTTTGAAAGAGCGCTTTTGAAAAAAGGCGTTCTTCTTCGTAAAACGAGGTTTTCTGTGGTTGGAAAAAACCCGCGTTCTTTCGATTTACTTTCGAAAGAACGCAGCAGCAGTCTAGACGCAGGGGAAGTTTTTTAGAAAAAAGGCCACTTTTTCAAAAAAAACTCCTGTAGTCTAGACACACCCTCTTGAATGCCTCATGCATTGATCTATGATGGAATCTCCTCCCCTGACACCTACCAGGGATGCTGTCAGGGTTGTTCCCCACTCTGGCACTGTGGGTATGTCTAGACTACATGCCTCTGTTGCCAGAGGCATGTAAATTAGACTAACCGACATAGTCAATGAAGCCGGGATTTAAATATCCTCGGCTTCATTAAAATAAAAATGGCCGCCACGCTGTGCCGGCTCAGCTGATCGTCAGCACAGCGCATGAGTCAAGATGCGGATCGGTCGACAAGGGAAGCCTTTGTAGACCGTTCCTGTAAATCTCGTTTCACGAGGCATAAGGGAGCGGTCGACAAAGGCTTCCCTTGTCGACCGAGCCGAGTCTTGACTCGCGTGCTG
This sequence comes from Pelochelys cantorii, assembly GCA_032595735.1. Classification (NCBI taxonomy): domain Eukaryota; kingdom Metazoa; phylum Chordata; order Testudines; family Trionychidae; genus Pelochelys; species Pelochelys cantorii. Next base: position 10,097,156 of record CM064347.1, read on the forward strand.
TGCCGACGATCAGCTGAGCCGGCACAGCACGGCGGCCATTTTTATTTTAATGAAGCTGGGGATATTTAAATCCCGGCTTCATTGACTATGTCGGGTAGCCTATTTTACATGCCTCTGGCGACAGAGGCATGTAGTCTAGACATACCCTCTGAGTGCAGAAGGTGAGGGCCCGCAAGAGAGTTTCAAAACCTTGCCTCTACAGGCACTGGTTACAAAAACTTCCCCCCAGAATCATAATACATGGATTTTGGGGAATCGCTGCCACCATCAAGTGCTTTTTATCCCTTAAAAAACAAGGGGTGGACACTTGAAATCACCCCCATGGGTACCCTAAGATCTTTTACCCCCAAAAAGCTTGAAAAAAGAAAGGAGGAAAACAAGCTGTAGTCTCTGGTAGCTGACCCCTTAGTCAGAGACCTGCCGATACACACAGACAGACCTTCCAGGACACAAGAATCAAATCATCACCTTAAAAAAAAGTGATTTTTATTACCAAACAAAAGATAAACTTGATAAAGCACACTTGGTTGCTAGGTGTTACAGAGCAACTAAGGAAAACAAATTAAAAAACAGAGACAATCTCTAGGAACAATGCTTAGGTGGTAACTGGGGAGGGGAGGCACAGAATCACACAGAGCAGTTCAAACCAAATCATCAAAGAAAGAAAAATCACCCTGCACGCGACTGGATTCACTTTCCCTTACTTCCAATTTTCGCTTGGTTCAGTCCACTCCCATGACCTGAATTCTGTCAGAAGCATGGTAGTCCTGCATGAGTTTAAATCATTCTGTGTCTCTCAACTCCTGGTTTATCTTTCCCACACAAAGAAAGCAGGCAGGGAACCTATATCCAATTCAAATTTCAACCTTCTATCTCGATTGGTTCTCCTGTCCCCTAGCCAACACCTCTGCTAGCTACCTGAGCATAACCCCTTAGTTGCCTGGTGCTGGTCAGCACTCCTCCAGTCCATTACAGACACGTACTTCGAACTACGTCAAATTCTTGCACACAGTGGGGACAGGCATCTTCGACTTTACAAAACTGGGTGCTAAAAAGCCAAACTTAATACATTCAACCTTATCTCATAGTATAGACATGGTATCTAATTCTCAGTCCTGCTCTGATAGCACAGTGGTAGGCTAACAGATAAACTTAACTCTCTTCCCCCTCCCTCCCCCAAAAAAAACCTCCAAACACCCTGGATAGATAAATGGTGTGTGGTATGAAATCATGTCACCAAACACTGAATCTGCAGATAGAAAATGCCGTGGAAAGTGTTAGCAAAAAAGATTTTCTTGTAATCATGGTTTCTTCTTGTCTCGTGTATGGCAGAAATGTACTTTCTTCTTGTGTGAAGTGCAGGGAAAATTGGATATAAAATAATGAGAAGCTTTGGGGAAATTGGATATAAAATAGTGAGAAGTTTTAGATAATCAGCTTAGTAGTAATCAGTGTTAAAGCCCTGCCTAAAGGCCCCAGTCGAGATCAGGTCCCTTTGTGCAGGTACTGTACAAACACAGTGAGGGACAATCCTGGCCCCAAGCTTATAATACAAAAAGACAAGGGAGAGAGGAAGGAAGGACTCTATTTCTATTTGTTAGATGGGGGAAATGTGGCACAAAGGCCTTGTCTACTCTACATGGAAGATTGATGTTGCCGCGATCAAGCTTCTGAGGTTTGATTTAGCACGTCTAGTGAAGAACCACTAAATCAAACTCGGAGGGTACCCCTGTTGGCTCCAATACTCTCGCTCCTCGTGAGGAGTAAGGGATGTGTTTGCTCCTGTCGGCCTCTGCTGTGTGGACGGCACGAAAACTCAATTTATGATATGTCGACTTCAGCTACGTAATTAACGTAGCTGGAGTTGCACATCTTAATTCGACCTTTCCCTGTAGTGTCAACCAGGCCAAAGAGAGTAAAGCCCTGTTCCTGCAATTGATTAGCACAGGAGAATTGCTACGGTCTTGTGGAGCCCCCTTGAAACGATGGTACAAGGCTGTATGCAGGTACTGCAGGACTGGAGTTTTGGGGACTAGCCAGAGGTTAGACAGAGTCTGTGACAGAGTTGAGAAAAGAACTAGGGTCTTCCAAGTCCCAGCCATCACCGCAAATATCATCCTTCCTCTCCAGTCTCTGTTGTTTTTGTAATCTCCTCCTTGTGTTTTCCCCTTGAATTGTATTCTTTTGTTTCTGTCAGTACCCTTGAAGCACCTGGTGCTGCAGAGAGAGAAAGTCGGTGAATCCCATACCTGCTTTTACTTTTGTGTCTTTCCCCACAATCAAGGTGAAACGGCTGGAACAGCATGTGAAATTGCTGTGTGTAAAATCTCTCCCAGAAATGTAAACCTGTTTTTCTCATTGCCATGGCTTTCTCTAAGCCTCTGATTGAACCTACAGCCTAGATTTCCAGTTGGAAATGTGTGACTTTATTATTCTTAATTTCTGTGTTCCCTCCTCTCTTCCTGCCAGACTGAACAGTAGAGAAGGAAAGAAACAGTTTAAGAGATTAAAAACAAAAGTTACATGTAGACGAGAGAAATCGGTGCACCGTAATTGCTTTCAGTGATCTTGGCAAGCACCAGTTAAAACCAAAATGACTTTTCATTGTTCCTTGATTTGTGTTTATTTATTTCCAATCAAGCAGTGTGGTGTGTGCAGGGGCTTGTTGCTACAGCCCCAACAGCATGCTAGGAGCCCTCTAGAACAGGCATGTGAACAAGGTCCCTGCCCAGAATCTGGCAAGCTGAGTAACAGTATTTAGCACTGATGTAGCACATTCCATCTATGGGTATCAGAGCCCCTGTGTTGGGAGGGCAACCCCGGGACTCACCCTGACAAGGGGTAGTTCTGCCGCGAGTCGGGTCTCGTTTTACTCTAGCCCTGAGGTGGGGAGGGTGACGGGACAGTGGGGCCAATGCCCCTTCCTGCATCCCCCGTCTCTGGGCAAACTTCCCTCTTTCAGAACTACCTCAGGGTATGTCTACACTACCACCCTAGCTCGAACTAGGGTGGTTAATGTAGGCATTCGAAGTTGCAAATGAAGCCCGGGATTTAAATATCCCGGGCTTCATTTGCATCTTGCCGGGCGGGCGCCATTTTTAAATCCCCTTAGGTCGAACTCCGTGCCCGCGGCTACACGCGGCACGGAGTAGGTAGTTCGAATTAGGATCTCTAATTCGAACTACCGTTACTCCTCGTTACGGACACTCGTTCCACGAGGTGTACCGGTAGTTCGAATTAGAGATCCTAATTCGAACTACCTACTCCGTGCCGCGTGTAGCCGCGGGCACGGAGTTCGACCTAAGGGGATTTAAAAATGGCGCCCGCCCGGCAAGATGCAAATGAAGCCCGGGATATTTAAATCCCGGGCTTCATTTGCAACTTCGAATGCCTACATTAACCACCCTAGTTCGAGCTAGGGTGGTAGTGTAGACATACCCTCAGACACCCCGTGTGGACCCTCGCTTCCTCTGACCACTGGTCTGTGCCCTTTGGCCACCCTTGGCCACCCTCAGGGTCCTCAGTTTGGCCCTATGCACCCTATGCTCACAGTAAATAGTCAATCAGTTAGCAATCCCGCCTTTCTCTGCAGACTCGGCCACACTGCTAAGGCGGGGGGGAGGGAGACCTGGACCCTCCCGTTCCTCTGGGTCCCGGCCCAGGGCCCTTAAGGTAGTGGCAGCCGCCTCTACCTGGCTGATGGGGGAACTCCCCAAAACCCGCCAACCACTTGGGCACTTGTGCCCACCTTGGACCCCTTCCTACCCGGGATAGGACGCCGCACTCTTTCCCCTTCCGTTGGCCGTTCTCTCTTCAGCTGGTCATGCCTGGTGGTGTCTGCAGGCTCTCCTGGTGTCTGAACGGCCGGGGTAGCTCCGAGGATCGGAGCTCGCACTTCAGGCCCCCTTCTGGGCCGACCGCAACCCGCTCGGCAGCGGTCCCAGAGAGCAGGACACTCCCGTCCTCCGCCGGGTAAGCCGGCCTCCTCCCAGCCGGCGGCCCGACTCCTTCTCCCTCCTCCCTGCTCGCTGCACTGCTGGCATTTTAAATGCCCAGTGCGCGTCTTGAGCATGTGCTGCAGCAGTGCAGGGGCGGGGTTGACTGGCTGCGCCACTCCACTGCTGCGCCGACCTGGTGGCAGGGTCGTGGCGCCCTGTCACACCCTGATAAAGCAAGATAAATATCAAGAAGTCAGATTCTTTTCCAGTTTACTTTACAGATGCGCAACGTGTAAAAGCCCATGCTTACCTACTGGGATATTGACAATAATGGAAAATAAAGACCAGCTTAAACCTTCTCTCCAGGATTGGCTGTTCCGTGGGATCCTCCCTCAGGACTGCTCAGCCCACACCCTATGTCCTCTCTACCCAGAGCTTAGTGTCACCTCCCTTATGTCCCAGTGGCATCTCACACAACCTTCCACACGGAGGCAAGAGTAACCACTTAACCGTTCCTGCTAGGATCCACACTTGCTAGATGGGTGATCTGTTTTGAGTAAACACTGCCAGGCTGTCACAATATCGTTATTCCCATTTTTCAGATGAAGAAACGAGGTCACCAAGACATTAAATGACTTGCCCAGAGTGACAGAGACTGAGCTGGGAATGGAGCCCAGGTGTCCCGACTCCCAGCCTGGCGCGACTGTGTCCCGTGCTGCCTCCTGTTGCCGAGCAAGCTGTATGCAAATGAAAGTCGGGCAGGATGCAACATGGCATTGTGGGATTGGCGAATCAGTTGCCTTGATTTTTGTTTGTTTTTACAAGGTGGATTTAAAGTTACAGTAAACATTGTGCGGGATCACACAAAGCTGCAAGTCCAAGTATTTAGACCCAAGGACCTTGAAGCATTTTTAAAAAATGTCAGGTCTCATAGCAACCCAGCAAGGGAGTGAACTATGTAGAAAGGGTTTCCAAATTCTCCTTTGCACAAGGCCGGCACTGGAATTATTCACTGCTTAAGTCCCACTGAGAGCACAAGTGGAACTTAGCCGCTACATAGGCCTCGTGCTTGACCTTTGCCCAGGTTGTATTTCACCCTGTGAGTATTAATTCTGTGTTCAGCCTAGGGCAGGGAGACGTTCTTTTCCCTTCCTTGCAATCACTCTAGCCCTGCTGCACAGTGACCCAGTTCCTTAACCTCCTCTGTTTCCGTGGTCTCCAGCAGAATCTGATGCCCATTTCCATGAGATCCTCAGCCACGCACGTTAGTAGCTGGTGACTTGCACAGGATTAATTTGTCTGAGGTTCATGTGTCTTTTATATTAGTCACTGACCCGGTTGCTGCAGGAGACAAAGAAATGCGCCCGCTCAAAGATGGGTCAATAAAATGAAAACCACAGACCCTCAGTCGCCAGCCGCAAGTGTTCAAAAACCCATGAATCAGCTCCTGAAAATCAGGAGTTTGTTAAGATAAGAGAATACGCATCTGGGTTCTGTTCCTTTGTCTTCAGGGTTGTGAGCCTTTCGGAGGCATGTGCTTCATTATTCCCAGGCTTCCCTGTGTAACCAGGGGGGCTAGAAACAACAGTCACCAATTTCACATGACTGGTGATAAAATCATGGCGGCTGGCAACACTGACCTCAGCTCCCTGATGCGGCTCCCTTGTGACTAGACCCGGTAGAAGCTGCTGTCTGAACTATGTTCTTAAGTTCGTTGTTTGTGTCATGCATGCAGACTCACAGCACGTGATCCCATTTCTCCAGCTGGAGCCAACTTCTACAGCTCGGTGGGCAGTGGTGCCCCTTTCTCTTTTCGGTTCAGTGCCTTGGTGCCGTGTTATTTTGAACCAAGCTAACTTCAGGTTGGAGCCCTGTTAAGAAACATTTACTCGGTCTGATGCGATTGCCAAGGGAGGGGAGAAGGTCAGGCAAGGTGGGAGGCAAATTAGTGCTAGTGAACTGATCCAAGAATAGCAAAATCTGGGGCTGGCGGGGCCGTGTATTAAATCTTTTCATGCGACTCTATGTTGGAACTGGAGAAGGAGGAAATTAAACTTGGGAGTGGTTAAAAGTTCACCTGTATCCAGTTTTGGTCACGCAAAACATAAACATGAGAGGCAGTATCACTGTTAGCTGGATGGTGCTATAGGGAGTCCTCTACTCACGGCTGACAAGAGACTCTGACGGGATCTATGGGGAACAGGCGTCAGGCCCCCTGGAAGGGGTGTGGCCTTGGGTGGAAAGGGCGGTGCCTTGAGTAGAAGGGGCGGGGCCTCGGGCTAGCCAGCAATGCTGGAGCAGTTTGTAATAGGGATGCTAGAGTTTAACCGATCAACCATTTAACCGATAAGCTGATAATAGGCAAAGCCACCTCCGGGAGACTTCACTGCAGGCTGTGCAGTATAAAACACAGCTTTATGCTGCAGAGTCCACAGTGCATGTAACCATGTAACCGCCAAGATTTTTTAGCGGTTACACGGTTGCCGTATGAAATGGTTTTTTTAACATCCCTAGTTTATATAGTGGGGGTGCTGAGAGCCTTTGAGCCAAACTGTAAACCCTGGATTTAATGGAAACCACTTCAAGCCAGGGGGTGCTGGACCTGCCCTCCCCTCCCCCCGCCTTTTTCCCCGGCACCTCTAGTTCCAGCACCTACAGAGCTAGCCTCCCCCAGCCAGCCCTTCAGCACTGTTGGGGCTGCAGGGTGTGCTGTAGCAATTTAAAGGGCCCAGAGTTCCATGGATCCTTTCCATGTGTCTCCGTTCCCTGCTCTCTGATTCCTGCCCACCTTCCGCTATAAATTCTCCTGATAGCCATTGCATGAAGAAAAGACAAGAGGGAAGCTGATCTGGTTTCATAGTCCTCTGTTCAGCCAGTTAGCAGCTCTGACAAAGGTCCTTGTGAACGCGATCTGGGGACTCACTACTTGGCCATTTGGAGTGAAAGTGGAGTGACTCTGGGAGATGGGCTGGGCCCTCGGCAGGGAGGGATCCTTAGTAAGCAGAGGCATCCGTCCCTTCCAGCACATAAGCCCATGGAGGCCTGGGCCAGCAATAATATATCGGGTTTAATTAAAGCAGTGTTTTTCTTCTCCTCCATGTGTTATTTGATTATTGCTTCAGAATGAGCCAAGGAATTTATTTCTGCGCTCTTGTAATCGACCCCTCCTTTTTTTTGGTGTGTATGTGTTCATTTCCCACACCTCCAGGGCTTCTAGCTTCTTAAAGCACTCGGACTGTTACTCGTTTAAGTAAATAAGACCATTTTTCACCAGGACTGTACTTGAAGATGTGTTTGTTCAGGGCAGATGGAAGCCATTAGGGCTGGACCAATGCCGTGCAGTAACTCTAGCATAATGGGGCACCCAGATACTGGTTCCAAAGGCATGGAAACAATGTGTGGAGTGGGCATGCTGAGAGCCACTGAACACAACCGTGAGCCCTGTATATGATAGAAACCGTTTCAAGCGAGGGAGTATGGCAGCATCCCCTAGTTTTAGTGGTCCTGTTTCCTCAGTTCCCTGCACCTGGCGTTATAGTCAATTTCACCTGTGCTAAGCGAGGCCACGGTGGGTGTAACATTGTGTTTGCAGACCCAAAGGTGTGTTTGTGCAGCGGCCAGCACAGGGATGTTTTGGTGCAAGAATGAAGCTCCCTTGATACAAAATAACAACTAATAAAAATGCGCTCGTGCGGCATGGGAAGTTAAGAGTTGGTAGCCTTTAACACCCACTTGCTATGAGGTATAAATGCCAGTGAGAAATGGAAGGCCACGCAGGTTCTAGCCCTGTGGGGGGGGTGCGGCTTACCTTGAAAGTACAGCGAGCACCCTGCCACCCTCCTCCATCTCCCTCTCCCGCCCCCAAAGAAAAGACACCCCACAAATAGTTGTCATGGAGCCTAGACATCAACTTGACCCGCTCTGCACATGTTCATCTGACCTGCCTTGTCTGCACTAAGGTTTTAGAGAGCATTAGTTAGCATGAGTTGGTTACCATGTTCTAGTCCAGGGCTACTAAACATGTGGCCCATGGGCCACATGTGGCCCGCAGCCTGTTTGTTTTTGGCCTACGGTGTGGTTTGGGTTTACGGGGGGCTCAACACACGGCCCACAGGTGGGAGCCAAAACAAAAAGTTGTCAGTATAATGGTGTTCTGTTGATACGCGTTTTAGTAGGTAAATTCCTGGACTGTCATTGCTCATTAAAAGTGCTGTTATATGGGTGGAAATCGGGTCAATATTGCATTTTAATAATATCAGCAGAACTGACTTAAATGGGGCCAGTGTGTTGTGTTGTCTTGCCTTAATCTTTGTTTTCATGCCCATCAGTGTGAAAGAAGCTATTTGCATATATTTGCATAATCAGGGCTTAACAAACCGCGGCGAAATCTACTCGCCAGCCCCGCACTGCGCATGCACAAGACCCGCATTGCGCATGCGTGCGCAGCCGGTGAACGGGGCGACCGGCTGAAATCTACTTGCCACGGGCGAGTAGATTCACTGATTTGTCGAGCCCTGTGCATAATTATTTGCATGTATCTGCAACCACACTTAAGTTGCGGCCCTTGGCATGTGCTGTGAATATCACTGTGGCCCCCGGGGCTTCCAAAATTGAGTAGCCCTGTTCTAGTCAAATTAAACAAGTTAAATCCATGATGTCCAAAACCTGGAGTGCCCACCAAGACTTTCCCTGTGATCGCAGATGAACATACCACCGTTGGCACCAGGAGCTGGTATCCAACAGGGAATATTAAAGCAGGAGTGGGGAACCTCAGACCCGGGGGCCGGATGTGGCCCCTGTCTTGCCTGGATCTGGCCCTTGAGGCTCAGGTCCCTCCCAGCATTGGGGAGCCCACACTGGTGCCCCAGCCCTGCCACTGTTCCACTGTGGGGCTGGGGCACACAAAATCTATTAGGCTGGGCCCCCCTAGGCTCTGGTGTTGGAGGAGAATACGGAGAGTGTCTTTCTCCTTCTCAGTTGGGAGCCACATCACTTGTGTGTGGCCCCTGACTGATTTTTCTGTGATTCAGTGGCCCCCGACCAAAAAAAGTTCCCCACCCCTGAATTAAAGCAAAACCCCCGAGTCACATAAACTAACACCATGGTTCTGAACGTCCAACACTTCGGTCATCTGAAGAAGTAGGCTGTGCCCACGAAAGTTCGTGACACCATCTACATGTTTTGTTCGTCTTTAAAGTGCTACCAGACTATTTGTTGTTTTTTAAGTTTTTACAGTGTCAGATGTGACTCTGCAACCCTCCTAGGCATGGACAAGTCATGTCTGACATGTCATGGTTGAACCCTATCAGAACCCCATAAACCATGGCCAGCAACCACAATATGAATGATGTCCTGCCTGTGTCTCCATTGATTGCAGAGTCCCGTTTTAACACTGTGTGAGTTAACAGGTCTCCTTGATGTTGTGCTCTGGCATGATTTCATTTCCTGCTGCAGCCACAACCCTGAATCTGAGCTGAAACTGAGACGAGATCTTAGCAGCAGCTGATGCTGGTGGGGTTGGAGTTGTGTGATACAAATAAGTGTAATGCTGATGGAGGTTTTTGTTCCAGAGCAACCCCTTCTTGGCATGATGTTCGGATTCTCATGGGCAAATGATGGCTGTCTTATGTAAGAGGCCAGCATTACCAATAACGTCCTTCCTCTCTCTTCTCTTCCAGACCTTTCCCTTCCGAGGAGACCACAGACAATGACGATGATGTCTATCGGAGCTTGGAGGAACTGGCTGAGTAAGTGGCTGGGCAGAAAACAAACAAAAAGTCGCAATTCCATTTTAGCAGGGAATGAGAAAATATGACAGCTGGGATCTGAATGCCGGGCAGGCTGCTTTGATGTTCTTTCCAGAGAATTTTTGTATTGATACAATAGTCTCTTTCCCTGCCCCGGCATAGAGCACTGGGAGACATCACTTCTAACGGAGCTCAGTGGGGGGCGGTGATTGGAGGCAAAGACTGACAATTCCTCTGTAACTCTAAATCCCATTTTAAATACAAAGGGGCAATATGTGATTCCCCTGGTTGTCTGAGTAGGAAGTACCTTGTCTGTCATAGTCTCCTGCTGATGATCGTTAGGAGATTACAGATCAGGAGATAATCCTCATAAGAAGGACTTGCGCGGAGCCTAATTCTGGAAACTTTACATCCGGGGGGCCCTGTGTGCTGTTTAATCCTAACAGTGCCCTCAGCACTGCACAGTTTGCAAAAAGTACATTGTTCCCGATGTGAAGAGCAACCAGACTGGGTCAGAGGCTTCGGAAATGGCCCTACTGGAAAAACAAGAGATGGAGAAAATGTAACGGGGTCCGAAGAGGAACAGGAGAGAGGGAACAGTGAATCTTTCTACTAGGGTATGTCTAGACTACACCCCTTTTTCGAGAAAGGGATGTAGATTAGGCACGTCAATATTGCAAATGAAGCCAGGATTTAAATATCCCGCTGAAAGGGGGCTTTTTCAGGAAAAAACGGCAGTTTAGACGGGGATCTTTTGAACATTAAACCCTTTTTCAAAAGATCCTGTAAACCTCATTTTTTGAGGAATAAGGGATCTTTCAAAAAAGTCTTTAATGTTCGAAAGATTCACGTCTAGACTGCCATTTTTTCCCAAAAAAGCCCCGTTTCGAAAAAAAGCGGTGGCTGCCATTATGCAAATGAAGCACGGGATATTTAAATCCTGGCTTCATTTGCAACATTGACGTGCCTAATCTACATCCCTTTCTCGAAAAAGCGGTGTAGTCTAGACATACTCCTAGAGATCCTGTACAAGATCCTCACTGTCTATGTACTGAGGAGACCGCCTAAATAGACAAGGCGGGGAGAAAGGAAGTATTATTTTCACAGTTTATAGGAGGGGAACTGAGGAACAGAGAGAACAAGTGGGTTGCTGGTAGGGATGTTAAATTTAGATTAGTTAATTAATCGAATAGTCGATGGGATTTCCATCAAGTATTCAATTAGTCTATAAGGGCACCTCCGCCTTTGAACTGTAGCAAGAGCCCTATCGGGTTCTTGCTACAGTTCAAAAGCAGAAGCCCTGCAGGAAGCACAGGGCAAGTGGGGGATTCCCGCTTACATTTCTAGTTGCTTACATCCCTAGTTGTTGGTGGCCAGATGGGAACTGTGTGGAAAAAGCTGGTTTTGAACACTAGTCTCCTGAGTCTTAGGATAGTTCCCACAGTGAATGGTGTGTGGGATTCCTGGCTTAGGTGATTTTCACTCTCCATGATGGGAGATAGGAGACATGTTTCTTTATGTTGTCACCTGTGTAAAGCTGGAATCTGGAGGCTGCTCTTCTATTTCCACAATAGCATGTTCATCTGACTTGGGATTTTCACAAGAGCCATTGAGGGCTGTTATATGGCAGTTGGGTGCCTAACTCCCTTAGGCAACCTTGAAAATGTCAGCCCGGCTTTCTAGGACTTCAGACACATGATCAATTGGGGTTTTTTTCCGGATTATCTGGTGTGTTATGGGAACGCCTTTGGGGTATCTGTGTGCCTTAATTTCTGGTATGCGCGTCTGTCTCTGCTGTTTTGACAGTACTGAAGATTTAAACCACCTTGAACCAAATCACAGAGAATGGAATCCTTGCCCCACTGAAGTTGATGGCAAAATTCCTATTGACTTTAGCAGGGCCAGGAATTTCAGTAGCCTTCAATCTGTTTCATATGGGGAGAAAATTTGCATGGGTGGATATACAACTTTATATAGTTAAATATTATTGTTCCACAATGTCAATTATAAAGTGCCTTAATCCAATGAGATCCTTATGGCCTTAGTTATTACAAAAGTAAAGCACAAATTATTGCTGTATGGAAGGCGTATATTTGAGGCCCTCACTTGTGGTGTAGTCCTAGCCGTGATAATTTAATAAACTTTCACTCATAAAGAGATCCTGTAAAAAATAATAAATTTTCCCTTCTGAATGGTCTTAAAAGCACTTTAATATTGGGCTTAAAATTTCCTGATTCTGACCCATGTGTCTGCTTTTAACTGGAGGATGCACTTGTGTGTGAATTCCTGGGGATTGTGAACCTGATTAGGGCCATTGGAGATGGCTCTGAGCCAGGCACTGTGGACCAGCAATGTTTCCTTAAATAAATGTTTTCAGCCTAATGTGTTCCATACCAGGAACAGGTTGCACTTCAAAAAGAAAGATTTGCACCGTTAAACTGTTTTGCTACTGGTTTCTGTAGCTTCTAAGATGTGACTGTTCCTGTCTATCTGTATGTGTTCTTTTATAATCCCCATTATCCATATAGTCATGGACGGATTATTGAAGGATTTTATCCTCACACTTGCCCTGTGAAATAGGAAGTATATGAGTCCTGAACTGAAGCACAGAGAGATCAAAGACAAACATTTACAAAGTGCCTAAGTGACTTCATAGCCTAACTCATTAGGATACTTTAAAAATGAGTAGGCCTATGGCACCTTTGATACTAACATCTGAAGAAGTGGGCTGTGCCCATGAACGCTCATGATACCATCTACATGTTTTGTTAGTCTTTAAAGTGCTACCAGACTACTTGTTGTTTTTTAAATTTATAATGAAAATAAGGTTCTTCTCCTTGCTGTCCCGGCATCTGTTAACCCCACATTTCTTTCCTCCTCTTGAGATCCAGGCTACAAAGTTTGTGGGTGTTCAGCTCTGTTAGAGAAGGACCCATATACAAAAAAGGGTGCAGGTGCCAAAGTCTGATGGGGTTTTCCACTCCCCTGGCTAGGTGTTTACATTCCTCAGCTCTGTGTATATCAGATTGGAGCACCCAGAGACGTACCCAGTATTGTAAAATGTACTGCCGTGCCGGAGGAATGAATTAGAATTAGAGCTCAGGGAATTCCTAGCGGCAGAAAACTAGATTTCCCACTGTAGTGGGAGGTGCCGTTTCCAGAGTCATAGATGTACTGGATCGGATTGATCTAGCATGCTAAAAATCATAGAATCATAGAACCATAGAGCTGAAAGAGACCTCAGGAGGTCATCAAGTCCGGCCCCCTGCTCTAGGCAGGACCAATCCCAACTAGATCAACCCAGTCAGGGCTTTGTCAAGCCGAGACTTAAACACCTCTAGGGATGGAGACTCCACTACTTCCCTAGGTAACCCATTCCAGTGTTTCACCACTCTCCTAGTGAAATAGTTTTTCCTAATATCCAACCTGGACCTCTCCCACCACAACTTAAGACCATTGCTCCTTGTTCTGCCATCCGTCACTACTGAGAACAGCCTCTCTCCATCCTCTCTGGAACCTCCCTTCAGGAAGTTGAAGGCTGCTATCAAATCCCCCCTCACTCTTTGCTTCTGCAGACTAAACAGACCCAACTCCCTCAGCCTCTCCTCATAGGTCATATGCTCCAGCCCCCTAATCATTTTGGTTGCCCTCCGCTGGACCCTCTCTAATGCATCCACATCCTTTTTGTAGTGGGGGGCCCAGAACTGGACACAATACTCCAGATGTGGCCTCACCAGAGCCGAATAAAGGGGAATAATGACATCTCTGGATCTGCTGGCAATGCTCCTCTTAATGCAACCTAATATGCCATTAGCCTTCTTGGCTACAAGGGCACACTGTTGACTCATATCCAGCTTCTCATCTACTGTAACCCCCAAGTCCTTTTCTGCAGAACGACTACTTTGCTGGTTGGTCCCCAGCCTGTAACAATGCTTGGGATTCTTCCGTCCCAAGTGCAGGACTCTGCACTTGTCCTTGTTGAACCTCATCAGATTTCTTGTGGCCCAATCCTCCAATTTGTCTAAGTCACTCTGGACTCTATCCCTGCCCTCCAGCGTATCTACCTCTCCCTCTAGCTTAGTGTCATCTGCAAACTTGCTGAGGGTGCAATCCATCCCCTCATCCAGGTCATTAATAAAGATATTGAACAAAACCGGTCCCAGAACCGAACCTTGGGGCACTCTGCTAGAAACCGACCGCCGTCCTGACATCGAGCTGTTGATCGCTACCCGCTGGGCCCGGCCTGCTAGCCAGCTTTCTATCCATCTTACCGTCCGTTTATCCAATCCATATTCCCTTAACTTGCTGGCAAGAATATTGTGGGAGACTGTATCAAAAGCCTTGCTAAAGTCAAGGTATATCACATCCACTGACTTTCCCATGTCCACAGAGCCAGTTACCTCATCATAGAAGCTAATCAGATTGGCCAGGCACGACTTGCCCTTTGTGAATCCATGCTGACTATTCCTAATCACTTTCCTCTCCTCCAAGTGCCTCAAAATGGATTCCTTAAGGATCCCTTCCATGATTTTTCCAGGAACCGAGGTAAGACTGACCGGCCTATAGTTCCCTGGATCGTCCTTCTTGCCTTTTTTGAAGATGGGCACTACATTTGCCTTTTTCCAATCATCCGGGATCTCTCCCGATCGCCACGACTTTTCAAAGATAATGGCCAAAGGCTCCTCAATGACATTTGCCAACTCCCTCAGTCCCCTCCGATGCATTAAGTCCGGACCCATGGATTTGTGTACGTTTAGCTTTTCTAAATAGTTCCTAACCTGTTCTTTACCCACTAAGGGCTGACCATCTTCATCCCATCTTGCGTCACTTAGCGCATTAGTCCGGGAGCCCACCTTGTCCGTGAATACAGAGGCAAAGAAAGCATTGAGTACTTCAGCTTTCCCCACATCATCTGTCACTAGGTTACCTCCTTCATCCAGTAGGGGTCACACACCCTCTCTGATCACCTTCTTCTTGTTAACATGCCTGTAGAAACCTTTCTTGTTATCCTTCACATCCTTAGCCAGTCGCAATTCCATTTGCGCTTTCGCCTTCCTGATAACCCCCCGGCATTCTCGAGCTATACATTTAAACCCCTCCCTGGTCATTTTTCCAAGTTTCCACTTTTTGTAAGCTTCCTTTTTGTGCTTAAGTTCACCAAGGATTTCCCCTGTAAGCCAGTCTGGTCTCCTACCGTGTTTGCCTCTCTTGCTACGCATCGGGATGGTTTCTTTCTGTGCCTTCAGTAAGGCTTCTTTAAAATACTGCCAGCTCTCCTGGACTCCTTTCCCCTTCATGTTAGCATCCCAGGGGATTCTGCCCATCAGGTCTCTGAGGGAATCAGAATCTGCTTTTCTGAAATCCAAGGTGTGTATTTTACTACTCTCTCTTCTTCCTTTGGTCAGGATCCTGAAATCTACCATCTCATGATCACTGCTTCCCAGGTTGTCACCCACCTCTACTTCCCCTATTAGTTCCTCCCTGTTTGTGAGCAGAAGGTCAAGCTGCGCACGGCCCCTGGTCGGATCCTTCAGCACTTACACCAAGAAGTTATCCCAAACATTCTCCAAAAACTTCCTGGATTGCCTGTGTACTGCCGTATTGGTTTCCCAATAGATGTCAGGGTGATTAAAGTCCCCTGCGAGAATCAGGGCCTGCGATCTGGAAGCTTCTCTCAGTTGTCCGAAGAAAGCCTCATCTACCTCATCCACCTGATTCGGTGGCCTGTAGTAGACACCAACCACAACATCACTGCTGTTGTTTGCACCTCTAAGCTTAACCCATAGACTCTCAACAGGTTTTTCTCCCTCTATATACTGGAGTTCTGAGCAATCATAGTGCTCTCTTACATATAGTGCAACTCCTCCTCCTTTTCTCCCCTGCCTGTTCTTCCTGAACAGTCTATACCCTTCCATGACAGCGCTCCAGTCATGCGAGTCATCCCACCAAGTCTCTGTTATCCCAATTAAATCATATTTCTTGGACTGGGCCAGGGCCTCCAGTTCTTCCTGTTTGTTGCCCAGGCTTCTTGCATTAGTGTACAAACACCTCAGATAACCAGTTGATCGCCCCATCTTCTCCATTCGAATCAGGGGTCCTCCTTTCTTGCTTGTTCCTCTTTGCATTCCTTCCTGGTATCCAACTTTCCCACTCCCCTCAGGGTGTTGGTCACTGTCCCCCGATGAACCTAGTTTAAAGCCCTCCTCACTAGGTTTGCAAGCCTGCCCACGAAGATGCTCCTTCCTCTCTTCGTTAGGTGGATCCCATCTCTTCCTAACAATCCTTGTGCCCAGAACAGAGTTCCATGGTCGAAGAAACCAAAGCCCTCTCTGCGACACCACCTGCGCAACCACGCATTTACTTCCGCAATTCGACGATCCCTGCCCAGTCCTTTCTCTTCAACAGGGAGGATGGACGAGAACACCACTTGCGCTCCGAATTCTTGGGTCCTTCTTCCCAGCGCTACATAATCCGCAGTAACCCGCTCAAGGTCATTCTTGGCCGTATCGTTAGTTCCCCCGTGGAGAAGAAGGAAGGGGTGGCGAAGCAGCACAGGCAGTGGCTTGGGCTAGCTGCACAAGTACAATCCCATCAATCAAGCCAGGGTGGGCATGTCCACCCGAGCGGGCAAGCAGATCTCCAGCTGCTGTGTAGATATCCCCTTAGGAATGTCTTCACTGTCTCCATGAGGGGTGGGCTGGGCAGCCTGATCCATTAGTAGTGGTGTCTCATTTTCTGTCTTCCACAAGGAGACTTTCATTTGAGATGCACAGTATCATAGCTGCATGCTGGCAAGCCCAGTATATCATAAGACAACTCTTTACTATGTTGCTCCCAGTCTCCTAAAAGCATAACAAAGAGATAATTCGTGAGCCAGGAATGATTCAGTGCACCCAATGTCTTCGTGTTAGTACCCAGCAGCCATGGGGAGGTGCGATCCCATCCTTGAGTGTTTCTCAGGTGCTAGGAAATGATTTTCACAGCAAGCTGTAAAAGGATCTGATTCTAGGAAGGACAACCGCTACTGAACAACAAAACCACATGTAACAACTTTCCATACTATGTAAAGCTTTCATTGCTTTTTGCTGCTCTGTATCTTCCCTCCTTCCCCCGCATTATCTACACAGACACGATTCTATTACAAGGTATTGGATTGGTTTATTGCCTCTTAACTATTTCTAAAAGGGATTTTAGCTTTGTTCCAAAAATTATTGACAAAACTTCCAATAATTGGAGTAAACGGAGAGTTTTATGTTTAACTGAGGGCTTGTCTGCATTATGTGGTGGATTGATCTTGCAGTGATCGTGTCATTGGCCAATGATTTATCGCGTCTGCTTAGACGTGATAAGTTGATCTCCAAATGCTTTCCTGTTGACTCTGGTACTTTACCAAGATGAGAACAGTAACCAGAGTCAATGGGACAGGGGTCATCACTGAAGTTACTGCATAGCAGATGTTGTGGTAAGTATGTCAATTTCATCTATGCTATTCGCATAGTTGAAGTCACATGGATTAGATCGACAATGGGCGTTAGTCTAGACAAGGCCCTTAATCTCACTCTTAATGCCTCTAGTATACAGAAGTGGAACTGCAGGAGGGGTAATGGGGCAAACCTAATATTTGGATGGACTGCTACATACATGGGGCATGTCTACACTAAGAAATTATTTCAAAATAACTAAATTTGAAATAATAACTCTTGAAATAACAAAATTGAAACAGCGCATCCCCACCACAGGGGAGCCTTTAAATTAGTCTGAGACAGGCACCGTTATTGTGGAAATGCTATCTCGACTTAGAGCCCCAGGAAGTACTGGGGAGTAACTACTTCGAATTACTCTGGGGAGCAGTTATTTGAAATAGCAACAGCGGAGCACCACAGACTATGGTTATTTTGAAATAACTATTTTGAAATAAGCGTTATTCCCCAAGGAAAGCAGGAGTACAGATTTTGAAATAACCAGCCTGTTATTTCAAAATAACAGGCTTGATAGTATGGACACTCATCTTATTATTTCAAAATAAGGGGGGTTATTTCAAAATTACTCCCTAGTGTAGACCAAGACATGGGGCTAAATGGTCCTGTAGGTTGAATTCTGGTCCCAACTGAAGTTAATGATAAAACTTCTGTTGACTGTGGTCAAGCCAGCCGTTCACCAGTTGCTTTCAGTGATACTCCTTTTGTGAGTGAAGTGAGCAGGGTTTAGCCCACATGTTCATTTATGTATTTGAGAGGGTTAAGGAATAGAGCTAGTTGGACATGTTCCAACAGAAATATTTTCTGACCAAAAACACAGTTTCCACCAAATCAAAACTTTCCTTTGATTGATGTTTACATACAAAATATTTAGTTTGACCTAAAGCAGAATATTTAATTTTGATGAACTTATTCAAAGCATTTATTTTCAAAGTTTAGTTAAACATAACACTGTGTTTCCCCATCAGCATATTGCCTCACAGGAGTTGTAGTTCAGACTCCTATTTTCAACTAGGGCTAGGCACACCAGAGGACTACATGTCCCATAATGCAATGAGGATTTCCCTCTGACCAAGCTGTGTGGGTTATCATGGGAGATGTATGCATCTGAGTGCACCATGGGAGGTGTAGTCCAGTCAGGGGAGTGTGGCTCATAGGCAAGAAATGGGGGTATCTGGTCCCCAAAATACAACTCTCATGAGGCAAAACACCACTATGAAGAATGTGATTTTAATATTGAACTGACCTGAAACAAAGTCTTTCAGGCCAGTTCAATAAACCAAAACAAACATTTACATTTCTGGAATGTCAAAATGTTTTGTTTTGATCACAAATATTGAAATGAAGTGTTTTGACATTTCCAAATTAAAAAAAACATATTTCAAAGAACTTCTATCTAGTGAAAAGCATTGAAATTTCAATTTTTCATCTTCTACCTTAAGTGATAATGTGCTTTTGAAGGAAGAGTTCCAGCCACATTTCCTCTCCAAAACTCAGAGAAAGGAGGGCATACAGCATGCTGACAGCTGGGAAATCCCCAATGGCCCTAGAATTGGTACATTATCGTTGTAATTACTATAAGAGCAACAACAGCACTGTGTGGCAAAAGAAAAATCCCTGACTGATACAAATCAATAGAACCGAGATCTGTGTGGTTACATGTATTGTACAAACAAGCAGTTTCTTTCAGTGCAAGTTAAATTTGCCAGGGGGAGCCTTCTGCGTGTAAAGAACATTTATGCCTTCATGCACACATTGTGCTTTCAGATTTGAAGTTCCAAGAGGCGCATTCTGTATAATAGAGAATTGCCTGCCGGGGGGGGGAAGGGAGGAGGACAACCCATTCAGACAATCGAGAGATAATTATTTCCAACAACAGTTCATAAAAATTGGACTGATCATTGAAAGGGAGGTTAAGAAGAAACAAATCTCTCATGGGAGCTAAAGGTTGCAGAGTTCCCTGCCTCCACCCCTTGGGTTTTCTTTTCAGTTAGCCAGATGGCTCACTGTAGAAAGCCAATATAGAGGGGCAGATGGCAAGGTCCAGTGACTTTAAGTAGTGCGAGCTCAATGCTGGGAAGGGGGAAGGGCGGAGGAAGAGTCATTTTCCTCTACTGAACAGTTTCTCTTGGTGTCCTGGGATGTCAGATGTTGCAGCCTCCCAGAGAGAGCTCTGATCCAAGAGAGTTTATAGGGAAAAGGCCACTGAAAATGATGGAGACTGAACTCTCATCCAGAACTAATCCAGACACTGGTGATAACACAATAGCCTGTTTCACCAGCACCTGCGGATAAAAATCAAAGCATTGTCTGTCCTAAAGGAGTGTCACTCACAGCCTCTTCTCTCCTCTCCCTTTTACCACGGTTGTCTTGACTGGGTCATTCTGAAATCACCTCTGACAGCAATGTAGCTGTCCAGTCTAGTATTAAATGTATCTACAGATGGCCCTATCATAGCCTCCCTTGAGGGCTTGTTTAATTGACTTCACCTTTCTTATAGCTCTAAAGTTTTATTTAATGCTTCACCTACGTTTTCTCTCCTGACTCTTAAACCCATTCTGCTTATTTTGTCTCGTTAGATTTATGACACCAATTGATTCCCATCTTCTTTACATCATCAAAAAGCTTCTGTCTGGTATCTCTGAGCTACTGTATCAAGTTGCATTACGCCACCATCCTTTTATGCTCGTAGGAATCAAACAATCCCATTCTGGCTTCATTGGACTGCACCTTGCATATTATTGTTCTGGTTCATTTCTAGAGCCCTGCAAATCCACAGCTGTTTGCCCTATGTCCATGGATATCCGCATCCTTATATCCACAGCTCATTTTTGCAGATATGGATGCGACTGCAGATACAAATTTTGAACCTAGAACCCTGCAAATCTGTGGCTATCTGCTTTGTATCCACAGGTGTCTTGCATCCACTGATGTCAGTGCAGATATCCGTGGCTTATTTTTGTGCCTACAGATGTGGATACAAATGTTGTATCCGTGCAGGGCTCTTAATCATTTCAGATTGCCCAGCTCTGCAGTCAGACCATCTCCGTGATGACCTGGAGTTGAAAGAAACACTTTTGTTTTACAATCCCTTCTGAAAAGAGACATGTCCCAGTGCTTAAGAGACTTTTTTCCATCATTTTTGGCTTAGTCCTCTAAGCAGCTGTAAAAGCAGATGTGGAAAAGCATATGACAAAAAGTTTGAGGAAAACTTGTGGGGGTAGAGGGAGAACTGGGTTGTGATAGGAAAATGTTGTCAGGGAAGACATACCAGGTTGTGGTTAACGCATGGGAATGGGTGTCCAGAAATGTGGGTGTAGTCGACACTTCCTGTGTAATGAGGCTCCGACCTTGCTTTGGTGGGTCCCACGCTTCCTGGCAGATTAGGCTTGCCTCAGAGACTCACCCTGACCCTCAACTGGCCTTTCTGTCTCTCATGGCTCCCTTCCTGGTGGCTAGTTGGTGTTTTTTGACCCAGTCCTATAGCAGTGCTTCCTCGCCTCTCTCTGAGGCGGATTGATTGGAGGGAGAGCTTTTAAACAGTATAGGTGGGGCCTTTATTTGAGTCAGGTGTCCACATGAGCCTAACAGCCTCCAATGGCTCTTTGCAGATTAATTGGAGTCAGGTGGCCACATTAGCCTGGAGTAGCCTTTTTCTGGGTTATCCAGTGGCCAGTATATCTGCCACCTTCTGCTCTAGTGTATCCCACCGGCCAAGGTCTGTCGCAGCTGGGACAAGCAGGGAACTGCTCTTCCACGGCCGGAGGAGGCCCCGCTCCTGCCTGGCACTGGTTGGCTGAGAGGTGGGGCAGGACACCCTCTCCCAACAGCCGCAGCGGGAGGGGAGGCGCTGGGTGGTGGGCCCCACCCCCCAGAACCACCTCAATGTGGGCTCTGGAGGCTAAGCTAATAGTTGGGGGGACTGTGGAGGCAGGGCTGGCACTGGGGGCCTCTGGAGATGGGGCTAATATTAGGGCTGGCACTGAGGAGGCTTTGTGGGGGTTGGGTGCAGTGGGGCTCTAGAAACAGGAGGCTGGTACTGCGGGGGGGTCTGGTGGTGGGGAGCTCTAAGGGGCAGGGGGCTGGCACTAAGGCGTTTGGGATGGGGGGCTGGCACTGGGGGGCTCTGAGGGCAGGAGGCTGTCATGGGGGGGTTGGGTGCAGAGGACTCTGGGGTCAGTGGCTGGTGCTGGGGGGTAGTGGAGGGGTGGGGGGCTCTAGGGGTTAGGGCTGTCACTGGGGACTGGGCTTTTGGTGGATTGGTAAAGTTTCATTTGCATATTTATCATTTGCATAATGAATATGCAAATAAGCAAAAAAACTGTTGCTGGTCCACCAAAAGTTTGTGAATGGGTTTGCTGGTCCCTGGTATCAAAAAGGTTGGGAACCACTTATGGATGTAAGAGACTGGTCGACTAGCGATGCGACTAGTTGCTTCTCCCTCCCCCCTTGCTGCCTCTATCAGAGAGCGACAGCAAGGGGAGGGAGCAGGAGCCGATGCTGGGGGGAGCTGACTTAAAAGCCAGTTCCCCCAGCACTGTCTCCGCAGGAGACAGGGGAGGTAGAGGCACAGTGGGAAATGGCGCGAGCGGGGACTGAAGCAGTCTCTGCTCGCACCGCTTCTGCTGCGATTCTGCCTTTGAAATGTACAAGAGCCCCTTGCTACAGTTCAAAGGCGGAGGCTCCGTTATAGACTAATCGAATAGTCATTGGAAATTCCATCGACTATTCGATTAGTTAATTAATCTAAATTTAACATCCCTAGAACCACTGTCTTAAAGCCTCAATTCCCTGTGTGGAAAAGAGGAAGGATTGCTATTCCCTTTTCCCAGCCTTTTCTGGCCTGTTCATTTAAACTGTCCATTCCTTGGGGGCAGGAACTATTTCTTATATGAAAGCACAATGCCCAGCATTATGGGGCTCCTCCCTGAGGTGGGATCTGGAGGTGCTATTGTAATCACTGCTGCATTGTTAGGGGAACGTTCCGTTTTGTGAAGTGAGTATATGCCTATCCTATCCTTTTTCAATACCTCCCTTCAGGGGAGGGCATATTCCACGCCCATGCCTGGCGTGTAGTTTTGGGGTGGACTTGGAATTATTGCACTGAAATAGAGTGTGCTGTAGCTTTAGATCGAATGTGCTTTCAAGGGTAGCATTTGAATCCACACCTGCAGAGGAGACCTCACTTTTAACATAGTGCACCTTCTCAGCCATCTTACAGGAACATGTATTCCTGAGAAACGCTTGTGTTTGCGGGGTTGGGTTTATGGTATTGCTACTACAGGTTGAACCTCTCTAGTCCGGCACCCTCAGGACCTGACGATGCTGAACCAGAGAATTTGCTGAACCACAGGAGGTCAGTATTGTTCAGGAGCGTTACCAACAGTTCCGGTGCGTACTAGGCTCTTAGAAGACATTTAGGGACAAATTAGAGCTAAATAACAGCCCAGAACACTGAGAGTCAGGACTGGTGGCTGTAAACAAACTTTATGGGACTGTGGGAAACTTGGCCACACCCATGAGAAGTGGACATCCAGCTAACTAAAATCATGCTGGACTATGGATGTTGCCAGAGAGTGCCAGACTAGAGAAGTTCAACTTGTAGCAGTGTCTAGCGGTCCCTACCAAGATCAGTAGCCCCACTGAGCTAGACATGATATAACAATCTCTGCCCCCAAGGAGCTTACAGTTGCCCAGGATCCATCTACCCTGAAGCTGGCAGGTGGAATTGCCAGCTGGAGGAGACATACCCACGCTAGCGCTCATGGAGAGAGCATGCTAAAAGTAGCATAGCTGCAACAGTGTGAGTAGTGCAAAGAGCTAGCTCATCTCCATTACGTCCCCATCCAAGGTGCTCGCTATATTTGGGGTGCCTACACTCTCCCACTGCTAACATCATTGCGGCTACACTGCTGTTTTTAGGATGCTAGCTCAGTCAGACAGCGGGAGGGAAAACTAGCAACGAGAGGCAGGTGACTTGACCACGGTCATCCCGCAGGTCAGTGGCAAAGCCAGGAATAGCACACAGATCTCTTGAGTCCGATCCAGTGCCCCGTGGCTGCTTCAGGGAGTGATGAAAGGCACTGATATTGCTTCCCCTTATATGGCAGTGTTAGATGATGGAGCTGGGTTTTAATTAAACTTTTAAAGGATGTCTGTCATTGGGCTACTCTCTCCCTCCTCCCCCCCCCCCTTGGGTTTGACTATGTGTGAACTGATTAAGTATGCCTAGGAATTTCAAACGTCCCTCACTGGCAGAGATTTTCTGTCCTGATGCCACAGATGCTCCTTCTTCATTGAATAAATACAGCACATGTCTTTGATTCAGAGCTTCGCAAGCAAAGACGCAAGCTTGTATCACCCTAAGGTAGCCCAGTTTAACTCTGTGTCATGGCCGGGGAGTGATGATCCGACCTATCTACTACTGAGATTGTAAGGTCCTTTGTGCTCTGTTTGTACATTGCCTAGCACAGTGAAGTTCTGGTCCAAAACTAGCACTTCTTGACCCTATGCTAATACATTGTTCAGCATGGACACCTGGCCCGAGAGGTTTGCCACCATGAAAGTTAATTTCCCACTAGTGGAGTTGGAGAGATAATACAAAGCCATCTCCCTCCCTCCCTTTTCACATCTGTGAATATGTAATACATGTCTTTTGTCTGTCTGTGGGATTTTCATCACTAAGTGTTGTCAGGCATGTTGCTACCAGTGGAGCGGTGAGATCAGCAGGCAGCAAACTTTGGTTGCCCATCTGAACCTTTCTCCACATTAGACATGTTTGGACCCATAATTCCCTGCTCACAATGTTCTCTTGGGATCTGTCTTTGCCAATATGCCTTCTTACCCTGTAGAGTCTCTTTCAAAGGTTGTTGATTCTTTTCCCCGCTGCTGGCACCAAAGCTCCCAGGTTACGTCTCCCAAGATAATGGAGTGATCCGCAGACTTTTAAAAAGTGCATTTAAAAAGACACCTCAAAGTGAGTTGATAAACTAGCAACCTTCTTCTAGCAACCCATTAATCTGTTTCATTAGAAAAACTGTGCACCCCAGTCACTTTAAAATTAACTGCCTGGATTTTTCAAGGCTGCCTAGACAGAGAAATTGTAAACATCTCCTTTCTTCTCTGATGTGAAACCTTCTGTTGCCATCCTCAGAGTGCATTTTATGGTTGCCATTTGGGTTCTTTTGACACTAGCAGAGTCCACGTTTGTTAGGGAGTAGTAAAAGATGCTGAAAAGAGTGGATTAAAAACACGACTGTTACTATTTCCAGACAGCGTGGGTCTGACATCACATGACTTCTGGTTAATTAAAACTCCGTGAGATCGAGTCAGAAGACTCCATGCACCTTAAAATCCCTCCTCCTAAAAAACTAAGCATGCCAAGTTCATTGTTAATATAGTGCTCTTTGTCCCCATTTGCTAGAGAGAGATACCATGAACGAGATAGTGCTCTATAGAAAAAAAATGCAGCGAGTATGAAAATGCAAGATTACTGGGGCTGGCAGCATTATCTAGTGGGTAGGGCACCTTATAGAAGACAGATGGGCTTAAGATCTGACACTTGGATATCGAAGTTCAAATGCACAACCAAATTCTGTGTTAGGTCCCTCTCCCTGTAATCGCTGAACTCTGAACCCCCTAGAATAGGAGGAAGCACAAATCAGAATCTGAACTTAGAAAGTGTTTCCTAATGTCCAACCTAAACCTCCTCAGCCTCATGAATAGTTTAGCTGGAGTCAATGTACCTTAATTCGACTTACTGAAGTGTCCCCAGTCTCCCATCAACTCTCCTTACTCTTCTTGACAGGAGTGCAATCAGCAGTCAATTTAGTGGGCTTAGACTAGAGCATTTATAACTAGACCCACTAAATCGACCCATGGGAGATTGATCCCCACAGCGGTAAGTGTAGACAAGGCCTTAGAAGTTGATGCTGAGCACTTCACAGGATTTGGCAACTTCTGGGATTTCCTGGGATCACTTGAATTAAGGAAAGGAAAGGGGGTGATGAAATGGAAGCATAAATGCTCCAATCACCCCTTCAGCTTCCTACAGCTTTGCCATGGGGGGAGCTTGTTGTGTTCCCTGCTTTTAGTGGAATGCACTTTGCTTTGCATGGCTCCTCTTCTTCGGCCCCCACTTCACTTTCACAACGCCCCCCGCGAATTAACAAGCACGTACGATGTACCCTGGGCAGCATGTCCGCTTTGGTTTTCTAGTAACAATTTAATGATCTTTTTACATCTCCCAGCACAAAAAAAGCCTGTGGCCAGAATAGCACATTTCAGCTTGTCATTTGGGATATTTTATGGTGCACTTTTTATACGCACAGAGGGAGGAACCTTAAATGCGGTTTTGCTCCAGGCATTAACATGGATAGTACTTTTTACCATTTCCCCTCCTTTAAATATAGTCGTGTTGATGTGTTGGGCACAGCTGACTTCTTCAATACACTGGCAAGCAGTAAAAGACTTTCAGAGAAAGTGACCCTGGAACCTCACCGTGCGGCAGCAACTTTTTGTTTTGTTTTGGGGGCATGTTCACCCTTGATGGACCTCCAGCCAGGTTGGTGCACTTGTGCCACAGATCTCTCCCATATGAGGAGAGATTAAAGAGACTAAAACTTTTCAGCTTGGAAAAGAGGAGACTAAGGGGGGATATTATAGAGGTATATAAAACCATGACTGGTGCTGAGAAAGTGAATAAGGAAAAGTTATTTACTTGTTCCCATAATATAAGAACTAGGGGCCACCAAATGAAATTAATAGGCAGCAGGTTTAAAACAAATAAAAGGAAGCTCTTCTTCACACGGTGCATAGTCAACCTGTGGAACTCCTTACCTGATGAGGTTGTGAAGGCTAGGACTATAAGAGGGTTTAAAAGAGAACTAAATAAATTCATGGAGGTTAAGTCCATTCATGGCTATTAGCCAGGATGGGTAAGGAATGGTGTCCCTAGCCTCTGTTTGTCAGAGGGTGGAGATGGATGGCAGGGAAGAGATCGCTTGATCATTACCTGTTCGGTTCACTCCCTTTGGGGCACCTGGCATTGGCCATTGTCGACAGACAGGATACTGGGCTGGATGGACCTTTGGTCTGACCCAGTATGGCGATTCTTATGTTCTTATGGATGGATTTGCCAACAGACTTTACTTTGTCTCGGAGGAGCAGACTGACGGGCAGGAAGAGTTTGGATGCACACCCCGTGGGTGTTGGGTGAGACTCAGAGCAGTAGCGGTGCTGCTCGAACAGGGTTTATGGAGATCCCCCACGTAATGTTACATGGGTGACACCAATAGGATTCTGTAACCATTGCTGTGCAATCCTATAGCTCTTGTTTACCCAGAAAAGAGCACTGGAGGGGGAAAAAAAGTTTCTTTCACAAGCAGGTTTGAAGCAAGAGAGTAACAGGCTAATCCATCACTGCCTGAGCTGTGCATTCCTGACAAATTGACTCCTCTGCACAAGTATTCTCCAACTCTGCAAACAGCCAGGCTAATGGGAAGCCTCTTCAAAGCAGGAAACTAGCACACACACTGCAGTTCTCGGGAGATGCCTTACAATACATGGGGGAAATTCCCATTTACACCCGCTTGCCTGTACCGTGATGTTACCAGCTATAATGGGCAGGCAGAGGGTAAGCAGGGAAGTGGTACCATCTCTGAATCTCTCCTGGCTTTGCCATGATATAGGACCACACGGGGTGAGTTAGTGCCATCCTCTTAGTACTTATAGGCAACCACACGCATTGAAAGAGGCAAATGGTTCTGTCAGGGGAGCGCACCTCATGCAGGTGCCATTGACATCAATGGTTCGCCCTGGCTTCAACAGTACAAGGGTTGGACTCTCGAGTGCTTGCAAAGAAGCAGTCCCTGAAGCATCAACTTGGATCCCATGTCTCTGTGAAGCTCATAGCTGGGAATAATATCAGAACATAAGAATGACCATAATGGGTCACACCAAAGGTCCATCGAGTCCAGTATCCTGTCTTCTGCAAGTGGCCAAAACCATTGGCCCCAGAGAGAATGAACAGAACAGGGAATCATAAGTGATCTCTCTCCTGTCATCCATTTCTAGCCTCTGACAAACAGAGGCTAGGGACACTATTCCTACTCATCCTATCTAATAGCCAGTAATGGATCTAACCTCCATGCATTTATGTAGTTCTTTTTTTGAACCTGCTGAAGTCCTGGTCTTCACAACATCCTCTGGCAAGGAATTCCACAGGTTGACTGTGCACTGCATGAAGAAAAACTTCCTTTTGTTTGTTTTAAACCTGCTACTGATTAATTTCATTGTCTTGACCCCTAGTTTTGTGTTATGGGAACAAGTAAATAACTTCATTTGGTGACCCCTAAGGGGAGACATTGTGGAAAGCATAGTTTGGGCCCACTAGACTGGTATGAATATTGTGGAAGGTCACACTTCTTTCTGGTCAGTCTCACTTTTTGGCTTCTGTGTTCGGTGCTGATAGCTCTAGTGATGAGTCTTGCAGGGGTCTCTTAATAACCCAGCTCCTGGAGTCATGTGAACCTCAGCTTTTCACTGAAATAGTAAGTATCTAGCTCTCCTGGTTGCAGAGAAAAGCATATCGCTAAAGGCTCAAAAAATAGAAGACCAATAAAGATTGGTTTTCATTAATCTAATGATTTTAAATCAGTCTCATGATTATAGAATGATAAGGGCTGGCAATAGTGACTGCTCTGCCATAAGACAGTGATGGCTGGATTGCTAGGATCGCAGAAGGAACAAAGAAATAATTAATTTAGTTTTTTTAAATGCTTCTTAAAATGTTTCTGTTAATACTAGATTTTTTTAAAATGTAAACACCTTAAATTCTGTCTGTACATTACCCAAGAATGTCCTTCTAAAGATTAGTCAGTTTCAGCCTCTGTTTTCCTTTATATGTAGTCTCTTTCTCCAAACATATATTTGCAATCAGCTGCTTTGACAGATGCTAAACCTGGACACAGTAGCTGTGAATCCTTCTGCTCACATCCCAAGATACCAGATAGCTAACCCTCAGCTTTATGAAAAGTCCAGTAGAATTTAATAGAAAATTATAACCTCTCCAGGGCTTCGTTACACACATTTTATAGACCAGAGAATTGTATCTTGTAGAATACAGAATCGTATAGTTGCTAGACGCTTAGACGCAAAAATCCTTCAGCAAGATCATTCTCTATTGACCTGGGATAACTGAGGCCTACTCCACACAAATGTGGGCTCGTGGCTGAAGTCGACGTACTTAGATCTACTTACTGCAGTGATGATACTGCATTAAGTCAACAACGGACGTGCTTCTGTTGACTCCGCCTACTCTTCTCATTCTGGGGAAGTACCGGAGTTGACGGGAGAGCTGTAAATGGTCAATTTATCGCGTCTCTACAAGACACTGTAAATCGATCCCCAGTGTATCAATCACCGCCTGGGTACTGAAGACATTTCTCTGAAGAGGTTTAGTCCTGTTTTCAAAAGTGACTTAGGTTCTATGACATAGGGGCTCCTTAGCAAAGGATCCCCGATTCTTTGCAACCAACTCTCACGTCAGTCCTAACAAATTCACTATTTACGTTTTACTCTTATATTTTATTCTTCACTGATAAATATGCTGTGAGTATCTATGGAAAGCTTGTAATTTGTCAAAGTTCATAGTCGTTGTGAGTTGTATGTGTGGGTAACATTCAAGCAAAGGAATATTGACTTGGTGTACAAATCAGTCACCAGGAGTTAATGTGTCTTGGTACCGTAATGCAAGGCTGAATTGTTTAGCTCAGTCCCAAGATCTTAATGGAAACCCATCAGTGACAGCTGCAAACAACTAAAGCCCCTTGAAGGTGTAAAAGGGAACATTACAAACAGAGAGGAGCTGGTGTTGTCTGTGAGTAGAAACAAAAGACTGTTTTGGTATGAGACAGAGGAGGGAGAAGCACTTGGTAGCTAGTCCCTGAGGAAACTCCTTGTGGAGTGTGGGTTCTTTCATAAATGTTGTGAAACCAGTCAGCATTGCAACGGACCGAACATTGGTGGGCGAATCTACTTTATTAGATAGAAAATATCTAGACCCACGTTTGTAGTGGTTAATCCTATCGATTGCACGCACTGCCCCCTCCCCCACCTTGCTGCCCCTGTATCAGAGGCAGTGGGGGGGGGCAGAAGCTGCTACACCTGGGGAGCTCTAAAATTTCAAGTGATTATACCAAGGGCAGGGAACCTTTTTTGGGTCAGGGGTCACTGACCCACAGAAAAATCAGTCAGGGGCTGCACACAAATGAGAAGTGGAAAAAACCCTTCACTGTGGCCCCTGATGGAGAAGGAGAAAGAAAGACACTTGCCACATTCCCCTCACATATCAGAGCCGGGGAGGCGGGGGTGGGACAGTCTAGTAAATTTTGTGTACTCCAGCGCGGGCTCCCCAATGCTGGGAGGGTGGGGTCCATGAGCCTCAGGGGCTGGATGCAGGCAAGCCGAGAGCCGCATCCAGCCCCCAGACTTGAGGTGGCCCACCTCTGGGTTACACATTTACACAAATACCTGCTAGCTAACATCCCTCATTTGTGTTTTTTGTTTGTTTTGTATTGTTCCCATTTGTCCCCACCACACTCTTGTTCCTAGCGCAATACCTCTTCTTTCTTAAATAAACCGACTTTTGCTTGTCAGAAATGCTGACAAGTGCCAGGCATTCGGCAGGGACAGTGGCTTTAAGGGGAAAATGGTAACCTGCACTATGCTGTGTCTTTGGGAGCAAAGGGTTTGGATTTTCTGTGAGCAGCCAGTGTTAGGAGCTGGATCTCGCAGGGGAACACATCAAAGGGATCGGGGACTGGGGTGCACCTGTTAACCTTGAGGG
This sequence comes from Pelochelys cantorii, assembly GCA_032595735.1. Lineage (NCBI taxonomy): Eukaryota > Metazoa > Chordata > Testudines > Trionychidae > Pelochelys > Pelochelys cantorii. The sequence continues at coordinate 10,127,166 of CM064347.1, forward strand.
CAGAGACTGGGCTGGCAAAGCCCGCAGGAGAGAGCATGAGCATCTGGAAGGGGCTGACGTGCACAGGCAAGACGCCTTCACGCTGGATACAAGGGTAACGTGACTCCGTCCTGGGCTGCCCAGAGAACCATCACAGGCCCTTAGGAACCTGAACTCCATTTTAATGAGACTTTGGCTCTTCTGGTCTTAAATCATTTTTGAAAACAGGGATGAGTCTCTTGAAAATGACACCTCAGATCCTGAGCTGGCTTAGAATGGCAGGCCTCTGAATCAGTGGAATGATGCTATTTATGCCATCAGAGCATCTTGGCCATTGTTCATTGTCACCGTGGGGCCATGTTATTAAGTTTTCACAGACTAAAATCCTCTTGATGTATTTTTTTAATAGTTATCTATTTCCAGCTCAGGCGCACGACTTGCAAAAAGCGATGAAAATCAATGTGTGAAAAGCACTAATGTCAACAGTGATATACAAAGCAGCAAGATTTTACAAGCTACCGTCTATCCTGGGAGGTTCTGTGAAAGCGGCACCTTTGATAGTTCACCACAAGAAGAGCATCCCACTCCACTTCTCAGCAGGGGTGTAAAAGGAATATGCTGTAGTAAATGAGGTCCTGGCAGACAAAGACTTTGTTACTGCAATATTACCACGGCTGGCTGATTTGTGCGTCTCTAGAACCTTGTATCCAAGGGTCTGTCAACTATCAGGCCTGCCAGAGGCAAAAGGGGGTGGAGGAAAATGGGACCCCAGGGGTCCCGGCTGCCACCGCTACCACTATGGCAGTGGCGGCTGGAGCTCCAGGCCTCTTTGAATCACTGCCAGAGTGCCGGAGCACTGCTTAAGGGCGCTCCACAGGGCTCTGAGGATTGGTGAGGGGAGGCAGTGCCACAGGCCAGGCAGCACTAAGGGCTGAATGCCCTCAGCCCTGCCTCTTCTGTTCAAGGCCCTTCCCTTCCTGGGGGCGCAGAGATGTCTCCCCCTCCACACACCTTGCTTTGGGGCCTGCAGTGGCTGTCAGTCCCACTGCCAACTATCTTGTAGCACAAACCCAGAGATTCTCCTCCCTCCTTTGCTTGCTGTCCCCCACTCTCTCTCTCACTGTCATCAGGTTGGGGCAGGCAGTTGGGACGGGGTGTGGGCTCTGTGAGGGAGTTTGGATATGGGAGAGGGACAAGTGGTGGGCTCTGGAAAGGAGTTTGGGTGTGGGAGGAGCCAGGTTCTCAGAAGGCGTTGGAGGCTATGTCTACACTACAGAGTTTTGTCGGAAAAATGGCTGTTTTTCCAAAAAAAGGTCACTTACATCCACACTGCAATTGCTTTTTTTTGAAAAAAAAAAAATCGAAAGAGCTGAGGGGATTTTCCAACATTGGTAAACCTCTTTCTACAAGGAAGAAGCCTTTTTTCCGAAAGAGCTCTTTCGGAAAATGATGTGTGTGGACAGGGAAGAGGGAGTTCTTTCAAAAGAAGAGGAAAGAGGAAAAAACACAGCTGCCTCGATGGCCACTCCATCCATAGTAATCACAGCTTAAATGCGAGATAGCGTCCAGTGAGTGTGGATGCTATCTTTCGAAAAAGCAGATCGCTTTTTTGATGCGCATTTGCTGTGTAGACGCTCTCTTTCGGAAGAAGGTTTTTCGGAAGATCTCTTCCAGAAAAGCTTCTTCCGAAAGAAGCCTGCAGTCTAGTGCGGGAGGAAGTGAGGGGTGCATGCTCTGGGCTGGGGCAGAAGTGGGGGTTCAGGATGGAATGGGGAGGGGTAATGATTATCTCAGGGACTGGCTCCTGAAAATGACAGGCACATCCCTCTGGTAACAGCTCCTAGGTGAGAAGCCCGGGGTGGGGGGAGGGGTCTCTGCTCCACTGCCCACAGCTCCCATTGGCCCTGCCTCACTGCCAGCCTGTTAGCACCCAAAAGCTCCCAGTTGGGCTGAAGTAGTCTAGGAGATAGAGCCGTACTCTAGGAGTCTCCTAGTGAAACCAGGCGGTTTGATAACCCTATTCTTAAATGGCAGACTTAATTGATTCCCGCCATCTCTCTTGTGAGGTATTGGGGTGCTGTCATCCCCATTTGACAAAGAAATTGGGAGCACAGGGAGGTGAAGTAAATTGCCAAAGGCCATGCAGCAACTGAGTGGCAGAGCTGTAAACAGAATGCCACATTCTTGTTCCTGTTCTAACCACAAGATCTTACTTCGCTTTTACTATGCACTGCGCTGCGTAATGAAGCATGAGCCTTAGTGATTAACGGTAAAAGCCACAGGTGTCAAAATAAGCCAACAGAGAATGCCTGTGGAGGTGTTAATGGACCGTTCTGGGAGCTCTTAATCATGTTAATCTCTGTTTGGCTTGGGTGAATAACGATTATCATAGAATCATAGAACCATAGAGTTGAAAGAGACCTCAGGAGGTCATCAAGTCCAGCCCCCTGCTCTAGGCAGGACCAATCCCAATTAGATCAACCCAGTCAGGGCTTTGTCAAGCCGAGACTTAAACACCTCTAGGGATGGAGACTCCACTACTTCCCTAAGTAACCCATTCCAGTGTTTCACCACTCTCCTAGTGAAATAGTTTTTCCTAATATCCAACCTGGACCTCTCCCACCACAACTTGAGACCATTGCTCCTTGTTCTGCCATCCGTCACTACTGAGAACAGCCTCTCTCGATCCTCTTTGGAATCTCCCTTCAGGAAGTTGAAGGCTGCTATCAAATCCCCCCTCACTCTTCTCTTCTGCAGACTAAACAGACCCAACTCCCTCAGCCTCTCCTCATAGGTCATATGCTCCAGCCCCCTAATCATTTTAGTTGCCCTCCGCTGGACCCTCTTCAATGCGTCCACATCCTTTTTGTAGTGGGGGGCCCAGAACTGGACACAATACTCCAGATGTGGCCTCACCAGAGCCGAATAAAGGGGAATAATGACATCTCTGGATCTGCTGGCAATGCTCCTCCTAATGCAACCTAATATGCCATTAGCCTTCTTGGTTACAAGGGCACACTGTTGACTCATATCCAGCTTCTCATCCACTGTAACCCCCAAGTCCTTTTCTGCAGAACTACTACTTAGCTGGTTGGTCCCCAGCCTGTAACAATGCTTGGGATTCTTCCGTCCCAAGTGCAGGACTCTGCACTTGTCCTTGTTGAACCTCATCAGATTTCTTGTGGCCCAATCCTCCAATTTGTCTAAGTCACTCTGGACTCTATCCCTGCCCTCCAGCATATCTACCTCTCCCTCTAGCTTAGTGTCATCTGCAAACTTGCTGAGGGTGCAATCCATCACCTCATCCAGGTCATTAATAAAGATATTGAACAAAACCGGTCCCAGAACCGAACCTTGGGGCACTCTGCTAGAAACCGACCGCCGTCCTGACATCGAGCTGTTGATCGCTACCCGCTGGGCCCGGCCTGCTAGCCAGCTTTCTATCCATCTTACCGTCCGTTTATCCAATCCATATTCCCTTAACTTGCTGGCAAGAATATTGTGGGAGACTGTATCAAAAGCCTTGCTAAAGTCAAGGTATATCACATCCACTGACTTTCCCATGTCCACAGAGCCAGTTACCTCATCACAGAAGCTAATCAGATTAGTCAGGCACGACTTGCCCTTTGTGAATCCATGCTGACTATTCCTAATCACTTTTCTCCTCCAAGTGCCTCAAAATGGATTCCTTAAGGATCCCTTCCATGATTTTTCCAGGAACCAAGGTAAGACTGACCGGCCTATAGTTCCCTGGATCGTCCTTCTTGCCTTTTTTGAAGATGGGCACTACATTTGCCTTTTTCCAATCATCCGGGATCTCTCCTGATCGCCACGACTTTTCAAAGATAATGGCCAAAGGCTCCTCAATGACATTTGCCAACTCCCTCAGTCCCCTCCGATGCATTAAGTCCGGACCCATGGATTTGTGTACGTTTAGCTTTTCTAAATAGTTCCTAACCTGTTCTTTACCCACTAAGGGCTGTCGCTCTTCATCCCATCTTGCGTCACTTAGCGCATTAGTCCGGGAGCCCACCTTGTCCGTGAATACATACACGGCTATTGGCTGCTCTCCCCCACCATTCTGTCCTTGGTAGACTTTCTCCTGGTTCTTTGTGGGAATTAGCAATGTCCTCCCCTCCCCAAAATTCTTTTCCTTCCTCCCTAGGATGTATTCATCTTAACTGGTGCTTTGCGTTCTTCAGTGTTTGTGCCAACTCCAGCGCTGTTGTGTATTAAGGCTAGTGGAGCCCGCTATTCAGAAAAAGGCATTGCACGTTGATATTAGTTGTATAATTGCAGTGCAAGAATAGAGCCTTAGGGGGAAGGAGGGGCTGTCAGCCATACCAGTGTCCAGGGCTGTCCTTTGGGGGGTAGGGCCTGCGGCAACCCCCTCCCCCAGTGCCCCAGAAGCAGGGCCCAGGGCATTCCCCTCCCCCCTCCCACTGCAGGCCCCGCCCCATCCACCCCTGCACTGCTCCTCCCCTTCCCCAACCCCTGCCCCCTTGCTGTCTCCCCCACACGTAGTGAGTGGGGGGATTACTGGGGGCCTGGTGTGGGGTAGCAGCAGGAGTCACCTCTCCTCTCTCGCACTCACTGCAGTGGCAGGAGGCAGAGCGGAGCAGGCTGCCAGGCCACTCTGGCTTCCATTGCCGTGGTGACTGTGGGGGGCAACCCCTGCAGCTGTCCCATGCCAGGCCTCCAGGGAATCCCCTGGGACCCTCCATAGGATGGTTGAGGTGGCGCCGTGGAACTTCCCAAGGCACGGGGGCTGGGGCGTCAATGGCTCTGCCAGCCTCCCTTAACACAGAGAGAGTGCTGAACGCAGGAGGCCCAAAGTGGGGGATTCTGAGCCCCTGTGCACTGGAGATGGAGGCAGTCTAGTCCTGATGATGTTGCTCCTGACAACTGGTGTCTGTAAAAGCCCTTTGCTGCCAGCAGGGTCCTTATCATAGGCCACTCGTGCCTGTTGCGGGAGTGGGTGAAGGGAGGCCCAACCAGAGGGGCAGGGAGAGGGCACCCCATTTAGCAATGAACATTTTGGCGGGGGCACAGGAGGGCGTTGAACCCCCCGAATGCTGCCTCGGGTCACCTATGGTGGTTATGGTCTATGGTGGGAACCTTCGCAACAGACTGATTCAGAGAATTAAAGAGGAAACTCAAGGAGAACTCGGAGGGAATGAATGTGGGGGAGGATGACTCAAACCCTGAGTTAGAATAAATCACAGAATCAGCTTTTACCAGAACAGGGCTCTGCCTGATGTGTCCCATGTGGTACTTACACTCTGTTGAGTGTAAGGTGTCAATCAGAACCTCTAGCTACAGGTGTGAATCCCGGCTCGTTCTGTGTTCAGCGTCCCACACCAAAGGTCTACTCCACAGCGGATGGGAGTTGGCTGCTGCTGCCAGCTAGCGAGAGGACTCCTTTGGGTCAAATACCAGAGGCTCCTGCTTTCGGTGCTTGAAGGGCTGGTTTCCGTTCCTGACAGTGGCCATTACATGTGTGAAATGATTTTTAACCTACCCCCTGCCCCACCTCTCATCCCCTCCTAATTTCATTTGGTGTAGGTTGCCGCACAGATTTCTCATTAAGCCTGGGCCTGACATTCAGAAGTGCTGAGTAACAGCATTTCCCTGGGACTTCAGCGGGTGAGCTCGTGGGCGGCTGGTGATGTACGCAAGGGAAGGCACAGCCTTCCCAAAATTGCCTACACACCCCAGCTGCCCCCAACCCGATCCTTCCTGGCCACCAGGTAGGGCTGAGACCACGTCACGTCAGCCCAGCTTCCCCAGCCACCAGGGAGGACTGGGACCATGGCATGGCAGCCCTGCTCCCTAGCGGCCAGGGGGGGCTGGGGCCGAGGCCACAGCACGGCAGCCCCAGCCCTCCAAGTATCCAGGAAGGATCGGGTTGGGGGTTGGCTTCAGGGATGGGGCCTCAGGTAGAAGGGGCAGGACTGGGGCTTGCCTTTCCCAATTGGGCCTTCACCCATAGCCCATGCTATTCAGCACCTTGGACATTAAACCATCTGTGACATTCAGCCAACCTGTAACTCATTCATGTGGCTTACCCCTGGGCCTTTATCAAAGGAGCGTTTAATCCTTGATCCAGACAGCTAGGAGTTAAATGCTGGAGAGTGGAGTTGGGGAAAGCAGGGGGTGGTGGTATAGTAGTTTTCCAGTGTTAGCTGCATGGAAGGGCTTTCTTCCCCGTTCTGTCTGCTTCACACAGCCTGTGCCTTTGGTGGTGACACCCTGGTTTGGCACTTGCCGTGTCCTATTTCTCTACCTGACAGCAGGACCGTACAGGAAAAACTCTAAGGGATAAACGGCAGCTCTGTGCCATCTATCTAGAGAAAATAAATGGTGCTGCTCTTCTGTTTATCCTTGGGGTCTTGGGCAGCAGGAAGGTGAATCTCTGTCACCAGCACTGAGACTTCTGATTGTTTAAAGCTCAACATGTTCCTGAGCTGGGCCTGGTGAGGTAGGCAGAGTGACAGTATGTCTACGGTTTGGGCCCAGGTGGCCGGGAGATGTTTGATCTACAGTGTTTGTTTTGTTCCAGTAAGTCTCTGTGATCATGATGCATGTTTGAGTGAGGACTGCAGGGAAGCCGGTGGCAGCTGGAAACCAATGCATTAGTGCCAAGCGCCAGGACTTAGAGTCATGGCGGTGCAGTCGATGTGGCTGGCCAACGTTTGGGGGCTTCACACATGACTCTTGGCTTGGTCACCCAGTCCGGGGTCCTGCTGGCTGATGGAAGGAATAACAGGTGCAATGTTAACTCAATCTTAGGCTGCCTAATGACTTTTCAGCCACTCGAGTGATATACGGCGATACAGCTCAAAATCTGATGGCTGCCTGCTGGAATGGAAGATAAATTGGGAATCTGGATGCAGTTGCTCTGGCTGAAGGGAACAGCTCAGAATACAAATATTGGGACAGAGAATAACCGCAGTGACGCCACTTGGAAAAAGGGAAGATGGATTGCTGGCTAGTAATAAGTATTACTAGAGCAGCTACAGTGAATATCGCTCTGTAGGAACAGAATCAGTAATGCACACCGGGGCATATTAAAAACATACTTGTGTTGACTGCATGTGTATTTAGAAATGGGAATAAAAGTATTTAAAAGAGAAACACAATCCACTTTTGCAAATATTGGTAGTCTGATTTTCTGGCCAGTCCTGAACCTAAGTTGGATTTTGTGTCTTTTTTTCTTCTCTCCTTCTGTGTGGTAAGGCATTGGGACTTTTGCTGAGCCTACAGTATATGGCTCCTCTCTACGTGCTCCTTTTGGATTTTGGCAGAGAAGATGTTTTTCACACTGCTACGGATGTTTGTTTGCCTTCATCAAAGCTTTCAAAAAGCAGGCCTCTCAACTATGATTCTGCAGAATATCACATTATTCTCTGTGCCTCTTAGCTACCTCGGCATTGATGTGTTAGCATCTTTGGCTGGGTCAGTCAGCAGTTTCCTTTGAGTTTCATTCTAGAGAATTGTTTATATTTTTTCTAAGGAGAGTTAAAATAATTCAAATCCAGGCTTCTAAAAATATATTGCTTAGCACAGAAAGACAAGTTAGAAAACACACAGAGAGTGGACTCTGGAATTGTCCAATTTAGATTTTTCTCTCTGTAAGATATTGAGGGTCAAAGACCATTTTACTCACAATCCAGATATTTTACACTAAGCTTAGTTCAGATGATTCTAATAATGCAGCCTAAAAGAAGCTAGAGGTTGGTGGATTTACTTAGACTGGAATCCCTATAATCCAGGGACCTTTATTATGTAGCTACATGCTACCTCATGCTATATTATCCTTCAGGCTTGTCTTCATTGCCGTGGAGATCGGCGCTATAGTGGTCAATCTTTCGGTGTACGATTTAGTGGATCTAGTAAAGACCCACTAAATTGAATGCTGACAGCGCCTCCATCAACCACAGTACTCCTCATAGTCGCATGGAGTAAAGGAAGTTGATGGGAGCGTTTCGCCCATCAACCTCCCACTGTGGGGACAGTGCCGAAACTTGGCTTAGCGTACATCGACTCCAGCTATGCTATTTACCTTAAGCCAACCTTCTGGCTTTAGTACAGATCTGTCCTTAGTATAATGATCCATCGGAATAAATAAGATCAGCATTTAGTCTCTTTTATCTTTACTGAGCCACTGAACGAAACAAACACTCTAAATCCAAAGCTTGTGTTTCTTTGATCTTCAGTATATGTATTTGTGTGTGTGTGTGTGTATAAAATAAAAGAAATATGTTTAAAATCAAGCTGAGATCAGGTTCATGTTTCTAGTTCAATTATCACCAATCCCAAATATGTAAAAAAGTATTTTTACACTCATAGGGTGAGTGTAAAAATCACAAAATGTTGGTTTCTTCTCATTTGGCTTCTGCTTTCTCCCCCATACCATAAGTCTTTAGGGTGCTCTTGAGTCATGTTTTCAAGCTTCTCTCACAAGCAATCAAAGTCAAAACTTGCTCTGTAACAATGAAAGCTGAGATGCACATGCATTCACGTGGCTCCAGGGGCTGGGGCTTTAAGAATCACATCATCAAATCACGAGACTCGCAGGAAAATCACAGGAGTGGGAAGTGGCTATTTGAATGTGGCTGTCACCTCCGTGTCTTCCTCTTGAATCCTGATTTTCCTAGGGGGGTTGGCCCATTTGGACCTGTGCACTTATGCTGAGCCTCATGAAAGTCAACGGGGCCCCATGCACATGCAGGAGTACATTTATATGGCTCTGACTGGAAATCTGGGATCTGTGTCAGCATAGCACCTAGCATAGGGTGACCATATTTCCCTGTACCCGATACGGGACACCAAGTGGGGAGGGGGGGCCGCTGGCACCACTCAGGACTTCAGCCCCACAGTGGCGGGGGGGGCACCTCTGTGGCAGGGGCCGCCTGGGAATGAGGCTTCAGCCCCACAGCAGGTGGGGGCCGCCTGAGAATGGAGCTGCAGCCAGCTGTGGGGGCACTCAAGAAAGGGGCTTCAGCCCTGGGGGGGCGCCAGTGGTTGGGGCTTCAGCCCCATGTTCCTGAAAGGCTGGCAGACCTCCCCCCTTCTTTAGGGTGCACAGGGAGGGAAGCTACTACTTGGTTTCTCCCTCGGCACCCTGCCTGACTCCACACACCACATGCTGGTGCCTGCTTTTTTATGGCTGGCAGTAACCGGGGAACTCAAGAACCAGCTGGAGGCGTGCAAACATGGGACATTTTACCCCTTTTTAAAAAAAAGTCGGGATGCCTGAGAGACAGCTAAAACCCAGGGCAGTCCCGGTAAAAACGGGACAGATGGTCACCCTAACCTAGCCATGCAGTGGGGCCCAATCACAGTCTCCAGGTACTGCTGTCATATTTCTTTTTCTTAATAAGGATAATAACAATAAAGATCCGTTGCTTACTTATATTCTTTCTGTGTGCTGCTCTCCCCTCCACCTGAACCTTCGCTTATTCCTTTGCCCATGTGGGGATCTTCTCTGGCATTTCAATGACTCCTGCAAGCAAAGGTTGCTGGAGCATAGATAGCTTTGAACACAGGATGTGTGATTCTATCACACACAGAGTTGAAAGAAAGCACTAGCACAGAGCAGCAATGTTTCCCCTTGTGCTGCAAGAAACAAAGCTTTGTGTTTCAGTTGCAAGATCCCCGCAAGCGTTTGAGTTAAAAGAAAGGGAAAGAGCACGTTTCCGATGCCCTTTTGGAAGTTAACAGCTCAGGCAACTTGTTAGGATAAACTTGACCTGACAATTCAAGGTCCTAGAGCCACACAGCTCTTTTTAACCCTGTAGAATGTAGTAAGCCCTTTAACGCTTGAAATTGGGCGTGGAGGGATTTGATTGTTGTCAATACATTTTGGAAAAGTTTGATTTCCCTGTACAACTAATGGAAAAATATTTCCATGGATGAGGATCAAAATAGGCAAAGAAAGACAAGTGCCGCTTGAAAAGTCGTTAGTTTGATTTAAGGACATGTATGATGTATATTTTGATATGTGATGTTGAGAATTTGGGTTTAAACAGTTATATCAAGTGTTAACTTTTTCAGTCTCAGAGTCTACAGGCATTAAAGAGTTATCCCCTGGACCCTCACCCACGCTGCCCCCAATAAATTCCCACAACCGTGAAAATTTAAATTGATTAAAAATGCTTAAAGACAAACATTGATGCTATCCATGAAAATTATTTAAAAAAAATAAAAACAACATTGTGCTAAGCCTGATTATCACTTTGACTTGGGCTGTGGACTGCTTTGGGAATGTGGGCAACAGTGTAAATATGCAAAAACAATGGGAGTCCTGCGGCACCTTAAAAACTAACAGATTTATTTGTCTCAGGAGGGTAACTGTGTTAGTCTGTAACTTTAAAAACAACACAGAGTCCTGTGGCACCTTCGAGACCAACAAAAATATGTAGAATCATGAGCTTTCATGGGCAAAGCCCGCTTCCTCAGATGATGAGCTGGAGAGGAATAACAGAAACCAGGTATTTTATAGCAGGAAAAAAAAGTTTGTCTGTGTATTAGGGCATAAGTTTTCACAGTAAAATCCCACTTCCTCAGAGGCTATTAAATCTATTAGTCAATTGGCACAGAATTATTTTCCTGCTGCTCACAGTCACTTGTGTGTGTGTATGTGTGTGTGTGTGCGCGCCTTCAGAGCAGGATGTGTGTTTTACTGTATGTACATACATCGGCTGCCACAGGCAGGTCCCAGATGTACTTGCGGCCTCTGAGTGCTGTTGCAATGCTAACACTGTCAATAAAGAGCGTATGAGCTATGGCTCCAAGCACGCTGTGGGCCAGATTCATCTCTGGGCGACAGGGGGGCAAATCCGTTGGAGCACTGCAGGTGAAACGCGAGATAAGCAGCTGGTATAAGTTGCCTGTGTGTGGACAGAAGAGGGCCTTGGGCTCAGCCCTGAATCAAACCCTGTGGGGGCTTAGTGTGCAGTATAGATGGCTCCTGGGAGGTCAAGCTGTCAGATCACCATGGGCCCTTCTGCTTTTGGAATCAATGTGTCTGTGAACCACCTCAGGTGTTAGCACGACTAATTAGCTGATGTCTGTCAAGGATGTAGAATGAATAAAGTGCTATAAATAGCTGCAGTAGTTGAGTCCAGGAGGGGAATCAGTTTCCCTTGATTGTTGAAATAGGGTTGCCAAATGGTTTCAACACAAATACCGGACACACTTGACATTCCATCACAATCTACATTAGATCTTATTTAGAAAATACCGGACATTTATATTGTCTCATTTATATTTTCTCAATTTGTTTCCCGAGCAGAAAGCTCAAATACTGGACTGTCTGGTTCAAAACCAGACACCTGGCAACCCTAGTTGAAACAGGCTGGTCCATTAGAAGCAATATAGCTGTGGAGTGGGACACAGTCTACCTCCGACTTTGGCGTAAACGTAGGTGCCTTTGTGTTGCAGTAGTGCCCAAAGGCCCCAGCTAAAGGCACAGACCCTGAGGGTGTGTCTAGATTGCATCCCTCTGTCGCCAGAGGGATGTAAATTAGACATACCAAAATTGCTAATGAAGCGGGGATTTAAATATCCCGCGCTTCATTAGAATTAAAATGGCCGCCGCTTTTTGCCGATGCGGCATCTTGCTGGCAAAAAGCTGCAGTCTAGACGGGGATCGGTTGACAAGGAAAGCCTTTTCCGACCGATCCCTTATACCTCGTGCAACAAGGTTTACAGGATCGGTTGGAAAAGGCTTTCCTTGTCAACTGATCCCCGTCTAGACTGCAGCTTTTTGCCAGCAAGATGCCGCATCGGCAAAAAGCGGCGGCCATTTTAATTCTAATGAAGCGCGGGATATTTAAATCCCTGCTTCATTAGCAATTTCGGTATGTCTAATTTACATCCCTCTGGCAACAGAGGGATGTAGTCTAGACATACCCTGAGAGAGAAGTGGTCCCTGCCCTGGTGGAAGGCTCCCAGTGTATTAGAGAAGACAGACAAGTGGGTAGGGAAATAAAGGTGCACGGAGAAGTCAAACAAGCTGCCCAAGGCAGAGCCAAGAGTGGACACGAGGGCTTCTGACTCCCACTCCAGTTTCCTGTGCATTAAACCGGGCTGGGCAAGATCTGGCCCACCAAGCCATTTGATCCGGCCCGCGGTCTATCCTGCTCCGCCCCCGCCTCCAGGCCACCTGAGACCTGGGGGCAGGGGAGTGTGCAAAGTCATTCACTGTTCAAAATGGCTGGTGCTGTGTGCCCTTGTCAGGGTGGGATGGGGGATGAGAGCCTTCACACGAAGTCTCCTCCCCCCCACCAGGGGCATGCGACGCTTAGAGGGAACTGCCCCTTCTGCCCGAGGCCCTGCCTCTTCTGGGTGCTGGAGCTGGCCTGCGACCACTACCAAAATTGGTGAAATGGCCCCCCTGCAGAAATGATTGTCCACCGCTGCATTCATCCATGCTACCTCACACTGATGGGTACAGTCTCTGGGCTTTACTCGGCAAAGTATTTTGCGCCAGTCCGAAAGGAGGCATGGAGGTGAAATCATATAGTGGTAGCTGATGCAAAAACCTCCTTCATGCAAAACAGGGAAGAGAAATGAGAACATTAAAGTGTTTGGGCTTTGTTCCTTTTCCCTCTCCTCCAGCACGTACTGGATGCTGCGGTTCTCGTGCATAATCTACCTGTGGTGACTGTATCCTCTGTATTTCTAAATCATCTTGTTTTTGTTTCAGCGAACATGATCTGGGGGAGGATATTTATGACTGCGTGCCCTGTGAAGATGAAGGCGATGATATCTACGAAGATATCATCAAAGTGGAAGTTCAACAACCCATGGTAACAATTTATGCATTTGAAATACCATGTCTTAAAGGGAGGGGAGGGAGTTAAAACAAACAAACAGTGCAGCCCCAATGAAACATAAGGATCTCAAACCTATTCGTTCTTTGGAAGTGAACTGGGGGGCAGGATGGTGGGAGGTGGTGAGAAGAGTGATTGATCTAGCCTGGTAGGGCTTCCCAAAGGGTTTCCATGGTGCGGTCATCTAAAGAATGGGAAGAAAGAAGCCCTAGAAATCCCAGTTGTTAAGGAAGTGCAAAAATAGTAACTCGCTACGGAGCCAAATCCCTTTCTAAGGCAAGAGCTGTGACTCATACCTGCACAATTAGCCAGTTGTGTGTCTTACACTGCAAGTACTCTTAGATCCAGGCCAGAGTTGGCAGATATTTGCAGTGAAGATGCAGTTTTCCTCTTGAGTATTTTGACCGTAGCTCTTACGGCTACACCAGCACAGGTAGATTTTAAGGCTCAGGTTTTAAACGTTGACTAAGAGGGTTGGATGCCTGACTCACTCAAATAATGTTAATGAGAATTTGGGCATTGAAATCCATTAGTGAGTTTTGAAAGTCTTGGCTGAAAGCGACACATGGTTGGGAATTTTAATAGGGCTCTAGGCGCTAAGGGCCGAGGGATACCAGTGAAAAGGCTCACGTTGACCTCAGGGGCTTTGGATCAATCCCGTTTGCTTGTATGAGACCGAACTTTGTCCGGAATCTTTTGGGAATGGAATTGTCCCCCATGCAGAGGGGCCAGGATGACACCAACAAACCACTTAAATCACACATGAGTCCTATTTTGACTTGAGTGCTGCCTGAGTTACTCTGCACAGCGGCATATTTCTCCCTTCGAACATTTACTCTGGGAACGAAGCCATGTGTTGTCTAGGAACAAAGCAGTATTTTACCCTGAATGAACATGTCCAATATTCTCCTGGAGCAGGCTACCAAACAATTCCCCGTGAATCTCTGCACTCCGGGTGTCCCTGATCCAGGAGCACCTGTAGTACGGAGGAGGAAGTGACTGTGTGCACTGCTGTTCCCTTTCCGGCAGTGCAGCCACATGCTTCCCCTGCAGCTTTTCCCCACTGCTCCCATAGCAGCAGGGGAGGTGCCTGGGAGCGGCAGGGGGCGTGGAGTAAAGATGTAAAATCCCATTTAGTCAGTTAACCGGTTAAACTGATTAAGCAGGTACCTTGCGGGCTCTTCTGTCAACCCCGTGGGGCTGCTGCTTCTGGCCCTGTGGGTCTTCTGGGGCTGCTGCTCTCTGACCCACCAGCCCAACAGGGCTGCCTGATGCTGGCCCACCCCATGATGGGCCCAGCAGGGCTGGAGCAGAGGGTCTGCTCCCAGGCGCTGGTTTACTGGTTAATGTAAGTATCACCTGGTAAGGGTGATGTTTAGCAGGTAACCAGTTAACCAGTTACCCATTCACATCCCTAATATGGAGCCACATGTGCCACCAGGAGCAGGGTGCCCGGTAAGCGCCCAACCCCCTGACCCACTCACGCCAAGATTCCACGGTGACCACTGTGGCCCCGCAAAATCTTTAATCTGGCATACCCTGTTTCCCAAGGGTGCTGGATTAAAGAGGTTGAAGTGTGTAGTACCATGAAAAAGGAACCACCCAAGGAGGTTCTTTTCCCAGCTAACCATGTGGACGCACCACATTTGTTGTTTCTGCTGTTGCAAATTTGCAAGAGAACTCATCCCTGGAGCATGCCCATCCACGTTTTTTGAGATTCATGTGAAATTCTTCCACCCCCGGGATCTGGGTAGAGTCTAATTGCTGTCTTCTGGCTGCACACGGCAGCTGACAAGCTTCATAACTCTGGGAGGAAGCGGGATAAACGGACAAGTTCACCGGTCCATTAAATTCCCTTTGCGAGACCTGCAGTTGCGAATCCCAGATTGCTGCAGCTGGCATTTGGAGGTGTGGAGTGGCAGGAACTTCGCAGAGTCAGAGCAAACCCAGGCTGCAAGCTCTGCCGTGGAGCTGCCAGGAATGTGTGCCGGGGGGGTCTCTCCCCAGTTCTATACTCGGTGTAACACTATCGACTTCATCGAAGAGACTGCTAGTTGAACTGGGATCGGAATTAGAATCTCCCAAGGCCTCTCTGTGATGATTTGGGTCACAGAGATCCCCTTGAGAGTGTCAAACTACTGAGCCTGATTCCCTACCCTCTGCAAGGCCCCGTCACCCTGTCCGGTTGAGCCAGAAGCTGTGGTCTCCCCCAGCAAAGGCATAGAGTTGTGGTAACAGACCCCCTCTCCCAGAGACTGAGAACAGATCAGCTCTGAGGCTTGACACAGCACCCTGATGCACAACCCCAATGGGAGCAGAAGTCCAGATAAATCTGTCTTACCCTATAGAAGTTTTACACAAGAAAGATCAGAAAGATTGCACCCTTTGTGAATGAAAGAGAGAGATTCACAGATGCTGTCTCTCTCCCCTCCCGCGCATCCTCTCCAGGGTAACAATTATTTAATCATAAAAACAAAAGTGATTTTATTAAGTACAGGTTGAAACTCTCTAAACTGGAACTTTCTGGTCTGGCAACATTCGGATCATGGATGTTCCAAAGGACCAGAGAATCCTGGTGGAGAGTTGGCACCTGGGAGTGGCGAGGTTGCCCAGAAGGGCGGTGGGAGCCTGGTGTGCAGAGGTGGCGGGGCTGCCTGGCAGGACAGCAGGAACCCGGCATGCAGAGTTGGGGCTGGCTGGCAGGGAAGCAGGGGCCAGTGATAGGGAGGGAGTCATCTGGGAGGTCGGTGGCTAGGCCAGGGCTGGAGGATCCAGTGGTAGGGGGGCCAGAAATCACCTCCCCTCGTCCAGCAAAATCCCTTATCTAGGACCAGTCAGGTCCCATGGGTGCTGGATCAGGGAGGTTCAACCTGTATAAAAAGTAGGATTTATGTGGTTGCAAGGGATAGCAGACAGATCAAAGTAACTTGCTAATCTAAAATAAAACAAAACACACCTGCTAAGCCTAATGCACTAATAGAAATTGTTATAAATAATAATTGATCACCCTAGTCTTTATTTCAGGTAAAGTTCTTCACAGCCAAAGCGGATCTTTTTTTTGACCTGAGTCTAATAGCTTCTCTTCCCATTTTTAGAATTCTTTTGTTTCCAGGTCTTTTCATGCAGTGGAGAGCACTCTGTGAAGCCAGCTGAAGACAATTATTGTTTGCTTCCTATCCCTTAAATAGAATTTCCCCAAGGGCGGGAACTCTTTGTTCCATTCTTCTTACCCCCATGAAAAAATACTAAATTCAATATGGATTCCAGCACCAGGTGGCATGGTCACCTGTCTTTTTAGGACCAACCATAGTTTAGGCTGACTGGAAAAACAAAACTATTTACAGATCATTGCCTTGAGCACCGCGCCATTAAGTACCGTAAGCACTACTAATAGCTTTCCCTAGAAGACCTAGATTAATAAACAGGTTGACACTTCATATTTCTAACTTCACATACAAGAAAGATACGTGCACGCAAATAAAATATGCACATTTGGGCAATTACAAGCTTTTGAATGTTACATGCCCAGATTTGCATAAGCATATGCAATCTATACATATACACATTCAAAACCACATTTCCATAAACAATATGTAAGTGCAGTGTGACACTAGCCCTGAGAAGTTGCACCTGTAAGTTAGTCAGTGTCACTTGAGGGGGACTCAGCAACCCCTAGGTCAGGTCCTGAGTGCAGAATAAGGGGCTTTTGTGCCAATGAACTCTAAGGTTGTCTCCATGCTGAGCAGTGTGATAAAGAAATTCTCACTGGAGCTACTTCTAGGTTCAGTGGCATTGACCTTAGCAGCGGTGGAAACTCCAGTAACTACGGGCATTTTTACCACTAAGACGACGTCTATACTATAAGCTGGGCTGTGATTCCCGGCTCTCCTAGGCATTCTTGCGGGAGCTTTCATCTAGGATCCTAAAAATAACAGTGTCACTGCAGTAACAGACAGAGGTGGGAACAGCACCAGCAAGTTGCTGCGAGTACGTAGCCAAGTGGTTCAGGCAGGTGGTATTCAGGGGTGCTAGCTTGTGCTACTATGACTACTGTTATTTTTAGTGCACTAGGTCAGATGCAAGCTACACACACCGGGAATCACACCCCGAACTGAAAGTGTAGACGCAACCTACAGCCAGATGAGATTTATTGGCACTTGCACTTCTACTGATGCCTTTAGTGGGACTTTTTTGGTAGAATCCCCTAATGCAAGCAAGCTTAAAATGAAAGAAAACTTCTCCACTTGAAATTCTCCCAGGAGTCTGGAAGCAAACTGTGCACAGCAACCTTCTCCTAAAAGCCTGGGATTAGTTCACAATGGTTTCGATAGCCGATTTTGCCAATTTCATATTTACAACCTCAGATTTTGTTGTGCTG
This sequence comes from Pelochelys cantorii, assembly GCA_032595735.1. Classification (NCBI taxonomy): domain Eukaryota; kingdom Metazoa; phylum Chordata; order Testudines; family Trionychidae; genus Pelochelys; species Pelochelys cantorii. The sequence continues at coordinate 10,144,365 of CM064347.1, forward strand.
TCCTGAATATTGTTATTAATGGCTGATTAATAAAAGCTTGAGATTGTGATTGAAAAATCCAATAAACCATTTCCCTTCCCTTGGTATCTTTGAAATAACTGCTGAAGGCTTTCAAGTTAATGCATGCTGGTAAAATATGAAGATGTCCATCAAAAAAGCAAGTTAAAGGCATACTTCCATGCATGTTGTCATTCCCAGGCAGGATTCTGGTCCCATCAGAGGTTTATTTGGTTTTAAATGGAGGTAACATGTAGGGATGTAAAATTCTGTTTAATTGGTTAAGTTGTTAACCCACGGCCAGGGCCCATCGTGGACAGGGGCTGCTTCAGACAACCGGGGCAGACCCCGTCCGTGGTGGATCGCCTGTGGGGCTGGAGCAGCCCCCACCAGTTAACGTTAACCAGTAAACCTCACCGATCAAGGTGAAGATTAACCAGTTAAACATACAGAACCCTAGTAACAAGTGTGAGATTTATTGGTGTAGCTTTCCAAGAACTTTCAGGGAGGTGGTCTTTGTGGATGCTCAGAATCAGGCATGTTTTAAAGGTTCAGTGCCGTGTTGGCTCTTACAGCTGCATTCTGGTTTGTTTTTCTCATGCCTGATTTATGAGGCTTAGCTGCGCCTTGCTTGTGTGCCTCTCTGCTATCTTGAGATCTTGGTCTGTCACCATCATCTGGAAAACAATGTGAAGAAGCAAGATGCAGGGCCTGTGCAGGCTGGGAGAGAGGGAGAGGGAAAGGGGCAGCAGTGGCGCCCGGAGCCCCACACCTTTTGAATTGCCGCTGGAGTGCCTCGCAGCCCACTCCAGGCAGCATTGAGGGCTGGGGGGGGGAAGGGGCATGATGTGGTCTGGGCAGTGCTGAGGGCGGGCTCCCCCAGCCACACCCCTTCCACCCAAAGCCCTACCCCTTCCAGGGAAACAGAAGAGGTCTCCCCACCCCTGCTCCGCCCAGATTCCCGGCAAGTCTGTCGGCCCCTGGTCTTGTGTATGTTGCCCCCGTTCAAGAGGAGATGCGCTCTCACTTCGGCTGACTTCCAGTTCCCCAGCCCACGTCCACAGGCTTGAAGGAGTGGGGCTTGCGCTAGTGCTTTCAAAATGGCCGTGCCGCCGTCGTAGTGCGGGCTCTCGAGCCTGGCGGGGCAGGGGCTGGAGGACTGGGCTCGCCAGCCCAAGCTGCTACACCGCAGCAGTGTCTCCATGGCAGTTCTTAGCCCTGCTCGCCCAAGGCTGCCGAGCTTGCTCTCAGGAGCAGCGTGGACGTGCCCATGCAGTCACTCCCTGGGAGGCACTGTGCAAGCGTCTGAAGCAACTGGTGGTCTGGATTTTCCTTGAGACCCATTGAATTGAAGGGGGCCTGTGGGAAGGAGGCTGTTGCTTGAAAGGACATTTTGAAGGGGGCTGGCGTACTGTTTCCTCTTGCTGTAAGGTCCCTCTGGATGCCTCCTGCATGATAGAGGCTGCTCTGCATCCACCACTGAGACCAGAAATTAAAAAAAAAAAAAGCCCCCCACGTTCAGGGCTGAGTCAACTCTAATGGGGGCCCAGGGCTAGGAGATTGTGTGCTCTGGGCTGGGGCTAAAATGCGGGGTTCGGTGAGGAGGAGGGGGCTGCCAGGGTGCAGGTTGGAGGTGGGGCAGTGGGGCCTGGGTAGGAGGCAGGGTGCAGGAGCGGGAGCGGGGTGGGGGAGAGAGATCGGGTGTAGGGTCAGGGTGAGGGTGAGACATGGGGTACAGGAGTGGGCATGGGAGTGGGGGATCTGGGTGGGAGTTAGGGCACAGGAGCAGGCTAGGGAGAGATCAGGTGGCTCCGCACGCACCTGTGCACCACCTGCTCCTCTCCCATTGGCTGCAATTCTCAGCCAATGGGAGCAGCAGGGGTAGAGCCTGCAGGGGAGTGCCCCTAGCAGTGACGCACCTAGCTCTGGATGTAGTGGGGGGAATGGCAGTGCACAAAGAAGGGGCTTTAGTGGTACCATCCCAGGGCTCTGGGCTTAGGGGCCCCCCTTTGGTTGGGGCCTTAGGCTGCAGCCCCTAAAGCCTCTTTTATAATCCGGCCCAGCCAATGCTCGATGTGCTGAGTGCTTTGGAAAGCCCAGCTCTAGCAGGGAGTGCTGAACTTGCCAGAAATTCCAGCCTATGTGTAGCTGTGGACAAGCCAGGGTTTGCTAATTGCATGTTAGCCCCAAATGCAATGGACTGGATGTCTTAGGTGGTGTTTACACTGTGAGTGAGGGCTCTGACTCCCAGCCTGAGCAGACACACGCTAGCTCCCAGCTGAGCCAGCCCGCTACAAACAGCTGTGCAGACGCAGCTTGGTCTGTCTTGGAGAACAGTGTGATGAGGCAAGAGCCTGGCAGGGCAGGGGCTGGCGCAATGCCACAGCGGCATCTACACCGCTATATTCAGCATGCTAAAAACAGTCGCTCTTGTAGCCTTGATCCCAGATACAGTGTAGAGCAGTGTTTCTTAAATTTCGGAGAACAACAGAATTCAAAATGGCCTCCCTTAAAGGGGCAGGTGACTTTCCCTCGACCTTTTTTTTTTTTTTTTGGTTAACAAAAAAATGTTTGGTGTTCCTCGGTCTTAAAAAGCTTAAGAAACACTAGTGTAGAGGTACCCAAGAAATTCGGTCTGTTTGGTTTATCCCAAAGAAGATCACACCATGATTTGATAATGGGGAGGAAAATACTGGTAACGAAAGGGCTCTTTAATCTAGCAGAGAAAAAGCATGATAAGAACCAATGGCTGGAAGTTAAAACCAGATGAGTTCCCGACATGTATTTAGAACTAAGGCCCACGTTTGTAACAGCGAGGGTGAATAAACATGGGAGCAAACTACCAAGGGGAAAGGTGGATTCTCCGTCTTTTGAAATCTTTGCATCAACACTGGGTGCATTTCTGGAAGAGGTGCTGTAGCCGGATAAAAGTTATTGGGCTCAGTACGGTGGTAACTGGATGATATTCTCTGGTCTGATCTGTGTTCTCTGGGAGGTCAGACTAACTGATCTAATGGTTCTTTCTGGCCTTATGGTTTGTGAATCCATAATTATGTCCTTGTTAATATTTTCAAACTTTATTCAGACATTGAGGGTCAGTGACTGACTGGGGAAACTATACAGATTCTCACATGCTGAAAATCTGGTCCTCAGTGTTTTCTTAATTCCTGGCTTCCCTTCCTTCTAGTTATCTAAAGTATAAAGTTCTTTATTTTGATGGTAGCAGCCTGTACTTCTGTCAAAATGTTGAGGGGAAAATTGCTGGATATTAAAAAAAAAAAGGTAACTTGTAATACCAAATATGTTATGTTAATTGGTTTTGCTTATATTTCTGCATGCTTCAGATTAGATATATGCAGGTAAGTAAGAGACAGTGACCCAAGAGTTTGGTTTCTGTTTGGCCAACATACTGTCTTAAACTTTTTCATGGGGGTTGTACAATGAGTAGTTATTTTCCCTAGCTGCAGATTCAGTATTTTTTAACCCCAGGCATTCCAAAATCATGACTCAGGGCCCCATGCACAAATTGAGATTGTGCTAAAAATTATGATTTTAAAAATATATTTGGGTTATTTGTATTTGCCTTCTGTTTTTTGAGCATGTAAGGGGTCACATTTTCTAGCTTTTCTATGCAGCCATGGGGGCTAGAATCTTACTTTTCTAGCAAAAGGAACACTGAGAGTCTCAGATAATCACATGACTACAAGAGCTGAGACTTTAAGAAAAGCACCAAATGTTATAAAAGTCGGGATAAATTCATGGGAGTTGGCAACTTTGGCAGAGGAGCCATACAAGACCCATGTACCACCTAAATCCCAGTTGAGCACTGTTTCTTAAACTATGTTCCATGGAACACTGGTGTTCTGTGAACAACTCGCAGGTGTGCCGTGGCCTCTTCTTTGTTTTTTTGGTTTTTTTGGGTCTGTCAATTTTTTTTTAAAGAAAATTTTCATAGGTTCCACATAAAAAAATATTATTGTTTGGTGTTCCGTGGTCTCAAAAAGTTTAAGAAACACTGCAATAGAGCACTTGTGAACTTCAAGGAAGGGAGGGGAGGGAAGGAGGGAGGTAAAAGAGTCTTTTTCTTTGCACCAGTATCTTTCAGTTATAGACCTCTTTGTAAATTCTACAGTACAGGTTGATCCTCTCTAGTCACCCTCAGAGCCTGACTAATGCTGAATTAGAGCATCTGCCAAACCGCGGGAGGTCAACCACAGCCCAGGGGCTGTGGTGACGGTCCCAGCCTCCACCCCTGATCCACAGATAAGATGTGGAGAAATTGGAGAAGGTCCAGAGAAGAGCAACAAGAATGATGAAAGGTCTAGAGAACATGAGCTATGAGGGAAGGCTGAAAGAATTGGGCTTGTTTAGTTTGGAAAAGAGGAGACTGAGAGGGGACACGGTAGTGGTTTTCAGGTATCCAAAAGGGTGTCACAAGGAGGAGGGGGGAAAATTGTTCTCCTTGGCCTCTGATGACAGGACAAGAAGCAATGGGCTTAAATTGCAGCGAGGGAGGTTTAGGTTGGACATTAGAAAAAACTTCCTAACTGTCAGGGTGGTTAAGCACTGGAATAAATTGCCTAGGGAGGTTGTGGAATCTCCATCACTGAAGATATTTAAGAGCAGGTTAGACAGACATTTGTCAGGGATGATCTAGACAGAGCTTGGTCCTGCCATGAGGACAGGGGACTAGATTTGATGATCTCTCAAGGTCCCTTCCAGTTCTAATACTCTATAATTCTATAATTCTGCTGCTGCCTGGGTCCCAGCTGCCAGCCCTGGGGCTCCACTCACAGTTACTCCCTGCTGTGGTCCCAGCCTGGGGTAGTGAGGAGCGTTGACAGGGAAAAGGGGTGTGTGTTCAGGAAACTTGATCCCACCCACCATAAGCGGACATCTGGCTAAGTAAAATCATGCCGGACCATGGATGTTGCTGGACCAAAAAGCACCGGACTAGAGAGGTTCAACCTGTAAACACAAAGAGTGGAATTAAACCCAGTGGGAATTGTGCCATTCACTTCAGTGGAACCAGGATTTTACCCAGTGTTTTCCAGGCAGAAAAGGAGCCCTTTCACAAATGGGCTTCTGGCTAACTGAGCTTGTGTTGGTGGGGAGTTTGCGATCACTGAATGACACATTAAAGAACCACTGTAAGCAAGCAGGTTGAAAAGCTCGAAGGACATTCAAGCATGTATTGTTTATTTCTCTAGAAAATGGGAATGACAGAAGATGACAAAAGAAATTGCTGTTTGCTAGAAATTCAGGAAACCGAGGCCAAATATTACAAAACACTCGAAGACATAGAAAAGGTGAGAGCCGGCCTTTTTTTTTTTTTTTTTCCTTTCACTTGGTTTCATGTCAGCAGCTTCAGGTTGCATTTGATCTTACGTTATTCTTGCTGGATTCATTCTTGCTACTAGACCTCCATCATACAAGGTGGCTGTGAAAGAAGGCAGGACAGAGGCAATCAAACGTAAGCCCATTCTGGGTACCATAATGTGGAGAAAAAAGGAATCTTTTTTGTCTGATCACTAAGTATTTAAAATGTACTAAAAACCATTCTGTTATTTCAGAAGGCTATTCACCCCAACCCTCCCCCCCAACCTGAGTAGTCAAAGGCATCAATTCTGATGGGACTTAGGCACAATTTCCAGATAAGACTAGCTTTTGTAGATTTCTTATCACTCTTTGATCACCACTGAATAATTTGAAAGAACCTATTTATTCCAGGCAGTTCTTAAATTGCAGAAGCTGTGTTGCCTTGTCATTGAAACTAATTGGATTAAAAGCAACATTTCCCTGCATGCATTCACGGGTTTTAATTGGTTTTCATAAATTCTGGTTGCATTTTCTCTTTTGAACCAATGCATCCTACTAGAGTTTGGGTATTATTTCCCCCTTCAGTGACTATAGATAAGTAGAATTAAAATACAATCCAGCTATCATTTCTCCTTTTTTTCTTTGCCCTTTAAAAATGTTTGCCTTTCTTGCAAAGAAGCTGGGAAAGAGACCTGTTCAGCTGAACGAAATTCCTGACTTTTAAAAAGAAAGGCTTTGATGTTCATATTAGTGTTGTACACATTCATTGTTTTTTGAAAACAATGATTAACCTTGTGTTTCAGCCCAGAGCAGGGCTGCCGACCAGAGGGCAGGGGAGAGGGGTAAAGGGAATAGTTGTCCTGGGGCCAAGCGATTTAAAAGGGCCTGTGCCGGAACCTTGGGACCTTTAAATCACCGCTGGAGCCCTGCATGGCATGGTCAAGCCAGAGCTGAGTACTGGCGGCCTCTAGCTCCATCCCCTTCCTCTGAGACCCCACCGCTTTGGGGGTCTCCAAAGCCAAGACCCCCACATTGCGCAGGGTCCGGCGAAGTTTGTCGCCATCCCTGGCCCTAGAGGAAGAGGTAAATTATTGCCGTAGTATGAACTATGACAGCTATGAGAGTAGATTTTCTGCTATGGGGCTAAGGTCCTGTAATGAGCTAACTTTGTCTGTTCTGTAGCTATGGAGAATTCATACTTTCCAAAGAATACTCATTGGTTCAGAAAAGTTCCTCCAATGTAGTCATGTTACCTGCATTCTTCAAAGGCAAAAATTCAAGCTGTTTGGGAGTTTTTCCACTAATCAATGCTGTACACCAGCGGTTCCCAACCTGTGGTCCACGGACCCTTGGTGGTCCATGATGGTACTGCAGGGGGTCTGTGGAAAGTTTTAAATGTTTGGATCGGGCCCAGCGCAGTGGGCCCAAACCTTACTTTTCTTTTTCTTTTTCTTTTTCTTTTCTTCCCTTCCCTTCCCAAGGAGGGATTCCATGAAATTTTAATAGATTAAAAAGGGATTCATAAACTCAAAAAGGTTGGGAACCACCGCTATACACCATTGCAACCGATGATAACTTTGTGAAGAAATTAGCAAGTTTTCAGCAACAACAAAAAGAACACTTCCCACACCCCGCCCCGCTACCCATTCATTTGCCCAGATTGGAGACAGGCATTCTATGTATTTGTATGATGCTTTCTGAGTGTCTAATGTTTTCTATGGGGCAAGGTGCAAAAATGAACAAAAAACATCCCAAAGACCAGCAAAGTGTAAATCCGCTAAGCTGTTGTTCTGATAAAGTGCAGGGCAGCTGATCATTTAAAGAGTTTAATTTGCATACATGTTAGTAATCATGAAATAAGTTTGTGTAGTTGTATCTAGAGAGCTTGATTGATAGCTCTGTCTCTAGACATAACTAAATATATGTGTAAACACGGTATGTGCATAGGGCCATATTATAACTTCCTGAGTACGGCTCTTCTAAATGGGGAGGAATGCACAGGGAGCAACTTCTAAAAGTAAAACAAGGTGTCTTTCCCATCTCCCTAGTGTCTCTGCAGGCATTAATCCTTCCACAGCTCACTTGATCAGTGATCTCCCGCTTCATTGTAAGAGGTATAACCTAATTCAAGGGTTCTCACTTTTTTTTTTTTTTTGGCTGGGACACCTTTGGAAAATATTCCAAGCATTAACAATTCCCCCACTTCAAGTGGCTACCCTCCTTACTTCTATGCTGCTGGTGGTGATGAGACCACCTTTGGAGCTGGGTGTCTAGCCAGCAGCCACTGCTCTCCAGCTCTGAAGGCAGCACAGAAATGAGGATGGCAATACCGTGATCCCCCCTGCAATTGACTTGAAACCCCCTTTTTGCATCAGGACTCCCAGTTTGAGAAACACTGGCTTAGTCCACAGAGCAGGAATGTGCAGTTGATTTAAATTAACTGTATTATAACTCAAAGCTTCCTTTGTTCCTGAATGCCTTAGCTTTTCACTGTGGACTGCCTGACTTGCAGCCTGCTTTTAGTTCAAGTGGAATCTTGTTCGTGTTCTTGATAAGCTGACCACCATACAAGGCATTTATGCATCCCAGTCCCAGAAGACCCCACCCTGTCCCCACAGAGCTGTTACAGATCACAGCTAGGTTGCATGATCCTTGCCCGTGCTGCAAGTGAGTAAGGAGGGGATATGATACAGGCCTATAAAATCATGACTGGTGTGGGAAAAGTGAATAAGGAAAAGTTATTTACTTATTCCCACAATATAAGAACTAGGGGTCACCAAATGAAATTAATAGGCAGCAGGCAATCTGTGGAACTCCTTGCCAGAGGATGTGGTAAAGACTAGGACTTGAACAGGGTTCAAAAAAGAGCTAGAGAGATTCATGGAGGTTAGGTCCATCAATGGCTATTAGCTAGGATGGGTAGGAATGGTGTCCCTAGCCTCTGTTTGTCTGGAGATGGATGACAGGAGAGGGATCATGTGATGATTCCCTGTTATGTTCCCTCCCTCTGGGGCATCTGGTATTGGCCACTGTCAGAAGACAGGATACTGGGCTAGAGGGACCTTTGGTCTGACCCAGTATGACCGTTCTTACGTTCTAACAAACATCTTAGTCTTATCTCTTGGCAAGTCACCAAGATGCCCCTCGCCCCTCTGGAAAATTCAACCACTGCAACAATTTTAGCTTAAAAAAGAAAGAACCGTATTGCATTGGCTCATTTATTTCCATACGTTTTCATTTCCCTCTTACAGAACTACATGAATCCATTAAAGCTGGTACTGACGCCACAAGAGATGGAATCTATTTTTATCAACTTGGAGGTAACAGTCTAAACACCGTTGCTTTAATCTTTGCTCCTCTCAGCTTATGCTTCATCCTGCTTAAGAAGTGGCACTTAAATTTCACGTGAAATTCATTGCTTTTGTCTGTGTAGTTTCAGTTGTGATGAGCCACGGAGCTTGGATTGGAACTTAGGTGCTGTATAAAGACACGGTGACAGATTTACAACAAGGAAATTATTTGGCCAGTTTCAGAAGGGTAACCATGCTAGTCTGCTTCCGCAAAAACAACAAGAAGTCCTGTGGCACCTTAAAGACGAACACATTTAGTAAGGGCGTAAGCTTTAGGGAACTAGGGATGTAAAATCCTGTTTAACTGGTTAAACAGGTAAAGAGAGGGCTGACACTATGTTTAACCGTTTAGCATGAAAGGGGGTGTGGGCAGGGAGGCTGTTCTAGTGGGGCTGGAGCGCCCCTCCCCCCCACCTGCTGGGGTCAGGGTAGAGCAGCCCCCACTACAGGCAGGGGCAGATCCAGCCTGGCTGTGGTTCCTGGCCCCCCCGCAGAGGCTGCTGCTGCCGTGGCTCCCCGTGCCAGCCCCTGCGTGAGGGCTGCAGGCTCCCAAGGAGCTGGCAGTCCCATGTGGGGAGCCTGGCAGGGCTGGAGCAATCCTCTGCCTGTGGCTGGGCTGCAAGTGGGGAGGGCGCTGCTCCCAGGTAGCAGTTAACCACTACCCAGTAAGCATCACCCATTAAGGGTGATGCTTACCAAGTACCGTTTGACTGCCTGCCTGTCGGCATCCCTATTTTACATAGATGGTAGATACCATTGTTCCCAATTCAAAGATGGGGACGGAGCCAGCAAACTGAGCCAACAAGGTGACGTATGACCTGTCCAAGTTCTCCAGGAAGGCCAGTTGCAGAGCTGGGTAGGTCTCCCATGCCCCAGTCTTGTGTGCCACACTGCCTGTTCTTGTATGTTCGTTCTTTCAAAGAATCACATCATCGTCACAAACACACGGTGTGCTGCTGCCCATGAAAGCTTATGCCCTAATACATTAGTCTTTTAAAGTGCCCCAGGACTCCTTGTTATTATTTGGCATGTGTGTGTGTTTGGCCAGTGTGTGTGTCTGTGTGTGTGTTTCACACATGCCTGTTAAAGAATTTATATGCATACAGGAGCAGGCAAGATGGCTACACAAGACTGGGGCATCGGAGACTTGGATTTTATACCCAGCTCTGCAAGTGGCCTGCTAGCAGACAGGTCACATCATCTCATAGGCTCGGTCCCCATCTCTGACTTGGGGCGAATGTTACCTACCACCTGTGAAAGGTGCTTTGAGGTCTATGGGGGGAAAGTGCTTTATAAATACCAGGTAGTGGTGTTGTGCATGTGCACGCACAGCCTGGATTCTCCTCTGGTTTGATCCTGCCACGCTACCATAATCCAACATTTGAAGCTGTCCTCTGTGATACAGGGCTAAGTTCTGTTTGATGCTTATTGAGTGAAGATTCATCCCTGGGCAGAAAGCTGTCATAGTCCCATTGAAACCAGGGTAGGCCCTGCCTCGTCCTCTTGCTAGCCCATTTCAGGAGTGAGTTTCCCCCTTCGTGCAGGGACCCCAATGAAGTCAAAGTGAATTCCATGTTCCAGATCTGGCTCACGATCCATTTCTGATTTTTGGTGTTTGACCGACAGACATCTGGCTGGTCCCCACCCCTCCCCGCTTCCTTCCTCTTTCCCGCACAGTCCAGGCAAAGGCAGTAAGTTCTCTGACCTCTTACTCTGCCTCGGTCTCCACATATGGCCAGATCCTCCTCCCTTACCAGGTGGCCACCGTATTATCCCCTAAATACCATCTGGCGAGAAGATGAATGGCTCATCTCTCATGCCAGCGCCATCTAAGACAGCTGGCAGCACTGGAGAACAGCATGAGCCTCGTTAATGGAGACGTCGAGGCTCATCAGGGTAGTTTAGTGATCCACCTTCGCGGCTGGTTCGCTCCACACAAGCGAAGGAGGCGTGGTTCTTGTGTTCCCCTGGCAGGTGGCAGTGGAAGCATCCGAGGGTGTTGCAATTAAGCAGTTGAGATTTCCTAACTAAGGGGGCCAGACACATTTGTCCCATTATCAGCATAGGCCCGTCGTGTAAATCATTTTAGGGTCAGGGCAGTCACTGCTTCACTCTCCACCTTCTTGGAGAAGGCTGCGTCGGGTGGGCTTTCCCTGCTGTGTCCCGTCAGGTTACTGTGTGCTGCTAGACTGCTCCCCCTAGACCTAGTAATGGGAGTTTAATATGCACAGAACTCCGATGTGCATTTATCATTGTAGAACCCTCCAGCTTAATTACACCCTCGTATTTGTGGTGATTTAGGGAGATATCTCGCTGGAGTCACTTGCATTAAAACAGTTAATAAACAAAGAGCTGATCTACACTGGGAACTTCTATCTCTCAGGAGGGTGAAAAATCCACGCCCTTGACAGACCCAGCTCTGCTGACCTGACCCCTGGTTTAGCCAAGGCTAACTCAATAGAAGAATTATTTTCTTTACCTAGCCACTGCCTCTTGGGGAGGTAGGTTACCTAAGCCAACAGGAGACCTGCCACGGTAGCAGTTTAAGTTTAGACATAGCCAAAAAATGACTGCACGGTTGCTTAAAGAAGTGCATGTGCATTAACTCAGCCCTTTACAGGCGTGTGCACAGAGTTTGGATATCTTTAATATATTGATTTCTTTTTGTTGCATTAGGACCTAATTAAAGTGCACTTCAATTTCCTGAGAGCCATCGATGTCTCTATGATGTCTGGAGGAAGCAGCCTGGCGAAAGTTTTTCTAGAATTCAAAGAAAGGTAAAGAGAATGAAAGGCAACACCAGCGTGCTGGGAGCTCTAATTTTGATAAGCTGAACCCAGATTGAACATTGCTCACACAGGGCATAATCTGAGAGTGAAAAATATTGAAAAGAATTACACTGACCTTGATGGACCCAAAAGTCCTGCTCATCACGGTGCCCTCTCATTTTTTCCATCTGTGTGTGGAATAAATTGTGTTATGTGCACTGAGGCATGTACTGATGTGCACCACCAGTAGAAACACATGCGGTCGGCTGTAGGCACTCTGCTAGTGAGCTGGGTGGCATTTGAATCTCTCTTGGGAGGCCTCCTAAGTGCTCAGCTTACAGGGAACACTGACACTCATACATAGGTAAGATTAGTTGATTAGTTTTTTATTAGTTTCATTTCCCATCATGGGCAGGAAAGGCCCTGAAAGAATGCACTGCATTTATCACACCTAGCTGTTGCCCATCAGGATTTCTGGCCATCGGTTGAGGGGAATTTGTCTGGTAAATGGTAGAACGATGGGAGGCGGTATGAGATGGGCAAGAGACATGAAGAAAGAAGAGGGTCTATCCCAAAATAAGCCATTGCTATTTCGTGACACACTGGCTAGATCCTCATTGGGGGTAAGTCAGTTATAGATGGAAAAAGGAGCTCACTCGGCTTGTGCCAGCTGACACAAGTGCGTAAAAAGCTCACCTGCACGCACCGCAAAGTTTAAACAGCTCTCCCAGTCCTTGGCAGCATCCTCAGGACTCTGCAGAAGCCTAAACAAATTCCTCAGTAACATTGGACATTCAGGGCTGCCGCTGTGTAGATGGTGCAAGAAAGCTATGCTGGGGGGAAGGTCTCAATGCTGGGTTAATTCCCTATCAGTGTAGGGCAGAGGTAGGGAGCCTCCGGTCCGCACGCCAGACATAGTGCATCAGGGTAAGCTGCTGGCCTGGTTACCTGATGATTTATTTACCTGAGCGTCCTCAGTGGAGGCTGCTTACAGCTCCCGGTGGCCGCAGTTGGCCGTTCTCGGTGAGCAGGCCAGGCCACCGCTTCCCACTGCGCCCATTGGCCGGGAACGCTGCACCGCAACCGCTGGGAGCTGCAGACACTCCGATTAACAAACGGTCCAGCGGGCCGCCAGCGGCTTGCCCTGCTGAACCACATTCAGCGGGAGTCTGGCGTAGAGGCTCCAGGTTCTTTTTCTAGTCCTTTCGATCTCCTTCCAAAACACCTGTGCCGCAGCATGAGTCGAAGGTGAATGACCACTTGCAGCCAGGCAGTTTGGTCATTGTGCGTATAACCCCTCGTTCTGCGCTATTATCCAGACCGCATTTGGCCCCCCCCTGCAAAGGAACGGCAGCTTCAAAGGAAACATCATGTGGGGGAGATTGTCCTATCCCATTTTCTTCCCAGACACCGTGATATCGCCATGTTCCTGGCCGTATTGCATGACTGGGGCTCTCCTTATATTTGCTAAGCCCTCGAGTGTTCTAGGACCCAGGGGGAGAGAGAGGCCCATGTGAAGGTCTTCATTCAAAGGCAGCCCTAAGCCTTTCCCAGACCTTATTGTGCCATGGCCTGGATTGGCCATCCCAGGGCCTGAACATCCTGCAGCGAATGCTTTCATCTGTAAGAGCCCTGGGAGAATAAAGATGACAGCCCGTGACTTCGCGGAGGCAGAATCATTCCTCGCCGTTGAGAGTGTTTAACTGGGGTCTCCTCCTGCAGGATGCAAAGGGTCAGGGAGAGTTAAGGACACGCTGCACCCTTGCAGAATCATTTCCTTTGTCTACAGAGGGCACCTCGGTCTGGCAGATCAAAGCGACTGTTCTCTCCTCCATCTGGTGCTGCTGACATCCTGCACCTATGGGAGGATTAATAGATTTAAAGCCTAGATTAAGTTACACAGAGGAGTTTAAGTTTTGGCAGCTGCAAACTGGAGTATCCAGGAACATGCAGATAAGGTTAATGAAAGTCTTAATAATATCCTTAATAATAATCAAAGGCCTGATTTATTGTGGAATAATGCCAGGGTGTTACTGCTGTGTGATTCAGCCAGTGTCTAGACGTGGAAATGCCTTTCAGAAGTCAATAACTCCAGAAATACCATCTGCATTAATAGCAAGCTATGGGGTCAGAGAGTCCATTATTTAGGAGGCTGCTTTTAGAAAGTCAATAGCTTTGGATTAAAAACGAATAGGTTTTTGAGGAAAAGAATGCAAAACTATTTTTTGTTTAAATTCCATAAACATTACTGACCTTTTTTTGATCTCCGGATTCCTGGCTTTGATTGTCCTGAAATGTTCTGGTCCTGTCACGTTGGGAAGCCTTTCTGGGCTCTATCGTCCAGGTCAGGATTTCAAACACCCTGTTTAGAATAATAGAATCATAGAGCTGGAAGAGACCTCAGGAGGTCATCAAGTCCAGCCCCCTGCCCAAGGCAGGACCAATCCCAACTAAATCAACTCAGCCAGGGCTTTGTCAAGCCGACACTTAAAAACCTCTAGGGATGGAGATTGCACCACCTCCCTAGGGAACCCATTCCAGTACTTCACCACCCTCCTAGTAAAATAGTTTTTCCTAATACCCAACCTAGACCTCCCCCACTGTAACTTGAGACCATTGCTCCTTGTTCTGCCATCCGTCACTACTGTGAACAGCCTTTCTCCATCCTCTTTGGAACCTCCCTTCAGGAAGTTGAAGGCTGCTGTCAAATCCCCCCTCACTCTTCTCTTCTGCAGACTAAACAAACCCAAATCCCTCAGTCTCTCCTCATAGGTCATGTGCTCCAGCCCCCTAATCATTTTGGTTGCCCTCCTCTGGAACCTCTCCAATGCGTCCACATCCTTTTTGTAGTGGGGGGGGAGGGTCCAGAACTGGACACAGTACTCCAGATGTGACCTCACCAGAGCCAAATAAAGGGGAATAATCACTTCTCTGGATCTGCCGGCAATGCTCCTCCTAATGCACCCTAATATGCCATTAGCCTTCTTGGTTGCAAGGGCGCATTGTTGACTCATATCCAGCTTCTCATCCACTGTATTCCCCAGGTCCTTTTCTGCAGAACTGCTACTTAGCCATTCAGTCCCCGGCCTGTAACAATGCTTGGGATTGTTCCATCCCAAGTGCAGGATTCTACACTTGTCCTTGTTGAACCTCATCAGATTTCTTTTGGCCCAATCCTCTAATCTGTCCAGGTCACTCTGGACCCTGTCCCTGCCCTCCAATGTATCTACCTCTCCCCCTAGCTTAGAGTCATCTCAGGTTTGGTGACCTGAGGCAGCATAGGATGTGTTAGGATGGGAGCTGGAGAACCACAAGCTCTGTCCATGTCCAACAGTCTGAATAAAGAATCTCCTTTCTATTCCTCACACCCTAAACCGTTCGCTTCTCTCCCAGGAGGGTCACCACAGGCACAGATTTAAGAAGGTCATGGAAATCAGACCTCCAGCAGAGGGCTCACTTTTCAGGAAACCTAGCATCGCAGGTGTCTCAGAAATAGCTGATTTATCTGCCAACATGCAGCGTACCCCAGGCTTCCATGTTCTAAGAAGTTAGTCAAGGGTTGTACTGCCAGAACTTCTAGGAGCAATGGTATCATTTCCATCAATGCATAGGCTTGTCTTGACATAACATAGTATACCAGATACAGTTTACTGAGGCCACGTTGCCACTTACTGGAGGATCAACACTCTGGCGATCAATCTTCCGGGGTTTGATTTAGCGGGTCTAGTAAAGACCCTCTAAATCAAACACTGAGGGTACTCCCATTTGTGCCGGTACTCCTCGCTGTCATGAGGAGTAAGGGACCTCAATGGAAGCTTTTCTCCCATCGACCTCCCACTGTGGAGACAGCTGGAGTTGTGTACCTTAAGCTGACCTTCCGGGTGTGGTGTAGACGTGGCCTCTGAGGTTTTTGCAATCTCTTTCTGAAAACTCCCAGGTGCGGTTGCTTTTGTTGTGTGTCTGAGTTATCCTTACTCTCATGTGAGGCACCTAAAGACCTGTGAGTGTGAGGGACCCTCTACATAAATGTTTGCTGCTGTTAATTGAGGAGTAAGAGCTTGGGAGAGGGGAGGTAGTTAGGTGGCTGATGTATCTGTGTGCATGTGAACTTGCCCACCCAATCTCAAAAGGAATTCGTAAATAAATTTTTTTTTGGAAGAGCCTGAAAACCTTCCAGACACACAACAATTAATCAGACCTCCAGCTGTGAGCAGCTGATCTTGACTGGCAGCTGCAAATCCTCAGGTAGGCTCCAGAGACCTCAGATATGAAACTATTCCTCAGAACTGTCTTTCAGAGAGTTTTAATCACTCATGTGGAGCAGGAGATTTGAAGGGGCATTTTATTACCAATATTAAATTGGAGATAAGCCTCTCCTTTCTTATCTGGCCTAATGCACACAGCATCGCTGTCCACACTGACCTGGTCTCACCCTGGAAAGGGAATGAACAGGTAACATCCCCAGTTCAGCTGGGGCCTGTTGGGCTAAAGGCTTGCTCCGCTTAGGTTATCTGATGATTTGACAGTGGCTAGCTTGGGTAACCATAGTGGTGTAGGTGCAGTGACATGATCTTCAGCACTGGCTGTAACTGGAGTACATGCGGGCTAACAGGCAGGCTCCTCAGCCGGCTTGTACTTGGGTGGCTACCTGTGCCTCTGCATCTTGATCAGCGGTGGGCAACTGAGGCTAGTGGGTGAGCCATGTGAGTGGCCCTCTTTCATCTCAGGGGGCCACAAGATTGTCATAACCAAGATGGTCTCCCAAGATACGGTAGTTTGCTCACTGCACTTGTGTGCCTAGAATTTGCGGGGGGTGCCAATGGAACTATAGCAGCGCTGATTGGACGCAGAGGGAGCGCCTGGTTCTTGCAGTCAGTGTTGTGTGCAACCAGCCCGCACCTCACTGCATGGGCCCTGGATTTCAGGGCAAGTCAATTTAGTAACATCGGTAGGAAAAAATTGATGTGGATAAAAACCAGCAAAATCTGCGCGTGGGCAACAGTGAACAAAATGTCTCACGGGCCTCACATAGAACCCCGACGGGCCACATGTGGCCTGTGGGCTGCAGGTTGCCCACCACTGACCTAGACGACTGTGTTACGTGTGCAAACTACATTAAAGGTTGCTCTGGTTTGCCTGCCCATGCCACAATCACACCTTCCCAGGCCGTGCAGACCTATCCAATATCAACCCTGCATCTGGTGCCTCTTTTAAGTATCACTGTTGGCGCACATGCGGCAAGAGAAACGCCTCCAGCCCAGAGCTGTGTGTTCCAGGTGTGATGGCGTGTCGGGAAGCCCCTGACCCTGCACTCCCATCCACAGCCAGAAACGACTCTCAGCCAACCAGTAGAGTAGAAGGTTTTATTGCTTCTCAGAGACACGGCGTAGCTTAGGAGCGATGTTACCACAGGAGCCAGGGCAGACAGCCTTATTGCTCTCAGGGGGAAGGGGCTTGACCCCCTTCCTTGGTCTAAAACATCCTCACTCTCCCTAGCCCAGCTGAGACGAACTCAACTCCCAGCAACTGGTCCCTCAGCCCCCAGGTGGCCACGCCTCTTGTGTTGTTCACATTCCTCCACCGAGCCCAGGTGTGAGGCGGCTGGGCCATTTCCTATGTGCCTCCCCTCAGGGTCCCATCCCCCGCTGGGCACTGCGCACAGACACACACACAGTCGCTGCAGACCAGCATAGGGCAGTAGGGGTCACACCCTGCACAACAAGCAACCAGTGAATGCAAAACCAGAGTGGATCCAGGGTCACCAGAGTGGACAGCCCTCCCCCCCCGCTACGTCACACTAGGCAGCTGCCAGTTTTCCCCAAACCAATCTTTCAGGCCTTCGTTTCCCTCTTCGCTCCCAAAGATTAGCTTGAGCCCACTGCAGAACTCTGCCCAGCCTCGGGGTGAGGAGGGAAGGGGCTTGCCTTAAAGTGATTGCTGTCCCCAGAGGGGTTTGGAAGCTGGGGTGAGGGAACCTAAAGGCCCAGTGGAGCGCTGACGAGTGTCGGATGGAAAGGCCTGTCACTTCTCCAGCTCTGGCAATGATTTGAGGTTTTTCTGGCAGTACCTTGGGCTTTGAAAAGAGATGTCCCATCGAACTGCCAGCTGGCTGCCGAAGGGTCGGAGCAGGCATGTGTATGCTGCAGGGTTGTGTGTGTGTGTTTGTGTGTCTGCTGTCTCACCAGCGGAAGGAATGTGTCATGTACGGCATTGGCTGGTGTCCCTTTAAATAGTTTGGGAGCCTTCTAGTGAGGTTCCCCATCCTCTACTGAAGAAGCCACCAGGCCCTAACCCAGCAGCTGTGGACATGTGGAGCACACAGCCTTGGGCGTGGTTAGGAAACATGGTTATTTGTACCCAGCTGGCCATAGGGGTTCCTCATAGTCTTAGCATGGTGCAAAAGGGCAAAGAGATGTCTGTTAGTCTGCCCTGTAACTGGTGGGGAAGAAGCGTACCTTGTAATTCTCTCTCTAATATAATGGGCTCATCGGGAAACTGGCTGCCGGTCCCAGCGCCAGAGAGGGGCAGCTCTGCTGCTGAGGTAACGTCCCTCAGGGACCGTATGCCAGCTGAGACTAACTCAACTGTAATGGGCATAGAAGAGCTCTATTTTCCCACACTCCATCCCAGCATCCCCTCCTTCCCCTAATGCCTGGGTTGGTGGGGCTGGCTGGTGAAAGACCAGTTCGCTTCCAACAAAGACTTCCCCTGTATAGGGGGAGTTCCCCCCCAGCTACCTCTGATTGGTTTAAGGCCACTTGGTGCTGGACATGTTCCGCCAGGCGGGCTTAGTGGTGGCAGGTAGAGAGATGTACCCAACCACTGGTCGGTAGACCGGTGACGGTCCTCGAACCGCTGGCTGCCGGGCCACAGTGGCTCTGGGAGCCAGCGCTGTGGTATACCGTCCAGCCAGTGTTCCCTGCTCACCTCCTCAACAGAGCCATGCAGTAGCTGCTCCGGGACGGGACCACATGGTGGGCGTCTGCCCCATACCAGGAGCAGCAAGGCAGCCTCCACGTGGCCCTGGTCCTAGCTTCAGCCCTTCCCCAGCGCCGGAGCTGCAGGCTGCGTGGCAGGTGGTGGCTACTCTGGCCAGAGCCAGAGTTGTGTGGGGAGCGGCCCACAGCTGTTCCACTGGCTGGTGCTAGAGCCAGAACCGTGTCGTGGGTGGCCCATGGCTACTCTGGAGGCCCCAGCTGAGGCCAGAACTGGAACTGCTTCCTAGGCGGCCCGCGGCTCCTCTGGCAGCCAGAGCCACATAGCCACGGCGGCTGCTCCTCTGGTGGCCCGGGCCAGAGCTGTGTGGCCACGATGGCTCCTCCAGCAGCCAGGGCTCTTATGGGGTGGGGGTCTGGTGGAGCTGAAACCAGCTGTTTGCAGTGGCTCTGGGGGCCGGGCTTTTGGCAGACCAGTAACATTTTATTTGCATATTTGCATATTCATAAAATGTTACTGATCTGCCAAAAAGTTTGTGAATGGGTTTGCCGATCCACGGTGTAAAAAGAACCACTGCATTCATGTTTTTATCTATAAATTTTAAAAAGTCCATTTGCATGTACAGTTACCCATTTGTACACACAGTTGCCTTGCTTACTCACATTTTTACCCATGTATGTGTGTGACATCAAATCCATGTGATATAGCCAGTCAATGACACAACTGTCCACGTACCTAGGGTGCCAGGTGCACTGCTCCTGGCCTCTACATCCACAGGCAAAACCCCCAGGCCTCTCAACACGTATGCAAGGTGAGACATACACAAGCTGAGAGCGAGCTGTGAAAGGATAAGAATCCCATATACAACAATCGTATTTTGAAGGCACAATGGGCCCGGAAATATCTCGCTCACGGTACGTGTATAAGTGAGGTTCTAGATCGTTAATATTGGATGAACAATCAGAGAGAGACTGACACAGGTTGGTAGAGGCTGACTGGCTCTTTGGATGCTTAATGCTAAGAATTCCTGGACCTGCTGTTTTGTCAGACTTCTGTGCCCTAAATAACAATCCCTTAACAGCTCAGGCATCATTTTATAACTCCTCTAGCACATATAGCTTTCCACATGGACAACCACCCAACATTTCTGTAAGCTGTCATGATTAGCCGGGCGAGTTTAAGCAGTGGGTGAATTGGAAGGCCGGCACAATGCCAGAATTTTTTTTAAGGCCTATTTTGGAGTGAAGATCATGTCCCAAAACTCTGCACACATCCCTTCTCCTACATTTGAGACTGATAGTGAAGTTCCTGGGATCTCAAGGGAGATTAGAGTATAGAGCCGTGTTTCATCGGGGAATTTTTCCGAACTTAAAGCAGTTTGAGATCCGCTTCAAAAGAGCAGATGCCTCAAGGTACATGTACCCTGTCACGTTGTCAGGTAGGGACTTCGTAGTCTTCAGCCATGAGTCAGCGTGACCCGTTCAGGAATGTGTACTACAGTGCACCCCATGAGCCGGATCCACAGAGGAGAGGAGTCTGTTACCGGGAGTGTATTGGCTCGTTAACTCAAGCTGTAACAATTTGTGTGTTTCGCTCTAGAGTTTTCCAGTTCAGGCCTCAGTGGGAAGGCCCCCCCAAACCAGGAGTCTATAAAATCGTAGATGGCATGGAGAAAATGAGTAGGTCAGTGTCATTTACCCCTTCACGTCACACAAGAACTCTGAGTCAGCTGATGCCATGAATAGACAGCATATTTCAAACAAACATATGGAAGTCCTTCACACCCACTCAGCCTCTGGAACTCCCTGCGTGGGGGTGATGTGAAGGCCAGAAAGATCACTAGGTTCAAAAAAGAATGAGAGAAGTTTTTGGAGGGTCGGTCGGTCAATCAGGGGAGCTGACAGGCTCGTCAGCCCCCTGCGGGAGGGGCTGGCTCCATTCTCCTGGATAAGGTTGCCAGGTGTCTGGTATTGGCCTGGACTGTCCGGTATTTGCAGCCTCTGTCCGGTAAAAAAAAAAAAAAATACCAGACATGTAAAATGTCCAGTATTTTCTATTTTCTTGAACGGAAGGCCGCTTGTGACGTTCTTCCTCTGCCATGTCTGGCAGGGGTGGGAGGAGCAGGGAGCATGGAGCATGGGGATTTAAAGGCACAGTGATTCTTTTTTTTGTGTGCAGTTTTTTTTGCTCAACCAATTTTTTTCCTGCCGTGTTTGGTATTTTTTGTGAAAGTATCTGGCAACCCTACTCTTGGAAGGGCAGGGCCTAGAGTGGAAAGGGCAGGGCAGCCAGCTCCCAGTGCCTCCTGGAAGATGCCCTCTCCCACCTCCCTCCAGGTTTCAGAGCTGGCGTTGCCAGATGGTTTAACAAAAAATACTGAACAACCCCTTCCCCCCCCCCCCAAAAAAAAACCACCGAGAAAAAATTCTGTTGAGGAAAAAAAAAGGGGGGGAGACCAAAGTTAAGGGGAAAAAAGGGCACTGCGCCTTTAAATGGCCCCACGCTCCTCACTCCCCCGATGTGGCAGGGAAAATTGTCCCCATCGGGCTTCTGTTCCAGGGAAACAGGAAATACCGGACATTTCACATGTCCAGTATTTTCTGGTTTTTAACCAGATGGGGGACCCGAGTAATGAATAGTCCGGGCGAAAACCTGGCAACCCTACTCAGAGTGCGCTGCCCGGTGTCCTGATGCTGATTCTAAAGGACTTGGGGCTGCAGGCTGCTATGGCTGTCACAGTAGTGGTGGCGTCTGGGAGCCCCAGGCCCCTTAGAATCGCCAGGCCCCAGGACAATAGCTCCCGGGGGCTGCCGTAAGTGGCAGTTAAGTTCAGGGAGGCAGTCTCATGTTCTGGATGTCCTTAAACCTCTGGCTGTCAGAAGCTGAGCCTGGACAACGGGATGGATCACTCAATGAATTGTCCTGTTCATTCACTCAGTGAATTGCCCTGTTAGTGTATGTCTAGATTACATGGCTCCATCGACAGAGCCATGTAGATGAGTTTACTAGACATAGCAAAATGAAGCGGCGATTTAAATAATCACCGCTTCATTTACATCAAAATGGCCACCGCGCTGTGCCGACGATCAGCTGATTGGCACAGCAGGGCAGTCTAGACGCATCGCGGTCGACAAGGGAAGCCTTTCACGAGGCATACCGGAGCAGTCGACAAAGGCTTCCCTTGTTGACTGCGGCGCGTCTAGACTGCCCCGCTGTGCCGATCAGCTGATTGTCGGCACAGTGCGGCGGCCATTTTTATGTAAATGAAGCGGCGATTATTTAAATCGCCACTTCATTTTGCTATGTCTAGTAAACTCATCTACATGGCTCCATCGACGGAGCCATGTAGTGTAGACATACCCTTAGAAGACAGGACACTGGGCTATAAATGGAGCGCTGGTCTAAACCAGTAAGGCCTCTGCTATATGACCCTGTCCAGTTACTGTCCCTCTCTGATTCCCCTCCCCTTAGGACTGCATTGTGTTTGGCAGCAGCTCAGTCCATGGGATTAACCTTGAATTAGCTCCCCTGCAAAGGCGATCAAAGTGAATAGCTTAAAGGCAGGAGGCTAGTTCTTTCTAGCATCAATATGACACAGAAGCAGGAAATAAATAAAGTGCTTGTACTTAATCCTCTCTCCATCCCTCTCTCCCCCCCACCCTAAAGGCCCTGCGAGGAAACTCTCCAAATTAAACTGTTTCAAGCTCATATTCTGGTGAATGCTACAGAAAGTTCCAAGCAGCGAAATGCCAATGGCTGACTTTTTGGGAGAGGGGAGAGGGTTATTTGTCACAACCCTTGAGAGATGATAGAAATGGGTCAAACACAGCACTGCCTAGCAACATCGGAGAACTGGAGGGGGAGGGGAGGAAGCGGTCCTGTGGAAGAGAGCAGGTTTTCTTGCCAAAAGTCAATTAGTGCTTTACAGTTTGAGTAGGTGATTGCTTCTCATGCAGCTTTTGGAGCTCTAACCCTTCCCACCAGCCCCGGAGAACAGTGTCTTCTGCTCACATTTGCAATGTGCTTGGGGCAGATGGCAGGGAGGGAGGGAGGAGAGAAACCACAAGCCGAAGAGTGTAGCTTCGGTACCGTTCATGTCAACCAAAGAGGAGTAGCTCCTCACTGCCTTGCAACGTGAAAAATTGGAAGTGCAAACGTGCAAGACAAGGCCCAAAGTAAACTCTGTCAATTTCTGTTCAGGGGATAAGACAAGAGTTCCTCTCCCTTTTTGCCCGTGAAATGTTTTTGATAGCAAAGGTGCCCCTAAACCCCCCAGTTTCAGGACACTGGCTATAAGGAAGGTGCGCCATCAGTATTTCTTTCTAATGCAGCACCCTCACAGGAAAGCAAACAAATTTGTGTTGGTTACCAAAGACAACTGTTTCCTCATGGTGAGCTGACTGTGCACTAGGAAGCATCTCTGGAATCTGAGTGTATGTCTACACTGCAACACTATTCCAAAATAACTTAGTCGGCATCTACACAGCAGGCAGTTATTTCGAAATAGTGTGCAAATACTGTCAAGCTAGAGAACTTCTTACTCCGACTCCTGTAACCTTCACTGTACGAGGAATAAGGGAAGTCAGAGGAAGAGGGCTCTATTTTGAATTAAGTGCTGTGTGGGCACTCCCTATTTTGAAATAAGTGACTCAATTTGCGTAGCCTATTTCAAGTTAAGCCCTGCAGTATAGACGCACCCTAAATGTGGAGTGTAGACTTGTGTCATGAGGGCAGCTCTGTAGAGAACAGAGGCAGACATGGTTAAATCCCTTTTGGTGGTTAGTTCAGCCATTGAACTATGTCTATGTGCCAATGTTTTTTCTCTCCTAGCCTTTCTGAACACCCCCAACCTTCTAGCCCTTGTGTCACTGTGGTTGCCATTTGTTGTTGATCCTCTGTAGCTTCCAGTCCTTTCATTACAGTGATTAGCACTGTATATAATATTCACAATCTGCTTGTCCCTTACTTACAAAAGGCTACAGTTAATAATGTTCAAAGCAGAACAGCTGTGTCTGGTTTGGGGTTTGGTTTCTTCACTCTGCCAAAGTTCTCAGATAGGTTTCCCCCTCCACTATAATCTGAAAATCCTTCTCCTTTTCAGGGCCTCTAGCGAATGACATCTGAAGGCGTATTCCCTTCCTTTGCTTTTATCCTAAGCCTCATAAGATTTATGTACATTGAATGGTATAAGCTACTTATCTGCCCTGGCTCTTATTCTGTGTGGGTCCATTTTCCATTGTTGTTCCCTCCTTCCTTACACAGACTGCTCACCTTCATTCGCAGGAGATGACAGCATGGTGCTTTTAGGGCGTGTTCCCTCTTCCACGCCACACTGATCTGTGGAAGTGGAGCATGCATCATGTTGTTTCTCACTAGCATGGGGGCTTTGGTTTCCAGGCAGAAGGGGAGGTCCACTTGAGTTACTCGGCTCCTGTTCCATGCTTATGGCTTTAGCAGATACCATTGAGGTGAATTTGTTGCCAGGCATTCTTGCTCTGTATTTGCATGAGAGTGAAATGTAAAGCCCCCCCAGCCAACGCGGCCTATGGGAACTTCCCTGCTAGGGTGAGTTGTGCTGAGGTAAGGAGAAAGTGCACTCAAGAAGTTTTCAATGTGTGTTTCATGAGAACAGGAGGCTCCTTTAGAAGTTGTTGTTTCCCTGCCGAGCAGTGCCCCTCGAGGCTTCCAGATCCCACCAAATGCTGCGCTGTCCCTTCTCCCCCCAGGAGAGCAAGTTCTGCGCGACCGCCCCTGTTCCAGAAAGAGAATCTAATATTTCCCTTGTAAATAGGTTCATAGCTACTCCATGTGCCCTCTGCATAACGCTCTGGTGTTCGCTATGGGCTCGCGGTGGTATCGATGCATTAAAGCTGCTTGTAGGGGCCACTGAAATGGGCTTTTAATAGAGCGAGGTGGAATTTTAAAAATTGTGCAGCGGGTGAAATCCAGGCTGTGTTGAACCCAAGGGGAATTTGGCCATCGACTTCACGGTGGAGGCAGGATTTCCTGAGTATCCTGCAGGGCCGTCCTTAGGATTTCTGGGGCCTGCGCAGTTCTATGAAATGGTACCTTCATGTCTGACGGCAGCTCGGGGGGATGACGATTTTTTAGAGACGTGATTTTGGAATCTTCAGCAACACACCAACAAAATTGTTTGAAAGCAAATTTTGAACTAAGGCCCTTTGTACCTGGGGTTGGCAAATGCCCGTTGAATGGCTTCAGTACCACTCGAATGGCTTTCCCAGGTTCAGTGTTCTGCTAATCGCTCTGGTGGGCTTTTTCAGTTTTAAGTGAACTAGGTCCTCTGGAAAAAGCAGAGCCACAGACCAGGGATAGGAAGAGGCGGGTGGATGGACATTAAGACCGAGTGGTGCCCCAAATTTTTGGGTGCCCTACACAGCTGCCTATTCTGTGTACAACTAAGAACAAATCTGTATCCAGGTGCTATTTCGAGGGAAGAATTGAGATGACACATTGGTGGGGTGATAAGGATGCCATCAAGAGATATTCCTTAGCTCTGAACCCTGGCCTAGCCTCCCTAAGGTGGGAGGTGAGATTACCTTCATTACTGTGCAAAAGTGCCCTGAGATCCTTGCATGAGCAGGGCAAATTGTTATTTGATACCATGGTTCGTTGTTACCGCTAGATGGCCAGACCAGCAGGGCCACACTAGCCAGACATGGAGTCCTGGGGTTCAGATGATATGGCTCAGTAGGAATACCAGAGGTAGCCAAAAGCATAGGCCAAGA
This sequence comes from Pelochelys cantorii, assembly GCA_032595735.1. Lineage (NCBI taxonomy): Eukaryota > Metazoa > Chordata > Testudines > Trionychidae > Pelochelys > Pelochelys cantorii. The sequence goes on from CM064347.1 coordinate 10,169,484, forward strand.
TGTGACATGTTGGGTTAGAATCAGAGGGGAACAATTTAAACGTAAAGTTTGGCAATCTTGTGAGTAGATTTAAATAGAGCTCTGCTTACTCCTTAACTACTGGGCAAGTATCCCCTGTTTCTAAAGCATCTGTGTTCTTCTACTCCTGTTTTTCCACTGCCCTCCAAGGCTCCCCAGCAGCATGATGCATTGCTCCTGTGCATTGTGGATTTTTTAAAAAATGAAACGCTTTGTAAATCTCGTATGTCAGACGGAGATTTAAATTTATGTTCTGGGAGCCCCTTTTAAACTGGCTGCATATTACGGCACATGTTGAGACATCGTTAAGGGAAAAAAGTCAGAGGAATAATCTGTATTGGCTGCAGCTTCATCGGGTATTGAGAGTTCCATAAATCTCTCCATTCAATTATGCGGCTGGGTTTGAGAATCGCAGATTTACACGCTGACACAGGTCAGGGATTCTGAGATCTCCCCTAGCATGTGACCGGCCTCTGAAATAATGGCTGAGTTACAGTAGGCGGTTGCATATGTCCTGTTTTAACCAGGTGCAATACACCAAATGGGTAGGAAGTATGGAGGTGGGGGGAACATATAGGATTAGTGGGATTTAGGATTTAAATAAAAAAACAAAATCTACCACATGCCCTGACTCTTTGCATCTGCCCCGGGATGTGTAAGTCAGCGGGTCAGTTTCCGGCCCTCTCTGCTGGTCTGGTGTTGAAGGATGCAGACGTCCCAACTCTGTTGACCCCTCTTGCCCGGAAAAGTACCCAAGCTGTTGATGTAAAACAGCATGCATTTAGTTGGGTCCCTTAGGCCCCGTGCCTGCAAAGGGTTATTTGATGGTGAGATTTCTCATGTACCCTAGCTTCAACATGTGCATGGGTCTTTGCAGGATCGAATACTTTGTTTTTTTCCACCTTTTGTCAGTCTAATCCATTTGGACAGTCGAGGCCACTCACAGCAAGGGGAGGGGCAGCTGCCCTGGGGTCCGGTGATTTAAAAGGGCCCCCGGCTTCCAGCTGCCATTGCCCCTCAAATCACTGCTGGAGCCCCCCCAGGCTGGCTGTGGGAGGCTAGCCCTAGCTCCACCCTTTCTTCCTAAGGCCCTGCCCTTTCCGCGGACACGGAGCCGGGCCCCCTCCCACCTTGGCCAGAACCCGGCAAGTTTCTCTGCAACCCTATAGACAGTAAACTCTTTGTGGCAGGAACTGTTTCTACACTAGGCCTGGCAGCTTGGCTTAAGGTACACAACTCCAGCTAGGTAGAATACCTCATCTTAAGCTGAGCTTAGCACTGTCCCCACAGTGGGAAGCTGACAGGAGCAAACAGTCCCATCAGCTTCCCTGACTCCTCGCAAGAGCAGGAGTATTGGATACTGGCTGGGGCACCCTCTGAGTTTGATTTAGTGAGTCTTAACTAGACTCACTAAATTGAACTCCGGAAGACCGAGCGTGGCAATGTCAATCTTCCATAGAATGAAGACAAGGCCTTGGTGTCTGTACAACACCTGGTCCAGTGGGGCCTTAATCTCAGTTGAGGCCTCTAGTTTTCTATGGTCATGCAAATAATACTAATTTCAGAGTTCTTTCTGAACATTTTGTTACCACAGAAGAAATATCATGTAGTGATTAAGTGTCTGGACTGAAATTTAGGAGTCATCGTTTCTGTTACCTGCTCCTGCAACTGACTTGCTCTGTGATCTTGGGCAAGTCACTTTGCTTCTGTTTGTAAAGTAGGGATCATTTGCCTACCCCACAAGAGTGTTCGGAAGCTAAAATAATAATGGTAAATGCTTGGGGAGCCTTAAATAAAAGAGGTGCATGAACACGGGGTCGGTGGGTTCATCAAATGTGAACACTTGTGGTTTGGAGATCATTCTGATTTAGTTGTATTACCATTTCATCTAAGAGCCTTAGTCATGGACCATGAGGCCAGTGCGTTAGGTGCTGTAGAAACACAGAACAAAATAAATTCTCCGTGCCCCAAAGAGCTTACAATCCATGTACAGGACGCTCTCTAGTCCATCTCCCTGGGGACCTAACCAGTGCCAAACCAGAGAATTTTTCCAACAAAACTTGAGGAACGTCCACACAGCAATTGCATTCTTCCACAAGAAAATTGAAAGAACAGAGGGGTTTTTCCGACATTGGTAATCCTCATTCTACGAGGAAGAAGCCTTTTTCTGAAAGAGCTCTTCTGCAAAAAGGCATGTGTGGATGGGGAAGAGAGAGTTCTTTCAGAAGAAGAGGAAAGAGGAAAAAGCACAAGTGCCCTGGTGGCCATTCCGTCCATAACAATTACAGCTTTCATGCAAGAGAGTATCCATTCAGTCTGGCTGAAACAAAAAACAGGACTATGTAGCACTTTAAAGACTAACAAGATGATTTATTAGGTGATGAGCTTTCGTGGGCCAGACCCACTTCCTCAGATCAAATTGTGGAAGAAAATAGTCATGACCATATATACCAAAGGCATACAATCAAAAAAAGTGAACACATGTAAAAAGGACAAATCAAATTTCAGAACAGAGGGGGGATAAGGAGGGGGGGAGGTAAATGTCTGTGAGCTAATGATATTAGAGGTGATAATTGGGGAAGCTATCTTTGTAATGGGTAAGGTAATTAGCGTCTTTGTTAATACCCCGGCGTAAAGTGTCAAATTTAAGCATGAATGACAGTTCAGAGGTTTCTCTTTCAAGCCTGGTGTGAAAATGTCTTTGAAGCAGTATGCAGGTAATCAAGTCATTGAGACAATGCCCTTTCTGTTGAAATGGCAAGAAACTGTTTTTTCTTTGTGATACTGTCTGATATCCGTTTTGTGTGCATTGATTCTTTGGCGAAGCGTCTGAGACATTTGTCCAATGTACATAGCAGATGGACACTGTTGGCACATGATGATATAGATTATATTTCTGGATGAGAGCAGGAATATGTGTTCTTGATCTTATAACTGAATTGGTCTGGACGCTCTCTTTTGAAAAAGCATATCGCTTTTTCAATGCACTTTGGCAAGGTGGAAGCTCTCTTTTGGAAGAAGTTTTTGTGGAAGATCTCTTCCGAAAAAAGCTTCTTCTGAAAAAAGCCTGTAGTTTAGATGTAGCCCGAGAGCCTGGCCTGGTGTCTGTAAAGAAACTTTATGGAACTGCGGGAAACTTGGCCTCACCCATTAAAGTGGACATCTGGCTAACTAAAATTATGCTGGACCATGGATGTTGCTGGACCAGAGAGTGCTGGACTAGAGAGGTTCAACCTGTATAAGATAAGAGACAGCAGATGGATCGACAGACATATGGGGAAATACTAGGAACCAGACAATACAAGTCATTTGGATAGGCATGGATATTAGCACACAAAGGCTGGCCGTTGTCACAGAAGCCAGTTATGCAGTGTTATGGCCCTGGCAGGATGTGCTGTGAGCCACGTTGGACAAATTAAATTAATTTCTCAGATGACGGCGGGGAGGGGGCATTATTTTTCCTTTAAGCCGTCTGAGCTCTCGGTTGCTTGTTGCTTTCAGGCAGAGTGTGAACTGCTCTTGCAATTTGCCACGCTAACCCCGTGTAAAATGCAGATCAGAGCCACAGTGATTAGGGAGGGGAAAAGCCTCTTAAGACGCCATGGGGATTGCTGCCTATCACGTCAAGGAAATACTCGGTTGCAGTAGGGCCCGTTGTTTAGCAGCCTCTGCATTGAGCGGCACGCATGCAGGATCTGTGGGGTGCGCACACCATTTACCTTCGTATTTACTGAACCTCCAGAGCCTCTGTTTGGTACTGACCTCCCCTTGCAATGTCTGGTTTGAATGCATGGCATGTAGCATACAGCCAGGAGGAAAGGTACCCTGCTGACCAGTGAAGTCCCCGGTACCTTTTGCAGTTGGCTTTCTGAGCATTGTTGCTTTAACACCCAGCTACGTAGGGTCACACGAGGGAAGTGAGTTAACAGAAATGAATCAGAGGGGAAGTACCATGTGGGGAGGGAGAAACTCTAGGACACAAGATGAACTTTAAAATAGCAGTCGCCCTGTCATTCATGCCTGTGCCTCAGACAGCATCCATGGCTTTGACGCCCAGCAGGCCCAGCTCCACAGGCCATCTGTAGTTTGGGGAGGCAACCAAATACATGGTATAACCAGTGCACCTGGGCTGCTTCTGCAGACCCCTCACCTCTCACCAGCCTCCCACTCCTACCCCTATGCCGGGCTTGTGCTAGAGGTGTTCCCATGAGCCCCTGTCAGGTTTTTGCTAGACGCTGTATGGAGCAGGGGGGCAGAACTGGCCTCTTAAACCCACATGGCCTCAGTGACTATCCATGGCCACCGTGCCTTTGGAACCTGAAGGGGGGTTCCAGATAGGGATGGTAAATATTGGTTAATTGAATAGTCGAGTACCCTCATGAATTCTTATCGGTTAATTGACTATTCTATAGTCAGTGCACTCCAGCCTCACTCCCGGGGAGCCCCCTTCCACTCCGTGCTACTGCCTTTGTATCAGAGGCAGCAGCATGCGGTGCCAGGCGGGAGCTGGTCCATGAGGGGATACAGTTTAAAAACCAGCTCCCCTCACAGACTGGCTGCCTGTCGCCTGTCGCCCTGGATCGAGAATCCATGTTACACCCACATCTTGAATACGGTGTATCGATGTGGTCGCCTCATCTCAAAAAAGATATCTTGGCCTTGGGAAAGGTTCAGAAAAGGCAACAGAAATGATGAAGGGTTTGGAACAGTTCCCATATGAAAAGAGATTAAAGAGACTAGGACTTTTTGTCTTAGAAAAGAGGAGACTAAGGGGGGATAGGATAGAGGTCTATAAATCATGACTGGTGTGGAGAAAGTGAATAAGGAAAAGTTATGTACTTGTTCCCATAATGTAAGAGCTAGGGGTCACCATGTAAAATTAACAGGTAGCAGGTTTAAAACAAACAAAAGGAAGCTTTTCTTCATGCAGTGCACAGTGAGCCTGTGGAACTCCCTGCCAGAGGAAGTTGTGAAGACCAGCACTTTAACAGGGTTCAAAAAAGAACTAGATAAATTCATGGAGAACAGGTCCATCAGTATTTATTAGCCAGGATGTGTAGGAATGGTGTCCCTTGCCTCTGTTTGTCAGAGGCTGGGAATGGGTGACTGGGGAGGGGTCCCTTGATGATTCCCTGCTCTTTTCATTCCCTCTGGGGCACCTGGAATTGTCCACTGTTGGATGACAGGATACTGGGCTGGATGGACCTTTGTTCTGACCCCGTATGGCCGTTCTTATATAGCCACATTGCAAGCTGTTAGAGGTAGGGGCTAGCTTTTTGTTCTATGTTTTGTACAGCATCTAGCACAGTGGGCTCCTGGCCCATAATAAGGACTGCTATGTGCTTCTGCGACACAGATGACAATTTAACAACAGCCAGAGCATTGAGCTCTGGGACTCGGGTACACACCCCATAGAGACAAGAACTTGGCAGGAAGTTAGGAGCTGGATTCAGATGCAGACTTTTCCAAAGTCCTGATGTCTTTTGAGCCAGACCCATCTCTGTTCAGAAAGTTACCGAAAAACAAACTGTCGGAAAAGAGAAGGGAAGCTGGAGGTCTCAGCATGCACTGAGAAGTAATGGCACAGTGGATAAGCAGACGCCCTCTACTGGGCTGGATTGGAGCATCTCAGTCAGTGGAGAGAAGAAAAATGAAGGGGTGTCCAGATGAAAAATCAACCCAGGTTCTTTCCTCCTGCATGAACAGGGACTTCAGAGCAATTCAGAGCCGGGGAGTGGTAGCCGTGCTACCACTTAACAGCTGGCCTCAGCCCCGCAAATGTGGATGCAGGGATGTCAACAGGCCCGTGTTGGAATTATGCCAGGGCTCGGCATTGGAGGGAACAGCCCTGGTACTTTGCGTCACGGGAGGGCAGATGAATCGAAAATTCCCTTCCGTTCCCCACCAGCCTCGCTGTGGCCGCCAAATTTCTCACACGGGCGCGAACACGCTGCTGTGAATACCTCAGCTGTTACAAAAGCGGCGCTGTAAAGAAGTGCTAATCCTCCCTTGGGCGGTTCGAGGGGGGAGGGAAGAGCTAGCTGTTTGCTTTGCGCATTCCCATGGGTTTTTTTATAATGAGGAATAACGACTGGCAAATGTTTGGCCCTTCAATCCTCTCCAGGCTGCTGATTTACGGCGAGTACTGCAGCCACATGGAATGCGCCCAGAATACCCTGAACAGCCTCCTGGCGAACAAAGAGGATGTTCGGCAAAGAGTGGAGGTAAGCGGGGGTGAGGGAGACTGGGGTGGTTGATGCACGGGCCGGTGGGTCCAGCAGCGCTTTTGTCTTCTGCCTGCTTGCTTGGAGCGACTTCCTTGTGCGGTTTGGAAACTGCTGCTGGGTGGGAATAATTATGGAAAATCCCCAAAGAGTTTGGATTCAAAAGGGGAAAGAAATGGGGGCTGATTCTGGGGCAGCGCAAGGGCGTTGGCGGGCAAAGGTAGTTCCACGTCAGCTTTCAGTCCCTCAGATAAGGAGTCTGCCAGTGAACCCCCTGCCATAAATTAGAGCAGCCGAGGCACGCTTAACTTGGGCTGCTAAGCAGCCCAGAATCTCCATAGCACATCACCCCCACACCCGTCATCTGCCTCCCACTCCCACCCCTATGCAGGCCCTGGGCTAGAGGGGTTCCCACTAGCCCCCTTGTAGCTTTTTGATAGCCACCGTATGGAGAAGGGGACAGAATCAGCCTCTTACACTTGTATGGCCTCCATGGTGCAAGGCTTAAAGCCACCATGTGTAGACTGTTTTAATGATTGTGTTTCAATTCCCCCCTCCCCTTTTAATACTCTGGCTTTATAGCAGGAAGGCCCCAAAGTCTTCCCCCAGCCAGCTGGTTGTGTCCCAGTAAATGACTGCCAGGGATGATGAAAAAGATTTCATAGGAAAAGACCCGATTCATTGTCCCCTTCAAGCATCCTCAACGCCCATTTGGACATTGGTGGATTTTCATGGTGGATTTTCAGGCCAGAAGAATTGTCCTCTCTGACCTCCTACCTAACACAAGCCAGAGGATTTCACCCCTCCATTCCTGTATGGAGCCCCAAGGGAGATCTGCGATTGGCCCCTGGTTCATTCCTCCCGTCTCCCCAGTAAAAAGGGTGCAGTAGTGGATTGGCCTTGCTTAGGAGAGTGGGTTTCCCACACAGCCTGTCTTACCCACCTGCCATCTTTCCCTCCATGAAACCCACTTCTTCACACTTCATTGCTCAAACGCGTACTTGGGCTGCCTATGCCAACAACCTTCGGCCCGGGTACCGCTCCCCAAACCCGAGAGAGTCGCCTCCCAACCTCCGTGACGGCGCCACCCCCGTAATATGAAATCGCTCCCTGCCTCCAGCATCGGGGCATTCTAGGCCCACTCCAAAAGCAGTGGGCATCTGCCCATCAAGTCCAGTGGTATTCGGATCCATTAAAACCAGCCCGTGTGGCCGGTGCTGAATTTCTGGAAGAGGTGGGCATGATGCTGGAGCCAGGTGCATTGCAGGCTGGCTGTGCCCAGACTTGGCGTTAGCCCAGCCCGTCCTCCCTCGGATGCTCCAGTTTTGTGCCTCTCTGGAGCAGAGGGTTTGGACCACATTCAGTCGTCGCACAAGCTGTTACCACCTAATGAAGCCAGTTCAGACTGGACCTCCTGACCCTGACTAGGTGGGGACTGACTTATCCTCTGACCTGTGTTGTGTGCTCAAATGGCTCCTTGGGGCTAAGACAGTGAGACCAGCCAACCCATTTCCTCTTTACAGCCATAGGAATCTCTGTTGAATGGGCTAATCAACTCGGGGTGAGTGCTGTATTAGTCAAGGCTCTTCTCTGGCCCCCCTCATGGCCATATCTAAGCACCTTGCAATCTTTCCTGTCTTTGTCCTCATAGCGCCTCCGTGAGGGAGAGGGGCCGGAAAGGACAGGCCATGTGAGCTGCTAGTTGCTTCCAACTGAAATTCCTGCTTGGTGTGTGATGTTAATCTCAAGTTGCAGGGCTGCCTGTGCATGTTACTTTATTGTCCACAAATGGCTTCTGATTCGCAGGGCAAATGCAGCAATGTGATTATGAACTGAACTGTTTTATATAACCCCCCCTCCTGGCTCTCACATCAAAATATTACCATCCCGAACGTGCCCCGTATACACAGCACTGCTGCTGTGACCTCAAGTTGTTCATCCATTTCTCCTTATTTAATTACATTTCTGCTTGTTAGCAGAGCCTTTCTCTCTGCCTAGTCTAATAAATACATCAGGCCCATCACAACGCACTGTAATCTTATTGCTTAGTGGTGTCTGGGATAAGGGAGTTTCTTTCTTTCTTTCTTTCTTTCTTTAGGTATGTCTACACTACAGAGTTTTTTAAAAAAAAAGTGGCCTTTTTTCGAAAATACTTCCCCTGCATCTAGACTGCTGCTGCGTTCTTTCAAAAGTAAATTGAAAGAACGTGGCAGTTTTTTTGACCGTGGAAAGTGCTTTAAAAAAAAGGCGCTATGTAATGCAAACTGCTTTTTCGAAAACTACTGGTTGTAGCCTAGATGCTCTTTTTCAAAAGAGGCTTTCAGTCTAGACGTAGCCTTTCTTTCTTTCTTTCTTTCTTTCTTCTCCCGCCCTCCCCCCCCCCCCGTAGATTTGGGGCAGTCCCTCCCTATGGCCTAGTCACTACTTTGTGGCTAGGATTTCCATCAGAACTGACCCATACTGCCCCTGAATCAGCTGGCATGGTCACAACTTCTGAAACCCAGAGGAACTCCCCAGAAGACTGGGTAGTCTGCTCCCTAGAACTCCTGTTCTCTGCCTGGAGAGAGGAAATAAGGGTATATAAGAACATAAGAATGACCATACTGGGTAAGACCAAGATCCATCTAGGCCAGTATCCTGTCTTCCGACAGTGGCCAATGCCAGGTGCCCCAGAGGGAATGAACAGAACAGGCAATCATCAAGTGATCCATCCCCTGTTGCCCATTCCCAGCTTCTGACAGAGTCTAGGGACACCATTCCTACCCATCTTGGCTAATAGCCATTGATGGACCTGTCCTCCATTAATTTATCTGGCTCTTTTTTTGAACCCCGTTAAAGTCTTGGCCTTCACAACATCTTCTGGCAAGGAGTTCCACAGATTGAGTGTGTATTGTATGAAGGGACTCAACCCTAGGTCTCCCACATGCAGAGTAGCACAAATAGCTCTGCACGAGTGGAAGTGATAGGAGGTACTGTACAGCCTCAGTGCCCCTATTGGAAAAATGAGGCACTAACAACACATTGTGCTTTGAGAGTTTACAGAAGCAAACCAAAGCAGCTTTAGAAGAATGTTTCCCCACCTCTTGATTCATTTTGTTTTGGTTTTAGGAATGCACATTAAAGGTTCAGGATGGGAAGTTTAAATTGCAAGATCTGTTGGTGGTTCCAATGCAAAGAGTCTTGAAGTATCATCTCTTGTTAAAAGTAAGTGTTTCAGTCTCAAGAATTTTCTTGTGATGGCCACTTTTGCTGTAGCATCTGTGGCCTTTTCCCGTAGCAAATGGAATCAATATTGGATAGCACAGAACATTTTTTCTTTAAACAAAACAATGACTACTTAGCACAACATAATGTTTGTGCCCTCTTTTAAAGTACCAGAGTAATTCTGTAATAGTTAGCCACAAGAGGCAGTTAATGAACATAAAATAAGCTTTCATATAATCTGATTATGTGTGAAATTCCTCCCGCCAGCTCTGTGTAACAAATCCACTAAGCACCAACAGCTTTGCTGGTTCCTTTCCTTAAAGCTGCCAACTGCTTGTAGCTGTGTGTTCACAGTGGCAGGCAGTAATTGCTTTATGTCTTGTTGTGTGCACCGTTACATGAGTTGGCTAGTGGTGTGTGAAACTTTGCTAATGCACTTGGAATATTTCTTACAGGAGCTTCTCAGCCATTCGTCTGATCGGCCAGAAAAGCAGCAACTCAAAGAAGCTTTGGAAGCCATGCAGGTATGAGTGCCGCCGTCCACCTGCAGGGAATGGATAGAAGCTGTGTACCCTTCAACTTTTGGTTGCAATGGTGGAGATAAATCAGCGTCTAAGCTATTATTGTTTATCTGTGTTTCAGTAGCACCAAGAGGTTGGTGCCCCGTTGCATTAGGCATAGTACAAACACATAACAGAAACCGTTCCTGCCCCAAAGAGCTGAAAGTCTAATGACGTATTTCTGCAAAGATAGTGACACTTGCAAAGAGTTCAGACAAAGCCATTTCCAATAGCTCGGCTTAGGGGTGTTAAGATTCCGTAAGCATGCTTCTTATTTGCTTTGCAAAAGCTGCAGGCGAGAGATGGGTATCCTTAATCAGATGCAGTATTTCTACCTGCAGGGAAGGAGTAGGAAGGTCAATTATTCATAGAAAAAACTTGAGAGGGAAACATGTAACATACCAGGGCAAAGGAAAGAGATGTCTTTTCCTTTAGAATATGCATATGTACTCTAGTTGCTATTACAGGTTGAACCTCTCTAGCCCAGCGCCCTCAAGACCTGACTGGTGCCAAACCAGAGAATTTGCCAAACCATGGGAGGTTAATATTATCTAGCCACATCTCCAACACTTCCACTGCTCACTGGGCTCTTAGAAGACATTTAGGGACAAATTAGAGCTAAACAACAGCTCAGAACACCAAAATCCAGGACTTTGTAAACAAACCCCCAGACAATGTAAAAGGAAAATTCCCCATCTGCTCCAGCCCAGTGGTATTCGGATCAATACCAGATGATAAACAAACAAACTTTATGGGTCCATGGGAAACTTAACCACACCCATAATAAGTGGACATCCATCTAGTTAAAATCATGCCGAACCATGGATGTTGCTGGACCAGAGAGGGCCAGACTAGAGAGATTCAATGTGTAGAAATGATTTCATAACAAATGCATACATAGCTGGCACTGTTATCTCTGCTCTAAAGTCTATTGGGAAACTGGTATTGGTTGCCGATTTTGCACTGATAACCTTGGTATGTAAATGTACTTTGACAAATTCAGCTTTCGCTAAATCTGGAGTGACTCCATTGGCATGTGTGGTGTTACTTTGAATCTGTACCAGTGTTGTGGAAATGAGTCCCTCTTGGTGTGTTTGTGTGCTGTATCTGCATGGAGCCTACATGGGGGTGCACCATCATCCAGATCCAAATACCACTGGACTGGAGCAGAAAGGGAATTTTCCTTTTACATTGTCTGGGGGGGTTGATGGACCATGGCTTGTCCACAAAATGGAAATTTCTGGGTGTTTGAAAATGTTGGGGGTTTCAACAAAAACTTTGGAAACCCCCAAATTGGAGAAAAATTGCATCAAAAGCAAATAAATACATTTTTGTCAGTGTTTTCTGCATGCCTATAGTTTTAAAGCCATGTAAACTCAGAGCAAAATCTGCCTGTAAAACCAGTCCTTCAACCAAGATTATCTTCATGACCACACAGAACATTTACCGGGGTGCTGCACTCTATGTTCTGAAATCACGCTGTCTGAGGATCAGCTATTTTTTTTCTAACACCACTTCATTTCCTAGGACTTCAGCAACCTTCAGTGACCTTGTGAGTCATTATCCCTGCAAGCTAGTACACCCAGTTAGTGTGGAGGTCACAGGAAAGTGAAGAAACAACAAATGGTCTGGTAGCACTTTGTAGACTAACAAAACACGTAGAAGGTATCATGAGCTTTCGTGGGCACAGCCCATGAAAGCTCATGACACCATCTATGTGTTTTGTTAGTCTATAAAGTGCTACCAGACCATTTGTTGTTTTTTCCTGTACAGATTAGCTCAGCTACTCCCTGAAGAAAAGTGAAGGTTGTTTGAAGGACATTACAATCTGGATGACCCAGGATCAGGTTTTCCATGTCAAGTATCTTGGGCTACAAAGCAGATCCCAAGTGCAATATTCTAAAAAGAACTATCTGAGAGAACCTGCAGGCTCCTGGCACAACTGAAATTGAGGGGTGAGGGGACAATGTCTATGCCAGGTGTTGAGTCATCTGTGATTTACCTTCTCTGGTTTGGGTTGAGCCTTCTTAAAACAAAGCTATTAAACAGTCATCGACCCGTGTTGACATGCTCACCTTACAAAGCTGAACTCAGGGGTTCCAAAAATGCTGCCTGTGAGACACTGAGGCCTCGTCTTCCCTTACCAGGAGATAGATGCTCTGGAGATCAATCTCCAAGGGGTTGATTTAGTGGGTCTAGTAAAGGGTTGATTGTGCTCCTGTTGACTCTGTATTCCACTGGGTCAGGAGGAGTAAGGGGAATCAATGGGAGAGTTTCTACCATCAATAGGGTTGCCAGATGTCCGGTTTTGAACCGGACAGTCTGGTATTTGAGGGTTCTGTCTGGGAAACAAATCGAGAAAATACTGGACATATAAAATGTCCGTTATTTTCTAATTAGGTAAGTTTTATTATTATTAGGAGTATCAGTACATAGTTGCGTACTGCCTGGCTGGTAGACACGCTCATGCTCTGTGAGTGTGTCTACCAGCGTGGCAGTACGCAACCACGCGAGGCGGGGTGGGGGCGGAGCGGGTAGCGCCCCGGGATCTGTATGTGCCCGGGTCAGTCCCGCTCCCAGTTGGCCGGTTCTGTCCCCGCGCTCCCCACCCGGCCAGCCCCGGTCCCCCTGACCAGCCCTGCTTCCCACTGGCCGGTTCTCCCCCCCGCCCCCCATCTCCCCCGTGGTGACAGTTTAAAAAAGCAGGCGAGTCACAGAGACATGTTCTTGCATTACAGGAGTCAGTCTTTCCTTTGGTTGACTCCTCTGGAGGCTGTGTGATGTGGCAGAGACCAGGCTTTGTTGAATAAGACACCTTGTAACACTAGTAATAACATCTTGGGGGAGGAGAAAGGGGGCCGTTGTCCCGGAGCCTGGTGATTCAAAGGGGCATGGAGCTCCAGTTGTGGCCACTGCTGTTGTGACAGCGATACCCCCAGTGTCCCAAGCCCTTTAATTTGCCATCAGAGCACCAAGCAGTGCTCCAGGCAGCCTGGAGCAAGACCACCGTGGGCTGGCTGCCCTCAGCCCTGCCCCTTCTACCTGAAGCCCCGCCCCTTCCAGCAATGTGGAGCCACACACCCCATCTTGCCCAGGGGCCCAGCCTGGCTGTCGGCTCCCCTGCTTGGGCTGTGCTAGTGGTTCAGCATTTTCTTTATGAAGCTGCCAGTAACCGTCACCCAGGATTTTTTTCCCCCGTTTTCACGCCATCACGAGAAGGTAGATCTGAATGAGTGTCAGACTTGCCAGGGTCATACAAAGCAGCAACATTTTCCTTCAGTTGGTATGTAAATCTCGGTTCAGTTTTCAAAGGGTTTATTTCATCTAGCTTCTGGCCTTGTTCTTTAGTTGGAGGAGTCTGGCGTGCCTATACTCAAGTGGGGGGACACCCAGATGTCTAGATAACCAAGCCTAGAGCTGCAGTGTCCCAGTGGCTTCACCCTCACCTCTCATTTTCCCACGCACCATCACTTGCACGAGGTAGCAGGAGGATTTGCACGAGGCAATGGCATGTGTGCAAGATTTGCACGGTAGATGTTTGGCAAGTGGACAATCCCACCGCCTGGACACTCCGTCTTGCACGCAGATCACTGTGTGCAGTGCAGAGGCCGCTGTAATGCGTGTGACATGGTGAAATTGGCACATCCTGACCATCCTTGACAGGCACCTCCTGTCCAGCTGACTGTTCACTGTAGGCCTCCCAGCAGCGCTTCTCCCATGGGGGCATGATGGCATGTTCCAGAGAAGGAAGCAGATGAGAATGCTGGGGGTAGAAGCTTCCCATGACTGTGACATGCAGGGGAATTCTGCTTCACCTGTTCACTTTTCCTTCTTTGTGTCATCCTAGCTGTTCCTGACACTGGCTCTTTGAAGGGGTATTATGTGTTGTTATATAAGTATTGTCACTTAGGCTAGTGATTATCATCTCTGATTAATCCTTGCTGTAGAAGTTTGCACCTGAGGGGATGTCTTGAAAAATTCAGGGCTGTTCAGATTTAATCCAAGCTGACAAGAACTATAGTTGAGGGAAAAGAGACAGAGGAGCCTAGGGGTGTGTCTAGACTACAGGGTTTTGTCGACAAAAGTGGACTTTTGTCGACAAAACTATACCTGTGTCTACACTGCCGCTGAGTTCTGTCGACATAATGTCGACAGAACTCAGCAGTTTTGTTGACGGCTGTAAACCTCATTCTGTGAGGAATAATGCCTTTTGTCAACAGAGTTCTGTCGACAGAAGGCGTTATTGCATCTACACTGTCCTTTGCGTCCTCACTGTCATGTCGACAAAATGGCTTGCTTTGTCGACAGAACTGGATGTAGTCTAGACACACTCTGTAAACAGAAGCTTTGTTGACAGTATCTGTCGACAAAACTTCTGTCAACAAAAACCTGTAGTCTAGACATAGCCTAGATGACAGGCTACATATATAGGCCACAGAATGTAATATCCAGAGGTTCGAATTAGCAGGCTAGTGAAGACAGCTAATTCGAAGTGAGACGGGAGCTCCGGTCGATGCCGGTAACCCTGCTTCCATGAGGAGTAAGGGAAGTCGAAGGGAAAGTGTTCGTCCTTCGACTTCCTGCAGAGTGGACAGCGCTGAAAGCCGAGTTAAGCGACTTCGACTTCAGCCACACAATTAACATAGCTGACGTTGCGTATCTTAATTCAACTTTGTCCTTTTGTGTAGACATACCCCAGGAGACGTCAAAGATGCGCTTGGTTAGTCTGTTCCCAGTTCCACTAAAGTTCTCCTGGGATTGGAAGAATTCTTTTACAGAGGCCTCAACCATTTGCAGTTGGGATGTTAGGGTATATCTATACTAGCCCCCTAGTTTAAACTAGGGGGCTAGTGTAGACATACCCTTAGAGGTTTTGTGTTGAGGGGTCCTATAGCAAGATGCTTTCAGTCATGTTGCTGAAATAGACCCTGATCCAGCAAAGCACTTAAGCACATGCTTAAAGGTAAGCATGGGCGTAAGGTACACTGAAGTACATGGGAATGCTGACCGGTTTTAAAGAGTTTGGTGGATTGGGACCAGAGTGCCAAAAAGGATCATGTAGAGACCTGGTCTTTGTGTAAAGTAAACTGCTGTCTGCTTAGTTAATGTACAGCTGGAGGATGGGCAGAGGTATGGTGATTAAGATGCATGTGGTTCTTGGATGATGATAAGGAAATGCCAGGTGAAGAAGGCGTTGAAAGAAAAGGCAGCAGTGAGGTGCAAGGCGTTGGGTGAGAATGGAGGAGAAATCAAAGAAGGGGCTTTCTGATGCTTTTCAGCTGATTATGCTGGATGGAACTGGAACGTCAACTCAGGTAGCAACCAGATTAAAAGTCAGGGCTGTGCTTCCGTCTAAGTCAGCTATACGTTCCAATGCTAATTTCATGCATTGCCCTCTCCTGCAGCGGAGTTGCCGTTCATGTGTGTTGTTTACCTCCCACACACACAGGCAAATCCTAGAGGGGCACCTGGGGAAAGGATGGGCCAAGACTCTTAAGGAGTCTCAGAAGAGTTGAATGATACAGCAGGCAGAGCACTGAGCTCGTTTGCTGTGTGAGCAGTGTACTGATGCAGAGATTATAGACAGTGATACCCAACATGCTTGGGCGGCTTGCTCACTGGGTTTTAATGGACTGATTATTGTTTTAAATCCAGCGGAAATACTTTGAACTAGTTCCATTTTCCCACATTTTTTATTTTCTCGGCTGCAGCCAAAGTGCTACATGTTTGTTTTAATTCCTGCAGAGCAGTTGATATCATCACTTTCTGAAGTGATTCCTGAAGTCGGGTGGTGCTTTTTCTTTTTTCTTTTCTTTTCTTTTCTTTTTAAGGATTCTTGATTAGAAAGGAAACAGGAATGCTGACCCAGCATTTGCTTTTTTTCTTAAGGACTTGGCCATGTACATAAATGAAGTCAAGAGAGACAAAGAAACCTTAAAGAAAATATGTGAATTTCAGAAGTCTATAGAAAACTTGGTGAGTTTGAAAGTCTTCTCTCTTACCCCCCAATATGCCCAAACTTTTATTTTGTCTTTATTAATGTACTGGGACTCTCCACACACATATTAACAAATCTTACTCATCACCTGTGCTTGTTTTCTTTAGAAGACCCATTTGTATTGATCGGCCTCTTTTCATTATCTGTGTACTAATTTTGTTCAAATTCCAAAAAGGGAACCCTGACATTATAAAACCCACTTGATTCTCATGTGAGGCTGTCATTCCTCCCATTGAAAGGATTTCCCATCCTTCATTTCTCCATGCTGCTAAAGTTGGTGGAGTGTCCTGTCCTGAAAACAGATTTTTACACTACTGCTGTTTAAAATATTTTGATTTTGCTGTTTAGCGGGTAGAGAGAGGAGATGAATAAACATTTTTATGAGCAAGAGGGTAGTCTGGTGTACAAGTGAGAGAACAGCACAGGTAATGTATTCCCAAGAACATAACTCCAAAAACACGGGCCAGGCATTCATCTTTCAAACCACATGGGGGAACGAGCAGCTGAAGTCAATGAGAGCTGTGTACACTCAGCACAGCCCCCCTCACTGTGTTATCCTGAGTCTGCCTGAGCATGCCGTCAAATTTAATGGATGATTTTGTAACAGACTGAGACAGAATCCCTAGTTTTCAAGAGAAACCTGAGAAAACTCGTAAGCAGGGTGGAGGCCTTTCCGGCTCAGAGGTTTTGATGGAATAGTCTTGATATAAGCCATGATTTGTATGAGAAATGAGTAAGATGTGTTGCTCTTTAAACATGGGAATGTGAATGGGTGCCTTAAGCATCTGCTTTTCCCTGCTGAGGTCTGAGAGTTGGTGGTGACATGCAGAAGATGAAATGTTAGCAAAGCAATCGTTTCTTTCTTCCAATCAATCCCACTCCCCCCATCCCCACACTCTGCTCTGTGTTTAATTTCATTGCTTTGTTGTGGAAGTTATGGATTTACTCTTGTTCTGTGTATGCAACCCATGTTGCACACCAATGAAATAACCCAAGTCTCTTTGCCCAGCTGTATAAAATATGTATTTTGCTGATCAATGACAAAGCTTCAAGACTTGTTTTAAAATAAAAACCGAGCATGCTGTAGGTGGAGTGTTTCGTATCACTTGATGAGCGTGCTGTATTGAGTAGCATTTGCAAAGGCTTGGGGGCTGAGGCTACGTCTACACTACAGGGGTTTTGCGCAAAACCAACCATTTTTGTGCAAAAACCCACACAGTGTCCACACCTCAAGCGCGTTTTTGCGCATGTAAATTTACAGTGAATCAACAGAACAGAGGGCTTTTTGTGGTATAGGTATTCCTCTTTCTACAAGGAATACCTCCTTTATGCGCAAGAGCTCTTGTGCAAAATGGTGTGTGTGGACAGGAAACAGGGGTTTTTTGCACAAAAACAGCCTATTGAAAGAAGCACAGGTGCCCTGGTGGCCATTCTGTGAATGGCAATCAGAGCTTTCTTGTGAGAGAGCGTCCATGCAGTCTGGACGCTCTCTTGCGCAAAAGTACATCACTTTTCCGATGCGCTTTTGTAGTATGGACGCACTCTTGTGCAAGAAGTTTTTGCGGAAGATCTCTTCCGCAAAAAGCTTCTTGCGCAAGAAGCCTGCAGTCTAGACGTAGCCTGATCCTGGTCTCTGACTCTGCCCCACACCTGTGGTTTTTGTTCCAGATGGGAGCCAACATTGGAAGAGCTGTATTGTCTGGTTCCAGTGAAGTTTCAATGGCAAATCTCATGAGAGCCACTGATATCATGAGATTTCTGCCCCCCAGAATGGAAACCTTGCAAAAATTACTTGACCACTCAACCTTTGTACCCAGATCCTTGCCTTGAGTTGTCATCAAACCCAAACATGAGCCTCTCATTAATCAGGGTCCTAACATCACTTCTAGGGTTTTCTTCTATAGTAACTATCCCTATGGGAATTCCATCTGGTTTTAGGGGATACTGTTTATATGCCATTCAAGACAGACCCCATAGTACCATCTCACATGAGTGCACCTTCTCAGTTTAGTGTTTTTGGAATGTTCTCCCTCTGTGTATTCGAGTCCATCACGTTACTGCTGAGGCAATTCAATTTTTGGTTACGTGTTTTGGTGAGCAGGGGTGCTGTCCTTTGTCAGGGGCCCCTTTTGGAATCTGAGCAGGGCTCGGAGTCGCTGAATGATGAGTGGGTTTATTGACTTTTGGAAGCTATCTCATTTGTTTCTGCCCCATTCGGAGAGTTTTGGGGTTCAGAACTAAAAACCTTTCCTTGCTAACATTCATTTTTCTATCTGCAGCAAGGGAAACTGGAAGAATTCGGGAGGCCAAAGATAGATGGTGAACTTAAAGTCCGTTCAATAGTGAACCACACGAAGCAGGACAGGTGAGCTAATGAAGGAACAAAGACATAGACAGCGAAAAAGAAAACATTCTCCCAGAAACCCAAGTTACGGGAAACACCATGCAAAATGCTACGGGCAGCACAGGGCCCCTTATTGCCGTGCGCCCAGCATAGAGTGCCCGAATGTCCCGATTTTATGGAGAACATCTCGATTTTGGGACTTTGTCTTATATAAGTGCCTTATACCCTGTCCTGATTTTTTACACTTGCTGTCTCATCAACCTAGCCTGGGGGCTCTAGGGCTGTGTCTAGATTACATCCCTCTTTCGACAGAGGGATGTAAATTAAGCACTTCAAAAATGCAAATGGAGACAGGATTTGAATTTCCCGCACTTCATTTGCATAGTCACATAATGGTGCTCTTTCAAAAAAGACCAAGGTTTACAGGATCTTTCAAAAAAGCCTTCCCTTTTCCCTTTTCAAAAGAACCGTGTCTAGACTGCGGTTTTACTTTCGAAATAGCACTCCCTTATATTTAGTTGAGTGACACTAGCAGAACATTTGGTCTCATTTAGCCCCACATTTCATCCTCATTAATTTGGTCATTCCTGACATTTGCACTGATGCCAAGAGCGTTCAATGTTCAATCATTCTACAGCGAGCGACCTTTAATTGTCTTGACTGGGCAGTATTCTCTGCTGAGTGTTCTGTGAAAGGTGTGGATAATTCGATGTTGGATTTGGTTTCTGGCAGGTATTTATTTTTGTTCGATAAAGTGGTCATCGTCTGCAAAAGGAAAGGGTACAATTATGAACTGAAAGAAATTATCGAGCTACTTTTCCATAAGATGACTGATGATCCCATGAATAATAAGGACATTAAGAAGGTAGGTGGACAGAGCACAAAAGTGACTTGGGAACTTTTCATAAGTCTGAAGGTCAGTGTCCTTGGGTCCCCTCTCTCATCAGACTCTAAAACAGAAATAGCAGAATTGTAAAATCTGGACACTCGACTGTTTGATTTCAGGGCAGCTTTGCAAAGAATTGAGAAATGGGAGGCTGGGTTCCCTGACCTGGGGTCTACAAAGAAGCCCTTGAGAAATCAGAATGACTTGACCAAAATGGAGGAAGCTGGTCTCTTTTAGAGAAGCAAAGTTCAGAGAGAGTAATGCACAGACAACTTGGAGTGGCCCATAAAAGAAGTGAGGATGGGGAACAATGGACAGGATATGCACTTACACCAGGGGTGGGCAAGATACCTCTCGTGGACCGGATCCGGCCTGCCAAGCCACTGGATCCAGCCCACAGACCCCCATGCTGGGACCTTCAGGCACGTAGCAGCTGCTGTTTTAAGTACAGGGCTGCTCTGTGTGCCCCTCTGCCCTGGAGGGGGGGGGGGAGGGTTTGTGTGATCTCCCTCCACCCCCAGCCCAGTCCTCAGCTCCTATTGGTTGGAAACAAACAGCCAATAGGAGCTGAGAGATTGGCCTGGGGCATGGGGGCCTTTCTCCGCTCCTGGAGCTGAGAGCCATGTGGAGGGAGCAGGCTGCATTTTCAAGCGGTCTGGGGCTGCAGCAGGCAGGGAGCCCAGGCTGCCTTGGGGGTGCTGCAGGGCTGCTGGCAGGGACACACTTAGGTAAGTGCCTCCGAGCCAAAGTCTGCCTCCTACACCCCAACTCCCTCCCCCAGGTCACCATCCACCCCTCTGTTCCCCCCTGCCCCAAGTCACAACTCCCTCCCAGACCCTGTATCCCTCCTACATCCCTCCCCCAGGGCAGAATCCTCTTCTGCATCCACATCCCTTCCCAGACCGTACACCCCAATCCCTTGACCCAGGGCACAACCTCCTCCTTCACGCAAACTCCCTCTCAGACCTCACACTGTGAACTGCACCCCAGTCCATTACCCCATGCACCCTTCTGTACCCAACCTCCATCCTAGAGCCTGCACCCCCTCCACAGAAAAGTGCGGCCCTTGACCGCTTACCAAAATCTTGGAGTGCCCCTGCCACCAAAATTATTGACCACCCCTGACTTACACGCATGCTTATTCCAATTCACGCATCTGGCTGACTAGGCTTTCGTTGGGTGTGTCTCCTTCCAGGCTCCAAGCTTCATGCTCCACGTACCTCTGCATTTTACAGAATACTAAACCACTGCTCTAGATTGCAGGTAGTGACAAGCATGGTGGCTCTCAAGCGCCAGCTCCTGTGTTATCACTGGGAGAGGGAGCAGGGGCTGGGTGGCCAAGTTTGTCACTGCGCGTTGTTCAGAAGAGCTAACGGGAATGGAACCTCCAGTCATACCTGCACTGGAAAGGACATCTCTAATGGTTACTCCTTCCCCGTACTGCATGGGAGTTTCCGTCCTGGAGCTCAAACGCCCCAGGAGACAGTGCTATTTCTTTAAAAATGGCCAACCCAGAAGTCCTGGTGGATGTCTTCGTCTGATGAGATCTTTGTAGCTTCTTGGACACATCCCTCAGCAGGCAGGCCTCAGAGCTGTAGGACCTGTGTTTATTTTTTCAGGGTTAGCATGGGCAGGGCAGACTTTTTGCATTGGGTGCATTTCTAAACCAAGTTTCTCTATCAGAGATACACGTACCCTGGCTGGGTTTGGGCTTAGGAGATGACAATCAAGATCGACATCCCAGTAGACTCCATGGCTTAGCAGGCGTTGGCCACCTTGTTAGTGTGGTACAATGTACAAGATAGCCACAAGGAGCATTTTGAAAACAGTTGGTGGCTTTGCTGCTGTGATGTTGGAGAGATTGCTAGCCTTGTTTTTAATGAAATGTGTTTCCACTTTGCTTTCTTATGCTTTCTAGTCTCATGGAAAAATGGTAAGCAACCACAAGATCCACTTTATTTTCCTTAATATTGTATTGTAGTGAACTGGCTAGTGAGAATGTATCACACAGGACACATTGTGTGTGTGTCATAGACTCTGTATTGCTGATGGGGAATTGAGAGTCTTTTTTTAGCTTTAATGGCCAGGACCCAAGCTTTGGAAGCTGCAGGATCAGGATTCTTTTCCATCTGCTGCCGTGAATTCTAATTGATGATGTGCACAAGCATCAACCATTAAGTCATTTGATGCAAAGTATGAGAGAGATACAAAGCTAGTCTTTGCACCACCCCCTGCTCATATCACCAGAAAAGTCCTTTGCCACCACAGAGGCAACTAAAGGGAACCCCCTAAAACCGATTACAAATGAACCTCAATTAACCTCCCCTTGCCCATGAGGCTGTTTCTTACGCATTCAACACAAAGAGATAAGGAAGAAGGAGCCAATTGCTGATCATTTCTCTTGGTTTCCTGTTGCAGTGGTCATATGGGTTCTACCTGATTCATCTTCAAGGAAAGCAAGGCTTCCAGTTTTTCTGCAAGACGGAAGACATGAAGAGGAAGTGGATGGAGCAATTTGAAATGGCAATGTGAGCAAAAATCGTCTCTGGATGCACATCATTGCTGCTAATAAAAAATGGCCTGGTCGAATCAGTTGCTAGTTCTCAAGAGTCTGGGAGTCTGATCTGCAACCCTCTTTGACTTTCATAGGACTTCCAGGTGTTGGGGCTCATGTGATAGCATCTAAGACCATGTCTAGACTATGGAGAAGATCAGCACTGTGGTGGTTGATCTTGTGGCGTTTGATTTAGCGGGTCTAGTAAAGACCCGCTAAATCGAATACTGAGGATGCCCCCATCGATGCCGGAACTCCTACTCCTCACAAGGAGTAAAGGAAGTCAATGGGATCATTTCTCCCACCGACCTCCCGCTGTGAGAATGGCACCAAAGCTCGGCTTAAGGTATGTCGACTCCAGCTATGATGTTTATGTAGCTGGAATTACGTACCTTAAGCTGACCATCAGCTGTAGTGTAGACCCGGTCTAACTAAACCAGTCATGCAAAAAGTGGGGGGGGGGGAAGATGTCTGTATGAATTGCTACCTTGGGAGGAAACCAATGGCATGCAACACTGAGTGTATATTTGAGTAAATGATCAAAGTTAAGGGCTAAAATCTGCAGAGAGAGCCAGCACAAGGCCCTTGAATCCTATTTAAGCCCTATTTGGAGGACATAAGTTGTGCGTAGGTTTCATACTTGCCTTCTGCATAACAGTGAATTCTAGCGCCTGATTGACTTAAGGGGGGAAGACAGGATCACGTGTGAATATATCAATGAAAGCTTCACACACCACACACCACACACAACCCCCTCCCACCACTCCAAATGACTCCAACTCTTTCACTCTTGTGCAAGATCTCATACAGGTTGAATCTCTCTAGTCCGGCACTCTCTGTTCTGGCAACAACCGTGGCCCGGCATGATTTTAAATAGCTGGATGTCCACTTATCATGGGTGTGGCCAAGTTTCCTGCGGTCCCATAAAGTTTGTTTATAGCCATCAGGCCTGGTTCTCAGTGTTCTGTGCTGTTATTTAGCTCTAATTTACCCCTAAATGTCTTCTAAGAGTCCAGTAAGCAGTGGATGTGGGTCATGCTGCTAGAAAATACTGGCCTCCCATGGTTCGGCAAATTCTGGTTCAGCACTGGTCAGGTCCTGAAGGTGCCGGACTAGAGAGGTTCAACCTGTAGCTTGCTCTGTGACTGAAAAACTTTGACTGAAATCCAGACAGAAGCTGCAACCAAAGACCATAGAATTCAGAAAGTCTGATAGGAGCAGGTTGATACAACTCTGGGGGGGTTTGTCTTTATGGGTTTTTTCCCCCTCTTTCTCATTAGGTCCAACATTAAGCCAGAAAAAGCCAACGCGAATCACCACAACTTCCAGATGTACACGTTTGAAAAGACAACCAACTGCAAAGCATGCAAGATGTTTTTAAGGTGAGCAATGATTTTCTGGTTCTCCCAGATCAAAGTTTAAAAAAAAAAATACATCCATTTGAAAAAAGGTGTAATGGCCCATTCATCATTTCCCTGTTCCTTCACCCCATCGAGAGAAGACATGTGAGGTAGGAAGAGCTGGGTCTCTGAGATTCTCTGGTTTACTTACTACTTGTCTGCCATGGCATTTTAGGCCAGAGCAAATTTTTTTAAATTATTCTTCATGCATGAGATAATAGGACTCTGGCTTTGATAACCATACTGAATGGTGGTACGAAATTCCACACAATGGATTCCTTTGCCTTGACCCTGGAGTGGGCACAGGCTGTGGTTTTACCAGTATTTCATGCACATGCCTGCTTAGTGTTAACACGGTGGCCGAGCTGTATTTGCCACTTCCCTCTCTACCCCAAGATGGAGCCATCTTTGTCCTGCACTTAATCTGACCCACAAAAGGGAAGATGTTCAAAGGCATGGTGGGCCGTGAGACGCTTAACACCTGTTCTAGGTCAATGGGAATCCCAGCTTAAGTGTCTTTCACAAGACTGGTCCCCAACTGGGATATTAGCTCTGCGGTTCACGATTGTGCCATTCAGCCACACCCTGTGTGGAGCAGTTGGGCCCATAGGTGTCACCCAGACTTGTGGTTGTATGTGAATGATAGATTTTTACTCATTGATCCACAAGCCAGGCTGTATTTCTGAATGGGGGGAAGCCCATTTACCTGACATCCTACTACTGTAGCGTTGCAGGCATGTTACTCCAATACTGGAGCAACCAGGAATTCTCTGGACCATTCCCCTCCCCAAAACTGGACTCTGCATGGCCTTCCCATGCTCTGAGGGAATCCATATTAAACACAGTGAGTCTACTGTCTAACAGAGACATTTCATGGGGACTCAGTCACGGCTGAGCTCTTTGTGACTTAATTTCGCAGCCCCTTGGCTAGATGTTTTCAACATTGAAAATGGGTTTGTCTTTTTTAGTCCCTCTTTTCATTCTTTTCCTTTCCACTGTTCTCAATTCCCACCTAACTCCCAGACTTCCAACTCACCTCGGCTGTAGCACATAAACGGCCCTCGTCATCAAGTTAACCTAGTAGCTAGAGGAGCTGTAAGTCCATGCCCCGGCCCGAGGGCTATGGGAAAGTGGGTATAAATATCTGGTCACTAGCAGACTTAACCTGGCATTGCCCAGGTCCTTCAGAGCAGGGCCTTGGGGATGGAGGTGGGGGGGAGATGCAGGAGGCTGGGGGTGGTGGAGGTGCGAGAATGAGGGATGGGGGTGAGGAGGTGCTCAGGGTGGGGGGTTCCCTCTGCCTGTTGGAGGCCTGTTCTCTCCCCCCAGGCTTTCCCAGCCCATGAGGTCCTGTTCTCCCCCTCCCCAAGGCCCCCCTGCCAATCAGGGGCTCCCTCCGCCTCCCTGCAGCCACAAGGGGCATGTTCTCTCTCCCCAGCCCCTTCCAAGACACCAAGTTTTTTTTCTCCTCCCAGGCCACCCCAGCTGCCAGGGGCATGTTTTCCCCTCCCAAGCCATTGGGACCATTTTTCTCCCTCCCCGCCAGGCCTCCCCAGGAGCCTTTCTTACTCCCCTTGGTGCTATGGCCAAGGGTTGGGAGGGAGAAAGGGTTTAGGATGGGGGGGAGCTACTCAGTGCGCTGGCAGGCAAGTTGGTGGAGCCCCAGCCCTGCTGGCCTCTTCCTTGGAGGTACGGCTGTGACCCCAGGGGACACTCTGCAGGATAGCTCTCCCCTGCGGGCTCGCTGCCTCCAGGGGCCACTCTCAGACTGTGTCGTTCTGAACAGCATCCCCTCCCTTTGCATATTATGGGAAACAGACCTTTTCCCGGGGCGTCCAGTTGGCCTGACACAAGCAAACCTTGACCGTGCTTTAAGTTAGGAGAAGAGGAAGCTGCCTGCCAAATTTGGTGGCCCTGCCTCTTACCGTTTAGGAGGAATTCTTGAACAAACGGACTCACAGACAGACACACAACTAGACAGAAGCAATCTAAAACAGATAGATCAACAGATTTGACAGGAGACGGAATCCTTTCTGCATCGCTGCAGAATTTCAGCAAGGAGCAAGAATAGCTGGCCTGAGGTGGTAGATAAATCTTGCATTCGAGGATCATACGCTGAAGCTATAACCTGCCCACGGGGCAGCTGCTTATTGCCTGGCCTACCAAATGGCAAATGAAATGATCATTAGCTCAATAAATGTTGCATTAAGAAACTCCTTGTGCATATAGAATTATGTGTATTATGCTGTTGGTCCTTATATGCTAGTCTGGGAATCTCTCCATGGGCAGTCCTACAGGATTGGTGGGAACATCAATAACATTTAATAGCTCGACCAATCAGGATTGCACCGGTTTCAAATAAAAACTGTATCCTTGTGGCTTTTTGCCGTACAGTCGTGCAAGCTTGTGATCTGGTCACTAATGACGAGCTATCCTTTAGTAATACAGGTCTTTGCACTTACCCGGCATATTTCATAGGGGGAATTTGAAAGCACAATTTTAGACGCACTGAAAGTTTTTTACTAGATGAATTTGACCTTCCCTGCTTGAAAATGACTAAGCTATTAGCCCAAAGTTATGGTGTCAGCCCCGGAACTTTCTGCAGATACAGCAAGCTCAGCTGGGAGCTAGGGGTCTGTGTTGACTCTCTGCTTCCATCAGGTGGTGTTTGACACTCTAGAAGGGTGTAGCTTTCATAAGCGGATGGCTTGCAGGGATGGCAAAGGGATGTGGAGTCTATAGATGGCTAAATCACCAGCTTGAAGCCCCAGGTTAGAAGTGACTGCAAGTGACAATTTGATGAGTTTGAGCAGAGCCGGTCTTAGGGGTGGGAGAGCCGGGCGGTCGCCCGGTGCCGCCATTTTCAAGGGGCTGCCGACAGAGCCCGGCAGAAGCCCGCTCCAGACATGCGGCAATTAAAGGGGCCGCGACGGCATTTCAGCCTGACCTCCCCCCAGGTTTCCCTGGTTACTCCCCGACTTTTTTTTTTCTCTCGAAAAATTTTCCCCGGTGGTATTTTTTTTGAAGCCATTGCCTGGGGCTGCAATTGGTTAGGACCAGCCCTGACTCTGAGGGCCTGACATGAAATGAGCTGGGGGTTTCATTCACCCTCCTAGGAGACATGGGCCCACATTGAAGAAGTCACTACTGTCATTGGCACAGATACACCGACATGGGCCACCCTCCTCAGAGAAGTTGAGGAATGGATGAAAAAGGCTCTGAGAGATCATCATCTCCCTAGGTGTGGGTCCTACCAAGCTCAGAGTAGAGGCACATTTCCTTCATGGTGCTCTTATTCCTGCAGGTTGGATACACTGGAAGATTGTTCATCTGGCACCTTTCACACATCTTAGTCACGAGCAAAATAAATAGTAAAAAGTTTACAGAATAAACCACAGGTTGAACCTCTCTAGCCTGGCACCCTTGGGACCTGACCGGTTCCAAAGCAGAGAATTCGGACCACAGGAGGTCAATATTGTTCAGCAGCATTACCAACATTTCCACTGCTTACCGGGCTCTTAGAGGACATTTAGGGGTAAATTAGAACTAAATAACAACACAGAACTCTGAGAGCCAGGCCTGGTGGCTGTAAACCAACTTTATGGGACCACGGGAAACTTGGCTACACTCATGATATGTGGACGTCCGGTTAACTAAAATCATGCCGGACCATAGATGTTGCCAGACCAGAGAGTGGGAAACTTGGCCACATCCATGAAAAGTGGACATTTGGCTAACTAAAATCATGTTGGACCATGGATGTTTCCGAATCAGTGTTCTGGACTAGAGAGGTTCAGCTTGTATTGTGCAGAAAGTAAAACAGGTTATTGGGGAGGAATATCGAGGTGGGGACTGGAAGGGAAAAAAATCGTAAATGTCCAACTTCTCTTTTCACAGAGGAACTTTCTACCAGGGTTATCTTTGCATGAAATGTGGAGCAGGTGCTCATAAAGAATGCTTGGAAATTATTCCACCCTGCAAGATTAGTAAGTCTTTTGACATTCTAGCTGTTTTTAAAAGGGATCTGCTTCTTGTGAATGATCTGATACATAAAAGTTGTTTTCCTTTTGGCAGTAAATCCCATCCACTCTTTTATATTCATTTCT
Source organism: Pelochelys cantorii (assembly GCA_032595735.1). Lineage (NCBI taxonomy): Eukaryota > Metazoa > Chordata > Testudines > Trionychidae > Pelochelys > Pelochelys cantorii. The sequence goes on from CM064347.1 coordinate 10,196,778, forward strand.
GAATAGATTAAGAAAAAAATCTTGATCTATATATATAGACTGACTATTTCCAATAGTGCTCTGTAATTATATATATATATATATATATGTGTGTGTGTATTTCAGGGGACTACTCAAAATACTCAGGGTATGTCTACACTTGCTCCCTATCTTGAGATACATACAATGAGGTTTAACAGTTATTTCGAGAGAAGGGTTTTATTTCACAATAACACGATTTCAAAATGGCGTCTGGATGCGATTACGCTAATTAAGCACGGGATATTTAAATCCGTGCATCATTAGTAATTTTGGTACACCACATTTGCATCCCTATCTCAAAATAGGGAGCAAGTGTAGACATACCCTCAGAATACAGTAAAGGAACATAAAGCCCAAAAGCAAGTTGGAAAGATGCTTAATAATCCCTACCATGCATCAGGTGGGATCTTGCAACCAACTTAATGATTTGCTGAAACTAATGTTAGAAGAGACTCACTGTAGCGGGACATGAAGTGCAGGCTCTCTAGATCCAATTCAGGAACAATTGTGAGATTACCCCCCCGAACATGTTGACTGGGAAGTTGTAGAGTTTGGCTGGAAGTTGTGGGAGGCAGAGGGGTAACTGAAGGTAATTTACCAAACTCTTTCGTACACCTCCCTGGCTGTCATAACAGTCTCTGAGAAGACAATGTATTCTTCCTTCCAGGTGAAGATAAAAGTGTTGCCATTTAGACAGCAACAGGACTGGGGAAAGCGGACAATAATGAAAGAAAATTTCATCAGCCCCCCTGAGTAGGCAGGGGGAGGGAGGTGTGAGAGAGAGTGTGTCTGGGAGAAGATATAACCACTTAGCACTCTCTTTCTCTCACCCCCAAGCTCCCGCAACACATGCAGCCTGGTAGGGTGCTGCTGAGGATGTGTTTCTTACTACAAAGTTGTTGGCAGACGTGAGGTACATTGGCAGTGTTGGGTGTGATTCCAGGCCTGACCCACAGCCAGTGATGTGGGTGGAAAGTAGGGATGTAAAACCCCCTTTTTAATGTTAACCAGTTAAACTGTATGTTAGCCAGATGGGGGCATGACACAGTTGGGGACTGCTCCCACCAGGCTAGGCAGGCACTGGTTTACTGGTTACCACTGTCACCATTCCTGTAAGGCAATGCTTACTGAGTAACCGGTTATCCCTTTACATGGAGCACATGACCCACGAGGAGAGGCTGAGGGATTAGGGCTTATTGGGTCTACAGAAGAGAAAAGTGAGGGGGGATTTGACAGCAGCCTTCAACTTCCTGAAGGGAGGTTCCAAAGAGGATGGAGCGAGGCTGTTTTCAGTAGTGACTGGATGGCAGAACAAGGAGCAATGGTCTCAAGTTACAGTGGGGGAGGTCTAGGTGGATATTAGGAAAAACCATTTTCCTGGGAGGGTGGGGAAGCACTGGGATGGGTTCCCTAGGGAGGTGGTGGAATCTCCATCCCTAAAGGTTTTTAAATCCTGGCTTGACAAAGCCCTGGCTGGGCTGAGTTAGTTGGTCCTATTTTTGGGCAGGGGGCTGGACTCGATGACTCCTGAGGTCTCTTCCAGCCCTAGGATTCTATGATTCTGTGATCCTTAGTGGAAAGGCTTCTGTTGACTTCAATGGGCGCTGGAGCAATTCTTACTTTTGGTCCTCTTTCTCAAGATGATGAGGCGCTGCAGTCACTTGAGTTATGCCACGGAGTAGAGGGATGTGCAAAACGGGCTCGTTTCCCCCTAAATTAACCAATTGTTGTAACATTGATTTGCAGGTTCTCCGGCGGACCAGGTACGTTTCTTTAACAATCCTCTCGTTCCCTCCTCACTCCTAGTCAGGCAGGAGGTGAGGGGGCATCTGTGTTCACTAGTCCAGATTGAATTATGGCAGCAAGCTTTCAGCTAGCCCTGGGGGGGGGGGGGCAGTGTGGGCCTTGGGGAGGGCCCCCAGCAGTCGCTGCCGACATTACCTCAGATAATATCCCTGTCGCCTCATCCTTGGGACCTGATCCACCAGGGAGCTGATCACCTCCAGCTTCCTTTCACTTCAGTGGGATTTGAGGGTTCGAGCCCTGCTCTCAACCAGTGGGGACCTGGCACCCTTGGGACATAGGACACATAAGGGGGGCCCTGAAGTTAGGAAGGTTGGGGGGCTACTCCAGTGGCACTGTGGCTAAGGCATCCACCGTGGGAGCCAGAGGTCAAGGGCTCAAGCCCCACCCCCACCCCCCAAAAGCAGCTGGTATGTACAGCAATGCCACATGTACTGCCTGTCATCCACAGGATGTCCCTCCCTTTAGACTAGGATTGGCCTGTTCCCCATGTAGCTTGCCTGTAATTCATTTGGGGGGGGCACAATCAGGTATGTTGACTCACAATGCTGCAACAACTCAGCATAGATTGAGAACCCAGAGCAGCAGGGTGAATTTTCACCTTCTTATTTCCCCTGCCATATTGTGAAGGTTCCTCATACAGAGAATGGAAACCTTCCTGTCCCCAAAGGGAAGAATTATGGGTAGAATTCTGGCATGCCCCCACCTCGGGAAAAAATTGTAACCGCACGGGGAGCTTTGCTGTTATCAGGACAAGAGCAGGGGTTACTAGGGTATGTGAGGGTATTTTATTTTATCTTTAAATACATTCAGTTGCAAGAAGTTTTACTGCACATAAACTATTTTCTCTTTTTTTGCAGGACTCATTAAATACAGGACCTGGTAAGGATGGTGGTGGTGTTTTCTAAATGAGTAAAGTGGGGAAGAAGGCATTAGATTCTGCTTCAAAGAGACTGAGGATCGCAAATTTGGAAGAGGCTTTCATATAGTTTTTGCACCTAATGCCTGTCTGCACTTAAATTATACTGGAATAACTGTGTTGTTGGGAAGGTGTGATTTTTTTGCCAACATAGTTATGCCACTAAAAACCCAAGTGTAGACACAGTTATACTAACATGAAGGTGCCTTATACCAGTATAAACACTCTTACCCCAGTATAACTGCATCCACACTATGGATTTTTTTTTCTGCATTAACAATACATAGCATGGGGCTGGTCTACATGGAAAAGTTCCATTGGCAGAGCTATATCTTTTGCGGTATGAAAAATCCACACCCTCGGAGAGATGCAGTTAAGTCAACCTGCCCCCGTTGCAGGCAACATTAGGTCCATGGGAAGAATGCTTCTGCCAACCTAGCTACCCACCTCTCAGGGAATTGGATCAAATACTGCAGTGATGGGAGAACCCCTCCCATTGTTGTAGTAAGTGTCTACACTAAAACACCACTGTAGCAGTTTAAAGCCTGGTCTATACTTACCCGGAGATCGACGGTTCAAAGATCGATCTTCTGGGGTTTGATTCAGTGGGTCTAGTAAGAACCTGCTAAATTGACCTCTGATGGCACCCCGGTCAACCCCAGTACTCCACAGAATTGTGAGAAGTAAGGGAAGTCACATCAACCTCCCGCAGTGGTATCGCTGTGGAAATTCAGTTTAAGGTACATCGACTCCAGCTACACAATTCTCATAGCTGGAGTTACGTATCTTAAGTTGAATTTCTCCCCCAGTGTAGACCTGGCCTAAGTGTGGGTGTAGCCATATTTAAAGCAGAAAAACTTTCTTATGTAGACAAGCGCTGAGAAGCCAGGAGACTGGGGTAGCCTGCTCTCCCCTCGCAGACATGTGCCTTCGCTGTTATGGCTGAGATAGAAGAGGATGGTCCAAGGGGCTGAGCACTAGCTTAGGACTTGGAAGACCCAGGTGCAAGTCTGTACTCTGCCACAGACTTCCTGTGTGGCCTTGGGTCAGTCACTTAGCTTCTCAGTTCCCATGCGTACAATGGGGGAAACAGCAGTGCCCTGCCTCACAGTCTGTTGCTCCTAGTGTTATCTGCTGACAGTGTCATCATTCGTTCTGGTCCCGCTTACGTGAGCCTTGTTCAAGATTAATGCAGACCAGGGACTGAAATGCCCCACCTTGCAAGAAGAGACATGGCTCCCTTTTGTGCCTCTTTCACTTAAAGAAAAGCCAGCCTGGTGGGGGGGAAAGTCCTCCTCATCCAAGCTGGTGACATGAAAATTTTGAGCCCGTTGCTTCCATTGGTGGGGGTGGAGGATGAGGAAACAATTGAAAAAAAGTTAAGATACATCTTGTGAGTTAAGTGGGGCAGGGGAGAAGTATTTCACGCATGATCATTCGCAGCCCAGACGGCTCTTGGCTCAGAGTGTCAGGCCTAAATCCCATCAAGATTCAGTGGAAGGTGAGCAACTATCTTAGTCCCCACAGACATCCCCGTCTTTATCACTCAGCCTGTGCTATTCGCAAGTGGCTTCTTGTTGCTGTCCCTAGAGGGGCGCAGGGCCCTTTCCACCTAGAGTAGGGGTGGGCAATAATTTTTGATGGGGGGCCACTCCAAGATTTTGGAAAGTGGTTGATGGCCGCATTCTTCCATGATATTAATGGAGGAGATGCGGGGGTCTGGGATGGAGGTTGGGTGCAGAGGGGAGCTTGGGGTAAGGGATTGGGGTGCAGTCTGGGAGGGAGTTTGGATGAAGGGGGCGGTTGTGACCTAGGGCAGGGGACTGGAGTGCAGGAGTTTGGGATGTGACCTAGGATAGAAGGGGATTGTGATCTGGGGGAGGAGATTGGGGCGCCAGATCTGGGAGGGGGTATGGGTGAAACAGAGGGGCAGAGGGTTTTGGATATGTTGAGTGCGGGGGGGGGGGCAGGGAGGGGCTGGGGTGCCAGAGGCAGGCTGTGGCCAGGAGACTTACCAGCCAGCAGCCAAACCTGCCTGCAGAGCGAAGGCTTGCAGAACTTAAAATGTCCCAGCCAGTCAGTCTCCTGCCTGGCCATGTGCTTCATTGAATAACGGAGCCAAGGAGAGGGGGGCGTGGTTCTTTTTGGCTGTCTGTTATTTAAACAAGCAGCTCCTATTGGCTGGTTTTTGGCCAGACACCGGCCAATGGGATTGTGCTGGGGGCAGGAGCAGCTTCTGAAACTTCCCCCCTCCCCTCCAGTTTTGAAACACAAATGGGGCCCAGCAGCTGCTTTTCTGCACTGCATGTGGGGCTATGGGAGAAGCAGAGGAGCCTACCTGGGGCTCCCCGCTGCCTCCATGAGCTGGATCCAGTGGTTTGGCGGGCCGCATCCGGCCCACAAGCCGTATTTTGCCCAGGCCTGACTTAGAGCAACCCCCTCTATTCCAGGCCCCTCCTCTGCTCCGCTCCTCTCTGGCCCCACTCCTGCTCCATCCGTTCCCCAAACCCACCCCTGTTCCACGCCACCCAACTCTTCCTGCCCCTCTTGCATCCCTTCCCTGAATACCCTCCCCTCCCCCCCTCCCCTAGCTATGTGTCCCAGGGGATTCCCGGGAGGCCTGGTGCGGGGCCACCACTCTCACCGTGGTGGAAGGAAGTGGAGCGCCCTTGCCCGTTCCCCTCCGCTCCCCTAGGCCCGCATCACTCCGGGAAGTGGAGCAGGCCAGGCCGGGGCACTTGGGTTCCTGCTGCCGCGGTGAAGTGGAGCGACCCATCTGGGCTGGGCAGCAGAGCAAGGCATGCGGCTGTGTGCTTTGCTCTGCTTCCTGAGTGCTGGGGGAAGCTGACTTCCCCTGCCACTCCGCACCAGGTCCCCCAGATAGTCCCCCCAGCCACCCTGCGCCCCGCATGCTAACCTCGACATGGGGGGGGGCGTGGCGTCCCATCCATAGGATGGTTGGGGTGGCTGCCATTGGGTCCCCCAAAGCGTGAGGCCCAGGGCGGCCACCCCAAACTGTCCTATGGACTGGACAGCTCTGCTATGGGAGAAGCAGAGGAGCCTACCTGGGGCTCCCCGCTGCCTCCATGAGCAAGGTTCCAATACAAGCGGCCCCTTTTGCCGAGAGTTAGGAGCTGGGGTTCAGTTTGGCCCCATCTTTTCTGCCACCGCTGTTTCAGCTCACCAGGCTCTCTCCTGTTAACCATTTGGCTGGAGCAAATCAAGGTATGTCGCCATGAGCATTACAGAGCTACAGCGGCAAACCCTGACTTCTGATCTTCTCTGGGTCAGTGGCTCACAAGATGGTCTTGTGGCAGCAACAGGGTTTATTTCCTTCCTCTTTCTAGGTCCAAAAATGGTGGCAGTTCAGAATTACCATGGCATCCCAGCTCACCCAGGGAAGCCGGTGTTAACATTTCAAACTGGGGACGTAATAGAATTGCTAAGAGGGGACCCGGATTCACAGTGGTGGGAGGTGAGTGACGTTTTTCTTTGGAAATGTTCAGAAGACCTTACAGAGGGTCTTACTGGCTAGTCATTAAGTTCTCTTATTTATCTACTAGAAGATTTACCCAGCGTTCCTTGGGTCCTTAAATCAATTTTTTGTTTTTCGTTTTTCTTCATTTAAATCATTGCTCTGGGGTGGGGGTGGGGCTGAGTGGTTCAGTCTGTAGCTGCCCCAGAGAGAGACAACTACCCCAGCCCTCTCTCATCACAACAGCTTGGGGCCAGGTGAGAAGCACCTGTCCATGGTCATTGCAGTTCCTGCGGGCACAGCCAAGGGAGGGGCGCATGTCCCCTGGCTGGGGGACAGACAAACACACAGACACACAAACAAACTCTCAAATATGTCCTAGATAGTTGTCCCTTACTGCCCCCTGCTGCCCCAGTGGGGTTATAGCTGCCCCAGTCCCCATCTCTGGCCCCTTGCTGGCCTCCTGTGGTCATTATACAGTATAACTGTCCCACCTACCAGAGCTCTCCCTTTCCATTTAATGGAAAACAGTCACGTTCCAGGGGCATCCTATTGTCCCTGGCACAACTAAACCCCAACCTTGCTTTAAGTGATGGTAAGAGGATGCTGCCTACCAAGCTGCCTCCTCTTCAAGAGGAGTTCTTGAACAAACAGAGAGCCAGGCAGGCAGGCAGGCAGACAAACAGACTGTCTCAAATATATCGCAGATTTAGATTTATTTTCCTTCCTTAGCACTTTTATTCACTGGAGTTTGCAAGCCATCATCCAAATAAATTCTCCAGGGCATATTTTCAGCTTGTGTCAGGGAGACATAACATAACACAGTTCTCCGAAACTGGAGCAAAGCATCTAATTTCTTTGGCACAGTGCTGAGGTTCTTCTTTATTTATTTACAGGGGAGGTTAATACAGACGAAGAAGTCTGGCTATTTTCCCAGTTCATCGGTGAAGCCCTGCCCTGTGGACGCCAGGGTAAGTGTGTAAACACAGACCTGAGCTCCACACCTCCACGCTTAGCCATGCTCAGGCTTGGGGGCTTGGCTTGAGGCCCATTTCTTAAAGCGAGGCAGCTTAAACACAGCAGCATGCGGCTGCTTCTTGGAGTCTCTCCGGATGTAACTAGTCGTGGGAACTGTCTTCCTTGCTGCTGGCGTTTTGTTTGAGGGGGGGTGAATATTGATGCTGGAAATGGGCAAGTTCATCCCGGCTCGGATGGATGCCTTTCTCCAGAGCGTAACTTCACAGCCTGCTTTGCCTGGGACCCCCGGCTATGCCCAGGAGAGACTGTAGCACCTCCTGAAGTGTGACTTTGGCCTGCAGGCCTGGCTCAGTCACCCAGGCCTGAAGAATGGGTTGGGGGGAGGGAGATTTCGGAGGGAGGTTTGAGGTCAGCCGAGCACACTACATGGAGTCTGCAAATGATTTCCCTTAAAGGGACACAACCATGGTTATTTATCAGGCCAAAAGAATTACTTTTGGTGGGGCTTTGCAGCTTAATGGCGGTCCTGTCTTGAAGACCTATAATCTGTTGTGTGGGTGTGTTGATGTGTAACCAAATGAGCTCCCTCTATTCATTTACTTTGCCATTTCCTGCCAATTCACCCCAACTGAGGCAGCGCATGCGAACCATTGACTAGCGGTACTAGGGTTGCCAGATGGTTGAAACAAAAATACCAAACACCCCCCTTTCCCCAAAAAACCACCGGGAAATCTCAGGTGTCCGGTATTCTCTGAATTTTTTACCGGACAGGAGATGAAAATACCGGACTGTCCGGGTCAATACCAGACACCTGGCAACCCTAAGCGGTACTGAGAGGCCTGGAGGAGCGTAGATCATTTGCATTTACACAGTCGGGGAAGCCTGGTATTGCTGAGTCCAGCCTTAAGCCCTAAACCCGGCCCATATTGGGTTCAGGGCCTTGATCCTTCCATTGACTCCTGTGGGCTTTGGGAGTAAACGAGTCCCTTTAGTAAGTGAATTCTCCGCTCGCGCCGCACAGCGACTGCAGATGGGCCACGCATATTGCGTGCTCAGGGTGGTCCTTCTGATTTTTGGTGCCCAAGCACCTGCATCCTCCACCCCCGGCTGGTGGGCGGGGCTGCACTCCGGGATGCGAGGAGCAGGAGCTCGGATTGCCAGGTGTCCGGTTTTCGCCCAGACAGTCCGTTATTTCTGGCCCCTGTCTGGTAAAAAACAAACAAACAAAAAACCAGAAAATACCAGACATTTAAAATGTCCGTTTTTTTCTTGGACGGAAGGCCAGCGGGGACATTGTTCCCCTGCCATGTCTGGGGAAGCGAGGAGCACGGGGATTCCTTTTCTTTTTGTTCTCCCTTTTTTTTTCGTTGCTCAACAACTTTCATCTCCTGGGTTTATTTTTATTTTTTTGTTCAACCAAGTTTTTTTCCTGCCATGTTCGGGATTTTTGGTGAAAGCATCTGGCCAGCCTAACAGGAGCAGGTCAGGGAGGCTGGCCGGGGGACAGCTCTGGCCAGCTGCACTGCTTGGGTCGCCTGTTCCCCTGCCAGCCGGGGCAGCGCAGTGTGGGCCAGACAACACTGGGAGTGTGGAGGGCCTGTGTCCTCTTCCTAGAATCACCCCTGACTTGCTGTGTGACCTTGGGCAGGTTCGCTTAGCTCTGTGTGCCTCAGTTTCTCCATCTGCAGCTTGGGAGGAGACTGACCCAGCACTGTCCTGGGCTTTGAGACGGCACATGCAGATTGGTCATTCCCAAGTTTTAAACACTTTGAATTACTTTTAGGCTCTGCCTACTATTACAGTGGGAGGGGTGTATTGCAAGCCCCTCTAGCACAGGTCTGAACAGCAGTGTAGCCAGCACGCCCCTGCTAGGTGAGTGTACCCTGCACAGTCTCCACCTCCTCAAGCTGTGCCCCCCATAGCTACACTGCTCTTGTTACCAGTGCACTGTCCCCATGGCTGGAACCTGCCTCCTTGCTGGAGCTTGGGAGGAGACTGACCCAGCACTGTCCTGGGCTTTGAGACGGCACATGCAGATTGGTCATTCCCAAGTTTTAAACACTTTGAATTACTTTTAGGCTCTGCCTACTATTACAGTGGGAGGGGTGTATTGCAAGCCCCTCTAGCACAGGTCTGAACAGCAGTGTAGCCAGCACGCCCCTGCTAGGTGAGTGTACCCTGCACAGTCTCCACCTCCTCAAGCTGTGCCCCCCATAGCTACACTGCTCTTGTTACCAGTGCACTGTCCCCATGGCTGGAACCTGCCTCCTTGCTGGAGCCCTTCCCCGTCTCATAGAGCACCCTACCAGAATGGATGCAGCCTGCTTCTCACTAGGGATGTTAAATTTAGTTTAATCAACTAATCGACTAGTCCATCAATTTTTCCATCGACTAGTCCATTAGTCGATAAGCCGGGGGGGCCGCAGTGGGGTTAGCTCCCATCCCGGGAGCTAACCCCACTGTGGCTCTGCCTTTTAAATGTGTTAAGAGCCTGTTGGCTCTTGATACATTTAAAAGGCTCAAGTGCAGCAGGGGGGAGCCAGTGAGAGCCAGGAATCAGCTGTACCGGCTCACGCCGAGTCCCTCCGCTGCACTTCTGCCAGCAGGCTCTTAATACATTCAAAAAGCAGAGGCGCAGTGTCTGGGATTGGGCACGAGCTGGGAATCAGCTGATTCCCCGTTCGCACCCGGTCCCTCTGCCCCCCGCGGAGAGAGTGCTGGGGGGAACCGGCTTTTAAGCCAGATCCCCCCAGCACCGGCTCCTGCTCCCCCCCCTTGCTGCCTCTGATAGAGGGAGGCCGGGGGGAGGGGTGGGGGAAGTGACTAGTTATGGGACTAGTTGACTATCAGATAAGCTTTTGCTAATCAGATCGTCAACTAGTCGACGAATCGCTTACATCCCTACTTTTCACTGCTTCCTGTACCCACAAATGGATCAGCCCAATGAACTTGGCACAGCTCTGTGTGTGTGTGTGTGTGTGTGTGTGTGTGTGTGTGTGTGTGTGTGTGTGTGTGTGTGTGTGTGTGTGTGTGTGTACGCGTGCACGCCCCAGTGAGAGAAGCAATTGCTTAGAACCCTCTTCCTCTGACTCTGAGGCCAATAACTCATAAACCACTTGGCACATAAAACGCTCCCATACGGAGCAGCATATCAGAGATGATCTATAACCTAATTAGGAGCTGTGCTCCACAGTAATACACGGTGTTCTCTTTGCTCTAGCCTCCCAACAGCCGGCCCCCTTCGAGAGAGATAGACTACACAGCGTACCCGTGGTGAGTCGGTCATTAAGTCGGACATTCTGATAGAAATGCCTGGTTCCAGACATCAAGATGTATTGGCTTTACCTTTTAATTTCATTACTTTGTCCCAAAGCCGCTAGGGGGTAAATTATGAATGCACTTTGGATGCTCCCTGCCTCCCCACAATCCACTGCTGATGTGCAGGAGCCGTGAGACTTTCAGGCAAAGGGGGCTCAAATAGCCAAGTCAGTTAGCACATTTGCATTTCGATTCCGAAGACCTGAGCTTGAATTCTGACTTCAGCACCTGAGCTGACACCAGCTAAAATCAGTGGGACCTTTTACATTGACTGTGGTGGGCTTTGGATCGGCGCACAGAGTGGAAATGCATTTGTGGGTCTCGTGCCACTGCCTGCTGAGGTTTTGGCCTGGTTGGCAGTCCCTGCTCAGGAGAGGGGTGTTGGATGTTAGCACAGGGCATTAGCAGATCTTCACAGGATAAGCTTGTGCTTCACTTGCCCTGCCCCTTCCCTCTAGTTCTGCCCATTTGTACCAGTACCTTACTTGCCTGAGCATAATATGTCTACACTACTAAGTTTTATTGCCAAAAACAGCCTTGTGCTGACAAAACAGTGACAGTGTTCATACTGCAGTGTGACTTTTGTCAGGAAAAACACCCAGTTTCAGGGACAAAAACCTTCCATCCCTGTGAGAGACTTTTGTCTTTTCCCCTCCCTTTACTGTCCACAAAGAGCCACTGTGGACTCTGTTGTTTGTTTTGTCAACAGAATTGGCTTCCACCAGTATCCCACAGTGTTGGGTGTGCTCAGTGTTTTGTGATCTCTGCTGCCCCGTAGGCATGCACCCCTCCTCTTTCAAAGCTCCGGGAAGTATCTGACAGCTGAGTGAGCTGCTCCCTTTGGGGAGCAGAGAACAAATCATTGGACTCCTCCTGTTCTGCCCTGCACTAGGAACACAGCGGCAGGCAGACTGCTGCTGCAGGCGAAGGAAACAGATGCTGTGCTGCTTTGACATGCCTCAACATGGACAGCTGACATGATGCCTCTCCCAGCAGCTGAGGAGACTGGGCAAGAATTCGGAGGGAATCCCAAGCTGTGCAGGGATCAGCTCTGCCTTCCCACAACACGGCACTATGGGATACCTACCCACAATGCACTGCTCACACTGTCGATGACGGTGCCCCCAGTGTGGATATACTTGTTGACAGAGGGAGCAAGTGTGAACACCCTCTGGCCATATTTGTTTTGCCACCAGAGCCTGGTCAGACAGACCTACAGTCAGTACCTGGCCGCAGTGTGATCTCAGCACCTAAAAGGCAGTGTTCCTTTAGGTTTGCAGGGAACATGGAGAGGCAACAGACAGACAACCTGCTGAAGTCACACGTCAGCGGGACGTACCTGATTCGAGAGAGACCAGCGGAAGCTGAGCGCTTTGCCATCAGTATTAAGTGAGTATAGCAAGGTGTGCTCATGTTCACTGAGCAACTGCTGGGTAACCAGCAGGAGGCATTGAGATGGTGTCAGCTGGGTGTGAAATTGACCATGTTGCCCTGATAAACTTTTCTGCCCTCTGGTTTTACCCTTGAGGCAAGCTTGTGATTTTAATGATAGTCTGTTCGCCTTAGACATCAGGTAAGCAGTCTACAGAAGATGCTTCCTTTTCCCTTCGGGATGACCTCCTGAGGTGTCTTCCAGCCCTAGGAGTCTATAATTCGAAATGGCAAGTGCAGGGCAGCCATGTCGATTTACCTGCCTTGGCGTCACATGTTTTAAGACTCATTAGCACAGGTTCCCTTTTGTTGGGTGAGACAATCCAGTTCTGGCTTGGCTTGGCTTCGTAAAGAGTCCCCTTCAGGAACTCCTGGGAAGAAAAAAAACACACCTAGATGAAGTGCTGCTTGATGATTGATACAGAACAGTTTAAACATGAGGCAATCTGATGGCTAAAGTATCAGCCTTTAAAGTAAAGACCCCAGTGGGTTTAGCATGCTGCTATGTGACCATATGGTTAGTTTTGCTTATTGTGAACATTCAGAATGGTTGGTATGGCCCCTGCTATCATTCATTTGATTGTTTATACACAACGGAACCGCTTCAACTGAGTGACTCACACCAGAATATCCCATAGCCCATTGGTTAGCGCATCTCCTGCAGTGAAGGGCGTCCAAGTTCAAATCCCTCCTCCGTACCTGACGGAGGGGAGAATTGAACTTGCGTCTCCCACATCCCAGGCGAGTGCTCTACTCACTAGGCTAACAGTTATAAGGGAGGCAGAATTTGCACAACTGCGACCTCCTCTGATGATTTTGTGAACGATCCCAGAGAATTTTTTTGGGAGTGAAGTTCTTTGGCAAATTCATGAATAATTCTGGGTCGCTCAGGGCTGCACTTTTTGGCCAATAACGTGTCCTAAACACTGTACTCAGCTCTCCTGCTGAGTTCAGTTCCCAGCTGTCACTTAACCTTTGTGCTTTCTGTTCCCCATCAAGGAAGGGGATAAGGCCGATACACCTGCCAGGGGGTTGAGACAAGTGGGGCAATGGTCACAAAGCATTCGTGGGGCAATGTGCTAATCCACAGCCGGGCAGAAGCAAAAGCGTAAGGGTCAGGAAGTTTCTCAAGACCTTGCCGTGATTGTTGTCGCAGGTTTAACGAGGAAGTGAAGCACATCAAGGTGGTAGAGAAAGACAACTGGATTCACATCACAGAAGCCAAAAAATTTGAAAGCCTGTTGGTACGTTTTTGAATTTGAAAGCCTGTGGGCAGAATTTGCTTGTCCCAAGCTGCATGGGGGCCCCGTTAGTGATCTCATTTTCCGGGTGTGTTCTCTCTAGGAATTGGTTGAATACTACCAGAGCCACTCGCTGAAGGAGAGCTTTAAACAGCTGGATACGACGTTAAAATATCCATACAAATCCCGAGAGCGTTCTACCTCCAGAACCTTCACTCGCTCCCCAGGTAAAACCCAGTGTGTACAGTACAGTGAATTGCATCTACAACAGCACAGGTATTTCATTACAACCACCCCTCTGGTTCCCCTTTGCAGAAATACCTGTGTGATAGATACAGGAGTTTTATCTGGTCTCCACAAAGGGAGTTAATAGGTTTGAAGGCCAAAAAGGGATTGTCAGATCATTTAGCCTGACATATAGAAAAGAACGTGCCCAATACAGGACTTGAACCAATGACCCTGAGGGCATGTCTACACTAGGAAATTATTTCAAAATAACTAAATTCAAAACAATAACTCCTGAAAAAACAAAATCAAAATACCGTGTCTCCCCGATGGAGAATTCTTGGAATTAGTCCAGGGCAGGCTCCATTATCGTGGGCGTGCTACCTCAACGTAGAGCCCCAGGAAGCACTGGGGAGTAATTAGTTGGAATGACTCTGGGGAGTTATTTCAAAATAGCAGCAGCGGAGCATCCACACGGCCGCTATTTTGAAATAAATGTTATTCCCCGAGATAAGCAGGAGCACAGATTTCAAAATAACCAGCCCTTATTTAGAAATAATGGGCTTGGCAGTGTGGATGCACCGCTTGTTATTTCGAAATAATGGGGGGGGAGGAGGATTATTTTGAAATAACTCCCTAGTGGAGACCAGGGCTGAGGGTGCGTTTGAACTACTTGAGGGCAAGCTCAGTATTCCCTCCCCTGCACATATGCGGCAAGGAAGGAGTCTTGGATTGGTTGCATGGGAGGCACTTGTTAAGGAAGTTGCCTTTAAGAAGGCCAGGCTCTGGGAAAGCCCCCCGGGAGGTGTCTCTTCGGTAACTACTTGTGATTTCTTGTTCCAAACATCATTTCCTAAACAGCTGTCGCTTTTTTGGGGGGGAGGGAGGGGTTCCAATGAATCATCCCTCCACCCAGGCCCACCGACGGGGGGATGGGGGCCAAGGCAGGCAGTTGGCCCAGGGCCTGGTGATTCAAAAGGGCCTGAGGTTGGGCCACCATTGCTGCTACTGTGGCAGCAGCCAGAGCCCAGCATCCTTTAAATTGCTGCTGGAGTGCTGCATGTTCCCTGCAGCTCTGAGGGCTAGGATGCAGTGCGCTCTGGGCAACGCAAAGGTCTGGCTGTCCTCGCCCCGCTCCTTCTGACGGAGGCCTGCCCCTTCTGGGAGCATGGAACAAGCCCCCAACACCCCCCCCCCACACACACACATACACATACACCTTGCCCAGGAGCTGAAGCAGGCTGTCAGCTCCCTGCCTTCAGCAGTTTTCCAAATCCTTGCAAGATACAAAGCACTCTTAGCCTGAGAGCCTGAGGTGAGGGATGGAAGGTGTTTAGCATGTGGCAGGAGTGGGCCTATATTGTTCCAGTGCGGGTAACTATTCAGTGTCAAAATCTCAGAGTTCAATATCCTCAGTGCAAGAAATGTCAAGCCTTTTGCTATAAATAAATATAAACAGACTGAAGCCACATGATGTGAAGAAAAGAACTGATTTCATCTCTGAGGGGCAAGGTTTTCGATTATCTGTATGAGCATCCATGTGTCAGTTTTACTGGGCCTGATTCTGATGTCACTCATGTCGGTTGTACCCCTACAATTTGTTAGACCTAGCCAAAAGCATGGTGAGTATTCTGGGTGAAAAGTTCCTAAACAAATGAACCTTTAAACTGCAATAGAAAATTCCTGCAAAATACTTCATTTTTTGTTTGAAAACTTGGAAAAAAAACTCAATTTTTTTTCCCAAAATGTGTTTGGAAAAGTTTCATGTTGGCGATTAAAAAAACGTTTTCACTTGCTTTTTCACTTCCTCCACCCCTAGTGGAAAAAGAGGGAAGGAGTAAAAAAGCAAAAGAGTGGAACTTTATTTTCCATTGAAAATCAAAACATTGTTAACAAAGTTTTTTGGTGAACATTTTCATTTTGGTTCAAAAGCATTTTCCATCCAAAAAAAAGTCTCAGCTGACAACATTCAACTGGCTCCGTTCATTTACTTCCCCGGCATCTTGCTTCTGATTTACACCAGTGAATTCAAGAGAATTCGGCCCATTGATTTCAGTGGACTCGCTCCTGGTTTACACTGGTGTAAGCAGGAGAAGAATCTGGCCCATTGTATTTTGATTGTACAGGTATATCCTAAGTCCTCCCGGAGCTTTTCTTGCCTTATTGTTGGAACAGTGGAGGCTCCGGGAGCCAGACCTGCTACGTGCTTAGTGTTCTTTTTAGCAAGCTGCTTCTGCATTGTGGATTTTTAATTTCTTTTTTAATTCTTGTTCTTCTGCCTGTTTCTAACCTCTTTGCAGCTTCCTGCGCTTCCTACAACTTTTCTTTTCTCAGTCCTCAGGGCCTCAACTTTTCTTCTCAGAATTCCTCCACTCCTTTCTGGTCAGGTACATAGCTCCCTCTGTTCTTGAGAGGAAAGCGCCATCTACTGGCCATCCCTAGAGCAGCAGGGCCTTTGCCTAGTCTTTGACATGTCACAAACGGAATCAGCTTGAAAGTAATCCATAGTGGGACCCCCCCACACCCACTTTCCGGCCGTCCCTTCCCAGCTATATAAAAAGTTCCACTAAGGTATTGGTCTTCCTTGGGCGCCTCAGCAGGGGGCAGAATCTGGTACCCAGAACAAATGCAAAAAACCCAATAGGAAAACACAGTGAACTAAATATTGAGAAAAGGGATAAGGGAATAGAAAAAAGAAATCTAAATCTAGTGGAGTGGGATCTCACGATGTACTTCAAGCTTGACCCGTTTTTCCTGTCTCTCTCGTAGAACAGAACATCAGCATCCCACCATTTTAAAGTCTGTTTTTCCCTTGTGATAATAATAACATTTTCATTGCCAGTAGTTTTTGAGCTCTGATGTCTGAGCGTGCTCAGTAGTGTCAGAATTAGTGCAGGTTGGGAGGAGCCCACGGTGTGAAAAAGCGATAGAATTCCCTCACACGGTGGAACCGTATTCTGCTCTTTGAAACCCATCGTGCATTTCCTTCTCTTCTGGTTCCAGCAGCACCTTAAATGATCAGAAGAGAAAAAAAGGTGGTGAGCGCCCAGTTGCTTCTCACTGTTTATGCCTTTTAATGTTTAGCGTCTTCATCAGCATGAACAGTGAAAATTGAGTCATCTTCTTGCTGTGCTTGGTTACACACACCCCAAAGAGAAGGCTGATTGGGTTAAAAGATGCTGTTTGCGTTGGGATTTCTAAAAATATATGGAGACATTTGTATCCATCTTAGCATTTTTAAAAAGGCATTTTATAAAATAGACATTTTGGGGCAAACGTGGGCTGACAGTGTCTCAGAACTTATTGTTAGTAATTGTTTAGATGATAATAGCGCTTTCAGGTCTTGATCCTGGGCTCCCTTGTGCTAGACATGCTACATATTTTTAATAGAAATATTCCTTCTCCCAAGAGTTTTTCTGTGAAATTGGAATCCTGCAAGTGACTGAGATTGATTCAAAAAATCCGCTCTGAGCACGCTGCTGGTGAGAGAGTTCAAAGCTTTCATGATTCACACACTGTTCTCCAGCCTGATGCCCTTACTAGGCCAAATGAACCCCGCAGTAAATGTACTTTCCATGTGTTAAATTGTTGGTTACCACGTGCATCTCCTTCTGTCCCGAGAGCTGAAAACCTGGGCAAAGCTTCCTCTTCCAAACCAGCTCAACCTCGGTTTGCAAAACATTTCAAATTGTAAACAGGTTTTTTAACAAAAAAGCTTCATAGAAACAAACAACCCCCAAAAAATGTAAACTTAAAAAAAAATCTTGTTGCCCCTTTTGTTTGCCTGTGACTGTGAGCGCACGATCTCTGCTACAATCATGTCCTTTCCCCCCCATTAACCCCACTCCTCTCTCGGCCTCTATAAAGCTGCAGGACGACACTGCAGAAAGTACAGGTGGTACGTTTCCCACATCGCCTTCCAACTTGTTTGCCAGATGAGATCACACACACCCCTTTCCTGGCCTGAACCAACTGAGATCTGCATCACTTTGGTATATCCCGGTCCTGTTCCATTCCTAATCCTGGGGGGAGATGTAAGTAATGGAAGGCCACTTGTATGCCATAAGCCAGTTTCTGGGCCTCCTGTACTATTTATGTTGGTACCCTTTCTAAAAAGGATCAGCGAGGTCTGTTAATAAGAATAACACCTGCACTTCTGCTGGCATTGTAGGGGTCACACTTCAGGCCGTAAACTGATGAACAGCTGGGATCAGGAAGAAATTCCCCATTGCTAGGGTATTGTTGAAAACCTGTGTCCCGTATGGGGGCCTTTTCACAAAGCACTTTGGCCTTTGTCAGAGAGGACACCACCCAAAGTGGTCAGAACTTGTATGGGTTGAACCTCTCTAGTCTGGCTCCTTCGGGACCTGACTGGTGCCAAACCAGAGAATTTGCTGGACCGTGGCACGTCAGTATTGTCTAGCAGCATGACCAACACTTCCACTGCTTAGTGGGCTCTTAGAAGACATGTAGAGGTCAATTAGAGCTAAATAACAGCACTGAACACTGAGCACCAGGACTGGGGGCTGTAAATAAACTTTATGGGACGGCGAGAAACTTCACACCTATGTTAAGTGGACAGCCGGCTAACTAACATCATGCCGGATCACAGATGTTGCCGGACCAGAGTGTGCCGGACGAGAGAGATTCAACCTGTAGTGCAATTTGCAGTTTCCTTATCTCAGTACAATTGAGAGAATCTGCGATTGTGGCTAATTCTAAGAGCTAACAAAGAGGTTGTATAAATATGAATTGCTTTGTGGCATCTCCCTTAAGTGAGGTGACTCATTGGATGTCAGAGCAGTGAAGCCACAAATGGAAATGAAGAGGGTAACTTTGGATTAGATTTTTTTCTTGCTCCCTTTATTTTAATTTGGTCCTATAAACCTTTGCTTTCATTCCGCTTTCCCTCTTCCATAGAGATGCCCTTTGACCCAACGGCCTATAGCAACACCCGACGATGTGATCGATACACAATAGACAGTCCCTTTCCTGGGTGCCCTTGAAAGTTTTATATCCAGTGACGAGTGAGATGGTGCAACTGATTGAGATGCATGATGAGACCAGTGAAATGTTGATAATGGAAAAACCAGCCTTGGAAATTGGATATAACCCTGCAATCCCAACTCACACATGGCTGAAGTATTGATATACTTCAATATCTGATTGACTTTCTTAGTCCACAGAGCTGTTTTCTGCCCCGATCTTGCAAGAAAACAGAGGACTCTATTAAAAACCCAGGTTGAGCACAGTCTAGCTTTTCCCAGGCTTCAGCTGATCTTGGGCTACAGTGCAGGCTTCTAATTCCCTTTCCTTGTCCACCCACAGTGGTCACACCTCCAGTCATCGGGACGGCGGTGGCACGCTACAACTTCGCGGCACGGGACATGCGAGAGCTCTCTTTGCGGGAGGGTGACGTGGTGAAAATCTACAGCCGGATCGGCGGGGACCAGGGATGGTGGAAGGGGGAAACAAATGGAAGAGTAAGTGATGGAGAGAGGGGTTTCTTCTATTTAAATGACCCTACTTTGCCTTTTTCGCACCCTGGGTATGCTCAGATGTTTTCTCGCTGGTAGAGCAGGTCAGAATTTTCCCAGTTTCAAAGAGAATTGTAATTTTTTTAAAAGGGAGGAGGGAAGCATCTCCTGTTCTTCTACCAGCCCATGAAATGGAAGAGTATTAGCCCCATTTTACAGATGGAGAAAACCGAGAGACAGGGAAAGTGACCTCACGAAGGTGTGGCAGTGACTAGGTGACAGCCGTGGGATTAGAACCCAGGACTTCCTGACGCCCAATTTTGTGCTTGCTTCTCCAGGCCACACTGCCCATTTTGAGATATACTGCTGACAGAGTCCACAAGGCCTGTCTTGTACATATCACTACACGCTGCAGGCTGCATGCACATGGCGGTGTGTGGCTATGCAGAGCAGCAAAAGTCTCTGTCCAGGGGGGGAGTCATCACTGCTGAAGCCCGGAGCTACCAAGCTTTGCCCCACTGCCTACCCCTCTGAGATCCTCTCCCCAGTGTGGGAGCCTTTCCATGTGGTGAGGAAAGGCTCTGGCCTTGGGGCGGCCGCGGGACACTGCCCATGTCAAAAGAGCAGTGTAGACCCTGGGAGCAGGCCTGGCTTGGGTATGCAGTGAGCAGTGAAAGGCATGTTCCCCTAAAGTCCTGCAGTGTCTCTCCTCACGATCTGCTCCACAATTTAGAGCTATGCTAGGGTGCAGCGTACGGACCCTGCCTGGAAGGGCAGATGTAGCCTTAGTAAGAGAGAATTCCATCATCAGCTGAAGGTGGAACTCATGGGATAGGTGTCCGTAAAGCAGGGTTGCAGGCAGGCAGCTGGATTCTGGTCTGGGAAAGCAATGGGCTTCTCCAGCTTGCTTCCCTTTACCATGCAACGCCCCAGTGTCCCCTTCCTCCTCCTGATGGAAGCCGTCCTCAGCCAATGTGGTAAAACGGTTCCCACGAAACCCGCCTTTCGGAAGCACTATACCCGACAGTGCCACCGAAATGCAGGGAAGCACAGAGCCCAGGAACAGCGCTGGGGCCAGTTACTCAGGCCGGGCAGCCAGCTCGATCTGATCCACCTAGTGGCTTTATGTTGGGAATTGACACAAACACAGCTCTTGAAAGTCCGTGGCTCAGAATCACAGACAGAAGCCAGTTGTGTTGGGTGCAAACAAAACCTCCAGAGTGACTACTCCACAATGTAATACTGCTGATCACAACAATGCACTGTCTTTCTGCAGTGCTTCCCATCAGGCTTTGCAGATACAAATGAGTCAGTCCACCTAACAACCCTCTAAGGGGGAGGTTGGTCATTTCTTTTATAGTAATAGGGGAAACGGAGGCTTGCACAAGGCTGTACAGACAGAATCAGTCGCATAGTCGGGAATAGGACCCAGGTGTCCTGACTCTCTGTCCCAGGTTCTAATTACTGGACTACGCTGAGAACCAAGTGCTCCTTCCACCCAGACTAAAGTCTCAGCTGCAGGTAGCTGGGAGAAAGCTGTTGTGTAGGTGTCAGCCCTCTGAAGGCAGCACCTGACTTCTGAGGCAACGTAACTGGTAGGCTGACGGAGCCCATTCCACAGGGAACGTTTGCCTCTGCTCAGTTTGTGGGGGCGGGGGGTCCCTTTGCATGCCCAGGCCAAAGGGGTTCACTCATCTTTCCATTTCTGCTGCAGATCGGTTGGTTTCCTTCAACCTACGTGGAGGAGGAGGGAGTGTAATGAAGACGAGATCGCTGGCAGAAATCGCCGTGCGCCCAGCAAAAGCCACTGCAGACTGTACACAGTTGTCCCAACGCCCAGGGCTCTGAGTGAAACACAATCAAAACCCCTCCAATTTTAACAACAAGTCTGTTGTGAATTGTTCTACCATCAGTCCTCTGCGAAGTGTGTGTGCGCGCGCGCATCGGGGGTGCCACGGGCTGTCGGTCCTGGATTGTGTCACTTGTGTGTAAGAGATTGAGCCTGTTTGACAACGTCTGTCCGGAACAGCAGCAGAAGTGTCCATGCACGACGGCCTTGCTTGAGTGGAAGAGTTCAACACAGCTATGCTCAGCTACGTCATCCACACCCATCTCATGGAGGGTGTTTCAAAAACCACCCTGGGGCTCCTTGGAGGCAGAGGCCGAAATCTCACTCTGGGACTGAAGGTGGAGGGAGCATTTCAGATTTCTCCTGAGAGGGAGGAAGCCAGCCCCGAGTAGCAGAATCTCTTCCCGCCCGGCTGCTTGAGAACCGACCCTTCTGGGTAATGAGTTTTCCTGCCCAGTCAGCGTGCTCAACGGCAAAGCCCCACTTGGCTGCCCTCCTGAGGGGATTTGGGAAGCAGAGCAGAGGCACGGTGAGGAGGCCTCTCGCCGGGAGCTCAGTGGGACACCCATGGTGAATGAGGCTTTGAAGAGAGAGGCGGATGTGAAGTCACACCCTGGAGACAGCCACCCCCAGACTGCATGCGAGAGTCCCACTTTTGCTACCCAGGTCTGTCTCTCGGACCAGCTTTGATCCCATTCACTTCGCCCTGGATGGATGGACGGCGCTTCACCCGGATTGTCCCGCCTGGGCCAGGACGTCTGATGGTGCACCGGGGCTGCAGATGATGCCTTCCCTGGGAAGAGCATTCGGGAGCCATGGACATGCTGGGTGGCACATACGGCAGTAGCTCCCACACCATTCGCAGTCCCACTTTCCTGCGCTCTGCAGCAGCCCTCACCAGGCTAATGGCCCATCCGTGTAGCCCTTGTACGTCCCTGCCTCATCAATCTCGGGGGGGGGCTGACTCACCTGAGTACGGCCGCAGGCGGAATCCCTCGTTATCTGAAGAACGAGTCTCTCTTTCCTCCCTCCAACCAGCATGTTTAAGTTACGCCCCAGGTCTTCCCATCGCTCCCCTCCACAGCCAGTAAAGGGGAGCGCTGTGTTGTCCCTCACATTGTCTTTCTCATCGTTACACTGCTCTGAATAACACACTCCTGGGTCGCTTGCTTTCCATCTTGTGCCTGTTTCATACGACAGGCAGAATTGTCCCCCAGACTCAGTGTCCAGTGATCTCAGGCAGGTGCTGCCCATCGCTCGCCAGTCCAGCGTTTCCTTCCAGAGTGCACAGCTTAAAACAACTACGCGTCCACGGCAAGGAACCCTCCCCCACTTCCAAGCCCCAGGAATTCTCCTCCTGTTGCTTTAGAGCAGTGGTTTTCAAACCCGGGGTCGCCACCCAGGACTGCAGGTGGAATGTTGGGTGCTGGGTCTCGCTGCAGGGGGATCAGGTGAGCAGTGGGGGGGGTTAAGGCAGCTCCCTGCCCATCCTGGCACCGCAGCCTGCGCTGTGCCCCAGGAGCTGCCGGCAGCAGGCCCGGCTCCGAGGTGGGGGGCAAGGGGATGATAGTGCACAGGGCTCCGTGCACTGCCCCTGCCCTGAGCACTAGCTCTGCACTCCCGTTGGCTGGGAACCTGCTGCTGGCTGCGTCTGGGATGCAACATGGTCTGCAATGCCAGGAGAAGCAGGAAGCTGCCTTAGCACATTCCCCTCCTGCCCCCCCCCCACTGCACCACTGACCAAGAGTCACTCAAGGGAAGCCCTTCCTGCCCCCGTCTTGCCCCCCCAAAGCCAGAGCCCCCTCCAACATCCCAAAACTTTCGTCCTCCACCCCATCCCAGAGACCACAGTGTAGTCAAATTATGTTGAGTCCCGGGCATCAACAATTTTCTTCACCTGGGTAACGAGAAAAAAAGTTTGACAGCCGCTGCTTTAGATGAGGCTTGCTCTGCGCTGCAGAGGTAGGTCAACCCCAGGCAGCTTACATTGACTAATTACATCAGAGCCCATGTCAATTGCCTGTTACACCCACATAGCCACCTCCACTAGGGCCATACGACTTATGTTGGTGTCCTTAGGGGGTACGTCTAGACTGCAGGGCTTTATCGGGATGCCTCCAGCGTTGGCTGGTGTTCATGTCAATTTCACAGCACCAGTCGGGCCACCAGGAAGCGCATGTGGAGCTGAGAGCCCAAGTTCCCAGCCCCTCCATCTCCTTTACGTTAGTGGACACGCCCCAGATGAGGACCCGCACCACCAACAGGAGAGTAGTGTGGACATGAGCCACTGCACTTGTAAGTCAACCTATGATAGGTCAACTTAAGCTTCTAGTATAGATGCACCCTTAGTGCTCTTTTGAGGGCTTGCTCCCATCGCTCATGTTTTTTCTGCAGCCCAACAGCTTTGAGATTTTGCTCCTGGCCTTTGAGGCTCTCGGGGCCAGATTCTGCTCTCATTGGCTCTGATGTAAATCCAGAGGAGGTCTAGGTTTGCACTGGCATAATGGACATCAGGCATGTGGCAACCTAAGTGATCACCTTTAGAGAAATGCAGCCACACGTGTCTTACGACGCATGAATACAGAAATGATATCTAGCCAGTCTGCAAATGCGCCAGGTCTAATCTGTAGAATCACAGCAGCAAAACTGCTGCCAAACTGGGATATTAAAGCCAAAAGGAGAAGTCTGTACACTGAGTAAAAAGGGAAACAAACTACCTTTGAAGGTAAATTACGGTTTAGAGGCAAGGCACGAGTTGAACGATTTTGCTGCTTGCTTTGACGTTGGGGTTTTATGTTTTCCTATGTTCCATCTTGATCACTGTGAGCTCCCCAGTTGCTCATTCTTCCTCGTGCCAAAGCTGCCAGTGAAATGCTCACATGGATTAGAAAATAATTTTAGTTGAACTCGACACTAGGACTGACTGAGCCAGCTGTCCAAACGCCACCATCTAAACATCCCTGCACCCAGGCGGGCATTGCAATTTGTAGGTTCCTCGGGCATTTTGCTTGCAGAGTGGTAGAAAGAACTGAGCCGCCAGATCTTTTGTGATTTTGTTACAGGTTGTTGTCTGGTGCCAACCTATTCCAATTCAGTTGTCTTGATTGTCCGTGACCTTTGTACCTATTGACTTTTGTCAGCTCCGCCTGTCAATATGGAAAGGGAATGAGGCAGAGCTTTGGAGAAGGAAGCTTAAAAAGAGGCTAAGGATTCGTATATATGGGGACACTCAGGCTTTATCTATACTGCAGGCTTCTTGTGCAAAAAGCTTTTTGCGGAAGAGATCTTCCACAAAAACTTCTTGTGCAAGAGCGCGTCCAGACTGCACGGATGCTCTCTTGCAAGACAGCTCTGATTGCCATTCACAGAATGGCCACGAGGACACCTGTGCTTCTTTAGACTGACTATTTTTGCGCAAAAAACCCCCGTTTCCCATCCACACACACCTTTTTGTGCAAGATCTCTTGCACAAAAAGGAGTTATTCCTCGTAGAAAGAGGAATACCTGCACTGCAAAAACCCCTCTGTCAATTCACTGTAAATTTTCTTGCGCAAAAAGGAGATATTCCTCACAGAAAGAGGAATACCTATACTGCAAAAAGCCCACTGTTCTGTCAATTCACTGTAAATTTTCTTGCACAAAAATACACTTGAGGTGTGGACGCTCCACGAGTTTTTGCGCAAAAACAGCCATTTTTGCGCAAAAACTCTGCAGTGTAGACATAGCCTCTGGAAAATAAATTCAAAATCATTTTTTAATGTGGATTAGATAAAATGCATTCAATCTTTGGGTGGATACTCTTATTTAGAAGTAAAGTGGCCTTTAATTCGGTTGAGTTTACTTCACTTTGGAAATTAAGTTTGAATTCAGCTAGGAACACTTTCATTCCAAATGAGGGCCCACACAGTGGCTTGACTCAGTTTAACTAATCAAATGTAAAATCACACCCTTAGTTAATTCAGATTAATTTCCTTAAGTGTCCCCTCATCTAGACAAGCCCCTGAGATGCGGGCTTAGCTCCCGTTGAAAGGGAATTGGGAGTTGGGTATCCACGTGCATTAAGCTCTTTTGAGAATCCCAGTTTACAGGCCAAGCTTCTCAGACTGATGGGTGATTTTGGGTGCCCATCTTGAGATGACTTCAAGGGTCCTGATTTCCAAAAACCACTGAGGAGCGCCTCCCTGGGGGGAAAAGTCTTTAAGATGTCACAAGTTAGGCACCCAAAAATCACCAGCCGCAAGACAGACCAAAGGGCCTGATTCAACCTTCTGTAGCAATGAGGGCATGATTTGGGTTCAGAAGACCCAACGACAAATGGATCAAAGAGAAGAAAATTCAAGATGGGTCATTTATGCCCCGGACATTTCTTACGCCTTCACTGAGCCTGTTTAAAATTTCTGTTGTTTAAAAACATTTTTAAATTATGAGGGACTGTGAACAGATAACCCGTATTTTAAAAAAGCATGCATTCCGTATCACTGGAGCCTTATTCATTTTTTCATGTAGCATGGATAGTATCTTTGCCAGTTACCAAACTATGTAATAGACACAGTATCTGTCTATAACCAGGAATGGCTCTCCATCCTCGCTCTCAGTAAAAA
Organism: Pelochelys cantorii; assembly: GCA_032595735.1. NCBI lineage: Eukaryota > Metazoa > Chordata > Testudines > Trionychidae > Pelochelys > Pelochelys cantorii. The sequence goes on from CM064347.1 coordinate 10,222,116, forward strand.
TTAGTCATTCCTCAGAAAATATCTCTCTCTCTCTCTCTCTCGCTCTATTTTACTGTTGTAAGAAACTTGTTAAAAAGATTTTTCTTGTTTGTAAGTAATTATTCAGCCAATTGCCATGATATATATCTGTGAATAAGAAGGAGAAATGTTTTTTATGATGGCAAGAAAATTGTATATATATTTTAGTTCATCGCAGACCATTCAAAATTGTAACGGGATATGTTGGAAAATAATATGTAAATTCCTTGCGTTTTTTCTCCTTTGCACTGCACTAATTGAAATAGAGGGGGTGGGTGGAGGGAATGTAAAATACAAAGTTTGTTTATGGAATAGTTTCTAGCTCAGAATTTGGAAATCATTTGGAGTAGCTTGTAATGCTGGAATAGAAACTTTAGCTGCTACTTAGAAACCCTTCTTGCATGAGGTTTTCCAAATCTTTTTCAGTTACAGCACATCAAAGGAAATCCCGCAACAAAACTGAAGTGTAATTTTGCTGATTGAATTTTTTTCCCCAACCATGGTTTTTACTGCAAATAAACTTACATTCTTTTCTGCATAAGAGGGTTGGTTTCATGTTGGACGTCTTAATTCAAAACGTTTGCTATAGGAAGATAGGTACTGCCAGAATGGGTCTGACCCTGGCCCATGTAGTCCAGTTTCCTTTCTCCAACAGTGGCTAGCCCCAGCTGCTTCAGAAGATGAAGGAACCCTGCTCCAGGTAGCCAGGAGATAATCTACCGAGAGTAAAGTTGGGTCCTGATGAACTAATGTGAGGTTCACTGCTTATATCCTGGAATATAAGACTGCATATCTCTTCCCAAATGTATTATTACAGGCTGAACACTTATGTTTTCCAGTGAAACAACCAATCTGGTTTTAAAAAGCATGCTGTGCTTTGCACAGTTAGCCTTTTTCTTTGTGTCCCCCCGGCAACTGTTTCCATTTTCTAGGTAAATTAAAAATGCACATACACCAATAATATGATCACTTAGAATTCTTGCCATGTTGAGATTCTGCTAAGCCGGCAGTTAGGCTAACCACGTTGCTGCTCTTTGCCTCGATGTGCAGGTTTCTGCACGATCAGTCTTCACTCTGCATGGCCTTTAGTTATGACAGAAAGTCATATCCTGAATCCAGCAACATGCTCTAACGTTGTAAAAGTCAGCAAGCTTCTTAGAATTAGGCCTGTTGCACCAGAGAAGGGGGGACCCAAGATTTCACTATGAAGGGGCTGTATAATTTAATTAATAAAAAAAATATTGATGAAATAGCGTCCCGGCTGCTTTCCCCTTGTCTCTTTGACTCTCCAGCAATAGCCTTTAACAATCCCTCCGCACACGCATTCGCTGGGAGAACTTGTCACCAGCGTACATTCTGCTGCCGCTAGCATTTAGCTTTCTCCGCAAAGTTTCGGAGCTGATTCAGAAAACAGCTCCTCAGCAGTTGAGGTTCCTTTCAATGTGACTCTCATGGGGAACGTTCCAGTCGCCCCAGCCAAACCTCCCCCCCCAGACACTGACGCCCATTTTTATGGGCCCACGCAGGCCATCTGTGAACCTTCACATGGAATTTCTATCCCATGGGCTCTTTCATTCTGCTCAGTCCGCCATAACCCTGAGCCAAATCTAGACTCCCAACAGCACCAGAGTTGTAGACAGAGAACCAAAGCCAGACCCATGATGCCGTAGGAGAGGCAGAGCATCAGAGACTGCCCCATCACTTGGCCAGAAGCTATTCCCATGGCTCATGCCTGAGAACTTTGTGTCCTTCCCAGAGCCTCAAACTTACTATATGTTGAACTTCTCTAATCTGGCACTCTTGGGACCTGACCGGTGCTGAACCAGAGAATTTTCTGAACCACGGGAGGTCAATATTGTCTGGCAGCATAGCCAACCTTTCCACTGCTCACTGTGCGCATAGAAGACATTCAGGGGTAAATTGGAGCTAAACAACTTCACAGGACACTTGTAAACAAACTTTATGGGATTAAAGGAAACTTGGCCACACCCATTAAAAGTGGACATGCAGCTCACTAACATCATTCCGGACAACAGATTTTTCCAGACCAGGAAGTGCCGGACTAGAGAGGTTCAACCGGTAGTAGAATTCTGAGCCAAGAGACAGTCACCTGGAGCTGCACGGCTGGGGAGGTGGGTGGGGGGGACTTTTCCCCCTCAGCTCCAGACCAAGACAATGGTACTCGCTGCCCGGAGGAGTGAAAACTATTAGTAAGCTCACTGCATACGCAGATCAATGCACCTCTCCGCCCAGCCTTTCCCACAATGGGACCCTTGCTCTTCCACTCCTGGCCCCAATCCCTTGTGCCCCAAGGGGGTTGCACAGCGGCAGGGGTGGATGAGACAAAATCCTTCTGCTCCTGGGAAGGTGTCTGGGATCCCAGTGCTGCGCCACAGGCTATGTAAGGAGCTCAATGCGTGGAATGGCTCTTTTAGCGAATGGGGAGAGGGGAGGTAAACGGAAGGGGCAAGCTGGCCCGCTGTGGCTCAGCAGCACTGGGTTTTTCAGGAAAGTAGGTTTCCGACTGTTATTTGAATGGGCAGAGGAGGCAGAAATCTGATCAGCTGCGAGTTTCAGGCGCATGGGTGGAGGCATAAACCCAAGCAGAGAAACGGTTGTTTTCCACCCACCTGGATCAGGGCAGAGGCAATTGGCACCGTACCTGGGAGGGACGCGCACCACCTGGGCATGCACCAGGCTGGTGCCAAGGAGACACATACTGCAAGTGCCGTCCCTGAAATGGGACAAGAGCAGCTGCCGACGCTTCTGAGGGAGGAGCCCAGGCTGCCTCTGATCAGAAGCAAAGCGATTCAGCTGATTCCGGCTGCTGGGCTCCACCGACACCGAGGCAGAGTTTGCAGCCAAGTTGTCCCAGCAGCCAGCGGGGTTGCACCCGCCCCCCCTCCAGCACAGCTGCTGACTAGGCATGTCCCTGCTTCCTCTGCTGAGCCGCCCCCCCGCCCACGGCCCCTGGGAGCCAGTGAGAGACCAGCACGCAGCCGCCTCCCCTCTCTGAGAGTCTGGGCAGGCCGGGCTCTCTTGCGCACTGTAGGCATGCGAGCCGCGCCGGCCGACCATGAGTGCAAGCAGGACCTGCGCTGCCTCTGAACAGCTGAGTGGCACAGAGGCACCGCACATCTTTGCAATGTACGTGCATTGTGGGCTTCCCCCGAAGGAGTCCAGTACAAAGCCAGTCACCGTAACGGCTCACGTAGCTCTTAGCCGCCCCCGGGCAGTGTTGCAGCTTGATCCTCATTTGGTCGGGAAACTGAGGCACGCGAGGGGGATGTGATGTGCCCACCCTGGACTGCAGAATAAAAGGAAATAAAGGAAATAAAAGGAAATTTTTCTTCACACAGCGCACAGTCAACCTGTGGAACTCCTTGCCCGAGGAGGCTGTGAAGGCCAGGACTCTATTAGGGTTTAAAAAAGAGCTTGATAAATTTTTGCAGGTTAGGTCCATAAATGGCTATTAGCCAGGGATAAAGTATGGTGCCCTAGCCTTCATAACAAGGGCAGGAGATGGATGGCAGGAGATAAATCACTTGATCATTGTCTTCTGTTCTCCTTCTCTGGGGCACCTGGCATTGGCCACCGTCGGCAGATGGGATGCTGGGCTCGATGGACCTTTGGTCTGACCCAGTATGGCCATTCTTATGTTCTTATGTTCTTAGAACCCAAGTCTCTGGATTCCGCTTCCTATGCACTTTGATCGACAGGGGAGACTCTGAAGCTGCCTGTAATTTAGATAGGCACCCCTATCATCTCACCTTCCTTTTAGGAATTCAGCTGGCACAATGCACGGGGCAAAGAGTCACGTGCAGGCTTGACGCCACATTCTGGCAGCAGTAAAATTGCCGTGTGCTTCCAGCACTGGGTTTGTCCTGAGCTGTGATTTTTGCAGCATGAGGGACTAATTCATTTGTGCATTAGCCACAAGGTGTGTCAGGACCTAGAAAACGCCGACCGGTTCTCAGACAATATTTCGTTTCTCCATCGCAGGGCATTCCCAGGTCTCGTGACAAGAACACAATCCATGCGTGGAACGTGGGAACAAAAATCAGTCTTGCACCCATAAGTATGACTTCAGTTCTGGTAAAACTGGCCGAGAGCAGCAATGTAGTCCAGACACCATTAGACACAGGCCTTTTAATCACTGGTCCCTAGATCTGCTTTGAATTTGATGAGCATCCCAAGCTGTTGTCATATGCCCGTGGTCAGTGGTTCTCTCCGGCCCACTTTGAGAAAGCTGCTCTGGTTTGTTTATCTAAAGGTTCGGTAGCCACAGAACCTCATGGCTCCAGTTTGCCATTTCCAGCCAAGGAGAACAGCGAGAAGCAGCCTTTAGATAAACAAACCGGAGTGGCCCATTAGCATCTTTTTCAAAGCAGCCCCATGGCCCACTTTGAGAAATACTGCCCTGGCAGTACACAGAGGTCTTTCAGTGGGTGCATCAACTCAGCTGGATATTAGCCTAGTTTTACTACAAGTGACATCAAAAGCCCTAGCAAAGTCAGTACAAACTAAAATTTCTCATGGACTTGTTCCTACTGCTCTGTACACTGTACCCTGAAATGTAAGTACAGCATTTGTATTCTAATTGATTTATAATTAGATGATAAAAAGGAGAAAGTAACCAACTTGTCAGTCATAGAGTGCTGAGACATTTTTGTGTTTTTAGGTCTGATTTTGTAAGTAAGTAGTTTTTAAGTGAGGTAAAACTTGGGGGGTATGCAAGACTCTTGAAAGGGGCTAGTTTGGAAAGTTTGAGAACCTTTGCCTTTAACTATAATGGCTCATCATAACACGAGATCACTTCTAAACCCAGCCTCTGAGGGATATATGGTAAGTACAAGTATCTGTATAGTGCAGTTGTAGCCACATCGGTCTCAGCATGTTCGGCGTAGTCAAATGTCCCTCAAATTAGAATTATAATGATTCTACCCTGAGTTTTTCCTGGGTCAAATAAAAAATAATTGCAAGCAGGATCTAGTGCGCACCAGTGTCTGAACCGCAGCTTTGGATAGTGCAGCCTGGGTCCAATTCCAGTTAAAACTCTAGTCCCAGTTTGGTTTTACTCTGCTGACATTCTAAGGGCAGGAGGTTAATTTAACAGCAGGAAAATTGGGTTGACTGTTCAGATGTGGCGCCTTCTTCCTGGATGCTCTTTCTGCCCGTAACAGATGGCAGGCAAGCCCAGAGGAAAGCCATCTGGGCTCTGTGTTCAGTTCCCAGCTGGGCTTTTGGTTTTGTTCCCTGCCTTGGTCGGAAGGAAGAGAGTGAGCAAGCTAAAAGGGCTTTTCCATTGCTAACATCTCTGATCCTTGCGGCCTTCAGTCTCTGCGAACCAACGACAGCGCAATATCCCTCCCTTTACCCTGCAAGCCAGTGCACGTGGGACTGGCCTGACTTCCCAGACTCTGGGAATAGTTGTAACTGGCCAGCAGCAGCCGTGACTGAAGTCTGGCTGCAGTTCTCTCAAGCGCCAAGTTACTGCTCGGGTCGTGTGAGAGGCAGCAGGAGAGCTCCAGCGGTGCTCTTGCAGCCACCTGCCCAGGTAAAGTGAACTGGACTCCTTTGGACAGCTGGGCCTTCTGCTCTGCCAGCCCAGGGTGCCGGTAGGCAAAGCCGAGCCTGCCTAAGCGGAGGGGAAATCTAAACAGCAAGGGTTGTATCCATCTGAGCAGCCAAAGGGTCCCTGGGACAGGCTCAGAGTTGAGATTGTGTCTTAAATGTTTCAGGCTGTGAATCTCATGGCAAGCCCAGGCTCTCCTAAATCTGAGGAGCAGGGCCCGAGACCAGGGCTTGCAGCATTTTGCATAGTTGGATTTTCTTTTGAAAGGCAGTGGCAGGGGGAAGAATTTCTTGGAGCTCCGAGACGGGAATATCAACCTCCGGCAGAGTAATAAGGGGTCTGGCTGGGGGGGTCTGGCTGCTTATTCAGTACCGAGTGGAGCGAAACTTTTCCACTCCGTGAGACAGGGAGCCGGGAGCAGCTGGCCAAAGTCGCAGGTCTCTGGGGTCAGGAGAGTGATCCCAGGTTCCCTGGCAAGGAATCCTTAGCCCTGCTGACTCTGCAAGAGCTGGGAAGGGACATGGACCCAGAACAGGACTTAACGCCAGAGGGGAGGAGGCACAGCTGGGTGAAACAACACTCCCAAACCTGCGTCTGGGGCCAGAGCCTCATGCCAGCTCACAGCCGGAGCTGGCAGGTGGGGGACATGCATGTGGTTGGGGGCAGGAGAGAGGAGGAGTAGAGGTTTCACCCAGCAATGGATCCTCCCTCTCTCTCTGCAACACTTCACCAGGACTGCCGACTGTGGTGCGGGGGGTGGCACAAAGGGGGCAATTGCCAGGGCCCAGGGGCCCCTGGCTGTCACTGCAGCAGTGCAGTGGGGCTAAGGCAGCTTCCTACCCACCCCTCACTCCCAGAAGCCGCTGGCATGTTCCTGCAGCCATGGGGTAGGGGATGTGGCCTCGGTGCACAGCCCCTACCCCAAGCACCAACCCCGCAGCTCCCATTGGCCAGGAGCTGTGGGGGCAGTTCTTGTGGGTAGGGGCATGCAAAAAGGCCCCCAGTCTAGGAGCACTGCCAGAGCGGTGAGCTGGTCACTTTTGGGAGCCGCCCAGTGTAAGCACTGCACCCCTCACCTCTTACCACCCCCTCTCGCCCTACCACTCCCCAACCCCCTGCCCCAACCCGGAGCCCACACCCTGTGCCCAACTCCCTCCCATACCCCCCACCCTCCACCTCCTCCTGCACCCCAACTCACTCCCAGAGCCTGCACCCCTCTCCTGCATCCCACCCCCCTGCTCCAACCTGGTGAAAGTGGGGGAGGGTGGGGGAGAGCAAGCGACAGAGGGGGCGGGGATGGAGTGAGGGGGTGGGGCTTCAGAAAAGGGGGATGGGACAGGGGTGTGGTCTCAGAGAAGGGTGGGGAAAGGGGCAAGGGAAGGGTCTTTGGGTTTGCAAGAGCAGACAGTTGGTGGCCATACTAGGTGGGCATGAGGAAGTCCTGGCCATGCCGGAAGACTGGGACCAGCAGCGCAACCGGCAGCTCGTTGGTCACCAGTCAGATGTCAGGCAGACCCCATCCATGGCTTGTGTGTGCAGGGGGGGCCCGCTGACCATCCTGTCCTGGGGCCTGGCATTGCTGTCAGCAGGCCTGCACTTCACCTACCTTGTATGGCCACAGGGGTAGGGATGGCTGGGGTTTGTTTCGAGGGGCTCCCTCCATTGTGTTGATGGCACCCTGATTGCAAAAAAATCCTAGGTATTGCTGTGGTACTTAGAAGCCCCGGGCTTAGGTCAGGACCCTACTGAGCTAAATGCTGTGCAAACAAAGCCAAAAAAGGGTTCCCTGGCCTAAAGAGTTTACAATCTAACTGCAAAGTGCTTCAAGCTCATAAAAGCTCACGGAGGGTTACTCTTGTGTGTGCAAAATAGATTAGGGGTTTTAGAAATGCCCCGGTTCTTTGATCCATTAGCGCTGGCAAGCCTCTGCCAAATGAAAGGTTGATTCTTCAGGTGACTGCTTTAGCGTTTGCGTTGGGCAGCTGCTGTCGGTTAGCAGGTCTGTACTTGATGGGAAGCTATCCCTTGTGGCAAATGTGTTTCATGTGCTCCTGGTTTGAGGGACACAGTGGGTGTGTGGCTACCAGGGTTTTGAGGAGCTGGGGCCAGGGAGACGTCATGTGATTCTCTTTTTCATTCCTCCCCCAGCACTTCCATCTTGCTCCAAAGCCACTTGTGACCTGAAATTCCAGGCTGTGGCCATAGGGCAGGGACCATCTTTTTGTTGATGTTGTTCTGTGTTTGTACAGCGCCTGGCACAATGGGGGCCTGTCCCATGAGGGGCAATCCAAACAGTCCGATAATAACTCCAGAGTAGTCTCTTGTATTGTTAACGCGTGGCCAAGGCAGGATTAAGAAAGGGACTTTAGTGTCTGCAGCCCAGGGCCCCGGGCTAAGGGTAGCCCCACAAAAAATCTCCAGAATGCCAAAATTGCAGATCTCTTTGCAGGGCCTCCTCAGCCTGGGGTCCTGGGCTGCAACCACTATGGCCCTGCGTTCTGGCCCTGCCTGGCAGAGGGGAGATAGCTCCACATGCTGCTTTACCCCTCAGGCTGGAGCTGCAAGCACCAGGATGCTCAATCCATCCACTTCCCTTGCATGCAGGCTCCACCCTGCGGCTCCCATTGGCCATGATTCCCAGCCAATGAGAGATGCGGTGGGCGGTGCCTTCAGGCAAGCGTAGTGCAGTGCAGAGAGCTGCCTGCCCCCCTCCCTTCACAGGGGCCTGCGCCACCAAACAGGAGCTGCCCCAGGTGAGCGCTTAGCACCCACCCCCCACCTTAGCCCTGAGCCCCCTTCCGCACCCGAACTCCCTCCTAGACGCCCACCTCCTGCCCCTCACCCCCACACACCCTCCCTCCCTCACCCCACACCTCCATCTCCTGCCCTGAGCCCCCACACACCCTCCCTCCCTCACCCCACACCTCCACCTCCTGCCCTCACCCCCACACACCCTCCCTTCCTCACCCCACACCTCCACCTCCTGCCCCTCACCCCCACACACCCTCCCTCCCTCACCCCACAGCTCCACCTCCTGCCCCTCACCCCCACACACCCTCCCTCCCTCACCCCACACCTCCACCTCCTGCCCCTCACCCCCACACACCCTCCCTCCCTCACCCCACACCTCCACCTCCTGCCCTCACCCCCACACACCCTCCCTCCCTCACCCCACACCTCCACCTCCTGCCCTGAACCCCCACACACCCTCCCTTCCTCACCCCACACCTCCACCTCCTGCCCCGAGGCCCCACACACCCTCCCTCCCTCACCCCACACCTCCACCTCCTGCCCTGAGCCCCCACACACCCTCCCTCCCTCACCCCACACCTCCACCTCCTGCCCTGAGCCCCCACACACCCTCCCTCCCGCCCCTCACCCTCACACCCTCCCTCCCTCACCCCACACCTCCACCTCCTGCCCTGAGCCCCCACACACCCTCCCTCCCTCACCCCACACACCTCCACCTCCTGCCCCTCACCCCCACACACCCTCCCTCCCTCACCCCACACCTCCACCTCCTGCCCCTCACCCCCACACACCCTCCCTCCCTCACCCCCACACACCTCCACCTCCTGCCCCTCACCCCCACACCTCCACCTCCTGCCCTCACCCCCACACACCCTCCCTTCCTCACCCCACACCTCCGCCTCCTGCCCTGAGCCCCCACACACCCTCCCTTCCTCACCCCACACCTCCGCCTCCTGCCCTCACCCCACACACCCTCCCTTCCTCACCCCACACCTCCGCCTCCTGCCCTCACCCCCACACACCCTCCCTCCCTCACCCCACACCTCCACCTCCTGCCCCTCACCCCCACACACCCTCCCTCCCTCACCCCACACCTCCACCTCCTGCCCTGAGCCCCCACACACCCTCCCTCCCTCACCCCACACCTCCACCTCCTGCCCCTGAGCCCCCACACACCCTCCCTCCCTCACCCCACACCTCCACCTCCTGCCCCTGAGCCCCCACACACCCTCCCTTCCTCACCCCACACCTCCACCTCCTGCCCTGAGCCCCCACACTCCCTCCCTCCCTCACCCCACACCTCCACCTCCTGCCCCTCACCCCCACACACCCTCCCTCCCTCACCCCACACCTCCACCTCCTGCCCTGAGCCCCCACACACCCTCCCTCCCTCACCCCACACCTCCACCTCCTGCCCTGAGCCCCCACACACCCTCCCTCCCGCCCCTCACCCTCACACCCTCCCTCCCTCACCCCACACCTCCACCTCCTGCCCTGAGCCCCCACACACCCTCCCTCCCTCACCCCACACACCTCCACCTCCTGCCCCTCACCCCCACACACCCTCCCTCCCTCACCCCACACCTCCACCTCCTGCCCCTCACCCCCACACACCCTCCCTCCCTCACCCCCACACACCTCCACCTCCTGCCCCTCACCCCCACACCTCCACCTCCTGCCCTCACCCCCACACACCCTCCCTTCCTCACCCCACACCTCCGCCTCCTGCCCTGAGCCCCCACACACCCTCCCTTCCTCACCCCACACCTCCGCCTCCTGCCCTCACCCCACACACCCTCCCTTCCTCACCCCACACCTCCGCCTCCTGCCCTCACCCCCACACACCCTCCCTCCCTCACCCCACACCTCCACCTCCTGCCCCTCACCCCCACACACCCTCCCTCCCTCACCCCACACCTCCACCTCCTGCCCTGAGCCCCCACACACCCTCCCTCCCTCACCCCACACCTCCACCTCCTGCCCCTGAGCCCCCACACACCCTCCCTCCCTCACCCCACACCTCCACCTCCTGCCCTGAGCCCCCACACACCCTCCCTTCCTCACCCCACACCTCCACCTCCTGCCCTGAGCCCCCACACTCCCTCCCTCCCTCACCCCACACCTCTACCTCCTGCCCTCACCCCCACACACCCTCCCTTCCTCACCCCACACCTCCACCTCTTGCCCCGAGGCCCCACACACCCTCCCTCCCTCACCCCACACCTCCACCTCCTGCCCTGAGCCCCCACACACCCTCCCTCCCTCACCCCACACCTCCACCTCCTGCCCCTCACCCCCACACACCCTCCCTCCCTCACCCCACACCTCCACCTCCTGCCCTGAGCCCCCACACACCCTCCCTCCCTCACCCCACACCTCCACCTCCTGCCCTGAACCCCCACACACCCTCCCTTCCTCACCCCACACCTCCACCTCCTGCCCCGAGGCCCCACACACCCTCCCTCCCTCACCCCACACCTCCACCTCCTGCCCTGAGCCCCCACACACCCTCCCTTCCTCACCCCACACCTCCACCTCCTGCCCCTCACCCCCACACACCCTCCCTCCCTCACCCCACACCTCCACCTCCTGTCCTGAGCCCCCACACACCCTCCCTCCCTCACCCCACACCTCCACCTCCTGCCCCTCACCCCCACACACCCTCCCTCCCGCCCCTCACCCCCACACACCCTCCCTCCCTCACCCCACACCTCCACCTCCTGCCCCTCACCCCCACACCCCCACACACCCTCCCTCCCTCACCCCACACCTTCACCTCCTGCCCTGAGCCCCCACACACTCTCCCTCCCTCCCTCACCCCACACCTCCACCTCCTGCCCTCACCCCCACACCCCCACACACCCTCCCTCCCTCACCGCACACCTCCACCTCCTGCCCTGAGCCCCCACACACCCTCCCTCCCTCACCCCACACCTCCACCTCCTGCCCTGAGCCCCCACACACCCTCCCTCCCTCACCCCACACCTCTGCTCCTTCCCAGAGCCCCTCCTTCACCTTAACTCCTGCCCCCAGGCCTCACACCCCCATCTCCTGCCTTAAGCCCCCTACCATACCGTAACTCCCTCCCACACCCTGCACACAACCCCCTGCCCCAGCCCTGAGCCCCTCACACAGCCTAACACCCTCTCTGATCCCATGCCCCCACCTCCTGCCCTAAACCGTCTCCTACACACTAACTCCCTCCCAGACACCACACCCCCACCTCTGCCCTGAGCCTTGGGGGCGGGGGGGGGGTCTACAAAATGTAATAGCCCTGAGCCCTCAGCAGAGTTAATCTGACCCTGTCCATGGTGAGATTAGGCTTGGTCCATTAAAGATTCGTCTTTGGAATCCCAGGTTACCATGGCTTACCTCAGCGCCGTGGTCCGAACCGTTGCCTCCCGCCAGAGGCCAGCCTCTGGGAGAAACCTCCGCCTCAGGTGCTTCAGCAGCGGGGCTGACCAGACGACAGAGAAGAGCGTCCCTTACCTCAAGACTCTGAAGGAAGAAGGGCCCCGAGGAAAAGGGCCGACCAGGCCGCTCCCGGAATCAGCCGAGGTGGTGGTGGTGGGCGGAGGCAGTTTGGGATGCCAAACAGTCTACCACCTGGCCAGGATGGGGGCGAGCAGCGTGGTCCTACTGGAAAGAGACCGTCTGACGTCGGGCACCACCTGGCACACGGCGGGTAAGCAGAACTCCGCGGAAGGGGCGGTCTTGGAACAAGTGTCCGTGGCAAATTAGAGATTCAGAGGGAACCTGATTCTGCCGGGTGCTGAGGGCAGCCGTGCAGGCTTAGCTCCATGGGGGATGCCCCTCTCAGAATTGGCATGTGTGTGACTCTTGATCTTTCTGTTTGGGAAAGGAAGAGCCCTTTTTGGGGACCTGGGAAAGGCCTTGTTCCTTCAGCTCTCATCTAAAGGGTTTTTTGTGGTATCCTGGCTCTTTAAGAGTCTCTCAGGCCTCCGCTAGCTACTCCTTGGCCCTATATAAGAGTGTCGCCCAGGCCAGACAACTTGGGCCTCCAGAAGCCTGGCCTTCCCCTTGCTGGTAGAGGGGAAACAAACTCCCCTTTTGCTGTTGCCCCGGTGTCTTACCCCCATTCCCAAGGCAGGTCGCTGGGTCCATGCTAGGGATGTGAAGGTTTAACCAGTTAACCCCTGGTCCCCAACACGGTGCCCACGGGCACCATGGCACCTGCCGGGGCATTTATGTGCGCCCGCCTAGTGACCAGGACCAGCCCGAGCCATTCTTGCGCCCTGGGCCATGGTGGGCCCGGTGCCCTGCAGGCAGGGACTGCTCCGACCAGCAGTCTGTGCCAGGCTACTGCTGAGGAAATTCCCTCTGATAGCGTCTGACTGCAGCCACCCTATGCTGCAGGAGTGCTGGAATGGGGGGGCGGGGCGGAGGTTGGGGGGGTGCTGTTACACCCTCTGCCTTGAAGTGGTTTCCATTCAATTCAGGGTGGGTCAACAGCTCTCAACACCCCACATATCTCTCCAATACCCCCACACTCTGCCTGATCCATGGCTTTTCATCCCAGCTGTTGCTGCTTGGCCACGGAGTCAGCTCCCACCCGTGGACGCCAGTCCTGACTTGGTGGTGCCACCACAGAGGGTCAGAGGCTGGTGCAATCTAAGTGGTTCCGTCGGTCTGTGGGCTCTCTCTTATGATATCCATCAATGCCAGCGACTGCTGCTGCCGGTGGTGGCTTTGACAGGGTGTATGATGGTTGTGAAGGTGCCAAACTCATGTTGTGGTGCTGTTATGCCTCGGTTGTGGGCTTGGTACCCCAACGGACCATCATGCGGAACTCCTTGCCTGAGGGGGCTGTGAAGGCTAGGACTATAACAAGGTTTAAAAGAGAACTAGATAAATTCATGGAGGTTAAGTCCATTAATGGCTATTAGCCAGGATGGGTAAGGAATGGTGTCCCTAGCCTCTGTTTGTCAGAAGGTGGAGATGGATGGCAGGAGAGAGATCACTTGATCATTACCTGTTCGGTTCACTCCCTCTGGGGCATCTGGCATTGGCCACTGTTGGCAGACAGGACACTGGGTAGATGGACCTTTAGTATGACCCAGTATGGCTGTTCTTATGTTCTTATCAGCAATGGGAATTGAGTGGTTGTCCTCTGGGTCTAAAAGGCATGAACCTCTACTGCAGGGGTGGGCAATAATTTTTCCCCAGGGGCCACTTCAAAAAATTTGTAAGTAGCCCTGAGCCACTCCGGAAGGGGCAGGGCCTAAACGGGAAGGGGTGGGGCTACTATGCTTGGTCTGAGGATGGGCGAGCATCTTTGCCCCCCTTCCCACTAGGCACCCGTGCCCTGGAAGAGGCTTGGCATGTTCCCCCACCCCAGGCCAATCAGGGGCGGGGGAGCCTCCTCCGCTCTCCCCCCTGCTCCTTATAGGGCGGGAGAAGGCTTTGCGCGCTCCCCCCCAGCCAATTAAGGCCTGGGGGCGGGGGAGTGCCTGAAACCTTCTCCGCTCTGCCCCCGTCCTCAAGCGTGCTCCCCCGCCCCCAGGCCCTAATTGGATTGGGGGCTGAGGGAGCAGCAGGGCCTCCGCAGGCTGGATCCATCCGCTTGGCGGACGAATTCCGGCTTGCAGAGACCCTTTTGCCCACCCCTGCTCTACTGAGTGAGCTAAGAGAGGCATAAGCAGGGGTAGCTGAAGACTTTTGGGGACCCAGCTGCAGCCAGCAGACCACAGCCTGGGTTACATCCAGGGCAGGATGATGTTGTGGCTAAAACGCCTGCTGTGCAGTTCTCACTGCTGACGTCTGCATGTCCGCTTGGCGTGTACGGTAGGGTTGGGAATAGGGAGGGGGCACCCGGCTCTACCGGCATGTCTGTGGTTTTTCCCAGGTCTGCTGTGGCAGCTGCGTCCGAGTGATGTGGAAGTGGAGCTGCTGGCTCACACCCGTAAAGTGGTCAGCCAAGACCTGGCGGAGGAGACGGGTCTGCATACAGGGTGGATTCAGAACGGCGGGCTCTTCATCGCTTCCAACAAGCAGCGGCTGGACGAGTACAAAAGGCTCATGTCTGTAAGTGGGAGTCCCCTTGTCACCTTCCTTGCCTTCCTACCTCACCGCCGATCACCGACTCGGGGCTGGTGCTGCCCATCAGCTAGACAAGGGGATCTAGCTCCCTGGGGCTTTGCCTACGCTGCAGGCTTTTTGTGCAAGAAGCTTTTTGCGGAAGAGATCTTTCGCAAAAACTCCTTACCCAAAAGCGCGTCCAGACCTCAAAAGTACATCACAAATGCAATGTGATTTTGCACAAGAGAGCATCCATACTGCATGGACGCTCTTGCGCAAGAAAGTTCTGATGGCCATTCACAGAATGGCCATCAGAGCACCTGTGCTTTTTCGGATAGGCTCTTTTTGCACAGGAAATCCCTGTGGAGCATCCACGCACACCTTTTTGCGCAAGAACTCTTGCTCAAAAAGGAGTTATGCCTTGTAGAAAGAGGTATACCTACACCGCAAAAAGCCCTCTGTTCTGCCATTTGGCTATACATTTTCTTGCGCAAAAACGTGCTTGAGGTGTGGATGTTCCAAGGGTTTTTACACAAAAATGGCCGTGTCTGTACAAAAACCCTGTAGGGTAGACATAGCCTAAGGGTTTTGTGCTGTTGCCCATCGCTGTAGGATCTGAACGCCTTCCGTGCACAATAGATTGGCCAAATCCCTAGCAGATTGCGTGGCCCCCCTGGCTTTTCTCCCTGAGTGGGTTAATGTGGAATCCCCATCTCTGGAGATATTTAAGAGTAGGTTAGATAAATGTCTATCAGGGATGGTCTAGACAGTATTTCGTCCTGCCATGGGGGCAGGGGACTGGACTCGATGACCTCTCGAGGTCCCTTCCAGTCCAGATTGTTGATGTGAACCTTGTTCTGGTTCGGGGGGGGGAAGCTTTGTCCAAGGGGAAGCACTGCTCTGCCAGTGGACAGACTCTGGAGCCATCTAATATCCTCTGGTGATTTGTCCAATAGCCCAATCCACTCTTGTGACGTAATGGGGGGTACCTTGCTGGTTGCTATGCTGGGCAGTGGGCTACCTCCGCCGGCTGCTGTCTGTAGCATGGCCCAGCAGGGCAGTGGATGAGTCATTATGCAAGGGGGCTCTGAACCTGTCCAACGAGTTATCCCCCAGGGAGCGGAACAATGGGAAGGAGGGGAGTGGAGCCCTGGCTGGGGGCAGGGCTGGAAGGAAGAGTTAGTTTCTGTCTGGAATCATGGAGGAAGCAGCCTGAGGAAGCAGGGGGGCTGGGATTTAGGGGCCCAGTCTCACCCATCCCAAGAGGAGCTGAGGCATCCTAGGCCTGGCCCTGTAACCAGATTATATCTATGCTGTGCTGTACCCTGGAGAAGCAATAAACTCCCTCTGTTCTACTGGCTGGTGGAGTCTATTCATGCCACTGCAGGGGTGCAGGAGTCGGGGGACCCCGACGCGTCATCACAACTCTATTCAGAATGTCTTATCCCTGGCTGTAGCATGCATTGGTCTTGGCTAGCCAGAGCTTTGTGTTCTCCCATGGCCCAGAAAAGCAGTTCATAGATCCATGGTGTCCAACCAGTTCTGAACTAACCACATTGTTCTGAAAATATAAATAATTTTGTGAGCCAGCTAGTCACCCTCAACCAGCCAAATCGCCATATGTGGCTAGTGGCTAGCATGTTGGGCAGCACGGTCTTAGATCAAAATGCAGCCTTGAATGCAACTGGCTCCGATCCGTTAAGACTAAAAATATCATATAAATCAATGGTAACTCCCACGTCTTGAATACAGTGTGCAGAGGTGGTCGCCCCATCTCTAAAAAGATGGACTGGAAGTGGAAAAGGTTCCAAAAAGAGCTGCACAAATGATTAGAGGCCTGGGATAGCTTCTGTATGAGGGACTTCTCAGCTTGGAAAAGAGAAAACTAAGGGGGGATGCGACAGAGGTCTCTAAAATTGTGACTGGTGCAGAGAAAGTGAATAAGGAAGTGTTTTTTACTCTCCCAGAGCAGCAGAGAGATGCCCAGCCATGGCTGGCTCGGTGTCCCTCTTGTCTTTCCCTGCTGGGGAGAAACACACATTAGCATTTGAGTTCAAGGAATCACCATATATGTGGGTTCTGCAACATTAGTTTCTTCTTTAAGCCCTGAAATGCACACTATAGGTAAGTCTAGACTACATTGTTTTTTCAAAAAAACCCTTTCCTTTTTTCGAAAAAACTTCACCTGCGTCTCCACTGCAATCGCATTCTTTCGAAATTAAATTGAAAGAACGCAGGGGTTTTTTCGACATTGGTAAACCTCAAATTGCGAGGGAGAAAACATCTTTTTCGAAAGGGCTCTTTTGAAAAAAGGAGTGTGTGGATGCAGAACACGGACATGTTTCGAAAGAAGAGGCTATCGAAAAAAGCACAGATGCCCTGATGGCCATTCTGTGAATAGCAATCAGGGCTTTCTTTTGAGACCGTGTCCATGCAGTCTGGATGCTCTCTTTTGAAAAAGTAGATCGCTTTTTCGATCTGGTTTTGAGGTGCGAATGCTCTCTTTCAAAAGAAGCTTTTTTCAAAAGAGCTCTTGCAGTCTAGATGTACCCTGTGGGAAGACCTGTGTCCATCTCAATACTCTCTGATTCAGTGGCCTAATGGATTTGTAACGCTCATGACAGGTAGAGAGAGCAAAAGCAAACTAGTTGGTTCTAAACCTCTCTCCACTGTACCCAGCTTTGGGGACTCAAGTAGAAAGGTCCCCAGATCTAGTTCATCCCTGGTTTGGCCTTCGCAAAATCAAACCCGGCCAGTGGTACAGCATATTTCCAATTGCTCTGCCTGCTTGTGTAGGCATAGGGCAATGTCCCTTTAAATAGTGACTGAGCCGACGAGAGGTGCTTACCAGGTTCTGAATGGTGGGAATCCACCAGAAACCAGGGAGCTCGTCAGTGTGGGGGGGGGGGTAGGCCTGGCTTGTTTGCGTGGAGTTATTTGGGAAGAACCCCGATGTGGCCCTGTGGTTTCTTCACCTGGTTGAGTGTCGTGTAGAGATGCTGCCCCGTGCTGACTTGTTTGCATTAATGGGCCTGTTCTCGTGTCTCGTTTGTAGCTGGGGAAGGTCTATGGCATCGAATCCTACGTCCTGTCCCCTGCAGAGACCAAGGACCTGTACCCGCTGATGAACGTGGATGATCTTTATGGCACGCTCTACGTCCCTAAGGATGGCACAATGGATCCTGCTGGCACCTGTACGACCCTCAGCAGGGCAGCTACAGCCAGAGGCGCCTTGGTAATTGACTATTCCACAGTTGGGTGGGCCTCTGAGCCTTGTAGCTTCTCCCACACTCAGCCAGATGTTCTCTTTCGGTACGTTCCCCGCCCCTCTCTGCCATGAGCCTTCCTTTCTTGCCCTGCCCAGCCTCTCTCATTCTCAAACCCAGATCTGTTTCAGAGTTGCTGCCTCCTGCTTCACAGTTCCCCCGCTTAGCAGCTTGGGGCATGGCTCTGAGCTGACTTTGAAGCAAGTCCCAGACATGCCCATCAGCTGGAGAGATGGTGGGTTTGACATGGAGCCCTAGGAGCTGGGGGATTCGAGAGGAGAAAAAATGTGTGGGACCAAACCAGTCACATCGTGAAAAACAAGTTGTTAATGAGGGGAGGCGAGCTCAGTGGAGATGGGTCCAACATTTTGTTCTGTGTTTGTACAGCGGCTACTATAGTGGGGTCCTGCTACTGCAATACAAATACAGGTTGAACCTCCCTAGTCTGGCACCTTTGGGAACTGACCGGTGCCGAATCAGAGAATTTGCTGAACCACAGGAGGTCAATATTGTCCAGCAGCATGACCTCTTAGAAGACATTTAGGGGTAAATCAGAGCTAAATAATAGCACAGAATGCTGAGAGCCAGGACTGGTGGCTGAGAATACAAACTCTCCTAGTCTGGAACCGTGGGAAACTTGACCGACGCCGATCAGATAATGCTGGACCATCAGGAGGTCAAACTAACGTCATGCATGGACTCATAGATGACATTGCTAAACCAGAGCTAAATAATAGCACAGAATGCTGAGAGCCAGGACTGGTGGCTGGAAACAAACTTTATGGAACCGTGGGAAACTTGACCACACCGATGATAAGTGGACATCCGGCAAACTAACGTCATGTTGGACCATAGATGTTGCTAGACCAGAGAGTGCCGGACTAGAGAGGTTCACCCTGTAAATAATAATAGTTCTCTGAGGTTTAAAATTGCCTTAAAAGGCCACTGATTGGTAGTTTAAAGCCAACATTAAGAGGGAGATTAAATTCCCCTCCAGGTAATAGGAATACTTTTTATGAAAGGTGGGGTTGGGGGGGATGACAGACCTACATTTGGATTAACACTTCCTCTCCTGGGAAGAGGAGCCTAGGGGTAAATCCACTGGCCTGTGTCTCCAGAGTAGAGCTGAGCAAAAATTTTCAGCTAAAACATGTACATTCTTGTTGGTTTCATTTCACCCTTAACCCCGCCTCCCCTAATCCAGATCTTTTTGTGTTGACATTTTTGAACCCAAGCATTTTGATTTTTTGGTTTGAAATGTTTTTCTTTGTTTCAAAATGTCCTTTAATATAATTTTCCTAATTCAAAAGTGTTCAAAGTGGAAACAAACGGTTTCATTTGCTCTGAAATGTAAATGTGTTCATTTTTTCTGACTCGGTTTTGGCCCGATCTGAAACCATGTCTTTTGATGTTTCAAAATTGCCAGTGAACTAGCAATGTGCTATTCACCCAGCCTGTTCAAGAGCTTTGGGTTAGTCTTTTGGTATTGTGAGTCCAGTGTTTCACAGTCAAACTGCAGCAATATGTCCCTGTGTTTCTCTCTGTCTGTCTGTCTCTGTCTATCTGTCTCTCTCCAGGTAATAGAGAATTGCCCAGTGACGGGTATTCAGGTCAGAGCTGATGACTTGGGTGTGCAAAGAGTAGCTGCGGTGGAAACAAACTATGGGACCATCCAGACACCATGTGTGGTGAACTGTGCAGGTAGGAAATCAAAGCGGCATAGCTACAAAGTTGCCATGGGGTGTAATCTGACACCAGTCCTTCCGTCCCAGCATTAAGGAGACTTTTTTCCTGCCTTTGAGTGTGGCAGTCCGTGCTCAGGGAGGGGAACGATGCCAGATGAATGCAGCTTCTGATTGTGTGTAACGCTGAGCCAAAGGGCCCTGTTAACGCCCTGTTTCCACATGTCAGAGGGCAGCACTGTGGACTCTAAGCCTCAGGTCTCTAGCACATGTAACCCACACCCCTAGTGTGGTTCACTGTCCCATGCAGTGGTACCTAGACCACAGCAACAGATAAGACCAAGAGACCTCTACAGCATGGGCTGGGAGCCAGCTGCCCGTCAACCCATGCTGTAGAGGTCTCTTGGTCTTATCTGTTGCTGTGGTCTAGGTGCCACTGCATGGGACAGTGAACCACACTAGGGGGGTGGGTTACACACAGACGCTCATATGTTCCCGAGGTGGCCGGGGGCAATGGCTGCAATCACTCACCAACAGGCGGTTTGTTTATATGACAGGAGTGTGGGCCCGAGCCCTGGGCCAGATGGCTGGTGTGAACGTGCCCCTGGTGGCTATGCATCATGCATACGTGGTGACAGAGCGGATAGAGGGCATTCAGGTCAGTTCGTTGCTCTTCTTCTCTAACTGGAGGGCTTGCCATCAGACGGGTGTGTGCTGGGGGCCAGGGCATTCAGGAAGGGGCTTTATTGGGGTGTGTCCTCCTGGTTTTCACCAATCATCTGGTTCTCCAAAACACCCAACCTCCTCTCCTTTCCTAGAGGTGTCCATGTGTGCAATACACTCCCATCTGCTCTAGGAGATGCTCCTCTTGGGGTATAGAGCGAGAAAACATCTGTAAATAATCTGACCCCTAAAGCCCACTCTTCGGCTTTGTTTGCATCCGTGGCCCCTTTTATCTGTTTAGCCACAGACATTCAGGCCACATCTCCACTTTCTGGAGGATCGACGCACTGGTGATCAATCCTCCAGAGTTTGATTTAGTGGGTCTAGTAAAGACCCACTAAATGGAACACTGAGGGCGCCCCTGTCGGCGCCGGTACTCCTCACTGTCGCGAGGAGTAAGGGAAGTCGGTGGGAGCAGTCGGCCTCCCGCTGTGAGGCCGCCCCAGGAAATCAGGGCAAGCAAATCACATAGCTGGGGTTGCGTGTCTTGCATCTATTTTCTCCGCCAGTGTAGACCTGCGTTCAGGCAGAGGAAGGTTCTACTCGTAGAGTAGCCCCTGAAAGCAGAAGTGCTGTGACTCATTGGCCAGATCTGCACTGCTGTCTGAGGTGTGACTGTAGCTAGACACTCCCTTGCTTGCGCTCCTAATGGGGCAGAGCAGATGTGACGGGGTTCAGCACAACAGAGCAATGGGTGTGTGTACTCCGAGACCCGCACTGTGCTTGTACAGCCTGCTCTGAGGCCCCCAGTGGCCCATCCACATGGCTGCGTGTTGCCCTGCTAGCCCGGGCATAGCTTCCCAAGCTGCAGTCAGACCTTGGACAGCCGGGGCGCATGCTGAGTGTGAGCCTCCAGCAGGGAGTTCACCCGTGTTTATTATTTCACCAGTAGTTTTACTGAACAAATCGGAACGCTGGCAGATAATCTGCAGACAGAAAAGGGAGGGCTCCTCTAATTGGTAAAGCTTACACCAGCCAATCAGAAATGGAAATAATACCATGTGACTGTACGTGACCTGCTATATAGCGAACATGCAACACATGGCTGTCCAGCACCAAATTGCATGAGGTTTACAAATAATCCATTGGTTCAAATGATCTGGCACTGTATAGGACTGGTGACAAGCCGGGGGAAATGTGCAAAAATGTTTATGAAAATGATTCTCCTTTTTTTTCCCCTCAAAATGTCCTGACTTGCTTCAAGTGACCAGAGAGCAAGTGTGAAAAATTGGAACAGGAGATGGGGGGAGGGAAGTAACAGGTGCTTATATGCCCTGAATACTAGCACTGTCTCTGTAACATTGGAACATCTGGGCAGAGGTAACTGGTCAGGGGAGACTAGGAGGGCCCACTGGCCATGTGACCCGCCCCCAACTTGGAAAAGGGCTGGGACAACCCCCCCGCCCCAGTCCCCACCCTCTCCACTCCTGCTTCATCCTTCCCTGCTTATTCCGTGCCCTCTCCCCGCCTGTTTCTTGCCCCAGGTCTGCCTTCTCTCTGTCCCTGCTCCGCCCTGCCTCTTTCCCCAACTCAGGCAGCCTGGGGGACCAGTGGGGCAGGGGAGGGGCTAGCACTGGCACCTGGGGTCCACCCCTCCCCTACATTCTCTGGCAGCAGTAAGGGGAAGTGGAGAAAGGTGTCCCCAGCTGCTTTGCTCCCCTGGCCACTGCATTGCTCTGTTTCCCGCTGAGGGGTGCAGGGCGGTCCTGCCCCCTCCCCGACGTGGCGCACTGGGAGAGCAAAGCTGCTGGAACCGCCTTGCTTCATTTCCTCCCCCACTCCGCCCGCCACTGCCAATGAGTATGTGTATGTGGGGGGGGAGGCTAGACCCCGATGTAGGTGCCAGCCCCCCCCGTCTTCCCCCACACTGCTGGCCAGCCCCTCTCGCATAGCATTTGGGGCACACGACCTTCCCTGCCCCCTGCACGTCACCAAACCCCTGCAGAGTAAAGAGCCTGTGACATCACTGCGTGTAACAAACAGGGCTGTGACCTGGTAACCGGTTACCGGGCAAGCATCACCCGTTCAGGGAGCAGCCCTCTGCCCGCAGCCCGCCTCAGGCAAAGAGCTGCTCCAGCTCTGCAGGGCCTGGAGGGGGGCAGGCGGGGGTGGATGCGGCAGGTGGGGAGGGAGGGCTACTGGCTCCCAGTCCATGAGCCCACACGGGCCGGGAGCCAGCAGCCCCCTCCCGCTCCCAGCCATTTCTGCCCCCTTCCCCTGCACCAGTTTGTGGCTCCCAGCCCACATGGGAGGTTGGAACTGACCGGCCGTAGCGGGGGAGGGGGCGCTCCAGCCCAGCGGCTTGGAAAGGCCCCCATGCCCACTCCGGTTTAATCAGTGAACTGGTTAAATTTAATTTCATCTCAAAAAAGATATACTGGCATTAGAAAAGGTTCAGAGAAGGGCAACTAAAATGATGAGGGGTTGGAACGGGTCCCATATGAGGGGAGATTAAAGAGACTGGGACTTTTCAGCTTGGAAAAGAGGAGACTAAGCGGGGATAGGATAGAGGTCTATAAAATCATGAGTGGTGTGGAGAAGGTGAATAGGGAAAAGTTGTTTACTTGTTCCCACAATATAAGAACTAGGGGCCACCAAATGAAACTAATGGGCAGCAGGTTTAAAACAAATAAAAGGAAGTTCTTCTTCACACAGCGCATAATCAATCTGTGGAACTCCTTGCCTGAGGAGGTTGTGAAGGCTAGGACTATAACAGGGTTTAAAAGACAGAGCTATGTAGCACTTTAAAGACTAACAAGATGGTTTATTAGGTGATGAACTTTCGTGGGCCAGACCCACTTCCTCAGATCAATATGTGGAAGAAAATTGGCACGATCATATATACCAAAGTGATACAATCAAAAAAAAGTGAACACATATTCACTTTTTTTTGATTGTATCACTTTGGTATGTATGGTTGTGCCAATTTTCTTCCACATATTGATCTGAGGAAGTGGGTCTGGCCCACGAAAACTCATCACCTAATAAACCATCTTGTTAGTCTTTAAAGTGCTACATAGCTCTCTTTTGTTTCAGCTAGACCAGACTAACACGGCTGCATCTCTATCAGGGTTTAAAAGAGAACTAGATAAATTCATGGAGGTTAAGTCCATAAATCGCTATTAGCCAGTATGGGAAGGAACGGTGTCCCTAGCCTCTGTTTGTCAGAGGGTGGAGATGGATGGCATGAGAGAGATCACTTGATCATTACCTGTTCGATTCACTCCCTCTGGGACACCTGGCATTGGCCACTGTCAGCAGACAGGGTACTGGGCTGGATGGACCTTTGGTCTGACCCAGTATGGACATTCTTATGTTTTTATGTAATGTTTAACTGGTTAACTAATTAAATGGGATTTGATGCCCCTAGCAATGACTGGCGAAGAAAGGCTGTAGCTGTCAGATAACTTCCACCATTCGATCTGTTCTGCTCTTGGGGCCTGCCCAGACCCCTTGGGGTCGAAACACTTGCTGGGCCCCTGGGCAAGGTGGGGGGAGGAATCTGGCTTCATGCTGCCAGAAGGGGTGGGGCTGGGGGCAGCCAGTCCTCAACCCTGCCCAGAATGCGGGGGCACTGCCCCCACCAGCCTGCGCTCACAGCTGCACCCAGAATGCACCCCGCTGTGCTCCCACAGCAATTTAAAGGGCCCCATTGCCCCCCGTCAGTGGGCCTGCCAGACCCAAGCGTTCTGTTGTATTCTCTTCCTTCTTGTACCACTCCCATTCCTGCGGTACCGGTGACTGAACTAGTGGAACAGCACAAGCGTGTGTCTAAGCATCCTCGCCTTTGTGTGTTCTGGTCCAGCGCGGTTTTGCCCGACATCCCCACTAGCTCTGCTCCACCCCCCTGCCGGACCGTTGGGATGCCAGCTAGGAACTTACCTCCCTGCTCAGGACTCAGCCTAATGATGCCACAAGATTGCCCCTCTGATCCCCCTTCTTGCATGGAAGAGCACATTGCCTGTTCCTACATCCCCACGCCCCAAACCGGTCAGCGTTGTGGGAATGGAGAAGTCTAGTGACTGAGGCTGGAATTGTCCTAGATTCCCCTTGCCCCATCCCCTGCCCACCACATTTCAGAAACAAATGTCTCCTCGGCAAAATTCTTTCCCCAGCCCGCAGCTAGATGTCTCTCTTGGGCAGCAGGAGCCAGCGTTGGGCAGGAAAGGAATGGTTCCCAAGGAAGGGCTGGATGTTCATGCTGAAGGCTGACTGGCTTCCAGCCTAAGGACGTACTGGAGGGGCCTCTTCATGCCTCCTACAAGCCTAGACGAAACAGGCTGGTTCTCGCCCCATCCATCCCACCAGGTTCATAGGAGCTGCAAGAAAGATACTCTAGGCCTGAATCTGACCCAGCGTGTGAAAGGAGGGAATTATTCCCCCTCTGGCTTCAGGCACATACCTAAGAGCTCAGCCCTCAAAGCCATGCATGTTTTTAAATGCTTTGTGGAATCAGGGCTTAAATGCTGCTGTGGCTGCATCATTCACCTCTGTTTAACAGTAAGTTTTATCTTGGGCTCTGCACCAGTCAATTGCAAAGCACTTTACAGAGGACATCGCTCTTGTGATAAAGGGGAAACTGAGGCACAGAGCGGTCAAGTGACATACCCAGGGTCACCCAGCAGGGCAGTGGCAGAACCAGGAATAGCACCCCAGTTTTCTGAGTCCCAGTTCTGTGCATTATGCCAGTCAGTCTCGCCTTGCATGCTGGGGTTCTGCTCCATGAATGGGGCACCTATGCACTATGAAGATGCTACTAATTAATAGCATTATTATAACTATTTTATTAAATTACTATCATTCTATTTAATATTTACTAATATTTTAATGCAGGGACCCTGTTTCTTCTGTTTCCCCATGTTTTAGGGTTGTCAGTTTTGGTTGGCCCTGTTCCTGGAGGTTTCCTCACTTGACATCTTTAATTTAAGATTAATTCCTGGAGACTCCAGGACTATCCTCGGGGTTGGCAACCTCATCACCTTCCATCACAGAATTATACTTGGGGCTCATGTGTTCTGGGTTTCACAAAGGAATCCAGGTATCCCACAGCAACTGTGGTTCATCTTAACAAACACCTCTTATAGGAAAGTCCTGCAACACTGACTACAAAATATGCAGCTTTCGGAAAGCATTTGAACCATCCTACAAAATTTCAGAGACATTTCTCTGCTCTGGAATTATAGAAGGGTGTTCTTGAAACTGTACAAAAGGAGGTGATATTAATTGATGGTCTGCATTACATTTTCTGTACAACCCATCAGTTTTCCCCTGTACCTTAATTCTCTGACATTTGATTTTGAAAAGTGCCATTTAATTATATGATTTGTATATTGCAGTAGCATCTACCACCCGACCCAAAATCGAGTTCCTACTGCGCTAAGCACTGCAGAGACATAGTGTCTTACTCAAGACAGTCTTTGCCCTGAGGAGTTTACAGCTGAAATAAACAAGTGTAGAAGGGGAAAAGGAGCTCAAGTGACATGCCAAAGGTGGTATAACAAGTCAATGACAGAGTCGAGAATACAACTTCGGACTCCTGACTGCGAGGCTAGAGGCCTGCCCGCTAACCACAGCGGCTCTTATTGAAATGCTGGTGATTATTGTCAATTTATCAGTGAAAAATACAGTAGGCCCTACAATAATTCCATTTGTGTAACTTAAACATTTGCATGCTAGGTTGTTAAAGAAAGTCAGTATTATTCTTTAATTATTAGTGTCTGAGCTGTTGTACTGTTTCATCTTGCTGTGTCAGTGGGGTAAGAGAGAAATCCTTCGTCCTTCAATTTAGATCAAAACACTGTGTTCTCCATCTGACTCTGCCACTGGCTTGCTGAGTAATGTAGGGCAAGTCTCTGTGCCTCAGTTTCCCCAACTATAAAATAGGCATAATAATACTATGACTTATTTTTCAAAGTGCTTTGAAAAAATAGCGGGCAGGGGGTTGGGGGCAGCGCGGCTGGCCAGAGGAGATGTGGGGGGTAGGGGGGGAGGGTCGGGGGCAGTGCGGGTGAACAGGGGAGATCAGGTGAAGAACCGGCCGGCAGGGGTGGCAGGGAGGGGGTCGGGGGCAGTGGAGCTGGTCAGGAAGGGTTGGGGGAAGCCGGGGGTGGGGGTGGGACTGACCCGGGCACGTGCAGATCCCGGGGCTCTGTCAGTCCCGCGCACGGTCCGGAGAAGCGCGAGTGAGTCCGGGTGCGGCTCCACCACGTGGTCAAGAGCAGGGACAGGGCATCTCCTCCTCCCTAAGGCGTCAGACGCAACCAGGGCTCCCAGCGCCGATTGCGCCCTGCCTCCCAGCCCCTCCCCCTGCCTCCGCCAGGCTTCTGTCTGGCGCCCAGCCAGAAATCCAGGAAATACCGGACATTGCACATGTCCGGTATTTTCTGGATTTTTATACCAGACAGAGGGCCCCAAAACCGGACTGTCCGGTAGAATACCGGACACGTGGCAACCCTAGCCACACAAGGAGCCAAGCTTCCTAGAGCTCGAGGGAGTTAAAATTCATCTCTCAACCCCCGCAATAACATATGGCTGCGTGAGCAGCCATCACGAGCCACCCTACAATAACAAACCGGCAGGCGCAGCTCTGCATTATGTGCAGCCCCAGTGCCCTCAAGAGCCCGATAGTAACTCCGGTGCTCAAACAACAAACCAGCGTGTGCGTGCGGCGGAGGCCGGAGGGCAGGGGGGAATTTGCGGGAAGGAAATGGGACTGGAAACAACGAAGGAAAACGTGCCTGTTAAAAACGTGCCAAATGTCTGGAGGGAGGCTTTGAACACAGAGCTGATTGAGGTCAGGGCTTGTCTTACCATGAGGCAAACTGAGGTGGCCGCCTCAGGTGCCAGACTGGGGAGGGGGCGCCACTAGGACCCAAGGTGTAGAAAATCGGGTCTGCTGCTGGTGCAGCAAAGGCCGTGGGAGCGTCATTTGAGCTCCCCGCCTCCGGTGCCAAAATGTTGTGGGCCAGCCCTGCTTGGGGTCCTGTCCTGTTGGTGGTTCTATCATTACACCAGGCAGAGGGTGAACCAGGGTGGCTTCCCCAGGCCTTGTGCTTTTGGGGGCCCTGTGGGCGGCTGCCCCACCTGTCCTATGGATGGGAAGGATGCAGGGGGATTGCAGGATCCTGGCACGGAGTGAGTCAGCTGCTGCGCTCACCATGCAGGCCTGCTCCACCCTGCTGTGCCACCCTCCTGGCCTGCTGTGCTTGGTTTCTCCACAGCAGCAGGAAACAGAGCACCTCGGCCCCAGGGCGCTGTGCATCCCGTCACCACGGAGACGCGGGTGCAGTGGGCAGGGAGAGGGCGGCGGGGCAGGGTGGGACAGGCTGCCAGGGCGCTTTGGCTCCTAGAATCATAGAATCATAGAACCATAGAGCTGAAAGAGACCTCAGGAGGTCATCAAGTCCAGCCCCCTGCCCAAGGCAGGACCAATCCCAACTAAATCAACCCAGCCAGGGCTTTGTCAAGCCGACACTTAAAAACCGCTAAGGATGGAGATTCCACCGCCTCCCTAGGGAACCCATTCCAGTGTTTCACCACTCTCCTAGTGAAGTAGTTTTTCCTAATATCCAACCTGGACCTCTCCCACCACAGCTTAAGACCATTGCTCCTTGTTCTGCCATCCGTCACTACTGAGAGCAGCCTTTTTCCATCCTCTTTGGAACCTCCCTTCAGGAAGTTGAAGGCTGCTATCAAATCCCCCCTCACTCTTCGCTTCTGCAGACTAAACAGACCCAGCTCCCTCAGCCTCTCCTCATAGGTCGTATGCTCCAGCGCCCTAATCATTTTGGTTGCCCTCCGCTGGACCCTCTCCAATGCGTCCACATCCTTTCTATAACGGGGGGCCCAGAACTGGACACAGTACTCCAGATGTGGCCTCACCAGAGCCGAATAAAGAGGAATAATGACATCTCTGGATCTGCTGGCAATGCTCCTCTTAATGCAACCTAATATGCCATTAGCCTTCTTGGCTACAAGGGCACACTGTTGACTCATATCCAGC
Source organism: Pelochelys cantorii (assembly GCA_032595735.1). NCBI lineage: Eukaryota > Metazoa > Chordata > Testudines > Trionychidae > Pelochelys > Pelochelys cantorii. The sequence goes on from CM064347.1 coordinate 10,250,172, forward strand.
TTCTCATCCACTGTAACCCCCAGGTCCTTTTCTGCAGAACTACTACTTAGCTGGTTGGTCCCCAGCCTGTAACAATGCTTGGGATTCCTCCGTCCCAAGTGCAGGACACTTGTCCTTGTCCTTGTCCTGTTGCCTGCATGGGCAGTGTGGGTAGGGCATTGCACCAGGCCCCTGTAATTTCCCAGGCTGCGTTGCTCGGGGGAAGGATCAAGGGGGTGGGGTGGTGGTGGGGCCTGTGGGGGGTGTTGCTTGTGGGGGGTGTTGCCCCCAGCCCCGCACCCCCCTCGGGACGGCCCTGAGACCAGGGCTAGTGTGAAGCTGGAGTTAGGGATGGTGATATGGGCAACAGGGCTACTCAGCTGTGCCCCCTTCAGGGCTGTGCTAGGTACTGCAGCTGTTCCCAGCCTTAGTTTGGCCAGTTGCTTGGCTCAGGGAGGCCTATGGCATAAGGTTGGTATCGGTCGCTCACCAAACTAGCAACTCAGTATTTGTCTACTTGTGCCTTTAAATGGAGAAGAGTGGGGGGAACCCTTCAAAATGAAAATGTTTCCTTGCGGTGCTCAGGCAAGGCCCCGACCTGGGCCGTGTTGGCTCTGAGGAGCTGCTCCTCTGTCCAGCCCAGTTCTTTCCCCAAGCGAAAGCAGGGAAGCTTTGACTGGCCTGATGGGTCAGTGGCAATGTGCCCTCTAATTTTTCTACCCATGTGCAGAATACGTTTTGTCATGTGCACTGAGGCATGTGTGGATGTGCACCACCAGTAGAAACACACGCTACCGGCTGTGGGCTGCACCTGCATCTCTCCTCAGTGGCCACCCAAGCACTCAGCCTACAGGGAACACTGGTCAGTGGTTCCACGTGGCTCTTTTAGGCCTCTGGCAAACAGTCTCCTTGGCCACGTGGTCTGAGCGTATTTTTGTGGGTGAGGAGAGTCCGGGCACAGATGCCACCATCGGGGTAGAGGAGGCCGGATAAACTCACACGGGGCAATAGAACGGTGAGCAGGCAGGAGGACTGGGAATAATGCGGGATTCCCAGGAGCGAGGAGCCAGAAGTGAGGCAGGTAGCGAACCACTAGGGCTGGCTTCTTTCTCCCTCCGCCCTGTGGTTCTGTCTGCTGAGCTCAGAGGCCTGACTGTCAGCACGCAGGGAGAAACGGGGGGTGTGCCGCCTTTTGGTGAGGAGGTTATAGGGGATTTCTGTGCTGGGGGGAATGCAACTGCAGGGAAGAAGACAGCCCGGGGTGCACTGTTGAAACAGTGCCCATGGGCAGAAACGTCCCCCAGGTCTCTGAGCCTGCATGCATCCCCCTTTTCCCCCACCCTCCCTGTTTTGATGCTATTCCTTTCTACCTCTGTTTAGAATATGCCGAACGTTCGCGATCACGACGCCTCAGTGTATCTCCGTCTCCAAGGCGATGCCCTTTCCGTGGGCGGATATGAGTCAAATCCAATATTCTGGGAGGAGGTGAGTGGCACTGAGAGATTTTCATAGGGAATAAAGCACGTTACCAGGAAAGCCGTTTTGACAAAGTAGGTGCTCTCGTGCTTCGGTGCCAGTGTGTCCAACATGAAAACACGTTACATGAAGAGTCAGCTGGGGCCAACAGGGCTGGTCGGGAGGGGGAATTGGTTGCGTTCTTCTGTTTGGATGGGGCTTAGATCGAGACAAGGCCCAGACCTGCTTGCGGAAATGCACGCCCTGTGACTAAAAATGGGAGAGGAAGGAGGGCGCACTGCTTATGCCACTGGCTTGGGACTTTGGAGATTCAGGTTTCATTTCCCTTCGTGCCCTACTTTCTTGTCCTGACCTTGGGCAAACCATGTGAGGCGTGTCTTCACCTCAGTGTCAACTTGGGCCTTCCCTCATGTGTTGCCTCTGAAACCTCTCCTGTCTGCACACACCACTCTGTGGTCCAGTTTAAGTGGCGCTTTCCATGAGGGCTGGTTGGGGGTGCAGGTGAGACCTGGGTTCTGATTGCGCCTGCGGCTGGCCTGCTTTGCAGTGAGGACACAGACTAACCCCCTGGCATGAGGAAATTTTCTAGTGCGGTCCCACAATTCCCATGGGCTGCCGAGCTCTGCAGTTTCTTTTTCCTGTGTGCAGGCATGGGGTGAGAGTGTGTGTGTCAAAGCTCGGGGCGGGGGGGAGGGCTAAATTATGGTAAAAGAGGCCATAAGGAGCATGTCCACCTTAGCTAGATGCTGTACCTGCATGTTCAGACAGAGTGAGTTTCACCCCAGTCATCACAAGCCCACCCACCACTCCAATACCCCTGAGCATTAGGGGCGCTTAGGCCTTGGGTTGACCTGGCCTGTGCAGGGGGCCAGGAAGAGCAGAGTTTTAATCACAGCTCTGACATTGACTCCCTCTGTAGCTCGGGGCAGCTGACATCTCTCACTGTCTGTGTCCCACATGTGTCAAATGTGGAATTCACCAATGAGTGTCCTGGGCTTGGAAGATGAAAAGTGTGAAAGAACAAATACCAGTTACTGTTTACTTATTATCCATGGTAGGCATGAGCTGAGGGTAATTAACCCTTGGAATAGATTCCCTGGAGGGATGGTGGATTCTCCATCACTTGGAGTCTTTCGGTGCCACCCCAGTTCACCCACAAGCTGTTGAGCTACAGGCAGGGTTCTCTGGGTGTAACCTAAGGTCTGGATCATACCGGAGGTCCGATTACAGGATCACAGTGGTCCCTTCTGGCCTTAAACTATCTGAATTTGTGTCCCCCAAACTACGCCCCAGTCCGCTCACCACGATGGACAATTATTCATCACGCTCAAAGTACAAAAAGGCCACCCTCTCCTCCTGCCTACTCTGCCTTCTCTCCAGAAAGTGAGGGGTTGCCAATTGCCCATCGCTGGCTTAAGTGGTTCAGGTACTAGAGCTGCTTCACAATTGTTCTCGTTGGCCGGACAACGTAGCAGACGAGATCCTGTGAAACCGTTTCCAAAGCAGCTTCTGTTTGGCGTACAGTAGTTTTTTGAGTCCTAATCACTGTCAAAACTCTCACTGAGTTCAACAGAGCCTGGGGTTCACCCCATGGGGCTGATTCCCAGAAGTACGGGGCCCCCACCATTCCTACTGATTTCAGTGGGCAATGGAGGTATTCAGCCCCTTAGGAGAAGCAGGCGCTAAGCGACTGTCAAAATGGGGTGTTTGTTATAAAATAAACATCTTTTGTGACTTCGCTTTTGTTACCCTGGCTCCTGTTTCTTCCAGGTCTCGGAGAAATTTGCCTTTGGCCTCTTTGATCTGGACTGGGACGTGTTCATGCAGCACATTGAAGGTGCAATAAACAGAGTCCCGGTGTTGGAGAAAACTGGAATTAAATCCACTGTCTGCGGGCCAGGTAATATTGTGACAGTGCACACGACGTGCCATTAATACGGCTTTGTTCCTGATGAGTCTGTGCTGATTTTTTAAATATGTATTCTCCTACTTGAGAGCTAGCAGTGATTATAGTGATAGGCAGGGTTAGTATGAATCAGTCTCTCTTGCTTTCTCCTACCCACCCACGCAAGGAGACAAACAGGGAGCGGATAAAGTGCCTGTCTTCTTGAGCTTTTCCTTAAAGACATAACACATGCACACACCCTAGTGCATAGGTTCCCAAACTGGGGGGCACGAAGAAAGTCCAGGAGGGATGTGAGGCGACCCAGCCCCCCTGTCAATCCGCCCCCAAGAAAGAGCCTGGTCTGTCCAGTAAAAAAATTCAGAAAATACCACGTGAAATGTCCGGTATTTTCTGTTTTTCCTGGCTCTGGGGTCCGCCGGAACATGCACAGCTCAGGCTGGCTGGGGTGGTGGGAGGATGGAGCGTCCCGGGCAGATGCTCTTAAAAGGGCAACCCTTTTCTTTCTTTCTTTCTTTTTTTTTTTTCGGTCAACAACTTTCCCCCTGAAGTACCAGCACCTTTTTTTTACACTGGTGCTGGGAATTACTGGTCCCGGGAATACACTGGTCCCAGGGGCCACAACTGTTTTTCGGCTCTGGTCAGTTCCTTTGTTTTGGCTCAGCAGGTTTTGTTGCTATTTTTGGGGGAGGGGAGCGTGAGGGTTTCTCAAAAATCAAAAGGGGTGTGATGCCAAAAAGTTTGGGAACCACTGTTCTAGTGAGAGTTGGAACGAGGACCTGGCCCAGCCCCAATGGAAATCAACAGCAAAGCTCCCATTGATATCAGTAGGCTTTGGATCGGACCCTGTCAATAAGCAGAGAGCCTCCAAATGTGCTGACTGCACAAAGATACGGGTGGAAAATGCCTCTGCAGATCAGTGCTTGCCATGATCATCTGGGGCACTGATCTAATCGTTTTGCCTCCTGCTGCTGTTGCCCCCTTGTTTTCATCAAGCGATGGGGCTCTACACTGCCAGGCAGCAATAGAAATGTTTCCTTCAGTGTTCTCAAAGGCAGCTAAGAACCTGGCCCCTCCTGGGAGCTGCTTAACTCCGAACAGCTTGGGAGAGTGCAAGTTAGAGCTAATATTGACTTGGTTGGCCTGCCTTGGCATTCAAAGCTGAGCTGACTCTGTCCAGGCAACATGGATTTGGGGCTTCTTTAGCAAGCTGGCCAGATCTGCTTGGAATGATTTTGGGGGTGTATCTCTGAAGGCAGGGCTATTCCAGTGGGATGGGGAACCCCAGAATTGCAATGTTGTCTTGTTCTGGCCATCAGCATCTCTGTCATAGGGCCCCCTAGCACATCCCGCCTGCCCCACACCTTCAAGGCCCCCATTCCAGGTGGTAGTTGAATTTCTCAAAAGCCCAGTGACAAGCTGGGGCAGGTATCGCCTTTCAAGTTCCATCGGTCCCGCGGAGCCGCCTGGCAACACAAGAGCAGTGGGAGGGAGGAGGTGCTGTGTACAACTTGTGAAGTAGCTCTTCCACATAGACGGGAACACCGCAGGGACCGCTGTCTGGATGCTCTCCTTTGCTCCGGATTGTTCTTTGAAGGAAATAATCCTGTTGGAATACAAAGCGGGATGCAATGATAGCCTATTCCTGAAGGTGGTGCCAGACACCTAGGCTAGGGAAGAGAAGAACCCCGGAGTTTTTGTTCCACTGGGTTTCTTTTTCCTTATTCTCTGGGCAATGCTGCTCAGTGGTTTGGGTGCTAAACGTCTGCAGCCAAATGAATCCCAGAGAAAGTGGATCCAGATTTACTGCTGATTTTGCTGCTACTGGATTTGCACGTTGAAGGCTAGATTTCCAGACACTGGCCTCTTGCTCGTTGCAGGTGTGAAGTTATGTTACACCCTCCACGCTGGTAACTGACTGTAGAGCGCCCGGGCTTTGATTTGTGGGTGCATCCTGGAAACAGGCCATCCTGTGAGATGGCAAGCCTCTTTGACTCCCGTTGCACATCACCTTGCATGATCTTTCCAAATTGCGGCTGCAAAAGTGGGCCCTATCTAGGCCTTCAAATCGAGGGCTGTGAGGAAGACAAGGAAGAGAACTGCGACGCTTTGTCTGGAAGACAAATGGTCTCAAGTTACAGTGGGGGAGATCTAGGTTGGATATTAGGAAAAAACTATTTCCCTAGGAGGGTGATGAAGCACTGGAGTGGGTTCCCTAGGGAGGTGGTGGAATCTCCATCCTTAGAGGTTTTTAAGTGTCAGTTGGACAAAGCCCTGGCTGGGTTGATTTAGTTGGGATTGGTCCTGCCTTGGGCAGGGGGCTGGACTTGATGACCTCCTGAGGTGTCTTCCAGCTCTATGATTCTCTGATTCTATGAAGAAGGGTATCCATTGAGAAATTTTAGTTCCAGACCCATTAGAAGAATAGAATGAGCCTTGTGTTTAGGAGCAATGCAGTGGTGCCTCTGGTCTCAGACACATCCAGCCTCCTCACTGTACTCGATCAGGGAATGCTTTGCCACACTGTGAGTAAGGGATACCCTGATGCAGCTAGCTGGAAACACAGGTTCCAAGTTGCAGGTCATTAGCAGAAAGGATAAAGAAATCCCAGTTCCTGGAACCCTAGACCCCAGAACCTCAGTAGGGGTGTGTCTACACTGCAGGGCTTAACTCGAAATTACCTACACAATTTGAGCTACGTTAATATCTTATTTCGAAATAGGGAGCGTCTACACAGCACTTATTTCAAAACAGAGCCCTCTTCCTCCAACTTCCCTTACTCCTCGTACAATGAGGGTTATAGGAGTTGGAGTAAGAAGTCCTCCAGCTTGACACTATTTTGAAATAACTGCCTGCCGTGTCGACGCGGACCAAGTTATTTTGGAATAGCGTTGCAGTGTAGACGTACCCTAAGGAAAGTCAGACTGCTGGATGGAAACTGCTAACCAGTGAGAGCAGTGGTTTTCAAACTAGGGATCGCGCCCCAGGACTGGGGGTGGAATGTCGGGCACTGGGTCTTGTTACTGCAGAGGGATCAGGTGAGCAGTGGGGGGGCTAAGGCAGCGCCCTGTCCTGGCACCACAGACTGTGCTGTGCCCCAGAAGGGGCTGGCAGCAGGTTCGGCTCCTAGATTGGGAGGAGGGTGAAGAGTGCACAGGGCTCCGTGTGCTGCCCCTGACCCGAGCACTAGCTCCATACTCCCATTGGCTGGGAATTTGCTGCTGGTTGCTTCTGGGGCGCCGCATGGTCTGCGGTGCCAGGAGAGGCAGGAAGCTGCCTTAGCCCCCTCCCGCTGCACCACTGACTGGGAGCCGCTCCAGGTAAGATCCTCCTGCCCCAGCCCTGACCCCCCCCCAAAGCCAGAGCCCCTTCCTGCACCCCAAAGCTCTCCTCATCCGCCCCACCCCGGAGGCCACACTCCAGTCACATTATGTTGGGTCCTGGTCATCAACGATTTTCTTCAACTGGGCCAGGAGAAAAAAGTTTGAAACCCGCTGACTTAGGGTATGTCTATACACGGAGCTAGGGTTGGGATTCACCTGCCGTGCACCCCTCCCCCCCCATGCTAGCACTCTTTGAACTGGTGCATGGATGAATAGCTGGGGAGTATGGTAACAGAGGCATCGCTGAGCTGGGCTGACTCCAAAATCCTCCGGAACCCGGACGGCATGTATGTGGCATGGCTCAGCCATCCCTCCGCTGCCACTGCCTGTGCCGCTCTGGCTATGCTGCTACTTACACTTGCGCTATCTCGCTGAGCACTGCCATGCGAACGTGTACAGGAGCAGCAGACTCACACCGGAGGCTTGTAGTGCACTCCTCTTTCCTTGAAGCTCCTTTCACATCTCTGCACGACACGGGGATAGTTTCCTGCATAGGGATGCCAGCGGGAATATTCTAAAGCTCTAGGGCCGAGAGATAATGATTGTGATACTTCGAGCTAGATGAGGCACCTAATGATGCAGCTGGGGAAGCAATGGTGTTGGGCAGGTAGGTGCTGTTGAAATCCCACTAGGCCCCCATCTGCCTCTTTCAGGACCCGAATGTCTTTGGAAGTCAGGCCCTTGGTGCTTTTCATCTCCAGATTGCAAAGTAGCGTAGTTAGCTCCATTTTTAGAGATGGGGAAACTGAGGCACAGAGGTGTGGTGTCTTGCCAAGAGTCACACAGGAAGTCAGGGGCAGAGTCAAGCGGTAGCATGCAGCTCCTCCGACATTTAGCCTAAGCTCCTTGCACCAGCCTCTGGTAGCCCCGGCAGATCGCGGGTTGGATTGAAGGTTTCTGCTGTCTGGACATCACCGTATCCATGGGAATGAGCTGGTAATACTAATTCTAGTCAGCAGGGACTGATGGCCTGATTTCCAGGAAGGCGGCATCCTTGCAGCTCCAATTGCCACTAAATGATTTGTGGGCTCGCACTCCCAGGGAAGCAGACCCAGGGTGTCTGCTTTGCAGAGAATGGGCATTGAACTGTGCATGGGGCCAAGAGCCCAGAGGCCAAATGCATATGTCTACACTCTAGAAGTCCAAATAATGTATCTGGGCTCCTGGGCAGACCAGGAACAACTTCCCAAAGTCAAAACAAGGAGGAGTCTTGTGGCACCTTAAAGACTAATGAGTTTATTTATTATGCCCTAATAAACTTGTTAGTCTTTAAGGTGCCACAGGACTCCTTGTTGTTTTTACTGAAACAGACTAAAGCCTTGTCTTCACTTATGTGGAGATCAACGTGCCAGAGATGGACTTTCCAGGGTTTGATTTATCAGGTCTAGTAAGGACCCGCTAACTCAAACACCGTGGGCGTCCTTGTTGACCCTGCTACTCCACGTCAACCTCCCACAGTGGGGCCACCGCAGAAATACAGTGTAAGGTAGGTCATCTCAAGCTATGCAATTCTTGTAGCTGGTGTTGTGTATCTTAAGTCAAATTTCTCCCTCAGTGTAGACCTGGCCTAACATGCCTACTTCTCTAAAACTTCCCAGAGTCACGGGTTTTAAACGGAGACTTTGGAAAACACTTTGCACAAGCAAGATTTGGGTGTCTGCAGAGAGAGCACTTTTCCTGATAGCATCTTCCTCCCTTCCTGGAGATTCAACCAGCTGTGACTCTTCAGAGTACTTTGACAGTGTCCTAAGGGGATGAGTTAATTAGGCACAGCTGGGCCAGCGCATCTTCCCTCGTCATCCCTGCAGCATACACCTGCAGTCTGTCTTCTAATTAGCAAGAGGGTTAGCCATTATCCTGCCAAACCCTGGATGGGGGCTGATATACCCCATTTCCTACCTTTCACCAAATATCAGCCTCTTAGGTGGCCTTTCAACTCTGCTCTGCGTGGTTCGAAACTAACCTCATACAAATTAAACTATATTTGCTTTTGACCCAGTTCACTGAAGATCTCTTCTTATCAGGAGGTTGCTCTGTACTGGGAATGTGACCAGGAGGGCTGCTAAGTTTCTGCAAAATTTGAGTTCTTGGTTTTTGAAGGAAAAAAATTAAACAGTTTAAAGCTCTTACAGCTGCAAACTTTCTTAGGTGCAATGGAAACCTGCACATTATCAGATGAAGCATTATCCTTCTTAGGGCGCAGACTCTCTGAAACAATAGCTCTGAGGATATTGATTGCCGTTTATAGCTGCTCCGTGTTCACTCTGAAACCTAATGACAACCATTTAAAAAGTCAGCACTGATGACTATTTTAATACTAATCTTTTTGGTGGACATATCCAGATGGCATGTTCAGGCAGCATGTCTGAACTCTCTAGATATTAGAATGGAAAAGCTTTACCATATTTGCCAATCCAGCACTATTGACAGTTCTCGGACTGGCGTCTGCAAGACTTATATAAAAGGGTATTCACTCTAAAATGAGCTATAGTGCAGTGCTACATGGGAGCGGGAGAAATGGCCCATGAGATTCCATTTCAAGACTGCTGCGTATTTACTGGAGAAGTCTGCGCCATAAGGACCTGCTTTCATTTCACTGAAGTATTTAAAAGGAAAAACCCTCCAGCCCCACAGGGAGAGCTGCACCGTTGCTCGAAAGGAAAGTAGGACACATCTTTTGCTCCTAACCAGATAGAACGTGACATTTACAAGGTAGATGCCTTGGCCCTGGGAAGCGCAGCTTTGATTAAGTCAGGGTGTAAGTACAGCGCTCAGTCTCCACGGAGAAGCCAGGTTCACAGCAGGAAGCCAACTTTTTTATATACGATATTGGTAACGCAATAAATGTAATTTCTAAAGGCTCAGTGATCCTTTCCCCTACATCCCCCGCACTCTTTATCTACATTTGCATGTATTCGGTCCGTGAAAGCCAAGTCACGGCGGGTTTGGAACACACAAACAAATGAAAAATGTGCGGTGTTCACAATGCACAGTAAATCTTTTATAAAAGAAATGCTTGTCTCCGTTTTAGTTTTGAGGTTCAATTTGCTTCCGGGAGGAGGGGAGGGGTAAAAATCACCATTTATGGCATGGCTAGAATTCAAGGACATAAGATACCAGTTTGTGAAGGTGGCATGGGCTAACAGGGTGGGTTAGGAGTGAGGAAGAGATTCAAGTAGGAAAGATTTGTTCTTGGAACAGAGAGTACAAGCATAGCACAGTTAACCAGGCTTCTGGATCCTGGAAACTTTTGATCAGCTACAAGGGTTGTCCTCCAGATTGGAACAGATCCATGCCATCTAGCCCCTTATGCCTGTCATTGTGCTGATCACTATGGATAGCTGGGATTTCCTAGTAGCTGCAAGGATAAAATTTAGCTTCTCCTGCTCCAGATTCACAAGCCCCTAGTTGGGCCTGAATTTGCATTGCATTGGCATTGGATAGGAATTTTTGGCTGAACCATTTTTTTGCCCAGGTTGCCAGTTCATGAAACTATTCATGAAACCGGGTCCATTTCCGTGACTGTCCTGACTTGAAAACGTTGGGGTGGAAAAGGATTTTGAAATGGCTAAAATGAGAGGCCTTGCCACTTCTGAAACAGAAAGATCCCATTGGTTGCGTCGGAATGGCTTATTTGAAAAGTTAGTACATTCCGATTAATAAGACAGTTTTCCAAAAAGAAACCTGACACGCGGCATTTGGAAATGGTTGAAACAGAAGGTTTTGATTGAGCTGAACCATAGACCAGGTAGGGATTTTTCATTCATGACATTTGCGAGATTTTCACTTTTCGGCCTCGCTAGGGACTGAACATATTTCGATGTCTAAAATTTCCATGAAACGGAGAAACCTGTTTCCCACCCAGCTCTATCAGGAGCTGAGGATGGTAGAGGTCTCAGGAAGGAGGTGGGTACCTGACAGCCAAACTCTGCTGGGAAAACGAGGACAACAGCTCTTTGGGTCCTGAATGCCAAGTTCACCCAACAAAGACCGCGGTGCTTTACAAGCACTTGCCTTGCTCTTACCCACTGCACAAGCATCTGTCCTGATTCCTGTTTCTATCAGACATTCATCTCCTTTTTCTTTTCTGGCTCTCTCTCTCCACAGCTTGGTTAGGTTTTCGGAGCTGGAGGCAAAGAGTGTAATAAATATCTATGCTGAGCTGATAAACTCCCTCTGCAAGTCCAATATGTGAGGTTGCCAAAGCCACATTTGTCTGTCCTCTCTGCCAGCGGATGGCTGTAGCCCATATTGGACACGGGGTTATGGCAGACCTCACGTACCAAACAAGAAAGATCTTTTGCACACAACCTAGGCTTTGGATGGTAGGGGCTTTGAGTTCATAGTTCTTATAATTTATTATTATTGTGGGTAAGCAGAATCAAGAACAGAGCAGACAAATCTGGGGATGAACATCTAAGACTCAATTTTCTTGTAAGGGATTTACCAGTAGAAAAATCTTGGCCCGTCATGGCTGATCCTGTCGCTCACCCTGTTAATTGGTAAGCCGCAGTCTTGGGTTCTAATCCCTCCATCAGATTTCTCCCCTGTTCATCCCTGATTTACAGCCCTGCCTGTTTGCTCAGTGAGCTGTGGCTGTCTGGCCACCTGCCCTGCTGAAGACAAACATTGTCTTCTAACGAGTGTAGAAATGAGAGGGGAGCTGAATCCATGATATTCAGACCCCACCTCTCAAGCTCAGAAGTAGCCAAATGCTGGTTCAGGCTTGGCTTGAGCAGATGTAGACACAAATCTAAGCACAGATTCTGCATGAATAGCTCTGTGTCTGTAGCCAGACTTCCTTAAGCTGTACAGCTTGGACCTGCCTTGTCTGGCACCCTTGGGAACTGACGATCCCCCAAGGAGGGAGTTTGCTGGACTAGGGGAAGTCAGTTCTGGTCCCCTGCTGCAGACCTGCAGGCTCTCCCTGAGGTCCGCTGGCAGCCAGGATGCTAACTTGGCTACATGCCTGTCCGCTAGCTTCTCTGCCACTGGACCCACAGCCAGCCACCAGGGCTCTCTGGTCCAGCAACATCTGTGGTTCTGCCAGACTACAGATGTTGCTGGACCAGAGAGGTCCTATCTGTAGTCTTATTGGCTTGCCCATGCTAAGCAGGCCAGGCATAGGTCAATCATAGAATCCTAGGGCTGGAAAAGACCTCAGGAGGTCATCGAGTCCAGCCCCCTGCCCAAGGCAGGACCAATCCCAACTAAATCTTCCCAGCCAGGGCTTTGTCAATCCAGGTCTTAAAAACCTCTAGGGATGGAGATTCTACCCCCTCCCTAGGAAACCCATCCCAGTGCTTCACCACCCTCCTGCTGAAATAGTTTCTTCTAATATCCAACTTAGACCTCCTCCATTGCAACTTGAGACCATTGCTCCTTGCTCTGCCATCTGTCACTACTGAGAACAGCATCTTTCCATCCTTGGGATAAGAGCAGCTGACTGAGAAAGAGTCGGCCTTGAACCAATATCTGCAACAGCTTCTTAGGCGCCAAAGCAAAGATACTGACCATATGGTCAGTGTGAGCCTGCCGTGCTTTTCCAAAGGGAAAGGGGGTCATGGAGGCGTGGCTGCCTCCCAGTTTGGGGGGGGGGTGTCACATGTTGCCCGCCGTATTTTGCAAGTGTTTGCCGTATTCCTGGGTGTTCTTGGTCTCGCCCTGTTGAGTAGTGCTGCCATGCGCCCCGGAGCACCTGACACGGCTTGCTCCTGAGATGGCTCGATTTCCGGGGCGGGGGAGGGGGTGTCGTGGATTCTGCATGCCAGCTGGGGTTTGCATTGCCGTGCAGTTAGGGGCCCAAATCCCACTGCAGTTAAAGAGGAGCTGCAGGCCTAAGCCCCTTCAAATCCCCAGTTTTGGGAGCCTTCCCGATGAAAGACCCTGTACGTATATGCTGCGGTGCATGTGGGACCGCGCGCTCTTTAAGGCACAGGCCATCTCAGCGTGGGTTTGCAGAGGAACTCTAGGCACTGACACAATAATAATGCCGCAGCATTTATTATTATTGATGTGTCTGTCTTGTGGTAGGAGCCACAATCCTGGACCAGAGTCCCCTTGTGCTAGGTGCTGCACAGGCACAGAACAAAAAAAAGGTCTCTCCCCTGAAGAGTTTATTCATTGGTTCTTCCCAAATCCCTTCTCCTTTCTCGTGAGTGAGAGAGAAGAACTTAAACCAGCTGGAAATTGTTTCATAGAATCATAGAACACTAGAGCTGGAAGGGACCTCGAGAGGTCATCGAGTCCAGTCCCCTGCCGTCATGGCAGGACCAAGCACCATCTAGATCATCCCTGATAGATGTCTGTCTAACCTGCTCTTAAATGTCTCCATTGATGGAGATTCTACAGCCTTCCTAGGCAATTTATTCCAGTGCTTAACCACCCTGACAGGAAGCTTTCCCTCATGTCCAACCTCAACCTCCCTTGCTGCAATTTAAGCCCATTGCTTCTTGTCCTATCCTCAGAGGTTAAGGAGAATCCTTTTTCTCCCTCCTCCTTGTAAAACCCCTTTAGATACTTGAAAGCTGCTATCATGCCCCCTCTCGATCTTCCTTTTTCAACACTAAACAAACACAATTCTTTCTGTCTCCCCTCAGAGGCCATGTTTCCTAGACCTTTAATCATTTTTATTGCTCTTCTCTGCACCTTCTCTAATTTCCATTTGGTGGACAATCAAGACTCAATGGATCATGAAACCAGGATCTAACTCCCTGAAGGACAGACAAATGGAGGCATGGATCTGTCAGGTTTAATAAAAAACCTTGTTGGCCTGTGGGTCTTTTTTCCCACCCGACATAGGATTATTTTTTTTAGGATCCTGGTTGTCAGCCCTCTCTGGAATGGAAATTGGTAGAACAAGACATCATTAATGCAGGAGCCCTGGGCATCTGTTCAGCTGAAATCCATTAGGCTAATAAAGAAGCATTTATCTGAAATTCATGAAGCATACCAGCTGAAAGAGACGGGGATAAAACGAAAATAATAACAATAAAGAAATATTAACCAGGCCCGGCCCTCACAAAGACGGGCACTCTCTTGCATTGGGTGGGAGTAAGCCAGAGAAAGACGCTGGTTTAAAACACTAATTTAGGAAGAAGTAATAACTCCTGGAGCATTTACTAATTTAGCTAGATCACAGGATTCATTGTGCTTCAGAAAGGTCCTTCAGAAAGGTTAAAGTTTCCTGTTCAGGGTCTCCCCTTGCAGCTGACGGCCTGGCTTTTGGAATAACTGCTCATGTGCAGGGACAGACCAACGCTGCCGAGATCTCCTGGCCCCTTGGAAACAAAAGGGAAAGCCTTAATGGCAGGGACTCAGCGAGAGGCATACATCACAGGGCCAGACTCTTCCATGTGTACCATTAGCAAAGCTTAGCCTCCCACTTTCCCTCTCTGTTTGCTGGCACAGGGGTCGGGGATCAGAGGTGTGAAGTCATGAGCAGAGCACTGAACTGTGGCTCAAAAGACTTGGTTGAATCCTATTCCCAGCTCTGCTACTGGCCTGCGGGGTGACCTGGGGCAAGTTACTTCCCCTCACTTATGCCTCAGTTTCCCTGTCTCTACAGTGAACCTAACGATACGGACCTTTGCAGGGCATTTTAAGGTCTGTGGATGAAAAGGACTAGATGAGGGTTTGGTGGTGGTGTTATTACACAGGGACCAGGAGGGATTTGGGGTGCAGGCCAGAGCTGCCCATGTAGTGCCTCAGCTTCATGGGCCACCGGGGGGCTTTGCAGAGGTCCCCAATTTCCAGGATGCCACTTCCTGCTCCGACATGCTCCTTGCCCAGTGCTGGCTCTGTGAAGGGGCGTAGGGGGCCTGGTGCCGGGAACGTGCTATGAGAGGGGAATTGTGCAGGAGAGTACCAGGATGGGGTGAGGGGGATTAATCAGAAGCAGCCTGATATGGTAAAGAAGAGCAACAATGACGTCTTACAGTCAGGTAAATACTGCAGAGGGTGACTCCTTTTCGGCCGGGCAGGATTGGGTCTCCCACTGAGGCAGCACAGCCTCCATCACTTGGGATCCAAACTAGCCTGGAGCAGGGACCAGGAAAATATCTGGGTGGGAAGAGTCCTCTCGCAGTGATGGAGTGGGCGGAGCCTGTGACCTGGCCGAATGTGTAGACCCCTGCTCAGAATGGAATCTCCATCCCTGCCGTTTGTTGTCACCTCAGCACCCGCCCCCGCCGACTCTTGTGAGAAGTGCGCCGGGGTTCTGCCGAACACAGTGGTAGAATGGGGAATGGCGTGTTTTCTGGGCAAAGCAGGGGGCTTAGCTCTGTGGCAAACCCCCATGCCCCTCCAAAGACCAAATGCACGAGGTATCCTTTGAGTAAGGGAACATCCCCCAGGTCCCAAACTCTAGCATGGCTGAGGGGGAGGTTTGGCTTGAGGCATGCCTTTCATTGAAAGAGGCTCTGTTGTTTCCTGCCCTGATATTCTCCCTTACCCCTGGACAAATCCTTAGATGTCTGCTGCTTGCCCTAGGTTAGCCATGCCAGCCAGTTATTTTGGTTGTATCAAAGTGTATCTGGGTTCTCCAAAGGGAGGAAAGACCATTCTGGAAGAATGTCTCTGTCTCCTGGTACCTACCAGTTTCTGTCTGTGTCAACCAATTGTTATCATGCCTCCTCTCTAGAGCCTTATCAGTCACAGCTGTGAAAAAAGCGTGACAGACCATGAAATCTGGTCAACCTGTGGAACTCCTTGCCAGAGGATGCTGTGAAGGCCAGGACTCTAACAAGGTTCAAAAAAGAACTAGTGCAATCATGGAGGTTAGGCCCATCAATACGTGTTAGCCAGGGATGGGTAGGAATGGTGTCCCTAACCTCCATTTGTCAGAAAAAAACAACAAATGGTCTGGTAGCACTTTATAGACTAATTTGATGATTCCCTGTTCTCATGTTCTTATGTCTTTTATGTGCTTTTAAAGAGATTTCATGGGCCAGACCAGCGTTTCTCAAATTGGGGGTCCTGACCCGAAGTAGGGGGGCACAGGGTTATTTTAAGGCAGCATGGTATTGCCACCCTTAGTCTTCAGAGCTGGGCAGCCAGAGGATGGTGGCTGCTGAGGGCTCAGCTCTGCAGGCAGCAGCACAGATGTAAAGGTGACAATTATTGCACATACCATCCTTCCTTCTGCACCGCTGCTGCTCGCCAGGTCTGCATTCTGAGCTCGGCTCCTGGCCAGCAGCCACCACTCCCCAGCTGCTCAGCTCTGATGGCAGCGCTGCCTGCAGAAGTAAGGGTAACAGTAACACAATCCCTCCTCACCAATAACCTTGTGACCCATCCTACTCCTTTTTGGGCCAACACCCCTACATTGGCAGCACCCTGACATTTGAGACAAATCACTGAAATAATGAAATTCACCATTTTAAAATCCTATGGTTGTGAAATTAACCAAAGTGGATCATGAATTTGGTAGGGCCCTACTCATCCCTGTTGACTGGGCCTGCTCCAAAGCCAACTGTAGCAAATGGGAATCTTTCGACTGACCTTGACCTTTGGATCGGACCATTATGCCATGTACAGGTTACCATGGCACCCGAGCACTATTCTTCTTTAATTCCTGCTAATTTATGCTTCTATCCAAAGGGACAGCAGGGATTTCTTTTACATCACGGGATGTCAAAGAAAGCTGGACACTTGAGGTGGTCTTTTCAAGGTCACTCAGTGTTGATTTACCTCTGGTTTCACTGAGAAAGATTAGACCAAAGCTGAGACTACTTGAAAACCGCTCTCTGGAAGTGTGAACTCAATCTCCACAATGCGTTGGGAGCGCGTGGATGGACAGGGCTGTATGGATGGGATGTGTCGTCTTTTCTGCATTCTAGAATCGTTCACTGCCGACCATAAGCCCCTCATGGGGGAAGCACCAGAAGTTCGAGGCTTTTTCTTGGGCTGTGGCTTCAACAGTGCAGGTAAGACTAGACCTAAAAAAAGGTGAGTCCTTTTCTATCTATCTGTTGTGACAGGGTCAGGCCAGGGAGCTGCTGCAGAGAGAGGAAAAGGCAGCCCAAAAGGGGAAAAACCCCTGTAAGAGAAGCAGAGAACTGCAGCCCAATTAGATGCAGCTGGGAGGGAGCTGGCTCAGGCAAATTGGGGCCAGCTGACTTCTCTGCTGTCTGTCTGAGGGCCTTTAAAAGCCTCAGCAGTTGGAGGCTGGAGGGGAGAGGATGAAAGGAAGGTGGTGGAGAGGCAAAGAGGAAGAAACGGGAGAGAACAATTTTGACCAGCATTAGGTAAAGGCAGCTAAGGAGGGAGCCTGTGAGCACCTGGCCTGGGCTCCCTACCATTGAGACCCGCTGCAAAACCCCTAACTTGGGGGCTAAGGGGAGGAGGCCTACCCAGTGGTGGCTTGGGGAAGAAGGGCCCTTGCCACACCTGGTGCCAGGAGTGGGATCGCAGCTGTGAGGCCTCACAGCAGCCCAAATCTAGCCAAGTTGGCCCCTCACAAAGCAAAAGTACCCATGGAGGACCTGGTAAAAGCACTGGTGCAGGCCACGGCTGCCCAACAAGAGGCTACTCAGGTGCAAGCAGCTGCCCAGCAGGAGTCGGTGAGGATCCAGCAAGAAACCAACCAGTTGTTGATGAGCCAGGTAGCCCAGGACAGGGCCACCCTGCAGGAGGCGGTGAACCAGCTGAAAGCCCTGACACTCCAGGTACGTGATCAAGATGGGGCCCGACCCTTACGGGCCAATTTCTACTTACAAAAAATGACAAAAGATGATGAGGTTGAGGCCTATCTGTTGGCCTTCGAAAGGACAGCTCTGTGGGAGGCCTGGCCTCAAGCTCAGTGGGCCAGCATTTTGGCCCCTTTTCTGAGCGGGGAAGCCCAGAAGGCATACCTTGACATGGCAGAGGAAGCTGCATCCGACTACCCCCGGCTGAAAGCTGAAATCCTGGCACGGGCTGGGGTCATAGTCGCAGTGAGAGCCCAGAGATTTCACAACTGGCGATATCGAGACGACCAGGGCCCCAGAACTCAGCTGTTTGATCTGGCCCAGAAGTGGCTACAGCCCGACATCTACAGCCTCGAAAAGATTATCGAGGTGATCATCCTTGACCGGTACATGAGGGGTTTACCCCCAGACCTTCGGGAATGGGTGGGCCAGAATGACCCCACGACGTTTGATGAGCTGGTGGCTCTCGTTGAGAGACAATTGACGGCTAAGGGACTTTTCCGCAGCCCCAGAGACGAGGCGCAGCAGAGCCGAAGGTCCGCCTTCACCCCAAGGACCCGTGCCCCTGAAGTTTCTGATCAAGTCCAGATAGGAAGAAAGGAGGTAGAAGAGCGACCGGGACGGGCAAAAGACCTTGGGGTCTGGACAGGAGAGGGCCAGGGATCAAGACCCAACAGTCCAAAACGAAAGGGGCTGTCCCGCGCAAGTTATAGGTGTTATGCCTGCAGGGAGATAGGGCACTGAACTGCAATATGCCCTAACGTAGACGAGCCTATGCAATGTGACCTGGGGAACCTACAAAGTGCCCTAGTCAACCTTGTAGGGGTAGCAGTGGGCCGCCATCAGTATACCCAGCCTATGAAAAGGAATGGGGTGGAAACCACTGCCTTAGTAGTTTCCGGGAATGCAGTTACGTTGGTCTCAGGGAAGCTAGTGGGGCAAGACCAGCTGACTCGAGCCAAGTACACTGGGGTATCTTATGTACACGGGGATACTAATTATTACCCCACCATCCCTGTGGAAATATAAGTACAAGGGTGGGTTACAGAGGTAACTGGGGGGGTGGAGGGGGTGGTCCCAAGGCTCCCCTACCCGGTGGTCATTGGACGAGACTTCCCCGGGTTTAGTGACCTGCTACCACAGGACTGGGAGGAGGAGGATAGCTCCCTCCCGGCCTTCCATGAGTTCTCCCAGGACCTGTTCTTGATGCCTGGGGAACCCCAGAAAACCCAATGGGAGAGGAGGGCTGCAAAAAAATTGGGGACAAGGATCTTGACCCAAGGTCGGAAGCAGGCACTGGTAGAGGGGGAGGCCTACCCAACTACTAGAGCAGAAGCCCCGGGACAGGATGAGCCTGAAGCAGGATCCAGCTCATCAGGGGAGGAAAGGGGGCTAGGTTCCCTGGAGCCTGAGCAGGTGAGATCCCCAAGTGAGACCTTTGGGCAGGATCAAGCCAATGATCCAATATATCAGAATATCCATAAGGAGGTGGTTGAAGTTAATGGGGTCCCAGTGGAGGGGAGGAACAAGGGCACTGGGCCTTACTATATAATCAAGGGGGATCTTCTATATAGGGTAGCTCATATACAGGGCCAAGAGGTGGAACAACTCTTGGTACCCCGAAAGCACCGGAGGGCAGTACTGGAATTGGCACACAGTCATCTATTTGGAGGACATCTAGGGGTGGATAAGACCCTGGACCGCATTCTTCGGAGGTTCTTTTGGCCTGGGATCTATGTAGAAGTCCAGAGGTATTGTGCTTCCTGCCCGGAGTGCCAACTACATGGACCCCGACCACACCTGAGGGCCCCATTAGTACCCCTGCAAATCATTGAAATCCCCTTTGAACGGATTGCTATGGACATAGTTGGCCCACTAGAGAAGACTGCCCGGGGCCATCAGAGCATACTAGTTGTAGTGGACTATGCTACTCGATACCCAGAGGCAGTGCCCCTACGCAACACCCTATCCAAGACCATTGCTAAGGAACTAATTCAAATCTTTTCTAGGATAGGGATTCCTAAAGAAATCCTAACGGACCAAGGGACCCCCTTTGTGTCCAAGCTTATGAAAGACTTGTGTACCTTGCTCTGCATACGGGCCCTGCGGACCTCAGTATACCATCCTCAAACCGATGGTCTAGTTGAATGGTTTAACAGGACCCTAAAAAGTATGCTTAAGAAAGTAGTAAGCCGGGATGGCAAAGATTGGGATATGCTACTGCCCTACCTCATGTTCGCGGTAAGGGAAGTTCCCCAAGCTTCGACTGGCTTCTCCCCATTTGAACTTTTGTATGGGCGTGTAGTGGGGCGGAGTGGCCGCCCACTGAACCGGAGGAGGAGAAACCCCTCCAGACACCATGTTGGGCTGAGGCTAACCCCGCCCCATCACCTGACCGGAAGCCCGGGGGTGGGCCCAGGACTATAAAAGCCCAGGCAGCAGCCTCAGTCAGGGCTGAGCTTTCCAAGAGGCTAGAGGCCTCCCCTGGACTCCCCACTCCCCCTTGCCTGGGGCCAGGGCCTCCTACCTGCCGGGGCCCAGAGGCAGTCTACTGGCTCCCTGCCTGGAAGGCGGAGGCCCAGCGTAACCGGCCTACCTTCCCAGAAGCGACGGAGGAGCCAAAAGGCCAGCCTGATCCTGTGCTCCAGCGCCTGCCCCGGAACCGGGAGAAGCGGCCTCCGCTACCTCGACCGGAGGCGCCGCCCGGGACTCCCACGGACCCTTACCCTGAGGCCTGGCCCAACCGCCCAACACCGCTTGCACCAGGAGCCCAGCTGAGCCCCACTGACCTGCAAGTGGCGAAGGACTGGACTGGACCGGACCGCCCTGGTGTGACGAGACCCTCCTGGACTCCCTGCCTCCACCACCCGACACCCAGGTACCGGCTGAGGGGGGAGAAGGGAAGTGGCCCAGGGATAGTGGGGGCTGTTAAAGGCCCCAAGGCCGGCGTGTTTCGGGCTGGAGCCCCCGCTGAGCCGTAGCAGCTGGTATGGCTGGCCCTAGGGCCCTGGGCCGGGACGCAGTGGAGTGGGTGGGCCTGCGCCTCCCCCCCCCCCCCCCCGGCCACCCCTCTATTGGGTGGCAGTCTCCCCCCTTGCCGCTGCCACAGGCGATCCGCCTGCACCCCTCCTGAACAAGGAGCTCCCCACCTGTGTTGTTGCCATGCCCTGAATTAAGGGCCTGGCCCCTTGCCTATGAACTACCTGTGTTCATTTGTTGCCACGGCCTGAACTGGAGGGCCTGGCCGTTGTGTATAAACTGGCTGTGCTTGTTTGTGGCCCTGCCCTGCACCAAGGGCCTGGCCACCCCTTATAAACTGACGGTGGTGGTTTGTCGCTGCCACACCCTGAACTCAGGGCCAGACTGCTCCTGGTGAACTAACAGGGCTGGCCTTAAAGGGGCGGCACAGTGGGGCGGAGTGGCCGCCCACTGAGCCGGAGGAGGAGGAACCCCTCTGGGCAGGCAAATCGACTACAGGGCGTAACCCACGGGGCATACTAGACCTTGCTAAAGAGGCCTGGGAGGAACAACCCAACCTGGGTCGAAATGTAGTTGATCATGTGCTCCAAATGAGGGACAGGATAGCCAGAGTCACCCCTATAGTGCGGGAGCACCTAGAAAAGGCACAGGAAGCCCAACAGGTCTATTACAACCGGCGAGCAACCTCCCGGAAGTTCCAGGTGGGAGACCGGGAGATGGTGCTAGTGCCGACGGCGGAGAGTAAGCTCCTAGCCCAGTGGCAGGGGCCATATGAAATAATAGAAGCAGTGGGAGAGGTAAACTATAAGGTTCGCCAGCCTGGCCAGTGAAAGCCTGAGCAAGTATATCATGTCAACCTGCTGAAACCCTGGCGAGACAGAGAAGTGGCATTGGTTGTGCTAGGGCCACCACCCTGAGGGGAAAACCCACCAAGGCGGGTGGGAATATCTCCCGAGCTGACTCCGGACCAACAGGCCAAAGCAGCCGACATGATTGAGCAGAATCAGGATGTGTTTTCGACAGAACTGGGTAGAACTACGGAGGTTTACCATGACATCATCACAGACCCCGGGGTGAAGGTGCACGTTAAGCCATACCGGATACCTGAGGCAAAACGAAAAGAGGTCCAAGCTGAAGTTGAGACAATGCTGAAGCTCGGAGTCATTGAAGAGTCCCATAACCAGTGGTCTCGCCCTATTGTTATGGTGCCCAAACCAGATGGAAGCCTTCGCTTTTGCAATGACTTTTGAAAGTTAAACGAAGTATCCAAATTTGATGCCTATCCCATGCCAAGGGTGGATGAACTCATTGACCAATTGGGAAAGGCCCGATTTCTATCCACCTTTGATTTGACCAAGGGCTACTGGCAGATCCCCTTCGCACCAGGGGCCAAAGAAAAAACAGCCTTTTCGACTCCGGGGGGGTCTCTTTCAATACACGGTCCTCCCTTTTGGTTTGCATGGGGCTCCTGCAACGTTTCAAAGGCTCATGGACAAGCTGTTGCGGCCCCATGCCAAGTACGCAGCTACCTATTTGGACGATGTTGTTGTCCACAGTCCTGACTGGGACACACACATTGAAAAGTAGAGGCAGTATTGGAGACATTAAGGAGAGCGGGACTTACAGCGAACCCCGCAAAGTGTACGATTGGGCTGGCCGAGGCCAAATATCTCGGGTATATCGTGAGAAGGGGAGTAGTGAGGCCCCAGCTCAACAAAGTGGATGCAATACAGAATTGGCCCCGACCAACCCGGAGAAAGCAGGTCAGGGCATTCTTAGGGTTGGTTGGATATTACCTCAGATTCATCCCCAACTTTGCCTCCAGGGCCTACCCTCTGACCAACCAGACTAGAGCGTGTGGTCCCGACATTGTAAAGTGGACCATGGAGACAGAAGAAGCTTTTAAAGATCTCAAGAATGCCCTCTGCGGCAATCCAGTTCTCATAGCCCCTGATTTTAAGAAGGAGTTTATCCTGCAGACCAATGCCTCCGAGGTAGGACTGGGAGCTGTATTGTCTCAAATGGTTGGAGAAGAGGAGCCCCCAATCCTGTACCTCAGCAGGAAGCTTCTGCCAAGGGAATGAAACTACGCCGTGGTAAAAAAAGGGAATGTCTCGTGGTAAAGTGGGCCATGGAAAGCCTTCGCTACTACCTTCTTGGGCGGAAGTTTACCCTGGTCACCGATCATGCACCTCTGCAGTGGATGCACTGAAACAAGGACAGAAATTCAAGGGTTACCTGGTGGTTCCTGTCCATGCAGCCCTTCCACTTCCGTGTGCAACACAGATCAGGAACCCAGCATGGGAATGCAGACGGGTTGTCAAGGGTGCATTGTTGTCCGACCCAAGTAACCCAACCCCATGGGGTTGAGCAGAGGGGGGGGATGTGTGACAGGGTCAGGCCAGGGAGCTGCTGGAGAGAAGGGAAAAGGCAACCCAAAAGGGAAAAACCCCTGTGAGAGAAGCAGAGAACTGCAGCCCAATTAGATGCAGCTGGGAGGGAGCTGGCTCAGGCAAATTGGGGCCAGCTGACTTCTCTGCTGTCTGTCTGAGGGCCTTTAAAAGCCTCAGCAGCTGGAGGCTGGAGAGGGGAGGGAGAGGCAAAGAGGAAGAAACAGGAGGGAACAATTTTGACCAGCATTAGGTAAAGGCAGCTAAGGAGGGAGCCTGTGAGCACCTGGCCCGGGCTCCCTACCATTGAGACCCGCTGCAAAACCCCTAACTCGGGGGCTTAGGGGCGGAGGCCTACCCAGTGGTGGCTTGGGGAAGAGAGGCCCTTGCCAGACTATCTAGAGCAACACTTCATCATCGTCATGGCGGGGAGGGCTGGGCTCAGCTGGAGACACGAGGGGCTCCCATCTTGCCTTCGTGTGACAAACAGAATTCCTGGGGTAATTGGTGGGCGTTCTGGATACGTAGTAGGTTCAAAGCAACCAAACTGATTCCCAGGCTCCCCTTAAGTGCTCTCCTTTTTTGCTCAGGGATGATGCTTGGAGGTGGCTGTGGGAAGGAATTGGCCCACTGGATCATTCATGGGCATCCCGAAAAGGATATGTACGGCTATGATATCAGGCTAGTATCTACCCCGACCCTGAATCCTTCCCATCTCTTCTAGTAGAGATTGCGGGTTAGTCTAAAGGAGACTGTGCATGTGGGAGGAGTGTTTAGTCCTGCTTTGCTTCTTGGCAAGAGCTGGGAGCATCGAGGCAGATCCAGCTCCGTTGAGCTGGGTGGAAACATTTCACATTATTGACCTGATTATTAATCTTACGATAACACACAACCAAAGCGAAGGCTCTGTTGTGGTTGGCACAGAGTGTGAACATGAAGGGAGGGGGTGCTTGTATAACTCACCAAGACCACTTAGGGAGAGACTAATGAGTCTGCTGTAGAGCTGCAGTAGAGGCTCATACACTAAGTTACCAAGGTCTCAGGTTCAATTCTGCCCACAAACCACTGGGGTCTGTCAATGTTACACCAATGTGTGATCGGTGCAGCTGGGGCTATGGGAGGCAGGTCCCCACCCCCACTTACAGCCCCGTCCCCTCTGCTAAGGTCCTGCCCCCCACTGCGGGGAGAGAGGAGGTGGGGCAACGTGCCGAGCACATGTGCCCCCCTCCCCACCATGGCGAGGGGAAGAGACAGGAGAGGGCATAAGCATGTGCCCTAGCCTCCCAGCCCCTGGAGCACAGGGAGGGTGGGCACCGGGAGCAGGAACACTCTGCCCCCAGAAAGCCTACAGCAGACGTTCTGGGGGTGGAGTGTGGGTGGGGCCATGCCTGGCAGTTTGGGAAGGCAGAGCCTTCCCCCACCTAGGCTACCGGACACCCATGGTAACACCCACGCCACTGAGCTCTCTATCTCAGAGTGGAATCAGAGGTTAAAGGGATCTTAAATGACTTGCCCAAAATTGCAAATGGCTGATTGGGCAAAGCAGGGATTTCAGCCAATATTCCTGCTAATGTTTTCATCCATGGGCAGACTTTTTCCATCTACGTGCAGAATAATTTTGTGATGTGCACCAAGGCATGTGCCAGTGTGCACCACAAATAGGAACAAAAACCTTGCTGTGGGTACTCTGCTAATCAGCTGGGCAGCATTTGACTCTCTCCTGGATGGCCACCCAAGTGCTCAGATTTCAGGGGACACTGATTTCAGCCCTTGTGTTCTGAATGCCAGTGAGGGCTTTAGCCAGAGGGCCATCCATCAGCAGAAACACTAAGGCACTCTAAGGAGAGCCCAGTTCTTAGTCAGGAGAGTGGTGCTCTCTATTGATGGTCACTATTAGAAATGGATCTAAAGCAAACCAGCTCCTCATTCGCCCATTAGTGTTACGGCATTTGAAATGGGCAGCCCCCCGACAACCAATGTCATGAGATTTTTTTAAATTATCCTGATTTTAAGCGCTCTTTTCCTTTGCCCTGCCCCCTGGATTATGAGCCCCGAGGGAGCACCAGGATCATGTCTCGAAGTTTTTCTCTGCAAATGTCAGAGAACCAGAACCTGTTCTTACCACAAGACAGCTCCAACTTGCATGTGTTTATGGGACTGCCGGGGCTGGTGATTTCATGAAGACACCCGTTGTCGTGAGACTCAGGGTATGTCTACACTACAGAGTTTTGTCGGGAAAAATGGCCATTTTTCTGACAAACTTTGAGTTACGTCCACACTGCAATTGCATTCTTCTGCAAGAAAATCGAAAGAACAGAGGGGGTTTTCTGGCATTGGTAATCCTCATTCTACAAGGAAGAAGACTTTTTCCGAAAGAGCTCTTTCACAAAAAGGCGTGTGTGGACGGGGAAGAGAGTTCTTTCGCAAGAAGAGGAAAAAGCACAGGTGCCCTGGTGGCCACTGCGTTCATTGCAATCACAGCTTACATGCGAGAGAGCCTCCATTCACTGTGGATGCTCTTTTTCGAAAAAGCAGATGGCTTTTTCAATGCACTTTGACAGTGTGGACACTCTCTTTCGGAAGAAGTTTTTTCGGAAGGTCTCTTCTGAAAGAAGCCTGCAGTCTAGAAGTAGCCTCAGTTCCGTCACGAGCCTGGGCATCACTGTTGAATCCAACCCCCAAACTGGATTGAATTTTTGCCAATAGCCCCCTTAGTATCTTCTTTAAGTGGGCCGAACCAAAGCTCCCATCCCAAACACCTCCACCTTTGGGGGGTGGAACCCCACTTCTGACCTTGGGAGCCTGAGTCCATGTCTAGCCATGCGGGAGTGTTGTCTCTAACCAGGGGCCCCTCAGGAGTGTGAATCTCTTACCCCCCCCCCCCCCGAGGCCGTGTGCTCCAGGGTGCTTTGCTTTGCCTCCAGAGAGAGAGAAACATGCACCTCCTGCCCAGCTTGGGTGAGGGATTTAAATGTGCAGGGGGCCGAGGCCCTGGGACAGAGGTGCTGGGAGGGATTTGCTGATCTTTCTGTTCTGTCACTAATGGCTGATTCCCTCTGGCCAAAGGTTTCTAACGTGGGGGGTGTGTGGTGGAAATAGGATATATTTTCAGTTACTCAGCGTGAAGAAGAAGCTTCCGGAATGGTAACGCCTACACATGGGGATTATCCCTGTCTGGCTTTGGGTCAGTTTCTTCCTAGCTCCCTCCTGTCCCCTCCGTGCGTATTCAGGCTGAAAGCCACATGGCACGTCAGGATAGAGAGAGAGTGGGGTCAGAGGACACAGCTGGCCTGGTATTTGCTAGTGGCCGTGGATTGCTAGTGGCCGTGGATTGCTAGTGGCTGTGGATTGAGTACTCCTGGTGGCATTGGTGGATGGCTTTGGGCTCCAGGGTCGGCACTCTTGCCAAAGCGGTCTGGCTTGGAGAACAGGGAGAGGAGTGTAGCCCTCACAGGAACCAAAAAAATTCTTTTGATCAAAATCAAGCCCAGACCCCGCATGCAGACAGCATCCTCTACTGATGGGCTGGGCAGGTCAGGTAATATTGCAGGGGCAAAGTAAGAGATGTGATCGAAGCCCCTTTCAAACGCTGCTCCTCTTGCCTTCAGTTGAGGTGTAAGGGAAATGGAGAATATGCCTCTGGGGGTATGAATGGGAGCCACTTTCTTAGGTGCTGCTGGATGCCCCAGGTAGGACTCTTTCTATGAGGCAGTTTTGCTTACGCCGGCGGGTAGTCAAAACTGGGTGTCTGACAATGCCGATTTCCCTGTGAGCACAGGGCCAGTCTTTCATGAGCTGCCCTGCCTTTCTGAAGAGCAGGAATTAATTACACTGGCTAGCTGTAATGAATTTACATGTCGGGTTTATCTCATTTCCCTCCTTGCGTTTTCATGCAAACAGCTTCCATCAGACCCAAGGAGATTGCTGTGATGAGAGAAGACAGGGTAATTACATCTGGGTTTTGTTGTTGTTCAATTAGCACAGTGCCTACTCCTCTAAGTTAATAATCGGGGTGACGCTTTCAATTGACAAAAGATTATCTTCCCCCCACAGCAGGACATGGGCCATGAGGTTTTAAATGCGCAGATGTCGGCTCGGTAATTGGTTTTTTCCTTTTCAATTATACTTTATTGGGTTTGTTGTTTTATAGGCGTAATAACAAAAAAAGTTGTCAGACGCAAGCTTGGAAAGTCACATCACAGACCCAGCACAGACTCACTGGACCAGGCTAGTGTGGTGCAAAAAACCAGTTTCCTACCAGCAATGGACAGCAGAAAGTTCTAGTATGTGATAGTGGTGGGCTGAGGCCCACGTATTTACTGTTGTCCATGTGCAGGGTTGCCAGATTCTGCTGGTTTTTGTCCATGTGGTTTTTTTTTCCTGCCAGTATCACAAGTGACACACACTTAAAACCAGGCCCCGTGAAGGGAGGTGCGTGCTGATTGCACACAACATTGACAATCACAGTGCTGCTATGGTTTAGTTGGCCCACCCTGCAAATTCTAGGCACGCGAGTGCTGTTAGCAAAACTACCCTATCCCGGGAGACCATCTTGGTTATGACAATTTGGCATCCCACTGAGATGGAGAAGGGCCCCTCATGTGGCCCACTCACTAGCCCAGGTTGCCCGTCGCTGTTGTATGAGCTTCCTGCTCCTAGCTTTGTGGCCATGAGAGAGATCATCCTGCTGGGAAAGGAGCTGCTGCGATACTATAAGAAGTGCTGGGCTCATACTAAAAGCCTAGTGGGGTTCGTGATCCAGAGCCAAGCTTTGAAGCTTCGTCTTATCTCTCTAAACTGCAGCTGAGGTTTTCAAATTTAATGAAGGGATTTGGGTTGCCCGGGCAGCTATGACAACCTCCCTCCTCCATGTCTAATAATTATCATGCCATTCTAGCGCACACGCAGCCTCGAGGACAGAAGCTTTCATCTTGATGGATCCTCATGCGCTTTAAAAGCATGTCACTCAAGATTTGTGCCTTCATGTAACTCCACTGACTTTGCTGGAGTTACTCCACGAGTGATTTGTGTGTATCCATCGCTTCACCCGCCACTGATGTATAGCCACCTCTGGCTGGAATGGGGCAGCTGATGAACATTTCACAGCCCGTGAAGAGTACCAGGACCGGCTGAAACTGATAGGGGAACAGAACGTTGTTTTCCAAACAAGGATCTAGGCAGGGCAAGGGCTCAGTGTGGAGATGCTTATAGTTCCAATGTATATTGGATTTCCTAGCTCCCAGGGTGGCTTGTGTGTCTGCCAGATCGCGGGTCAGACCCCAGCCTGTGGGATGGTTTGTGGTTCCTGGAGTCATGAACCTTGTGTTAATCCTTGCTGGGTTTTTTAAATTATTTTTTAAGTTCCTCTTTAAATAGCTCTCTTTCCCACATATTTAAATATTTATTCTTTCAAACGCTCACGGGTAAATATTTCATCTTCTAGCAGTTGGTGCTCTTGCTTCTGTCTAATGCTCACTGTCCTGACACATGGCTTGAGGCTCCAGGAAGATGGCGGATAGATGAGCTGCGGCATGTGACAGTGAAGTGGCACATGCCGAGATACCAGACAACTGTGGCTTTTGAGGTCCCAATCCCAGTTCTCCAAGCAAGACCAGATCTCAGGGAGCTGGCTTGTCTGATGCCCAGGGTTAGTAGGCCCACCGCTCTTGTAGTGGTGCTGGGAGAGGGTTACAGGCAAGGCAAAGGAGGTTTGCACATCCCTGGCCAATCAGGGCAGGGAGCAGTCAGCCAATCAGGACCAGGCTGGGCCCTATAAAGGGCTGCGGGGCTGAGAAGAGCTCACTTTTGCTCTGGCCAGGAAGGGAGTAGAAGCACGTGGAAAGAGCACTGCTGGGCAGGCTCAGGGGAGATGGAGAGAGGCTCCAGCCTATTACCTGCCAGGCTGTGGTCTTGATACAAGGGCCAAGAAGATGCAAGGGTCACAGAGTAGCAGCCCAGGGAAAGGGAGCAGTAAAGGGGAGAGGAGGGCAAGAGATGGCTGCCCCAGGACCCAGAGTAGTGGGCTGGCCTGGGTCTCCCCTTTCCTGTTGCACCAGAGTGTAGGCTACACAGGTGCCTCTGAGGTGAGGGGCTAGACCTTGGCTGCAGTTGGCCACGGTGGCAGATGCGAGATGGAGGACCACTGATACCTCAGGAAAGGGGCAAGAGACCGGAGTAGTGGGCACTGTGTCCTGAAGAGGACGCCGCCTTCCCGAGAGCAACGCGGGTCCAAAGAGACAGCAGAGTGGAGCGCGATGACGAGTGAGGCACCGGCCAGAAGAGGGCGCCCTGCTGTGGAACAGAGCTAATACCTGGAGTGACCAGCAGTGGGCGCCATGGCGATGAGTTGACCCTATTACTGCTCTTTGCCAGTGGGTCTTCATGTGAGGCTCCCACGTCATACGTCTCTGCGCTGTGTCGAACCGCTGATTAATGGGGAGGATAATGATGAGCATGAGCCTACCTGAGCTTCCTCAGATACAAAGATGTTTAGCCCATTACATAGCAGGGCGTGAGGCCCGATGAAAAGTATTGGCTCCAGGTCCCAGATTTCCAGAAATCCAGGGGAATTCAGTACTGGGGTATTCCTCTGAAGTAAGGTCTCTTGAACCGACACGTCACCTACCCCACCTCTCTTGCCAGACTTGTAGAACAATCTCTGCAAACCTGGCCATGAACCTCAGTGCCTTAAAAATTCTATTGATGTCCAGAGGGGAGACTCATAGACTCATAGACTTTAAGGTCAGAAGGGACCATTATGATCATCTAGTCTGACCCCCCGCACAATGCAGGCCGCATAATCTCACCCACCCACTCCTAGAATAATCCTCACCCCTATATCTCAGATATTGAAGCCCTCAAATAGTTTGAAGACCCCAAGATGCTGAGAATCCTCCAGCTGTGATCTGTACCCCATGCTACAGAGGAAGGCGAAAAACCTCCAGGGCCTCTGCCAATCTACCCTGGAGGAAAATTCCTTCCCGACCCCAAATATGGCGATCAGCTAAACCCTGAGCATGTGGGCAAGACTCCCCAGCCAGACACCCAGAAAGTTCTTTATAGTAACCCCTATCATCCCTCCATTGAACAGAGAGGGACCAAGCTTCTATTTAAAAAGACCCCAAGCCTTTTTTTCTGACAAAATTGTGATTTGTGTGGCTGTTTTCCCCAGTGCCCCCCAGTGGGGGAAGGGAGTTGAAAGCATTGCTTGAAAAGGCCCTAGAATGATATTCTAGCTTGCTGGATACCTGACCCTCCCCTCCTCCAGACCTGGGGGCTTTGGGTTGGAACGCAGCCCGCTGTGATTTTGCATTGCAAGCCATGCTCCCTGGCTTGCCAAAGTCGGTGGATGGGAAAGGTGCCATCAGTAAGAGGGCAGGAGGTTACTGTCTGTGAGTTATAGGGCTCTGTTCATAATAATATGAGCATGTGCTGAAGCGGCACATTCCTTCCAGGAGCTCTTCTGTTTGTGTGAGGAAAATATGTCCAGCAAATTTCAAATGCTTTGGGTTTTATGTCTGTTTCAGTCTGGGGGGAATTGGACAAAAATGCAAAGAATAGTCAGGGCTCTTTCCTTTCTCGGGGGGGGGGGGAGGGAGGTGTTTCAAACCACATTGCGGCAGAGGGGGGTGCGTGCAGGCTAGCTTGGCTTGCTGAAGACTGAGCAGAGCTTAGCCTGAAAGAGACTTTCCCACCAAGAAGACCATACTCTGCTCCCAGGTACACTGGTATAAATCTGCTTCAGGCAGGGCTGCGGAGTTGGGTCCGTGCAGCATATAAACATGCGGCCAAGAGGTGAGATCATAGAACCATAGAGCTGGAAGAGACCTCAGAAGGTCATCAAGTCCAGCCCCCTGCCCTAGGCAGGACCAATCCCAACTAAATCAACCCAGATTAGCTTGGCCACACAAGGAGTGAGCCGGATCCTGCCGAGCGCCGAGGTCCATTGTCTCACTCGGTTTCTTCCGTTTCCTTGGATAACGAACAGATGGGAGTTGTGAGGCTCCACCCCCTTTTACTCTGCAGAGACCAAAGGGAGACAAAGAACCACCTCTAGGGACTCAGTTTCTCTAGTAGAGATCCACAGGGAATCCATTGAAGGCAGTGGTGCTACGGGAGGCAGTGTGGCCCCAGACATTGTTCACTGTTCTGGGACCCAGGGGACTTATTCCCAGATCTGCCACTGCCCGGCTGAGTGACTTTAGGCCAAGTCACATCCCTGGGCCGGGACTCAGTTTCTCCACTGGGAAAATTAAGATAATGAGATTTATCATTCTGTGTTGAGTGCATTTGAGGCCTGTGGATCCAAAGTGCTGTATATTATGTCCGGGAGGCTGCCCGCTTCCACGGGCCCCCAGGCAAGTTTGGGGAGGGGGCTTGGCTCCATGCCTCCTGGAGGGGCAGGACCTCAGGCAGAAGAGCTGGGGCTGGAGCAGCTAGCCCTCCGCTCCTCTTAGCAATCCAGTGGCTATTTCAAGCACCTGAAGCTCCTGCAACTGCAGCCAGGAGCCCCGGGCCACTTTGAATCGGTGGGGCCCGGGGCAATTCCCCCTATTCCTCCCCGTTGGCAGGCCTGAGTACTTCTATGGATTTATACCAGTGTAACAGAGTTAAATATGAACTCCCTTCAACTGACAGGACTCGAAGGAGCTGAGCCTTCAAAAGGCCAGCGAGAAGAGACACCTGCTGCACATTTTACAAGCATGTCACGGAAGCATCGAGACCTCTCCAACATGGATTCATTAGTCAGAGCCAGTTACCTGCGGCTCTGGTTTCTCTGAGCTCTGCCGACGTGTGTTCAATCCCATGCCTGGCTCAGGCTACACCCTGGGGTGGTGGTGGGTCTTTCTTGTACCCAGGGAGAGAGCTGGAAGGTGTATTGCTCCAGGGTTTGTTACACTTTCCCCTTCGCTGGTCCTGCCCCTGAGACGCCGGCCCGTTTTCGATGTGCGCTTGAGGAAGCTGCTCTTGGCAGCACTGCCTTCGGGCTTTGGTGCCATCTGACAGCTGATGATAACAACTGGAAGGAAACACTGCAGAACCGTGTCAGGGACTTGCTTGGAAGTGTTCAGACTGGCTCAGTCTTTTCAAGGAGGCTGCTTGGTTCTGAGCCGAGGTGACACCCGGGTGGTGCATTGGGACAGGATGCGTATGGTGATACATTTATACCCAGGTTGGCAGGAGAGCGGAGGAAGAGAAGTGACAGATTTTATTACGGCTTGGCAGCCAGCACAGTCGCTCTTCACCTGTGCAAAGGGAGTGTGAAATGCCGCCACTTTGAGTGTGGTGGCCTGTTGTGCTCCGTTGGTCCTGGTGAAAATGGCCTCCCAGCATGCAGTGTGGTGGTGAATCAGCTCCCTTCCTCCCCATTGTGCATACAAGGTGCAAAGAAGAGGCCGAGGAGGCTCAGGCTGTTTTCAGACCTGGGCTGCATCCTCAGCTGATGTAAATGGGCATTGAGAGGGGTGGAGCGACTCTAGTTTGCACCTGTTCAGGACGTGGGCCTGACTTCAGAGTGGCGCTGAGAGAACCCATTGCAGCCCGCCCTGGCCTCACATTTTTTTGACGTTTGCCTTTAAAAAAGACTCTCTGAGTTTGCGGGGTCCCTGTTTTCCCGTAGGACAGCGATGTTCCGGTGGCCGACCTTTGTGTGAAGAAATTGTTCACACAGCAACTCTTCTTCCCCTCCCCCCTCCCCACCGAAACCAGAATGTGCAGGAAGGTCCTATGTGCGAATAGGTCCCATCACCCCCAAATTTCTCAGGTCCTCTTTGGATCCAGGTCCTGCTTGTACTTGGCCCTTCCATCTGCTATGAAGAGTTACAGCAGAAATCAAAACCACACGGGGAAGGCAATCAGAATAAGGCTGCTGCTGGGTCGAGATTTTATTTAATAATCTGAGCATCTTTAATTGCCTAGTGACACGGGCCTGACAAGAAGTCTGAGCATCACTGATGAGCCTCTTTCAGATTTACAGCCATTGGGGCTCTCTACTCAGGACTCGTTAGCCTGCTAAGAAATGCCAGGACACGCCCAAAGTGGATTTAGTGACTCTTTTAAAGTCTATCTTCCTTTCTCCCCCTGGGGAAAGTTCTTTTGCATTTCTAGAGCAAATGCCATTTCTCTAGGGTAAAATGGCTCAAGGTGCAACATACTGGACCTTTGCTTTGCCAGAATCACTCCATGCCGCCCAATAAACTGGAGAGTTCTCTTTGCCTGTTGGCTTCCCCTCTAGGGTTGCCAGGTGTCCGGTTTTTGCCTGGACAGTCCGTTATTTCTGGCCCCTGTCCAGTTAAAAAAAAACAGAAAATACTGGGCATGTACAATGTCTGTTGTTTTCTGTTTCTCTTGGAAGGCCAGTGGGGACATTCTTCTGTCTGGCGAGGGTGGGGGGAGCATGTAGCGCGGGGATATTTAAAGGCGCAGCAACCTTTTTTTTTTTTTTTCTCAACCAATTTTTTTTTCCTGCCATGTTCGATTTTTTGTGAAAGTATCTGGCAACCCTACTTTCACCGGATTTCCTAGATTGCTTGGTCTTCTAGAGGATCTTTGGTTGCAGGGAGTGTGTGTGCATGGCATAGGGGGAGAGGTTAAGTATCGTTTTTAAGATCACAATACGCTGGGTTCTTCCATTCACTGTCCTGTGCCTCAGTTTTCACTCCCCTATCAGCACCCACTGGGATAGATGGCCCCTCTTCTGCCTGAAGGCACTCGTGGTCTGACCAGTTGCTGCTCTTATCAAAAGAATGTCTGTAAAAAGGAGGCTTCGGCTGCTGAGCACAACAGAACTCACCATCCACTTGGCCCCTGTCATGCTTCCTATGTTTGCTAACCAGTAAACAGGCTACTGAACCAGTGTCTGGCTGTTCACAATGCTCCACATTGCAGGCTGGTTCATCTTTCATCCACGTCGTAGACCCAGGTGCCGTGCAGATTAGGGTTCCTCCAAGGAACTGCCGGTAGAGGATCAGAAGTCATCAAAGCCAAGCCCCCGGTGCAGTGTGCGCACAGCAGAGGCTATCTGGCTTTGATCTTTTCCCAGGAAGCAATGTTTTCTGCGGGCTGTAGCACAGGGTTGTGAATGAGGAGGCCTGATTGCAGTGAAATCACCACATGACTTTGGACAGGGTGGTTAACCTCTGCTTATCTCCACGGGCCGATGCTGGGCTTAGCCATCTTTGCACGGTACTGCGTGATCCTCCAGGAGGAAAGGCGCCATTTAAGTGCTGCACATTATCGGTGCTCCTTTTAGTGTATGAAATGCCTCCGTGAGGAGAACACATGCTGCATGCAACAGCCCCCTCCCTTATTCCCTCTAAGGATCTGAAGGGAATAAACTGGTATAACTGTAGTTCCGAAACATATGATATTCTAATTCTGGAATCTACTAGATCTTTGAGAGAGTTTGTCTGTCTGTTCAAAAACTCCTCCTAACAGTACAAGCTGGGACCACCAAATTCAGTAGGCAGCTTCATCTTATCATAACATAACACAAGGTCAGGGTTTGGTTGTGCCAGGAAAATGGGATGTGCCTGGAATGGGATTGCTTCTCAAAAAACAGTGCAGAAAAGAGACAGAATCAACAGGCAGGTGAAAGGAGCTGGCTGGGAATGCACATCTCCCCTCCATCTAGGACTGGCCTAGCCCAGGGCCTCGCACTCCCACCCCCAGGCACCCTTTAAGGAGCCTGAAGGGGCTGAACTTCTCCCCTCTCCTCAAATTCATATGGGGACATTGCTGGCTGTTCCTCTTCCTCAGGGAGTGAGGGGA
Source organism: Pelochelys cantorii (assembly GCA_032595735.1). Taxonomy (NCBI): domain Eukaryota; kingdom Metazoa; phylum Chordata; order Testudines; family Trionychidae; genus Pelochelys; species Pelochelys cantorii. Next base: position 10,284,739 of record CM064347.1, read on the forward strand.
AAGTGCCCAGTTTACTGCATCCCTCACTCTGGCTGGGGAGCACAGGGGGCATACCAACCTGGTCGTGCCCCAGCTGGGGGACATGCACCTTTCCCCACGCTGTGCCTACTGGAGCTGCAGCGGCCTTAGAGAAGCACTTCTCACCTGCGGCTAGAGATGGGGTAGTCTCACCTGTGAGCGAGAGATGGGGTAGTCCTTTACCCCCAGGGCAGCCTGCATACTGAACCTCTCCTCCCTAGCCCCACCCCAAAGCAATGTTTCAAATGAAGCACGTCCATTTTCATTTTAGCTTCCAAGTAACGAAATTTAATTGCATTAAGGACCCAAGCAACGCCGGGTAAATCTTCTCAGATTTTATAAAGAAAGAACATGAGCTGAAAGCAGCATCAAGGCAGCATCTCCCTGTCAAATCCTATTCCAGAGCTGGCAGCTCCTCTTGCTCAGATGCAGGGCAATACTTCCCTCTGCTCAGTGTGTTTTCTCAGTGACTGTGGATATGCTTGTGCGTGTGTATGTCAGTTTCAAAGCTTTGCCAGCTCTAATCACCGAGGCCACAGTTAATCCTCCAACCCTGTCAGCCATGTGCTGTTTTCCTAAAAGATATGCTGGAGCTCATCCAAAAGTTATGGGTTGGATGCGGAAATTGCTAGGCAAGGCTTTCTGCTCTGTGTTGTACAGGGTGTCTATAGAGAAAATAGTCATCGTCCCTTCTGGCCTTCCAGTTGATTTACAAGGAAGAGAGTGAGTGCATCTACTATATATTTGAGAGCATTTGTTTGTCTGTGTCTGTCTGTCTGTCTATTCAAGAATTCCTAAATGGTAAGAGCTAGGAGCACCACATTTGGTATAGAGTTTCCTCCAATCATAACTTAAAGCAAAGTCAGGGTTATGCCAGGAAAATGGGATGCGCCAGGAAAATGGGATGTGCCTGGAATGGAATTGCTTCTCATCAAACCATAGAGCAGAGGTGGGGAACCTAAGGCCCGGGGGCCGGATGCAGCCCCCAAACCCCAGCTTGCCTGGATCTGGCCCCTGAGGCATAGGGCTCCCTCCCAGCATTGGGGAGCCCACGCTGACACTCCAGCCTCTCCGCCATCCCACCGTGGGGCTGGTGCACAGAAAATCTACTAGGCTGGCCTCCCCTAAGCTGTGGTGTGCAAAGGGACTGTCGGGATTGTCTTTCTCCTTCACAGTCAGGGGCCACATCAGTGACTGTTTGATTTTTCTTTTTTGCTTCTCACTTCTTTGTAGCCCCCAACTGATTTTTGTGTGGATCCACAGCCCCCGACTCAACAAAGTTTCCCCACCCTTGCCATAGAGAAGAGATAGAATCACCAGGCAGGTGAAAGGGGCTGGATGGGAGTGCCTCCCCCCATCCAGGACTGCCTCAGCCTCCCACGCCCCCAGGTGCCCTTTAGGCAGGGTGTGGGGTGCTGAAGCCTCCCTTAATTCATATGAACACATTGCTGGCTGTTCCCATTCATCAGGGAGCGAGGGGAAAGTGCCCAGTTTGCTGCATCCCTCACTTTGGCTGGGGAGTTCAGGGGGCAGATGAACTTGGACCTGTCCCAGCTGGAGGACATGCGCCCCTCCCCCAGCTGTGCCCACTGGAGCTGCAGTGGCCATGGAGAAGTGCTTCTCACCTGACCCCAAGCTGCTGTGGTGAGCAAGGGCTGGGGTTGTCCTCTCTCCCCAGGGCAGCCTGCACACTGAACCCCTCCTCCCCAGCCCCACCCCGGAGCAATGCATTGATTCCAGTGAAGCAGGCCCATTTTCATTTTATTTTCCAAAACTAAAAAAGTGAATTGAGTTAAGGACTTGAGCAACACCAGGTAAATCTTCTATCTTAAATATATTTATTAGGGTGAAAACGAGGTCCCCGTATGGTTTTCTGTTGGCCCTATGCCTCCTCCATGGTATGCCCCAACCTAACTCAAGAGCACAGTCATCCCTCTCCCTACCATAAGGTTGGCCATCCGGGGTCACATCAGTGGTCTAGCTGCCTGAATACCCGATCTTCTGACAGTGGCCAGTGCCAAAGGCTTCAAAAGGAATGACCGGATCAGAGCAATCCTCAAGCAATCCACCCCATGATCAGACAGTCAGAGGCACTCTTCCTCCATTTTCTTCCCAGGGTCTGGACTCCAGCCGGGCTCCTCTGAGCGCAGAACAGCATCTCTCATTTGGTGCTCAGCATGTGTCCCGCAAAGAAGCGTAATTAAATCACAACATCTGCCTCCACATCTGGATTTGGGCAAATCTTTTTGCAGGAGGAGAACAGACAGCCCATCATGGGGACGGAGAGTGAGAGAGGAACCATAGAATCCTAGAACTGGCACCTTATCATCGAATCATAGAATACTAGAACTGGAAGGAACCTCAAGAGGTCATGGAGTCCAGTCCCCTGCCCTCATGGCAGGACCCAGTACTGTCTAGACCATTCCTGATAGACATTTATCTAACCTACTCTTTAATATCTCCAGAGATGGAGATTCCAGAACCTCCCTAGGCAACTTATTCCAGTGTTTAACCACTCTGACAGGAACTTTTTCCTTAAGTCCAACCTAAACCTCCCTTGCTGCAGTTTAAGCCCATTGCTTCTTGTTCTATCCTCAGAGGCCAGGAAGAACAATTTTTCTTCCTCCTACTTGTGACACCCTTTTAAATACCTGAAAACCGCTATCATGTCCCCTTTCAATCTTCTCTTTTCCAAACTAAACAAGCCCAATTCTTTCAGTCTTCCTTCATAGGTCATCTTCTCTAGACCTTTAATCATTCTTGTTGCTCGTCTCTGGACCTTCTCCAATTTCTCCACATCTTTCTTGAAATGTGGTGCCCAGAACTGGACACAATACTCCAACTGAGGCTTAATCACTGCAGAGTAGAGCAGAAGAATGACTTCTCGTGTCTTGCACACCTTCCTGTTGTGCAGGCCAGGCCAGGCTGGGTTATAGGCTTTGGGCTGACTACACCATGGTCCCAGGTGGGCATCTGATCCCATGGTTCTTTGGGGGATGTTTGAGACATGGGAATGTTCTTCTCGTTACAGTCTCGGTCCCTTTATGGGGCTACTGTAGAGCATAAAAAAAAACCCCTCTCGTTCTTAACCTATCCGCCCTCCGTGCCCCAAACAAGGCTCCCTCACTATCTCCTTCCTGCTTCTCAGTCCCTTCTGATGACACTAAGGCTATGTCTACACTGCAGAGTTTTTCTGCGCAACTGTTTTTGCGCAAAAACTCGCAGAGCGTCCACACGTAAAGCACGTTTTTGTGCAAGGAAATTTACAGTGAATTGACGGAACAGAGGGGTTTTTGTGGTGTAGGTACTCCTCTTTCTACGAGGAATAACTCCTTTTTGCGCAAGAGTTCTTGTGCAAAAAGGTGTGTGTGGACAGGAAACAGGGGGGTTTTGTGCAAATCGAAAGAAGCACAGGTGCCCTGGTGGCCATTCTATGAATGGCAATTAGCGCTTTCTTGCGAGAGAGCGTCCATGCAGTCTGGACGCTCTCGTGCAAAAGCACATCGCTTTTCCGATCTCTTCCGCGAAAAGCTTCTTGCGCAAGAAGCCTGCGATGTAGACGTAGCCTAAGTGAGATGAAAGGGCTTGGTTAGGTAGAGCGCCCAGCGTGCCGTGTGCCTGGCAGGCAAAGTGTGGGCAGAAGTAGGGTATTAGCACACTAGGCCCTCCCCTCAGGAGAGCTGAGAGAACTAGTCCAAGCTCGTCGTGAGGAAACGGAGTTGTTTGGCCTCATTCCAGCAATCCCTGTAGGACTCCACAACCTGTTCCTGCAACCACCTTCCTCCCAGAAACACAGTCGGGCATAATTGTAATTAGCAGCTCTGGTAACTGGCTTCAGGATGGGACTCATGGGGTGGCGGGAGGCGCCACACATCGGCAGAGCTGGGGGGTGAGAGCGGAACTGGAATGGGGGGGTTGCTGAAGAATGAGGCGCCATAGAGAGGTACTGTGGGAAGGCAGGACTGAATTAACAGAGGGGCTATGGCATGGAGCTGGGTGCATGGGGGGGCAGGGAACAGCGCGGGTTGTGCTAAAGTGGTGTGAGTGCCCGGGTGCTGGGATAGCATGCGACGTTTCAGGCAGGCTGAGGGGAGTGGCAGAACTGTGCGTGAGCAGCTCGCGGGGTACCCATAGTTCTCCACCTGGTAATCAGTGTGTAGGCCTTGGAAAGTGGAGAATAGTGGTGGTACAATCTGCTCTGACGCCATGCCCTGCCCCTTCCCTCTCATTCCCCCTCCCCGGCATGCCCTGATGCCCTCCTCTTGGGGACTGGGAGCAGGGCCTCCCAGAGCCCTGCTGCCAGCTCTGCACCAGCCGGGAAGTGCTTGCACAGCCAGGATTTTCAGGGGACTGCCATACCCGTGTAGACTTCACGATGTGTACGTCCAGCACCGAGCACCAGAGGGCTGTGATTTCAGCTGCCGACTCCAGGGGCTGCTGCAATCCAAGTAATAATGGCGTCCTCCCTTTGCTAGAAGGCCGCATGGCCCTTCAGAGCTCAGGCTGGGATCTTTGCCTCTGAAGGTCGCCTTCTCTTGGCCTTTCAGGAGGTTTCACCACTCCCTCACCGCCAACAACCGCTGGATCCGGGAGCGCAGCCACGAGTCGTATGCCAAGAACTATTCGGTCGTCTTCCCCTATGACGAGCCGCTGGCTGGGCGCAACATGCGGAAAGATCCCCTGCACAAGGTGGGTGCCCACGCTCCCTGGGGAGGGCTGGCGGCCACAGGGAAGCAAGGCACATCCTTCCCTACTGGCTGGGAGAGACTCTGTGCTTTGTCCTCAGCAGGGAGCTGCTGCTGTCACTGAGGGAGAAGTGCCCCTCCCCCAGCCAGGCAGCTCCATGCGCAGATGCCCTGAGCCCCTGGGTGGGGCTCATTAAGCAGCTGCGGGGCCATGTTGCCGTGCAGCTTCGAGGGAACCTCGGTTGCCACGTGAAACCTAAGCAAGACTTGTTCATGAGCACGGGCCCACTCCTGGAACCGTGAGGGGCCAATGGCCGGGCCTACCTTTCAGCACCCAGAAAAGCAGCCGCTTATTGGACCTCAAGGGAAACCACTGAGCAGTGCTACTCTTGCTACTTCCTTTTGGCTCAGGGAGTGACTGATTGCGTGCCCAAATACAGCAGTGATGAACTGGGTCCTGGGCTCTCCTGCATGGCTAGTACAAAGCAGGGTCGTGTGGATGGAGCAGCGCAGTGAGCTTGCCCCTCTTCTGCTCCCACCGCAGTGTCCTACCTGTGGTCGAACCCCTGTGTGAGGATGGCTTTCTAAAAACCAGACCTTGCTCTGCCTGGCTGCCTTGCCAGCCTGACAGGTGGGGATTGCCGCCTGGGCAGATGGCACATGCAAGCAGATGGCTCTGTATTAATAGCTGATGAGTAACATGTCAGGGCTTCGTTACCAAGCTGTTGCTGCTGACTCTGAATCCCTCAGAAAGGTCGGGCTGACACGGCCGAGAGAGATGTTCTAAGAGAGACGCTGAAAAGTTCCCATTGGCTTTGTCTCTCTGTTCAGTCTCAGCTGCACTGGGCTGGGGCTGGACTGTTCCTGGGGACACTTACCAGGCAGAATTGAGAGGGATTGAAGTGACATGGGGCCTTGGAAATGTGGAGACAAACCAACCTTTAAATAGCAACCACTTTCCTGGGATCACACTGGGTGTCTGCCTCATTGGAAAAGGCTTTGCAATTTGGTGCCCAATGCTTTTTAGTTTTCTGGAAGCGCGAGCCCGCTGCGTGGTTAGAATCAGGACCACTGGCTTCTCTTCCTGACTCTCTTGCTGACCTGCTGTGTCCTCTTGAACCAATCCCTTCAGGCCAACATTTTCAAATTGGAAGCCCTAAAAAAGAGGCCCAGTTTTTCAAAGATACTTTGCACATGCAACACCCACAATTACCATTGCTCAGCACCACCAACTTTGCTTGCAGGTGGACTCAGCGGCCTGAGGGCCAGGTTCTGGTCTCATTCGCATTGCTGTAAATCTGGAGTGACTCCATTTACCTTTGCAGCAGTGTGAACAAGAATCAGAATGGAAGCTTCCTGAGCCAGTTTCAGCTGGTTGCTAATTCCAATCCCCCAAGTTACCCCCACTATAGTACAGAGCCTTGAGCAACAAGACAGCCATTCCCTCACACACACACTTCACTAAGAACGCAAATTTAATATCATGTCTAATAAGTGGTGCCTGGTTGACTGACAGCCTGGTATTTATACACTAAGTGCCAAAACATGTGTGAGTTTTATAAATAGATGTGGATCACTTCTTAATTATTCAACAATAAATGTTCTTTTTGAACATAAACACAAAACAAAAATATCCTGATGGCTCACATAATTACTGCAAGTAGAGATTTTTTTTGGAGGGGTTAATGAAGAAGAAGCGAAAAAAGGGCATATAAATATTAATTTTTATTTTACTACTTTAGAAATTTTTGTTAGGGAAAATTTGGCTCTTTTGCTTATCATCAATCAGTTACCAGTTAACAGCGTATAACCCAATCTTATGTGGAACTCCTCGCTACAAGATTTTCTCTCCCTCTCCCTCTATATATAAAAACGTTTTTCATGCTGGACAACAGAATGACATCATCATGCTGTCATGCTCTTTGGCTGTGAAAGCAAAAGTGGCTGGGGCAGCCGGGGTGGGGGTGGGGGTGCGGTGCGTGTTGGTGAGCGTAGTGAGCATGGGGCGCAGCCCACTAGTATTGTATTATTACTTGACTGGGGTGAGTCTGAGATGTACTCCCTTTCATCCTGGCCAAAACTATCTCATTGTTTTCTTTTATAATATTCTTCCCATCTCTCTGTAACCCTTGTCTCTTGTCTGGTACTTGGGCAGCAAACTCCTGGAGGCAGGAACAGTTGGTTCTGTGTTTGTACAGCACCTCACACACTAGGGTGTAGCTGTGTTAAGACACAAGTTGTATTTCTTCAGAACATGAAGCCATCCAACTTTTGTCTGGGTCTGGTAGGAAACTTCATTCCCCCAACTATTCAAACACCTGCCATGCCCAACCCATGAATTAAATACCTTACCCATGCACTGACCACTACTGAAGAAAACTCCTCTCTGTACAGTCCCATTCCCTGGTTTAATGATCCAGTGCTTGTCTGAACCAATTAATAGATTTTAAGGCCAGCAGGGACCTGATATTCGGCACGACACAAGCCAGAGTTTCATCCAGGTCTGATCTCTGTTTATTCACCAGCTGCATTTCTCAGTGAACCCAACTGTTCTCTCCCCTTTGATTCTCCCCAGTGCATTGCTTACAGAGGCTTGGATTCAGCCCTGCCCAGACCAATGTGCTGCAGACGCCCACCGCACAGGGTACGTCTACACTAGCCCCCTAGTTCGAACTAGGGAGGCTAATGAGGGCGACCGAAATTGCAAATGAAGCACGGGATTTAAATATCCCGTGCTTCATTAGTATGTTCCCGGGCGGTTGCCATTTTGGAAACTGACTAGCCCGGAATAACTGCCCGCGTCTACACGCAGCAGTGAAACGGGAGTTCGAAGTAAACCCAACTCAAATTAAACCTCATTCCATGAGGAGTAACAGCTAATTCAAGTTAGGGGTTTACTTCAAACTCCCGTTTCACTGCCGCATGTAGACGCGAGCAGTTATTCCGGGCTAGTCAGTTTCCACAATGGAAACCGCCCGGGAACATGCTAATGAAGCGCGGGATATTTAAATCCCGCGCTTCATTTGCAATTTCAGTCGCTCTCATTAACCTCCCTAGTTTGAACTAGGGGGCTAATATAGATGTACCCAGAGAGAAGTGTTTTGTGAGGCTTCTCTCCTCTGTTCCATCTCTTCTTTTCACCACCTGCTCCCCATCTAATGAACACTGACAAAAACCAGACAGGCCTGGAAAAGGCTTCCCAGGGCTGTTTCCTCGTGTGTCTGGTGCTTCAGAGGGCAGAAACCCCTCTGCCCCTGAGATAAACCACCATCAGAAATCAACAGCTTGGGCTCAGTGACCAAGCAGGGGGCTGGAGACAGTGACAGAGCGTGTTGGGGAAGGACTCACTTTAGGGTAAAGGGGATGGGGCAGGGAAATCAGAAACATGGGGGGAATGCTTGGCCGTGACCCCCCAACACCAGCTCTTTTAAATGCAGAAGAGCAGCCATGGAAAAGGTGGGCCATGGACTTTTTATAGCATGTTGGGAGCGGCCGCAGCAAGAGAGAGGCTGAGAACCCCCGAGGGAGTGCGCACACCTGAGACTGCTCTCCCCCGCCCCCGCCAGAGCCAGCTTCCTGACCAAGCCCCTGCTCGGCCGTAGCCAGGGCAGTACGGGATACAGCCTGGAAAGTGACCCTGGGGGAGGCCCGTGTGACCAGGGGTTGGATGCCCTTGGTGTCTCTATTACACAGCTGTTTTTGTCCTGTGTCCATAGGAGCTTCTCCGGCAAGGCTGTGTGTTCCAGGAGAGGCATGGCTGGGAGAGACCTGGATGGTTTAATCGGCAAGGCGCAGCTCCGGTAAGCACAGCTGCGTTTCTCAGGCTACCCCCAAGGGGCAAAGCCATGGAGACCTATTAAACAGTGCACGGGGGACCTGTGAAGGGAATGGAGGAGAGGTTTTAGATGTGTGTGCGTGCGTGCACCCGAGTGTGCAATGGGCATGAAAAGCTCTAACTCCTGAACTTCAAATCTGACCCTTTCTTATTTCAGGACTAGGGATGCGAACAACTAGTTGACACACTAGTCAACTAGTTGCTTCCCCCCCACCTTGCTGCCTCTATCTGAAAGAGGCAGCAAGGTGGGGGGAACAGATGGGGGTGCTTCCAAGCAGCAGCGCCATGTGGAGCCTGGGGCCAGACCTTGGGCTCCATGTGACGCTGCCTCTTTGAAACGCCATGTGCAGCCCGGGGCCAGCTGGGGACTCCCCGGCTGACCCCGGGCTCCATGTGGCGCTCCCACTTTGAAACGCCTTGTGCAGCTGGGGGCCATCTGGGGACTCCTGCACTGACCCTGGGCTCCATGTGGTGCTGCCGCTTTGAAATGCTGCGGGAAGCACGGGGACCAGTGGGGAACTGCTTGAGTCCCCTGCTGGCCCTGAGCTCCCCGCAGTGCTTTCGCCTTTGAAGTGTAGCAAGAGCCCTGGGGGCCATTGCTACACTTCAAAGGCAGAGGCGCCCTTATCAACTAATCGAATAGTCAATGCAAATTGCATTGACTATTTGATTAACCGATTAATCTAAATTTAACTTTCCTATTCAGAACTGGGGAGTGGGGGCGGGGGGGGGGGGGAAGGGGACATCTGAAATCAGCTTTCTGTATGGGAACTTGCATCCGCAGTCAGATCCAAATGGGCTGTCTTGAAGGCATGGTTTGAAGGTGGCAAAAATCTTATCAGAATAGCTCACAGACCCAAACCCAGCTGCCGGTCCTGCCCTTTCAGCTCTCTCCCTAATGTTTTACTGTCTGTGATTTTCCTCCGTTGTCCTTCTCTCCTGCCCTTCTTGTTTTTAGGTTCTGGACTACGACTACTATGGTGCTTACGGCCGAAAGCCCCATGGCTCCTACCTCTATAACCAGCTGCTAAGGGATGAATACACCTTTAGCTTCCCACCTCACCATGACATTGTGAGTAGAAAAGGCCCTGCCACTCAGCAGGCTCCTTCTCTGGACCCTTCTGCGCTGTCGCAGGACAGGAAAACGTCAGCTGAGCTTCTTGTCATGGTCTTGTGGGGCTGTCAGGAATTGGGAGGAGGGGCCATGTCTTACTCTGTTCTGTCAGGTGCCAAGGAGAATTGCAGAGCTTTATAAAGTGCTTAATAAACCTCAGACTATCTCAGGCTGGAATTCTCTCCAATCCTCTGGATTCCATAGCACATAGGCAATGGGAGTGGATTTCAATGGCTCAGTGCATTGTGAAAAGGGAGTGGAAGGGAGCGGGGAGCCCGTATGTGCAGTGCATGACTCGCAAGGCACTTTGAATCAGGTTCTTTCTATGCCATCGACCCCTGCCCAGTGCACTTCTTCTCTGAGAGAGAAGTCTGCAGCAGGAGGGGGAGTTTTGAAAAGAGCCCTTTGTGGAGGGATCCAAGCAGCATCAGGGGAGAGCAGAACCACTGATCTTACACATCGTGTAGACTGGGGTGGGATGAGAGCAATGAGACCGGGAGCCAAACCACTACTGCAAAACCCTACTGGTTCAAGCCCCGCTTTCCCATCTTCACTGAAAAATGTCTCCAAGCATGAACATAAGAATGGCCCTACTGGGTCAGACCAAAAGTCCATCTAGCCCAGTGTCCTGCCTTGTGACAGTGGCCAATGCCAGGTGCCACTCAGGGAGTGAACAGAACAGGGAATCATCCCCTGTTGCGCATTCCCAGCTTCTGACATACAGAGGCTAGGGACACCATTCCTGACCTATCCTCCATGCATTTATCTAGTTCTTTTTTTAACCCTGTTAAAGTCCTGGTCTTCACTACATCCTCTGGCTAGCAGTTCCACAGGTTGACTGTGCATTGTGCAAAGAAGTACTTCCTTTTGTTGGTTGTAAACCTGCATTAATTTCATTCAGTGGTGACCCTTAGTTCTTGTGATATGGGAACAAGCAAATAACTTTTCCTTATTTACTTTCTCCATACTAGTCATGATTTTATAGACCTTTATCATATCCCCTCTCCCTTAGTCTCCTCATTTCTAAGCTGAAAAGTCCCAGTCTTAATAATGTCTCCTCATATGGCAACTGTTCCATACCCCTATCATTTTTTGTTGCCCTTTTCTGAACTTTTTCCAATGCCAAGATAATGAAAAACACCTTCATTACAGGCTTGGAACTGCAAAATAAATAAATGGTTGAATGGAATTGTATTGTTGCTTTCCTAATAGAAAAAGCTGAGTTGAGGTTGAGAACAAGCATGGGAAGAACTTGGTTCCTTCCCCTCCCCACCCCCAGCAAGTTTATAAGCTCCCACGCACTGTATTGTGCCATTCCTGTAATGCTGAGATCCCCTATTCAGAACTCCATGAAATCCAGTGCACTTAGGAGATACATTCTAGGGAGAAATAAAAACAAATTTGACAAGATGACACCAACTCAAAAGACAAGTTATGGATGTAAGAAGCAAGATATAAGTGTGTGTGGGGAACTGTGTTGTTATCAGAGATGCTCCATTTTAATATCTATTTTTAAAGGAACATTTTAATATGCTACAGAAAGCTCTAGCATAAGTCACATATCCACTTTTTGTTTGTTTGTTTGTTTCTGCTGCCTCATTACATAAATTATTTTAATTTATTTGATGGTGCCTTTTGTGGCGCTTGACTTTACCTGGGTGTGCTTTCATGTTTAGATCAAGAATGAATGCTTAACCTGCAGAAATGCGCTGGCTGTCTTTGACATGTCTTATTTTGGCAAATTCTACCTGGTTGGTCCTGAAGCAAGGCAAGCGGCTGACTGGCTGTTTTCTGCTGATGTTAGCAAGTCACCAGGTACTGCTTCAACCTTGTTATTTTGGCTACAGAAGCCAGCTTTATTGATGTTTCTGCTGTGCTTTGTACAAAAAAAACCCACCCTACAAAATTATATATTTGATCAAGACGTACGTCGTTTGACCTGAACTGTCGGTGTTTAAATTATTGCTTTTGCTGACGATGTTGGAAAGCAGCTGAGAGGGAAGGTTTTCTCTGCCCTTTCCCAGGCTGCCTTCAGATCTCCTTTACACTGGTGTAAACCCCATGACTTTTAAATCTGGCGCAGCTGACATTTGAATCCCATCCTTGGAGACCAGCTAAAATTCACTGCTGGGCAAAGACAAGCACTGGAATAAGCAGTGGTGACACCTAGTGGACCAATAGGTTGATGTCAGTGGGGAGTTTGCTAAGGATCTGAAGTGGAAGAATGATGCATTCGGGACTGAATTTGTTCTCTCTTGCCCCAGTGTAAACCAAGAATGGCCCCTGAAATCAATCAGGCAATACTGACAAGAGGGGAAACCTGCCCCATTCAGCTGCAATTCCTTGTTCAAACACAGCTCTCCTTTGAAGGTGCCCTAATGAGGGATTTAGCGCCAGATCCTCAGATGGCATACATTGGCGTGGCTAGATGAATGTCAGGGTAGCTATGCTGAGTTACACCAGCTTAGAATCTGACCTCTAACATGTGTGTTCCTTTTGGAGCTAAAAGGCGAATGCCATTGTCTAACCTTCAGGGCGCTTGCTTTCCTTGGGAAGTCTTGAGTCTAGGGGGGTCCCATTCACTGTTTTCTTTAGACTTGTGCATACACTAGTTGACCTCATTTTTTGGTAGCTGAAAGGGCTCTGCATTAGCTCATTAACCTTTTCATGCCCAGAGAAATGGCTTCAAATCTGTACCACAAGGCAAAGTTGAGTTCCTGGGGTTTCCTTTCAGGTCCCCGTTTGTTTTCATTATGCAATTCGTGAACCTCTCTCTGCCAGTGGGAGGCCTAACTCCTGAATAAGAGTCTCAGAGGGATAGCCGTGTTAGTCTGTAACTTTAAAAATGCGTGGTCCTGTGGCACCATAGAGACTAACAAAAAATCTATAGTATCATGGGATTTTGTGTGCAAAACCCATTTCTTGAATGTTCTTCTCTCAACCCATCTGAAGAAGTGGGTTTTGCCCACGAAAGCTCATGATACTATATGTATTTTTATTAGTCTCTAGTGTGCCACAGGACAACTCATTGTTCCTGATTAATAGAGAGGACTGCAGATCAAGATCAAGTGGGGGAAAGGGGGTGGGTTGGGAGAGCTTATATGTCTTGGCACAGTCAGCGGCTGCTCAGGGATTAGAAGGGTTCCAATACCTGGCAAGATTTTTGCATTTTTCTAGGCCTGACACTTGCTAAAATGCCATTTGGAAGGTTTTGATCCCCTACGTGTGTTGTTTCTCTCCTGTTTCTAGGACTGACCATTTACACCTGCATGCTAAACAAACGGGGCGGTGTTGAGAGCGATCTGACCGTGAGTCAAATCAGCCCTGGGACCGAGGTTGCTTCACTGACCCCAGCATTCGAAGGTAAAAATGTCAAATGTTTGAAAGCAGAGAAATAATCCCTTCCTTGCCGTAGACGGAAAAGCTCCCTGGCAAATATTACGGCTGATGGGGATCCCCTCTGCCCCACCATGTACAATTTAGCCCTCTTCTTCCTCTTCCTCTCTTTTTTTCACCATCACCACTTCCTGTCCCAAATGCTAATGTAGTGTTGCTGTGCTCTGGCAAGCAGCTGCTGTAAATTCTCATCGCTCTGTTCGTATCAGCGGTGTAAGTGGTCAAGGCAGCGCAGCTATACTAACGGACACCCCTTTGTCTTGCTGTACTGCTGTGGCTTTGTTTCTGGGCACAGCTTTTAGTCAACGCCCCCACCACCACCACCACCACCACCACACCCACATAGACAGCTGGGCTGGATTGCGTGCCCTTCCTGAAGTTTGTGATCAATAACTAAAACCCCTCCCTCCCAGGCTGGCTGCAGGGAGAGTCACAAAGGCTTTGGGCTTTGTCATCTGAGACCCGTCAGGGCAATGGGGAGACGGAGGATGTGCTGGGGCTCTTGTCAGTGGCACGACAGGTGTCATGCTAGTCTGATGCGCTAAAGCATGGGTTCCCAAACTGGGGGGCATGCTCCCTTGGGGGGGGGGCGTGAAGAAATTCCAGGGGGAGCGTGAGGCGACCCAGCCTACCCGCCCCCATCAAGTTTTGCTGCCCCCATCAGTTCCTTTTTTTATTTTATTTTTTTTGCTCAACAAGTTTTGCTACTATTTTTGGGGGGCGGGGGCGTGAGGCTTTTTCAAAAATCAAAAAGGGGGCGTGATGCCGAAAAGTTTGGGAACCACTGCGAGTTTAATGGCTCTTGACAGGGCCTTGGATTCTGTGCCCTCCGGCAGCTCCTGTCCGTCAGGTCTGAGGCCGTAAAGGCTGCAGCTCCCCCTGCTGGGGAAATGCTCCACCATAGCGGTGCGCCTTCCCTGGGGCTAGAACAGCCCTGTGCCACCTCTCCTGGCAGCTCCAGTGCAAGGTCAATGCTGGGAAACGGAGGAGGAGCTGCTCACCGTCTGCCTGTTCTGTGGTGCTAGGGGGCTCCATAGCGCAAAGCCCTGCAGGCCGCGTGACTCAGGGCAGCCTTGGGGCTGCTCTAGTTTCCAGCAGGGCTGTCCTGGTATCTGTGCGCTCCAGTGTACAAGAGCCGGGGAGGTTCTGCGCCACCACCTTACCCTCCGTCCTGGCTGCACCGAGCTTGACTTGGACGCAGCCCAGAATCGGGGCTGGTTTCCTCCTTCGCAAGCTGGCTCCAATCAGCCTCGTACAGCTCTTCAGAGCAAAGCACATGGGTGGAAGCGGGATGGGTTGGGGGGGGACTTTAAGGGGAGCCCCCAGATCCTGCAGGTGGCTCACCGAGAAGCTGGGACAGTTCTGTGACCCGCTCTGTGGAAGCCAGTAGATTTATAGCCACGTTAAAGGGGGAAGCGCTGTTGCCCGTTCAGTGTGGGGCAGCATGTCGCTAAGCTGATTTCCATCATGTTTCTATTAGCCAGTGTCCGGAGGGTGATTGCATCCCTTAATACCGGCCACCTGGCCTTTCTTTCCCCCCTCCTCTTCAGCTATCAGTGGATGTAACCCGATTAGTGCTCCCTTTGTCCCCCCGGCACTTGTAAACCAACCGGTTTCATTCAGATGCTGCTGCTCTGAATGGCTCTCGGGCAAGGGTGACCTCTCCTGCTATCCTCCTCCCTTGCAGTAAAGGGGAATTAGAAGTGAGCGGAGCAGTCAGCCTGGGGGGGGCGGGGAATGGAATGGAATTAGGAGGCTGCTCACAGTGGAGGGCATCTTGCTCGTGTCCAATGGCTCTACCAAATGGCTAGGGTTGCCAGGTGTCTGGTTTTCTCCCGGACAGTCCGGTATTCATGGCCCCTGTCCGGTAAAAAAACCCAGAAAATACCGGACACCGGTATTTCTCGGACGGAAGGCCAGTGGGGACATTCTTCCCCTCCTGCATCTGGCGGGGGCGGGGAGAGCATGGGGATTTAAAGGTGCAGTGATCTTTTTTTTTTTTTTTTTTTTTTTGCTGAACCAATTTTTTACCCCACCATGCTCAGGATTTTTTGTGAAAGTATCTGGCAACCCTACAAATGGCTTTGCCTCAGAATCCTGGGGGTTTCTCGGCTAACGACACTGCAGCTTCGGCACAATGTCAGGTGCTTCTTGGAGTGGCACGCGACCAGGAAAAAGAGAGCTTGGGCTTAAGGCCGGAGTGAAAACAAGCTGGTGGCTCCCCCCCTCCATTTGTCCTCCTAGTGGGGTGTGCTCAGCCTAGGAGCAACCTGGGGCTAGAGTAGCTGGGAGCCCCGCAAGTCTGGCGGGAGGTACCGTGGCAAAGTTCGGGGTGGGGCGGGACTGGTGAATGCTGCAGGCTAGAGCCCAGGGGCGTGTGCGGAGCCGTGTGTGGGACATCTCCACAACCCCTGCCTGTGCTTTGCCTGGCTCCTGCCAGAGCACCGAACGCAGACACACACACCCCTGAAGGAGGGAGGGGAGCCGCTCGGGGAGCTGCTGTGTTTGATGGGTGATGGAGGAGTTTAATAAAAGCAGATCTATTTTTCAATTACAGTAGGTGGCTGCACTTATTAGCGCTATGACAGATTCCTGGCGTGTGGCACGGTAGAGGCACGGTTGATTATGGAGCGCTAAGCCTCTTCCAAGTCCCTTCTCCAGATTGCTGGCTAAGGAAAATTCCCTGTTGGCGTGAATGCAGCAGAAACGTGGACCAAGGCACAATCCCCATGTCCTGTGGAAGAGCCCTCTGCCTCACTAACCTTGGAAATCTGGTGTAGCATGGGTGGGAGCTGCCCAGGAATGAATAGGGAAATCCTTTGATTCCCACCATGCTAGCTTTGCACCCTTTCCCCTCCCACTATCAGCCCAGAAGATGTCTCTGCTTCAGGCTAGCAGTCAGCTGGCACCTCCCTCTAAATCCAAATTCCCTATGAGGCGCAAGGCAGTGCAGATGGAACCCTGGAACCTGGGAGCTGGAGCCTCTGTTGGACCTATGGCTTGTGCAGCTGTTTAGGCTTATGCAAAATCTAGAACACAACCGTTCCGATCGGGTGGCATTTTAGACCCACATGCATTGGCATGACTGACTGCACCAAATGCAGGGCAATGGCAAATCAGGCCCACATCTCTGAGAATTTTTAAGTACCATTTCAATGACTTTATGCCTACCTGGGCAATGTTCCCTCTATTTTTTTCCCCACCCATGTGCAGAATAAATTTTGTTCTGTGCACCAAGGCATGTAGGGATGTGCACCACCAGTAGAAACACATGCTGCCACCTGTAGGTGGTGTGGGCACCCTGCTAATCAGCTGGGTGGCATTTGAATCTCTCCTGGATGGCCCCCAAGTGCTCAGCTTACAGGGAACACTGTACCAAGTCTGATATTGCTGGGCCAATAGAGCTCCCTAGTAAAGAAGCATCATAAGTGCTGGCAATAGGGATGTGGGTGGATGCTGCTGACCCTCCCCCCCCCCCCAGGCTTAAAATAGTTTCCATTCTATACAGGATTTACAGTTGGTTCAATGGCTTTCAGCACCCTCCCCCCCATACACTTATTCCAGCACCCTCAGAAGCTGTGTATGTGCCTTGTTTGTGCTCCAGACTCATGTAGCTAGGCCGGCAGAGACACAGCATGTAAGCCAATGGGAGGAGTTCTCCATAGCTACACTGCTGTGCTTACAAAACCACTGTTCGGTTGGCTTAGTTGTGTCTACACTGGGCAGGGTGGCTCAAGCAGCAAAACAGAACAACAACAAAACAATCCAACTGGACACTAAGCTGAAATTTTGGACAGTAGATAGAAAGGGAGATTCCCCCCCCCCGCAGCATCATTCCATGGACTTAGTCAGTTTACCCCGGTGGGGATGCGATGCTGCGAGAGGATTGTCTTTTCTATCCGGACCTTTCTCGCGATCTAAGGAGTTGAGGCTGTGCAATGGGACTGGGACGTGCATGGTGGCAACACCTCGCCTCACTGTCCCCGGGCGTTTGATCCCAGCGTGCTTTTGCTGAGTTTTTCCAGAGGCAACGTTCCTTCCCTGCCTTCTTGGCATCCCTTTGGACAGAAGGCACAAAGCGCAGGTCCCCGATGCAGCGACATTGCCACCGAGCGCACGCAGCCGTCGCGTTTCTCTGGAAAACATGCCTGTGAGGACAAGGCGCCCTGTCGCTCGGTCCATGTCGGATGTCGGTGACGCCCTTGTAAGCCTGACCACAGGGTACGCCGCCGCTGTTCCGACTTGCCCCTCTCACGCACTTCGTGCTGCTGTGGCTTGTGGCATCTTAAATTTGCAAGTAAGGCGAACTGGCTCAAAAGATGGTAGCTCCTCGAATCCCAAAACAGCTTTTGCGGTCTGTTTTCAGGGTCCCTGGCAAAAACAAGTGCTGCTTGGAACTGCCAGGCCTGCAAGCTCTGGGGAGTAGTGTCCCTGTCGATTTGAAGGGGAGTGCTACATGCTGAAGGCTTCCTGCGATTTGGTCCTTCATATTAACTGTAGAAAGAAAAAGCCCATCTGGGTTGTCTTAAGCAGACCCATTAAGCCAGGGGTGAGGAACCCTAAGGTCCCGGGGCTGGATTTGGCCCTCAGCTTCTCTGAATCTGGCCCCCAAGGCTTGGGCTCCCCCCCCCCCCACCCCAGCACTGGGGAGCTGGTGCTGGTGCTTCAGCCCCCCCCTCCCCACAACGCCTCCCACAGTGCTGGAGCACCAGTGCTGGCTCCCCGCTGTGGGGGGAGGAGCCCCGAATCTCACAGGCCGGAGTCAGGCAAATCAGAGCCAGATCGTGCTGCTCCTCCCCTCAGCTGGCTCAGTAAAGCACTGCCTGGAGGCTCCCCCCCCCCACAAACTCCACTAGTCCAGCCCCCCCAGGCTCTGCTGTGCGAGGGGAATGTGAGGAGTGTCTTTCTGCTCCTCAGTCGGGGCCGTGTTAGTGAGGTGGGTTTTTTTGGGAGGGGGCGGGGGGGTTGGCTTCTCACTCTTGTGCAGCCCCCGACTGATTTTTCTGTCGGTCAACGGCCCCCAACCTGAAAAAGGTTCCCCACCCCTGAAGCAGAATCAGGGAAGCCATACAAGCAGGGAAACGACCCTACAGCTGAGAGGCTGCTGGTCTAAAAGCCCCAGATCAGCAGACGCAGGATCGTGGGGGTCGGGCTCTGTGGCAAAATGCTGCTGTGTAGCTGTTGTGGCTCAGGCAGGAGCCTGGGTTCTGGGACTCTGCTCACAGTGTCCCAGAGCGTAGGCTCCAGCCTGGATGTCTACCAAGCAGTTTTACTGCCCAAACCCTGCGAGTCAGCTGGCCCGGGACAGCCCTGGGCATTCACTTGCCATGTAGACGTCCCCTAAGAGGTTAGGGTCAGAGGCGCTGCATGCTTGCATCACATTACCCTTGCACACTAGCTCTTGGAGCAATAACACGAGAATAGTAACCCCACCTCTACCCCCATATAGGGGTGGGTGGATTTTGGAGCTGAATGGGAGGCAAGTTTTGTATTTGTGTTTTCTGCTTCTCCCTGGCCTCCACCATATGTCAGGCATTCACGCCTGGGCAGAGCACATATGCACCAGCCCTGTGCTGCTTTGGTAACATTGTGCACCCCGCTTCACACAGGGGTGACTGCAACTGGGGGGTGGGGGAGGGGAGAGAAAATCAGGTCCCTAATCTATCTCTATCAGGCGAAATCAGCACCATTAAAAGGAAAGGAGATGAGGAAACCACTCTGTCCAAAATTTCAACATAGTGTCAAGTTTGATTGTTTTGTTGTTCTGTTTTGCTGCTTGATCTTCCCTTTCTGGTAGGATGCAGAAGTGATGACTCATAGAACCTGAGATGAGGGTTGGAAGAGACCTCAGGAGGTCATCCAGTCTGGCCCCCTGCCCAAAGCAGGACCAATCCCAACTAGATCAACCCAGTCAGGGCTTTGTCAAGCCGGGACTTAAAAACCTCTAGGGATGGAGATTCTACCCCCTCCCTAGGTAACCCATCCCATTGCTTCACCACCCTCCTAGGGAACTAGTTTTTCATAATATCCAACCTAGACCTCCCCCACTGTAGCTTGAGACCATTGCTCCTCATTCTGCCATCCGTCACCACTGAGAACAGCCTCTCTCCATCTGCTGTGGAACCCCCCTAGAGGAAGTTGAAGGCTGCTACCAAATCCCCCCTCACTCGTCTCTTCTCCCGACTAAATAAGCTCAGTTCCCCTTGCCTCTCCTCCTGGCGATCCTCTGGCCCTGACCTTCCTCAGACTTGACTCCGTCCTTCCTGAGGGAAAACTCCCCTTAGGCCTGATCACAGCAGGTGCTACAGAGCCCTCTGTGCTCTCTGACTTGCATTCACCTCGAGGGTGCTTAGCCTCTCGCAGGCTCCAGCTCACTGGCGTCCAGGGGAGCTTTGCCTGAGGAAGGGCTGCAGGGTTTTGAGAGAGACGCTCCCAGCCCGGCCTTGCAAACCCAAGCAGCTCTGAGCAGCGTCTGGGCTCTGGAGCACTGAGCCAAGTGGCTCCGAGCTCCAGCCCTGTAGTGCTTGGCTCATCGCTGGGTGGACCTGGGTCTCCCTGGCTCAACGGCTGGCCGGTGTTCCTGGCAGGGGATGGCTATTACCTGGCGGTTGGCGGAGCCGTGGCGCAGCACAACTGGTCGCACCTCCGCACGGTGCTGCAGGACAGGAAGCTGCAGTGCAAGCTGGTGGACTGCTCTGAGGAGCTGGGGATGATCAGCATCCAGGGGCCGGCGAGGTAAGCAGCGAGAGGCTGGAGACGGGACCAGGGTCCCCTGGGAAGAGGCTGTTGGAGAGGCTCTGTGTTGAGCACCATCCAAATTCCTCGTCAGGCCAGGGGGCTGGAGGCGAAAGGCTGCTGTGCGGGGGCCTTGAAACTCGGGTTTCCTCACCCCCCAGGGCAGGCTGTGGGGAAGCAAGTGGCATGCGGAGAAAGGCCTTGTCTTCCCCTTGAAGCTGAGGGCTTGGTCCCCAGGCGAGCTCGGGTGCAGAGGGCTAATGATATTGGGCTAGCTTGTGGCTTGCACTGCACCACGGGGGGAGTGTGCTGCAGCCGGACTCTGAGTGGGCCAGTCCCTTTTCTCAGCAGCTCCCACCCCATGCCAATGGCTGCAGGCTGAGCTGAAAAGCATTGGCTAAGTTGTAAATGTGCATTAGGCAGTGGCGCGTCCCAGCCGCCCTTCGCACTTTGTTCAGACTCCGGCATGAGTCTGTCAGAGGTGACAAGCCAGCGCTTATTAGAGTCAGTTCAAGGCCTGGAAGCGGCTGGCACGTCCCCAGCCACTGGGGCTGCTGCCAGTGAAAGGCGGTGAGGGGAGGCTAACGAAGGAAAAGCCGCCACCGTGCTTGGGGGTGGGGAGAGGGAATTTCTCTCTGCAGAGCTCAATGGGGCTGGGAAGAGCTGCTCTGTAGCCAGGCCTGGTGTGATGGGAGAATCTTCCCGGTCATGTGTCTCCCTCCCCCCGCACTTCTCTCCAGAAAAGGGGCTGTAACAGCACAGCCCCACATCTGTGGGTCCCTATCCCATCCTCCGGCTGCCAGTAGGGAGTATGGGCCCACCCTGCCAACACTTACTGCCATGTGTGGAGCATATTATGGCACCATGAGTCTTCTCACTGGTTTCAATGCCAACTGCTGGGTTGAGTAGCCCGGCCAGTCTTCATGGCATCACTCATGACGGTGAGCCCTGGAAGGGTGTGTAGGACCATGGCGACATCCTGCTGGATTGCTGTACTCTAGCCCCATTTGATCCAGAGTGGGCTGTATGCTGCAAGTAGAATTGAAACCCCCTCTCCCCGTTGGGCTGAGCATGGGTTTGATCACTGAACACTCCAGGCCTATGAGGGAGGAGATGAGGAAGCAATACCTGGTCTTAATACCACCAAGTTCAGTCTCAGGCATGAGTCGCCTCCCTCTGCCATAAGAACAGCCATAATGGGTCAGACCAAAGATCCATAGAGTCCTAGAACTGGAAGGGACCTCGAGAGGTCATCGCGTCCAGTCCTCTGCCCTCATGGCAGGGCCAAGTACTGTGTAGATCATCCCTGACAGATGTCTGTCTAACCTGCTCTTAAATATCTCCAGAGATGGAGATTCCACAACCCCCCTGGGCAATTTATTCCAGTGTTTAACCACTCTGACTGTTAGGAAGTTTTTCCTCGTGTCCAACCTAAACCTCCCTTGCTGCAATTTAAGCCCATTGCTTCTTGTCCTATCCTCAGAGGTCCAGGAGAAAAATTTTTCTCCTTCATCCTTGTAACACCCTTTTAGTTACTTGAAAGCCACTATCATGTCCCCTCTGTCTTCTCTTTTCCAAACTAAACAAGCCCAGTTCTTTCAGTCTTCCTTCATAGCTCATGTTTTCCAGACCTTTCATCATTTTTGTTGCTCTTCTCTGGACCTTCTCCAATTTCTCCACATCTTTCTTGAAATGTGGTGCCCAGAACTGGACACAATACTCCAACTGAGGGCGATCAGTGCAAAGTAGAAGGGAAGAATGACTTCTCGTGTCTTGCTCACATCCAGCCCATTGTCCTGTCTTCCGACAGTGGCCAATGCCAGGTGCCCCTGGACGGAATGAACAGAACAGGAAATTACCAAGTGATCCCATTCCTGGTGCCCCTTCCCGGCCTTTGACAAACAGAGGCTAGGGACATCATTCCCACCCATCCTGGCTAATAGCCATTGATGGACCTAACCTCCATGAATTTATCTAGCTCTCTTTTGAACACTGTTAAAGCCCTGGCCTTCACGATGTCCTCTGGCGAGGAGTTCCATAGGTTGACTGTGTGCTATGTGAAGAAAAACTTCCTTTTGTTTGTTTTAAGCCTGCTACCTATTATCTGCCAAAGCATCCATGACATTCGAGAAGGGCAAAACCTATGGGGCTGGTGTAGGAATCACTGGGTGAAATCCTCTGGCCTGTGTTTTGCTAGATGATCGAATGGGTCCTTATGACCTAAACCCACATAGATATTTTTTTTTTTAATCTAAACTCCCGCCCCCAGTTGCTTTGTCCCTTCTGGCAAATTGCCAAGCTTGCTTGCAGAGTTGTTGACTCGAGTCCCACGACTTGAACTCGAGTCCGACTTAAGCCGCCTAGGTGACTCGACTTGAGACTCGACTCGGGTTCATTGTTTGTGACTTGAGACTCGACTTGAGACTTGCTAATTTTGTTAAATCGACTTGGTGAAAAAATTGTCCGAAAATGCCGATATTGAGGCTTGTACAAAAGTGACTTGACATTTTTTAAATTAAGACTTGAGACTCGACTTGGGACTTGAACTGTAGTGACTTGAGACTCGACTTGGACTTGACTGTGACGACTTGAAGACAGTACTGCTTGCTTGTAAAATCCCCATGTCGTGGTTCTACGGACGGATGGGGAGAAGATTCTACGGGCTGCCCTCCCCGCCAGGACATCCTACAACCCATCTCGTTTAACGCACTAGCCCCTGGGGTTTGTGGAGTCCCATCGTGATGCAGGCAGAGATCTGGCAGCTTGAGTCAGTGCTCTCCGGACCCTTTCCTGCCGCACATGCTCCTCTGAGGCAGGTTGTGACTCAGCCTGGGGGATGAGAAGCACCCCCGTTCCCCAGCTGCCCTCCACAGAGCTGAGATAGGATTGCTGGGATGCTTGTTTAAATACCAGCTGCCCGGGCTGGGTCAAGCGCTGTGGGTGCAGCAGCTTGCCTGGCTGGAGGTGCTGAATGTACTGGGCAAAAGCGAGCGCATCCCAGGGCTTCCCCAGCCAGAGTTACGTAAAGGGGAGGGCAGGGGGTGCTTGCATCTCAATGCATGGGGCTCCCTGGTTGCAGTGAGCGGGGCTCACCAGGTGTCATTCACTGGCAGGCCTCTTCACAGCTGCAGTGGGGGCAGGGAAATGCCCCAGAAGGGGAGGGGTTTGGTTTCTACACCAGTCAGGGGAGCAGGGAGATGTGCTTAGGGAGGGAGACGTATTGGGAAAATGGCTAGGCTCCTGCAGTACTTTGCCCTTGTTTGGCACCTTTCACGCTGGGATGTCAAAGCTCAGTCGGGTATGTCTCACAAGTTACCCACCCGCTAGGAAACAGGGCCCCATTGGACGGATGGGAGAGCAGCGAGGCTAAGTGACTCGCCTGAGGGCACACAGAGAGTTAGTGTCAGAGCTGAGAATAGGACCCCCCCAAGGCCCTTTCTCTGATGATCAACTTTTCCATCCCTACATCCTTGTCTGGCCCCTGTCACTGCAGAATCTGAGCAACTCATCAACATCATTGAATTTGTCCTCACAGCACCCCTGTGAGCCAGGGCAGAGCTAATGTCCCCATTGTGCAGGGGGTCAAACCGAGGCACAGAGAGACTAAGTGACTGGCCCAAGGTAACTAACAGAGTCTGTGTCGGAAGCCAGAGTAGCACCTCGCTCCTCAGCATCCCAGCCCCGTGCCCTAATAGGACATATAGAGAAATGTGCATCTTGCACTTACGCTCAGTAAGACTGTATGCTCTCCCAGCACTTGTGAAACCCCATGGAGCATGAGTGAAAGGGACACCCGTAGCTTTCCTTTTTCAGGTTTCTGAGTAGCTGTGATGAGGAAGGGGACAGGCCAGGAGCAATCGGCTGCTGTCTGTAAATGGCGGCCCCACACAGCCAGCAGGGTGCCTTTCCCACAGACCCTAGAGAGAGCTACAGAATAAAGAGGCAAGAAGAAGGCCTGGGGAGGTATGAGGCAGATTGTCCTTCCCAAGCAAACAGGCCAGGCCAGAGGCAGACCCCTCCATGGGAGCCGGTATGGTGGGTGTCGTGTGAGTGACCTCCTGGCCCCTGGATGTAGCCTCCTTCTCACCAGAGTTTTCTGCTCGTTCTCTGCAGCCGCACGGTCCTTCAGGAGGTTCTCGACACTGATCTCAGCAATGAGGCCTTTCCCTTCTCCTCACACAAGCTGGTGAAGGCAGCTGGATGCACGGTAGGAGCCCGAGAGTTTTTGCTTGGGTGGTTTTCCTGGGTGTCTCTAGGGCCTTTCCCGTGAGGGTGACAAAGCATCGTGATTGGCTGCGCCTCTCGCACACCCCCCTCCCATCCTGCGAGCAGGGCCTCCTGAACCGGGATGCTGTACCAACAAAGGACCATGCTGGACGTACCCCCTCACTACCGCAGGCATCTACCCAGCTGGGCCACGGCGACCAGGTTTGTGGTACGTGTGTGTGAGGGGGAGGAAGGTGGGCGGTGAAGATGAGAGATCTCTAGAGCCAGCTAGGCAGGGCTATTGAGTTCTGCACCATTAGCCCGCTGGGGCTGGGTGATCTGGTAGTTCTGTCTGGCCTTAAACTCTGCGCTCTTGTTGCAAGCCTGTGGGTCACTCCAACCTACCTGCCACGTGCCGTTACACCGGGGCAAACGGAGACAGTGTGCCTTTGCAGGGGGCTCCTGGAGTGCTCTGGACTCCCGGTTCTTCTGGCTGACAGGCTGGTCCTGCAGGGGGACTCCCCGCCCTGCATAGTTCCACCTGCGCGGTGCAAGATGACACACTAGGCACCGGCCGCCCTGCCTCCCGGCCTGAGGCAGCTGCCCCAGCATGGAGCTGAGTCCAGCTCTGAAACTCAGCCTTGGAACGGAGCCAAACCTGCCCCTGACGGAGATGATCAGCCAGACACTCCCCTGTCTCGCCTAGGGGGCTTCCGATGCTCCGGAGGGACAGGAGCTGGGATGAGGGCTCAGACTGCTCCAGGCTGGTCGCTGGCGGAGGCTGCGTTCTTGGTCTCCTGCTGGAAGAAGCATGGCGCCGTGCAGGGCTGCAGAAAGAAAGCGTCTCTTTGAGTTGTGCTCTGGACGGCCTTAATTGAGCTGAGTGATGGGTAGGGGTCCTTGGCCAACAAGGGAGGGGGGAGAGAAAAAGACAGCAGCAGGGAAGAGAAGCATGTTTGAAATCCCCCCATCCCCCACATCAGACAGCCTTGCCGGGGACGCCCCTTTGCTATGGGATCCTTGGCTGATTTTTTTAGGAAGGCTGAAATATTTATTGTGCAGTTCTCTGGGTGTCCTTCACTCCCATGTACCTGGGGCGGATCCCACGTCCTGGCCGTGCATTTTCTGATGAAGATGCTGGATGGCCATCTCTGGAGCCTGAGAAATACCCTGTGCCCTAGCATGTGTAGAGTATAACCAGAGCCGTCTATGCGCTGCCCCAGCCGTGCCTCGGCCCTGCCCTGGGAGGCGAGAGGAGGGAATCTCATCTGCACGGCCCGGTCAGTCGTTGGCCTCCTCTGTGGCTGCCTCGCATGTCGGGGGTACGAGTGCTGCGGTGGCATTGGTAGCGGTGTTGAACTCGACTAGCTCATTTCACACAGGGCCCTGACCTTGTCAGAGGGTGTCGACTTCCCCACCTGGCTACAGTTTGGGTGACTGACAAATGGGGGCACCTCGCATGAGGGAAATCTGATGGATTCTGAGCTGTTCCCTTCTCCGCTTTCTGGATTTTTCCAAGACTCCATTATCTGGAAGCATTCAGTTTGCATTGGGCTAAGCCAGGCTGTGGGCTCTGTCTGCCTTTCTGAGGCTAGGACCAGGGCTTAAATTGCAGCAAGGGCGGCTTAGGTTGGACATTAGGAAAAGACTTCCTACCAGGGTGGTTAAGCTCTGGAATGAATTGCCGAGGGAGGCTGTGGAATCTTCATCATTAGAAAATTTTAAGAGCTGGTTAGACAAACACCTGTCAGGGACAGTCTAGGTCAGGGGTGGGGAACCTTTTTTGGGGTTGGGGGCCGCTGACCCACAGAAAAATCAGTCGGGGGCCACACACAAGTGAGAAGAAAACAAAACAAAACAAAAACCCTCACCGAGGTGGCCCCCTGACTGAGGAGAAAGATAACCTGGAGGACCCAGGCTAGTAGATTTTGTGAGCTCCAGCCCCACAGGTTGACGGTGGGCAGGGAGGGGTCTGGAGCTCACACACAGGCTCCCCCATGCTGAGGGGAGCCCCAAGGCTAGGGCTGGATCCAGGCAAGCCGGGAGCTGCATCTGGCCCCTTGGCCTTAGGTTCCCTACCCCAGTCTGGATGCTGCTTGGTCCTGCCGTGAGGGCAGGGGACTGGACTTGATGACCTCTAGAGGTCTCTTCCAGTCCAATGGTTCTTTAATACAGGGAACCGCAGTTTAGTCTCCCTCAAGGGCAAGGCAAAGAGGGGTTGAAGACAGCTATTCACCTCTCCCTAACTCTGACTCCATCTCTCTCCACTCCTTATGGTGTGTGGTGGCTCCCTGGAACACTGTTGTCTGTCAGCACCTATGTGACGAGGAGCAAATGTGTGACAAATGGGCTTCTCTGGCAAGCAGAGACAGGTCGAATGTGAGCCAGTGGCTGGAGGCCACAGCCAACCCAACTCAGCCTGGAAACGAGGTGTGCTCGTGATTAACCACGGGAACAGTTTACCAAGGATCCTCCATCACAGGATGGTTTTAAATCAAGATGGGAAGTGTTTCTAAAGCATCTGCTCCAGGATTTAATGGTAGGCTGGTGTTATACAGAAGGCCTGACCAGAGCATCACAGTGATCCCTTCTGGCCTTGGGATCTCTGAACCTGGACACTGGAGGAGCTGAGCAGATCAGCTCTGGAACCAAGGCCTTTGTATGTGATTTGGGTTTTTTTTTCCTGCAGTTTGGCTTTGGTTTCCAGCTCTGGTCTCAATGCACGTGTGAGGGGAGCAGATGGGGGAACGTCTAAGAGCTGACCAGATGTCTAGAGAGTGTTACAGTGTTCTTGGAGGTGGCAGCTGCTGTGTGTGTGGCTTTTGGACATTTCTCTTCCCCATCCTTCCCCATGCTGTAACCCGGCTGCCTGCCCCCATATCTTCTTCCAGCTCCTACGGTCATAGCCTGCTGGATGACCCTGAAGCCTGGCAGGGAGAATCGTTCTCGGAGCCGAAGTTTGCTGTTTGTCTTGTTCACCTGCACTGAAGCTTGGGTGTGAGCTGGGAATTGTTGCCCGCCTGGGGGGCTTGTGGAGAGCCCAGAATCCCAGCAAGAGCTGACTGAGGAGCAAACAACCTGGCCAGAGACACAGGCACACACACAGCACTCACACAAGCTTGTAGTGTTTGGATAACCCTAACCACTCCCTTAAAAGGGACAGACTCGGATCCTTCGGAGTAGCGCCTTGCTCTGTATGGAAATGAAACGGGCTTGCTTGGAGAGGAAGGAACTATGTGAAAAGGAACATCTGAATGTGTCCCTAAGTGATTTGTTCCTATGTATATAGACACTATAGAATGTGGGTGTGTGTGATAGAGACACCACCAATGGTCCCCTTACTTTTTTTCCATTCATGTGCAGAATAAATTTTGTTTTGTGCATCAAAGCATATGTCAATGTGCACCACCCATAGAAACACATGCTGTGTGTGGGGGGGGGCTCTGCTGGGCAGCATTTGATTCTCTCCTGGGGGGCCACCCAAGTGCTCAGCTTATAGTGAACACTGCCCGCCACCTATGACTCTTTAATACGGGGAAGTTCTAGGAGCAAAATGGGTGGCTCAGTATTCTCGTTATGTACTCAGTGAAGAACTGCAGTCTGGCCCAGCAATAGCAACCCCAAGCATTCAGGGGGCCAGCCCAGAAGACCTATCTGTGTCTGTCTACACATGCACATGGTTATTGGCCTGGGTTCACAAGACAGCCACATGTGTAGGTTCATCAGGGTGGGGAATGTGTCTTATCCTATGTCTCTATAATGCAGTGTGCGTTTCTAGGACAGGACTGGTATTAATGATGATGGTAACTTGTACTACTTTTGTGCCATGGTGGAACATGGTTCCTCCAATGTACAGTGAATGAGGCTCGTGTCAAAGGCCTCTGTTCTGGTTCTGCAGGAAAGAAAAGTTCTAGGAGAAAAGTGGGTGGCTCAATGTTCTCATTTGCATGCCAACCCCCAGCATGCTTTTCCACAATGCTCGGTGTTCTCATTTGCATGCCAACTCCCAGCATGCTTTTCCACGTACTCGGTGTTCTCATTTGCATGACAACCCCCAGCATGCTTTTCACAATGCTCGGTGTTCTCATTTGCATGACAACCCCCAGCATGCTTTTCCACAATGCTCGGCGTTCTCATTTGCATGCCAATCCCCAGCATTCCCTTCCAGCCTATGCAGCTCTTTCTTAGCAATGCACAGTCTGAGCTCTGGGAAGAAGCTGGTAGCTGTCTGAGGTGATAAGTCCTCATGTGAGCACGTTGACGTGCAGTTGTGTCAAAGGAACAAAAGCTCCCTCTCTGTGGCCTCGGGATTAGTGCTGGTGGGAGAGATTCACCTGACACAGGAGCCCTCCTTTAAGAATCGGTGCGCGATTAGACGTCAAATAGGCGATGTTCTCCCTTTAAGATGTCGGCGCGCGGGGGCCCCGAGAAGTCAGCACTTTGGATCACTGAAGATGCCTGACAACTTCAAGCTTCCTGTGCAAGTGCGGATTGTCTTCAATTTGCTAAGACCTTATATTTAAAGATTGTGGCTATGCCTGTGACATGTGCGAAGAGTCATTCTTAATGCTAATACCCAGGGCTTAGCTTCCTTGTGGCTGAGGAAACATTAGATGTGTTCTTTTGGAAGACTAAGAAAAATCCATCACTCTGGCCTGGTTCCATTGCCCCATAAGGACTTGCAGACACAAAGGATCTGACCTGATCCTAGGGCTGTAGAACTGTCTGGTGTGCGAGAGTGAACACAAGCATGCCAGAGAGGATGGTGATGTACAGTGTTTGTGGGGCACCATGAGTCTCCTTTGCACGCAATGAAACCATTGCATCGGCACTTTCACAGTACTGGGTCCAGTACTGATGTTAGGGCTTGATGTGGGGTATTTATGACATTGCCTGCCTCTCACACAGCCCCAGGGAAGGGATAAATTGACTTAAACCATCAGTGGGGCAGAAAGTGATGAGTTGTGCTCCCATTTCTTGAAAGGCTTCCTGGTTTGGGGCTTGTCTGCACATGGACTTTTTGTGGAATACCTGTTTAAGACCTTAACTCTTCCAGAATAACGATTCCTGAATAGTGGGAATTAAATGAAGCTGGTAAAAGATCACTTTCATTTCGGAATAAGCATGCCCACGTATGGAATTACTCCAGATTAGCAATTTCACTTTACGTTCACAATCGACTGTCTTCCGGAATAACTTGAATGTGCAGAAACGCCACCTGTCCAATGTGGCATATCAATCTTTCTCCCTTCTGTGCCGATGGCCATGTTTAAAAAAATACCCCAAAATCAAAACACTCCATAGCACACGCAATTCACCCCTGGGGAGAGGAGGAAAGAGAGAACAAACCATTTGTGACAGACGTCTGCCACCCATGCACGGCACGCCGAGGCTGTGCTGAGGTGTAAGAATCCATAGACTCGAATCTTTCCTACTGCACAGTCCCACCCCGTTGCACCGAGGTCCTTGGGAGCAGGGACTGGTTCAGCCTCTGTGCACTCGATGCTGGCGCACCATACGTAACAAAGTATTCCATTGCAATTGGGAGCAAGCTCCTGAGTTCTGGTCTGGATCTGAGCTTTCCCAGAGTTCAGGAATCTTTGGAGTTGCTGGCTTTGATCTGTACACTGTCCTGGAGGGCCACATCTCTCCGGAGAAATGTACCAGAGCAACGTATTGACAGCAGGGTGGTGCAGAGAGTCGGAAACAATGTAAAATGGAGCTGCTGCTGCTGAAAATGTAATCTGGTAAATGAGACCCTGGAGGCACTCTAAAGTAGACTGAGTCTCATGCTGTAATGGTAAGTAATGTCCCATCTGGGCAGAGTGCCACAGTTCCTTCCTGACCTTTTATCTCTCTCTCTCTCCCCTTGTAAGCTCATGCAATGCTCAGAGACCGTGGTTTGTCCTTCAGTGGAGGTGTTGGCCCTCCTGGGCGGATTTCAGTGATGGAACAGGAAATGGTACTGTTGACCATCTCAGGCTCATGTTGACATGCAGGCAAAGCACATGAGGAAACTTGTTTGATGGGAGAATTAAGGCCCAGAGCTGCCTGTGAAGGAGAGCAAAGCCAGTGCCAGCAGATTAAAGCGAGGGAGCTTTCAGGGACTGTGTGGGTTATGTAACTGAGCCCCAAGTGCTGATCCTTCAACTGTCATAGAAGCTGTTACGGGATGAGGTGGCTGCTGAGCAGTGAGTGGCATTTCCCTGCAGGGATCCGGACCTGGAGGTTTGGCAGGGGCATGTGGAGATTTGACAAGGACATGAGAACATTGGATTGGGGACCCCCTGTTGGTATGGAATATTCCATTGCATTTCCAAGCACTGCCGGGCGTGTTGGTCCAGAATATAAGCTGCCCTTTCCCCAAGGGTGTATTTCTTCTCTATGCTTCCCCTCTCCCCCCTTTTTAGTTCCTTCCTTTGTTTGTTCCTGTGCCCAGCCTACCCTGCTGGCTATGCACCCCCCACCGTGGCCAGCAGTGGGGAATGACTCATGAGACATTTTTTAACCATATTCTGGTGACCTGGCTTCAGGCAAGCCTACCACTCCAGGTCAAGCCCTCAACCTCTGGCTCCAGAGGCAGGTACCTTATTCACTGTGCCACTGGAGGCACCCCCCCAACCTCCCTACTTTCTGGGCCCCCCTTATCCATCCAATGTCCCAAACATGCCAGGTCCATCCATGGCCAAGCTCATGTTGGGTGACCCTATGTTGTTGGGGGGGGGGTCAGAGGGGGGGAAAGGGGGGCTTGAACCTTTGACCTCTGCCACCACAGGCAGGCTCCTTTTCCACATCCTCCACCTCCTACTGCCCTGCTTCTGTGGGTGCTCTTTGTTGGGTGACTGACAACCCTGTGGGCTTTCCAGCCTTCTGTGCACCTGCCACAAGAGGGACAGGATTAGGGCACACAGGAGGGTGCTCCATGGGATGGTGAGGTTTCTTGCAGCATGGCTAGGGTCCTGCTGGGGCAGCCAGATGGGCCCCAGTTCCATAGGGATAGTCAGGGACTAAGCACAGCCTTGGTTCTAGTACCTGGTGGCTGCCCTGCAGTTCCATATGTGGGTAAGGCAATGGAGATCTTGGATGCTACAGGAAACTCTGAGCACCCATCATCCCCACCTGCAGCCAGTGGGAGAATCTGTGGATCCCACCCCTCCCTTCTCTCTCCTATGGCTCCTGTGAGTCCCCTACAGGACACCCTCAGCTAAAATTCATTGGCTCCTGGAGGTGGGGCCAAAAGTTTTATGCCACCTCTTTGCCCTGCTATGTTCTAGGGGGTGGAATATCTCCCATTCTGGGTTGTCCAGGGGCAACCAGAAATCCCATAGCACCATATTGTATGGGCCTGTCCCCTCCCATTTCTACCCACCCCCCCCTCATGTTCCCCACACCAGTGCTTGAGCCAGGTGCTTGAAAATTCACCCCAACCACACTGCGGCTCTATGTGACCCCAGAATGCTGTTGGCAGTGTTTGGACGTAATGGGGGAGACAGACTCCATCTCATTGTCTGGGCCATTGGGTGAAGGTGCCTGCACCCTCCAAGAGCAGTGCCGGCAAAGCCTGGGAAGCAATGTGGCTCCCGTGCTGCGGTTTACAGATCCATCCAAATGTTTGCAGACAATAAACTGGAGCCGACCCAAGCAGCTGTGGAAGTGGGGAAGTAGAACGGCCCTGCCCCAGGCCACGGAGACTGAACTGATTAAAAATGATAAAGAGCCTAGAAGGAGCGTGGAGGGTCAGCCATGACCTCAGCCGTCCGGTATGCGACGCACACAGTTGTTCGCAGAGAGGTCCACGTGCATCCAGCAAATGACATCCGGAGCCACGGGGTGGGATGATCCTCATGGGGGTTTGGTTTGAGCCCTTCTTGGCTCCCCACCGTTCCAGCAGTGGGGCGGGAGAGGAGCACTGTAACGTTTATTGACCTGGCAGAAGCCCAGAACTCTATCTGGGCCCACATCCCCGCTGGCAAGATGTTTGTTTTCCACCGTAGATTTGCCTGACTCCCTTTTCAAACGACTCCTGCTAGCCGTTCCCTGTTGCGGCCTCGGCAGGTTATTCCCCATGGCCCAGATACCACGTTCCTTAAAGAGACCAAGTGCCCACTGAAGTCAAACAGCAGAAGCGCACTGGGCCCTATGAGACATACTCCCTGCCTGAAGACACGCCTGACGAAAACAAGCAAGATCCAGACTTTGTCTCAGTCCCAGTGCTTGGAGTTTTTTGGCTCTGGGTTGTTCATCTAGCCCCTAACAAAGCCAAAGACCAGGTGCACAATTTAGATCAGGGTTCACGTGCCAAACCACACACATGCAATTGCCCCAAAGGTCAGATCCAGGCTGTGGCTACAGTCTCATCTCCAATGAAAATGAATAATGTGTCTGACTGTCTTGGTGCCTGTGTACAGCAGCCTCTGGGTGTCCTATTCTCTCAAAGAGCTAAAAACTTAATTTAAGATGACTCAGGCAATTTGCGCAGACAAATCCCAACGCTGGTGGGGAGTGAGTCTGCCCAGAAGAGCTGAGCGATCCCCATGATCAGCAACACACACAAATGGGAACAAGAGCGATCCCCAGTGGTGGTAGCTCTGGGGTTGCCTGGGAATGGAGACAGTGAGGAGGGGAAATGAAATACTCACTATACTATCATAGAATCCTAGAGCTGGAAGAGACCTCAGGAGTCATCGAGTCCAGCCCCCTGCCCGAAGCAGGACCAATCCCAACAAAACCATCCCAGCCAGGGCTTTGTCAAGCCGGGACTTAAAAACCTCTAGGGCTGGAGATTCCACCAACTCCCTTGGGAACCCATCCCAGTGCTTCCTCACCCGCCGAGGAAATAGTTTTTCCTAATATCCAACCTAGACCTCCCCCACTGCCACTTGAGACCATTGCTCCTTGTTCTGCCATCCCTCTCTACTGAGAACAGCCTCTCTCCATCCTCTTTTGAACCCTCCATCAGGAAGTTGAAGGCTGCTATCACATCCTGCCTCACTCTTCTTTTCTGCAGCCCCCTAATCATTTTGGTTGCCCTGCACTTTGCAAGGGAGAAGCAGGAAGAGGGAGCTGGCCGAAAAAGGTATGGCACAGAGATCTCCTCTCCTTGAGACATTGCTCCCAAAAGAGACGGCTGCGGGCTTTAGGGAGACATTCTCGGAAGGGAAACAAGGGGACAGACATGTGCTGTAACATTAGCGAGTGCCTCAAAGCGTGTGATTGGTGGGAATTGGTGCATCAACGATTACGTCTACACTGGGAAGGCCTGGCGACCAAAGTGCTGCTGTCAATGTGCAGAAGTCGACACAAGTGAAAACCGGTCAAGCCAGCTTGTCTTCCTCCCGTTGTCCACATTCCATGGCCACAGGGCTGGCCCCCTGTGGAGGGCTAGAGCAAAGCATTGTGGGTGAGCATCCCACGGTGTGGTGTGATGGGACGGCAGAGCTGATCCCTGCACTTTTTGGGATTCCCTGGTAGCTCTGTGAGCTCCCCAGGCAGAGGAATGTTGAAGCAGCACGGAGGCCCTACCTGCTTCTCAGGGTGACTGCTCCATTGCTTCCCCCAGACACCGCTTCCCCTCTTCACCGTGACACCTGGGAACTCAAGGGCATTGGTGCTGCTGTAATTTGGGATCAGGAAATGCCTGGTGGTATCCACAAAGTCGAGAGTATGGTGCTTTAGTGCCAAGCAGCGCCACGCTCCGTAGCTACCGTGTGGCATGTAAAACTTAGCACAAAGCCTTCTGCCTCTGCAGGGGAGTGTCCTTGTGCCAGGAGGGAGGCATCTCTTGAGAGAGCTGCGCTTTACAAATCAGCAGTGCCCGGGTAGGGAACTTTGATGTGAGGCAGAGCTGTCCCTGGCCAGAGTCTGCTCCCATGCACAGCTGGTGACATGGCCACTCCCACAGGCAGCTCCGAAGGGGGGGGGAGGGGGGATTATCATATGCACTATCCAAGGGAGGACAGTCCCATCCTCTGTTGGCAGCTGATACTCACGCCCACCAGGGTGTCGGATCTGAGGCTCTAGGAGAGACGCCGCCCGGGTTTTTCTAAAGTAGTGGCCGGCCATGCTCTGATAGATGTCAATAGCTGGTTTATTGCTGACTGCAGGGGGAGCAGAGGGAGGCTAATGCGACGGGTTTTGAACCCACCCGATCCAAGCACCTCCAGGCCACTGGCTTGATAATTTCTGTCTCTCAGCTCTGCTGCTCAGACCGTGCTCCCGTCCCATCCATGACTAACTGCCGGCTCCCTTCCTTTCCTTGCCATATGCTCCTGGGGAGGCAGGGCCAGCCTTACCATGAGGCGAACTGAGGCAGCCGCCTCAGGTGCCAGACTGTGGGGGGGGGGGGGCACAGCTAGGACCCAGAGTGTAGAAAATTGTGTCTGCTGCTGGTGCATATGGATTCTCCCTGCTCTAGATGCACAGAGATGGTGGAGTGTTGTGCGGGAGGAAGGAGGGCACAAGAGACATAACAGGCAGGCAGGAGAAAAGGGGGCACGGGGGAGTCATTTGAGCTCCCTGCCTCAGGTGCCAAAATGTTGTGGGTTGGCCCTATGGGGAGGCATTGTCTTCGCTAAGGGGCTGCAGCACCCTCTGGCCTGCAGTCCTGGGCCTCAGCACACTGCCTGCCTGCTTCCTCAGGCTGAAAGAGCCTCTCCCTCTTCCTTCTGGCTCCTCCGTCTCTCCTAAGGACCAGGGGAGCACTAATGGATAAGGACAGAGCCGGCCTTTCGATGATGCTTGGTACTTTTGGGGAGGCGGGAAGTGTCAGACGCATTAAGGCAGACACTTAGCGGTGAAGCCCGCTGGCTAATGCATGGGTTGCAGCCTGGAATGTACTTTAAAAGAGCTGATAGCCCCAACCACCTCTAGGCGTTCCTCGGAGCAGGCGGGCGGAGGTGTTTGAAATGACTTCGGAAACCAAGTGCAGCGCTGGTGTGGCGCTTGAGGTGAAGCGTGCTTTCCGACACCGTTCATAAAGGATGAATCAATGATGAGTGGATATTTTAATAAATGGGTAACCAATTAGTATAGATATAGTAGCCCAATGTCTGTGACTCTGTAACACTGAAACGCTGGCTGTTCCCTCTGGGCGGCGCTGTTGCCTCCTGCCGTGGCGCTCGGCTGACTTCTGCGCCGCTCAGCACGGGCGTGCTGCACAGGGAACGCGGGGCCCAAACAGCCACTTGTGCCGCTTGCTCCCGCGCGGCAGCCCAGCTGAGCAGCGCAGAAGTCAGCCGAGCGCCACGGCGGGAGGCAACAGCACTGCCCAGAGGGAACAGTCAGGGGCCGGGGCCTGGACGAGCGTGCATCTCTGACGTCAGGAAAGGGCGCCAGATTCAAAAGGAGGAAAGCAGAGCAGATACAGAGGACGCAGGGGAGACAGAAAGGAGAACGGAGGAGGCGGAGGACAGTGAGAGAGAGAGTGAGAGAGATGCAGCAGGAGGAGAAGAGAAACACAGAGTGAGAGGCAGGAGGGGAAGAAGAGAAAGAGAGAGAGACGGAGAGAGAGGCAGG
Source organism: Pelochelys cantorii (assembly GCA_032595735.1). Lineage (NCBI taxonomy): Eukaryota > Metazoa > Chordata > Testudines > Trionychidae > Pelochelys > Pelochelys cantorii. The sequence goes on from CM064347.1 coordinate 10,320,242, forward strand.
AGGCGGATGAGAGCTGAGAGAGAGAGAGAGGGCGATGCAGTAGGAGGAGAAGAGAGAGAGAGGCCATTTGCGCCGCTTGCTCCCGCGTGGTGGCCCGGCTGAGCGGCTCAGAAGTCAGCCGAGCGCCACGGCGGGAGGTGAAGGGGGGTGGGGTGGTGATGTATATGCCCATGGGGCGGGGCCTGGACGAGCGTACATCCCCGACAGAGACAGAGGAGAGTGGAAAGAGCGTGAGAGGCAGGAGGGGGAGAAGAGAAAGAGAGAGACGGAGAGAGACGCAGAAGGTGGAGGAGAGCTGAGAGAGAGGGGGGAGGCATGAGGAGGAGGAGAGAGAGAGAAAGAGACACGGAGCGAGAGACTGGAGGCTCAGGAGAGAAGACCGACATGGAGGAGAGACCTGAAAATCTCATCTTATGACAGGCTAATTGGCTAGTTAGTATAGATTATCCAACGGGTCATTAGATTGCTTATAGCCATCCAGGATGAGCTCCTGGCCTTGTAAAGCATTTTACTGCTCGTGTGGGTAACATGCTTATCACATCTGTTGTGTATTAACCCTTCATTCATAAGCGACGTATAAATGAGATCTTCATGCAAGTGGGACTGTATTGGCCTTTTGTTTCAAATTTGTAAAAATGGTCCCATTTTTCAGAGGGAAGAGCCCTCCTGGATAAGGTGGAAACTGTGGCTCCCTCCCCACCCCACACACGCATACTTTGAATTTCACAATGTGAAATGTCATGCAGATGAAAATCAAGGTGAATTTTTCACCTCCGTTGCTGCAAAATGGGCCATTCTGCACACATGGGGGGGGGGGGGAACCCTGATGATGCAAAGTCTCCAGGTTACGAAATCAGGGTTTTTCAAAGGTGACATTTCATGGAAAAGTTAATCATTATGAAATGAGGTTACCTCGAGTGAAGGGTAACTGGGCATCTGTGGGTGCATCTACACAGCACCCTAAACTCAAAATAAGATATGCCATTTGCACTATGCAAACGGCGTATCTTATTTCCATTGTATTTCGCAATAGCTTATTTCAAAATTTGGTGCATCTACACAGCGCCACATTTCAAAATAATGTGCTATTTTGACACATCCCTTAATCCTTGTGGAACAAAGGTTACAGGGATGCCGAAACAGCGTGCCCATTATTTCGAAAAATATTTTGAAATAACGTGCGTGTTTAAAAGACAGGGTGTTGTGTGTCTAAATCCATTAAGTGCAGAGTGCTTTGAATTCCTTAGATACAAGGTACCAGAGTTAGGATGATCTTGTTAAGACACTGGAATAGGACTCCAGAAATCTGATTTCAGATCTTGGCACTGCCAGGGAAACTCTGTGTGACTTTGGGACCTCATTTAATTTTTCTGTGCCTCAGTTTCCCCATCAATAAAATGGAGCAAATAGCTCCTCTTTTCTTCCAGGCGTGTCTGCTATATCTGGTTGAAGTATAAGCTTTCTGGAGAAGGGGCCGTTTCTCCCTGTGTGGGTGTGGATACAGTGCGTATCACAATGGGGCTCTCTGATCTTTGCTGCGGACCTCAGAGGCTCTCCTAAAACAAATGATAGAAAAGGGCAAAGTGGTGGAGTTAGGGTCTAAGAAGAGCCATTCCCAAGAGCTGGTTCCGGCTCAAGAATGTCCAGGAGTTAGTAACTAGCGGTTGGACGCTGAAAAGATGTTCCAGGGAGGGAGGGGGGCGGGAATTTCCTCCTTTGCCCCAGTCAGTGGGGTGGTGAGCACCTTATTATAGATCCTGTTGCAGAGTGGGGATTCCAGGCAGCACCTGCCACACCTTAACTGCTGGGACAGCAGATATTAAGGATTTCGTGGGTGAGATTTTTCTGTCCCCACATGGGGTGCTCCAACTTGTCAGCCTGTTCTGAATGTTTCAGAACCGAACGGACATTTTTCCCAGGTGAGCCCAAGCAAACACCTGAGCAGATGTGTAACCCAAACACCTTTCCTTCCAGTACTGGGGTGACGTACAGCACTGTATATCCAGAGAGAGAGTGTGCTTGTGTGTAAAGTCCAGGTGCAGCGGCGCGTCAAGCAGCCTTTGAGTGTTTGCAGCGGGCGTGTGACTTGCAGAATTGTGCTGTGGCCCTAAAGGCAAAGCCCAGCCGCTCTGGTATCTTAAAAGCTCTGCTTTTGCAAACACAATGATGCTCCTGACTCAGGACTTAACCCGCCGTTCTTCTTCCAGCCTGAGTGACCTAACAGTGTATAGGAGAGATGGGAAAAGAACTGACTCCTCTCCGCCACAAACACGAAAGGGGCTTCTCTAAAACAGCAGGTCATTTGTGCCTTCTGCTTCTACAGGGTCAAATCTGGCAGTCTGTGCCTGGTCCTAGTTCCTGCTCGTGTCAGGGACTGGAGGCTTTGGCCCATAATACAGGAGATAAGTGCTTTATAGCTGAATAGTGAAAATAGCTGGGGCCTCTGGAGTATCTACTTTGATGGCAAGCTACACGCTACAGCCCCAGCCAGGCAAGTGGAGATTGCATTGATCAGTGCTGCACCTGTTGTCAGGGCCCATGGTGTCATAAGAAACCATTCCTTTACGCGGTGCTTCCTGGACTGGAATAATAGAGCCATGTGTTACGGGTGGCTAGTGATGCAGCTAGCAAAATTCCTTCCCCCAAACCCTATCCATCAAGTATATCCTCCACTGCAGGTAATAACCCACCCTCTCTAGAGCACCACCTGTCATAAGAACATAAGAACGGCCATACTGGGTCAGACCAAAGGTCCATCCAGCCCAGTATCTTGTCATGCCTCAGTGCACATAAAAACCGTATTCTACGCACGGATGGAAAAGATTAGAGGGAACACTGGTTGTCACAAATCAATTCGTTCGTTGAACAAAATCAGCACAAGGAGAATTCCAGCTGAGTTAATGACTTTCTAGTGCGCGTGTACATATATATATATTCAGCACATTACACTGCATAATATCAAAGACCTGCACCCTTTTACGTTTTAGCAGTGGTTGGATTTTCATCCTCAAACGGGGGATCCTTTTTTGAGTCAGGACCGCACACAAGTGAGAAGCAAAAAACCAAAAAAACAACCCTCACTAACATAGCCCCCAACTGAGAAGGAGAAAGAATGCCCCCCCCATTCCCCTTACACGTCAGCGTCTAGGGGGGGCCTGGGCTAGTATATTTTGTGTGCTCCAGCCCTGCAGCAAGGGGTCAGAGTGCCAGAGCGGGTTCCCCAATGCTTGGGGGGGGGGGGAAGCCCTGAACCTCAAGGGCCGCATCCAGATAAGCCAGGAGTCCTTAGGTTCCCCACCCCTGGACTAAACTAAGGTCTGGCTTGTGATTCACAGATGGAGGGCATGGTGCTGGTTTACGGCTCTGTGTGAAATTTCATAGGAAGAGTTGGCCGGCCGTGTTAGAATCCCAGCAAGGACAGCTGATTTCATGAGATCAGGAAAAAATGAATGCAAGCAGCTTGTAGTATCTCTGTGCTGGGGACTTCAAGCCTGCACCCCCTTCAGCCGCCTTTCTAATGATACATAGCCCTACTCACATGCACTTGGGGCGGCTGCGGGCCTGGGTGCATGCCCAGGTGTGACAGAGTGGAGATTGTATTCGCCACCTTATGTCGCATGTGAGTTCTATGTCCTATCGTAGCCCCGCATGTGTGCCTCAGTTTCCCTGGACACTGCACCAATACCTAGACAGTAATGGGAATGTCAGTGTGATCACCTCCCTCATGTACACAATGGCCTGAGCCTGGGAGGGGGTGTGACCAGGTGACACCTTTTGCCCCCCCCCACACCCCGAAGCAGAACAAAGGGGCCTAGCTGCAGGGGCCGGGACCAGGAGCAGAGAGTGAGCCAGTCTGGGCTGGCTGGGGAAGCAGGGGGAGGGCCAGGCACTGGCTCGGAGCCCCCCCTCCCCAAGATGGTTTGTACTGGCTGCTTCTGGTTTCTGTGCTGCGCTGTGTCCCTGCGAACTAATAAACCTTCCGTGCTCCCTGCCGGCTGAGAGTCCCATCTGGCTGCGGATGGGGGGTGCAGGGCCTGGGAACTCCCCCAACCCTTTGTCGACACCATACATGGGTGCATACAAACTGTGCATGCCGGTCAGCTCTGCAGACTGCCTGACACCAGTTAGTGCCACCCCACCCTTTTGGAGGGCTGCATGGTTTGAAGGCTGCACTTCCGCTGGGACCCGAATGGTCCTCCCCCCCCCCCATCCCAGCTGTGGGTACGCTAAGTGATTTAAAGGGAAGGAGCTGGGTTGAGCTTTTATCCAGAGGAAGTTGCTCTTGTATAGAAAGTAAGTCATGTTCCCAAAGCCAGCAATCTGGCAACCCCAAACAGCGTAAATGAACCATGGAGTTGGCTGTCATTGCCCACAGCGTCTCCTGCCGTGATTAATAGTGCAGCTGACTACAGGGTCTCGATCGCTCGCTGTTGTCTAATTAGGTGACACATTTGTATGGAGCAAAAAGCTTTTCTGTAGCCTGTGTGTTCCTCAGCCTCAGTAGATTTCCAGCCTTCCTGCTTCATTGCACTTCCAAGACAATGGTTAAAGGCGGGCAGGCTCGGTGAGTGTTACTCTATTGTAAGGAAGCTCAAAATAAATTCACAATACCTTTTGTGTTGCTCCCCCCCTCCTCTCCCATCCTGGTCTATTGTTGCTCAGGTTAAGGCATCTCAAAGCAGCATTCAATGCCACTTGGAGGCTTTTTATTTTAGACATGTCTTTAGCACATAGGAAAGGTGGGGAGGAGGGCAGTGCCGCTCCATTTGAATACAGCATTATGATTAATGTGTATGTAAGAGCTAATAAGAGGCTCGTGCCAACAGCTTGCGTTAAAGAAGGATGAGGCAATAGGAGGATTATTATTTGCTGTTTGTGTTGAGGGAGCACCAAGGGGCACCTGGTCACAGACCAGGACAGTGCTAGGAGCTGTACAAATGCAGAACAAAAAAAAATCAGTCTCTGTTTCTCCAGGGGGCTCCAAGGGTGCGGCGACATCTCAGGTTTGAGATGTGCCCATGCTGATGGATAGCTAACATCCCGGAATATGGCACCGAAGAGGGTGGGGGAGGTTGGTCTACAACTGGATCTACTTAACTGGGCCATTGAGTCCACACGGAAGTTGCAGGGTCAGCGCATGAGAACTTTTGCCCTACAAAACTTTACCCTGCCTCCCAATGGAACTCCCAGTCTCTCCCTGCTGGTTAGAATTTGCTGCAAGCTCAGTCTGAAACAGACAGGGAACAGGTTACTTTGGCCTGCCCTGGCCTGGGTGTTTGGAACCCACCCATTCAGGTCCGTGTCTGCTCACAGTCACTGATGGCTACTGACCGCCCATTATAAACAGACCATTAACCTTGGCCACTTAGTTGACTGTACCAGCTGATGACTGGGCCATTATTCCTCAGGTTGGCCTTACTTCCCTTGTTACAGATTGGCATTATATTTGCCCTTTTCCAGTCCTGTGGAATCTACCCTGTCTTCCATGACTCTTCAAAGATAGTTGCTAGTGGCGTCCATCTCTCTTAAATCAGCTCCTTGAGTATTCTAGGATGTATTTCATCAGCGCTGATGACTTGAAGGCCTCTAACTCATCTGATGAAATGGGTTTTATCCATGAAAGCACATGATTCTACATATTTTGCTAGTCTCTAAGGGTATGTCTACGTACAATTTTTATTTCGGGAGGAGGATGCAAATAGCGCTGCGCATTTGCATACTTCCTCCGGGGTTTTTTTCGGAAGACGTTCTTCCAGTATTTACCCACATCTACACGCGGCCGAATCATATATATAGTAGCCCAATGTCTGTGACGGCTGCTTGCTCTGCTTGCTCCCCCATGGCGGCCCGGCTGAGCAGCATAGAAGTGAGCCCAGCGCCACGGCGGGAGGCGAAGGGGGGCGGGGCAGTGATGTGCGGTGTGACAGCAGCTCCAGGCCCCGCCCCCTGACCGTGAACATCACCGCCCGGCCCCTCTTCTCCTCCCGCCATAGCGCTTGGCTCACTTTTGCGCGGCTCAGCCGGGCTGCCTTGGGGGAGCCCAAACGGCCACTTGCTCCGCTTGCTCCCCCACGGTGGCCCGGCTGAGCAGCACAGAAGTGAACCGAGCACCATGGTGGTAGGCGAAGGGAGGCGGGGCGGTGACTTGCGGCATGACTGCAGCTCCAGGTCCCTGGCCGAGGGGCAGGCGGGAGAATGAGGGAGAGGGGGAGGTGGAGGACAACTGGGAGGCTGCAGGATCAATGCTGGGGTGAAGGAAAACGGTGCAGGGGGGCAGCTGGAGGTCATAGGCAGCCGCTCAGCTGGGCTGCCGCGTGGGAGCAAGTGGCACAAACAGCTGTTTGGGCTCCGCGCTCCCCATGCAGGAGGAGGAGGAGAAGAGAAAGAGTGAGAGGCAGGAGGAGGAGAAGAGAGAATGCGGGGCAGGAGGGGCAGGAGAAGAGAAAGAGAGACGTAGAGAGAGGCAGGAGACGGAGGAGAGCTGAGAGAGAGAGGGGGGGAGGCAGTAGGAGGAGGGGGAGAGAGAGAGAGAGAGAGAGAGCGAGAGACTGGAGGCTCAGGAGAGAAGACCGAGATAGAAAGGGAATAGGATGTGGAGGAGAGATCTGAAAATCCCGTTTTATGACGGGCTAATTGGCTAGTTTTGAAATAAACCCCTATTTCAAAAGAGCCCTTATTCCTCTTACCATGAGGTTTACAGGGGTCTTTCAAAATAGGGGTTTATTTTGAAATTCGTCCATGTGTAGACGCGGGTAGATACCAGAAGAGCGTCTTCTGAAAAAAAAAACCCCCAAAGGAAGTATGCAAATGCTCAGCACTATTTGCATTGTTCTCCCAAAATAAAAATTGTGTGTAGACATACTAAGGTGCCACAGGACTACTCGTTTTTAAAGTTGCAGTCTAACATGTCTTCTAGCAATTTTTAACTTGTTCATTCTTTATTTTAGCCTCTGCTCCTCCTCATTTTCACAGAAATTCACTATGTTAGATGTCCAATCGCTACTAGCCTTTTTGTTGAAAACCAGAACAAAAGTCAGCTAGCAATTCTGCCATTTCCACATGTTCTTTTATTGTTCCCACACCTGCATTGAGTAATGGGCTTATCTTGTCCTTGGCCTTCCTCTTGCTTCTGATGTATTTGTAGAATGTTTTCTTGTGGTCCTTTATGTCACTAGCTAATTTAATCTCGTTTTGTGCCCGGGCCCATTTAATTTTATCCCTACAACCTGGTGTGATTTGTTTTATTCTACCTTTGTAATTTGACCTAGTTTCCACTTTTTGTAGGACTCTCTTGTGAGTTTCACATCACCAAAGAGCTCCTGGTTATGCCAGGGTGGTCTGTCACCCTCCTTCCTATCTTTCCTATGCTGTGGGCTAGATTCTGAGGCTACGTCTACACTGCAGAGTTTTTATGCAAAACCAACCATTTTTACTCAAGTAAATTTACAGTAAATCAGAAGAGAGGGCTTTTTGCGCAATAGTTATTCCTTTTTCTACGAGGAATAAGCTTTTTTGCTCAAGAGCTCTTGCGCAAAAAAGCGTATGTGGACGGCAGACGGCAGAGTTTCTTGCGCAAAAACAGCCTATCAAAAGAAGCACAGGTGCCCTGGTAGCCATTCTATTCATGGCAACCAGAGCTTTCTTGTGAAAGAGCATCCATGCAGTGTGGATGCGCTCTTGAGCAAGAAGTTTTTGTGGAAGATCTCTTCCACAAAAAGCTTCTTGTGCAAAAACTCAGCATTGTAGATGAAGCCTGAGAGTCCAGGACCTGCTCTGTAGTCCCAGGAGAAAGATTATTAATACGCTCTACCTTTTAATAATGGGAAGAGAATAGATAGGCTTTGTAAAGGAATCTGAACATTTCCGGTAGGTGGGAGGGAGCATAGATTTCATCATTAGACAGTCCAGCTAAGCCCGGTTCTCGAAACTTGGGTATTCTCCATTCACGATCAGTGGAAGTTTGTCAGCCATAATGAGACTAGCAGTGGCTGTGGTGTTTGAAGTAATAATGTAGTGTCCTGAGGTGAATCAGTAAAATAACAACTGGTTTTATTAAGATCTGAATGCAGTTGATTTTAATTGGAGTAATTAAGGGGCAGGAGAAGTCAATTTTCCTGGCAAATTCTGATAGCCAATTAACTCTCCCCTGGGTGACCCAAGCATCAGAGCTGAGAAGTATAAAGCCAGGGGTCCTCAGAGCCCCAAATGAGATGCAGAGCAGAATTGTTCCCTTTTGCAGCGTTTTTGTAGGACTAGCCAGATGCTTTGCTTTGCCTACCACACAGCCCACTGGTGCAAGCTCTCTGTGAATTGCTTAGATTCAGCCCAATATTTAGCCACCTGGCTTAGGTGTTAAAACTGAAAAAGGGCAAGAGGCATTCAGATACCCTTTGCTCTGACGCGGCCCCAGGGAATGCAAAAGTAAGGGAGGAGTAAACATCATCATTAAGGGCATGGCACAATGTATTCTGAAAATAGATTGTGGGTCAGATTCTTCATTTCCTCGTGGGCCATTCCACCCAAGCCCATGGAAATATCCCAAAGCTGCCCAATTCTTTTCTGAATGCCTTTTGGTGTCTTCAGGAGACCGTTTGGCCGTGTTGTGCTTGGGATTGTCTCATTGCACGCTCCTGGCACAAGGTCTCGCTCACTTGCTTATTCTCGCCTGTTCTGAATAATTATTACTACTGCTGATTATTATTTGTTTTGCAGCAGTGGGGAAAAGGCCCGGTTTGAGATCCAGGCCCCCTTGTGTTGGGTGCTGTGCAAACGCACGGCAAGAGAGACGGCCTCTGCCCTGTATAATCTACACAGACAAGACAAGAGTGAGAGGATGTTCAGTTGTTCCAAGTGGTGCAAACAGTTGCAGATGCAGCTTCCTCCCTGAAACAGCGCGGTGTTTCTTTTTCAAAGCTCTGCATCACCATCTTGCATGAAGCTGAGTTCATCAGGTATGGAAAAGATAAGGGTTGTACCTGCACCACACCCGTGTCCAACCTGTAGGAAATCTTTGCTCTGGTTCAGAAAAGGTCAACAAAAATTATGAGGGGTTTGGAACGGGTCCCATATGAAGAGAGATTGAAAAGACTTGGACTTTTCAACTTAGAAAAAGGAGACTAAAGGGGGATATGATAGAAGTCCATAAAATCATGACTGGTATGGAAAAAGGAAAAATTATTTACTTATTCCCACAATATAAGAACTAGGGGTCACTAAATGAAATTAATAGGCAGCAGGTTTAAAACAAACAAAAGGAAGTTTTTCTTCACTTAGTGCACAGTCAACCTGTGGAACTCCTTGCCAGTGGATGCGGTGAAGGCTAGAACTTTAACGGGGTTCAGAAAAGAGCTAGATAGATTAATGGAGGTTAGGTCCATCAGTGGCTATTAGCCAGGATGGGTAGGAATGGTATCCCTAGCCTCTGTTTCTCTGGAAGTGGGTGAGGGGAGGGATCACATGAGGATTACCTGTTGTGTTCCCTCCCTCGAGGGCATCTGGTGTTGGCCACTGTTGGCAGACAGGATACTGGGCTAGATGGACCTTTGGTCTGACTCAGTATGGCTGTTCTTATGTTCTTATCTGCACCTGTGACAAATTTTGCTGCGAAGGGAGTGGGGGTGGGGGGAACCTCCCAATCGTTCTGTAAGACTTCGAGAAATAGCAGGGTATATGCAGTGTGAATGCCTCAGTTCTCCTTTTCTTTTAACCGGGGCTGCTTGGGAAATGGTTGTTTTTGTTCCAACAAAAGCTTTCAGCAAACACTAAAAGCTCGGCATCCCAGGGCATCTTTAACTCGCTATCAAACCAGAGCACTGCAAATATGCCCAGTTCATCCCTGCAGCAGGGATAGAGCTGTTCCAATTAGTGCTCCATGCAAGGTAACGAAGGTGTCCAAAGGTGCTGACACTCCAAACCCTCCAAAGAGAAGTTAACTTGAAGGGAAGAAACCAAAAATTAAAGGCAATCAACCCCGTGGGAATCTCGTTAATGCTCCTTCGGTGGAAACCTGCATGCTGCCATTGTGCCTGATAAGCATTGGGGAATTTCACGTGTGGGGACCACAAGAGGAAAAGCTGGTATTGTATCTCCTGTCGGATGATGTCTGCCTTCCACAGCATGTCACTGTGTGTGAGCTTTGGCTCAGGCATTGAAAAATCAGAGGCTCACTGCTGGGTGTCTTGAAAGAGATGCTTTGCTTTTGGCACTCCAGAGCTGCGCAAATGTTGGGGCCTGGTGCGTTGTTTGCTGGCAAATGGGTGTTTGTGAGGGTGCCTTCCATTTCGTACTCTTGCTGTAGAGCCTTTGGCTTGATGCCTGGCTATACCGCCATGGCGTTGTGGCACAGGACAGAACAAGACAGTCCCCAGATGGAAATGCCTATGGCCAGAATGGTGTCAGCATTCTGCTGATCCAACAGAACTGGGGGTGTCCACACTGCAGTGGGAGGTTTGACATGACTGAGTAGCCTTGATCTATCTCAGTGAGGGGCAACCTAGGCTAGTGAGCCACTTCCTCTCAGTGGGCCACAAGATTGTCGTAACTAAGACCGGCTCCCAGGATAGGACAGTGTTGCTCACTGCTCTGGCATATCTAGGATGTGCGGGGTGAGCCGACTGAACTGTAGCAGGGCTTTGATTGGACGCAGAGGAAGCGCCCGGCTCTTACAGGCAGTGTGGTGTGCAGTCAGCCCGCACCTCACCTCATGTGCCTTTGCTTTCAATGCGTGTCACTTTCGGAAAAAAACGACGCGGACGAAAACCAGCAGAATCTGGCCACCCTGCACATGGGCAACAGTAAACAAAATGTCTTACGGGCCACATGTGGGCCACATGCGGCACTCAGACCACAGATTGCCCACACGTGATCTAGCTAGTTGATGTACTTGAGCAGCAAAGTGGCAGCAATCTGAGCTATACAAACTCTCCTGTTCAGGATCCTCCATATCTACTGTACATACTCACCCATCTGGGAATATACTCAAGCAGCTAACAGCTATGGCTACATGCAGTCATACTTCTGGTTGCAGTGTAGACAGACCCAGTGTTGGTTGACCTTTGGGGGGATTGTGCTTGTCCTGATTCCTATCAGGCCAAAGATGGGTGAAGTAATATAATTTGTTGGACCAACCTCTCTTGGAGAAAGACAAACTTTCGAGCTATCCAAAGGTCTTCTTCAGGTCTGGCTTGGCCCAGGTGTTTGTCGAAGCTTTGCCTGGGTGATGTTTTATTTTGGGGAACAAGAGGGAAGTTTGAGGAGATTGTTAGATGGGTTTGAAAGTCATTAGTACTGCTACCATGCTCCCATGTACCTGGGGACTCTGTTATTGGGTGCATCATTCAAGGGAAGTTGGTAACCAACATTGCCCACCTAGACATTGCTTACCCCCTCCCCCCCCCACCTCCTACATTTGAATATTTGCTCTCACTTAGAATCCATGAATATTTCATCCACCTAATCTAGATTACCGCAGTGCGTCACGTTAAACTGTCATCTCCAGAGCCACCTCAGACGAGCGCCACTGACCGCTCCTTTCCTTGGAGCAGTCGTGCAGGGCTGTCATGCCGCATGGATTGCTAGGACGCCTCATTGTATTGCTAATTGTAAGTATGTTATTGTATTCCAGAGGTGTGAATAATCTGCAGTTTAGAAGGCCTCTGCTGGGTATTTTTAAATGTGTTGTGTGGTAAATTTTAGCGCTCGTGCAACAAAGGAGCACTCGCTGTGCTCAGGCAGGGCAGAGGAGGCTTTCCTTCCAACCCTTCAGAAAAATGCCAGCATGCCTCTGTCCTGACCTTGAGAGCACCCTGAAGGACCTCATGGCACGTGCCAGTTGTCCTCTGTCTGGTAAGGATGTTAACGACTAGTCAACTAGTTGCTTCCCTCCCCCCTTGCTGCCTCTATCAGATAGAGGCAGCAAAGTGGGGGGGGGAGGGGGGGAGAAGGGGTACTTCAAAGCAGCAGCACCTCACAGCTGAGCCAGGGATCGGCTGTGCAGCTACCGCTTTGAAACCCCAAGGCGGCATTTCAAAGAGGCAGCCGCTGCACAGCTGATCCGCGGCTCAGCTCTGCGGCGCTGCCCCTTTAAAACGCCGAAGTGCCGTGGAGCCCGGGGTCAGCTGGGGACTCCCCAGCTAACCCTGGGTTCCGTGCGGCATTTCCCTGGGACCTGGGGTCAGCTGAGGAGTCCCCCCGCTGACCCCGGGTTCCAGGGTTTTGAAATGAACAAGAGCCCCCGCTGGGGAGTCTTGTGCATTTCAAAGCTGGCACCCGTGTGCAGCCCGGAGTCATCAGGACTTCCCGCTGGCCCCGGGCTGTACGCAGGGTTCCACATTCCTCCTTTGAAATGCACAAGAGCCCCAGTGGGAAGTGCCTATGGACCAGTCCAGTAGTAAATTAACCGCAGTTTAACATCCTTACTGTCTCGACATGAGACAGTTCTACCAGGCCTAGGTCCCTTCTCCTAGCCAAGTACCGAGCACCCAGTCAGCTCTGCCTCTCTGCTGCACTCCTGCCCTCATGGGCGTCTGGTGGCATACGTGGGGGAAGGCTTTGCTTTCCCAAACCACCAGCCTGGCCCCGCCCATGCTCCACCCCCAGAACATCTGCTGTAGGCATTCTGGGGGCAGAGTGTTGCTGCCCCCCAGCGCCTGCGCTCCCTGTGGTCCAGGGCAGCTCGAGCTACGCTGCCACCTGCTTCTCCAGGGGCCGGGGAGGCTGGAGCTACATGGCTCCTCCCTCTCTGTTGCTCTGGGGGCAGGGAGGCTTGGGCCATGCGGCCTCTTCCCTCCCCACTGCTCTGGAGATGCAGGGGTGCACACATGCTCTTCCCCTCCCTGTGGTGGAGGTGGGGCCTCAGCGGAGGGGGTAGGGCTGTATGTGGGGCAGGGGGCCTCTCTTCCCCAGCTCCAGCTACCCTTCTTCTAGATCTCCCACTCATGTGCCTCTGTCATGGTCTACCGCACCCCCAACGCTGTGTTCCTGAGCGTGGCTTGGAGTGACAGCTGCTGGCCAGGCTGACTTGGGTCCAGCTGCACAGTGCTTTTGTGAGGTAAATACGTGATGGCTAGGGAGAGGCTAGATCGGGGCCCTGTTGTGCTGGGCGCTGTACATATACATGGGACAAGATGGCCCGTGGCTGGAACTACAGGTTTCACCTTTGTAAACCAGGACTCTCTGGTCCAGCAACATGGATGTTCCAGGATCAAAGAGTCCTGGCCACGGTGCGAGAAGTGGCGGGGGGGGGGGGGAGAGCTGGGAAGCTCAGCATGTGCATGGCTCTGCTAGACTGTGGGGGCAAGTCTGGCATGGGGGGAGACTATAGGGAGGCAGGAAGCCCAGTGCACAACCCAGCTGGGCTGCCAGGGTAGCGGGAAACCCAGTGGGGCAGCAGGGCAGGGAGTGTGGCCGGCAGCTGCGGGACCAGAAATGAACAAAATTCCTCCTCCGGGATCAGTCAGGTCCCAAGGGTGCCAGACCAGGGAGGTCCAACCTTGTACTATCCCCACTGTCTGTTTAGGGATCTGAGGCACAGAGAGATGGGGTGACGTGCCCAAGATCATATAGAGAGTCTATGGCCAAACTAAAAGATCAACCCCCAGATGTTCTGAGCCCCCGGCCCTTCACCTTAGCCACCAGCCCGTTCTTCCTCTTCAGGAACTTAAATTGTATTGGACTCCAGATCTGCATGCTGTGCTGACTAGCTAGTGAATTACGCTGGGGTGGGGGTACCATTTTAGTCCCAGAAGCATACTTTTCTAATCATGCCAGGCCCCGTGTGGAGTTTAATCCATTTGATTCCTTATAAAGACACATTCTATTGGTTGAACTCCAAGCAGATAGCTGTCTGTGAGTAGGAGCACAAGTGTGACTCTCAAGCTGCTGGACCGCGAATAATTGTTCTCCTGCTAGGATCTAAGCTTTGCTTTGGCACACCATGCCACTCGGTGCCTGGTGAGTCCTCTGGAAGGTGTAGGACATCAACCGCAAAGTGCTCTGGAATCTGTAAAAGGCAGCAGGCTGGCAGAGGGCCAAGTCAACGTGGGGTGACTTATGAATGATAGTGTAGAGCCCGGTGAATTACAACAATCCCTAGCTGCAATGCACCTGATTTTTACGAGTCCCAAGGCAGCCTGCATGTTTGCATACCTTTGTCTGGTATGTTCAGAAGTTTTTGCCTGGGCTGACGGCTTGTTAAAGATGCTGTCCTTTCTGCTCTCCAGCTGGCTGTCTAGCAGCACTTGCTCAGCTGTTCCAGGGTATTTTGTGCAGTAATCATATGAGCTTACATTGATCCAGCAGATTCCCAATGTGCTTTTTGGGACGGATCTGAGCTTCTCTTAGCAGATACTCAGCCAAGGCTCATGCCAAAGTCAGTAGGGGTTGAAATCAACAAGTCATAGGAACTAGGAATGTAAAATCCCCATGAAACAGTTAATGGGTTAAAAGGAATGTTTAACTAGTTAACTGTGACCCTGCGGCAGTGGGAAGTGGTGCTGCAGCCACTTGGGCTGGATTGGTCCCCGCCTGCGGCATGGGGCTGGGCCGGACTGGAGTAGCCCCTCACTCGTCTTGCACCACAAGTGGGGGCTGCTCCAGCCAGTCTGGGCTGAGCCCACAGGACCGTGACATGGAAGGGCAGCCTGCTCCGACTAGGCTGGGCTGAGCCCCCTGCCAGTTAACTGGTTAACCCTTTACATCCCGAAGAGGAACCTTTTAGGTTCAGAGCATGGGCAAATACAGCTAATTGGTATGCAGCTATCTCTGGGGGGGGAGCCAGAGCTGCTCACAACACCAGGCAGCGAAGTTTAGGACAGGAAGTGAAGACGACTCCCCTACCCAGATGAAACTGAAGGGGGATGGAATTGTCTGACTGCTCCTCTGTTTGCCTCCCCCCCGGCCTTCACTTCCATAGGTGTTTCTCTGGTATCATAGTCTCCCCTCCCCATCTCTTGCCTTGGGGGTGTAACAGCACAGCGCGGCCCGGCTGAGTGCCTGGGGCGCTGAGGTAGCTCGCACTGCAGGAGCCTACTGGTTGACCTCCCGACAACCTGCTGTGTGTGCACCTCACTCAGTCCTGTTTAAAATCAGAGGGCAGACCAGCTGCTGGGATGCAGTGGGTTCTGCGTTCTGACAGAGACACGGCTCGGCCTCCCTGGGGAAGCCTGACCAGCCTTGGTCCTTGTCAGGGGCCTTCCCTTCCTCCCATGAAACTGGCCGGTAAAGCCCCCGGTGGGTGCAGGATCAGCCTCTATCCATGGCTACGTTTCCCAGTCCAAACTCAGAGTTTCCTGTAATGCCCACGAGCGCCTACCCTCCCTCTCCCCCAGATCGCTGCACGACTGTCAAATCTACCCTCCCCCCTTCCCTTCCAGTGCAAGGACCCTCCCTTCAGTTGGCCCGAGATGCTCTTCGCTCAGCTCTGCACCGGGAGCCGAACCTACCCTGAGGCCTGGAGCATGGCCAGACACTTGCGCTGCTGTGAACGGCGGCGGAGACTTGAGTAAAGTGTGCAGAGGCCCGCCGGAGTCTGGTGGAGAACCCAGGGGCCTGGCTCTGGAGGGTGGGGACAGGGACGTTGCTTCTCTGCGCCGTTGTGGAGCGTCGGGGGAGGGCTGGGAGCATGGTGGATGAAAGGGAAGCCAGGCAGCTGTGTGTCTATCCCATGTGTGTTATGAATGGGGCTAAAGGTGGGCCAGGCTAGTCCCAGGCTGGGATGACTGGGTGACATGAGGTGGCACCCATGGAAAGATCAGCGTCCTCTGTGAGACCCCAATGCTCCCCCTGCAAGCCAGCTCGCAGAGCCTCTATGGGTCCCTCCCTGTTCTGCCTAGCTAGGCTTGCTTCGCGGCCGATGTCCACTTCTCCCTTTGTAGGTCTAGACATAGTGTGCGGATGTGTCCCCTTGACACGCCCTTTCTCAGGCTTACTTTAAGCTGTCTGTCTGTTTAGGCCCCTACGCATCTGTGTGTCTGTCTGACTTCATACACCTCTGTGGGTCGGTCTGTCTGTCTGGCCCTGTGCATGTCTGGCTGTATAATCCTATTTCTAGAGCAGCTGTTACTATGGTGCAGAGATTGTCCCAAACCTTTCCATCTCACCCTAGGAATCTAGATGGTATTTCCTCAGCATTCAGCAATCTCTCTGCTGCAGATGCTGAAGTGATGATTTCCCGTCATCTACGACAGATGGCAGATTTGTTTAATGGTTGCAGGTGGATCTAAGCTCCAAGGGTAAACAAGTGTTCCTTGGAACAGCATCCAGCCTGGCCAAAGAGAAGAGGAGCAGAGTCCAGTGAAAGGAAACCGGGTGCTTGTGCTCAGAGCTGCTTGTGCCGCAAGAATGGGTTAGGTTGGATGTTAGCAAACACTTTCTAGCGCTCAGGGTAATTACGTCCCGGAACAGGTTACCAAGGGACGTTGTAGAATCCCTGTCCTTTTTATGAGCTAAACACCTGTCAGGGAGAGTCTAGGTATACTTGATCCTGCCTCAGTGCAGGGAGCTAGACTCAGTGATTCTTGAGGCCCATTCTAGCCCTACATTTGAATGATTCTCTGATTGCTTAGTGCCCGGGAGTTCTGGGTTCTAGTGCCAATCACTGTGCAACTTGGGGAAAGTCCCCTGATCTCAGTGTCTTCCTTTGCAGTGGGGATAGCACGTCCCACCTCCCAGGGCTGCTGCAAAGCAGTTGGGGTATGTCTACACTACAGTGCTATTTCAAATTAACTTAATTCGAAATAGTTAATTCGAATTAAGCTAATTCGAAATAACACATCTATACACAAAAACTATTTTGAAATAGCACGTTCACACTGAGTGGACCCTGAACTGAAGTTAAGGCTGGCCGGAACCAGTGCCAGCAGGGCATCAGGTTAGGACTTAGTGTGTGGGGCTGCTGCCTGAGGCTAACTGAGCTCCGTGCTTAAAGGGACCCTACCGCCACCCCGGACAGACAGTTCTAAGGGTTCCCTGCTTGCTTGTCTACTTCGATGAGGGACAGCAAAGCAGTCCTGTCTTGGAGTGCCCTGAGTGCCCGCACTCAGGACACCACAGCACTCGGCCACACGGAGCCAGAGCTGTCCCTGGGTGTGCCGGTGCGTCTCGTGGGGTCGTTGCCATCAGCCCGGCTGCACTTGCTGCAGGCTGCCATCCGGGGGGGTCCATTGGGGGGCAGTCAGGATCCAGGAGGCCCTGAGGGAGAACGTCCACCCTGAGAAGCCCTCAGGGCCTCCCCAGTCCTCCCCACCGGGGTCTCATGCCCCATTCCTCCCTCACGTCCTTCCACTTACCCCTCCCTAGCCCCCCTTCCTGATGTCAAATAAAAGACACATATGTTCAAAAATAGAAACTGGGTTTATTGAACAAAACTGGGGGGGGGGGATGGGCCTCTGGGGAGACTGGGAAAAGGAGGTGGGAGAGGGGAAGAGAGAGGGTGGGAGAGGGGAGGGGGAAACCTGGGAGGAGGGAGCTGGAAGGGGGAAGCAAGGGGAAGAAGGGGGACGGGAAGCTCAGGGCTCAGTGTTGGGGGTCTCACCGGACCAACCTAACTTTCATGCTAACCTGCTCCTGGGTTCACATGTGGCCTTTGGTGGCCAGGCTGGCAGCTATCCTGCCATAGACGGCCGCATTCCTCCATCGAGTGCAGAGATCATGGACGTTGGGGGCATCCCTCCCAAATCTGAATAAGGGCCATGATCTCCACCCTGGACCAGGAAGGCGCCCACCTTCTCCAGCCCCTGTCAGGCTCCTGGGAGCTGGCAGACTGCTCCTGGGGAGCGGTGGAGGGCTGGCTGCCAGTGCTTGCTGGCTCATGGTTTGGGGCCACTGGGTCAGGGACCCCAGTGGCCACTGCTGGCTCTGGGCTGGCAGGCTTGGAGCTGGCACAGGCACTGTGGCCAGGGTCTACCCCTTTAATGGCTCCGGGGCTGGGAGAGAGGAGAATAAGCTTTCCTGGTTGTGCCCAGAGTGGCCACCAGGGCTCCCTGGGAAGGGCTGGAGGCCCCCTATTTCGAATTAAGTGTCTACACAGCACTTAATTTGAAATAGCTATTTTGAATTTGGTGTTACTCCTCGTAGAATGAGGTTTATCAAATTCGAAAAAAGGGCTCCACTATTTCAAAGTTATTTCGAAATAGCGGTTTGCCTGTGTAGACTCTATTAAAGTTAATTTGAAATAACTGCTGTTATTTCAAATTAACTTTGTAGTGTAGACATACCCTTGGAGAGTCCCCTATGGACAGTGTTCTTAGGGAGCAGTCTAGCTGAATTTATCCTTGTCTGCAGAGGCCTTTGAGTTATGCTTCCTCAATGAATGTTTCTTAAAGGAATCAAGCCCTTGCCACTCAGCTCTGTGTTTACATTTCCTCACCGTCATTATGTTTGCTTTTTCCCTTGCTGAGACCCTTTCGCTCGCTGTTGTCTCTGGCACGGAGTAATACCTCCCCACTTCTATTAGGGCTGCAAAGAGAGGCAGAAAACCAAATCAGCGCATTCCCCGCCCCCAGCCCCTGAGAGGAGATGCGAGGATCACGCTGCGTAAGCACAGGTCTGCCTGCCCACTCACACGCCGGGCAACATGCTCCATGAGCCAGCTCCAGACGTATCAGAACTTGGGTGCAGTTTGGTTCTGGGTCAGAATCAGACACCTTGGGCACATCCCGTTGCACAACTGGGCATCGCAGAGGAGGGAGAGCTGGTCCGTAGGTTCTCTGGGGAGACACATTAATGGGGATGAAAGGAGAGCTTGTTCTTAATGGGGGCTACATCTAGACTGCATCCCTCTGTCGACAGAGAGATGCAAATCAAGCATGTCGAAATTGCTAATGAAGCCGGGATTTAAATATCCCACGCCTTATTAGCATAAACATGGCTGCCGCTTTTTTTCTAAACGGAATTTTTTCAGAAAATGAGGTTTACAGGATCTGTCGAAAAAGGCTTTATTTCGACAGATCCGTGTCTAGACTGCCGTTTTTTTTAAAAAACTCCTTTTCGAAAAAAGCAGAAGCCATGTTTATGCTAATGAGGCACGGCATATTTAAATCCTGGCTTCATTAGCAATTTTGACGTGCCTAGTCTACATCTCTCTGTCGACAGAGAGGTGTAATCTAGACACACCCCATAGTAAGGGCCTGATCCACCACCTGGGGAAGCCCAAAAGAAGTCTCGCCGTTGATTTTGATGGGAGTCATATTAGGCCCCTCAAGGCCGGCAGATGGGGGGATATTGGCCTCAGCACTGCTGGAGTTTGCTGGCCAGCCTGCCGTTGTGGAGGTCAGGCCTTGCCTAGGCCTGGTGCCCCAGCAGAGAGGGTTTAGGGCTAGCCAGGTGCCCTTGGAACGACTGGATGCAACAAAGATTGTGCAGAGCAAAGAAGGTATCTGCGTCAGCTCAGCCTCCAGGGCAGGGCAGGGAAAAGGGTGCCTGGTTGATCACCCCACCACTTAAAAAAAGAAGAAAGAATTGAATTCAAACACAGTAACCGAAGAGTGACCCAGCTAAGACGGAAGGGGGACGACTGGGGGGGGAAGAGCCCAGGCAGGGTCTGGCCACATCCACCCAGGAAGGTTTTGGGAAGGCAGAATAACAAGGTGTCTGAGGGCTAGTGGGATATTGTTGAGAGTCACATACAAGCCCATCTCATCCAGTGCAGCTGGGCTGGAGACAGGGGCCGTTCTTACAGCCCTGCATACGTAGACCCAAGCTCCGGCACCACTGAGACAGAGAGAACCCCAAGCTAATCAGCTCCGGCTGCGAGCTAGACGTTGACAGAGCAGGACTTGCCTGTTGGCACAGAATGGGGAGAAAAGCGGAAGGAAAAGGCGCGCCACCTCATAAATTAATCCGTGTAACTTATGAACCATCTTTGCTGTCTCCCTTTGCATTGTTCGGATGAAGTCACGGCATTTCCTCCCCTGGAGCTAATTTTGGCCACAGAAATAAAGTTTTAGGCCAGATCATCAGCTGGCGGAATGGCTGTAGCTCCAGAGAAGGGTGGGGCTGGGAGTCAGGACTCCTGGGTTCAATTCATCACAGCCCCACCTGCTCAGTGTTTGGCCATGGGAAGAGCAGGTCACTTCTCTATGCCTCAGTTTACCCATCTGCAAAAATGGGGGTACCAGAGAGCTGTGTTGGTTTGCCGGCCCCTTTGTGCCTACCCTGTGTATCTCCAGGGTCACAAATCACAGTACACCTTGGTAAGTAAGGAGTCATCAGTCCAATTAGACAGGTGGGTAAACTGAGGCACAGAGCAGTGGCCCAATTTTCCCAGTGGCATATCGAACCTAAAGCTCCTCACTCACATCCTGTGCCTGGCACACTAGACCTTAGTGGCAACCCCGCTGCATGCATCAAGCTTTAATCTCCTTCCGGGTAGCTGATGGAGGAGCTAGTACCGAGTAGGGAGCACGTGGAAACACAAGGCTTCTTCACTGGCTGCCCTTCCCGTGCCCCATCCCCAGGGCTCTGCATACATCACAGAGATTTCCTTTGAAATGCAGGAGCCCCAGAAAGGGAGAGGCTGTCAAAGCAATTAGATGGCAAAACTGGCCTAAAAATCGACCTTTCTGAATAATTTTGTTTGCCTAAAAATGTGCTTGACCTGCAGGGGGAATTGCTTTGTCTACCCTTGAGTTCCTGCCCCCGACGCACATCCCCTCCTTAAACAAGAGCCCTGTTAGCTGATGTTGATCTTACCTTACATTGCTTCTCCACACAAGGCTTCCTTCCAGGAGCCTCCTGACATTTCTCTCTCAACTGCTTGTGGCACTGAAAGTGACGGTAAAAGGAAACTCCCCCATCCTGCCAGGGCTTGCAAAGCCATGGACCCAGGACAAAAATAAACCCTAGTTTGTAGCATGAAGAGCATGTCCCAAGTGTTTGGATATTCCCACGTGACTTACATTTCGCAGCACCTTTCCCCTGGTTTGGACTAGCAGGATGAGCTATGGTGTTTGTAGGGACCAGGAGAACTTTACTTTTACAGCTCCCCAGTTGCATGGCTCCTCCAGCAGCACAGCTCCCCCAAAAATCACGCTGGAGGACTCCATCAATGTAGAAAAGGGCCTCCGGGCCAGTAATGAATGGCCAACTTACCAACCCTGGCTAGGTTAACAGTAGGATTCAGACCTATGACCTTTACCATAAGCCTCTCACACTGAAGACCCTGGTCTACACTAGGGCTTTATTTCAAAATAACCCCCCTTAGGTCGAATTAATAAGTAGAGCGTCCACCCGACCACGCCCGTTACTTTGAAATAGCAGACCGCTTATTTTGAAATCTGTACTCCTGCTTTCCCCGAGGAATAATGCTAATTTCAAAATGATTATTTCGAACTGATGGTTGTGTGGATGCTCTGGTGCGGCTATTTCGAAATAACTACTCCCCAGAGTCATTCAAACTAATTACTCCCCAGTGTGTCCTGGGGCTCTAAATTGAGGTAGTGTGACCACAATAATGGAAAAACTTAAAAAACAACAAATAGTCTAGTAGCACTTTAAAGACTAACAAAACATATAGATGGTATCATGAGCTTTTGTGGGCAAAACCCACTTCTTCAGATGAAGTGGGTTTTGCCCACGAAAGCTCATGATATCATCTACACGTTTTGTTAGTCTTTAAAGTGCTACTAGACTATTTGTTGTTTTTTAAGTTTTTCCTGTTACAGACTAACTCGGCTACCCCTCTGAAGCTTTTGCACATTGATGAAACCTGCCTTGGATTAATTTCAAGGCTTCCCTGTAGTGAGGACACAGTATTTTGATCTTGTTATTTCAGGAGTTATTAAATCGATTTTAGTTATTTTGAAATAGTTTCCTACTGTAGTCATGCCCAAGAAGTTGCTCCCTCAGCTGGCAATTGTAGGCGGCTCTTTCCTGTTATATAGATTAGCCCTTAGATGGGCACAAAACCCCACACTGAAAGTTACAGCAGATGAATATTCCTGCCCAACAGGACTGACCCAGCCTTGCTGAGTTTATAGCATAGGGTTTGGTTAACAGGCAAAGGTGAGACAGCAGAAAATGCATTGGTTACCATAGCAGATCCGCCATGTGATAAATATGCTTAGTGTGTTGCCGCTAGGCTGGTTTGGAGGAAATACAAGGCAAGATTCAAGATCCGAGTGCAGAATCGTGTGTTCAGTGATCAGTCGTGTCCACGGATTGTGTCTCCCAGGAGCCATAAGCATCAGGAGCGGATGAGCTAAAGATATAAAAAGATGCTGTTTTTGACACAAATGTCTTGAGAGCCATGGTGGGCAGCCTGCGGCCCGTGCACCCCTGCCTGTTCGTGGCTGTTTAAACTCCGGGAGGGAGGGGGATGAGTGGAGACAGAGCATGAATCAGAGGATTCATGGTGCTCCAAAAGTGCTGGGAGGGTGGGGGAGGAGTAGCATGGGCTGTTGGTGAAGGTTGAGCTGGGGCAGGCAAGCCCCCAACCCCGCCCCCTTCTGCCCAAGCCCCTCCCCCCAGCATTATGGGGAGGGAGGAGAGCGCGTGGGCCCAACCTCCCCAGCCCTGATGCACTGGAAGGAGGGTGTGCGGCCTCAGCCTCTCCTCCCCAGTAGGCGTTCTGGGGACGGAGTATGGCTGGAGCTAGGTTGGAAGTTTGGGAAGGCAGTGCCTTCCTCCACCTAGCATACCCGCCGCCCATGAGAAGTAGGAAGTATGGGGCTCCAGTGCACGAGAGGTATGGGGGGGGCTGGGGGCAGAGTGGGGGCATGTGGGCTGCAGCTGGAACCCCAGTGGGCCAGGGGTTGCAGGTTGCCCACCGCCAGATCATGCGGCCCACTGAGATGTATGTGGGCCACTCACATGCCCACTTGGTTGCCCATCGCG
Organism: Pelochelys cantorii; assembly: GCA_032595735.1. Lineage (NCBI taxonomy): Eukaryota > Metazoa > Chordata > Testudines > Trionychidae > Pelochelys > Pelochelys cantorii. The sequence continues at coordinate 10,343,072 of CM064347.1, forward strand.
GTTCTATAGTAAAGAACTAAGAAGAATAAAGAGATCAGAGGAAACAAGTTTTATATCAGTTGGGTTGATCCCAAGTAGGGTTGCCAGATGGTTTTACAAAAAATACCGAACACCTCCCCCGCTCCCCCCAAAAAAAGCACAGGGAAAAAATTCTGTCAAGGAAAAAAAAAAGGGGGACACCAAAGTTGTTAAGCAAAAAAAAGTGTGGGGGGGAGCCAAAGTTGTTAAGCAAAAGTTGCACCACTCCCTTCAGTTTGGGACCACACACTAACCACCAATGCACCCACCCCTCCCCCTGAGCCAGGCCCCCCAGTCTCCCCATCCTAATGCACTCACCCCTGCCTCAGAACCAGACCCCCCCCCCAGTGCCCCCCCATCCCAGTGCACTCCCCCCTCCCCCTGAGGCAGGCATCCCCAGCATGGGGAACCCCCGCTCCAAACAAATCTCCCCCTCCCCCCCCCTGAGCCAGGCACGGAGGAACAATCTGACTTTTAAAGTGGCTGCTCCTGCCGCCCGGCCCGGCTGCCTCGGCTCGCGTTGTAGAGAGAAGGAGGCATCACGTGGCCAGCTCCCGGGCTCTGCTGGTCACGTGGGCCAGAGCAGCGTGCACTCTGCTCCCACCCCAGCCCGGAGCCCTCCTAGCGTGGCGCCCGGCAACTGCCCCCTTCTGCCCCCCCTTCGCTAGACTTTGCCGCGCGCCTCACTCCCTGTCCCCGCCAGACGCGGCAGGGGAACATTGTCCCCACCGGGTTCCGTCCCAGGGAAACAGGAAATACCGGACATTGCACACGTCTGGTATTTCCTGGTTTTTTTACCGGAGGGAGCCCGCAAATACCGAACTGTCGGTGAAAACCCGACACCTGGCAACCCTAAAAGAGGTCTGCTGCGAGACATTATCAATGCACCACAGCTCTTTTCACCTGGCCGTCTCAGGGGGCTACGTGCCATTGTACGGTGGAGGTAATCAACGTAAAGCGTCGTAAAGGGCTTGTCCATACACACAGCAAGACACGGGCAGAGCTGCAACCAGACCGCGTGTCTCCTGACTGCCAGCCTGGTGCCCTATCCCCTCCCTGCCCAGTCCTTGAATGAGAGGCAGCCCCATGCCCCCAGAGTCTGATCGCTTGTGTTTCCACAGGTGCGAGCCATGAGGCTGTCGTTTGTGGGTGAGCTGGGCTGGGAGCTCCACGTGCCCAAGCAGGACTGTGTGCGGGTTTACCAGGCTGTGATGAAGGCTGGGGCCAGGCACGGCATTACCAATGCCGGGTACAGAGCCATCGACTCCCTCAGCATCGAGAAAGGTTTCTCAGCTGAACTTGCTTTTCTCCAGTACTAGCGTGCGCTGCTCAGCTGTCACCTGGCGGGGACAATGCACAGGAGGCCAGCAAAGGAAGATGGTGGATTTCCTGCCATCGGCCCCTGTCTTAGCTTGAAAAGTTTGAGTTTGGGCTTGGTTCAAATAACCCTCCCAGTTCAGACACATGGTCAGAACTCCTTCCAACCTCACTGCACACTCATCTCCTTCCGGGAGATCCAGCTGTCCCCAATGCTTTGCACAGACATCCCGTCACTCCTATCCCCCATCTGTGGAGAGAGGTTTTCCAGCTTCAGGGACAGACCATGAACCCTACCATAATGGGTGGGTAACTAGAGGTGGGCCATGCTGAGGTGATCCAGTTCTTCACTGAGTCCACTGTGGTTTTAACTAAGCTTGCTGGTCTGTTCGCCCTGGTCTACACTAGGGCTTTATTTCGAAATAACCTCCCCTTAGGTCGATTTAATAAGCGGAGTGTCCACACCAGCAAGCCTGTTATTTCGTAATAACGGGCCGTGGAATTTCGAAATCTATACTGCTGCTTTTTATCAGGAGTAACACTAACTCTGAAATCGTTGTTTTGAAATAGCGGTAGTGTGGATGCTCTGGTGCCGCTATTTCAAAATAACTATTTCCCAGAGTAATTCAAACTAATTACTCCCCAGTGCTTTGTGGGGCTCTCAGTCCGAGGTAGCGCGTCCACATTAAGAGAAGCTGCCTCGGACTCATTTTAAGGCTTCCCCGTAGTGTGGACACACTAGTTCCATTTTGTTAAATCGGGAGTTAAGTCAAAATTTACTAATTTCGAAATAATTTCCTAGTGTAGACACAGCCTTAGGGAACAAAAACAAAGAGGAAGAGGGATGTGTGGGTTTATTTTGCTGCATTTCACTGGCCTCTCTTCTTAGCATTTAGCTGTTAAAACAGAAAGGGACGGAGGGAAAGGGTAGTTAGAATTCTGCCGTGAGACGTGAGGCCACTAAAATTCTCCTGGCACAAAGTGAAGCTGTGGGAAAGGGGAACCCTTTTCTCTCTCTGGAGCAGGGTCCTCTGTCTTCAGGAGAACTTTGATGTGAGTCAGGAAAGTTCCATGCAGCTCTAGCTTCCTGGTCACCTCGGAAAGGGGCTGAAAACTGGTTCAGCTTTGGGGCTTTACACTATGAAAAAGGAACATGAAAAACCTCAAGTGGGCTATTCTGCCCTCATGGGAAACTGGCCACTCCTGTTGACTCTGTAGGGGTCCTACCCAGATCCTTGTACCTCCCGCCTCCCCACAGTATCCAAGTCCTCATAGACCATCGTGGATTTAGCCTCACTGCCCCCTTCCCAGGAGGAAAATAGCACCGCTGGCTCCCAGAGCGGAGGCGCAAAGAGAGGAAACGTTGCACACAAAGGCTACATCTACACTGCAGCCTTTGTCGGCAGAGACAATGCAAATGAAGCACTCATTAGCATTTCTCATGCTCTCATTTGCATAGTATCTTCCGATACATTTTGCAGAAGAGGTTTTTGCACAAAAAAACGCAGTGTAGATGGGGCCATTTTGCGCAAAAAAACCCTTTTGCGCAAGAACCCTTATTGCTCAAAAAAGCAGGTATACAGGATCTTGCACACAAGGGTTTTTTGCCCCAGCTACATTGCGGGGGTTTTTTGCGCAAAAACCTCTTCCGCAAAACGGATCGGAAGAGACTATGCAAATGAGAGTACAAGAAATGCTAATGAGTGCTTCATTTGCATTGTCTCTGCCGACAAAGGCTGCAGTGTAGACGTAGCCAGAGATCCTGCAGCAGAGCTAGCAACTGAACTCTGTTCTTCTGGGTTGCAGGCCTCTACTTTAACCACAGACTCATCCCACGTCCCATCAGCAGGGGGAAATAGGGCCCTAAGGTTAACAACCCTCTGATATCTTTCATTTCCTCTTCATGCCTCAGCACCTTTTCTGTGACTCAAACCTCCTAGACGCCATCAGCCTTCCTGCACCCACCATCTTACACCCACACGCACGCATAGAGGCTATTGATGTTCCTTGCTTGAGTGGTCCCTGACAGCCAGTTTGTGCAGCGTGTTTATTCATTACCCTCCACCTGGCATGAAGTTATTTTCTCTGCCTTCCCCTCACCTCTTCTGTTTTGTTCCCAGCTTCCTCCCCTGCAGCCCATTCCTTCTGTGGCTGTTTGGAGGCCCCGAGCATCCCTCCCTGACTCCCCAGAGCTAACACCAAGTGGGGCTCCAGGGTTGGAGGCACCCATCTGAATAAAGTCAGAGGGATATTTTAGAAAGCATCCGGGTTCCTTCCCTATTCTGCATCATTTTTCTCTAGGCAGCTGCCTCTGCACTTCCTGCCAAGGCACCAAAATACCACTTCCCCCGTGAGAGGCCATTTTCTGACCAAATGGGAAGCAGGAAGTATCTGAAATCTCCATGGTGATCCCCTGCCTAGGAGACTTCCGGCTCAGCCATGCAAATGGCCGGAGAACTGAGAGAAGCATGTCTTACTCCAACTGGTTTTCCAAACTGGGTGGCCCACCGGTAGATTCACCCGTCGCCCTGGAGCAGTGACCTGGCGCCTACAGATTCTCAGGAAACAGGGGCATTTACTCACACTTTTTGTAACAAAAACAAACAATCCCATAGAAATAATGGTGGGAATGTCCAGTTTGATCAAAAAAGAGGTTTTCCTTCCCAAAAACAAAGCAACAAACCAGCCCTTTCTTGATGGAGGCATTTCAACCTGCTCTCCTAGGGCTTCGTGTTCTTCTAGGGCCGATGGAGATGAGGCACTCACAGGAGGGTGAGGTACTCCAGACAGGGGCTGGTGGATGTGAGGTGCTGTGAGGGGGATGAAATACTCCAGAGGGAGGTGGGGTCTGGACAGTGCTCCAGAGGGAGGCAGGGTTCCGGTGGGGGGAGATATTTTCATGGGGAGGGGGAAGAGTGGAAATGACCACATGCTCTCTCTTAGAACAATCTCTGCTGGTCTATCCATGGTCACAAGGGGCCCATAGGGGCCCACAAGGAATAATAATAACAATAACAGGATCCTTACCCAGCATAAAATGGCTGGAACTGCTCTGTGTCCACAACTGTGCAATTCCTGAATGGGTGTGTGTTCTGGGGCACTCTGGGTGTGTCTAGACTACAGGGTTTTGTCGACAAAAGTGGACTTTTGTCGACAAAACTATACCTGCGTCTACACTACCACCGAGTTCTGTTGACATAACGTCGACAAAACTCGGCAGTTTTGTCGACGGCGGTAAACCTCATTCCAAGAGGAATAACACCTTTTGTCGACAGAGTTCTGTCGACAGAAGGTGTTATTGCATCTACACTGTCCTTTGCGCCTACACTTTCATGTCGACAAAGCAGCTTGCTTTGTCAACAGAACTGGATGTAGTCTAGACGCTCTTTGTCGACAGAAGCTTTGTCGACAGTATCTGTTGACAAAGCCTCTGTTGACAAAAGCCTGTAGTCTAGACGTACCCTCTGTGAGAAAGTGGAGATATGGCTGGAGCATTCTGAGTTCCAGCTATTCCCAGCCCTCAGGGACCCATCAGCAGCTTGACTGTAACTTAGAGCAACCACAGGGCTGCTCTAACTTACTCTGGGATCAGGCAGGCTCCAAGAATTCCGTGAGGCTGGAGACGTCTCAAACCACCTTTTGGCTGTTCCCACTCTATTCCCAGGCCAAGTGCAGGAATGGAGCACCAGAGGCTGGACCAGTGGGGTGCTGCCTCCTCTTCTAGCCGAGGGGAATATTGCAGCAAGAGAGGAGCATGACAGTGGAGCCATTTGAAGCATAGCTGCCTCTCATCTCACTGTCCCTGAACAAGCCCAGGGTGGAGTAGAGCCAGATCAAGCCGTTGGAGGTTCAAGTGCTTTGTTCTCATCACACTGACTCCCCCAGGCCTTGTAACTGGGGGAAAAGGAGGGAACACATGGAGAGACCCATCATGGTTCTGTCGTTCTCTGCAGGGTACCGGCACTGGCATGCGGACCTGCGTCCTGACGACACCCCCCTCGAAGCGGGCCTGGCCTTCACTTGTAAACTCAAGTCCAGCATCCCCTTCCTTGGACGGGAAGCTCTAGAGACACAGAAAGCAACGGGAGTCTTCCGGCGCCTGGTCTGCTTCACCATTGATGAGTAAGTACTACCACCCAGTGAGGTCTGCCTGGGTGTATTAAATACAGAAGCCACCCTGGGGCTTGTGATCCAACTAGGAGCTCGGCTACAAACTCCCTCTGCTGTTTCCTCTGTTCTGGTTTTGTCTGATCAAACTCTTTCCTATCAGCTTTACCATGTGAAAAGGGGCGGGGTTGTCTGGTTCCAACCAAACTAGCAGGGAATTTTGCAAGTCGGAGACAATTGGAAGGGGTGGGGGGAAAGGGGCTCGTGTCTCTCCCCGATCATCAGGTGTGGGGGGGCTGGGCCCGATAGCAGCCATGAGGGTAAACAGTGAGGTGGCAAAGTTTCCAAATGACACAAAATTACTCAAAATTGTTAGGTCCAGAACAGACTGCGAAGAGTTGCAAAGGGATCTCACAAAACCTGGGGGGACTTGGCAACAAAATGGCAGATGAAATTCAGTGTTAAATGTCAGGTAACGCTCGTGGCAAAATATAATCCCACCAATACTTCCAAAATGATGGTGCCTAAATTAGCTGTTAGCCTTCAAGAGATCTTGGCGTCAAGCGCATAAGAACCCTCCTCCCTCTGCCTGTATCATCCTGAACTCACTCTCCAGCTTCAGAAGACTGAAAAAATTACCTCCAGTCCTCAGTGGGATTGACGCACCTGAATAATGTAGCTGTCAATGTGCAGGTCATGTGCCCAGCCCCCCTGAGGCTGGTGCCTACTTTGTGTCCCTACTGGCAGTCGCCTCAACACGTCAGGATTGCGGTACCCTGGCAGAGCGGGGTGGTCCCAGGGCTGGGAGAGTGCTGCACAGGGGAGCTGACACCAGGCCCTGGGCAAGTTGGGGGAGAGGGATCCCACAATTCCGGAAGGCTCCCAAATCCTTAAGAGCTGCCGGGAGCGCACCACACGGCACTCTGGCGGCGATTTAAAGGGCTCAGTGCTCTGGGTGCCACCGGAGCCCTAGGCCCCTTTGAATCATCAGGACCCAGGGCAGTTGCCCCCTTCGCCACCACCCCGTTGGTGGGCTTGGTGCTGGAAGGTAGGACTGGGGTGCAAGGCTTTGTGTGGGAACCCAGGACTGGAAGAAGAAGGGGTGTGGCACATCTGGATGGAGAGTACTGTTCAGGAAGCTAGCACTGAGCTTGGGGTCAGCACGTTTAGCCCTTTGATTTCCTATGAACCCCCAAGAACGGCCAGGACCTGCCATGCTGGGCTGCTCTCTGCTAAAGCTCTGCTCTGCTCTGGGTCCTGCAGGAAGGTGCCCATGTTTGGACTGGAGGCCATCTGGAGAAATGGCAAGGTGGTGGGTCACATCCGCAGGGCGGACTTTGGATTCGCCATCAACAAGACTATTGCCTACGGTTACATCCGGAACCCTGATGGAGGACCGGTGAGTATAGGGACCATAGTACCTCTTGGCCCCTATGACACCTCCGGCTGCGTGAGCCACCCCAAGTCTACCCAGAACTACTTCAGAATGGCTGTCGTGTGACTGAACTTGCGGCCCCTTCGAGCCTGGGGATTCTATGACTCTAAGAATTTGTTGCGATGTCACCAAGTCACCTCATTAGAAAAAAAAATCAAAACGCACCATTTTGGCAACTTATAAACCAAACAGTTTGTCTCAAAATGACTTTTCCTTTCAACGTTTGCTTCGGTTTGAACTTTAAATATTTTTAAAGTTCAGAAACAACAGGCACATGAAACAAAATGTTTCATTTCAGGGCAGACAAAATGTTTCGCTTGACCCAGAGCCAGCGTTTTCCTGATCTGTTTGGTTTGCTGAAAATTCTGACACATGTCCATGGCAAGTTGAATTGAAAATGATTTTAGATTCTTTGGGAAGGGTCAGCGGTCCAAAAAAAGTCAGCTACTGGCACGGTTCCAGTTCTCGATGTTTGGGGAGAGATGGGTCTTCAGGCGGGACATGAGTAGATACAGCCTAGCTTGGGAAACTTGTTTTGAGCGTAGGGAGCAGCTTTCAAGGAGGAGGGCTGGAGAATCAGACATATTGTGTTGAGGCTGACAGTGCTGGCAGAGTGCAGGATGCAGAGAGGGAAGCAGAAAGACATGAGGATGCACAGAGAGGAAGGAGCAAAATTATGCAGGGAGAATTCACATCCATGTGTGGGGAATGTGATGTTTCATTCTCTGAGTCAGAAGATTCGCAGGACGAGGGAGTGTAACATTTATTTTTGAAAACCTCACACACACTCATCTTTAAAGGGAAGCACAAGCATTAATTTGGGGACTGAAGGGGTTGCATGGTGCCCTCGCATCCCTTCACACAGTTCTTAGCTTGTATTAACAGGCCTAAGAGATTCCAAAGAGCGAGAAGTTGGAGCAGTTTAGCACCTGCTTTCTCTCTAGTGACTGTCATGCTGTTCTTTGGCACTGCCCCATCTCCCGACTCACTCATGGGTGCAAGCCACAACATACCTGCAACTCTGTGTTTCATTGCAACAGTTACTAGCCCTAGTTTGATCCTGGGAGTGTCTGTCCAATAGGAACACAGCAAGCACATAATCCAAATAGCCTCATCATATTTAAGATTTAAAAGGGGGCGCTCTAATGTGCTATAGATACTGAGATGATAAAATCGATACGGGGGGAGGACTAAAGATAAAATCCACAGGGACCAATTTAATCACATACAAATAGCAGGCAAATACTAGCTCATCAACTGGTGATTGGGTTTAATTCCCCTGTGATCACCTTGATTTTTAATCGGGTGGCAATAACAGTGCTCAGCTCTGCCCAGAGCCATGTGATTTGATAGTCCAGTTAGTTGCTTTCCTATTCCCAAGCCAATATCTCCCCTTGCCCATTGTTTCTCGGCATGGAGTATTCTTGCTTCCTTCCCTCCTGAACCTAGAAGAACTGATGCAGTGAACTGATGGACAGAGAGAGCCTTCCAGCCCCATCCCTTCGCTGTCCCGCTCTCTCCTGGCATCTTGTGACGTGACAGGCACCTGGAGCTGATGGAGCTGTAAGATCTAAAGGGCTTGGGAAAGAAGATTCTGCTGTTCTGCTTCATGCCTGATTGTTGGGCCCCACGGGCTTATGATTCTCTTGTGTGTGTTGTTGGTGGGGGGGTAAAGCAATGTAGCGAGCTGCCAGATAATATGGGATCATATCTCGAGGAAAAATCACAGCTCTCTTCTATCTGCATGCCCTGCACCTGGCAATCATTGCATTCCCTAGGAATTAGTGGGGGATCGTGATGAGGCTTTGCCTTTTGCGGGGCTGCCACTAACAGGGGAGAAAATGTATGTGGGGGGGGGGAGGGGGCTTAGGAACATGGTCCCAGGTACTTCCTAGAAGCCCAGACTTAATATACAACCCTCAAGTCTTCACATCCCATCAATTCTGTGGAAAGGAAGTTTCTTTTACACTGCAACTCACTATTCTCCAATGCCAATTTCCAGTAGGAGAGGTGAAATTTTAAAGGCTCCGGTCTTGTAGCTTTAAAATGAATGCCCGGTCGATGCTAGGGTAGCCAGAGGGAGGAGCTTAGCATTGCTGCAGTTCAGATGTGGCTTCTTCCTCCCACCCAGACACTGTTGACCTTGACAGAGGCAGCATGGAAAGAGGCATGAATGCTTCCAACAGAGAGAAGGACAAGAAGTGTGGAATCAGAGATTTTAAAAGTTGCCACATCAGGAGTTTGTTTGCTTTGAATCTCATTACACTGGAGCCTGCAGTGCAGGTTTGAAAGCACCTTGCACAGTTCTGGGCAGCCAGGCTGTCGGCTGCAGAACAGCCATAGAGCTGCATTGGGTATTACAGCCAGGTGCAGAGGGAGAGAGCTGACAGTGGAAGAAATACCACACAAACACAGCCGCTTGCGTTGTGCTTAAGGAAGCCACACTATGCCTCAGTTGCGATAGAGGATTTCCAGAGATGAGCACTTAGAATCATAGAACACTAGAGCTGGAAGGGATGTCAAGAGATCATCAAGTCCAGTGCCCTGCCCTCATGGCAGGGCTAAGCAGCATGTAGACCATCCCTGACAGGTGTCTGTCTAACCTGCTCTTAAATATCTCCAGTGATGGAGATTGCACAACCTCCCTAGGCAATTTATTCCAGCGCTTAACCAAGCTCACAGTTAGGAAGCTTTTCCTAATGTCCAACATCAACCTTCCTTGCTGCAGTTTAAGCCCATTGCTTCTTGTCCTGTCATCAGAGGCCAAGGAGAACAACCTCCCGCCCCCCGTGACACCCTTTTAGATGCCTGAAAACCTCTTTCATGTCCCCTCTTAGTCTTCTCTTTTCCAAACTAAACAAGCTCAGTTCCTTCAGCCTTCCCTCATAGCTCATGTTTTCTAGACCTTTCATCATTTTTGTTACTCTTCTCTGGACCTTCTCCAATTTTTCCACAGTTTTCTTGAAATCTGGTGCCCAGAACTGGACACAGTACTCTAATTGAGGCCTAATCAGTGCAGAGTAGAACAGAAGAATGACTTCTCATGTCTTGTTCACAGCACTCCTGTTAATGGATCCCAGAATCATATTTGGTTTTTTTGCAACAGTGTCACACTGTTGACTCACAGGGTATGGCTAGATTACAAGAGTTTTTCCAGGATACCGGACGTATCCTGGAAAATCTCTTCCGCATTAAGGGACGCATTTGCTCTTCTGCTTTTTTTTTCGGAAGAGCAAATGCACTCTTTTGGAAGCCCCTGTATTCCTCGTTCCACAAGGAATAAGGGGGCTTCCAAAAGAGGGGTTTTTTCCGAAATTTGGCCCAGTCTAGATGTTGGAAAAGCCTCTTTCAAAAATGTCGGAAAAGCCACTTCCAAAAAAAGGATTGAAAAAAGCAGCAGTGTAGCCATACCCATATTTACCTCGTGGTCCACTATTACCTCTAGATACCTTTTTGCAGTACTCCCTGCTAGACAGTCACATCCCATTCTGTATCTGTGAAACTGATTGTTCCTTCGTTTGTGGAGCACTTTGATTTGTCCTTACTAAACTTCATCCTATTTACCACCTACCATTTCTTCAGTTTGTCCAGATCATTTTGAATTATGACTCTATCCTCCAAAGCAGTTGCAACCCCTCCCAGCTTGGTATCATCTGCAAACTTAATAAGCATCCTCTCTATGCCAATATCTAAATCGTTGATGAAGATATTGAACAGAACTGGTCCCAAAACAGACCCCTGAAGAGCCCCACTTGTTAAGGCCTTCCAGCATGACAGTGAACCGTTAATAACTACTCGCTGGGAACAGTTATCCAGCCAGTTATGCACCCACCCTATAGTAGCCCCATCTAAGTTATATTTCCCTAGTTTATTGATAAGAAGGTAATGTGAGACCGTATCAAATGACTTACTTTTCAAGAGGGGTCCTGTTAATGAAATGGAAATGATTCTAAAAAATATCAAACTGTTCACCCCACCAGGAGTTCATCTACCTGCACATCTTCAAATGTGATCTATGCTAACAAGTGCCAGCAGTGCCCCTCTGCCATGTACATTGGCCAAACCAGACAGCCCCGGGGACAAAGGATAAATGGACACAAATCAAACATCAAGAAAGATAACATACAAAACCGAGTAGGAGAACCCTTTAACCTCCCTGGAGACACAGTAATGGATTTAAAAGTTGCCATCCTTCTACAAAAACCTTCAAAACCAGGCTACAAGGAGAAACAGCTGCAATTCATCTGCCAACAATCAGAGTAGGACTAAATAAGGATTTAGAATGGCACTCCCACTACACAGGCAATTTTTCCTCTTGATATTCACACCTCCCCATCAGCTGCTGGGAGTGAGCCACTTCCACCCTGATTGAACTGGCCTCATTAACTCTAGTCCTGGACTTGATAAGTAACCCCTTTCTTTGGATGTTCATGTGCGTGTGTCCGTGTCCATGTCTGTGTCCCTATCCCAGCCCATTTTCACTCCAATGCATCTGACAAAGTGAGTTTTACCCACAAAAGCTTATGACCAAATAAATCAGTGAGTCTTTCGGGTGCCACAGGGCTCCTCATTGTTTAAGCTGTTCTGTTACACTCTGGCACCCACTTGAAATCAGTTGCAAGCTAGAAGGTGAGCTGGAACAGTGCATTCTCCCTTGCCTGTGATATCAAAAGCAGGAGAGCTCTGGTGATAACAGAATTTGACCTCTGGTTTTCCCCCCCCCCCCATTAGTACCTAAGTAAGGTGCTGTTTATAGAAGCCTGCTACTGTGGGTCACATCTTTTAGCCTTTATCCTCTTCTAAGGCATGGCAGGGCAATTATCTCCATTTTACAGGTGGGAATATGAGGCACAGAGAAGCTAGTAAACTTGTCTATGATCACAGAGGGAATTTTTGGTGGAGTAGGGTCTTGAACCTCTGTCTCAGGCAAGCAGCCTGCCCACTGAGCCATTTCACAATTCAGCCTGTTACAATGAACAACCCTCTAACCCATTCTGGCTTCCAGGTGTCATGATATGATGCCACATGGTGATGTTTGGATACATCTTATCATGACAGGCTCTCACGATGCTTAAATACATCTAGTCCCACAAGCTCCCTTAGCAGCAACTGTAGGTATAAGCAGAGGGAGCCGGAGAAATAGGCTCTGGTGACTATACATGAATTTTTGCAAAACCTCTTCCATTCCTCTGGTCATTTTCACCATTGCTGGCACCCGGGGGCACTGTAGGCGGTAGTTGCAAATTATTACAGCAGCACCACCAGTAAACATTGTAGGAAAATATCAGTTTCCAGAGACCAAAGTCGATAAAACTGGAGCTGAGCTCTCAGGAGGGCAAGAGAGCCGTGCCAGGTTTGAAGCTTGTCAGAGTCAGGTGCTGCTTTTTTCTCTCTGAAGTGATGCTTCGCTCCCTCTTTGCCAGGGCTTGAGACCCTGCTGGCTTTCTGCAGAGCTGCCTCCAGCATGTTTTTTTTTCTCTTTAGCCACCAGTTCTCCTCCCATTGCAGGGAAAGGGAGTGGAAGAAAAAGCAGAGAGTATCTGCGTGCCAGCCCAGTGCTGTAGAGTTAACCCCTCACACGCACATGCAGACAAAACCTACGCTAGCCGTGATTCGGCTCCAGGCTGCATTCAGCCACTGGGATGCCCTTAAAGGATTCCACTTTGGGCCCAACTCTGAATAGATGCTCGGGTCACTTAGCTCGGCTTCCTTCCCTTTCTCTTTCATTAGCTTTGCTCTCCCCTCTATGAGCCTCCTCATTCCTCCCCAGAACTAACACGGGGCTCTTTCCTGACGCCCACGAGGCAGCAGGGGTGGATGTGAGGAGAGGGTTGGCCCCTCCTGTGTGTAAAGAGCTGGAGAGACAAGCAAGCATTCAGCTTGACCCCGCCAGGCAGCCCGGTTGCTCGGTGCTCCCCATTCAAACACCCACCATCGAGAATTCTTTAATTTGGCGGTGCCAGTGAAGTCATTTTCCAGAACTCTGCCCCCTCTGCCCTCGAGGGCCTTTTCAGGTGCCGTTAACCCCCAATTAATGCGATCAAGCCTGGCAATCAGCACGGCATTGCATACAAGTGGCCTCTCTGTATAGGCCCCCGACCTTGCCAGCTTCTATTGTGCGGCAAGCGCTGCTTTCAGTCGGAGGTGCCAGCTGGAGAGCCTCCAGCGGAAAGGCACAGTTCATCAAGCTGATGTTAATGTGCAGCCTTCATCTCTCTGCTCAGTACGATAACTCCCGCCTGATTACAGGGTAATTGCCGCGGCAGGAGGCAGCTGGGGGGTTTGCTTGTGCAGGGGCTTGATGCTGATGGATGCTGGTGCAGCTGCCCCGAAGCAGGACGGACGGCAGGAGACCTTTGGGCTGGCTTCTTTCCATGCTGCCGCGCGAGGACCAACGTGGGGTGACTGTGCCCAGCCGGGCAAAGGGCTCCAGTTCTCTGCTGCCCATTTAGCGCAGCCCCCAGCCCACAAGCTTCCTCCATGCTGGGGCTGACTAGCTCCCAGCCCCGTCAGGAGCACCCCCTGTCCACAATGGGCCCCCTGTGGGACTGGAGCAGCCCCCTGCCCATGGCCGGCGGGGAGCTGCTCCAGCCCCCACTGGTTACCGGTCAATCAGAAGCAGTAAGCACCACACTTTTAGGGTGATGCTTATGGGTTAACCATTCACATCCCTACTCTGTACACCAGGGCTCCCTTGTGGCTGAGGCTTTTCACCTGAGGATGAAGGCTCCGATTACTCCCTAATGCTACACCCCCTCACTGTTAAGGGGGCTGCCGAGGCAGAGGAGGTGAACAGTAGGCAAAGGCAGAGGGCCGAGCGAGGAATATTCTGGAAGCCAAAATTCCAGCCGCCCCTGAATTGTTGACACAGCCCAGCCAGGCAGCTCGAATGGCTCACACTCTGAGGCGTTTATTGCGTTGAAGCTCTCTGTGCTAGCAGGAAGTTTAGACTCGAAATTAGACAAAGGTTTCTAATCATAAGAGGAGTGAAGTTCTGGAACAGCCTTCCAAGGGAAGTAGTGGGGACAAAAGACCTAGCTGGCTTTAAGATTAAGCTAGATGGGTTTATGAAGGGGATGGTTTGCTGGGATAACATGATCTTGGCAACTAATTGACCTTTCACTATCGGTGGTAAATAGGCCAATGGTGGGATGACAGGAGTTACTATGGAGAACTTTTCCTGGGAGTCTGGCTGGTGAGTCTTGCCCACATGCTCAGGGTTTAGCTGATCGCCATATTTGGGGTCGGGAAGGAATTTTCCTTCAGGGTAGATTAGCTGAGGCCCTGGAGGTTTTTCGCCTTCCTCTGTAGCATGGGCACGGATCACTTGCTGGAGGATTCTTTGCATCTTGGGGTCTTTAAACCATCATTTGAGGACTTCAATATCTGAGATATAGGTGAGAGGATTATTCTAGGAGTGGGTGGGTGAGATTCTGTGGCCTGCATTGTGCAGGGGGTCAGACTAGATGATCATAATGGTCCCTTCTGACCTTAAAGTCTATGAGTCTATGAGACTAAGGCCCGCTAGCTAAAGTCGTGTTCACTGCAGGGCTGTGGCCCTGTGTCTGGTGGGTGCACACCGGCTCCAGGGATTTTCAAATCGATCAGAAAATGCTTCTGAGTGGATGCAAAGGCAAGTGTCTCATCACATCCATGGGTGGCCGGGCTTGGACAAGTGGCCCTTGTCTGCAGCAGCATAGGTGACTCATGGTGGCACACGGGTGGTGCACCCCCCCCCATTCCCTAACCAAAACTTAATTTGTTAAAAGGGGTGCTCCCTCCCGGTCCTCCCTGCACCCCCTCCTCCTGCAAGCACCAGGATCTCCAATGCAAGGGATGCACTGTCTCCTCATGCTCAGTGCAGTGCAGCCCAGGGGGGAGCAGTGGGAGGAGGAAGGGGAGGAGCTGCTTTTCTAACAGGTCTGTTTCCAGATGGTTATATCCATAATACGCTCTGCAGTGACCCAGCTGCTTTGAAGTATGCTCAGCCCAATTTCCATTCCTTTGCCTGGTTTTCAATTCTGTTTGCTTTCCATTCTGTTAAACAAAATGGTGCTTTTAAAATTGACCTTCCTCTCCTTTGAACTCTCTGGCCAGGGCAGGAATGGGAGCAGCACCAGACCCGGCAAAAGAACTCTGTCCTCTAGCTCTGTATGTATCCCTAGCTCAGGCGCTGGCGGCTTCTTCGTACTGTGCTTGGACAGGAGTGTCTGTTCTCCATGGCTTGCTGACCCATCTGATGTGGCTGTGAAGCCGGCAACCAACAGTTGTGGCACGGAGACCTGGAGGTCCTGGCCTGAGCCCACCAACTCTTGCCACGTGGTCATAGAATCATAGAACCATAGAATACTAAGACTGGAAGAGGTCATCAAGTCCAGACCTGTGCCCTCATGGCAGGACCAGGCACCGTCTAGATCATCCCTGACAGATGTCTGTCTAACCTGCTCTGAATTATCTCCAGTGATGGAGATTCCACAACCCCCCTCAGCAATTTATTCCAGTGTTTAACCACTTTGGCAGTTAAGAAGTTTCTCTTAATGTCCAACCTAAACCTCCCTTGCTGCAATGTAAACCCACTGAGAGACAGTAAGAGGTGAGAGACAGTAAAGGCCTTTGGACATTCTCAATCCAGACTGGAGTTGAATCAGCAATTTGGAAGCAAAAGGTGACAGAGCCCAATGCTCTTCATCACCCTGGCATTGATAGCAAACCTCCAAACACGCTGTCGCAGCCCAGCAATGTTCTTGGCCATGCCCACTAAACCCTGCCAGGTTTGTTTAACACATTGGGAGAGCTATGTGGGGCAGCCCCATGTCTCACTGCCTCTGTCCTGTCCCCACTGCAGGTCTCCCTGGAGTTTGTGAAGAGTGGTGAATACAAGCTGGAGAGGATGGGAGTGACCTACCCTGCCACGGCCTATACCAAGTCGCCGTTCGATCCAGAGAACAAGAGAGTGAAGGGGATCTACTGAGAACCTGGGACTGTAGTTGGAGAGGGAATCACACACCAGTGCCGGGGAAAGGCTGAGGGAGGGACATGGACATTAACAGCTGACTATCTAGACTCCCGCTCCAGCGTTGACTTGGCATCTTCCAAAGCCCCCAAATGTAGCTTCACTATAGGACTGTACCATTGTGTCTGCCCAGCCCCAGAAGGACGCTTCACATTCTCAGTGGCCCTGTCCTCGGCACTTAGCTCTTTCATTGTACTGGAAACAATAAAGCTCATGGGGGTGCTGAAAAACATGGTCCGGTGCATGCTCCAGTCTGCTTGCAGCTCTCCTCCATTGGGCGCACTTAGGCCCCATGTGCTACCCAATGACATAAATGGTTTTGATGGAGAGGAGAAGATTTTGCTACCCTTCCTTGCCTTTGATCTATAGCAGCTCTCCAGCTCTGGGTGTACCGCCAGGGCTCTTGTGCACATTAACCCTTCAAGGATATTTAGGGAAGGACACGTGCTCTACCGTCTCCAGAACGACAAGAGCAAGAAGATCTCAAACGGCCACATTCCCCTTCCCCCAGCAAAGCCAGTGTGCAAGGACAGTCCTCAGGGTGTGTCGGGGATCAAATCCACTCCCTTCAGCTTGAGTCTGGGGCATGGCACGGCCGCACAGCTGGTAGCATGTCTGGGCATTGGTTGTTTAGGACATCTTAAAGGATTTCCAGGGTCACTGGGGGGGGCGGACAAAGGGAGAAGCTGCCCCAGGGCCCAGCGATTTAAAAGGGCCTGGAGCGCCCGGCTGCCACCACTACGTTGGCCAGAGCCTGGGCCCTTTAAATCGCCCCTGGAGCCCCTCGTGACAGGTAGTGCTGAAGGGCTGGCTGGAGGAGGCTAGTCCCCATTCGCCCGCTTCCCCTCAAGGCCCGCCCCTCCTGGGGAGTCTGGAGCCACCTCCTCCCAGGGCCCGGCGAAGTTTCTCATCAGCTCTGAGAATTTCTCTTTGGACTGCCTGCCTGCTATGCCAACCCGTGTTGCTCCGTCTGTCTATGCATCCCATAGTCTTTCCTCAGCGGGTTGCAAAAGGGGGACAGAGCAGGTGTTACCACTGCAACTATAGGAACGTGTAAGGACCACATAAAATGTCACGGGGCGCACCCCGAAAGGAAGAACGTCAGAAGGCTGGCTTCCAAGCTTGGACTCTCCCACGCGCTCCCACGTGAATTGCCGGCAAATCCCGGATGTGCCTCACACAAGTGAGTGAAAATGTGGGGAAGGATGAGCTGGCAGATGAGTGTCTGTGTTACATGTATGCAAGGGGCGCTCTCATGCGTCAAGCAGGGATTTGGGTCTCTCTTCCCCAGTTGCTTAGGAACGGGTTAGGCTGATAAGCAATGGGCTCTCTCCTGAAAGAGAAGGGGGTAGAGCTCATGCCTTCAGGACTGGGTGTCCTAGCCCTTTGGAGAGTTGTGGGCTTCAGTGTGCTGCTTGCTGTGGATTTTCATTGGACCATGAGGAGGCTGTTCTGTTTATACGGTGTCACTCTTGGCTGGTTCCAAATGTGCTGCGCATATGCATGCGGCCCCCAAGGGAGTTATGAGAGCTTTGCTGGAAAGCCCTGCAGGCCTGCATATGGATTAACTTGTTTAAAGAGGATCTGCTGATCTAGCCTCCTTCCTCCCGCCCCCTAATCACACTAGCACCTTCGGGGCCTGAGATCAGCAAGGCACTTAACCTTGGGCTCAGCTTGGAGCTCCTGCTTCACTCCCTTTGGTGTGAGTCGGGTGTGAAACATCAGGTGCTTTGCTGAGTAGGATGGCCGGAGCCAACATGCCCTGTTCCATTGCAGGGGTCTCAAATATGTGCAGTGTTGATGGCAGACAAAGAAACCTTCCTCCTGTGAGGAGGCCAGTCCTCCCTCTTGGTACGCACCTGGATCTCTTGTCTCCAGCAGAGATGTGAGGCCATTGCCAGGGGACTGGCTACTAAAATGCTGCTGCCCTTGTCCCAGCAGAGATGCCTTCTCCAGCCAAAGGACAGAGATGGGCCGAGCTTCAATGGCAGGTTCCGGCGATTGTCGCCCACGTCGCCTGGCTCAGCAATGCAAGGGGCTACCCATAGAACAGCCGTATTTTGTATTTGAACAGGATGGGCTCTGGAAAGGCATTTGCTAATCTGGGTAAACAGTTACAAATTCCCAGCTGGGGCTAGACCCCTGACTGTAGACTAAAAAACAACAAATGGTCTGGTAGCACTTTATAGACTAACAAAACATGTAGATGGTATCATGAGCTTTCGTGGGCACAGCCCACTTCTTCAGATGACCGGTGTGCCCATGAAAGCTCATGATACCATCTACATGTTTTGTTAGTCTATAAAGTGCTACCAGACCATTGGTCTGTTTTGTGTAACAGACTAATTTGGCTATCCCCTGAAACTCCTGTAGACTAAAGGAAGCCACATGCCGAGGTGGTGGTCCACAGAGCTCTTCAGAGGGGAGTTCAGTCACAAATCTGTCCATACCAACAGCTTCTGGAGCCCACTGGAGTGACACTCATTGATTTCAGTGACCTTTGGGTCAGGCCCTTAATTGTTCACTGGACACATGCTGGGGGTTAGCTTGTTTCTGGCAGATGCTTAAACAGGGGTGGTTTAAACCTGGGTCCCATTTACACACATCCCCAGAATGTGGGGAAGGCCAGGGTGGAAATCTGACAGAAGATTCAGCATTGGGCCCATTGCTGCTTTCTGGATGCATTTCCTATCCAAGTGTCCTCTGGCCGTTCCACGCTGTCAAAGTTCAGTTTGGCCTTTTTGTCTCATAGAATCCTAGAATCCTAGAACTGGAAGGGACCTCGAGAGGTCATCGAGTCCAGTCCCCTGCCCTCATGGCAGGACCTAACTGCCTAGATCATCAGTGATAGATATCTATCCAACCTGCTCTTAAATATCTCCAGTGATGGAGATTCCACAACCCCCCTTGGTAATTTATTCCCGTGCTTAACCACTCTGATAGTTAGGACATTTTTCCTAATGTCCAACCTAAACCTCCCTTGCTGCAGTTTAAACCCATTGCTTCTTGT
The DNA here is from genome assembly GCA_032595735.1 of Pelochelys cantorii. Classification (NCBI taxonomy): domain Eukaryota; kingdom Metazoa; phylum Chordata; order Testudines; family Trionychidae; genus Pelochelys; species Pelochelys cantorii. Next base: position 10,361,972 of record CM064347.1, read on the forward strand.
TCTGTCATCAGAGGCCAAGGAGAACAACCTTCTCCCCCCACCCTCCGTGACACCCTTTTAGATACCTGAAAACCGCTATCATGTCCCCTCTCAGTCTTCACTTTTCCAAACTAAACAAGCTCAGTTCCTTCAGCCTTCCCTCATAGCTCATGTTTTCTAGACCTTTAATCATTTTTGTTGCTCTTCTCTGGACCTTCTCCAGTTTCTCCACAGCTTTCTTGAAATGTGGTGCCCAGAACTAGACACAATACTCCAATTGAGGCCTAATCAACGCAGAGTAGAACGGAAGAATGACTTCTCATGTCTTGCTCATAGCACTCCTATTAATGCATCCCAGATCATGAAACAGTGTCATACTGTTGACTCACATTTACCTTGTGGTCCACTATGACTCCTAGATCCCTTTCTGCAGTACTCCTTCCTAGACAGTCGCTTCCCGTTCTGCATGTGTGAGATTGATTATTCCTTCCTAAGTGGAGCACTTTGCATTTCTTCCTATTAAACTTCACCCTGTTTACCTCAGTCCATTTCTCTAGTTTGACCCTATCCTCCAAAGCAGTTGCAACCCCTCCCAGCTTGGTATCATCTGCAAATGTAATAATTGTACTCTCTATGCCAGCGTTTCTTAAACTGTGTTCCGTGGTACACCGTGCCACAAGACAGTCAGAGGTGTGCCATGGGGAACAACAGAATTCAAAATGGCCACCTTTAAAGGGGCAGGTGACTTTTTTTTCTCAATAACTTTTCCTCCGACCTTTTTCTTTTTTTTTTTTGCTTAACAAAAAATCCTCGGTGTTCCTCATAAAAAAATTATTATTTGGTGTTCCTCAGTATTAAAAAGTTTAAGGAATACTGCTCTATGCCAATATCTAAATTGTTGATGAACATATTGGACAGAACAGGTCCCTAAACAGACCCCTGCGGAACCCCACTTGTTATGCCCTGCCATGCTGATGAAGACTCAATTTTTTGGTGGTGTCAACCCCATTGATGTCAGTATGGGCAAAGGCGAAAGCCTAGCTGGGGAAGGCAAGCCCTAATGCCTTCTGCCTGAGGCACCGCTCCTGGACCCAAGCCTTTCCCACTGCCAGCCCAATCACAATCCTTCCTGTCTATGTGGAGGGCCAGGGCTGCCACACCATGGCCCCATCCCTTCCCTAGTGGCTGGGGGAATGGCCCCAGCCTTCAGTGGTCAGGCATGTATGCAGTTTGGGAAGGCTATGCCTTCCTTTTCCTATATTACCGCCTGCCCATGGACATCAATGAGTTCACACCAGTGCTGCATTTGGCCTAGAATCTCCATCATCTTTATCAATCCCTTTGGCTCTGCCAGAATATTCCAGGTGGTCACTCTGCAGCCTCCCTTCCTGCCCCGCAATGAGCAACCAACAGTGTCAGTCACCCAGGATCGAACCCAGTAGATGGCAGTCGCAGGCGCAGCCCCCAGCAAGAGCCCCCCTGCGCTCATTTTGGCGCAACAGTTTTCACTGCAGACACGCAACCAGCGGATTCTAAATCGTGCAGGGGAAAGGTGGGAGGATTCCAGCCTCCACTGCCTACCTGCTTCACTCATTTACAGAGAGACTTGAGAGGAGCCCAATCCCTCTTGAGCCTTGCCTGCATTTCAAGTGGGATAAAGAACGCTCCTTTCAGACCCCTGCCATGGTCACACTGCCGTATCGGTGCTATGGCAGAACCCAGAAGACATATGCCGCCCCGACATGAGCCCCTGGACCTCAGCACCACAGCATGCTCCTCCTGGGCCATGAACAAGACCATCCCAGAATTAGGGGCCAATCAATGCTGAGCTGGGCCATAGAGAGGCTCCCAGTGGTGTGGTCCCTTTGCACAGACTCCAGTACTGTGCAAACCGTGAATGTTTGCTCTAAATCCCAGCTCACAGAGGTTCCTCACCCACTGGCTAAGACCTTAGATTTTAAGCCATGTATTTTTTTAAACATCGTGGCTGCATTTGGAGCCTCTGGACACAAGCCAGCAAATGGTTACACGCCAGGCAGAGTGAGGGGCCTAGTCTCTTGGTCTCCTTTCAACGTCCTTCCCTGTCTTTATGATCTGCACACTGCTCTGTTGGGAATGGCTGTGGCTTGTGGTGCAAGGAGCCGTGTGGCCCTGGGCAAATCGCAGCCATTCTCTGTGACTCCCTCGCTTGGCGGAAGACACTGAGGGTATGTCTACCCTGCCACCCTAGTTCGAACTAGGGTGGCTAATGTAGGCATTCGAACTTGCAAATGAAGCCCGGGATTTAAATATTCCTCCTTGCAGGAGGAATAACGGTAGTTCGAATTGGGAGCTTTAATTCGAACTACCTAGTCCGTGCCGCATGTAGCCGCGGGCAGGTAGTTCGAACTACGGGGCATTTAAAAATGGCAGCGCCTGGGAACATGCAAATGAAGCCCAGGATATTTAAATCCCGGGCTTCATTTGCAACTTTGAATGCCTACATTAGCCTCCCTAGTTCAAACTAGGGGGCTAATGAAGACATACCCTGACTGGCTTTTGGAAAGTGCTTTGAGCTTCTCCGATGTCAAGTCAGCCATGACTGCCAGGCAGTCCACGGAGGGCGATGTCGCTAGCGACTCATGACCCCACATCTGCTCCCATGGAAGCCAGTGGGATTTTGCCTTGCCCATTCATCCTGCACCCCTCACATCCTCACTGGGAGTCACTCCACTTGTGCAGCCTGTCGTTTCTCCCGGGACTGAGCTGTTGCAGTTTGCACCTGCTTTGGAAAGGAGAAAAATACTTGGATGGGGCATCCACCTCACCCTGGGCCAAAAGGAGAGACAGGGGAGGAAGCAGGGAGCTTGCCACTGATTAGAAGCAGGCTCAGAGGGTTAGGAATAAGCAGGGGGCCAATACAAAGCCCAGCACAAGGAGTAGTAGCAAGGAGGCTACACCACTCCCTGAGTGGAAAGAATTGAGGCTGGCAAACCCAGAGAGGGGAAAGCCAGATATGCAGAAAGGGCGGGAATGGTGGAGAGGTCTCGGCTGCTTGTGCCCGGGTCCCTGGGCTGGAACCCCGTGTAGAGAGTGGCCCTACGTTCCCTGACAGCCACGGCAAAGTCGCCAGGTGTAAAGGGCACCACTCTTCTTGTGAGTGCCCCTCTGTGGCCGAGGGGAGTCTTGTAGTCTCTCTGCCTGGCTGTCTGCAGGAGAGGAAGTGTCCAGTATGTGTCCTGGGACCAGGTTTCTTCTTACCCCCCCGTTGTGGCTTCTGGGGGCTGCGCGGGACTCAGGCCTGCCCACTACTCTGGGTCCCAGCCCAGGGACCCTGTAAGTAGCAGTTGTCTGCTGAATATCAACGGAGTCTGTTGCTGTCACATTCCCTGGCCACTTCTGCAGGAAGCTGCTCTGTCCAGCCCTTTCTCTCAGGCTTTGTGGTTAAGTTCTCCCTGGACCCTGTCCAGGGTTCTGCAAGGTGTTGTCCTTGGCTTACAGGCTAGTCTTCAGCCTGTGGACCTGGTTCTGACCAGGTCTGAAGTCCAGCTCCCACTCGGAGATGTCTGAAGTGCTGCTGCTCTTTCAGTCAGCCCTTAGATCTGGCTGGGTTGAGCTCCAGCAAGGAACTGCCAGACCCTGGCCCAGCAGCTTCTTTTATATCGGCCTGCTGCACTCGGATTGGCCACTGCAGAGGCCGCCACTCTATCCTGCTTGGAGGACCTCTCTTCTGCTCCTGTCTCTGGGACATGGTGTGGCAAGGCCTTCAGCCTCCAGCATGGATGTCGGGGCCTAGTCCACCCCATCACACCAGGCCACTGGAAAGGCCAGCCAGTGGGTCTGGAAGGACTGTGAGTGCCCTGCAAGTGGAGGGCCAAGCCACAAGAGGAGCCTGCAGACTCAGAAGTGAGGAGCCACAGGGGGGACAGACACCGCTGGAGGGGCAATGTCTGGCACAGCTAATTCCCAGCATGGCCAGCAGGAGGTACCATTCACAGTGAGTGGACCCCAGGACCGAGCCCAATCAGGCATCTGACTTAGTGCTTGCACCTTCCCATCCTTGTGCATCTTGAAATTAGCACCCAGCTGGCCCTAAACCTCGCGGCATCCCAGTCTGCCATGTAGTCCGCCCGGCCATTCCTGTTGGTGGAGAGGGCAAGGGGCTCTGATGTTGCTTGTGCGGGCATCAGACCGACCTGGAAAGGGCTCTCCCCCGACCTCAGACGAGTGAGGATTGTCAGTCGCTGCTACGGGCATGTGATGGGCGGCACCTTTGTCACCCTGGCCCAGGGGCCAAGAGCAGTGATGCTGGCACAATTTTTAGGGCGGGGGGTGCTAAGTTGCATTCCTTTAATCCCATCCGTGCCCCTCACCACGCCATGGTGGGGCCACAGATGGGGGCAGTTGTGGAGCCCCAGGTGTGGGGCCAGCACCATGGGGCAGGGTGACCAGGACCCTGATGCTGGTGGTTGGGACCCCAGGGCCTGCAGCAGAGCTCCTGGGGCTGGTGGCCAAGCCCCTGGGTGCAGGCTGGGGGGGCCCATCCCTGGCCAACCGTGGAGATGCCGGTGCATCCCTACTTCCTGCACCCAAGGCCAGGAGAGAACGCTCCATCTCTTCTCTGCGCAGTTGTGTGTCATGGACTGCAGGGGACTGTGTCACAGGATGCCAGGGCACAGGGTGCTGGGAGCAAATGGACGTCTTTCCAGAGGACCAGTGGGCTGCATGCCCCATGCCCCTCCCAGTGCTCTCAGGGCTTCTCACGTCCTCCCAGGATGCAACTCGCTGAAGTGAATCCAGACCCGAGGGGGAAAGGGGAGAAGATCGTCACATCTTGCACTTGGACTTCGCAGAAACCTTCAGCCTCCTCTCTCTCGGGAGGAGATGTTCTCTGAGCATGGGAAGGGGCGGGGGGGACGGCCTTCTCTCCAGCGGTGACTCACAACCTTAATTAAAGGAGCAAACCAGCAGCGTGACTGGCGGGGCTTTCGATACCCCCTCCCGTTCCTCCTCACCAGGGTCCAGCCTAGCCACGAGCGCGCCAGGAGCTGAATGAATTTGCTGGTGTCGGCTCAGTAAGAAATACCTTCTCTCTGCCTAGGGGCAGGCAGCTCGTGTCAACACAGCAGCAGACGGTCTTTGCCCCGGGGTAAGGAGGTAGCCAGGGGGTCTCTCCCCGAGTCATTAGCTTAATAATTGTTTATAGATTTGAAGTCCAGAAGGAACCATTAAGCTATTTCATCTGACCGTCTGCCTAACGTGAAGCTGAGATGGCTGTGGAGGGATTCAGGCCCACACCCCCAAAGAGCTGCAAGCTAACCCTGCAGAGCAGCGGCCTTCAAACCTTTTTTCAGGTGACCCAGTTGAAGAAAACTGTTGATGCCTATGACCCAACAGAGCTGGGGCTGAGGGGTTTGGGGTGTGGGAGCTGGGAGGGGGGAGGAGGCAGAGGGTGGGGTGAGGGCTGCAGGATGGGGCTGGGAATGAGGGGCTCAGGGTGTGGAAGGGTCTTTGGGCTGGGGCATGGGGTTGAGATGTGGGAGGGGTCAGGGCTCTGGGGTGGGATCAGGGATGAGGGGTTTGGGGTGCGGGATGGGGGCTATGGGCTGTGGGGGCTCAGGGCTGGGGCAGGGGACTGGTGGCACCCAGTCAGTGGCACAGCAGGGGTGCTAAGGCAGCTTCCTGTCTGCCCTGGCATCACAGAGTGCGCTGCTCCCCAGAAACAGCAGCAGCAAATCTGACTCCTAGATGGAGGTGCGTGAGCAACTCCATGCGGCTCTCACCCATAGGCACTGCTGCCCCAGCTCCCATTGGCCAGTTCTTGTCCAATGGAAGTGCGGAGCTGATGACTGGGGCAGGGGCAGCATGCCAAGCCCCGTGACCCACCCTGGCTAAGAGCTGGACCTGCTGCTGGTCACTTCTGGGGGGGCAGGGCGGTGTCAGAACATAGTGGCACTAGCCTAGCGGTTTTCAAAGAGCGGGTCACGACCCAGCCTTAGCATCACTGATGGGACTTTTAATGGCCCACTCGGCCATGCTGACCAGAGCCACCGGGATCCCTGGGAGGCTGAGCAAGGAGACCCAGCGCCGGACATTTCACAACCCAGTACTGCGTCACGACCCGCACTTTGAAACTCCTGCTGTAGATTGCCTGGCTGGGCGACATTGCTCCTGTACTCCGTCCCCAGGAAAGCTGCCCCATTTCTGCTCTGCGACGAGTCTAGGAACTGTGCAGAACAACTCTCAAATCGAAGGGAATAGGCCAGCGTCGGATAAGGGTTCCATCGGCCTGGGCCCGTTGCCCAGCTTTGGGCAGACACAACTGGCTGCTGGCAACACGAATCCCCCCCTGCTGCCTTTCTTCTTTCTAAGAGCAGGGAATTCAGGTTGGAAATGTGAGTTCCTCTGCAGCGTGGCTGCCCTTTAAATGACCGCCAAGACTTCTGCCGAGATCCGGAGATAGGATCATGCCCTGAAGGTCATTGCTGCCCTGCCTGAATTGTTAACACAGAGCTAGTTCTTCCACAGACTGCCTGTCTGTCCTAGGGGAAATCACATAATCTCTCTAAACCTTAGTTCTCATCTGTAAAATAGGAATAATCCTTCCAGGGCTGTTGGGTCTTCAGGGCAGCGATTGCATCTCACTGTTTGTTTGTCTAGTACCTAGCAAAATGGGGCCCTCATCTCAGTTGGGGCTGCTTGCTCCTATATAATAATAGTCCTGTTTCTTGCACATGACATGAACCGGTTATTTTCACTTTCTCTTTATGGTCAGTTTCACTTCCTAGTTCTCATGCACCTTGCTCAAGACTGTGGGGTTTACAGCACCACAGGGGAATGTTTCAGTCCCTGTTTTTATTGGAAATTTAAAAATATAACCATATTTTTGACAATATATTCTGTTAGCATTATCTTTCCTCCAACCTTTACCTGTGCCGCCCACCTTCTTTCTAAACCAAACCAAAATAATGGGACAGACCTCATGATCACAATGTTTCCTACTGGCTTTAAAATCTATGAAAATTTCTTGACAGTGTATCTTTTAAATTAAGCTGTAGATGTAAGAAAGACAGAAGATGTGTGTTCCTGTCCATGCTGTGCTTAAACACCATGCAAGGGATTAACTGTGTGCTGGGTAGAGATAATGCAGCTTTATCTTCCTGAAAGAAACTGCTACCACTTGAGAATTTTGAAAAAGTGTTTTGCATCTTCCATGCAAAACTAGTCCAAGCAGATTGGATTCTTCATTTCAAAATGAGACACTTGCTTCTTTTGAAATAGGACTATCAGGCTGAGCTGTTTTTGCAAAAGCCTGCCCTGCCAGTTCTGAAATGCTCTGCAAGGTGGGAAATCTTCCTAACCTATGCTTGGTCACCGTAAAGAGATTTAGTGGGAGCAAATCTGATTATTAAAGGGATAGAGTAAAGCTGAGGGGGTTTTTGCAAGTAAAACCCATCTGGAATCTTTTAAAGCTGGGCGGGAATTGGATTTTCCATTTCATGGGACATTTCAGAATTTCAGAATATTTTTCCATTCCGAAACAGAATGACAACCAGCCAACCAACCAAAGTAAATTGAAATTTCCTGCCAAATGAAATTCTGAAAAAAAATTATTTGGGGTTGATCAAAAGGTTTCTATAAAATTGAAATGTTTCATTCTCACATTGACGTCTTACTTTATAATACTTTAAAAAATGAAGCAGACAATCAAAATGTTCCATTCCAAAAGGTTTGCCCATATCAAAATGCTGTGTTCTATTATGTGAAATTTCACCTAAAGTGACATGTTTCAGCAGAAAGTTTTGACTTTAGGAAAGCGGCATTTTCTGAGGGCAAGATGTTTCATAAGAAAATGTCCAGCTAGCCCTACAAATGTGTAGCTAGAATGGAGACATCCTCTGCATAGTGCTATATAGAGATGTACAGGCTGAACCTCTCGTCCGGCGCCCTCGGGATCTGACTGGTGCCAAATCAGAGAATTTGCTGAACCATGGCAAGTCAGTATTCTCTAGCAGCATGACCAACACTTCCACTGCTTACTGGTCTCTTAAAAGATATTTAGAGGTGAATTAGAGCTAAATAACAGCACAGAACCCTGAGAGCCAGGACTGGTGGCTGGAAACAAACTTCGTGGGACCGCAGGAAACTTGGCCGCACCCATAAAAAGTAGACATCCAGCTAACTAACATCATGCCGGACCACGGATGTTGCCGGACCAGAGAGTGCTGGACTAGAGAGGTTCAGCCTGTATCATCCATCCCCCAGGGCATTCACATATCACCCTTACCCGAGAGGCGTGTGCTTTTTTGCAGCATTCCATGCAATCAGTGTCCTCCTGCAGAGAGAAAACTCATGCTAGGGAAGCCATGGGCAACCTGGGCTAGTGAGTGGCCGCACAAGTGGCCCTCCTTCCTCTCAGGGGGCTGCAAGATTGTCATAACCAAGACACTTTCCCGGGACAGGGCAGTTCTGCTCACTGCGCTTGTATACCTAGAATGTATGGGGGCAGGGAGGCAGGGGTGGGCGACGGAACCATAGCAACGCTGTGATTGGATGCAGGGGAGTGCCCGGCTCTCACAATCAGTGTTGTGTGCAACCCACCCGCACCTCACTGCACGGGCCCTGGCTTTATGGGCGACTCACTTTAGTAAATCCGGTAGGAAAAAAACCGATGTGGATGGAAATCAGCAGAATCTGGCCACCCTGTGCATGGGCCATGGTAACAAAATGTCTCGCGGGCCACACCTACAACCCCGACGGGCTACTGGTTGCCCACCACTGTGCTGGGGAGTCTTGCTTCATTCTCTGCATTGTCTGGTTGTTTCCTTTTACCGCAAAGCCCATCTGGAGATCTGCTGCAGACAGTGAGTCTGCCATGTACCCCCAGCTCCTGATGCCACCCCTAACTTGGGGAGGTGAGGGGCTGTGAATCCGGACATGAGCTGCATGGTACGTGGGAGCGCCATGCTCCCCCTGGGATCCAGCTGGGTTTCTGGAGAGGGCTGCTGGAACGGTGATGAGGCAGGAGGGAAAGAGGCAGGAGGGAAGCGTTCCTTTGGGAATAGCAGTGTGACCGCGGCTGGGGTTCTGTTGTAGAAGTGATGAGTGATTAGGGCCCCTTGTGCAGAGGCCTTTTTAGAAGCTGTTGTTGCAATAATTATTTAAACCTCAATCAATCCATCAATCAGTCCATCCCCAGCCCAGAGATGGCTCCGTCTCAGGCATGGTTAGTAGGCTGGGAAGGTGTGTGTAAATGTGGCATTACCTTCGACAGGGACCATCGCACCCAGCGGTTGACTCTGGTTGCTCCAAGGTATCTCAAAGGCTACCTGGCCACACCCCCAGGCTGTAGGAAATGGATTGCAGGAAGGGACTTAACCCTTTCTCTGCTCTGCCCGGTGGCTGCCCACAGCTCCCTGCCTCCTTGGCTGTAAGGGTGACATTAGCATGTCTGTCCCGTGCTTGATCCATCCCTGCTGTGCCACCCCGTGGAGGGATCTTGGAGCCACCAGCACAGGGGGTCACTGACAGAACAGCCACAGGGGTGGCCTCCTTCACCGTCCTTACGCTCTGTGGAGAAGTGTGTGGAGGCCCCTGGCCGAGCTCCGCTTCCCAGGGCAGGTGTGTGCCAGCACTTCCTGCAGGTCTGCGGAGCGCACGATGCTGCCCATCTGGGCTCCTGGAAAGGGAAGCACCCCAGGGCTCCTCTCAGAGCCAAAATCCCCCATAGCTTCCAGCCCTGGCCAGTTCTGACACAGCTGAACCGGGGCAAGGCGAGGAGGCCTCAGCCCAGATTCCTCCGGGGCGGCTTTGGGGCCAGTGTCCTCCCCCACCCGTCGAAACCTGCCTGTGCAGGCCCGATGCCACTAGCCACTGTGGAAAGATGGCAGCGGGGGGGGGGGGGGAGGGTGGGCAGGTCTCCGGCTCACCTGCCTTAGGCCACCTATCACAATGCCTGTGGCGCTACAAACAGGGTCTTCAATGGGCCAGAAGGCTCCTTGTGCCAGCTCTTTGGCTGGGCATGGGAGGAGGTTGACATCAGCGAGGGAGCTGTCCTCAGTCAAGGGGGTGGGGGCGCTGTGAGGGGCAGGCTCACCCAAAGAGCGGGAGGGAAGAAGGAGAGCGCTGCTCACCCTGATGCAGCCAGACAGGATGAGGGGATCCGCTTTACTTCAAACCCTGCCTGCACTGGGCCTGCCCCAAAGCAGCTTCCAAGTGCCCTGGGGATCACAGGAAACACGGCCGCCCCTGTGCGGAGGGAAAGGCCCATGTCCAGGCTGGAACACCCTCACCAGCTGCTGGCAGCAGGAGCTGCTCCCGGCTTGGCTCGCAGCAGCGTGCACACTGCGTGGTGCTCTGGGAGCCCGCGATTGGTTACCCGGGTGCCAGGGGCTCCAGTGCTGCCCGAGCCCGGCCCTCCTATGCAGATGCTGGCACCGCGGCACTAGGCCACAGGTATGATGCAGAGCAGGGATTTTTCTCACTTCTTTCCCCCCTGCTCTGATAGGCTTCCCGGTGCAGCCGCAGACCCAGAACTTCGCGCTGAGGACTTGATGAGACAGAGCTGCCTGGGCAATTCCAAGGGTTTATTCTCTTTGTCGGTCGCGATCAGGTGCATTTTTGCAGCCTCGGATGTACCTGGGAGTCCCTGATCAGACTCCAGTCCGCGCTCTCCTGCTATGTTTATGCCCCCACCCCCAGCTCCCGCGCTCGACTTTCAGGGGACGCACCTCTGCACAAACCCCGCATGCTCTCAGGGGCCAAGCGGCACGACTTTTCCAAGCCAGGGACACCCATTTGCCAATCCACTCGACCCAGGCGTCCCTGGCCCTGCCCCCATTGACAGGCTGGTGCATTGTCTTCTGCCCGGAGCTCAGCCCCTCTGCAGCTCCAGGAGAGGCACAATGCCATTGCTGACTTATTCCCCCCACCCCAATGGGGGCACTTTTTTTCAGAGGAGCTGGGAGAGAACCCAGGGCAATGCCCTGAGCAATTGCAACTGGCAGAGGTGCTTGCGCTAACGGCCTCCTGCGGTAAAATGGTCGTCATGGCGTTAACTGGGTGACTTGGAATATTATGGGTTGGATCATGCTCTCCCCCTTCCTTATCACCTGTTTAGTGAGTGAGCATTCCCCTCCCCTCGCCTAAGGAAAGACTGCAAGGTCCCAGCTACTCCTGGGTGGCTGCCTGAGTACTCAGCTACACTGGTCCCAGCCTGCAGCCCTGTGAGTAGACGCAGTTCTGTTGCACTGAGTGGAGTGGCCCTTTGTAAAATTCTCTGGGTATGTCTACATTAGCTCATTAGTTCGAGCTAGGTAGGCAAATGAGGGCAACCGGAGTTGCAGATGACGCCCAGGATTTAAATATCCCGGGCTTCAAAATCCCGGGCTTCATTTGCATGTTCCCAGGCGCCGCCATTTTTAAATCCCCCTTAGTCCGAACGAACTGCCCGCGGCTAGATGCGGCTGTTAAACGTTAATTCGAACTAACTCCATTCCACGAGGAGTAACAGTTAATTCGAACTAAGGAGTTAGTTCGAATTAACGTTTAACTGCCGCGTCTAGCCGCGAGCAGTTCGTTCGGACTAAGGGGGATTTAAAAATGGCGGCGCCCGGGAACATGCAAATGAAGCCCGGGATTTTGAAGCCCGGGATATTTAAATCCCGGGCGTCATTTGCAACTCCGGTTGCCCTCATTTGCCTACTTAGCTCGAACTAACAAGCTAGTGTAGACATACCCTCTGAGTTTAGGGCCTTCTCAGGGATAGGTCTTTGGGCCTGGACCTTAGGTCAGACCTTCCGTCTCTTTCCTCCCCATCGGTGAAACAGCTCAGAGACTTGTCCAGGCCCCCTGCCGTGTGGGGGGTTACATGGAGAAGGGCGTGTACAGAGGAAGCAGTGTTTGGGAGGGGCTGTGATGCAAAGGCTATTCCTCCAACGCAGTGGAAGGCACCGAGCTCGTTAGTAACTCGGATCAGCTAAAACACTTGCTTCAGGCCCGGTTCTCTGCACTCGGGGCAGGTAGGGAAGTAGGTTAAAAGGCCCTTAAAGTCATCTGTGTGCTCCCTGTATTTTGGGGCCTAAGAGCAGCTTCTGGATTGTGCTAATGTACAGGCTGCTGCTTGGGAGCAGAGAAAAGTTCCAAGACACTGGCCACTTTCCTGTGCGGCAGGGTGGGGTCGTGGGGGAGCGGGGCTGCGGGGAGAGACCTTCTTCCAGCCCTAAGCCACCAGGAAGCCTCTGGCCAAGGGAGCAATATTTTAAGGTCCTTTTCTGCTGTCATAAAGAGATCTGAGAGTAAACAAGGGGCAGGTCCATTCAATTTCCATCACCGCTGCATGTGGCCCAGATACATGCATGACCATTGTCGCACCTGCATTGGATCCAAGTCTGGCTTGGTGTGCTCAGGGATTTCTGTTTGTTCCCTCAGGCCATGTCCATCCGAGAGCGGCTATAATGGCAAGGCTGTAGCTGGGCATCTGTTGCACGACCAGGGGTGGGTGATAAAAAGGCAGTGGTTCACCGGGGTTAATGCCTGGTGGGGATGGGGGGCCCCACCGCTATATTTACCTACACCTCCATAGGTACCAGCCACCACAGCTCTCATTGGCCACCGATTGCCATTCCCAGCCAATGGGAGTGGCGGGAAGCCGTGCAGACCGGTTACCGCTTCCAGCAGCTCCCATTGGCCCAGAATGGTGCTCCGCATCCAAGAGAAGCTGCGATGGCCACTACGCGTGGAAGTGAAGGTAAATGTAGCCGTGGCGGACTAACCCTGGTGGACCGGATCCACCCTGCAGGCCGGTATTTGCCCAGGCCTGGTGTGGATGCTTCCTTCCATTGACAGAAATGGTTTCCCCATCGAGGCGGTTAATCCGTCCCTCCAAGTGGAGGTAGCGAGGTTGGCGGAAGTGGGGACCCAGGGGACCGAGCGACATTGTGCAGGGCGTGGAATTTCCACAGCCCGCAGCGATGTCGCTAGGCTAAGCTATTTTTGAGGTGTAGCCCAGGCCTTAGAAACGTGTGGGCTGTGCTGATGTGACTGGGGAGGAATGAGTCTCCTCTTCACTAGCCCAGGCCTCTTCCTGTTTCTCTGGGGATTTCTCCTTCAGGCTCCGACAGCAAAAAAGACAATTTGAGGGTGTGGGCAGGCTCTGTTATTTGGGGCCTCTGGTGATTTGCATGCCTAGGGGCTGGTGTACAGTCTGTTGGTGCTGACTGACCCCAGCTAAAGCTGTGGCCCGTCCTCTTGGGTCCAGGAGGTTGGCTTTGCTGTGTGTGCCAATGTATAGTTCTCTGGTTAAGTGATTTGTCCTCCCTCCCCGGCCAGAGAGAAGCCCCCCTCATGTAATTCCTCCCTCAGATGCATCGCTTCTTCCTTGTCCTGCATGAGGGGGCGAGGGAGGCTCTGCAGAAGAGCGCGCCCGGCCCCGGCTGTTAGTGACATTCCCAGGTCTGTGCGGCAAATGTCAGGAGGAGCTGTCAGTGACAAGTCAGCGTCGCTCAGCCTGTAGCGCCCACGCCATCGGCTTCTGGGGAGGAGCGGGCTTGTCGTTAACCCGTCTGAGGGGAAGAGGCAGCGCATGGCTGGGTATCAGAAACATCTGCTGCTGCTGGTCTGCCTGCCCCTGGCTAGTGCAGCTCCCTCGCTGGGCCTCAATTTCCCTACCGATAAGATAGCACTGGCCAGTAGGAGCGCAGACATGGAGGGGTGCAGGGCAGGGGAAAGAAGGGGGGTGAGTGCTTGGCTACAAAGCACAATGGAAATCCGGAGTGTTATTATTTCGGGGGCGGCAGCCTGTCTTACTCAGCGCTGGCATTGCTAATCACCCACTAATAATAGCGCTTGCCATCTTCAGCATACGTCCTGAACTTTAACGAATGAGCCCTGACAAGCCCCTGTCAGGCAAGTGTCGAGCGACTGATTATTCGTGTTTGGGGACACTGAGGCAGAGTGGTGGAGGCTCCACAGCGAGGCAGCACCAGAGCTGGAATTAGGTCTCCAGCTTTCCCAGGCCCACCCTCTGCCCGCTAGACAGCACCTATCTAACTGGGGCTTCTCACCCTTCGGGGTATAAAATACAGGGCAGAGTTCTTCCCAGCAGCAGCCCCGGGTCTAGATGAAACAGCAGCCAACGCTGTGACCTGCAAATCCCTCGGCCGTCCTGGCTCGGTAGGAGAGCCTCGTGTGGGGCTGGTTTCTACACCGGTGTGGTCCCAGAGATTGGGGCCCGACCTGTGGGAGCAGGGCCTGCATGGGTGGGGAGAGGTGTTCTTCGTGTCCCACCCATGCCTTGCTCCCCCCAGGGCGTAAACGCAGCTGGAGCATGCAACTGGCAGGGGAGCCGGTCTGGCGTGTGCCCACCGCATCCGAGGCAGCATTACAAAAGCCAAGCCAAATCCCAAACCGCCCCCGGGCTGAGGCGCATCCCGTCCCCGTGACGACGCGTAGTGCGTTGCCATGGCGGGGCAGGCAGACCACGGAGCCTTCATTCTGCCTTTGCCCTGCCCAAGTTGACGCGAGCAGGGGCAGCGGGAGGCGTCTCTAGGGTGGGCTGGCAGCTGGGGGCTGATTTCGGGAGCACCCTGGTGATCCTGGGCAGAGGCTGCTTCTCCCATTCACCCTGCGGAGAGAGTTAGATGTTAGCAGGTCAGCGCCTGGGGTGTTTGTGTGAGGACAGCCTGGTTGTGGTCCAGGACTGGGCAACTACGGTAGCACAAATAATAACAAGACACACAGGGTGGGGGGTTAGAGAAGGGTCTGGCTCAAGAGCCACCCGGCCCCAAAGTCCATGAGGTGGAGCTGAGATGCTTCTCTCTCATATTTTCCCAGTTCAGGCCCAGCACACTGTACCAATGGCTTACAGGCCCTCGTACCAGATCCTAGCCAGCGTCCGTCAGTCTGTCTCCTGTGTCCGCGGAGCTACGCTGTTTCACAGCACCCGAGCATGTCCCTGTGGGGTGTGTTAAGAGCATTTTACTCTCCGTGGTGACAAGAAGGCACTGCCTCATGGCCAGAGGGTAGGATTAGAAGTGCCGTTCTCAAACTGTGGGGTGGGACCCCATTTTCATGGGGTTGCCAGGGCTGGCTTAAAATGGATGGGCCCTAGGGCTGCCGTCAAAGCTTCCACCCTGGGTGGCAGGGTTCAGGTTTCAGGCCCCCTACCTGGGGCTGAAGCCCTTGTTTTTTTAGCCCTAACAAGCCTCCTGTAAGGCAAGTGTCGAGCTACTGGGGACACTGAGGCAGTGAGGTGGAGATCCCACAGTGAGTCAGCATCAGGGCTCAAATTAGATCTCAAGATTTCCTGCTCCACCCTCAGCACACCTAGGGCAGGGGGCTTGGATGGGCTCAGGTTTTGGTCTTCCCCAAGGGTCATGTAATAAGAATGGACATACTGGGTCAGACCAAAGGTCCATCTAGCCCAGCATCCTGTCTTCTGACAGTGCCAATGCCAGATGCCCCAGAGGGAGTTAATATAACAGGGAATCATCAAGTGATCCCTCCCTTGTCACCCATTTCCAGCCTCTGACACACAGAGGCCAGGGACACCATTCCTACCCATCCTGGCTAATAGCCATTGATGGACATAACCTCCATGAATCTATCTAGTTCTTTTTTAAACCCTGTTAAAGTCCTGGTCCTCACAACAGCCTCTGGCAAGGAGTTCCACAGGTTGACTGTGCACTGTGTGAAGAAAAACTTCCTTTTGTTTGTTTTAAATCTGCTACCTATTCATTTCATTTGATGACGCCTAGTTCTTACGTACATTATGGGATCACGATGGAATGAAGCTTGAGAATCCCTGGATTCGAACACCCTCCAAGCCAGGCCATATTCCTTTGGTGAGGAGACCTGCCATGAGGTAAGCAAGGCAGGGTAGCAACTGGAGCTGGATTTCCAGCTGCTCTGGGTTGTGGATTCCACGGCGCTTGCCCTGAGCAGGTGTATAAGACAGCTCATTTGGCAAGTAGCTCCCTGCTGCTGAAAGTGTTGGTCATCTATTTCCACCCACTCTTTGCACACAGAGGCAGCTGCTGCCTTCCAGATGCGGATGTGCCACACGAGCTCCGGAGAACTTGCTAGCGTGCTTAAAGAGCAGAAAGAAGGCATAACCGGTGTGCGATTGCAAACTGCATTCAGCCCATTCGAAAGGCAGCAATAATGAGGGTTGGTCATTTTGGCGCCTGCAGGGTAATGAACAAAAAAATGAAATCTGTGGGCTGGCTTCTGCTTTAAGCTCCTGCCTGGGGTGTAATTATATTGGAATTGCACCGCTATAAATGGCATCATTATCTGAGGGCAAGCATCGTTAGGCAGGTGCATTGCTGACCTGAGCCAGAGAGAGAGAGTCACACGGAGCTTGCAAAGGAACAGGAAGCTAGATCTGGCTGCGTATGCAAAGTCGTCCTCTGGCGCCAATGCCCATCGTGTTCGGGAAAACCCCTGTCCAGCCGCTTGTCCCTCCCGGAGAGGCCCACCACAAACCATAGATCCAACCACGTCCAGACTGGGGGAAAGGCTGCTCCTGAGCTGTGAGGAGGCCATATCCTTCTTGTGGTTGAACAGTCGGTGTTAGGAATGCCCCAGGGCCTCTCCACTAGGGATGTTAACAAGTGGTTAATTAGGTAACTGTTAAAAATCTTCCTGGTTTCATGATTACACACTGAGGGCTCTGCGGTATGAACCTGTTACTGGAGAGCCCGCAGTGCGGTTGACTCCCTGGCAGTACATGCCAGGAGTTGGCTCCCAGCGGCCGGCCCCGCTCCCAGGGAACCAGCTGCACTGCGGAGGCTGTAGTATAAGCTTTACGCTGCAGAGCCTGTAGCGCGGGGCGGCAGCTGGCTTCCCGGGAGCCAGAGTGTGCAGGAAGCTGGCTTTTAAGCTGGCTCCCAGCATGCAATGGCTCCCTCTTGCTGTGCCCCACTCCTGGGGAGTCAGCTGCCACCCCACGCTGCTACCTCTGATACAGAGGCAAAAGTGCAGGGTAGCTGCCAGCTCCCTGGCAGCTGGCTTTTAAGTTGGCTCCCGGCCCTGCTCCCTGGGAATGGGGCCGGGAGCCAGTGTTACACTGTTACATCCCTACTCTCCACCCCATGCTGTGGCATTGTCAGTTAAGCTCTCTTATATATCTGCCCTGTGTGAAAAGCCATAGAGCAGGGGTTTCAAACTCCATTTACCTTGGGGCCAATGCCAGTCCTCAAATCCTCCTAGCGGGCCAGCGGGCAGCCCTCTCTGGCAGGGCTCGGGGGGGGGAGGAGGGGAGCTGCGTGCCCTTCCCCCACACATCCCCTAGCTCCACCTGCCACCCCCAGGCAATTTACCGCCCCTTCCGGGGCCCCTGCCACTGCCAACGGCAGTGCAGTGGGGCTAGAGCAGCTTCCAGCTGTTAGCTCCATGCTGCCGCCGGCACATCCTGGTAGCCCAGGAGAGGGGTGTACAGAGTCATCCTGTCCAGAGGACGGTTCAGGGTGGCTGCCCTGGGCCCCCCACTTTGGGGGCCCCGCAGCAGTTGCTCCAACCATTCTGTGGACAGCAAAGTCCCCCATAGGTGAGCCCATGGGTTCCTGGGTGGGCCGGGGTCAGGCCCTCACTGCGGCGGTGGGAGCCCTGGGGAAGCAAAGCGATGCTCCACGGCCATCTCCCAGGCCAGTCCACGCTCCGCTTCACCACAACGCCTGCTGCCGCGGTGAGTGCCGGGCCTGCTCCCTGCAGCCATCCTGCACCAGACCCCTGGTAATCCCCAAGGTCACATCCCTCAGGAGAGGGGGCTTGAGGGAAGGGGTACAATAGGGGGGAAGAGGTGAGAGGTCCGGGGGGGAGGCGGAACAGGAGCTGGGCTTGGGGGAGGAGTACGGAACACCCCCCGTTCCCCCCCCCCGGGCCACAGGGACCCATGTGCCAGCAGACCTGTGGGGGCCAGATTGTGGAACTGCTCAGGCCATAGATGACCCTCGGGCCATGGGTTTGAGACCCCTGCCATACAAGGACATTAGGAGCATTCTACAGGTCCAATCGCTCTTCCACATGAATCATTAACTCCACCCCACTTAACATACCCCCGGAGGACTCTAACCTCAATCCAAGGGGAGAGGTGGCTGGTCAAGTTTCCTGGGCTCTGGGCTGGGGTGACATCTGTGCTCCTCGAGAGGGGGGGTTTAGGGTTCAGGGGTGGGGGAGCTGATTCTCCTGCATTTTGGCGGCTCATCCGGCTTGGGATCCATCTGCCACTCTAATGAGCATCGTTTGCCCGTAATGGCTGTGATCATTCAGGCTGCTTCCTATAATTCCGGCCGGGGAGCAGAGGGAGGGAGCTAGTCTGACAAGTCCGTGAAAAATGGACTTTGCCTGAAATGCAGCCCCTGCACCTCACATATTGGCAAGAGTCTTGTGGCTTGGGCGCCCGTGACAGTGAGGGGCTGCAACATACTGGCTAGTGGTGTGAAAAGGCACCATGTAGGCGTCCGAAAACACCCAGCGCTGCCGATGCCTCTCACAGCTGAGCTGCAGTGTTGCTGCTCCAGGCTAGGACCCCACCTCACAGAGCTATGACTAAACTTCCTAGCCTGCAGCACCCCTACGGCCCAGCAGAATGAACGTATTCCCAGTCCCACAGCACCATCTGTGCTCCCAGTTCGGGGGCCCTGCACGGTTCTCTCAATATTAGCGCTGCGTGTAGCACCGAGTTTGTTTTTGGTTCAATGGCTGCACCAAAAAATCAAAGACAAATTTATTTGGGGTTGGCTTGAAGTGATCGTTTTTAATTCTTCTGGTCAATAAAAACGAACTTCTGGGAAAACGGTTTTGTTCAACTCTCCAGCAAATGGTTTTGTCTCATTTTTTAGGGTGGTTGGGTTTTTTTAATAAAATGGGTGCAGAATTTGACAGCCCCAGTCCTTTTGATACAGAATGTTTTCTTGAGAAAAGGTGCCACCAAACAATTTGAACATTTCTAGGTATTTTTTTCTTTTTGACGAAAGATTTTAGCAGCAATCCACAACAGGTTTCTGTTGACGTGAATGTGCGTTTTGTGGGGAAAAATACATTGTGTCGAAAAAAAAATTCTCATGGATGCAGCTTACAATGTGTATAGGTAACACCTCAGCTGTTTGTTGTGTTTCAAGCGACATCAAGGATGTCTAGAAGACTGTAAGAAAGTTGTTCTTTTCTGATTGCTTGCGCGTTTATAGATATAAATAAATAAATACCCTGCAAGCTCTGATAGAAGGGGATGTCAGCAGAAAGTACCTTTTCCTTCATGACTGCATCACACAGCTATTACCTTCCGTTATGTTCTGTGCAGAAAAGGGATTTTAATGTTACTAAATAATTAAAAGCACAGAGCTCTTCCAGAAAAGCAAGACAGATGTGGGATCACTGAAGTGCAGAAAGGCAAGCAGCTAATTAGAAGCTAGTGTTCTCTTGACAGGAATTCTGTGGAATAAATGAGCTGGCTTAAAATCCCCCTCGGTTGGAAAACCAAACAGAGAAGGAGGGGGAAGTTCTTATTTTCTTTTCTTATTCACTTTTAAACTCCTGATTGCCTGCTTTGGGTTAGTGCCAGCACTGAACTAATTTCCAGTTCTCTCTCCACTTGCCCTCATCTGACCTCTTTACATCCAGCACGTTCAATGGAAGTAACTGGGGGAGAAATTCGCCCCCTGTGGACAGCTGGCACAAGGTCTGGGCACCACTGAAATCCTCAAATGAGGGTTTAGCTGGGATGTAACTGATCTTTGTTTTGGCCCCCTGCGCAGGGGAGAATTTCATCCTGAGAGCAGAATTTGGCTCAGTGAGTTTAACAGGCCTCTGCCAGCTCAAATGGAGACTTTATTAAAACAATCTCATGGAGAACTGAAGCTTCTCCTTTTCAATCTGTTATCTCTTTCTCCCCACTGCTTTGGATTACACCTGCTCCGAAAAGAATTCAGAGTATGGGTGACAATTCTATTGTGCTGACCCACATGGGATTAAGAAGTGATATGAGGCTGTAAACTGTGCTTAGGCTGGATCATCATCCTTTAATATGGTGTTTTCCATTCAAAGCTCTCAAAGCACTTTATCATTTTACAGGTAGAGAAACTGAGGCACAAAAAGGGGACATGACTGTCCAAAGTCACCCTGCAGCAGAGGCAGGACTGGAATTCAAGTCTCCCAAGTCCTGGTGTGGTGTAGTGCGCTACACCATAGGCCATACTGCCTCCCAGCCTATGAGGTCACCAATTTTGTGTTCAGTGGGTTAGTTCTATTGGGAGTCAATATAATTTTCCCAAATTGGGAAAAGAGCCCTTTATTTTCCCTTGTTTCAGAAGGAGCTTCTAGTTTAAAGGTTGCATCTGTGAAGCAACTTGGGAAATAGATTTGTGCAAATAAGACTACTCTAATTTAATTTACGTAATAACGAGGTGTTTTCTACTGTGCCCATCACTGTGGCATGTTTTCCTAAATTCGAACACGGCAACTTTGTGCTGGACTCCTAGGGCCCGATTTTTCAAAGCTATTTGGGTGCCTAAAGACGCAGCTAAATTCCTCTTGGGATTTTCAAACTCGCTTTGATTTCAGCCCTAGAGTCAAGCTGAGTTCTTTACATCTCATGCGTCTGCACCAGTAAGGAAGAGTCCCTCGGCCAAATCTGTGGAAAGCCCCGTTGTTGTCAATAGCTTTACATGTGTGTTGCTCACTGGACCTTAGTAAGGAATTTGATGAGGTCCAAGAGAGAATAAAATCCATCTACACCCGTTGCTGCACCACTCTGCAGGGCTAACCCACCTCAGCGCCTCCGACTCGGGAGCCGGTATGCTGTTACGCTGTGTCTACATAGTCACATAGACGCTTTCAGAGGGATTGTTTGGAGGGGGCCGTACGTACCGGGAAGCGGACAGCCGAGGATTTATTGCAGTGCATCGAGATCGGAGCAAAGTCATAGAGAGATTTCAGAACGTCTCTGTTGAACGCATTCCAAGGGACGGACGAAAACTGTTGCGGGACGGAAGCCTGCGGGCACTTGCAGATCTCCTCGTCGTTAAACCTAAGGTGGGAGACACAGCGGTGAGAGGCTGTGCTGATTCCTTTTCCGTACAGGACGGGGCTAATTCCTCCTTGACTAGGGCCTGATCCTGAAGGGCGCTGAGCATTCTTAGCGCATTTAAAACAGTGGCCCCCAGTACTGGACGTGCTCAGTACCTTATACAAGCACAGCCTCTGATTATAGGATCTGTGGAGCCAGGGCCGGCTCTAGATTTTTTGCTGCCCCAAGCAAAAAATTTGTTGCCCTCCCCCCCCCCCGCTTTTTTTTAACAGAGGCATGAGTGGAGTGGGACTGGGGGCAGGAGGAAGCAGCACTCCACCCTCACTCTTGTTCTCAGGTCCCAGTGTGCGGAAGAAACTGGCTGCAGGGGCTGCCCTCATTTCCCAGCACTGCCCGCCCCCCTACCTCCTTGGCGTGTGTTCACCCCCAGTGAGACGTGCTCCCCGCGTGGCCCTAGTGGTGGGGTGGGGGTAGGTGGAGGGAGCCGTGGCAGGGAGCTGAGGCACTGGCGGAGCCTGGCCCGGGGTGCTGTTCCACCGCGCATTCCGGCCTGCAGGAGGAGCAGGCGGGGAGCCCCGTGGAGGCCGCCCCGAGCTGGAAGCCCCACACCCGGCTGCTCGGAGCCTGTGCCTGGCCCCAGGGTGCTGGGAGCTCTGCGCAGGCAGCCCCGAGGCACGGCCTGGCTGGGAGATTCGTGGCTGCGGGTGCTGGCAGCTGCTCCCGGGGGCTGCCTTGGGCTCAGCCGGCCACGCGTGCCCCAGGGATCTGCCCCCTGGGGAGTGGCAGAGGCGGCACCTGCCCCGCTGCCAGGCTGGTGGGTCCCCGGAGCGCAGGGCCCGGGTGGCTGCAGCTAGAGGGGCGAGGGGACAGTGGCGCTCGGGGTGCCCTAGGGCACGGCAGCCAGCATGGCCCCGCGGAGCTTCCCGCCCTCCCGGGAGGAGCCACCGCTCGCCCAGCGCCTGAGACCCCGGCCCCAGCACAGTCTACTTCCCCGCCTGCCCAGCTGAGGAGCCTCCCCTCCCCTCCCCTCCTCTCTCCGGCAGAGGGAGAAGGGGCAGACGGGAGGCAGGGAGGAGGAGCCAGGCAGCCGGGCTCCGGTGGAGGGGGGCTTCCTCCGGGGCCCGGCACAGCCTGGCGCTGGGGTCTCTGCAGCCAGAGGAGGGACTCGCTTGTCCCTGGCGCTCGAGGGATGGGGCCCCTCTGCGGCTGAGCCCCAGCACCCGCTGAGCCCCTGAACTCCGCTCCAAGGAGCCGGCTGCCGGGAGCAGCCACCACGGCCGCGGCCTGCCCCGCCAGGCTAAGCGTCACCAGCAGCAGCCGCAGCCGCCCCGCCTTCCAGGAAGTGCCCCAGTAGGGGCCGCACCTCTGGGCTGCCCGCACAGAGCTCCCAGTGCCCCGGGGCCAGGCGCAGGCTCCAAGCAGCCGGGCGCGGGGCTCCCAGCTCGGGGCGGCCTCCGCGAGGCTCCATGCCTGCTCCTCCTTGGGCTGGAATGCCGCCCCTGGCAATGTGCCGCCCCGAGCACGTGCTTCCTTCGCTGGTGCCTAGAGCTGGCCCTGTGTGGAGCAGGAACTGCCTTTCTTTTTATGCCTTGTATATTGGACTGTGTCTGCCCCGCACTGGCCTAAGAAGGGTTAAATCCAACCCTGAGAGGGGGCTGGGGCTGTGGTAGCAGCCAATCAGGGCCCAGATGAGGGTTATATAAATAAGGGTTCCTGAGAGGAGAAGACTCACTCAGCCCTGGTCTCTACTAGGGAGTTATTTCAAAATAAGAAGGGGAGCGTCCACACTGCCACGCCTGTTACTTTGAAATAACAACTCCCGCTTTCCACAAGGAATCACGCTTATTTTGAAACAGTTATTCCAAAATAGCGGTCGTGTGGCTGCTCTGCTGTGGCTCTTTCAAAATAACGACTCCCCCGAGTCATTCAAAGTCACTACTCCCCAGGGCTTCCTGGGGCTGCAAGCCAAGGTAGCGCATCCGCATTAAGGGTGTGTCTACACAGCACCCTAAACTTGAAATAAGATATGTCATTTGCGCTACATAAATTGCGTATCTTATTTCAAAACTATTTTGAAATAGCTTATTTTGAACTTTGGCGCGTCTACACAGTGCCAAATTTCAAAATAATGCGCTATTTCGAACCATCCCTTATCCTGCATGCACTAAGGTTTACTGGGATAGTGAAATAGCGCGCCCGTTATTTTGAAAAATATTTCGAAATAACGGGCGGCTTGTGTAGATGTGAGGTAGCTATTTCAGGATACCTCCAGTATCCCAAAATAACCATGCAGTGTAGACGTACCCCTCGGGAACCTGCCTTGGACTAATTTTGAGGCTTCCCTGTAGTGTAGACATGCTATTTTGAAATAGTTGTTTCAGGAGTCATTATTTTGAAATAATTTCCTAGTGTAGACATGCCCTCACTCTTGCTCCAGCTGTGGAGCAGGAGGGCTCTGGCTGCCAGGGCAGATGGAGGCTTCCTTAGATAAAATAGGGCTGGGGAAAGGCAGTCAGAGCTGGGGAACTCTGAGCAGGCAAACACCCGGGCTGCAGGGCCTGAATCACAGAACTGGAAGGGGCCTTGAGGTGTCATCAAGTCCAGTTCCCTGCCCTCACCCAAGCACTGTCTAGATCATCCCTGACAGGTATCTGTCTAACCTGCTCTTAAATATCTCCAGTGATGGTGATTCTATAACCTCCCGAGGCAATTTATTCCAGTGTTTAACCTCCCTGACAGTTAGGAAGTTTTTCCTGATGTCCAATCTAAACCTCCCTTGCTGAGGTTTAAGCCCCTTACTTCTTCTCCTGTCATCAAAGGCCAAGGAGAACAATTTTTCCCCCCTCCTCCTTGTGACACCCTTTTAGATACCTGAAAACCGCTATCATGTCTCCTCTCGGTCTTCTCTTTTCCAAACTAAACAAGCCCAGTTCTTTCAGCCTTCCCTCATAGGTCATGTTTTCTAGACCTTTCATCATTTGTGTTGCTCTTCTCTGGACTTTCTCCAATTTCTCCACATCTTTCTTGCAATGTGGTGCCCAGAACTGGACAAAGAACTCCTGAAGCAAGGTCTGAGGGACCAGAGCTGCAGGGAAGCAGCCAGGGCAGGAGAAAGCAGCAGGTCCACACCCGCTTGCCTATGATGAGTGGCCATTTCAGGTTGCAGTTTGCCCCTCAGGCAGGGGCTAGATGACGACTGGCAGTGGGTCACTGAGGCAAGGTGGGTGTAGGGGAATTGTGCGTTCCCTGAGTGGGAGGACTCCAGAGTGTGGGGACCCTGCGGCAGGGCAGTGCCCAGAGGGGAGGGCACTGAGGCCTGGGAGGGACACGGGTCTCTGTGTAAGGTGGCAGATCCATTAACACCTAAACAGCTAACAGTAGGTGAGACCCTGGCTGGAAGGGGGTGCCCAGGGCTGAATTGAGCTCATTCCCAAGTGACCAGCCGGAGGCGCTATGACAGTGAGTTGCACCCTTTTACATGGCCACATTATCGGAGCTCAGATCCTATGGTGATGGAGGTTATCTAAGCACCTGGATGTGCAGATGGATGGCCAGAAGTAATAAGTGGCCTTCTGCAGTCTGTAGCTTTGTAGATCACAAGGGACCATTGTGAGCATCCTGGCTATTGTGAGCCGCTATAACTTCGGGGACCATATCTTGGAGGGATTTTGCTGTTGTCCATACTTAAGATCCCCCTGTATGTTGACCATTGGAAAGTGAAAGGCCTAAGACTGCTTTTGTAAACAGTAGGGTCACCTGCGTTCCCTCATGCACCGAGAGAAGCAAGAAGCCCCTCACCAAAAAGATGTCCCCTTCCCAGCGACCTCTCTCCGAACCTTTCCTTTAGCAACAGCCTGGTTTGTGCTTTTGTTCAAGCACCCAAGTATGAATCATTCCTCCGCTCCCCCTGAGCCTGCATGGCCTCCATGCACCCAGCCCTACCACTGCATAACAGAGGTTTTAACTTGCAGCATGACCTATTTTTAGTTTTACTAGCAAACGGTTTGTTGGTGATCATCATCCACCTGCAACCCGCTGAGGCCCAGCCTGAGCCGAGGAGGACGCTGTACCTGTTCACGAGGTTAAAATATCTTTGCAGGTAGCCAGACTCCACAGCGCTCTTGCATAGCTCCAGCTGCGTCTGGGGGTAATAGTGCACGTAATTGACACACATCTCTTCCATGATGCCAAATCCGCCCTGCAGAAAGAAGGGAAACAGGCATGGGTGCAGATTTCAATGCACCCTCCCCAGTCAAAAATAAGCAGCTGCTCTTTGTTCCTGTGCCATGTGCACCATCAGCCGGGGCAGTTACTGGGCTTCAAATAGGAAATCACAGCAACGGACTTGGTTGAAATGTGTTTTCTGCAAAAAGACTCCGGTTTGGCAAAACCAAACCTGTTCAGGAGAAAGGGCTTGAAACAAGTTGGGTGGGGGAAAGGTTTTGAAATTGTCAAAATGTCCCGTTTCAACATTTCTGAAACAAAAAGTTTTGGTTCCTCAGTCCCACATGACTTTTCATTTGGAAATTTAACTTAATGTATATTGTTTTGAAGGGCAGAGTAAAGAGATGTTCAGATTTTGATTTTTTTTTTTTATCCCAATTCGGGCCTGGAGAATTTTTCAAACTATCAAAAATTCCCACGGGGTGGGCACGCTGATTCCCACTCATCCCGGATAGATGCCATAAAAACCTGATCCACATTAACAGCGCTAAACTGTTGTGGTTTTTAACCAGAGATGTGAACCTCTAAACCAAAGATCACACAAAGCATGCCGCATCCTCTTTAATGTGGCTCTTCTCTTCTCTTCTCTTTAGCAGGGACTGATAACAGGGCTGGATTGTGTGGTGTAGATGTCTTTCTTTTCATGGTACTCCTTTCTCTTCATGTGCCTGTATATTTATACCTGCCTCTGGAATTTCCACTACATGCATCTGATGAAGTGGGTCTTTGCCCATGAAAGCTTATGCTCCAGTAAACCTGTTAGTCTACAAGGTGTCACAGGACTTATTGTTGTTTATGTAGACTTCTTGTAATCCCACAGGGCTGCTTAGCTCTGTCCCCTTACCTTGTATATCTGACATTCTCTTGCTGCAGATATTAGAACATAATGTGTAGAGCCCTGTGTGGACACTACATGTGTATCCACTTCTGCATCCATAGCCACAAAAATGAGCTGTGGATACCTGCATCCATATGCTTGGCGGCGGATACCCGCAGATATAAAGTGGATGTCAGTGGATTTGCAGGGCTCTAATAATGCGACCTGTTAACATCTCTGCGTGTCTTCATGAACCATCACTAACTGGGATACTGGCTTGTGATGGGGATTAAAATGACCCATGTTCCTTTTCACTTAGCACCTAAGGAGAGCACAAGGGGTATGTCTAGACTACATCCCTCTGTCACCAGAGGGATGTAAATTAGACATACTGAAATTGCTAATGAAGCGGAGATTTAAATATCCCATACTTTATTAGAATAAAAATGGCCGCTGCTTTTTGCCAACGCAGCACTTTGCCGGCAAAAAGTGGCAGTCTAGACGGGGGTCGGTCGACAAGGAAAGCCTTTTTCGACCGATCCCTTATGCCTTGTGCAACGAGGTTTACAGGATTGGTCGGAAAAGGCTTTCCTTGTTGACTGACCCCTGTCTAGACTGCCGCTTTTTGCCGGCAAAGTGCCGTGTCGGCAAAAAGCAGCGGCCATTTTTATTCTAATGAAGCATGGGATATTTAAATCCCCACTTCATTAGCAATTTCGGTATGTCTAATTTACATTCCTCTGGCGACAGAGGGATGCAGTCTAGACATACCCAAGGTATGGTCAGCTAGCGCACCCATTCCTCAGTCGCTGTTCTTTGGGGAAATGGCTGATGGTCCAGATTCAGCAAAAACAACGAGGAGCCCTGTGGCACCTTAGAGACTAACAGATTTATTAGGGCATCAGCTTTCATGGCTAAATCCCATGTCCTCACATGCCCTAGTAAATCTGTTCGTCTCTAAGGTGCCACAGGACTCAGTGTTGTTTCTGCAGATACAGACTAGCAGCTACCCCTCTGAGACTGACTCAGTGAGGTATTTAAGCACGTGTCTAACCTGCAGGCAGCAGCACTCAACTAATCCCATTGACCGAGAGTGTAAGGCTACGTCTACACTGCGGAGCTATTTTGGGATACCTCCGGCATCCCGAAATAGCTATGCTGTGTCTTAAGAGCAAGCCCGCTATAGCGAAATAGAACAGGCTCGCTATTCCGACGTGCCTGCAAACCTCATTGCACGAGGGATAAGGGACATTTCGGAATAGCGCCTTATTTCAAAATAAGATCAAAATAATCTACGCAATTTGCGTAGTGCCAATTGTGTAGCTTATTTCGAGGTAAGGGTGCTGTGCAGACGCACCCTAAGAGTGCACAGAGATCAAGTGCAACCCACCACCTGTGTCTCCCTGTCTCGTACACACCTGTACGTGCCCACATGTGCACATGAAACCCACATACCTGCTGGGGGTGGTGCACTGCCCCATGGAGTGGCGCTTAGACCTCTTACAGAGAGAGAGAATGAGTTTGCTCTACAGCCTTAGCTGAGAGCCAGATGGCTTTTAGCGTAAAAGCGGTACACCGGGGGTGGGGAACCTAAGGCCTGGGGGCCAGACGCGGCCCCTGGCTCGACTGGAACTCACCCTCAGACTCGGGGCTCCCCCTCCAGCACCTCTATGGGGCTGAAGTACACAATATCTACTAGCTTGGGCTCCCCAAGGCTCTGGTATGTGAGAGGAATGTGGAGAATGTCTTTCTCCTTCTCAGGCAGGGGTCGGTTCTCACTTGTGTGCGGCCCCCGACTGATTTTCCTGTAGGTCAGTGGCCCCCGACCCCTGTGGTAGAGGCTCATGCACGAAGCGCCAGAAGTCCCAGGTTCAATTCTGCTTGTCAACATTACAATTCGGGGCTTGTCCAGGATTTCCAGTGGGATGTCTCTGACACGTGGGCCGTGCCTCAGGTAGGGGAAGTATATAACCTATGCACACACTTACCACCGTTGCTTGGTTCCTGTCCTCTGTGTTGTAGGTGCAGGTCGTGACGAGCACATCGCCCTGTGTGTGTGTAAGCACATATTGCCACAGCGTTAGGCCTGAAACCCTCTTACTGCTTCTATATCTGCACGGCCATGAGGGTGCCATGGGAGCCCTATCCCAGACTCCATCCCCACAGCGGCTTAGATGATGTCAGGCAACCTGCTGCCCTTTGACAGGCTGGCCTGAGGGTAAGTGTCTGTGCCAAGCAACCATTCTCTGAAGGGAAGGGTTCTAGTCATTGCCCTGAGAGATTTTCCGCCCCCTGTCAACTTTCTAAGGCAGGGTGGGGAAACTTTTTTTGGGTTGGGGGCCACTGACCCCCAGAAAAGTCAGTCAGGGGCCACACACGAGGCTCGGGGCTTTCTCCGGCAGTAGGGCGAGCTGGCACTCAGGCTCCAGCCCTGCAGGGGGTTCCGAGGCTTGGAGACTTGCTGACGGGCTGGATCGCAAGTGTCGGCTTGACCTGCTGCAGAGGGAAACTCCGAGCCTCACCGTGGGCAGGGTGGGATTAACACTTCTGGGGGCCCGGGGTGATTAGGTTTCTTTTGGGCTCCCTAGACTGCAAGGTGAGACAAAAAAATGGGTTCAGTGCAGTGGTGTAGCCACAGGGGGGGGGCCTGAACAGGCTGTGGCCCGCACCCACTTTGCATCCAGGCCCACCCACGGCTCTCCTTGTGCCCCAGCTCTTACTGCAGGGAGTGGGGCTGGGACACAGGGGCTGACTCTGATCTGCCAGGTGCTCCAGCCCCCATCATTAATCCCCACCCCCATTGTTGCCCACCCACCTGAAGTTAGGGCCCACCAAGTGGGCCCTTCTGGCTTTGCAGTGATTCAGTGTGTGGGAGGGGGCAGTGGGTTAAGACAGGAGGGTGGCTGTGGGAGGGAGTCAGATCTCCATTTGGGTGCTGGGGTGGGACTGGGGATAAAGCATTTGGGGTGCAGGAGGGGGTTCTGGCTGGAGCTAAGGGCAGTGGGCTCAGGGCAGGAGATTGGGATTAGGGTGTGAGGTCTAGGAGGGAGTTAGGGTGCGAGAGGGGCTCAGGGCTGGGGTAGGGAGTTGGGGTACGGGCACTTACCAGGAGTAGTTCCTGATGCGGGGGGACAGGTGGCGCCATGTGGCTCTCTCTCAGCTGTGGGCATCGCTCCCTGCAGCTCCCATTGGCTGTGATTCCCAGCCAATGAGAGCTGTGGGCGGGGAGGTGGGGGGGTGCCTGCACATGAGGGCAGTGCAGGGGGCAGAGCTTCCCCTGGCACATGCAGCGGCACGGCTCCAGCCTGGGGCTGCAGAGGGGAGGCACAGCAGTGTGCAGAGCTGCCTCCCCCCCGCCTTTCCCCAGGATGGGCTGGCCCAGAACACAGGGGCTTTAGGGGCTGCATCCAGCCCGTGGACCATAGGTTCCCCATCCCTGTGCTAAGGAATCTAGAGCCAGATTCGGAAAGGTTTTTAAGCACCAAAAGCAGCAGACAGGCAGTGAGTGGCATGACAGAAGTGCCTAAGCAAGCTAGGCACCTAACTCCCATTGGCGTAGAGTCATAACGGCCTCTGAAGCTGGTCAGGGCGTTTCCACAGCCATGAAAATTTCCAAAAGTGTTTGTAAATTTTTTTTCCAAAAAGTGTTTTCTGCTCAACGTTGTCTGTTCATGCTGCTGGAACAATGCGATTGTGAGATCCCCGGAACAGCTGGTGGGCAAATGGATTCCGATTGTTAATATCATATATATATAGTAGCCCAATGTCTGTGACTCTGTAATGCTGACATGCTGGCTGTTCTCTCTGGGCGGCGCTGTTGCCTCCCTGGCTGTTCCCTCTGGGCGGTGCTGTTGCCTGAGTCACGTCCTTCACCTCCCGCCGTGGCACTCGGCTGACTTCTGCGCCGCTCAGCCAGGCCTCCACATGGGAGCAAGTGGCGCAAGCGACCGTTTGGGCTCTGCGGTCCCCCGAGTGAGAGGCAGGAGGGGGAGGAGAAGAGAAGGAGGGAGACAGAGAGAGAGGCAGGAGGCGGAGGAGAGCTGAGGGTGTGGGGGGGAGGAGGCAGTAGGAGGAGGAGAGAGAGAGAGAGAGAGATGGAGCGAGAGACCGGAGGCTCAGGACAGAAGACCGATGTGGAGGAGAGACCTGAAAATCCTGTCTTATGACGGGCTAATTGGCTAGTTTAGTAATAATACTGAATATGGCTTTCCTACTACATTTGTATGGGAAGCTCCTGCTGGGCCTGGAGGGCTCTGCATGCTGCTCCTGTAGACTGAGGCTGGCTTGGGGTGGGGGCAGACAGTTTTCCAAGGATGGAGATTTGAGTGTAGCAAGACTGAAGGGAAGGAGAAAACCAGGATCACTGAGGCTATGTCTAGACTGCAGGCTTCTTTCGGAAGAATCTTTTCCGGAAGAGATCTTCCGGAAAAACTTTTTTTGAAAGAGAGCATCCACACTGCAAAAGCACAATGAAAAAGCGATGTGCTCTTTCGAAAGATAGCGTCCACACTGATTGGATGCTATCTCGCTTTTCAGTTGTGATTAGTGTGGATGGAGTGGCCACCAGGGCACCTGTGCTTTTTCCTGGAGGCCTCTTCTTTTGAAAAAAACACTCTTTTCCACATCCACACACGCTTTTTTCTGAAAAAGCTTTTTCGGAAAAAGGCTTCTTCCTCGTAGAATGAGGTTTACCGCCGTTGGAAAAACCCCTGTTGAAAGAACGCAATAGCAGTGTGGACGTAAGTATTGTTTTTCTGGAAAAACTCTGCAGTGTAGACATACCCTGAAGGAGAGGGTCTACTTGAGCTAATCTGCTCCATGGCGACTTAGCAGGTGCAAAGTGAATGTTGACCGCTCTGGAGCCAATATCTAACCTCACAACGCAGAGCTGAGTTACTTGGCCAGTGCTTAGCGGCTAAGTGAGAGCGTCTGTCTAAGAATCAGGCCTGCCAACGTGGCGGGAGGGCCCAGTTGCCCTGGGGTCCAGAAATTCATGTGTCTGGGGCTCGCTGCTACGGTAGCAGCAGTGGCGGATGGAGCCCTGGGTCCTTTAAATTGCTGCCAGAGAACCACTCGGCGGGCACTAGGCAGCTGTGAGGGCTGGCAAGGGGTGGACCATGGCGGTCGCCTGGCGGCACTGAGTGCTGGCTGCCCCCCGCCCAGACCCTTGTGCCTGAGGCCCCACTTCTTCCAAGAGTGCAGAGCCATCTCTGCCCCTTACACACCTGGTCCAGAGGCTTGGCAGGTCTCTCGGCACCCTCTGCTAAGGGTTATCTGCTTCACTTATTGTCATAGCACGTAGGATCAAATCATGTCAGGGAGTCCCCAGTTTTAAAGTCTCATTATGATCCTGTTGTCCAGGGCCAGATTAACCATTAGGCACAATAGCCACAGTGTCTAGGGCAGGTCTGGGCAAAATACGGCCCGTGGGCCAGATCCGGCCTGCCAACCCACCAGATCCAGCCTGTGGACGCAGCGGGGAGCTCCGAGCAGGCTCCCCTGCTTGCCCCCCACGCCGTGCAGAAACGCGGCTGCAGGGTTCCATTACTGTGTTCAAGCTGCGGGGGGGGGGGTGTTTCAGGAGCTGCCCCGTCCCCAGCACAATCCCATTGGCCGTTTTCTGGCCAGAAACCAGACAATAGGAGCTGCTTATTGGAATAACAGGCAGCCAAGAAGAACCACACCCCTTCTCCTCCGCTTAGTTATTCAATGAAGCACGTGGCCAGGCAAGCAGGCAGAATGGCTGGCTGGGAAATGTTTTAAGCTCTGCAAGCCTTAGCTCTGCAGGCAGGCTAGTTTGGTAGCTGGCAGGTAAGTCTCTTGGCCACAGCCTGCTTCTGGCACCCCAGCCCTTTTCTGCCCCCCCCCCCACTCAACATACCCAAACCCTCTGTTCCCCTCTTACACCCATACCACACCCCCTCCCAGATCTGTCACCCCAATCTCCTGCCCCAGATCACAATATCCTCCTACCCTAGATCACATCCCAAACCCCTGCACTCCAGTCCCCTGCCCTAGGTCACAACTGCCTCCTTCACCCAAACTCCCTCCCAGACTCCAGTCTCCTGCCTGCACCTCCATCCCTTACCCCAAGCTTCCTTCTGCACCCAACCTCCATCCCAGACCCCGCATCTCCTCCATTAATATCATGGAAGAGTGCAGCCCTCGACACTTTCCAAAATCTTGGAATGCCCCCCCACATCAAAAATTATTGCCCACCCCTGCTCTAGGGCCTAGGAAAAAATGTAGGGCCTACAAAAAATCATAACTGATTTGAAAATAAAAAAAGAAAACATCTTACAATTAGGCATATAGGCGAAGGGCATTTCTCCCTTATGTGTTTATATATAATCTAATTTAAAGGCCCATGATTATGAGCGTGCCTAGGGCCTTCGAAGACATCATCCAGCTCTGATGTCATCTGACCACCCATGGAGCACAGGCCAAAGAGCTTCCCCCAGGTCCTACACTTGGGAGCGGCTTAGTTGCTTCTGCTGACACTCACCGGGAAGACAGAAATCATTTTCTTTAACATGCGGATCTCCTAAAGGAAGAAAAACAACACTGGAGTTAGATGCAACCAGTTCCCCCCTTTGCTACCCTATCTCCCCTGTTAAGTACTGGTGGGTCTAGTTAAGAGCAGCACTGAATCCGGTTTGCACCCGTGTCAGCGTTCCCTCTAAGCTGAGCACTTGGGCAGCCACTGAGGAGAGATTCAAATGCTGTCCAGCTGATTAGCAGAGTGCCCACAGCCGGTAGCGTGTGTTTCTACTGGTGGTGCACATCTGCACATGCCTTAGTGTGCATAAACAAAATTTATTCTGTGCACAGGTGGCAAAAAATTGGTACCTTGACCCATGTGTGTGGGAAATGAGACCAACCATTGAATGGAAGCAAGGTTGTTCTTATGATGGGCTGACGCTGCGGATAACAGGAAAAGGAGAGTACCTGGAAGTGAGGGCTGTAGTGATTATCCGCATTTACAACTTCCCTTTCTCTCCCGTCGCGGGACAGGATTGTCACCACCTTCCTTCCCGTCAGGTGAGTGTGGAGCTGGGAGGCAAAGATGTGGATCCCGGCCGGGGGCAGAGCCTGAAAAAAAAACAACCCCATGGGCACATCCAGGCTTGTGTGGGCCGAAATAAAGATGAATGAATAAATCAGCCAACATCACTCCCTCTTTCCTAAAGCCCTCTCCCCTGTGTCTTAGGGAACTGAGCATGGCTTCCCTGGGAGGGGTGAGGCAAGCACTTAAAGAGACAGTGTCAAGTAAATGTAAAGAGCAATTTATTTTTTAAAGTCTCTTAGCAGCGTGAAAAAAAATGTTCTTTGGGGGGCCAGCAATTCAGTTTGTCCAGCACTGATTTACTCACCACCACTTTCTAATTCAGCAGAAGCCGCCCTGGCTTATGTTGGTTAGTGCTCCACATCAGCTATTGGTTTTGAGTAGGGCCCCTAAAAATAGCCTTTAAAACTGCCTTGATGTCACAGTGGATATTGAGAAAGCACTCTACAGAGGGAGTCCAAATCCAGACCCCATTCCCCGTCACATCCACATTAAAAATCCTGATTTGTTGTTTCTTTCCCCCTGCCCTCTGCCTACATGTCTGTCGGGTCTTTGACTGGGATCTCTCGGAGGCAGGCACCCCCCGCCACTGAAATAGAGCACACCACAGGTGGTACTGTAACAAAATGTTCAATTAAATTGGATAACAGGCCTTTAAATAGGAGAAATGTAAAACCCCAGTGGACAGCTGCATTGGGGTGGGATTTATATCATTGCATGGTGCCCGTTCGCCGGTGTTCAATATTCATTTGGTTTGTCTTAAGGGGAAAAAATGCACCTTTCAGGAGCTGAAAGGCCAGTGATAAGTTTTCTGAGACAGCTAGGGAATGGTGCTGAGACCAGGGAGATAAAGCAGATGGCTGTTAAGGAGAATTGACTTTAAATGGACCGTCAGCACTTTCTGAACATCTGGAGAACACTCCTGGGTCTTTGCTTGAAACAGCATTTTTATGATGGAATTCACAGTACTACAGGCTGGAAAGGGGGGTTCCGACTGTAGCCACAAGCATTTTATCGGGCAATGAATTGGACGCTGGCTGTGCAGCGACTGTGAGGCAGTGAGATCGGCGATACATCATACACACAGCAGCTTCACCAACGGGAAGGATGCCGTGCCAGGACACTCAGGGTACACCCGGCTGCCCCGCGGACTTTGATAGCAACCTACATGGGGCTAAACAACTGGCACAAGGAACCTAACCCCGTCATGTTCCTGCTTGTCAGTCTGCTGCCAATTCTAGAGAAAAGAAGCTGCTTGGAGATGTTGAGAACCCAGAGGGCCTTAGCTTCCCTGGCCTTAGCACATCGATGAAAAACCTCACAGTCTAAATACAGGGCTGGGAGCCAGGAACGCTTGACTCCCAGTCCCTGGTCTGCCA
Organism: Pelochelys cantorii; assembly: GCA_032595735.1. Classification (NCBI taxonomy): domain Eukaryota; kingdom Metazoa; phylum Chordata; order Testudines; family Trionychidae; genus Pelochelys; species Pelochelys cantorii. The sequence goes on from CM064347.1 coordinate 10,396,441, forward strand.
TCAGCTCTCTGGCCTTGGACCACACCTTCTGGCGTCAACCCCACCTTGCCCCTCTACCTGCATGAGAAATTAACCGTGCCCTATAGGCGGCGGGACAGAGACATTCCTCCATGGTGCAAAGCCACTTTGGTAAGGGTGCTGTCAAGGCAGCATAAATGACACCAAGTTGCTGCACCTTTTCTTTCATTCCTGATTAGCTTTCATCCATGAACTGCGCTGCAGAGCATGACTGGGGGGCCCTCTGGATACACAGGTGCTTACTTTGTCAAGACCTGGCTCACGCCGGGGAAGCTAATGATCCAACCCAGTGTTTCTCAATATAAAGTACCCTCTTTAAAAAAAATAATTATAAGTACCCCCAGTACCTACAGTTTTCAGACACACAAATTATTTTTTCTACCGTTGCAACACATTTGTTTAAACAATTTAATCACAGCCGAGCGGGCGATGAAATTTTTGGGTGTAAAAAATACAAAAATAATAAAGCACGGTGAAACTTAAAACCAAAATTCTGTTTTCTCCAAATTTCAGTTGTGTTGACGTACCCCCCCCAGACATCTCGAGTACCCCTAAGGGTACGCATACCACTGGCTGAAAAACACTGATCCGACCCATGGACCTGGTCACCTGCCTCCTGAGAACGATGCGCAGATGCTAAGGACATGTAGCTACTACCTGGCCAGTTAATCTCTAAACCTCAGTCCTCTCATCCGAGTAAACAGGCCCTAGGCCTGGACTTTCCGTGTGCTGCTGAGTGGGGAAAGCTTGCCCGGACCTCTGCCAGGCCCTGGCCGACTCACCGCTTGGGTGCATTTGTCTGTGCAATATCCCTTCAGAAGGAAACCGGCTTCCCCAGGTGGGATCGCCATCACCGGCGTGTAGACCAGGCCCAGCTCCATAATGCCAGCATCATAGCGTCGCAGTGTGGCAGTGTAATAGAGGCGAATCCCCGAGGAGTCGTGGCGACCTGGTGCAGAGAGGGGACACGACATGACACCATGTTGCAAATCGCAGCGGGAGTAAGAGTCACACGTGGGAAAATGTCAGGCATGAAAAATTCAACATCAGGGCCCTACACTTCGGGAAAGCAGCTTCCCTTTGCTGGCAGACTGCATCCATTCCTTGTCCTGGTATCAGTATTTTAAAAATCCGATTGTAATCCCCTCTCTCCCTAGGCAGTTGTACCAGCAACAAGAGACTGCACTAAATGGTCTCTAAATATGTGCTTGGTAATCTAGAAAAGTCACCAGCAATGTTCTCTCAAATTTTTTCAATCCAGGGGTGGAATGACTTTTGTTATGTGCACCAAGGCAGGTGCAGATGTGCACCACCAGTAGAAACACATACTGTCGGCTGTGTGAAGCTGTGGGTGCTCTGCTAATCAGGTGGGTGGCACCTGAATTTCTCCTGGGTGGCCGCCCGAGTGCTAAGCTTACAGGGAACACTGGTCACCATCCCAGCGACTGACTGCTCCCAGGGGCACCAGGAGGAGAGGAGGGAATCAAGTGGGAATGTCTTTGGAAGTCCACGAGAGTCCACTGTGGAGGGAAGTATGTTTGGGAGGCAGATTTTGGAGAAACCCTGAGCTCAGTTCAGACCCAGGGGTGGGAATCTCTCTCTTCTCTACCTTTTCCAGTCTCACCCTGATTCTAAACTAGAGACTCTTGGTGCGAAGGCTGCAGGACTTGTATCCCAGTTTTGGGCTGGTTGGTAGCCCGACAATCCAGTCCCAGCAAGGGTTAGCATCTAGCTTCACTGCCCCAAGAGCAGGGCAGAGGCCAGCCTGTGACTGAGACACCCAAACTAGTGCCTGGTTCCCCCCTAGCTCTATAGGAGATGTAAGAAGTGATTGCCCTAATGCGATGATTGCTTCCCAACACCCCCTGGAAAAGCTGTACGGGCCTGCACGGTGCCAGGGGGTAGGACAGGGCCAAAGCTCCCCCCATTTCCCTTCCCTGCCCATGTCAGTGGAGCAATGCTGTGCAGGGACCGGCAATGTGGGGGCATCTCATGCAGAGGCATAAGAGGGCTCCTTATTTTCCCTTATTCCCTGCTGCAGTCCCAAAGCCAGGCTCCTAACTGGGCCCTCTGCAGATTAGAGGCATTTGGCACCCGTGGGTTCCAAAAAAAGCTCTTTGGTGCCGACAGGTGTGAGTGTCCCTACTGAAGAGACCTGCTCGAGGAAGGATTTGCGGGGAGGTTCTGTGGTCTGAGCTATGCAGGGCGTCAGGCTCACAACCGTCCCTTCCTTCTGGCCTGGGAATCTACACATGGGGCAGCCATTGCAATGAAAGGGTCCTGCTCTACCTTGTGGCTGGGGAGATCCATCCCCCAATTACAGTGACTAGCCTGCTAGCGATGGGGCTTTTTATGCCCCGTGCTTCTCTTCTTCTGCCCCCACAAACTGGTTTGGACCCTGCCTAGATTGAGACTGGAGTGGACAGGATGCTTGTTCTATGCTCTGTACAGCCCGGGGCTGGAATGCAGCACCTAACTGTATCCATCATCTCCTTCGTCTCCAGGCTTCTTCCCCCAGCTCTGAGCATCCCACTCATTGCAACCCGGTTCCCGTACAAGTGAATTCATGAAATTACCGCCACACCTTCAGGTAACGTCCTAGCCTGAAGAGAGAGCAGAGCCACCCTTCCTGAGGTTAGACATGAGTGAACCAGCATCTCCCACCAACCTGAATTTTCTCGGTGAATTTGGACTGAGCTCAGCTGAATCACCCAGAGATGTGCTACTGACCACGAGGCACTGGGGGTTCCCTTTTATTCCATTCACGTCCTTGTGTTTGCGGTGTGTGAGAACCTTCCGGCGATGTATAAAGCAGAGTGACTAGCCCCTGTCACTCCTTCACCATCCCTCTCCCCAGGTGGACAGTTGTGTGTGGTTTGGATGTGCTAGGACCTTTGCTTAGTGTAGTCGGTGTTGCAAGCCAGGTTGTTTGGGCAAACAACTGATAAAAAGCCGAGAACCACGGGCCTGGGAATTTCTTTGGAGAATGTCCTTGGGAATTTTGAAGATTATATTTGGCCTAATTGCACAGCTATTACAACCACCATCGTTATTAGTTGGAGGCTGCGTGAACACGTGTGTGTTTATGAGTGGGGCAGGGTGTATGCAGTTTTATTAACTCTCTCATGATGAGCTGGGGTGGTAGAAGAAATTACGGAGATTAAGGGCTGTGAAATGTGCACTCTGTACTGTGCTATAACATCTTCCTCTCTGCTGAGAGTGTTCTGCCCCAAGGCCGTAATTAACAGAGACGACTCTGGTGCTCTCTAAGGCTTTGTCTCCACTACACTATCCAGCGCCTGTCGCTAAAAATTGGGCCGTGGAAACACCGTTGGCATTTTTGCCGACAAAATACTTCCGCTCCCTACGAGTGGGATTCACGTTACTGACAGAAGAGTGTGCCTGCCAACATGTCCACGGCAAAAGTTTGGGTTTTGTGGGAGAGAGGTGGTATAAACACCTGTGAAGGAAAAAAGTTTTGTTGTTCAATTGGCAATGTAGACAAATGTAGACAAAGCCTTAGTGAAATGTCATTGCGGAATGGCCCTTCTAGCTACAGATCCTGTCTTAACCCTCTGCAAACTGATCTGAGGGAAGAAAGGATTTTAATCTGGGAAAAGCAGAAAGGTTTTTCAGTCAGTTCCTGTGCACAAATTCTTCTCACCAGAGTGCACCAGAAAGATCCTTGTCAAGCTACAGGGTTTGCAGAAGGTTGGTGTAATGGGGGAAGGCCGTAAGGCCAAGAGGGCCATAGAGAATCCTCCAGGAGGCTAGAGAGGCTCTTCAGTAACCTGCCAATCAGGGGCCATAGAAGACTACAAAAGGAGCTGCAGAACCAGAGGCAGTTTAGTTGCAGCCCAGACCTGAAGGGAGAAGGCCAAGAGGACTGGCTGGCAAAACCAAGGACAGCTCAAAGTAGGGAGCTGTTTAGGATCCTGTCTGCAGAAGGGGAAGCCCTGGAGGCACTACTCTCCTAGGAAGTAGGGAAACAGATTGAGAGACTAGACTCAGAGAGACACTGAACAAATCATGTCAAACCAATCTGATAGCTTTCTTTGATAGGATATCAAACCTTATGGATAAGGGAGAAGCGGTGGACATGGAATACCTAGACTTTAGTAAGGCATTTGACACGGTCTCTCATGACCTTCTTATCAATAAACTAGGGAAATACAACCTATATTATATTATATATATGGGGCTACTATAAGGTGGGTGCATAACTGGCTGGATAACCCTTCTCAGAGAGTAGTTATTAACGGTTCACAGTCATGCTGGAAGGGCATAACAAATGGGGTTCCACAGGGATCTGTTTTGGGACCAGTTCTGTTCCATACCTTCATTGATGATTTAGATGATGGCATAGAGAGTACGTTTATAAAGTTTGCAGATGATCCCAAGCTGGGAAATGTTGCAAGTGCTTTGGAGGATAGGGTCAAAATTCAAAATGATCTGGACAAACTAGAGAAATGGTCTGAGGGAAATAGGATGAAGTTTAATAAGGACAAATGCAAAGTATTCCGATCAGTTCCACACATATGGAATGGGAAGTGATTATCTAGGAAGGAGTACTGCAGAAAGGGATCTAGGGGTCATAGTGGACCACAAGGTGAATATGAGTCAACAGTGTGACACTGTTGCAAAAAAAGCAAACATGGTTCTGTGATGCATTAACAGGAGTGTTGTGAGCAAGGCACGAGAAGTTATTCTTTCGCTCTACTCTACACTGATTAGGCTTCAATTGGTGTATTATGTCCAGTTCTGGGCCCCACATTTCAAGAAAGATGTGGAGAAATTGGAGAAGGTCCAGAGAAATACAACAAAAATGATGAAAGGTCTAGAAAACATGAGCTATGAGGGAAGACTTAAAGAACTGGGCTTGTTTAGTTTGGAAAAGAGAACACTGAGGGAAAATGAAAGTGGCTTTCAGGTATCTAAAAGGGTGTTACAAGGAGGAGGGAGAAAAATTATTCTCTTTAACCTCTGAGGATAGGACAAGAAGCAATGAGCTTAAATTGCAGTTAGGGAGGTTGAGGTTGAACATTAGGAAAAAATTCCTGTCAGGGTTAAACACTGGGATAAATAGCCTAGGGAGGTTGTGGAATCTCCATCACTGGAGATATTTAAGAGCAGGTTGGGTAGACATCTATCAGGGAGGATCTAGATGGTGCTTGGTCCTGCCGTGAGGGCAGGGGACTGGACTCGATGACCTCTTGAGGTCTCTTCCAGTTTTAGTGTTCTATGATTCTATGGGTACGTCTAGACTACAGGCTTTTGTCGACAGAAGTTTTGTCGACAGATACTGTCGACAAAGCTTCTGTCGACGAAGAGCGTGAAGACTACATCCAGTTCTGTCGACAAAGCAAGCTGCTTTGTCAACATGACAGTGTAGATGCAAAGGACAGTGTAGATGCAATAACACCTTCTGCCAACAGAACTCTGTCGACAAAAGGCGTTATTCCTCACAGAATGAGGTTTACAGCCATTGACAAAACTGCTGAGTTCTGTTGACGTCATGTCGACAGAACTCAGCGGCAGTGAAGACGCAGGTATAGTTTTGTCGACAAACCCTATGATTCTACAGGGGGTACCAGGATGGACCCCTGTTAGAAGTATAAACCCCAGAAGGGGGTTGTGGTTACAAGAAAGAGTGTGACTCGGCCGGAGGGCTGAATATCTAAGAAGGCTTTTAAAGAGGCAGCGCAGGGAAATGCACTTGGCCAGATGAGGGGTGCTCACATGAGGTGAGTGCCACCCTGTTACAGCTGGGTTTTTCTGCTTCTCTTAGAAAAACCCTCCAGCGGTCACTCTGCCTGATTCAGTGTGTGGAGAGTGATGCAGTGTGGGAGGGGAGCTCCCGGAGGGGAGCGTGGCTGGTGATGGGACTCTACATGGAAGCCTAGGTCTTGTCTACGCTGGGAAAGCTTTGCAGATAAGAGCTGTACCGGAAAGGCCCCTGGTGGGGATGTGGCTCACACCGGGAAAGAGTGCTTTAGCCCCTAAGGTTTATACCGCTTCCCTGAACAAAAGAAACTAACTAGCGACAGGACTTTTTACTGCTATAACCGTGTCTATGCTAGGGGTTTTGCTACATTTGGCATTAACAAAATCACATTGCTAGGCGACATTGCTGTGCCAGCAGATGTTTTAAGTGTAGACCAGGCCTTCACCCCAAGAGTGGAGGGAGGCAGACTAAGCATGGCACAGTCCAGCAGGCTGCTTTGCCAGCAAGGCTGACTGGCAAAGTAGGGGGCTCTGTCCAGCCCTTTTAGAAGGATGGTTGAAACTACAGAAGAATCCTTGGGGAGCCTGTCTGGGGCACAGTCCACATGGTGGGGAGAGAGTTGACCTAAGACGCAACTCCAGCAACATGAATGGCATGGCTGGGGTCAATGTACCTTAGGTCGAATTTCTGTGGTGTCCCCATAGAGGAGGTCAGTGGGAGAAACTCTCCTGTTGACTTCCCTTACTCCTTGTGACCCCGTGGAGTGTCGGTGTCAATAGGGGCACCATCAGCAGTCGATTTAACAGGTCTTTACTAGACCTGCTAAATCAAACCCTGGGAGATCGATCTCCACAGTGATCTCCCGGTAAGGGGAGACGAGCCCTGAGGTGGGATTGTCCAGATGGGAGTCCTCCCCCAATGAAGACTCTTTCTCTCCAACAATGGGAATAAAAACCAAAAATTGCTCCCATGATGGCAGCTGGGTGGGTAGGAGTGCAACAAATCTCCAGCATGTCTAGGAGTGATACTGGTGTAACTTCCGGTGGCTGGGATGCATAAAAGATTTAGGAGCTGGTGGCTGCATCCAGCTAAAAGATGTAGACCTTTAGCACACATATTAAGCTTATGATTCTGGATCTGAAGATCTAGGGTTAAAGCCCCATTGTACAGCTCAAGAGGACTCCACTACATTGTGCACCGTATTTACGTTGCTACTAAAAGGGTAGAGAAGAGCAAAGCTGTAGGTAAAGTCTATCTGGTGAGGCTGGAGATGACACCACTGTCTCTACGGCACACAGTCAACTGGTGATTAGAGCATGGGAAACAGGCTTCCTGGGTTCTCTTAGCAATGAAACAAAGTTAGCGCCAGTGGTTCCCTCCCTGGGCATGTTTTTCAGGTTTGAGTTGTAACGGGAAAGGCCGGATAAGCTGGGGCCAAGCAGTTTCATACTTATTTATAAGGATCTGTCTCTGGGTTGGATTCATCAAGCGGACAAGAATAAATGGGGTGATGTTATTGGTTAGAAGGAAAAAGCGGTTAAAATAATGAAAGGCGCGAGCGGCATATTTATAGAGCTGTTACTTCTCGAGTCTCGGAATGTGATATGATTGATCTGCAGTACATATGCTCTGGCCTCCTAAAAATACTCTGGGATATTCACGGAGTGACTTGATTTGATGTAAATGCAGAAATTCGATAATTTAGCTGAGTTTTTTATTTAAAAAAATGTGTTGACTGTCAAATGTATCAACCAAGAAATGCTATTTATTCTTTCTAAAAACATCTCCCCCATCCCACTCCCACCCAGACTTCTCCCTCTGTAATGTTGGAAAGCAGTGGTGGGAAGACCAAAAGTTTGCAGAACTGGGAAAGGAAGATGTTTTCACTCCCCACAGGCAGGCAGGAAGGTCCAGTCATTGTAGCATTAGCCTAGAATTTGAGGGACCTGGGCTTAAGTCCTTGCTTAGCCACATGCTTCCTGTGGGACCCTTCCTATAAGTCCCTTAGCCTCTTGGTGCATCAGATTCCCAGCTCTGCAGTGGTGATAACAGCACAGAGAAGAGGAGCTCAGATAATACGGCCATAGGTCCCTCTAAATACTCGAATATGAGGTGAAGAATGTACAACCTAGTTCTGAGATTGAATCGTCCAGGGCTAATATCCATTGTTCCTAGGGTCTATTTCTGCCACTGTGTGATTTGTCAGGCAAGTTATTTAATCACTCTGTGCCTTAGTTTTCCTGTCTGTGAAATGGGACTGCTAATGCTGATCTGCCTCATCGGGGGATTGGGCGACTAAACTAATTGTACGGGCATTTTTAGTTCCTCACTTGAAAAGTAAAAGAAGTACACAGTGCTGGCCATTTATGTTGTGATATGTTGCAAGCCAGGATCCCTGTTCAGAACACAGCCAGTCTAGGTGGGAGCTGTTTCAGGTAGACCAGTCCAAAACTCTCACATGTAATGGGTGGTTTTGTGATCTTGCTTCTGTGCAGATTTTCTTTGCCTGTCTGCCTTGATTGTATTGTATTTGGTGAGGCAAAGCTCTGCCTGAAAGCTCTACTGGGAGTGGCGGCGGATTCTGTTTGGAAAGGCTGGCAAGAGGGGCGCAGACAGAAACATCCCTGTCGGAGGGTTTAATAACTTTGCTGTGAGCCAAGCATAGCGAATGCAGCTCTGCCAAGGCTTCTCAGTCCAGTTCTGAAAGGTCCCTTTGCGCCCGCTCCTGGCTACTGCCGCCCTGGACCTTCACCTGCCAGCTGTGCTGAACGGTGCCGGACTGCCTGGCAGGATCGCACTCTGCAGAGGCTGGTATGAGGCAGAGCACAAGCCATGCCAGATGAGGCGGGGAGAGTGGGACCAGACCAAAACTTTCTTAACTGTAAGCAATGCCAGATGCCTCATAGGCATGGCCTTTTGCTTGAGTGCTCCAGTATTTCCTGACCTCGGCTGGGTTAAAAGTACAAGGCCCTCAGCTGATCGGAGCAGAGAAAGTGGAACCCAGCAGAATCTAGTGAACAGCTAGTAAAAGAGTATGAGGCACCCATGTCCCACAGGCAGCCCCGCTAAGGTGCTCTGTTGGGCCCCTCGGGGTATGGGTAGGAGCTGCTTTCCATGGCATGTTTCCTTGCTTGCACAGTGACTATGCGGACAAATGTAAGTGCCTCAGTTGCCTCTCAGGGTAGGTTTGCGCTACCACGGTTTGTTGACAAAACTTACATTGGCACCCAAACAGTCGAGAAAACAAAAATCGGCAGAGGGCGTTCCCATATGCTCCCTCCGTTGACAGATTGTGTCTGCACTGGGGACACCTTCATCAACAGTGTGAGCACGGCACTGCAGATAGGTATCCCACAATGCCATATTGTGGGAAGGCAGAGCTGAGCCCTGTGCATCTTGGGATTCCTTCTGACTTCTCCCACAGCTTCCTCTGCTGCCCAGGAGCAGCATCGTGAGTATCTCTGTGAGCGCTCGGTGCAGAGGAATGTCAAAGCTGGGATGATTTAGCTGGGGTTGGTCCTGCTTTTAGCAGGGGGTTGGACTCGACCTCCTGAAGTCTCTTCCAACTCTGTGATTCTATAATTCTATGTAAGCAGCACAGCAGCCAACCCCCTTCCTCTGCAGCAGCAATCTGCTTGCCACAGTGTTCCTGGTGCAGGGCAGAACAGAAGCAGTCCATTGATTTGCTCTTTGTCCCCCAAACAGAGCAGCTCACTCAGCTGTCAGACACTTCCCAGAGCTATGAAAGGGGTGCGTGCCTGCAGGGCAGCAAAGATCACAAAACACTGAGCAGAGCCATCAGGGCAGAAATTGTGGGATACTGGCAGAAGCCAGTTCTGTCGACAAAACAAACAAAGAGCCTCACTGGCTCTTTGTCAACAGTAAAGGGAAGGGAAAAGAAAAAAGTCTCTCACAGGAGTGGAAGTTTTTTGTCGCCAAAACTGGGTGTTTTCCCGTGACAAGTCACATTGCGGTGCATACGCTCTTGACATTTTGTAGTGGAGACAAAGCCTAATGAAAGCAGAGTTATCTGGGCTACAAGCTGGCATCCTTCTCCCTGAGCTGGGTGAGGGTGTGCCAGTATGGGTGGTTAGTCTCTGGGGCAAATGTGGGCTCCCTTTCCAATGAATGAGCCTGGGAGGTTAGGATGACCAGCCACTGCAAGAGAAGACAGCCTGGGAGTGCTTGCTCTGGGACCTCAGTGTGTTAGTGCTGGGGGAACAGTTAGCTAAAGAGTTTTTATGATGTTTTTCCCTTGGTTCACAAATTTCCACAGGCTGTGCTGCAGAGGCTGGCCAGTACAGGAATCTCTGGCCCCAGATCCAAAGGGCCCTGGAGGCTTGCTTACCTTTGAACACCAGGGGGTTGTGGTAGTGAATCTCAAGCCGTAAATATCTGGAGGATCCCGGACCACCAAAGGCAAGTCCTGCTTCTTCTGGATAGTAGAAGGCCTGTAAGCAGGAGGAGAGACTGTGAGGGGATTGCGTGCAGCTGATACATGGAGTCAGGCAGAAGAAGCTAGAGAGGAAATATGCAAGGCAGAGATTGTTCTGTGGCCCACTAATGTGTGCTGTGGGCTGGGAAGTATCATTCCAAAGGGCTGGGTGAATGGCTAAGCATCTATCCCTCTGGAAGAGCGTTCTTGTACTGCCTGCGTACGGGAAGGGTCCTCAGCTCTCCAAAGTGACGTCACTGCTCATTTCAGTGGAACCCATGCATGAGGTTCATGTGTCTGGGGGAAGGGGAGGGGATATTAAACAAAGATGAACCAAGGCCCCAAGACTGAGATCCAGATTTTGAGCACCGCACAGTGGGAGGGGTGTTCAGCTCCCAGGGCCTGGGTTCCGACTCATCTCTCAGATGCACCAGGGACCAATGAACTGGGGGGGGGGGCGTGGAGCAAAGCACCCACAATGAAAGTGAGAATTAAGGCATCGACCACAGCTTTATCTGCACACCTGAGCACCCATGGCCCACGCGGCAAGCACATGTCTGCAGTAGTTCAGTCGGTCCGGCTTCATCTTGGAGTCACAGGGCCCATTGTAGTGCGGAAAGCTGTCAAATTCTGCGGCACACTGGAAGACTTCCATGTGGTGGACTATTGCTTCATTGCCTGCTGTGATCACTGGTTCATACTACAAAAGAGGGATCCAAGAAGAAATCATGAGTATTTATAATGGGTGATAATGATCTTACAGCTGCCTAAAGCTCCTATCACCATACTACCTGTTTCTATACAGTCTCCAGATAGAAGATCTCAGAAATGGTTTACAACCTGCATGTGCCGAGATATTGATGACACAGTTGTCTTGCTTCACCCACCACTGAAATGCAGTCACTTCTGACATGGAAGCTGTTTAACAGTGCCTGGCAATGATGTACAGTGGTTAAAGATGGGGAATGAAGAAAAATGTATCCAGCTGACAATCCAGATGGAATTTGTTTCCAACTATCAAATCATATGAGAAGAAACTCAAAATCTGATACTCGATACGAGCAACCCTAGTGGACATCGCCATTCGGAGAGAGATCAGTGAGGGGAGGTTGGGTGTGTAGATACCAAGCCAGGGAGAAGCTGCCATATGGCTGATGCCACTGAAAGTGTCTCCTGGAAGGTGCCATCTTGAGAACTCAAAGGCCTAGTTTATACTACCCACCCTCCCGCTGATCTAAAATACACAACTTCAGCTGTGCAAATAGCATAGCTGAAGTTGATGTATTTACTGCAGTGTCTTCCATGCAGTATGGTCGGCAGGGGCTGCCCTCCCATCGACTTCTCTTACTCTTCTCTTTCTGATGGAGTACCGGAGTTGATGGGAGAGCGCTTGGAGGTCAATTTATCATGTCTAAACAGACGCGATAAATCGACCGCCAGTGGATTGATTGCTGCAGTGTTGATCCACCATGAAGTGAAGAGAAACCCAGAGACCGGCTTTGGAGCACAGAGAGCACTATTTTTCCAGGGCACTAGCCAATGAAGGAAAGAACTGAGGAACACCTCCCCTGGGGGCTAAGGGCATGGAGACAGCTTGACTAAGCTTTAACGGATTAGCTGTATGGAAAACATCCCTCTTCAGAAAAAGCTCTCCTCCTCCTTACCATGACAATGTGATGTTTCGGGAAGCTGACTGGAAGCTCCACCATATAGCACCAATATGTGGTCTCCTGGCTGGGAATGATCACGTCACGGGCTCTTATCTCCATGGTCTTCATGTCATCCGGCAGTTCAGGGGTGCTAATGTTGGGCTTCAGCAGCTGCACCCTCTGGAGCCCCTTGTGGATGGCAGAGATATTGATTGCTTGGAGGGAAGGGACTGGTTTTTCAAGGACCCCATAGATAAGGTGCACAGTGCCATCCTGAAATGAGAGATGAAGGAGGCTGTAAAGCAGGGAATGTCTTGCAGAACATTGGAGAGCCCATGCAGTTTTAGTGCATTTGAGCTGGGATGAATCAAGTAGGGTGATGCTGTCATGACCCCCGCCCCCCGTGATTTATGAAAATTGGCTTATGAATATGAATACGCATAACTTGGAGATGTTTTATATGAAACAGGTCATGTAACTTATTTTTAAAGTTACAATCTTCTGAATCTCTGCATCCTGTTCTTGTGCATGTATCATTCATGTAGGTGAAGTTAGAAATAAGAAGTGTGAATCTGTTTTTAATTCTAAAGGTGCTAATGAGGGACATTAGGGATACTTTAGAAACTTAACGGCTGAGTACTCAAACCAATGACCTGCAAATGTTTTTTTTTCCTGTAAGCCCAAACTGTGGTTGGTCCGAAAAGACATGAGATCATGTCATCCGGTACTGGAATCCATCTTTAATCTAGTACGTTTCCATGGAGATGGAGAGACTGAACAAAGGGTTCCTGCCATGGGGGAAAGTCTATTTAAGGATTGGAAATCAATCAGGTCTTTGTTTTCAGCTGGCCTTTTAAACTGCCTCACCCACCCTAAGAGGATACACACGAAGAAACCTGAAAACAAAGAGTTCTAAAGAACTCTGAAAAGCTGTAGACTCAGGCCAGAGTAAAGATCAGCTCTGTTTTGAAGCATTTTACCTGAGATAAGAACAACTGTTTAGGGGGTAAGAATTGACATATAACTAGTTTCTTAGTGTATTAGCATTAGCTGGTGTCTTTTGTTTATTTTAACTTAATAACTAACTTTGATTTGTGTGTTTTCACTTGAAATCATTTAAATCCTACTTTTTATTTAATATTAAGCCCATTGTAAATAACTGTTATGGGGGATGGGGGGACAGGTGGACGGGGGAATAAGGGGGCAGGGAGAGCAACCGCTGTGCATATCTCTCTTTCATTGATAAAGGGGGTGAACATCATTTTGACCTCTCTCTTTTACACAGGGTAAGACGGATTTATTTGAGGTTTTGGTTCCTTTTGGGGGTTGATTTCCTAGGTGCTATCAGTGATCTTATAGCTGAGTCCTCCCGGAGCTGAACTGGTTCATTGTCTGTGTCACTTTGCTGGGGAGTGGTAACCCTAACTCTGTGCCTTGGCTGGGGGAGACCAGACCTTCTGGCTGAACAGGACAAGATGCTGGGGAATCCCAGAGGGCAGAAAGGCAGGCGTCAGTGGCTTGATCAGCACACCAGGGGACAGTGCCAAGGGGATTTTTGTGATCCAGCCTGTCACAGATGCTACTTTGCCAAGCATGTCCAATTTGGGGGCCCACTGTTATTTAATATGTCTGTCACTGTTGTGTTGAACAGGGTGCTGCTTAGATTGGCATTACAGAGTTAGGGGAATTTGGCTGAGATTATTTCCTAGCATTAATCTCCAATGAGAGGCAGTTCCCTGTTCGTTTAGATGGTTTGGACTGCTTTCTTCAGTGTGTATCAGCTCATGGCAATTCCAGCTCTTTTCTAGGTATACTAAATTAATGCATGCACATTAACAGTGAAATATACCCCTCCCCTCCCTAAACAAGGGGCACTCTCTCTCTCCATCCTTCTCATTCACTCACACATATGTTCACACACTCTGACTACGTCTACACTACAAGGTTTTTGCGCAAAACCAGCCATTTTTGCGCAAGAACCTGTGGAGCGTCCACACCTCAAGTGCGATTTTGGGCAAGTAAATCAACAGTAAAATGGCAGAACAGAGGGCTTTTTCCAGTGTAGGTAAACCTCCTTCTACGAGGCATAACTCCTTTTTGCGCTACAGCTGTTGCGCAAAAAGGCATGTGTGGACACTCCGCGGGGGTTTCTTGCGCAAAAAGAGCCTATCGAAAAAGCACAGGTGCTCTGATGCATCAGAGCCTTCTTGCACAAGAGCGTCCATGCAGCGTGAACCTGTCTTGTGCAAAAGCACATCTCAAAAGCAATGCGCTTTGAGGTGTGGACGCGCTTTTGCACAAGAAGTTTTTGTGCAAGAACTCTTCCGCAAAAGATTTCTTGCGCAAAAACCTGCAGTGTAGACGTAGCCACAGAGACGAGGTTGCTGTGAAACGTGTGATCCAGAGACTGTTACCGGCAGTGGGAAGACGCCTGTTGATTTCCATGGGCTTTGGGTGGGCTGCAGAGCTGGGACTAAGCATTAACATTTTTTTCCACACAAAAAAGTGCAACATTTTTCACAGATTCATTTCACAGGCGTTCATGCACACAATCTGGTCCTCAAAAGTTTGCAATATTTGGGGAGTTTGGAGATTCCTCACCATAAAGCATGCTAAAAAACAAAGCACGTTCGCTTGAAAATTTCACAGCCACTAAAATCTTTGTCCTATTATGAAACTAATACCTGTTCCTTCTTCTAGTCCTCAACTCACTCTAGTGGACTATACTTTGTCTTAATCACATAGCCCAGTCCTTCCTAGATATCCAGAGTTGGACATTTTTTTCTTAACAGTCTGCAATTTCCCAGAAGTCCAATGAACCCAAAACCAGACATTTAATTGAAAAGGCTTTTTTGGGACTCTACTTTGGCTCAAAATCCTCTTCCTTATTGTCCTTCCAAAAACACCTGGCTCCATATTGTGAGGTGGCATGATGTAGAACAGGGGTGGGGAACATTTTTTGGGTCAGGGGCCGCCGACCCACAGAAAAATCAATCAAGTGGGGGCTGGAGGGCCAGCGCGGACTCCCCATTGGTTGGGGGGAAGAGCCCTAAGTCTTGGAGGCCGGATCCAGGCAAGCCAGGAGCTGAATCTGGCCCCAGTGCCTTAGATTCCCCACCCCGACGTAGAAGATGCATTTAAATTGAGCTAGCATGTACTTAATGGCAGAGTACAATGGGACCCAGATAAAATCTACATAGTATGGAAATTATAAAGAGCTGTATGTGGATTGTGTAAACGTTCCTGCAAGCTCAGAAATGACATCAATAGGACACTTCCTTGCAAAAGGGATGAATGTCTGATGTTCTCTAACAAACAGCATGTGCAAAGTAGGCCTGCATAAATGAAAAACCGGGCAGTGTGCCAATGAGCTGTTGATTTTCAGATACTTGTTTTAGTGTGTGTATGTGTGTGTGTGGGGGGAGGGAGAACAGTTGACTTGTGGGTGAAAAGAAGGCGAGCTCTCTATCTCTCTAGCTAATCATCTTTATCCTGCTGCGCACACTATGGGATCTGAGCACTTTCGCCGTACAATCAGTAGCCACAGACATAGGCTTCATGGATTCTCTGACATGTCTCCCTTTTGGGGGGGTCCAAATTTGCTTAGATGGTGTTGTGGGTTGGATTGGGGAGTTTTAAAAGATGTTATTGATTCCCTGCACTTTGGAAGGGCGAGTGGGGGGGGAATTAAAGGTAAAAAGAGTGCCTGTGTTGTGAGTGAGTTAACAGGAAGGTTTTGTGGTGTTCCCTAACAATGACCAGTCTCTGCATTCAAGACGCATTCTCATGCCTCCGATTCCTTCCATGAGAGTTTAGACCATTGATCCATGAACAGCTGTGAAAAACGCAAAGCTCTCCACACTACAAGGGCACAAACACAAAGTCCAACAACTATACTTTGCACATATCTAGCGCCTTTGAGACCACACTAGCCCCTTTCTTCCAAGGATTTCCTCATTAGTGAATTAACCCTTTCTATGTCCCTGGTGTAAGTCAACACTGAGCAGTAACCAGCCCATGAGCAGGACATGGTTCTCCAAGGTTAGCCCCTGGTGGGCCATCACCATTGTGTTTACCTGCACCTCCACAGATACGGGTACTTGCAGCTCCTATTGGTTATCGATCCCATGGTTCCCAGCCAATGGGAGTTGTAGGAAGTGGTGTCCTCTATATAAAACCATGGTATGCCCACATCTTAAATACTGTGTACAGATGTGGTCACCTCATCTCAAAAAAGATGTATCGGCATTGGAAAAGGTTCAGAGAAGGGCAACAAAAATGATGAGAAGTTTGGAATGGGTCCCATATGAAGAGAGATTAAAAAGACTTGGACTTTTCAGCTTTGAAAAGAGGAGACTAAGGGGGGATATGATAGAGGTCTATAAAATCATGACTGGTATGGAAAAAGTGAGTAGGGAAAAGTTATTTACTTATTCCCACAATATAAGAATTAGGAGGTCACCAAATGAAATTAATAGGCAGCAGGTTTAAAACAAACAAAAGGAAGTTTTTCTTCACTCAGCACACTGTCAACCTGTGGAACTCCTTGCCAGAGGATGTGGTGAAGGCTAGAAGTTTAACAGGGTTCAAAAAAGATCTAGATAGATTCATAGAGGTTAGGTCCATCAATGGCTATTAGCCAGGATGGGTAGGAATGGTGTCCCTAACCTCTGTTTCTCTGGAAGTGGGAGACAGGGGAGGGATCACATGAGGATTACCTGTTGTGATCCCTCCCTCTGGGGCATCTGATATTGGCCACTGTTGGCTAACAGGATACTGAGCTAGATGGACCTTTGGTCTGACCCAGTATCCGTTCTTATGTCCTCGTCTGATTCCCTTCCTGCAGCTCCCATTGGCCAGGAACGGTGATCCACAGCCAACAGGAGCTACAAGGAGCTGTACCTGCGGAGGTGCAGGTAAATAAAGCGGCAGTGGCCCACCAGGGCCTAACCTTGGCAAACTGCCGCTGTTTTATTGCCCACCTCTGGTATATGTAATGTCTCTGTGCACATGAATCACAGAGGAGTGAGACCGCATGTCTGCATTCACACAGCAAGTCACAGCCACAGCCAGAGACCGGATTCTGATATCATGCCCATTTTACACCCATATAACTCACTCCTTACAATGGAGTGACTCTTAATCAGTGTTCCCTGTAAGCCGAGCACTTGAGCGGCAGCCCAGGAGAGATTCAGGGGCCACCCAGCTGTTTAACAGAGCGCCCAGAACTGTCAGCATACATTTCTATTGGTGGTGCACATCTGCACATGCCTCGGTTCACAAAACATTTATTCCACCCATGGATGGAAAAAATGAGAGGGAACGTTGCTTCTAATGTACACCAATGTAAGCGTACTCAGATGTGCAAGTGCCCTGGCTTTCAATCCACAGCCCTAGTCTTGCTGACTTTTGACCTAGAGCTCTAACCACTAGACCACAGCTATTTAAACCTCACCAGAGCACAAAGGGCTTTTTGTCAGTGACTTCAGTAAGGCCAGGATTTCACCTCTTTGTTATCAGTTCAGTCCTGTGCTCGCAATGCTAAGTGATCCCAATGCGCCAATCCACTTGCATGGCAGAGCTCCTGGGAGTACAGCCCATCCCATACACAGAAGAAATACTGAGCTGGCGCTTTGCCTCTGCCCATGGCCCGGCATGTCAGTACCTCTATAAGGTAGTCCTTCGGATCGCAGGTGCTGAAGGCTCTGTTGAAAATCAAGTAGAGTCCCTCGGGGGTTCTGTGTGCTTTCAGGAGCTGGTAGTCCTGCTGAGAATCCATGTGAAGCTGCCCTTTCTCATCACTCCAAGCATCCTGCGGAGAAGGGGGGAAAAAATCCGTATCACCAGTTAGGAGATGTTGATTTGCCCATGGTGGTCAATCTTAGCTGGCCTGTCTTTTTGCTTTGTGTGTATATAGCACCTGGCACACTGGGGTCCTGGTCAGTGCTCCCTCTAAACTTTTCCAGCCCTGTGCAGACTTTTTCCATCCACGTGTGGAATACATTTTATGTGCACTAAGGCATGTGTGGATGTGTACCACCTGTAGAAACAAAACACCTAGCTGTAAGTGCTCTGCTAATCAGCTGGGTGGCATCTGCATCTCTCCAAAGTGGCTGCGCAAATGCCCAGCTTGCAGGGAACACTAGTCCTGGCCCATGAGTTGGGCTCGTAGGTGCAACTGCGATACAAATAGTAATCCACTGATCAGGGGCATTTCCCCAGGGACCTGTGGAACAGCGGAGTGAGAGTAGGAGTAAATCGGACCCAGAATTGACACTGCACTGAAAGATTTTTTTTAGGGAGTCAAAATGTATCGTTTGTGGGGGTGGTGATGGTGTGTTTACTAAGCACAGTGACTGCTCGTAACTTTTGAAAAGTGTCTTGCTTTTTATGTTCCCAGCATCCATGTTCCTTTAAGCCATGTCTGCGAATGGCTATCAGAGCTTTCTTGCGCAAGAGCATCCATGCAGTGTGGACGCTCTCTTGTGCAAAAGCGCATCACTTTTGCGATGCACTTTGAGGTGTGGATGCGCTTTTGTGCAAGAAGCTTTTGTGCAAGAACTCTTCCGCAAAAGGCTTCTTGCACAAAAACCCTGCAGTGTAGATAAAACCTATGTGTCTTTCACTTCTCCATCTCATCGGAGGAAGTGGGTTTTACCCACGAAAGCTCATGATACTGTATATTGGTGTTGGTCTCTAAAGCCATGTCTACACTAGGAAATTATTCTGAAATTACTAAATTTGACTTAAGACCTCCCGATTTAACAAATTCGAACTTGCATGTCCTCACTATGGAGAAGCCTCAGAATGAGTCTGAGGTGGGTTTCATTAATGTGGATGCGCTACCTCAGACTCGGAGGCCCTTGGGGAGCTGCGGGAGGCCAATTGGTTCAAATTAGTGGCACCAGAGCATCCACACTAACGTTATTTTGGACCTATAGCGTTATTCCTCATGAAAAGCAGGAGTTTAAATTCTGTGGCCCGTTATTCTGAAATATGGCTTGGTAGCGTGGACGCATTGTTTACAAATTTGAACGGGGGGGAGGGGTATTTCAGACTAAGGTTCCAGTGTAGACTAGGGCTGAAGTGCTGCAGGACTGCTCATTGTTATTAAAGTTACAGACTAACACGGCCACACCTCTGAGACTTTCCCATCTCCAGTGGGTCTCTTTTACTTACTGGGTCTAAGAGGAGACTGGGCAGTATCTCATTGCTTGTACGCCATTGGAGTAGCTATTGATTTCATTTCATTTTATGTTTGTCTGAGAAATAAAAAGGAATAGACATCCTGGCATCGTTTCAACTTGAAGTGTGGAATTATATTGCTTGACCATATTGTTCTTAGAAGGAGAAAATTGGGAATCAAGCACAGCTTTTGTTTTCATACAAAATTCGTTGTGAGAAAGGTGAAATTGGGATCTTTTAGTATCTGACAAACAGAACCAAAAGAGAGACTGCCGGGAAGAGACACAATAGTCTACAGATTTCTATAGATCCTCCTCCAGTTATTAAAGGAGGCTATTAAGCACCAAAAATGGAATTGAAAGTCAAGACAGAGTGCTTTTGAACTGAGAGCTGTACATCTTACAATGAACAGAAAAAAGCCATACTAGAAATGTTCCTTTATGTTCTTTATTGCCTGATGCTTTGCAATCCTGTAGCATTCAGGTCATCCCACACTGGTGATTAGCTGGTAATTAGTGAGAAAACTAGTGCACAGATAAATATCCCAAGCCCTCTGTCACTCTTCTATCATATTGTAGATTGCATTACTGACACTGGTGAAGGCATATTTTATTGGTAATTTCAAACTGATGGGGAAAAAAAATCAGCATTGCATTCTACCCTGAAACAAACTGACAGTGAGCCCCGCCCAAAGACCTGAGGGAGTTCATATGATTCGTTATTTCAAATACTTCATTTTCCTTTCCAATGGGTTTGGTTTTTGCAATACCAAAATCAAAGCAAAATCAGAAATGAGCTATCCAGCGGCTTGTCTAGCTTTTCAGCATTTTTGCCCCCCCCCCAACACCATGCATTTGTGGGTTTACTTTCTTCTAAGACTGTGCTCCTGACAGCTAGCAGTCAAATTGTATTTTCCAGTGTACTGCTGATCTTTGCAACAGCTCCACATCTGACTTGCGTCTGGCTTAGTGATGCTGACAGGAGCAGACCTTCCGGACGGTCACTTTTGCACTTTCCCGGTGTCATTAACTGGAGTTGTGGTTAATTTTTAATGGGACTGACAAGCGTACAAGCAAATTAAATTGTTGACGCATGTGGGAGCTGCTGATAGCCAGCCACCTGTTATAGTACTTTGGAAATAAATAAAGTAAAGACACCGGAGTCAAGAAATGAGAGTCATTGTTATCTCCTCTCTACTTGTCTAACTCGCAGATGTGGTTCAGTAACTAGTTTATTCTGTTCAACATCCTAGACCATACTCCTCACTGAGGTATCTGATCCCTGGAACCCTTCGGAATAAACCTCCACATACCTGCGAACCACCCACAGCTAAATGTACAGACCAAGCCTGAAGGTCTCACTCAGCCAGTGTAACACCGGCAGGCGTAATCGCATCTGGGACCTTGGAGCGTAGTGCATGAACCTCTCCCACATGAGCTAAAACTCTACTGGTTTTCAGAGCAAACTCATTAATCTCCCTGGAAGTCGTCTCGATGCCACAACACGGGACAGTGCACCACACCCAGGAGGTGTGTGGGTTACACCAGCACTCAGTGAACTCCACTGGGATCTACACCTAGGTATATTTCAGTCCTTTCCCACTACAGGAAACTACCCCAGGGCTGGACTCCCTAGACAGGCCTCCGGGCTTAGAACCTTGGTAGTGTGCAAGCAGCTTACCACAAAATAGGAGCTGTGCCCGTCACTCCAGAGCACGGCCAGGTCCGCATTCTCAAACTCGCCCCTGTCCGACATCCCGAAGAGCAGCCCGAATTTCGGCTCCTTGACCAAGAGCTGGAAATGCACCACCTGCTCCGGGTAGCTGACGTTCCACGAGAGCTCCAGGGAACTCTGGGGATCCAGGGGCACCTTGTAAGGGAAATAATTCTCCAGGGGAGCCGTGCCTTGCAGAGCTACCACCAGGATGACCAGGAAAACCATAACCATGGTGAAGTACATGGAGGCCACCTCCCGGAGCCGGAGTCTTGGGCAAGGGGCTCGCCTGTTCCGGGCAGTCTGCATGCTGGGGAGAAAGGCGCACACATTCCCAGCTTTTGCCATTTATGTGCCGGCCCTCCTGGGCAAGCTGGGTAAGTAATACTCTTTAATTGCATTTGGTGGTTAGGAAATTGGATTGCTGTGTTGACCCCGCACCCCCACCTCCTGGCCAAACACTTGTCATTCTCTGCCTCGCCCTAATTGGCTCTAATTGCACA
Source organism: Pelochelys cantorii (assembly GCA_032595735.1). NCBI lineage: Eukaryota > Metazoa > Chordata > Testudines > Trionychidae > Pelochelys > Pelochelys cantorii. The sequence continues at coordinate 10,417,669 of CM064347.1, forward strand.
TGGACATTATCAATGGGAATTGAACCCGACTGGGCTGATTTTATTCTCTCCTAAATCATCTGGCGCGGTGGAAAAGGGCTGTTTACCTGCGAGCTGCTCTCCCTGAGCGCTGCACGGATCTCTCCCGCCTGCTTTTCCTCTTGCCCACAGTGGCAGCTTGCTCCCCTCACCCGTCTACCAAGGATCACACCCTACTGCACGCTTGGCCCCTATCTTCCCACACAACTCTATTAGGGCCTGATCCTTCTGCCTCGTCCCCCTCAGTTTACACAAGACCTTTGCACAAAGCATTAATATTGGGGGTGGTTCCTTTCCAACCCTCCTCCCCCCCCATCTAGCTGGTTCTCCCATATCTGTAGGCAGGCCCCAAAGGCACCTGACTGATCCTGCTTCCCCCCACATCTTCAGGGATCCACTTCCCAGCCTTGACATGCCCAGCCATGTGTAGAGGGGACGGGGAATGGAATACAATGAGGGTGCCCGTGGCGTCACCCATCCCCTACCTGGGGAAGGGAGGGTGGAATCCCTCAGTGCTGTTTGCTGTTTGCCTGAGGAGACCCTTCATTGCCAGGGGCCATAGTTGGCAAGTGTGAATTTTCCGGCTGCTACACGCGCTGATGTGGCGGTGCCGGGCGTGCGTGTGTGCACACACATGTAACGTGGTTTCGATCTGTGCAGGCCACCCACACAACTGTCTTTCAGCTCAACTGTGGGACCACTCCACACGGAGCCCCTTCCTAGAATAATCATGCTTAGGCCAGCCATGCCCCTCCGTTCCCCTCAGAGAGGCGGCATATGGGAGTGTAGCCTCGAAAGAGCTGCATCAAAGAACGCTCCTCTCGGTTGACTGGCAAGAGGAGCAGAAAGCAAAGCTCGGAGAGTTGTTAATTTCACAGACTGATGCACTGGGTAGGCCGGGCTCTGGGGGCCCCTTCTGCTGTCCTGAGGTGAGTCGGAGCATTGTTGCCCAACTGATTTTTTCTCCTAATTCTCCCCCCTGTAACAGAGTTGTTCCCACTACGGCAGCGAGGCTGAGAGCAGCCGGGGTGGTGCAGGAGATGGGGCAGGTAAGTGGTGGCCTCGGAGAACTTCTCAGCCAAGGCCAAGTCGTTTCCTCTGACGTTTCAGGACAGAGGCGCCTGCTGGAGCCCCAGCCCAGCGGATTCCCGCTAGTCTCTCCTTCATCTTTGTCCGAGTGGAATCTGGAAGATCACAGGGGTTTTTGCTTGGCAACGAGGAACCTGTCAGTGAGCCAATGTAGCCATTTTCATTCAGAAGCGACTGTAAAAAATGGGGAATTGTGGGACAGGGGGGTTGGGGGGGGGAACTCTGTGATGTGTGTTCATGTGCATGTTTGGGTATGGGTTCATGTGTGTGCAGGCATGCTTGCATGTGCACTCTCCTGTGTGCCTGCTCATGTGTATGTGTGTGATCATCTGGATATGCATGTCTGTGCATGCCTGTGCTCGTGTGTGTGTGTGTGTGTGTGCTCTGCGTGAGTGTGAATACGTGTGCACGTGCACCTCTGTATGAGTGTGAATGTGTGCTCGTGCACCTGTGAGTGGGAATACGTGTGCGTGTGCACCTCTGTGTGGGTGTGTGTACCCCTCTATATGGGCGTGCATGTGAATGTGTGCGTGCCTCTGTATGGGTGTGAATAAGTGTGTGTATGCACCTCTGAATATGTGTGCTCGTGCACCTCTGTATGGGTGTGAATATGTGTGCATGCCTCTTTATAAGTGTGAGTGTGTATGTGCGTGCATGCCTCTGTATGGGTATGAATATATGTGTGCACACGCCTCTGTATGAATGCAAATGTGTGTGTGTGTGTGTGTGCCTCTGTATGGGTGTGAATACACGTGTGTACATGCATGCATGTATTCTATCTCTAACCATTTCTGTGAGCCTATCACACTGGGCCCAACTCTCTCCTCTGGAGATGGGACCCTCATCCTGCATTGTGACTACTCCGCCAAGCTCTGGGGCAGGCCCCGGCTGCATGTCAGCGCTACCGCACAGCTGTCGCTCTGATCCAGAGACCTGCTGCTGGGACGAAATGCTGACACGGCACGAGAAAGCCCTTGCCTCTGCGGCTGCACTTTTTAATGCAGAGAGCCGAAACTCCTACCCATTCTGCACACATCGGAGCCCAGATCCGGAGAAGCACAACACCCCTGCCTGCTCTCCCCTCTTTGTGGTCCTCAAAGCCCAGAGCCCTGTTTCATTTTGCATCTCCATTGTATCATGTTCCAAGCCCACGGCCTGGGCCTGCCTGTCTGATTAAATAACAACAAATACTCTGATGAGGTGCCAAGATAATTTCTAAAGGGCAACCCCGTGTGGGATACATTTTAATAAGACGTTGCAGGAGTTTTTGATGCATCAAGGCCCATCCCACAGCTGATCAGTCTTGTGCATCATGCTGTTGGAAAGAAAAGGCTGTGAACACAGCTCTCATGTACTGTAGCTCTCGCCGCCTCAGCCAGAGCTAGGGTCATGACCTTCGCGTAATGAGAAGCCAGTGGCTGGCCTGGGTTTCAGGCAGTCAGAGCTGGTGTAAGACAAAGCAGGCCTTGTTAAGGGGTTGATGGGGAAGGGTACCCCAGTGCTGAATTGATGTGCATGGACCTGTGTGGAATATACTGACTTCTCCATACAGATGGGTTGCCACATGGTTTCTGAAAAAATACCGAACAAAAAAAACAAAAAAAGGACCCCGAGAGTTGTTAAGCAAAAATAAATAAATAAATACAATTTTAAAAAACAGTGTGGCCTCTTCAAGAAACGCTTTTTGACCTAACAGGCTGCCGGCAGCTGCCTGCCATCTTGCCTCCCTCCGCCGGGCCGGACAGCTCCCCTGCAGAACCTGGTAAGGATTTTCACCTCCTGGCCAGGAAAAATTCAGAAAGTACCAGACATTTTAGGTGTCCGGTATTTTCTGAATTTTTTTTATCAGTCAGGAGGCGAAAATACCAGACTGTCCGGTTCAATACCGGATACCTGGCAACCCTACATAAAAAGGGGTTACATTGGTTTCACTGAAATGACTTAAAAAATCCAATTTAGTTGAACCAGAGCAAAACCCTGTGTGGATGCACTTCTATTGCAGTAGCTGATGCCTGCATATTTACAGAGGCAAACTAAGGTCTTGTCTATACTAAAAGGAAGATCGCCGCTACTGCGATCGATCTTCCAGAGTTTGATTTAGCAAGTCTAGTTAAGACTCACTAAATCAAACTCAGAGAGCACCCCCGCTGGTAGCCGGTAGTTCTCCTGTGGGGATGCCGCCAAGTCTGGCTGAAGGTAATCTGACTCCAGCTACGTAGAATACATAGTATTCTACGTAGCTGGAGTTGAGTATCTTAAGACGAGCAGCTGGGTCTAGTGTAGACCTGCCCAAAATTACTGTACGGGTGCGTTAAATCCATTTAGTGTAGACCTGGCCTAAATTACTGCACAGCTGCTTTAAATCCATCCACTCTGAGCTGGTTTAATTAAGCTGGTGTATGTTTATACCTTTTGTGTAAGGCATTAGACTGGGATTCAGCTGAGCTGGCTTCATTTCCTGTCCGTGTCATGGACTTCCTGTGTGAACCTGGACAAACCCAGGGGGCCAGACATTCAAATGGTGAGCTCCTTATTTGCAAATTCACCACTGTCAAGGCAGGATTGAATAAGGATCTTAACTGGTTAACACACTACAAAGGCAACTTCCCCTCTCTTGATAGCCACATTTTCATATGAGCTGCTGTGAATGAGCCACTTCCAGGCTGACTTGATTGGTCTCATTTACACAGGTATCTTCTTTCTTTTGTTGTCCTTATATACATACACCCCCGCCTCACTAAACGCCACTCCAATTCACCTGAAGAAGTGGGTTTTACTTGCAAAAGTTTATGCCCCAATAAATCTGTTAGGGTATGTCTACACTTGCACCCTCTTTCGAGAGAGGGATGCAATGAAGACATTCAAAATTGCAAATGAAGCCAGGATTTAAATATCCCGTGCTTCATTTGCATATTCACGTTATGGTGCTGTTTTGAAATAATGCTATGTTGAAATAACAGACACTGTTATGACGCGGTTATTTAGGGAGAAAACCCTTCTCTCGAAATAACTGGTAAACCTCATTGTACGAGGAATAAGGATTATTTCAAGAGAAGGATTTTCTCTCGAAATAACTGCGTCTTAACAGCGTCTGTTATTTTGAAATAGCGCCATAACGTGAATATGCAAATGAAGCATGGGATATTTAAATCCTGGCTTCATTTGCAATTTTGAATGTCTTCATTGCATCCCTCTCTTGAAAGAGGGTTCAAGTGTAGACATACCCTTAGTCTCTAAGGTGCCTGGTTGTTTTTGCAGACACAGACTAACACAACGACCCCTCTGAGACTTGAAAAAAAGGGTCACTCATTTGGGTGCTGAGACCTTTTGAAGAATTAGCAGACTGGGCTCTCCTAGGCCTCTAAAGAGAAGTGAGAGGCCCCTTTCACAGGCCTTAATATAGGTTGGACCTCCCTGGTCCAGCACCCTCAGGACCTAACTGGTCCCGGATGAGGGATTTTGCCGGACTGGGGGGGGTCATTTCTGGCCTCCCTACTGCCGGCCCCACCTCCTGCCCTGCCGCCACCACCAGGCTTCCCGGCTTTCCCTGCAGCCCAGCTGAACCACATGCTGGCTCCTTCCCCCCAAACTCCTGCAGCCCAGCTGAACCATGCAGGTACACCCTCCAGTCTAGCTGGGTCATGTGTCGCCCCTCCTCCACATCGTTCCGGGCTCCCCACCCTAACCCCCCACAGTGCCAGGATTTTCTGATCCTGGCAGGATCACGGATGCTGCCAGAGCAGAGAGTTCCGGTTATAGAGGTGCAACCTGTAACATCTTTCTCTCTTGATCACCACACACAACCCGTCTGTTGTACAAGCCATAGAGACCCCTGGTGTGGATGGAATAAAAGCCACAGTGGAGTAGGGCTTGTTAGCATCCAAAGAAATCAGGGGAGGACGGTTAGCATCAAAGCCACGTGATAAGCAAGCAGGCGTTGTCTTTCATGTCTCAACATGCTCCAAGAGCGTTAACGAACCAAACCTCTCATCCCACTGGAAGGGAGGGAAGTCTGATCACCCCTGTTTGACGTGGAAAGGTCACTCTGACAGAGCCAGAGGCCCGGCTGGAATCCAGGAGTCCTGCCTCTCTGTCTCCTGCTCCAACCATTAAATCACCTTTCTTACACGTGAAGGCTCCTTTTAACAATGAGAAACCAAATGACCCGGCAGTCCGAGTTGAAAGGAACGTTCCTTTCTGTTTGCTTCTAACTTGCATTTGCTCCTTAAAGCACTAAGTGTATCTGAGCCACCTTCTCATTTGGGAAGTAAATAATTGAGCAGCACGAAGCCAGCAGCGGGAGAATCCTCCCTTTCTTCCTTCCTTGTTTTCTTCTTCCAGGGGAGGGGTCAGAATGAGTTTTGAGTTCCATTGTTCGTTCGGCACTTGCGTTCGCTCTGTCTCTGTTCTACTGTTTCATTCAGCGCTAGAGAACTTCTCGTGGCCCGAGGAACCTCAAACTCTACATCGTCAGCAGCAGCTGGCTGGAGAAGGCACAGCATTAGCTTGGCATCTGTGTGGGGAGCTGGGGGCCTGATGCAGTTGGGTTTGCCTTGGTATCTATAGTGCAAAGACCCTAGTTAAAGGGAATTTAAACCTATGTGATTGTTTTAATCGACTGGTCCAGCAGGGAGATTAAAGTCAGAGCTGTTCACATTTCGCTTCTTCCTAAGCTTTTGGGCTTTTCTTGTGGTGGTGGTTGTTTTTTATTCTGTATGAAATAAAGGAAGAGAAAGTGCAGAGTGGCTGGCATGCGTTGGCTTTTTTGTTGTTGTTGTTTTTAAATTCTAGTAATGAGCCCTATCTGGGAAGAGGCTGCTCTTGGTGATGTCTTGGAGGTCTGTGGTTTTTTTATCCAGATGGACTTCTCTATTGTTCACCAGCTCCAATGTTCCCTCTCATTTCTTCCAGCCATGTGGGGATATTTTCCATCCATGTGAGGAATACATTTTTATGTGCACCGAGGCAGGTGCAAATGTGCACCAGCCATAGCAACAAAAAACCTTCGTGGTGGGTGCTCTGCTAATCTGCGCTTCCTAACCCAGTGAGCTATCCCCTATGCCACACCAGAACCCACCCCATCTCCCTACTGTCAGCAGGACCCTTATCCTGCCTTCCTAATGTGCGAGGCAGCTCCATCCCTGTGTTGGCTGTCCTGCCACTCCCAGGGTGGGCGGAGGGGGAAATGGGGTTAGGGCTTCTGAGGAGAATGCCCTATCCCCTAGTCCACTCCAGAACCCACCCCGCCTCCCCTTTCTTTCAGCGGGTCCCTTATCCTACCTTCCAATCTCTCCTGAGTGGCCACCCAAGCACTCAGCTCACAGGAAACATTTTGCCCAATGGTGGCTGTAAGTTAAAGTGGACACAAAGTCTCTTACTCCTCCTTACCATGTGCTTAGTTGATCAGCAAGGCTGTAAGGGTATGTCTACACTACAGCACTAATTCGAACTAACTTAGTTCGAATTAGTTAATTCAAACTAAGCTAATTCGAATTAGTGCGTCTAGACTTAAAAACTAGTTCCAATTAGCGTTTTGCTAATTTGAACTAGCATGTCCACATTGAGTGGATCCTGAACCAAAGTTAAGGCTGGCTGGAACCAGTGCCGGCAGGGCATCAGCTTAGGACTTAGAGTGTGGAGCTGCTGCCTCAGGCTAGCCGAGGGCTGCGCTTAAAGGGACCCAACCCCCACCCCGGACAGACAGTTCTCAGGGTTCCCCGCTTGCTTGTCTACCTCGATGAGGGACAGCAAAGCAGTCCTGTCTTGGAGTGCCCTGAGTGCCCACCCTCGGCACATCACAGCACTCGGCCATCAGCCCGGCTGCACTTGCCGCAGGCTGCCATCCGGGGGGTCATTCGGGGGGCTGTCAGGATCCAGGAGGCCCTGCAGGAGAGCTTCCACCCCGAGGAGCCCGCAGAGCCACCCTAATCCTCCCCATCGGGGGCTCGTGCCCCATTCCTCCCTCACCTCCTTCCACTTACCCTTCCCTAGCCCCCCCTTCCTGATGTAAAAAATAAAGGACACGTGTGTTCAAAAATAGAAACTCTCTTTATTTAACAAAACTGAGGGTGTGTGTGTGGGGGGGGGGGGGATTAACCTCTGGGGAGACTGGGAAAAGGAGGTGGGAGAGGGGAAGAGAGAGGGTGGGAGAGGGGAGGTGGAAACCTGGGAGGAGGGAGCTGTAAGGGGGAAGCCATGGGAAGAAGGAGGAGGGGAAGTCTAAAACTATGGTACGCCATATCTTCAGTATTGTGTAGAGATGGGGTCTCCTCACCTCAAAAAAGATATTTTGGCCTTGGAAAGGGTTCAGAAAAGGGCAACTAAAATGATTAGGGGTTTGGAACTGGTCCCATATGAAGAGAGGTTAAAGAGACTGGGACTTTTCAGCTTAGAAAAAAGGAGACTGAGGGGGGATATGATAGAGGTCTATAAAATCATGAGTGGTGTGGAGAAGGTGCATAAAGAAAAGTTCTTCATTAGTTCCCATAATAGAAGGACTAGAGGACACCAAATGAAATGAATGGGTAGCAGGCTTCAAACTAATAAAAGAAAGTTCTTCTTCACAAAGCAAATAGTCAACCTGTGGAACTCCTTGCCACAGGAGGCTGTGAAGGTGAGAACTAGAACAGAGTTTAAAGAGAAGTTAGATAAAGTCATGGAGGTTGGGTCCATGGAGTGCTATTAGCCAGGGGGTAGGAATGGTGTCCCTGGCCTCTGTTTGTGGAAGGCTGGAGATGGATGGCACGAGACAAATGGCTTGGCCATTGTCTTTGGTCCATGCCCTCCGGGGTACCTGGTGTTGGCCGCTGTTGGCAGACAGGCTACTGGGCGAGATGGACCTTTGGTCTGACCCAGTACGGCTGTTCTTATGTTCTAAGCTCAGGGTCGGGGGTCTCACTGGACCAACTTGATTTTCATGCAATCCTGCTCCTGGGTTTGCATGTGGCCTTTGGTGGCCAGGCTGGCAACTATCCTGCCCTAGACGGCCACTTTCCTGTGCCTAGTGCGGAGATTGTGGACGTTGGAGGCCTCCCCCCAAACCTGGATGAGGTCCACGATCTCCACACTAGACCAGGCGGGTGTCCGCCTTTTGCGGCCCCGGGCAGGCTCCTGGGAGCCGCCAGCCTGGTCCTGGGAAGAGGGGGAGGGCTGGGTGGCAGCGGGTGGCTGGCTCGTGATGTGCCAGGTGCAGGGTCTGCTGGCTGGGTGCTGGCAGGCTTGCACCTGGCACGGGCACCGTAGCCAGACCATGGCCCTTTAAGGGCTCTGGGGCCGGGAGGGGGGCAGACAAGTTTCCCTGGCTTGGCCCAGACTGGCCACCAGGGCAACCTGGGAAGGGCTAGCCTCCCACTAGTTCGAATTAAGTGGCTACACAGCCCTTAATTCGAACGATTTAATTCAAACTAGGCGTTAGTCCTCGTAGAATGAGGTTTACCTAGTTCGAATTAAGCGCTCCGCTAGTTCGAATTAAGTTCGAATTAGCGGTTTGCGTGTGTAGCGCCTATGAAAGTTAATTCGAACTAACAGCTGTTAGTTCGAATTAACTTTGTAGTGTAGACATACCCTAAGGGAGTGATGCCTAAATACCTTTGAAATATGGGCTTCAGCACTGAGCACCTTGAATTCTTGCCCTTGTTAACCACCCTCACCTGTGGCCGCTGGCCCGTTCCCTGGCATGCAGGACTTTGTGGGGTGCTGCTGCAGAGCCCTGTCCTGGAAAGTTGCTACATCGCTCAGAGCATCGGAGCAGCCACCCCTGTGCGGATTGTCTGGATCAGTTCCCCGGCTGGGGTAAATCAGCGCTGCCTCATTGATTTAGACCAGCTAAGGATCTGCCCCTTTGCCTGGAAGGTGAAAGCGCTGCTCTGTTAAACACACAACTGTGCATGGCTGTGAAGAAGGGCTCAGCTGGTCTCCTGGTTGCTGAGTGGCCCCAGCTAACTCCCAGGGAGAAATGCTTTTCCGTCACACCCACCTGATCCTGCGTCTGCTGGCTCAGTGTCCTTTATAATGTCCTTTACAATGCTGCAGGGTGTGGTGTCCTTTATAATCCACTGAGTTTCAGCATCTCAGGAATACCCAGGCAAGGAGGAAATGCCGAAAGGTGTCCGAGATTAGCATCTGTTGTATTTGTTTTGTTACTGTAGCCAGACATGAACCCCATCTTGTTTCCCCCCCCGCCCAGAGAGCAAGAGAAAGGCAGTCAGCCTTTGATGCCCTGGGAACGCAGGTGTGCTGCCTGTCCCTGACTCTACCATAAACAGAAACCAGACAGTAAATGGGCTAGCTGACGACCCGGGAGCCTCCCGTCGCCCTGATGGCTAGTACCAGTAATTGACACGCCTGCACTGTCCCAGGAGAGGAATCTTCGCCCATCACATACCAGAGGTGCCCATTGTCGGCATTTTCCCAGGTGTGAATTATGCTTTGCACCCTTCGTGGGAAACTTGGCATTCAAAGCCATTTTTCCTAATTGGCCACTTGAGACCAGGAAGAAGCCTACATGACCTAAGGGGTATAAAGAGGGGTTTAGTAGCCCACCCCATTTGAGCTCCAATCATCTACACCTGCTGGCAGGTATTGGTTGTCTCCCGAGGTCTGTGGGACGCCCAGCCTCGCCCTACTTCTTCCCGAGGGATTGAGAGAAAGACGCTGGCCACGCCAAGTCTGGAACGCAGGGGTGAGAGTATATACCTGCTAGGTGTCTATTTTGCATGCATTTAATAAGAGCTCAGAGAACCAAAAGGGTTTCATGGTACCTGTAAGTGATTTATTAGTGTAATTTCTGTCCTGTCCTTTGTAGTGGCTGTGTTATCTGTAACACAGTAATAGCATTTAACAGCTAAGTTTACCCTGTAACAATAAAATAGTAACTGTTTAAGCTGTGACCTGACTCTTTCAGTTGCTGTAACAGAACCAAGCACAATTTTAAAAAGAACTCCAGCCGGTCATAAGGGACAGATATAGGGAGAGCTTGAGTGTTGGATCATGTCGCTTCCAGGGGACAGATCCGTTGGGGCATCTCTCAGCCTCCCCAGGCTGCCCGCTGCGAAGGGATCGTGTATCCTAGCAGTCAAAATCTGAGGTGTAATAAGCTCTCCCTGTAAACTTCTTGGGGCGCCCGTCAACCTCCTCCAGGTTGCCCGCTGCTAAGGGACCCCAGTCCTAGCAGTTGAAGTCTCAGGTGTATAATACACACACATGCACTGCCCTGACCACCGGCTGACAGTTACCCAGCCTAGTACAATGGGGTCCCGATCCTGAACAGAGCCTGAAGGAAAAAAACCAACTCTGGGTGTGCCCAGTGATAAAAAATTGTAGCAGTCCCTCAGTCCCCAGCCTGTACATGGGTCTGATTTGACAGGGCATAACTCATTTAACGTTTTAAAGATGCTAAATATTTGATATTTCTTTGTTCTCATGGCAGCTGTGACTTTGGGCAATAGTTTAAAGGTACATCCCTCCCCCTCCCTTTTTCTCTCACTCTCCTTAAAGGTTTTATGTGCTCCAGTTTGGTTCCTAACTTTGTGTACGTTAATTGGAATTATAAGGCACTGCCTGGAGCTATGATACACAGCAACAGCCCTGCTTTTCCACTCCGGTCTTTATGAATGGCTGCAAAGTATCACCTAGTACGTGCAGACTGTCACCTACTCCCAGCTGGGTCCTGGGTGTCACTAGAAGTGTCTAGGGATGTGTCCCGAGTTCCAAACTGTGCTCTTCCATGTCATGAAATGCATTAGGGTTAATCTGGAGCACAAGTGTTTTGGGGAATCATTCTTGCACCATTATGTTTAATTGGATACGGTTTTACTGGTTTTGGATCCAACCATTAGCCTGGAATGAGGCAATTGAGCTGAAGCATCTATCGTTGTTAGGTGACCCAGTGTGAATACGGCATGTACCCCCACATGGGTGAAGAAGAGATAAAACACACTCCAGGGGCTGCCTGAAATAAACTCCTCCCACAAATGAATGTCGGTATTTCCCTCCCCCACGGGTTATGCTGTGTCTGGCTCAGTGCCACTGGGTTCTGTGACTGGAGAGATCTTGACTATTCATCAGTATTTCACTTGTGTCCATTGTGAGAAACTGCTGCATCATGGGAGCTGGGCATGAAGGAGGTGACTGTGGATATTCTGAGGAAGGATGTAAAACCCACCTACAATACTTAACCAGTTAAATGATTTGTTTAACAGGTTAACCACTGGCCACGGGGGAAGAACTGCTCCGGCCCCACCGACCCACTCTGCCCAGAGTCCCGCCAGCTAGGCCACGGGGGCTGCGTCTAGACTGGCAAGATTTTGCGCAAAAGCAGCTGCTTTTGCGCAAAAACTTGCCAGCTGTCTACACTGGCCGCTTGAATTTGCGCAAGAGCACTGATGTTCTAATGTAAGAAATCAGTGCTTCTTGCGCAAATACTTTGACGCTCCCATTCGGGCAAAAGTCCTTTTGCGCAAAAGCTTTTGCGCAAAAGGGCCAGTGTAGACAGCTAAGATTCGTTTTGCGCAAAAAAGCCCCGATGGCTAAAATGACGATTGGGGCTTTCTTGCGCAAAAGCGCGTCTAGATTGGCACGGACGCTTTTGTGCAAAAAGTGCTTTTGCGCAAAGCATCCGTGCCAATCTAGATGCTCTCTTGCGCAAATACTTTTAACGGAAAAACTTTTCCGTTAAAAGCATTTGCGCAAAATCATGCCAGTCTAGACGTAGCTTTTGGGTGTGAGGTGGTGGTTCGGGTTCTGGCATGGCCTAGGGGATAGGGCATTAGCCTGGGGAGGGCAGAGTGGTGCCCGCTCTCCTCCCCCCACTCTGGGAGTGGCAGGATAGCCAACACACTGGCTGCCCGCTGGCCATGCCCTTCAGTTAACCAGTTACCTGGTAAGCATGCTGGTAAGGCTGGTACTTACCGTTTAACCATTTGCACTCCTAATTCTGAGTGGCTCAGGCCTGAGAATAGTTCAGTCATGATCTCACTGCTCTTGCTGGCTTTTCCCTGAGACAGGATCTCAACTGGTGTAAATCAGACTACTTGTGCTAACCCACCTGGGGATCTGGCCTTCAGCTTTACTTCTTAGGAGGCAGAAAGAATGTTTTGGTGACTAGAGGGCATGAGGGTTTGGGTCCCAGCTCTGTGTGCCCTAGAGTAAGTCATTTAACAGCTTTGTGCCTCAGTTTCTCTAGTTGGGAAGAGGAGATGTTATTTACCTGCTGCTTGTTGCGAGGGTTGGGGAGGGTGCTTGACTGAATTTGTGTTCACCTACCGCTTTGAAATCATTACCTGAAAGCCATAAAACAACATTCTGGTTTGCATGCGCATGTGCCCGTATGTGGGTGTGCGCACATGTGTGTACACTCCCATTTCTCATTGGACTGCCATCACTAAGGGATTGGAAAGCAGATTTTGCCACACCCAATTTTTACTTCCCTCCCACCCACCCACAGATGCACACGCTTCTCCAGTTCTTTTGAGACCTTTCCTAATTATGTGAGCTAAGAAGCTCGACTGATCTTTCCTAGGCGAATAGAAAGGGCTCCTTAGCTGACCATTTCTCCTCCCTCCCCTACCCCCAGCCTGCCTGCTCCCCTCCCCCGAGCATGTGAGTCTCAAATCGATTAGAACGGAACTTGTCCAGACTTTTATCATGTGCAAGTGGCGTTCCTGAGCTGTTCTCCCCATAAAGGATCGGCAGTACCACAGCACAAGGCAGGCCGGTGAGCTCCAAAGCAGCTGAACTTTGGAGATAAGCCGCTGGAATTTATTTGAAGGGAGGAAAAAATACTTTCTTTCAACGTATCCTCCTGAATAGTTTCTCATACATCCAGGCAAAGAGCAAGGACTCATCCTTCCACCCCTGGCTCTGGCTGCTTATTTTAAGGCAATATCAGAAAGACTGGACACTCATCCCTGATTCTGACACAAATGCCTTGCTGAGGGCCCGCAGGCTGTCAGGCAAATTTGAGAGACATGGAAGGACACGAGCTTGCAGATGCAGCCCGATCCCTTGCTCCAGGTAGGCAGCAGAACCGGGGAGGAGAGTGCCGGGGGAGAGGAAGCATATGAGAAAGGGAATGAAAAGGAACCGAGAGGACGACGGGTTCCAAAAAATGCCCGTGAAATTGCCAGGGTTCCTGGAGCACTGGTAAAACTTGAACCTTGCAATCCCAATGTCCAGGAGAAGCAGCTAAAAGAGGCCACGAGGTGAAGGCCCAGCCTCTGAATCTAGCCAAGCTGCATGAGGTGCAGGACCTGAGGCGGGTGGGGAGGCAAAGCTGGCTCTATGCCCCACTACTTGACTCGATTCAGAGCCTGGGCCTTCACCTCATGGCCTCTTTTAGCTGCTTCTCCTGGACACTGGGATTGCCAGGTTAAAAAGACTTGGACGTTTTAGCTTAGAAAAGAGGAGACTAAGGGGGGGGATAGAATAGAGGTCTATAAAATCATGACTGGTGCGGAAAAAGTGAGTAAGGAAAAGTTAATTTACGTAGTTCCCATAATACAAGAACTAGGGGTCACCAAATGAAATGAATAGGTAGCAGGTTTAAAACAAACAAAAGGAAGTTTTTCTTCATGCAGCACACAGTCAACCTGTGGAACTCCTTGCCAGAGGATGTCGTGAAGACTAGGACTTTAAGAGGGTTTAAAAAAGAGCCAGGTAAGTTCATGGAGGTCAGGGCCATCAATGGCTATTAGCCAGGATGGGTCAGAATAGTGTCCCTAGCCTTTGTTTGTCTGGAAATAGATGACAGGGGAGGGATCATGTGAGGATTACCTGTTGTGTTCAGTCCCTCTGGGACATCTGGTATTGGCCAGCTGGCAGACAGGATACTTGGTGTAGAGGGGTGTCCCAGGGGAGGGCAAGAGCGTCCGCGTCTCGTCCCTCCAGTGTCTGCTCCCCACACCCGATCACCTATTGCCCCCGTGCCGGACTCCCGAGTCTTACTGTCCCAGCACGTTGAGGTCCTCTGGGGGGGTTGCCTCTTCCTCAAGAAAGGGGAGAGGGGGGCCCAGGCCTGCCCTCACTCATGGGCCCCAGCCCAGGGCCCTAAGGACTCAGACCTCTCTAGGTCCAGTCCAGTTGGCGGGGCTCCCCGCCGAAACTCGCCAGCCCACCAACCCAGTCAGGTTCTGCCCTGGGCTGCTTCCTCTCCCCGTCTCTGAGTCTACTGGCTGACCACCTGGGTCGGGGGCCTACCAGGTCTCCTGTGGAAGAGCCTCCGGTTTGGTCCCCAGGGTGGCGTTCTCCTCGGGCTGCTTCTGGGTCCTTATCTTGCCCGATCCGCCGTCTGGCCCCCTGGCTCTCTGCAGCTCTTGAGATGAGGAGGCCTCCTCGGGCGCGCTGCTCCTTGCCGCGGCCCCGTTCCTCTGCCTCCCCCCTGCTGCCAGCTCTCCCGGCGTTTAAATCCCCCGCTGCCTCCGGCAGTGCCAGGGTGTGGGGCTGTGATGCCCAAGGGAGGGGCGGGGCTCTGTATACCCCCGCGTGACCCCGCCCATGTCGTGGCTGTGGCGCCTGTGGCCGTCAGGCTCCACGCTGCCTGCGAGCAGCCTGCGCATGGCTGGTGCCGAGTCCCCGGCTCAGCGCACAAAGCTTGCGCAGCCGGGATTCCGGTGTGGGGCGTGTGTGCCCCGTCACACTTGGCTCGATGGACTTTTGGTCTGACCCAGGATGGCCGTTCTTATGTTCTAATGCAGGGGTTCTCAAACTTTTGGATACTGCAACCCCCTAAAATGCTCACTGAATTTGTGTGACCACCCCCCCCCAAAGCTGTTAAGCAAAAAAAAAAAAAGCCCCACTTGTACTTGACTCACCCCTCCACAGCTGTGGGATAGGAGCACACTTCCAGAATCCCCGGAAGGACCCCGGGGAAGCCGGCAGCTGCGACCCCCCGGTAAGTTGTTCTAATGTGTTCTTATGTATTTCAGAGTTCCACTACCCTGGGGGCCAATTTGACCCCTAAGCCCTGGAGGAAGGCAGAGGGTACAAGCTAGTAACAGCCCCCAAAGGGCCACCATGCCAGCAGGAGACCACCGGAGCACTGCAGCCACACTGCATCCCCCCAGCAGCTGCTCTGCCACACTCTCCCTGGGCACAAAGAGGCTTTATGGAGGACCAGGGACTAGCAATGAGCTGGTCCAATACCCAGCACCTCTGACCAGAAGAAGCCAATGCTGCAAATCCAGTTAGCCAAATGAGCCTTTTGAAATGGCTGTGACCAGGAGCTGGCTGATCTCCCAGGCCACAGACCCAATGGCCGGGGATTCTCTGCTCTGAAAGCAGCCTACCCTGCAGAAAGAGTCACTACGAGTCATTTTGGGATGGCTCTTTATGAGTGGCAGTTCCTATAATGGCCAGCAGGGGCCTCCGATGATCTGGCTCCCCACTTTGAATAAGTGGGGCCTGTGTGTCCCTATTAATGGGAGTTGTCCTCGGAAGTGAGAGCAGAGAGATGAAGAGGGGCGGACACTGAAGTAAATACTTGGAAGCCAGTAGACCAGGGACTACTCAACTTTGTAAGCCCCGGGGGCCACAGTGATACTCTCAGCACATGCCGAGGGCCGCAACTTAAGCGTGGTTGCATGTACATGCAAATACATATGCAAATATATGCAAATAGCTTCTTTCACACAATGCCCCGGTGCTGCCAGCACCTCCTCCTTGGGGGCTAGAGACGCCGACACCCTGCACCTGTCTGTTCCAGCCAGCCCGTCCACTTGTGTCTTTCAATGCTCACCCTGCCTGGGAGACGCCTCGCCGTTGTGGAGCGTGTTCCCGGTGGAGGCCACGTTCCAAGGATCCCACCCGTGGGCGGCGTGTGGAGTCCCGCGTAAACCCAAACTGCGCCAGGGGGCGCAAACAAACGGGCCGCGTGTCGAGTAACCCTGCAGTACAGTTGGGTGCTCTGCCCATTCTGGCTGAACTGTGCTAACTTGGGAGGGGGCTTTTCCCTGACATCCTCTGGCCTAGACAAGGCCCCGGTGGCCCCGCCTGCTCAAGCGGTGAACACTTCCATCCCACGTCTGCCAGAGCTTCCTCTTTGGCTCACTGTCAAGTTGTCAGGCAGCAGTAAGAAACAAGGCAAGGCTCAATACCTGTACCATGCCTGGGATCCTTGCAGTGAAAGGACTTATTTTTAGTGCACCGTAATGGATCTGGGGCAGCGGCATGAGCTCCCTCTGACCCAGAAGAAGACGGGCCCTCCAAGACCCCTTGGTGGGCGGGTCCAGCCTCACCTAGCCCTGCCCACAGGAAGCCAGAAGCCAGAAGCAGGGGTATATAAGAGCGCAGAGCTCAGTTGGAGCCCAGTGGCTGAACAGGCCAGATGCCCAGCCTCAGTTCCCGCAGCGAAGGGCCCAGCTACGCTGGGCCTGACAGGAGGACTGGGTTTGGCCGCTGGAACCCCTGCTGGCCTGTGACCACTTGCCCGGGCCCTGGAGACTGCTGCCACGGCCCAAAGGACCCCCACCTGGCCCCAATGACTGGACCGGTCCCCCTGTGCTCCTACCTGAGCCAGAACCAATGGACACGCTGACAGCACCTCCATCCCCAGCTGACCTTGAGATGCAGCACATGAGCCAGGTAGGCCCCCAGCAGGATCTGGGGAGCAGCCCAGGGACCGCCGACCCCAAGGCGGTTGAGGAGATGGAGGTCAGGTGGGCAGCGCGTTACAGCTTGGATCCCCGCGGACCCACAGACCTGGTTGGCGTGTTGCAGTCTGGATCCCCACCAACCCCGTGGCTGCCACACTGCCACTGTCAGTTCCCCCTGTGGAGATAAAACCCCTGGGCTTGTCGGGTCTCTGCCAGCTAGGAGACCCGACCCCCGCCCGGCTGGGACTCGGCCTGAGCCTTGCACTGTTGTTGAACCTCCCCCTCCTTGTAAACTTTTGTCTTTCCGCCCCGCCGTGACCCAGGGCTGGTCCTGATAAACTGCTTAGTTATAGACTGTGACATTGCAATTGCTCTTCAATGGGCAGTAGCAGGAGTCAGCACCGCTTCCCGCTGACGTGGACCCTTTACATGCACCTCATGTTCAGACAGGCCAGAGGCCCGGTGTGCTGGGTGCTATACAAACATTCAATAAATGCCAGCCCCTGCCTCAGAGAGAATTACTTGAATCATCGCCCTGTACGCTGCATGTTGAACTAAGGCTGCCAGGTGTCCAGTTTTGAACCGGACAGTCTGGTATTTGAGCTTTCTGTCCAGGAAACAAATTGAG
This sequence comes from Pelochelys cantorii, assembly GCA_032595735.1. Lineage (NCBI taxonomy): Eukaryota > Metazoa > Chordata > Testudines > Trionychidae > Pelochelys > Pelochelys cantorii. Next base: position 10,434,991 of record CM064347.1, read on the forward strand.
AAAATACTGGACATAGAAATGTCCAGTATTTTCTAATTAAATAAGTTTTATTATTATCATGAGTATCAGTACATAGTTGCATACTGCCTGGCTGGTAGACATGCTCATGCTGCGTGAGCGTGTCTACCAGCCAGGCAGTACACAACTACGCAGTAGAGGGGGAGGCGGGGCTGGGGCGGGATGGAATCCCTGGGGCCAGACTCGCCTGTGTGCTCCACCAGGACCGTGCATGGGACAAGCAGCCCCCCCAGGATCTGCATGCACCCGGGCCAGCCCCGCTTCCCGCCAGCCAGTTCCCCCCACTTTTCCCCCCCCCCAGCCAGCCCCACTCCCCCATACCTCCTCCTGGCTAGACCTGCTCCCCGCTGGCCAGTCCCCGCCCCCCCCCCCCGATCTCCCCTGGCCAGCCCCGCTACCTCCGACCCCCTCCGGATCAGCCCTGCTCCACACCAGCTGGTCCCCGCCCGATCTCCCGCACCAGCCCCGCTCCCCCCAACCTCCTCCCGGCCAGTCCTGCTCCCCGCCAGCCGGTTCTCCACCCCCCGATTTCCTCCGGCCAGCCCGGCTCCCCTCGACCCACTCCCGACCAGCCCTGCTCCCCACTGGCCAGTTCTCCCCCATTTCCCCCACCAGCCCTGCTCCTCCCACGGCCAGTTCCCCTCCTCATCTGAGATCAAGTGTGTCCAGTATTTTTGTCAAAACCATCTGGCAACCCTATGTTTAACCTCTGAGCTCTGGAGGCATGCCAAAAAAACATGCCACCAATGCCTCTGCCGCACCCCAGCCCTATACGGAGATAAGATTCGACTTCTAGAGCCTTGAAATCAATCCCGTAAGAGGTTTGTCCTCGGGACCTTGAGGAAGCAGTATCTCTGCGTTGTTCCATGTACCCCCACCAGCAAGAGGCAAAACTGCCTTCATGGTACAAAGAGTTACTTACAGGTAAGTAGGTTTAGATACTATTGATGCACTAAATTAGGGATTAGAGTAGGCAGCCCTCCTCCCAGCAATAATAAAAGGCAACAGAACCGTAAATGTAAATTGAATTTGGAAAGGGGAAAAAAAGGGAGCTTGCCATCTGCTTTGCTAACGAAGGGACACACAAGACAAGCCGGTCTCGCTGCCGGAGGGCCTCTGACATTCACAGCTCACATTCACTGCAAGATTGTGTACTATGCTTGAATGCCCTGATCAAATTTTCCTCGGTGCTGATCAGGTTATGTGGCGTCTGAGTCAGGCTGTGCATCAGGGAAAGGCAAATTACAAGAGGGCTCAGAGAGACGTGACACACAGGGAAGGGGCTAACACTGTATGGTTGGGCCCTGTGGAGAATGAAGGCTTAATATGGCATGGTGCTTGGTTCTTATCTAGGTATTTCCATCCATTGAATTCAGTGTTTCTACAAAGGAAGATCAGTATCTTTATCTTTATCTTTATTATGCAGATGGCAGGGAGAAGCAAAGTGACTTGCCCAAAGTCACGCAGTAAGGAAGCGGCACAGCTGGGGATCAAATCCTTTTCTCCTGATTCCCATTCCAGTGCTCTAACCACTGACCAACACCATCTCCCTCTGAATGTATCTACCATATATTTTAGAAACTTGGTGTGTCCATCTGTCTGTTTATGAGTCCAAGAACTCCTCCTAAATGGTGAGAGCTAGAACCACCACATTGGGTATGCAGTTTCTTTTTATCATAACTTAAAGTAAGGTCAGGTCTTGGTTATCCCAGGACAATGGGATGCGCTTTGAATTTGTTTCTCATAAAATGGAAAGGAAGGGGTCGGGAAGGAGGGACAGTTATACTGTATAATGACCACAAGAGGGCAGCAAGGGGCCAGAGATGAGGACAGGACAGCTATAATCCCATTGGGCCAGCAGGGGCAGGGCCGGAGAAAGGGCCAGCTAGCTACTATATATTTGAGAGGGTTTGTGTGTCTGTCTGTGTCCCCCAGGGAAAGGGTTGGGGTAGCCCTCTCTTCCTGGGGCAGCTGCATACTGAACCCCTCAGCCCCAGCCCCACCCTAAAACAATGATTTAAATGAAGAAAAACGAAACTTATTTGAATTAAGGACCCAAGCAACGCCAGGTAAATCTTCTAGTGTGTGTATATAAAAACTGACCACGGATGGGCAGATGGTGTGCTGAGACCCCTACCCAACTGCGTCCTTGTGCTCCCATGTCTGTCTATAGCTCCCTGCTGTTCCTTGGCTTATACTTAAGTATGTAAGTGCATTGGGGCAGGGACTGTCTTTTTGCTGTGTTCATCCATGATATGTTTAGACTGCATCCCTCTGTCGGCAGAGGGATGCAGATTAAGCAGGTTGACATTGCAAATGAGGCAGGATTTAAATATCCTGCGCCTAATTTGCATAAAAATGGCCGCCATTTTTGCCTACTCAGCACTTTGTCGGCAAAAAGCGGCAGTCTAGAGGGGGATCTGTCAAGAAAGAAAGACTTTTTTGACAGATCCTGTAAACCTCCTTGCAGGAGGCATAAGGGATCTGTCAAAAAAGGCTTTCTTTCTCGACAGATCCTCCTCTAGGCTGCCTCTTTTTGCCGACAAAGTGCTGAGTTGGCAAAAACGGGGGCCATTTTTATGCAAATTAGGCGTGGGATATTTAAATCCCCGCTTCATTTGCAATGTGACCTGCCTAATCTGCATCCCTCTGCTGACAGATGGATGCAGTCTAGACATACCCCCAGTGCCTAGGTACTATCATGGTACAAATACTGTAATAAGAAACGTACATGGTGTAATCATCTATTCATACCTCATGGAGTAGGTCAGCCACTGGAGATAACACTTTAGTGTGTCTCATCACAGGTCAATTGAAAGTAAAGTTTTAGGGGACTATCTGATGTCATTTAGTTGTATTTCTGTAGACTAGGCGCACCTCTATTTCAATGGAACGGCTGCCTCTTGCTCCGGGCACTCTTGGTAGTGAAATCAAGGCACATCCTGGATGTAAACAAGTGGCGCGCCATTGAGTTTACAGATCTACTAGCGGCTTTTTTTTTTTAATAAGCAAACCTTATTTGATGATATTAAGGGGTAAGAGGTGCCGCAAGGAGCACTGGTTGCAAGCAAACATAAACGTGGCCTCCGGGGTCCTCAGCAGATAAAGAACGGCACATGGATAAGCAGCAAGAGTTGACGCTAGCACCACAGACGGGGGCGTACATACCACACAGCTGGCTCAGCTGGCTGTTGCTTTATGGCAGGTGCAAGGCAGAGCAGCAGTAAGAAGAAAGGCCGAGGTTTGGGGAGGAGCAGAGGAAGGAAGAGACAGACTGGAGGGGTCAGATTTTTGCAGAGTAGTCCAATGGCTCTTCTAGTCTGGGAGCCCGTCTCTCAGGCTGGCCAGTGCTGGACTCCTATAATTGGAAGGTGCCGTGTGGGGAGAAGGAACATTTCTTCCTGCCTCTGCTGGTGATTTGTTTGTGCCTTGGAGCATGAGAACCAGCAAACTTTGTAATTTCATGCTAGCGAGGCAGATGCGGTTCTTTGGATTTGTCACTCGCTCAGGGCTAGCTCCTGACATCCTGCCTGAGTAGTACCTGCCCCCCCCCTTTCAATCTCAGTGTGGCCTGGTGGGCGGGGATATCAGACTCAGTCCCAAAGAAAATAAAGGGCATCCCCACTATAAGTCGCCCCAGTATGCAGCTGTTCTGCACTAAAGTCGTTGATGCTTGTAGGAACTAATGTGTTATAAGCCCTCCCATTCCCCACTCTTAAGTCACACACATACACACACACACACAACCCCAATGTGCACAAAAGAAGTCAGCCGCTAAAAAAATTCCCCACGTTAAGTTGTTTCGCGATAAGTCCAAGTTTTTTGGAATGTATCTTGGACTTATAGCGAGGAGGGCCTGTAACCGGCTCCACCCTGCAGATAAAACTCCCCACAGGTTTCTGTGGGGTGCTCTGTCTGAGGAAAGACGTCAGGATTGGGTCGAAAGGGCCAGTCGCAGGCTTGTCGTGTTGCTTTTAGTTCTTGCAGCAGATATGGGGCAGAGTGAGCTGGCAGAAGTAGAGTCATTTTGGTGCTGACAGCAAGGGCCTGATTCGCATGCACGTTTATTATGGCTCATTGAAAGGGGAGTTAGGGGACAGTGAATTGCTTGAAATGACTTGCTGCTCCTTTTAGATACCTGTGTGTGTACCGTGAAGACCCTGAGGCTTTTCTGCAGTAAATGAAGACTGTCCCTTGGCCCAAATGTAGCAAGAAGTGCTGCTGTTGCCTCGCTTTCAAGTCCAGTCTTACGGCAAGGTGTCTTTCCGATGCATCCTCGAGATGATTCCCCCTCCTTCCTAATCCTCCTGCGGCTTATCCCCATAATGAAATCCTGCGTCTCCGTGCATGCTATATTAGGGTTACCATGGATATGGTATCGCAAACACTGCTGTGTCTTTGTTATATAAACAAGAAAGATTTCCACAAACACCTAAAATTGTTGAAAATAGTCGGAAGCAGCAGAAGCATTTTCCAGGCATATTTGGCTTAAATACCTAAAGCAGGGGAGGGTTGTGTTGCCTAGTGGCTAGGGCCCTGAGAGGGGAATTTTTGCATTTGGCTTGAGATCCTGCGTGCAATGACTTTGGGGCCCTCAGCTCATTACTGAGGAAGGATGTGCATGGAAGGGATGGCATAGCTCATCACTGGGAGGTCTCCTCTCAGAGGAAAGAGGCCTCTAGCTTACAACTCTGGACACCTGGATTCAGTTTGTGGCTTTGCCAGGTACTCCCCATGTCTCCCCTGCAGTGTTATCTCCTCTCGAGTTAGCTTAGCTTGAGGGAGAGAAGCAGACTGTGAAAGGGCATTTGGGTTGCACAGTGGTCAGATGAGCAGCTGGTGAGTTTGGCTGTTGCCAGCTGTAGGCTGGACTTAAAGCCACCAGCAGAGTTAATGGGTTTTGTGTTTGCCTAGGATGTGAGTTAACATGCCAGTGAAGGCAAGCCTCTGTCCCTCACTTCCCAGCTGCAAAATGGGTAAAATAGACCTGCCTACCTTCCTGGCCTTCTGGGGAGGTTAAAGACATTAAAGACGGGGTCGGCTCAGATTGGGCACTAATAGGAGGCATATAAGTACCTTGGTTGGATAGCTAGAAACCCAGGCGGGTAGGGGGCAGCAAAAGGACAAGTGATAAATCTCTGTGTGTTTGAGGAGATGAAGGTTTTGGGGAGATCATAACTCTCTGCCTTGGGCTCTTCCCATCCTGCCATGTTCCTGAAACAATGTAGCTGCAAATCTGTTGAGAGGGGCTTGTTAGTTATTGCATGTGCATGCGTGTGTGCACTCCCACATGTGTGTGTACATGTGTGTGTGTGTGCATGTTCTTTTTCTGCCCATCTGTGCACAGACAGCTCCTGGAAGACTGGTCCCAGCTCCTCTGTGTAGTGTCACGAAGCACGTCAGTCTCTGCTGTCCCCAGTCAAATTTCCACTCGTGCGTTCGTTGTACAATGAAAATGGCTTCAGAGGCAACGAAGCCATGTCTCTGTGACGTCCTTTGATCTGAAACTCACTCTCGCTATCCATGTCTTGGTTAACATCCCCCCAACTTCACAACCTTACCCAGTCACCCTCAATTGATCCGAAACCCCATGTATCCAAAGGACAGGCCAAAAACATGCCAAGGCAGGTCTCAATGGCTTTTGTCGGGCCGGATGGTTAGGCCTCAAAGTTTTACAGGTGTGCTTTCTGTGCACCAGGCCAATGTGCGGGGAGGTGAACTTGGCTTGGTGCTGGCCCTCAGCACAGGACAGAATTTCAGTGCCTGTGACTCCACATTCCTTCTCCCGGAAGATTTATCAGGCAGTGCTCTCTCGGCTCTTAGCAGAAGAGGCTGAGAGCAATAGCACGGCTGGCCTTTCCCACAGAGCATCTCAACGACCAGAAAATAGTCGCTTGCGAAAGGCTGATACATGGGACTAATCCTCCCGAGCCTAGGACAAGGCCTGGGAAAGCTGCTCCACATTAGTCTCATTAATTCATCCGCGTAGAAGCTGGCATCCCTGCCAGGGCTGGCCTGAGGGAAAATGGCGTCCTAGGGAAACTTGTGGTTTGGTGCCCCTGATCCTGTGGGCAGAACACCATCCATTTCCCCTGATACCCCTGGGCTCCCTAACCCATGCACCCCTGTCCTATGCCCCCTTTGCCCCTAACCTCTGCACAGTGCTCTCTTCTTCCCAACGCCTGCATTTTCCTCCCACCTGTGCCCCAAACCCAGCCCTGCGCTTCCAGCATGCTGTGCCCCCCTCCCGCCCAGCCCAGTGCCTTCCCTCCTTTTGCCCAGCAACACCCTTGCCCAGTTACCTCTCACCCTGTGGCTATGGCGCCCTGGGCACGGGCCCAGTTTGCCTGCCCCCAAGGCCAGCCCTAGTCTCTATAACAGCTCACAGAGCACACTGGTACAATCAAGGCAAGCTTTCAGTCACACTGAGGGCGGGCGGCGGAGGGGGGGCAGCGTTCAAAATACTTTTTGAGGGCTCTTTCCTGGTTGAGGCCCTTTCAGCTGAGAAAACGCAACAAGCAACAGCGACCACGCGCCGTGAAAAGTGAGCATGATTAGAAGTGATTCTGATTGTCGAGGGGCAGCAAGCCCTGCTGGAAGCCAGCAATCAGTCATTTGAAAGGCCTCCTTTTGTTCCTTCGCGTCTCCTCTGTGTGCTGCCGTGGTCTGCCTCACCCTGAGCTGGGGGACTGTTTTCCCTTTGCGGCATGTTGGTGTTTGGTTCCCTCAGCCGGCTTCCTGAAAGCCTTTGATTTGCTTTTGTTGCCGGCTCCTGCCAAAGATGACAGCGACCGGAATGGAGTGAGCTTATTGGATGGAAAGTGGCACCTTTTATTGGCGCAACTGCAGCGGTGGGCTGCCTTGGCCTATAAGCAGTCAGCAGACCACAAGGGATTCTTTGCCCCCGCATGTGCACCCATGCATCCCAGCCAGTGGAATCCATGCGCCTGCATGTGCACCCATGCATGCCAGCTGCTGGGCCTGCCTTCTACTCAGTGCAAGTCATCCCTGTGTGGCTCAGAGACTAGAACTGGAACATTTGTCTTTTCAGGCGGGTTCCATCTGCTCATTGACAGACAGAAGGGTAGATCCTCTGCACTGCTGGGATGGTGCACAAGATCGGGGCGAGTGTTGAGAGCCAGGTTCTTGGCCAGCGCTGTTGCCCCATAGAGTGATCAAGAGAGCTATAGCAGAGAGGCCACCAGTTCGGCTGGCCCAGTAGGACGTTCTCTACGGATCAAGGGGTGTGTCCAGAATCCTGATGCTCCGCTGATTCCATCCGACGTTGGGGCTAGCAGCGAGAGGTGGCCATTTTGAGCCAGAACCTCCCAAACTGAGCTGGTGAGATATCACCGGCGTCAAACCGCAACCCTAATGTGCATCACCTTGGCCCTCCTCTGATTCTGCCATACCCGGAAGGGAGTTCAGCCAATAAGGATCTTGCTATATGCAAAGATGACGACAGAGTGTTCTGTGATTACAGCTAGAAGGAGCCCATGGGTGGTGATAGGCGAAGCTGGTGTACATACATAGAATCATGAAATCACAGAACATTAGCACTGGAAGGACCGCAAGAGATCATCAGTTCCAGTCCCCTGCCCTCACGGCAGGACCAAACACTGTCTAGATCATCCCTGATAGATGTCTATCTAAACTGCTCTTAAATATCTCCAGTGATGGAGATTCCACAACCTCCTTTGGCAATTTATTCCAGTGCTTAACCACCCAGACAGTTAGGAAGTTTTTCCAAATTTCCAACCTAACTCTCTCTTGCCAAATTTAAGCCCATTGCTTCTTGTCCTACAACCCTCTATGCGCCTTCCCTTCATCATCAGAACCCTACAGCTAGAGCCCTACATGGATACACGTCTGCATCCATATCTGCAAATATGAGCCACGGGTATCTGCAGCCACAGCCATGGATGCGGATACGCGTGGATATAAAGCAGAGATCCGCAGATTTGCAGGGCTCTGCCTACATCAAGCAGAATTCAGCTGGACCCAACGATCAAGCCGTGTGCCATGCCCCGTACAAGGAAGCAATTCCCCAGTTTCAACACTGTTGCATTTAAATAAATAATAGTAACAGATATAAACATGTAAAAGAGACTAAAATTACATCCCAGCTCCAATTAAAGAAAAAAATCCTAAAGTCAAGCTGCTTTTAAATAACTGCCAACATCTACACTCTTTGTAAGGCAGCTTAACGTGTCCCCAGCAGATGGTCCATTCGGGATAAATCTGTCACTGAAGCATCATTCTGCCACAGAAGAATGAAGGTCTCATTCTGGAGCTATGATCCCTGGACTGAGCGGGATTCCACGTGTTTCTGCGTGGCGGGTGCCATCCCTGCAAGTCCCCCTGGGTCTCCATTGTAGCGTGCAGTCGCTTTTCACCTCCCATCCTTCACCCATGCTCGCTGTGACATGCCCAGCCTGTTGCCCCTTCAGCTTCCTCACTGCCTGCCTGAAGCCTTTCATCTGTTTGCTGTCCAGTTCTCTGCCTGTGAGTGGAAGGAGGCAGCTTTCCAGGATTCATTGCCTACGCGGGGTGAAGAAGCGCCAGATTCTCAGGAAGGGGAGGTCTGCTGCTATCACACCAAAGCTAATTTTTGCCTTTCAGTAATGTTAAGACGTTGTCCTTCATCCTTCTGTATCACCCTCCCTCCCAGGGCGCCACGCAAACATTCATGATGTAGCCTCTGAGTCCCACAAGGAGCTGGGTAAATATTTTAGCAACCTGATAGGAATTTAAGGCGTAGGGAGGTGAGAAATGCCCCCGTGCCTGGGGCCAGCAGCAGATCTGGGCCACTACGTAAAATCCCACTTTGAGAGCTTCTGCGGAACTGAATAGCGCCAAAGCTTTGGGTTGGCTGCCTGCATGAGAGTGAATTTTGCCAGGGTGTGCGCTGATTTCAGTGACCATTTGGATTAGACCCTCAATCATTTAGCCCAGGTGACACAGTGAGCCTGTGTCAGAACTAGGATGAGCACTGTGTTTAAGAACCTCCCACGTTTAACCCAATGAGAACCTCCCACGTTTAACCCAATGAGAACCTCCCACGTTTAACCCCGTGGTGCCCACTGACCTATGTGTGTTGGCTTCACCTCCTTTCTATGAAAGCATGAAAAAAGCGCTACTTATGGCACAGCCAAATCTTTACACCCTAGATAGCCTGTGTCTTTTTGCACATGCTTCAAAAGATGTGTCTGTCCCATTACATTCTGCAGATGTGGAGAATGAGTTAGCAAAATATCCAGCAATTTCCCCCTCTCTACATCCTCAGCTACCCTTCCTCTATTGTTTTAAAATAAACAGAGCAGCAAAGGATTATGTGAAGAGAAGGCGAGGGAAGGTGCATTAGATGAAGTTTTAAAACAGCACAAAGTTTTAAAACAGCACAAACAGCAGCCAGTTGGTTCTCATCTTTTCCTGGGGCTTGTTACAGAGGAGCAATTAAGATGTAATTGATGTAGCTGAAGTGAGATAGCTTAATTCGACTTTAGCCCTGCTAAAGATGGTGGCATAGCTATGTTGGTGAGAGAGGAAGAGGTATAATTCCTGAGGGTATATCTAGACTGCATCCCTCTGTTGGCAGAGGGATGCAGATTAGGTAGGTCAACACTGCAAATGAGGCAGGGATTTAAATATCCCGTGCCTAATTTGCATAAACATGGCTGCCACGTTTTGCCGACTCAGCACTTTGTCGGCAAAAAGAGGCAGTCTAGAGGGGGCTCTGTCGAGAAAGAAAGCCTTTTTTGGCAGATCCTGTAAACCTCCTTGCAGAAGGCATAAGGGATCTGTCAAAAAAGGCTTTCTTTCTCGACAGATCCCCCTCTAGACTACCTCTTTTTGCCGACAAAGTGCTGAGTCGGCAAAATGCAGTGGCCATTTTTATGCAAATTAGGCACGGGATATTTAAATCCCTGACTCATTTGCAATGTCAACCTGCTTAATCTGCATCCCTCTGTCGACAGAGGGATGCAGTCTAGACATACCCTGATTGACATAGTGGTACCAGCAAAATCTCCTAGAGTAGACAGAGCTATCTGGCAGCTTAACCAATGTACAGGCCTTGTACTAGATCCTGTGTACAGGAGCAAATTTTACTACACAAATGCAATCACAGGCCCTAAAGTGACTGTTTGTTCCTGTCAGAAAGAAGAAGAACCTGTAGTTTCAGGTGCTGTTTCAGGAGAAAGATTCTTTTCCTCTATTGATTTTTCTCCCTGGGATTTTTTCTTTTTACCAGCAAGGTCAGCAAGATTTGAGTGGTGTCCACTTGACTAAATCTAGTCAAAAGATGCTGAATAGACACAGTATTTGTGTTATCTGAGTTACCATGGAAATGAGCAGAACTGATTTCTGCTTTTGAAGGGCTCAACATACAACATAAAAATGCCTGGAATGGAGCTGATGAAAATGTTTTTTACTTCCATTCACTATTTTTCCTGGTTCATCTTAGTTCTCCTGGCCCCATTGAAGTCAGCGGCAAAACTCCCACAAAAACTAGGGTGTCACCAAATGAAATTAATAGGTAGGAGATTTAAAACAAACAAAAGGAAGTTTTTTTTCACACAACACACAATCAACCTGCCAAACTCCTTGCCAGAGGATATTGTGAAGACCAGGACTTTAACAGGGTTCAGAAAAAGAACTAGATAAATTCATGGAGGATAGGTCCCATTAGCCAGGATGGACAGGAATGGTGTTCCTGGCCACTCTGAGAAGCTGGGAATGGGTGACGGGGAGGATCACTTGATGATTATCTGTTCTGTTAATTTTATCATGAGTCTTGCGATTTGATGCTTTTCTCAAAGCCCCAGCTGCTGGAATCTGGTAATGAGATGAGCCGTTCATCTTTGCTTTTTTTTAAACATTCAATTTCTAGCCCTCATAAGTGCAGAGAAAAAGCCTGAAAACATGACCCAGGTGCACCCAAGAAATTCAGAAAACAGAGGACAAATAAATAAGCTCCAAATGTATCCTTTTTAATAATATGTCATGATTCTAAGTCAACCTCATGATTATTTAATGGTTGGGATTGGCAATACTGTAACTAATATCTCTTTTGTTGCTATTGCATGGTTGTGTTCTCCCCTCCCTTCTCCCCCTGTGGCTGGGAGGTCTAGCAGCAAGCTTTGTAAAATAGCTGAACTCATTCTTTTCTAATTGGGAATTTATTCTGCCTCATTGTTCTGCCTTTTGCTTGTTTTTGTTTGCCAGATGGATACTTTCTTGCCTACCCTATTCCTGTCATCTTCCAAGTAAGTTCTTATCTTTCTACTTCAGTAACTTCCAATGCTGGGCCAATAATAATTAATAATAATGATGATGATGCTTGCATAGCATCTGTCAGCCTGAGGTCACAACCCATTTTATAGACATTCATTTTTAAAGCAGAGGTGAAGTAAAATTATCCCCCTTTAAAAGGTGGGCAAAGTGAAACATTAAGAGATTCCAGCTTTATACATCAAGCTTTGCTACTTTTCTTGGCCAGTCTGGATAAAGAGCTGAAAAATACAGAGGAAATTAAATAAAAATAAGACTGAAGCACTGATCTCACCCCAGAGTGAAATCAGAAGTCTCTAAATCAACTACTCTCACTAACTCACTTAATCAATCCCTGTTGTTACAGAAGGACCAAGGCCAAATTCTGCCTTCAGATGCTGGCTCCTAATTCACACAGAAACCATGGTGATGAATGCAATATAAAAATGCAGAGCGGGACATTAGAGAGAATTCCCGCTGATTCAACAACAGGTGTGAGCATGTATCACAGGACAGAATTTTCTGCCTGGGGATGAAATTTGCCACTTAGAGAAGCAGCCAGCGGTCTGTAACCCTTTTACGTCCCCAAGCCCTATTTTGAGGGGTTAAGTGGGATTCAAGTGGTACATGGGTCTTGTGCTAATTTCACCTTGTGGGGAGATGATGTGCTAGCTCAGCAGTTTTCAAACTTTTTTTCCTCATGACCCAATTGCAGAAAAACGTTGGTGCCTGGGACCCAGCATCATTTGACTGGAGTGTGGGCTCCGGGGTGGGGCAGAGGAGGAGAGCTTTAGGGTGTAGGACAGGGGAATCCAGCTTTTGGGGGGGTCAGGGCTGGGGCAGGAGGGGTTTACTTTGAGCAGCTCCTGGTCAGTGGTGCAGTGGGGGAGGGGGGTTAAGGCAACATCCTGCCTCTCCTGGCATCACAGACCATGCTGTGCCCCAGAAGCAGCCAGCAGCAGGTTCCCAGCCAATGGGAGTGCGGAGCTAGTGCTTGGGGCAGGGGCAGTGAACAGAGCCCTGCACGCTGTCCCCACCCACCTAGGAGCAAGGTCTGCTGTGCAGTCTGCAGTGCCAGGACAAGCAGGTAGCTGCCTTAGCACCCCCACTGCTCACCTGATCCCCCAGCACTAACAAGACCCAGTGCCTGAACACGCCATGACCCCGTCCTGGATCATGAGCCATAGTTTGAAAACCAGTGCACTAGCTAATGTACTGTGACAGATCTTAAGGGCAGAGGAGCCATCTTCATACGGAACGTTCTGCCTGTAGTTGGGTTATGCTGCTCTCGTAATGTATAATTTTTAAAATAGGCTAGATCCTCAGGATCTAGCCCAGGTTTTACATAATTCAAACTAAGTCAAAATACCCACTGAGTCAGTTGTGTCTTGAGCTTTGGTATTCAGGTCGTTTTCCGTGAAGGTAAAACCTTGGGGACTTTTTACACACCAAAATGTTCTGCCTTTTTAAAAATCAGAGCCAGGGATTTAAAATGTTAATTTTATTTGTGGCAGTTACATAATGCCTTTGTTTTTTAGTGGTGAATTCATCGTGGTAATGACTGGATAGTTTACAGATACCGACTCCTTATGAAAATCCAGCTTTAATTAATGTATCTGGCCCCTGAATCAAAATCCAATTGATGCTTACTCAGACCAGGGTGTGTTGTATACGGCAATAATTTGCATGATGTCGCCTGTATCTTTGTATGTGTGTGTGTGTGTGTGTGTCCCTGCCTTCATATTATATATGCAGGCTGTTTACGAAAAGCTAATTTTGTTTTTTCAAGTCGGAGTGCTACAACTGTCAAGTCGGAGTCAACTGTAGCATCAGGCAGAGCAGAGAAGATGACGTGAGCATTTACCAGCATTGGGTGCCTGCTGCTCAGAATTAGCTCTATTTCAGCTCCTCTTGTGTTTTGCTTAATCCCCGATAGGCCATCTGTTTGATTTGAGTTGTGTCCAGTGAATAACTGGTGTTGCTGAAAGATGCGTGAATACAGGAGTGACCTAATTATCATCCACCGAGTTACCATGGAAGTGAGAGCTGTAGAATATTGGAAATAAATATGAAAATGGTGAATTGCTTCGGTATTCCACTGCAGATGGCATTATTCAGACTTGGGTTCTTCCTCACTCCTACCAAGTGTAGCTCTCAGATTGGCTTGTAGCAAGCCAAGTAACGCTGGATGATGACGGTTGGATCTGAACCTGAGTTTCTCTAATGTTGGCACTGTGATATGTTTTCTGGAGAAAGGTTGGACCAGCGGTTACGGCGCGAGCCTGGAACTTGAGACCAGAGTCAATTCCTTTCTGTGCCACAGTCTTCCTGTGTAATCTTGGGCAAGTCATTTAGCTGTTCTGCATCTCAGATCTCCTTCTCTACAATGGAGATCAGAATGCTGCCCAACCTCACACAGGTGTGTTAGAATAACTATATTAAAGATCACAAGGCATTCAGATACCATCATAATGGAGGCCATATAAGGAGTGGGTAGAGCTAACGACTGGAGAGTATTGACCATTTCCCATGTTTTCCAACCAAAAAAAACCCAACATTTTTTTTTAATCTAAAGGATATTTTTTCTTGCAACAGACCTTTCTGTTTTCATTGCAAATTTTCAATGACACATTTAGCAACAAAATTATTTATGTTTTTATTGAACTCGTATTTAAAAGGTCACTTCCCAACCTGTTCTAACATTCACTTAAAGCCGAGATTAACTAAGAAAGGATTTTTATTACTTACAACAGATTCATAGATTTTAAAGTCAGAAGGGACCATGGTGATCAGTTAGTATGTCCTCTTGGATAACACAGGCCAGAGAATTTCCCCAATAATTCCTGACTCCTGTGGTTGAAGGATTTAGTAATGTCATTTCATGTATTCTTTGATGTTTTTAGTTAGAGGCTATCATAACGGCTGTTTGGCCCACCCTTGTTAATCTGCCCCAGAGCCAAGCAGCTCGTGATTCTCTACTCATATATAATGGTTTTAACGGGTGTACCTCTACTAACTTCAGCTTTCCAGTCAAGTTTCTAATCACACTGTCAAACCTCAGACAAGAAGGCATGATGCGGGGTTCTTGCTGTGGGGTGCTCTTTTTCTAGCTCTACCGTGCTGACAGTGCTTGTGTGGTAGTTTGGTAACTCTGTACAAGCCTGTATCACATCATGTCCTTCATCTGACACTGGAACACCATTTTGAAGAATGTGCCACTGGACTATCAAGAGATGCCAAGAGGCAGCTTATTATAATGCCTACCACTTCCCTGATTTCATACCCCCCTGTTGGGAAGGAGCTAGAGGACCATTAAAACAGCAGGAACCACGAAATGACTCATTCCTTGTTCTAGCAGGGCAAAGCTAAAGAGATTGGCCAAACTAAAAGAAAAAGGTTTCTCCATGTGTAGGATTCTCAGGGTGTGTCTAGACTACAGGGTTTTTTCAAAAAAAGTGGCCTTTTTTTGAAAAAACTTCCCCTGCATCTAGACTGCCGCCACGTTCTTTCAAAATTAAATCAAAAGAACGCGGTGGTTTTTTCGACCACAGTAAACCTCATTTTACGAGGAAGAACGTCTTTTTTTTGAAAGTGCTCTTTTGAAAAAAGGTGTTCTTGAATGCAAACAGGGCTTTTTCGAAAGAGAGCATCCAGACTGCCTGGGTGCTCTCTTTCGAAAAAGTGGCTCGCTTTTTCGAAAGAAGTGGTTGCAGTCTAGATGCTCTCTTTCGAAAGAGGCTTGTAGTCGAGACATAGCCTGAGGGAGGCTTGCTAGAAACACCTCAGCAGGCCGGGAGAAGAAAGGTAGAGGTTATAAGCTGCTGTTAAGAAGACGCCTGTTCTCTGAGCTGGGAGGAATGTGTTGATTGCTAAACCCGGGCAAGTAATGGAAAGCGTGTTGTGGGGGCAGAAAGAGAGACTCTGAAGGCTGAGCAGGACAAGACGATGGTCTGGAGACCCTGAAAGGACTGACCAAAACCCGAAGTGGTGGGAGCACTCTAAGGAATTGGTTTTGCTGCACGCTTCTTGCTAGTGCATGGGTCTGTGACTATCCGTGCTTTCGCTAGAATGAAGTGTGTGTGCGCGCTTAAGAAGTTACTTTGCAAAGCCTTTGAGTTCCTTGCTGTAATGGTCATAGGGTTAAACAATAAACCAGAGTCCCTCTGAAGGGGTGGAACTCTGGAAAGGGGTGCATTAGAGCAGCTGGAGAGTTTTGGCAAGGTCAGCAGCTGTCTTGGAGTCTAGGGCACCTGCATTACATCGTCTCACTTCTGAGAAGGGATATCAGACAGGGTGCTCCGGGAGTGGATCTGAGATGTCCGAGCCATCGCCTCAGTGCTACTCAGACCTAGGCTTTGAAACACACAGGGTCTAATATTTGGACATGAACACAGCAGCTTGGTCTATAAGGGTACATCTACACTGCACGGCTACTTCAGGATATCGGAGGTAACCTGAAATAGCTACCTCGCGTCTACACAAACCGCCCGTTATTTCAAAATATTTTTCAAAATAACGGGCACACTATTTTGGCATCCGGTTCCATGAGGAATGTCTCGAAATAGCACGTTATTTCAAAATTTGGTGCTGTGTAGATGTGCCAAATTTTAAAATAAGCTATTTCTAAATAGATCTGAAATAAGATACGCAATCTGCATAGCACAAATTGCGTATCTTATTTCGAGTCTAGGGTGCTGTGTAGATGCACCCTAAAATGGTGTCTGGACTCTGCCCAGATAGCTGTCTTGGAAGCACATGGGTTCTAAAGGCTGGGATCTATTGCAACAGACTGGTGAGTCAGCACTAGTGAGGACACAGCCCAGCCTGTAACAGCCTGGCACTGTGGTGCACGATGCATCCGATGAAGGCAGCAAAACCCAGAACTTGTGGCTGCAAGGATGCTGCTTGAATGTGTGAATATAGCAGCAGAGCTGGATTGCAAATAATCTGCAACTACTGGTGAGGGGGAAAACAGAGTAGTCTCTATCTTGTACCATCTGAAACCTCCCGCACAGGAATGCCAAACAGAGCTCCTGCCTGTCACCGCTCTGTTTATCTCCTGGTCTCGGGGGACATCAGCAACTTCCCAGATGATGAAGGTTTCAGATGAAATGTGAAGCTGGCCAGCTGCTTTTGAATAAATCACCTTCTGGGAGATCAAACAGGTGTCTGGACTGCCAGTGTGCGATTAACCAGGCTTTGATTACACTGCCATTTAGTCTTCTGATGCTTAGACTTATGGGCTGCATCTAGATTGGCATGATTTTCCGGAAATGCTTTTAACGGAAAAGTTTTCCGTTAAAAGCATTTTCAGAACAGAGCGTCTAGATTGGCATGGACGCTTTTCCGCAAAAGCACTTTTTGCGGAAAAGCGTCCCTGGCCAATCTAGACGCGCTTTTGCGCAAGAAAGCCCCAATCGCCATTTTAGCCATCGGGGCTTTTTTGCGCAAAACAATTCTGGGTTGTCTACACTGGCCCTCTTGCGCAAAAGCATTTGTGCAAGAGGGCTTTTGCCCGAACGGGAGCAGCATAGTATTTCCGCAAGAACACTGACGATCATACATGAGATCGTCAGTGTTCTTGCGGAAATTCAAGTGGCCAGTCTAGACAGCTGGCAAGTTTTTCCGGAAAAGCGGCTGATTTTCCGGAAAAACTGGCCAGTCTAGACACAGCCATGATCTTTTGCACAGGGACTATCTTTGTCTCCTGTTTGTACAGTGCCTAGCATGCATATGACTGAGGCTCCTGGACACTGCCACCCTGCAAATAACTGTACTTTTGATAACCTGGTTAACTGGTCCACACTGCATCGCTATAGAATGGAATGACTCAGCAATGACATTTGACTCACCAAAGTTTAAAAAAAAAGAGCAAGCACCTGTTTTCTTGGCATGATTGTTCAGTATTCTTTGTGCACATTAGCCTAAGTCCAAGCAAACATCAAATGAATTTGAAAAGTAACTATGCTTTAGTAATGCCAATATTAGCCAAGAACAGCAATAAAACAAATCACACATGGACTCTTCTAATACAAATTGGCTATTTCCTGCCTGGTTCTTTCACATCTTGTCAACAGCAGAGATGGTCTATACACCAGATCTTAGCGCGCAGTTCGAACACCTGTGCAAAGCGTGCTGAAATTACCGGCAGTAATTAGTTTATTTAGGGAGTAATTAATTAAATGCAACTGTTCCCCTCTCCGCGGGTTAAAAAGTGAGCTGCAAGTGAGACCGTCTTAAAAGAGCAGATGTGCTATAAAGAGCACAGGGGCCAATTATTCTCATTAGTCAACAAGAACAGAACAAGAAGTAATGGACTTAGAACTCCAGCAGAGGAAGAATTAACTTAAATATTAGGAATAACTGCAGCTGTGAGAATAGTCCAAGTAATGTAAATTCTTGCTTGCCAAGGAAAACTCTCCTCTTTCAGAGATAATGGAAACAATCCTGGAGGATGCTACTGGCCTTCAGTGGGGTACCTCCCACCACAAGCATTTAGATTTTCATGCCATCAAGGTGACTTAGCAAATGGTTTGTGTGGCAAAGGTTGTGATCAGGCAAGAGTGTCAGTGCTTCCGGAGTAAGGCCGAGTATTTCACAGCGGGAGTTGAATGCACTGTGCACCTCACAGAAACAGGGCCAGAATCACAAAAACCTGCTGGAGTATTTTGAAAGAACTGTTGTCGATGATGCTTTTTTGCACTGCAAGCTTTTAGGAGTCACAAGTCACTCCAGTTTACACCACAGCTAGCACTGTGAGGGCCCAGTCGTGATCGCTGAGGTGACCGGAGTATCCCACAATAGCTATCCCGCGTGTTAACAGCAAGCCCATTATTTCAGGCTCACTATTCCAACGTCCCTGTAAACCTCATTCTACAAGGAGTAAGGGACGTTTTGGAATAACACTTTATTTCCAAATGACTAAATAAGCTATTTCAAAATAGCATCAGAATAAGATACGCAATTTGTGTATCTTATTTTTAATTACAGTGCAGTGTAGATGCACCCTGAGTGTACTTCTAACAGAAATATTAAATAATAGCAACTTGAAACTTGGAGTTTTTGTCTGGATTTTGCTATGCCCAACCGCATTTCTTTAGAGCGAGGGCTTTCAGGTGCCACTACAATCTTTACACTAATCAAACGTGAGTCGTCATTGCTAATGTTGCATAATATGTGCTTAATTCTTAATCCTATTATGATCCAAACATTAAGCACCAGAGAGCTGCCAAGGCTGGATGTGACCAAAGATATGAGGGGATTATGATAGCAGGCAGATAAGAGGGTTGCTGGAACAGAGATGTGGGGAGCTAGTAGCAGGAAGAGACCGGAGGGGGTCAAATGTGGTTTAATTGCATGTGGAACTGAAAACTAGGACCAGTCCTGCACTTGAAATGTAAAGAGAGAGCACCGTTCCTCCTATTAACAGGCAGCTGAGCAATAGGAATGTGTTTTTAAAGAGCCGTGGGTTGTGGCTGTAGTACAGATTGTGAGACTATGGCAAGAAACCGTCAGTTTTGACCTGGGGATTTAACTTTATCTCAAACATTTCCAAAAACACAATTCATGATAAACCACATTTGAGGTAGCAATGTAAAATATGAAAACCCCACTGTATGACTAGCCTTGTTGAGTTCCATCATAAGGAAGTACTTGGTTTTTAAGTAAAAAATGTAGTGTTTCCTAACTGCCAGCCTTCCAAACTCTGTTTGGGCTAAGATTCAAGCTGGCTCTTTCCTTTGACATTATCAGTCATGAAGGATCCACAGGCCAAACTGGGCCTTTGGTGACACAACCTACAGATGTATTTACATTCTGCTCTTGTTGACTTTGCTGGATTTGCAAAGGTGTAAGTGATGCAGCCTTGTAATTAGTCAGCAATTCTGCTGATGCTCAAGAAATGGACTCCAGTTCCCTTTCCCCTAGTGCTAGCTGGACAGAGCTAATGAGAGTCCTACACGCAACCAAACTTTAGTAACCAAATTGAAACAGGCCAAATTCTACCCTTATCTGCACAATTTTTTGTACTATTAAGCAGTGTAACTTCTCCCCTCCCCCCCAAAATACCAGGACAACTCTCTAGTGTGGATGCAGTTATACTGTTATAAAGATGCCTTTCTACCTTATTCCCTTTCCCATATGGGAAATAGCTATACCAGTACAAACACCTTTCTACCACTGTAAGTTCGTGCACACTCATGAAGTTGTAACACTTTCACCATACTGGTCTAGTTGAAGTTTGTATCACTTTTGTGTGTAGACAATGCCTCAGTTACACTGGTGTGAAGCCAGAGTAACACCAATGGCCCCTTTGAGTGAATTCACACAGGCAGGGGTCAGCTGGATCAAAGACGCTATTTTCACATCGTTGCTTTTGAGAGCAGAACTACAGGGTGAGGTGCACCTGGGGGAAAGGCAGATCCGGCAGTCTGGGCCATGCAGCATGGGGTGCAGGCAGCCACTGAAGGCCCAGAGTTAGGACAACTGCCTAGTGGCATGTGAATTCCCTACGGAGGGGCATCTCTTAAAGCTGCAGTTGCATGGGAATTCAAGCCCCCCAAAGGTGTGAAGAAAGTTGCACTGGAGGGGGGGGCAGAGTGAAAAGCCACCCAAAGAGGAGATCTGGAACCAGTGTTCCTTATAAGCTTAGTGTTTAGGTGGCCACCCAGGAGAGTTTCAAATGCTGCCAGCTGATTGGCAGATCACCCACAACTGGCACACCCTGTGTTTCTGCTGGTGGTGCACATCTGCCCATGCCTTGGTGCACAGAACAAAATGTATTCTACACAGGAATGGAAAACAATTAGAGGGAGCATTATCTGGGACCTGTTGAATCGAGGGGGGGAGGCAAAGCCACCGGAAGGTGCTTTGGTGTCCTGCAGGGCTGTTGCACGGTAGTGCCAACCTGCTATTTAGCAGGAACAGAGCTGGGCCGAGCAGGGACAGGTGGGGAGACAGCGCCCCTGGGGTCAAGGCAACTACTCCGGATCTTTAGGGGACGAGGCAATTTCCTCCCCCCCCCCCGGCCCCCCTCCTTGCAAGTAGCACAGGCCAGCCCCGCCCTTGGAGCTAGGGCACAGGTGGCGGGGGGAGGGGCGCTGGAGCAGCGCCGGCTGCCCTCTCCTCTCGTCGTGCTCCCACTATCTTGCGCGTGCACCCCCCAGCGCGTGCGCCTCATTCCCCCCCCCCCCCCCCCCCGCCAGTCCGCCCCGGGGCCGGGCTGGCGCGCGCCATCTGGCCGCGGCGCGCGCCTGCAGCTGTGCTCTCCCTGCGTGCCCGGGACCAGCGCTCAGGCGGCTGCACCAGCACCACGGGGAGCAGCAGCCGCAGCGGGGCCTGCTCCTGCTCCAGCTCCAGCTCCAGGACCCCTCCGCTGCTGCTGGGGGCGGGTTGGTTGTAAGGGTTAGTTCCCCCCCCCCGCCACTCCCGTCCCCCCCCCCCAGGCGCGCTTTTATTTTTCTTGCAGCCCCTTGCGCGCTCCCCACCGAACTTTGCAGGGGGCGGAGGAGTCCGGCGCCCCACTCCCGTCCCAGCGCCCCATGGCCTGGGTTTGATGGGCGGGACCCCGCTGCTGCCAGGCGCGCTTGGGCGGAGAGCGAGCGCCCCCGCCCCCCCCCCCCCTTAACCATCCTCTTTGGGGCGACTCATGTGCAGCTTGGTCTGGGGGTAGCTACCTGGGTATCGCCTCGCAGCGCTCCAGGCTGGAGCCTCTGAGAAAGGAGCTCCCCTGAAAGAGATCCAGGCACAATTCCCATGTTTAAAGGTAAGAGGGGTATTTTGCGGGGGGAGGAGGGGTGAAATTGCAAATGCTCTTTGTTTTGCAACCAAATCATCTGCCCACTTTGATACCGTTCTCTTCTCCCCCCCCCCTCCAGCCACGCACCGTCCTTGGCTGTGCAGAGTCCAGGGTCCTTTGCAAATTGCTCTTCTCTTCTTTCCATTCCACTTTTTCATTCCCCCCCCCCCCCATCTCTTTCTCCATCCAAACCTGGTTTTGCTCCCTGGTCTTTTGTACAGGTCTGAGGCCAGGAGAGAGAGTGATGCTGCTCACTGTGGACTCCTTTAGATTGGGCAGCTTATCCACCAAGCTTGCTGGAGTATTTGCAAGGTCGATAGTGGGGATTCTAGCTCTTGTGCCTATTAAGGCGTTTGGCAAAGGGATTTCCCTAGCTGTTGAATGGAGTGAACAGTGTATAATCCTCTCTCCTTGCCTCCATTTGTTATCCTGCTTGCTTAGCCTGTGTGAAGGGAACAGGTGAATCTTCCCCCCTCTCCCCGCCACCCAAAAAAGCTGAACAAATAAAAAAGCCAAGAAACTCAAAAGTGATTTTTGTTGTGCTGACACTGACCAGTGTCTGTATTTTCAATCACAAAATGCCAGGTCATTAAAGCAACTCTCCGATGTGGGAGGGAAACCCCCTCTACATCAGTGCACATGTGGCATTATTAGCTGCTCCAGGGATAGCTCTCCCTCGCTCCTGCTCTTTTGTGACAGGAGTCGGAGTAGATCTGAGGTGGAATGTTTCTTGCTCTCTGGACAGTGATGTGACAGGGCACACCAATAGGAGCCACTCACTCAGGCAAAGCATTTGTCCCCAGCAGGAGCTCCATCTCCAGATGCCAGGGGGAAATCCCAGTTGCGTTCATGTGTGTTTCGATGGATGGCCCCAATCCCAAGGTACTAAGATAAATAAACTTTGATGTTCCCAAGTGGAGAAACAGGTCAGAGAACTGCAGTCAAGGGGGCTTACCTCTTATACCACAGAGAAATAGAAGGGAATGCAAGAAAGGTGATAGCTCAAGTATCCTTCTTTTCTAAGTGTTTTTGGCTACCCAATAACAAGACAGACCAGGTGAATGAGGTAATATCTTTTATTGGATCAATTTGGGTGGGTAACCCAGACAAGCTTTCCAACTGCACAGAGCTCTTCTACAGGTTTGGGAAATGTACTCAGATTGGCACAGCTGAATAGAGGTGCAACAGATGTTTAGCATAAATAGGCAGGGGGCCAACAGACTACCAGAGCCTCAGGTGGAAGGGGTGGGGGCTATAGGTAGCCAGCCCTCAGTGAGGGACGGAGCATGCCATGCCTTGGCCCCCTTCCCAAGCAGCCCCCAAAGCACTCTGTATGGTGTTCCAGCATTGATTTAAAGGGCCTTGGACTCCAGTCATTGCTGTGGTAGCAGCAGAACTTTTGAATTGCTGAACCCCAGGGCAGTTGCCCCCTTTGCCCTTCCCCCATCCCCGGTCAGTGGTCCTGAAAGTAGTTAGTACAGGGATGGGCAACTATGAATAGTGGGTGGGCTGCATAAGTGACCCTCCTTCACCTCAGTGGGTGGCAGCATCCCGTGGCCCACTGGGGTTCTGGTTCCAGCTCCAGCCCAGCGGCCCCCCCGTCTGCCCTTCCTCCTTCACGTGCCTCTCTTGCACCGGGGCACTGGAATCCCCCACTTACCTGCTTCTCCCTCTCCTTCCCAGTACTTTCAGAGCCTGTAAATCTCCTGATTTACACTTTGTCCCCAATCTTCCCCCTCCCGGAGCTGTAATGTTGTGAATCAGCTGTTTGCGGTATTCCAGCTCTGGGAGGGAGAGGGAGGAGTGGGTTTGGTCCCTTCCAAAAGTGCTTGGACCACAAAGGAGGCACAGGAAATGCGGGGCTCCGGTGCTCCACTGTGTGAGAGGTGTGTGTGGAAGGGGCAGCCAGAGGGCCTGTGGGCTGTAAGTGGAGCCCAGTGGGCTGCATGCAGCCTGTGGGCCACAGGTTGCCCACCAGTGAGTTAGCACCATATTCTACGGGACCATCCATGGCAAAGTGTCCTGTTAACAGCCCTGAAGTCACAGGACACGCAGTGAGTTAGTGGGTTACAGATTGTTGTTATAAGGCATAAATCCAGTGTCTACCAAAGTGATGCATTTAAACTGCCAAGCTCACCCTTTGAAAGTGTTGGGCAGGTTTGCTTTGAGGATGAGAACTGATAGGGTAAGTATGGAGCAATCACGTTCCCAAGGCAATCACTCTGTATCTGAGCTGCATTTTGAGGCACGAGAGAAAAAGGGAAACCACAACAATGCCCTTGTCTCTGTGTGTTTTTCAGCCATGAATTTAGAGTATATATATAAAATTAGTTCCAATGTGTGTTGCCTACCCAGGCTCAAAAGTTAACAGCAGCTGTGATTATTAAGTAGGCTTCATTTTGGTTATGTTATCATTTAAATTAAGTATTTTGCATCATTCCTGTCATTGGGTCCAACCCTGTTCCCCTTCCAAGTCAAGTGTAACCCCTACCCAAAGCTCTAGTTGATCTGAGACCAGAATCAAGCCTAAGGTCTCTGCCCTACAGAGTTTACAGGCTAAAGGTAACATTTTCCAAAGTACCTAAGTGACTCTGATTTTCAATGCTCCTAAAATACCTGCCTAGGCGTTCAAAGGTATCTAAGTGCCTAAAGATGCAAAGAGGCACCTTCTGGGATCTATACCTAACCTGCTTAGGTGCTTTGTAAATGCCACTCGGCACCTAAATACCTTTGTCGGTCTGCCCCTTGGTCACTTTTGAACATTTTATTCTCAATACTCAGGATCCTGTACTGCCTCCATGAGGCAGTTTTGCCGCCGACTTTAGTTGATGTAAGTCCCACCTACATAACTGATCAGAGAATCAAACCAGCCAGTCTTCGTATTTGCCTATGCATTGCCTGTCAGCAGTGGTGTCATGTAGATAAATAGCAATGCCTTGCAGCATTGTGTCATACTCTCATAACAATGTCACAGATATAGATGAGGTCAGTAATGGCATGTGAGTGACTGGTGCCTTACGAGATTTGGCTTTTAAAGATGCAACTTCTTAAATCTTTAAAAAGGAGGGAGGGGTGCCAGGAAATGAGTATGCATGGCATGTATTTTGCTTGCATTTTGTTCTGTTTCTTTGTTTACTGCTTTTCCCCCTGGGGGATAAGTGTGGTACATCTTTCCCCTCTGACTGCAAGAGTGGGGGATGTATTAAAGTATTATACATTAGTATAGAGACCAGGGATTGAAAGCTGGTAGACCAAAGTCTTGTCCACACTATACAGGTGATCTCTCCAGCTCAAGATTGAGGTACATAGGGCAGGGCAGGAAAACCTATCTTGCAGCTCCCGTGCTATCCAACTTTTGGAGACAAGGAACTTTCAAACAGGCCCCACTCACTGTGATCAGTGCAGTAGCATACAAGTGATCGAGTTGCCTGAGAAGACTGAAAGACATCATCATCTCCCCCCAGCACTCTTGGCTCTCCCCTCACTCCCTGAGAAAATATTTACTGAGAAAACAACAAACTGAGATGGAGTCCAGGCCCACTGGCTTCTCCTCCTGGCCATTAGGAAGGTTAAGTTACGCATTTCTAGCAGGCTACACAGCTTTCAAGGTGATGACCTTGATGAGTGACATGCCCTACCTAAGAGAGAGTGCAGTGGAGTGCGAGAGGTGTCTCTTGTCAGAATCATGAGTGCAGGCTCCAGAAGAAGACAACATGCGATGAGGGCCGTGTGCTGGGGAAGGCACTAAGTTTGCAGATGACACTAAGCTAGAGGGAGAGGTAGATACGCTGGAGGGCAGGGATAGAGTCCAGAGTGACTTAGACAAATTGGAGGATTGGGCCACAAGAAATCTGATGAGGTTCAACAAGGACAAGTGCAGAGTCCTGCACTTGTGACGGAAGAATCCCAAGCATTGTTATAGGCTGGAGACCAACCAGCTAAGTAGCAGTTCTGCAGAAAAGGACCTAGGGGTTACAGTGGATGAGAAGCTGGATATGAGTCAACAGTGTGCCCTTGTAACCAAGAAGGCTAATGGCATATTAGGTTGCATTAGGAGGAGCATTGCCAGCAGATCCAGAGATGTCATTATTCCCCTTTATTCATCTCTTGTGAGGCCACATCTGGAGTATTGTGTCCAGTTCTGGGCTCCCCACTACAAAAAGGATGTGGATGCATTGGAGAGGGTCCTGTGGAGGGCAACCAAAATGATTAGGGGGCTGGAGCATATGACCTATGAGGAGAGGCTGCGGGAGTTGGGTCTGTTTAGTCTGCAGAAGCGAAGAGTGAGGGGGGATTTGATAGCAGCCTTCAACTTCCTGAAGGGAGGTTCCAAAGAGGCTGGAGTGAGGCTATTCACAGTAGTGACGGATGGCAGAACAAGGAACAGTGGTCTCAAGTTGTGGTGGGAGAGGTCCAGGTTGGATATTAGGGAAAAACTATTTCACTAGGAGAGTGGTGAAGCACTGGAATGGGTTACCTAGGGAAATAGTAGAGTCTTCAACCCTAGAGATTTTTACGTCTCGGCTTGACAAAGCCCTGGCTGGATTGATTTAGTTGGGATTGGTCCGCCTAGGGCAGGGGGCTGGATTTGATGACCTTCTGAGGTCTCTTCCAGCTCTATGGTTCTAAGGTTCTATGATCTAGGGACCACATAAGCCAGAGGTTCTCACACGGGGGGTCCGTGAGTCATGTCTGGAGCCACTGGCCCCATGGATCAGCCTTTTTTCCTTCCCTTTCAGTGCCTCCTGCACATCCCAGGACAGCTGTTCTGGGGGAGGAACAGGGCTGGGACATTTGTGGGGCAGAAAGAGGTGGGGAAGAGGAGGGGGCAGCTGTGGAGCGGGGGTGAGAAGAGGTGAGGTGGGAGGGAGCCTTTGGGGGAAAGGGTGGTGTGGGGGCAGGGGCTGAGGGCTGCCAAGAAAAAAATTAGAAGCAGGCTTGAGGGTCCCTGAAAAGTTGTAAATGAGAATGGGGGGCTGAAGCTGGAGAACCACTGACATTGGTGCATCTTGCAGGGCTGTGTAGATTAGCCGAACGGAAAGTGATACCTGGCAACACTTTGCCTATTACTGAGCTGCTGCCTTGGTCGGCGAGGTTAGAAAGACCGTGTGCAGCCTGGCTGGCCATGTTCTCACCTCTCTTGCTGGTAGATTAATTGTTCCTCATTCCTAGATTAATTGTGGCCTTCTAGGAGCCATGGCTCCTTGTTATGAGCATCTTGTTAGCGACGTAGCGTTTCAGTACTGAGAAGGCGGGTGCTGGGAAGAGGTAGACAAAACCAGTTCAGGTCAATGTTCCTTGATTTCTGTGCTGTTCATGGCATACAGACGCATAAGTTGGATAAAAACAAATACTCTTGCTGGAAGACTGCAACCTAACACTACACTGTTTCTTAAAATTCAGATCAACAACCCACATGAACTTAAGCGCAGACTGCTCCTAATACAGAGAGGCTACCATTCATCCTATCTTACTCTAGGCTGTCTCCAGACAGATTCTGATAGCAGGCTTGCCTGCTCAGCCCCCTAGCCTGCAGGCAGGACCAGGAAGCCCCTTTACAAATTAGTGAAAACCTGCAATTATGACAGCTTCACCAGTTTCTAGACCTTGGGGCTTTTAGCAGGCTTTGTGTTTGGGCTGGGGGGTTGTGCTTGGGAGTAAAAGTCAGTTGGATTTTGCTTTCCATCTCCCTGGTTTTGTGCGTGTTATTTTCTTACTTGAGTTGGCGCAAAGTTCTGTGTCATTTGCCTCCCTTGCCTGTGCACTCCAGAGGGATTTTTGTCTGATAAGGGTCATGGTATCTCATACTTCTTCTTCCTCCACGTCTCAGCATGTTACGTGGGTTCTCTTGCCTGCAGCTCCTCTCCAAGGGGCATGGAGTCATCTTCACTATAAAGAATGAATAACATGAAGGAAGAGGAAGGATGACTCAGGCTGAGGGGGAAGCTGTTTGTTTACTCCCTTAGATCCGATGTCGTTTTCTTTTGCTTTTCAGGGCTTTTATTTTGAATGGTTTTCTGTTTTTTTTCTCTATCCTGTTCTGTGTGTATGAATAGGCAGAAACGGGGGGGGGGATGTCAGAATTCACCCCCCCTTCCTTGGGTTTCAGCTCCCTTCCAGCACAGAATTAGCCTTAGCCTCATTCCTTCCTCCCCCCAGGAATGCCTACTCCCATGGTTTCTCCCTAATGGCTGCTCAGCTCATGGTCTTCTGTCTCTGCAGTGATACCCCGGCTTTCAGGTGGGTAAAGAATTCCCTGCAACAGCATGTCAGCAGAACCTGCTGAATACTTCCTAGCAGAATCAGCACTTTTGTTTGCTTGATAATACAGTGGCTGCTTCCAAGGTGGAGAGTGGAACCCTTGTGTGCCTTCCTGCAATCAAACTTGACATGTGCAGATGGCTTCTAAGCTGGAATGATTTGATGGTGCATTTGGTCAGCACAGAGTTGTGTAAGCAGCTCTTCCTCCTTGTTTCGAGACAGCACTGGCTTCGTTCTCAGCTCCGCAGCTTTTATCCAGGAGACGAAATCTTGTCATGCTCTCTCTACGACAATATCTGACATGATCCAACCTGCCCTTGGTGTGTTTCCAGAAATAGCCAGGACTACAGTGCACAGGGATGACATCTGGATGCATTTCTGTCGAGTTCAGAAATGTTCAGTAAACAAGACGGGGATATATTGTTTAAAGGTTATTTACAGAGACTCTTGTTAAGTGATCTGGCCATGCAGTGGGGAGAGCCTTAATGGCAAGGCGATAATTGCTTTTTTCCAAAGTATACTTTAGAAAAGAGTCCTTAAAAACCCAAGGGCAAGTTGCAGCCAGCATTAGCCAACCAAGGGCCTGATCCAAGTAGCATGGAAGTCAAGGGGAGTTTTTCCATTTACTTCAGTAATGGTTGGATCAGCCCAAGGGCAGATTCATATAATTCTGAAAGGGAGCGTGATGGTCTCGGACATATCTAGGGACAAAGTGGAGTCTCTCCAGGATTCAAGAGTGAAAAGACTCCCTGGATATTGCAGGCAGCACACTAGCATTAGAATCAATGTGATGAGGCAAGACACGCAATTACGAAACACTTTGCACTTGGATGCAGTAGCTGCTTTTATCTAAGGCTCTCAGAGCACTTTAGAAATGTTAACTAAGCCTGACAGTCTTAGAAGGAAGTAAACATTATACTTCATCCTGCCTCAGTGTGGGGGGCTGGACTAGATGACCTCCTGAGGTCCCTTCCAGACCTGCAATTCTCTGATTCTGTGCTTATTAACTTTATTTTGCAGATGGGGAAACTGTGGGCTGCTGAGGTTAAAAGATTTGCCTAGATTGTTGGGCAATGAACGGGAACCAGGAGTTCTAAAGTCCAGTCTCCTCGCTACCCACGAGTGACCACATTTTCAGCTGGAATAATGACTGAAGGCAGACCTATGACAAGACATAACTCTCCTCTTGAGTTGGAGATACTCTAAGGGCCATAGCAATCCTTCTAAGACTGCTCTTGCACTTGCTTGACAAAACTTTTTGTTTAAGCACCCCCCTCCCACTTGTGAAATGTCAGGTGAAACCCAGTTGTTATGGTAGGAAGTATTTTGTTGGCAAAAGTGCCAACAAACAGCATTCACACATACTGACTTTTAGCAACAGAGCTGTGTTGACACAGCCTTGTGGCTAAAAGCTGCATAGTGTCAACATACTCTAACACTTGTGCAAAGAGCCATTCTTGTCCCCAGGACTTGAGGTTTGGGGAGACAAGCATCTCTTTTTTTGGGTTGAATTAATTTACCACTGCTTACTACTCCCGAGAGAATAAGTGTTGGATTCTCCCATTAAGCCAGATTAACCAGGCAATGAGCATCCATAATGCCAACAAATCTCCAGATCCAGATTGGATCATAAACTCATAAAGTTTAAGGCGAGAAGAGACCAGCAGATCATTTAGACGAGGTAAGTTTTGGAGTTATGCCATCGATTTTTGTTCCCAGTGCCTCCAGTGGTTACTGGTTCATTGAATTTTTCACCACTTTCAGCTCTATGAATGAGGCTTTAATAATCTTCATTCACAAAAAGGGGAGAGGGTGGGAAAACAGAAGGAATATTTTCAAAAACACGGCTCATTCCTTGAGCAAGATGTCAAAATGTTTCCCAAATCCTGCAGAAGAGCATGGGTTTGATTCTGGCATCACCTACACCAGCTTTATATCCCTCTAGTTCCATGCCCCTCAGTGGCATTGCTCCTGGTTTATACTGGTGTGAGGGTGAGCCAAAGCAGGTCCATTGGTAATTTCATGCAGTTGAGAATAGTACAATAACCAGACGACAGGCTGGTTGCTGTTCTCCAGGGTTTGCCCCTGGTAGGGATATAAAATCCCATTTAATTGGTTAACTGGTAAACCCTGCTTGCTGCCTGCCTCTGAGTTGAAGCAGCCTCCCTTCCTTAACCAGTAAGCTTCATCTGTTAAGAGTGAGGCTTCCCCGTTAAGCAGTTAACTGGTTAAACATTTGCATCCCTAGTTCCTGGCAGGCTGCTGTCTCTGTATTTACCTGCACCTGCTCAGGTACGGGTGCTTACAGCTCCTGTTGGCCGTGGATTGCCATTCCTAGCCAATGGGAGCTGCAGGTAATGGTGCTTGCAGAGGTGCAGGTAAATAAAGTGGTGGCAACTTGCCAGGGTCTAACCCTGGCAAACTGCCGCCATCTTATTGCCCACCTCTGGAACAGTATGAAGGCGTGCCACACATTTGCCTGACTGCTTTTGCCATGGTTGTGTCTAAGGACCAGTCTGGATTTATCACTTGGGGGTGTCTATCGCTCTGTTACGCCGGCAGTTATAGGTGTCCACACAGGCTTCGTAGCTCATCTGAGTGCTCTGACATCCCCCAATAACTACTCCATTTTAAGATTTGGTTGTTGAAATGTGTCAGTCTTTCCACTGACTGATAGCGTCACAAAGCCTGTATCAGATATTCAGAGCAGGTAATGTAGGCAAGGGAAGGCATTGTCTTCCCAAAACTGCTCACGCTCCAGCTTGCCAGGAAGGCTGAGGCTGCACTGTCTGCTGGGAGGGGAGAGGCTAGCTGGGCTGGAGATACTCAGGGGCAGGGAGTAAGTAGTAGCCTAGGATGAGCACCGGCCCCTATGGTGGGGGATGGGCTTGTCTCCACATGCGCGTGCGTGCGTGTGTGTGTGTGTGTGTGTGAATAAGGGGCGGGGCCTCAGGTGGAAGGGGAGGGGCTGGGGTTTGCCTTCCCCAGCCGGGCAGTCGCACACCACCCATAAAGCAGCATAGTTCTGTTTCCCAATGGAGCAATGCCGATCCACTCCAGCTGTGGACATGGCTTTCAGAAAATGCTGATTCTTACCCTACAGGGGCTGCAGGTTTATTTCTGGGTACTCAAGGTGGCTTTTTTTTTTTGGCTGCTTGGATTTGGCTTGGCAATAGGCTCCCTCTCCCTGACATGATTCATTAACTACTGTCTGATCTTGAGCATTTTCCTCTTCTCTTTCCTCCCTAAGATTCCAATGTATGGTAAATTTAGGCAACAAGACAACCCTTAGTGGTCCTCCCCCTGAAAAATAGCCCCTCTTCTAAAAGTGAGTGGGAGTTTGCTGTGTGGTCTCAAATGTTCACAATGCTCAAGTTTCCTCTAAATCCAGGATAATTGGCTCATCTTTCAGGTTGATGGCTTCAGATCATCTCTTTGATGCGGAGGAGACAAGACCCTCTGAATTGCTAGATTATAACTAGGAATTCAAGATTGTTCATGAGCTACAGGTTCTTAAAAAACCCTGCTTGAGCTACGGTAGCTCATTAGCTGAAAAATGCTGGAAGTGCTGGGTGGGCATATTGAGAAAAAACAAAACTAAATCTGCTATTCCTTTCCCCGCTGGATTGGGGAGAAAGAGCTTTCATCTTGTAGTAAATGAGTATATAAAGTGTCTTGGCTAGAAATGACTGCCTGGAGTGGAGATCATGCCTCTCTGTTTAGATTTGATTTTAATGACCAAGAAATTAATTCTTTAATGTTGCCAATTCCATTTATATTGGCCAGGCCAGAATCTGATTCCCTTACTCATCTCAAGTCATAAGAACATAAGAAAGGCCATACTAGGTCAGACCAAAGGTCCGTCTAGCCCAGTGTCCTGTCTGCCAACAGTGGCCAATGCCAGGTGCCCCAGAGGGAATGAACAGAACAGATGATCATCCCGTGATCCTTCTCCTGTCATCCGTTTTCAGCCTCTGACAAACAGAGGCTAAGGACACCATTCCTGCCCATCATGGGTAGTAGCTGTTAATGGACCTATCCTCCATGAATTTTTCTAGTTCTTTTTTGAACCCTGTTAAATGTCTTGGCCTTCACAACATCCTCTGGCAAGAGGGTCCACAGATTGACTGGAACTGTTTGCTTGAGAAGCAAAGTACCATGTAAAAGAAATAAAAGTATCAGAATATACCTCAAAAAATATCAGAATATGCCTCAAAAAGGATGCTCACTTGCCAAGGAAAAGGTAACTACACAGATTGCGGGATAATGTATGTGTCCTAAAATTCTCAGAAGAATGCAGACACATACAGGGCGTCCCCACTATAAATCGCCCCGGTATACATTGGTTCCACACTAGCATTGACACTTGTGGGAACTGTTCCATTTTAAGCCCTTTCATTCCCCGCTCCTCCATCGCACAAAAAGAAAAAAGAGAAAAAAAAGACCAATTTGTGCAAATGGAAGTCAGCCGTGGGAAAAAAATTCCCCACTTTACATCCTTTTGCTATACATCCACGTTTTTTGAAACACATCTTGGACATATAGTGGGGACACCCTGTAATACCAAATCCCAAAGCATTTGTCACTTTGAGTCTTAAAAAGTGGCCTATAAAGCTAAAACAGATCAGAATGTCTTGCGATATAAAGACTTGAAAATCAGTGCCATTCACAGTAGAAATGTGTTCTAGACATTATCACAAAAGATGGTGCATTAACTTAATTGAGGTTGCCATTTGTTGTGATTACAATGGAACAAGTTTGCAGTTACTCAGTTTGTAGAGAAGTGCCATTCAAGTTCCCAAGTACCATTCTAGTTCCCAAACATGTGCACTGAAGTGTGCAAATTGCAGTTGAAGTTCTACTGAGCCAACGGTTCAAAAGGGAAGATTTTTCTTTTAGAAAAATGACATCACTGCCCCCTCTTTAACCCCAATTTCCTCTTTTTGTTATTTTTAAAGCATTCTGAGTGGATCATATGAAAGCACATGAAATGAGTGGCATTGGCAATTTTTTTTACTTCTCATGCAACTTACATGTCAAAGAAGTTATACATGAGCATGGAGCATGCTTCTGAATTAGGCAGGGAAGGTGTTTGGGGTTTGCAGGGACAGTTTGCATCTGGGCTCTGTTAGATCTCATTTTGGATCTGGATTTAGTCCAGTTCCAGCCTCTGCTGAAGATTTTATCTTTGACCTTGTGAATGTCATTTTAATCTCTCTCTGCCTCAAGTTGACCAATCACTAAAATGGGGATAACAATGTTTCCTGTCTGATACCTTTTGTCTGTGCTGTCTAGTTAGGGTTGCTAGATACTTTCACAAAAAAATCCCAAACCTGCCAGGAAAAAAAATTGGTCGAGCCAAAAAAAAAAAAAAAAAAGGTCGCTGTACCTTTAAATATCCCCGTGTTCCTCCCTCCCCCTGGCTCCGCCAGACACCTTCTGTCCCAGAGAAACAGAAAATACCGGACGTTTTACATGTCCGGTATTTTCTGTTTTTTTCTACCGGACAGGGGCCAGAAATAACAGACTGTCCGGGTGAAAACCGGACACCTGGCAACCCTATGTCTAGTTACACTGTAAGCTCTTTGACGCAGGGACTCTGTGTGCACAGAGCCTAGCACAATGAGACCTTAGTTTCTGTTGGAGCTGCTGTTCAGACAGTACTAGCAGACCCACCAAAGCTTAGCAGGCTTGTGAGAACAGGCTCCTGGTTTTCCCCATCTCCCTAATGGCCACGCCAGGGTGATCTCACATTTGGTTTTACAAACCCTCACCTGGGCTGTGGGTTTTGCGATTCAGAGCTGACCCCAAGAATGGCTGCTGACTTCCTTCCATCAGGAAGTCCTGCCGGCAGCTAGTACGGCTCCCAAAGGGAATCAGTTCCTGGGGTTCGTTCCCATTGCAGCCCCTGCCAGTAGAGATCCTATGGCACCTCCAGGACATGCTGAAGCTGCCCCCTTGAAAGAGAAGGGTGGTGGCATGGCAGAATCGTCACCAGGTATTTCAGGGCTGAAACTGGCACAGCTGGAGTGGGTTAGACCCTATGACTGTTGAAACAAGCTGTATAACGACAGCCGGGAGTCGTCCTCAGCATGATCAGCTGTAATAACACTGCTAAAATCACCATGCCCCCCTAGTGGTGGGTTGTGTCCTTCACTGATCACATTATTGCAATATGGAAAGGAAGATTCTTTGTAAAGGTTCATTTTGCTTTTAGAAACCAAATATCCACGCTGATTGGCAGCCCTTGGCAAAAGTGCTGTCTCTGCCGCCCCCTGCAATAGAAAATACTCCTTCGAGTTGACTCACTTTAACTTTCAGCGATAGAAATCATTTGCAACACAATAGCCCTTGTATTATTACCGGGGGAGTTGTTTGTTCATAACAAATGTGCGTGTGACATCGAGAGAGCGGTCCTGTGTGTAAACGAAGTCTAGGTCCCACTCTGGGAACCATGTGCCATTGAGGCGGCCAAAAACTCAGCTGTACGATAGACTTTTGTATACTCCTGCTGGTATCTTGGCTGATCTTATGATATCCTGGTGGCAGAGCACAGCCTTGCCATGTGAGATATCCAGGATCTGTTCCAGTCTCTTTCTGTAAGCCAGCATGGGAGGGAGTTGCTGGGATGCAAGCTACAAAGGCATATAATGCCCTCTCTGACTAATTAAGGACTGGAAATAAAAGGCCTGCAAGGGAGCGCTTTCTAATCTTCCTTAGTTGGAAAGAGTATGGGTGTGATGTAGGGAATAAATGGGACTCTATGGAATGCTGTGTGTTAAGCTTGGGCATACATAGGTAGTCTCGGTTTGGGTTTTCTGTTGGGCGTATTACTATTATTAGAACAGATAAGGACGGGGGAATATTCCAGACTTTTGTCTTTCCCTGTAGATTTTTTTCTGAGATTGTGTTCTATGTACAAGCAATAGGTGGGGGTGGGGGATGAGAACCAGTCTTGGGAGACAGCTTCCCTTGAAGGTCCATGTAAATCTGCAGGCTTTCTGTAAGTGTTTGTCTTACATAGGAACAGCAGACTGCAGTTAAATCCTTTCCCATTCAGATGTATGTCCGATTAAAAGGATTTTCTAAAAAGCCTGTCCGGTGAAGAAACCCAGTGTGTGAGCCTGTGGTCACTGAAGTCATTTTAAAAACTCCCCTCACCTTTGGTGGGAACATGTAGACGTGCACAATTCGGTGAGGCCTGCTTGGAAAATGAAGATTGATTAAGCTATGAGTTCCTTCCTGGATGGTGCTGAGTGCCAGCCTGATTTTTCTGTTGCCTGCCTAACTTTGCAACCATAATAACATCATTGATGTCAATAGAGTTGTTCCCGTTTTATGCAGCAATAAGTGAGAGCAAAATTGGCTCCTTTATATGAGGGATTTTCTAGTTTACAGATGTTTCCCCTTCCAATCCCCCCCAAATAAGCCATCATCTTTTAAAAATAAACCCTCTTAGAACACCCTGAGGACTCCATAGGACTATAGTGGAGGTCAGGCTTCTACAAGCAGGCAGCTGGTTTTGCTGTATCTGTGAAAGCCTTGTAGCAGGTCGTCTGAATTGCTCGATTTTAGGACTGCAAAAGGCAGGTGGATCTCTTGAAACTTCTATCTAGAAGGATCATTAATAAATAAACCATAAATAACAATACGGACAACAATAGCCTATAATTGCCTGATTATAGAAATAGGCAAG
Source organism: Pelochelys cantorii (assembly GCA_032595735.1). Classification (NCBI taxonomy): domain Eukaryota; kingdom Metazoa; phylum Chordata; order Testudines; family Trionychidae; genus Pelochelys; species Pelochelys cantorii. The sequence goes on from CM064347.1 coordinate 10,470,033, forward strand.
GGATACTGTCACAACTAAGAGTTAGATTTTGTTTATAAAAGGAAGGATTAGCATAGCTAATATTGCTAAGAGACGTATTTTCAGAAAACTCTCTAAAAAAAATCAGTGATTTGTTTTGTTTTCGATTCAAACACTCTCTTGTAAATTCAAATTTTGCAAGCTTTATACCAGTGCATGAGAACCCAAACTGGGTAGAAACAAAAAGCAAAATTCCTAGAAATGTTCGAGCGCAGTTTCAGTGACCAGCATGGACATGGAATTATTTCATTGCTACCTGGCATGCCTCATAGCCCCTCCACCAAACTGTCAGTAAGACTGTTTTGTAGCATATTATTTCACAGACCCTACTGTGCACAGCCCCTTGTCCACACTAGCTAGGAAAACCATGCTAGCAAGAGCAGTGTTTATAGACAATCTACATTATGTACAGTCTCTATACACATGGCTTCATGCCCAGTCTGTCTTCCTGAAGTCACTCAGCTGGGCACTGTAGGATGTGATGGGGAGACAAACCCCACACTGCACATCAAGGGGTTAGGCAGCTGCTCTGGGCCTGCACCTGCACTTCTGCAGGGGGGAGATTAAATAGGAGGCAGTCGCTCATTTGTCAGCAAAGCAGGGAAGAAAGCAGACGGTCACTCCCTGAGGAAAGGGCTGACTGAAGCCAGGAGACAACCACAGCCTGAAAGCACCTCCCTGTGGGAAAGGAGGGCTTGACCCTGATGCACCTTGAAAGGGAGTCGTTCCTCTCTGCTTCTTACAAACTCAGCTTACTTGCATTAGTTGCCCTTGCTTTTGTTCTTGGCCTGTGTCCGAAGGTGGGGGGGGGGTGGGCAACCTGCAGCCCTCATCTGAGTGCCAGCGTGCTACCGATACACTCTCAGGCTACATCTAGACTGCAGGCTTCTTTCAGAAAAAGCTTTTCTGGAAGAGAGCATCTACACAGCAAAAGCGCAACGAAAAAGTGATGTGCTTTTTCGAAAGATAGCGTCCACATTTATTGGACGCTGTCTCTCATTTAAGTTGTGATTACTGTGGATGGAGTGGCTACGAGGGCACCTGTGATTTTTCCTGGAGGCCGTTTCTTTCGAAAAAACACTCTCTTCTGTGTCCACACACGTCTTTTTCCGAAAAAGGCTTCTTCCTCGTAGAATGAGATTTACCACCATCTAAAAAACCCCTCTGTTCTTTTGACTTTCTGTCGAAAGAACACAATAGCAGTGTGGACGTAAGTATCGTTTTTCTGGAAAAACTCTGCAGTGTAGTCATAACCTCCGTGGGGCTTAGCTAGTGCCGGGGTATTGTGCTGGCCCCATGCAGAGAGGTGTCTCTGTCCACCAAAGCATTCAAGCATGTGCTTAAAAGGAAAAATAAGGATGGGCCCGCCAAAGAGATTTCTGGTGCCATCTTAAGCTGGCAGGCTTTTATCACATTTAAAATCTCTGGGTCATTATGGCTGATGGCTCCCCTTCTTTTTACTTGGGTGATCGCTTGCAGGTCAGCACCCACGCACACATGCTTTCCAGTGCTCCTCAGGTGTAGAGATATCTAGGGATCAAGGTGATACCAAGCAGAAGATAAATTGTGTTTTTTTAAAAAGGGGCAGCTAATGAAGAGCTATCTCTGGTGATAGCCGCTGTGCAGTCACACACCTCCGGCAAGGAGGAAGCGGTGGGATCATTTGGAATGCTAGGAAAGTTTTAATTAAAGGTTTTGCTACGCTGAAAAGCTGACCTTGTGCGTCATCCCCTTTGCTAGCATCGGCCTTTGGGCAGGAAGCATCATTTAGTGACATAACTTACTTCCTCGTCAGTTCCCGCTCCAGAGCCAGCGCCATTTAGGGAGGGAGGGGTGGAATTGTCGCAGGGTGGCAGGGCAGGGAGGAGGCTCTGCTTTCACAGACTGGCACTGGTCTCCAGAGGTGGCAGTAGAGGTGATCAGCATCAGGCCCTGACTCTGTAACTGTCAGGCAGCAGGAGGAATTGCAAAGAGCTGTATAAAGCATAAAACCTGTTGGAATAGCTGCCATCACTGCTGCTGGCACTCTGCCTCGCTAGCTGTCTTGCCCCTTCCTGTATCTGAGTTTGAGCACGGCCAGCTGGAGGCAAGAAGTGACTTAGGCTGTATCTACACTGGGATGCTTTGGCAGCAAAAGTGCTGTCGACATGCAAAGTGAAAACTGGTCAAACGGGTTTTTCTGCCTCCCATTGTCCACATTTCCTGGCCATATTCCTAGCCCCCCTGATGACAGCTAGAGCAAAGCAATGTGGGTAAGTATCCCACAGGGCAGTATTGTGGGAAGGCAGAGCTGATCCCTGTCCTTCGTGGGTTCCTCATAGCTCTGTGAGCTCACTGTGCTGAGGAATATCAAAGCCACATAGCAGTCTTTCCAGCCTTCCCACTGCAGCAGCCTGCCTGCTGCTGTGTTTCTAGCTGGGCAAAACAGGAGCAGTCCAATGATTTGCTTTTTGTTTGTTCCCCAAAGGGAACAGCTCACTCAGCTGTCAGATACTTCTCAGAGCTTTGAAAGGGGAGGGGTACATGCTTGCAGGGCAGCAGAGATCACAAAACACTGAGCAGAGCCATCAGGGCAGGCATTATGAGATACTCTTGACAAAACAAATAGAAGAGTCCACACTGGCTCTTGGTCAACAGTAAAGGGAGGAGAAAAGACAGAAGTCTCTCGCAAGGTTGGAAGTTTTTTGTTGCCAAAACTGGGTGTTTTTCCCGACAAAAGACACTGCAGTGTGAACGCCTTCGCTGTTCTGTCACCAAAAGGCAGGGGTTTTTTGTGACAACACATGCCAGAGTAGACAAGGCTTTCTTTCTTTAGACTTCAGAAGTGAGCAGTGATCCTGAGTGCTCAGCCTGAGGCCTGACTTCCAGAGGACAGGTGCTTAGAACTTCCTGGATCCTTTAGGATGTCTCGGGTTGGGCACCAAATCCCGAGGCATCCCAAAATCACAGGTCATGTACTGAAGTTGTAGGCGCTCTATGCTGAAGATCCTTAGAAACCAAGAGCCAAAGTTTTGGGGTCTGTACAGCAAAGATCCTGACTCTTTAAGGCTTCAAAAACAAGGAATGTGTGTGTGGTGTGTGTACATACTAGGAATTTCTGACTTCTAGTTGTGGTCATCTCTGTGCCTCAGTGCTACTGCCCAGGGCTGGTGAGATGAGTAATTAGTGACTCTTTGGAGTGTATTCATTATTGTATCATTAGTGAGGAGCTTCTTTAGAACCAAGGAGTCATTTCAAAGGTTCTTTGTCCCTGGAAACTGTCAATATTTTCAACATTTGATCTAAGCGGCTCTCTGAAGCCCTCATGTTTGAAAGCAGAGCTATTTGTGAGGGGGTTTATTTAATGTTAATGCTTGGAATTGTCCAATTGTATGAGTTTCTTCTCTCCACTTTTCACTCAACAGCGAGTGAGAATTTCATGAGAAACTTTTCTCTCCCAGCCTAAGTCTACACTAGACCAGGCAGGTTGGCTTAAGGTACGTCACGCAGCTATGCAAAATGCGTAGCTGGAATCGGCCTTAAGCTGAGCTGCTGCAGCGTCTACACTGCAAGAAGCCACGGGGAGCACACACTCTCATTGGCTTCCCTTACTCCTCCCAGAATGAGGAGTAGTGAACTCCAGCGGGGGCTGCCCTGAGTGTTCAGTTTGGGGGTCTACACTAGACCCACTAAATTGAACGCTAGAAGATCGACCTCTCGAGGGTCGATCTTCTCTGTAGTGTAGATGTGCCCTCATAGCAAGGGATAAGCGGTGACAGAATTGTGGTGTGGACAAAAGGAAAATTTACAGGGAGGCTTTTAATATAAGTTGTCGAGAGAGCCCGAACATTACTTTTGAGGACTATGATCTGTATTGAATCTCCTGACATGGCATATGTATTTTCAATCCTTACTTGGAATCTGTACCATAAAGGGATTCTTGCAGCTTGTCATTGGAAGAAAACCCATCATATCCAGCCACATAGTTTTAATAAGGGAGAGCAATGGGCAGAGGCAGGCTTTTGCATTCTTCTGCTGTGTCAAATATGACTCACAATACTGACACTAGAACGGCAATCCCACCACATTGCATTACACAGCCAGAGGGGAAAGTGAGACAGTCACTAGCCCCAACTTCCCCGTCCCTGGGACACCAAACTCCTTATCCTCACTGGAGATGGGCACATGCAGTTTCAATTGGTGGCGTGGGCTCTCGGCACCCTGAACACCAGACCTTACGGGCCGGCCTGCCTGGAAGAAGTGACCACAGTGCCCGGATGGGCAGTAGGAAGGTTGGGGAGCATCGCAAGCTAGGGAATGTGTTCCCGGTTGCTTTGTCTGACTCGGCAGGCCCAGTGGCATTAGTGATGACAATCCCTTATATTTGCATGGCAGCCAGATTACCTTATTCAGGTGCAATGAGGAAAAAATACAGCTTGTTTTTCATTAGACAGGTTGAACCTGTGCCTCAATGAGAGCCACTTAGACCTGTAGCTATGGCAACCCCCTGCAGGTTTTTTGTGTATTTTTTTTTAAGACCAGGATGAGTCTCTCTCCTGAGATATCCTGGGGCTGTTCTCCAGGCTGCACCAGCGTGTCTGGGGGAAGTTCGTTCCCCTGCCCTTTGATTGGGACTAAGGGCAAGGACGAGGAGCCATACAATTTATGCTGATTCCTGAGACTAGAGACTAAAAAGGACTGACTTCTCCTGCCTGATTTCCAATCTCATGAAGATACAGAGGGTTCGAAAGTTGACCCTGCGCTCAGGCACTCTTGGACTCGGGTCACAACTAGATGGTGGGATAAAGAGATCAGGAGAGAGAGAAAGAGAGAGAGAGAGAGAGAATGAATCCAATGGGTAAACCGGGAACACGGAGCAGAGTGCGGACAGGAGCAGAGAGCAAGGACAGAGAATGCAGGGGAAGGATGTGCTCTAATTGGAACAGGGCAGTCATGTGGCTTACGTGTAGAGGAGTCAGCCTAGAATATTGTCACAATGGCCCTGGCTGGCCTTGGAATCTATGAACAGAAAAAGGCAACAAGAAAAGAAGGAGAAATTCAAATGAAAGACTACGCAGTAACAGACGCAGGTCCTGGTTGGCTAGGTTGGCTCGTGAGGGGCTCTGCTAACCAAGAGCAGAGCCCCTGCTGCCCTTCGGTTACAAAAGAGAGGGGTTTCAGCTGCATTACACTTGAAGTAACCAGGGGGCTAAATCCCAGGAACTTAAAAAGAGTAAATTGTAAATTAGAGTGGAAGGTAAATCGCAGGAGACTCAAATAATCTGACCAAGTCTGCAGACCGCCCAGACTAGCTGAGCATGTTTGCCAATCCACCCCATCTCTGATGCACCCTCCTTCCTGCCAGGCCCTTTCCCTTTAGTTACTATCACCCTGTGTTCCAGGCGGGGCATGTGCACAAAGCGGGGAATCGTGTACAAGATTTTCCAGCGGGCACCAAGAGGAGATGATCAGGGCTGTGTGTGAAATGGCTTTGGGACACAGAACCCAACAGCTGGTCTCGGACGAGCTGTCAGTGATGTCGTACCCGTGTCAGCTACACCAACGTACGGCGCTAAGGATCAGTCAGACGTACAATTGTAAACCTCAAGGGAGTTCTTTGGAACCCAGGCTGTCAATAGGAGCGATATGTTGATGGTGGGTTTCTAGGGGACACCAGCTCCTTGTTCTTGGCAGTCTGAACAAGAAAGCCAGGGGTTCACTGAGCCAAGAAGAGCAGGCTTCTTGCTCCACTTCCTTTGGGTCAGGGTTATTAGAACGCCTGTACTACTGCTGTTCAGACTGCACCTAGTTTGAGGATAAGCAGAGAACAGCAGCCTTCAGAGTAATTGGCCTGGGATCTTTCATGAGCTCCAAGGAAATCATTGTTGCAAATGCAGAGGTCTGATTATTTCCCTTATTTGAATTCATGAATCCCATATAATAATGATTGGGGGCAGGGAAATTAGTAGTACTTTTCAGGTATTCTTAACCAGCTGAGATCGTTTTCCTTGTAACACCACCCTGAGCTGTGTTACCATCCCCTAGAAATGCAGGGCCAGTTGCTTCCTATTGCTTAATTGAGACATTCAGTCTGTTTGCCCTTCCTCGGTCCTGCTGACGGTCAGCCCTGCTTTTTGACATTGACAAGGAACCTCATGGCAAGGGAGTCAGCAGATGGTGGCGCACAGAACAGCATAAAATATTTGGCAGTTCCGTCAGCTCCAATAGTATTCTACGTCTGTGAATGCAAACAATGTAATGGTCCCCCTCTGCCACTGACTGCTGTGTCACCTTGAGCAAGTCGCTTACCCACTCCTGTGTCAGTTTTCCTTGCTGTGAAATGGTTGTTACAATGATAATATGCTACCTCTCTGGCCAGCCACAAGGTTGGATTCACCAGTGTTTGCAAAGTGTTTTTTGGCCCCCAGTGGAGGGTAATACACAGGGATATGAATGAGTAAATGGTTAACCAGTGCCCGAGAGCAGCCCCCTGACTGCGGTGCGCTGTGGGCGAGGGGTTACTCCAGCCAGGCTCACTGCGCCACAGGCCAGAGCCAGCAGCTGCCCCCTCCCACCACTTCCCCCAGTGCTGGCAGCCAGCAACTAGGAGCTCTGTGGGGCTGGCAGCCGGGAGCTGGAAGCCATGCAAGCTGTGGGCTGTTCTGGACAGACCAGCCCCTCCTCCCCGCCCACAGGATCCTGCTTAATTGGTTAACCAGTTAAACGTAACATTTAACCAGTTAACTGATTAAACAGGATTTTACATCGCTAGTACTATAGAAATGCAAAGTATTGTCCAGCCTATCCATTCATGTCAGTTTTGATTGAAACTAAAGGAGAGCAGAGCTTTCTGTGACGTTTGGGGAGGGCATGTCCAGTGGGAAAAGGCTCCGCTACCCTCTGGCACATTTCCAGGAGCAGCAGACGCCAAAGGCTTGTTAACAATGAGCTTCTCTGTTAATATAGTCCCACATCTTTGCTCTGACAGAAAATCCCCTTGATTGAATGGGAGGTATGTCTGAGTAAGTCTGAGTAAGAGCCTGGAGGACTGGCTCACTGCTTGTCTGTTCATCTCAGGGACTCCTTCGTAGCAGAGGTGTGTTATCAAATGGTGGCTCTGCTGAGCGTTTAATGCTCGACACTGCAAGCTTCTGTAGGAAGTGGAGGAGTCAATGAGGCAATGCCCACGACTACTCAGGCAAATCGTTCCCCATGCTGTTCCTTGGAACACCAAACCTGTGAAACATCTGACTGTCAGACTGTAATTTATGTGTAAATTGCAGCTATTTGAGGATGCTAAACAGCAGAATATTTGTCTCTCCAGTGATGCCATAAACACCTAAACATTATCTTCAGGAAAATAATCCCAGTCTCCCAAGAGTCTGAATGACAAATGCATATTCTCAATGCTCCCTATTGTGATCTATACAGTTTTCATGCTGCTCAGCACCACATGAATACTCCAGGATGCTCTTAATTGCAGGTATGCTCAATAGTGACAGGACAGGGTAGGCCTGATTCCTACCCCAATGGTAACCTTCCCCCTCATCATGCTGTTTCCTGTTCAGATATCCCTTGCAGGGACTAGTCAGACAAGCTGAACTAGGAACTCTAACATGAACAGCTCAGGATCCAGAAGCAACATTCGACAGGTGACGAGTGCTAATGTGTTATCATTGGACTTTGTGTTTCTACAGCCCCTTTTGCCTATAGACCCCACAGAGTTCATTAATAGCACTTTTAGAGGAATCATGTTACACATCCCTGATGTGCTGTTGCCTCTGGGGTCTGATATAGCAGATGTTTAGCAGTGCGCCGCAACATTATGTAATAGTTTAGTACAGAAAATGCAGATCATGGTATGCAATTGAAACTGAAGGGTGTGGTGGGGGGATAAAATTTCAGTGAGTTTGAATATGGCCGTATCACTGGGTTAATACTGCTCCTGTGAAAAAATGCCCTGGGATGAGTTATGATGGTCAGGACATTGGTTATGCCATAACAATCAATAATAACTGATTAGCTTCATCCTGGAGGTAACTCCATCAGCATCTGTTTGGCCCAATATATTGTAAAGAACATGTTTCATGACCCAAACACTTTACAAACCCCAGCTAATTCCCCTAAAAGCTCCTTAACTCTCCTCAGAACTCTCCTTTGCTGTGAAGCCTGCACTAAATCTGACAATGGTTAGACAGCTAGCGTGCACACACGTGCTGCTCATTTTCCTGACCAGAGAGATTGGATGCCATTGCTGTGAATGGCGTCTGGTCTTTCCGGACGAGCTAGGACCACCGAGTTTGGAAGGCTGCTTCCTCTTATCCTAACTTATAGCAAGGTCAGGGTTTGGCTGTGCCAGGAAAACAGGAAGTGCCTGAAAAGTGATTGTTTTCCATATCATGGAAAGGGAGGAGGGAGAGAGAAGAAGGGCGCAATCCTCACACCCATCGCTGGGGGCTGTGAGTGCAGGGGATAGCTATCCTGTAGTGTCACCACTGGCAGCAGCCGCACCACCCTCAGAGTGATCAGTTGGGGATGAGTTGCCTCCGTCTTGCCTGCCACTGGTAAGTGGCCTCTCTGCTTCAAACCCTGATCCCGGGCCTTCTTGCTGCTCCCCTCTCTCCCAAGAGCACCACTGGGGCCATCCCAGCACCACTGGGGCCATCCCAGCCCCAGCCGCCCCCTATGGGACACACCAGCGCCTGCCCTCCCCCTGCCACCAGCCTGTGCATCTCCCCCATTTTTACCCCCCGGCCAGACCAGGGAGTGCCGGTGGGGAAGGCCTTTGTGGACCTCCTCCCCCTCCACCCCCCGGGCCTGGGGAGCTCTGGCAGAGGAGGCCTATGCACAACCCCTTCCCCCTACCCCGCCAGCCTGGGACTGGGGAGTGCCGGGTGGGGAGGCCTTTACGACCCTGCCTTCCCAACCCTGGCCAGGCACAGGGTGTGCCAGCCCAAGGGAGGCCTGCGTGGCCCCAGTCCCCAGCCCCAGGCCAGCCCCCCTAACCCTAAACCCTGGGCCATTCCCCCTCCCCAAACACTGGGTCAGCACCACCCCTCTTCTGACCACCAGCCAGCACAGGGCGTGCCGCTGGGAGTTGGCTAGTTAATAAATAATTTGCCTCACGCGAAAGACCACTGTCCAACTGATGCAGGTAACAAGCTCCATCACTTTATCCCCTTTATTCTCCTTGGCTCCATGCATTAGCGGAGCCTTATTGCCACTGACATTTGGCATATGGATCCCAAACAAGATTCTTTCATTGCCCTGTTAAAATTTCTCTCCTCATATCATCCCCTCCCTCCAGAAGAGCAGCCAGCATGGGAAACTGAAGCTGCTTCACATACAATACAAGAGCCAGCGAAAGCCAGCACCAATATGTCCTTATTTATTTGCAGTCATTTGTGTTTTATAAAATGATCTGGACGCAGCTCCGGTTTCGCTGCTTGGCATTTGCTCCCATTCTACAAGGTGAGATTAATGTGTCTGTACAGACTATGCCCTGCCTGCACACAAGAGCCTTGCTAGTGTCAGATTTCCCACCCTGGGAAAAAATTTTGAAAATTGTCTCCTTCCCAATCAGGATGGGAAGTCAAACTCTCAAGAATTCTTAACCAAATACTGCCCCTTCCCAATTTGGTTTTGGGTCAATCAAAATGTTTTGTTTCTGGTTTGACCTTTTCTTAATATATAGCAAAAAATGAATTAATTTAAATTTCAAAACTTTAAATTGTTTTGAACTGAAAAGCTGAATTTTTCATTTAAAAAATGTTAAATGGGAAGTGGGGGGATTGCTTAAAAGAGGAAATTTGTAATTTTCCCATGAAATGTTTCAGTTCCAATGAAGCAAAATTAGCCTGGCCCCAAACTGACTGGCTACATGTCTTTGCAACCAGGTGCATGAGATAGCCACACATGCCAGGTCATGAACTAGGTGGCTAGCTCAGCGCTTCCAAGAGGGATAGTCCGAGGTCCTGCCAAGTTCTAGTCCATAGCTGCTGGGAATGAAGTGGGGAAAAGGCCTCTTGGCTTCTCTCCTTTACTTGGGTTCACCTCTGCAAGAGAGAGCAGGCTTTGGTAAGGTGGTAGTGTCCTTCAAAGGCGGTGTGGGAGCCAATTAAACTCTGATTTGTGTGTAGGGGAAGGGTGGGATGCAGTCCAGAATTGGGACTTTCCAGGTGAAGTGCTGAGTGAGAAGCAGGAACTACCATGGAAGGATTTGCTTCTTAATGGCTCCATTAGAACTAGCTTGCTGGGAATCCTCCCAGTGGCTCAGCACAGAGAAAATGGTACCAGAGCTTGAAATCTCTGTGAAAGAGCTCTTGAGAGAGCCGTGAGACCACTTGTCCCTGACACAGCCCTCTGTGTTCCTGTGGCGCAGTGCAGTTTGCCTTGCTCTGGAGATGGTTCTAGATCCAAACTTCCCCAGAGTCTGGGAGTATCTAGATCTGGGATGTTTTGGTCTGAGCCTATCTCTATCCATGTGTTTGCTCGACGTTGTGCCTCATTTAAGGGTGGTTTTGTTGTTGCCCATGGAAAACCTTAGAGGTCTGAACACAAGCATTGAAACGCTCAGGCTATGTCTACACTGCAACGCTATTTTGGGATACCCAAAATAGCTATCCTGCATCTTCACAGCAAGCTCATTATTTCAGGCTCGCTATTCCGCTGTGTAGACAGTGCCAAATGACGAAATAAGCTATTTTGAAATAGCATCGAAATAAGATATGCTTATTTGCATAGCTCAAATTGCGTATCTTACTCTGAGTTATGGTGCAGTGTAAATGTACCCCCAGAGTCCCTGGTAGCACATGTTGGAATCATAGCAACCCTTTCTCCTTCCCAACCAAATGGATTGAATTCCAGACTGTTGACTGACTACATGTTGACTTTTGAGATTTCCATGAAGCAGGGCCCGGGCATTGCCCAAAGAATAGAACTTTGTAAGGTCCCTTCCATGGGGATTGAACCACGGCATTTGAGTGTGAGAAGTCTGTACTGTTTGAGCTAAAGGAGCAACTGTTAGGCCTTGTCTACACTAACCCTTGCCAATGATCTAATTTACATCACTTCAGCTATGCAAATAGCATAGTTGAAGTCAAATTAATTACCACGGGGTCTTATGTACGGTAAGGTTGGCTGGGGCTGCTCCAGTATCAACCCTGGCTACTCTTCTCATCCTGGTGGTATACAGGCATCGCCGGGAGAGTGCTCGGAGATCAACTTATGACGTCTAATCAGAGTAACGGGCCCCTGGTATTCTAACAGTCTCTCCTTCTGATTCTCCTAGAGTGTGACTTAACTCGCTCCACCACATTTTTTGAGGAGTAACGTTAGTTCGAACCAAGGGGCTTGGTTCGAACTAACACGTCCCGGCGCACACTTCCTGGTTCGACTCAGCTGTGATTCGAATAGCGCGCTGGCGAGATCTTGCTAATGAAGCGCGGGATATTTAAATCCCCGCTTCATTAGCAATTTCGAATGCCTGCATTTGCATACTTAGTCCGAACTAGGGTGCAAGTGTAGACATACCCTTAGAGAGTAGTTGTTGTAGATTCTTGTCATCTGTAGGGATCAGTTATTAGAGGGTTACATCGTCTTGGTCAAGATCCCTGTCCCCTACTGTCATGTAGTGTATGCCTCAGAGAAGGCTGTTTGGAACGTTCTTTGGGATCCTTCAGGATAAAAATGTTACAGTTATGTATAATACTACTAATAATATCAACTCTGTTGTTGTTGTTGTTATGGCCGCTGTACCTGAGATACTGTGAAAAAAGCCCCTGCCCTCCTCGGCTTATGTTCATCCTGTCACGGTTCTGTAAATAACGCCTTTTCTGGAGTCAGCGTGACCTAAAAGGGCATAGGAGTGGGAGTCAGGAGCCTTGGATTCTAATCTCAGAGCTGCCTCTATGACTTTGTATGAGTCATTTCACCTCTGTATGCCTCAGCATCTCCATCTGATTGCTAGGAATCAGGAAACAGCTGCGGTGGAGCGAATTAAGTCACATTCTAGGAGAATCAGAAGGAGAGACTGAGTTAGAATACCAGGGGCCCGTTATTACCTTCAGATACACAGGTTCAGCTCCTAATAAAATTCAGCATGAGAGAAGATTGGGCATCAGAGAGCAGAACTGATTCCCCATAGCCCTCAGGATGCTGTTTGAAAATCCAGAGTGAGGTAGGAAATCCTCCAGTGATCTCTTAGCCCAGGGGTGGGCAATAAAACGGTGGTGGTTCACCAGGGTTAGCCCCTGGTGGGCCGCTGCCGCTATAGCTACCTGCACCACCACAGGTGCGGGTGATGGCAGCTCCCATTGGCCGGGAATGGCGATCTGCAGCCAATGGGAGCTGTGACCCCGCATACCTGCAGAAGTGCAGGTAAATATGGCGGTGTGGGGGCCCACGAGGGCTAACCCTGGCAGACCAGATCCAGCCCGTGGGTCAGTATTTGCCCATTCCTGTCTTAGCCCCTTTTCAGAGAGTCGACTTTACCACAGCACGGATGCCAACACTGCAATGCGAGCATTCACGTAGCAAGCGATGATCACATTGTGACCTGCTCTGTGGCCAGCTAGAGCCTGCCATGTGACACAGTCCATGGAGTAATGGACCAAATAGAGCTTCTGCCTCCAGGTCTTTTTCACGGCCATCAAACCAGGCATCTAGTGTTAGTAATTCCCAGCTTCCTTCTTTCCCAGACCCACCCTCATGAGCCGAGGTGGCATAGCCATTTCTCTTCAGTCAAATGATTTTTTTTTCTGAGTTTCCTTCTAGTAGAAAGAAAATGTTGTTCTCTTCTTTCTCTCCTGCTTTTGTGCATCTCTTCTTGAATAATTAAGGCTTTATGTTTTCTCAGCCTGCACTTGGGCAGATTACATTGTGTGCACTCCTCACCAGGCAGCTGAGACGTGCTCTTATGTTGCCGAGATGTATATTGCTTATTGAAATGGGACAGGCTAAAAACATCTGAGACTTACCATTAAATCTCATTACATTTGTACAGTTTGTAGATTTACAGTCCTCCTCGGGGCAGTCTGTAGCTGGCATCTAGGCCAGAGAAAGTTCTGAGCTGACCAAATGGGATTGTTAATAGGAGAAATTATAGGGGGAGTTGTGTTTTTTCCCCTGCTTTTAGATTTTATTTCCTACTTTAGCAATGATTGCAGTATTTTATCTCTGGTAATAGCTTATCTGGTAATACTGGAAACAGTGTCTCTGATGCTTATGTCTCAGGCTGTCTAAACCTTAATTTGAAAGATGATTAAATGATAGGGGGAATAAAAGCAGGCCTATCTAATTTTAAGGCATTTAAGCTGATTGTGCCTGTTTTGGATTAACGCCTGCTTTGCCACTGATTATGGAAAAAATTCTCTGCTACTTGAGCCATGCATGGCTGTTTGGATTTTGAGGGCTGGAACTGATGGGAGTAAAATTCTGTGATACGACTTCAATATCCTCTCTCACATGTTGTGAATTATCATCCACCCAGATGAAATCAGAGTCATCTTATGCTCCGGTTCCCTCTGTTTAGGTTTCCAATTCTGCACCACTCGTCTAGTTTTTTTGTTTTGTTTCTGCAGGTCTGGGGGTTTTTTTTGGGGGTGGGGGTGGTTTTCAGCTGCTCCTGCAGCATTTAGGGAAGGAGTACATGTGGGGGGGGGAGGGGGGACTGGTGGTTTGACGCATGATTCAGAGAGACCTCCAAGACTTTCCTAAGGTTAGGGGCCGAACAGTCTGACTCTCAGAATTCCCAATCTAAGGACTAGAAAGACATGCTTTTATTGAAGCACCCCACAGGGAGCATGTTCTGGAAGTGAGATGGACATGAGTCTTTTTTCCTGTACTCTCTGTTGCCTTGGGCAAGTAACTTGCCTTCTCTGGGGGTCAGTTCTCCAGACTGTGAAGTGATGGTTGCTCAGTGACACCTGTGCCACTCATGGCAAGGCAGGTGTTGGAGGCAGGGGAGAGGAGTTGTGAGGACTGGTGAGTTGGATAATCTTGCTAGATGAGAAATAAGTGGTGTTGTTAAAAAGCTGCTGTTTAATCTTCCTCTGCCCTGGCAGTTTCAGCACATCAGTCCAACGTACCTCTCTCCAGCACCATAATGTGGGAGTATCTGGCACCTCTCGGTGCCTCCATGAGGCAGGACAGGCCTATTATTCCCATTTCACAGATGGAGAACTGAGGCACAGAGAGACTAGGTGACTTGCGGAGCAGGGACTGCATGCAGCTTTTTCAAGCCCCAGGCTAACGCCTAACCAATGGGCTGCCCTTCCCTGAGGCCTCCATGTTGCAGCCACCATTCTTTTGACTGAAGAGGACCCTCCAGACCTGTTGGGAGCTGCTGCGCCATCCCTGAGTTGGAGGAGAGAACAGCTGTAGGGCTGGATTAAGACATGCTGAGGCCCGAAGCTATGTCAAATGTCAGAGGCCCCATAGTATTGCAAATATATATATATATATATATATATATTATATCTAACAGAAAGCACAATGAAAATAGAAATAATAAAGTTTAATATGTGCATAGATTCCAGAAGACAGGTGAGGATGTAACTAAAAACAAGTAATTTTTTGTGTGTAGAGGCCCCTCATAATCTAAGGCCCTAAAATGTAGTTTACTTTGCTCTGCCTAAATCCAGCACTGTGAGGTGCTCTGTGCCCAGTACCCCTCGGGCTGAGTGCGCCATCCCTGACATGGCGACGTCACCCATGGGTTTTGCAGTGGATGTTACCTTGAAAACAAAATGGCAGCCTTTCTCATCTAGGGTTGCCACGTGTCCAGTTTTGAACTGGACAGTTCGGTATTTGAGGGTTCTGTCCGGGAAACAAATTAAGACAATACTGGACATATAAAATGTCTGGTATTTTCTAATTAGGTAAGCTTTATTATTATTAGGAGTATCAGTACGTAGTTGTGTACTGCCTGGCTGGTAGACACGCTCACACTGCAACTACGTGAGGGGCCGGGGCGGGAGGGAATCCCCAGGGCCGGACTCGCTCGTGCTTCGCCGGGACCGTGTGCGGTTCAGGCAGCACTCCGGGATCTGAGTGTCCGGGTCAGTCCCGCTCCCTGGCAGCCAGTTTCCCCCCCAGCCAGCCCCGCTCCCCCCGACCCCCTCCCGGCCAGCCCTGCTTCCCGCCAGCCGGTCCTGTCCCCCCTCGATCTCCCCCGGCCAGCCCCGTTGCCCCTGACCAGCCCTGCTTCCCGCCGGCTGGTTCTTGCCCGCCCCCCTGATCTCCCCCGGCCAGTTCCACCACCCCCTCCCGGCCAGCCCTGCTTCCCACCGGCCAGTCCTCCCCCCATCTCCCCCAGCCAGCCCCACTGCTCCCGATTTCCCCCCCCCCACCCCCTCCCCAGGCCAGCCCTGCTTCCCGCCAGCTGGTCCCCCCCTCACCTCCTCCCGGCCAGCCCCGCTCCCCTCCCGGCTGGTCCCCGCCCCCCATCTGAGATCAAGTGTGTCCAGTATTTTTTTTGAAGCCACCTGGTAATCCTATTCTCATCCAGTTTTGTGCCCGGAAGGGCTGTGTGTTCTTGAGGCTTTCTCTTGCCACAGTGGCCCCAGCAAGCAGCCAAGCAGCCTCTGGCATGGGGTTTCATGTTGCCAGTTTGGCACGTGTCCTCCATGCCCCCCTGTTGTCATGGTCACTACATTTCCCCCTGAGGGTCAGGAAGGCTGCCGTTGCCAGTCAATATGTCTGCAATGCCATTCCTGCTAGTGGTCCCTTTGGGAGTGCTGAAGCGTGCAGCATAACCTCTGTTCCTTCCCCATGGGGGCTGAACTTGCAGCCATCTGGAAGAGGATAAAGGGCAGTCCAACACCTAGGCCTCCCCTCCAAGAGTTCACCGCTACACACAAGTGATTCAGCATTTTATCTCCTCCCTCCTCCATTTCCCAGCCGCACTTTGCACTTGCTTTGTACCCCCTCATTTAAATTCATGCCTGGAGTTGTGCTTAGTAAGCACCAACATCACTTTGATGAGCCATGCAAATATTATTTTCCATTAGGCAGGATTTAGTTATATTCCATGGCATTACTGTCTTGTATTATGAAGTATGTGTTTCCTTCTGCAATCCGCTGGGCAGGCATTCCCTGGATTGCTTAGCTTTGAAGACAGTCTGCTTAAGGGTGCTGGAAATTCAGAAAACTTGGCTGCAGCTGGGTCCCTGGTTTAAAAAAAATAACAACATTATGGGAGAGAACATTACTGTCCCTTGAATTCATGCTTTTTTCCATTAACTTTTTCAGTTACCCCTGCTACATGCATTTGTAGGAAGTGAGAACTGCAAGGTGGCTGTAATGGAAAGATGGGTTTTGTTAAAACTCTGGGGTTATTCAAAAGGAAAACTGGGGGGTGGTAGGGTTCAGTAGCATCTCAATGTTGTGTGTGTGTGTGTGTAGCTATAGGTATAGGTAGATATAGATATATGCTTCCACTGGAATCTGAAGACACAATAATGCTGCTGCTACTAACAGCAACACCTACAGTGGGGCAAGTATGTTGTGTCTTCAAACCCATATGGAAAACCCGTATAAACTGTAATAGCACCGTGATATATTCTCTGCAGGTGTTTTGGGCTGCCCTGCAGAATTTAATAGAGCATTATACTGGGCAATAAAATTCTATGGGAAGAGTTTTAAAACCCCTATAGAAAGGATCAGATTCGCTATTAAATTCTATAGGCCAGATTTTCAGTTTCATGGCTCAGGTGCCACACACGGACAGCCTTTGGGCTGTGCGGCATCAGCACAGAACTGCCATGGCGGAGGGGATCTTGGGAGACAAAGCCATGGTAAAGTGCCAGGAGCTAGACTGTAACCTTGTCAGGTTGTGAGTGCGTGCCTGATTTTGATCTCGCTTGCGTGGATATAGAGCAGGGGTTAATTCTCTTGAAGTCAGTGGAGGGAAAACCAGCTTGAGTGAGATTAGAATCAGGCCTCTGTGGGGATCTTTGTGTTGCTCAGATAAGAGAGAGCTCGTTATTACCCATTGATTCTAGCTGCTTTTGTGGTACATGCCCTGAGAAGTGTAGGCATTTCCCCTTGCCCTCTGTCATTCCCTGTAGGCATCACACCAAGCCATTTCTTTCTATAGAGTCCAGCGATCACTGGGTCCCCCAGAACTACCTTCCTCCCTTGCCTTCACCACAGGCTGTGTCATTACCACTGGAAGTCTGCAAAGGCCTGGGAGCAGCTTGGCATAATTGAGCTGTTTGCTCTGCGTAGCCAGAGTCTCTCTGCGGGGGCAGCTCTGTGAACATTCTCAGGAGCATAATGTGAGGCCAGCAGCTTTGTGGCTACTGCTGGGTGCTGCAAAAGGCTCCGTTCAGGGGCGCGGCCCAGAGGTTTGTGCATTTGGATATGAAGCGGAGAATCCCCCTTTGAGGCAGAAAGTGTGGCAGGTGCTAACGATTATGTACCTTTGGTACCAAGTAATAGTAGAGTCACTAGCACATTACAGCGAGGAGCATTAATCACAATAAACTGGTGATTATAGGCAGAGCTCTCCAGTGGTTTTTATTAGCTAGTGTCATAGTGGGATGAACACAGGTGAAAGGGGAGAATGCCTCCCTCAGCTTAGCTGGCCTCTGAACGTGACAGGAGCAGCAGCAGAGGGACGTATGCAATTATAGAGGCTAGAGATTTCAGGACTGATAGTAAACCATTGCAAACAGGAAGGGCCAGCATCCTGCTTCTGCTTGTAAATTACTGTGTAACTAGTCTACAGTGTGCCCTTGTAGCCAAGAAGGCTAATGGCATATTAGGGTGCATTAGGAGAAGCATCTCCAGCAGATCTAGAGAAGTTATTATACCCTTTTATTCGGCATTGGTGAGGCCACATCTGAAGTATTGCATCCAATTCTGGGACCCCCACTATAGAAAGGATGTGGATGTATTGGAGAGGGTCCAGCGGAGGGCAACCAAAATGGTGTGGGGGCTGGAGCACATGACTTACAAGGAGAGGCTGAAGGATTTGGGCTTATTTAGTCTGCAGAAGAGAAGAGTGAGGGGGGATTTGATAGCAGCCTTCAACTTCCTGAAGGGAGGTTCCAAAGAGGATGGAGAGAGGCTGTTCTCAGTGGTGACAGATGGCAGAACGAGGAGCAATGGTCTCAAGTTGGAGTGGGTGAGGTCTAGGTTGGCTATTAGGAAAAACTGTTTCACTAGGCGGGTGGGAAAGCACTGGAATGGGTTCCTTAGGGAGGTGGTGGAATCTCCATCCCTAGAGGTTTTTAAGTCTCGGCTTGATAAAGTCCTGGCTGGGGTGATTTAGTTGGGGTTGCTTTGGGCAGGGGGCTGGACTCAATGACCTCCTGAGATCTCTTCCAGCCCTATGATTCTATGATTCTATGAAGTGTGGCAGGGACTGTCTTTGATCTGTGTTTGTACAGCACCTAACACAATGGCAACCTGGTCTGTCATTGAGACCCCTTCATCTCCCACCGACCAAATCCTAAATAATACTATTGATCTATCACGGCATTTCTACGGCACTTAGCACTGAACCATCTAGACACCACAGTCATTCGAGAATTTATGACACTTTCCCCTCTTATAGCAAAATAGGGCTGAGGAACCCAAATCACTGTGCACACATGAATGGTGTACTCCTCACACCAGCCCTATGGGATAGATGAGGACTAGTATGCCATTTCCTGATGGGAAGAAAATGGAGGCACGGAGGGGTTGTAAGAAGTTGAGGTGCATTTCTCAAAGGCACTTAGGTGATTTAGGAGCCTAAGCCCTAATAACGTCCCATGAAACTGAGGTGTGTGACTCCCACTGGCCTGTCTCTGTTGAAAATTTTAGCTTTGATCCAGCTCCCATTAAAGCTGACAGGGGCCACTCCAGTGCAGAGGGGGAACTTTCTATGTCACTTGCCCAAGGGTCATGCAGGAAACCGTGGCAGAGCTGAGAAAAGAACTGGTATTTCCTGATTCCTAGCCTTGTGCATGCTCTTCCTTCCCATGGTTATGTGTCATCATGCCTACATGTGGTAAGAGCCGAATTCTATTCTACTTGCAATAAGAGACGGATTCTATTCTAGTTCTGACACTCGGACTACGTCTACATTGCAGAGTTTTTGTGCAAAAACAGCTGGCTTTGCGCAAAAACTCGCGGAGCGTCCACACTACAAGAGCATTTTTGTGCAAGAAAAAGTACAGTAGATCATCAGAAGACAGGGATTTTTGTACAAGAGTTATTCCTCTTTCTAGGAGGATAAGCCTTTTTGCGCAAGAGCTCTTGTGCAAAAAGGCATGTGTGGACAGACAACAGGGGCTTCTTGCACAAGAAACCCCTATTGGAAAAAGCACAGGTGCTCTGATGGCCATTCTGTGAATGGGCCATCAGAGCTTTCTTGCACAAAAGCGTCCATGGCAGTGTGGACGCTCTCTTGCGCAAGAAGCCTGCAGTGTAGATGTAGCTCACTCTTTGGCAAATCGCTAAACTTCTCCAGGGGCTGTTAGGCTTCACTAGTGAATCTAAAATAATTTAAGTTCCTCAAATGAAAGTGGAAAGTCTTATTGTTAAAATGATTGCTATAAGAGATGGCAGAAGAGTTCTGTGTTAAGCATCCCTCTACATCAGTACCTGTTTTAGACACACACTTACATCCTTAATTGTGGCACCATTGCATCTTATCTTTAGAATCCCAACAATCTCATCGGCTACATCTACACTACATGCTTCTTGTGCAAGAAGCCTTTTGTGCAAGAGTTTTTGCACAGAAACTTCTTGCGCAAGAGCACGTCCATACCTCAAAGCACATCGAGAGCGTCCATACCTCAAAGCCAAGAGAGCATCCACACTGCATGGACGCTCTTGTGCAAGAAAACTCTGATGGCCATTCACAGAATGGCCATCAGAGCACCTGTGCTTTTTCCCTGGAGCATCCACACTTGCCTTCTTGCGCAATAGCTGTAGCGCTAAAAGCAGTTATGCCTCAGAAAAGGTTTACCTGCGGCAGAAAAAGCCCTCTGTTCTGCTGTTTAACTGCCCATTTAATTGTGCAAGATCTCATATGAGGTGTGGACGCTCCGCAGGTTTTTGCGCAAAAACAGTTGTTTTTATGCAAAAACCTTGTAGTGTAGACGTAGCCATCTAGTCTTACAATGTAAAAATAAGATTTAGTGACCAGGGGGCTTACCTACAATACAACATTAGGTTGGCTCAGGGCTGTGAAAAAGTTCACACCCTGTGTAATGGAATTTAGCCAATCCAAGCCTTGGCATAGACACTAAGTGCATGTCTACACTATGGAGAAGATTGACCCTTGAGAGGTCGATCTTCTAGTGTTCAGTTTAGTGGGTCTAGTGTAGACCCCCAAATTGAACGCTGAGGGCAACCTCTGCTGGCGTAGTGTACTCCTCATTCTGCAAGGAGGAAGGGAAGCCAATGGGAGTGTGTGCTCCCTTCGGCCTCCTGCAGTGTAGACACTGCTGCAGCTTGGCTTAACGTAAGCTGAATCCAGCTCCGCATTTTACATAGCTGGATGGCGTACCTTAAGCTGACCTGCCTGGTCTAGTGTAGACCTTTGATGGAAGAATAGTTCCATTGACTTAGCTACCACCTCTTGGAGCAGCGGATTTATTAGTGATGAAAAAATACCTTCCACCTCTGTAGTAAATATCCGGAGAGCCTGACACAGAGAGATTTGCAGGAGAAGAGTGTCATTCTTTCTCACCTACCTTCTGCCCCCAAACCAGATCATATTTTCCTGGCTGCAACTTAAACAAAATCCTCTTCTTTCAGTACATGAGCTGAGTGCTGCATTAGGACCGTTTCTGATGTGTCATGCTTTTCTGAAATGAGATTTGCTTTGTATCCTTGTCTTGTTTACTCCTGCTTTGTTGTCTAACATAATAATGCCACTGTCAAAACTCCGACTGCAGATTTTTAAAAAGTACACCGTACTGTCATAATAAAGAGATAATTATTTCCTCATTAATCTTTCAGACGAGATTGTTAGAGTGGTTGTGGGGGTTGGGGTGGTGGTTTTTTTCCCTATCATACCCCTTAGGTATCTCCAGATCATATTCTACAGACCTCAGCACTATTCCTATGGCATCTTGATTGCTGAATAATTTAGTGTAGCACTGTACATAAAATGCTTTTTAAAAATATTTGTTTCCGGTTCAGATGCAAATGGTGACTTAAGCCCTAAAATCTACTCTGGCAAGCCAAAGACGAAAGGTTAGATGAGCCACTGCTTACAGGATCTGATAAAGACTTGGCTAAATCGCCACCTGTTAGAGATGCTTTGCTAATAAAATGAGTCCTGAACAAACAGGCGTGTTAACCCTGACTTCTTAATCCAATATCAACACATTTTGGCTACCTACATTTCAGTCCGATGTGGAATTCTTCACTTCTGGACTGTTGTGTCGTGTTGCTGTGTGATGTTAAACAGCTTCCATGCTGCTGCCCAGAAATGACTGCATTTCACTCACTGGGGGATTCTTCTTGTAGGCAGTTTATATTAATGCACAGTAGCTATGCTGAAGAAGTCCTTCCTTGGGCTAAAGATGACCAGTTCTAATAACATTCCCCATTTTAAGGTTAGTGAAAGTGTCTGAAACTAGCGCTAACAGGAACTTCTTTAAATGTACTACTGTGACATTTGATGTTTGGGGTGAGAGATAATATCTAATGTTAAGTTCTAGTCTTGATCAAATGGCATATTTGTATAACTTTTGTAAATCCAGTGGAGAGTAAAATGCTCTGTCTTGAGCTGTAGAGCCAGGGCCAGCTCTAGAGAGCGTGGGGCCCGATTCCAGGGGCGGGGCCGCACATGCACGGGGCCCCGGGTAGCAAAGCACATGCGTCGTGTGCCCAGGGCACAACTCACGCGCCATGTGCCTGGGACGTCACGACACATGCGCCGTGCATCCCGGACGTCACGACGCATGCACCATGCGCCCAGGGGGGCCCCGCGCAAGCGTGGTGCTCCTGGCGCACTGCGCATGGGCCGTGCTCCTGGTGCACTGCACATGCGTCGCTCACCTGGGCGCGGGGCCCCCTCAGGCACGGGGCCCCACGCTGGGGGATCGGGCGAATCGGCCTAAGGCCGGCCCTGTGTAGAGCTATATAAATAAGACGAGGTTCACACTTGTACGCTGTGTCTACACTGGCACAATCTTGCGCCAAAGCGGCCACTCTTGCGCAAAAACTTGCTGCCTGTCTACACTGGCTGCGTGTTCTTGCGCAAGTAAACTGACGTTCTAATGTATGAAATCAGGGCTTCGTGCACCAGAACACTGACGCTCCCGCTCAGGAATAAGCCCTCTTGTGCAACTGTTCTTGCTCAAGAGGCCAGTGTAGACAGGCAACATGAATTTCTTGTGCAAGAAAGCCCTTTGGTTAAAATGGCCATCAGAGCTTTCTTGCGCAAGAGAGCGTCTACATCTCTTGCGCAAAAGCACATGCCAGTGTAGACGCTCTCTTACACAACTACTTTAACGCAAGAACTCTTGCGCTAAAGAGTTTTTGCGCAAGATCACGCCAGTGTAGATGTAGCCCTTGAATACATCAACGCAAGATACGCAAGTCTCCATGCTGCAAGCCAGAAGCACAGAGTCTCAACGACTCCCCTCCCCTCCCCTCTGGGGCTGGAGTGTGGCATGTGCTGAGTTAAGTGTGAGTGAGGGATTTTTTTTTTTTTAAATTTTTTGCTTCCTGCCTTGGAAGCTGGTGAGTAACGAGGGGTTTTTTTTGTTTTTTTTTTGGTTGGTTGGTTTGGTTTGGTTTGGTTTGGTTTCTTACTTGGGATCAGGTGAATAGCGAGGGCTTTTTTGTTTTTTGGGGTTTTGTTGTTGTTGTTTGTACGTGGCCCCTGACTGATTTTAATGTGGGTCAGCGGCCCCTTACCAAAAAAAGGTTTCCCTGGCTTAGAAGACAGTTAGTAAATAAAGCAACTAAAGATGGTCAACAAATAGTCTACATTTTCATGAAAATTTCTTCCCAGTTTCTCATCAATGTTTTGAGGAAAAAAAAATTTGCCTGTCTCCCTGCTTTGACCAATTCTAGCAGCCATTAAAAAACCAAGAACTCTGGTTAAGCATGAACCATCAGACTCAGATGGGAAAGAACAGCCAGGCCAATCTAGTTCAGACTGGAGAGGGAAAATTCCACCTCCGTTCCAGTCCGACACAGAGCCCAATGGAGCTTTGCAATTGGCTTTTTTATTATGTAACCCTTCTGCCAGGCCGAGTTAATAGCAGCAAGGGCCGGGTTCAGTCTCTAGGGGTCTCTTCTCAACAACGTAATACAGCACTGGCTTGAGCCCCCACCCTGTGACCTGGGAAATCTTACACACACCCCTGGGTGCCTCAAAGAGGCAATTCTTCCCCTCTCGCAAGCACAGAGCCTCGGTATAGCAGCAAATCTTTAATAACATGAGGTAACCGACATTAGCATTAAATTGGGAAAACACCACAACTCGGATTCATAGACCAAACATGAGCAAAGACCCACCCCCAGCCAAGAATCACCCAAAGTCCCCAAAAGTCCAACACCCCAAGAGTCTCTTGAGTCCAGCAACCCAAAAAATCACCCAAAGTCCCAAAGTCCTACACCCCAAAAGTCTCCGCCCCGGGTCAGTGCCACCCCAGGGTTCAAAAGTTCACTGGCAGGGTTTTACCATCCCAACCTGGGTGGAATGGAGGGGGCGGGGGTTGATACACCTTACGTGGTCTGCCGACGGCTCCACCTCTCCGTAGGGTTCTGCTGCTGCCGTTAACGTGAGTCACTCCGCCACACTATACCTGGGCTATGGCTACACTGGCGGCTTCTTGCTCAAGAACATCTTGCGCAAGGGTTCTTGTGCAAGAAGTCTTGCGCAAGAAAATGTCCACACTGCCATGTGTGAGCTATGCTTTTGCGCAGTGTGGACGCTCTCTTGCGCAAGAAAGCTCTGATGGCCATTTTAGCCATAGGGCTTTCTTGCGCAAGAGCTCCTGCGCAAGAGGGCTTACACCTGTTAAAAAAGAGCGTAGCTCTTGCACAAGGAGCCCTCTCTTACCACGCCGTACTGTAAATTTCCTTGCGCAAGAGCGGGCAGGCAGTGTGGATGCTCTGCAGATTCTTGCGCAAGAACGGCCGTACTTGCGCAAGAAACCGCGAGTGTAGACATAGTCCTGCTGTCCTGTGAGCCGCTCCAGCCATCCCACGAACTGCCCTGCTCCGCCAGCCATCTCGGTCCATGCCCCTGACCGCCAGCTGGTTGTTCCTGCAACGGCTCCACTGGCTGCCTGCGGCCACTCCTACCGGCCACTCTGCTGGCCGCCTGTGCCCACCAGTCGTTCCCACAAACTGCTCTGCTAGTAGCTCAGCAGTATAGCTTCAGGCTCCCCACAGCAATTTCAGCTCATAGTAGATTTCAGCTCTTCAGCAAGTTGAGCTCATAGTAGAGGAGCCTCAGTGCTAGTGCACCATTGGCCCACAGTGAAGTCAGCTCAGCAGCTTGCAACTAGACTCCTAATGGAATCCAAATTAGCTCTGATATTCCACCATGGAGAGGAGGCAGGATAATAGGCATTTTTTTAGGCCCTCAGACAGGGCCCTACAACCAGGTACAAATATTTGTCCCCAGCCTCTCTCAGCTCAACTGGGTTTGGAACCCATGCCCCTTGTCTAGCGAGTGCTACTTAGTTTATGGCGAATCCCTCTGTCATAAAACAGTTCCACTGTCCTTGATTCCCATAATCAGGGTAACAACACTTTTTCCCCCCTGCCTCAATAACAGAGAGACTGGGGATCCCACAGTGGCCAAAGTGACCATTTGGGTTGCTGTGAGCACATACTAGGCGGGGTGGGTGTGCCTATGCAAACGAGATCAGCCCCTGAAGTCTTTTTGCACCACTCGCCACAATTTACCACCAGATATCAGGGTAGAGCTGATCCTGACCCTGCTTACAATTACATCACTGATCTTGCGCTCACCAATCAAAGCCCTATCAGTGTTCACTGCTTGCATTAAATGTGCTAGGCTGTGTCTACACTGGCACGTTCTCACGCAAAAACTCTCTCCAGAAGAGAGCGTCTACACTGGCATGTGCTTTTGCGCAAGAGATGTGCTTTTGCGCAAGAGCATCCATGCCAGTGTAGACACTCTCTTGCGCAAGAAAGCTCTGATGGCCATTTTAACCATAGGGCTTTCTTGCACAAGAAATTCATGTTGCCTGTCTACACTGGCCTCTTGCGCAAGAACAGTTGCATGAAAGGGCTTATTCCTGAGCAGGAGCATCATAGTTCTTGCGCAAGAAGCCCTGATTTTATACAGTAGAACGTCAGTTTACTTGCGCAAGAACACATGGCCAGTGTAGACAGGCAGCAAGTTTTTGCGCAAGAGTGGCCGCTTTGGCGCAAGATCGCGCCAGTGTAGACACAGCCCTAGGCTGTGTCTAGACTGGTCAGTTTTTCCAGAAAACCAGCCGCTTTTCCGGAAAAACTTGCCAGCTGTCTAGACTGGCCGCTTGAATTTGCGCAAGAACACTGACGATCTAATGTATGATCGTCAGTGTTCTTGCGCAAATACTATGACGCTCCCGTTCAGGCAAAAGCCCTCTTGCTCAAATTCTTTTGCACAAGAGGGCCAGTGTAGACAACCCAGAATTGTTTTGCGCAAAAATGCCCCGATGGCTAAAATGGCGATCGGGGCTTTCTTGCGCAAAAGCGCGTCTAGATTGCCACGGACGCTTTTCCGCAAAAAGTGCTTTTGCGGAAAAGCGTCCGTGCCAATCTAGACACTCTTTTCCGCAAATGCTTTTAACGGAAAACTTTTCCGTTAAAGGCATTTGCGGAAAATCATGCCAGTCTAGACGTAGCCCTAGGGTATTGCAATGATGTTGCGACATCAGTGAAGCCCTCAGTGGAGATTGCCTTCAAACCATACATAGACAAGTTGGATAGAGCTTGTGTTATACCCCCTAGGAAACGTTTCTCTTCATTTCTGCTTATTTCTTTATGCCTCTCTAAGCATCATCATTAACAACACTGCTTGGCTGTGTCTAGACTGGCCAGTTTTTCCGGAAAATCAGCTGCTTTTCTGGAAAAATTTGCCAGCTGTCTAGACTGGCTGCTCGAATTTGCGCAAGAACACTGACGATCTCATGTATGATCATCAGTGTTCTTGCGGAAATACTATGCTGCTCCCGTTTGGGCAAAAGCCCTCTTGCGCAAATGCTTTTGCGCAAGAGGGCCAGTGTAGACAATGTGGTATTGTTTTGCGCAAAAAAGCCCTGATGGCTAAAATGATGATCGGGGCTTTCTTGCGCAAAAGCGCGTCTAGATTGGCCAGGGATGCTTTTCCGCAAAAAGTGCTTTTGCAGAAAAGTGTCCATGCCAAACTAGACGCTCTGTTCTGAAAATGCTTTTAACGGAAAACTTTTCCGTTAAAAGCACTTCCAGAAAATCATACCAATCTAGACGCAGCCCTTGTGATCAACAGGAAGAGGGGCAGAGGAGGAGATCTACTAGAGACTATGGCGCTAAGTAATAATCCCTCTAATATTCCCATCCATGTGCAGAATTATTTTTCCTACATGCACTGAGGCATGTGGAAATGTGCACCACCAGTAGAAACACAAACCTAGCTGTGGGCACTCACCTAATCAGCTGGGTGGCATTTGAATCTCTCCTGAGTGGCTGCACAAACACACAGCTTACAGGGAATACTGGTGCTAAGTATGTAGCAAACTAAGCAGGTAGATAGCAGAAGTGGCACAAAGCCGGGGGGGGGGGGATGTTTCCTGGAGGAAGCTTTTCACTTGTCTATCAGTTTGGTGTAGAATAAGCCAGATACAGAATTAAGTTTGTCTGGAACCGGTACCCTGATTTGCAAGTGCAATCAGGCCTTTGCTGAGCACACTCAGGTTAGCTGAGCAGGTGATACAGCCAATGCTGGGCCCTTGCTCTGTTGGGGAAAGAGCTGGCATTTGTTTTCCCATTTGGGTCATGATTTCTGTTTGCTCTAGGTGGCAGCCTCTCCTAACAACATAATCCTTTAGCAAAGGCACCTGAAGGTCCAGGAACTCCAGAGGCTGTGCCTGCAGATTGCACTGCAAAGCTAATCACTGTCTCTGAATCCATAACATCCGCTTCAGCCTCTGTTCTACAGCCTTTTGAATTCCTGCCAGGGCTTCTCCACTACCCTGCTGCTGGGACTTGGATTTCTGTGTGTCGCTGCTGGGCTCAAGAATCCAGGTAGGTATCCTGGTCAGTGGCAATGTATTGCCCGGCAGGCAGAAAGCAGGTTGGTTCCTTTACCCCCTGAGAGTCACCTGGCTTGTGCCCCACACCTATCCCCAAAGGATGGAATTGCTCCAGGGTCGCTGACCTGCAGCTCCACATATGCATGGAAGAAGGGAATTATGCACAGAGCCAAGTGCAGCCCTTCCCCTCACACTCTGGAAAGTGAATAGGTTCAGAACAAAGTTGCAGCTAGTTACCAAACAAATGGATAAGTGATTTCGCTAGATGCTAAAGCTGCTTGGTATGGCTGGAGAAATGAGACGCTTGTCTGAGACGTGTGTCTGTGCTGTATCTGCTTTAGAACTATCCTTTAGTGACAAAGGACACTGTTTAACTAAGATTAAGGGTGTTAAGGCGAGCTGAGAAATGCCAGGATAGTCAACAAGGGCCGGCCCACAACATTTTGGCACCTGAGGCGGGGAGCTCAAATGATGCCCCCGTGCCCCCTTGCTTGGGCCAAAACTTTGAAAGGTCTCAGTTCTGCCTTCTTCCTGTTCTACGCCTCTCATGGCACTGCAGAGAGAATACATAGGCACCAGCACCAGACACAATTTTCTATACTCTGGGTCCTAGTGGCGCCCCCCACAGTCTGGCACCTGAGGTGGCCGCCTCAGTTCACCTCATGGTAAGGCCAGACCTGTAGTCAACAAAGATTGGCACTTCTTTGCAATTAAAAAGCAGCCCTCAGAACCCCTCCCTTCCAAATGTCACATACACCCCCTGAGCCAATGAGCCATATGCAACAAAAGCAGCTGCACAAGTGTGGTGGCGCGTCGGGGTCCCCCGACTCCTGCACCCCCGTAATGGCACGGACAGACTCCACCAGCCAGTAGAATAGAGGGAGTTTATTGCTTCTCCAGGATACAGCACAGCACAGATGTCATCTGGTTACAGGAACCGGGCCTAGGATGCCTCAGCCCCCCTTGAGATGCGGGATTCTGGGCCCCTAAATTCCAGCCCCTCTGGGCCCTAGGCTGTCTCCTCCATGATCCCAGACAGAAAACTAACTCACTCACTTCCAGCCCTGCCCTCAGCCAGCTCTGGCCTCGCCCCCTTCCTTCCCATTGTTCCGCTCCATGGGAGATACCTGTCTGACGAGTTTCGAAGCCCCCTTGCATAATGACTCATCCCCTGCCCTGCTGGGCCGTGCTGCAGACAGCAGCCAGTGGAGGTCACTGACAACCCACTGCCCAGCATAGCAACCAGCAAGGTACCCCCACTACGTCACAACAAGGAATGCAGATTGTGGACAAAGGTGTTTTATGTCACCAGAGTCGTCTGTTTCGTACCCTTTAACATTTGCATATTGTTAGACCTTTCCCCCTCGAACGCCTTCTGCCTCTTTTTTCCCCTGTGGCCTGACCTTCCACCAGCAGACTCCTTCCAGTTGGGATCAACAGATCTCATTGGGCCTACATTCTTGTCCTCTCTTGACCACCCACTGTGTGAAAGGCTAAGGCCAGGTCTAAACTAAAAGGGAACGTCAAAACAAGATACTCAAGTCCAGCTACGTTAATTATGTAGCTGGAGTTGACGAACCTTGTTTTGAATTTTCCTGCCGTCCTGACAACAGGAGTCCTACCGGGGTAGATGCTCCCATCGGCTTCCCTTACTCCTCATAGAAGCAGGAATACTGGACGCTGACAGGGGCACCCTCTGAATTTGATTTAGCGGGTCTTAACTAGATTTACTAAATCAAACTCTGGAAGATCGATCCCCATAGTGAAGACATGGTCGGGGGGGGGGGAGGGGTGTCCCTTTGAAAAAAACAAGTCCTCATTTTTGTGAATACAGACTAACATGACCCGACCCGCTCCCCCCCCCCCCCCGATGCGTGTTCCTTTGGAAATTCAATAAATTCAGAAACTGACAGGATATACCTGGGGTTGGCAAATACCTGTTAAATGGCTTCATTACCACTTGAATGTCTCTTTCATGTGTTCAGGGTCTACTAATAGCTCAGGCAGGCTTTTTCTCTTTTAAGTTAATTAGATCCTCTCCAGAGAAAACAGAGCCCTCAGAACAGGGATAAGAAGAGACAGGTGGGTGAACATTAAGACCCAGCAGTGCCCCGAATTTTCAGATGCCCTACACAGCTGTGTATTCCATGTTTGGGTAAGGACGGCCCTGCCCCTGCTGATCCCTGGCATCCTCTGTTGTTTCTCAGCGTGGCTCTCAAAAGAAGTCCAGTGAACCAGCTGAAGGAGCCTTTCCAGCTGTTGCTGTGAGTGCATGTTGAGCACGGCCCTATACTCAGGGGATGCATTTTCTTCCCCTCCTTCTTGTCACTGATCCCCTCTTAGAAACTGGGAGGATACACTTCCTTTCCCTGCCAACGCTGCCCTGGTTCTCTTGGGCCAGGAGCTTCATTGCTTGTCTTCGCCCGTGTTGCTAATGGAACTTGAAGGGAACAGGAATTGCTTGTCGTTTTCACTTTTCTTTGGGGACCAGTGTCACTGGTGATGCCAGCAGGAACAGCCACAGCTTTGTGCCTCTCGTTCCTGAGATTGAAGCATAGCAGAGGAGCATCCCCGGGTCTCTTTGGGGCATTGCACTGTCCTTCGAATGTCCAGTGATGCAGAGCTGAGGCGCCCAGGGCAGAGGAAACCAGCCTGCAGGTCACTGATGTGGGCCCTGGCTTGCATGGGAACCCAGTGCACAAAGGGGTTAGGATAGGCCAGCCTGAGTCATTCCGTGAGGGGCTGCAGATGGAAAAGCCCTGTCCCTGCTCCCCTGAATGTGCACAGTGTGCACCCCCAGCCAGGCAGCGTGGAGACAGCAGCGTGCAGCAGGCTGCCAAAGCAGGGAGGGAGAAGCCTTGGCATCCCCTAGCTCCACACACGGCTTCCTGAGCAATTCACCTGCTGTCACAGCTTCCCCCCTCGATAAACCCCCCTTCCCTGCGTCTTCTGCCCCCTGTCCTCCCATCGGTCTCCCCGCTGTTGGGCACAACCGTCTCTGGAGCCCCCCCCCCCCCACCAGGGTTTGTGTGCAGTGGGAGGACCAGCATGCACGGCCGTGCCTTAATGTCACCGAGAAAGCAGCCCAAGGCGTGCGAGGCAATCGCTGCGATTGAGATGTGACCGGCACAGCCGATACAACCACTGCGCAGCGGGGACGCTCTTATTAGCGACACTCCAAACTCCCAGCATCAGCGTCCCCAGCTGGGGGCCACGTGGGCCAGATAGGCACGGGCAGGGCTGGATCAGGGCAGGCCAGTCAAGTGAGACTTGCCGTCTGTTCTGTCTTCTACCTCCCCCCTCATTAAACAGCAGGCTTTCCTCTCCCCGGGTGTGAAAAACAACCATTGGTCCTCAGCCCCGGTCCCACATCAGCCATGCTGTGAGCCAGCAAGGAACCACCAATAGCACAATGCCTGCTCTCCCCGCACTGCAGGGAGCTTGAAACTTGTCCTTTTCAGTTTCCTTCCAGCCAGGCTTTAAAAATATTGATTGCTGACTACCCCCAGGTGGCATGGGCTTGTAGATCTGCAGTCTGGCGTTTTTAGGAATATTGGCCCTGAATCGTATGGAATAATGGAGGTTGATGCAGCTGAGTAATACAGGGTAGGAGTTCACAATGCAGCTGCTGGGAATCAGCCCTGAATTCTGTCTGCACAATGTCTTGTGGGTATACAGTAAGTTTTGGTAGTTGGCCAGAGCACACCCCATGGGGCATGGATGATAGAGGGGGTGATGTGCCTGTTCCAGCCATGTGTGCATCCACAATGCCAACAAAGCCAGCACCAAGGGGTGTGGCAATGGTGCTGGCTCGCTGGCTGTTAGGGGGGATAGCAAGGTTGATGACAAGACTAGGTGGATTTTTTGTTTGTTGGTTGTTCTTTGCAGGATGTCACTGTTGGGGAACCTGACGGGACTCCATGCTGTGTCTTACTACTGTTATGTGATTGTAGCTGGATGGAATTCAGCTGCCCTGGATAGGTGGGAAATTGGGCCAGTAGGTTGAATGGACTGAGCATAAGAGCAGGAGCCAGGATCTCCTGCCCGCTAATCACAGCTCTGACCTTGATTGAGTAGGTAGCCTTGGGCAAGTCATTTAACCCTTCTCTGTCCTCTGTCCCCACTCTCCCGTCTGTACAATAACAATTTTTTCCTCAACCTGGTGGGCTTGGACATCATGAGAATGACTTTGTTTGGGCTCGCATGTAAATTCCGTGTTCCCATTAACGAGCAGTTGATCACCTGGGTAGTCCCAGTGGCTTTGCTAGGCCTCAGTGTGTGAGTACCTGCTCACTAATGCTGGTCCTGACTAGGAAAAGCTGCCAAGTTGAGGTAAGACTTAATTAATATAAAATAAGCCCAGCTTAAACTCATCCACTTTCCCCAGGGTGGAAACAAGGTGCCTTTTGCCCAATTTTTAATAGGCCAAGTTCAGGTCTAGACAGGAGCATGTCTCCTAGGCCAAGGGGTCAGGTTTTGGTTGGGCTTAGCTAGCTCACGTGAGCTAAGCCTGAGTTATATTAAGGTTTTTCCTCAGTGAAAAATTTTCCTCAGCCACACCCTGTGTACGGTGTCCATGAAAGGCAGATAACTTTGGTTCCGCACAAACTGCATGAGCATCGCTATCGCTCACTGCTGTCTGTGCCCGGGGATACACGTTGCCAGGCAGGAGGTGTGATGTCATCGGTCGCGAAGGTGTGTCAGACACTTTCTCTGCTCCTCAAAATGAGCAGGAATATTTTTAGCTTTGGAAAGGCCCTGGAACGAGTGGTTTGAAATTATTCTAAGTGGTGGTGTTTTCCCAATTACGCAGCTTAGCAACTCGTTTTTAAATGTGTGAGAGGGAGCTGTTGACACTCAAGCTGTTTTTTTCCCTCATGATCACTCGAAGAAGGAAGGCCAAATACGCAAGGTAAGGGAGGAGAGCAATGTTGAGGCTGCATAAATAAAGGGAGGCAGTAAGGGTATGTCTAGACTGCATCCCTCTGTTGGCAGAGGGATGCAGATTAGGCAGGTCGACATTGCAAATGAAGCGGGGATTTAAATATCCCGCGCTTAATTAGCATAAAATGGCCGCCGTTTTTGCCGACTCAGCTCTTTGTCGGCAAAAAGCAGCAGTCTAGTGGGGGATCTGTCGAGAAAGAAAGCCTTTTTCGACAGATCCCTTATGCTTCCTGCAAGGAGGTTTACAGGATCTGTCGAAAAAGGCTTTCTTTCTCGACAGATCCTCCTCTAGACTGCTGCTTTTTGCCGACAAAGTGCTGAATCGGCAAAAATGGTGGCCATTTTTATGCAAATTAAGCACGGGATATTTAAATCCCTGCTTCATTTGCAATGTCGACCTGCTTAATCTGCATCCCTCTGCCTACAGTTGTGAAAGGCGTGTTTCTAACCAGTTCGTTCCCCTTTATCACCAAAATCCAGATTGAACAGCCTGGCACCCAGATGTGGGGCTGGACATCTAAAAGTGGCCAACGCCCTGCAACTGCATCTGGGCCCAACATATGGAGCTCCTTTGAAAATCAGGCACATAAGCTCTGAGGGCATGTCTACACTAGGAAATTATTTCCAAACAAGTTATTGCAAAATAATAACTCCTGAAATAACTATTTCAAAATAACGTGTCCACACTAAAGGGAAGCCTCGAAATGAGTCCAAGGCAGGCTCGCTTAATGTGGACGCCCTACCTCGACTTAGAGCCCCAGGAAGCACAGAGGAGTAATGACTTTGAATGACTCTGGGGAGTCGTTATTTCGAAAGAGCAGCAGCGGAGCATCCACGTTACTGCTGTTTCGATATAGCTGTTTTGAAATAAGCATTATTCCTCGTGGAAAGCAGGAGTTATTTCAAAATAACCAGCCCCTTATTTTGAAATAATGGGCTTGGTAGTGTGGACGCTCCACTTGTTATCTCGGAATAAGGGAAATTATTTTGAAATAACTCGCTAGTGTGGGCCAGGGATAATAGTGCAGAGGTGCAGCACACCCACAAATCCAACTGAAGTTAATGGGCATCTGGGTGCTCAGTTGCTCTGGAAATCAGGCCTCTCATTAATGAAGGTTCCCCCTGCAAGGACTGTGAATAAAGAGAAAGAAAAAGGTAAGAAAATCTTGAACTGGAAGGGACCTTGAGTCCAGTCTCCTGCCCAGACCAAGTACCATCCCTGACAGATTTGCCCCAAATGGCCCCCTTCAAGGACTGAACTCTCAGCCCTGGGTTTAGCAAGCCAGTGCTCAAACCACTGAGCTATCCCTCCAGTTGCCAATAAGGGAGTAGAGTGTGCCATGTAGCACTTGGTGCATGGGCTAGAGTGTGGCCTTGCTGGCATTTGGAAACCTGTTCATGATGGGGATAGCCTCTCACCACAGCTTCAAGCAGATGCGCCTGTCGTGCCTTTTCGGAAGCAAATTCCCAGTTGCTGTCAGTGGGCCTGATGGACAATGCTAGTTAGAAACTTTGGGCTGGGGCATCGCCTCCGCTTGGTATCTTAACAAAAAGGCCAAATATGGCACCTCTTATGGGCAAGGATGTTAAAGTTTGGTTAAACAGCTAATAGGGATGTATGTGAGTAGCTGAGCAGTCAACTACCCGATAAGCCTAGGCATAGCGGGTAGCTGAGTTGACTACTCACATTCACCTCATCTTTGCTGCCTTTCTAACAGAGGCAGCAAGGTGCGGGGGGGAAGCAGGAGCCGATGCTGGGGGGGGGGGGGGGGGGTTGGCTTAAAAACCAGTTCCCTCCAGCACCATTTCCGTGGTGCTGCCTTCCTCCCCCACCATGCTGCTGGCTCTGTCAGCATCCCACAGAGCAGCCACTATCCACAGCGGGTCTCAGTTCCCCACAGGCACCCCCTGCAGACAGGGACTGCTGGACCCGGCACGAGCCAGGACTGAGCAAGCCCAGCTCAATCCCGGCTCACACCGGGTCCAGGAGCTACCCCCACTGCAGCTCTGCAGTTTAAATGTAGTAAGAGCCAGGCGGGCAGGCAGCCTGGCTCCTACTACATTTAAACTGCAGAGCCGCCACAGGGGTAGGTCCCGGAGGTTTCCTCCCTTATCGACTAATCGTGTCGTGGATGGAAATTCTATCAACTCCACGATTAGCTGTTTACTCGCTTCCTAACATCCCTCCTAGGTAACAGCGTTACCGCTGAAAATCCCAGCGGTTACACAGTTGCACACTGCGGGCTCTGCAGTATAAAGCTGAAATAAGCTTTACACTGCGGCGCCCGCAACAAAAGCCTCCCTGGGAGCGGAGCTGGCAGCCCTTGCACGTCTGCCTCCTGGGGAGGAGGCTTCGCTGCCCTGTCTCCCTGCCTCCCTGCTGAGTGTAACCGGTACCATTAAACAATAAGCATCAGCGTATCAGTTACACGGTTATTCAGCTACACTCTAACATCCCTACCTGCCACCACAACCCACTGCAGGACCTTGAGGTGGCCACCGCCTTGAAGTGGCACCATGGGTCCAGGCCAGCTGCTGGATTCCGCGCTGCGTCTTGGAGATTTTTCTTAGCGATTTTGGGAGAGGCTGCAGGCCTCCGATTCTTACAAATCTTGATGTGGATTTAGGGTCGTGGATTCAAGGCCTTTGGAAATAATTTGGGAATAAAATCAGAAGCCTGTGCTCTTCCTGGCTGGTCTTGTCAGGTAGAAAAGGCCGTGGCCAGGTAATCCATTGCTTGATTGTCTGCGTTTCCTCTGGCTGGAGAAAGCATCATGGAATCATGGCATAGCTGGCCTCCTGAGCAATGTTCCCTCCAATTTTTTTTATCCATGTGCAGAATACATTTTGTTCTGTGCACTGAGGCATGTGTGGATGTGCACCACTAATAGAAACATGCTGTGGGCGCTCTGCTAATCAGTGGGGCGGCACCTGAACCTCTCCTGGGCGGTCGCCCAAGTGCACAGCTTACAGAAAACTCTTCTCTTGAGGATTTGCCCTGATCAGGGAGTACTGCGTACAGATGTAGTTGCCTCATCTCAAAAAAGATATCTTGGCATTGGAAAAGGTTCAGAAAAGGGCAACAAAAATTATTAGGGGTTTGGAACAGCTGTCATATGAAGAGAGATTTAAAAGACTGGGACTTTTCAGTTTAGAAAAGAGGTCTGTAAAATCATGACAGGTATGGAGAAAATGAATAAGGAAAAGTCATTTATTTGTTCCTATAACATAAGAACTAGGGGTCACCAAATGAAATTAATAGGTAGTGGGTTCAAAACAAACAAAAGGAAGTTTTTCTTCATGCAGTGCACAGTCAACCTGTGGAACTCCTTGCCAGAGGATGTTGTGAAAACCAGGACTTTAACAATGTTCAAAAAAGAACTAGATAAATTCATGAAGGTTAGGTCCATCAATACTTATCAGCCAGAATGGGTAGGAATGGTGTCCCTAGCCTCTGTTTGTCAGGGACTGGAAATGGATGACAGGAGAGGGATTGCTTGATGATTACCTGTTTCTGTTAATTTCTTCTGGGATATCTGACATTGGCCACTCTGGGAAGACAGGATACTGAGCTAGATGGACCTTTGGTCTGATCGAGCATGGCTGTTCTTATGTTCCCTTTTTGAGGGAGAAGTCATGTTGGTCAGGTTTTCATGGAGATACAGCATTTGGTTCTTAGCTTCCTAGGAGGGGTGGGGATTTGGGGCAGTGAAGTATTCAGATATTTAATTTAATTTGAAAACAGTAACTCCATTTCTCTCTCTCCCAGAGCTCTCTAAATTGCACGCAGAAGGGGTAAGTGCATGTGCAAATGTAAACTTCTGCACTTGGCAACATATATAATATACATACCTCATGGCTGTCAGCTATACCATAGTTGTGGCTGTCCAGACTTTGCGGTCTTTAGTGGGAATAGCGGTAGGCTGTCTGCCATCAATACTTCTTCACATGCTCTGGAGAGGAGGATGGATGTATCCAATGGTGATATGCCCGGACAGAGCATTGCACATGCATACACAGATGTGCTGATGAATTTTGTGGCTACAGTTACAGATAATCTCTAAAAATGTGGCCAGTTAAGAATCTGATGCAGCAGCTGCCGAGTGGCATGTCTGCTGTTTGTTGTGGGAATTAGTTTCTAGTAATGACTGGTGTTGACTAGACAAGGTGGGAGAGGTAATATCTTTGATTGGACCAATTTCTGTTGGTGAGAGTGATACGGTTTCGAGCTCTCCCGTACTCTTCTACGGGTGTGATTGACTTAGGCAATTGTTGTATGATGGGGATATGACATGAGTCATGGTTGCACATTGGTGGGTAAAGAGCTGGATTCATTACTGAGCATTCTGCAGTCCTGTAAGACCTTTCATCTGAGGATCTCAAAGCATGTCACAAGCATGTCGCCGGACAGCAACCTGAGCACCATTTTACAGCTGAACAGAGTACAGGGAGATAAAAGTCACCTGCTGAGCTAGTCTGAGGGTAGAAGACAGAGGCATCTTGAGTTTCAGACTCCTGATCTAAGAGTTGCGCCACTGTTAGGGTTGCCAGATGGTTTCAACAAAATACAGGACACACTTGACATTACATCACAATCCACATTACATCTTATTTAGAAAATACCGGACATCTATATTTTCTCATTTATATTTTCTCAATTTGTTTCCCAAACAGAAAGCTCAAATACTGGACTGTCTGGTTCAAAACCAGACATCTGGCAACCCTAACCACAGTCCCAAGACATTGTGCTTAATGCCACTTTGTAGCCAAAATGCATTTCAGCATCTACAGCAGCTTAGTTATTTGTTCCCAGTGCGCTGATTATTAGGCATTGCTTTCATTCCTGCCCTACACAGTACTCAGACAACAGTTATGTTTATGGGTTGAAACTACATAATAACTCCTAGCCCACTTGGCATCCATATAACAGCTATGTTTATGGGTTAAACTACATAATAAGTGTGGTCGGTTTTTATTGCTGCTGCTGGTGGGTTATTTTACAGTTAAAAGAAAATAAGCTCTGAGCTGGAATAATCAGTAGCACAGAACAACCTGTGGGTGTGATCATACGGCTGTTTGTTAGGAGAACATACAACATCTGAGTTATTTAAAGTTAAGGCATCTCAATTACATAATTGGCCCTTTTAAACCCTACATCTTGTACCTTGCTGCACAATTCATAGAAATCCCCCTTCCTTCCAGACGATCCCACCTGGAGCCAAATATGGCTTGACTCGGGGAACTAAGCAATAGAATTATCTCCACCAGTACGAAAAGGTGTGGGGCAGTGGATGGAGCTCAGACTAATGATTTACAGCATTACGATTTATGCTGGCCTGTCACATTCACAGCCCAGCTCTGAATTGTGACTATGGTAACAAGCAGCCAAATTCCCAAATTGTTAGGAATCATTAAAAAAGGGATAGAGAACAAAGACAGAGAATATCATATCCATGCTACGCCCACATCTTGAATACTGCGTACAGATGTGATTGCCTCATCTCACAAAAGATATATTGGCATTGGAAAAGGTTCAGAAAGACTGTGCCACAGACTTCCAGTATGACCCTTGGGCAAAACACTTGCAGCCTGAGTTTCAGAAGTGCCTGGTGATTTAGGGCCAGGGCCGGCCCACAACACTTTGGCACCTGAGGCAGGGAGCTCAAATGACGCCCCCATGCCCCCTCGCTTGGGCCAAAACTTTGAAAGGTCTCAATTCTGCCTTCTTCCTGTTCTACTCCTTTCATGGTACTGCTGAGAAAATCCATATGCACCAGCAGCAGACACAATTTTCTACACTCTGGGTCCTAGTGGTGCCCCCCCACAGTCTGGCACCTGAGGTGGCCGCCTCAGTTTGCCTCACGGTAAAAAAAAAGGTTGAGAAACACTGATTTAGGGCACATCTGCTCTGTTATTGGCAGTGGGGTTTAGCACCTACAGCTCTGCAAGGTCTGGAGTTTTCAAAGGAGTTCGGCATGCTGAGAGTTAAGCCATGCAAGTTTCATTCCTAGTCTACATAGCATGCAGGCATCTGCAACATTTATGGGTTGAAACTACATAGCAAACGGGTTCTGAGCACATCTAAAAATCAGGCCGAAGGAATTCAGGGGCGGGGGCGGGTGGGGGGCACCTTGAAAACAGCAGCCATGTCTGAAGAAGTTTGCCTTAAAACAAAAACTCTCCCTGCCTCTGTTTCTCCATCTCGGACAGCAGAGATAGCATCAAGGAAGATGCTCTGAGGGCTACACTGTTAAAGTGTGCAGACTCCTCGGAGGTTCTTGGATGCCCTTGAGAAACACACGTATAAGGAGAAAGGAAGAATTGAAGAGAAACATGAAGCCTGGAACAATCAAGTTTTAAGCTGCAGGGCTCTTTTCGGAAAGTCCCAAACTACCCCGCTCCCAGGGACTTCACAGGAAGAGTGATGAACCAGACACAGCCTTCTTCCAAGCCACCCAGCACCATGATGATAGCGAATGCCCTAGAGCCGGTGTCTTAGCATATAGCTTATTGGAAATGGGCTGTGTGCAGACACCTGCATGAGCCGGCAAAGCTGTCAAGGGAGTGCCGGCTGGGCCTGGGACTAGTAATGAAAGACATCACGTTGTGACTCAGGACCCAACCCAATGGAGCAGTTCAGCTCTTGCGGTGCTGTAAATTCAAACTTTTTTTCTGATAGTCAAGTCACACTTGGGGCTGGCCCTTTGATGGTCAACACTGCAAGCGGCCGGAATCCATCCACAGCAAATACCTGCCTGCAGCAGCCAACAGCTCTGTGCTGGTGTGCGGGCCTCCCCTTCAGAGGCTCAGAGAGCCCGTCACACTTTATCCTGCTGTTTCTAAAGCCTGACGTTGGCTTTGTCCCTGCTTCGTCTCATAAAGGGCCTGAAGCTAACACTGGAGGAGGAGGAGAGGCTGCATGGGCTACAAGTCAAGGCTGATTCTGGGAACTCCTACGAAAACAAAACCACCTCAAAGTGAATGGGCACCTGGCTTTTGAATCTGTCCCATCATGCCTTGCAACAACTACTCAGGCAAAACTCTTTGGGGATGTGCATCGAAACCTGATAGCCCTGCCAGGTCAGACCAGTGCCATGATCTTTGCTGTCACTTATCCTCTCTCCGTGCATTTCACACGCAGCACAGTTTGCTTTACGTGTTGTAGGGCTGGCTGGGAGACGATGTCTCTCCCCCCACTCCAAAATGATTTTTGACAGCAAATGAAAAAAGCTTTGTTTTCTTCGAATATTGCCACACAATGCTTCAGCCAGTTGCTGGAAACTCAGTATTTGGGGACAGGGGTGGAGGGGAGAGTTGCATCCAAACACAGAGGAATCTCAGCCTGTTGGATGGAAGAAGCGCCCCCTCTCGTGCCCCACACAAAGCCAAGCAGCTATGTTAATAACAAACAGTAGCAGTGAAACATGCGCCTTGCTTCTGGCTGGATGCTGCTCCGGCTCACCACCCCGTTGACCACAGCCAGACTTGCTGGCAGAGTCTAACGGCAAAACTTGCCTCTAAGCCCCTGCTTCAGTGACATCCAAGAGGAAGGGGAAGAGGCCAAGTAGCTGCTGTTGCCTTCCTGGGTCTTGCCATCCACAAGCGCAGCATTACCTGGCATCTCACTCAGCACAAAGGGTGTGTCTAGACTACAGGGTTTTTTAGAAAAAAGTGGCCTTTTTTTTTTAAAAAACTTCCCCTGCGTCTAGACTGCTGCCGTGTTCTTTCGAAAGTAAATCGAAAGAACGCGGCAGTATTTTCAACCGCGGAAAAACTCGTTTTACGAGGAAGAACGCCTTTTTTCGAAAGTGCTCTTTCAAAAAAAGACGCTATGTAATGCAAACAGGGCTTTTTCGAAAGAGAGCATCCAGACTGCCTGGGTGCTCTCTTTTGAAAAAGCGGCTTGCTTTTCCGAAAGTACTAGTTGTAGTCTAGACACTCTTTTTTGAAAGAGGCTTGCAGTCTTGACGCAGCCAAAGTGTTTTAAAGGCCCTCTTCTCTCCCGGCCAAGCCCTGCCTTTGACGCTAAATTCTGCTCGTCTTTCCCACTCTGAACTAAAGGACATCGTCCAATGCCCATTGAGATCAATGGCAAAACTCCCATTGACTTCAGTGGCTCTAAATGAACTTGTCTTTATTCTAGCCCTTTGGCACTTAATGGTTCCAAGGCGATGCTTTCCTTCTCTGAACAGCGTTGTGCTTTTTCTGTGTCCTGATGCTGTTTTTTTTGTCGCTGTGGCAGCTTCTGTGCTTTTCACGCTGGCGTTCGGGGCCGTGGTGCGCATTAGCATTGTCACGATGGTTGCGTTTTAGAAGCCTCTGCAGAGCCTCCGTGAGCCGCTGGAATGCTGCTTTTAAAGTGCCATTATTTTGTAAATCATTGTTTTCTGTTAATAGTGGCTCAGAAAATTTCACTTCTGGGTTATTCCCAGCAAGAAAGGAGGTCTTGGTGTATAGTGAGGAAATTTGCTCTGGTATCTGTAAGCTCCCTGGATTCTAGTTCTCACTCTGGCCCTCACTCTGAGGTGATGTTACCATCTCATTCTTTCAGCTGGTTCTTAACCCAGCCTCAGTTTTTGCTAGTGCATAGTTGTTCCTACACTGAATATTATGCAAATACTAGAAGACTTACCCGGCATTGCATGGATCCTTCAGGGCTGGGGACTGGCGGTATGGAAGGTGCAGGAATCAAGGCAGGGCCTTGGGGATTTGGGGGGCTCAAGGAAGGAGGCTGGGAATGTGGGGGGTGCAGGAATCAGGTTGGGGGATTGAGAAGGGACATTAGGGCAGGGAGCTGGGGATATAGCGGTATGCAGGGGTCAGGGCTGGGGTGTGAAGAGGTGCTCATGGTAAGGGATGTGGAGTGCAGGAGTCAGAGCAGGAGGTGAAGAGGGTCTTATGGTGGGGGTTACAGGAGTAAGGGAAGGGGGTTGGGAGGAGGGGGAGCTCAATGCAGGGGTGGCGGGCTCAGGGCGGGTGGCCTCCAGCTTCTCTGCGGGTGTGGCCCAGGGCAGCGGGGGCCGCACCCCCCCACTAGTTTGTCCCCATGATGGGGGGCATGCATCCCACCCTCTGGTTTCTCTGTGGGGCCAGCCCAGGACAGGATGGCCCATGCATCTCAGCTGCTGGCTTTGCTTTAGAACCAGTCTGGGAACAGGGGAAGCACACAAGGCCTCCTGCTGGCACTCCCCAGACCCAGGCCAGGGGTTTTGGGGGCTGCACAGGCTTCCCAGCAGTGCTCCCTGGGTCTGGTAGGGGTGAGGGGTGCACCAGCTGCCTCTGGAGCAGGCTGGTGCCCAGCGGCTGCTTGCTGGGGTGCTTGCTGCCCCCCTGTGGTGAGTAGAACTGTCCCTGTTCTCTCACCCCTCCCTTTCCGTTTGCTGAGAACCAATCACATTCCATGCTCATTCCATTGTCCTGGCACAACCAAACCCTGACCTTGCTTTAAGTTATTTTGAGAGGAAGCTGCCTACCAAATATGGTGGTCCCAGCTCTTGCTGTTTAGAAGGAGCTCTTGAACAAATGGACTCATGGATGGACTCATGGGCTATGTCTAGACTGCAAGCCTCTTTCGAAAAAGAGCGTTTAGACAAAAAGAAGATTTTTCGAAAAAGCGACTCGTTTTTCGAAAGAGAGTCTAGACACACTTTTTCGAAAAAGCCCTATTTTCATGCAATAGCGCCTTTTTTCGAAAGATGACTTTCGAAAAAAGGCGTTATTCCTCGTAGAAGGAGGTTTACCGCCGTCGACAAAACCGCCGCATTCTTTCAATTTACTGTCGACAGAACGCGGCGGTAGTCTAGACGCAGGTAAAGTTTTTTCGAAAAAACCCTGTAGTCTCGACACACCCTTTGACAGACAGATGCACCCACTCTCTAAAGTACATATGCAGATGGGAGTTGGGTGAGGACCCATTTCAGCCTATGTATGACTTATTAAAACACATTTTTTAGGTGGAACTGTAGCCTAAACTGCATTGTGGCGTTGTACCCAGGCATTTCAATGGGAGACTCAATTTTATAGGAAGAGAGCAGGCTCTTGAAACTCTCACCACAAACGTGGCCCACAGTCATGCAAATAGTCCCATTGTCTTCAATGGGATTGACCAAATGATGAAGGGTTTACAGGATTAGGTTCCAAGTTTTTAAATTGTTCCAGATGAAACTGACAGTGCTTTAGTAGTTAACTCGGAAGGAGCTTCAGTCCAATAAAGGTGGGCAGATGTGTGATAAGTCTTAGCTCCCTTGCTACAATAATGAATGTGTTTTCTGCAAAGCTCTTGGCAGATTCTGCAAAGCTCTTGGCAGATTCCTGAGGCTGCTGGTTTAAGGCCATCAGTGTCCAGCACTATAATCTTCACTTACCGTTCTTTCACCCACAAACCTGTAAAATGAGGCATTTGCTTTCTTTGTTTTGCTGCTCCAATTCCAGTTAACAAAATGCATGTTAGACTAGTTTGGCTGCCAAAAAGAATTCTATGTACAGTGGCGACAACACCTCATGCCTTGTCAGTGCAGAGGCAGACATTTCGCTAACGATTTGGACTTAATGTGATGCAGTGTGGACATGAATAATTCAGACTAATGGGGAGAAACAGAATCAAAGACACTATTTATACACCTTCCGTCCACCTCACCCCTCTTGAGGACTCCTAACCTGACCAACAAAACTAGAGCCCTGTAAATCCGTGAATATCTGTTTCATATCCGCAGGTATCTGCATCTGAGGATATCAGTGCGGGTATCTGCCGCTCATTTTTGCGGACGCAGGTGCGGATGCAAATTTTGTATCGCGCAGAGCTCCAGACATAACAGCACAACACATGTGCTAACAAATGTAAACAAAGCCGTTGTTTAAGTTTCTTTAGCATATGTATTGTGCTGTTAAAGCCATGTGAAGAGTGAATGACTTCCCCCCCCCCCCCCCCGCCAACCTTATTCTGCTCCTTTAAGGAACAGAGTGCAGCCCCATCCCTCCCTCCATTCTTTCCAGTACCCGGTACCCTCTAAGAATCTCTTGCTGCTGCCAGTTTGTACCACAGTGTACCGCTGTACTTGCACTCCTGCCTACTTCACTCAAGCGTATGAGGATTATTTACTGTTTGCAAAGTGCTTTGATAATGAAAAACGAGCTGAACATGCTGCAGCCTGTTGTTCTTCCAGCATGTACTCACCCCCTGCTGTGAGCGGACTGTGGGCTCCATGACCTTTTGAACTCTTATATTGCCTCTTTGCAGAGGTGTTGTTGGTCCCAGGACTGGGTGGGCAACATATTTTACTGGGCGAGTTAGTGTTGGTGGAAGGTGCGAGCTTTCAAAGCTTCACAGGGCTTCTCTCCAGGTCTGGAGAAGGAAAAGAATCACTCTTAGCTCAGATGTGTTGAATTGGGGGAGGTCTAGGTTGGATATTAGGAAAAACTATTTCTCTAGGAGGGGGGTGAAGCGCTGGAGTGGGTTCCCGAGGGAGGGGATAGAATCTCCATCCCTAGAGGTTTTTAAGTCTCGGCTTGACAAAGCCCTGGCTGGGTTGATTTAGTTGGGATTGGTCCTGCCTTGGGCAGGGGGCTGGACTTGATGACCTC
Organism: Pelochelys cantorii; assembly: GCA_032595735.1. Classification (NCBI taxonomy): domain Eukaryota; kingdom Metazoa; phylum Chordata; order Testudines; family Trionychidae; genus Pelochelys; species Pelochelys cantorii. The sequence continues at coordinate 10,513,769 of CM064347.1, forward strand.
CTGAGGTCTCTTCCATCTCTGTGATTCTATGAAATCTTCCTGCAGGCCTGATGAAGAACTCGGTGAAGTTCCGTGTCTCTTTCCCCAATAGAAGTTGGTCCGGTAAAAGATATGAACCCCCTACCTTGCCACTCATAGTCTCTCAGCAGGCAGTTTTCCCAGCGAGGTTTATAACACCTGAGACTAAAAAAACACCTGCCCTTATTTCAGCAGGTGAGCATTGTTTATTGAGATGAAAAATGGTTTCCTTTCATTTCCAAATTCATTCGTTTCTTTTCTTCCTCTTGACTGGAGCAACTCCCGAAATGTGCCAGGACGAGGGAACAAGGGGACATGCCTCTGTGGCTTGGGAGCTCCTGTGGCCTCTGTCTGGAGTTGGTTACTGGTTGAATGGCAACCCCTCCCTTTCCACAATGAGCAATGGCCCCGACAGACCTACGGGGCGGGGGCAGAAGTTTTGAAAGAGAAAGGCCCGAAAGGAAAGGGTCTGGTGGAACCGCACTTCCATGGAGCAAAGAAAATGTGTAATTCCGTGAACTTTGGCCTTGTGAGTTTATGTGTGTGGTGTGTAATGTGTAAGAGAGAGCCCTGCCCTCTACTGGATTGAATTGGAATAGTTACTGTGTGTCATTAGATGCTCTACAATTACTAGCTACATACAGCCTACAGGAGAGTCTCCTATTCCACTTTTGCTCCGTGGCCTGTATTTCCGGAACAGGGGTGAGGAAGTTCAATCACAGCTGGAGTGTTGCGTCCAGTTCTGGGCCCCCCACTATAGAAAGGATGTGGACGCATTGGAGAGGGTCCAGCGGAGGGCAATCAAAATGATGAGAGGGCTGGAGCACATGACCTATGAGGAGAGGCTGAGGGATTTGAGCTTATTTAGTCTGCAGAAGCGAAGAGTGAGGGGGGATTTGAGAGCAGCCTTCAACTTCTTGAAGGAAGGTTCCAAAGAGGATGGAGAGAGGCTGTTCTCAGTAGTGACAGATGGCAGAACGAGGAGCAATGATCTCAAGTTACAGTGGGGAAGGTCTAGGTTGGCTATTAGGAAAAACTATTTCCCTAGGAGGGTGGTGAAGCACTGGAATGGGTTACAGAGGGAGGTGGTGGAATCTCCATCCCTAGAGGTTTTTAAGTGTTGGCTTGACAAAGCCCTGGCTGGGTTGATTTAGTTGGGATTGGTCCTGCCTTGGGCAGGGGGCTGGACTCGATGACGCCTGAGGTCTCTTCCAGCCCTAGGATTCTATGATTCTATCCTGGCTGCGGGTTCAAGGTGCAGCCCATAAGCAGGGCTTTCTCCACACCAGCTGTGGGACATAGGGTTGCCAAGTGTCCGGTTTTGAACCAGACAGTCCACTATTTGAGCTTTCTGTTCGGGAAACAAATTGAGAAAATATAAATGAAAAAATAGAACTGTCTGTCTGGTATTTTCTAAATCAGATGTGATGTAGATTGTGATGTAATGTCAAGTGTGTCCGGTATTTTTGTTGAGACCATCTGGCAACCCTAGTGGGACAGTGTCGCAATCCCTTATCTCCCTCTCACTAGCTCTTCCCACCTCAGAGCCACGGGCCTGGCCTTTACGTCAGGGCCTGATCAATGCCAGAGCTGAGTACCGACCCTGGGTGGAGACGGGCTCATCGAATAGGAACAGCACCAGGGGGAGTCCTGACTAACTGGAGAGAGAGGCTGTACTGAGGGCTGACTGTTGAATAGGCCACTAGCAAGGGGAACTGATGTGACTTTGGGGGAGGAGGGAGGTGCGAGGAGGTGGGAGGGGTTGTATAAAATGCCGGAGCACAAAGGAGAATGTCCACCTCAGGCCACAAGGAGTTAACATTTGGCTGCAGGCCTTTCCTCGCTCTTGGCAATAAAAGAAAATGTGCTGGGTGGGGGAATGGATTTGGACAGGGAGCGTCTCCAGGCATCCACGGTAGCTCTAGGGCTCCTAACAGTACATAATGGTGCGGAAGAAGCCATCTGGAGTTACAATGCGCGTGGTACCTCACAGCGCCTGTGTTTCTCGTACCAGGGCTCCTGCATACTTTCTCCAAGACCACAGCAGAGCTGCAAAGCACTTCCTTTTACCAGTGTGTTTATTACTAAATATATGAATCTGGGAGCCCTGTGGAGCGTGAAATGAGGAACAAATGTAAAGGCGGTCTAGACAGGAACTGTTCTGCTTGTGGGCCTCCATACGCTGCACTTTTCTGTTCTCCCCCCCCCCCCCCCCTTGCACACAGGAGAGTTTAAAGCTTCCAGGTATACACTGTTCATAAGACACAGCTGCATAAAAAACCCGGCAAACTCCAACTGGTGTCAATTATAACTGAGGAGTGTCTGAGAATGCCAGAGACCCTGACATGAGATTTTCATGGCTGACTGCATGTGGCTTTGTGCTTGAGGGAATAGGGGAAGCAGGGCCCTGTACTTTCCCTCCTCATTGATTCCATGAGGAAGGGAATGGTCGTTTACTTCATGCGCGGGGAAAGAAAGGGAATCTGCGTCAGCATGGAATTTATTGTGGGGGGATCTCCCAGCTCTTTACATTGGTGGGTCGATAGCTTTAGCTCCCTTTTCAAGATGGGGAAACTGAGGCCAACAAAGATGACGTGCTTGGCTTGAGTCATGGAATGGACGTCAGCTCTCGTAACTCCCAATCACTTTGCTTCAGCCACAGGGCACGTTCCCTGTCGTGAGTGTATGATGCCACTCCTCATTACCTTTCCTTCCAGGAGAGCATGTTCTTTGCAGAGCCCGGCGTGTGAGAGCACAAGGGCCCTAGCGCCCAGGGCAGGGTGATGGAGTGGGAAGGTGGGGGAAAAGGTAATCTGGGGAGGGTGTTCTGGTAGGTTGGCCATTGCAGAACGTGGCAAGACAATTATTTGGGGGCAGGATGACGTCTGGGATCTGCCTGTCCTTCTTCTTCCATCGGCGTCAGTCAGGAAGTCAGTGGAGACAGACCAGCATGAAAACTGAAGAAGAGTCAGCCCTATAGAGGGCTGTCCTGCGGATTTCTGGGGTCCTACCCAGTCCCATTAAACTACTGCCCCCTATGCCCAAAGGCAGCCTGGGGGGGGGGGTTATGATGAGTTTTTAGAGACGTGATTTTATCATTTTCAGCAACACACTAATGAAATCTTTTTCAAGCAGGCTTTTCTGCTTTTAAGTAAGCTAGCGCCTCTCCAGAAGAAGCCAAGCCACAGAACAGGGCTAGGGAGGTGTGGAGGTGGACAGACCCAGGGGAGCCCCAAATTTTTGGGTGCCTTCTACGCAGCTGTATATTCTGCATCTGGCCTCCCAGGATATGCTGAGTTTAGCAACGCCCTGATCCTTACAGAGCCCCACAATTATTCCTCATAGCGTCTTGTGGAAAGAGACATGAAAAGGAAACAATCTGTACATAGATGCCCTCCAGAGATTAAACAAGTTTGTGGGATCTTCTGGCATGTCACAGAATGGCTCAGCTCTGCCCCTCACTCTTTCTCATTCCCAAGTTGTAGCTCTGCAGATTTTCCCCGCTTTGGGCACCATGGGTATGTCTAGACTACATGGCTCCAACGACGGAGCCATGTACACTAGTTTACCCGGCATAGGCAAAGAAGCGGGGATTTAAATAATCCCCGCTTCATTAAAATAAACATGGCCGCTGTGCTGTGCTGACGATCAGCTGATCCGGCACAGCGTGGTAGTCTAGACGCGGATCGGTCGGCTGGGGAAGCCTTTGCCGACCGATCCCTTATGCTTACAGGATCGGTTGGCAAAGGCTTCCCCAGCCGACCGATCCACATCTAGACTACCACGCTGTGCCGGATCAGCTGATCGTCAGCATAGCACGGCGGCCATGTTTATTTTAATGAAGCGGGGATTATTTAAATCCCCGCTTCTTTGCCTATGCCGGGTAAACTAGTTTACATGGCTCCATCGACGGAGCCATGTAGTCTAGACATATCCCATGTGCCTATGTTTCTCGAAATCTCTAACAGAGGCATCCTTAAGATGAGTGAGGCCATAGACCGTACTGTTAACCTGGTGCCCCTATGAACCGCAGTCCTGGGGACAAGGGGAAATGATGATTTTTTTTAGAGATGTGAGTTTATTATCCTCAGCAACACACTCATGGAATGTTTTTTAAGGAAATTTTAAGCTAAGGTCCTGTCGGCTAACCCAGTAAAATCGGAAATGGCTTGGGGTTGGCAAATGCTTGTTAAATGACTTCATTACCACTTGAAGTTTTGGGGAAAACACACCAATGAGGCAGCGGGGGAAGGGGGGTTAAGAAGAGTGGCGTGCATATAAGTTAATGATAGACTGATCCAGGCAGATATTCAGGGAGGTGCCAAGCCCTGGCTAGATTAGAGTCTTGCCATTAGTCACAATGCAGTCAGTCAGCCCCGCGGCATCAAGGCCTGGCTTGGGAAAAGCAATTCCAAAGCACTTTGACCACTATGTTCATTTTCACTTCAGCAAACAATGCAACGGCCTGGGCCTGAGGGCATCTTATGCCCGGCCTGGAGCATCACGTTTCAGCCTCATTTCCTGAGGCAAAACTGCTCCCTAAAACGGATGTTTGAATCCAGCCCCAGTCCTGGTATGGGAAGCTGGACTCTGGCAATGCAAAATGGTCTCCTGTAATAGTGTGTGTGTGTGTGTGTGTGTGTGTGTGTGCTGGTCAGGCACAGTACACCTTTTATATGATATGGCCAGCGCATGGGCATACATATGGTCACTGTTCATACAAAGGCAGGAGATACATCATTTAATGCATCTGTGGTGCACCCCTGAAGTGCTGCGGCTGAAATGTGCTGTCCCTGGGTTCATTAGGCGAGTGTTTAGTAGTTCCAGTTATTATTCCAAATTAAAATCCATATGGAAAATAGAGCACAAGCTCCAAAGCAAATGTACGCAAGTCAAATTCTTTACTGCATCAAGCTCCTCCGCTTGCCCTATAATTGACTCCATAAATCTTAGCACAAGTGAGAGCCTGTCACACTAGGTAACATTGCCTTCAGAGTGGTGGGGACACAGGACAATATGAATTGTCTATGCTTTGCTGCTGAGGCCACGTTGGGCTAATTGCAAATCAGAAAGGTTTTTCTCTTTCTTTCTCCTACTGTTTTGTGGGTCCCATCTTCTGGGAAACTGTATAGCCCTCACTGGTGTTTGAAAGTGTGCTGCACCCTGCAGGATCGGGGCCTTTCTTGGGGGCAGAGGGGTTACCCAAAAGTGACTCTCTCAAAATTATATTCCCCCTTGCATATATTTATACTAGCAGATTTACCTGGCTTTGCCTGGGTCCTTAATTAATTTTTTATTTTTTGGAAAATAAAAGGAAAATGTACATGCTTTAGTTACACAATTGTATTTTTCAAAAACACAGCATTATTTCTATGAAGTTAATTTTTAGTTCAGATTTCTTTAAAAAAGGATTGATAAAATGTTCCCATATCACTTAAAAAAAAATTAAATGGGATTACTATCAAATGTATTTTTTTCTTCATCCCTGTCGACCCGTATCATTCGCTATGTTTTAACAAAAAAGGGCTATAGTCAGTTTGGTTTCTGAGAACATTGTCTTCTCGTTTTCAAAACTTAAGCATTGACTTAGCTGTGTCAAAACAGAGCACAACTCCACATTTCTCTGTTATCTCTCTTTTCTGTAAGGTTTATTGAGACGCAATCCTATTCCTGGTTCATCCTAATTTTCTGGTTCCTCTTGGTCCAGTCTCTTTCAGCATTCACTCAGTTATGTTGTGTTTGAGGTGGTGATTCTGTCTCTTTTCTGTTTGGTTTTATGAGAAGCAATCCCATTCCAGGCTCATCCCAGTTTTCTGGCACAATGAAACCCTTATGTTGTTTTAACTTATGATAAGAGAAAGCTGTGGTTCTAGCTCTTTCCATTTAGGAGGAGGTCTTGATCACACAGACAAACTCTCTACAATATATAGTAGATTATATAAATATGGTCTGGCATCACCACTGCCCACTGAGCTGTTCCACCATATGGTGTAGAGGTTGCGATGGTACCAAGTGACAGGCATGGGCTCAGCCCAGCATCGACCCTGTACCTACTGGCAAAGCCATTCATCTTAATGACTGCCCTCTTTCAGGAGCCAGTCATTTGGCTCCATAATGACGCCCAGGCCAACCCATTGACACTTTAGCTTTTTCACCTGCTTCAAGATGCCCTGCATCATACTGACTTACTTTCTGGCCAGTATATTTTATGCTCCAAAGTGAAACAGCCCAGTTCGGTAACCCTTAGTCAGCAGAGTCTTTCCATTGAAGTCACCAGCACTACTTGTGGGAACGAGTTTGCCGAATCAGATCCTGAAGTAGGGCACATCTGCCTTTGTCATCCTTCTGGGTGGCACTCAATATGCTTCCAGGTGCGCTCTGTTTTGTGTTAGCTGATGAGTTATTGCACCGTTGGGAGATGGTTTGTTAGTGTCTTATTTGGGGAGTCGCAACGCTCCATAATTTGCACTGGCTCCCCCAGTTATTAGTGCAAGGTAGCAAGGTTCAGCTGTATAGAAATTTATTTTGTTTTATTAATACACCAGCTTAGCTGCAAAGCCAGACACGACCCAGGCCTGCCAATAGTGGGAAAGGGCAAAGTGAGGCCAGCCAGCTTCAGCAGTGTTACTGAGCATGCTCAGTCCATGGGAGCATGCTCAGTACAAGCCAGGCAACAGATCTGGAGGGGCACATGACCCCACATAACACTCCCTTTCCCTGCAACACATCACCTCTGTCTAAAGGTCAACAGTGTTACCAGGCTATACTGTGCAATTGTCACAGTGACGCACACTTAGGCAATTGCGTCACCCTTGTGAAATTAACAGAACGCCAGCTCTTTTTCTCAGACCTAATTCATGCGGGAACAGTTTTTAAACACATTAGACTAAGGGGAAGATTAAAAATACATTAGCCTGGAGCAACTCATCATGGACCTGAAATACATGTGCTGCTGGTTTTGCAAATGAGTCATGCACTTGGCTGCCGTGTAGTGACGCAAATACAAAGACCCTTCATTTGGTTCAGCAGACCCACGTGAGCGGGAATCTGCCAATATGTTTCTAGTGGGTTTTATTTTTTAAGGCACTGAGACAAATTTTCTAACCTGCACAAGCCTCTTGACATCGGGGGCATAACGGAGCAGAGAATTTCGCTTGCTGTCTCTCTCAGGGTTGTTACCCACTCTGGCACTCCAAGTGCAAGAGATGGGGACCCAAATAGGGCACATCTAAACTATGGGGGGTTTTTTGAAAGAGGATATGCAAATTCTGATCTCACTTTCATTTTTTAAGGAAGAGCGGTTTTTTTTTTTTGTTGTTTTTTTTTTTTTTTCAAAAAAGGGGTTTTTTTCCGAAAAAATCCACGTCCAGACTACTTCCACTTTTGAAAGTGAGATTGGAAGAAGATAAGCAAATCCCATGGAATTTGCATATCCTCTTTTGAAAATAGAATGCAGTCTAGACATAGCCAAAGAGCTCAGAAGAAAAAAAACCCCTTTGCCTTTTCAGGCACTCGTTACCAAAACTTCCCAGCCTTACAGATTCCCTGGCTCTGAAAAATAAACAAACAAACAAGCTGCCACTATCACGTGATTCTTTATTCCTAAAACCAGGGGTGAACACTTGAACCCACCCCCAGAGGTATCCCTTGATGAAGAAAAGAGAAAAACAAGCTGCAGTCTCTGGTAGCTGACCCCTCAGTCGGAGGCATGCAGATACACACAGGCAGACCTTCCAGGACACAAGAATCAAATCATCGCCTAAAAAAAGATTTTTATGACAAAACAAACGATAAACTTGATAAAGCACACTTGGTTGCTAGATGTTACAGAGCAACTAAGGAAAACAAATTAAAACACAGAGAAAAATCTCTGGGCACAATGCAAGATGGTAAATGGGGAGGGGAGGCATAGATTCACACAGAGCAGTTCAAACCAAACCACAAAATAAAGAAAAATCCCTGGAAGTGACCAGATCCACTTTTCCTTTACTTACTTCCAATCTTTTCTTTATTCAGTCCACTTCCATGCCCTGAATTCCTTGGAGGTATGGTAGTCCTTCTTGGATTTAAATCATTCTGTGTCTCTCAACTCCTAGTTTTTCTCTCCCACACAAAGAAAGCAGGCAAGGAATCTATACCCAATTCAAATTTCAACCCCCTATCTCAAGTGGTTCTCCCAGCCCCCTGGCCAACACCTTTGACTTTAACCCCTTAGTCGCCTGGTGCTGGTCAGCACTCCTCCTATCTATTACAGTCTCATTATTTATTACAGGTTTTATATGGCTTTAACTAGCCCAGAGGATGATGGGAATTTTCCCTAGATTCAAGTCAGAGATATTTTTTCCCTCACCTGTTGGCTGAAGTGATGCACATTAAATCCTACAGCCACTGTGTGGTTCCTTTTTCCAGTCCCCCTCAGACAGGCCTGCCTTTAGGGCAAGGCGGTTGCCTTGGGCCCCGCGCCTTCAGGGCCCCGCGCTGCCCGGTGCTCGCCCACCTCTGCCTGCCCGGCTGCTGGCTTGCTGTCCTGGCTGGGAGCCGCCCAGCCACATGGTGCAGCCAACCACAACATGCCGCCTTGGGTCCCGCAAACTCTTTGGCCGGGCCTGCCCTCAGACATCTGCCAGGTGGCACATAGCTGGACTCCATGGGCGATAGCAGTCCCCAAGCTGCTGCCAAAGCAACGTCACCGTGGAAGACGAAGCTTGGCACAGATCGGTTCCAGATTGATTCTACAGGCCTTTGCTTCAGCTGTTTGGCTTCAGGAAAAGTAGCCGGTAGCCGTTCCGTTCAGCCCGGATAATGGGCCTGATCCTGGGGATTGTCAGCCACCCACCCATCCTAGGGAAGTCAAGTGGCCAAATCACGCGGGTCCATGAACTTAGCTGGGAGGTTTGCTGGAGGAAGGCCTTCAGGGTTTGCTCTCCCAAGCTGTGTGTACTTAAGATAAAGCCGGACTAAGGTTGGCATGCGGCCTGTCAGCCAGAACACGAATACACAGCAGGCCATGTACGTCGGTGTTAGTATCCCTTTAGGAGGGCGAGTTTTAACGGGGGAGGGAGGAGTGATACTAATGTCTGTGGAAGGAGTGCTGGGTCGGCCCACAACATTTTGGCACTTGAGGCGGGGAGTGCAAATGGCTCCCCCATACCACCTTTTCTCAAGCCTGCCTGTTATGTCTCTTGTGCCCTTCTTCCTCCTACACAGCAGCCTGCCATCTCTGTGCATCTAGTGCAGAAAGAATACATATGCACCCGCCGCAGACACAATTTTCTACACTCTGGGTCCTAGTGGCACCCCTCCCCTCCCGCCACAGTCTGGCACCTGAGGTGGCCGCCTCAGTTCGCCGCATGGTAGGGCCAGCCCTGGAGGAGTGAGGGAAGGAGGCGTGAGACATATGCCTTCTTCACAGAAATCCTTAGGCCAGTTGCTTCAGGCATGCCCAGCAACCAATGATGCCGCTAACGGAGGCTGAGCTTTCCAAAAGGGCTCAGTGTCCTGCAGCATCCTCTGGGACCAGCATTGCAGAGGGGCTCTGCACCCATTTGGGCCCCAGAAGACATGGCCAGATTTTTTCAGACACGTTCAGCCTAGTGGGCACTGGGGGCTGTCAGGCTGGCCCTTACCACTTGGTAGGCCAGCGACTTTAAAAGACACCGCAGTGCCGCTGGCCCACAGCTGCCCCGTGCATGGGCAGCAGGCACCAGCTGGGCACACAGCTGGCTGCAGAAATGGGGGCCCAGTGGAAGACCCATTCCGGCCATGCTGGCATGAGCTTGATGCGTCATGGTCAGTGTCTTGATGGGCTCGGGTCGAAGAGGGGCATCCCGGACTTGGTCGCGCTGCTGTGGCTGTCTCTGTCGGGGTTTGGATTGGTGCTTGCAGGCGAGCCAGCCCATCACACAGGGCTGGGTTAAAGTAATCAGGGGACACAGGCAGAGGAGAAATGTGGACACCCCCCACCACCGCCCCATAGCCAGGCCTCATGGCATTGCAGCTCACGGGCCTCCTTGCCAAAGGCACACGCCTCCCCCATGGCCTGGCTCACAGGTCACATGAGCCACAGTTCAAGGCACTTGCCTCTGGCCTATAGGGCTGGGGACCACAGCCCACACGTGAGCCTTGACGTGGGACCCTTAACTCACAGCCATCCTTGAGCCTACTCCCGCCAGTTCCTCGTGACCCAGCCTCCACACAGTTGAAAAAGAAAACCCAAGCAAACCTAGGATTAAGCAGCCTCATCGTGGGCTGACTGGGCAGCACTTGCGGGGTAAATAGCCAGGCTGAGGAAACTCCCCCAGCCACCTACAGCTCAGTGTGCCCCAGTGGTGTGCTGGCACAGAGCGGAGTGGTGCTGGATCTTGGGCACCCGGGGCCGGTGTGCCAACACCAAAGAAGAGAATAGCCATTTAGTACTGGCTTTTCCGTAGGCCCAGCACCAATAGTCTTTCTAATTTTTCCATCCGTGTGTGGAATAAATTTTGTTATGTGCACCAAGGTATGTACAGATGTGCACCACTGGTGGAAACACATGCTGCCAGCTGTGGGCGCTCAGCTAATCAGCTGAGCAGCATTTGAATCACGCCTGGGTGGCCACCCAAGTGCTCGGCTTACAGGAATCCCTGCCCAGCACCCTGCACAGCCTTGGAGCACCACGAGTGGTGTTAGGTGCCGAGCAGCCTTCTTTCTCCCCACCAGTTTTTTTCCTAATAGCAATAGAAACGTTTACAGTTCTTCTGCCTGTTTACCCCATATTTGAAACCTGTTCTGTCTTCCAGGTTGTTAATGGAGAAGAGGGCGAATGACAGCCGGGACCGTGGTCATCACAGGTGGAATATTAGCGACTGTCATTTTGCTTTGCATTATAGCGGTTCTCTGCTATTGTAGGCTTCAGGTACTCCTCGCAGGGTTGCACGTCAGCCCATGCTTCTTTGTTTCAAAGCTACAGAGGCTACCTGGTACAAGGGCAGCCCAGCCCGAGAGGCAGCTGAATACTAAGGGGTGGGAGCTGGAGAATTCGCTCAAAGGGGCTTTTAGTAAGAGCCAGGGAGCCAACAGCCATGCTGGGCCCCTGGGCAAGGTGAGGGGGGCAGCGCCATGCTCCCAGAAGGGGCGGAGCCTGAGGTGTAAGGGGCGGAGCCAAGTGCAGTCAGCCCTCCGTGCCACCCAAACTGCACCCTCCCCCCGCAGCTCTGCGTGCAGCATCCCCGCCTCCCTAGGAAGCCCTAAGAGCCGTCCGGAGCACCATGGCGATTTAAAGGGCTCCAGATGCCACTGCAGCAGCAGCAGCCAGAGCCCCTCTGAATCACTGGGACCCTTCCTCCCAGCAGGTCTGGAAAGGGCCAAAGGGGACAGGAACCACTTCTGAACGGGGAATGAGCGTGGGCCTTGGCTCGGGGCCAAGTTCATCCCTGCTGAACACCAGTCCCTGAAGTATTCAGAGCCACACGCAGTGCAGTCTGTGGGCCTGGTGCTTTGAGCCATGAACATAGGCAGGTCCCTGCCCCGTTGAGCTGCCAGGCTAAGCACGGCAGGAAAGAATGTGGGCTGAAGTGTTCATTGGCCCTTGTGAGTCGGACTCTCAGCCCTTTGAGCTCTGGCCTGTCGCTAAATCGGCTCAAATTGAAGGTGGTGATGAGGGGAGGGGAGGCAGTTCAAAGGCTCGATGGAGCCTGGCACTGGAAAGTCCTGTTCAGTCCCCCCCTTGCCAAGCGAGGTGTGCGCCCTCCAGCGCTGTTCGTAGTGTTATCTCCGGAACACAGAGCGAGGCCTGGGGCCTGAGCCCCAACGCCCCTCCGCTTTGGGAACGTCCACAATCCAAACTCAAGTCCCACGCAGGATCTTGCGAATGGGGCCAGCTCTTTCTCGGGGGTTGAACCAAAGTTGCCCTGAAAATCAAGTACCTAAAAGGGTGTCACACGGAGGAGGGAGAAAAATTGTTCTTACCCTCCGAGGATAGGACAAGAGGCAATGGGCTTAAATTGCAGCAGGAGAGATTTAGGTTGCACATTAGGAAAATCTTCCTACCTGTCAGGGTGGTTAAACACTGGAATAGGTTGCCTAGGGAGTTGTGGAATCTCCATCACTGGAGATATTTAAGAGCAGGTTAGACAGACCCCTGTCAGGGATGATCTAGATCAGGCGTGGGCAAAAGGGCCTCCACGGGCCAGATCCGGCTTGCCAAGTGGGTGGATCCGGCCTGTGGACACCCTGCTGCTCCCCCCCGCCCTCCAGGCCAATTAGAGCTTGGGGGCGGGGGAGCGCCCGAAGCCTTCTCCGCTCTGCCCCTGCTGTGGGGGGTGGGGGAGCTGCATGAAGCGTCCTTCACCTTGCCCCAGCCCTGCAAGGAGCCCGTGGCACTGCAAAGTGCCACATGCTCCTCACAGAGCGGGATGAGGCTTCCTGCGCTCCCCCGCCCCCAGGCCCTGATTGGCCTGGGGCTGGGGGAGCATGCCAAGCCTCTTCCAGGGCATGGGTGCCTAGTGGGAAGGGAAGGGGGGGGCAAAGGGGCTCCCCCACCCCTAGACCAATCACGGTGTGGGGGTGGGGTAGCCCCGCCCTTCCCATTTAGGTCCCGCCCCTTACAATTTAGGCACCGCCCCTTCTGGGGTGGCCGGGGGCTATTTCAAAAATTTTTGAAGTGGCCCCTGGGCAAAAATTATTGCCCACCCCTGATCTAGATGGTGCTTGGTCCTGCCATGAGAGCAGGGGACGGGACTTGATGGTCTCTCAGAGTCCCTTCCAGTTCTAGGATTCTATGATGGCCGTTGGCAAATCTGTCCCTGTTTTGAATGACCTGGCTGCCGGCTCAGGTTCCTTTTAAGTAACCAGCAACGTTCTGTTGCTTTGGCTTTCCAGTATTACTGCTGCAAGAAGGAGGACTCCGAAGAGGATGAGGAGGAGCCGGATTTTGCCGTGCATTCCCACATCCCTCCTCTCCACAGCAACCGGAATGTCGCGCTGACCAACGGGCCTTCGCTCTACTCTTCCTCCTCCTCCTCCTCCCCCTTCAGCAAACAGCTCTCCCAGGGCAGGACTCTCTGCCCCGGTTGCTCCCACTATGAGCCCCCCACCTTCTTTCTGCAGCCGCCGGAAGAGCTCCACAACGGGGGCGACCGTGTCAGCTACAAGGCCATCAGCCAGGAAGATATTGAACTGCCGGTGACTGTGACCGGCCTACAAGTGCTGAACCCCAACCGCCTGTCAGCCATGCGAGAAGCTTTCTCTCGCAGCCGGAGCATAAGCACCGACGTCTGAGCATCTCCCCCCCCCCCCCACGCGGGTGGGCAGCTCAGCCAATGACCACACCACATGAGGCATTTTTCTGTGCCATTGTGGCGTTCCGCAATGGCGAAACTTTGAAAATCCCTGGAAGTGTTTTAAAACGCTGAATGTATTTATACATTAGCTAGACAGATACATAGATTAAATCTCTAGCTCATGGGTGAGCAGAAAAATAATGGAGGGAGGTGGCTGTAGACGCTGCAGCTTGTCTGGGTAGGTTTTCTAGAGCTGGGCATTGAAAATGTTTTCTTTTTATACTGGGGAGATTTTGATATTGTGCACCCTTTCATACACCTAAAACGTCCCACCATAACCATCCCCCCGATGATGACTACAGGGCCGTTTTCAATCTTCCAGGCAGGTTTACTGCCATGACTGACCAAGCCAAGAGCACTGCATGGTTGAGTAGGGATCCACAGCTTCTCTTAGGGGCTGAATTGCTCTCCTCACAGGGGACTTGCCACCAGGGTCACTCAGAGCAGGCCCAACGGGGACTATGTCACTGCATCATCTTGTGCAGTCGTGCTGGAGGGGGGGTGAACTTCATAGATCATCTGAATTTACTGGTTAATAAATGCTGTTCTCCGTGATGCTGGCACTCTCTGTCTCCCTCTTTTTGGTCACAAGTGCTGAAGGGAAGTGCCTTGAGGTTAAGGATGCACAACTATTGTAAAGTCTCTTCCTTTTGTGGAGGCCCCCAGAGCTGGAATGTGGCATGCGTCTGGCCCCATGGAAAGTATCTTTTTTAAAGCACATTCAAGCACTACCAGATTTCTGTGGACTGAGAGAGCAGTGCATTGAGCACTTTTGTTTTTGTAAATATTACCAACCCTCCCTCACCCCCCAACAATGCCGCCCACTATTTCTAAACTTGGGAAACGAGGGCTAACCAGAAATAAAGAGGGCATTTTATTTTTTTCCATCTGGAAATTTCTCACTTTTTAGACCGCACCCAAAGAAATAGTCACGTTCTCAGTTGGAAATCACCGACATCGCTCAGCTAAATAGCATTGCTAATTTGCAGCAGTAGCCAAGGCCATGCACGGCGCAGAAAGGGGCTGCTGTACGGTTACCAATTAGCTGGTTCCCCGTTCCCTCCTCCGCAGAAGAGGCTGTGTCTGAGTTTGCAAGGTCATGCTTGCTGAAAAAAGTAAAAACTGCACCATTGTTTTCTTCTGTTCGGATAACAGTTGAAACCCTGCCACCTTGTCAGAATGCTAGCAGCCAGGGAGGTCTCAACACCATCTATGGCCTGGCTTTGGTAGTTTAATATGAGAAGACGTGCCCTGAAGTTAGGTTCTCAATTGTAATTTCTTGATGCTGTGAATCCATACGGATCAAATTCTCTGGCTGCGTTGGAGGGCTGTTGAGTGCTATTCTGATACAGTAAGGTGCTTCCCTGGCTAAAGCCCAATAGGGATAATTTTATTCATTTAAATAACAAACCATCCACAATTTCATTAGCAGAGGAAGGAAAGAGCAATGATAGAAATTAATCGAAAGGCCCTTCACAACGCTCTCTCACGTGGCTTGTTTTTCGGGCGCAGACAATTTGCTTTATGAACTTTGTAATGGCACTGTACATTATTCAGGCTCACAGCATTGCTCTGTAATTGCGGAACGACTCGTTCAGCTACAGAGAATGGACTGGCTGCCAGTAGACTCTGCTGAGCTCAGCACTATGCTCTGGTTCGGGTTTCTTTATTACAGACGTGCTCTCAGCGAGGAAAGCGGTTGTTTCAGACTCATTGGTTTATAACGACTGTATGCAGCTGAACTGGCACTTATACATTTGACCTTGAGCATTTTTAGTTCCATGGGAGACCTTTTACACGTCACTATTTACAACTTAATAGCTTAGACAATCTTAGGGTTTTTGTCTTGGTTTGTAACAAGTTCAGTATGCTGGGTTTCTTCCTTTCTGAGCTGCCTAATCGGGGAAGCATTGATGTAACTGTGCTCATTGGGAATGGTGTTCCGTCTTCTAAGTGATCTGATGTAACAGCGGCTGCTTCTCCAGGCCTCTTCCTTTGTACGAGTCTTGTTTCAAATGCATTTAGACTTTGGATTCTTTGCATTTCCCGTGGCTGTACTTATAGCTCCATCTTTCCTCTTTTTTCCCCCCTGTAGAGCTTTGTAACTAAGCAAGCAATGCCATCTGTTCCACTTTCCTTCACGTGGTGAACTGTTGTACAGGACTTCTGGCCTCACTGAGGGGGGAAAAAAAAGCAAATAAAAAAATAAACGACTCTTTGCCATGATTTCAGAGACTGTGCTTTTTTGATTGGTGGCGTTTGGAATCCCGTTGGAATCGTGTTGGTGCCTAGAGGAGGGGATTCCAGAAGTGCTCAGGACTGGCCCCTCTTGATGCCAGTGTGAGTCTTCGCCATTGATGGCCATGGAAGCACCGTCCTAGACCATGCTCTAAGGGTGTTCAGTTGCGGTTATCTGGCTAATCGTGTAGTCAATACAATTTGTATTGACTACGTGATTAGTTGACGAGGACCACTCTGCACAGCCCCAGACCAAGCAGTCCCATCTCATGCCAGCTCCAGGAGCCACTCATGCTATGGGTCTCCATTTTAAATATAGTAAGAGCTGCCAGGCTCTTACTGCATTTACAATGCAAAGGCGTAGCGTCCCGGACCAGTGCAAGCTGACACTGCTCGATCCTGGCTTGTGCTGAGTCCAGCAGCTCCTGTCTGCTGCAAACAGAGGCTGCTCCAGCACAAGCCTGTTTGTGGCAGCCAGAGCTGGCTGCGGCCAGGGACTTGGCAGCAGCAGCTGCAGTCCGTGGAGGGAGGCAGCTCCCCACTGGGACCCCCGCAAACAGGGGCTGCTGCCGGAGCAGCCTTCCCTATCCCCCACGCTGCCTCTGATGGAGGCAGCAGGAGGGGGAGGCAGGTGACACCGCGGAGATAATACTGGAGGGAACCGGCATTTAAGGGGGCTCCCCCCAGAACCAGCTCCTGTCCCCCCACCCCCACCGCTGCCTTGATGAGAGATAGCAAGAGAGGGGGGAGTGAGTAGTTGATACTCCACTTGACTACCTGATAAGCTTATGACCATTGCAGTGTTTCTCAAACTGTGCTCCACAGAGCCCCAGGGCTCCACAAGACGTCTTCAGGGGCTCCGAGAGGTTGACAAACTGGAAACATCGATAGGTATGACACATACAATCAGTGGACCGCTGGGGCTCCACATAAGTACAACACATACAATCAGTGGACCGCTGGGGCTCCGCATAAATTTTTACGCATGTAAAGGGCTCCGGAGCCCAAAAAGTTTGAGAACCGCTGGTCTATTGGGTAGTTGACTAGTCGACGACTCAGTAACGTCCCTACCATGCCCTTCATTTATTCAGTGAGTTAGGTACAGTCTTACCCCTGTCCTGGAGGGCGCCATGGGGACCACTTAGCCACAGCGTGATTGATTATTACTTCCTAGTTGTATTTATGTCTGGTTGTATTTTCCATAAGGTGTAGGAGCCCAGTCATGGGCCATGACACCACCGTGGTGCTGTGTGAACAGAGGACAAAAAGACAGTCCCTGCCCCAAAGAGCTTACATCCCACTAACTGCCTACTCCCACTGTAAAATAAGTGATGCTTGTTTATATGATCACACCCTATGTTTACAGTGAATCCTATCCGATATCATTTTATCAGTGCCAATACCCAGCGACAGACACACACTAAAAACTCAAGAATAAAACTAGATCCCACCATAAATATGACAATTTTATTAAAATATAATACATATGAGTACAACTTAATGATTATAGGGATAAGGTTCACTGTTTGTAAACAAATATATTAAAAAGAGCACGTCTTTTTGTGATATAAAGTGCAGTTATGTTTCATTATTATATACAATATGTCAGCATTATGATTTTTATAAGGCCTATGAAACTAAAGTTTGATTATAAGATAAAATTCTCTGAGAAAGTATACACCTACATATTACAAAAGGCTTTGGCTTGAGCTCATGTAATGAATGAAATTCAGCTCCCAACCACTATAAAGAAAATTAAGGCTAAAAAGCAGAGCTTCTGGGATGAATTGTAAAACAGGTTCTAGGATCCTCTGGCTAAGGCAGACATGACGGTGTTTTTAATTTCACATGGCTGGCTCTTTGACAGTGTCAGTTTGAAGCGCGTGCAGACACAAGACAATAAAGGAAAGCCCTTTCAAAACAAGTGAACGGTTGGAATGAGAGTGAATCAAATATACAAGATTCTATGTACAGCTTTTGATAATCACATGCTACCAATATACAGTAGTAACAAAGCTTCCATGTCAGCTTCGAAACAAAATGTTGGTGCCGTTTCCCTCTGTTCTGAGGAATGAGAGGAATAAGGATAGCGGTTTTACCCCGGTGGAAGAAAACAGCCTGGTGGCACGTTTGTAGCACTTTTAACTCTTAACCAGACTGGTACAATGAGCTCTCGGTAAACCGTTAAGTCAAACCTGGGAGCATCACCCTGATGTCTGTTACTTCTGCCAAATGCTGGATGCTCAAAACGAGCCTACCCCTAATTCCTTCTGTCTCCAAGTGCTGAAGGCATTAGTCTAATCGCTCCCCTAGGAATGGGGAGCCCTACAGGACCTGCAACAGGCTTTGCTGTAATACCAGTGGCTGCAGAGATTCACTTTGATTGCCAAAGCGCAGTTCGTTCCCGCTTGGTCCTGACAGCTGTCATCTAGAGAAGAGAAACACATGTTGGCACTCACATGAGTGAGGTCAGAAGGCAACAGTGGGGGAGAAATTACAGTCAAAGTTATTTTAGCTCACTTCTTCCCATGCGCATTAACTCCTTGCCTCCTTGGTGGTTTTATTGCTCTGCAACCAAGGACCCTGTGCCTGGAGCTGTACAAACATACAGCATAAAGACAGTAATGTCTGAGTTGAAGTGCACATTTGAAATCTTGAGTGCAGCAGTAGAGTGGTAAAAAATCAGAGGGTGTGACCAGCGGAAGGACGGGAGGAGGCTCAATCCAGTCCCATCGGGGTGCACCACACAGTCGCTCTCAATACGGGGAACTGTGGGGATCTTGGAGCATGTGGGCGAGTGGACAAATGAATGGGAACCCTCTTACAATGAGGCTGCTGAGCAGAGCCACGATCCTTAATGGTCTCAGTTGGCCAGAAGCACTTGCTGGTGCAGAAAAATCCCTCCCTGCTTGCTGGGTTTTTAGCACCCCCTTTGCCCCTCCATGCTGCCTTCCATCCCAGGGCCGCCAAGCTCCTTACAAACCTCACAATGGGAGGCAGGCAACATCTTCCCCAGGTAATGGGGGCGGGGGGGTAGCTGGAGCACAAAGGGGTTACCAGAGGTACCCAGCAAGTCTATGGGGGTATGTCTACACTAGCTCGTTAGTTCGAGCTAGGTAGGCAAATGAGGGCAAGCGGAGTTGCAAATGAAGCCACGAGGAGTAACGGTAGTTCAAATTAGGATCTTTAGTTCGAACTACCTAGTCTGTGCCGCGTGTAGCCGCGGGCACGGAGTTCGGACTAAGGGGGATTTAAAAATGGCGGCGCCTGGGAACATGCAAATGAAGCCCAGGATATTTAAATCCTGGGCTTCATTTGCAACTCTGGTTGCCCTCATTTGTCTACCTAGCTCGAACTAACGAGCTAGTGTAGACATACCCTGGCAGAGGCAGGTCCGGAACCTGAATATGACTCCCAGGTTTGTGCTTTTACTGCAGGACTATTCTTATTCCCAAATCCTATTAGTGAATTAGACCTGGATGCTCACTAAAGCACACAGTTGCTTCGAGCCACCAGAACATACTCAGATAATGAGGTGGTTACAAATCCTCCAGGACATTAGGAGATCAAAGTCATTAAAATAATGGCACTGATGAAACGTACTGGAACATTAGAGGGAATTGACCGAGAAACATGCTACCAGCGTTAGCGTTTGTCTTTAGGCCAGCGTTTTAGTCCTGTGAAGCACACCCCTTTCATTTAACAGGGCCGTCTGCAGGTTTAGAGGCTCTGAGGAGCCATCTTATTTGGACATGGGCACCTGCCACCATTATGCCTTTGCTGGGCTGAATGCAGATTTTTTTTAGCTAGAAAAGATACAGTATAATAATACTACTCTGAGGCCTTGACTATATTTACATGGAAGGTCAAATTAAATATGCAACTCCAGCTACATTACTTGTGTAGCTGGAGTCTATGTATTTTAATTCAACTTGTGGTGCTGTCTTGCCAGCGGGAGGTAGTCAGGTGCAAATGCTCCTGTCAACTTCTCTTACTCCTCATGATTCAAGGAGTACTGGCATCAACAGGGGTGCCCTCAGCATTTGATTTAGCGGGTCTTTACTAGACCCGCTAAATCAAACTCCGGAAGATCAACTGCCACAGCGTCAATCTTCCTAGTAGTGAAGATGTGGCCTCATATGGCTAGGACTTCTGGTTCAACTGATAAACCTTGATAAAACATTTCCACTACACAAACATGACATTGGTATTTAGGCAATAAACACCAGAAAAACATTGCAAAGTGTCTCCGTTCATTTTGGCCTCTCCCCTTTCCCAGTGCAGCTTGATTATCAAGGGGCTCTCCCTGCATTCTAGCTTGTATCTAAGGGCTTGTCAACAGGAGCAGTAAGGTAATGTACAGAGGTGTGAGTTCTAAAGCGTGATTTCTAATGAGTGTTAATGTGTTAGGCATTAATTGGTCCTTTGTAGACCTTGCTGGTGTGCACTGGAAGGTGCCATTAATATAGCATTGTTTGAAACAGTACTACAGGTATAAACAAACAGATAAATCCAAAAGCCCCTAGGTTTTGGACATCTACACAGCCCTCAAAATAGTTCAAACTAAACCCCACACTTAAATGAATAAAGGCAGAAAAATTCTGGACAAGCACCATTCGTCGGGTGCTTTCAGAGCATTTTATAAAAGTCAGTGTCATTATCTACATTTTCCAGCGAGGGAAACTGAGGCACAGATTGTTGCTGTGATTTGTCCAGCATCACCCAGCAGTCCAGGGCAGGGCCGAGACTAGAACCCAAGTGTCCCGAGCCAGGGCTCTGGCCAATAAGTCAAACTGTCTCTGTTGCATCTTACTGCACGGTAGCTAGTGTTTGTCATGCATCTGTGCCAAGTCACTGTACAACTAATACACATACATCGCCACTGAAAAGCAGCCACCTCTGGGGTGGAGAGCAGCTACGAGGCATGGAACAAGTGCCCCCACTATGAGGAGATGTAACATGTTGGCCAGATCTCTTTCCTTTCGGGAAGTGCCACAGGAGGGGAGCAAAGACTGCTCAGCACCTCAGAGGATCAATGCGCCTGAGAACTCACAGTGTGAAAATGGCTTATTGCAGTTTAGCTTAAGTCCCTTCCCATACAACATAAACTGAACTGATACAAATCACTTTTAGCGCTGTGTCCCCACAGGGGGTTATACCAGTATAACTATATCTGGGTAACTATATGGCTTTCACTATACCTGTGTAAATGGTAAAATTGTCCCATGTAGACAAGGCCTTAGTCTAGCTCATCCACTATATATCTTAGCAACTTTGTCTGTCTGTCCGTCTGCGAGTCCGTTTGTTCAAGAACTCCTCAATCGCAAGAGCTGGGACCACCAAATTTGGCAGGCAGCTTCCTCTTGTCATAATTTAAAGCACGGTCAAGGTTTGGTTGTGGCAGGACAATGGGATGTGCCTGGAATATGATTGTTTCACATCAGACAGAAAGCAAGGGGTGTCATCACAGGGACAGTTATAGTGATGAATGATCACAAGGGGGCCCTAGATGGCAGCTGCTGGATGGCAGCATGGCCCCCACCACTTGGTTTCTGGGAAACCAAGGTTAGGGACACCATTCCTGCCCTTCCTGGTTAATAGACATGGATAGACCTATCCTCATGAATTCATCTAACTCCTTTTTTAACCCTGTCTTGGCCTTCAAAATGTCCTCTGGCAAGGAGTTCCACAGGTTGCTTGTGTACCTGTTTTTTAGGGGTTTGCAGTGAAAACACGGCCCCAAACTCTGCCTTGGAGAGCTGATCTAGATTTGTTCTCCTCACCTGGTGGCTCAGTAGGGCAGGGCTGCAGGTCACAGGTTTGTTTTCCCACAGGCTTCACAAGCGGGTCACAGCCACGAACAATATCTGTCCCCTGGTAGCACTTCACATCTCGCATTCGCACGCCAATGCCGCAGGTTTTGGTGCACTGGGGAACAAAGCAAGGGAGACGTTGTTGGCAGAGGCAGCAGGTCCTCCGAGGGACATGCACGGAGATGTCACCTAGGAACGCGCCCTGGGCTTGGAGTGCACAGAGACTAACTCCTCCCCTTTCCTAGAGAGTCCTGTCATGACTTCCCGGCACAACAGTTTTCATGGGTGCTTTTGAATCAAATCTTCGGCGGTGGCTAGACCAATCCAAAAACCTTCCCAACTTCCTCAGCACAGCACACGCGCCCTCCCCCTCCCCCCGCCGTCACCATGCAGAGCTGGGCACTGCTCTTCCATCCCACATCTGCAGCATCTAGGCACTGGGGGGGGGAGTGTCACTCCTGGGGCTGGTGTAGCCAAGGTGAGCAGCCCAGCAAGTCAGGCAACCTCCAGCCCCAATTTCCCAGCCCTTTTGGGATGTCAGACAAAACCGGGCCTGCATCTCAGCTTGTCTTGTGTCGTTCTGAGTGCTGCCTGTGTGTGTACTGATGTGTGGTGGCAGTGCTTGGGAGGAATCGCAAGGTGATGATTCTAGACTACACCGACGCCTGGCTTTAGAAACTGAACTTAACAGGTGTCTGGCCCTCCTGAAGGAAAGGGCTAAAATACAACGAAAGGGGCCTATGGCTCTGGATTTACCTTTGAAGCACCCCACACACCTAGACTATGTCTACATTCGCGGGTTCTTGTGCAAGAACATCTTGCGCAAGAGTTCCTGTGCAAGAACTCTTGCACAAGAACACATCCACACGGCCATGGGCTTTTGCGCAAGAGAGGGAAGTGTGGACGGTCTCTTGCTCAAGAAAGCTCTGATGGCCATTTTAGCCATAGAGCTTTCTTGCGCAAGAAACCCCTACCATGAGTCCACACTGCCCTCTTGCGCAAGAGCTCCTGCACAAGA
Source organism: Pelochelys cantorii (assembly GCA_032595735.1). NCBI lineage: Eukaryota > Metazoa > Chordata > Testudines > Trionychidae > Pelochelys > Pelochelys cantorii. The sequence goes on from CM064347.1 coordinate 10,536,175, forward strand.
GTGCTTACACTTGTTAGAGAAGAGCGTAGCTCTTATGCAAGAAGCCCTCTCTTCCCACGCTTTACTGTAAATCTTCTTGCACAAGAGCAGGTGAGCTGTGTGGATGCTCTGCGGAAGAACGGCAGTTCTTGTGCAAGAACCTGCCAGTGTAGACATAACCCTATTGTGCTGTGTAACTATGATAACAGCAAACATCTTGCGAGGCAGGTTGGGCCAGGACCCCCCATGCCAGGCCCAGCTTTTGGGGTCTGGATTTTGGCCCCTGATTGCAAGACAAGAGCTGCCCTACAGCTGCCCCAGGCAATCAGTCTGAACCAGAATCTGGTCCAGTTTTGAGTTTTCATACCATTAGGGAGTTGCTGTCAGGGCCCGATTAAGGTCTTCGTGGGCCTTAGGCACTCTCATAATCGTAGGCCTTTAAATTAGATTAGATATAAATATATAAGGGAGAAATGCCCTATTGCCTGTTTAATTGTATGTTATACCTGAACATTGTTTGGTTAAAGATAGCAAATAATAAGTTTGATTTAGCAGTTTTCTAATTTTCAAGTCAATTATGATTTTTTTTTTAGGCCCTACATTTCTTGTAGGCCCGAAATGTTTTCCTAGGCATTGTACCTATTGGCTGTGTCTAGACTGGCCAGTTTTTCCACAAAAGCGGCCGCTTTTGCGCAAAAACTTGCCAGCTGTCTACACTGGCCGCTTGAATTTGCGCAAGAGCACTGACATTCTAATGTAAGAAATCAGTGCTTCTTGCGCAAATACTTTGACGCTCCCGTTCGGGCAAAAGTCCTTTTGCGCAAAACCTTTTGCGGAAAAGGGCCAGTGTAGACAGCTCAGTTTTGTTTTGCGCAAAAAAGCCCCGATGGCTAAAATGGCGATCGGGGCTTTCTTGCGCAAAAGCGTCCGTGGCCAATCTAGACGCGCTTTTGCGCAAATACTTTTAACGGAAAACTTTTCCATTAAAAGCATTTGCGCAAAATCATGCCAGTCTAGACGTAGCCCTTGTGTCTAATGGATAATCCGGCCCTGGTTGACTTGCTGCACGGTTTCCTGGGGTATATTGAGGGATTTCATACATGTTGTGCCCCAGAAAGAGCCCCGGTGACTGGTGCCCCCTATTTCACCACAGGCCAGGCCTCAGCAGGGCAAACGGCTCAGCACTGCCTTCTACCAGGGGGCCTTGACCCTGTGCTGCAGGGCTCATCTTGAGGCTCGTGAGGTCAGCTCCCCCTCCATGAGCCCGTCAGGCAAGTGGGAATTCATACTCGCAGTAGTGATGTGGGGACGTGGTTGGCTCCCCGGGGAACTACCCCAAAACCATCGCCACAGGGACAAGATGGGTGAGATACCATCTTTTACTGCGCCAACTTCTGTCGGCGGAAGGGCCCTGTTTTCTCGATGGAGGGTGAAGGTTCGGCCCTTCCTCCCAGCGAGATTGGCCCAAGTAGAGAACAGGAGGGACCAGTTCGACTGCAAACCCAGCAACGCTTTCCCCATCGCCACCCCGGGAAACCTTTGCTTAGTCAGTCTCGGCTGCTGAGCCATGGGCAGAGTGCACATCGGGAAGTGTATTACTGCTCCGAGGGCTGTGTGCTGATCCCATTCCCTGCCAGTCCCCCTCCCTTTCACCACTCCTTCCGCTGTCCCATTACACAGTTACTACGGCTGCCCCAGGGGAACTGACAGCTGCCACGGCCCCCTGGACAAAGGGGGGGGAGTGGCTCTGTGCTCCTGGAGGGATGGGGCTGCTGGCAGAATGGGCGGGGCTGAGGCAGCCAGCTGTCTATGCCCCACCCTTGAGAGCCTCACAGAGCATGCAGCATGCTGCTCCAGTGGCAATTTGCTGCTGCTGCCGCAATAGCAGCAGCAGCGGCTGGGAGCTTCGGGCCCCTTTGAATCACCCGTTACCAGGGCAATTCTTCCTTTTGCCCCCTCTGTCGGCAGGCCTGGCTGCCCCTGCAGACCAAGCCAGACTCTCACAAGCCTGTGCAAAAATAAGCTAATCGAGACCCAAACCCTGCCCTGCCTCACCGTTCTCCCAAGCGCAGCGAGTGCCGATTGCCTCCTGGCAGGGCCTGCGTGCCGCCCTGAGCGGCTCAGGCAGCGAACGGCGCCCTTGGCACTGCTAGCCAAACCCTGATCAGCTCTTGGCAATCGCGCCGACTGAGCCATCGCTGGCTGGGACATGGGAGCTCGCCTGGCATGGTCCCTTTTGTGCTCCCTAAGGCCATGGGCAGCTCATGTGCGTCCTTTGCCACGCCAGGCAGAGCGGGGAAAGAACCTGGCACTTGCCTAGCAGGGACATGGCTGGGAGAGGGGGGGCAAGGGTTGCTCTCTGGGCGAGCAGGTGTCACGCATTCCCACTGCAGCTATTCAAGCAGTCAGGAGTGGGCCCCGCCACTTGTGCATCTTTAGAGGGGGGATGGACGTAGGATGGACGTAATGCCCATGAGAGGCAGCAGAGATTGGGGTCCTCAGGAACCTAGCAGGGAGGTGATCAAACCTACTGAGCCAGCGGGCAGAGGGGGCATTTGAAAGTCTTTGCTCCAGAAAGAGCAGCTGCTTCCATGCTCCCTGGCACAGCTGTGTAGGAAATGCGTGTCTCTTCCCTGTAGTCAGGTAAGCTGCCAGGCTCGGCAGAGGTTGCCAGCCAGGACGCCCATTAGCAATGATGTTACTGAGCACTAGGCTACGGCTTCCCAGAGCTTGCGGCACTTTGTGAGGGTACCGCTGTCCTCGTTTTACTGACAGGGAAACTGAGGCACAGAACAGGGAAATGACCTGCCAATGCTAATGCAGCAAAGGTGGGAACAGAACCAAGGTCTCTTTGCTCCTAATCTGGTGCCCTGTCTGCTAGAGCAGTGTTTCTTAAACTTTTTAAGACCGAGGAACACCAAACAATAATTTTTTTTATGCAGAACACCAAGGATTTATTGTTGAGCAAACAAAAAAAAGTCGCCTACCCCTTTAAGGGTGGCCATTTTGAACTCTGTTCTCCGCAGCACACCTCCGACTGCCCCTTTAAGAAACACTGCGCTAGAGCCTCCTGCTTCTCGCCTGAGTGACGCTTCCTCTCATCCATTAGTCCCCTGCTGTTCCCAGATGACCTGCCACCCCGGAATACACCCTAGCCCTCAGCAGCCCCAGTTCCAACAGGCTGCACTTTACCTCAGACCAGGGGGTCGTGTACCACTTGAAGCAAGGCCGCTCAAAGCAGGTGGTTTCCTCTATGGGCTTCTTGGTGACGTCGCAGTCGGTGGGGTTCCGCGTTTTGATTTTCCCGTTGACGATCTCCAAGCACAGCACGATCCTCTTCTTCACCCCCCGGCCACACGTGGTGTTGCACTGCCGCAGGCGGAAGCCAGACAAAGAGAGACACCAGCGTGAAGAGTGGGAGAGACGGCCGCTGTCCCGTGACCTCAGGCAGAGCAGCCCTAAGCGCAATGTGCTCCCAGACCGGGCTGGTCACACGCCTTGCCCCAAGGGAGCCGTTTCTCCCATTGCTGCACCACCGAGAGGAGAACGCCTCCACACAGCCACTAGTCTGCCAGGGTCCCGCTCAGGCACTGCCCCACCCACTGCCAGCAGCACCAGGGAGCAAGGGATGGAGTCGCACCGGTTCTAGCAAGGAAGCCCTGTGGGCCCCTTGAGATCACTAGCGTTATCCCCACTCGGGGAGCCTGAGGCCTTGTTCCCTGGTATGGATGGGACGGCTGACCCCACCGGCTGAGTTGGGTCGGCTCTTACCCTTTCCCAGTCCTGTGCCAGCCAGTGGGTGGGGCAGTTCTTGTCCCCACAGGGGTGGATCGCAAGCGGCTTGGTCTCCAGGTTGCACTGGGATTCTGGCACCACCCGGCCATCGCTGGTTTTACAGTACACGTGCCGGATCATCCTCCCCTGCCCGCAGCTACCGCTGCACTGAAACGAAAAGAGCAGAGAGGAGCTGGTGAGTAGGGGGAGGGGCCAAACACCCCATGCTCCTGCGAGCGGCCCCGCTCCCTTCTTCAAACACACAGCGGTTGGGACGCCCTTCATGAAACCCTCTTCTGGCCTAGGCCATAGCAATGTGGGCGGGAATCCTGCAGGGATGGCAGCCAGGAGCTCTGAGCCCAGGCTCCGAGGAGACTGCCTCCTTTGCCCCTCCTCAGTGGTCAGCCTGGGGGCCCTTTATGGTGTCCCAAACACCCCACAAAATCTTGGCCAGAGCGCTTAGGTGACTTTCCTATGGCCATACAGGGAGCCGGTAGCAGGGCCAGTGTCCCAGCCCACAGCCTGACCTACAAGACCACCTTCCGTTCAAAACCAGCCCCCGGCATGGACTGCTGGTGAACTCAGCCAAGAAGCAACTTCTGCCCGTGAGCCAAAGTCTCCACATCTCTGGCCAGGACCATTTTATTTTCAAACATGAGGCAACGGATCGGCATATGCACCTGACCCGCCAGACTCTGCCAGCCCTGCTCATGGTGCGGCCCACAGTGGGATGTCAGGGAGCAAGGCAGAATACAGCACAATTTGAGAGTCCTGGTTGTCAGTGCAGCCTGGGGAGATGCTGTTTGGGTCATCCCTAAACTCGTCTCCAGTCACCGGCAGGACACAGGCCACCAGGCAAAGTGTTCTGCCTTCAGTAGAGGAAACAGGTGGCAGCTTTCAAAGAGAGGATGAAAATCAGGTAACTGGTTACAAATATATCCCCTGCATTTAAGGGGGAAAAATGCCCCTCACAGGTATTGTCTAGAGCTATATTTTAAACACCCAGCACTCCCCACGTTCTTTTGTTGAAGTTCTTTAAGGAGATGTGCTACCTCGCCGAGTGCAGCTGTTGCCATGGAGATCATTTATTTTTAGACAATGCCAATGACTCAAAATCAGTGTAAAAATAACTCGGGAACAAGGTCCATGTGACACAAATACACGACACCTTTTTTTTTCCAGAAAGTTTTTTTTTTTTCCAGGGGGATAGGGCGGAGGGTTGTTTTGAAATCGCAGGAACGTCGATGACATCGAGCAAAGATTATACCCAGAGCAGGCTGAGAGACCCTGTGACCTTCCTGCATTGGATGGCAAATGCTAAAGGTCTCCAAGAGTCTCGGGACTGGCTCCAGCCTCCTACGTCTCACCTGCACGGGGAGATCTTTGTACTGGAGGAAGCAAAATGAGGGTCTAGATCATTAGCATGGCTCTTTAACCTGAACCCTGCATCAAAACACTCCTAAACTAAGAGGAAGTTTGGTTCTGGAGCAGAACTTTGCAACAGGACCAGCCAACATGTTAACGACGGGCTTTCGCTTGTGCATGGAGGCGGCAGTGCATCAGCAGTGCATCTCTCGCTTAACTGAACATCACAGCAATGCTCAGGAAAGGGCTTGCAGGGAGATCAAGCGAAAACACGCACAACGAGGAAGCTGGACTCGAATCTGTGGCTCACATTTTCCACTAGCTAAAATCCACACTCCATGCTGTCACACTGTAAACTCAAGAGAGGGCCGTGCTTTTCTGCCCTTGTAAAATGGAGATTCCTGAACGCCACTGCTTGTGCACTGGGGCAGCCTCCTGTGGCGTGGGAGATCTCCTCCCACAGGTTCACAACCAAGTGCCTCCCCCATGGGCCACAGCTGTAAGACTGAGCAGAGGAAGGTAAGTTAGTGGCCTTTCCTGGCTCTATTGGTTGAGCGAGCAAGCCCCTCCCCTTAAATGACCATTGGTCTACAAAGTGTAAAACACTTAGGAGCTCTCTATGATCAGGATAGGAAACCTGGTCCATTGCTTTGTCTCTCTCACTCCCCCAGCAACGTTCACCGCATCACTTCCTCCAGCCAGTACCACCAAGAGACCAGCCTGCGGGGTAGGGGAATGGTCCTTTCCCACTTGCTCTGAGCAGAGAACAGTCTAAAGCAGGGCTACTCAACACACGGCCCATGGTGCGGTTTGGGTTTACATGGGGCTCAACATGCGGCCCGTGGGTGGGATCCTTTGAACATGGCCTCCACTGGGAACACGCGCCACAACGGTGACTCAATATAATGGTCTTCTGTTGCTATGCGTTTTAGTAGTTCAGGTCCTGGACTGTCATTGCTCATTAAAAGTGCTGTCATATGGGTGGAAATTGGGTAAATATTGCATTTTATTAGTATCAGCAGAACAGACTTAAATGGGGCCTGTGTGTTGTACAGTCTTGCCTTAATCTTTGTATTCATGCCCGTCAGTGTGAAAGAAGTTATTTGCGTATATATTTGCATGTACATGCAACCACACTTAAGTTGCAGCCTTTGAGTTGCATTGTGGCCCCAAAGCTGTGAATATCATTGTGGCCCCAGGGGCTTCCAAAGTTGAGTAGCCCAGGTCTGAAGTAACAGCAGCACAGGTGCTCCTCTTCCTTCCAAAACCCTCCCCAACAAATTCCCCTTTCAGAGTTGAGGCAGAACCCAACACAAGGGCTCTGTGCCCAGAGTGTGAGAGGCTGCCCCTCTCTCCCATGGGACAGAGACGGGAGAGCACTGCTAGATCTCCTCAGACCATGTGAGATTAGCTTTGCTCACTACAGCGCTTAAAAAGACAAACAGGCAATTATTTTGGGGAGAAAGAACTGGCAATTATTACTACAAAAACTTGGCTGCCTGATTGAATACTACCAGGATGAACATGACCTAAAAGAAAAAGGTTGTGATTGGGCTGGAAATGGTGAATTCTCTTTGCTAATAGCAGCAAGCCTTTAGACTGACGGCTGCTGTGAGCTTGTTTTTGTTCAGACACGAGGCCATGTCCATGTACATGCCCCTGTTGACCCCAGTTCTCCATAGGGTCACAAGGTTTCCGAGTCAGCGAATTGGACAGCAGAAAATACACCATGTGACCTAGTTACCAGCCAATCACACAGGTGGACAGCCAACCGCTTATTCAGGGCGCGGAATTTGTGAGCGACCCGTTGGCTGAGATGGGTTGGCCCAAACGGAACCACACATGTTCCTCTTCCAGGGCTGAGTTCTGCTCTCCATTGCAAGGTCAACGAGAGGGCCCTTGGGGAACAGAGGCTAGAATTTGGGCCAAGGTCTGCAGAGGTTGCAAAGGAAACAGCCTGGCGTCACTGAATAAATCGTTGGCCTGGCTCTTGTTTGCCACTCACTCAGAGAGGGGAGTAGTAGACATCACCTATTCACGGTTGGGGGGATCTGTGACAAAATCACTCAGATGCAGCTGCTGCGGAGGGTTGGTTTTCATGCTAGCTTTCCATATTTGAGCTGGCAGAGGGAGGGAAAATCCCACCATCTGTAGTGGCTGCTTCTCCTTCAGCTTTGGCACATCTCAAGGGCAGGCCAAACCATCTGCCATTCACAAGTACCTGGCTGCAGAAACTTCCCCCTTCCCTTGGCAGACTCTGCCCCCACTAGGAGTGAGAGCCCGCAGAAGGGATCGTAAGTTTCTTTGCTTGTGGGAACAGAGCTGCTCAGCTGTTTCTTCAAGCAAGATGCTGCGGGACAGGGAGATGGAGAGTTTTCCACCCTCCCCACCACAGTGGTTCTAGCCCATGGGCTGACTCTGAATGGCAGCCGATAACAGCAGGTAGGTACAGGGAACTGTTGTAAATAAGGGCTTCGATTGTTCAGCCACGAGGACCTTGCAAGGCAGGAAGAGGCTGGGAATGTGGACCAGTCAGTTGGACTTGGGACCTGCACTTTTACACAGGACTCCTGGAGTCTCTCCTTCCAGGCCCGGAGGTGGCTCCAGGGGAAAAGGAATCATTTGTGCAGTGCAAAATTTGCGCTGGCCAAGCTCAGGCCTGTGATGACCGCCGTAATCATCTCCCTGCGTGCTCTCCATCGCACTGGCTCCCAGAGCCAGGGCAAGAACTCGGCAGCTGGGCGTTTGCTCAGGTTGGAGATGAGGCTGTTGCTGGAAGGCGGCAAGCCCAGATCTCTGAGCTCAAGCAAGTTCAAAGCCCTAGCTCGGTGTAAGTGTGGGTTTGCCAATGGCAAGAATATTTGCCACAGACCCCACGGCCTTGCCTCACGAAAAGCTTTGGAACAAAGGCCGGTCTTAGGTATTGGCAAGGGAGACAAATATGGGGGAGGCACTGGCTGAGCCACACAGACAAGCAGGCCCTGACACAAATGGAGCATTTGGGTTTCAGAGCCGCTTCGCAGCACTCGTGAAGTCTATGCGCCACCGTCTGCCCGCACGGGACATGCCCGGCTTTGGTCTTGCACGCCCCCCCCCCCCCCGATTCCAGTGCATGCCACAAACCAGAGAGGGACTGTTGTGCTCAGGCTTGTGGCTGCTGTCCATGCTGTTAAAACGCCGGCTGTATCTACACAGCCACGGCAGCGCTTTACACTGGAAGTGTGGGCATGGCACGAGTGCAGGGAGAGAGCTCTCCCAGCGTTCTGTGACACCCACCTCCACAAAGGGAGCAGCTAACAGTGATGGGGTCACAGGTCCCAGCCCTGTAGCCTGCTTCACACCGGCGCTTTCCAGTGCTGTAACTTGTAGCACTCGGGGGGGCAGGGTGTTTTTTCACACCCCTGAGCCAGAAAGTTACAACACTGTAAAGTGCCAGTGTCGAATGTGTCCGCCTGTCCTGCTCCCGCGGGACATTCTGGGCCAGGAAGAGCATTTCCCGGGCCAGGATGCCCAGGCACTGAGTGGAGAGGTTTGACTCTTGCCACTCATACGTGACTCCTCCATCATGGATGGGCTCTGAATGCCGGTACCCTGCCCTCTCCAGCCAGAAGGGCGGCGGGCTGAGAAACATTTCCAGCACAGAGCGCCTTACAGGCATCAGCACTCCGGTGAGGAAAGGGTTGCACTGGCCATGCACTACTGTTGTGAGGCAGTGTGGTCTAGTGGTCAGAGGGGCGGATTGAGACTCAGGAGACCACAGATCTCATCCTGCTTTAGTCACTGCACACGGTGTTGCCACCACATCCCTGAGGTTCCTCATCTGTAAAGTGCAACTGACGATGCCTGAGCCCTTGTGAAGGGCTTTGGAGCCCTGCAAAGCCTTCTTAAACCCACCCTGCAGTCAGGGCTGAAGGAAAGCTTCATCCTGCTGTCACTCCACTGAGTCCTCACCCACGGTGGCAGGGAAGGTCTGTGACTGTGCATTTGGGCTCAGATTCCCACTCTCCTGCTGTAACCATTAGACCTCAGATAACAGGGGAAGGAAGGGGGGGGTCTCTGCCCTTCTCCTGTCTGAGCCAGGGGTGTAGCGAGAAGGGGACACTTGGGAGGGCCCCTACTTCAGGTGGGTGAGCAATGAGGGGGAGGGGAGGGGAGGCGATCAGGAGGGATTAGGCCACCTACCCCCCAGCTGGGCTTGGAGTGGGGCATGGACACGCTGACCAGGAGACCCTGGGCCACAGGGACGCAGCTGGAGAGCAGAGTCCACCTGTAGGGGCTCACCCTGTTCCGCTGGCCTGTCACTCCAGCCCGAGTGCAGGTTCTAGCCCTGCTCCTCTCGCTACCTGGCCGAGCAGGGTAAGCCCTGAGCCCCCATCCCACTCCCCAGGTGGGCTGCTGGAGCGGGGTGAGCCCTGGGGCACTAGGGGAGCTGAGGGGTGGGCCTGGCTGTGAAGTGGGTGGGCCACAGCCCACTCCGGCTCACAGTGGTTACGCTCCCTCAGCCAAACTCGCTCCCTGGGGCTGGCTGCGCCGCTGGCAGCAGAATTTGGCCTGTGGACCGCAATGGAGCACAGCCACCTCTTCCCCTGCAAGCAGCCGATACGACTGATGGACTGGGATCCTGCACTGCCCTCCCCCCCGAGGTCACTCACCGGTCCCCAGTCAGACACGGTCCACTGCCGGTCGCAGGGGGGCCCGGTGCAGTTCTTCTCAGCCAGCGGCTTGGTGTTCACGTCACACAGTTTCTCGTCTTCCGAGCACCGGATGTCCCTGGTCACCACGCTCCTCTCGCCGCACCGCGCCGCACACTGGTGGGGCACAGAGTGGAATGGGCCAGTGTCAGCAGCATCCAGGGACAGCCCCAGCCATAGCTACTTTCTGCTCTCGCCCCCCGCCAGGGAGGAGGCCCACGTGGACCCGGCAGCAGCCAAGGCAACTGGTTTAAGGTATCTTTTATGATGGCCTTCTCCTCCCCTCCTCCCCTCCCTCCCCCCGCCCCCTTCACATGAAACTTTCTAAAAATGCAGGGAAACCGTTTATATTGTTCTGCTTGTAAAATATTACACGGCAAAGCCCGGTGCTGCATCGGGGGACCAGTTCGAACGTCTGGGATGGGTTACATCCTGCCCTCTTGGGAAACACAGGCAGGGCCGGGAGTGGCGCAGCTCCTCTCCATGGGACACACACACGCTCCCGAGCACTCAGACAGCTGGCCTTCTAACTTATTGGCCCCGTGCAAGGTATCTTCAAGGGGGCAAGATGCCTGGGTTGGAGGGCACAGCCAGCCAGCCAGTCCAGGAAGCACTTTGCTCTTATTCAGGGGGCAGCAAAGATTGCACTGAAATACTCACCTTGGCCCAGTCCTCAAACCCTGCTCCGGGAGGCCAGTTTTGCTCTCACTCCATCAGTGCAACCCCATCCCAGTTATAGTCATGCAGCTCCCTTGCGATTAATGCACTTGTCACTGAGAGCAAGACTAGGCCCTAAAGCCCACAGTTTTCAACCGCCAATGTGCCCTCCAAATGTTTTCCATCCATATGCAGAATGAATTTTGCCATGTGCACCAAGACATGGGTGGATGTGCACCATCCATCTATCCTCACACACCCCATCTATCCATTCATCTATGTATCACCGAACACCCTACCTATCTACCTACCTATCCTCAAACATCCTATCCATCCATCCATCCATCTATTGATCCATTTATCCCTACACATCCCATCTATCCATCTATTTATCCATCCCCAAACACCCTCTCTCTCTCTCTCTCTCTCTCTTCTTCATCATCGTTTCAAGCCAGTTTGGCCCTCTGTTTCAGTTGCAGGGCCAAATTAAATTAGCATTGCTGCAGGCTGAAAGAGAGATGTCTGAGCAATCCATCTCTAACACACACTGGAGGAGTAGGTGGAATTCTGTACCACACACCACTTCGATTTGCTAAGCTGGTCAAACTACACCCCCCTCCCCCCCCCGCATGTGCTCAGTGAGCTTCTCTCTACTGACCTGGAAGTCAAAACAGCCTACAAAATCAAAGAACCTGACAGGTTTTCCGCTGCAGAGCACTGCGGAGAAAAAGCTACTTACCACTGGCACTCCTTTTATAGCATCGCCAAGAGGCATTTCATGTGTCATCTGGGAGAAAAAAGGTCAAATGATCTGCTGGTGTAAACTGATGCTGCTCCATCCAATTCAGCGGAGTTAGGCCAGTTTGCACCAGTAGAGAATTTGTCTCAATTGGTGCTGGTTTGGGCTTAGAAAGGGGCCTGGATTAATTTGTGAGCAATAATATATATTAGTTTTTGCTCTGAAGTATGAATTTTGGCTTTTCTTAGGAATATATAATATATAATTAATTAATATATATGCCTAAGAAAAACCAAAACTCTTTCTTCAGACCAAAAACTAATCAGTGCCCGGTCAGGAAGGAAATTATTCTCCTTCCCACGTGCAGCAATGTATCATTGTCCAGCTGTGTTAGGGGGTTACTTAGACATCTTCTGACACACGAGTTACCGGCCACTGAGCAAGGCGGGATATCTGACTCACTGCTAAGCTATCTGAACTAGAAGGGCAAACTCTGCGCTTCCTTAGGACCCTAGAGCAGTTTGACTTTTGCTGTTTTTCACTCCGGGGCAGAGGGACCGATATGGTGACATCAGAAAACAAAACTTAAAGAGTTTGGGATGATTTCCCAGCAGTGTGAGAGCATGACTGTACTTAGGCATGTGTGCTTTACACATTTACTGAGAACCCATGCTAGATCTGGTCTCTATGACTTTGGTGTAAACCCAAACCTTTTTTGGGTCGGGGGCCAATGACCCAGAGAAAGATCAGCCAGGGGCTGCACACAAGCGGGAAAAAAAAAATCACGAACGAGGCCCCTGACTGAGAAGGAGAAAGACACTCTCCACTTGCACACCAGAGTCTAGAGGGGCCCACCACAGGCTCCCCAATGCTGGGGGAGAGACCCAGGCCTTGGGGGCCAGATCCAGGCAAACCAGGGGCTGCATCCAGACTCTGGGCCGTAGGTTCTCCATCCCTGGTGTAAACCCATAACAACTCCACTAAAGTGAATGGTGTTATTCCAGATTGACCATGAGATCAAAATCTGGCCCTGGGGACCCCACAAAGAAAGAACACTGGTTTTATCATTCAAAGGATTTGATGTTAGAAAGTTAAATACTGGCATGCTGGTGGATATTCTCTGGCACACAACAGGGTGGAGCGGTTGTCAAGGAATTCAAAAGATCCCTCCTGGAGGAGGCAGCAAAATATCTAGGAGGCCTAAGCGACGGGCGCAGCCTGACAATGATTTCACAGCTAAAAACATTCCAGAATGCCTCTGACGTGTCACAAAGGAGTTTACATGTGAACTGGCCAGCTAAGCTTCTATATTCCCCAGACATTGTGCAGATGAGCCAGATTTCTGTGGGAGAAAAGTCCTCTTGCTTAGGATGCAGACTCAAAATCTAAATCTCTGGCAGGAGCCAGAGATGAACTCAGGCTGGAGATCCGGTCTGGGGCCATCTCTGGGCATCCAGTACGCGAGGTGGGGGAAGGCTTTGCCTTCCCAAACCACCAGACATATCCCCACCCACACTCCACCCCCAGAATGCCCGCTATAGGCGTTCTGGGGGCGGGGTGTTGCTGCCCCAACACCCGCCCTCCCAGTTCTCTGGGGCTGGAGAGGCTGGGCAGGGCGGGGAAGGGGTGGGGCTTCATCAGAAGGGATGGGGCTGGAGGTGGGGTTGGGGCCTTGCCTCCCCCAGCCCTGCCTTCACCAACCACCCTGTTTGCAAAGGAGACACAAAACCATCACCATTGGGAAGCTAGAGAGGGCTTGGGGGGATTTACCCAAGCCATGTCTTTAACTCCGAGACCCTATTTGCATCCTGGCTTCATTCAAATGCGTCCCCTGGCACACCATCGATGACACAGTAGCTAAAACGCCAGTAGCTGGTCTGCAGAAATCCTCTTGCAAGCCCACGCTGGGGTGGGTTTTAAGAACAAAGCTGAGACAGTCATGGCCTATGTAGGTCTCCTTGCAAACCAGTGGATTTACATCTCAGGGATTCACATTTACAGCTCTACAGCCCCCTATTTGGGGATCTGGAATCAAGGCCAGAAGAACCTGGCAATCACGTACTAGCATGTGGGGCTGACCCTAGTCACTGTCGCCTGCTTTCTCTCCACAAGCTGCCAGCTCTTTTCAGGGGGTTTACCTCAGACCACTCAGACATTTCCCACTGAGGCCCACACGCTGGGTTCTTGCAGATTTTGCGTTCATCCGGCCGGGTAATATCCGCAGATTCACACAGATCGCTGTAGACAGAGCTGTCGAAACCAGGAGAGATCATCTTCCAGCATCGGACGATGCGAAACTGGTACCCTTCCCCACAGGTCCGGGAACACTCACTCCAGCTACTCGTCTCCCACCTGCCAGGAAGAGAGAGAGAGATTCCAACTGGAGTATTCACATTCTGACTGGGAGACACGCAGTAGGTCTGAGCTTAATAGTGGGTTAGGAAAGCAGTATTATATGATGGTTACCGGAGCTCACCAAAGGTTCTTCAAGGCTATTTTAGTAACTTCTTCTATGCAATAGGCACATTCTGTAACAGGGCTGCAAATGTCTCAGCTGTATCCATACAAGGTAGGATTAGGTGATGCTGTGCATCCGTCTCCTAATATTTCACCCTGGAGTCCTGAGTTCACAGGGACTGTAAGATGCGCAAACACTACCACATCAAACACCACCACAAAACCTTTAGCCCTGGTCTACACTAGGGCTTTATTTCAAAATAATCCCCCTTAGGTTGAATTTATAAGCAGAGAGTCCATGCCACCAAGCCAATTATTTTGAAATAACGGGCCACTTAATTCGAAATCTGTACTCCTGCTTTTCATCAGGAATAATGCTAATTATGAAATAGTTATTTCAAAATTGCGGTAGTGAGGATGCTCCAATGCCGCTATTTTGAAATAATCAGTCCCCAGAGTAATTCGAACTAATTACTCCCCAGTGCTTTCTGGGGCTCTAAGTCCAAGGTAGTGCATCCACATTAATGGAGCCTGCCTGAGACTCATTTCAAGGCTTCCCCGTAGTGAGGACATGCTATTTTGAATTTGTTAACTCAGGAATGATTAAATCAAATTTAGTAATTTCAAAATCGTTTCCTAATGTAGATGTGGTCTTAGAGAGCCAGGCAGTTCCATGTGAAAATAACCAATGTGGTCTCAGTCTCGCCCTAAAAGGACACAACACATTTCCACACACTTGGCTAGTTTGGAAATTGGAAGGGAAACCCATGACTGTTGTTGACCAATGCATCCATAGGCAAGCGTGTGCATTCCCCACCTATGCCCACCATCGATATCATCACCTTCAAAAGCACCAATAATTGCCCCAAGCTGAAAGAAAATACTTGAAGAAATGTCAAAAACAGAAGAAAGAAACTGATCACAAACCTCATTATTAAACAAGCCTTGAGATTTCTCTCTGGAAGGCAATAGGAGGTGGGGATATCACAGAGTCTCCAAGGACTGGTCCCTCTTATTTTGCTATGGCGTATACTTAGAAGAGATGCCTAGGTTACATGCTCCCTTACCCGCTATCAGACACTACCTTTACGGTTTTCAAAAGCTACCGTAGGCCTAATGCATTTACGTCAGTTTTAACTCCACTGACTTCAGAAATCAGTGTCTGGCTAATCTGTTTGGTTGGCTATATAGACGCATGCACAAAACAGCACCAAGCAATGAGTATAGCACCACTGTGGTGCTGCAGGTATCCTGACAGAACCTGCTCTGCTTTGTACATAAACATCTATCCATTAGGAAAGTGAGGAGAACAGAAGTGACTCTTGAGCAGTGACTTTCAACTGATGGCTCGCAGTCCCTGGGGCAGAGGGTCAGGAAGGCAACCAGGAGGTCACATGGTATTGGAAACGTATGCTTCTCCCCCCATGCACCTGTGCGCGCGCACACACACACACACACACACACACACACACACGCCCCATTATCGCTCAGGGTCAAGAATTTTCCATCAGACTCTTGAATCACATACGCAAAGTAATTATCCGGGCTCAATATTTGTACCCTGCTTTTATCGTAAATGTCGATAGGGTGGCAAAAAGGTTTGACTTCCATAAGAATGGCCAATCTGAAAAAGTCAAGCAACGTGGGTCTAGCACATGGACATCACCCAACAAACAAGTCACCGTGCTTGGCGCACACTCTATGGGGTCACACTTTTGCTTCAGGACATAAGCTCCAAATAAGGATGTGGATGCCATGAGCAGAGAAGTTCTAGACACTGCACACTTAGGCCTTGTCTAAACTTACCCAGAGATTGACAGTCTGGAGATGGATCTTCCAGGCATTCAATTTAGCGGGTCTAGTAAGGACCTGCTCAATCGAATGCTGACAGTGCCCCTGTTGACCCCAGTTCTCCATAGGGTCACAAGGAGTAAGGGAAGGTGATGGGAGAGTTTCTCCCATCAACCTGCAGTTGAGACTACTAGAGAAATTCAGTTTAAGGTACGTCAACTCCAGCTGCATTAGTCTTATAGCTGAAGTTGTGTATCTTAAATCAAATTTCTCCCCCAGTGTAGACCTGGCCTTAGCAGTGCCACCCATATGTAGAGGAGACACTAAACCATTTAGAAAGACATGGGCACAGTGGGGTGGGTAAACATGACCTCAACATCTCAAGTCCAGAGAGGTTTTGCCCTGGAAAAGGGGAGCGTACCCCCACATTCCCTAACAGCCACCTACCCTTCAAATACAATAAACCTGGCAGCAAATGTCAAAATGCTAAATTTCCCTTTTCGATGTGTATGCAGACCTCTGACACTACTCTGGATTGGTTTTGTGTTATTAGAGCAACAAGGCACTATTACGGAATGTGCATCATATTATTTTGCTCCTTTTTACTTTGTGCCAGCTATAGCACAACAAATAACATTTCTTTCCCTGCCTCTTTTAGCCCTTTTCCCTTTGGGAGGCACTGATCTATCCCACCTATAACTTGTGTTTCCAGTGAAACTAGAAAAGAACAAACCTTTTTAAAAAATTGTAATTTGAGATAGACCTAAGCCATGAAGTTTGAATCTGGATCAGAATCTCAGCTTCCCCTCAACAGAAAGATCTTTGGATTTGGGGTTCCATTGTAGAGGCAGATCCAAACCATGTAGTTCATATCTAGAGTCTGAACTTTCTCAAAGTTTGAAGACTTAAACCTTAGCGGTTTTATATGAACTGAATGATGCTGTATTTCATTGTGCATTAGCACGATCGCTGATGCTAGCAAAGCTCTGGTGATGTAAAACTTGTTGGCCAGTCTCAGAGGGATAGCTGCGTTAGTCTGTAACTTTAAAAACAAGTAGTCCCATGGCACCTTAGAGACTAACACAAATATATATGTATGGTATCGTGAGCTTTCGAGGGCAAAACCCACTTCATCAGATGAGCTGGAATGGAAACAACAGAAACCCAGAATTTATAACAGAAAAAGAAGTGGGGGGGAGGAAAGGTGTCTGTCAATTGTAAGACTGGTTTTTGGCCAAAGTACTTTCTCTTTACAAGAGTGAAGAGTCTAGGTAATACATCAACAGTAGCTATTGTTTGGGAGCAAGAATGAATCCTTCCCAGCCAATCAACCATGTCACCTCAGAGGCAAGAACTCAGGTACAGGAAGGTTGACCCATCCCTCACAAATGCCAATACTCCAAGGGTCAATAAACCATGTTTCAGCCTAATTCACCGTGATTCATCTGCCTCTGGCCAGTGAGTTCTCCTTCTCCCCCTTTTGCTGGTCTGGCGAGGAGATAGCCTTTGTAATTAGAGATGGACCAAACCAAACTCCAGATACAAACATCTGACCAAAAGAACGAAGAACAATGGTCTCAAGTTGCAGTGGGGGAGGTCTAGGTTGGATAGTAGGAAAAACTATTTCACTAGGGATACGTCTACACTGCACACTTATTTTGGAATAAGCTATTCCGGAAGAAATACTTCAAAATAGCTTATTTCAAAACATCACATCTACTCTACAGGGAAGCCTTGAAATTAGTCCAAGGCAGGCTCCCCTAATGTGGACATGCTACCTCGATTTAGAACCCCAGGAAATAGGAGTAATTACTTTGAATGGCCGCGGGGGAGGAGCTATTCTGAAATAGCCGCAGTGGAGCATCCACACTACAGATATTTCAAAATAGCTATTTCAGAGTAGGCATTATTCCTCATGAAATGAGGTTTACAGAAGTCAGAATAAGATATCTATTATTTCGAAATAATTTTGAAATAACGGAATTGCTCTGTAGATGCTCGCATTGTTATTTTGCAATAATGTCAGCTATTTCGAAATAGTGCTGCTGTGTAGATGTACCCTAGGGCTATGTCTACACTACAGAGTTTTTTCATTAAAATGGCAGGTTTTCTGAAAAAAGTTCAATTACGTCCACACTGCAATCGTGTTCTTTTGAAAAAAAAAACCCGAAAGAATTGAGAGGTTTTTCCAACATTGGTAAACCTCTTTCTATAAGGAAGAAGTCTTTTTCCGAAAGAACTCTTTCGGAAAAAAATGTGTGTGGACGGGGAAGAAGGATTTCTTTCACAAGGGGTATGTCTACACTGCATTCCTCTTTCGAGAGAGGAATGCAAATGCAGGCGAGTGAAATTGCAAATGAAGCGCGGATTTGAATTTCCTGTGCTTCATTTGCATAATCACGGCCGGCTGCTTTTTCAAAATACCCTAATTTGAGATAAAAAATGCTGTTTAGATGCGGTTATTTTGAGAAAAAGCCTTTCTTTCAAAATAACCCTTAAGCCTCATTTTTAAAGGAGTAACGGTTATTTCGAAAGAAGGGTTTTTTTCGAAATAACCCCGTCTAGACTGTATTTTTTCTTTCGAAATAGGGTATTTCAAAAAAGCTCCCGGACGCGATTATGCAGATGAAGCGCAGGAAATTCAAATCCGCGCTTCATTTGCAATTTCGCTCGCCTGCATTTGCATTCCTCTCTAGAAAGAGGAATGCAGTGTAGACATACCCCTTAAGAAAAGGAAAGGGGAAAAAGCACAGGTGCCCTGGTGGCCACTCCATCCATACTAATCACAGCTTACATGAGAGATAGCGTCCATTCAGTGGGGACACTATCTGTTGAAAAAGCAGATCACTTTTTTGATGCGCTTTTGCAGTGTGGACACTCTCTTTTGGAAGAAGTCTTTTCAGAAGATCTCTTCCGGACAAGCTTCTTCCAAAAGAAGCCTGCAGTCTAGACATAGCCTAGGAGGGTGGGGAAGCACTGGAATGGGTTCCCTAGGGCTGTGGTGGAATCTTCATCCCTAGAGGTTTTTAAGTACCAGCTTGACAAAGCCCTGGCTGGGATGATTTAGTTAGGGTTGGTCCTGCTTTGGGCAGGGGCCTGGACTCGATGGCCTCTTGAGGTCTCTTCCAACCCTACGATTCTATGATTCTGTGATCTCAGGAACTTTGCAGGAGTTCTGAACCTCGTGGTTTGTGCCCATCAGTGCTTGGTACTTAGAAGAAAATCCCCACCAGCTCCAAATAACTCTAAAGACGACAAAATGCATGGCCCCGTGAAGAACTCCTTACTGAGATAGTACCTTGGCTGGCATTCTCTTCCAGCACAGAACTCATGGACAGGTTCGGGACGGGTCATGGCATCACAGTACGTATCATCCACTTCGATCCCATCATAACGAACACACATTGCATATGTGGACATCACTCCTATTTTTAAAAAGAATACACACACACAAAATGCATGCTTGGTGATTTTGACACCCACACTGTTTGTGAGCTGCACGTTCCAAAATTTCTTTCCAAATTAAAATGGAAAGAGCATGACCTGAGCTGACAGTCATTAGGGATGCTGGTGGCAGAAAGGGGATGG
This sequence comes from Pelochelys cantorii, assembly GCA_032595735.1. NCBI lineage: Eukaryota > Metazoa > Chordata > Testudines > Trionychidae > Pelochelys > Pelochelys cantorii. The sequence continues at coordinate 10,555,216 of CM064347.1, forward strand.
GTCTGGGGGGAGTGGAGCAATGGAAAATCCTTCCTGCCTGTATGGAGCAGGGTGGCCAGGGCTGGTGATGGACTTTGCCAGGCCCTGGGCAAACGAGAGAGGGTTCAACTCTGGGGCCCCAGGAAGGGGTGGGGCCTCAGCTGAAAGGGGCGGGGCTAGGATCATCCAGCCTTCAGTGCCACTCAGACTACCCTGTGCCTCCATGAGCCAGCCTATCATTTTAAATTGCTGGAGCCCAGGGAAACTGCCCTCTTTGTCTCATCCCGCCCCCATCGGCAGCCCTGAGGGACACCTGGGCTAGCACACTTTGAATTTCTCCTTCATGCTGTTCCAAGGTAGAACAACTTGACATCCCACCAGGACTTTCTACCAAGGCTAGATGTTCAGGGGTCTCCTCATCCTGCCAAGGGCCAGCAAGCATGTTAGCAGGGTCCCTCATCCTGAATCTCAAAGGAGGTTTAGATTCTTATTTTGCTCTGCTCTTGTGCGGGTGCACCAAGGGGCGTTCTCACCTCCCCCTCTCCACCCAGTACATCCACACAATGCGTGTCACAATTGTGCCTTACTGCCTGCAGGATGGATACACTGCATTCCACCTCGCATTGATTTTTACATGCTATTAAAAAAGAACCTGTCCTTCCTCTTCTGTTTGAAGCACAGAAAGCAGAATGTCCTGTTGCTGGGACTTATTTCCCTGCAGCCTTGTTTGCCAGAATAAATCCTGTTCTGTCCTTTCTGGGACATGGCTTGGGACCAAGAGACCAGTCTGACTTACAGGTACCAACAATGCCAGCTCTCCCAGCCAAGTTTCTGAACACAAGGTTGCATGAAACTAAGACCTACCAACTCCTGACACAGCATTCCTCTGCAACAGGCCAGTAGAAAAAGGCGAGGAGTGGTTTGGATAGGACATTCGCCACTGGCTACAGTTTGGGTCAGGTCAAAAGCCTGCCTCACCTAAGGGGCAGCTGTTCATTCACGATCAGAGAGCTCAAGATGATACTCAAACTTTGTGGGTTCCAGGATCTTGAACTGAGGAATAGTTGTCAATGTTTCTGGCCCAGACACATTTCGTGGGAAGGCCAGCAGGACAAGCCAACAGTTCCGGCATGCCTACAAAAAGATCTGTGCATTCATTCCCTTAAAAAAGTTTCCCTCCTAAGATTTTATTAGTTCCCCCATAATTCCAGAAGCAATAAAGCATCCGGTTTATTTTGACTACTGTGCTAGTTGTAAAATGATACCAGCAAACCCACGATCTGATGATCATTCTACATGCGTCTTTCAAGACAAGTCATGGATTTGTCATGGGCCAGATTTCTTAGTAGCATTGCCCTGCTCTGATCAATGAAACATGGAGATTGGGTCATTTGAAATGTGCCCTGAGAGGGAAATAGGGGGAAAGATGGTTGGCACATTCTGATCTCACGGATCGCAATGGAATTACTCCAGATATATCCTGAGAACAGACTCTGAATCAGGAAAGAGAGAAACAAAACAAATGCAAACAACACATGTTATTTTGTTTCCTGCCAGAGCTGTACAGTCGAGTGTTAAAGTTTAAAAAGGAAAAAAAATATGCTGGCTGCATGGGCTTCCATCGTTCCATTGGCTCGGTGACTCAAGTTCAAGTTTGCTAAAACTTGGTGCAAAAGCTTTAGGCTCCTGCAGGGTCCTGTATCCCACAGTGTAGCCCTGCAGGACTAGTAAATTAAGAAAACATTAACCGGTCCTTAAAAGGGAACTTTAAAAAAATAATACTGATCTTTCCCATGAACACCGTGTGGTACAGCCTCTGCCTGTATCCATTCAGAAGGGTGAGAAGTGCATGGAAGTAGCAGTTTGCAAGGCATGATCTGGTAGTGGAGTGGAGATGGGTACAATCTTCAAAAATCCCTAAGGCCCGGGATACACTAGGACCTTAGTCTGAAATTAGCCCCCCAAGATCAAATCTGTAAGTGATGCGTCCACACTACCAAGCCCGCTATTTTGGAAGAAGGGGCTGTGGAATTCAGACTTTGCAGCCCTGCATTTTATGAGGAATAACGCTATTCCCAAACTTGTAAGTCCAAAATAACATTAGTGTGGATGCTCCAGTGCTGCTATTTCAAACTTATTGGCCTTCGGGGGGGGGCTCCCACACTTCCCCAGAGTGCTTCACGGGCTCCGAGTCCAAGGTAGCGCATCCACATTAATGGAGCCTGCCTTGGACTACATTCGATTCTTCCCTGTAATGAGGACACAGAACTTGGAATTTGTAAAATCGGGTGCCCAGAAGTTGAATTTAGTAAATTCGGACTAATCTCCTAGTGTAGACATGGCCTGGGTGTCAATGGGAATTAGGCTCTTATGCCACAGATGCTCTTTTGAGACAGAGCTGGTTCCTAACAGAGGTACTGGGTCTGATTTTCCCCTTCCCTGCATTTATACCTCTGCAGAGTGAACTAAAATACTATCAAGTCAGAAAGGGGCTCCCCGTGGACACAGGGTTCCTCTGCATAGATCTGATTGCAGGATGTGGGCTTTAATGGCTCAAGCCAGCTCCACATGAAGTCTGATCCAAAGGCCATTTACGCCAGTGGGCTTGGATGCGGCCCCCTACACGTTACCAGGTCCTCCCCATCTCTAACAAACATAAAAGCGACTCACACAGCAGGTGATCTCAGTACTTCTGTAGAGGTTGGACTGGGCTGCTTCTTATAACTACCTGTTGTGCATGTAGAGCTGCAGGGTTCGTGGGAGGAAAGTTTCCACCTGTACATGTCAGCAGCACTCACACCTTGGCCCTTTCTTAACAACTTCAATCTGTTTCTAGCAACAAGCAAAAAAAAAAAAAGTATTTACAAGGAGAGCCTCAACACGTCACAGCAAACACTCAGACTGCCTTGGTTGCGGTTGGGTTGGGTTGGGGGGTATTTTGTTTCAGTTCGGGAGGTTTTGTTTGGTTTTGTTGGTTGTTTTTTTTTTTTACAACATACCTGTCCTGATCCCCAAGTAGAATCCCCAGCCTGGTTAGAGACAGAGCTTCCACTGTCTAGAAATAGAGAGAATGGGATAAAAATACCCACAAGTAGAAACAGTTCAGAATTTCACAAAGTTTGCATTTTCTGCTCAAATACACCTGACCCTGAACATACCATACTGAAAGGTGCAGTATATCCTTCCTAGTGATATCGGCATGAAATAAAATATGCCATGTTAATTGCTGCTGCTGTGAGCTGGCACCACAAACATTCCCTACACAGGCATGAGATTTTCAAATCCTACATGCTTACTGGTTTTGAAAATCTAAAGGCTGAAGACAACTTTGCTCAGACCAAACAAAGCTTGGTTTTTAAACATACAAGCAACCCAAGTGCATTTTTGCCCCTATGTTCCTCTTGCTAGATTATTTATAGTATGTACATCTCTTAGGACACTAGAGTCACAAATGTAATGCCATTGGCTGAGGAATTATGAATATATCTTGCTATATATACAAGCATTTACAAATCAAGAATCACAACTTCATTGTATAGGTATGTAAAGTAACATGATAATGTACCAGGGATACTGCACCTTTACAACAAGAAAATCTTAATTACTGCCCTCATAGCTTTGTTTAAACCCTCGAAATTGCTCTAGTGTTTTAAAATCATATATACAGTTCTATCCTGTTATCCAGCTGTCTCGGGCCTAGCAAAACATGCAGCTTGTGTGATTTCTAGGCAGCAGAAGCTCTGAAATTGCCTTATTTATGCATTCATAAGAAAAGTTCACGTCCATTCTGTCACATAAAAGCTTTAAAAGGACACTGTTGAGCGTTTTTATAGTTTCCCTTTCAGACATATCCTCATTGTTAGTCAAGACCTCTTAGAAGAATTTAAAACAATCTCATTTTCCCCATTGATTTTGCCTCTGTCATTTTGGCAAACAGTTGCTTCCTGTGTTTGAAATGGAGCTGAAATTAACATGGCTATTTTTGTTTAAAAATCACAATCTTGGCTCGCTATAAATAGCGCTTTATCTCACCCAAACAGCTTTGATTGCGGACCAGCATCAGCCATTGATGTTAACGCAGTCCCAACACTGCCTTCTCACTAACTACTGCTGTCAAGCCAGCAGAAGGAGCACAAAATGATGATCTTCTGTGAGCCCCATAAAAATGGTCGTCAGCCTCTGTTCTGTCTATCGAAACAACAAGAAGTCCTGTGGCACCTTATTTATGCTTGCCTCTGTATTTTCCACTTTGTGCATCTAACAAAGTAGGTTTTTACCCATGAAAGTTTATGCCCAAATAAATCTACAGTGCACAGCTATTTCGGAATAAGCTATTCCGGAATAGTTATTCTGTAATAGCTTATTTTGAAATAGCACGTCTATACTCTAGGAAAGCCTCAAAATTAGTTCCAGGCAGGCTCCCCTGATGTAAACGTGCTATCTCAATTTAGAGTCCCAGGAGGAATAATTTAGAATGGCCCTGGTGAGGGGAGGGGCTATTTCGAAATAGCGGAAATGGAGCGTCTACACACGCCTTATTTCGAAATAGCTCTTTCGGAAGAGGCATTATTCTTCGTAGAATGAGGTTTACAGAAGTCGGAATAAGCCGCTTGTTATTTCAAAATTATTTCAAAATAATGGAATAATGCTGTGTAGACACTCACATAGTTTTTCAGAATAACGGCCGTTATTACGAAATAACTTTGCTGTGTAGATGCACCCTAAATCTTTAAGGTGCCATAGGACTCCTTGGTGTTTTCACAGATACAGGCTAACACAAGGACCCCTCTGAGACTTGTTCTTTTTAAGGTTTTAAAATGTATCTGGAGAAAGATAACACTTCCTGTATACTTCAGGTCATAGTCTCTTCTCAGTCACACCTGTGCATTTCCAAAATAACTCCTGTGACTGGGACCCCTGTGAGTTTTCACACATGTCACTGAATTCATTGACTTCAAAAGGGTTACTCTAGGCTGAAATGGAAGAACTGAATGAAGCATTTGATCATTGGAATATGTTTGACATTACTCCCTTCTTCCTAATCCTCCTCCTGCACACATGCATGCATGCATATGTGCACGCACACACATGCACATTTCGAGTTTAATCCCCCCTCAGCAGTGTCCCTTTAACGTATGTGAGCTGAACTCAAAGAGCTTCTTCTATCAGTAATGATGTTACCGAAACAACTTGTGGATAAATTAGACATCTCGCCATATGGTAACAGTTAGTTCTCGCCCCATTGAGAGCACAAACATAACCATGGTTTGGTTTTCTTCTAAATGCAAACAGCAGTGAGTTGTTACACAACCAGGCTGGGCTTTTTAAAATGATGATTAGTATGGGTTGCTCTAAGGTCACCCATTTTCCTCCCCCTCCGGGCTTTTGTGTCCACATTTCTGAAGCAAGCAAACAACAACAAAAATTCGCCCCACCCTGTTTCAGCAACAGGCTAGGCGCGCCCATAGTGGCTTTATACAGAATGGCTTTCCTGGCATCTCTTTCTGGCAGGAGCTACCATCCTGGAATCTGCTATTGTTTTGACTGCTGGATTCAAGCAAGGGTCTTTGCAACAGAAGAATCACCCTAACACATACAAGTGACTGGAGAGGCTTCATATTCAAAGCACTTGGACTCATCTGTTTTGCTTTCTAGCCCAGATTTTTGCACCTGGGCAAAGTGGGTGGCAAGTATATTAGCCTCAATAATCATTCCGATTTCACGGCATTTTGCATCTACTTTGCCCTTGCGGACTTGACTGCATGAGAAGCAGCTCAATGGGGATTCAGGCCCAGGACGTTATCAGCCAGCAATTATGGGTCTGATCGGGCCCACCGACAGGAATTCTAGGCCCGAGGGCAGAAATCACTGGACTCCCTCCTCCCTCCTTTGGTTGGGGCCACAAGGCCTGTTCCCATTCCCCCTCCCCCCCCCCCCACCCCAGCCCTGTCCAGAGAAGCCCCAAATGTGCCCTGCCAGAGGAGCTTTGGGCCAGCCTAGCCCCATCCCCCACCTGCTTGGAGGAGCCCCAGGGTAGCCGCTCTGCACCTTCCCTCCCTTCCCCGCACACAGCCTCCCTGCTCTGAGGAAAGACATCTTGAGGTAAAGATGCTTCTGCTGCCCTGGGACCTGTACGGGGCATATCATAAGCCTCTTTGACTCAGAAGTAGAGCTACTGTGGCAGTGGTCCCCTGGGCCCTGTTAAATCACCCAGGTCCCTAGGCATTTATTCCCTTTACCCCACCCTATCAGCAGGCCTAGGACTGGCCCCGCTGCCAGTGAGGTCAGTGGGACAGGACCCATTGAGAATCAGACACCTGTGTATTTTATGGGTACACATGGAATAAGAGGGATTCGTTCCATATTTTGTTTTATCTTCTCCTCCAAAAGAAAACCAGAACAATAACAGGCCAAATTCTGCTCCCCGTTCCATCTGGGTGACCCTTCCAGTGTCAGCAGAGAGCAGAATTCAGGGCAAAAGTTGCCCCTGGGAAAATGCACAGAACCTGTGGTTTCCCTTGCAGACTTCACCAGGAAAGACGCGGGGTGGTCACGTGTGTTAAAACCCTCACGCACTCAAGGAAGTTGTAGTGTTAACACGTTCACTGGTGATGGTCAACACCAGAGGGAGCCTGGGTTTACCTGGACCAGCTAACACCTAGTAAAACAAGCTGTCTGGTCTATAGTTGACCATGTGGCCTAATGAACATGTGAAAATACACTTTTTCCTGAGTGTAGGAGTGCCCTCCGCTTTGCTTTATCTGGAGAGTGGATTTCCCAACCCAGATGGAATTGGCAGAGGTCGCCGTCCCCTAAGCCTGCAGATGAACCAAGATCTCAGGACAAACAAAGAGGGTGGGAGAGGACTTGTAAGAAACTTGGTGTCTGCCCAGTTGTTCTCCTGCTCCCTCCTCCCTTCCTAAGCAAGCTAAGGCATCATGCAATCCAGGAAACAAAACTCCCCTAAGGAGTCGTCAATACTAGGCCCACGGACTAGACATCCACCTGGAACTGCAGAGAGCTACGGCTACTTGCTTTCTCTTGTCACTTCCCCCTGCTGTGGAACTGTGGAGTGGCTTCCAATTGCCAGTGACCCTACAGCATAGCTGCTGATCTCCTTTCACTGCAGGTTTGGGGCCCATCCCTCCACATTCTGCTCCCACCTGTACCAAGGGATGCAAAGCTCCAGCAATTTTACAACCCCAAACTTCCAATTTGCTTCCTGCCAGCTTTCCTGGGCCTCTCCAGAAACTGTTTCCATCAATCAGACTCTTTATCTGTGCAATCCGCCCTCCTCTGGGCTGTAGATCTTTGCAATACACAATGTGCCAAGAGGCATTGGAGCATAGTCTGGCCTTTTCTGGCAGCACTTGCTCTCTCGCTCCCGCGGGTGCACACACACACACCCCCGCACGCGCATGCAGGCGCTATATTTGGAAGTGCAAGTGGCCGACTATGTTGTAAGTCCCCTGTGCACCACCACGCTGGAGAACAAAGTTTCAGTGAAGTGCGTAAAACAAAACGCAAAATGAAGCACATGTCTTTTTGCACTGCTGGCGTCCTGAGGAGAGTGCTTCAGGCCAGCAGCTCAGCCATGTTGATTCAGCATCGCACTGCTCTGGTGGCATAAAGCTGCCCTCCCCCTGGCTTAGTTGGGCCTTTTTGGCACTTCTAAGCCAAACTCTCCACACCAGGCTGCCAGCACCCAGGGTGAGGCTGGGGCACATTTGGCAAGGCTGTGACATTCCTATACACTGATACACTGGCCTTAGGAGACCACTGGAAACTGGCACCATTTTGAGCAGTAGTGGGAACCTGAAGCCTGAAGACACTGGGGTTCTAGGTGAGGCCCATGAGACATTTTGTTTCCTGCTGCCCGTGCACCGGTTGCCAGATTCCTCTGGTTTCTATCCACGTAGGTTTATGGACACACACGTAAAGCCAGGGCCTGCGCAGCGAGGTGTGGGCTGGGTGCACACAACACTGATTGTGAGAGCCGGGCGCTCCCTCTGCAGCTAATCACAGCGCTGTGACGGTGCCATCGGCCCACTCCGCACACTCTAGATATGCCAGCGCAGTGAGCAACACTGTCCTGTCCCGGGAGCCGGTCTTAGTTACGACAATCTTGTCACCCACTGAGAGGAAGGAGGGCCACTCGTGCGGCCCGCTCACAAGCCTAGGTTGTCCCTCGCTGGGTTAGAGCCAGTCCAGAGCAGAGCCAGGCACGGACTAGTGGGGTGGGTGCAAACTACGTCCTTCTACCTCCCAACTCCCAGGATGTACCATGCCCAGTTCAGCCACCTCTCAGAACTGGGGCCTTTCAATGGCCGGATAAAATCACTCAGTCTGGAAAACCAATAACTCATTTAGCCATCAGTTACTATTTTGATCTGAAAATTAGCATTTTGCTTCTGTTCAATGGGCATGGGGAAAAGGGAACATTTTAAGAATAGGGCTTCCAAGAAAACTGTGATGTGGGGCATCCGGTCTAACAGGACTAAACCTTGCTCACACTGTCTTTGAGTGGGGCGGTGGGGAGAGAACGAATGGCACAGTTTAGTAGGTTCTGCTTGCCATTGGGGACTTTTGCAACGGATATGCAGAATTCGCACTTCTCGCTACCGAGCTGGCCCGCACATGGATACTGTAGAATCTCACTGCCTTGCACTCTTTAATGCAGGGCTACTCAACTTTGGAAGCTCCGGGGGCCACAATGATACTCACGGCACATGCCAAGGGCTGCAACTTAAGTGTGGTTGCATATACATGCAAATATATATGTAAATATATGCAAATAGCTTATTTCACACAATGTCCTGGTGCTCCCAGCACCTCCTCCTTGCGGGCTAGAAACGCCGACATCCTGTACCTCTCTGTTCCAGCCAGCCCTCCACTTGTGTCTTTCAATGCTCACCCCTCCTGGGAGACGCCTCACCATTGTGGAGCGTGTTCCCAGTGGAGGCCACGTTCAAAGGATCCCACCCGCGGGCCGGCGTGTGGAGCCCCGTGTAAACCCAAACTGCACCACGCGGTGCAAACAAACGGGCCGTGGGCCGCTTGTGGCCCGTGGGCTGAATGTTAAGTAGCCCTGCTTTATGCTTTTAAAATTCAGAGCACAACTGTGAGGCAAGGCAGTGCTAACGCTGCCAGGCAGAACTGAACCGGGACCCCCAGAGCTTAGTGTGTGAGCCTCTGCTGCTTGAACTAAAAGCCAGCTGCCGCTCAGCTATGGCTATAGAACCAACTCAGTCTGCCTCGCTGTAAGTGGTCTAAGTGCCACTCCGTGGGATGGTGAACCATATCCAGCAGGTGTATGGGTTACACTATCACAGCCATTTTGCAGATGGGGAAGTGAGGCACAGAGAGACTGGCCCAAGATCACGCAAGAAGTCGGCAGTAGAGGAGGGAACTGAATCTGACTTCTCAAGTTCTACGCAGGTACCCTAACCAGCGGGCCATCCTCTCTGGCCAGACTTTTCATCTTTAAATTAAAGGCCACGATGCTAAGTGACCCTGGGCCTGTTTTGCAGCAAGTGCTCCTAAAACACTCAGCGCTTTCCTACGCAGCGCAAGAGAAAGGCCTTTCCTGCGCCAACTGCTGAATAAAGCTGATCGGCCTAACACCTGATGTACCTCAGCAGTGTTTTAAAGCTCTTCGCAGGGAGCTTGCTGACATATTTGTTTGTCATAGGGTTGCCAGGTGTCCGGTATTGACCCGGACAGTCCGATATTTTTGCACTTAAAATGTCCGGTATTTTCTGATTTTTCCCCACGAGGGGGCAAAAATACTGGACTGTCCAGGTCAATACCGGACACCTGGCAACCCTACGACACACTCAGCAATTGGGCCCAGCCCCCACACTGCTTACCTGGTTCTGCAGGGGAGCTGTCTGGCACGAAGCAGGGAGGGAGGCAAGATGGCCAGCGGCTGCCGGCAGCCTGTTAGGAGAGGCAGAGCCCAGCCCATCCTGTTCTTAAAGGGGACATGCTGTTTTTTTAATTATTTAATTTTTTTTGCTTAATAACTCTCTGGGTCCTTTTTTTTTTCCTCAACAACTTTGGTGTCTCCCCCCCACCCCTTTTTTTTTTCAACAAAATTTTTTCCCCGTTTTTTTGGGGGCAGGGGGTTGGTATTTTTGGTTAAACCATCTGGCAACCCTAGTTGTAAGCGTTATTCCTTGGGCCTAACAATACTGGTATAAAATAGCAATGACACAGAGCACTGTGATGGTGCCTTGAATCCACAGAGCTACAGGCACATCCAAAGGCCAGTTGAGGGGTGGGGAAATTGAGGCAGAGCAAGAGAGACAAGTGACTTGCCCAAAGTCAGACAGTAAATCAGTAGCCGAACCAAGAACACATGCCAAAGCTGACTCTACACTGCATCTCTGGAGGGTGTGTCACAGATGGTGCAATTTAGGAGGAGGGCTGGCAAAGGTCGTTTGGCTCCCGCAGCCAAAACAGCCTCTGAGTTAAATGTGAACAGTCCTGGAAGTGCTCTAATTAATGAGGGCTGCCTATCAGCCGCTTGACAGGCCAGAATAGCCCAGAATCTCCCTACGTGCCTGTGTTAGAGACACCCTCTCCTATTCCTATGCATCTTCTTATGGCTGGTGATGGGGATGGGGAGGTGCAGGACTCTTTATGAGCGCCTTACAGGGTCCCTGTGCTCAAGGAATTCACCCCTTGCTCCAGGGTTTGAGCTCCAATGCATCCTGAGGACCAGGAACAGCCTCTGTTGCCAGATCTCCCAGGATATAGCATAACTGCAAACAAGGCAGTGTGCTCATTAGAACAGGTGCCAGTTTTGTTACTGGGTGTCCTACAGTAAATTGTACTGTTTCTCTGTATTGTTAGCCCCAACAATAATTATTTGGTAGGGGAAGAAATGGCTGAAGATCCATAATTTATTCCTTACAGGGAATTCCTTTCCTAGTAAACTACTTAACAAGGGCAACTACATGTCCCTAAATCTCCCTTAATCCATGCCCTAATTGTCTGTACATGTAATTGTTAAACATATGCTATGACTTGTTTAAAAACCAAAATAATTTCCTATTAGAGTCAGTAGGAAACACCAAGTCAAGGGTCTTCATGGTTCACGTCTGTGGTGGGGCTGGAAGGGGTTAAAGCAAGCTGGAGGAAGCCTTCACAGAGCCCTGGCCAATCAGAGAGAGGCTTTTAAGAAGCCAATCAGAGGGCAGATTGCTGGGGCAGGCCTGTATATAAGGACCTGCCCAACAAAGAGAGGCAGTTAGGTCCTGACTCCCAAGAGTGAAGGATTAGCTTCCTGCAGTGAGAACCAAGGAGGTGCAGGGGTCACAGAGGAAGTGGCCAAGGGAACATGGGGCAGTAAAAGGGAGCAGAGGAGGGCAGGACAAGGCTGCTATCAGAGGGGGTGTCTACACTGCACGGTGGGTCGAAATAAGATATTCAACTTGAGCTACACAAATTGTGTATCTTATTTCGATGTTATTTCGAAATAACTTATTTTGAAATTTGGCGCAGTCTACACAGCACTTAGGGTATGTCTACACTAGCCCCCTAGATCGATCTAGGGAGGCTAATGAGGGCGACTGAAATTGCAAATGAAGCGCGGGATTTAAATATCCCGTGCTTGATTTGCATGTTCCCGGCCAGTCGCCATTTTAGAAATTGACTAGGCCAAAGTAACTGCCCGCGTCTACACGCGGCAGTGAAACGGGATTCCGAAATAAAGCCCTAAATCGAATTAGCTGGTAAACCTCATTGCAGGAGGAATACCAGCTAATTCGATTTAGGGCTTTATTTCGGAATCCCGTTTCACTGCCGCGTGTAGACGCGGGCAGTTACTTCGGGCTAGTCAATTTCTAAAATGGCAACTGGCCGGGAACATGCAAATCAAGCGCGGGATATTTAAATCCCGCGCTTCATTTGCAATTTCAGTCGCCCTCATTAGCCTCCCTAGATCGATCTAGGGGGCTAGTGTAGACATACCCTTATTTTGAAATAACCCACTATTCCAAAAGGTCCCATACTCCTTGTGGAGTGAGGTTTACAGGGATGTCAGAATAGCGAACCGTTATATTTCGAAATAATGCGCACGCTTAAAAGACCTCCGGTATCCCTAAATAGTGCTGCAGTGTAGACATAGCCAGGAGGTCTCTGAGCTGGGACCCAAAGTAGTGAGCGGGCCTGGGTCACCCCTTACACCTCACTTTGCCACCAGGCCGTGGCCCATGCAGACTGCGGCTTGGAGGCCAGAGTGGCAGTAGAAACCCAGGATGGCTGACCCACCCCCAGAAAAGGGAAGAGAGACCACTTTAGTGGGCACTGCCAGAGGGCAATATCCCAAAGAGGACACTGTGGTCTGGGAGCGACGCGGGTTCCGACCAGGAGCAAGGGCTTGCCAGAGGTGCTAAAGAACTAATTCCCTAGAGCTACCAGCCAGAGGCATGAAGGTGGTGAGTCCTGCTCTGTGACAACACCCCATATCTGACCTGGCTCAAAAGAAGCAGCATGTAGGATTGGGGGTTTTGTGTGTGTGTGTGTGTTCTTACTAAATATCAATTAACAACACTCCTTCTTCCGCAGTTAAATTAAACAAAAGAAACAAACCAGCCTATTTTTGTAGGACCTACACAAAAGCTCTTATCTTCCCTCCTCTGGCTCTGGGGCAATAGTTAACTCACAGAGGTTATTTCCAGACGCTCCAGTCTGCACACTGCTGCTGACATCAGTGACCATGCTGGTGAGTGACAATTAACCACAAAGTACACAGAAAGGAGCCATCCCAACTTCTGCTGCATTAGAAATACAAGGAAAGGGGGAGCAGGGTGAAGTAAGTACTGGTCAAATAAGAGAACACCAGATTAGTAGGAAAAGAGGCTTTATTAGGCTCAGTCCTCTAATGAGATGCTAGAACAGACAGAGAGCAATAAGCATGATCATAACTATAAAAATACACTGCCCAATGTCCCTTTAATGAGGACAGTGAATTTTCCTCTTGTTAAAGTTTCCATTCTTTTCCCTCCTCAGACTGCATTGTGGAATTTTCCTTGCAAATTAACCTCTAGCCAAAACCTTTTGTGATGTCCTCCTACCACTTACCTCACAGATCAAAACGTGCAAGCTGTACCGCTTTAAGTGCAACGCAAAGAAGAGAACAGCACAGAAACAAACGGGACTGAAAGATTTAAAAAACCTCTCCCCTACCTTGCTTTGTGGGTTCTGTTTCCTTGGGGGCTGGTCAAGGTAACGGTAGCGTTGGAAAACGGCGTCTCTGAGGAAGCGTTAAGGATTTTATCGCTGCTCAGCTCCAGGTAGGTCCCATTGATGCTGTATGTCACCACCCCTTCGTTGTCCTCGTAGTCGACGTAAAGGCTGTCGATGTGTGACCCCACGGTGTGGATCGGGTCTCCTTGGGCGAAGATGCTGTTCATGGTCATGTTCCGAGCTAATTCCTTTGAGTCCGAGCTTTTGTCCAGGAGCTTGTCGGTGATAGCGTTTTCTGACAGGAACTCCTTGGAGGCGAGTCTCGTGTCAAAGTCTCTGTCCTCTCTGTCTGTCAGGTAAGCAGACCTGGTTGTGTTTGAAGCTGGAGTGGCGCACATGGGGGGGGGGGCGGAAAGAACAAACAACGCAAAATAAACTTAACATGGGAAATGGGAGAAGCAGAAAGGGGAGGGGCCTGAGAAGCTGTGACGACAGGCAGCGGTGGTGGCTGGTAAGATCTGTGACTGTAGCTTAGACTGTGTGTGGGACCCACAGGGCCTTATTCACACTGGAGGACAGGGAGTTCATAGCTGCCGGGCAGCATTCCCTGTAAGCTGGGCACTTGTGCAGACACTCAGGAGAGGCTCAAATGCTGCCCAGCTGATTGGCAGAGTGTCCCCAGTGGTGCACATTCACACATGCCTCGGTGCACATGAAAAATTGTTCCGCACATGGAAAAGATTGGCAGGAACATTCCTGTCAGGTTCTGAGGAGCTTCTCCAGTTACATGGGTCACAGGAGCAAGCTGTTGTCCAGGGAAAAATGCAGTTTTGCTCTGTCCCCCGCTACTGCAGATGTTCCGTCCAGCACTGAGAACAGAGAATAGGACACAGCTCCCCGGTCCTACCACAACCAGGGGTGGGTGCTGGGATGGGGTAGGCACTGAGGTAGTGTGAGTGCCAAGGAGCAGTGCGGATGCAGTGGGTGCTGGGGTAGCTGGAGGGTCAGGGCAGGGCTGGGTGGAAGGGTATTGGGTTGGGTGGGATCAGATTGGGTGAGTGTAAGGGGGGCTGGGTGAGAGGAGGTTTGGTGGGGGATTCTGGGCAGGAGTAGATGTAGGTGCTGAGTGGGGCCGAGTTGGGTGGAGAGGGAGGGTTAGGAAGTCCTGGGTCAGGTGAGTGTAGTGGGGTGCTAGGTGGTGGTGAGCTGGGTGGGAGGTGAGGGGTGCTGGGTTGCATGTAGCGAGCAGGGGTGCTGGGTGGGGGGCAAGTTGGGTGGGAATTTAGGGGTGCTGGATTAGGTGGGTGTAGGGGGGTGCTGGTTGGGTATAGGGGGTACAGGGGTGAGTTAGGTGGGTGTTAGGGATGAGTTGGGTGGATGTAGGGGATGCAGGGGTGAGTTGGGTGGGTGCAGGGGTTGCTGGGTGGGCGCAACGTGCAGGTAGGTGGGGGGTGCCGGGGTGTTAGTTGGGTGGGAAGTGACAGGTGCTGTGGGAAGAACCTAGTGCAGCTGCCTCTGAACACCAGGAAGAGGGAAACAGAAAGGCAGCCTGCAAAGCAAAAACCACTGTGGCCCCCTGCAGCAGGGGCAGGCAACCGCCAGCCATCCCTCCAGCCCAGCCCTGCCAGAAACCCGGCCCCTCCAGGCAAAGAGACTGGCTAAGCAGAGACATTTGTACAAGCTCTCCGAGGATTCAAATAACGAACCAAGGAAGCAGAACTTGTCTCATGAAAAGCTCCACAAAGCAGCATTGCAAGGCCAGGTCTTCCTCTTACCTTTGGGTTGTTTGCCCTTCAGTTTTGGTTCACAGTCAACGGCTTCTGATCTTTCATAAACTTCATTGGTTTCCTGACCTTTGCTCAAGTTCAGATCTTCCTCGGTGTCCTGCCTTCCAAAGACCTGGTTCTCCAAATGCACCCTTTCTCTGGAGAGTTTCCCAAAGTAGCTTGCATTGCGCTGGCTAAAACCGAGAGGCACTTCTCCGGCAAACTCTCTGCTTTCCTCGCTGTCTGATTCAGAAAAGGGGTAGTAGATGGGCTGGATCATTGTTGAATGAGGCTTACTTAGAAGAGTGTATTCAAATGTTATGGATGGATTCTTGCCATTTTGGTTCCATACCTAAGTGAAACAAATTAAATGACGTTTAGCCGAGAGGCAATGTAATATTTGGCATCGACTTAGATATTTTAGCTTATTGTCTCAGAAGGGCCACTGGTTAGTATCCGTTTATCCATTTTTAATGTGCCTGTTGCTGCA
Source organism: Pelochelys cantorii (assembly GCA_032595735.1). NCBI lineage: Eukaryota > Metazoa > Chordata > Testudines > Trionychidae > Pelochelys > Pelochelys cantorii. The sequence goes on from CM064347.1 coordinate 10,570,645, forward strand.
TCGTTAGAGAACCAGTTAATGTCATCAGAGGGGCAGCTGTGGTCTGTTTCAGAAAAACCCAATGAGCAGGCCTGCGGCACCTAAAAGACTAACAATTTTATTTGGGCATCAGTGTTCGTGGGCTGGAACCCACTTCGTCCATTCATATCATGCATCTATTGTAACTGGCACAGCAGCAATTTATTTGGCAGTGTTCCCAGCGGATACACCACTAGATTGGCAAATATAGGTCCTAGCCATCGCTCTGCCACCAACTGACCCCATGGACTTCGGCAAGTCACTTATCTGTTCCGCGTTCACCCAGTCTGTAAAATGATAATGATAATGATCTTTGCAATTGTCTTTTTTTCTTTCAAGTGCTTGGAGACCTTCACATGCAAAGTGCGGGGAAAGACATTTGCAATAATGAATCACAGTGGAAAAATGATCAGCCACTCACCAACAGTTGGCCAACAGAAATCAAAGCTCGGTTTACCCAGTGAATTGTGTGCGTTGAGTTAGTCACTCAGCTCTTCTGGTCATTGTAAAACCCGCTTCGGGGGGGAGGGGGGAGGGTTCACCCATGTGAAGAGGGCTGGCACAAGGGCATTACACCATTTAAAGTCTCATTTAAACCCCGAGGGGCTGAATAAAAAGCTGCACTCAAGTGTTACTCTGATCATCTGGCAATGCCATGCTGGAGAAAACGGTCCAAACTCCCACCGTTATTTGCAGTCATATCCTGAGATAGTCAGGGCCTTCCAATGTCTTCAATGTATAGGGAACCCAGGACAGAATTTGGCTTTGAGAGTGAAATTCACCCTGTAAAAAGGCCCAGGCACTATTTAATGGATGTTTGGCCTGTATGCAGGCTCTCTGCCCACAGAGCAATTTCTTCCCTTCCTCTGCAGTGGAACTGATAATGGCTGTAATACTGTGTTTTAAGAGTTGGACAGTTGTTTTGTTTGATGGCCCAGTTGTCTTTTAGGTTGACTGAGATATCGGTGCTAAAGAGAAGAACAGACAAACCCTCCCCCGGACCCCCGCAACACCCAGACTTGTCACCCATCCAAAACAGATCATGGAACAAAACAGCACTTATTCCTTAATGCCAGATCTGCCTCCAAAAGGCTCCCCTGTTCTCTTCCTACTGGTGATGCAAATAAAACAATGTACTAGTCAGCATGGGGCCACGCTCACCCCCAAGGTATAATCTTCATCCTCTTACCCTGTGGGAGGTAAGTTTCCTGAACGGAGAAAAGGAAACTTTACAAATTCCTTAGAGGGCTGCCCAAATCATCAAATCAGCATAACTCTCACCTGTCCTGGACTTGCCCCTTCAAGGGCCTGCTCTGCCCACTTTGGCTATATCTAGACAATGGCGCTATTTCGGGACACCGGAAGTGTCCCAAAATAGCTATTGAGTGTCTTTAAACACGCCCATTATTTTGAAATAGATTTCAAAATAACAGGCACGCTATTCTGGTGTCCCTGTAAATCCTCGTTCCACACGAGGGTTAAGGGACGTTTCAGAATAGCGCTTTATTTCAAAATTAGATCGAAATAATATACGCAATTTGTGTCGTTCAAATGGCGTATCTTATTTCGACCGATGGGTGCAGTGTAGATGCGCCCTTTGAGGGCTGCAATGCAAGATGCAAGTTGCAGGCTACTTTTGTTTCTGCTCTCTGAAGCCTTACTGATCCAACACAGGGGGACAATCTGGCCCATATTGGTTCTGCTCTCTCTCCCCTCTCTCGGCCTGCCACATTCCGACTTCTCCCTTAGCTGCATTTTTGCCACAGCTAGAAAACACAGTGGGGAAATGTCTGCAGGAGCAGCAAAGAGGCCAATCTGCAGGAGTGACGTAGCTGCAGTCGTGGCCTGGGGAGAGGAATCCTACCTCCCAAGTCATGTGGACAATGTTAAAATTATGGGGGGAAACAGGAGAGCCTTGAATACCATGTGGCTTGCTTTAACTTAATCACTTGTAAGACGTAATGGAGCCATAAAAAGTCAGGGAGGCCCTAAAAGTAGGAAGGGGGCCACCTGTAATTTATGCACCACCTGTAAAGATCCCCAGCCTGTATCTCATCTACTGTGGCTGCATCCAAAGGATTTGACCACCGGTTAAGAAACACGCAGGAGGAAAAAACCAGGAGGATCCAACATAATTGTTTTCTTCCTGCAATTTCTACCCCTACAAATAAATATAAAAAGCCAGAGCACACCATTATATTCAAGCCTTGATTAGTTGGCCCCTGTGCGACGATATATTCTATTCCAGTCTCATAAACATCCATAGGCCTCCTGTACTTGAACACCGTGCCTGCAATGTTGAAGTTCTTTGGGCTGTCGACTTTGTAATTCCCATTGAAAAAATAGTATCCAGCTTCATCGGCAACAGCTTAAAAAGACAGAGGGAGAGCAGGAAATCAGCTTCCTCTAATGCAAAAGGAATATGCAATCACAGAAATGTTGGGTTGGAACAGACTTCAAGAGGTTCTCTACTCCAACGCCCTGTGCTGAGGTAGGACCAAGTCTACCTACACAATGCCTGCCCAATGTTTATCTCTCTTGTAATCTATTTCCTGTACTAAATTATCATTAGAGATAGAAAGTTTTTTCTACTATCTAACAAGTCTCAGAGGGGTAGCCATGTTAGACTGTCACTTTATAAACAACGAGCAGTCCTGTGGCACCTTGGAGACTCACAAATATATTAGGTCATGAGCTTTCATGTATAAAACCTACTTCATCAGATGAGTTGGAGTGGAAATTACAGAATCCAGCATATATATAACAGCAAAAGCAGTTACCTGTCAATTGTAGGATCAGTGTTAATGAAGCTAATTAAGTCAGGCTGATGTGTCTCATTCATAGCATTTGATGTGGAGATGTGAATATCAAAGGCAGGGGAAATTCCCTTTGTAGTGTGTTAATCCGTTCAGATTTTTATTGAAGCCTAAATTGATAGTGATGACAGGTAACTTCTTTTGCTGTTGTATATTGTTGTTTCTAATATCTAACCTAAATCTCCCTTGCTTCAGAATAAGTTGATTATGTCTTTGCTATTTGTTTCTCATAAAAACTTCAAGTATTTTTATTTCCTAGATGCTGATAACACCTGGCATTTACTTATGTTATTACATTTGCTTTACAATAATATCTAAAAGCCTCATTAATATAATAAGGAACATAATAATAAATAATACATAATACATAAATAATAATAATAATAATGAATAAAAGTGCTTTTCATCCACAGATCTCAAATTGCTTTACAAGTTCAGTGTCATTAATACAATAAGCTTATTGCTATTTCTACTTTATTTCTACATCAGTATTTTGTGCACATCTGTGAGACTAAAAAAAGCAGGGACTGTCATTTACTACATTGTGCAGTGCCTCGCACAACAGGGCCCAACCTGGATGTGGCTTTTTGGCACTATCGCAATATAGATGCTAAAATAACACAGGCTTCACCTGTTATGGACAAACTGGTTGGGTTTCAGGACTGTGCACCAGGACTTCCAGTTTTTATAAAATGAAGATTATTCTTCTCTTAGCACATGGAAATCTTGCCATATTGTAATAACCACAGAGCTTGAAGGCAGCATCAGAACTTGATACTCATTGAAGCATCTGTGTGAATCGTTTGAGCAGAGTCAATTTGCCTACACCATCCAGTTCCGGCACCTATCTGAAACCTGCATTCAGCCCTGAGCATTAGCCACGGTCCCCCAAGACATCAACAAGGCAATTATCTGAGTCATATTTTCTTTTTTCTAAGTGCTCGCTGTCGCCAATGCACTTTCTCTGAAATGCAGAAGTTCCATGGGCCCAAGAGAGAAATTAAAGCGCACACAGAAATTATTTGAGATCCAGGATGCGCATCTGATACAATCCTCTGCCACAATGACAATATACATTGTTCAACAGTTCAGAATTAAAGCATCTAAAAGGTTGCACCAGTTGAAGATTTGGTCCATGTCTGCAAATGTATTATTAACAAATGCTTTTACTGTACTTGCAAAGAAAAGATGAATACATACATACACCCACACACCCACTTACACAAACACTTTTTAGCTAAATACCAAGAGGTTATACACACCCAAAACATCTGCCGATTTTTTCCGTTCTACTATCTGGATATCTCTGGCTCCAGCGGGAATATGAGTTACCAAAGAATAGCCTATGGAAAACTATACATTAATGAAAGGTAAACTTTGTAACCAATAATATGAACAAAGATGAGTTCAAGAATCAAGAGTGGGCACTTCTCAGGTTTTCTGAACATTTGATCCTTCCCAATTACATCTTTTTTAAATGATAGACATCAGTAACCATCATATTATTCATGATGTCCATCCACATAAGGAAGTTTTCCTGCTTCTTTTTCCAGGGGTGAAAACCTCCATAGCAGTAAACTGATGTTAACTTCATCAACTTCAATAGAGTGACCTCAGTCCAGTTGAAGATTTGGCCCATCAACTCTGAATAAGAAGCTGTCTACACTGCAGTCACAGGTGCAGCTGCAGCACATGTACTCCTCAAGCTATCTTTGGTCGAATTAGCTCCTAAAGAACGATGGCAGGGCAGGGACTCTGGGCATGTACGCTGCTGCATCTTCACTGCTAGTAATAGAGAGGTAGCCGTGTTAGTTTGATCTTGCTAAAACAAAAGGAAAAACTATGTAGCACTATAAAGACTAAAACAAAAGGATTTGTTTTAAACAAGATTTAAACCATCTTGTTAGTCTTTAAAGTGCTACATAGTTTTTCCTTTTGTTTTCACTGCTAGTGTTATTCAAGATGACTAGATCAAAGCTGGGTGCTACAGTCACATCTGGTTGCAGTGCAGACAGACCCAAACGCATATTTCCCTGGATCTTCACACTCTGCGTTCTACATTAGAGGAAAAAGTTGAATCAAGATACATAATTCCAGCTACATTAATTATGTAGCTGGAGTCAACATACCTTGATTTGAGTACCCCCACCACCCCCACAGTGGGAGGCCGAAGGGACCAAACACTCCTGTCAGTTTCCCTTACTCCTCGCAGGAGCAGGAGTACCGATGACTGGCAGGGGAGCCCTCAGACTTAGATTTAGTGGGTCTTAACTAGACCCACTAAATCAAACTCTGGAAGATCAATCGCAGGAATGTCAATCTTCCCTGGAGTGAAAGCATGGCCATGAGACCGATCTTGATGACCTATTTTTAAACCAGCATCTATTTGCCTTATAATGAAACGCCAGTTGTGTGGTTTGCTCTAAGAAAAATACTATCAGTATTTCTAAATCCACAGTGTGTGTCATATTGTTCATCCCATTTATATTTCTCATGCAATTAAATCAGAAAAATGTTATATCCAGTTAGAAGATTTACAGTTATACATACTAAGAAAAAGAAAATCAATTGTTTATGAATATTATGAGGGGAGGGGTGTGATGGGGCATACCTACCCCACACTGCAGGACATGGGGTGGCCCGGGCCCAGTTAGCTGAGAAGGCCTCTCCCGCACGGCACTGCCGGGCATGCTCCCTGGGGCACATGGGTATAAAAACCCAGGGAAGCACTCAGTCAGGAGGAAGGCCTCCAGAGAGAAAGGGGCTGGGTCAGGAGCTTCTAGCCAGTTGCAGCTGCAACAGCAGACCCGGGAGAAGTGAACCCAGGAGCAGCTGCTGCTGGAGCCACTGCAGCCACAGGCCTTGGAGCAGCCGGACGGGCAGCCGCTGAGACAGCCCCAGCGACTGCCTAGGCCAGTGAGACATCCTGCGGGGATCTCAACCAGCCGTACTTCACTCCGGGGACCTGGGCTCCCCCAGGGTGGTAGGAAGGAGCCCAGGGCGGGGGGTTGCCTCCGAGGGCTCGGCGCGTTGCAGGAGGGACCCTGCTGAGCTGGCAGTGCACCTTAACGCTGCCCACAGGGCCCTGGGCTGGGACCCGGTGGAGAGGGAGGGCCCGGGTCCCCCTACCACCCCGACCTGACGGCAACCCCGCTCCCAGGCCGTTGGGAAGAGTCGGACCCTGTTAGGTCAATTGTACCCCAAGGAGGGAGCAGCGTTTGGAACTAGGCCTCTCAGGCCGGATATACCCTAGTAGAGGGGGCTCAGAGTTTGGAGTAGGCCATAAAGGCTGTATACATCTTGATAAAGTGGCCGGTACTTTCGCTGCAGGGTCAAAGGACCATAAATGCCCTAAGAGAGAGACAGGTATTCGAGGCAGAGGTCCTCATAGAGACTCGTAATGTCGTGCAGGTACACAACCCCCCTGACAAGGGGATTATACCGTAGGTAGGAACATCAATTATTGATCACAACGGTTGCCATTTGCTGTACAGTTAGGGCAGCAATTGCCCATCATAGACCTTGGTTTGTAACGCCACTCCAGACTATTCATAAATCGGTGCATTGCACACACACACACCCACTGATTTTGCAAGCTATAATACAATCCCATGCAATGTTCTCCATGCTCACACATCTTTACACCTGCCAGAATTCTTTTGAAAAGTCACCCCTACTGGAGTCAGGATATTGGGCTAAATGAGCCAGTTATCTGACCCAGTATGAAAAACAGCTCAGGTTCCTAGAATTATTTTCTTGAAATAGTCTGAAATAGCATCTTGAAAACAGCCTGAGTCATGACAAACTAAACCCTTGGGACGTGGAAGAGGACACAGAGAAAGATCAGAAGGGGGAAAGCCTAAAAAATATTAAGCATAATATCTGAGGCTACGTCTACACTACGGGTTTTGCCGGAAGAGGCAATGCAAATGAAGCATGAATTAGCATTTTCTCATGCTTCATTTGCATAATCTCTTCTGATCCATTTTTGCACAAGGGGTTTTGTGCAAAAACAAGCAATGTGGACGTTTCCTTTTTGTGCAAAAAACCCTTTTTGCGCAAGATCCTTACACCTCAAAAAAACCCTGAGAAAATGCTAATTCATGCTTCATTTGCATTGCCTCTTCTGGCAAAACTCGTAGTGTAGACGTAACCTCAGTGTTTGAGACCCTCATAACTGCAGCTAAAGTTCATAGGCTGTACATCAAATACAATGAAGTGTTGTTAAGAAGGACTATTTAAAAACTTGTATTAAATACTTCAACTAGCCTGGTAGTTGAACCATGGTCAGATCCACTGATGAGGAGAGGAAGGGACAAAGGGGACAATTGCTCCAGGGTCGCAGCAATTCAAAGGGGCCCGGGCTCCTGGCCACCATTACTGCAGCAATTGCAGCAGCCAGAGCCCTGGGCTCTTTAAATGGCCACTGGAGCACCTCACGGCGTGCTCCAGGCAACTCTGAGGGCCTTCTGCCCCAGACCCACCTCTTCTGCCCAAGGCCCCGCCCCTTCTGGGAGCATGGAGCCAGAACTTCCCCACGGGCCTGGCGAGTCTGTCAGCTCACCTGAACATGGTGCATTTCTTGGCTGGTCATTCAGGAGCCACCATTGCTGGGGATGACAAGCCTGATTCTCTTCTCTCTTACCTTGATTTGACCCCAGTGTCATTTACTGGTCCACATCCTCAGCAGCTATAAATTAGTGTAACACCACTGACGTCCACAGAGCGATGCTGACGCACACCGACTGAGAGGCCAGCCACTGATTTTAATGGAGTTATTCCTAATTTGGCCCAGCGCAAGTGAGGCTACATCTACACTACAGAGTTTTTGCGCAAAAAGGTGTGTGTGGATGGGGAATAGGGGGTTTTTGTGCAAAAAGAGGCAATCGAAAAAAGCACAGGTGCCCTGGTGGCCATTCTGTAAATAGCAATCAGAGGTTTCCTTTCGAGAGAGTGTCCATGCAGTCTGGATGCTTTTGCAGTGTGGACGCACTCTTGCACAAGAAGTTTTTGCAGAAGATCTCTTCTGCAGAAAGCTTCTTGCTCAAGAAGCCTGTAGTGTAGACATAGCCTGAAAGAAAAATTAGGCTCTCATGCTTTGTGCTGTACTAATTCTGAGATTTCTAGCGTGTCAAAGATATCCTAGCTTCCTGTTGTAAAGCATTAATTCCTGGCCTTACTTAGAGTAAGAACTAAGACCATAAAACTGAGATTGGTTCATTGTTTCACTCTGCTGCTCCCAGATTCAGTGTAATGAGGTTCAGATTTTGGATCAGCACATTGCTCGATCCTTGCAAGGTTACCTGTATCCTTTAAAAGAAGGGTTTTCCCTGTCCTAAAATGTAAGAGTGACAGTCTTAAAAAACAAAAGTCAGAACTTGAAAAAAAGGAAAGAAACCCAGAAAATAACAGGGCACTTGGCAGTATTTTGAAACTAAAACTAATGTACAAAAAAAGCCACGTTAATTGTAAACAGTCACAAGCTAGGAATACAGGAAAGGGTAATGTAAAGTCTTACCAAGATGTGAATTTCCTTTTCTGTAACTCCCAGTTACATGAGTGCAGCTACTCCCGTCCCCTTGGCAAACCCCACATTTATCCAACATGAGGGTGGAAAACAGAATCCCATCGCAGCCAATTGGCTAGAAAAATGGCAAATAGAGTATTGAGGGCCAGGCAAATATTGCACCCGTTGTAATTTTCTGAATGCTGCTGACAATATTTTTGCTATAATGTTTAACAACCTCACATTTTCCAGACACGCAAACCCCTCGGAAATCGGTGTATTTGCAGGAGGTTCCATCCCGAGCCTGAACCATGAGCTGTCTCTGACCATCCACTGTGGTGCAATGCAGGTCGCAGGGCTTGCTAGAAATGTGAACATAGTCATCTAAGGGGAAAGGACAGAAACAGATTCAAAACAGAAGAAACACAATCATTCATCTTCCCGACTCAACGCTTGTCTGCCAAGCTGGATCACAACAGTAATGGGACGATGCACTGCAAGGGTTGGAAACTAGATTGGAGATCACAGTTCTGATAGCATGATAGGCACAGCATTGCAAATGTGTGCACTGGTAAGTTGTCCTTACCTCAGCAAGTCATTCCACATGCTAATGTTATCCATTATATACACAATATGGCTGAGACTTTGCAAAGCTGCCAAGCAGATGGGCATCTCCGTGGCAGCTTTAAAAAATGTAGGTATGTATAAGCTATTGAACTATAGAGCGAACACCAGTCCCTGGGATTACTTGCAGGAGCGAGGATTACTTACCTGTATAGGGAGCTGCAGTATATATAACCCAAACATGCATGCCTAAATATATCTATATTTGATATATAGCTTTGTTATACATACACAACATTATACTGATTGAACCTCTCTAGTCCAGCACTCTCTGGTCTGGCAACATCCATCGTCCGGCTTGATTTTAGTTAGCCGGATGTCCACTTATTATGGGTGTGGCCTAGATATCTGCAATCCCATAAAGTTTGTTTACAGCCACTAGTCCTGGCTCTCAGTGTTCTGTGCTGTTATTTAGCTCTAATTTACCCCAAAATGTCTTCTAAGCAGTGGAAGTGTTGGCAATGCTGCTAGACAATATTGACCTTTGGTTCGGCAAAATTTGGTTTGGCAAATTCTCTGGTTCGGCACCAGTCAGGTCCCAAGAGTGCCAGATTAGAGAGGTTCAACCTGTATGTGTAAAAATGACATATTAATATATACTTTTATATTTATGGAGATTAAACAAATAGACTAATGCAGAACTAAAATAAGCTTTGCCACTGTATGTGGACAAGCACTGCAAACGCTTTGACAAGCATCAATTTGATTGGTTCATGAGCTCACTTGCATTGTGTGTGCCCCCTGCTGCATTTGCTTGCCGCACATATTCAGATGGCTGAATCCACTGGCAGGAACATCCACTGAAACAGTGAATTTTAAGTGGATATTGCAGAATATTCACAGAAAGCAAAATGCAAATTCGTATTGGCTCCAGAAGCCCGATCCTGAGAGTTACACCCAACTAGTCAGGGAACAGAAATATACCCGCTGATCTATATATCCTATTAAAACAGCGTGACATTCAAAACATCCTTTTCAGACTCTCCCAAGGAGCTGCTTCCACACCTGCTACAGTTCAAGAAACATTCACAGAAACTATCCTGTGATTAATTTCCAGAAGTAAATAGGGTTGTGGAAATTCCCACCTGGCCACAGGAAAGAGTCAATATTGGCCAAAGAAATGATTGATTATGAATCTTTTATCCGCCTTCACATAACAGGCCAAATTAAGGCCTGACCTGAGCAGGGGTTTGGGTGCAGCATGGACTTGTATCACTGCAGGAGGGGCAAAGAGAAGGCATGACTGATCCCTGGCATTTTGCAGACTGCAAAATGGTGCATCTTGCCCCCCTCCTAATGTAAAAGGATAGTCAGGTTCCTGGCTCCACCTTCTCCCTGCCTCTGCAAGCAGTTGCAATGCTCCCCTGAATGTCCGTGGCTCTTACCATGTGACCCAAAGGTTTTCCTTGAGACCCCAGACACGGCCCACTTATGATGGGGAAATTTTTCATAAGCGCCTTGGGACCCAAACTCCCATTTCAAAAGCGATTTAGGCCCACATTGTGAAAGAACAGGTTGGGTTCTATAGCCTGGACTTCTACATCTGTGGTCCGGCATCCCCATGGGTGATCCCAGGCTGGAGCACTGATGGGAAAAGGCGGGCCTGCATTCAACAACTCCTCCCTACCCTCCCAGAACTCCCAGAGTGCTCCAAATAGCTCACTTGCAACGCCAAAGCTCAGGGAGAAAGGGGGAGGAGCGGGGACAGCGGGACACTTGGAGGAAGAGGCAGAGTGGCTATGTAGCCCTGTAGGGCTGCTTTCCTGGCCCCTGGACATAGGGCTCCACAACTACCCTGCCTCTTTCCCCGAGCACCACCGCCAGTGCCTGCTCTGCCAACGCCAGCCACTTCACTGCCACCAGAGTGGGCCCCGGAGCCGGCAGCAACAGAAGGGCTGGCATTGACCTCCCATGGTCTGGCAGATTCTCTGGATGGGGAGCTGTTAAGTCCCCAGGGTGCCAGAGCAAGGAGGTACAACTCGTATTTAGGTGTTAGCTGTGTTCAGTGTTGCAACGCCTGGTTGATTTAGGAGCCTAACTCTTACTTTGAAAATGAGATTTAGATCCCCACATCAGTCAGGCATCGCAATTTTAAGTGCCACAGCAACAAAATACCTTTGAAAATCTGAGCCTTAGGCTCTCCAACAATCATTTTCAAAGCTATCTGGGCAGATACAGATAGGGGCTCAGTGGAATTTTCAAAAGTACCTGAGGGTATGTCTACACTTGCAGCCTATTTCGGAATAGGGCTGCAAATGTAGGCATTCGGAATTGCAAATCAAGCCCGGGATTTAAATATCCCGTGCTTGATTTGCATCTTCCCGGCCGGGCGCCATTTTTTATTTATTTATTTTTTTAAATGTACAAGTCCGGAATAACTGCCCGCATCTACACATGAAATAAAGCCCAATTTCGAACTACCTGTTATTCCTCCTGCAATGAGGTTTAACAGGTAATTCGAAATAGGGCTTTATTTCGAACGCCTGTTTCACTGCCGCGTGCAGTTATTCTGGTCTTGTAAATTTCAAAAATGGTGCCCGGCCGGGAAGATGCAAATCTAGCACGGGATATTTAAATCGCGGGCTTGATTTGCAATTCCAAATGCCTACATTTGCAGCCCTATTCCGAAATAGGCTGCAAGTGTAGACATACCCTAAGATCTTAACATGCAAGCCTGCTAGTCCAGAGTCACTGAAGTCAATGGGAGTTTTGGCCAAGAGAGGACTGTAGGATCCAAAGTGTGAGCTAATTTGTCATTTTTTTTCAGTGCTTTGTGGCTGCAGAATACTCCTTTGAGCCTGGGCAGAGGCTGTCCCTGAGTCTTCCTGAAGGATATAGCATCATAACTATCAAAATATTTTGGCTAAGCGTTATAGAGCACACAAAGAATGTCTTGTTACCAGGATATAAAGGTTTCCATTGATACGTTCTTCCGTTATATACATGGGAGTTAAATGATGAACACTGTTCCTCTCGAAAGCTCCTTCCGGTCGGAGGGCACTCCTAGAATGGGATACATTAATATCCTGATGAAAACAAAATGCAGGAAAGCTTTTTGGTGGACCTCAACTGGCTCCTTCTACAATTAGCCTGCTCCAGTCGCCGGGGCCTGGCTGCCACTTGTCTTTCAAAGGGGCTAATCGTGCAAAGTGCGGAGCGCCGTCTGCACAGTAGCTCGGCCCCTTTTGCGCCTACTGGAATTGTCATCAGAGCACCCGACACACAGTGGCGCTGGTGCAGCTCTGCAGCGGGGGAGATGGGAGGCGATGCAGGCGCAGCTTGAAACTTTCTCGAGGGCCCCTCCACACAGGGAGAGGGGCAGTTCCGCCAACCAAAATCCCCACTTTTGGGGTGCAGCTGCAACCACCAAACCGGGGCTATAGCTGGCTACAATGCTGAGCTGGGTTCTGTTTCCAGCTCTTCTACAGGCTTACTCTGCGAATGAGGCCAAGTTACTTCATCTTTGTGTGTCTCAATCCCCTGTCTGCCAAATGAGGGGCAGTCCTGCTTCCCTCCCACAAAGGGGTCCTGTGAGGTGCTCGAATTAGGGAAGTGATTGGATAAACATGTAACCTTACTGGGTGATGCTTATGCTAATTGGTTAATAGGAGTCTGGGAGCAGCCCTTCACCCTCCCGTCTGCAACCTGCTGCTGGTGAAAGGCTGCTCCAGCTCCGTTGGGCCCACCATGGGGCAGGCTGGCAGCCCTGCAGACTGGGGGCTGTTCCAGCTGGGCTGTGGGATCCCCACCCACCTACGGGATCCCACTTAAGTTGGTTAACCAGTTAAACTTAACGTTTAACTGGTTAACTGACTAAACAGGATTTTACATCTATTTAGACACCGAGGTTACGTCTACACTGCAAGGCTTTTGCGCAAAAACAGTCCACACCTCAAGCGCGCTTTTGCGCAAGTAAATCAACAGTAAAACGGCAGAACAGAGGGCATAACTCCTTTTTGCGCTACAGCTGCTGTGCAAAAAGGCATGTGTGGACGCTCCGCAGGGGTTTCTTGCGCAAATAGAGCCTATCCGAAAAAGCACAGCTGCTCTCAGAGCTTTCTTGCGCAAGAGCATCCATGCAGGGTGGAGGCTCTCTTGCACAAAAGCGCATCGCAAAAGCAATGTGCTTTGAGGTGTGGACATGCTTTTGTGCAAGAAGTCTTCTTCAAAAGACTTCTTGCGCACAAACCCTGCAGTGTAGACGTAGCCTTACAACCCTGTGCAGATATACAAATGTGGGTCCGCATCCAATCCACAATCTGCTCCAGGCCTTTATGTGGATCCGCATCCACATCACGGCAGCAGCAAGCGGTCTCACAGTGACTCCCTCTCAGGAGGAGCATAGGTGTGGGTGAGTCCTAGAGGTGCTTGTCTCTCTCTCCCCTGCCTGGTGCTCCTACTGGGGAGTGGAGTTGGAGGCTCCTGTGGAGGAGCATGGCTGGGGCAGGTTGCTTGTCCCACTGCCCAGTAGGAGTGCCTGGCAGATCAGAGCAGGAGAAGCCAGGGGACTGACAGAATTGCCTGGCCCCTGAGCAAGAGGGGGCAGCTCCACACTCCTGGAAGGGGCAGGGCCTCGGGGCAGCCAGCCATCAGCACTGTCCAGAGTGTGCCACGCCCCCCTTTTCTCCTCCCATCAGCCCCCAGAGCTGCCTGGAGCGTGCCTCACAGCATTCCAGCAGTGATTTAAAGCCCAAGGATCCAGCTGCCACTGCCGCTATGGTAACAGTGGCGACCAGGAGCCCCGGGCCCGTTTGAGTCACCAGGCCCCAGGACAAGCATTCTGCCTCAATCCCGCACCTCCATGGGAGCACGCCGACCCCGCTCCCCAGTAAGAACTAGGCAGGGCGGAGTGGGACAAGCACCCATGTAGAGCCCTTTTTGTAATATCCACATCCACTCCAATATCTGTAAAGATTAATCACAGATATCCTCGGATTCGCAGGGCTCTACAGATGCTGCAGTGATGGGAGCCACCGAAAAGCCAACAATCAAAATGCAGTCACTTGGTTTTGGACAAGATGAACACCTCTCAGTTTCCCCTCTAACTAGCTCCACAGAAATGCTGCTGTATTAAAGGATCATGATTAGTAATATAACATTTGGAACATTCCCCGTGAGAAAAGGATATTCTTACTTGTACTTTGCAGAGCTGATATCTTTTGGATGTCCCAGTGCAAGTTTTATTAGCAAGCCCACTCACTGACTTTCTTCTGAATAAAGAAATGATGGTTAGACATGGAGTTCGAATCTTTGACAAATAAAATCTACATTCCCTGTTTTTTGTAAGTGTTCCCGCTAATAGGGGCAATTCCTTAAACCAGAACCCTACTGCAGTCAACGGCAAAGGTGACATTGACTTGAATTACTATAATTGTTTGGTAAGTTTATTACAGTAGCACCTAGGGTATGTCTAGACTACATGCCTCTGTCACCAGAGGCATGTAAATTAGACTACCCGACATAGTCAATGAAGCTGGGATTTAAATATCCCCGGCTTCATTAAAATACAAATGGTCGCCGCACTGTGCCGGCTCAGCTGATTGTCGGCACAGCGTAGCAGTCACGACACAGATCGGTCGACAAGGAACGCCTTTGACAACCTCTCCCTTATGCCTCATGAAATGAGGTTTACAGGAGCGGTCGACAAAGGTGTTCCCTGTCAACAGATCCGCATCTTGACTGCTGCACTGTGCTGACAATCAGCTGAGCCAGCACAGCGCAGCGGCCATTTGTATTTTAATGGAGCTGGGGATATTTAAATCCCGGCTTCATTGTCTATGTCAGGTAGTCTAATTTACATGCCTCTGACGACAGAGGCATGTAGTCTAGACATACCCCTAGAGGCACCAGCTTCACTGTGTTGGGTGCTATGAACACTTACTAATAGGCAGTCCTCACCCCAAAGGCAGTCTTGCTCTGTGGGTGCAAGAGAAGGCTTCTATTGAACTATTAAGTTATAGTTCAAGCCACCACTGATTTTTTGTCAATTACTCTAGACATGAAATGAGGTTCTATACGTATACGAGTAATGTGAAATGGGATAGATAGATAGATAGATCAATCTTTTTCTGGATTATATGCTTTAGTCAAGCACAGTCATTGAGTACATACAGGAATAACTTCATGAAATTCCATGACTTGTGTTATCCAGGAGGTGAGACTAAATCATGTAATGGTCCCTTCTGTCTCTAAACTCTATGACTCTATTAATTTAGTGGCTTGCAAGGAATGAGCTGATGACTTTAGCTCAGCTCCTAGAAGTCAAACACCCACATCATAAAAACACCCAGTCTCCCTGGCACTGACAGACACTTCGTGTGGTTGCATGAGCAGAAAGGCTACACGTTCACTGAATATACAGAGGGAGTGACAACCTCACCGTCGGAGGGGGTCCTTCCCGCTCAGGACTGGAGCACAGTGGCAGGGAGCAGAGCTTTGGAAGCTTGTGTGTGTGTGTCTGTTCTATGGACAGGCGAAGATGTTCATTCACCAGGGCTTTCAATCCAGAACATTTTCCCAATGACACATTTACTGTGGTGTCATCTACTGGATCAAATTCACCTCTGGGATACAAAGACTGATGTCCAGAGATTTCAGGGGGTTGCCGCAATGTGACCGAGAGCAGAATTCTGTGCCGTTTACCT
Organism: Pelochelys cantorii; assembly: GCA_032595735.1. Classification (NCBI taxonomy): domain Eukaryota; kingdom Metazoa; phylum Chordata; order Testudines; family Trionychidae; genus Pelochelys; species Pelochelys cantorii. The sequence continues at coordinate 10,586,253 of CM064347.1, forward strand.
AGCATGTCAGGCATGTGATGTTACCATGTTCTGCCTGTGTAGTTCACGTGTGCCACTCAATTATTCTGACAGTACCTCTGCCGGAGGCAGTGCCTCTCCTGGGATTTGACACCTCCCCCGCAGGTTCTTGTGCATGCTGTCCATTTGGTCCACTCCCCCCACCAGTATGCCGTGACATCTGCTCCTTCTTCGAGGCTGTTTGACGTCTGCACGTTATCCTATTCACCATGCAGGGCATTCACATCCAGGAGAGAAGAGGCGTTAAACAATTTACACTGCTGAATTAGCATGACTAGGAGATCTGCACTCCAGGCCCACAAACAGCAGACTGGATCCACTGAAGCAAAGTCCAAGCAAGAGGGCTTTGAGCAGGGGAAGGGCAGAGATATTAGGGGAATGGGATCACCTTCCAACTGCTGAGCAGGGCATGTGCTCCTGAACAGTCTGTGCGTAGCACTTCCCTATCTTAGGGTTTTTCTATAGCACCCATCACCATAGTATCCAAGCATAATGGAAGCAGTAATTGCAGCCTACCATGCCACTCTGCCATGGGGCGGATCCATGAAGCTCACCGACCATGTTCTCCCCACCCCCACAACCCACCCCATACTGCACACTTATGCACTGAATCACAGCGCACAGGGAATGAGGAATCTCCTTAGTGGCCTCTCCATGGCATGTCCCTCTAGACCAGTGGTTCCCAAACTTTTCGGCATCACACCCCCTTTTTGATTTTTGAGAAACCCTCACGTCCCCCCCCCCCAATAGCAGCAAAACTTGTTGAGAAAAAAAAAGGAACTGACTGGGAACAAAAAACAAAAATAGCAGCAAAACTTGGGAGGGGGCGATTGACGGGGGGGAGGCTGGTTCGCCTCCCCCCCCCGAATTTCTTCACGCCCCCCAGGGGGGCATGCCCCCCAGTTTGGGAACCCATGCTCTATACAGAGAAAAGACACGGTGTTTCCCACCATACTGGGGGCAGAGCTGTGCAGAAACCAGAAGTGCCATCTTCTGGGAAATCCCACAGTTTCCAAACTGATTTTTGTTCAACTTTGGAACAAAATGTCAATGTTCAGAAACTCCTTGTAACATTATATTTTCTGAAAAAAACTGTTTTGGGTCAGTCTAACCATTTCACTTAGATTCTTACTTGTATAATATAATATAATATAATATAATACATTTCAGAATGCAAAAGTCATTTTGAAACAAAAAATCAAAATGAAACATTTCAATAAGGCTGAAATTAAATGTTATGACCTCATTAAGCATTTTCATTTTTTTCAGTGAAATGGACACATTCCTGCAAAACATGTTTCTGGAATCCGCATTTGCCAATGGAAAAGTGTTCTGTCAGAAAATTTTCAACCAGCTCTAATCCAGGGCCTTATGCAACTTCTACCATCCACCCAAGAGACATAGGCTTTCCCCGTCAGTCCTTACCCAGTCAGAATTCCCATTAACTTAAAATGGGAGTTATGATGGAGTCAAGTGGGACCCCAAACCTCCCAGGTGATGACAGTACCCTTAACCCTTCAGTACATTCTGATCCTTGATCCATACTGAATTCAAACGCAGGATGTTGACAAGTTAGGTTCACCAAAGGGTATGTGATGGGTTCCACCAAGGACAGACCATAAGCATTAGGGTTGTTCATCTTAGAAAAGGGACCATTAAGTGTGTGTGGAGGGGGGGATATGACAAAAATCTATAAAGTCATGAAGTGGAAAAAAAGTGTTGCTCACTTTTCCCCACAGTACAAAAACCAGGGGTCACCCAACGAAATTAATAGGCAGTGGGCATAATATAAACAAGCGAAAGTACTTTTCCACACCACACACAACTAACCTGTGGAACTCATTGCCAGCTCAAAAGTATCACTGGGTTCAAAAAAAGAATAGGCAAGTTCATGGAGGATGGGTCCATGAATGGCTATTAGCTAAGGTGGTAAGGATGGGCCCCCCTGCTCCAGGGCAACCCTAAACCTCTTGCCACCAGAAGCAGTGAGTGTAAGCCAGGAGTGAATCACTCCAACAGGCCTGTGGTGTACACTCTCCCTGAAATTCTGGTCCTGGTCCCTACCCTGAGAGTACTGAGCTAGCTAGACCATTGGTCTAAACCAGTAGGGCAGTTCTTAGGTTAAAGTACAAGAGCAAAGGCAACAGCACTTGCCTCACCCAAAACAAAACCCTCCCCTGCCTTGTGTGTGTGGTGAAGTGGAAGAGAGAATATACCATTCTCTTCCCACTCGCTCCTTCATGCTCTCTCAGCAGCTTGGCAGCACACCAGCCCACCTCTCCCTGGATGCCGCAGGTGCAGTGAATGCAGCCTGTTTTGGTGCATGGCGTGGCCCTCTGGGAGATGTTCCCAGATTTCCTTTGATGACACTGCTGTTAGCAGGTGGTGGGGTGATGCACTTTGCCTCTGTCTTGGAGCAGCCATTGGAAATGCTACCAGTGGCTCTGCCACCATTCCTGCCCTTCCGTTCCCAGTGCGACCCTGCTCTCAGCCGGCTTTAGAATCTTAATGTATTGCCACAACTGCTCTGCTCCCACACAGTCATAGCCAGAGGCTCTCTCATCTCCCTGGCACTAGCAGATTAATTTTTCATAGGGGGTTTATGTTTCCATCCCCTTCCCTGGCTACTGATTTCTATCAAGGAAAAGGACACTCCATGAAAAGGAGTCCTTAAATCTAGCAACTGATCAAGAGCCAGGGAGAACGAACTGTCCCACCTAACGAACATGCAGAATTATGTGTCATTTTATGTAAATATTGTGGATAAGGTGAGATCCCTCTTAAGGAGATCCAAGTTGCAGAAGAGAAACCAGTCAATGAAATACCTACCTCATATGTGCAAGAGTCTGGACGTGCAGATTCTAAAACACAGAGTCAAAATAAGATGCACCTGCTGGAGAGTACCTGGGCTCAGTTGCTTGGTGAGCTCAGAAACCAGTCTGTCAGGTAAATATGGAGCTATCCTTTCAGCACCAGCATTTTACCTGTCCAGCTGATACACTTACCTGAGAAATCACAAAGGCAATGTTTCCTACAAAGAGCATAATGGCCAGGGTCCCCTTCAGGTGAGAACTTTCACAGATGAAGATGCTGCTCCAGAGCCATTTAATTATTTTCATTCTATAAAGCCCAAAAGTATGTAATTGAAAACACGGGTGTAATTTCAATAATGGGCAATTTTTAGAGATGAGATCCATGCTACTGAGACAGAGCCATTGTGCTTTGAGATACATAGAAGGCACAGGATCAACTAGCCTATTTTATTGCATCATCACCAATGGGCAAAAAGAAAATAGTGATCATAAAGGAGAATAAGGATTTGTTTACCAGCAAAAATGATTACCTTGTAAAAAGGACGGATGGATTATAATAGCCATAATTGCTATACCATTAATTAATTAAAAGAAAATGCGGGGGCAGATGTTCAACTGGTGTAAACGGATGTAGCTCCACTTGCGATCAATGTCTCGCCAATTTATTTGCACTCTTGATGACTCCAACACTAACCTGTTTCCACTGAAGACAGTAGGGAGTCATGTCGATTTACACCAGTTGAGGACTTAGCTCGGAAAGAATTACATGAAAGCACCTGGCAGCAAGAGAATTAGCCAAAATGCAGATCCTGTCTGTGTGTTTAAGTTGAGTGAAGAGTTGCAAATTCTGTGCAGGAAGCATTGGAGAAAAAGAAATAGCTGTATATTTAAAATGCAATAATTTGAACATTTGCTGCTACAACCCTGTCACGTGATAGATTCAAATAAAAAAGGGAGCGCAATTTGAGTCTTTATTTTTCCTTTTCTAAGACAGCAGTTCCTCTTGTTCTACTTTAGTTCCTGCTGATGGAAAAATCTGTTCCTTTTGCAAAGAAATCCTCTAAAGTTTTTTTTTATTTAACAATTAATGTCAGCCTTTCATTTCTGTCCCCTACAGCATCTCTGGAAGGAAGGGTAAAAGAAAACCCAGCAACCCAGAATGACATGACTTTAAAGAAAATGCAGTGCAATATCGTAGTCCACTAGAGTGAAGTGAAACCCCACTGTGGGAGACAGAGATGAGCAAAGTTTCAGGTTCAAAGCTGTCAAAGCACCACATGTCTGAGAGGGAAAACCTCTCTCCTAGCACTAGACTTCCCCATAAAAGTAAATATTCAATAAAGTGGGAAGGTAAGTAAGACCCAGACAGCCCTTGGGGAGGGGGGAAAAAGATTGCCATCAGGTCCGGAGCATAAAAACATCCCTCTTCCACCCCTTTAAACTCTTCCCCCTTTCTCCACCTGAGCTTCTGTAGCTGTTTTAGGACCGTGGCCCTAGTGGTAAATGCATCAGAAATGTGGCTAGTGTCTGATTTAAAGGGATCATCAACTAGTTTTCTTATCCCTTCCCCCTCCCACCTCCCTTGAGCATTCACTTAATATGCTGAAGATGGTTTCCAAAGCTTAAAGTCCATTAACTGAAGCCCAGAGTTCTTGGCTGTGAGTCCCAGGGACAGGTGGCTGAGACTTGCCTTACACTTGGTTTTCATTAAGACTTCCAGACACTGCTGGTCCAAAGCCAATAAAACAACTTGCTCGGGTGTTATCCTTTGTTCAGTCAAAAAAAAAAAAACCCCGTCAAAACACTACCCTCAGTCTTTAGGGGGGCAGAGTTGGAGAGAACACCCCAGCTAAAATAAAAACTGGTCAAAAACCAAAGGGCAATCAATGAGTCTGTGGACAGGAGAGAATCCAGTGTCCTAATGGCAAGGCAGACAGACAGCTTTAAGGTCTTTCCCATCCAATAATCCTACCAGGTTATATAACTGTCTCCTGACACAGAACATGACTCCCACCAAGTCTAATCTAGCTCCACAGCAAGGAGTCCAGGTGGGGAGAGCAACCCCTCTGAACCGAAAGGGGCTGGTAACTTTTCTGGCACTTCAGCAGTTTTTGCTTGGGGGGGGGAGGGGGGGAATTGTCTTTTCTCATTTTGGTTCCTTTTTCTTTTTCTTCTTCTTCTAAATCAATATATTTAAAACCTTGGGTATCATTGCCACGAAAGTACAATAAATAAGCCATACCTTGAAAAATGGGGAAGTGCCAGCAAGGTGCAAGGGGTTTGTTTTAAGGCTGAAGATGCTCCAGACACCAGGTGGAAAGGCTTGTGTGTGGGGGAAGAGTGAACAGCAGCAGCAGCAGCAGCAAAAGGAGGAGCAGGAGTTGCAGATACACACTCTCTCTCTTTCCCTCCCTCCCTCCCTCCCTCTCTCCTCAAACTTCAAAGGGCAGCCAAAGAGCCTGGGTTTCCAGCGAAGAGGAGCTGCCTAGTGGCTTTCCCAAGTCAGCTTTAGTCGGTTTTATAGCTGTCAGACAGACTGTGAGGAATTCTCACTTCTCACCCTGAGATGTCTCTCCCCCCCCCCCAGCCCAGAGTTTAACCCGCTCAGCTCCCCTGATGCAGGCCAGCAGCAGCTGGTTTCCTGCAGCGAGGTTGGTGGAGGAGTGGAGCGGGGAGCTGTACGCATGCGTTTCTCCTCACCAAGAGCGAGACAGACACACACATACACGCAGAGCCAAGCGTTCGGCCCTGGAGTCTAGCGGGGAAGAAGGCAAGCCAGGCCGAGCGAGACAGCCGCGCAGGCAGGCCGGCGGGGCCGGCAGAAAGGACTATGCTATTCCACAATACAGGCCCAGCCGTCTCAGTGAGAGGGCCGCACTGGCGACGCTGCCGCATTCTTTTCTCGACACAAGACACGCAGCCAGGCGTGTAGATTTATAGCACAGCCAGAAGGAAGCAAAGGGCATCTAAGGCCGTCGGAATGCGAATCCTTCCCCGCGCTGTCAGACATCGCTAAGGACACGAGCAAGGCCCTGTCATCCTGGCCCTGTCAGAACGATCACCTGGCTGGCTTTCTCTAAGTCGGCTTTTTCATGAGGACAGGCGCTTTTTGCACAAACCCCAGTTTGGGCTGCTCTTCACCTGCTCACTGCCCTTTGACCTGCCCACCATGGACAGGAGTTTACTCTCTGGCCGGCATTGCTTTCAGGCTCACTGGACCACACAAGCCTTCCCACCACATGAAGGAAAGCCTTGTCTACACACAGAAGCTGCAGTGCCTTACTTATTCCAATACAGCTAAAGCAGAACGAGCCCCCAGGTGTGAGAGTGCTGATACCACCACACAGGAAGGGGAATAAGCAATAGTGCTCTGAGATCTTTGTCGACCCATGGAAAATCTCTCAGCATTATTTTTCTCCCCATATTTCCTCCTAAATTTTTCCAGAATCATTTCACTATTTTGATATAACTTCCCTGCATAGACACTCCATGCCAGAATTAAATCACTTTCATTCTAGGGTATTTCCTCTGCCTCCTAAGTGGAGTGATTATTCCAGAATAAAGTCAGATTCCTTTTCAAATGGAGCGTATGTCTACACTACAGAGGTTTTTTTGGAAAAACGGCTGTTTTTTGGGAAAAAAAAACTTAAATTATGTCCACACTGCAATCGCATTCTTTGAAAAGAAAATTGAAAGAACAGAGCGGTTTTTCTGGCATTGGTAATCCTCTTTCTACAAGGAAGAAGCCTTTTTCCGAAAGAGCTCTTTCAGAAAAAGGTGTGTGTGGATGGGGAAAAGGGAGTTCTTTTGGAAGAAGAGGAAAGAGGAAAAAGCATAGCTGCCCTGGTGGCCGCTCCATCCATAGTAATCACAGTTTAAATGTGAGATAGCATCCATTCAGTGTGGATGCTATGGGTATGTCTAGACTACATGCCTCTGGCGACAGAGGCATGTAGATTAGGCTACCCAGCATAGGAAAATGAAGCAGCGATTTAAATTATTGCCGCTTCATTTAAATTTAAATGGCTGCTGCGCTGAGCCGATCAGCTGTTTGTCGGCTCAGCGCGGTAGTCTGGACTCTCTGCTGTCGACATCAAAGGCATTTGTCGACCTCCCTGGTATGCCTCCTGGGATGAGGTTTACCAGGGAGGTCGACAAATGCCTTTGATGTCGACCGCGGAGCATCCAGACTAGCGCGCTGAGCCGACAAACAGCTGATCGGCTCAGCGCAGCAGCCATTTAAATTTAAATGAAGCAGCGATTATTTAAATCGCCGCTTCATTTTCCTGTGCCGGGTAGCCTAATCTACATGCCTCTGTCGCCAGAGGCATGTAGTCTAGATATACCCTATCTTTCGAAAAAGCAGATGGCTTTATTGATGCGCTTTGGCAGTGTGGACGTGCTGTTTTGGAAGAAGCTTTTTCGGAAGATCTCTTCCAGACAAGCTTCTTCCAAAAGAAGCCTGCAGTCTAGACATAGCCACATGTATACGTGGGGAGTTATTGCAGAACAGTGATGGCAGAAAAGTTGTTCTGCGATGCTATGCCAGTCCATTTCCGCATAAAGACAAAATGCACACTGTATATGTACCAGTCAAAGTGCCTCCACACTAGGGAGGGAATTGTACATGTATAAGTATTTTGGTAAAAAAAAATCACCCTCCTAACTGGAAAACTGCAAAATCTGTGTATAGACCAGACCTTGATAATTAAAAAAAAAACAGAAGAAACTTTTATTCACAGATATGAGTCTCAAATGGAGCTAAACAGATCTATACAGGCTGAGGACCTCAGACTTTTCTCTGTCATGTAGGGATAATTTGTGGCTGTCGTGTATTGGTGTAGAACAGAGATGGTCTGTTAGCTTTCTCTGTATGTGCAGAAAAACAGTAGCACATAATCAATTTAATATGAAATCATAATGGGTTTAATTACATACCATGACCAGATTCTCTGTTGTTATGATCTGTAAAATTCCATTGATTGGCTTCGAACAAAAGCAACAGATGCTATTTACCACTAGGAGAGGGGATAATAAATGCAGTGCTCATACAAAGACAAAGATGTATCTGTATGAAATAGTATCAATATCAATAACCACAGTTATCCTGACTGCAGCCCTGAGGGAAAATTCTGAAATTGTACATTATACAGCCTGTCAACAGAGCTGCTGAGGCATGGACTTTTAAAGGGTGTTTGTTTGTTGTTGTTTTACTTTGAAAGTTAGTATTGGGCTCATGAAAAGTGTTGGTTGGGTCGATCACCAGATGGGATAATCCTTTCTGGAACTCCTGAACATGCACAGAACCATCAGTGATGGAGCAAGCTTCCTCAGCCCACCACCAAAGAATGTCAAGACATATCTGCAAAAGCCCATGCAATTCGGAGCAAACTTAGTGGAGGCTTCTTGCTACAGAGAAGGACCAGAGCTAGAACCTCCATCCAAATCTCCCCGGGCACCAGGGAAGAAGTTCCACCTGGTGAACCCGCATCCCGATTCTCATTTTGAAATTGGCCTGCGTCTGCATAATGAGCTAATTCCAAACACCTTCAGCCTTGGCCTGGATGTGGCCCGTTGTTTTCAGCGTGTGTTAAGCTTGCCTCTGCACCTGGTCTGCACAGACACCAGCCAATTAGCTGTCCCAGCCAGACTTTAGGTGATGCTGTAGCAGCTCATCCTCTAAGCTCTGAAGGTCTGAGGCTCAATCCTCTAGAGAGACTAGGATGATAGGTCCTTGACATATCTGAAGGTCTGAGGCTCAATCCCCTAGAAAGACTCAGGATTATTGGTCCTTAACACATTTGAAATGCACTTCAAGGTGATGTGGCTTGATTCTATCACATGAAGACAAATTCACAACCAGCGGAGACCCTAACCAGAAAAAAGGGTGTATGTTTAAAACCACCTGCCTCCCGACCTACTGCAATGAGTTGCTTCCAACTCATCACCTGACACTTACTGAGTTTTTAAAGTGATTATTAGTAAGTCTCCTGAAACAAGCCATCTCTGAGTGTCTGCTGGTTACCTTCCCATATTCTAAACAAGCTACGTAGCTGTCAACATGATGTCATGTCTCTGCAGCAAAAGGAGCCCGTCCCATCAATATCAATAACCACATTTATCCTGACTTCAGCCCGGAGGGAAAATTCTGAAATTGTACATTTTACAGCCCGTCAACATTTCCATTTGAAAATGGCACTGGGCATCATTAGGAGGTAAACACAGGCAAAGGCAGGCACTAAGAAGTCATTTCCTGCCCTCCCTAATTAGAACAAAAGGCAACCTTTTGCATTGCCAAGCAGCAGCCGGCAGAGGCAAAGCATATCAAAATGCCTTACCTGAAATTAGCCCACAAAGGGCTTGACGTGAGCATCCTCTTCTCTCAATGTGAGTTGAAGGCACTCAGCAATGGGCAGGGTGTGATCAGGATTTTGGTCATTTGGGGGGGACGTCTACATGGTTAAACACTAGAATAAATTGCCTAGAGAAGTTGTGGAATCTCCATGACTGGAGATTATTAAGTGCAGGTTAGACAGGCATGTATCAGGGATGATCTAGATTGTGCTTGGTCCTGCTGTGAGGGCAGTGGACTGGACTTGATGATCACTCGAGGTCCCTTACAGTTCTAGTGTTCAATGATTCTATGGCAGTGTTTCTTAAACTGTGTTCTGTGGCACACCGGTGTGTCGCGGAGAACAATGGAATTCAAAATGGCCACCATTAAAGGGGCAGGCGACTTTTTTTTTTTTTGGCTCAACAAAAAATCCTTGGTGTTCCTCATAAAAAAATTATTGTTTGGTGTTTCTCAGTCTTAAAAAGTTTAAGAAACACTGTTCTATGGCAACTAGACACCTGCTGGAGGTGGGTTCTAGGACCCTGTGAGGTGGGAGGGTCCCAAAGCTCAGGCCTCCAGCCATGAACCTGCTTGGAGACCCTCAAGCCTGAATCAGTTCGCACAGGTGTAGTGGTAGGCAACCTGTGGCCCACTGGCTGCATGCGGCCCATCGGAGTTCTAAGTGTGGCCCATCAGACATTTTGTTTAGTGTTGCCCATGCACAGGGTTGCCACATTCTGCTGGTTTCCATTCACGTCGTGGTTTTTTCCTCCCGGTATTACTAAGTGACATTCACAGAAAGCCAGGACCCATAAAGTGAGGTGCAGGCTGATTGCACCCAACACTGACTGTGAGAGCTGGGTGCCTCCTCTGCCGTTGATCAAAGCACTGCTACGGTTCAGTCGGCTCACCCCGCACATTCTAGGTACGCCAGCACAGGTAGCAAAACTCCCCTCTCCCCAGAGAACATCTTGGTTATGACAATCTTCTTGCAGTCCACTCACTAGCCTTGGTTGCCCAATGCTTGTCCAGTTGCTGTGTAAACCTACCCTTAAGGATTGATTCCCACTACTCAAGGGGTAAGGTACTCTGGATAGATAAAGGGGCTAAACTGAGGCCTTAGCCTCCCTGTGACTTTAAAGGACACAGAGCAGCTCTTGGCTCTTTCCAAGACACAAGAGCGGAACCTACCCAGTGAACTCTGGAGAGCTGCCCACCTATCACCACAATGTCTCAGACCAATCCCAACATTCAAGCTGAACTCAAGTCCAAGCACCCCTGAACTTGGGAGAAGTTCCATGTGGAATGTGAAGTCCATGACTGAGGCCCATCCTTAACACATGTCTGACTTTGGCCTTGGCTTTGGCTTCCAGGATGTGGTAAGTGCCCCAGACAAAATACCCAGTAGAAAAGCAGGGTTAGGCCGTGAATTCTACCAGCTCAGATTCTGGCAGTTGGCTGCTCAACTGGATATTTGAAGATTAATGGATTTATTTTTTAAAGCATATCTACAGGGGTGGCCAAGATGCTCAGCTGTTCTGCACAGTCAGGCTTAATGGACAGGGGTCCATAATAATCCAGCCAGTTCCCAGGAAGCTCTGACCCTGTCGTGCAGCTCCTGCTTCTGGTTCCGTTATTGTATGGAGAGCCCTCTGCCCAGGGCGAGATGGGTCGAGACAAAACCAGCATACCAACGGGCCCTGGAGACAAACTCTGCCTTCTCCCTGTCAATGGCAGTGACCTTAGTCCAACCAGCATAGAGCTCCCAAGAATCTCTGACCCATGATATACTTAATGCTCCAAATATAATGCAATATAGGATAGAAGGGCAGTGTGCTCCATAAAAACACTCCCACATCCTTCTCAAGCTGGTCTAGACACCCACATCTCCATCGAGAGAGAGTGAGGTTCTGGGACAGGCCCTGTCTTGCTGTTCTGTATAAGTACAGCACCAAGCACAGAAGAGTCCTGATCTATGACTCTGGCTCCTTGTCACTACCTCAATACAAATAATAAATAGCAGTGCTTCAAGTAATGCCTTAGTGTCAAACCACTTGATACTCTTTCCAGTTCTGTTACTGTCCCAATCTCTGTGTGCCTCAGTTTACTTGTCTGTGGCATGGGGACAGACAAGTAAACTGAGGCACAGTTGGGGACAGTTGGGACAGTAACCTACCTCACATGCCTATGATACTTTTAGTTATAAATGTCTGCAACACGCTTAGTCAAATTAAATAAGCCATGCCACTAAGCTGCTTTCATCATCAACCTCATATTAAACGCATCTCTGAACACATCAAAAGCCATAAGTTGCCCACCCTGATCTCTGGCATATGCCACAGTCATGTCCACATATTTATTTCCATTGGCTTTAAAAGCCACTTTTCTATGGCAGATTTTTCAGTTTCATTTTACCTGCTCCCCAATATTATATATTCTTACACAAAATGGAGAGGGTTCCCTTGTGAATCAAAGTTTGCTCGGGGTTGTCTGATTGCTGTGAAAATGAAAATGTGCCTGGCCTTTTATATTAATGAAAGAGCTTTTGCTTGGAAGTTTTGTACAATCGTGCTTAGGAATCTCAGCTATGCAGTATAGCCAACCCCACGTATTTAAAAATCACTGGTCAGACTCCCCAAAATCATGAGATTAGTTTAAAATAATAAATTCAGGGTTCTTTTCATTTGCTTTCTGGGTTTTGAGTCATTAGCAGGTCACATCTTCAAGTTTTTCTCTGCAAACAAGGAGGGCCTGAAATGATTTGCTTTTTTAAAAAAAATGAAAGCTGAGACTCACACCTAGTCACAACACTCCAGGAGTGGGAGCTTTGAGAAAAGCTCTCTTGAGACCCTCGAAATAAAATGAGAGAGTTGGCAACAGTGGCATTGGATCTGACCTCTGCAAAAATAATAATTTGTACATCTACAGCATCTTCAATCCCCCTCCCAAAAAAATACATGACAGAGATTAATTACTATTTACTGTTTGTCTTGTGCTCGTGCCTACCTACACCAACCAGGGTCACATTGTTTTGGATAAAGTCCTTTTTCCAAAGGAGTCTATCATCTCTGTAATAAATCTGGCCTTACAATCCCCCTGTGAGGTACATGAGTGTTCTCTCTACAAATGGATAAACTGAGGCACTGAGCAGTTGCCAGTCACAGAACCCAGATCTCTCAGCTCCACTCCCCCTATGAAATGAAAAGGTTATCTGATATACCACCAAGACTTGACAGACAAATAATAGTTGCATTCCTTTACTCCTCCCCAACAGGGCCAGGTACGCAGCACTCACAAGTGCCAGATTAAACGTAGTATGTAACCAGCCCAGAGACTGACATGGGGGCACACCTCTAGGCAAACTGGGGCTAACATGAGATTATCAGGGAATGCCAGATGGCCTTAATCTACATAGTGAGATCCCACCTGCCATCCACGTGGAAGGCTTAAGGAAGTAACAATGGAGATAAAATTTGCCATCTGTGCTGGGCCAGGGAGAGGCTGAAGCTAGGCATTTAGGTCCTAGTGTAGAATTCTTCATAATGTTTTAACTTTCTGCGCCCCGTCGCCCTTCTAAGTGTCTGAAGCAAGGAGACTAAGGGGCTATTACAAGGTTTGCACTTTCTTTTGGGGGAACCCTGGGCAAAGCTATGACCAGGTCTACACTACAGGAGAAAGTCAACCTACGATACACAACTCCAGCTACATGAATAGTGCAGCTGGAGTCTACATAACGTAAGTGGAATCTCTGTGGTGTCCCCAATGCAGGAGATCAACAGGAGAAACTATCCTGTTGAATTCCCTTACTCCTCGCAACCTGGTGAAATACCAGGGTTGACTGGGCACCCTCAGTGGTCGATTTAGCGGTTCCTTACTAGACCTGCTAAATCAAACTCTGGGAGATGGATTTCCAGAGCATCCATCTCAGGTTAAGTAAAGACAAGCCCAGTTGGAGTTCAGGAGCCTGTTCCTAACAGTGGCCAGAGAGGCAAAGGTGAAGGGAAAGGGATGCATTTTCAGGACACTGTAGGTTCTTCTGAAGGAAGAAGGCCAGGCTCCACCTGCTTATCTCCCTTTCTCAATTGCTAGTTTCAGTTCTCTTTTTTTACAAGTTTTCCATCTGTGCTACGAGAAGTGCAGAACCCAGCAGTTAAGATAGGAAGCTGGGAGTAGGATGGACACCAAACGAGCTGTGATGTCTGGAAGGGTGCAAACATAGAAACCCAGTATGTCTAGACCACAGGCTTTTGTCAACAGATAGGGTGTGTCTAGACTACAGGGTTTTGTCGACAAAAGTGGACTTTTGTCAACAAAACTATACCTGCATCTACATTGCCGCTGAGTTCTGTCGACATAACGTCGACAGAACTCAGCAGTTTTGTCGACGGCTGTAAACCTCATTCTATGAGGAATAATGCCTTTTGTTGACAGAGTTCTGTTGACAGAAGGCTTTATTGCATCTACACTGTCCTTTGTATCCACACTGCTTGCTTTGAGGCTTGCTTTGTTGACAGAACTGGATGTAGTCTAGATGCTCTTTGTCGACAGAAGCTTTGTCGACAGTATCTGTCAACAAAACTTCTGTCGACAAAAGCCTGTAGTCTAGACGTACCCATACTGTTGACAAAGCCTCTGTTGACAAAGAGCATCTAGACTACAGCCAGTTCTGTCGACAAAGCAAGCCGCTTTGTCGACAGAGAGTCTAGACACTCTCTTTTGAAAAAGCACAGTGTGGATGCAATAGCACCTTTTGTCGACAAGAACTCTGTCGACAAAAGGTGTTATTCCTCATAGAATGAGGTTTACCGCCGTCGACAAATCTGCCGCATTCTGTCGACTTACTGTCAACAGAACTCAGCAGTAGTGTAGACGCAAGTATAGTTTTGTCGACAAAAGTCCACTTTTGTTGACAAAACCCTGTAGTCTAGACACACCCATAGTGACTAAAAAAGCCATCCTTGGATAACTTAAATAAGGCATTCCTGGGTCAGCCTTGAGCCTCATTTGTACAGGACCAGTGGGACACTGTCACAGTAATTATAGGCCTGAAATCAACCCAAGGGACCTTAACAGAAGGTCTGATAAAGGTAGCTCTCTGATACGTTGGTCAGCATGGCCAATGCACACTTCAGCTATACATCTAACTAAGAGTAAGAGCTGTGACCTTCAGACACTGTGCTGGCCTGGGTCAGCTATGTTTGAGTGACGGGGGTGGTGAAAATGGAGGGGAGGGAAGAGAATGCAAATGCATGAGGCAGGATAGGAGTCTGCATGAACGTGTGTGTGAGCGAGCAAGCGAGCGAGTGAGAATGTGCCCAGTGCTTATAAACCCACTCCGAGGAGAACGCAAATTGACTTTCATCAGCAAAACTCTGCAAACTCGGTGAGAAGCAAGACCAACCTTATTTGCATACAAGCTTTGGAAATTCACCTTTTCAGACAGATTCAGAGTGCCCTGTGGGGCAACAGCTAACTTCCGTCAGCCCACACTTCCCTCTAGCTTTGCAGACTTGGGCTCTTGAACAATATGCCTCACAGTCAAATTGGCCCCATGTGACATCATTACCTGTGGCTACACATAACTAGCGAGAGCACAGGATCATGAGACATCAGCCATGGTGCGTTGGCGTGTGGACTGCTCTTGTCTTGAGTGAGTTTTTTCTCAGGAGAGGCAGCATCCCATAACCCAGACACAAGCAGGAAGGGTGTCTACCTGGTCAACAACATCCCTCCCTCCATCATAAAAAGCAAAGGGAATAATAACACAGGGAGACCACCTGAGAGCCTGCAGCACCTCAGCTCTGGCACTGACTCAATTTGTAGAGGTGGGGGTGTCAATCTGCTTCAATTTCCCTGTCTGTAAAATGGATTTCATGATCCTTCCCTCCCCATGGGGATGTTTGAAAGAGTTGACGAGTTAATGTCTGGGGATGGACCGGGCTACCTAGATGCTAAGCATTTGTAATTCGCTTGTCAGAGGGACTTTGCTCTCTCTGGCTTGCTTTCAACTGTCACCTTTGCTCCTCTCCTATTCTGGGCCTAGGGTGTTACCCCAGGCAGACTCAGGGCCTGCCACCACCATGGGCTGCTTTGACAGCTGGGAACAGACGGGATGCAAGGGTGCCCTGAAAGACGTTCCAAAAGGAAGGCCCTGGAGGGGGGGCCACAACAGTGCCAAAAGAGCCATAATACAATAGACATTTGTGCTTCGAGTCTTTTGTTCTCTGCAGCGACTGGAAATGCTGCTGAATCCCTAACCTGTGGGGGGGGGGGTGTTCCCAAATCTCTTCAGATGGCAGAGACACAGAGCTGATGGGCCCTGGATAGCGTGTTCCCTCTAAAAAGATGGGTTTGTACATGTAGCCCTCTGGGAGGAACATGTCGGCATGCTAATGGACAGATTAGCCCTGGGGTTGTGAAGTCGATTTGGAACGCCTAAAAATGAATGCTTAACAGCATGGGTAGATAATCCTATTCTATTCACACCCTTTGCAACCCAGTCCCAGCCACCCTTATACAGCTCTGCTAATGCATCTTAATTCTTGCCTTCCAATTACCCCCTGCTCTGTCCTTCCACCCCAGCCCTGTCCTAGCCTCTTCCTGGATCCCTGCATAACTGGGATGCTGTGCCTTTGCTTTCCCAGTGCCTGTGCTCTCCTGAGAAGTGGCTGTCAAGCATAATGAACGATGGCCAAAGGATGTGGAAATTTGGTGGATGAAGTGGAATCATTATTCAGGCAGTGCATACCATTTGCACAGAGTATTTTTGTTTAATTATATTTGCTTGGGGGGAAAAAAAGGTCTAAGAACCCTGTGTCTGAATGACAGAAAATGTTTGTGATTCAAAAATTATTAAAAAAAATTCCCCTGAACAAAATGCCATGGCTATAAAAGACACTGAATGGGGGCAAAGGGGGAGGCGGGAAACGAACCGTGGAAAAAGTCTATGTCTAAGAAAGGGAAACAAAGCAAACTGCAAAGAACATGCATAATAAGCTACTTGAATTGAGGAGGGGAGATTGAAAAGGCAAGTATCCAACTAAAGCTACCTAGAGTGAAGCCAGACCTTCCAGGGTATGTAGGTTTTTAAGTGGCAATTTATTCCACTAATAAAAAAAAGAAAGACACAGGTGCATTGGCAGGGCTGTGTAAGGGAAGCTGGCAAGAGCGGGAGTCAAGGTTAATCAGCTCACTGTTGTGCCTGCAAAAAGAATCTCTGAGTGCATTTTAGGCACACCTGTCAGCTTATGTATTTCTTGTGATCCTTGTGCTTGGGCATGCATGTAAATTATATTTTTATTAAGTACCACAAACACCTCGGGTGCTTGCAATGGCTCTGTGCCCTGACGAGCGATGTATGTAATGAGAGATTTTTTTTTTAATCAGATACTATTATGTTCCCCTCTCTAGAGAGTCAGGAAAAGATTATTTTCTAATATAAGTAAAAGCCAACGAGAAAGTGTCCACTTCGCTGATTGGCTGAGTGGGAAAACTTCTGATTGGCAATGCAGGCCCCCAGAACCTCAATGGTTTGTTTATGAAGATGTGATACACATAACAACAGAAGCAGAAGGAGAGTGAGCTCCATTCCCCAAGGAACAACAAGAGATTCAATTTCACTGGAACACCAAAGCTTCAAAATTCCAAGAAAACAGATGTGACAGCTGGATTTGAGTGGAAATCGAAAAGCCAGACGACTGTCTTGCAAAAAGACAGAGGCAAGTCTAGAGAAATTCCAAACATATCTACCCATATTGCAAAATAACATTGATCTTCTGGTTTCAGAGAGGTAGCCGTGTTAGTCTGTTTCAGCAAAAACAACCAGGAGGCCGGTGGCATTTCTGCCTGATGGACAGAAAGCAAAGAGGGGAAAACAGAGAAGAAAGAGGTACGGGATGTGGAGGGGAAGGGAAAGGGACCCGTCACTCCTTACGAAGATGCTGTAGAACGAATCCGAAATGTGTATGAGTCCATGCAGGACAGCAGAGTTGTATCTTAACACAAGCCATTCAGCTCCTACTTTTGGGCGTCCTTGTAGCAGACCAAATGGAGTCACCCACCGTAATTCCTGTTGCCTAGAGCCCCACCTACTGGTGGAAGGGTAGCTGTTCACCTGCACATTCTGCTTGTAGAGGAAGAGCTGTGCCAACCCGCCTGGTGTTACATATTTGCCTGGCAGAATTGGTTGAGCAACAGCAAGGCTTAGTAAGACCATGCAATGATGTGTGCTAGATTCTGCTATGCAGGGCAAGTAAGTAAGGGCCATGTTGAAAGCACTGTACTCCCATGCAATTATGTGTGCAGTCCCACTGAATCCAAGGAGGTGGGTTATTTGCCAGTGGGCAACTGGCCCCAGGTATGGTTACAGTGCAGTTTTTAATAGGTGGGCCTGAGCCCAGATGGCAGAACTCAAATGCCCTGAAATATTGAGGGGAGCTTGGAAAGTGAACAATTGGGTCCATATCTGGGTTTTGAGGCTACACACACACCCTTCATAAAATGAGGTTGAACCAAAATTCAGATCCCTACTTGTAAAGGGGTTCAAAAGTTCTACCATGAAGGTGCCTCTCTGGTTCTCTCATGATCATCATCATATTAAATTACTGGCAGCATGATAACGCCTAGATTCCAGCTGACATCAGGATGCTAGTCCATATACATAGCCCCTGCCACAATGACTTGCAATCTAAATCGGGGACACTTAGCCCCCAATGGCTTCTGGGGCCAAATTAGCAATCAGCATTCACCAAAAATGCCACAGCAGTTTGAATTCATTGTCTTGTGTACTACATATAGATACAATTCACACAGCAAAATGACTGACTAAGTATTATTGCTTTATCAACTACAATTGGCTAATAACATAGACAAAATGTCCTGACTGGTTAATAAGATAGAGTGGGTAATAATTCAATCACTTTGGCTACATCTACACTGCAGAGTTTTTGTGCAAAAATGGCTGGTTTTGCGCAAAAACTTACGGAGCATCCACACTACAAGCACATTCTTGCACAAGAAAAAGTACAGTTAATCGTAAGAACACAGAGCTTTTTGTGCAAGAATTATTCCTCTTTCTACGAGGAATAACCCTTTTTGCACAAGAGCTCTTGCACAAAAAGGCATGTGTGGACAGGCAATTGGGGTTTCTTGTGCAAGAAACCCTTATGGCTAAAATAGCCATTAGAGCTTTCTTGCACAAAAGAGTGTCCACACTGCCACGGATGCTCTTGTGCAAAAGCACATGGCAGTATGGACACGCTCGTGTGCAAGAAATTTTGTGCAAGAACTCTTGTGCAAAAAGTTCTTATGCAAGAAGCCTGCAGTATAGATGTAGCCATAGTATGTTAGTATCATGTGCTGCAAAGACTCATGGGAGACACATTAAAGAGCCACTTACTGCTTTCGAGCCTCAGTCTGAGTATCACTGATCTAAATATATATTTTGGTCCTAAGCTGAGTTGAAGGCCTTTTCTGCATGGAAATTATCCTCTATTCCAGTGGTTTTCAACCTTATTCCATGTGCAGACCCCTTTGGAAATCTTAGACATAATCTCTGGGCCCCAGAGGCCACAGACCACAGGTGAAAAACCACTGCCCTATTCTATTCTCGTGCCTATCACCATGTTATTTAAGGGTGTATCACTCCATCTTGCCTTCATTGCCCATGTTTAAGTGATGCAAATGCTCCCAAAAAATGAATCTAAAATTTGCTTTTCATGAGTATCAAGTATATGAGCTGAAAACTTGCTTATCCATTGAGATTTCCTACTTGTGTAAAAAAGAAAAAAATATAGCATCTGTCATGTGGAAAACTTCTCATCTACATTTGAAAGGCTTGCATCCAACACATTGTCTTATATTGGTTGTAGATTGAACAAAAGTCTTTTAAGTAGCAGTGCCAAGGCTACAACTACTGACATTACCCAGCCACCTGCCCTGCCCAGACCTGCTATTTTCTTTTGGGGCTTTTTTTTTTTTTAATCGCTGGAACACATGTGCAACCTGATGTGTTTTTCCCCCCTTGGTACCTAAAACTCTGGCTTCAAACCAAACACCAGGCTCAGGGTTTGCAGCTGTGAAAAAAAAATTCAACAACCTGTGGAATGTTTTCTTGCTTCTGAGAACTATAGCACTTTTTATTGCTCAGTCAAACACTTTCCATGGCTGGCACCTACAGCATCCATCAGCCAACTGGGTTTCCTTTCCAATGGATTCCAACTAGAACTGGGGCAAAGACTACTTGTGGGGGGAGGGAGAGGAAAATAATTCCACAAATATTCAGTTGTAATTTTAAACAAATTCGCTTTGGCCCTGTGCACAATTTCCTTCCCGCAAACGTCCATGGGATGGCACGAGCACAAATGTTTGTGGACTTGTGACTGTAGCTCACATGCCCAAATACTCACGGCAAAAATTCATCCAGATCCTTGTAGTGAAAAATCATTTTCAGGGGCACATCCATACCATTCCAACACAGGTGCTGTGGAGAGGAAAGCAGGAGGCAGCCATTAGACAGAGGATTATCAGGACGGTATGCCTCCGCTTGGGGAACTGAAATGCCTCATAGCATGTGTGACCCAGCAGGTTTGCCTTGTTGGTTGGTAGGAGAACATTGGAGAAGATCTGGCAAGTTTTAAGATGCTTATGATGAGTATATTATTTCTAAAAGCAGGGGATTCACAAATATCAGGTGGGGAGACTTTGAAAACAGCTCTGCCAAAAGACTCCCTGGGCCCCAAGCATTTTAACCTGCCGCATGCCAATCTGTGGTCTCACACCACCCAGCAAAGGCACAGCAGCCCAAGGCTGCATTGCCTACAACTCTGCCACCCCAGCCTCTTTCCAGAACAGAAATGGCCAGTCAGGATAAGCTAGATGGTGGTTACTGTGAAGCAAACAAATATAGGGGACTGAGATGAAACCCCACAAACTCAGTCCACTCAGGAACATAAGGAAGGATTTAAATATAGACCTCCAAAGCTGGCAGGTGAATTTTCACCAGCAGTGGAATTGAACCCAGAACTGCTGGATCTTAGTGCATGAGTCTATACCAGATAAGCTAAGAGCCAGCTGGCTCTTACCATAGGCTATAGAACAAACTCATTATTCTCTCTCTGGAGGGGCTTGTTTACACTACAGAGAAGATTGACCTCTGGAGGTCGATCTTCTAGGGTTCAATTTAGCGGGTCTAGTGTAGACCCCCAAATCGAACGCTTAGGGCAGCCCCTGCCCACGTTGTGTACTCCTCATTCTGTGAGTAATAAGGGAAGCCAAATGGCGCGTGTGCATCCGTCGGCCTCCCGCAGTGTAGACGCCATGATGGCTTGGCTTAAGGTAAACTGACTCCAGCTTCCATAACTGGATGGCCTACCTTAATCTGACTTGCCTGGTCTAGTGCAGACCAGGTGTAAGTGGTCTTGGTGCCACTTAGATGGGACAATACACCATACCCAGAAAGGTGTGTGGGTTACATATGCATTAATCCACTAATCTGAGGAGCTCTCCTCTTCCACCAGGGCTAAATTGTTGAAAGAGAATGTTTCCATTCCAAGCCTCCTTTTCAAAGAGCTCTCTTCCAGGGAGGTAATCAGCCTGGCCTATCAGTACAACAAACAGGCAGTAGCTCATAGCACAACCCACGGTCTTGAGCCCTCAACCCCCGTGACTATTGCTCAAGCAGAACATTCCTATTCCCTGCTTCACAAGACCAGCTGGACTGAAAAGACGCAGAGAATCCATCCCAGGTTCCAAGGAAAAGAAATTAAGCTAGGAGGGGAGCCACTGGGCTACAATAAAAAGTCATAATAAACAAGAGAGGCCACTGAGTAGATTAGCAGCACAATGTTTGCTTGGCTTTTGGTCTCCTTTCCTACAGTTTCATTCAACACACCGGGATCCAGTAAGATTCTTCACCTTCAGAATAGTTCTACAGCTTCACCGTTTCAGACAGATCTACAGTCGTGACAACGCTACATGACCCATGGTGCAAAGTTTTAGGGCATTACTAAGAAACAGGAAGAATTTTAACTGTGTCAGAACACACAGACAACAGGACAAGAACATGTAATGGACTGTTACCTGTTGGAATCCTGTGTGGTTTTGCCATTATATGTCTGGTGCACTGTAATACCCTATCTGAGTGACTATGGAAGGATAGCAGCCAATCTTAGGTCTCTGCTTGTCGCAGAAAAATAAAGAAGGGTTTACAGCTAGTATGTTCTTTTCTAGGGCGTGGATCATAGAGAAGTCCGCACCCTTATGGCCACTGTAAAATCTGGAACTTACATAGCTTCACATAAGTAAAAGTAATCCGTGTCATTAACTGGCTCTGAATGAGGTCTATTCTCCTTTCCAATACACATACGTATGCACCAAATTTTGTGCCTGCATCCACAAAAATGAGCCACAGATATTCACATCAACATCCTCGGACGTGGATACCCGTGGATACCCACACATTTGCAGGGTTCTACATACAAAATGTGTATCCACAAAAATGAGCCATGGATATCTGCATCCACATCCGCGAATAGGGATCTCTGCAGATATAAAGCAGGTACCTGCAGATTTGCAGGGCTCTACACATATGAACTCTCTGCTACTTTCAGGGGGAGTTCCTCCCCCACCCAAAACAAAACTTGACCCATATGTGTTGCTTCTCTCTTGACACCATAACAGGTCACTTACAAAAATGCTGCACGTGAGTAAGATGTCAAAGAATGTTTTGCTTGGTGGCAAAGAGCTTTTGTCCCCACTAAGCTCCAATGCGTTTCAGGAATGTTAAAAAAAGAGAGAGAGATGGTGAAGACCTTTAAAGGGCAAGCTATTGGCAGCTGTGCCATCTTTGCCATCAGCTGCTGGTATTTGTCATCTGCTGACATCACCTAGAACGAACCCAGCATCGGGGCATTTAAATTTTAAAGTACACTTGCCACAGCTGTTTTCACAACACTCTGTAGTCCCACTCAGAGCTGCTCCATGCTGTCCTTCTGATCCTCTCTAACCAGTGTCATTGCTGATTTGAAAAAGGTTTCATTCCTCTGAATAATAATATTTCTCTGCGTTTGCCTGCGATTTTCTCCCCTTCCCCATGGGTTCATTAGTTGCCAAGCTTCTTCTCCCAACTCTCAGCAGCCTCGTCTTCCTCCCCACCATCAGCATTGCAGCCAAGCGAAGGTTCCACATGGAGGCCATGGTTTATTTCTTCACTATGTTCTTTGTTGCGGTAAGAATTCCTTCTATTTGTTTTGTTGACGATGTCCTGTTTTACCCCTTCACTGCAGGGTTTCCATTGGGAAATAAACAGGGGAAAACACCATACACAGAGAACATAATGTACTGCATGTCTGGAAAACATCCACTAATAGATGCATTTGCCACTATGTGTTACCCTGAGTATCCTAAATGGGATTCTTCGGTTTATGGCAACATAAATCAGGGATCATAGGGCAATATATTTGAACCCCTTTATTATTATTGCAAATTTTGGGTTTGGCACCATCTGTCTGTTGGTCCATTACAGTTTTTCAGTGGCCATCCTGGATTTGGGTTTTAAACTGTATTTAAAGTAAGTTGATGTTTTATAGTTTTAGACAAAAGCATGCAGTGGGATTGTTGATTTTACAGGAGCTGAATTATGGTGTAAATTAAGGCTGGAAGTGGGCGGGGGGGGATTCATGGAGTACCAGAGGAAGATTGAGGGACATGGCACAGAGTTATCAAGAAAGATGATTATTAACCTGGACAGGAAATCTATTTGCCCTCCCTTCCAATGCACTAGTAGGGGTAGAGAGCTATTTTGTTCACCTGTGCACAAAAAAATAATTTATGCACTTGCTCTCGTCAAGCAGGTGAGCAGAACTCCACACAACTGTTATTCTAATGATTAACAATGCTATTATTATATGCACAAGCTGCTTATATATGCAGAACAGAATTTACATCGTCAATATAGTTACCTTTCAGCCCCTGTGGGGATGAGCATGGTATTAGAACCTGAACAGAACTGGATTCCTTCCACCATGCCCGATAACTGAACTCATATAATATTTAGCCATGTTAATCATAGATTTCAAAGCAGTTAGTAATGGCAGGCAAGACTTGCTATGCCCATGTTACAGATGTAGGAAATCCAAGCACAGGAAGGGTAAGTGACCTATCCAGCATCATCAAAGCCCATCAGTGACAGACCTAGGAGTAGTGTACACATCTCCAGAGGCACAGTCTGGTGGTCCATCCACTGGACTTGCTCGTCCCTCATTCTAAAGGCCAGCTTTGTTAGCACGGAAAAAAATCCTGCTAATATCTGAAAACCTACCAGACTGGTGAATAAAAATGTACCACGCCACATGGACACAGTCTGCTCTGTTTTAGGGGCTGTTACAACGTCCACTGAAGCCAAGAGAAAACTTGCCATGGACTTGAATAGGAGGTGGATGGATCAGACCCTGGGAGAATAATTTGAAGATGCAAAATATAAAAATGTAAGAAAAGGGAGACAGCTGCCAGGGCTGTCAGAGTATGTCAGGGCGAGCAATGCGGCACTGCAGCTGCTGTTTTGCTTACGTTGTGGAGTCCCACTCTGACTCCCCCACAGGAAATTCTTCAGACCAGTGAGAGCATCTGTCCATCTCAGACAAGTGCTTCTACTTCAGCCAGAAATGCACTTTCAAACTCTCTCCTCCTGTTCTCCAGCCTTCTCAATACCCAGCACCAAGGGTGGGGGAGGGGGAGTTACATACATGGCCAATGCTGCTACAGAAGAGACTGAGCTGAAGAACTAGCAGCCGATCTCACTGTAAATGACACTGGTATCCCTGGAGAGAAATGGCAGCAAGACTTGTTTAAGGCCAATATGTTGCCAAATGGGTAAGAGACCAAATCAGGAACTGAGAAGCATCCCAGAGTCCTGGTGTACAGTAGGGCTTTATTTTCAAATAACACCCCTTAGGTTGAATTAATAAGCAGAGTGTCCACACTACCAAGCCTGTTATTTCGAAATAACGAGCCACTTATTTCAAAATCTGTACTCCTGCTTTCCTCGAGGAATAACACTAATTTTGAAATACTTATACTTACAATACTTACAAAATGAAATACATTTTCGAAATTGCAGTATTGTGGATGCTCTGGTGACACTATTTTGAAATAACTACTCCCCAGAGTAATTTGAACTAATTACTCCCCAGTGCTTCCTGAGGCTCTAAGTCAAGGTAGCACATCCACGTTAATGGAGCCTGCCTGGGACTAATTTCAAAGCTTCTCCGTAGTGAGAACATGCTATTTCGATGTTTCTATTTTGGGATTTTTTAAATCGATGTTAGCTATTTCAAAATAGTTTCCTAGTGTAGACCTGCCCAGAGTGAGCAGCGGGACCTAGTGGAGTCTAGCTGTCAGAGGAAGAGGCAAATGTAACCATCACCAGGTGAATTCCAACCTGGGACCTCTGAAGCTAAATATAGACACCTCTACAGCTTGAGCTACAAAGCCAGCTGGCTGTCAGCTCATGCTGTAGAAATCTCTTGCTCTTATCTGTTGCTGTGGTCTAGTTACCACTGCATGGGACAGTGAACCACACTAGGGCTACGTCTATACTACAGCCTTTTTCTGCAAAAGCTTATGCAAATGAAGTGCGGAGTAGACTATTGCTGTGCTTCATTTGCATAATTATTAGCAGCCATTTTTGCACATTTTCCTGAAAAAATTAGGAAGAACGGCTCTTGCACAAGAGGGGCATTTTGCACAAAAAGGAGCGATCTACACAGCTCCTTTTTGCACAAAAGCCTCTTTTGCAAAAGCAGCTGCTAATTAATTATGCAAATGAAGCTCAGCGATATTCTACTCTGTGCTTCATTTGCATAAGTTTATGCGGAAAAAGGCTGTAGTATAGACATAGCCTAGGTGTGTGGGTTATACAAACACTATAAAAGAATTCCCACAAATATGCCTTTGGTTTTTCCAGTGAATCTCCTTTGCCCATACTTACATCCAGGGCACATGAAAACATTTTGCAAATATTCTAGCACATGAGTTTACGGGCAGGAATATCCACTGATCTGATGAATTGTAAGGGAATGCTGCAGAAGTTGAAACTCACCCTTATAAAGAGAAACAGCACAACTCAAGTCCTGTTTTAGACTCATTTGTGTGTTGACCCCCTGCCTCTAGAAGGATTTCACTCCCCAAAACCCATTTTGGATTCATTCACACTGGAAACATTGTCCTGAGAGTTAGGGAAATGAAGCTCACCCTGTAATCTGCCTCTCCCTTCCAAACAGCTTGACCATCAATCACAGGTTCAAGCCATGAGCCATTCACAGATCAGCTGCAGACCAAGACTTTCAGCAATGATTTTTCACATAGAATTCACTAGCCAAAAGGAGGCTGGTCTAGACACAACTTGCAAACAGGAATACAGGCACCATTTCCCGAATACATTATTTAAGCAATCACCCAGTCATAACTAGGACTTACGTTCTGTTCCTTACTGTGTCCACACGACAAGCAGAGGTGTGACTGCAACACATGTAGACATTTGATCTCGCTGGCTTGAGTCACAATCGCAGTCAGCCTGTAGCAGCACCGGCTGTTCAAACCTGTCCAGGATCCTGGCTAAGTATTACAGCAGCTGGCCCAGTGATGGGCAACCTGCAGCCCGAGGGCCACATGCAGCCCATTGGGTTGCCCATTGCTGGGCTGGCCTATGCTGCTGCAGCTTCATTACTATTACTATTTGGGTTCACTAGATCAGGTATGGCCACACAAACTGCAGCCACTCGGCTGGTTGGGTAAAATAGGGCCGTAGGATCTGACCCAGGACCAACTGAAATCAAAGGGTGTCTTTCCTTTTACTTCAGTGGGTTCTGAATCAAGACTTTAGGGCTTGATTGCAATGGACACTAAAATATTACATGGCCAGGTTTACATTTGTGACGTGCTTTTATATTGTCCTTTTTAATAGATTTACCATGCGTGTGATGGACCGGGTTTGTCAGTGCTGTGTTTCATGCGGTATGATATCCTGGAGTACTTCAGCATCTATGGGACAGCTTTGTCCATTTGGGTATCACTGATGGGTGAGCATTGGTCTTTATCAGATCAGGGCTGACAACAGGTTTTGCTGGGCCCTGAGCAAGGTGCGGGCGGGGGGGTCCTTTGTTCTGAATCCCCCGGAAGGGGTTGGGCCTCAGTTAGAAAAGGCAAGGTTGGGGGGCACCCAGAATGCAGTGCCACCCAGGCCGCACCATGCAGGGTTCTAACAACAGCAATTTAAAGGCCTAGAGCTCCAGTCACTGCTGTTGCCATGGTACTGGTGGTAGCAGCCCAGAGCCCTGGGCCTTTATAAATCACCAGGCACTGGGGCAACCGCCTGTTCCCCCACCCCTCCATTGGCTACCCTAAATGTTTTGTGTGCTTCAGACAGGAGAGATGTGCTGTCTCCTCTGACCCCCATCTGTCTGAGCCAATTTTGAGATGTTCTCTTATGGACCCCAATCCGACCTGTGGATTCCTGTGATTTATATTGTGCTAGGACCTCAGGCATATGATAGACATAAGCCCAGTTGTGCTGGATGCAGCACAATCCCAGAACAAAGAGACTGTACCTGTCCCAAAGAGGGGCTGGAAAAGCTTTGGATGTGGAGACAAGCACTGATTCTTAACAGATCAGTTGAGGTATTTGTACTACACTCCTTGACCCAGAAGCCAAGAAGTGCACAGATAATCTGTCACCATTATCCGCCATTAAGCACATATCTTTACACCAGGGCTCATTTCTTCAAAGACACATAAGCAAATCAAAACTCATTCTCCCAATAAATAAATTCCCTGGTTTAATCAAGACTTGATTTTGGCTGTGAGGAAATAGCAGAGCATGTGGGGAAATAGAAAAAAATATCTCACTACCATTTTTATTTAAAATCTATTTTGACTGTTTTATTTTTTCCTTTTCTCCCTTATGTTTTCCATTCCCTCCCCTTTTCCACAAAGGAGAAAGAAAGGGGAAAAATGAAGAAAAGCAAAAGACTAAATTTTCCCTCTCTGATAGTGTTGATACATTTTTTTAAAACGAATTTTAAAATATTTCTGATTCTGGCATAAAGGCCAGTTTTCAACAACCACAACAACAAAGTTTCATTCAAAAAATGCCAACCGGTTCTTGCACATATGTTCTCTACCATGATTTAGATGAATAACCAACAAATCACTAAGTGCTATCAACCTTTCCTATGCTTGGGTGAGAGGTTACACAGTCACATTCACAACACGCCTTGAGATTATTTTATCCCCAGCTCTCTGGTCTCTTTTGATGGAAAGATGAGTCAGCCAATTCCCACTTTCCATGGCCCTTCAAAGCCAGGGTATTCAGAGCTTATGCAGCATTTACACAGAAGAAAGCACCTGACTAGTTCACCCCACAAGAAGGAACAAATCTGCATGTTAAAACAAGCATGGGAAAAATATCTCAAATATGATTCAGATCAACAACCGTTTGAGAGTCCAGGGAAGGGTTCCGCTTTGTTCGTAGTCTATCCATCATGTTTATACTCTGCTTAGTTATTACTTCAAAAGAAGAAACAAATAAGATTCCAGGGCCATTCTCCCCTGGATTAAAGCAATTTCAAGGGAAACCAGGCTTGATCTATATCTCTTGGCTGGTTGCGGCTCGGTTGAACTTGATTGCTTTATTACTGAATTTTTAAAAAATGAGGACTAAGAGGTTTAAACTATTGACCAGCAGGGAAACCAATTAAAATGTGGACGTTTATCCCTGTGAAAAATGCAGTCCAAGGACATAGAAGGCATGGTGACTGAAATGCAGGGAGTTCTTTCCACCCCTGGTGCTTGTAAAGCTCGAATGCACGTGTGCTACGTACAGACCCTTGGGCACGTTTCCTGGAATGCAAATCCAGGGCAGCCATAACACAGCTGTGTAAGCTGGAAAAGCACGGAGCCCAAGGGGATCCATAACTTTTAATCAGTTCTTACCTGGTTTTGTACTCAACAAAAGCCTCTAATAACTTGCTTGCATTGGTGGTCAAACATCAGCAGGTGCGTGAGCAGCCAACAAGGCCCAACCTAAGCTGTGCCCAGCTCTAGTTAGCAGGACTCAGATCTTAGGGTGGCCAGAATGGTCCTATAGGATCAACAGAGAAAATGGTGCAAAGTCATTATTGCAGAGGGCTCAAAAGAGAAGAGAATTAGGAGGAAGCTAGAGATCCTATCAGGCCTGATCCTTTGGCTCATTAGCCTGGCCTAGTTTTCCCACCTGGAAAACTGGTTCCCAGGGATCTCCTGGGAAAGTTAATTCAACCACCACCTCTGGAAACATCTAGAGCTTGGTTGGTCTTTGCAAAGCCAAGTAGGAGAGTTGAGCTACACAAGTCCCACTGAAATTAATGGGAGTTGTGTGGCTAAATTCACCATCATCTTTGGACTTCTTAGCCTCTGAGTAAGCTTTTCAGAAGTGTCTAAGTCAGGCATGACCAGACTGTGGCTCATGAGCCACATGCAGCTCTTTTACATTTAAAGTGGGGCTCACGGAGGCTGCCTCCCTATCCCCATCATTCTCTGCCTATCAGATGGGGCAAAGGGGGGGCCTCTAAGGGCTTTAGCCCAGAGGGGGTTGTTGGGGGAAGCCCCAGTAGCTGCTGCCCCACAGGGCAGGTTGTGCATGTTACAGCGCTTGAACTTCTGAAAATTATTGTGTGTGGCTCAGACGGTCAGTAAACTGGGCTACTCCCAGTCCCAGTGATTTAGAAGCCTAATTTCCATTTTCAAAGGGACTAGTCCCTGAAGAGCCTAAGCCAATTTGACTTTCAATAAGACACAGGCTCCTGACTGCCTGCATCGCTTATGAAAATAAAAACACACTTTCCTAAGCCTCTGAGACACTTGAAAATTTTTGCCCTTTGTCTCTTTCTGCAAAGGTGCCTTGGAAAGTCTCACACAAGAGAATTTTGAGCCATGGGAAACCTTGTTTGCACAGCTGCGGGTCACACTTTGTGTGGCCCTAAAACAATCATGCAATTTATATTCCCTACAGATAACACAGCAAGTCTTGACTCATGCTAGGGTACTAAAGAACCATGTTCTGCCTAAACTATTAACAAGATTTTTGCAGTTTGATCTCTTCCTAGCACTGTATTGAGAAGAAATGATCACTCTGGCTGGTGTTGTCAGGCATTCTGCGTTGCACAGCACTTGCCACAAAAAGTGCTAGCCTATGCCTCAAGCACCCCGGCAGCACAGTAACACAAATAATCAATAATAATAATAATCACATTTATGGCATGAAGCCCTGTGATACGATGAGAAATATCCCCTTTGTGCCATTGCCCGGTACAATACAATGCCACCTTGTGCCGTTCCAATCCTTAATGGTTTTCACAGATGAGCAGATGTCCCAAGCCAGCTTCCTACGGCTTCTCTTAGTCTGTAATTGATGACTTGGGGGAAGGAGGTAGCCAGCTACACAGTGCTAACTGATCTGATCCTGGGCCATGTGTCAGCTGGGAAAGCCGCCACATGAAATATTACAACATACTGAGCAGGTCATCAGACTAGATGAATATTCCTTACCCTATTTGTTCTGCAGGCAGAGGGCCAGGTGTTTTAGAACTAGCTGGTCTTAGATCACTCCATTTTAAGTTGTTCCACCTGGGATTAGCTGAAGTTTTTCACCCTAGTAGGAACAGGCTGACTCTCAGGACACAAAAACATAAGAACGGTTGTACTAGCTCAGACCAAAGGTCCATCTAGCCCAGTATCCAGTCTTCTGACAGTGGCCAATGCCAAGTGCCCCAGAGGGAATAAACAGAACAGGGAATCCTCAAGTGATCCCTCTCCTGTCACCCATTCACAGCTTCTGACAGAGGCTAGGGACAACATTCCTGCCCATCCTGGCTAATAGCCATCAATGGATTTATTGTCCATGAATGTATTTAGCTCTTTTTTGAACCCTTTTATAGTCTTGGCCTTCACAACATCCACTAGCAAGGAGTTTCACAGGTTAACTGTGCATTGTGTGCAGAAATACTTCCTTTTGTTTGTTTTAAACCTGCTACCTACTAATTCCATTTGGTGTTCCCTAGTTCTCATGTTATGGGAATGAGTAAATAGCTCTTCTTTATTTACTTTCTCCACACCAGCCATGATTTTATAGACCTTTATCATATCCCCCCTTCATCATCTCTTTTCCAAGCTGAAAAGTCCCAATCTTATTATTCTCTCCTCATATCTCTGTTCCATACTCCGCCTCTTTTGTGTTGCCCTTCTTTGAACTTTTTTCAATGCTACATCTTTTTTGAGATGAGGTGACCACATCTGCACACAGAATTCAAGATGTGGGTATACCATGGATTTATATAGAGGCAAAAAGATTCCCAGCATTCTATTTTAATTTTTACTGCTGCTGCACATGGAGTGGATGTTTTCAGAGAACTATCCACAAGGACTCCAAGATCTCTCTCTCTTGAGTGATAACAGCTAATTTAATCCCAATCATTTTATATGTATAGTTGGAATTATGTTTTCCAATATGATTTACTTTGCATTTGTCAACATTAATAAAAGCCAAAAAGCTCAAGGAAATTGTATGGGAATGTAGCCTCTGCGCTGTCAGTTCCAACACAGCTCAGGTCAGTGTTGTCTGAATGTTGTTACCAAGCCATAGAATGCTAGAAATGCCAGGCTGAACGGGACCTCAAGAAGTGATAGAGTCTTGCCCCCTGTGCCATGGCAGGACCCAGTAGCCCTAGTAAGCAGGAAGCTATCTTCATAGTGATCTTAAATGTGTCTCTCAACTCTGACTAACACTGGCTCCAGCTGAGGATGGAAGGAAATGAACTGCAGGGCTGGACATTTTGATGAGAAATTAAATTCCCTTTTATTTTCCTCTCAGAGAGTCTGGAAGGTAGGAGATCTGGGATCTCCTAGCTCTGCCAGAGTTTCCTGCCCAAGCCACTTTGCCTCTGTAGGCCTCACTTTCCCCCATATGCCATATAATCATACCAGTGTTACTTCAGAATAATGGATGTTATTTTGAAATAACATAGTGCACGTCTACACAGCAAGCCATTATTTCAAAATAATGTCAAGCAGAGGACTTCTTACTCTGACTCCTGTTCATTTCACCAGGAGTAAGGGAAGTTGAAGGAAGAGTATTCTTCTTTCGACTTCCTGCTGTGTAGACAGCGCCAAAACCCTAATTAAGCTATTGCGACTTTAGCTACGCAATTGACGTAGCTGAAATTGCATATCTTAATTCAATTGTTGCCCTGCTGTGTAGACGTGCCCTAAAAGTGGTGTGGTAGAAGCTGGGTCAAATTCTCAGGGCCCCTATCAGCCAAATTGAGCTCTAATAGGGTACGTCTACACAGCAGGGCTAAAGTTGAATTAAGCTATGCAACTTCAGCTATGTCAATTGTGTACCTGAAGCCAAAATAGCTTTATTCAGCTTTTGGCACTGTCAGGGCTGGCTTTACCATGAGGCAGACTGAGGCGGCCGCCTGAGGTGCCAGACTATGGGGGGGAACCACTAGGACCCAGGGTGTAGAAAATTGTGTCTGCTGCTGGTGCATATGTATTCTCTCTGCTCTAGATGCACAGAGATGGTGGACTGCTGTGTAGGAGGAAGAAGGGCACAAGAGACATAACAGGCAGGCAGGAGAAAAGGTGGCATGGGGGCATCATTTGACCTCCCCACCTCAGGTGCCAAAATGTTGTGGGCCGGCCCTGGGCACTGTCTACACAACTGGAAGTTGAAGAGGAAGAACACTGTTCCTTTGACTTCCCTTACTCCTTGTGAAATGAGGGTTACAGGAGTCAGAGTAAGAAGTCCTCCAGGTCGACATTATTTCGAAATAAAGGCTTGTAGTGTACATGTACCCTAAGTGATCCCTTGGAGGGAAGGTGCTAAAGAAACACCAAGTAACTGGAGCAAAATTAAAACAATGGAAGATGTTCAGATCCTCACTGTGGTTTGTGTCATGCAGCTCTGGCAGAGTTCGATGAGCCTAAAAGGTCGACCTTCGTGATGTTTGGCGTGCTCACCATAGCGGTGAGGATTTACCATGACCGATGGGGATACGGCGTCTACTCAGGACCAATTGGGACAGCCGTTCTCGTGATAACCGTGAAATGGGTAAGTTTTAGAACCCAGATGGCCACTTCAGTGGGCTAAAAGTCACTTCTGAACAGAGAGCTGCTGAGGACTAGTCACCACATCAGTCCCACTTAAACCCCGAGGTCCATTTGCACCCACCTCTCAGGCTACCATCAAAGCACACATTGGGAGTTTCCCAGTAAAGCTTCTGAGCTCCTGAGAGGACACTGGAGCGGGGATAATTTTCTTTTCTAAACCAAAGTCTGTGCATTATGACACTGGGGCAGGATTCAGAAGGAAAATAGATGAGATATCCCATTGGGAACAAATAACAAAAGCAGGCCAATAACAAAACACTTTTGTGATAACTGCTGGATTTGATTGGGCTGAGCCACTCCAGCAGATCTCATGTTCTTATGTTTATAATCATCAACAGTATATTTAGGGAGTTTTTATAATAACCAAGAGGCAGTGTGGTCTGGTAACTTTCTCTGAAATTAATGGAAGATTTGCATAAAAACAGATGGTACAGAACAGACATAATTCTGACTGAACAAATACAGGTCTGACTTTGTTTGAAAGCTACACAATTTGGCTTCTAATTTCTGGGGGTGCCTGGATAACAACAGTCTTTCAAAGGGCATTATTATAAAGCAAAATCTAGGTTGCCGCAGATCAGATTATTAGAGAGAGTGGCAAAGTCATTAGAGTGCGTATGTATAAGTGGAGCTAAGGATTAAAAGTTGATGGAACAAAGATGCCTGTAAGGACATTACCAAGTGTCATGGAAATTCAGTGAGCTAAATCCCAGGTTAATAATGTCACTAAGCTTCACCTAAACCAGTGCTTCTCAAACTTTTTGGCCCATGGCCCACCCCACTCAAGGCAGACCTTTCGGCACACCACCAGCCAACCCCTCGTGATGACAAAATGGGTGCAGGTGCAGGGTCTGGCAGGGAGCCTGGGTGAAGAAGTGGGCTGAGGATGGAGGCTCTGAGAGGCAAGGAGGGTTCAATAACAGGGTGGGGGTTGGGAGTCTGGGCTCTTACTGGCTCTGTGCCTCCCATCGCTGCTCCTATTGGCTGCAATTCTGGCCAATGGGAGCAGCAAAGAAAGCCTCCAGGCAAGTGGTTTCCTGTATTGCCGTTCCCCCAGCCGGGAGAGGGAGAGAGGCAGCGCACAGAACCACTTCCTTCCCCTAAAAGCAGGATCTTGCCCGCAAGACTCCTCCCCTCCCCACACAGTGGGAAGCTGGCGCTGGTGCTCCAATTGTCAGGGGGAGGGGGCACAAGGCTGAAGCATTAGCACAAGCTTCCCACTGCAGGAGATGGGGAGGAGTGAGCCCCAAGCCCGTAGCCCACCTGCAGGGTGGTCACCAACTGCATTTTGAGAACCACTGACCTAAACCTCTGCAGAGAGTTAACGTTCCTTTATTAGTATTTATTGTATTACTGTAGCCCCAACAGAGATTGGAGTCCCATTGTGCTATGCAGTGCACACACATCAGAAGCAGCAGTACCTTGCCCAAAGGCCTTACAGATAGACAAGCAGTAGCCACCCCCACTTTGCAGGTGGCAACTGACGCACAGAGAGAGCACCAAGTTCTGGCCCAAGGGCCACACAAAGTCTGTGACAAAGGGGGGACTTGACCACAGAGCTTTTCAAGCCCTTATCACAGCGTTAACCACAAGACCATCCACCTGCACAGCCCACAGCCCCTCCATTGCCAGAGCCCCCTGCTCTTTGCACATTTTAGAGGCTCCACCGCCCATCCCTGAACAAGCAGCCTACCTTAGAGATAAAGCTGGCCCTTCAGCCAGACTGCCTCATTCCCCACGCTCCCTGTGCAAACTTCAAACCAAACACACTGCTCTGATGGATTCTGTGTAGGACATTCTCCTTCATTTACTCCTCATGGGTCTTTCATGGCTGGGCAGGTGTGGCAGCAGACTCCATAGGGCCATGTCCCTTCTTCATGGAGGGACGCTATTCACTGGATTGGCCGTAGGAAAGTCCTGTGGAAAGTTGCATAAGAGAGTGGGATGCCCACGGTTAAACTGCCCACTTCTCAATTATCCTGTTCGCTTTCGAAAGCCCCAGTTACAGCCAGAAATCTCCAGGGCAGTGGGGACGTCTCAGCTCTGAAGAGCTGGTTTTAAAATCCTGTGTTTTGATCAAAAGTGAATGCACGGAGGGGTGATTTAATCAGGGCATTTTTGTCCACTATCCAACACAGTCTCTGCTCAAGTGAACCTCTGGACAGGCATAGCAGGAGGGAAGGGCTGCAGGTCAGGACCTAGGAGCAGCAGCAGGCAGAAGAAGGTCTAGAATGGAAAGGCATGCTGCTAGTCAGCAATGAAGTACATTGGCAAAGTGCTTAGATGCGCGGTGGGGGGAGGGTGCTCAAGACTTAGTTGCGAGATAGAGTTTGGGGGTGGGAGAAGCCCAGGACTGAAACAGCCAGAAAATGCTGCAGGTCAGAGTTAGGCAGAGACTTGCAGGGGCCACTGTGGAATGGCAGGTGATGCTGCCAGTCAGGGTTAGGACGCGTCATCAGAACAAGGTGAAGGCTCCACAGAAATGGATTTGCTGCAGTGAGAGGGAAAGGAACCCAGTGCCTGCCCACACTGTACCTCGCTCTGCTCGAGGCTCACTTTTGAAAGCAGCCAGCAAGGGTGCAATCTTCCTGCTCTCGTGTCCCGTCCCAGGCATTACGAGTCCAGCTTCCAGATCAAAGAGAGGAACCCAACCAGCCATTCCCTAGCAGGTCCTGCCTCGGAGCTCGAGCTTGGTTTGGTTCCTACCTGCATGGGATCTTTCGGAAGCTGACGAAGGAGCCGGAACATGGGCTGAGAGTGGTTTCACATGCTTTCTCTTCCCCTCCAGCTGCAGAAGATGAAAGAGAAGAGAGGCCTGTACCCGGACAAGAGCGTCTACACACAACAGATTGGCCCAGGCTTCTGCTTTGGGGCATTAGCGCTCATGCTGAGATTCTTTTTTGAGGTATCTGTTTGCACAATACATTATGGCGATAATGACAGGGGGTGAAGGATATTCCAGGGACACAGTGGCACGGCACCCTTTTTAAGAGTGGGGGTGCTGCCCCCCCTCCCCTCCTTATCCTGTCCTGACCGCTTCCAGCGGAGGCCGGGAGCAAAACCCTGGCATGCAGGCCAGCAGCCAGGACTCCAGCTCTGGAGCTAGCAGCAAAGCCCCCTCCCCCCCCACATTGCACAGAGCCTGCAGCACAAGGGGCAGTAGCTGAGACCCTGGGCACTAGACCGGGAGCCTAGGGGTGTTGCAGTCCCCTTAGCCTGGCATAGGCATGGGAAGTAGGGATGCGGGGGTAAGAGGATCACTGGTTCAAATCCAGCTCAGGCCAGAATTCATCTAAAATTATTGCCTACAGGAGATGGTGGGTCTTAGTCTCAGTCCAGTTGCCAGCAGACAGGTGTCCAGAGGCTCACCTGAGCAGACATGATGTTGAGCAGTGGTTTAGGAGTCTACATCCCTGAGATCCCCGAGACTCCTGCCAAACCCTGCAGGGGCCTAAACTCACTCGGCAGCTAAGCATCAGGTGCAAGGTCCCTCAGCACCTGAATAGGCATGTGGCTGCCTCACCTTAGGCGTCTGGACACTTTTCTGCCCAAGCCCCAGAATGACTCACAAACCGGGGGAAGCTGGGCATCCAGCTGCCTAAGGCACATGCAGGGCCCGATCCAGAAGACAAGCTCAAGGGCCACATAATGGATTAGGTCCCATACAAAATCCTGCTGAAGGAGAAAGGGGCAGGGCCAGCTCCCAACTTGTAATGTTTAGCCCCGGGAGTAGAAATGCTCGCCTAGACATAGGAGACCCAGGTTCACTTCCCTCCCTCGTTGGCATCTCCCCCTGGCTAGCTTTGGCAGCTGTCCACCTGGCATGCTGGCGGCAGGTCACATTGTAAGGGTTCCGTCTCCCCCGTGCGTTGCATAGCATCCTAGGCACCTCGCTCAGGCTTTGTGGACTGCAGTGTTGTTTTCTAGGCATCTAAAAGGTGGGCTCTGCCACACTGCAGGTTGCGAGGCTTAGGTCCCTGCATAGATGCCACCCTTCATGCCCTAACCTGCTGCACCACCCAGGGGAGACCATTAAAATGGATGGCTTTTCTTTGTGGGTATGCCACCCTCTCATGCAACTCCCCCCTCCCCCCAGAAATGCCTTCAACCCATCACACTGAACAGCTTAAAAAGGATGAGTGGTCTTGCAACACCTTAGACATGAAGTAAAATGTATAGAATCATGAGCTTTCATGGGTAAAACCCACTTCATCAGATGAATTGAAGTGGAAATAACAGAAACCAAGAGATCTATATAACAGCAGAAGTACCTGGCCATTGTAGGACCTGTGTTACTCAGGCTAAGTAATGTGTTATGTGATATGTGCCAGCAATGCTCCTCTGCCATGTATATCGACCAAACCGGACAGTCTCTATGACAAAGGATAAATGGACACTAATCAGACATCAGGAATAGTAACACACATAAACCTGTAGGGGGACATTTTAACGTGCCTGGTCATTCAGTCATGGATTTAAAAGTAGCCATTCCTCTACAAAGGAATTTCACTAAATAATAACAGAGAGAGTCTGCAGAACCAGCATTTATCTACAGATTTGACACCATTACCCTGGACTTGAACAAAGACATTAACTTACAAAGCCAATTTCTCCCACCTTTAGCATCTGCTTTTCAAATCAAAAGTTATGTATGGGACACATCCAGCAGACTTAATTAACCTCATTAACATGGGTCCTACAATTGACAGGTACTTCTTCTGATTGTATATATATCTCTTGGTTTCTGTTATTTCCACTCCAATTCAGCTGATGAAGTGGATTTTACTCATGAAAGCTCATGATTCTATATATTTTAGTTAGTCTGTAAGGTGCCATAGGATTATTCCTTATTTTTAAAGTTACAGACTAACACGGCTACGTCTCTAAGATAGTTCAAAAAGGAGACGCACTGGTTTATTTATAAAGCCCTGCCAACCTGCAGATATCCACTTTCTCTCCACGGATATCCACCGACTGGGTCTATGGATCACAGATCAGCTATGGATACAAATTTGGTCTCCACACAGGCCTCCAGCTATTAATTGTAACCAGAGCTGGGCAAGAATTGACAGAGAATAATGTACTTGATGAAGACGTTTTTGCCTCTTTTTCCATTGGCAACTAGCCTGTGCACAGCTCAGAGTTTTCTCAGATGCATTTGTTATTTGAAATGGTTCGCTAATGACCAGGGGCCTCTTGAAAACCTAGCCCCGTGTGATTTAGACAAAGCTCAAAACACAAACCCATGGCACAGAACCCAGGAGTTCTCATGAAAGGCCTGATCCAATGTCTAATGACGTCAATGGAAGGATGCTGATTGACTCCAATGGGCAGTGGTTTGGGTCCTAGACCATCTCTTACAGCCACTAGACCAGGGATGGGCAACATAAGCTAGCGAGTGGGCCGCATGAGTGGCCTTCCTTCATCTCAGTAGGCCGCAAGATTGTCATAAACAAGATGGTCTCCTGGGATAAGGTAGTTTTGCTCCCTGCGCTTGCGCACCTAGAATTTGCAGTGGGGTTGCTGGTTTGAACTGCAGCAGTGCTTTGATTGGATGCAGTCAATGTTGTGTGCAATCAGCACGCACTACACTTCATGTGCCCTTGCTTTAGGTATGTGTCACCAATAGGAAAAAACCAGTACAGATGGAAACCAGCGAAATCGGGCAACCCGTCTCACAGGCCACATATAGAACCCTGACAGGCCACAAATTGCTCATTGCTGCACTAGACTATCCTCTTTTCCTGCATTAAAGTCTCTAATCACCGATGTCCAGGAAGGAAAGGGGAGAGCAATGGGATACTCTCAGCACAGCCTCTAGTTGAGCCTATGTTCAGCCATGTGTTCTTCCCATTCTGTGCATTGGGAGCCAACAGATGCGACTTCACAGAGATGCCAGAGGATTCTTTTTCAAAACTTTAAATAATTTCAGTTTCTAGAAGGATGAAAAAGTGTCACAGCACAACACCCCTGCCCCCCCCACCCCCGTCCATCCACAATCTCCTTCATTCTGCTTGAACTTGTCCTAAGCAGTGCAATGAAACACTTCATTCAAGAGCAGGGAAATATGCAAATCGGCCTGTGTTAAATCAAGTTTACTTTTCTGTCGCTGCCTGTTTAAGGCTGGAAGAAGCCCTTTTACAAGACTGAAGGGAGGCAGAGGTCTCAGGATCTCACTTCTTTGCTGATGAGCATGGCCGGTATGGCCTAGATGGCCTGTAACGTGGTGAAAGGAGAGGGGATGGGTAACCACGTATACAGAAGTTTTGCCCTGGGATGCTCCTTAAAGGGCGAGATTTTCCAAAGAGCTCAGTGCTCCCATTGAGGCACCTGAACAACAGCCTCATTTTTAGAAGCCCTCGGCGTTCATCCTAGCCAAAATAGAAGCCGACCTTTGTTGTGGAGGGATCCACCCTCCTGACCCATTCTGACTGACAAGCCTAGTTAGAGAGCAAACCACACTGGGTCAGGTGAGCTTGGAGCCTATCTGGACACAGCTCCTTTTTGGAGCACAGCTGGCAAATATAAGGGGAACTCACACCAGAGAGCAGCCTCATGAAGGCATAGTCCATGTGTGGGGAAGCTCAGGCATACTGAAACAATTGAAGGCTGTAGCATCTTAGGTGAGAGGTACTGCAATATCTGGCACTTTGGGTCTTTCTAACAGATTTGACCATAAATTGCGAGATGCTCTGCAACTGGCTCTTAATTTCAGTGCCCCAAGCCAAGCTGGTGTCTGGGACCTCCATCCAGCACATCTGTAGAGCATCCCAGACAGAAGGCCCAGCAGAAACAGCGAGCCAGTGCTCTGTGAATAGCAAAACAAAAAGTTCACTTCCCTCCTGTGAGCATCCATGTGACTGGTCTTTACTGGGGGAGCGCGGGGGGGGGGCAGCCTTTCAGTATGTACATCCAAGCATCAGCAGAGAGCTACATATAGTTTGGTGGGCAGAGAACATCTGGCTTCTGCAGGCGTTCACACCAGAAATCTGCCAGTGGGCTTGATCCAAAATCCACCAATGTCCATGGAAAAGACGGCTGCTGGCTTCTGCTGGGTTTTGGATCAGGCCCTATAAGAGCAATGCTCATCCAGTCAGGGAACAGAATAACATCATGTGACTTATTTGAACAATCACGCCTAAGCAGCACAACTTGACTTGCAAATAGCAAGGCACGAAGTGAACAGGAAAAAGGCTGAATTGGGTCAGAGAACGATGGGATTTAATCTGCCCCGGGGGTGTATATGAAATTCCAGAGATGTGAGAATCTTGACCCCAAAGAGGCTCTAAGTCCTCCAGCAGTGGGATCTCTTGCTGACTTTCTCTTTGGTTGCAGGAGTGGGACTACACCTACGTGCACAGCTTCTACCATTGTGCTTTGGCCATGTCCTTTGTCCTGTTGTTGCCCAAGGTGAACAAGAAGGCAGGGAATGGAGGAAACCCTGCCAAACTGGACTGCTCCACTCTCTGCTGCTGTGTGTGAGATCCGCCCCCTTGCTTGGAGACTGGGGCTTCTGCATCCCAGCAGGCACCACTTCACAACCATGAAGGACTGTAAGAAAGTTACATAGCCCTCACTCTTTCTTCCAGTTGGCATTATGGCCAGAAACAAGCTGACAGTTTCCTACGGTCAAAAAGAATTTCACTACCACCTCCCACACCGAAGTGTAGGTTGTTACAAATTTTTAATTTGCTGATGAACAAACCTGAGAGGTCTCCTCTCTTGGCCACGATTCGTGCCAGCATCCATGTGTCTATGTAGTCAACTGATAACGTTAACAGTAACTATCTATTACCCACAGAGAAATAGTTGTCCACCTTAGAGAATTCCTGGCTGGCAAATGCTCCTGTTGACTACAACTGAGTAAATCCAGGAGGTCTGTGCCTCTCCCAGAGAGTTCTGCAGGCTGCATATACCCAGGGGGCAACACATTTTGTTTGCCTTTGGAAATGAGTATGAATGTTGCACCTTGAACACTTGCAAGTGTGCGTTTGCTAAGCTGGAGTGAGTGGGGTGTTGCTTGTTGTAACACTGAAGTAACAGAGCCTGTATTTTTGCTAGAAATGTAGTTTAATTTATGCCTTCTCTCAACATTCTATATTTAACATACTGATTTTGTAAGTAAGGCCCAACTGAACCTGTAACACTGTGATTTGGGTAGAGAGCAGATACCAGAGTTTAGGGTCACACAACTCCCCTAGCCTTAATGTCATTATTAGATGTTTACAGACAGAGAGGAGACAGGATCCCTGCCTGTGAGAGCTTAGAGTCTAAACAAGGCAAGACAACCCCCAAAGAAGATGCCTATGCAGAAGGGGGAGAGTAGAAGGTTTGTGGATGAGAAAAGGAATTGGCTGGAGAGGAATGTGGAGAAGAAGAGCGGGCAAAGAAAGACTGCCCCAGATGTAAAAAACAGCAAGACTATAGGCACAGAAGCCATGGCCCTGAACGACCAAGGAGGCCAGCTGAAATCTGAGGTGATATGCACCCTAGATGAATGTCCTGCGGAGTCACTGGCAGGGTTCGGGGGTTAGGCAGGGCACGGCACAGCCTAGCTTGTAACTTGGGTGCACAGAGCCTCCAGTTCTTTGTTCTCCTCTCCTAGTCTCTCCAGCTAGTCACTGGTGCTCTGGCAAATACAGAACAAACCCCTGGTGCTCTGGCTTAGCTCCCACTCCTCACTGAGCAAAACTGCTTGGCAAAGCCAATGGCAGGTTTGCCCAAGAGAAGACAGAATGAGAAGCTGAAGGATTTGGCCCCCAGCTACGTCCTCTCCTCTGCCAAATCCACTCTACCTCACAGTCAGCTGCAACACTGGGCACTTTGTGCTTGCAAACCTGCTTGGCTCACCCGGCCACCAGGGGTGCTTACACAGAAGCTCATTAATATGTAAACTACATGGAAAATTAGAGGCACCGTGAGAAGCTCCTGGACGGGTAAAGAAGAGCCAAAACCCCTCTAGCATCCCATTGAGCCGACTATTTACTAAAGTAGACATGCATGATTCATTTAGACTGTCTGGGAGACAAGCCAAGTCTATATGTCATGGACAATTAGAGTGGGATTGATGTACAGTGATGGCCATTGAAGGCCTGGCATTAGTTCCTCGGGAACAGAAGTCCATGGGAGTCATTCATCAGAGTGGCCTCCTGCTCTCAGGGCAACAACTAAAAATGAATGGGCTTCCAAACACAAATAAATGAAAAAAGCACAAAGGGCCCAGCCACCACTACCACGCTGGTGCTGCCAAGGTACCACCAATGCTGCTGCCTCCAGGTACACAGGACATGCCCTAGCCTTGCGAAGTCTCAGGGCTAGACTTTCCACCTCAGCACCCACTTGGACACCGACACAAGTAGTTTTCCAAAGAGATGAGCACAGTGACATGGGGGCCCCATGCTGGATAGCAGACAGGTCCACCGGGCACCACTGGCTGGCAGTCACATTTTGTCCCTGGCGTGCATGGTTTTTGAAGTGCTCCTTCCCCATCTAGGGGTTGTTCGGGGTGCCCAGTAGATGAGATGTCTTTGTTAGAGCACATAGAGGTCTCAAGGTTATTCGGGGGGAGAAGAATGCTAGAAGCATTCCCACCTCATGTCCGAAGGAGCGTTCTTCAGAGGAACACTGCCCGCCCCGTAGAAATCTGTCAAATGCTACCTTCAGTAGCCAAGGATAAAACCGAAGACCGCACCCACACAGAATATAATTACCATGCATGAGGGACCATAGCCCCATGCTTAGGAAATGCATGTTCTTGCAGCTACACTGCTGGATTGGAAGGCAGGTGCTCACTTGGTCTTTCTCTGCCTTAGCTTCTTATCCCTAGAAGTGGGACGGAAACACCTCCCCACTCTCCTAGGGCCAGTGCAAGCTGTTCAGATACTAAAGTTACTGGGGTCTCTACAAGTAACTGCACTGAGCATCTAAGCTTAGCTCTAGGTTTGGAAAGAGCACACATTTTTTAAAGACATAACACACATATTATCCAACCAGTACGAACCCAAAGCACCCTGGAGAATTCGCCTTCAGCTCACATGACTCCACCCATCTCCCATCCGTCTCTTTACTCACCTGCTGCACCTTGCCCTAAATCATAGACTGGAAGATCTCCAAAGTACAGATTGTCATTG
The DNA here is from genome assembly GCA_032595735.1 of Pelochelys cantorii. NCBI lineage: Eukaryota > Metazoa > Chordata > Testudines > Trionychidae > Pelochelys > Pelochelys cantorii. The sequence goes on from CM064347.1 coordinate 10,628,750, forward strand.
TTTTAGCCTTTTGTACAGCACCTTGCACAAGAGGGCCATGCATCATGACTGGAGACTCCAGGTGCTTCTGCCATCTGAACAATCAGCATCCCCATAAGCATGCGCTCTGGGCAGAGCATGAGATGTACTTTAATTTGCTGGATTTCTGAGCATGCTGCAAAAAATAATTTCAAAGTAACCATTTGCATGTATTTAACTTGCCTGTTCTGCAACTGTTTTTTTAAGAGGGAGGGAGGGAAGAATCATTTCTGGAAGGGTTTTAAAAAATGTATTAGTAGCCCAAGGAAATGGAATGATTCCTACATAATTAAAGTTTACTATTCAAAGTGTCTTATGTACCTGTTTGGATCAAAACAGGCGCATGCCTTGTACGGGTCTCCATTTTCAAAGATCACTAGGAATTTTGGAGATTTTGGAGATGCTTTAAAAGGAGTGTGATTTTCTGGGGTGGAGGTTCAGTGTTTTGTGTACACCAGACCCCTTTTATGCTGTCTTGGACTAAGCCCCCAAAATCACTAGTCACTTTCAAAAAAAAAAAAAAAAATGTTAGGCTACCTTAAAAAAACCCCATAAATATAACTGGTTCTATCAACCTGAGCCAGTGAAACAGTTCCAAATACAGCTCCCAGCCCCGCATCAGGCCTTCTTAACAAGTCCTGACAAAGGTCACCTTTGTTGTTTCTGGATAAAGCCTTCAGACAAGTTTTTGGGGCGTTACCATAATTTGGACTCATTTTTCCGTTAGAAGTATCGGGCCAGACCTTCACCTGGGGGGAGTTACCAGTAGTGTCCATGGAGCTCTGCAAACCATCTGTCCCATCGGGTCCTGGCCTGCCTGCTTTGTTGTTAGAGGGCTCTCTGGAGACCCAGAGAACCAGTGACATAATGACATCCCCATGGACTGAAACATGAGCGGCAGCTTTCTCGGCCCACAGCTGAGTGAGAAGGAGATGTTTGGGTTAGGCAGATACAAACCAATCACACCAAATATGGAGAAACCTGCAAGCATATCACTCTTTAGGGAATGCTCATTTCCCTCTTTAATTTCTTTTCCTGATACTTAGATCCCCAATGATAAGCCCCTGAGACAGACAGGTATAGACCACCAGGAAGCAGAGCACAAGGCAAAGATGCCTTTTCCTTTGCAGTTCACCTGAAACAGGCCATCTGCCCTCGCAATCAGAGATGTTCTGCTTGGAAAACAAGCAAGCTTCTCCATAAATACTGCTGGGGTCTCCAGCTTTGGCTGGAGTTGGGATTAGCCCCAGAGCAACCATTGGTAGCCAGCAAGCAGCATCGCTGCATCGGCACAAGCCCCTGGTTGAGGACACCCCGCACACAACAGGTGTAAGCTCCCGGAGGGCAAAGCTTGGGTTCTTGGTGGCTGCATGCCGGGTTTGGACTGATATAGGCACACTGGTTACTGGCCACTGATTGCTGGATCCCAAGGACAGACAGGGCCTTCCTAGACCATGGCTCTAGACCAAGCGGAGGAGTTCTGGCTTTTGGTTCCAACTGCAAACGTATTGGCGGACTCAGTCCAGGCTCTATGACAATTGCCTCTAACTAGCCTCCTGGCTTGCAGACTCACCTGAGAGGCTAGGAATGGAATGAGCCATGGACAACCTTCTTGCCCTCAAAAGCAGCTCTCTACGTCGGCACAATAGTGTGAAAGCAGCTGGTTCTGCAGCTGACTGGGCTGTCCCTCTGCTGCCAATGCACAGAGGATGTTGGAGTGCTGATGCCGGCGCCCCAGTGAGAAAATCCTGTGGCCAGAAGTGTTCCCAGGGGTCTTCACTGCTACAGAAGGGTGGGATGGGGGAAGGGCACCTCAGTTTAAGCACATGCATAGACATTTTAAGCACACATGTGGACACTGGTGAGGCCACATCTGGAGTGTTGCATCCAATTCTGGGTCCCCCAATTACAGAAAGGATGTGGATGTATTGGAGAGAGTCCAGCAGAGGGCAACAAAATGATGAGGGGGCTGGAGCATATCACTTATGAGGAGAGATTGAGGGGTTTTGGCTTATTTAGTCTACAGAAGAGAAGAGGGAGGGGGGGGATTTGATAGCAGCCTTCAACTACCTGAAGGGGGGGTTCCAAAGAGGATGTACAGAGGCTGTTCTCAGTGGTTACAGACGACAGTTGATAGAACGAGAAGCAATGGTCTCAAGTTGCAGTGGGGGAGGTCTAGGCTGGATATTTGGAAAATCGATTTCCCTAGGAGGGTGGGGAAGCACTGGGATGGGTTCCCTAGGGACGTGGTGGAATCTCCATCCCTAGAGGTTTTTAAGTCGCAGCTTGACAAAGCCCTGGCTGGGATGATTTAGTTGGGGTTGGTCCTGTTTTGGGCAGGGAGTTGAACTCCATGACCTTCTGGGGTCTCTTCCAACCCTGGGATTCTATGATTCTATGAACTTCAAAAGGGGCCACAAATTTGGCGTGTCTCCATTTTGGGATGTACAACTGACAGCATCTGGGGCCTGATTTCAATGGGTACTGAGCACCCACCACTCTGGTTACAGCCAATGGGAGCCGTGGACACTTAGTGTCTCTCAAAATCAGGTCCGAGCGGTCTCAGGGTTGGACAGCCCAAATCCGAGGCAGCCTGACAGAGGCCACTTGCGCAAGCATAGCTGCTGAGCTTCAAAATAAGGCTGACTGCCTCCTGGGGACAGCGATCCACCATTTCAGCCACTGAGACTCTCCCCCAGTGGCACTGGGAGCCCTCCCCTCCCCCGCAAGCGGCTGCTGTCTACCAGCGTCACCCATCCAAATTCCGCTCTTGGTGATGCTGGTGTAACCCTACCGAGAGCAGTGGAACTGCCCAACGAGAAAGCAGAATATGACCCTGCTGATTTCACAGAAGATCAGAGCAGGGATTGTAGGACTCAGTCATAAGAGCACGATCCCAGTCTCACTGAAATCAACGGAACAACTCCTACTGGTTGGAATGGTGCCGCGGTACCACATACATGGCACCCATGGTGCCAGGGCCAGCCCACAACATTTTGGCACCTGAGACGGGGAGCTCAAATGACGCCCCCATATGCACATATGCACCAGCAGCAGACACAATTTTCTACACTCTGTGTCCTAGTGGCGCCCCTCCCCCCCCGCCACAGTCTGGCACCTGAGGTGGCCGCCTCAGTTCGCTTCATGGTAAGGCCAGCCCTGCATGGTGCCACCACCCTCTCCCGGGTGTCAATATTTCCAAAAAAACACACAGCAGAGCAAAGCAATCCCTCTGTGAGGCAAAGAGCCGGGCTTCCTTACGAGAGGCACAATCACCGAATTCTGAATCTGGGAGGCAGGCTATGCCATGCCATACAAATGCAGAGAAATATTATAAACATTTACAGCAACGTAGACAAAACAGTCTCTTGTAACCTCCTAGTGCGGTGGAGCGCTTTGCCTGTAACAGCTCTTGAGCAGCTGCCAAACATTCTTGCTGTTTTCATAAAAGTAGGTGTTTTTGTCTAAGGTGCAGTCTGAGTGTTGTGACCTTTGTCATGTCTGCTACTGAAATTTCCTGCCTGCCTCTCTGTTATTCTCCTCTTCGGTAAGACGATATGAAACCCAAAACTTTTATTGCCCCTTTTAAAGCGTCTTTATAGCTCCCCGTCTACTTCATATAGTGTCTTATTCTCCAGCACTGGGATATTACTTATGGGAGCCGTGCTTGATGCTGCAAAAGGCATTTGGGTTTCACGCAGCCCCAACTGCCTGGACGTTGAGGAGGGAGAGAAATGAGATGGGAGAGATTCTGCATTTTAATTTAACAGGGCTCCTGCGTCTGGATACAGGGCACAGGCACCAGGTGCTGCTAATACAGGGCAAGATTCCTCAAGCTTTGCTCAGGCTGAGTTAGCTTTTCACTCATGCAGATGGGCTCTGCTCAGCATGTGTATGGAGGGTAGAGCCCGGGTCGGAGGGGGGATAAATAAGGAGGGGGGAGCATCACCCTGTCTTTTTAATAGCATTAGCCCCTCAGTCTGGCCCAGCCGAGTGATGGCTTTAAAGGATTCCTCTTCTCTTTTCCCATTTGCCTTTATCAGATCTGCAGCACGCCGCCACCACCCCTCGAGGTTACGGCTCAGAGGTACAGCGGCGCTGCAGCTCCTGTGGACGGCCATGGCGCATCTGCTGTTCTCTGCACCTCAGTAGCATCTGGGAGCCTTAGGCTACATCTACACTGCAACGCTATTTCAAAATTGACTCGAAATAAGCTACACCATTTGCGTAGCTCAAATGGCATAGCTTATTTTGAGTTACGGGAGCAGTGTAGACGCACCCCTACGGACAAGCCAGGACTCCACGCTGTACTACGCCCTGTGCAAACAACACCCTCCCCCGAACACACATAACAAAGATGGCCTCCTGCCCCCCACAGAGTATACAATCCAATGGAGGGCAGGAGGAGGTCTGGAACAGACTGGGCTTCACAAGGCGCCAGCCCTCATGCGTCAGCACCACGGCTCAGGACCACTTTGCTGCTGGCCACTTCTACTGGCAGGGAAGAGGAAGCGATGGCTCTGTTCCCCCCTCTCCTCTGCAGCTCCCTGTGGGAGCAGTTTGGCGCCCCTGTCAGTGGTAGGAAGGGGAAATCTCTATGCTCTTGGCAGCGCATCGATGGACATTGCGCATGGCCTCCATGCTGGGCATGCACACAGGAGAAACCACCTCCCACACCTGGCATGTGAGCAGGCCCAGGGCACAATCCAGCGTGGGTGCTAGCTCCTCCTGCCATGCAAAGGAGTCTGAGCCATCCACGGGCAGAATTAAATGGGAAGGCCTTCTGCCAGGGCACACTGCATTAGAACTCATCCCCTCCACTGGATGCCTTGGTTTTCTGAGTGCACGGCAAAACCTTTCGCCTGAAGAGTGACTGGGAGGGATTCAAGGACAGTTCCTGCAGAGGAGGCAGCGTTGGCATCGACCCAGTTTTTGAAGGGCTTGGTATTCATTCCTGGAGGTGGTTTCAGTCATGCACAGAGCTCAGCACTGCCACAACAGAGACAGAACCTGGGCGATCCCTTAGAACCACCCATCACAGCTCAGAGCATCGACTTGGCTAATCCTATCGCCAGCAAAAAATGCGCTTGGTGTTCTTTGTAGGGTGACATGGTGCTTTCCAGCTTGCAAGGGACACAGTGTCGTCTCTAATCGTTAGCCGTTCCATAGCATTCTCCATCCTCTCTGGCCACACACCACCCCCGTGAAGTAATGGTCCCACAGGGTTCTGGCTCTGCGGGGGTGCAGCATTGGTAATATACAATAATATACTGCACTTGTATGGTGTTGGTTCATGGTGGAGCTCAAAGCCCTTCACAAACTTCTGTCCATGTCATGAACCACATTCCATGGAGAGGGAAACCGAAGCACAGAGATGGGGGTGGGACTGGCCCCATACTGCAGATGGACTCAGGGTCAGAGTGGATTGGAAGCCAGGAGTTCCTGGCCCCTCAGACCTGTCTGCAGAGCATGAGATCACACTCTTCCCAGAGGATCAAAAAAAAAATCTCGATCCTTAAGAGCAGGGGTGGGGAACCTTTTTTGGGTCGAGGCCACTGACCCAGAGATCACAGAAAAATCAGTCAGGGGCCTGCACACAAGCGAGAGGCAAAAAAACCAAAACCCTCACTGAGGTGGCCCCTGACTGAGAAGGAGAAAAACACTGTGCACATTCCCCTCGCACACCAGAGCTTTGGGGGGCCCAGGCTAGTAGATTTTGTGTGCTCCAGCCCCACAGGGGAATGGTGGAGGGGGCTGGAGCACCAGCACAGACTCCCCAATGCTGGCGGGGAGCCCTGAGCCTCGGGGGCCAGATCCAGGCAAGTCAGGGGCCGCATCTGGCCCTCGGCCCTTAGGTTCCCCACCCCTGCTTAACAGTTTACACTCTAAGAGCCTAAGCCTGTTAGTGCTGCCTATTCTCCACACCCTCTTCCAATATGTGCTCTGCACCTGGCAGAATTGGACCTAACAGCCCAGCGAGGGACAGTGCAGCCAAGGAGGGGCTGGCAGGCCTCGTGGAACAAATGGGCTCTTAGAAACGCTCTGAAGTCGGAGAGTGAGAGAGTTTGGCGAGAGGGACTGGGAGAGTGCTCCAGGCAGCAGAAGAGAGAGGAAGCCAGTTGGGAGTGAGAGGAGGAGACGGAGAGGCACACAGGGGCAGAGATGGGGACAGCAGTTGGGAGGGGGGAGGAAAGGAAGGCAGAGGATGGGCTTTGGAGCTTCAGAATCACAGCAGGGAAGTGAAAAGGCGCTGAAGTCCACAAGCTCCCTCGCCAGACCTAGCTCCCACCCTGGTCCAATTATTAGTCCTCCCCCGGCTATGTAAAAGCGGTTCACACGGCACAGGGGAGCAAGGCTGCTGCAAACGCTCTAGGGTAACCGAGGTCACAAGCTCAAGGGTGAGCGCTTTCATTTGGGACAGCAGCTAGGATTTGAACCTGCTCCCAGCGCACACAGGGCCCATTGACTTCAGTGGGACTCAGACTGCCCCCCTCTCTACCAGTTATCTTCCAACGGTCCTGTTAGGTGCGAGAAGAGGGACTGGCGTGGCGAAGACATACACACTCGGCTTCTGCTTTCAGGTATATTGGGCACTCAATAAAATGTCTTACCAGCAGTGGGCTTTGAAAGGCTGGTCAGGGGGTTTTTTCCCCACAAATTATTCCCCACTTCTCTTTCTGTCCCCATTCAGGCAACAGACCCCCAGCCTAATTCCCTGAATTATTTCAGACAGCAGGGTCTATTTGTTCCTCGCTTTTGTGCGTGTGTGTGTGTGTGTGCGCCTGTGTGTGTCCTCCAAACCACGTTATCCTCCAAGGTCCATCACTCCAGACAGACACAAGCTTGTAATGAACAGCGACAGAACATTACGTGCCTACCAGACACTGGAGGAAAGGTTTGCTTTTGCCCAGGCAAGGCTTGAGAAATCCTACTTTTAACTCCCTCAGAATTTACAAGTCAATGCCAGTTTTCAAGGAAGGCACCGATCGAGAGATGCTGAGCCAAGTAGGACCCCGTGAGAAGCATCACACAGGGAGCTTGCTTAGACCTCTGTCAGTAAACTCCAGTTCTGACCTGTGGTCTCCCCTTCCTGGCCCCCCAAGCTGCAGAAATCCATCACACCAGCTGGCACTGTTACAACACATAGAGAACAGGGAGTAAGACGAGACCACCAACCAACACTCATTTTCATGGGCAACCTGAGGGCTCTGAATCTGCCTACAGCGGTGAAAGGGTGTTTTTGTCTGTGTGACTAGCCCTCCTCCTGCCACCTCCCCCGCCCCCCCGAGATCACAAATGGGATCAGGACCCCTTTGCACTAGGCACTGGACAAACACACTGTTCAAGGCAGTCTCCCCCTCTGAGAGCTTTGAGGCTAAAGAGACAAGATAGACCGGAGTGGGCAATAAAATGTCGATGGTTCACCAGGGTTCGCCAATGGTGGGCCGTCACTACTATATTTACCTACACCTCTGCAGGTACCAATGATTGCCACTCCCATAGGCCACAAATCACTGTTTCCAGCCAACGGGAGCTGAGAGAAGAGGTGCAGACCTGGATGCCGCTTCCTGCGGCCCCTATTGGCCGGGAATGGTGATCCGCGGCCAACGGGAGCTGCGATCGCCAGTACCTTCAGGTAAATATAGTGGTGAGAACTTGCTAAGGGTATCCTGGTGGACTGGATCCAATCTGCGGGCCAGTGTCTGTCCACCCAAAACAGACCAAAGGTGGGGGAGAAGAAATAGAAGCATAGAGAAGCCAAATTATTTACTTAAGGTCACCCAGCAGTTCAATGACAGCTAGGAATTAGTCCTCCGTGCTCCTGATTCCCAGGCTAGTGCACTATCCATTAAACCTCATCACCTGCTCCACAAACCACTGAGCAGCACTACCCCCCTCCATGTTAGAAATCCCAGTTACATGAACTAGCATCTCATGCATTTCAGTCGCTTTCACATAGATGGATTTAAATATAAGAATGAAAGCTCCCACTATCTGCAAAAATATCTGGGGCTGCGTAGAGGATGGATTTAGAACAGATGTGGCTACATTGTTCTGCAAAGTGATACCAATCCAGTATGCTAGCCTATAATGCTTCCAGATTTAGCTAGTGACATCCACGTAGGATTGAGTCTGATTTTGACATCAGGGATTTTTTTTTTTAAATCTCATGCAACAAGCAGTAAAATTAAGAGGAAGCCCAAAATGGGATGCAGGAGGCACATACCCCTATCAGTTGGCTTGCTGTCCAAAATACTTATTACTCCTTGATATTGACCTAGATGAGATTGCCAGTTTCCCACAATTTGTGATCATGTTTGTCATGCCCTGGAGCTTGGATTGGGAATTAGATACTGTGGTATACAGGTAGGCTGGTAATCTAATATCCAAAAAAATTCTATACATTTTGCAAGATGGGATCATCTTTAGCTGTTGGCAGCAATTCTCAGTAGCCCTTTAAATTTAATGTTGCATGAGTTGGCTGGACTACAGAATTGGAATTCCAATGGAAGCACATATGATAATTCACTTACCAAGTTCTCCCGCTTCTTCTAATTCTGTTATTGAACTGTGTAAACTGCCTGTAGGTCTCAGTGACTGAACCATTTATATCTTGCACCATGTTGGAGCCAGATCTTCAAAAACGGTACTGGATAGAGGATTGGCCCTACCTGTACCCCGGGCTGTAAAAATCATGAGTCAGAATTGGAGGGAAAAAAGTGTAAGATGGAGCTAAAAACCAGGAGATTTGTTGTAAAAGATGAGATGATAATCTTTTGGTCTGTCCTCTGTGGTTTTGTAGTCTCCCCCCACCCCCCGTACATTCACAAAGTGTGTGTGACACAGGGTTGAAAATTCAGCCTCGAATGCGTATGAAATGGGTATGTACAAAAATGCAGATTCCAGCTGCTCCTGACCAAGGCCCTTTCTTCTGCCCAGCTGCCCACAGGCTGGCCCCCTTGCCTTCCCAATCTCCTAGCCTCCACTCACCCCTGGGCACAGTCCCACAGCCTCCTCACTGCTTTAGCCCCCAGTCGCTTGGCAGGTTCCAGCAGCTGTTCTCTTTCTCCAGCCTACAAGGGAGGGCTTTCCCCTGTGCTCTTCCCTCCACTGCCCTCCCCTTTCTGCAGTTGTACTGGGTGGTGAGGGAGGGGGTCAGCTCCCCTGTACTGCACCTTCTGTAAAGCGATTCCCTGTTCAGAAGCAACCTGGGGCTGAAGGGGCCCCAAATCATAACAGTCGTGATAATATCAACACAAGCTTAGATTTGCTGTTGTGGTCCTTTCTTTCGGACGCTGAGTGCATTCATTGAGCACCCACGCCCCAGTCCCATGCTTCCACCTTGGACACGGACAGGCCATCATTCTGAACCGAGTTCCAATGACAATGCAAAGAAACCCCACCTGGCCTGCCTCCTACTGAGAGGGAAACCGCTTTCCATGGACAGTCGTAAAAACCAAACGAAGGCCAAAAGAACACCGGCTGTTCCTTTAACAGCCCATGTTTGAATCTTCTGTTTTTCCTTCTTTCCCCATTAAAAAAAAAACCCTCTTAAGAGTGAGCCCAGGAAGGAGGTTCAAATCCATTTATAAAGCTAGTTTTAGTGATTAGCCCAGATCTATGGCAACAATGGAGACTTTTCAAGAAGAATGAGGGTTCAGGAGTAAGGACCCGGCCTGGATTTAGGAAAACCGGGTTCAATTCCCTGCTCAGCCCCAGATTTCCTGTGTGAACGCGGGTAAGTCACTTATGCTAGCAGGGGCGTTATGCTGATAAACACATGAAAGAGGGGCACAAATGCCACAGTAATGGTGGGCACACGAGTAGCAGAGCTTGCTCGTTTAAATTTTGATTAGCAATAGGTTCCATCTGCAAAATAATCGGAATTTGGAACCCTCTGCATTCAGGGGGGCTTGTTTCACCTCAGTTCTCATCTGGCCCATTAGGGTGATGCTAGAGCAGCTGCAAAATTCTGAGCCAAACCCAGTTTATTCGATCTACCCCCTTTCTCCAGCCTACCCAACCACCCTTCCCCAGCCAAATACCAGAGTATTCCGATCCAGTGTTTTGATTTAGGCCTATCTCACAGAGATTCTTCATCAAGGCATGCATCGCGTACATACCAGATGTATCTCACAAAGATTATAGATCCTATTCTATCGAAGGTCAGCAGAAAACCCCTTACTGACTACAATGGGAGCTGGATCAGACAGATGTCACTGTGAACTACATGATTTTTCTTTATTAATCCTGGAATATTTTGTGAGATTGAAGCTTCGTGTGGAGGCTAAACGAGATAGCCTGTCTGCATATTATACACCAATAGAAGCAACCCCAAACCTGTAGCAGTCTTTCAATAAGTGTTTAGCTAATCATCTTATCTGATCCACATGCTAGGGAATGAATTCTAGCCTAAAATTGTCACATAATCTGAATTTCTTTAAAAGAGCTAATGTGTCTGGAAGCACCATACTCTAAGGAGCATTAGACAAATGGGGGAAAAGTTAGTAACACTAACAAAACCACAGACATGCCACTTCTAGCACTGTGTTAACTATATACCTTCTTTCCTTTAGCTACCTGGGGTTTTTGTAACAGAGCAAACATTTATAAAGAGATTGTGAGTTTGATCATTAAATAAGAGCTCATTTTGAAAGTAGACAGGAAAGTTTGGGGGGAAATGTTATATACATATATGTTTGCACGGCTTTATTGGTATTTTTATTTTCACAATAGTTCAACTAATCTGATCTGAGCAAGAGCGAGGGCCCAGGTTATAGCCAGAGTATCGGGTAGCACCTTCACATCTGGAAGGGATTTTGACAGACATTCTCCCAGACTGTTACAGACAGTTTAAAAGCAAGATCTGATAAATAGCAAATGTTTTAACAAGTCAATAGGAAGGTGTGTTTGCTAGAACGTGTGGATAAACCCATTCTCATGTTGCCATATTGCTAAACTCTTTCAAATTACTTAACACAGAGAGAGAAAGAGAGAGAAAGAGAGAGAGACAACCACATTGCAGTGGGATTTTGCCTGGTCACTCATGGCTGGGGTTTGGGTCTCAATCTAGAATGAAAGTAAATAAAGAATCACTTGACCAAAGTTACTCTTCAAAGTCTCTCCTGTGCTTGCTTTCAGTAGGATCTATAATCTTCATTCCTTAGACTTGTCAGCAGTTCGCAATCAGCTCTCTTGCACTGTGTCTGCGCTAGAGATTTTGGGGACAAAATCGAGGGATGCTACAATATACACATGGCTAATATGTTTTTATCACCATCCCTCTTAATCCTGCTCAGAGCAGCTCTAGACAACACAGTAGTTAAAATGTTGAGACCCAATCTGCACTAGTTTCTACTGCAGGTTGAATCTCTCTAATCAGGCATCCTTGGGACCTGACTGGTGCCAAACCAGAGAATTTGCCAAACCACAGGAGGTCAATATTGTCTGGCAGCATTTCCAACACTTCTATTGTTTACCGGGCTCTTAGAAGGCATTTAAGGATAAATTAGAGCTAAATCACTCATAGAACACTGAGAGCCAGGACTTGTGGCTGTAAACAAACTTTACCAGACCACAAGAAACTTGGCCACACCCATGAGAAGTGGACATCCGGCTAATTAAAGTTGTGCCGGATCACAGAGGTTGCCGGACCCGAGAGTGCCAGACTAGAGAGGTTCAACCTGTAGTGCTACCACCAGTAGTGATGTGCCTGTAGAGAAGTCCAGGCCTGAAAAAATCTTGGAGAGAAAGTCTTAGACATAAAGCGACAGCCTCTGGTGCCCCTCTCCCACCACTCCCAGAGCCAGATAACAGTCCTATATTTTTCAGCACATTCCAAGCTCTTATGCCCTTTCCTGAGGCTCAGCAGTCACTGTCCTGGAACTAGCCCTCTACTGGCTCTAGCACACTGAGACCTCCCACCCAAGCCCTAGTTTTCAATTCTATGACATCTCTCCGAGAACTCAGAGCATCCTACAGTCCTCTCTGCTCTAACAGGTTATCTAGTCTGGCGAGGAAATTACTTCTGGATTTCAGCTGCTGAGCAGTGACAGGTCTTAGGGTCCTGTCCGATGTGGAAAAGCCATGCACTACTTAACAATGATCTGTTTTCTTTTCCTTCTGGAGCTCCCGGACACTTTGCTGGTGTCTTAGACTATAAACTCTTTGGGTACTGCCTTTTGGTTCTGTCTGCACGGTGCCTTGCACCCGGGCTTGGGAGCTCCTGGGGACTACTGCAATACGAATGCTAAATCCTAATAACCCCCATAATATTCCTGTGGCCCAAGCCCTCTTCTCCAGGTCTGATAATGATCTCCATTCCATAGCGATAGTCTTCACGCTCACCCTGTGCATGTCCAACTCCATACTCGCTGTTTCATGACCTGTTCTTGTTACTATTTTATTTTATTCATGTGACTGTATGGAGACCTGGACATCCATAAAACCCAGCTACAGTACGCAACGACAAGAGGTGCTTGCAAAGTCACGGTCACTATGCACCTCACCTTCCAGAGCTGATCATGTTCCTTCCATTCCCTGTCTTACTCATGGCCACCACAAGCACAAACTCCATTCCCTCAGCTGGGTGTGGGTGTGGCTTAGGAGTCAAACATTCCTTGGGAGACCAGCCCACACAATGGGATAATGAGGCGAAGGAGCACAGGATCCTTCCTAAAGCAGAGGATGGGCAATCAGCGCTGAGCTGCTCTGTGATTCTGGACAAGTTTCTTCATGTTTCTGCCTCAGTTCACCCCCCTGTAAAATGAGGACAAAAAAATATCATCCTACCAGGTGCCTTTTGAAGCATAATTCCCAAATGTTTGTAGAGTTTTTTGAGATCCTCTTAGGAAAAACTCTACTCAGGGCAAAGTATTATGAAAGATAGGTCCCAGGTGCAGCAGATCCACATATAGAAAGTTCAAGGAGACAGGGGGGGTCATATATAGCAGTGTTTCTCAACCTTTTTTTATAAAGTACCCCCTTTTTTAAAAAAAATTATAAGTACCCCCAGTAGCTATAGTTTTCAGACACACAAATTGTTTTTCTACATTGCAACACATTTGTTTAAGCAACTTAATCGTAGCGATGAAATTTCTGGGTGTAAAAAGTACAAAAATAATAAAGCACTGTAAAACTCTAAACAAAAATTCAGTTTTCTCCAAATTTCGGTTGTATTGATGTACCCCCCAGACTTCTCTTGAGTACCCCTAAGGATACCCCTAAGGATGGTTGAGAAACACTGATATATAGGCTTTTGGTCACCCTCTTTATCTGTTAAGTGCTGAGAATATCCTCAGAACTAGCTGTATAAGACACAAAGAAAGCCAGTTCTCGTCCCAGAGCTCAGGGTACAAGCTGCAAAAGCACCTAAGTGACTAAGGTGGTTAACTTCCATCTTCCAAAGCATCTTAGCAGAAGTTTCGTTGTAAGTCAAAGGGACGTAAACTGACAGCTACCATGTGTGCCATTGAAAATCTACGACAGCCACTACTGATCTAGGCTGGACTTGAAGAAGTGCTCTGGAAGTAAAAGACTCTACACCCAATTAAAAATCCTCTGCAAGCACACAAACATCTTTGATTTGAAAAAGAAAGTACCTTAGTAAGCAAAATATTCCAACACACGTCCTGCAACCTTGTGCATGCCTGACTTTAGGCAATTGCATCTCCACAAACAATACAACAGAGTAAGAAACATTAACACAGTTAGAGGGGTGGGGATAGGGGAATGAGAATTGACCAGAAAAACCACCATCACCACATGATTCCTGCCTGTGTTTCAAGATAATGTATGCAACAGACCTGCCAAGTCCCTCTCATTTGGAGCTAGACTCATGTTTGGGATTAATTTTAAGGCAGCTCTTAAAGCATCTCAGTCTCACAAAGAAGAATTTGGCTGCTTTTGCAAAAAACAAAACAAAAACAAAACAAAACAAAAAAAAACCTCACTTGCCATTTTTCAACCTCTCACTCATTTAAAATTGTCATCACCTGGGAGCGGTGGGGCAGTCTATGAAGACAACTGTTTTTCTAGTGCAGCCTCACAGTCTATTTCCCAGTCAGTGAGCAAAAGTGTGTTGATGCCTGGTTTGGGTTTTTTTGGAGAGACAATTGTCATTTTTTTCATAAATACAGTGCCCCCATTTGGCGTCATCCAACAAGGAACAGATAAGCACAAGGACAGTCAGCACTTCACCAGGCAGCTCACACACTTCTCACAATGTACCTTAACAAGGCTGGTTGAAAATTTTCCATCGATACATTTTGTTTAAATGGAAGATCAGTGTTTCAACTACATGAAATTTTTCCTTAAAAGTGCCTGTCTTCCATGGAAAATTTCAGGGTTTTTTGGTTAACTCCCCGCCCCCCCCATACCTGAAAACTGAAATATTTCAGTTTGGCTCTCTCATTGTGGTGTCTTGTGGGTGTTGTAGTTTAACTTCCTCGCATACCTGTTCTACTCTTTGAGCCAGGCTTCTTCCACATGTCTACATCTCCCATAGTGCACCATGGCCATGGGGCTCATGATGCAATCCGACCCCTCACTATGAGGGGAAACTATGGTGCACCATGGGAAATGTAGTCCAGCCAGGAAGCACAAACTACAGAGGAGAATGGGGGCATGAAGCACCTCAGCTAGAAGTCTCATGAGGAAATATATTTCATTTTTTAGTCAAAATATATCGGGGTTTGATTATTCATCCAAGAGTACAAATTTCCCATGGGGGAGGGAGGGAAAAGGCCATTTTGAACAGCTCTAGCCTCAACACTGCCCATCTGTAGACATAACAAGACAGTTTGGTCTCTATGTTTACTCAGTCCTTGGCCTCATTGGCCAACCCATACTCTAGGATGCTTCTTACGAGGATGGGTTTTGTGATGGAGATTTCTGTCCTTTAGAGACTGGAATGAGATCCTCAAACCCAGTGACTGAAAGGAAATGAACAGCCATCTGATTGTTAACCACTGTGGCCCTCCACCAAATCTAAGAGGGGAAAGGTCCCCCATCCACACTGCTAGTCCCCTGAATGATAGTGATATCTCAAAATAAGAGGAAAGATAGAGTTCTGCAGGGGAGATCTGAAAATCAAATGATATGTTTGACAAAAGGAAGTTTTTCTTCACTCAGCATACGGTCAACCTGTGGAACTCCTTGCCAGAGGATGCGGTGAAGGCTAGAACTTTGACAGGGTTCAAAAAAGAGCTAGATAGATTCATGGAGGTTAGGTCCATCAATAGCTATTAGCCAGGATGGGTAGGAATGGTGTCTCTAGCCTCTGTTTCTCTGGAGTTTGGTGACAGGGGAGGGATCACGTGAGGATTCCCTATTGTGTTCCCTCCCTCTGGGACATCTGGCATTGGCCACTGTCAGCAGACAAGATACCGGGCTAGATGGAACTTTGGTCTGACCCAGTCTGGCCGTTCTTATGTTTCAAAACTAGGCAGATTCATCCTAATGGTCACTTGGAAATATGGGGCAAAATCCCAGCCCCACTGAAGTACATGGCAAAGCTGTCGTGTTGATTGCAATGGGACCAGGGCTTTACCCAGAGTGCTTTGGCCAGGCTGCCAACTCTTTTGATATCTCACCTTCTCCCCCAGGGAATAAACATGCTTCCGTGGTTTCTCTCAGATGGGTATAAATAAACCTCCCTCTAGCTTATTTCTTATGCAGCTCTTGTCTCTTAACCACCCTGGAATCCTCAGCCATTCCACACCACGCAAGCCACATAATCCTACATTGTGAAACGGTCTGCAACATGTTCAGCCACTGACTCACTTGCATGGTGCCAGTCAGGTCAGCTGCTTTGTGGGTGTTTCAGTTTCATGATCTACTAAATGGGGGTAATTCCCAATGTTTAAGGTCCTTAGACAAAAGTGTCTGTAAAGGCTAGTTGTCAGCTGTTATTTAGTGCCTTCCATCAAAGATCTTAAAGCACTACAAGTAATTTGTGTAGTTTGTGGTAAGGGGGATTTAAGTTAGATAGTAGGGAAAACTTTCCAATAGAGTGCTGAGCTGGAATTCATTTACAAATGTGACATGGTCAACCTGGGCTTGTATAAAGATATTAACTGGTTAATGCACTACAAAGCCAATTTCCCCTGACTTTGACATTTGAATTTTCACATCAAAATCTGTGAATGGCACAAGTTCAGCCCACTTAATTAGGTTCATTAACATGGGTCCTACAATTGACAGGTAACTGCTTTTGCTGTTTTATATACTTTGGATCCCGTTATTTCCAGTCCAACTCATCTGATGAAGTGGGTTTTACCCATGAAAGCTCATGATCCTATATATTTGTTAGTCTCTAAGGTGCCACAGGACTACTCTAATATAAGTATATTTAAGCTCTGAGACAGGAAGGTTGTGGGATCCTTGTCACTGGAGGTTTCTAAGAATACCTGGTGAGACCAATACCTGGACTTGTAAGAGATGTTCTAGATACCCTTAATCCTGACTCTGTGCAAGGTGATGGATTAAGATGACCTCTTGAGGTCCCTTCCAGCCTTACACGTCTATAATTCTAAGATGAGCAGAGTGGTCTTTTCTGGGTTGCTTATACCAGAAGTTGTGCTGTATTTTAAATGAATATTTTGGACCAATGAGTAATGGAAGAAGTATCTAACTCAGGCTTGGAAGAACTGTGGCTTCTCATTTTCATCTTCTGCTTTGGACCAAATTCTTGATGAGTTGCACTCATCAGGGCAGAGTGACTTCATGGAAGCCAATGGAGTGACTCCAGACTGACAGGTGGCCAACTTGAAATCAGCAGAGTTCGTTTGGATTGGCACATCATCAATGAGAGCAGTACTGTCACATACAAACCCTTGTCAGAAAAACCCTCTAAGGTGTCGGAGATTCTGCTTTCAGCCCAAAAGTTCAGCCACTCAGACCTTTAGAAACTGAAAAACAGAGTCCGGATACTGCTTGTTATCTCCATTGCAAAACATCCTTTCATTTCTGTGGAAGTGAGAAAGGTGATCATGATTTGACCCTGCAACTAAATCACAAGGACAAGCTGACATTTCCATTACATCACACTTCCAGTGATGTCAGAAACTCCACAAGGAAATCCTTCCTTGCAATAACATTGGTACATTCGCTTCTAGCCCTGGATAGAACCAAGAAGCACCAGAGGCAACTACGAACACTAGAAAGACGTTTGGGTTTTCAGTTATGCAAATTTTCTGAAAAAGTTCTATTTGGGTTTGGCTGGATCTTGGAAGATGATGATTCTAGGCAGTTGGATTATTTTATCCCGACCAATTTGCCTAGCACCAGTCCACTAGTGGAAGGGGGAGACCAACATCTGGGATAGCATTTTCTCTATCTCTGTTCAGGTTAAAGGAAAGACAGCACACAAGATGATTTCAGGCTGTGCTCAGAACATTTGGTTTACATTAATTATGTCTAGGCAGGCAGGCAGACAGAAAGAAATGTACACAAAATTCTGATAACTGCCCAGCTACAATATGAAGATTGTAAATGTACATCTTGTATTTTAACACCTACTGCTGTAAGCCACTTACAAAATGCAGGACAATGTATCTCAGCCTAGCCAATGGCATCAAGTCAATAAGCCAGTCCACAGAGCAATTCAGCTGGCAATAATAAAGATGCACACAGAGTCTGTAATATTTTCACAGACACTAATGGGAATCTTTCCTTAGGGTTTTTTCCCCTCCCCCTTTTCTTATCAACACACAAGTCCCAAGAAAGCCTGGGGAAAAAAACAGATAAAACAAATACTTGTACCTGACAGGATGACAAATATGGGGAGTTGTTGGGGAATATGAGGAAAAGTCAATAGTAAAGAGAAAAATAATGTGTGTGTGTGGTGGGGGGGAATATATGAATTCATTTTTAAAAATCTCATTTCTTTGCAGTGAACAGAGTCACGGCAATCGTTCTTTGGTGCCCGTTCGCTGTACATATTTCAGATGCAGGGGAAGCAGTGATTGGAACTATGATGCGTATCCAAAGATGGGGATGTTAGAGCCGGAAGGAACTGAGAGAAAGATTCTACTCCAAGCTCTGTTGTCACATCACCTTATCTCGGTGCCTCAGTTTGCTAGTGGACTGAGATCAGGCCCACCGATGGGGGAGAGGAGGAGGAGCAAAGGCTCCAACTGCCACAGGGCCCAAAAATTCAAAGGGGCCCAGTGCTCGCAGCTGCCACTGCTGCTACTGTGGCAGCGGTCAGAGCTCTGGGCCCTTTAAACTGCTGCTGGAACCCTATATGGTGCACTGGGGAGCCCCAGGCAGTGTGCTCTGGGGAGCCCCAGGCAGTGTGCTCTGGGCAGTGCTGGGGGGGGCAGTCCGGACAATGTGGAGGGCTGACTGCCACATCCCCATCCTTCTGCCCGAGGCCCCACACCTTCTGGAAGTATGGAGCTGGGCTCCCTCCCCCCACCCACCTTCCTCAAGGGCCCAGCAAAGCTGTTGGCTCCCGGACTGAGCTACAGAAGCAATGGGCCTGCTTATTCATCTACTAGGCAGCTCTGATGCTTTCCCCCAACCCTGACAGACCCTTGAACACAGGGTTAAGCCTGGGATCTGATAGCAGGGCTCTCCACAGAGCAGCAAAGAGCCATAGTTACAGCTAGGACAACACCTAATTTCTGCACAGCCAGAGAGAGGAAGAGAGGTAATTTTCCTTGCTCTACTCCACAAGAGAATTGGCCTGCACAGGAGTTAATGTCTAACACAATATCCAACAGCCATTCGCTCAGACCTGCTGCAGGCAGGAATTCTAGACCCCCAAGACCTCTTGACCCCTGAGTTCAGAGGACACTTTCTACATCTAGTAATGCAGAGCCAGCCTAACAGAATACAGGGAATTATAGAGCTCTGCGTGGATACCAAATTTGCATCCACATCCATATCCACAAAAATGAGCCACCGACGCCTGCATCTACATCTGCAGATGCAGATATAAAGCAGGTACCTGTGGGTTTGCAAGCCTCTAATTATAGACCAGTCAACCTAACTTCAATACCTGGAAAGATATTGGCACAAATTGTTAATTAAACAACCATTTGTAAGCACCTGGAAGATAACAGGGTTATGCAGAATGGATTTGTCAAGAACAAGTCATGCCAAACCAACCTAATTTCCTGGCCTTGAGACAGTCTCTGGCTGAGTGGATAGAGGGGAAGCAGGAGATAGGATATAGCTTGATCTTAGTAAAGCTTTACGGAAATGTGCTCTACATGGAATTACTGTAAGATGGGTGCACAGCTGGTGAAAGACAGCACTCAGAGGAGTAGTTTGCTGTCAGACTGGGAGGGGTCGCTCCAGGGACGGATATTATTCAACATTTTCATGAACAACTTGGATCACAGAATGGAAGGTATGCTCAAACACTATGCGGATAACATCAATCTGGGAGGAGTTGCATGCACTTTGGAGGACAGGGGTTAGAATGAAAAACAACTTCAACAAACTGAAGAAATAAAGACAAGTGCAAAGTACTTCGCTTAGGATAGAAAAATCAAATGCGCAAGTACAAAATGGGAGATAACCGGCTAGGCGATAGTACTGCTGAAAAGGATCGGGGTGGGGATAGGATGGTGGATCACAAATTGAATACGAGTCAGTGTGATCCAGCTGCAAAAGAGGTTAATATGTAACCTCAAGAGAGGTTAAAGTGCAAGAGACTATATGTGAGACAGGGGAGGAAATTTTCCCCCTTCAATCAGCACTGGGGAGACCTCAGCTGGAAAACTGTGTCCAGTTCTTGGCGCCACCCTTTAGAAAAGACATAGACAAATTGGAGAGAGTCCAGAGAAGAGCAACAAAAAGGATAAAGATTTAGAAAAGGTGACTGATCAGAAGCAGTTACAAAAAGTGGACATGTTTACTCTTGAGAAAAGAAGACTGGAGTTGGTAATAGCCTCTTAAGGCCTGTTATAAAGAGGAGGAGGATGAACTGTTCGCTATGTCCATTGAAGGTAGAACAAGAAGTAATGGGCTTAATATGCAGCAAGGAAGATAGAGGTGAGATATTAGGGAAAACTTTCTAACTATCAGGATAGTTAATTTAAGTTCTGGGATAGGCTCCCAAAGGAGACTGTGGAATCCCCAACCCTGAAGGTTTTTAAGGACAGGCTGGACAAACACCATTCAGGGATGGTCTAGGGGGTTGCTTGGTCCTGACTCAGTGGAGTGGGCTGGGCTTCATGACCTCCCAAGATCCTTTCCAGCCCTACATTTCTGTGATTCTATTCTGGCACTGATTTCAGTCTTTTAGCAGGGAAAAGATCTGCTAAATCAAATGCTGAGGGCAGCTCCAGTCCTCCCCGCAGTCACGAGCAGTAAGGGAAGCCGACGGGAGCATTTGCTCCCATCAACCTTCCACTGTGAAGATGGCGTCAAGCTCGGCTTAAGGTACATCAAATGCCGACCTTCCGGGTCTAGTATAGATCTGGCCTTAGACCTAGTCTACACTACGCTCTCCTCCCACTGCCCCGTTGATCTAATCTACTCATCTTCAGCTATGCAAATAGCATAGCTGAAGTCGACGTACTTACCACCGTGTCTTCCATGCGGTATGGTCAGCGGGGTCTGCTCTCCCTTCAACTCTGGTTACTTGTCTTGTCCTGGTGGAGTACCAGAGTCAACAGGAGAGCACTCGTAGGTTGATTTATCGCATCTAAGTAGACACAATCAATCAACTGCTGGTGGATCGATCACTTCTGCACTGATCCACCGTGTAGTGAAGACAAGTGCTAAGACTCCAACCATCCTGCAAGATAGGAGGGGTATTCTGCAATGCCTCACGCCAAGAAAGAGGAGAAATTAATTGAGCCCTTTTCTTAGAAACTGAGCTAAGTTAGCATGCCATCTTCGTCTTCCAAAATCCCAGTTACCTGGCCTGCTCTCTGAACCTGAAACCCACCACTGCACACTAATTATATTATTACTGTTATTTATTATTGATATTCCAGTGTCACCTAACAGCCCCAGTCAAGCATCAGGACCCTACTGGGCTAGGCACAGTCTGCACACCGAACAAAACAAAACTAAAAAAAAAACCTTTCAACGAGCTCAGATTTGTCTACACTGGGCAACTGACCAGCACAGCTGTTGTGGAAGAGCTCCCCATGTGGACACTCCACTCAGAGTAATTAGTGTGCTTCCAAAGCAGAGTAATTATTTGGGTATAAAATCCCCCAGAGTGGTTTGCAAAATAGCTTGCTCCTAAATAGCTCCATGGGTCAATCTCCCTGTGTAGATAAGCCAACAATCTAAGTACACCCGACATGCAGATAACGTGGACTCATGCCAGAGCGCTATCTCCCTATGAGCGAGGTTCACCCGCCGCAAGCATGACCTTGGTGAGACACAGCTCTCCACCAGTCACTGCTTCCAGTTTGTTATTTCACAACGCACTTCCATGCCCGAGGTGAAATTGCATCAGCACTATCTCCTCTGTGTGGTTCAGGGGCTGGGATGGGTCGCATGCCAGAGCCTCCACTGACCCACCGCAGAGGTGATTAATTTATCAGGCTTCTGGCACCCACCACTGCCTGGGAGAAAAACAATATCCCAAATTCCATGCTGTCCCCACCCACCAGATGTGCCTGGGGGCGAGGTGGGTGTGGGGAGGCAAGTGTGCCAAATCAGCTCACAAAAGCTGCTTGACATTAGGCGCCGACAGCAGGGAACGGGCCAGGACTCAGAGCGTCCAGTTACACAAGTGACACGAGACAACAGTCTGTCATTTTGGGGGCCCTGCAGGGAGAGTTCCTAACAAGGATGTTACACGTGGTCTCTGTGCAGGACCAGAGAAGGTCCTAACAGAGACAACGCTGGCCTCATTCACAAACAAGCCATCCAGCAGGGAAGCCACCCACTCCTCCGGCTCTTGTGCACAGTCATTTTATTTGCTGACGTTTCCAGGCTATGGCTCAATTTTAAATTGCCATTCATACTGTCGCTTGGCTGGGGAACCCAGCAGGTGCCAGGGCAAAAGAGCTGGGGAACAATAATTCTCTCCTGTGACTGGCTGCCAAAAGTTCAGCTGACACAGGGATAAGCCATGCAGCGACAGAACCACAGAATTATCCGTCGCCTGGAAATCAGGGTTCATTTTACATGAGCAGCCCAATAATTAAGGCCTAATTAAATGCACATGAAACTGTCTAATTGGTGACAGCGGCCAAACCTTTTAACTGACACTTTAACCAAGTCTTTCTTAATCAGTGGGGAATCAGTGGGTAGAGATTGGGGACATGGAAAATCTGCTACAGCCTTTAAATCAACTCCAAGACCCTTATTCAGCGTGGGGCACGTGGGACTGAGTTTGGAATACATTTCTCTCCCCTTCCCAGCCCCATCAAAGAGCTAAGGGAGGAACAAAGAGCACAATGCTATCATTCAGATGATGAAAAGCACTAGTATAGTAGACAGCGCCTCCACCCCCAAAAAAAGAGGCAATTTTTCTTCCCCTCTCCCCCCGCTGCCTTTCCCCCCGAATTTCAGTGACAGGTTGATAGCTCTGGTTGGAGCCAGGCATAGCGCAGGGAAGCTTTCCCTTGATGAAGCCTTGCCAACGTATGTTAATTCTAACCTGCAACATCTTTCGTTACTCCCCTCCTGAGACCTCTCAGGACTCTGCCAATGCACCACAACCATCCTAAGCCATAGAACGCATACCTTTTTCTCCTGCCCCAGGCTTCTCCAAACCTCCGTTGGCCAAGCTTTGAGCTGTAGAGAAGTAAGGCCCTGAAGATCATGAGATCAGCAAAGCAAACCCAGAATTCAAACATAGACCACAGAGGTGACAGGTCAGTGTATTAAGCCATTGCACTAATGAGACCCTCTCCTCCCCCCTTGTCTAAAAGATTCCAGTTTCCTCCATGACATCAGGCCATTTGTATATGAAAGAAGCGGGGTGGGAAAGACAGCCCATTATTTATCTGAAAAGGTCACCACTGAGCTGGACTATGCAGAAGTTGAATGTGAGTCGCCTGGATGAGGCCCATGTGTCTTTGAAAGAGAGATTTTGCGATTCATCTCATTTGCTTGCTGTGGCATTTTCATCACAGTAGTTCTCCTTATGCAATTACATAAAAAATATCTAATGAAATCTCTGTGACACAAAACATGAACGTTTATATTGGCCGCCCCGTGCCGTGGAGTTGATCTTGGCCCGGATGCCCAGACAGACATTCTGCATTCTTCAGAGATTAAGCATTGAAATGTTCAGGAAGAACCCAGCTGACTTCTCCCCCTGTAATCACTGCACTAATTCCAAACACATGGTAGCTGTCCGAGGAGAGGGGAATACATATATCATGCGCACACACAGTGCATATCTATATACACTCACAGGGATGGATAGATATATAATGAGCATACAAACACACATATGCACATACAAAAGGCCAAGCCAATGGCTTGGCAAAAAAACCACATTTTTGGTATAAATAAGGTACTTAAGTAAAACTGTTAAGAAAATAGCAGGAATAATGAATAGTGGTCTCATTTGGATGGAGATTCAGTCCTCTAGTAATGCTTGGAGCACCCCCAAGCCTGACCCCGGAGCATTTTGATGATATCATCTCTCTGTGTCGACAGAGTGCCTCTCCATCACTTTCAGTTTTTCGATCCATGAAAGGACGGGTCCCAGTCAAAATAAACTCACTCAAGAGGTTTAGGGCAATTAAAATCTGTTGGGGGGAGCGGGGAGGAAGGCTTTTAAATTTCTTTGGTCTCCTGTTTTTTAAAAAAATGTTGATCTTATTTTTTTTTAAAAGTAGAAAGGGTGCTTAAAACTACCATTGTTTTTAAGTCTCAGCGGGGTAGCCACATTAGTCTGCAACTTTCATGGGCAAAACTCACTTCCTGCTCTGCTCATCTGAAGAAGTGGGTTTTGCCCATGAAAGCGCATGATAATCTCTCTCTCTATATATTTGTTAGTCTCTAAGGGTGTGGTCGGTTGGCCCGCCCGGAGGGGTTCCTCCTCCTCCGGCTCAGTGGGCGGCCACTCCGACCCACTGTGCTGCCCCTTTAAGACCGACCCCGTTGGTCCACAGGGAGCGGTCCAGCCTTAGCTCAGGGTATAACAGCAGCAACCCTCTCACAGTTATGAGGAGCGGCCAGGCCCTCAGTCCAGGGCGTGGCAACCAGCACACAGTTACAAAGAGAGGCCAGGCCCTCAGTCCAGGGCGTGGCAACCAGCACAGTGTTACAAAGGGTGGCCAGGCCCTCAGTCCAGGGCGTGGCAACAAACAAACACAGTTACAGAGTGGCCAGGCCCTCAGTCCAGGGCGTGGCAACGAGAAACAGGGGAGTAGCTCCTTGGTCAGGAGGGGTGCAGGCGGATCGCCTGTACCAGTGGCAAGGAGGGAGAGACTGCCACCCAATAGGTGGGCGGCAGGGGGGGGCGCAGGCCCACCCACTCCTCTGCGCCCCGGCCCAGGGCCCTAGGGCAGCCGTGCGGGCTGCTTCGGCTCGGTGGGGGCTCCGGCCCGAAACGCACCGGCCTAGGGGCCTTTAACAGTCCCCACTATCCCTGGGCCACTTCCGTTCTCCCCCTCGGGTGGTACCTGGATGTCGGGCAGAGGAGACTGGGAGTCCAGGAGAGTCTCATCCCACCGGGGTGGTCCGGTCCAGTCCTCGGCCGCTTGCAGGTCACTGGGGCTCAGCAGCATTCCAGGGGCCGGCAGATTCGGGCGGTTGAGCCAGGCCTCCGGGTTAGGGTCCGTGGAAGTCCCCGGCGGTGCCTCCGGTCGAGGTAGCTGGGGCCGCTCCTCCCGGTCCCGGGGCTGGCGCTGGGGCACAGGCTCCGGCTGGCCTTTCGGCTCCTCCGTCACTTCTGGGAAGGTAGGCCGGTTACGCTGGGCCTCCACCTCCCGGGCAGGGAGCCACTGGTCTGTGTCTGGGGCCCGGCAAGTAGGAGGTCCGGGCCATGCCTCAGTCCCTACTTCCCAGGCTGGGAGTCCAGAGGAGGCCTCTAGCCTCTCGGCAGGCTCAGCCCTGACTGAGGCCGCTGCCTGGGCTTTTATAGTCCTGGGCCCGCCCCCGGGCTTCCGGTCAGGTGATGGGGCGGGGTTAGCCTCAGCCCAACATGGCGTCTGGAGGGGTTCCTCCTCCTCCGGCTCAGTGGGCGGCCACTCCGACCCATTACACCCCCCCCCCTTAAGTCCAGACCCCGTTTATCGGGACTGGGCCCTTGCTCCTCCGCCAGGCGGGACAACGCATCTGCATTGGCGTTTGCCTTTCCCACCCTGTGCCGGATGGAAAACACATAGGGTTGGAGGGCTAAATACCATCTCATAAGCCGGCTATTGGTGTCCCGCATGTTTTGTAACCATTTTAGTGGTGCATGGTCTGTAAATAAAACAAACGCGTCCCCCAGGAGGTAGTACCGTAACGCTTCAACCGCCCACTTGATAGCTAGGGCCTCCTTTTCTATTACTGAGTACTGGCGTTCTCGGGGAAACAGTTTGCGACTGATGTAGACGACGGGATGTTCCTCTCCATCGACCTCTTGGGACAGCACAGCTCCCAGCCCACTGTCCGAGGCGTCTGTCTGCACAATGAAGGGTTTATCAAAGTCTGGGCTAAACAAGACGGGTTCACTGCACAGAGCCTCTTTGAGTTGCTGAAAAGCAGCGTCACACTCTGGGCTCCACCTCACTCTCTGGGGTTTATCCTTCGTCAGTAGCATGGTGAGGGGTGCGGCCAAACTGACAAACTGGGGAACAAATCGGCGGTAGTACCCCGCCAGCCCCAGGAATTGTCGGACCTTCCTTTTAGTTGTCGGTACTGGATAATTCCGTATAGTCTCCACCTTCCCCACCAGTGGTCGGACCAATCCTCGTCCCAATCGATATCCTAAATAGGTGGTCTCCTGCCAGCCGATTTTACACTTCTTGGGGTTGGCGGTGAGACCTGCGTCTCGGAGGGTTCGTAACACCGCCGCCACTTTGTTCAAGTGCTCCTCCCACCCGCAACTGTAAACTACCACGTCATCGAGGTACGCCTACTCCAGATGGGGCATACTCCAGATGGGGGCGAAGCAGGCGGTCCATCATCCGCTGAAAGGTGGCGGGTGCCCCATGGAGGCCGAATGGCATGCGCACGAAGTGGAAGAGCCCTGAAGGGGCGGTGAAAGCTGTTTTCTCTCGCGACTCTGGGTCCAATGGGATCTGCCAATAGCCTTTTGTCAGGTCTAGTGTTGTTATAAAGTTGGCTTTCCCCAGGCGCTCCAGCAGCTCATCCGTCCGCGGCATCGGGTAAGCATCGAACTTTGAAATAGCATTGACTTTCCGAAAATCAATGCAAAACCGGATGCTTCCATCCGGCTTGGGGACCAGCACGACGGGGCTTCTCCATTCACTCTTTGATCGTTCGATCACCCCCAACTCCAACATACTCCGAACCTCCTGTTCCACCACGTCGCGCATCCGCCGGGGAAGAGGTCTGTTACCTTCTCGTACGACCTGTCCTGGAGTGGTTCGGATGCTATGGGTTATGGTTGAGGTCCGGCCGGGTTGCGAGGTGAAGGTTTTGATGAACGCTTCAATGAGATGCTGGGCTTGGTTCCGTTGGTCCTCGGACAGGGTATCCCCCAGCTGGGGTGCACCTTCCTCATTGGCCCCTGGTATCTGGGGGCCCAGTACGGGTTCCGAGGGGTATGGCGCGACCATCAGTCCTTCTCGTTCCCGCCAGGGTTTGAGGAGGTTCACGTGGTATATTTGTTTTTTCCTTCGCCGGCCCGGTTGATAGACTTCGTAGGTGACTGGGCTCAGTCGGCGAGAAATTTCATACGGCCCTTGCCAGCGAGCCAGTAGTTTTGACTCGTCAGAAGGGAGTAACAGCAACACCCTATCCCCGGGTTCGAATATTCTTTCTTGGGCTCCCCGGTTGTACCCCCGCTCCTGCGCACTTTGGGCGGTCTGCAGGTTCTCCTGAGCCATGGCCCCCGCTCGAGAGAGTCTCTCTTGGAGTTGGAGCACGTACTGCAAGAGTCCTACCGAGGTTGAAGGGGCCTGCTCCCAGGTCTCCTTCATCAAATCGAGGATGCCGCGGGGTCGTCTGCCGTACAGGAGCTCAAAGGGGGAAAATCAGGTGGAGGCCTGTGGCACCTCTCGAACAGCCATCAACAGCGGTGGAACCAACTGGTCCCTGTGCTTCATTTCGGCCGGCGGAATCTTCCTCAGCATCCCCTTTAGGGTACGGTTAAATCGTTCAACCAGTCCGTCGGTCTGAGGGTGGTAGACGGAGGTCTGTAACTTGTGAATGCCTAAAATGTCGCAGACCTGACGCAACAGCCGGGATGTAAAGTTCGTTCCCTGGTCTGTCAGTAGCTCCTGCGGCAGCCCGACCCAGGCAAAAATTCGTACCAGTTCGTTTGCAATAGTGCGGGCGTGGGTATTTCGTAGGGGGATAGCCTCGGGGAATCGGGTTGCATAGTCCATAAGCGTCAGGAGGAAGCGGAATCCCGTCTTGCTCCGTGGAAAGGGCCCCACTATGTCCAAGGCAATCCGCTCAAAGGGGGTCCCTACCACCGGTAAGGGAACGAGTGGTGCTTTTGGCACCCCCGGGGCAGCGGCCAACTGGCAGTCTGGGCAGGACTGGCAATAGTCCTTGACTTCCTTATA
This sequence comes from Pelochelys cantorii, assembly GCA_032595735.1. Classification (NCBI taxonomy): domain Eukaryota; kingdom Metazoa; phylum Chordata; order Testudines; family Trionychidae; genus Pelochelys; species Pelochelys cantorii. The sequence continues at coordinate 10,656,391 of CM064347.1, forward strand.
CACTCCAGGCCAAAAGAACTGGGCCAGGACTCGGGCCAGGGTCTTCTCGTGTGCGAGGTGACCTGCCGCTGGAATGTCATGAGCCAGTCTTAATACCGTGCGCCGATGGCCCTGGGGTACTAGTAACTGGGCTTCTTCCTCCTGGGTTTGTGGGTTCTGCACAACCCGGTAGAGCCTGTCTGCTCGGAGCTCAAACCGGGGCCACTGCGCAGCCCGTTGCGGGTCAACCACGGCCCCGTTGACACGGGAGAGTTGGTCGTAGGCAGCTCGTAAGGTGGGGTCGTCCCTTTGGTCTCGGGGAAAATCCGCCGAGTCCAGTGAAACTGGAGTATCCTCTGGGTCCGCGGGTGCTGGCTCCATCGGCTCGGACGCCTCAACGTCCGTCGGCTCCTCTCTGCGGAGGGCCCCCCGCGTTCGGGCCCCCTGGGGTTCCTCCCCCAGGAGCTCCCCACCTGGCTCGGTTGGCGTAGGCAGCTCCCCCGGGCTAGTCTCTCGCATGAGGGCCGTAAGTTCTGGCCAATCGCGGCCCAACACCATGGGATACGGTAAATTAGCGACCACCCCTACGAGCATCACTCTGGTTACGCCTCGAATGGTCAGAAGTAGTCGGACCCGAGGATACGTTCTCACGTCCCCATGGACGCACCGCAGCTGCAGCTCCCCTTCGGGTACCATGGTGGCCGGGAGGACATCGGGGCGAATAAGCGTCTGGCTGCACCCCGAATCAAGGAGGGCGAACACCTGCGGGGCCCCGGCTAGCCCCGGAGTCGTGAGGATTGGTGGGCCCGCGGGGAGAGCCAGGGGGGCTGCAGTACAGTCCTGGCCGTAGCTACAATCCATTTCCATGCAGTCCCTCTGTAAGTGCCCCATACGCCCACAGGAGAAGCACGGCCCTAAGTCGGGGTACACCCTTAGGGCGGCGTCCTCTCGCGGGGGAAGGCGCCGCCGCTCCAGAGGCCCTGGGTGAGGGCCTTCCCGTCCGTCGCGGGTGAGGACCCGACTAGCGCGACGAAGATCCTCACCCTTATTTTCCCTCGGGGCCACGTCCGTCCGAGGCCCAATCCTGGTTCAGGGTAGTGGCACCGGGGCCACTGCCGATGCTTTTGGGATGGGTGCCAGGGTCCGGGCGCCCAATGCCACGGGATTCTCAGCGGCCAGAAAGTCCTCCATGAGGGTGACTGCCTCCCCCAGTGTCGCGGGCCGGTGCCGGAGGGCCCAGGCCCGACCTCGCGGCGGAAGCAGCTGGGTGAACTGCTCTAGGGCGACCTTCTCCACAATTTCCTCCGCGGACTGCTGCTCTGGCCGAAGCCAGCGTCGGCAAAGGGTTCTAACTCCGTGAGCGACGGCCCGAGGCCGGGCGCCCGACGGGTAGCTCATGGACCGGAGCCGTCGCCGGAAAGTTTCTGGAGAGATATCCAGGGCATCCAGGATGGCCGCTTTGACCTCGGTATAGTCCCGTGCTGCCTCCAAGGGTAAGGCCCGGTAGGCCTCCTGCGCTAGCCCAGTTAAATATGGAGCTATCAGGGTCGCCCACTGTTCTCGGGGCCACTGCATAATGGTCGCCACCCGCTCAAACGTTTCCAAAAACGCTTCTGGGTCATCTTCCAGGCCCATCTTAGTGAGGTGGACTGGGGTCCTTGCGCTCGTCCGGTCCCCGGTGGCCCCCCCCTGTGATTCGGCCGGGCGGGTCCCAAGGGCCGCCAGCTGCTGGAACCCCTGCATTTGCAGCTCCTGGTTCTGCTTCGCCATCTCCTGTAGGACCTGGCTGTGTTGGGCGCCCAGCTGTCGCAGTAGCTCCTGCTGTTGTTGGTGTTGCGCGGCCAGCTGTTGAGCCAAGAGCTTCTGCTGCTGTTGCTGACCCTCCGCAAGAACTTTCAACACTTTCTCCCACTCCATGTTTGTCCTGCCCCCGCAACCACGCGGGGATAGAGGGGAGAAAGGGTGGGGAAAAAAAATTAGGGTTTGTTTTTTTTTTCTTTTTTTTTGGTACACTGAGGCACACGTTCAGCCCCTTACGTCAGGGGCAGGATCGATCGATAGTACCCACATTCTCCACCACGTGTGGTCGGTTGGCCTGCCCGGAGGGGTTCCTCCTCCTCCGGCTCAGTGGGCGGCCACTCCGACCCACTGTGCTGCCCCTTTAAGACCGACCCCGTTGGTCCACAGGGAGCGGTCCAGCCTTAGCTCAGGGTATAACAGCAGCAACCCTCTCACAGTTATGAGGAGCGGCCAGGCCCTCAGTCCAGGGCGTGGCAACCAGCACACAGTTACAAAGGGTGGCCAGGCCCTCAGTCCAGGGCGTGGCAACAAACAAACACAGTTACAGAGAGTGGCCAGGCCCTCAGTCCAGGGCGTGGCAACAAACAAACACAGTTACAGAGAGTAGCCAGGCCCTCAGTCCAGGGCGTGGCAACGAGAAACAGGGGAGTAGCTCCTTGGTCAGGAGGGGTGCAGGCGGCTCGCCTGTACCAGTGGCAAGGAGGGAGAGACTGCCACCCAATAGGTGGGCGGCAGGGGGGGGGCGCAGGCCCACCCACTCCTCTGCGCCCTGGCCCAGGGCCCTAGGGCAGCCGTGCGGGCTGCTTCGGCTCGGTGGGGGCTCCGGCCCGAAACGCACCGGCCTAGGGGCCTTTAACAGTCCCCACTATCCCTGGGCCCCTTCCGTTCTCCCCCTCGGGTGGTACCTGGATGTCGGGCAGAGGAGACTGGGAGTCCAGGAGAGTCTCGTCCCACTGGGGTGGTCCGGTCCAGTCCTCGGCCGCTTGCAGGTCACTGGGGCTCAGCAGGATTCCAGGGGCCGGCAGATTCGGGCGGTTGAGCCAGGCCTCCGGGTCAGGGTCCGTGGAAGTCCCCGGCGGTGCCTCCGGTCGAGGTAGCTGGGGCCGCTCCTCCCGTCCCGGGGCTGGCGCTGGGGCACAGGCTCCGGCTGGCCTTTCGGCTCCTCCGTCGCTTCTGGGAAGGTAGGCCGGTTACGCTGGGCCTCCACCTCCCGGGCAGGGAGCCACTGGTCTGTGTCTGGGGCCCGGCAAGTAGGAGGTCCGGGCCATGCCTCAGTCCCTACTTCCCAGGCTGGGAGTCCAGAGGAGGCCTCTAGCCTCTCGGCAGGCTCAGCCCTGACTGAGGCCGCTGCCTGGGCTTTTATAGTCCTGGGCCCGCCCCCGGGCTTCCGGTCAGGTGATGGGGCGGGGTTAGCCTCAGCCCAACATGGCGTCTGGAGGGGTTCCTCCTCCTCCGGCTCAGTGGGCGGCCACTCCGACCCATTACAAAGGGTATGTCTACACTAGCCCCCTAGATCGATCTAGGGAGGCTAATGAGGGTGACCGAAATTGCAGATGAAGCGCGGGATTTAAATATCCCGCGTTTGATTTGCATGTTCCCGGCCGGTCACCATTTTAGAAATTGACTAGCCCGAAGTAACTGCCTGCGTCTACACGCGGCAGTGAAACGGGATTCCGAAATAAAGCCCTAACTCGAATTAGCTGGTAGTCCTCCTGCAATGAGGTTTACCAGTTAATTTGAGTTAGGGCTTTATTTCGGAATCCCGTTTCACTGCCGCGTGTAGACGCGGGCAGTTACTTCGGGCTAGTCAATTTCTAAAAATGGTGACTGGCTGGGAACATGCAAATCAAGCGTGGGATATTTAAATCCTGAGCTTCATTTGCAATTTCGGTCGCCCTCATTAGCCTCCCTAGATCGATCTAGGGGGCTAGTGTAGACATACCCTAAGGTACCACAGTACTACTCATTGTTTTGCCATTGTTTTGGTTTACCTAGATGGCGAATTCCAAAAAATGGACATATTAAGATTTATGGGAGAAATTCAGCCCTTGGAAAGTGGGGGAGGGAAGATAAGGTGTTCCAGTGATTAAGGTCCTACCTTAGATATGAATGATCTCCATTCAGTTCCCTGCTTTATCACCGATGTCCTGTGTGAGCTCAGGCAAGTCACTTAGTCTCTCTGTGCCTAATTGCATAATTGGATTAAAATATGAGAATTAGATATGTTCATGGAGGGGAGATCCATCAATACGGCCAGGAATACAGCCCCATGCTCTGGGTCTCCCTCAACCTCTGACGGCCAGTTTCTGGGACTGGACAAAAGAGGATGGATCACTTGACGATTGCCTATTCTGTTCATTCCCTGTGAAGCATCTGGCATTGGCTACTGCTGGAAGATAGCCCATCCATGTTAGAGGGACCAATGTCTTGACCCGTTATGGTCGCTATGTTCTCAAGATGATTAGATAGATAGATAGATAGATTAGAGAATTTTGGGTTGCAAAGTGTTGCACTGATAGGGCCTATGGTTTGAAGGTCTCTGTTTATCCATGGAACAGGTACAGCACAGGCAACAGCAGTGTCCAAATCTTGCCACATCTCCTGCCATAACATTCCGAAGACCTGGCCTTTTCTTTCTGTCCACCCCGCTAACACAGCCATCTGGGTCCTTGTCACCCCATGCTGGTTACTGCCCCCCTCTTCTCTTTGAGCTTCCTCCAGTTCATGCAAAACAGATCTGCCACCATCATCTCCCTTGTTCCTCACACTGGTGTTGTCCCTCCCCTCTTTGCTATCACATCAGAGTCAAACTTCTTGTCTGCCCTTTTTTCGGTCTCTGCCTCACTCCCTAGTTCTACAACTGGCCTCAGAATTCCTACCTCCACCCCTCCACCAGTGCGGCACCAGCATCATACCCACATCCTTCTGCTTTTGCCACAGCTGGCTGCTTGTTCTCAAAAATACGACCCATGCAAACAACAGAGAGAAACATCAGCCATCAAGACTGTCCGTGGCAAAGCTCTAGAAGATGGATCTTTGGGAAGAGTGAGCAATTAACGTCAATGGGCCACAGCTGGCCCATTGACAAGTGACCAGGCCATTCCAACACAGGGCAAGTCCTGGCACCTTCCTTACTCAGTTTTTGCTCCGGCCAAACTGCCCACCGCAGTCATTGAAAGAATGTTGAGATCCCTGGAGGAGACGGCGCGAAGTGTTCGCCAGAGCTGATCTCGTTTAAAACGTTAGCAATGTGGGAATAAAAAAGAGCCTTAGATTTATCTGTTAATTACAGTGGCCTACAGGTCCTGGTCCACTGAACCTGAAGCTGCCCGATCACTCTTCCAATGAGGAGCCACCAAAGATAATTTTTCAAAGGACAGTCACACTTCAAGGTTATTTCCTTGTGTTCTCCTGTCTCTCTGTATCCATCTGTTGTCTCTTGCCTTATACTTAGCTTGTAAGCTCCTTGGGGCAGGGACTGTCTTTTAGTTCTATGTTTGTATAGCAACTACAGGCCCACCAACAGTATGGGACAAAAGGAGCAGTTGCCCAGGAATCTAGCAATTCAAAGGTGTCCTGGGGCACCTGGCCATTAGCAGCAGCAGCGACAGCCAGAGCCCCAGGCCCTCTAAATTGCCACCCGAAGCGCAGCATCACGCTCTGAGCAGCTCTGGGGATGGAGGGGGGACACTACAGCAGCATGGATGGTTGGCTGCTCTAGCCCCGCTCCTTTCTCCTGAGGCCTTGCCCCTTGTGCCTTAGGCTCCACCCTTTCCAAAAGCACAGAACCAGCCCCCCCCCCCACCCACACCTTGCTCAGTGCCCATGGAGGCTGTTGGTGCCCATGAGTGTCTAGCACCATGGAGTCCTGGTCCATGAAATCATAATAAGGATGAGATTTTCAGAAGCACTCAGCATTGGCCTAAGGCTGCTCCGACTGTCTTCAATGGCAGTTCTGCTGTTAATTCTGATAGAAACAGTGTTATGTCAAAAGCGAGTGCTTCTGAAAAGCCAATTTCATAGTCAAGAAAAAGAAAGAAAGAAAGAAAGAAAGAAAATAGATTAATAAAAAAGGTTCCCCCCAGGGAAAACAGGCTTGATGGTCTGATCATATTCCCTTCCTTCCACACAACAAAACCACTGGGCCATCTCTGTTCAGGAGAGGAGGCAGCAGGTCCAGATGGAGGGGCATTGGCGGTGCTGCAGGAGAGTCCACGACTCGAACACCACAGATCTGACGGGTCAGGATGGGGGTGCACTAGCAGAGCTGCATGCAAAGATGTGAACAGCACTTGTTCTCATCATGCCAGGGTCTTGTCAGTTCTATAAGGCCTCCTCTTGCATGAGCTCTAAAGGTACAGAAAAGAGCTGGCTTCTATCCAGGTGGAGCCGTACGACACCAGTTTTGGCTGTTCCATGAAAGGCCACTTTGAAATGGAGATTGGTAAAACACACCTTGTCCCTGACTCACTAAATGCCAGGAGTCCCTCAAGACTCATACTCAGAGCGTTTCTCCTGTCCGTTAACAGAAGTGAAAACAAGTCCAGTGAGAGCCTCTTATCCTCACCTTCAAGGTGCTGCATAATTCTGCCCTCCCCCCTTTTTTCATTCTTATCCCTTACTGCAGCCTTCGCTTCCCGCTCTGTCCTGCCAGCAAGGACATCTGAAAAAATTACAGGGAATATTGTGTGCGCCCCTGGAAAAGTTTGGGGACCACTGCATAACACCAGGTGGTACGTGAGAACTGGCTGTTTACTGAATTTAAACAACATTTTGGAGGTGTTTTTACCCAGACTCCGTGGCCTTTTCAGGATGGAAGTTACAGGAGGAAATACTCACCATATAAAGTAGTTCTTTTTAAGGAGTTGAACCCTCTTGATTCAGGGCAACAGCCAACCTCTCCCTATGGGGGTCAGGAGGAAACATCCCCTGGTCATGGCAGGGATTCTTGTACCTTCTTCTGATGCAGATGGTACCAGCCATTGCTGGAGACAGGATATTGGACAGCGTGGCCCATTGGTCTGATTCAGGATGTTCTTTGTGGAAGCTCTTTGGAGCAAAAACTGACTGCAGGTTTGTGATGATAGGAGACAGCCCTAAGAGCTGCGTTGTGCATAGTCAGATGCACAGGGCTCAGTTCTGCTTGCCATTATGATCAAGCATCCCCACAGACGTTAATGATTTTGCAAGGGTGTAACAGAGAGTAGGGCCAGTCCCAGGAAGAACTCACCATGGCCCTTAGTGAATCATTCCAGTAGTTAACTACTCTCCTGGTTAAAACGTACACTTCGTTTATCATCTAGCTACAATGTGGGTTGTATTTAGGGATGTAAAATCCCAATGAATCAGATAACTGGTTAAAGGTTAGGTTAAACATTTAACCAGTTAACTGACTAACCTGGCTGGAGCAGCCCCCAGCCCGCAGGGCTGGCTGCTGGCTCCTAGCCCAAGACTCAGACCCAGCTGCACGGGGCTAGCTGCCGACTCTCGGCCCTGCGTGGAGACTGGCTGCAGAGGAGCCAGTTAACTGTTACCCAGTAAGCATCGCCTGGTAAGGGAGATGCTTACCATGTAACTGGTTAGCCAGTTACCCATTCACATCCCTATACCCATTCACATCGTTTTATACCCTTCTCTGTTACACTGAAGAGCCTCAGAGAAAAACTTATCAACTGCAATCACGCTGCCCCTCTGCCTTCTCAGTGTTAAGCTGTCTGACATTGCACTCAGTAACATATAGCCAATGTCCATTAGTCGCTATCACCATTGTAAGAAGGTGTTAGAGGTGCCATGACTAAATGAAAAGTTTGCACACTACATTGCCCAGAAACAGACAATACCATACCGCGTATGGGAAGCCACTGGTCACTCCGTAGACTAGCAGGTCTATTCCCCCTTGAGATTCTGCTACAGTGGGACCAACAGAATTGGGGGAGATGGTTCATGTTCCTGGAAGGGGTGGGGCCTCGGGCAGAAAGGGGTGGGGCTGGAGCTAGCCTCCCTCAGAGCTGCCCGGAGTGTGCCCCATGGGGCGCTGGTGGTGCTTTAAAGGGCCCTGGGTTCCAACTGCTTGAATCACCAGGCCTCCTTTGCCCCTGCCCCTGTCAATGGGCCTGTTCTGGTGCCTCATCCATGCTACTCCCTCCAACACTCATTGGCTCTTGGGTGCAAAAAGGAGGGTGGTGTGACAGCCAGACAGCTTGCCATGAGAGCTGGCGGTCTTGCTAGAACAGAGAGGAGTACTCACACTGCTTTGTTTACTGGCCATTTTGCACAGTCAGGCTCTTTTTCTTTCCCCGTCTTCCACCAAAAAAAAAAAAAAAACCTAAGGAAACCCCTACTTTATAATAGCTGAGTGGTGACCCTTAGACGGCTGCCAGTTGAGTGACTAAGTCTGGAACTTGCAAAGGGGCTTGGGCAGTGAACTCCCTTAGCACACTGTGAAAACCCCACCCTAAACGTTACCTAAACATCGGCAGCATGTCTAAGGTCCTGTAGTAAGCACATGGCATGTGGCAAAGACTGGATTAGCCGTATCTGTTTACATAAGTATATCTTAGGTTAAATATTTATAGAACACTGGCAAGTTTGTTAATGCCAGCCACGGCACGTGGTATTTTTATAGAGCTTTTTAAAATCACTTACCAAGGTGGCTACATTTTATTATGTGTGTTTATACATGTGAGACCAGCCCGAGCTAAAATCCCAGATCCAGACTCTGGAGCCAACCTTCCCAAAGGTTCAGGGAAGTGAGATTTGGGTTCCAAATCTGTCTCCCATGGCACTGTACATTTGGCAGCCATAGTGATAAGTGTAAGCTGGGAACTCAGACTCAGGCCCCATCTCTAGTTATTATACTCATTGTTTTACAGGCAGGGAAAGAGTCAGAAGGAGATGAGGTGACTTGCCCAGTGGTAAAGGACCCACTTTAAGCACTAGAGAAGACTGTCCTGTCTCCAAAATTCACTTCTTACAGTAAAGCATAGATGGGCAGCGGGTATAGTAGATGGCAGGAACTCTAAAAAAATGCAGATCACTATCAAATCAACCTGAAACATCCTGCAATGCCTTTAAAGGAAGACACAATCAAGTGCAAAACCTACCCATGGACCAGTCAGCACCTGGTGATACCCACAAAGAAGCTCTCTCGTTACAGGTGAATGGTATCTGCCATAGACAAATGCTCAAAAACACAATATAACATTTGCCTAACCCCCAATCCCCTCTCTGGTGCTGGAATAATAGGCTTCCCCTTGCCCTGTCTTCCTTCTCCCCCACCCCAGTCCCACTCCTCTTTGGTGCCCTCGCTTTAATGCTGGAACATTGCTGACATACTACAAGCCATCAGCAAAAGAAGATGTCAGCCCTCTAATTGCTTCTGGCATTGATTCCGTCAGGGTGCAGGCCGGTTCCAAGAATAATAAGGGAGAATGTTAAACAAACAGCAGCCCATTTCTCATGTTGCAGCCCGCGTTCCAGCACGAGGGAAGCGCCCCTCGGCCGTTTACAGGCGCTCTTGTGGTCTGTATTTATGATATGTCTGAAAAAGCCTGAGCTATATCACTTCTTGCAGAAGTAGGAGAAAGAGGGGGGGGAGGAAGAGGGGGAGGGGAACCAGCCCCTTAGTCCACTCTCATCAAGGAAATGTCGAGCCATCCAAAAAAATTTTAAGGTCACATTTTAGCAAGAAAAACAGCTGTTGTGGTACTTTAAGGCACAGAAATAGTTTGGCCTAGGCTGCATGTTGTGGATATTGGCTGAGTCAAGGTTAGCTGTTAAAAGGCAGAAATTCTAGACCCATATGAAGAAACACAATGTTCCTTTATATTCAGATAATATTTACTCACAGTCTTTGCTGTTGTTCTGTTTTCCTTTCGGGGTGCTGCCCAGCATCCTTGTTTGTTTATACTGCTGTTGGCCTCCAGGGTATTTTGGGTCGACTCTGCAGAGAGATGGATTTGTCTGAAGGTGGACTGAAGAAAGAGCAGGAATAAGACTAGGCCTGGAAGCCTTACTCACATGAGAAGTCCCTTCAAAGCTTAGGAGACAACTTGTGCAAATAAGCACAACCTATGTGAGCAGTGGTTACAGGATCAAGCAATCAGACCTTACCACAGAGCTATTTTGTAGGGTACTAGAAGATTGACCCAGTGTTGCTCGGATCCTCAACTCAATTAATTTTTGTTTTTTGGAAAATAAAATGAAAATGGACATGCTGAATTGAAATCATTGCTCTGGGACAGAGCTGGGAAGGAGGGGTTCAGTATGCAGGCTGCTCCAGGGAGAGGGAACTACCCCAGCTCTCTCTCACTGCAGCAGCTTGGGGCCAGGTGAGAAGTGCCTCTCCATGGCTGCTGCATCTCCAGCAGGCACAGGCAGGGGAGGGGTGCATGTCCGCTGGCTGGGACAGGTCCAGGTTCATCTGCCCCCTGAGCTCCCCAGCCAGAGTGGGGAATGCAGCAAACTGGGCACTTTCCCCTCACTCCCTGATGAAAGAGAAGAGCCAGCAGTGTTCCCCTTATGAACCCGGGGGGCGGGGAGTGTCTTAAGCCCCCCACTGCCCTCCCTAAAAGATGCCTGCAGGATGAGAGGCTCAGGTCTGGGGCAGTCCCAGACAGACGTGGGGGGCACACCCGCCAGCCAGCCCCTTTCATCTGCCTGGTGATTTTGTCTTTTTTCTGTACCGCTTTCTGACAAGCAATCCCATACCAGGCACATCCCATTTTCCTGGCACAACCAAACTCTGACCTTGCTTTTTTAAGTTATGATAAGAGGAAGCTGTATACCGAATTTGGTGGTCCCAGCTTTTGCCATGTAAGAGGAATTTGAACAGACAGACAGAGAGACAAACGCACACATATATATAGTAGATGAATTGAATAAGGCATCCAGGAGGATCCTCTCTAACATCTTCTAGTGCATCTTGTGACTTAACGGCCAAATTCCCCAATGTGTTTCACCCTCTCTCCAGTGTTGTTCAAAGGGGATGGAGGCAGGGACCTCACAGGTCCAGCGATGACACGTTTTAATGCCAAGACACCTGCTGGGAACCCTACCAAGAGTGTATGGCACATCACAGAGAAGTTAAAGCTATTTTATATCTTCCATCTTGGGGGGGATTTGCATAACGTTTTGAACAATCGTTGCCACACAATAATAATGACATTGTAACAAATCAGTGGCCGTCACAGTCGCCACTGTGTCATAAATCCCGTGGCTGATTCAAACTTTATGGAGGCAATGAAGGTAGCGTGTAACCCCTTTGACTCTAAAAGTCCAGGGTCCTGTCACTTGACTTATAATCACCATTTTCTGTTAGCAGTATAAGGCCAATGACACACAGCAGGAGCAGTGGTACAATTACACATCAGTCTTCTCATTCCAAAGGTATATTTAACTCTTGCATCACATTTTTCATGTTCAAAAAGTTTTTTTCCCAACATCCTGGGAGAGAGGCTGGTAAATATTATCATCCTCATTTCAAAAGCGGAGAAAGGGAAGTGGAGCGAAACTCAATAAGCTGCCTAAAATTTCAAAGGAAGTCAAAGGCTGAGCAGGCACGACAACTGGAGTTCCTGATTGACAGTTCCATAGCCAAACCTCTCCCACTAACAGCTCAGGCAGGCTGAGAGCAGGCTGAGAGTCCAATACACACACACTGTCTCAATATGCACCTGCCCTCAATTTCCCTCTACCTGTTTTGTGTCTCTGCCCAGCTGTGATAATGCTCCTCTTGTCTAATTCAAAACATCTTTGGTTTTGCCAAGGTGGCTCCAATAATACACATGCATCCAAACCTTCAACATCCCTGCTCTTCTAATCCCTGGCTATCATTCAGGTCAACCTTTCCAGATTGCTCATAAGAACATAAGAATGGCCATACTGGGTCAGACCAAAGGTCCATCCAGCCTAGTATCCTGTCTTCTGACAGTGGCCAGTACCAGATGCCCCAGAGGGAATGAACAGAATAGGCAATCATCAAGTGATCCCTCCCCTGTGTCCCATTCCCAGTTTCTGACAAACAGATGCTAGAGACACCGTTCCTGGCAAATAGCTATCGATGGACCTATCCTCCATGAATTCATATACAGTAATTCCTCATTTAACACTACAGATATGTTTCAGAAAATGATCGTGTTAAGTGAAAACGTGTTATGCGGGGTCAATTTTCCCATTGAAAATAATGAAAAAGGTGCGGGTTGCATTTCAAGCGGTGGTGTCTGTTGGGACCGGGACATAAGGTTGGGGGAGAATGGGGACTGGTTTACAGCAGGGAGGGGAGGTGTTTGGCTCTGGGGAAGGGAAGGGGAGGAGAGGGGAGGGGGATTGGGTTGGGAGCATACCCCTGTGACGGGTCTGCCGGGACCCGCACTGCGTCCGGTGAGGGGGGGTCACCGGGGAATGGCGTGGTGAGCAGAGAACCCTCAGCCACTTTGCAGAGAGGCAGGGGAAGCCCCACACAGCCGCCAGCGACGGGCCAGCTGGGGAAACCCAGCTGCCGGCCTGCAAGCAGGGGTGGAGGAGAGGGGGCAAGGCGTCCAGCAAGGGGGAGTCAGCGGGGAACGGCACGGCGAGCGGCGAACCCTCCGCCGCTTTGCACGGAGGCGGGGGAAGCTCCGCACAGCCACCGGCAACAGGCTGGCTGAGGAAATTGTGTTATTCTGGGGGCGGTCGTGTAATTCAAAAAATGTTCCCTAAAAATAAATCGTGCAATCGCGAAAACGTGTTAAGCGGGCCCATGTTAAATGAGGAATTACTGTAGTTCTTTTTTTAACACTGTTATAGTCTTGGGCTTCATAATATCCTCTGAAAAGGAGTTCCACAGGTTGACTGTGCATTGTATGAAGAAATACTTCCTTTTGTTTGTTTTAAACCTGCTGCCTATTAATTTCATTTCATGGCTTTAGTTTTGGTGTTACGGGAAGGAGTAAATAACTCTTCCTTATTTACTTTCTCCACATCAGTCATGAGTTTACAGAGCTCTTTCATAAGCCCCGCCTTAGTCGTCTCCTTTTCAAACTGAAAAGTCCTGGCCTTATTAATTTCTCTGTCTGCTATGTATATTGGACAAACTTCTCAGACACTTTGCCAAAGAATCAATGCACATAAAACAGACATCAGGCTCTTTCACAGAGAGAAAACTGTTGCTTGCCATTTTAACCAGACTGACCATTCTCTCAATGTCCTTAAAACATGCATATTGCTTCAAAGAGATTTTAACTCCAGACTTCAAAGAGAAGCCTCAGAACTGTCATTCATGCTTAAATTTGACACTTTACGTATGGGTCTTAACAAAGATGCTAATTATCTCACCCATTACAAAGATAGCTTCCCCAATTATCACCCCTAATGTCATTACCTCACAGACACTAACCTTCCCCGCTCTGTACTAAAATCTGATTTGTCAATTTTATGTGTTCACTTTTTTTTGATTGTATCACTTTGGTATATATGATCGTGCCAATTTTCTTCCACAAATTGATCTGAGGAAGTGGGTCTGGCCCACGAAAGCTCATCACCTAATAAACCGTCTTGTTAGTCTTTAAAGTGCTGCATAGTCCTGCCTTTTGTTTTAATGATTTCCTAGCATTCTGTTTGCCTTTTTGACTGTTGCTGCACACTGAGCAGATAGTTTCAGAGAACTATCCACAATGACTCCAAGATCTCTCTCTTGAGTGGTAATAGTTAATTTAGACCCCATCATTTAATATGTATTGTTGGAGTTATGTTTTCCAATATGTATTACTTTCTGGAAATCTACGTACCATATATCCACTGGATCCCCCTTGTCCATATGCTTGTTAACCCCCTCAAAGAATTCTAGTAGATTGGTAAGACATGATTTCCCTTTACAAAAACCATGCTGACTTTTCCCCAACAGATTATTTTCATCTATGTGTCTGACAGTTTGGTTCTTTACTATAGTTTCAACCAATTTGCCCGGTATTGAAGTTAGACTTACTGGCCTATAATTGCCAGGATCACTCTCTAGAGCCCTTTTTAAAAATTGGCATCACATTAGCTATTCTCTAGTCATTTGGTACAAAAAGATGATTTAAAGGATAGGTGACAAAACACGGTTAGTAGTTCCGCAATTTCACTTTTGAGTTCTTTCAGAACTCTTGGGTGAATGCCATCTTGCCCTGGTGAGTTATTATTGTTTAATTTATCAATTTGTTCCAAAACTTCCTCTAATGATGCCTTAATCTGGGACCGTTCCTCATATTTGTCACCTAAAAAGGATGGCTCAAATCTGGGAATCTCCCTGACATCCTCAGCCATGAAGACCGATGCAAAGAATTAATTTAGTTTCTCCTCAATGACCTTATTGGCCTTGAGTTCTTCTTTAGCTTCTTGATTGTTCAGTGGCCCCATTGGTTGTTTAGCAGGCTTCCTGCTTATGAAGCACTTTAAAAATTGCTATTAATCTTTGAGGTTTTGGCTAGCTGTTCTTCAAATTTCTTTTTGGCCTTCCTTATTATATTTTTACACTTCATTTGATAGAGTTTATGCTCCTTTCTATTTTCCTGACTAGAATTTAACTTCCTCTTTTTAAACAATGCCTTTTTATCTCACTGCTTCTTTTACTTGGTTGTTAAGCCACGGTGGCACTTTTTTGGTTCTCTTACTATGTTTTTTTTAAATTTAGTGTCTACATTTAAGTTGAGCCTCTATTATGGCATCTTTGAAAAGTTTCCATGAAGCTTGCAAGGATTTCACTTTTGAAAGAATAACTTTTAATTTCTGTTTAACTAACCTTCTCATTTTTGTATAGTTTCTCTTTCTGAAAATTAAATGCCACAGTGTTGGGCTGCTGTGGTGTTTTTCCCACCACAGGGATGTTACATTTAATTATATTATTATGGTCACTATTTCCAAGCAGCTCAGCTATATACACCTTTTGGACCAGATCCTGCTCTCCACACAAATCAAGAATTGCCTCTCCTCTTGCGGGTTCCAGAACCAGCTGCTTCAAGAAGCAGTCATTTAAAGTGTCAAGAAACTTTATCTCTGCATCCTGTCCTGGGATGATGTGTACCCACTCAGTATGGGGATAGTTGAAATCCCTCATTATTATTGAGTTATTTATTTTTATAGCCTCTCTAATCTGCCTATCATTTCATACTCACTATCACTATCCTGGTCAGGTGGGGAGTAATATATCCCTATTGCTATATTCTTATTATTAGAGAGTGGAATTACTTTCCATAGAGACTCTATGGAACATTTTGGTTCATTTAAGATTTTTACTTCACTTGATTCTACATTTTCTTTCATGTATAGTGTCACTCTCCCGCCACCACGACTTGTTCTGTCCTTCCAATCTTTTTTATACCCTGGTATGATGGTGTCCCATTGATTGTCCTCATTCCACCAAGTTTCTGTGATGCCTATTCTTGTTCAATGAGACACTCTAGTTCACCCATCTTATTAATTAGACTTCTGACCAAAAAGACCCCAGTTATTCCAGTCTCCAAAACAGAGGCAGATGGTTACACTGAAGAATGCAATGGCTTCTGATATAGATGGACAGGGAGAAGATGCACAACCCAAAACATGGAGTGTGGTCCAAATTTCAGCGCAAGACTCTAGAAATTGTCGTTCAGATTCATAAAAAGGGTATGGCTACACTAGCCCCCTAGTTCGAACTAGGGTGGCTAATGTAGTCATTTGAACTTGCAAATGAAGCCCGGGATTTAAATATCCCAGGCTTCATTTGCATGTTCCCGGGCGCCGCCATTTTTAAATGCCCTGCAATGAGGAGTAACGGTAGTTCGAATTAAGAGTGTTAATTCGAACTACCTAGCCCGTGCCACGTGTAGCCGCGGGCAGGTAGTTCGAGCTACCGGGCATTTAAAAATGGTGGCACCCGGGAACATGCAAATGAAGCCCAGGATATTTAAATCCCGGGCTTCATTTGCAAGTTCGAATGACTACATTAGCCACCCTAGTTCGAACTAGGGTGGCTAGTGTAGCCATACCCAAAGTGATTGCAGGCACCCAGCCTACATTCTGGGTGTCACTCCATCAATTAAAAACAGTCATAAAGTAGACAGAGAACAGCCTATAAAAATACCCCAACACCCTTAGTGTAAAAAGGAAAAAGTGACCTTTGTCCAGTAGGTGAATAAAACTGGGCTCTAGAGGATCAAGGCGTGGGGAGGGAGTTGCAGAGAACACTTTGCCCAAGGTGCCTTTGCTTGCATACTGAAGATGCTCCAGCTCAAGTTCTGGAACTGGTCTAAGTCCCAGGCACAGAGGTGATGTTACAGGGAACAAAGCCCCAAACCATTTAGGGCAGGGGCGGGGAACATTTTTCCTATCAGGGGACACTGACCCCCAGAAAAAATCAGTTATGGGCCATACACCCCTGCAGAAGAGGGATGTGGGGGGCTCAGGGTTTCCCCCAGGCTCCGGCATGGGGCCAGAAAGGAGGGATTTAGAATGTGGGAGGAAGCTCCAAGCTAGAGCAAAGGGTTGTGGTGCAGGAAAGGGTGAGGGCTCTGGAGTGGGGCTGGGGATAGGCTACGTTGAGTGTAGGAAGGAGCTCCAAGCAGGGGCCAAGTGTTTTGGAGTGCAGGAGTGGGCTTAGAGCGAGGAATTGGGGTGTGGGTGCAGGGTCTGGACAGGAGTTAGGATGCTAGAGCAGGCTCAGTGAGGGTGCAGGTGGAGGCTCAGGGCTGGGGTAGAGTGTTATAGTGTGAGGAGTGAGGGCTCTGACTGAGGGGGGATATGAGGGGGTACAGCAGGAGGGTGAGGGACTTGGAGTACAGGAGGGGGCTCTGGGCTGGGGGTGTGGGTTCCGGGAGGGAGTTAGAATGTGGGAGGGGGCTTAGAACTGGGGCAGAGGATTGGGGTGTGAGGCACTTACCTCAAGCATCTCCTGGTTAGTGGCACAACAGGGCTAAGGCCCTGGCTTTGCGCTGGGGCAGAGGACTGGGGTGTGGAGGAGCCCTTACCTCAGGCATCTTCTAGTTGGTGGCGGAGCAGGGCTAAGACCCTGGCCCTACGCTGCTCACAGAAGCGGCCGGCATGTCCCTATTGCCCCTGTGAGGTGGCAGATGGTTCTGCATGCTGCCCTCACCTGCAGGCACCAGTCTCGCAGCTCCTATTGGCCATGGTTCCTGACCAATGGGAGCTGAGGGGTCAGTGCCTGCAGGCAAGGACAGGATGGGAAGCTTCTCTGATCACCAAGAGCCAGTGCTTGCAACTCCAGCCCAGCAGGAGTGAGGGGGAACAAAAGGCTCCAGAGAAAATTAAGCAGGAGGCTGGATACGGCCTGCAGGCTGGAGCTTCCCCACCCCTGATTTGGAGGTTTGTGGGTCTGTTCTTTGTAGGCTAATCTGTGGAGATGCACATGGGGGATGCATTAGGTCAGCGCTCCCCTATCTGCACTGGCTTCCCACAGCCCCTGGGTTGCAGTTCCATTCCTCTGGAATTGCATGAAAGGAAGAGTGGGGCGCACAGGCTTCATGTACATCCAATGTGCGACTCCACTTCACCAAGCTTGCTCCATAGAAATGCCACGCCCCTGGGCACTAAAGCACCGTCACCACAGACAGGGTATGAGAGCCCATAAACCTGCATGGCAAACCCCGCTATCCCACATGCACTCCTTTCTCTACGCTAAACAAAGGCAACTCAGCCAAGGGATTGAGTGGCCAAAGGCCAGCATCACATAGATAAAACCAGCCACCAAAAACATTCCCAGTCATTGCAAACCAAGACCCTGTTCCTACTAAATATGGCCACCCAAAGCCATCCAGAACAGAACGTGAGCAGAAAGTGAGTTGTGCCCACAAAAGCTCATGATACTATTATACATTTTTGTTAGTCTCTAAGTGTACGTCTAGACTACATGGCTCCGTCAACGGAGCCATGTAGATTAGTGTACTCGAAAAAGGGAAATGAAGTGGCAATTTAAATAATCGCCACTTCATTTACATCAAAATGGCTGCTGCGCTGTGCCGATCAGCTGTTTGGTGGCACAGCGCGGTAGTCTGGATGTTCCATGAGACATAATGGGGCGGTTGACAAGGGCTTCCCTTGTCGACTGCGGAGCATCCAGACTACTGCGCTGTGCCGCCAAACAGTTGATCGACACAGCACGGCAGCCATTTTGATGTAAATGAAGCGGCGATTATTTAAATCGCCGCTTCATTTCCCTATTTCTAGAAACCTAATCTACATGGCTCTGTCAATGGAGCCATGTAGTCTAGACATACCCTAAGGTCCCACAGGACCATTGTTGTTTTTTAAGGCAAGAGAACAGTCCTTCAATACGTCCATTCATTCGTGCATGGTCAGGCAAGGAGACAGTAACAGCTGTAATGGATGGTGTCATTTGTTACATCTGTCGTTTAAGCTGGGGGTGAAACTCCCAGCTCAAGGAGATGCAAGCAAGCTGCCCTGAGTACATGCCTAGCATCTTGCACCAGTGAACATTCAGGGTGGCTAATGCACCCCATGACTCACGTTGCCATGGCGACATTCTATTTTTAGTGCCGTCGCTATATCAAAGCTAGTACAGGACAGGTACTTTGGAATTATACCTCCAGCTCCAGGAGTAAACACACCCATTGTCAGTGCAGAATTTAGGGCATCCTTTTCCTGCTACTTTTGGTTCCTTTTATTACATTTTTATCCAAGCTGCTGCTCTGGGCAGCACATATCGGGTGGAGGTGAGCAGCTCTCAGTGGTGAAAGAACTAGTTAAGGACAACTTAGAAAAGCTGGAGATGTACAGATCTATGGGGCCGGATCTAATGCCTTTGAGGGTGCTGGCAGAGTTGGCAGCTGTAATAGCAGAACGTTAGGCCATTGTCTCTGAAAACTCGTGGCAATAGGGGAAGGTCCTGGATGACGGGAAAAAGGAAAATGTAGTGCCCATCTTTAAAAACAGAAAAGAGAATCCAGGGAACTACAGACCTGTCAGCCTTACTCCGGGCTAATGAGGGTATGTCTACACTAGCCACCCTAGTTCGAACTAGGGTGGCTAATGTAGTCATTCGAACTTGCAAATGAAGCCCGGGATTAAAATATCCCGGGCTTCATTTGCATGTTCCCGGGCGCCGCCATTTTTAAATGCCCGGTAGTTCGAACTCCCTGCCCGCGGCTACACGCGGCACGGGCTAGGCAGTTCGAACTAAAGCCCCTAATTTGGACTATCGTTACTCCTCCAGCAATGAGGAGTAACAGTAGTCCGAATTAGAGGCTTTAGTTTGAACTGCCTAGCTCGTGCTGCGTGTAGCCGTGGGCAGGGAGTTTGAACTACCGGGCATTTAAAAATGGCAGCACCCGGGAACATGCAAATAAAGCCCAGGATATTTTAATCCTGGGCTTCATTTGCAAGTTCGAATGATAACATTAGCCACCCTAGTTTGAACTAGGGTGGCTAGTGTAGACATACCCTGACAGACTTTGCTGGGAACTGAGGGAAGTCAACTCCAGGGGCCCCAGAAGGGGTAAGGCCTCAGGCAGAAGGGGGTGGGGGCTAGGCTCCCCCAGCTAGCCCTTCAGCACCAACAGGCCACCAGGCATGCACTGCCAGGAGATCAGGCAACAATTTAAAGGTCTCAGGGCTCTGGCCACTAGCACTGTCAAGGGAGCAGCAGCTGGGAGCTCCAGGACCTTTTGAATCACCAGGCCCTGGGGCTGCCCTCTTCCCCACCCTGCCTTGCTGGCCTCATCTCAGTTCC
The DNA here is from genome assembly GCA_032595735.1 of Pelochelys cantorii. Classification (NCBI taxonomy): domain Eukaryota; kingdom Metazoa; phylum Chordata; order Testudines; family Trionychidae; genus Pelochelys; species Pelochelys cantorii. Next base: position 10,675,868 of record CM064347.1, read on the forward strand.
TGGAAAGATCATGGAGAAGGTCTTCAAAGAATCCATTTTGAAACACTTAGAGGTGAGGAAAGTGATCCGGAACAACCAACAAGAATTCACCAAGGGCAGGCCATGCCTGACCAACCTGATTACCTTCTATGATGAGATAACTGGCTCTGTGTCTGTGGGGAAAGTGGTAGACATGATATACCTTGACATTAGCAATGCTTTTGGTATTCTTGCCAGCAAGTTAAAGAAGTACGGCTTGGGAGAATGGACTATAAGGTGGACAGAAAGCTGGCTAAATCTTCAGGCTCAACGTGTAGCGATCAATAGCTTGATAGCAGCCAGTATCAAATAGATTGCCCTGGGGATCAGTCTTGGGACTGGTTTTGTTCAACGTCTTTGCTAATGATCTGGATGATGGGATGGATTAAGCCTCAGCAAATTCGCAGATTTCTTTTTGGCCTATTCCTCCGATTTGTCTAGGGCAGGGATTTTCAAATTCTGGATCATGGCTTGTAAGAGCAAGGCACTAGCTGGCTGTGAGACTCTCTGTTTACCTGTGCCTGGACAGGCCTGGATGATCACAGATCCCACTGGCCAGAGATATGGTTATTACACCCCTTTTAAACAGAGTAAACTGAGGCACAACTAGGTTGAGTAAGTCATCCAATGAACTGGAGGAACAGAACCCAGAAATCTTGATTCCCATCCCCTTGGCCTAGCCCACCACACGCTCTGAAATGTGCAAAAAAATGTGACTCTAGATTTAAATGACTCAGTTTATATTGACGCCACTTTGCTGGAAAATAAAGTCCTTGCTCTAAAAGGTTACACTATATTTGTGTCAAAACATAGTAACTCCCCAGCACGCCTCCCCATACATTTTCCAAAAGAAAACCAAAACCCAGATCTTCCCCACCACATCCAGTGGAGCCATTTCTAAATGTTGTGTAAATACCCTCTTGCACCATACCAGTGGAAGACCAGCAGTCACTCTTTCATACAGGTTGAGGGTATATTTGAAGATCTATACTTCATTCTCCAGTAAACAAGGGTTCTTCCCTTTCAATCACCTGATCCCAACCATGTTCCATGTATCACAAAATGTGATCCACCAAACATAGTTCTGCATATTTTGCTAACCTCAGATGGTTGGATGAAAAAAAAAAGTCCAAGGTAGAACCACAATGTTTATAAAATGGGTCACTGAATTATACATAAAAATATTTTCCTTGTGGATGCAATTACTTCCTGGACTTTTTATTCCACAGATGCTTAAATTTGCCTCAAGCAACTCCAATAAATGCTTTACAGTCTGCTAGATCAACAGTAGCGATGTTGGAGCGAATTGAATAGCGCTGTTTCAAATTTGTCAGAAAACCACACAGTGTTTTCATGTGCACGTTTCAGAAACCCAAACAAAATTATTCTCAGCCATCCTACTCCCTTTTCTTACCCTTATAATGTGTTTCACATTAGCTTCTCTAGACGAGCCAGGGCACTGGGGGTCCAGGAGATTTGAGCAAATGCTCTTGAAAAGTCATAGACTTCTGTGAGGAGAGATTTTTCAATCTCCCCCTTTCTTTAATATAAAATCTGGTTGTTCTTTCTCACCTGAATTTTTCTGCCTCATTTTCCAAAGTCAGGCTTGTCTTTATGTTATATGTATCTATAGATTCCAGTGTAGGCAGCAGGATGTGTAGGAGGCTTAGGAGACTTCATAAGAGAAATGAATTTGTGGAAGTGGTTGCAGGATGCCTGAAAAATGAATCCAGGAATTCTTCCTTACCTGCCATGTGATCTTACAAGCAGGTGAGGAAGAGTTCAGAGTACTATACTATGCTGTGAACCCGGGACCGGCATCCCTTGGACACAAAGGGTGCATCTACACTGCACCCGCTACTGCAATTGTGTAGCTCATTTCGAGTTAATTTTGAAATAGCTTATTTCAAAATGTGGCGAATTTCGAAATAGAGAGCTGTTCCAAAATATCCCATAATCCTCGTGCAACCAGGTTTACAGGGACGTCAGAATAGCATGCCTGTTATTTTAAAAGATATTTCAAAATAACAGGCCGCACTGTCAAGATGTGGAAAACGCTATTTGGGGATACCGGAAGCATCCTGAAATAGCGCCACTCTCTAGACGCACCCAAAATGGGCAGTGCCAGATTAGTTTTGAAAGTGTATCAAAATAAAAGAGAAGCAAACACATTCATGCATTCCAATCTTTTCTTCTCATATTAAAAAGTACATGATGGTGGTCCACAGTAATAACCCCAAATGCTGCAGTATCACTGTTGTGGGAATGGTTTGGGCACTGGATGATTCTCGTGCAGAAAACTCACACCAGGGAACTCAGGGCGGGAGGAAATCTACTTTCATCTGAAGAAACGGGTTGTGCCCACAAAAGCTCCTGATACCATCTACATCTTTTGTTAGTCTCTGAGGGTGTGTCTAGACGACATGGCTCCGTCGACAGAGCCATGTAAAATAGTTTACTCGACATAGTCAATGAAGCGGGGATTTAAATAATCCCCGCTTCATTAAAATAAAAATGGCCACCACACTGTGCCGACAATCAGCTGATCCGGCACAGCACGGTGGCCATTTTTATTTTAATGAAGCGGGGATTATTTAAATCCCCGCTTCATTGACTATGTCAAGTAAACTACTTTACATGGCTCCGTCGACGGAGCCACATAGTCTAGACACACTCTAAGGTGCAGCAAGACTATACGTTGTTTTTTAAGTTTTTTCAGTTACAGACTAACACGGCTACCCCTCTGAGACTTTTACTTCCCACTGCTCTCTCTTTTTTAGGTGATTAAGAGATGCTGCTATACGAGGTCTCAATGGAATGCAATTCTTGGCAAATGAGTGCCCTTCTTGTCGCTACATTGGTTCTTGATGTGATGCTGTACTGAAGTCCTTCGGTCAATGTTATTAAAAGACATTGACCTGGACGGTTTTACTACAGATGGGCCTAAATCAGCACCCAAAACTGTATCTCCTAAGGGTACGTCTACACAACGGGACAAAGTTGAATTAAGATACGCAGTTTCAGCTACTTTAATTGCGTAGCTGAAGTCGAAGTAGCTTAACTTGGTTTTTGGTGCTGTCTACACTGCAGGAAATCAAAGGAAGAACACTCTTCTTACAACTTCCCCTACTCCTCATGGAAGCAGGGTTACCGGCATTGACCGGAGTGCCCTCTCACTTTGAATTAGCTGTCTTGACTAGACCGCGAATTCGAACCCTGAAAGATCGATAGCAGCAGCTTCGATCTTCCTCTGTAGTGTAGATGTACCCTAATAGTGGGATACTTCAACCTCACTTTGAGGGCTAGATGTTTAGGAGGCAGCATTTGAAATCCAGGCCCTACAACCCATTTCCAGCCATTAACAATTTGAGTCCTTAGTATTTCCTTATTCTTTCAGGTTTCAGAGGTTGCTGTGTTAGTCTGTTTCAGCAAAAACAACAAGGAGTTTGGTGGCACCTTAAAGGCTAACCATTTTATTACCACTAACAATTTCATCAGCAGAGCTGGCCTTACCATGAGGCGAACTGAGGCGGCCGCCTCAGGTGCCAGACTGTGGGGGAGAGGGCGCCACTAGGACCCAGAGTGTAGAAAATTGTGTCAGCTACTGGTGCAGCGAGGATGCAGGGGGGGCGTCATTTGAACTCAGGTGCCAAAATGTTGTGGGCCGGCCCTGTTCATCAGCTGCGTGAGTGAGCTGCAACTCATGAAATCGCGTACCGTAATAAAATTGTTAGTCTTTTAAGGTGCCACCGGACTCCTTGTTGCTTATTCTGTGAGATATTCAGCCCCCTGACCTACACCGGTGTGAGAGCGAAATGGCACAGATGCCTGTCTGCTCCTGCACTTTGCCAAAGGAAACACCTTTGCAGGTACACAAGTGTGAGAATTTACACCTGCAAAGCCTATTTGTCCAATCGGCATCCACAGGTGTAGATTGTGGGTGAGCAGGTGTTAATCCCTTTTAAGTGTGCATGCAGGTGAGTGTGTGTGTATTTGTGTGCGTGCGTGTGTGTGTGTGCACTTGTGCTTAGCCTTATGAAGGTAATGAGATTCTTTCCTTTGACTTTGATGGTCTCTGACTCAGGGCGCTCATCTACAGAACAAGCTGCCTCCTGACGTTCACACAACCAGCTTTGTGTCTGTTTTATAACCACAGTCAAAAAGGTTCCTATTTAAAGCAGCTTTCGAAGTGCCTTGAATTATAAAGTGACCTGAGTGTTTTAAAGGAGGGCACTATCTAAATATATGGCCCAGTAATGTTATTCCCATAAAACTAATGAATCCCTGCTCAGAAATACTCAGGACCAGTTCAAAGAGTGCCACACAATTAACAGCTTTCTGCCCAAGCAGAAATGTACAAGCCCCAAATTCCTTTCTAAATGGTATCCAAGAGTTCTTTCGTCAGAAAGATAAATAGATTTAAAAATGTTCATGCAAAAATGGGCTTGTAGCAAGCTCCCCATCCTCCTGCTTTGAGGACATGACTCTGTCTCCTGTTCTCCCCCTTATATGGAAATCCCAGCTCATCTTTGCCTTTTTATAGAACACGGCAGCAATGCTCTCCCCTCCTCGGCTCTGGCAGCAGCAGCAAGCCAAAGAAGCTGAGAATTCAGACACTCATTGTGCACAGAGTGGTGTCCTGCCCACAGCTGTCGGGATGGCACAAGGGCTTGTCCGCATCCCTTCCCACAGCAGCAGCTGCCTTGAGGAACCACAGCTCATTTGGGTGGGGACAGGCGGCCGTGTGCCTCGGCACGGCTGACTGAGGGGTGGAATTCCAAAGAGTCACAATAAAAAGAAAGCCAAAGAAAACCAACGGCCTACAGGTACCCCCCAACGCTCACCAATTAGGGCCTGATCCAAAGCCAGTGAGAGTCTTTCCATGGATTTCAGCTGGCTTTGGCCTAGGCCCTCAGTCACATTCTCCTCCACGCTCTGCCACTGACTTCAGAATGTTACGATCCTTGTGCCCAGAAGGCAAAGGGAGTAAGGCTGGATTCTGACCACAACCCATCCCAGGAGGACCACAAGCGCAGAACCACAAGTCTGCAATAAGAATCCATCTGTTCCTCCCTGCCCTTTCCTACACACCCTGCAATGATGGATCGGTCAAGCATCCAACATGGGGGGAGGAGAGGTGGTCAGAGATGGGCTGCTTAAAAGGAATAAGCTGTCTTGCGCAGAATGAAATGTGACCGCTCTCTGGTGCTAAATCAGCCTCACAAGGCTTCTTGAGGGAAGGGCAGAACCCAGCAGATGGAAGAGCTTGGTGAATCTGCATAAACTGGTGCCCAAATTCTGCAGCGAGGGCAGGTATTCAAATATCCTACCACAGTTTGAGAACCTCTGCGGTAGACCCTGTCACTTTAGTCAAATATCAGAGGCCTTGGGTTAGTCTGTCACATATGACTAGCCTGGAGAGTGGAACCAGAGGCCGAAAGAGGCAAAGGAGTATAACAGAGGAGAATTCATGCAGGACAAAGGCCGCTATGGCTGCCCACCTTCTAACCAAAGCTCTGTAGCTTCCAGAATGGAAGACTAGAAATTAGTGATGGACAAGACATACTTAGGTCCCTTCTAATATCCCTTGGTCCAGAGCAATTTTACTTGATTCAAGCCATGGAGTTTCTCTTATATGCTTCCTCTAGCAGTGTACTCTGCCACAGAGCTCACCATTAGCACATTTCCCCTATTATTTCTTTCCAGTTAATTGGTGCTACAGTGGCAGCTACAGGCCCTGACTAAAATCAGGGCCCCACTGTGCAAGGTGCTGTACACACACAGTGTGAGGCACAGGCCCTGCCCAGAGGAATGTACAGTCTAAATAGACCAGACAGACAAACTGGATGTGAAAGACCCATTGCACAGGTAGCGAACTGAGAGCGGGAGAGAGTTAGAGCCTCAGAACCTAACATAGTTATTCATCGGGTCTTGTGCCAAGTGACAATAAGGATCTGGTTTTAGTTTGGGTCCCTGGATTTAGCTCACAAGGTGGCTGATGGGTGTGGAAGGGGGGATACTGAGGGAGAGATTGAGCAAAGCTCTTGCTGGCGCTGGAAGAAGGAAAATCCTGCTTGGACAGTGGCTAAGGCTGCTGTCTTTGGACTGCCAGTGTCCCAGTGCCAGGCTCAGGGTTTATATGATGAGTAGTAATTCATATCTAACATTAGCAGGTGCAACTCTTGCATTCAGTGTTGCTTCACCTACTTACTTCTGGTCTAAATCAGACCCTACAAATCCAGCCACATAATGAGGCAAGTCTACTGACTTGTGCAGCCAAAAGAGAGCTGAACTGGATGCACAGAATGGAACATCCCAGTGCGCAGAACTCCCCTGGCCCTATCAGGCACAGGACACTCTGAGCAAGGGGTGAAGGACCAAATCCAGTGACATTGGGTGGAATTCTCAAATCCCCAGCTCCCGGAGTCAGTTCTTACATAACAATCTCGGCTTTCAGATTTTTTAAAAAGTAAGTTTCTAGACCTCCCTCCCCCCCCCCCACACCAATTGCAGAGAAAATCTTGAAAACGTGATCCCTGTGGCTCAAAAACTAGAGGACAAAGAACCCCAAATGTACAGGTTTGATAAAAATCTCATGCTTTTTAAAGGCAATCTTTTGGGGGCCTGGCTGATGATTTGAGAACACTTTGGAGCACATGATGGTGGGGATTGGAAACTGGGGGATTTCATATTAAGACACAAAGCAAGCCCAGCAATTAGGCACCTACCTTGTCCCAGGTCCAAGTGAGCACCTGTCTTAGTTTGCTCAGGCTGGACTCAGTTTTGATAGGGCACCCTGCATCTGTACAGTAGGGCCAAGAGTGCCCTGAAATAGCTTTGGGGGCCAGCCCCGTGCAATCACAGCTACACATGGTGGTTTGCCTTTTTAATGACCGCAGGAGACATTTGTCCCACCGAATACGTTAAAAGGTAGCAATGATCGGAGTCACCTGAGGACCCCAACTCAAGTGTCGGTAAAACAGAAATGTGCCAGCACTAGCAGCAGGTGTCCCAACCTTGCTCCAGAAGGCTGCATTTTCAGTTAGATGGACCCAGACTCAAGACACCCCATGCTCTCCTGTCCCACTCTGTGACTCACCAGTTTGCAAAACCCAATCCAGGCTGCTGTGTCCTTGCAAATTCCAAACCGAGCCACACCTGGTTTTGTCCAGGCCCATGGGCTGAAAAGAACATGAGCCCCATAAACTACATGGTGAGGAATCTTCAAGGATGCCAGCTAGGCCACTCTAGAAATGTAGGGCAACAAGAAATAAAATTAATAGGTAGCATGGTTAAAACAAATGAAAGGAATTGTTCTTTGTGCAGAGCACAGTTAACCTGTGGAACTCCTTGCCAGAGGATGTGGTGAAAACATTAATAGGATTCAAAAAAGAGGTTCGGTCCATGAATGGCTATTAGCCAGGATGGGTAGGAATGGTGTCCTTAGCCTCTGTTTGTCTGGAAATGGATGACAGGAGAGGGATCACGTGATGATTACCTGTTGTATTCACTCCCTCTGGGGCATCTGGCATTGGCCACTGTCAGCAGACAGGATACTGGGCTGGATGGACCTTTGGTCTAACCCAGGATGGCTGCTCTTAGTTCTTAAGAGACCTTGGGCAGTCAGCAATTCCATGCCCCCACCCAAAGGCAGGCACTTTAACTACCCTGGTAAGTCATTTAGCAGCAGTGTCCCTCCCTCTCCCTTCAAAACAATCCCCGTACAAGTATTTTATTGCCATATAGATGTCTGCAACTTACACTCTCCAAACCCTCTCCCTTGCTCCCTAAGTGGAGCTAAGGATGCAGGGTTGGCAGGCAGCCCCAAATCCGGATCAGCTAGCAGCACAGACAGACAGTGGCCCTCCCCCATGCTGCTCGGCAGTCAGAGCATCAAGCCACTCTGCCCTGGAAGCCCAACAGGGAAGCTCCTCCAAGACAAGACATGTCCATGCCACAAAACCCAGCCCACATCCCCAGTATCTGAGTCGGGGCAGATCCTGGCAGCATAAGGCAGCACCAAACAACCGCAACATGGCTAGAGAATGAATTACCTCTGCTTCACCGCCCTGCACTGAGCACCCCATCTTCTCAGCTTGAGAGGTATTGCTGAGTCCTGTTGGTTCTGGGAAGAATACTACAGCTTGGGGCAGTGTGTACTAATGGTTAGAGCACTCACTTGGGACCCTGGAGAGCTGACTTCTCTTCCCTGGGTTATCACTGACCTGCAGGGTGGCCCTGGGCAACTCACTGTGCCTCAGTTTACCTCCCGTACAATGGGAATCATGATACCAATCATCTTGGTAAAGCACATCGAGTTCTGCAGATCAAAAACACTAAAGCTAAGGGCTGCTATTTTATTTCACCCCATCTCTCACCTCAGGATGGGAGACAGGACCTTTTGAACCTGGAATGGATAGGCCAGGGAATTCTCTCTTCCCCCATTCCCGCCCTCAGAAAATAAAACCAAGCTCCTTCTGCAGGCTCCTCAGAGCCGGCATGAAAGGCAGGTCAGAGCTGAGGCACGCAGCCCCTTCCACTCTGTGTGTGTGTGTAACACACGCACGGCTGTAATGTACACAGTCTGCCTAGGAAGTTAAATAAAGGGCCCCAGAGGGAAAGTATTGGCATTTTTATTTGGCATTAGGGCCCAGCACATCTTAATTTTCAATTCAACCACCGATGAAAAGAAACATAAAATAAAATAAGAGCCAATGGTGGAGCGGAGGAAGAAGGCCAGTGTTGGACCGGCCCTGGGCCCTCAGGAATTAGCCACAGAAAAACGTTAACATTCCTTGCCTGGGATCTTGCCAAGAGGCAAAGCACTTAAGGAGCCTGTAATATAATAAACGACGAATCCACATATGGTCTATGGGTCCCAGGCTTGCTGCCTGAGCTGGAAAGGAGGGAACGTATGCTGGGCTGCTCCGAGGCCTCGCTGACAGCACTCACATCGCTTCCACCTCGGCCTGCCGCGTGTGTGGAAAAACCCCCGCCGGGTTGCGGCAGACGGGCTTGTGGCCCCACTCTGTTCCGAGGCCTGCTACAGAAAGGGGAGGATTCGCACCTTGGTCTCCGCTCTTCCTGTGGGTTTGCCACCGGGGTTTACACTTTGCTCCCCCCAGCCACTGCAGTGCTGAATGATTCGGCACGAGGCCTTCGAAGCCAGATGTCGTGTGTATCCCGCTGAGGCTGCAGGGCTGGCCCGAGCCATTTTGGTGCCCCGGGCCCCAGGCGCACGGTGCCGCCCCCGGGGCGCATAGCCCCACCTCCGGGCACACCACACATGCGCGGGCCTGCCCCCGGGGCGCATGGGCGGACACATGGTGCATGCGCTGCCCAGTCTGCCTGGCCACCGTCGATGGCGCGCAGCCCGGGGCCGCCCAGGGCGGGCTGCGCCTGACCATGCAGGGCCCTGCGACCACGAGGGGAAGGGCGCTGCTGGCCGGTGCTGCGGTGGTTAACACGGCCTCTTCCCCGGGCGGCCTCTGCAGCCCACCGCAAGCCGGGCACCCCCCGTAGGTTGGCGCCCTGGGCAGCTGCCCGGCTAGCCCACCCCTTAGTCTGGCCTTGTGAGGCTGGAAAGCCGCTCAGCAATGGAGCCTGAGTGCTTTACCCACAATGCTTTACCCATGGCCCGCACTTCAAAAACTTCCACCCAGTGCTATCCCGTCCATAGGACGAATCGGGGGGGCCGTCCCAGCCCCCGCTGCGGCCACCCCACTGTCCAATGGACAGGAGGGATTGGATTACAGGGGCTTGGTGCAGCAGCAGGGGTCACCTCTCCCTTCCCCACACGGGCAGCAGGAGCCGGACATTCCCGGCCCGCTATGCGCAGCTTCTCCACAGCAGCAGGAAGCAAAGTGCCCCACCCGAGGGCTCTCCGGTGCCCGCCACCGGTGGAGAAGCAAGGCGCAGTGGGCCAGGAGGGCCTCACGGTGGGGCAAAGCAGGTTGCTGCTCCCGCTGCCCACGTGGCGAGTGGGGAAGGGTGGGAGGCAACCCCTGTAATTCCCCAGGGTGCATTGCTCAGGGGAGGGGATAAGGGGACGGGTCTGGGACAGAGCAGGGACAGGGTTTTGGGGAGGGGTGGAGCAGGGCCAAGGGCGGGACAAGGCCTGTGGCAGGGAGTTGTCTCAGACCCTGTGCCTGGGGCACTGGTGGGGGGGTTGCCCCACGCCCCGCATCCCCCTTCAGGACAGTCCTACCTGCGCCAGTCCACAGACACTAACCAGGCCCCGTCGGACTCCACAGGAGAAGCCATCACCAACAAGCCCCTAGCTTGGGGCCACAGCCTGACACAAACACAGGCACAGCGGCATCACAGAAAGAGAAAATCAGACCAAATTCAGTGACACTGTTTTGACAGTGTCCTTGGGCTCACGATGCTTGGGCGGCAGCCGCGGTGGCAGGTGGGTCGATGGAAGGCGTAAAAGAGGCAATTAAAGAGTATCTCATCCGCTATCGTTACATCGTTTGCCGTTGCAGAAGGCTTCTTGCCCATTCAGTGCCAGTGAGGCAGTGGGACTGGGCACTGGAAGACCTGGGGCCTGGTTTTGATTCTGCCACACAATATTAGACAAGTCACTTCCTCTGTTTGGAGCCGGGACTGTCTCTCCCTACATGTCCAAACAGTACCTATCCAAATGGAGATCTGACTTTGGTGGGGGCCCTCAGGAAGCTACAGTAAGACAGATAGAAAACGAACAACTTTGGATTATAGGACTTGCCATATTGGCTCAGACCAGCACTTCATATAGTCCAGTATCTGGTCTCTACTGGTGTCAAGCACTGGGAATATGTCAAACCTCCATACGCTACAATTATGCCATAAACTGCCCACAATGGGAATTTCATTCTAGCCCCAGGCAATTGGTGACTAGTTCACGCCCAGAAACATAAAAGCTGACAACACTATATAAAAGACACCTGATGTCTGGGACGTTCCAATAGGTGCTAGGGCAGTCCCAGATAAATGCAGGTGTGAGGTGCATATTTCTCATGCTGCGTCACTTTTCCAAACCAGCAGGAAGACACTGGAGGAAAAAATTAGTTTCACCCGAAAGCTTTATTCGGCAGAGCGGGCAGATTTCTACTGCATAGTCTGGACTGGTTTCATTGACCTCCCTGGGAGCTCTGTGGAGAGACCCATCCACCTTCTTCATCCTTTATAGCCCCCAAGGAAAATGTATTACCACCAACCTTTACGACACTGCGCTCTGCGCAAAACAAACACAGGTCCCTAGTATTCAGGGGAAACTCCCAAGAAAAACGTTAGAACACAGTGGGGGATGGGAAGAGACAATGATTCAAAAGGGAAACAAGCCCCCAATTTGAATTTTGCTTGTGATTTCTGATTAGGGCAGGATTGGCCACTGCTCAGCTTCAGGAATTCAAGGGGGAGTCTCGCTAATTTTCAGAAGAGCTCAGGATAAGGGGTAAGACCACAGTGCTAACGAAGGGGCGAATGGAACACTGGTAGCCTTACTCTAGCATGGGTAACAACAGGCACGGCAGCATGGACTAGTCACAGGAGTACAGCCTGCCAGGGAGCCTGGAGACATACCCAGATTGCCAGCCTGGGCTGACACCCGTGTCCACACCATTGTTGTTACCCGAGTTAGCCAGATGAAAGCTAGCCCCTGTGCAGCCACCTGTGCAACAATCACACCTTCCCTGGCAGCCGGGATGTTCCCGAAGGATTTAGTGCTGCCTTGCACCGACACCAAATTCTGCAAGGTAAACAGGGCAGCCTGACCCTGCAGGAGTAAGGACAGAGTTGTATGGGCACCGTGTTATTCCTTTCCAGGAGCCGTTAAGAGGAGGAGCATGCTGCAAAGTGCCTCGTTACCATGGTGAGGATAGCGACAAAACCAGTGTCTCCACAGACAGACCCATTCTCTGCCCATGTCCTGCCCCAGCTGGCTGCATGCCATACCCTCTCTTTTTCCTCAGAAGCAGTGCTATGTTTGTGTCTCCTGCTGGGCACCCTTGGAGAACCTGTAGGGTCAAGGCCCAAACGCAAGAAGCCCGAGAGCCCCAGTACAATGCAAACCACATGCAGATGCCCCCCCTGCCGGTTAGTGCTGGAAGCCAGATGGCAACGCTCTCTGGCTGTCAGCTATTGTTTAAAAACACTGGCATGTGCCTTGGCATCCAAACAATCCATTCCATGCCTTCTTGGTTTTGCTATTTGCTCCGTTCGGTGCTGGAGGTACAGTACCACGCTGTAAAACAGACAAAAGCGTTTCAATCTGTTCCTCATTAGGAAGGGCAGACAGCCCAGCACAAGAGTCTGAGAGCTAATCTCCTTTCCAGTTGGTATCCGTCAGCAGATGTACAACAAGTGGTTAGATATTTTAGAAGACATGTGTGACAGGGGCTTTAGCTTTTTCCACACACAAGGGTAACGTAACATTGCTAAAGGCTTGGACTAATGGACATCTTTGGTCGAATACCTTATTGGTCACATTTTTAATGTCATGGAAGAGTTATAATGGTCTGTTCTATTGTCTGAGTTTCACTCTGGTATGCTGGTATGATAGTTTATTTTACTAAGGTCTTTCTTGGAAGAAGTGGTGATGAAGTTAACAGCCTGAGAGCCATAAGTGGCTGATATTAAATCAAGCAAATGATATGTTGTGTGTATGTGTGTGTGTGTGTGTGTGTGTGTGTGTGTGTTTCAATCATATTAATCAGAAAAAAACATATAGTAAAGGGAGAACTAGACAGGAGAGTTCTCAGGAATTTTGGGGAGAGGGACATTTTTATCCTAAAGACAAAAGAAATCCAGCTCTCCCCACAAAAAGGAAAATCAGCTTCATTCAAAATAACCAAAACAGCTGACAAGCTGCATATGTTCAAAGGCAGGTGGCAAGGAAAGAAAACATAGACTGTGGAATCATAACGGGCTGTTGCTTCAGGTCTCTTCAGATCTGTTTGTGTATTTGAACTGAGCACTCTTTAGAAAAGTACAAAACAACAGAAGTAGTTTGTAAAGGAATCTTTATAACCCCCTAGAGCAGCTTGAGGGTTCAAACCCCATTTGATGACCTTATGTGGCCTCTGCGGCATATTAGGATTTTGCAGAATCAAAGCTTTCATTTTATTTTTAAGTAAATTCTTAGCCTTTGTGGTTGCAAAGATACCTTTCCAAATGTGAGCTGAATTTAAATGGATGCAAGAGCCATCTTCCTGAGTCTGCAGACAGTCTGAAACACTGGATCTGAGCGGGAATAACTCCCCTGCTCTGGTAATGTTGGTGCCCTCATTAACTCTGAAACTTAATGACAACACTCCGGTCTCGTACTCAATAAACGAGTAGTCCTGAGGAACCTTAGGGTATGTCTAAACTACATGGCTCCGTCGACGGAGCCATGTAGATTAGTTTACTCAGCAAAGGGAAATGAAGCGGCGATTTAAATAATCGCCACTTCATTTAAATCAAAAAGGCCACTGCGCTGTGCTGATCAGCTGTTTGTTGGCACAGTGTGGCAGTCTAGACGGGGATCTGCCGACCCCAGAACCCTTCGTTAGCAGATCCTGTAAGCCTCGTTATGACTCATGAAATGAGGCTTACAGAATCTGCCGACAAAGGGTTTTGGGGTCGGCAGATCCCTGTCTATACTGCAGCGCTGTGCCAACAAACAGCTGATCGCCACAGCGTGGTGGCCATTTTGATTTAAATGAAGCGGCAATTATTTAAAATCGCCGCTTCATTTCCCTTTGTCATCCTGCCTAATCTACACGACTCTGTCAACGGAGCCATGTAGTTTAGACACACCCTTAGAGACTAACAAAAATATATAGGCTTTTGTAGGTAAGACCCACTTCATCAGATGAGTTGGAGTGGAAATAACAGAATCCAAGCTATATATAACAGCAAAAGAAGTACCTGTCAATTGTAGGATCTGTATTAATTAAGCTAATTGTGTGGGCTGGATGTGTCCCATTCATAGCCTTTAATGTAAAAATACATATGTCAAAGACAGGGGAAATTAGCTTTGTAATGCATTAACCGGTTAATGTCTTTATTCAATCCCAGTATAACAGTGTCAAATTTGTAGATGAATTCCAGTTTTGCAGTCTCTCTCTATAATTGGGTGGTGAAATTCCTTTGCAGCAGAATGGCTATTTTAAAATCCATGATTGAGTGACCAGGTAGGTTAAAATGTCCCCCTACAGGTTTGTGTGTGTTACCATTCCTGATGTCTGGTTTATGTCCATTTATCCTTTCTCGCACAGACTGTCCTGTTTAGCCAATATCCATGGCAAAGGGACATTGCTGGCACTTGATGGCATAGATCGCATTAGAGGATGTGCAGTTTTATGAGCTCCTGATGTTGTGGCTTATGTGGTTAGGTCCTGTGATGGTGTCCCTTATATAGATATATGGACAGAGTTGGCAATGGGGTTTGTATCAGGAGTAGGTTCCTGGGGGGTTGTCTGTAGGTAAGGATTGGCTTGTCTCTCAAGACCTGTGAGAGTGAGGGATTGTTTTCTAGTATAGGTGGTAGATTGTCAGTCACTAAAATGTGGTATGTCATTGTGAGTAGCTGATAAAAGACTAACGACTAAGTTATATCTACATCACAATCAAGGGTGTGTCGACAGCACATGAAGAAATACCCAAGTTCGCTTTGGTGTAGCTAGCTGACATCGCAATCTCAATGCAGCCACAGCAGCACAAACCTGTACTCAAGCTTCTAGTTCAGGGATCTCAAACACCATCCCTGACCAGAGCAATTGCACAGTCCAGCCTGGAACTCTCAGCAGGCCGGGGAGGACCTGTCCGTTACCTGCCCCCAAGGACTACCCCTGCCTAGCATCACCCACCACTGTGTTCTGCTTCCCCAGGGCTCCTGCTGCTGGGGGGAGGGGAAGCACGATCACTGTCACCACATGGCCACCACAGTGATCCCCAGAACTGTGTCTTTGAGGGATGGGGTGCCATGGGGGAAAGGGCGAGGCGATGGTGGGAAGGGGGGGGCCTTGGGGACTGGTAACAGACAAATCCCCTCCCCAGCCCACAAAGGAGTCCCAGGCAGGACTGCACAACCACTATGGCTGGAAGTTTGAGACCCAGTGCTAGCTTTTGCAGTCGCCTGTGCTGCCCTGGCTTTGCTACTATGGTTATTCAAGTTAGCTAGAGCAAATCGGCAGTGGAGATGCACCCTGCGATGTGATATCCTAGTGCCAACTCTGTGAGTGCTCCGGGGCTTGAGCAGCCGCAGGGTAAAAGTAGTGGGTACAGCCAAGTGCCCCCCTCCTTGCAGGGCCTCTCACCCACCAGCCGCCTCACTCACGAGCTCCTCCCCCTCTCTCTCACCCAGTGCCTCCCGCACACAGCTGTTTCGCAGCATCCAGGACATCCGGGGAGGAGGCAGAGCAAGGGCGTAGGGGTGGAGCGGAGAGGTGGAGCAGCCTCCAGCTGGAGAGGAAGGCAGCACCGACGCGTGACATGGAGTGTTGGCAGTGTTGCATTGCAGGCCACGTGCCCTGGTGCAGCGTATAGGGCACTAACCGGTACCATTTCAGCACAGACCATGGATCCACCTTTCCCTGCACCCCCCGGCAGCAATGCAGCACTGTGCCACGGCAAGCCGAACACACGCAGCGACGTGGCTCCCTAGCAACAGAGCATCTGGACCACAACAGGATGTGGCACCCATGGTGTGGCCACACGTGCGGGGGGCAGAGCGCTGGCCGCCCTTACTGCGGCCATGGGAAGCAAAGCAACCCGTTCCCAGCGCTGTGCTCCCCCAAGCCCAGCCGTGTCGCTCAAGGGGAGCGGAGCAGGCTGGGGCTGGGTCCCACGGTGTAGAGTCCCTGCTGCTGGCGCCAGGCCCCCTCGGCAATCCCCCAAGCCGCCGTGGGCCCCGCAGCTGCCCTGAACTGTCCAGCAGACAGACCGGCTCCAACCACAAGTTATGGGCTTGATGTTGGAAGCCCTGGATGAAATTCTCAGGCCCATGGGAGGTGGGAGGTCAGACTCAGACTATCAAGAGGCCCTTCTGGCCAGGAAACCATGACTCTGTGTGAACCAAAGGAGGAGCATTGCCCACACTTCCAGTGTAAGGAATCACATTCCACAAAGGGAGCAAGACAGACCCTGGCATGACCAGCGTGCTGAGCACACTGCAGCTGACTGAGAATCCATAACTCCAATTGCCCAGCGTCCTACACTGTCTGCTGTCACGTAGACCGGTGCAAAATGGGGTCGCATTTCATGCCTACTTTGCACTGCTGTGAATTTCCACCCAGGATGCAGCACTAAGGCAAACCAGGCCTTCCTTGTTTCTTGTCATGCTACGGTCCCCAGGTCAGGATAGGCTGGGAAATGAAGATCTTCCAGGACTTGTAGACATACCCAGAGGCAACCCAGGGCTGCCTTGACACAATAACATTTCAGGACAGGTGGAGGAGAAGCTGACCTCCTTGAACCATTGATCCACATCTGACTTTTATACCCTGGTACAATCCTCTCCTTCCACCAACTCTTCTCAGCTCATTACAAGGCCATGTCCACTCTGCATTTCCAGATCACCCATACTCTCTTACCCTGCCCACAGCTGATGTAAGAGCATTTCTCAGTTCCCAGAAGTTGCTAGTTCAGTATTTCCCGGCCTCAAGACTGGCCAATGAGAGTTGTTCCAACACTCTCATGCCTCTCTAGTGGGTCATGGGCAGAGTGTGTTGCTCTTCTGTTGCCTGCAGTGGCTGAGTTTCTACCAATGGCTCAGAGCTGGATCGTATCTCTTTGCCTGGCTCGCATCGTTGGATTGTGTAGTAAGAAACAGACAGAGAGTAAGACAGACAATCTCTTATTGCCTCTATATTAGAAATGTGAAAGTTAACTGGTTAACCTTCATAGGTGAGGCTTCCCGGTTCTGGTTAACTGGTTGGGGCTGCAGCAGCTCCCCGCCTGCTGCGAGCAGGGGGCTGCTCCAGCGAATTAAATGGGATTTTATACCCCTACGGTATATAAATCCATGGTACACCCACATCTTGAATAGTACATGCAGGCTTCACCTCTTCTCGAAAAAAGATACCTTGCATTAGAAAAAGTAGCTCATGCCGGGACTAAACCCCTCTGCAGCCTGCCCCCTTCCCCTCCCCCCGACTCCTACTATGTTTTAAATTGCAGCGTCGTAATGGGGTTTGGTCCCAGCGTGAGCTGGGACTGAGCTGGGCTGCCTGCCCAACCAGCATCAGCCCCTGTCCACAGGAAGTCCCAGCAGGGCGTGGCGACCCCCAGCTGACAGGGGCTGCTGCTGTAGCAGCCTCCCCTGCTGCCCCTCCCACGCTGCTGCCTCTGCTTCACACCCCCCCCCCCCAGCTGCTTCTGATATAGAGGCAGCAAGGCAGGGCAGGGGGAGAATGCAAGTAGCCGACTCAACTACCCAATAAGTCCAGACTTATTGGGTAGCCAACTATTCACTTATATCCCTAGGAAAAGTTCAGAAAAAGGCAACAAAAATGATTAAGGGTATGGAACAGCTGCCATATAAGGAGAGATTAATAAGACTGGGACTTTTCAGCTTGGAAATAAGACAACTAAAGGATAGAAGACTATACAATCGTGATTGGTGTGGAGAAAGTAAATAAAGAAGAGTTATTTACTCCTTCCCATAACACAAAAACTAGGGGTCACCAAATGAAATTAATAGGTAGCAGATTTAAAGCAAACAAAAGGAAGTTTTTCTTCACACAATACAGTCAACCTGTGGAACTCCTTGCCAGAGGATGTTGTAAAGTCCAAAACTATAACAGGGCTCAAAAAAGAGCTAGATAAATGCATGGAGGATAGGTCCATCAATGGCTATTAGCCAGGATGAGTAGGGATGGTGTCTGTTTGTCAGAAGTTGGGAATGGGTGACAGGGGAGGGCTCACTTGATATTACCTGCTCTGTTCATTCCTTCTGGGGCAACTGCCATTGACCACTGTCATTGGCCAGACCCAGTATGGCCCTTCTTCTGAAAAGTTTCCTGGTAAAAATCCATTGTTGCTTTTTTAATTTGCTAATTTTTGTGTCTTCACTTTCTCTTTGCTTCTGTTCCCACCCCAACACGAGTCCCTGCCCTCCCATGCACACATGAGCTGCTACCTCCTCTTCCACAGACACTGCAGACACTGGACTGTAAAAGTGTCTTTCGGGCTGGCAGCTACAGGGAACACACATACGAGGCAGCAGTGCACTGTCTAGGAACGGAGGGGAGAAAATAGGAAGCGGATGCCCCTGACTCCTTTTTCGCCTGCTTCAGTGCTGCCATCTGCTGCAGATACTCCAGTGAGAAACACTTCTAATTCCTCAGAGGGAGGGCCACGGCCCCTGACCCGGGCACTGGCTCCTGCTTTACTGCCGTCCCAGGTTCTCCCCTTTCATTTAGACCCTATTGCTGAAGACAATGACCATAAAGTAACCATTGCCCCATGCCCACCCTGCCTTGAGTGCCCATGGCCGGGCTGGAGCAGACCTGGACGGTTTCAAGGACCATCCAAAGTTTTCCCACATTGCTTGCTAGTTTTCCACTGGCTCCAGTGTTCAGCTCCCAATCTCCAGACAGAGGCCGGCTGGCCAGGAGGAGCAGCTAATCAAAACAACATGTGCTGCTCGTGCAATATGGAAAAGCAGCTACTCTTGGGGCCTTTGCAGCTCCCTACCCTGGATTTTTTTTTTCATGCTTTTAAGCTTTTTCGAATGCAAAGCGCAGTCAGCGGGTGACACCTTTGACATGAGAGCCTCTGGTACAGTGTTCCCCTAGCTGTCCAGCCACTGGAGAGCTGGCTCCATGCCTGTTAGCAGTACTCTGTGCTTCTGAAGTAGATCTGAGGATCATGCAGCATCAAGCAAATATTACCGGAGTCGGTTTCACAATAAGTCCCATGCAGTGAGGCAGCCTTCCCTGCCACGTTACACATGGGGAAACTGAGGCACAGAGCAGGGACCCAACTTACCCCAAGTCTCACACAGCAGAGTCTGCTTCTCCTATCTTCCACCCCAGTCCTCAAGCTACTACACCATGTTTTCTCCCCCAGTTAGGAGGAGGGTTTTGCCCTGAGATAGAATGTGGGGGAAAGGGCAGGTTGTGCCCCACTCCTGGCATTTGCAAATGCAACTGCCAGTGGGTGGATTTGAATCTGGGAGCTCTGGAGCTTAGTGTAGGAGCCTCTACCGCTTGAACTATAAAGCCAGCCGGCTCTCAGCTTAGGCTGTAGAGCTCCCTTGTTCTTCTCTCTCGTTGTAAGTGGGCTAAGTGCCACTACATGGGACAGCGAACCACACTAGGGCTATGTCTACACTGGCGCAATCTTGCGCCAGAAATATGCAAATGAGGCTAAGCGTGGAATATCGCCGAGCCTCATTTGCATATCTAATGAGCCGCCATTTTTTTCAGAAGAAGCTCTTGCACAAGAAGGAGCATCTACACTGCCCCTTCTTGCGCAAGAAAAACCCTCTTGCGCAATACCGTTCTTCCTGAAAAGTAATAGGTGTAACGGTATTGCGCAAGAGGGTTTTTCTTGTGCAAGAAGGGGCAGGGGCGCAAGAGCCTCTTCTGAAAAAAATGGCGGCTCATTAGATATGCAAATGAGGCTCGGCGATATTCCACGCTTAGCCTCATTTGCATATTTCTGGCTCAAGATCGCGCCAGTGTAGACATAGCCTAGATGTGTGGGTTACACAAACACAGAGATGTCCAGAGCCACCCTTGCTTTAAAGAAGGGGGTGGGGAGAGCCCGTGCATGAGACAAATGCAGTATGTAGCACTCCAAGTGATGGAGGGCCTTACGCTCACTGCTACCTAGCTGACTGCTCTGGCTCCCCCATGTCATTCATCATCAGCATTACCAAGTGCCATTAGCCGTCTGATCAATCAGGGTTCTGTAGGCTGCCCCTTCTCCCCCCGCCCCTCGTCGTGCATCAGCTGCTTTGGCCCTTGATGCATCACACATCAAATGCGCCACGAGGAATGTTGAAAGAGAAGGGGTGCACAGTATCACCAGGGCCAAGAGGCAATGCATGTGATACAGTGTTGAAACTGGCTCTTGGACAAGAGGGGCAGAGCAAAATGATGCTTGGCACTTCAGACAGGTACATGCCAGCAAGCATCTCAAAACATTTTCTCAATGAAGGTCCATGCCAGTATCCCTTTTATTCAAATAAAGCACAGAGACAGGCGACATGACATGTCCCAGGTCACACACACTAAGTCAGAGCTGAGACTAGAAAGCAAGTAGCCTGCTTCTGAACCCAAGGTCCCAGCCACTAGGCCACACTGCCTCTGCTGGTAACTTTGCCCTCCTTTCCAGCTGTGTAGCCCGGTTCTGAAAGTCCTTCCCATCCGAGGGAGCTGGTCCTGTTACAGGCCCCAGCCCTTGCAATACACCGCCCAAGAGTTTGAAGAGTTCTTTGTTCTAGAGCTGGCCCTGTTTTCTCACAGTGCCAGCAGTAAACGTGGACAGTGTAAAAAGGGAAAAACAACTATCATCAAGCATGCGTTATGCTGAGGCTGCCAGTGTGTCCAATCCTACCAGGCAAGGCACAGGGATGTCTATTTTGCTGAAAAGATTCAAAGCAAAATTTGTTTTAAATGTTCAGCATTTTGGAGGCAGAAACATCACTTTGGTGGGGGAAAAGAAAATAACTGCGCTTCGTTTCTTACTTTTGTTTTCTCCCAGTGGGAAAAAGGGGGAAGGAGGAAGGAAAGTGAAAATAAAATGAATTTTTGAGGAATAAGGGCTCTTGCATAAAAGGGGGGTTTTGCGACAAATGGCCCCATCTACACAGGGCTTTTTATCATGAAAACCTCCTCCCCAAAAAGGATTGGAAGAAGAGATGCAAATGAGAGTGTGAGATATGCAAATGAGCGCTCCATTTGCATTTCCTCTTCCGCAAAACACCTGCAGTGTAGACATAGTCTCAGGCTTTGTCTACAGTGCCGGCTTTTGCTGGCAGCGAGTATGCAAATGAAGAGCTGATTAGCATTTTGTTGCACTTCATTTGCATAATCTATTCGAGCCGTTTTTGCGCAAAAACAAGCGGTTTGGACTCTCCCGGCATAAGGATCTTGCGCTCAAAAAGGGGTTTTGCGCAAAAAGGAAACGTCCACACTGCTTGTTTTTGCACAAAAATGGTGCGATTAGATTATGCAAATGAAGCGTGACAAAATGCTAATCAGCACTTCATTTGCATACTCTCTGCGGGCAAAAGCCAGCAGTGTAGACATAGCCTTAGTGACCTGCCTTCCGCAGACCAGCGGGGGCCTGTTTTAAAGAGAAATGCCAGCCTTGGCCCGTTAGCTGGTGGTTTTCTGGCAGGAAGAAAGAGAAATGGGGACATTAACAAACTCCTAACAGACTGAATCCAGATCTTCCAAGCTCCCCTGTTCTAGTTACCACTCAGAAGGGGATTGTTGCTGTATATTCTTTAGTTGGAAATAATCAATGAGCTCCTGAAAGCAGAAAGATTATATATTGCTCAGGGCTTGTCAACACAGTGATCTCCAGGAAAGTTAATTCACATTAATTGAAGGTCTGACTCTGAAATGGATTAGTTAAATCACATTAAACCCTTGTGTGAACACCCACCTTTAGAGTTAAAGTGGGCTAAATTCAAGTTAGCTTAATTCACTTTAACTATGCCACTTCAAATTCACACCTTTAGATTAATTCAGACTAATTTTCCTGCTGTCCCCGTGTGGCAAGCCTTAAGGGAATGTGAAAGATGCATTTAAGGAGCATGCTCCTGTTTGGGATAATTAAGGTCTATATAGTACAGGTTGTACAGAACATTTAGACTTTTTCTAAGTGCTTTGCAAACCTTGGTTCGAATCCCCTGCCGTAGTTAGGTGCAACTCCATTAACTTCAGAGAGCCCCACAGTTTCAACATGAGCAATTAATGTGGCCCAACACCAAATTAGTCCTGACTTTACCCTGTGAATTATCATCAGCTCTATTTTAGAGACTGGAAACCAGACTAGCGCATGGCAAAGAGGTGTAGGTTACGACCGTGGTTCTCAACCAGGGGTATGCATACGCTCTGGGTACTCAGAGGTTTTCTGACGGTACATCAGCTTATCAAGAGATCTGCCTACTTTCACCACAGGCTACATAAAAAGCACTAGAGAAGTCAGTCCAAACTAAAATTTCATACAGACAATAACTTGTTACTACTGCTCTATATATTATACACTGAAATGTAAGAATATGTATATTTCAATGGATTTATTTTATAATTTTATGGTAAAAATGCAAAAGCAAGCAGTTTTGAAGTAATAGGCTACATCTACACTGTATAGTTATTTCGGAATAAGCTATTCTGGAATAGTTATCTGAAATAGCTTATTTCAAAATAGCAAGTCTATACTGCAGGGAAGCCTCAAAATTAGTCCGAGGCAGGCTTCCCTAATGGAGATGTGCTATCTCGATTTACAGCCCCAGGAAGAATAACTTAGAATGGCCCTGGTGAGGGGCTATTTCAAAATAGCAGAAGTGGAGCGTCTACACACGCCTTATTTCGAAATAGCTATTTCCGGAGAGGCGTTATTTCTTGTAGAATGAGGTTTACAGTAGTCGGAATAAGCCATCCATTATTTTGAAATTATTTTGAAGTAATGGAATTGCTGTGTAGACGTTCACATAGTTATTTTGGAATAACGGTCGTTATTCCAAAATAACTTTGCTGTGTAGACACACCCATAGTATGCAATGACACTTTTTTAGTTTTTATGTCCAATTTTGTAAGGAAGTCATTTTTAAGTGAGGTGAAACTTAGGGGCACGTGAGACAAATCAAACTCCTAAAGGTGTACAGTAGTCTGCAGAGGTTGAGAAGTCCTCACTAGGTTAGGAAACTTCCCTAAAAAGCATGAGTCAGTGGGAGAATTCAAGGGATGCCGAGTCATGTCCCATCTGCTTTTAGCTGCCTTTCTTAAGTAGAAGCTTAAAACAAGCTTCTACCAGCTGGCTAGGTTCTGCCCTTTGAAACCTCAGGCCCTGTCTACACACAAAACTTGCATTGGTTGAACTAAAATTGGTTCTTATTTTTATTACACTGGTGCAAACCCTGGTGTTGACACATCCAATGTACATGTGCCTTAGACTGATAACTTAATTCCGGAACTTTTACAACCAACTGAAGTTAAGAGGAAGCAATCTGTGTGTCTACATTGGCTCTTAGTATAAACAGTTGGACCTGGGTCCATGCCACAGAGATCTAGAGCTGAAGTTTCCCCAGTGTTGCAGGCTGGGATTTAATAGAATCACATCTCTAGTGATCAATCACCGGCCATTCCAAATGGGGCAACCAAACAGCTGCACGCACCACCCTCTGTGTCTACAGCGCCATGACCAGCTCTCGCTAATGGTCGGGAGACTAGGCATGCTGATGGCACCGTTAATTCAAACACATTACTGCTCCTTCCTTCCCCCAGCCCACCTCCCCAGTCTGGCTCTCATTCCCAATCCCAGGGCCCCCGGCCACACAATGCCAATCGAAATCAGGGTGAAGAGTTCAGCAGCTCAGACAGTTTATTGACTTAACTGAAGCCTTTGATTGGGCCACGCGTTCTTTTGACTCTTGACATCCATGGCCTAGGCTGGCCTCCCAGCTGGTTAAAGCCAGCCATTTCCAGCAGCAAAAAGGTGGAAGAGAAATAGATTCTGCACCACTGTTGACAGGCACCAGTAGAGATTAACCCCTTCCCCAGCCCTGCACACTGGATCCCTTTTTTTTTTTGGTTTTCTGGGTGAGAGAGGAATGTCGACAGAGTCCTCTAGCATTCATTTGCCAGGGGGCTATTGCTCAGAAGAGGGGTTCAAGAAAGCAAGTGCTGTGAGCCACATGTAAGAGATGAGCTCAGGTTTCCAACTGGGCACTAACCCCCTGCCTATTGGTCATTTGTACTACAGTGGCACTTGCAGGATTTGATCGGATTGACACCTCTTGGTGCGAGCCAGGTGCTGGAAAAACACATAGGAAGACAGAGTCCATATCCTGGCAGTCCACGGCTAGGTCTGTGGATCTTACAGCCACACAGCTGTGCCACGCCAGCTGCACCATTGTAAGGTCTACTGTGTAGCCACTCTATGCCAGTAGACGAGTGCTCTCCTGCCGGCATAATGAACTCACCTCCCACAAGCGGCAGTAGTTATATCAGCCAGAGAGCATCTCCCGTCAACAGAGTGCTGGGCACACCAGTGCTTTTGTTGGTGAAACTTAAGTCAGTCTGGGGGGTGTTTTTTCACACCCTGCCTGACCTATGTGTAGCCAACAAAAGTGCTAGTGTAGACAAAACCTAAGCAAGCAAGACAAAGGCTGACAGGGAAAGTCACTTGCCCACATTCACGTAGCCAGGATGCCTGACTTTGAGGTCAGTGGTGCCCTATTCTCTCAGCTACACGGCTTCTTTCTCTTCCTAGGGCCTCGTTAATAATCCTTCCTCATGCCGCAGCATGCCTAGGACAAGTCACCTTAGCCGAGGATCCACATTACCAAGACCCCAATAGATTATTTCAGCAAGAGTAAATCCATCCCCATGCAGCAAAGCTCTGGAGAAAGTGCTTAACTTTAAGCATGTACTTCAGTCCCATTGCGTTTCTCAGCACTGGACACTAAGGCCAGCTCCCAAGCGGACGTCTGAGCAGCCACGCTGCTCTGTAAACCTGTGGTTCATAACAATTGCTCCACGCAGCCCTTCTGACATGGGGCTGCAGCTTGACCTGCATCCACACTGCAAGGTAGCAGAATCAGTGGGGCACAGTGAGGACCAGATCTTGAGTGATTGCTGACTCCCATCAAGCCTGATTTGCATGTGGATGGAAGAGGGCCTGGGCTCAAACCTCAGAGAGCCTAGGTGGAGGTGCCATGTAGACAGACCTGCCTAAGCCAATGGGACAACAGCATATGCCTGAACACTCCTGAATAGGAATGGACTGTGAGTTTGAGGCTTTTAGCCAGCAATACATAAGAACATAAGAATAGCCGTACTGGGTCAGACCAAAGGTCCATCTAGCCCAGTAGCCTGTCTGCCAACAGTGGCCAGTGCCAGGTGCCCCAGAGGGGGTGGATCGAAGACAATGATCAAGTGATTTGTCTCGTGCCATCCATCTCCAGCCTCTGACAAACAGAGGCCAGGGACACCATTTCTATCCCCTGGCTAATAGCCTTTTATGGACCTAACCTCCATGAAATTATCTAGCTTCTCTTTAAACTCTGTTATAGTCCTAGCCTTCACAGCCTCCTCTGGCAAGGAGTTCCACAGGTTGACTATGCACGGTGTGAAGAAAAACTTTCTTTTATTAGTTTTAAACCTGCTACCCATTAATTTCATTTGGTGTCCTCTAGTTCTTCTATTATGGGAACTAATAAATAACTTTTTTTTATTCACCCTCTCCACACCACTCATGATTTTATATTCCTCTATCATATCCCCCCTCAGTCTACTCTTTTCTACAACTGAAAAGTCCCAGTCGCGTTAGCCTCTCTTCATATGGGACCCGTTCCAAACCCCTAATCATTTTAGTTGCCTTTTCTGAACCCTTTCCAAGGCCAATGCTAACTTCCTTCTTTGGGAGTTGTTATGCACCTCCCAGCTCCCACACTGCTGTATGCCCCATTGCTCTGTTGGCAGGGAACTAGCTGGGAGACTAGTGACTATGCCTAGCCCCTGTGAGCCTGCTCACATAAAGGATACAACTTTTACTGTCTAGCAAACAAACTCCTGTAATAACCCAACACACAGAAAGCCGAGACAGGCAACGACAGCAGAGAGATGCAAACCAGAACATGCCCAGAGCTTGCTGAAGAGGAAGGGGACAACGTCCTGTGGTCCTGCGTGGTACCATCATGACTAAAATTCCCTCAATCCTGTCTCTGAAAACCATGCTGCCCAAGGTCTTTTTATGGTCACACCTTGCTGTAATATCCAATCACCTACTAATAACCCTTATGAGGCAGGGCTGTGCTCCTCTGCCCACTTTACACTGGGAGGAACATGAGGTAGGAGGGGAGTAAGTGACAGCCCCAAGGTCCCCAAGGATGGCCATGGAATTGAACTGAGGGCTCCCAAGACCTCAAGCGGATTGGAACCAGCCATGCTCAGGGGGTTGATTCTCCACAGCCAGGAGGGGGGGGGGGCAATGTCTGAAGGAGCTGCAGTCATTCAGCCAGCTCACTCTTCGCTCAGGAGGAAATATTATCCATGTGCACTGCTTGGACCAGAGCCAGCAGACTCCTGTCCAGAGTGATACGTGTTAGACACTGTAAATCAGCTGGTATGTGGCCCAGGATCCAGGGATGCTCCCCCTGGGTTTGGATGAATCAGAGGGGAAGGCAGGCGGACATTCTTGTCCTATCGGGCGGGTGGAGGGGGTTTTTGCAGACACCGACTGTGTGGAGCTCCAGGTCTGCGCTCACTCAGTGGCTTCAGCTGTGAGAAGGGAGAGGGGAAGAAAGTCTCCACTTCTCTTTAAATACAAGGGTGTGTTTCACATTGGAGAGGCTCATACTTATAGAATCCAGAGGTCCTGGGTTCAGGCCCACGGACAACCCAATTGGGGCCTTGCTAAAGCAAGCACCTGCCCAGGTGGAAACACATTCACATGGGTTATGCTTACATTGGATGATTCAAGATGTGGGGAAACATTCACCATCAGCCCCATTTTGTACAACTTTGGGGGGATCACGCAGAGGCCCAAACCCAGCCCAGTGTCTGCTCACTACAAGGACTCCCCGCAGGACAGCAAAATGTTTTGCTTGATGCTCCTGGCCACTACTTTGGTTGGTATAGGCCCAGCAGCTCATGAAAACAGCCAGACTGGGTTCAACCACAGGTTCACTTAGCTCCATATCCTATCTACCGACAGTGGCCAATGCCATGTCCCTGCCAAAACAATCCCCTCTTACTCCAGGAACATCAATAGTGCAGTCGTATGTCGTCAGCTCCTTTGATACAATATTACATATCGCAAAGATGAAGCTTACTGGGGAAGGCAGCAGGGCGCTCTCAGGGTGTGTCCAGACAGCATCCTTCGGTCGGAATAAGCTACACAATTTTGTGCTACTCAGAAAAACAAAGCTGTGATAGCTACATAGCTTCCAGTGCTACAGGTTCAAATATTCCGTTAGAGATTTTCCCCGTCCACTTAAACAATTTTGAAAATTCCACATTTCATCCCTATTGCTAACTAAAGTTGACAACATTTTCATCAAAGATTTTCATTGGAAAATAGGATTTCATCTAAATGGGAAACTTTGGGGGGGGGGGGGACTTATTTTTGATCAAATTTGGGGAGAAAAAAAATTTTTTTTTTTCATTTCAGAATTGTGGAAATTCACACTTGATACCGTGAAACTGTTCCCTAACTAGCAAAATCTGAAAGATGGGAAATGGATGAAATCCTATTTTCCAGTGAAAATCTTAGATGAAAACTTTGTCAACTCTAGTTAGCAATAGGGATGAAATGTGGAATTTTCAAACACTAAATGGTGTGAAAGTTATTTAAAAAAAACCCAAAAGAACCCAAATGGATCCTCCCCTTTTTTACAGAGGATCATGAGCTAGGGCTACGGAACTTCAAAAATTCAACCAATCAGCAGTTTTCCAATTTAAAAAAATCACCAAAAATGAAGCATTTGAAGTCAAAACAAAAGTTTTTGTTTGTTTCAAAATTTCCTCTGGGAATTATACTTCTTTGACCAAACCTTAAAAAAAAATAAGGATGGCCCCTTTCTATGCAAAAAAACAAAAATCCCATTCTGCAACTTACTAGAGTTACTGATTCTTGATATTGGCAGCAGAACTTATTGGATGGAGCAAGCAAGCAAAATAGCAGTCAGATTTTTAAAACTCCAATCACATCGCCTGCTACAACAATAACCTTCTAGCGTAGTGTTTCTCAACTAGTGGTATGAGTACCCTTAGGGGTACTTGAGAGAAGTCTGGGGTGTATGTCAATAACTGAAATTTGGAGAAACTGAATTTTTGTTTTAAGTTTTATAGTGTTTTATTATTTTTGTACTTTTTACACCCAAAAATTTCATTACCTGCCCGGCTATGTTTAAGTTGTTTGAACAAATGTGTTGCAATGGTAGAAAAAATTGTGTGCGTCTGAAAACTGAAGGTACCGAGGATATTTATAATTTTTTTTAGAGGTACTTGATTAAAAAAAGGTTGAGAAACACTTTTCTAGCAGACCAGAGCAAACATTTTCTAGACCAACACTCTTTTTCAGCATTGCCATACTTTGATTGCAGATATGGGTCTTGCTTATTCAGAATGGAGGGTTATTCTTTTTAAGCCTAGTTATACCATTTTTTCCAATACATTACACAAACCTAACTCTCCACCTAAGCCTCATGCCAATTCATCATTCACCACTGCTGCTTTCCATCTCTTTGGGAGCAGAATGGGTTTTACCCTGCATACGTTCCTCAGTCTATTAGGCAGAGTGTTATTCTTTTGCTCTGTGTTTTGATACTCAGAAAGCTATTCCCATCTATTGCACAAGCATCCATCATCAGGGCTTCAAACTCCAGAAAGTCCCCCCCAAAAAATGGTTTTCCATTCACCATGCAGCCTGCCAGTCTCTGTTCTTTTACTTTGTGTTGCTTCATCCCTCGAAATACATTTCAGCAAGTCTTCAGTCCCAAAAGTAAACAGATGGCTTCCCCCAAAGTGTTGCTTCTTTAAAACAGCGGGGGAGGAAAAGATTTTTTTGCAAAACAAACCCGAAAAAGCTTGCTTTGATTACGCATTGGACTGATTATGAAGAAGCTAGGCTGATGCCCAGTTTGGAGAAAGTGGAGCCAAATGCAGGGACACCAGTTTCCCAAAAGAACAGGGCAAGTAGCAAATAGCATGAAGCTTGTTTACCAGGGTGCAATCCAGTTAAACACAGAACTCTTGCTTAGACCTCACACACTCCAGAGAAGTTTGCCATGCTGATGTCAGCTATACTAGCTCAGTATGGGTCCTTGTCCTCCCCTAGTGGCTGCTCCACGTAAGAGGTGAAAGAATCAACTATAGCGGCCCGCTAAACCAAAAAGGCCTGGTCTACACTACAGCGGAAGGTCAACTTAAGATACGCAACTCCAGCTATGTTAATTACGTAGCTGGACTCAATGTATCTTAAATCGTGTTTCCGCACCATCCACACAGTGGGAGGTTGACAGGAGCAAACGCTACCGTCGGCTTCCCTTTCGCCTCGTGAGGAGCAGAAGTAACGGTACCAACCGGGGCACCCTATGACTTTGATTTAGCGGGTCTTTATTAGACCCGCTAAATCAAACTCAGGAAGATCAGCTGCAACAGCCTCAATCTTCTGCATAGTGTAGACATGGCCTAAGTGTGGGAGCTTTGAAAGGCGCCTAGAAGAGCTAGAAGCTTGTGCTTCAGCACTGAAGGTCCCAGGTTCAAATCCTGCTGTTGGCCTAAGTAGGGTCAATTTCCCTAAGAGCCCTGCGCTTCCCCCTAGGATGTTTGTACAACATCATTACAGCCACACAGAGAAGTTCTCCAACTGTGACAGAACATTTGGATCAGATTGCTTTCAGTATGGTTAAACACCAGGTTAGCCTGGGCTGTCTCAGCATCTGACAGCACGGGCCACACTAGCACTGTTCAGAAAGTCATCTCACCCTGCTCCGATGGCCTCCCAGAATCCACTGCTTCTGAGTGTCATGGAAGAGAGATCCAGGCTGCTCTGCAACGCTTAAATGTCATCAGATTTCTCTCTCTAGCACAAGCATTGCCCCCAAGGGGTATTTGGATGGAGTGGATTGAGCATGGGATAAAGAGATCTGGGGTCCAATATCAACTGTCAGTGACTTATGAGGCAATCCTGGAGGTTATTTAACTGGCTGGTTGTGCTGACACTCAATGGAAGTGCTCACATAGATCAGTCCCTAGCACAGCCAGGGAAGGTCACTGGACTGGGATCAAAGAGACCAGCTGTGTAACCTGGAGACCACCCTTCACCTCTCTGTTCTCTGCCTCCATTTCCCCACCATCCATTGCTTGTCTTGTCTACTTACAGCTTGTCTTGGAGTGGGGACCATCTCTTATAACATGACTGCATAGTGTTTAGTGTAATGGGACCCTGCCATCTCCACTGAGCCTCCCAGTGTTACTGCAATAATTACTCTAGGAGAATTCTACGCCACTGCGCATGCACAGAATTCATGTTCCGCGCAACTTTCTTTGCTTCGGTGCAGAAAAAATCATTTCTGACAGGGAAGCAAAGGGAAGCAGCAAGAGCAGTCACCTAGCAGTGCAGGAACATTATTTCAAGCACCCAATGGGGTAAATCACTGCACAGCTGGGGACACTCAAGCCAGTGACTCCTGACCTGAGCTAGAATCAGCTGCTAGCCCCTTTTCCCCTGCAAGGAGTGGTTGGGGCTGTGTCAGACCCAATCTCAGAAACCTCCCCCAGTTAACATGAAGCTCAGCAGCCTCACTTCTTGCCCCTATTGCTTCTCACCCGTGGGGGAAGCTGCTCCCTCGGACACCCAACCCCTATGCACCCAGACCTCCCATAGCCAGACATCCCTGCCAAGCCTCACCATGTACATCCAGGACTCCTGAAGCCCTCCATACCTGAACACCACCCCACTGAACCTCAACTCTTCCATCTGGAGTCTCCCGGCACCCTGACTCCCTGCCTCTGGGCACGCACCCTGCACCCAAACTACCCCCACTGAGCTCACCCACACTCACACCCCTTCCCTGATGAGCCCTCCTGCACCACTCTGAGCCTCCATATCCAGACTCCCAGCTATCTGCCCCCAGACTCCCACCAAGCCCCACTTCCCCAGCCCCAACTATCTTCACCTGGAAGTCCCTGCAGTGTCCCAGTGCCCCTGCACCTCAACCCCTCCACACCTCCAGATCCCCCCACCCATAGCCCACCCACTGAGTATCCCTCACAGAACCCTCTCACCCCACACTCAGATCTCCCCACACCAAGCCCCTTCACACTTGGATCCTACCTAATTGAGCCTGCCTGCCCCACACCTTGTGCACCTGGCAGGGCCCCAGTGTGTCTCTGGGGCAAGCCCAGGTCTTGTGCTGTGTCAGGGACAGGTGCAGCCTCATCACTGAGCCTGTGTCCTGGAAGGGGGCGTGGGCCTGCAGGGTGATCTCCTGCCTTTGTGCAGCCAGTGACCCATGCTCCCCACTTTCAGGCTGGAGCTTAGCATTTATTCATTGGTAAATAAAACTTGCAGAGTTTTGAAACATCACGTGCAGAATTTTTAATCTTTTGGCTCAGGCTGCCCTCAGGAGTTAATACTAGCCATGCTGCCACGTTGTGTAGCCCTGCTCAGAACAGGTCTAGATGATGGGGTGCATAAAATACCACGGGGGGGGGACTACACTAGAATCTGAGAAAACTCTTGGGTCTTGACTCAGTTTCCTCCACCCTATAAAGTGGGGCTAAAAAAAACGCCTCTGGGGTGTGATGAAAATGAGACCGTTACTGTTCCTAAAGCACTTTGTGTAGCGCTCTGTACCGGCACTAAGTATTATTACATCTTGACCTGGTAAGCACCAATTCAGACTTACAGGAGAAGATTTATGAAAGGATGTGGCCAGATGAGAGAGGGAGACAGATAGCCTTGCAGATTGACTGATTGCTCCCTTCCCTTACAAGAGGAATAGAAATTACTTTTATGAATTGGGTTGGGCCGTTGCCAAGTGGCTTTTGATGCCATTTTTTTTTTTTTAACATATGCTCATGATCTCTTGCCCAGCTGCCAGAGGAGAACAATCCCATTGCGCTAGCGGATGCTTCTCTCCGGACGGCCTAAGCCAAAACCTCTTAGGGAAATTGTATTTTCCCTGCGTTTGTTGCCTTTTGCTAGGCTTGATCATTTTCATTCTGGGGAAAGCGGACTGGCGGAGTGATCGGTAACAAAAGACGTGAGGTCTCTCTCATGAAAGTTTATGCCCTAATGAATTTGTTAGTCTTTCAAATGACACCAGAGGCCTTGTTTTTTCTCCCATACACATAGTTTTCCTACCAAACACAAAAGTCCACTTTCATATTTCTTGCCGTGTATTTCTGAACTGCCAGTCTTCTAATTAAAGATTTATTTCTCTCCCCCTCCCCAAACACACCAGGTGCAATGAACACACACATTCTGAATGGCCCTGAGGGTCTGAGAATTTCTTCTCCCAGCCAATAGGGGTTTGCTAGCCATCACTAGTCTGCCCCCTGGTGATCCCTACTGCCTATTACACCCAGCAGAACATTTCAAATGTTTCTGGTGCCCCCTTTAGGTCATTATTAAGGATCATTTGAGAGGGAAAGGGCATTTCTGCACAAATTGCTTGCCTGAGCGCACCGGCTCCATGCACACCAAATGCTTATGTTTTATGTCATTACCGGCATCGGGAATTTCTTCCATACCCAAATTCCATTCCCACCCAGCACCAAAACACACTACAACTACAGATCTGGGCTCTGAGTTGCAAGCGCTCCAAGTTTCAGGGACGTTCAGATCCAGAGGGTTGGTTTGGGCTCTGTCTCTAACATATTTGGGGCCAGAGGTAATGGCTCTGAGGGTGTTCAGGGACTTAAGCACCCACAGGGAAAATTAGTGGATGCTGAGCATCCACCGGAAACCCTCGCGCCCCCATCTCATCTGCTGGTGTCCCTGCTTACCGATTCCTCCCCTGCCCTCCTAGCACTTCTCAAGCACCACAAGTAGCTGATTCCTGGCATTCAGGAAGCTCTGGGAAGAAGAAGGTGGAGGTGGGAAGTGATGGGACAGGAAGGGGATGGAATGGCATGGGGGGCAGAGCTGAGGTGGGACAAGGTGGGTGGAGTCTTGGGGAAGGGGTAGAAAGGGGGTAGGGCCTAGGGCACAGTGTGGGGGAGGGTGAGCATCTAGCATGTCCTGGCTGGAGGGGAAGTCCGTGCCTGTGTTTGGGGCATCAAAGTGCACAGAGTGGCTTTGTGAGCTGCAGAACTGCCTGACAGTAGGCCTCACTTCTAGGCTTGTGTAGGTGTAACTGGAGGAAAGCACACCAAAGCCCATCACAAGGCAGGGCAGGGTATTAACCCTTTTGTAACCCTGACCCAGACCAGATAGCTAGCCAGATCTGTCTCCTCCCAGCTGTCCTGCGTGTCCCACTGTTCGTGACAGCCAGGCCCAGATCCATAAAGGCACTTACGCATTGCATGGTGTAGCATCACACACCATGGATTGTGGTTCGACCACTTGCCTCAAGAGGAGGGGACCCCGTCCAAATCCACCCTCAGGGAGAGAGGAAATGATCCTGGGTCTCCCAGATGAGACCCATTGGGCCAACCAGCCTTAAAGCTCGACCCCAATTCCCTCCTCTCACCAGCATCCAAACAAGACCCAATCTGGTCAGCAGCCTCTGAGCTTGCCTGTCAGATCTGGCACAGCATTGTCCTCCCCTGGTTTATGGATCACATTGGGACACTGGCACCAACCATGAAGCAGCAGGACAGGTATCCAGAGGCAGAAACTTGAGAACTTTTACCACAAAAATTTAGGGAGGAAGTGAGGTTAAATACTTACAGGTTTAAGCAGCACCCTAGCCTGGGTTTTGTGGGTCTCAGTGGCACCTAAAACTGGAAGTAGGTCTCTACCCCTTCACACACCTACATGTTATTATCGCTCAGAGCCCAGATGTTTTGAAAGGCTCCTCATTCGAACATAAATGGGACAAATATTTGCTGCTATACATTCAGCATAGAGCACTGGGAGAAATGGTTCATGGGGCACTTGGAACAGCATCAGTCAGATTGGAAAATAAGGGGGGAGCAGCAAGGGAAGGGCATTTACAACCAGAGTTTGGGGGGGGTGGGGAAATCATCATTTTGACCAATCAAGAACTCCATTTTCAACCCAAAAAAGCCAACCAAAGCTTCCCAAGAATAGTTTAATTGAAAATGTGAAGATGTTCAGCCAGATCTGTCTCCAAAGATTGTTGATGAGACAAAACTTTGATTTTTGGAATTAAAAAAAAAATCCAGCAAAATTATTACTCGTTTTCCAGCAAGTTCTGCACACAACCATTTCCAGTGTGCATCAGTGGTAAGCTCTCAAGTCCACCATATTATTCAAAGTTTTTAAGGCTATGTCTACACTACGGGAGTTTTCTGGGTTACTGGAGGTATCCTGGAAAAACTCTGCTGTGTCCAGGAAACACGTCTGCTTTTCCGCTTTTTTTGTGCAAGAGCAGACATGCTCTTTTGGAAGCCCTGTCTTCCTTCTCCCATGAGGAAGGAGGGCTCTTCTGAAAGAGGAGGTTTTTCCAAAATTTGGCCCAGTGTAGATGGGCCAAATTTCAGAAAAGCCTCTTCCGAAAAAGCTACCAGAAAAAGGCAAGCAAATTGCGGAGTGCATTTTGCGTACCTTTTTCTGATAGATCGCTGTAGTCTAGACATAGCCTAACTGAGCTATTGTAACAAGATGGCTCAAATACCCTGCCGTACAATGCTCCTTTCCTATTTTATTCTGGGAGCTGAAAAGAGAGTTACCGTTTTTAAAGCTATTCACTACCCCAGCTTCCATTCCATGTTGCACTGTAACAAAGCAGATGTGTTAACATTTTTGATGCCATGAATTAGCAATGGTGCGTTAGACCACTGCCCTCTGCTGAGCAGAATCAGAACAGCTGAAACATTCAGAACAGCTGTAAAATCTGTGCTTTTTGGAGAAGGGAGGTTTAATTCTCTTCCTCCTGCTGTAATTCAGTTCTAAGCAGTCACTGTGAAAGGAACAGAGTCCTACCCGGTCACAGAATTAATACAGCCCCTTGCCATGGGTTATCATCTGGGATAGGCACCAGTAACACTGCTTGCAGAAAACAAGCTTCTACAACGGGGGTAGGGAACCTCAGGCCGGGGGGCTGGATGCAGCCCCCAGCTTACCTAGATCTGGCCCCCGAGGCTCAAGGCTCCCAACCCCAGCATTGGGAAGCCCATGCCTACTATGGGACTGGAGTACACAAAATCTACTAGCCTGGACCCCACTAGGGGTACATCTACACTAGCCCCCTAGTTCGAACTAGGGAGGCTAATGTAGGCATTCGAAGTTGCAAATGAAGCCCGGGATTTAAATATCCCGGGCTTCATTTGCATCTTCCCGTCCGGGCGCCATTTTTAAATCCCCCTAGTCCGTACTAACTGCCCGTGGCTACACGTGGCAGTCAGACGTTAACTCGAACTAAGTCCTTAGTTCGAGTTACCTGTTACACCTCGTGGAATGAGGTGTAACAGTTAACTCGAACTAAGGACTTAGTTCGAGTTAACGTCTGACTGCCACGTGTAGCCGCGGGCAGTTAGTTCGGACTAGGGGGATTTAAAAATGGCGCCCGGACGGGAAGA
The DNA here is from genome assembly GCA_032595735.1 of Pelochelys cantorii. Classification (NCBI taxonomy): domain Eukaryota; kingdom Metazoa; phylum Chordata; order Testudines; family Trionychidae; genus Pelochelys; species Pelochelys cantorii. The sequence continues at coordinate 10,711,252 of CM064347.1, forward strand.
TGCAAATGAAGCCCGGGATATTTAAATCCCGGGCTTCATTTGCAACTTCGAATGCCTACATTAGCCTCTCTAGTTCGAACTAGGGGGCTAGTGTAGACATACTCTAGGTTCTGGTGTGCGAGGGGAATGTGGGGAGTGTCTTTCTGCTTCTCAGTTAGAAGCCACTCCAGTAAGGGTTTTTTTGGTTTGGTTGGTTTTCTGTTTCTCACTTGTGTGCGGCCCCCGACTGATTTTTCTGTGGGCCAGCAGCCCCCCTCCAAAAAAAGGTTCCCCACCCCTGTTCTACAATTTGCCCAGACAAAACAACGCCACTAATTGAGAGCAGCAGCATGTTGTCATTCTCCCTGTGGACCACCAAGATTGTGCAATGGCCAATTAGAAATGGTCTCCACCCCAGAATTCCTCTTCTGAGCACCCCCAAACTTTGCAAGGTTTGATCTGAGTTTTGTTGCCTCATAGGTGTGCTCATGTACAAACCGGAGCAATGCTCCAGGTTGAAGGGATTGACAAACCCAGAAGGACTTTTTGTAGCTTATTTTTCATGCAGACTGTCTCTCAGCCCCTGGGAGGGGAGCTTGGGTCATAGGCAATGTGCCTTCTAATTTTCCCCAGCCATGTGCAGAATAAATTTTTGTGCGCATCAAGGCAGGTGTGAATGTGCACCACCACCAGAGGCACAAATCAGCTGGGTGGCATTTTAATTTCTCCTGCACGGCCACACAAGTGCGCAGCTTACAGGGAACATAGATCACAAGATCATGGTGGCACATTGTGCTTCTTCAAAGCCACTTTCCAGCTTGATTTGATTTATTCTCCCATTCAACACACACACACACACACACACACACACACCCTTTCCAGACTTAGTGATCACCCTTTGCAATCATCCATCAGCATCCAGGCTGCCCATCTGCTGAACACTTGGAACAAGAGAACTAAAAGTTATCTATATATCCACTCCATTAGCCCCGTTAGCACCAGCCCTACAATTGACAGGCCCCCTTTTTTTAATTATTATTATAAAATACTTGGTTTCTGCTATTCCTCTCCAGCTCAGCATCTGCGGATGTGGATTGTGCCCATGAAAGCTCATGATACTATATATGTCTCTTTTATTAGTCTCTAAGGCTTTGTCTACACTGCAGGGTTTTTGCACAGAAGCTTTTTGTGGAAGAGATCTTCTGGAAAAACTTCTTGCACAAAAGCGTGTCCATGCTGCAAAAGCGCATCGCAATAGTGATGTGCTTTTGCACAAGAGAGCGTCCAAACTGCATGGACTGCAAGAAAGCTCTGATTGCGGAACGTCCACACATGCCTTTTTGCACAAGAGCTGTAGCGCAAAAAGGAGTTATTCCTTGTGGGGAGAGGAATAACTCTACTGGCAAAAACCCTCTTGCCTGTCGATTTACTGGGGGGTTTTTTAGTGCAAAAATACGCTTGAGGTATGGACACCCTGCTGGTTTTTGCACAAAAACCTTGTAGTGTAGACATAGCCTAAGGTGCCACAGGACTCCTTGTTGCTATCTATTTATGGCATTGCAAATGGTGCTTTTCTCATTTAGCTACCCAGTCACCTGAGGCAGCTGCAAGTCAATGAAATTACACTGGGGCTGAGTTTGCGCCATTGTGTGGGTACCCCTAATGCAAGTTAACCCTTGGCACCAGGGAGCGTTCTTATGTGATCAGCAAATTCTCTCATTCAAGGTAGCAGATGCCAGAGTGACTTAGTTCTGATTGTTCTTTCAGCTTTCTCATCCATGTTCCCTTCCTAGATTATTTCCCCCCATCTGCTGCCACAACCCTATGCTCAAGACAGCAGTTTGGGGACTCCGTTGTTTTGATCACTTGAGACTATTTCTAGACATTCTCCAGCCCAGTCCCAGCGCCAGTATTCACACTGTATGAATGCCACAACCCTCAAGCTATAAATGGAATCACGAGGAGGCGTTCCTACCATAAAACTAATTTCAGATGCTTGGAGGACTAAGCCGTATCTTACCTTAATGGCAGTCTTTCAGCTGTTGGATTACTTACCGCTCTCCTAGTTTAATAGTTTACAGTCCCGATTCATTTCCAATGAAGCACGACAGATGAAAGATTAATCACCCAAGATGGACCACAGCCAGCCCTGTCTAGCCAGGAGCCACGCTTTCCTTGTGTAGCGGGAAGAGATGTAAAGGTGCTTAGAGAACACAATCAATCATTACCGATGCCGGCAAGATTGGACAAAGCAAACGGCTCATTGGCAGCTAGTAGACCTTAGCCTTAATTGCTTAAGAGCTTGCAGAACTGCTGCAGAAAGATGGATGGCCAGACTAGCATAACAGATTGATTGCTCCAACTCATCACCCATGTGAAGAAAGCTGCACCCCTAACTTTGGCAGCACAGCATCCTGAAGACTCCCTGTGGAAAGAGGCCGGTTGAATGTAACCAGGGCTGGATGCAGTAAGAACTGGCCCAAACCTAAGAGTTTTGTGAGCCTCCTACAGAGCTCCCTGAGCTTAACAATGCCATTTGAGATAAGGAAGTAATAGGAGCCTCCATTTTGAAGATGGGAAACAAAGGCACAACTCTCATTCCTAAACCCACTTTCACCCACCAATAGCTTCCACTGATTCCGGTCCACTCACACACTTACCACTGTAGTCAGGGCCAGCCCTAGGGCAAGGCGAGCAAGGCAAATGCCGTGGACCCCACACTTTCGGGGACCTGCGCTGCTGAGTATTCACCATCCGGGCCCAGGACCCCGCTCCCAGCGTCCTACCTTGGGCCTTGCAAACCCTTTGGCCAGGCCTGACTGTAGTAAGATGAGGGTCTGAAACATAAGCCCACGTATGACAGGCCGGGTCTGAGGCCTGAGACCCAGTCACAATGCTCTAGACCAGTGATTCCCAACCTTTTTCCCATGGAGGAACCCCTAAAATAATTTTTCATATCCCGAGGAACCCCTACCTATGAAAACGTTTGCTTGGCCAGAAAAAGTTGACAGCAGGGAGCGTAATTCAATTACTGCTAAATTATTGTCAAGAAAATTTATTTGTAAAGAGCTGTTTATATATATATAGAGATAGAGTGAGAGAGAGAGAGAGTCAGCTTACGTTGTAAGAAAAAAATTATTTATTTATTCCTCAATTTCTTGAGGAACCCCTGACGATGGTCTGTGGAACCCCAGAACCCTGGTTGGGAAACACTGCTCTAGACTTTGCTCATATAAAGCAAAGAGAAGCTGTGAGCAAGAGGCAGGCCCTCCTCACAGAAGTTGGCAAGATCAGTGCCGATATTACAGAAACACTCCTACCTAAGGAGGGCTAGGCACAGGCTGTAAGCACACTGCAGAGCGGGTTGTTAACAGAACACCTCGTGAAGAAACACCTTGATACAAGCACACACCCCACAGATAACAGAAACATACCGATCCAGGTTCCGGACAGGGTCTGAACTGACAGCATGATAGATAGTGATCAAACCTCTATGTACAAGGTAATGGGTGGCTCTAGGTAGCCTCAGAGAGTGGCAACCTGATATGTCAGGAGTGTAACTGGGTTGTACCTGTGTATAAAAGTGAACTCCAAAGGGTTGTCTTTGTCTGACTTAGGGGGTAGTCTCTCATCTCTGGCTCTGAGTCAGTCCATTGTAACAGGCATACATGCGTTAGCCTATCTGTGGACCAGGACTGGCCTTACCATGAGGCGAACTAAGACGGCCGCCTCAGGTGCCAGACTGTGGGGGGGGGGGGTGCCACTAGGCCCCAGAGTGCAGAAAATTGTGTCTGCTGCTGGTGCATATGTAGGTAGCAGAGCAGTACCATGAGAGGAATAGAACAGGAAGAAGGCAGAATTGAGACCTTTCAAAGTTTTGGCCCAAGCAAGGGGGCATGGTGGCGTCATTTGAGCTCCTCGCCTCAGGTGCCAAAATGTTGTGGGCCAGCCCTGCTGTGGACCCTTTGGTCTGGGGAAGCTAGGACTGTGCTGCCTCTACAATAACCTTGGCTGGGCACCTTCGATCCTTATCGAATATTGTGGTCTTTGGGGGCTCTCTCGGAGTCGGCTGTGTTGACTAATTGTGCATGATCGACACAGTAACGAGGGGAGCAAATGCAGGAACGCACACAGCCAAACGGTTATCATCATAGACGGAGCAGGAGACCTGTCAGGATGCCACCAGTGAATCCTGGCTGCTACAACCATCAAGGGATCAGACGTACTTATGCTTAGCAAGACTTATACTGTGTAGAGCAGGGGTCGGGAACCTAAAGCCCGGGGGCCGAATGTGGCCCCTGGCTTGCCTGGATCCGGTCCCCAAGGCTCAGGGCTCCTTCCCCACATTGGAGAGCCCACACTGTTGCTCCAGCCCCCCAGCCATACCCCACGGGGCTGGAGCACACAAAATCTAGTAGCCTGACACCCCCCCACCCAAGGTTCTGGTGTGTGAGGGAAATGAGGAGAATGTCTTTCTCCTTCTCAGTCAGGGGCTGCCGCAGTGAGGGGTTTGGGGTGTTTTTGGTTTGAGGGAATTTTTGGGGGGGCTTCTCACTTGTGCATGGCCCCTGACTAATTTTTCTGTGGGTGTGTGGTCCCCCCAAAAGTATAGAGTCTAAGGCTACAGCTAGACAGTGGCGCTATTTCAAGATACTGGAAGTATCCTGAAATAGCTATTCCACGTCTCTAAACACACCCATTATTTCAAAATCTCTCTTGAAATAATGGGCGCACTATTCTGGTGTCCCTGTTAACCCTCGTTCCACGAGGGTTAAGGGACTTGTTGGAATAGTGCTTCATTTCGAGGTAAGGGTGCATTGTAGACACACCCTAAGGGAAGAGGAAAAGCCTCTGAAAAGGAAGAGCAGAGGCATTGCTTAGAAAAGAATTTTATCACACATCCCCTTGTCACAGCCCCTCTCCCTGACAAAGCAGTATTAGCCACCCAACAAGATACCCCCTGAAGATTTCTGTCTCTCCTCCTTCAAGAGGCAGAAAGACCCTAGGAATTCTGTACAATCACAGGACCAGTCCCTCAACTGATGCTTATGGATATAGCTCTAGGGATTTCGAAGGCATGTCACAGATTTGCAGCTGCTACGGAACCAGCCCACCCTGTTCATCAGCATAACTTGTTCTCCTGGTACATTTCAGAGGCAGTGGAGCGGAATCTTGTCAGACGGAGCAGTCAAAGGTCCGACTCCCTCAGACATTTCCCTGCCTCATTGGCATCCTCTAGAAACCAGGTATAAAAGTTCCGCTCACACACACAGTGCCGCCCAAGCCCACCATTTCACTGGTGGGACCATTTCTTCCTGTATTCGCCCACCCCTCTCTGAAGTTTGCACATGACCCCAGTCTGCTAGCAGAGTCCTGAGCAAAGGCACCAGCCGTGGAAAGAGGCTTCTGGAGAGCGGGACCAAGACCACTGGTTGTCCAGGTTTGAATTCTAACCGAGGAAGCGGTGACAGTTGTATCCACCACTTTGCCAAGCTTCACATGAGCTTGTTAGGCCACTCTATCCTGTGACCTGCCGTACCTTTCACAGGCAGTCCCATGCTAGTATTAGCATGCTCAGGTAGCTAGATGACAGCAGTGTTCCCTCTAAGTTTTTCCATGTATGTGTGGAATAAATGTTATGTGCACCAAGGCATGTGCAGATGTGCACCACCAATAGAAACATATGCTGCTGCCTGTGGTCAGCTGTGGGCGCTCTGCCAATGAGCTGGGCAGCATGTGAATCTCTCCTGGGCGGCCACCCAAGCACTCAGCTTACAGGGAACACTGAATGGGAGCCCCTTTTTAAGAGTCTCTTGGCCACGAGAGATACAGCCAGGCCCAATAACGAGGAGTCCTGTGGCACTTTAAAGGCTAACAGATTTATTGGAGCATAAGCTTTCATGGGCAAAGACCCACTTTGTGAGATGCTTGCATCTGATGAAGTGGGTCTCTGCCCACGAAAGCTTATGTTCCAATAAATCTGTTAGTCTATAAGGTGCCACAGGACTCCTCATTGTTTATGCAGATTCAAACTAACACAGCTACCCCTCTGATTCTTGTCAACCAGGCCTAATGACACTGACTTCTGTAGGCATGCCCGGTAGATTGTCTATCTTCAGCAAACAAAACCTCCTTCCAGATACGGTTCAGGCCTTATGGTGAGCACAGGTAGGCTCCTCTCCAAGACCCACAACTTGTCCGGTACCCTGCCAGTGTGATAGATGCCGCTTAAAACGTCGGACACCAGACGGAACATCAAGTTGTGCAGGGAATTTTCTCCAGCCTGGCTCGTGCTGTTTGCCAGGAGGGCGAGGGTAGTCTCAGTGGCAAAAGGGCTTCCATCAAATGAGCGCTGTATGGTCACCATTGTGCCATAAGGTGCAAACTTCTCCCCCTCATAAATGACAGAGAAGTACATCCCAGTCTTTGGGTACCCTCCCCAAGGGAGTTGAATCCTCTTGTAGTCTAGTACCTGGACTCTCACTGAATGAGGCAGACCTTTTCCTGCAGCCAGCAGGGAGAGGGTCCATTTTGAGAGGCAAAAGAGCGTATTCCTCACATCCCCCAGCCCAACAGCCACCAAAGAGACTCCAAACCCCTCAGGATGGTCAGCCCAACGCAGGCCCTTCATGCTGCTCTGGAGAGCACGCCATGTTGTTTCCAGCTGGCTTGGGAAGAGAAGACAAAATGGGCTGAGTCTTTTGTCCAGTGAACAAACTCCATTACAGCTGAGGGCCCTGCAGTGGTTAAAGGGCCCTCGGCCTGTGTTGCCATAAATCAGGAAGAGAGAGACAAGGATGAAAACAAGGCACAGGATGCCTGCAAGTCTGACAGACGGCAAGAAGTCAGAGTCTTCCGGCCTCAGGGAAACAGGCTCGGAGGATGCTGAGGAAATTTGGCTTCCTCTGGATTCCATCTCCACTGGGCGCCCAGGCTGACAATTCAGGGATGCTGGTAGGTTCATGTAGTGGCCACCGCTTTCCTCAGATGGCTCCTTCTCAGGTGGCAGGTCTTGGTCTTCTACTACTGGAAGCAAGAAAATAAAAATACCGTCAGCCAGATGGGAGAAGCATGCAAGAGGCCCAATCTGTCCTCCACTAGCCAGCTTTCCATTGAAGTCACTGGAGCACAACAAGGACAGGACTGAAGAAACAGGGTTGGCAGCCTGAGCCCAGCATGCCTGGTGACAGGACAGGAAACCAGAGGATTCACATTCTGTTCCAAGATCCAAATTATTCCCTATCTCCCAGGGTGACTCCTTCATGCTTGCAAAGCTTTTCAAAGTGAAAGGAGCACCACCATGGTTCATGAAGGCCATTTTTCAGCGGCCCTAAATCAAGGGGAATAACCCTAATCCATTCAAACGCGTGACACTGACAGCTAAACACTTGCATGATGGGGTGAAAAGGAGGGTGTCTGGGGCAAGAAGGGAAGGGACAGGAGAGAGGCAGCAGCAAGAATCTAATGACTTTGGAGGAGAGATCCAGAAACAAAACTACTCACAAAGAAGAAGGAAATTTACAGCCTGCCACACCATGATTAACCAAACTGAAAATACATCAGCCTCACTTGGCCTTGAATGAGGGACAGGAAAAAGTGTTAAGAAACCCTATAGAAACAAATTTCAGAGGAGTAGCTGTGATTCAGAAAAAAAAAAAAAAATTATCACTGTAGCAACTTAGGGTTGCTACACTGCAGGGCTTAACGCGAAATAAGCTCCTCAAATTGATTGGTGTCAATTGCATATCTTATTTTGAAATACCTTATTTCAAATAGGGAGCATCAACACAGCACTTATTTCAAAACAGAGCACTCTTCCTCTGACCTCCCTTATTTCTCGTACAATGAGGATTACAGGAGTCGGAGTAAGAAGTCCTCCAGCTTGACAGTGTTTTGACACTATTTCGAACTGCCTGCCTGCTGTATAGACACGGACTAAGTTATTTAGGAATAGTTTTGCAGTGTAGATGTACTTAGAGACTAACAGTTTTATTTGGGCATCAGCTTTTGTGGGCTGGAACCCACCTCATCAGATACATGAAATGGAAACTTCAGTTTGACCAAGATATAGCCACACAACATGTATCTACAATCTACTAATGTGATATGTGCCCTCATATGCCAGCAATACCCCTCTGCCATGTACATTGGCCAAACTGGACGATCTCCATGCAAAAGAAGAAATGGACACAAATCAGACATCAAAAACAGTAAAATTCAAAAATGAGTTGGAGAGCACTTGAAGTTCTCTGGACTCTCAATAACAGACCTGGAAGTTGCCAGACTTGAGTAAAATAACTTCAAAAAAAAAAACCAGACTGCAGCTTGAACCGGCAGAGCTGGAATTCAGATGCAAACTTGACACTCCCAGACTGGGTCTGAGCAGGGACTGGGAGTGGCTAGCTCACTGCAAAAAAAATCACTTTCCCTCTTTTTGTACCCTCACCTTTTTACCATCTGTTGGGAGTGGGCCACCTCCACCCTGATTGAATTGGCCTCATTAACACTGGCCGTCCACACAGTAGCACTCCCATCTCTGCATGTATGTGTAGCTCCCTGCCAAACTGAAATTTGCGCTTCATGCATCTGACGAAGTGGGCTCCAGCCCATGGAAGCTCATGCCCAGATAAAACTGCTAGTCTTTAGGGTGCCACAGGACTCCTGTGGAGACAGGTGGCTGATACGGCAACTGAAAACTCTTCAGGGCAAGGACATGGCCCATTTTCAGCAGGATATAAGTCACAGGGGGTAAAAGAAACAGACACACATTTGTTACATCAGTTACCTTTTGCTACCTAAGTAATATGAACTACTACTAGTTCCTCTCCATTATGAGCTGTGACCAGGGGCGCAACTAGGGGACATGCTGAGCATGCAGGCCCACAGCCACTGGGAGACAATCCCAGAGGTGAAAGTCTGGCAAGAAGCAGCTGGTGGGCTGGAGTGCTCTGCTGCAGCTGCTCCCAGCTGGGCTCCCCTGTAGGCTGCCTTGCTACGAAGCAGGCAGCCAGGTGAAAGGGGATGGCTGGGGGTGTGTGCAATCCACCCCAGTCCAGAGCTGCCCCAGCCCATAGACCACCCTCCACGCCCTTTTTTTGGGGGGGGGGGCGGGGGGCTGCAGCCACGTGTAGCTGGAACTCTGCTGCTCTGCCTCTTCCCCTGTCTATCAGGGAGTGAGGGGAAAGTGGGCAGCTTGTGAGCCTTTCTCTCAGCCCAGCTGCCCAGGGCAGGGGCAGAGGAGGCTTCACATAAGCTGCACACGTCCCCTCGCTCCCTGATCATCAGGGGAAGAGGAGCAGCAGCAACCCAGTGTGTGCAGCTATAGCCCCCGCCCCCGCCCCCACCTTAGTGAAATAGCACGCCTGCCCCCCCCCACTCGCCTCTACAACCCCCAGCCCGCTGCTCTGAGCCCCTCACCCCACCCTCTTGCCCTGATTCCTGCACCCCCACATCCCTCCTGCCCTGAGCCCCCCCATCCCCAACCTCCTGCCGTCATTGCTGAACCCCAAACCTCCCTGCTCTGACCCCACACACACACCCTCATCCCCCTGCCCTGATTCCTGCACCCCTATATCCCTCCTGTCCCTATTTCTAAGCCTGTTGCCTATCGGCTCTGTGTTCTTGGGGAACCAGGGCATAGTACTCATGGAAGGCAACTCCCCTTCCCCCCGCTCTCCCAGGCCTCTGATTGAACCAAAACAAAAGCAAGGAAGAGGGAGGGGAAGACCCATAAACAAATCTAGTGTCCCCCCAACTCATTGTTGTTCCCCTAACAAAAACCCCTTCCCATGCTCAAGTAAAGTGTTCTGATGCCTGGATCTAAATTCTGCATCAGTTCCATTGGGACCTCATCGTCTCCTGACCAATCCTGCTCTGCCTGTCTCCAAACCTATAGACCCCCAGCTACCCTCACCATCTGGGAACCCCAATCAATTCAAAGCTTCATGGAGTGATAAGATCTCTCTCTCTCTCTCTCTCTCTCAATATAGCCTCCTGACCCTGCCTTCTGTGATCAGTTATAGTTTGCTAGCCCTAACATTTATAATCAGATTTAAATTACATTTAATATTGTAAATGTTTGGGGGGTTGGGCTCTCCTTGTATGGTCACTACCTAGAAATAAATAACTTTAATTGTTAAGCTGGTTGCTTTTCTCTCTTTTCCTCTCTCTCCCTCCACCCTGGAAGTGTTGCTTTGGCTTCCCCATTCACTTTGCACAAATGCTACCTCTACCTAAGCTAAAGGTCCCCGTAGCACCCAAAAAATCCTGTGGGGTTTGCTCATCAAATGAGCTACTTGCAGAATACCTGTGACGTGAAAGTGGGGACAGGGAGGTGCTGAACCTGGGGGAAATGAGGGTGGCAACTTAAAGTGCTATTTAACCAGCCCACTGAGTCCAAGAGCACAGGAGGGTCATAGCTTGGCATTGCTGTGCAAGCAGCCTGCTGAGTCCAGGGACACGTAAGGGGTCAGCTTGTGAGTGTTGGTTAACTGGGCCTCTCAGGTAGGGAGGGTGTGTGTATGTGCGCGCGCGAGCGACAAACCCTCAGTTTCCTGCCCTGATTCCTGCATCCCCAAAACCGCCTGCCCTACGTCCCCCCCAGCACTCCTGCTCTTATTCCTGAACCCTCCTGCCCTCAGCTCCCTCCCCCCACCCTCTCTTCCCCCTACACACACTTACATTTCTTAAAGGTACTATCATGTCATATTCCCCAACCCCTTGACTAGGGTTGCCAGGTGTCTGGTATTCACCCGGACAGTCCGGTATTTTCGCTTCCTGTCCGGTAAAAAATTCAGAAAATACCGGATACCTAAGATGGACGGTATTTTCTGAATTTTTTCCCCAGCCAGGAGGCAAAAATGCCAGGCACCTAGCAACCCTACAAACACTCAGCGCCCGGCTTCCACCCCACCCCCGGGCCCCAACACCCTCAGACCCCATGCTTACCTGGTTCTGCAAGGCTGCCAGCAAAAAGACCCAGGGGAAGCAATGACTCCCCTGAGTCTTAGTGCTCAACCGCTCCCCAGTTCCTATCCCTGCACTCACTTTTAAAGGGGACATGCTGGTTTAATGATGTTTTATTTTAATTTGTTTGTTTTGTTTTGCTTTTTTGCTTAATAAGTCTTGGAGTCCTTTTTTTTTTGCTCAACAATTTTGGTCTCCCTCCCCCCCTTTTTTTTTCTTCAACAGAATTTTTTCCTGGTGTTTTTTTGGGGGGGAGGGGCGGTGTTCAGTATTTTTGTTTCAACCATCTGGTAACCCTACCCTTGACTTGAAGGGAGGTTGGTACAACAGAACCTGTAAGAAACTTAAGTTACTTTGACCTCTGCCCAAATCAACAAGTGACTGCTCTCAAATTTAAATTACAGGACATTTGGTTTTATTAATAACTTGAGAAGGGCTGAGTTTTGACTTGAACATCACAGGTTTTGCTGTTCTTTAAATGAAACATGAAGCACAACTACGCAAGCTTATTTCACTGCTCTTTAATACACTGAGAAGATGGGGTGCAATAATTAACATTGGCTAAGCAGTAATGCTCAAGAGGTGAGCACTGAGAGGGGGGCAAAGTCATATCCTGCATGTCCTGTCCCACCCAGAATATCTAGATGTGCCCCTGTCTAGGACTTAAACCAGATTTGCCAATACCGAGCTAACCGTCTCTCTCAGATGTTTGCAATCCAGATCTAAAGGCAAAGCCACTTACCTTCCCGCTGGAGCCCAGACATCCTTGGCCCAGTCCCAACACAGCCACAGGTTCTGTACAGAGCTTCTCCAAGCCTCCTACTCTCCTGACTTCCCCACAGCTGCTGCTTATCCTTTGTGAAGAGACTGAAGAATCGGTCCCCTCAAGAGGCCTGGATCAGAAGAATGTCACAGTGACCCAAGCTGCCAAGTGGGGATGGTTTACGCCCAGTCACTGGGCAACATTGCTGAACTTCCCTTGTTCTGCTCCCCAGCTGGCAGACACAAAGCTTGGTGTGAACGCAATACAGCAGTGCTCACTAACCAGTTGATTGGGAACTACCGGTAGATCTTGGAGCCTCTGACAGGTGATCTTGACTAGTTTGGCCAGGAAGCTATCAAGCAGTAGCACTTCAGTTGCCCCTCCCCCCACTGTCATGCTGCTCCTGCCTTGGATCTGGCCCCCTGAGAGCCTCCTGCTTGCTGTGCAAGGGTATGGGAGGGAGAAGAGGGGGGGTGTTGATGTCAGGGTGTCCCTCCTTCCCCCACTTCTGTACTTGATGTCCACACAGAGAGAAGGGGATGGAGGAAGCTTAGCAATGAAAATTTCCATCACCTACACACTGTGTGTGTGTCATTCTCACAAACACACACTGTCCTTCACTCTCATCTCCTGACCCAACAGATATGTGGGGGATTGTTGTTGCTCCTTTTACTGTTTGCAAAGTGTGTCCATTTTGGTTTTTGACTGGTCTGTGCACTTCATCATTTTCATTTCTCTCTTATACTTACATTTAATTCTTTGAGGAGTGAGTTCTAAAATGCCTAACCTGTCATGGCTGGAGTCATTATCCCCATGGTAAGTGCTGCTCCTGGAAGTGGCTGGCATGTCCCTGAAGCCCCTGAGAAAGGCAGGGCAGGGGGGTCTCCACTTGCTGTCCTTACCTGCAGACACCGCTCCTGCAGCTCCCATTGATCAGTAATGGGGAACCGTGGCCAGTAGAAGCTGTGGACTCAGTGCCTGTGGATGAGGGGCAGCACATGGTGCCATGGAGCCATTGCTGTACATGCCAGCTGCTTTCAGGAGTGGTGCAGGGCCAGGACAGGAGTAAGCCTGCCTTAACTCCACTGCTTCACCACCCAGAAGCTGTCTCAGTTAAACAGTGCCCAGCCAGAGCCTGCTTCCTGAACCCCTGTCCCAGCCCTGAACCTCCTCCTACACCCAACCTCCTGCCCCAGATGTGAGTCCCCCTGCACCCAAACTCCTTCCCAGAGCTTGCACCCTGAACCCCCTCCTGGACCCCAATCCCCCACCCTGGGCTAAGCCCCGAGCCTCTCCCACACTCCAAACCCCTTGGCCCAAAACCAGAGCCTGCACCCCAACCTCTTACTGCAGCCTGGTGCAAGTGAGGGAGTATGGGGGGGAAAGGGGGATGGAGTGAGCAGGGTGAGGCCTCAGAGAAGGGGTGGATGAGGGGCGGGGCCTCAAAGAAGGGGCAGGGGTATTTGGGTTCGAGGTAGATCTTGCATTGAAAAAGTGATCATGTGGTTAGAAAGGTTGGAGACCCCTGCCGTACAGTATTGTGGCGCAGTTGTGTGCTGGCTGGCCTGGGTGTGTTGCCAAGCCAGATGCCCGTGAGAGGGTGTGGGTTTCTTTCAGAGCAGGGAAGAAGGACCCAGCTCTCAAGCAACTGAGGGTGGAAGGTGTGTTTTCAGTCAGCAGAGAAGGCAAAATTGTTTTGAAGTCAGGAGGAGGAGCTGCCTCCTTCCTGTAATAAATAACCTGTTCTGTTTACCGCACTCGTGTTCACATTGTCATTCCAGGGATTCTTCCAACATGTGCTGCCCTGCCAGGGAGACTCTGTCACCAGGTAACAGTAGAAATGCAAGAGCAGCAAACAAGATAAGAGCAGAAATTAGAGATGGGCTCCAAACCCAACCCTGAATCTAAACTCAAGAGATTCAAGGGTGTCAAAAATCCAGCTCTGCATCCCGCCTCCTTCCCCCTGGAGCCGGACCAGAAGACGTGTGCGCGCGCTCATTTTATTACTCCATCTCCAGAAAGCCAGCAAGTTGGAACATCCCTTCCTAGCGCTGGCAAACGCCTCTGCCAGCAGCATCCAGCAGTGATTGCTCAACAGCTGTTGATAAATCCAGGCTGTCTGGGAATATCAAAGCCAGCCAGAAACTGTGTTGTGCGATGCACATGGGAGTTACCTGTGTTGATTTAATTAATTTCATTTTACATATATATGTAGTTGGCAGTTATGGTGTTGCTGGCTAAAAGGTTAAATCATTCTTAGGCAGTTTTTGCAGCTACCAAGACTCCCTGGCTGTAGACAGCCCCCCTGGCCAGTACAGGGGATAGTTCCTTTTAGGGGGTGAGGAGGCCATCTTGCAGCTCCAGGTGGGAACTCTGAAACAAAGGGCTTGCGGTCTGTGACAAGCAGAGACTTCAAGGAGACAGGTTGGCAGAAGACTCAAGAGAACAGAGAGTGCGGAGGCAATACCTCAGGAAAGAAGTTTGGTTTCATTCAAAATTTCTCATGAAACTAAACTTTAGGAGCATTGACATTGGGAGGAAAACTGGTTTAAATGAAACCTATTTTTTGGTGGGAAGAACTTCCCACGTGAAGAATTTCAGCCAACTGCACGGTTCCTTCTAACACTCCCCTTTGACAAGTTGAGGCCCACCCTCCTTTCAGCTCATGGTAGTGTGAGCTGTTTCTGTAGCCCAAGAAGTTTTTGTGGTGAAGGGAAGCTGCCCTTTTGACCAACCCTCCTCCTTTCTGGTCCGGCCATGGGTCCAGAACTGGTGTCAACTCTGCCATCATTGTAGCCATCATCAGCCTATGACAGTGAACCCTGGACACTTAAGAAGACATGCTCACAAGTTAGATGCTTGCGGAGAACATTAGGAATAAGCTTATGAGGGAAGAAAGATGAAGAAGGAGGTCATAAAAATGTCTAAAGCAAGGTCTCTGCTGCAAATAGTTTGTTAGAGAAGAAACAGGCAACCCAGGAGCAGATGAGGTAAATGGAATTGCTTTGTTGCCCAAGCATGTTTACCTCAGATATTCCACACAACGTCCAAGTGGCAACAAATTGGCACCAGCTATACTCTTTCACTTATTTTAGTATGTTAATTCGCACATTTACTACTACTTTTCTTAAAACCTTATTTAGTAAATATTAATTCCCATAAAATGAACATTAATAAACAAATAATTAATACAATTATACCTGGTCCTAATTCCTATTTATAAAATTTCTAATTAAATTAACACTTTTTTACACTACAAACTTTCTAAATCAACAGGTTACAGAAAATTAGAAAAAAATTTAACCCTGAAGATATTTTATACAGAGCCAATGAAGATAAGCAAAAAAACACAACAAAGTAAAGTGACTCCATACTTATTTGGTTTCCTAGGGTACAAGAACAAAGGGAAAGAACATGTTTATACATCAGAAAGGATAATACCGGTTTTGACCGGACTCTTAATCTTTGTTTGTGTAGTTTGGAAAGATAAAGGAAAAAGCATGTTTAAAGGGTAATGCTGGGGCTAATCCCTTTACCACTAATGTAGAACCATTTCAGACCCCTATTAAATTTTACATATCCCAAATTTGTAAGAGAAGACATCAATGGCTAGGTCACGTGTTATGAATGAATCATAACCAACTCCCGATTATGGCTCTCAGTTGAAAGCCAGAAAACCCAATGAGAAAGAGGGGTAGACCTAGGATGACTTGGAAGTGAATGATTATCCAGTGACACAGGAAAAAAATCATTTGACATGGGAGGACTTAGGTCACGTGGCTGCTTATAAGCAAGCATGGAGGATGTGCATAACCCAATGTGCTGAAAAGCATGGGATGGAAGAAGGCCTACGGTCCCTTCAGCTGGAGACTCTCAGCCTGATGCTAGAGTAGGCTGAAACATTTCCAGAAGAGATCATGCCAAATTGTGTTGGGGTTCTGGGACACTGACCACACACCCTTTCTCCCCGCCCCTCCTTCCATTCAGGACACAACCTGAAGCCGTGTGCATCAACGTACTACACCAGTCACGGAGGGTCCCATCCTACGAGAGAAGGGCTGGAGGATGGAAAGTGATTGCACCATGGATAGTGTTCAGTTCCTATGCCAATGGGAGCTAGATAAGTCCCTAGACAGAAGCAGTGGTAGAAGACAGGCATGTGGATTTACAGAGACTTGGTGATGGTGTGGCAAGAGGATAGACCCCAGCACACAGCAATGGGTTCTGCACATGACAAGACCAGGGCTACATGGGCCATCAGTGTGCCAGAACCAAGGTGTGGAAAGGCAAGCCAGAGAGGGAGAGATTCATAAAGAGCTGGGTCCCAAATATAGCCATGAATTTCTGCATGGCCAAAGCCCCACCAGAATGTGGGGAAGATTCAAGATCCAGGGAGGATGCTGGTGCCCAGCTGAAGCATTCAGGACTGGAATCACATCAGTACATCCCTCCTCCTCCTCCTGCCCTGCCCGCTGCTGCTTGGCAACACAGAGGGCCAGCGAGCACAGGCACTGCCTCTGGACCATGCCTCAATCACTGGTCAGCCACCTGTAGCATAGACAGAGAGCAGATGGGATGTTTTTACTCATTTCCCTTCGGAAAAAAGACTCATGCCAGGTTAATGGGGGGGAGGGAAGAAAAACCACAGGGTGGGAGAAGCAGGGTCGTGGAGTCACCTAAAGAAGCCAGGCCCTGATTGTACAAGGAAGTAGAACAAGAGACTCTTCCAAGAACTGGGTTCCTTCAAGATTTGTCCCAAGGTCTGGGGACCTCACACTCACCCCTGAAGGTGAATTTCCCTTGAGCACCACAAGTTCAAGAACAACATTTAACGTTCCTCGAGTAGAATGGTTTGCAGCTAGTCCCTAATTTCCAGCGTAAGTCAAACAGGACCTGCAACCGCAGGCCCAGAAGAGCATTCCCTATTAAAGAGGGGGTGCTGCCCAGTCGGCATGCATGGTTAAGGACTCCCTGACCTGCTCACTGACACATTCCCACTCAGGAGCACACCAGCTCCTCGGGCCCCAGGCACCCTCCAAGATATGCTTTTAAGGATGATTGGAGGCTCGAGGCCTGTGCCAAGTTCCTGGGAGGAAGTTTGCGTATCCTGGGGAGCATGTGAAATGACCTCTTTTGCCACAGTGTGCCCAGGAAACTCAGTGTTTCCCTGGGAAGGACCTTTGTGCAGGCCACAGTTTTTCCTGGGGTGAACCCTTTTATATGGCTTACAAAAAAAAAGGGACTTGGGGCAGGTGCTGATGCCAGAATTATTCTTCATCCAACCAGGCCAAATTCAAAAGCTAGAGCGAAAGTAAAAACAGCTCCATTTTCATTGAGGCATGAGCCGAATTGTGCACATGTAACCACCACAGGGCGGATTTGAGCCTGAGACTAATGGAGCTTAATGTAGGAGCCTCTACAGCTTGAGCTATAAAGTCAGCTGGCTCTCAGCTTATGCTGTAGAGCTCACTTGTTCTTATTTCTCACTGTAAGTGGTCTAAGTGCCACTCCATGAAACAGTGAGCCACACTAGGTGTGCGGATTACATGCACACTACGTCTCCAGCTCTCAGTGAATGTGTGTGCTGTGAACTCTGCCACACCGCCCCCAGTCAGGCGGTTTCTAGGAAAAACTGCAAGGGCCTCCTAAGACACCGGCAATAAAGTTGTCAGACCCGCTCTGCGTGCAACTTTGCAAGAGGCAGGCAGGTTTGCAGTGACCGAGTTCTGAGAAAGGGGGAGAATTAGACACACTCCAGGCAGAGCGGAGCAATTCTCCCAAAGCTACAGAGACAGGGTTTAAAGTGCGAGCTTGCTTCCCAGTGGAAACAAGAGGCAGGCACCTCGGGGACAGTAGGGCACTTCCAGCTACATTCAGACCCAGAACCAAAATCCACAGCTCAGACCCATCTTTTGATAACATACAAGACAGCCCCTGGGAATGGCTTACCTCAGCCTGTAAGCCACGGAACCTCTCTCCTCCATCAAATCCACTCTCTTGCTACAATCTCTCCAGCTGGGACCCACACTTTATACAAATCTCAGTCATTTTAAAGGTGTGGAAAATAAAGAAGGCGTGGCCAACCCAGCCTTCGATGAAGCTATTAACCTAGTTTTCTTCAACCATCCTTGCAGTTAAATCACTAGACACGCACTCAGGTTACCTGGGATCAATCCCCAGCTCTGACACTGGTTGCCTGTGTGAGCCTGGGCAAATCACTTAGTCTATGCCTCAGTTTCCCCCACCTATAAAACAGAAACACTCAACTAGCAGAGGTGCTAGGGAATAAATTCACTCGTGTTTATAAGGCGCTCCGGGACCATAGCAGCAAGTTCATAAGTAAGGCAAACAAACCTCCCATCAGACCCACCCAGTCTACTTTGCCAACATCTCTGCAGGCTTGCTGAGGCAAGACCTTTCTTCCTTACATCAGTTTTACACGTTTGATTTCAGAGACATTACCCCTTAATTAGGCTCTGTTTCTTTAACCTCCCTGTGAAGCATCACACACAGCCCTGGCACTGTGCTGGCGAGCACCAAATAAGACAGAGCTCACATTCCTCTGCATTCAGAGCAGGCACTAAACCCAGTGCCCTGGTTGTAAGGGACCTGGAGGAGAGGTGGATTTGGGGCAGCCAAAAGGAAAACCTCAGACCCTTCAGCTGTTTATTGAAGAAAACACAGTCAATCCAGGACCAGCAAGTCTAAAAAAGAAATGAGATGTAAATATTTACCTCATCCACCTCACGACTCCCCAGACAGCCACCCACACGGCTCCTTGCCCTGCAAACTTCCTCAGCCTTTCAATTAAGCTCAGGCAGGCAAAGTTTTCCTGAGGTGTGTTGCCACCTGAAACCCTTCTTCCTGAAGGCAAGGTCTCCGCTTGGTCTTAACACCCACCTCATCCCTCTCTGTAGATCCCAGGAGTGCCAGTCAAAGCTATCTTCCTACCACAGTGTTGGCTTGCATCTGAGGGGCCTTTCTGACCTCAGCCAATGGATTTGCATAGAGAACCCCCCAGCTATGGGCTTTCTAGCCTCAGCTTCAAGGGCTTCTTTCAGTGGGTAAACATGTAAATATTCGCCTTTCATCTGAGGCTGACAAAATGGAGTGATAAAGGACATCTCCCAACCCAAGTGGGTAGACAAAGCCATTTCATTTGCCACATTTTAGAGCTTGGGAAACTGAGACACAGAGCAGGAAGGTCACCCATAGCATATCTGGGACTACAGGCAGGGTCCTAACCACGTCCAAGTCCTCTGTTCCAACCCTTCAATGAACTAGGTCTCTAGTTGACAGAAGAGTGCAATGTGTTGGACCCCCCCTATAATAGACAGTCAGTATGTGTATTCAACCTCTCTTCTGCCAACAGGACCTTGGCACCCTAGCTGGTAACAACAAAGTATCCAGAGCAATGTTCCCGCTAATCGTTTCCATCCATGTGCGGAATACATTTTAAGTGCACCAAGGCATGTGTGAATGTACACCATCAGTAGAAACTAAACCTAATTGTGGGTGTCTGCTAAGGCATTGGAATCTCTCCTGAGCCTCCACCCAAGCACACAGCTGAGAGTGAACACTTCTCAGCGGGTTCTCACAGGGACATCGAGAGCTGCATTATTTTAAAACACAGGCCCCTGAGAGATGCCTTCACCTCCCACATTTGTGTGCTTTCATGGGCATGGTGATTGTGCACACAGCCATAGGCATGCACACATACCAGATTCCAGCACGTAGTCAAGTTATTTTGCGTGCACGCCCTGGGCCTCCAGGTACAAACATTTGGCCCCTCACCTAAAGGTTATGGATTCCGGCAACATCCCCAAGATCTGGATGGGAGGTGGCTTATCAGAGCATAGCACAGAGCTGGTCTCTTGCCTCATCCCAGGCAGGAGGCTGGGCTCTCCAACACACCCACAGGCTGCGTCTAGACTGGCATGATTTAGTGCAAATACTTTTCATGGAAAAGTTCTACCGTTAAAAGTATTTGCGCAAAAGAGCATCTAGACTGGCACGGATGCATTTGTGCAAAAGACATCTTTTGCGCAAAAGCATCCGTGCCCAGTATAGTAGCACTTTTGCGCAAGAAAGCTCCAATGGCCGTTTTAGCCATCAGGCTTTCTTGCGCTAGAAATTAAGGTGCCTGTCTACACTGGCCCTCTTGCTCAAGTATTCTTGCACAAGAGGGCTTATCCCTGAGCGGGAGCGTAAAGTATTTGTGCAAGAAGCACTGATTTCTTACAGTAGAACATCAGTGCTCTTGCGCAAATTCAAGCAGCCAGTGTAGACAGGCGGCAAGTTGATCTTGCCAGTTTAGATGCACCCACAGTGTTCTCAGAGAGCCTGTGTAGAGCAGACAAGGCCCATTGGGTGAGAGCGGCCTGTGATAAGTGATATAATCGCTGACAGCCCCTGCAAGCCAGAGCTCCAAGCACGGTCCGGGCTGTGCGTTGGTATGGAAGGGAGCTATTGGGAATGCCTCCAATCAAGGCACAGAATCAAAAGTACGATTTGAGACAATGAATTGGATTGATCCTCTGCACTGCTCGGGTATCCGCACAGCCTGGCCAAACCCCCCACGGCTTGTCTCAGAGGAAGGCGCCGTCATCTTGCTCAGCACTGGGAAGACAGCCCAGGGCCTACAGAGCAAACATACGAGCTGCAGCAGCGTCAGCTAAAGGACACGGCAGGGGCGTAGCTGGGGGGAGGGGCTGAATGGGCTGTGGCCCACCCAAATCAGAGCTGGAGCCCCCCAAATTCATAGGCTGGGACTCCTGACCCCGGCTGGGTGTCCATCAGCCTGGCCGCATGGCTCTCCTGCCAGTGCCACAGGCTGCTGCCTGGTCTCCAGCCCCAGCGCTAGCCCCGCAGGCATCTGGTTACTCATGGGGCCGGTCTGGGGGGCTAGCACTGGACCGGAAATAGGGGCAGCAGCATGCAGTGCCAGCAGGAGGGGGATGCGGCCGGGCTGGCAGACACCAAGCTGAGGTTAGGA
Source organism: Pelochelys cantorii (assembly GCA_032595735.1). NCBI lineage: Eukaryota > Metazoa > Chordata > Testudines > Trionychidae > Pelochelys > Pelochelys cantorii. The sequence continues at coordinate 10,731,954 of CM064347.1, forward strand.
GGGGTGCATGGAGCGCAAGCCCCGGTGGGGCCCCCCCTTGGCTCCATGCATGCACCCTGCAGCCTGTGTCCTGGATGCCTGCAGAGCAGTAACAAGATCAAATCTCCCACCCCTCCTGCCCCTCTTGCCAAAGCACCTGATCCCGCCTGCATCCCCCCCCCTTCTGCCCCTGTCCCCAGGGCATGGATCGCTCATGCACCATCCCCTTTCTGCCCCCCAGAGCACCAAATCCCTTCTGCCCCTCTCCCCAGGGCACCGGCTCCCTCCTGCACATCTGATCCTTCTTGCCCCCCACAAGGCCCTCCATCCCTTCCCCCCGCCCCCCATCACTGGCCACCCACCAGAAAGCCGGGGCCCAGCCACTTTTCCTGTTGTAGCTACGCCACTGCTGCATTCACAGTTTTCCAAACAAAACCCGTAAAAATCAACGGCCAGGGATCGTTTCTGGGGTCCACAGCCCACCCACCCAAGGCAGCACCCGTGCAAAGAGGCTGCTGCCTGCCTTGCTCTGGCTGAGCACCCAGATAAACAAACGGGTGGCTGGCCTAGACATGCAGAACACAGTGGGTGTGATACAGTAATCAGCCACGGTGGAATCTGGGCACTGGTGGCCGCCGCAGACTGCACTCAGCCAGCGGTGCCCCGAGCGGGACTCAGTGCCACATTCAAAGGCTTAAGGGAAGAGATGCAGTAATGGTTTCCGACGCTCATGCAGCAAAAACAGCCTAGTCTGGGAACGTACAACCGCAGAGGAAGCCCCTGGCTAGGGGATCGTATATGACACAGTTCACCAAGGAGATGCTTAGCGAGAGGGTCTAGAGACCCCAGCTGAGGTCAGGGCATCATCAGACACAAACACACAGCAAGAGACCGTCCCTGTCCCCATAGACAAGCGGTGGGAGGGGATAAGGCAGTGAAGAGATTCCCTGGCTGAAAGTCCAGTCTGTGAGCTTGTAGGCCAGGGGTTCGGTCACCACACCACTGCCAGCTCAACCCACTCAGCAACCCACCCCAGCACAGCACTTGTGTCACACCCTGCAGAAGGAGGGGCTCTGTGTCCCAGCAGGAAGTAGGGTTGCCAGGTGTCCAGTTTTTGCCCGGACAATCCATGATTTCTGGACCCTGTCTGGTAAAAAAAAACCCAGAAAATAACGGATATGTAAAATGTCTGGTATTTTCTGTTTCTCTCGGATGGAAGGCAGGTGGGGACATTCTTCCCCTGCCACGTCTGGTGAACCTGGGGGGAGTGAGGAGCATGGGGATATTTAAAGATGCAGCAACGTTTTTTGCTCAACAACTTTGGCTCCCCGTTGTTGTTGTTGTTTTTTGTGCTCAGCCAATTTTTTTTTCCCCTGACATGTTCGGGATTTTTTGTGAAAGTTTCTGGCAACCCTAGCAGGAAGATTTCAGGGGAGGCGTCAGGAGCACAGCAGGACTAGCACATGCCAAGGGCTGAGGAAGCCCTGAGCTCCCCCGTGTGGGGCAAGCATGCAGGAGAAGCAATTGTGCTTGCTGATGGGGGAATCTCTGCAGGAGAGCTGAGTGGCACAAACCTGGCCTCCCCATTTCAAACGGGCCAAACTTCGGCCTTCAGAGACAGATTCCCACTAATTCCCTCCCCCCTCCCATACTCCATTGCAGCTCAGGGGCTAGTGGGGTGTTCAAAATGGGGGCTTTGCTTTGGCCTCCTCTTGGCATCCTAAACGCTCACATCGCTGCGGACAGCTGCTGACCCGACTGCTGCCCTTGGTCTTTGCTGCATCACATTCCCTTCAGCTCGGGCCGGGGCCCGTCTCCAGAGATGGCTCCAGTTCGAATGCAGGGCCAGCCAGTGGCAGCCTAGCAGTGCTGAGAACCCACTGCAGTTCCAGCCTGTTGCCACCAGATAGCAATGTGGCTGCACTCTTTGAAACGCTGCCTTTGCTTCCTCTGGCAGAAGGTCTCCCAAGCTGGGGTGAGTTCAGGTGCCTGATATTTCACATGGTGAATCTGGCTGCTGCTTGCCAGGCTCTGGATGTTTATTGCCTTTGCATCTGGTTAAACCATCTCAGGAAAAGGCCCTGCGTTGTTGTAAGAGAGCCGGAAAAGCGACCCGGGGTCCTGCTAGCAGCTGTTATGCTTATAAGAAGCACACAGGATCTTTTTCAGGGGGAAAGGCAATACACTGTGTTTATTGAGAATACAGTAGAGAAGCAGTTAGCACATGCTTTATAAAGACAAACCAGACACATATACACACACACACAGGTCCTGCAGATGGTGCATAGTTACCAATCCATGGTGACTCAAGGCTGATTGAGTGAGGAGTCGGGGTTCCTCTGAGGCTTGGCTTGCACGACTGAACCCAGAGTCCCAGGGCAAGAGCTTCCCTTCTTATACAGGTAAGTTCCCATTTGCGTCTATGGGTTTTGCAGTGTCATGCTGCCATCATCCACCCTCAGGAGGTGTTAATCTGTGTTCTCCAAGAGTTATCCTCTGATAGTGACTTTCAGGATTCTCATTGCTGTCTCTCACTCTTGGGGGGGGGGGTGTGTCTCTGCCTGTCTCCAAGGTTCGTCAATGCTGCTAATTCAATTTAGCCTCAAGACACAATGCATGTTTCCTCATCTTCAAAGTTTCCACTTCATCTTGATCACCTGGGCATCTGTGATGGCTTTCAGTCTCACACACCCTCCCACTCACATCACACAATGGTGCAATTTCAGACAAGATCAATAATTATTAAAAGACACAGCTTAGTTTGTGATGCAGACAAGGGATACAACTTAGTCTGTAATGCTACAGGAAGCAAGGCCTTATAGTAACATTATCTAATCATGAGAAACAGAGAGAGAGAAATAGAAGCAGACAGAACTTATAATCAAGTCATTATACATCAAATCATTATATATCATACCTAGTCTTATAACCAGTGCGCCACGGTGGATGGACGCCCACTTGGGACATGTGGCAGTTAAAGGGGCCACGCTGCATTTCGGTCCTTTTTTTTTTTTCCCTCGACAAAACCATTGGAGCCCTAGTACACTGCTTATAACCAATGCTAAAATATATATTTTTGCTACACAGCGAGGACATTGGCATTGCCTCTTCCGTGCCTGTCAAGGACCAGCTTCTGCTTTTGGTGCTCATGCAGGGCACTGCGGAGCAGAACTGAGCCTGAGAGCCTTACATCAGAGCAGAGAGTCCCTGGAGGGCTTGCAAAGCCATGTGGTCAGAACTGCTGAGAGTTAATGTGGCTTTGCCAGACACTTCCTCCTAGCTGGGCAAGTGCTGCTGCTGCTGCTGGGGAGGGCCTGTGCTGACAGACCAGCCACACTGTGGCTTCAGCTTCCCAACTCCCCTGTCTCGCTCTGAGTTCTCTTCCTTCAGGGAATCCAACCCCTGAGTCAGGGGTGAAGTCCCAGCACAACTTTGACTCCACATAAAATCTGCTTACGCAGCCCTGATGTCCCTACGAGCCAGGCTGTGAGCATGAGATTAATGGGATCAGGCAATTTCCTGGGGCAGAGAGCCTCTCAGTGACCCCTTAGGCTGCTGTGGAGTTGGGTCAAAAGGGGCCCTCCACCCCAGGCCTCACTGTATTGTCCTTAGGCTTGGGCAGAACCAGGACATGTCGATTTCACCCTACACACAGGAACCAGCCCCAAGAAATATTGCCACAGAGAGCTCTTGACATTGGCAGCTGATCCACATGAGACAAATCTGCTTGAGCCCCTGATGTGAGGACCTGTCACACGTCTGTTCGGACGTGTGATGGTGACTAGGGATGATTTACCAATTCTTAAAGCTTTCGCTTTTGAATCTCAGCCTTTGCAGTTGTCAACTAATTCTCATGTGATACCCCCCTCAACTGCCTGAAGTTCCCCCCAGAAACCCCCCACAACTGTAAATATTTAATAGATAAACATTAAAAAATACAGTTACAAGGAAACACAGATTTTATCCATCAAAATTATCTACCATATATTTAAGAGAGTTTGTGTGCCTGTCTGTCTGTTTGCCCATCTGTCTGTGAGTCCGTTGGCTCAAGAACTCCTCCTAAACAAAAGACAGAACTATGTAGCACTTTAAAGACTAACAAGATGGTTTATTAGGTGACTTCCACGAAAACTCATCACCTAATAAACCATCTTGTTAGTCTTTAAAGTGCTACATAGTTCTGTCTTTTGTTTCAGCAAGACCAGACTAACACGGCTGCATCTCTATCACTATTCCTCCTAAACAGTAAGAGCTAAGACCACCAAATTTGGTAGGCAGCTTCCTCTTATGCTCAAAGCAAGGTCAGGGTTTGGTTGTGCTAGGACAATGGGATGTGCCTGGAATGTGATTGGTTCTCATAAAATGGAAAGAGAAGGGGTCTGCTAGCAGGGACAATTATGCTAAGAATGATCATGGGTAGAGGGCAGGTGGATCAGTAAGAGGGTGCCTGGCTAGGGGTGGGGCTCTGGATGTTGCCAGCCATGGTACCCAGGTAAGGTTCCCGTGCTGGTGAGCCTCCGGCCAGGCAGCACAGCCCCTGCTGCCCTGACCAGCCACGGGAAGCTGCCGCCTGGGCAGTGTGGCCTCCCCTCCACCCCCGCCAGCCCCAGGGAATCACCGCCTGGGGACCTGCCACCCAGGCAGTGTGACCTCCATTGCCCCAGTGAGCCCCACGAAGCCGACAGCCAGGCAGCATAGTCCACCCCCACCCCCTCGCCCCGCTGTCCCAGCCCTGCCCTAAGCCTCCCAAACACCCAACCTCCTGCCCTGACTCCTGCACCCCCCACATTTCTGCCCTGAGCCCCTCCTCAACCCCCAACCCTCACTCCTGCACCCCCCCACACACACTTCCAGCCTCCTGCCCTGAGCCCCTGACATCCCCAAGTCCCTGCCCTGACTCCTGCACCCCCTATGCCCCTGCCCTGAGCCCCTCCTTAAGGACCCAAGCAACCAGGGGTCAATAGGCTAGTAACTAATAAAAATGGAAATCAGGCAAGTCTAACTCTCCTCCCCGGGGCTGCATCTGCCCAAATGGCCTCTTGTCACAGGCTGAGGCCCTGGTATAACCTTGGCCCTGGTATGAGCCAAAGCCTCCCTCCATGATTTCAGATCTGGTCCAGAAGTGCCAGAAGAGCCACTCCTGCATCTTTCTGCAAATTCATCCCAACAGCACAGACCCATAATCCCATCCCCCAAGGACTGGGAAGACTGGAGCCAGGATCGTGCTAGACCGGTCACAGACCTAGGACCTGCTGCAATGTCTGGACCCAGGATCAAACTCCTCTCAGGTCTGGGCTGGCTGGTTGCGAGGTTGCTGCACTATTGATCCTGGCTGGGGAGCGGGCGGGTGGTCCCTGAGCAGCCAGGACTAGTCGCGCCTGGGCCCCTGCCTACCTGTTGTGTATAGGAATGGGTCTTCCAGAGGAATTAGCTGGAAGAACTGGCTCTGGGGGGGGAAGGGGAAGGTTTGCCCTGCAGGCCCCAGGTGGTGCCGGAAAGCTGCGCTCCTAGCTGTGCAAGCACTGGGCACAGACAAGGTGATGTTAGAGATCCTCAGTGCTGAGCACATGTGGGTCTCAGCCCCAGGCTTCCTGCGTGGCCGGGACACGGGGTAAGGAAGTGGCGGGCTGGTAATGGGCACATCTGTGGAGATGAGGGCTCCAGTGGGATCCCTATGGCACTAAACACGCCCTTAGCTACCCGCTCCCCTCTCAGCCAGCCCCCAGGCCCAGGGGCCTGCCCCATTACTGCAGGAGCAGGTCCCCCCGTGCTCCCTGCCAGGCTCAGCTCAGCCTTACCCTCGCAGCACCCATCCTGGCCTGGCCTGAGACTGGCCTGTTATGAAGCAAGCCACCGAGTCTCCTTTCAGTGTATGCTGGTGTCCAGCACTGCCCCCACTCCCCACCCCTCAGCCATGCGGCTGCACTGGCCACAGCCTGACAGAAGCATCAGGCACCTGGTGGGATGCTTTGCCCAGCTGGGAGGGATGCCACCCTACCCAACCAGGGAGTGCCTGGCTCCCTGTGCCACATCCAACATGGAATGTGCCCCCTCCCCTGGCTGTGCCTCAGGGGACCACCCACTGTCCCTGGCCACACACCCTGCCCTCTCTCTGTCCTCCACACGCTGGCCGGAACGGTGTGGGGAAGCGATGGGGCTAGGCAGTGAGGCATGCCTGGCTCAGGAGCCAGTGAGGGGAGACTGAAGGGGGGAGCAGGACTAAGGCGGAGGACAGGGTGGGATGGGGCAGCCGTGAGGCCGGGCTGAGGGGGAGAGTGTGATTAGTTTTCTGCCACTCTTTCACATTTCCTGGCCCCACCGAGCTTCCTCTTCTGGGGCCTCTGCCACTCGCCCACAAGCACAGATTGAGCTGCCGGTTAGGAAATGCTTTGAGCTGCCTCCTCGCCCTTCTTGCTCACACTCTCTTTCACTTTCGAGTGATTTTTGTCCCTTTCAGACCGTCCCACGCCGGCAGCAGCCCAGCAAGCGGCAGAGGCGTCGGAGGGACAACACAGCATCGCTCCCATGGATACCAGCATACAGGACCCACTCCTGGGAGCGCCCGGCTCAGCATATCAGACCTTCCCAGAGAGGGCTGCCCGCCCCCTGGACCGGGAATATATCAGGTAGGAGCTGGGCTTACCCTGCAGGGCGCTCTCACCTAGAGGCTGGGTCCCACGGACAGGAGCCCAGGGGTGGCCATTGTTCTCCGAGAGGAGCATGTACAAGCCACACACCTGTACTGGAGCCATTCCTTCCCCGCCTGTGTCCAGTTCAGCAGGGGCTGGGGAAAAGCCATGTCTGTTCCTCGCTGTCAAGGATCATTCTGGAGTCGTTGGGATTCAGGTGGCAGCTGGAGCTCCAGTCAGGCCACGGGGCCTTGCTGTGTCAGGTGCTGTACATGCACATGGAAAGCCAGGCCCTTCCACACACAACTGGTGGTTTAGTTGACGTCCAGAGGCAATGACAGAGTGTCACAGGCAGCGGGAGGGAGTCACAGCAGGGACAAACCGGCACCACTGCCGGGGGACTGATGGGGATACTGTGGAGGGTGAAAGGAACCATGAGGTGTTCCTATGCTGCTGACCCAGGCTACCAGAGCACACTGCGAGATGGCCCTGAATCGCCGCAATGCCCCTTCCCAGCCCCGCTGCAATAGGCGCATGGTAGTCAGCACTCAGAGCTCTGTTCTGTCACCAGACACCAGGGCTGCTGGCTGTGCCAGGCTGGTGAGGCTGAATGCTAAGGCCTCGGGGGGCTGTGGGAGGCTGGTGTGTGTGTAGGGGGGGCAGGGGCTCAAGGGACAGATGGCTAATCCAGTGGTCAGGGCTGTAGCCGAGGGCCTGAGTTCAAGGCCCTGCTATGCCTCAGACATCCTGTGTGATTTGGGGCAGATCGCAGCTTCTCTCTGCCTCACCTGCTCAGCCCTACCCCAGGAACAAAAGCCCTGCCCTGGCGGGCTGTGAGGCTGACCATTCTGAGGACTGTGAGGCACTCACCCAGGATAGTAGCAGGGGCCAGATAAGTGTCTGTGGGAACACCCACACAGCACTGACAGACCACAGCAGCTCCATGGACGCCTGCTCTCAGGGCTTGTGCTGTGGGGCGAAAAGTGGCAGCATAGACATTCAGGCTTGGCTGGAGCCTGGGCTTTGAAACCCTGCGAGGGGCAGGGGTCAGAGCCCGAATGGCTACCCCCTGTGGACTGGAGCTCCACAGCACCAGCCCTGGGAGCCGGAGGCTTGCTATCGTGGGGAGAGTTTGCTGTGTTGCTGTAGCTTTGGGGAGTGACAGCTTTGTGCTCTGGAACTGCCCAGCGCCTTCCTGGGGCACCTGGGCATCAGAGCTAATAAGAATGAACTCTTTACCAGCTTTCTGAAGGAAACCTGCCCTCAGATAGCCACACATGCACGCAAGAGTTAGAGAGAGCAGGAAAGGCAATGCACTGCATGGGGCATGGATCCAGCCCCACCACCACTTCTGCATTCTGCCGCCCGGTTCCTGGAAACTGTCAACTGAGTTTAAAGACCTCCCTGACTTTAGAAAGGCTCATGCTTCACAGCCCAACCTAACTGACAGCTCCAGTCTCTCTCCTGCTTTTATAACCCCCAGGTCCCTGGTCTCCCACTCGCCACAGGACAGCCTAAAGGGGGACAATTACAAAAGGGCCCATTATTTCAAAGGGACTCTATTTATGCATTAACAATAATGTCATGCGTAAAGTGCCCCCTTATACAGGCCCGGCTCAGGGCTCCACATAGCAGAAAGGTGCCTGACAACCACTGCACCCTCATTTTGCAGAATCTGTGACAAACACAACCAAGTAGGGCTGGAAAAGAGCAGCCAGATGTAAAGGTGGGGGCGGGAGGGTTGGGATGGGGCAATAGAAGTGGCTGGGAGCCTAGTGAGGAAAATCCTTGGAGAGAAATAGGGGTTGATCTGATTGTTTATTGTGTTGAGAGAAATGTTAGCTTAATATACCCACAACCACCACTGCACACTCACCCCTTCCCTTCTTTCCTGTTTTATCTCCTGTCTTCCTCCAACAGGACCCTCCAAAACAAGCGCCTCTTTCTAGCTGCTTTCGCTGCTGTCCTAGGGAACTTCAATTTCGGGTACGCCTTGGTTTACACGTCCCCTGTGATCCCAGCCTTGGAAAGATCCAATATCCCTGCCTTGAAAATAACCCACAAGGAGGAATCCTGGTTTGGGGTAAGAAGGGGAGTTTTCCTCTGCTCCGTAGCAGGTCAACCCTCCGAGGGGGAGCGCTCTGATGGGCAGCCAAGCTACAATGCTGGGCTATAGATTCCACAGGTGACTAGACCCCAGGAAGGGCCTGATTTTCAGAGGCTGGGTCTCTGCACTTTCTGTAAATCGGGCTCCCCTTTTCAGGAGTCTCATATTGGCCCCCCCCCAAAAAGCAAGACCAGGCTGTAAGCCTCAATGACTGTGAAAGGGCAAAACGTATGTTGCTTCGGGGCGCCACTCTGTGGCTGCTGACGGAGGTGCTCTGAAGGGGAAACAGCTACCCCAGGCTCCCCAGCGGTGGGGGAGGAAATCTCCATGGCTCTGGCAGAGATACATAGGAGGGACTGACAGAGAGTTGGTAGAAAACAGCAGCTCCATCAAAGAGGGCTTTGCAAATCTAACAGTCACTGAAAGCCAGGTTCATGCGTATCAACTAGGGATGTAAAATCCCATTTAATTGGTTAAACGGTTAAACACAGCTCTCCCTCAGGGGCGTGGGTGGGGATGGGGCTAGAAGGGCCCCCGCCACAGGCAGGGGCCACTCCGGCCTGGCTGCTCCCAGCCTGCTCAGTGGCTGCTGTTTCCATGGCTCCCAGCCTCCCCACACAGGGGACCCAGCAGGGCTGGAGCAGCCTTCCACCTGCGACTGGGCTGCAGACGGGGGCTGCTCCCGGGTACCGGGTAACTGTTACCCGGAACAGTCCTGGGTAACGGTTTCACCGACTACCTGTTAACATCCCTAGTAGCAACAATGAGTGTTGCCATGCTGGTCAGTAGGGCTAAGCTGTCCCCGAATTGCTGTGGGCTGGGCCCAGAGCCATCGTGCAACTCCTCTGCGCCTTCCCTTGCAGTCCGTGTTCACGCTGGGCGCTGCCGCCGGAGGCCTCAGTGCCATGCTCCTGAATGACCGCCTGGGTCGGAAGCTGAGCATCATGGTCTCCGCTGTCCCCTCCGCTATTGGCTATGCCTTCATGGCCAGCGCCCAGGGAATCTGGATGCTGCTGCTGGGGCGACTGCTGACAGGCTACGCGGGCGGCGTGACGGCCGCCTCCATACCGGTAACGAAGCTTCAATGAGTGAACAGCTTGTAGCTGCTCTCCCTTGTCCCCTTCCTCTGGGCGGGGGGACGGGATTCGCCAGCCTCGTGAGTTAGTGCACTAAGGTTTTTCACTGCTGGAGACAGGGCACCATGTTGTCCGGGTTACCCCTGCCGGGCCATTGGAGTTGGGATGCAAAAACCAGGCCTGGCTGCTGCTGTAGCAATGAACGGCCTTCACTGGAGCATCACAGGAGAGTCAGGTGCCTGTTAGAAGCTGAGTCATGGGACAAGAGCCACCTGCCTTGCCTGGCACCAAACCAGCCCAGATCAGTGGTGCCTGTTACTCAGTGGCCACGAGGCAGTCTGTGTGCAATGAGTTTGCTGGCCTCAGTCATGTTCTGCTTGCCCTGGGTTGCCCCTCCCTGGCAATCACTGTGAAGAAGGCAAGCAGTGAATGGGCGGGCCACTGAGCTGCCGTCTTGTACGGTTGGTTCCCCTGGGGCTGGATGAGGCAGGGCGAGAGAGGAGGGGAAGTTTCTGTGCTCTGGCAAAGGAGAGAACTAAGGCCCTGAGAGCTGAGCAGCTGGCACCTGTCCGCACCGTGAGACGCGCATGCCCACATGAATAGGAACTTTGGTCTGTGCTGCTGTCTTCATTACGGTTACTTCCTCCTGCACACAGGATGCATTGACAGTAATATCAGCTCAGAGTGGCTTAAAATAGGGAAGGCAGGCATTGGGCAAGAATGAACATAATTGGGCTGTGGTCTTGCTCCATTCCTTGTCATGACAACCCAGATGACTCATTTACAGCAGGGCTTTTGTTTCCCCAGGGGCTTTTCCCACAGGGCATCCCCAGCAACATGCTGTAGAGTTTGGGGAGTGATCCACACCCACTCTGCTCCGTAACCATGGTATTACTCCCTTTCAGGTCTATATTTCCGAGATCTCCCACCCTGGGGTCAGAGGAACGTTGGGCTCCTGCCCTCAGATCATGGCTGTTCTTGGCTCCCTCATCCTGTATGCCCTGGGCAAGTACACATATCCTTTGGTATTCAGAGGGGTGGGTCAGTCCCTGAGCACACTCTGAATATATGAATGAAAAGAAGCAGAACCCAGTGAGACTTCCAGATGCCAGTGGGACCACCCAGCAATGTTCCCGCTAATCTTTTGCATCCATGTGCAGATTTTTTCCATCTGTGTGTGGAATAAATTTTATTATATGCACCAAAGCAGGTACAAATGTGCACCACGAGTAGAAACACAAAACCTAGCTGTGGGTGCTCTGCTAATCAGCTGGGAGGCAGCTGAATCCCTCCTGAGCGGCCGCACAAGTGCACACCTGACAGGGAACACTGCCACCCAGCTAAGGTCGCCCCAAGGGATGAGCGTCTGCTGCTATAGCATCTTGGCTGGATTCTATTGAGTGTTTCCCTTTCACTCTCCAGAGGAGACTGGGGAAAAGCCTGGCAGTCAGATGTGTACAAATAATGGCCACATGCCCAGTGGGGGTGGATTTGCAGCCATGACGTTGCTATTAGTGACTCGGCATAATCAAGAGTGAAGAAAGATTGTTTCCACCACTGTGCACAGCTGAGACCAGCTGACTATGAAAGGAGCCTTCTCCATATGTGTTGGGTGCTGCCAGCTGTTGGAGGCAGGCACCGCATTGGAGGGTCTAGCTAGAGCGGCTTGAAACTTTTCCACTGAAACACTTTTTCTGATGGAAAATGGCTTTTCCAAGTGGATTTTTTCCATGAACAAAATGGCCATTTTTCATCCCAAATGTTGATGTTTTTGTTGAAAAACTCAAAAAAAAAGTCCATAGCTGAAAATATTTAGGTTTTTGGTGAACACACCATGCCACCCGTTTTTGTAATTGGCTCTCCTCCCTTTTGTGGGGGGTGGGGTGGGGATCCTTTCCCCAGCAGCCCTGCCTTGAACATCCTGCTGCTGCTTCCTGCAGGCCTGAAGCTGCCCTGGCGCTGGCTGGCCGTGGCTGGGGAAGTGCCAGTTCTCACCATGATCATCCTGCTCTGCTTCATGCCCGACTCGCCCCGCTTCCTCATCTCGAAGGGGAAGGAAGCCGAGGCGCTCCAGGTCCTGCGCTGGCTCCGGGGACCCAACACAGATTTCCACCGGGAATTTGAGCAAATGAGAGAAAGCGTCTGGCACCAGGTGCAGTGGGATGGGCTGTGCTGGGAATTCAGGCTAACGAACAGAAGAACCGCAGCTCCTTTCCCCCCCTCCAGTGCCCAAGGCTGTAAGCACCACCCTGTGCCGGCATCCCTCTGGGAGAAGCAGTGCGGCCCAAGGGAGGAGGCCTCAGGACACAGGCGCTGACTCCGTGGGTGCTTTGTGGCTGGAGAACCCATGGGGAAAATTAGTAGCTTCCCCTCAAAACCCCCCCTACCCCCGGCTCCCTTCCTACTGTGCCTCTTGCCCGCTGGTCGTCCCACTGACCAACACCTCTGCCACCCTCCCATCGCATCCGGGGTGCTGCGAACAGCTGATTCGCAGCATTCAGGAAGCTCTGGGAGGGGCAGGGCTGGAGTGCACTCGGAGGAGGAAGCAGAACTGGGGTTTGGGTGAAGGGGTGAAATATGGGCAGGGCGGGGGCAGGGCAGGGGCGAAGGGTTGGGCGAACAGGGTAGAATGGAGTGAAGCAGGGGGTTGGATGAAGTCATGGAGTGGGGGGGCAGATCTGGGGCAGAAGGTGGGTCCAGCACCCCACAGTTAGAGGGGAAAACGGTGCCTCTATCCTAGGCCACCAGGGGTTCTGTTTCCAGCCCTGCTGGAGGACCTCGGGCTGTTCACTTCCCCCTCTCTACAATGGGGTATGGAGACTTCCCCACCACTGAGCGGTGCATGGAGATCCAGGAATGAAAACGCCCCAGGCGCCCTCCCCCCCCAACATTCCCCCACTCTGTTCTTTGGGTGCTGGATCTCACCCGGGAGCGCACGCACCTGTTCACCTTTCTGCTCTCTGTCCATGTGTCCAGAGCAAACGGATTTCCTGCGCAGAGATCAGGGACCCATTCATTTACAAGCCGATCCTGATCGCGGTGCTGATGAGATTCCTGCAGCAGCTCTCGGGCGTTACCCCTACCCTGGTGTATTTGCAGACGATATTTCAGAGCACCGCTGTAATATTGGTAAGTGCGAGGAGGGCCGGGGTGCTCCACCACCCTCAGTCAGATACGAACATGAAGAGTATTTTGACTTTCAGCTAAAGCCTCAGGTACTGGCCCCCACAAGCTGAACTCAACAGACCCCCCCTCCCCTTCAGAGGTGCTCTGACCCATCCTACGGCTCTTTGCGCCCGGGACTAAATATTCAAATGACTAATGATTTTGAGATGCCTTACAGGGCCTGGTTGTACAGAAGGTGTTGAGCACCCACCCGCAGAAAACCAGGCCCCTCTAAGGAGTCTCAGGGAAGGCACCAATAAATTGAGGTGCCCAAAGTCATTACTCACATCGCAAAATGTAGGCAGATGTGTCATCTTCTGTCCTTCCCCTCTCTTCCCCGCCCCAGTCATTCTGAGCCTGTAGAGCAGGGGTGGGGGACCTACAGCCCAGGGGCCGGATCTGGCCCTCAGCTTGCCTGGATCTGGCCCCTGAGGCTTAGGGGTCTCCGCTCACAGCACTGGGGAGCTGGTGCTCCAGCCCTGTGGTTCCCCCTCCCACCCAGACCCTGCACCCTCCTTCCCATCCAGCCTCCCAACCCCAGCTCGCTCCTGCACCCCACCACCCTCCCACTCCAACCAACCCACTCCTGCACCCTCCCTCCAGCCCAGGCCCCACACCCCAAGCCCACTTCCCAGCAGCTCCCTCGCACACACTGACCTCAGTTTTGGCCCCACCCGAGAGCATAGGGGGGCCCACAAAATCTACTAGCCAGAGCCCCCTCCAGGCTCTGGTGTGCAAGGGGAATGTGTGTGGGGGGGAGGGCGGGAGTTTACTTCCCACTTTTATGTGGACCCCTCTATGTCAGTGGCTCCTGACCCAAAGGAGGTTCCTCTCCCCTGCTGGGGAGGTTGCTCAGGTCATCCCCAATGGCATAACTAGTGCTGCATAGGCATGGAGGGTGGCCTGAGGCACTATGGGGCACGTGGGCACCAGTAAACATGAAGTATTTGTATTGGAGTATCGACTGGTGCTCCCCAATGCTATGTCCTCCCGTGGGGGCTGGCCAGCTTCCCCCTTCAGCCGCCTCAGTCTGCGGCATGAGTGCTGATGCCCCAGTTCCAGTCAGTTGCTTTCGCCCAGGAAAATATCCATGGCAACAGCTGGGAGCCCCCTCTCTGTGCCCTGCAGTTGGGGTGAGCAGGAAACCCCCGCTCTCCAAGTGGGAGTTTTTCCCTGGCCAAGTCAGTCCCCTGCTGTCTCACAGCCATGGCCATAAACAATGTACTCCCTCATTGGCAATGGAAATTCACTCACATAACAAGGGGGACAGAACTTGCGACCCTCAGCTCCAAAGTCACAGGCTTCTAGCATTTGGGCTAATGGCAAAATCCCTAGGAGGGCGTGTCTCTTTTGTGGGTGACAGCCCCCGCTCCCATAGAGCTGATGTTCTAGCCATCGGAGGGCAACAGCAGGATTCCAACACACGCCCCGTCATGTGGGAGTCATACGCATGCCCCTGTCATGTGGGAGCCACGCAATTAGCAGCCTCCCTTAGGTTTTCCCAGTTGCTCCTAGTTTATTGGGTCTAATTAAAGGAACCATTTTTCTGTGGCTTTCACAGAAATAGCTTTTGTTCCGTTCCAGGGCTCAGACCGACAGCGATGCAGGCAGGAACCCATACAGCCCCAGGTCTTGCTGTTGACATTCCTCCTGGGTTTTTTATTGTAGAAGCCAGAGTATGATGCAGCGATCGTAGGGGGAGTCCGCTTGGTGTCTGTGCTCATTGCTGCGTTCTCTATGGACAAAGCTGGCAGGAAAATTCTTCTCTACCTATCAGGTATGTCTAGCCCCAAATCCCACAGCGTTTTCTCTCCAAGGGCGCTCATTCATGGATGAGATGATGCAGCCATGCGGGGTCCACTCGGCTTGTTTCTCTTGGGCTACATCTAGTCTGCATATCTCTGCTGACAGAGGGATGCAAATCAAGCACTTCGGAAGTGCAAATGAGCCCAGGATTTAAATATCCCAGGCTTCATTTGCATACTCACGTTCCGATGCTGTGCCGATGAGGAGTACAGGAGCTGCTGAAAAAGCTCCCTGCTGTCTGCAAAGCCGCAGCTACACTTTACTTTCACTTTCGACACTGAGCCTGATCGGCACAGCATCAGAACGTGAGTATGCAAATGAAGCCCAGGATATTTAAATCCCGGGCTCATTTGCACTTCCGAAGTGCTTGATTTGCATCCCTCTGTCAGCAGAGGGATGCAGTCTAGACGTAGGCTTGGAGCGCCTGAGTGGATTGTGGGAGATGACACACCAACAGGTGCAATTCTGATGTGAGGCCTGGGTAAGCCGGGAGCCGTAACGTAGAACTTGGTGGCGCTTCACCGAGGGAGCTGAGAAGAAAACTAGGCCTAAGCTTTTCATTTCTTTACTCTCCCTCTCTAACAACAGCTGGGATCATGTTAGCCTCCAACCTGACCCTGGGCCTCTACATCCACTACACACCAAAGCCTTCTCACAACTCTACCCTGGCCATCATGAACGGGACCATTGTGAGCCCGGAAAGCCTTACGGCAGAGCCCTCGCGCTACGTCACCCTCATCCCCCTGGTGGCAACCATGCTCTTCATAATGGGTATGTACCAAAGGGTGGGGCTCCGCCCCAATGTAAGCCACAGTCCATATTCCAGCTACAGAGGTGTCCCTGTCGTGGACTAACCATCCTGGGCCAGCATGATAGGAGCAGGGAGGTTCCACGCCCAGGCAGGGACTGGGGCAGAAGGAAATGCTTCTGTGGAAAAAAAAACAGCCCCTCAGAGGTGTGAGCCAGGGAGGGAGCCAGCAGCACAGGCTGAATGTATTGGGCACATGAATATCGCCACCATTTTGGGGTTGCTTTGATTATTCTGAGCCTTGCCCTCAAGGGTAGGCAGCCAACAGCAGCTGGATGCAAAAATTGATTCCTCTCTGTCTCACTCGTCCTGGTAGAGTGGCCAGTTGAAACAGAAATATGAGCAAGTCGTGGGTCAGAGGTTGGCAGGGAACTTTTCCACTCCCTGCCTCCTATGGTCCTCTGCTTTTCTGATCTGTCCCTCTTCTCCCAC
Organism: Pelochelys cantorii; assembly: GCA_032595735.1. NCBI lineage: Eukaryota > Metazoa > Chordata > Testudines > Trionychidae > Pelochelys > Pelochelys cantorii. The sequence continues at coordinate 10,747,956 of CM064347.1, forward strand.
CAGGTTATGCCATGGGCTGGGGCCCCATCACCTGGTTGCTGATGTCAGAGATCCTCCCTCTGAAGGCCCGTGGTGTGGCCTCAGGCCTCTGTGTCCTCGTGAGCTGGCTCACTGCCTTTGCTCTGACCACAGTCTTCCTCCCAGTTGTGGTAGGTATAGCTAATGGCGGCAAGTGGGGTTGGCCTGATGGAGGTCTCCAGGGGTTGGTGTGGTGCTAGTTCCTCCAAGATTGCCATCCCTGAGGAGCAACATGGCAGCACACCAGCCATTCCTGGCAGGGATGAGGACGAGGGACACAAAGATGGCACCTATTTTACCCAGGCACCAGCAGCCTTGCCAGCTCACACCATTTTCTCACAGCTCACGCCCTGTTTGGTGTTGTGCTTAAAGCCACAGCTCCCGGAGTTAGGTGAGGACCAGAGAATCTCAGCTTTCTTTTGTTTTCAAAGTGTATTTCTAGCCCTTGTGATTGCAGTGCAAAGCTTAAAAACCCAACACGAGAGTGACTTTGAGACCCAGAAACCAAAAGGCAAATAGAAAGAACCTGAAAATTATTGTTATTTTTTAAATGTCATGATTTTTATGCCAATCTCTTGATTCGGGCCTTGAAAAAAAAAAGAAAAAAGAAGAAGAAACAGAAACAGAAGGGGTTGGCAATAAAAGCCTCCTCCAAAACATCATGCAGCCATGACACATGAATACTTGGTTCCCATGTTTGGCTTTCCACCGGTAGGCCTTCAAGGGGTGCATCTACACTGCACCCTGCCCTCGAAATAAGCTATGCAGTTTGAGCTACGCAAATTGTGGCGCTTATTTCAAGTTAATTTCAAAATAGCTTCTTTTGTGATGTGGTGTGGTGTGGTCCACACAGTGCCAAATTTCAAAATAACACGCTATTCCAAAATGTCCCTTACTCTTTGTGGAACGAGGTTTACAGAGATGTCGGAATAGCACACCCGTTATATTTTAAAATAACGGGCTTGTTTCAAAGAGGCAGAATAACTATTGCAGGATACTGGAAGTATCCCGAAATAGCGCCGCAGTGTAGACGTACGCTAAATGTCTTCCAAACAACGGGCAGGGTCACTGTCTCCGTTTTACCGATAGAGAAGCAGCGAGGCAGAGCCCAGGGTCACACTCCATAGCTGGAGCCCAGGGTCACGCTCCATAGACCACTGCCTATTGGCCCCTTCCATCCCAGGCACACTGAGAATATTAACCAAATAAGCCTCCCTTATTAGAGGGGAAAACTCAGGTGCAGAGAGATTAGGCGATTTGTGCAGGCCCACACACCAATTTCGAGGCTGAGTTGTGAGCAAACCTCATCTCCTGCCCCCACATACCCATGCCTTAACCCCAAGGCCATCCTTAAGTCTGTAAGAACAGCCATGCTGGGTCAGATCAATAGTCCATCTAGCCCAGTGTCCTGTCTTCTAACAGTGGCCAATGCCAGCTGCTTGAGCGTGCATCTCTGACCATCTTGGCTAATAGCCAACGATGGACCTACCCTCCATGAACTTCTCTCATTCTTTTTTGAGCCCAGTGGTGCCATTCACAACAGCCCTCAGCAATGAGTTCCACAGGTTGACTCTGCGTTGTGTTCCCCTCTATGTTGGATCTCTGAGGACACAGAGGGAAGGCGTCAACTTACCGCTTCTCTCCATTTCCTGCAGTCTTTTGCAAACACGCTCTTTCAATGTGCTCTCCGCCCCTGAGTCACGCCAGCCCTTTGTTCTCTTTTCTAGCAAGCCTTCGGCCTCGAAGTCCCATTCCTGTTCTTTGCGGTCATCTGCACCGGGAACCTCATCTTCACAGGCTGCTGTGTCCCGGAGACCAAAGGCCGGTCCCTGGAGCAAATCGAAACCTTCTTCCGGACTGGGCGGAGATCCATCATGAGGAACCATGTATGAGGCGCCTTTAGGAACCTCCACCTGCTCGCTGAGCTTTCAAAAAAACATCTGACATGCCAGGGGACTTGTGCTGCCAGAAGCAGAACCTGACATTTTCTCTATGCCCGCAAGGCCTGCAAACACCATGCATGCAGGCTCGTTGGGGACAGTCTCATTGTCTTTGAGAACCACACACTGGAATTTCACTTCCTTTTCAGGAGTCACTCAACACTATTCTCAGGGGTCTCCGAGCAGCACGATAGTGGTAGGTAACCTACCGCCCGCGAGCCATATGGCCCGTCAGGGTTCTACGTGAGGCCTGCCAGCCATTTTTTGTTTACTGTTGCCCACGTGCAGGGTTGCTAGATTCTGCTGATTTCCATCCGCATAGTTTTTTTCCTACTGGCATTACTAAAGTCACACGCATATAAAGCCAGGGCACGTGAGGTGGGGGCTGATTGCTCATAGCACTCACTGTGAGAGCCGGGCGCTCCCTCTGCCTCCAATCGCAATGCTGCCATGGTTCAGTCGGTACCCCGCAAATTCTAGGTACCCAGCGCAGCCCCTGCCTGTGGCGGGAGAATGGGAGGGGGTCTTCCAGCCCAGCAGCAGGTGTGGGGGCTACTCCAGCCAGGCTGGAACCCCCTTTCCCCCTCCCCACACACACACTTCCCCCCTTTTAATTGATTAACCAATAAAACAATGTTTAGCCAGTTCACTAATTAAAAGGAATTTTACATCCCTATGAGGTGCAGACACTATTTTCGCTGTGGTTGCTGGCAGGTCAGTCTCCTTCTCTCGCCAGCGACTGTTCTAACAGAAAGTGCGTGAGAGTTGGTTTTCTTCCCATGTTCTGCCAGTGAATCAGGCAGGGGAATGCCTCTCTGGGAGACCTGCTGGCCCTCTCCTCTTGGAGATCTCAGCTACTCATGGTTAGCAGCATTTGCCCACCGCCACCCTCCGCAAAATCAGCACAGGGCAACCCAGCCTCTTGCAGGCTGACGGTCTCACTCTAGCACTAGCCAGGACCCACACTGTCCCTGGGGTAAACATAGCCCTGCAAGTAGATTCTGAACAGCTGCCCAAACCCTAGGGGCTCAGCGTTTCCAGAACATCAAAGGCTCAGGGTTTGGAGTGATGGTCCAGCCCCACAAATGCTGTCCCAGCATGACTGCTCCCTTGCATGCCTACGACACCTCAATGCACTTAACTGGAAGCAGTGGGATGAAATGAATAAATGGTACATTTGGGCTGGATGTCAGGAAAGGTTTCCTAATACTGAGACCTCCGATATTAGCCTGGAGAACGGTCCCCCCAGGTACTGAGGGCTCCCCCATCAGACAAGTGATTTCAAAGTGCATGGGACACACGAGCAGAAGGCAGAGATGGGTCAGAACCGGAACTCCAGCTCCAAACTCCTCCGGACGTCAGGAAATTTCAGATCAAGATCCAAACTTTGCCGCTCAGGCTCAGCTCTACCGTGCACTGGCTAGGGATTGACAAAGTGCGACCAAGCACTATGCGGGTTCCCCACATCTCTCAGTTGAGTCATGGATGCTCAGCACTATTGGAAGCCCTGCCCAAGACTTCTTCCATCTCCAGTGCAGATGGACTAAGTCCTGAAGTCTTTGAAAGTCTCATTGAAGCCCTTGGGCATTTTGCCTGAGCAAAGGGTGAGCGGAGACAGAGTAAGAACCTCAGGGTTGGCCTAAGAGAGTTCTGAGTATAAAACTGGGAAGGGCAGTGATCCTGTGGAATGCCTGATCAGAAGATGCTGTGAAAGCCACAACTATAACAAGGCTCAAAAAAGACCTCGGTAAGTTCATGGAGGATAGGTCCATCAAAGGCTCTTAGCCAGGATGGACAGGGATGGTGTCTGTAACCTCTTTGCCAGAAGCTGGGAATGGGGGAGAGATCACTTGATGATGACCTGTTCTGCTCACTCCCTCAATGGCACCTGGCATTGGCCACCGTCAGAAGACAAGACACTGGGCTAGATGGATCTACACAGCATCAAATTTCTCAATAACCACTATTCCGAAACATCCCTTACTCCTCGTGGAATGAGGTGTACAGGGACATCAGAATAGCTGTTACATTTTGAAATAACGGGCTTGCTGTGAAGACACGGGATAGCTATTTCGGGATACTCCAGTATCCCGAAATAGCGTTGCAGTGTAGACATAGCCTTGGTCTGAACCAGTATGGCCGTTCTGATGTCAGGTTTGTTATTGGTTTGTTATTTATAATGAGACCTTACTCTTTGACAGAGGCTTCTTTTCCTTCAAACCATGGGTGGGCAAAAGGGCCTCCGTGGGCCAGATGCGGCCCGCCAAGCAAGTTGATCTGGCCCGTGGAGGCCCTGCCGCTCCCCCAGTCCCCAGGCCAATCAGGGCCTAGGGGCGGGGGGAAGTGCGTGAAGTCTCCTTCCACCTTGCAAGGGGCGCAGCACTTAGAGTCAACCACCAACTGAGCAGCAGCTGGCAGTTGACTTTAAGCACGGCGCTCCCTTGCAGGGTGGGGACAGGGAGCAAGAGACTTCATGTGCTCCCCCTCTCCAGACCCGAATTGACCTGGGGGCAGCAGGGGGAGCACGCAAAGTCTCCTCCCACCGCCAGAGGCATGGGTACCTTGAGGGAACCACCAGCTGTTCAGAACAGCTGGTGGTTCTTCAGGGAGGGGGAGAGACTTTGCATGCTCCCCATCCTGCAGACCAATCGGGGTCTGTGGGTGGGAAAGCACGGAAGTGTCCTGGCCCCGCCTCTTCTGCCTGAGGCCCCGCCCCTTCTGTGGCAGCCTGGGGCCACTTTAAAAATTTCTGAAGTGGCCCCCGGTCAAAAATTATTGCTCACCCCTGCTTTAAACCCAAACAGTCAATATTTTGCTATTAAGTTGAAAATCTCAGAAATCACAAAGGCTCTTTCCAGAGGTAGAATGGTCTTTTATTCACTGCATACGCAAAGAAGCAATTAGCCTTACAAAACCAGCACTCGCTGTCTTCTAGAGCAGCAGGGCCTGGGTACAGAGTATAAATGAAGTTTCAAGTTTTCCCTTTAAATGCCCAGTGTAAAATTGTCCCAGATAAAAGCCGAGCTTGCAGAGGCAGGGCTGTCCCTTTTATGTGAATAAAATAGATAAGAGATTTGTAACTTTACTGTGCACATGGGGAAAAGAACTGGCCAGATGGCCCTGTGCCTGCTGGGACACTAACTTTGGAGTGCCCATTGGCACCCAGGACTTGTGTCACTGGTCCGCAATGCCACGCTCTTTGCAGCCGATTCATTCCCATCTCTCTGTAACTTGCGCATTAAACAGCCTCCTTCCCTTCGGTCGGTTCTCTCCGGTGAGGCCTTTCCAGCGGGAGCCAGCACACAGCGAACACAAAGGGCTGTAAAGACCCCTTGAAACATGGCCCTTTCACCTACATATCTTCAGCATCTGAACGGTTAGCATCAGGGCTGGACCGAAACTGCAAACTTGCTGTAACTTCATCTATGCTTGTACACCGCCAGACCTGCTGACTCCGCTCAGCAAGTACTATTAATAACCACCCAGCACGGGGAACGAGTCTACACACTACTGTACTCCTAATTGTAATTTAAGGGTCTTATCTACACCCCCAAAAGTAATTGCTTATCCATGCTAGGAGCTGAGGCAGGCTAACTACACCCACAACTGGTGCTACTCCTAAAAGCCCTTGATGTGGCATGGCTAACACTGAATTCAGCCGCCTGGAGGGCTGCTAGCCTGCTGACGTCTAGGATCATGATAACATTTACCAAGGGGTCCTCTGCAGCATGGACAAGCTCTTGGGCTTTAAGGCCCACGTTCCCAAAAGTGTCCGCTCAGTTTGGTCGCCCCACATGAAACACGCCAGCCCCAAAGTCAGTGGGAGATCAGCACTTCTGGAAATCAACGTGCCTTGAGTCATCCAAATGTAGCAGACACTTGCACCATCTGGCCAAAGGTCTCAACTCCATCCTTCCAGAAACCTCACTGCGGCCCCGATTCACACACTTAGCTCTAAGCACATTCTCAAGGCTCCTTGAAGTCAGTGGAGCGGCAGCCCACACTGAAGGGCTTTGCTGAACTGGGGCCTGCCCCCAGCCACTGGGGCTCAGAGCACAGGAGGAGCCGAAATCAAAGGTCTCCTGAAGCAGGGCGACTTTGGCCATTGACACCAACGGAAGCAAGATCCGACCCTGCAAACTGACCCATCTTAGTAAACGCTTTAAAGGGCAAAAGGGGCTCAGAGGCTGCTGTCACGGGGAGAGCCCCGGACTGATAAAAATCTAGGCACAGGGTGATTAAAGCTCTTGGCTGCTTCACTGACTTACTTGTGGGGGTGTAGGTCGGACGCGCTTGCTATTCTAGCACATCTGCTCTGCATTTCATCTCCTTTTATTCAGGCTAGTGCATAACTACTCACAGAACAACGCGCTCGCCTCTCAGACATGCCAGCAGCTCTGAGCTTTGCCCTGCGATAGCCTTCTGCTGAAAGCTCGTCTGACTTCACCAAACCCCATTGGATTCAATGCTGCAAATGTCCCTTTCGCTCACAGGGAAATCACACATTGGGGTTGTTGTTGTTTTTAAATCTACTAAAACTATTGCATAGGAACACTGCCCAGACAGCTCACAGGACAGGCCCGCTGTCACGCGACAGGCCCCCCCCCACCAGTCTCATTCTGAGGTATCCTTGAAACACAGAGACATTGTACATTATCCATGCCATGAAGGTCCCGTTGACATTAGTGGTGTAAATTACCCAGCATGCCATGCACCCTGGTAATACAAATAGCACAGAGTGTCAATGCTCTCTGTGCGGGAAGATCTACTGTACAGTAACACGACTCCCACACGGAGCTAGTGGCTCAAAACTGGGACCAGACCGTTTATTAAACTCAGTGGCCTCTGGGTTTGACAAGTCACATCCCATGTTTCAAAAGGGGGTGAATTAAAGCGATGGAGAGGAGGTACTAAAACCCTAGAGTACATCTACACTGCACGGCTATTTCGGGTTACCAGAGGTACCCCAAAATAGCTACTCTGCATCTACACAAGCCACCTGTTATTTTGAAATAATTTTCAAAATAACGGGCACGCTATTTCACCATCCTGGTAAACCTCATTGCACAAGGGATAAGGGATGGTTCGAAATAGCGCATTATTTTGAAATTTGGTGCACTGTAGACGTGCCAAAGTTCAAAATAAGCTATTCCGAAATAGTTTTGAAATAAGATACACAATTTGCATAGCGCAAATGGCATATCTTATTTTGAATTTAGGGTGCAGTGTAGATGCACCCGGAGAGAGAGGGGGCTCCCAACAAAATGGCAGATTGAGCTGCAGGGACATACGCCTGTCTGAGTCTTTCCGCCTGTCTGTACAATAAACCCCAGGCTAGATTCTCAGCTGGTGTCAGTCAGCATAGCTCCTTTGACTTTAACAGAGCGACGCCTATTTACACCAGCTGAGGCTTTGGGTGTGTCTAGACTACAGGATTTTGTCGACAAAAGTGGACTTTTGTCGACAAAACTATACCTGAGTCTACACTGCTGCCGAGTCCTGTCGACATAACGTTGACCGAACTCAGCAGTTTTGTCGACGGCTGTAAACCTCATTCTACGAGGAATAACGCCTTTTGTCAACAGAATTCTGTCGACAGAAGGTGTTATTGCATCTACACTGTCCTTTGCGTCTACACCGTCATGTCGACAAAGCGGCTTGCTTTGTTGACAGAACTGGATGTAGTCTAGCTGCTCTTTGTCGACAGAACTTCTGTCAACAAAAGCCTGTAGTCTACACGTAGCCTTTGCCCCCAGTAACCTTAGGAAGCACCATCAGTTCTCTCTACATCAGTGGTTTTCAAACGAGGGGTCGTGACCCAGGACTGGGTGGTGGAATTTTGGGTCCTGGGTCTTGTTGCTGCAGGGGGATCAGGTGAGCAGTGCCGGCACTAAGACAGCTCCCTGCCTGGCCTGGCACCACAGCCTGCGCTGCGCCCCAGAAGCAGCCGGCAATAGGCCCGGCTCCTGGGGGGGGGGGGGGGTGCGCAGGGCTCTGTGCACGGTCCCTGCCCCAAGCACTAGCTCCGCTCTCCCATTGGCTAGGAACCTGCTGCTGGCTGCTTCTGGGGCACCGCGTGGTCTGGGGTGCCCAGGAGAGGCAGGAAGCTGCCTTAGACCCCCCCCCCCCGCACTGCTGATCAGGAGCTGCTCAAGGTAAGCTCCTCCGGCCCTAGCTCTGACCACCTCCCCTCCCCCCCCCCCCCGAGCCAGAGCCCCCTCCAACACCGAAAAGCTCTCATCCTCAACCCCACCCCGGAGCCCACACTCTAGTCCATGGGTGGGCAAACAGGCCTGCCACTAACCCTGCCCCCAGGCCAATTAGGGCCTGGGGGTGGGGAGTGCGCGAAGTTTCCTTTGCTCTGCCCCGGCCCTGCGAGCAGCGTGCGGTGCTTAGAAGCACCACGTACTCCTGGCAGGGCAGGAGGCAGCTACACATGCTCCCCCGCCCCCCCGGCCCTGACTGGCCTGCGGGCAGGGGAGCATGGGAAGCCTCCTCCCACGCCAGGGGCATGGGCACCTAGGGGAAACCTGGGGCGGCGGCAAAGGTGCTCCCCCACCAATCATGGTCTGGGGGTGGGGAACCCGGAAGTGTCTTGTCCCCACCCCTTCTGCTTGAGGCCCCACCCCTTCTGGTGCAGCCCAAGGCCAACATTTTTGAAGTGGCCCCCGGCAAAAAATTATTGACCACCCCCGCTCTAGTCAAATTATGTTGGGTCGCAGGGATCAACAATTTTCTTCAACTGGGTCAGGAGAAAAAAAAGTTTGAAAACCGCTGCTCTACAGCCCACAGCCCAATGCATTTCCAGCAAAATACAACCAGCCGTCTGTTTTTCCTCACTGCCCGGCCCAACCCTGCTCCTGCTGAGCTCAGGGGGCACTTTGCCAGTGACCTGTGCTAGCCACAACTGTGTCGGAGTTGGTTCGTGGTTAACATAGGCTCAGCCCTACTGGGGAAAAGGATAGTGTCAAACACCAACTCTGCTGCTGGAAAGCAACAGGTTAGCTGGCTGTAAATCCTGTGACACACAGCCCCGGACTCTCAAGCTGCAATAGTAGTTCAGAGCATTTTCTTACAATAGCTAGGGCTTCTCCCTGTGCCCGGAGAGAGAGAGAAACCTGAAATGAAACATTCCCTTGAACTACAGTGAAGCACTGTCCTGTTAACTAGTGTTTCGTCTGTGTCTGGTGAGGACTGTCCCAGCAGACGTACTTAAATACCCCCCAAAATAAATTATTCTTCCACTCCCCAAGCAGAACAAAAAGCCCCGGTGTAAAACAAAGCACTAAATTCAGTGTCAAGCTATGATCAGAAGAGAGAAATGGCAGAGAACACTACAGGGAGCAAGTGTAGCTGTTGAGACTACGGGAAACTCAATTTGGGGAATGATCCACCCCCTACAGAAGAGACTCAAACAGGCAATGCAGTCCGCGCATTGCTCGCAAAGCCTGTTATACACAGGTAGCAGGTTCTGAAGCCCATCCGGTACACAAAACTGGTGAATGTGGATTTGAGCCTGCACCACTGATCCCAATGGGAGTTGCTACACAGGAGCAGGATCAGAGCCCACGTATCCAAGTGAAAAGCAAGTAGGATGCATGATAATTACTAAAGAGCATTTTTTTTCCCTGCCAGGAAGATCCCCCAAAATTGCACCACCAAGAATCTTCAAGCCATGCTCTAAAATGTAGCCAGCTCTGGGGTAGAACCCAGCAGCAGTTTAACAGCGCACAGCAACAGGGTAAAACAGGAAGTGACGAATAACTGAATTCATTTGATTACCCCTGTAGGATGGGGAAGACCTCTCAAGCGCAGTGTCCAGTTATAGCAAGTTAAAACCCACCGTGCTATGATGCTGCCTTTGTCTTCTGTGAGCTAAGAACCACATTTGGCTCCCTGCTAATCCAGTGTCACTCCAGAGTCAGTCGCTGAGCTCAGTGGAATAAGTCTGGATTACTCTGGTGTAGCAGGGAGCCGAGTTTGGGCTTCACATTCCAAGGTACCAGGTGAGAGCCACTAATGTTATTTTTATCTGCATTGTGGCTAGAGGCTCTGGGACAGGATGGGGCCTTTACAGTTTAAAGGGTAATCAAGCCATCACAGAGCATGCTATGGGAGGCAACAGCTGCGCACGGAAGGCAGTGTCTAACTGGAGTAGCCAAAGGGTCCATTTACGAGCAATGTCTCTTTAAAGCAGCAGCCACTTGGGATATAAACGCTAACAAGGGGAGAACAATGTGGGCTGGTTAATGGCCATGCTGCTGAGTGCCTTGAATGCACCTGACTCTGGTGCAAGAGCGTCACAGCCCGCCATGCTACCTTCTCAGGGACACGTGATGACAGGGCAGGGGTGGGCGGGTGTAAGAGTGTGATGGAACAGGGCAGAATCCCCACTGAGTTGGTTCATCTTAGAGCAGGGGTGGCCAACCCATTACAGATGAAGAGCCAAAATACTGGTGGATACAGCACAAAGAGCCGAGGGAAAAAAGTTGTTGAGGAAAAAAAAAAAAGCAAGCCCCCCGGCTGCCGTTTGGTCAAGCCTTTTAAGGGTGGCCATTTTGAAGGTGACCATTTTGAAATCTGCACCAGCGTCCCATGCAGACAGAAATACGCTGCCCCTTTCGGAGCCCCGAGTGCAGGAGCCGCAATTTTTTCTTTGAAGAGCCGCATGCGGCTCACGAGCCGCGGGTTGGTCACCCCGATCTTAGAGCTTCTCAGAAAACTTTACCAGGAGGATGCAGCGTGGAATGCTTCCCGGATGGGAGGCATCCCACGGCTTGCAGGGGAAAGCTTGCAACCTGCCCATGCAGCAATAATATGGGTGGCTGCAAGCCACCTGCTTTTTTCGCATGGGCCTATATACGAATGTTGGGGCAGGACAGGAAAAAAAAGAGGACAGGATCCTGCGTGGAGAGGCCGTAAGAGCAAGAGCACCGAAGGAGGTTTAAGACTCCAAATCAGAATCTGAGCACCTGAGTAAGGGACCTTCCTTCATGCCAGTTCCCGCATATCACAGTTTAAAGGGGCAGGACGAGCAAAATCCTGCTCAGCTGCAGGAACGTTGCCCTCATTGCCGCAGAGGATAAGAAACTCTAACTCCCCTTTTCTGCCAGCGAAAGGGTGAGTGGTAACAGGAAAAGGGGGAAATCCTTATGAAGCTGAGGAGCGGATCCGGCTCAAATCCTCTTAACAATGCAGCCGCTGCCTGCAGCTATACCAGAGCCATGGGGAGGCCGTGCTTTCTGTGCATTAGGACTTGATCCAAAATCCAGTCAAGAGCACGGGAGTCTCTCCATTAACTTCTGTGGCCTTCAGAGCAAGTCTCCAGAGGGTTTGTTATTGCCTTAAATTACTTTTGTGCTGTCTCGGGGGTTTTGCTACACGGCAGTAATTCCTGACTTAGCTGCCCCTGATCTATAACTCTAAACTAAAGCAACACAAAGGATCAATTAGTTCCTAACTCAGTCCATTCCGGCATCTGTATTAGATCATAAGTCCCTACATTAGCAAACTACACCCTTAAAATCGGCATCACAGAGCAGCACTAAAGACCTGAAATGCACAAAAAGCCAGACTTTAACTGTCAGGGCCAATGGGCACCCATCCAGTCACCTCACTGGGAACTGGCTGAACAGTGCACTCTGGAAAGGGAGGAAAGCATCTCAGCTGGGAGGGTAGGAGCTTGCCTTGTGTTCCTAATTCACCTTTCAGAAGCCAAGTATCCATAATGCAGGGCTCCTGAGCTTCTGTGATGGGTACATCTTCCATCTCTTCTCAGGCAATTCCCAGACGACGTTCCCTCTAATCTTTTCCCTCCACGTGCAGATTTTTTCCATCAATGTGCAGAATAATTTTATGTGCACCGAGACATGTGTGAATGAGCACCACCGGCAGAAATCAAACCTAGCTGTAAGTGCTGTGCTAATCAGCTGGGCAGCATCTGAATATTTTCTGAGCGGCCATACAAGTGCCCAGCTTACAAGGAACACTGTTCCCAGAGTAGCCAGCCAAGTGAAATCCTGGCCTGTCACATGTTCTCCAGCAAAACCCCAGGATCTTGCTGGGTAGGAATGGGTCGGTCCTACCAGCTTGTCAAGCAGCACTCGAAGAGTCAGCTGAGATTTAAGTCACAGACACCTGGTTTTTCAGATCTTTGGTGCTGGGTATCATCTAGGCTGGGCAGGGCAACTAATCACATAACACGGTTCCTCCCCTTGAAACCTGTATCTTCTAGTTGCAATGTGCAAGACTCACAGCCTGCGATTCCTCCATTTGGGGATCTTTCAAGGTGATTTTGGAGAGCCAGGTGTTGCCCCCTGCCCCTTGGAATTGTAGTGTTTGGAAAGTTCACCAAGGAATTGATAGAAGAGTTGATCAGTTTCACATCAGAATGGGTTTCCACTGCATTTGAAAAGTTTCCGTGCCAGGAGGAGGTGGCTCCAAAGGAAGGCACCTGGGGCGAGGGGGAATTCTACAGCGCCTGCCCTTCCAGAGTCCCTGTGAGTTTCTCCTCGTCCGTTTGCTTCTGCTGCTGCTGGATTCTTGCATAGGAAATGGCATCCCCTCTGCAGAGAGAAGGGACAGCATTAGAACGCAAGCCATGTGAGGTCAGGACTGTTCGGTGCGTGTGCTGATCCAGAGCGGGGCCTCCTGGTGCTACTGGAATACAAAGAGTAAATAATAACTGCGGTGAAACACTCACCAGTCCGCAAGGTACGACGGGCAGGAGGAGGATTGGGAATGAAAGGAAGGATCCATTATGGCAGAGGTGGGGAACCTCAGGCCCGGGGGACGGATGTAGCTCCCGGCTTCCTTGGATCCAGCCCTCAAGGCTCAAGGCTCCCTTGCCAGCGTTGGGGAGATTGAGCTAGCACTCCTGTCCCCTCCCCCCTGCAGAGCTAGAGCACACAAAATCAACTAGCCTGGGCCCCACTAAGCTCTGGTATGGGAGGGGATGTGGGGAGGGTCTTTCTCCTTCTCAGTCAGGGGACACATCAGTGAGGATTTTTTTGTTTTGTTTTTTTGTTTCTCACTTGTGTGCAGCCCCCGACTGATTTTTCTGAGTAGCGCAAATTGCGTAGCTTATTTCGAGGTAAAGGTGCTCTGTAGACGCACCCTGTGTCTCGTAGGCTACGTCTAGGCTGCGGCGCTATTTCAGAACTGGGGCGCTATTCCTGTGTCCCCGCAACCCTCATTCCACAAGGGTTAAGGGACTTTTTGGAATAGCGCTTTATTTAGAAATGACCTCAAAATAAGCTACACAATTTGTGTAAATTGTGTAGCTTATTTCGAGGTGAGGTGCTATGTAGATACACCCCTAGTGTGCTCAGAAAGACATTTGCTTTAAGATTTGCCCCCAAATCCTGCTACACAAACTGTCTGCATGAACCGTGACAGCTGCAGGTACAATCATACACCACCCACGCAGGGCCCAGCTTCAGCGCACACGGACGGCCCAGCAGCCCCGCTGAGGCACAGGGAGGCAGGGTCACCCCTGTACTCGGTGTGGAAGAAAGCACGTCCTCCCTTACTTTTTGCCCAGCGCCGACAGGCCGTACAGCACCCCTGTTGCAAAAGCAATCGCATTTCCCAGGAACGTGGTCAGCGTCAGACTGAGTATGACTGGAAAGACGGCCATCCTGAGAGAGAGAGAGACGACGTCAGCCATGAAACAAGCCCCTGTGTGGCAAATTCCTGCCCTGGGAAGGTAATGAAGGGTTCCCAGGACTCTGTTTCCGCACAAGGATTTCTTTAGGCCACTTGGTGTCAATAGCACCCATCACATCCATGTCTCCTCCATCCCAACAGCAATCCAACTACCAACACTGCCCAATACTTACATCAGAGCCACGCCTGGGAGGCTCCAAAGGGGTAAAGAAAAAGCTCTGACAAACGCTAGAGCAAACAAGCACTACCCGTTACTCACCTTTTGCCAAAGGCAGAAAAGGGAGGCTGAGGGCTACACCCTGCACCTGCTTTCCAGTGACTCATGCTTCCTCCAGGTCCCAAGCTGTACACAAGATAGAGCTGGTATTTCCAGGGTCACTACATCTTTAACCCAGACAATTCTTTTTATTTTAGTCTTTTAGTCATGCTTTAAGCCTGCAGCTCATGCGAATGTTCAAACTTAGACCCATAATTAAGGGTCTACCAAATACGCAGCCAGGAAAATCATGTCATGGACTGCGAAATCTGGTCTCTAGATGCCCAATTGTGAAGGAAGAGCGGAGAGCAGTGGCGGCTGCCTTACTGGCCAGCTCTGAAGGCAGAGTGGCCAGCCAGCAGCAGTGGAGATGGAGGGGTGGCATGGTATTGCAATACCAGGCCACCCTCGCTTTTGAAAAAAAAAAACCAACAACATGGTTCTGGGATGCATTAACAGGAGTGTTGTGAGCAAGACACGAGAAGTCATTCTTCCGTTCTACTCTGTGCTGATTAGACCTCAGTTGGGGTATTGTGTCTAGTTCTGGACACCTCATTTCAAGAAAGATGTCCAGAAATTAGAGAGGGTCCAGAGAAGAGCAACAAAAATGATTAAAGGTGTAGAAAACATGAGCTATGAGGGAAGGCTGAAAGAACTGGGCTTGTTAAGTTTAGAAAAGAGAAGACTGAGAGGGAAAATGACAGTGGTTTTCAAGTACCTAAAAGGCTGTTACAAGGAGGAGGGAGAAAAATTGTTCTCCTTGGCCTCTGATGACAGGACAAGAAGCAATGGGCTTAAACTGCAGCAAGGGAGGTTTAGGTTGGACATTAGGAAAAACTTCCTAACTGTCAGGGTGGTTAGACACTGGAATAGGTTGCCTAGGGGGGTTGTGGAATCTCCATCTCTGGAGATATTTAAGAGCAGGTTGGATAGACACCTATCAGGGATGATCTAGATGGTGCTTGGTCCTGCCGTGAGGGCAGGGGCCTGGACTTGAGGTTCCTTCTAGTGCTATTCAGAGAGGGGCAAGCAGCCAGCAGCTACTTCTCTCTGCCCAGCCAGCTATGAAGGCAAAGTAGGGAGTGGCAGCTGCTGCGTGGCGCCCAGCTTGGAAGGCAGTGCCACCTGCCAGCAGCAGCAGAAAAGTGAGGGTGGCCATACCATAACCCCCTAATAGTCTTGAGACCTCCTCTTAGGTCTGGGCCCCTGTGAAGAAGCACAGTCACAGAATTTGCTATTGAGGCCATGACCTACCCACAAAAATTGGGGGATTCCTCCACAATTTCAGTAGACCCCTACCCAATGCAGGAGACATAAGAACGGCCAGATTGGGTCAGACCAAAGGTCCATCTCGCCCAGTATCCTGTCTGCCAACAGCAGCCAATACTAGGTGCCCCCAGAGGGAATGAAAAGGGAATCAGGTGATCCAACCTCTGTCCTCCATTCCCAGCCTCTGACAAGCAGAAGCTAGGGCAGGGGTGAGCAATGATTTTTGGTTGGGGGGGACACTCCAAGATTTTGGTAAGTGGTCAAGGACTGCAGTTTTCTGTGGAGGGGGTATGGGGTCTAGGATGGATGTTGGGTGCAGAGGGGCGCACGGGGTAAGGCACTGGGGTGCAGGAGATGGTGTGAGGTCTGAGAGGGAGTTTTGGTGGAGGAGGGGGTTGTGACCTGGGTCAGGGGATTGAGGTGTAGGGTCAGGGAGGGAGTGGGGGTGCAGGAGAGGATTCTGGCATGGGGGAGGGGTGTAGGAAGGGTGCAGGGGCTGGGAGGGAGTAGTGTCCTGGGGCAGGAGAGAGTGCAGAGGATTTGGAAGGTGACCTGGGGGAGGGAGTTGGGGAGCAGGAGGCGCTGGGGTGCCGGAGGCAGGTTTCGGCTGGGAGGCGCTTACCTAAGCATCTCCCAGCCAGCAGCCCTGCAGCACCCCAAGGCAGGCCGACAGGCTCAAGCTAGCTCGCTAAGAATACCAGCGTGGATGCTGCAGCATGGACAGTGGCCCAGGCTAACCACCCAAGTCCAAGCCTGCCTGACTCCCTGGGCTCCAGCTCAGGTCCACACTGCTCCGTTGAGTGTGTGAGTTTGAGCAAAGCCAGCGTGTCTCTCTGCCTGGGCTGGGAGACTGGCTTTCAGGTGCAGTGCAGTCGTACCCCGAGAGTTCAAGGCCAAGAGAGACCAGGTCAGCCCATATGTCACAGGCCACCAATGTTGCCCAGCACCTGGACACCAAACCCACCAGGTCAAAGTCCACTAACCCGTCCATTCAACCCTCTGCCAGCCCCAGCCCCCAGCTGGAGCCGGGCATCCCTCCTTACCCACAGTAGAAGGCAGCTTTTTGCCAGGGCCGCAGCTTGTCTGCTCGCGCAGACACCGCGTTTGCAAACTCGATAAACTGGCAGCAGAACGGCGCTTCGCACAGGAACAGGATAAAGGCGTTTAACCTTCAACAGAGAGCAGAGAGAGTTAACCCCTCGGGACGCTCCGGAGAGGGAGCTCGAGTCTCGCAGTCGGGATCCCAGTCACACGTCGACCAATAATCCAGACCGCTCCGATTCTTAGCCGTCAGATTTTATTAACAGGGGCCAGATTCTGCCTCCTCCTCTGCTGCCGTGGCCAACAGGCCCATTGAACTGGCCACATGGGACTCCTCCTTCCAGACAGGGGCTCCTGGCTGGCATGGAGCCAGTGTAGTGCGCTCCAGCAGTCCTGAGTCAGGGGAATGGCCCTGGAGGACCAAGCTCGGCAGGGTAAGTTAGAGCTGCCACCGCCCTTTAGCAACACAGAGCATGGGGCTAACACAACCAAGGATCCTGCCCTCACA
Organism: Pelochelys cantorii; assembly: GCA_032595735.1. Lineage (NCBI taxonomy): Eukaryota > Metazoa > Chordata > Testudines > Trionychidae > Pelochelys > Pelochelys cantorii. The sequence goes on from CM064347.1 coordinate 10,764,655, forward strand.
GCCTAGCTCAGCAGGGATGCAAATGGAGGTGTAAGAAGGGGCAGCGGATGAAGGCCCAGCTGGGGAAGGCAGCCAAACCCCGCCCCTTCTGTGCAAAGCCACACCCTTTCTCCCCAGACCATGCCCCTTCCCAACCTTTCCCCCCCCAGCCAAAGCCCGCCCAACCCAAGCTGCCGCACTGCATGACCCCAAACTTCCCCGGCCGCAGGGCAGCCAGGCTGTTGGGCAGCACAGCCCCAGCCCTCCCTGGCTGCTGGAGAGATGTGTCACGTGGCCCCAGCCCCTCCCGGGCGGCTGGGTAGGGAAGGCAGTTGTGGGAAGGCAATGCCTTGCCTCCATTACCTGCCGCCCAGAGTGTAAGTTACATGTAGAGCGTAGGCTGGTCCAAACAGGGTGGAAATACCCAATCCACATGCCCTTGGCCTTACACTCCCCCTTTATTCTCCTGCTGCGCGCCCCTTCCCCAAGTAGCACGTGACACTTTACTGCTGACTCCCCACTTGGCCAGTTTAGTTCACCAGTATCCCCCACAGCAGCTACTTCAAGCTGCATCCGGCTGAAGCCTTGCTGGGGAGACCTACGGGGAGCGCCAGGATTCGCACTCGAGCTTCACAGCCCTGGGTGGGGTCTGCAACCCGGGCCCTGCAGGAAGGAGCCCTGATTTTTGGCATGCAGGATGCCCCTGTGTTGTTCTGGATGAGGGATGTGAAAGTGTGACCATGTCTACGGTGAACCAACGAGCCTGGGCTCATTGGTTAACATGCACAGTGACATGCAGTCTCCCCTCCTCCCTTCCACACGGCTAGCTCTGTATCAGAAGCAGCAGCATGGCAGTGGTGGGGGGGGGGGCAAGGCTGGAGCCAGTTCTTACACTCCCTGCATGCACCGCCTCTCGGGGAGTTGCCCCCCCATACATGTAACCACTGAAATGTTCAATGGTTACAAGCAGGAGTGGCAGGTAGGCGAGGCAGGGGAAGGCGTTGCCTTCCCAAACCGCCAGGCATGGCCCCGCCCACACTCTGCCCCCAGAACGCCAGCTGTAGGGGTACTTGGGGTGAAGTGTTGCTGCCCCCAGAGCCCGCCCTCTCAGTGCTCTGGGGCCTGGGACAGCCTGCCCTCCTCCTTCCCCGTGATGTAGGGGGGCGGGGCTTGGGCAGAAGGGGCGGGTTTAGGCTTGCCTACCCCCAGCCCTACCTTCGCCCACCGCCCATGGTCACACATTTACTTAAATAAATGCATTTTTACATCCCCGTTCTGGATGAGGTCAGGAGAGGAAGGAAGGCAGATCGGGGAGGTTCAGCACACTAGGCTCACCCCTGCAGCCTCACACATCAGTGGGGGCAGAGGCCCTCACGGCCACGAGCCAGACCACACGCCCTCTCTTGCAGCAGCGGCGGCCATTTCAAAACCGCGAGGGCCGAGTTCTGTGCCCACAGAGCTCAGCTCAACTGCCCACCGCTGCCAAATGCGGAGTCGAACCGCGAGCCCAGCAGCGCTGGCGCCGAGAAGCAGGAACGAGGCACTTACATCATCCACACGCCGGCCGCGATGTTCAGGGGGTTGATGGTCACGCAGTTCCAAAGGCCAGCCAGGGCACAGGCTTAAAAGCAAAGAGACTGATTTTAATTCATGTGAAAAACAAACCACAAAGCCCATAGAAGCGGCAGAAGCGAGTGGACTGGGCCAAGCCAGGCAAGTAGATCTGGGTGTGAATCCCAGCTCTGTTGCTGACTTGCTGCGTGACCTTGAGCAAGTCTATGCACTGTCCTTATTCAGCCTGTATCAACCTCGCCAGTAGGGTTGCCAGATGGTTTCAGAAAAAATAAAGAACAAAAAAACAAAAACAAAAACAACACACCAGGAAAAAGTTTGTTGAGCAAAAAAAATCCACCACCACCACCACGGCCCCTTTAAAACCCACGTGGTGAGGCTTTTTGGCCCTAACAGGCTGCTGGAGGCCGCCCACCACCTTGCCTCCCTGCGCCAAGCCGGACAGCTCCCGGGTTGCCAGGCTGCCTCCGTATTGAGCCAGACAGCCCGGGATTTTTGTCTCCTGGCCAGGAAAAAAAAATCAGAAAGTACCGGACATTTTAGGTGTCCGGTATTTTCTGAATTTTTTTACCAGACAGGAGGCGAAAATAACAGACTGTCCGGTTCAATATCAGACACCTGGCAACCCTACTTTCCAGGGATTTTCTCTCCTTACTTGTATGTACAGCACCTAGCACAAAAGGGCCCTAATTTCCATCGGCACCTGCAACCACTACTGAGATACAAATAACAACATATCCCAGTGCACACTGGGGGGCAGGGATAATGGCTGGAATGTTTGGGATTCAGGCGATGGGCTAAGACAAGAACACAGGGGTGCCTTTGGCTCAGGGTGCTTGTCTTTTCCAGGGACATTCAGGGTTTCACTGAACCCCCATGTGTTTGCTTCTAAACTAAGCCAGTTTAAAGGAGCCTGAAGAATCTCGAGGTACGCGTAACCGGCTCGGAGGTAAACAGCCACCTGCCGCCAGCGGGACCTTCCGACAGCAGCCTCTTTTGCCAGGAGTTAAACAAACAAATAGCTGCAGTCGGCAGACGAAAGAATTGACAAATGGGCCAAATTCTGCTCCTGTCAGCAACACTGTAAATTCAGGGCGACCCCTCTGGAGCCAGAGAGACTTACCCTGAGATACTCTGGGCAGCCATGAGTGCAGAGCCTGGCCCTGTTTCTAAAGATATGGAAGCAGATGTTTGACAAAGCAAGCCCCAAAATAACCCCTGAGGCCTTGAGTATGTAATGCCAGAAAAAGAGCCAGCCAGCAGTTTGAGAGCCTGGCGTGCGTGCATTTACCTAGCAGCTCATTAAACTTGCAAAAGGTCCCCTGCATCCGATACAGCTGGGCTCCTCAATTAACAATAAGAAGCTACCATTATGCCCAGGGTAACCAGAGCCCCGGCACTGGAGGAGGGACTGTCCAGCCAGGGTGTAAGAGTCAGCTGAGGGTTCAATAAAAAATAAGAACACTAAAGAAAACTCCCCCTAAAATAGGGTCTCTACCAATGTTCACTCTAATCTTTTCCATTCATGTGCGAAATACAATTTTATGTGCACGAGGCATGTGCCAATGTGCATCACTGTTAGAAACAAAAACCCAGCAGTGGCCACTCTGCTAATCAACTGGGCAGCATTTGAATCTCTCCTGAGTGGCTGCCCAAGTGCCAGTGTTGTCTTCAAGCCGTCACTGTCAAGTCCAAGTCGAGTCTCAAGACACTACAGTTCAAGTCTCAAGTCGAGTCTCGAGTCCCTAAAGTCACTTTCGAGTCAAGTCCCAAGTCAAGTCTCAAGACACAAACACTGAACCCGAGTCGAGTCTCAAGTCGAGTCACCTAGGCGACTGAAGTCGGACTCGAGTTCAAGTCGTGGGACTCGAGTCAACAACTCTGCCAAGCGCCCAGCTTACAGGGAACACTGGTCTCTAACGGTTAGTACAGGAGCTGCTATTTTTTATTTTTTTAGCCTATGCAATGCTAGTGGTGCCATCTTTCTGCATTTGCAAGCTGTGACCTACTCAGCGTTACGGATTTCCAGTGGTGAGAGTCCACAGAGATCAGCGTCTTGCCTGGGCGGGTGTCTTGTGTGTCTCATCTTCAAAAGCAGAGAGAATGGTGGGGGAGTGTTTAAAGCACTAATTAATGAACACCCACAACCCCCTTAGGAAGTACGTCAGTGTAATTAGCACCTTTCATGGATGGGGAAACTGAGGCACAAAGTGGCAAAGTGACTTGCCCAAACTCAAGCTAAGGCTGTAGAAGAGACCTCACTTCTCCATCTCAATGCCCCTTGCTTACACATCCATCTCAATGAGCTTTACACCAGAGGTCAGGATCATATCCCCATTTTACAGATGGAGAACCTGAGAGCAGGAGAGCAACTTGCCCCAGGTCACCCAAGAAACCAGTGGCAGAGCCAGGCACAGATGCCAGGACCTGTGAGTCACAGGCCAGTGAGTCACAGGCCAACGCCCTACCCCTTAAGGATACAAGCAGCAACCAGAAATGGAAACAAGTGTCGGGGGATGCCTTATCCAAACCCCGCTCAGCTATCCACTGGTGAGGCGTTGTGTGCGTTCCCATTGCAGCCAGAGCTCCAGGCAGGGTGAGCAGGACCAGCTGCTGGTACAGAGACAGGGCGAGACAGTTTGTCCTTGGTCCATCTCAGCAGATAAAAGTACCAGCTTGTGAGCAGGGGAGGTGGACAAAGGGAGGTCAATCGAGGGCTTCAGGCCCTCGTGCCGTCCCTACGAGAGGGCACGATCCTCATAAGTAGGAGCCACTTAAGAGTCACATAACATCTGTCATTTCAATGCCCATTCAAACGGACAGGGATCACCTCACCCCCCACGGACACACAGCTACCTCTGGGGTGGAGCCCAGCAGCTGTACTCACCCCTCCCAGCAACACGGCACAAGGACGTGACATTTAGAAAGATCCCATGTTCTGCTGAAACCACAGAGAGAGCACCCCCAAAACCAACCTGACTGCAGAATGCCCCCTATGATTCTCAGCCAAGCAAGTGATTGTTTTAACCCTCAATGTACCAGCTTCTGCAACCAAACAGTTCTCTGGCTCCTGAAATCACCATGAAGAGATTACTCCAGCGTGAATCACAAACCATTTCCCTGCCCCACCCTCCACCCTGCCTGTAAATCTTTTAGCGGGCTGGCCAGCAGCCCAGCTCAATTCTGGCTCACGCCAGAACTGAGCCGGTCCACAAGGAAAGCTGGTTTTTTAACTGGCTCCCCTTGTGGACCAGCTCCCACCTGGCACCCTGTGCCTCTGATACTTTTCAGGAATAACGGCGTTGCGCAAGAGGTTTTTTCTTGCGCAAGAAGGGGCAGTGTAGACAGCTCCTTCTGGCGCAAGAGCCTCTTCTGCAAAAATGGCGGCTCATTAGGTATGCAAATGAGGCTCGGCGATATTCCACGCTTAGCCTCATTTGCATATTTCTGGTGCAAGAAGCTGTGAGTGTAGACATAGCCCAGGAGACCACAGTGGGCTACCAGCACCGGAGGAGCCTCAGGGAGAGCCAGCTGCAGGGGAACCAGCAAACCCAGGGACTACATGGCACATGGGCCCTCTAATGCTGGTAGGAAGTAACCCAGGAAGGGTGTCGGAGTGGTATCTCCCACCCATGTGAGCGTGTCATGTTTCAGTTGGACTCCCCACTGAGCGGGTGGTAGAACACTCTGCCGCTCACAGGGCCCTGGATCGGGACCTGGTGGAGTAGGGTGGGCCTGGGTCCCCCTACTGGGGTGGTTGCCCCCCCCAACTTATTGACTCTGCCCTGAATTAAAGGGCCACCCCATACAGACTCTGGTCGCTAGGCTGTGCTGCCCTGAGTTAGAGTGCCAAACCGTATTGACTGTAGCCTTTAGGCCGTACTACTCTAGACAGAGACTAGTTTGTATAGACTGAAAGGCGGACGGCAACCTGACAGACGACCAGGCGGTGGCCACACCCCTGGGCACTTGAAACCCGAGGACAGGGTGTGCCTACCCTGTGACAAGCACACAGAGAACGTGGAGCTAAAATGAACTGTTAGCAGCAGAATTCGCTCCTCTGTAATTCACCGACTCATCGGACTGGAAGGGACCTCGAAAGTCCACCTGGCAGGACTAAGTATTACAAGCCCGTCCCTGACAGGGGTTTGTCTAACCTGCTCTTAGCAGTCTTGAATGATGAAGACCCTGAGCGGCCCGGCACAGGGCAGCCACAGGATTCAGCCCCCCGCACTCATCACGGCAGGAGCCGTGGGAAATGGAACGACCTAGCAGCCTACCCTGCTCATCCACCACCATCTCCCAGTGGGGGGAAGCGGAACGCCCCAGAGTGCTCCCCTACTCCCCGCCTCACTCGGGGGAGTGGAGCGGGCCAGGGCCGGGGTGCTCTGCTTCCTGCCACTGTGGAGTAGCGGCGCAGCCCTGCTGGGAGATGGCAGAAGAGCGGAGCAGGCTGCTGGGTCGCTCTGCTTATGCTGAGGGGCCAACCCCTGCTGCCAGCCCCAGGCCCCCTGCCAGGTAATCCCCCCTGGATGCTGCAGCTAAGGTCAAATGGGAGCCTTTTCCCTCCATAGGATGGTTGAGGTGGCCACTGCGGGGCTTCCCAAAGTGTGGAGCCTGAGGTAGCTGCCCCCAAACCGTCCTATGGACAGGACGGCTCTGGGTGCGGGCTCCAGGTGGCACTTACCTCAGGCAGCTCCTGGGAAGCAGGGACATGTCCCTGCAGACCCAAGGCAAAGGCACAGCCAGGCATCTCTGAGCACTGACCCTGCCAGTAGGTGCCACCCCTGTAGCTCCCATTGGCCACAGTTCCTAGCCAATGGGAGCTGCAGAGCTGGCACACAAGGCAGGGGCAGCAGGCAGATTCTTCTCCCCCCACCTCCCGTCACCCTTTTCAACTGAGTATTCCATTAAAAAACAGGACACCCAGCAACCCTTCTTTGACAAGTCATCATGATTAGTACGTTGGAATCAGAGGATTGGCCCTTCTGTCACCTGCCCCTGACTTTGGCCTCTATTTGCCCAGGAGTCGCTCAGTATATTTTTTCTCTGCTTGGAAAACTCACAAGAAACTACCAGGGGGGTGCTCTGATTTTCTGGCCTTCCTGGTTCATTAGCAATACTGTTGCTGGTCACGGCTCTTGCCAAATCTGATGTTTGTCGGACAGCCCTGGCCCCTGGGACTCTGGGACTAAGTGAGCATCGCAGCTTATGTTTTTAAACCAAACACCTTTCCAGCCCCCTAGGTTGCATAGAAAGTGGAAAATAGGGATGCACAATCCCATTTAGTTGGTTAACCGGTTAAACATTGTGTTTAACCGATTAAAGGGGAGGTGGGTAGGGAGGGAGCTCTCCAGCCTGGCTGGGCTGGAGCAGTCACCCCTGCCCAGTGCGGACAAGTGGAAACAGCCCTGCCCCAGCCGTGGATAGGCCTGCTCCAGACAGTTAGAACGCCCTTGTCTGCAGCGAGCCCTGCAGGGCTGAAGGAGCCCCTTGCCTGCAGTGGGTGGGGAGCTGCGCTAGCCCCCACCGGTTGACCGGAACCGATAAGCATCACCCGTTAAGGTTAACTGGTAAGCATCACCCATTAAGGTTAACTATTGACATCCCTGATGGGAAACATGACCCAGGCATGCTAGAAGGTAACAAAAAAGAACCCAAATGTCTTTTTTTTTTTCCTTCCAATTCCATGACTTTTAAAGCACACTCATGATTTCTTAAGGCTTGACATTGGCAACGCTCTATGACAAGCTGTCCCCTTGAGTGCTGAACCCTCGGCCTCGGAGCATTTCTGTGGCCCCAGCTGTCCCTTGTTAAAAACCCAAGCTCATCAATGACTGTAAGCTGCAACTGAAACTACTGAGGCCGGAGTGGAAGGCTCCAGGTAGCTCTAGTAATGCTCATAGCTGAGAGATTCTCAGCCTTGGAGAGACTCTGTTGAACTGTATGCCAGGAGAGTAGACAAGGTACAGAAGCGAATTTCACCCAGTAGGAGCGATTCTGTTACATCCTTTCACCGCCCCAAAAAACACAGCTGCCAACATGTGCCTCAGTTCTAAGGCATGTCCCAAAGCCCCCGCCTCAGCCCGGCACATCCTCAGGTTAAGGGGCACATTCTACTCAGGCAAGCCAAAGGGACTAGGACAAACCTGCCACCTGCTACTGCAGAACACAAGGTCTCCATTGCCCTGTACCTCTGTCCCCAGAACAAGAGCCAGGCGAGGAGGGGGAGACAGAACGGGAGGGGGGATAAAATATTTCAGCCCAGTGAACAAAGCAAGCATGCAGGTTTTCCAGGAGATGCTCTTGCTTCCCCAGAAGCGATGGGCTTGATGCAGGAAATAGATCATCTTAACCGGCCCTTCTGGTTTTAAGAACGAGTCATCTTGTCAAACCAGACAGCCAAATATGAGACACCGGTCTCTGGTGGCAATGCCTTGACTCTTTCCCCTGGAGACTGTTAATTTCAGGGGCAAGATTCCACAGGCCAGCAGGGATCTCTCCTGCTTTGTGCCCTCCCCCTTCTGTTTGCTTCAAAGATAAAATCCCTTAATTTAGAAAAGGCACAGTGGTCTCTCTCTCTCTCTCTCTCTCTCTCACACACACACACACCCCCCAGGAGATCAGAAGGAAAACAAGAAGTGGAAACACACAAGCATCCCCTGGTCCATAACAACGAACCAAGCCTGCAAACTGCACACTGATTGCTTTGCCCAGGCCGGAGCCCCATTACAATCCAAGTGCCATCCCCCTGCCTGCTCCACACAGCAGGATCGGGGCCAAGGCCCGCTCCCCCTGAAGGGGAACATCACAGCTCGGCGTTAAGTCCGCCGGGGTCCCGTGATGAGGCCCAGAGGCAGGTTAAACAATCAAGGCGCCCACGCTGCAGGCTGCGCTCCACATCGCTCCCCATTCCCGCACCGGGACAATGCGCTTCTGGAGCTTTGTGTGGCTGGGATCAGGCGGGCGGGCGGGCGGACAATTGCGCCCGTGACCCAAGCGCGCTTTCATGGCCAGTCCCCGGCACGTGGGCGCAGATCAGCAGCGCTGATCCAGGATCCATCCGTGGCGGGGGGGCGGGGGGGGGTGATTCCAGGGGCGCCTGGCAAGCAGGACTTTAGAGCTACTTACACACGCCCCCGACGACCCCGGCGGCCCTGCACAGCCACTTGTACCACCAGGTCATGCCATCGTCAGCCGGGGAGGCAGCTGGCACAGGGGCGGCTTGTTGGAACGGATCCTCCTGGGAGCTCATTGCGCGCCCCCCTCCGCAGGGGCTAGGGGGGCAGCCCCCTCCCTTTACACCTGAGCCGCTGCAGAGGGGACACCCCTCACACCCACTCAGGCCGGGACCGCTCCTCACACCCGTCCTGCAGCGGGGCCCCTCACCGCCGCCCCATGGAGCCAGCCTGGCCCCTGACAGCTGCTCTCTTCTTGCTGACCATGGAGAGCCTCTGTCCGCAGCAGCAGCAGCAGCAGCAGCTTCCACGTCTCCCTGCGCACTGCATTGTGGGTCCCCTCCCTTCCGAGAGGGAGTCACGCTGATGTCACCCCCCCCCCCCCCCCCATTAAATAGCTCAGCGGGCAGGGCTCTGCCTGGCCACAGTGAGGAGCAGCGGCTGGCTGAGGAACGAGTCTCTGGCCGCACCTGAGCCCGGCACACTTGTGCGTGTACCTCTGGGAATGCACGTACCTGTGCACGCTTGTGAGGCTGCCTGGGTGTGCACAAGCATGCACGTGCGGGGGTGGGAATGCACACGCGGAGATGAGTGCGTGGACGTGCTGCTCTTTTGCATGTAGGGCGCGCTGCCAAGCTGGCCAGTGTGCAAGGGCAGGATCCAGATGAGCCCGGCACACTTGTGCGTGTACCTCTGGGAATGCACGTACCTGTGCACGCTTGTGAGGCTGCCTGGGTGTGCACAAGCATGCACGTGCAGGGGTGGGAATGCACACGCGGAGATGAGTGCGTGGACGTGCTGCTCTTTTGCATGTAGGGCGCGCTGCCAAGCTGGCCAGTGTGCATGGGCAGGATCCAGATGAGCCCGGCACACTTGTGCGTGTACCTCTGGGAATGCACGTACCTGTGCACGCTTGTGAGGCTGCCTGGGTGTGCACAAGCATGCACGTGCGGGGGTGGGAATGCACACACGGAGATGAGTGCGTGGACGTGCTGCTCTTTTGCATGTAGGGCGCGCTGCCAAGCTGGCCGGTGTGCAAGGGCAGGATCCAGATGAGCCCGGCACACTTGTGCGTGTACCTCTGGGAATGCACGTACCTGTGCACGCTTGTGAGGCTGCCTGGGTGTGCACAAGCATGCACGTGCAGGGGTGGGAATGCACACGCGGAGATGAGTGCGTGGACGTGCTGCTCTTTTGCATGTAGGGCGCGCTGCCAAGCTGGCCAGTGTGCAAGGGCAGGATCCAGATGTGTCTGCCGGAGTGTGTAGGAGACCAGCGGGAGGTGTGTCTGTATATGCAAACCAAATATGACCTGAGCTAGATTAGAAGGGATTGGTTTGGGAGGGTTCAGGGAAACACCCACTCCACCCTTCACCCCAACTCTCTTCTCTCTGGCAATTAGTGTTCAGTGACTTCCAGGGCTGCTAACTGTCAGACACTTGGAACCATGGCCCCTTGGTTAGGATTTAATCTCATGGGGCAGTTTTTAAAGCATTTACCCCTCTTGTGAAGAAGGATTTCGCTGTGTGGTTCAACCAGGCATTCAAAAATCTTTTTTTCTTGGAACTCTTCCCATTCATATTAGAGACCGGAGGAAAGCACCTTTTATGCGTGGCAGTGACCATTTTATTGCGTGTCTCACTATTTGGAGTTTTTCTTCAGGCCCCAGCTCCTGGAATCAAGGGAGCACATTCGAATCTCAGCTTTTGGTTTCTTAAAACACGTTTCTGGCTTTTCTATTTGCTTTTGGGTTTCTGTGTGGCCAAAAGGTTCAGAATCAGACAGCAATGAAACAGAACCCAACCGCTATTATTATTTTAAGGTTCATGATTTTTAAGCCAACATCTTGATTTCTGAGGCCTGACTCAGGATTTTGGAAAAGGTACAAAAAGGGGGCAACAATAACTGTTACAGGTTTGGAGGCTGCCATATGAGATGAGACTAATGAGACTGGGACTTCTCAGCTTGGAGAAGAGACAGTTAAGGGAGGAGAGGTCTATAAAATCATGACTGGTGTGGAAAAAGTAAAGAAGTGTTATTTACTCCTTTTCTTAACACGAGAACTAAGGGTCACAAATAACATTAATAGGCAGGCGGTTTAAAACAAATAAGGTTGAACCTCTTTGGTCCAGGACTCTCTGAGCTGGCAACAGCCGGACCACAGATGTTGCTGGGCCAGAGAGCTCCAGCAGCAGAGGTTGCCAGTAGCCTCAGAGTGCAGCCAGGCTGGTGGGCCAGCAGCCTGCAGGGCTGGCATCAGAGGAGCCCACAGGGCCAGCAGCAGCAGAGCTTCAGGGAATGGCAGTGGTGGGTCGGCAGCAATGGAGCCAGTGGGACCAACAGGGCCAGGAGCAGCGAAGCCCGGTGGCCAGAGAGGGGCTCTACCTGAGAGCCCGGAGATCTGACTTCCCCTGGCCTGGCAAACTCCCTTGTTTGGGACGGGTCAAGGGTGCCGAACCAGGGAAGTCCAACCTATATTTCACACAACACAGTCAACCTGTGGAACTCCTTGCCAGAGGATGTTATGAAGTCCAAGACTATAAAAGGGTTAAAAAAAAAAAGCTAGGTAAATTAATGGAGGATAGGTCCATCAATGGCTATTGGCAGGAATGGTGTGCCTAGTTTGTCAGAAGCTGGGAATGGGTGACAGAGGATGGACTGATTGAATCTCTTCTGTTCATTCCCTCTGGGGTAACTGGCATTGGCCACTGTGGGCAGACAGGATACTGGGCTAGATGGAGCTTTGGTCTGACCCAGTATGGCCATTCTTATGTTCGTGTTAAACTTTTTGCTCCTTGTACACTGCCAGAGTGTAAAAGAGCATCAGGTCCATCAATTCTGAATGGTTTATCTGTCCACATTCATGTAGTTGGCCAAAAGGGAAAATGCTAAAGGGTTAAGCTGCTAACTGTTCTAATCTATATCTATATCAGTGGATGCTGAGGTACTGTGAACAGGTGGTATCAGATCACAGTCATGATTTATGTTTCAGGCCCCCACTCATTTGTCTCAGAAAGGTAAATTGTCTCAGGACTGGTTGGGAGAGACGGGAAAAAAAACTTCAGAGAATTATATTTGGTGTCTATATAATGTCCTTCACTTGAGCATCTCCATGTGCTTTGTGCATATTAACTGAGCAGCCCTGTGAAGTGGGCAGATGTTGTTACTCCAATTAAACAGAGGGGGAAACTGAGGCAGAGAGGTTAAATGACTTGCCCAGGGACAAACAGTGAATCTGTGTCAGAGACAGGAGTCCAGCCCCTAATTGATCCACTGCCTCCCCTGTTTCCATTTATCGAGGCTCGCTCATCCAGTACTCTGCTCGGAAACTGACGCGATCTTCTGTAAAGCCTTCATGAAATTCAATTTCAGCCTGGCTCCCCGTTGATTCCCAGAAGAACAGCTGCTTCCCCCGAAACACTGTCATCTTCATAGCATTCACATCCCGTACCTGAACAAAGCAAAGATCCAATCACAATCACAGAGCAGCCTGCCTCTTTTCAGCAAGAGCCTTGTCTGTGCTATGCCAGGACCCCTCCGGGAAGTACATCCACAATTCAGGGGACCTGGTACTAACAAGTTGGGAAGTTACAACAGCTGGGGGCAGAATCCTAGTGACTTCATTCTGGTCATTCCAGAGCTACACAGTGCAACTGAGATCAGAATCTGGCTCTCTATGATTTCTACCAATTTCACCTCTCTAGTCTGGCACTCTCTGGTCCAGCAACATCCGTTGTCCGACATGATTTTAGTTAGCCGGATGGCCATTTATCGTGGGTGTGGCCAAGTTTTCCACGGTCCCATAAAGTTTGTTTACAACCACCAGGCCTGACTCTCAGTGTTCTGTGCTGTTGTTTACCTCTATTTGACCCCTCAATGTCTTCCAGCAAGCAGTGGAAGTGTTAGTAATGCTGCTAGACAATATTGACCTCCCATGACCTGGCAAATTCTCTAGTTCAGGACCCGTCAGGTGCTGAGGGGGCCGGATGAGAGAGGTTCAACCTGCAGTGTACTTTGAACCTCAAACGTAGAAACAAACTTCTTAGGTCCTGTGAGGGGGAAAGCATGCCCTAGACGTGCCCCACCTCAGGCTGCCATCTCACCAAAATGTAATTGGAGTGTGTCTGGTTGTTCTCCATCCCCAGGTCCATGTAGAGGGCATGGATGGCTATGCGATAGCGTGGAGCCACCTCAATAAAGGTCCGACATGCCACTTGTCGTTTTGGGTCCGGCAACTGTCCAGGATTCACTATTTCGCCCCAGGGACCAAACAGCTGCACATCACAGTCTGAGATGGGGAAGATGGGTAGGGGGAGAAAGCCATTTGGAATACTGTGTTGGGTACGCCCGTACGAAATAAAGCACCGTCCAGAAAGCTCCCCAGTGCACTGCAGATGGCGATCTCAAAGCATGTGCAACCATCTTGCAGGGACTCCTCTTCAACGTGGGAGGGCAGCCAATGGAGATGACTGTTCCCAGCATGCAATTCTTTGCCTTCCACTGAGAGGCCTTGTGGGTCCCTGGAGGAGGATCAACATCTCCTGGGCCCTTTGGTCTCCAGGGGCAGCCACGAACAGCACCGTGGAACTCAGTGGACCTTGATTTCCCTGCCCCCGTTCTAAAGCCACAGTGAAAAATTTAGCAAAGTACCTTGGTAATATTTTTTTGCTGCTGCTTTGCTCTTGTACTGAAGAACGACACCATTCCCCGGCCACAGGACGCGCTGTCTCACCATCAGTGTGTTGGTCCTGGAGTTTATAGACGACCCCGACAGCTTATTACAGCCTGTCCGCCACATCATCCGTCCAGAAAAGAGCACCATCTCCCCTGTAATAAATGAAACAGTCACAAAGGACCCTTTTACCACAAAGTACTCTACAGCGCAAGTCTCAAAGCTTAAGGTCCATGAAAAAGCAAAGCCAATCGGCATCAAGGCAATGAACCTCAAAGGAGAGGTCATGTTGTCAGAATGGGAGATGACGGATGCCCAAAAATGGTTTCTATGGTGAGCTGGGACTTGGAACGGACAGGAGGGGTGAGCAATGAAAACACTTCAAAGACTCCCTTAAACAGAGTCCAACCTTCTGCTGCATCAACAGGGATAATGTTGAAATCATCGCCATGGACAGAGCTGAGTGGAGAGCGGCTGTCAATAAAGGATGTGAACATTTTGAGGAAGGCAGATGCAAAAAAAATTGAGGGGAAAAAGCGCCAGTCGCCATGCCAAGTCCTCAGGAGGAGCCTGCACATTCCCATGTGATCCTGTGCCTTACGGATACAACTACATGAGAATATCTGTGCTGTTGCGATATCACCATCAGATACAAATGACAGCTGTATACTTTACAGATGCAAGAAACAGCTTTAGAGGCTAATGTAATGGGCACTTCTCCCATTAATGAAATGCAGCACCTCTGGTGTGGAACACAGCAGCTTTTAACAGCACTATATAACAGTCAAAGGGAAAAAAGCAAATAAGAATCAGATATCTAAACAAAACCACAAGGATATTTTAAAGAGCAAGATTATAACTGTACACACTGGACTCTTGCTAGGAGACTGTAGCTAATACCTGGCTAAAACAGTGTCAGAAGCTCTTGAATGCCCACCACCTGTGGTCAGGACCTTGATTCTATGTCTCATCTCTGAGATGGAGCCACTATCACCCAGGGTTTTGCTCCCTCATGGCACCATGGTCATTTCTGCACTAACATCACTAGAGGATGCACTTTACTAAGATAGTTTAAAACATTTTAATAGCACAGCACATTATCCAGTGCTTCACAGATACAATGATGGCATGGTCTCTGCTAAGGATGCTAACTAGCGATTAATTTACTAGTCGAGAAGTCGCTGGAATTTCCATCGATTAGTCGATAAGCACTTCTGCATTCTGCCTTTGAAATGTACAAGAGCCTCGCTGGGGACTCTTGTACATTTCAAAGCTGGCATGCCGCAGGAAGCCCAGGGTCAGCTGGGGAGTCCCCAGCTGATCCTGGGCTCCAAGCCACTTTGAAATGCTGCGCGGAGCCTGGCATCAGTCCCCAGCTGATCCCAGGCTCCCCCGGGCATTTCAAAGTGGCAGCGCACACTGAGCCTGGGGTGAGCTGGGGCCCATCACACATGACAAGTATCACTTGATAATGCACCAAAGTGGGCAGCAACTTTTGCCCCACCCCGCACATACCTGTCACTGGTAAAGGAAGAAATCAGAAGAGACTGGGAAAGAAAAGGCAATGGTTGAATTTAGTCACATCTGGCAAAGACTTGACGGAAATTATCCCGTTGTGTTGTGCTTCAGGGGCTAACGCACTCAGGCTGGTCCACAGCTGGAGACCCTCTGCTGAGAACACCCTGGTGCCTGTCCCCAGTGACGGGCGTGCAGGACGACCAGCAAAAGTGTACAGAGAAGGAACCAGGACGTGACAGGGTTCTAAATGTCCCCTGCCCTGGATGAGGTCTGCCGGCTCTGGAACGTACCTGCACTGCAATTTAGGGAGCTCTCCAACACCTGGACTGTGACCACTTCCCCCAAGGGGCGTCCGATGGAGACAGTGCAGTCACTGACCCGCAGGCCGGTCATGTTGATGACTCCAGTGGAGTTGAGGAAGAGGCTTCCACAGACACCTGCACAGTAAGAACATCAGCACAGACACGGTGGCTGAGTAACGTATGCCCAGCGATAGGCTGAAACCACTGCCTGCACCTCACAGTTCTGCTCTGTACTGCCTGCAGGCTGGCTGGGGCAGAGACTGCCACCATTGCTCTGGTGCAGGTGCCAACAGTGTGTTCGATCTCCATGCAAGAGATCCAGGGAGACAAGTGCTGCCCTGAGGTGCCTGCAATCCAAAGAACGCAGGGGCCCGGGGAAGCACAGAGAAGGAAGTTTTTGCCCAGGAGACGCCTGGAAGGTCTGATTCACAGCAAAACTTCCAACAAATTCGCGCAAACCTGGCTTGAGGTACATGCCGGGAGCTTCTGCTCGTGGTCTGCATGGTCCCCACAGCTCCAAGTGGGACGCTCCGCACAGCTCTGAGCAGAGCTTCCCCATCCCCAGAACCACTAGCCAGACCAATGTGCTGTACCCACATGGGGCTTTCACCCCACTGCCCTGGATCTGAGCTCGCCTGGGCCGGAATTCCCAGGCTGCTCAGTGAATTTCATTTCATTTTAAAAGATCAGGTGCCTGAATCTGAAGTCTTGGCCCAGACAAATTTCCTACTGATGTACGGGAGAGCTCACATGCCTAGTGCTGCAGGACTTTCAGATCCCTGGCCTGAGTACTGGCTAAGACCATCCCCCTGTGTTCCCTGTAAGCTGAGCACTTGGGTGGAGAGGTTCAAATGCCGCCCAGCTGATTAGCAGAGAGCCCCCAGCTGACAGAATGTGTTTTTACGGGTGGTGTCCATCCACACAAACCTCGGTGCACATGACAAAATTTATTCTGCGCATGGATGGAAAAAATGAGAGGGAACATTGGCCATCACCCTATATAATCACCACGTAACTGTACTCTTCAGCAGCGTCTGCTTTCCCTGCTGAAAGCTCCTTGGGGTGCTTGGGAGAAGGAGCCAGCACCCTGCTGGGAGTACGACCCAGAGCTCTGTATTTTGGCCTCTCGGGATACGCGGCAGCTGCTGTTGTTAGCGGGTTCGTAGCTGAAGTTGGCATCTGGCGTTCTGGTCCTGAGGACCCCTCCCCCGCAGGCTGCTCGGGACAGGGGCCGGCAGAACAGCCACGCACCGTGATGGGCTTGGGGGAGTGCATGCAGAAGACAGGGTTCACACGCTCGCGGGTTTGCGGATCGAGGCAGAAATCCTGCCGTGTCTGAATCCCATTGCCACACAAGGCCGAGCACTACAGCAGGAGAAACCCAGAGGCCTGTATAAACACACAGCCAGGATGCTATGCAGGAGGAAGGGGGGTCGGGGCAGGTAGCCAGGAGTTCTAGTCTCAGCTCTTCCATGGACATTGGCCAACACATTGAACCTCTATGTGTGTGAGGCTCCCCGGCTGTGAAACGGAGAGAGTAGCTCCGAGCCATTGTCCCAAAGCCCCACAGACGTGGCAGGACTCATGCATGCCAGTGAGTGGGCGGGGAACGGATCTGGCAAGGGAAGGATTTGAGGAAAGTTCAGAAAAGACCTGCATGGAGCACATCACCCCAAAATATGCAAGGGCCATTTTTAAACAGCAGCCAAAGACTAGAAGTCCAGCAGCGTGTGGGCAGCGCAGACCCTCTGCCACGGGAGGAAGGAGGGATGAGACAGTTTGGTGTTCGGAGGGAGGCTAGCAGCGTGCGAGAGAGCCGTAGTCCTGGGGTGTGCTCTGAAGCCAGAGGGGTGCAGAGCTCGTACGCCCCGCACTGGGTTAGAAGGGTAGCAGGTACCTCGGTCCATTCACTGAAAGCCCACTCATAAGAGCACATTCGGATGATACAAGGGATGCGGGAGAGGGGTCTCTCTGTCTCCGGACATGAACTCTCTTCCAGCTCCGTCTCTAGGCCTTGCCGGAGCTGAACACAGGTGATCAACTGCACGGCTAGGCCAAGCCCACAAGAGGAGGAACACGGACCAGTTGCGGCGACTTTCCATCTGATCCGAGGGGAAGGAGAAAATTCAGTAAGGCCTGATTTCCCCTCCTCCACCAGCCGCTGGTGAAAAGCACGCGCTGAAACTCCCTCATCTGCCCCACAGATTCTCTTCCTCTGCCCCACACACATTGCAGCCTCAGATCATCACAGTTTAGTGCGGCTCCAATCCACATCTGGAACCCCACCAGCCCCTGTCGTGGGTGGGGGGTGAACGTGGGGCTGGGGAGGCAAATCCCCAGCCCAACCCCTGCTGCCTGAGGCCCTGCCCCTCACAGGCGCCAAGCCAGCCCCTCCTCCCCCACTACCACAGGGGCAAGTCTCCAGCCTCCCCGGCCCTGGAACACGAGGAGGGTGGGCAATGCACGGCCCCAGCCTCCCTGGCCCTGGAGCACGGGGAAGCCATACTGCCCCAGCATCCCCAGCCTCACCATGGCTGCAGCCCGGGAGCTGCAAAAATTCCACAAGCTCAATATTTGCATTGGTGTCCTCAGAGCCTGCATCGCAGCCCTTCTCCCCAGCTCCCAGGGAGACCTGTCTGGGCTGAAATGAGTCAAGACCTGGTCTTATGATCTTTCCATGCATCCTCCCCCCACCCCAGAACCGACAGCCTGAACAGACCAACTCGTGTGTTATTTCAGCCCAGTAAACAGCCTCCTGCAACATCACACTAGAAACCACAGACCCTCCTAGCAAGCTGGTGGCCAACAAGCTTCCACGGCCACCCTGCCACGCGTCTCGGTCCTGACCCATCTTAATATGGTCCTAAAGTTACCTGGTGAGCAGTGACTGGGCAGAGAGCACCCTTCCCCCTTCCTACAGAGCTCCAGCGTCTGGAACGTGACAACCCAGAGGTCCCCTCTGTAACCTGCCTTCCCCCCCACCCATACTGGGCTGTGCCCATGGCTCCTTTAAAGACACATGCTCTCCCCGGGTCTTGGGGAGCATGCCCGTAATGACCTTGGAGGACATGGCTCCAAATTACACGGCTCTTGCTCCTCTGGGCGAGGCAACCCACGACACTGCGCGTCTGCTACAACCTCTTCCGCCTTGTCCCCGCGCTCCCTCGCGCAGTACCGGACCCTGCGCATCACGCCGCCGCCGCAGCTCACACTGCACGAGTCCATCTTGGAACGCCACCTGGGAACAACACAGCCACCAGTGAGCACCTCCAGCGGCCAGCCGGGAGCTACGAGTTGGATCCAACCTCCGAAGAACGAGATCCAAAGCTTATCGTTATGGGGCTAATTTGAGAGATCTGCGGAGGCCATTCATTTTGGTTGCCCTCCACTGGACCCTCTCCAATGCGTCCACCTCCTTTCTGTAGTGGGGGGCCCAGAATTGGATGCAATACTCCAGATGTGGAACATGATAAAAGTAGTATAGGAATGGCTCTGACCAATCCCCAGCAAACTGACGGTGCCCTATTAAAGACTGCAGCCAATTGTCCTTTAGTTCGGGTTTCTCAACCTTTTTTATAAAGTACCCCTTTTTAAAAAAAAATTATAAGTACCCCCAGTACCTACAGTTTTCAGACACGCACAATTTTTTTCTACCGTTGCAACACATTTGTTTAAACAACTTAATTGTAACTGGGCGGGCGATGAAATTTTTGGGTGTAAAAAGTACAAAATAATAAAGTGCTGTAAAATTTAAAACAAAAATTCAATTTTCTCCAAATTTCAGTTGTGTTGACGTACCCCCCAGACTTCTCTCGTGTACCCCTAAGGGTATTCGTACCACTGGTTGAGAAACACTGCTTTAGTTCACATGGGAGACACCTGGGGTATGTCTAGACTACATCCCTCTGTGGCCAGAGGGATGTAAATCAGCAGGGCTCACCAAGCTGTGGTTAGCCCCGCTCGCCAGCCATGCGGTTCAGCACGCTGCACATGCGCTGATCGCGCTGCGACGCCGTGCCGGGCTATAATCTACTTGCCCGTGGCAAGTAGATTACCTAAACTGTCGAGCCCTGTAAATTAGACATACCGAAATTGCTAATGAAGCGGGGATTTAAATCTCCTGCACTTCATTAGAATAAAAATTTGCCGGCAAAAAGCGGCAGTCTAGACGGGGATCGGTCGGCAAGGAAAGACTTTTCTGACCAATCCCTTATGCCTCGTGCAACGAGGTTTACAGGATTGGGCGGAAAAGGCTTTCCTTGCTGACCAATCCCCGTCTAGACTGCCGCTTTTTGCCGGCAAATCGCCATGTCGGCAAAAAGCGGCGGCCATTTTTATTCTAATGAAGCGCGGGAGATTTAAATCCCCACTTCATTAGCAATTTCGGTATGTCTAATTTACATCCCTCTGGCGACAGAGGTATGTAGTATAGACATACCCCTGGGGTCCTGGAATGTCTATGCGCCAATGAGGTGGTCACTGTCGTGTCCACATTTATAACCCCAGGTTTGTTACAACAGGACTCCTCCCAGCTCCGGGGTTAAGGGCTAAGATTTCCTGGGCACATAAGCAAGCAAGGGCTTCCCTCAGTTATACCCAGGCCCTAAAGTGACTAGCGGTTACCTTGCCGGACACGGATCAGTACCGCACTCCTTGGTGCTGGCCGGTCGGGGCATCCTACCACATTTGGAATGAGGAAGAGGCCGGGTGGTATTTCCTTCTTGTCTCACACAGCGCAGAGAGAGGGGGAGTCTCCCTCCTCCACAGCTCACAGGGCATGCAGCCAGCTCCTTCACCTCCCAGCTGGGGTGATGAGAATGGAGAGAACATCTGAACCAGGGACAACATAATATTTCCCCTGCGGGAAAGAGCTGGCCCCATCGCCCCACCCCATCCCTGGAGGCTAAAGGTGAAAATAACCCTTTCTGCTACCTCGGCGGGCACAGCATGGGATTGCAGCTTTCCAGCCTGCTTGCTGGCTTTGGCACGGGGTGACAGTGTTTCTCGTGGGTTTCCGCTTTGGTCTCGAAAGCCATACACACGTAGCGAAGCTGGGCCACACCTGAGAGGGAAGAGGAGACGGACAGCGTGGCATGGACGTGGCTCTGGGCTCTGCCCAAGCCCCCCAGATCTTACATTAGTACCAGCCTACTCTGGATTCTAACCAGAATGTAGCAGGGGGAGGCTCTGCACCCCCCATTCCAAGCCCCGCGCCAGGCGCCCCTAACTCCTCCAGACTCCGTGTTCTCAGGGTTCACAGCTACGCGCGCCCCCCGCTCCTCAGCAGGGAATGGTTAATTCCACCCAGCTCAGCCCCAGATCAAAGACAGTTTCCATGCAGCCTCATGAGCATCTCACCTCCACCACAGGTAACGGAGCATTCTCCTGCCTGAGGGCTCCAGACATGCACCGAGCGACTCTCCTTCTCGATAGGCCCGAATGGCACCAGCTCCCCCAGGGAGGGCAAACTGTCCTGCTTCCAACACAGCAGCAAAAAACAACACACGACTGGCAGCTGCTGCTGGCCCAGGGGCTGAGCCAAGCCCGCTGAAGCCAAGGGAGCCTTTTCATTACTGCCAGAGGGCTCTAGACCAAGCCCACAGCTCCTGGAAGCTCTCTGTGATCTCTCTCACAGATCCCTCCCCTGGCTCCCTCTGGAGCAGGGGCAGACTCCATGTGGTACAGGTTTGTAGCCCCAGGACTCCCCTTCATGGACGCAAGCTGTGCAGCTAGGCCCCCTCCCCCCAGAACCTCGCTGTGAGGGAAGCGGGACAGAGCTGAGCATTTTCTTTTTACCTGTTTTAGTGGGGCCCTGGCGAAAGGTGCCTGACAGTCCTGGGAGCCAGTCGCTGCATCTCTCCCCAAGAGCGGCAGTGGCTCAGCACCCTCAAGGGAAATTTCCCTCAGAGCAGGGGCAGGCCAGGTGCAGTGGATCCGGCCTGCAGGCTGCCCCACCAGGACCCTCAAGCACTGAGCAGCCTCATGCCACTTTAAGCGGCTGGCTGCTCCCTGTGGCTCTCTGCTCCAGGTGCCAGGGGAAGGGGGAGTTCAGGCCAATAGGAACTCCCAGTTATGACCGCCCTAGGTCACAACTTCCTCCCAGAACCTGCACCCTTCTACACTCCTACACTTCTCCTCCAAGCCAGAATCCTCTTCTGCACCCTACAGCCTCTTTTGCACCCATATGCTCTCCCAGACCCTTCACCCCAATCCCTTTGCCTCAGATCACAAGTCCCCTCCTTCACCCAAACTCCCTCTCAGACCTGCCCCCCTCCTGCACTCCAGTCCCCTACCCCGAGCTCCCTGCTGCACCCAGGCTCTGCCCCAGACCCTGCACTGCCTCCATAGAAAAGTGCAGCCCTTGACCACTTACCAAAATTTTGGAGTGGCCCCCCCATCAAAAATTATTGCCCACTCCTGTCTCAGAGTGTCCCACCAAGAAGCTCAGCAGTGTGGAGAGAGTCTCTCCAGAGTTCCTGGCCAGTAACTCTCTGTCCCTTGGCTGAGGCTGCCTGCATGGGCACCTCTTGGTCCCTGCTGCACCACGGGACTGGTTCTCTGATGTGGACAGACTTCTACTACCCATTTCTCTGTCTTCAGACTGTTGACCTATCTTTAGTAGTCATGAATTTTGGTTATACCCGACCTGGGCTGGCTTAGAACCAGCGACCTGAAGGGAACAGTCTCTACACCCCATTAAATAACCCCTGGAGAAAATCAATTCCCTTTCCAGTTTCGTTCTGTGGTCGGGCTGCAAACACCAAGCTCCCTCTCAGGCTACGTCTAGACTGCAAGCCTCTTTCGAAAAAGAGCATCTAGACTACAACCAGTACTTTCGAAAAAGCAAGCTGCTTTTTCGAAAGAGAGCACCCAGGCCGTCTGGATGCTCTCTCTCGAAAAAGCACAGTTTGCATTACATGGCGCCTTTTTTCGAAAGAGCACTTTCGAAAAAAGTCATTCTTCCTCGTAAAACAAGGTGTTCCGCGGTCAAAAAAACCGCCACGTTCTTTCGATTTACTTTCGAAAGAATGTGGCAGCAGTCTAGATGCAGGGGAAGTTTTTTCAAAAAAAGGCCACTTTTTTCAAAAAAGCCCTGTAGTCTAGACACACCCTCAGAGACAGCACCAGGGTTTTCTTGATATGGGGTGAATTCATGAGGGGATGGCTCTGTGATAAATGCTACAGCATTTGCGCCTCTGCATTGCATGGAACAATATTGCTGCATAGGAAAGAAAGTGGGGTTCCGCAGGGGTCTGTTTTAGGACCGGCTCTGTTCAATATCTTCATCAACGATTTAGATATTGGCATAGAAAGTACACTTATTAAATTTGCAGACGATACCAAGCTGGGAGGGGTTGCTACTAATCTGGAGGATAGGGTCATAATTCAAAATGATCTGGACAAACTGGAGAAATGGTCTGAGGTAAACAGGATGAAGTTTAATAAAGACAAATGCAAAGTGCTCCACTTAGGAAGGAACAATCAGTTTCACACATACAGAATGGGAAGCGACTGTCTAGGAAGGAGTACGGCAGAAAGGGATCTAGAGGTTCTAGTGGACCACAAGCTGAATATGAGTCAGCAGTGTGATGCTGTTGCAAAAAAAGCAAACATGATTCTGGGATGCATTAACAGGTGTTTTGTGAGCACGACATGAGAAGTCATTCTTCCGCTCTACTCTGTGCTAGTTAGGCCTCAGTTGGAGTACTGTGTCCAGTTCTGGGCACTGCATTTCAAGAAGGATGTGGAGAAATTGGAGAGGGTCCAGAGAAGAGCAACAAGAATGATTAAAGGTCTAGAGAACATGACTTATGAAGGAAGGCTGAAAGAATTGGGTTTGTTTAGTTTAGAAAAGAGAAGATTGAGGGGGGACATGATAGCAGTTTTCAGGTATCTAAAAGGGTGTCATAAGGAGGAGGGAGAAAACTTGTTCATCTTGGCCTCTGAGGATAGAACAAGAAGCAATGGGCTTAAACTGCAACAAGGGAGGTTTAGGTTGGACATTAGGAAAACGTTCCTAACTGTCAGGGTAGTCAAACACTGGGATAAATTGCCCAGGGAGGTTGTGGAATCTCCATCTCTGGAGATATTTAAGAGTAGGTTAGATAAATGTCTATCAGGGATGGTCTAGACAGTATTTGGTCCTGCCATGAGGGCAGGGGACTGGACTTGATGACCTCTCGAGATCCCTTCCAGTCCTAGTATTCTATGATTCTATGAAAGTGGGTATGACGCTGCCCAAGGGTTTATCTGGCTCCTGAATTATCTAAGACAGTGGTGCAATTCGTGACCTGCAGGACGCCCGTCGGGGTTAGATGCGTGGCCAGGTCCTCTCACTAGCCTAGGTTGCCCATCACTAATGTAAGGTGAGCAAGGCCTCCTGCAGTGACGCCCTGGAATTCCGGACTAACAAACAGTCGTGTGCATAACACCGGTTCAACCTCCAGCAAAAGATGATGCTCCCCAGCCTGGGATCCCCCCACAGGGCAGTGTGTGAGCTGCCCATTAGCCAGGCCAATGTACTCACTGTGTTCCAGCCTAGTGGACAGATGTTAACTACGCACGGCACAAAGGCAGGAGGTTTCTCGTCCGCCGGGCACAGGCTGTTGTCTACTGTGGTCTCCAGTCCATCGAGGACCTGGACACATGTCACATTTTGCTGGCTGACGCCAAGCCCACAGCTGGCTGAGCATTTGCCTGGCTCAGATTCCTTCCATCTAAATGGGAAATGATGGCACCACACCAGGATCTCAAAGCACTATTTACACCTTCACCAGGTGATCACTGCCTTCAGTCCGTAGGGACTGCTCCTCCCATGCCACACACGGAGAAACTGAGGCACAGAGCAGCGCTGCGATATGGTCAAGAGGTCACACAGCAAGTAGCGGTTGAGCTGATAAAAGAACCCAGGCGCCCTACTCCAGCCTAGACAACACTTAGACCTTCTCCCAGTTATGAACCATGCCTCTGGGGAGAACATGTGGTCTTTGTGATCGAAAAGGAGGGGCAAACATCTCCTCGTGGTTGAGTCCCCACAGATGTGTGGGGGCTGCATACCCAAACTCCCTGCTTCAGAGATTGTTGCCCCAGCAGAAGGCACCGAGAAGGGCCCGGTAACTGAAACGGTTACGTGCGCAGGGCAGGAACAAGGTGCCCTCAAGAAAGAAGAACATGCAATAGCCCATCCTGATGACAGGACTGGCACACTGAACAAGGGGAGATGCATTCCTCTCCTCCCTCCCCCCATTCAGAGGGTCTCTGAGTTACCTTACGGGGCACAGCTCAATGCTACATGCCTCGGTGGAGGCAGGTTTGGGAGCATCCAGGCATTTCGAATCGGGAAGAGTCAGGACCAAGCCCCCTTCTTTCTTCATACAGCGAACCAACCGCTCCATCGCTCCTCCCCCACATGTGGCGCTGCAGGGGCCAAAGGCCCCCGCCACCCAGCTGTGAAAGGACGAAAGCCAGCTGTGCCCATCTCTAGTGACAAGAGACTGTAGCTTAGGGGTGGAAAAGGTCTTTCAGGGAATACTCACCCTGGTGGGCATGGTGCCTTAGTACAGAGCTCCTGCCTGGAAGGGGGCCGTGGGGCCTCCAAACACAGCTGATCATCTGTTATTTCATTCTTGGTCTGGTCAAAGCAGGAGTGATCTACCAGTAACATCCCTGGCAACAAAAGTTCAATAAAAATATCAAAACCCCCATTGCTGAGGTTCCCAGGTGAGTAAGGAAAAGGAAATTCTAGGCTGGTCTTTGCTCTCACAGGCTATATCTACACTGCAGTGCTATTTCGGGATACCAGTGGTATCCCGAAATAGCTATTCTGCGTCTTTTGAGCGCACCTATTATTTTTAAATATAACGGGTTCGCTATGCCAACATCCCTGTAAATCTCATTCTACAACAAGTAAGGGATGTTTCAGAATAGCAATTTATTTCAAAATAAGTGCTGTGTAGACAGCGCCAACTTTCAAAATAAGTGATTTTGAAATAACATCGAAATAAGATACGCAATTTGTGTAGCTCAAATTGCGTATCTTATTTCGACCTACGGTGCAGTGTAAATGCCCCCACAGAAATTGTTAGTTCCCTTCGTCCGAGAAGAAAGGAATCTCCAAATGTGTCGAGGCTGAGCAACTATGGGAACACAGCCCTTATATAAACTTTAAACACTGAATTTCTCACATGGCTTTCATCTTGAAAAGTTTTAAAGTAACTTTTTCTCGCGCAAGGTGAAGGTTCTAAAAGATAAGCCATTGGCCTCTTAGCCCAGTTCCAAAACAGAAAAAAAAAAAGTTTTGTGCAAAAAAACCCAAATCATCTAGTTCTAGATCAGATGTTAGGTCGTAATTTGGTTTCAGTATTAAGACCTTTAACTAGCTCTAAATCCTAAACTGGGTTGTCTTTGATGAAAGGCTTTAGCTGGCGTTTATAACCAAACGAACAGACACTTTTTTAGAATCCTCTTTAGAGTTCATAGGGTTTGACTATATTAAGTATTAATTTGAGGGTTTAATTCCAGTCCTTTGTTGAGGCTAGCTTGTTGATTTGATCGTGATTTGGTTGCTGTACCACTTTATTCTTAGTTTAGTTTAATAGTAGCAACAATAGCTCAGATTTGGTCACTTTTTTATTTCAGTTTGTTTAATAAGGTGTAATGAAACATATGAAACTGATATCAAGACACATTTCTTTCAATAAGCAAAATGAGTCCAGAAGGTTTGAGGACTTGGGGTAGCTGCCAGCCAAACTTGAAGCCTGAGTAGCTTCCCACAATTAGCTATTGGTTCTCGCATCTGCCTCACCTTCCCCACAGCTCACCGAGCAGGTCCCAAACTGAGGAATCCACACATGTGCCTGTTTCTTCTTTGGTATAAAGTAGCTGAAGGTGATGTCTGGGTTGGTGATATCTCCATACTCTTTCCCATACTTCCTATACACCTGGAGAAGAATAATGTAGAAATCTGGAGTTTAGCTCAGTTGTGATCGAGGGGAGAGGTGCTGTCCTTTCTAAGCATTCCAGCATTCAGTAACATAGGCGGCTAGGAAGCGTTGGCAGGGAGCCAGGAGAACCAGTCGGAAGAAAGTGTTGAGACTTGAATAGAAAGTGAATCTGCCTATTGCTTTTCTTTGTGCAAGTTTCAGATCAGGAGCTGGGGGAAAAGTTGAATTGAACCACAGGGATACTCATGCCCAGAAAAGGAATACCCGTGCCTAGAAATGGACTGGACCTTGAAGATATGGATATGTAAGTGATAGGGAATGGTTATTTAGACACAATCGGACTATTTTCTTTGTTTTCTTGTTTGGTTAAACTCTTCTGTGCTGAGTCCATGTGCCTCCCCGCTCATACACTGTCACTAAAGCTGTATCCCAGGGAAGCAATCCTCTGTGCTTTAACCTGTTTTCCCCAGTTGTTTTATAACACCAAGCAACCAAGTGTGCTTTCCCAAGTAGATCTTTTTGCTTTGTTAATAAAATCACCTTTTTTAAGACTATGATCTGACTCATGTGTCCTGGAAGGTAGTAAGAGGTCTATGTATGCATGCCAAAGATTGAGAGGTTACCTATCAGAAATTACAGTTTGTTTTTTCAAGCTCTCTCATGGTAAAAGAGCTTGGGGTACCCCTCTGGAAGAAATTCCCAAGTGATTTCTTCCTGAGTTCAAGAAGAAAGGGTTTTTTTTTTCACTTGGGTGGTGGCAACAAACCACCCAAGGTCAGGGAATCTGTGACCATGGGGAGTTTTTAAGCAAAAGCCTCTAGAGGCAAGGTATTTTTAAGGTCTCTTGTGGGCCCCACCTTCTGAACTTGAAGTGCCAGAGTGGAGAACAGCCTTGAGAAAATTGTGACTATCTCTGTGTGTTACCGAGTAATACAGCACAGGCAGGGGCATTGCAATCTTTTCTCCCACTGCTGCTCCCTACCAGCACCCCTTAACTCAGAGGGTCTGCCCCTAAGAGAAGATGGGACTAGTCTCTGTGGCCAATTCAGTCTAGGGCTAGCCTGTGGCCAATTCTAGGGCTAGTCTCTGTGGCCAATTCAGATGGGACTAATCTCTGTTGCCTCTGCTGAGACAGCCAACAAGAGCAAGCGATAATAGAGGAACTTACGCTGTGAACACCCATCTACTGGGCACTGAACAGAGACTATCAACCTAATGGGTTTTGTAAAGATTTCAAGCTCACAGCGGGTCTGTTTATCGCTTCCAGTCATTCAAACTCAGATTAAGTCTGCCATAAAAACGAAAACCCAAACCTCAATTCATGTCCTGAGAGGGGCTGCCTTTTCTGGGTGGCTTTGTGTGTGTTTGCTACTGGAGCACAAACCACGCTAATGAATGATGGGAACTGAGACATCAGACACACAGCTTTGTCATTCCATCAGCCAGGTTTCTTTCCGGGTAGGGAACCAACCCCATGCCTCTCAAGGGAGATTTGCTGCCAGGTTTCTGCTGTTTTCGCCTGGTTTCTTCCCCCCAACCCCATCAACCTTCAACTAAATCTACAGAAAACCCGCAAAGAACATGTGCTCAACTGCTGCCCAGGAGATGGAAAGCATCCCCAGCATAGAGCTCAATTTCTGCTGGCATGGGGAATCAGAGTAGGGATGTTAAATTTCAATTAATTAAATCATCGAACAGTCGATGGGATTTCCAGCGACTATTTGATTAGTCAATAAGGACTTCCGCATTCCACCTTAGAAATGTACAAGAGCCCCCACAGTGGAAATGCCCACATGGAGCCCAGGGTCAGTGGGGGACTCCCTGCTGGCCCCAGGCTCCACCCGGCGTTCCAACTTTGAAATGTACAAGAGTCCCCTTTGGGACTCTTGTACATTTCATAATGGGCTGCCGCTGAGCCCCTGCCCCCTCCCACAGAGCTGGATCCCTCCAGCACCCTCTTCTCTTCTCCCCCCGCTTGCTGTCTCTTTGTGATGGAGGCAGCAAGAGGGGGAAGTGACTAGTCAACTAGTGTGTCAACTATCCAACAAACTTTTGCTTATCAGATAGTCGACTAGTCGATTTGTCGCATACATCTCTAAATCAGAGCCACCACCAGACGGCCTTGCAGGTCTTATTCCTGAGCCACAACCCCAAACCAGTTCTGGCTATCCCCTTCCCAGCCCTTCCACACTACCTGTATCTCAATGTCCTCGTGGGTTGGCCCATCTATATGGACTTCCTCCAGGCTCGGCAGGTTGTCCTCAGTGAGAAAGACCCTGTACGAGATCTGGCTGTCCTCCACTACCGATGGATAGGTGGTGTTCAAGGAGATTCTCTCCTTCCCGGCAACCACATACCGGCCTTGGACTTTCACAGCTAGAGAGGACAAAGGGGGATTATGTGCTCACAGAATCAACAAGAGACGTGGCTTCCTTCTATACATCCACGAAGGACTTCTCCAGTCTGTTTTAAACACCCCAAGCAATGGAATGTCTTCATTGAGAGAGTGTCCCCCAACACGCGAAGAGATTGCATTGCCAGGACACCTCCCCCCAGCCTTCCTTTCCTCGAGGCTGCCTGCATGTCTGGAGCACAGACACCAACCTGGCCCGGCAGCGCTCGCCTTCCCATTGTACTCACCCAAATGTGTGAAGAGAGGTTTGCGATTGGTGACGTGGACGCTGGTGGTCTTGTGAGGCAGAGCTAGAAACATGACATACTCTGGGGAATGAACACAGAGGTGCGGTCACATTCACTTTTGCACCTTCTGTAATTTGTAATTGCAGTGCACCTTCCATATGAGGATCTCAAAGCACTTCACAGACAGTAACCCTCTAAGTCAGCGGCTTTCAAACTTTTCTTCTCATGACCCAGTTGAAGAAAGTCATTGATGCCCACGACCCAACATCATTTGACTAGATGGTGGGGCTGAGGAGGAGAGCTTTGGGGTGTTGGAAGGGGCTCCGGCTTTGGGAGTGTCAGGGCTATGGTAAGAGGGGCTTACCTGGTTAACGGCACAACGGGGGGACTAAGACAGCTTCCTGCCTCTCCTGCATCGCAGTCCATGCTGCGCCCCAGAAGCAGCCAGCAGCAGGTTCCCAGCCAATGGGAGTGCGGAGCAAGTGCTCAGGGCAGGGGCAGTGTGCGTAGCCCTGTGCACTCTCCCCCGCCCTCCAGCTAGGAGCCGGGCCTGTTGCTGGGTGCTTCTGGGAAGCAGCACAGTCTGCAGTGCCAGCACAGACAAGTAGTTGCCTTAGCCCCGCCACCTCTCAGCAAAGAGACCCAGAACCCAGCATTCTGCCACCCAGTCCTGGGTCACAGACTGTAGTTTGAAAACCGCTGCTCTAAGCTCCCCTGCATGGTAGGTCTTATATCACTACAGAAGGGCAGGAAGAGTAAGAGAGAACTGAATTCCCCCCGGTGTCACTCCACTGACTTTGGAGTCACCCCTGGTCGGAATATGGCCAAGAGAACCAGTGCAGATCTGAGAACACAGCCTCAGCATCCTCCGGTCTAGATGCCTAAGCCCTCGGCTCACTTCCAGTGTTTTAAAATACCCTCCAGAGAAGATACACGAGGGTGCTGGTCGGGATGAGGTCAGCCCCTCAAATCAACATTGTACTGTCCAGGAAGAATGTGACAGAGCTTGCAGCCCCGTGTTTTACAGAACTCAGCCAGGCTGAGCTCTTCCCCTCCCCCCCCCCCAGCCAGCATTCAGGATCCCTGCCTGTGGCACAAAGGGAAGACATGCCAGGGAACCAAGGCTGCATGAGAATTAACCTCCCTCGTCTCCATCTCTGCCGGCCTCCGCCAGCCTGCTCAGCACAAAACCGAAACAAGCAAAACCATGTGCCAGAAACCGCCTAGGAATGGGGCAGAGCTCTGCATCTGCTTTGGGGGCACCCGGCAAGGGAGAAGGGCCTGACGTGGGGAGTGGGACGGAGGCTTGCCAACCTTTGGCTTTTCCTTCCGTGTAGGAGCCGCTCACTCTGGCGCACGTGGCGTTGTCTCCCCCACACACCTTGCAGGGATCCAGCACCATCCCAGAGTCCATCCTGCCATCACAGCCGAACACCTGAGCCAAGGGCAGAGCCACACGACAAATTAGCCTTCTCCGTGAGACACGGGCTGGGGATGAACCTTGGGTGGGGAGGCAAGCCCCCCCCCCAACCCCGCCCTTTCCACCCTGCCCCTGGCACCCATTTTGGGAAGAATGTGAAGTGATCCAAGTGGCATTTCCGGTGTTCCATTCTTTATGCTACTTTTCCCCTCCGCTGCGGGAGATATTTACGTTATGGTTGCACCCAAAGGCCCTATGCAGCTCCCATAACTAACTGAACAGCTGCTGACAACTCCATCAGACTGCGGGGCCTGCCACGTTCCTCAGGTCAGGTGGCTTGGAGCAAATTAGCCTTCTCCACTGGAGCAAGCTGGGAATCCATCTGCTTAAAGTGCTAAACCACATGACGGTGAAGGGCACACTGGGTGAGGCTGAACTGAGTCAGAGATGTGTGGGATTGGGGACCAGAGATTCTTCTGGATTGCTGCGTGTCCCATCCTCCTTACTCGTGGGTGCTAATGCCTGTCACCAGTGGCTTTCATTTTAATGCTACACTTTGAGACACTCCGAATGCCAGGGTTATATGAAGGGTGTCATGCACTGGAGTCACCTCTAGCTCCTTTGAAATTGTTTAAATCCCATGTTGGAAGTTTCACCTAGATCCACCATCCACGTGTGGGGAGGAAAATCCTTACCCTGCAGCTGCCCATCACACACAGATCAAAAGCCCCTTTGGTTCTGCGGTTGCTCGGCTCACACCTGGTTCCATCTGTGAAACGGTCCCCACGGATCACCATGAAATTCTTCTCCTCTGCCCGGCACATGTGTCTGCACAGAGTATCCCCTGCAGGTGACAGACATGGGGAGAGAAGCAGAGTTACTGAAGCAAAAAAGACACAAAAGAGTCAACTACACCGTGGGAGGGAGGTAAAAGGAATTGTACAGAATTTACTGGCTGTAACCACCAGTAAAGCTGCCATTTGATTTGCAATTAAGGTCGGGACTTTAGGCCGCTCTGGGAGTCCTCCTTCCCAAAGGAACTGCTGTCTCTTTCGCTCTCTCTTTACCTTTGGCATAGCCAGCAGCCGACGTCCACTTATAAAAAGACGGGACGTCTGGAATGAGATACAGCGGCTTTAAGTTTGTCGCCGCACACTGTTCAGCCATAAACTCCAACTGGGTGCTCAAACAGGCCTATGGAAGAGGAAGATTGTTATGCAGGCAAAGTGGAATGGGCTACAGAGAGTGCAGAATTCCAGGACTCGCTTCTCCACCTCCGGAGTGCAAATGCAACCACCGCTGGGGTGAAAAGCAGCAGCTGACAAAAGAAAAACAGCAAATGAAGAGGACTATCCCATTGAAGCGAAGCTGGAGGAGAGTTGGGGGAGGAGGAGATGGGCGAGGAATGGGAGACAGATGCTATGCAGATGATGTTATCTTTCCTGTAACACCAAATGAATAAATGTCTGGGGGAAATGTGAGCAAAGCTAGCACGGCCCGTCTTTTGAGCACAGTCCTACACCAAAAGGACTCAGGGTATGTACACTGCAACTGCAGGTGTAATTTCCAGCTCGGGACTCATGCTAGAATTGATTGAGCTTTCACTCTAAAAGCTGCAGTATTGCCATGGCAACACAGGCAGTGGGACGGACGGCTGCCCAAATACAATCCCCTCCAAGACTCCAAGTACTTGAGGACCCAACCGGCTAAGCCGTGATGGTGCTGGCATGGGCATCTAACCTAGTGGCTATCCATCTCCCTGAGCTGGGAGCTACCTCTCCTGCTGCAGTGTACCTGTACCTTGGAGTGCCTGTCCGGGGTCCCAGGTGAGATGCTTTATTACAAGTGGGTGGGGCTGCTCAGTTATTAATCAGTAACAGGCCTCAGTCACAGTGGAACAAATACTGGTCACACAGACAGAGACTGCATGGCCAGCGCTTGGTTTCCTTCCCAAAGAAATCAACTGGTTCGACTTGGAAAGCTGTGGCCCTGCATGGTACAGCCCTCAAAGGGTTAAAAATGGCCTCTGACACTGCCAGCACATTGCCTGGCCGTGGGCGCGAGACCTGGCGCGTGAGAGGAGACAGCCTACCTGTGTGTTGCACATCGCAGCCTGGAGGTCTGCTCCCCTGCACTCCTGACCCCCGAACGCAGGCCTGAAAACAACAGACATGAGGGTCCGTAGGCAGTCGAGCCAGAGGCTGGAAGAGCTGCCCAACAATGATGATCCTAATTGTCCAAATACACAGGCTCAGGGAGTGCCTAGCAGCAGCACTAAGATCTGGCTCATGGTCAGCCACACCAAGCTGGCTAATGAAACGACACATACACAGTCGGCAATGCAGCCAGTCAATGGAGCGACCGGGGCTGGATTAACTCTTCTGGGGTCCCGGGGCTAGTAGTTTTTGTGGGGCTCCCCTAAATTGCAGGGTGGGGCAAAAATGAGGGGCTCAGTGATCAGGAGGGGGCTGCCAGGGAGTGGACTAGGGGTGGAGGATGGTGCAGGGCATGGGCAGGAAATAGGGTGCAGGAGCAGGCTGGGAATGGGGGTGTGAGGCCTGGGCAGGAGGTAGGTGCAGGAGCAGAATGGAGGTGGGGTGCAGGGTGTGGGCAGCAGGTAGGATGCAGGAGTGAGCTGGGATAGGGGTCGGAGCCTGGGCAGCAGGTAGGGTGCAGCAGCGGGCTGGGGTAGGGGTGCAGGGTCTGTGAGGGAGGGTGCAGGAGGGAGCAGGGAATTGTGGTGATTATGTGGCACTGCTCCCGTTTGGCGGGGGAAACAAATGGTTCCACACTGCCCTGCATTTGCAGGCACCGTCCCTCCACTGCTCCCATTGCCTGCGATTCCCAGCCAACGGGAGCGAGGGGGGGAAAGCCTGCAGGCAAGTACAGGGATGCAGAGCTTCCCTGCACTCACGGAAATGAAGCTCCAGGGAGGGGGAATGGCAGCATGCAGGGCCACTCCCCTACCCCACCAGGCAGAGCCGGCCAGGAATGCAGCACGCAGGGGCTTCAGTGCACATCTGCACGTCTCCTGGGATGCAGCCCCTAAAGCCCCTTTCACAATCTGGCCCTGGGAGCGAGATAGGGATCAAGGCACTGTAAAGACTCGTCCAAACAATGACACACCCGGGCAGTGGAAGGGCAAGGAGACCTGACAATGATACTTGCTGTCAGCAGAGAGACAAGGAACTTGTTACATTAGCAAACATGCAGCACAGCCCGTGCTGGGAACAGTGCAGGATGCCAGCCACGGTTCAATGCACCCTC
Organism: Pelochelys cantorii; assembly: GCA_032595735.1. Lineage (NCBI taxonomy): Eukaryota > Metazoa > Chordata > Testudines > Trionychidae > Pelochelys > Pelochelys cantorii. The sequence continues at coordinate 10,798,146 of CM064347.1, forward strand.
CCGCCTAACAACTCTTTTGTCTGTGTTAACAGAGCTGCTGTACAGGTCCTGTGGGCCCTGCAAACAGCTGGCAGGCCCTGTGAGCACCTCCACATGTGCTGCTGGGAAAGAGGAAAGTCTTTACCTGGGGTTGTTACAAAGTCGTCTTCGCGTTACAACTCCTCCTCCACAGCTGCGAGAGCAGGCAGTGAGGGGGCTCCAGCTGGACCACTGCCCATGCACCACTGCCACTGGGTTCAGCTCCTCCAGAGAGCTACAGTGTCCCTTGGAGCACCACTGGAACCCAGAACACCCCGAGATCAGCAGCAGCAAAGCCACAGCTGCTACAGCAGCGAGCTGTGGGGAGCAACACTGGCTCTGCCCCTTCAGCTGGGAGAAATGCCCCTAGAAGGGCACAGTATCTTGTGCACCATTCGCTCCCCTGCCTGGGAGGGGAGGTGAAGGAATTGGACCCCAAAACATGTGAGGAGGAGCTGAGTGAGGCATCTTCTCGTCCAGCTCTACCTACCATGATAGACATAAGAACATTCCAACATAAGAATGGCCATTCTGGGTCAGACCAAAGGTCCATCTAGCCCAGTATCCTGTTGGCCGACAGTGGCCAATGCCAGATGCCTGGAGGGAATGAACAGAGCAGGGAATCACCAAGTGATTCCTCTCCTGTCACCCATTTCCAGCCTCTGACAAACAGAGGCTAGAGACACCATCCCTGCCCATCCTGGCTAATAACCATTGATGGGCCTATCCTCCATGAATTTATCTAGCTCTTTTTTCAAACCTGTTATAGTTTTGGCCTTCAAAACATCCTTTGGCAAGGAGTTCCACAGGTTGACCATGTGTTGTATGAGGAAATACTTCCTTTAGTTTGTTTTAAACCTGCTGCCTATTAATTTCATTTGGCGACCTCTAGTTCTTGTGTTATGGGAAGGAGAAAATAACTCTTCTTTATTCACTTCATCCACACCAGTCATGATTTTATAGACCTCTATCATATCCCCCCTTAGTCATCTCTTGAAACTGTGAAAACACCCTGTTGGATAGCATATTTGAGAACAGGCTCTTCAATCCAACAGCCAATAGGAGCATCCAATGACTGGAAGATGACACCAGACAAATTCAGACAGGAAATAGGGTGCACATTTTTAAGAATGGAGTTAATTAACCTGTGGAACAATTTAGCACCCAGGGTTGTGGAGGATTTTCCATCACTCTTCAGATTCAGTGTTCTACATAAGAAAGCTCATTCTTTCTTGGTACCCGCCATCCATTATGCCCTACAGCCTACCACCCCACCATCCAGTGTGCCCCTCGCTGCGCCACCCTGCCATCTGATGTGCCTGGTAGCTGCCCATGCCCACTTCCAATCTTCCTGGCACCTGGAGACTCTTTACCTTATTGATCCCACACTCGGTACCATCCAGAAGGGGAACAAGAAGACGAGTACAGCTGGTCCGGTCAGCCTGATGAGTGTGGCAAGAAAGAACTCTGCACGTGTCCTGGGAGGGCAGGGAAGTCAGGCTGTTCAGTGAGAGCCCTAAAATCTTGTGCCAGTTTCTCAACTTGCGTTCCCACCCCTATCCTACCAGTTCACAGGATATCAGGCAGCAGCAGGAAGAGAGCATGCCTCACCAACACCCACCAACCGGCTTCCTTCTAGCAGGAAGCCAGCCAAGATTCTCTCTAAGCTGCGTGGCAGCACGACCTTGCAGCTGTCCAATGAGCCCTGCCCAGCCAGGGGCTCAGGGTTTTGCATATGAAGCTGCCTGGCTGGGGGAGGGGCACTTCTCCCTCAGCGATAGCAGCAGCTCCCTGCACCAGGCAGCTCTGTGCATGGAGCCCTGAGCCCCCTGCTGGGCGGGGCTCATTAAGCAGCTGTGGGGCCGTGCTGCCACTCAGCTTAGAGGGAACCTTGAAGCTAGCACATACTCTCTCCCTCCAAATCCCACTGTCTTAGGCAATTTCCCGAGCTTTTCCATTTCAACCAGAGAGAGGAGATGCCCATGCCACATGTGGCAGGCAGTGTAGGTGCTGCCAGTGACTGGCACTGCCAATCACACTGGCACAGGAAGAGGTTTAGTCAGGGCATCTGAGGTTTGCAACCGGATTAGCATTTCCTTGATAACAAGATGTATTGTCAATGCTGCACATGGCCTGTGAACAGCAGTAAACTGCACCTGTCTAAGGGAGGGAGCTAAGGGGATCCGGAAAACAAAGAGATGGAATAGAATAAGAGAAGGAAGATGGTGAGTTCCTCATGACACGGAGTCTCTCTCCCTGGGTGTTTGTACAGCACCTAGCACAGGTCAGGGCCTGGGGGCACTATTGCATTGCAAATGTTAAATGACAAGGACGAGGAGACTTGAGGAGAGAAAGGGGGAGAGGTAGAAAAAGGGCAAATGTTCCAAATCCTTTTTTCAGCCTGCTCTCTGCCAAGAGCCCCACCAGCAGATGAACATCGTCACCTTCTCAGAACCAGCCCACCACGCTGTTGGGCCACCAGCCCCATCCCAGCTGCAGTATTTCAGGGGTGGACATAACCAGGTGGAAAGTGTTCTACCTACAATGTCATTCCTGGCAAAGGTGCACGCCGCAGCTGCGCTCCCGAAGGCTACTTTACACTGCTCGTCCGCACCGTAATATAAGCCGGGCTTCCACCCAGGGATGCTGCCCTCCAGGTCCGGCAGGTCGTTCAAGCAGCTTGCTTGGCTTGTCCTGGGAAAGCCACAAGAGATGTTGTTTTCCTGCACACACTCAGCAAGGATGCCCCACATGCTAACACAGGCATGAGGCTTTCAGTCTGGGAGTTAGTTCTTGGTGTCCCAGCAGCACTGTGCTAGGCTCAGAGAGGTCAGCTCTCTTCACCACTTGTTCCTGCATAAAATCATAGAGTCATAGAACACTAGAACTGGAAGGGACCTTGAGAGGTCATCAAGTCCAGTCCCCTGCCCTCACAGCAGGACCAAGCACCGTCTAGATCAAGGGTGGGCAATAATATTTGACCGGGGTTCACTTCAGAAATTTTTGAAGTGGCCCCAGGCTGCTCCAGAAGGGGTGGGAGCTCAGGCAAAAGGGGTGGGGCCAGGACACTTCCGTGCTTCCCCACCTACAGACCCTGATTGGCCTGGGGGAAGGGGAGAGACAGGATTTCTGCAGGCTAGATCAACCTGCTTTGTGGGCCGGATCCAGCCTGTGGAGGCTTTTGCCCCTGATCTAGTCCAACCCTGACAGGTATCTATCCAACCTGCTCTTAAATATCTCCAGTGACGGAGATCCCACAACCTCCCTAGGCAATTTATTCCAGTGTTTAACCTCCCTGACAGTTAGCAAGTTTTTTCTAATGTCCAGCCTCAACTTCCCTTGCTGCAATTTAAGCCCATTGCTTCTTGTCCGATCCTCAGAGGCCAAGGAGAACAATTTTTCTCCTTCCTCCTTGTAACCCCCTTTTAGGTACTTGAAAGCTGCTCTCAGGTCCCCTCTCCATCTCCTCTTTTCTAAATCAACAAACCCCAGAGCAATTATAGCTCCTCGTTCTCCAAGAGTCCCCCACCTCATCCCTTGCCTTTCTCCTCCGGCTCGCTACCTCCCCCCACAGCAGACCTGCAGATGAGCAAGGAGAGCAGCGGGTTCCTTCTACCTGATGAAGGCAAGAAACTGCTCTCTGCTGCACTCTGACCAGCCCAGGTCCACGGTGTTGTGGCTGCCTTCAGCGCCCATGACGTTGCCGCTCCCACTGCACCGGTTCCCCTCGCCATCGTGCTGGATTCCAAAACTGCAGTGAGAGATAAATGGCGAGGGGGCGTGACTGATATTATGCAGCTGATCTGCTGGCGTTAAATTGTAGGGACCAGGGGCAGTTCCAGTCACGACTCCTGCGTTGGATTCCAGGAGTGATGGTGTGATCCTGGCTACGACATTCCTCCCACCCCCGTGCCTTACTTTCTCCATTTGGGGTCAGTAGTGTTTCCCTGCTATGTGGCGGTGCTGTGAAGCAAATGTAATTGTTTATAAAGTGCTCTGAGACCCTCAGACCCATGTGGTGAGACCTTGGACCTCCTGTTCCCCACAGCACAGCACTTTCTCCTCAAGAACACTAGTGCTTACTGGGTATTCCTGCCTCCAGGCCCAGTCAGGATGGCGGCCCCCTTGTGCCTGGCACTGTCTGTGGGCTGAAGCGTTTACACAGGCTAAAGAGGCCTGAGGGACAAAGGACTGGGGAAAGGGCGACCAAGAGGCTCCATTACACCTGATGCTGACAGAAACCTTTGGTTGTGAATGATGTGGCTCAAGCAAAACAATGGGCCAAATTCTCTGCCGGCATAAACAGGCACAGCTCCGCCAAGAAAGCTGCACAAATTGACACCTGCAGAGAATTTGGGCCAGTGATTATAAATCTCAGCCTCTGTTTTGATGTGTTTTTCTAGTCGCTGATCTTCCCTTGGCTGCCCCCAATCTGTCCAGAGGGAACTCCCTGCACACAGTTCTCCCCACGCCCTGTTACGCCACCCGGAATCACCCACCATTTTCTGGAGCAAGACCCCACCACGTCACAACAGGGAGCACTGAGCAAGACTGACTGGAGCCATCTGAGGGGCTTGAACCCAGCTGGTGGCACATGGAGCAAGCATGGGCGACGTCTGCCCAGAAGAGCGTCGGCTCTATGCAGAGTCCCTCCCGAAGTGATGAGTGCCCTCAGCTCCCAGAGAAGACAATGGGTTTTAAGGGAGCTCAGAACTTTGCAGGGCAGGATTGGGCCCTCATTCCCTTTCCTCTCTCCAGAGCTGGGTTTTAAGAAATCTGCAGGATCCCCAGCGCCACTCGCAGTGACTCTGTCACTCCCTGAACTCAGCTTGCAAACAGGGGCTGATTTTCGCTGAGGGAAATGGCTGACCCACAGCATTAAATTGCAGAGACCAGGGGCAGTTCCAGGCCCCGGCTGGGAGTCTCGGTGGGCCTCGCCCTCTGACCTGTGACCGATCTCGTGGGCTATGGTGACTCCCAAGTCGAAGCCGGTGTCCTCCGTGATCACGCAGCTCCAGGAGGAAGAGCAGGCTCCCCCCAGCTGGGTGACTCCGCGCATCTGCTTGTTTCCATCAGCTAACTCCAGGTCAAACCTCAGGGAAGGGTGACACAGGTGTGGAGAGAACAGGAGAGCAGATTCATAGCTTAAAAACCCAGGCAGTGAACACTATCAACTGAAAATCCCGTTAGCCTCTCCCAGCTCACGCTCATCAGGAATTTACTGCCCCCTTTCCTCTTTGATACGTGCATCTCCCCACGCTAAGATAGAATCATAGAATACAAGAACTGGAAAGGACCTCAAGAGATCAAGTCCTGTCCCCTGCCCTCATGGCAGGCCCAAGCACAGTCTATATGAGTGTTTCTCAACCAGTGGTATGAGTACCCTTAGGGGTACTCAAGAGATGTCTGGGGGGTACATCAAGACAACTGAAATTTGGAGAAAACTGATTTTTTGTTTTAAGTTTTACAGCGCTTTATTATTTTTGTACTTTTTACACCCAAAAATGTCTTCGCCTGCCCGGCTACAATTAAGTTGTTTAAACAAATGTGTTGCAATGGTAGAAAAAAAATTGTGTGTCTGAAAACTGTAGGTACTGGGGGTACTTATAATTTTTAAGGGGTACTTTATAAAAAAAAGGTTGAGAAACACTGGTCTATATCATTCCTGATAGATGTTTGTCTTACCTGCTTTTAAATATCTCCAGAGGTGGAGATTCCACAACCTCCCTAAGTAATTTATTCCAGTGTTTAACCACCCTGACAGCTAGGAAGTTTTTCCTAATGTCCAATGTAAACCTATCTTCCTGCAATTTAAGCCCATTGCTTCTTCTCCTATCGTCAGAGGCCAAGGAGAACAATTCCCCCCCCACGCACCCCCCATGACACCCTTTTAGATACTCGAAAACCACTCTCATGTCCCCTCTCAGTCTGCTCTTTTCCAAACTCAACAAGCCCAATTCCTTCAGCCTTCCCTCATAGCTCAAGATTTGAAAGCAGGTGCAATGTCCAGGCAGAGGGAGCAGAAGGAAAGGTTATAACCCCATCTGCAGGAGAGAGATACAGAATCCCCTCCATGCAGAGAAAAGCCATTACACTCCACAGGAGCTTGGCCAGCATCATTAGCTAGTCAACTGAGAATGTGAGCCAAGTGGTCTGTAGGACTGTGAGGCTGTCTATATTACTGGGTTATTTTGAAATAAGTTATTCTGAAATAACAACTCCTGGAATAACTATTTCAAAATAGGCTTATTCCTCTTCGCAAGCAGGAGTTATTTCAAAATAGCAGGCTTGGCAGAGTGAACGCTCACCTTGTTATTTCAAAATAACTCATAGACATGCCCTGAAAGTCAGAGCAAGGGAATCTCTGTAGCTGGGGAGTTTCTCTATAACTGCCACTAGACTCTTCTAGACATTTCTACCCTCACATGGGCCTCCTGTGACCCCGCAATCACTGCTGGTAAATTGGCCTCCGTTTGAATGGTTCTGAGTCCGGCTGCCACTCCCCGGGGATATTCCAGTTACCACTGAAGCTGAGGAAACAGAACTGTTGAATGCTGGAGGCTGGACACCCACTGAGCTCTGGGAGCTGGTGGGTGTGGACATGCAGAACACACCAGACTTGTTGACTCGAGTCCCACAACTTGAACTCAAGTCTGACTTAAGTTGCCTAGGTGACTCGACTTGAGACTCGATTTGGGTTCATTGTTTGTGACTTGAGACTTGCTAATTTTGTTAAATCGACTTGGTGAAAAAATTGTCCGAAAATGCCGATATTGAGGCTTGTACAAAAGTGACTTGACATTTTTTAAATTAAGACCTGAGACTCAACTTGGGACTTGACTCGAAAGTGACTTTAGGGACTCGAGACTCGACTTGAGACTTGAACTGTATTGACTTGAGACTCGCCTTGGACTTGACAATGACGACTTGAAGACAACACTGGAACACACACACACCTCGCCCCCCCCCCTCGCTCCAGATCACAGAGACAACAGGCATGAGGGCTTTTTTACATCACAACAAGCCACCCTCGGAAGGAGAACTGTAAGGCCCCACTGACCATTTTGCTCTCATCCCCTCTGAGTACATCCTGCAGTTGCTGGGGTTTGCCTAAGCCTGCCGGCCTGAGCTGAGGTCTCCAATCTCCTTCCATCAGGGCAGTTCTGTTACCTGGTCACATAGAGGACAAGGTCGGCATGCTGGGGATCCAAGTCACTCGGGGGATTGACCTTCTTGCTCCACTCGCAGACCCCAACCAAGGAAGAGGTGACATTCGTGGTGATGTTTATACCCACCTACAGAGAAGACACATCTTCACATGTGAGTAGCCTTGTCACAAGATGGCAAGCCCTCTGTGGAGAGCTGGGCTCAGCCTCAGTGATGGGCCCTTTTCAGGATTTGGAACACCCCCCGACCACCACCATTTTCTACCTCTGGTTCAGTCAGGACCATCATTCTTATCAGGTGAACCCTAAGCTGAGCTCCCAGCGAGGCGTCTCTCAGCAGCTCGGCACCCTGGAAAAAGGAAAACAGGCTGCAGGAGGAGTTTCATAATGAAGGTGTCATTGTGATTCCTGTCTGGCCCTTCCTTGACACTGAGGCGTTCCGCATATACCGAGGTTCTTCCACCATCCCAGCTGGATGCGCTGCCAAGGTGACACACCAGGTAATTACAATGGAGAATTATAAAAATTTGCAGTCACCATTACAGACAGGACCTGGATCCCTCTGAGACCTGAACTCAGTGTAAGCCACAAAGTCTGTCCGCGAATGCCCATTTGACGAAACGCCTCCAGCAGAGGGATGTGGAAATGAATGTCAGGGCCCTTCAGAGTCCCCCAGCTCCTGCCATCCCCATGAAAACAGAGTGACATGCAGACCGCTGTGAGAAAATGAATACTAGAATGTTAAAACCCATCAAGTGAAATGGTGGGTCACCTCAGATAGAGCCCAATCCAACCCTGGCTTAAATCCATAGGCGCTGAAGGATACGCTGGAGCCAACACCCGCCCAAATGGGCACTAGGAAAATTAATACATTTCCAATTGTGCTTTAGAGCTGCCTCCCTCATTGTTTGAGAATGCCCTTCCTTCAGGCATGCAGCTTGCTGGGCAGAGGTCTCATAGTCCACGCAAAGCAGGTGGCTGCACACTGAAGTGGCTGTGTTGCACCCTGGTCCAGTATTCTGGGCCTACCAGGGGACAATGGGGTCCCACACACTTCTGTGGAGGCATTTTCAGAACATTTTGCGAGGGGCCCCACCTGACGTCCCTTCCAACACAAGCCCCCTGCCCAGGATCAGGAACTGCAGCACTGAAATCGAACAGAAAGCCACTCACGATGTTCAGGTTGGTAAGGATGTACCTCTCGGTGTCCTCTCTGTGGAACTGATAAACGTCTGGGCCCACTACCACCAGCAGCTCCAGGTGCACGACGCTCCCCTCAGCCCTTTTCCAAAGACGAGGTGGAAACTTTCTTTCTACAACACCATGAGGGAATACAAAGGAGCTTAGGATAGGAGGAGGCAGGGAAGCCCCCATGAGTCCATCCCAGCCCATCGAACACTCAAGAACAGCACATCGCAAGCTTGCTTCCTCCAGATACTTAGCGGAGTCCCTTCTCCTCTGATTTCTATTAGCTGCTGCTGGGGCCCCTGGCATCATGCACAAGATATCCCACCTTCATACCCTGAGATCCTCAGCTGTTGTTCATCTCTCTTTGTTCTTGGGTTTGGCAGTAATAGTGAGTGACAAGGCCAGGCCAATCCAACCAAGCTACATCCTGAGTCTTTCCTGAGGCTGTGTTATTTCAGCAATGGTGAAAGCAGACCGGAGCGTGATAAAGAGTGCTAGTGCAGCTCGGTCTCATCCAAGGCCCAGACGGGTCTCCTGGACTACACAGGCCGCAATAAGGGCCTCATTTACATCTCAGTGCATTGGACAAGCATCAGGTTGTGATGGCAACAAGTCCTGCCCTCACTGTCACTCTGCAGCCCCACTGACGGCAGGCACAAAGCCAGGGCAGAATGTGGCCAGTGGTTCCTCCCTCAGCCCCGAGACATCCAATACCTCCTATCGTCCTTGTCCCTCTCCCTGCAGCTCGGAAGATGACATGGGGTGTGGGGAGGCTGAGGTCTTCCAGCACAGTCAGGTGTTTGTCTCTCACCGGTCTGATGTGAATCTCTTTCTCATTCACAATGACGACACCGCCCTAATGCAAGCAACATTCCATCCCCACGTTATTCCAGAGGCATTCACCACCAGAGAATGTCAAAGACAACCTCTCCTCCCGCTTTATCCGTTATTATCCGTTACCGCCAAGATTTGCCCAATTGGTGCTTCCCGCAGGCAAGACTTAACATGTCTAAGACAACAAGATGGAAAAATCAAAGCCTTCCTATTCGTTTGTGATCAGCGGGATTCCACTATAAACTACGAGGGGGTGATACCTACCAGTTAGAGTCAGGGAACTAGGTGTTAGGTTTCCTACGTCCTGCTCTTGACTCCACCACCAACTTGCTGAGCGAGTCATTCTCCTCTCCACGCTCTTGTCTATAGAATCGGGTTATTGTTATCTGCCTCAGGGCAGCGTGGAGCTTGGTTATAAAGCACTTTCAGATCCTCACAGGAAAGGACACTAAGTCACCGCTAATTATTATTATTGCCATGGAATATCTGACACAGCATCAGGGGCTCCCATTATCCGAAGGGGTTGGATGAACTCCAAACTGCCAGATTACCGAAAGCTCTGAAACCCTTTGAGGAGATGCGGGGCTTATTTATATGCCTGTTTCTGCCTTTCCTCATGGCAAAATTGTGGCCCCAGGCACCGTACTGAACTGCAAACCCTTCAGAACCACCACACCATTTGAATGGACTCTCTGAAATGCCTTCCCAGTGCTGGAGAGCAAGGAGAGACGGTCCCAGGCCACCGCGCTGGATCAGAAACCCTTCAAACTCTGGGGGAAATTTGGATTTGAATGTCTCAGCTCAAGCTTCTGTAAAACTGATCTGAACCCAAACACCAGATTTGAATCCCCTTGGACCTAGAAGGGAAGTTTGGATCCAGCTCCACACTTTTGGGCTTTGGACCCATCACCATCAAATAGTCACTGGCAAACAAAAAGTAAATTCCGCCCTCCACACACACACACACGCTTTTTTCCCCCATTCCAAGCTCAGCGGGAAACTTTTCCCAGGGCAAAGAATCCAGCAGTAAGCCAATGCACCGCGAAAGTCCCACTTGCACCCCAAGCATTCTTCACAAGACCTTTAAAGTGGAACTCTATGGGCTTGTCTCCACGATGCAATGGATCAACACTGCAGCTTTGAGACATGATAAATCAATCCCTGAGCACTCTTCCTTGGAGTCCAGTACTTCACCAGGATGAGAAGAGTAGCTGGAGTCGATGGGAGAGCAGCCCCCACCGATCTTACCATATGGAAAATGCCGTGGTGAATATGTCCACTTAAGCTATGCTACTTGCATAGCTGAAGTTGCATAGGGTAGGTTGAAGTGGGGGGGGGGGGTGTTAGTGTAGACAAAGCCTATATTGTGCATAATCCTCCCAGAGTACATCTAGACTGCAAGCTTCTTTCGAAAGAGAGCATCCACACCTCAAGACCGGATCAAAAAAGTGGTCTGCTTTTTCAAAAAAGAGCATCCAGGCTGCATGGACGCTCTCTTGAAAGCCCTGATTGCTATTCACAGAATGGCCACCAGGGCACCTATGCTTTTTTCGATTGCCTCTTCTTTCGAAAAATGTCCCTGTTCTGCGTCCACACAGGCCTTTTTTTGAAAGAGCCCTTTCAAAAAGGGCATTCTTCCTCGTAATTTGAGGTTTACCAATGTCAAAAAACCCCGTGTTCTTTCGATTTAATTTCAAAAGAACGTGATTGCAGCAGGGACGCAGATGAAGTTTTTTCGGAAAAAGGGCAGGGTTTTTTTTTTTTTTTGAAAAAACAATGTAGTCTAGACATACCCCCATTGGCCCTCGCCATAAGAATGAATTTCACTCCAACCCCTTATTTCTGATCTGATCCTTTGCTGTCTAAACACCTGGAGGTTCACTCTGAGACAACTGTCCAAGTGCACAGAGCAAAAACATCCTTGATCATTAGCAGTTGCAAATGCAGCCCATGTTTTGATCTCAAAGCCAATGCTGTATACTCACCAGCCACCCTTCGCAGTAAGTGACTCTACATTTAGCCCCAGAAGGGTGCAGTAGTCTTCCCCCAGCAAAGCAACTGCCTGGGAATCGCTTTAGTAAACTAACAGAGGAGTTCAGCTTTCGCTCGCTCACAAAGGAAGAAAGAACACAGTCCTCTAGGAACTCAAAGCTGTAGAGTTCTCCCCAGGCCCTAAGGGAGCAACGCTGAACTTTACAAGATTTCGGTTCAACTTGGTCCTCTTCACAGGGACAAGCTGGCTGAGCAATAACAAATTCTGGTACTGGAAGAAATAAAGAAAATTACTAGGATTACAGACACAATTCACAATAATAATAATGATGTATGGGAATATAAAAATATCTATCAGCTTCCATGGAAAAACAATACTTTCCAAAGAACCTTTTCCCTTTAATTATGTCAATCAACCTGATCTTCTGTATTTCTAACAGTCCTGAAATTGAGGACAGCCTTGAAGCTAAAGCAAAGAACTGGTGATCAGGAGATCCAGGTTCTATTAGCATTGAAACTGACCTGCTATGTGATCTTAGGCCAGGTCTACACTTACGCAGAGATGAGCACTGTGGCAATCAATTTAGGGCAGGGGTGAGGAACCTTTTTTGGGTTAGTGGCCACTGACCCACAGAAAAATCAGTCGAGGAATGTACACAAGTGACAGGGTATCTCTATACTACAGAGTTTTGTCGGGAAAACAGCCATTTTCCCGACAAAACCTGAGTTACATCCACACTGCAGTCGCAGTCTCCCAAAAGTAAATTGAAAGAACAGAGGATTTTTTCCGACGTTGGTAAACCTCTTTCTATGAGGAAGAAGCCTTCTTCCGAAAGAGCTTTTTCAGAAAAAGGCGTGTGTGGACAGGGAAGAGGGAGTTATTTCACAAGAAGAGGAAAGAGGAAAAAGCACAGGTGCGTTGGTGGCCACTCAGTCCATAGTAATCACATTTTAAATGCGAGATAGCATCCATTCAGTGTGGATGCCATCTTTTGAAAAAGCAGATCGCTTTTTCGATGCGTTTTTTTGTGTGTGGACGCTTTCTTTTGAAATAAATTTTTCCGGAAGATCTCTTCTGAAAATAGGTTCTTTTGAAAGAAGCCTGCAGTCTAGACATAGCCTGAGAAGTGTGTGTGTGGGGGGGGACCTCATTCTAGCCCCTGACTGAGGAGAAAGATACTCCCCCCATTCCCCTTGCACCCTAGAGCCTAGGGGAGCCCAGCCTAGTAGATTTTGTGTGCTCCAGCCCCCAGGGGGACAGCAGTGTGGCTGGAGTATCAGCACTGGCTCCCCAATGGTTGGGTGGGCCTTGAGCCTCGGGGACCAGATCCTGGCATGCTGAGGGTCGCATCTAGCCCCCCGGCCCTAGGTTCCCCACTCCTGATTTAGGGGGTCTAGTAAAGACCCACTCCTGATTTAGGGGGTCTAGTAAAGACCCACTAAATCGACCACCTGTCACTCCCTCATCAACTCTGGTATTCCACCAGAACGAGAAGCGTAAAGAACTCTCGCATCAAACCCCTGCTGTGGAGACCCTGCGGCAATTCAACCTAAGCTGTATCAACTCCAGCTACGCGTAACTTAGGTCAATATTGCCCATTAGTGTAGACCTGCCCTTGTTCAAGACTTGTAACCTCTCTCTGCCTCCATTTCCCCACTTGTATATGGGAATAACAATTTATTTCACAAGAAGTAAGGTAATTTGAGTTCATCAGATGAAAAGCATCATAGATGTGCAAATTATTATTGCTGAGCACTGTACAAAACACATAAATACACAAAGTTCCTTCTCTGAGAATCTTGTCTAAATCTAAACAGCATCATAATCCTAAAATATTAGCAATCTAAATCTAAAAGAATTATATTTTCTTGAAATGTGTATTTAAAAACACATAAAATCATCATTGCAATCTATAGCCTGGTTCACGGCTGGTTTGGATCTGTTCAAGGATTATTTAGAATCTTTCATTCTATTAATTGTACACTAAAAAAATAGCAATATGCAGAAGGAGAAGTGAAAAAGAAAAGTGCTAAAACAATTACTAGATCTGATTTCCAAATAGCAGACCCCATTCTGTAAACACATACTTGAACCAGACTACTCGCATGACTAAAGTCATTCAAGTGTACGTATTTGCAATATCAGGGGTAACATCAATAAAAGCGTGTCCTTACTGCTATCAAATATACAGAATCACAAACAATTTTACACATGACACTACAAAATTCAGAAGGAAGAAGGCTTGTATACCCTCAAGGACTTCACTGGTACCAAAATAAGAGAAAACATCTTCTGGATCCAGCACCTCGAGAAATTTCTGCAAAAAGAAAAAAAGCAGCTTTACAGTTTTAAAGCAAAACCAAACAGAAATACAACTTTATTCAGCACATCTATCCTCTGCAGAACTTCAGCAAAAAAATGTTAACTATTCATTTTAATTTTCTTTCCTTTTCACTAAATGTATGGTACAGAATGATCATTCAGTGATGATTGTAGTTTCTTGATGAGCAGGGTTTGATAATTTTGCTATGAAAGCACATTGTCCTATTTCCACAGAGAGGGCAGAAAAGCATTCTTGGAATCTGTTCTCCCTGGAGGCCAAACTTACCTCTTGGAAAGCTGCTGGCCTGCAGAATCCCACAGGGATCACCACAAAAGTTAGGATAATCAAATTGATGATGTCCATGTTGAGAGGACTGCAGCTGAAACTCCACAACAAAGACTGGCCTGGAGTGATTATACTGTTTAGCCCAAGGCATCACATGGAGCGGAAGTAGAGAATACATAAACAAATAAAAGACTCGATCCATTGCAGAGAGGGGCAGCTAGGGGGAAATCAGCTGCTGTAGGATTTTTTTTTTTTTTTTTACAAGAACAGCTGTAGAGAGGAAGCTTTTGCGCAATATTTGCAATTTTGTTACAGCCAAAGAGCACTGCAAGAATAGACACTTTGGGCCGATTTTAACATCAAGTAAAGAAGTAAAGAAGCAATTTGGGGGAAGAGAAATGGCTGGAGAGCGTCAAAGCTAAGAAACAAGAATGATTTCCCAGCTCCCGAGGGACCATTCTCGCATTACCTATCCATGCAAAACTCCCAATCGCTCCAGTTCTAGAGGGAGAATAAGGCATAATAATGAGCTATATTAAGTCGCTGTGGACAGTGTCAGGCCATGTCTACACAAGTTACATTGGCATACAGCTGCCATAATCTGTGTGTAGCTGGGGTACGTGCATACTTGGGTGCTTGCATCAACATGCACCACAGTTAAGTATCCCAGGGAGCACACCGCCATCCGCTAAAATGCCTTTTGACTCTGTTGCAGTGCTCTGTGATATAACAATGACTTGCCTAGGACTCTTTGGGAGCTAGGGTCCGATTCCCAGCATGCAACTTCCCCAGCCAATCAAACCATCCCCAAAAAATCCCACAAACCCCTGTGGTGCTTTGCAGTCTGCCATTTCTGACAGAAGCAGGGAGCCTGCAAAGCTCTGCATTATTGTCATGAGTGCTGCAAATAAAGGACATGTGGTTCACCTCTATTTGCAGACCCACACAAAATACTGTAAGAACCGAGGACATGTGGCTAACTTCAAGGACAGTTTGCTGATAGACCTTGTGAAAAATAATTCAGGGCTGTGGGTGGCATTCACCAAGCAGCTGCAGAGGGTGGAGCGCGGCTTCTGGGCCTGAAAATCAAGCCCTGGGGGGTGAGATTGCAGTGTAATGCAAGTTTGGGACAAGCAGTGGCTGCAAAACTTTCACCTGCAAAAGGCCACATCAGTGTCCCCAGCTCGCCCCGGCCCAGAGTCCAACGCAGGGACACCAGAATGAGAGCTGCATTGACAGTGGAGACGCGAGCAGCAATCATTGGAAGCTTGCAATGCCGGATAGCTACCAGTCAGTGGGGAATCACATTGGAAGTGGAAAATCCACAGTGGGGACCATTTTCAGGCAAGTATGCAGGACCACTAATTAAACCCTATTATGCAGCACTAGGACTCTCAGCAATATGAAGGACTTCATAGATACGGGGGCAGTAGATGGCACGCATATCTTTATTCTGGCACCTGTGCACCTTGCAAGGGAACGGGCTACTTTTCTATGGCATGCAAGAACATTTCACCAATATCAGCGTAGGTAGATCAGAGAACGTGCACGATGCTCGCATCATGAAGAACAACAGACTTTTTAAAAAGCTGCAAGCAGTGCCGTCCTTTCCTGATGGGCAGATTACCATTGGCAATAATGAAATGCTAACAGTGATCCTGAGTGACCTAACTCACACCCGTCCTCGCAAAGCCATCTCTGTCACTCTCACCAGCAACAAGGAAAAATTCAGCTGCAAGCTTAGCAGCTACAGAATGACAATTGACTGTGCTCTGGGTGTACTGAAGGAACACAAGCGGTGTTTACCCACTAGAATGGATCTCAATGAGACTATGTCTAGACTGCAGGCTTCTTTCGGAAGAAGCTTGTCCGGAAGAGATCTTCTGAAATAACTTCTTCTGAAAGAGAGCATCCACACTACCAAAGCGCTTCGAAAAAGTGATCTGCTTTTTCGACAGATAGCGTCCACGCTGAATGGATGCTATCTCGCATGTAAGCTGTGATTACTATGGGTGGAATGGCCACCAGGGCACCTGTGCTTTTTCTTCTTTCCTCTTCTTGCGAAAAAGAACTCCCTCTTCCCTGTGCACACATGCCTTTTTCTGAAAGAGCTCTTTTGGAAAAGGCGTTCTTCCTCGTAGAAAGAGGTTTACCTAACATCAGAAAACCCCGTCCGTTCTTTCATTTTTTTTCAAAAGAACGTGATTGCAGCATGGATGTGAGGTTTTATTGGAAAAATGGCCATTTAAAAAAAAAAAAACTCTGTAGTGGAGACATACCCTGAGAAAACTAACCCAACAGCTATGACTGTCTGTTGTGTTCTGCATATCTGTGAGGCAAATGGGGAAAAGCTGCCACCAAGGTAGAGGGTAAAGTAGGAGCAGTTCTCCACTGACTTTGAACAGCCATAAATCAGCACTATCTCAAGAGCCCAACACAGAGCTATGCAGTGGAGGGGGCTTTGAAAGAGGGCACTTAAAATCAACTACTGTATAGTTCTTTGCTGCTTCCAGGGACTTGTGCCTATTTTGTGTAACCTACATTACATATTGGTGGGTCGTTGCCTACTGGTATCTATTGTGTTAAACCTGGAGCTCTGAGTGGTGCTAAGAATTGTGTATGCTTGCTGAACATTTATAAATACTGCTAGGTGTTTTCCTGAAACTATGGATTTGATGATGCTTGGTGTGCATTTACAACTATTATGTGCTCTAAGCACCACTATGCATTCTGCAACATTTGTTGTGAACTAATAAGCATCATTTAAGTCTCCAAAACTCGAATTTTGAGTGGAAAAATGTGCAGAAAATCTATGTACTAAAAAAATCCTGTACAATACTATAAAACATGTTAACAAATCATAACAGGTAAAAACTTAAATTAAAAGAAAACAAACATTTATATACATTTTAGAAAAAAATGTAGTCTGTTGTGGTTACACATAGACCAGTTGTGGTTCTCACAGGTCAACATATGTGAAACTACGGGTTTTCTTTCTGTCCCCAGTATGGTGTGCTAGGAGATCCAACTGCATCCCATGGGATATTGGGGGCATAAGAAACAGTGACCATGGAGCTCTCCAAGGACTGCAAAGTCTGGGAAATCCCAGATTTTTGGACCTGTCAGTCAACCAAGGTCTGCACCATTTGGGTTTGATGCTTGAGAAGACCCATTATGTCCTGGTGCATTTTCTGCCCCTTGACCTACTGGGACTCCAGGGCCCCTTTTCCTATCTTCGCAGTCTTTCTCCAGGCTGTCAGTCACACTGACCCTCCAAGCCCTATGTTCCTGATCCAATGAGGCACTGGCTTGCAGGATTTCACAAAAACATGTCGTGCTTAGTCCGCCTCTTCTTCAGTGTCAGACGTTCTGTGGGTGTGGAATTCGCATCCTTCAAGTTCTACGCTGCCAGAAGCTGCTGATAAAAATAGACATATGCACCACTGGATTTACAGTCACAACAGAAAAGGAAAGAAACATTTCAAAACTCCGTTCCCATATTCCCATAGATGCTTTTAATAGGCTATGCTTACGGACACTTCCATTTTGGAGTGCCTCTGCTTAGCACTGCTCTCCAGCCCCATCAATACTGAGTATGGCCTGCTAGGGACAGTAGAAAGAGAGGGATTTTCTGTTGCATGAGTCTATAAAATTATAGGCCTAGTCTATGGGTGTAAATATAGGCAACGGCAGTAAAACTGGCACTCAAGTTTTCAGAGAAAATGATGATTTGGGCTAATTCCTCACTTTGGAGGGTCACAGACACACAGAGAACACAGTTTACTACAGGCACTTTCATTATCCTAAACATGAAATAGACATTATTTAAAAAAAACCTAGGCCCTCACACTGGCTTTTCTCCTCTTTGAGGTATATGTTCATATACACTTCCAGAAACTACAGGCAAAAGATTACGTTCATCCAACTTTCCCAATCAACTGGAACAGCTCCTCTCCCATGCATGATCAGGTAACAGCCTTGAGGCAACTACAGTATAGCAATGACCTATGTGGAAAAATACCATTAGGAATTTGTTTATTGCATTTTCAGTGATCTTTCATGCAATGTAGCAACTCAAAACAGAGAGGAGAATCAGCACAGTGTGAGCTTCCAGTACTCTGCCAACCAACAGGAAGTGTTCCAGGGACCACAGTTTGGGAACCTCTGAATGAAATAATACAGATTCCTAAATTCCAAGGCCAGAAGAGACCATGGTGATCTAGTGTGAACTCCTATACTGCAAGCGGCCAACAGAGAGGAGAATCAGCACAGTGTGAGCTTCCAGTACTCTGCCAACCAACAGGAAGTGTTCCAGGGACCACAGTTTGGGAACCTCTGAATGAAATAATACAGATTCCTAAATTCCAAGGCCAGAAGAGACCATGGTGATCTAGTGTGAACTCCTATATAATGCAGCCATAGGACTTGCCCCCAAAAAATACCTAGAGCAGATCTTTTGGGAAAACATTCAATCTTAATTTAAAAATTATCAGTGATGGAGAATCCACCATGATCCTTGGTAAATTGTTCCAAAGCTTAATTATTCTTATTATGTTAAACATTCCTTATTGCCTGTCTGAATGTGTCTAGTTTCAACTTTCAGGCATTAGACCATGGGTGGGCTAAAGGGTCTCCGTGGGCTGGATACAGCCTGCCAAGAGGGTTGATCCAGCCCACGGAGGCTCTGCCACTCTCCCGCCCCCAGGCCAATTAGGGCCTAGGAGCGGGGAGAAGCACACAAAGTTTCCTCCGCCCTGCAAGGAGCACACATGCTTCTAAGCACGACGCCTGGGGAGACTTTGCACGCTCACCCACCCCCAAGCCCTGATTGGCCTGGGAGCAGAAGGGGGAGCACATGAAGTCTCCTCCCACCACCAGGGGCATAGGCACCTAGGGGGACCCTCTGAGGGTGGCAAAGACTTCACATGCTCCCCCACCCCCAAACCAATCATGGTCTGTGGGTAGGGAAGCAGGGTATTATCCTGGCCCCATCCCTTCCAACTGAGGCCCTGTCCCTTCCGGAGCAGCCCGGGGCCACTTCAAAAATTTCTGAAGTGGGCCTCGGTAAAATATTATTGCCCATCCTGCATTACACTGTGTTCTATCTTTGTCTGCTAGATTCAAGAGCTCATTATTAAATATTTGTTCCCCATATAGGTACCTGTACATTGTAATCAAGTCACCCTCAACAATCTCTTTGTTAAACTAGATTGAGTCCCTTGAGTCTATCACTATAAAGCCGGTTTTCTAATTCTTCTAATCCTTTAATCATTCTCATGGCTCTTCTCTGTGGACACTGGAACTGGATACGATTATTTCAATAGTTCCATCAGTGCCAAATACAGAGATAAAATAACCTCTCAATGCCTACTCAAGTGTCCATTTTATAGATCCAAGGAATGCATTAGCCATCATGTTGCACTGAGCACTCATGTTCAGTGAGTATCCACCGCAACCCCCAAATCTTTTTCAGAATCACTACTTCCCAGCATAGAGTTCCCCATCCTACAGGTATGGCCCACATTCTTTGTTAGGTTGTCCCCTCATGCACATTTCTGAGGCAACGTCAATTTTCAGAGAATGATTCTGCCTACTTGTACTCTTATCATTTTCAGGGGTCCTTGCAAGACTCTGCTTACAGGTCACCAAGTCATACTGCATTGGGGGGAGAGGGATATTTATGAAACATCATTACATGGTTTTACAAGCCAGTAGTATTTTCATGCCACACTGTAATGTTTTTCAAAAATGTTAGCATGTTGCATTGCCACATAAAGGTCAAGACTCCTACATAAAACTCTCCCTATAGCAGCAACACTGAAAAATGTGTCTCTGCTATGTGCCAGTTATAGTACAGGGGGCTAATGCCTCCCCCTCTTTTTGGGTTTAACCCCCACTTCTTCCTCCCTCTTCTGTGCACCCCTTATTCACCCTGCTGTGCTCGCTCCCCAGTGACTCCTCTGTCACACCCACACGCACCAAATGATCCCTCAACCACATTTTCAGCCCCACTGCAGTCCCCTATCCCAGGGCACCCTAATATTAGTGCCCCCCGTGTCCTCCAGAGCCCCCCACTGCAGTCCTCAAACCACGGTGCACTCCTCATAGCCGTCCCCATAGTGCCACGGTGCATTCCCATTATCAGTTCCCAGCCCCTGGTGCCCCCCAACAATGGTCCCCATATGCCCCGTGCACCCCCATAGCAGGCCCCATGTCCCTGGTGCACCCCCACCGCGGTCTGTGTAACCCCCCAGCGCGCCCAGCAGCCCCCGTGCCCCAGTCCCGGCGCGGGCCGAGACGGCGCGGTGCGTGTTTCCCGCCGGCGGCCGTTCGGAGCGGCTTCCGGGCGGCGCTGGGACGCGGAGGTGCCGCTGGCGCACGTGCGCCGGCTTCCGGGGCTGTAGCCCCCGCGGACCCTCCCTGCGCTGGCAGGCGGCTCTTGTGCGTGTGTATGGAGGAGGAGGAGGAGGGGGCGGGCTGGGGGACTGCCACTGGGGGAGGGGGTGCGTGGATGTGGCACGTCCGGGGATGAGGTGCAAGCTGAGGCTGGCGCTGACAGCCAGGGCTCTGTGGATGGGTTGGCATGGTACAGAGGGCTTGGCAAGCCTTGGCTGTGCGGGTTGGGGAAGGAGAGGTGTCTGAAGGCTTCTCTGGATAGCAACCACGGGGAAGTGATCACCCGCAAACGTACCTATCATCCAGCGTGCAGAGAGCCCGGCTATCGCGGTTTTTCTGTCTAGATGAAAGCAAAGCAAACTCTTGCTGTGTGTTTCTCTAAGTGCTTTAGTAAACCCCCACTTCTTTGCAGACTACGTGCAAAACCTATGCTATATCTCTTCTGTGGATAAACAGAAACTGTCTGCATCCAAGTATATTTCACCACCACCTTTCCTGAGCATTAGCTCATGTGGCAAACAATTAAAAAATCTTGTAACACCTATGATTTATGCATCTTCTTTACAGAAATGGTTGTTGCCTTCGAAGTGTGACTGATTTCCAATGACAGAATGACTAAAATAAAGATCAAAGAGTCAAAAGCTTCAACAAGCATTCCTACAGCTAACCCTGAGAATCTAAAAAAGCAGCACAGAAAGAAGAAGAGAAAAATATTATGGAAAAACAAAGTCAAGCAAGTGGGAAAGAAAAAAGAGAAGGACACCAAAGCTATGAGAGTACTGCCCCCAAAAGCTCCTCAGGAGTTCTCCTCTAACTGGAAGACCCTGCAAGAGGTAAGTGGTATGACATCCAAGAGTTTTGTACCCTGCCCCAGTGGAGTAACCCACAAACAGTTAAATTCTAGAGAAAATTTGCAAGTAGGAATGAATGGGATCCGCATAGGTGTTAAGTTTAGTATGGGGGGGGGGGTCTTTCTTTTGAATTACGGATGTAAGGTGCTGTATATAAAAACATGACCTGTTGAGGGAGTGTTTGGCTAAGAGGTTACGGTATATTTTATGCAAATAAAGTTTGCTGTAAACTCTTGAAACAAAAAACATGGAATTAGAAGTGGAAGTAAGTATCTGAAATACCGTGGTCCATGGGGAACAACCTCTTTCCGTATGGCCTGATTCAAGAATTATGAAGAGCATGGTTATCAATATTAAACTTTTGTGGGCATAATTCAAGAAGAGGAGTGTGTAAGGAAACTTTTAAGATTAAATTCAAAATCGACCGAAAACTGCAGTTTTCATTGTACAAGAAAAACTTACTGAGTTCTCTATAGGTGTCCACATCACTAAAATTGTGAGCAGTTACTCGCACCTTTTTCAGTAATAGCAGAGAGATCAGTGATGTAATAATGGACCATGGAGAATGAACTATTCTTTCACCCCTTTGAAATGATGGGGCTTAGTATGGGGAAATCTTGGTATTGCTGTTGCTTAAATTTGTACTTGTATTATAGGTACATGTAGAACTTCCAACTCCAGGGTTGGAAATGCATGGAAACTGAGTACTAAATTCACAAGAAAGAATGTAAATGCAGTGTGTGTGTGGAAGGGCGGGGGGGTTGATCTCAAAGTTTAATGCTATAGTAAATTGTGTGGGGTTTCTTTGGGTCATACCAGCTGCTGAAGCAAAAGGCCACCAGCTTCGATAAGTCCCTTCCTGTAACCCAGATATATTCCAAGAATCACACAAGCAAAAAGGAAAACGTCAAAGGAATTCCGGCTATAAATGGAGGTGGGAAAATGGGAAAATTCAAATCTGTAAACAAGATGGACTGTGACCCTGCCCAAACTTGTGTTCCTTTGGCTACTCTGAAATCAGAGAGAACTGACAAGAATTCAACTGAGGGCAAGGGAAACAGCAAGGAGCACAAGAAAAGAAAAAATAGCACTATTGAGAAGGAACAAGCTGACATAAAACATAAGAGGAGGAAATCTGAAGAGCACATGGAGCAACATTTAGAGTGAGTATTTCAGGCCTCATGTTTCCATATGTAGGAAGCATAACTAATGTAATTGCAGTTGATTAACTTTAGACAGAGGATGATACAACTATGTGCCTTTTCTCAAAGGAGGAAGACCCTTTTTGTTTCTTGTACCTCCACAGGCCTGCCAACAGAGGGTGGGATGGGGCCGGGTGGCTAGGAGCCCCAGGGCCAGGTGATTCAAAAGGGCCCAGAACTCCTAGTCGCTGCCACCGATACTGCAGCAGTGGCCCAAGCCAGGTGCCCTTTAAATCACCACTGGAGCCCCAGGTAGGCGCTGGGGCTGCCTGGGGGAAACTAGCCCCAGCCCTGTCCCTTCTGAGGATATGGAGCAAGGTTCCTCCTGTCTTGCCCAGGGGCCCAGCAAGGCTGTTGGCACCAATATACTTCCCCTTCAAATTTCACCTCTTCCCTGCAGCACAGGCTGTAAGTTATTGCAGCTAACTTCGTGGACTCAACATGGTTTCCCTCAGAGCAGAGGTTCCCAAACTGTGGGGCATGTCCCCCATGCTTGGGGGGAGGGGTATGTTTGCAGCCCAGGCCAGCACCCAGAGAGCACTACTCAGCTCCACTTCTGTCTTGCCCTCAGTTGTGGCCCCAGCCTCAGCCCCATAACCCCATCTGCATCCCTTCCCCCCAGAACTGCAGATGGAAAAGCGTCGGGGGGGAGATACAAGGTAAAAAGTTTGGGAGCCACTGCCTTAGAAGATGTTAGGACCATTGTTTAATGGCCAGAAGCGGCAGCTGTTTAGCAATGCATGGTATTTTGCACTTTGCTTCCCAAGTGTCAGTGCTTTGCCTCAATAGCATTTCCTGTTTTATCCACCTGGGGAACAAGAGACATGGGTTGAAAATGAAACTTTCATCTCATCTAAAAGGATGTTTCTCTTCCCTTCCCACCAGAAGAGATAGTTTACCATAACCCTGTTTTGGAGGTGCCTTTTCCTACAAACATCCCAAGATATCATAAATTTAAAAGTTATGGGGGGGGGAATCCACAAGCCTTGGCCCTGGGCATGACTGAAAAGAAAAACTGCAGTCTTGAAAGAGCACCACTAAAATGCTGAAGAATAAAGTTCTAACTTCTGGGAGCAAAAGACTGGTGGAAGAGTATCTGGTGGCCAGCAGATTTAATCCTAGGAACTAAGGACTCACTGGTACCTAAAGGGGCAGAATGAACAGGGAAACAGATTGGGTGCGTGGCTGAACAGAAGTTCAGACACACAAACTTCTAATAACGTGTCCTCTGATGAACACAGTATAAGATTACTGTTAAAATGGTTCCACACTCTCCAGGTTGGCCATATAGGCCAGACTAATCTAAGGCCTCTAATATTTGAGTAGAACTACATGGTCTATAGGATCTGACTGCTGGACTGGTTGCACTGATCTAGACTAATTAGTTGACTCCTTGCTTTTATAAACATCAGGCTTACCCAAACTATCAAAGATAAAACATGCTTTTAGATGCTACCTATTTTAACATTACAATGTAATTTTATCTTTGGCTGGCAGGGCTGATATCTGGTTTGATGATGTTGATCCAGATGATATTGAAGCAGCAATAGGACCTGAAGCAGCGAAAGTTGCTAGAAGAAAAATGGGAATTGAAGACAAACCACAGTTGTCTGTGGAACAGGTGCTGGTTAAAGAAAAGGCTTTTGCAGGGTAAGTTGTATTCCTAACGCAAAGTGTATATACAGTATATAGAGGTATTAAACATTTTCTCTTTTTTACAATTTGTGGCTTCCAAACATACACAGAGTGTAAACTGATGTCTTCCTGAGTCTGCAAATAGACAAACTACTCTGAAATGTTAAGTGCCCCCATTTGTTTTAACTGGTAGTTAACTTGTACATCTAGAAGTTAAAAACATGATCACCACAAAGGTTTTCTAACTCTGGTATCCTCTTTTAGGCTGACAAAAGCTGTAGCTATGGACTGTGAAATGGTGGGAGTGGGACCCCAGGGTGAAGACAGCATTCTGGCTCGTGTATCCATTGTGAACCAGTTTGGAAAGTGCATTTATGACAAACATGTCAAACCTACAGAAAAAGTGACTGATTACAGGACAGCTGTTAGTGGGATTCGGCCCAAGGACCTAAAGAAAGGTAAGTGAGCTTTCCTAGCACATTTCTTGAGAGAACGCGCGAGAGGGAAATCCAGCTGAGTACCACAGATACATCCCTGACTAATGCCATGTCTCCACTTGCTGCACAGGAGATCAATCTTCTAGCATTAGATTTAGTGGGTCTAATTAAGACCCGCTAAATCAAATGCCGAGGGCAGCTCCGGTCAGTGCCGGAAGCCAACAGAAGTGTTTGATCCCAGCGGCCTCCCAGTGTGAAGATAACACCAAGCTCATCTTAAGGTAACCTGACTCAAGCTACATATTTTATGTAGCTGGAGTTGCGTACCTTAACCCAGCCTTCCAGATCTAGTGTAGACATGGCCCTGAGTTACTGCCAATCTATTTTGGGTCCTGTTTGTTTTTTTGTAGGAAATAAAATTAATCTCAGAATACCCTAAAATATCTAAAAGAAAGGAAACTCTACAACAGATCAAGAATCAAAATACAATCTGTGGAGGCACTCACTTTCTTGCAGCATGATCGTTATTTCCCCAGTAGAGTGTAACTTCTGTAGCCATTGCCTAAAAAAATGCAAGGATAGTCTTGGAATAGAAGTCTGTTTCTTGATTGATTGTTATTTTTGTGTGCACATGTGCCTGTTCTGCCAGCTTCGTGGCTGTAGTCATGTGCAAGCTGGGGACTGAACAAGAGTTCTGAATTCCCCCAGTACCTTGGGTCCCAAGGAAGAGACTAGCGCATAAAATACTCAACTTCCCAAAGCTGAGTCTCACAACTTGTGCTTTGTATTGTCTCTTACTGAAAATGTTTTTCATTTTTAGGAGAGGAGTTTAAAAATGTCCAGAAGGAGGTGGCTGACATCCTGAAAGGAAGGATTTTGGTTGGGCATGCTGTCCACAATGACTTAAAGGTATGTGGTTAGATATTTAGTGCTATGAAGCCCCTGTCTTCAGTGACTGACTTGTCACCCCAGAAAGCCTGATACTACAGCAAACTAAAACTCCGCCACTTTCTAGAACTACAGGTTCAGATTGCAGCTGGGGCTGTTCAGTCTTCTGTCATTCCAGAGTAGATTAGATTAGTTCAGCTTCATTCAGTTATATAGTGACTGAGTTTTTCAGTTGAAACCTTAGGAACTGCTGTTTTTATCTGCTCTTTATGGACATGAAAGCTCTCATGACACATTTCATGTAGTTTTAGGAATTAGCAGGTTGACTGAGTTTTTTTGTATATTCAGGGAAGGGCAAAGCACAGTCTGTGAAGTTCTACAGTGAGGCCCATGGCATCATTAATATAGAGACTCACAGCCACTTGCATTAAACTGGAGTATCTGTACTGTAGCATACAAGCTCCAATGGCAGCACCACCCTATTAAAGACGGTTCAGCCCCCACTAAGCTACATTATTCAAACTGATTGGGGCTCTCACCCTTGGATACTGAGGATGTCCAAACACTGGCAATCTTACTTGTTCATGTTGTGAACTGTCCTTTAAATCAATGGAAGAAGGAGGGTTGGGAGTGGTACACTCAGCTGTATAAAGTATCCTGCTACTGCTTTTTTTATGGTGGAAATATTTTTTCTTTCAGATCCTGTTTCTTGATCATCCTAAAAAGAAAATTCGGGACACACAAAGATACAAACCTTTCAGAAAGGAAGTCAAAGTAAGAAACTTGCAGAAAATATTGTCTCGATTCCCTAACATTTAGTGCTAGTGCAAGGCAACAAGATTTGATTCTCACTTGCACGTTCCATCTCCAGTTCCTCCACTGACTCTTTGTATAAGTGTGGGCGAGCCTTGTTACCTCTCTGCTTTTCCTGGCTTTATATAAAATGAGGGTATTTGATATGCTATCATTTATGATGGTTAGCTAGTTTAATGTATTTAGACACAGGCTTGGAAGGATTCCATTTTTTCAGTAAATAGTGGTAAATGTTTATTAAATTGTACTCATTCAAACTGAAAAAATATTTCTATAATTGAAATTACAGATAAAGGAAGAAAAATGCTGTTTAAGAACTTCAGAGTTTGATTTAAGAATAATGACTATATTTTAACATGTGATGTTGACAATTAGCGTTTTAATGGCTATAAAGTTTTAACTTTTTTTGAATCTCAATATCTCTGGTCATTAAATAATTGTCTGATCCCCAATAATGTCCTGCAATTGTGAAAATTTAACTCTGTACAATTTTTAAAAGCTTAAAATAAAAGTTGCTTTTTATTGTTAAACTTTTTTTTTTAAATCAATCATACCTATGCACAGCAAATTCAATGGTTTTTCCTGGAATTCAAAACAGAGGAGTCTTCCTATCTTTCTAGGAAGTAAAATAGGATGCTATGGTTCTATATATAGAAAATGGTGTGTTCACCTATTTTGTGATATTGTTAATAGGAAAAAAAGCGGTGCCTTGTTTTGAAATTTTAAAATATGACTTGTCACTTCAAAGGCAAACCCTTGGATCTTGCTTGACAGATGTTTCCAGGTGCCTTTTATATTACATATCAAGCTGTTCCTTTCTCCCTATGACGAAAAGTTTTAAAAAGCCATAATTGATTATAGTTGTCTCTGGTGCTGTAAGTGATATTGTATATGTTGTTGTTATAATGCTGAAGGGATTTATAAAAGTGGAGGTTAGAGTAGATCCCTCAGTGATCTGACAAATGGCATCTGTCTCACCAGTTCATCTGTAGAAACTAGAGATACCCTCTGGTTTTATGGATATTCTTAAACTAAAACATTCTGTCCAAATTCATTTGTTTAAATTACTGCAGGATTTAGCTTGAGTAATTGTGTCCTTCATGCAATGGAGAAGATATTTAATTTCATTGTTGACATAACTATGTGATTCTTGTTTTTGCCTCTAGAGTGGACGTCCATCTCTGAAACTGCTTTGTGAGAAACTGCTGAATGTGAAAGTGCAGACATCGGAGCACTGTTCAGTACGTAAACCTGTGGGGAAAATGGATTTATGGGTGGATCAAAAGTGCATTGGGCTTTAGGCGCTCAGACCCTACTAGAAGTATAACTTCACTGTTGTCTCTGTGCTCGTGAGATTTGGAACAGTTACGTCATAGAATCATAGAATACTAGGACTGGAAGGGACCTCGAGAGGTCATCAAGTCCAGTCCCCTGCCCTCATGGCAGGACCAAATACTGTCTAGACCATCCCTGATAGACATTTATCTAACTTACTCTTAAATATCTCCAGAGATGGGGATTCCACAACCTCCCTGGGCAATTTATCCCAGTGTTTGACTACCCTGACAGTTAGGAATTTTTTCCTAATGTTCAACCTAAACCTCCCTTGCTGCAGTTTAAGCCCATTGCTGCTTGTTCTATCCTCAGAGGCCAAGATGAACAAGTTTTCTCCCTCCTTATGACACCCTTTTAGATACCTGAAAACAGCTATCATGTCCCCCCTCAATCTTCTCTTTTGTAAACGAAACAAACCCAATTCTTTCAGCCTTCCTTCATAGGTCATGTTCTCTAGACCTTTAATCATTCTTGTTGCTCTTCTCTGGACCCTCTCCAATTTCTCCACATCTTTCTTGAAATGTGGTGCCCAGAACTGGACACAATATTCCAACTGAGGCCTAACCAGCGCGGAGTAGAGCGGAAGAATGACTTCTCGTGTCTTGCTCACAACACACCTGTTAATGCATCCCAGAATCATGTTTGCTTTTTTTGCAACAGCTTCACACTGCTGCCTCATTCAGCTTGTGGTCCACTAGAACCCCTAGATCCCTGTCTGCCATACTCCTTCCTAGACAGTCGCTTCCCATTCTGTATGTGTGAAACTGATTGTTCCTTCCTAAGTGGAGCATTTTGCATTTGTCTTTATTAAACTTCATCCTGTTTACCTCAGACCATTTCTCCAATTTGTCCAGATCATTTTGAATTATGACCCTATCCTCCAGATTAGTTGCAACCCCTCCCAGCTTGGTATCATCTGCAAACTTAATAAGCATACTTTCTATGCCAATATCTAAATTGTTGAAGAAGACATTGAACAGAGCTGGTTCCAAAACAGACCCCTGTGGAACCCCACTTGTTATACCTTTCCAGCAGGATTGTGAACCATTAATTACTACTCTGAGTACAGTTACCCAGCCAGTTATGCACCCACCTTATAGTAGCTCATCTAAGTTGTATTTGCCTAGTTTATTGATAAGAATATCATGCGACACCGTGTCAAACGCTTTACTAAAGTCTAGGTATACCACATCCACCACTTCTCCCTTTTCCACAAGACTCGTTATCCTATCAAAGAAGGTTATCAGATTGGTTTGACATGATTTGTTCTTTACAAATCCATGCTGGCTGTTCACTATCACCTTGCCACCTTCCAAGTGTTTGCAGATGATTTCCTTAATTACTTGCTCCATTATCTTCCCTGGCACAGAAGTTAAACTAACTGGTCTGTAGTTTCCTGGGTTGTTCTTATTTTCCTTTTTATAAATGGGCACTATATTGGCCCTTTTCCAGTCTTCTGGAATCTCTCCTGTCTCCCATGATTTTCCAAAGATGACAGCTAGAGGCTCAGATACCTCCTCTATCAGCTCCTTGAGTATTCTAGGATGCATTTCATCAGGCCCTGGTGACTTGCAGGCATCTAACTTTTCTAGGTGATTTTTAACTTGTTCTTTTGTTGTTTTATCTTCTAAACCTATCCCCTTCCCACGAGCATTCACTATGTTAAGCATTCCTTCAGACTTCTCGGTGAAGACCGAAACAAAGAAGTCATTAAGCATCTCTGCCATTTCCAAGTTTCCTGTTACTGTTTCTCCCTTCTTACTGACCAGTGGGCCTACCCTGTCCTTGGTCTTCCTCTTGTTTCTAATGTATTTATAAAAAGTCTTCTTGTTTCCCTTTATTCCCGTAGCTAGTTGGAGCTCATTTTGTGCCTTTGCCTTTCTAATCTTGCCCCTGCATTCCTGTGTTGTTTGCCTATATTCATGCTTTGTAATTTGTCCTACTTTCCATTTTTTTATATGACTCCTTTTTTATTTTTAGATCATGCAAGATCTCGTGGTTAAGCCAAGGCAGTCTTTTGCCATATTTTCTATCTTTCCGACGCAACAGAATAGCTTGCTTTTGGGCCCTTAATAATGTCCCTTTGAAAAACTGCCAACTCTCCTCAGTTGTTTTCCCCTCAGTCTTGATTCCCATGGGACCTTACCTATCAGCTCTCTGAGCTTACCAAAATCCATTGTCTCTATTTTGCTGTTCTCCCTTCTACCCTTCCTTAGAATTGTGAACTCTGAGTTCCTGATCACTTTCACCCAAGCTGCCTTCCACTTTCAAATTCTCAACCAGTTCCTCCCTATTTGTTAGGATCAAATCTAGAACAGCTTTCCCCTGGTAGCTTTTTCAACCTTCTGAAATAAAAAGTTGTCTCCAGTTCAGTCCAAGAACTTATTGGATAGTCTGTGCCCCACTGTGTTATTTTCCCAACATATATCTGGATAGTTGAAGTCCCCCATCACCACCAAATCTTGGGCTTTGGATGATAGTGTTAGTTTAAAAAAAGCCTCATCCACTTCTTCCACCTGGGTAAGTGGCCTGTAGTAGACTCCTAGAATGACATCACCCTTGTTTTTAACCCCTTTTAGCCTAACCCAGAGACTCTCAACACTTCCGTCTCCACCTCACTCCAAGTGTGTTCATTTTTAATATAAGGCAACACCTCTTCCCTTTTTTCCCTGTCTATCCTTCCTGATCAAGCTGTACCCTTCCATACAAACATTCCAATCTCATGTATTATCCCACCAAGTTTCTGTGATGCCAACAATGTCATAATTGTACTTATTTATTAGCACTTCCAGTTCTTCCTGTTTATTACCTGTACATCTCGTATTTGTATGTAGGCATCTAAGATACTGATTTGACCTTGCTTCCCAGTTTTGCCCTGACCCTCCTTTCTCTCTGCCATTATAGCTCACGCTCCCTCCCATTTCCGACCCATCTCCCAGGCCTCCATGTTCTCCACTTAAGCGTGGGCCTTGCTCACCTGTCCCCGTCAAACCTAGTTTAAAGCCCTCCTCACTAGGTTAGCCAGTCTGTGTCCAAATAGGGTCTTCCCCCTCCTCGAAAGGTGAACGCCATCTCTGCCTTAATGTATCAACATGCAATATACCAATCTGAAGAAAGCTTGTACCATCATTACCTTCCTCATACTAAGGGCATTAATCACTTATTTTCATGAACACTAATCCCCTTTATAAACAATATGGAAATTGCCCATCACCCTAAATTAAGTGTTCTCTTACATGAATCATTTCAGCATCAAGTGAAATGTAAAAGGTTTACTTTTATTTGGGCAGATTAGAAGATGACTGTAACAATTATCCTACAGCAACTTTTCTTTTTTTAACCCGCTGCTTGTTTCATTGTCTTCCAGATTCAGGATGCACAGGCAGCTATGAGACTATACACACTAGTGAAAAAGCAGTGGGAAGCAAATATCAATACCAAATCTAAACGGTAGAAAAATAAATTCTAAAATGTTAATGATTTTATCCTGTCATTTTCTGCTGTGCAGCATTTACTAAATTCAAAGGGTGACTAGATTCCTATGAAGTTATAGGATGGCTTTCTTTTCTTGTCAATTGTATTCTCCTTGAATTGGTCAGAGGAAAAAAAAAAATCAAACTAACTACGTGTACTTTAAAAGAAGTCACTTCATATCCTTGCTCGTGAATATTTATGGAAGGGGATGCTGCATAAATAGTCCCTTGCTCTAGAGGGCAAGAGTCTGAGCAATCTAACAATTTCTAGCCTGTGCAAAGATGACTGTTGTGGTAAATATTCTGTACACTGCTCCCTTTTTCTGCCAGTACAGGGTATCACTGTATTTTATCATCTCTTCTCACTTGGTCTTGTGTTTGCACATTTCTCTGTGGGTCCTGCTTCCCATCCCTTCTCCTGTACATGGTATTGCACCCAATTTTTCAGCCTGCTGAGCCCTGTTATGTACCATGAAAGGGGTTGATGCCCCAAGTGAAAGACTACGTTGCTCTGAGCTTTCGCAAGAGGAAATAATCTAACTATGTATTTGTATAACAAGAAATAATATTGGGCTCTAAGTACCTTTGATGTTAAATGTCCTAATTCTAAAAGATGTAACTAAAAATACCTAGTAGTGTCCCAAAAACTGGAAAATGACCAACAAAAAATAATGAAAGTGTATGAAGCCTATTGCACTGTTCCTGCAGTTATTCAGATGATAGTTGAATGATCCCATTTGACATGTGAGCAGCTGTAGCACAGCATATTGCCCAGAGCAGCATGAGATTTTATGAATTTGTAAAAGAAGAGTATTGCAAGTGAAGGACTGGGACACCTCTACTAAGTTGAGAGAGAATCTGTATATATACTGCAACTGCAACGGGAAGAAAGAGGTCAAAATTCAGTAAACTGAGAGTCTTGTAATAAGTTTCATTTGCACAAACTTGTGGAATATAGGCATAAGAAACTAATAGCTTTGAATACTCCAGTATAAGGAATCGTGGGTCTATTCATGAACTGCTGAGTTAGAGGTAATCCATAGAAGAAGCTGTTATTCTATAAATGAATAACCCATGGTCCAAAAGCTCACTAAATATATATATATATAGCTCTCAATTTCAAGACTGTAGTCTGATTTTTATTCATCATTTTGAAAAGTATGTTATATAGTACATGTAGTTTAAAAATCCACAAAGTAAGGCAAGTTCCCTGAATAACACTCTCTCAGTAGTCAGAGTGGTTTGTTGTAAAGAATACAATAATGGAATATGTTTGAGCAGATGAGGTCTATATAATACAGGCAATATCTGCTGGAGAGAAAAATCTTTTTAAAATACTTCTGAAAGATTCAAACATTTCTACCTGAATCAGGCAACTTCAGGTCTTGTACATATATAGTCCAGTTTTGACCTTACTTCTGCAGTTTCAAAAGTGCTGAATCCACAAAGGTCATTATCTCCTGAGGAGAAATGTGAAAACCATTAAATACAAGTTTATCCTGTTTTTTTAACTTTACAGTGTAAAGATACAATTAATAACTATAGGATAAAAGTCTGTATTTAATGTAGATCCTTTTATAGGCATTCAGGCGCTATATTTCATTTGCATTTTAGGGTTTACAATAATTCTTATTTTAATATTTGTAGCAAATGTGTGGCCTAATTCTGAAACCTATACTCTCACCAGTAACTCCTTTGTACTACAATGGTGAGCAAAGATTGCAGGATTGGATCCTAAGACTATAAACATAATCTGTCTAAAAATAAAAATGCTAAAAGGTAATGGGGACTGGAACACTGCTTCCCACAGCACCCATTGGCCAGGAATGGTGATCCATAGCCAATGGAAGGTTCAAATGCCTGTACCTGTGAAGATGCAAGTAAATACAGTGACGGCCCGCCACCAAGGGATAACCTGGCAAACCAGATCTGGCCTATGGGTTATTTGCCCACTGCTGATCTAGCCTCTAAAAAGTCTTGATCGGAGGGAGAAAAAATGAGAGGGAAAGATCACTCTTAGGTTATGTAATAAAAAAGCCTTATTTTTCAGTGGTGTTTCATGTGTGAATTTTTTTTTAAATGGGAAGGGTAATAGCTTAAGAAATATTGTGGAAAGTAATAACTTTGCACGATAGCCTAGGAGGCAAACATTCATGACTAACACAAGAATAAGGCTCAAGGGAGCTTTTCTGCATGTTTGATGACAACTATTCATTGTAAACCTCTTTAATATTGTAGGTAGCTCTAGTGCTGAAAAAACAAAATGGGAATTATTTTGCAATACAATTGCTGTTTAGTGAATTTAATGTAAAATAATTCCCCAGGAGATCAAGCCCACACAATTAAGTGGCTTGGATTTTTTAGGGTCATTTAATAGATCTACAAATCCCTTTCTGCTTTGCAATATAGTTGTCTTGTCCCTATACACTTTACCCTGCATTTCTAGTATGAAAAATTAATACAAAAATATATGCAGGCTAATGCTAGATGAAGTGTGAATAATGTCAAACTTACATTTAATTGATTTAAGAGTATCTTCAGTATGAAGTTTGAAAAGCTATGCTCCGCCTGCATATTTTTTGGTGCACTTAGAAATTTCTGAGTCCCCGTACCTCCTGTATACCTCGCATGGAGTCCACACTAAGCTCTTACTTAAGTTCCTGCTCTGTGTCTTCTACATCAATTGTGACAGACTGCTGGCTAAGCCAGAGCTCTGCCACTACAGCCTGGCTGAAAAGGCCAATTACAGCCAGCTGAACAAGCCCAGGCTTGAAGGGCTAATGGAAGCAGCTGTGGGCTCATTAGCCAGAGGGCTATATAAGGCAGCCAGAGGGGAAGGGAAAGGGAGGAGCAAAGAGACAGGTTGTGGCTGAGTGCATTCCCAACCCAGAAGGCAAGGTTGGTTGAGTTAGCTGCTAGAAAACCCAAAAAGCTCTGTAAATAGAAGGTTGTAGGAAACTGGCACTGACAATAAAAGGCATGGGTGACTGGACCAGAAAGGGTCTCCGGTTGGCTTCTGACCCAAGAAGGAGTCCCAGGGTGAGGGGTCTGGGCGAGGACCTTGCCAGACAACCTAGGTGGTTCATATTTTTGCAGTCCATAGGCAAGAAATAAAGCCATTTGTACATGGTGACTGAGCGTGCTCTTTGTTACCGCAGTGACTTCCACCTACCATACTAGATGTAAACTTGACTTTCATTTCAGTTAGCAGCTCCTTCATATTCTGGGAGATCATCTCTAGTACTATGTCATCTGTAAGGAAAAGGAACAAGGATCTCTCTGTTACTGTAATCAACAATGTTTGGATCAATACTTCACATTCCATAGCTCTCACCTGCCAATGGCCAAAAGGACTAGGGAGAGGCCCTTCTATTAGGAATCAAGAATATCAAAGAAGTCTGAAACAAACATAGGGTTTATTGTAATCCAGGTATATGATTACTGCTAAGAAAAAAAGTGGGATAAGGTTAGATGGAAATTAAAGTAAATCAGGTAAGGGACAACTGAAAAATTCCTTTTAGCAGCTCTAAGATGCTAATAAACATCCATGTTAACATAATTGATATGCAAGCCCAGGAACTGAGAGGCCTGGAGCTCTGTCTCTGTATTAGGGATGTAAGCGAGTAGTTGACTACTTGAATACCCGAGAAGCATAAGCTTATGAGGGAGCTGAGTGGAGTACTCAATTACTCGCTTCGCTTCCCTTCCCTTCCCGCCCCCACTACTGCCTCTGTATGAGAGACGGCGGGGGGGGGGGGAGGGTACTGGCTTAAAAGCCAGTTCCCCCAAGACCATCTCATCAGCAGCCTGTGTCTACAGGGGTCCTAGCAGGGAGCTGGGCCTCCCCATGGACAGGGGCTGCTGCTGGAGCAGCTCCTGCCTGCAGCCAGCCCAGGCTGCTGCAAACGGGCTGCTGGAGCCGGTGCAAGCTGGGACCAAGAGTCCTGGCTCACTGCAGAGGCGCAGTGGTTCCAGACTGGCACAATCCGGGACTGCTCCAGGAGCCACAGCAGTCCAGAGCCGGCATGAGCCAGGACTACTTAGGACTACTTAGTCCTGGCTCCAGCCAGTTCCAGGAGCTCCCCCCACTGCAGCTCTGCACAGTGGCTCTTATCGACTAATCGTGTAGTCGATACAAACATCAACTACACCAGTGTTTCTCATTTTTTTATATAAAGTACCCCTTTTCCAAAAAAAAAATTACAAGTACCCCCAATACCTATAGTTTTCAGACACACAAAAAAATTTTCTACGATGTCAACATATTTGTTTAAACAACTTAATCGTAGCTGCATGGGCGATGAAATTTTTGGGTGTTAAAAATTACAAAAATAATAAAGTGCTGTAAAACTTAAAACAAAAATTCAATTCTCTCCAAATTTCAGTTGTATTGACGTACCCCCCCCCAGACTTCTCTCAAGTACCGCTAAGAGTACTCGTACCACTGGTTGAGAAACACTGAACTACACAATTAGCCAGATAACCCACTCTTTAACATCCTTACTCTGTATATTAATTACTTGTATTGCAGTCGAGTCACAAGCTACAGCAATGATTGGGACCCCACCACAGTGGGTGCTGTTTAAACATACAGACTATGTCTACACTGCAAGGTTTTTGCGCAAAAATCCGTGGAGTGTGCACACCTCAACTGCGCTTTTGTGCAGGGAAATCAAGAGTAAAATGGCAGAACAGAGGGCTTTTTCTGCTGTCGGTAAACTGCCTTTTACGAGGCATAACTCCCTTTTGCGCAACAGTTTTTGCGCAAAAAGGCAAGTGTGGACGCTCCAGAGGGGTTTCTTGTGCGAGAAACCCCTATGGGAAAAAGCACAGGTGCTCTGATGGCCATTCTCCAAATGGCCATCAGAGCTTTTTTGCACAAGAGCGTCCATGCAGTGTGGACGCTCTCTTGCACAAAAGCACATCGCTTTTGCAATGTGCTTTGAGGTGTTGACATGCTTTTGCACAAGAAGTTTTTGCACAAAAACTTGTGCAAAAGGCTTCTTGTGCAAGAAGCACGTAGTGTAGATGTAGCAATAGTGAAAGTGTCTCTGCCCTGAAGAACTTATGGCTATTTAATAATGTGCAGACACATTAAATGTAAGGGTTAGCTATTATTAACTCTTGTGGGATAAAAATGAGCCCAGTGCATTGCTTCTGAAGCTGGTTGCACCTGAAATTTTATTTACACTTCCATGTCAAACGATCTGGGGAGAAATAACCCCAGATGTGCAATTACTATAGTCTTGAGATAGCTCCTAATCTGAAAACATTTTCAGGTTTCATACTACAGAAGGTGAGCTACAGCAGTAGTGTAGTCTTGCTGGGGACTGCAAGCAGTAATTCAATCACTGTGCTTATTGGCAGTGTAGAATAACTCTTGGTTGCTGTTGTGATTTTATATAGTCGGGGGCGGGGGGGGAAGGACTGGCCCAAGGCAAGTAAGAACAACAAGACTTTACCATACTGAGCCATCTCATTAATCAGCATACAGATATTCTCCACCACTTCTGGATCATCAGCATGAAAGTGGTAGACGTCTTTGATCACGCTTATTCCACTGCCCTTTGTATCTGTTACTATAAATCTGAAAGCAGGCAACTCTGGAAGAGAGGAACACAAGTGCTACTAGGCAGTGGTGGATTAGCCATGGGGTCCATGCCCCGGGACCTAGCAAATGGGGTGGAGCGAGGTGCACCTGGAAAAAATCCACCACCCATGGCTGACACCCCAGAGCCTCAGCCAATAGGTGGGCAGGGCAGCAAAAGCCCCTGTGGCCTGATCCCACTCCATGTCAGCAGTGCTAGGTAGAGGAAAGCCCCACTCCTCAGCAGCCCCCATCTGCATCAAAAGCTGTGGGATAGGGCAAGCCCCTCCCATTATCCCCAGTGGCTCCCAATTCCAGCAAAAGCCATGGGGTGGCAAAGCAAGCTATACTCTGACCCATCCCCAGGAGAAGTGCTGGGCAGGCGGGAGAAGCCTCAGTGCTCCAGCCCTAGTTCCCCACAGTAGTGTAGGGGGTGGCAAGGAAGCCCCATCATCCAGATCCCCACTACAGCCTCAGGGCCATGGTGCAGGACCAGAGCTTCTCTGGTCTTGGGGCTGTAGTGGGGAGGGAGGAGGAAAAGACACCAATAGTAGTTGCAGGGTTTATTTATTTATTTTTATTTAAATATTTTTATCCCGCCTTTCTATTTAAAATATTCAAGGGTTGGGGGTGGTGGGCAGTGGAATGGGTGCGGGCCCCAGAAAAGGGGCAGAAAGGGGGGGCGGTGGGCAGGGCCACCAATGCAAAGGGAGGCAAGGCCCCCCACTAGCTCTGTCCAAGGCCCCAGGAAACCTGGACAATACACAGCTAACATACAAGTAACATTAGGAGAAAAACTAGAAAAGTTCAGCCCTATGGTACCCATTTTTTCCCTTGCCTTAGATAACTATTCTGAAGCACCTTTAGATAATTGTGTAAGCAGCTGACAACACTTCTCTTTAATACGCTTTGTTCATTTTTCATTAACCACTCCTTGAGCTGTACCCTTTTTACACACTAGAACCACCTCATCCCAAGGAAGTATTTTACACATTGAGAGTTACAACAGGGTTCCCCTCCCTCTGCTGATCCACAAGTTCCGTCACATTCAAGCTTCTGTTCATGGGTAGGAGGGGCTAATCCAGTTTTCTTTTAATGTTTTTCTCCTACAAGTAGAAGGATAAGACTGATTTGGGAGGGCAGATGCCCTCCCAACCTCACTGGGAATCTTTGGTCTAAAACTCCATACAGTGCTGTTGCTTCTGATGCCTGCTTGCCTTTGTTAAAAACACCTTTCTGGACTGTTACCAGAGATTCTTAGGAGGCTTGCCAAAGCCAAGCAGGCGTTCTTCACCAACACTGGTCTTTCTGGGTTCATCCTGAGAGCATCCAGCAGAAGCAGAGTTGTTGATTCATACTGATTTTCAGTTAAGCAGCCTGCAGAAATAGTCAGTGAAATATCCATTAGTGCTTTCAGATTCTGCCTCAGTCCTCTACAAGGATTCCTTTACTATGCACCAAAACTAAAGAGTAAGCCCTGTCAGGCCTCTTGTACTATTATACAGACTGACAGAATTGTAGGTCACTATAAGTTGGGCCAGGGGCTCAGAGACAGTTATAAACCATCTAGATTTAGCTCGTAAATTATAAGCAATTTTCCTCGCAATTTTACACCCCACTGTACCCAAAGTTGAGAAGTCAATAAAAAGATTCACCCCCAAGCTACAAGAATCTTATGAGTCCAGCTAGGTATAGTATCTGCTATGTACTGCTTACCATTTACAGCCAAACTCCAGAGAATACCAGAGCAAGAAAGGCAGATCTGTCTGTTACGAGGAAAATTGCTTATAATTTAGCTCCCAGTTCAATTCCTGGTCCAAGCCTCTTAATCCCCAGATCAGCAAGGACTAGGAATGCTGGAAAAGCAACATCCTCTCCATGTAGGGATTGGGGAGGAAAGATTCCAGTGGCTAGAAAGATGGTAGCCATAATAAGGAGACTGGGGGTATGTCTATACTACATGGCTCCGGAGCCATGTAGATTACCTTTGTAGACATAGGAAAATGAAGCGGCGATTTAAATAATCGCCTCTTCATTTAAATTGAAATGGCTGCCGCGCTGTGCCAATCAGCTGTTTGTCAGCACAGCGCTGTAGTCTGGACGCTCCACGGTCGACATCAAAGGCATTTGTCAACCTCCCCGGTAAACGTCATCCCACGAAGCATACCGGGGAGGTTGACAAATGCCTTTGATGTCGACTGCGGAGTGTCCAGACTACAGCGTGGCAGCCATTTTAATTGAAATGAAGCGGTGATTATTTAAATCGCCGCTTCATTTTCCTATGTCTACAAAGGTAATCTACATGGCTCCATTGACGGAGCCATGTAGTGTAAACATACCTTGGATGTCTAAGAGTGTAGAAGATAACATGAAAATGCTGCAAGGAGGTTTTCATCTATAAAGTGATTCCAAGGAAGCATTAGTACTGGACTTATATTGCAAAGATGTTCCTTTTAATCTACATGCATAGTGATACAGAGATGATGCTTTTATTTTTAACTTGTGTTCTTCCTAACATTCCTAACCGATGACATTCATCTTAAATACATTTTCTTGTAACACACTCCACAGTACTAATATTGTACTGGGCAATTTTATGTAGGAACAGACAGTAACAAACCTGGGATTCTTTAGTTGTGAACAAAGACAACTAAAAGGTGACAATCTGTTCTATATAGGTGCTCAACACTGTAGTACCTGACAAGTATTCAGTTAACCTAGCTAAGAGTTATTCATCTGAGGTTGTCAGAAACAACAGAACTAGGGGCTACTGGTTCAGTTAGGAGGGTAACTATGTTGCCAGCTAAAGTATAGGTAAAAAGCCAGCTAAAGTAAAACAAGCTGTATTGCATCTAGGTAACTTATGCAATACACTTCTTCAACATTCATTTGAATGTTACCTACCGTAATTTAGCGAATATAACCCACAACTTATATTCGTTTTACAAACCCCGCACCCTCCCACGCGGGATATACTCGGGTGCAGGGTATACAGAATTTTTTTTACTCACCAGGTGGTGAGCTCTCCGTCGCCTCTTCCTGTGGCTGCGCAGCCACCAGCCTGCGGCTGCACAGGAACCGGGCGGTGAGCGCTCCCCCATCCAGGGACTGGTGGGTCCTGCTCCCCCGCCCCTTCCTGAGGCTGCAGAGGAACCTGTGGGATGAGCGCTCCCCCGCCCGGAGGCTGGCGGATGCGCTGGAACCTGGGGCGGTGAGTGGCTAATCCCACCCCCTCTCCGCACCGTAAATATACCCCCAGCAAATATACCCCCAGCACAGAAAAGTCTTGAATACCCTGCGGGTTATATTCGTGCGCGGGCTATACAAGATTTTTTTTTTACTCAAATAGAAAAAACTGTGGGGGTATATTTGGGTGCGGGGTATATTCGCTAAATTACGGTACTGTGTGTTATTGTGTCAGTCTAACCCCTTCCATGAGCAAGGCATAGCAAGCCTGAAAGCTCACCCTGAAGTATCAGAACCCAGAGGGCCGAGCAAGCCGACTCAACTACCTCTCCATTCTCATAGTGTTCTTGGAGGACGCCACTGATAATCTGGACAGCATTTTTTAGTGTTGCTTGCCCCATGTTACTTTCTGAATTAGGAAGAAAATTTAAATGTAAATATATAAGCAGAGTTTGTTAATGCAAATATTTATACAGTAAGCAGATTAAACTGCAAGCAAACATTTTACTGCATGAAGGTATCAGTGAAGTTATGTTTTCTGTATAAAAAACATAGTTGATTAGTTAAATATTTGCTTTATTTCATCATGCTCTAGATTCCTTCCAACATCTCGTCTTTACAGTAGTAAAATAATCTTTCATTATATTCCAGCTGCTTTCATCTGCAAAAGCTTTAAAAGCTTACTCTGACATGTAGGAATTGCTTCACGCACCCCTAAAATACATCCATTTGTGGGTAGAACATAGCACTCAGGAATGATTCCTAACAGATCATACAGAAAAAAAAAAGATATCAAGTTGAATCAGTAGTGCGAAATTATATATGCAGAATACAATTGCTCACATGTGTTATGTTTTTTCTGATCTTGACAATGAGAAAAAATACATCCCTACCTGTGTTCTCTCTGCGGTACGCGACTACGCAGCTGCACACACAAACTTCTAAGCTCACCTAGAGCTGCACAGCAGTACTCACCTTCCTGCTGGATCTGGAAGGTGAGTGGCGTGGTTGCTCCCATGGCTGGGGCCGCATGATGAGTGGGCATGGGGATGGGGCCACGTTTGGGGGGCAGCTGAGCTGGCTGCCACCAGAACTGAGGCCGCTTTGGGTGGGGGCAGCTGCCAGACAGGGCCAAGGCTGTATTGAGAGGTGGCTGCCACTGGTAGCGAGTGGGTGGTAGGGATGTGAAGGACTAGTCGACTAGTTGACTATCCGATAAGCATTTGCTTATCGGATAGTTGATAGGATAGTCAACTAATCGCTTCCTCCCCCCCTCCCCTTGCTGCCTCTATCAGATAGAGGTAGCAATTGAGGGGGGAAGAAGAGGAGGTATTACAAAGCAGCAGCGCCGCTTCAATCCTGGGGCCAGACCCCAGTCTCCACATGGCGCTGCCGCTTTGAAGCACTGCACACAGCCTGGGAGCAGCAGGGAATTCCCCAGCTGATCCCAGGCTCTGTGCAGCGCTGCTGTTTTGAAATGCTGCGGACAGCCCGACATCAGGCTCCTTGCACCATTTCAAAGTGGCAGCACCACATGGAGCCCGGGATGAGCTGGGGACTCTCCTGCTGACCCTGGGCTCCACGTGGTACTGCTGCTTTGAAACACCATAGGGCTGTTGCTGTACGTCAAAGGTGGAGGCACAGAATGCATTGACTATTCAATTAGTCAACACTTAACATCCTTAGCAGATGCAGTCAATTTTCCAGTGTAGGGCCTGAGGTCTCACACATCTTCCCCAGGTAGCACCCCCAGAGCTCTGGCCGGGGCTGACCCCTTCCATATGGAAAACCAAAGAACTGTCCCACGTTGCAGACAATGGTGCTGTACAACATTCTCCGCCCCGCCCCCCACAGGCCATTTGGTTCCAAGCAGCTGCTCAGGCTGGAGTGTGAGTCACCAGGAGGGGCCAAGAGGCACCTTTGCCACAGTCCATTACATTAGACTGGGCGGGGATTCTCCCTGGGCTCTGGCCCCAGCCACCTGAGAAGACGCAACAGGCCCAGTGCTGCTGAGATGCTTGTTTCCAGGGTCCAGCCCAAATCCTGTCTGAGCTACCTGGGGC
This sequence comes from Pelochelys cantorii, assembly GCA_032595735.1. Taxonomy (NCBI): domain Eukaryota; kingdom Metazoa; phylum Chordata; order Testudines; family Trionychidae; genus Pelochelys; species Pelochelys cantorii. The sequence continues at coordinate 10,839,819 of CM064347.1, forward strand.
CCAACTGCAGGGTGGCAAGTGGCTGTAATGGAATCTAAGGGAGCTAGAGCTGCTGCTGGGCTCCTCTCACTACTCTCATGAGAGGGTGGTGGGGACTGCTCCGTGTGCACAGTGGGGCTGGGGGCAGCTGAAGGAAGGAGGGAGTTGTGGGGTGGGAGGAGGAGATGGGGATTAGCTGTGTAATCTGCACAGTAAGTGGGGTTTTCTTCCATAACAATTTATTTTATATATATATATATATATATATATATATATATATTGTTTTTGTTAGTTAACTGATGGGTGCCACGCTGGCACACAACATCAATATTGGTGCACAAGACAAAACTCACTCCACTCACAGGCGGAAAATCTTAAGAGGAAACACTGATCCTTACTCTTTCAAGGAACGCCATGGAATCTAATCACCACCTGTGGTCAGGCCCTCAGATTTAGGTCTGGTGCAAAAAAGGGAATCTTCTAGCAGCCCGCACAATATCCTGTTATGCAATGCTACTGTCTTGGTTCAGCACTGACTCTAGAAGGAATGCCTCTTGCTGATGTTCCTAGCCTGATCCTGTTTCAACTGTGAGATGTGACAGGACTGTAGGATAGAAATACACAGCTGGAGCTTTTTTACAAAAATCTCTTCCTTAGACAGCTACAATGTGTTGTAGTGTTATTTTTAAAAGCTACGCATTTCAAAGACAATTCTCCCACTCAACCAGTATATCATCTAATTCATCCCCATTTGCTAAGCTTGTTTCTTAAATCAATCCAGTGTGCTGATTATATTTCATTCCGCTTCTTATCACACCTCTTCACATTATGTGATGGAACCTGTAGCTACATAATCCACCTTCCATTTGTGAATGTTTATAAACTGAATGCACCTCAGCCTGCAACAGTAAAATTTACAAATTGGGTCCTTACCACAAGGAAAACTGAGAAGTGCACACTGATCTTCAGCCTGTGTTGCCCCATAACTCATTCAACGATGGATCTTCTAATGCTATTCAAGCAAAGCTCTCAACCATATTCTTTTCTCCAACACCCCACTGTACCCAAAGTTGAGAAGTCAATAAAAAGATTCACCCCCAAGCTACAAGAATCTTATGAGTCCAGCTAGGTATAGTATCTGCTATGTACTGCTTACCATTTACAGCCAAACTCCAGAGAATACCAGAGCAAGAAAGGCAGATCTGTCCGTTACGAGGAAAATTGCTTATAATTGATAGAACATCTGTGATGACTCCCGCTTTCCTCAGTGCCTCTGCAGGCATTTCTAACAAGCACAAAAATTGACATATTATAATTATATTGCCACGACAACAAATTCAAATCAAAATGAGTCATGAAACAAGGGAGTAACATAATATGATCAAGGGCAACATGAAAATGAGCAAAACAAATGTACTGGATTCTTAATGAGAACCATGTGCGCACAAATTATACTAGTGTGACTGGCCTTTTCAGAACATTTTCAATTTGGCCACCTCTTCCTATTGGAATTGGTGGTGGTCGTGGTGAAAAAGAAAAAGAGGAGAGAGTTATTGTCATTCAAGTCAGTCTAGCAATCCAACCAACTTAGTCAACTCCAGACTTAAGAATTCATTTTAAACAATAACTTAGGTCAAAGGTGCCAAAAATCTTAGATAGCTGCCTTTTTATAAGTTGAAATAAAATACTTAAAATATTTTAGAGACAAGTTAGCTGAGCTAATCTCTTATTTGACCAAGTTTTGTTGGTAAAAGAGACAAGCTTTTGAGCCACACATATAATCTAATGTGCTGATTAGATTTCATTCCACTTCTTATCACAACACCTCGCATTATGTGATGGAACCTGTAGCTACATAACCCACCTTTCATTTCTGAATGTTTATAAACTGAACGCACCTCAGCCTGCAACAGTAAAATTTACAAATTGCGTCCGTATCACAAGGAAAACTGGGAAGTGCCACTTTGTGTCTCAGACCTCTTAGCTGACCTACAGAAGAACTCCATGGTGGTTTTTTGCACATGTTCCTTTTGCATTAATAACTCATTCCCCAACTCTTCTCAAAAAACAGCTGAATAGCATCACAATGTGATTGGCACTGAAGACAAGTACAAATAGTAATACAGATTAAATCTCTCTAGTCCAGCATCCTTGGTGTTGAACCAGAGAATTTGCCAAACCAAGGGAGATCAATATTGTCTAGCAGCTTTATCAACATTTCCACTGCTCACTGGGCTCTTAGAAGACATTTATGGGTAAATTAGAGCTAAATAACAGCACAGAACATTGAGAACCAGGATGGGTGGCTGTAAACAAATGTTATAAGACCATGGAAAATTTGAACACACCCATGATAAGTAGACATCCAGCTAACTAAAATAATGTCAAAGCATGGATGTTGCCAGACCAGAGAATGCCAGACTAGAGAGAGTCAACCTGTATTAGTAACTATAGGCTGAAGGGAAACTCAGACATGGAGAGAGTGATTTACTTAGGCTACACAAAGACATTCCGAGGCCTGGTCTAACTACATAATTAGGTCAATGTAAAGCAGCTTATGTCAACCTAATTATGTTAGTGTACACACTCCAGTCTTGTCCCACCATTGTAACTGCCATACTACACTGACATATGTAGTAGGGATATGTTACTGGGTGAGCAGCCCCCCACCCGCAGTTAACTGATTAAATGTAATTTTACATTCCTAATATGTAGACATTGCATTATTTACATGCTGTCAATCCATGACATTGACAAGGAATCCAGGCAGCTAAAGCCTAGCTAACCTGGCTCCCTACTCCCAGACAAGCTGATGCCTGGATGCTCTCCACTCAGGGAGGTGAGAACCTCTGGGCAGCTTCTCCCTCCCATCCCAACTCCCAGCTGGGAGAAAAAAGGTGAGAGCTTCCAGCACTGAGCTGAGTGTCCTGGCTCTCAGATCTCCAATTTCCCCCTCTTCAGTTGGTGGAAGTGATCCTGGAGAGGATGCACACCACTAAGAGAAGGAAGACAGTGTGGATGTCAGCCACAGCTGTAAGTCATCCTAACATAGGTCTACTTAGATTTGTAGGATAGATATGCCCTGAGGCAGAGCCAGCTTTCATGCCCTAACTTCCCCCAGTATTACTATCTGTGTAAGTTAATAAGAATCACTTGTTAGCCAACCAAGACTGAACACACCACCTCTTTAATACATTCAATTTCAAACCACTTAGTGAGAATATAGTGTATCTTATACTCCTGTCTTGCAAACAGAACTGGCTAGCTAATGCTTTTCAGATGGAAAAATAATCTATGTACAGCAACATATCTATATTAAGTCACAGACTTCTCCATTATGTATCTAATTCAGAAGAAAAAGATGGATAAACAAGAACATAGGAAAGGATTAGATGACCCACCACTGGCTGAAATCATCATCAGTAAAGTGCAGATCATTGAGAGCAATTCTTCATTTTCAGAATACGTTCTCATTGTCTTTAACAGAGAACTGATTACTTCTTCACCAACTAGCATCTCCACATCCGTGTTCTGTTGCAGGACTGTCAAAAGCAAAACATGGAACAGCAGGAAGCTTCAGAAGTTTACACTGAAATCTGGTTTTCCTATTCTCAGCCCAGGTATACCATGAGGCAAACATCATTTATTGACTAAGCATAGACTGTTACTTATTTCCTTCTCTTCCTAAAATCAAACTGCTCTTTTTGTTTCAATTTCTGCAATTTTTGTATGTGCCTTTGGGAAATTATGTCAGAAAAATGAGGATGGGGAACAAGAAAAATGAAAGGAGGTATGGTTAATTTACATTATTTTTGCACATGGACATCTGTTTTTATTCAGAGGCAACTTTAAACCTATGGGTTGCTCCTAGAGTTAACCATACTGCATCTTATACAGATATTGTATTAGATATTAGGGCTATATTTTCAAAAATGTGCATCTAAGTCATATGTAAAAAGCACAATTGGAAACTGATCCTTAAATTGCAACTGGGCATATGAGCAATTACCCATTTTGCTCATTCCATAGCATACTCTGAATTTGCAAATTCTGAAAATTTAACTCTAGCACTGAACATATCACTTGTTTATAAACTTTAGTAAAAATCTGCATGCAGGACTTGGAAAAAGCTTTACAAAAGCCTTTGTTCTTTAAAAGTCAACATTTATTAAAATAAATAAAAAGTAATTTGCTGCATCAATAAGCCTCTCTCAAATTTTAACAAGTCAAAGGGGTGCTGCTTTTGGAATTACATACAGAATTGGGTGGGATGGATGTAGGGTTACCAGGTAGACCCCCCCCCAAAATACCGGACACACTTGATCGTGGGCGGCAGGGGAGGAACCGTCCAGGAGGAAGGGGGGCGGGAGGCAGGGCTGGCAGGGGCCGCGGGGCTGGCTGGGAGGAAGGGGGGCTGGGAGGAAGCGGGGGCAGGAGGCAGAGCTGGGGGGAGGATAGGGGGCCAGGGGGGCTGAACGGGGGGGGGGGCCGAGGAAGGGGGTCGGGAAGCAGTGCTGGCGGGGGGGAGGGGGGTGCGCAGCCACTGGCCGCAGCCAGAGTCCAACAGGCTGCGCCCCTCTAGTTGCTAGTAGAAGCCGGGCGGGGGCGGGGGGAGTGGCTGGGAGCCACTCCCCCCGCCCAGCTTCTGCATGCACCCAGAGACTCCCAGCTGGGAGGCAGGGCCGCGATTGGTGCTGGGAGCCTCTGGTTGTGTGCAGAAGCCGGGCGGGGGGAGTGGCTGGGAGTCCCGGCCAGTGCCCCTGCCCCGCCCAGCCTTTGCACGCGACCACAGGGCTCCCAGCGCCAATCGTGGCCCCGCCTCCCAGTCAGTCCCCCACCCCCGCCAGGCTTCCATCCGGCGCCCCGCCGGAAATTCAGAAAATACTGGACACTGCACATGTCCAGTATTTTCTGAATTTTTCTACTGGACAGAGGGCGCAAATACCAGACTGTCCAGTAGAAAACTGGACACCTGGCAACCCTAGGCGGAGGAGAGAGTCTTCAGCTTTTGAGGTCAACTCAAGCTTCATAAATATGCTACAATATCATGTACTACATTAAGAATATCTATAATTTGCAGTCTTTACAATGGAGCAAATGCTGGCATTTACATTTTTCCAGTTTCAGTTGTGCAGAAAGCTTTTGCTTTAATTTACTTTCGGTTTCAGTTTACCTAGCAAGTCCCAAGGGAATATATTCTGCATTTAAACTAAGTTCATTCAAAATTGAGACTGATCAAGAGACGAAAAAGCAAGAAATCTCATTTCCTCTTCCAACAGGTGGAAGAAGATGAGCTCTACTAATTCTAAAATTATGAACATAGGGCCAGATTTTCAAATGTATTTAGACACACAGGAGTGCAGACAGGCACTTCAAAGGATTTCCAAAAGTGCCTGAACAGTTTAGATGCCTAATTCCAAGTGATTTCTAGCTCACTGTGATCAAAAACAATCTGTCAATTCACTAACTATATCTAACACTTCCTCTATTTAATAAATCAGTTCATTTTGAATGCAAAACATGTTTTGGGAAACTTTTTTTTTTTTTTGCTTACATATGCAGCATTGTTAAGGTAGTTTTATTTAACTAGGAAAAAAATTAAAATACTATTTATGTTCACTTTAATTGCATTCTAATTTCCATCCAAATGCAACTTGACTTGTATCATGAGGAAACAAAAATCTAGAAATGTATTGTTTGTTATTTTTAGGGCTGTTGATTAATCGCAGTTAACTTGTGATAAACTAAAAAAAAGTCATAATTTTAAAAATTAATCACAGCTAATCAGTTTTAACATCCCTGTTAAATAGAAAAATTGAAATGTATTAAATATCTTGAATGTTTTTTCTACATTTTCAAATATATTTATTTCAATTACACAGAATACAAAGTATACCATGTTCATTTTATATTATTTTTATTACAAACGTTTGCATTGTAAAAATGACGACAAAAATAGTATTTTTCAATTCACTTCATACAAGTATTTATAGTACAATCTTTTTTTCATGAAAGTGCTACTTACAAATGTAGAATTTTTTTTTTGCTACATAACTGCACTCCAGAACAAAACAAATGTAAAATTTTAGAGCGTACAATTCAACTCAATCCTGCTTTTTGTACAGCCACTCACTGAGTCAAGTGAGACAAACAAGTTTGTTGATGTATACAGGAGATAATGCTGCCTGCTTCTTATTTAGAATGTTACCTGAAAGTGAGAACAGGCATTCACGTGACACTTTTGTAGCCAGCATTGCAAAGTCGTTAAATGTCAGATATGCTAAACATTCATATACCCCTTCATGCATTGGCCACCATTCCAGAGGACATGCTTCTATGCTGATAATGCTCAGTAAAAAAAAAATTGCATTAATTAGATTTGTAAATAAAGTCCTTGGGGGAGAATTGTATGTCTCCTGCTTTGTTTCAGTCACATTCTGCCATATATTGCATGTTATTTCAGCCTCAGCAGATGACCCAACACATGTTGCTCATTTTAAGAATACTTTCACTTCAGATTTGGCAAAATGCAAAGAAGATACCAATGTAAGAGTTCTGAAGTTAGTTGAAGCACTCCACCTAAGGTTTAAGAACTGCAGTGCCCTCCAAAATCTGAGAGGGGTGAAATGTGAAGCATGCTTTCAGGAGTTTTAAAAGAGCAATACTCCAATGTGGAAACTACAGAATACCAAAAAAGAAAATCAACCTTCTGTGGGTGACATCTGAGTCAGATGATAAAAATGAATATAGGTCCACGCTGCTTTGACTTATCAAGCAGAACCCCTCCTGAGCATGGATGCATGGCCTCTGGAATGGTGGTTGAAGCACAAAGGGATATATGAATCTTTAGCGCATGTGACCCATAAATATTTTGCAACCCTAACTACAACAGTGCCACATGAATGCCTGTTCTCACTTTCAGGTGACACTGTGAACAAGAAGGCGGCAAAATTATCTCCTAAAATGTAAACAATCTTGTTTGTCTGGCAGTTGGCTGAACAAAAGTAGTGCTAAGTGGCCTTGTAGCTTCCTGCTGATCCCATCAACTGCAAACAGTGAACCACAACCAATGGGAGCCATGAGGCTCCGTGGTGACTGAGCTGATAAGCAAACAAACCAGGACGGTCCATTATCAGCTCTCTCAGAGTGGGCCCCACTTTGAGAAACGCTGTTCTAAGGTTTGCATTGTTTTATTTTAAATGCAGTTATTTTTATACAAAAAAAAAAAAATCTACATTTGTAAGTTAAACTTTCATGATAAAGATATTGCACTACAGTACGTTTATTCAAAGAATTTAGAATACTATTTTTTGGTTTTTTACTATGCAAATAGTTGTAATAAAAATATCAAGTGAGCACTGTACACTTTGTATTTTGTGTTATAATTGAAATCAATATATTTTAAATATTTGTCGATGTTTTCTATATTCAATGAATGATATTCTGTTATTGTGATTAATCGTGATTAATTTTTAATTGCATGATTAATCATGATTAATTTTAATCACTTGGCAGCCCTCGTTATTTTCTATTATAAAAAATTTAAAATTAAGAATCTGAATAAATGTCTGTTTAAATAAATATGTACAGATAGATATAGGCTATCCTCCTGATGAGCTAATAAAATTACCAAATTTAATATAAAGGCTGTATTTAGCTGTAAATAAACATGTTTTAATGTTAAAACCAACTAATTTGAGAATCATCCTTTAGGAAAACTACTAAAAACGACAAATGCAAAACAAGATTAAAGGAAGTTTTTTCTTGCTGATTTCCATTACTTTGATTTCAAATCAAACCACATGCCTGAGAGAATGTGAATGCCCATGGCTGACTAAATTCCCATATACCTATAAATTCACCCTTTAATATATTATTATGAATATTATCAACATATTAATTTAAATTCTTTTTTGCTCCATGTAACAAGTTACTTATCAGTGTTTCCTTTGGAACCTCAATTACTGTACCTTGGCCAATAATGTCAAGCAATAATCTGCAGCCATCTAATTGTAGCTCTGGAGAATGTATATGATTCCTCATTGCACAAGTGATAGGATCCAGCAATTCTAGCAAATATATTAAAGCTATGGAGAAAAGAATTGTTACAATCAACATTTAATACCACTATGAATACCTCAGCTGATCTATATGCTTCCCTCCTTCAATACAAGATGGACTTTCTAGCGTTAGGACAGATTTGGGTTCCTGTGCATGACATGATAAGGCAGAGATGGTGGAACAATGTTCTTGATCTGTAAGGAATGCTGTGCATATCAAGATGGAGCATTACACACTGAGACCAGGAGTCTTGTAGGCAGCCCCTCTGCATTAAAGATGAAAGCGGCTACAAACAGCCATTTTGTTCAAGTTAGTCAGAGCCATCTTCCTCCTAGAAAGTAATTCACAGTTTTTGGCTGGCTACATTAAGACAGTGGCTCTCAACCAGGAATATGAATACCCCTGGAAGTATGCAGAGGTCTTCCAAAGGGTACATCAACTAATTTAGTTATTAGTATTTTTTACAACAGACTACGTAAAAAGCATAAAAGTTGGTACAAACTAAAATTTCATACAATGACTTGTTTATTCTGGTCTATATACTGTACAAATCAAACCCACAAAACATGGAAAATTGTCCAAATGAACTTAGATGTCCTCTTGGGAACCATTCTAAGCATTCTCAGGGATGTAAATATCTATTGTAACAAATTCTGCTTATATCACTGCTAGGGAGGCTCTATTCATGCCTATTCAAACTGTTATTTATCAGTTTCAATGGCAAAAGTCACTTTTAAGTTGAAATCCTTCATAGATATTGGTAGATGACATGAAAAAACCATATTCTTTCCCCTTATTGCTTATAGTTTAGCAGTAAATTGTTACATTTTAATATCTACCCTGATCTTAAACATGTTTTTTAATATTAAAGCTCAATACAAGTGTTAAAAGTAGTAGCAGTTTGAAATAACAGTACTATTAGTAGAATTTGTTTAACAGGGTGAATTTAGAGTTCATAAAAGTATTTGCCTAATAGCACTGCAGAGAACTAGGCATAATAAAGGAAGAAGCTATGTGTAAACACTGTTCTTGCAAAGCACTAAAATTCCAACCAGCCCGACTCCCTATTATTACAGTCCTGGGACCTCACAGATTTCTGACAACACACACCAACCTTGATGAATGGCATCTTTGGGCCTGCTCCACAAACACAGCTCTGCCAGTGCACTCCAAACCTGTCCAACAGTGTCTCTGTTATTGTAGTCCGTGCTTTTCCCCAACAGAGATAGATAACTAATTGTGCAAATTTATAGGCTGTTTCCACATTTACACAAGTGGAAAATAGTTTGGGACCAATCACTCATTTTCAGTTGTAACCAAGGGCAGATTTTGAACCCAGTTTTCCAACAGACTAATATACTGCTATGCAGTACATTTTTCCACTATTTTCTGAGAGCAAGCAGGGAGCAAGAACACAATAAAACAAAATGCTGAAATACTGACCCACACCATTTTCATCCCTTACTAAGCTGGCAAGGCGCTTTATGGCTTTTGCTTGAGCCTTCTGTATGTCCCAGTAAGTCTGCATAAATTCTGCATAAAACAAGACATCATAAGTTTCTCTGTCATTTTTTCACAAACATTTGCAGGATATGTTCATAATTTTATTGTTTTCCTAATCTGTACTTAGCCTGTGAATTCACATAACTGAACAAAATTCAACTTGAGACTCAGTTAAAAAAAAAACTGAAAAAAAAGTACAAAAAACATTTTAAAATCGCAAAATGTTACTCTCTCTCTCATTCAAAATAGTAGGTATGTTGACATATGAACAAAAAAAGGGTAAGATTTTTCCCCACCTATGCATATGGCATTTCCTCTTTTGGGGAACTGTAGCAGTGAACTAAAAAGCAGTGAACTTGGTAGTTTTACATGCACTTTTTACCTTGTGCACAGCAGATTCAAAACTAAAGTTAATTCCATTCAAACCTCTGACAAAAGCCATGGTCCAGATCAAGGCCCACCTATGGGGGGATGGGATAAAGGGGGTCTGGCAATTCAAAGGGGACCAGGGCTCCTGGCTGCTTCTACTGTGGCAACGGCAGCAGTCAGAGCTGTGATGGGCCCTTTAAATTGCTGCCAGAATGCCACAGGGTAAGCCCCAGACAGAGCTGAGGCCTGGCTGGGGGTAGCACTGATGGCTGCTCCCAGCCCCACCCCTTCTACGAGTACAGAACTGGCCACACCCTCTCCCAGGCAGATCCCCAGATAGCATCAACAGAGCTCCAACAGATTCAAAGGATGCATGCTGACTCCACTAGTATGGATCTGATCCCAAAAATATATAACATTTTCTTTGGTCAAATATCTCTGATTTTTTTTTTTTTTTTTTTTTTTTTACGTGGGACAAAATGAGAAAACAGGGACGAGTGTGAGGGTCAAAGGGCTAAAACGAGGGAACCGGATGAGGATACCGAGCAGAGAACCCCGGACAGCGCCCACTGCCCCCCGAAGGTTTCGAGAGAGCCAGTGGATACTTGTAAAGCTCAGGGAGAGGAGGGGACTAAGGCCCCAGCAGGTTTATAAAGCTCTAGAAACTAGACATGTTTATTATTAATTATGGCAACCCCTCTACAACTATCAGGAATAGTCTAGACAATACAAGTAGTTTGGATATTTTAAGAAGAAAACAGACTCAGAATCGTAAACAGAACTGGAAGAGACCTTGAGAGATCATCAAGTCTAGTCCCCTGCCCTCATGGCAGGACCAAGCACTATCTAGATCAGGGCTACTCAACTTTGGAAGCCCCGGGGGCCACAATGATACTCACAGCACATGCCAAGGGCTGTAACTTAAAGTGTGGTTGCATAGACATGTAAATATATATGCAAATATCTTTTCACACTGATGGGCATGAATACAAAGCACTTCCTACAATGCCCCAGCACTTCTGCCACCTCCTCCCTGGGGGCTAGAAACACCAACACCCTGTACCCGTCTGTTCCAGCCAGCCGGTCCACTTGCGTCTTTCAATGCTCACCCCACCTGGGAAATGCCTCGCCGTTGTGGAGCATGTTCCCAATGGAGGCCATGTTCAAAGGATCCCACCTGCAGGCCACATGTTGAGCCCCATGTAAACCCAAACTGCACCGTGAGCTGCAAACAAACGGGCCATGTGTTGAGTAACCCTGATTTATATCATCCCTGATAGATGTTTATCTAACCTGCTCTTAATATCTCTAATTATGGAAACAAGGTCATGCAAGATTGTATCAAATGCTTTACTAACAACTAGATATACCACATCTACTGCTTCCCCCTTATCCACAAGGCTTGTTATCCTACCAAAAAAAGCGATCAGATTGGCTTGAAATGATGTTCTTTACAAATCCATGCTGACTGTTAATTATCACCTTATTATCTTCCAGATGTTTGTTAATGGATTCCTTAATTAGTTGCTCCATTATCTTTCCTGGCACAGAAGTTAAGCTGACTGGTCTGTAGTTTCCTGGGTTGTCCTTATTTCCCTTTTTATAGATGGTCACTATATTTGCCCTTTTCCAGTCTTCTAGAAACTTTCCCATCTTCTATGACTTTTCAGATATAATAGCTAATGGCTCAGATACCTCTTCAATCAGCTCCTTAAGTATTCTAGGATGCATTTCACCAGGCCCTGATGACTTGAAGACATCTAGCTTTTCTAAGTAATTTTTAACTTGTTTTTTTCCTATTTTAACTTCTGAACCTATCCCATTTTCACTACTATTCACTATATTAGGCATCCAGCGAACCTTCTTGGTGAAAACTGAAACAAAAGTCATTAAGCACCTCTGCCATTTCCACGTTTTCTGTTATTGTTACTCCCTCTTTATTGAGCAATGGGATTACCCTCTTATTGCTCTTCCTCTTGCTTCTAATATATTTGTAGAATGTTTTCTTGTTACTCCTTATGTTTCTAGCTAGACTGAGCTCATTTTGTGCCTTCACTTTTCTAATTTTGCCCCTACATATTTGTGTTATTTGTTTATACTCATCCTTTGAACTTTGTCATAGTTTCCACTTTTTATACAACTCATTTATGATTTTTCGAACATTCAAGATCTCCTAATTAAGCCAAGGTGGTCTCTTACCATACTATCTATCTTTGCTATGCAGTGGAATAATGTGCTCTTTCACCTTTAATAATGTCCCTTTGAAAAACTGCCAACTGTCTTCTATTGTTTTTCCTTTTAGTCTTGCTTCCCAGTGGACCTTACCTACCAGCTCCCTGAGTTTACTAAAATCTGCCTTCTTGAAATCCATTGTCTTTATTTTTCTGTTCCCCTTTCTACCATTCTTTAGAGAATCATGAATGATATGATTTCATGACCACTTTCACCCAAGCTGTCTTCCACTTTCAGATTCTCAACCAGTTCCTCCCTATTTGTTAAAATCAAATGGAATGAGGTTTAACTGGAAATTCGAAGTAAGGGGTTTATTTCGGAATCGCCCTTCTCTGCCGCGTGTAGACGCAGGCAGTTATTCCGGGCTAGTCAATTTCCAAAATGGCGACCGGCCGGGAACATGCTAATGAAGCGTGGGATATTTAAATCCCGCGCTTCATTTGCAATTTTGGTTGCCCTCATTAGCCTCCCTAGTTCGAACTAGGGTACTAGTGTAGACGTACGCTGAGTCTATAAGGTGCCACAGGACTCCTTGTCGCTTTTGTAGTAAACTAGAATGCAATCAGACTTCAGTCTAAAAGATTCTTTTAATAACATTCTCTCACCATCTTCAGACAGCACTGTAGGTAAGAGTTACTAATCTTACCAAGTTATAAGACTGGTGACGTAGAGCTTCTTGTTCAAAACAATGCTGCATTTCATTTCAGATACAATGGGTACCTATCCATTCATTCATTTCTGTAGTACAGTGTACTGCTGTGGTATAATATATCCTGGGCATTTCAATGTAATTAATGTAAGTATCTTCAAAGTCAACTGATTTTCCTGATTACCTAAAACACTTCCAATTCCTCCTTCAAGGAGCACATCTAAAATTGTTGAAGGCACAGTTTTTTCCTGTTTTGATAAAGAGGAACCAGCAATACTCAAACATTCCATAACATATGGAATACCAAGCAGATCCCTAGAGAAGAAGAGAGAAGAAAGTCAATGAAGTTTTCCTATTGATTTTGGTATGTTTTGTTGGAAATGGAAATGTTATTTAGTGGGTAAAATAGGGTTCTGGTTGTCAGGACTCCTAAATTCTGATCTTGACTCGTTCATTGATTCTGTGACTGGGCAAGTCAGTTAACCGTTGTGCCTCATTCTGCCGACGTGGAAAGTGGATATAACACTAACCAATCTCATGATGTGCCCTGAAGTATAATTAATTGTTTGCAAATAACTTTGAGATTCTCATATAAAAATAAAACCTTAGTCTTGCTAGTCTTAGTCTTAGGGGGAGGGAACGCCAGTTGTTAGGAACAGGCAGGTGTTAGTAGTGGGTGATTCGATTGTTAGAAACATAGATAGTTGGGTTTGTGATGACCGGGAGAACCGTATGGTCACTTGCCTGCCTGGTGCGAAGGTTGCGGATCTCTCGAGGCATCTAGATAGGCTTATGTTTAGTGCTGGGGAGGAGCCGGTGGTCGTGGTACATGTAGGTAGCAATGACGTAGGGAAGGGTAGGAGAGATGTCCTGGAGGCCAAATTTAGGTTGCTAGGAAAGAGACTGAAATCCAGGACCTCTATGGTGTCATTCTCGGAAATGCTTCCAGTTCCACGCGCAGGGCAGGTAGGCAGGCAGGCAGAGCTTCAAAGTCTCAATGCGTGGATGAGACGATGGTGTAGGGAAGAGGGGTTTAGATTTATTAGGAACTGGGGACACTTTTGGGAGAGGGGGAGCCTATACAGGAAGGATGGGCTCCACCTAAACCAGGGTGGAACCAGACTGCTGGCACTAAACATTAAAAAGGCCGTAGAGCAGTTTTTAAACTAAGAGATGAGGGAAAGCCAATCGGTGCAGAGATGCACGTAAATTGGAGGGAGACTTCTCTTAGAGGAGAATCCATTGATAGAGATTCTCTAAGCTGTAGTCAGAAAGAGAGGAGGGGAGAGGACAAACTATGGGCCAGAGCAGACAAACAACCGCATATAAAGGAATCCAATGCATCAGGGAAGGGCAGACAAATAAGCAGTGGCCAATTTTTAAAGTGCTTCTACACAAATGCTAGGAGTCTGACTAATAAGATGGGTGAACTAGAGTACCTTGTATTAAAGGAGGAGATTGACATAATAGGAATCACTGAAACCTTGGTGGAATGAGGAAAATCTGTGGGACACAATCATACCGGGATATAAAATATAGCGGAAGGATAGAGCAGGCCGGGTGGGTAGCGGAGTGGCACTGTATGTGAAAGATAATCAAATGAAATAAAAATACTAAATGAATCAACATGTTCAATAGAATCACTATGGATAGTAATTCCATGCTCCAATAATAAGAAATTAGCAGTAGGGATATATTATCGACCACCTGACCAGGACAGCAATACTGACATTGAAATGCTGAGGGAGATTAGAGAGGCTACCAAAATAAAGAACTCTATAATAATGGGGGATTTTAATTATCCCCATATTGACTGGATACATGTCACCTCAGGAAGAGAAGCAGAGATAAAATTTCTCAATGGCTTAAATGACTGCTTCTTGAGCAGCTGGTGCAGGAACCCACAAGGGGAGACGCAATTCTCGATTTAGTCCTGAGTGGAGCGCAGGATCAGGTCCAGGAGATATCCATTACAGGACCGCTTGGGAATAGTGACCATAATATAACAACATTTAACATTCCTGTAGTCGGAAGAACACCTCAGCAGTCCAGCACTCTGGCATTTAATTTCAAAAAAGGGAATTACACAAAAATGAGGAGGCTAGTTAAACAGAAATTAAAAGGCACAGTGACTAGAGCCAAGTCCCTGCAAGCTGCATGGAAACTTTTTAAAGACACCATAATAGAGGCCCAACTTCAATGTATACCCCAAATTAAAAAACATAGTAAGAAACCTAAAAAAGAGTCACCATGGCTTAGCCACCATGTAAAAGAAGCAGTGAGGGACAAAAAGGCATCTTTCAAGAAGTGGAAGTCCAATCCCAGTGAGATAAATAGAAAGGAACATAAACACTCTCAAATCTAAACACTCTCAAATCAAGTGTAAAAATGTAATAAGAAAATCAAAAAACGATCGAGGAACAGCTAGCCAAAAACTCAACAAGAAATTGCAAAATGTTTTTTAAGTACATCAGAAGCAGGAAGCCTACTAAAAAACCTGTGGGTCCCCTAGACGATCGAGATATAAAAGGAGCAATCAAGGACGATAAAGCCATTGCGGAGAAACTAAATGATTTCTTTGCTTCAGTCTTCACGGCTGAGGACGTTAGGGAAATTCCCAAATCTGCACCATCCTTTGTGGGTGATGAATCTGAGGAACTGTCCCGGATTGAAGTGTTATTAGAGGAGGTTTTGGAACAAATAGAAAAACGTAATGTCAACAAATCTCCGGGACCGGATGGCATTCATCCAAGGGTTCTGAAAGAACTCAAATGGGAAATTGCTGAACTACTATCTGTGATTTGTAACCTATCCTTTAAATCGGCTTCTGTACCTAATGACTGGAAGGTAGCTAACGTGACACCAATATTTAAAAAGGGCTCTAGAGGCGATCCTGGCAATTACAGACCGGTAAGTCTAACTTCAGTACCGGGCAAATTAGTCGAAACAATAACAAAGAATAAAATTGTGAAGCATGTAGAAGAACATAATTTGTTGGGCAAAAGTCAACATGGTGTCTGTAAAGGGAAATCCTGTCTTACTAATCTATTAGAGTTCTTTGAAGGGGTTAACAAACATGCGGACAAGGGGGATCCAGTAGATATAGTATACTTAGATTTTCAGAAAGCTTTTGACAAGGTCCCTCACCAAAGGCTCTTGTGTAAATTACGTTGCCATGGGATAAGAGGAAAGGTCCTTTCATGGACTGAAAACTGGTTAAAAGACAGGAAACAAATGGTAGGAATAAATGGTAAATTTTCAGAATGGAGAGGAGTAACTAGTAGTGTCCCCCAAGGGTCAGTCCTGGGACCAATCCTGTTCAACTTATTCATAAATGATCTGGAGAAAGGGGTAAACAGTGAGGTGGTAAAGTTTGCGGATGATACCAAACTGTTTAGGATAGTCAAGACAGAAGTAGACTGTGAGGAACTCCAAAAAGATCTCACCAAACTGAGTGATTGGGCAACAAAATGGCAAATGAAATTTAATGTGGATAAGTGTAAAGTAATGCACATCGGGAAAAATAACCCCAACTATAGGTACAGTATGATGGGGGCTAATTTGGCTATGACAAATCAGGAAAGAGATCTTGGAGTTATCGTGGAGACTTCCCTGAAAACTTCCACACAGTGTGCAGCGGCGGTCAAAAAGGCAAATAGGATGCTAGGAATTATTAAGAAAGAAATAGAAAATAAGACACAGAATATCTTACTGCCCCTATATAAAACTATGGTATGCCTGCATCTTGAGTACTGTGTACAGATGTGGTCTCCTCACCTCAAAAAAGATATTTTGGCCTTGGAAAGGGTTCAGAAAAGGGCAACTAAAATGATTAGGGGTTTGGAACGGGTCCCATATGAAGAGAGGTTAAAGCGACTGGGACTTTTCAGTTTAGGAAAGAGGAGACTGAGGGGGGATATGACAGAGGTATATAAAATCATGAGTGGTGTGGAGAGGGCGAATAAAGAAAAGTTATTTATTAGTTCCCATAATAGAAGAACTAGAGGACACCAAATGAAGTTAATGGGTAGCAGGTTTAAAACTAATAAAAGAAAGTTCTTCTTCACACAGCGTGTAGTCAACCTGTGGAACTCCTTGCCAGAGGAGGCTGTGAAGGCTAAGACTATAATAGAGTTTAAAGAGAAGCTAGATAATTTCATGGAGGTTAGGTTCATAAAAGGCTATTAGCCAGGGGACAGAAATGGTGTTCCTGGCCTCTGTTTGTCAGAGGCTGGAGAGGGATGGCACGAGACAAATCGCTTGATCATTGTCTTCGGTCCACCCTCTCTGGGGCACCTGGTGCTGGCCACTGTCGGCAGACAGGCTACTGGGCTAGATGGACCTTTGGGCTGACCCAGTACGGCCGTTCTTATGTTCTTATGTCCAGAGGTTCTCAATCAATTTACCATTGTGGGACACATCCAAATACTATCTGTGTGGCTCTGAGAATGTCACATGGGTCGCAGCTGCATGCTGATTGGGCTGCAAGCAGCCCACAGATTGAAAGCCACTGCCTTAGGTAATACAGACATTTGCTGATAACCCAAACTGTATAAAGACTACAGCCCAGCCTCCAAAAGATTGTCCGTAATTTCATTTTATAATACAATTCTCCAACAATACTGACCATCCTCTTGGATCAGAGAATCTCTGGTCATGTACACTCATTTCAAAGATGGGGAAACTGAGGTAATGATAGGTGAAGTGACTTTCTTATGGCAAGGTGGTACAGTCAATCAGTTGCAAAGGCAGGGATATAACCTAGAAGCCTTAGCTCTCAGTCCCCTAGTCTAAACACTGAAGAACATTCCTTCTTACAGCAGAGGGGAGGGAAAAAAAGCAAAAGACAGAATAGAGCAGGGAAAAACATCCAGAACTCACTTTGCTGAGGGTCTCACAGTGGGCTGAATCTGTAGCATCGTAAGTAAAATTGGAGACAAAGGCAGAGTATCTTTATTACGTTTCTGCAGTGAGGTCAGAACTTTCTCAAGACTACTGGTGTCCTTTCTAATATCCCGCAGTAAAGAAATTATGTCTTTCCCCTATAAAGAGCAGAATATTGGTAGAACATGTACGTATTCACTTTGTGGACCTATTGGGGGTTATATGACACACTAAATGACAGTGAAATGGTCATGGTACATACTTTCAGAAAGAAGCAGGTCACCATATCAAGCAGAATACATCCTAAAGACCAGATGTCAGACTTCTCACTAAATGAAAAGCAGAGTGCTTCAGGGGACATCCAGGATTTAGAGTCAGGATCTGTTGAAATAAATGTCAGATCAGTAATGGTTTTGACACTGCAATGTTTTTCTTTGCTTGCATGGGTGTAACTTGTAGATAGTAGTTTCACATCAAAGTACAATTCAGTCAGAAAGACTCTACAGTGAGTTGAATTTTTTACTGGTGATATGCTATAGAACAGCATTTCCCAAATTATGGGCCGCAGCCTGGTACCGGGCCACGGGAAAAAAATACTGGTCCTCAGCGTGGCTGCCGGGAGGGGAGCAGAGCAGGGCGGGCTGGGAGAACAGCTGCCGAGAAGCAGGGTTGGGGGCAGCAGGGCTGTCCCGCAGAGATGGGGGGAGGCAGGCAGGCGGCGGAAGCAGGGTTGGGGGCAGTGGGGCTGTCCAGCGGAGATCGGGGAGGGCAGGCGGCGGAACCAGGGCTGGCCGGGGGGTGGGGTGAACTGGCCGGGGTAGATCAGGAGGAGGACGATGGGAGAACCAGCTGCCGGAAGCAGGGCTGGACAGGGGCAGCAGGGCTGGTCGGGGGGGGGGGGGGGAGCGGGGCTGGTCGGGGGAGATTGGGGGGGGGAACCGGCTGTCAGAAGCAGGGCTGGACTGGGGAAGCAGGGCTGGACTGGGGAGATCAGGAGGGGGGGGGGGGGGCAGCGGGACTGACCCGGGCACATGCAGACCCTGGCAGACGAGTGAGTACGGCCGCGGATTCCATTTTACCCACCCCCCCACATTCCCTCCCTGGAGTAGTTGCGAACTGCCTGGCAGATAGACATACTCAGGCAGCGTGAGCACATCTACCAGCCAGGCAGTTCACAGCTAAGGACTGATTATAATTATACCTAATTATAATAAAACTTACCTAATTAGAAAATACCAGACATTTTATATGTCTGGTAATTTCTCAATTTGTTTCCCAGACAAAACCCTGAAATACCGGACTGTCAGGTACAAAACCGGACACCTGGCAACCCTACCCTTCCTTGCACTCTCCCTCCTAGCCAGATACCCTACCCCCAATCTGCTCCTGCTCCAGCCTCCTGGAGTGCCCATGCGGCGCTGGGTCCCCCAAGCCCTGGCCCAGGCTGGGCAGAGGATGCAGCCGGGTGAAACACTGAAAATGTATTCATTTTTCATTCTTTTTTTATATGCGTTTATATTTTTGGGCTGCAAAAAACAGTACTGAAAAAAACGGGTTCCAACTAAAGTAAAAAGTTTGGGAAACCCTGATCTAGCCAGTTTTCTATCCATCTTACAGTCCATTTATCCAATCCATATTCCCTTAACTTGCTGGCAAGAATATTGTGGGTGACTGCATCAAAAGCTTTGCTAACGCTGGCACTGGGGGCTTTGGGAGGACCAGAAACAACTTATTTGAATATTCATCATTTGCTTAATGAATATGCAAATGAATGTTACCGGTCCTCCAAAAGCTCGTGAATGGATTTACTGGTCCCCGTGCCAAAAAGTTTGGGAACCCCTGCTATAGAAGAACCGCACTTCAATTAATGACAATTATCCAAGATCTAAATTCTTACACATTATTGCAAAAGAGTCTTACAAATCCAGTTTAGCTTAGAACCATCTCATGACTCCCAAAATATTAAAAGATATATTTTCCTCAACTGTGATAGTAGTTTGCGTGATGTGGGCATCTGTCCACTTATAACTGGACAGACAACCTCTAAACTCATTTTAAATGTACCACAAAACTGCCATCAGATGGTAAACAATTATTTTTATCACGGCTGAGCAAGATACAAATCAATTATGTAAGTGTGAAATTTTTCATATCATAAGCAATTAATTTCGTTCTTGATATTTTACAATGATCAAGAGTTTCCTTCTTTGTTTTGTAATAGAATCAAATTGTTAAAAACCACTGTCAAATCTCTAAAACAAACAAACACAATCTACTACAATATTAAAATTAAACAGCTACCTTCTTCCACCCTTATCTTCCATTTCATTTTATCAGTCATTAGTGTGTCTACACTGAAATCGCAAAGCATGAAGGATACTTCATCAGTTAAAAGGATGTTAGATGGTTTGATGTTTCTGCAACACACAAGTGGTTTTTATCAACATGTTATGATGCTCTGATTTTAACGCATAGCTACAGACTTATCTCAGGGCATGTCTACACTTGCTCCCTATCTCGAGACAGGGATGCAAATGTAGTGTACCGAAATTGTTAATGAAGCACGGGATTTAAATAGCCCGTGCTTAATAAGCATAATCGCGTCTGGCCGCCATTTTGAAATCGCGTTATTGCAAAATAAAACGCCCAGTGTAGCAGCATTATTTCGAGAGAAAATCCTTCTCTCAAAATGACTGCTAAACCTCATTGTATGAGTAACAGTTATTTTGAGAGAAGGGTTTTCTCTCGAAATAATGCTGCTACACGGGGCGTTTTATTTCGTAATAACACTATTTCAAAATGGCAGCCGGACACGATTATGCTAATTAAGCACGGGATATTTAAATCCTGCACTTCATTAGCAATTTCAGTACACTACATTTGCATCCCTGTCTCAAGATAGGGAGCAAGTGTAGACATGCCCTCAGACCTTTTACACTTGAGAAAATGGGCTTCTTTTAAGCTAGAAATTATAACAAAAATAAAATACATTTATTTTCTTTTACTATGAATAAAGCAAAAAAAACCACCTTTAAAAAATAGCAACGGAAGCCTCAATTTTATCCTAACACTGTGCAAGATACTGGTCTTTTTTCTCTCTAATTCAGTTCAGTTTGTTCATACTTTTAGTTTATGAAAGCCAGAGTTCATATGCCAAGTTTTATGCATCATTACAGATCGTAATATGAAAACAGAGTAAATATTCTAATATTTCATTGACTACAGGATCATGAACATTTTACAAACATTCAGAATTTATACCCATTTTGTGGATTGATAAATCTGGGGAGAACATATAAGTTCAATGACTTCCCTAAAGTCACACAACAATCAGAGGGAGGAATAGAATCCAGCAATATAACTTCCACTCCCCTGCTTTAATCAATAAAGTCACACTCAGTCTACTATCTACGAAGTCAAACATCATGGAGAGAAAAAAAGGTGGGAGAATAACGAGCACTGATTAACACTTACACAGTAAATCTACTAGTCATCTGTCTCTGCTATAAACTCATTTTGACACCCCATCATATCTCTGAAACGCCTCACCAGACATCGGTGCTGGAGCACCCACAGGGAAAAATTAGTGGGTGTGGAGCATTCGCTGGTATCAAGCTCCCCCTCTCTGCTCCCTCCTCCCACACCTCGTGTCCCAGCAGCCCCACACTTACCAAAACCTCCCACTCCCTCCTAGCACTTCTGGAGCACTGTGAGCAGCTGATTCGTGCCTTCAAGCTCCAGGAGGGAGGGTGTAGGATGGGGCACACTCGGAGAAGAGGAGGGAAAGAGATGAAACGGGCAGGAAGAAGCAGGGTGAAGGTTTGGGGAAGGGGTAAAGTGGACGTGGGGCCCGGAGCACAGGTGGAGGATCGTTCATCTCTTGTCAAGATGAGAGTTGGTACCTACATCACCAAGCCACCAACACGTACAATGTCTTGCTTCTCAAGTGAATAGTTGTGCTGAAGTGATAGTTCAGCTGCAAACAGGGAAAGGTCTAGCCGTCAAAGAGGTTGGTATTTCTATTTACCTGTGAAAAATATTTTGTTTGTGTATATAAAACAAAGCATCCACCATCTGCCCCAGGAACCTCTGAATCACCTATTAACAGGAATATACATGAAAATGAAGTACATGAAGAATAACTACATGGTGAAATAAGACATGTCTAATCACAAGAAGGCTGCACAGGTTCCAGTCCAGACGGCAATACCACTCTCACTTTCTGCAGATCAATTATCCCGCATCTCACCCCTATGAATTAGGTACTATTATCAACTCAATTTTTCAGAAGAATAAACTATGGCACATAAAAATTGAGTTACTCAGGAGCACAAAATTATATAAGTGCTAAGTAGTATTGCTGTGATTGTACAATGATTCAGTGGCAGAGCTGGAAAGAGAATTAGAAGTTTTAACTCCTGGTCTTCTGCTGTGATAAATTGGGGTGCAGAACCCACTGCCCATGGTACGAATCTGGCCCACAGTTTGCTTTGATCCAGACCACGAGGATCGGGGTACCCCACCCCTCCTCAGAGGTGAAAAGACGGCGCTGGTACTCCAGACATGGAGGGGGGCACTGTGGCTAGATGCTCTAGCGCCAGCTCCCTGCTGCGGGAGGAGAGGGGTGAGCCCCAAGCCTCATGGGCCTGATTCAGGTAAGTTAGGGCTAGATCCAGTCTGTGGGCTCTGCCTGGCAGGGGGAATTGATTCTGCATTTTCACGGAAGCGCTCTGTGCAGGCATCACCCCCCAATGCTCCCATTTGCTGAATTGTGCTCTCTCACACTCCCTCCCATTCAGACCCCACCCTGTTCCTGCATGCCCTTCCAATCCCCATTCCTCCACCCCAGCTCACTCCTGTAGCCCCCTTCCAGATGTCACAATTCCACCCCTATCCTGCTTCTGCACAGATATACACTCCAAGCTCACTCTTGCACCTTACCTCCTGTCCAGACCCCACATCCCCAGCTCGCTCCCTAGTAGCTCCCTCCTGTGCACTGAACCCCTTATTTTTGGCCCCATCCCAGGGCCTTGCAAAATCTACAAGCCACTAACCCCTAGGCTCTGGGGTGGAGCTTGAGGTAAATGTCTTTTTTTTTTCTGCTTCTCAATTGAGGGCCACATCAGTGAGGGGATTTTTTTCTCCTCCCTTGGGGACCAGATCAGTGAGAGTGGAGGGGTTGTTGCTGGTTTTGGGTTTTTTACTTCTCACTTGTGTGTGGCTCCCAACTGATTTGTCTGTGGGCCAGCTGCCCTGACCAAAAGAGATTCCCCACTTCTGGAATAAATACTATGCTTTGATGTCTCTCGGGAGGAACTGGGAAAGGACAGAAGTGGAGAAAAAAGTAGAAGGGAGTGAAATTCCTTTGAATTTCATTAAGATGCCTTTATTGTAATTTTTTACCCTATCTTCTACTTTCTCTCGTTTCTTCCTTTTTTCCTTGATCAGAGATGAAAGGTCTCCTTGGTTTGAGTGCTGCATCACCAGACAAAGAAACAGAGATGAAATCTGCAACAGACATTAGGCCAACTTTATTCAATCACTTGCAGGTAATGACATATCCAGCAACAAAGATGCAAATCAGCAGGTGGGCCATTGGACCAGGCAAATACATTTGGTGCACACCATAGAAGTGTGTGATTGGATTATTTGTCTCCCACAAAAGAATCACTATTTACTTTTGTCTACTTTCACATAAAACATCTGCTTCTAACAGGAACAAGGGTCTGCCTTTGAAAACATATAAGCAGTTCCACTCAAACAAAAATTCTACTGAATTCAATGGGATTTAGGACCAAGTAGAATGCAGGATCGGCTCTGGCCTTCTGACTTCTTAAGGGCCAATTGTTACAGTGTTTTATTGAGACATGCAAGGCTTTTACTGAGAACAGCAGAAGCTTAAAAATTGTGTATCTGTCGCATATGAAAGCAAAAGGGGAAGACACTGCATACAGATAAACAGGTACTGGGATGCAACACAGCCATGTTGTACTGCCTCACTCCAGTGGTAGTGTAACTTCACAGAGTTGACATCACAGAAGGTAGCTCAGTCACAGACCTGTAAACCTGAAGTGTCCCCTTACCTAGCTACAGAAACTTTGACATCCCAGTAATTACTGTAGGCTATAATCTAACCAACACCATTTCACTCTCACCTTATTATCCCAGGTGATAAACATTTCTTTGTAAATGCAGATATTTGAATGCTGAAGTTCCAGCAGATCCATTGCCTGTTGGAAAGAAAGGCAGCAAATAAAACTGAAAGAGTTTAGTTTGAGCTAAAACCCACATGCATCTTTCTCCTAGATTAAGAAAATATCTTGAAAACACAGAACACAAAGGACAGGTATCTGACTGGCATTCATGCTATGTCCTGTCAAACTAGCCTGGTTTTATTCTTTTTATTTTTAATTTCTATTTCTCAATTGCAATCAAAGGATTGTCGAGAAAATTTAATACAATACCTAAGTGAAGCTCTACTCTAAATACAACTCTGTACAACTATCATGGTGAGGATCAACATTTGACATCTCACAAAGGATCAGTTCAAAACTAAAAGGATTGTTTCCTAACTGCCAGCCTTGCAAACTCATCCTGGAATTTGGAAGTCAAGCTGGGTTATTTTTGATACACCCTTCCTCTGCAGTTTCTTTGAGTCAACTGTGAATTGCAGGTGTAACTAAAATGCACCAAGTGTCCACTTTTCTAAATCTAGCCATGAGGTAAAGCCTCAGGCAAAATTCCTGCATCTTGAACTTACTTAAAAATTAAGTTGTTGATGTATGAGCTGCAGCAGAATTCTGCTCACTCTCCCAAATCTGTGTTCATGGCTCTAAAGAGCTAACTGGAGTAAAAAGGAGTAAAAACAAAGGGCCAAATTCCCAGCTAGCATAATTTTATTTACTTTGATAGAATTACACCAGCAGATAATTTGGTCAGTAAGGTCAGCAGATCTACTTCTGAATAAACACAGGGGGCTGATATATTGAGTAGAATAGGCCATTTTCCAATCACAATGATATATTAATTGGCTATAAACGTTCCCACTCATTTACACTGGACTTGACAAAAGTTTTTAATCAAACCCAGTGTAAATAATTGTTACCAGAGAGGAGGGGGGAATGGGAAGCAACCCACTATGCATATCTCTCTTTCATTGATAAAGGGAGTGAGCATCTTTATGAGTTTTCTCTGTGTAAAACTTTTACACAGGGTAAAATGGCCCAGCAGGACAGGGTGGAGGAGAGCTCCAGGGAGCAGGAAGGTGGGCATCAGTTGCTTGATGTGATTCAACCAGTCACACTACTCCTTCTGAATAAGATCAGTAAAGAGAGGCTGCATCGCTACCTCCTTCAGGGCATCATTTGCTTGTTGTTCATCAATGCATTCAACCTGCACCAAACAAACACAAGACAAAGATAATATAACAAAAGACAAGGATGAGAATATAATACAAAGGTGGCCAAGCTTTATGACACTGAGCATCACACAAGTAACACCCACCAGGAGAATGAGATTTGTACCCAATTTGTATATAAATTAGCATAACTTTTGTATCATAAAAAAAAATGAATGGTCTGGTAGCACTTTATAGACTAACAAAACATGTAGATGGTATCATGAGCTTTCATGGGCACTGAAACCCTACTAGCTGCTGTTGGTGCTTGGATCTTCCTCGCAAGAACAACAGAAATTCATTGCTGGTTGGATCCAGAAGCAATAAAAAGCTGCAGCTGATTGTCTTTCTCCTTCTCCTGCATTGTGAGAGTAGCACTAGGAGGGACTCATTACTCTCTTCCACCTTCAACCTTTATAGTCTGGTAATCGATCTGAACACAACTGCAGTTCAAGACAGTGTCATCATTCAAAGAACAAGCCAACCCAGACCCCACTGCCTGTGTTGGTTTACCTGTTGTTCTGTTACTCTCAGACATATGGGCCTAGGGAGTTACCCTTGAGAGCATCATCCTGTTGTCATGGCAACCAAGTCCTCACCTGCTTCAGTGCATATTTCTTCCCAGGACCTTCTTTCTCTGTTTTTAACTCCACCACCAGCATTGTGCCCAGAGCACCTGGCTCCAGCTGCTCCAGCACCTATGGGGAGGGGGGGGGGGAGAGGAACAGGGGCTCAAAAACACCTCTGAGCCTTAGTCTGCCTCACTGTGCAGCCCCCAGCTGGGCAGCAGGCATCCACCCCCAAGCTCCCTTTGCCCTGGGACACAATGGGCACCCCAGTGCTCCTCCCTCATGAGCAATGGGCACCCCCAGACACCCTCTCCGGGGGGCTATAAGCGCCCCCAGCTGCCCGCCTCCCACGGTGCATTGGGCACCCCTCAAGTCCACTGCCCCATGGACATCAGGCATCCCCAGCCCCTCTGCCCTGGGCTCAACAGGCACCCCAACACCCTCGCCTGTTGGCTATGGGCACCCCCCAAGCCCCCTCCCCGGACCCTCTGTCCCCCGGGCAACGGGGGCCAAGGAGCCCGCTGCACCCAAGGTCTGCGTCCCAGGCAGGGTCTGACGCCGCCCTCCCCAGTGTGCCCAGGGCGGGGAGCCGCGCTGCTCACAGCATAGCTCTCCATGGCGGCGGGGCCGCCCCCGCTCCCAGCAACGGCCTCCGCCTGCGCGTGCTGAGCGGGGCCAGCTCCTCCCTGCCCCGCCCACCTGTGCCCCCTCCTCCCCGCTCCTCCTCACAGCCCCGCCCTCCTGTGCCCCCTCCTCCCCGCTCCTCCTCACAGCCCCGCCCTCCTGTGCCCCCTCCTCCCCGCTCCTCCTCACAGCCCCGCCCTCCTGTGCCCCCTGCTCCCCGCTCCTCCTCCCTGCCCCGCCCTCCTGTGCCCCCTGCTCCCCGCTCCTCCTCCCTGCCCCGCCCTCCTGTGCCCCCTCCTCCCCGCTCCTCCTCCCTGCCCCGCCCTCCTGTGCCCCCTCCTCCCCGCTCCTCCTCACAGCCCCGCCCTCCTGTGCCCCCTCCTCCCCGCTCCTCCTCACAGCCCCGCCCTCCTGTGCCCCCTGCTCCCCGCTCCTCCTCCCTGCCCCGCCCTCCTGTGCCCCCTGCTCCCCGCTCCTCCTCACAGCCCCGCCCACCTGTGCCCCCTGCTCCCCGCTCCTCCTCCCTGCCCCGCCCTCCTGTGCCCCCTCCTCCCCGCTCCTCCTCCCTGCCCCGCCCTCCTGTGCCCCCTCCTCCCCGCTCCTCCTCACAGCCCCGCCCTCCTGTGCCCCCTCCTCCCCGCTCCTCCTCACAGCCCCGCCCTCCTGTGCCCCCTGCTCCCCGCTCCTCCTCCCTGCCCCGCCCTCCTGTGCCCCCTGCTCCCCGCTCCTCCTCACAGCCCCGCCCACCTGTGCCCCCTGCTCCCCGCTCCTCCTCCCTGCCCCGCCCTCCTGTGCCCCCTCCTCCCCGCTCCTCCTCACAGCCCCGCCCTCCTGTGCCCCCTCCTCCCCGCTCCTCCTCCCTGCCCCGCCCTCCTGTGCCCCCTGCTCCCCGCTCCTCCTCCCTGCCCCGCCCTCCTGTGCCCCCTGCTCCCCGCTCCTCCTCACAGCCCCGCCCACCTGTGCCCCCTCCTCCCCGCTCCTCCTCACAGCCCCGCCCTCCTGTGCCCCCTCCTCCCCGCTCCTCCTCACAGCCCCGCCCACCTGTGCCCCCTCCTCCTCGCTCCTCCTCGCTGCCCCTCCCACCTGTGCCCCCTCCTCCCCGCTCCTCCTCCCTGCCCCGCCCTCCTGTGCCCCCTCCTCCCCGCTCCTCCTCACAGCCCCGCCCACCTGTGCCCCCTCCTCCCCGCTCCTCCTCCCTGCCCCGCCCTCCTGTGCCCCCTCCTCCCCGCTCCTCCTCACAGCCCCGCCCTCCTGTGCCCCCTCCTCCCCGCTCCTCCTCACAGCCCCGCCCTCCTGTGCCCCCTCCTCCCCGCTCCTCCTCCCTGCCCCGCCCTCCTGTACCCCCTCCTCCCGCTCCTCCTCACAGCCCCGCCCTCCTGTGCCCCCTCCTCCCCGCTCCTCCTCCCTGCCCCGCCCTCCTGTGCCCCCTCCTCCCCGCTCCTCCTCCCTGCCCCGCCCTCCTGTGCCCCCTCCTCCCCGCTCCTCCTCACAGCCCCGCCCTCCTGTGCCCCCTCCTCCCCGCTCCTCCTCGCTGCCCCTCCCACCTGTGCCCCCTCCTCCCCGCTCCTCCTCCCTGCCCCGCCCTCCTGTGCCCCCTCCTCCCCGCTCCTCCTCACAGCCCCGCCCACCTGTGCCCCCTCCTCCCCGCTCCTCCTCCCTGCCCCGCCCACCTGTGCCCCCTCCTCCCCGCTCCTCTTCCCTGCCCCGCCCTCCTGTGTCCCATGCACCCTCTCCTCACCGCTCTGGCCCCCCCCGTGCTCCCACAATTCCTCCTCGCTGCCCTTCCCCCAGTATCCTGCGCCCCCTCCTCGCTGCCCCACCCTACTGCGCCCTGTGCACCCCATGCGCCCTCTCCTCGCTGCCCCCTCCCTGTGCCCCTTCCTCACTATCCTGCCCCTCTGTGTCCTGCTGTGCCCTCTTGTCACTGCCCCTCCCTGTGCCCCCCTCTGCTCCCTGCATCCTCTCCTCGCTGCCCCCTCCCCCCAGTGTCACCCACCTACAAGACCACTGCCCCTCCCATGCCTTCTAGCCCCTTACCACTCCTGCCTTTACTTGTACCACAGTCACTCCATGACCAAACAGATTATGTCCATTTATTTTTGGGAACTCTCCCTTACATTTCATTTGGACAGAATAAACCAGCATTATATGAGTTTCAGAGCTTGTACTTATTTATTAACTGTACTGGACTCATCTGTGGTTTGACCTGGAGAACTTTTTCCTCTCCAAATCTTTCTTTTGTATGTTGTATTCAATAATGTGGTATTTTGAACACCTACAGGATAGGTGGCTGAAGGAACCAGCGGCAGAGAGAGGCAGCAGGCTGAGGGGGCCGGTGGCAAGGGACCTTCCCTGATCTGACAAATTACCTCACCAAGGACTGCTCAGGTCCCGAGGGTGCCAGACCAGGAAGGTCCGACTTATAGAGAAATGGAAGTAGCAGAACTTTGAGACACATTTCAAGTATCTTACAGATTAGGACCCACCCAAACCACCTAGAAAATCAAATTGAACTAGATATTTTTTTTTAGATGAGCAAAAACTCTAGTTGATTTAATTTTTTTTATACACAGACATACCCTCTGAGATATTGACTCTCATAACAAATATAAATTCTAAAATACTTCTTACGGTCACACACACTTTAAAAAGATATCTCTTGTGTTTCACATCACTTCTGACCCAAAGAAAAGCAGGAAGCACTGGAAGTCTCATGAACACTTCTTTGCATTAGATGTCCAGCCAAAAGACATTTGGATAAGTAACTGGATCCACAAGTCTCTTTCTGTTTCCTCAGCACAAAATACAACCTAATGCTGGTACAGCTGTATTGTACAGAAATATCAATGTATTTTTGGCAAGGAAATTGGTGGAATCAGCAAAGTAGCCTTATGGTAACACAGTGTCATCTTGCAAATCATTCCCATATCCAGAAACACTAGATTTATAAGAAAAAGTTATGGAGCTTTATCAATTGTCTGTATATTCGCATCAACCAAGGAAACCTGCAATATCAGTTAAATTAGTTTGCACTAAGATAGTGGTGGGCAGCCTCTGGCCCACATGCAGACTATTAGGGTAATTCACAATTGGGCAAATACCAGCCTGCGGGCTGGATGCGGTTCACCAGAGTTAGCTGTTGATGGGCCGCTGCCACTTTATTTAGCTGTGCCTCCGCAGGTGTGGACATTTGCAGCTCCTGTTGGCTGTGCATTACCATGTCCAGCCAATGGGAGCTGCGGGAAGTGGTGTCCCTGTCTATGTTGATTCCCTCAGCTCTGTTGTTAACCAGGTGCTAACCCTGGCAAACGACCTCCATCTTATTGCGACCTGTAAGGTAATCTGATTGCAGGCCACAAGACATTTTGCTGATGTTCACCATCCTCAGGCACCATCCCCCTTCCTCCAGAGCTGTGATTCTCTGTTCCCGGCCAATGGGATCTACGGGGGCAGAGCCTGCAAGCAAAGGGGCTGCAGAGACCTGCTGATCACCACTTTCCACAACTCCTATTGGGCAGGAACAGTGACCAGTGGAAGCTGTGATGCGTGATATCTGCAGATGGTCAACATCAGCAAAGTATCTCACAGACTGTAATCAGATTATTTGGATGGGACACTTGTAGTCTGCAGGTTGCCCACAACTGCACTAAGACTAGTCAGAGAAGAACTTCATTTATTTCTGATTGCAGCATGGTTCTTTGGTACAGCCAGAAACCTTCTTTTCCTAAGGATCTCTGGCCTACCTAGATTGTCATCCCACAGATATTCTGGGGAAAGTATTTTGGTTGGTTTGTGATAAACAAAATACTTGTTTAAGTGACTCTCTTCTTGCCATATTGCCTCGATTTCATTGTCTTTGTCCATCATGATGGCTTCATGGCATTTCTTGGTCAGCTTGTAAACCTCCTTTACTGTTCCTCCAAAAAATCCTCCAGCATAGTAGAAGTCACCCTCATCGTGGGGCACATAAGCTTGAGAAACAGATCGACGTTCGTAGGTGAAAGTCTGACGCTCTGCAGCATAGAATCCTGGGTGTAGTGTGCCAAACAAGTTGCTCAGGATTTCTACTCCAATTTGGTCATTAAACCTCATGTCCGCATCAACAAACACAAGGTAGTCAACCTCATTAATAAACTGCTTCTGAGAGAAGTGGTTGATCATTTCCATGCGTCGCATAGAGATTTCTTCCCACCTCGGGTAGTTTTGGACTTGCAGAACTACTACGTTCTTTCCTTCTTTGAGCTCAACTTTAGGAACTTCTTGTGGTCTGTCTGTGAAAATGTAATAGTTCACCTTATGTCCAACCATAAAGTACATCTCTGCAGTTTCTAAAAATGTCTTGAGGAACATGACATACCTACAAAAAAAAAGAAATTCTGTATTAGAAATAAATGGCACAGTGGTAGAAAACTGGAAGAAGGGGATACAGAGAGCAACAAAGTGAAGTGCAAAAGAGGGAGTAGGTGGGAGAAAGGGTGGTGGTATAAGAAGGGGCAGAGCTGTACAGCATCATGAATGTGAGGATGAAAATTCTGAATTTAGTGTGGAAAAAGATAAGAGGCGGTGAAAGGATTGAGAGAGCTGGTGACATGACTGGACTCACTAGAGGAGTGTAAGATTTTAACTGTTGTTATTTAGAGAGACAAAGATGAACCAATTAAAGCACTTGGTGATGATCAAAGTTGCGTAAATGTCAGTTGCTTTCTCCTGTGAAAAACACCAATTAATATAAGATTCCTATTAAGAAGTAACAAATCACTGTGACGCCACCTAGTAACCCTGTGGCAACTTAAGGTATGTCTACCCAGCAACATTATTTTGAAACAACTAGCTTTATTTCGAAATAACTTAGTCCACGTCTACACAGCAGGCAGCTATTAAGAAATAATGTCGAAATACTGTAGAATCATAGAATCATAGAGCTGAAAGAGACCTCAGGAGGTCATCAAGTCCAGCCCCCTGCTCTAGGCAGGACCAATCCCAATTAGATCAACCCAGTCAGGGCTTTGTCAAGCCAAGACATAAATATCTCTAGGGATGCAGACTCCACTACTTCCCTAGGTAACCCATTCCAGTGTTTCACCACTCTCCAAGTGAAATAGTTTTTCCTAATATCCAACCTGGACCTCTCCCACCACAACTTAAGACCACTGCTCCTTGTTCTGCCATCCGTCACTACTGAGAACAGCCTTTCTCCATCCTCTTTGGAACCTCCCTTCAGGAAGTTGAAGGCTGCTATCAAATCCCCCCTCACTCTTCCTTCTGCAGACTAAACAGACCCAACTCCCTCAGCCTCTCCTCCTAGGTCATATGCTCCAGCCCCCTAATCATTTTGGTTGCCCTCCGCTGGACCCTCTCCACTGCGTCCACATCATTTTTGTAGTGGGGGGCCCAGAACTGGACACAATACTCCAGATGTGGCCTCACCAGAGCCGAATAAAGGGGAATAATGACATCTCTGGATCTGCTGGCAATGCTCCTCTTCATGCAACCTAATATGCCATTAGCCTTCTTGGCTACAAGGGCACACTGTTGACTCATATCCAGCTTCTCATCCACTGTAACCCCCAGGTCCTTTTCTGCAGAACGACTACTTAGCTGGTTGGTTCCCAGCCTGTAACAATGCTTGGGATTCTTCCGTCCCAAGTGCAGGATTCTGCACTTGTCCTTGTTGAACCTCATCAGATTTCTTGTGGCCCAATCCTCCAATTTGTCTAAATCACTCTGGACTCTATCCCTGCCCTCCAGCGTATCTACCTCTCCCTGTAGCTTAGTGTCATCTGCAAACTTGCTGAGGGTGCAATCCATCCCCTCATCCAGGTCATTAATAAAGATATTGAACAAAACCAGTCCCAGAACCGAACCTTGGGGCACTCCGCTAGAAACCGACTGCCATCCTGACATCGAGCCGTTGATCACTACCCGCTGGGCCCGGCCTTCTAGCCAGTTTTCTATCCATAATACTGTCCATTTATCCAATCCATATTCCCTTAACTTGCTGGCAAGAATATTGTGGGAGACTGTATCAAAAGCCTTGCTAAAGTCAAGGTATATCACATCCACTGACTTTCCCATATCCACAGAGCCAGTTACCTCATCATAGAAGCTAATCAGATTGGTCAGGCACGACTTGCCCTTTGTGAATCCATGCTGACTATTCCTAATCACTTTCCTCTCCTCCAAGTGCCTCAAAATGGATTCCTTAAGGATCCCTTCCATGATTTTTCCAGGAACCGAGGTAAGACTGACCGGCCTATAGTTCCCTGGATCGTCCTTCTTGCCTTTTTTGAAGATGGGTACTACATTTGCCTTTTTCCAATCATCCGGGATCTCTCCCGATCTCCACGACTTTTCAAAGATAATGGCCAAAGGCTCCCCAATGACATTTGCCAACTCCCTCAGTACCCTCAGACGCATAAAGTCCGGACCCATGGATTTGTGTACGTTTAGCTTTTCTAAATAGTTCCTAACCTGTTCTTTACCCACTAAGGGCTGTCGATCTTCATCCCATCTTGCATCACTTGGCGCATTAGTCTGGGAGCCCACCTTGTCCGTGAATACAGAGGCAAAGAAAGCATTGAGTACTTCAGCTTTCCCCACATTATCTGTCACTAGGTTACCTCCTTCATCCAGTAGGGGCCGCACACCCTCTCCGATCACCTTCTTCTTGTTAACATGACTGTAGAAACCTTTCTTGTTATCCTTCACATCCTTAGCCAGTCGCAATTCCATTTGCACTTTCGCCTTCCTGATAACCCCCCGGCATTCTCGAGCTATACATTTAAACCCCTCCCTGGTCATTTGTCCAAGTTTCCACTTTTTGTAAGCTTCCTTTTTGTGCTTAAGCTCACCAAGGATTTCCCCTGTAAGCCAATCTGGTCTCCTACCATGTTTGCCTCTCTAGCTATGCATCGGGATGGTTTCTTTCTGTGCCTTCAATAAGGCTTCATTAAAATACTGCCAGCTCTCCTGGACTCCTTTCCCCTTCATGTTAGCATCCTAGGGGATTCTGCCCATCAGGTCTCTGAGGGAATCAAAATCTGCTTTTCTGAAGTCCAAGGTGTGTATTTTACTACTCTCTTTTCTTTCTTTGGTCAGGATCCTGAAATCTACCATCTCATGATCACTACTTCCCAGGTTGTCCCCCACCTCTACTTCCCCTATTAGTTCCTCCCTGTTTGTGAGCAGAAGGTCAAGCTGCGCACGGCCCCTGGTCGGATCCTTCATCACTTGTACCAAGAAGTTAACCCCAACATTCTCCAAAAACTTCCTGGATTGCCTGTGTACTGCCGTATTGGTTTCTCAACAGATGTCAGGGTGATTAAAGTCCCCTAGGAGAACCAGGGCCTGCGATCTGGAAGCTTCTCTCAGTTGTCTGAAGAAAGCCTCATCTACCTCATCCACCTGATTCGGTGGTGTAGCCAGACATGAACCCCATCTTGTTCCCCCCCCCTCCCCAGAGAGCAAGAGAAAGGCAGTCAGCCTTTGATGCCCTGGGAACACAGGTGTGCTGCCTGTCCCTGACTCTACCATAAACAGAAACCAGACAGTAAATGGGCTAGCTGACGACCCGGGGGCCTCCCGTCGCCCTGATGGCTAGTACCAGTAATTGACACGCCTGCACTGTCCCAGGAGAGGAATCTTCGCCCATCACATACCAGAGGTGCCCATTGTCTGCATTTTCCCAGGTGTGAATTATGCTTTGCACCCTTCGTGGGAAACTTGGCATTCAAAGCCATTTTTCCTAATTGGCCACTTGAGACCAGGAAGAAGCCTACGTGACCCAAGGGGTATAAAGAGGGGTTTAGTAGCCCACCCCATTTGAGCTCCAATCATCTACACCTGCTGGCAGGTATTGGTTGTCTCCCGAGGTCTGTGGGACGCCCAACCTCGCCCTACTTCTTCCCGAGGGATTGAGAGAAAGACGCTGGCCACGCCAAGTCTGGAACGCAGGGGTGAGAATATATACCTGCTAGGTGTCTATTTTGCATGCATTTAATAAGAGCTCAGAGAACCAAAAGGGTTTCATGGTACCTGTAAGTGACTTATTAGTGTAATTTCTGTCCTGTCCTTTGTAGTGGCTATGTTATCTGTAACACAGTAGTAGCATTTAACAGCTAAGTTTACCCTGTAACAATAAAATAGTAACTGTTTAAGTTGTGACCTGACTCCTTCAGTTGCTGTAACAGAACCAAGCACAATTTTAAAAAGAACTCCAGCCGGTCATAAGGGACAGATATAGGGAGAGCTTGAGCGCTGGATCATGTCGCTTCCAGGGGACAGATCCGTTGGGGCACCTCTCAGCCTCCACAGGCTGCCCGCTGTGAAGGGATCGTGTATCCTAGCAGTCAAAATCTGAGGTGTAATAAGCTCTCCCTGTAAACTTCTTGGGGCGCCCGTCAACCTCCTCCAGGTTGCCCGCTGCTAAGGGACCCCAGTCCTAGCAGTTGAAGTCTCGGGTGTATAATACACACACACCACTCACTGCCCTGACCACCGGCTGACAGGTGGCCTGTAGTAGACACCAACCACAACATCACTGCTGTTGTTTGCACCTCTAAACTTAACCCATAGACTCTCAACAGGTTTTTCTCCCTCTATATACTGGCGTTCAGAGCAATCATAGTTCTCTCTTACGTATAGTGCAACTCCTCCTCCTTTTCTCCCCTGCCTGTTTTTCCTGAACAGTCTATACCCTTCCATGACAGCGCTCCAGTCATGCGAGTCATCCCACCAAGTCTCTGTTATCCCAATTAAATCATATGTCTTGGACTGGGCCAGGGCCTCCAGTTCTTCCTGTTTGTTGCCCAGGCTTCTCGCATTAATGTACAAACACTTCAGATAACCAGTTGATCGCCCCATCTTCTCCATTCGAATCAGGGGTCCTCCTTTCTTGCTCGTTCCTCTTTGCATTCTTTCCCGGTATCCGACTTTCCCACTCCCCTCAGGGTGTTGGTCACCGTCCCCCAACGAACCTAGTTTAAAGCACCACCTGCGCAACCACGCATTTACTTCCTCAATTCGACGATCCCTGCCCAGTCCTTTCCCTTCAACAGGGAGGATGGACAAGAACACCACTTGCGCTCCGAATTCTTGGGTCCTTCTTCCCAGTGCAGTAACCCGCTCAAAATCATTCTTGGCTGTATCGTTAGTTCCCACGTGGAGAAGCAGGAAGGGGTAGCGATCCGAAGATTTGATCAGCTTGGTAAGCCTCTCAGTCACATTCTGAATTCGAGCTCCCGGTAAGCAGCACACCTCTCGAGATTCCAGGTCCGGACAGCAGATGGATGG
The DNA here is from genome assembly GCA_032595735.1 of Pelochelys cantorii. NCBI lineage: Eukaryota > Metazoa > Chordata > Testudines > Trionychidae > Pelochelys > Pelochelys cantorii. Next base: position 10,875,376 of record CM064347.1, read on the forward strand.
CTCAGTCCCTCTTAGGAGGGAGTCCCCGACCACCACCACCCGTCATCTTCTTTTCGGGGTGGTGGTCGTGGAACCCCCATCCCTAGGACTACGCATCCCATGCCTTCCAGTAGATGGTGTTCCCTTGCGGTTTCTTCCTTGTGAGGTCCCTTCCAAAGCATTCACCACCGCAGAGCCTGTGGGGAGAGCCTGAAAGTGATTACTTACCTCTATAGCATTGGGGGATTCCCGTGCTGGCCTTTTTCCCCTTCTAGAAGTTACATGCTGCCAGTTCTCTTCCTGCTCCCGTACTGCCCTCTCTGGCTCTTCCGCCTGCCATGCTTGTAGGATTAACCGCTGCCTTCTATCAAGGAAGTCTTCATCCTCTCTGATTGAGCTTAGGGTCAACACTTGGGCCTCCAGTCCTCTAATTTTCTCTTCCAAAATGGTGACCAGCTTGCACCTCGTGCAGATGAAATCCCTTCTTTCTTCCGGGAGGAAGACAAACATGGCACACACTGTGCAGGTAACAACAGCAGACCTATCACCATCCATCCCTGCTGTCCTGGAAAAAGGATTAAAAACAAAAAACACAAACAAACAAACAAAAAAAAGCAAGAGAACCTCGCGCCCTTCCCCTTCCCCTTCCCAACTCCCTCTCTAAACTACCTGTTAGCACTCACCTGTTCGCTAACAGCGAATTTAGAGAGGGAGTTCTCCAGGTAAAGGAGAAGCAGATACAGGACTCTTGAGGGAAGTGTGTTGTGTTGTTGGGGCTTTCTGGAGCTGTCAAGCTGGAGGACTTCTTACTCCAACTCCTGTAACCGTCATTTTACGAGGAGTAAGGGAAGTCGGAGGAAGAGTGCTCTATTTTGAAATAAGTGTTGTGTAGACGATCCCAATTTTGAAATAAGCTATTTTGAAATAAGCTACACAATTGACGTAGCTCAACTTGCATAGCTTATTTCGAGTTAAACTCTGCTGTGGAGATGCACCCTTATGGACTAACAAAAATACATAGAATCGTGAGCTTTTATGAGTAAAACCCACTTCGTCAGGTGAATTGGAGTGGAAATAACAGAAACCAAGATATATATAACAGCAGAAGTACCTGTCAGTTGTAGGACCTGTGTTAATGAGGCTAATTAAGTGGGCTGGACATGTCCCATTCATAGCTTCTGATGTGAAAATGTGGATGTTAAAGACAGAAGAAATTGGCTTTGTAATGCACTAACCAATAATGTCTTTATTCAAACCCAGGGTAAGTGTCAAATTTGAAGATAAATTCCAGTTCTGCAGTTTCTTTCTGTAATTGGTTAGTGAAATTCCTTTATAGACAAATGGTTACTTTGAAATCCAAGTCTGAGTAACCAGGCAAGTTAAAATGTTCCCCTGCAGGTTTATGTGTATTACCATTTCTGATGTCTAAAAATGTCTGATGTACTACATTTTTCAGCAGTTACACATTTACATGTGGGGATGGGAAGGCAGGAGCCAGTGCTCGCAGGAAGCTAGTTTTTAAGTGGGCTCCCTGCCAGCACCAGCTCCTGTTCCTCCACCCCCGCTTCTGGGGGAGGCAGCAGCGCCGGGGGCAGGCAGCCCTGCAGATACTGGTGCTGGCTTTTAAGCTCCAGGGATTTTCAAAACAAGGAACTGATCATCTCCTGAGAAATACTGAATATCATTAACTCCATTAATTGCAAGGAGAGATAAGGGTACGGAGTACCTCAGAATTGGGCCTACATTGCTACTTAGCCAGCCTTACAAAGAAAATGAGAGTTTTCCTCTCTCATGCTCACATTCCAGCTCCATGTACCATCCTAGCAAAAGGACTTGGCTGCATGGGCCAGGTGCAGCTGCATTTCAAAGGTGTTCTGTCCCATTACCTGCTATTTCAAGTGATCTGCAAATAACTTCATCAGGGTCAGCATGTGTTACAAGAGCTCCCTGCCATGTAGCCAGCAATGAACCAAGATCTCTAGCAGTGATCTGGCATCAATGGCTGGGAAACAGCCAGGGAACTGAGACCACCAGCACTCAAGAGCCTTATCCTGCTGTCGTATTGGAGAGAGCCAGCAAAGGAACATCTAGAAAAATATCCTTCAAACCTCCTCAAGAGTAGAGGGGCCAAGGGAGGCATCACTATCTTCCAGAATTCAACTCACACCCAATAGGAGAGACGGAGCATTCACACAGTCGCACTGCAAATATACAAGCCCCCTTCATTTGACTATAAGAGAGATGAACATGAGAGTTGTATGCTGTAGCTGTTAGAAATTAACATCAACCTCACTTATTGTATATATGCCTAGCCCCTTTAAAACCCGGTAGTAGTGAATGAGAAGCAGCCTACTAATCTACATCCTTGTTTGGCTGCTTTTTATACAGGAAACAGATAAAGAGCACAGAGTAAAGACTGGAATTGTTCATTCACAGACATTTCCAATGCGGTTACTGGCCACATGTAGTCTGGATGAGCCAGAAGACCTTTCTGAAACATATTTAGCCTTGCTTGAAGATTCTCATTTCTGATTCAAAGATAAGCATTTTTAATTTCTCATTACAGGGTACATCGGGAATCTTTTAGCAACACCCCTCCCCCCCAAAAAAATAGAAGGATACAAATATGCTACTTATACCCAACATATTATTGGGAAGAGATTCTAATTCATATTGATTCTGGGGCAGTTACAAACCATTGTGCCAGCACAATGTAAAGGGATGTTACTTTGGTTGGAGTTTTGTCTTTCAAAGTCCTGATTGCATGTAATCCGTTATCAATCTCATTAAACTTTTTATAAGAGTAGGAAAGTTAGCTCCAGTATCCTGGACAAATTCAGACTTCAGTTCTTTCATTCCATCTACCTTAATTGACCCTGTATTTTCAAAATGATCTGATATTCTTTGTTTCCTGTCCTAATTTGTTGTGTCTCATTGACATACAACATTGAAAAGCAGGGTGGATAAAAACCAATTATTGAAAAAAAACTACAAATCTGATTTTTAAATTTAAATGGGATTTTTTTAATAAAACGCTTTTTGAGGAAAAAACCTAAAGATAATTTTAATTAAAATACATTATAGCTTAAAGATGTCTCATCATGGACTAGGGATTATAAATTATAATTCTATTATATGAGACAATATATTCATGTAATGTTTAAGAAAAGTTTTGTAAATGAATTTCAATAGTTCACGGATTAGGGATCCAATCTTAAGGCTTCTGTATAAAATATTTAAGTTAATCTTTCTATCTACCCAGTGGGACTCAGTGCTCAGTTTAGAAAATGCCATAAGAGATGCTTAGTTTTCCAGTTCTCAAACTGTAGATTTGTGTCTCCAGAGATAGCATGCTTGTTAACAGCAAAAATATTTTAAATAAATAATATATAGAGTCTCAGGGGTAGCTGTGTTAGTCTGTAGCTTTAAAAACAGTGAATATTCCTGTAGCACTTTAGAGACTAATACATATAGTATCATGAGCTTTCATGGGCAAAACCCACCTCCCTAGGTGAGCAAAGAAGAGAGGAAAGGGGGACCCTCATAATTTATAACAGAAAACATATATAGAGGTGAGAACAAAGAATGGCCATTCTGGGTCAGACCAAAGGTCCATCTAGCCCAGTATCCTGTCTGTTGACAGTGGCGAATGCCAGATGCCGCAGAGGGAGTGAACAGAACAGGGAATCATCACATAATCCCTCTCCTGTCATCCTCTCCTGTCATCCATTTCCAGCCTCTGACAAACAGAGGTGAGGGACACCATTCCTACTCATCCTGGCTAATAGCCATTGATGGAACGGACCTCCATGAATTTATCTAGTTCTTTTCTGAACCCTGTTAAAGTCCTGGTCTTCACAACATCCACAGTCGGATACCTGTGTTCTCTGTGAGAAGGGGAGGGGAGTGCTAGCTAGTGGTTAGAGCAGAAAGGGATAACTGGGTTCTACCCCAGTCCAGCCTGACCCTTGTTGCCCATCAGCCCTCAGCATGTGGGGCAGCCCTAAGAAGGCAGAGCGAAGCTCCAAGTGAATGAGTGAGTGAGAGAGAGAGAGAGATCGCCCTGGCCTGCAAAGTGTGTGTGTTTCCAATGAAGCTGAATTTGACCAGTTATGATGTAAACATCAAAGAAATGTGTGAACAGATGCAGCAGCAGAAGTCCCGTTAAATAAAGTGTGTGAGTACAATGTTTAATTTATGCTATTATTAACCACTTGTTCTGAATTTTGATGTAGTTTGGCTCTTTGGTTTGAAAAGGTTGCCTACCCTTGCTGTATGGGGTGGTGCCTAAATTTCAGGTGGGTTAAAAGCTTTTAGGCTGCTTTTGAAGACTGGAATAAAAGGCCTACCTCGTGACATTTGCATGATAACATTTCAAACAAAGTTTACATAGGTGTTAATGGCTTAAGATAAGAAAGGAAAGGATTCTTTTAATAGAATTCTTTTAGTGTTATAGATATCTGCAGATGCTGATCTTAATGATTTTATGCAAATATGTAAATGAATTTGCATAATGAATATGCAAATAAAATGTTGCCAGTCTGCCAAAAGTTTGTGAATGGGTTTGCCAGTCCACGGTATGAAAAAGGTTGGAAACCACTGCTCTACTTCATCCATCTTAGTATTTAGACTTCTAGCGTTTGTGAATAAGCACTTTAATAGAAATAACAGACCTCAACCATATTGTTCCTCTGCAAATTTGTGTACACAGAGCTACAAAGTTGTGTACACAGAATCGCAAAGTTTCAAAAAAATTCAATGAATAGAAGATTGTTGGGGGCAGAATAGATCTGGGCAAGGAGAAGACAGGGGATAAATCTAAGAAGGGAGGAACAGACAGTAGAAACAAAAGTGAAACTGAGCAGTATATTCCAGAAGTCTTGAGGTCTTTCTGAGTGTAACCTCCATTGATCTGAGATCTACCATACCATTCTTTCATACAACAGAAACCCTATAATGGCAGCAGGCCATAAAAGAGACCCAGTTAGGGATTTTTTTAATTAAGTGTCTCTACCTGTGGATAACACAGGCATGCATGCAAAATGCAAACAGTGCAACACAGAAAAGCAAGGCCTCATTGTCTGAATGAAACAACATCATGAGAAGTGTTCCTTCTCAGGAGGAAGCTATGTTGAAGATGATGAAAGGAATATGTCTGAACATGAAGAATCTTCAGGTTAGTAAACTTTTTTATTTCATATTTCTTTCGTAAGAATTGCTGGTCTTCCTTCTGGAATATTCTTGAATTCTCAAGTTTGAGCAACAGATATAGTTGTTAGTCTATGGCACTATCATTTTTTATTCAGCTGAGATTAAAAAAATAGCTGAAATAGGCAGAGCTTCATTTTACAATTTCACCTTTAAAATTGTACTGTCAGTGAATGCAATGGGTAATACTAAATGAGCCGTATGGTAATAATAATTAAATAACTGCATTGCCTCTTTTTGTTTAGGATAATCCATCCTCAACATGCAAGATTCTAAAGACTATCCACCTTCAAGATCAGAGTTATCTGCCAATGATAGGGTTTCAGTCACATCATCTATGTCACATAGCAAAAAGAATACAAAACCTCCATCATCCAGAAACAACCATAGATTGATTTGTGATAAGAACCAGCAGATTACACGAAGAGGTAATTGATGAAAAAATTGCCGGGTTTGCCTATGCAACAAACTTTCCTTTCTGTATGATGAGAACTCACAGTTCATTAACATGGGTCAGTCATTAAGACTGGGATACAGTCCAGCTAACAGAGCAGATGCCGCAGGCAAATTGCTGGATAAAGTGTATGAAAAAGAAATTGAGCATTTGTGCAAAATGTCTATCTAAAGAGTGAAATTGTTAACCTGAGTCTTGATGGGTGGAGCAATGTCCACAATGATCCTGTTGAATGTGTTTGTGTGACAATAGAAGAAAGGAATGCCTTTCTTACAGAAACAATTGATATGTCAGGAAATACACAGCAGAATACTTACAAGAAGTAGCAGTAAAAGCTATAACAAACTGTGAAAAAAAAATGAATGTATAATACACAGCTTGGTCACAGACAATGCTGCAAATATATCCAAAATGAGAAGAAATTGAAAAGAGAGTCCCAAACTAATAAAATACGGTTGCAGTACTCATTTGATGCACCTCCTAGGCAAAGATTAAAGTGTTCCAGAAAGAAAGGCTAACATTAAAATTGCAAAACACTTTGCAGCAGCTCCTCTGAAAAAAGTAGGAGGAACCAAGCCAACCCTCCCCACAAGATGTGCAATGGAACACAGTAATGGATTGTTTAGAGCACTTTATCAAGAACTGGCCTAATCTGATGACAGTTTATGAACAAAATTGTGAAAATAGATGGCACTGTCACAGCCAAAGTTCTCAACATTGGACTTAAGAGAAATCTTGAACACATACTGAGTATCCTGAAGTCTATTTGTATAGCCTTGAACAAAATGCAGGGAAATAGCTGTTTTATTGCTGATGCTGTTGAAATTTGGAAGGAATTTCAAATTTTGGCTGCAGGTCTTCAAGCACCCAGTGGTCGAGGGTGTGGTGCTGGCCTCGCAGTATCCCCAGGTGCTGCCACTGGTACTCCTCCTGGTTCTGGGTCAGCCTGCTGAGTGCCCGGGTGCGGGAGGATGTCCTGGGTGGGGTGGTGCGCCCTGCACTCGCAGCTGCTGCGGCTGTGGAGAAACAAGAGAAGTGGTCAGTTATCCCTGGGGACACAGTGGATGAAGCCCAGCCCCACTCTGCAAGGCGAGGACGGCAGGTCTCTGCACCATCAGAGCCGATGTGCTTACACACAGGCCATGTTCAGCATGTCCTGCTACCCCCGGGAGTGGGAGCTGGCACAGGACTGCACCCATGCCCCTGTGCTGTATATAGTGTGGGGGTGAGGGGAGGAGATGTGCCCTGCCTCTGTATAGAGGAGGCTTCTGGAGGGAGGGCATTGTGCAGTGTTCCACCCCGGGATCAGGAGCATGTCATGTGCCTTCATACATACATGTGTGTGGATAACAGGCCAAGGCCCCTGTGTGGCAGCCAGCTGGGGCCACGTGCTCAGGGATGGCATGGCACATGCACAGGTTGCTGCGTGATCCCTGGTCAGCAAGGGCCACACGCATGGTCCCTGGTCTCCCGCTCCTCCCCCCCCGTTGCCCCCCCCCCCGCATAAGGGGACAGTGATGGCACTCACATGTCGTTGCCTCCCTGGCCTCGGATGACACCGGCGACAGGCTTGCTGGGACGGCTCAGGGGTCCTGGGTGCACGGCACACTCCCTCCAGGCTCTTGCGGCTCCTGGCCGTCCTCCTCCTCCTCCTTGGTGTCATGGGCAGGGCCCTCTGCCCCAGGATCGATGACCACCTGGGGGGCACGGACTGTCTGACCCCCCAGGATGTGGTCCAGGGCATCATAATAGGGGCAGGGGTCTAGGTCAGCCCCTGGTTGGGAGCTGCTCCCTGAGGCCCTGGAATAGGCCTGCCGCAGCTCTTTGTTTTCATGCGCACCTGCTCCTGGGTGCACATGTGACCTTTGGTGGCCAGGCTGTCAGCCATCCGCCTGTAGACAGATGCGTTCCTGTGTCTAGTGCAGAGATTGTGGATATTAGAGGCCTCCCCCCAATCCTCAATGAGGTCCACAATCTCCACACTAGACCAGGAAGGTGCCCACCTTTTGCGGCCCCTGGCAGCCTCCTGGGAGCTGTCAGCCTGCTCCTGGGGAGTGGTGGAGGGCTGGGTGCCAGTGGGTTGCTAGCTCCTTCTGGGCCAGGTGCAGGGACTGCTGGCTCTGTGCTGGCAGGCTTGCAGCTGGCACAGGCACTGTGGCCAGAGTCCGCCCCTTTAAGGGCTCCAGGGCTGGGTGGGGGGAACAGAAGAGTTTTCCTGGTTTGGCCTAGAGTGGCCACCAGGGCACCCTGGGAAGGGATGGAGGCCCCCTATTTTGAAATAAGCGTCTACACGGTGCTTATTTCGATTTAGCTATTTTGAATTTGGCATTATTCTCCCTGGAATAAGGTTTACCAAATTCGAAATAAGTGCTCTGCTATTTCGAATTAATTTCGAAATAGCGATTTTGCTGTGTAGACGCTAGGAAAGTTATTTCAAAATAACTGCTGTTATTTCGAAATAACTTTGCTGTGTAGATATACCCTAAGAGCTTAGAAAAAGCTGAGGGAGTGGCAGAAATTGGCCGGCAATGGAGCTTGTTAAATGCTGGCTGAACCTGTGCTCCATGCTTAGGGCCCTACTAAATTCACAGCGGTGAAAAACATGCCACAGACTATGAAATTTGGTCTCCTCCCATGAAATCTGATCTTTCGTGAGCTTTTACCCTATCCTGTACAGATTTTGGAGGCCCTGACCTAAAAGGGAGCTGCAAGGGGGTTGGCAGGTTATTTTAGGGGGTGTCACAGAGATCCCTTTGAGACTGTCACGTGATGTGCTGAAATACCACTGAGCTCAGCTATTTGCCCTTTGGGGTGCCTCACCACCCTGTCCTGCTGAGCCAGAACCTCCTGTCTCCATTGATGGCTCAGAGTTGGGGTCCGAGTAACACAGACACTGAAATCAGATCATCTCTGGGAAGGCTCAGGCAGAGGGACTTGACACAGTATCCAGGTACACAACCCCAAAGGGGCCAAAACCCCAGCAAAATCCACCTTACTTTGTATTAAGGTTTATACAGAGCAAGCTCATAAAATGTTCGCCTCTTTTCTCAAGGAAAGAGAGATGTGCACAGCTGCTTCCCGCCCAGGTAACAATTATTTACACTGGGTTTATTAATAAACAAAGTTATTGTATTAAGTACCAGCAAATTAATCCAGCGTTGCTTGTGCGTGTGTAACTAAAGAAGTGGTTGGTTGGAGGACTGACTCGGAGGCGGGGAAGGAGAGCACAGCCTGGCCCTGTGGGGAGCTCCGCAGGGGGCATGGGAAGGGAACCTTCAGGCCCTGAGAGGTGCAGGGTGGAGGGATGGAGAAAGGAGGGTGTTCCTAAGCCCCATGAGGAGCCTCACTGTGGAGGGGAAAAAGGAATCCCCAGGATGTGGGTGATTCAGCACAGTGGGGAGGGGCAGGGAATCCCCAGGCACCATAAGGAGGCACGAGGGGGGACAAAGGAAATCCTCACACTCCAGGTGAAGTGGTGAGCTGGGAGAGAGGGGGAAATCAGTAGGCCCCATAGGAGCCTCACAGAGCGGGGTGTGGGGGGGATCCATGTGCCCATGTGGAGTGGCAGGAAGGGGGAGTGTGCAGGCTCCTGTAGGTGGCAGAGGAATCCTCAGGCCCGGTAGCAGGATGCAGGGTAATTTCCAGGCCCGGTAGCTGCAGTGGGGAGGCGGGGAACCTTACCTGTAGAAGATGGTGTAGCCGGCAACATGCAGAGTTCCCTCCCCAGCCAGTTAGTTTTGTGCAGGAGTGGTTGTCCCCAGTGCTCACTCTGTCCCTGCTCGCTGTCCCCAGTGGAAAGTGTGAGGATCACGTCCCACCTCCCTCTGCCCCTCCTTTTCTATGTTGGGGGGGAAAGCCCCATTCCCGCCACTTCCTGTGTTCCTGGCAATCAACCCCTGACCTTGCTTTCAGTTAGGGTAAGAGGAAGTTGCCTGCCGAATTTGGTGGCCCTAGCCGTTATCGTTTAGGAGGAGTTCTTGAACAGACAGACATTTTATTTCTAAAACATCTAGAAATTAAAAGTAGGATTTAAGTGGTTGCAAATAACAGCGGCCAGATCACAGTAAGCTACTAAGCAAAGTAAAAAACAAAACAGACCAGCTAAGCCCAGGTGAACCGACAGCCACGCCAGGTGCCGGGGGAAGGTGAGGTGGGGGGGTTCCATACTCCCAGAAGGGGCGCATCTGGGGCAGCTAGCTCTCAGCATCACCTGCAGCCCGCCATAACTCCCTCCCCACCCAGCCTTTAGAGCTCCCAGAAGTATACTGTGCAGCTCTCTGGCAGCCCAGGACTCCAGCCGCCTCCACGGCCACAGTAGTGGAGGTGGCAACTGGGAGCTCCGGATCTTTTAGAATCGCTGGGCCCTGGGGCAGTTGCCCCTTTTGCCTGCCTGGCTAAGCCTAATACACTAAGAAACTTCCCCAACAGTAGTTCTAATCATCCTTTTTCACAGGCTGGACCACGTCCCAGCTTGGGCTTGAGCCTCCCTCTGTTCAGCCTTAGATGTTTCCTGCAATCATCTTCGGTGGTAAGCGGGGTGTCCTCATGTCTGGCAGCAGCCCCTATGGTTTGGTTTCCCACCTTTATCTCTCTTTTGCCAAAGGTAGGAACCCTTTGTGTTCAGTTCAAACTTTTTATGCTTCCAGTGGAAAAATGCAGTATCCAAAATGGTTTGCAGCATCAGGCTCGCTGACCAGGCCCTGCTAATGGAGGGTGGCAGGCAAAGGGGGCAGTTGCCCTGGTGTCTGGCAATTTAAAAGGGCTCTGGGCTCCGGACATTTTAAATTATCACCGGAGCCATGTGCAGCACAGTCCAGGAGGCGCTGAGGGCTGGCTGCCCTTAGCCCCGCCCTACCTGCTTGAGGCTCCACCCCTTCTGGGGGCCCATTGCCCAGGGCCCAGCAAATTCTGTCACCAGAGCTAAGCAGGACCAACCATAGTCCAGGTTTCTAGGAAAAACAAGACTAATCATACATCTTTGTCCCGAGTACTGGGCCATTAAGTTCCTTGAGTATTACTAATAGCCCTCACTTAGCATGTCTAGATTAGTAAAACAGTTTTATATTTCATCTTTCTAACTTCAAATACAGGAATGGTACATGCACACAAATAGACTATGCACATTCAGCAGATAACTTTTTGAATGTTATGTTACATGAAGTATTTTGCATAAAGCATTTTCAAGATATGTCATTCAAATTTATAAGCATATTTCTACTCAAAATATGGAGTCACAGGGAGTCACCGCTTTGCTGCCCTTACTTCTGCACTTCCTGGAGAGCCGGGCAGCAGCAGAGTGGTGGATGTTCGCTGGGCATCCAGTTTTGAAGGCAGTGTCCCACCAGCTAGGGCTGTTCCTAGGGGGGACTGGGGACCTGGACACATCAGCCTATCTTTATAATCTTCTGGGGGGTGCTTTCCTCCAGTCCTGCCCAGGCCCCACCCACTCTCCGCCCCTTCCCCTAATGCCTTACCCCTGCTATGCCTCTTCCCACCCTCTCTCCATGTTTTTCCACCCAATTCTAACCCCTCCCCTGACCTCAGTGCTCCCTCGCTCCTTCCCCCCTCACCCCAGAGTCTCCTGGCACAGCGAAATTACTGATCCACAGAAGGCAGTAAGAGTATGAGATATGGGGAAGGAGAGGCATTGATAGGTTAGACAAACATCTATCTGGCATGGTCAAGACAGTGCTTGGTCCTGCTGTGAGGGCAGGGGACTGGACTTGATGATCTCTTGAGGTCCCTTCCAGTTCTAGGATTCTATGATGGAAGCCGCCTGGTGGGTGCCAAACACCCGCCATTATTTCCATGGGCCCCTGAACACCCCTGGAATCCGTGCCTACGGCTGCCACTGCCGGAGAGTGAGCCCAAGCCCAGAACGACACACATGGAAGCCAAACACCCAAAGCATAGGGCCCGGAGCAGTCATTCTGACTTGTCGTATCTGTCACCAGCTACAGTGCACGAGTAAGGGTGGTAAATACTACACCATGCCATCCTTACTTCTGTGCTGCTGCTGGCAGTAGCTTTGTTTTCAGAGCTGGGATCCCAGCCAGCAACCACCACTCTCCAGCAGCCCAGCTCTGCAACCCCCTCTACAATTATCTTGTGATACCCCCCCCACCCACACACACACTCCTGTTTGGGCCAGGACCCCTACAATTACATCACCATGAAATGAAGTCTCAGAGGGTTTGCCGTGTTAATCTGTAACTTTAAAAACAACGAGCAGTGCTGTGGTGCCTTAGGGTACGTCTACACTAGCTCGTTAGTTCGAGCTAGGTAGGGTAATGAGGGCAACCGGGGTTGCAAATGAAGCCCGGGATTTAAATATCCCGGGCTTCATTTGCATGTTCCCGGGCGCTGCCATTTTTAAATCCCCCTTAGTCCGAACTCCGTGCCCGTGGCTACACGCGGCACGGACTAGGTAGTTCGAATTAAAGATCCTAATTCGAACTACCGTTACTCTTCATTCTATGCTTTGGGTGCTTGGCTTCCGTGTGTGTCGTTCTGGGCTTGGGTTCACTCTCCAGCAGTGGCAGCCGTAGGCACGGATTCCAGGGGTATTCAGGGGCCCACGGAAATAATGGCGGGTGTTTGGCACCCACCAGGCAGCTTCCATCATAGAATCCTAGAACTGGAAGGGACCTCAAGAGATCATCAAGTCCATGAGGAGTAACAGTAGTTCGAATTAGGATCTTTAATTCGAACTACCTAGTCCGTGCTGCGTGTAGCTGTGGGCATGGAGTTCGGACTAAGGGGGATTTAAAAATGGCAGCGCCCGGGAACATGCAAATGAAACCTGGGATATTTAAATCCCGGGCTTCATTTGCAACCCCGGTTGCCCTCATTACCCCACCTAGCTCGAACTAACGAGCTAGTGTAGACGTACCCTTAGGGACTAACAAAGGTGTAGGATCATGAGCTTTCGTGGGTAAAACCCACTTCTTCAGCTGCGTTAAGAGTGGAAATATAGAATCCAAGATATATATAACAGCTAAGCAGTTACCTGTCAATTGTAAGACCCTTGTTAATGAAGCTAATTAAATGACCTCATTATGTCCCATTTATAGTTTTTTATGTGAAAATGCAAATATCAAAGGCATGGGAAATTGAGACCCGGCCATGAACCTGGATCAGTATGTAATATTTCTTGTTAGCCAGGTTTATTTCATGCTTGCAGTTTCACCGAGCAAAAGTCTTGCTCATTATGTTTTAGGCCTGTGACATGTGATTTTATGTTATAGACCCTCATCTTACTACACCAGAGAGGTTAAAATGTTCCCCTCCACAGTTTTATGCATGTTACCATTCCTGATGTCTGGTTTGTGTCCATTTATCCTTTGTTACAGAGACTGTCTTGTTTGGCCAATATAGATGGCAGACAGGCAGTGCTAGAACCTGATGACATATATCACATTAGAGGTTGTGCAGTTGTATGAGTCCCTGATGTTGCGGTTTATGTGATTAGGTCCTGTGATGGTGTCGCTTGTAGAGATGTGTGGCCAGAGTTGGCAATGGGGTTTCTGGCAGGGGCAGCTTCCTGGGTGAGTGTATCTGAAGTGTGGTGTCATGAAATATATTGTTTTAAAAATTCTATGACCATGAAATTGACCAAAATGGACAATGAATTTGGTAGGGCCCTATCCAGGATTAACAAGGACTTCCCTGCAGCAAGCAAAGCCTTTTGTTATTAAATAGTTCCTTAATCTGTGTTTGCATAGCTAGGTAAAACTTTCCCTTCATTTACAAATCCAGTAAAGCCCTGCTCAACATGAAACTCAAATTCTTCCTTTGTAAGACAGATTCTTGAGGAATGTCTCTCTTCCCAGTTACATGGCTGTATTTCTGAAATTACCACCCAAGTAGCGTAGTAACAGTGTAGAGCAGGGCTACTCAACACACGCGGCCTGTTTGTGGCCCATGGTGTGGTTTGGGTTTACGCGGGGCTCAACACGTGGCCAGTGGGTGGGAGCCAAAACAAAAACGTAGTCAATATAATAGTCTTCTGTTGATATGCGTTTTAATAGTTAAATTCCTGGACAGTCATTGCTCATTAAAAGTGCTGTCATATGGGTGGAAATCGAGTACATATTGCATCTTTTCAGATTTATCTGAGGTCCTTCTCCAAAATGTCATTGGACATTTATCAGAGGAGTAGCCGTGTTAGTCTGGATCTGCAAAAGCGACGAGGAGTCCTGTGGCACCTTATAGACTAACAGATTTATTGGAGCATAAGCTTTCGTGGGCCTTTTCGTCAGATGCAACAACTGTTGGTTGCTTAACAGCTCTCGGGTTTTCTTCTTTTTTTTTCCTTTTTCCTCAACAAACTCACAAACTTTTTCCTGGTGTGGGGTTTTTTTCCAGTATTTTTTCTGAAACTATCTGGCAACCCTATGACCCCAGCACCTCTTCCCATAATAGCACAAGGGGGGGGAGTCACTCTCCCCAGCACCCCCTCCCACAGCAACACAAGGGGGGGTCACTCTCCCCAGCACTCCCTCCCACAACAGTACAAGGGGGGGTCACTCTCCCCAGCACAAGGGGGGGTCACTCTCCCCAGCACTCCCTCCCACAGCAACACAAGGGGGGGGTCACTCTCCCCAGCACCCCCTCCCACAACAGCACAAGGGGGGGGGGTCACTCTCCCCAGCACCGCCTCCCACAGCCACACAAGGGGGGTCACTCTCCCCAGCACCCCCTCCCACAGCAGCACAAGGGGGGGTCCACTCTCCCCAGCACCCCCTCCCACAACAGCACAAGGGGGGTCACTCTCCCCAGCACAAGGGGGGGTCACTCTCCCCAGCACCCCCTCCCACAGCAGCACAAGGGGGGGGTCACTCTCCCCAGCACAAGGGGGGTCACTCTCCCCAGCACCCCCTCCCACAGCAGCACAAGGGGGGGTCACTCTCCCCAGCACAAGGGGGGTCACTCTCCCCAGCACCCCCTCCCACAGCAGCACAAGGGGGGGTCACTCTCCCCAGCACCCCCTCCCACAGCAGCACAAGGGGGGGTCACTCTCCCCAGCACAAGGGGGGGTCACTCTCCCCAGCACCCCCTCCCACAGCAGGGCGGGTGCAATCTCTCACGCACTCCCACTACCTGAACAGTCCCAGCTCTCCGCGCCGCTTCCCGGCTAAGCCAGGCGTACCCTGGTCTCCATGGCAACCTCGGACGCCGGAGACATAAAGAGCGAGAACTCTTCTCGCGAGACCCTTTGCACGCCGGCGCGAGTTCTCCGGCGCTTGCCTGTTGCCCTGGAAACGCAGGGAGGGAGGCAGGCTGAGGCGCGTCTCCCCCCGGGGGGAGGGGGAGGAGCGGTTGTACGGTAGCGCTGCCCCGCCCCCAAGGAAAATCACCCGCCCTTTTGCCGTGGGAGGTGCGCTGAGTAGTGCCCGTCCTCAGAGGCGGCTGCACAGCGGCCCCTTGCCTGCGCCTGGACCTGGGGCTGTCCGTGCTGGCAGGGGAGGGGGCCACCCAAAGGGGTGGTGGCGAGCCGCGCTGGGGCAATTAGGCCCCCCTGTGGCAAACCCCAGGAGAGAAGTTGGGGCAGGGCTCCCGGGCGGCGGAGGGCAGCAAAGACAAGTTCTTCAGCGCCGCTGTGGCGCTTCGTTTCCCATCCGCTTACTGGGTGACGAGGAAGGGTCTTCATTGTCCAAGGCTGCCGAGCCGGCCGCTTCCACCACTATGGAATTCCCGTCTGAAAAGCTCCACGTTTTGAGAGAGAGGAGGGAAAAAAGCAGATTTTCTTTGCCATTCTCTGTGTCTGCATGAACCTCTTATTTGGCAGATGAATAAATACCCACAGTATTCACCTTAGGACTTTGCAAACAATAATTCCTTCATCCTCGCAATCTGTGTGAGAAAACTACTGAACCACAGGAGGTCAATATAGCCTAGCAGCATTACCAACATTTCCTCTGCTTACTGGACTCTTAGAAAGAAAGACCATAGATGTTGCCAGACCTGAGAGTGCCAGACCAGAGAGGTTCAAACCGTATTCCCAATCCCATTCCACTAATGGGAAAACTGAGGCACAGTGAAAAATGTCAGAACCAGGATTAGCGCTGAGGAGTGTTTGAGTGTGTTTGTGTATCCCCAGCCCTAAAAAAGGGGAGAATGGGGAGGAGGGAGGCAGAAAACAGAACAGTGAAGGAATGGGCAGAGAAAGGAAGGAGAAGGAAGTGGAGCTGGGAGAGGACAGAAGACTGACATTTTGGTTTCCATTCACTAGGAATTAAGCAAAGGTTTCTAAAAAGTTAAAACAAATCTTTTCAGATTTGTCTGAGGTCCTTCTCCAAAATATTATATGCTTTTTAGCTGCTAGGTCCCCAAATCTCTGTGCCAAACTTCTATCCCCAGAAGCAATTTGCTTTTCCATCTAAGCAATAAGATGTTTGGCAACAGTTATTCAGGCCCTCTGACAGGAATTCCAGGCTTCAGGACAGCACAATTAATAGCCCCCTGTCTCCATCCCTTGGATGGAGCCACAAACCTCCCTCTCTCCACTCAGAGAAACCCCAAGCATTATCCCTTGACCAGAGGATCCACTAGTTGGTCGCAGCCCCATCCCCCACTTGCTCTGAGGTCCCCTGGGCCAGCTGTAGTCCTGTCCCTCATCTGCCTCACACCAGCTGGAGCAGTGCCTCCTCTCCCTTACCCAGACCCAAGCCATGATATTTCATAGAATCACAGAACTGGAAGGGACCTCTAGAGGTCATCAAGTCCAGTCTCCTGCATTCATGGCAGGACCAATCACCATCTAGACCAGGAGTGAGCAAAATACAGGTAAGCCCACACTTACAACCTAATTGGTTCCTGGAGAACAGTCGTAAGTCGAGCTGTTTTAAGTCGAACCCTTATTTCCCATAGGCACAATGTTATAAATAGCGGTTTCGTTCCTGGAAATCCATTTCATACTCTAAAAATACCAAAATTGACTATGGAAATGGAGGAAAACTCAACTACATAGTTCAAATAATGCACAAAAATAACTAAAAAGTGAAGACCGATGTGGTGGAGACGCATGCAGTTCAAGCAGCAGCTGCAGACTGGTGAATCTGACTGACTTTGTATGTTTCCTGTTTTGGGATGATGCGTGGAGTCTGCATTGTACACCGTCATAAATGTGAGCTGCAGATGTAAATGCGGGGGGGAGGTTAGGAGCTATCTCTCATTAAAAAAATGGTTGTAAATGTGGGGGGTTGTAAGTTGGGCGGTTGTAAGTCGGGGGTCGCCTGTGTAGCAGCAGGCCACATCCAGCCCACCAAACACTTGGATCCATCCCACTGCAGCCCAACAGGACCCTCAGGCAACCTCTCTGCCTGCCATGTCACCACACACTGCTGAAACGGTCAAATGCTAAGGGCAGCTTGTGTGTCTCTGTGTGGCCAGAGCCACTTTGGGGGGAGAGAAGTCTCTGCGCCCTGCTCCTGCCCCCAGCTGGAAACTGATCAATGGGAGCTGCAAGGGCAGTGCTTGTGGGTGCATACAGCATGCAAAGACCCACTGCACCCCTCCCTAAGGGGCACACCAAGTAGACACACACATGGTGGTCCCAGAAGCTAGTCACTTTACACAGTGTATGGGGATGCAGCTGGCAGGGATCCTGCCTGAGGGTTCTGCTGGGTCACCAAACCTGCACCTGGCACCCACCCCTTTCCAGACCTCAATTCCCTGCCCCACGTC
The DNA here is from genome assembly GCA_032595735.1 of Pelochelys cantorii. Classification (NCBI taxonomy): domain Eukaryota; kingdom Metazoa; phylum Chordata; order Testudines; family Trionychidae; genus Pelochelys; species Pelochelys cantorii. The sequence continues at coordinate 10,892,705 of CM064347.1, forward strand.
ACAACCCCCTCCTGTACACAAAGTCCCTCACTGACCCTGCCCTCCTCCCCCAGGTCAGAATTCCCACACACACACCCTACCCAAACTCTGTCTCAGATCCCACACCCTCCACACTGATATCTTAGGAAAGTGCAGCCCCTGACCACTTACCAAATTCCTGGCTCAACCTGCCATTGAAAATTATTGCCTTCCCCAGTTTAGACCATTTCCAACAGGTTTTTGTCTAACCTGCTCTTAAAAAATCCCCAGTGATGGAGATTCCATAATTTCCCTATAATTTTTTTAAATTCAGGAATAAGATTTTATTGTTTTAGGATTTCTTATGTGTTTCAACTAATGAGTTATGACTCACCAAGAGGAAAAGTCTGTGGCTTTGACACATTTTTAGAATCTCCTTTGCAGGTTCAAAGATTTGTGAGATATTAGGAGCACTGCTAATGAGGTTGCTTTCTATTGTGATACTTCTTCATCCATTTCTCCCCAAGAAGCTAAGGTAATTTAAGCATGGTCCTATGACTTCAGAAGAAAACATTAATTGAAAATAGATCCGATAACCCTTTTTTCATTTTATAATGAAAACCTAAACATTTGATGCCACTCTCAGCTAGCTGAGATTGAAAAGATGGATCCAAATAAATTGCAGCTATTAAGAAATAAAATTATTTCATTTTCAGGGGTATTTTGCAGGGGGAAGAGCACCAGAGCACCAGAGGAACGGAAGTAGCAGAACTTTGAGACACATTTCAAATATCTTACAGATTAGGACAGCTACCCAAATCACCTAGAAAATCAAATTGAACCAAATATTTTTTAGATAAGCAAACAGTCATATTAATTTTAATATTTTTACACACAGATATACCCACTGAGATTCTGGCTTTTGTAACAAATAGAAATTCCAAAATACCTCTTACGGTCACACACTCACACGTTAATAAATATCACTTGTGTTTCCACATCACTTCAGATCCAAATAAAAGCAGGAAGAATTGGAAGTGTCATGAAAGCTTCTTTGCATCAGATGTCTGGCCAAAACAAGTTTGGGTAAGTATCTGAATCCACAGGTCTCTGTATTTCCCCAGCACTAAATACAACCTAATGCCAGTGTAGCTGTATTGCACAAAAATATCAATGTATTTTAGCAAGGAAATTGATGGAAACAGCAAAGTATCCTTATGGTAACAGTGTCATTTTGCAAACCATTCCCATATCCAGAACCACTGGAGATGTAAGAAATAGTTATGGAGCTTTACCAATTGTCTGCATATTCTCATCAACCAAGGAAACCTGCAATATCAGTTAGGTTAGTTTGAACTAAGATAGTGGTGGGCAACCTGTGGCCCATCAGGTTAATCTGATTAAAGGTCATGAAATATTTTGCTAGCATTGACTGTGCACACCACCCCTGTAACATTCAGTGACAGCCCTTCTCTGTTCCTGGCCAATGGGAGCTGTGATGTGTGGTGCCTGCAAATGATCAACATCAGCAAACTGTCTTGCAGACAGCAATCAGATTATTTTGGGCTGCATGTGGCCTGCTTGTTGCCCACCACTGCACTAAGACCAGTCAGAGGAGAACTTCATTTATTTCTGATTGCAGCATGGTTCTTTGGTACAGCCAGAAACCTTCTTTTCCTAAGGATCTCTGGCCTACCTAGATTGTCATCCCACAGGTATTCTGGGGAAAGTATTTTAGTTGGTTTGTGATAAACAAAATACTTGTTTAAGTGACTCTCTTCATGCCATATTGCCTCAATTCCATTCTCTTTGTCCACCATGATGGCTTCATGGCATTTCTTGGTCAGCTTGTAAACCTCCTTTACGGTTCCACCAAAAAATCCTCCAGCATAGTAGAAGTCCCCCTCATCATAGGGCACATAAGCTTGAGAAGCAGGTCGACGTTCATAGGTAAAAGACTGACGCTCTGCAGCGTAGAATCCTGGGTGTAGTGTGCCAAACAAGTTGCTCAGGATTTCTACTCCAACTTGGTCATTAAACCTCATATCTACATCAACACACACAAGGTAGTTGACCTCATTAATGAACTGCTTCTGGGAGAAGTGGTTGATCATTTCCATGCGTCGCATAGAGATTTCTTGCCACCTGGAGTAGCTTTGGACTTGCAGAACTACTACGATCCTTCCTTCTTTGAGCTCAACTTTAGGAACTTCTTGTGGTCTGTCTGTGAAAATGTAATAGTTCACCTTATGTCCAACCATAAAGTACATCTCTGCGGTTTCTAAAAATGTCTTGAGGAACACGACATACCTACAAAAAAAATTATCTGTTAGAAATAAAAGGCATGGTGGGAGAAGACTGGAAGAAGGGGACACAGAGAGCAACAAAGTGAAGTGCAGAAGAGGGAGTTGAGGGGGAAAGGGTGGCAGTGTAAGAAGGGGCAGAGCTGTACAGCATCGTGAAGGTGAGGATGAAAATTTTGAACTTAGAGTGGAAAAATATAAGAGGTGGTAAAAGGACTGGTGAGGGCTGGTGTCTTGGCTGGACTTACTAGAAGGATCTAGGAGTTAGCTGTTGTTATTTAGGAGGGGAAGATGAACCAATTAAAAGCACTTGGTGATGATCAAAGCTGTGCAAATGTCAGTTGTTTTCTCCTATGAATAAAAGCCAATTAATATAAGATTTCTATTAAGAAGTAACAAATCACTGTGACACCACACCTAACAGGCTTTGTTGCAAGCAGGAATTGATAATGCTCGTGCCCAACCAAAATAACTTTTCTGTTTTAATCAGAAACAATGCTTTAAAAAAATATTTGTTGCGAGTTTCCTGGAGAGGATTACTTCCTTCCAAACCCTGGTGATTACCAACCTTCATCTCTTGAGCCACATTCAGCTCTTCAAGGCATTGTACATGACTCTGATGGAGTCTGTGCTGCAGGAGCGAGTGAGATCTTAGATACTGTGCTGATTACATGAGTGCTCTGCCCATGAACACATGTGGAAGTGCCAAGAAATGAAGCACAGACCCTATGGCGCTCTATCCTTCTCAACAGCCAGGAAGGGAGTCTACGTGGGAAAAGTGAAGAGCTGACATGTACCCTGTCTGTATCTGAACCAAGTGTTACAAGAGCTCCCTGCCATGTAGCCAGCAATGAGCCAAGATCTCTGGTGTGATCTGACATCAATGCCTAGGAAACAGCCAGGGCACTAGGACCACCAGCACTCAGGAGCCTTATTCTGCTGTCATATTGGAGAGAGCCAACAAAGGAACCTCTAAAAAAATATCCATCCAAACCTCTCAAGAGTAGAAGGGCCAGGTGAGGCACCACTATCTTCCAGACTTCAACTCATACCCAATAGGAGAGAGGGAGCTTTACAGTTACACTGCAAATATCCAACGCCCCTTCATTTGACTATGAGAGAGATGAACATAAAAGTTGTACACTGTAGCTGTTAGAAATTAACATCAGCCTCATTTATTGCCTCTTTAGAGCCCAGTAGTAGTGAATGAGAAACATCCTCCCGGTCCTTTTCCTTGTTTGGCTGCTCTTTATACAGTAAACAGATATACAGCACAGAGTGAAGACTGGAATTGTTCATTCACAGTCATTTCCAATGCAGTTACTGGCCACATGCAGTTTGGATGCGCCAGAAGACCTTTCTGCAACATATTTAGCCTGCTTGAAGATACTCATTTCTGATTCAAAGCTAGGCATTTTTAAGTAAGCCCATTTCTCATTACAAAAAAACGTAAAGATGCACCAGGAATCATTTAGCAACACTCCCTATAAAACAAAGAGTACAAATATGTTACTTATACCCAATATATTATTGGGAAGCGATTCTAATTGATATTGATTCTGGGGTAGTTAAACCATTGTGCCAGCATCATATATAGGGGTGTTACATTGCTCGGGGTTTTGTCTTTCTAAGTCCTGTCTGCATGTAATCATTATCAATCCTATTAAACTTTTCACAAGGGTGGGAAAGTTAGCTCCAGTATCCAGGACAAATTCAATCCTCATTTCTATCATTCCATCTTCCCAAATTGGCCCTGTTTTTTCAGAATGATCTGGTATTCTTTGCTTCCTGCCCTAATGTGTTGTGTCTCATTGATGTACAACATTGAAAAGCTGCTGCATCTGATTGGTGGCCAAATCAGCCTTGCATATATTTATTCAGCAGCTGATTCAGCACAGGTACAAAAAGCTGCTTAACAGGATGATAATGGAAAAATAATTGTGATATTTTACTATACTTTGCTCTGGAGTCTTTTTTTAAAACAGGACTGATAAAGATCAAAAAGTTTCTGTTCATCTCTAAGGGTACATCTAGACTACACGCCTTTTTCGACAGAGGCTTTTTCAAAAGTATCTTTCGAAAAAGCCTCTTTCGAAAAAGAGCATCTAGATTGCACTAAGCAGATCAAAAAAGCGATCCGCTGTTTCGAAAAAGAGTGTCCAGACTGCCTGGACGCTCTGTCGAAAAAAGGGCACCTGGAAGCACTTCTGCCAGGGCATGGGAGCAGCCTTTACTTCCGGGTCCTGCAGCATGCTCTTTGCAGAGACGCGTGCTTTAAGGGATCCTCCTGAAGAGCTATTGCTCTGCTCCTGCAGCTGGCTTGCCTACCTCCTAGAGCACCCAAACAGGGTGGGCGCAAGGCGACCCAGTCCCCCTTCCCCCCTAAGTTTTGCTGCTATTTTTGTTTTTTGGCCCTGGTCAGTTCCTTTTTTTTTTTTTTTTCTCAACAAGTTTTGCTGCTGGAGGGGCGGGTGGGGTAAGGGTTTCTCAAAAATCAAAAAGGGGGCGTGATGCCAAAAAGTTTGGGAACCACTGTCCTAGAGGGATAGCAAAGCTTCTGCAGTGCTTGCTTTGAGTGCCCTGCTTTGTGGGACACCACAGCGTTTTGTTTCCTGGTTGGTTTTTGTGCTTTCAATTGTTCTTTTGCCATGGAGCTGGAGCTGCCCCTGGGCAGTTGATGGCCCCACACTGTGATGCTGGAAGTTCTGCTCTATGTTCATGAGACCATCATTATGTTCATGGCAGAGCTGGATTCAGAGCCCAGCTTTGAGCCCCTCACTTGAGCTGCAGCTCCACTGCCCTTGCCACCTAACCTTTTCCTGGAGAGGCAAGTTTGGAGGCTGGACACCAGTTCAGACTGATGGGACTGTCTTGTTAGGGAGCAGTGGGACGACAAGGCTTGGCTCCGAAACTTCTGTATGTGGAAGTCCACGTTCCAGGAGCTGTGTGCCTGGCTCACCCCTGCCCTACAACTGCAGGACACCCACTTGTGGCCCACCATCCCCCTGGAGAAGCGGGTTGCTCTTGCCCTCTGGAAGCTGGCCACCCCCGACAGCTACCACTCAGTGGGGACACCAGTTTGGTGTGGGGAGGTCTACTTTTGGGGCCGTCTTGATGGAGGTAAGTCACTCTCTGGGGACAGTCCATGCGGGGGGGCGGATAAGGGGGACAGTCAGGACCGGGCAGAGGGAATGGGGGATGGGGTGGGAATGGTAGAAGCCCTCCTGGCCTCACCCTGCCGTGGTGCAGGGGGCGAGGGGAGGGAGGGTTGCCTGAGGGTGGGCTCTGGGGGTCTGGGAGGGGAAGGGTGAGGGAGCACCTCTCATCAGCTCAGGCAACTCCTCTAATTTCCTTTGTGTTTCTATTTGTCCCTTTCTGCAGGTGGTGATGGCCATCAATTCAGAGCTCCTTCACAGCACTGCCTCGGAGACCTGGATACCATCATTGCTGCATTTGCGGGGCTAGGCTTTCCGTACTGCGGTGGAGCACTCGATGGGACTCACACCCCGATCCACGCACCGCCCCATAGAGCAGCTCAGTATATTAACAGAAAGGGCACTTTTCCATGGTTCTGCAGGCCCTGGTCAACCACCGGGGACAATTCACAGACATTTGTGTCGGTTGGTCAGGCCTGGCACACGATGCCCGCGTCTTCCGGAACTCATACCTGTACCACAGGCTGCAGGCTGGGACATTCTTTCCAGAGCGAAACTTTGCACTCGGGGATGTGCAGATGCCTATGTGTATCGTGGCCGACTCGGCGTACCCCCTTATGCCCTGGCTCATGAAGGCATTCACTGGACACCTGGATGTGAGCAGGGAACTGTTTAAGTCCCACCTGAATTTGGCTCATGTGCAGGTAGAGTGCACCTTTGGCCGTCCAAAGGGCAGGTTTAGATGCCTGCTCACTCGGCTGGACATGGGGGAACGCAACATCCCCGAAGTGGTTGCTGCCTGTTGTGTGCTGCACAACCTGGTGGAGAGGAAAGGGGAGGCTTTTCTCCCAGGGTGGGAGACACGGGCTGATGTGGAGGGGAGGCAGTTTGAGCAGCCCCAGACAGCTGCCATCCGTCAAGCCCACCAGTTGGGATTGTGCATTCGGGAAGCCCTGATGGAGAGATTCTCCTAAGGAGCCCGATGAGTTTCCCCAGGGCCTTCGAAATGTGTTTGTGCCCCATGCCCCCAGTGCCTTTCCCCCCAAAACCCATCCCTGCCCCATGTTGTACACATTCACACAGAGAACAGAGACAGCTGTACTTGACAAAATGCTTACAGTTTATTGCACTGTTGTGTGTTACAAAATCTATATCACTGTTTTGTAAAGAAAAATAAACTTTTTGTTAACAAAGTAAAGTGCTTCCCTTACTGACTCTCACAGGTAGGAAGGGGGATGTAAACTTGGAAGGGGGAAGGGAGGCTCAGGGCTGAGGGTGCCGCCTGGTTGAAGAGCTCCTGCCACCTCGGGTGTGGGAGCCTGCTTGGAGACGGCCATGAATGTGGACTGGGACAGTAGGAGGCTGGGCAGGAGGTGGGGCCGCACCTGGATCTGGGATGGCAGGGAGTGAAGGGGGGGCAAGGGGTGAGGGGGGAACAGAGGGCACGGGGTCTGAGATGGGGGCAGGCTGAGAAGAAGGAGCAGGAACAGGCACAGGACTGGGGAAGGCCATCGCCTCCTGGATAGCAGCGAAAATTGCAGTGTGCTGCTGGACAAACTTGTCCAGCAAGCGACTGCGCCACTCTGCCTCTGCCTGCATCCTCTGTATGATTCTCTCCTGCATCCCTTGCAAGACGGAGATGTGCTGGCGAGTCAGGTCAAAGTATGTGCACCAGTGCTGACAGGTTCCATGCAGCCGTCTGGGTGGTGGGACAGGTGTGGCACTCACCTCCTGGACAGCTGGTCCGGCTGTGGAGGACAAGAGGGAAAAGTCGTCAGTCATGCATGCTTACACTTTCCCTGAGCGGGCATGCCCTCCTTCTCAGAAGTCAGTGCCTGCCTTAGGGTCAGGGATGCTCATGTGGTCTCAGCAGGGTGTGATGTGGCCTGGCCAGCAGCCACGGCCTCTCTGGAGCCCAGAAGGTGTGCAGGCCACCATCCTGCACCCCCCACCCCCAACACATACACAGACAAGTAGCACAGACAAGTGTCAGGCCACAGTTGGGGTTCCCACAGGTTGCTGAGAGGCCTGAAGCTGTGTGGCAACCCCAGGGTCCCCAACCCATGCCTGCATCTGGCATCAGTGTCTGCAGGAGCAGGTGGTGCCTCACACCCATGTGGGTGAAAGGGTAGGATGGCCCTCCCTTTGGTCAGCCGTGTGTGGGACCTCCCCAGGCTGTGATCAGCATGACACATCACAGTACTGCACCATCCACTTTGGTCCTGCCTCCCCTGCCCAGTGCATGTTGGACCCTCACAGCACTCACCTGATGTTCCCTCCCCGGTGTCCGAAATTGTCTGGGATGCCTCCCACGTCTGGGTGTCCGGCTTCAGGGTGAGGGTCACTGTGGTCCTGGTGTCCTCCTCCTCCTCGTCTTGGAGCTGCTGGTCCTCTGGGATGCCATCCTGGAGCTGTGGCTGCTTCTGCACAGGGATCTCCATCCCAGACTCCACTACCTTCTCTGGAGACAGGGGTTCCCCTGCCCCCAGGATCCGGTCCAGGTCCTCATAGTATGCACAATAGTGTGCTGTTTCCCCAGAGCGGGAGCTGTGCTCATGGGCCGTAACATACCCCTGCCACAGCTCCTTCACCTTTGCTCTGACCTGGTCTAGTGTGCCGGGATGGTGGCCTTTTTTGGCAAGGCCATCAGCCATTCTGCCATAAATGTCAGCATTTCTCCTCCTGGTCTGCGGGGCCTGAAGAGACTCCTCCTCGGACCAGAGCTCCAAGAGGGCTTTGATCTCAGGTGCAGACCAGGAGGGTGCCGGGCGTTTGGTGCTCCTGGCTTGGTGCGGGGATGGAAGGGCCAGGCGGGTCTCGGGGGGCTTGTCCCTGGGACATAGCTCTGAGTGGGCCTTACAGCAAGAGCCAAGCAGTCAGGGTCCTGCTTGGAGCTGGCTTGCTGCCGCAATGCTACTCCTGGGTGCCTGTGCCTTTAAAAGATGGCTACAGGCAGGAACAATAGAGGTGAAAGGTCTGGCAGAAGTGTCCACCAGGGCTTCTTCCTGGAGGCCTTTATTTTCGGGAAAAAAAAAAAAAAAAAAAAAAAACACTTCCCCACGTCTACGCATACCTTTTTTTGACAGATCTCTGTCGAAAATAGCGTTATTCCTCGTAAAATGAGGTTTACCACCGTCGACAAAACCACTGTGTTCTTTTGATTTACTATCGACAGAACGCAGCAGCAGTCTAGACGCAGGTAAAGATTTTTTGAAAAAAGGCTACTTTTTTCGAATAATCCCTGTAGCCTAGACACACCCTAAGAGCTTAGAAAAAGCTGAGGGAGTGGCGGAGGTTGGCTGGCAATACAGCTTGTTAAATGCTGGCTGAACCTGAGCTCCATGTCTGGGGCCTTACCAAATTCACACCCATGAAAAACATGCCTTGGACCATGAAATGTGGTCTCGTTCTGGGAAATCTGATCTTTTGTGTGCTTTTACTGTATCCTATACAGATTTCAGTGGGGAGATGGGTGTTTCTCAAATTGGAGACCCTAGCCCAGTGGTTCCCAACCTTTTCCAGATGGGGACCCATTTTGACAATTCAGGAAGACTTGGTGACCCAAGGCAGTTCAAAAACGGGGGGAGGAGAGGGGGCAGAGCCGGCTGGGGAGACACTTGACGACCCTTTTGAAATGTAATGGCGACCCATATTTCGGTCCCGACCCATAGGTTGGGAAACCTTGCCCTAGCCCAAAAAGTAGTTGCAAGTGGGTTGGCAGGTTATTTCAGGGGCGTGACTGGTTCAGTCACAGAGATCTCTTTGAGACTGCCACTTACTGTGCTGAAATACCACTGAGTACACCTACCTGCCCTCTCAAGTGCCTCACCACCCTGTCCTGCTGATCAAGACCCTCTGGTCTCCTCCAGCAATAGCGCAGAGTAAAACAAACACTCAGCTCAGCTCTGGGAAGGCTCAGTCAAATGGGCTTGACACGGCATTCAGGTGCACATCAGAATCCCAGCTAAATACACTTTACTCTGTATTAAGTTTTACACAGAGCAAGCTCATAAAATGTTCACCCGCTTTATCAATGAAAGAGGGTATGTCTACACTACAGCGCTAATTCGAACTAACTTATTTCAAATTAGTTAATTCGAAATAAGCTAATTCGAAATAACGCATCTAGACCCAAAAACTAATTCGAATTAGCATTTTGCTAATTCGAAATAGCACGTCCACATGGAGTGGACCCTGAATCAAAGGTAAGGCTGGCCGGAACCAGTGCCAAAAGGGCATCAGGGTCGGACTCAGTGTGCGGGGCTGCTGCCTCAGGCTAGCCGAGGGCTGTGCTTAAAGGGACCCGACCACCCATCTCGGACAGACAGTTCTCAGGTTTCTCTGCTTGCTGGTCTACCTCGCTGAGGGACAGCAAAGCATTCGTGTCTCGGAGTGCTCTGCTTGCCCTCACTCGGGACACCACGGCACTCTGCAACATGGAACCAGACCTGTCCCTGGGCACGCCTGTGCATCTCGTGGGGTCGTTGCCATCAGCCCAGCTGCACTGTCTGCAGGCTGCCATCCGGGAGGTCCATCGAGGGGATGTCAGGATCCAGGGGGCCCTGCGGGAGAGCTTCCACCCTGAGGAGCTCTAACAGTCTCCCTGGTCTGCCCCACCGGGGGCTATGCCCCATTCCTCCCTCTCGTCCTTCCACTTACCCTTCCCTAGCCCCTTCTTCCTGATGTCAAATAAAAGACACGTATTTTCAAAAATAACAACTCTCTTTATTCAGCACAACTGGGGAGGGGGAATGAAACTGTGGGGAGATGGGGGAAAGGAGGCGGGAGAGGGCAGGAGAGAAGGTGGGAGAGGGGAGGGGGAAAACTGGGAGGAGGGAGCTGGAAGGGGGAAGCAAGGGGAAGAAGGGGGAGGGGAAGCTCAGGGATCAGGGGTGGGGGTCTCGCTGGGCCATCCGCCTCCCAGCACGGCGAGGGAGGGGGCCTTGGCGTGCCCGGGGGAATGGGGTGGAGGGTGCAGAGGTTGAGGTGGGGGGTGTGGAGGTTGAGGAGGAAGAGGTGGGAGGGGGGGCAGGAGTGGGAGGAGGGACAGTTGTTGGGGGGGCAGCAGGTGCAGGACTGGCACAGGGCACCATGCTCTGCAGCAGGGCCTGCAGGTGACTGTTCCTCGCTCGGTCCTCCGCAAGCTGCTCCTGGCGGAACTGCATGTCTTCCCGCATCCAGGCCTTGACGGTGCGGTGCAGGGCTCGCAGGGCCCCCAGGTGCTGGTCCCAGTACTCCTGCCGCGTGGTGGTGGTCCGGAGCAGGCCGCTGGTGCGGGAGCATGTCCCGGGCGGTGTGGTGCGCCCTGCACGAGCAACTGGTGCAGCTGTAGAGAAAGAAGAGAAGTGGTCAGTTCTCCCTGGGGACACAGTGGATGATGCCCAGCCCCACCCGCAACGTGAGGGCGACCATGCCCTGCACCATCAGAGCTGCTGTGCTTGCACAGAGGCCATGGTCAGGATGTCCAGCTCTCCCCGGGACTGGGAGCTGCCCCAAGACCGCACCCATGCCCCTGTGCCATGTATAGTGTGGCTGGGGTGGGGGGGAGATGTCCCCTGCCTCTGTGTAGAGGGGGCGTGTGAAGGGAGGGCGTCCTGCTAGGTCCCGCACCGGGGTCGGGAGCGTGTCAAGTCTCTTCACACACGCGTGTGCCTATTGGGCCATGGCCACTGGGTGTCACGCAGCTGGAGCCACCTGCCCAAGGGTGACATGGCACATGCTCGCACATGCACAGGTGGCTGCATGATCCGTGGGAGGCATGGCCCATGTGCGCAGTCCCTGGTCTCCCTCCCTGCCTCCCACCCCCCGGGCAGGGGACAGTGCTGGCACTTACCTGGTATGGCCTCCCTGGACGACCCTGCCGACTCTGGTGCCGGAACAGCTGGCGGTGGCCCCTCCGGTGTGCCTGGGTCAGGACCCTCCGGTCCCGGCTCGCTGCCTCCCGGGCTGGTGCGGACCGCCCCGCCCCCCAGGAGTCAGTCGAGGGTGGGGAAGTAGGGGCAGGTGGCAGCTTCTGCTGCAGCGCCGCCCCGGTGGCCCTGGTGTATGCCTGCCGCAGCTCTTTAACTTTCAGGCACACCTGCTCCTGGGTGCACCCGTGTCCCTTTCGGGCCATGGTGGCCACTATGCGGCCGTAGACGGCCACGTTCCTCCTCCTAGTGCGGAGATCAGGGAGGTTGGGGGCCTGCCCCCAAACCTCAATGAGGTCCATGACCTCCGCACTGGTCCAGGAGGGCGCGCGCCGTCTACGGCCCCTGGCTGGCCCCTGGGTGCTGGGGGACTGGGCGGGGGACGGCTGGCTGTCACTGGCTCCCTGGCTCATCGTGGGGCCACTGGGTCAGGGGCAGAGACTGCTGGCAGGGCTGGCTCTGGCAAGTGTCATCTGGCCAGAGTCTACCCCTTTAAGGGCCCCGGGGCTGGGGGAGAGGAGAGGAGTTTTCCTGGTTTGGCCCAGAGTGGCCACCAGGGGGAACCTGGGAAGGGCTAGCCTCCAGCTAGTTCGAATTAAGTGGCTACGCAGCCCTTAATTCGAACTACTTAATTCGAACTAGGCATTACTCCTCGTAGAATGAGGTTTACCTAGTTCGAATTAAGTGCTCCGCTATTTCAAATTAAATTCGAAATAGCGGTTTGCATGTATAGCCGCTATGAAAGTTAATTCAAACTAACAGCTGTTAGTTCAAATTAACTTTGTAGTGTAGACATACCCAGAGAGATATGCATAGCTGTTTTCCACCCAGGTAACAATTATTTACACAGGATTAATTAATATAAAAAAGTGATTTTTGTTAAGTATAAAAAGTAGGATTAAAGCAATTGCAAGTAATACCAGACAGATTAAAGTAAGTTACTAAGCGAAGTAAAACAAAACACACCAGCTAAACCCAGAAGAGCCAACAGACTTGCTGGGTCCCTGGGAAAGGGGGGAGGGAGCAGGGCCACGGGTGGAAGGGGCAGAGCTAGGGCAGCCAGCCCTCAACACTGCAGTTGTCCCCCTTGCCCTCCCTGTCGGTGGGCTTGGCTAAGCCTAATACACTAAGAAATATGTTACATACAATACTTTACCCTAGCTATAGTTCTAGTCGTCCTTTTTCATAGGCTGGACTGCCTCCCAGACTGGGTTTGATCCTTCCCCTTATTTAGTCTTAGATGTTTCTAGCAATCATCTTGGGTGGTAAGCAGGGGCGTCCTGATGTCTGGCAGCAGCCCTTATTGTTTGGTTTCCCACCTTTATATCTTTTTCCAAAGATGGGAATTCTTTGTGTTCACTTCCAACTTCTTCACGTTTCTAGTGGAAACATACAGCATCCAAAATGGGTTTCAGCATCAGGCCTTGGCAGGACCAGGGTCACCGATGGGATGGGGGGAGTAGGAAAAGGGGACAGTTGCCTGGAGTGCAGGCCCTTTAAACCACCACTGGAGCCCCACACAGAGCAGCCTAGATGGTGCTGAGGGCTGGCTGCCCCGACTGACAAGGTTCCACCCCTTCTATGGGGTCTACAGCTGAGCCTGCTCTCACATTGCCCAGGGCCCATCCAAGTCTGTTGCCAGCCTTGAACAGGACCAACCATAGTCCAGGCTTACAGCAAAAACAAGACTAATCACAGATCATTGTTCTGAGTACTGGGCAATTAAGTTCCTTGAGTATTACTAATGGCCCTTACCTAGCATGTCTAGTTTAGTAAAATAGGTTTATATTTCATATTTCTAACTTCAAATGCAGGAATGATACATGCACACAAAGGGCATGTCTACACAGCAGCATTATTTCAGAATAATGTCAGTTATTCCGAAATAACATAGCGCGCGTCTACACAGCAAGCCCATTATTTCAAAATAAATTCGAAATAACTGGCTTCTTACTCCGACTTCTGTAAACCTCATTGTATGAAGAGTAAGGGAAGTCGGGGGAAGAATGCTTTATTTCAAAATAACTGCTGTGTAGACAGCACCAAAAGTCGAAATAAGTTATTTCGACTTACGCTCGCAATTAGCATAGCTCAAGGTCCAAAGTTATTTCAAGTTTAGCCCTGCTGTATGAATGTGCCCAAATAGACTATACACGTTCATCAGATTATAACTCTTCTAGTGATATGTTACACGACCTATTTTGCATAGAGCATATTCAAGTTTGTCATATTCATAAGCATATTTCCATAAAAGTATGGGTCACAGTCTTGTCACCCTTACTTATGTGCTGCCTTGAGAGCTGGGCAGCAGGAGAATGGTGGCTGTTGGCTGGGCATCTAGCTGTGAAAGCAGCATCCCACCAATCAGGTCCATCCCTAGGGAGGTGGGGGGCCTAGAACAAATATAGCAAAATGTCTTGAAAGAAACTTCTTTAGCCCTGTGAGCCATTTCTGCAGATTTCGTTCTCTGCCTCAGTGAGTGTGATGTCTCCTCTGGCTGAGGGGTGGCTGCTCTTCACTTGTGGCCATGGGGTTACCTAGGCCATATCCTGGAAGAGGCAGGGCGTGTCCATTTAAGATACTCTTAAAGCAATTATAGGCCAGTGTTTCTCAATCTTGGTTTTATAAAGTACCCCTTTAAAAAAATTATAAGGACCCCCAGTCCTCCCACTCTATCCGAATGAATCCACACCTCTCCCAGAGCCAGGGATGCCCAGCCCAACCCCACTCTAACCCAATGCCCTCACCCTCCTGCAGAGCTAGGCACCCCCAGCCTCCCTGCTCTAACCCAATGCCCCTCCACTCCCCCAGAGCCAGGCACTAGACATACGGTAACCCTACATTGGAAGTGCCCACTCCCGCTGCCTGGCCCTGCCTTGGCAGTTTGTCTGCAGGGAGCAAGTGGCGTGCCAGTGCCAGGCTTGCCATGTGGGTCTGTGAACCCCCACCTCAGCCCAGCACCCCCTAGTGTGGTGCCCGGGGGCAATTACCCCCCCCCCTTGCTATGCCACTGATGCGGGAGGGTCCTTTGCAGCAAAGCTTATTGTGCTGCTTCACTTGTCAGCCGGTGGCCGGGTGGTGAGTGGTCTTTGAGCCCTATTACACACCCGAGTCTTCAACTGCTAGGACAGGGTCCCTTCGCAGTGGGCAGCCAGGGGAGGCTGACAGGTGCCCCAAGGGTCCGCAGGGAGAGCTTATTACACCTGAGTCTTTAGCTGCTAGGACAGGGTCCCTTCGCAATGGGCAGCCAAGGGAGGCTGACGGGTGCCCCAAGGGTTTGCCCCGTGGAGGCGGCACAACCCAACGCTCAGCTCTTACTGCATTTACCCCTATCTGGCTGTGATCCTTTTAATTGTGTCTGGTTCTGTTACAGCAACAGGAGGAATCAGGTTAAAGCTTAAACAGTTACTATTTTATTGTTACAAGGCAAACTTAGCTGTTAACTGCTACTGCTGTGTTACAGATAATATAGCCACTACAAAAGAACAAGACAAAAATTACACTAAAAAGTCACTTACAGGTACCATGAAACCCTTTCTCTGATCTCTTATTAAATGCATGTAAAATAGACACCTAGCAGGTATATTCTCACCCCTGTGATCCTTACTCCGGCGAAGCCAGGTTCCTCTCAATCCCAATGGGAAGCAGTCAGTACGAGACTAAGGTGTCCCTAAAGTCTCGGGGGTCCAAGACAATAGGGCTCACAGACTACTCACTGCCCTGGCCACCGGCTGACAGAATTGGCGTAGTCAGCAGGATTGTGTTTTCGGTTTAAATACAGCAACATGAGGCCAGTCATGGTACATACTGATTTCAGTAAAGTAGAAAAAAATTTTGCCCAGGAAGGTTGGGGCGACCCAAAATGGGATAGAGAAATGTTAGAAAAGGATTGGGGAAATCCTGAGGAATTGTGGTTGCAGTTTTGTAAGTGGAGAACTGTCTGCAAGTTAAGGAAGGGGAAGGGGAAAGGAGCCTGCATTTGGTTATTAAAAGGTGCACTGCAGGCAGCATATAAGAGCCACTGGGACCTAGAGACAGAACTAGAGAGAGTCCAAAGAGAGAGAGATGAGCTACAGCAGCGGTGCCAAAACTTAGACACTCGGGTACGACTGCTGAATAATGATGTGCACCAATTAGAGCAGCGCCTCGTTCCGCTGGTAGAAAAGGAGGGAGCAGAACGGAGAGCAAAGATAGAGAGCAAACCACGGAGCATTAATAGAGCCAAAGTGGAGGCTGTTCTCTGGTTAGACCAGGAGGAGTGGGATGGAGATATCTGGGACTCCTCCGAGGATGAGTGTTTCACTCACCCCTCCCATGAGATGCGGAAGTCTGCAGTTCAGATGAGACCTATTGTCTCATCCAGGAAGATGTGTTCTATGAGGCAGACAGAACTGGAGAGGAGGCTAGTGGGGGTAATGGTAATAGTAGACAGGAACAACCCACCCGTAGGACTACACGAAACTATGAGCATGCAGAGCTTAAAAAGCTGCAGGATGAGTTTATAAAGAAGCCCGGGGAAGGAATAGTGGAATGGCTAGCTAGAATATGGGACACAGGGGCTGGTCACACACAGCTGGCCTCCCAAGAGTGTGGGAGAGTGAATCTGGGCGCAGGGGTATTCCTTAGCCCCAGACCCAGGGAAGGTCCAAAATCAATCTGGACTTTTGCCCGTAGATGGGCTCGGGGAATCTACCACGCCGATAGAGGCGAACCCCTTAGCACCCCGTGGACTAATGGGGATGAGCTTAGGAAGTCCCTGCAAACAGTATCGATAGTGGCTATGCTTCACCGAGACGGTCCTGGGGACAAAGAGGAGGAAGAGAGCCCGTGGGAACAGAGAGTCAGAGTAGCAGATGTGTGACCTATACTGAAGGGAGCTCCCGGGTCCTATAAAGCGATAGCACTAGCCATGAGAAACCTTGCCCGAGACCAGGAACCTTCCTACCCGGTATTATTTGAGTCTATGCTGTGGGATCTCTGAGAGCTTGGGGAAGATGAGACGCCCCAGACCAAAGTTAGGGTGCAGCACTTGAAAGGGGACCCTGGAGGCAGGAAAGGAGGCTTTAAGCCCAGACGTGAGGACACTCCTGAGGAAAGGGACCAGAGGATTAAGCTGTGGAAACAGTGTCTGGATTTAGGATATCCCAGAGACCTGTTACATGGATTGCCAACTGGGAAGCTACAGCTCCTGGCCTCCTCAAAGGGCATCGAGCGGGGGAAGACTGCTGTAACTCCTAGCGCTCCTCCAGGCTCAGACACCCTCTACACACCACTATGGCAGCAATTATGCGAGCTCCCGCCCTCAGCTGAAATCAACCAGGGAAACTTAGTGGCGGGGGTCAAACTTCTCTCTGCATTAATGAGCTCAAATCAGCAGAGGAGGAACACTCCAACAAAGACCCCTGAATCTCAGTAACAGTTAATGATAAAATTGCTGTGTCTTTCTTAATAGACACAGGAGCTCAACTAACAACGATCAAACAAGAAAGCTTTCCTGGCCCTCCACCTACTGGCCGGAAGCAGGTACTGGTCACAGGGGTAAATGGCACTATTGTGTCTTATCCCTTAGTCAAGGTGAAGCTAGATATCCCCCTGAACCCCTACCGACAGCCCCGAAAGCACGAGATAAGACTCGGGTGTGTAATAGGGCTCACAGACCACTCACTGCCCCGGCCACCAGCTGACATCACCGCCTTTTAGCTCCTCTCTGCAGTGCCACAGGGAAGGGGCGATGGGGATGCATTATATTGAGCTGCTGACAGGGGTGGGAGAAATGCGCATCTCCAGGTTCAGCCACCTGGAAGTGATTTTTTTTTCTCCCCACCCAAATCCACCCCCCCCCCCAACTTGGAACTGCCCCAGGTCTCACCTGAGCCGCCACTGCCACAGCCACATGTTTTTCCTCCCAGCACTGGGGCATGTGTGCAGAGTGGCTGTTAACGTCCAGGCACGTGGCTCCCAACATTCAATTTGACATGCACGTGCCACTGCCCCCTCCCCGATCCCCTTTGCAGGGCAAAATCCCAGACATTTTTTGCCAAATTTCACTAGTATTGAAGTACCCCCCCAGACTTCTCTCGTGTAGCCCTAAGGGTACGCATACCACGGGTTGAGGAACACTGTTATAGGCTGTGACTGGTTTTAATGGAAGGTGGTGGGAGATGCCTGCTCTTCATGGGTGTGTTCACTGGAAGCTATTTCCAGCTCCGACTCTGTCATGAAGAAAATAAGATTCCTAATGGAGGTAATAGCTGAGTCACGCAGGGAGGGAAAGGATGAAAACAAGATGTAGAACTGACATCCGGGGAGTGGTCACCTCCACACAGTCGCCTCTCAGGGTGTGAAGCTGGAGCTGAGGACTGAAATCACAGAGCCAACCCAGTCTCGGGCAAAGTTGCTGCCCCCATTTTCCCAGTCAGAGTGCGGAATTGGGCCGGGTTCTCCAGAACAGGTAAGTCTCTGGGTCAGTGTGGTGGTGCTGGGCTGTGATTTCCAGGCTATAACAGGGGAAGTGAAGGGGGTGGGGCTAGAAAGCAAAGCAGGGCCTTGAGTGCAAGCAAACCAGTTAGTCATTGGAGTAGCTCTGCAACTCCTGGTTTGCCCTTCTCCCCTTTTCCATGGAGCAAGAGGAGACAACTCATAGGAACCTTACACTCCCTCCATCACCAGAGAACTGGGTCGGGGAGACTCCTACTCTAATTCCCCCCTTCAAGGAGCTTGTGGCCTCCCTCTTGCTCAGAGGGGAGTTGAACGACAGGTTTAAAACATCAGCACCTGGTCTACACTGCAGCTCTTACAGTCAATATCATTGGTGGGAAGTCCCAGATCCCAATTTTCTGACTGTTGACACAGCTTTGAAGACCTCATTATAACAGGCATCATCTTTCCGTCCCAACAGGGCTGAGGGTTACTTTCTACATGTGCAAGTCCTGTCCCTATGGCTCTGGAGGACATCTTAGCTACTCTGCACCTGCGTGTGGGTGTGCATGTGTTTGAGTGTTCATGCGTGGGAGAGAAAGGGAGTTATATTAATTCAGTGTAAAATGTTCCCATCTTTCTGCACCCACTACCCTCACCCTCTATCAGATTAATTTCTCCCTCCATCCCTCTATCTCTTGCTACCTCTGCTTGAATATAACATTAGCAGTTGAGTGGGCTGCAGCATGCAGGAACATGACAGAGACACTACCTGGGGCATGCACTTTTTAAAAAAAGAATTTGTAGTGAATTCTGTGCAATTGAAAGGTGTTGGCTGGTGGGCTGAGCCTTGTGTGTTCTCTTGACCTGCCACACTGGCTTGCTGGGTGTCACTTGACATCTGTCTCAGCTATCCCTTCTGTGGTGAGGACTAAATGTGCTAATGTGTGCAAAGGAAACTACAGACCAGTCAGCTTAACTTTTGTGCCAAGAAAGATAATGAAGCAAATAATACAGGAATTCATCGCAAACATCTGGAAGATAATAAGTTGATAGGTAACAGCCAGCAGTTGGCCAGGCTTCATTTTTAAATAATATATTATGTTCCACACAAAATGTTTCAGACTTGTCTTTATTTATGGGAGGCATGGGGAACCTGTTTTGGGTCAAGGGTCACTGACCCACAGAAAAATTATTTGGGACCACACAAGTGAGATGCAAAAAAACAACCCCTCCAAAGCCCCTCAAGCCTCACTGATGTGGCTCCAAATGAGACGTCTGACTCCCCTGGCACTCCAGCCCCATGTGGGGGGAGGGTAGATAGGATTGAAGTTCAAGGCCTGAGGTCAGATTAACTCTTCTGGGGTTCCAGAGTTAGTGGAATTTGTGGGCCCCTCTACACTCTGAAGTGAGGCCAAAAAATAAGGGATCCAGTGTGCAGGACAGGACTGCCAGTGAGTGGGATAGGGATGGGAGGGGCAGAATCTGGGTGGAAAATAGGGTACAGGAGCAAGCTGGGGGTAGATGTATGGCCAGGAGGGAGGGGGCAGGAGCAGGGTGATGTTGGGAGTCTGGCCAGGAGGCAGGGACGCGGTGCTGGTGTGTGTCTGACCAGTTGACAGGGTGCTGGATGGTGTCTGGCCAGGAGGCAGAGGACGGGGGCTGGATGGGGGTCTGGTCAGGGGCAGGGACAGGGTACTGCTGGGGGTCTGGCCAGGGCCTAGCCAGTGGGTAGGGTGCTGGTGGGGACTGGAGCAGGTGGGAGTCTGACCAGGGGGCAGGGGCAAGGTGCAAATGGGGGTCTGGGCAGGGGGCAGTGTGCTAGTGGGGGTCTGGCCAGGGGGCAGGGACAGGAACAGCTCGGCTGGTACCTGGAGATCCCACAGTGTGTGCTGCTCCTCCCCTCCCCCAAACAGCCAGCGTGCTTCCTGAAAAGCCAGGTCTGGTGTGCAGCTGGGGACTTCCTTCCCCCTGCTGCCTACCTTCCTGTGGTGGCAGGGGTGTCAGGTGGGTTGGGAGGGAGGGGAAGTTCTGGGCTGCACACTGGAGCTGGCATCTCAGAAAGCACGCGGGCTGCTCCTCTCCTGCCCCAAACAGCCGGCGTGCTTCCTGAGAAATTGGATCTGGCGCGTAGCTAGGGACTTCCTTCCCCATGCTGCTTTCCTTCCTGTGGGGCAGGGGGGCAGTGTCCTGTAGCCTGGGACTTCCCCTTCCTCCCTCCCTCCCTTCCGCCGCCACAGGAAGGCAGGCAACAGGGGGAAGGAAGTCCCCGGCTGCGCACCAGACCCAGCCTTTGAGGAAGAACACCGGCTGTTTGGGAGAGGGGAGGAGCAGCCCGAGTGCTTCCTGAGATGCTGGGTCTAGCACGCAGCTGTGGGACTTCTCCCCCCACACCGCAGGAAGCTGGCGCTACCTCAGTTTTCCCAGGAGATAGTGCCAGCGTGGGCTACTTCTTGGGGATGAGGTGGAATGTGGGTGTGGGAGGGCCTGGAAGGCCTCGCAATTGACTGGTCATGCCCCCAAAATCAACCAGTAGATCGCGATTGACAGGTTGGTGACCACAGACCTAGACTTTAGTAAAGCACTGATATGGTATCACATGACCTCAACAATAAACTAGGGAAATACAACCTAGACGGGGATATCATAAGATGGGTGCATAACTGGCTGCATAACCGTTCTCAGAGAGTAGCTATTAATGGTTCACAATCATGCTGGAAGGGCATAACAAATGGGGTTCCTCAGGGGTCTGTTTTGGGACCGGTTCTGTTCGGTATCTTCATCAACCATTTAGATAGTGGCATAGAGAGAACACTTACTAAGTTTGCAGATATCAAACTGCAAGGGGATGCAACTGCTTTGGAGGATAGGGTCATAATTCAAAATGATCTGGACAAACTGGAGAAATGGTCTGAGGTAAATAGGATGAAGTTTAATAAGGACAAATGCAAAGTACTCCACTTAGGAAGGAACAATCAGTTTCACACATACAGAATGGGAAGCGACTGTCTAGGAAAGAGTACTGCAGAAAGAGATCTAGAGCTGGATCACAAGTTAAATAGGAGTCAACAGTGTGACACCATTGCAAAACAAAAAACCAAAAAACCCCTACATGATTCTGGGATGCATTAACAGGAGAGTTCTGTGCAAGACAGGAGAAGTCATTCTTCTGCTCTGCTCTGCACTGATTAGGCGTCAACTGGAGTATTGTGTCCAGTTCTAGGCACCACATTTCAAGAAAGATGTGAAGAAATTGGAGAAGGTTCAAAGAAGAGCAACAAAAATGATTAAAAGTCAAGGAACCATGACCTATGAGGGAAGACTGAAAGAATTGGGTTTGTTTAGTTTGGAAAAGAGAATACTAAGAGGGGACATGATGGCAGTTTTCAAGTACCTAAAAGGGTATTACAAGGAGCAGGGAGAAAAATTCTTCTTTTTACCTCTGATGATAGGACAAGAAGCAATGGCCTTAAATTGCAGCAAGGAAGGTTTAGATTTGACATTAGGAAAAACTTTTAGTCAAGGTGGTTAAACACTGGAATAAATTGCCTAGGGAGGTTGTGGAATCTCCATCACTGAAGATATTTAAGAGCAAGTTGGATAAACATCTATCAGGGCTAGATCTCTAGATCAGCTCTGGGGCTGCTGACTCACAGAAAAAACAGTCTGGGGCCACAGACAAGTGAGAAGCAAAACAAACAAACAAGCAAGCAAACCGAACACTGACTGGCCCCTTCCCCACCTTGATCTAGTTGATAGTTGGTCCTGCCATGAGGGCAGAGGACTGAACTTAATGACCTGTTGAGGTCCCTTCCACTTCTAGTGTTCTACAATTCTAGGTTGGGTTTATAATCTGCCAAGGGGATGCTCTCCATCAGCTCTGCCTTGGGTCCACCCTCCTCCTTTACCTCTTTCACCAATGCCCACCCCCTGCTCTTCCTCTTCACACTCAGTTCGGCCCCCTCCTCTGAACGCACTGCTCCCTCGCTCCTCCCCTATCCTCCCCCAGCACCTCCACATGCCACAGAACTACTGATCTGCAGCAGGCAATAAGTGCTGGGAGGGAAGGAAAGGCGCTGAGCCACAGGGCCCACCAGTATGCAGGTTGTGATGGGGGAGGGAAAGGCATTGATAGCTGGCTGCCTGATGGCTGCTGAGTACCCAGCATTATTTCCATGGGCCCCAGAACACCCACAGAATCAGTTCCTAGGGCTGGAGGCCACTGCTGGAGACTGAGCTCAAGCCCTGCACAACACACACACACACACACACACACGGAAGCAGAGCACCCAAAGCACGGGGCCCGGACCAGTCTCCCTGATTTGCTATACCCTATGGACAGCTCTGCTGCCAGTTGCAGTGCATGAGTAAGGGTGGTAAATACTATAGCATGCCATCCTTATTTCTGCGCTGCTGCTGGCAGCTGCTTTGCCTTCAGAGCTCGGATCCCAGCCAGCGACCATCGTTCTCCAGCTGCTCAGGGCCACCAGCATTACTCCAACCCTGCCCGTCATGTTACTGGATTTTAAGGGGAGCAGCTAGATCACTCCTGCACCCACTGGGGGGTATTTCCCCCAAAGTGAATACAAAGGGGGCCATGTGTGGTGTCATATGAAAGCTTCTGTTCTACTGATTCTGTATATGCTATTTATGTACTTGTATATGGAGTTATAAACATGTACTCTGTATGGATGCTGGAAAATTCTCTGTCTGTGTCTGAGCAATGGGCAAGGAATGCTCAGCCAATGGCTATGCTAATTAGCAAGGCCACAGAGACAATGAATCTGTAGGTGCCAATACACACCTCAGGAATGTGACTGGAACATGCAAACCAGCCAGGGCTTAATGGCTGCAAGCATGTGAAACAAGGATAGATCCCTGAACCATGTGACCTACTCCAGCCAGGAGGATGCCAGGAGTGGTATATAAGAGCCATGTGGCACCCTCCATCTGGTCTTCAGTTTTGCTCCTGATCCCAGATGCAGTCTTGCAGGGAACAACGAGCTGGAAAGAACCGTGGACCCATCCTGACATAGGACGTACACCAGACACTTTTAAGATAGCAGTTTATAACATCTCTGCTGAGAGCCTGTGTTGAGAACTGGGTGATTCGATGCATGTAATGTATTATCCTTTAACAACCTTACTCTCATGCTTTTCTTTCTTTTAGTAATAAACCTTTAGATTTTAGATTCTAAACGTTTGGCTCAGCGTGATCTTCAGGGTAAGATCCAGAGTGTAAATTGATCGGGACCTGTGGCTGGGATCCGAAGAACCTGTTTGGGGTAGGTGAGATTGGGTTCTGTAATCCCTCACCTGTGTGTTAGACCCAGGGCTGATTGGGGCACAGGAAGAGCTGAGGTGTCAGAGGAGTTTTGCTTGTGAGGCTTCTGGCTGGCTAGATTGGAAGCTGAAGCGCTTGGTGTGACTGGTTTGTGGCCTGGTTTGGGAAGGTCTCCAGTCTGGGGCTGTAAGTATCCCTGAGTTTGAGCAATTCAGCCTAAGCGGATGCCCTCAGCCATGCCCAGACCCAGCCCAGTCTGTCACACCCCCCTACGATTATCTTGTGATACCCCTTCAGCTCCTTCTCGGGCCAGGACCCTTACAATTACAACACCATGAAATGTTAGATTTAAATAGCTGAAATCATAAAATTTATTGTTTTAAAAATCCTGTGTCCATGAAATTGATCAACATGGACCATGAATTTGGTAGGGCCCTATCCAGGATTAACAAGCACTTCCCTGTAGCATTCACAGCTGTTGAAAAACACATATGTTAATAAACAATTCCTTAATCTGTCTTTCCATAGCATAGAATCATAGAATACTAGGACTGGAAGGGACCTCGAGAGGTCATCAAGTCCAGTCCCCTGCCCTCATGGCAGGACTAAATACTGTTTAGACCATCCCTGATAGACATTTATCGAATCTACTCTTAAATATCTCCACAGATGGAGATTCCACAACCTCCCTGGGCAATTTATTCCAGTGTTTGACTACCCTGACAGTTAGGAACTTTTTCCTAATGTCCAACCTAAACCTCCCTTGCTGCAGTTTAAGCCCATTGTTTCTTGTTCTGTCCTCAGAGGCCAAGAAGAACAAGTTTTCTCCCTCCTCCTTATGACACCCTTTTAGATACCTGAAAACTGCTATCATGTCTCCCCTCAATCTTCTCTTTTCTAAACTAAACAAACCCAATTCTTTCAGCCTTCCTTCATAGGTCATGTTCTCTAGACCTTTAATCATTCTTGTTGCTCTTCTCTGGACCCTCTCCAATTTCTTCACATCTTTCTTGAAATGTGGTGCCCAGAACTGGACACAATACTTCAGCTGAGGCCTAACCAGCGCAGAGTAGAGCGGAAGAATGACTTCTCGTGTCTTGCTCACAACACACCTGTTAATGCATCCCAGAATCATGTTTGCTTTTTTTGCAACAGCATCACACCTCTGACTCATATTCAGCTTGTGGTCCACTATAACCCCTAGATCCCTTTCTGCCGTACTCCTTCCTAGATAGTCACTTCCCATTCTGTATGTGTGAAACTGATTGTTCCTTCCTAAGTGGAGCACTTTGCATTTGTCTTTATTAAACTTCATCCTGTTTACCTCAGACCATTTCTCCAATTTGTCCAGATCATTTATCCATATTAGTTGCAACCTATCCTATCCTCCATATTAGTTGCAACCCCTCCTAGCTTGGTATCATCTGCAAACTTAATAAGCGTATTTTCTATGCCAATATCTAAATCATTGAAGATATTGAACAGAACCGGTCCCAAAACAGACCCCTGAGGAACCCCACTTGTTATACCTTTCCAGCAGGATTGTGAACCATTAATAACTACTCTCTGAGTACAGTTATCCAGCCAGTAATGCACCCAACTTATAGTAGCCCCATCTAAGTTGTATTTGCATAGTTTATTGATAAGAATATCATGCGAGACCATATCAAATGCCTTACTAAAGTCTAAGTATACCACATCCACCACTTCTCCCTTATCCACAAGACTCGTTATCCTATCAAAGAAAGCTATCAGATTGGTTTGACATGATTTGTTCTTTACAAATCCATGCTGGCTGTTCACTATCACCTTGCCATCTTCCAAGTGTTTACAGCTGATTTCCTTAATTACTTGCTCCATTATCTTCCCTGGCACAGAAGTTAAACTAACTGGTCTGTAGTTTCCTGGGTTGTTCTTGTTTCCCTTTTTATAGATGGGCACTATATCTGCCCTTTTCCAGTCTTCTGGAATCTCTCCTGTCTCCCATGATTTTCCAAAGATGATATCTAGATGCTCAGATACCTCCTCTATCAACTCCTTGAGTATTCTAGGATGCATTTCATCAGGCCCTGGTGACTTGCAGGCATCTAACTTTTCTAGGTGATTTTTAACTTGTTCTTTTTTTATTTTATCTTCTAAACCTACCCCCTTCCCACTAGCATTCAGTACGTTAGGCATTCCTTCAGACTTCTCGGTGAAGACCGAAACAAAGAAGTCATTAAGCATCTCTGCCATTTCCAAGTTTCCTGTTACTGTTTTTCCCTCCTCACTGACCAGTGGGCCTACCCTGTCCATCATAAGTTTGGGTCCATCACAAGCCACCAAGTATTTTCCTTCATTTACAAATCTGATAAAGCCCTGCTCAACATGAAAGTCAAATTCTTCCTTTGTAAGAAGGACTCTTGAGGAAAGTCTCTCTTCCCAGTTACATGGTTCTATTTCTGAAATATTCCACCCCAAGTAGAGTGATAGCAGTGTAGAGAGATGATAGAAGCTCACCTACAGTGAAGTCAGCAGAGCATAAGGTCAAAGACTTTGTTCCCAGAGCAAAGGCAGAAGAGGAAAGTACCTTACTTAGCTTCCATAGTTGCTAATCCTTTCAGTCCCCTGTCTGTGATATACACAAGCATCTTAACTGGACCCTTTTTCACAGATGCCAGATCCTCCTAATTTCCTCCTCTGCCCCACTGTGAAACCCCAGTCCTTTCCTTGTCACTGAAATGTGTTTTAAGTCAATCATCAGTCTTCCAACAAAAATCCTGCTAGAAAGGGTGAGATGAACAAGGGATACACTATCACTACACACACAAAAAAACAGGTTCCCACTCCTCTTAGTGGTTATCCTTCACCTTTCGTAACTAACATATAGTTCTGTGAATAAGCCATACTCACTTTTTGATCGCAAAAACTGTCAGTCCTACAGTGATATTCCTTTGATGGAACTGCTCATTCAGGATCTCGAGGTTATAGGTCCCTTCCCAAACTATTGGCGCAAACCATGGAGTCATCACAAGGACGTCATTTCTCCTGTGGAAGAGGAAGTTTTCTTTAGAATCACACTGTAGAAGTAAGAAATATGGAGGCAGTTGCCTTCCCTACATTTAGAAAGACACTACCACATATTGATCTGAGGAAGTAGGTCTGGCCCACGAAAGCTCATCACCTAATAAACCATCTTGTTAGTCTTTAAAGTGCTGCATAGTCCTGTCTTTTGTTTCAGCTAGACCAGACTAACACGGCTGCATCTCTATCACTATACTACCAGATCTATGTGTTAAAGTTCAAAAATAGATAACTAATAGGTGTATAGAAATACACAAGTCCCTGAATTCACATGGCATTGTGCAATAAGGCTATGTAACGTAACAGGTTACTGGAATCTCCCTAGATTAACCCTTTAAGATTTAGTACTAATATAAGAAACTATCAGCTAACTAGTGGTGCACTGCACTGGCCTCTATCCATCATGCATAAGGTTTGTAACCGAATAAAAAATCCTGGGTTGTGTTTTGTTTAAACATCCAAGTGTTTCTGAGCTTTTGTATGAATACATTAGCACACGGACAATCCACGGAATTACAGACCAATCGTCTTAACTTCTGTACCTAGAAAGTTACGGAGCAAATAATTAAGCAATCAATTTGCAAACATCTAGAACAGTGTTTCCCAAATGGGGTTCTGCAGAACCCCGGGGTGCTGCGAAGTGAAAATAAGGCTTCCGCGAGAAAATTCCATTACAATAACACTTTACGATTAAAAATTTTTTTTTGTACACATTAAATGTGATTTTTGTTTTTAAATATGTGCAATTAAACTAAATATTGATCTCATGTCCTTGTTTAGCATTTGTTTATTATTATCCTTACTTATTTGTGGTCTACTTTTTCAGCTCTATATATAAGACTGCGATTAGGGGTTCCGCAAAATTCTTTCGAGTTTAAAAGGGTTCCGTGGCCAAATAAAATTGGAAACACGGATCTAGAAGATAATAATGCGATAGGTAACAGTCAGCATGGAATTGTAAAGAACAAATCATGTCAAACCTAACATATCTTTCTTTGACAAGGTAACAAGCCTTGTGGATGTGGGGGAAGCAGTAGATATGGTTTATCTTGTCTTTAGTAAAGGTTTTGATACTGTCTCATATGACCTTCCTATTAACAAATTAGGGAAATACAACCTAGATGGAGCTACTATAAGGTGGGTGCATAATTGGTTGGAAAACTGTTCTCAGTCAATGGTTCACAGTCATGCTGGAAGAGTATAATGAGTAGAGTTCTGCAGGGACCAGTTCTTGCTCTGGTTTTGTTCAATATCTTCATCAATTATTTAGATAATGGCACAGAATACACTTATAAAGGTTATGGATGCTACCAAGTTGGGAGAGGTTGCAAGTGCTTTGGAGAATAAGATTAAAATTCAAAATGATCAGGACAAACTGGAGAAATGGTCTGAAATAAATAGGATGAAATTCAATAAGGACAAATGCAAAGCACTCCACTTAGGAAGAATCAGTTGCACACACAGAAAATGGGAAATGACTGCCTAGGAAGGAGTACTGCACAAAGGGATCTAGGGATTATAGAGAACCACAAACTAA
The DNA here is from genome assembly GCA_032595735.1 of Pelochelys cantorii. Classification (NCBI taxonomy): domain Eukaryota; kingdom Metazoa; phylum Chordata; order Testudines; family Trionychidae; genus Pelochelys; species Pelochelys cantorii. Next base: position 10,920,331 of record CM064347.1, read on the forward strand.
ATATGTGTAATACCATTGCAAAAAAATTGAACACAATTCTGGAAGTATTTTATATATATATATATATATATATATCAATCATATGTAGTGCCCTTACTAAAGGTGCCTCTGCTTATTTTCTGGGAAGACCCTGTATGCTGCAATCTAGCCCCACAGACTACAATTCCCATGAGCCCTGGGGGAAAACAGGAAGGAAGTGACTTTTGTTTTGGAGATCTGGAGTCTCTCCACATGTGTGGAGGAAGACTCAGCAGTCTGTGGACTTTTCCCTCTGTTTTGGGAGCAGAAGGGGAGCCAAGTTGCTGTGGAGGAGTTTGATCCAGTTCAGGAGCTATTATGCTGCAGTTACAGACTGGGACAGCGAGCCTTTGGAACTGGGATCTAGCAGGCTGCTTCTGATTGTCCAAAGGGGAGGACCTTTGGCTGTACTTGTGGCTAGAAGCTACTCTGCATCCAGCACACAGAAGGAAACTGTGAGTCACGACAGACCTCAGAGATACAGACTAACTCTGGGTTCAAAGAGAGGCAGACAGGCCAGTCCAGTGAACCAGAGCTGCTGCACAGCTGGGACCCACATACACACTACTTACAGAGAATCTCCATTACGGCTGCAGTTCTTCAAGCGTGCCCACGCAAGCAAGAGTCTGGGACTCTGAGTCCAGGGGTGTGCACACTCTGGGGTGGGATAAATATTGGCATTGCAAATGGCAGCTAGATACGTTCCTTTTACTTCCGTGTACTTTGTTAATTGATGTTATTCACTGTTAATTTGTTAAATCCTGTTTCTTTTAGTTAAATAAAGGTTGTTCATTCTAATGCAATCTACTAGATGTATATTATTTATGATTTGTAATTGTTGTTCTGGAGTTAGATCCAGTTTATTGCTGGAATAAGTTATTCCTGGAGGTTCTCAAGGCACACCATTAAGTGTGTACAGGGCCAGCCAGGTGGCGGCACCGCCATTCTTTATGAGCAAGGGACTGCTGCAAGGAGGTGGATAGGTTTTCCCCAACCAAACAACATCACCACTGGGGTGCTCAGGATCTCCTTTTATGTCAAGACCATCAGGCGCCCAGGCACACTTGGGAGTGTGACCTGCTTCCAAGTAACCCAGGGAGGAAAAAGAGGGTTACACATATATTAGCAGGAGTATTGTAAGCAAGTCACGAGAAGTAATTTTTCTGCTCTTCTCCACATTGATTAGGCCTCAACTGGAAGCATTGTTTCCAGATCTGGATGCCACATTTCAGGAAAGTTGTGAACAAACCAGAAAAAGTCTAGAGAAGAGTGTCAAAAATTATTAAAGGCCTAGAAAACATGACCTATGAGAGAAGATTGAAAAAGTGGGTTTGTTTATTGTGGAAGAGAAGACTGAGGGGACATTTTTTCAGTACATAAAAGGTTGTTACAAAGAGGAGGGAGAAAAATTGTTCTTTTTAACCACTGAAGATAAATAAGAAGCAAGGGAGCTTTAAGTTGGGCATTAGGAAAACTTCCTGTCAGGTGGTTAAACACTGGAATAAATAACTTAGGGAGGTTGTGGAATCTCTATCATTGGAGAGTTTTATGAGTAGGTTAGACAATCATCTGTCAGGAATGGTCTAGTTAATATTTAGGCCTTGTCTACACTGGCAAATTACAGGGCAGTAAATCAGCTCCCAGAGCTATAACTCCTAAAGTGTCCAAACGGGCAAGGTACTTAGTGTGCACTAATTCCACAGTTGTTGCACTCTAGGTCAATCACCTCAACAAGAGGCATAGAACTTTCTACTCTGTTGCTACAGCACTGGGATGCCAGTGTAAATGCGTCAGTTGTTTTCTGCATAGTCACAGGCCTCTGGATATGTCCCATAATCCCTCAAGTGGCCACTCTGCTCATTATTTTGAACTTGGCTGTCTGCCCTGCAGGCACATGCATATCCCCTTTCACAGCTCCGTTTCTGACATCCTGCTGATCTGCTCCAGGACACAGAGCAAGCCATTTAGTGGAATGCTTGTGCTGGGGTGTGTGTGTGTGTGAGAGAGAGAGAGAGAGAGAGAGAAGGAGATTGATTGCTGTGTAGCTGTCTGAACTTACAAAGCAGCATGCTGACATCCCTCAAATCACACTGTCTCTCCCCACAATACATACCCACACACTCCCTGTCACACACTCCTCTCATCCCCCACACTTCTATTGAAAAGCAGCTGTCAGTGTAATAGGTTGACCATAGAGCAATGGGATTGGGAAACCTGCATCATGTGACACTGCCTGCCCCATGTGCATTGCAAACCCTTCCTGAAGCCCTCTGTGTCTCGTTGTGGTATAGCTGCCACAATGCACTGCTCCCTGGGCCATTGCAAGAGATGCTAATGTGGATGCACACCACCATCACAAGGAGCACAGTGTGGACACACAACAGCAGTATCCCTGCAGCACTCTGTGAGCAGAGCTGTAACTGCCAGTGCTGTAAATCTGCCGGTGTAGACATACCCTGAGTGCTGCCATGAGTGCAGGGGACTGGACAAGAGGCACTGGCGCTGACTCCTTTGGTGCTCAGGAGCTGGAGCTCCCACAGGGAAAAATGTATAGGCAGCCAAGCTCCTTCATCCCCCCAGTGACTTTTGCCCACTGGTGGACCTGCAGCCCCACTCCTCCCTCTTCCTCTTGGCATGTCCCTCTCCCACAAACAGCTGTTTTGCAGCATTCAGGATACTCCAGGAGGAAGGGAGAGGATCAGGGAAACAGCACGCTCAGAGGAAGAGGTGGGGCAGAGATGGAACAGGAGCAGGCAAAGCAGGGTCAAGAAAAGGCGGGGCTGGACTGGGAGTTTGGGGGGATGGGTAAAGTGGGGACAGGGGTGGAGGAGAGATTGAGCACCCCCCGCTAAAGGGAAAGTCAGCACCTATGTCTCAAGGTCCCTTTCAGGCCTATGGTTCTAAGTTCAGAAACTTCCTTAAGAATTTTGGTTTGACTTTAGTCTATTAACTTCAGTTGTATCTTGGATGAAACAAAAACACTTATTTTTAGTTTTACTTAAGGTGGCTTTAGAACCTGTGTCTTTGCATAAATCATTCTAAAAGGAAAAGACGAAAACAAAAATTATTTCACGTTAAGGAACAATTTTCATAGCTGGTAAAAAAATCCTTCTGGAGTTTATAGCTAAAAGTTTCCCCCCACTCAGGCTACGTCTACACTATGAGTTTTCTCGGTAAAAAATATACTAATGAGGGACTCATTTGCATGAGTTGTGATCTCATTTGCATATTTTCTGCCGATCCGTTTTTGCGTTAGGGGTTTTTGCACAAAAACAAGCAGTGTGGACATTTTCTTTTTACACAAAAACCCCTTTTTCCACAAGATCAGTATACCTCCTTTTTTGGGACATAAGGATCTTGTGGAAAAAGGGGGTTTTGCAGAAAAAGAAAATGTCCATGCTGCTTCGTTTTGTGCAAAAACCCCTAACGCAAAAATGGATCGGCAGAAAATATGCAAATGGGATCGCAATTCATGCAAACGAGTCCCTCATTGGCATATTTTTTGCCGAGAAAACTCGTAATGTAGACGTAGCCTCAGGGACCCATACTCAGGACTCCTCAGGAAAGGGTTTTAACTATTCCTCTGGCTTGCATTTAAATCCTGGTTCAGGTCACAAATGAACACGAGTTTAATGGTCTCTAATATTGGTTCTGATCACAAAACCGCTACATTGTGTGTCTTCATTGACAATCTACACTTAAGAGAGTCCCAGAGGGAGATAACAAAAGTCAGGAATGATGTGCATTAGAAAAGCAGTGTGAGCATGCAGGATTGGAGAAGAAAAGTTTTGCAGGTGGGGAATGGGGCATGTTGATAGAGCAGTGGGTATGGCTCAGAGTTTGAATAGTAGAGGTGCAGGCTGGTAACATTCATAGAGAGAAATCTATGATATCACTGCTGAGAGGTAGGTAATATCCAAGCTTATCTAAATCTCAGTGTCATCAGATGCTCCTGACAATTCATAATACACAAATGCAATGCTAAGCCATAGTACTGGAGATCCACAAGCATAGACGATCATCCTTCAGGAACCCCAGAGCTCTTCTGAAAGCAGATCAAATGCTTAAATGAAACTAACTAAAGGTCTACCTTGGTAATTCAATTTCCAGTAAGTTCTCCAGGAGGTAGGTACGGTTGCTGTGGAGGAAGAGCAATGGAAGTTTGGTTTACAAAAAGACAGCATGAAATAGAAAATAACTAGTTCAAGAAATCATTGAGTTATTTCACGGTTACCAACATCTAAACATTAAAGAAATTAACAAAAAAATTCTTCTGTATTATTTTTGTTTCTTGAATGTCAGTGTGATCATTGAAAGAAAACCTTGGACATTTAGTTAACTAAAAATATAGCATTATTAGAGCATAACTTGTTTAAAAGTAATGCAAGTCCAAGGAAGATACATCTGCAAATCTACACATGAATGCTCCTATTCACCTAAGTACCAGTTGAACCTCTTTAGTCCAGCACCCTCGGGGCCTGACCGATGCCAAACCAGAGACTTTGCCAAACCAAGGGCAGTCAATATTTTATATCAGCACTACCAACATTTCGTCTGCTTAATGGGCTGTGAGAAGACATTTAGGGGTAAATTAGAGCTAACTAACAGCACAGAACCCTGAGTGCCAGAACTGGTGGCTGTAAAAAAAAAACTCTATAGGACCATGGGAAACTTCATGACACCCATGAGAAGTGGACATCTGGCTAATTAAAATAATTCCGGACCATGGATATTACTGGACTGGAGAGTGCCGGACTAGAGAGCTTCAAACTGTCATTCCACTGAAGCAAATGGGATTATCATATGAGTAAAGGCTGCTCAAGTTAGCAAGCATTTTCAGGATTATGTCACAGATATTAAATGGAATTAACAAAAGGCCCCACCTTAGTAGATTTATTTTGTGAAAGTCATCCCGGTCCTGGGTATTTGGACAACAGGAAGAAAGCATGTCACATTTAGTGTTTGGTTCTTTTGTTGTTGTTGTTTTAAACACAGCATAGAACAAAATAGGCAGTCACCAGAAATGGCAAGATAAACACCATTCAAACATTTAACAGAAGAGGAAAAAAGATTCCACCTTGGATGTTTTATTTCTTGTGCCTCAACTAAGCCATGGGAGAGAAAGTGCTGGAAATTGTATTAATTAAATTTATATGGCCAGTGCCAGGCATGGGAGGGTAGGAGATGGGCATTAGGCTCTTTCCCCAAGCCAGCACATGGTACCACCTTATATGATAACAAGAGAGGAAATACAATCCCTTTTAGTTGGTGGGAAAGCAAGGAGACAAAAAAAATTCACCCCAAAACCCACTACTGATTGGCAGGAACACCACCAACTCTTTCATATAAACACCTCTGCTATGGATGTCATGCCATATGGTAATCTCCAATAGGTAGGTCAAATTTCGCTGGAATTACTTGCTGATATTTGGGTGGGTGGGGTTCTCTCATTGCCCCCTAATTACTTGGAAGTAAAGTACTTTTATCTGTGTCCTGTCACCGTATCAAATTCTGGTCTGCAACATCATTCAAAGCCCAGTAGCAAACTGTGACGGCTCCCCAGTGCTCTGCCACTGGGCCGGGGCCACGGCGGGGAATTGCAGCCTCCAAGCCCGGCCCCCGCGCCCCTGCGGCACATGCTCATGCCAGACGCCGGGTGTTTTAAACGCCGATGGCACGGCAAGGGGGGCAGGAAAGGCGCCCATGGACCAGGTGGGTGAGGAGGGCGCCAGCACCGGAGGGAATCCACCCCCCCCGGCACCCGATGAGCAGGAGGAGAGATCCCCGGAGGGACACCGACTGACCGCTCAGCCGGGGGAAGACCAGCCGGTGGCAGAACAATGCCCAGGTGAGGGGGCACTTGGGGAAGCCGTCAGCATCTCCCTCAGAGGCGGCGTGAACTCAGGTATGCCATCATGAGCAGGTACGAGTAGGAAGCAGCCCAGGGTGGGCCTAAGCCCGCAAGGTTGGAGAGTTTGGGCTCGGAATCCCTCTCCAGCCTTAAAGGGGTTGACACCGCCGACCCCTAGGGCCCTGGGCTGGGACCTGGAGGCAAGGGTGGGCTCAGATCCCCCTACCTTGCTTCCACATCAACTTGGAAAGCAGCTGCCAGTAGTGGGCTAAGGCTGCCCCACTAGACGCCGATGCCCACTAGTGGGTTGCCCCACTTCCCACCCCTCCCGGGGAGGGGAGGAGTGGGAGGGTACTGGACTGAGACCTTGGGATACTTAGAAGGGTATGGGGGATGGACTGTGACCCCGCCCCGGGTGAGTGGGCACAGGATACCCAATCTGACCGAGGTACGCCCCAGAGAGGAAGCGCCAGCGGGCCGGGGCATTGGCTCCCGAGGCTTTCCCCTGGACGTTCCTCCCCCAGGCTACAGCAAATGGGCAGTGTAGCCAGGGGGATACCTCCTCTTTCCCTGGCAAGGGGGCTGCCCACAGCTCGCACCCCGACACGTGGTGGAGAATGTGGGTATGAACCCACACCCCTGACGGAAAAGGGGTACAGGATCCCAAAAACCCTCCTTGACAGGAGCAAGGCAAGATGGATACCGCGAAAGTACTAGGGTGGATGGCTGAGAATCAACGCCAGCAAGCCCAGATGTTCCAGCAGCTAGCGGCCCAGCAGCAGGAGCAACAAAGGCAGCTAATACGAGAGCTGGCAGAACAGCAACAGGCACAGCATGAGAGTGGGTTCCAGAAGTGGATGACGACGATCCGGCCTATCCGGGGGGGCCGATGATAGGCGGAGAGGGGCCCGACCAGACGGTCCAACCCCCAGTATGGCTGGCAAGTATGGGGCCACAGGACAAGCCGGAAGCCTTTCTGGTGATGTTTGAGAGGATGGCTATGGCGGCCCACTGGCCAGCCGAGCAATGGTCCACAATCCTCACCCCCTATTTGACCAGACCGGCACAGTTGGCCTACCGAAGCATGGATGAACGAGAAGCGCTGAATTATTACAAGGTCAAGGAGGCCATCCTAGATCAGACCAGTATAACACCGGAGACCTACCGGCAGAAATTTCGGCAGGAACGTTACAATGTGGGGACTCGACTGAGACTTTTTGCGCAACACCTCAAGGAACTGGCCTGGAGGTGGCTAGAACCAGAGAGGCACGCTGTGACCCAGGTAGCCAAGGCCATCGTCTTGGAGCAATTAGTTAAGTCTCTACCCACCGAGGCCCAGCGCTTCATGAAAAGGCATCGCCCTACCATCCTAACAGAAGCTGTGACCTTAATGGAGGATTACCTAGCGACTTAAGATGTAGAAGGGGGAGGGCGTGGAGGAAGGGAGGGCCCCACAAATGGAAGTAAGGAGAGCCTGGGGATACGTTCGAGGGGCCCAATAGGGAGGAATGGCCCGAGTAGTGGGCTGAGAGGGGAATCTCGGCGAGGATGACGCCCAAGGGAGAGCCCCCTTGTAGACGAAGGTGAGCGGGGGGGAAACCCACTGGTAGCGGAAGGGGAGGGGACCCCAAAGGCAACACCCCCGCCCCCCAGCTAACACTTGTTATGAGTGTGGCCAGGTGGGGCACTTTCGTTAAGAGTGCCCTTTTATGGACTGTACATATGGGTGGGTGATTAACTTGGCTGCCTGAGCACACCCCCGAGATTTCCAGAAGATGCTCATACGGGTAGAAATAGAGGGTAAGGAAGTGCCTGTGCTGGTAGACTCCGGTAGTAGCCAAACCTTAGTGAGAGCAGAGTTAGTACAACACCCTGGCCCTGCCGGGGATCCTGTGCACATGCAATGCATTCACGGGGACATTAAGACATACCCCACCACCTGGATTAAGATAGGGCTGGGGGGAGTAGAGAAGCTGGCCCAGGTAGCGTTAGCCCCTCACCTAGTGTACCCTGTTTTGCTGGGCTGGGATTGGCTGGGGTTCCTACCAGCGGTAGAAGAATGGTGCCGTGAGGCAGCCTCACGCACCCAAGGCCCGAGGGAGGGCCGGGAGACCCAGGCCCAGACGGGGCTGGCAGGTGAGACCCCTGAGTCAGGGGATCAAAAAGAGGGTTCCCTGCCTGGTGAGAGCGAGGACTTTATGTGGGAGCAACGGGAGGACACCAGCTTGACACGAGTGTGGGAACAGGCCAGAACCACCCGACGGGGAGGACACCAGGCCAAAGCTGGGACCATGGTTTGCGGTACGTGGGGACCGCCTGTACTGGGTCAGTGCAGGGCCGGAAGGGCGGGAAGAGGTAGCCCAGCTGTTTGTCCCTCAGGCCTACCGACGGAGGGTCTTAGAAATGGGGCACGCCAATCCCTGGGCCGGGCACTTGGGGCAGGAGAAAACACTCCAGAGAATAACCCAACTGTTCTTTTGGCTGGGGATCTACAGGGAAGTCAAAGAGTTCTGTGAGTCCTGCCTGGAGTGCCAGAAGGCAGATTTATGACCACCCCGCAGGGCACCCCTGGTTGCCCTCCCAGTGGTAGGTGTCCCCTTTGAAAAAATAGGACTAGACCTGGTGGGACCCTTGGAAAAATCCCAGAACCGGTTCCAGTATATACTAGTGATTGTGGATTACGCCACCCGATATCCAGAGGCCGTACCCCTGTGGCGAACCACCACGCTGGTGTTGGCTGACGAATTAGTAAAGGTCTTCTCTTGAGTGGGTATTTCCCAGGAGATCCTAATGGACCAGGGGACTAGTGTGTTGTCATGGCTAATAGCTGAACTAGCCCGTTAGTTAAGTGTTAGGACAGTGCGGACCTCGGTTTACCACCCTCAGACGGACGGCTTGGCTGAGCGGTTCAACCAGACTTTGAAAGCAATGTTGAGGCGGTTCGTAGAGGAAGACCCAAAGGATTGGGATAGGTTGTTACTAGCATTGCTGTTTGCTGTTAGGTAGGTCCCCCGGGCCTCGACAGGCTTTTCTCCCTTTGAGCTCCTTTACGGGAGGCATCCCCAGGGTATACTTGATCTCTTAAAAGAATTGTGGGAAGAACAGGAATCCCGGGTTGCCGGGTCCGTGCACTATATATTACAGCTACAGAAGAGGCTTCCAGAGTTAGGAAAGTTCGCGAAGGAAAACCTTTTAAAAGCACAAGACCGACAGGCAAAGTATTATGACCGAAGGGCCAGACTCTGCGTTTTTGTACCCAGGGATAGTGTACTGTTGTTACTGCCAGCGAGGGAGTCCAAACTGCTAGCGAAATGGCAAGGCCCTTATGAGGTGATCCGGCAGGTAGGTCCCGTAGATTACGAGATTCAGCTAGAGGGTAAGCTTTGGAAGACCCAGATTTACCACGTAAATCTGTTAAAGACATGGTACCCGCGGTAGGCTTTGTTCATCATGCCTTGCCCACCCAAATCCGAGTTAGGCCCATGGGCAAGCGAGGAAGAGCCCCACCCCGGAGTAAACGTGGGGCAAGATTTAGATGCTCGACAAAAGGAGAAAGTAGGGCAACTCCTCCAGGCGTTCCCCCAGGTGATCTCGGATACACCCGGCCGGACGAGCTGGGCGAGTCACCACATAGCAACCGTTCCCGGGCAGAAAGTCCGAGACCAAATGCAGTCCCTACCCCGAAAATTATGGGAACCAGTAAGGGAGGAAATACGCAATATGCTTAAGTTAGGGGTGATCGAGGAGTGAAGAAGCGAGTGGCAAAGTCCTGTAGTGTTAGTTCCCAAGCCGGGAGGGGCAATCAGGTTTTGCATTGACTTTAGAAAAGTGAATGCCATTTCCCAGTTTGACGCTTATCCCATGCCCCGGGTAGACAAGCTGTTGGAACGTATCGGGTGGGCCCATTATGTTTCCACCCTTGACTTGACAAAGGGGTATTGGCAAATCCCGTTGACCCCCGCGTCGAAAGAGAAAACAGCATTTTCAACCCCTTTCGGGTTGTATCAATTTATTACAATGCCCTTCGGGCTACACGGAGCTGCAGCGACATTCCTGGTGGACCGGGTCCTCCAGGGGCATACCCCCTACGCCGCAGCCTATATAGACGATATTATAGTTTATAGTGAGTCATGGGCCGACCATCTGGGGCACCTTAGGGCCGTATTAACTTCCCTAGCAGGCTTGACAGTTAATCTGGGTAAGTGCCATCTGGGACAAGGAGAGGTCACGTATTTGGGGTATACGGTGGGGCGAGGGAAGCTGAAGCTGGTGATAGATAAAGTGCAGGCCCTGAAAGAATACCGTGCCCCCACAACCAAGCGACAAGTGCACCAATTTCTAGGACTGGCCGGATATTACAGACATTTCATCCCCCAATTTGCCACCATAGCGGCACCTTTAACAGACTTGACAAAGAACTCCCAGCCCCAGAAAGTTCAGTGGACGGAGGACTGCGAGGAGGCCTTTCAAAACCTAAAAAAGTGGCTATCCCAAGCACCTGTCCTGTCACAGCTGGACTTTCATAAACCTTTTGTGTTATAGACAGACGCCTCTGGGATGGAACTTGGTGCCATACTGTCCCAGGAAATCAACGGGGAGGAACATTCCATTTTATATATAAGTCGGAAACTTTTTGACCGAGAGAAGAGATATTCAACAATTGAGATGGAGGCATTAGCGGTGAAGTGGGCGATTGAGGCCCTCCGCTACTATCTATTAGGAACACAATTTCAGCTGGTGACAGACCACGCCCCCCTCAAGTGGTTAAACTCCATGAAGGATACAAACACTAGAATTATGCACTGGTACCTCTCCCTGCAACCTTACAGTTTTGAGGTGGCCCACCGCCCGGGTAAGGTGCATGGAAATGTGGACTTTTTTTCTTGGGTGGAGGGTGAGGACGAGGAGGGGGTGCAGAAAGGAGAACCGAACTTAGATGGGGGTGTGTGTGACAGCGCACTGGTGCTCCGCCACTGGGCCGGGGCCACGGCGGGGAATCGCAGCCTCCAAGCCCGGCCCCTGCATCCCTGCGGCGCATGCTCGCACCAGATGCCGGGTGTTTAAAACGCCGACGGCGCGGCAAGCGGGGGAGGAAAGGCGCCCATGGACCGGGCGGGTGAGGAGGGCACCAGCGCCGGAGGGAATCCACCCCCTCTGGCAGCTGAGGAGCAGGAGGAGAGATCCCCGGAGGGACGCCAACCGACCGCTTGGCCAGGGGAAGACCAGCTGGTGGCAGAACAACGCCCAGGCGAGGGGGCACCTGGGGAAGCCGTCAGCATCTCCCTCAAACAGGTGGTGTAGCCCGGGGGAGGCCCCCCCCTTTCCCTCGCAAGGGGGCCTCCTGCAGCTCGCACCCCGACACAAACATGGCAAAAGCAAGAGATTATTATTTTGTAATTACTATTCTAGTCTGTGCAGTGGTTATGCTATATAAAGTCTCTTGTATTACAAAGAAAATGATATTAGAAGATCATTAAGGTTGTAAAGTCAAACATTCAAAGTTACAAAATGCCAGAATTAAGGATGCCTGTGAAACCTTAATTCTGTCCCATAGTTCATATGCATTGGGATACCGTCTTGAACTGAATGAGCACATGCTATTTTTTCCACAGGACTCCTGCCTCATTAAGTGCATAGACTACATGGTGCCTTACAAATTAGTTTATAGAAAGGCTGGGGGCACACATTGGAAAATGCAGATAAAACAATATATTGATTCAATGCTTCTTAATTCAGCATTAACTCATTTCATTTCATTGCCTTTTTGAGTGTTAAGAACTTGGAATGGACTGTTTGAAGGATGAGAGGCATAGCGGATGCTGGGAGTCCATGAGGGAGAGTGAAGGCTGAGGGGGAGTGAGGGACACACAGAAAGATCTGGGTAGCCAGAGGAAATGAGTCTTTTAAAGATGGCCATAACCAAGCCATCTCTCATTAGAGAAGGAATGGTCGGCAGTGTTTTCAGAAAGCAATTAATTACACCTTTGGATGCCAACCCACCTTAATGCAGGTGAGAGAGAAAATGGGGGAAGAGGGCTGAACAGAACATCTATAACTAAAGCTCAAACCATACTCTCTCACCTGCTTCTGTATTTCAGTGCAAGCTCAGATCAGGTAATCAAGGCTCACACATATTCAATGTAAGGGGTTTTGCCCAGTACTTACTGTTGTAAGGGTCTAAATGAAATGAATGAGTTCTCTCCTGACAGCTAGCTAGGTGTGCAAGAGACATCCAGAACAAAATTATATTTATATGAACAAGCTCAGTCTGCTTAAATATCCAGCAGATAGAGTGCTGTTGCTCACAACTGTCAACTTTGGCTGGTGTTGAGTTACAAATCACTTTAGTACAGGTTGAACCTCTCTAGTCCAGCACCCTTGGGACCTGAGTAGTTCCAAATGAGAGACTTTTCTGGACCACGGTCCGTCAATATTGTCTCGCAGCATGACCAACACTTCCTCTGCTTACTGGGCTGTTAGAGAACATTTCGGGGAAAATTAGAGCTAAATAACAACAAAGAACACTGTCAAGCACACCCAGCTAAAAGATAAAAATCTTTTAGCCCTGCCTGCTAAAAGATAAAAATCACAGACAGCTGAAACTTTGTGAGATGGGGCAGCGTTTCTGCCCAGCCTGCAAAGAGACTAAAGTTACTAAGAGACTGATGTGCAGAGGTCACAGCAGAGAAGCAGGTGGTAGCAGAAGGTGACTGACAGTCGGCTGGCAAACGAGTGGCTGGGTGGTGAGCGAGTGCCTGAGCAGCAGAACAAATAAGATGCCTCTTTACACCCTGCTCCACCCAATGTGGGAAGTGAACTCTGTGGCTGAACCTCTGAACTCTAGCTCTGCACTGGCCAAGCAACGCTGACCAGCAACTGTGAGTGGGGTGCAGAGTGGGTCAGGCATGTGAAAGGGGTTGGGTGACTGGAATTAAGAACCTGAGAGGAAAAGGACACCCCCCAGTCTACTTGGGGATGGTTCTTGTGCTCATGGTTTATGTTTATGAACCTTCTTAATTTGGTATTTTCTGAAATTAATGCCAAGTGACTCCCCTTCTTTTATTAAAAGTTCTTTCCCACACTTGGACTCTGTGCTTGCGAGTGGGGAAGGATTGACTCTCTATAGTGCCTGGCTGTTGTGTGTGAATTTTACAGGTTACTAGGTGGGGGCCTGAATCAGTTTTGTGTTGTATCGATGGAAAGGAAACCCTCTATTCTGCACCCGGCCCTGGCTGCTGCTGGCTCCACCTGGCAGAAGGGTTACGCTAACATGGCTTGTGAGTCAAGATCTTGCCAAAGTACGGCTCCAAAGGATTGGCATGACAACAGGTGCAACTCAGCTCTTCATCTGTGGCTGCTGGTGTCATCAGAAGGTTGGTAGATGATGTGGACACAGGAAAGGGCCTTGCAGAGCCAGTTTACAGAACTAGGTACAGGTCTTAGGAGAAATGCTCAGCAAACATAGCTCCACTGAAGTCAGTGGAGTGCACTGATTTATACCAGCTGAGGAGCTGCTCCCTTAATGTATCTCATTCTGAAAAAGGTAAGCACCAGAGTCGCGCTGTCCCTCTCCACCTGCCTCTGAGGGGTCACTGCTAGTTTAAAGTGAGTTTTCATTTGAAATGTGACAGCAATCCCCAAATAAGTCTTAAGAACATAAAAACGACTGTACTGTGTCATACCAAAGTTCATCTAGCCCAGTATCCTGTCTTCCCACAGTGGCCAATGCCAGATGCCCCAGGAGTGAACAGAACAGGTAATCATCGAGCGATCCCTCTCCTGTCATCCATTCCCAGCTTCTGGCAAACAGAGGCTAGGAACACCATTTCAACCCATCCTGGCAAATAAATATTGATGCACTAATCTCCATGAATTTAGCTAAGTCTTTTTTGGGCCCTGTTAAAGTCCTGGTCTTCACCACATCCTCTGGCAAGGCATTCCACAGGTAGACTGTGCGCTGCATGAAGAAAAACTTCCTTTTGTTTGTTTTAAACCTGCTACCTATTAATTTCATTTGGTGACCCCTAGTTCTTATGTTATGGAAACAAGTAAATAACTTTTCTCTATTCATTTTCTGTATACCTGTCCTGATTTTACACTCCTCTATCATATTCCCCCCTTAATTGCCTCTCTTCTAAGATGAAAAGTCCCCGTCTTTTTAATCTCTCTTCATATGGCACCCATTTCAAACTCCTAATCATTTGTGTTGCCCTTTTCTGAACCTTTTCCAATGCCAATATATCTTTCCTGAGATGAGGTGATCACATCTGTACACAATATTCAAGATGTGAGCATACCATGGTTTTATATAGAGGCAATAAGATATTTTCTGTCTTATTCTCAATCCCTTTTTAAATGATTCCTAACATTCTGTTTGCTTTTTTGACTGCTGCTGCCCACTGAGTGGATGTTTTCAGAGAACTATCTACAATGACTCCAAGATCTCTCTCTTGAGTGATAATAGCTAAACTATTTCCTATTATTTTGTATGTGTAGTTGGGATTATTTTTTCCAATGTGCATTACTCTGCATTTATCAAAGCTAAAAGAGAAGTGGTTAGAATCTCAACAAAGTGGAATTGATTCCAGACCTCTAACTGTGAGACCTGAAAGGCTCACAAAATCCAGGAACGTCCAACAGGGGATAGTTACCTCATTGTGTGGAAGATCTTGACTGGTGTTTCCTGCCAGGTATCATTGCAGATATTCCTGCAAATTAAATCCAAATGTCATGTCAAACATGAAGATCTAAATAACATAAAGGCTTTACACCTAGTCCAATCTCTAGGCATGTTTAAAGATGCAAACCGTACAACAAAGAAACAAATCCAGCAATTTAGCCTCACAATGGAGCAAAACAAACCAGACAAACCAAAAGTTGCTAGAATGCTGTGGTAAATGAAGAAAAGCAGTTTCATATTATTATCTGTCATGCACTGGGAGTGCACTCAATGATATAGCATGATCTCTGCAATAAGGAGCTTACATCCTACATCATCACTGGAATGCCAAAACTAGAGTCGCTAAAAAATAATCGAAAAGAGTTATATGGCAAAACAAATGGGCTATGTTTATACTGGAGCGATTTTGCGCCAGAGCTATGCAAATGAGACTCAGCATGGAATATCGCCGAGCCTCATTTGCATAAGTAACGAGCCACCATTTTTGTGGAAGAGGCTCTGGCGCAAGACGGAGCTGTCTACACTGCCCCTTCTTGCGCAAGAAAAACCCTCTTGCGCAAAGCCGTTATGCCTGAAAATAATCAGCATAACGGCTTTGCGCAAGAGGGTTTTTCTTGCGCAAGAAGGGGCAGTGTAGACAGCTCCGTCTTGCGCAAGAGCCTCTTCCGCAAAAATGGTGGCTCATTACTTATGCAAATGAGGCTCGGCGATATTCCACGCTGAGCCTCATTTGCATAGCTCTGGCTCAAGATCGTGCCAGTATAGACACAGCCATGTAGTGCTTTACTTACCAAGCTTGTGAAGACCTCACACTCAACAGTATTTCTCTTTGTCTCTGTATTACGTGATAACGCTTCCACATCTGTGCTTCAAAAGCTCCTTTGTTTTTAAATTTCACTCATTTTTATTTAAAAAAATTAAAAAGGAAAAATAGCCCCAAAACAACCCGAAACTGAAAACAAAAAGTTTTGTTTAATCCAAAAAGTTTCTTTTATTTTGCCAGGCGGAAAAAATCAGTTTCAGTTTGAAACCAACTGATTTTTTTTCTTCTGTTCAGACCCAATCTGAAAAATCAGTTATGCAGGCTTGGGAATGTAAATCCATAATTCGGCCAGATACTGAAAACCATGGACTCTGGCTTTATGGCTCATTGTAACAATTGGTCATCATCATCATCATCAACAACAACAATGGGCTCAATGCCCATTGGTGTCCGATGCGTCCCTCACTATTTCCTTCCATCTTTCCCTGTCCAGTGCAGAGTGGCTTAGTTTCTGTAGACTAGCCCTGCACCAATGTACTATATCATCTACCCATTCTCTGTGGGATCTGTCTATCCTATTCGGACCATCCATTATGCTGAATGCCAAGGTCTTAACTTTTCGCTCGTTGTTCATTCTGCAGTTATGCCCGAATAGCTGTAACTTCCATTGTATAACCTGCAGTAGGTTCTTTTTTGGCTGTATCTTCCTATATAATTCCTCATTGATGACCTTCTGCATCCATCCTATTCTCAGGATCTTTCTATAACAACTCCTCTCGAACACCAATATCCTTCTCTTTGAATCTTTCGTTATCACCCATGTCTCACATCCATACTAAATACACATGTTTTCAAGATGCTCAGCTTCATTCCTCAGCTAATTGCTTTACTTTTCCAGATCTTATCCATCGCTTTCAAACTCATTCTTGCTTTCGCTATTCAGGTCACTATTTCCTTCTTACAGTCCAGCTCATAGGTCATGTTGCTCCCCAAATAAGTGAACTTCTCTACATTCTCTAGTTCTATCCCATCTACACTGATCTTACTTCCTAGTTTTTTATCTACAAATACCATTGTCTTCGTTTTATCAATATTCATAATCAGTCCATACTGCTTCCCTTCCTCATTTAGCACCTGCACCATTCTCGCTAGCTTCTCTTCATCTTCCTTGATGCTAACTATATCATCCATGAACCTCAAGCTGTTAATTCTCATCCCATGCACCGATATCCCTTCTATTTCTTTCTTGATCTTGTCCATTGCTCTCTCTAGGTGCACGATAAAGATACTCGGTGATATCGGATCTCCCTGTCTTGTACCTCTACTCATTCTAAACCAACTTCCCAACTCTCCGCATGTTCTCACCGCTGCCTCTGCATTATTGCTGATATCCTTCAACAACCGTATCAGCGTGCTATCTACTCCATATGACTCCAACACTGCCCAAGTCACTTTCTGATCTATACTGTCAAATGCCTTCTGAAAATCAACGAAGCAATTGTAGATGTTGTTCTTTTGCCAAGCTTTCTCCGCTATCAATCTTAGTGCCAATATCTGCTGTATGGTACTTCTATCTTTCCTGAATCCCACTTGTTCATCCAGTAGATATTCTTCTATCTGTGATCTCAATGTCTCCATCAGTATCATCACAAGCACCTTTCCTAGATGACTCATTAAGGCAATCATTCTGTAAGTCTTGCACTCCAATGTGCTTCCTTTCTTGTGTATTGTCACTAGTTCAGATCTTGTCCATTCCTTCGGTGTCTTCCCTTCTTTCCACAATATATTACATAGTTGGTGTATTTCCTGAATCATATTTTCTCTGCCATATTTGATCACCTCTCCTGTGATCTTAACAATTAGTACTGCCCGCTAACCCTCAAATGCTCACTTCATTTTAGGTGCTTCCCACACCATGTGTGACATACACATCCCCCTTATGTGCAACAACCTGTCCCAGCTTGTATTTAGCACAAATACTCTGACTACTTGCCCCAGACCTCAAGAGGAGGTCTGTGAAGCTCAAAAACTTGTCCCTTGCAACAACAGAATTTGGTTCAATAAAAGATATTGCATCACCTACCTTATCTCTCTGATATCCTGGAACCAACACTGAAAACCACGCTGTTGATTCATATTAAGAACCTAAGAATGGCCGTACTGGGTCAGACCAAAGGTCCATCTAGCCCAGTAGCCTGTCTGCTGACAGTGGCCAGCGCCAGGTGCCCCAGAGGGGGTGGACCGAAGACAATGATCAAGTGATTTGTCTCCTGCCATCCTTCTCCAGCCTCTGAAAAACAGAGGTCAGGGACACCGTTTCTATCCCCTGGCTAATAGCCTTTTATGGACCTAACCTCCATGAAATTATCTAGGTTCTCTTTAAACTCTGTTATAGTCCTAGCCTTCACAGCCTCCTCTGGCAAGGAGTTCCACAGGTTGACTATGCACTGTGTGAAGAACTTTCTTTTATTAGTTTTAAACCTGCTACCCATTAATTTCATTTGGTGTCCTCTAGTTCTTCTATTATGGGAACTAATAAATAACTTTTCTTTATTCACCCTCTCCACACCACTCATGATTTTATATACCTCTATCATATCCCCCCTCAGTCTCCTCTTTTCTAAACTGAAAAGTCCCAGTCGCTTTAACCTCTCTTCATATGGGACCCATCCCAAACCCCTAATCATTTTAGTTGCCCTTTTCTGAACCCTTTCTAAGGCCAAAATATCTTTTTTCAGGTGAGGAGACCACATCTGTGCACAGTATTCAAGATGTGGGTGTACCATAGTTTTATACAGAAGCAGTACCATATTCTGTGTCTTATTTTCTATCCCTTTCTTAATAATTCCTAACATCCTATTTGCCTTTTTCACCACTGCTGCACACTGTGTGGAAGTTTTCAGAGAACTATCCACGATAACTCCAAGATCTCTTTCCTGATTTGTCATAGCCAAATTAGCCCACATCATACTGTACGTATAGTTGGCGTTATTTTTTCCAACGTGCATTACATTACACTTATCCACATTAAATTTCATTTGCCATTTTGTTGCCCAATCACTCAGTTTGGTGAGATCTTTTTGGAGTTCCTCACAGTCTGCTTCTGTCTTGACTATCCTAAACAGTTTGGTATCATCTGCAAACTTTACCATCTCACTGTTTACCCGTTTCTCCAGATCATTTATGAATAAGTTGAACAGGATTGGTCCCAAGACTGACCCTTGGGGGACACTACTAGTTACCCATCTCCATTCTGAAAATTTACCATTTATTCCTACCCTTTGCTTCCTGTCTTTTAACCAGTTTTCAATCCATGAAAGGACCTTCCCTCTTATCCCATGGCAACATAATTTACACAAGAGCCTTTGGTGAAGGACCTTGTCAAAGGCTTTCTGAAAATCTAAGTACACTATATCTACTGGATCCCTCTTGTCCGCATGTTTGTTAACCCCTTCAAAGAACTCTAATAGCTTAGTAAGACATGATTTCCCTTTACAGAAACCATGTTGACTTTTGTCCAACAAATTATGTTCTTCTACATGCCTGACAATTTTATTCTTTACTATTTTTTCAACTAATTTGCCCGGTACTGAAGTTAGACTTACCGGTCTGTAATTGCCAGGATCACCTCTAGAGCCCTTTTTAAATATGGGTGTCACATTAGCTACCTTCCAGTCATTAGGTACGGAAGCCGATTTAAAGGATAGGTTACAAATCACAGATAGTAGTTCGGCAATTTCCCATTTGAGTTCTTTTAGAACCCCTGGATGAATGCCATCCGGTCCCGGTGATTTGTTAACATTAAGTTTTTCTATTTGTTCCAAAACCTCCTCTAACGACACTTCAATCCAGGACGGCTCCTCAGATTCATCACCCACAAAGGATGGTGCAGATTTGGGAACCTCCCCAACATCCTCAGCCATGAAGACTGAAGCAAAGAAATCATTTAGTTTCTCCACAATGGCTTTATCGTCCTTGATTGCTCCTTTTATGTCTCGATTGTCTAGGGGACCCACTGGTTTTTTAGCAGGCTTCCTGCTTCTAATGTACTTAAAAAACATTTTGCTATTTCTTGTTGAGTTTTTGGCTAGCTGTTCCTCAAAATCTTTTTTTGCTTTTCTTATTACAGTTTTACACTTGATTTGACAGTGTTTATGTTCCTTTCTATTTATCTCACTAGGATTGGACTTCCACTTCTTGAAAGATGCCTTTTTGTCCCGCACTGCTTCTTTTACATGGTGGTTAAGCCACAATGACTCTTGTTTAGGTCTCTTGCTATGTTTTTTAATTTGGGGTATACATTTAAGTTGGGCCTCTATTATGGTGTCTTTAAAAAGTTTCCATGCAGCTTGCAGGGATTTGGCTCTAGTCACTGTGCCTTTTAATTTCTGTTTAACTAACCTCCTCATTTTTGTGTAATTCCCTTTTTTGAAATTAAATGCCACAGTGCTGGACTGCTGAGGTGTTCTTCCCACCCCAGGAATGTTAAATATTATTATATTATGGTCACTATCCCCAAGCGGTCCTGTAGCGGTTATCTCCTGGACCTGATCCTGCACTCCCCTCAGGACTAAATCGAGAATTGCCTCTCCCCTTGTGGGTTCCTGTACCAGCTGCTCCAAGAAGCAGTCATTTAAGCCATTGAGAAATTTTATCTCTGCTTCTCTTCCTGAGGTGACATGTACCCAGTCAATATGGGGATAATTAAAATCCCCCATTATTATAGAGTTCTTTATTTTGGTAGCCTCTCTAATCTCCCTCAGCATTTCAATGTCAGTATTGCTGTCCTGGTCAGGTGGTCGATAATATATCCCTACTGCTAATTTCTTATTATTGGAGCATGGAATTACTATCCATAGTGATTCTATTGAACATGTTGATTCATTTAAGATTTTTATTTCATTTGATTCGACATTATCTTTCACGTACAGTGCCACTCTGCCACCCACACGGCCTGCTCTATACTTCCGATATATTTTATATTTATATCCCGGTATGATTGTGTACCACAGATTTTCCTCATTCTACCAGGTTTCAGGGATACCTATTATGTCAATCTCCTCCTTTAATAAGAGGTACTCTACTTCACCCATCTTATTAGTCAGACTCCTAGCATTTGTGTGGAAGCACTTTAAAAATTTGCCACTGTTTATTTGTCTGCCCTTCTCTGATGCATTGGATTCCTTTATATGTGGTTGTTTGTCTGCTCTGGCCCATGGTTTGTCCTCTCCCCCCCATCTCTTAGTTTAAAAGTTTTTTAAATCAATGTGAATGTGTAATCTGATGTAACCCCCCCATCCTTTTCAGCAGTACTCCTACCTACCCAATTATTCCACATTTTGTAGTTGAGCATTTGATTTTTTTCTTGATAAGTGCAGTATTTTGCTCTTGTCTTTATTGAATTTCATTGTATTGATTTCAGACTAGTTCTCCAATATGTCCAGGTTGTTCTGAATTCTAATCCAATCCTCAGAAGAGCTAGCAACAAAAGAGGTTCACGGGATCTTGCACAAAAGGGAGGGTTTGCGCAAAATGGACCCGTCTACACTGCTTGTTTTTGTGCAAAAACCTCTTGCGCAAAAAGCATTGGCAGAGAATATGCAAATGACAGCATGACAAATGCTAATGAGCATTTCATTAGCATACTCTCTGCCGGCAAAAGGCTGAAGTGTAGACGTAGCCTCTGAGGTAACTAATGCTGTTAGCCACACTGTGACAGCCCCTCGCATGTCACTTGGATTGCACAGGGCATGACAGAAGAGTCTGCTCCCTTGCTCATTTTTCTGCCCAGCTAGATTAAGACAACACTGGGGATTCTATTGCACCTCTCAGACCTGGGATTTTGCACCACTGATTTGAGTTTCTGTAGATATTCAGCGCCTCCTTCAATTTTTCCCACCCATGTGCAGAATGAATTGTGTCATGTGCACCAATATGGAGATGATGCGTGACACATAACTTTTTTATTGGTGCCTACAAAATTCATGTGGTGGGGGTTGGAACAAAGGGTTCAGCATATAGGAGGGGGTTCAGAGTGAGCAGAGGGTTGGGATGAGGGCTCTGGGGTAGGGCCATGGATGAGGAGCTCAGGGGCAGGGTAGAAGGGTTGGGGTGCAGTGTTGTGAGGTTTCTGGCTGGGGATACAGGCTCTGGGGTAGGGCCAAGAATGAGGGGCTCAGGCTAGGGCAGAGGGTTGGGGTGCAGAGGGTTGGGGTACAGGTGGGGCAACTGCAGGGAAAGGATTCCCCTAGCTCTCTCTCTCCACAGCAACACTTGGTTTCTGGGGGGAAAAGAGACACCTCTTTCTGCCAAAGCAGCTCTGGGTCTGGGGCCACAGAATAAGCACTTGGCCCCTGGACCTGGCAAGTCTGGACTGGCTCTGTATTGAAGCTGGGGAAGGAGCGCTGCAGCAGGTCTGGGCTCCACAGTAGCTTGAGGTATCATGGCAGGTCCAGGCCATAGCAGAGCTGGAGTGGGGGAGGGACGGGATTCGAGCCAGCTTTTCCCCAACTGCAGCAGATCCATGGACAGATTCCCTGAGCACCTGTGTGGTGCTAACTGGCTGGTCCACACAGCTTGCAGGGAATTTAGGCAATAGCTACCTTAGGAGGGGAGCGATGGAGACTCTTGCTTAGCAAAGCAATCTACTTACCAAAAGTAGCCAAGACTGAAGCACAGCATCACGGTGCAGCCCATCACATGCAAAATGCGCCTTCTAAAACAGTCTTTGACCCATCCTCTTTTCCCTGGAATAAAGGAGATGTGCATGAGACTGGTCCTTTCTGTTCAAAGCAGCATCGGTTGGCTGCCAGCCCCCTTCCTTTAGCCAGGATGTGGGGTAAGGCTAGAGGTGTGGTTACAGCCAGTGGTGGCATAGGTGACACGGGGAAAGTGAATGCATGAGGGGTCACATGCACCCCCCAATGCTGTGCGCAGGGGGGGCGGACCATCAGCCAGCAGGGGAAACTACTGAGGGTGGAACCTGCAGGGGTCCATCCCCCAATGGGCCCAGCTCCCTGTGCTCTTCCCAATGCCTGGGGGAGGGGCAGGACCAACCCACACTCACTGGCAAGAAGCAGAGCAGCCAGGAGATTACAGCGAGTTGGGGCTGTTGCTCCACTTGGCTCACTGCCGCCAGGTGAGTGCTGGGGGCGGGGGAGGGGGAGGAGGGCGATCCTTGCTACTGGCATTGGCCATCTGGCCCCACTCACCCCACATGGGGTGCGGGTGGGGAGAGGGCTGAGCAAGGACAGGGAAGGACAGGGCCTGGGGCAGAGGGGGATTGTCCCAGCCCTTCCCCGGGCTGAGGGGAAGTCACGTGCCCAGTGGTCCCTACCACCCCCATTCACCAGTCACCTCTGCATGGTGGAGGGGAAGGAGGAAATTGGTTCACACCTCCCTAATGCCAGATTCCTTCCAAACATCCAGGTGACTGTAGCCTCGTGAAACAGGCCAGTGGTTCCCAACCTTTTTTGTACCTGGACCAGCAAACTGATTCAGAAACTTTTGGCAGACCAGCACAGAAAAATTTGCATATTCATTATGGTAATTAATTTATTTGAATATGCATTGTGGTGATTAATTTTGAGCAATCACATGTTATTTTACTTTGCGTCTGTACGCACACAATATCTGTCATTGTGTGGATGGGAAGATCAAAATCCTACATTGTAAATTCACTAATTTTTGGAGGGCGGCAAAGCGGTACAGCAGGCAGGGCAGGAGAAAGGGGAGGCTGAGGTCAAGAGGAAGAAGGGAGGGAAAAAAAAGAAAAGAGGGACCAAGCCAGGGAGAGGCTGGGCTGAAAATGGTGGGGCCCTGCTCTGCCACACAGGCCAGCCGCCCCTGGAGCAGCCCCGGCCCCCAGAGGAACCCTGGATCCCAGAAGAGCCTTGCTCCACCATGCAGCCCAGCCACCCCCAGAGCAGCCCCACTCCGACATGCAGGCCAGCTGCCCCCACAGAAGCCCCGGACCCTAGAGGAGCCCTGCTCCACCACAGCCACGTGGCTGCCGTGGAGCAGGAAACAGGGACAGCCTCACCGTGGCCCATGTGGCAGCCACCTGACATGCAGCCCTGTGGCCTCAGCTCCAGCCACAGCACATCTGGCTGCCCGCCACGCCACTCCCTGTACTGCTGCATGGGGAAGTGGGTGGGAGGAGAATTTTTGGGAAATGTGCTCCCCAGTGAGTGGGGCTCATTAGCAGCAAGGGGTGTGGCCTGGCAGGGTGCCAGGGCCCAGCAGGCAGGGGTTAGTGGCACACACCAGTCCATGGACTGGCAGTTGGGAACCGCTAAAATAGGGAGGTACTGCCTTTCACAGCCTGACTTTTAGCGACATGGGTTTGGTTCCCCCTTGTGACAGGGCCCTGCAACCCCGCAATGAAGCCCCTATGGCAAGCGCCCTATCCAGGCGGCGGGGAGGCGCATACCAGCATTGTGCCAGGTGTACGCGCGCCGCGGACCAGCTGGCAGCCTGAGGCGTGGCGGCCACGGCACGGACGCTGTGGGAGGGGTGGAGCTATCCGGTGACATCAGCATGACGTCCCCCGCCGGCGCCGGGCGCGGCGGAAGTTTTAAACGCCGCCCCCAAGCTGTGCAGGAACGGGGGGGATGCAGCGGACAGACAAACGCCGGAGATTGGAGCCTTCGAGCCCGGAGGACGGGCGAGGGCACAAACCCGTGGCTGTGGAAGGCAGGACATTTCAGACACCCGTGGAGCAACGGGGTCCAGAAGGCCGTCCAGAGCAACGAGCGGCTGGCCCACGGAGGGTCGGGTAAGCCAGTAGCAGGGGAGGGGATCCGGAACGGAGAGGAAGTAGCCCAGGGCAGGGTGATATAAGGACCCCAGAGATTGGCAGGTTTCAGCTGGACGCCCCTGCCAGCCGGACCCGGACCAAAACCGGTCCATGTTCTTTAGGGCCCTGGGCTGGGGCCTGGGAGTGAACAAGGGGCATTTCGGACATGTGTCGCCGGGGTCCGGTGAGAAATGTGCGTCACGCGTGGTGGAGATAAGGGTGCAGAGCAAGGTGACCCCAGACTATTCTGTCCACACTCGGACGTCCCGAACTTACCTCGGAAGGGGTAGAGCCCAGGCTGTGTGGACACTGTCGGAGGACAGCGACCCGAACAGAATAGCGCCGCCGCTGCTGGAGCCAATTCCCCAAAACTGACGACGGGTGACGCTGTAGGGGGAGTCAGAATCCCTACACCCCTCCACATGAAGCAGCTGGTAGGAAGGGCTCAGCATCCCCACAAGGACATGTGATCATATTACTCGATGCTAGAATCCATTTTGAATTTTGTACTTTCCCACAGACACGTGGGGGGAATTGAACAAAGGCTCCCTGCCTAGGGTTACCAGGTAGACCCCACCAAAAACCGGACACGCTTGATCATGGGTGGTGGGGTGGGGGGGATGGACTGGCTGGGAGGCGGGCAGGGTGGGAAGCAGAACTGGCATGGGGGGGGTCCAGGGGCTAGCCAGGAGGAAGGGGGGGGATGGGAAGCAGAGCTGGGGGGGGCTGCAGGGCTCGCCAGGAGGAACGGGGGGGGCTGGGAGGAAGGGGGACGGGAAGCGGAGCTGGCGGCGGGGGGAGGGGTGCAGCCACTGACCATAGCCGGAGTCCAAGGGGTCATGCCCCCAGCAGGCACTCCCTCTAGTTGCTAGTAGAAGCCGGGCATGGGCGGGGGCCAGGAGTCACTCCCCCCACCTGGCTTCTGCACGCAACCAGAGGCTCCCAGCTGAGAAGCTGGGCTGCAATTGGCGCTGGGAGCCTCTGGTCGTGTGCAGAAGCCAAGCGGGGGGAGTGGCTGGGAATCCCAGCCCCCCCCTCGCCTCCCGGGCTTTTGCATGCGACCACAGGCTCATAGCGCCAATTGTGTTCCTGCCTCCCAGTCGCTCCCCCGCCCCCCCCCCCCCCCAGGTTTCCGTCCGGCTCCCAGCCAGGAATTCAGAAAATACCGGACATTGCATGTGTCTGGTATTTTCTGAATTTTTCTACCGGACAGAGGGTACAAATACCGGACTGTCCGGTAGAAAACCGGACACCTGGCAACCTTATCCCTGCCCTAGGGAAATTCTATATAAGGCAAGGAAAACAAACAATGGATTGTTTTCAGCTGGCTTTATTATCTGCCTTTCCACCCCAAAAGGATACATGAAAACACCTGTAAACAACAGGACTGTGTGATGGGGTGTCTACCCTGCACTGGCCTTTTAAGGCAGGAGGGGGGAACCTCAGGCCTGGGGGGCAGATGCGACCCCCCAGCTTGCCTGGATCCAACCCCTGAGGCTCAGGTTTCCCGCCCCCCTAGCACTGGGGAGTCTGTGCTGGCGCTCCGGCCCCCCCCCCTCCTCCCCGCCATCCCACCGCAGGACTGGAGTACACAGAATCAATTAGCTTGGGCTCCCCTAGATTCTGGTGTGCTAAGGAAACGTGGGGAATGTCTTTCTTTTTCTCAGTCAGGGGCCATGCCAGTGATATGAGAGGTGGTTTGTTTTGGGGTTTTGTTTCTCACTTGTTCATGGCCCCGACTTATTTTTCTGTGGGTCAGCAGCCCCCAACCCAAAAAAGTTTCCCCACTCCTGCTTTAAGGCTACATCTACACTGCAGGCTTATTGTGCAAGAACAGCCGTTCGTGCACAAAAACTTGCGGAGCATTTACACTGCACGTGTGTTCTTGCACAAGTAAATTTACAGTAAAGTGTCAGAACAGAGGGCTTCTTGCGCAAGAGTTATTCCTCTTCCCACGAGGAATAAGCCCTCTTGCGCAAGAAGGCAGTATAGACGGGCAACAGGGGTTTCTTGCGCAAGAAACCCCTATGGCTAAAATGGCCATCAGAGCTTTCTTGTGCAAGAGAGCATCCACACTGCCATGGACACTCTTGCGCAAAAGCACATGGCAGTGTGGACGCGCTCTTGCGCAAGACCTTTTGCACAAAAAGCCTGCAGTGTAGACATACCCTGCGGGTAAAACCCAGCCCCGGTAGAGGGCTGAGCGAAAAGCCCCACAGCTGAGGCAGGTACTAGCTAATTAGGGCCCAACTGAAGGGAGTATAAATAAAGGCTCCAGGAGGAAAGGAGAGACAGATTGACTCTTGCTCTGGTTAGGGAGCAGGAGGGACCTGGCTGCCAGGGAAGCTGAAGGCATCCTGATACAGAGTAGTGCTGGGAAGAGGCAGGCAGGCAGGCAGGCAGGCAGGCAGAGTGGGGGAGCTCAGGCCTGACCTCATTTCCAGGCTGCAGGGCCTGAGAATACTAGGGCTGGGGAAAGGCAGACAGAGCTGGAGAAGTTCTGGCCAGGCAAGCTCCCAGGCTGCAGGACCTGAAGCAAGGCCTGAGTGTACTAAAGCTGCAGAAAAAATTAGGTGTTTGATGTGCAGGAGGGGGCTGCTGGGGAGTATCTAAAAGGGTGTTATAAGGAGGAGGGAGACAAATTGTTCTTCTTGGCCTCTGAGGATAGGACAAGAAGCAATGGGCTTAAACTGCAGGAAAGGAGATTTAGGTTGGGTGTCAGATAGAACTTCCTGCCTGTCAGGATGGTTAAACACTGGAATAAATTACTTAGGGAGGTTGTGGAATCTCCATCACTGGAGATATTTAGGAGCAGGTTAGACAGCTGTCAGGGATGATCTAGACAGTGCTTGGTCCTGCCGTGCGGTCTGAGGATTAGACTCAATGACCTCTTGAGGTACCTTCAGTTCTAGTGTTCTATGATTCTACTCCAAGGTGAGCCCTGCTGTTGGAAAGTGAGTGAAAATTCATAAAATGTCACTGTCACAGGCCCATGATGCTTTATGAAAATTGGCATATGAACATGCATATGTGGACTTCGAAGCTGCTTTAGGTAAAATGCATCATGTAAACAATCATTTTTAAAGTCACAATCTACTGAATGTGTATATTCTATTTCTGTGCATGTATCACTCTCATTGGTGAAGTTAGAAATATGAAGTGTAAGCCTACTTATTGAGCTAAAATTTAGTGGTACTTAAGAATTTAATGGCCTGATGCTCAAGATAATGATCTATGAATGATTTGTTTTTCCTGTTTAGGCTCCCTTTACTATTGGTGCCTCTGACTTTTACTGGGAGGATCCTTTGTGCTGCCATCTAGCCCTAGAGACTACAGCTCCCCTGAGCCCTTGGAAAAAAGGAGGGAACTGTGGCTCTTCCAGATAGGGAGAGAGAGAATTAGGGGAGGCTCCATTTGAAGAGAGGAGCCAGATTGCTGATGTGGAGCCTTTTTCAGGCCAGGAGCTGTTGTGTTGGAGCTAGAGCCTGTTACTGAGAGTCTGCTGGGGCTTGAATTTAGCAGGCTGCTTCAGGGGCTGTTGGTGATTGTCCCTGGATGGGAGAGATTTTGGCTGTGCCTGTGGCTGAGAAGAGCCTGCATAACCCTGCACAGAAGGTAACTGTGGCTTAGTATGTAGCACAGAAAACAAACTGACTCTGGGTTCAAAGAAAGCCAGAGTGATCTGCTCAGTAAACAAGCTGCTGGCATTTGTGGGGCTTGCTCTAGTGCCAGAGGGATTTTGCAGCTGGCTGCCTGCCTGGACTGACACACAACTTGCACAGTGCTGTCTCCACTTCAGCTGCAGACCTTCAAGTGTGCTCACGCAAGGAAGTGAATCCAGAGGAGTGTACACTCTGGGGTGGGATAAATGGTGGCAGTGTAAATGCCAATTAGATAAGTTTCCTTTATTTCTGTGAACTTTGTTAATTGATTTTATTCTCTTTTAGTCTGTTAAGCCCTCTTTCTTTAAGTTGTTAAGTAAAGCTGTGTTAATTCTAATTTAATCAGTTGGATTTATATTATTTAGAATTGTTGTTTTGGAGTTAGATTCAGATTATTACTGGATTAAGTTTATTTCTGGAGGCTCCCAAGGCACTCCATTAAGTGTGTACAGGGCCAGCCAAGTGGAGGCACCGCCATTGTATATTCCTTTAGGAGCAAGGGACTGCAGCAAGGGGGTAGATAGGGAAGCCCCATCTAAACAAGATCACCACTAGGGTACCCAGGATCTCCTTTTATGTTCAAAACATCAGGCACCAAGGCACACAGGTGAGTGTGGCCTGCTCCCAAGTAACCCAGGGAGGAAAGAGGGGATTACACCTGTAAGCCCAAACTGTGGTTGTTCCTAGAAACACATATGACCATGACACCAGGTGCTGGAATTCATCTTGAATCTGGTATTTTATCATGAGGATAGGGAAGATTAAAGAATTCCTGCCCTTGGGAAAGTCTATTTAAGGAATGGAAAGCAACAGCTGTGCAATCTCCTTTTCACTAATAAACAAAGCAAATATTACAAACTTTTTCTGCAACATTTTTATACAGCGTAAGATGGATAGATTTGGGGGTTTGGTCTCTCTTGGGGGCTGTGCTCCTGGATGCTGTCAACAGCTCAATAGCCGAGCCCTCCCAGAGTTGAGCTGGTTCAGCATCTGTGTTGCTCTGTTTGGGGGGGTGTTACCCCAACTCTGTGCCTTGGCTAGGGGAGACCAGAGCTTCTGGCCCAACAGCACAGGGTGGTAGGGCACCCCAGAGGGCAGGTAAGCGGGCTCAGTGGCATGATCAGCACAGTCCCAAGGGAGCTTCTGTGACATCACAATCACGAGTAACAATGAATGTTGGTGGAATTAGTTCAAACCAAAAGGTCCAGCACCACCCAAGGACGGGGTTCAGATCGTGACTAATAAGCAGGGAGGAAGGAACCAGGAAGTAAGAAGTTAAAATCGATGTCAAAACACCAAAAACAGCTGGAGTGAACGGAGCAAGCTTCACTATCCTGCCACCCCCACTACTTCCTGGGCGCCCTGGTTCTAGCGTGAGACTGCAAGATGTCCTGGAGAACTAGATGCAAGGCCCACCTCTACCAGCTTCACATAAACCCTGCACTGCATCTGGAATGGAAGAGGTGGGTTCCTGCTGTCACCCCTCCGATTTGTGTCCTCCTTCCCCACCGGATTGTCACAAGAGGGCATTGCTGCTGCACAGGGTGCAAGCAGGCTCCTGACCGTGTATTATAACCTGCTCAACTCTGGGAGGGCTCGACTGTTGACAGCATCCAGGAGCACAGCCCCAAAAGAGGTTATTACCAGCAACTCAGAAGCAATATATATATACTAGCCAATTAGCCCGTCATAAGACGGGATTTTCAGGTCTCTCCTCAATGTTGGTTTTCTCTCCTGAGCCTCCAGTCTCTCTCTCTCTCTCTCTCTCTCTCTCTCCCTCCTCCTACTGCCTCCCCCCCCCTCTCTTTCTCTTCTCCTCCCCCTCCTGTCTCTCACTCGGGGGAGCGCGCGCCCAGACGGTCGCTTGCGCCACTTGCTCCCATGCGGCAGCCTGGCTGAGCGGTACAGAAGCCAGCTGAGCGCCACAGTGGGAGGCGAAGGGGGACGGTGATGCTCACGGCCAGGGGGCGGGGCCTGGAGCCACTGTCAAGCCACACGTCACCGCCCCGCCCCCCCTTCGCCTCCCACCATGGTGCTCAGCTGACTTCTGTGCTGCTCAGCTGGGCCGCCGCGGAGGAGCAAGCAGCGCAAGCGACCGTTTGGGCCCCGCGCTCCCCATGCAGCAAGGGCTGCCCAGAGGGAACAGCCAGCATGTCAGGCAACAGCACCGCCCAGAGGGAACAGCCAGCATTACAGACTCTCAGACATTGGGTTACTATATATATGTGTGTGTGGTAAGCAATTAAAGAAGCATTAAAAGCAGGTTAAAAGCAATGCTTAAATGGCATAATTAACAGTCTAATTCTTAACCCAATTTAGCAGCCTAATTCTTAACCCAATTGTAGCACGCACACACACACTTACAATTACCAGTCACACTCTGGTGCTGGCCAAACCCCAGGTAATGTTGATGAATTTGGTTGAGGTGGAAGTCCAACATGCACATCACCCCCGTACGCCAAATTGATGGACTGCAACTCGTGGGACAAAATGGTGTGGTATATATCCCCGCGGCGGGGGCGAGTTGCACAGGATGCCGTCCACTGGTTGCACACAGTCCAGGTGGGGTGATGTCCGTTAGTGACACCCCTTCCTCTTACTAGTGTGTTTATGGCTGATCCAGAAGCACCCAGTTTTTGCACCAGCCAATTCTGCTTGCCCCACCATGAGTGATAAACAACGGTCTGTCCTTGATTAGGTTTCTCCCTTGCTACTTCTTATCTTGAAATGCTGCCTCCTCCTGTACAGTTTTTATCTCCTCAGCACAGTCTTTCTTTCACACAGTTCTTCTTCTTGAAATTGTAAACAAGCTCCTAATTCTCCGGGGCATTGGCTTGAACCATAGTATGGCCTCTCTTCAGCTCACTGCTAATTGACTCATGCCAACCATTCACACTATCCATGATTTGTGATAAATGCATCTCTTTGCTTTAGTTTAATAAGTGTTTAGCTTAGCCAGCCAAGATTGCATTTTCTTGCAACAACACTACTGAGCCTCTGACCAGGAAGGCAGTTAAAAGCAATGACTTAAACCCATGTCTCTCAACCTTTCCAGACCACTGAATCAATCCCTTTAAGTCCGATTTGTTCTGTGTACCCCAAATTTCGCCTCACTTAAAAACTACTGGCTTACAGAATCAGACATAATTGTCCTAGCACACTGTCGCTGAAATTGCTTACAGTCTTATTTTACCAAGTAAGTGTAAAATAAGTTGAAAATATTGTACTTTTCAGTGTACAGTACATGGAGCAGTATAAACAAGTCAAAGCTTGAATAACATTTTATTTTCTCTCACTTTGCTAGGGCTTTTGATGCAGCCTGTTGTAAAATAGGCAAATACCTAAGTGAATTGCTGTACCCCCAGAAGACCTCTGTGCAACCCCCAGGGTATGTGTACCCCTGGTTGAGGAACGCAGACCTAAATAGATGGATGATAAAGTCTGACAGATCTCAGAGTAGCTAATAAGATCATAACCTGTGCCAATATTCTCCTGGCAGAGAAGCGGCAAGTGAAAACGAATCCAGAGGTGGCAGCTCCCTTTTCCATTTTTGCTATTCTTTCTCTTCCCTTTTGTTTGTGTTTGTCTTGTTTTGTGTTTAAAGAAACTGTCTCAGACGTTAACAGCAACAGCAGCTCTAGCCTCACCTAACCTACCTTTGTTTCTTCCCCTAAAAAAATGAGTTATTATGATAATTAATATCACCTAAAAAGCTGTTAAAGAGAAGGTTTTCCTTATAAAAACCTCCAACTATAACGCAAGGGAAGAAGGGATATCAGGTAAATGAAAGCCTTAGTAATACAAATATATTCAATGCTTCAACTGATATTCAACTGATTTTCTTATTGTATCTCTAATTATGTATAGATTTTAGAGCAGTGTTTCCCAATTTTATTTGGCCATGGAACCGTTTTAAACTCCAAAGAATGTTGCGGAACCCCTCATAAGAGTCTTATATATGGAGCTGAAAAAGTAGACCACAAATAAGTAAGGATAATAATAAACGAATGCTAAACAAGGTCATGAGATCAACATTTAGTTTAATTGCACATATTTAAAAACAAAAATCACATTTAATGTATACAAAAAATAAAGCTGAAAACCTAATATTCATTATATTGGCAGCTTTCAATGCAAAGAGCGGTTTTTCTTTTTTTCTTTGCAAATTCTTTTTTATATTTGGTTTAATACTAGAAAGTTGGTGGCATATAGCAGGCAATCGCACCTCTGACTGACCACTCACACAGGGCTGATTAGTGACATCATTGTCCCCACTCACTGGCTAAGCTGGCATTACACAGGGACACTTATCATGGCAAACACAAATGAAAATTGTTTTCAATAAAATTCATAAATGCTTAAATATTAATTATTATTTTTAAATCATAAAATGATTGGATAAATGATCCATAAAATGATTACTGTAATGGAATTTTCTCTCAGAACCCTTATTTTCACTTCCAGAACCCTGGGGTTCCATGGAAAACCATTTGGGAAACACTGTTTTAGAGAGTTTGTGTGTCTGTCTGTCTGTCCATCCATCTGTGAGTCTGTCTGTTCAAGAATTCCTCCTAAATGGAAAGAGCTAGGACCCTCTCTCCCCCAAATTTGGTAGGCAGCTTCCTCTTATCCTAATTTAAAGGAAGGGAGGGTAGGGTTGTGCCAGGAATCTACATGTTTTCTCAGAGCATGGAAAGGGAGGGGGCTGATAGGACAGGCAGTAGGCCAGCACTGGCCTGCGGATCTCTGCCCCCCTCAGATAGGCAGGAGGCTGACGCCAGTCCATGAAACCCTCCCTCCACTCCAGGAAGCTAGATGCCATTCCAGGCCCTCCTCCCCTGGGAGGAGCCACCGGTGGGGGGATCCAGCCATCCCAGCCCCAACCCCCCTGCACAAGGAGCTGCCAGCTGAAGGGGCCAGGCAGCTCCCACCCCCAAGTAGCCACCAGGCTGGGGCAGCTAGGCAGCTCATCCCCAGGAAGTGCCTGGGATTTTTGTGTGTGTGATATTTTCCATGAAAATTATTTGTAAAAATACAAAATCAACTCAGACATTGGGGAGAGCAAAATAAAAGTGATTTTTACATCTGGTAGAAAGCCAGTGCCGTATTTTAGATCATGTGCATATAGATAATCTTCCATATTTCCCAAATAGATCAAAAAGTATGAGCCCCATCCTGCATTGACTGAACTTCCATTGTCTTTAGTGGGTCAGGAGTGAGTCCTATATTCATTATATACATAAATGCATATAGGTAAAATGCAGCGGAACAAATTCTCTCCCATTACATTGGTGTGACTTTACTGGGGCTGATATGCAGGGGCTGCTTTCTACTCTCTGTTAATTATTGCATTACTGTAAATGAGAAGAATTTGGCCCCTTAGGAAGGACAAAAATAACTCTCGGTCTACAGTAAATGTATACACTACTTATCGAAAGCATTTACTGCTTCCATTCCTTTGTGGACAAAAAATGAAAGTGGTTGAGAGCAAGGGAAATATGTGGAGAAGAAAGAAAAGAGAAGAGAGAGAGAAAATTGGGAAAGGGATACAGAGAAAGATAGGGGAAGGGAATATAAAAAGAGACTTCCCTCTTCTCTAGACACAGATATGAATTTGATTCAATTTCTGCAAGAAAACAGGACAAATATTGTTCTGGTATAAACTATCCCATCATAAATCAGATCTGCGAGAGTCAGTAGAATTAATCCAGATCTATCTTGGCATAGCCAAGAGCAGGAAATGGACCTAAGTTAACAGTATATTGGTTTGTCTTGTGTATTTAGTATCTGCCACTTTAAAGTTCTTTCTCCGCATTTAAAACATGGTCCCCCTACAAACCCCAGACCTGCTGCATTCTTTCAAAAGCCAAACAAGATTAGACATGACACAGCTCATAGAATGTCTTAAAGGTACCTTGTTCCTTGTTCATCTTGTACCCAATTACTCCCACAGGAATGTGCGTGAGGATGAAGGAACTGGGGATCTTATTGCTGACAGTTGTTGACTGGAGCAGTCTTAAGAAGCTGGGAGCTGCAAGCTCTCTATAGAGGGCAGCAAGCAGCAAAAGCTCTTATTTTATATCCCTATCAATATGAATAGTAATGAGATGGACAGTTTGCAAGCCTATGAGAATCCTGACGTGCTCTGATGCAGTCCAAGCCTCACTCACAGAAACTCTCCCTCCGTCCGTGTAATCCCAGTTAGGAGTAAGCTGCTTGAGTACAGGAACTGTTGCCAGACCTATGGCCTAGAGCCAGCCTAGGAGCACATGGGGAGGTTAACAGGGGCACTCCTTTGAAATTGGCTGAATGGATATTTTTATAGGAACTCAGTAGAAAAAAAAAAAGAGATTTTGTTTAACACGTAGAAAGTATACTGTACTTCCTAAATAGTGAGAGTTGGCAATCCATGTGTGTGACTGCTAAATTTGTCCATGGCTCTAACTGCCCTTCGCCCTCAACGGCTTCCCTGATAAATAGCCTGTGTGCAGTCAGGGGCGGCCTGTCCATATAGGCAAACTAGGCAGTCGCCTAGGGCGCCAAGCTAAATGGGGCGCCAGATGGTGGCGCAATATCATTGAGGGGTTTGGAGATGGGGGTGCCGATTGCATGGTTCACCTCGGGCATCAGTAGCTGGCAGCTAGTCTAGGGCCGCCCCTGTCTGCAGTATGCCTCAGACTTGACTCTTTCTTCCTTTCCTCCCTCCCACCTCCATGGGGGGCTCTAGGTTATTCAGCAGGTTCCCTTATGGTGGGAACATTCTTGTTGGGGAGATCCTCTCTTTGGCTCTAAGGGTATGTCTAGACTACATGCCTCTGCCGACAGAGGCATGTAAATTAGACATACTGACATAGTCAATGAAGCGGGGATTTAAATATCCCCCGCTTCATTAAAATAAAAATGGCCACCCCATTGTGCCAGCTCAGCTGATTGTTGGCACAATGCGGCAGTCAAGACGCAGATCGGTTGACAAGGAAAGCCTTTGTCTACTGATTCCTTATGCCTCGTGTCAGCAGATGCATGTAGTCTAGACATACCCTAAGGTTGCTATGGCAACAAAGACCTGGAACTCTAGTTTCTGTTCTTGGCTTGTTGTTTGACCTTGGTCAAGTCACTTAACTGGTTCCATGACTCAGTATCCCCATCTTTAAAACAGAGCTAAAAATACTCTCATTGAACAGGGTGGCAGAAAAGCTAACATTCAAAGGTCTGTGAAGTGCTTGGACAATATTGTGAGACATGCTGGCATCATGAGATGGAATAAATGTGGCACTTCGCTGCATTTGGAGTCACAACTTAATTATACAAGTAAACACACATCATTTTCCTTTGGTTGAGCAGCACTAGGTTGCGGACACAGCTTCTGCTGCTCACTGGTGGCGGTTTAATTATGTTGATGGGACAGCTCTCTCCCATCGGCATAGAAGAGCTATATGAGAGATCTTACAGCTGTGCAGCTGCATCGTACAGATGTGCTGTGGTAAGCTCTCCAGTACAGACACCCTTAAGCTACATCTAGACAGCAGGGCTATTTTGGGATACCGGAAGTATCCCAAAATAGCTATTCTGCCTCTTTAAAACAAACCCATTATTTCAAAATATTTGGCACGAGGGTTAAGGAACTTATCAGAATAGCACTTTATTTCAAAATTTGGCGCTGTGTAGAAATAAACTATTTCCAAATTACCTCGAAATAAGCAACACAATTTGCATAGCCCAAATAGCATCGCTTATTTTGAGGAAAGGGTGCTGTGTCGACACACCCTTAGATAGTTCTTTGGGACAGAAACTGCCATTTTGATCTGTGTTTGTACAGCATCTAGCACATAATCACTTTCTGTTAGTAGATCCTTGCCTTACGCACCAGCCTCCAGTTCAACTGTGTCTGACCTTTACTAAAATATGCAGCTCCATTAGATGACTAATTTTTGCTGGTCCCTTGGTTGGCCACTAAAGACAGTTTCCCTAGAATAATACTAATGATAATGGGTAATAAATAATCCATGACAGAAAATAAACTACAAGCCTTTAAAAATAGCTGGACAGTTTCCCCTCTGTTCTCCTGGGATCTTTCTGGGCCTGAAAAACAAAACACTCAAACTACACTCACTAGCCACATCACAGAACAGTTTCTCAGTTCTGCCATCCCCAAGCCTTCAACAGTCATGAATTAGCCCTTCCAAAATCATGAGATTTTTAAAATGGTTCATGATTTTTAAACCAGTCAAGGGATCTTTACTTCCTATTTTTGACCATGTAAGAGGCACTCAAATCACATTTTCAAGTCTTTCTCCATAACCATGAGGGCTAGAAATGTACTTTTTTTAAAAGTGAGGTTTTCACATGACTCCAGGGGCTGGTGCTTTAGGGAAAACATCAACATGACACTTGTGCTAAAATGGCAAGGCAGGTTTCTCCTCATTGCCTGCAAAAAGTTTCACAGAATGTTGAGTGCTTTGTGCTTCCACTGACATCATTCTGTGGTAAAGCTCCTATTAACTAACATGGGACTAGAACTAAGCCAATGAGGAGGAATTGAGTAGGATGGAAAAAATCCCTCCTTTTATTCCCTCTCTAATCAGTGCTGGAACCAAGTTATGGTCTCCTGTCAACAGGCTTAGTGTCAACTCCTCCTCTTGTCCAACTGGGTAATACAATAAAATGTATTGTACACGTGTACGCCATCTCTCCTTGTGGCTGTGTGTAACAACTCTCCTCCCTCTCTCTCACTTTCATTTGCTACCAGTTTCTCTTCTCCTTTCCTGCCTGCCTTCTGCCTTTGCTTTTCCCTTTGGTTATTAGTCTCTTCATCCCTCCCCTCTTCCTTTGCCTGCCACTGTCCTCCCCTTTCTCTGCTCATTTATCCCCCAAAATCTGTGCCCCGCCACACCATCACACTTTACACACACACATACACACACACACATTCCCTGCACCCCTCTCTCTACTTCCTCTACTACACCCAGTTCTTATTCCACCGCACACAGTCTGTCTTTAACCTCAGGTTTCTTCATTTCCTTTCTCTTGTGGTATCTTGTCCCCCTGTCCCATTCCTCAGGGTCACTTTCCTCATGTTCCCCCTTACAGAATTCTCCACCTTCATCACACTCCTACATTTGGCCTATCCTGTTCGAGCTTGCGAACAGGAATTGCTAACAGGGAGTTTGGAGAGGGAGTTCTCCAGGTGAAAGAGGAGTAAAAACGGGACCCTTGTGGTAAGTGGCTGTCTGGAGTGTGTGTTTGTGTGTGGGGGAGTTATTTGCTGTGTGCAGAGCTTGTGTTTATCTGTTTGGTTGGTTGGTTTGATTGTTTGATTGCTTGAAGGAGCTTCTAAAAGGTTTGAAATCTAGAAGCCTCTGTTAATTGGCTAAGCCTCAGTCAGGGGGAGGGGCTACCAGAGCTATATAAGCCTGTGACTCAGCGACCAGGGAGCTTGCGAACAGGAATTGCTAACAGGGAGTTTGGAGGGGGAGGTTAGAGGGCACTAGTGACTTCTGGCCTTCTTTAAAACATAACTCTTATCGTAATCTATATTCCAGAGGTTTAAAAAGAATCCCAGTTTATACTTAAACTTGTTCATTAGAAAAATGGAGACAGAAGCCCAGCAGCAGAGTGGGGGCTATCCTGTTTATTGCGTCGAGTGTAACATGTATGATTACCTGCCCTGTGGGCGGGTGGCGTATGTGTGCACCCGTTGCAAGGAGCTCCTGACCCTCAGAGACCGAGTTCGGGCTTTGGAGGCCAGGGTGGCTGAACTGGAGGAGCTAAGGGAGGTAGAGAGATTTGTGGATGAGACTTTCTGGGACACTGTAGTACTGTCCCACCTCCAGTCTGAGAGCCCCAGTGCTCTTAAGGAGGATGAAAGTCTCAAGGGAACAGAGCATTCAATGGGAGCAGAGGGAAACCATCCCGTAGTTGGGACCCTCCTCCCAGAGGATGTTGCGGTATCCTCTCGCACTGAGGATACCTCTGAGGGGGAGGGAAAGCCAGTTCGGAAGAGGCAGGTGTTAGTAGTGGGTGATTCGATCGTTAGAAACATAGATAGTTGGGTTTGTGATGACCGGGAGAACCGTATGGTCACTTGCCTGCCTGGTGCGAAGGTTGCGGATCTCTCGAGGCATCTAGATAGACTTATGTGTAGTGCTGGGGAGGAGCCGGTGGTCGTGGTACATGTAGGTACCAATGACGTAGGGAAGGGTAGGAGAGATGTCCTGGAGGCCAAATTTAGGCTGCTAGGAAAGAGACTGAAATCCAGGACCTCTATGGTGGCGTTCTCGGAAATGCTTCCGGTTCCACGCGCAGGGCCGGGTAGGCAGGCAGAGATTCAGAATCTCAATGCGTGGATGAGACGATGGTGTAGGGAAGAGGGGTTTGGATTTATTAGGAACTGGGGACACTTTTGGGAGAGGGGGAGCCTATACAGGAAGGATGGGCTCCACCTAAACCAGGGTGGAACCAGACTGCTGGCACTAAACATTAAAAAGGCTGTAGAGCAGTTTTTAAACTGAGAGATGGGGGAAAGCCGATTGGTGTGGAGATGCACGTAAATCGGAGGGAGACTACTCTTAGAGGAGAATCCATTGATAGAGATTCTCTAAGCTGTAGTCAGAAAGAGAGGAGGGGAGAGGGCAAACCATGGGCCAGAGCAGACAAACAACCGTGTACAAAGGAATCCAATGCATCAGGGAAGGGCAGACAAATAAGCAGTGGCAAATTTTTAAAGTGCTTCTACACAAATGCTAGGAGTCTGACTAATAAGATGGGTGAACTAGAGTACCTAGTATTAAATGAGGAGGTTGACATAATAGGCATCACTGAAACCTGGTGGAATGAGGAAAATCTGTGGGACACAATCATACCGGGATATAAAATATATCGAAAGGATAGAGCAGGCCGGGTGGGTGGCGGAGTGGCACTGTATGTGAAAGATAATGTAGAATCAAATGAAATAAAAATATTAAATGAATCAACATGTTCAATAGAATCGCTATGGATAGTAATTCCATGCTCCAAAAATAAGAAATTAGCAGTAGGGATATATTACCGACCACCTGACCAGGACAGGGATACTGACATTGAAATGCTGAGGGAGATTAGAGAGGCTACCAAAACAAAGAACTCTATAATAATGGGGGATTTTAATTACCCCCATATTGACTGGATACATGTCACCTCAGGAAGAGAAGCGGAGATAAAATTTCTCAATGGCTTAAATGACTGCTTCTTGGAGCAGCTAGTGCAGGAACCCACAAGGGGAGAGGCAATTCTCGATTTAGTCCTGAGTGGAGCGCAGGAACAGGTCCAGGAAATAACCGTTACAGGACCGCTTGGGAATAGTGACCATAATATAATAACATTCAACATTCCTGTGGTGGGAAGAACACCTCAGCAGACCAGCACCCTGGCATTTAATTTCAAAAAGGGGAATTACACAAAAATGAGGAGGTTAGTTAAACAGAAATTAAAAGGCACAGTGACTAGAGCCAAATCCCTGCAAGCTACATGGAAACTTCTTAAAGACACCATAATAGAGGCCCAACTTAAATGTATACCCCAAATTAAAAAACATAGCAAGAGACCTAAAAAAGAGTCACCGTGGCTTAACCACCATGTAAAAGAAGCAGTGAGGGACAAAAAGGCATCTTTTAAGAAGTGGAAGTCCAATCCTAGTGAGATAAATAGAAAGGAACATAAACACTGTCAAATCAAGTGTAAAAATGTAATAAGAAAAGCAAAAAAAGATTTTGAGGAACAGCTAGCCAAAAACTCAAAAAGAAATAACAAAATGTTTTTTAAGTACATTAGAAGCAGGAAGCCTGCTAAAAAACCTGTGGGTCCCCTAGACGATCGAACTATAAAAGGCGCAATCAAGGACGATAAAGCCATTGCGGAGAAACGAAATGATTTCTTTGCTTCAGTCTTCACGGCTGAGGACGTTGGGGAGATTCCCAAATCTGCACCGTCCTTTGTGGGTAATGAATCTGAGGAACTGTCCCGGATTGAAGTGTCATTAGAGGAGGTTTTGGAACAAATAGAAAAACTTAATGTTAATAAATCTCCGGGACCGGATGGCATTCATCCAAGGGTTCTAAAAGAACTCAAATGGGAAATTGCTGAACTATTATCTGTGGTTTGTAACCTATCCCTTAAATCGGCTTCCGTACCTAATGACTGGAAGGTAGCCAACGTGACACCAATATTTAAAAAGGGCTCTAGAGGCGATCCGGGCAATTACAGACCGGTAAGTCTAACTTCAGTACCGGGCAAATTAGTCGAAACAATAGTAAAGAATAAAATTGTGAAGCATGTAGAAGAACATAATTTGTTGGACAAAAGTCAACATGGGTTTTGTAAAGGGAAATCCTGTCTTACTAATCTATTAGAGTTCTTTGAAGGGGTTAACAAACATGCGGACAAGGGGGATCCAGTAGATATAGTATACTTAGATTTCCAGAAAGCCTTTGACAAGGTCCCTCACCAAAGGCTCTTGTGTAAATTACATGGCCATGGGATAAGAGGAAAGGTCCTTTCTTGGATTGAGAACTGGTTAAAAGACAGGAAACAAAGGGTAGGAATAAATGGTAAATTTTCAGAGTGGAGAGGGGTAACTAGTGGTGTCCCCCAAGGGTCAGTCCTAGGACCAATCCTGTTCAACTTATTCATAAATGATCTGGAGAAAGGGGTAAGCAGTGAGGTGGTAAAGTTTGCGGATGATACCAAACTGTTTAGGATAGTCAAGACAGAAGCAGACTGTAAGGGACTCCAAGAAGATCTCACCAAACTGAGTGATTGGGCAACAAAATGGCAAATGAAATTTAATGTGGATAAGTGTAAAGTAATGCACATTGGGAAAAATAACCCCAACTATACGTACAGTATGATGGGGGCTAATTTGGCTACGACAAATCAGGAAAGAGATCTTGGAGTTATCGTGGACAGTTCTCTGAAAACTTCCACGCAGTGTGCAGCGGCGGTCAAAAAGGCAAATAGGATGCTAGGTATTATTAAGAAAGGGATAGAAAATAAGACCCGGAATATCTTACTGCCCCTGTATAAAACTATGATACGCCCACATCTTGAATACTGTGTACAGATGTGGTCTCCTCACCTCAAAAAAGATATTTTGGCCTTGGAAAGGGTTCAGAAAAGGGCAACTAAATTGATTAGGGGTTTGGAACGGGTCCCATATGAGGAGAGGTTAAAGCGACTGGGACTTTTCAGTTTAGAAAAGAGGAGACTGAGGGGGGATATGATAGAGGTGTATAAAATCATGAGTGGTATGGAGAGGGCCGATAAAGAAAAGTTATTTATTAGTTCCCTAAATAGAAGAACTAGAGGACACCAAATGAAATTAATGGGTAGCAGGTTTAAAACTAATAAAAGAAAGTTCTTCTTCACACAGCGTGTAGTCAGCATGTGGAACTCCTTGCCAGAGGAGGCTGTGAAGGCTAGGACTATAACAGAGTTTAAAGAGAAGCTAGATAATTTCATGGAGGTTAGGTCCATAAAAGGCTATTAGCCAGGGGATAAAATGGTGTCCTTGGCCTCTGTTTGACAGAGGCTGGAGAGGGATGGCAGGAGACAAAGCGCTTGATCATTGTCTTCGGTCCACCCCCTCTGGGGCACCTGGTGCTGGCCACTGTCGGCAGACAGGATACTGGGCTAGATGGACCTTTGGTCTGACCCGGTACGGCCGTTCTTATGTTCTTATGTATAGACCAGGATCTGCAGGGCTCCAGGCTGGCTGCATATGGGCTATTAGTAGGTTGGATATTAGGAAAAACTATTTCACTAGGAAGGTGGGGAAGCACTGGGATGGGTTCCCAAGGGAGGTGGTGGAATCTCCATCTCTAGAGGTTTTTAAGTTCCAGCTTGACAAAGCCCTGGCTGGGATGATTTAATTGAAGTTGGTCCTGCTTTGGGCAGTGTTTAAACTCTATGACCCCCGGAGGTCTCTTCCAACCCTAGGATTCTATGATTCTACAGCCTCTCTCTAAAAACCATGGATTCCCAAACTGGGGTGTATGAAGAAATTCCAGGGGGGGCGCAAGATGACCCAGCTGCCCTTCCCCCGCCCCATCAACCTTCCCCAAGAAAGAGCCTGGTCTGTTCGTCTCTTCAGGCATCCGCCAGAACACACGTCACTCGGACCAGGCCTCACGCTGGCTGGAGTGGCAGTATTCGGGGAGTTTATTTGAAAATGCAGGATTCAGAGTTCCCTCTCCACAGACAGTACTTGCCCATTTAGCAATTTATTCCACAGAGCTTTGGAAACTAGGTGAGCACCAATCCTCTGAAAGAAACTCCCTGGCTGTTATCCCAGTGCTTCATCCACAGTCATGTAAGAGCCCCCTCTTTTCTGTGGTTTGCATTATCCACTGCTGACTAACTTACAATGTGCCACAGTAGGGGAAGAATGTCTAGTGGTTAAAGTGCAGGGGAGGGTATCAAGAGAGCAGGGCTTTATTCTCAGCATTGCCATTGATTCACTGGGTGACCTTTGGCAAGTTTCTCATATGGTCTGTGCCTTGATGACCCCATCTGTAAAATGAGGGTGTTAATACTTGTAGCCCACATTGAGGACATGGGCAGAGAGGCTGAGGCTAAGGCTGTGTCTACACTGGCACGATCTTGCATCAAAGCGGCCGCTCTTGCGCAAAAACTTGCTGCCTGTCTACACTGGCCGCATGTTCTTGCGCAAGTAAACTGACGTTCTAATGTATGAAATCAGGGCTTCTTGCGCCAGAACTCTGACACTCCCGCTCAGGAAGAAGCCTTCTTGTGCAACTGTTCTTGTGCAAGAGGCCAGTGTAGACAGGCAACATGAATTTATTGCGCAAGAAAGCCCTATGGTTAAAATAGCCATCAGAGCTTTCTTGCGCAAGAGAACGTCTACACTGGCATGGATGCTCTTGCGCAAAAGCACATCTCTTGCGCAAAAGCACATGCCAGTGTCGACGCTCTCTTGCACAACTACTTTAACGCAAGAACTCTTGCGCTAAAGAGTTTTTGCGCAAGATCACGCCAGTGTAGATGTAGCCTAAATGAATTAACGACTTTATGTTGCTTTGAGAAGGACGAGGCCAAACGCACACAAATAATGATTATGCGGAGAGAGTTTGCTACTTTGAAACTCATGTGTGGCCTCCTGTCTTCCCTACCCCGGGAGTTGCATAAACACTACTCCAGTAGCCCCCGGAACCTCCAACAGACTGCCCCCATGGGCGGGGTGGGACCTCATGGCACCAGGGTACAGCAGAGTGAGCTGAGAATGGGATCACATAGCCTTCACTTGGTACAGCTCAGCCCCTCTTAGTTTACATTATAGCCTGATTAACTTTTGAACTGTCTTTGCCTGTGTGGTCCCCTCGAGTTCAATATAACCCTATTGGTGGCCCTTTGCCTTTTGCTTCGCTGTCATTGCAGAGGGGCAGAAAGTGGGGAGGGGGGGAGAAGGAGGGGGATAGTGTCACTGCGGAAATAGCCCAGCTGTGCCACAATGGCAGGGCTCTCCTCTCTCACAGTCGGGTTTAATGATTCATTGAGAGGCCAGGCATTTCTCTATCTGAGTTTCAGAATGAAACCATTGCCACTGGGACAAGGCAGCAATCTACCCATGGGAGTTATAATAAATGGAGGGGAGCCAGCAGGCTTTGTCCTGCTTCCCAGAAACAAGAGGAACGGGGCAAATTGATTCAGTCAATGGTAAGGATGTAAAGGCTTGACAGGTAAGCATGCCCTTTACCAGCATGCTTACCTGGTTAATTGGTCAGCCAGTGGGGGACCTGGACGAAGCAGCTCCCCTGCCCATGGCGTGGTGTGGCAGGCTCCGCCTGGCCTGGCCAGAGCAGCCTGTGGTGTGGTGGGCCTGGCTGGGCAGGAGCAGCTTCCTTCCCATGTCCCTACTATGGGCGGGGTCTGCTCCAACCCAGCCAGGCCCACCGCATCATGGGTGGGGGGCTGCTCCAGCCTAGCCAGGCTGGAGCAGCCCCCTGCCTTGGTTAACCAGTTAAACTCTTTATTTGACCAGTTAACCACCTAACCGAGATTTTACATCCCTAGTCAATGGAGAGACACACCTGCCTCAAGGGAGGGGAGGGAGCAATAAATGACACACCTAACGCTCTGCCCAGACCGGCTTCCTGACCTCACCTTGACTTCTCTGCACAGCTTGACCCTCCTGTGCTCTGCCTCAGGAAGTGCTTTCCACCTGCTTGTATTTCCTACAGGACAAAACAATCACACTGCAATCCCGCCTCCCCGCGCTGCACGGTTCTTGCTTTCCCAGTCTGATGCTGGCTCAGCCAGTGACAAAGCACCCGTCCCCCACACCCGGCATCAATGTGCTGTCATCACCTGCCGATGCCTCACACATCAATCCAGTGTATGGACAACTCCCCCCCCATACCTGCTGTCATACCCTGACTCCTTCATAGACTCATAGACTTTAAGGTCAGAAGGGACCATTATGATCATCTAGTCTGACCCCCTGCACAATGCAGGCCACAGAATCTCACCCACCCACTCCTAGAATAATCCTCTCACC
The DNA here is from genome assembly GCA_032595735.1 of Pelochelys cantorii. Lineage (NCBI taxonomy): Eukaryota > Metazoa > Chordata > Testudines > Trionychidae > Pelochelys > Pelochelys cantorii. Next base: position 10,964,648 of record CM064347.1, read on the forward strand.
TATATCTCAGATATTGAAGTCCTTGAAACAATGGTTCAAAGACCCCAAGATGCAGAGAATCCTGCAGCTGTGATCTGTACCCCATGCTACAGAGGAAGGCAAAAAACCTCCAGAGCCTCTGCCAATCTACCCTGGAGGAAAATTCCTTCCCGACCCCAAATATGGCGATCAGCTAAACCCTGAGCATGTGGGCAAGACTCACCAGCTAGACACCCAGAAAGTTCTCTATAGTAACTCCTGTCATCCCTCCATTGACCTATTTACCACTGATAATGAATGGTCAATTAGTTACCAAGATCATGTTATCTCATCAGACCATCCCCTTCATAAACCCATCTAGTTTAATCTTGAAGCCAGATAGATCTTTTGCCCCCACTACTTCCCTTGGAAGGCCATTCCAGAACCTCACTCCTCTAATGGTTAGAAACCTTCGTCTAATCTCAAGTCTAAACTTCCTACTAGCCAGCTTATATCCATTTGTTCTTGTGTCCACATTGGTATTAAGCTTAAATAATTCCTCTCCCTCCCTGGTATTTATCCCTCTAATATATTTAAAGAATGCAATCATGTCCCCCCTCAGCCTTCTTTTGGTTCAGGTAAACAAGCCAAGCTCCTTGAGTCTCCTTTCATAAGACAGGTTTTCCATACCTCGGATCATCCTACTGGCCCTTCTTTGTACCTGTTCTAGTTTGAATTCATCCTTCTTAAACATGGGAGACCAGAACTGCACACAGTATTCCAAATGGGGTCTCACCAATGCCTTGTATAATGGCACTAACACCTCCTTATCCCTACTGGAAATACCTCGCCTAATACATCCCAAGACCGTATTAGCCTTTTTCACGGCCATGTCACAATGGCAGTTCATAGTCATCCTATAATCAACCAGGACTCCGAGGTCCTTCTCCTCCTCCATTACTTCCAACTGATGTGTCCCCAGCTTATAACTAAAATTCTTGTTATTAATCCCTAAATGCATAACCTTACACTTCTCACTATTAAATTTCATCCTATTGCTATCACTCCACAGATCTTCCTGTATGATATCCCAATCCTTTTCTGAATTGGCAATACCTCCCAACTTTGTGTCATCCGCAAATTTTATCAGAACACTTCCACTTTTGGTGCCAAGGTCAGCAATAAAAAGATTAAATAAAATTGGCCCCCAAACTGATCCCTGAGGAACTCTGCTAGTAACCTTCCTCCAATCTGACAGTTCACCTTTCAATATGACCCGCTGTAGTCTCCCCTTTAACCAGTTGCTTATCCACCTCTCAACTTTCATATTAATCCCTATTTTTTCCAATTTAACCAATAATTCCCCATGTGGTACTGTATCAAATGCCTTACTAAAGTCGAGGTAGATTAGATCCACTGCATTTCCTTTATCTAAAAAATCTGTTACTTTCTCAAAAAAGGAGATCAGGTTGGTTTGGCACGATCTACCTTTTGTAAAACCATGTTGTAATTTGTCCCAATTGCCATTAGCCTCAATGTCTCTAACTACTTTCTCCTTCACATTTTTTTCCAAGATCTTGCATACTACAGATGTCAAACAAACATACTACAGATGTCATACTACAGATGTCAAACTAACAGGCCTATAGCTACCCGGGTCGCTTTTTTTTCCTTTCTTAAAAATAGGAACTATATTAGCAATTCTCCAGTCAAATGGTACAACCCCTGAGTTTAGAGATTTATTAAAAATGTTTGCTAATGGACTTGCAACTTCATGTGCCAGTTCCTTTAATATTCTTGGATGAAGATTATCTGGGCCCCCCGATTTACTCCCATTAAGCTGTTCAAGTTTGGCTTTTACCTCGGATATGGTAATATCTACCTCCATATCTTTAGTCTCATTTGTTATGTTACCATTATCCCTAAGCTCTTCATTAGCCTCATTAAAGACTGAAGCAAAGTATTTGTTTAGATATTGGGCCATTCCTAGATTATCCTTAACCTCCACTTCATCCTTAGTAATTAGCGGTCCTACTTCTTCTTTTTTTGTTTTTTTTTTTCCTATTTATATGGCTATTAAATCCTTTTACTATTGGTTTTAATTCCCTTTGCAAGGTCCAACTCTACCTGACTTTTAGCCTTTCTCACTTTGTCCCTACATGCTCTAACCTCAATAAGGTAGCTTTCTTTACTGATCCCTCCCCTCTTCCACTCCTTATATGCTTTCTGCTTTTTCTTAATCACCTCTCTGAGATGCTTGCTCATCCAGCTTGGTCTAACACACCTGCCTATAATTTTTTTCCCTTTTCTTGGGATACAGGCTTCTGACAGCTTCTGCAATTTTAACTTAAAATAATCCCAGGCCTCCTCCACCTCAAGATCCATAATTTCTTTAGTCCAATCAACTTCCCTAACTAATTTCCTTAATTTATTAAAGTTAGCCCTTTTGAAATCAAAAACCCTAGTCTCAGATTTATTTTTGTTTATCCTTCCATTTAATTTGAACTGTATTAGCTCATGATCACTCGAGCCAAGATTGTCCCCTACAACCATTTCATCTATGAGGTCCTCGCTACTCACCAAAACCAAATCTAAAATAGCATCCCCCCTTGTTGGTTCAGCAACTACTTGATGAAGGAATTCATCAGCTATCACATCTAGGAAAATCTGAGCCCTATTATTATTACTAGCACTTGTTCTCCAGTCTATATCTGGAAAGTTGAAATCTCCCATGATTACTCAGTTTCCATGAGTATTTACTTCATTAAAAACATTAAAGAGGTCTCTATCCATATCCAAATTGGATCCTGGTGGTCTATAACACACCCCAAGCACTATCCCCGGGGAGGATCTGATAGTTTTCTTCCCCAATGTGATTTTTGCCCAAACAGACTCTGTCTTCTCCATTCCATCACTTTTTATTTCTTTACAATCTACCTCCTCTTTGATATACAATGCGACTCTACCACCTTTACCCTTATTTCTGTCTTTCCTTAACAGCACATACCCTTCAATACCCGTACTCCAATCATGCCTAGTATTCCACCATGTTTCTGTTATTCCTATAATATCTGGTTTTACTTCCTGGACCAATAGCTCTAGTTCCTCCATTTTGTTACCTAGGCTCCTCGCATTGGTGTACAAACATCTTAATTTTTGCTGTTTGGCCTCACTCACATTCTTTACCCAATTTGGCACGAACGTTGTACCTCCAATATGACCTATTAGACTAGTATCCACCCTACCCTTCCTCATGTACATTCTCCTGCCCACAGCTATATCCTTTCTTACTTCGTTTTCCTCCCTCTCAGTGTTAAAATCTGGCGTAGAGATTACCTGGACATCTCCCAGCCGTCTCCCCCAAATTCCTAGTTTAAAGCTCTCTTAATCAGTTGAGCCAGCCTCCATCCTAGAAGTCTATTTCCCTCCCTACTTAGGTGAAGTCCATCCCGAGAGAACAGTCCTCTGTCCATAAATGCCTCCCAGTGACCATACATCCCAAAGCCCTCCTTATAGCACCACTGCCTAAGCCATCTATTGATCATCATAATCCTGTCACATCTTAGTTGCCCTTCTCTAGGAACAGGCGGAATGCCACTAAAGATCACCTGAGCCTCAATTTCCTTGAGCGTCCTCCCCAGCCTAGCATAGTCTCCCTTAATTCGTTCCAGCAAGAATCTAGCCGTATCATTTGTTCCTACATGAAGGATGATCAATGGATTCCTTCCTGCTCCCTTAATAATCCTCTTCAATCTCAGTTCCACATCCTGTATCTTAGCACCTGGCAGACAGCACACCCTTCTATTCTCTGGATCAGCTCTGGTTACAGGCCTATCTATTCTTCTCAATAAGGAGTCCCCAGTCACGTAGACCTGCCTTTTCCGAGCGACAGTGCGATTCTCTGGTCTATCTCTTGCTTCCTCTGGCTTCAAGTCCTTGCCATTCCTGTTTTCCCTTGTAATCCTCTTTAACCCATCCTGTATCCTCTTGATGCTCATTATTGGTATTGTCTCCATTAACTCTTCCCCTTTATCTATGGGACTAGCCACTCTTCTCTTCTTCCTTACCCTTCCATCTTCATTATCTACCTGCTGTACCCCTTCTTCATTCTCCAACTCCACATACCTGTTCTTGAGCTCTATTTTTCCTTCACTGACCCATCTTTTCCTCTGCCTGGTTCTCTTAGTCACATGCTTCCACTGTCCATTTTCTTCGCCCAGCAGTCCCCCCTCTAAGGCCCTTGATCCTGCTTCCATCTGCATATCTAAACTTTCCCCTTCAGCCACGTCATGCCTTTGCTCCATCATCTGCTCAAACCCCCTTCTAAACTCGACCAGAGTTTCCACCTGCATCTCCAGTCCTCGGATCTTTTCTTCCATCAGCTCTATCAGGTGGCACGTCATGCAAACAAAACTCCTTTCAGGTAACCCCTCCAGAATCATGTACATACCGCAGCTACTACATCCAATCATCCTCCTTGTGTTCGCTACTACTTGGGCCATGGCCACTAGTGCCTCTATGCTTTATCTACTTTCTCACCAAAATCCTATTAGTCCGGTGAACACAAAAACAAACCAAAACACCCCCTCCACAGCAAAAACAAACCCCAAACAAGTCCCAATATCCAAACTCCCTTTACAAACTCCCACTCAAACTCCCCTGTTTACAGCTCTGTTTGCTGGCTCCTGTGCCACTGCAGCTATCCTGTGCCCTGGTCTCTCTGCCCCGACAATGCACAATTCCAAAATGTCTGATCATATGGGAAGGTTGGCAGGGACAAGTCCTGACACATAGGCCCATGTAAGTGTACACATACCTCAAGCAGCTGCCCTGGGATCGTTCCTTGGCCTCCACAACTCCCTCCAGCCTTTGGAAACAAAATGCTGACAGAGACGCCAGAGCAGAAAATTTGGAATTCCTGCTCTAGGCTCTATGTTCAGGAGGGAACAGGCATGGAAGAGCTAACCTTAGGGGAGCATCCCCTAGAACAGGGCTACTCAACTTTGGAAGCCCCAGGGACCACAATGATACTCACGGCACATGCCAAGGGCGGCAACTTAAGTGTGGTTGCATACACATACAAATTATATATGCAAATATATGCAACTAGCTTCTTTCACACTGACAGGCATGAATGCAAAGATTAAGATAAGACTATACAACATGCAGGCCCCATTTAAGTCAGTTTTGCTGATATTAACAAAATGCAATATTTACCCGATTTCCACCCATATGACAGCACTTTTAATAAGCAATGACAGTCCAGGAATGTAACTACTAAAACACGTATCAACAGAAGACCGTTATATTGACTTGCCATTTTAGAGCATGTTCCCAGTGGAGGCCATGTTCAAAGGATCCCACCTTTACGTGTTGAGCCCCATGGAAACCCAAGCTGCATCACAGGCCGCAAACAAACAGGCCGTGGGCCGCATGCAGATCATGGGCCACGTGTTGAGTACCCTGCTCTAGAATATTATCAGGTTGCTTCTGTTGCTTCAGAATTTCAGTAATTCGCAGCTCTTTGTACACCATAGTCCTTTGCCTGCCTAAGTGTCTCACAAGCAGCAATAAATTTAGCCTTCTGCCCAAGATAGGCTGTATCCAGAAACATGCACACAGCTAGACTCCAACACCCCATGCAGAGGTTTCAAACCCCTTCAGTTGAGCCATAGGCTCATGATTCTGTCATAACTGTGTTTTTGCCTCCAGGCCTAAAGAAAAGTTTTTTGTTTTTTTTTAAACTTCTGTTCTATTCAGGTTCTTATGAGCAACCTCCTCACGGAGCACTTTCCAGGGCATTCAGTGACAACATAAAGTATACTGACCTAGACTCACTCACCCTTGATAACTGGTAGGGTTGCCAGGTGTCTGGTTTTACCCGGACAGTCCGGTATTTGCAGCCTCCATCTGGTAAAAAAAACAACAGAAAATATTGGAAATGTCCGGTATTTTTTGTTTTTCTTGGATGGAAGGCCGGTGGGGACATTCGTCTGGCGGGGGGAGCGTGGGGATTTAAAGGTGTGGGCACTCTTTTTTTTATGATTATTATTTTTGCTCAACCAATTTTTTTCCTGCCATGTTCGGTATTTTTTCTGAAAGTATCTGGCAACTCTAGTAACTGGACGTGTCCATACCACCACCCAAAGCCAAAACCATTCAAAAGAAATGACTGACGGCCGGGTTGCACAACACCTTTCAGGCAGGTGCCCCCTCTGGGGAGGTGCTCAGTGGCTATAAAACAGCACACTGCCACACGACACAATTATTATTAGGAGGCGAAGAGAAGCTTAGTTTTAGTCAGTGGAAACTACCTGCAGTTTAGAGAGGCACAATGTAGCTATTTACATTGGTATCTGTCCAGAAAATCAGAGATAACAGTCCAACTTTGGTGAAAAGTGCCGTGAGATATTGTAATGGTTGCAAGAGGCCAGAGTGGTGCACGTCACTATGAATTTGTGATGCCTTTGTTTTCCATGTGCGATACCACATAGGGGAATTTTACATGTCCTATAACTTTATATAGCTAAGCACTCTCTCTGGGAGTGCAGTTCAGCAGCCATTTTGATCTCACAGCTGCAGTCTGTTAAACAGGGGAGAAACACGGTGTTCTCCCCAAGAGACTTAACTTTTGTTCTTTCTCTTTCTGTTTTGCTTTAAAAGATGCTGTTGTTTGTTCAGCCATCACACTTCTCTCGGAAGATTTTCATCTTTGCTTGTAACAAGTATCAGATAAGGTAACTAGAATGGAAAGAAAATAGAGGAAAAATATTTTTCCTCTTTTGCGTTTCTGTGATTTGCGTAGAAAAGTTTCCCTCTTTTCGTAGGACAGCCACCTAGCTTTTAAAGTGGAGAATGAAACCTTGCTGTCAGGCTTCCATGGACTGAGAAGTGAAAAGCTGACGTGATCTAGGAGCATGCTGAGCATAGAGTGAGTGAGTCCAAAGCCTGGCAAGATTCAAACAGAGTCGGCTGCGGAGGTGCTTCGCAACAGAGAGGAGAATGTTACATGGTCTAGTGGTTGGACAAGGAGTCAGGAACCGCTGAGTTTAGTCCTGATTCTGACATTGATTTGGTATATGACCTTAGGCGAGTCAGTTTGACCCAAATTCACCCATGTGGCAGCGCAGGGACCAAGGTTGCAAACTTGCATAGAATTTTAAACACCCTTCTGCCATAGTACCAATCCACACACAAGATCACTGTCTTTCACAGGAAAATCAGAAAGGAAAACTAACGTGAGAATCAGAAAGTGCCACTGTCCAGCCCCCAAACTGAGTAAAATGCAACTTCAACAGCAGCAATGATGAAAAGCAATTTAGAAATATAAAGTCATTTTAATACTCCCTGGTATTGTTAGCAACACAAACAAAAAATACTCCTGCCTCTTTAACTGGCACATAAAAAGGTTTCCACTGTGCATTGTTTTTACTGTGCATTGTTTTAGAAAGGGATGTTATTCTGGATGCCTTTCAATTGCACACAAGACTTTTTTTTAGGTCCTTCCAAACAACACTGGGACTCCAGTGGCAGAGGAGCGAATTTTCCTCTGACTTACGCTGGGGTAAACATGGAGTAATGCCGCTGATGTTGCATCAGTGTCACTGGTGTCAGTGCCCTCAACTTCCCCGCAGTGTTGCCAACTCTTGTGGTTTTAACTATGAGCCCTGGTATTTCTGCTGTTTTTTCTGGGGGCGTTCATTAAAAACAGACTGTCTCTCACCCCCAAGGTTGCAGGGGGAAGCTTGAAATTGTGACCCGAGCGCTCCTGAAGGCTTGGGATCCAAATGAAAACTCAACATGTATTTTTCAGCCAGTCTCAGGACTTTGGGGCTTGGCTGATGATTTCTGACAACAAGGAGCTGGCGACACTTCAGATGTTGACCGCGTCCTGGGATTTGCATTGGGAACAAAATGGAGACCAGCTCAAGTGCTAGAATCATCTGGGGGCCAGGCCCACCTCATCTTATGGCCCCCTTCCTTCTCCCTACTGTTTAAATGCACTGGCTCCCAGATCGCGGGCTGCAGCAGCTCCCAGTGGCCACCCTGCAGCGGCCGCCCGGGGCGGGGGCCGTGTTAACCCCCGAAGCGCCGGCCAGCAGCGCCCTTCCCCCCACACTGGATGGCCAAGATAGATTCCTCACTGGGGAACAAGATAAAGTTCTGGGGAGTGATGGGTTGTTGGCTGGTGATGCTTGTGAAACTGCACCTGCACAAGCTGGAAGTGAGTTGTGTGAGGGAGCACAGTGTGAGCAGCCACAATGGGTGGAGGCTGGCAATTTGGCTGCTGGGAGTGGCAGCATGTTGGTGAAAGAAGCTGTCTCAGTCGCTAGCTATGTGCCTGAAATCAGCCAGGGGAGCTGGGACAAGAGAGAGACTGTCTCCAGTTGTCTGTCTGTGTGTGGCAGCACCGTGCCTGCAGGGGAAGGGTTTCTTCCAGATTCTGTGTCTGAGGAAGGTGCCCTCTGCCTGTGATGGCTGAGAGCAGGGCTGTTGTCCCAGAGTTGGGTCTGGATGCAGCTAAAGCTCAGAAAGGGGGTGGCCCTAGGTTTGTGTCTGCTGGGGAGAAGGATGCTGTGACTGGGGTAGATCCAGTCAGTCTTGCCAAGATCCCAGAGATCACACAGTTGTGGCAGTGATGTTTTGCCTGATTCTGGTGTGTTGCTGGGAGATGGGGAAGCGACGCTGTGGGATCAGGGTGACCCCTTAGCCAGTGCACAAGGAGAGAATGAGGGCAAGTTAATTATGGTGCCTACTGACTGTTTGAAAGTTTGCAGCCATCTGGGAAGTTGCAAAGGGAAGGAAAATGTCTCTGACCTTGTATCTTGTGAGTCTGTCTCTTTGCCTGAAAGGGGATTATCTAGGAATCTGCCTGATGGGCCAGAGATGATTCAGAAAGTAAAGGAATTGCAGGAAGTGTTGGTTGTGGCTCAGCAGGGCAATGCTGCTGCAGGGCCAGGGGAAGGTGAACTGTTGCTTAAAGAAACTCATACAGAAGAGAGTCCTCGCGGTTTTAGCAAGCAGTTTATAGTGGCCGAAGAGAGTAAAAGTTCCTTCTTTGGGGAAGAACAGGAGAAAGCTCTGCCTGTAAGAGGCAGCAGTTCATTTCATGAGACACTTGTTTCAGTGCCTGATGGGCAGAATTTATCTAACAGTGACTCCACTGACTTGGATTTAGAAAGATCCAGTGTGGATGGTTGTGAAGAGGTCTCAGAGGAAATGAGAATTGTTTCATATGAGGCAGAAACAGCCAAAGAATTGGAACTGTCTTGTGATAACCAAATAACTGTGTTTGACCAGCTTGCTGGGAAATCAATGTGGTTAGGACAAGATATTTATAAGTTTCTCATGCCAGTGAGGATGGATCCTGTCTCGGGGAGACGCAGACAATCTTGGGAAATGACGCTGAAATCAGAGGATCAGAAGGGTGTCTGGGCTGCTTATTGTTTTTACCCTACTGACTGGAGGGAGAGAGAGGATTCCATGGCCATTGTGAGCAAGGGAGACACACCCAGCCAGCCCTTTGTTTTTGTTAAGCCAGAGGCTTTAGGTTTTGAGCCCATAGGACAAGGGGGAGGGGTGGAACTTGCTTTGGCAAAGGATACTTGCAGTTTGAACCTAAAGGGCCAGAACTACAAGGGTATGGAGCCAAAGATATGGCATGATGGCAGAAAGTGTTGTCAATATACACTTGATATGGAGTTGTTCTTGTTACTGATGTTAACTTTTATAACCAATGTGCTATTGTTACCAAGAATTTTAAAATGTACAATGTGTGTGCTGTCTTGGAAAAAACATTGAACCTGTCAAGAAATGTACCAAATGACAGACTATATGTTACAGGATCTTGTGATGTTGATACTTCATGATTAATGCCTGTAGCTGATCTTGGAACTTCTTACAGAACAAAGAAGATTCCAGCCATATTGTACTGTGTGGAAAGGGAAACTGAGGCACATCACCATTATGTTTCCATGGCTGAGGGTCAAGATGCCTATGCTATGGAGGATGAGAATACCCACATTAACACAATGATAATTGGAGGTCACAGAGCTGGCATGGATAAATTTATTATTTTCTTTAGCTCTGGGCAAGATCACATGACGCACATGGGGATCATGCTGCAAAAGCAGATCTGATTGGCTACGGTTCTTACTAAGTTTTACCTTTGGTTTATAAAACAGTGCAAGGACATGGTTGTCGCTATGACAGACCCTGCAATGAGGAAGCCTATTGTAGGCGAACCTGGTTTTCATACACTTGTCCAGTTATGTACTCTTGTTTTTAATATTGGATTAGAACCCATACTAACACAGAGCCAAAACATGGGGAGGCCTGTGATGCCCTCAGTGATGTTACTGGCATCACTTCCTGCCTCAGTTTTGAGCTGGGGGTGTCACGTTACTGGATTTTAAGGGGATCAGACAGGTCACTGCTGCACCCCAGAGTGGGTGTTTGCCCTAAAGTATGTACAAAGGGGGCCATGTGAGGTGTCAAGTGAAAGCTTGTGTTCTACTGATTCTATATATTCTACTCATGTACTTGTGTGATATCTAGGGGTATGTCTAGACTACATGCCTCTGCCGACAGAGGCATGTAAAATAGTCTATCCGACATAGTCAATGAAGAGGGGATTTAAATATCCCCGGCTTCATTAAAATAAAAATGGCTGCTGCGCTGTGCCGGCTCAGTTGATCATCGGCACAGTGCGCGAGTCAAGACGTGGATCGGGCGACAGGGGAAGCCTTTGTCGACCGCTCCTGTAAACCTCATTCCACAAGGCATAAGGGAGCGGTCGACAAAGGCGTTCCCTGTTGACCGATCCGCGTCTTGACTCGTGCGCTGTGCCAACGATCAGCTGAGCCGGCACAGCGCAGCGGCCATTTTTATTTTAATGAAGCTGGGGATATTTAAATCCCTGCTTCATTGACTATGTCGGGTAGCCTATTTTACATGCCTCTGTTGGCAGAGGCATGTAGTCTAGACATACCCTATATGTGGAGTTATAAATATGTACTCTGTGTTGATGCTGGAAGATTCTCTGTCTGAGACAGAGCAAAGTGCCAGGAGTGTTCAGCTAGAGACTATGCTAATTAGCAAGGCTCTCAGAGAGGCTAATACGCACCTGAGAAATGTGTCTGGGACCTGCAAACCAGCCAGTATCATGATTGCTGACTTGGGACACAAGGATAGGTCACTGGGCCATGTGACCTGCTCCAGCTTGGAAGATATCAGGGATGGATATAAAATGCCATGAGGCAGACTCCATCTTGTCTTCAATTCTGCTCCTGATCCCAGATGCAGCCTTGCAAGGGACAGAGAGCCAGGAAGAATCGTGGTCCCATCCTGATGTAGGATGTACACCAGAGACTTCTAAGATACCAGTTTATAACATCTCTGCTAAGAGCCTGCATTGAGAACTTGGTGATTCGATGCATGTAATGTATTCTCCTTAACAACCTTACTCTCATGCTTTTCTTTCTTTTATTAATAAATCTTTGGATTTTAGATTCTAAAGGATTGGCCCAGCGTGATCTTCTGGGTAAGATCCTGAGTGTAAATTGATTGGGAACTGTGGCTGGTTCTTTGGGACCAGAAAGACCCGTTTGGGGTAGGTGAGATTGGGTTCTATAACCCCTCATCTGTGTGTTAGGCCCAGGGCTGATTGTGGCACAGGGAGAGCTGGGATGTCTGAGGAGTTTTGCTTGGTGTGGCTGGTCTGCGACCTGTTTGGGAAGGTCTCTGGTCAGGGCTATAAGGAGTCCTGAATTTGAGCAATTTGCCCTGAGTGGACGCCCTCAGAAGTGCTCAGACCCGGCCCAGTCTGTCACAGGTGGCCATGGCTCAGGGTCCTCCTCCCCACCCGGGGGTGCCTTGGGCTCCCTGCTGGCCCCAGTGACTCCTTGCTGTGATGGGGACCCCAGTGTTTTGGGGCCCAGCGGGGAACCACTGCCTCTGGCTGCTCGGGCCACCATCTGCCTGGAGCTCCAGCCTCGAAACCCCCCATCCACCACCGCCACAAGATTAGCGTGCCAGCGCCGGCTTCCTGTGGGGGAGGAGGGGAGGAGAAAACCCTGAGAATCAGCTTGTGGAGAAGCGCACACGCTGCTGTGGGGAGGGCCAGAGGGGAGCCAAGAGGCTGGAGAGCAGGCCAGGGCTGGCTGAGGCTGCGGGGAGGGAACAGGGGGCCGAGAGGCTGGGGAGGGAAATGGGCGGCCAGAGAGGAGGCCAGAGCTGGCTGCTATTGGGGATAGGGTTGGGGGGCTGAGAGGCCAGGGGGAGGTCGGGGCTGGCTGCGGCCAGAGGGATAATGAGGGGGCCCAAGAGGCCAGGGAGGGTGCTGGGGATGGAGGCCAGGGTTGGCTGTGGCCAGGGTGGGGGGGCCTGAGAGCCTGGGGGGAGTCCAGGGAGGGAGATGGGGTGGGGGGCAAGAGGCCAGGGCTGTTACCAGGCAGCAAGGCTGGGAACTGAGACACTGGGTCTGGCACGATACCCTCTCCTCCCCTCCCTTTAGCGTCCGGGTCTGGCACAGCCCTCGGCCCTCACCTCCCTGGCAGACAGGGGGAGAGCCGGGCTTGCCTACCTCCCCGCCCCCTAGTCTTCAATAATGATAGAGGGCTGCATCATGCCATCCTCTACACATGGGGAGTAGCATTTTACTACACAAGCAGTCATGCTGAAATCCAGACGCTCACTGAGTGAGGTCCTGCTCGAAGTGAGTTAGGCTGGGGGTAGCAGGCCCAGAGGCCCCAGCTCAGGAAATCATTTCTTTTCAGGACAGCACTTAAGTATGCATTCAAAGCAAACCACGTGTGGGAATGTTGTTCTGAGTCATGGCCAGGATGTGCAGCATTTATATAACCTCATCTGGATCTCAGAACCCATTAGGAAGGAGGTGTATCTGTTTTGTAGGTGGGGACACTGAGGCACAGAAGGGGTTGGTGCCATGGCCAAGGCCATGTGGTGAACCAGTAGAAGAGGTTAGAACTGAACACAGGCGTTTTGACTAATAGTCCAGTGACTGATGCATTGACAGAGACAAGACATGTGCAACTCAAGGCTGTATTTCCATTAACAAGTTCCGGCAACACCATAACCCACAAGAGCAGAGCTTGAGTCATCAAAATGAGTTGCAAGCACAACACACGTCTCTTTGTAAGTAATGTTCTCTCTAATTCTTTCCATCCATATATGGATTTTTTCCATCCAAGTGCAGAATGTTCTCTCTTTTTTTCCATCCATGTGTGGAACAATTCTTTTATGTGCACTGAGGCTTGTGTGAATGTGCACCCCCAACAGAAACACAAAACCAAGCTGTGGGTGCTCTGTTAATCAGCTGGGTGGCATCTGAATTTCTTCTGAGTGGCCGCACTAATGCACCGCTTACAGGGAACACTGTAAGGCCAGCAGATTTCAACCCAACCAACTGACTGTGAGATGCAAGCCCAGTTTACCCACACTTTAGCATTATCACCCCCTCTCTGCCACTCCTTCCTCCCCAGGGGTGCACGGTTGTGGCCTGTGCTTTGCACTGTTGCAACAGGGAGAAGGTAGCCCCCAGGTCTGACCTCCTGGAAGAGCGAATGGCAGTGTTTTTGGACGGTGTCATCAGCCTGTCATGAACAATCATCAGGATTAACTCGCTGCAATGCAAACCCTATTCCCCACTGAGGCCATCTGAGGGAGGATGAGTCACCGTTTAGAAACAGAAGCTGAGCTCCGCACTTAGTCCATTACTATTTATAATTGAGACAGACTTCATGAGTACACAAATCTAAATGGAAGGTGGCAGGAACATGGTCTATTCCAGTGGTTCTCAACCTACTGTGAGTTGTATTCAGTGTGTTCCGTAGGTGGCATCCACACAATATATGTACTCTCTGGATGGGCCTGTGGCAGTCACATGGGCTGCAGCTGTGTGCTGATTGGGCTGCGGTTTGAGAACCATTGATCTATTTGGACAATACTGTGCTGACGGTTGAGAGCAAGGAAGCTTTGATCTGGGCGACTGATGCAAGCTATAGCCTCAAAATAAGACATACTGAAGTCAAGTAGGTGACTTGCATGGAATTAAGACAGAGGAACTGTGATAATCATTACACTACAGAAACAATTAGCCTCATTAGCACCAGGACGACAGTCGACAGACAATTTTTTTCTTTCCTCTCGCCCTTCTTATTCTGAGGGTCCCGCCTTTTTTCCACCCAAGATCATCTCATCTGAAGAAGTGAGTTGTGCCCACAAACGCTCATGAAACTATACATATATTCACCACGGGAGGACTTCTTGGATTTTTTAACTTATTTTTAACGCCAAGGACCTGAGTCTAAATCAGGTGTCAGTATTTAAATACCTTGGGAACTGGTGAGTGGTGATTGAAGAAATCAACAGAGAACTTCCAGCAAGGCTGCAGAGAAGAAGGCTCTTGCACCAGCCGTAGCGGGATGAGGGAAGTCGAGTGCTAGGGGAATGCAATGAACGAGGAGCAGTGTTCCCTGTAAGCTGTGCACTCCTGTGGTCGCTCAGCTGATTAGCAGAGCGCCCACAGCTGGGTTTTGAGTTTCTACTGGTGCACATTCGCACATGCCTTGGTGCACATACAAAATTCATTCCACATATCGATGGAAAAAATCTACACATGGATAGAAAAGATTAGAGGGAGCATTTATGAGGAGGAAAACGGAGTGGCAGAGACAAGCTCTGAGATGGAACTATTCACATCAAACCCTGTCCCCAGCTGGTGTAAACTGTGGTATTTCCCCTAGAGTTACCCTGATCTACACCAGCTGACAATCTGGCACATAGTATTCTACCCACATTTCATGTTAACATTTGCTCTGCGTCAGTTACCACCAGAAGCGGATAAAATACAGCCATTTATATGTGTCCCCTGAAAGCCGGGGGATGGAACAATTGCAGGAAATGACCACTCTTTCCCAGATTGCAGAACATTGACAATGAAAGTTGCTTTCACGGCACCAATCCCACAGCGTGTGCCATGGCACCCAGCCAGCGCTGTTCCTTCAAATACAACATTGCTGCATTGCCCCTCCTGCAAGGGGAAGCTATTTCTAGGTGCGCCATTGTGTATGAATGTCCCTCTCTCGGAGCCCAACGGGAGCACCCCACACCGTCCTCCCCCACTTCCCGAGAGCCTCCCACCCTCCGCTGGAAAAGGGGGTGTGGGCGAAGGAGTCTGGACTGACAGGGCATGGAAAGCGCATGCTCTGGCTGGGATTGGCCTGTGACGTACATGCCACATAAAGCTGGGAAATAAGCGGCGGCGCAGCGCGGAGGAAAGGAAAGGAAATCGGGGCAACCAGCGTGGGAGGAACACTGGAACAATGTGTATTTTGGGGGTGCTAGAACCACTGAACCAAACTATAAACCCTCTATATGGTGGAAACCTCTTTGAACCAGGGGGCCCAGCACCCATGCAGCCAGGCCCTCCAACGCTCCCCACCGGGAGGGTCTGCACCATCTCGCCCCACCCCACACAAACCTGCCATGGAGTCTGTTAATGGATTGTCACATTAGTACCACTGACAGGGGATGGCCTCACAGCTTGTGACCGGATGTGGTCTGTCAGACAGAGCAGATATCACCTAGGCCGTCTCACACGCGCTGTCCCACCCTGACCACATCCAAGTGGGCAGAGAGAGGTGTCTGCCTTGCAGTGGCTTTCCCTGGGGCCTCTAAGGAAAGGCCTGCTCTGAATAAACCAACTGGGCCTACGCCTGGGGAGGCAAAGCCCTGCTGCCTCTAAGAGCACATTACAGACTTCACCAGCGTATGTTTCTGGAGAGGGCGGATGTTACCCTGGTGTGCACATGTGATATAGAAGAGGCTGGTGTGAGGGAACAGCTGGGGAAGCGAGCTGCCTGAGACTGCCCTGGATAGCGAGGTGATTGGGGGTGTGAATGAGGTTTCCATGGCTAAGCAGCACCACACAAATGGGCACAGGCGATCAGGCACCAGGTGTGGCACTAGTCTGCTGGGTCCCTACCTGACTGACACTCACGGGAAGGGCGACCCTCGGCCAGCTTGTCAGAGCAATGAAGACTGACATGCACGCCGCCCTCACTGTGCTTTGCTGGACTGGCACTGCAGTGACCTTGTGCTACTTACTTATTTCCAGTGATAAATGGACTAAAACTCTCATTGCTTCCAACACCTGGGAACAGGGATGTTATCAACAAGGACCACAAGGTGGTGGGTTTGAGTCCTGGTCTATCCCTGGCAGCTCCCCTGTGTCATCTCAGCCAAGCAGCACCCAACTCACTCACCACACAAGTGAGAACACTCCTCAAACCAGGCACCTCCCTCCTCCAAAGCCTCAGCAAAACCATCCTCCCAGGAGGCTGACAAAGCTGAGCTATTTTAGCCTTCAACGCAGGGAGCCCCTCACAGAGGAATCTCTGCCTGCTCTCTGGCAAACAAAGGAGCTAGCTGGGATTATTAATTACATTCCCATTTAATGCCACCGGCCAATGTTTACAGAGTGCTTTGAAGATGAAAAGCACAAAGCTGCATGGGGTTATTCTTGGCATTTGCTGCTGAGTCGGGTTTTGCTGAGTCTTGAAGGGTCTGCACATGCTAAACTCAACACTCTGGTCATCTGAAGAAGTGGGCTGTGCCCACGAAAGCTCATGATACCATCTACATGTTTTGTTAGTCTATAAAGTGCTACCAGACCATTTGTTGTTAAAGAAAACGTGACGTCTGTTAAATGAAATGCACGTCACCAGCTCAGGGAATACAGCACAGCGAGGCAGGAGAATAGACAACAGGCCCGGCTGACAATGGCAATTTTAGGGAAGTTGCCCACCCTTTCTCTGCCACCAGCACAGCCCCACCAGGGCTACAACTCAGGCCCCCCAGTCCTGCTCAGAACAGGGTGAGACACCACTCGAAGCCAGTCTACACCAGGCCTCCCACTGCAGGGGCTGTGCAGGACTAGAGCAGCAGAACATGGGGGTCTAAAATTGTCTGCGTAGATGCAGCCCTCCTGTCCTGCCTCGTGGTGCCCAACTCAGCTCGGAGCCTGGCTGGTGCAAACCTGCAGTAACTGCCTTGGCTAGACAGCACACCCTCTGGATTTACTCCCCTGGAAGCAAGAGCAGAATCTAGTCTGGATCCCTTTTTCTGTGGTTTCTAGTTTCCTCCAGAAAAACAGCTCATCCTTCGTGGGGTGCCAGAGATGGGCTCGGTGCCGCTGTGCTGAAAGCGAGCGGAGGGAGTTTGTTGTTTTGAACGAAAGCCTTCACCAGGAAACAGTCCCACTTTTAGCTTGCAGCTCCGCCCTCCCGATAAGAGCTACCATACAGTGGCAGTGGAAAAGACAGGGCATCGGAGATAAATACAACAATATCTCTGATTCACAACCGGCTGCTACTGACCATCCATCCATCCAAACAGCTTGTGGGCTAGTGAAGCCTACGGATTCATCCAAACAGGCTGAGCAACGGTGCCAGGCGCAGCAGCAAAATGTTTCTGCTCTGTTCACAGGTGTAGAACCAAATTGGGCTTGCACAGCTGCAGACAGGAAGCACTTCATGCTGAAGAGGAGGTCCCGATGGACACACGGGATGTGGGACAGCCTGGGATGTGCAGATCCAAGGCAGATCCAAGACAGCTGTCTACTTCATAAGGCTCTCAGCATCGCAGGGACATTCCCTTTGGGCAGCTGTTAGCAATGAGTGTGGGAGAAAGGTGCTGGGCTGGGAACCCTGGAGAATGAAGTTTATGACCCAAAAGAACCAAGTGGCTGGGGACAAGATACAGCAGTGCTGTCTCTGTGCTCATTTCCTAAAAGAGAAACCTTCCATACTGCACTCTTCCATGAAAGTCTACCAGATTTTATAGATAGGGAAACTGAGGCACAGAACAGGGATGAGACTTCTCCAGGGGTCACCCAGCAGGCCACCAGCAGAAAAGAGCCTAGAACCTTCTACCTGTGTCCCAATCCAATGCTCCATCCTCTAGGAGACACTGCCACCTCCGTGCACCACTTCTCCCTTGTGTAATCACTTTTCGTTAGGGAGGAGGATTAAACCCCAGTAAAAGGGTATGAGAGAGGAAGCCTACCTAGCTAGTGAACATATCGACCGGGGAGTTCACCAGCCCTGAGAACTCCTCCTGGCTCTGCCACTGACTCACCGTAGGAACCTGAGCCTGTCCCTTCCCCCCTCTGAATGACAGCACAACAATATTTCCAGCTAGCAGCCTTGCAGGGGCTGACTAGTTGATGTTTGCACAGTGCTTTGAAGCTGTAAAGTGCTGTAGACACTAAGTCACCAGCTCCTTATCGCTGATCTGAAAGTTCTTTCTGTATGTGCCAGAGAAGAGTGTGAAACCAAAGATACCTAGGGCTGCAGCTGGCTTTCACTCCGAAAGCTCAGCCAGAAAAAGCACTGGATGCAGCGGGGAACAATCTAGCCCTGGGGTAAAATGGACCCTAAATTGTCTTTCCCTCCTAACTCCTGCCTCTCAGCTCTGGAGCCTAGAGCTAAGGTCAAAAGTAGGCATCCAGCTTCCAGAGTGCTGGGAAAAAACATTAAAGAAATAAATCAGCGTGTGAAATACAATTCCAGTAATTAGCCCATTTGAGGGGAGAACATTTTCTAAGATCTTTGAAATCGAGCCTGCTGTGTCGGTAACTGCATCACAGAGATGGAGGGGAACGAAGAGGGACATAATATCTCTGCCTAAGGGGCGGAATTTGGAAAAGCATCCAAGTGACAGAGGGCTCCTGCATCTCTTAAGGCTTGTCTGCACGGGAAAAGTTTTACCGAGTTACACTGATGGAGTTAAACTGCTATAGTTATGGCACTACATCCACCTCGTGGCTACTGCTCTTCTGGTATTGGAATGGCTGTTTTGCTTTCAAAGGGACATAAGCGAAATGGGGGAAGAGGCCTGTTTAAATGGGAATAAGAGTGTCCACACATATAATTTTTCTCTGCAACTGCATTATACAGGGCATAGATACTCCAGTGATCTGGGTTATATAAATGCTAGAGGTTGTGTTGCACGGCACTACATTACAGCAGATTGTATACACTGCATTACCTATGCCCTCCTGCAGCAGGGGGCCAAACCCCTACAATGACACACTGCGCTGTGTGTTACTCCGGGTGCTAGAATGTAACATAATGGGACTCACATACTGCATTCCTCTCTCCTGACCCTGCAGATTCCAACCATCTCTCAGGTTGCGGGTGTTGTGGTTCAGTTGGCAAAGCAGTGTGCTGTACAGTGCCGTTTTATCAAGCATTTACCAATGTGCTAGAGATGCCTCCGAAAGGCTGCGTGCTAGGGACGTTAGCGTGTACACAGTTAACTGATAAGCCTGCTCTTATCGCTGTTCCAGAGACAGTGGGGGGGAGGCAGGAGCCGGTGCATGTGGGGGGCAAGCGACCTTCTCCCCCCCCCACCCCTCCTTGCTTTCCAAAGAGGCAGCAGCACAGGCAGGGCTGGACCAACCCATTCCGGCGCCCCGGGCAGAGAGTTTAATTGCGCCCCGGGTAGGGGGAGGGCGCATGCGTGGCCCTGCCCCTGTGCCGGCGTGTGGGGGAGAGCACATGCGTGGCCCCGCCCCCACCCGGTGCGTGGGAGGGGGCGCACGGAGCTGGCGGCGGCAGGATGCATATGCCCGGCCCGGCCCGGCTACCGCCGCTGGCGCGCAGCCCCAGCGCCCCCTGGGGTGGGCCGAGGCTGGCAGTGCAGGGCCCTGCGGCCACGGGGGAAAGAGCGCTGCTGGCCAGCGTTGCGGGGGTTAACACGGCCCCCGCCCTGGGCGGCCGCTGCAGGGTGGCTGCTGGGAGCTACTGCAGCCCATGATTCGGGAGCCGGGCGTGCAGCGCCTGATGGCAGTTATAAGGGGCCCTTACAGCTGCCATCAGGCGCCCCCCATAGGTTGGCGCCCCGGGCAGCTGCCTGTCTAGCCCATGCCTTAATCCGGCCCTGAGCACAGGGGGGAGATGGGAGCCAGTGCTCCAGGGGAGCCAGCTTAAAAGCCGGCTCCCTGTGAGCAGCAGCTCCTGCAGAGCTGCTTGCATCCCCGTCCCCGCGCTGCTGCCTCCGATAGAGAGGCAGTAGCGCGGAAGTGGGAGAAGAAGGTGAGAGCTGGTACACATGGGACCTCGCACATACTGCCTGCCATGCCACCTCCTGTCCCCTGCACTTCTGCCTTTATATCAGAGGCAACAGCGCAGATGGCAGGAGGGAGGCGGGAGCCAGTGCTTGCGGAGAGCTGGCTGAAACATTTCAGTGGTGACACAAATACACAGATTTTACAATCCCTGCTGTGTGCATTGCTTGCAGCTCCCCATGCGCCGCTTTCCCCTTCACAGATCTGCTTTCACAGCCCTCGAGGTGGGTGGCTTTCGCTGGCAAAGCACTCCAGGTTCTTTAGCAATCCTTCCCGTTTGGCCTTCCTTGCTGTGCAGGGGCGGATTTTGCCATTGTTTCTGCTGAGTGGTGGCAGTGAGAGGCCGAGAGGCGTGTTATCTGAAGCCGGGGTGCGTGGGCCGCAGTCAAGCTTCCTACACAGCTCTGTAACAATATGGTTTTTCTGTAACCAAGATGGAAGGCCTGAAGCCATATTGGCAGCCAAAGCCTTCTTCTGCAGCCTGACTGAAGAGCAGCAGCCATTAGCTGTAAGGCCTGGAGTCACATACTCACATTCCATCTGTTTTGTATTAAAATAGTGTCACACCAAATTGAGAAGGGGATTTTGTCCTGATAGCTCCTTCACTGTCACCAGATAAAGAAATAGATCTCAAGATGGGTAAAGAAAACGTAAGTAACACCATTCTGTCTGGCAAGAAACTGCTTATCAGTAGAGAATGTTGTGGAATCCTCATTCTATGATCATTGTCATTACACTTTCCTATTGTTTGACTGTGTGATCTCTGTCTGGTTTGTAATTGTTCCTGTCTGCTGTATAATTAATTTTGCTAGGTGTAAATCAGTTCAGGTGGTGGGGTATGATTGGTTAGGTGATTTTGTTATGATTGGTTAGTAAAATTATACTAAAATACTTGGTTAAGGTATTGCTAAGCAAGACTCATGTTTCATTATATAAACTGGGGTCCAAGAAGGAGACCAGGAAGAAGATCGGAAGTAACAGAAACAGAAGGATAAAGAAAAGGCTGGAAGAAGGCCAGGAACACCAAGAAGGGGGAAGACCTGGAAAAGAAGAACTCACCTCCGAGACACAGCCTAAGACCGGAGAGACTGATATTGCCTGGCCAACAGGGGAAGTCTACCTGTACCAGGATTGGTGAGCATGACACTGTGTGCTTAAGCATGTGCATTCTGCTTGTTTGGGAATTGTCAATAAATAGAGGATAAGGATATTACTGTGTAAGGCTCTTTCTGTGGCTAAAGATCCTGCCAACGCTCAGGAAGATGCACCCTGAGCCCTAGGAATTGGTTAAGGGTGGGTATGTAAATTAACAGGGTTGCACCTTGAGCCCTAGGAACTGGGAAAAAGTGTGTATCCCTACAGTGTGGAAGGGATAGAGAAATTTGTGTGGGTAACAAATTTGGTGGAGAGAATGCGGGCAGCCTAAGGTCATTTGGACCATATTGATCCAGCCAAACACAGTAACAGCAGAGTACTTGTAGCATTGTGTCAAAGGGTCACATCCTGCTTGGCAGAATGTTCACCCTGAAGCAACAGGTGGGAATGGAAACCAAGCAAAGGGACCAGGAGGGGTGGGTGTTAGCTGAGGAGCCCCCTCTCCTTGCTAAATGGGTAGCAGAACGGGGTCCATGCCCATGGGGACAAGATTCATTCCAGGGGAGGGATGCCCTGGATTCTGCTTTTAAGGGGTTTGAAGTATTCTGTCAGTCAGGGGTTCTCAAACTTTTTGAAACCGTGACCCCCTAAATCCTCATGGAATTTATGTGACCCCCACACAACACTCCTCCTCCACAGCTGACACCCCCTCCCGGCACGCTACGCAGATGTGGGAGGGGAGCGCACTTCCAAAATCCCCGGAAGTGGCGCGAAGGACCCCAGCAGCTGCGACCCCCTGTAAGTTGGGGGGGGGGTCATAACCCACACTTTGAGAAACGCTGCTGTAAGTGCATGAAACTGAGACCAAAGAAAAGGGCTGTGAAAGCAGCAGCAGCCTGGGCACTGTGGAAAACAGTCACCAATCTCTCCAGCCTGGTAGCACTCCAGGAAAGGCAACTGAAGGATTACAAATTTGATTTGGCTATAGTCAAGAACACTCTGGCTCAGTATAAGGCCTCTGAATGTGCCAGTGCAGCCTCTGTATTACAGAATGCAACCGCTCTGCGAGCAAAACCAGGAGATTGTGAGCAGCTAAAGCTCACAGTGGAAAGCCTGAATAGAGAGCTTTCTGCATTGCAAATAAAGCTGGGAGCTGCAAAGACAGCTGTCAGAGCAGTGTAACAGGAAAATAAGGATCGGGCCCAGACAGGCAGTGATCACACAGCCTGCAGGCAGCGAACAGAAAAGCTGGAAAGCACTTTGGGACCCCAGAGAGGCATAGTAGCAGCAATACAGGCAGGGCTGTCCTTAGGGCTGTGCCCTAGGCAGGATTATTAAACTGATGCCCCTATGCCTGACTTGCTCTTCCACCCTTACTCCCTCCCCTTCCCTTCCCTGAGACCCCAGCAGCCAATCCCTTCCCTAAGACTGTACTGCAGGCAGCGCATTCAGCTCCCTCTAGGACCCAGCCCTGCTGTTACATGTGTAACCCTTCCGCCAGTTAGGCCTGGCAGCAACCAGGGCTGGGTTCAATATCTTGGGCTATGTCTACACTGGCGGGTTATTGCGCAAGAATGGCTGTTCTTCCGGAAAGCGTCCACACTGCCCACCCACTCTTGTGCAAGAAGATGTACAGGACGGCATGGTAAGAGAGGGCTTCTTGCGCTAGAGCTATGCTCTTTTTTAACAGGTGGAAGCCCTCTTCTGCAGGAGCTCTTGTTCAAGAGGGCAGTGTGGACACTCGGCAGGGATTTCTTGCACAAGAGAGCATCCACATGGCCATGGATGCTCTTGCGCAAAAGCACAGCTCACACATGGCAGTGTGGATGTTTTCTTGCGCAAGAACTGTCTTGCGCAAGAAGCCACCAGTGTAGACAGAGCCTAGGGGTCCATCTCATACAGAACCGGCTCGAGCCCCCACTCAGTAGCCTGGGAAATTCACACACCCCTGGGCACCTCTGAGAGGCAATGCTTCCCCACTTGCAAGCACAGAACCTGAGTGAAGAAAAACTTTTAATGAAAGTGAGAGAAATCACATGGCATTATCTTGGGAAAATACCACAACACAGTTCACTTACCCAAACTTTCTCCGTACCCCACTTCAGATGCCCCACTTACAGCTCTGTCCAGTCAGTGCAGACCCTGACACATCATCCAGATGACTCCCCTCCTTGAGCCTGAGGCTAGGCCACCTTTGTGCCACTCCTGCAGGGCTACGTCTACACTGGCGGCTTCTTGTGCAAAAACTCTTCCACAAGAGAGCGTCTACACGGCCATGTGCTTTTGCGCAAGAGATGTGCTTTTGCACAAGAGTGTCCATGGCGATGTAGATGCTCTCTTGTGCAAGAAAGCTCTGATGGCCATTTTAACCATAGTGGCTTCTTGCGCAAGAAATTCATGTTGCCTGTCTACACTGGCCTCTTCTGGAAGAGCTCTTGCGCAAGAGGGCTTATTCCTCTTGGGGAGAGGAATAACTCTTCCAGAAGAAGCCCTGTTTTCCAACACTGTACTGTAAATTTACTTCTGGAAGAACACTCATGCAGTGTAGACAGCCGGCAAGTTTTTGCGGAAGAACAGCTGTTCTTGCGCAAGAAGCTGCCAGTGTAGACATAGCCCTGTAGTCCGCTGGCCACTCTCGCCAGCCGCTCCACTGGCTGCAATGGTTCTGGCTCCCAGCCAAACCAGTGATTTCAGCTTTTAGTGATTTCAACTCTTTAGCCATTACCTAGGCTGGCAAAAAATTCCAGCTTCCACTAGACTAGCAAAAAGACTCCTTATGGAGTCTGCTTTAGGTCTGTCCTTAAAACCAGGGGAAGGGGGCACGTTGAGCCAGTCTTTCAGCTCCCACCTGGCAGGCATGCAGCAGGCTGACTCAGCCTTCAAGCCCTTTCCACCCCAACTCAGTTCACTCAACTCTGGCAAGGGGGAGGCTTGTTTCTCTGAGACCTCTTACAATGATGCAAAAGCGGCGAGGAGTCCTGTGGCACCGTATAGACTAACCAAAGTGTTGGAGCATAAGCTTTCGGGGGCAAAGAACCCCTTTGTCAGATGCATGTAGATTCAGACTAACACAATTCAGATTTGCAGATTCAGAGTAACACGGCTACCCCTCTGATACTTCTTACAATGATGGTGTCTCTCCTGTAAGCACTAGTGTCATATTTTACAGTTCCCACATTTAGGGGTAGCATGATTTGTGACCCCCACAACAGCCCCAAATTATTTACAATACACCACATTCCATTCCAACACTGATCCTCCATCAACCCTGGCTGAGTTGGATTTACATAACCACACCTCAGATTCCTTCCCCCTCCTGGCATGAGCTGTATTTACATATCAACGGTTAACAGTTAATTATCTTGGAGAGCTAAACAATTGGGCTACGTCTAGACTGGCATGATTTTGCGCAAATACTTTTAACGGAAAAGTTTTCCATTAAAAGTATTTGCGCAAAAGAGCGTCTAGATTGGCACGGACGCTTTTGCACAAAAGCACTTTTTGCGCAAAAGTGTCCGTGGCCAATCTAGACGCACTTTTGCGCAAGAAAGCCCCCGATCACCATTTTAGCCATCAGGGCTTTTTTGCGCAAAACAAAACTGAGCTGTCTACATTGGCCCTTTTGCGCAAAAGCTTTTGCGCAAAAGGACTTTTGCCCGAACGGGAGCGTCAAAGTATTTGCGCAAGAAGCACTGATTTCTTACATTAGAACGTCAGTGCTCTTGCACAAATTCTAGCGGCCAGTGTAGACAGCTGGCTAGTTTTTCGCAAAAGCGGTTGCTTTTGCGCAAAAACTGGCCAGTCTAGATACAGCCTTGGAGTGAGCACACCCACCCCCCAGGGCAGCTCTCCTTTTAGCTGGCTGATAGCAAGCAGTAGTTTAGCCCCTGCTTACACATGCTCTACTGCTTCCGTCCGTCCCGGCAGAGTGATGCCCCAGAAATACTGGTGCCCTAGGCAACTGACTATTCTGCCTATACCTAAGGATGGCGGAGTACAGGGAAGTGTGAGTGTGGACACTAGGGACACAGACACCTGGAAGGACACTTGGAATAGGACTAATTGGAAGGATCCTGGATGCCTATACCCCCCAAATGCTCTTCCTGAGGGGCCCTATGCCCCTGCACACAGGGAATTGCAGGATTTGAAATTAAAGACACAAGAACTCAATCCTGTGGCTCCAGTGATCACAAGGGTGGTAACAAGTGAAGAACCTGACTCAGATGATACACAACAACAAAGGCAAACCAAGCATAGAATCATAGAACCATAGAGCTGAAAGAGACCTCAGGAGGTCATCAAGTCCAGCCCCCTGCTCTAGGCAGGACCAATCCCAACTAGATCAACCCAGTCAGGGCTTTGTCAAGCCAAGACTTAAACACCTCTAGGGATGGAGACTCCACTACTTCCCTAGGTAACCAATTCCAGTGTTTCACCACTCTCCTAGTGAAATAGTTTTTCCTAATATCCAACCTGGACCTCTCCCACCACAACTTAAGACCATTGCTCCTTGTTCTGCCATCCGTCACTACTGAGAACAGCCTTTCTCCATCCCCTTTGGAAGCTCCCTTCAGGAAGTTGAAGGCTGCTATCAAATCCTCCCTCACTCTTCGCTTCTGCAGACTAAACAGACCCAACTCCCTCAGCCTCTCCTCATAGGTCATATGCTCCAGCCCCCTAATCATTTTGGTTGCCCTCCGCTGGACCCTCTCCAATGCATCCACATCATTTTTGTAGTGGGGGACCCAGAACTGGACACAATACTCCAGATGTGGCCTCACCAGAGCTGAATAAAAGGGAATAATGACATCTCTGGATCTACTGGCAATGCTCCTCTTAATGCAACCTAATATGCCATTAGCCTTCTTGGCTACAAGGGCACACTGTTGACTCATATCCAGCTTCTCATCCACTGTAACCCCCAGGTCCTTTTCTGCAGAACGACTACTTAGCTGGTTGGTCCCCAGCCTGTAACAATGCTTGGGATTCTTCCGTCCCAAGTGCAGGACTCTGCACTTGTCCTTTTTGAACCTCATCAGATTTCTTGTGGCCCAATCCTCCAATTTGTCTAAGTCAATCTGGACTCTATCCCTGCCCTCGAGTGTATCTACCTCTCCCCCTAGCTTAGTGTCATCTACAAACTTGCTGAGGGTGCAATCCATCCCCTCATCCAGGTCATTTATAAAGATATTGAACAAAACCAGTCCTAGAACCGAACCTTGGGGCACTCCGCTAGAAACCTACCGCCATCCTGACATCGAGCCGTTGATCACTACCCGCTGGGCCTGGCCTTCTAGCCAGCTTTCTATCCATCTTACCGCATTCCCTTAACTTGCTGGCAAGAATATTGTGAGAGACCGTATCAAAAGCCTTGCTAAAGTCAAAGTATATCACATCCACTGACTTTCCCATATCCACAGAGCCAGTTACCTCATCATAGAAGCTAATCAGATTGGTCAGGTACGACTTGCCCTTTGTGAATCCATGCTGACTATTCCTAATCACTTTCCTCTCCTCCAAGTGCCTCAAAATGGATTCCTTAAGGATCCCTTCCATGATTTTTCCAGGAACCGAGGTAAGACTGATCTGCCTATAGTTCCCTGGATCATCCTTCTTGCCTTTTTTGAAGATGGGCACTACATTTGCTTTTTTCCAATCATCCGGGATCTCTCCCGATCTCCACGACTTTTCAAAGATAATGGCCAAAGGCTCCTCAATGACATTTGCCAACTCCCTCAGTACCCTCGGATGCATGAAGTCTGGACCCATAGATTTGTGTACGTTTAGCTTTTCTAAATATTTCCGAAGCTGTTCTTTACCCACTAAGGGCTATCCATCTTCATCCCATCTTGCATTAGTTAGAGCATTAGTCTGGGAGCCCACCTTGTCCGTGAATACAGAGGCAAAGAAAGCATTGAGTACTTCAGCTTTCCCCACATCATCTGTCACTAGGTTACCTCCTTCATCCAGTAGGGGCCCCACACCCTCTCTGATCACCTTCTTCTTGTTAACATGCCTGTAGAAACCTTTCTTGTTATCCTTCACATCCTTAGCCAGTCGCAATCCCATTTGTACTTTCTCCTTCCTGATAACCCCCCGGCATTCTCGAGCTATACATTTAAACCCCTCCCTGGTCATTTGTCCAAGTTTCCACTTTTTGTAAGCTTCCTTTTTGTGCTTAAGTTCACCAAGGATTTCCCCAGTAAGCCAGTCCAGTCTCCTACCATGTTTGCCTCTCTTGCTATGCATCGGGATGGTTTCTTTCTGTGCCTTCAATAAGGCTTCTTTAAAATATTGCCAGCTCTCCTGGACTCCTTTCCCTTTCATGTTAGCATCCCAGGGGATTCTGCCCATCAGGTCTCTGAGGGAGTCAAAATCCGCTTTTCTGAAGTCCAAGGTGTGTATTTTACTAGCAAACCATTAGCATCTGCTCAGTTATTGGGACCCCTAGAGAAGGACACATGTCTGGATTGGATGGTGAAGGTGTTGTCCCAGACTGGGTGGAAGCTGGCAGATTATGATGTTCTGGACCAGGCCTGTACTAGTGCCTCTGACTGGGCAGTGATATGCAGTGCTGAGGGGTGGCTAGGTGGAGATGGTATTGCTGGCACTGGATGGGATTGAGTGAAGGAAGTCATGAAGGTAGTGATGTCAGCCAGACAACTGGGGAAATTGTTCCATGTAACAGAACATGGGCCTGGTGACTCCCCAGAACTGTATGGATTCCTCTCGAGAGAGAGAGGAATGCAAATGCAGACACCCGAAATTGCAAATGAAGCGGAGATTTAAATATACTGCGCTTCATTTGCATAATCGCATTATGGTGCTATTGCAAAATAACCCCATTTTTTCTCTCAAAATTGCGCTATTTCAAGAGAAAACCCTTCCCTCGAAATAATCCTTACTCCTCAAAAAATGAGGTTTCAGGGTTATTTCGAGAGAAGGGTTTTCTCTCGAAATAACCCTGTTTTTTCTCTCGAAATAGCACTATTTCGCAATAGCGCCATAACACGATTATGCAAATGAAGCACGGGATATTTAAATCCCCGCTTCATTTTCAATTTCAGGTGTGTGCATTTGCATTCCTCTCTTGAGAGAGGAATGAAGTATAGACATACCCAATGTGATTAAGAAGGAGATATTGGCCATGGCCTCTGGGGTTGTGCCAGTGGTTTGAGGAACTGCCCCTGATTTAGATATATTGGCTTTTAAGACTGAATTGCTCGATGATTTGAATTCAACAATGAAAGTGATTTTAGGACCCATAGATCCAGATAGGGGATACCTGGATATTTTTCGAGCAGCAACAGTTTTTCGAAACACACACGGACAGGCAGGAAAAGCAAATAAGGACAGGAGAATGGAGCCTGTACAGGCAGTAACTTTTGCCAACTATGGGCCCCCAGATCTCCAAGAGGAGCCAGGGGAAAAGGGGCCTGGTGCACAGTGGCATGGGAAAGGAAGAGGACAGAGAAGTGCAATTAGCAGCAGAGGAGCAAGAGGAAGAAATGGGTATCAGGTGCAGAATAGAGGCCATTTGGCTGAGGGTGCAAGAGATGCACTGAGAGCAGAGATATGGAAGAAACTCTTGATGGCTGGAAAGCCAAAAGAGAGATGGAATGGGAAGCCCACAAGTGAGTTACTACAGAGGGTTGCCCAGTTAGAAAGACTGATATTGCCTGGCCAACAGCGAAGTCTACCTGTACCAGGATTGGTGAGCATGACATTGTGTGCTTAGCATGTGTATTCTGCTTGTTTGGGAATGGTCAATAAATAGAGGATAAGAATATTACTGTGTGAGGCTTTTTCTGTGACTAAAGATCCTGCCAATGCGCAGGAAGATGCACCCTGAGCCGGAGGAATTGGTTAAGGGTGGGTGTGTAAATTAAAAGGTTGCACCTTGAGCCCTAGGAACTGGGTAAAGGTGTGTGTCCCTACAGTGTGGAAGGGATAGAGAAATTTGTGCAGGTAACAGCTCTGCCAAGGCTGGGGCAGACGTACAGCCCTATGGTAGGACAGCCCAAGGGATGGGGTCGCAGGGCACAGGTTCAAGAACCTGCCAAGCCACGGTATAAATTTAGACACCAGCAGCCTAAGCCAGACCCCACGGGAATCAACCTGAGTCTTGGCACCATATTCAATGGCCTTATGATGTTATAAAGTGCTACAGTCAGTCCAGCGCTGTATTACAGGTTGAAACTCTCTTAACCGGGACTCTCCGGTCTGGCAACATCTGTACTCCAGCAGGACCACAGATGTTTGAGGACCAGAGAGTCCCAGTGGAGAGCTAGCGCCTGGAAGCCCTGCAGGCTGGTTGGGCAGAGGGAGCCCCATGCACGGTAGTAGGGCTGCCCGGCACAGCAGCAGGAATATGGGCACAGAGGCAGCAGGGCTGCTGGGTGCTGCAGCTGGAGCCCAGTGCAGACAGAGGCAGCAGAGCTGCCAGGTGCTGCAACTGGAGGCTGGTGCGTACGGAGGTGGCGGGCTGCCCAGCAGGACAGTGGGGGCTGACAGGGCAACAGGGGCCAGTGAGAGGGGGGAGCCGGACAGGAGGCCAGCGGTGGGGCCCGGATAGGAGGGGGCTGGTGGCAGGGGGGTCAGAAATGACCTCCCCTAGTCTGGAAAAATCCATCATCCGGGACTGGTCAGGTCCCAAGGGTGCTGGACCAGGAAGGTCCAACCTGTACATGCACTGGACAGCAGTGTGGTCTTGATACATTAGACACAAGCATTCTATGAGGAGAGGAAGCCTGAGCCAGTCAGCTTTGCTCTGCACCAAACGAACACCTTCCAACTGGGGAGCACAAAGCCCTTTGCAGCCCTTAGTGCAGCAGCCCGCACAACCCCCTGGGAGGGAGGGCAAGGTGACTGAGCTGGGGCATCTGAGAGGTAAAACGACCTGCCCATGGTCACACAGCAAGTGGGTGGCAGAACTTGGAACAGAACCCAGTGCGCTCACCCCCCAGGTCTGTGCCCCAATGAGCATCCAGCTCTGTTGTGCACCTGGGTGCTCCCTGCTGGTGAGGGACACGCTCCAATTTCTGCTGCCCGCTTGCTGGGTTCCGGGCACCAGTGAAGGGCCCTGTTCTCAGGGAGAAGGGTTTTCACACGTGTGCTGCACCCCAGCCCATAGAAGGACACTGCACACAGGCTTGGTGTGAAGCTGCTGGGGAGGAGCCTTGTTAACACACATTAGAGGGGCCCCCCGCTGCAGTTACATCTGTTCTAAAACCACACAAAGTGAATCGTCCATCTCCCCCCAGCCTGCGGGAGAGGCGCCTACTGGATGCTGAGCCAGGAGCCAGGCCAAGAGTTCCCAGCAGGGATGGGAGAGGGTCGTGTGACGGAATCGCCAGATAGGCCAAAAGCAGCTGCATACCTGGAGAATGAGGTCTTCTCCTGGCCCAGACAAGCTCCTAATCAGAGCCAGAGGCGCAGGCTACAGCGAGGGGCTCCACCTCTCAGCAGCAGGCAGCCCTTCTTTGCTTCCACCTGAATCTGTCACCCCCCTCGCCTTCTGGGGCCCTGTCCGTCTGTCCTCCCGTGCTCCCATGTAAATCCCTCCATCCTCCAGCCATCCTGGTCAGCTATCTTTTCAATGTCCGAGGCTCTCGGCTGTCCCCCGAAGGCAGTCCACGACTCCCCTTCTTGCCTCTCGATAGTCCTCCTCCTGTCTGTCTGTCCTCTTGCTACCCTGTGTCCATTTGTCCTCAAGTGCTCCTGTCCATGCCCTTCTGTTCTCCTGCATTCCTGTCCTTCCCTCTTGATCGATGGCCTGAATCCTTCTCTCTCCCAAGAGGT
Source organism: Pelochelys cantorii (assembly GCA_032595735.1). Taxonomy (NCBI): domain Eukaryota; kingdom Metazoa; phylum Chordata; order Testudines; family Trionychidae; genus Pelochelys; species Pelochelys cantorii. Next base: position 10,995,654 of record CM064347.1, read on the forward strand.
GCTTGGGACACAATAATGCGCCCAGTGGAATCCTCCTATAATGCAGTGACTCTCAAACTTTTGAACCCGCAGCCCACCCTGCTCGAAGCAGACCTTTCCGCGGACCACCAGCCAAACACTAGTGATAACAAAATGGGTGCAAGAGGGGGTGGGGCTGCAGGGTCTGGATGGGAGGGAGGGTGCAGGAGCGGGCTGAGGGTGGGGAGGTCTGAGTGGGAGGTAGGTGCAGGAATGGGCTGAGAGTGGGGGAGTCTGGATGGGAGGGTGCAGGAGCATGGTGGGGGTGCGGAGTCTGGGTGGGTGGAATGGTGCAGGAGCGGGGTGGGGTGGGGGGGGTCTCAGCGGGAATGGGGTGCGTGAGGATGATGGGGGTGTGGGCCTTGGCATGAGAGGGATGGGGGCGCTTACCTGGCTCTGTGCCTCCCGCTGTTCCCAGGCTCCACCTCCCGCTGCTCCCATTGGCTGTGATTCTGGCCAATGGGAGCAGCAGGCAAAGCCTCCATGCAAGCAGTTTCCTGTGTTGCTGTTGCCCCAGCAGGGGTGAGGGGGAATGGCAGCGCACGGAGCCACTTCCTTCCCCTGTAAGCTGGATTCAGCCCGCGAGCCTTGGGCCCCCCCTCCCCCCGTAGCAGAAAGCTGGCACTGGCATGCCAACCTTGCTGGGGAGGGGAGAGGCTGCGGGGCTGGGGCACCAGCGCAGGCTCCCTGCTGCAGGGAGGGGCAAGCCCTGAGCTGGGCGGGGGGTGAGGGGGAGTCCTGAGCTAGTGGTCCACAGACCACACTTTGAGAACCACTGCTCCAGTGAGAGCCCTTCTTCCCATTGAACAACAAAGTCCTCATCACACTCCAAGCAGAATTGCAATAAACCCCACTGCAGGATACAGCTGCACTGGAAAACTGCAGCACCTTAGACAGCAAGTTACCCAACCCGAGATTAAACACAACGGTGCAGGCAAAGGACACATCAGACTTAACACACACGTCAGGCGCGCACACTTAACGCGCAAGTCAGACCTAGTTTTCAAAAACCAAGAGCTGCAGCATTAGGTGCGAAAATACACCACTAGCCAGTCAGTCCCAATTTGCAGGCATGATCACAACAACGCCGCTCACCAATTAACTGTCCAATTGCACAGACTTTTTCTTTTCTCTATAGCCCTGCGCTTCCCAGATTGGGACAATCAGGCCCAGCAATGATTGTTTTGTCAATCCCATATTATCAAGAGATCTCAAAACACTTTGCAAAAGGAAGGTCAGCAACATCACTCCTGTTTTACAGATGGGGAAACTGAGGCACGGAGACACACCAGCACTTGCCCACAGTAGGGACTGGAATAAAACTCAGGTCTCCTCAATCCCGGTCCAATACCCTACTTACCAGCCCACTCTGCTTCTTACTAGAGGCAGTATGTCTAACCACCCACAGGGTCAAATATCTATTTGCTGTCTATGTTCCTCCATGGCCGCTGTGTCCAGCATCTCTCTCCTCACTGTGGAGCTGGACTCCATTACATGGCTCATTCCCCACAGACGGGGCAGCAGGCAGACAGATCCCTAGATGGGATCATTAAAACGGTATGAGCAGGAGCGCCTCCCTGCCCTCTGCCCAGAGTCTCCGCACACGGCACAGCCGCAGGAAATGCCCCGACCACGAGGCGGTGGAGAACAGGCCGGCAGGAAGGTGCTTACCCCTCCATCCGGAAGGGGTGCACAGCAGCGCTGGACGCTCATGGGGGACAGATGCTCAAAGCTGCGGGTGCCTGAGGTGGGGCTTGCTTTAAGGCCTCCACCAGCCAGCGCGTATCCCCTGAGAGACCCTCCGTCGGGGCGACTGCGTTCTTATGCCATTCCCAGAGCTGCCGAGCAGCATTTCCAGGGCAGCACTGGCCCGCGGCATCCCAGCAGCGCCCGGCGAGGCTAGGGAATGACTCCGTGGGAAGGCCCCTGAATGCCTGAGGATCCCAACACCACGTCTTGGGAGGCAACCAGCTTCACCATGGCACACATATATGGCAGCTTGTGCCAGGGAGGCAGCTTGGCAGGGGTAGAAGCCGAAGCTGCAGGCAATGGCCGGGGAATGGGAGCCAATGCACAATCAAAACTCCAGCGCATTAATCAGAAGGAGCTGATCTCTCTCGCTCACACACCACTGGTCTGGTTTACTGTCAAGGCTTTTTCCTCACTCTGGCACGATAAATGCAGAAGTGGGGGGCCTATAAAAGTACCCGAAAACCTTATCTTTCCAAGCTTTTTTATAAAGCTTCCCCCCAAAATCTTAAAAACCTAGATTTTGGGGATAAAAATCCACTGCCACTGCCAAGTTATGATAAGGAAAGCAGGGAAGAGACCACTTGGGAAGTCTCAGCCCTGAAGTAAAACCAGGACACACACACACACACAAAAAAATAACCGATACCAGGTTAATAAAGAAAGAGAAAGAACTTTTATTATCACCACAATACTCCTGTTACAAGCATAATGTCTAGATGGAAAAGTCACCAATTTATAAACTCATGGGGAATTCCACCATCGGACAAAACTTAGTTACAAAGGAGAGAAAAACCCATTTTTAAATGCACAGACATCAGATTCCCATTCCCAAACCATAAAACAATAAAACCTAACAGATTTATCTAACCTTTACCCCACTTATAGATAGTGAAGAGTCTTTTCTTGGTGAGAGAGAGAGACATGTCTGTCTCCCGCAGTATCTGGAGAGAAACTGCCCAGGGACAAAGGAGGGAAAAACCCAAAAATTCCTTTGTCCCAGTTTGAAACTCCTTCCTACATTTCTGTTGGCTGCTTGCTACCGGGTTAGGTAAGGGACATAGTTAACCCCTTAGTCCCCAGGCTGCTGGCTAACCCTCATGGTCATGACACTTACTTCTCTGTACCAGACCCTTTTATCTGCACACACTGTGCAGAGGGCCTGCAATGTGCAGCTGGGAAATATGGCTGATCGTTCATCTCTGTTCTATCCACAGACACCCCCCAAATCAACACAGTTAACTGGCAGTGACTATTTCCAGGGAACTGGGTGTGCTGTATGTGCGGAAGGTCTGGGATAACCGAGGATGCAGTGGGTGGGGCTACTTGCACAGCACCCAGCAGGGAGACTGAACCTACATGGAAAGCGTATTTCCCACTGAGACCAACAGGCTCCGCCATATATTTGCAGGTCGCTCTCCCTCCACTGTGGAAATGCAGCCAGCTCTGGGGTGGAACACGGCAGCCTAAAGCGCCCAGCAACTCGTTGCTAACCTGGCAGTACTGCTGCCTGATGGGGAGCAGAGAGGCGGAGCTGGGAAGAGGCACCGCAGGGGTCTGCTGGCCACGCTCTGCTGTTTGCAAAGGGCACACACTGCGAGGCTTCAAGCAACCCTGTGAGGGGCATGCAGGAGAGAAGGATCATCACCTAGTGCAAGGGAAAGCGAGGGGCTGAGATGCCTGGGAGCTTCTGGTAAAGAGCCTCAGGGGGTCAGTGACTCAGCCCCTGGCATTCACACTGCTGAGGCAGCGCAGCTGGAGACCTGCGGTACTGGGGGAGCAGCTGCCTCCCTCTGTGTGCAGGTCCTTTTTTATCTCCGCCCCGGGCCACCTCAGCTTCTCGCTTGCTAGCAGCTCAGGGATGGGGCCAGCTCCCTGTGGCAGGGCCCATGGAGGGAATCATTTGCTCGTTCGTTCTTCCATCTGCATGGGCTTCATGGCCTGTGCTTGCCGACTAGAAGCACAGCTAGTGACGGGCAGACCCAGGACAAGTGTTCAGCCACATAGCTTTGCCAAATGCACCACCATCCTGACCTACAGCGTTCCCAGCCCGCTAGGGATGTTAAAATGTGTTTATTTGTGCAAATGTTGAAAATGTCAGTGGTTACATGTGGTGGGTGGGGGGAGGCAGGAGCCCCCCACACTAGCTCCTACCTCCCCCCTGCTGCCTCTGATAAAGCAGAGCACACAGGCCTACATGCATAGGCGTGCGCAGCACATTTCATTAGGGTGTGCACCCAAAGAATTTTTTTAAAATGTACTTTGACCCCCATTAGCCACACCCCTGGCCCCTGTTAACCATGCCCCTTGACCCCCATTGGCCACACCCCCTGACTCCCATTGGCCACACCTCTGGAGGTAACACTCTGGGGGCAAGATGGGCACATGACCAGAAGTAAAAGGTGTTATGTGACCCCCCTCTAAGGACTTTTCCCACCATCCTCCTTCCAACAGGGATTAATTTGGCCCCCACCAAACCCCCCTCATGCAACTGTCCTGCAATTGCATTAACCCAATGTGTGTGACATTAACTCAAGGGCGGAGAGGCTGGGGGAAGTGTTCCCTAAGAGTTTCCTCCCATGAGCTGAATGAATTTTGTGTTGTGCACCAGTACTGAGTTCATGTGGCTTGTTTGGATGTGCCACTGTGGCACCCAAGTTATTAATAAATATCTCATAAACCTTTACCTTTTCCCTCTGCTGCCATGTCTCCTCCCCTTGCTCCATCAGCTCCCCTGGTGCCTGCTGCCCCCCAACTCCTCACCCTCCTCTGCTGTCCTGACTCCTGCCCTTCTCACTGCCCTCAGCCCTCCTGAGACCTGCCTCCCTCCATCAGCCCTTCTTTGCCCCCTGTGCCCACTCTTCCAGTAGCCCCACTCTGATCATGTGAGCTACCCCTCCTCATCCCCTCTCCTAACACCTCCCTCTACACACCTGCCCTGCCTCTCTCCTCTGGTGTTGGTCCCTCCCCTACAGGTGTCTGCCCTTCTGCTTCACCCTCAGAATCCCCTGGCACCTGCACCTTCCCTTAGCCCTGCACCCTCCTGGTGCCTCCCCCTTCCCTTGCTGCCCCTGCCCCCTTTTTCCCTGGTGCCCACCCCCTCACCACTCTCTGCCCCAATTCCCCTCATGCCCCTCTGTGCCCTCACACATGCCTTGCTCCATCTCTGCCTTCATCATGCCCACCCCTTCTTTCAAGCCTTCTCCCAGCACCTCTCCCTTCCCCCTCTAGCCCCCAATGCCTTTACCCTCTCCTCTCCCAGCATCACCCTGTCCCCCCTCCCACTGACACCTCCCCTCCTGCCCTTTTCCTCATTGTCTGCATTTGGCCCCCCGGCATTTGTATCTCCTCCACCCTGTCCCTTGGTGCCTTCCCCTTTCTTCTCCTGACCTGCCCCCTCCCCTCAGCACAAGCCCCTTCCTCTCCCACCCCTTCCTTTTATTTTTCCCCCTTCCCCTCCCATCCCCTCTGTTACTTTACCTTCGGCTTCTGCCTTCCTATTTGCGGGGTTGGAGTCAGAGCTGGCCCAAGCTACAGGCCGTCCAGACCCTAGCCCGGGGCACCTCAGGGGCACCGCACCGTGCTGCCGGGCCAGGCAGGGGCGCTCCTGGGTGCCTCGCCGTGCTGCCATGCTAGGTGGGGGCGCTCCTGGGCGCCTCAAGGGCACCGTGCCGTGCTGCTGTGCTGGGCGGGGGCGTTCCCGGGAGCCTCAGGGGCGCCGCGCCATGCTGCCGGGCCACGCGGTGCTGCCGAGTGCAAAAATGGCTCGGGCTAGCCGGCCCGAGACATTAGGATGTGCCTGGGCACACCTGGCACACACTGTGCGCATGCCTATGCCTACATGCCTTCACTGCAAGAGGCTCATTAGTTAACCATGTACTTGGATACACGTTCACTGCCCGTATCCAGGCCCCCTACTCAGCTCAGCCAACGTGCCACTGCCCTGGCCCACAGCATCCCTTGCTGTCCCACACCATTGCCCCCACACAGCTCTGTCAGCCCCCATCATGAATTGCATGGTTTGACTAGGTGGACAAAGATCCACTGGGACTATGTCTAGACTGCAGGTTCTGAAAAAGCAGGTGCGTTCTTTCGGCATCCCTGTATTCCTCATTTTATGAGGAATAAGGGATCTTCCGACAGAGAAGGTTTTTCCCACATTTTTCCCTGTGGAAATGGGCCAAATGTCAGAAAAGCTTCTTCCAAAAAAACAAGCGGAAAAAGGTACGCAAACTGTGTATCTTTTTCCGAAAAACAAATGCAGCCTGGGGACGAGAAGACCAACCTACTCTCATGAGTGTAACCTGCAGTAGGATTTGAACCTACATCTCTGGAGCCTGTACTCCCAGCTAGGCAGCCTTCCAATCCAGTCCCTGGGCTGGGAAGGGTTTGTAAGGTTTGCTGAAATAATAACTGCCTGTGATTTAGGGCTGGGTGTGAGGGACCATGAAAGGTCTTGGGAAATACTTCCCTGACACAGTCTGTTTGGGATCTCCTGGGGGGGTGGAGAATGGAGGTCAGAGGGTGCAAAAATCCCCCCTACAAATGTGCAATGGTTCAGGGTGGGCACCCCTGAATGGCTCTCCGTCGGTTGGGCCTCCCAGTCCTGGCACAGGCAGGCGGGTGATGCTGCCAGCCCAGAATCAGAAGATATGAGAGTGGGCATGCAGGGACAGGGCCGGATTAAGGGGTAGGCAAGCTGGGCAGCTGCCCGGGGCGCCAACCAATGGGGGGGGCACCTGATGGCAGCTGTAAGGGGCGCGCGGTATCCCTTATAGCTGCCATCAGGCGCCGTGCGCCCGGCTCCCGCAGCACCGGCCTGCCCCCATCCCCGCGGTGCTGGCCAGCAGCGCCCTCCCCCCCATGGCTGCGGGGCCCTGCACGGCCCGGCGTGCATGCCAGCAGCGACAGCTGGGCCGGACTGGGCCGTGCTTGCAGCGTGCGCCCTGGGGGGTGGGCCTGCACACCGTAGGGGGGCAGGCCCACTCCCCACAGGCAGGCCCGCGCATGCGCCGTGTGCCCGGGGCTGGCACCATGCTCCCGTGCCCGGCACCATGCTCCCGTGCCCAGGGCGCCAGAATGCCTCGGGCCGGCCCTGTGCAGGGAATAATATGCTCAATTTCCTCTCCGGGCAGCGAGCAGGAGGGAGCACTTGAGATTGTGCAAGTGGAGTTTCCACACTGGCGCATGAGAGATACGGCTCTGGATTTCCCCACTGACGTTTCCACTATGTCATGAGCTTTGCCAGTGGAGGAGGAGTATGAAAGGATGCCAGTTCGGCAAGCACTGCTGTGTGCAACGGCCCCCCCTCTCAGGGGCTGACAGACAGAGTTAATGTTTCCCAGGGACGGCAGAGAATCAGACAAGTTTATACACACCAAGAATGAACCCGTCCCCAACCTGCAGATGCTAATCCTTCTGCTCCAAAGGCGCAGTCTGTGGCCAAGCATTGCCTGCTGACACTCGCCCAGTCGGAATCCAAATGTTCTCTGCTAGAAGCAGAAAGGCCAAGTCAAGTTGTAAAATGGCAGCACTGCCCTTGTGAGTGATGGGCACGTGACTCCCTTCGAGTTAGCTCCAGTCCCTCTCCGTGTAGCTTGGGCACCTTGTCCTGATTTACCCTTTAACGCTCTGAAATTGGGAGTGTGGCAGTAAAAAGCACAGAGTGCACACTGAAGAAGGCCTCCAGTTGTCCTTGCAGTGGGAAAGCTGGGACAGATTCTGTGCTCAGCAAGGCTGGTGTAAGTCCTGGGTAGGGATGTTAAAATGGTTGTAATTAAGTAAACGTGTAACAGCTGAAAATTTCAGTGGTTACGCAGTTACATGCAGGGTGGCAGGCAACACCCCAGGAGCTGGTGCATGCTGGTAGTCAGCTGTTAAGCCGGCTCCCCGCACGTACTGGCTTCCACCTGCCACCAGTGCATGGAGGCAGGCGGCTCCCCAGGAGCCAGTGCACTTGAGGAACTGGCCTTTAAGCCAGCTCCCCCACTCATACCAGCTCCTGCCAGCCGCCTCACCCTTTTGCCTCTGATACAGAGGCAGCAGCACGGAGTGGCAGGCAACTCCCCAGGAACGGGGAAGGAGCCTGTGTGTACCCGTGAATGTTAACCAATAAGCCCAGGCTTATCAGTTAACCGTTTACACAGTTAAATTTCCCATCCCTAATCCAGGGGACTTCTCTTACCTTGGATTCACTCCAGTGTAACTGAGAGCAGAATTTGGAATCTTTACCAGACCTGAGGTCATGGAAGAATGTCCATTAACTCTTCTGTGCTGAACAGCAGAGCTGCTATGTTCAAGGACAAACAGATCTCTAGTGGAGCCAGGATAACCCAAAAACATGCACCCCTAGGACCAGGATACACTCTGACATTCCAGCCTGCACAGTGTCTTGGCTGCAGAGACCCGTGCATGTTCCAGCAGCTGCAAAGGGGTTAATGGAAACAATGCCTAACATACAGGGTTTGCACTTTAAAATAAAAGCAAATTTGACTCTGTGTGGTAAAACTCAGAGTGACATTAAGAAGGAGAGGCCATTCCAGAGCAATCCAGGCCAGGGTTTTCTCCTCCCAAACACAGTCCCAACAGGCCAGCTCAGGTGAGCATAAAGATCCAGTTCAGGTTTTCCTCTTCTTAATTAACATGAATGTCCCAGGGAACCCTCTACCTGTCTTGGGGCATCCCAGGGAGTTCCTAGGCAATGCCCTAACAGTCACAGGTAAATCCAGCATTGGCTTTCCCTGCCCAGCAGGAATCGATTCTGGGCTGACTACACTTCTGAATCCAGATACATCACAGTGAAACTTTCAGCCTGGTTAGAGCTGTACAAGTCCATTGGTCCTAAATAGGGTGTCCTGATATGATTGGGACTGTCCTGATGTTAGGCTTATATAGGTGCCTCTTACCCCCACAGGACCCTATAGCCTCACCTCTCTGTCTCCGATTGTCACACAAGTTATCTGGTCACCCTAGCCTTATGAAACCTGTCACACTGCAGACAAAGCAAACAGCAAATAAGCTGCTGAGAGACACTGCCCTAAGAGATACAGGCAGTACCTGTGCTCAGATACCACAGTGGTGAGCACAGTGGACAAGGGAAGGAGGTGAGATGAGAGAAATGTCAGGACAAGGGGCCATTGGAAGGATCCAGCCCTTTGCAGCGCTGGAGGAGGGCATAAGAGCGGCCATAATGAGTCAGACCAAAGGTCCATCCAGCCCAGGATCCTGTCCTCTGACAGTGGCCAATGCCAGATGCCCAGAGGGAATTGTGGCAGCCTGAGAGCAGGGGGCTGAATCTTTGTCCTATCTGGTGTCCAGGAGGTGGGCAGGCACCAGCCCGCCCACATCTAAAGGACCTCCCCCCAGCCTACAGGGAGGGTCCACAGAACCCAGAATAAACAACTAATTACTTGGGACAAATAAAGAGTAAACAGGGGCGGGTGTGAGAGTCAAAGGGCTAAAATGAGGGAACCGGATGGGGACATCAAGCAGAGAACCTGGACAGCGCCCACTGCCCCTCAAAGGTTTCGAGAGAGCCAGCGGATGCCACCCAGTAGAACTCAGCCCAGATGCGGGAGCGGATGCAGGTCGCAGGTCCCTCCCCCAGCCAACCTCTGCTCCCTGGTTTTGTAAATTGCCAGTTTGGACATAGCCAGGAATAGGTTGACCAGGAGGTCCTGTGATTTTGTGGCGCCATGGATGGGGTGTACGTAAATTAACAGGTAAGGGGAGAAGTGCAGCCAGAACCTCAACAAGAGGTACTGGAGGAGCTGAAAGAGGGGCTGTAGCCTGGTGCACTCGAGGTAGGTGTGCACCAGGGTCTACCTCATGCCACAGAAGGGGCAGGTGTCGGGAATGGGGGTGAACCGCGCCAAGTACACGCCTGTGCTCACCGCGCCATGCAGGATTTTCCAGCTGATGTCCCTGGTGGGCCGTGGAACCAAAGTCGAATAGATGCTAGTGCACAGGGGATCCCCACCCTCTATTGGCAGTAGGAGGTCCTGCCACTTGGTATCTGGGTGGGACAAGAGGGTGGGGAAGTAGAGTGTATGAAACACAAATGTGTACAGGTGACTCTTTGGCATGGTTCAGAAGGGGACCAGCTGCAATGCATGCAGCCAGCTTGGGTGACGAGGGGGAGGAGGTCGGGAAGGTATGTGGGGCGGGGGGCCAATGGAGAGATCAGGAGGGCCAGGGGTGAGGGGTGGGAGGGGTGCACCCTCTCGCAGGACCCTGTTTAGGTAAACCTGAGCAGTGGGCAGCAAAGCGTCCTTCACCACCTGAAGTACACGCCAGGGAGTACATAGGGTGGAGAGCCCCTTGTGCTGAGCGAGTGCCTGAGGATCCATTCAGTCTCCCCAGTCGTAGTCCAAGAGGTCTCTGACTCTGGTGACTTCTGCCAGGACCAACCTCTGCAACACCAAAGGGGACACCGCCACCTGAACACATAGATGGGGATTGTGTAGCAAGGGCTCCACGAGGAGGCCTGCCCCCATGGTGGCTCCTAAGGACCCGGTGGCTGCAAGCAGCTTCCAAGTCTGGAGGAGGTCCTGGTAGAAGGCCGGCAGCCCGGACAGGTCTCGTGGAAGACCTCTCAAATAAAGGAGCTGCCGGTCATATCGGAGCCCTCAGAAGAGGTGAAGGAAAGCGTGCGCAAGTGTGCTCCATGCCGGACTACCTGCATCAAATAGGAGTCTCTGCAGGGCCTGGAGGTGGAGAACATGAACCCGCGTGCACAAACACGTCAGGCCCTGCCCTCCCTCCTCCAGGGGGAGATGGAGAACCCCTGCAGAGACCCCATGCAGTCCTGGCCAGAAGAACCGCAGCAGCATCGGCTGCTGGATACAAGCCAGGACACCCAGGGGTGGGACCAGGGTATTGAGACGGTGCCAGAACACGGACAGGACCAATTGGTTAAGTACCAGTTCCCTCCCAGGCAGGAAGAGGCACCGGAGCAGTCCTGTCCATCTCTGCAACTGCTCAGCCACCCTGGACTCTAAACCTTGCCAGTTCTCCAGCGAAAAGGGATACGTGGCAGAGAGAAAAACGCGGAGATAGAGCAGCGGACCCACGCTCCACCTGATGGACTGAAGCACGGGTGGGAGGGAGCCCGCCTGCCACCCGGCCCCTACCACCAGGCCAGAGCTCTTGACCCAGTTGACCCGGGCGGAGGAGGCTGCCGAGTAGATGGCTTGGCAAGCCTCCACCCGCGCCAGGTCTCCCGGGTCCTGGACCACGAGGAGCACTTCGTCGGCATACACCGACAGGACCAGCCTCGTCTCCAGCTCACGGAGCACCACCCCGTCAACCTCTTGCGAAGGAGATGGAGGAAGGGCTCCATGGCCAGAGTGTACAGCTGGCCTGACAGCGGACAGCCTTGACATACTCCCCACCCGAAGCTGACCGGTGCGGTCAGGGTCCAGTTGAGCTTGACCAAGCACTCTGCGGAGACATACAGCACCTTGAGAAACCCCACAAAATGGGGCCCGAAGCCGAAGGCCCGCAGGGTGCCCAGGAGGTACCCGTGGTCCATCCGGTTGAACGCCTTCTCCTGATCCAAGGACAGGAGGGCGAACGACAGACCGTCCCTACACCTGAGCTCTAAGAGATCCCGGACCAGAAAGAGGTTGTCGAAGATGATTCAGCCCGGGACGGTGTAGGTCTGGTCTGGATGGACCACGTCCGCCAGCACGGACTTCAACCTTAGGGAGATGGCTTTGGCGACAATTTTATAGTCCGTGCTGAGGAGCGAGACGGGACGCCAATTCCTCAGATCGCAGAGGTCCCCCTTCTTGGGCAGCAAGGCGACCACGGCTCGCCTGCACGATACAGGGAGGACCCCGCTCTCCAAGGACTCAGCCCAGACGCTAGCAAGGTCCGGGCCGAGGACGTCCCAGAACATGCGGTAGAACTCCACGGTCAGCCCGTCCATGCCCGGGGATTTATTGGTGGGCATGAGACGGAGGGCTTCCGAGAACTCGGCCAGAGAGAGAGGCAGCTCTAGCCAGTCCCGGTCGCCCGCGCTGACCGTCGGGAGTTCGTTCCAGAGAACCCTGCGGGCGTCGGCGTCGGTCGGATCCGGGGAGAAGAGAGAGGCATAGAAGGCACGAGCCCTCTCGCGCATCTCCACCGGATCCGTGAGGGGGGTGCCGTCCTCCGCCAGAAGGCAGAGGATGTGCTTTTTAGCCCCCCTCTTTTTCTCCAGGGCGTAGAAGAAGCGGGAGCCTCGATCCATCTCCCGAAGGAGATGGATGCGAGAACGAACAAAGGCACCCCGGGCTCGAAGGTCCTCGAGGGCCCGGAGCTCCTCCCGCTTCTCCCGGTACGCTCCGCAGAGGGGCGGATCCTCGGGGCCAGTGGCCAGCCGCTTCTCTAGCTCTAAAACCTCCCATTCCAACTGCTCTATCGCCGCATCCCTCCGCCGGCTGTCCCCCCGGGCGTAGTCACGGCAGAAGAGCCGCGTGCGCACCTTCCCCACATCCCGCCACCGCCGCGCCGAGGGAAAGGCGCACCGCCGCCCGCGCCAGGCCAGCCAGAACTCCCGGAAGGACGCTACGAAGCCCACGTCCTCCAGCAGGCTGTTATTGAAATGCCAATAGGCTGGCCCCGGCCTCTCCGAGGAAAGAGAAGCCCATACGGCCACCAAGTGGTGGTCCGAGAAAGGGGCCGGCCGAATGCCGGAGGAGTGGGCCCGGAAGAGATGATGACGAGACAGATAAATGCGGTCCAACCGGGAATGGAAAGACCGACGACCCACCACCTGGACGTAGGTAAACACCGTTTCCTCGCCCAGGTGGAGGTCTCGCCAGACGTCCACCAGGGAGTGATGGTCTATTATCTCCCTGAGGATGTCCGCGGCGGCCGGGCACCGCTCGAGCCCCGTACGGTCCCGCTCCTTGAGGGTGCAGTTGAAGTCTCCGCCCAGGACCAGGCACTCGCGAGGATCCAAAGTGCCGAGAAAGGCCGACGCCCGCCCAAAGAAGCGGAGCCTCTCCGGGACGGACGTCGGGGCGTAGATGTTGACGAGATTTAGTGTCAGCCTTTCCGTCCGAACCCGGAGATGCAGCAGGCGACCCTGCACGACCTCGGCGATCCCCAGCACCTCGGGCTGCAGGTTCGGGGAGAACAGGGTAGCCACCCCGGCTTGACGGGCCGACAGGTGGCTAAAATATACCCTGTCCCCCCACTCCAGCCGCCAGCTAGCCTCGGCGGCCGGAGCTGTGTGGATCTCCTGGAGGAATATGACGGAGTACCTGCCCTTCCGGAGGAAAGAGAGGACCTGACACCTACGGAGACCCGACCCGCAGCCCCGGGTGTTCAGAGTGGCAAAGATGAGCGGCGGCATCGAGAAGGCTGGGGAAGATCCTTATTGGCAGGAGTGCCAACGGCCCCCATCGGGCCCCGCAGCAAACCGCGACCGTTCCCAAAAGTGAGCAGGGCGTCACGGAAGCTGCGGACCTGCCGGTAAGCCGCAGCCCCCCGCCGCCCGGTCCCTTTACCCTCCCGCAAGAGGGCTCTTACTATTTGCAAGATGAGATGAAAATCTCCCCAGCGCTGAAGGGCGAGAGTGACCTTGTTCTTGGAGCCACGGATGTCTTCCAAGAAAACACGCATCTCGCCCTTCAGCGCGTCTGGCGTCGGGGCCTCGGGCCCTCGAACGCCTTGGGGCCAGACCCCTCCGTGAGCCCCGCGACCCATCGACACAGGGATGCAGGGCGTTTGAGGTCCCTGCTGGGAGGACAGTGGCGGAGGGAGATCAGCCTCAGATGTGGTGGGAGCAGGAGAAACGAAAACCGCCTCCCGGGGGCCAACGTCTGGACTAAACATGGCAGCCCCAGGGGCGGCAGTAACAGAGTAAGGGGAGGAAAAGAGTTCAGGGAGGGGATCGGGAAAAGGAGGGAGACGAGGAAGGAGAGTAGGGGGAGGAAGAGGTGAGGGATTAGGGAAAAGACAAGAATGGCGGGGAGGAGGAAGAGGGGTGGGAAACTCGATTGAGAGGGCGTTTGAATAGGGAGCAGGAGAAGGAGCAGGGCGAGATGCCTCAGCAGAGGAGGCACCGGGATGCGGTGCCTCCTCGCAGGGCAGAGAATCGATGGCAGCGGTAGGGGTAGTAATAGTCTCCCCAGCGCTGGGCTCCAGTGCCACAGAGAGTGCAGCACCGGAGGCCTCAGCGCCGGGGGTGACAGATATGAACGGGAGCACCCGCCCGCTGAGAGCCTCAAGGGTTTCCGCGGCCGCGGCCGAGGTGCTGTCGATGGCCGGGCAGACGGTCGCACCCCGGGGCAACTCAGAGGCAGGGAGAAGGGATAGCAGCGGGTCGGAAGGGGAAGGAGAGGTCGGTTGTTGTCCCTCCAGGACCTGATGATCCCCCTCTGAGGCAGCCGGGGTCAGCCCCAAAGCCTCCACCTCCTGAGAGAGGAAGGCGAGCCCGCCGCCCGCCACCAGGTGGTGATCTCTGTCGGTGGCAAGGTCAGCGGCCGCCCCCTCAGTGGAGGTGGGAACAGTGGGAGCATCCTCCATGGACACCCCGCCTTGCAGGGACCCCGGGAGGGAGGTGTTCACCTCTCCCGCGACCGCCGCAGTCACCTCGACCGCTTCGTGGTGCTGTGAATCATTTGCGGGTTCAGAGGGCGGAATGGCTCCAGCGTCCACCCCCAAAGGTACAGGGAGGTTGTCCTCCCCCTCAGAGGGCGGGGTGGAACGCCGAGCACACTTTCGGCGCTTCCCCATTGCGAGCTCCCATCCCTCGGAGGAAGAGGGCTGGGCCTGAATGGAGGAAGAGCCAGGGAACAAGGGCAGCATCGGGGGGGCAAGGGTAGATGGGGGCTGGGCAGCAGGGGAAAGCGATACCTCCCCCTGAGGTAGGTCCTGCCCGAGTCCCATCACTGACCCCGCCGCCCTCTCCTCCACGGGCCCAGCCTTGCCGCTTTTGGCGGTGGCAGCATCAGCACCCGCACGCTCGTCTGGACCCTGCGGAACCCGAGCGGGATTGACGACGGTCACGGTTGGAGGAGGGGCGACCCCAGGGTCCGGACCGTCAGGGCCACCGGCGATGGTCGGGCCGGTGCCCTCCCAGGCATCGGGGGTCCCGGGTGCCTCTCCAAACCGGGCCAGGGGGCAGTCCCTTCGGACGTGCCCCGTCACCCGACAGAGAAAACACCGGGCCTCCCCCATGGTGTAGTACACCCGGTACCGGGCCCCTTGATGGGGCACCAGAAATGACCCTTCCAGGGCTTCTCCGCCACGTCCCGCCGGCAGTAGTAGGATTTGTACCTGCCGGCGAAAGGAAAGGACGTGGCGGAGGGTCGGGTCTTTACAGCCCAGAGGAAGGGGACTCAGGACTGACAGAGGCCTCCCCAGGGTGGAGAGGAAAGGCAGTAGGGCGGCATTGGGGAGGAAGGGAGGAACAGAGGACAAAACCACCCGTACGCCCAGGTCCTCCAAAGGCTCGAGGGGAACGTGGACTCCCCCCACCGCCAAACCCCTTTCCACCACCTTCTGGGCGGCGGCCTCGGACGCCAGGAAGAAGACCACCTTCCCAAACATCTTAGAGGCCGTCACCACGGCCGCGGGCCCCACCACGCGAGCCAACGCCCGCACGTAGGTCTCCACGTGGGGCGAGGCCGCCACCAGGAGACAACGGACCCCGTGCCTCCTGGTCAGGGTGGGAAAGGGGCCGCGGCCGCCGGGGATGGTATTCCGGGAGGCGGCTTGGGAGGCGACAGGCGGGGGGGTGGCGGCCACCTGGGCATACGCCCTGGGGCCCGGGACACTGTTGCCCCCAGAGCTGGTGGAAGGAACAAGGGAGCGGGAAGGAGGGGGAGCCGCGGCCAGCATGTGGGTCGCGGCCGGGGAGTGAGCCCTCGCCTCAGGAGGTTTTGCCTTCCGGGCGGGGCTCTTGCCCTTTTTGGTCCCCAGGCCCTTCCTACCCTTCAGAGGGGCATTCTTGATGGTGGCTGGAGGTGCCGTGGCAGAAGCGGTCGAGGCCCTGGGGTCCTCGTCCATGTCCGCCCCCTCTACCGTAGTGACAGGGGGCCCAGCAGCCTCAGAGGAGTTGTTGTTTTTAGGGAGGGGTGGGGAAGGTTCTGCAGGGGTGTCATCGGACAACCCCTTCATTGTGGTCATGGGTAGGGAGGAAAGGACAAAACAAACGATTAGGGGAGAACCAAAAAAAAAAAAAAAAAAAAAAAAAAAACACACCAGGGGAGGGAACAGGGAGGGAAAGAGAGGGGAGGAAGGAGATTTACCACTCCCCCCCACTAGGCTGGAAGTGGGGTGGGAGGGTGATAATTCAGAAAAAAGGGAAGGGGAAAAGGTGTAAGGAATACAGCTCCCAGCACAGAATGGAAAGAGTGGCTCCTCCGGCTGCACTGGGGAGATGAGGGGTAAATACTCATTTAAAGGACATGGGGACAAGTGAAGCTCTGTGTGTGGGAAGAGTAACTAAAAGGAGGGGGAAGCTCAAGCGCCTAACAAAAGAAAAGGGGGGGGGGACACTGGCACCCAAAGGGGTGGATGGGACAAGCAGTGGAGTGGGAAGGCAGGCAGTGAAAATATGCCTG
Source organism: Pelochelys cantorii (assembly GCA_032595735.1). Lineage (NCBI taxonomy): Eukaryota > Metazoa > Chordata > Testudines > Trionychidae > Pelochelys > Pelochelys cantorii. The sequence continues at coordinate 11,011,982 of CM064347.1, forward strand.
TTCAAGGGCGGGAAGAGGGAGAAGACACTGCTGAGGGAAAGGAAAACAGTGCACCCACAGGCACCTGAGCAGCAGGCCACAGTACCTGCTGCAAGGCCCAGAAGAGCAGAGAAGGGCAAGGAGACAAGCAGTGGGGCCGAGAATGGAAAGGCCCCTACAGCAACTGGGGCTTGGAAAGGGAGCAGCAGGAGAAGCGTGAGGGCCGATGGACTATGGGGAGGTAAACCACCCCCTGCCCTCAGCACCCCAAAGGAGCTGCACCAGCCCCCCCCACCCAGGAGCCCTGATGGAAAGGGCCCCTAATCTCCCCTCCCCAGCACCAGGCAGGCTGTGGGGAGAGGGAAACCCCAGGGGCTGCTTTAAAGCAGCCCCCTTACCGTCTCTTCTTTGGGGAGAGCAGCAGCAGCAGCAGGAAAGGTGAAGTTCAGGCCTGCTGAGGTGAAGAGAAGGGGGGGTCAAAATAGACCCCCAAGAAAATGGGAGGGGGGGCTCCCCCACCCCACTCCACCCCACCCCACCCAAAGGTAGGGCAGCAGAGACCCCCTGCACCCAGCACCCTCAGCAAATAGCTGAGGTGAAGGGGGGGAAAGCTGCCTGCAAAAAGGCAGGTGGAAAAAGGGGCCTGGCCCAGAACATAGGGGTAGCCAGGGCCCAGTTGCCACAACAGCAGCAGCCCCCCTCCGCAGCCACCCCCTTCCAAAAAGGAAGAAGGGTGCAGGAGAAAGTGCAGCACCCTGAAAAGAGGGTGCTACAGATATGCACGGGAACTGGGTATGCAGTTTTATTTTCCCATTATAGGCTTCTAGAGACTGTGGCCCAGCAGCAGAACACCTGAGGCCAGTTAAAGCTGATGAGTTCACCATAAATAACCCTCCCTCAGGCAAGTTAGGGGGAAGGAGTGGAGGGATGTACCAGAGAAGAGGTGAAGGAGAACAGAGCAGCCCAGAATGAAAGATTGACCCTAGATAGCCTGCAACAAAGCCTGACCCAAGGCATTGGGAGGAGGTACTCAGGAGGGGTTGGGGAAGTGGCCCAGGGAGGGGCCACTGTTCCATGGGGCAAGAGCCAGGCCTCACAACCCATTCGGGTCTACCTCTATGCCCCCCATAGTGCCCTGGGCTGGAACCCAGAGCAAGTGGGTGGGACCAGGTTTCCCCCAACCCCCTCTTGGGGCTGCCTGCAAGAAACAGGACAGACCCTGTGGTCTAACATAGGAGCTGACCTCCCATACCCTGGATTTGCCTATGATGAAAAGGGCTCAAAGTGGGATACCCTTGCCTTTGTGGAAGTGTTAGGGACACTGCGAGCCTCTGAGGCACATGAAGAAAACCCCACCAAGAAGCACAGAACCTAGGGGCTTAGCCCCAACCGGCCACAGAATGAACGGAACAGGGAATCATCAAGTGGTCCATCCTCTGTCACCCATTCCCAGCTTCTGAAAAACAGAGGCTAGGGACAGCATTCCTGCCCATCCTGGCTAATAGCCATTGATGGACCTATCCTCCATGCATTTATCTAGTACTTTGTTTGAACCCCATTGTAGACTTGAATGTCAGAACATCCTCTGGCAAGGAGTTCCATAGGTTGAAATACTTCCTTGTTTGTTTTAAACCAGCTACCTATTAATTTCATTTGGTGACCCCTAGTTCTTGTGTTATAGGAAGGAGTAAATAACTCTTCTTTACTTACTTTTTTCACATCATGATTTTATAGACCTCTATCATATACCCCCTTAGTCATCTCTTTTCCAAGCTTGCAAACAGGGGCTGATAACAGGGAGTTTTGAGAGGGAGTTCTCCAGGTAGAGAAGGAGCTAATACAGGACCCTTGAGGAAAGTGGCTGTCTGTAGCGTGTGTTTGTGTTTGTGGGTTTCTTGCTGTGTGCTGAGCTTGTGTTTGTCTGTCTGGAGTTTGGGGGGGGGTGTTCTCCCCCTCTCTTCTCCCCCCCCCTCCCAAGGAGTGTGTGCTGTGGCTGGCAGGTGGAAGCTGTGAGTTTCTAATCAAGGTTTGAATTCTAGAAACCTCTGCTTATTGGTTGAGCCTTAATCAGGGGGAGGAGCTATCAGGCAGTCTAGGGCTTTATATAGCAGTGAGTCAGCGACCAGGAGCTGATAACAGGCAGTTTTGAGAGGGAATTTGGGAAGGGGGCACGATATACTTGCCATTCTTTAAAATCTTTCACTGAACTATTATCAAAACTTCCTGAGCTCTGGTGGGGCTTCTGGGGTTGATTGAATCAGAGGCAAGGCTTTGAGCCAGGCCTAGCCTCAGCCTTCTAAAAAAGGCAGCCAGAGCAAACGCGGAGAGCATCGAACACGGCAGCAGCCAATATGGGAGTTTGTCTGGGAATTCACCCTGGGAGACCCCCGTAGTGTTTGGCGCTCTTTTCCTTGAAGAATTTTTTTTTTCTTTTCTCTCTCCTGCCCTTCAAGGAGGCATTTAAAAACATCTGAGGAATCTCTCAGAAGGAAGGCAGGTATGGATGGTGATAAGTCTGCTGTTGTTACCTGCACAGCATGTGCCATGTTTGTCTTCCTCCCAGAAGAAAGAAGGGATTTCATCTGCACTAAGTGCAAGCGGGTCACCATTTTGGAAGAAAAAACTAGAGGACTTGAGGCCCAAGTATCGACCCTATGTTCCATCAGAGTGGATGAACATTTAGTTGGGATTGGTCCTGTCTTGAGCAGGGGGCTGGACTTGATGGCCTCCTGAGGTCTCTTCCAGCTCTATGATTCTATAAGACTTCCTTGATAGAAGGCAGCATTTAATCCTGCAGGCACAGCAGGCTGAAGAGCCAGTGAGGGCAGTGCAGGACAAGGAAAAGAACTGATAGCATGTAACCTCTAGAAGAAGAAGGTATCCCCCATTCCTGTAGAGGTAAGTAACCACTTTCAGGCTCTGTCCACATGCACTGCGATGGAGAATGCTTTGGCAGGGACCTCTCAGGGAAGAAATCAGAAGGGAATGCTATCTACAGGACAGCATAGGATGCGTAGTCCTAGGGATGGGGGTTCCATGACCACCACCCCCAAAAGAAGATGGGTGGTGGTGGTCAGAGTCTCCCTCCTAAAAGGGACTGAGTCATCCATCTGCTGTCCAGACCTGCAATCTCTAAGTGTGCTGCTTACTGGGAGCTCGCATTCAGGATGTGACAGAGTCTTCCAAACCTTCGGATTGCTACCCTTTCCTGCTTCGCCATGTGGGAACTAACAATACGGCCAAGAATAACCTTGAGTGGGTCACTGCAGATTATGTGGCGCTGGGAAGAAAGATCAAGGCATTTGAAGCACAAGTGGTGTTCTCGTCCATCGTTCTGGTTGAAGGAAAAGGTCTGGGGAGGGATCGTTGAATTGAGGAAGTAAATGTGTGGTTGCGCAGGTGGTGTTGGAGAGAGGGCTTTGGTTTCTTTGACCATGGGACTCTGTTCTGGGCATAAGGATTGTTAGGAAGAGACGGGATACACCTAACCAAGAGAGGAAAGAGAATCTTCGTGGGCAGGCTTGCAAACCTAGTGAGAAATATTCCCACTAAGGAATACCAAAAAAACCCATGAAAAAACTGCTCTTGAAACTCCCTGATGCTACTCAGGAACAAATTTACGCTAACACCCCCCCCCCCCCAATCCCCAAACAGGAACTTTCTATCTACTACCCAAAATACACAAACCTGGTAATCCCAGACAGCCCATCATCTCCAGCATTGGCACACTTACCACAGGATTATCTGGTGATATCAACTCCCTCTCAGTCCCTATGCTACCAACACTCCTAGCTACCTCCGCGATACCACTGACTTCCTGAGGAAACTCCAAAACATCAATAATCTTCCTGAAAATACCATCCTGGCCACCATGGATGTAGAAGCCCTCTATACGAACATTCCACACAAAGACGGATTACAGGCCATCAGGAACACCATCCCCGATAACAACACTGCACACCTGATTACAGAGCTCTGTGACTTTGTCCTCACCCACAACTACTTCCAATTCAGAAACAATTTCTATCTCCAAATCAGTGGCACAGCCATGGGCACTTGCATGGCACCACAATATGCCAACATCTTTATGGATGACCTTGAACAACGTTTCCTCAGCTTTCGCCCCCTAATACCCCCACTTTACTTAAACTACATTGATGACATCTTCATTATATGGACCCAAGGAAAAGACACTCTTGAATTCCACAAGGATTTCAACAACTTCCACCCCACTATCAACCTCAGCCTGGACCAGTCCACAAGGAAAATCTACTTCCTGGACACTACAGTACAGTTAAATAATGGACAAATTTCTACCACCCTATATAGGAAAACCCACCGACTGCTACACTTACCTTCATGCTTCCAGCTTCCATCCCAGACACATTTTTCAGTCAATTGTATACAGACAAGCCCTATTATACAACCAGATTTGCTCCGACCCCACAGACAGAAACAATCACCTTCAGTATCTTTACAGAGCATTCCTAAAACTGAAATACCCACCTGGGGAAGTGAAAAAACAAATTGACAGAGCCAAAAAAATACCCAGACATGAATTACTTCAAGACAGACCCAAAAGATAAAATAACAGAACTCCTCTTGTTGTTACCTACAGTCCACAACTCAGACCCCTCCAACACATTATACACAATCTACAACCCATCTTGGAAAATGATCCCTCGTTTTCAGAGGCCTTAGGAGAAAAACCGATTCTTGCTTACAGACAACCCCCTAACCTGAAACCATATTCTTTCTGGTAACCATGCCATACAACCACATCATAAGTCTCCAGGAACCCAACCCTGCAACCAAAAAAGATGCCAACTCTGCCCACATATCTACACTGACGAATTCATCACTGGAGCAAACAACATGAGCCACAAAATCAAAGGGTCATTTGACTGCACATCTAGTAATTTGATCTATGCCATCAAATGCCAGCAGTGCCTCACTACTGTATATATTGGACAAATTGGACAGTCTCTGCAGGAAACAATCAATGGACACAAATCAGATATACGTAAAGGAAACACACAGAGGCCTGTTGGTGAACATTTTTGCTTGCCTAACCAGTTTGACAGACCTGCAAGTGGCTGTCTTGTCACAGGCCAGCTCCACAAGCCAGATACATAGGGAAGGCCTGGAATCACAGTTCATCCACAAATTCAATTCACATGCTAATGGACTCAATCATGATATGGGCTGGCTAGGACACTACCTACTTAATAACCACTGAAGGTGCTAACAGCTCTGAGTGGTATCCTTCCTGTCTTAGCAATCTATCTATTGACTTTGATTTTTATCTGCTTAGGTTTAAGTACCCATTCTCCAGATACTTAATGATGCTCTGTCTCACACCACCCTTCCTTTTTTCTTTTTCTCCCCCTTCCCCTTCCCCTCTCCTATTCATTTCGAGTTTTCATATCCCCTACTCAGAACTCCGGTCATCTGAAGAAGTGGGCTGTGTCCATGAATGCTCATCATACCATTTACATGTTTTATTAGTCTATAAAGTGCTACCAGACCGTTAGTCTGTTACAGAAAAAAGCAACAAACTTGGCTACCCCTTGAAGCTCGAAAAACCTAGTAAGGAGGGCTTTAAACTAAGTTGGTTGGGGGATGGTGACCAAAGCCCTGAGTAAGTTCGGAAGTCGGATACCGGGAAGAAACACAAGAAGGAAAGAGCAAAAGGAGGACCCCTGATTTGAATGGAGAAGGTAGGGCAATCAACTGGTTATCTAAGGTGTTTGTACACAAATGCAAGAAGCCTGGGAAATAAACAGGAAGAATTAGAAGCCCTGGCCCAGTCAAAGAACAATGATTTGACTGGAATAACGAAGACTTGGTGGGATGACTTGCATGACTGGAGCACTGTCAAGAAGGGTATAAACTGTTCAGGAAGAACAGGTGGGGAGAAAAGGAGGAGGAGTTGCATTGTATGTAAGAGTGGTATGATTGCTTAGAGCTCCCGTATTTAGAGGGAGAAAAGCCTGTTGAGAGTCTATGGGTTAAGTTTAGAGGTGGAAACAACAGGGGTGATGTTGTGGTTGGTGTCTGCTATCGACCACCAGATCAGGTGGATGTGGTAGACGAGGCTTTCTTCGGACAACTGAGAGAAGCTTCCAGATCGCAGGCCCTAGTTCTCATGGGCGACTTTAATCACCCTGACGTCTGTTGGGAGACCAATACAGCAGACAATCCAGGAAGTTGTTGGGGATAAACTTCTTGGTACAAGTGCTGAAGGAACCTACCAGGGGCCATGCACAGCTTGACCTGCTGCTCACAAACAGGGAGGAGCTAGTAGGGGAAGGAGAGGTGGGTGACAATCTGGGAAGCAGTGATCATGAGATGGTAGATTTCAGGATTCTGACCAAAGGAAGAAAGGAGAGAAGCAAAATACACACCCTGGACTTCAGAAGAGCAGACTTTGACTCCCTCAGAGAAATGATGGGAAGGATTCCCTGGGATGCTTACATGAAGGGGAAAGGAGTCCAGAAGAGCTGGCAGTATTTTAAAGAAGCCTTATTAAAGGCACATGGAAGAAACCATCCTGATGCGCAGCAAGAAAAGCAAATATGGTAGACGACCAGATTGGCTTTCCAGGGAAATCCTTGGTGAGCTTAAACACAAAAAAGAAGCTTACAAGAAGTGGAAACTTGGACAGATGACTAGGGAAGAGTATAAATATATTGCTTGAGAATTCAGAGGAGTTATCAGGAAGGTGAAAGCACAATTGGAATTGAAGCTAGCAAGGGATTTGAAGGGTAACGAGAGGTTTCTACAGGCATGTTAGCAATAACAGGGTGTGGGGCCCCTACTGGATGAGGGAGGTAACCTAGTGACAGATGATGTGGGAAAAGCTGAAGTACTCAATTCTTTCTTTGCCTTTGTTTTCACGAACAAGGTCAGCTCCCAGACTAATGCACTAGACAACACAGTAGGGTAAGGTGGACAGCCCTTGGTGGGGAAAGAATAAGTTTAGGATCTACTTAGAAAAGCTAGACATACACAAATCCATGGTTCCAGATTTAATGCATCTGAGGCTACTGAGGGAGTTGGCAAATGTCATTGTGGAGCCTTTGGCCATTATCTTTGAAAACTCATGGAGATCGGGAGAGATCCTGGATGATTGGGAAAAGGCAAATGTAGTGCCCATCTTTTAAAAAGGGAAGAAGGACAATCCAGGGAACTACAGACCAGTCAGCCTTACCTCAGTCCCTGGAAAAATCATGGAGGGGATCCTCAAGGAATCCATTTTGAGGCACTTGGAAGAGGGGAAAGTGATCAGGAATAGTCAACATGGATTCACAAAGGGCAAGTCATGCCTGACCAATCTGATTATCTGCTATGATGAGGTAACTGACTCTGTGGATATGGGGAAGTCAGTGGATGTGATATACTTTGACTTTAGCAAAGCTTTTGATATGGTCTCCCACAATATTCTTGCCAGCAAGTTAAGGGAGCATGGATTGGATAAATGGACTGTAAGATGAATAGAAGGCTGGCTAGACTGTCGGGCCCAACGGGTAGTGAGCAACGGCTCAGTGTCAGGTTGGTGGTCGGTTTCTAGCAGAGTGCCCCAAGGAACTGTTCTTGGACCCGTTTTGTTCAACATTTTATTAATGACCTGGATGAGGAGGAGAATTGCACTATCGGCAAGTTTGTAGACGTGACACTAAGCTGGGGGAAAGGTAGATAGGGTCCAGAGTGACCTAGACAGATTAGAGGATTGGGCCAAAAGAAATCTGAGGTTCAACAAGGACAAGTGTAGAGTCCTGCACTTGGGACAGAATAATCCTAAGTATTGTTACAGGCTGGGGAATGAATGGCTAAGTAGCAGTTATGCAGAAAAGGACCTGGGGATTACAGTGGATGAGAAGCTGGATATGAGTCAACAGTGTGCCCTTGTTGCCAAGAAGGCTAATGACATATTGGGGTGCATTAGGAGGAGCATTGCCAGCAGATCTAGAGAAGTGATTATTCCCCTTCATTCTGCTCTGGTGAGGCCACACCTGGAGTATTGTGTCCAATTCTCGGCCCCCCACTATAGAAAGGATTTGGATGCATTGGAGAGGGTCCAGCGGAGGGTGACCAAAAAGATTAGAGGGCTGGAGCGCATGACTTGTGAGGAGAGGCTGAGGGATTTGGGTTTGTTTAGTCTGCAGAAGAGAAGACTGAGGTAGGGATTTGATAGCAGCCTTCAATTTCCTGATGGGAGGTTCCAAAGAGGATGGAGAAAGGCTGTTCACAGTAGTGACGGATGGCAGAACAAAGAGCAATGGTCTCAAGTTACTGTGGGAGAGGTCTAGGTTGGACATTAGGAAAAACTCTTTCACTAGGAGGGTGGTGAAGCACTGGAATGGGTTACGTAGGGAGGTGGTGGAATCTCCACCGCTGGAGGTTTTTAAGTCTGGGCTTGAGAAAGCCCTGGCTGGGGCGATTTGGTTGGGATTGGTCTTGCCTTGGGCAGGGGGCTGGACATGATGACCTCCTGAGGTCTCTTCCAGCTCTATGATTCTAAGTCCCAGTCTTATTAATCTCTCCTTATATGGCAGCTGTTCCATACCCTTAATGCTTTTTGTTGCCCTTTTCTGAGCAAAAATGACATGGGCTGGCTGCATACCCCTGCTTGCTCCCTTGAAGCACGAGCCTTCCTGCCTTGTTCCATGCCTCTTAGAGCCGGTTCTAAGAAGCACTGGCTGTCCCAAGTCCCAGTTACTGCCGTGGGAATTGTGAGCCCATCACCTGCTCCACCTCCCCATATACAGCTTGGTTACCTAGCTCCAGACAGCTGTGCACAGCAGCTGCCAGAAGCCATGCAGGTATCCCCATTAGCACAGCCAACCAGAAACTCCTGGACAAAGCTCTGGGGTGTATCCAATTACAAGTGCTCTGCTAGTCACTTTCTACTGATGGAGACACTTTCCCGTCTGCTGAGCAAGGCCTGTGGGGCTTCCCACCCTGCTGGGACTGAATCCTGCCACCATGGCATGGGGGTGAGGAGAGGCACAAAGTCCTTCTCTTTCTTTGTCTTTCTGGGTCTCTTCAAAACCAGTGCCGTCACATGGGATTCACCGCATCACTCCACCAATTAAGCACAACATCTAGGGTTGCCAGGTGTCTGGTTTTGAACCGGACAGTCCAGTATTTGAGCTTTCTGTTTGGGAAACAAATTGAGAAAATAGAAATGTCCGCTATTTTCTAAATAAGATCTAATGTAGATTGTGCTGTTATGTCAAGTGTGTCCGGTATTTTTGTTGAAACCATCCAGCAACCCTAGAGACATCAACATCAATGCGTTACTTGCACAGCTGTTAAGACATTCAGATTTAATGTCCCCACAACAACCAAACTCTGCCTGGGGTAGACCCAGGATGGGTGCAATTCTGCCCCCTGTGAAGTCAGAAGAAGTTTTGTCCCAAATGCCTACAGGACCAGGACCCATGCCCCTAAGCCTATGGAAATAGAGACAGTGATATCGGGTACAGCGTGTCACATGGCCCAGCACCGAGTGATCAGCACTATAATGTACTTGCACATGGAGCAGAGTTAAAGGTGCTGAAGGGACCTTCTCTCTCAATTCCCTGACTTAGGGTGCAGCATCGAGGAGATTTCCAAGTGTACCAAATAGGATTTTCGCACGGAATGGGCCAGATTCCACGCTTAGTTGCTCCAGTGGGGTTTTCCCCACAGGAAGAGAGAGCAGACTAGCGCAGAGCAAACCTCTAAACAGCTGGAAAGACAGTGATGGAAGCTGTAAAACAAAGCCTGTGCAGAAGGCGATTGAAGCGCTGCAACTGAATGGAGGCTCTGAAATTCCATCTCAGAACTGTCCTGCATTGACACGCAGCAGCCCATGCCGATGGGTTGCTCTGCTATGAGGCAGCGATAGGCTTTCACTTGTCCCACCTCACACGACAAACATCCTCTTTTGCTTTGACAGGTGAAATGCATTTAACTTCCTAGGAACCTTTCCTCCCCTTTCCTCCCACATTTGGTACCCTGGATCTGGGAAGCACAAGAGACAGTCTGCCCCAAAATACTCCTCCGCAAAAGCGATAGACAAACTGTTGCCCACACACCAGCCCTCGGCAGCTCTAACTTCACCAGAACTTCCCTGTTCCCAGGAACGCTGCTGGTTGGATGGGAGGGTAGGATCAAAACCCCCTCCCGGCTCCTTATGCCCCATCCCTACCCCCACCCCCTCGACCAGACCTCCGCTTGCCTCTTGCTTTCTCTGTACTCACATCATCATCCTGGACACTCAGGGGAATATCCAGCATGCACATCTGCATGGGCTGAACCAGAGCCTTCTGCACATTGAACAAAGGTTTCGCCTCCATCTTCCCAGCACCAGAAGGGTCTCTCTCTCCCTCTTTTGCTCTCTCTGTCTCTCTCTTTCTTTCCAATGCCTAGATTGAGCGTAAATCCAGCCCTGGCGATGAAGTAGATTGAAGATCTTCCTTTGATCAGCTTTGGCAGCGCATCTTGCCAACAGCTGCTGCTGCAGCACTAAGAGATCTTATTTCCTTCCTTGCAAATCAAAGAGCTGAGGTGCCGCACCAAGAGGCTTTCCGTGTGCGTGTGCAGCCGGTGATGTTCTCGAGATCTGAGAAACAGCCCTTGTCTGCAAGCGTGCCACAACATGCTCCTTTCCCCCTGCCTCTCTTCCTCCTGCTCGGCGCGATCTATGCCGCTCGCTCCTGCGACCGCTTTGCACCGGCGCGGGGTTTCCAGCCTCATCTACATGCATGGCACTCGCAAACCCGGTGCATTGTCTCAGAGCCACAACAGGTCCTGCCTGCTGTTGCTTTCCGATTAGGATCGAACAGTGTCTGCAGTAGCTACAGCATTTCCTGGTGGTGGTTGTGTCAGGGAGGCACGCCGGGCTGGAGGAATAGAGGTGTCGGGAGGGTGAACTTCAGCCTTTGCTTCCCCCTTTGCTTTCCTTCTGCCATCCCTCTCGTGTTGTTCAAGGCACTGACAGACAGACGCCTCCCTAAACTCACAGGGCACCAGCAGGCTTAAATAATCCATGCCCAGGGAGCCCAGGGCGGTTCCTGCTGTGAAGGAGCACTGTATTGCTAACACAGACCAGGGGAGATTCGCAATCATTTGGCTCCTGAAAAACCTTTGCCTCGTGGGCCAGGCAACGCCACCCATCAGGGAGCCTTGCCAGCCACAGAGCTCACTGCGTCCTGCCCTGGGTTTGAAATGGGGCTTTACTGGTGGCGTGTTCTGGGTGCGGAGCGTGTCCTCCCCACAAAGGCCATCAGCAGTGTCAGCGGGACATGGGGGGGGGGGGCCCTCCTCCAGCACTAGGGATTTAGTCTTTAGAGTTTAGCCTCCAGAAGCAAGTCCACCCTCAGCAAACACCGTCTCTAGGATCTTGTATTCCCCAGCATTAGGAGCACAACTCTTGGGCGCAGAGGGGGAAATGAAAGGCCTGCTGGGGTGACTGCACTGGCATCCGGCAACTGGAAACTGGGGACGCAGTGAAACGTGGCTGCTGGTCACTATATGGAGCAGGGCCCATAGGAGTGTCTCTGCCCAGTATTTGCGTCTGCCTTGCCTTTCCTGGGGCCTGGGGAGTGATGGACACTGGCTGGAGAGAGGCTGTTCCCCACAGAAATGTAGCCCTGCTACCGTCCTCTCCCCTCACCCCATGTACAGCTCAGCACCTGATGCTGCAGCTGACAGCTGGCTCCTGCCAGACTGCAAGGCCGCTTGGTGCCAGTCCCACTGACTTTAATCCCCACCAGTGCCAGAAATCAGGCCTGTTGTGTCTGGTGGAAAGGGCCACTCAGAAAGGAGCAGGCCAGTGGGTTCTGTTGGCCGTGCCCAGTGCACAGCGTGGGAGGGGTTGGAATTGCCTGGGCGCTCTGAGTAGGTGCCAGCAGGTACGATTTCAAATGGCTCTGCCCAGTCCCAACCAGAAGAAGCTGCCCTATTAACGAGAGCGACCCTCACAACCAGCCAGGTAGCTTCTGTAGACAGGCCAAAGATAGAGAGGCCAAGGAGTGTAAACACCCATGCCCGCCATTGGGGTCGCAGAGAACTGCCCTGCCTGGGCCCGCACTGAGCATCACCCCGGCACCTTGCAGCAGCGCCAGTCTGTGCAAACAGAACATTTCGCCGTGGCTGTGCGGAGGGGGAGGCCATTCAAAATCACGCTGGGCGTATTCGCCAGGGGCTCAGAGAGCCCCTAGGCAGCTGGTTGGGGACTCACAGCATGAGGGGGGCAGTGAATGGGAACTCGGCTCTGTGCATACACAAGGACGCCTGAATCTCCACTGTCCCTCGCTGGGCAACAGTCGTGCCCCGGTGTTTCAACTCCATCCGGCTGGCCTTGGCCACTGGGCCTGACCTGGCGCACACGTGGCTTTCTTGGGGACCTGCTGGGATTAGCATTCCTCTGCCGTTAGGTAACCGGCGGCTCAGCCTTTAGCCTCGGAGCCGCTCCAGCTCTCTCTTCCTGTTCTCCCCTGGCACGGGTCTGTCACTCACACTCCTGCCAGAGCTGTCCAAGCCACTGGGCCCGGGCAGGCCTCACACACGCACAGCCTCATGGGGAAAAGCTACAGTTTCCTCTGTGCTGCTGCCCGTCAGGGCTGGGGGCCTGGCATGCTCCATCAGGCCTGCTGAGCCAGCCTGTCCCTGGGCATATGGGAGGGGGCTTCCCTGGCCTCTTCCTGGAACTGTTTCCCAGGCTCCAGTTATCCTGAGCTGGGGGCGGTGCCAGATGAAGGCAACGCTGCCTCAGGCACAGCAACACTCCTGGCTAGAGCCTAGTATCCTAACCCAGGACAGAGCTGGGGGAGGCCAAGAGCCAGTACCTGCCCTCCATTAGGCTGTGGTAAATCTGCAGCACCGCCATTGAGCTCAGTGGGCCCAAGTGTCCGCCACCAAGCGCCTGTGCTCAGGGCAACAATGGAGAGGGTGGAGATAAACACCACCTTGGCACTGCCCACGTTCTGGGCCTGTCCAGGGACCTGCCTGGCCTCAGGGAGTTAGAGCAGCTCTGAGGTTGCTCTAATAGGAGCTCAGGCTGTCATATGGCTCATGGGCAACTGAGACTAGCCGGAGTGCCCTCCTCCCACAGCCTCTTCCTCTCTCTAACCATCCCCACCATGCCCTGATGCTGGAGGCTGTGACGGGACCAGTATAGAACCCATGTTCTTCTCACACCAGCCAGGATGGCGCCTTACCCCGGGAGAACACCCTCATGAAGCAATGCACTACCCAAAGGCCACTCCATGCTTAGAGAGGCCCTTAGAGCAATGGGGGATCCTAAAGGACCGACCCCATCAGGGGCTCTCTTATACACTTTGCCATCCGGATGGCACTCCAGTGTGGATCAATACCTGCCACTAGCACCCCCAAAGGTGTACCCAATTAGTGCTGTGCAATGCTCTACAAACAGGGGTAGGGTGCAAGCAATTTCTCCCTGCCCCAGTACTGATCAGCTCATGCTCTGAAGCAAGAGATTGGATTCCTCTCTGTAGGTTGCTCCATAAAGATATTTAGTTCCTGAGGTTAGAGGTCCAATCCCATCTACATTTCCAGTAAGAACAGGCGCAGGGGGTCATGGCTTCTGACCCAAGTTCAAATTGTATCTTCAGTGTCCATAGCCCAGCTCCTACCACAAACCCTGTGTGAACAAACAGATCTGCACAGCAGGACACATCTCAACAGTAACCAACAGATGGGCGCAGTTCAGCCTCGCCATCAGACCCTCCTATGAACCCAGGTAGGTGGGTACTGGCAGACTCAACATCTGGAGAAGGAAAAGGAGGTCAGGTTCAAGCCCCGAAGTCCCCTAGAAGCACAGTTCCTTGGCGTTTCCCATGGGAATAGGAGCCTCTGCCATTAATTAAGTGGCGACATGGAAAGCGAGGCCCACTATCCGCCTGGTGGATTTGTCAGTCCCCATCCCTGGTGGCAGCAGAAAGAGAAAAGCGACAGGGGTATTTTCTACAAACTACCACTTGGCGGGCACGGGCCCCAGAGCTCAATGACCTCTGGGCAGGGCAGCCAGAAAGCTGTCCAAGAAGGGAAATAACCTCTCGGGAAGTGTCAAAAACCACGCAAGAGATCTTGGGAAAACAAAACAAAGAGTCCCAGGACTGGCCTAAGCAATGGCATGGGAACATTTTTAAAAGTGGGGGTGCTGACCCCCTTTATGCCTGTCTACCCCCACCCCCTAAGGTTGCCAGGTGTCCGGTATTGAACCAGACAGTCCAGTATTTTCGCCTCCTGTCTAGTAAAAAAATTTCAGAAAATACCGGACACCTAAAATGTCCAGTATTTTCTGATTTTTTTTACCAGCCAGGAGGCGAAAATCCCGGGCTGTCCAGCTCAATCCGGAGGCAGCCTGGCAACCCTAGTGCCTTCCGGGTTCTGTAGGGGAGCTGTCCAGCCCCGCTCAGGGAAGTAAGATGGCAGGCAGCTGTTGGCAGCCTCACCACACATTTCTTAAAGGGACCACGCTGTTTTGGGGTTTGTTTTTTGGGGTTTTTTTTTTTTGCTTAACTCTCGGGGTCCTTTTTTCTTTTTGTTTTTTTGCTTAACAACTCTCGGGGTTCTTTTTAGTTTGTTTGTTTGTTTTGTTCCGTATTTTTTCTGAAACCATCTGGCAATCCTACTCTTTCTTTGCTTAGATTTGTTAGTTATTCAGGAGAGGGAGGGATATTTTACTCATTGTAATCAACTTAATTTGTGACCCAGCATCAACCATGCTCGTATTAAATAGCTAAAACATGGTTATCAATGTTTGTAATTTTGTGGGACCACAGAAAAACAGGGCTGTGCTAAATTGTTCCAAATGAAAGGGCTCACAGTAGGTGTCTCTTTCTTATTTAGTGGCATTGGGGTTGTGTTCCTTCGACCCTGCTTGCTAGGAGTTGAAATCACTGGGAGCTGAAATCACTTGAGACTAATTGGCAGCAGTCACAGCCAAGAAGTAGATAGTGATTGAGAGTGAACAGGCTGGTGATGGAGAGAAGGTGGCAGCAGAGAGCAGGCAGGTGGCGAGTGACCAGCAGAGTAAAATGCCTTTTTACCTCTCCCCACTCAGGATGGGAGATGAACTCTACAGATGCCCCTCTGAGCACTGGGTCTGCTCTGACCCAGGGCAACCACTGTGAGTGGGGCGCAGAGAAGGGTTGGGCATGTGAAGGGGACATGCACATCGCTGGACCTGAGAACCTGAGAGGAAAGGGACACTACCCAACCAACTTGGGGAGGGACTGTTACTCATGGGTTTGGTTATGAACTCTGCTTGTGGTGTTTTCCCACGTGAATGCCATGTTACTTCCCGCCCCTTTTATTCAAAGTTTCTTTCAATTCTCAGGCTCTGTGCTTGTGAGCGGGGAAGCATTGCCTCTCAGAGGCACCGAGAGGTGTTGTGTGAATTCCCCAGGTTACTGGCAGGAGGCTCGAGCCACTTCTGTGTGGGATGGAGGGAGAGGAACCCCTAGATATTGAACCCAGCCCTGGCTGCTGCTGGCACTCTCTGGCAGAAAGGTCACCATTGGATGCAGCTGCAGCACATGGCAATTATGGTCGATACTGTGTGCAATCAGCACACATCTCACTTTACATCCCCTTGTTTTATATGGGTATGTCTACACTACAGGACAAAGTCGAATTCAGATACGCAACTTCAGCTATGTTAATTGCATAGTTGAAGTCAAAGTCACTTAACTCAGCGTTTGACGCCGCCTACACAGCAGGAAGTCGAAGGAAGAACACTCTCCCTTCGACTTCCCTCACTCCTCGCAGAAGCAGGGTTACTGGCATTGACCGGAATGCCCCTCTCACTTTGAATAAGCTATCTTCACTAGACCCACTAATTCGAACCCTGGCAAATTGACAGAGGCAGCTTCGATCTTGCTCTGTAGTATAGACGTACCCATATATGAGTGTCACTTTGGTAATACTGGCAGAAACAAAACTATGCAGATGAAAACAGGTGGCAGTCTTGAGCATGGGCAGGGCTCGACAAATACACTCTCCCGCTCACCCATGGCAAGTAGATTTTACCAGCTGGTGAGTGCAGGGGCGGACTGGCCCGGTGGGCCATTGTGACGGGCTGGCTGAAGCCTGCACTATGGATGGCGCAGCCCCATCCGATCCGCCGGCCGGTGGAGGAGCAGAGCACCGCTGGGAAGGGGGAAGTGCGGCGATTCTCAGTGCCGGGCTGCCTGCGTGCAGCTCCGGCATGAGGAGGTGGGGCGCGAGCCAGAGGACAGGATGCTGGCAGATGCCAGGACTCTGGCGTGACCTGGCGTCCTGACGTCACGACTGGTGACTGCCGGATTCAAAAAGGCTCCAGCAACCCCGCAAAGTGGAAGGCAGAAGCCAGGTAGGGGCTGGGGCGGGGAGGGGAGGGGAAAAATACGGGGAAGGGTCTTGTGCTGAGGGGAGGGGAGGGGAGAGGAGGAGGTCAGGAGAAGAAGAAAAAGAAAGGAAAGGCACCAAGGTACAGGGGTGCAGGAGAGACAAATGCCAGGGAGCCAAGTGCAGACAATGAGGAAAAGGGCAGGAGGGGAGGTGTCAGTGGGAGGGGGGAGAGGGTGATGCTGGGAGAGGAGAGGGTAAGGGCATTGGGGGCTAGAGGGGGGAAGGGGAGGTGCTGGGAGAAGGCTTGAAAGAAGGGGTGGGCATGAGAAAGGTGGGGATGGAGCAAGTCATGTGTGAGGGCACAGAGGGGCATGAGGGGAATGGGGGCAGAGAGTGGTGAGGGGGTGGGCATCAGGGAAAAAGGGGGCAGGGGCAGTAAGGGAAGGGGGAGGCACCAGAAGGGTGCAGGGCTAAGGGAAGGTGCAGGTGCCAGGGATTCTGGGGGTGAAGCAGAAGGGCAGACACCCGCAGGGGAGGGACCAGCACCAGAGGAGAGAGGCAGGGCAGGTGTGTAGAGGCAGGTATTAGAAGAGGGGATGAGGAGGGGTAGCTCACATGATCAGAGTGGGGCTACTGGAGGAGTGGGCACAGGGGGGAGAGAAGGGCTGGTGGAGGGGGGCAGGTCTCAGGAAGGCTGAGGGCAGTGAGAAGGGCAGGAGTCAGGACAGCAGAGGAGGGTGAGGAGTTGGGGAGCAGCAGGCACCAGGGGAGCTGATGGAGCAAGGGGAGGAGACATGGCAGCAGAGGAAAAAGGTAGAGGATTATAAGATATTTATTAATAACGGGTGATATTTATTAATAACTTATTAGTAATTACTGTTCTTATTCTTATTAGGAATTTATGCTATTAAAAAAACACTTTTGGGGGGGGTGGGGTGGCGAGTTCTTTTTTTGCCTGGCGAGTAGGGTTTCCATAATTTGTCGAGCCCTGAGCATGGGCATCATAATGATAATCTCTCATGGGCCACACATAGAACCCTGATGGGCCAAATGTGGCCCCTGGGTCACAGGTTGCCAACCACTGGACTAAGCCCTTGCAAACAATATCAAAGGACTAAAACTATCTAAATATCAAAGGACTATAAATATCAACGAGGAGGGTGCTCTGTCTGTTTCTTTGTACAGTTCCATTCACATCAGTGTCACAGTCACTCCATGACCAAAACAGATTATGACAATTTACTTTTGGGAAGTCTCACTTCATTAAACCTTCAGAGCATTATGTGAGTTTCATGCTTGTACTTATTTATTAAGTGTACCAGGTTCATCTGTGGTTTGACCTGGAGAACTTTTTCCCTCTCCAAATCTTTGTTTTGTATGTTGTATTCAAAATGCGGCATATAAAACAATTCATTCATAAGTTTAATTCATATGCCAATGGTTTGAATCGAGATACCAGATAGCTGGGACATTATCAACCAACCAAACAACGAAGGTGCCAATGGTTCTTTGTCTTTGTAGATTCTGGTGTTAGTACTAATGGTCCTTATCTGCTTCTTTTAACTATCCAGCTTTTAGGTGCTTATAGACTTTTCAGTTTTGCCTGTTACATACCAGCTCAGTTTTCCCTTTGGTATTTATATACCCACTGCCTCCTTTTGTTCCCCCCTCCCATTTCCCCCCTCTTCTCCCCTATTTATTTTGGTTCTGGACATACAACACTCCGGTCATCTGAAGAAGTGGGCTGTGCCCACGAAAGCTCAAGATACCATCTACATGTTTTGCTAGTCTTTAAAGTGCTACCAGACTATTTGTTATTAATGCACCTACAGGATAGAAGAAAATATTCTGGTGAAGGGGAAAAAAGGGTTTTGCAAGCCTCCAAGAAATGTTTATGAACAACATGGGAGGGGAGAGGATTGTTTAAATGCTGGAAAATATCTTGAGAATGCTCTTTTAAACAACATTGCCTTCAGGATACATGTCAAAACAATGAAATGAATCCTCTCTGGAAGGGACACTGCAATCGGAACACAGTGCCTCGAGAGGCTGGATTTTTGCAGACGAATGGCTTGTGACCTATTATTTGCATCTCAAGGCCTCAAGAATCAATCACTGCACAACATCCTCCCATGCACAACTAAGCTTCCAATTTGCCCAGGTAAATTTGTAGGATTCTTGCAAAGAAGGCAGGTATGAATAAAAGAGAATGGGTCTGGAATGGGTGGGAATCATGTTTGGAGTGAGTCAATAGAGGAACAGTGGATGGAGGTTTTCTGTTAAATAGAAGGAAATCTGTGAAGCACACGTGCCAGCGATAAAGGGACAGAATCAGTACCATTTAAAAACCCAAGAAAATGGATAGAGCATCACTGGAAGCAGAATTTGGCCCAAAAGAGGGTTTTAGCGGATATCCAGGTGAGACTCATTATCACGGCTACTCAACTTTGGATGCCCCAGGGGCCACAATGATACTCACAGCACATGCCGAGGGCCGCAACTTAAGTGTGGTTGCATATACCTGCAAATATATATGCAAACATCTGCAAACAGCTGCTTTCACACTGACGGGCATGAATACAAAGATTAAGCCTTAAGCCAGGGCGCCGAACCCAAACGTGGCCAGTGGGAGCCAGTCAGCACCTCTCAGGCTCTGCCTACACGGCTAAGCAGCCAGCACTTCCCACAATGCCCCGGCACTCCTGGCACCTCCTCCCTGGGGGTAAGAAACGCCGACACCCTGTACCCGTCTGTTCCAGCCAGCTCGTCCACTTGCATCTTTCAGTGCTCACCCGCCCGGGAGACGCCTCATCGTTGTGGAACATGTTCCCAGTGGAGGCCACGTTCAAAGGATCCCACCCACGGGCTGTCACATTATTGGATTTTAAAGATCATTGCTGCACCCATAGGGGGGGTGTTTGCCCCAAAGTATGTACAAAGGGGGCCATGTGAGGTGTTAAATGAAAGCTTGTGTTTTACTGATTCTGTATATGCTATTCATGTATTTGTGCGATATCTATATGTGGAGTTATAAGTATGTTCTCTGTGCTTATGCTGGAAGATTCTCTGTCTGAGGATATTTCTAGACTACATGCCTCTGTCGGCAGAGGCCTGTAAATTAGACTACCCCACATAGTCAAAGAAGCGGTGATTTAAATATCCCCCACTTCATTAAAATAAAAATGGCCACCGCGCTGTGGCGGCTTAGCTGATCATCGGCACAGCGCGGCAGTCGAGACATGGCTCAGTCGACAGGGAATGCTTTTGTCGACCGCTCCCTTATGCCTCGTGAAATGAGGTTTACAGGAGCGGTCGACAAAGGTGTTCCCTGTTGACCGATCCGCGTCTTAATTGCCGCGCTGTACCGACGATCAGCTGAGCCGGCACAGAGTGGTGGCCATTTTTATTTGAATGAAGCGGGGGATATTTAAATCCCCACTTCATTGACTATGTCAGGTAGTCTAATTTACATGCCTCTGCTGGAAGAGGCATGAAGTCTAGACATACCCTGAGACAGAGCAATGGGCAAAGAATATTCAGCCAGTGACTATGCTAATTAGCAAGGCTCCAGGGACAATGGCTCTCTAGGTGCCAAATACACACCTGAAGAATGTGTCTGGCACATGCAAACCAGCCAGTATCTGATGACCGCTGACATGGGACACAGGGATAGGTCACTGGGCCATGTGACCTGCACTGGCCAGGAAGATGCCAGGAAAGGTATATAAAGGCCATGTGGCAATCTCCATCTTGCCTTCAATTTTGCTACTGATTCCAGATGCAGCCTTGTGAGGAAAAGCGAGCCAGGAAGAATTGTGGACCCATCCTGACATAGGATGTACACCAGAGACTTTTAAGATAGCAGTTTATAACATCTCTGCTAAGAGCCTGCATCGAGAACTGGGTGATTTGATGTATGTAATGTATTTTCCTTAATAGCCTTACTCTCATGCTTTTCTTTCTTTTAGTAATAAACCTTTAGATTTTAGATTCTAAAGGATTGGCTCAGCATGATCTTGTGGGTAAGATCCAAAGTATAAATTGACCGGGGATTTGTGGCTGGTTCGTTGGGACCGGAAAGACCCGTTTGGGGTAGGTGAGATTGGGTTCTATAATCCCTCACCTGTGTGTTAGGCCTGGGGCTGACTGGGGCACAGGGAGAGCTGGAGTGTCTGAGGGGTTTTGCTCGGTGTGACTCGTTTGTGACCTGCTCGGGAAGGTCTCCGGTCAGGGGCTGTAAGGATCCCTGAGTTTGAGCAATTCTCTCTGAGCGGACGCCCTCAGTGGTGTCCAGACCCGGCTCGGTCTGTCACAAGGGCCACATGTTGAGTAGCCCTGCATTATATCCTCCTATGGTCTCTTTTTCTGGGGTTTGCTGAGCAGTCTTAGGTGCAGGGAGGAAAAGTCTGTGCCTGTGACACATTTTTAGAATCTCCTTTGAGGGGTCAAAGCAATTCCAGTGGGTGAAGCTGCTGCTTGGGGAGGCAAGCTTCCCAGCCAGTAGCCCTGCCCATAGGTCACCCCTACTTTGCCCAGGCCCTACCCCCGCCCCATTGTCTCCCTGCTCACCCGTTACACCCAAATCCCAGAACCCAAATGCAGCAAATGACATTTGGAGAAAAACCCTCTTCTAAAATGTCTTTCTAAAGAAAACGGAGCATGTTTCCAACTGAATGCCAGATTGTGAAGACTGGTGCAGAAGTTACCCAATTAAAAGCACTAAATTTAGACAAACGCAATAGCCACAGGTTCTTTTGAGATATCCTGAAGTTTGTCAGAGACTTATTTGCAAAAACTTCATAGTAAGGGCAAGCCAGCTGTCCTGCTGGATACAACATGAAATATTATGGAAGATATGATGCAGGGCCACTGTTTTACAATTTCTTAATCAGCATTTCTAAGCTGATTTTATATTTTAAACGTACTCTTAAGCTTCATAAAGTATTCATTCCAGATTATTACATATTTAACACACTGAAACAAAGACCCTCATGATTTTCTATTACAAAAAAATTAAAATGAAGACTCCAAATGACTATTTAAATAAATATGTATAGATATAGATATCATCCTGATGAGCAAACACAAGTACCAGATTTAATATTAAGGCTGTAGAGGTTGCATGTCCCAAAACTGGGACTCTCTTGTCTGGGAACATCCGTGGTCCAGCAGGGCTAGGGATGTTTCTGAATGAGAGAGCCCTGGGACAGGAGGGCCAGCAGCTGAGAGCCCCGCACACGGCCAGGCTAGTGGTAGTGGGATGAGAGCCCCAGTATCCCGGTGGCAGTAGCAGCACAGAGGTAGCGGAGCAGAGGTAGGCAGGAATCCAGCAGGGGCCGGGGCACCCTGTGCTCGCTGGCCTGGCAGCGAGGGAGGGCCACAGCAGTCTGGTTGGCAGCAAGGCCAGGCCATGGCAGCCCAGCAGGGGATGTCCGTCTGGGGCCACAGAAGTGGAGCTGGGGCTGCAGCAGGCTGGCAGCCTAATCGGGGCTGCATGCTGGCCCAGCAGCGGGGCCGGTGCTGCCATGGCAACCTGGCTGGGACGAGGGCCACTCAGCCAGGGCCACGTACCGCCCAGCAGCGGGGCCGGGGCTGCATGCCACCATGCCGGCAGTTGAGCTGGAGCAGCAGTTCTCCCAGCAAGGCCGGGAAGCCATGTTGCCCGGCTGACAGCCTGGCTGAAAGAACCAGTGGAGGGGACAGGTGGCAGGCTGAGGGGGCTGATGGCAAGGACCTTCTCGGGTCTGGCAGATTCCCTCATCCAGGACCACTCAGGGCCCGAGAATGCCAGACCAGGAAGGTCCAACCAGTAGAGGAATGGAAGTAGCAGAACCTTGAGACACATTTCAAGTATCCTACAGATTAGGACAACACCCAAACCAGCTAGAAAATCAAATTGCACTAGATCATTTTTTTAGATGAGTAAAAACTCGAGTTGATTTAATTTTTTTTTTTACACACAGACATAGTCTCTGAGATCATTTGGCTCGCATAACACATAGAAATTCCAAAATACCTCTTAGGGTCACAGACACGTGAAAAAGATAGCTCTCATGTTCCACATCACTTCTGACCCAAAAAAAAGCAGGAAGCACTGGAAGTCTCATGAACGCTTCTTTGCATCAGATGTCCAGCCAAAAGACGTGGGGGTAAGTATCTGAATCCACAAGTCTCTTTCTGTTTCCCCAGCGCTAAATACAACCTAATGCTGGTACAGCTCTATTGCACAGAAATATCAATGTATTTTTGGCAAGGAAACTGGTGGCATCAGCAAAGTATCCTTATGGTAACAGGGTGTCATCTTGCAAACCGTTCCCATATCCAGAAACACTGGAGTTGTAAGAAAAAGTTATGGAGCTTTACCAATTGTCTGTATACTCTCATCAACCAAGGACACCTGCGATATCAGTTAGGTTAGTTTGCACTAAAACAGTGGTGAGCAACCTCTGACCCACATGAAGGGTAATCCAAAAGAGGGCAAATACAGCCTGTGGGCCGGATGTGGTTCACCAGTGTTAGCGCCTGATGGGCCAGTGCCACTTTATATAGCTGCGCCTCCGCAGGTGCGGACACTTGCAGCTCCTGTTGGCTGTGGATCACCATTTCCAGCCAATGGGAGCTGCGGGAAGTGATCCGAGCCGCTTGCTGCAGCTCCCATTGGCTAACCCTGGCGGACCACCTCCATCTTATTGCCACCCCTGCAATAATCTGATTGCTGTCCGCAAGACGGTTTGCTGACTTTGATTGTCCACGTGCACCATCCCCGCCCTCCGCAGCTGCGATTCTCTGCTCCCTGCCAATGGGAGCTGCGGGGGCAGCACCTGCAGGCAAAGGGGCTGCAGAGACCTGCTGGCCACCGCTTTCTGCCACTCCCATTGGCCAGGGACAGTGAACACTGGCTAATGGGAGCAGTGGGGGGTGGTGCCTGTAGATGCTCAATATCAGCAAAATGTCTCACAGACCGCAAATTAGATTATCCTGCTGGACCACATGTAGCCTGCAGGTTGCCCACCACTGCACTAAGACCAATCAGAGGTGAGCTTTGTGATGGAGTGCGGGCACAGAAGACCTCTTGGGGGTGCTTCCTGGAGTACTGACAAAGTCACTGACACGTGCCTCTTTGCTCTATGGGGCTTCTAGCCACCCTGTTGGGCCAGATCTCCTGGTCCCCCCCCCACCAAAGGCACAGAGATGAGATCACTGCTCCCTCCCCCCGAAGAGCAACATCAATACTGAACAGATATACACCCAGCATCCATCTCCCAGCCTTCCTCCCCCTCCCCCCCCCCACCAAAGATAGAGAAACATTCTTCTTCCCCCTCCTCTGGGTCATCTGCCACATGTCCAGCAGTAGGCACACAGCTCTCAGCCATGACAGACCCTTCCTGGGAAAGCTCTGCAGCCTTCCCTCTTTTCTCATTGGGTAAACCCTCAGCCATCAGGCCCTTGGATTCCTCAGCTCTGGCAGTAGCTTCTTGGACTCCAGCCTCTATCTGAAGGTTCTGCTCCAAGACACATACCTCTATGCCTCCTGGTGCTGAACCTACCCCCTGCTGTTCCCATGCCCCACCCTGGCCTACCAAAACTTGGACAGACTCACTGATACTGGGTAATAACTCAGGGTCAGGGCTGGCTTCCTCCATCCCTCCCCCTTGTTGCAAGTTGTCCAGTTCAGCTGGAGAAGAATCAGAGGGACAATCTCTTGTCCCTTCTTAAGTCTCTAATGTTTTCCTCCCCCTTCCCCTCTGAGATTTCAGCACAAGATTCCTTACCCTGGCTAACAATCCCTGAGATAGACTCAGCCACGTCAGAAAGGTCATTTCCCCCAAAATGAATGGCCCAAAATTCTCAGGAATTGAATAGGTGGTGCACAGTCTTTCAAAGGTGATGAAATATTCGGTGAGACCTCCGGACTCATAAGCGGGACACAGGCAGTGCCACTATGGGATTTCTGGAAAGGAGAGCCTTGCAACATTGGGGTGCTTCCTCTTGAAGTCAAATACAGCCAATTCATGCCGTCTCTCCTTTTCCTTCTCCTCTCAAGCAGCTTTTCAGGCTTCTCACTGGGTTTTGAAGGCTGAATCACGAGCAGCTTTTTGTTCAAGCTCTTTTAATTCCAAGGCGCTCTCATGGGCAGCTTTTCCCCAGGCAGCTTGGGCTTCTCTCTCAAGCCTCTTTAACTCCATTTGTCTCCTGGGTTCTGCCTCCTTCCCCGCTGCTTGGATTCTGTGCAGCTCCAGTTCCTTCTGAACCTCATTCTAACTCATCTTGCTGAGTGTCCTGCCTCTATTTCCTTTACCTGAAATAAGCAAACAGAAAAGAACAAACCAGTAACCACTTTGTCTCCTAACAAGTACACCTAGAACACACTTAAAATCACTACTAGCATCCAGAGGTGCACATTGACCCTGCCCACTGCGCCACTGTGATGGGCTGTGGTCACAGAAGATCCCATGGGGGTGCTGCCCAGAGTGCCCTTGCTCTATGAGGCTTCTCACTACCCCGTCCTGTTGGGCCAGATCTCCTGGTTACCCCCCTACCCCATACCCACCGGTCAAGGCATAGAGCTGAGATCACCACTCCCCTCCCCGCAAAGAGCAACATAGATCCTGAACCTCTTCTGGTCTGAGGAGAATGCAATTTGTGTGCAGCTTCCAGGAAAACCACTCCTCAAATGGGATCAGAACCCCAAATAAATCATCCAAGCAAGCCCCCTTTAACAGAGCAAGGAGGCTGTACACGCTGGCTGCTCCCCCAGGTAACGTTTATTTACATCGGGCTTGATAGTAAATAAAAGTGATTTTATGAAGTACAAGCAGTAGGATTTCAGTGGCTGCAAGTGAACACAGGCAAAGTAGATTACAAATTTAAAATAACCAGAAACACATAGCTAGTTCTAACACACTGAAGCTTATTACAAACTTACTCTAAGGGTATGTCTACACTACCACCCTAGTTCGAACTAGGGTGGTTAATGTAGGCATTCGAAGTTGCAAATGAAGCCCGGGATTTAAATATCCCGGGCTTCATTTGCATCTTGCCGGGTGGGCGCCATTTTTAAATCCCCTTAGGTCGAACTCCGTGCCCGCGGCTACACGTGGCACGGAGTAGGTAGTTCGAATTAGAATCTCTAATTCGAACTACCGTTACTCCTCGTTCCATGAAGCTTCATTTGCAACTTCGAATGCCTACATTAACCACCCTAGTTCGAACTAGGGTGGTAGTGTAGACATACCCTAAAACTGTTCTTATTTCAGCCTAGCTTCCAAGCCAGGGAAGATCTTTTTTCCCTAGGGTCTTTGGTTCATTCTCTTGGGAGTGACATGCCAGCCAAAGATAGAGACTGAAAACTCTACAACCTACATAGCCTTCTTTTCTGGGCGGGAATTCTGTTTCTACATTCCATCCTTCCATGGAAAATTAACTGGTCAGACCCTACTAGCTAGGGGGTCACATGACTTCCTAAGACCAACCACTACCTAGACTCAAAGGACAAAAGAGACTGTTTACAGGTGATCACCCACACATTGAGGGAAACACCTCTGATGGCTTACATTTGCACATTTAAAACCATAAACCAGGGGTCGGCAACCTTTTCAAACCAGAGCCAAACTACATCAAAATTCAGAACAAGTGGTCAACGAAGAATCATATAAGAATGCCCATTTGCATGACTGAAACTATACAACTTAATACATTGATAATTGACATAATAATTAATAATAGCATAAGTGAAACATTGTACTCACAGACGTCATTTAATGGGACTTTTGCTACTGCATCTTTTCACACACTTCTTTGAAGTTTACATCAGAACTGGTGAAATCCAGCTTCATTCAGGCTGTCTTCTGTCAATTTTATGGCAGAGGGTTGGGGATGTAGAGGTGCAGGAATCTGGGTCGGGATGTATGAGGGGCTCAAGGCAGAGGTTTGGGGTGTCTGATTGTCACAGGGCACAAGGTAGGGGTATGTTGGAGTGCAGGAGTGTTATGACAAAGAACTGGGGATGTGGGGGTGCAGGGTCTGGTGATATGGGGATATGAGGGGCTCAGGGCAAGGGGTTCAGGTGTATGATGGGCTCAAGGTTGGTGTGAAAGGGTGCAGAAGTGTTATGACGCTCTGGCCAGATGGGGGTTGGGCCCCAGTTCGGGGATTGTTGGCCAGGCTTCATTTTAAAATAAAGTAAAATATTATGTCCAACACAAAAGGTTTCAATGTTGTCTTTATTAATGGCAGGGGTGGAGAACCTTTTTCTGGGGTCGGGAGCCACTGAGTTTGGGTGAAGGAGGCAGTTGTGACCTGAGGCATGGCATTGGGGTGCAGGAGTTTGGATTGTGACCTAGGGCAAGGAGACTGGGATGCAGGAGGGGGTGTAGGGTTGTGACTTGGGTCAGGGGATTACAGTGCAGGGGTTTGGATAGAAACCTAGGGCAGGAGGGGGCTGTGATCTGGTGCAGGGGATTGGGGAGCAGGGTCTGGGGGGCTCAGGAGGGGGGCAGAGGGCTTGGCTTAAGTAGGGTGGGGGAGTGGCTTGGGTGTCAGAGGCAGGCTCTGGCCGGGAGGCTTACCAGTGAGACTCCAGAGCAGGAGCCCAGCATGTTTCTCAGGAGCCTGCCCTGCCCCACACAAGCTGCATGACCATGTGCTCTGTGAATAAGAGCCTGAGGGGAGGGGGAAGTGGTGCTTAGCTGGCTGCCTGTTCTTGAAACAGGCAGCTTCCATTGGCCAAAAACTGGCCAATGGGATGGAGCTGGGGCAGGAGCAGCCGTGAAGCACCCTTCCCCCCTCCCCTCCAGGCTCACAGTTTGTGGAACACAAACAGCCCCACACCCACTTTTCTGAGCGATGTGCGGGGGCGGGGCAAGCAGGGGAGTCTGCCTCGGGGCTCCCTGCTGCCTCTGCGAGCCAGATTGTTTTGCCCAGCCCTGCTGTAGCACCAGCACAGACTCTCTGCTGTGGGGGGAGCAAAAGGAGTTGGGCTTGAGCTTCAAAAGACCCATATCTGGCTCCCTAGTGAGCCATATTTGGTTCACAAGCCATAGGTTGCTGACCTCTACCATAAGCCTTTCCATACTACACATTTCTAACTTTACATACAAGAATGATACATACACCAAAATAAGATATAAGGTCAGATCCAACAGATTGTGACCTTAAAATTGATAGGTTACACGTGGTATTTTGTCCAAAGCACCTTCAAGCTACACATATTTGTATCCATAAATCAACTTCATAAACATGGGGGGGGGGCTGTCACAAACGTCATTTATTTCTGATTGCATCATGGTTCTTTGGTACAGCAAGAAACCTTCTTTTCCTAAGGATCTCTGGCCCACCTAGATTGTCATCCCACAGGTATTCTGGGGAAAGTATTTTGGTTGGTTTATTGTAAACAAAATACTTGTTTAAGTGACTCTCTTCTTGCCATATTGCCTCAATTCCATTGTCTTTGTCCACCATGATGGCTTCATGGCATTTCTTGGTCAGCTTGTACACTTCCTTTACTGTTCCTCCAAACAATCCTCCGGCATAGTAGAAGTCACCCTCATTGTGGGGGACATAAGCTTGAGAAGCAGGTCGACGTTCATAGGTGAAAGACTGACGCTCTGCAGCGTAGAATCCTGGGTGTAGTGTGCCAAACAAGTTGCTCAGGATTTCTACTCCAACGTGGTCATTAAACCTCATGTCTACATCAACACACACAAGGTAGTCGACCTCATTAATGAACTGCTTTTGGGAGAAGTGGCTGATCATTTCCATGCGTCGCATAGAGATTTCTTGCCACCTTGGGTAGTTTTGGACTTGCAGAACTACTACAATCCTTCCTTCTTTGAGCTCAACTTTAGGAACTTCTTGCGGTCTGTCTGTGAAAATGTAATAGTTCATCTTATGTCCAACCATAAAGTACATCTCTGCAGTTTCTAAAAATGTCTTGAGGAACACGATATACCTACAAAAAAAAAGATCTATTAGAAATAAAAGACACGGTGGTAGAAGACTAGAAGAAGGGGACAGAGAGCGATCAAGTGATGTGCAGAAGAGGGATTAGGTGGGAGAAAGGGTGGCAGTGTAGGAAGGGGCAGAGCTGTACAGCATCATGAAGGTGAGGATGAAAATTATGAACTTAGCCTTGAGTCTACACTAGGAAATTATTTTGAAATAACCCCCCTTATTTTGAAATAATAAGCAGAGTGTCCATGCTTCCAAACCTGTTATTTCGAAATAAGGGCTTGGTTATTTAAAAATGTGTACTCCTGTTTTCTCTGGGGAATAATGTTTATTTTGAAATAGTGATTTTGAAACAGAGGCAGAGCGGATGCTCCGCTGCTGCTCTTTTGAAATAACTACTCCCCAGAATCATTCAAAGTAATTACTCCCCAGTGCTTCGTGGGGCTTGAAGTTGAGGTAGTGCGTCCACAATAACAGAACCTACCTCGGACTAATTTCGAGGTCCTCCGTAGTGGGGACATGCTATTTCAATTTTGTTATTTCAGGAGTTATTTCAAATTTAGTTTTTTCAAAATAATTTCCTAATGAAGACATGCCCTAAGTGCGGAAAAGGATAAGAGGCGGTGAAAGGACTGGTGAGGGCTGGTGACACGGCTGGACTCACTAGAAGGATCTAGGATTTAACTGTTGTAATTTAAGAAGGGGAAGATGAAGCGCTTAAAAGCACTTGGTGATGATCAAAGCTGTGTAAATGTCAGTTTTCTCCTATGGAAAAAAAAATTAATATAAGATTTCTATTAAGAAAAGATTTTTTTTAGCATTGCTTTTGATTAAAACAGAAAAGTTATTTTTGTTGTGCATGAGCATTATCAATTCCTACTTGCAACAAAACCTGTTAGGTGGTGTCACAGTGATTTGTTACTTCTTAATAGAAATCTTATATTAATTGGATTTTTTTCATAGGAGAAAACTGACATTTACACAGTTTTGATCATCACCAACTGCTTTTAAGTAGTTCATTTGCATTTTTGATTCCCTCATTTGCATTCCTCTTTTGAAAGAGGAATGTAGTCTAGAAGACCTGTGTTTCTTAAACTCTGTTCCATGGTCCACCAGTGTGCCACAAGGCAGTCAGAGGTGTGCCGCGGAGAACAGAATTCAAAATGGCTGCCCTTAAAGGGGCAGGTGATTTTTTTTTGTTCAATAACTTTCCCCCGACCTTTTTTTTTCCTCAATAACTTTCCCCCCGACCCTTTTTCCCCCGACTTTTTTTTTTGTTCAACAAAACAATCCTTGGTGTTCCCCATAAAAAAAAATATTGTTGGGTATTCCTCGGTCTTAAAAAGTTTAAGAAACATTGGTCTAGATGCACACATATTGGAGAGAGCCAGCAAAGGAACCTCTAAAAAAATATCCATCAAAACCCCTCAAGAGTAGAAGGGCCAAGTGAGGCACCACTATCTTCCAGAATTCAACTCACACCCAATAGGAGAGAGGGAGCTTTACAGTTACACTGCAAATATCCAAGCCCCCTTCATTTGACTATGAGAGAGATGAACATGAACAGCTGTAGCTGTTAGAAATTAACATCAACCTCATTTGTTGCCCGTTTAAAACCCAGTAGTAGTGAATGAGAAGCATCCTACCCATCTTTGTCCTTGTTTGGCTACTCTTTGTACAGTAAACAGATATACAGCACAGAGTGAAAACTGACATTCATAGATATTTCCAATGCAGTTACTGGCCACATGCGGCTTGGATGAGCCAAAAGACCTTTCTGCAACATATTTAGCCTTGCTTGAAAATATCCATTTCTGATTCAAAGCTAAGCATTTTTAATTAAGCCCATTTCTCATTACAAGAAAACATAGAGGTGTATCATGAATCTTTCAGCAATACCTTCCCCACCCCCCCTACTCCCACTATAAAAATAAGGCTACAAATATGCTACCTATTCTCAAGATATTATTGGGAAGAGACTCTAATTCATATTGATTGTGGGGCAGTTACAAATCATTGTGCCAGCATAATGTAAACGGGTGTTACATTGCTTGGGGTTTTGTCTTTCGAAGTCCTGATTGCATGAGGAAAGTTAGCTCCACAATCTGGGACAAATTCAAACTTTAGTTCTTTTGTTCCATCTATCCAAATTGGCCCTTGTATTTTCAAAATGATCTGGTATTCTTTGCTTCCTGTCCTAATTTGTTGTGTCTCATTGATGTACAACATTGAAAAGCAGGGTGGATAAAAATCAATAATTTTTTAAAACAAATAAAAAATTCGGATTTTTGATAAAACGCTTTCTGAGGAAAAAACCTATCTAAAGATAGTTTAATTAAGATACATTATAGCTCAAAGATATCTCATCATGGAATAGGGATTCTATCATATGAGACAATATATTTATGTAATTTTTAAAAAAAGTTTTGTAAACGAGTTCCAATAATTTCTGGATTAAGGACCCAAACTTATGGGGTTCCACAGGCTTCTATATAAAATATTTTGGTTAATCCTTCTATCTACCCAGTGGGACTCAGTGCTCCGTTTGGGTGCATCAACACAGCAACCTTACCTTGAAATAGCTTATTTTGAAATTTGGCGCTGTCCATACAATGCCAGATTTCAAAATAAAGCGGTATTCTGACAAATCCCTTAACCCTCATGGAACAAGGTCACAGGGATGCCGGAATAGCGTGCCCGTTATTTCGAAATATATTTTCAAATAACAGGTGCATTTAAAGAAACGGAATTGCTATTTTGGGATACTTCTGGTATGCCGAAATAGTACCTAAGTGTTCCTTCTCAGGAGTAAGCCTTTAGAAGATACCATCAGAGATGCTTAGTTTTGCAATTCTCAGATGGTGGATTTGTGTCTCCAGAGACAGTATGCTTGTTAACAGCAAAAATGTTTTTAAATAAACAAATAAACAATGTACAGAGATGAAAAGTAACTGACGTCAACCCTATTGTCTCCCTGCAAATTTGTGTACAAAATTACCTCTGTCTAAAAGTGGGGCTGTTGCTACACTTCAAAGGCGGAAGTGCCCGTATCGACTAATTGAATAATTGATGTAAATTCCATCAACTATTTGATTAGCCAAATAATCAAAATTTTACATCCCTATTACCTGTGGATAAGACAGGCATGCGTGCATAATGCATGCAGTGCAACTCAGAAATGCAAGGCCTGGTTGCCTGAATGAAACAGCATCATGAGAAGTGTTCCCTCTTAGGAGGAAGCTGTGTTGAAGATGATGAAGGAACATGTCTGAACATACAGGATCTTCAGGTTGGTAAGCTTTTTTACTTAATACTTTTTTCTTAAGCCTGTCTTTCTGGACTATTTTTGAATTCTCATGTTTGAGCAACAAATATAGTTGTTAGTCTATGGCACTATCATTTTTGATGCAATTGAGATAAAAAAAATAAATAGCTGAAATAGGCAGATCTTCATTTTACAATTTCATCTTTAAAATAGTACTGAGTGTCTGTGAATGCAATGGGTAATACTAAATGAGCCATATGGTAATAACAATTAAATAACTGAATTGCCTCTTTTTGTTTAGGAGAATCCATCCTCAACATACAGGATTCTGAAGACTATCCACATTCAAGATCACTATTATTTTTATAGTTTCAGAGTTATCTGCCAAAGATAAATTTTCAATCACATCATGTATATCACAAAGCCACAATATATCACCTGTAGCAAAAACAAGAAACATTCTCCATCATCTAGAAACAAACATAGATAAATTTGTGATAAGAACCAGCAGATTACACGAAGATGTAATTGATGAAAAATTGTCCAGTTTGTTTATGCAACAAACTCTCCTTTCTCTATCATTGAGAACCCATACTTCATTAACATGGTTCAGTCATTAAGAGTGGGATACGTTCCACCCATTAGAGCAGATTTTGCAGGTAAATTTCTGGATAAAGTTTATGAAAGAGAAATTGAGCAGTGTGCAAAAATCTAGAGAGTAAAATTGTTAACCTGAGTCTTGATGAGTGGTGCAATGTCCATAATCATCCTATTGTATGTGCTTGTGTGAAAATAGAAGAAAGGAATGCCTTTCTTTCAGAAACAATTGATAGATCAGGAAATGCACACATAGCAGAATACTTACAAGAAGTAGCAGTAAAAGCTATAACAAACTGTGAAAAAAATTCAAATGTTTAGTACGCAGCTTGGTCACAGACAATGCTGCAAATGTATCCAAGATGAGTAGAAATTTAGAAGAGAGTAAAGAAAGTCACAGTCTAACAACACATGGTTGCATTGCTGATTTGATGCAACTCCTAGCCAAAGACTTCAGTGTTCCAGAAATAAAGCCGCCTGTTGTTGAAATTGCAAAATACTTCCGCTACAGCACAGGCACAAAAACCTACTTGTCCATGCTTAACAGGATGATAATGGAAAAATAATCATGATATTTTACCATCCTTTGATCTGGGGTCGTTTGCATTATATTGTTAAAGATAAAAAAACTTCTGTTCATCTCTAAGAGCTTAGAAAAAGCTGAGAGAGTGGCGGAAGTTGGCCGGCAACAGAGCTTGTTAAATGCTGGCTGAACCTGAGCTCCATGCCTGAGGCCCTACTAAATTCATGGCCATGAAAAACACACCTCGGGCAGGAGGAGTGGGGCTAAGAGCAGGAGTAGGGAACATTTTTTGGGTCGGGGGCTGCTGACCCACAGAAAAATCAACAGGGGGGCCACACACAAGTGAGAGGCAAAAACCAAAACCAAAACCAAAACCAAACCCTCACTGACGTGGCCCCAACTGAGAAGGA
This sequence comes from Pelochelys cantorii, assembly GCA_032595735.1. NCBI lineage: Eukaryota > Metazoa > Chordata > Testudines > Trionychidae > Pelochelys > Pelochelys cantorii. Next base: position 11,045,052 of record CM064347.1, read on the forward strand.
AAAAGACACTTCCCGCATACTTCCTTGCACACCAGAGCCTAGGGGGTGCTCCAACCCTGCAGTGGGGCAGCGAGGGGGGGAGGGGCTGGAGTGCCTACACAGACTCCCCAGTGCTGGGCGGGGGGGACCACGAGCCTCGGGGGCCAGATCAAAGCACGCTGGGGGCTGCATCTGGCCCCTGGGCCTGAGGTTCCCCACCCCTGGTGTAGAGAGAAGATAACATATCACCTACTGTGAAGTCAGCAGAGCCTAAGGTCAAAGGCTTTGTTCCCAGAGCCAAGGGAGAAGAGGAAAGTAATTAGTGCAGCTTAATCTGCCCCTTTCTCGCAGCTGCCAGATCCTCCTAAAATTCTCCTACACTCCATTGTGAAACCCCAGTCCTTTCCCCATCACTGAGAGGAGTTTTAAGTCAATCTGCAGTCTTCCAATAAAACTCCTGCTTGGGAGGGTGAGATGAGCAAGGGTTACACCATCACTACTCAAAAAATAGCTTCCCCGTCATTTTAGTGGTTATTCTTCACTTTTGGTACCTAACATATAATTCTGTGCATTAGCCATACTCACTTTTTGATCGCAAACACTGTCAGTCCTACAGTGCCATTCCTTTTTTGGAACTGCTCATTCAGGATTTCGAGGTTATAGGTGCCTTCCCAAACTATTGGCGCAAACCATGAAGTCATCACAAGGACGTCTGGTCTCCTGTGGAAGAGAAAGTTTGCTTTAGAATCACACTGGAGGAGTAAGAAATATGGAGGCAGCTGCCTTCCCTACATCTACAAAGACACTACCAGGTCCGTGTGTTAAAGTTAAAAAAATAGATAACTAATAGGTGTCTAGAAACACACAAGTCCACAAACTCACATGGCATCATGCAGTGAGGCTATATAACGTGACAAGTTACTGGGATCTCCCTGGGTTAACCCTTTAAGATTTAGCAGTAATATAAGAAACTATCAGTTAATTAATGTTTCCACTGCACCAGCATCTATCCATTATGTATAAGGTGTGTAACTGAACTAATATTTCTGGGCTGTAGTTTGTTTAAAGATCCAAGTGTTTCTGAGATTTGGTATGAATACAGTAACACAAAGACAAAGGAAATACAGTAATTGCTCATTTAACACTATAGATGTGTTTCTGAAAATGTTCGTGCTAAGTGAAAACTTTTGTGCTAGGTGAAAACATGCTATGCAGGATCAATTTTCCCATTAAAAGTAAATGGGTTGCATTTCAGGTGGTGGTGGCAAAGTCAATTTTTTGTTGGTGCTTGGTCATCAACGTCAACATTAGATATCTAGCAACACAAGATATCTAGCAACACAAGTCGCTGTGGTTTGTTAAAACACGAAGATAAACACATGAGTGAGCGGAGGAGCACTGTGATCACGTGTATTCATCCGCTCATGCGTATTACCACTGTTTTCACCAACTTATACTGCCGCACTAAGTAGTCCACCACTTGATTATTTTTGTGTTAATTTAAAAAAAGTTCCCTAAAAAAAATCATGCTATTGCAAAAATGTGTTAAGTGGGCACGTGTTAAATGAGTAATTACTGTAAAGTCAATCCAGGGAATCACAGACCAGTCACCTTAACTTCCATACCCAGAAAGATAATGGAGCAAATAATTAAGCAATCAGTTTACAAACATCTGGGCTATGTCTACATCGTGCTCTCTTGCGCAACAACATATGCAAATGAGGCACAGCAATGAATATTGCCATGCTTCATTTGCATACTTAATAAGCCACCATTTTTACACTGCTCCTTCTTGCGCAAAAAAACCCTCTTGCACAAGAGCCGTTCTGCCTGAGCGCAATGTAGACGTAGCACTGGAGGATAATATGGTGATAAGTAACAGTTCACAGAGATTCGTCAATGAGTAGTCCTGTGGCACCTCAGAGACTAACAAAACAATAGGTAGTAAAATAAGCTTTCGTGGGCACAACCCACTTCATCAGATGAGTTGGAGAGGGATAACAGGAACCCAGAATTTATAAAAGAAAAAGAAGGGGAGGGGGAAAGGTACCTGTCGATTGTAGGACCAGAGCTAACAAGGCTAATTAAGTGGGCTGGAAGTGTCCCATGCTTAGCTTTTGATGTGTTAAATTCAAGGAAGGCTGACATTATAATGCGACATCCAGTTAATGTCTTTGTTCAAGCCCATGGAAACAGTGTCAAATTTGCAGATGAATGTCAATTCGACACTCTTTCTCTGTAATTCTTTGACAGGGTAACAAGCCTTGTGGATGGGAGGAGGCAGCAGATGTGATTTATCCATCCCTCAGCCTCCCCGGCTGCCTGGGTGCTCCCCTCATGCATCCCTGGCCCCAACTTCCTCCCTCAGGCAATTTGAAATGCCCAGGGATCCCTGCTACCACCACCATCAGTGCATTGGGGTTACAGCAGGTTCTGGACGCTCATTTCCACACAGCTGCTGGCAAGTACATTCCTGTGATCGGGGGAGAGAGGTCAGTGTCTCTGTGCTATGCACTGCTCCAGTTCTCCACTTCAGAAAGAACAATCAGTTGCACTTACACAAAACGGGAAATGACTGCCTAGGAAGGAGTGCTGTGGAGAGGTATCTGGGGGTACGTCTACACTGTGGGCTAACATCCAGTTAAGATATGCAACTTCAGCTATGTTAATTGCGTAGCTGAAGTCCAAGTACCTTAACTCGGCTTTTGGCGCTGTCTACCCAGCAGGAAGTCGAAGAGGAAGAACACTCTTCTTTCAACTTTCCTTACTCCTTGTGAAATGAGGGTTACAGAAGTCAGAGTAAAAAGCCCATTATTTTGAAATTATTTCAAAATAAACGGGCTTGCTGTGTAGACGTGCACTCTGTTATTTCAAAATAATGTGAGTTATTTCGAAATAAGCATTCAGTGGAGACATAGCCTGGGAGTAAGAGTGGACAACAAGCTAAATATGTGTAACACTGTTGCAAAACAAGCAAACATCATTCTGGGATGCTTTAGCAGGCGCGTTAAGCAAGTCACAAGAAGTAATTCTGCTCTACTCCACACTGAGTAAGCCTCAACTGGCATATTGTGTCCAGCTCTGGGTGCCACATTTCAGGAAAGATGTGGACAAACTGGAGACTGTCTCAGGAAGAGTGACAAAAATTATTAAAGGTCTGGAAACTATGACCTGTGAGGGAAGAGTGAAAAAATGGGCTTGTTTATTCTGGAAAAGAGAAGACTAAGAGGGGACCCTGGTGGGTTCCCCCACCCCCACCCCAAATGCTGTATGAAATTGATTTATGGATATAAATATGAATAACTTGAAGATTCTTTGGACAGAATATCTCATGTAACCCATCAATTTTAGTGTCTCAATCTGCTGGATGTGTAGATCTTATTTTGGTGCATGCATCACTCTTGTATGTACAGTTAGTAATATGGGATATTCCAATCCCGTTCCCCTTCCCCAGAGCCAGGCACTGGCCCCCCCTCTATACCAATCCCCCTCCCCCCCACCCCGCTCTAACCTAATTCTCGGGTCCCGGTGGTGGAGCCGCCACTACAGCCACACATGTCTCCCTCCAAGCACTGGGTTTTAAATGTGCAAATGAAACTCATCAAGGGTGTTTCCAATGCTGGGATACCTTTAATGGCTAGGTCAGGGGTGGCCAACCCATTCCAGATGAAGAGCCACAATAGCAGTGGAGACAGCATGAAGAGCCGGAGCAAAGATGTTGAGCCAAAAAAAAAAAAAAAAAAAGTGCTGCGCTGGAGGAAAATAGGTGCTGGAACATCCGTCCCAGGGCACGGCTTTTTTGTTGTTGTTGTTGTTATTAACAACTTTTCCCCGGGTCTTTGTGGCCCTGCCCTTTTTTTGGCTCAACAACTTTTCCCCCGCTCTTCACGCTGTCTCCACCGCTATTGTGGCTCACAAAAAAAGCACCGGGAAGGGGTGAGAGGTGCAAGCTCTGGGAGGGAATTTGGGTGCATGAGGAAGTACAGAAGAGGATGCTGGTTGAGGGAGGGGGCTCCAGGCTGGAGAGTGTTGGGGTCAGGTGGAGGGTTGGGGTGCTGAGCAAGCTGCAGGCTTGTGGTTGTGAGGGTGCAGGAGTTTGGGCTGGGGTGCATGAGGGGCTCAGGGCAGGGAGGCTGGGAGTATGATGGGCTCAGAACACATTTTTGCAGTGTATGGATGGTGCAGGAATGTTGTGGCAGAAGACTGGGGATGTGGGGGTGCAGGAGTTTGGGGATGTGAGAGGCTCAGGACAGGCAGTTCCAGTGTATGATAGGCTCAGGTTTGCAGTCGGGGGGGGGGGGGGGAGATGCATGAGTGTTATGATGCTGCAGCCAGATGTGGGCTTGTTGGCCAGGCTTCATTTTTAAATAAAATATTATGTCAAACACAAAATGTTTCATCATTGTCTTTATTTATGAGAGGGGCAGGGAACCTGTTTTGAGTCAGGGGTCACTGACCTACAGAAAAGTCAGTCAGGCAACACAAGTGAGATGCAAAAAAACAACCGCTCCAAAAACCCCCAAGCCTCACTAATGTGGCCCCAGCTGTGCTGGTGGAGGTAGGGGACAGGGTGCTGGGGCAAGGTACTCGTGGGGGGGTCTGGCCAGGAGGAGGGGACAGAGACAGCTGGGGCCAGTACGTGGGGATCCCGGGCCTCAGGAAGCGCACTGGCTGCTCTTCCCCTCCCCTCCCCCAGGCACCCCCTGTTCTAACCCAATCCCCTTCCCCTTCCTCAGAGCCAGGCACACACACACACACACACACACACACACACCCCAACCCAATTCCCCTCCCCTCCCCCAGAGCCAGGCACACACACCCCTAACCCAATCCCCTCCCCCAGAGCCAAGCACTGGCCCACCCTCTATATCAATCCCCCTCCCCGCTCTAACCTAATTCTCAGGTCCTGGAGGCGGAGCTGCCACTACAGCCACACACGTCTCCCTTCAGGTGCTGGGGCGCATGAGCTGAGAAGCCAGCCTTGAGATGTGCTGACTGGGATGCCATGTGCACCCCCCCCCCAACACAATTCCCATCCCTTCCCTTCCCCTCCTCTGCTCTCCCCTTCCCCAGACTAGAGCCAGGCACCTCCCCCACCCCACTCTAACCTAATTCTTGGGTCCTGGAGCAGTGACCACCGCTAGAGCCGTGCGTCTTCCTCCAGGTGCTGGGGCGCATGTGCTGAGCGGCCAGCACACTGAGCTGCCGGTGCACCATGTGCACCCTCTCACCAAACCCCTTTCCCTCCCCTTCCCAAGAGCCAGACACCTCCCCTCCCTGCTCTAACCCAACCCCCCTCCCTCACTAACCTTATGCCCAGGTCCCGGAGCCACTGCTGATGGCGCCACTGCCGCTGCACCCAGAGCCACTGCAGCTGCCTGCGCTCAGCAGCCGGCTGCTAGCACGTGCAGGCTGGGACACTGTGTGCGATCCGGCCTGCACGTGTAGGATATGACGTAGTGCACTGGGGGCCGTGAGCAGAACGGCTCAGGTCGTGAGCACACATGCAGCTCACAGAGGCCCAGCTGCAAGAGCGGCTAACCTGAGCGGTTCCAGGTACCGTCCCGGTACCATCAGGAGCCACAATTTTTGGCTCGCAAGCCGTGGGTTAGCCACCCCTGGGTTAGGTGATCTACTTAACAACTTGAGAACAGCCTTCTTTGTGCTTTAAGTCTAAGCAGTGGTTGGTCTTAGGAAGACATGTGACCACCCCAATTGTTAGGCTACGTCTATACTGCAGAGATATTTTGGGATACCGGAAGTAACCCAAAATAGCTATTCCACATCTTTTGAACAAGCCCGTTATTTTGAAACATAACGTGCTCGCTGTTCCAATGTCCCTGTAAATGTCATTCCATGAGGAGTAAAGGACATTTTGGAACAGCACTCTTTTGAAATTAAATAAGCTATTTCAAAATTAACTCAAAATAAGCTACTTGATTTGCATAGATCAAATTGGGTAGCTTATTTTGAGCTCCGGGAGCAGTGTAGACACACCCTTAGGGTCTGACCACGTAATTTTCCAAGGAATGTGGGAGAGAACAGTTTGCCACCCACAATGGATTCTATAAAACAATGGGAAGCTATCTGTCCCTTTTTCTTTGGCTGGCATGACACACCCAAGATTTTAGCTGGGGATTTCAGGGAGAAAAATATCTTCCCTGGCTTGAAGTTTTTGTCCAGAAATAAGAACAGTTTTAGGGTAAGGTTGCAATAAGCTTTAGTGTGTTAGAGCTTGTGATGGGGCATACCTACCCTGCAACCACAGGACAAGGGGTTGCCCGGGCCCAGTTAGAGGAGAAGACCCCTCCCCCACAGCACTGCCGGGCATGCTCCCTGGGGCGCATGGGTATAAAAATCCAGGGAGGCGCTCAGTTAGGAAGAAGGCCTCCAGAGGGGAAGGGGCTGGGTCAGGAGCTTCTAGCCAATTGCAGCCACAACAGCAGCAGACCCGGGAAGCAGTCGCCGCTGGAGCCACAGCAGCCACAGGCCTTGGAACAGCCGGATGGCCAGCCCCAGTGACAGCCTAGGCTGGTGAGACACCCCGCAGGGACCTCAACCCGTCGTACTTCACTCCGGGGACCTGGGCTTCCCCCAGGGTGGTAGGAAGGAGCCCAAGGTGGGGTGTTGCCCCTGCTGAGCTGGCAGTGCACCTTAACGCTGCCCACAGGACCCTGGGCTGGGACCCGGTGGAGAGGGAGGGCCCGGTCCCCCTACCACCCCGACCTGACGGCAACCCCGCTCCCGGGCCGTTGGGAAGAGTCGGACCCTGTTAAGTCAATTGTACTCCGAGGAGGGAGCAGTGTTTGGAACTAGGCTTCTCAGACTGTATATATCCTAGTAGAGGGGACTCAGACTTTGGACTAGGACATAGAGGCCATCTATACCCCAGGGCTGCGTCTAGACTGGCATGATTTTCCAGAAATGCTTTTAACAGAAAAGTTTTCCATTAAAAGCATTTTTGGAACAGAGCGTCTAGATTGGCACGGACGCTTCTCCGCAAAAGCACTTTTTGTGGAAAAGCGTCCCTGGCCAATCTAGACGCACTTTTGCGCAAGAAAGCCCTGATTGCCATTTTAGCCATCGGGGCTTTTTTGCGCAAAACAATACCACGTTGTCTACACTGGCCCTCTTGCGCAAAAGCATTTGCGCAAGAGGGCTTTTGCCCGAACGGGAGCAGCATAGTATTTGCGCAAGAACACTGATGATCATACATGAGATTGTCAGTGTTCTTGCAGAAATTCAAGCAGCCAGTGTAGACAGCTGGCAAGTTTTTCCGGAAAAGCGGCTGATTTTCCGGAAAAACTCACCAGTCTAGACACAGCCCAGTAGAAGGGACTTAGACTTTTGACTAGGCCAGCGGTTCTGAAACTTTTTGGGCTCTGGAGCCCTCTACGTGCTGTAGCGGGTTCAACTCACTTTCCACATGGCTCTTCCCTCAGGGTGACTTTGGGGAAGTAACTGGCGGCGTCGATGCCGACGCACCTCCTTTGGGTGCGGTGTTCTCTTCAGGGCACTGCCCTCCGGCAGTGACCACTCCGGTCTTGGTCCACGCCCCCTTCCAGGAAGGTGGGGGGGAGTCATTGTTCTTCCTCCACTCCTCCTCCAGGGTCCTCCCTACTTCCTAGGACCCCCAGTTCTTCTCCCACCCTGCCTTGCAGACTTATGGCCTGGGGCTTCCCTGGCTCAAACTCCCCCAACCTACTGCAGCTGCCTCCTTGCAGCCCGGCCTTTTAGGGATGCCTCCTTGCAAGCCCCGCCCTCCATGACTGCCTCCTTGCAGCCCTGGGCCTCAGGCCAGGTAGGCTTCGGTCTAGCAAACCCAGGCAATTTCATTGCAGGCAGGCAGGTCTCTCTCCTCCTCCCAGGAGCTGCTCTTATAGTCTCCAGCTGGGCCCTCATTATTTGCCTCAGCTGGGCTTCCCCCTGACTCCAGGTCTCATCCCCTTAAAGGGCCAGTACAGGGCAATGCCCTGCCACAATTTATGCGGAGCCCCAGCGGTCCACTGATTGTGTTGTACTTATGTGGAGCCCCAACAGTCCACTGATCATATGTGTTGTACCTATCGATGTTTCCAGTTTGTCAACCTTGCGGAGCCCCTGGAGATGTCTCGTGGAGCCCTGGAGCTCCATGAAGCACAGTTTGAGAAACACTGGACTAGGCCATAGGGACCATATATACCCTAGTAGAGGGGATTCAGATGTTGGACTAGGCCATAGGGGCCGTATACGTCCTGATAGAGTGGCAAGTACTTTCGGTGCAGAGTCAAAGGACCATAAATGCCCTGATAGAGGGACAGGTATTCAGGCAGAGGGCCTCATAGATACTCATAATGTCGTGGGGTACGCACCCTCCCCTCCCGACAGAGCTAGCTAAGCATTTTCTTTAATTTTAAATTTGTTATTTTCTTTGCCCTGTCCTTTTTCACTTAAATCCTATGCTTGTACTTAATAAAATTATTTTTGTTTACTATCAAGCCCAGTGTAAATAATTGTTACCTGGAGGAGCCATCAGTGTGTACATCCTCCTTTCATTGTTCAAGGGAGCTCACCTGAATGTGCTTTCAACGTGTGATATTCTTACACAGTGAAAGATGGATTTATTTGGGGTTCTGTTCCCATCTGGGGGTTGGTTTCCTGGATGCTGAGACTGCATTGTTATAAGGGGGAGGGAGAAAAATTGTTCTTAACCACTGAGGATAGATAAGAAACAACAGGCTTAAATTGCTGCAAGGAAGGTTTAGGTTGGACATTAGGAAAAACTTCCTGCCTGTCAGGGTGGTTAAATTGCCTAGGGAAGTTGTTGGATCTCATTGGAGAGTTTTATGAGCTTAAAAAAAAAAAACACCTGTCAGATATAGTCTAGTTCATAATTAGGCCTTGTTTACCCTCGCAAGTTACAGGGCAGTTAATCAGCTCCCAGGGCTGTAACTCCTGAGGTGTCTATGATGGCAAAAGGCACTTAGAATCATAGACCTCAGGAGTCATCGAGTCCAGACCCCTGCCCAAAGCAGGACCAACCCCAACTAAATCATCCCAGCCAGGGCTTTGTCAATGTGGGATTTAAAAACCTCTGGGGATGGAGATTCCACCACCACCCTAGGGAACCTATTCTGGTGGTTCACCATCCTCCTAGGGAAATAGTTTTTCCTAATATCCAACTTACACCTCCCCCACAGCAACTTGAGACCATTGCTCCTCGGACTGCCATTGGTCACCACTGAGAACAGCCTCTCTCCATCCTCTTTGGAACCCCCCTTCAGGAAATTGAAGGCTGCTATTAAATCCTGCCTCACTCTTCCCTTCTGCAAATTAAACAAGCCCAAATCCCTCAGCCTCTCCTTGTAAGTCATGTGCTCCAGCCCCCTAATCATTTTGGTTGCCCTCCGCTGGACTTTCTCCAATGTGTCCGCATCTTTTCTATAATGGTTGGACACAGTAGTCCACATGTGGCCTCACCAGTGCCGAATAAAGGGGAATAATCACTTCTCTAGATCTGCTGGCAATGCTCCTCCTAATGCAGCCCAGTGTAACATTGGCCTTCTTGGCTACAAGGGCACACTGTTGACTCATATCCAGCTTCTCATCCACTGTAATCCCCAGGTCCTTTTCTGCCAAAGTGCACACCAACTCCACAGTTGTTGCGCTCTAGTTAAACCACCTTGACAAGAGGCATAGAGCTTTCTGCACTGTGGCTACAGCCCTGGGGTATCAGGTAAACACTTCATTTGTTTTCTGCATAGGAACAGGCCTCCAGAAATGTCCCATAATCCCTCAAGTGTCCACTCTGCTCATTGTTTTGAACTTGGTTGTCTGCCCTGCAGGCATATGCATATCCCCCTTGAAAGCTCTGATTCTGACAGCCTGCTGATCTGCTGTGGATCAAAGAGCAAGCCATTCAGTGGAATGCTCATGCTGCTGTACACAGAGGGGTGTGTGTGTTTGTGTGTGTATGCGTGTGTCTGCTGTGCAGCTGTCTGAAGACAGCAGGCTGATGTCCCCCGAAACACTGTCTCTCCCCGCTCATATACACACATGCTCCCTGTCACACACTCTCCCCCTCCCTTACACAAACACACTTCAGTTGAAAAGCATCTGTCAGTGTAGTAGGATGACCATGAAGCAATGGGATTGGGAAACCTGCATCATGTGACACTGCCTGCCCCCATGAGGCATTGCAAACCCTTCCCAAAGCACTCTGTGTCTCGTTGCACAGTGGGATAGCTGCCACAATGTACTGCTCTCTGCACTGTTACAAGAGCTGCTAATGTGGCTGCACACCACCATCACAAGGGGCCAAGTGTGGAAACACAACAGCAGTTTCCTGCAGTGCTCTGTGAACAGAACTGTAACTACCAGCGCTATAAATCTGCCAGTGCAGACACACCCTACGTCCTGCCATGAGTGCAGGGAACTGGACTAGATGACCTCTCGATGTATAGGCACCGACTCCATGAATGATCCAGAGCTGGAGCTTGCATAGGGGAAAATTAGCAGTGCTCCTCATCCATGGGTAATCAAGCTCCCCCCTTCCTGTAGCACCTCTCACCCACTGGTGGTACTGCTATCCAACTCTTCCTCTTCCCTCACAGTATCTCTCACGCCCCACAAACAGCTGTTCTGCAGCATTTGGGATGCTCTGGGAGGCAGGAGCAGAGACACAGCATGCTCAGAGAAGGAAGCAGGGCATGGGACTTGGGGGCTGTGGTGGAATGGACATGGTGGCAGGGGCAGAGCAGGGGCAAGAAGAGGCAGGGTAAGGACAGGGGAAGGGGTGTGTGTCAAGCTCCCCCAACTAAAGGGAAAGTCAGCGCCTATGTCTCAAGGTCTCTGTCAGGCCTATGGTTCTAAATTCAGAAACTTCCTTTTGCATTTTGATCTGACTTTAGTCTATTAACTTTAGTTACATCTTGGAGGTAACAAAAACACCTATTTTTAATTTTACTTACAGTGGCCTTAGAATCTGTGGCCTTGAGTAAATATTTCTAAAAGGAACACAGGAAAACAAAAATTATTTCAAGGAATGATTTTCCTAACTCTTCAAAAAGCCTTCGACAGTTTACAGATAAAGATTCCCACCACTCACTGATTCCCACCAATCGGTGGGAGTGACCCAAACCAGCAAATACGCCATTACAGAGACCCCATTCGGTAATCCTCACTTGATCTACACAAATGATACATGCATACACATGGGATAATCTTATTCAGTAGATGACAACCTTTCCAATGATATGTTACGTGAGGCATCTTGCATGAAGTTCATCTCAGTTGTGACACATTCATTTCATAATCATGTGTTCAGGAAGTTTATGGAAAGCCCTGTCACAGCCTCTTTGTTATTTGAAGTCCTCACTCAGAGCTGAAATCAGTTGTGGGAGGACTGTGTTTCTGCCCTGCCTGCTAAGAAGTTAAAATTCAGCTGACAGCTGAAAGTAGGTGAGATGGGGCACTGTTTCTGCCCAGCCTGCAAAGAGATGAAAGTTACCAAGAGACTGATGTGCAGAGGTCATAGCAGAGAGGCAGGTGGTAGCAGAAGGCGACTGACAGTCGGCTGGCAAACGAGTGGGTGGGTGGCTAGCAAAGAGGGGTGGTGAGTGAGTGCCTGAGCAGCAGGAGGAATAAGGTGCCTCTTTACACCCTGCTCCACCCAGGGTGGGAAGTGAACTCTGTAGCTGCACCTCTGAATGTTAGATCTGCTTTAGCCAAGCAACGCTGACCAGCAACTGTGAGTGGGGTGCAGAGAGGGTCAGGCATGTGAAAGGGTTTGGGTGGCTGGACTTAAGGACCTGGGAGGAAAAGGACACCCCCCAGCCTACTTGGGGATGGCTCTTTTGCTCATGGTTTATGTTTATGAACCTTCTTGCTCTGGTGTTTTCTGAAATTAATCCCAAGTAACTCCCCTTCTTTTATTAAAAGTTTCTTTCCCACACTTGGACTCTGTGCTTGTGAGTGGGGAAGGATTGACTCTGTGGTGCCTGGGTGTGGCATGTAAATTTTACAGGTTAGTAGGTGGGGGCCTGAGCCAGTTTTGTGTTGTATCAATGGAAAGGAAACCCTCTATTCTGCACCCAGCCCTGGTTGCTGCTGCTCCATGTGACAGAAGGGTTACACTAACATGGCTTGTGATGGTGTGTCAAGATCTTGCCAAAGTACAGCTCCAAAGGACTGGCACAACACCAGGTGCAACTCAGCTCTTCATCTGTGGCTGCTGGTGTCATTAGAAGATTGGTAGATGATGTGGACATAGGAAAGGGTCTTGCGGAGCCAGTTTACAGAACTAGATACAGATCTTAGGAGAAATGCTCAGCAAGCATAGCTCCCCTGAAGTCAGCGGAGTGCACTGATTTATACCAGCTGCGGACCTGCTCCCTTCATGTATCTAATTTAGAAAAAGATAAGCACTAAGAGCCCTGTGTGATATCAGATTTTAACATGAACATGCAGAATGCTGTTGCATCCACTGTTGTGTGTTTGCCCCAAGTTTTGTACAAAGTGCATCAAGTGAGGGATCTATTGAAAGCTTATGCTTTGCTGATTCTGGCTATGTCTACACTGAAGAGTTTTTCTGGGAAACCGGAGGTATACCAGAAAAACTCTGCTGCATCCAGGGAACGTATCTGCTCTTCCAAAAAATTTTCAGAAGACCATACATGCTTTTTCGGCATGCCTGTAAACCTCATTTTATGAGGAAGAAGGAATGTTCCAAAAAAGGGTTTTTTCTGACATTTGCCCAGTGTAGACTGGCCAAACGTTGGAAAAGCCTCTTCCAAAAAAAGAAGCGGAAAAAGCAACACAAATTGCGGTTCACAATTTGCATAGCTTTTTCCAGAAGAGGAGTGCAGTGTAGACATAGTCTCTGTTTATACTATCCAGATGCATGGATGATTTTTAGGGTGGCATTTCCAAGGGGAAGTGCAATGCGGAGTCTGGGATCAGCTGGGCATTCCAGCTGATCCTGGGCTCTGTGTTGTGCTGCCCCTTTGATACGCCACCGCGGCGCTTCAAAAGGGCAGTGCTGCATGGAGCCTGGGGTCAGCTGGGGACTCTGGCTGATCCCGGGCTCCATGCAGCGCTGCCCTGTTGAAGCACCACGGCGGCATTTCAAAGGGGAGGCGAGCGCGATTAATCACAATTAAATTTTTTAATCGCTTGACAGTCTTAGATATTTACATCCCTAACTTTGATCTGTCTGTTTTCACTTGCAACCACTTAAATCTGACTGTTTGCACTTAATAAAGTCACTCCTTGTTTACTATCAAGCCGAGTGTAAATGATGGTTACCTGGGGCATACAATCAGTGTGCAGATTCTCTCGTTGATTGATAAAAAGAGGATGAACATCCTCATGAGCTTTCTTTGTGTAAAACTTTCACTCAGAGGAAAATGGCTTTATTGCAGGGGTTGATCCCTTTTAAAGAGTTGGTTTCCTGGGTGCTAAGCCCTAGCACTGCATTCTCCCTGAGCTGAAGTGGTTCAGTGTCTGCATTGCTCGGCGGGGGGAAGGGAGGTTACCCCAACTCTGTGCCTTGCTGGGTGGAAACAAGAGGATCTGATCCAGCAGGACAGGGTGGTGGGGAGCCCCAGAGGGCAAGGCAGCCAGTGTTAGTGGCATGAGCAGCACACCAGGGAACAGCCCTCAGGGATCATCTGTGACAGCGCCCCATCACACCGCACTCTCCCTCTCCACCTGCCTCTGAGGAGTCACTGCGAGTTTAAACTGAGTTTTCATTTGAAATGTGGCAGCAACCCCCAAGTGAGTCAAAGCTAAAAGAGAAGTGGTTAAGGAATCTCAACAAAGCGGAATTGATTCCAGAGCCCTAACGGCAAGATCTCAAAGGCTCACCAAATCCAGGAAAGTCTCACGGGGAATAGTTACCTCATTGCTTCAAGGATCTTGACTGGTGTGTCCTGGCAGGTATCATTGGACATACTCCTGCACATTAAATCCAAATGTCATGTCAAACATGGAGATCTAAATAACAAAAGCTTTATGCTAAAAATCATAGAGTCCAATCTCTAGGCATGTTTAAAGATGGAAACTGTACAACAAAGAAACAAACCCAGCAGTTTATCCTCACAACGGAACAAAACAAACCAGGCAAACCAAGACATAAATGCAAAGGTTGCCAGAATGCTGTGGTAGATAAAGCAAAGCCATTTCATAGTACCTGTCATGCACTGGGAGTGCACTCGATATCTCATGATTTAGCTTACATTGTATTGATTTCAGACCAATTCTTCAATCTGTCCAGATTGTTTTGAATTCTACTCATGTCCTCAAAGACCTAGCACCCCTCCTAGCTCGGTGTCATCCATTGATTTTGGAGCCATATTCTTGTCTACTCCGTTATCCAAATCATTAATAAAAATACTGAATAATAGTAGATCCAGTATTGGACCCAGGACAGACCACTGTGGGATACGGAGGTTAAATTTTGATTAATTGACTAATCAAATAGTCTATGCGATTTGCATCGACTATTCGATCAATCGATAAGGATGCCTCCACCTTTGAAGTGTGGAAAGAGCCCTAGGGGCTGTTGCTACTCTTCAAAGGCGAAAACGCTGAGGGGAACACAGGGTCAGTGGGGCAGTCCCCAACTGGCCCCATGCTCCCTGCAGCATTTCAAAGTGGCAGCACCACGTGGAGCCCGGGATCAGCAGGGACTGCCCCACTGACCCTGGGCTCCCTACGGTGCTGCCTCTTGGAAACGCCGCAGGGAGCCCAGTGTCAGTCTCCTCCCAGTGTTTCAAAGTGTTAGTGTCGCACAGAGCCCGGAGTCAGGGGGGAGTCCCTAGCTGATCTCAGGCTCCACATGGCGCTGATGCTTTGAACCTCCTCCCCCCGCCTCTTCCCCGCCCCTTGCAGCCTCTTTTTAATAGAGACAGCAAGGGGGAGGGAACAACTAGTTTGGTTGGTTGGTTTGTTTGTTTGCAGGAGCTTCTAAAAGGTTTGAAATCTAGAAGCCTCTGTTAATTGGCTGAGCCTCAGTCAGGGGGAGGGGCTACCAGAGCTATATAAGCCTGTGACTCAGTGACCAGGGAGCTTGCGAACAGGAACAGCTAACAGGGAGTTTGGAAAGGGAGTTTAGAGGGGGAGGTTAGAGGGCACTAGGGACTTCTGACCTTCTTTAAAACATAACTCTTATAATAATCTATATTCCAGAGGCTTAAAAAATCCCAGTTTCTGCTTAAACTTATTCATTAGAAAAATGGAGACAGAAGCCCAGCAGCAGAGTGGGGGCTATCCTGTTTATTGCGTTGAGTGTAACATGTATGATTACCTGCCCTATGGGCGGGTGGCATATGTGTGCACCCATTGCAAGGAGCTCCTGACCCTCAGAGACTGGGTTCGGGCTTTGGAGGCCAGGGTGGCTGAACTGGAGGAGCTAAGGGAGGTAGAGAGATATGTTGATGAGACTTTCTGGGACACTGTAGTACTGTCCCACCTCCAGTCTGAGAGCCCCAGTGCTCTTAAGGAGGATGAAAGTCTCAAGGGAACAGAGCATTCAATGGGAGCAGAGGGAAACCATCCCGTAGTTGAGACCCTCCTCCCAGAGGATGTTGCGGTATCCTCTCGCACTGAGGATACCTCTGAGGGGGAGGAAATGCCAGTTAGGAAGAGGCAGGTGTTAGTAGTGGGTGATTCGATTGTTAGAAACATAGATAGTTGGGTTTGTGATGACCGGGAGAACCATATGGTCACTTGCCTGCCTGGTGCGAAGGTTGCGGATCTCTCGAGGCATCTAGATAGACTTATGTGTAGTGCTGGGGAGGAGCCGGTGGTCGTGGTACATGTAGGTACCAATGACGTAGGGAAGGGTAGGAGAGATGTCCTGGAGGCCAAATTTAGGCTGCTAGGAAAGAGACTGAAATCCAGGACCTCTATGGTGGCATTCTCGGAAATGCTTCCAGTTCCACGCGCAGGGACAGGTAGGCAGGCAAAGCTTCAGAGTCTCAATGTGTGGATGAGACGATGGTGTAGGGAAGAGGGGTTTGGATTTATTAGGAACTGGAGACACTTTTGGGAGAGGGGGAGCCTATACAGGAAGGATGGGCTCCACCTAAACCAGGGTGGAACCAGACTGTTGGCACTAAACATTAAAAAGGCCATAGAGCAGTTTTTAAACTAAGAGATGGGGGAAAGCCGATTGGTGCGGAGATGCACGTAAATGGGAGGGAGACTTCTCTTAGAGGAGAATCCATGATAGAGATTCTCTAAGCTGTAGTCAGAAAGAGAGGAGGGGAGAGGACAAACCATGGGCCAGAGCAGACAAACAACTGCATACAAAGGAATCCAGTGCACCAGGGAAGGGCAGACAAATAAGCAGTGGCAAATTTTTAAAGTGCTTCTACACAAATGCTAGGAGTCTGACTAATAAGATGGGTGAACTAGAGTACCTAGTATTAAATGAGGAGATTGACATAATAGGCATCACTGAAACCTGGTGGAATGAGGAAAATCTGTGGGACACAATCATACCGGGATATAAAATATATCGGAAGGATAGAGCAGGCCCAGCGGGTGGCAGAGTGGCACTGTATGTGAAAGATAATGTAGAATCAAATGAAATAAAAATATTAAGTGAATCAACATGTTCAATAGAATTGCTATGGATAGTAATTCCATGCTCCAATAATAAGAAATTAGCAGTAGGGATATATTACCGACCACCTGACCAGGACAGCGATACTGACATTGAAATGCTGAGGGAGATTAGAGAGGCTACCAAAATAAAGAACTCTATAATAATGGGGGATTTTAATTATCCCCATATTGACTGGACACATGTCACCTCAGGAAGAGAAGCAGAGATAAAATTTCTCAAAGGCCTAAATGACTGCTTCTTGGAGCAGCTGGTGCAGGAATCCACAAGGGGAGAGGCAATTCTCGATTTAGTCCTGAGTGGAGCGCAGGATCAGGTCCAGGAAATAACCGTTACAGGACCGCTCGGAATAGTGACCATAATATAATAACATTCAACATTCCTGTGGTGGGTAGAACACCTCAGCAGTCCAGCACCCTGGCATTTAATTTCAAAAAGGGGAATTACACAAAAATGAGGAGGCTAGTTAAACACAAATTAAAAGGCACAGTGACTAGAACCAAATCCCTGCAAGCTGCATGGAAACTTTTTAAAGACACCATAATAGAAGCCCAACTTAAATGTATACCCCAAATTAAAAAACATAGCAAGAGACCTAAACAAGAGTCACCGTGGCTTAACCACCATGTAAAAGAAGCAGTGAGGGACAAAAAGGCATCTTTTAAGAAGTGGAAGTCCAATCCTAGTGCGATAAATAGAAAGGAACACAAACACTGTCAAATCAAGTGCAAAAATGTAATAAGAAAAGCAAAAAAAGATTTTGAGGAACAGCTAGCCAAAAACTCAACAAGAAATAACAAAATGTTTTTTAAGTACATTAGAAGCAGGAAGCCTGCTAAAAAACCTGTGGGTCCCCTAGACAATCGAACTATAAAAGGCGCAATCAAGGACGATAAAGCCATTGCAGAGAAACTAAATGATTTCTTTGCTTCAGTCTTCACGGCTGAGGACGTTGGGGAGATTCCCAAATCTGCACCGTCCTTTGTGGGTGATGAATCTGAGGAACTGTCCCGGATTGAAGTGTCATTAGAGGAGGTTTTGGAACAAATAGAAAACTTAATGTTAATGAATCTCCGGGACCGGATGGCATTCATCCAAGGGTTCTAAAAGAACTCAAATGGGAAATTGCTGAACTATTATCTGTGGTTTGTAACCTATCCCTTAAATCGGCTTCCGTACCTAATGACTGGAAGGTAGCCAATGTGACACCAATATTTAAAAAGGGCTCTAGAGGCGATCCTGGCAATTACAGACCGGTAAGTCTAACTTCCATACTGGGCAAATAAGTCGAAACAATAGTAAAGGATAAAATTGTGAAGCATGTAGAAGAACATAATTTGTTGGACAAAAGTCACCATGGTTTCTGTAAAGGGAAATCCTGTCTCACTAATCTATTAGAGTTCTTTGAAGGGGTTAATAAACATGCAGACAAGGGGGATCCAGTAGATATAGTATACTTAGATTTTCAGAAAGCCTTTGACAAGGTCCCTCACCAAAGGCTCTTGTGTAAATTACATGGCCATGGGATAAGAGGGAAGGTCCTTTCTTGAATTGAGAACTGGTTAAAAGACAGGAAACAAAGGGTTAGAATAAATGGTAAATTTTCAGAATGGAGAGGGGTAACTAGTGGTGTCCCCCAAGGGTCGGTCCTAGGACCAATCCTGTTCAACATATTCATAAATGATCTGGAGAAAGGGGTAAGCAGTGAGGTGGTAAAGTTTGCAGATGATACCAAACTGTTTAGGATAGTCAAGACAGAAGCAGACTGTGAGGGACTTCAAGAAGATCTCACCAAACTGAGTGATTGGGCAACAAAATAGCAAATGAAATTTAATGTGGATAAGTGTAAAGTAATGCACATCGGGAAAAATAACCCCAACTATATGTATAGTATGATGGGGGCTAATTTGGCTACGACAAATCAGGAAAGAGATCTTGGAGTTATCGTGGACAGTTCTCTGAAAACTTCCACGCAGTGTGCAGCGGCGGTCAAAAAGGCAAATAGGATGCTAGGAATTATTAAGAAAGGGATAGAAAATAAGACCCAGAATATCTTACTGCCCCTGTATAAAACTATGGTACGCCCACATCTTGAATACTGTGTACAGATGTGGTCTCCTCACTTCAAAAAAGGTATTTTGGCTTTGGAAAGGGTTCAGAAAAGGGCAACTAAAATGATTAGGGGTTTGGAACGGGTCCCATATGAAGAGAGGTTAAAGCGACTGGGACTTTTCAGTTTAGAAAAGAGGAGACTGAGGGGGGATATGATAGAGGTATATAAAATCATGAGTGGTGTGGAGAGGGTGAATAAAGAAAAGTTATTTATTAGTTCCCATAATAGAAGAACTAGAGGACACCAAATGAAATTAATGGGTAGCAGGTTTAAAACTAATAAAAGAAAGTTCTTCTTCACATCGTGTGTAGTCAGCCTGTGGAACTCCTTGCCAGAGGAGGCTGTGAAGACTAGGACTATAATAGAGTTTAAAGAGAAGCTAGATAATTTCATGGAGGTTAGGTCCATAAAAGGCTATTAGCCAGGGGATAAAATGGTGTCCTTGACCTCTGTTTGTCAGAGGCTGGAGAGGGATGGCAGGAGACAAATCGCTTGATCATTGTCTTCGGTCCACCCTCTCTGGGGCACCTGGTGCTGGCCACTGTCGGCAGACAGGATACTGGGCTAGATGGACCTTTGGTCTGACCCAGTATGGCCATTCTTATGTTCTCATGTTCTTATGTACTATTGTGTTGACTATCCGATAACCATTTGCTTATCGGATAGTTGACTACTTGACTAGTCATTCACATCCCTACTGTGGGATGCCATTAGACAGCAAACTATCAATATCTACTCTTCTGAGTCTTTTAACCAGTTTTGCATTCACCTTATAAGGGATTTATCTAGACCACATTTCCCTCCCTTGCTTAGGGGAATGTCACTGTGTCAAAAGCATCACTAAAATAAAGACACATCACGTCTTCACCTTTGCCCCATCCTCTCGATCAGTCGTGCTGCCAAAGAATCGACCTGTGCTCAACGTCCCTGTGGTCCACAGCCAGGACTAGGCTGGATCCCTGCTGCTTTCCCAGCCCAGGAGCAGAAGGATTGCTTTTCCCTGAGCGGTTCCCTTCCCCCTTTGGTCTCTATTGCAGTGACAGCCTGGGGCAGGAGCTCAGTTCGTGGCATGAGACAAACCGATGCACCCTTCAGTAACAGTGGGAAAGCTTCCCTCTGAGCCGCTGTGTCACTAGACAAACACTGTAGGATGCTCACAGGGAAGGGGGGGCAGTGATTTTAAGAGTCAATGATTTATATACTTTGAGCTAAAGGGTGCAGTTAGTCAGGGTATGTCTACACTAGCCCCCTAGTTCGAACTAGGGAGGCTAATGAGGGCGACCGAAATTGCAAATGAAGTGCGGGATTTAAATATCCCGTGCTTCATTAGCATGTTCCCGGCCAGTCGCCATTTTGGAAATTGACTAGCCTGGAAGAACTGCCCACGTCTACACGCGGCAGAGAAGGGCGATTCCAAAATAAACCCCTTACTTCGAATTACCATTCCATGAGGTTTAAGGGGTTTATTTCAGAATCACCCTTCTCTGCTGCATGTAGACGCGGTCAGTTCTTCCAGGCTAGTCAATTTCCAAAATGACGACCGCCTGGGAACATGCTAATGAAGCACGGGATATTTAAATCCCGCACTTCATTTGCAATTTCGGTGGCCCTCATTAGCCTCCCTAGTTCGAACTAGGAGGCTAGTGTAGACATACCCTCAGGCTGTGACAGCCCCTCTCATGTTACTAGGGTTGCACAGGGTGTGACAGAGTGTGCTCCCTTGCTCATTTTTTCCCCCAGCTAGGCTAACACAATGCTGGGGAATCTGCTGCACCTGTAGCGACCTGGATTTGCACCACAGATGTGCATTTCCGTGGATTCATATATATGTATTTGAATAAAGTCTTCTGTAACAATACACGGTTCTCCCTCTAATTGTTCCCACCCACATGTGGAACGAATTGTGTTTATGTGCCCCAATTGTGTGTGACACAACATCTTCCTGTTGGTACACAACAAAATTCATGTGGTGGGGTTGGGCCAAGGGGTTCAGAGTGTGGGAGGAGGCTCAAGGCTGGGGTGCGGGCTCTGGATGGAGGTAGGGATGGGGGGGGGCTCAGAGCTGGGCCAGTGCACTGGGGTGCAAGGGTTTGGGATGCAGATGGGTGCTGTGGAGCTACCACAGGGAGAGGACTTCCCCTGCTCTTTCTCCTCACAGCAATACTTGGGGGCTGTGGAGGCATCTCTCTGCCACAGCTGGGGCCACTGAATAGGCACCTGGCCCCAGCAGGTCCAGGCTAGGACTGGGCTGAGGCTGGGGAAGGGGCACTGCAGCTAGTCTGGGCTCCACGGCAGGTGTCATGGCAGGTCCAGACCATGGCAGAGCTGGCACTGGGGGAGGGGCGCCTGGCTATGGCAGGTCCAGGCTGCGGCTGGGTTCAGGCCACCCCTTCCCCAGCTGCAACAGATCCATGGGCAGATTTCCTGAGCACCTGTGTAGTACTAAACCAGCTAGTCCGCACAGCTTGCAGGAACTTAGGCAATAGCTACCTTAGGAGGGGAGCGATGGAGACTTGCTTAGCAAAGCAATCTACTTACCAAAAGTAGCCAAGGCTGAAAGACAGCACCACAGTGCAGCCCAAGACATGAAAATGCTTTCTTAAATAGCTTTTGACCCATCCTCTTTTCCCTGGAATAAAGGAGACGTGCATGAGACTGGTCCTTTCTGTTCAAAGCAGCATCAGTTGGCTGCCAGCCCACTTCCTTTTGCCAGGATACCTGGCAAGGCTAGAAGTGTGGTTACCGCCAAGTGGTAGTGCAAACAGTACTTGTGAGAAGGCATGCTGTCCTGCCAACAAAGCAAATGCCTCTCATGGCGACTAGAGTGTTTTGTCAGCAAAAGTGCTGACAAACAGCCCCTATGCTGCCTGCCTTTTAGTGACATGGGTTTGTTTCCCACCTTCCCCATGAACCAGCCAGTAGAAAATGTGATTGTGATGGGACAGGCTGCCTCTGTCCCGCCGAGGTGGGTCCCCACTCTTACAGTGATCATATCACCTGATGCTGGAATCCATCTTGAATTTGGTACTTTTCCACAGATGGGGGCGGGGGGGGGGAATTGAACAAAGGCTCCCTGCCCTTGGGAATTCTACATAAGGCTAGCGAAATAAACAATGGATTGTCTTCAGCTGGCTTTAGAATCTGAATCACCCCACCCCGAGAGGGTACATGAGAACACCTGGAAACAAAAGGACTGTTACGACAGGAGTGGAGGGGAGCTGCTGGACCAAGGTCAGAAAGGACATCTCTGGCCTGACAAGGACTGTACCTGAAATAAGAGAAATTATGATTGGTAACAAGTCCTCGTAATGTAGTCAGCTCAGCATGCATGTTTCCTTTTATTTTATTTAGTAACCTATACTGTTCTGTGTGCTATCTCTCATGACCACTTAAACCCTACCTTTTATACTTAATAAAATCACTTCTGTTTATTAATAAATCCAGTGTAAACTGTTACCTTTAACAAGGGGCCAAGGGGGAACAGCCGTGCCTCTCTCTTTTTCATTGATAAAGGGTGTGAACATTGGTATGAGCTTGCTCTGTAAAACTTTATACCAGGAGTAGGGAACCTTTTTTTGATCAGGCACCACTGACCCACAGAAAAATAAGGAGGAGGGGAAAAAGATCACACATGTGGCCCACAACTAAGATGCAGAAAAAAGGAGAGACACTCACCTCACTCCTCTCATGCTCCAGACCCACAAGGTGGCAGGGTACTGAAGCTCAGGACTTTCTCCAAGAGCTGGATTAACTTTTCTGGGGGCCTGGGGCTAGTAGATTTTGTGAGGTCCTGCCCCAGGCTCTGGGCTGTGGTCAAAAATTAGGGTCTCAGTGTGCAGAAAGGGGCTGCCTGCGAGCGGGATGGGGGTGGGGAAGCAGGGTCTGAGTGGGAGGTAGGGTGCAGGAGTCGACTGGTGGGGGGGTGCAGAGTCTGGCCAGGAGGGGGCAGGCAATTGGGGTACCTATCTTGCACAGCTCATAGGGGGCATAGGTAACTCCACGCTTTCATACTTGCAGGTACCCCCCACTGCTCCCATTGGCCGCAATTCCTGGCCAATGGAAGCGACAGGGCGTGGAGCCTGCAAGTGAGCACAGGAACAGAGCTTCCCTGTGTTGCCATGCCAACCCACTTCCTCCCCCATAACTGGCACAGCCCGCAGGCTAGATGAGGCCTGCAGCTTGCCTTGATCCGTTCTGCAAGGCTTGGAACTTCTTCCCACAGCGGGGAGCCAGCCTTCAGCCTTGCAGGGGGCTCCCCACTGTCATGCTTAGATTGGACATCTAAAAATCTATGCAAGGATTTTTTGGAAATGTGATTTTATAAATTTCAGCAACAAATTAATGAAATATTTAAAAGCAAATTTTAAATGGAGATCCTGTAGGCATAGTACTACGCAACTGGTTTTGTCCATAAATTCAGTGTTGGCACATGCCTGTTTAAAGGCTTCATTGCCACTTAATGCAGGGGTGGACAAAATCTGGCCCACAAAGCATTTCTCTCCAGCCTGCCCAGCTAATCAGCAGAGGTGCATATTTATAGCTGGCAGTGTATGTTCAGCTGCACGTCCCCCCACCTTGCTCCGTCCTACAGCTGAGCTGTTCTCAGGATTCTCCTGCTAGCTGTGCAGAAGGGGAGGAGAGGGAAGGATGGAGGGAGAGGGGAGAGCTCAAGTCAGGCTGTCCCCCTGCTCCTGTACAGTAATTCCTCATTTAACACGCGCCCACTTAACACGTTTTCGTGATAGCACAATTTTTTGGGGAACATTTTTTGAATTACATGACTGTCCTCGGAATAACACAATTTCCCCAGCCGGCCTGTTGCTGGCGGCTGTGCAGGGTTTCTCCCACCTCCCTGCAAAGCAGCGGAGGGTTCGCTGCTCACCGCACAGTTCCCTGCTGACTCCTCACCAGACACCTTGCCCCCGCTCCTCCGCCCCCACTTGCAAGCCGGCAGCTGGGTTTCCCCAACCGGCCCATCGTGGGCAGCTGCGCGGGGCTTCCCCCACCTCCCTGCGAAGAGGTGGTGGGTTTGCTACTCACCATGCCGTTCCCTGGCAACCTCCCCTTGCTGGACGCAGTGCGGGTCCCAGCAGATCCACCACAGGGGCATACTCCCAACCCAATCCCCCTCCCCTCTTCTCCCCTTCCCTTCCCCAGAGCCAAACATCTCCCCTCCCTGCTGTAACCCAGTCCCCTTTCTCCCCTAACCTTCTGTCCTGGTCCCAACAGACACCACTGCTTGAAACGTAACCCCCACCTTTTCCATTATTTTCAATGGGAAAATTGACTCCACATAACACGTTTTCACTTAACACGATCATTTTCTGAAACATATCGATAGTGTTAAATGAGGAATTACTGTACTCATCTCTGCAGAGCAGGGCTTGGGGAGAGAGAGAGACACACACAGTGAAGCTGCTCTAGTCTGAAGTGTGGCTGGTAAGTGACTCACAGGAGTGCAGAGCAGGGGACAGGGAAGACAACAAAACAGGACAGATTTCCCTTAAAGAGACAGTGCATGGCTTCTCCCCGAAACTTACCCAGCAGCTTCTGTGTCACTGTCACCCACACCCCAAGTCTGCACCACACTGTCGCTGTGCCACACAAAGTCACATACACACAGCCGCACACACTCAATCTGTGTCAAAGTCTGTGTCACACACAAGGTGTCTCTCTTTCACACTCACACATTTTCTCTCTCTCTCTAGCTCTCAGCCCTACACCCCTTCTGCCCAACACTCCACCTCTTCAAGGGGCCCAGAGCCAGTGCATGATTATATACCAAAATTCGTGAAATGGTACTCCTACGAAAATTATTGCCCACCCCTGACTTAATGGCTCTTTCACAGGTTCACTGTTATGCTAATAGGTCTGGCAAACTGGAAGGCTTTTCACTTTTAAGTGAACAGATCCACCTCCGGGGGAGAGTCACCAGTCTACAAGCTGCCACAGCCTGTTGTGGGAGCTTTCAGGAAGAGTCAGAATAGGGATAGGAAGAGGGGAGAGGTTGAGCACTAAGGCATTATATATCCTGGCAAGTTCTATCACCAAAACCCCCTTTTTGGTGACCAAAACTGGAGAGCATTCACATTGTGATGTGACAAAAGTAGCGACGAACACCCAGTTATGAGAACAAAAACTTCCACCTCCACATAGGACTTTTCATAGAATCCTAGGGTTGGAAGAGATCTCAGGAGGTCATTGAGTCCAGCCTCCTGCCCAAAGCAGGACCAACCCCAACGAAATCAACCCAGCCAAGGCTTTGTCAAGCAGGGATTTTTAACAACCTCTAGGGATGGAGATTCCACCACCTCCCTAGGGAACCCATTCCAGTGCTTCCCCACCCTCCTAGGAAAATAGTTTTTCCTGATATCCAACCTAGACCTCCCCTACTGCAGCTTGAGACCATTGCTCCTCGTTCTGCCATCCGTCACCACTGAGAACAGCCTCTCTCCATCCTCTTTGAAACCTCCCTTCAGATAATTAAAGGCTGCTATCAAATCTCCTCTTCGCTCTTCCCTTCTGCAAACTAAACAAGCCCAAATCCCTCAGTCACTCCGCGTAGGTCATGTATTCCAGCCCCCTAATAATTTTCATTGCCCTCTGCAGGACCCTCTCCAATGCGTCCACATCCTTTCTGTAATGGGGGGAGGGGGGGGGGCCAGAACTGGATCAATATTCCAGATGTGGCCTCACCACTGCTGAATAAAGGGGAATAATCACTTCTCTAGATATGCTGGCAATGCTCCTGCTAATGCACCCTACTATGCCGTTAGCCTTCTTGGCTACAAGGGCACACTGTTGACTCATATACAGCTTCTCATCCACTGTAATCCCCAGGTTCTTTTCTGCCAAACTGCTGCTTAGCCAGTTGGTTCCTAGCCTGTAACAATGCTTGGGATTCTTCCATCCTAAGTGCAGGACTCTGCACTTCTCCTTGTTGAACTTCATCAGATTTCTTTTGGCCCAATCCTCCAATTTGTCTAGGTCACTCCGGACCCTATCCCTACCCTCCAATGTATCTACCTTTTGCCCTAGCTCAGTGTCATCTGCAAACTTGCTGAGGATGCAATCCATCCTCTCATCCAGGTCGTTAATACAGATGTTGAACAAAACTGGCCCTAGAACCGATCCTTGGGGCACTCTATTTGAAATTGACCGCCAGCCGACATTGAGACGTTGATCACTACTCATTGGGCCTGACAATCTAGCCAGCTTTCTGTCCACCTTACAGTCCATTTATCCAGTCCATACTTCCTTAACTTCCTTTTGTCTCTCCTCCTCCCTTTATTGTTGACAATCATGTACAGTACGCTGTAGTAGGTTTTTGTCAAGTTTATTGACCACCTGCATATTTCCCACAATGCCCAATTATCCACTCTGGCCAGTGCTTTAGACTCTGCTGCTCTGCAGCCACATAAACAAATGTGCCCCTGTCATGTTACTGGATTTTAAGGGGAGCAGCCAGATCACTGTTGCACCCATGGGGGGGGGGTTGCCCCAAAAGTCTGTACAAAGGGGGCCATGTGAGGTGTCACATGAAAGCTTATGTTCTACTGATTCTGTATATGCTATTCATGTACTTGTATAATGTCTGTATGTGGAGTTATAATTATGTACTCTATGTTGATGCTGGAAAATTCTCTGTCTGTGACTGAGCAATGGTCAAGGAATGCTCAGCCAATGGCTATGCTAATTAGCAAGGAGACAATGAAGCTCTAGGTGCCAATACACACCTCAGGAATGTGACTGATACCTGCAAACCTGCCAGGGCTGAAGGGCTGCCAGCGTGGAATACAGGGATAGGTCGTTGGACCATGTGACCTTCAGTGACCTGTTCTGGCCAGGAAGATACCAAGGGAGGTATATAAGTGCCATGTAGCACCCTCTATCTTGTCTTCAGTTTAGCTCCTGATCCCAGATGCAGTCTTACAGGGAACAACGAGCCGGAAAGAACTGTGGATCCATCCTGACATAAGATGTACACCAGAGACTTTTAAGATAGCAGTTTATAACATCTCTGCTAAGAGCCTGTATCGAGAACTGGGTGATTCGATGCATGTAATGTATTTTCTTTAACAACCTTACTCTCATGCTTTTCTTTCCTTTAGTAATAAACCTTTATATTTTAGATTCTAAAGGACTGGCTCAGCGTGATCCTGTGGGTAAGATCCAGAGTGTAAATTGACTTGGGACCTGTGGCTGGTTTCTTGGGACTGGAAAGACCTGTTTGGTCTTTGGGTTCTATAACCCCTCACATGTGTGTTAAGCCCAGGGCTGATTGGGGTACAGGAAGAGCTGGGGCGTCAGAGGGGTTTTGCTTGTGAGGCTTCTTGCTGGCCAGGTTGGTAGCTGAAGTGTTCGGTGTGACTGGCTTGTGGCCTATTTGTGAAGGTCCCCGGTCTGGGGCTGTAAGAAGCCCCAAGTTTGAGCAATTCGCCCTGAGCGGACACCCTCAGCTGTGCCCAGACACGGCCCGGTCCATCACAGCCCCTCCCACCTGCAACCCCCTGGCTTGTGACTCATTATGTGGTGGTCCTCCTGGTGTCTTTAGGGAAACAGGGGTGGCTGTTGCTCACAACACTGTCCTGCTTGGAGCAACGCAGAGTCTGGATCTCATCAGTGTGTGGAGTGACGAAACGGTGTAATCACAGCTGCCAGTGACTCGTAGGACCTGGGACACGCATGGTCACGTTTCTTGAGCCCTGTGTGAGAAGGGGTGTGAGTGAGACGCCCTACAATGCAGGGCCAAGATAAAGGAACTCCAGCAGGCATACCAGAAGGTGAAGGAGGCAAACAGCCAGTCTGGTGCTGCACATGAAAGATGCCGTTTTTATAAAGGACTGGACTCAATCCTGGGTGGGGACTCTACAGCTATCTCCAAGGAAAATGTGGATATTTCCTATATCATAGAGTCAGAAACAGGAGTTGTCCTGGAGACAGAAGTTACTGATGAATAGATGACAGCAATCGAAGTACCAATCCGGTGACAACCAGGGATCCAGGCAGCGAGGAATTGGTGTCACATCCTGATGTCTGTGAGGCAACTGTACATGGAGCATGAAGGAAGGGAAGAGACGCAGGGTCATGAAGCAAGGGAAGAGATGAGGACAAACTGCTGTACAGGTGGGGGAGTGGGTAAGTTTTGCTAGTGCAGCTGCTTTGCGGCTGTGCAGACACAAGGTGGTAAGGTGCGCTCATGCAGCTGTGGGGGTGCAGCAGCACGGGGCAGTAAATTGCTCTGATGCAGCTGGGGGGGGCACAGTGGTTCAGGGCAGTACATTTTTTGAGGGGAAGAGGGCTGGTGACCATGAGGGGGAGTAAGTTGCAAGTGGGGAAGGGCCGGGCCGCAGCTCAGGGAGTTGCTCTTGCAGCCAGGGGCTATTCGTTGCGTAAGGCGTGGGCAGTGCCAGGCTTTGATATGGGTGATGAGGGCTGCCGCTCAGGGCGATGTGCTAATGGGAGTGCATTTGAATGGTCCCACATGACCTCATGTGGGGTCAGCCAGCTAAGCAGTAAGGGAAACACAGCAGCCAGCTCAATCCGGGTCAGGGAGGACAGCGGCACTCACTTAGGTAACTCCTCTGGGCTGGTGGGAGCAGCGACAGGGGTGAGTGCCCAGGGACAAGACTCTCTTTAAGCTGCTCAGCAGCATGGCCACGCAGCTGCTTAATGAGCCCCGCCCAGGGACGTGCCCCTACCAATATGAGAGACTGACTGCTCTGTCCTCAGCAGGGAGCTGCTGCTGTAGCTGAGGGAGAAGTGCCCCTCCACAGCCAGGCAGCTCCCTGTGAAGATCCTGAGCCCCAAGTTGAGGCTCATTAAACAGCTGCAGGGCTGTGCCTCTGCATAGCTTAGAGGGAGCCTTTGCCCGGGACGGGGGCGGGGGGTTGCCCATTCTCCCTGGGACAAAGGACCCGCATAGAAGCCATGTGGGGAGTGAGGGGAGTGAGCACGGGGGTTGAAGGAGTGTGTGTGTGTATGAGCACGCAGCTCTCTCTGTGTGCTGGCTAAGGATGTGAATGAGTAGTAGATTACCCAATAAGCAGGAGGTTATCGGGTAGCACTCGATCACCCCCTCCTCTCCCCACTGCCCTGCACTCTTAAAGGGACAGAGAGGAGCCAGCGCACAAAGACGCTGGCTCAATCTCTGGTTGCCTCGCCGGGTCTCAGGACAACCCTCTCCTGCACTGCCACTCTGCATTCTTAAAGGGACAGAGCAGCCAGTCCCAGGGGTCTCAGCACAAGCCTCCCCCCTGCTGCTCCGCATTAGGGACAGGGGACCCTGCGTGCAAAGAGGCTGGCTCAGTCCTGAGTGCCCACCTGTAGCATCCCAGCCTGACAGCCAAGGGAAGTCACCCCTGCTACACCCTGAGAGGAGCATTCCATCCCATGCAGCCCCAGCTGGGCTGGCGGGGGTTGGGGCTGGGAGAGACTGGACGTGAGAGCTGAGGCTGTGCTATGGCAGCAGGTAGAGGACAGTCCACCTCAATTTCAGCCCACCTGTAGGGGACAGGCTGGGAGAGACAGAAAGTCTGATCTCCAGCTGCACTGGGCAGCAGGGAGTAAGATTCCCGTTGAGCCCCAGAGGGCCGGGGGGAGAGGCGACTGGGGGAAGAGAGGCAAGTTCTGGGTGGACACGAACTCCAGTAACCCGTGTGTCTTTTTTAAAAGGAATCCAAGTATTTATAACCTGACCTGTCTGACTCTGAGCCCCAGCTCAGAGGTTTGCAGTGGCTCTGTGACTAGGAGAGTTGCCTGTTCCCAAACAATTTCTATGGGTCCCAGACAAGTGACTGTCATTGGGTTTTACAATTTGTTTGGGGACTGGTCCAGGCTTTGAAAGTCGTTAAGGCAGACGCCAGGTCTTTGTTTTCTAGTGTAGTTTGGCTCTTCAGAGTGCCTCAGTCAGGGGCGGGCCTAGACTAGTTGCCAGCAACTGGCGCCGTAGGCGAACCATGTACTCGGCACTCCCACCTCCACACCCCTCAATGATATTGCACCACCATTTGGCGCCCCATTTAACTTGGTGCCCTAGGCAACTGCCTAGTTTGCCTATATGGACAGGCCGCCCCGGACCTCAGTGACTCCTAAGTAAAGTAACAAGCACAACTGGGATTAGCATTTGCAGGATGAAGACCTTATCTACATTACAAGGTCTTTCAAGCCGGGAAGCAATCTCCACAGCAGTGTGTTCAAGGGCTGTTTCCTTTGCGGGGAGGGAAAGATTACCTAGTAAGCCTACTGCGACTTTCTTTGTGAAATACAGTATAGAAACCAAGAAAGGTTTGCCTTTTTCCACAGGGCTCTGGTCTGCAGTATTGGCAGTGTGTGGGTCCAATTCACCGAACCAGCGTGCTCTCGCTGCCGGCTCCCCTGTCCCTAATAATGCAGAAGGCAGCGAAGAGAGGGAGGGGGAGCTTGTGCTGAGACCCACTGGACTGGCTGCTCAGTCCCTTTAAAAATGCAGAGTGGCAGCATGGGGGAGGGTTGTCCTGAGACCCGGCGGGGGGACCGGAGATTGAGCCAGCTTTGTGCACTGGCTCCTTTCTGTCCCTTTAAGAGTGCAGTGTCCCTTTAAGAGTGCAGAGTGGTAGCCGGGAGTTGTGCTGAGACCAGAGTGAGCGGAAAGTGAGTGCTTTAACTGCCCTTCCTTAACGACTAGTCGAGGGAAATTCCATCGACTACTTGATGAGCAAATTCATCTCTACTTAACATCCCTAGTTCTGGCCGGCTGGAGTTTGGAGCAGCCCTGCTAGCTGGGTGTGTGTTACTGCCACTCTCCCTTTTCTTCCACTTCCCCATAAGCCACTTGTCCAGGAAAGGGCTTTTCCCTGGCTCTGCAGGCAGGACTGGTGCACGGTGCACACATCTTGCTCTGCAAAATGCAAGAGGAGCAGCACCAGGCCACCCCTTCAGCCTGCCTGCCCCCCTCCCTTCCCTTCCCAGAGATGACACATGGGGGGACATGCACTGCACTGGGTCACATGACCCCCACCCAGTTTTCTGCCATGGTCTGCCTGCCCAGCTCCCTCCCTGACTAGCTGGAGGCACCCTGGGGCCAGGACAGGAGAGGTAAGCAATGGCATGTGCACCAAATAGCTGGCAGTAGTAGGGAAGAGGGGTGGTCTGCTGCTGCTTTTAGCTCTGCAAGGAGAGGTTAAGTAGGAGACGAAGGGCCAGGGGGAGGGCTGAGTTACCAGCTGGGGAGGGCAAGTCTGACACTTGAGCTGTCAGGGGAACTTTTAAATTGTGGCCCCCCACATCAGCAGCTGAAGGTCCTGTCCTCCCGGCTCCCCTGGATTCGAAGCTTCTTCCTCCCCTGGATCTCTTGATTCCAGCCTGGGGCTGCCACTGCTTCCTCCATGTGAGGTAGGTGGGTGGGGGCAGAGGAGATCACGGGTGTGTCTAGACTACAGGGTTTTGTTGACAAAAGTGGACTTTTGTCAACAAAACTACACCTGACATAACGTCGACAGAACTCAGCAGTTTGTTGATGGCGGTAAACCTCATTCTACGAGGAATAACACCTTTTGTTGACAGAGTACTGTCAACAGAAGGCGTTATTGCATCTACATTGTCCTTTGCGTCTACACTGTCATGTCGACAAAGCGGCTTGCTTTGTCGACAGAACTGGATGCAGTCTAGACGACAGAAGCTTTGTCGACAATATCTGTCGACAAAGCCTCTGTCAACAAAAGCCTGTAGTCTAGAAGTACTCTGAATGTTACTGGGATCAGCTCTCCCATGTGTCCCGCCCAAGAGGTCACAGTGGGTGGTATCTACCTGTCTGGCTGAAACCAATTTACCTTTAGTCCCTTTCATTCAGCTCCTGATTACTTATCGACAACCTCAGGCTCAATTCGCTGCAAGCTGCACTTCACAGACTGCTGAATTTCCTTGTGGCAGGAGGCTTTGTCAAAGCCGCTGGTCACAGCGCTGTATCATGTCTATACTGCACCAGGATTAACAATAAGGAAATTTTATTTGCTCCCATCTTAATCCCTTAACCTGAAGACCCTTTTCATGCTCTGAGACACTTTGTTTAACTGAGTGTCCGCAGGCATGGCTGCTCGCAGCTCCCAGAGGCTGCAGTTTGCCATTCCTGGCCAATCCGTGGGATGCGATGGCTGGGCCTGTGCTGCTTCCTACAATTCCCGTTGGCCAGGAATGGCGAACTGCGGCCACTGGGAGCAGCAGTGCCTGCAGACGCTCAGGTAAACAAAGCATCTCGTGGCCTGCCAGCAGCTTACCCTGAGAAGCCCCGACTCAGTGTCTGAAAACCCCTGATCTAAAAGACTCAAATGGGGAAGAAAGGCATCCCATGCGGGGTAGGGAATCCCCAGCCCACATGAGGTGACGTGGAAGGGGAGGGGAGGGGATCCCCAGCCCTCATGAGGTGGCGTGGAAGGGGATGAGGGGAGGGAATCACTAGGCCCCATAGGAGCTTCACAGCAGGGTAGGAGGGAAGGGAAGGGATCCCCATTTGGGGATACAGAATTTGCAAACCTTAAAATATAACTAAGTACCTTATTCTATATAGTGAGAAAAGGTTTTCATTTATAGTTGCCATTTTATGAACCAACGTTTGATACGAAACAAAACTGGTTCATAAAAGGGGAATAGTGTAGGACATAGGGCCTACTCCAATTGTGAGATCAGCTGTTGGAAAGTGAGTGAAAAATCCAAAAAATGTCACAATCACCAGTAACAATGAAGGTTGAGTTAGTCCAAACGGAAAGGTTTGGGGCCACCCAAGTGTTCAGATCATGACTGATAACCAGTGAGGAAGGAACCAGGAACTAATGAACCAAAACGGATGTCAAAACATGAAGAACAGCTGGAGTGAAAGGAACAAGATTCACTATCGTGATGGCAACCCCCATTACTTCTTGGGGGGGCCTGGTTCTAGCACAATACCGCTGAGCCTTTACCCTCCTAATCCTGAGAGACATCCTGTCCAGATGGGGCCAGAAAGAGGGAACTAGATGCCATGTCCCCCTCTACCAGCTTCAGCTAGATGAGGGGAAAGGGACCTATGGTTCCTGAGCCAGATCCAGCCTGCAGCTTGCCTTGATCTGGCACACAAGGCTCAGGGAAAGCACTACAGCTGGAGCGCAGGTGGGGGAGGTGCAAGTCCCAAGCTTCATGGGCCTGGATCCAGGCAAGCCTGGTTAGATCGGGCCCACAGGATCTGCCTGGCAGGGGAAAGGAAGTGGCTCCATGTAGTTCTATGGGTTTCAGGGAAGTACCCTGTGCAGGTGTAACTGCCAGCGGGCAGTTTTGAACCTGGGATCTCTGAAGCAGACTATAGGAGCCTCTACCCTCTGAGCTAAAAGCCAGCTGGCTTTTGGTAGAGGCTCCTATACTCCACTTCAGAGGTCCCAGGATCAAAGCCGCCTGGTAGTGGTTACAAGTGGGGGCTTGTCCGGGATCTCAACTGGGTCTCTGAAGCTTGGGATGTGCTTCCTCACCTAGGGGAAGTATGTAACCCACACACTTAGTGTGGTTACTGAGCAATGCAAGTGGTACCTAGACCACAGCAACAGTTAAGACCAAGAGACCTCTACAGCATGGGCTGGGAGCCAGCTGGCTTTTAGCTCAGAGGGTATGTCTACACTACAAAGTTAATTTGAAATAACAGCCGTTATTTCAAACTAACTTTAATAGCGTCTACACAGCCAAACCGCTATTTCAAAATAAATTCGAAATAGTGGAGCCCTTATTTTGAATTTGGTAAACCTCATTCTACGAGGAATAACACCAAATTCAAAATAGCTAATTCAAAATAAGTGCTGTGTAGACACTTATTTCGAATTAGGGGGCCTCCAGCCCTTCCCAGGGAGCCCTGGTGGTCACTCTGGGCACAACCAGGAAAACTCGTCTGCTCCCCCCCAGCCCCAGAGCCCTTAAAGGGGCAGACTCTGGCCACAGTGCCTGTGCCAGTTGCAAGCCTGCCAGCACACAGCCAGCAGACTGTGCACCTGGCACGGCATAAGCCAGCAACCCGCTGCCACCCAGCCCTCCACCTCTCCCCAGGACCAGGCTGGCGGCTCCCAGGAGCCTGCCAGGGGCTGCAAAAGGTGGGCGCCTGCCTGGTCTAGTGCGGAGATCGTGGACCTCATTGAGGTTTGGGGGGAAGCCTCCAGTGCCCACGATCTCCACACTAGGCACAGGAATGCGGCCGTCTACAGCTGCATGGCTGCCAGCCTGGCCACCAGAGGGCACATGCGCAGCCAGGAGCAGGTGCGCAGCAATATTAAAGAACTGCGGCAGGCATATGCCAGGGCCTCCCAACCAGGGGCTGACCCAGAGGCCTGTCTGCAGTATGAGGCCCTGAACCACATCCTGGGGGGTCAGATCGTCCGTGCCCCCCTGGTGGTCATTGACCACGGGGCACAGGGGAAGAGGAGGAAGAGGAGGAAGACGGCAGCCAGGAGCCTGCAGGGAGCCTGCCCTGCACCCAGGACCCCCGAGCCGTATTGGAGAGCCCGTCAGCAGCCTCATCCGAGGCCGAGGAGGCCTCCACATGTGAGTGCCATCACGGTCCCCTTATGCGGGGCGGGGGGCCGGAGGGGGACCCCAGGGACCGTGCACGTGGGCCTTGCCAACCACGGAGCAAGCAACCTGTGCATCTGCCGTGCCAGCCGGGACATGTGGCCCCAGCTTAGTGCCATGCAGGGGCCCTGACCTGTTCCCCACACGCGTCTCTGCATGAAGGCACATGACAGGCTCCTGACCCCGGGGAGAGACATGGCACACTGCCCTCCCTCCAGACGCCCCCTCTACACAGAGGCAGGGCACATATCCCCTCCCCCACACACACCACACTAGAGGCAGCATATAGGCTAGGGTGCAGTCCTGGGCCAGCTCACACTCCCGGGGATAGCAGGACGTGATGGTGCGGAGACCTGCCATCCTCACCTTGCAGAGGGGGGCTGGGTTTCACCCACTGTGTCCCCAGGGAGAACTGACCACTTCTCTTGATTTACTGCAGCCGTAGTACCTGCGAGTGCAGGGTGCACCACCCCACCTGGAACATCCACCCGCACCTGGGCCAGCAGGCGCACCGCAACCAGGAGGAGTTCCAGAGGCAGCAGCTGCTGTTACAGGGACGGCAGGTCACAGCCAGGAGCAGTGGGTGCAAGAAGACCTGCAGCTGCAGCGGGAGAGCTTGCAGGAGCTGCGGGAGCAGGGCCGTGCCCTCCGCGAGCACCTGCAGGCCCTGGAGGACCAATTGCTGCCTCCTGCTGCTCCAGCCCCTGCGGCCGCCCCAGCTATCGCTCCTCCTCCCACCCCTGCTCCCCCTCCCGCTTCTTCTGCCCCCCCCCGTCCCTCCTGCCTCGACCTTCATACCCACTCCCCCCCGGGAATGCAGAGGCCCCCGCACCTGCAGTGCTGCGAGATGGGAGGGCCCGCAAGACCCCCAACCCTGAGCTTCCCCTCCCCCTTCCTCCCCTTGCCTCCCCCTTCCATCTCCTTCCTCCCAGGTTTCCCCCCTCCCGCCCTCATTCCCTCCCTCCCCCCACCCCAGTTATGTTAAATAAAGAGAGTTTTTTGTGGCAACACAGGTGTTTTTATTGTATATCAGGAAGGGGGGTTAGGAAGGGGAAAGGGGAAGGAGGTGGGGGTGGAATGTAAAGCACAAGGCCCCAGTGGGGCACTCCAGGGGGACTTCAGTCCTCATCCGCCTGCAAGCTCTCCTGCAGGGCTTCCCGGATGCGGACAGTCCCCCGAAGGGCCTCCCGGCTGGCAGCCGTGCAGGGCTGTGCATACTGGCCAGCCAGGCGGTCAGCCTCTGCCATCCAGGCTGGCAGGAAATCCTCCCCCTTCCTCTCACACAAATTGTGGAGCACACAGCACGCTGCCACCACGTGCGGAATATTGTGCTGGGAGAGGTCGAGGTGGATGAGGAGGCATCTAAATCGGGCTTTCAGTCGGCCGAAGGCCCCCTCAACCACGATGCGGGCCCTGCTGAGCCTGGTATTGAAGGCCTGCCAGGAGGGGTTGAGGTGTCCCATGTAGGGCTTCATCAGCCAGGGCTGTAGGGGGTAGGCCTCATCTCCCAGCAGGCACACTGGCATGTCCACGTCCCTGACCCTGATGTGGCGGTCAGGGAAGAAAGTCCCGGCGTGCAGCCTCTGGCACATGGAGGAGTTGTGGTACACCCGCGCGTCGTGTGCCTTGCCAGACCAGCCCACATTGATGTCTGTGAACTGGCCCCGGTGGTCAGACATGGCCTGCAGGATCATGGAGAAATACCCCTTCCTGTTGATGTAGAGGGAGGCCTGGTGCTCCGGGGCACGGATGGGGATGTGTGTCCCGTCGATTGCACCCCCCGCAGTTGGGGAAGCCCAGGGCGCCAAACCCCTGGATGACCGTGTCCAGGTCGGTGAGGCAGACGACTCTGCAGAGCAGCACCCTGTTGATGGCCTTGACCACCTGCAGAGAGAGACACACCAAACCGAGGGTCACTGGGGTGCCCAGGTGGCTAGGAATGTTAGTTCCCTGCCACTGCCCCGCACCCCACTCCCAGGAGCAATCCTCGCTGCAATCCTGGCCACCGCGGGCAGTCTGTAGCGCGGCTGGGACAGACCGAACCCTCCCGGGGAGGGCACTTATACCACTTCCCCCCCCATTTTCCCTGGGGTAGCCCATCTCCTTCTTGCAGCAGCCCCTCCTGGCCCAGTGGCCGGTGAGTGCCGTACCTGCATGAGCACCACTCCAACGGTGGATCTCCCCACGCCGAACTGGTTGCAGATGGATTGGTAGTTATCCGGTGTGGAGAGCTTCCAGAGGGCGAAGGCCACCCGCTTGTGGAGGGGGATGGCGGGCCTCATGCATGTGTCCCGTCGCCGCAGAGCAGGGGTGAGCCACTCACAGAGCTCGAGGAAGGTGTCCTCCTTCATCCTGAAGTTCTGGGTCCACTGTTGGTCTCCCCAGCACTTCAGGACGATGTGGTCCCACCAGTCGCTGCTGGTGTCCAGATGCCAGATGCGGTGGGGCACGCTGGCGTCCAGGCGCCACTCCTCCACAGCTCCCGGGGGGGCAGGGGGAGGGCCAGGGAGTTGGCCTGCAGCAGAAGGTGCCAGGCAGCCTTCAGCAATTGCTGCCAGGCTTGCAGCAAGACATTCAACATAAGCACCAGAGTGTCCAGGGGCGGCTCTGGCTCCATGGTGCCGAGTGCTGTGGTGTCCCAAATGAGAGCGACCAAAGCAGGCAGAGAGGAAAACGCTTTGCTGTCCCTCAGCGAGGTAGGCAAGCAAGCGGGAAAGCTGAGAAGCAGCTGTCCAGGGGGGTCCCTTTAAGCATGAACCTCAGACAGAAGCCACACAAAGCAACTACTGACCTGATGCCTTGCTGGAACTGGTTTCAGCTGCCCTTAAATGTGATCCAGTGTCCAATCAGTGTGGACGCGCTATTTCAAAATAGCAAAACGCTATTTCGAATTAGATTATGTGTGTAGATGCGTTATTTTGAATTAGCTTAATTCGAATTAACTATTTCGAATTAAGTTAATTCGAAATAGCGCTGTAGTGTAGACATACCCAGAGGATAGAGGCTCCTATATTCAGCTCCAGAGGTCCCAGGTTCAAATCTGCCTGGTGGCACCGCCCCTCTTGCTCCCATTGGCAGATTCTTGACCAATGGGAGCAGTGCCAGTGGGGAGTACTTCCCTGCAGCACATAGAGCTGTAAGGAGCCATGTGCACTTGCTGAGCTGCAGCAGGTAGCTGCCTGGCCCCTTCTGCCCACACACCATGCCCCCAGCCCCCTCCTACTCCCTCCCTCTCAGACCCCTCACCCTGCTCCTTCACTGCCTTCCAGACCCCACCTCCCCACCCCCAGCCTGCTCCTGCACCCACCTTCCCTCCCTTCCAGACCCTGTTCCTGCACCCTACTCCCTGCTCAGACCCTGCACCAGCTCACTCTTGCATCCTACCTCCCGCCAAGACCCCACATCCCTACCGCAGCAGTCCCCTCTTCTGCACCGAAACCTCTTTTTGGCCCCATTCCACAGCCTTGGGGGAGATTCACAAATATCTACTCACCTCAGTCCATCTAGGCTCTGTGGTGGAGCATGCGGGTAGTGAGGTGAATGTCTTTTATTTCTGCTTCTCAGTTGGGGGCCACATCTGTGGCTACGTCTAGACTACAAGCTTCTTTCCGAAGAAGCTTTTCTGGAAGAGATCTTCTGGAAAAGCTTATTCTGAAAGAGAGCGTCCACTTATCAAAAGTGCAATGAAAAAGCAATGTGCTTTTTCGAAAGATAGTGTCCACATTGATTGGATGCTATCTCGCATTTAAGTTGTGATTAGTCTGGACGGAGTGGCCACCAGGGCACCTGTATTATTTCCTGGAGGCCTCTTCTTTCGAAAGAACTCCCTCTTCTGCGTCCACACGCATCTTTCTCTGCAAAAGCTTTTTCGGAAAAAGGCTTCCTCCTCATAGAATGAGGTTTACCACTGTTGGAAAAACCCCTCTGTTCTTTCGACTTTCTGTTGAAAAACTCAATGGCAGTTTGGATGCAAGTATTGTTTTTCCGGAAAAACGGCCATTTATCCAGAAAAACGCTACAGTGTAGAAGCACCCAGGGTTGGTATTTCTGGCTTCTTACATGTATGTGGCCCCCAACTGATTTTTCTGCGGGTTAGTCCCCTGGCCTAAAAATGGTTCCCCACCCCTGAGCTAACCCCTGAACAGCAACTGGAATGTGAGATGTAGGTTTCTGATGTCACCTCTCCCACTTGTGTCCTCCTTCCCCACCAGATTGCTTCTCTTTAGAATCCTAGGGCTGGAAGAAACCGCAGGAGTCATCAAGTCCAGCCCCCTGCCGAAAGCAGGACCAACCCAACTAAATCATCCCAGCCAGGACACAGTTGGTCCCCAGCCTTTAACCATGCTGGGAATTCTTCCATCCCAAGTGCAGGACTCTACATTTTTCCTTGTTGAACCTCATCAGATTTCTTTTGTCCCAATCCTTCAATTTGTCTAGGTTACTCTGGACCCTATCCCTACCCTCCAATGTATCTACCTCTCCCCCTAGCTTAGTGTCATCTGCAAACTTGCTGAGGGTCAATCCATCCTTTCATCCAGGTCATTAATAAAGATGTTGAACAAAACCGACCCTAGAACTGACCCTTGGAACCCTCCACTTGAAACCGACCACCAACCAGACATTGAGCCATTGATCACTACCCGTTGGGCCTGACAATCTAGCCAGCTTTCTATCCACCTTACAGTCCTTTTATCCAATCCAGACTTCCTTAACTTGCTGGCAAGAATATTGTAGGAGACCATATTAAAAGCTTTACTAAAGTCAAGGTATATCACATCCACTGACTTCCCCATGTCCACAGAGCCAGTTACCTCATAATAAAAGCTAATCAGGTTGGTCAGGCATGACTTGCGCTTGGTGAATCCATGTTAACTATTTCTGATCACTTTTCCCTCTTCCAAGAGCTTCAAAATGGATTCCTTGAGGATACTCTCCATGATTTTTCCAGGGACTGAGGTTAGGCTAACTGGTCTATAGTTCCCTGGATTGTCCTTCTTCCCTTTTTTAAGATGGGCACTTCATTTGCCTTTTTCCAGTTGTCCGGGACCTCTCCCAAACTCCACGAGTTTTCAAAGATAACGGCCAAAGGCTCTGCAATAACATTTGCCAACTCCCTCAGTACCCTCAGGTGCATTAAATCTGGACCCATGGATTTGTGAATGTCTAGTTTTTCTGAATAGTTATTAACCTGTTCTTTCTCCATTGAGGGCTGCCCACCTCCTTCCCATACTGTGTTGCCTAGTTCAGCACTCTGGGAGTGACCTTGTCTGTGAAGACAGAGGCAAAAAAAGCATTTAGTACTTTAGCTTTTCCCATGTCATCTGTCACTAGGTTACCTCCCTCATCCAGTAAGGGCCCCATACCATCCCTGATCACCCTCTTATTGCTAACATGCTTGTAGAAACCTCTCTTGTTACCCTTCACATCCCTTGCCAGCTGCAATTCCAACTGTGCCTTCGCCTTCCTGATTACTCCTCTACATTCTTGAGCAATATATTTATACTCCTGTCCAAGTTTCCACTTCTTGTGAGCTTCTTTTTTGTGTTTAAGCTCACCAAGGATTTCCCTGGTAAGCCAAGCTGGTTGCCTACCATATTTGCTTTTCTTATTGCGCATCGGGATGGTCTCTTCCTGTGCCTGCAATAAGGCTTCTTTAAAATATTGCCAGTTCTCTGGGACTCCTTTCCCCTTCATGTTAGCATCCATGGGGATCCCACCCATCAGTTATCTGAGAAATTCAAAGTCTGCTTTTCTGAAGTCCAGGGTATTTTGCTGCTCTCCATTCTTCCTTTGGTCAGGATCCTGAACTCAACCATCTCATGATCACTGCTGCCCAGGCTGCCACCCACATCTACTTCCCCTACTAGTTCTTCCTCTTTGCTTTAGTTTAATAAGTCTAGCATAGCCAGCCAAGACTGCATTTTTTGCAACAACACTTGGAGCCTTTGACCAGAGAGGCAGTTAAAAACAGTGACTTAAACCCATGGCTCTGAATCTTTCCACACTTCTGTGTCCAGTTACGTCTGATAGATAACAAGATAAGTTAATATTCTCCTGACAGAGAGGCAGCAAGTGAAACCCATCCCGGAGATGACAGCTCTCTTTTCTATTTTTGCTATTCTTTTCTCTTCTGATTTGTTTGTGGGGTTGCCAGGTGCCCGGTATTGACCCAGACAGTCCAGTATTTTCACCTCCTGTCCGGTAAAAAAATTTCAGAAAATATTGGACACCTAAAGTGTCCGGTATTTTCTGATTTTTTTTCCCAGCCAGGAGGCAAAAATATCTGGCAACCCTACAACACACTCAGCAACTGGACCCAGCCCCTGGCCTCCACCCACCCCTGCCCCCGGATGCCCTGCTTACCTGGTTCCGCAGGGAAGCTGCATTTTGGCTCGATTACAAAAACAAAATGGCCACCAGCAAAAAGCCTAAAGACCAAGGGGAAGCAATGCCTTCCCTGGGTCTTAGTGCTTAACCGCTCCCCTATTCCTATCCCTATTCTGACTCTGCAGGCACTCTGAAAGGGGCCATGCTGTTTTAATGCTGTTTTATTATTTATTTATTTATTTATTTATTTTTGCTCGACAACTTTGGTCTCCCTCCCCCCTTTTTTCCCCCCAACAGAATTTTTTTCCTGGTTTTTTTTGGGGTGGGGTGGGGAGGGGGGCTCGGTATTTTTTGTTAAACCATCTGGCAACCCTATTTGTTTGTGTTGTCTTGTTTTGTGTTTAAAGAAACTGGATCAGGCATTAACAGTAACAGCAGCTCCAGCCCCTCCTAACTAACCTTTGCTCTTTTTCCACAACGTCATGGTTATTTATGATCATAAATATCATATAAAAGTTGGCTAGCTCCAATTTGCCATGGAAATCTGCTCAAGCCCTGCCACAGGCAGCTCTTTTGACAACTGTCACTTACCTGTCTCCTGAAAACGCTGCCCTGCCCACAGCACCCCAGGAGGCAAAATAAATCCTAACCAACACTTTTTCAGCAGCAACCATGAAAGTACCAGTTCCACCACATTTTTAAGCCATTCAACTCAAGTCACGCAGTCTAGCAATAGATACATTTGGATAACGCCCTGTTCTTTTAAAGAAATAAATGTGTTCGCTCTGAAAGATGGCGGGGGGGGGGGGCAGGGAGAGTTACTTCTAATTATCAGGCACAAAGCCCTTGCTCACCTACGAATGACTGCAAAGTTTGGTGCCTGTACAGCAGGGGTGGGAACCTTTTTTGGGTCAGGGACCATTGACCCACAGAAAAATCAGTCAGGGGCCGCACACAAGTGAGAAGCAAAAAATAAACAAACAAACCCCCTCACTGACGTGGCCCCTGACTGAGAAGGAGAAAGACACTCCCCACACACCAGAGCTTAAGGGGACCCAGGGTAGTAGATTTTTTGTGTGCTCCAGCTCTGCAGTGGGACTATGCAGGGCCTGGAGCACTAGTGCGGGGTCCACAAAGCTGGGGGGCCCCTCAGCCTCAGGGGCCAGATCTAGGCAAGCCGGGAACCGCATCCAGTTCCTCACCCCGGCTGTACAGGAAAAAGTTAGGGATAAAAAACTTAAAAGTCTAAAACACACTCCATTTCATTTCTGCAAAGTATCTGATTTCAGGGAACAATCCCTGAGGGAAATTCCAAGGCAACCAAGCGCCATGTCATTCTCTGTAGCAATTTAAGCATTCAAAAGGAGGGCATGATATGAGAGAGAGAGAGAAATTCAGTCTTACAAAAGATACTGGATCATGCATATTTGGATCACATAAATTATCAAGAATCAGGAGATGGAAACGTATTTCAATGTCAGAGACTAATTCTTCAACACAAATCGTTCTCTTTCATAAAATGCTTTTCTCTGGAATGAACCCAGCTTCAGGAAAACATACTGGCTACTGACTTTCCTGAAGAAAGGGTCATGAAATCTGTAGTCTGCAGAGGAAAGAAAGGGAGACATAGAAGGTCTAGAAACTCTCACTCATGCAAGCAGTCCTAATGGAAGCAGCTCCAGTGACTTCATCGGTGTGACATAATGTATTGTACAATCAAGCTGGAGTTTTAGATTCCTGCTGCCATACAGTTACACTCCCAAACGGTGAGTTTCTGCTACATGCTGAATGCAGAGAAGGCTGAAAATCCAGCTAAGAGCCTGGGATTTTTGTGCGTGTTAGATTTTCCATAAAAAATACAGATCAACTCAGACAATGGGGAGAGCAAAATAAAAGTGTTTTTTATATCTGATAGAAAGCCAGTGCCGTATTTTATATCATGTACTTATTGATAATCTTCCATATTCCCAAAATAGACTACGAAGTATGGGCCCCATCCTGTACTGACTGAACTTCCATTGACTTTAGTGGGCCAGGATTGAGCCCTATATAAGTTACTAGAACCCAGCATTGCTTCGGTCCTTAACTCAATTTTTGTTTTTTTGGAAAATAAAATGAAGGGGAACATCCAGCAATGTTCCTGTACGAATGAGAGGGGAAGTTTCAGCTCCCCAAGCCATCCCTAAAGTACACCTGGGGGGGGGAGGCTCAAGGCTAGGGCAGTCCTGGACCGGGGGTGGGTGGGTACGGGGGACCCCAGACAGCTCCTTTCACCTGCCTGGGGATTCTGTCTCTTTTTTGTAAGGTTTTATGAGAAGCAATCTCATTCCAGACACATCCCATTTTCCTGGCACAACCAAAGCCTAACCTTGTTTCAGATTAGGATACAATGAAGCTGCACTGAGAATTTGGTGTTCCTAGTTCTTACTGTTTAGAACAAAGACAGAGAAACTCTCTCTCAAACATATAATGAATATACATAAATGCATACAGGTAAAATGCACAGGAACAAATTCTCTCCCCCATTACACGGGTGTGACTTTACAGGGCTGATATGCAGGGCTGCCTTATAATTTCTGCATTACTGGGAAGAATTTGGCCCATAGGGAGAAAAATTAACTCTCGGTCTACAACATACATATACACTATGTATCAAAAGTATTTCTTGCTCCCATTCCTCTGTGGACAAATAATGAAAGTGCTTGAGAGCAAGGGAAATATGGAAAAGAAAGAGGAGACAGAGAGACAATTGGGAAAGGGATACAGAGGAAAAAAGAGGAATGGAGTATAAAACATGCATGCGTGTCCTTGACTTCCCTCTTCTCTAGATACAGATGTGAATTTGATTCAATTTCTGCAAGATACTGGGACAAATATTGTTCCTGTATAACCTCTAGTAAGGGTCTAATTCTGAATTCAACTATCCCAGCATAAATCAGATCTACAAGAGCCAGCAGAATTAATCCAGAACTACCTTGGTGTAGCCAAGAGCAGGATATGGCCCTAAAT
Source organism: Pelochelys cantorii (assembly GCA_032595735.1). Classification (NCBI taxonomy): domain Eukaryota; kingdom Metazoa; phylum Chordata; order Testudines; family Trionychidae; genus Pelochelys; species Pelochelys cantorii. Next base: position 11,088,647 of record CM064347.1, read on the forward strand.
TAATAGTATATTGGTTTGTCTCACGTATTTATCTGCTACTTTAAAGTTATTTCTCCGCATTTAAAACATGGTCTCCCTGCAAACCCCACACCTGCTGCATTCTTTCAAAAGATAAACAAGATTAGACATGACTCAGCTTATAGAACATCTTAAAGGAAAATTTACAGGTACCTTTGTCTTTGCGCATTGTGCACCTGATTACTCCCACACAGGAATGAGCGTGAGGAAGAAGGAATTAGGGAGTTTATTGCTGACAGTTGTTGACTGGAGCAGCCTTCAGTGGGCAGCAGGCACCAAACTTCTGAAGTTTGCAAGCAGAGGGCAGCCTATGAGAATTCACATGCTGTGACGCAGTTTAATTCTCGCTCACAGAAACTCTCACCTGGCCCATGCAATTCAAAGGAGGAAGAAGCTGCTTGGGTATGGTAATTTTCACCACATCTATGGCCTAGAGCAGGGCTATTCAACTTTGGAAGCCCCGGGGGCCACAATGATACTCACAGCACATGCCGAGAGCCGCAACTTAAGTGTGGTTGCATATACACTGACGGGCATGAATACAAAGATTAAGGCAAGACTACACGCAGTGCTTTTTTTGTGATGGTACTGCCTGGTATGCAGTACCAGCACCTCTAGATGCAGTAACGGCACCTCCAGTCAGAGCTCAACAACTTTTCCCCTGGAGTACCGGCACCTTTTTTTTTTTTTTTACAAAAAAAGCACTGACTGCACATTTAAGTCAGTGCTTCTGATATAAATAAAATGCAATACTTATCCGATTTCCACCCATATGACAGCACTTTTAATGAGCAATGACAGTCCAGTTGTGGAGCGTGTTCCCAGTGGAGGCCATGTTCAAAGAATCCCATCTGCGGGCCGTGCGTTGAGCCCCACGTAAACCCAAACTGCACCGTGGGCTGCAAACAAACAGGTTGTGGGCCGCATGCGGCCCACGGGCCATGTGTTGAGTAGCCCTGGCCTAGAGACACTCAGTGGAAGACAAAGCATATCAAGACAGGTTGGGGGTGAGGGCAGGGCCAGATTATCCATTAGGCACAGTGCCCAGGGCCTACAAAAAAGTTTAGGGCCTATGAAAAGTTTGGGGCCTAAAAAAAATCATAAGTGACTTGAACATAAGAAAAGAAAACTGCTAAATAAAACTTAATAATTTGCTATCTTTAGTCAACAAACTACATTCAGGTTAAGGATGTTAAGGACTAGTCGACTATCCAATAAGCATTTGCTTATCAAATAGTCTGTCGACTAGTCGATCTCTCCCCCCCCCGCTGCTTCTATGAGATAGCAGCAGCAAAGGGGGGGAGGGATACTTCAAAGCAGCAGCATCTCACAGCTGAGCTGGGGATCAGCTATGTGGTGCTGCCACTTTGAAACCCCAAAGCAGCCTTTCAAAGGGGCAGCCTCCACACAGCTGATCTGCGGTTCAGCTGTGCAGTGCTGTCCCTTTAAAATGCTGAAGCGCCGTGGAGCCCGGGGTCAGCTGGGGATTCCCCGGCTGACCCCGGGTTCTGAGAGGCATTTGCCCGGCCATGGCCAGCCCGAGCCATTTGTGCGCCCCGGGCTCCAGGAGCACGGCGCCGCCCCTGGGAGTGCGACGTATGCATGGCCCTGCACCCGGGCGTGTGGCACCTTCCGCCCCCAGGCACCCAGCGCATGTGCAGCCCCGCCCTGGTTGCCTGGCGCATGCACGGCCCCGCCCCCAGGAGCCCAGCGCAAGCATGGCACCACCCCTGGGCACGCGGAGCATGCGTGGTGCTGGTCCCGCCCGGCCCAGCAGCCCGGGTAGCGCCCCCTACAATGGGGCGCCCCAGGCAGTAGCCCGGTCAGCCCATACCTTGGGCCAGCTCTGTGCCCGGCTGATCCTGGGCTCCCTGCAGCATTTCAGCAGAGCTCGGGGTAAGCTGGGGACTTCCCAGCTGACTCTGGCTTCCACACGGCATTTCTCCAGAGCCCAGAATTTCCATCAACTACTCGACTAGTCAATAGGCACTTCTGCGTTCTGCCTTTGAAATGTACAAGAGCCCCAGCTGGGCATTTCTTGTGAATTTCAAAGTGGAAGCACCAGCTTGGAGCCCGGAGTCAGCGGGACTTCTCACTGGCCCTGGGCTCCACGTAGCATTCCTACTTTGAAATGCACAAATGCCCCAGCTGGGGATTCTTTTACCTTTCAAAGCTGGCCCGGTCCACCGAGCCCGGCGTCGGGGGGGGGGGAGTCCCCAGCTGATCCCAGGCTCCAAGCTACCCTAGAATCATAGAATCATAGAACCATAGAGCTGAAAGAGACCTCAGGAGGTCATCAGGTCCAGCCCCCTGCTCTAGGCAGGACCAATCCCAACTTTGTCAAGCCAAGACTTAAACACTGCTAGGGATGAAGACTCCACTACTTCCCTAGGTAACCCATTCCAGTGCTTCACCACTCTCCTAGTGAAACAGTTTTTCCTAATATCCAACCTGGACCTCTCCCACCACAACTTAAGACCATTGCTCCTTGTTCTGCCATCCGTCACTACTGAGAACAGCCTTTCTCCATCCTCTTTGGAACCTCCCTTCAGGAAGTTGAAGGCTGCTATCAAATCCCCCCTCACTCTTCGCTTCTGCAGACTAAACAGACCCAACTCCCTCAGCCTCTCCTCATAGGTCATATGCTCCAGCCCCCTAATCATTTTGGTTGCCCTCCGCTGGACCCTCTCCAATGCGTCCACATCCTTTTTGTAGTGGGGGGCCCAGAACTGGACACAATACTCCAGATGTGGCCTCACCAGAGCCGAATAAAGGGGAATAATCACTTCTCTGGATCTGCTGGCAATGCTCCTCTTCATGCAGCCTAAGATGCCATTAGCCTTCTTGGCTACAAGGGCACACTGTTGACTCATATCCAGCTTCTCATCCACTGTAACTCCCAGGTCCTTTTCTGCAGAATGACTACTTAGCTGGTTGGTCCCCAGCCTGTAACAATACTTGGGATTCTTCTGTCCCAAGTGCAGGACTCTGCACTTGTCCTTGTTGAACCTCATCAGATTTCTTTTGGCCCAATCCTCCAATTTGTCTAAGTCACTCTGGACCCTATCCCTGCCCTCCAGCATATCTACCTCTCCCCCTAGCTTAGTATCATCTGCAAACTTGCTGAGGGTGCAATCAATCCCCTCATCCACGTCATTAATAAAGATATTGAACAAAACCGGTCCTAGAACCGAACCTTGGGGCACCCCACTAGAAACCGACCGCCATCCTGACATCAAGCCATTGATCACTACCTGTTGGACCTGACAGTCTAGCCAGCTTTCTATCCATCTTACAGTCCATTTATCCAATCCACATTCCCTTAACTTGCTGGCAAGAATATTGTGGGAGACCGTATCAAAAGCTTTGCTCAAGTCAAAGTATATCACATCCACTGACTTTCCCATATCCACAGAGCCAGTTACCTCATCCTGGAAGCTAATCAGATTGGTCAGGCATGACTTGCCCTTTGTGAATCCATGCTGACTATTCCTAATAACTTGCCTCTCCTCCAAGTGCCTCAAAATGGATTCCTTAAGGATCCCTTCCATGATTTTTCCAGGAACCGAGGTAAGGCTGACCGGCCTATAGTTCCCTGGATCGTCCTTCTTGCCTTTTTTGAAGATGGGCACTACATTTGCCTTTTTCCAATCGTCCGAGATCTCTCCCGATCTCCATGACTTTTCAAAGATAATGGCCAAAGGCTCCTCAATGACTTTTGCCAACTCCCTCAGTACCCTCGGACGCATTAAGTCCGGACCCATGGATTTGTGTACGTTTAGCTTTTCTAAATAGTTCCTAAGCTGTTCTTTACCCACTAAGGGCTGTCGATCTTCATCCCATCTTGCATCACTTAGCACATTAGTCCGGGAACCCACCTTCTCCGTGAATACAGAGGCAAACAAAGCATTGAGTACTTCAGCTTTCCCCACATCATCTGTCACTAGGTTACCTCCTTCATCCAGTAGGGGCCCCACACCCTCTCTGATCACCTTCTTCTTGTTAACATGCCTGTAGAAACCTTTCTTGTTATCCTTCACATCCTTAGCCAGTCGCAATTCCATTGGCACGTTCGCCTTCCTGATAACCCCCCGGCATTCTCGAGCTATACATTTAAACCCCTCCCTGGTCATCTGTCCAAGTTTCCACTTTTTGTAAGCTTCCTTTTTGTGCTTAAGTTCACCAAGGATTTCCCCCGTAAGCCAATCCGGTCTCCTACCATGTTTGCCTCTCTTGCTACACATCGGGATGGTTTCTTTCTGTGCCTTCAATAAGGCTTCTTTAAAATACTGCCAGCTCTCCTGGACTCCTTTCCCCTTCAAGTTAGTATCCCAGGGGATTCTGCCCATCAGGTCTCTGAGGGAGTCAAAATCTGCTTTTCTGAAGTCCAAGGTGTGTATTTTACTACTCTCTTTTCTTCCTTTGGTCAGGATCCTGAAATCTACCATCTCATGATCACTGCTTCCCAGGTTGTCACCCACCTCTACTTCCCCCATTAGTTCCTCCCTGTTTGTGAGCAGAAGGTCAAGCTGCGCACGGCCCTGGTTGGATCCTTCAGCAATTGTACCAAGAAGTTAACCCCAACATTCTCCAAAAACTTCCTGGATTGCCTGTGTACTGCTGTATTGGTTTCCCAACAGATATCAGGGTGATTAAAGTCCCCTACGAGAACCAGGGCCTGCGATCTGGAAGCTTCTCTCAGTTGTCCGAAGAAAGCCTCATCTACCTCATCCAACTGATTCGGTGGCCTGTAGTAGACACCAACCACAACATCACTGCTGTTGTTTGCACCTCTAAACTTAACCTATAGACTTTCAACAGGTTTTTCTCCCTCTATATACTGGAGTTCAGAGTAATCATAGTGCTCTCTTACGTGTAGTGCAACTCCTCCTCCTTTTTTCCCCTGCCTGTTTTCCTGAACAGTCTATACCCTTCCATGACAGCGCTCCAGTCATGTGAGTCATCCCACCAAGTCTCTGTTATCCCAATTAAATCATATTTCTTGGACTGGGCCAGGGCCTCCAGTTCTTCCTGTTTGTTGCCCAGGCTTCTCGCATTGGTGTACAAATACCTCAGCTATCCAGTTGATCGCCTCATCTTCTCCATTTGAATCAGGGGTCCTCCTTTCTTGCTCATTCCTGCTGCTTTGAAATGCCATGAGGAGCTGGCGGTCAGCTGGGGAGTGCCCAGCTGATCCCAGGCTCCACCCAGGGGGAGCCCAGGGTCAGCTCCCCAGCTGATCCCAGGCTCAGAGCAGTGCTGCCATTTTGAAAGGCCACATGAATCAGCTGGCCCTGGGCTCCACGCGGCATTTCAAAGTGACTTGGAGCCCAGGATCAGGTGGGGACTCCCTAGCTCACCCCAGTCTCCATGTGGCGCTGCCGCTTTGAAATGCCGGAGAAGCCTGGGATCAGGTGGGGACTCCCCAGTTGAGCCTGGGCTCCGTGCAGTATTTCAAAGTGGCTTGGAGCCCGGGATCTGCGGTGGGGTTTCAAAGGGGCAGCGCCGCACAGCGTTTTAAAGCAGCAGCGTTTCAACGCGGCAGCGCTGCACGGAGCCTGGGACCACCATGAAGCGCTGCCACTTTGAAGTACCCCCCTTTTCCTGCCTCTATCTGATAGAGGCAGCGGTGGCGGGGAAGCGCCTAGTTGACTATCCTGTTGACTATCCGATAAGCATTTGCTTATCGGATAGTCGACTAGTCCTTAACATCCCTAGTGCAATGTTATATCTGACGATTCTAAGCACCCTTGCTGTATGTACAATGCTTTGGGTTACCCGCTGTGACACTACCCGGAAAGGGTAGTGTCACTGCCTGCCCTGGAGCTCTGGGTTTCTTTAAATGCTGTGCTGCTTTGGCACCCACAGCCAGCAGACAAGCATGCAGGTCAGACCCTGTCTTCCACGGCCTAGTAACTTTTTGCAGGGTGACCCTAAATTCCTCCCAGTTTTGAAGACATTTGGGACTGCCTGCCCTGTAGTGTCCAGCCCTCTGGCACAAGCTACATTCGCTGCTCCTTTAAAGAGACAGTACACTGTGGCTTATTAACATAACTGGGGTTGACAAATGCTCCACTTCAGTCAAAGCACGGAGCTGTCTTATGGTAAAACAAGGGTGTTTTTTTTTTTTAAAACACAGGACAAAGGGTTAAATGATACCCAGTAGAAAGGATGGAGATAAAAGTGGTTACAAACCAACAAAAGTAAAAAATGCTTCTAAGCTAAAATGTAACTTAACCGGGTAAAGTTCTTGTTCAAGATGGTTTCCCTGCTTACAGCAACATGACTAGCCCCGTGCTTCAGGAAAGATGCAAGAACCAGGGTGACTGGGGGGAATTAACATGGGACTTGGCGCCAGCAGCAGCGAGTAACCCAGCCATGGTCCACTCCATCCCCATCCCTCCTCTTCCCGTCCCTATTCCACCCCCTCCCCACCTCTTTTGAGCTTCTCCCCCTCCCCTGAGAGACACCAGGGGCTGATGGGACAGGGCAGGCTGAGGCTGGGTCACTTGCAGCTGCTAGCACCAGGCACCCCACTAATTCCCCAGGCCACCCTGGACCCCAGAACCCACTGAAGCTTACGGGGGGAAGGGGTTACCCCAGTATGTCCTATGGGCAGGACAGCTCAAAAAATATAAGCCCGAACATTGGTGAAGCTGGGCCCATGTTTCTGAGTATTGGCAAAGCAGGGCACCATGGGCCCATGTAACTCACTGCCTAGGCTTCCAGCAGCATGTAGGTGATCGTGTCCTTCAGAGACTTGCTCTGAGCAAGGCCCATCACCATGCCGCTCTCTCAGAAGCATAGCGCCAAGAATTTTTTTTTTTTATCTCTAGAGAGGACACTTTGAGTTAAAGCAGGGGTGGGCAATAATTTTTGGTGAGGGGCACTCTAAGATTTTGGAAAGTGGTCAAGAACCGCACTTAGGGTTGCCAGATGGGATCACCAAAAATACCAGCCCCCCCCCCAAAAAAAGTGCCGGGAAAATTTTGTTAAGCAAAAAAAAAAAAAAAGTGCCGGGCCACCGAAATGCAGTTGCAGCCCCCTTTAATTGCCGGGCTGCTCCCCTTCCACTCCTCCGACCCCTGCCGCATGTCCGTTGGGCACCGAGCTGGGAAAAGCAGAAAATACTGGACGTTTTATATGTCCGGTATTTTTTCAATTTCTTTACAGGATAAAAGAGGCAAATACCAGACTGTCCAGTTCAATACTGGACACCTGGCAACCCTAGCCTCACTTTTCTGTGGAGGAGGTGCGGGGTCTAGGATGGAGGCTGGGTACAGAAGGGTGCATGGGATAAGGCACTGGGGTGCAGGAGATGGTGTGGTATCTGAGAGGGTGTTTGGGTGAAGGAGGGGGTTGTGACCTGGAGCAGGGGGTGCAGAGGATTTGGACAGTGACCTGGGGAAGGGAATTTTGGGGTGCGGGAGAGGCAGGGGTGCCAGAGGAAGGCTCTGGCTGGGAGGTGCTTTCCTAAGCATCTCCAGCCTGCAGCACCCCCAAGGCAAGCTGGGCTCCTTGCCTACGGCAGCCCCAGATTGATAGTAAATACAGGCTGTTCCCTCCATGTGGCTCTCAGCTCTGTGTGGGGGAAGAGGCTTGCCCTGCCCAGCTCCCAGGCCAACCTCTCAGCTCTTATTGGCTGGCTGTTTCCAGCCAATAGGAGCTGAGAGATTGGCTGAGGTCAGTTCCGACTGGCCGATTGTTTCTGAGCTTTGAGCTGGGGGCAAGGAGATCACTCAAAGCTTTCCCCCTCCCTGCAGAGCAGAGGCACATAGGGACTGCACTTTAAACAGCTGGCAGCTGCGTTCCTGAGGGTCCCACAGGGGGCTGGATCCTTTCGGGCTGTATTTTGCCCAGCCCTGAGTTAAAGGGACAGTACCAGATTAATTGTACTCAAGAAAACCCTCTAGACTGAAAGCCTTGTCCATGAGTGGCTCAAACTAAAATTGAGAGGGAGGGAGGGAGGGCTGATGGTCACTTCTAAAATGATGTTTTGGTGCCCTAGATGCCACGGAGATGGACACCTTAGAAATGCTGACGAGCTTTGGTCTACTTCTCATTTGATGGGTTTGTACCTTTTAGTTATTTTTTACATGAACCCAGAAGCTGCGGTGGAGGACACTGGACTAACGAAAAGACCAGACATTAAAGAATGTTTTCTTGTATTAAAACTTTTTAAATGTTCCCGTTAAACACTTGGGAGACATTCTGAGAGATTCAGCAGCCCTCCCTCCCTTGTAATTATCATCCTCTATCTCCTATTTAGAGTCAATTAAAATTGGCTGATGAATTCATGGTCTCCCTGTGATGGGATCCCCAGAGTGCAGCTTGGGACTGTGGGACTGTGTATAGCTAGTGGCCACCCCTGTCTGTGGCTGAGGGGGCCAAGTGCAGTGTTCTTGGATCTGCCCTAGAAAAAGGGAATTAGTAGCCTATACAGGGGTTGGGATTTGCCTCTCCCCTTCCCAGTGGGGCAGGGAAATAAGTCTCCTCAGGCCCAGCCCTTCCATCAGGCTAGGCCAGCAGTGTCAATCTCCCTGGGTTCAGGCAGGACCAGGCAATCAATAATCCAGACCCAGGTCCCACAGCCAGACAGGGCAAGGGTCGACAAGAGTCAGTTTTTCTAGCCCCGAGCAGGGTTGGGTGGTTAACACCCCCGGCTCTGGTCTTTCAGTCAGACCCAACCAGTTTCAATAATAGTCAAGGTTCCCTGGCCTTCAAGCAGGGTGGGGTAGTTATCTGTCCAGGCTTTGGACTCCCACAGACCGAGCCAGTTCCATACCAGCTTGGGTTCCCTGGCCTCTAACCAGAACAGGGCTCTGCTCATACATTCACACAATGCCAGCTTGCATTCCCTGGCCTCTGAGCAGGACAGGGATGAATATCACCCAGGTAAGGGGTCGTGCAACATAGCACAGGCCTCCTGGCCTATGGAGTGGGAGTACTGTCACCTCAGGATTGGGGTGCGCAGGGGGGATGCAGGCCGCCCAACTCCACTGCCTGTCAACATGGGGCCCTGTCAGTGGTGGGGTAGTCTGCCACTGGGTCAGTGGGGATCCACCTCCAACACGCTGACGCAGCCTCAGGCACACCAGCCACCAGACTGCCCCCTGGCTCCCCTGGGTTACTTCCACCACTCCTGCCCCTCCTCCAGTGTACCTGGATCCACAGGTATTCTTCCAGCTCCTCCAGGTACAGCACCAAGGGCGGTGGTAGCAGCATCCCAGCCTGAATGCTCTCCAGAAGGTAGGGTTGATCCCTGGGGCAACAGTAGCTCTCCCAGGTGTTTGACTCCAGCTGAGGCACAGAAGTGTCTCTTGTCTCCAGCCATTCCTCCACACCTGAGCAGTGAGGCCAGCCTTTTATGCTTCCTCTTCCTGTCCCACACCCTCCCCCCACTTCTAGCTAGCAGGTTTTGGCTCTTCTGGTTTCACTCACCGGGCAGTTTGGGGCATCTGCAGCTAAGGGGAGCTATACCTCCTCACTACAACCCACTGTACCCCCTTAACTCTCCAGCCTGGACTGTCTGTCACAATTCTTTGCTAGTGACAAGCAGCACACCCCTCCAGGCACCGTGATCCCACAGCACAAATAGCATGAGGAGCTCCACTCCCAGCTAGATCTCCTCAGTGCTCCCAGAGCCACTCTTGAATCACACAGAGAAAAGCACCAGCCAAATCCCCCAGCATTGTACCGCAGGAATATAGAGAGACACTAAGTGATAGGCAAAAAGTCAGCATGGCTACAGAAGGAAAATCAAATATGAGCACGCCGTCTAACCTTTCAACCCTATTCGAATGGGCAATATCTAGAGTAAGCAGTTTTTTTCACCCCACTGGATATTGCAGTCCTTAATATATGCGTTTATCCCTCAAACCTGGTCCAGTCTCCTCTTTGGAGTTCTCTGTCTTCTGCTTGCAGCATATGTGAGGGCAGGAGAAAGGCAAAGCATGCCCCCTGTAGTCTGTTTTATACCTTCAGTCTGTGGGCTTTTCTGTGCCTCTCCTTATGCTTCCTAGAGTCTCTGCTAGCAGCTGGCAACCTGGACAATTCTCTCACTGGCAGCCCTTACACCTCCTTCCCCTCCTGAGGAGGTGTTGCCCCCAGCTGCCATGCAAGAGCTGGCCTCTACCAGCCTCCCACCACAATGCCCATGGCTTCCTGCTTCGGAGGAATCAAGGGTCTTTCCCATGTTCTCAGCAGTTCCTGAGATGGAGAAGGAGAAAGACACTCCGCACATTCCACTCAAACCCCAGAGCCTAGTGGGGCCCAGGCTAGTCGATTTTGTGTGCTCCAGCCCTGCAAACTCCCTGATGTTGAGGGGGGAGCCCTGAGCCTCAGGGGTCCGAATCTGGCAAGCCAGGGGCTGCATCCAGCCCCTGAGCCTTATGTTCCCCACCCCGACCTTACCCTTTCCCTGGAGGGTCCCAGCATAAAACTCCTTCTTTCTGTGGCCAAATACCTTAACCTGAGCTACTTGGAAAAAATCATTACCAAGAATCAGGTGAACTAGGAGGTGTTTCATTCTGCCACAGTGAAAACACTTACCAAACCTTCCCATACAAGGGTTTTAGCTGGTGATACAGGGATTGCCTCCCTTCAAGGAGGCATTTAATAACAACTGAGGAATCTCTCAGAAGGAAGGCAGGTATGGATGGTGATAGGTCTGCTGTTGTTACCTGCACAGCATGTGCCATGTTTGTCTTCCTCCCGGAAGAAAGAAGGGATTTCATCTGCACTAAGTGCAAGCGGGTCACCATTTTGGAAGAAAAAATTAGAGGACTTGAGGCCCAAGTATCGACCCTATGTTCTATCAGAGAGGATGAAGACTTCCTTGATAGAAGGCAGCATTTAATCCTGCAGGCACAGCAGGCTGAAGAGCCAGTCAGGGCAGTACAGGATAAAGAAGACAACTGGCAGCATGTAACCTCTAGAAGGAGAAGGCGGCCAACTCAGGTTTCCCCCATCCCTGCAGAGGTAAGTAACTGCTATCAGGCTCTCTCCACAGGCACTGTGCTGGAGAATGCTTTGGCAGGGACCTGTCAGGGAAGAAATCAGAAGGAAACACCATCTACCCGAAGGCATGGGATGCGTAGTCCTAGGGATGGGGTTCCACGACCACCACCCCGAAAAGAAGAAGATAGGTGGTGGTGGTCAGGGACTCCCTCCTAAGAGGGACTGAGTCATCCATCTGCCGTCTAGACCTGCAATCTCGAAAAGTGTGCTGCTTCCCAGGAGCTCACATTCAGGATGTGACCGATAGTCTTCCGAAAGTGATTAAACCTTCAGATCGCTACCCCTTCCTGCTTCTCCATGTAGGAACTAACGATACAGCCAAGAATGACCTTGAGCGGGTCATAGCAGATTATGTGGCACTGGGAAGAAGGATCAAGGAATTTGAAGCACAAGTGGTGTTCTCGTCCATCCTTCCGGTTGAAGGAAAAGGTCCGGGTAGGGATCGTCAAATTGAGGAAGTAAATGCGTGGTTACACAGGTGGGGTTGGAGAGAGGGCTTTGGTTTCTTTGACCATGGGACTCTGTTCTGTGCACAAGGATTGTTAGGAAGAGATGGGATCCACCTAACCAAGAGAGAAAAGAGCATCTTCGCGGACAGGCTTGCAAACCTAGTGAGGAGGGCTTTAAACTAGGTTCGTTGGGGGACGTGACCAAAGCCCTGAGGTAAGTGAGGAAGCCGGACACTGGGAAGAATCACAAGGAGGAACGAGCAACAAAGGAGACCCCTGATTTCAATGGAGAAGGTAGGGTGATCAACTGGTTACCTAAGGTGTTTGTACACAAATGCGAGATGCCTGGGAAACAAACAGGAAGAATTAGAAGCCCTGGCCCAGTCGAAGAACTATGATTTGACTGAAATAACGGAGACTTGGTGGGATGACTCGCATGACTGGAGCATGGAAGATGATAAACTGTTCAGGAAGAACAGGTGGGGGAGAAAAGGAGGAGGAGTTGCATTGTATGGAAGGGTATGTCTATACTACAGCACTAATTCGAACTAACTTAGTTCAAATTAGTTAATTCGAACTAAGCTAATTCGAACTAATGCATCTAGACCCAAAAACTAATTCGAATTAGCATTTTGCTAATTCAAACTAGTGCGTCCACACTGATTGGATGCTGGGTCACATTTAAGGGCAGCTGAAACCGGTTCCGGCAGGGCATCAGGTCAGTAGTTGCTTTGTGTGGCTGCTGTCTGAGGCTATCTGAGGCTCGTGCTTAAAGGGACCCCCCTCGACAGCCGGTTCTCAGCTTCTCCGCTTGCTTGCCTACCTCACTGAGGAACAGCAAAGTGTTTTCCTCTGCACCTGCCTGTGTTGGTGGTTCCCACTGGGGACGCCGCCGCAGTTGGCAACATGGAGCCAGAGCTCGCCCTGGGCATTCTGGTGCAGTTTTTGGACTCGCTGCTGCAAGCCTGCCAGCAATGGCTGGAGGCTGCCTAGCACCACCTGGTGCACGTCAGCCCCCTGCCTCTCCACCTGGCCTCCCTGGGGGCCATGGAGGAGCCGCGGCAGCGCCCGGACGCCAGCGTGCCCTGCCGCATCTGGTGTCTGGACACCAGCAGCAACTGGTGGGACCGCATTGTCCTGGAGCGCTGGGGAGACAGGCAGTGGACCCAGAACTTCAGGATGAAGAGGGACACCTTCCTGGAGCTCTGCGAGTGGCTTGACCCTGCTCTGCGGCGACGGGACACTTGCATGAGGCCCGCCATCCCCCTCCAGAAGCATGTGGCCATCGCCCTCTGGAAGCTCTCCACGCCGGACAGTCACCGATCCGTCGGGAACCAGTTCGGCGTGGGGAGATCCACCGTCGGAGCAGTACTCATGCAGGTACAGCACTCACCGGCCACTGGGCCGGGGGGGAGGGGAGCTGCAAGAGGGAATGGGCCGCCCCAGGGAAAACGGGGGTGGGGGAGGAGGTGACAGTGCCCCGCACAGGAGGGTTCGGTCTGTCCTGGCCGTACTACAGGCCGCCCGCGGTGGCCAGGATAGCAGCGGGGGTTGCTTCTGGGAGTGGGGCGCGGGGCAGTGCCAGGGAACGAATAGTCCCAGCCACCCGGGCGCCCCAGTGATTCGCGGTTTGCTGTGTCTCTCTGCAGGTGGTCAAGGCCATCAACCGGGTGCTGCTCCGCAGGGTGGTCCGCCTCACCAATCTGGATGCCATCATCCAAGGGTTCGGCGCCCTCGGCTTCCCCAACTGCGGGGGGGCCATCGATGGGACGCACATCCCCATCTGTGCTCCAGAACACTAGGCCTCCCAGTACATCAACCACAAGGGGTACTTCTCCGTCCTCCTGCAGGCCATGTTTGACCACCGGGGCCAGTTCACAGACATTAATGTGGGCTGGTCCAGCAAGGCATACGACGCCAGGGTGTTCCGCAACTCCTCTGTGTGCCAGAGGCTGCACGCCGGGACCTTCTTCCCCGACCGCCACATCAGGGTCAGGGACGTGGACACGCCCGTCTGCCTGGTCGGGGATGCGGCCTACCCCCTACAGCCCTGGCTGATGAAGCCGTACATGGAGCACCTCAATCCCTCCCGCCAGGCCTTCAATGCCAGGCTCACCAGGGCCTGCATTGTGGTCGAGGGGGCCTTCGGACGACTGAAAGCCAGATTTAGGTGCCTCCTCACCCCCCTCGACCTCGCCGAGCACAATATCCCTCCCATGGTGGCAGCATGTGTGCTGAACAATTTGTGTGAGCGGAAGGGGGAGGCTTTCCTGCCAGCCTGGATGGCTGAGGCTGAGCGCATGGCTGGCCACTACGCTCAGCCCCGCACCGCCGCCATCCAGGAGGCCCAGCGGGGGGCCGTCCAGATCCGGGAAGCCCTGCAGGAGACCTTCCTGGTGGAGGAGGAGGACTGAACTCTCCCTGCATGCCCCATTGGGGCCTTCTTCCACCCTCCCCTCCTTCCCCTTTCCCCTCCCTAACCCCCCTTCCTAATGTTAAATAAAGACACCTGTTTTGAAAACAACAATCTCTTTTTATTGTACATAACTGGGGTGGGGGGATGGAGGAATGAGGGTGGGAGAGGGGAGGGGGAAACCTGGGAGGAGGGAGCTGGAAGGGGGAGGAAGGGAAGGGAAAGCTCAGGGTTGGGGGTCCTGCTGGCTCTCCCGTCTCGCAGCACTGCGGGTGCGGGGGCGTCGGGGGGGAGTGGGTGTGGAGGGTGGGGCAGGAGGGATGGGGGGTGTGGGGGAAGCAGGAGGGGGAGCAGGGGTGGGAGGGGGAGCGAGAGCTGGGGCAGCCGCAGGGGCCGGAGCAGGAGGAGGCAGGAACCTGTCCACCAGGGTCTGGAGGTGGCCTCTGAGGGCACGGCCCTGCTCCTCCAGTGCCTCCAAGCTCCGCTGCCGCAGCCGCAGCCGCAGGTCCTCCCGGACCCAGTGGTCCTGGGTGCGGAGCTGGTGCTCCAGTAGCCGCAGGTGCCGCCGGTGGTAGTCCTCCAGGTTCCTGGTGCGCCTGCTGGCCCGGGTGTGGGTGGCTGTTGCAGGCAGGGTGGTGCGCTCTGCAGTCCCAGGTGCTGCGGCTGTGGTGAAACACGAGCAGTGGTCAGTTCTCCCTGGGGACACAGTGGGTGAAACCCAGCCCCCTCTGCAAGGCGAGGTCGGCGTGTGGGGAATGGGCCAGGGCCCCTGCATGACACCCAGCTGCTGCTCCATGGTGGGCAAGGCCCAGGCGCACGGTCCCTGAGCTCCCTCTCCCCCCACCCCCTCCCCGTACACATAAAGGGAGCATGATGGCACTCACATGTGGAGCCCTCCTCGGCCTCGGACGACACAGCCGATGTGCTCTGTGGGATGCCTCGGGGGTCGTGGGTCCTGGGCAGGCTCCCTGTAGGCTCCTGGCTCTCGGCGTCCTCCTCTTCCTCCTCGGTGTCAGGGACGGATCCCTCTGCCCCGGGGTTGATCACCACCCGGGGGGCATGGACTGTGTGAGCCCCCAGGATGCGGTCCAGGGCCTCAAAGTGGGGGCAGGCCTTCGGGTCGGCCCCTGGCTGGGAGGCCCTGGAGTAGGACTGCCGCAGGTCCTTAATTTGGCAGCGGACTTGCTCCTGGGTCCGCATGTGGCCTCTGGTGGCCAGGCTGGCAGCCATGCGGCTGTAGACGGCCGCGTTCCTGTGGCTAGTGCAGAGATCGTGGATGTTGGAGGCTTCCCCCCAAACCTCGATGAGGTCCACGATCTCCGCACTAGACCAGGTGGGCGCCCGCCTCTTGCGGCCCCGGGCAGGCTCCTGGGAGCCGCCAGCCTGGTCCTGGGAAGAGGCGGAGGGCTGGGTGGCAGCGGGCGGCTGGCTCATGCCGTGCCAGGTGCAGGGTCTGCTGGCTGGGTGCTGGCAGGCTTGCAGCTGGCACGAGCAGTGTAGCCAGACCGTGCCCCTTTAAGGGCTCCGGGGCCGGGAGGGGGGCAGAAGAGTTTCCCTGGTTTGGCCCAGAGTGGCCACCAGGGCAACCTGGGAAGGGCTAGCCTCCAACTAGTTCTAATTAAGTGGCTACACAGCCCTTAATTCGAACTACTTAATTCGAACTAGGCGTTAGTCCTCATAGAATGAGGTTTACCTAGTTCGAATTAAGCGCTCCGCTAGTTCGAATTAAGTTCGAACTAGCGGTTTGTATGTGTAGCGCCTATGAAAGTTAATTTGAACTAACGGCTGTTAGTTTGAATTAACTTTGTAGTGTAGACATACCCTAAGAGAGCAGTATGACTGCTCACAGCTCCAGTATTTAGAGGGAGAAAAGCCTGTTGAGAGTCTATGGGTTAAGTTTAGAGGTGCAAACAACAGCAGTGATGTTGTGGTTGGGGTCTGCTATAGACCACCGTATCAGGTGGATGAGGTAGACGAGGCTTTCTTTGGACAACTGAGAGAAGCTTCCAGATCGCAGGCACTGGTTCTCATGGGCGACTTTAATCACCCTGACATCTGTTGCGAGACCAATACAGCAGTACACAGACTATCCAGGAAGTTTTTGGAGAATGTTTGGGATAACTTCTTGGTACAAGTGCTGAAGGAACCTACCAGGGGCCATGCACCGCTTGACCTGATGCTCACAAACAGGGTGGAGCTAGTAGGGGAAGTAGAAGTGGGTGACAACCTGGGAAGCAGTGATCACGAGATGGTAGATTTCAGGATTCTGACCAAAGGAAGAAAGGAGAGAAGTAAAATACACACCCTGGACTTCAGAAGAGCAGACTTTGACTCCCTCAGAGAACTGAAGGGCAGGATTCCCTGGGATGCTTACATGAAGTGGAAAGGAGTCCAGAAGAGCTGGCAGTATTTTAAAGAAGCCTTATTAAAGGCACAGGAAGAAACCATCCCAATGTGCAGCAAAAAAAGCAAATATGGTAGGCGACCAGATTGGCTTACCGGGGACATCCTTGGTGAGCTTAAACACAAAAAGGAATCTTACAAGAAGTGGAAACTTGGACAGATGACTAGGAGGACTATAAATATATTGCTCGAGAATGCAGGGGAGTTATCAGGAAAGCGAAAGTGCAATTGGAATAGCAGCTAGCAAGGGATGTAAAGGATAACAAGAAAGGTGTCTACAGGAATGTTAGCAATAAGAGGGTGATCAGAGAGGGTGTGGGGCCCCTACTGGATGAGGGAAGTAACCTAGTGACAGATGATGTGGGAAAAGCTGAAGTACTCAATGCTTTCTTTGCCTCTGTTTTCAGGGACAAGGTCAGCTCCCAGACAAATGAACTAGGCAACACAGTATGGGAAGGAGGTGGACAGCCCTTGGTGGGGAAAGAACAAGTTAGGAACTATTTAGAAAAGCTCAATATACACAAATCCATGGGCCCGGATTTAATGCGTCCGAGGGTACTGAGGGAGTTCGCAAGTGTCATTGAGGAGCTTTTGGCCATTATCTTTGAAAACTCATGGAGATCGGGAGAGATCCGGATGATTGGAAAAAGGCAAATGTAGTACCCATATTTAAAAAAGGGAGGTAGAACAATCCAGGGAACTACAGACCAGTTAGCCTTACCTCAGTCCCTGGAAAAATCATGGAGGGGATCCTCAAGGAATCCATTTTGAAGCACTTGGAAGAAGGGAAAGTGATCAGGAATAGTCAACATGGATTCACGAAGGGCAAGTCGTGCCTGACCACTCTGATTAGCTTCTATGATGAGGTAATTGGCTCTGTGGATATGGGGAAGTCAGCGGATGTGATATACTTTGACTTTAGCAAGGCTTTTGATACTGTCTCCCACAATATTCTTGCCAGCAAGTTAAGGGAGTATGGATTGGATAAATGGACTGTAAGATGGATAGAAAGCTGGCTAGACTGTCGGGTCCAACAGGTAGTGATCAACGGCTCCATGTCAGGCTGGCGGTCGGTTTCTAGCGGAGTGCCCCAAGGATCTGTTCTTGGACCGGTTTTGTTCAACATTTTATTAATGACCTGGATGTGGGGATGGATTGCATCCTCAGCAAGTTCGCAGATGACAGTAAGCTAGGAGAAGAGGTAGATACACTGGAGGGCAGGGATAGGGTCCAGAGTGACCTGGACAGATTAGAGGATTGGGCCAAAAGAAATCTGATGAGGTTCAACAGGAACAAGTGTAGAGTCCTGCACTTGGGACGGAAGAATCCCAAGTATTTTACAGGCTGGGGACCGAATGACTAAGTAGCAGTTCTGCAGAAAAGGACCTGGGGGTTACAGTGGATGAGAAGCTGGATATGAGTCAACAGTGTGCCCTTGTAGCCAAGAAGGCTAATGGCATATTGGGGTGCATTAGGAGGAGCATTGCCAACAGATCCAGAGAAGTGATTATTCCCCTTTATTCAGCTCTGGTGAGGCCACATCTAGAATATTGTGTCCCGTTCTGGGCCCCCCACTATAGAAAGGATGTGGATGCATTGGAGAGGGTCCAGCGGAAGGTGACCAAAATGATTAGGGGGCTGGAACGTATGACCTATGAGGAGAGACTGAAGGATTTGGGTTTGTTTAGTCTGCAGAAGAGAAGAGTGAGGGGGGATTTGATAGCAGCCTTCAATTTCCTGAAGGGAGGTTCCAAAGAGATGGGGAAAGGCTGTTCACAGTAGTGACGGATGGCAGAACAAGGAGCAATGGTCTCAAGTTACAGTGGGAGAGGTCTAGGTTGGATATTAGGAAAAACTATTTCACTAGGAGGATGGTGAAGCACTAGAATGCTAGTTTACCTAGGGAGGTGGTGGAATCTCCATCCCTAGAGGTTTTTAAGTCTCGGCTTGACAAAGTTGGGATTGGTCCTGCCTTGGGCAGGGGGCTGGACTTGATGACCTCCTGAGGTCTCTTCCAGCTCTATGATTCTATGATTCTATGATTGTGGTTTCACCCACTCCCATAAGCTTTTCTATTTGGCCAGTTAATATACTAGCCTTTGGGACCACACGCTGCTTAACCAGAGAGATCTGGCCCCCTGTATCCCTCTGCCCCAAGCATTCCCTGACATTAATTTTGACAAACTTAATGTGCTTCATATTTGGTTCTGCAGAGGCTAATCTCATAAAACCAATTTAGAATCATAGAATCATAGAACCACAGAGCTGGAAGAGATCTCAGGAGGTCATCAAGTCCAGCCCCCTGCCCAAGGCAGGACCAATATGATCAGCTCCAAGTCACCTGCGGGGTTTCTGTGGTGAGGACCAGTGTTCCCTCTGAGCTGTGGGACAGCCCAGCTTCACAAGTGATTAATCAGCCCTGCCCAGTCAGGGGCTTAGGGCTCCCTGAAGGAGCTGACTGATTGGGTGGGGCTGATGAATCACCTGTGAAGCTGGTAGGACAGCAGAACTAACAGGAGCCATTGGTTGCTTGCACAAGGCATTTATTCCTCACCTGAGTAGGGGATTTACACTGATAGCACTTTTGGGGCTCTTCAGTGTTTATCGGAGATTTGGGGTGAGGGTTGGAGGAATGGTTTTGGGAAGATGAGCAAAGGCGCCATTAATAGCAGCTAGGGGGGTGGTAGTCCCCCCCCCTGAAATTGCAAATCCTGGATTTCATGCTCGAGGTCTACTTAAAGCCCATATCCTGTCTCCAGAGGCAGTTCTTAAATGCAACAGAGTCTGAGCTGCTTGCAGCTTTGCCTTTGAGGCAGGGAGTTTATTATAAAAAGAGGAAGGCAGGTGATTCAGAATAACAAAAGGCTGGGCATTCAAGTAATTGAAGGATGGTTAGATCATCATGAAAACATTGCTGGGTACTCCACTTAAGAGATAGGGGGAATAGAAGAGTAGGAATGAGTGTTGTGCTGCTGGGATTTGCATTTGGATCACTATATTAAACTTATCAATGTTCTTGAAAAAGGGGTGGACAGGGTCTAATATAAAGCTGACTGCAAAGAGTTACAAAGGCATCTCTCAAAGTTGGGTGACTGGGCAACACAAGGGCAGATGGAATTCAGTGTTGATAAGTGCAAAGTAGTACACATGGGAAAAACATAATCCTAACTATAGATACAAAAATGATGGGGGTCTAAAATAACTGTTATCGCTCAAGAAAGAGATCTTGGAATCATTGTTGATCGTTCCCTGAAAACATCTGTTCTATGTGCAGTAGCAGTCTAAAAACGAAAGGAATATTGGGAATCACTAGGAAAGGAATAGATAAAAAGACAAAATATCATATTGCCTCTATATAAAGCCATTGTATGCCCACATCCTGAATACTGTATGCAGAGGTGGTCCACCACATCTGAAAAAAGATATATTGGATTTGGAAAAGATACAGAAAGGGCAACAGAAATGATTAGGAATCATAGAATCATAGAATACTGGAACTGGAAGGGACCTCGAGAGGTCATCGAGTCCAGTCCCCTGCCCTCACGGCAGGACCAAATACTGTGTAGACCATCCTTGATAGACATTTATCTAACCTACTCTTAAATATCTCCAGAGATGGGGATTCCACAACCTCCCTGGGCAATTTATCCCAGTGTCTGACTACCCTGACAGTTAGGAACTTTTTCCTAATGTCCAGCCTAAACCTCCCTTGCTGCAGTTTAAGCCCATTGCTTCTTGTTCTATCCTCAGAGGCCAAGCTGAACAAGTTTTCTCTCTCCTCCTTATGTCACCCTTTTAGATACCTGAAAATGGCTATCATGTCCCCCCTCAATCTTCTCTTTTCTAAACTAAACAAACCCAATTCTTTCAGCCTTCCTTCATAGGTCATGTTCTCTAGACCTTTAATCATTCTTGTTGCTCTTCTCTGGACCCTCTCCAATTTCTCCACATCCTTCTTGAAATGCGGTGCCCAGAACTGGATACAATACTCCAACTGAGGCCTAATCAGCGCAGAGTAGAGCAGAAGAATGACTTCTCGTGTCTTGCTCACAACACACCTGTTAATGCATCCCAGAATCATGTTTGCTTTTTTTGCAACAGCATCACACTGCTGACTCATATTCAGCTTGTGGTCCACTATAACCCCTAGATCCCTTTCTGCCGTACTCCTTCCTAGACAGTTGCTTCCCATTCTGTATGTGTGAAACTGATTGTTCCTTCCTAAGTGGAGCACTTTGCATTTGTCATTATTAAACTTCATCCTGTTTACCTCAGACCATTCTCCAATTTGTCTAGATCATTTTGAATTATGACCCTATCCTCCAGAGTAGTCGCAACCCCTCCCAGCTTGGTATCATCTGCATAATTAATAAGCGTACTTCCTATGCCAATATCTAAATCGTTGATGAAGATATTGAACAGAGCCGGTCCCAAAACAGACCCCTGCGGAACCCCACTTATTATACCTTTCCAGCAGGATTGTGAACCATTAATAACTACTCTCTGAGTACGGTTATCCAGCCAGTTATGCACCCACCTTACAGTAGCCCCATCTAAGTTGTATTTGCCTAGTTTATTGATAAGAATATCATGTGAGACCATATCAAACGCCTTACTAAAGTCTAGGTATACCACATCCACCACTTCCCCCTTATCCACAAGACTCGTTATCCTATCAAAGAAAGCTATCAGATTGGTTTGACGTGATTTGTTCTTTACAAATCCATGCTGGCTGTTCCCTGTCACCTTGCCACCTTCCAAGTGTTTACAGATGATTTCCTTAATTACTTGCTCCATTACTTCCGTGGCACAGAAGTTAAACTAACTGGTCTGTAGTTTCCTGGGTTGTTCTTATTTCCATTTTTATAAATAGGCACTATATTTGCCCTTTTCCAGTCTTCTGGAATCTCTCCTGTCTCCCATGATTTTCTAAAGATGATAGCCAGAGGCTCAGATACCTCCTCTATCAGCTCCTTGAGACTGTAAGGAACAGCTTCCATATGAGGAGAGATTAACAAGACTGGAACTTTTCAGCTTGGAAAAGAAATGACTAAAGGGTGGGGAGATATGTTAGCTTTAGCTGTCAAGAAAATCATAAATGGTGTGGAAAAATAGAATAAGGAAATGTTATTAATTTCTTCATTAACATACCACAAGAAACTGACCCAATTACATGTATAGGCAGCATATTTAAAACAAACAAAATAAATTATTTTTTTCACAATCAACTCGTGGAACTCTTTGCCAGGAGATGGTGAAAGGCCAAAACTATAACAAGTTTCCAATAAGAACAAAATAAGTTCAAGGAGGAGAGGTCCATCAATGGCAACTAGCCAGGATGGGCAGGGATGGTGTCCCTAGCTTCTGTTTGCCAGAAGCTGAGAATGGGCGACAGGGGATGGATCATGAGGATTGCTTCTTCTGTTTAATCCTTCTATGCACCTGGCATTGGCCTCTGTTGTGAGACAAGATACTGGGCTAGAAGGACCTTTGGTCTGACCCAGGATGGCCAGTCTGATGTTCTTAATATAGAGCTGAAATGTATCTACCCCCTTGCTGTAACCCACAAGATTCCACCCCCCTTCCAGAGCTAGATAGAGTTAGGAACAAAGTAAGAATATTCATTAACATTTTAAAGGCTAACCAGTGTCCTTTAAGTGACTTGCCACAAGATGTGAGAATTTAGTTTTTGCCCCCCTCCACCCAAAAAAGTAGAGTTTTCCAGTACCTTAGCAGCCCCTGGAGATAATGTGTGTGTGAGGGGAGAGGTGGGGGGAGGCGGATGGGGTTGATGTCCCCCCCTCCCTATCTGGTACTTGGCTTATATTGAGCATGCTCAATAACATTACTGAAACCTCTCTCCTCAGTATACCTCCCCCCATTCTCTCATTCCCCCTACCCCCGCCATCACAGCATGCACAGGTCGCCTCCCCCACCACCACCAAAATCTCAAATGGCACCCCTGGAGGTGAGTACCCAGCCACCCTCCTTCTTGCTAGGAATAAAATGGGATCTTCCCTTCCCACCAGCTTTAAACTCCTTTTTTGGTGGTTTGCTTTTAATAGATGCCCGGATCTATTCAAAAGCATCAGCTAGAGACAATATGTCATCCACATCTCATTTACATTTCTGTCCTCGACACTGCTTTACATCCACCTGACATATGTGTAGGAAATGCTCTTGAGCAACAAGCTCAAACATTCCCGCAAAGCCTGTAATACCTTTGCTCTCACCCGTTTTCCTATCAATCTTTCATTTTGTTTGCAAATTCCCCATTACTTGTACCAATATTAGGGATGCAAGAGACTAGTCGGCTAGTCGACTATCCGACAAGCAGAAGCTTATCCGATAGTCGACTAGTGATGCGACTAGTCGCTTCCCCCGCTTTTGCTGCCTCTATCAGAGAGAGGCAGCAAAGAGGGAGGGGGCAGGAGTCGATGCTGGGGGAAGCCAGTTTAAAAGCCAGCTCCCCCCACCACCATCTCTGCAGGGGGGACAGGGGAGGTCGAGGCACTGCGGAAATGATGCGAACAGGGACTGAAGTAGTCTCCACTTGCACTGCTTCTGCTCCAGTTCTGCTTTTGAAATGGGGCTTTTGTACATTTCAAAAGCAGAAGCCCTGCAGGAAAGCGCGGGGACTCCCCTACTGGCCCCGTTCCTTGTGGGGCTTCCTTTTGAAATGTACAGGAGCCCTGTACATTTCAAAGGCTGAGGCGCTGCAGGGAGTGTGGTGCCAGTGAAGGAGTCCCCCCCCCTCCCCCCGCCCCGCTCCCTGTGGGGCTTCTGCTTTTGAAATGTACAAGCCCCGCTGGGCTCTTACTACAGTTCAAAGGTGGAGGTGCCCTTATAGACTAATCGACTAGTCGATGGAAATCCCATCGACTATATGATTAGTTAATTAATCTAAATTTAACATCCCTAACCAATATCCCTCTTAAGAGTGTTTTTCAATTTGCAACAGTCTAAAGCCTCATAGAATCCTAGAAGATGAGGGTTGGAAGAAATCTCAGGAGGTCCAAACCCTGCTCAAAGCAGGACCAACCCCAACTAAAACATCCCAGCCAGGGCTTTGTCAAGCCAGGGCTTAAAAACCTCTAGGGATGGAGATTCTACCAGCTCCCTAGGTAACCCATCCCAGTGCTTCACCACCTTCCTACTGGAATAATTTTTCCTAATATCGAACCAAGACCTCCCCCACAGCAACTTGAGACCACTGCTCCTTGTTCTGCCACTACTGAGGCTCCATCCTCTTTGGAACCCCTTTCAGGAAGTTGAGGCAGAAGCAATGCACAGAGGAGGTAAAAGGGGGCACATACCCCCCCCCATGCCATGCATGGGAAGGGCAAGGGGCTGGCCAGCAGGGCCAGAGTCCCTGGGCGTCTTGGGGAGGAGAACTAGTAGGAAAGCTTAGTGTCCATAGCAGTGGTCTGGCCCCCTCTGCACTCACCGGCAGTAGCAGGGGAAGTGGAGCAATGTGTCCCCAGCTCACTCTGCTCTCCTGGCTGCATCACTCGGGGGAGGAACGGGACCACCCCCACACTCACTGGCGTGAAGTAGAGCAATGCAGCTGGAGGAGCAGAGCAAACTGAGGCCATGTTGCTCTGCTTCCCCCGCCATTGCCGGTGAGTGGGGGGGGTTGGCCCCCACTGCCAGCCCCAGCTTCCTGGCCCCACTAGTCCCCCGGGCCACATCGCTCGGGGGAGCAGGGTGGGGGTGGAGCCAGGTTGGGGAGAGGCAGAGTCTGGGGTGGAGGGAGGTTGTCCTGGGGGCTGGTCATGTCACCCCTGCCTTGGTGTGTGGTGGCCCTCCTCTGGATTCAGATGTAGCAGCTGTTCTGACCAGCTCTTCCTTCAAAGCTAATTCTGCAATAACCCTGCATCTCTTCCTTGGTCGTTTCACTTCAGGACTCCTCTGTTTAATTTTACTACATTGCACCCAGACAGGCGACTGTAAATGTCTATATTTAAATGCATTTTAAATCAATGTCCTCCTCTCCTTTGGGTTTCCTGGGGAAATCTGAGCTGGGAAACAGATGCACGGGGGTTTGGATCAGCACATGGTTGTACTTAGAAAAATACACGGGGCAGAGACAAGAGCAGACTGGCTTTGCTGTAGGAATGTTTTCTAGTTGCATATTGCAGTTCTCTGGCACTGATTTCACAGCACTGACAACCCCACGCATTCAAAATGAATGAGACAGGCCTCACAAATTCATCCAACTGGCTTACCAGGCATGAGCTGTAAAAAGAAAAATAATACAGTCGGGCAGCTTTGTTGCTGAGCAGCTTCTGGATTTTGAGTCTTTAGTAAGGATGTTAAGTATCGACTAACTGGCTAATCGAATAGTTGGTGCATTTTGCATCAACTATTTGATTAGTCGATAAGGGCGCGTCTGCCTTTGAAGTGTAGCAACAGCCCTAGGGCCTGTTGACTACACTTCAAAGGCCAAAGCGCGGCGAGGAGCTTGGGGTCAGCCCAGCTGATCCTGGGCTCCATATGGCGCTGCAGCTTTGAAATGCCGCGAGGAGCCTGACGCTGGGCTCCCTGCGGCATTTCAAAGTGGCAGCACCGCACTGATCCCAGAGTCAGCCGGGGAGTCCCCAGCTGATCCCAGGCTCCATGCAACACTGCTGCTTTGAAATGCTACGTGCAACCTGGGGACACCCCAACTGGCCTTGGGCTGCAGACAAAGTGTTTCAAAGCGGCAGTGCCACTTGGAGCTCAGGGTCTGGACCCAGGCTTCAAGTAGTGCTGCCGCTTTGAAGTACCCTCTTCTCTTCCCCCCGCCCCTTACTGCCTCTATGTAATAGAGGCAGCAAGGGGGAGGGGGAAGCGACTAGTTGACTATCCTGTTGACTATCGGATAAGCATTTACTTATCGGATAGTTGACTAGTCAACTAGTCCTTCACATCCCTAGTCTTTAGGATGATCTTGGGCCATGTTTTCAAAAGTTTCTCTACTCATGAGGAACTAGACACGTGTGGTTTTTTTTAATGAAAGCTGTGATTCTCACCACATCACATGCCTCCAGAAGCTGAGGATTCAAGCAAACACCAATTATTGTGCGGCATGCAATAAAATCACAAGAGTTGGCAACAGTGATTCGTGGCCTGCCATTGTACTTTGTAACTATCTCTGTTTCAAGAAGGGATGGATCAGAAGTAGAACCGTTTCCCTCAAAAGCAAACAAAGCCTCTCTCCCCACTCCACCTTGAATGGTGCAACGCAGCACCTGACACAAGCATAGTGTGTTTGCGTCCTCTGACATTTTTCCTTATTTTTCTGCCCTCACAGTTTTGTACCCTGGTTGGCTACCCCACTCTAACTGCTCTTGTTACGGGCCTGTGGAGGAGCAGGAGCCTGAATAAAATAAGGTTCATGTACCATGGAAGTGCTCAGATACCATAAGCAGATGCGCTGTGCAAGATGCAGCATAGAATAGACTAGATCTGAACCATAACACATGGGGAGATCATAACTTCCAAAGGAAGAAAGGGAACACTGAATTGTGCTCGACCAAACCCTGACCGCTCCACAGGGCTGCCCTGTGCTGTTCGCCCAAGCCCTGCACCTATGATGAGGATATTTTCCAGACCAAAAATCAGGACACATGCTCTGACAAAGGATTGTTTTCTAATTTGTGAATGTATTTATTTTAAAAGTCTTACAAAAGTCTAAATATTAAATCATAGGGCAGTGAGTGAGCGGGCTGGGGCTGGGGTTGGGGTGTCAGCAGGGTGGTGAGCAGCCTGGGGGTGCAGGGTCTCCGTGGAGGTGGTGAGTGGGCGGGGGTATGAGGTCTCAGCAGGGCGGTGAGTGAGGGGGTTGGGGTATGAGGTCTCGGCAGGGCGGTGAGTGAGGGGGCTGGGTGTGCGGGGTCTCAGCAGGGTGGTGAGTGAGGGGGTTGGAGGTGCGGGGTCTCGGCAGGGTGGTGAGTGAGGGGGTTGGGGTATGCGGTCTCAACAGGGCAGTGAGTGAAGGGGTTGGGGTGTGAAGTCTCTGCAGGGTGGTGAGTGAGGGGTTGGGGTGTGGGGTCTCGGCAGGGCAGTGAGTGAGGGGGTTGGGGTATGCGGTCTCAACAGGGCGGTGAGTGAGGGAGTTGGGGGTGTGGGGTCTCGGCAGGGCGGTGAGTGAGGGGGTTGGGGTGTGGAGTCTCGGCAGGGCAGTGAGTGAGGGGGTTGGAGTGCAGGGTCTCGGCAGGGCGGTGAGTGAGGGGGTTGGGGTGCGGGGTCTCGGCAGGGCGGTGAGTGAGGGGGTTGGGGTATGATGTCTCGGCAGGGCGGTGAGTGAGGGGGTTGGGGTGCGGGGTCTCGGCAGGGCGGTGAGTGAGGGGGTTGGGGTATGGTGTCTCGGCAAGGCGGTGAGTGAGGGGGTTGGGGGTGCGGGGTCTCAGCAGGGCGGTGAGTGAGGGTGTTGGGGTGCGGGGTCTCGGCAGGGCAGTGAGTGAAGGGGTTGGAGTGTGGGGTCTCGGCAGGGCGGTGAGTGAGGGTGTTGGGGTGCAGGGTCTCGGCAGGGTGGTGAGTGAGGGGACTGGGGGTGCAGGGTCTCGGCAGGGCAGTGAGTGAGGGGGCTTTAGAGAGAATACATATGCACCATCAGCAGATACAATTTTCTACACTCTGGGTCCTAGTGGCGCCCCCCCCCCCCACAGTCTGGCACCTGAGGTGGCTGCCTCAGTACGCCTCATGGTAAGGCCAGCCTTGCTGGGGGCTTTCTCTTCCTTGCCCCCTGCAGAAATATTTGCTGAAATATTGGAATTTCTGGGATATTTCTATGGTTTATGGGACAACAGGACAGAATATTTGAAATCAGGACTATTCTGGAAAATCCAGGACGTATGGTCGGCATACCTACTCCTCATCCTCAGGCAGGATTGGCATTGCGGCTTGCCCGAGCCCTCCTTGCAGGATTGTGGCTATTGATGCCACTTGATCAGGCCTGACTCCCTGCTGCCCGGGGCTGGCATTGCCACTTGCCCCCTGCACCACACTTTTCTGACAAAAGTGGGCACTTGCCCCATTTGCTTTTGCTGGCCGATTGAATCAGCAGCACTCATAGAATCACAGAATCATAGAACTGGAAGGGACCTCGAGAGGTTATCGTGTCCAGGCACAGCAGGACCAAGCACTGTCTAGACCAGGGCTACTAAACACGTGGCTCGCAGGCCACATGCGGCCTGTGGCCCATTTGTTTGCGGCCTGCAAGTGGGAACGAAAACAAAAAAGTAGTCATAATAATGGTCTTCTGTTGATATGCATTTTAGTAGTTAAATTCCTGGACTGTCATTGCTCATTTAAAGTATTGTCATATGGGTTGAAATTGGATAAATATTGCATTTTATTAATATCAGCAGAACGAACTTAAATGGGGCGTAGGGCTGGCCTTACCACGAGGCCAACTGAGGCGGCCGCCTCAGGTGACAGACCGTGGAGGAGCGCCACTAGGACCCAGAGTGTAGAAAATTGTGTCTGCTGCTGGTGCATATGTATTCTCTCTGCAGTACCATGAGAGCGGTAGAACAGGAAGAAGGCAGAATTGAAACCTTTCAAAATTTTGGCCCAAACAAGGGGACATGGGGCATCATTTGAGCTCCCCACCTCAAGTGCCAAAATGTTGTGGGCCGGCCTTGATGGGGCCTGTGTGTTTGTAGTCTTGACTTAATCTTTGTATTCATGCCCATCAGTGTGAAAAAAGCTATTTGCATATAGTTGCATCTATAGTTGCATGCATATGCAACCACACTTAAGTTGCAGCCCTCCGCGTGCACTGTGAGTATCATTGTGGTCCCCGGGGCCTCCAAAGTTGCGTAGCCCTGCTCTGGAGACCATTCGTGGCTGATGTCTGTCTAATCTGCTCTTAAATCTCTGCAGCGAGGGAGTTTCCACTCAGCAGGGCCAGTGCCCATTGTTGCCCCAAAAAGAGGATGCTCAGGACAAAGCTTTAAAAAGGGCCTGTCCCAGCTGACAGGGGACCTCTATGGTCACCCTACCACCGCGGCAGTCCAGGGGAGGAGTTTGCACGTTAACCATCCCCACCCGGGGGGGGGGGGGTGCAGCCCCGCGCTCCCGGCAGGCTCTGAACTTTCCGGGGGGGGGGGAAGGTTCCCACCACACCGGTCCTGATCCGAGCCGCCCCCGCGGTGGCGAACCCCACATCCGGCGCGATCCTTGGCCCAGCTCTGCTTTCAGAGCCGCGATTTGCACCACGGGGGCCTCCTCCCTGCACCCCCGGAGCTGCTTCCCCGGGGGGGTGCCGGGGTCCCTTTAAGAGTCCGGCACGTGCCAGGAGGCGGGAGGCGGGGAGAGGGGGGGTTTCCATCTCTCAGGCCCGCGACACGCGCTCGCTCCCCTCCCTGCCTCGCGCCCGGCCCCTCCCGGGGATCCTCGCGCGGCTCCTTTAAGAGCTGGCCTACGTGGCAGCCGCGAGAGCGAGCAGCGGCGGCCGGGAGCCACTTCCTGTCGCGCTCGCTAGAGCAGCAGCCGCGGCCGCGGTGTGAGCCCGGGCGCGCCCCCGACACCCCGCCTGGAGCAACCA
The DNA here is from genome assembly GCA_032595735.1 of Pelochelys cantorii. Lineage (NCBI taxonomy): Eukaryota > Metazoa > Chordata > Testudines > Trionychidae > Pelochelys > Pelochelys cantorii. The sequence continues at coordinate 11,117,484 of CM064347.1, forward strand.
GCCGCCGGCACCATGGGCCGCAGCGACCTGATGAGCACGGCGGAGGACTTTGCAGACCAGGTGGGCGGGCAGCTCTCGCCTGGGGTGCGGGCCTGCGCCCCCATGGAGAGGGGCGGTGGGGTTTCGCCCTCTCGGGGGGGGGGGTTGGCCTCCCATTGCCGTAAAGGGGGGGGTTGGTCTGTGGTAGCTACCTCTGGGGAAAGGTGGGGCCTGTCCCCATTTTTCCCCCAGCCCAGAATAAGTGGGAACCGACTCATCCCTGCCATGAGGTCCTGCCCCTCCCAGATAATGGGGGGAGGGGAAATCGGTCAGTGCATGTGCCCCAACCGGGCCAACGCCCCTACACTATGGGGGAGCTGGGGGAAACAGTGATTGGTACAGTGGGGGGCACCCTGGTGTGTGTGTGTGTGTGTGCGCGCCCCGGCCCCCCGGAATGAAGCTGTGGGGTCACACAGTGGGGTGTCCCCCTGAGAGGTTCTGGGGTGTGCCTCTGTCTGGGTTAGGGGCTTCCGTACCTCAGCTGGAGAGCGGGTGCCTGCTACAGGAGTGGGCGGCTGAGGGTCTGCGGCCTGCAGAGGATGGACTAGATTTGGGATGGTCCCTTCTGGTCTTAAAAGTGTATGAGTGCCCCCCCCAGCCTCAGGAATAAGGGGGGGCTCAGTCAGTGATGCCTACCATGGAGGGGAAATGAGGCATTAGCCTCCTTTAGTTTCAGGTGTCTAATAATTCACCACCTTCAGGAGCAGGAGTTGGTTTTGTTGCCCCTGAAGGAGTGTCTGTCCCTTCTCCCAGCCCACCTTGTGCTGCCTTTGAATGAAACTGTCAAAGCAGCGTTACAAACCCCCTTCTCCTGGGAGCCTGGCTCCTTCCTCAGTGTGAAGAGTCCATTAAAAGGGTGGGGAAGGCCAAGCCATTCTCCCTAGCGCTCTCCAAGAAGTGTCCAGGTGGCATACAGCAGCGGGGAGCAAGGGATCTGGGAAAACAAACATGCAGTGAAATGATAATGGGAAATCCGAACCCCAGACTGCTTTGAGACCATGTTCAGAACTGTTACATGGAAGAGATGTGGTAGGTCTCTGTCCGTGCTTTTGGTTCAGAACAAAAGTGGACCTGGGGATTGTTAAATATTCCTGTATGTACGGTGTTTGTAGATGGTTTGTCAAGGTTGGCATCAACATCTTGTGGTGTTTTCTAGGACAGATGCCTGGGATAAGTCAAAGCTCAGAATCTCTCATCTTTATAATGAATGAAGTCCCTCTTTATGACAGTGTCCTAAAGCAAGATCTTTGTTGCCTTGGTGACCAGTATATTTAAAATAGGTAGTAAACATCTGGCTGCCCAGAGATAAAGTCTTTCTTGATCTGGCTCTAGACTTCTAAAGTGGGATGAAGGTTGGATGATGCATATTACAGGGTCTAAAATTGATATGCCACCTTCGAATCCCTGTCACTGAGCCAGCACTGGAAAAAACCTGCCATTCATTATTTTTTTCTAAACAGATGGCTTGTTAGGGCCAGATTCTGCTGTCTTTATGTTGCTTTCAGTGGGAGTTGGTGTGGTGTATTGTAGCACTCAGCATGAATAAGGGTGTCAGAATCAGGCCCAGTTTGTCTTGTTGACCCATCGGAAGTGGGAGACCAAGACACACAGTTGCAGTATTGTGTTCATAGCCTATGCTAAATTTTATGACACTTCAGTCCTAGCTGCTACTGACCTTTTTTTTTAATACCTGTGTGTTTATTCCCATGTGATTATTTCTGGGATCTTAAATATTTTGTAAGATTTCCTGAAAGCCTTTCTGTCCAGCATGAAGCCCTTTTTGCCCTTTCCTGGAATAACTTCTCACTGAAACAACTTTAGTTCTCTTTGACCCCATTTTATTTAAAAGTGACTATTCTTAGCTACGGCGTGTTCCTGATGTTTGCGGACACTCAGCCATCAGATTGCAAAATAACTAAGTTTTGCAAGAAATTCGTTTGCTAGCTCTAGGTCCAAATAATTGCCCTCTGCTTATTCTAACCACTACATATGCTGCTAAAAACACAAACTCATAAAAGCGGGGGAATCGGTTTACAAAACAACAGACACTGGGTATATTTTTGCCTAGTGGGCATTCTTTATAAGGGGAGCTATTATCTCATTTGGAACAAAACATTTGAACTGGGACTAGACTAGGGATGTTAAAATGAGGTTATTTTAATAATAATTCTATTGACTACTTGATTAGTTGATAGGGGAAGGCAGCCAGCTCAGTCCTGGCTTGCGCTACAAACCCTGCTACAGTCCTCCCGGCTCCTACTGTGTTTTAAATTGGAGAGCCGCAGTGGGATTTGGTCCCCGACATGGTGCAAGCTGGGATCTCCCCCGACGGGCTGCTGCTAGAGAAATCTCCCCTAGCCCCTCATCCTACGCTACTGCTTTGGACAGTGTGGGTGGGTGGGGCCAAGCGGCACTGCAAAGACAGTGCTGGGGGGAACCGGCTTTTAAGACTGCTCTCCCCATCACCAACTCCTCCCTTCCCCCTGTTGCCTCTGATATAGAGGCAGCGGGTGGGGAGGGGAGAGGAAATGTGAGTAGTCGTCTTGAGTACCTGATAAGCCTAGGCTTATTGGGTAGTCAACTAATCGACTAATCTTACACCCCTAGATTAGATTGAAGATTTTTCTGATGGCTGAGCTGGGTCTCAGATTAATACCTAAGATTTGGGTGCCTCCCCATTCCTTTGTTATAATAGGCCAAGAGCATTTTAACTAATTTAAACTATCTCCATGGGAGCAGGTATAATGAGCAACTCCGTTAATTATTAGGGTGGCTGGAACTTGTAACCTTTGGCACAAAGCACAGACCTCTCCCCCTTGAGCTGAAGGAGTAATGCTGCTAACTAGCTGCAGTAATAAGCTTTTAAGCCATATGTGGCCCTATCACTAGAGGGGAACATGGCACACTTCAGAGTGTTACAGAGCTGACAAAGTGTTCTGAAGGGGAGGCAGATTGGGGTTGGGATTGACCTTGACTCCTTCTTTTATGCTTCATGAGCAGCAGTACAAGAGACTCTGTTTTGTTTGGCCCTTTCTCAATTGTGAGCGTTAAATTGGGTGGATTTTGCAGGTTGGCATGTGTGGGTGCCTTAGGGTAGAACCAGCTGCCCTGACTTCATGGGGTGGGAAATAATAATTTATAGAGCCTAGTACAAAGAGAAGATGCAGTCCCTTCTCCAAACAGCTTTCAGTCTAGCTGCAGGTAACACGGAATTGTTGTTTGCTTGGCATAGGCCCAGATCTGCCATGAAGGGGGGGAAAAAATCTCCATAATTATGAGTAAAACTTCTCAAGGATCAGTGCTGAGGGCTTCTCTATGAAAATAACATGGTCAAGACTGTAAGTCTTTAAGTATGTTGCCAAATACTGTCCGCATGATCCCAGGCAGACACAGCTGTAACTAGGCCCTCCAGCGTTCAGTCTGCGCTCACTACCTGGATTTGCAGAAGAAGTTGCCTTTCTCTGAGGGAACAGACCTCTGGCTAGTCTTTGACTCATACCACTTGAGTAGGTGGTGGTTTAGCACTGTACTCACAGAGACAGGAATGTGAGGAGACGATGCAACTCTTGTAAGCGAATGAAGCGATTGTAGCTGGGGGACAGACTGAATGTGATGCCCAAACCATATTCCTGGGGCAAAAAAATGCAGGGCCTGCTTGAATCTTCCATCCCAAGTGCCTGTGAGGGCTACTTGTGAATTTAAAAACAAGAGGGAGGAAGAAACTTTTTGGTTTAAAGTCTGGGTCTTTCACTTTTCAGTGAAGCTAACTGAGCTTGGAAGTAGGAATGTTAAATTTAGATTCCATCGACTATTCGATTAGTTGATTAATTTGCATGGACTATTTGATTAGTCAATAAGGGTGCCTCCATCTTTGAAATGCAGCAAGAGCCCGCTGGCTCTTGCTACATTTCAAAGGTGGAAGTGCCACAGGGAGCACGGGGCCAGCAGGGGAAATCAGGTAGTCCCCCGCTGGCCCCATGCTCCCCGCGCCCTTTGCTTTTGAAATGTACAAGAGCCCCCCAGGGTTCTTGGACATTTCAAAAGCAGGGAGTATGGGGCCAGCGGGGGACTGCTTGAGTTCCCCACTCACCCTGTGCTCCCCGCTCTTGCTATATTTCAAGGCGCGGTTTCCTGCTGTGCCCCTACCCGCCCCCCCCCCCCCACTGAGACATTGCTGGGGGGAACTGGCATTTCAGCTGGTTTCCCCTCAGCACCAGCTCCTGCTCTCCTCCCCACCCCCACTGCCTCTCTCTGATAGAGGCAGCGGGGGTGTGTGTGTGTGTGTGTGTGTGTGGTAGGGCGATTAGTCGAGTCACTAGTCGACTATACGATAAGCAAATACTTATCAGATAGTCGACTAGTCACTTGCATCCCTACTTGGAAGGTCCTTATTTCAGTCTGCAGTGTCCAAATAAGTTCACTGATCCTGTTTGATAATAAGCCAAGCACCCTACTCCTGTCATAGTCTGTCAGCGTGACACTTGCCTTTGTGCAGAGGATGGGCAGCAGAAGACTTGATGTGCTACAAACCCCCTTGGGGGAAACCTTAAAAAAAAAAAACAAAAACAAAAAACCTCAGAACACAGATGAAGCCCTCTTGAGAATAAGATGGCCAGAAAGTTTCAGGCCTGCTCTTGTCCTCTCTCTGACCTCATTTTCAATGACCGAGTGAGCAGCATTTCTCAAATGTGGACACCAGCGACTCTTCTTGTGGCCGCGGCCTCCTGGGCTGTGAGGGGCAAAACAGTGCCCCCATCTCCTCCCAGTTGCTCCTGGTGTTCGTTGCTGGTATGACCGCTAGGGGTTGGGCCCTGCCCTCCTCTGGGGACATCTGGGCACAGTGCTGAAGGAACAGGCACCCAGGGACGGTAGGGCTCAGGCTTTGGGCTTCCACCCTAAGGTGGCGGGGCAGCAGGCTCTGGCCATGGGGTTTTGGGTTCTGGTCCCGGGTTCTCATTAGGCAGCAGCGGGCCCCGAGTTCCAACCGTGCCACTTTGGCCTCCATCCCTGGGCCCCATCCCCAGCATGGGGCTTCAGGCTCTGGTGTCCCCTGAAAACCCACCCAAGGCTTAATTTGTCCCCAGGTTTGCTGGGGCTGAGTGCATCTGCTGTACAAAGTGATACTTGTCTGCTTGCTAACATCGCTTTGTGCACCAGACTTACTAGCTAATGATACATAAATTACAATGATTTGGACGTGTGTACATGCACATGTATTTGTTTTCCCTAAAACTAATTATTTTGGGGGGAAAAGTGTGAGAGCAACCACCAGCGAGCACTCAGAGACCACCAAATAATTGATCCCAAAAACTCCTGCCATATAGTCTGCTTTTTCCGAGTGCCGCTTTCCAACTTTTTCTATAACGTAGCTGGAGTCGACTTACCTTAAGCCAGATTTCTCCGGTGTTCCCACAGAAGGAGGTTGATGGGGGGGCGGGGGGAACTCTCCCATTGACTTACTCCTCGCGAATGTCTGGAGTAGTCAAGTCGATGGCAGCACCCTCAGCGTTTGATTTAGCGGGTCCTTACTATACCCGCTAAGTCGAACGTTGGAAGATTGATCTCTGCAGCGTTGATTCTCCATTTCCTATAGACATGGCCTGACTCATCCTGGGATGCAGGAAGGGAGGCGTCATCGTTCCCACTTCATGGATGGGAGTTTGAAACATTGAGAAAAGTGATTCAGCCAAGGCCAGAGTGTAGAGTTTGGTGCCAGGACTGAAATCAGATCCTCAGCCCAAGAGTGGGAGCAAGGAATGCCAGGCCCCTGGCTCATGCTTCTCTCCATAGCGGAACAGAGTGGCCGGGATGGGTCCTGTGTCTATCAGAAACACATGACTGTAGACCACATGTTGCAGTCCAAGTTCCTCCCTGCTGTTTACTTGGCAGCTGCCTTTGCCACTTTGAGCCTACCGTCACTAATTCAAGCTTAAACAGAGGAGCCTCTTTCCTGATGAACTTCAGAGCACTCTTCTTCAGAGTGCCTCAGCTGGTATTTGGGAGACGAGATCTGCAGGTGCAGCGTGGCAAAAGGAGAGCCACTTATGTAGAAAAAGCGGCTGCTTGCAGTGTATGGAGGTCTTGTCCAGACAGGATCATGTGTATGTGTGTGGGGAGTTCACTTAACCACCATGGGGAAATACAAACCTAGGTTTGTCCATGGTAACAAGAAGTCTGTGTACATCTCCCTCCGTGTTCCCTGTAAGCTGAGCACCTGAGTGGCCACCTGGGAGAGATTCAGATGGTGCCCAGATGATTAGTAGATTGCCCACAGCTGACAGCATGTGTTCCTGTGGGTGGTGCACCTCCACACATTCCTCAGTGCATCTGAGAAAATTTATTCCATGCATGGATGGAAGAAATTAGAGGGAGAGCTGACAATGGTAAGATGTTAACTCGCCCATCTTGTCTTTATAGGAAGTCTGTCAGAGCCCAGAACAGAATCCAGATCTTCTGGCTTCCAGTTCTGTGCATAGGGTCTTAAAACCATGGTTTATCTAGTCTTCCTAGCTGCTGCTTTCACTGTTGCTTATTCCTTCAAAAGTGCCATTAATGTGCACAATGCTTTTGAGGTGTGTGTCTATATAGAGACAGAGTCACTGTTTCAAGACCTTGAAACTTAAAAAAGCAAGATGACAGGATGAGATAACATGGGATGTGGTTGGGAAAAATGGCGATCATTTCAAGAGACAAGGTGGGTGAGGTAATTATCTTTTTAGTGGGCCAATGTCTGTGGCTGAAAAGAGACCAAGCTTTCAGCAGCAACCCTGCAAATCGCACAATGCCCCTCTGCTATATACCTGCTATATATGTGTGAGTCAGAGGTTAGAGGTCTTTATTTACTGGTTGATTTAGGATTAAATAGCCTCCTTGGGGAAAGATTTTTGAGAAGGGACTTGATCCAGGGAATGCTGGATCCCTGTGTGTGTGAGGTATCTGTGCATGTGTTTATTGCTAAGCTAAGAAGAGTATTTAAATGTGTCCTCCACAAGGCTTTTGGTTGACTGCCCTCATACCGCTGTTTCCCAGGAGATTTGGCTGTGTCTGTGTGAGATGCAGTCGTTAGTATGGTCAGTACAAGGGCCACAGAATAATAGGTCATTTGGATATTCGTGTCTAGAAAGCACTAAGCTGCATGTCCAATGACTTTCATAGTTTCTCCTTTTCCTCATTTGAATCATTTGTGTCTGTGATGCTCATCTGATTCCATTCTATGCACTTCTAACTCCCAGGTAGTTTCAGTTGGCTAAGATATTAACTTCTGTCGTAATTGGTTACCATGAACGGTTAAACAGTTGCACACCGAAGGTGGCTGTATTGCAGTAGAGGTTGAAGTGATTCGTGCTTTAGGGCATGGAAATGAGGTGTATAAATCATGACGACTAGAGAGGGTCTCGAGCTGTAACACATGGCTCAGAACTTCCACAAAATGTGATATCTGGCTCTGCCGTTCTAGTTTGGTCCTGTTGATTCAGTCCCAGCACTGGAAATGGTACTGTGGAATTTCGACTGGACCTAGTTCTCACTGAGAGTTTGGTACATAGCTACTTTTAGTCCTAAAATACTAGACTGTATTAACTAATGGTATAATCGCTTCTCTTCTCTCCCCTCCCTCCCCCCCCCATCTCCTTAGTCTTAAGCTTTTGTTGTGCATTCGTTTTCTGAATTTGATTCCTTTTCTCTGTTTGCTATGAACAGTGCTTACATGTAATTTAGTAAGCTGCATAAACACAGCTGCTTGCGTGATGGGTGTCAAAGATGGTTTGCCTTATGATAAGGTTGCCTAGCATTGCTCCTGCCTTCAAGCTATCCTACTTGTCTTCTGCTGATTGGATGGCACGCTCTTATGTTTACTAGTTAGCATAAAAGTCTCTTTTCTGTATGAGCTGAGCAGGGAGGGAGTCTGAGTGAGGGAGAAATTTAAACTTGCTGTCTGGGTGACAAGGAGACAAGCCCATGTGACTAATGACCACAAAGGATGGTCAGCTCTGAAGCTGATGCTGGCAAGTAAAGTTGCTTCTTGCTTTTAAAGGGGATGCTTATTTTACTCCTTTTCCATAGTTTTGTTCCCACTGAGCTTCATGACATGACCTCTGCTATTTCCCATTCTTGTGCAGAAGTTGCCAGGGCAGGCTTCTCCCCACCTTTCTGCTATCCTGCTCCTGCTTTACTGAATCATTTTAACCTCTGCTCGCTCTCTCCCCCCCTCATTTTAGGCCTATATTTTAAAAACTCCCTCTTGTAGAATGTATAGCTTCCTCCTTCCAGGGGTGACCAGTGCCTTCAGGGGAAGGGGATGCAGGGAGGGCCACCCAGAGGAGAATGTGGTGGCACCCATTTAGCAGCAATTTTAGGGGTGTATAGTGGGGCATGATGAACCTCCTGAGTGCTACCACGAGTCACCTATGCCTCCTTCGTTGGCTTGTTACCTTGATTTGTTGTTTAACAGTTGAAACCTCCTCTATTGACCTTACCATTGTATCTGTTCATCTGGATCTCTTCCATCAAGGAAAGATTTAGGAAGCCTTCCCCCCCCCCCCCCCCATTGCCTCTTATTTCTCCTAGCTCTACTCATGTGACCACACCCTGAATCACCTTCCATAATTTTGTCCCCCTGTGCACTGCTTTCTCATGCATGTGGAGTTTTTTTCCTGGGCCTGGTCTACACCTAAAATTTAGATTGACCTAGCTGCATAGCATAGGACTGAGTGAAACATTTCACACCCTGTGCAATATAGTTTGGTCAACCTAATCCCCACTATAGATGCAGCTAGGTTGGTGGAAGGAGTCTTCCATTGACCTACCTACCACTTCTCATAGAGGGGGATTAACTGCAGAAAACTCCCTTCTGCCAATGTAGGACGTGGCACAGTAGACTAGACCTATCCTTAGTTAAACATCTCTACAGCTCTTCATACAACACACAGCCAACCTGTGGAACTCTTTGCCAGAGGATGTTGGGAAGGCCAGGACTAGAACAGGGTTCAAAAAAGAACTAGATAAATCCATGGAGGATAGGTCTATCAAATGGCTGTTAGCCAGGATGGGCTAGAATGTTGTCCTTAACCTTGATTTTTGTCAGAAGCTAGGAATAGGTGACAGGGGAGGGATCACTTGGTGATTACCTGTTCTGTTCACTCCCTCTGGTGCACCTGGCATTGGCCACTGTTGGAAGACAGGATGCTGGGCTAGACAGACAATGGGTCTGATGCAGTCTGGCCATTCTTATGTTCTCTTCAGCTTCTAATGTAGCTGAAGAACAGAGGGAAAAGCTGCTGTCAAGGTGGGGAATCCTTTCTCTCTCAAAGGCAGGTGTACAGAATGCCCAGGGAGCGGCATCCATGCTGTGAGAGAGGCCAGGTTGGTAACCCACATGCTTCCATGTAGGGGAGCTGAGTTGAGGTCTTGCGGCGCACGTACACTCTCCTTGCCTCTGAACTCTAGGAAAAGCCAGTTGAAGATCTGAAAGTAGGGAGGTAGGGTGAGTCTGCCAGTGCCTTAATAGTTACAGCCTCAGCCCCCAGAGTCTGGGGTTGTGGGTTCAAGTCTGTCCACCCACCTTGGGAGCAACTGGTCAGTCACCACCAGGGTAGGTTGGGTTTGCATACATTTTGGATGTAGAGGAAGAGGTGGCTGTTTGAACGTGTCTGTTCCCCACCCCTTCCATGAATTCACTTGGCATTGACACAACCTGCTCAAACACTTGGGATAGAGAGTCTTGGTTTGTATCCTGGATGTTGCTAGTCCAAGGGTAGGCAGTAATTTTTGCAGGGGGAGCCACTTAACGAATTTCGGTATGTGGTCACAGGCCAGCTCCACCCCCAGAAAAGGGAGGAGCCTTCAGCAGAAGGGGTGGGGCTGGGAACTCGCCTCTGCCACTACCATGTTTGGCAGCCACCTGGATTGTTGCAGCTATTTAAAAGGCTGGTGGCTCCGGCCTCTGCTGGGGTAGCGCTGTGACTGGAAGCCGTGAGCCGTTGAAAAAGGATCCTGCTGCCTGAGGCACCAGCTGGAAATTCGGTGGCACGGACAGCAGGATATAACTAGAAAGTGGCCAGATGCAGTCTGCGGGCTGGATCAAAGTGTTAGGTGGGCCAGATCCGGCCCTCGGGCCGCATCTTGCCCAGCCCTGAGCTAGCCTGTTGCCTAGGAGAGCTTGCCCTAACATCCCAGTGCAATACGTTCTAACAGAACTCGGCACTATGAGCAGGACAGGTGTCATTTGCTCACTGGAAACCCAGTCGTCTTAAGCGGCGAGGGGTCCTGTGGCACCTTTATAGACTAACTGAAGTGTTGGAGCATAAGCTTTCGTGGGCAAAGACCCACTTTGTCAGATGCATGTAGTGGAAATTTCCAGAGGCAGGTATACATATGCAAGCCAGAATCAGGTTAGAGATGATGAGGTGGATCCAATCAGGGAGAACGAGGCCCACTTCTAGTAGCTGATCTGGAGGTGTGAATACCAAGAGAGGAGAAGCTGCTTTTGTAGTTAGCTAGCCATTCACAGTCTTTGTTTAATCCTGAGTTGATTGTGTCAAACTTGAAGATGAACTGTAGCTCAGCAGTTTCTCTTTGAAGTCTGGTCCTGAAGTTTTTTTGCTGCAGGATGGCTATCTTTAGATCTGCAATTGTGTGTCCAGGGAGATTGAATTGTTCCCCTACAGGTTTTTGTATATTGCCATTCCTAATATCTGATTTGTGTCCATTAATTCTTTTACGTAGGGACTGTCCGGTTTGGCCGATGTATATAGCAGAGGGGCATTGTTGGCACATGATGGCATATATTACGTTAGTAGATGTGCAGGAGAATGAACCAGTGACGGTATGGCTGATCTGGTTAGGTCCTGTGATGGTGTTGCTGGTGTATATATGTGGGCAGAGTTGGCACCGAGGTTTGTTGCATGGATTGGTTCCTGAGTTAGAGTTATTACGGTGCGGTGTATAGTTGCTGGTGAGAATATGCTTCAGGTTGGCGGGTTGTCTGTGGGCGAGGACTGGCCTGCCTCCCAAGGCCTGTGAAAGTGAAGGATCATTGTCCAGGATGGGTTGTAGATCACTAACGATGTGTTGGAGAGGTTTTAGCTGAGGACTGTAGGTGATGGCCAGTGGTGTTCTGTTGGTTTCTTTCTTGGGCTTGTACCCAGAAGCCTCCTGCTACGGGACACGTCTTCTGGGTACAGACGTGTACCCAGAAGCCTCCTGCTATGGGACAAGCCCAAGAAAGAAACCAATAGAACACCACTGGCCATCACCTACAGTCCTCAGCTAAAACCTCTCTGGACACACAATTGCAGATCTAAAGATAGCCATCCTGCAGCAAAAAAACTTCAGGACCAGACTTCAAAGAGAAACTGCTGAGCTACAGTTCATCTTCAAGTTTGACACAATCAACTCAGGATTAAACAAAGACTGTGAATGGCTAGCTAACTAACTACAAAAGCAGCTTCTCCTCTCTTGGTATTCACACCTCCAGATCAGCTACTAGAAGTGGGCCTCGTTCTCCCTGATTGGATCCACCTCATCATCTCTAACCTGATTCTGGCTTGCATATGTATACCTGCCTCTGGAAACTTCCACTACATGCATCTGACAAAGTGGGTCTTTGCCCACGAAAGCTTACGCTCCAACACTTCAGTTAGTCTATAAGGTGCCACAGGACTCCTCGCCGCTTTTGCAGATTGAGACTAACACGGCTACCCCTCTGATACTTGACACCAGTCTTCTTAGCAAGCTGTGGGTCAGCGTAAGCACAGAACTGCTCTGTTTATAAGGCCAGAGTGGATGTAGCACAGGCAGATCTAAGTACTGCACTGGTACACCTGCAGCGCTTTCACGAAGGTGTTCAAAGCCAACGGGGTGTTTTCCCATTGGCTTAGTTAATCTATCTCCCTGAGCGGCAGTGGCTGGGTCAGTGGGAGGCGCTCTCCTGTCAATATCGGGCTGGCTGCACAGGAGGTTAGGGATCAGTATAACTAATGTTGCTCAGGGGCGTGGATTTTTCATACTCCTGAGCAATGTAGACCCTAATTATAGGTCTGGCATGCAACTCAGATAATCTCTAGTCAGAACCTGGGCTTTTGAAGGTGGGTCACAGCCTGCCTCTCTTGCATTCTGCATTTGAGCCTTCCCTTGCAAATCAGCCACTGTTTGTTGTGGGGTGTGTGTGTGTGGTGTTTGTTTGTTTTTTAAAGCAGATCTCTTACCCATGCTACATTCTCTGAACACTCTCTACCTGTTTGATGGTACAACCCAAATACCGATCCCGTTCAGCTTGTTCTAGGAAGAAGACAAGGTTACATCCTATTTCTGACTTGCTGGTTGTGTATTCCTTTTGCTTGGGGATTTCTGGTGCAGTGCACTGATGCGAAAGTAGGGAGTCCCCAACTAGGGAATCCTGGGCTCCATGTGGTGCTGCTGCTTTGAAATGCCATCAGGGGACTTTTCAAGTCCCCCGCTGTCCCCATGTTCCCAGCAGTGCTTTCACCTTTGAAGGCAGAGGCACTCTTATCGACTAGTCAATGCAAATTGCATCAACTATTCGATTAGCAAATTAATTGAAATTTTACATGCCTAATGTTTATCAAGTTGTACAACACTTTTCTCTTCTCCCCCCCCCCCCCCCACCCCCCCTTTTTTTTTTTTTTTTTTTGCCTGTATATGTCTCAGACTTTTCCTGGTGGAATGCTGTGCCACTGTACAGTGCAGAATTTGCACAGAATTAATGCTCCTTGCAGAATTTTAGTTTTCCCATGGAATCAGTGATCTGTGGTCAGGCCTGTGCATGGCACTCAGAACTTGGTCACGGACAAGGACAGCAAGAGCCCCAACTGTGTTCAGAATTTCAAAATATTCACAGAATTTTTAGTTTTTAGGTGCAGAATTCCCCCAGGAGTATTGTAGTTTGGGATTGTTCCTGTCTCTGTTACACAAAAAGGCCCTTTTAAATCAATCGCTGTATTGTCAAAAGTGTCTTAGAAGTTGGCTCTGTAATTCTTCTTCCTTCCCTGATAAGCTTATCCTCTCTCAGGGAAGGTCATGTGGTTTGCTTGTTTCTAAGCAAAGTCAACATAATTCCCTAATTGTGGAAGAGGGTTTATTAATTTGTAGAGGTGGAGTCTGGGACAGTAGAACAGACATGTAGGCTCAGGCCCGTTTTAAAAAAATGGGAACAAAATCACAGCACTTGTAGTTGAAAAATAAACAGCACATTTACACGCAGATGATAACATTTAAAGTAGGCCACATTTTGGGTTTGAACTCTTGGATGAAAGGTTTAACTTTGTTTATGTGCACTATTGATCAATTTAAGAGGGTTTGTTTATTTTTGCCAGTTGGGGTGCATGTAGTAGTTCTAAGTCACTCAGATGCAGTTTAAAGATCTCTTAAGCTGCCATGCAAACAAGCTTTTTTTTTTTTTTTTTTTTTTTTTTAAATTCACTTTGGTAATTTGTCACATCTCCCTTGTATTAATGAGTATTTAATTATTCCATTTGTATCTCCCTAAATGACACAGATCATAAGAAGTGTCTCTTTCCAGGTTTGCTTGTATAGCTGTTTGAAAAATAACTATAGTAAGAAGTCCTGAAGTATAACATTCAGTCTGTACTTGGTTGAGGTTTGTGTTCAAAGTATGTTTAACTGACTTGAATTTTGACCCTTTAGACTCTGGATACACGTGATCCCGAGCTAGTGCAGTTTGCTCTTCTGATATTAACTATCTGCCATGTCTGTTGTGTTAACATTTCTGCTCCATTTTTATTCATGCTGACCTTGAATAGATAGGCAAAGAAGGCTTCCAATTTGCACAGCACTTGTAACAGGCTTTATTAATTAGTCAATTATTGTAGTGGGAATAAGTTTAGAACTAGCTTTAATCTCCTGCCACTCAGTTGTTGTGAAGCCAATGTTGTGAGAGCTGCAAAATTACACCAACTAAAACCAGAAAGTCAAACAAATTAGTTTAGTTTCGTTGTCCAAACTGTGTAAAAATGCAAGACGTGAACATCATAAACAATGAGAAGCTAATTTAATTTTCTTTATAAATATAAACTTTTACTGGTTAGGTTGCTTCATTCTCTGCCAGTATAAATTTACCTGCTTCCATTGAAATTAACTGAGTTGCACCAGCAGAAAATGGTCAGTGTTGGCTGTGATTTTTTTTTGTTTTGTTTTGTTTTTAAGTTCTTGTTCCCGAAGGCTATGTCTACACTACAAGGTTTTTACGCAAAACCAACTGTTTTTGCGCAAAAACCGGCGGAGCGTCCACACCTCAAGCGCAAAAAGGCATGTGTGGACCTCAACAGGGGTTTCTTGCACAAAAAGAGCCTATCAGAAAAAGCACAGGGGCTCTGATGGCCATTCTGTGACTGGCAATCAGAACTTTCTTGCACAAGAGTGTTCATGCAGTGTGGACACTCTCTTGCATAAAAGCACATCGCTTTTGCAACGCGCTTTTGAGGTGTGGACGTGCTTTTACGCAAGAAGTTTTTGTGAAAGATCTCTTAGGCTTTGTCTACGCTGCAGGGTTTTGCTGATCCCCTTGCACCCTTGTGCAAAAAGACATAAACACAATGAAAATTGTGTATTTCCTCTCTGTGGCATTCCTGAAAACCTCTATATAATTAGGTTGGTTGGTTTGGTATTGTGTGATTATTTTTTCCCCGCTCCCCTGCACTGAACTTAGTTTAGATTCTAGCAGAGTAAAATTACTTGAATCAAGTACAGTCTCATCAATAAAAATTTTTTATACATATCATGTACTATGTGTAGGTTGGGGGAGGTTCTAACATGGGGTCTCCCTACTACTAAACCAGGAGTCTCTACAAAACCTGACACTTCTGCATTAGGAGTCAGGCATGTGCATGCCTCTGGCTGTGATACCGCTCAGTGTGATCAGCCAGTTGATCTGCCCATAAAATTTGGAGATAGGAACCTTCTGTCTGTCTCCTGCTGTTTGATTTAGAGTTGACCATATCTATCTCGGACAACATATGAAATAATGGTTACTTGCTTTTTCTGCAATCTGCACCAGATGTTGGTGCCCTAAATATGTTTCTTAACGTCTCTAAAATAAACAGTCACCTCACTTTCAGCCAATAGGTGTTTTCTGTTATCAAGTGTCTCCTGGCACTATTACATTATGTACTAACGTCGCTGTTTTCTGTGCAAGCGGAACGTGCTATTGGCAGGTGGCTGCTTGTTAGGAAATAAAGAACTTTTATTCATATCCCTTTTTTTTTTTTTTTTTTTTTTTTTTTTTTTTTTTTTTGTACCAAAGGGATGATCGAGGAATAACATCTGACACTTCTTAATATTAACTTGTAATCAGTACAATGGTCCTAAATGTTCAATAATGGAGTGTAAGAATCCACATGGATGCATCATCATGGTAACTGCCTGCACAGAGCTGCTACTTTGTCATGTGTGTTCCAGGTGCCTGCAGATGCTTCCTTAGCACACCAGAATTGTGGTCCTCTAGGCTGAGATTTGTGTCTGAGCATTAAATCTCCAACCATTTATTAATCCCCATTAGAACATGCCTTGACTGTCTGTTGCAGTTGGTTAAGTACTAAAGAAGACCCAAACAACATACCCACTGAGAATGGGAGAGTAAAGAGTTGGTTAGATTTTTTTTTTTTTTTTTAATTTGGCACAGTATTTGCATATCTCCCTATATCTTACATGTGTATCATTTGTACAAGAAGCTAGCCTCCCCTGGGTGCAAGTCCTGCAGTAGTTATTCCTATATAATATCTTTCTCACAACAGCAGCATGACCTAAGGGTCAGGGGGTTTTCCCAACATTCTGTCCACTGGATCAGACACAACTTGCATTCCCAGGACAAGAAGCTGCGTGCTCAGTTCCTCGTGCATCTTGGTGGCTTTTTTTTTTAAAATAATACTTGGTTGCATTGAACTGCAGTGCAATATACCTGTCTAGCTCCTCCTGAGTAGTAGTTTTTGTTATGTGGGGTGTGATTCTTAATGGGACCAGGGGCTGAACTCTATCTCTGATTGTAAGGATAACGCACATACAACTAATATCCTGGTCAGTTTTCATCTACAGTCAAACCCTAGTGTATAGGAGGAGAGTCTTGGATCTGATACCACAATGTGGAGGGAGCTCCTGTTACGTGTCCATTAAGCAGAATAGTATGGTCTGATCCATTGGCATCAATGGCAAAATTTTCATTGACTTCAGTGAGATCAGGGAAGATGTTAAGGCAAAGGTATTCTTAAACCAGTGCGATAGTGAGAGGGTCCCAGCACAACTGCGTTGAGCAGGATCTTGTGGGGAAAGTGGGGTGTGCACATGCTGGTGACACATCTGCAGAGGGGTGTGGCTCTTGATTGCTTTGGACATTACTCCTCCTGCCCTGTCTGCCCATGCAGTTCCTGAGAGTGACGAAGCAGTACCTTCCCCACGTGGCCCGGCTATGCCTGATCAGCACCTTCCTGGAGGATGGCATTCGCATGTGGTTCCAGTGGAGTGAGCAGAGGGATTACATTGATAGCACATGGAACTGTGGCTATTTCCTGGCCTCCATTTTTGTGTTCCTAAATCTCTTCGGACAGCTGAGTAAGTGGCTCTTAAATGCCTTTCAGGGCAGATGCCAAAGCACACTAGTGTTTCTGGCTCATGTTGGCATGGGAAACCTGTTTTATTTTTCTTTGTGCATCAAGCACTTGTTTGATGATGCTTCGTAGGTTAAATGAAGGCTTTCCATTGACCTCTCCTTGAGTTTGAGTCCACATGGTACCTCTTGGTCAATGAAAACTCTGAGGGAGTCCCTTAATCCAGGGGTGGGGAACTTTTTTGGGTCGGGGGCTGCTGACCAACTAAAAAATCAGTCGGGGAGGGGGGCACACAAATGGGAAGCAAAGGGGGGGGGGAACCTCACTGTGGCCCCCAACTGAGAAGGAGAAAGACTCTTCCCCGTGTTGCCCTCACACACCAAAGCCTAGAGGGGGACAGCCTAGTAGATTTTTGTGCATTCCAGCCCTGCATTGGGGGGAGGGTCTGACGCACCAGCATAGGCTCCCCAATCCTAGGGGGGAGGGTCCTAAGCCTCAGGGGCTGAATCCAGGCAAGCTGGGGGCTGCATCCGGCCCCAGGGCCTGAGGTTCCCCACCCCTGCCTTAGTTGAGAGAATTAAATAGATAATTCTCACTATCCATGCAGCCAGATCTTGATAGGTCATTCTGTAAATAAAATACTTCCTGTATTTTTTTTTTTTTTTAAAAAGGGAGAAATTACTCCAGTATGTACAGATGATCACAGTGCCATGTTTTTCTTGTCTTAGCCCAATATTGGATCTTGTGGAAGCTACTGTGAATTGGGAAAAACATTTTATGCAGGAAGCATTTAAATCTTGTCCTGTTCACAAAAGTGCAGTAGCATTGCCTTAGTTCACAAGGATTAGGAAGTGAAACAGACTAGTTTAGCTTCTGAGAGAACTGTGAAAAGTATCATTCTTGAAAGAGAACTAAATTTTTGCCTTGACCAAATAAAAAACTTTGACACAGGACTTTGAAGACTAGGCAAGTGGAGAGTATGTATGACAATTTTAAAAGGGGGAGGGACAGTATTAAAAAAAAATTTAATTTGCAAAATCTTTTCCCCTGTAGATACTAGCTTGCTTGATCTTAATAGATTTCTTATAGTCAACAGTTCTCAACTGGGAAATGCAATCAGTTTTCTGCTGAATGCAAGATTTAATGGAAAGCTGCTGTTTTATATCCTGTATTCTTGAAAGAACTATGGTATCCTCCCACCACCAACCTAAGAAAGGCAACATCCAAGCCATACTTGGCTGGGTTTTTAAATTTCTTGTGACGTTAAGCCTATGTCTGCACCACAATAGAGCTGAAATCAGTTGACCTTGGATTCAGGCTGCAGGGCTAAAAGCAGCTGTGTAGGCAGGGTCTGAGACCCACCTGCTCACCTTGTAGGGTTTGAAACAGTGGGCACCACCCTGAGCCCATAGGTCCACACTATAAGTCTCAGCTACGGGAGCTGGAGTTAGCTGACCAGGGCCAGCTGCAGGTCTTTTATTGCAGAGCAGATGTACCCTTATGAGACAGCTGCCAACTAGGAGGATGTGCCGGGGACTAAACAACACACACGTGTGCTCCCTTGCGACACCCCCTGGTGGCATAAGAGGGGAGAGGTTCTTCAGGAGCCGTAAGACAATGCCTCACTATAGAGAAGCTCCTTGGAGAATGCAGACTTTAAAGCTGACTTCCCCTCCCCGGAACCAAATGTTTTGGCCCACGATATCTCCTAGCAGAGGCTCTAGCCTCTGTGACTTGGCTAAATGGCATCCTTACCTTGCTGAAATTCAAACAAACCCAGCTGTTTCCTGTATGAGCTGGAGATGGGGTAATGCTCTTTTATTTCCTTTCCTCAGGCGGCTGTATCCTGGTGCTGAGTAGGAACTTTGTGCAATATGCCTGTTTCGGGTTGTTTGGAATTATAGCATTACAGGTAGGAAGCCCCAGGTTTCCCAAAGTCTAATCCCTATCTTGCAGGCCCTCCCCACCAACCCCTGCGGGACTGATCTAGGATGAAAGCCCTTCCCAATGAGCCAGTGGCCCTCCCTTAATTGGCCATGATCTCTTATGGCAACATGGTTACAGCTGTTCTTCCTCCAATATGCACCGTGGCCAGGTATTCTCCTTGGATGCTGATGCAGATTAGGGATGTGAATGTGTAACCAGTTACCATCACTAGTGATGGTAAAATGTTTTATTTGTGTAAACGTGTAACTGCTGAAATTTTTGCAGTTACATGTTTTGGGGGGAGGGGCAGGAGAGGAAACAGGAAGCTGGCTCCTGTTTCTCTCCTCCCCCTCATTGCCTCTGTATCAGGAAGCAGTGGGGGGAAGAGAGGGGCAAGCAGCTCTGCAGAAGCACTGGCTCCTGCCTGCTCCCCTCCTGTATTGCTGCCTCTGTATTAGGCAGCAGCAGCGTGTGGGGCAGGCAGCTCTCCACTGCGCTGGCTCCCTTCACCCCCACTGCCCCATTGGTTAACTGTACTCAGGTACACATTCATATCCCTAACCATCACCCTAAGTGGGTGATACTTATCAGTAACTGGTGCCTGGGAGCAGCCCCCGGCCACAGCCTGCTGAGGGCTGTTTCAGCCCAGCAGGGCCAGCAACCCTGTGGGGCTTAGGGCTGCTCCAGCCGGACTGGAACAGCTCCTCACCCACAGGATCGTGCTTCATTGGTTAACCCAGCAGTTCTCAAATTTTTTGGGCTCCGGAGCACCTTTACATGCGTAAAAATTTATGCGGCACCCCAGCGGTCCACTGATTGTATGTGTTGTACCTATCGACGTTTCCAGTTTGTCAACCTCGCGGAGCCCCTGGAGATGTCTCGCGGAGCCCTGGGGCTTCGTGGAGCAGAGTTTAAGAAACACTGGGTTAACCAGTTAAACCCAATGTTTAACCAGTTAACTGATTAAATGGGATTTTACATCCCTAATGCAGACAGGATCAGCCAGCTGTAAGGGCTTGGAAAAACTAGTATCTAACCAATTGTGTGCCATATAGTAGTAGGAGGGGGTTTCTTTTGCAACTCAGTGGCTATGTCTATACTGCAGGCTTCTTGCGCAAGAACTGTTCTGCACAAGAGTTTCTGTGCAAAAATTCTTGCGCAAGAGCGTGTCCACACTGCCATGTGCTTTTGTGCAAGAGCGTCCATGGCAGTGGACGCTCTCTTGTGCAAGAAAGCTCTGATGGCCATTTTAGCCATAGGAGTTTCTTGCACAAGAAACTCCTGTTGCCCATCCACACTGCTTTCTTGCACAAGAGGGCTTATTCCTTGTGGGGAGAGGAATAACTCTTGCACAAGAAGCTCTCTCTTCTGATGCTTTACTGTAAATTTACTTGCACAAGAACACGCGTGCAGTGTAGACGCTCCACAAGTTTTTGTGCAAGAACAGTCGTTCTTGCGCAAGAAGCCTGCAGTGTAGACATAGCCAGTGAGTATCAACAGCCTACTGCAAAAGGGACATATAACTACTTTGGTCTTGACCCCACAGTGATTGCTTCAAGAATATCCCACAGTGGGAGAATCCCCATTTAATGTAAAACAACCCCCTCAAAAAAACTTATTTTGCACAGGAAGGTTTTTGTTAACACTTTATCTAAAGCAGAATACTAAGAGCTAGGGCTTCTGGGTTCTGTTTCCAAATTTGCCACTGGCAAGTTGTGTGATCTTGGACATTTGATTTCACATTCCTGCCTCTTTTCTTCCCCATCTGTAAAATGGAATGAATAGCTGACCACCACAGAGGATTCTTAGGGGTTAATTTAACTATCTGCAAAAAGCTCTGAGAGTCACAGACTTGCCGTGCTATAAAAAGCACCTGGGCTAATCCTGACCTCCTTCATCCAAAATGGATTCTAATAAAAGCTCCTTATTGTCATCATGCCAAACCGCTTGCTAAACAAGTACCTTAGAATGTTATTAAGTTCTGCACTTAATTAACAGTCCTAAATGCTCTTCCTTCCCTTCAAGGAGGCAGAAATGGGTTAAGTATTTCTTTATTTTTTTTTCCCCTTCCCAGACCATTGCTTACAGCATTCTATGGGATCTGAAGTTCTTGATGAGGTAGGTCCTAGTTAATTTCCCATCTCTATACGAGCTGCAGAGACATGCTTTTGTGAATCCCACCTAGGGACAGGAATGAAGAGCGCTTTATAATGGTCACACTTCAGGCCGTGTCTACATGAATCTTTAGTCAATACATATTATGTCAGTACAAAGCTGCTGCAATCTATATATGGTTTGTGCACGTGTATACTTAGCCCCTTGCATCAACACTGTACATATGGGCCAGGAGTATTTGTCAGTGTGCAGTGCACCATGAGTAGATATGAATGTTCCCTCTAATTTTCCATCCGTGTGGAATAAAATTTATGTGCACCACCAGTAGAGAAACATGCTCCCAGCTGCTGCCATATGTGAATGTTCTGCTAATCAGCTGGGCGGTGTTTGAATTTCTCCTGGGTGGCTACAGCAGGGAACAGTGGTAGATATCCCACTGTGCAGCCTGCCACCATCCAGTGCACTTTTGGGGAAGTTTTGGCAATGTATGATGAGGCAGAAACGAGTCATGCGGGGTGATTTGGGAGCAAGGAGTCAACTCCCCAGGGTGAGAGACTATCCGATATATTTGCTCCTGTTTTTAAAAAAATGCCACAAAATGCATGCAGCCTTCCTTGCTGTCCGCCATCTTTGATAGAAGCCTGGAGCTTGCACAGCTCTGCACTGTGGTTCTAAGTGTTGCAAGCCCCGAAGGCCAGATCCCCTTGGATCTGCAGTCATAAGAACTACTGCATCAGCGGGGAACAGGACTTCTTGCAGAGCAGATTGCTGTGGGATGTAGTGAGAACCCATTCAGGGTTGCTGGGGGCATTCTCACTCTTTCAGGCAGCATGACCTTTGTGACCCATCCAGCAAGCTCTATGGCATGGCTTTTATTTTTCTTGCACTGACATGTGGATTTTTCTTCTCTGTGCCTTCCCTCCCCCCATCTCTCCCTTCCCCAGGAACCTTGCCCTTGGAGGAGGCTTGCTGCTGCTTTTGGCTGAGTCACGGTCCGAGGGGAAAAGCATGTTTGCCGGGGTCCCCACCATGCGGGAAAGCTCCCCCAAACAGTACATGCAGCTGGGTGGCCGTGTGCTGCTGGTCCTCATGTTCATGACACTGCTACATTTTGATGTTAGCTTCTTTTCGGTAAGTATCTGGCACAGAACTGAGTCATGGCTTTGGGCTTCCCTGCTCTTACAGCCTGGATGGGGTACCCCATCCAGCAATAATTCTTGTGCAATTCCTCATTGGGTTTACTGGGTCTTCTGTAAGATTGCTGGATTTAGGCCCTGTCAACATGATACACTGTGCTCTAACCTCCTGGGCATGTTATGAGTTAATGTCTGTAAAGCATGAGGTGCTGGGAAAGGATAAAGTATCAGTCTCTTAGCTAATTGAGTTTTCAAGCAGTAGGATAATATATTTCTTCAGGTCTGAATGACAGCAGAGAAACCCCAGCCACGCCCTTCTTCAAAAACAAAATCTTAGGAAGTGCTGGCTTGAAGCTAAATTCTAGGGACTGGTACCAGGGTCCCATGCAAATAACGAGTCATGTTAATCCTGCCATTAGATTATTGTAATGAGTGCAGCATTCAGATGACTAAAGACAGAGAGAAAAGAGCCTTTAGTTACTGGAAAAACAGATGTCAGATAATTTAGCGATAAACTGGGGCAGTTATCTGTAGCATAACCACCTGTTGAATTGTCTTTACCTGAATGCTGCAGTGACTACGCTTCCCTACATGCATATTTCTCTAAGGCACTGTCTATACTAAGGCAGCATGCAGGGTATAGGCCCTCTATATGTACACCCAGCCATGAAAGGTTCTGGCAGCGGGGAGACACTCCAACAGCTCTGTGCTGCCAGATGCTTTCCCCGTGGCAGGGGGAGGTCACAGGACATGACACTGCTAAAATTAGCAGTGCAGACATGGGAGGCACAATTTGGGTGTGCAAGGGCTATATAGGATTTATACACTGGGTGTTCAGGTGTGTAGGACACTCAACCCACCTAAGCTGTGGCTTGCTATCTATGCTACAGGAGGCCCCAACTTGTGACATGATTGGTTCCGGGGGAAGCGTTGCAAGTCAATGGTGTCCTAACTTGAACCCTCATTTACAGTAGGCGCCGTGCACCGTCATAAATGCAGGCCGAGGACATAAGTCGGGTTTTTGGCCCCTTCCGCACTTAATGACCATTTTTGTAAGCACAGGGTGTTGGAACTCAGCAGCCTCCTGTACTTGCACCTATGCTCAGTGTACAGTGCTCTATATGTAGACCTATCCTGACTCTCCTCTCTCCTCCGCTGTTGCAGATTCTCCAGAACATCGTGGGCACAGCCCTGATTATCTTAGTGGCAATTGGCTTTAAGACCAAGCTGGCTGCCTTGACTCTGGTCATCTGGCTGTTTGCCATCAACATCTACTTTAATGCCTTCTGGACCATCCCAGCCTACAAGCCCATGCATGACTTCCTCAAGTACGACTTCTTCCAGACCATGTCTGTCATTGGAGGGCTTCTCCTGGTGGTGGCGCTGGGGCCCGGTGGCGTCTCCATGGATGAGAAGAAAAAAGAGTGGTAACGGGAGCAGTGTAGCTTCCCAGGACACAACAGCTTAGGTCCAGGACTGATGCTCTATGGATTCAACAAAAACTGCCAGCATTTTACATATACCTGCCCCATCCCATACCTTCCCATTAAAGGCACGGATGTCTTGAATTTAATTCACAGTGGCACCAGTAATCTGATGATAGATGATAAATCCTACTTCCTCCAGGAACACTGCCTAGGCTTATTGCTTTGAACTCCCTAGAATTGGAATTAACCCCAGGAATCCACATTTCACTAAGTACTTCAGTAATGGCTTTTAAACTTAAAGTACTGTGAGCACATACAGAGCAGTATCATTGTGTGCTATTCGGTTATTTTTTTCTGTTTCCTTTTTAACTCTTATCAGGTGAATTCCCCTTGAACTAAAAATCCTGCCCCTGGTTAGAACATTGTTTAAGGGGCGAGTTAAGACATTTGGTTTTAAAAAAATTACAGTATTTATGTACCCAGGATTAAGCAAGGGGAAGGCCTTTCCACACCCAAAGACAGAGGGAAGAAAAGGAATGTCAGAAATAGCTGCATCCTTCTCTAGGTGAGGAAAGGTAGGGGGCAGCAGTTCCTGCAATGAAAATGGAATGTTACATTCCTGTTCCGGAGTGGAAACAGGGTAGCAGTGGTTTGATGTTGCTTGAAAGAGTTAAGTAAGGTGTTAGAAGCAGGTTAGTGGGAAGGATCTCTACTTCAACTTTCAAAAGTGTGCCAAAATAAATCCTCCTTTTCAGCATTTTTTCACCCACCCACCAAGGCTCTGACTCCCACAAAAAGCTCCTTTTAGCACCCAACCTGTATTTAGCGAGGCGGCTCCAGGTTCTTTCAATTGAAGCAGAAGCTGGTGGAACCAGTATTTGTGGTGCTGCGGAAGACCCTGTTCCTGGCACTGAAAAGCAGATGCTCCTATGCTGAGCATTTCATAATGCAGGCAGGTTCACATCCCCTCAGCAGTGGGTTCAGAGTTGTCTGATCTCTCAGCCTGCAGCACTCTTTGCTTTTTTGATCCATTTCTGCCATCTTGTTAGATGCAAAATTTTATTTTTCACTGAGCAACAGCAAGTACAGAACTCAAGGAAAAGCACCTCTCTGGCATCTAGCACACATGCTCGTGGGCTGGGGGTGGAGAGAACACTTCACCAAGCAGGCTTCATTGTTCCTGCACTAGATAGCACACAGCTGATTTTTGCATACTGCCCTACGGTGCTGAGTCTAGGTCCTATGTCTCAAATGGCACCTGCCTCAGACTTTGAATGAGGGACATAGTGGGCAGTGTCTTAACAGCAGGGGGCAGTAACTGAAGCATTTAACCCTTTGCTGTGCATTTTGCTGGAGAAAATGATTCCCTAGTTTGAGTTGAAGGGAAAGAGGCTCTGACTGTCCCAGCAGTGTAACACCTTCTCTCATCCACCCCTGCAGCACAAGGGTGTTTGTGCTGGTCCTACTGACTTGGATTCTTGCCTTGTGACCTTAATTAACAGCTAACTGGCCTGGTTTCTTGCACCAGGGGCTCCCTTCAAAGTAGCTACTCACATCCCCATGTGGAAGAGCAGCACAACTCAGCATCTCCAGCAGGCAGCCAGCTCCTGGTCTTTCCTCCCCCTGGAACGCTCAAAGCCCACTGACCCAAACAGTGCAACTTAACACTTTTGCTTTCACCCTGAAAAGCAGGATTCTCAGCAGGTGGGATTTTAGAGAGAAGCCACCTAGAACGTTCTGCCATTTACCTCAGTGTAAGGGAGAATGGCCTCTGCAGAGACTGGAGGGGCACTCACTGGACAGATTCCTTAAATTCATTTGAAATCAGGAGGGTTTAAGAGTTACCCCTGTGGCCTTTTTTTAAGAGCAGGTTTGGTAACAGTTTTGCCTCAACTGCTCTTGCAGTGCCTGTGTCTTCATTGCACAGGAAAGTAGACCTTCCTCTCTGACATCCTTTCTGTATTGAATATGAATGACTTTCACACTGCAGTTACTGATTAGAAAACATCTGTTCCCCTTCTCTGCAGCAATAGTCTTTCAAACATTCCAGCTGTGACAGATGATTCAAGTATTTATAAGTTAAAAGGCAGAAAGAGGTCTTGTAACTACCCTTTAACTAACTAACTTATGGCTGATTCCCTCATCCTGCCAGGTAAGGAGCTCAATCACTTTGGAAGAGAGACTCTCAGACACTAACTGATACATGAAAGTCCTCTCTCCTGCAGCCCTGTAGGAAGTTCAGGCATCACAAAAAGCATGTTCCCCTTTTTAGGAAAGAAATTCCTTTGCAGCAGGGATCTTGTAAGTACAGTACAAGGTCAGCACTAAGGAGAGGGCTTGTTTTTATATACACTGCTCTCTTCCTGACTGTACAATACCCAAGCCATGGCTTCTTAGCCAATATGTCCTTTGCAAGAGGGCTATGCTGTATCTCATGTGCACTGCTGTACCATATCTCTCCCAAAATGGATGCAGTGACTTCTCCCACCATAGGAATGCTCTCTCAAAAGGCAGGATGTCATCTACCAATTGGTTTTGCAAAGTGTTCTGAATTCAACTTTTTTTGCTTTGTGGAAAGAGAAATAGGTAAAGTCTCATTTTATGCTGTATTTTGTATCTTAGTTGTGTTTGAAAATGTTTTGATTTTTGGAAACCATCAAAATAAAACTATGGCATCTTTGTTGTATCTAGCCTTAGTGCATGGTTGGTGACCCTTTTGGGGATGGTGTTCCCTTTAGCATATTAATATCCTCTATGCCACAGGTAGAAGATTCCTGTGTGGCAGGAAATGGAATAAAAATGGCAATACTTTCAGCAAAAAGTGCTACAGAGTGGGTTTTATATCAGTGTAAAGCACCCACTCATGATCACTTCAGTGAGAGCAGGGGACATCTCCAGAATCAACGCTAAGGGCCCCCCACCCCACCCAATTTGAGCTCCAGCTTACTGAACCCCCCACCCCACCCCATCAAACAGATGGCTGGAACCTGACTGGTGCAGGCACAGTCTGCCATCAGACATTTCAGTAGGATCTGTGCCACCTGACCTGTGTACACCAACCCTGCTACAGAACTAGCTCCAACCAACTAGTATTTCACACTTACAGAAGTTTATTTGCCATTGGCTGCCGCCTTGAAGCTTTTGGGTTTTCGATGGTGACTCTTAAATTTCTTCTTTAAGGAACTCAACTGTGGCTGTGGAGAGAGAAACATTGCACTGTCTTTCCAGGAACCTCTCCCTGCCTCTGGCCCAGGCGACCACATGTGGCCAGGGCATAAAGTCCCACCAAGTTGCTTGTTTTTCAAGCTGAGGACATGGGGCCAGTAAAGGACAAGACTTAACCTCCAGCTCTCCATAGCCCTTGTTTAAGATCAACAAGATAAAGTCCCCTCCCTTTCTTCCAACACACACAGTGTCTGTACCAAATGTGCCTCAGAACTGAGCCATAAAATGACATTGTTCTTCCCCTGGTAGGAGTAGAGGAAGGCACAGAGGAGGAAATCCATCTCTTCCCATCTGGGCTGTCTTCTAGAATCATCCTTTTCTTGAGCAAGGATGTTACTTAGGCCCACTTGACACATTCAGGGCCTGAATTCCTGCTGCTTCCTAAGAACAGGCGAAGAGATCCACAGGCAGAATTGGGAGCACCGATAATGGGCAACAAGAGCCAGCCTAAACCTTATCAACCTTTTCATTCTAAAAGGGATCAATTAAGGGGAGCTTAGTGGAAATACTTTAAGGACCAAAGGGCACTTCTGCCTCCTTGGTCTAAGATTTCCATTCTTAAGGCAGCGAGGAGTAGGATTCAAAAGCAGCATCAGGCATTAACATCATCCCGAGTTACCCTTGCTGAGATAAAGAATAGAAACCCAGTACTCCAGGGTCTAAGCCAGTCACTGGCTTCCAGGCTCAGGAGGAGACAATCCCCCACAAGGTTTTATACTGTCTGACTCCTTCTAGCATCAACCCCTCTTAGACAGGAGAACAGATAGATCATTGGTCTAACACAATCTGTCTAGTGTTATGCTCCTCACACAGAGGGGATCACCTCTGATTCTGCAACCACTCTTCCTTGATGCAGCTGTGCATAGCAGCACAGCACCCACCTTTCCTCTTTTCTTGCCAGCTCGTCTGGGCTCATCCATCTTTTCACTCTCTTCTGCGGGCCTGGCCACATCTTCCTCGCTGTCCGTTACACAGTCATTCTCACCTTCCCCATCGCCTTGCACTGCGGGCTTTTTTTCTGGGAAGAGCTCAGCTAAAACAAGAACCAACGTGGGATCAGTTTCCTCTGTACACTGGTTGTGACTTTGGCTCAGTCTCACTCTCAGGGCTTCAGGGACAACTTTCTTAAAGGTGACTTTGTCAAACTGAAGTACCAGATTCCAACACTTTCCTAAGCAAGGGCTGAATATCCCCGATACCCAGGCAGCACACTACTACCCAGACACCTGGAAGACACACACAACCCCAGTATTTCAGTAGTAACCATCCAGCACCTTTATTAGCCCAGCTACAGGGGATATTCAACACACACACTTCTATAGCCTTACAACCCCACCTCTGCTCCAGTCTTTTTTGGACAGGAACTCAATGGAATCCACTGTGCCTGGTAGGAAATCCTCTACAGGGTGGGTGGGATTGTAGGCTCCAGGACTGTTCTGGGAAAGGCAAATCGCCTGTGAACACACAGGTTCCGGCAGGTCCTAAGGTGACCTCCTCCTCTTGTACGATCTCTGTCTCAGTGGCCAGTGGTGTTTTAACAACGAAGATCTGGAGAAGAGTAACTCCCACCCACTCTGGATTCTGTGCGTAAGAATCACCACCTTCCCACATACAGATGTGCCTCATGTTTCCCCCTGCTGGTAGTACATCAGTAAGAGCACTGGCTGCTCCAGTCCTGCTGTTGCCTTCTAGTGCTAGCAAAGGAAAAGCCGCATCTCTTTTTCCCAGGATTTTGATCTATTGCTTTGCAACCAACAATAGATTTTCTCCTCCAAGCTGCTAACAGATCTGACATTAAATTAAGCTGACTTAGTGGCTTCCCAGCAGATAAGCCAACGAGAAGGAGGCGGCATGGGGAACAGAAAGCCCCTTTAAGACGGTTAGAACACACCAAAGTTCTTGCTCACATGGGTACAGGTCACTCATGCTGTCATCTGTGTCATCTCCTTCCTCTTCACTGGACATAGGCTCCCAGAATTCTCCCTTTCTGCAGGGCTGCCTGCTCCCATTGGCCTGGTCATCTCGCCGCCGCCGTCTCTTCTGCAGGAGGCAGGCAGGGATGTACTCCACACCCTCCTTCTGGCACTCCTCATCTGACAATAAACCCGGCAGGGCTCATTCACAAACAACACAAGCAGTTCAAGAATTTGGTAGTCTTGTTAACTACACAGTGGACTAGAAACCGAGCATGGTACGAGGTAGAATGTCAGAAATGCAAACGCCATCTATGAGCAGATTTAGAGAGACTTTAAGCACACGTGTGGACCGGGAGCTGAAACTTGTGTCACGCCTCCCCATAGTTCTTTCTTGCAGCAGCAAAGAGGGTGTATGTTTACTGTTTGTGAAAGGTACCAAGTTCAACAGACCTCCACACTGGAGTCCATCAAGGCAGTATTTCACTAGCTTTCCACACACAGTCTCAACTCGCACTGGGAGATAACTACGAGGGCTGCAGTGTAGTTCAGCCTCCCTGGTCCATTCAGGACTTGGCTTCTCTGATAAGAATGCCAGTAATATCCCAGGACACTGTGACTGCAGGGGAGATGGCTTTTATGAAGTGGCTACTTGCTCACCAGAACCTGGACTGGGATATGCCAGTTCGTTTCATGCAGGCCATCAGGAAGCCATCAGATGCCAACATTTAGTCACTGCTGACCTGGCAGGATCTGACTGGGTTATCTGAAGGTGAACACTGGCACCTATAACCTGCAATCTCCAGTCCCTTTGCTGATGAAACACAACTATGCTGAAACATAATTCCCGATGAAGCAAAACTATGTCAAGAGCAATGTTCCCTCTAATTTTTTCCATCTATGTGTGTAGTAAATTTTGTTATGTGCACCACCAGTAGAAGCACATGCAGGGGGCTGTGGCGGTCTGCTACTTAGCTGGGTGGCATCTGAATCTCTCATGCATGGCCACCCAAGCACTTGGCTTACAAGGAACACTAGTTAAGAGCCAAACTAAATTTGTCTTAACTATTAACAATTATCCACAGGTTCAAGCTGTTATGCAGGTCTGCATTAATGAGGTCCAAGAAGTTCTCCAGCTGTGCTCTTCTGACAAGCGGCTAGTCACTTAGCAGTTGGAAATGGGGAGGAACTGGTGCAAAGTTGTATTTAAGGGCAGCTAAAAAAGTAGATAATTCCCTAATTATATTTTCAGCACAAGTGATAGTTGCCACACAGATATTACGGGATCACAAATGGAAGGAAACCTGTCTACAAGACAATCCCTGAATTAAAGCGTGTAAAGAACTGCTACTCTACAGTAGACACTTCAGTTTGTTTCCTAAAGGAAATTACTAATCTCTACTTTTAAGATCACTTTTCCCTGCTGGCCAGAAGAAGCATGCAAAGGCCTTGCTCTGTTTCTACCACATTATAGAATAACTTCCAAACACTCTACACATGCTAAGCGGAAGAGCGCATTAAATCATCAGAAAGGGAAGAGCAAAAACGTGACAGAAAATGAGAGAGGCACTTACATTTTTTCAGCGCTTTCTGATAGCGTCTTCCTTGGACATGACGCAGCACATGCTCTGGAAGCTTGTTGATGTGCCTGAGTGTGAGCTTGCAAAACAGCTGATGGCTAGAGAATAAATAAGAGTTTAGTAAAGTTATTAAATAAAATAACTTTTAGAGTCCCTCCACTAAGTGGTCAGTTCAGAGTACATCGCTCCCAACTCTATTTTCCAAATGCTTTTCCAGCCCACGGGATGTAGACCCACTTAAACACTTGGGTATAACTACCCCCATTCAACATGCAATTAATATTAGCAAGAGCTCCAAGTGACCATTATGGAAGAAATAGACACGCACGGATTCTTGGTACTGGGCACAATGTGTGGTTCGAACTCGCTGTAGTCGAATGCTCTTGCTGTCTTTATCAGTCTCAGATACTTCTTGCCACTAGTATAAGCTTGCAGCTCCGGCATCCGACATGGCAGCTCATGGCCCGTCAACCTGCATCTCACCTGAGCAGCCCATAACAAGAGAAGAAAACAGCCTATTGGAGAAGT
This sequence comes from Pelochelys cantorii, assembly GCA_032595735.1. Taxonomy (NCBI): domain Eukaryota; kingdom Metazoa; phylum Chordata; order Testudines; family Trionychidae; genus Pelochelys; species Pelochelys cantorii. The sequence continues at coordinate 11,147,947 of CM064347.1, forward strand.
GCAAAGGCCCCTGTGGTTCTGCAGCTCCTAGGCTAGGCATAAAGTTCTCACTCTGCCTCCCTGGCTCCAACACCACCAAGTGACCTTCCCTGCAATAAATAGAAATCAATGATTTAAAAAAAAAATCAGGTTTCTTAATTTAAATCTGATTTTTTATTTAAATCAGATTCTATTGTTTTTTAAAATCATCAATATTAATTTCTCATTTAAAATAAGTTACAATTAAATCTTATCACAAACATGCTACACATACACTTACAGTCTCTCAAACATGAATTAATGGCTCTAGTCTGTCCAGCCTAACAACCAGCTCTTGCTTCTTCAAAGTTTGGGGCTTTCAATTTCTATTTCTCAGCAGACTAGATGTGCAAAGACACAGGTTAGATAGGACTGTTTTTTTTCTGTGCTTATGTGGTGGTGGACATGAGCCAAACATGGCAGAATTAGTTAAGGCATTGTCTAAAGATAGACACACAATATACAGGAAAGGACAGAGGCAGCAAAGAAAGGAACAATGAAGTGGACTGGAAAGGAAAAGGGACGACATTATTCTTCACACACACAGCTTCCTCTATTCCTCTATACTTTTGCCACAGAAAAACTGTCATGGCTCCTGAGTGTACGAGGCCCTCTCTGGGAATAGTTTGAACAAATATGTTCCCTGGGTAAAAAAAGGAAAGGGTGTCAAGTGTAAGCAATGCGAGAAGATGATGCAAGACCTAGCTGCAAGAATGAAACATCATGAGGAAAACTGCTTATTGGGGAAAAATGATGTGGATCTGTCTGAAGAACAATGTGGATCAACTTTGCAATGCATCATTATTCAAGACTCCCTCTATGCCTTTTAGTATTAGTGTGATTCAACAAGTAAATTCCCAAGCTATTTGCTCTGTTGGATGTTGCTAGAAAAAAAAGTTTAGCTTAGCTAATTCTTATGGCTTAATTAGTTAACTATGTTTAGAATCTATCACTCGAGTATACAGTACAGCAAGTGGCAGTAAGAAATCTAGAGTTACCAGTTGCCACTATCATTTTGTTTTTTTAAATATACCCCTCATTTTGGAACATTATAGCCACAGGCCATAATGGTGATGCCATTTTACTTCATCAGAAGTCAGCTTTCCAAAAGGAACCCCATCCTACACTTGTTTTCAATGGGGCATACTCCAAAATTAAGTGCACTCTAAGCACAGCCAATCTTAGCTTTTTTGGTAACTTGGCATCAGATCTGCATAAAAATGACAGTGGGATTGGGGAAGAGGAGAGCTAGTTGTAGAAATTTTAAGGATACTGAAGAGTTAGTGTTCTGATTACTTGTCTAAGTTAATAAAGTTTGAAAATTAAAAAAAAAAAGCGTAAGGACAGCCGACAACTCAGAAGACTGCTGCGATTGCAAATGTGAAACATTAATGGAACATTTCAGATTTAGTTTAATATAATAAAAGTGTTAATGTGTTTGTGTGTGTAATTTAGTTTTTACTATTTCTAAAGTGCTGCTGCACCTGCTGCTTGGCACACATGAGTATTATGTACCATTTCCTAAATTAATAAAAATCAAGTTATCTAAAAAAAAATACATACGGTATACCCTCTTAGATGTTGTAAAATGCTGTCCCGAGCTGTAAATTAACATGTTTTAGTGATAAGATTTGCACCACTGTTTGAATAAATATGTGACGTAGCAGCAGTGGGAAACTTGATGTAGAGCAATGATTTAAAGCGCCTTGATTTACATCAACCCCACACCCCGCCATAAATCTCTGCGCACAGCAGGGGGAGGGAGGAAATAGCAGACCCCTTCCCTGTCCACCGTGTGGGCTGCTATCTAGAGGTGAACCGGGCGCAGGGAGGGGACTCGGCCCTCCCCCATGGTCTCTGCATCACACTTCCTCCAACTTGGACCCCCCCCGCCGCCGCCGCCGCCCCCGGGCCTCACCTCCTCCCCCCGCCCCCTCCGGGGCCTCTCTCCTCGCCTCTCCCCTCCCGCCCCGGCCGCTTGCCTTATTGCCCGGCTCCACGAGGCGCAGCACCGGGTGCTGCTGCAGGAAGCGCTGAACCTCCACGGGCACCTCGCACATGGCGGCGCAAGGCGCCCGCCGGAAGTCCGCAGCCCGGAGGGGGGCCTGGAACCGGAACCGGAACCATAGAGAAGAGCGGGCGGGCGGGCGGACACCCTCCGACTTCCGGTGGGAGCCGGAAGAGGAAGCGGGTGCGTGCTACCCCGGGGCAACTCGCTGAGGGGACACCCCGCCATGGCCGGGTGGAGCCGGTTGTTGCTGCGGCTGCCGCCCAGGCTCAGCTGCCAGGTGAAGCTGCGGGGCTGCGCCGCGTGAGGTGCAGGCTGGCCCGCTCTGTGCCCGGCCGCCCGCCCTTCGCTCCCACTGCAAGCTGGGGGGAGACGGGCCCCGCCCCACTGCCCCCACGGGGCTGGAGCACGTAAAATCTACCAGCCTGGGCCCGCCAAGCCTCTGGCGCGTGAGGGGAATGTCTCTTCTCAGTCGGGGGCCACGTCAGTGAGTGTGCGTCCCCTCCTCCCCTGACTGATTTTTCTGTGGGTCAGCGGCCCCCGACCCAAAAAACTCCCCCACCCTTGTCCTAGTGGGATCAAAGGGGGGGTGTTTTATTATGCAAGACATGTGACTTGTTTCCAGCGGGTTAAAATGTCCCATTGAAACACAGTGCACGGGGGAGGGGAGAGGATCATTCATCACAAAAGGGAAGGTCAAAATAACCAAGAGCCCTGTGGCTCAATAGCTACTAACTGACTTATTTGGGCATAAGCTTTTGTGGGTAAAACCAGTTTGTCAGATGCTGGCAAATGGGAATGTGTACAATGATGGCTGTCAATGACTCTCCATCTGTCTAGTCACTTAAATGTCATGCACAATTCTAATCGGTTCCAAAACCTTGTAAGGATTCATTAAGTTCCAAGTGCTTATTACTGCAGGATTATTAACAACACAGTGTGTTTCCTAAGTGCTTAGTTAATGTTCCTGACTTCCTGTGAGCCTAGGCTAGTGCTGAACACATCCTAGTTGCTCTGCTTGCATCTGCAGTCAATGCACCACTTCTGGAGGGCTTTTTTTTTTTTAATTTTTGTAAATTCGATGTTGAGCTTGTGAGATGACAGAAGGCCAGAGAGCAATGGGACCTCTTGTGTCAGGGATTGATCAGCAGCATCCAGAGCTAAATGAAGCTAGTTCTAAAATACTGACCAATAAAGACTGACAGCTGTCAGTGTGTTATTAATCACCATGATGATGCTGGTAGGAGACAAGTTATTTGAATCTGGCCATGGCTGTTAAGTGGTAATATGCCAATTAATTTAATGAAGCTCCAAAGTTATGAGGTACCAGAACTCTGATGGCATTTATATTTACGAATGTGAAAGGCTAACCACTAAGCATCATCCAGTTAAGGGTTACCCGGGTGGGGGTTGGAACAGCTCCCTGCCTACGGTGGGCAGGGGGCTGTTCCAGCCTCATGGGGCCCACTCCAACCCCACGGGCCCTGTCATGGAATGAGGCACTCCAGCCCATGCAACCCCCTTTAATTGATTAACCAGTTAAACCAGTATGGGCAATAATTTTTGATGGGGGGGGCCCCCTCCAAGAATTTTGTAAGTGGTCGAGGGCCACACTCTATCATTATATTAATGGAGGAGGTGCGGGGTCTGGGAGGGAGGTTGGGTTCAGAAGGGGGTGTGGGATGTGTGAGGGAGTTTGCGTGAAAAGGGGATTGTGACCTGTGGCAAAGGACTGGGTTGAGGCAGGGGTGCAGGGTCTGGGAGGGGAGTGTGACCTGGAATAGGGGTGCAGAAATTTGGGTTGTAACCTGGGACAGGGGACTGGGGTGCAGAGTCTGGGTGGAGTATGGGTGCAGGAGAGAATTCTGGCCCCAGGGAGGACGTGCTGGGCCTAGGAGGGGATTGTGACCTGGGGAGTAGTGCAAGACAGGGTGCAGGGATTTGAGTTGTGCGGGGGGCAGCAAATGGGGTGCAAGGTCTGAGAGGGGGTTGTGACCTGAGGAGGTTGTAGGAGGGGGATGCAGCATCTGGAAGGTGTATGGGGGCTGTAGCAGTAGTGCAGAAGGTTTGAGTTACATGGGGTAGGGAGGGAGAGGCTGGGATGCCAGAGACAGGCTCTGGCTGGGAGACCTTACCTGGCTCTCAGCCAGCAGCCCAGCAGTTTCCTTAGCCGGGGCCCTGCTTTCCAACCCCTGTATGTCCTCAAGGGAGCTGCAGGAGCCATGTTTACTGCTCTGAACGGAATGATGTAAGCTTGTGGGGATGAGGGAGGGGGGGTCACTTCACATGCTGCCTGTCCTGCAAACAGGCAGCTGCTATTGTCTGAAACCAGCCAATGGGTGCTATTGGGGGCGGGGGCAGGGGCAGCATGAGAAGCCTGGCTCCCCTCCCTCCAGGCTATCAGCATTTAGAAACTCACAGGTGGCCCTGCAGCTGGCTTTCCAGAGTGCCAAGCAGGGGCAGAGCAGGGCGGGGCAGGCAGGGAGCCAGCTGAGGCTCTCGCCCACAGATCATCTTTTGCCCAGGCCTGGGTTAAACACTAAATTTAGTCTATGTCTACACTGTGCTGTTTTGTGCAATAAATATGCAAATGAGGCAAAGCATGGAATATCGCTGTGCCTCATTTACATAATTAATGAGCAGCTGCTTTTTGCGCAAGAGGCTTTTGTGCAAAAAGAAGCCGTCTTCACAGCTCCTTTTTGGGCAAAACCCTCCTCTTGCACAAGAACCATTCTTCCGCTTTTTTTCAGGAAGAACAGCTCTTCCGCAAAAGCCTCTTGTGCAAAAAGCAGCTGCTCATTAATTATGCAAATGAGGTGTGGTGATATTCCATGTGTTGCCTCATTTGCATATTTCTTGCGCAAAATGGCACAGTGTAGACATAGCCCGTAGTGGTTAACCAAGTAAATGGGATTTTATATCCCTAATTTATAGCAAGGGTTAGGGAGAGAATAAATTAGGATGCTGTTTATGATTTCTAATACAGAATGATGTGAAGCAGTCTTAATTGAACTTTATGCCTATAGTTGGAATTTGATTTTAAACTCTTTGCATTGTAATCTAAATTAGAACAATTTAGGGATAATAGTTCAAATTAGATCTAGAAAAATATTTCCCCTGCAAAAAAGAAGACCATTTCTCTCTCATTTGGTAAGGTTACTATAACAGCCATTATCATTTGGGACTAATTGCAAAGTAGATGACATCAAAGAATAAGTATCAAGCATGTACATCCTACTCTATTAGCCTCATTTAGCACTGACACTTTAATTGACAGGGTTTTTTTTCCTTTCTTTCTCCTCCATTTCGCCCCTCTTTTTCTGTTTTATATCACAAACTCTGTGCCCCTTGCTCCATATTTGTCATCTGAAGAAGCAGGTTGTGCCCACAAAAGCTTATAATGCTATTTATGTATTTTTGTTAGTCTCTAAAGTGCTACAGGACCATTGTTGTTTATTAAAGTAGAGTGGCTACAAGATGTCTGTCTTTTTGTTTAGATACCAAATTGTTTGCTCAGAAACAAATTTTTTGGATATCCTCTTATTAGAGCACATTCTGGTCTGATTCAGCAAAGTAAAGGTAAGGAAGAATTTTTGGGTACTGCTCCCTGTTTGTCTTACTCCAGAAGGTGTCATAATTTAGTAGCCTTGTACATGTGCTGCATTGCAACAATATTTGGTGTGAAAAGAGGAACAGCTTCTGCGAGGTAGTTCTTTTGTGCTTAAAAAGTATTAGGATTCAGTGTAATTAAAAGCTGTTGAGTTCTTTCACCTACCCCAAAGAATGCTGGGAAGATTAACTACCTATAAAGTTTTCTGAAAATGAAAATCTCCAGGTATCTTATTAGTAGATACGTTGTCTAATGTAAATAAAATAGCTGACTAACATTCAATCAGTAGAATGGTAGCTTTGGAGCACGTTCACTTTCCGTTTCTGATGGTGCAAATCCTTCAGGAATTTAGCTGGGTCCTGACTGCACAAATCCTTTCTCATTATAATGTATTCCAGAGATTTGCTTGAGACCCTGCAGACGTAGAAGTTCCTCAGCAGCTTCTGGTAAAACTGAAGAGGATGACTTACTCAAATGGGGCCTTTTACTGATCCCCCTCACCACATTTTGTCTTGGTACATGGCAGGTAAAGGCCACCATTTCATTCTCCTGAGATATTTATTTGAGTACTTAGGAAGGAGTGGAAACTGTTCAGGATGGTGAATGGCCTCACTCGAAGACATGGCCTTAGTAAGTGACAACATAAAGCATGGCCAAATTTGACTTGGGTTTTTTTTTCCTTTGTGTCTATTGGTAAAGACCATGCATGTTTTAGGATGGGAAATTTGTTTTCCTTAAACTCGTGATTCAATACTCTTTTTTTTCTTTCCCAAAATGTAGTAATCTCTCTTCATATCGTAACCTTTCTTGTAATAGACCAGCATGACCAATGATGGAGGAAAAAATCCTGATGATGAGATGGATTTCCTTTCCAAATTTGAAAGAACTTTTTATAAACAACTCCACAGTATATGATACTGTTGCACACTAATACTTGTACATCTGTTCGTTCCTAGGTTCAGCGTCGGAAATGGAAGCTAAAATTGATAGCAGATTTGGAGTCAAGAGTAGCATCAGAGCCCATTCCTCTTCCTATAGAGTAAGTGTGGGAGCTGAGTTGTTACTATTTATGTGGCTCCAATGATGGGCTCGGAACTTTTGAAGTGGCCCTTGCTCCAGGAGGCTTTCTAGACAATGTACAAGTGAAGGAATGCCACAAAAAGTAATGTGGACAAGCAAGGATTGAAGTTAAATGGTAGTTCCACTATTTTAAATAGGAACTGTGAGCATGTCCCTGGGAGAGGCATCATGGGGTGCCATAAATATACTCAGGACATTAAAGACATGTGAAAAGGCAAGGTCCCTGGCTTGTAGAGCTTTCAGTATAATTGAGACAAGAACGATGCACAGGATAATCCTCTGGGTAGGAAGCTATTGGAGATATTGCCAGGGATGAGATCCATAGGAGCAGCATTTCTTAAACAGGCAGTCACAGGTGTACCGCGGAGATATGGTGACCATATGTCCCTTTTTTTCCGGGGGCTTTCTCACCCCACCCACCCCACCCCGGTGCTCCTCCTAATGGGAGCCAAAGCTGGTACGGGGACTGGAATGCAGCGCTAACATTAGCACTGCAGGCGGCCCAGCTCCAGGCCCAACAAGTGGTCCTGCCTTGGAAGCAGCTGGGGCCAGGGCTGCAGGGACTTCTGGGGCCCAACCACAGACTCCAGCCCTGCAAACTGGCAGGCAGAAGGTGGGGGAGGGGCTTGGAGAGAACTAGGGGGAAGGAGGGTGGGAGAGGAAGGGACTTGTGCTGAGGGGAGGATGGGCAGGGCAGGAGAAGAAAGGGGAAGGCACCAAGGGACAGGGTGGAGGAGAAACAAATGCCAGGGGGCCAAGTAGAGACAATGAGGAAAAGGGCAGGAAGAGGGAGGGGAGATGTCAGTGGGGGTGGGAGGGTGGAGGGAATAGGGTGAGGAGAGGGGAAGGGCATTGGGGGCAAGAGGAAGTGAGGGGAGGGGGAGGTGCTGGGAGAAGGGTTGAAAGGAGGGGTGGGAATGAGGAAGGCAGGGATGGAGCAAGTCATGTGTGAGGGCACAGAGGGGCATGAGAGGAACTGGGGCAGAGGGTGGTGAGGGGATGGGCATCAGAGAGAAAGAGGGCAAGGGGGCAGGGGCAGTGAGGGAAGGAGGAAGCACCAGGAGGGTGCAGGGGTAAGGGAAGGTGCAGGTGCCAGGGGATTCTGGGGGTGAAGCAGAAGGGCAGACACCTGCAGGGGAGAGACCAGCACCAGAGGAGAGAGGGTTTGATGGGGGCCAAACTCATCCCCTATGGGTAGGAGGATGGTGGGAAAAGTTCTTAGAGGGGGTTACTTTTACTTCTGGTCATGTGTCCATCTTGACGCTGAGAGTCAGGGGCATAGTAAACAGAGGTCGGGGTGTAGGTAATATGTCCCTAATTTTGGTTCAGAAAATATGGTCACCATACCTGGAGAGAACAGAGTCCAAATGGCTGTCCTTAAAAGGGCCAAGCTTCCCTTTCCCTTCCCCCCTCCCCCCCCAACAAAAATCCTTGGTGTTCCCCATTAAAAAAAAATTGTTTAGTGTTCCTTGGTCTTAAAAAGTTTAAGAAACACTGCATAGGAGGGACTTAAAAGAAGAGTGCTTGGGTTCAGTCCACAGCCCACTGAAGTCAGTGGAAAGATTCCCATCGATTTCAGAGGGCTTTGGATCATGCCCAGAGTATCTGGGTTCTGCCTGAGCATGGAAACAGTTTGTTGGATGGAGTAAAGCAGTGTGTGAGAAGGGTTCTGTTATCAAATGGCCATCCAATATTGGCTATAAAAACACTCCCAATATGTGCATGTTTTGGGATGGAAAAAGGAAGGGAAATCTCTCCTGTTGTGTTAGCAGGACCTTGTTTGGCTGCAAGTGGCATGGAAAGGAGGCAATCTGCATCTGTGGATACAATCAGAATACTGCTAACTGATCGTACTATGAATTGATGTAACTTTTTCTCTTGTGCCATCAAATTATGAAGCCAACTGCTTATCTCAGGGGCAATTACCACCCCCTTTCCCCCATCCCTTCAACACGCTTCTTTTCACTGTTGCTGGTGCCTTCCTTCCTTGCGTTACTTGCCACTTTGCAAATTGTCCTTGAGGGAATAACCAGAAGGAGATAAATCCTAAGTGAAATTATGTAACTAAATGCATCTGTCATCTCAATGCATCCTGTTTCCCTGCAGCCCCATGGAGCTGAAGGAGCTGGAGTACAGGTCTGTTAAGGTCCGAGGGTATTTTGACCACTCCAAGGAGCTGTATGTTTTGCCTCGTTCATTGGTGAATCCTGAACGAGAGGCCAGAGAAGCTGGAAGCCTGACATCCAATCCAGAGAGTGGAGCAAATGTCATTACTCCCTTCTACTGCACAGACCTAGGGTGAGTATGTTCAGGTGCTAACTAGCGAATCATGTGCATAGCATACTACTGCAGTGCTACAGCCAGGCAACTGAAACCCTGAAGAGCATGCAGCTTGTTCTTCCCCTCCAAAGGCTGAATTGAAGCAGCTGGATTTCTTGTATAAATCATTAGTTTCCCCTTAAAGGGATCTTCCTTATAACCAGTAGGGCCACTGAGCCCTGTCTTCTAATTACATTTAAAACCCATTATAATCCTCAACATTTAGCAGGCTGAAAAGTAGCCACCAAATGCATGGCTTGCTAATCTCCTTGGTGAATCATTCAGAAGGTAGAGTAAGGTGGTGGGACTCTTCTTTTACTCATGAAGGACTTTTCTTTTTTTCATTTTTCTGTATAACTGTAGGATCACAATTCTAGTCAATCGAGGATTTGTCCCTAAAAAGAGGGTGAAACCAGAGATGAGACTGAAAGGACAGGTAAGAGGAATAAAGCCTCACAAACTAGAGCTTTGCTCGGTTATTCCCTGGGACAAGCTGTTAATATGCCAAGTAAGGCTTCTCTATGTATTTGGCATGTGTAGGTCATGTGACTATGCAATATCTTGAAGTGGAAGGATACGTTCTACTTCTCAAAGCAGATGGGCTTTTTCCCCTCACTGGCTTGGATGAATGTAGTGGTTTTTTAAACTGAGAAACTGATACTAACTTGTTCCCCTGCTACACCACACACACCTCTGTCCTAATCTGCTGCACCACCAGTTCTTCCATCCCTGGGCCTTGAAGGGTGCTGGGCCTCTGACCCAGATATATATTCACCAGAGCCCAAGTGAATTTTGAAAAGGTGTGAGCTGCAAAGAAATCCTGTTGTGGTTTTTTCCCCTCCTTTCTTTAGATCCAAGATGAAATAGACCTCATTGGGGTGGTGAGGCTGTCAGAAACTCGGAAGCCTTTTGTGCCTGAAAACAACATAGAAAAGAACCGCTGGCATTATCGTGACCTAGAGGCTATGGCGAGGGTGACTGGTGCTGAGCCCATCTTTATCGATGCAGATTTCAGTAAGACAAAGGGGAAGCGAGTTCTTTGTCTTTTGTCCAATTTGCATGGGCCTTTCCCCTGCTCAGTCTGAGACTGGTCTCTTACCCTGAAACCTGTAGGAGGCAAGGGAGTCCTAGTGCAGTCACTGACATAATCACCTTGCTTATTCTTTTCAGTGTAAAAATGGTATTCATTTGTTAATTGGTTTAGACTTCAGTACACTTTTTATAGCCCCAGCAACTTAGGCGTTTCAAGACAGTAGGTTGGGCACAGGGATATTGCATTGCTTTGTTTCCTGTAGTTTGCCACGTTTACTATCTTGAATAAGATTTTCAGCAGGGCAGAATGACAGCTCAATATGAAAATTCTATGCTCTGACCTTCATTCATATAGCAAGTGGCCAAGCCAACACCCATGTATGTATGAAAACATGTTTCATGTGCATGGGCTCAGGAAGAAACACAGCACTTGTTCTACATACTGCTACTACAGCACAAATACCATTTACACCATTGAGCTTCCACAGAGAAGTCACCTCTGCAATAGCTGTAGGTTTTGCAAAGAGCTCAAGAACCTTGTGGGCACAATAAGCAATAGGATGGCGGAGAGACTGTCCCCATTGTACTTCTGATTCTAGAACAGTCAGGTGCAATGCAGCCTATTGCTTTATATTACCGTGGCCCCTTGGAGCCCTAGTCGTAGACCAAAACCACATTGTGCTAGGTGTTTCTTTAGGCATGTTTTTAAGCTGTGATATTATATAATACTTATAGGGAGCACAGTCCCAGGGGGACCCATTGGAGGCCAGACAAGAGTGACCTTGAGGAATGAACATATGCAGTACATAATAACCTGGTAAGGTACCTGGCCTGCATTTACTATTACTTTTCCTTCCAGAATTTGAAGTGTCTCCCTCATAACATTGACATGTTATGACTGTGGGGAGGTTGAAAGTGAGAGACTAGAAAACATCTGGCCTTTCTACTGCTTCACTTTGTGGTCTGGCACAAATCACTAAGCCTTTCTGCATTTCCCTATCTGTAAAATGAGCCTAATTAACGCATGGAAAATGCTTGGACACTTGTTGATGGCAGATGCTCCAGTAACACAAATTACAGCATCGTACTGCTCTGCAGCTGCAACAGTGTCTCACCCACTGAAGCTGGTTTGTTCCCTTTCTGACTGGCTCTTCCATTCCCATTTGCAGGTATGGCTTGTGTGCTGCAACATCCTACATGTGGTACAGAAAGTTCATACAAAAAATACCCTTCTGAGCGAAGATCCTTGTGGATCATTCCCCAGTGCAACAGACAAGACCCCAAGCTGTTGGAAGACCCACAGAGAAGGAACTGCTCCAGCTGTGAAAGAACCAGAGTTCAAAATTGCAGGGTTCATTTGAGTCTTCATCCCAAGCTGGCTCTGGCCTCTCAAGTGCTTGTTATGGCTATGCTGCTCTGTAAATCAGTGCAGCTCATGAACTGGCCTAAACTGATTGGATTCTGAACAAGAAATCCGTATGTTCCAGCATCATGATTCTGGCTAGTCAGTGAAAACTGAGCTTTGGATTCCCAGGCATTATTGAACTGCAACTATTATAACAAACTCTTATTGAGTAAGAGAGTGATTTAGATGAGGTTGGCTGGGTAGTGCTTAGACCATCATTTGCCTTACCTGTTTTACAAGGGGCAATAATTTCAAATTGATGGCTACTGTCACCTGCCAGGTGATAATTCAGGAAATGCTTTATCAATCATAAGGAGACAGCATGTCTAGTTTGAGTATTCCTGTCATGATTGTGGAAATGATAAAAATACCTCATTTAAAGTCCACTTCTGCACCAAAGAATCAGGTCCTCAGGATTGTTTTAAGAATGCACTTCACAGTGCAAGGATTGCAGATTTATAAAGGGCTCTTGATATATGTGGTCTTGTGCTCTGTGAATCTGAACCAGGAACTGTCTTAACTGTGGGGCAGATCAGACCTCTGCACTTAAAGCTTAATAGGATAGACACCTCCCAGTCTTGACTAGGTTTTCTTCACTCTGAGCATGCCTAAATCTGCACAAGGGATGGGGGAAGAGTGCACCTTTCCTTAACCCATAGTCCACTGGTTACAATTCTTGTGCAAAATACATGGGAGTCAGTTTCCTTACTGCAGTATTCTGACACCCTTCCCTAGTTCTGTTAATGGAAAGTGTAACTTCCTTTGAGGGGCAGGGCCTAGGTAAGATCCCTGCTTTGTAGTGGCAATCTTACTCCTACTGCTTCAGGGGGTAGCTGAGTTAGTCTGTACGGGATAAACTTAAATGACAAATGGTCTGGTAGCACTTTATAGATTAACAAAACATGTAAATAGTATCATGAGCTTCTGTGGGTATAGCCCACTTTTTGTGAATTCCCTTCAGTACCTACACTCCCCTTACAGCATTCAGAATTAAGTACTAAACACTAAGGTTAAATCTACACTGGTGGCTTCTTGTGCAAGAACAGCTGTTCTTGCGCAAAAGCTTGCCAGGTATCTACACTGAATGTGCATTCTTGTGCAAGTAAATTTACAGTACAGCAGCAGAAAACGGCTTCTTCTGGAAGTTATTACTCTCCCCACGAGGAATAAGCCCTCTTGCACAAGAGGGCAGTGTAGACAGGCAACATGAATTTGTGCAAGAAACCCCTATGGCTAAAATGGCTTTCTTGCACAAGAGAGCATCCACACTGCCATAGATGCTCTTGTGCAAAAAGCACATGCCAGTGTGTAGACACTCTTGTGGAAGACTTTTTGCACAAGAACTCTTCCACAAAACAGTTCTTGCACAAGAAGCTGCCAGTGTAGATGTAGCCTAAGAATTGGGAATGGTAGTTAGTTTTACACCATAGGGATAGGGGGTCCTTTAGATGTATTTGAGTGAATCTCTTTAAGACCTCCTGCTGAGGGCTAGGGCCACCAAATTCAGTATTCAGCTTTCTTTTCTAATGTAGGGAACATGATATGAGTGTGACCACTGGGGCTGGGGAACCTGTAGGGGAGAGCTATTCTGCAGTGTCAGGGAGCAGCTGTACCAAAGGGAGTGGGCAGGACTGGGACTCCATCTCACCTGCCAGCATTCCAGTAAATAGCACCCCCATTTCCCCCACCAGTGCAATGGCCATGGGGGGGGGGAGAAGAGAAGAGAGAGGGAGAAAGAGAGAGAAAAAACATATGCCTGGCCCCCAGCCTCCTTCACACCCCTATCCCAGGCAACAGCTGGTAAGTCTGCTAGTAACTGAAAATCCTAACTACAAAAAAGTCAGCATTTATCCAGTAACTACCAAGTTATTGCCTGTGATCATAGCTCCGATACACTGCTGTGCTACAGCACAGTAATTGTTTCCTGAGGCAGGTTAAAAAAGTATTATCTTAAAACCATGGTCTCCAACCAGTTGATTGTGAGGTGTTCTGGGCCCCCCCATTTCTCCCCACCCCCAAGAAGCCCCACTACCTACCTTGAGCAACAGTGGAGGTAGTGGCAGTTTCCCATGGGGTGGATGGAAGTCCTCCAGTTGTGCATCACTTCTGGGGGTTGTGGAAATGTGCTAGCTGTTTCCTTGCCCCAGCTCCCTGGCATTCTGGGAACTTACCGGGTAAGTCCCCAGAGGCTTTCCCTTCTCTGCTAGAGGGGGGAGTTGGGCTGGAGGGAGCATGTGTGCAGGCTTCCCTGCTGTCTGTGTGTGTGGGGGGTGTTGGCCCTGAGGAGTGATGGGTGTGGGCTTCCCTGCTCTGGGGGGGGGAGGGGGTGCTGCCCTGCCAGAAGTGTGTGATGGAGGCTTCCCTCTGAGGCTGGTGTATGGGACTCCTTGACCCCACTGGCACCCTGTTCCTGCCCCCTGCTGCAGAACCTTGTCCCCCTCTCCCCTGCTGCAGAACTGTCCCCCTACAGAAACCTGTCCTCCTGGCAGTTTCCTTTCCCCTGCCCTCAGCCATGGCACCCTCTCCCCTGCTCTCCTGGCACTGTTCCCTTGCCCCAGCACCCACTAGCACCCTTCCCCAGTACCATGGCCCCTGCTCCCAACTGACTTTTCTGTGGGTCAGTGACCCTGACTCAATATAGGGTCCCTGCCCTTGTCATAAAGACAATGCAGAAACTGCATTTGACAGTATTTTATTTAAAAATGAAGCCAGGCCAAGACCCCATCTGGCCACAGCTGCCACTCCTTCCCCCAGACCTTAGCTTATCATACACTGGAACCCCCTGCCCTGAGCCCCTCACATACCCCAACCCAAATTCCTGCATCCTTACAGCCATAAGCCTGTGGCTTGCTTAGTACCCCAACACTGCCTAGCCTAGAGCCCCCTTCCTGAGCCAGCATCCCCTCCTCCTGCATCCACATTTCCTCCCAGAGCTTGCATCTCTCACCCCTTCCCACACCCAAATCCCTCATTCCCACTCCAGAGCCTACCTGTCTCAACCCAGCAAGGGTATGGCTAGACTGCAGGAGTTTCAGGATTCTGGTGTTATCCCAGAAAAATTCTTCTGCAGCCAGGGATGTGTTTTTCTACTTTTTAGTGGAAGAGCAAGTGATCTTTTGGTCACCCCTATATTCCTCTTTCCACAAGGAATAAGGGGGCTTCCTGACATTTGGTCCAGTCAAGACAGGCCAAATGTTGGAAAAACCTCTTCCTACAGAAGGGGGGGGGGAAGAAGAGAAAGAAAAAGAGAACATGCACTTTAAGGATAGCAAGTGAGAGGGGAGAATAGAAAAGGGCAAGGCTTCAAGGAAGGGGCAGGGCAGTAGATCTTGGCTTAGTCTGTCATTTAAAAAGTGATCTTGGGTGTGAAGGTTGGAGACCACTGCCTTAAAATCATCAGTGTAGATGACAGTACTCATTTTAGCAGCATATGTTGTATATTCATTACAAAGAGCCTAAGCCCTGCTAGTTTTATGTAGATGCCCAAAACACAAGCAAGCACTGAAACCTTGGAAAACATGTCAAGACTAAATGTCTATGGACTAAGATTCTAAAGAGATGTCATAAATAATCTAACATATAAAGTGACAATTTACTGTGGCCAGCTTAGTGCTTGCCTGTTGTGATTATTGCATCTCAAACTTTAAAAATTAGCTAAATACCCTACCCTTTAAGTCTCAGGCCTGTGGTAGTCATGGGGGGGGGGGGGGGAGGAGGAGGAGGAGGGACTGCAGAGAGGCACCAAGGTTAGGCCCTGGAAGCTAACCCTGCTGCAGCTCTGCCTTTTCAACGTATAGAGTAGCAGCTCTTCATACATCTTAAATGGCTGAAGCACAGTAAGAGGGACTGGGCATGAGCTAGGACTCAAGCTGATTCACAATTCATGCCCAGCCCCCTGCTACACCTCTGTCTCTCCTGCAGAAATGGTGCTAGGAGGTGGGGCCAGGGAGGGGAGCAACTAGTCTTACATCCCTAACCTATATCTCAGGGATTGTACCACTGGTCCAGTTAATGCAGTTTCTAACAAGTCCACAATAACATGGCCTAGGGAGGGACTTAAGGAAAAATCCCCTTAGGAAGTTGTGTACTAACAGGTGATGTGCCACACTGCACAAGAGCTGCAGGTTCAGTTTCTACCTTTGCAGCTGGAGTCCTGAGGCCCAGTGCACAGGCACAAGCCCCCACTTCCTTTAAAAAAAAAAAAAATCCATTACAACTGTAACAGCATTTTGAATTGATTTTTCTGGTGAATTTTACTAGGTTTTACAGAGTAACTATAAGGCAGAAGTTACCCACCATTCTACAGACTAGCAGCAAGAGGTGAAGGGGTTTTTATTTTAGAGAGTCTTGGCAGTAGGTCAAGGCTTCCTTTTCATAAACTGGGTTTACACTCCATGCCTAGGGCACTGATCACTCAAATGCTAAGACAAGAGCCAAAGCTACTCAAGTGCTTTAATAGCAGCTTATGAAACCTATTCCAAAGCAGACACCATGCTGAAACACCTTTAGACTTTATTTTTTTTTTTTAATATATATACAGAAAGATGAGATATCTAGTACACTTAGCCCAACTTGGTGGCCAGTTCTTTAGCCTTGGCCTTCTCGAGCTTGGCAATGCGAGCCACTGATTTTGGCCCCAACACATTACCACCCCAGTGACGACGGATCTGGAGAAAAAGATTCAGAGTATTAGACAAATCTTCCCACAATACATGTCAAGTTATTAGCATGATTAGCCAATCCTGTATCCCACAGGGTGAAGCCTGAGCTGCTCAGTTAATGTATGGAAGACAGGCACCAGTCACTGACTCCAGGGCTACGTCTATACTGGCAGCTTCTTGCAGAAGCGTTCTTGTGCAAGAACTCTTCCACAAGAGAGCATCTATACTGCCATGTGCTTTTGCGCAAGAGCATCCATGGCAGTGTAGACGCTCTCTTCTGCAAGAAAGCTCTGATGGCCATTTTAACCATACAGGCTTCTTGCGCAAGAAATTCATGTTGCCTGTCTACACTGCCCTCTTGTGGAAGAGCTCTTGCGCAAGAGGGCTTACTCATCGTGGGGAAAGGAACAACTCTTCCGGAAGAAGCCCTGTTTTACAACACTACACTGTAAATTTACCTCTGGAAGAACACTCGTGCAGTGTAGACAACTGGCAAGTTTGTGGCAGAACAGCTGTTCTTCCACAAGCTGCCAGTGTAGACTTAGCCCAGGTGTTTAGTGTCCAAACATGGACAGTCTTTACAGCACATTTCCCCTCAATGATGGATTAAAAAAAAAAAATCACTCATGAATGAGACTGAACGAGTTAGACCCTCTATTTCAGAGGGCGAGTTCACTGACAATCTGTACATAATTTATACAAAGGAAGAAACACTTGACTAACAGTGAAACATGAACAGATATCCTTGGAGCCATAATTTTAAACTCAGGGAAGTTCTGTAATAATGCCTATGGAAAGTACCAAATGGTTCCATACACAGAGGTCTGAGCCTGACAGCCTCAGTGTTGTTTATTTCTAGCTATTGGCATCCAAGTAGTGTTTTCAGCTTCTCACCAGTAACTAAGGAATCTGGAAGTGTATAGACACTCAGACATGGAGACAAGCGCCAGTAAGCACTGCAATTCTTACCTCATCATATCTGTCATTGTAGTTGGTCTTGACAGCCTCCACCAACTTGGCTAGGGTTCCTTTATCCTCCCTGAAGAGATGCTAGTATTAGTTTCTTTGGAACACCAACAAATAGCAACAGCAACATTTGATGAACCTTTTGTCTCAGGGTTAAAAAGCTCTTAATGCCACAATTTTTCAGGTGAAGAAATTCCACACACCCCCCCCCCCCCATTGTCAAAAGGTCCACCTTCACTGTTAACTACCATTTAACACTGCCTCTTCGTGCTGCAGACTGAAACTATTCCCTCCCATCCCCCCCAGTGTCAGAATTCAGGTTCCAGCCCAACCCCAGATGTCCACAATGTAGCAGGTTTAAAAAAAAATGAACAAAAGGAAATATTTCTTCATATAATGCAGTCAACCTGCGGAACTCCCTGCCAGAGGAACTTGAAGACCATGACTTTAAACAGGGCTCCAAAAACGGATAGATACATCAATGGCTATTAGCCAGGATGGATAGGAAAGGTACCCCTAGCCTGGGTCACCCATTCCCAGCTTCAGGAAGTAGAGGGGTCATTTGATTATCTTTCCTGTTTATTGTTTGTGGGGCATCTGGCATTAGCCAAGTATCCTGTCCTCTGACAGTGGCCAGACTGACCTTTGGTCTGACACAATATGGTTAATTTTAACACACCACAGCCCAAGCCTAAAATCAGGTGTCCTGAGCAAGTCAGCCATAAGTCTTACTGCTGTTCAGATAACCAGAGTGACACCTCCATAAATAGGTTTTATCAGGCCCTATATACTGTTCAGTTTGCTTACTCTTCCAAAGAGCCACATCAGGCTTCTATTCCAGACTGCTCCACCCACAGCAAGTCTGTAACTATGGGAATTAGCTGTCAGCTTCTAAGACACCACATTTAGATGTTTAGAGAAACACTTACGGGTTAACTTGTGTGAAGGCAACACTGGTGCAGGTCTTTCTGTGGACCAGCCGCCCCAATCTGGCCTTGCCCTTGATGATACAATATGGAACTCCCATTTTGCGGCACAATGCAGGCAGGAAGACCACCAACTGGAAACAGATTAAGGATGTGCAGTGTCAGAGTCTCAAAAATAAAAGCTACCCTTTGGTTTTGTGGCATGCAAAGAATAAAGTATGTTTGGCAATTGCTCAGGGTTAAAAAGCTCGTGTACTTTACTCTTCATGGCTGAGTTTCAGGTGAAGAAATTCACACATCATTGCAATGGCCAAACTCCCTATGTAAATTTCACAATTTCAAAAGAATCTGAAGTTATTGTTCTTGTGTGCATGTTCTGTAGGAGTATGCTCTTTTCTATTAAAAAAAAGTGTCAACATAACTGCCTGCCAGATACCAAATCTGATGTAGCAAATCAATGCCAGTTATGGATTCACCCTTTCCTAGCTCAATGCAGCTAGAGAAATATTATTGAACAACTGATATTGCTCCAGAATTCCCTAAGATAGCAAGATCCAATCCACAAATTAAAGTATTAGAAAAGAACAAGCCACCTACCTCGATGGGGTCCACATCATGGGCAATCACTACCAGCTGAGCTTTCTTGTTCTCTACTAAGGTAGTGACAGTGTTGACACCTGTAAAGCAACATTACTACAGTAAGGTCCCTGTTATTGCCAAGTTTTTGAAAGAGCCAATACAAGGCCTTTGTGTATTACATGGCTTGAACATAGATCAATAGCCAAGGAATATTAGTTTTGACATCTCATGTGCAATCACCAGCTTCTATTATGATTTTAAAGTGTGGAACATTATATGGACAATCTGCTATAGCTCAGGGTTAAAAAGCTCGTATTGTTTGCTCTTCAGTTTGCATTTCAGGTGAAGAAATTCACACATCATTGCCATAGCTTGTCCAAATCGCTGATCTATGTAAGACAGAAGCAAGTGAAGTAACCGACTCTTCAGTAGCTGAGTGCTTCAGTTGAGGCCTTGGGTCTCTGGACACCACAGCAAGTTCAAACAAACGTAGAAAAAGTTTACCAGCTCTGAGGACAGGAGGTCTTTTAGTAGGAACATCCCCCTTTCCTGCAGCTTTCTGTTCAGCACGAGCCAGCAGCCTCTGTTTCTTCTCTTGCTTGGTCTCCGGTCTGTATTTGTGAGCCAGTTTCAGAAGCTGAGTAGCTGAAAGAAACCCAGATTCCAATAGTTTTAAAGCCACAAATTCCCCCCCCCCATCCCTGCAAAGACACTTGCGTGCATCAGCGATCTTGGTGAATAGCCATCATTAATCCTCAGTAATGAAATATTAACATCATTTGCACAATGTCTTTTTATACTAAGCATCTCAGTACTACTTTCAGCTTTGTTTCTCTGCAAGTACCTTCTCATTTGCATGTCAAGTTAGGGGAGCCAGAAAGATTTCACTCATACCACCATAAATCTCTACTCACAGTATCAACTAGGGATGTTAAATATCACTTAATTGAGTAGCTAATGAATTCTTAACTATTCAATAGTTACTGAACTATAATTACTCAACTATTCTATAGTCCCTGGGGGTGGGACCATCAGCCAGCACGCTCTGGCTCCACTCCTGAGGAGCCCCCTGCCACTCTGCAGTGCTGCCTCTGTATCAGAGGCAGTAGCACAGGGTGGTAGTGGCTCCTGTCAGGGTCGGGCAGACTATCCAAACACCCAGAGCCGGGCTGCCTGCCCACCTGCCTCCTAATACACTTTAAATGCAGAGCTGCAGTGAGGGTAGGTTCTGGATCCAGTGCAAGCCAGAACTGAGCCAGGCTGCTGGCCAGTCTGCTAAAAAGTATACTGACAGGGGCAATGTGTGTAGTCTAGAGCATTAGCCATAAGCTTTTGCTAATTGGTTAGCTGACTACACTATTACATCCCTAGTATCAACCAATTCCCAGTTTTTGGGGAATCTATGGCTAAAGCGTAGCGTGTCTTTTGTTGCCCCTCTCCTTGTAACAGCACATTCTCACCCTCTGAGATAGCTAGTTACTCTATATTACTTAAACTGAAAATTCTTCTACAGCTATTGTTTTTATAAACCATTTCCTTTTCAACTCTATTTTCCCCTTATTCTATCAATATATCTAACTGCTATCTAGGAGACTGCCCATTTACAATGATGCCCCATGCTCTCCATGGGCTGTTGTATTTTTGGGAGACCACGGAGACTGGGAATGATCTAAAATTTCCCAGATGGTGAAGCTTTAGCCTGACAAGTGTCTTCAGATAAGCTCTTGACTACAAATACAAATTCCCTCCCCCACCCCCATCAGTATAAGAACTGACACCAAAGCCTTTCAAATCAATAACTATCCTGTATATTTAATGTGTTAATCATTATGTTGTCATAGTGCCTAATTGTAGGCAACTAGAGCCAAGCAAAGTTTTTTGGATCCCCTTTTTACCTGTTTGGCGGTCCAAAGCCTGGGTGAACTGGTTAATCGCAGGGGGCACCTTCAAACGTTTATAGAGGATGGATCTCTGGCGCTGGAGTCTGATGTAGCGGGGCCATTTCACAAAACGTGTTAGGTCACGCTTGGGTTGGATATCCTGTCCTGAAACATAGGGCACAACTCAGATGATCCAAAGACATGCAAGCACCCTATGGAGCTCAGGTAAGAGTGCATCAGCGATCTTGGTGGATATGCATGTCAGCACAATCACTCAGATAGCAAATATTCTTTTACATCATCTGCACACAGTATGAAAAGCTGCTGTTCAAATAATTTAGCAGTCAATACCCTGGGGGAGTGAAGTCTAGTCTCTGTTAAAACCAGAGTTTGAAAATGTTATTCTACCACTACACCCCATCCCTCCTACTCCTACTCCTAAAGCCAGTATTTCTGTCCATAGCTTACCTGAAGTGGCATTTTAGCAAGTGGTGTCTGTGCAGCTAGTATGTCTGAACAGAGTTGTGAAAAATGCCATCAACTTCAAATATTACAAAAGTGTTGGTTACACCTGGGACAAACTTAGTCACATGCCAAGACAAACAACATTACCTATTCAGAGCATTACATCTTGAACAGCAGCTGAAACATCCCAGAGCAACCCAAATGCCCATTTACTCACCAATGCCAAAGTTCTTGGGCCTTTTCTCAAAGAGAGGATTTACAACCTTCTTGGCCTCCTGCTTCTTGACGACAGCAGGGGCAGGTGCTACCTTCTTGCCCTTAGCCTTCTTTCCTTTTGGCTGTAAATGAAAAGAGATGCTAAATGACCTCCATTGTTTGGATATTTGTTAAGTTGAGAGCCTATTAGCATGCAGGGCTTGACCCTACCCTTGCAGTAGCCCTGAGGCCTCAACCCCATCATCTTGATTTTTAAGACAAAGCCTCTGGTAAATGATTGATCTACACAGTAACCCATTTTTATGATCTTACTCTACTGCCAAAAAACCTCTTAGCGCAGGTAGTGTCACCCATCTGGGGTTGTAGCCACTTTGCAATGGGAACAAAAGCCCCCCCCCCCCCCCAAATAAACTGGCACCTCATCCTCTCCTGCAGCACTTGAGCCAGATGTGAATGTTCTTCCTACAAAGCAGCTATTTCACAGGCAGACCCAGGGGGCTGGTTTGGATGCAGGTCCAGCTTCGCCACCCCCCCTTCCCTCCCTAAAGAGCAGCTGCTTTTGAGCCGCCTCATACTAGACAGCGGGTGGGTCCCTGGCTGGGGGCAGCTTTAACCTCAGCCCGATGGGGAGAAAGTGGAGCAGGGGCCGGGTGAGAAAGGAATCACGTTATAGCCACAGCGCCATGGGCCTGCGCAGGGACAGGGACAGGTCCAGGCTCGGCCACCCCGGCCCACCCGTGTCCCGCAGCCGGGAAGCGGACCACCCGAGCGACGCAGGAGGGCGAGGCCCAGGCCAGCTCCGGCTGCCGCACACCCCGAAAGACACCCCCGGCCGGCCCCTCGTGATCCTGTGCGTCCACCCCACCCGGTAACGCCCGGCTACGGCCCCGATTATGGGGTGGATGGCGCCGGATTCAACCCCCCTCCCCCCAGCCCAGCAGCCACTCACCATCTTGGATTGAGGCGGAAAAAGAAAGAGCGAGGCATACTGGGTAACATATGTATGGCGTTAGAAATCCCGCGAGAACGAGGCGACCCTCGCGAGAGATGGTGAGGAAGCGAACTGGAGCGGATTTAAAGGGGCCGTGGTCTATTTTCTCTTAAAGGGGAACTTGCACAGAGTCAGGTGAAGCTGAAACAAGGGACGCAGCTTGTTGCACGCAGCGGCGGGACTCGTGAGACTTTCTTGCGAGGACCCCGTTGCTGGACGTAAATAAGGAGCAGCGCTCTAATTGGGGGGCATTCCAGGGAAGCCCCATTTCCCTTAGGGAATCAACTAGTTTTCCCTTAAAGGTGTATTGGGTACTGCTTAAAGTGGTCGAGAGGGCCCTTCAGATCTATGGGACGAATGGTCACCCACCCTGCCAGTTGTCTCTTGCAAGTGAGTGGGGAAGTATCTGCCACAGGACGAGCCAGGCACGGATGCAAAGCTTAGGAGAGTTTTGCACCTGGTTTCTCCACCCCTGCTCAGCTCTAGTTAAACATGCAGTAACTTTGCAATGGGCCCCGCTGTAAAACTGGGCCAGTTTAGTGCATTGGTGGTGGGCGCCTTGTGCTTAAAAAAAAAAAAAAAAAAAAAAAAAACCACACACACACACCAACACTAACTTTATTTTTTAATCATTAGGGGGTAGCCCTGTTAGTCTGTCCCTGGGGGGAAAAAAAAAAAAAAAAAAAAAAAACCCTAAAAAGGAAGAGTCTAGCAGTACCTTAATGATGGTAACAAAATATGTAGCTGGTATCAGGAGCTTTCCTGGGCACAACTCCAGTCATCTGAAGAAGTGGGTTGTGTCCGCGCGATACCAGCTACATGTTTGGCTCCTCTATAGAGTGCTACCAAACCATTTGGTTTTTTTTGTCTGTTACAGACTAACTCAGCTACCCCCCTTAAAGCTACAGCTACATGTTCGGTTAGTCTTTAAGGTGCTGCTAGATTTTTTTTTTTTTTTTTTTTTTTAAAAGAGTTTTTCCAGTGACAAAGGTTTGGAGACATCCTGCAGTTTCCATTCCACGTGCAGAACCCGCCCTTCAAACACGGGATTGGAGGAGGGGGCGAGGGGGGGGGGGGGAAGGAGGCCTGCAACCATTTGTAGAGTGGGGGGCGCTGGAGTCATGGAACCAAAGTGCAACGCGTGGAGAGAGACTGGACCCCACTTCCAGCCAGGGCAGGCACCCCTACTGCCAGCTCCCGGGGCGAGCGGTGCCTCTTCCAAGAGCAAGGGAGCCAGTCTGCGGCCGGGCCAAGAGGCACAGCCCGGCGCCTCCCTGCAGCTTTAAAGACGCCTCTGCTCCCTCCCCTGCGCTGGAAAGGCGTCTCTAACTGGGGCCAGGATTGGCGTCCTCAGCAGCCAGCCACGCGCGAGGGGAGGGCCGGGCTGGACCGGACCGAGAGAGTCAAGGGGTGATGGGGAGCCGCGGGGGCTGGCTGCATTAAGGCTGAGAGCAGCGGGGCTCCGAGCGGGTGACACCGGGAGGCCGCGCCCGGGGGCTGGCGATGCCCTGTGTCGCCAGGTGAGTAGAGCAGCACGGGGGAGGTTGTAGGGCAGCAGCCTGAAGTGCTACGGGGGGGGGGGGGGGGGGGGAGAGAGTTTGTCTGCAGAAAGGTGTCCCCTCTTGCTCTGCTCAGGGCTGTAAAATTCACAGTCTTACACTACAGCCCTGGAGGCAAACACACACTCACCCCAGCAATCAGGGGAGCCATTGGAGCCTAGAGGCCTTAGCAATACTTTCTCCGAGTCCTTTCCTCCATTCCCAGGGAGCTGGCGTGCCAAGGAAGTTGCCTGAAAATAGCTATTCGTAGGCCTCCCATAACTTCTCCTTGCAGCCCCTGACCGGAACTACTTGCCTGTGCTGATTTGTTTAAGCTGTTGCGGATATTTCAGACTGGAGTGGCTCAGTCCTGTTCTTGTTGGTTATCCAGCTGCAACCCTTCCTGGCTCAAGTAGGGGAGAGCAGACTAGCTTTGTTGGGGTCTCTCTAGCACAATTAGGAGTGTCCCAGGAAGCATGTAGATACGCTGTTTAAACATTGTGACTGGTATTATTAGGATTTAATATTTTGTGGGGTGGGGCTTGTAATTCACTTTCCTCTCTTCCCACCTTTTAGTTACAATATAATTTAGCACAATGTCACAACAGCGAGTCCTGCCTCAGAGTAAAGAAACCCTCCTTCAGTCCTACAACAAGAGACTGAAAGATGACATCAAGTCAATCATGGATAACTTCACAGAGATCATCAAGACTGCTAAGGTGGGTATTTGAGAGAAAGCAAATACCCATTTGGTAGCAGTCACTAAGGCATAAGCATAGGAGTCCATTCCAGAGTAGATGAATGGCTGGAACACCTTTAATCCTAGAGAAAGGAGCAAGTACTTGTACATAACTGGTGATGCTCATGTAGCACTTGCTTTTTAAAAAAAAAAAAAAAAAAAAAAAAACCACCACACCACACAACAACAACAAAAAAAAAAAAAGACACCCCCCCCCCCCCCATAAAGAGAACATTCCCTTAAAGTATATTCTATTCCACAATTAGCTTTAGGCAAGCTATTTGAGAAGTCTCAGTTTCCTGCATCACTTGAACAGAATTCCTCCACTAACATCACATTCAACAACTATATTTCAGAATACTTACCCCATAGGTATACATCCTGGAGATGATTCTTAATAGCCTTCAGCTTGTAGCACCCATCACAGCTGTAGGGTTCCTAACTCTTTGTCCCTACCTAATCACTGCATTTATGTTTCTTCCTTCTTGTATTTATTAACCATTCTTCTAGCATGTAATATATAGCACAGTCCTCAGGACTGTGACCCACCTAGCGCAGTCCCCACCTTCTTACATCAGTTTCCTTATGTAAAACACATGTGGGTGAGGCAAAGTCCAATTAGCCAGTTTGGAAAGGGTAACACATGGCAGATGGAGCTTTCATGAGTGCACTGAACAAAAGAATAGACCTGCTCATCATGCTAATCAGCTGTAGATAATCATAAAATTGCTGCATTTCTGATCTGACTCCTTGTTTTATAATGAACCATTAGAAACTAGCTCTCTGGCTAAAATCTAGAGCAGACATGACTTGAGTGCTGAGAAAAGTGATGCTTGTCTATAATTTTTGAAGTATTTTAGACTCTGTTTAGATAAAAGATACCATAATAATTTAATATTGTAATTTAATCTTCCCATCATTCGGAACCCAGATCCTAATTATTCATTTGAAGGATTAGACCCTAATGTAAAATGGGTTGACATAAACATAGATCCCATAAAATTTGCTCAGAATGATCTTTACACCTTAAAGGCTAGCAGTACCAATCTAGCACACAGGAAAAGGCTCTATTTGAAAATGAACAGTGAGATCTAGGTGGCTCATAGAGATTCAGCAGGTGAAGCTTTCACTTCCTGGAGTCAGATTCTTCATTTATGTATGTCAAGCTTAACCTTAGTCTTTAATGAGGCTTTAATTGCTTTATACTGAGTGAGGGCCAAGTTTGGCCACCTGAGTTCTCAGCAGTTCATTTTAGCAGGTGAACAACAGCAACTTATGCTACTCGCTTTCCCCAAAACAGTCCAATCAAGCAAGTGGGAAGTGCTGGAAAGTCAGTGGTGGGAAGAAATCAAAGAAGACAGTCCAAGGAAAACAGAGAGGCAGACATTGTTCCACACAGCAATTCATTCACATGTGGGAAGAGATGGGAGATCAAAGAAGGGTGCACTCTTAACCCTGGTCCTATCAAAACATCTGCTAGATGGGATCAGGGACACAAGCTCCTTTTATATGTGGTTTGAACTGTGCTTTAAAGCAATACCCTTTTCTGGGCTGCAGGAATATTGGCTGGAGATGCATGGCTTTTTTCTTTTTAATTAATTTTTAGATTGAAGATGAAACCCAAGTCTCTCGAGCGACCCAGAGTGAGCAGGACAACTACGAGATGCACGTCAGAGCTGCCAACATTGTAAGTACAGCTTGTGCGCCAAGCAGGCGTACCACAGAGCAGATCTTGTGCACTTTGGTCTGTTATTAGCATCCACGAGGGGCACTCAGAATGCTGATGTGAACAGCTGCGAGAAGTGTAATCCACACTGAGTGGTTTTCCCCAGTGCAAAGGAAGGGAGTGATTTTTCTGTTTGCTCTGGATTTCTGCTTGGGTCCCAACTTTCGCTTTTAAAGCTGCCCATTTTTAACTGGGAGACCCCTGCCGCAATCCTCCTCCTGGCTTAATGTTGAGACATTCTTTTGCCTGGGGATGGTGACAAAACATAGGGTTTATGCCACTGGTCCCCAACGTGGTGCCTGCGGGTGCCATGGCGCCCGCCGGGGCATTTATGTGCGCCCACCTAGTGACCAGGGCCAGCCTGAGCCATTCTTGTGCCTAGGGGTTGCCAGATGGTTGAAACAAAAATACCAAACACTCCCACTCTGCCAAAAAAAAAAAAAAAAACTGGGAAAAAATTCTGTTGAAGGGGAAAAAAAGGAGGGGAGACCAAAGTTGTTGAGGGGAAAAAAAAAAAAAAGGACTCCGAGGACTTATTAAGCCAAAAAAAAATTAAAATAAAACAGCATTAAAATAGCATGTCCCCTTTAAGTGCAGGGATAGGAACAGGGGAGCAGTTGAGCACTAAGACCCAGGGGAAGCATTGAGAGCATCTAGGTCTTTTGGCCAGCAGCCATTTTGCGCTGGCAGCCTTGGGGAACCAGATAAGCATGGTGGCTGGGGTTGGGGGAAGCCGGGCACTGAGGGTTTGTAGGGTTGCCAGGTGCCTGGCATTTTCGCCTCCTGTCCGGGAAAAAATTCAGAAAATACTGGACATTTTAGGTGTCTGGTATTCTCTGAATTTTTTACCAGACAGGAGCCAAAAATACCGGACTGTCCAAGTGAATACCAGACACCTGGCAACCCTACTTGTGCCCCGGGCACATGGCGCATGTGTGGCTCCCACCCTGGGCGTGCGGCGCCCCGGGCACGCGACGCATGCGGGGTGCCGCCCCCGGGCACCCGGCAGCCCCAAAAGGTTGGGGACCACTGGTTTATGCTACTGATGGCCATACTGGGGCAAAAGAACATCATTGCTCATGCGTATGAGTTGCATCATCCCTGTGGTGTGCATGGGCAACTGTACCATGCTTACGCATTCTTCCTCTGGCACGACAGGCTTTTGGCTAGCGTTTTAGCCAAGTGGCTCTCATGTCACACAGTCTGGTATTGGGAGGGCTTGAGGGAACAGGCCAGCACATCATGTTGCCAGGCTGTAGTAAAGGACCCCAGTCTGTCCCCTATATGCTTAATCTTTTATCCACCTGCAAGGTCCGAGCTGGTGAGTCCCTGATGAAGCTTGTATCCGACCTAAAGCAGTTCTTGATCCTCAATGACTTCCCCTCGGTGAACGAAGCCATTAACCAGCGCAACCAGCAGCTGCGGAGCGTGCAGGACGAGTGTGACAAAAAGCTGATCTCACTGAGGGATGAGATTTCCATTGACCTGTATGAGCTAGAAGAAGAATATTACTCTTCCAGGTACAAATAGGGCCACGGACTCCCCTGTACTAACAAGCCTCCTCCTGTCTCCAGTAGGGATGTTTAAATACGTTTATTTTGGTAAACATGTAACCACTGAAATTTTCAACGGTTACACGTTTCAGCGGGGGGCTGCACTGGAACCCGTGAGCCTAAGGAGCTGGCTTTTAAGCCCGCTCCCTGTGCGTACCAGCTCCCATGGAGCTGCCTGCCTCTTCTCGTGCTGTTCCCTCTGATACAGAGGCAGCAGCGCAAGTGCTGGGAGTCAGCTTAAAAGGGCTGCACGTAACCGTGAAGATTAACCAGTGAGCCGAGGCTCATCGGTTAATTGTTTACACTATCACATCCCTGGTCTCCAGACCTTTTTGAGAAACAGGGTAGGAGAGCAGATAGGCCTCAAGACACAAATCTAAGTGGACATTTCTCCCTTAAGATTCACACCTGTGTTAATTAGCTCAAACTTGTCTTCTACAACTTAAAACAAGCCATCAAGATGCTAAGCAGTCAGGCTAGGATGAGCAGAGCCCCTCACAAGTATCCTAACTACATGATGTGCCTATTCCCTAGACCTCACCATCATTAACTGTCTGGAGTCTGTTTTAAATGAGCTCCAGGGACATCATCAAGTAGCTTAGAATCAACTTTTTTCTGTCTCTAGCAGGGTGAGACAGTTGGTGGATTTTTTTTTTTTTGCAAAACCTACCACTAATCTGGAAAAACTCTGTGCGGTTTTTCCCCTCTCCCTCCCCTCCTGATGTGGCGGTAACTTCCAATGTGGCAAGTTAATGTGATCCAGTAAGTGAAAATGACTGGAAACAGATCTGAAAGGAACTAGTTTGATTGCATGGTCAATGCCTGGGAAGCGCAAAAAGTTAATAGTATAAATGATGAAAAGTAAACTAGTTCTTTAACTTCAAATCAACTGGAACTTTGAAAATCTGGCCATAATTTACTGGTAACACAGGTTTTTTAGAAATAAATGTTAGCCCAACAATGTCCCATTAAAACTGATACTTTAAGAAAAGTTACCTTGCATAGCTGGGAAAAAGAGGAACAATTATGAAAAGGACAGTGAAAGGCCCAGTAAATATGTTGGGAATGAGTGGAAAGGGAATTAAGTAAGATTCCAGAATATTGACTGATCTAAGCAAAAATTCAGGTTTCAGCTCAATCAGAACTTTATTACTTCGTGACTTGGTCATCCACTGCTGTGCTGGCTTTTTGTCTAACGGGTGTGTGAGGTTACGGTGACCCAAATGTGAGCCTGCGGTGTATGTATGTGACATTGTAACCAGACACTCTGGCATGTACACTTGTCATCCTAACGTGGTTAATCTTTGGACTAACGGGTTCTGACCATGCTGGTGGGGTCTCTTTACCTAGCTCTGACACTGCACTAAGCAATCCTTCCTAGCAGAATGACTATCTAAGCAGGAGCAGGTTTTTGTTTTTGTTTTTTTACGGTCTTCCCCACTCCCCTCCCCTTTGCACCAAATCAATCCACTTTTATTTTGTTTCTAATATGAGTGCTCATATGGTGAGAAATCTTGTATAGACTATAGAACTATGCTTTCTTTAACGATGCTCCATGGCCTGTAAGCTATACCTAATGTGTTATCCACTGGCCCTTGAGCACTTACTCCCTTTTCCTTCACGTGCCATTGGCAACAGGTTTTAAAGCAACCTTTATTTCCGCACCAAAGAAATGTTTGTGCGTGTTTAAATAGAAACAAGAAGTGGCTTGTTCAAAGTACTTTTATAACTAGAGTCATAAGGATTTTTTTTAACCAGTTTTACTGTTTGATGTGGAGACACGGGTTTCCATTTTGTACTCAATGACACATGGCTATCGGACATTAATTGTGTTTCAGTGGCTGTAAATGCAGGACTCAGAGTGCACCTGGAGAGGGTGAGATGACTGATTCCAGAGAGCTGAGCTGGGGGTCAGTAGCTGTCAACACCTTGTTGACCAGGCATATAATTTTGTTCTATCATGGCCTGATCCTGCTCTCCCTTACCATGTTGGCAGCTTTGCAGCTGACGTCAATAGGAACAGGACTGTAGGGTTCCACCAACCACCATCCAAATGGCTCTCCCAATCTCTGGTTTCCCTTTGTAGTTTTTCACCATCCCCAATAGCTAGGACATTTAGGGTATGTCTACACAGCAACATTATGTTGAAATAATTTAGTCTGTGTCTACACAGCAGGCAGTTATTTCTAAATACAGGAGGCCCCCGACTTGTGATGCAGTCGGTTCCGGAGGAAGCGTTGCAAGTCGGGGGCGTCATAACTCAAACCGCATTTACAGTGCGCACCATTGTAAATGCGGGCCAAGGACGTAAGTTGGGGGTTTCCGGCCCCTTTCGCACTTACAAAAATGGCTGTTAGTGCGGCAGGTCGGCAGTCGGGCAGTCGCATCTCGGGGGCCTCCTGCACTATCAAGCTGGAGGACTTCTTACTCCGATTCCTGTAACCCTCATTGTACAAGGAGTACGGGAAGTCAGAGGAAATAAGCTACACAACTGAGGTAACTCAATTTGTGTAGCTTATTTCAAGTTATGCCCTGCTGTGTAGATGCACCCTTAGAATTTTCCACCTGAAACGTTGCTTCCTGGCTTCCCTTTGGGTGAGGCTACAGAGTGTTGCCTTCTCTGCACCCCATCTGGAAGCCTGCAGGTGTTCCCTGTGCATTGCTTGTCCAGGCAGAACTCCTGTTAACTTCACTGCTTGCCTGCGAGAGAACGCTAGGATTAGACTCTGTGCTTTGGAGTAGGGATCACCACAAAGGGCATGTTTTCACTAGGGATGTGAAAGAATAACCATTTAAATGGTTATTCGCAGGCTCCCGCCCCACTCCTGGGGAGCCAGCTGCTACCCCACACTGCTAGCTCTGTCAGAGCCAGCAGTGTGGGGGCAGCAGACAGCTCCCTGGGAGCAGGACTTTGGGTGGGAGCCAGTGCTTGTTGGGAGCTGGCTTAAAAGCTAGCTTCTGGGGTGCCGGCTGCTGCCCCACACTGCTGCCTCTGATTCAGAAGAAGCAGCACACGGCGACAGCTGGTGCATGCTAGGAACCGGCTGCTGCCCTGCACTGTGTGTGTGTGTAACCGCTGAGGTTACACGGTTACCCAGTTAACATCGCTAGTTCTCACTCCCGTCACAGTTACGGTTTGCAGGATACTCTTGCCCCTACATACTAGTTACCAGTCTGTATGGGTTTTTGCTAGTAAACATTGATTTTGTAAGAAAATTTGGGAGCCAAGATTCTTTCAAAGCAACCCATGTGCTTTTTGTGTTCTAGGCAGGTGCTGCCTCACATCAATTTAAATGAGAGCAGGGTCAGGCTACCCTAGAACAAAAGGATGTGCCTGGTCCTAAGCAGTGCAAGGAGTTGAGAGTGACTGACCCCCAGCTGAGCTCCCAGTCCCAGTAGTGTGCCCCAGGGGAGCATTTAATCCTGAGCATCAGGCTCCCAACATCTCCTTTGGGGTCACATCCAGCAAATTCTCAGGGTCCTCTTTGCTGTGAGGGACCATAGTAACTGCAAACAGCAGGGTACTGGCTGGAGAGCTGTCATGTAAATGTTGAGGGCTATATAATTGTGGAGGGCAGAGAAGGGGAGTTGCCCACTTCCTTTCCAGAGCTGCATTCCAGCCAGATGCTAGGCTGAAGAATTCCTAGTTGTCCTCCAGGCGAGGTGTGCTGGACACCGTGACCTAGTTCTCTGGAATCCAGTTGTGAGTGGCTGAGACCCGGGGGTAAGGGAAAGGAATAGTTGGTGGATTCAAAACTTGTTAGTCCCAGTCCTGTAGTCTTGCATGCATCGCTCATTTGCAGTCTTGTTTGGCACTGCAGGATGGGGTGCGAAGTCTTCATATGCCAGCAGAGACCTCAGGTGGTGATTATACAAAAGCTCCAGATGCCAGGTGCCCTCTCTCACTTACAAACCCTGTGGGGTGACGACTGGAAAAGAGGTGACTTGGCATTGGGTGAGCTCAGTATTATGGCCAAAACCCAAGTGCTTTAAATCCCTACAGAAGGTGCTTATTCCCCAAAGAAGTTGTCCGTACACTCCAGCTTGCCTTATGCATTCCTGGTCTCCCCGCTCCCATTCCTCCGAGAGCATGGCTTGGTGACTGGAGAGAGGGTTTAAAGTTCCACCTGTTAGAAGCATCTCCTCAGTTCAAAGTATTTAGTCTCCTTTTCTATATATTTTTACCCTTTAAAATATATCCCATAAATCTCTATTTGAGTCTATTGATTGTAAATAAAACAGAAACAAGAAAACCACTGGTCCCCTTGGGTTTGTTTTTATTTTGAACACAAGCTGTTTCCTGTTCCCGCACTCACTTCAGTCTCTGGGTGTCTCTTGCATGGGCAGCTCCTTCCTCTCTTCCAGCATTTTTTCCCTCTGTTTTTAGTTTCGGTATAAAGCCCTGCCACTGTGCATGTACCTCAGACTTCAGAGCAGGACCCAGGGCAAGAGTTAGTCACTAGCTTAGGGACACAGGATTTGCCATAACTAGGTGCACCAGTAGAGTGAACAACTTTGTCCCCTGCCTTGATCAAACCCCTCCATCACCTGGTTGTTGTTTTTTTTTTCTTCAGAAGAGCTGAGCACACACAATTGCTGTTGAAGTTAATGGGATCTGCAGGTGCTCAGCATCTCTGAAAATCTGGCCAAAGACAGAGCAGGGGAAGGCATACATCTCCCATACATTTTTGCCAGTTTTGTTAAGGCTGGAGATGGGTGAGGGGAAGGATTTTTTTTCTTTCTCCCCGGCCCTACAATAATTAGCTTAACCCTGCAGCATGACAATCAATTGTCTTTTTTGTTGTTGACACAACTTTTTTGGATGTTCTTCATAACTTTAGATTAGTGGAGAAGATGATAGAGGCTTTGTTTTTTGGCTTTAGCAAAAAGAATGGAATTATGACCAACTCAGACCTCCAGACAATTCAGTGACACAACCTGGTAATGCTCCTTGAAAGAACTTCAAGTACTTTGGGGGGGCTTTTGATCTGGGTTTTTTTTGCCCCCTGGTAAACCAAGAATCACCTTGTCCCTAAACATTTACAGCCTAAACTTTTGAAAGTGGCTGCTGGCTTTTAGCTCTGAGACCTGAGTTGGAGATGTGCAGAGGACTCGCAGCTCCTGTCAGTAGCGAGCACTCAGCTTTTCTGAAATTCAGGGTCCTGTGGCTTAAATTGGGCACCCAAAATCGCAAGTGAAATTGGGCCAAAAGGTCTGATTTTCCTCTCAATTGGTTTCTGACCAATGAAATTGCCCTGATGAAATCCTGCCACTACTTAAGTGAGTGGGCGTTTTGCCATTGACGTTAATGGGGCTGCGATTTTGCCCCCGCTGTCTTTCCTTTGACTTGAATGCAAATTAGTGGGCCCCCATATCAGTTTCAGACTGGAGTCACACCACTTGCTTCAACAAAAGGACCTCTGATCCTCCCAAGGCTAGTGAACCCTGTTAGGGCACATCAGTGTCTTGAGACTCATGATAAAGTTATAGCCCACAATCATTATGTCCATGGACGCTTTTGCCATTTTCTTAACGCTTTGCTTCTGTCTTGCTTTCTCCCCTCCTTTCCCCCCCTCCCCCCCTCTGATTGCACCCGCTGTCTCTCCTTACTGGGGTGGCTTGTTCTGGAAAGCTACAGTCTGTGTGACACCAATGATCTTCCTCTGTGCGAAGCCTACTGGAGAGAAGACCCTGCTGTGCTTTCCCCCGAAGATCTCTCCATGCCTCTGTCTGCTGCCCTGGCAGAGCAGATCACTGCTGCCCCTCAGGGCTCCACCCCATCGCACCCTCACATGAACGGGCACGGGGCAGGCCCCTCGGAGCACTCCTGAAGAGGACGCTGTGCCAGCTGAACACGTTCAGAGCAGTGGTGCTGAGCTGTTGGAGTCTTCCCCGCTGCTGGAGTAAGCCATCCCTCTTCCACTGCCAGGAGAACGTCCTGTCCTTGTGTTTGCAGGTCACCTGCTGCTTGTTCACTGGGTATCAGCAGTGACCTCACCTCTTGAGCCACGCCTGTGAAAGTGTTTCCTTAGGGCTGTAGTAGAAAGTAATGGGCCAATAGGAAATTGACTGCTGTAGCCACTAGGAGCTAGAATGTGTCTTATTTTAGTGCATGATGGCGACATGTAGGAGCCTGGAGTTGTCCATACAAATCCTGGGTCGGGAGCTTGTTACGGTGCTGTGCGTGAATCTAGTGTATTACGGTTCTGAATAGGAAATTTGGGCCAAGGTTTTGGGTGGTTTGTGGGTTTTTTAGTATTTATTTCTTCCTAAGACTCAAGATAATTAACATTTAGGTGCTTCCTATATCAGTATTCCCAGGCTCGTCCTCTTCTGGGGTGCCACTAGAATGACCGTGACTGTAGTTTGAAAGAATAATCATCTCATTGTTTGTAGACAGCACTCTTCACCTTCAAGGTGCTTTGCAAACTTAGATCATTGTGCTCAGAAACTACTGAGATGGGAGAGCCAAAACAACATGGACTCCCCGCCGCACATTTGCCACAGACATAAAAGCTATTCTTTTTGAAGTGCCAGGGAAACTGAGGCAGCAGTGCAGTGACTTGCCCAAGGCTACAGATGGAGGCAATGTCAAAGCCAGGATTAGAATTAAGGAATTCTGACTTCCAATTGGTTGCTCAGACTACTTTTTTTTTTTCAAATGATCGATGAAGCTGCTATGAAATTAGTTTTAAGGGCACTGATGAGTACCGTTTTAATCAAAAGCAGTGTGGAAAGTGGTGGTTGGATGGGTGCTTGTGGGTAAGAAGCTCTTTGCCTCCTCTTAACTAGGAAACCATTCTGTGCAGGTTCCAAGAGCCATTTCTGGTGCCTCAGCCATAGCTAGCCAGCTGCACCTGGGTACTCAACTTGCACTGTCCTTAGTAGAGCTCTGTGTAGCTATTACCTCACCCACCTTCTTCCTCATATCCTGGGACCAGCATGGCTACAGCACCAGTGCAAACAGCTTCCTCCTTTTAGTCACTTAAGCTAACTCTAATTGTATAATTTGAAAGAAAGTATTTGAAAGGGGATGTCACTATTGCAGATCAGTGTCTAACCATTGCAGAACTAGTGGTGCGCCAAGAATGCCAAGAAGTCCCTTGTCAGTATTCTACTGTACCTTCACATTTGTCTGTGGGGTTGTTTTCTCTTCCATTTATTTGAATAAAACTAACTTTGTTTTGTATAATTTTTAAAGTGTGTTTGCAGCTGCAAGGGAGAGGTGACATGAGAATTTTAAGTGTTCATTTGTAGTGGACAGAGCATTTCCCAAAATGTTCAGAGCAAAACCCCACTCCAGCTCCTATTCCAGCTGACACTGATGTGGGGCTATGCAGAAGAGTTTCTGAAATGTGTAAAGTGAAATCCATGGGGTTCATGCGGTGAGTTACCCCAGAGCTTTCTCAAACTTTGCTATGCTTTCTCCCCTACATCACAGGCCAGATGAGATTTCGGACCAAGTTAGGTAACCCAAATCCCACTGAAAAAGCACCCATAAATCCTAACACGCTTGGGCCCTACCAAAAATCCTGACCTAAAAGATCACTGCCCCAAACAATACCTGGGGAGACAGTTTCCCTGCACCAACCTCAGATACTACTGGTTCTGTTCATTCCCTTTGGGGAACCTGGTATTAGCCTCTGTCAAAAGACAGGAAAGCTTTGGTCTGACTTAGTATGGCCGTTATGTTCTTATGCTCTGAATATGAGTTCTGCTTTAGTGCCATGAATCCAATGAAAATGTCAAATAAGACGACCATAGCCTTTGCTGAGTGGGAGAGTAACTTGTGTTCTAACAAGATTTTTATTTTACTTTTAAAAACCAGTAAAGCACGATTGCAGGTGCTACCCTAATATGTCCTTATCAGAAAATCCTTTTCTCTCTCCCTTCCTCGCAAGGACAAATACTATTCTGGATGCAGTTCTGCAATCTTTACTTAACCCTAATGTTTCACTGCCATTAACCGGTGTTCACCACAAATATGAGTACAGGAGGAGTGAGATTTATAGCTTGGGGAAGCAAACCTATATATAGAAATACTCTTGTGTATATATAATGCTTAATCAACAGAGCCCATTGTAGTGTTTGTGGTACTTTAGTAATAAAAAATAAACATGTTATGGTAGCTTGTATAAGGTGCATTAGATCATCTGTAAACTATAGGTGCACTTGCTTGATAGACATAGCAGGATTCTCTACTGCTTTGCTACAAAGCATTTTTAGCAGAGATTCTGTAACACTGACAGGGTCAATCAGGGACCTCATGAGCTAATAGCCAGCTGGCTGCTAGCTAAGGCTGTAGAGCAGACTCATTGTTCTGTCAGTGGTCTCAGTGCCCCCAGGTGGAAGAGTACACTACACCCAGCAAGTGCTTGGGTTACAGTTTCACAATACATAGTGGTTTTTTTTCCTCAAAGCCCAGGTTACTGAAGTCACATGATTTCATGAGGCACTCCAGTATTTTAGAGTAAATAACTCCCAGGGAAGTTTAAACAAGATTAGGGGTAAGGTTGTGTGGGCCTTACACTTGTATAATTACATCCTGCCTCCCTAAAATTCCTTGTTTGAATTCACTGCCTGGCCTAACTAGAGGATGACCAATGGGCAAATCTAAAAAATTGGGACACATTTTTTTTCATAGGGGGCAGATATAGCTGCATCTATTGGATACCCCAACAATATTAGGACTTCTGGTCACTCACCCTAACTGCTATTTTGTGTAATAAACTTCAGTGTTGGCTTTTCCCTCCTGGAAGTGGCAGGATTGTGGTAGCTGAACGGGCCACAAAGTTTTGAGAGCCTCAGAAATAAACAAGCAATAGCCTCAGTATGGACATAATCCTGGAATGAACATTACTTTATTCTAGGAATAGTTACTCCACTGTCAAAGCAGAATAATAATTATGGGATAAGAGTGATTTTTGTTCAGGATTGCAGTCTGCACAGGAGGCGCTCCTCAGGAATAGCTATGCCAGCTAATTTCAGTTTGTAGACAACATGGCAGAGATCTAAGCATAACCCCCCTCTGAAATCCCTGGAAGGAGCCCGTAGGCACAAGCCCGGCCTTCCCCCAGGCCCCCCACACACAGTCTGGTGCAGCCGCGGGGCGATTGGCAGCAAAACTTTTTAATGTGCAGGTAGCTGCGCCGGAAGGGAGAGTTCCTGGGGATGTGCAAATGCAGCCTCAATGGGGGGGGGGGAGGAAGAGTGCACGCGGAAGGAAGGCTGGGGGGGGCAGCTGGAGGACCCCATCCACGGCTTCCTCTGCACCGGCTGCCCTGCAGCCCGCTACGCGCGCGGCGCCAGTACGAACGGGCGCGTGCTCCAGGGCAGGCAGCGGGGCGCGCGCAGCCCTTCCTCCTCGGGCCCCGCCCCTCGCTTTCTCGGCCAATGTGGAGCGAGGCTGGCTCGGCGTTCGGCTAGCGCTGTCTGCCTGGCCATGCGGGGCCCCGGCTGCCGGAGCGTGGGTGAGGCAGCGGCCGGGAGGGCCCGGGCCGTCTTCCCATTGCTCCCCCCCCCATAGCCCCTCTCCTCGTAACCCACCCCCCATGTCCCCATTGCCCCTCCCCCCCCACGGGACCCCCATGCCCCCCCCCTTGCTGAAACCCATCCCATTGCACTTTCTTCCCTGTGCTTCTCTAGTGGGTGCCCTCCCTGCTGTAACACACCCATCCCCTGTGCCCCCACTGCACCTTCCTTCCTGTTTCCCACGTGTCGCCTCCATTGCTCCTTCCTCCTCACTGACCCCCACCTAACCCCTGTGCCCCCTCTTGTGCACCTTCCTCCCCATTGCCCCCCCCCCCTTTTCTGTGCAGCTCTTTCCTCCAGTTCTCCTCCATTGCCCCCCATGCAGTTGTAAACTTGCTACTTGTTACAGTTCTGTTTTTTGCATTAAATGTGCCCTAGCCTTCATAACAAGGACAGGAGATGGATGGCAGGAGATAAATCACTTGATCATTGTCTTCTGTTCTCCTTCTCTGGGGCACCTGGCATTGGCCACCGTCGGCAGATGGGATGCTGGGCTCGATGGACCTTTGGTCTGACCCAGTATGGCCATTCTTATGTTCTTACGTTCTTATGTTAAATGAAGCCCTTTTGTTACGCTCTCATGAACCAGCTTTTATTTCCATATCAAGGTAAGAAGGTGGATGTCGCAGCCCTCTGAAGACCCGGAGTGCTGGTGAGCCACTCAGACGCTAAGCGAGGCAGCCCCGCTCCAAAGGAGGAACACTTGTGTGCTGAGCACATCATTTCTTGAATTGAGCCTCTCTTCTGGGGTGTGACTGTAGATTCTCAGTCTGTATTTTAGTGGTGTTGCCAAGTGACCTTGAGTGGACATGGCTAGTCTGGCCATCAAAGACTCATACCTACAGAGTTTAGCTCAGAAGATTTGTGTGCAGCAGGTCCAGGAGCCATGGAAAAGAAAACTTGGTATTATTTCTATTTGTTCTAAGCAATGAGACTCCTTTTTTTTTATGCTAATTTCTGAGCTCTAGAAACCCTGGTTTCTTGGTAGGGTTAGCACACCGTTTGGTCTGGTCTGTATGATTTGGTAGGTAAAAGTCAAACCATACTGTCATGTGGGCCCTGATCCTGCAAACATTTAAATGTGTGTTAATATTACCTAATTAGCCCCCTTGATAGCTGTGCATCGTTAATTATACATGGGTTTAAATAGTTGCTGGACTGGGGACAACATTGGACATAGCTAGGCTGTAGCTGGGTTCTTCTAACCAATGTTCCCTCTAATCTTTTCCATCCACGTGTGGAATAATTTTATTGGTAGTGTGCATTCTAGCGGATGCACACTACCAATAGAAAGACAAAAACTAGCTGTGGGTGCTCTGCAAATCAGTTGGGTGGCATTTGAATCTCTTCTGAATGACTGTTTACAGGGAACTCTGCTCTAATATATCTGTCATTTTCAACAAGACCTAAATCCCATAACTGAACAGAGGCTTATGTTAGCGTTAAAATGCAGCATGTTGAATGGGCTGCTAATGTATTTGTTTGGTGAGGACAACAGTGAAGAGAGAGCTGTGCTGTGACTTTGTAAACCTTTCCTGTGCCTTTTAGCTTCCAAGCGAGCTCGGGCTGGAGATGCAAGCAGCCAGCCGAAGAAAAAGAAGAGAAGGAAACCCAGAAAGCAAGCTGAGAAGGCAAATGCCCCTCCAGCTAAGCAGGCAGTCCCCAATACCAGCAAATCTGCTAAGCAGACAGCCTCTAATCTTAACTCATCTACTCCAGCCGAACAAACAGCACCCAGGAACAGATCCACTCCAGCTAAAACAGCAATGAGCAAAAGTGAGAAAGGAAGTACAGGTGAGAGGGCCTGTATGGTGAGTTCACGGGGCTAACTCAGTCTGAATTGAGCCTTGACTTTTTTCCTTCCCTATGCTAACAAACTGGGAATGGGAAGAATGTTCAGTCTCCAAGCATGAGTATTGAGCTTTGCTAAAATCAGACTGCAAACTGGGTGTGAGGCTCACAATAAGCAAGTTGTATTGTTGCAGCTGGATATGTTTCCTAGAGAGGTGCAAAGGAAAGCTGTCTGTAACTGCATGGGGTGGGGGGAATGGACTCGGTTGACTCAGATCTAATCAGAGGTAAAAGTAAGTGGTCCAAAATGCTCTGGCAGGGAAATAAGGGGAGTTACTTGGCAGGGACCAAGGTTGCAATAAGACAGTACCTGTAAGAAATTTTAAGTTAGTTTCACCGCTGGATCTAATCTAATTTTGCAGGAGCTTTTTGTAAATCTTAACACGTTTCCATGAATTTCTAAAAATCTGAATTACAGTGCAAACAAGTCACCTTAAACTAATACACACTCAGGCAGCAAGCCCTGCAACAAATTGCCAAAGTACCTGAAAGTTTGTAGGACTCTAGATAAAATGGAAACCAATTAACTCATTTTTCATTTTCCCATTTGGGAGAAATGAAACGTGGTTTGTGTGTTGTACATCAGGATGATTTAATGGACTAAACCGCTAGTGTGGAATGACTAGATTCCCTGGAATCATGCTTTTGATCTTAGCCCTGGTCTACATTAGGGAGTTATTTCGAAGTAACCCCTTATTTCGAAATGAGCTGAGCATTCATGCTACCAAGCCTGTTATTTCAAAATAAGGGGCTGGTTATTTTGAAATAATCCCAGCTTTGTCATTTTGAGTTCTGTGGGGATCTTCTAGAACAACGGCTCCCAACCTCCAGTCCGGGGTCTGCTGCCGAGCCGCGGCGGCTGTCAGAGCTCGCGGCGGCTGTTCCTGGCTGCTCAGCTCTGGCAGCCATGGTGGCAGTAGGAGGAGGCGGAGCAAGAGGTGCCTCCCTCCCTCCTCCCCACTCCGTACTTGG
The DNA here is from genome assembly GCA_032595735.1 of Pelochelys cantorii. Taxonomy (NCBI): domain Eukaryota; kingdom Metazoa; phylum Chordata; order Testudines; family Trionychidae; genus Pelochelys; species Pelochelys cantorii. The sequence goes on from CM064347.1 coordinate 11,188,013, forward strand.
GGAGACATGCTTGGGGAGGGAGGAGGCATGAAGAAGGAGGGAGGCGCATGCCACCAATGGCCACTCCCTCTGCCTGTGCAGCCACTTTTGCCAGCGGTGGCAGAGCAGCAAGAGGTGCTTCCCCACGGCTCCGTGCTTCCCCCACTCCCTCCCCCCCATGCAGCTGCTTTTGCTCCCTCTCCCCCCCCCCACTCCCCGGATAATGGCAGCCAGCCGGGTCTCCATGCTCCTCCCTCCACCCATAGGGATGTGAGATGTGCTTGGAGAGGGAGGGGTGCGAAGGAGGAGGGCTGCTCTCCCTGTCTACACGGCAGTAACAGCCATGCTCCCTAGAGGGGGCAGCCTTGCTCTGGGGGGTTTGATGGGGGCAAAGGGGAAATGGGTGAGGGCATGGTGGGGTCACAGGGCAAGAGGGTGTTAGTTAGCATGCACTGTAGGGGTCAAAGGGCATGGGATATAGGAGTGGGGGTTAGGGTGCTAGGCAACAGGGAGCAAGAGGCTGAGCAAACTGGCAACATTTTATTTGCATATTCATTATTTGCATAATAAATATGCAAATAAAATGTTACCGGTCTGCCAAGCGTTTGTGAATGGGTTTGCCAGTCTGCAGCATAAAAAAGGTTGGGAACCACTTTTCCGGAAGAAATCTTAAAAAACCCAAAACCATGAAGTTTCTTTCCTCATGGAGCAGATAATTAGCCTAAATTTTCCTTTTCCACAATCCTTTGTAGCGTGTACAGTATAATTGATGCCTTTCCATGGTACAAAACCTTTAGAAATCCTTCAGGAAAATATAACATTTTACTCATTAGACATCTTATAGAAGCAAAGTTTGTGTGCGCACCGGTGAGACCCAGATTGACAATGTTGTTAGGAGGGGGGTTCTGTAAATCCCTAAATCGTCGCTTTTCAGACTCTTCTTATTGTGGAACACTTTGTCAACTAGAAATGCTGGCATGACTGACACTTCTGCCAGTCCCCTGCCTGCTCTGCTGGGACTGGATTGCTGGTCCCCTGAAAAAGTGATTTTCACATGCATGGTAAAAGAGAGAGGCTGAAAATTAAACTCACTTTAGTTTGATTGCTGTGGCTCGTTTGGTTCTTTATTTCCACTGCCTGGGACTATGACTCATTTACAGGCACCCTGGAATCTGCCCCACCTGCTTCCAGTCCCTTGCACAGTTTGACAGGCTACCCACATGTATTGAGGAGCGTGAGTACATCTGCACTACAGCTGCACAGCTATGGTGCAGCCACTGTCAAGCTGTAGCGTAGGTGATGTAGTTAATCCACCTCTCTGAGAGGTGGGAGGTAGGTGGATGGAAGAATCCTTCAGCTGACCTAGCTGCATCTACAGCAAGGGTGGGGAACCTCAGGGCCAGATGCAGGCCCCGGCTTGTCTGGATCCGGCCCCTGAGGCTCAGCATTGGAGAGCCCGCACTGGTGCTCCCCTCCTTCCCCCAGCCAACCACCCACAGGGCTGGAGCACACAAAATCTACTAGCCTTGCCCCCCCAGGCTCTGGTGTGTGAGGGGAATGTGGGGAGTGTCTTTCTCCTTCTCAATCAGGGGCGTCTCACTTTGCATCTCACTTGTGCGTGGCCCCGACTGATTTTTCTGGGGGTCAGTGGCCCTGACCCAAAAATGGTTCCCCACCCCAGTCTACCATGAGGGTTAGTGTAAAATTTTTTCACAGCTCTGAGCAACATGGCTAGGTCAGTCTAATGTTTAGGTGTAAAGTGGGCCTGCGTTTGAAAATGCACATTTCACACAAATAGAAAGGAGAGTCTTCATAATAATTTCTCCTCCTCCCCGCCCCCCGTAGTCTTCAGTGAAAAGGCTTTTGTCTGGATTTAGACATGACCCAGTAGCGTTTGCAAGTGTGATAGCTCAGAGCTGCACTGAGTGCATGAGAGAGAAACTGACCAGCTACCGGACGGTGTTAAAATATTCTTCCAGGCTCAATCACTTTGAGTAGCGTGAGGGATGGAGGAGAGGGAATTCTAAAGAAATGTTCCTTTCTGAGGACAGTGTCTTGCATTTCCTTCCTGGGTCCCTCTGGAAACTGTCAAAGATCTTTCCTGTGTAGCTAGTGGCTTGTTCAAAATGAATTACTTCATTCTCCCACTCTCCTTACCAGGTGGAAAAAGCAATCCTGGTTCGTTTTCTGCTGTGAATCTCTTGCGCCAGAAGTTGCATGAGAAGATGCAAGAAGTCTCTGGTCAGGTAAAGGCGTTAGCCACTCATTGGATAGATTGGTTGGTCATTTTCTTCCCCCCTGCATTTCAGCTTGTTGCTGAGAGACATGTGGACTGGGTGGCCACTCTGAAATATCCAGAGCTTGCAAAGTGACCCATGAAGGGAATTCATTCTCCTTGGAGATGATGTTTTTGGGGTTGTCTCAGGGGAGCACTCCTGTTGAGGTTACTCGGGATTCTGTGCAGGAGGTGAGGGTAGCATATGGCCCAGAGTGACAAGGGAAACTAGACAGCCAGTTGATGCACTCCAGTCTTGGAGGAGAACATTGAATCATAGAATTGTAGAACTGGAAGGGACCTCAAGAGATCATCAAGTCCAATCCCCTGCCCTCACGGCAGGACCCAAGTGCAGGAGGGGCACATTGGTGGGACTCTCAGGAGAGGAGAAACAGCTCCAGAATCAAGTTTTGAGGAAATCCCAACCTTTGTGGACTCCACATAGCCTGAGACAAGGGACAATAAGGGAGAAGTTCATGCAGGTATGCATGAAGGATGGAGGTTCAGAGATTCCCAGAAGGCTGAGACCTGGCAGGATTTGGGATGCACAGCTGGGAATTGGAGTGCTGGGTACTCAGCACCTCTGAAAGTCAGACCCATAACTCCTAACCATAGATTGTCTCAGGATAGATGGTAAATGTTTATGGTTGTCATGAGAAATGTAAATCCAGGGAGCTGTGGTTATCTCAGCTGTAATTCTGCACAGTGCCTTCACAGCTTTTCTTGCCTTCTGGCCTTTCCCACAGAGGGGTGCTAAAGAGCTATCACCAGCGGTGCTGGAGAAGAGACGCCGACGGAAGTATGAGAAGGAGAGAAAGAAGCGCCGAAGAAAGGAGCTGAAGATGAAGGAGAAAATGGAGGAGGTAGCAGCTCAGGAGGCAGCTACAGCTGTGGAGCCGCAGCAAGCGGAGGAGAGCAAGGATGGGATCCTCTTCAACCAGGTCAAAGTCTGCGAGGAGGAGGAACTGAGCCAGACAGAGAGGAGAAGAGAGAAGAGGAAGAGAGTGAAAGGCAACCTCACTCCTCTGACGGGCAAGAACTACAAGCAACTGCTGAGCAGGCTGGAAGCCAGGAAGAGCAAACTGGAGGAGCTGAAAGACAAGGACCAGAAGAAAGCCCAGGAGCTGGAAAATAAGATGAAATGGACCAACGTCCTTTACAAGGCTGAAGGCGTGAAGATCCGCGATGATGAGGACCGTTTGAAGGCGGCCCTGAAGCGCAAGGAGAAGCGCAAAGCCCAGCGCCAGAAGCAGTGGGAGAGGCGGACGGAGCACGTGGTAGAGAAGATGCAGCAGCGGCAGGACAAGCGGCGCAAGAACATCCAGAAGAAGAAGTTGGCCAAGGTGGAGCACAGGAAGGACAAGGCCCGGAAGAAGGGCCGCATCCTGCCAGAGGACTTGGAGAAGGCTGGCATGAAGTGAGCCTTGGGCCACCAGTGTTGGTGGCCTGGAAATGGACTCTCAGCCTGTGCTTACAGAGCTTGTTGTGGCTTCTATTAATAAACTGTTTTACAAAACAGCTCTGATACCCACACCTGGTGCTGTTTATCCTCTAACCGCCCATGCCCAGGTTTAGGCACCTACAGATGTGTGGCCTGATTCCCAGGGGTGCTGAGCATTGGGCAAGGGTTGGCTGTGTGTGCCTCTGAAAATCCTAGCAGTACTGGTGAGTGTGCTGGCTTGGAAGTCCCTCTGAAACACATTTGTCACTTGGATGGGTCATTGAGTCCTTTGTTCAGAGCTTCATTTGTAGAAAGGTTACTCCAGAGGTAAGATGCAGTACAGAAGATAAGATGGAGATGATGCAGCTGCCTTTTCTATTCCTTTTGCCAAGTAGCTTGTACTTCCTTTGTCCCAAACACAAGCTGCCCACCCACCGTAAGAGTTCTGCCATAGGCCTGACCTTACGTGCCTTGCTGAGTTATAAGGAGTACCCTTTATACTGACCCCTCAATGGGTCAGCTGAATAGCTGATGTGCCATCATGTATATTTCCAAACTTGGGTGCCACCAGCAGCATAGCACAGGTTGTGTAATCCGGAGATGCATATGTGTCCCTAACCCAAAATACAAAGGGGATACAGCCATATAAATGTGATATTTTTTTTGTCAGTTTACAACATTTGTGCATCTATCTTACAGGGCTTATCTGGCATAACTCACTGACATTCTATACTATTGATACTCCTAATACCCTGAAGCGCAGAGCTCGGCATGGATACAAAATTGGTATCTGCGTCTGCAAAATGATCTGTGCATATGGAGAGCTGCAGATTTGCAGGCTTCTAGATTAAAAATCTGCATCTGCAAATGTGAGCTGCTGTGATTCACATCTGTGGACATAAAGTGGCTATCTGGATTTGCAAGGCTCCTACTGAAGGTGTTTCCCAAATTCCATACAGCATCTTGGCTCAGCCTCCTTAATACCTTCCATGGGAGGAGATATGGATCAATGTTTACAACATGCTTCCTATTAGCAGGGCTCGCCAAGCAGCCACGGGCGAGTAGATTACAGTAACTGTCGAGCCCTGCCTATTACTACCCAGCTTGAAGGTGCTGATAATCCAACCAGCAGAACAAATTCAGAGATTAATCTTGGTTATGTGCCACCTCATGCATATTGTGCATACACTGCAGGCACGTCTAGACTACGTGTGGCTTCCAAAAAGATATGCAAATTTGGCTCAGATTTGCATATCTTTCTTTTTTTTTTTTTCCTGGAAGAGGCTTTTCCTATATTTGGCCCATCTATACGAACTCCTCTTTCGAAAGCTCCCTGTAAACCTTTTAGGAGTAATAAGGGGGCTTTCGAAAGAGGTTTTTTCCGATATTTGGCCCCATGTAGATGGGTCAAATATCAGAAAATCCTCTTCCAGGGGAAAAAACTGGAAGATATGCAAATTTGAGCTGAATTTGCATATCTTCTTTCGGAAGCTGTGCATAGTCTAGATGTGCTGTAAGACGTCTTCCCCACCCACTCCTGTCTTTCTCCCTTTATTCATCAGCTGCAGATCTCCACAGAAATCCATTCCGATGTTTCCGGTTCTGAGATTGTGCTGAAATTCAGTTTTGATTTCCCCCCTTTTCTCTGCAGTGCCAAAAGGAGCCCTTGATTTTTGCTTTTGAGCCCATTGCAATTTGTGAACTAAAGGGCAAGGAAGACACTAAATGAATAGTGCCATGCTCTTCAAGAGCATAGCAGACTTCTGCATGGCAGACTTCTCCCTGGCAGCCACAGATCTCTCAGCTGAAGCACAGGTTCTCCATATGTCAGTGCAGACGCGCCATTCTATTTCTCCTGTTCCAGCACAAATCCATTTTTCATAAACAAAATGAGCAGAACTTCCATGGTGGTTTGCCATGATTTGGGATCTGCCTGTTAACTAAGGAGGTTAAAATGTGTTTATTTTTGTGAACATGTAACTGCTGAAATTTTCTGCAGTTACACGTTTACATGCAGCTGGGAAAAGCCAGCTCTCCACCAGCACTGGCTCCTCCCTCTCATACAGAGGCAGCTGCATGGGGGGAGGAGGGGAGGCTGTATGTGTTACCATGAGAGTTAACTAATGAGCCCATCCCTACTGTAAACCTGATTTTTATGGACTAATTTATTATAGCTTCACCAATTATGTGACCAGAAAATACACAGGTTCTTGTTCCCAAATCGGGCGACAGAATTAGAGAACATAGAGAGTCCACTACTTTGTACACGCATTCCATGCCCGGCTCTACGCCGGCGAGCCGGGCTTCTTGCCCATTTAAAGTTTGAGAAGAGATTGAGATCATTTTGGCCCCAAGACCTCTAATCATACTTTGCACTTTGTACAGGCACTCGCATGTGGCAAAGACATTCATGCTGAGGACAAAGCCAGATTTTAGAGATTTTATTACAACAAAGGAAAGAACGATCAGTGCTCCAAACCACAGGGCTACAAAGAAATAGCACAATTCTGTAGATATCATCTGTTTACCAGACTACTTAAACTCATGTACTCGCACCTCTCCCCCCCGGGGCACCTGGGAGTGGGAGACAAAGGCCCAGCCTCCTCTGATGGTCCCACTTCCTCAATCCTGAGTTGCTGGGGAGCAGTGTTGGGTGTTAAGTAGCCAAGCCATATTGCAAAGCTGAGCTGAAAGCCAAAACATGCTGGTTTTATAAAGAACTGGATGGAATGCTGGGTGGGGACTAAGGATGTTAGATATCGGTTAATTAAGCAGTCGAGTAACTACATGAATTCTTGTTGGTTATTTGACTGTTCTATGGTTCCTGGGGGCGGGGCCAGCAGCCAGCACGCTCCAGCCTCCCTCCCAGGGAGCCCCCTGCCACTTCACACTGCTGCCTCTCTATTAGGCAGGCAGCACCAACGGGGAAGCGGGGGGGAACCAGCTTTTTAGATACAGAGGCCGCAAGGGAGGGGAAATGTGTGTAGTCGACAAGAAAACGATGTTTGTGAGGCTGTGGAAGAGACGCCACGTGTTGAAGCAATGGAAGGCATGCAGGGTACATTGGTGTGCAGGCAGGTGGGGTTCGGGGCTAAGTAGCGGGCAGCCATGTGGGGCTGGATAGAGACTGTGCCTCGGCAAGTAGTTGCTGTGCAGGTGGTGACCATCGGTGGCCACGTGGGGTGGTAAGTTGCTCTGTGCAGTTCGGAAGGGGACACCGCAGTATGGGATGACCAGAGGCTGGACTTCACTCCCTGGGTCTGTTCTGGCCAAACAGCATCGATGCATGCAGGGATAGCAATAGAATCTTCCTGGGAAATGGTGTTGAAGATTCCAGGCCTGGTGTTGGAGGTTCCATGGTAGGGCTGCCTTTGCCCCACCCCTGTGGTACCAGGCATCAAACCAGCCCTCACTGTGTGCTGCCAAAATCAAGACAACACACAGTTTGGCTGGATAAGGACTGGGGACCCCCCCCCACCCCTCACTTGCCTCCAAAAGCTCAGCCCGGGTTTGCTTCTTAACTTTCCCCATGGATATGTCAGCAAGAGTGCAGCCTGCAAACAAGCGTAGAATTACCAGAAATTGTTGGTGCCTTTCTCTTGCTCTCGGGGGGGGGGGGGGGGACAAGATGGGGTTCATGTCTGGCTACAAGGGGAAGGGGGAAAAATAGGGAGAAGGAGTGAGAGAGGAAGGGGCTTGTGCTGAGGGGAGGGGAGGGGGGCAGGTCAGGAGAAGAAAGGGGAAGGCACCAAGGGACAGGGTGGAGACACAAATGCCAGGGGGCCAAGTGGAGACAATGAGGAAAAGGGCAGGAGGGGAGGTGTCAGTGGGAGGGGGGACAGGGTGATGCTGCGAGAGGAGAGGGTAAGGGTATTGGGAGCTAGAGGGGAAGGTACTGGGAGAAGGCTTGAAAGAAGGGGTGGGCATGAGAAAGGTGGGGATGGAGCAAGTCATGTGTGAGGGCACAGAGGGGCATGAGGGGACTGGGGGCAGAGGGTGGTGAGGGGATGGGCATCAGGGAAAAAGTGGGCAAAAGGGGCAAGGGCAATGAGGAAAGGGGGAACACCAGGAGGGTGCAGGGGTAAGGGATGGTGCAGGTGCCAGGGGATTCTGGGGGTGAAGCAGAAGGACAGACACTTGCAGCACCAGAGGAGAGAGGCAGGGCAGGTGTGTAGAGGGAGGTGTTAGAAGAGGGGATGAGGAGGGGTAGCTCACATGATCAGAGTGGGGCTACTGAAGGAGTGGGCACAGGGGGCAGAGAAGGGCTGGTGGAGGGGGGTGGGTTGCAGGAGGGCTGAGGTCAGTGAGAAGGGCAGGAGTCAGGACAGCAGAGGAGGGTGAGGGGTGGGGGGGCAGCAGGCACCAGGGGAGCTGATGGAGTAAGGGGAGGAGACATGGCAGCAGAGGGAAAGGGTAGAAGTTTATAAGATATTTATTAATAATTTGGGTGCCACAGTGGCACATCCAAACAAGCCACATGAACTCAGTACTGATGCACAACACAAAATTCATTCTGCTCATGGGAGGAAACTCTTAGAGGGACCACTTCCCCCACCCTCTCCACCCCCGAGTTAATGTCACACACATTGGGTTAATGCAATTGCAGGATAGTTGCATGAGTGGGGTTTGGTGGGGGCCAAACTAATCCCTATTGGTAGGAGGATGGTGGGAAAAGTCCTTAGAGAGGGGTCACATGACACCTTTTACTTCTGGTCATGTGTCCATCTTGCCCTAAGAGTGTTACCTCCGGAGGCCTGGCTAATAGGGCTCAGGGGTGTGGCTAATGGGGGTCAAAGAGTAAATTTTAAAAAATTCTTTGATGTGAAAAAGTGGGCCATTCTCAACCCATTTCCCAGGCTTTATTTTGATTGCCAGTCCGCCCCTGGGTCACTCAACAAGTCAGAGAAAAAAGAGCAACAAAGAGATTAGAACTGGACTATGGAGAGGGACAGGGAGCAGAGAGCGCACAGTCGAGAGAGGGAGAGGGAGCAGAGACAAGCTAGGGCCAATCAACAAACACAGGAGACCACTGAGCACATTCTACAGCTCATGAAGGACCAAAATGCCTTCCTGAGGAGTATAATACTAATGAATAATAATGGAGACCATAACCAAAGGCCTCCCATGCAGAACTCTTTTTCCAGCAGCCACGCCTCTACTCCCCCATGTCACCATGCATGGCTGCAGAGATGCAATTCTGCATTCAGCAACCCTTCCTCTGCAGGCCTATCACAATGCAGTAATGGTTTCTTCCCCTTGCACTCCACTCCCTGTGAAAGCAATGGGGACAGCTGGACATTCGCACAGCTGTGAGGTTTTCAAAGACAAATGTCACGCATGTTTCCACAAGTTTTTATTTTGTGTTAAACAATCCATTTGGTACCAAGGGAATGCCTGGCTGACAATCCTAACACACACAACCTTGGGCCCCTTTATTGGTCAAAAAGGTTCCTCATACCTCCCTGATACCAACGGCCTCCCTGGGTATGTCTAGACTGAGATCTTCCGCGAAAACTTCTTGTGCAAGAGTGCGTCCACACTGCATGGACGCTCTCTCGAAAGGAAACTCTGATTGCTATTTACAGAATGGTCACCAGGGCACCTGTGCTTTTTTCGATTGCCTCTTTTTGTGCCAAAAAACCCTGTTCCCCATCCACACACACCTTTTTGTGCAAGAACTCTTGCACAAAAAGGAGTTATTCCTCGTAGGAGGAGGAATACCTACACTGGAAAAACCCCTCTATTCTTTCATTTTATTTGCACAAAAACACGCTTGAGGTGCGGAGGCTCCATTTTTGTGCAGAAACTGTAGTGTAGACCTAGCCTGAGCGTGGAGAGGTAAAGAAACATCTTACATCACTGGTCACTCACCTGCTCACTTCTGCTGCTCCCCGCTGCCATCTGCTGCCATCAACTTTTTAACTGTAACCTCTGCCCATCAGTATCAAATGATTTCCATTCCCAGTGATTTCAACTCTTGGCAAGCAAGGTAGAAGAAACATAACTCCAACACCATTAACAAAAGAAGCATCTGTTGTTTGAAGGGGGAGGGGGAGAAACAGGTCAAATAAGTCTAGGCAGGAGAAGCTATAGACCTCCCTACTAGTATAACCTTCCCTTTCCTCATAAAGCTCAGAAAGTTGAGCCCCTGTACATGCAAGATTCTTTCTGCTAACTGTGAGCCCTTTCATTTGGAACAATGTAGCACAGTCCTACTTTTCTGCATTCCCACACAATTACAAACACCGGTAACCATATTTTAGCTATCCCTGCATTTAAGACAAACAGAGCAGGCATTGGGTCACAAATTAAGTTGATTACAATGAGCAAAACACCAGTCCATCTGCTGAATACCTAACAACATTTAACCAAAGCAAGAGCAAACTGTATTTACGTAGGCACACCCAAGGTTTCTCTCCAATTCCAGCTAGCTGTAATGGAAGGATTCCTTCAGATCCTGCTTACATAACGGTTTGGTCCTTAAGCCTAAGCCAATCTCCTCTGTTGGAATCTTCTGTCTTCTGCTCAGCATCCTTGCTGCTTTCAGCATACCTTCAGTCTATGGACGTGGAGAACACAGGTCAAAGCATGCCTGGTGGGCATTCCTGAGTTCCTACATAAGGGCTGAACAATTCCCTTGGTGTAGCCTCATGCAGGTGAGTCAGTTTTAGCTCCCTTGCTGGACAGTGGCTGTGGATGGTTGTCTGACACCCTGTCAGGGCTTTGGTGTGCCTCAGTTTCCCCATTCACACAGCAAAGCAGATTTGTTACAGTTTCTCTGCTTTAAATCTGCTTCCAAGTAATAACTGAGAAGTAGCACCACCACATTTAACATCAGTATTAAAATTCTTATCCCACGACTTAACATTAATATCTATTTTTTTTATCATAGATGTACACCTCCAGCAGTGGGTCTCAAACTGCAGTACACGGACCTTCCAGGTGGTCCACAGCTTAAGTTCAGCTCCCCTTCTTCCCTCGCAGTGGGGAGCCCACGCGGGCACTCCAGCCTTGCCCTCCTTCCTCCTGCTGTGAGGTTGGAGTGCCAGTGCTGGTTTCCTGCTGGGGGAGGGAAGGGTGAGAAAGCCCCAAGCCTCCTTGCATGATCCAGCTCATTTTGCAGCAGCACTAGCAAAATGGCTTGGGTGCAATTAACGGCGAGTTTCCATTAAGAACTGGCGGTCTGGGGAAAGGTGTGCATTGAGCCAGGCGGGCCAAGGGCCAAAAAGTTTGAGAACCACAGGCCTACAAGTGTGTGTATACCATGCCCTCTGTTCAGACACCTTGGTTTGAGGTTGGTTTGTTCATTATGCATGGTGGCATTTGGCTCCCTTCCACGTAATCAGTCTCTGCTTTTCTTTCCAGTCAGTGTTCCCTTTTGTGTGGGCTCTTAATTTAATCATGTTTCTGGGATTTTGTTACCTCACGGACGGGCAAGATGGAGGTCCAGGGGGATCCTGCATATTGGCTGGCCCTTTGGGGTAGGGATATCAACATTTAGACGACTGCACGATTAACCAAAAAACGTGGGCTTATCAGTTAATCTGGTTAACTACACACATTCGCCTATCTGGGGCAGGTGGCTCCATGGGATTTGGTTCTCGTGGGGAGCCAGCTTTTAAGCCAGCTCCTCATAGGCATTGACTCCCACTCCCCCACCCCTCCTTGCTGCCTCTCTATCATGGGGGTGGGGGGTCGGGAGCCAGTGCCCATGGCCAGCTCCCCACACATGCCAGTTCCCATGGAACTCCCTGCCCCTCCCAGAGAGGCAGCATTGAAGGGGGTAGACAGGAGCCAGGGCTCAGGAAGCTGGTTTAAAAGCCAGCTCCCTGCATGTATTGGCTCCTGCCTGCCCTCCCCATGTTGCTGTGTTGGATAGAGAGGCAGCAGTGCGGGGGGGGGAGCGGGAGCAGGCTGCTAAACTCTAGTTGCCATCCCCAGGGAAGCATTACTTCAGCCTCTGGCACCTCCTCTGCCACTCCTGACCTCTGCCAGGGAAGTGAGGTATAGCAGACATGGAGGATGGAAGCCATGTGAGCTGCTAACCTGCCCTGCTGACATGGCCAGACTCCATGTCCCCTTCCATCTGCAGGCTCCTGCAGGATGAAAAAGTGGCACTCTTCCAGGAAGTGGGGTATGGTGGGGACAGAGGAGGGCAGCCACATGAGCCACTGCCCTGGCCCACCAACACAACCACACCCTGTCCCTGCCTACCACCCACAGGATTGTGCTTTAGCAGCTCCCTTACCATGCCTGCCTCTAAATGGCATGAGTCCAGATGTTCCCTTGAGAACTCCGTTGTGTACCTGCTATACACTTGAAAGCCTAACTTTGGCCTTGCACAGAACACGTCTCCATTGTCTTTAGCTCCCCTGGCTTCACTAGCTGTCCAGTTTGCACAAATCTGAAAGCAAAAATGGACAAGGGAAGACACATCAGGAAAGGAGACCCCACAGAGAGCTGCAAATATAGCACCAGGATAATGTTTTGTCATCCCTCATGCCTATGATGGAATAGCATGGCAGCTTTCCAAGACACATACCTGGACAGGTTCCCTTCCACCCCTTGCAGAACAACTTTCCCTCCTCACCCAGTTCTGTAGCTGCCGCCTCCAGGGGCCCTAGGACATGGGGGAAGGGGGACTTAAGGGCAGCCTCACACTCAACCTCCAGGGCATTGTGAAGCAAAAGGTTGCCCCTTCTTGCATTTCTGACCCCCCTCAACAAGTCCCACCATGGACTCTTTTTCTGCCTCTGCTGTGTTCCCTAAATACAAATGCATGACTTCTGAACAATAATCTCTTTTTATTGCTTGTAGTGTGTGTGTGCACGCGTGCACGTGTCTCTCTCTCTGTGTGTGTGTGTGTGTGTAATACAGGCAAAGACACTGCATGCAGGGGCACCTGGTTGAGAGCAATGTGCATGACGCCGTGGGGTTATTTCCAGAAAAAAACCCTTCCTTCGAAATAACCCTTATTCCTTTGGGTTTTACTTACTCCTGAAGGGTTTTTTCTCAAAATAACCCCATGGGGACCATGTTTGTTTTCTCAAAAGATGCTATTTCAGAAAAGCGGCAGTCCGCGATTATGCAAATGAAATTCAAATCCGTGCTTCATTTGCAGTTTTGCTTGTCTGCATTTGCATTCCTCTCTCGAAGGAGGAATGCAATGTAGACATACTCTATGAGAGTAAGGGTAAACTGCTTCTCCATGGGCAGAGTAATGAGGCACTTTGAACAGCCAGATACTCGAGCTATTGGAGGAGCACACAGGGAGTATGCCTAGACTGCATCCCTCTGTCACCAGAGGGATGCAGATTAGGCAGGTTCACATTGCAAATGAGGCAGGGATTTAAATATCCCACGCCTAATTTGCATAAAAATGGTTGCCACGTTTTGCCGACTCAGCACTTTGTCGGCAAAAAGCGGCAGTCTAGAGGGGAACTGTTGAGAAAGAAAGCCTTTTTCGACAGATCCCTTATGCCTCCTGTACTTCCTCAGATCAATTTGCGGAAGAAAATTGGCACGACCATATATACCAAAGTGATACAATCAAAAAAAAGTGAACACATATAAAATTGACGAATCAGATTTAAGAACAGAGAAGGGGTGAGGGGGGAAGGGTAGCTTCCCCAATTATCACCCCTAATGTCATTACGTCACAGACACTAACCTTCCCCCCTCACTCCCACTCTGTTCTAAAATTTGATTTGTCAATTTTATATGTGTTCACTTTTTTTGATTGTAGCACTTTGGTATATATGGTTGTGCCAATTTTCTTCCACAAATTGATCTGAGGAAGTGGGTCTGGCCCACGAAAGCTCATCACCTAATAAACCATCTTGTTCATCTTTAAAGGGCTGCATAGTCCTGTCTTTTGTTTCTGCTAAAAAGTTGATGGCAGCAGATGGTGGTGGGGAGCAGCAGAAGCGAGCAGGTGAGTGACCAGTGATGTAAGATGTTTCTTTACCTCTCCACTCTCAGGCTAGGTCTACACTACAGAGTTTCTGCGCAAAAATGGAGCCTTCGCACCTCAAGCGCGTTTTTGCACAAGTAAAATGAAAGAACAGAGGGGTTTTTCCAGTGTAGGTATTCCTCCTCCTACGAGGAATAACTCCTTTCTTGCGCAAAAAGGTGTGTGTGGACGGGGAACGGGTTTTTTGCACAAAAAGAGGCAATCGAAAAAAGCACAGGTGCCCTAGTGACCATTCTGTAAATAGCAATCAGAGTTTCCTTTCGAGAGAGCGTCTATGCAGTGTGGACACACTCTTGCACAAGAAGCCTGTAGTGTAGACATAGCCTCAGGCAGGTGAATTCTGCACCTGCAGCTCTGACCTCTAGTTCTGCTTTGACCAAGAGCAGTGACTGCATGTAGGGTGTGAGAAGTGTTGGGCATATAAAGAGGACATCCAGATTTGTGGACTTCAGAACCTGAAAGGACATTGCCCAAACTACTTGGGTAGGGCTTTTACTCATGGTTTTTGTTTATATTGTTGTGTCTGCCTGGGGTGTTTTTCCAAATTAATTGCAAGTTACTTCTCCCCCTTTTATTAAAAGTTTCTTTTCTATGCTTAGACTCTGTGCTTGCATGTGGGGAAGTATTGCCTCTCAGAGGCATCCAGGGATGGTGTGTGAATTTTTCCAGGTTACTGGGTGGGGGCTTGAGCCAGTTCTGTGTTGGATGAATGGAGAGGAACTCCTAGATATAGGACCTGGCCCTGGCTGCTGTTGGCTGCACCTGGTAGAAGAGTTACATCCAGAGGGGTGAAAAACCGCATACTCCAGATATTGTGCAATCTAATTAGGTTGGAAATTTAGACTGTGTGTATATTTTCTTTTCTTTCTTTTTGCCTATCACTTAGTATCTATCTTTTACAGTCTTGTTTTACAGTCTTGTTAAACCTCATTGCAGGAAAAATAACAGGTAGTTCGAAATAGGGCTTTATTTCGAACACCCGTTTCACTGCCGTGTGTAGACGCGGGCAGTTATTCCGGGCTTGTAAATTTCAAAAAATGGTGCCCGGCTGGGAAGATGCAAATCAAGCGCGGGATATTTAAGTCCCGGGCTTGATTTGCAATTCCGAATGCCTACATTTGCAGCCCTATTCCGAAATAGGCTGCAAGTGTAGACATACCCTAACTTTGCATCTCAAATAGCTTTCCTTTTAGGCGGGAATTCTCTGTTGTACATTCTCCCCTTCCATGGAAAATTACCTGGTCAGAACCAACCAGTAAGGGGGGGGTCACATGACTTCCTAAGACCAACCACTACTTAGAGTTTAAGGACAAAGGAGGCTGTTTACAGGTGATTACCCAGACATTGAGGGAAACACCCTGAATGGCTTTCATTTGAAACCATAAACTATTCCATACTCCATATTCCTAACTCCATATACAAGAGTGATACATATACCAAAGTATGACACACAGATCTAGCAGACTGAGACATACAAATTGATGGGTTACATGAGGTATTTTGCCGAAAGCATCTTATGCATATTTATGTCCATAAGTAAATTTCATAAAACATTGGGGGGGAGGGGTGAAACCGTCACACCAAGCAGGGCCGGCTTTAGGAAGTGCGGAGCCCAATTCGAACAATTTCAATGGGGACCCGCAGCAATTTTGCTTGAGCAAAAAAAAAAAACCACACATGCACACAAAAAATCCCCAGGTAGCTAACACCCCCCCCCCCCACCGTGGCGCAGGGAAACCCTGTGCTCAACTCAAACCTCCTGCGGCGCAGGCAGCCGCCGCACGCCTCCTCCGGGGCCGATGACCCCTCCCGCAGCGTGCCCGGCACACTTCTGGGCAGGGGCGGCAGGTTTGTATAATTTTTCGTGGCACCCCATTAGCCACACTCCTTGACCCCTGTTAACCATGCCCCGACCCCCATTAGCCATACCCCCTGACCCCCATTAACCAGACTTCTGGAGGTAACACGCTCGGGCAAGATGGACACATGAACAGAAGTAAAAGGTGTCATGTCACCCCTCTTGAAGGACTTTTCCCACCATCCTCCTACCAACAGGGATTAGTTTGGCCCCCACCAAACCCCCCTCATGCAACTGTCCTGCAATTGCATTAACTCAATGTGTGTGACATTAACTTGGGGGCAGAGAGGCTGGGGGAAGTGTTCCCTCTAAGGCTATGTCTACACTCACAGCTTCTTGCGCAAGTACAGCCGTTCTTGCGCAAGAACCTACAGAGCATCCACACTGCCCGCCTGCTCTTGCGCAAGAGCATTTACAGTACGGCGTGGTAAGAGAGGGCATCTTATGCAAGAGCTATGCACTTTTCTAACAGGTGTAAGCTCTCTTGTGCAAGAGGGCAGTGTGGACGCTGGCAGGGATTTCTTGCACAAGAAACCCCTATGGCTAAAATGGCCATCGGTGCTTTCTTGCGCAATAGAGCGTCCACACTGCCATGGATGCTCTTGCGCAAAAGCGCAGCTCGCACATGGCAGTGTGGATGTGTTCTTGCGCAAGACTTCCTGCACAAGAACACTTGCGCAAGATGTTCTTGTGCAAGAAGCCGCCAGTGTAGACATAGCCTAAGACTTTCCTCCCATGAGCAGAATGAATTGTGTTGTGCACCAGTACTGAGTTCATGTGGCTTGTTTGGATGTGCCACTGTGGCACCCAAGTTATTAATAAATATTTTATAAACCTTTACCTTTTCTCTCTGCTGCCAAGTCTCCTCCCCTTGCTCCATCAGCTCCCCTGGTGCCTGTTGCCCCCCAACTCCTCACCCTCCTCTGCTGTCCTGACTCCTGCCCTTCTCACTGCCCTCAGCCCTCCTGCGACCTGCCCCCCTCCACCAGCCCTTCTCTGCCCCCTGTGCCCACTCCTCCAGTAGCCCCACTCAGATCATGTGAGCTACCCCTCCTCATCCCCTCTTCTAATACCTCCCTCTACACACCTGCCCTGCCTCTCTCCTCTGGTTCTGGTCCCTCCCCTGCAGGTGTCTGCCCTTCTGCTTCACCCCCAGAATCCCCTGGCACCTGCACCTTCCCTTAGCCCTGCACCCTCCTAGTGCCTCCCCCTTCCCTTACTGCCCCTGCCCCCTTTGCCCTCTTTTTCCCTGATGCCCACCCCATCACCACTCTCTGCCCCCATTCCCCTCTGTGCCCTCACACATGACTTGCTCCATCTCCATCTTTCTCATGCCCACCCCTTCTTTCAAGCCTTCTCCCAGCACCTCCCCCTAACCCCTCTAGCCCCCAATGCCCTTACCCTCTCCTCTCCCAGCATCACCCTGTCCTCCCTCCCACTAACACCTCCCCTCCTGCCCTTTTCCTCGTTGTCTCCACTTGGCTCCCTGGCATTTGTCTCTCCTCCACCCTGTCTCTTGGTCCCTTCTCCTTTCTTGCCCTTCCTCCTCCGCACAAGCCCCTTCCTCTCCCCCCCTTCCCTTATTTTCCCCTGCCCCCATTTTTCCCTTCCCCTTCCACACAAGCCCCCTCCTACTCCCCTTACCTTACCTTCTGCCTTCCACTTTGCAGGGCTGGAGTCTGTGCTCAGCGTCAGCAGTCCCCGGACTCTGAACCCGGAGCTAGGCCGAGCAGCGCAACGCAGCGCCGAGCAGTTTTAAAGTCCCGGGCCGTGACATCACGTCACTTCTGGGCGTCTCCCTGCTCACCTGGGAACGCCGCACATGGCAGCAGTAGCAGCCGGCAGCAGGGAGCCACACTGAAAGCTGCTCACGGCAGGGACGGGTTGGGGCTAGGGCTGGGGCTGAGGGGATGCTCTGGGGCCGGGGGGTGGGGGGCAGGCTTACGCACGGGGGGGCCGGGGCCCGCTCCAGGCAGGGCCGGGGGAGAGACCCAGCTCCACATATTGGTAGAGCAGGGCCCCTGGCTCTGAATATTGGAGCATGGGCACTATGAGCCCATATAACTCGCCGCCCATGCTTCCGGGTTCAGAGCACGGGGCCCCTTTAGGTGCGGGGCCCAATTCCGGGGAATCAGACGAATCGGCCTAAGGCTGGACCTGACGCCAAGTTCTGCTTGTTCCAGGGCCTCAATCTGGGGTCCCTAGTGGATGAATTCCTGGTCTCGTAGCAGACTGGCCTACTGTACGCCTTTCCACATTTCCTCTGGTCTGCAAGGCTCTCCCCAAGCTCTTCAGGGACAGAGCGAATGTCATTCTGATAGCCCCAGTCTGGGTGTGCCCACACTGGCAACCCATCTTCCAGGACCTGTCGATTCGACCCTCCCATTCTCCTTCCCTGGCTCCTAGACCTCATCACTCAGGACTGTGGTTGCCTCTGCCACCCAGATTTGCGCTCTTTCCATCTCACAGCATGGTGCCTCCACGGCTGAACGCCCTCGAGCCCCATTTGTCTCACACAGCTGGTAAAATGGAAGCGTTTCTTCTGCTGGGGCCTCCAGTGTAACCTGAAACTCTTATTGGCCTCCATTCCCCAGGTGCTGGAGTATCTGGTCTCCTTGAAACATCAGGGACCAGCTACCACCCTGTTGAAGGTTCACCAGGCAGCTATTTTGGCCTTTCACGCAGGTGAGGCTGGTTGCTTTGTTTTCGTGATCCCCTGGTTGGGCACTTTTTCAAGGGTATGGATAGGCTCCACCCACCAGCCTAGTACCCGGTCCCTGCTTAGGATCTCAACCTGGTTCTCTCAGCTCTCACAGGTCCCCCATCCTCCACCCCTTTGATCCTTTAGCAACATGTTCGTCACTTTACCTTTCATGGAAGATTGCCATCATCTCTGCTAGATGGGTGTTGGAACTCCACACCCTCATGTCAGAACCTCAAAATGCTGTCTTCCATAGACACATGGTTCAGCATTGCTCTCACCCAGCTTTTCTCCCCAGAAGTGGTCTCTACCTTCAATATAGTCCAGACATTTTCCTTCTGGTTTTCTACTCCAAACCTCACCAGAGGTCATAAGAACAGCTATACCGGGTCAGACCAAAAGTCCATCTAGCCCAGTATCCTGTCTTCTGAGAGTGGCCATTGCTAAGTGACACCAGAGGAAATTAACAGAACAGGTAATCATCAAGCAATTCCACCCTTCATCCATTCCCACCCTCTGACAAACAGGCTAGGGACACCACTCCTACCCACCTTGGCTAATAGCCATTAATGGACCTAAGCTTCATATTTATCTAGTTCTTTTTTTGAACCCTGTTAAAGTCCTGGTCTTTACAACATCCTCTGGCAAGTAGTTCCACAGGTTGATTTGTGCATTGCGTGAAGAAAAATTTCCTTTTGTTTGTTTCATTAATTTCGTTTGATGATCCCTAGTTCTTATATGATGGGAACAAGAAAAAAACTTCTCCTTATTCACTTTTCCCACACCAGTCATGATTTTATAGATATCTATCATATGCCCCTTAGTCTCCTCTTTTCTAAACTGAAAAGTCCCAGTCTTTTTAATCTCTCTTCATAGGGCACCTATTCCAAATCCCTAATGATTTTTGCTACTCTTTTCTGAATTTTTTTCAAATGCTTTTCCATCATTTTTTAGATGAGGCGACCACATCTGTACACAATAGTCAAGATGTGGGCATACCATGTATTTATACAAAGGCAATAAGATGTTCTTTGTCTTATTCACTATCCCATTTTTAATGATTCCTAACATTGTTTGCTTTTTTGACTGCTGCTGCACATTGAGTGGATATTTTTAGAGAAGTATCCATGATCACTCTAAGATCTCTTTCTTGAGTGGTAATAGCTAATTTAGTTCCCATCATTTTGTACATATAGCTGGGATTATGTTTTCCAATATCCATTACTTTGCATTTATCAACATTAAAATTCATTTGCCATTTTGTTTCCCAGTCACCTAGTTTGGTGAGATCCCTTTGAAGCGCTTTACAGTCTCCTTTGCACTTCACTATCTTGAGCAGTTTAATATCATCTCCAAATTTTGCCACCTCACTATTTATCCCTTTCTCCAGATAATTTATGAATATTTTGAATAGGATGGTCCCAGTACAGATCCCTGCGGAACACCACTAGTTACCTCTCTCCATTCTGAAAACTGTCCATTTATTTACTCTTTGTGTCTTATCTTTTAACCTGTTATTAATCCATGAGAGGACCTTCTCTCTTATCGCATGAAAACTTACTTTACTTAAGAGCCTTTGGTGAGGGACTTTGTCAAAGGCTTTCTAGAAATCCACTGGATCCCCTTTGTCCACATGCTTGTTGACATCCTCAAAGAACTCTAGTGGATTAGTAAGGCATGATTTCCCTTTACAGAAACCATGCTGACTTTATCCCAACAGTTTATGTTCATCTATGTGACTGTCAATTCTATTATTTACTATAGTTTTAACTAATTTGTTCAGCACTGATGTTAGACTTACCAGTCTATAATTGCCAGGATCACCTCTAGAGCCCTTTTAAAATATTGGCGTCACATTAACTATCTTCCAGTCATAGGGTGTGTGTCTAGACTACAGGGTTTTGTCAACAAAAGTGGACTTTTGTCAACAAAATTATACCTGCGTCTACACTACTGTTGAGTTCTGTCGACATAATGTCGACAGAACTCGGCAGTTTTGTTGACGGCTGTAAACCTCATTCTACAAGGAATAACGCCTTTTGTCAACAGAGTTCTGTCGACAGAAGGAGTTATTGCATCTACACTGTCCTTTGCGTCTACACTCTCATGTCAACAAAGCAGCTTGCTTTGTTGACAGAACTGGATGTAGTCTAGATGCTTTTTGTCGACAGAGGCTTTGTCGACAGCATCTGTTGACAAAGCCTCTGTCAACAAAAGCCTGTAGTCTAGACGTACCCTTGGTGCACACGATTTGAAAGAAGGGTTAGAAACCATAGTCAGTTCTGCAATTTCACATTTGAGTTCTTTGAGAACTCTCAGGTGAATGCCAGTGCAAGAACTGAGACTGCACTCCCTGGATGTCAGGCGAGCTCTCACATTCTACATCAGCAGGACTAAACCTTTTCATAAACCCCCCAGCTGTTTGTAGTAGTAGCAGACCACATGAAGGGGCTACCCGATTCATCGAAGTGCATCTCCTGGATCACGGCATGTGACCCTGCTAAGGTTTCCTTTCTTCTCTCATGGCGCACTCAAAAATGTGGGTGCAGGCCTCTTTGGCTGCTTTTCTGGCCCATGTTCCTCCAGGAAATCTGCAGGACTCCAACATGGTCCTTAGTCCACACCTTTACTTTGCACTATGCTATTGAACATTCATCCAGACGTGATGCAGCTTTTGGTGCTACAGTACTTGAGTCAGCTACTCATTGACTCCGACCCCTCCTCCTGGGCAGGGCTGGATTACCCAATAGGCAGACTAAGCACCTGCTTAGGGCACCAGCAAAATAGGGGCACCAAAAAAAAATGAGATTTTTTTTTTGGAAAAAATTTGATATTTCAAAAAAAGCATCGAAGTACTCATCATGGGAAAAATCAGACTTTGTTAGACTTCCTTACACTCCACTACACACTATTCCCCCGTTTTTCTGTTCTCTTTTTATTATTTATCCCCACCTAAACCAGGGGAGCATCCTACTAACATAGATCGAAATAATGCGAGGAAATCAGATCCTGTCATGTATTGCAATAAATTTATGTTTTATTATTAATATATTCTTCTGAGTTATATGTACTTGATTCGGTTTTTTTCTTTCTTATATATATATTATATATATATATATATATATAGTGTACATTGTGTAATTTGTTTTTTTTTTTTTAAGTTCAGATAACTGAGATAAGGGTCAGGATGAAACATACCCAACTGAGTGGAGCACAGAAACGTAAACTGGCGGAAGAAAAGAAACAAAAAACTAGTGAAATTTTCCAAAATCTTCCAAAGCTGACATCATTTTTCAAAGTGAATCCATCAGAAGCAACATCTTCTCTCAATAGTACAGACATCGTTCCAAAACCTGTAGGTGTTTCAGAGGCTGACCCTTCTTCCACCATTCCAGAACATGTGGATGTGTCCGAGACTGTAACTGATCATCCTGCTCCTGGTGGTAAAACAGACATTGTTCTAGAAGTTGTGGATGTATCAGAGACTGAACCTGCTCATGCTGTAAATAATAGGAGAAAAGATCCTTGTACGTGGGTTGATTTCAGTACTGATGATGTAGCTTACAAATAAATCGTGGACCAAATGACTGTCAACACCACACTGGGCCATTTGAGAAATCACGTCAGACTTTTACCAATGGCAAACAAACAAGATATTGTAGAAGCAAAGACTTCACTCAGTTTACGCGGCTAAACAGATGGTTTTATTGGCCAATAAAAGCAAAGTGAGCCAAACGTGGTCCCAGCAGAGCCGGGCCCAGTGAGGCTGGCTAATACAATCAATCCTAGTATTTTATACCCTTAACCAAACAAGTCTGATGCCAGGGCATTCCATCAAAACAAACTTCAAAGAGAAATTATCAGCACAGAAAGAAACAGGTTTTTAGGGAGTTTGAGTTTCAGCTCAAAATAGTTCATTAACACATTCCAACAGCCCATCCTCCTGGCCTTTCTCACATTGGTGAAGGTCAGTTAACTTTCTAGTGTACGTGCAGAAGCGAGAAACTTAAATGGCTTCTGTTATATGAAGTGGCTTCTAGCTAAATATGAAATGGTTTCTACAGTTTTTCTACAATATTGTCCACAAAAAATATTTTTCGGCATGAAAGTGAATGGTGAGAAATACACTCGAGAATGGCTACTGTATTCACCATCAATAGGGTCTGTGTACTGTTTTGTTTGCAATTTTTTTGCATATAAACCTTCAACATCCCGGTTTGCTACAGATGGATTTAGTGACTGGTGGAATACTGTTTTAATTGAACAACATGAAAATAGCACTACTCACAGAGATTCAATGTTGACATATTTAAATCGAAGACAGGGCTTTGGATTGACACAAAAATTGGAAGAACAAATTAAAGGGGAGCGTGAATACTGGCAACATGTCTTGCAGCATGTTATAGCTGTTATTCAAACATTAGCTGAACGTGGTCTGCCTTTCCGGGTATCAAATGACACATTTTGATCATTGCAGAATGGAAATTTCTTGGGGTTGTTGGAATTTGTGGCTCAGTTTGACCCATTTTTAGCAGGCCATATCTCAAAATATGGGAATGCTGGCAAAGGTATCCCATCATACTTGTCCAAGACAATATGTGATGAACTCATTGGTCTAATGAGTGACAAAGTTCGTTCAGCTATTGTGGATGAAATAAGTACTGCTGGGTACTTCAGTTTATCTGTCGACTCTACACTTGATCTTTCACATATTGATTAACTGAGTATTGTACTAAGATACGTGTCTCCCACAGATGGAAAACCAGTTGAATGATTTATAACATTCCTCAATTTGAAAAGCCATCCTGGTGAAGAAATGGCAAATCAAGTAATGCATTATCTGTGCCAAGTTTGCAAAATAGATTTCTCAAAGTGCAGAGGTCAATTGTATGCCAATGCTTCCAACAGGTCAGGGTGTTATCAAGGAATGCAGAAGCAGCTTTTAGAACAGAACAAATATGCCATATTCATACCATGTGCTGCATGCGCTCTCAATCTTGTTGGCCGCAGTGCTGTTGATTGTTGTCTGGTGGCAGTAAGTTTTTTCTCAACAGTCCAGTTATTTTATACATTTTTCTCTGCCTCAACACACCAATGGGCAGTTCTTAAAACATATTTGGGCAATGATCGTGTGTTGAAATCTCTTTCTAATACTCCCTGGGAGGCACATGCAGTGGCAACAAGTGCATTTCTGGAGTCCTACTCAACGATTGTGGATGCATTAGAAAGTATAGCTGAAGACCAATCACAAAAGGGAGAAACTATATGAGAGGCAGAAAACATTGCAAACAAGATGCAAGAACTAGAGTTTGTATTCATGTTGACCATGTGGAATGAAATTTTACAACACTTTTACCACACAAGTCAAGCTTTTCAAGAAAAAGAACTGGATTTGAAAACATGTGCAGATCTCTGTCAATCATTAATAGACCACTTACACACTTTGAGGAAAGATTTCAAAAGATTTGAAGACATATCAAAAGATATCTTGCCTGATACTAACTACAAAGACGAACAGTCCCACAAGCGAATCAGGAAAAAACAAGCAAATGATAGCAGTGCAACAGAAACAGCATTGAATCCTGGAGACAAATTTTGCCCTTGCCCTCCAGCCTGTCTCAATATGTTTTGTCTTCCAAAGAAAGGCTGGCTTGAGGCCACAGGTGTGGCAACAGTTATTGTATGCAAGCAGCTTACTCCTGACTGGGATTACATGGACCAAGGGAGAGTTTCTGTGAGCGAGGACTGGACTGCATCAGAGCATGTCAGGATTCTCATAGGCTTGCAAACTGCCCATCTCGTTACTATTTGTATGATAAGGCTATAAAATAAGAGGTTTTGGTGCTTGCTGCCCTCTATAGAGAGATCACAGCTCCCAGCTTCTAAAGACTGCTCCAGACAACAGCTGTCAGCAATAAGATCCCCAGTTCCTTCTTCTTCATGCTCAGTCTGGTGCAAGTAATTGGGTATATGATGAACAAGGATCAAGGTACCCGTAAATTTTCCTTTAAGACATTCTATGAGCTGTGTCATGTCTAATTGTGTTTGGCTTTTGAAAGAATGCAGCAGGTCTGGGGTTTATAGGGAGACCATGTTTTAAATGCAGAGAAAGAACTTTAAAGTGGCAGATATTAAATACACGAGACAAACTAATATACTGTTAACTTAGGTCCATTTTCTGCTCTTGGCTATGCCAAGATAGATCTGGATTAACTCTACTGGCTCTCATAGATCTGATTTATGCTGGGATAGTTTATACCAGAACAATATGGCTGTGTCTAGACTGGCGCGATCTTGCGCCAGAGCTACGCAAATGAGGCTCAGCGTGGAATATCGCCGAGCCTCATTTGCATAACTAATGAGCCGCCATTTTTGCGGAAGAGGCTCTTGCGCAAGACGGAGCTGTCTACACTGCCCCGTCTTGTGCAAGAAAAACCCTCTTGCACAAAGCCGTTATGCCTGAAAATAATCAGCTATAAAGCATTACTATATTACAGTTACAAATGTAATTTGTAGCATTACTATGCTATAAATGATACACTTGAAGCTCATATGAAGAGGAGAGGTGAAGTGTACAAAGACGTATCAAGTAGATTTTCTTTTCTAAATGAGGCTCGGCGATATTCCATGCTGAGCCTCATTTGCATAGCTCTGGCGCAAGATCGCGCCAGTCTAGACACAGCCTATGGGTATGTCTACACTGCAAAGTTAATTCGAAATAACAGCCATTATTTCGAATTAACTTGAATAGCATCTATATATGCAAACCGCTATTTTGAAATTAATTCCCCAGCTCTGGAGCCATTAAAGGGATAGACCCTGGCCACAGTGCCTGTGCCAGCTCCAAGCCTGCCAGCCCAGAGCCAGCAGTGGCCACTGTGGCCCCTGACCCAGTGGCCCTAAATCATGAGCCAGCAAGCCACTGGCAGCCAGCCCTCCACCACTTCCCAGGACCAGTCTGCCAGCTCCCAGGAGCCAACCAGGGCCCGGAGAAGGCGGGTGCCTTTCTGGTCCAGGGCGGAGATCATAGACCTTATTCAGGTTTGGGGGGATGCCCCCAATGTCGATGATCTCTGCACTAGATGGAGGAATGCGGCCATCTATGGCAGGATAGCTGCCAGCCTGCCCACCAAAGGCCACATGTGAACTCAGGAGCAGGTTTGCATGAAAATCAAGTTGGTCCTGCCAGACCCCCAACCCTGGGCCCTGAGCTTCCCCTCCCCCTTCTTCCCCTTGCTTCCCCCTTCCAGCTCCCTCCTCCCAGGTTTCCCCCTCCCCTCTCCCATCCTCTCTCTTCCCCTCTCCCACCTCCTTTTCCCAGTCTCCCCAGAGGTTCATTCCCCCCCCCCCCCCGCAGTTTTGTTCAATAAACCCAGTTTTTATTTTTGAACATACATGTCTTTTGTTTGACATCAGGAAAGGGGGCTAGGGAGGGGTAAGTGGAAGGACATGAGGGAGGAATGGGGCACGAGCCCCCAGTGGGGAGGACCAGGGTGGCTCTGAGGGCTTCTCGGGGTGTATGCTCTCCCGCAGGGCCTCCTGGATCCTAACAGCCCCCCGATGGACCCCCCCCGGATGGCAGCCTGCAGCAAGTGCAGCCGGGCTGATGGCAACAACCCCACGAGACGCACCGGCGTGCCCAGGGGCAGCTCTGGCTCCGTGTGGCCGAGTGCTGTGGTGTCCCGAGTGCGGGCACTCAGGACACTCCAAGACAGGACTGCTTTGCTGTCCCTCATTGAGGTAGACAAGCAAGCGGGGAACCCTGAGAACTGTTTGTCCAGGGTGGGGGTAGGGTCCCTTTCAGCACGGAGCTCAGTTAGCCTCAGGCAGCAGCCCCACACACTAAGTCCTAACCTGATGCCTTGCCGGCACTGGTTCTGGCCAGCCTTAACTTCGGTTCAGGGTCCACTCAGTGTGGACGCGCTATTTCGAAATAGGTTTTGTGTGTAGATGCGTTAATTCAAATTAGCTTAACTGTTTCGAATTAAGTTAACTCGAATTAACTCTGTAGTGTAGACGTACCCTATTTGTCCCATTTTCTTGCAGAAATTGAATCAAATTCATATCTGTGAATGGAGATGAGGGAAGTCTTAGGCATGCATGTAATTTTTAATATTCCGTCCTGCTTTCTTTCTTTGTATCCCTTTCCCAATTTTCAATCTCTCTTCTCTTTTCTTTCTTTTCCACATATTTCCCTTGCTCTCAACCACTTTCATTTTTTGTCCACAAAGGAATGGAAGCAGTAAATGCTTTTGATAAGTAGCGTATAGATTTACTGTAGACCGAGAGTTATTTTTGTCCTCCCTATGGGGCCAAATTCTTCTCATTTTCAGTAATGCAATAATTAGCAGAGTAGAAAGTAGCCCCTGCATATCAGCCCCAGTAAAGTCACACCAATGTAATGGGAGAGAATTTGTTCCTGTGCATGTTACCTAAATTCAGTTATGTATATAATGAATATAGGACTCAGTCCTGACCCACTAAAGACAATGGAAGTTCAGTCAATGCAGGATGGGGCCCATACTTTTTGATCTATTTGGGGAATATGGAAGATTATCCATAAGCAGATGATATAAAATACGGCACTGGCTTTCTATTGGATGTAAAAAACACTTATTTTGCTCTCCCCAATTTCTGAGTTGATTTTGTACTTTTACAAATAATTTTCAGGGAAAATCTCACACACACAAAAATCCCAGGCTCTTAGTTGGATTTGCAACGTTCCCTGCATTCATCTAGCACATAGCAGAAACTCACCATTTGTGAGTGTAACTATATGGCATTCAGAGCCTAAATCCCCGACTTGACTGTGCAATTTATTATGTCGCCCTGGTGAAGTCAGTGGAGCTGTTTCCATTAGGAATACTTGCATGAGTGAGCGTTTCTAGTGTCTGCTACATCTCCCTTTCTTTCCTCTGTAGACTAGAGATTTCATGACCCTTTCTTCAGTAACCAACATGTTTTCCTGAAACTGGGTTTATTCTGGAGAACAGCGTCTAATGAAAAAGAATGATTCATATTTAAGAATTAGCCTCTGACACTTAAAAACGTTTCCATCTCCTGATTCTTGATAATTTATGTGATCCAAGTATGTATGGTTCAAAATCTTTTTAAGATTGAATTCTCTCTTTTTTTTCTCTCTCTCTCTCCATGTTTCAGCTTTTAAAGCAAAACTATTTATCTGATGAAAAGAACAGGGTGTTATCCCAATGTATCTATTGTATCAGAGAGCGTAATCTGAGATGAAATTAAAAATGTGGTGGAACCGGTCCTTGCTTCCATTGTTGTTGCTGAAAGAGCAATGGATTAAGATTTATTTTGCCTCCTGGAGAGCTCTGGGCAGGGCAGCGTTTTCTGGGGACATGTACATGACAGTTATAGAAAGCGCTGCAATGACATGGCTTGAGCAGATTTTACTTGCAAATCGGGGCTAGTCAAAGAAGAGTGTTTCCTAGCAGTAGATCCCTTCTATTGTGAGATAAAATCCACAGGCAGCATTGGTGGATCTACTCTTTCCAAAGAATGCTGCTCATTTAAACAGCATGGGTTGACAATGAGCGCTAAGTCCCTTTAATTTTTGAGAAGTCCCATTATCCATTAGCTTGGAGAGAGAGACCTTAGATCTGCTGTGTTAATATCTAAGGAGTAAGTAGTCCAGGACAGGCAACCCTGCCACTATACAAACACTAAACAGTTGATCTTGGCTCAGTGTTTTTGACTACAGAGCTCTTGGCCATCTTAGCCCTATGACAACCAATGCTACTGAAATGATCTTTTACTAAAAGATTTACCTGGTGTTGCTTGGGTCCTTCAGGGCAGGGGGCTGTGGGTGTGAGGAATGCAGGAGTCAGGAGGGGGCTCAGGGTGGGGTGGGGGTGGGAGGTGTGGAGGTGTGCAGGACTTAGGATGGGTGGGAGGGCTCAGGGCAGGGGCCTGGGAGGTTGCGGGGAGGGAGGGGGGCGGCTTACTGGGGCTGCCCATGGCAGCGAGGATGGTGCTGTTCCAATGGCAGCTTCTGTCAAGGGACTAGGGCTGCGCTGGCCTGGAGGCACTTCCTGGGGACAAGCTGTCCAGCACCCCCAGCCTGGTGGCTACTTGGGGGTGGGGGCTGCCTGGCCCCTTCAGCTGGCAGCTCCTTGTGCAGGGGGGTTGGGGCTGGGATGGCTGAATCCCCCCACCAGTGGCTCCTTCCAGGGGAGGAGGGCCTGGAATGGCCACTCTGAGGGGGACAGAGATCTGCAGGCCAGCCCTGGCCTCCTGCCTGTCCTATCAGCCCCCTCCCTTTCCATGCGCTGAGAAAACACGTGGATTCCTGGCACAACCCTACCCTGCCTTCCTTTAAATTAGGATAAGGGGAAGCTGCCTACCAAATTTGGGGGAGGGGTGGTCCTAGCTCTTTCCATTTAGGAGGAATTCTTGAACAAACAGACTTACGGATGGACAGACTCATGCACAAACTCTCTAAAACAATGTATCCCAACTGGTGTTCCACGGAACCTTGGAGTTCTGGAAGTGAAAATAAGGGTTCCGTGAGAATATTCCATTACAGTAACATTTTATGATTTAAAAATTGATAAACATAATTAATATTAAGCATTTAAGTAAAGTATGAATTTTATTTAAAACAATGTTCATGTGTGTTTGCCATGGTAAGTGTCCCTGTGTAATGCCAGCTTAGCCAGAGAGTGGGGACGATGATGTCACTCATCAGCGCTGTGCGTGCAATCAGTCAATGGGGCAATCGCCTGTTATATACCACCAACTTTCCAGTATAAAACCAAATATAAAAAGAATTTGCCAAGAAAAGAAGAAAAACCACTCTTTGCATTGAAAGCTGCCAGTATAATGAATATTAGGTTTTCAGCTTTATTTTTTGTACACATGAAACGTAATTTTTGTTTTTAAATATGTGCAATTAAACTAAATGTTGATCTCATGACCTTGTTTAGCATTCGTTTATTGTTATCCTTACTTATTTGTGGTCTACTTTTTCAGCTCCATATATAAGACTCTTATGAGGGGTTCCACAAAATTCTTTTGAGTTTAAAAGGGTTCCGTGGACAAATGAAACTGGAAAACACTGCTCTAAAATCTATACATAACACTGGTCTACAATTTTTTAGAAGTCGTCTGCTTCAGAGATAAAATATGCTATTTATTATGTATTTTGATGTGCTGAATTCAAATATGACAATTAAAACAACTGATTGGCGACTGTTTCCAAGATGTTTAAGTTTTTACATTTTACGTCTATGTATATTGTGTAGATAGTAGAGTTTTAATCATAAATTGTAAACCTAGGTCTTTTCATGTGTTTATGGTTGCTTTACATGATAATATTTCACCTGTCCTGTTTATGTAACACTTTAAAAATCAGCAAAAGGGTTATATAAATAAAATTTATTATGAAACAAAAGGCAAAAAACTATTATGTACATAGTTTAGTCATTCAGTTCACCTTGTGTTATGAGGTGTGGCTCAGAGGAGGAGGATGGGAGAAAATGTGGGTCCTGTGACATTGATGGTTCAGGACCAGAAGTTTCATCCTCTCTTCGTCCTCGTCTGACTCAAGTGAGAATGATTCTGGTGCATCAGGAACCTGCAGTCCTTCTCCGTGGGGTACTGGGCGTATAGCTGATGGAATGTTTGGATAATGCACAGTCCACTTTTTCTTCTTTGACACACCTTTCCCAACTGGAGGCACCATGCAGAAGTAACAATTGCTGGTATGATCTGTTGGCTCTCTCCAAATCATTGGCACTGCAAAAGGCATAGATTTCCTTTTCCTGTTCAATCACTGGCGAAGATTTGTTGCACAAGTGTTGCAGCATATGTGTGGGGCCCACCTCTTGTCCCGATTTCCAATTTTGCAGCCAAAATAAAGGTGATAGGCTTTCTTAACCATAGTGGTTATACTGCGCTTTTGTGATGCAAAAGTCACTTCACCACAAACATAGTAGAAGTTATCTGCACTGTTCACACAAGTACGAGGCATCTCTGCTCACTTTGGCTAAACAGAAATGTGTCCCTTTGCAAAATCAAACACTGACAAATAAGAGAGCACGACACTGTATGATTTCTAGAGCTGATATATGCAGAGTGATGTTCAGCAGAGTGATGTAAGCTTCGTTATGATTGCATCATCCATGACTTCTAGGAATAACATGATGCAATTCATATCATGTATGACGCAATACCAGCTTCAGATTGCATCATTCATTGTTTTGCCTAAAAAGCAAATACTGTCCAAACCCAGTCATAGATTTATTCATAGATCCAGTCAAAGATGTATTTTAGTCATTTCTGGTTTAAATTGAGATCCCTTCCCTTTATAACTCACTTATCCTCCGCCATTCCCAAGTCAAGGGTCGTATATACTGATCCAATAGCATATCTTGAAAACTAGAGCCAATCAACAATTTTAAGCATCATTTTCATTCTCAGTGACCCAGAATTAGTAAAGTTTGACTGCATTTATTTCAGAAGCATTTTGGCTTACAGTAAGAAAATCAATTGAAGCATTGAATATATTTGTATTACTCAAGGCTTTCATTTAACTGATAGCCCTTCCTCCCTTTCCCTTGAGCTATAATTGGAGTTTTTATAAGGAAAACCTTGTCTTTGACAGCTTTTTAGGTGATATTAAAGATCATTTTTTAGGGGGAAAACCAAAGGTAGGTTAGGTGAGGCTAGAGCTGCTGTTGACGTCTGATCCAGTTTCTTTAAACACAAAACAAGACAAACATAAACAAAAGGGACGAGAAAGAATAGCAAAAATAGAAAAGGGAGCTGCCATCTTCGGGTTGGCTTTCACTTGCCGCTTCCCTGCCAGGAGAATATTGGCAGAGGTTATGATCTTATTAACTACTCTGAGATCTGTCAGATTTATATCATCCATTTAGGTCAGTCCCCATATCCCGGGGGCTGCACAGAGGTCTTCTGGGGGTACAGCAACTCACTTAGGGTATGTCTACACAGCAAAGTTATTTCAAAATGACAGCCGTTATTTCGAAATAACTTTCCGAGCATCTACACAGCCAAACTCCTGTTTAAAAATTAATTCAAAATAGCGGAGGGCTTATTTAGAAATTGGTAAACCTCATTCCACGAGGAATAGTGCCAATTTCGAAATTGCTATTTCGAAATAAGCGCTGTGTAGATGCTTATTTCTAAACTAACCAATTAGCCCATCATAAGACGGAATTTTCAGGTCTCTCCTCCACGTTGGTCTTCTCTCCTGAGCCTCCGGTCTCTTGCTCCGTGTCTCTCTCTCTCTCTCACTCTCCTCCGCCTCCTGCCTCTCTGTCTCTTTCTTTCTCTTCTCCTCCTCCTCCTGCCTCTCACTCAGGGGACCATGGGGAGCGCAGAGCCCAAACGGTCGCTTGTGCCACTTGCTCCCACGCGGCAGCCCGGCTGAGTGGTGCAGAAGTCAGCCGAGCGCCACTGCGGGAGGTGAAGGGGGGCGGGATGGTGATGTTCACGGCCAGGGGACGGGGCCTAGAGCTGCTGTCATGCCGCACATCACCGCCCTGCCGCCCTTCGCCTCCCGCTGTGGTGCTTGGCTGACTTCTGTGTCGCTCAGCTGGGCCGCTGCAGGGGAGCCCAAACGGCCACTTGCTCCACTTGCTGCCCCGCGGCGGTCCGGCTGAGCGGCGCGGAAGTCAGCCGAGCACCATGGCGGGAGGCGAAGGACGTGACTCAGGCAACAGCACCACTCAGAGGGAACAGCCAGGGAGGCAACAGCGCCGCCCAGAGGGAACAGCCAGCATTTCAGCGTTACATGGTCACAGACACTGGGCTACGATATATATGATAGGGGGCCTCCAGCCCTTCCCAGGGTGCCCTGCTGGCTGCCCTGGCCACAAGGTAACTTCTGACCTGATGCCCTGCAAGAACGAGTTCCGGCTGGCCTTAAATGCAATTCAGCATCCAATCAGTGTGGACACGCTATTTCAAAATAGCAAAAAGCTATTTTGAAATGCATTTTGTTCGTAGACGCGTTATTTCAAAATTAGATATTTCGAAATAACGCTGTAGTGTAGACATACCATTAGGGTATGTCTACACTCGTGGCTTCTTGCGGCAGAGATATGCAAATGAGGCTAAGTGTGGAATATTGCAGAGCCTCATTTGCATATATAATGAGCTGCCATTTTTGCAGGAGATGCTCTTGCGCCACAAGGAGCTGTCTACACTGCCCCTTCTTGCACAAGAAAAACCCTCTTGCGCAATGCCGTTATTCCTGGATGGACCACGTCTGCCAGCATGGACTTCAGCCTTAGGGAGATGGCTTTGGTGATGATTTTATAGCCCGTGCTGAGGAGCGAGACTAGACACCAATTCTTCAGATTGTGGAGGTCCCCCTTCTTGGGCAGTAAGGCGAGCACGGCTCACCTGCACAATAAAGGGAGGACCCCACTTTCCAAGGACTCAGCCCAGATGCTAGCAAGGTCTGGGCTTAAGATGTCCCAGAACATGCGGTAGAACTCCATGGTCAGCCCGTCCATGCCTGGGGATTTATTGGTGGGCATGAGATGGAGGGCTTCCGAGAACTCAGCCCTAGAGAGAGGCAGCTCTAGCCGGTCTCGGTCGCCCGCACTGACCGTCGGGACTTAGTTCCAGAGAACCCTGTGGGCATCAGCGTCGGCTGGATCCGGGGAGAACAAAGAGGCGTAGAAGGCATGAGCCCTGTCGTGCATTTCCACTGGATCCATGAGGGGGGCACCATCCTCTGCTTTTTAACCCCCCTCTTTTTCTCCAGGGCGTAGAAGAAGCGGGAGCCACGATCCATCTCCCGAAGGAGATGGATGTGAGAACGAACAAAGGCACCCTGGGCCCGAAGGTCCTCGAGGGCCTAGAGTTCCTCTAGCTTCTCCCGGTACGCTCCGCAGAGGGATGGATCTCCACGGCTGGTGGCAAGTCACCTCTCTAGCTCTAAGACCTTCTGTTCCAATTGCTCTATTGCCACATCCCTCTACCGGCTGGCCCCCCAGGTGTAGTCACACCTTCCCCACATCCCACCACCACCGCGCTGAGGGAAAGGCACACCACCGCTTGCACCAGGCCAGCCAGAACTCACAGAAGGACGCTATGAAGCCCACATCCTCCAGCAGGTTGTTATTGAAATGCGAGTAGGCCGGCCCCGGCCTCTCCGATGAAAGACAGGCCTTCATGGCCACCAGATGGTGGTCCGAGAATGGGGCTGGCCTGATGCTGGAGGAGTGGGCCCAGAAGAGAGGATGACGAGACAGATAAATGTGGTCCAAACAGGAGTGAAAAGACTGATGACCCACCACCTGGACGTAGGTAAACACCATGTCCACGCCCAGGTGGAGGTCTCGCCAGATGTCCACCAGGGAGTGATGGTCTATTATCTCCCTGAGGACATCTGCAGCATCTGGGCACTGCTTGATCCCCGTATGGTCCTGCTCCTCGAGGGTGCAGTTGAAGTCCCCACCCAGGACCAGGCACTCGCGAGGATCCAAAGAGCCGAGGAAGGCAGACGCCCGCTGTTAGAAGCAGAGTATCTCTGGGCTGGACGTTGGGGCATAGATGTTAATGAGGTTTAACGTCAGCCCCTCCATCTGAACCCAGAGATGCAGCAGGTGACCCTGCACGATCTCAGAGGTCCCCAGCACCTCGGGATGCAGGTTTGGGGAGAACAGGGTGGCCATCTCGGCTTGATGGGCCCACAGGTGGCTGAAATAAATCCCCTCAGTGAAGGTGACAACAGTGGGAGCATCCTCCATGGATGCCCCCTCTTGCAGGGACCCTGGGAGGGAGGTGTTCACCCCTCCCACAACTGCCGCGTTCATCTCAACTGCCTCACGGCGCTGTGAAGAGTCCGGGAGCTCAGAGGGAGGGATGGCTCCAGCATCCACCCTCATAGGTGCAGGGAGGTTGTCCTCCCCCTCAGTGGGTGGGGTGGAACGCCGGGCACACTTTCAGCGCCTCCCCATAGCAAGCTCCCATCCCTCGGAGGAAGAGGGCTGGGCCCAAATGGGGGAAGAGCCAGGGGACAAGGGCAGTGGTGGGAGGGCAAGGGAAGACGGGGGCTGGGCAGCAGGGGAAAGGGACACCTCCCCCTGAGGTAGGTCCTGCCTGAGTCCCATCACTGACCCTGCCGCCCCCTCCTCCGCAGGCCCGGCCTTGGCAGCAGCAGCACCCGCACGCTCGTCTGGGCCCTGCGGAGCCCGAGCGGGATTGATGATGGTCACGGTTGGAGGAGGGGCAACCCCAGGGTCTAGACAGTCAGGGCCACCGGGCCTGGGGGCAGTCCCTTCAGACGTGCCCCGTCGCCCAACAGAGAAAACACCGGGCCTCCTCCATGGTATAGTACACCTGGTACTGGGCCCCTTGTTGGGGCACCAGAAATGACCCTTCTAGGGCTTCTCCATCACATCCCGCCAGCAGTAGTCGGATTTGTACCTGCCGGTGAAAGGAAAGGATGTGGCAGAGGGTAGGAACTTTACAGCCCAGAGGAAGGGGACTCAGGACTGAAAGAGGGCCTCCCCAGGGTGGAGAGAAAAGACAGTAGGGTAGCATTGGGGAGGAAGGGAGGAACGGAGGACAAAAACCACCTGTACGCCCAGGTCCTCCAAAGACTTGAGAGGAATGTGGACTCCCTCCACCACCAAACCCCTTTCCACTGCCTCCTGGGCAGCGGCCTTGGATGCCAGGAAGAATATCACCTTCCCAGACATCTTGGAGGCTGCCACCACAGCCAAGGGCCCCACCACGAGAGCCAATGCCCGCACATAGGTCTCCACATGGGGTGAGGCCGCCACCAGGAGACAATGGACCCCATGCCTCCTCGTCATGGCGGGAAAGGGGCCACAGCTGCCGCAGATGGAATTCTGGCAGGCGGCTTGGGAGGCAGCAGGCAGGAGGGTGGCAGCTGCCTGGGCGTACGCCCTGGGGGGCTGGAACACCATTGCCCCCAGAGCTGGTGGAAGGAACAGGGGAGCGGGAAGGAGGGGGAGCCACGGCTGACACGGGGGCCACGGCCAGGGAGTGAGCCCTCGCCTCAGGAGGTTTTACCTTCCGGGCGGGGCTCTTGCCCTTTTTGGTCCCCAGGCCCTTCCTACCCTTCAAGGGGGCATTCTTAATGATGACTGGAGGTGCAGCGGCAGGAGCGGTTGAGGCCCCGGGGTCCTTGTCCATGTCTGCCCCCTCTACCGTAGTGACGGGGGCCCGGCAGCCTCAGAGGAGTTCTTGTATTTAGGGAAGGGTCGGGAAGGTTTGGCAGGGGTGTCACCGGACACTGGATTGGCCAATGATGAAAGAGGCTCTGGTAGCAGAGTACCCTGGCCTTCGCGACAGTAATTATGGACACTGCAAGCCTCTGAGGCCCACAAGAACCCGCCAGGAAGCGCAGGACCCACAGACCTTAGCACAGACTTTGCTACACAAGTTACTAAGCCAAAATAAACAAAACATTAAAGTTAAGCCTAACACACTAAGATAAATTGTTTCAAAGTACATTCCTTACCCTTCTCCTCATTCCAGGTAAAATCCTTCAAGACAGAGTTGATCTTTTTTTCTCTGGCCAGGGTGGTCTACAGCTTTTTAGAGTTCTATGGAGTTCTTTGTTTTCAGGTTTCTTCACGTATTTCATTTTAAAGTGGGGAGGCAATTTCAAAAGACAGCTAAAGACAAAAGGCTGATTGCTTTCCATTCCTTAAATAGACTTTTCCCAGGACAGGAATCCTTTAATATTCCCCATCCTTATGAGAAAATGACAGATTCAAGATGAATTCCAGCATCAGGTGGCATGGTCACATGTGTTTCTAGGAACAACCAAAGTTTGGGCTTACGATGTAACCCCCTCTTTCCTCCCTGGGTTACTTGGGAGCAGGCCACATTCACCTGTATGCCTGGGCACCTGATGTTTTGAACATAAAAGGAGATCCTGAGTACCTCAGTGGTCATGTTGTTTAGTTGGGGAGTCCCTGTCTACCCCCCTGCTGCAGTCCCTTGCTCCTAAAGAAATATACAATGGTGGTGCCTCCACTTGGCTGGCCCTGTACACACTTAATGGAGTACCTTGGGAGCCTCCAGGAATAAACTTATTCCAGTAATAATCTGAATCTAACTCCAAAACAACAATTATAGATAATATACATCCAATTGATTAAATTAGAAGTAACACACCTTTACTTAACAACTTAAAGAAACAGGGTTTAACAGACTAAAAGTGAATAAAAGCAATTAACAAAGTACACAGAAATAAAGGAAACTTATCTAACTGACATTTACACTGCCACCATATATCCCACCCCAAAGTGTACACTCCTCTGGATTCACTTGCTTGCGTGGGCGCGCTTGAAGGTCTGTAGGTTGTGTGTCAGTCCAGGCAGGCAGCCAGCTGCAAATTCCCTCTATCACTGGAGTAGGCTCCATCAAATATCAGCATCTCTGGTTCATTGGGCACATCACTTTGGCTCTCTTTGGACCCAGAGTCAGTTTCTCTTCTGTGCTCCGTCCCAGACCACAGTTACCTTCTGTGCAGGGTTATGCAGGCCCTTCTCAGCCACAGGCACAGCCAAAGTCTCTCCCCTCCAGGGACAATCACCAATAGCCGCTGAAGCAGCCTGCAAAATCCAGGCCCCAGCAGTCTCTCAGTTACAGGCTCTAGTTCCAACACAACAGCTCCTGGCCTGGAAAAGGCTCCACATCAGAAATCTGGCTCCTCTCTCCAAATGGAGTCTTCCCTAACTCTCTCTCTCCCTGCCTGGAAGAGCCACAGTTCCCTCCTGTTTTTCAAGGGCCCATGGGACCTGTAGTCTCTAGGGCTAGATTGCAGCACAAAGGATCCTCCCAGTAAAAGTCAGAGGCGCCGATAGTAAAGGGAGCCTACACAGGAAAACCAAAATCATTCACAGATCGTTACCTTGAGCATCAGGCCATTAAATTCTTAAGTACCACTAACGGCTCTCACTAAAAATTCTAGCTCACTAAGTAGGTTTACACTTCATATTTCTAACTTCACATATGAGAGCGATACATGCACAGAAATAGAATATACACATTCAATAAATTGTGACTTTAAAAATAATTTATTACATGATGCATTTCACCTACAGCAGTTTCGAAGTCTGCATATGCATGTTCATATGCCAATTTTCATAAAGCACCAGACATTTTATGGATTTTTCACTCACTTTCCAACAGCGGGGCTCACCTTGGAGTAGAATCATAGAACACTGGACCTGGAAGGGACCTCAAGAGGTCATCGAGTCCAGTCCCCTGCCCTCACAGCAGGACCAAGCACTGTCTCTAGATCATCCCTGACAGGTGTCTGTCTAACCTGCTCCAAAATATCTCCAGTGATGGAAATTTCACAACCTCCCTAAGGGTACGTCTACACTAGCTCGTTAGTTCGAGCTAGGTAGGGTAATGAGTGCAACTGGGGTTGCAAACGAAGCCTGGGATTTAAATATCATTTGCATGTTCCCGGGCGCCGCCATTTTTAAATCCCCCTTAGTCCAAACTCCGTGCCCGCGGCTACACGCGGCACGGACTAGGTAGTTCAAATTAAAGACCTTCTCCAGTTTCTCCAAAGTAGGCCCTGCTTATTACAGTATTGCTCTTAAACCAATATCTGACTTTGATTCATAAACCAAACAGAACTGCTGTAATCTGTTCTCAAAATGTTTAGAATCACCCCCAGCTCTTACTACTACTCTGGCTGTATGTCCATAATGGTTAAAAAAAAGGGAGGGGGGGGGGATGAGAGGGAACCAACATTCCCTTTTTTTTTTTTTTTTTGCCACTTGCACACTTAAAATTTAGGGTTGCCAACTTTCTAATTGCACAAAAGCAAACACTCCTACCCCACCCGTTCCCTAAGGCCCTCCCCCTTCTCTGAGGTCCCACTATTGCATATTCCACGCCCGTCCTCTGTTGTGTGTTCTCCTCTACCCTCACACACTTTCACTGGGCTGGGACAGAGGGTTGGAGTACAGGAGAGGGTGAGGGTTCCAGCTCAGGGTGTAGGCTCTGGGTAGGGCTGGGGATGAAGGGTTTAGGGTGTAGGAAGGGGCTCTGGGCTGGGGCAGGAGGTTGGATGCAGTGGTGTGTGTGGTGTGCAGGCTCTAGGAGGGACTTTGTATGTGGCACAGGAATCCAGGCAGGGGGCTGAGTTGTGGGAGGAGAGTATGGGGTCCTGGTGGCATTTACTGTGGCTCAGAGAAAGCAGTTGCTAGGTCCTTTGGCCCCCTAGTTGCATGGTGGGTGGTCAGGAAGACTCAGTGTGTTGCCTTCATGTTACCAGATTTACCCATTACTCATTTATTAGGGTTACTGTCAGGGGCAGCCTGTCCACATAGGCGAACTAGGCGGTTGCCTAGGGCGCCAAGTTAATGGGGCACCAAATGGTGGTGCAATATCATCTAGGAGGTTTGGAGGTGGGGGCGCCGATTGCATGGTTCGCCTAGGGCGCCAGTTGCTGGCAGCTAGTCTAGGGCCGCTCCTGGTTACTCTTATGGGAGATGGGGTTGTGTTCTCATGTGGAGCTTTACTTCTCCCTTCTGCCAGTTCCCTCCCAATGAAGCTCTGTTGCAAGATCTAATCAGCACTCACAAACTGACCCTTTATATGTCCCTGGACTTAGTAGGCTGGTAGCACAGCAATGCCAAGCTGTGACCCTCATGCGCCCTTCGACTCAGCGGGCTGGGTTTAAATAGCAATTGAACCTGCCACCTTCATATGCCCCCAGGTTCAGCACCTCTCTGTTCCCACTTTCACACCACAACCATTCCGCTATTAACGCACTTGATGAGCAAACCCCACAGGGTTTTTGGGCACTATGAAGACCTTTAGCTTAGGTACAAGGAGCGTTTTTGCAAAGTCAATGGGGAAGCCAAAACAACACTTCCAGGGAGGACGGAGAGAGAGGAAAAGAGAGAAAAGCAACCAGCTTAACAATGAAAGTTATTTATTTCTATGTAGTGCGCATACAAGGGGAGCCAAACAATCATAACAGTTCCAATACTAAATCTAATTTAAATCTGATTACAAATGTTAGGGCTAGCAAACCATAACTGACCACAGAAGGCAGGGTCAGGAGGCTATATACCTAGAGAGGGCAGTGCGGGGGAGGAGAGAGATCTCATCATTCTGTGAAACTTTGAACTGATTAGGGTTCCGAAATGGTAATGGTAGCTGAGGGTCTATAGTGTTGGAGACAGG
The DNA here is from genome assembly GCA_032595735.1 of Pelochelys cantorii. Taxonomy (NCBI): domain Eukaryota; kingdom Metazoa; phylum Chordata; order Testudines; family Trionychidae; genus Pelochelys; species Pelochelys cantorii. The sequence goes on from CM064347.1 coordinate 11,227,432, forward strand.
CAGAGCAGAGAAGAGTCCCCAGCAGGATCAGTCAGGAGAAGATGAAGTGCCAATGGAGCTGATGTAGAATTTAGATCCAGGCATCAGAACACTTTACTTGAGTGTGAATAGGGATTTTTGTAGGGAAACAACAATGGTTCAAGAAGGAACACTAGACTTGTTTATGAGTAAATGGATGGTTCAAGGGAGTATTCCAAAGTTGTTTTGTTTAGGCTAGATAATAGGGACCTGGCTATGGGCGGTGTTCCTTCAAGGAAGCTCATAATGCAATTAGGCAGTTTCAGTATGTTGGATACCAATAGAGGATTTATTACTAAACTTGATCTGATAACTACTGATCTGGATGTGGGCAGGTGCGGGGTCATTTGCATGGGGAGCACAGATTTCCCATCAGGCAATGCTTTTCTGCTGTGTCCAAGTTCATGCAGTTCTTGCTTTGGACGTGCTGTTCTCCATGCTGTATGAAAATGGAGATACCTCCCTTGTCCCATCATCTTTGCAAAAGAGGCTAAGAGAGTTTCCTTAATCCTGCCATCCTTATCCAGTGGGATTTAGGTGCATCTTCCTCTGCCTTTTCCTTGTTTTTTTAACCTGCTAGATTCAAGCAGAGGCTGGGTGGGGGGTTGGGGAGAGGTTTGTATGTCTTCCATGGATATTATTCCCTGGTTCCCCAAGAACACAGAGTTTTTAGGAAACACTCAATGCTTTCAGGCATCACTCCCGCAGCTCCCATTGGTTGCAATTCCCGACTAATGGGAGCTGCAGGGGTAGCATCTGCAGTCATGAGGGCTGTACCCAGAGCTTCCCTGATCACCCCTGAGCCTAGAAGTCACAGGGACCTGATGGCTACTTCTGGGAGATGCTCAGAGCCAGGACAGGAGGGAGCCTACCTTGTCCTGTGGCTTCCACTGCAGTAACTGGACTTTTAACAGGTGTACTCAGCAGGGTAAAAGTAGAATTAAGAGACGCAACTTCAGCTACATCAATTGCATAGCTGAAGTCGAAATAACTTAAATTGGCTTTTGGCACTGTCAGCACAGCAGGAAGTCAAAGGAAAAACACTCTTCCTTCAACTTCCCTTACTCCTCATGAAATGAGGGTTACAGGAGTCAGTGTAAGAAGTCCTCCACATTATTTAGAAATAATGGCTTGCTGTGTAGACACACACTATGTGATTTTGAAATAACCATCTACATGTTTTGTTAGTCTATAAAGTGCTACCAGTTTTTGTTTTTTAAGTTTATCCTATACAGACTAACTCAGCTATCCCCTGGAGCTATGTATTTTTGTTAGTCTCTAAGGGTACATCTACATTAGCCCCCTAGTTTGAACTAGGGAGGCTAATGAGGGCGATCGAAATTGCAAATGAAGAGCGGGAGTTAAATATCTCGCGCTTCATTAGCATGTTCCTGGGCAGTCGCCATTTTGGAAACTGACTAGCCCGGAATAACTGCCCACGTCTACACACGGCAGTGAAACAGGAGTTCCAAGTAAACTCCTAACTCAAATTAGCTGTTAAACCTCATTCCACGAGGAGTAACAGCTAATTCGAGTTAGGGGTTTACTTCGAACTCCCATATCACTGCCGAGTGTAGACGCAGGCAGTTATTCCAGGCTAGCCAGTTTCCAAAATGGCGACCACCCGGGAACATGCTAATGAAGCACAGGATATTTAAATCCCACGCTTCATTTGCAATTTCGGTCACCCTCATTAGCCTCCCTAGTTCGAACTAGGGGGCTAGTGTAGACACACTCTAAGGGTATGTGTACACTACAGTGTTATTTCGAAATATCTTATTTCAGAAAAGTTATTTTGAAATAGCTTATTTCGAAATAACGCATCTACATATAAAATGCATTTCAAAATAGGTTTTTGCTATTTCAAAATAGCGCATCCACGCTGAGTGGACACTGAATCGCATTTTAGGCGAGCCAGAACCAGGTCCGGCAGGGCATTAGGTAAGAAGTTACTTTGTGTGGCTGCTGCCTGAGGCTATCTGAGACCTGTGCTTAAAGGGTCCCCCTCCAGACAGCTGGTTCTCAGCTTTCCCTGCTTGCTTGCCTACCTCGATGAGGGACAGCAAAGCATTTTGTCTCTGCATGTTCTGGTTGCCCTCACTCAGGACACCACAGCACTCTGCAACATGGAGCCGGAGCTGCCCCTGGGAACTCTGGTGCTTCTCGTGGACCCGTTGCTGTGAGCCTGGCTGCACTTTTTGCAGACTGCCATCCGGGAGGTCCATCGGGGGGCTGTCAGTATCCAGGACACCCTGCGGGAGAGCTTTGACTCTGAGGAGCACTAAGAGCCTCCCAGGTCTGCCCCACTGAGGGCTCATGCTTCGTTCCTCCCTCACATCCTTCCACTTACCCCTTCCTAACTCCCCTTCCTGATGTAAAATAAAGTACATGTATTTTCATGAACACAAACTCTCTTTATTGAACAAAACTGGGGGGGGAGGAATGAAACTCTGGTGAGACTGGGGAAAGGAGGCGGGAGAGGGGAGGAGAGAGGGTGGGAGAGGGGAGGAGGGAGCTGGAAGGGGGAAGCAGGGGGAACAAGGGGGAGGGGAATCTCAGGGGTCAGGGTTGGGGGGTCTCACCAGACCAACTTGATTTTTCTGGGCTCCTGGGTTGATATGTGGGCTTTGGTGGCCAGGCTGGCAGCTATTCTGCCATAGATGGCCACGTTCCTCCATCTAGTGCGGAGATCATGGACGTTGGGGGCATCTCCCCCAAACCTGAATAAGGTCCATGATCTCCATGTTTTTAAGTTTATCCTATACAGACTAACTCAGCTACCCCCTGGCACTATGTATTTTTGTTCGTCTCTAAGGGTATGTCTACACTGCCACCCTAGTTCAAACTAGGGTGGCTAATGTAGGCATTCAAATTTGCAAATGAAGCCCGGGATTTAAATATCCATGGCTTTATTTGCATGTTCCCAGGCGCCGCCATTTTTAAATGCCACGTAGTTCGAACCTTCTGCCCATGGCTACACGTGGCACGGACTAGGGAGTTTGAATTAAAGCTCCTAATTTAAACTACCGTTACTCCTCATTGCAGGACTCCTCATTGCTCATCACTTACCCTAAGGTGCTACAGGACTACTCATAGTTTTTAAAGTTACAGACTAATACGACTACTCCCTGAGTCTTCTGTCTCCAGTGTTTTCAATGGCAGCCTCACTGCTACAGCAGCATGGGCATAAATGGTAGCTTTATCAGTCAATTTGAAACATCAGATTAGTATCGACCTTGACTTGTTCAAGGCATTGCTTTTAGCTGCCTCTCTGGTCACTGGCTCCCAGCATTGGTGCAAGTGATATAATCTTTTGCTGGTAAGTGAGACATTTATTAATCAGAAGGCAAAGAGAGAGAGAGATAAGAAAAAGAAGTTAAAAGGTGGGAAAGGTAAATGATATCAGGGAGGGGTGACAGCAGGAGTGCAAACTTCACATTGCAGGTGCTGTTCAGGTCTTAGCTGAAGCCAGTGAAAGTGGGGGTGTAATCTGGGTCTCTCTCTCTGGCTCATTCTGGTCAGGACAGCTCTCAGGATCAGGCTGATGAAGGCCCATTGGGGTCCCAGAGGATCCCAGGATATGATGGGGTGGCAGCCATGATGGTAAAGCTTGCACCTACCAATCCACTTGACTGCGTCTTGGCATTGTGATTCTCCTCCAAAGTCTCTTCAAGAACCCCCAAAGGCAGGGTCGGATTAAGATATGTCAAATTTAAGAGGCCTTGTAGCATTGCCAAAAAATGTGTAGTATTCTAACAATAAGGACCATGAAAATAGAAATAACGTTTTATTATTTATAGGCCAGGATGCAACTAAAACTAGTCATGTTTCTGTATGTAAAGGCCCCTTGTAATCTGAGGCCTCCCTAAGCTGTAGCTTACTTAGCTTGTGCCTAAATCTGGCATTGCCAAAAGGGCGTGACAGGTGGAACAGCCTATTGCCTTGTTATTTTGTCCACCTATTGGACGTAATTTCCTAATTCGTTTCCAGTTCCATTCCCTTTTGTCAACCAGTCATGAACTTCACCATCCTTTCTATCTGGACTAGATTGCTCTTTCTTTAACAATTGTTTAGTTTTATAAGCGATTTTATGGAATAGGTGGAGTTTGACTTTTGTTCTCTGTTATTTGTTAGAATTGCCCAGTCACTTTTATGATCATGCAAAACAATCAGCAACTTGTTAGGCCAGTTCCTCATACTTTTTATGATCTGTGATCTGTGTGCTATGTACTTCCTTATGTATCAGCCCCTTGGGGAAAGGAAGAAGGTCTTGCCACTAAATCATTGATCTGAGAGTCTGGATTTTTTTTGCCAGCTACATCACCGATTAGCTGCATGAACTTGGGCAAAGTATCTTCCCCAAAAAGAGTTGTATGTAAAAATATAACCTGTAAAATGTGTATACGTAATTGTGTATGTAGGGGTAGATCCTGCACAACTGAAGTCAATGGTGGTGTTGCTATTCATGTCAATAAGGCAGGATCAGGCCTATAGTGAGTATATAAATGTCACCATCTTGTAACATATAAGAATAGTAGAAATTGTTGTATTGCTCGTGAGTCTGTAGGTTTTAATGACACTGTTGTTGTGTACTGCAAATGACTCTCCTATATTCCATTCTCTGGGCCCCACTGTCATCGGCAAAATTGTCATAATAATAAGACTGACAGAAGTTCATGGCCACATGTAGCAAAAACGGTGAAGCTCAACTACATAGCAGGAGTGCTTGAAACTTTATGCAACTGTGTACTTGGAACATCACTACAACAGATCTTCCAACCAACGGAACCGGTCCAGTCACAGCAAGCTCCTTGAGACTATCACTTGATGTGCTGAAATACCACTGAACCCACCTCTGTGCCCTTTGAAGCACCCACCACCAGTGTTCCCGCTAACATTTTCCACTCATGAGCAGAGCGAGTTTTGTCTTGTGCACCAATATTGAGCTCACGTGCGCTTGTTTGGATGTGTGCCCCCATGGCACCCACCAGTTACTAACATACCATATATCTATTTAAATGGTATGGAAGAAAGAATACTAAACCAGCCCTTTCCCACTCAAAAGAATAAAAAGCTGTTAAATCAGAACTTTCACCCAAGCATCCTTATTATTATGGCTGACCCTAAGTGTCAATGTACTGTGTCATGCCATCAGTTCCAGATAAGATAAAAAGACATCAACCCCCCGCACACACACACACATACCCACAAAGTTTGAACAATACACTGTTTTTCTTAAAGACCTGGGCTGCGCTGCTACACAACAATCTCCAGTCCACTCCCGCACCCTAGCTCCTGCCCAGACTCCACAGCCCTACCCTGCTCCTGCACCTTACCTCCCACTCCGACTCCACTCTCTCACCCCTAGCCAACTCCCCAGCAGCCCCTCCTGCACACTGAATCCCTAATCACTATAACAAACGGTGGCAGGAATGGTTTCCTTGGCAAGAAGCAACTGCTGCCCTTCACGTGGCTGCAGTCCCAGCCCCCACAGCAGTTGCCACCTGCCACGTGGGTCGCACAGGCCGTGGATCCAGCCCTGGGGAAGAGCTCAAGCTAGGGCCAGGGCTGCGTAGTGACTTCCCTGCTGCTCCTGTCGGGGAGAGGAAACTGCTTGGCATGGCAGTACAGGGAAGCTCTTCCTGCGCTCGCTTGCAGGCTCCACCGCTTGTCATTTCCATTGGCCAGGAATTGCAATCAATGGGAGGGGGGCAGTACCTACACGAATAGTGGCACGGAACCTCCTGGGAACTGTGCCACATAGGCACCCCAATTACCTTCCCCTTCCCACCCAGACCCTGCATCCCCCTCTCCAGTCCACTCCCGTACCCTAGCTCCTGCCCAGACTCCACACCCCTACCCTGCTCCTGCACCTTACCTCCCACTCAGACTCCGCTCTCTCACCCCTAGTCAACTCCCCAGCAGCCCCCTCCTGCACACTGAATCCCTAATTTTTGATTGCACCCCAGAGCCTAGAAGGGCCTGTTGTGTAGTTTGATTTATTTTAGATCCGAGGGAAATCAGTACACTTCAGGGCTACTTAACCACTTTCTTATTTATTGCATGCTTTAAGCAGTTAATACAGTTGTTTAAGTTTTTCAAGCCTTAAGAACAATTACTCTACAATTTAAACCTTAAATACTATAGATTCTAAAGCAATTAATACAGCACAAAGCAATGCAAAAGCAATTACTCAAAGATCTACTATATACAATCATAAAGCCTAATTCACTTACACTTCACCTGTATGCTACCTACCGTGCCAGGCAAGAAGTCGTGGTTCCGTTTCTTCCCATGCATTGAAACGCCACTCACTGGGTCGCCAGCGTGAAGGGCCTAATTACTTCTAGTTACATCGAGCAGGACATGTGGATCAATCCTGCCCATTCCCTCCCATCGAATGTTCTTACTAAGCCCAATTTATAGCAAAGCAAGACTTGGTCATTCTAATAATATTTACCAATTGATTACATATTGTGTAGGATACGTAACATGCCCAATGCCCCTATTTGGCATACATCCTGCTACTCAGGATGTTGCTGTTTTGTGCGCAGTTGATAGTTTCATGGCTGTATCTGTACTTTTTGCTTATCAGAACAGCACAAGGCCGCTTGTGTCATCTTGACATAGTCTCACATTCCATGCCTTAATCTGTATTACTATGCAAAACAAATCCTGACTCTCAGGCCTTGCCTGCGTGCTTTCATGCACCAGACTTGAAACAGGCAAAAAATCCACACTTTGGACAAGACAGACATCACCATTTATTGCCAAGGCAGGGTAGCGCAGACTCCTCTTCAGGGCCCCAAAAATCTACTACCTTTGGACTTTAGAAAATCAAATTCAGCCCTGGAGGGAAGCCCTGAGCTTCAGTGCTCTGCCAACACGTGGGGATGTAGAGCAAAGGGAATGAGGTGAGTATCTTTTTACTTTTCTGCATCTCACTTGCAAGCCACATGTGTGAGGGTTTTATTTTTTTTCGTCCTCCTGATATTTCTGTGGGTCAGTGGCAATCAACCCAGAAAAAGTTCCCCACCCTGCTATGAAGTTTTACAGAGAAAGCCCATAAAAATGCTCACCCCTCCCCCCCCCGCTTTGTCAATGAAAAGGAGAGACTCTTAGCGCAAGGTAACAATTATTTATACTAGGTTTATTCATAAAAAAGTGATTTTATTAAGTATAAAAAGCAGGATTTAAGTGGTCATAAGAGACAGCAGAGGGAATAATATAGGTTACTAAAAAAATAAAAACATGCAAGCTAAGTCATCATTTCTCACCCTAGTTCTTATTTCTGAGATTTCAGACCAGAGAGGTCTTTCTGACTTGAGTCCAGCTGTTCCCTTCCACTCCTGTTATAGTCTGTAACTGGTGAGCCTCACTGCCAGGGGCGCCTCCTGCTGGACACTCCAGGAATTAGTTTTTTGGTGCTGGCATGCCCCTTTGCCTATTTTCTCCACCTCTGGGTACTGCCCTACCACAATGAACCCTCACTCTGGGGTCCTCCTGCACTGGGAATCCCCAACCCCTTATGCCCACCTTGCCTCAGTGACCCACTGCCAGTCATCTTCTAGCTCCTTACCTCAAGGCAAACTGCAGTCTGAGATGGCCACTCATCATTGGCAAGGGGGTGTGGACCTGCTGCCTTCGCCTACCCCGGCTGCCTCTCTGCAACCTTAGTACACTCAGGCCTTGCAGCCGGGGAGCTTGCCAGGCCAGAACTTCTCCAGCTCTGCCTGCCTTTCCCCAGCCCTAGTATTCTCAAGCCCTGCAGCCTGGGAATGAGGTCAGGCCAGAGCTCCCCCACCCTGCCTGCCTGCCTCATCCCAGCACTACTCTGTATCAGGATGCCTCCAGCTTCTTTGGCCGTCAGGTTCCTCCTGCTCCCCAACTAGAGCAAGAGTCAATCTGTCTCTCCTTTCCTCTTCTCCTGGAGCCTTTATTTATACTCCTCTCATTTGGGCCCCTATTAGCTGGTACTTGTCTTAGCTGTGGGGCTTTTCTTTCAGCCCTCTACTAGGGCTGGGTTTTACCTTTAAAGCAGGAGTGGGGAAGCTTTCTTGGGCTGGGGGCCACTGGCCCACAGAAAAATCAGCCGGGGCCGTGCACAAGTGAGAAATAAAACCCCAAAACAAACCACTCCTCATATCACTGGCATTGCCCCTGACTGAGAAAGAGAAAGACATTCCCCACATTTCCCTAGCACACCAGAATCTAGGGGAGCCCAGGCTAGATTTTGTGTGCTCCAGTCCTGCAGTGGGATGGTGGGGGGCTGGTGTGCCAGCACAGACTCCCCAGTGCTGGGGGGGAGGAGCCTTGAGCCTCAGGGGCCGGATTTCCCCCCCCCCCCCGCCAGGCCTGAGGTTCCCCACTTCTGCCTTAAAAGGCCAGTGCAAGGCAGACACCCCATCACACAATCCTGTTGTTTACAGGTGTTTTCATGAATCCTCTTGGGGTGGGAAGGCAGATAAGCAATGCAAAAGTCAGCTGAAGACAATCCATTGTTTGTTTCCCTTGCCTTATATAGAATTTCCCTAGGGCAGGGAGCCTTTGTTCAATTCCCCCCACGCAATTGTGGAAAAGTACAAAATTCAAAATGGATTCTAGCATCGAGTGATATGATCACATGCCCTTGTAGGGATGCTGAGCCCTTCCTACTGGCTGATTCATGGGGGCGGGGCGGGGAAACAAACCCATGTCGCTAAAAGTCAGGCAGTGTAAGGCAGTACCTGCCTATTTCATCCGTTCCCAACCGCGGGTCCATGGATTGGTGGTGTGTCACAAACCCCTGTCTGCTGGGCCCTGGCACCCTGCCAGGCCAGGCCAGGCCAGCCCAGGCCATCCCTCCCACAGCTGGTAATGAGCCCCACCCGCTGGGGAGCACAGTTCCCAAAAGTTCTCCTCCCACCCACTTCCCCATGCGGCAGCACAGCGAGTGGCGTGGCGGGCAGCTGGGTGTGCAGGGGCTGGAGTGGAGGCTGCAGGGCTACAACGCCGGCGGCTGCCACATGAGCCGTGGTGAGGCTGTCCCTACTTCCTGCCCCACAGCAGCCACATGGCCCAGCTGCTCCAGGACAGCTGGGCCGTGTGGTGGAGCAGGGCTGCTCCGGGGGCCAGGGCTGCTGCCGGGGAGGCCAGCCCGCATGGTGGAGTGGGGCAGCTGGGCCGCATGGAGGAACAAGGCTCTTCTGGGATCCAGGGTTTCTTCAGGGGCCGGGGCGTCTGCAGGGGCAGCTGGGCCACATGGCAGAGGAGGTCTGCTCCAGGGGCGGCTGGACCGTGTGGCAGAGCAGGGCCCCACCATTTTCAGCCCAGCCTCTCCCCGGCTTGGTCCCCCTTTTCTTTTCTTTCCGTCCCTTCTTCCTCTTGACCTCAGCCTCCCCCTTCTCCTGCCCTACCTGCTGTACCCCTTTGCCTCCCTCCAAAAATTAGTGAAAAACCACAATGTAGGATTTTGATCTTCCCATCCATACAATGACACATATTGTGTGCGTACAGACGCAATGCAAAATAACACGTGATTGCTCAAAATTAATCACCACAACGAATCGCAAATAAATGAATTCCCATAATGAATATGCAAATGTTTCCGTGCTGGTCCACCAAAAGTTGTTGAATCAGTTTGCCGGTCCATGGTATAAAAAAGGTTGGGAATCACTGGTCTATTTCATGAGGCTATAGTCACCTGGATGTTTGGAAGGAGTCTGGCATTAGGGAGGTCTGAACCAATTACCCCCCACCCCTCTGCTATGCAGAGGTGACTGGTGAATGGGGGTGGTAGGGACCACTGGGAATGTGACTTCCCCTCAGCCCGGGGAAGGGCTGGGACAACTCCCCCTCCGCCCCAGGCCCTGTCCCTCCCTGTCCTTGCTCAGCCCTCTCCCCATCCCCACCCCCTGTGGGATGAGTGGGACCAGGTGGCCAATGCCAGTAGCAAGGATCGCCCTCCCCCCGCCCCCGGCACTCACCTGCAGCGGTGAGGCAAGCAGAGCAACGGCCCCAACTCGCTTTGCTCTCCTGGATGCTCTACTTCTTACCAGGGGGATGGACCCACTGGGGGATGGACCCCTGCTGCAGGTGCCAGATTCTACCCTCAGTAGTCTCCCCCGCTGGCTGATGCTCAGCCTCTCCTATGCACAGCAGTGGGGGGAGGGAAGGGTGCGTGTGACCCCTCATGCATTCCCTGTCCCCGTGTCGCCTATGCCGCCATGGGCTGTAACCACACCTCTCACCTTACCCCACATCCTGGCTAAAGGAAGGGGGTTGGCCGCCAATTGATGCTGCTTTGAACAGAAAGGACCAGTCTCATGCACGTGTCCTTTATTCCAGGGAAAAGAGGATGGGTCAACGACTGTTTTACAAGGCGCACTTTGCATGTGATGGGCTGCACCGTGGTGCTGTGCTTCAGTCTTGGCTACTTTTGGTAAGTAGATTGCTTTGCTAAGCAAGAGTCTCCATCACTCCCCTCCTAAGGTAGCTATTGCCTAAATTCCCTGCAAGCTGTGTGGCCCAGCTGGTTCAGCACCGCACAGGTGCTCAGGGAATCTGCCCGTGGATCTGCCGCAGTTGGGAAAAGGCTGGCTCGAACCCTGGCCTGGACCTGCCATGGACAGGCACCCCTCCCCCACTCAAGCTCTGCTATGGCCTGGACCTGCCATGACACCTTGAGCTACTGTGGAGCCCGGACCTGCTGCAGCGTCCCTTCCCCAGCTTCAATCCAGCCCTAGCCTAGACTTGCCGGGTCCTGGGCCCAGGTGCCTATTCTGTAGCCCCAGCCCTAGAGATGCTTTGGCTGAGAAAGATGCCTCTTTTCCCCCCACAAACCGTGACAGTCTCATCACTAAAATAGGGAAATGTGGTCTAGATAAAACCCTTATAAGGTGCACACAAAACTGATTAAAAGACAACAGTCGATAGCAATAGGTGGCTGTCAAACTGGGAGGGTGTGTCTAATGGGGTCCCACAGCAGTCTGTCCTGGGTCCAATACTCTTCATTGTTTTTATTAATGATTTGGATAATGGAGTAGAGAGTATGGTTATAAAATCAATGGATGACACCAAGATGGGAGGGGTTGCTAGCTCTTCTGGGGATTGGATTAGAATTCAAAACAACCTGGACATATTGGAGAACTAGTCTGAATACAATGAAATTCAATAAAGATGAGGACAAAATACTGCACTTGGCAAGAAAAAAATCAAAAGCCCAACTACAAAATGGGGAATAATTGGGTAGGTAGTAGTATTGCTGAAAAGGATGGGGGGTTACCACAGATTACACATTTAATATGAATCATCAATGTGGTTTTCAGTGTTGGTTCCAGGATATCAGAGAGACGAGGTAGGTGATGCAATGTCTTTTATTGGACCAAATTCTGTTGTTGCAAGGGACAAGCTTTCGAGCTTCACAGAGCTCCTCTTTAGGTCTGGAGCAAGTATTTGAACTAAATACAAGTTGGGACAGGTTGTTGCATGTGCTGTGGGAGACTACCTAAAATAAAGTGAGCAATTAAGGGTTAGTTGGCAGGACTAACTGTTACAATGAGCCATAAAGCCGGAATCCATGGTTTTCACTAGCTGGCCGAATTATGGATTTACTTTCCCAAGCCTGCATAACTCATTTTTCAGACTGGGTCTGAACAGAAGAAAAAAAATCAGTTGGTTTCAAACTGGGTTTTTTTTCCCTGGCAAAATAAAAGAAACTTTTTGGGTCAAACAAAACATTTTGTTTTCAGTTTCGGGTTATCTTGGGAGTATTTTTCATCTTTTTAATTTTTTTAAATAAAAATGAGTGAAATTTAAAAACAAAGGAGCTTTTGAAGTACAGAAGTGGAAGCGTTATCATGTAACACAGAGACAAACAGAAATACTGTTGAGTGTGAACTCTTCACAAGCTTGGTAAGTAAAGCACTACATCTGTTTTGCCACATAACTCTTTTCGATTATCTTTTAACGACTCTAGTTTTGGCATTTCAATGATGATGTAGGATATAAGCTCCTTATTGCAGAGATCATGGAATATAATTGAGTGCACTCCCAGTGCATGACAGATAATAATATGAAACTACTTTTCTTCATCTACCACAGCATTCCAGCAACCTTTGGTTTGTCTGGTTTGTTTTGCTCCATTGTGAGGCTAAATTGCTGGGTTTGTTTCTTTGTTGTACGGTTTGCATCTTTAAACATGCCTAGACATTGGACTAGGTGTAAAGCCTTTATGTTATTTAGATCTCCATGTTTGACATGACGTTTGGATTTAATGTGCAGGAGTATGTCCAATGATACCTGGCAGGAAACACCAGTCAAGATCTTCAACACAGTGAGGTAACTATCCCCTGATGGACTTTCCTGGATTTTGTGAGCCCTTGGGGTCTCACAGTTAGAGCTCTGGAATCAATTCTGCTTTGCTGAGATTCCTAACCACTTCCCTTTTAGCTTTGATAAAGGCAAAGTAATGCACATTGGAAAAAATAATCCCAACTACGCGTACAAAATAATGGGAAATTATTTAGCTATTATCACTCAGAAGAGAGATCTTGGAATCATTGTGGATTGTTCTCTGCAAACATCCACTCAGTGGGCAGCAGCAGTCAAAAAAGCAAACAGAATGTTAGGAATCATTAAAAAAGGGATAGAAAATAAGACAGAAAATATCTTATTGCCTCTGTATAAAACCACGGTATGCCCACATCTTGAATACTGTGTACAGATGTGGTCACCTCATCTCAAAAAAGATATATTGGCATTGGCAAAGGTTCAGAAAAGGGCAACACAAATGATTAGGGGTTTGAAATGGGTGCCATATGAAGAGAGATTAAAAAGATGGGGACTTTTCATCTTAGAAGAGAGGAGATTAAGGGGGGAATATGATAGAGGAGTGTAAAATCAGGACAGGTATGGAGAAAATGAATAAGGAAAAGTTATTTACTTGTTCCCATAACATAAGAACTAGGGGTCACCAAATGAAATTAATAGGTAGCAGGTTTAAAACAAACAAAAGGAAGTTTTTCTTCATGCAGCGCACAGTCTACCTATGGAATGCCTTGCCAGAGGATGTGGTGAAGACCAGGACTTTAGCAGGGTGCAAAAATGACGTGGCTAAATTCATGGCAATTAGGTCCATCAATACTTATTTGCCAGGATGGGCAGGAATGGTGTTCCTAGTCTCTGTTTGCCAGAAGCTGGGAATGGATGACGGGAGAGGGTTCACTTGATGATTACCCGTTCTGTTCACTCCCTCTGGTGCATCTGGCATTGGCCACTGTTGGAAGACAGGATATTGGGCTAGATGAACTTTGGTCTGATGCAGTATGGCCGTTCTTATGTTCTTAAAACTTATTTGGGGTTTGCTGCCACATTTCAAATGAAAACTCAATTTAAACTAGCAATGACCCCTCAGAGGCAGGTGGAGAGGGACAGCGCGGCTCTAGTGCTTATCTTTTTCTGAATTAGATACGTTAAGGGAACAGGTCTGCGGCTGGTATAAATCAGTGCACTCTGCTGAAGAGCCATCCCCAGGTAGGCTGGGGGGTGTTCTTTTTCTCTCAGGTTCTTAAGTCCAGTCATCCAAACCCTTTCACATGCCTGACCCTATCTGCACCCCACTTACAGTTAGTGGTCAGTGTTGCTTGGCCAGTGCAGACCTAAAGTTCAGAGGTGCAGCTGTAACCACCAGGAGATGGATTTGAACCTAGGACTTCTGAAGCTGAATATAGGAGCCTCTAAGCTAAAAGCCAGCTGGCTCCCAGCCCATGCTGTAGAGGTCTCTTTGTCTTAACTGTTGCTGTGGTCTAGGTACCATTGACATTTCTCAGTAACAACACTAGGTGGGTTACATACTTCCCCTAGATGAAGAATCACATCCTGAGCTTCAGAGACCCAGCTGAGATCCCAGACAAGCCCATGCTTGTAACCACCACAAGGTAGATTTGAACCTGGGCCCTCTGAAGCAGCCTATGCTATAGAGGTCTCTTGGGTTTAATTGTTGCTGTGGGCTAGACATCATTTGCATTGCTCAGCAACCACACTATGTGTGTGGGGTACACAGCTACAAAGTTCACTTCCCACCCTGGGTGGAGTGGGGTGTAACAAGGCACCTTATTCCTCCTGCTGCTTGGGTATTCACTTCCTGCCCCTCTCTGCTAACCACCCAGCCACTTGTTTGCTAGCCAACTGTCAGTCACCTTCTGCTACCACCTGCCTCTCTGCTGTGTCCTCTGCACATCAGTCTCTTCGTAACTTTCATCTCTTTGCAGGCTGGGCAGAAACGCTGCCCCATCTCATGTAGTATCAGCTGTCAATGATTTTTATCTCTTAGCAAGCAGGGCAGAATCAGTCCTCCCACAACTGATTTCAGCTCTGAGTGAGGACTTCAAATAACAAGGCAGCAGTGACAGGGCTTTCATAAACTTTCTGAACACATGATTATGGAATCAATGTGTCACAACTGAGACAAGCTTTATGCAAGTTGCCTTAGGTAATATGGTTGGAAAGATTGTCATCTACTGAATAAGATTATCCCATGTATATGCATGTATCATTTGTGTAGATCAAGTGAGGATTACTGAATGGGGTCTCTATAATGGCATGTTTGTGGGTTTGGGTCACTCCCACCGATTGGTGGGAATCTTTATCTGCAAACTGTCAAAGACTTTTTGAAGAGCTATGAAAATCGTTCCTTAACTTGAAATAATTTTTGTTCTCCTGTGTTCCTTTTAGAAAGATTTACTCCAAGCCACAGATTCTAAGGCCACTGTAAGTAAAATTAAAAATAGGTGGTTTTGTTACATCCAAGATGTCACTAAAGTTAATAAACTAAAGTCAGACCAAAATGCAAAAGGAAGTTTCTGAATTTATAACCATAGGCTGGACTGGGATCCTGAGACATAGGCGCTGACTTTCCCTTTAGCTGGGGGGGGGCTTGACCCCCTCCCCTCCATCCTTGTCCTTGCCTTGCCTTTTCTTGCCCCTGCTCTGACCCTTGCCACCATGTCCATTCCACCATGACCCTCAAGTCCCCTGCTCTGCCTCCTCCTCTGAGCATGCTGTGTCTGCTCCTGCCCCTGCATCCCAGAGCATCCCGAATGCTGCAGAACAGCTTGGCTGCTCGTGGGTGATGAGTATTCATGGAGTCGGTGCCTGTGCATCGAGAAGTCATCAAGTCCGGTTCCCTGTACCCGTGGCAGGACTCATGAGGGTGTGTCTACACCGGCAGATGTACAGCGCTGGTAGTTACAGCTCTGCTCACAGAGCACTGCAAGGAAACGGCTGTTGTGCGTCTTGTGATGGTGGAGCACACCTGCATTAGCAGCTCTTGCAATGGCCCAGGGAGCAGTGCATTGTGGCAGCTACCCCACTGTGCGACTAGACACAGGGTGCTTTGGGAAGGGTTTGCAATGCCGCATGGAGCAGGCAGTGTCACAGGATGCAGGTTTCCCAATCCCACTGTTCTACATCCACAGCTGCTTTTCAGCTGAAGTGGGGAGGGGTCAGGAGGAGAGTGCGTGACAGGGAGTGTCATTACCCTCATTAATCAGTGAGGATTACTAAAGGGGATCTCTGTAATGGCATAGTCCCTGATTTGGGTCACTCCCACTGTTTCAAGGCTGTGATGGCCCATTAGCAAGAGACAATGAAGTTGAACTTTCCTGCAGAGGTGTGGGTCAGCCCATGAGATATGGAGACCAGGGCCTTGCAGAGACATGATCCCTGTCATCTGCTACTGGAATCTATGTTAAAATCTGCACTTGTCCTGGAGAAGGGGGGAGGAGATGAAACTGAAACAAAGGACTCCTGTTTATACTAATCCTATTTAAGGGTGAAGAATGAGTCAGTTCTCCTGGCTACCCCACCCAAGATGACTGCTAGAAACAACTAAAACTTAATTAGGGGAAGGAACTGACCTTAGGCTAGAAGGATGTTTGATCTGTGAAGATAATTATAAGAACAACTTTTAGGGTGAAATATTAATTAATAATGAGTTTATTTAGTGTATTAAGCTTAGTTTGTGTGGTCTGTTTCATTTTGCTTAGTAACCTAATTTGTTCTCTGTGCTAACTCTTACGACTACCTTTTATCTTAATGAAATCACTTTTGTGTACTGATAAACCCAGTGTAAATAATTGTTACCTGTGTGGGGCAAGGAGTCTGTTCATGTCTCTCTTTATATTGAGAAAAAGGACAAATTTACATGAGCTAGCTCTGTATTCCATACAGCATGAGACACATTTATTTGGGGTTCAGCTCCCAGAGATGCTGTGTGCTAGAGTGCTGGGAAAAGGTCCTACAGCAGTGGTCTCTAACCATTTTAAGCACAAGATCACTTTTTGAATGTAAGTGTTATGTAAGATCTACCTCAAACCCAAATACCCTGGCCCCGCCTCCTTCATGCCCCTTCTCCGAGGCCCCACCCCTGCTCACTCCATCCTCCCTCCCTTTCACCAGGCAGGGGCAGAGGGTTGGGGCACAGGCTCTGGTCTTGGGCTAAGGGATTTGGAGTGTGAGGGGGCTCTGAGGTGAGTCTGGGGCAAGGAGTTGGGCTGCAGGAGGGGGTTCAGGGTGCAGGCTCTGTAAGGGAGTCTGGGTCTGGGAGGGCTCAGGGCTAGGGCAGTGGTTTGGGGTGTAGAGGGAGGTACCTGACTGGGGCAGGAGTTCAGAGCTGGCTTCAGCTGGGCACTGCTTACCTCAGGTGGCTCCAGGGTGGTGGTGCAGTGTGGCTAAGGCAGACTCACCCCTGCCCTGGCCCGGTAGCACTCTCAAAAGCAGACAGCAAACTCCATCCATCCCAAGCCCTGTTGTCCCCCTCTCCCCGTTCTGTGGAGACAGAATACAGGGTAGAAGAGGGGACACCCTGACATCAGCAGCCCTCCTCTCCCTTCTCTGCTCTGTACCGGAAGCAGGAGGCTCCCGGGCGGGGGAAGCTCCAAGGCAAAGAGCAGGAGATGAGCAGCAATGGGCGGAGGGGCAGCTGAAGTGCTGCGCTTGATAGCCTCTTGGCCAAACCAGTCAAGATCACTTGTCAGAGGCTCCAAGGTTGGTGGCCACTGTCCTAAAGTAAGGTGCTGCTTTACAGTCTGTGTCTGCAGCCTGGGGTACGTGGCCCTGTCCCTGTGGCTCAGTTGAAGTAGGCTGGAGATTTGGGCTTAACAAGACAGGGCTACAGGGCATCCAGGCTGTCAGGGTAAGCAGGCTCAGTGGGGTCTCAGCACTTGTCCCAAGGGGGACCTGACCCATCACGGAGGCTCCTAATTAAACCTATTTAGCTCTTCCTTTGATCAGTGGGGGTGGGGTGAACTAGTTAAAATGCCCCAAGGAGACCACTTGGGGGAGGGTTCACATCCCCTCTCAGAGATAGCTGTCCCCACTCCTCCTACTTGCCTAGGTAATTTTGGTATTCAAGCTCCTGGCTTAATGAGGTACTTTCAGCTGAGGGTGACCCCCTCATTTAGGAGACATAAAGTAGAGTACTCCTTCCCTGTGTTCAAACAATAATGCCAACAACATTGGTAACAGAATTTTACTACCCCTGCATTCAGTACAGGTTGAACCTCTCTAATCCAGAACTCTCTCTGAAACATCCATGGTTGAGAATAATTTTAGTTAGCTGGATGTCCACATTTTAGGGGTGTGGCCAAGTTTCCCATAGTGCAATAAAGTTTGTTCAGAGCCACCAGTTGTAGCTCTCAGTGTTCTGTTCTGTTATTTAGCTCTAATTTACCCCTAAATGTTCTCTCACAGCCCAGTAAGCAGAGGAAGTGTTGGTCATGGTATGAGAAAATACTAAACTACTGTGGTCCAGAAAATTCTCTCGTTTGGAACTACATAGGTCCCGAGGGTGCTGGACTAGAGAGGTTCAACCTGTACTAAAGTGATTTGAAACCCAACACCAGCCAAAGTTGACAATTGTGAGCAACAGCACTCTATCTGCTGGATATCAAAGCAGACTGGGCGTGTTTATATAAATACAGTTTTGTTCTGGATGGCTCTCCCACATCCAGCTAGCTGTCAGTCTATGGCACTATTTGGGCTGGCATCCAAAGGTGTCATTAATTGCTTACTAAAAACACTACCAACCATTCCTTCTCTAATGAGAGATGACTTGCATATGGCCATCTTTAAAACTCTTATTTCCTCCAGCTACCCAGATCTGTCTGTGTGTCCTTCACTCCCCCTCAAATTTCACTCCCCCTTGTGGACTCCCAGCATCCGCTATGCCTCTCAGCCTTCAAACAGTCCTTTCCAAGTTCCTAACACTCAAAAAGGCAATGAAATGAAATGAGTTAATGCTGAATTAAGAAGCATCGATTCAATATTTTGTTTTATCCGCATTTTCCAATGTGTGCCCCCAGCCCTTATATAACTAATTTGTATGGCACCATGTAGCCTATGCACTTAATGAGGCAGGAGTCCTGTGGAAAATATAGCATGTGCTCATGTAATTAAAGACGGTATCCCAATGTATATGCACTATGGGACAGAATTAAAGTTTCACAGGCATCCTTAATTCTGGCATTTTGTAACTTTTGAATGTTTGACTTTACAACATCAATGATCTTCTAATATTGTTTTCTTTGTAATGCAGGAGACTTTATATAGCATAACCACTGCACAGACTAGTACAGTAATTACAAAATAAATCATCTCTTGCGTTTGCCATTATGTTTGCATAATGGGCTTTGAACGATGTTGCAAACCAGAATTTGATTCAGTAACAGTAGACAGATAAAAGTACTTTACTTCCGGGTAATTAGAGGGACAATGAGAGAACCCCACCCACCCAAATATTAGCAAGTAATTCCAGAGAAACTTGACCTACAGATTAGAGATTATCACATGGCATGACATCCATACCAGAGATGTTTATATGAAAGAATTAGCTGTGTTCCAGCCAATCAGTATTGGGTTTTGTGGTGAATTTTTTTTCCCCCTTGCTCTTCCCCACCAACTAAAAGGGATTGTATTTCTTCTCTTGTTAACATATAAGGTGGTGCCATGTGCTGGCTTGGGGAAAGAGCCTAATGCCCACCCCCCACCCTCCCATGCCTGCCACTGGTCATATAAATTTAATTAATAAAATTTCCAGCACTTTCTCTCCCAGGACTTGGTTGAGGCACAAGAAATAAAACGTCCAAGGTGGAATCTTTTGTTCCCTTCTCTTAAATGTTGAATGGTGTTAATCTTGACACTTCTGGTGACTGCCTATTTTGTTCTATGCTGTATTTAAAACAACAACAAAACAACCAAACACTAAATGTGACATGCTTTCTTCCTGTAGCCCAAATACCCAGGATCCGGATGACTTTCACAAAATAAATCTACTAAGGTGGGGCCTTTTGTTAATTCCATTTAAGATCTGTGACATAATCCTGCAAATGCTTGCTAACTTGACTGGCCTTTACTGATGTGATAATACCATTTGCTTCAGTAGGACGATAGGTTGAACCTCTCTAGTCCGGTACTCTCCAGTCCAGTAATATCCGTGGTCCAGAATGATTTTAATTAGCCAGATGTCCACTTCTCATGGGTGTCGTCGAGTTTTCCGTGGTCCTATGGAGTTTTTTTACATTCACCAGTTCTGGCTCTCATGGTTCTGTGCTCTTATTTAGCTCCGATTTACCACTAAATGTCTTCTAAGAGCCCATTAAGCAGCAGAAGTGTTGGTACTGCTGCTATAAAATATTGACTACCCGTGGTTTGGCAAAGTCTCTGGTTCGGCATCAGTCAGGCCCTGAGGATGCTGGACTAAAGAGGTTCAACTTGTACTTATGTGAATAAGGAGTATTCATGTGTAGATTTGCAGATATATCTTCCTTGGACTTGTATTACTTTTAAACAAGTTATACTCTAATAATGCTATATTTTTGGTAAACTAAATGTCCAATGTTTTCTTTCAATGAAAAAACAAACCAATGATTTCACTGACGTTCAAGAAAGAAACATAATACAGCAGAATTTTTTTTGTAAATTTCTTTTATATTTAGATGCTGGTAAACATGAAATAACTCAATGATTTCTTGGATTTGTTATTTTCTATTTCATGCTGTCTTTTTGTAAACCAAACTTCCATTGCTCTTCCTCCATAGCAACCGTACGTACCTCCTGGAGAACTTACTGGAAATTGAATTACCAAGGTAGAACTTTATTTAGTTTCTTTTCAGCATTTGATCTGCTTTCAGAAGAGCTCTGGGGTTCCTGAAGGATGATCATCTATGCTTGTGGAACTCCAGTGATACATTGCATTTGTTTATTATGAATTGTCAAGAGAGCCTGATGACACTGAGATTTAGATAAGCTTGGATATTACCTAGCTCTCAGCAGTGATATCATGGATTTCCCTCTATGAATGTTACCAACCTGCACCTCTACTATTCAAGCTCTGAGCCACACCTACTGCTCTATCAACGTGCCCGATTCCCCACCTGCAAAATTTTTCTTCTCCAATCCTGCATGCTCACACTGCTTTTCTAATGCACATCATTCCTGACTTTTGCTGTCTCCCTCTAAGCCTCTCATAAGCGTAGGTTGTCAATGAAGACACACAATGTAGCGGTTTTGTGATCAGAACCAATATTAGAGACCATTAAACTCATGTTCATTTGTGACCAAAACCAGGATTTAAACTCAAGCCAGCGGTATAGTTAAAACCCTTTCCTGAGGAGTCCTGAGTATGGGTCCCTGAGTGGGGGGAATCTTGTAGCTGTCAACTCCAGAAGGATTTCTTACCAGCTATGAAAACACTGCTCTACAGCCAAAATGCTTCTGAAATAAATGTAGTCAAACTTTACTAATTCTGGGACAATGAGAACGAAAATGATGCTTAAAATTGTTGATTGGCTCTAGTTTTCAAGATATGCTATTGGGTCAGTATATACGACCCTTGACTTGGGAATGGCGGAGGATAAGTGAGTTATAAAGGGAAGGGATCTCCATTTAAACCAGAAATGACTAAAATACATCTTTGACTGGATCTATGAATAAATCTATGACTGGGTTTGGACAGTACTTGCTTTTTAGGCAAAACAATGAATGATGCAATCTGAAGCTGGTATTGCGTCATACATGATATGAATTGCATCATGTTATTCCTAGAAGTCATGGATGATGCAATCATAATGAAGCTTACATCACTCTGCTGAACATCACTCTGCATATATCAGCTCTAGAAATCATACAGTGTCGTGATCTCTTATTTGTCAGTGTTTGATTTTGCAAAGGGACACATTTCTGTTTAGCCAAAGTGAGCAGAGATGCCTCGTACTTGTGTGAACAGTGCAGATAACTTCTGCTATGTTTGTGGTGAAGTGACTTTTGCATCACAAAAGCGCAGTATAACCACTATGGTTAAGAAAGCCTATCACCTTTATTTTGGCTGCAAAATTGGAGATCAGGACAAGAGGTGGGCCCCACACATATGCTGCAACACTTGTGCAACAAATCTTCGCCAGTGGTTGAACAGGAAAAGGAAATCTATGCCTTTTGCAGTGCCAATGATTTGGAGAGAGCCAACAGATCATACCAGCAATTGTTACTTCTGCATGGTGCCTCCAGTTGGGAAAGGTGTGTCAAAGAAGAAAAAGTGGACTGTGCATTATCCAAACATTCCAGCAGCGATACGCCCAGTACCCCACGGAGAAGGACTGCCGGTTCCTGATGCACCAGAATCATTCTCACTTGAGTCAGATGAGGAAGAGGAAGAGGATGAAACTTCTGGTACTGAACCATCCATGTCACAGGACCCACATTTTCTCCCATCCTCCTCCTCTGAACCACACCTCATAACACAAGGTGAACTGAATGACCTTGTCAGGGATTTGGAACTACCCAAGAGTAAAGCAGAGCTCTTGGGCTCCAGACTACAGCAGTGGAATCTCCTGGCAGGTGATGTTAGGGTTTCCATGTTCCGTGACCGTCAAAAGGATCTTGTCCCATTCTTCTTCATGGAAGGTGATCTTGTAGCCTGCAACAACATCGATGGTGTGATGGCAGCCCTCAACATCGTTCACGATCCAGACGAGTGGAGACTGTTCATTGATTCATCGAAGACAAGTCTTAAAGCTGTTTTGCTGCATAATGGCAATGTTTTGCCATCAATTCCAGTTGGTCATGCAGTCCATATGAAGGAAACCTATGACAACATGAAACAACTTTTGAGGTGCATAAACTATGACCAACAACAGTGGCAGCTTTGTGGCGATTTGAAGGTTGTTGCTCTCTTGCTTGGTCTGCAGACTGGATACACAAAGTACTGCTGTTTTCTCTGCGAATGGGATAGTCGTGCAAGAGATTCCCACTACATCAAGATAGATTGGCCACTCCGACAGTCATTGGAGCCTGGGAGGAAAAGTGTTCAGCATCCACCACTTGTTGAATCAAGGAAGATTTTGTTACCACCCTTACACATCAAGCTGGGTCTGATGAAGAACTTTGTCAAGGCCATGGACAAAACACAAGCAGCTTTCAAGTACCTCCGTGGAAAATTTCCAAGGTTAAGTGAAGCTAAGATAAAGGAAGGTGTCTTTGTTGGTCCTCAGATTCCTGAACTTCTTTGAGATGATGCATTTGACCATGCACTGCGTGGCAAGGAAAAGACGGCGTGGAAAGCCTTCCAGTTAGTGGCAATACGTTTTCTCGGAAACAACAAGGCAGACAACTACAGGTTGTTGGTGGAAAACCTCCTCAAGGCATACAAAAGCCTTGGCTGCAACATGTCACTAAAGAGACATTTTTTGCACTCTCATCTAGATTTTTTTCCACCGAACTGCGGAGCAGTGTGCGACGAGCACGGCGAGCGATTTCACCAGGACATTGCAACAATGGAGAAATGCTATGGCAAATGGAGCCCATCAATGCTTGCAGACTATTGCTGGACACTGACAAGAGATGCTCCATTTAATGAATACAAGAAACAAGCCAAGAAGTGCCAAGTAGACACTGAATAAGACTAAACTATGTACATAATAGTTTTTTGCCTTTTGTTTTATAATAAATTTTATTTATATAACCCTTTTGCTGATTTTTAAAGTGTTACATAAACAGGACAGGTGAAATATTACCATGTAAGCAACCATAAACACATGAAAAGACCTAGGTTTACAATTTATGATTAAAACTCTACTATCTACACAATATACATAGATGTAAAATGTAAAAACTTAAATATCTTGGAAACAGTAGCCAATCAGTTGTTTTAATTGTCATACTTGAATTCAGCACATCAAAATACATAATAAATAGCACATTTTATCTCTGAAGACGACTTCTAAAAAATTGTAGACCGGTGAAATCGTTCCTTAACTTGAAATAATTTTTGTTTTCATCTTTTCCCTTTAGAATGATTTACGCAAAGCCACAGGTTCTAAAGCCACCGTAAGTAAAACTAAAAATAAGTGTTTTTGTTTCATCCAAGATACAACTGAAGTTAATAGACCAAAGTCAAACCAAAATTCTTAAGGAAGTTTCTGAACTTAGAACAACAGGCCTGAAAGGGACCTTGAGACATAGGTGCTGACTTTCCCTTTAGCTGGGGGTGCTCAATCTCTCCTCCACCCCTGTCCCCACTTTCCCCGTTCCCCCAAACTCCCAGTCCAGCCCCGCCTGCTCTTGACCCTGCTTTGCCTGCTCCCGTTCCATCTCTGCCTCAACTCTTCCTCTGAGCGTGCTGTTTCCCTGATCCTCTCCCTTCCTCCTGGAGTATCCTGAATGCTGCAAAACAGCTGTTTGTGGGGGTAGGGGGTGCTAAGAGGAAGGGGGAGGAGTTGGTCAGCAGGTCTGCCAGTGGGCAAAAGTCACTGGGGGGGATGAAGGAGCTTGGCTGCCTATAAATTTTTCCCTGTGGGAGCTCCAGCCCCTGAGCACCAATGGAGTCAGCACCAGTGCCTCTCGTCCAGTCCCCTGCACTCGTGGCAGGGCTCAGGGTATGTTTACACTGGCAGATTTACAGCACTGGCAGAGTGCTGCAGGGATACTGCTGTTGTGTGTCCGCACTGTGCTCCTTGTGATGGTGGTGTGCATCCACATTAGCAGATCTTGCAATGGTCCAGAGAGCAGTGCATTGTGGCAGCTATCCCACAACTAAACACAGAGTACTTCGGAAAGGGTTTGCAATGCACATGGGGCAGGTAGTGTCACATGATGCAGGTTTCCCAATCCCATTGGTCTATGGTCAACCTATCACACTGACAGCTGCTTTTCAATAGAAGTGTGGAGGATGGAGGGAGTGTGTGGGTATGTATTGGTGGGAGAGACAGTGTGTTTTGGGGACATCAGCATGCTGCTTTGTAACTTCAGACAGCTACACAGCGCTCTCTCTCTCTCTCTCTCTCTCCCTCCTCCCCACTCCCCTCCCCTCCCCCTGCAGCATGAGCATTCCACTGAATGGCTTGCTCTGTGTCCCAGAGCAGATCAGCAGGCTGTCAGAACCAGAGTTATAGCCCTGGGAGCTGATTTATTGCCCTGTAATTTGCCAGTGTAGACAAGGCCTAAATATTAACTAGACCGTTCCTGACAGATGTTTGTCTAACCTACTCATAAAACTCTCCAGTGATAAAGGTTCCACAACTTCCCTAGGCAATTTATTCCAGAGTTTAACCACCTGACAGGAAGTTTTCCTAATGTCCAACCTAAATCTCCCTTGCTTATTTATCTTCAGTGGTTAAGAATAACAATTTTTCTCCCTCCTCTTTCTAACAAACTTTTATACACTTGAAAATGGTTATAATGTCCCCTCTCAGTCTTCTCTTCCATAACAAACAAACCCACTTTTTCACTCTTCCCTCATAGGTCATGTTTTCTAGACCTTTAATAATTTTTGACATTCTTCTCTAGATTTTCTCCAGTTTGTTCACAACTTTCCTGAAATGTGGCACCCAGAGCCAGAAAAAATGCTTCTAGTTGAGGCCTAATCAATGTGGAGTAGAGCAGAAAAATTACTTCCCGTGACTTGCTTACAATATTCCTGCTAATATATCCCAGAATTATGTTCAATATTCTTTGCAACAGTGTTACACATATTTAGTTTGTGGTTCACTATAACCCCTAGTTTCCTTTGTGCAGTACTCCTTCCTAGGCAATCATTTCCCATTTTCTATGTGTGCAACTGATTCTTCCTAAGTGGAGTGCTTTGTATTTGTCCTTACTGAATTTCATCCTATTTCTTTCAGACCCTTTCTCCAGTTTGTCCTTTTCATTTTAAATTTTAATCTTATTCTCGAAAGCACTTGCAACTTCTCCCAACTTGGTATCATCCATAACCTTTATAAGTGTACTCTCTGCCATTATCTAAATAATTGATGAAGATATTGAACAACCAGAGCCAGAACTGATCCCTGCAGAACTCTACTCATGATCTTCCAGCAAGACTGTGAACCATTGACTGAGAACAGTTTTCCAACCAATTAGGCGCCCACCTTATAGTAGCTCCATCTCGGTTATATTTCCCTAATTTGTTAATGAGAAAGTCATGTAAGACAGTATCAAAAGCCTTTACTAAAGGCAAGATAAACTATATCTACTGCTTCCTCCTGCCCCCATCCAGAAGGCTTGTTACCCTGTCAAAGAAAGCTGTCAGTTAGGTTTGACATGATTTGTTCTTGACAAATCCATGCTGACTGTTACTTATCACCTTATTATCTTTTAGATGTTTGCAAATTGATTGCTTAATTATTTGCTCTGTTATCTTTCTACGTACAGAAGTTAAGATGACTGCTCTGTAATTCCCTGGATTGTCCGTGTGTTAATGTATTCATACAAAATCTCAGAAACACTTGGATCTTTAAACAAAATACAACCCAGGATTTTTTATTCAGTTACAAACTTTATGCATGATGGATAGAGGCCAGTGCAGTGCACAATTAGTTAGCTGATAGTTTCTTATATTATTACTGAATCTTAAAGGGATAATCCAGAGAGATTCCAATAACCTGTTACATTATATAGCCTTATTGCACAATGCCACATGAGTTTGTGGACTTGTGTATTTCTATACACCTATTAGTTATCTAGTTTTGAACTTTAATACATGGATCTGGTAGTGTCTTTCTAAATGTAGGGAAGGCAACTGGCTCCGTATTTCTTCCTTCTACAGTGTGATTCTAAAGAAAACTTCCTCTTCCACAGGAGAAATGACGTCCTTATGATGACTCCATGGTTTGCGCCAATAGTTTGGGAAGGAACCTATAACCTTGAGATCCTGAATGAGCAGTTCCGACAAAGGAATGTCACTGTTGGACTCACAGTTTTTGCGATCAAAAAGTGAGTATGGCTTATTCACAGAACTATATGTTAGTTATGAAAAGTGAAGGATAACCTCTAAGAGGAGCGGGAATCTGTTTTGTGTATGTGTGTCGTGATGGTGTATCCCTTGTTCATCTCACCCTTCCTAGCAGGAGTTTTGTTGGAAGACTGCTGATTGACTTAAAACGCATTTCAGTGACAGGGAAAGGGCTGGGGTTTCACAGTGGGGCGGAGGAGGAAATTAGAAGGATCTGGCATCTGTGAAAAAGGGTCAAGTTAAGCTGCTTGTTGTGTGTATCACAGAGAGGGGGACTGAAAGGATTAGCAGCTATGGAAGCAACTATGGTTTTTGCACAAAAAGAAGGAGTGTGGATGGGGTTTTTCTGAGCAAAAATACTGTTTTGCACAAGATCCTTATGCCTGTCCTGGAGAGGCAGAAGGATCTTGCACAAAATGGGGTTTTTGTGCCAAGAAAAAAAAAAGTCCATACTGCTTCTTTTTGCGCAAAAACCCCTTGCACGAAAAGAAACAGCAGAAAATATGCTAATGAGATCATGACTTATGCTAATGAGTCCCTCATTAGCATATTTTCTGCTGGAAGAGCTCGCAGTGAAGACATAGCCTAGGTGATCTTCTATCTCCTCTCTACACTGTTATAACTCTATTTGGGGTTGAATATTTCAGAAATAGAACCATGTAACTGGGAAGAGAAACTTTCCTCAAGAGTCCTTCTTTCAAAGGAAGAATTTGACTTTCATGTTAAACAGGGCTTTATCAGATTTGTAAATGAAGGAAAATACTTGGTGGCTTGTGGCATACCCACACATGCTATGCAAAGACAGATTAAGGAACTATTTATTAACATATGTATTTTTCAACAGCTGTGCATGCTACAGGGAAGTGCTTGTTAATCCTGGATAGGGCCCTACCAAATTCATGGTCCATTTTGATCAATTTCATGGTCACAGGATTTTTAAAACAATAAATTTCATGATTTCAGCTATTGAAATCTAACATTTCATGGTGTTGTAATTGTAGGGGTCCTGGCCCAAAAAGGAGCTGAAGGGGTATCACAAGATAATTGTAGGGAGGGTTGCTGTAATGCTGGTGGCAGCGCTGCCTTCAGGGCTGAGCAGCTGGAGAATGGTGGTCACTGGCTGGGATCCGAGCTCTGAAGGCAAAGCGACCACCAGTAGCAGTGCAGAGATAAGGATGGCATGGAGACTGCTCCGGGCCCCGTGATTTGGGTGTGTTGCTTCCGTGTGTGTGTGTGTTGTGCAGGGCTTGGGCTCAGTCTGCCGCAGTGGCAGCCCTAGGTACTGTAGAGACTGCCGTAACCATTTTATATGTTTAGCTAAAAGCCATCTTGTATAGCAGAAACCATTTCAGCTTTTTGCCTTTGCATGTAGGCCAGAGTGAACTTTCTATCACCCCATGTGCCAGGCCAAGACAGATGTGCTATTGGAATGTGTTAATTGGGCTGGTTTAGACAGGAGAGGTACTCCCTCGTACCTGTCCTCCATCTTGTTGATAAGGCTTTATTTTCCTAGCTTAATTGATGATTTCTGTATTTGAATGCCCTGACGTCAGGCTGTTTGGTCAAGGGTATAAAGATACTATGACGGATTGTATTAGCCAGCCTTACTGGGCCTGACTTTGCTGGGTCCACGTTTGGCTCACTTTGCTTTTATTGGCCAATAAAACCATATATTTTAGCCGCGTAAACAGAGTGAAGTTTTTACTTCGACAATTTGGAGGATCCACCGAGATTCCTAACGCGCCACTTGCCTGTATGGACGGACCGGCACTCCACTTCCAAACCTCTCAGAGCGCTCAATAGAAGGTAAAGGGGATACCTGTTACGAAATCTCCTGGGTGAGGGCTTAGGATTTGGAGTGACGGCTGGCCATTGGGGTAAGGGGGGCTACGGAATTCAATTTTGTGGAGCGGCTAACATTTTTTGTCTGTCTGTGTCTGTCTTTGTCTATTAGGCCTGTCTTATGTGTCACAGTTCCAAAAGGGCACACCGGTGTCTCTAGTGAGGCAGCCATGCGCTGGACCCTCTGTGTTCGGACGCTAAAGGCTGGTGTGGTGCCATTACTCTCTCTCGGCACACGGAACTGTGGGGAAGCTTTGTTGTCTCTCTCTGTTATTTGTGGACGTAGTACTGACCTCTGAGGCTAACCCCAGGCCATAGTATTTCCCCACTCCGCCAGGCTGTCTCCAGGCGCCAGGACGTGGTGTTCTGCCGGGCTGGGACGGGTGCCGGAAACCCCTGCGAGCCAGGTGGACTTTGAGTCCAGTGCCTCGCAATACAAAAGAGGGGGGGGATCGGTGCGGGCAGGCGGATTTCTCTTAATCCGGTGACTCGCAGCCCCTGCGAGCCAGGTGGACTTTGAGTCCAGTGCCTCGCAATACAAAGGGGGGGTAGTGCAAGCAGGCGGACTTTGGTTCGGTGCCTTGCAGAATCTGTTTGAGTGCGCGCAGAAAATGGGGGTAGGTCAGTCCGCAGGAATTCCAGTGCCTTCTAAGGACAGTCCGGCTTTCTTTATGTATACCCACTATGGGAAAAATACTTGCAAGTTTTTAGATAAATGGAATTTGTATACTCAAAATGACTCCAAATTAAAATTCCCATTGCAAGGGACTTTCGATATGACTAAAGTCTTACATTTAAGGGGGTCAGCTGAACCTCAAGACTCAGCGGATATGTGAGGGAGTGACGACTCCCCTTATTTCATGAGCTGCTAAGGTCTGACACTCTAGACCCGGCAGACTCTTTCTTTAGAGTGTGAAAAGTTAGTTTAGGTGGGGGTTAATCTAAACATCCCCCCACACTGCCGAAAGGCACCCCTGTGTACTACATGTACGTGCATAATGGTCCAAGGACCTGTAAGCATTTAACGAATTGGAAAAGAGGAAAAATTAAAGCCCTGAGGGATGAAAGTGAAGCTCAGAAAAGCAAAAAAATCTGCCCTGCAGTAAGATAGGTAACTTACAAACTTGCTGCAGAGCCTCTGTGCCAAAATAATGCACAAGAAGTGGGGAAAAAAAAAAAAAGAGATTTCTCAGTTGGTACACCCGTATCAACCAAGATGGGGGGGTGGGAAATTTTGCACAACATCACCTCTCTACCCCTCTCTATAACACATACGCAGATAGAGAGGAAACAAAAAAAAGTAACTGAAAGGAATTAGCTCTTCCCTTTGAAAACACGGGCTCCTGTAACAAACTTGCCCGATCCAAAGCAAAACACCAAGTTTAAAATAAGTTTAACAGTTTAAGGGAAGTGTTCCTCCAAATTCTAAAGAAAAGAAATTAAGCAATATTGTAATGTGTAAGGAAAAAAAAACTGCTTTAGAAATGACTCCTTGTTTCTTGCAGCCTCTTTTAATCATCTACGCGAAGAAACAATCAAGTTTAAACATTTGGCTACAGACACTTTGTTAAATCTATTACAGGAAAAATAAGGAATTCTACTGAAACTTAATTGGTTAACTGCATAAAAAAAATAGAATCTATACATTGTAAATTTGTAAAACCTGCACCCTAAGGGTTAAATGTGTCTTTCAAGGAAACTAATTATTGTTTTTAAAAATCCAAGCCCAGAAACTTCACGGTGTTTCTGTTCAAGGCTGAGTTGATAGCACTTTTGGCTTGCTTTCAGATCCAAGGTTGTGTGTGTCTGCAAACTGCCTGTCTGTTTTGGAAGAGGAAGGGGGGGGGGCACTGTCCCCCATAAGCAAGCCTGTAACATTGTATATGATTCTTTTCAGGAAAAGAAAACCTTTTTGCTTGCTGAAATAGTAACTAGCAAGCGCCTTGTTCTAAGAAAGAGTTTCTGTGGCAGTAAATCATTTGAAGCTTCACACATTAAAAACAAAAAAACCAAAAAAACCCCACAACAACCTGGTCTGCAGTACAACAGGGAAACTGAGGCATGCCACTGTTGGGTAGGGCTAGCAACTCTGAGGTAATTCAAGGGAGTGGAAGGTCACGAGTACCGATGAAGCACCCTTGTTCTCGGAAAGGTGCAGCTCACTCGCCCATGGAAGTGGTAGGGAACTAGCTGTAACTGGTTCCCCTAGCAGATCTTAGGCAGTATTTTAAGTTATAATGGGCCACCCCGACGGGGGTAGAAATGTTTTCTTGTCTTTCAGATCATCAAAAAGCGCTAATATCAGCTGAAAATTAACTGAAGAAAAAACCATGGTTCTGTGTCATGACATAATAAGTTTGTGTTCTGTGTTCTGTCCAGATTTGTCTTGTGTGTCTTAATTGTGATATATGTATTTCAGACATTGTTGTGTGTACAATATTGTTGTTTTAATGAGAAAAAAAAATAATTTAAGTACCTTGAATAATCTTAACTTTGTGCTTTACACAAACGGTTTTTTGCTTTTATAATTCTAGTGAAGTTTTAGTAGTAGACTATGCAGTTTGTACTGTCTGGAATGTAGTGAAATCTGCTCCTCTACCTGCCATTTTTCCCTTCTCTCCTACCATCGCCAGCTCCAATGCCATCTCTGTCAGAACTGGCCCTTCTGCAGGCTTGTTAATCAAATGCTGTATTGCTTGTATTCTAAAAAGCACAAGACAGACCCTTACTAGAGAGAATGTGGAAGTAATGATGTTAAAATATGATGAGCAGAGAAAGGAACAGGAAATGTATATTAATACTTTAATGGAAATGGAGATATAAAATGGTTTCATGGTTAGCCTTTAAAAGGCTAAAAGGGGGGAGTTGTAGAGACTGCCGTAACCATTTTATATGTTTAGCTAAAAGCCATCTTGTATAGCAGAAACCATTTCAGCTTTTTGCCTTTGCATGTAGGCCAGAGTGAACTTTCTATCACCCCATGTGCCAGGCCAAGACAGATGTGCTATTGGAATGTGTTAATTGGGCTGGTTTAGACAGGAGAGGTACTCCCTCGTACCTGTCCTCCATCTTGTTGATAAGGCTTTATTTTCCTAGCTTAATTGATGATTTCTGTATTTGAATGCCCTGACGTCAGGCTGTTTGGTCAAGGGTATAAAGATACTATGACGGATTGTATTAGCCAGCCTTACTGGGCCTGACTTTGCTGGGTCCACGTTTGGCTCACTTTGCTTTTATTGGCCAATAAAACCATATATTTTAGCCGCGTAAACAGAGTGAAGTTTTTACTTCGACAGTACCGACTCCGTGGGTGTTCTGGGGCCCACGGAAATAATGCTGGGTACTCAGCAGCCACCAGGCAGCCAGCTATCAATGCCTTTCCCTCCCCCATCACAACCTGCTTACTGGTGGGCCCTGGGGCTCAGCGCCTTTCCTTCCCTCCCAGCACTTATTGCCTGCTGCAGATCAGTAGTTCTGTGGCATGTGGAGGTGCTGGGGGAGGATAGGGGAGGAGCGAGGGAGCAGTGCATTCAGAGGAGGGGGCCGAACTGAGTCTGAAGAGGAAGAGCAGGGGTTGGGCATTGGTGAAAGAGGTAAAGGAGGAGGGTGGAACCAAGGCAGAGCTGATGGAGAGCATCCCTTTGGCAGATTATAAACCCAGCCTAGAATTGTGAAACACTAGGGCTGTGTCTAGAGTGGCCCGATCTTGCGCCAGAGCTATGCAAATGAGGCTCAGCGTGGAATATCGCCGAGCCTCATTTGCATAACTAATGAGCCACCATTTTTGCAGAAGAGGCTCTTGCACAAGACAGAGCTGTCTACACTGCCCCGTCTTGTGCAAGAAAAACCCTCTTGCGCAAAGCCATTATGCCTAAAAATAATCAGCATAACAGCTTTGCGCAAGAGGGTTTTTCTTGCGCAAGACGGGGCAGTGTAGACAGCTCCATCTTGCGCAAGAGCCTCTTCCGCAAAATGGTGGCTCATTAGTTATGCAAATGAGGCTTGGCGATATTCCATGCTGAGCCTCATTTGCATAGCTCTGGCGCAAGATCGCACCAGTATAGACACAGCCTAGAAGTAGAAGGGACCTCAAGAGGTCAGCAAGTTCAGTACTGTGCCCTCAGGGCAGGACTAACTATCATCTAGATCGGGGTGGGGAACCTATGGCCCGGGGGCCGAATGCAGCCCCCGGCTTGCCTGGATCCAGCTCCTGAGTCTCAGGGCTCCTCCCCGAGTATTGGGGAGTCTGTGCTGGCGCTCCGCCCCAGTGTAAGGGTGGAGCACACAAAATCTACTAGCCTGGGCACTCTTGGCTCTGGTGTGCTAGGGGAATGTGATTCCTTCTCAGTCAGGGGCGAGTCAGTGATGGGTTTCTTTGTTTGTTTGTTTTGCTTGTGTGTGGCCCCAGACTGGTTTTTCTGTGAGTCAGCAGCCCCAGACCCCAAAAAAGTTCTCTACCCCTGATCTGGATCAGCCCTGATAGATGTTGATCCAACTTGCTTTTAAATATCTCTGATGATGGAGATTCCACAACCTCCCTAGGCAATTCATTCCAGTGTTTAACCACCCTAACTGAAAGCTTTTCCTAATGTCAAATCTAAACCTCCCTTGCTGCAATTTAAGCCCGTTGCTTCTTGTCCTATCATCAGAGGTCAAAAGAACATCCAGTCGACACTGCCTCATGCTGCCCTGTGTCTGTCTTGCAGAGAGACCAGAAGGCTCCAATACCTTTCAGTTGCACAGAACTCACCACACACTCATTTTTTTAAACAAGTGCATGCCCCAGGCAGTGTCTCTGTCGTGTTCCTGCATGCTGCAGCCCACTCAACCGCTAATGTTATATCCAAGCAGAGGGAGCAGGAGACAGAGGGGTGGAGGGAGAAATTAATTTGAGAGAAGGTGAAGGTAGTGGGTGCAGAAAGATGGGAACATTTTACACTGAATTAGTATAACTTCCTTCCTTTCCCACACATGCACACTCGAACACATGCACACCCACACGCAGGTGCAGAGTAGCTAAGATGTCCTCCAGAGCCATAGGGACAGGACTTGCACATGTAGAAAGTAACCCTCAGCCCTGTTGGGACAGAAAGATGATGCCTGTTATAATGAGGTCTTCAAAGCTGTGTCAACAGTCAGGAAATTGGGATCTGGGACTTCCCACCAGTGATATTGACTGTAAGAGCTGCAGTGTAGACCAGCTGCTGATGTTTTAAACCTGTTGTTCAACTCCCCTCTGAGCAAGAGGGAGGCCTCAAGCTCCTGGAAGTGGGGAATTAGAGTAGGAATCTCCCCCACCCAAAGAAAAAACAGTTTCTTGCCATTTCAATCAGAAAGGGCATTGTCTCAACGACTTGACTACCTGTATCCTGCTTCAAAGACATTTTAACACAAGACTTCAAAGAGAAACCTCTGAACTGTCATTCCTGCTTAAATGTGACACTTTATGACTGGGGCTTAACAAAGATGCTAATTATCTTACCCATTACAAAGATAGCTTCCCCAATTATCACCTCTAATATCATTAGCTCACAGACATTAACCGCCCCCCCATCATCCACCCTCTGTTCTGAAATTTGATTTGTCCTTTTTATATGTGTTCACTTTTTTTGATTGTATCCCTTTGGGATATATGGTCATCTCAATCTTCCTCCACAGTTTGATCTGAGGAAGTGGATCTGGCCCAGGAAAGCTCATCACCTGATTAACCATCTTGTTAGTCTTTAAAGTGCTGCATAGTCCTGCCTTTTGTTCCAGCGGGGAGGGTGGCTGAACCTGGAGATGCACATTACCCCCACCCCCGCCAGCAGCTCAGTACAATGTATCCCCATCGCCCTTTCCCCATGGTGGTGTGCAGAGGAGCTAAAAGGCGGTGAAGCGGCACAATAAGCCTTGCTCCAAAAGCCCCCCACATCAGTAGCGTCGCGAGGGAGGGCAGTTGCCCTTGGGCACCATGCTAGGAGCTCACCGGGCTGAGGTGGGAGTGCACCGCCCCAAACAGCAAGCCCAGCACTGGCACACCACTCTGTGGGAGGGGTAGAGCTTTGGGTTAGAGCGGAGGGGCTGAGGGTGCATGGCTCTGCAGGAGGCTGAGGGCATTGGATTAGAGTGGGGTGGGGCTAGGGGTGCCTGGCTCTGGGGGAGGGATGGGTTCATTCAGTTAGAGTGTGGGGGGGAGGTCCTGGGGGTATTTATAATTTTTTTTTAAAGGGATACTTTATCAAAAAAAGATTGAGAAACACTGGCCTATCATAGCTTTAAGAGTACCTCAAATGGACAAACCCTGGCTCTGCCAGGGTATGGCCTACATAACCCCATAGCCACAAGTGAAGAGCAGCCACCCCTCAGCCAGAGGAGACATCACAGTCACTGAGGCAGAGAAATAAATCTGCAGAAATGGCTCACAGGGCTAAAGAAGTTTCTTTCAAGACATTTTGCTATATTTGTTCTAGGCCCCCCACCTCCCTAGGGATGGACCTGGTTGGTGGGACGCTGCTTTCACAGTCAGATGCCCAGACAACAGCCACCATTCTCCTGCTGCTCAGCTCTCAAGGCAGCACATAAGTAAGGGTGACAAGACTGTGACCCATATTTTTATGGAAATATGCTTATGAATATGACATAATTGAATATGCTCTATGCAAAATAGGTTGTGTAACATATTACTAGAAAAGTTATAATCTGATGAATGTGTATAGTCTATTTGGGAATGTTTACACAGCAGGGCTAAACTTGAAATAAGCTACGCACCTTGAGCTACGTTAATTATGAGCGTAAGTCGAAATAGCTTCTTTCGACTTTTAGTGTTGTCAACAGAGCAGTTATTTTGAAATAAAGCACTCTTCCCCCAATTTCCCTTACTCCTCATACAATGAGGTTTACAGAAGTCGGAGTAAGAAGCCCGTTATTTTGAATTTATTTTGAAATAATGGGCAAGCTGTGTAGACGCACGCTATGTTATTTTGGAATAACTGACATTATTCTGAAATAACGCTGCTGTGTAGACATGCCCTTTGTGCGCATGTATCATTCCGGCATTTGAAGTCAGAAATATGAAATATAAACCTGTTTTATGAAACTAGACATACTAAGTAAGGGCCATTACTAATACTTAAGGAACTGAATGGCCCAGTACTCAGAACAATGATCTGTGAATAGTCTTGTTTTCCCTGTAAGGCTGGACAATGGCTGGTCCTGTTCAAGGCTGTCAACAGACTTGGCTGGGCCCTGGGCAATGTGAGAGCAGGCTCAGCTCTGGACCCCACAGAAGGGGTGGAACCTTGTCAGTAGGGACAGCCAGCCCTCTGCACCTCCTAGACTGCTCTGTGTGGGGCTCCAGCAGTGGTTTAAAGGGCCCGCACTCCAGGCAACTGTCTCCTTTGCCTACTCCCCCCATCCCATTGGTGACCCTGGTCTTGCCAAGGCCTGATGCTGAAACCCATTTTGGATGCTGTATTTTTCCACTGGAAGCATGAAGAAGTTGGAACTGAACACAAAGAATTCCCATCTTTGGCAAAAGAGATATAAAGGTGGGAAACTAAACAATAAGGGCTGCTGCCAGACACAAGGATGCCCCTGCTTACCACCCAAGATGATTGCTAGAAACACTAAGACTAAATGAGGGGAAGGATCAAACACAGTCTGGGAGGCAGTCCAGCCTATGAAAAAGGACGACTAGAACTACAGCTAGGGTAAAGTATTGTATGTAACATGTTTCTTAGTGTATTAGACTTAGCCCAGGCCCACCGACAGGGAAGGCAAACAGGACAACTGCAGTGTTGAGGGCCAGTTGACCCAGCTCTGCCCCTTCCACCCATGGCCCTGCTCCCTCCCCCCTTTCCCAGGGACCCAGCAGGTCTGTTGGCTCATCTGGATTTAGCTGGTGTGTTTTGTTTTACTTCACTTAGTAACTTACTTTGATCTGTCTAGTATTACTTGCAATTGTTTTAATCCTACTTTTTATACTTAACAAAATCACTTTTTTTATTAATCAATCCTGTGTAAATAACTGTTACCTGGGGGGGGGGGGGGAAAACAGCTATGCATATCTCTCTTTCATTGATAAAGGGGCCGAACATTTTATGAGCTTGCTCTGTGTAAAACTTAACACAGAGTAAAATGTATTTAGCTGGGATTGTGATCCCATTGGGGATGTGCACCTGAATGCCATGTGAAGCCCATTTGACTGAGCCTTCCCAGAGCTGAGCTGAGTGTTTGTTTTACTCTGATGTGGGCTGGGTCCCCAACTCTGTGCTATTGCTGGAGGAGATCAGAGGGTCTGGATCAGCAGGACAGGGTGGTGAGACACTTCAGAGACAGGTAGGTGAGATCAGTGGTATTTCAGCACATTAAGTGGCAGTCTCAAAGGTATCTCTGTGACTGAACCTGTCACACCCCTGAAATTACCTGCAGCTACTTCTTGGGCTAGGGCCTCCAATTTGAGAAACACCTATCTCCCCACTGAAATCTGCATACCATGGGGTAAAAGCACACAAAAGATCAGATTTCCCAGAACGAGACCAGATTACATGGTCCCAGGCATGTTTTCATGGCTGTGAATTTGGAAAGGCCTCAGGCATGGAGCTCAGGTTCAGCCAGCGTTTAACAAGCTCTATTGCCGGCCAACTTCTGCCTCTCTCTCAGCTTTTTCTAAGCTCTTAGAGATGAACAGAAACTTTTTGATCTTTATCAGTCCTGTTTTACAAAAAGGACTCCAGAGCAAAGTATAGTAAAATATCACAATTATTTTTCCATTATTATCCTGTTAAGCAGGTTTTTGTACCTGTGCTGAATCAGCTGCTGAATAAATATACGCAAGGCTGATTTGGCCACCAATCAGATGCAGCAGCTTTTCAATGTTGTACATCAATGAGACTCAACACATTAGGACAGGAAGCAAAGAATACCAGATCATTTTGAAAATACAGGGCCAATTTGGGAAGATGGAATGATAGAAATGAGGATTGAATTTGTCCAGGATACTGGAGCTAACTTTCCCACTCTTTTAGAATCTCTTCCCAATAATATGTTGGGTATAAGTAGCATATTTGTACCCTTTGTTTTATAGGGAGGATTGCTAAATGATTCCTGGTGCACCTTTATATTTTTTTGTAATGAGAAATGGGCTTACTTAAAAATGCTCAGCTTTGAATCAGAAATCAGTTTCTTCAAGCACAGCTAAATATGTTGCAGAAAGATCTTCTGGCGCATCCAAACTGCATGTGGCCGGTAACTGCATTGGAAATGACTGTGAATGAACAATTCCAATTTTAACTCTGTGCTGCGTGTCTGTTTACTGTATAAAGAGCAGCCAAACAAAGACAAAGACCAGGAACATGTTTCTCATTCACTACTACTGGGTTCTAAAGGGGCAACAAATGAGGCTGATGTTAATTTCTAAGAGCTACAGTGTACAGCTCTCATGTTCATCTCTCTCATAGTCAAATGAAGGGGGCTTGGATATTCGCAGTGTAACTGTAAAGCCCCCTCTCTCCTATTGGGTGTGAGTTGAAGTTTGGAAGATAGTGGTGCCTCACCTGACCCTTCCACTCTTGAGAGGTTTGGATGGATTTTTTTTTAGAGGTTCCTTTGCTGGCTCTCTCCAATATGACAGCAGGATAAGGCTCCTGAGTGCTGGTTGTCCTAGTGTCCTGGCTGTTTCCTAGGCATTGATGTCAAATCACGCTAGAGATCTTGGCTCATCGCTGGCTACATGGCTGGAAGCTCTTGTAACACTTGGTTCAGATACAGACAGGGTACAAGTCAGCTCTTCACTTTTCCCACGTAGACTCCCTTCCTGGCTGTTGAGAAGGATAGAGCGCCATAGGGTCTATGATTCATTTCTTGGCACTTGCACATGTATTCATGGGCAGAGCACTCGTGTAATCAGCACAGTATCTAAGATCTCACTCGCTCCTATAGCACAGACTCCATCAGAGTCATGTACAATGCCTTGAAGAGCTGAATGTGGCTCAAGCGATGAAGGTTGGTAATCACCAGGATTTGGAAGGAAGTAATCCTAACCAGCAAACTCGCAACAAATATTTTTTAAAGCATTGTTTCTGATTAAAACAAAAAGTTATTTTGGTTGGGAATGAGCATTACCAATTCCTGCTTGCAACAAAGCCTGTTAGGTGGTGTCACAGTGTTTTGTTACTTCTTAATAGAAATCTTATATTAATTGGCTTTTTTTCATAGGAGAAAACAACAGACATTTGCAGAGCTTTTATCATCACCAAGTGCTTTTAATTGGTTCATCTTCCTCTCCCTAAATAACAACAGCTAAATCCTTGATCCCTCTAGTAAGTCCAGCCAAGTCTCCAGCCCTCACCAGTCCTTTTACCACCTCTTATCTTTTTCCACAGTAAGTTCAGAATTTTCATCCTCACCGTCATGATACTGTACAGCTCTGCCCCTTCTTACACTGCCACCCTTTTCCCCCCCTCTACTCCCTCTTCTGCACTTCACTTTGTTGCTCTCTATGTCCCCTTCTTCCAGTCTTCTCCACCATGCTTTTTATTTCTAACAGATAATTTCTTTTTTTTTTGTAGGTATGTTGTGTTCCTCAAGAAATTTCTAGAAACTGCAGAGATGTACTTTATGGTTGGACATAAGGTGAACTATTACATTTTCACAGACAGACCACAAGAAGTTCCTAAAGTTGAGCTCAAAGAAGGAAGGAACATAGTAGTTCTGCAAGTCCAAAACTACTCAAGGTGGCAAGAAATCTCTATGCGACGCATGGAAATGATCAACCACTTCTCCCAGAAGCAGTTCATTAATGAGGTCGACTACCTTGTGTGTGTTGATGTAGACATGAGGTTTAATGACCAAGTTGGAGTAGAAATCCTGAGCAACTTGTTTGGCACACTACACCCAGGATTCTACGGTTCAGAGCGTCAGTCTTTCACCTATGAACGTCGATCTGCTTCTCAAGCTTATGTGCCCCACGATGAGGGGGACTTCTACTACGCTGGAGGATTTTTTGGAGGAACAATAAAGGAGGTTTACAAGCTGACCAAGAAATGCCATGAAGCCATCATGGTGGACAAAGACAAGAGAATTGAGGCAATATGGCAAGAAGAGAGTCACTTAAACAAGTATTTTATTTACCACAAACCAACTAAAATACTTTCTCCAGAATACGTATGGGATGACAATATGGGTAGGCCACAGATCCTCAGGAAAAGGAGGTTTCTGGCTGTACCAAAGAACCATGCTGCAATCAGAAATAAATGAAGTTCTTCTCTGACTGGTCTTAGTGCAGTGGTGGGCAACATGCAGGCCACTTGCGGCCCAAAGTAATCTGATTGCTGTCTGTGATACATTTTGCTGATGTTGATCATTTGCAGGCACCACACATCACAGCTCCCATTGGCCAGGAACAGAGAAGGGCTGCCACTGAATGTTACAGGGGCGGTGCGCAGTCAATGCTAGCAAAATATTTCGTTGGCTGTAATCAGATTAACCTCATGGGCAACAGGTTGCCCACCACTATCTTAGTTCAAACTAACCTAACTGATATTGCAAGTTCCCTTGGTTGATGAAAAGATGCAGACAATTGGTAAAGCTCCATAACTATTTCTTACATCTCCAGTGGTTCTGGATATGGGAACGGTTTGCAAAATGACACTGTTATCATAAGGATACTTTGCTGATTCCATCAATTTCCTTGCCAAAAATACGTTGATATTTTTGTGCAATACAGCTGTACTGGCATTATGTTGTATTTAGTGCTGGGGAAATACAGAGACCTGTGGATTCAGATACTTATCCAAACCTCTTTTGCCAGACATCTGATGCAAAGAAGCTTTCATGACACTTCCAATTCTTCCTGCTTTTATTTGGCTCTGAAGTGATGTGGAAACACAAGAGATATTTATTAACGTGTGAGTGTGTGACCGTAAGAGGTATTTTGGAATTTCTATTTGTTAGAAAAGCCAAAATATCAGTGGGTATCTGTGTGTAAAAAAAATTAAATTAATACGACTTTTTGCTTATCTAAAAAATATTT
The DNA here is from genome assembly GCA_032595735.1 of Pelochelys cantorii. Taxonomy (NCBI): domain Eukaryota; kingdom Metazoa; phylum Chordata; order Testudines; family Trionychidae; genus Pelochelys; species Pelochelys cantorii. The sequence continues at coordinate 11,267,565 of CM064347.1, forward strand.
GGTTCAATTTGATTTTCTAGGTGATTTGGGTAACTATCCTAATTTGTAAGATATTTGAAATGTGTCTCAAAGTTCTGCTACTTCTGTTCCTCTTATGCTCTCTCCCTTGCAAAATACCCTTGAAAATGAAATAATTTTGTTTCTTAATAGCTGCAATTTATTTGGATCCAACTTTTTAATCTCAGCTAGCTGAAAATGGCATCAAATTTTTAGGTTATCATCTCATTTATAATGAAAAAAGCTCAGGGTTATCGGATCTATTTTCAATTAATGTTTTCTTCTGAAGTCATAGGACTGTGTTTAAATGACCTTCGCTTCTTAGGGAGAAATGGGTGAAGAAGTATCACAATAGAAAGGAACCCCATTAGCAGTGCTCCTAATACCTCACAAATCTTTGAACCCCCAAAGGAGATTCTAAAAATGTGTCAAAGCCTCAGACTTTTCCTCTCTGTGACACCTAACTCATTAGTTGAGACACATAAGAAATCCTAAAACAATAAAATCTTATTCCTGAATTTAAAAAAACTTCTAGGGAAATTATGGAATCTCCATCATTGGGGATTTTTTAAGAGCAGGTTAGGGAATGGACTAAACACCTGTTGGGAATGGTCTAAACTGAGGTAGGCAATAATCTTCAATGGCAGGCTGAGCCAAGAATTTGGTAAGTGTTCGCACTTTCCTGAGATATCAGTGGAGAGGGTGTGGGATCTGGGACAGTGTTTGGGTAGGGCGTGTGGGTGGGAATTCTGACCTGGGGGAGGAGGGCAGGGTCAGTGAGGGAGTTTGAGTACAGGAGGGGGTTGTGACGTGGGGCAGGGAATTGAGGTCTGGAAAGGGGTGGGGTTCCAGTTGCAGGCTCTGGTGGCCCAGCAGGACCCTCAGGCAGGTTCCCTGACAGCTGTATCCCCATACGCTATGTAAAGTGGCTAGCATCTGGGACCAGCATGTGTGTGTCTACTTGGTGTGCCCCTTGGGGGGGGGTACAGTGGGTCTCTGTGTGCTTATGCACCCACAAGCACTGCCCTTGCAGCTCCTATTGACCAATTTCCAGCTGGGGGCAGGAGTAGGGCACAGAAACTTCTCTCCCCCCCCCAAAGTGGCTCTGGCCACACAGAGACACAGAAGCTGGCCCTAGCATCTGACCGTTTCAGCAATGTGTGGCACCATGGCAGGTAGAGAGGTTGCCTGAGGGTCCTGTTGGGCTGCAGTGGGATGGAGCCAAGTGTTCGGTGGGCTGGATGTGGCCCGCTGCTATATTTTGCCCACTCCTGGTCTCGATGGTGCTTGGTCCTGCTGTGAATGCAGGGCACTGGACTTGATGAAGAGGTCCCTTCCAGTTCTATGATTCTATGAAATACAGTGGCTTGGATCTGGAGAAGGGAGAGGAGGCACGGCTGCAGCTAGTGTGAGGCTTCTCTGGGCTAGGGTTGCCAGGTGTCCGGTATTGACCCGGACAGTCCGATATTTTCGGCTCCTATCTGGTAAAAAATTCAGAAAATACCTGACACCTAAAATGTCCAGTATTTTCTGGGCTTTTCCTTGCCAGGAGGCGAAAATACCGGACACCTGGCAACCCTACGACACGCTCAGCAACTGGGCCCAGCTTCCCCCTTCAATCCCTCACCAGGCCCTTCCGGATGCTCCCCCCTCCCCGGCTTGTGTTGTTGCTGGAACAGAAAAACAAAATGGCCGCTGGCAAAAAAAAGCCTCTTCGTAAAGGGGCCATGGTGTTTTTTTGGGTTTTTTTTTTTTTTATCAACAATTTCGGTGTCCCCCCCTTTTTTTTCTCAACAGAATTTTCCTGGTGGTTTTTTTTTGGGGGGGGGGCGGGTTTGGTATTTTTAGTTAAACCATCTGGCAACCCTACTCTGCGAAGATGAGGGACAGGACTGCAGCTGGCCCAGGGGACCTCGGAGAGAGTGGGGGATGGGGCTGCGACCAACCAGGGGAATCCTCTGGTCAAGGGGTGGTGCTTGGGTTTTCTCTGGGTGGAGAGATGGAGGCTTGTGGCTCCATCCAAGGGAGGGAGACAGGAGCCCATTAACTGTGCTGTCCTGAGCACAGTTACACCCGGCCAAATATCAGAACCCCCCCCCTTTCGAAAACCCCCTTCTTCTATTTGCGTACCTCTTCTGAAAAAAAAAAGACAGTGTAGAGCCCTACCCTAAGAGTCCAGTAAGCAGAGGAAATGTTGGTAATGCTGCTAGGCTATATTGACCTCCTGTGGTTCAGTAGTTTTCTCACACAGATTGGGAGGATGAAGGAATTATTGTTTGCAAAGTCCTAAGGTGAATACTGTGGGTATTTATTCATCTGCCAAATAAGAGGTTCATGCAGACACAGAGAATGGCAAAGAAAATCTGCTTTTTTCCCTCCTCTCTCTCAAAACGTGGAGCTTTTCAGACGGGAATTCCACAGTGGTGGAAGCGGCCGGCTCGGCAGCCTTGGACAATGAAGACCCTTCCTCGTCACCCAATAAGTGGATGGGAAACGAAGCGCCACAGCGGCGCTGAAGAACTTGTCTTTGCTGCCCTCCGCCGCCTGGGAGCCCTGCCCCAACTTCTCTCCTGGGGTTTGCCACAGGGGGACCTAACTGCCCCAGCGCGGCTCGCCACCACCCCTTTGGGTGGCCCCCTCCCCTGCCAGCACGGACAGCCCCAGGTCCAGGCGCGGGCAAGGGGCCGCTGTGCAGCCGCCTCTGAGGACGGGCACTACTCAGCGCACCTCCCACGGCAAAAGGGCGGGTGATTTTCCTTGGGGGCGGGGCAGCGCTACCGTACAACCGCTCCTCCCCCTCCCCCCGGGGGGAGACGCGCCTCAGCCTGCCTCCCTCCCTGCGTTTCCAGGGCAACAGGCAAGCGCCGGAGAACTCGCGCCGGCGTGCAAAGGGTCTCGCGAGAAGATGAGTTCTCGCTCTTTATGTCTCCGGCGTCCGAGGTTGCCATGGAGACCAGGGTACGCCTGGCTTAGCCGGGAAGCGGCGCGGAGAGCTGGGACTGTTCAGGTAGTGGGAGTGCGTGAGAGATTGCACCCGCCCTGCTGTGGGAGGGGGTGCTGGGGAGAGTGACCCCCCCTTGTGCTGGGGAGAGTGACCCCCCCTTGTGCTGCTGTGGGAGGGGGTGCTGGGGAGAGTGACCCCCCCTTGTGCTGCTGTGGGAGGGGGTGCTGGGGAGAGTGACCCCCCCTTGCGTTGCTGTGGGAGGGGGTGCTGGGGAGAGTGACCCCCCCTTGTGCTGTTGTGGGAGGGGGTGCTGGGGAGAGTGACCCCCCCTTGTGCTGGGGAGAGTGACCCCCCCTTGTGTTGCTGTGGGAGGGGGTGCTGGGGAGAGTGACCCCCCCTTGTGTGGCTGTGGGAGGGGGTGCTGGGGAGAGTGACCCCCCCCTTGTGTGGCTGTGGGAGGGGGTGCTGGGGAGAGTGACCCCCCCTTGTGTGGCTGTGGGAGGGGGTGCTGGGGAGAGTGACCCCCCCCTTGCGTTGCTGTGGGAGGGGGTGCTGGGGAGAGTGACCCCCCTTGTGTGGCTGTGGGAGGGGGTGCTGGGGAGAGTGACCCCCCCTTGCGTTGCTGTGGGAGGGGGTGCTGGGGAGAGTGACCCCCTGTTTCAACTGGAGGAAACTGGTAGACTAGAGTGTGATCTACTCTCACCCTGCCTAGAGGCTGGTAGAATTCCCTCCGCACCCACTTCTCGTAATACTGGAATGTTGCTGCTTTAGTGCGTCTCATTTCCCTAATTCACAAACCGGATTAATTCTGCAACAGTGCTCGTGGCCTCCTCCCATTTCTCAGGAAAGGTGTAAGAGCAGAGGGGGGCAGTGTCCTGTTAGGAGCTCTGAGGAGAAATTGCATCAAGGGAAGAGCATTCTCATGTGGGTTTGTACCACTCTGGGTCTCCATGATGTTCACACTAGGGATGTTAAATATTGGTTAATTTAATAGCTGAGTAACCTCACTAATTCTTTTTGGTTAGTCACCTATTCTATAGTCCCCAGGGCTGAGGCTGGCAGCCAGTGTGCTGCGGCCCCACTCTGGAGGAGCCCTCTGCTACTCTGTGCTGCTGCTCCTGTCAGAGGCAGCAATGCAGGGTGCCAGGTAGGAGCTGGTCCGTGAGGGGAGCCGGTTTAAAAACCAGCTCCCCTCACAGGACCCAGCACCAGCTGGAACTAAGCTGGGCTGCCTGCCTCCCAGCTCTTAATACACTTTAAATGCAGAACTGCAGCGGGGGTAGGTCCCGGACTTGGCATGAGCCAGGACTTAGCTAGGCTGCTGGCCATCCTGCTAAAAAATTTACTGGGGGGGAGGGGGAATGCATGTAGTCTATAACATTAACCTATAAGCTTTTGCTTATTGGTTAATTGGTTAATTGACTCTACACTATTACATCCCTAGTTCACACCCTACACTGTATGACACATGCAGTCCTCTGAAATATCTTTAAATAATTAAAAAGATGTCACAGCTGATGCAATGAACTCACAAATTGCTTTATATGTTTTGATTGCTTATTTAGGAAATGTGAAAATGTTGTAACCCTCAATAGATGCTGGGCCCTCAGTGCAAATCAGTCAGGCTCCACTATCTGGAATCTAGGCTATGGAAGAAACGCTGCAAAGTCACACCTGTGTTCTTCATTAATAGCTCTCAGGATGGCCATCATCTTTAGTTTTTAGTTTCTGTATGTAGAGGGTTTTCATAACATTTCTCTTAAGGCCCTGATCTTGCAGATGACCGTGCCTGACAGATCCTTGTGCCTTTGTGGATCCCCACTGATGTCAGTGAGATTACATTGGCACAGGAACTCACTCACATGAAGTCACTTCTAGGATTGGAGGCTATGTAATTTGTTTAAAAAAGCCTTGAGTAAGGAACAATTTCTCTTTAATGGGAGAATGGCAACTTGATTTTTTTTAATTGGCTGATTTCAAAATATGTCTGGTTTTGGTGTGCTTTTAACAGTTTGTCTTGAGATTTAAAAAAATTAATAAAAACATATAAGCTTTTCTGTTCTCCTGTTTATTAAGAGTCTTTCCAGGACACAACTGCTTACACATAGAAACTCCAATCCATCTCTCTGCCAATATTCGTCTTAAGTTTAGGAGCTCAGGGAGGCAATGAGGACAAGTTATTTTTTCTCTCCTGTGGGCTGCCTGGGATTGGCCTGATAACTGACACAGATTAGAGAACCATGGAAGTAGCCCCTGTTTGCTTGCCTACTGGAATAGCTAGATGTCAGGCTGTCCTGTCAAATGCACAAACTAGAGAAATCACCAATATTTTTGCATCTTTAAGCTATAGTATTTGTATATACTCCTGCCTCCGCCTGAGGAGAAAGCAGAAAAATTGTTATTCATTCATCTGTTCGTCCCATTTCAGCCCCTACCTATAGTTAGCTAGTGTTTTTACAGTTATAGTTAGTTAGTTTTAAAAAAAAGAAGAAAGTTTAAATGTTCATATAGAGACTTTTGTTTTTCGTGATTCTACATGGCTAAACTTTACTCCGCAGACTCTCTTTAGCCGTAGTCTGATGGATTCTTTCAAAATGCCCAGTTCCCTGGGCTTCAAGAAGTGCGCGTCGTGTGGAGACGCCATGCTGGCATTGGACGGCCATGCCAGATGCATACGGTGCCTCGGGGAAGGCCACATCCCCCAAAAATGTGGCCATTGTTCAAAGTTAACTGCTCGCGCAAGGCGAGACAGAGAAATGAGGTTCAAGATGCTCCTCTTCAACAAAGCCCTTCAACCACTGCCTCCGGAGCAACAACAAGGGGAGTTACAGCCTCGTAAGTCGGGAAGGGCACAACTCAGCCTAGAAGCGCGAGTGCAGGGGATGCACCGGGCACTTCGGGCTTGCCGGCGAGACTTGCTACGGCGAAGTCCTCTAAGCCCCACAGCACCTCAGCGCCTAGCCCCTCTGTATCTTTGTTTTCGGGCTCAGTGTCGCATGACCCACCCAGCCTGGAATCAGCGCCGGTTGCGGTGCCGCCAGATCAGCTGCCGAAAACGGTGTCAAAAGCGCAGCTGGCATCGATACCCGAGTCGGTGCCGAGGGCTCGTCCAGCACCCAAACAGCCCGTGCGGGACACCACGGCGCCGACAACTGAACTGGCGACGAGGCCGGAGCTGGTGCCGAGGCATGAGCCCGCATCACGGCACGACCAAACGGCACGGAGGCACGAGCCGACGCGGAGGCTCGAATCGGCGCCAAGAATTGATGCAGCGCCGAGGCGTGAGTCGGCATCGACAAAAGATGCGGCGCTGAGGAGGACTATGGCACCCGTGGAGCGAGCGGCACCGACCAGTGCACGTGATGCGCCGCGGGGGCCCGCACCAGAGAACACCTCAGTGCTGAGGACTCCACCTCAACTCCCGGCACCACCGTCCCCATTGCTTGAATCACCATCCTTTGGTCGAAGCACGTCGGATGCCGGTTCAGTGTTGTCGGTACCAGCTAGCCCGCCTCCTCCACTGCCACATACGTCCACCTTGCCAACCAAGGCGCAAAGGAAGGCGCGGCATGTCCCTACCCCTTCTCCGTCTCCGGACAGGGCGGTGTTCTGACCAGAGCGCTCACCATCCCCACACCATACAGACAGACATGGTCGCACCCGATACAGGTCGTCGCCTCGTTACTACTGGAGATCTCCACGACCATCACCCTCACAGTACCACTGCTCATACCAGTCCAGATCTCCTTCTCATTATACAATCCATTCGGCCTCAGACACCTCGCCATCACGATCCTGTTATTCCCAGCACAGGAGCGTCAGTCCCTACTCTCCTTGCCATTCTCCGCGTCGCTATGGTGATCGCTATACTTGCCACTATCGACGACACACGTACTCCCGTGGTGCTGCTCATTCGCCATCAATCTTGCCGGAGCACCCCTGTTCTCGTTCACCTCGCCTTTCTACACAGGAGATTATCCCTCCTGGACAGGCTTCACCGACACCCACGGGTGATGCCCCTTCAATGTCCACCCACCACGAGAGTGATAACAATCATTCCCCTACCCATGAGGAACAACATATGGGCTCACCGACGGACCAGTCATCGTCGTCACTAGGTGACGCAATTTTCCCTGGAGACTCCTCCCCGGTTGACCACCACAAACAATTCCAGGACTTATTCAAGAGGGTCGCGCACTCTCAGAACCTGCACACCTCCGATGTGCCTCAGAAGCAGCATCCTCTCTTGAGGAATCTGCAACAGTCCATTAAGCCGAAGCTGGCCCTGCCTTTTTTAAAGGCGGGCGCCATTTTTAAATCCCCTTAGTTCGAACTGACTGCCTGCGGCTACACGCAGCAGTCAGAAGTTAATCCGAAGTAAGTCCTTAGTTCGGATTAACTGTTACTCCTTGTGGAATGAGGTGTAACAGTTAATCCAAACTAAGGATTTAGTTCGGATTAACTTCTGACTGCCGCGTGTAGCCGCGGGCAGTCAGTTCGAACTAAGGGGATTTAAAAATGGCACCCGCCCGTGAACATGCAAATGAAGCCCGGGATATTTAAATCCCGGGCTTCATTTGCAAGTTCGAATGCCTACATTAGCCACCCTACTTCGAACTAGGGGGCTAGTGTAGACATACCTTCATAGAGGGATTGTGAGGATAAATACATTAAAACTTATGAGCTCAGATGCTATAGTAATGGGATAAATAAGTGCCTTATTTTCTTACCCTTCTTTAAGGATCTCCTCACAACACCTGTGTGATAGAGGGGGAATAATATCCCCATTTTACAAATGGGTAAACTGAGGCTCAGAGAGTTAGATGAGTTGTCTAAAGCCATACAGGAGCTTGTGCTAGTGCTAGAAATAGGGCTCAGATTATAGCCTAACATTTGATAGTAAATATGTAATAGGAAGTCGAGTCAAATATTTGACATGGCTTACAACCTGTCTGCAGTTATCTAAAACAGTGGCTCTCAACCTTTCCAAACTACTTTCAGGGGTTTTTTTTGTGTGTATTCCAAGTTTTACATCACTTGCGTACAAAATCAGGCATAAAAATACAAAAGTATCACAGGACATTATTACTAACAAAAATGTTTACTTTCTCATTTTTACTATCTATATATATTTTAGAGATTTGTGTGTCTGTCTGTGAGTCTGTGCGTCTAAAAGTTCATTTGTTCAAGAACTCCCAAATGGTAAGAGCTAGGACCACCAAATTTGTATGCCACTTCCTTTTATCCTAACTTAAAGCCAGGTCAGGGTTTGGCTGTCCCAAGAAAATGGGAAGTGCTGGGAATGGGGCTGTTTTCCATAACACAGAAAGGGAGGGGCACGGAGAGGAGGGATGCGATACTGAGAGTAGCTAATGGGGGCAATGAACCTGCAGGGGAGAGTTATATTGCAGAGTGACCCCTGGGGGCAGCTGTACCGTCAAGGCTGTGGCTCCATTATCTTGCTTGCCAGCAGGGTTGCCAGGTATCCGGTTTTCTACCGGACAGTCTGGTATTTGTGCCCTCTGTCATGTGCAATGTCCGGTATTTTCTGAATTTCCGGCTGGGTGCCAGACAGAAGCCTGGCGGGGGCAGGGGAGCGACTGGGAGGCGGGCCGCGATTGGCGCTGGGAGCCCTGTGGTCGCATGCAAAAGCCGGGCGGGGCGGGGCTGGGCGGGGGCAGTGGCTGGGACTCCCAGCCACTCCCCCCGCCCGGCTTCTGCACACAACCAGAGGCTTCCAGCGCCAATCGTGGCCCCGCCTCCCAGCTGGGAGCCTCTGGTTGCATGCAGAAGCCGGGCAGAGGGAGAGGCTCCCAGCCACTCCCCCTGCCCCCGCCCAGCTTCTACTAGCAACTAGAGGGAGTGGCTGCTGGGAGCGCGGCTTGTTGAACTCTGTCTGCGGCCAGTGGCTGCACCCCCCCCCCCCCCAGCTCGGCCTCCTCCCCCCCTTCCTCCAGCCCCCCCTCCTCCCATCCAGCCCACGCAGCTCCTGATGCCCCCCCAGCTCTGCTTCCTGCCCCCCCTTTCCTCCCGGCCAGCCCCGCCGCCCCCGACCCTTCCCCCGCCAGTCCCGCCTCCCAGCCCCCCTTCCTCCAGGCCAGCCCTGCGGCCCCCGATCCCCTCTCCACCAGCCCCCGCTCCCGGCCAGTTCCTCCCCCCCCCCCATGATCAAGTGTATCCGGTATTTTGGGGGAGTCTGCCTGGTAACCCTACTTGCCAGTAGACCAGATAAGTAGTCCCCCTGCCCCAAACCCTTCCCCCCTCAACCCTTGGCCACAATGCCCGGGCGGGGGGGAGAAAAGGCCACGATAGCTGGGAGGGGCTGGGAAGAGACAGAAGACTCCTAAAGGCCGGCATGAGGGCTGAGGGGGGACAGAAGGCCTGTGGTGGCTGGGGTGGATTGTGGGAGAAACAGCCCCTGTCAGCTGGGGGGGCTAAGGAGAGGAGAAGGCCCTGCTGGCTGGGGGCGGGGGGGAAGAAAGCCTTACTGAATGAAATCCCCCACCCTGAGCCCCTCCTCACCTCCAAACCCTCATTCTTGCACCTTCTTCCACATCCCCAGTCTCCAGCCCTCCACCCACACACATCCCCAAGTCCTGTCCTGACTTCTGCACCCCTCACACCACCAACCCCCTGTCCTGAAGGCCCCGAGCAATGTCAGGTAAGTCTTATTTTTAAAATAAATCAGGTGGAATATAAATATTGTATGAACATTTCAGTGTATAGTTAGGGTTGCCAGGTGTCCGGTTTTCTACCAGACAGTCCAGTATTTGCGCTCTCTGTCTGGTAGAGAAATTCAGAAAATACCGGACATGTGCAGTGTCCGGTATTTTCTGAATTTCCAGCTAGGCGTCAGATGGAAGCGGGATGAGGGTGGGGGAGCAACTGGGAGGTGAGCCGCGATTGGCGCTGGGAGCCCTGTGGTCGTGTACAAAAGCTGGGCGGGGTGGGGGCAGTGGCTGGGACTCCCAGCCACTGCCCCCGCCCGGCTTTTGCACACAACCAGACGCTCCCAGCACCAATCGTGGCCCCGCCTCCCAGCTGGGAGCCTCTGGTTGTGTGCAGAAGCCGGGCGGGGGGAGAGGCTCCCAGCCACTCTCCCCGCCCGGCTTCTACTAGCAACTCGAGGGAGTGCCTGCCAGGGGCGCAGCCTGTTTGACTCCGGCTGCAGCCTTTGGCTGCACACGCCCCCTCTCCCCCGCCAGCTCTGCTTCCCGCCCCTCTTCCTCCAGACCCCCCTCCTCCCGTCCAGCCCTGCAGCCCCCAACCCTCCCCCCCGCCAGCCCTGCGTCCCACCCCCCTTCCTCACGGCCAGCCCCATGGCCCCCGACACCCCCCTCCGCCAGCCCCGCCTCCCTTCCTCCTGGACGCCCTCCCCCCGCCCACAATCAAGTGTGTCCGGTAGTTTGGGGGGGGGGTCTTCCTGGTAACCCTATGTATAGTATATAGCAGGGGTCAGCAACCCCTGGCACGCATGCCGCCGATATTTACTGGCACGTGGGTCAGGAACTCAGCCCCACCCATCACCCGCACCCAGCAGGGAGCCAGTGCTGCTGCAGGCTGGAGCACCAGTTTTGGCTTCCTGCATGTACATGCGTGCGTCCCTGGCTCTGCTTTAGGAGAGGGTAGGTCTGGGCCTACTGTGCAGAGCTGGGACTGGGCAGCTGATACACGTGACATGCCGGAGGCCAGGTTGCACTGCACTGCTCCCCATGGGCTCTGTGCAGGGGCATGGAATCTCTTCTCTAGCACCCCACTGTGCCTGGTCAGGCTGGAGCCAGCCCTGGGTAGCCCTGGTCTCTGCCTACCCCAGCCTCGGAGCTGCAGACAAAGGGCTGGGCTGGGCTGGGCTGGGTTGGGCAGAGAAAAGACTTCCCTCCCTCTCCTCGCTACGTCTCGTCGCCCCAGCACTGCTGCCCTGCTGGTGAGTGAGCTGGGGGCACAGGGATGTAGGGGCAGGATGGGAAGGGGTGGAGGTTGCACTGAGGGGGGATCAGGCAGGAGGAGGGGATCATGGAACTGAGGGGAGTGAGGATGGAGCAGAGGGAAGATGTAAGGGGGATACAATTTTACTTTGCAGAAGCTGCACTTTCCTCTAATCTCCACTTCTTTGCCTCCTTCCCCAACTAGATATTTGGCTGCATTCTCACTCTCTCACCTTTTTTGCGTTACCCCCCCGCCCACAGCCTCCTCCCACTCCCAAACTCCCTCTCATACCCACATCCTCTCCTGCTACCAAACTCCCTTCTAGAACCTGCGCTCCTCACCCCGTCCTGCACCCCACCTCCCACCCAGATCCTTCATCCCTATCCCACTCACTGGCAGCCCTGTCCCACACATTGAACCCCTCATTTTTGTTCCCACCCCAGAGCCTAAGCGGGTCCGCAAAATCCACTAACTCTGGAACCCCAGAAAAGTAAATCTGACCTATGGGAAGTCTTGAACCTCAGTCCTTCCTGTCCCTTCCCCTCACCCCGTGAGGCTAGAGTGCAGAGGAGTGAGGTGTCTCAGATGGGGGCCACATCAGTGAGAGCTGGGGGTTTTGGGAGGAGTTTTTTTGCTTTTCACTTGTGTGGTCCCCAACTGATTTTTCTGTGGGTCACTGACCCCCAACCCAAAAAAGGTTCCCCACCCCTGCCATAAATAAAGAAAACATTGACAGCTTTTCTGTTGGACATATTATTTTAGTTTATTTAAAATGAAGTTTGATAAACTAACATGAGAAAGTTAGAATGCTTAATCTGTTTAATAACTTGAATTAAACCATTCTCCCGAGCTGCAGCAGGAGCAAAATGACGTGGGCATAATTATGTAATGAATGGTGAGTTTCCATTAGCAACTGATGGTCCGCAGAAAGGTTTGCATTGACCCAGGTGGGCCATGGGGTGCGCAGTGGAGAGAGCTCCTCCCTTCCCCCCAGGAGAGTGGAACGGCTCAGAGCAGGAGGGTTAAATTGGTACACCACTTCAGAACACCACTTGGTACACCACTTCGGAAAGGTTGCTGACTCCTGGTATATAGAATAGCATAAATAAATCATTCTATGACATTTTAGTTTGTACTTTACTTTGCTAATGCTTTTTATGTAGCTTATAAAACTAGGCAAATATGTAGATGAGTTGATGTACCCCTTGGAAGAACTCTGTGTACCCACAGGGCTACACGTACCCCTAGTTGAGACCCACTGATCTAAAGGGTGAGATATATTGAGAAGCAGTTGATTTTAGTAATGCTTGTATCAGATATTTTAGTTAGTGTGTTTTTATTAAAGGTATCAAATTTTAGAAGGCAAATACAATAGTTTTTTTAAGTCATACATCCAGTTTTGAATGTATAATATGAGAGAGTATTTCAGAGAACTGATTTTTTTTAAAGCAACAAAACATCTTATTTCAGATCACTTGTCTTAAGAAATATTGACTTTTGGGGCTTTTCCTTGTTTCTCTTTCCTTTGGTTTTCCAGATAAAAGATTTACTGAAGAAATATACCAAGATCCTGGAGGATATTTCTTATCTCTCACCCTCTGATGTTCACAGATGCATACATACTGAAGCCATGGTAAATCTTTCATCTTGATATTCTGTCATTCATTGGTCTGAAAGGCTATAGAGAAAGTAGCAAGATAGAATATCCCCTGTGCATTGTAAAGAGTGATTAATTCCTCTTTCAATCAGGAAGTGTTCACTTTTTTACCTCTTTCAAACTTAACACACCTCAATAACAATGAAAAGATTCAAGAGCTAGATCATCATTTCTCATAACTTTCTCCACCTGCAGTTTCCTCCATTCAGGTGCTATCTTCTATCTCTGGCATGCATCAGTATTTTCCAGTATTCAACATATCATTCCATTCTGAAACATATAGGTCCATTTTCCATACCTCATAACTATTCATTAGGGAAAGAAAACATCCTCCACTTTTAATATGTACAGTTCCCTCAAGGTAAGCGCCGATAATGATATGATCAATATCAGAGCTGTTGGCTGACTCATGTAATTCACTGGACATATTGTGTGAAGGTTTTTCTTTCAACATATTTTTATATTTATAGCGTTTACCTTACTGAATCATACAGCTGGGCCATTATGTCTAGTATCCTGCCTCTAATGCTGTGCCTAAACTGGCAGTTTCCAAGAAATCTCCCTCTGTTGCATCTCCACAGTTAGGGGAGGCTTCCTGACTGTAGACAAGGTCATCACTGTCTAATACCTTGAGCTTCAGAGGAAGTCTAAAAACCTCCCAAATTGCATAATGTGTCTCTTGTGCTATGTCTGAATCTGACTTCTTGATTTGTTCACTGTTGCTTTTCAAACCTATCAGCCACCCCAATTTAGGAGGATTGTTCTTTTTGTACAAAATACTATCCATTTTCTTTAAAATCTCTTCTAGTTCATTGCATTGCATTGGATTAAATAACCTATAGCTGGAAAATTTTTGTATGCTTTGTGCTGCCCTTTATTCCTATTTGGCTCTTCCAATACACAGATGATAAACCAAGCACTACCAGCCAATCAGAGGGCAATAGCCAAATTGTTTGTTAATCTGATGGAGGCAGATCTGAAGAGGGAACTGTCTGAAAGGCTCAAGTGGCAAGAGAGAGTGAAGGCCTGGAAAATCATACAGAAGGACTATGCGGTTCGCAGTTTCAGGTCCATAATTTTGCAACCGATTATATTTTTAGTGGGAAAACAACTAAATGACTAGACCCCATTTGTGTTTCTGTTAGAAAATGATCTTTGATTCTGTTCCCTTTGTAAAGCTGACAATGTTCTGGCAATTATTCTGGCACTTATGCTCCTTTTTAGTGATTGGGGTTAAATCTATATGGTCTTACTATGTAATTTAGAAATGTGTATCTGTCTGTCCAACTGTGAGTCCATTTGTTCATAAACTCCTAAACGCCACAAAATTTGGTATGCCTCTTCCTCTTATCATAACCTAAAGCAAGGTCAGAGTTTGGTTGTGGCAGCACAATGGGATGTGCCTGGAATTTGATTGTTTCTCATAAAATGGAAAGGAAGAGGTCTGGTAGGAAGGATACTTATGAATGACCACAGGGGGCCAGCAGGGGGGCAGCAAGAGGCCAGAGACTGGGACAGCTATAACTGCATTGGGCCAGCAGGAGTCAGGGGGTGGAGAAAGGAACAACTATCTGCTATATATTTCAGAGTTTGTGTGTCTATTTATCTGCATGTCTGTTTGGGCCCCAGACAGGGTACATGCACCCCTCCTGCAGCTGTGCCTGCTGCAGCTGCAGCACCTATAGACAAGCACTTCTCACCTGGCCCCAAGCTGCTGTGATGAGAGAGGACTGGGGTTGTCCTCTCTCCCCAGGGAACCTGCATACTGAGCCCCTTATCCCCAGCCCCACCTGAGAACAATGATTTAAATGAAGAAAAACAAAGTTTATTTGTTTTAAGAACTCGAGCAACATCGGGTAAATCTTCCAGTTCAGAATAACGTTTAGATGTCAAGATACAGATTGTCCCAAATATGTCTGTATTTAAATGGTTTCTTGTGTCCTGCAGAGAATTTATGGCATGCAAGGAGATACAGGAACCCCCAGGAGTAAAAAGAGACTTGGAGAACATGAGACAGGAGCAGATTTCACTCAGTAGAAAAAGAATGGAGCTTCTGCAAGTTCTTTGGTATGAAGCAAGAGACAGAAAAAATAGTGTTTCTTGTTATAGTGAATAATGGACCTTATTTACTACTTGACTACTTGTTCATTTTACCTGTGGCACCTTGCAGACTAACAAAAATATATATAGTATCATGAGTTTTCATGGACAAAACCCATTTCTTCACATGAGATCACTTCTCTACAGAAGAAAAAGGACAATAAACTATCTAAACTCCTACCTGCCTCAGGGTACTATAATTCCAATACCCTCAACTCACCTAACAGCACTGTCATTTTATCCAACAACACTCTTAGCCCAATAGAAGAGTCTGTCCTGTCTCGGGGACTCTCTGCCCCACCACCTCCACACATATAATTCAGTTCTGCAGTGACCTGGAAGCCTTTTTCTCCACCTCTGTCTGCAAGAATGTTTCCAACACACCACTGAACATTGTGCTGACCCTCAGGATCTCCTCTACCAACTTCACAAGAGCAAGATCTCTATGTGGGCCCCTCCTGATGGTTGTAATGAGAGTCTGGACTTCTACGTGTACAGGCTGACATTGTGAACAAACAACATCATATGACTAATAACCTCAGCAATGCAGAATGCAACCTTATCCACAGCCTCAAAAATAACTCTATCATTATAATCAAAGAGGCTGCCAAAGGGGGTGCTGTAGTCATCATGAACAGGACAGATTACCTCTTTCCTCTGATCCCACTAAGGAATACCAAAAGAAACTACACCATCTGCTCATGAAACTCTTTGTACAACTTGAGACCAAATCTATAGGGGGGAGGAATAGCTCAGTGGTTTGATCATTGGCCTGCTACACCAAGGGTTGTGAATTCAATCCTTGAAGAGTCCATTTTGGGATCTGGGGAAAAATCTCTCATGGATGGTATTTGGTCCTGCTGTGAAGGCAGGGGACCGGACTGGACTGGACTCAATGACCTTTCAAGGTCCCTTCCAGTCCTAGGAGATAGGCATCTCCATTCATTTCTATACAAACACCAGCTGAAATTCCTCACCAGGAGTATCTGTCTGCTACCCAAGATCCATAAACCTAGAAATCCTGATCATATCATCTCAGGCAATGGCATACATACAGCAGGATTATCCAGTTATATTGACTCTCTCTTCAGACCCTATGCTACCAGCACTCCTAAGCTATTTCTACACTTGTGGCTTCTTGGGCAACAAATATGCAAATGAGGCTGGGTGGATAACACCAAGCCTCATTTGCATACCTGAGCCACCATTTTTGCAGAAGAGGCTCTTGCGCCAGAAGGAGCTGTCTACACTGCCCCTTCTTGCGCAAGAAAAACTCTCTTGCACAATGCCGCTACACTGATTATTTTCAGGAATAACAGCATTGTGCAAGAGGGTTTTTCTTGTGCAAGAAGGGGCAATGTAGACAGCTCCTTCTGGAGCAAGAGCCTCTTTTGCAAAAATGACAGCTCATTAGGAATGCAAATGAGGCTTGGCACTATTCCACACTCAGCCTCATTTGCATATTTCTCACACAAGAAGCCACGAGTGTAGACATAGCCCTAGCTACCTTTGAGAGACCACTGACTTTCTGAGGAAACTACAGAGCATCAGTAATCTTCCTGAAAACACCATCTTGGCCACCATGGATGTAGAAGCTCTTTACACCAGCATTCCACACGATGATGGACTATTAGCTGTCAGGAACACTATCCCCAGTGATGCCACAGCACACTTGGTGGCTGAGCTATGTGAATTTGTCCTCATCCACAACTACTTCCAGTGGGGGACAATTTATACCTTGAAGACAGTGGCACTGCTATGGGCACCTGCATGGCCCAATATACCAACATTTGTATGACTTACCTTGAACAACAAACAACGCTTCCTCAGTTCTTGTCCTCTAGCATCTTCCCTCTGCTTATGCTACATTGATGACATCATCATATGGACCCATAGGGATTTCAACAATTTCTACCCCACCATCAAACTTAGCCTGGTACAGCCCACACAGCAGATCCACTTCCTTGACACTACAGTATAATTAGCAGGTTTTATGTTCCCCTACTTTGGGCTCTTGTATTTTATAATAGAGAGGTGGAATAAAAATCTTTTAAATAAAAAAATAAATAAATAAAATAAATAGAATGATGGCTACATTAACACCACCCTGTAATGGAAACCTACTGACTGCTATTCTGACCTACATTCCTCTAGCTTCCATCCAAGACTCATCACATGATCGATTGTTTACATCCAGGCCCTAAGATACAACTGGATTTGCTCCAGTCCCACAGACAAAGACAAACACCTACAATTCTTTATCAGGCATTCTTAAAACTTAAATACCCACCTAAAGAAGAGAAGAAACAGATTGACAGAGCCAGATGAGTACCAGGAATCTGCTTCTTCAAGACAGGCTCCACAAGGAAAATAGCAGAATACCACTTCTCATGACATACAGCCCCCAATTTAAACCCTTGCAGCGCATCATTGATAATCTACAATTTATCCTGGAAAATGATCCTTAACTCTCACAGTTCTTGGGAGACAGGCCAATCCTCACCTACAGACAACCCCCTAACCTGAAGCAAATTCTTTCCAGCAGCAAACATCACACCTCAGATACACTCACCCACAAACCTACCCCTGCAATAAACCCCGTTGCCAGCTGTGTCCACACATCTGTACAAGTGACACCCTCACAGGACCTAATCACATAAGCCACAACATCAGAGGCTCATATAACTGCACATCCTCTAATGCGACATATGCCATCAAGGGCAAGCAATGACCCACTACTGTGTACATTGGCCAAACTGGACAGTCTCTAGGACAAAGGATAAATGGATACAAGTCAGAGATCAGAAATGGTTACATACATAAATCTGTAAGGGAACATTTTAACCTGCCTAGGCATTCACATGTGTATTTAAAAGTAGCCATTCTTCTACAAAGGAATTTCACAAGCCAACTACAGAGAGAGTGTATATTTGACCTTCACATGCAAATTTGACACTGTTTCCTTGGGCCTGAACAAAGATATTAACTGGATGACCCATCATAAAATCAGACTTCCTTACATTTAACAACTCATTGACATCAAAAGTTACATATGGGGTACTTCCAGCCCACTCAATTAACTTCATTAGCACTGGCACTACAATTGACGGGTACTTTTTTTCTATCCTTTCTTTTTCGTTATACATTATGAGAGTCCCCCTTTTTGTCACCAGTCAAGTTCATCTGAAGAAGTGGGGTTTGCCCATGAAAGCTCATGATACTATACATATTTCTGTTATTCTTTAAGGTGCCACATGACTACTCGTTGTTTTTAAAGTTACAGACTAACAGGGCTACCTGTCTATGACACTTGTAAAATGAACCAAGATAGTACTCAGTGAGCCCCTAAACTTATTTTTAATCTTTTCTGTGTGAGGTGATGCTCATGATTTTCAGTGGGCAGATTGTGTTGAATGAAGGGGCATTTTTGCTGAAACAAACGACCTCGGCTACCTCTCTGAAACTTATTAAAATACTGTAATTTTAAAATAATGATTCCTTTTCATTTTAAAATTACTGGTGTAAGCAGGGTCAGGATAAGCTCTACCCTGACAACTGGTAGTGAACTGGGGCGAGTGGTGCAAAGAGACTTAAGAGTCTGATCTCATTTGCATAGATACACCCAATTTGCATAGACACACCCACCCCGCCTAGTATGTGCTCACAGCAGCCCAAATGGTCACTTTGGCCACTGTGGGATCCCAAGTCTCTCTGTTATTGAGGCGGGGGGGGGGGGATAAAAGTGGTGTTACCCTGATTATGTGAATCAAGGACAATGGAATGGTGGAACTGTTTATGACAGAGGGATTTGCCATAAACTAAGTAGCACTCGCTAGACAAGGGGCATGGGTTCCAAACCCAGTCAAGCTGAGAGAGGCTGGGGATAGGTCTTTGTACTGGGTGGTAGGGCCCTGTCTGAGGGCCTAAACAACACCAATTGCCCCCCTTTCTCTATCCACTATGGAATATCAGAACTAATTTGGATTCCATTAGGAGTCTAGTTGTGAGCTGCTGAGTTGACTTCACTGTGGGCTACTGGAGCACTAGCACTGAGGCTTCTCTATTATGAGCTGAACTTGCTGAAGAGCTGAAATCACTGTGTGCTGTGGGGGTCTAGTGCTATGCTGCGGAAGAGCTGAAATCACTGTTGCTGAGGGGAGCCTGGCGCTATGCTGCAGAAGAGCTGAAATCACTGCTGCTGTGGGGAGCCTGGCGCTATGCTGAGCTACTAGCAGAGCAGCTTGCAGGGACAACCAGCAGGCAGACAGAAGAGCGGTTTGCGGGGACGACCAGTGGGTGCAGGCGGACAGCAGAGCAGTTTGCGGGGATGACCGGCGGCTGGTAGGAGCGGCAGCAGACAGCCAGTGGAGCAGCTGCAGGAGCAACCAGCTGGCGGCCAGGGGCGTGGACCGAGACGGCTGGCGGAGCTGGACAGTTTGGGGGACAGCTGAGGTGGCTCACTGGACAACAAGTGGAGTGTGGCGGAGTGACTCACGTTGACATCGGCAGCAGAACCCTACGGAGAAGCGGAGCCATCGGTGGACCACGTAAGGTGTATCAATCCCCGCCCCCTCCAGGTTGGGAGGGTAAAACCCTGCCGGGTGAACTTTTGAACCCTGGGGCGGCACTGACCCAGGGCAGAGACTCTTGGGGTGTTGGACTTTTGGGACTTTGGGTGATTCGTGGCTGGGGGGTGGGTCTTTGCTCATGTTTGGTCTATGAATCTGAGTTGTGGTGTTTTCCCAATTTAATGCTGATGTCGGTTACCTCATGTTATTAAAAGTTTGCTGCTATACTGAGGCTCTGTGCTTGCGAGAGGGGAAGAATTGCCTCTTTGAGGCACCCAGAGGTGTATGTAAGATTTCCCAGGTCACTGGGTGGGGGCTCGAGCCGGTGTTGTATTACCTTGTTGGGAGGAGACCCCTACATACTGAACCTGGCCCTTGCTGCTATTAACTCGGCCTGGCAGAAGGGTTACACTGGTAATAAAGCAACTAAACAGATAACAATTCATCCATTTTCTAGAAAGCAGCTTCTTTGCAGATATTGCAGCCAACTCTGTGGTTTTGCCTTGCTGATTTAGCTGAAAATCTGTCTTCTGAGAAACAAAATATGGAAAATGTGTTGTCATTACTATTTCACAGTTTTAACCCACTGAGAACTGGAATGGATTATGTATGAAATTATGTGTCTCTTCTTTTCTATTTTAATAGTGATCTGTGCCTCCAACATATTCAAAAGCCGAGATAAATGAATGGTACATAAGAACATAAGAATGGCCGTACTGGGTCAGACCAAAGGTCCATCTAGCCCAGTATCCTGTCTGCCGACAGTGGCCAGTACCAGGTGCCCCAGAGAGGGTGGACCGAAGACAATGATCAAGCGATTTGTCTCCTGCCATCCCTCTCCAGCCTCTGACAAACAGAGGCCAAGGATGCCATTTTATCCCCTGGCTAATAGCCTTTTATGGACCTAACCTCCATGAAATTATCTAGCTTCTCTTTAAACTCTATTTTAGTCCTAGCCTTCACAGCCTCCTCTGGCAAGGAGTTCCACAGGCTGACTACACGCTGTGTGAAGAAGAACTTTCTTTTATTAGTTTTAAACCTGCTACCCATTAATTTCATTTGGTGTCCTCTAGTTCTTCTATTTAGGGAACTAATAAATAACTTTTCTTTATCGGCCCTCTCCACACCTCTCATGATTTTATATACCTCTATCATATCCCCCCTCAGTCTCCTCTTTTCTAAACTGAAAAGTCCCAGTCGCTTTAACCTCTCCTCATATGGGACCCGTTCCAAACCCCTAATCATTTTAGTTGCCCTTTTCTGAACCCTTTCCAAGGCCAAAATATCTTTTTTGAGGTGAGGAGACCACATCTGTACACAGTATTCAAGATGTGGGCATACCATAGTTTTATACAGGGGCAATAAGATATTCTGGGTCTTATTTTCTATCCCTTTCTTAATAATTCCTAGCATCCTATTTGCCTTTTTGATCGCCGCTTCACACTGCGTGGAAGTTTTCAGAGAACTGTCCACGATAACTCCAAGATCTCTTTCCTGATTTGTCGTAGCCAAATTAGCCCCCATCATACTGTACGTATAGTTGGGGTTATTTTTCCCGATGTGCATTACTTTACACTTATCCACATTAAATTTCATTTGCCATTTTGTTGCCCAATCACTCAGTTTGGTGAGATCTTCTTGGAGTCCCTCACAGTCTGCTTCTGTCTTGACTATCCTAAACAGTTTGGTATCATCTGCAAACTTTACCACCTCACTGCTTACCCCTTTCTCCAGATCATTTATGAATAAGTTGAACAGGATTGGTCCTAGGACCGACCCTTGGGGGATACCACTAGTTACCCCTCTCCATTCTGAAAATTTACCATTTATTCCTACCCTTTGTTTCCTGTCTTTTAACCAGTTCTCAATCCAAGAAAGGACCTTCCCTCTTATCCCATGGCCATGTAATTTACACAAGAGCCTTTGGTGAGGGACCTTGTCAAAGGCTTTCTGAAAATCTAAGTATACTATATCTTCTGGATCCCTCTTGTCCGCATGTTTGTTAACCCCTTCAAAGAACTCTAATAGATTAGTAAGACAGGATTTCCCTTTACAGAAACCATGTTGACTTTTGTCCAACAAATTATGTTCTTCTACATGCTTCACAACTTTATTCTTTACTATTGTTTGGACTAATTTGCCCGGTATTGAAGTTAGACTTACCGGTCTGTAATTGCCCGGATCGCCTCTACAGCCCTTTTTAAATATTGGAATTAGAGTTCATCCGCAAATTCAATTCACATGCTAATGGACTCAATGGTGATGAAAGTTGGTTGGGACACTACCAACATAACAGCCATTGAAGGTACACATAGCTCTTTGTGTGGACTCCCATGTCAGGAAGGATACTATCCATTAACTTTGATTCTTATCTGCTTCGTTTTAACTACCCAGTCTTCAGATACTTACTGATTCCCTCTGCTCTCTGTTTCCCACCCTCTTCCTTTTTCTTCCCTCCCCCCTCCCTTCCCCTCTACTATTTATTTTGGGTGTGCACATCCTAAACTCATAACTCTGGTCATCTGAAGAATTGGGCTGTGTCCACGAAAGCTCATGATCCCATCTACATGTTTTATTAGTCTAAAAAGTGCTACCAGACTATTTGTTGTTTTTTTCTGTAAAAGACTAACTAGGCTACACCCTGAAGCTTCTAAACCAGCAGTTTTCCATCATATATTTTTAAAAACACCAATATGCTTCCCCACAATTAAGTTTTGAAAAAAACCCAACTCACAATTTCAACATTACAATTAATTAAAAGGAAAAAAATAACCCACATGCTTTAAAAAAATAATTATGACTAGTTACCTTCCACCACAGGCTAAAAGCATGCTAGCATAGGGCTGTTCTGTTTTCCCCTATGTATATTTGGGACTATAGAATAAAGAACAAGCAAAAACTGAGTTAGTATTATTCCCCTCAGTGCATCAAATCTCTTTGCTACCTATGTAATGCCTTTTTTAAAACAATGTAACAGTATTAAGCCCAACTGTAGTTAAAATGGTCTTACCTTGGTCTGATGGTGAAATACAGCTTGAAATTGCTGTTTCCATGCTGAACAGATCACACTGAAAAAAAAAAAGCGAGGAACCATTGTTTAATAAGGACAAAGAATGACAATATAGAATATAAATTTTCAGATTTAAAAACAAGCCACATACCCTGGTCTTGAAGTCCAACAGCAACTCAATTCAAGATAGCTTCTGCTGAAAAGAAGACAGGCTCCAAAAACGTGTGGGTTTTTGTACCATCCTGATTCTTTGTTCCAAACAAATTTAAAGTGGCAGTTAGCAGGTTTGATTAAATCACCACAACTCTGAATTTCAAGATCATGTGACAGGGTCAGTCCCACTCTTGGGCCCTTCAGCCCTGTTCAGTCCACTATCCCACAATTTAGTCTTTTGGCCTTCTGTCCCATAGCAAAACAACAGAGTAATGGGCCAATGCCCTGGGTCAGTCTGGGCTGAGTAGGCAGTCCTCCTCTGGCCACTTGGGAAAAGGGAGTCTTCAAACTCTCCCTGCCCACACCCCTCACCTCTCCCTGAAGCCTTTAGCAGGGCTGATGCTGTTCTGCTTGGCTCATCTGGTCTCCTTATCAATTGTTTGTCTTTCTCCACCTCCAAACTCCTTCTCAACTCTTCCCCTGTCCTGCCCCCTAGTGAAGGCTTTTAAAGAGGCCCTTAATTAATTTGTAGCTGCCCTTTCTCAGCTGCTCCTGATTGGCCAGGGCTGTTGCCCGGTAGAGTTTTACAGACTCCTGGGGCTACGTCTAAACTGCACATTGTTGCGGAAGAAGACATGCAAATGAGGCGTGGGGATGAATATCACTATGCCGCATTTGCATACCTAACGAGCCGCCATTTTGCGGAAGGGGATTTTGCACAAGAAGGAGCTATTTACACTGCTCCTTCTTCCGCAAAAAACTCCTCTTGTGCAGGAGCCGTTCTTCCTGAAAATAAGCAGCAGAACGGATCCTGCGCAAGAGGGGTTTTTTGCGCAAGAAGGAGCAGTGTAGGCATAGCTCTGAGGGTTTACTTAAACTGCCCAGTAGAGTTTTACAAACTCCTGAGGTTTTATTTAAACTGCCCAATAGGGTCTGCAAACTCCCCAAGTCTTTATTTGAAAAAAAAAAAAAAAAAATTTGGGGGGGGGTTCCTCCCCCAAATTTCTACCATACATCTTTCAGGGGTTTTCAGTAAATAGGACTCCTTTATACAAAGTGGGTTCTCTCAAACTTTATTTTTTATTATTATTTTATTTAAAAGACATACAGGCCATGGTGTTCCACCAAAACTTTTACTCATTTAAAGGCCACACAAAACTTCTGACAGAAGATAATCACAAAAGCCCTTTTCAATAGATATTTATATTTACAGCTACCAAGTTTTATATCTCATGTGTGTCCCCTCACCATTTTCCAACTTAATCCTTTTAGACATCTTACAAATAGTCTTTTTCCTAAGCAGGGTTCTGTAACATTTTGTACGCACCAGACGGTCAATATAACGCTCTAAGAAGGCATTGTCTGGCTTGGTCATTGTCTTTAAAACACTGTTAGGATCTCGACTGAATTGCACTGCATTTACCAAAGTCACCCCATGCGCTAAATGTTCTTGAGTTAAGCACAGACATTGCATAGCATAACCTACGGCAAAAACAGTATTTAATAAGCTTTCCAAACACAGTTCAGCACATAGACCCCTGAGCTAGCAGTTTATATCCTCTGAAGTCCAAGTCACACAGTCATGGTGCCACTGGGCTGGCACATCTATGACACAGCCCTCACCGTCTTCAAAAAGCTTTTCCCTAAGACAGTGGTTAAGGACAGCATAAACACCAATACGTACAATCAAGCGCATTACTTTTTTACGCTTACAATGTGGCACTGGCTCAGCTAGGTCCATGCCAAGCCTCCTCCTGAATTCTTCATAGTCATCATCCTTGGCATTCTCTTCAACGATTTTTATCGGTGTTGAGCAAAAACAAGGTGGGCCCAGTTCGTCTTCCTTGTCTGATGCAATGCTGTCCTGGATCTTAGAATCATCCAGAAAGGAATCGTCGAGCTGTTGAGAGATTGCCAGAAAGAAATAACATAAGACCCTCTGGTCATTTTTTTTTATTTTTAGGTTTACAAAATCCCGGTCAGTTCCTAACCCCCATTATGCTCCAACCTCGCTCATTCATTTACCTGTTTGACTTCTTTTCCGTTCACCTTGTCCAACTCCTGGGAGCCATGGCCATCTTCCTCCTCCAGGCCATCTAGCTCATCGGGCTGCCTCCTGAATGGTTAGGTTTGGAGGTCAGATGCTGGTGTATCCAATAGCAGTGGGGGTAAAGGGCCCCTGTTCACCTCTCCCGCTTTCTCCTCGGAACTGTCGCTGATGTGGCACTTTCTCCACATGCGGTGGAGGGCCCTTGGCACCAAAGCAAAGTCCGAACTTCTGGAGGCAGCGGTGAAGGAGTCCATGTTTCCACTCAGCATTTGCATGATTTCTGAAACACGTGCTCTGGGAGAAAGATGGCCTCTTTTGCATGGTGCTAGAACTTCTGGGGAAGTGCTATGTTCTGATTGGTAGAGGGTGGGGGGGGAAGCTCTTAGAGGGGTCACATGACCCACTTCTGGGCGGGCCAACTGGTCCTGGAACAGCTCCCTGATTGGGCAAAGCGGTTCACGGGGCAGCGGTCCAACAGGGGAAAAACCCTTCCTGATTGGTAGAGGGTGGCGGGACGAGTTCTTAGAGGGGTCACGTGACACCCTTTACTTCCGGTCATGTGTCCTTCTTGACCCCGATATACTACCCCCCAAGGGCAGGTCTTCTGGTGACAGGGCAGAGCCTAAACAGGTCAGGGGCAGGGCTAATGTTTGATTGATGGTAAACCTTTTATACTACTTGTGTTAATTAGCAGCTGTAGGACAGAGACTAGACCCATGAGACATTTGAAGGTGTCAGGCCCCCTTGTGCAGTCCTTATGCCCCAAACGCTTTGCACCCTCCTGGGGGGGGCTGGCTTAAGTTTAAATGAGACCTAGGCAACCCAATCACAGGGGCTCAAACCCTCTGGTGTTATGGGTCGCAGCTGGGAAAATTTGAAGAGTGGGCCCTGGATTGGTGGGAATCCTTGACTGGACCCTCCCTCTCCTTCCCACCCTTCACCCATCAGCTAACCCCTAAGAACTTGAGTGTTCAGAGAGAGGCATGTTTATTCCTACGGCCCAGTGCTGAGCTTCCCCCCGAACCACAGAGACTGAGGGGCCTGATCGTCCATTTTCCTAGGTTGGTGAAACATCACTGACCTCAGTGGAATTCCTCCTGGATTTACCCCACTGTCAATGAGAAGAGAATCTGGACCTGAGCATGGAAGCACACCTGGCACATGCCACTCTCCGTGTGGTTAGCCTTGCAGCGCTGCCAGGGGTCTCGAGACTCTAGGCCTGTAGCATGTGCAGGAGGAGGGCCTGTGGTATGAATTTTTACATCGATGGTGCCCCTCTAAATCCCAGGCCTGTGCATAGATCAGTCCAGTGAGTGACATCGGCACTAAATCAAGCACCTAGAGCAGGAGACAAGAGGTGGACTGTAGGGAGATCCCTGTCTCTCTGTTGGAGGAATTGTCTGGGCTTTGCGGAGAAGGGAGTGATTGGCA
The DNA here is from genome assembly GCA_032595735.1 of Pelochelys cantorii. Classification (NCBI taxonomy): domain Eukaryota; kingdom Metazoa; phylum Chordata; order Testudines; family Trionychidae; genus Pelochelys; species Pelochelys cantorii. Next base: position 11,293,401 of record CM064347.1, read on the forward strand.
GATTCAAAGCAGGACGTGCTGCTGCTAACACAGTGATCTCCAAGGGCTGGCGAGCGGGGCTGGAGTCCTGCTCCTTCAATGCCTTTTCTTTGGCACTGACCACAACTTTAGCAGAGAGGGGAGCCAGGCCTGGAATGACTCTCCTCTCCAGAGCTCCTCCTGGTCTATAGGGGCTTGGACTTTGGTACCAGGCAAAGCTGGTAGTGGATATGCAAAGGAGTCCAGCTGGCGTGAAGTCCTGGGATGAGCGGCACCATGAGTCCTTCACAGACTGGCTCACCTGGCTTCAAAGATCTACCTGGCTTCAAAATTAAACTAGATGGGTTTATGAAGGGGATGGTTTGACAAGATAACATGGTCTTGGTAACTAATTGACTAGTCATTATCAGTGGTAAATAGGTCAATGGAGGGATGATAGGGGTTACTATAGAGAACTTTCTGGGTGTTTGGCTGGGGAGTCTTGCCCACATGCTCAGGGTTTAGCTGATCGCCATATTTGGGGTCGGGAAGGAATTTTCCTCCAGGGTAGATTGGCAGAGGCCCTGGAGGTTTTTCGCCTTCCTCTGTAGCATGGGGTACAGATCACAGCTGGAGGATTCTCTGCATCTTGGGGTCTTCAAACTATTTGAAGGCTTCAATATCTGAGAGATAGGGGTGAGGATTATTCTAGGAGTGGGTGGGTGAAATTCTGCGGCCTGCATTGTGCGGGGGGTCAGACTAGATGATCATAATGGTCCCTTCTGACCTTAAAGTCTATGAGTCTATGAGTCTATGAGCTGGTGTATTTGGAACCCCTATTTCCAAATATGGGTGCAGATCAGGGGATATGGGAGCCCCTTTGGGGTTTTCCAAGGCTAGTTTTCCCGGTGGCTTTGGGTTTGTGTTTCTTTCTGTCATGCGAAATATTTCTGCTGCGCTCTCTGCCCTTGTGCTGGGCTGTGGGTCCTCTTGGGGCCATGGAGGCTGGTGGGAAGCAGTTTTCCCAGCCCGGCAGTGGACTCCTGGAGAAAGCTGCATTGCCTGTAGACTTTGAGCCAGGTTTCCAATAGGGATATGAAGGTTTAACCAGTTAATGGGTGAGCCTCACCCCCAACAGTGGGGCTAGAGCAGCTTCCCACCTGCTGAAGGCAGGGGACTGCTTCAGCCATGCAGGGGGGCTCACCGAGCTGGAGCAGCCTTTCCCTACAGTGGGTGGTTCCAGCCCGCTGGTGGGCAGGAGTTCAGCTCCAGATGGGCTGGAGTGGCCCCCCACTCATCTCTTTTAATATGTTTAATAGGCTGAACAATATGTTTAACCGGTTAGCCAATTAAATGGGATTTTACTTCCCTAGTTTCCAATGCTATAGCAAATATCCTTCCAGAGGATGCCAACCAGCTGTCTACATTGTGCTGGCAGAGGAATCATTTCACCGGCCACTGCCTCGAACTCACTTGTGGAACACGAGTCACTAACCGGTCCCCTACATACACGAGCCTAGGGCAGGAAGAGGAGAGGAGCCCAGCCAGCGGGGGGAGAGTGGGAGGGCAGATAACCAGCATATTCAGTTGAAAGTGCAGGGGCAATTGGGGGAAACAGAATCTTTCCCCAGGCATGCACACCGGCCACAGCAGCAGGGTGACACGCTGACACTCGCACACACTCAATAGCCCGGGATCCATAATGAGCAGAAATGGCAGAGGACTTTGGGTTTAATCTTTGCCAAAAAGAGCGGCTTATGGGCCTCCTCGACCAGCTTTGCTGGGCTGAGGGGGAGGAAGGAGGAGGCAGCTCCCCTTTGCCAGTGAGGCAGGAGGCAGGGCTGGGAAGTATGGTTCATCTGCAGGATGTTGATGGGAAAGGGGGATTGTTTCCCTATTTTGACAGAGACTGTCGCAGGGGTGTTTGCTTCTCTCTCCACACTTGGCTGGCTACAAGCGCCTTTATATGAGGCTGTTGCTGCGTGGGACCTAGTACAGTGCCCCTGCCTCATACTGTCCTGTCCTGCTGCTGCTGGGCTGGGTGAAGGACAGGACCAAGCCAGTCAGTGAGCAGCTCAGCCCCCTTGCACATTAGTGGGAGCTGAGTGGCTCACCAGCTCCCACGTGTGGGCCACACGTTGTCGTTTGTGCTGCTTGTCTCTGGCTCTGGGGTGGATGGATGTGCCCGGGAAGGAACTGCGATGGGCTGGAATCTCTGCAAGGATGCTGGAGGTGAAAGGGCACCTCCCAAATGCTATGTGGGGTTCCTGGCCCGTGGCTTTCTCATGACAACAAATGCAGCTGCTCCGGATATCCTGCCATGGCTGGGAGCTGCTGGTTGTGCCCCAGGCTGCTAGAGGTGCCATGGTAAGCGGTCATGCTGCATCGTGAGCCTCCCTGTGATTTGCAGGCATTGGCGCATCAGCTGGCATGTCCACCTGCCTCCCCAGTGACAGCCCACGGAGCAGATAAATCGAGTTGGGAGGGAGCTGACTGTTCAGTGTGATGCCTCCCCCCAGGCAGGGTAATCAGGCTTGAAGGTGACATTCGTTGAATCATTGTTGAAAAATCAGCACCAGTAAAAAGTTAGAAGAATTTGAGGGGGAGGGGTCATTCCCCCAGGGAGTTGGTGCCACAAGAGGCTGCCTGCAACACTAGGAAAGGAGAGCTGGGCTCCCAAAGGGCTGTCCAGCAGGAACTCCCCACCTCAGTTGTTGTGAGCAAGACATGAGAAGTGATTCTTCCGCTCTACTCTTGTGCTGATTAGGCCTCAATTGGAGTATTGTGTCCAGGACTGGGCACCACATTTCAAGAAAGATGTGGAGAAATTAGAGAGGGACCAGAGAAATACAACAAAAATTATTAAAGGTCTAGAAAACATGAGCTATGAGAGAAGACTGAAGGGATTGGGTTTGTTTAGTTTAGAAAAGAGAAGACTAAGGGTATGTCTACACTACAGCGCTATTTCAAATTAATTTAATTCGAAATAGTTAATTCGAATTAAGCTAATTGGAAATAACGCATCTATACACAAAAATTATTTCGAAATAGCGTTTTGCTACTTCGAAATAGCATGTCCACCCTGAGTGGACCCCGAACCGAAGTTAAGGCTGGCCGGAACCAGTGCCGGCAGGGCATCAGGTTAGGACTTAGTGTGTGGGGCTGCTGCCTGACGCGAACTGAGCTCTGTGCTTAAAGGGACCCTACTCCCACCCCAGACAGACAGTTCTCAGGGTTCCCCGCTTGCTTGTCTACCTCAATGAGGGACAGCAAAGCAGTCCTGTCTTGGAGTGCCCTGAGTGCCCGAACTCAGGATACCACAGCACTCGGCCACATGGAGCCAGAGCTGCCCCTGGGCACACCGGTGCGTCTCGTGGGGTTGTTGCCATCAGCCCGGCTGCACTTGCTGCAGGCTGCCATCCGGGGGGACCATCAGAGGTCTGCCAGGATCCAGGAGGCCCTGAGGGAGAGCAGCCACCCCGAGGAGCCCTCAGAGCCTCCCCGGTCCTTCCCACCAGGGGCTCATGCCCCATTCCTCCCTCATGTCCTTCCACTTACCCCTCCCTAACCCCCCTTCTTGATGTCAAACAAAAGACACATATGATCAAAAATAGAAACTGGGTTTATTGAACAAAACTGGGGGGGGGGGGGATGAACCTCTGGGGAGACTGGGAAAAGGAGGTGGGAGAGGGGAAGAGAGAGGGTGGAAGAGGGGAGGGGGAAACCTGGGAGGAGGGAGCTGGAAGGGGGAAGCAAGGGGAAGAAGGGGGAGGGGAAGCTCAGGGCTCAGGGTTGTGGGTCTCGCCAGACCAACTTGACTTTCATGCAAACCTGCTCCTGGGTTCGCATGTGGCCTTTGGTGGCCAGGCTGGCAGCTATCCTGCCATAGATGGTCGCGTTCCTCTGTCTAGTGTGGAGATCATGGACGTTGGGGGCATCCCCCCCAACCCTGAATAAGGTCCATGATCTCCACCCTGGACCAGGAAGGCACCCGCCTTCTCCAGCCCCTGTCAGGCTCCTGGGAGCTGGCAGACTGCTCTTGGGGAGCAGTGAAGGGCTGGCTGCCAGTGGCTTGCTGGCTCATGTTTTGGGGCCACTGGGTCAGGGGCCCCGGGGGCTACTGCTGGCTCTGGGCTGGCAGGCTTGGAGCTGGCACAGGCACTGTGGCCAGGGTCTACCCCTTTAATGGCTCTGGGGCTGGGGGAGAGGAAAGTAAGTTTTCCTGGTTGTGCACAGAGTGGCCACCAGGGCTCCCTGAGAAGGGCTGGAGGCCCCCTATTTCAAATTAAGTGTCTATACAGCACTTAATTTGAAATAGCTATTTCAAATTTGGTGTTACTCCTCGTAGAATGAGCTTTACCAAATTCAAATTAAGGGCTCCGCTATTTCGAATTGAATTCGAAATAGCGGTTTGCATGTATAGACGCTATTAAAGTTAATTTGAAATAACATACCCTGAGAGGGGACATGAAAGCAGTTTTCAAGTATCTGAAAGGGTGTTACAAAAAGGAGGGAGAAAAATTGTTCTCCTTGGCCTCTGATGACTGGACAAGAAGCAAGGGAGGTTTAGGTTGGACATTAGGAAAAACTTCCTAACTGTCAGGGTGGTTAAGCACTGGAATAAATTGCCTGGGGGGGTTGTGGAATCTCTATCAGTAGAGATATTTAAGAGCAGGTTAGACAGACCTCTATCAGGGATGATTTAGATCAGGGCTACTAAACACGTGGCCCGTGGGCCGCGTGTGGGCCATGGTGCAGTTTCAGTTTACATGGGGCTGAACACACGGCCCACAGGTGGGATCCTTTGAACATGGCCTCTCCTAGGAACACACTCCACAATGGCATGTCAATATAATGGTCTTCTGTTGATATGCATTTTAGTAGTTAAATTCCTGGACTGTCATTGCTCATTTAAAGTGCTGTCATATGGGTGAAAATTAGGTAAATATTGCATTTTATTAATATCAGCAGAACTGACTTAAATGGGGACTGTGTATTGTATAGACTTGCCTTAATCTTTGTATCCATGGCCGTCAGTGTGAAAGAAGCTATTTGCATATATTTGCATTTATAGTTGCGTGTGTATGCAACCACACTTAAGTTGCAGCCCTCGACATGTGCTGTGAGTATCATTGTGGCCCCCGGGGCTTCCAAAGTTGAGTAGCCCTGATCTAGATGGTGCTTGGTCCTGCCGTGAGGGCAAGGGACTGGATTCGATGGCCTCTTGAGGTCCCTTCCAGTTCTAGGATTCAAGCCATGATCCTCCCGGCATTTGAAACAAAGCAGGGGTGGGAGGGGTCAGTGCTTGGGAAGTCTCCAGACAGGTGGCAGTCGTGTTGGTGGCTCAGTAGCTGGTGTTCCTCCGTCAGCCTCGATCTCTCGTGGGTGTGTTGGAGGGAAGAGGACTCCTCTGTGTGCAGTATTACAGTTCCTATTACAGTTCTCCCCTATCTTGATTGATTGCACACTGGAAGTGATCACTAGGGCTGGGCCTGAGCCCTGTGAGGTTTGGTTGGATTCTAACTCAGAGGTAGGGGTTTGTCTCTGGGCATCGAGCCCCATTGTAACTGTCATACAACCCTTTGTCTGTGACATTACTGGTGGCTGTTCTAGTCCAGGTGTATTTTCTCAGGACAGGAATGGAACCACCAAGGAGGGAGGGGCTGGGCAGTGCAACACCCCCACACTGGGTACGGGGGACTCGGTCAGGTCCATCCCACAAGCAGTTGGTAACTTGAGCTGTCCACTGCCCCATGCTTAGGTATGGTCCAAGAAACCTCCGACCTGCTGAACCTGAAGAACATGACTGTCCAGCAGGTGGCACCGTTGCTTTATATCAACTGGTCACCTCTCATGAGTCCACCGGGAAATGTGAGGGAGGAGGTTGAGTCCTGGTGGCTCTAGTCACACTTGGGGAGTAGCCTCAGGTTGCACAGGGACCTGGACTTCCCCATGGGGAAGAGGGGTTGGCGGAAGGTTCGGGGTGAATGATCTTTGCATCTCAAAAGGAAAGGTCTTGCTGCCTGAGGACATGGTTTGCTTTGCCATTGACGGTGATAATTAATACAAAGCTTTTTTTTATTAAAGAAGGCAGTGGCTGTCCCATGCACCCTTAGCTGGGAAATTTGGGTTCCATTCTTAGTCCTGCTACTAACCGGCTGTGTGACCTCAGGGAAGTCATGGGCTCTGTGCCTCAGTTTCCTCATCTGTAAAATAAGAGATAATGATACTGACCTTCCTTTGTAAAGGGCTTTGAGTGTCCATAATTAAAAGCACCAGATAGCCCCTAGGTATTATTTATGGAGGGCCTGATCCAAAGCCCACTCGCCTTGGTGAGACTCTTTCCATTGACTTTGTTGGATTTTGGGTCAGGCCCAAAGTCCCTTTCTGACTGAAAGACTGCAGGATCTTAATAAACTACACCCATGAGTTACTTCACCCAGCCCTGAATTGTAGCAACTTCTGGGATGGGCCCTGGCAACTGTTTAAGTGCCACACTACCCTAGTTCAGGGCAGGAAATGAAGAGGTACCCTGTATCCAGGGTTCTCTGTAAGCTGAGCACTTGGGTGGCCACCTAGGAAAGATTCAAATGCTGTCCAGCTGATTAGCAGAGCGCCCAGAGGACCCACAGCCGGCAGCATGTGTTTCTACAGTGGTGCACTTCCACACATACCTTGGTGCACATAACAAAATTTATTCCGCAAGTGGATGGAAAACATGAGAGGGAACTTTGCCCATGTCACACTGAAACTGCAAGGAGGGCTCAGGTATGTGGAATGTACCGAACACACCCATATTGGAAATCAGCTGGCACAACTGGGGTGAACATCCCAGAATCCAAGTTTCACACTTCGGAGGATTTAGGAAGGCAGAGCAGACTGACCGGCGTTGGAACATACCCAGGATATTCTTGCCTAAGGTGGTTACCTCCATAACCCAGGCTCTCTTCAGCCTTTTGTTGGGATTATTTCCACTTGAATCCTGTCTCCCAGGATCTCAGTAATGGGTGCTGTGATGCGGATACTCTGCTGTCCCGTGGGTGAGCACCGCATGCCGCTCCGCCACCCTGAGACTGATCTACCATTTTATTAGGAAAAATCAAGCCAAGCCTCCATTTGGCACATGAAGAAGGGGTCCCGGGGGGCCCTGGTGCCGGAGCTGGAATGTAGTGGAGCACGGCAAACCAGCGTGTAAGGAGCAGCACAAGAGGATCACCTCTTCTCCTCAAGGGCAACTCAACCTATCAGAATAATCCTTTGCCCTTCTCCGCCCCCTTCACTCCATGCACTGCCTAGTGCTTCACGAGCATTCGGGTCTTGCATCCCTGTGAGGTCAGGCTCTATGATTATCCCCATCTTACAGAGAGGGTGCAGAGGCTCAGGCATGGTGGAGTTGAGAACAGACCCAAGAGGGTGGACTCCCATCCCTGCAAGTCTGGGGGCTGGAGATAGAAGCTGTAAAGTCCCGTCCCTGGCCCAGTGTAGCCTGATCTAAGATTTTGTTTAAATTCTAATTACCCACCTTTAGGGTTGACAGGTTCTTTGTCCCAGGATCAGGCCCCATATTCAATTATACTATGATTGGGAACCCTGATGTGCACGGTTGCAACACTCACACTATAGAAACTCTTGTATATTTACAATATTTACAGTTTATTAATACGGTTAGCACAGTCACAAATACCCCAATTTCATAAGACAGGGAATGTACATCCATATTTCCTTATCATATACTTACATCATTCCTTCTGGAACAATCTTAGGTGTTAGCCCATCAACTTTCTCATTATCTTCACCTTCCCCAACACCAAGGGCCATCCTTCTGGTCCTTCCAAGGACTACATCTTCTCTTCCCTCTCGCCCCTGGATTGGGATCCCACTTTTATACCAAGTGACGCTGATAACATGTTTTATGTATATTGAATAGGGGATGTTTCTGATGCTGAAGTGTTCTTTTTCTATTGGTTAATGCATCATTGCTCTTATTATCATATATGTCAATTTGCTGCCATGGGCCTTTGTGGTTATCTATCACAACCTGTGTCCTGATTACTCAACTCAGCCTGAACCAATTATTTGGGACTTCTATTTAATCATAAATCTTTTGAGTCTGAGGGTATTTTTCCTGCCATCCTGTGTGGCTGAAACATGCAGATCTAAGTTCCCCTTTCTCAGTCCCTGGAAACTATAAATAAACTATGACCAGAATCTGGTTGAGACTATGTCTCAACCACGGAAATCTGCTACCTTAGCTTCTGCTGATCTTGCAAACAGCCTGTTGCAGCATGGACAAAAGATAAAATATAACCCCATATTCCTTGACCTAGACTGTGAGCTTTTGTATGTTCTTTCATTCAAGTGCAACCCTGTCCTCTAACTGATTGTAATGCAGACATGGCACTCATTGGAAAGTGCATTCAGAGGTGTACCAGCTTGTTATACCCTAGAGCAAGAGCCACTGCACTGCAGGGGAACCCAACTCACCAAACAGCCAAGGGCTCAGCTGTACTGCACCCATGCTGCTCCTACACCTAATGGCATCTGGACTGCTACACAGCCCAGCAGGAGCGTACTGGCAATGAAAATAAGCCCGGGAAATGGGTTGAGAATGGCCCTCCTCATGACTTCATCCCTGCGTGCCCCTCAAGCCCTGCCCCCTGCGTCATGTCCAGCACGCAGCGCAGGCGGTGGGTCGGGCTCTGCGTGCCTCATACAGCGTGGATGCAAAGCCGCTCGGAGTGAGGGCCAGCGGCGTGCGGACACAACGGCCCACCGGATGACGGCCCACCGGGAAATTCCCAGTATCCCGCCGGGCCAGTCCACCCTGCAGCCCAGTCAGTGCACTGCACCAACAGGCTTGTGATTGGCTGTGGTGGGGGAAGGCAAGCAGCATATGTACACAGACAGGTGCAAGCAGCAGGACCACTAATCTGGGGCTCTTGCTGGACTCTTATGTACCAACCTGTCTTGGCCCCAGCTTGGAAAGGGCACAGATCTGTACCCATGTGGGTTAATGGCAAAGCCCTCCAGCAAGGACTTGAGTGCTGCTGTGTTAGTATTAGCAGCCTTCACAAACTTGGGCAGACATAAGGCCGAGTGTATTACACCTGAACCCAGACATCAGTCAAGATAACACAAAGGGCTTACAGGAATTCTGAGAGCAGTTTTTAGAAGATTTCTTGCATTACAGCTATTAACTATTACCAAATTAATCTAAATTAACACAAACATATTATTAGCATGACAGGAAAATAACTTGATAGGCTATAATGCACACCTGATGTGTATTAAGTCTGATGTGTCCTTTGCCTGCACCGTTGCGTTTAATCTCCGATTGGGTAACTTGCTGTCTAAGGTGCTGCAGTTTTCCAGTGCAGCTGTATCCTGGAGTGGGGCTTATTGCAATTCCACTTGGAGTGTGATGAGGACTTTGTTGTTCAATGGGAAGAAGGGCTCTCGCTAGAGCAGTGGTTCTCAAAGTGTGGTCTGTGGACCACTAGCTCAGGGCTTGCCCCTCCCTGCAGCAGGCAGCCTGCGCTCGTGCTCCAGCCCCGCAGCCTCTCCCCTCCCCAGCAAGGTTGGCATGCCAGTGCCGGCTTTCTGCTGCTGGGGGAAAGCCCAGGGCTGGATCTGGCTTACAGGGGAAGGAAGTGGCTCCGCGCGCTGCCATTCCTCCCACCCCTGCTGGGGCAACAGCAACACAGGAAACTGCTTGCATGGAGGTTTTGCCCACTGCTCCCATTGGCTGGAATCACAGCCAGTGGGAGGCACAGAGCCAGGTAAGCACCCCCATTCCTCTCATGCCAAGACTTCACACCCCCATCACCCTCATATATCCCCTTCTCGCTGAGACCCCCCCACCCCACCTTGCTTCTTCACCATTCCACCCACCCAGACTCCGCACCCCCACCAGGCTCCTGTACCCTCCCATCCAGACTCCCTCACTCTCAGCCCGCTCCTACACCCTCCCTCCCATTCAGACCCCACAGCCCCACCCCCTCCTGCACCCATTTTGTTATCATGGGTGTTTGGCTGGTGGTCCGCGGAAAAGACTGCGTCAAGCAGGCTGGGCTGCGGGTCAAAAAGTTTGAGAGTCACTGCGCTATAGGAGGACTCCACTGGGTGCATTATTGTGTCCCAAGCACCTCCTGGGAGGAGAGAAGGATTCAGGCCGTCGATCAAGAGGAAAGAACAGGAATGCAGGAGAACAGAAAGGTGTGGATGGGAGCACTTGAGGGCAAATGGACATAGGGTAGCAAGAGGACAGACGGACAGGAGGAGGACTATCAAGAGGCATGAAAGGGAGTCATGGACTGGCTTGGGGGGCAGCTGAGAGCCTCAGATGTTGGAAAGATAGCTGGCGAGGATGGCTGGAGGATGGAAGGATTTAAGCGGCAGCACGGCAGGGCCAGCGTCTTTCTCTCAATCCCTCGGGAAGAAGTAGGGCGAGGTTGGGCGTCCCACAGACCTCGGGAGACAACCAATACCTGCCAGCAGGTGTAGATGATTGGAGCTCAAATGGGGTGGGCTACTAAACCCCTCTTTATACCCCTTGGGTCACGTAGGCTTCTTCCTGGTCTCAAGTGGCCAATTAGGAAAAATGGCTTTGAATGCCAAGTTTCCCAGGAAGGGTGCAAAGCATAATTCACACCTGGGAAAATGCAGACAATGGGCACCTCTGGTATGTGATGGGCGAAGATTCCTCTCCTGGGACAGTGCAGGCGTGTCAATTACTGGTACTAGCCATCAGGGCGGCAGGAGGCCCTGGGTCGTCAGCTTGCCCATTTACTGTCTGGTTTCTGTTTATGGTAGAGTCAGGGACAGGCAGCACACCTGCGTTCCCAGGGCATCAAAGGCTGACTGCCTTTCTCTTGCTTTCGGGGGGTGGGGAGGGAACAAGATGGGGTTCATGTCTGGCTACATTCCACCCCCTTGACACACCTCACTATGTCCCAGAACGCAAGATGGCGGTGATGCCAGCACCTTTTGCCCTCCTTGGAGGAAGCTAAAATCGCCCTATCGGCAGGGTCTGATCAGATAATTTTGAATCAAGGGATTGATTAGGATCGCTTCCCAACGTCCATATACCGGACTTGCGCACAGGAGGTGGCAGTGTACACCAAACGCTTAACAATACATAGAAGCATGCAGCAAGCAATTACAACAAGAAAAATGGTTAATATAGTATTTACAATAGAGTGAAAGAATGGAGTTAACGAAAATCCTAGGTGTTGGGCTAGCCAATCTAGCCATGAGGCTTTTTCGTCCTCAGTTACAGTGTGTAGCACCTTAACAGTGCCCTTTATAGCGAATGCATCTTGTTTAATTTGTAAGCAGCAAGAATGGTTAATTATCGCACATACTTCCCCCTGCTGGGCTAAAACTGCATCTAAGGCTATTCTGTTTTGTAGGGTAAAACGGGCTACTGATTGAATTTGCTCGTTAAGCAAGCCTAGGGCATCTGCAGTGTGGTTGAGTGCCTGTTCTATTTGCCCAGATACATTTACTAATGCCTTCTCCAGCTCAGCTACTCCAAGCCAGGGCAGGAATGCACGGGTGAACTGGTGAAAAATCTGTAGAGCATTCTACAGGGGGTTCAGGGTGAATCTTCTTGGCATCCGGTGCAGGAAACTTCCAAGGTTAGTGAGACCAGGAGCCATAATGTGGGGGTGTACAGTGAGCCCCCCAGGGGCAGCGTGCCCCAGTGAGCAGCGCCCTATTTAATTCAGTGGCAGATACTTGTAGGCTTTCTGCCTACAAATGAAAAAGAGTCCTGGCTCTTCCTTTAGAATAGGGGAGCAGGGTCCCTTATACCACCCTGTTCCAGTGGGTCCTTTCTTTGGGGTATGGTGGGTAGCACAGTAACTATCATTAGCGGCTGTGCAATGCAAGGCAAGCAGCAAGTCCTGTAGGACCTGATCCACTGCAAAAAGCTCTGCCCTAGCACACTGGTTTGGGAGTAGGGTGTTACTGGTTACCAGTGTGGGGTTGTATATTTGACCAGTGTTAGGAATTATGAATAATGACTGATTGTACCAGGCTTTTCCTTCCAGGTATTGGCTGAAGTTTAGGGGAATAATGGTAACATTGCTAGATAGTGGTGTATCATCGTGGGAGATGTTATATCCCCAGCACCTTAAAGGTTTTTGGTGGGTTGCACTGGGATAGACGTCCCAGACTTTTAATTTCTCATCAAAACTCACAAATGTGAGTACACTGCTGGTCCCCTAACCACCCGAGGTGGGGTCCAGTACCATTTTTGTTCTCAAAGCAGATGGGGTACACTTCCCTGGAGCTTCCTGTTATATACTCCAGAGGTTGATCCCATAGTGTAGGTTGCCATTGTCCATGCCACCCCCCAAGTTCCTTTCCCAGAGTCTTTTTAAAAGTTTGTAGCTGCTGTCATCAAACCAGGCTGGTCCCCACTTGAAAACATTGCTCTTGTTCCACCAGTGATTTAAGTTTAAAGGAACAAATTCAATCCCTAGTCCTGTGGAAAAGTTCAGCAGTGTACACGTCCAACAGTCCGTGACGCCAGTTTGGATGGCATTCTGAAAAGGGTGTCTGGGAACGGCGGAGGCTGCCGTGGCCACAAGGAACATTACAACGAGTCCAAACATCATGCTGTCACTCAGATCGGGGTCTGCCACACAACCAAGTTTGATTCTAAAAGAAAGCACAAAGTCAACCGGTCTTGGATACAATCCAAGCCTTAGTTATAGTTATTGGCAGCTTGTCGGGGTTTGCAATAATCCAAACGCCCTTGTCTTTATAAGACAGAAATACACAGGTATGTGTGCCCAGGCTGGGGTGTTTGACTACAACAGTATCCTCAGGGGCATATTTGGAGTCCTTATCTGATTGTATAATTTCGGGTGTTGGGACAAGTGCTGTTGAGCGGTTTAGTCCCATGTTGGTTGACAAACCCCATTGCTAATCGGGTCGGGTAGGCAAAGCCAATTCCTGAGACAATCTCTACTCCAGTCAAAACATATTTCCTTCTCTGTCTGGTGGAGGGTAATGGGCCAATGTAATCAATTCGCCAGTTTGCCCATTACCAGTTTTAGCAAGGAGGGTGGCCTTGTTCACTAAGCCCCACACCTCCTGGTCCTTTTCTTAAGCATATTCCTGAAAAATCTGAGAGTTGCTTTAACTCTCAGTACCCATCCTTAAGGGAGTCTAGCTCTGCCTGGGTACTGAGGGACATGCATTTCTACCTCTCTACTTCTGCAGCAGAGGCTTTTACATTTTTGCAGTTTCATATTTGCATTCTTATATTCAGTCAATTTGAAGAACACCTCATTACAGGTTTTCCATAGAAGTCAAGCTGCAGCTGCTTCCCTCTTCATTGGGGCCAACGATTTACATATCCACAAGTAGTTAGCCAATTTGTCTTCTAGGCCTGAAATTGTATGGACAGCAGCTAACACTTGATCAGACCAAGGGCTATGCCCGAACCTTTACAAGATTTTGTTCAAAAGGGGTAACATCTTTTACAAATGCCAATTTTTCAGTCTTCTCTCTGGGAGCCTTCTTAAAAAGACTGCTTACATATTTAAACATTTTCTAGTATACCCAACCCCCTATTGGGACTAAAATAGCAATACCAATACCTCCTTTTTTTTTTCTTTCTTTCAGGGGATAAGGCAACACGCCACATTTATTGAACATACATAGATCAATCAATACTTATCATATGCATATGATACATTACACTCATGTACTCTCACACACCCACAAGCACACTCCATCTTGTTGTTACCAAAGGTTGCTCCCCCTTCTGTATCTGTTCTCACATTTAGCATTTTGCAAACATAAATCCTTTTAGATTCTCACTTTTATGTTTGACTTCTTTTCCCCATCTTTCTTTCTGGAGGGCTGCAATTTGAACTTTCTGATCTCAGGTAGTTTGCTGATCAAACTTAGCCATTACCTGCAAAGCTTCTTTGTGCTGCCAGCTAGGGCATTTGCATCACAAAGGAAATTATGACCTGTTGTGGCTCCTGGAGCCTCCACAGGATTTTAATTTGTTTGCGGTTTTTACCCCTTCTACAATATACATGGCATGTCACAGGAAAATGTGCAATCTTTGTTTACAACACTACTTAGCCACATTAAACTTTGCATAGGGTGTAACTCTTTCTTTATGCTCACAGAGTTTTCCTGTACTTTCATTAAACAACTTGGACTGAAATGGTCTTACTGAAAGTAAACCAAACCAATCTGTTTTAAACCTACAAACAAGATTACTGGACCTTGAAAACCTCACTTATTTACACTATATATATTATATACACACAGATACACATACATTCTCTCTGAACCTTTCTTACACTATTTCTACATAGCTGTACAACAATTACGTTCCCTTTTATTCATTGGGATAGTTAAGTTCCAATAGAACCCCCTCCCTTTAGAGTTCTTTTAGCAGTATCTATAATCAAATGTATGGATTTGAGTCAAATTTGCCTGGATTATTTACAGACATTCCTTTGGAAAAAGGGCCCATTTTTCCTTCAGAATGGCTGCAAAGAAACCACAATTTTCTTCTACACCATTTTAGCATTTGCACAACTGCTCAATTCTCTCCATTCTCTGTAGAGTTAAATTCTCTGTGGGTTTTTCTTTTCTTAAAACACTTTCTTATCTCTAAAAATAAAAAAAAAACTGGCCTTGTTTCAGATATTACTCTTGTAAGTATTGTTTTAAGGATTTAGATTTCCAGTACATGTACTTACTGCCTTTTTCTCAGTTCTACCACAAGGCCTTCAATCTATCTGTTACCTGCCTGCTTGTCTGGGCCTGATCCTGTTTTCCTTGCTAAATGGAAAGTGGCTCTTTTCCACAGACTCAGGCTTTGTCCCATTCTTTAACTTGCAGGCAGTTCTATACTTACAGAACTGCACCCACAACTCCTCAGGATTTCCCCAATCCTTTTCTAACATTTCTCTGTCCCATTTTGGGTTGCCCCAAACTTCCTGGCCAAAATTCTTCTCTACTTTACTGAAATCAGTATTTACCATGACTAGCTTCATGTTGCTGTATTTAAACCTATAACACAATCCTGCTGACTACGCCAATTCTGTCAGCCGGTGGTCAGGGCAGCGAGTGGTGTGTGTGTATTATACACACGAGACTTCAACTGCTAGGACTGGGGTCTCTTAGCAGCGGGCAACCTGGAGGAGGTTGACGGGTGCCCCAAGAAGTTTACAGGGAGAGCTTATTACACCTCAGATTTTGACTGCTAGGATACATGATCCCTTCGCAGCGGGCAGCCTGGGGAGGCTGAGAGATGCCCCAATGGATCTGTCCCCTGGAAGCGACATGATCCAACGCTCAAGCTCTCCCTATATCTGTCCCTTATGACCGGCTGGAGTTCTTTTTAAAATTGTGCTTGGTTCTGTTACAGCAACTGAAGGAGTCAGGTCACAGCTTAAACAGTTACTATTTTATTGTTACAGGGTAAACTTAGCTGTTAAATGCTACTACTGTGTTACAGATAACACAGCCAGTACAAAGGACAGGACAGAAATTACACTAAGAAGTCACTTACAGGTACCATGAAACCCTTTTGGTTCTCTGAGCTCTTATTAAATGCATGCAAAATAGACACCTAGCAGGTATATATTCTCACCCCTGCGTTCCAGACTTGGCGGGGCCAGCGTCTTTCTCTCAATCCCTCGGGAAGAAGTAGGGCGAGGTTGGGCGTCCCACAGACCTCGGGAGACAACCAATACCTGCCAGCAGGTGTAGATGATTGGCGCTCAAATGGGGTGGGCTACTAAACCCCTCTTTATACCCCTTGGGTCACGTAGGCTTCTTCCTGGTCTCAAGTGGCCAATTAGGAAAAATGGCTTTGAACGCCAAGTTTCCCAGGAAGGGTGCAAAGCATAATTCACACCTGGGAAAATGCAGACAATGGGCACCTCTGGTATGTGATGGGCGAAGATTCCTCTCCTGGGACAGTGCAGGCATGTCAATTACTGGTACTAGCCATCAGGGCGGCGGGAGGCCCTGGGTCGTCAGCTAGCCCATTTACTGTCTGGTTTCTGTTTATGGTAGAGTCAGGGACAGGCAGCACACCTGCGTTCCCAGGGCATCAAAGGCTGACTGCCTTTCTCTTGCTCTTGGGGGGGGGGGGGAAACAAGATGGGGTTCATGTCTGGCTATACACGGGAGGACAGATGGACAGGGGACCAGAAGGCGAAGTGGGTGACAGATTCAGGTGGAAGCAAAGAAGGGCTGCCTGCTACTGAGAGGCAGAGCCCCTGGCTGTGGCGTGCACCTCTGGCTCTGATTAGGAGCTCATCTGGGCCAGGAGAAGACCTCATTCTCCAGTATGCAGCCTATGGCGATTCCGTCACACGACCCTCTCCCATCCCTGCTGGGAACTCTTGACCTGGCTCCTGGCTCAGCATCCAAGAGGCCCCTTTCCCGCAGGCTGGGGGGAGATGGACGACTCACTTTGTGTGTTTTTAAAACAGATGTAATTGCCTCTAATGTGTGTTAACAAGGCTCCTACCCAGCAGCTTCACACCGAGCCTCTGTGCAGTGTCCTTGTACGGGCTGGGATGCAGCACACGTGCGAAAACCCTTCTCCCTGAGAACATGGCCCTCATTGTTGCCTGGAACCCAGCAAGCGGGCAGCAGAAATTGGAGTGTGTCCCTCACCAGCACAGAGTGCCCAAGTGCACAGCAGAGCTGGATGCTCATTGGAGCACAGACCTGGGGGGTGGGTGTACAGGGTTCTATTCTGAGTTCTGCCATCCACTTATTGTGTGACCATAAGCAGGTCGTTTTACCTCTGAGATGCCCCAGCTCGATCATGCTGCCCTTTGTGCTCCTGGTTGCAAGGTGTTCGTTTTGTGCAGAGCAAAGCTGACTGGCTCAGGCTTCCTCTCCTCATAGAGTGCTTGTGTCTAATGTATCAAGACCACACTGCTGTCCAGTGCATGTACAGGTTGGACCTCCCTGGTCCAGCATCCTTGGGACCTGACCAGTCCCAGATGATGGATTTTTCCAGACCAGGGGAGGTCATTTCTGGCCTCTCTGCCACCAGCCCCAGCCAGCCCAGGCTCCACTGCCAGCCTCTTGTCCAGCTCCCCGCTTTCACTGGCCCCCATAGTCCTGTCAGCCCCCACTGCCCTGCTGAGAAGCCTGCCGCCTCCGCACACACCAGGCTCCAGCTGCAGCACCCGGCAGCTCCACTGCCTTCATGTGCACTGGGCTCCAGTGGCAGCACCTAGCAGCTCCATGCCTCCGTGTCCTTATTTTATTCAGGTTGACTCCAGTGGGGTCTGGCTTAGGCTTCTGGTGTCTAAATGTATACAGTGGCTTGGTAGGTTCTTGAACCTGTGCCCTGCACCACGTGACCCAAACCCTTGGGCTGTCCTATTACAGGGCTGTAGGTCTGGCCAAGGGGCCTTGGCAGAGGTGTGCAGGAAGCTTGACTGTGGCCTACCTGCCCCAGCTTCAGATAACGTGTCTCTCGGCCTCTCACTGCCACCACTCAGCAGAAACAATGGCAAAATCTGCCCCTGCACAGCAAGGAAGACCAAACAGGAAGGATTGCTAAAGAACCTGAAGTGTTTTGCCAGCAAACACCACCCACTTCTAGGGCTGTGAAAGCAGATCCGAGAAGGGGAAAGCAGTGCATGGGAGCTGCAAGCAATGCACACAGCAGGGATGGTAAAATCTGTGTATTTGTGTAACTGCTGAAATTTTTAAGCTGGCTCGCTGCACGCACTGGCTCCCACCTCCCTCCCACCCCTTGCGCTGCTGCCTCTGATATAAAGGCAGCAGCGCGGGGGCAGAAGGCTGCATGGCAGCTAGGATTGCCAGATGGTTTAACCAAAAATACTGAACACCCCCCCCCCCAAAAAAAAACCACCGAGGAAAAAATTCTGTTGAGGGGGAAAAAATAGGGGAAGACCAAAGTAGTTGCTGAGCAATTAAAAAAATAAAACAGCATTAAAACAAACAGCATGGCCCCTTTAAGTGCATGCAGTCAGACTAGGAAGAGGAAGAGGCTGAGCACTGAGACCCAGGGAAGGCATTTCTTCCCCTTGCTTCAGTTCTGTAGGGTTTTTGCCAGTGATCATCTTGTTTTCTTCATCGAGTCCCTCCCCTCCCCCCCCCGATAAGAAGGGGGGCTGGGGGCTGGGGGGGGGAAGGTGGCTCGCTCCCCACATGCACCGGCTCCTGCCTCCCCCTCACTGTCTCTAGTACACCATTAAGACCAGGCTTATCAGTTAACCATGTACACGCTAACGTCCCTAGCACACAGCCTTTCGGGGGCATCTCTAGCACATTGGTAAATGCTTCATAAAATGGCACTTTACAGCACACTGCTTTGCCAACTGAACCACAACACCCGCAACCTGAGAGACGGTTGGAATCTGCAGGGTCAGGAGAGAGGAATGCAGTATGTGAGTCCCATTATGTTACATTCTAGCACCCGGAGTAACACACAGCGCAGTGTGTCATTGTAGGGGTTTGGCCCCCTGGCTGCAGGAGGGCATAGGTAATGCAGTGTATACAATCACGCTGCAACATAATGCTGTGCAACACAACCTCTAGCATTTATATAACCCAGATCACTGGAGTATCTATGCCCTGTATAATGCAGTTACAGAGAAAAATTATATGTGTGGACACTCTTATTCCCATTTAAACAGGCCTCTTCCCCCATTTCACTTATGTCGCTTTGAAAGCAAAACAGCCATTCCAATACCAGAAGAGCACTAGCCACGAGGTGGATGTAGTGCCATAACTATAGCAGTTTAACTCCATCAGTGTAACTCGGTAAAACTTTTCCCATGCAGACAAGCCTTAAGAGATGCAGGAGCCCTCTGTCACTTGGATGCTTTTCCAAATTCCTCCCCTTAGGCAGAGATGTTATGTCCCTCTTCGTTCCCCTCCATCTATGTGATGCAGTTACTGACACAGCAGGCTCGATTTCAAAGATCTTAGAAAATGTTCTCCCCTCAAATGGGCTAATTACTGGAATTGTATTTCACATGCTGATTTATTTCTTTAATGTTTTTTCCCAGCACTCTGGAAGCTGGATGCCTACTTTTAACCTTAGCTCCAGGCTCCAGAGCTGAGAGGCAGGAGATGGGAGGGAAAGACATTTTAGGGTCCATTTTACCCCAGGGCTAGATTGTTCCCCGCTGCATCCGGTGCTTTTTCTGGTTGAGCTTTAGGAGTGAAAGCCGGCTGCAGCCCTGGGTATCTTTGGTTTCACACTCTTCTCTGGCACATACAGAAAGAACTTTCAGATCAGCGATAAGGAGCTGGTGACTTAGTGTCTACAGCACTTTACAGCTTTAAAGCACTGTGCAAACATCAACTAGTCAGACCCTGCAAGGCTGCTAGCTGGGAATACTGTTGTGCTGTCACTCAGAGGGGGGAGGGAACATGCTCAGGTTCCTAAGGTGAGTCAGTGGCAGAGCCAGGACGAGTTCTCAGGGGTGGTGAACTCCCCAGTCCATATGTCATTCACTAGCTAGGCTTCCTCTCTCATACCCTTTTACTGGGGTTTAATCCTCCTCCCTACTAAAAGTGATTACACAAGGGAGAAATGGTGCACGGAGGTGGCAGTGTGTCCTAGAGGATGGAGCATTGGATTGGGACACAGGTATAAGGTTTTAGGCTCTTTTCTGCTGCTGGCCTGCTGGGTGACCCCTGGAGAAGTCTTGTCCCTGCTCTGTGCCTCAGTTTCCCTATCTATAAACCCTGGTAGACTTTCATGGAAGAGTGCAGTTCAGAAGGTTTCTCTTTTAGGAAATGAGCATAGAGACAGCACTGCTGTATCCTGTTCCCAGCCAGTTGGTTCTTTTGGGTCATAAATTTCATTCTCCAGGGTTCCCAGCCCAGCACCTTCCTCCCATACTCACTGCTAACAGCTGCCCAAAGGGAATGTCCCTGTGATGCTGAGAGCCTTATGAAGTAGCCAGCTGCCTTGGATCTGCACATCCCAGGCTGTCCCACAGCCAGCGTGTCTGTCGGGGCCTCCTCTTCAGCATGGAGTGCCTCCTGTGTGGCTGTGCAAGCCCAATTTGGTTCTGCACCCGTGAACAGAGCAGAAACGTTTTGCTGCTGTGCCTTGCACCATTGTTCAGCCTGTGTTTGGATGAATCTGTAGGCTTCACCAGCCCACAGGCTTTTTGGATGGATGGACGGTCAGTAGCAGCCCAGTCGTGAATCAGAGATATTGTCGTATTTATCTCCGATGCCCTGTCTTTTCTACTGCCACTGTACGGTAGCTCTTATCGGGAGGGTGGAGCTGCAAGCTAAAAGTGGGACTGTTTCCTGGGGAAGGCTTTTGTTCAAAACAACAAACACACCAAGCCCGTCTCTGGCACCCCACAAGGGATGGACTCTTTTTCCAGAGGAAACTAGAAACCACAGAAAAAGTGATCCAGACTAGATTCTGCTTTTGCCTCCAGGAGTGTAAATACAGAGGGTGTGCTGTCCAGCCAAGGTGGTTACTGCGGGTTTGCACCAGCCAGACTCCGAGCTGAATTGGGCACCATGAGACAGGACAGGAGAGCTGTGTCTGTGCAGACAATTTGAGACCACCCATGTTCTGTTGCTCTAACCCTGCACAGCCCCTCAGTGGAGTCCTGGTGTAGACTGGCTTTGAGTGGGGTCTCACCCTGTTCTGAGCAGGACTCGGGGGCAGCAGGAGGGCTGCTGAGTTGTAGCCCTGATGGGGCTGTGCTGGTGGCAGTGAAACTGTGGGCGACTGCCCTAAAATTGTCATTGTCTATCAGGGCTGTTTTCTATTCTCCTGCCTCGCTGTGCTGTATTCCCTGAGCATAACCAAACTGGTGACATGCGTTTCATTTAACAGGCCTCCCGTTTTCTTTAACGTTAGTTTCAAGACTCAGCAAAACCCGACTCAGCAGCAAATGCCAAGAATAACCCCACGCAGCTTGGTGCTTTTCATCTTCGAAGCGCTCTGCAAACTTTGGTCGGTGGCATTACATGGGAATGTAATTAATAATCCCAGCCAGCTCCTTTGTTTGCCCAGAGAGCAGGCAGAGATTTCTCTGCGAGGGGCTCCCTGCTTTGGAGCCTGGGGGCTAAAATAGCTCTGCTTTGTTGACCTCCTGGGAGGATGGTTTTGCTCAGGCTTTGGAGGAGGGAGGCGCCTGGTTTGGGGCAGTTCTTATGACTTGTGTGGTGAGTGAATTGGGTGCTGCTTGGCTGAGGGAGGGAGGGGATGACGTGGGGAAACTACTGGGTTGATGATAATGTCCCTGTTCCCAGGTGTTGGAGGCAGTGAGAGTTTTCATAGGGACGCCTCTTTTAGTCCATTTATCACTGGAAATAGTAAGTAGCACAAGGTCACTGCAGTGCCAGTCCAGCAAAGCACAGTGAGGGCAGCGTGCATGTCAGTCTTCATTGCTCTGACAAGCTGTCCGAGGGTCGCCCTTCCCATGAGTGTCAGTCAGTTAGGGACCCTGCAGGCTAGTGTCACACCTGGCACCTGATCAATTGCCTGTGCCCATTTGCGTGGTGCTGCTTAGCCGTGGAAACCTCATTCACACCCTCAGTCACCTGGCTATCCAAGGCATTCCCAGGTGGCTCTTCTTCCTCATTCGTTCCCTCACACCAGCCTCCTCTATATCACATGTGCACACTAATGTGACAATCCACTAACAGACTCCATGGCAGGCTTGTGTGGGGTGGGGCAAGATGGTGCAGACCCTTCCGGTGGGGAGTGTTGAAGGGCCTCGCTGCATGGGTGCTGGGCCCACTGGTTCAAAGTGGTTTCCACCATACACAGGGTTTACAGTTTGGTTCAGTGGTTCTCAGCACCCCCAAAATACACATTGTTCCAGTGCTCCTACCACATTGGTTGCCCCGATTTCCTTTCCTTCATGGAGGTTAGATCCATAAAAGGCTATTAGCCAGTGGGTAAGGAGTGGTGTCCCTGGCCTCAGTTGTCAAAGGCTGGAGATGGATGGCAGGAGACAAATCGCTTGATCATTGTCTTCGGTCCACCCCCTCTGGGGCACCTGGCATTGGCCACTGTTGGCAGACAGGCTACTGGGCTAGATGGACCTTTGGTCTGACCCAGTACGGCCATTCTTATGTTCTTTATGTTCCTTTCCTCCGCGCTGCGCCTCTGCTTATTTCCCAGCTTTATGTGGCATGTACGTCACAGGCCAATCCCAGCCAGAGCATGCGCTTTCCATGCCCCGTCAGTCCAGACTCTTCGCCCACACCCCCTTTTCCAGTGGGGAGGCTCCAGGGAAGTGGGGGAGGACGGTGTGGGGTGCTCCTGTTGGGCTCCGAGAGAGGGACATTCATACACAATGGCGCACCTAGAAATAGCTTCCCCTTGCAGGAGGGGCAATGCAGCAATGTTGTATTTGAAGGAACAGCGCTGGCTGGGTGCCATGGCACACGCTGTGGGATTGGTGCCGTGAAAGCAACTTTCATTGTCAGTGTTCTGCAACCTGGGAAAGAGTGGCCATTTCTTGCAATTGTTCCATCCCCCGGCTTTCAGGGGACACGTGTAAATGGCTGTATTTTATCCGCTTCTGGTGGTAACTGATGCAGCACAAATGTTAACATGAAATGTGAGTAGAATACTATGTGCCAGATCGTCAGCTGGTGTAGATCAGGGTAACTCTAGGAGAAATACCCCAGTTTACACCAGCTGGGGACAGGACTTGATGTGAGGGCCAGGGGCCGTGGCAGACCCAGATGCTGGGGAGGGAAAAGGAGAGGAAGGGAAGGCCAGGGTCCTTGCTAGACCCGGATTCTCAGCCCCTCCACCTCCTGCCTGGTCACAGCCCTGGCCTCTCCCCCCCCACCCCCATCTCCCGCCCCGGCCTTCCCCCAGGCTCTCAGGCCCCCCAGCCCTGGCCACAGCCAAACCTGGCCTCTGCCCCTAGCCCCCTCCCCAGCCTCTCGGGCCCCCATTCTCCCTCTGGCCACAGCCAACCCTGACCTCCCCCTGGCCTCTCAGTCCTCCCCTTCCCCTCCCCAATAGCAGCCAGTCCTGGCCTCCTCCCTGGCCCCCCCCATCCCCTTCCCTGGCCTCTTGGCTCCCTCATTTCCTCCCCGCCTGCCACAGCCAGCCCTGGACTGCTCCTGGGCCTATTGGCCCCCCTTCGGCCCTCCCCACAGCAGTGCGCGCACTTCTCTGGAAGCCGAAGCCAGCGCGGAGCCTGGGGGTTTTCTCCTCACCGCCCTCCCGCACAGGAAGCCAGCGCTGGCACACTAATCTTGCGGGAGGGGGTGGAGGGGGTTTAGAGGGTGGAGCTCCAGGCAGATGGTGGCCTGAGCAGCCAGAGGCAGCAGTTCCCTGCTGGGCCCCGAAGCGTCGGGACCCCCAGTGCAGCGAGGAGCCACTGCTGCCATCCCCTGGCCCTCCTGCAGGGGAGCCAGGGGGCCAGCAGGGAACCCAAGGTGCTCCCCCAGGTTGAGGGGGAGGACCCTGAGCCATGGCCACCTCTTCCCCTTCTGAGGACTCTGTTGAGGCTGGGGGGTGGAGCGACGTGGAGCGACGTCCCTCTGTCATCCCACAGGAGAATTTTAAAACCTGTTGGATTTTAGTCTCCTGCATTTTCAGTATTGAGTCCTCTGCTGAAAAGGTGGGTCTTACTCCACCCTTAAGAAATGTGTGTTTCCCTAGAATTTCAGCTCCCGTCCAGTCTGGGGCTGTTCCCAAGCCCTTCAGCAGCAGCGCACTCTGACAGACCCCGGTGCTCTAGCACAAGAAGCAGGAACTCCTTCAGTGTTGCCAAATCCTGCAGTATTGTGTGTTTTCTTTAAAACCCCAGCTCCGGGAGTCATGTGACACTATCAGCTCTTTGGGTCAGCTCTTTGTGCTGTGTTTGTGCAGCACCAAGCACAGTGGGGTTGTGACCCATGACAGGCCCTCTTGGTGCCACCACAAGACAAATAATAATACATGAGAATCTCAACTTTCTGTTTTTTTAATGAATGTTTCCAGCCTTCATGGTGCAGAGGGCAGCTCCAGACATAGACCTCAAAGAAAGGCTCCATAACCAGAAAACAAATAAAAAGAGTCCCAGTGGGATGAAGCACTGGGATAACAGCCAGGGAGTTTCTTTCAGAGGATTGGCAATCACCTGGTTTCCTAACCACTGTGGAATAAATTGCTAAATGGGCAAGTACTGTCTGTGAAGAGGGAACTCTGAATCCTGAATTTTCAGATAAACTCCCCGAATGCCGCCACTCCATCCAGCATGAGGCCTGGCACCCGGGAATTAGAACAGAAACACTGATGCCAACCTGAAGGCGAGATGGGCCGGTAGCGCAGTGTTGGAATATCCACTAGATCACAGACAAAGCCTGGGGCTGACAGGTCCTAGAGGGGATTAAAATTAGGGTTGCCAGGTGTCCAGTTTTGAACCAGACGGTCCAGTATTTGAGCTGAAGGCCGCATCCACCCTTGCACTGGCCTTGATCTCTGGCCAGGGTCTCTCGGGCCGGGGCCATGAGCTCAGCGAGCCTTCCCTGGACAGCCAGGGCATCTTCCACCCCTGACGCTCCATCCAGGGAGGGCTTCCCTTCCCATAACTCTCTCAGCAAGCCCAGGGGGTCCTCTATACGGGGTAGGGACCCCCAAGCAGCTTTCCTCCCATCTTCGGCCTTCCCGCCCCTCTGGCAGGAGTCGCAGGACCGGCAGTACCGCTGCACGGCTGCAAATATCCCCGGCCAATAGAAGTGTTGGAGCAGCCTCAGCCGTGTGCGCCGGATCCCCCGGTGCCCCGCAAAGGGGACGTCGTGGGCCAAATACAGGAGCTTGAGGCGATACTTTTGGGGGACGACCAGCTGCCGCTGGACCCCCCATGGCCTCCCCTTCCTGGGGGGAAGCCATTCCCGGAACAGGAATCCCCGCTCCCACAGGAATCTCTCCTGGCCACCTCTCCCCAGGGGCTGAGCTGCACGGAGGCCAGCCTGGTCCCTCAGCTTCTGCAAGGAGGGGTCTGCCTGCACCGCAGCCTGGAATTCAGCCGCTGGGGCAGGGATCGGGACCCGCTCCCCACCTTTGCCTAGGTCCGGCGTCCCAGCTTGGCTGGACCCCGTGTCCACTGGGATGGGACCCTGAGGACCCTGCTGGGAGTCCTTCCCTGGATCCAGGTTGCCAGCCCCTCGCTGGCTCTGGCTACGGCTACGGGCGGTGACTAGAGCCCGCTGGGATTCATGGGGCCACTCCTCTAGGTCATTCCCCATCAGCACCTCTGTGGGCAAGTGCGGGTGCACTCCCACTTCCTTGATACCTTCCTTGGCCCCCCATTTCAGATGCACCCTGGCTACAGGCACCTTAAATGGGGACCCGTCTATGCCCTTCAGGGTCAGCTGACCATGGGGTAGAACCCGGTCTGGGGCCACTGTGTCGGATCGGGCCAGCATCACCTCCACCCCCGTGTCCCAGAAACCTGTTGCCTTCCAACCATCCACCTCCAGGGGTAGGAGGCACTCGCTCTGCAGGGGCCATCCTGCCCCCACCCGGTACATGGAGAAATCTGCCTCCCGAGGGTCAGACCTCCCAGGGGCGATGCACTGAGCATCCTTCTCCCCACTCTGAGCTGAGGTTTGCCTGCCAGCCCCTGCCTCTGGGGCAGCCTGCCCTTCCTCCAGCCCCAGCCAGTTAACCCTGGGGAATCCCAGGTCTTGGTGCCTGGTGCACTGAGCCCTCTTGTGGCCTTTTTGCCCCCAGCGATGGCAAGTTAGGTCCTGTGGGCCACTTTGGGCTGTCTCTGTCCAGGCCCTGGCTGGTTCTCTGGGGCGCCGACGACTTGTCTCTTGGGCTCGCCTCGTAGATGACTCTCTCTGTCGCTCAGCCGAGATGCAGTCTCTGCGTGATTCCCTTTCTCTCCAGGACTCCCGTTCGCACCCAGACCGGCTCTCTGTGAACTCGTCTGCCAGCCTCCCAGCTTCCTGGGGGTTCTCCAGACTTTGGTCTTTGAGCCACAGCCTCAGGCTGGGTGTGCATGCTTCATAGAACTGCTCCATCATGATCAGCTTGAGCAGTTCCTCTGCGGTCTGGGCTCTGACTCCAGACACCCACTTGCGGCAGTATTGCGCCAGGCGGGAGGCCAGATCCACATAGGTCTCCCGTGGCTCCTTCTGCACCCCCCGGAACTTCTTCCTGTACATCTCGGGGGTCAGCCCGAACTTGTGCAGCAGGGCCTCCTTGACTCGGTTGTAATCCCCTGGCTGTAGGCCCTCCAGCTGATTGAGCACCCCAGCAGCCTCCTGGTTCAGTGCGGGGATGAGCTCCTGTAGCCAGTCAGATGGAGGGACCTGTTGCAGTCCACAGGCCCTCTCAAAGGAGCTGAGGAACCCATCTATGTCACCCACATCCTTCAATTGGGCCACCACGAGTTTCTCCAAGCATCTGGCTGCCCTGGGCCCTTGGGGCCCGTCCGCACTCGGCACAGCCGGGGCCCCGCCGCTTCTCCGCTCTGCCATGGCCAGCTCATGCTGTCGCTGCTCTCTACAGTCCTGGACTTCCAATTCCTTCATCTGCAGCTGGATCTCCAGCTGCCGCAGCTCTGCTGGGTTGGCCCCTGCCCTAGACAGACTACGGCTTGTAGGGTTTCCCTGGGAGGCTGTCTGGTCTCCCCGGTGGCCTCCAGCGCTCCACCCCCTCTCGGAGCCTGAGATGTTCCTGGGGGGGTCTGGCTGCTCCCCACTGGGACAGGATCCCGGCCCTGTGGCTGGTCATTCTCCTCCAGCTGGGCAATCAGCTGGGCCTTGGTTGCCTTTCGCACAGGCAAGCCCCTCTCTCTGCACAGCTTCACCAGCTCTGCCTTCAGGAGTTGGGCGTAGGCCATCTCCCCGCCAGTCCCCTCAGTTCGGACTCACCGGTCTAGTGCTGCAGCGCCCCACGATTCTCAGGAACCGCTTCGCTCTGTCTCCAGCACGCCTGGCTCTAAGGCCCTTGCTTCTACTGCACCTTGTCACTCGCTGCTGGAAGCTCCATCCATGGGGTGCAGTGCATCCCGCTTCTGACACCAGTGTGACGGCGCGTCGGGGTCCCCCGACTCCTGCACCCCCATAGTGGCACGAACAGACTCCACCAGCCAGTAGAATAGAGGGAGTTTATTGCTTCTCCAGGATACAGCACAGCATATATGTCATCTGGTTACAGGGGCAGGCCTAGGATGCCTCAGTTCCTCTTGGGATGGGGGAAACTGGGCCCCTAAATCCCAGCCCCCCTTTGCTCAGGCTGCTTCCTCCATGATTCCAGACAGAAAACAAACCCTTCCTTCCAGCCCTGCCCCCAGCCAGGGCTCCACTCCGCCTTCTTCCCATTGTTCCGCTCCCTGGGAGATAACTGGTCCGACAGGTTCAGAGACCCCTTGCATAATGACTCACCCCCTGTCCTGCTGGGCCGTGCTGCAGACAGCAGCCAGCAGGGGTCACCCACAGCCCACTGCCCAGCATAGCAACCAGCAAGGTCCCCACACTACGTCACAGGGCGTGAGCGGGGAAGGACCAGGAAGGTGAAGTAGGAAGTGGGCCAGGGCAGGGCGTCAGGCCCGTGGGTCGACGCGTTTCAGGCCATGTCCCCGTTGACCAGGAGGAGGGAATATGAGAGCGGAATCTCACCGTCCTAGGGCCCTGGGCCGGGACCCGGAGGAGAGGGCGGGCCCGGGTCCCCCTACCCATCGCTCACAGGTGCGAAGGGAGGACATTGGTGCACTAAACCTGTGAACAATTGTCTGCATTAAGGACAGTGAAAAGGTCCCAAAAAGACTGTTAGACTAATTGGTGGGGAACAGTGGGTTGAGGAAGGGGGTGAGTACCTGGGCCATAATCCCGGGTGCTGCATCCCCCCCCCCCCTCGGTTCGGGGGAGTCACTTTGGTAGAAGCCTGGTCTTGCTGATTGTTCTGTGCAAAGGGTGAGGTTACTATAGCTAGCGCTTCGAAGAAGCAAGGGTCAAAAGGTAGACAGAGGCAGAGTGTGATCCAGAGGCCTGGCTTGGAAAGTGGGTGCTGGGTCTGACTCAGCACCCATCTGTAAAATGGAGATGGTGATACGTGGTCAGAAATCACATGGAGATTAACATTTTTTGCAAAGCAATTGTGGTGCTGCTGATCAGTGCTAATGCTAGCAACCCAGATCAACTTTGCACCTCTTACCAACACTTTCAGTATCTCTTTCTCCTGCGGGGCGGGGAGGGGAGGGATGTTTACAGCACCAGCTTTAGAGAAAGTGAACTCCCTAAAGGTTTAGAGAGAGGCTATAGAATCCTAGGATTGGAAGAGACCTCGGGGTCATCGAGTTCAAACCCAGTGTAATGTCGAAAACTCCTACTTTATAGGAATGTGCTACAAGTAGTCACTTTCTTATTGGTACGATCATAAGGAAGTGCTACTGGAGGAAACAGCTGCTAGCGGCAGCATAATCCTACATGCAGCAGTTCCAAACATTTCTGTGTTGAAAACAGCTCCTTGTAGGATTGTGGTCCTGGGGGAAGTTTCTGATTTCCAGAAATAAGAAATTGCTACTTTAAGAAACTCCTATCGGAAGTATCACTTTCATCTTTGCTGAACCCCAGTCTTCCATGGAACACCATTTTGGAAATTCTGATTTAAAAACAATTTAGGAGTCCACCAACAGTTGTTTACAAAGGATTACTCTAAACCAGTGTTTCTCAACCTTTTTTTATAAAGTACCCCTTTTCCAAAAAAAAGTATAAGTACCCCCTTTTAAAAAAAAATTAGGAGTATCCCCCAATACCTACAGTTTTCAGACACACAATTCTTTTTTTCTACCATTGCAACACATTTGTTAAACAACTTAATCATAGCCAGGCAGGAGTTGACATTTTTTTCATGTAAAAAGTAAAAAAATAATACAGTACTATAAAATTTAAAACATAAATTCAGTTTTCTCCAAATTTCAGTTGTGCTGAAGTACCCTGCCCCCAGACATGTCTCAAGTACCCCTAAGGGTACTTGTACCACTGGCTGAGAAACACAGCTCTAAACAAATAACATAAGTGCACTTATAAATGCTTTTAATGAAAGTGTAAAAGGCTCTGTAAAAGTCTTGCAAAAAAGCAAATGTCATTGTTGGTCTGAACGCCAGGAATTTGCTAGACTTGAATCAGCCTCAGGCTACGTCTACAGGGCGCATTGTTGTGCAAGAAGATATGCAAATGAGGCACGGCAATGAATACCGCCACAGTTTATCTGCATACCTAATGAGCCGTCATTTTTGTGGAAGGGGCTTTTGCACAAGAAGGAGTTGTCTACACTGTTCCTTCTTGTGCAAAAAACTCCTCTTGCACAGGAGCTGTTCTGCCGCTTATTTTCAGGCAGAATGGCTCCTGTGCAAGAGGGGTTTTTTGCAGAAGAAGGAACAGTGTAGACAGCTCCTTCTTATGCAAAACCCCCTTCCGCAAAATGGTGGCTTATTAGGCTATGCAAATGAGGTGCAGCAATATTTATCTCCACATCTCATTTGCATATCTTTTTGTGCAACAATGTACAGTATAGATGTAGCCTTATGATTTGAGAGGGTAGCAGTTTCTTATGCTGCAGACTAAGTAACTGTTCCGCATAGGAATGTCCTACCTCCTCTAGGACTTTCACACTCCAGTGGTGAATGGAAATTTGCTAGGTATCACGGTTTGAGAGGCAGCAGTTTCTTACACTGCAGACTAAGTAACTGTTCCCCATAGGAATGTCCTACCTCCACTAGGACTTTCACACTGGTCCCTGTAGGAAAGTGATACTTCCAGTATTTTCTTACAGGAGCAGTTTCTTCTGCCCTCTTTAAATCCATTTTTTAAATGTTGGTGTTCTCCCTCCTCCCATTCCTTATAACATTGCTCTCCAACCTTTTTAACAGCAAGATCACTTTTCCAATGTAAGTACAATGGAAGATGTTCCTCAAACCAAAATACCCATGCCCCCACTTCATTCCAGCCGCTCTTTGAGGCCCTGCCCCTCCTCTGCCCCTTCTCTGAGGCCTCGCCATGCTCACTGCAGCCCTCCTCTTCTCCCAACCTCAATCACTTGCACCAGGCTGGGGTAAGGGTTTGGAGAGAAGGCCCTGTGCTTGTGCCTACGGATTTGGAGTGTAGGAGGGGCTCTGGTCTTAGCCCAGGGTAGGACAATGGGGTCCAGGAGGGTCGTCAGGTTGCAAACTCTGGCACTGAGTTTGGGTGCAGGCGGACTCATATCTGTGGCAAGAGGTTGGGTGTAGGAGGAGGTTCAGGGCTGGGACAGGGGTTCAGGAAGCAGGCTCTGGCTGGGCTCTGTTTATCTGTGATGGCTTCTGGTGCTTCCCCAGTGAGGTTAGGACAGACTTACTTTGGCCCGGGCCCTGTACCACTCCTGAAAGTCCCTGGCATGATTCCATTTGGTGCCCCTTCTCTACAAGCACTGAGCCCACAGCTTCTACTGGCCACGGTTCCCCATTACTGATCAATGGGAGCTGCAGGAGAGGTGTCTGCAGCAAGGACAGCATATGAAGACCCCCAGCAGTGACTTTCTCTGGGGCTGCAGGGATATGCCAGCCACTTCCAGGAGCAGCAGTTACCATAGAGTGCCAGAGTTTGTCATCCCTAAGCTCCCCGCAGCCCCTTCTCTCTGTGTGGTGATAGGGTACACGATTGTGGTGAGGAGGGACACCCTGACATCAGCATCCCCCTCTTGTACCTCCCACACTTTGTACAGCAAGCAGGAGGCTGCCAGGGGGGCAGCTCCAAGGCAGAGTCCAGGAGCAGAAGGACAAAATGGGCTGGTCATAGAATCATAGACTCATAGAGCTGGAAGAGACCTCAGGAGGTCTTCAAGTCCAGCCC
Source organism: Pelochelys cantorii (assembly GCA_032595735.1). Classification (NCBI taxonomy): domain Eukaryota; kingdom Metazoa; phylum Chordata; order Testudines; family Trionychidae; genus Pelochelys; species Pelochelys cantorii. The sequence continues at coordinate 11,324,178 of CM064347.1, forward strand.
CCTGCCCAATGCAGGACCAATCCCAACTAAATCAACCCAGCCAGGACTTGGTCAAGCTGAAACTTAAAAACCTCTAAGGATGGAGATTCCTCACCTCGCTAGGTAACCCATTCCAGTGCTTCCCCACCCTAGTGAAATATTCTTTCCTAATATCCAACCTACACCTCTCCCACCTGCTTTAGTGATGTGTAGAAGTGGGGGCAAGAAACCTTGAAGCCATTCCACCACATGGCAAGAGCACCAGTGCCAAGTTGCCTTGTTACAGGGGAAATGAGGGAGTCCAAAGCATCGCAGTCTATAGGCAATTGTTTCTCGATCCCTGCCTTAGAGGGTCCTCATAATTCAATTAGCCATGTTCAGTATTTTGAAAAACCATAGTTATAGGACTTTTTCCTAGAATTGGCCTGATACTTAAAGACCTGGGTGTAGGTAGGCAAGGGGTCATTAGCATCAGGAGCAGAGATTTACCATCAGGTGGTGCTTCCATGCTTTTTGTGTCAATGATTTCATCGCAGTTCTGCTGTAGGACTTTCTGTTCTCCATTCGATATATGCACACTCTGAATGTGAACAAACTAAATACATTTCTGTAATCTGACTCCTGTATTTAATTTGGTCACTCTTCATCTTTATAAATGAAGGCAGTGACTGCCGTTAAATTCCATCACTGAAAAATGTATAGTATATGTGTGTATATAATATATAGTATAAGTGTTTATATATAATCTTTGTGTATGTGTGTGTGTGACAGAGAGAAAGAGAGAGAGAGAGAAATAATGGTTACCTGCAAAAACTTGGGTGGTTAAGCATAGATTTCCATAGGACACCTAATTTTTACTTTTGAATACTTAAGTACAATTAAGATGTGATACTTTTGTACTTTTACTCAAGTAGTTTTACAGAAGGTTACTTTGACTTTTACCTACTTACATTTGTTTCAAAGTAGCAGTACTTTGAGTTAAGCATCTTTCCCCCCAACACTGTGCATTGCACAGAGTAATTACAGTACAAGACATTACATTTGCAAGGAGCAAAATAATGAAAATGGGTTGCAGAGATGGGAGTGCAATTCAGTGAGTCCCGGGAATAAGATAAATGTGAGAAATGTTATGAAATTTTTTGTCCTGTCTTTAGCCCCCTTTTTGCATTTTGAACCTCCTTTAAAATGCAATAAGCAAAAACCTATAGATAGAGAGGGCAGGGCAAAGTGCAGGGGTATCTGCAGCACTACTGAGCATGCTCAGTGCCTCTGAGGTAAATAAATGATTAAAAAAATGTTCAAGCAAATAAAAAAGCCCCCTTGCCATGGCCACTCCTTGACTTGTGCCTCTTTCCTACTGGTGAGGTTGTTTTTATCCCTCTGCCCTGCCTGTGCTGGGGCTTTGCACTCTGTGTTGTGAAGTGTACCTGGTGCCCCTCCCCCCACCAGAGCTTGAGTTTGCCAAAAACCAGTCCTAACTCTGCCTGCATCTGCTTTACCCCCTTGCCAAGTCAATGTTAAGTCATCTCCTCTGTTGAGCCGCTTGTCTTCCTTTTTAAATGCTTTTAAAATGTAGTGAGCAAAAACTTATAGCTAGTGTGGGCAGAGAGAAGGGCAGGGGCGTCTTCAGCCCTACTGAGCATGCTCAGTGCCTCCGAGCTGAATAAACGATAAAAAACATATTTATGCACATAAAAACGCCGCTTTTCCATGACCACATTTTGACTTGTGCCTCATTCCCACTGGGGAGGCTGTTTTTAGCCCTCCTGCTCTGCCTGTGCTGGGGCTTTGTACTCCGTGTTGATGAGTTTACCAAGTGCCCCTCCCCCCACCAGAGCTGAGTTTGCCACAGAAATGGTCCTAACCCTGCCTGCATCTGCTGCACCCCCTTGCCAAGCCAATGTTAAGCCACCTCCTCTGTTGAGCCACTTTTCTTACTTTTTAAACGCTTATAACATGGACTAAGCAGAAACTTACAGCTAGTGCTGGCAGAGAGAAGGGCAATGGCTGCAAGAGAACTGCTGAGCATGCTCAGTGCTCAGGAAGTGGCACAATCGCTCAAGTAGGAGTTTTCTACATTACACGGGCCCAAACCCAAATTTGGGGGGATAAATGAGCAGAGAAAGGGGAGGACAGTGGCAGGCAGAGGAAGAGGGGAGGGATGGAGAGACTAATAACCAAAGGGAAAAGCAAAGGCACAAGGCAGGCAGGAAGGGAAAAGAGAAACTGGTAGCAAGTGAAAGCAAGAGAGAGGGAGGAAAGCTGTTCCACACAGCCACAAGGAGAGATGGCGTACACATGTACAATACATTTCATTGTACTACCCAGTTGGACAAGAGGAGGAGTTGAAACTAAGCCTGTTGACAGAAGACCATAACTTTGGTTCCAGCACTGATTAGAGAGGGAATAAAAGGAGAGATTTTTCTATCTTGCTCAATTCCTCCTCATTGGCTTAATTCTAGTCCCATGTTAGTTAATAGGAGCTTTACCATGGAAGGATGTCAGTGGGAGCACAAAGCACTCAACATTCTGTGAAACTTTTTGCAGGGGATGAGGAGAACCCGCCTTGCCATTTCAACACAAGTGTCATGTTTGATGTTTTCCCTACAGCCCCAGCTCCTGGAGTCATGTGAAAACCTCACAGCTGGAAGATCTCTCATAGCTCTTCTATGCCAACGGGAGAGAGCTGTCCCATCAACATAATTAAACCACCACCAGTGAGCAGCAGTAGCTATGTCCGCAACCTAGTGCTGCGCAACCAAAGGAAAATGATGTGTGTTTCCTTGTATAATTAAGTTGTGACTCCAAATGCAGCGAAATGCCACATTTATTCCATCTCATGATGCCAGCATGTCTCACAATATTGTCCAAGCACCTCACAAACCTTTGAAAGTTAGCTTTTCTGCTGCCCTGTTCAATGAGAGTGTTTTTATCTGTTTTAAAGATGGGGAAACTGAGTCATGGAAAGGGTTAAGTGACTTGACCAAGGTCACACAACAAGCCAAGAACAGAAACCAGAGTTCCAGGTCTTTGTTGCCATAGCATCCTTAGAGCCAAAGAGAGGAACTCCCCAACAAGAATATTCCCACGATAAGAGAACCTACTGAATAACCTAGAGCCACCCTCCCATGGAAGTGGGAGGGAGGAAAGGAAGAAAGAGTCAAGACTGAGGCATACTGCACACAGGGTATTTATCAGGGAACCCTTTGAGGGTGAAGGGCAGTTAGAGCCACGGACAAATTTAGCAGTCACACACATGGATTGCCTACTCTCACTATTTAGGAAGTACAGTATACTTTCTACGTGTTAAACAAAAATCTCTTTTTATTTCTGCTGAGTCCCTATAAAAATACCCATTCAGCTGATTTCAAAGGAGTGCCCCTATTCATCTTCTCATGTGCTCCTAGGATGGCTCTAGGCCAGGGTTTCCCAGCCTATGGATTGGGACCCAAATATGGGTCACCATCACATTTCAAAAGGGTCACCAAGTGTCTCCCCAGGTGGTTCTGCCCTTCCTCCTCCCCCATTTTTGAATTGCCTTGGGTCACCAAGTCTTTCTGAACTGTCAAAATGGGTCCCCATTTGGAAAAGGTTGGGAACTGCTGCTCTAGGTTATAGGAGTGCGTCTAGACTACGTCCATTTTTTGAGAAAGGGATGTAAATTAGGCACTTCGATATTGTAAATGAAGCCGGGATTTGAATTTCCCATGATTCATTTGCATAATGGTAGCTGCTGCTTTTTTCAAAACGGGGCTTTTTTCGAAAAAAAGTGGCAGTTTAGATGGGGATCTTTAGAAAATAAAACCCTTTTTCAAAACATCCTGTACTCAAAAAATGAGGTGTACAGGATCTTTCAAAAAAGGTTTTTATTTTCAAAAGATCCCCATCTAAACTGCGGGGGGGGCGGGAGGTCGAAAAAGCCCTGTTTCGAAAAAAAGCGGCAGCCACCATTATGCAAATGAAGCACGGGAAATCCAAATCCCAGCTTCATTTGCAATGTCGACGTGCCTAATTTACATCCCTTTCTCGAAAAAGGGATGTAGTCTTGACACATGCTAGTTGTGGCAACAGTTCCTGTACTCAAGCAGCTTACTCCTGACTGGGATTACACAGACCGGTGGAGAGTTTCTGTGAGCAAGGACTGGACTGCATCAGAGCATGTCAGGATTCTCAGAGGCTTGCAAACTGCCCATCTCATTACTATTCATATTGATGGGGATATAAAATAAGAGGTTTTGGTGCCTGCTGCCCTCTATAGAGTGCTTGCAGCTCCCAGCTTCTAAAGACTGCTCCAGTCAACAGCTGTCAGCAATAAGATCCCCAGTTCCTTCATCGTCACGCACATTCCTGTGGGAGTAATTGGGTACACGATGAACAAGGACCAAGGTCAGTAAATTTTCCTTTAAGACATTCTATGAGCTGTGCCATGTCTAATCTTATTTGGCTTTTGAAAGAATGCATCAGGTCTGGGGTTTGTAGGGAGTCCATGTTTTAAATGCGGAGAAAGAACTTTAAAGAGGCAGATACTAAATACACGAGACAAACCAATAGACTGTTAACTTAGGTCCACTTCCTGGTCTTGGCTTTGCCAAGATAGATCTGGATTAATTCAGCTCAGTCTCACAAATCTGATTTATGCTGGGATGGTTTACACCAGAACAATATTTGCCCCATTTTCTTGGAGAAATCCAATCAAATTCATATCTGTGTCTAGAGAAGAGGGAAGTCTTAGGCACGCAAGCAGTTTTTTAATATTCCCTTCCCCTTTCTTTCTCTGTATCTCTTTCCCAATTTTCTCTCTCTCTCTTCTTTTTTCTTTCTTCTCCACATATTTCCCTTGCTCTCAACCACTTTCATTATTTGTCCACAAAGGAATGGAAGCAGTAAATGCCTTTGATAAGTAGCGTATACATATATTGTAGACCAAGAGTTATTTTTGTCCTCTCTTTGGGGCCAAATTCTTCTCATATACAGTAATGCAATAATTAACAGAGGGTAGAAAGCAGCCCCTGCATATCTGCCCTAGTAAAGTCACACCAATGTAATGGGAGAGAATTTGTTCCTGTGCATTCTACCTATATGCATTTATGTATATATATAGGACTCAATCCTGACCCACTAAAGACAATGGAAGTTCAGTCAATGCCGCATGGGGCCCATACTTTTTTATTTATTTGGGGAATATGGAAGATTATCCATAAGTACATGATATAAAATACGGCACTGGCTTTCCATCAGATGTAAAAAAACACTTTTATTTTGCTCTCCCCAATGTCTGAGTTGATTTTGTATTTTTACAAATAATTTTCAGGGAAAATCTCACACACACAAAAGTCCCAGGCTCTGAGTTGGATCTGAAGCCTTCCTTGCATTCATCTAGCACATAGCAGAAACTCACCGTTTGTGAGTGTAACTCCATGGCATTCAGAGCCTAAAACCCTGACTTGATTGTACAAATCATTATGTGGCCACCTGGTGAAGTCAGTGGAGCTGTTTCCATTAGGACTACTTGCATGAGTGAGAGTTTGTAGACCAGTGTTTCTTAAACTGTGTTCTGTGGCACACCGGTGTACCGCAAGGCAGACGGAAGTGCACAGTGTAGAACAGAATTCAAAATGGCCACCCTTAAAGGGGCAGGCAATTTTTTCCTCAACTTTCCCCCAACCTTTTTTTTTTTTAATCAACAAAAATCCTTGATGTTCCTCATTAAAAAAATTGTTTGGTGTTCCTCGGTCTTAAAAAGTTTAAGAAACGCTGTTCTAAACCTTCTGCATCTCCCTTTCTTTCCCCTGTAGACTACAGATTTAATGACCCTTTCTTCAGTAACCAGCATGTTTTCCTGAAACTCGGTTCATTCTAGAGAAAAGCATCATATGAAAAAGAACAATTCATGTTGAAGAATTAGCCTCTGACACTTAAAAATGTTTCCATCTCCTGATTCTTGATAATTTACGTGATCGAAGTATGATGGTCCAAAATCTTTTTCAGATCGAATTCTCTTTTCTCTCTCTCTCTCTCTCTCCATTTTTCAGCTTTTAAAGGAAACCTATTTATTTGATGAAAAGAACAGGGTGTTATGCCAATATATCTATTGTGTCAGACGGCATGATTTGAGATGAGCGACTTAAAAATGTGGTGGAAGTGAGACTTGCTTCTATAGTTGTTGCTGAAAGAGCATTGGATTAAGATTTATTTTGTGTCCTGGAGAGCTCTGGGCAGGGCTGTGTTTTTTGGGGACATGTACTGACAGCTATCAAAAGACCTGCTGGTGACATGGCTTGAGCAGATTTCAATTACAGATTGGGGCTAGTCAAAGAAGAGTGTTTCCTAGCAGTTGATCCCTTCTATTGTGAGATAAAATCCACAGGCAATTTTGATGGATCTACTCCTGTCAAAGAATGCTGCTCATTTAACCAGCATGGGTTGACAATGAGTGCTGTGGAAGCAGGAATAGGGGATAAGGGGATTTGTGTGCAGCCATCTTAGGGTTTGTCAGTAGCAGAGCAAGAGTCAGGCTAAGTCTGTGGCCTGACAACGTGAGAGCTGTAATAAGACGCTGCCTTCACCTCTCGCCATGCTTTAGGAGATAAGGATAGAATGCTGACTCTGGTGAAGACCTTGAGATAAGGTGTCATCTGAAGGGAATTATTATGGGAAGGAGACTAATTGTTTATTGTTATTATATGTAATGCACAGTATATATATTGGCCTTAATTGTTTTGTATTTTGAAGGTCTGCCTCGCAGTATTTTCCCTTGCAATATTGCTCAAAATAAACTGCCTCTGGGCTTGTTGCTTATAAACGCAGAGTGAGGACAATGTTTTCTTCCACAGTGCTAAGTCCCTTTAATTTTTGAGAAGTCCCATTATCCATTGGCTTGTAGAGAGAGACCTTAGATCTGCTGTGTTAATATCTAAGGAGTAAGTGGTCCAGGAGAGGCAACCCTGCCACTATACAAACACTGAACAGTTGATCTTGGCTCAGTGTTTTTGAATACAGAAATCTTGGCCAGCTTAGCCCTATGACAACCAAAGCTATTGAAATGATCTTTTACTCAAAGATTTCCTTGGCGTTGCCTGGGTCCTTCAGGTCAAGGGACTGTGGGTGTGGAGAATGCAGGAGTCAGAAGGGGGCTCAGGGTGGCGGGGGGAGGTGTGGAGGATGGGGATGTACAGGACTTAGGATGGGTGGGAGGGCTCGGGGCTGGAAGGTTGACGGGGGAGCTTACTGGGGGTGGTGCTGCTCGGATGGCAGCTCCTGCCAGGGGGCTGGGGCTGCATTGGCCTGGAGGCACTTCCTGGGATGAGCTGCCCAGCCCCTCCAGCCTGGTGGCTACTTGTGGAGGGGGTAGGGGCTGCCTGGCTCCTTCTGGCAGCTTCTTGTGCAGGGGGGTTGGGGCTGGGATGGCTGGATCCCCCCACCGGTGGCTCTTCCCAGGGGAAGAGGGCTTGGAATGGCCTCTAGCTTCTTCGGAGTGGGGGGAGGGTTCCATGGACTGGCGTCAGCCTCCTGCCTGTCTGAGGGGGCAGAGATCTGCAGGTCTACTCTGAACTCCTGCCTGTCCTATCAGTCCCCTCCCTTTCCATGCGCTGTCATGGATTCCTGGCACAACCCTACCCTACCTTCCTTTAAATTAGGATAAGGGGAAGCTGCCTACCAGACTGGGGGGGGGGGGTCCTAGCTCTTTCCATTTAGGAGGAATTCTTGAACAGACTGACTCAGGGATGGACAGACTCATGGACAGACAGACGCACAGACTCTCTAAACCCTATACATAATTAGAGATATAGTAAGAAAATCAATTGAAGCATTGAATATATTTGTATTACTTAAGGCTTTCATTTATCTGATATCCCTTCTTCCCTTGAGCTATAGTTGGAGTTTTTATAAGGAAAACCTTCTCTTTGATAGCTTTTTAGGTTATATTAATGATCATTAACTGTCATTTTTTTAGGGGAAAAAACAAAGGTAGGTTAGGTGAGGCTAGTGTTGCTGTTACTGAGCGAGTTTCTTTAAACACAAAACAAGACAACACAAACAAAATGGAAGAGAAAGAATAACAAAAATAGAAAAGGGAACTGCCATCTCCGGGTTGGCTTTCACTTGCCGCCTCTCTGCCAAGAGAATATTGGCACAGGTTATGATCTTATTAGCTACTCTGAGATTTGTCAGACTTATATCATCCATCTATTTAGGTCTGTGTTCAGGGGCGGCCCGTGAGCCTAGGCAAACTAGGCAGTTGCCTAGGGCGCTGCCGGCCTGGGCGCCCGATGATGACGTCACGGCTATTGACAGCCGTGCAGGCGGGGGCGCCAATCGCGCCTTCTGCCTGAGACGCCAGCTGCCGCAGCCGGCCTCAGACCGCTCCTGTCTGTGTTACTCAACCAGGGGTACACATACCCCAGGGGCTGCGCAAAGGTCATCTGGGGGGTACATCAGCTCACTTAGGTATTCGCCGAGATTTACAACAGGCTGCATAAAAAGCCCTAGCAAAGTGTGAGAAAGGAAAATTTTATTTAAGCTCTGACTTGTTTATACTGCTCCATGTACTGTGCACTGAGAAGTACAATATTTTCAACTTATTTTACACTTGTATGGTAAAATGAGACCATAAGCAATTTTTTGGCAACAATGTGCTAAGACAATTACATCTGATTCTGTTAGCCAGTCGTTTTTAAGTGAGGCGAAACTTGAGGGTACACAGGACAGATCGGACTTAAAGGGATTCTGTGGTCTGGAAAGGTTGAGAGCCAGGGGTTTAAGTCATTGTCTTTAACTGCCTCCCTGGTCAAAGGCTCAGTGTTGTTGCAAGAAAATGCAATCTTGGCTGGCTATGCTAAACACTTATTAAACTAAAGCAAAGAGACGCAATTGTCATGAATCATAGGTAGTGTGAATGATTGGCATGAGTGAATTAGCAATAAGTGAGCTGAAGGGAAGCCATACTCAATTCAAGACAGTGCCCCGGAGGATTATGGACTTGTTTACAACTTCGAGAGAAAGACTATGTGCGGTGAGGAGATAAAAAATGGTACAGGAAGAGGCAGCATTTCTAGGTGTAAGCAGGGTCAGGATAAGCTCTACCCTGACATCTGGTGGTGAATTGTGGCGAGGGGTGCAAAAAGACTTCAGGGGCTGAGCTTGTTTGCATAGGCACACCTACCCTGCCTACTATGAGCTCACAGCAGCCCAAATGGTCACTTTGGCCACTATGGGATCCCCAGTCTCTCTGGGTACGTCTACACTAGCTTGTTAGTTCAAGCTAGGTAGGGTAATGAGGGCAACCGGAGTTGCAAATGAAGCCCGGGATTTAAATATCCCGGGCTTCATTTGCATGTTCCCGGGCGCCGCCATTTTTAAACCCCCTTAGTCCAAACTCCGTGCCCGCGGCTACACGCGGCACGGACTAGGTAGTTCGAATTGAAGATCCTAATTCGAACTACCGTTACTCCTCCTGAAAGAGAATCATGGAATGAGGAGTAACGGTAGTTCAAATTAGGATCTTTAATTCGAACTACCTAGTCCATGCCGCGTGTAGCCGCGGGCACGGAGTTTGGACTAAGGGGGATTTAAAAATGGCAGTGCCCGGGAACATGCAAATGAAGCCCGGGATATTTAAATCCCAGGCTTCATTTGCAACTCCGGTTGCCCTACCTAGCTCGAACTAACGAGCTAGTGTAGACGTACCCTCTGTTATTGAGGCAGGGGGGATAATGTGTTGTTACCCTGATTATGTGACTCAAGGACAGTGGAACTGTTTTATGACAGAGGGATTCGCCATCAACTAAGTAGCACTCGCTAGACAAGGGGCATCGGTTACAGGCTGGTTACAGGCTGCTGCCCTGCCTCCCCCCCATCACCACCTCACACCACCACCACCACCACCACCACCACCTTCTCCTTCTCCTTCTCCTTCTCCTTCTCCTTCTCCTTCTCCTTCTCCTCCTCTCTGAGGGCCTGAAACACCAAGGCTAGGTCTACACTGGCAGCTTCTTCCGGAAGAACTCTTTTGCGGAAGAGTTCTTGTGCAAAAACTCTTCCACAAGAGAGTATCTACACTAGCATGTGCTTTTGCACAAGAGATGTGCTTTTGTGCAAGAGCATCCATGCCAGTGTAGATGCTCTCTTTCACAAGAAAGCTCTGATGGCCATTTTAACCATAGCGGCTTCTTGCACAAGAAATTCATGTTGCCTGTCTACACTGGCCTCTTCTGGAAGAGCTCTTGCGCAAGAGGGCTTATTCCTCGTGGGAAGAGGAACAACTGTTCTGGAAGAAGCCCTGTTTTACAATGCTATACTGTAAATTTACTTCTGGAAGAATGGCTGCTCTTCCAGAAGAAGCTGCCAGCGTAGACGTAGCCTAACTGCACCTCCTCCTCTCTCCACTGTGGCATATCAGAGCTAATTTTGACTCCATTAGCAGTCTGGTTACAGGCTGCAGAGCTAAATTCATTTTGGGCCAATAGTGCACCAGCACTGAGACTCCCCTACTATGAGCTGAAATCACTAAAGAGCTAAAATTTACTAAGAGCTGAACTCACTAGTGGCTGTCTACACTGGCGCGATCTTGTGCAAAAGCAGCCGCTCTTGCGCAAAAACTTGCTGCCTGTCTACACTGGCTGCGTGTTCTTGCGCAAGTAAACTGACATTCTAATGTATGAAATCAAGGCTTCTTGCACCAGAACTCTGATGCTCCCACTCAGGAATAAGCCCAGTGTAGACAGGCAACATGAATCTCTTGCGCAAGAAAGCCCTATGATTAAAATGGCCATCAGAGCTTTCTTGCACAAGAGAGCGTCTACACTGGCATGGATGCTCTTGTGCAAAAGCACATCTCTTGCGCAAAAGTACATGCCAGTGTAGACGCTCTCTTCTGGGAAAGTTTTTGCAGAAGAACTCTTCCGCAAAAGAGTTTTTGCGTGAGAATGCGCCAGTGTAGACGTAGCCTATTATTGTTGCAACAATAAATCCACATTATTCTTGATTGCTCTTCAGCTGGTACCAGCTCTTTCTGATGTTCTGAAAGACAAAAGAAAACATTTTTCTACCCCCATAGGGGTGGCACATTATATCTTAAAATGCTTCTTTCTTTTACAGGTATTCTTGCTGACTTATTTATTAGCCTGCTGTTTCCCAATAATTACCTATGCTTGTTCTGTAAACTAGCCAAGCCTCAGTAATGTCCACCCTCTGAGTTTCGGGTACATTATTTCACTGCTTAATTATTAAGATAATGAGGTGGCATGCCTCAGTTTCCCTCTTATACAGCAGACCAGGTGTTTAATAGTCTGTCTATTATGAAGTTCCCATTTTTTTTCACAGGTAGTAACTGAGAAGTTTTATTTTTATAGTGATTTTTCCTTTACTTAGCACTAAGTGCTACGTCTACACTGGCATGATTTTGTGCAAGAACTCTTTTGCGGAAGAGTTCTTGTGCGAAAACTCTTCCAGAAGAGAGCGTCTACACTGGCATGTGCCTTTGCGCAAGAGATGTGCTTTTGTGCAAGAGCATCCATGCCAGTGTATACGCTCTCTTGTGCAAGAAAGCTCTGATGACCATTTTAACCACAGGGCTTTCTTGCGCAATAAATTCATGTTGCCTGTCTACACTGGCCTCTTGCGCAAGAACAGTTGCACAAAAGGGCTTATTCCTGAGCAGGAGCATCATAATTCTTGCGCAAGAAGCCCTGATTTCATACATTAGAACGTCAGTGTTCTTGCGCAAGAACTCGCGGCCAGTGTAGACAGGCAGCAAGTTCTGGAGCAAAAGCGGGCGCTTTTGTGCAAGATTGCGCCAATGTAGACATAGCCTAAGTGTTTACCAGTTACCATTTCAGCAAGCCCAAAAGGTTCTTTTTTCCTGAAAGAGAATCATATATAATGTTGCAGAGTTACTTATTAACACTAAATTTATTTTCATGTATCTTGTTATATACCATGCCTTTTATTTGGACAATTTCCTTCTGAAGACAGTGTGTGTGTTACTCCTCTTGAAATCTTTGATTAGCAGATTCCTTAAGAAATCCAGAACCCATCCTCATTTTGGGGGTTTTGGCTGTCCCAAATACCAGCCACAACTTGGCCTATAACAAGATTTTGAACCTTGCAAAGCATTGAGATACCTTAAGAGTTAAATGCCAGAAGACAAGCAGCATTAGTTATCTGTGTCTGGTCAGTTTGCAACTTCAAATGAAAGGGCATGATCCAAAACAAAACTAATTCATTGGAATCCTACAAAATAGATTTACAAATTTACAATGCATAGATTTCATTCCCTTTTATGCGTTTAACCAGTTAATTTTCAGCACAACCCCTTATTTCCCTTTTAGCAAATTTAACAGAAGTGTCCATAACCAATTATTTAAATCAGAATACCTTCTTTTTTTTTTTTTGGTCTGGATTATTTACACATTTCTTAGGAAAGAGGCTGCAAAGAAACAAAGGAGGTGGTTTTCCCCACCTCTATAACACTTTTCCTTCTAGCATCTTTTACAACAATTGCTCAATTCCTTTGACACTTCAGAGTTAACTTTTAACTTTTTCCTTAATTACTTACTCATCCTTCAACTGAAAACTTCATTAGTCTAAATATTACCATTTCAAGTAATTTTCCAAGAATTTAAATTTCCAATGCCTGTACTTACTGCTTTCCCTTATTCCCTCCAATATGTCTCTTTAGGGCTTCAAACCTTTTTGGTTTCCCACTATCACTTATTTGCTTTTTATTTGTTTGTGCCTGATCCTACTTTCTCCGCTGAATGGCCCCTTTCCATAGACACAGGTTTTTGTCCCTCTCTAACTTAGCAAGAAGGGTGGGCTTTTTAATTAGCCCCCACACCTTTGGTTCCTTTTACTTGGTAAATCGAAGGCTACGTCTACACTGGCAGCTTCTTGTGCAAGAACTCTTTTGTGGAAGAGTTCTTGTGCAAAAACTCTTCCACAAGAGAGCGTCTACACTGGCATGTGCTTTTGCGCAAGAGATGTGCTTTTGCACAAGAGCATCCATGCCAGTGTAGATGCTCTCTTCCACAAGAAAGCTCTGATGGCCATTTTAACCATAGGGGCTTCTTGCGCAAGAAATTCATGTTGCCTGTCTACACTGGCCTCTTCTGGAAGAGCTCTTGTGCAAGAGGGCTTATTCCTCGTGGGGAGAGGAACAACTCTTCTGGAAGAAGCCCTGTTTTACAACGCTATATTGTAAATTTGCTTCTGAAAGAACGCTCGTGCAGCGTAGACAGCCAGCAAGTTTTTGCGGAAGAACGCTGTTCTTCTGGAAGAAGCTGCCAGTGTAGACGTAGCCAAAGGCTGCGTCTACACTGGCATGATTTTGCGCAAATACTTTTAACGGAAAAGTTTTTTCGTTAAAAGTATTTGCACAAGAGAGCGTATACGCCGGCATGTGCTTTTGCGCAAAAGATGTGCTTTTGTGCAAAAGCATCCATGCCAGTGTAGACGCTCTCTTGCGCAAGAAAGCTCCGATGGCCAATGCGCAAAATCTTGCCAATGTAGACACCGCCATAGTGTTTTATGTTGTATGTGTTGTGTCTCATATGTTATATGTTTGTTGTTTTGTGTTATTTGTCTCAAAGCTAGCATTATTGTTGTAAGAAAAAAAGGCATACTGCAGTAAGCAGGAACAATCTATGACTCTGTAATCAGACCTCATCCTATCTCTGTCCACCTCCTGCTAAATTAAATGCCCATCTCCATGGTGGTCTACCTAAAGAGCAAGGTCCCAGCGGTGGCCTGGTTGTTGTGGCAAAATTGCTGGGCTTGGCAAGCTGCTAAAGTTAATTCTGGAACTATGTAAGTAAAGCAGAAGTTGGAGTAGGTAGGTACAAAAAGAAACTGTAGTAAGTAAAAAGGAAGACTAGGCAGTTAACCAAAGTCGTATAAAACATAAATAACAGATAAACCACGGGGGAGGGGGGTGTCCCCTTCCTAAAGCACATGCAGGGGCAATAATGGAAAACAACACATGCCCTCTCTGCTGTAACCTCAGGATGGGCTAGTAAACAGGTTATATACCTGAATCTCAAGGCTAATGCCTGAAGACACAGGGCCATCATTGCCATAGGTGTGGGGCACATCTATTGGGTCTTAACCCCTTATAACAGGGGTGGGCAAAAGCCTCTCAGCAGGCTGGATCTGGCCCAATTAGGGCTTTGATCCAGTCCGTGAGGCAGTTTCAGGCTCTGCCCCCTAATTCCTTGCCACCGAGCAGTAAAGGGGCACGAGCCTTTCAAACTGATTGGCTACGTCTACACTGGCGTGATCTTGCGCAAAAATTCTTTAGCGCAAGAGTTCTTGTGTTAAAGTAGTTGTGCAAGAGAGCATCTACACTGGCATGTGCTTTTGCGCAAGAGCATCCGTGCCAGTGTAGACGCTTTCTTGTGCAAGAAATTCATGTTGCCTGTCTACACTGGCCTCTTGCGCAAGAACAGTTGCACAAGAGGACTTATTCCTGAGCGGGAGCATCAGAGTTCTGGCGCAAGAAGCCCTGATTTCATACATCAGAACGTCAGTTTACTTGCACAAGAACACATGGCCAGTGTAGACAGGCAGCAAGTTTTTGCGCAAGAGCGGCCACTTTTGCGCGAGATCGCGCCAGTGTAGACACAGCCCTTCTGTTTAAAGGGTTCGCGTCTTCCCTGTGGCTCGCCTAGCAGCTGTGGATAAGGTACAAGCACTTTAAACAGAAACAGCTAAAGGGGCTGGCGTCTCTGGCTCCCTAACAACGCGCTAGAGGAGCGGGGAGCTGCGAGCCAGATTGAGAACCCTCTCAGCTATTTCTATTTAAAGAGTTGCCCGTTCCCTGAGGCTGGTAGGCAACAAGTTGCCCAGCAGGCCTGGGAAAGGCACAAGTCCTTTTAAATAGAAGCTCTTAAAAGGGCTTGAGTCTAACTCCCTAGCAACAGCGTTAGAAGCTGGGGGAGTTACAAGCCCTTTCAAGGGCTTCTGTTTAAAGCGCTGGCACCTTCCCTGCGCTTGTCAGGAAATCCGTTGCCCAGCAGCAGGGGGGAACAGGAGAGCCCTTTACATAGGAACAGCTCAAAGGGGTCTCTGGCAACGCACTAAAGGCAGGGGGAGCTGTGAGCCCTTTCAGCTGTTTCTATCTAAAGGGCTCTTGTGTTCCCACAGCTGCTAGGCAACTGGTTGCCTGACAGGCACAGGGAAGACACCAGTCCTTTAAATAAAAGCACTTAAAAGGGCTTGCAGCTTCCACCCTTCCCCCATGTGTTGTTAGGAAGTCAGAGATGTGAGTCCTTTCAACTGCTTCTATTTAAAGGGCTCACCTGCTGGGTGGCTGCAATGCCTGGCATTCACCTAGCAGGCACAAGCCCTTTAAACAGAAGCAATTGGAAAGAGCTCACAGCTTTGCCCCACTAGCCGGTTGCCTGGGAGCTGCCGGAGACACAAGTCCTTTCAACTGCTTCTGTTCAAAGGGCTTGTGCCCTCTGGGCAGCTTCTAGGCAACAGGTGAGAAATCGGGGGCAGGAGCTGCAAGCCCTATGATATGAAACCTAAGTCTCCACCCCAGACAGCTCTGGGAGGAGGCTAACCTCCAGCACTCTCCCCTCTGTTCCAGGTCCCCACCGTTGGCCAGAAGTCAGGGGGCAGGGACCCCAGGCCAAGCAAAGCTCCCGGTAGGGTAGCTCTCAATCCCACCTCTTCAGCCCCAGGTCCTGCCCATCCCTCTTGCTGGATTCTGGAGCTTTCCTCAGCACCATCTTGCCCAGGAACACAGCAGAAAAAAATCTGGTTTGGGCTGGTTAATGGTTTTATTTGGTGAGTGTCTTTTAATGAATTGATAAACCTCATGCAAATACCATTCATTTCACTAAATAAATACTCTAATTGGAAAAAAGTGTTCTGAAGTGCTCCCATGTTTCAAGGAGTTTCAAAAAGTTAATCATTGGAAATTTTAGCAGCTTCCTTCAAGAAGTAGCTTTAAATGCTTAATAACCTATCTCTTTACAACGGGTTTTGATAAAAGTCTATATGCCATTTTTATAATCAAATGTGGGAATCTTTTGTAACTCATAAAACCTAACTGAATATGCTTAGTGTGGGTGGGAGGAAAAACAGGGACTTAGGGTATGTCTACACTACCACCCTAGTTCGAACTAGGGTGGCTAATGTAGGCATTCGAAGTTGCAAATGAAGCCCGGGATTTAAATATCCCGGGCTTCATTTGCATCTTCCCGGGCGCCGCCATTTTTAAAAGTCCCCTAGTCCGAACTCCGTGCCCGCGGCTACACGCGGCACAGAGTAGATAGTTCGAACTACCTACTCTGTGCCGCGTGTAGCCGCGGGCACGGAGTTCGGACTAGGGGACTTTTAAAAATGGCGGCGCCCGGGAAGATGCAAATGAAGCCCGGGATATTTAAATCCCGGGCTTCATTTGCAACTTCGAATGCCTACATTAGCCACCCTAGTTCGAACTAGGGTGGTAGTGTAGACATACCCTTAGATACTATTTCATGGCTCATAGGTCTGGAAAGGGCCTCAAAGTCATTTAGTTTAGTCCCCTGCACTCATAGCAGGACTAAGTATTAATTTTCAGTGCCTTATGCCTTTTCATGAAAGTGATATGTGCTCTACAAAACTAAAATGATCAAGTATTCACTGGAAAATGTTACATTAGTGACACATACAATTTTCTTCCCCCTTTTGTGCTTTTCTATAACAGCTCTTAATACAATCTGTGGCACAGTTGTTTCTGAAAGATTAGTACTTAAGAGAGGGGATAAAACATGTGAAGGTCATTCAAATATATCCTTCCGCCTGAGGCTCTGCCTCTTCCTGGTCGGCCCACAGACACTTCTGAAATTTGTGAAGTGTCCCCCCCCTTTCAAAAATTATTGCCCACCCGTGCTTTTTAACAACTTACTTTTTGTGCCAGGGTATATTTAAAACCCCAAGAATATGTTTGTATTTTCTCTGCAGATGTTGTTAATCCTATGCCCATGCATGGTGGAAGCATTTAAAGGTCAACATATTGCTATTTAAACAAAAATACCTATAAAAGCAATTGCTGTTCCACATCTGATATCTATCAACTTGACCTGTCCTCCCACGACTCAAATGCTGTATGGGGCAAATACCACTCTCCTCCAGTATCAGCCATCTACCAGTTGGGTAACTCATACCAACAGTATCTCTAATGTCACCTTTGGAGTTACAGGCGGCATTGGGTCTAACCAGACCAGAGCTTGCTAGCATCGCACTCCCAAATTGACATAAAGGCATCCACATCCCTGGCGGAGCTTATCTTTAAGTTGGGTTCTTGGGTCTATCCATCTAGCTCAGTGCTCCAGGATGCTTGTTTCTCTGAGCTGAACCCCAAGAAAGAGGGTCTTTGTGTTTTCCTACCATTGCAAAATAGAGTCTGTTCTTAACACAGGGCCTTCCACTGTGTGTGTGATAACCTAATGCAAAAATGTTTCCTGTTGCTGGTTACCCTTAAACCAAAAAGATAATTTTACTGAGTGTGATATACAATGTACCCACAATGTATGAGGTGTTCTAATTAATAATTCCCATCATAGAGCATAAGTGTCACCCTTGCCTCAAATCATTAAAGTTTTGACTCCTATGTCCAGCCTACCAATGCCACCTCCTCAAAACTCATCCATTTGGAACAAACTTTTAAACAAAAGTTCCAATGTGGCTCAACAGGCTTGACTAGTAGCTCAGTCTGCAGCAACCACCCAGTCGTGTTTTAGCTAAAAGGCCGCCAGATTAAACAATTGGGCAAGGAAGTAGTCAACCTGACCAAACACCACTGGTGAAATACGAATATGTATTTGCTTACGTATGTGTTTATGATTTTTGTTTGTTCTAGGTTTTGCTACATAATCCATTGCTATTTTTGTATTGTTGTGCTCGTTTATCATTATGTGCTGTTAACTGCTGTAAATGACTAAGTACTGTTGTGTTCAAGCCAATGTATCCAAAAAGTATGTAGCTTAGTTATAAACTGTAACCATTTTTGTACCTTTTTACACCTTGCATGAATATTAATGCTTGTCTAACTTAAGTAGCGATACCATGAGCATAGCTCAGGTATCAAGAAGGGGAATATGTCACAAATCATGAGTAGTGTGAATGGTTGGCATAAGTGAATTAACAATAAGTGAGCTGAAGAGAGGCCATACTACAGTTCAAGCCAGTGCCCCGGAGGATTATGGACTTGTTTACAACTTTGAGAGAAAGAACTGTGTGAAAGAAAGACTGTGTGTGCTAAGGAGATAAAAACTGTGCAGCCGTGGTCACCAACCCGTCAATTGTGATCGACTGGTCGATCGGGAGAGCTCAACAAGTCAATTGAGAGGCATTCGGGGCTCCCCCCATTCCCCCCCGCCCCCAAGAAGCCCCACTGCCTACCTCCAGTGACAATGGAGATAGTGCCGGCTTCCTGCGGGGTGGACAGAAGTCCGGCAGCTCCGTGCCACTTCCAGGGTTTCAAGAAGCATGCTGGCTGCTCCCCTCCCCCAAACAGCTGGCACGGTACCACAACCCAGGTCTGTGGCATGCCAGGGACTTGCTGCGCAGGGAGATAGGAGTCCCCAGAGGAGGTGTGTGCCGGGGCTTCCCTCCTCAGCGGGGGGGAGTGAGGGGAGGCTAGGGGAGTCCCGGGAGGGGGCACATGCTGGGGAGTCCCTGTTCCCTGCCCTCTGTCCCCACCAACACCCTGTCCCCACTGGCACCCTGTCCCCTGCTGCAGAACCCTGTCCCTCGCTCCCACTGGCACCCTGTTCCCTGCCCCAGCATCCACTAGCACCCTTCCCCAGCAACCTGTCCCCTGCCCCCATCAGCACAGTTGGGGCCACATTAGTGAGGCTTGGAGGGTTTTTGGAGGAGTTATTTTTTGCATCTCACTTGTGTGGCCCCAACTGACTTTTCTGTGGGTCAGTGACCCCTAACTCAAAACAGGTTCCCCGCCTTTCTCATAAATAAAGACAATGCAGAAACTTTGTGTGTTTGACATAATATTTTATTTAAAAATGAAGCCTGGCCAACAAACCCCCAATTGGGGCCAAGCCCCCATCTGGCCACAGCATCATAATGCTCCTGCACACACACAAGGCCCTAGATCTATGTCTATCATATCCTGGAATCCCCTGTCCTGAGCCTCTCATATCCCCAAACTCCACCCCCACATCCTCAGTCTTCTGCCACAACACTCTTAGCCATATTTGCAGTGTGTTAATGGTGCATGTCTACAGTGGTGGGTTCTTGTGCAAGAACAGCCATTCTTGCGCAAGAACCTGCAGAGAGTCCACACTGCCCGCCCACTCTTGTGAAAGAAAATTTACAGTGTGGCATCGGAAGACAGGGCTTCTTGCACAAGAGCTACACTCTTTTCTAACAAGTGTAAGCCCTCTTGCGCAAAAGCTCTTGCACAAGAACCCGCCAGTGTAGACATAACCCAGGTGTCCTGAGCCCATCATACTCCCAACTTCCCTGCCCTGAGCCCTTCACATACCCTAACCCAAACTCCTGCACCCTCAGATCCACAAGCTTGTGGCTTGCTCAGTACCTCAACCCTCCATCTGACCCCAACATTCCCCAGACTAGCACCCCTTCCCTGAGCCAGCATCCCCTTCTCCACCTCCTCCTGCATCCAAATTTCTTCCCAGAGCTTGCACCTCTCACCCCTTTCCACACCCAAATCCCTCATTCCCACCCCACAGCCTGCACTTCCTGTCTCAACCCAGTGAGGGTATGACTAGACTGCGGAAGTTTTTCTGGGATTCCAGAGGTATACCGGAAAAACTCTTCCATGTCCAGGGACACGTTTGTTCTTCTGCTTTTTTTAGTGGAAGAGCAAACATGCCCTTTGGTAACCCCTGTATTCCTTGTTCCACAAGGAATAAGGGGACTTTGAAAGAAGGGGGTTTTCTGACATTTGGTCCAGTCTAGACAAGCCAAATGTTGGAAAAAACCTCTTCCTACAGAAGAATCAGGGACAAAAGCGGCAGTGTAGAATGTATAAGTGCTAGGGATAGCAAGTGATGGAGAGGAGGAGAACAGAGGGGGCAGGGCTTCAAGGAAGGGTGAGATCTTGGGGGAAGGATGGGGTGGTAGATCTTAGCTTATTC
Organism: Pelochelys cantorii; assembly: GCA_032595735.1. Taxonomy (NCBI): domain Eukaryota; kingdom Metazoa; phylum Chordata; order Testudines; family Trionychidae; genus Pelochelys; species Pelochelys cantorii. The sequence continues at coordinate 11,344,265 of CM064347.1, forward strand.
TGACATTTAAAAAGTGATCTTAGGTGTAAAAAGATTGTAGACCACTGCTGTACAGGAAGAGGCAGCATTTCCAGATAAGTAGCAGTAACAAGGGAGAAACCCAATCAAGGACAGACCGTTGTTTATTGCTCATGGTGAGGCAAGCAGAATTCGGTGGTACAAAAACAAGGTGCTTCTGGATCAGCCATAAACACACCAGTAAGAGGAAGGGGATGTCACTAACGGACATCACCGCACCTGGACTCTGTGCAACTAGTGGATGGCATCCCACCCAACTGGCCCCCGCCAAGGGGATATATACCACACCATTTTGCCCCACACATTGGAGTCCATCGATTTGGCATATTGGCGTGACATGCATGTCGGACTTCCACCTCAACCAAATTCATCAACATTACCTGGGGTTTGGCCAGCACCAGAGTGTGAGTGGTAATTGTGAGTGTGTTTGAGTGTGTGTGCTACAATTGGGTTAAGAATTAGGCTGCTAAATTGGGTTGAGACTTAGACAGTTAATTATTCCATTTAATCATTACTTTTAATGCTTCTTTAATTGCTTACTACCAAAAAATATATATTGCTCCTGAATTACTGGTAATAAAACCTCTTTTGGGGGCTGTGCTCCTGGATGCTGTCAACAGCCCAACAGCTGAGCCCTCCCAGAGCTGAGCCGGTTGTAATACAAAGTCAGAGCCCTGCTTTCACCCTATGCAGCAGCAGCACCCTCTTGGAACATAATCCAGTGGGGAAGGAGGACACGGGTGGGAGGGGTGACAACAGGAACCTACGTCTCCCATTCCAGGTGCTGTACAAGGTTTATGTGTACATCTTGCAGTCTCACGCTAGAACCAGAGCACCCAGGAAGTAGTGGGGGTGGCAGGATAGTGAAGCTTGATCCTTTCACTCCAATGTCAAAACACTGAGAACAGCTGACTAGTTCCTTACTTCCTGGTTCCTTCCTCCTTGTTTATCAGTCACGATCTGAACCCCATGCTTGGACCTTTTGGTTTGAACAAATTCAATCTGCCTTTCAGTTTTCTAACAACATTCATTGTTACTTGCGATTGTGATGGGTTTGGTCACAGAGGCTCCCTTGGGACTGTGCTGATCATGCCACTGAGCCTGCTTCCTTGTCCTTTGGGGTGCCCCACCACCCTGTTCTGCTGGGCCAGAAGCTCTGGTTTCCCCTAGGCAAAGCATAGAATTGGGGTAATATCCCCCCCTCCCCCCAAGCAGGGCAACACAGATGTTGAGCCAGCTCAACTCTGGGAGGGCTCAGCTATTGACAGCATCCAGGAGCACTCCCCCCAAAAGAGACCAAAACCCCAAATAAATCCACCTTACTCTGTATACAAATGTTGTGCAGAGGAAGTTTGTAAGATTTGCTCTTTTTATTAGTGAAAAGGAGATCTGCACAGCTGTTGTCTCCCAGGTATCAGTTATTTACACTGGGCTTGATAATAACCCTTTTTGTTTATTAAGATCTGTCTATTTATTTAGCAGACAGATCAAAGCAAGTTACTAAGCCAAAATAAACAAATATGCCAGATAAGCCTAATAGACTAAGGCTATGTCTAAACTGCAGGCTTCTTGCGCAAGAACTGTTTTGCAGAAGAGTTCTTGTGCAAGAGGTCTTCCACAAGAGCGCGTCCACACTGCCATGTGCTTTTGCACAAGAGCGTCCATGGCAGTGTGGACGCTGTCTTGCACAAGAAAGCTCTGATGGCCATTTTAGCCATAGGGGTTTCTTGCGCAAGAAATTCATGTTGCCTGTCTACACTGCCTTCTTGTGGAAGAGCTCTTGCGCAAGAGGGCTTATTCCTCGTGGGGAGAGGAATAACTCTTCTGGAAGAAGCCCTGTTTTGCGACGCTGTACTGTAAATTTACTTGCACAAGAACACATGTGCAGCATAGACACTCTGCAAGTTTTTGCGCAAGAACAGCCATTCTTGTGCAAAAAGCCTACAGTGTAGACGTAGCCTAAGAGAAATTGTTTCAAAGTAAATTCTTCACCCTTGTCCTTATTCCAGGTAAAATCCTTCAAGACAGAGTTGATCTTTTTTCCTCTGGCCTGGGTGGTTGTCATAACCATGAGGGCTGGCCAGCAGCCTGGAGACTAAAGGTAAACCTAGCCAGCTATCTGGCCTGCCAATAACAATGGAGGTAGAGATTTCAAACTGGGACAAAGGAATTTTTAACTTTTCCCTCCTTTGTCTGAGTCAGAGTAGCTTCTTCCAAGTAACAAGGAGATGGGAAGGCCTGTCTCTCTCCAAGAAAAGTCTCCTCAAAATGTGTAAGTAGGGCACAGTTAGATCATCCGTCAGGTTTTATTGTTTTTCTGGTTTGGGAATGTGGAAATGATGTCTGTGCTGCTAAAAATGGGTTTTTCCTCTCTTTTGTAACTAAGTCCTGAGCCCAGGGGATTCCCCTGAGTATCTAGATTAATTGGTGGCTCTTTTCCATCTAGTCACTATGCTGGCAACTAAGGTATAGTTTTGATAATAAAAGTTTGTTTCTTTTTATTAACCTGGTATTGGTTCATTTCTGTGTCCTGAAAAATCTGTCTGTGGATATCTGCATGCCTCTGACTAGGCGATAGCTATCACAGACTGCAGCTTCTATTTTCCCTTTTCTTTTTCAAACTCTTTGGGGAAAAGAGCTTGAGGTACCCCTGAGGTTTTTAGGGAGGAGGGTTCCCAAGTGTCCTTTTCCCTGATCTTTTCCTTGGAATACTTGAGTGGTGGCAGCAGCGGTTTTTATTCTCCAAAGTCTGGGTATTAGGATTTTGGGGGAAGTTTTTGTACCAAAGCCTGTAGAGATCAGGTTTTGGGGTGCTTTTGCAGGCCCCCACTTCTGCATTCATCATGCCAGAATGGGGGACAGCCTTGACAGTGATCTACAGCTTTTTAGAGTTTTATGGAGTTCTTTGTTTTCAGGTTTCTTCATGTATTTCATCTTAAAGTGGGAAGGCAATTTCAAAAGACAGCTAAAGCCAAAAGACTGATTCTATTTAAGGAATGGAAAGCACTTTCCCCAGGGCAGGAATTCTTTAATCTTCCCCATCCTCATGAGAAAATACCAGATTCAAGATGAATTCCAGCACCAGGTGGCATGGTCACATGTGTTTCTAGGAACAACCAAAGTTTGGGCTTATATGTCTAACCCCTTCTTTCCTCCCTGGGTTACTCGGGAGCAGGCCACACTCACCTGTGTGCCAGAGTGCCTGATGTTTTGAACATAAAAGGAGATCCTGAGTACCCCAGTAGTTAGTTGCGGATTCCCTATCCACAACCCTTGCTCCTAAAGGAATATGCAACAGTGGTACCTCCACCTGGCTGGCCCTGTACACACTTAATGGTGTGCCTTGGGAGCACTTATTCCAGTAATAATCTGAATCTAACTCCAAAACAACAATTCTAATAATATACATCCAATTGATTAAATTAGAATTATCACACCTTTACCTAAAGAAACAGGGTTTAACAGACTAGAAGTGAATATAATCAATTAACAAAGTACACAGAAATAAAGGAAACTTATCTGGCATTTACACTGCCACCATTTATCCCATTTTGGCTCAATAAGTAGGTTTACATTTCATATTTCTAACTTCACATATGAGAGTGATACATGCACAGAAATAGAATATACACATTCGGTAGATCATGACTTTAAGAATGATTCATTACATGATGGATTTCACCTAAAGCGGCTTCGAGGTCTGCATATGCATGTTCATAAGCCAATTTTCATCAAGCACCAGGGGCCTGTGACAGTGACATTTTATGAATTTTCACTCACTTTCCAACAGCAGGGCTCACCTTGGTATAGAATCATAGAACACTAGAACTGGAAGGGACCTCAAGAGGTCATTGAGTCCAATCCTCTGCCCTCACAACAGGACCAAGCACTGTCTAGAACATCCCTAATAGATGTCTGTCTAACCTGCTCCTAAATATCTCCAGTGATGGAGATTCCACAACCTCCCTATGTAATTTATTCCAGTGTTTAACCACTGGAACAGGCAGGAAGTTTTTCCTGACATCCAACCTAAATCTCCTTTGTTGCAATTTAAGCCCATTGCTTCTTGTCCTATCCTCAGAGGCCAAGGAGAACAATTTTTCTCCATCCTCCTTATAACACGCTTTTAGATACTCCCCAGAAGCTCCTTCTGCACACCAAACCCCTAATATTTTTTCCCAGCCTTAGTACACTCAGGCCTTGCTTCAGGCCCTGTGGCTCCTGCTCTGCCTGCCTTTCCCCACCTTAGTATTCTCAGGCCCTGCAGCCTGGAAATGAGGTCAGGCCAGTGCTCCCCCTGCCTGCCTGCCTGCCTGCCTCTTCCCAGCACTACTCTGTATCAGTATCCCTCCCTCTCCCCAACTAGAGCAAGAGTCAATCTGTCTCTCCTTTCCTCTCCTCCTGGAGCCTATATTTATACTCCCCTCTGTTGGGCCCTAATTAGCTAGTACCTGCGTCAGCTGTGGGACTTTTCTTTCAGTCCTCTACCAGGGCTGGGTTTTACCCTTAAAACAGGAGTGGGGAAGCTTTCTTGGGATGTGGGCCGCTGACCCACAGAAAAATCAATTGGGGCCGTGCACAAGTGAGAAACAAAACATCCCTCATATCACTGGCATGGCCCCTGACTCAGAAAGACAAAGACATTCCGCACATTTCCCTAGCACACCAGAATCTAAGGGAGCCCAGGCTAGTTGATTTTGTGTGCTCCAGTCCTGCGGTGGTATGGTGGGGGGGCTGGTGTGCCACCACAGACTCCCCAGTGTTGGGCAGGAGGGAGCCATGAGCCTCAGGGGCCAGATCCAGGCAAGCTGGGGGGTCACATCTGCCCCCCAGGCCTGAGGTTCCCCACTCCTGCCTTAAAAGGCCAATGCAGGGTGGACACACCATCACACAATCCTTTTGTTTACAGGTTTTCATGTATCGTCTTAGGGTGAGAAGGCAGATAGTAAAGCCAGCTGAAGAAAATCCATTGTTTGTTTCCCTTGCCTGATATAGAATTTCCGTAGGGCAGGGAGCCTTTGTTCAATTCCCCCACATGTCTGTGGAAAAGTACCAAATTCAAAATGGAGACGAGCATCAAGTGATATGATCACATGTCCTTGTGGGCCTGCTGAGCCCTTCCTACTGGCTGGTTCATGGGGGCAGGGCAGGGAAACAAACCCATGTCGCTAAAAGTCAGACAGTGTAAGACAGTACGGCTATGTCTACACTGGCGCGATCTTGCACCAGAAATATGCAAATGAGGCTAAGTGTGGAATATCGCTGAGCCTCATTTGCATATCTAATGAACCGCCATTTTTTTCAGAAGAGGCTCTTGCGCAAGAAGGAGCGTCTACACTGCCCCTTCTTGCTCAAGAAAAACCCTCTTGCACAATGCTGTTACACCTATTACTTTTCAGGAAGAACGGCATTGCGCAAGAGGGTTTTTCTTGCGCAAGAAGGGGCAGTGTAGACGCTCCTTCTTGCGCAAGAGCCTCTTCTGAAAAAAATGGCAGTTCATTAGATATGCAAATGAGGCTCAGCGATATTCCACGCTTAGCCTCATTTGCATATTTCTGGCACAAGATCACGCCAGTGTAGACATAGCCTACCTGCCTATTTCATCCGTTCCCAACTGCCAGTTCATGGACTGTTGATGTGCCATGAACCCCTGCCTGCTGGGCCCTGGCACCCTGCCAGGCCACGCCCCCAGCTGCTAATGAGCCCCACTTGCTGGGGAGCACATTTCCCAAAAATTCTCCTCCCACCCATTTCCCCATGCAGCAGCACAGGGAGTGGCGTGGCGGGCAGTCCAGGTGTGCTGTAGCTGGAGCCGAGGCTGCAGGGCTGCATGGCAGGCGACTGCCACATACGCCACGGTGAGGCTGTCCCTACTTCCTGCTCCATGGCAGCCACGTGGCCCGGCTGCTCCGGGACAGCTAGGCCGTGTGGTGGAGCAGGGCTGCTCCGGGGGGCTCGCACGGCAGAGCAAGGCTACTCCGGGGGCCAAGGCTGCTGCGGAGGAGGCCAGCCCGCATGGCAGAGTGGGGCAGCTGGGCCGCATGGCAGAGGAGGTCTGCTCCAGGGGCAGCTGGGCCATGTGACAGAGCAGGGCCCCACCATTTTCAACCCCGCCTCTCCCCGGCTTGGTCCCTCTTTTCTTTTCTTTTCCTCCCTTCTTCCTCATGGCCACAGCCCCCCTTCTCCTGCCCTACCTGCTGTACCCCTTTGCCTCCCGTCACAAATTAGTGAAAACCACAATGTAGGATTTTGATCATCCCATCCACACAATGACATGCATTGTGTGCATACAGAGACAATGTAAAATAACATGTGATTGCTCAAAATTAATCACCACAATGAATATGCAAATAAAAACGAATTACCATAATGAATATGCAAATAAATGAATTACCATAATGAACCGGGCTCGACAAATCACTGAATCTAGTCGCCCGTGGCAAGTAGATTTCAGCCAGTCGCCCCGTTCACCGGCAGCACGCACATGCGCAATGCAGGTCTTGCGCGTGCGCAGTGCAGGGCTGGCGAGCAGATTTCGCCGCCGTTTGTTTAGCCCTGATAATGAATATGCAAATGTTTCTTGCTGGTCCACCAAAAGTTTTTGAATCGCTTTGCTGGTCCATGGTTTAAAAAAGGTTGGGCACCACTGGCCTATTTCATGAGGCTATAGTCACCTGGATGTTTGGAAGGAGTCTGGCATTAGGGAGGTGTGAACCAATTTCCCCCTGCCCCTCCGCCATGCAGAGGTGACTGGTGAATGGGGGTGGTAGGGACCACTGGGAATGTGACCTGCCCTCAGCCCGGGGAAGGGCTGGGACAATCCCCCTCTGCCCCAGGCTCTGTCCCTCCCTGCCCTTGCTCAGCCCTCTCCCCACCCCCACCACATGTGGGATGAGTGGGGCCAGGTGGCCAATGCCAGTAGCAAAGATCCGCCCCCCCCTCAGCCCCTGGCACTCACCTGCAGCAGTGAGGCAAGCAGAGCAATGGCCCCAACTCGCTTTGCTCTCCTGACTGCTCTGCTTCTTACCAGTGAGTGTGGGTCGGCCCTGGCCCTGCCCCTCCTCCGGGCGCATTGGGAGCTGGGCCCATTGGGGGATGGACCCTTGCTGAAGGTGCCAGGTTCTACCCTCAGTAGTCTCCCCTACTGGCTGATGGTCAGCCCCCCCTGCGCACAGCATTGGGGGGGGGGTGTATGTGACTCATCATGCATTCCCTCTCCCCATGTCACCTACACCTCCACGGGCTGTAACCACAGCTCTAGCTTTACCCCACATCCTGGCTAAAGGAAGTGGGTTGGCCACCAATTGATGCTGCTTTGAACAGAAAGGACCAGTCTCATGCACGTCTCCTTTATTCCAGGGAAAAGAGGATGGGTCAAAGACTGTTTTAGAAGGCGCATTTTGCATGTGATGGTATTGCCTAAGTTCCCTGCAATTTGTGCAGACCAGCCAATTTAGCACCGCACAGGGAATCTGCCCATGGATCTGCCACAGCTGGGGAAAGTTTAGCTCAAATCCTGGCCTGCACCTGCCATGGACAGGCACCCCTCCCCCACTCGAGCTCTGCTATGGCCTGGACCTGCCATGACACCTCAAGCTACTGTGGAGCCCGAACCTGCTGCAGCGTCCCTTCCCCAGCTTCAACCCAGCCCTAGCCCAGACTTGCCGGTGCCAGGAGCCAAGTGCCTATTCTATGGCCCCAGCCCCAGAGCTGCTTTGGCAGAGAGAGGTACCTCTTCTCACCCCACAAACCAAATGTTGCTGTGGAGAGAGAGAGCTGGGGGAATCCTCTCCCTGCAGTAGCCTCACCTACACCCCAAACCTCTGCACCCCGACCCTCTGCCCTAGCCTGAGCCCCTCATCCCTGGCCCTACCCCAGAGCCTGTATCCCCAGCCAGAAACCTCACAACACTGCATCCCAACCTTCTGCCCTACCCCTGAACCCCTCATCCCTGCCCCTGCCCCTGCCTCAGAGCCCTCACCCCAACCCTCTGCTCACTCTGGGTACATCGACACTTGCTCCCTAGTTCAAGCTAGGGATGCAAATGTAGGCGACTGAAATTGCTAATGAAGCGGGGATTTAAATATCCCGCGCTTCATTAGCATGATCTTGCCAGTGCGTTACTCCGCTCAACAGCTGTTCCGAAAGTGAAAGTGCACGCCGGGACACGTTAGTTCAAACCAAACCCTTTGGTTCGAACTAACATTACTCCTCATTTTTTCAAACTAATGCGTCCCAGCACGCACTTTCACTTTCAGATTGAGTGGAGTAACGCGCCGGTGAGATCATGCTAATGAAACGCGGGATATTTAAATCCCCACTTCATTAGCAATTTTGGTCGCCTACATTTGCATCCCTAGCTCGAACTAGGGAGCAAGTGCAGACGTACCCTCGGAACCCTTTCCCATATGCTGAACCCCTCGTCCCAGCCCCCACCACATGAATTTTGTTATAGGCACCAATGAGCATGTGATGTGTCACACATCATCTCCATATTGGTGCACATGACACAATTCATTCTGTACATAGGTGGGAAAAAGTAGCGGGGGCGCTGAATATCTACAGAAACTCAAATCAGTGGTGCAAAATTCCAGTTCTCAGAGGTACAATGGAATCCCCAGCGTTGTCTTAGTCTAGCTGGGCAGAAAAATGAGCGAACAGACTCTTCTGTCATGCCCTGTGCAGTCCAAAGGTGTGTCTAGACTACACCTCTCTGTCGACAGAGAGATGTAGATTAGGCACATTGAAATTGCTAATGAAGCCAGGATTTAAATATCCCTTGCCTCATTAGCATAAACATGGCCGCCACTTTTTTTCGAAATGGAGCTTTTTCAAAAAAAACCCAGCAGTCTAGACGTGATCTTTCAAAAATACAACCCTTTTTCAAATGATCCTGTAAACCGCATTTTATGAGGTATAAGGGATCTTTCGAAAAGGGTTGTATTTTCGAAAGATTGCGTCTAGAGTGCCGGGGTTTTTTTTTTCTTTTCCGAAAAAGCTCCGAAAAAGCGGTAGCCATGTTCATGCAAATGAAGCACAGGATATTTAAATCCCGGCTTCATTTGCACTTTCGAAGTGCTTGATTTGCATCCCTCTGTTGACAGAGGGATGCAGTCTAGACACAGCCCAAGTGACATGAGAGGAGCTGTCACAGTGTGGCTAACAGCATCGTTTACCTCAAAGGCTACATGTACACTGCAGCCTTTTGACAGCAGAAAGTATGCTAATTAAGCGGTCATTAGCATTTGTAGCGCTGTCATTTGCATATTCTCTACTGACGCTTTTTGAGCAAGAGTTTTTTGCGGAAAAACAAGCAGTGTAGATGGGTCCATTTTTTGAGGCATAAGGATCTTGCGCAAAAGGGGGTTTTTGTTCAAAACGGATGCGTCTACACTGCTTGTTTTTGCACAAAAAGCATCAGCAGAGAATATGGAAATGACAGCACTACAAATGCTTATGAGCGCTTCATTAGTATACTCTCTGTCGGCAAAAGGCTGCACTGTAGACGTAGCCAAAGTGTATAAATAATTAACTCTTAAAATCACTACCCCCCTCCCTGGGAGCATCCTACAGTGTTTGTCTAGTTGCACAGCACATTTGCTACTTTAAAAACACGGCAGCTCAGAGGGAAGCTTTCCCACTGTTCCTGAAGGTTCCATCAGTTTGTCTCGTGCCAAGAATTGAGCTCCTGCCGTTGAGCTCCTGCTCCTGTCACTGCAATAGAGATCAAAGGGGGAAGGGAACCGCTCAGGGAGAGCGATCCTTCTGCACCTGGGCTGGGAAAGCAGCAGGGATCCAGCCTGGCTCTGGTTACTGACCACATAGAATCCATGGGGCATGTCTACACACCAGGACTAAAGTCAAATTAAGCTATGCAACTTCAGCTACATCAACTGTATAGCTTAAGTCAAAATAGCTTAACTCGGCTTTTAGGTGCTGTCTATGCAGCAGGACACCAAAGGAAGAATACTGTTCCTTCGACTTCCCTTACTCCTCGTAAAATGAGGGTTACAGGAGTTGGAGTAAGAAGTCCTCAAGCTCAACATTATTCTGAAGCAAAGGCTTGTAGTGTAGATGCACTCTTTGTTATTTCGGAATAACTGATGTTATTCCGAAATAACACTGCTGTGTAGACGTACCTATGTAGATTCTTTGGCAGGGAGGCTGGCCTCATGTATAGGGGCAAAGGCAAAGACATGCTGTTTCTTTATTTTAGTAATGCTTTTGACATCATGACAGTCTCATCACCAAAATAGGGAAACGTGGTCTAGATAAAACCCTTATAAGATGCACGCAAAGCTGATTAAAAAACTCAAAACAGTAGATATCAATAGGTGGCTGTCAAACTGGGAGGGTGTATCTAGTGGGGTCCCACAGCAGTCTGTCCTGGGTCCAATACTCTTCATTCTTTTTATTAATGCTTTGGAAAATGGAGTAGAGAGTATGGTTATAAAATCAATGGATGACACCAAGATGGGAGGGGTTGCTAGCTCTTCTGGGGATTGGATTAGAATTCAAAACAACCTGGACATATTGGAGAACTAGTCTGAATACAATGAAATTCAATAAAGACAAGAGCAAAATACTGCACTTGGCAAGAAAAAAATCAAATGTCCAACTACAAAATGGGGAAATATTGGGTAGGTAGTAGTACTGCTGAAAAGGATGGGAGGTTACAGCAGATGAAACATTCAATATGAATCAACAATGTGGTTTTCAGTGTTGGTTCCAGGATATCAGAGAGACAAGGAGGTGATGCAATGTCTTTTATTGAATCGAATTCTGTTGTTGCAAAGGGCAAGTTTTCGAGCTTCACAGAGCTCCTCTTTAGGTCTGGGACAAGTAATCAGAGTATTTGAGCTAAATACAAATTGGGACAGGTTGTTGCACATGATGTGGGAGACTATCTCAAATTAAGAGAGCAATTAAGGGTTAGCTGGCAGGACTAATTGTTACAATGAGCCATAAAGCCAGAATCCATGGTTTTCACTAGCTGGCCGAATTATGGATTTACATTCCCAAGCCTGCATAACTGTTTTTGCAGATTGGGTCTGAACAGAAGAAAAAAAATCAGTTGGTTTCAAATTGAAACTGATTTTTTTTTATTTTATTTTTTGTTTTTTTTTTCCTGGCAAATTAAAAGAAACGTTTTGGGTCAAACAAAATGTTTTGTTTTCAGTTTTGGGTTGTCTTGGGGCTATTCTTTATTTTATTTTTTTTTTTTAATAAAAATGAGTGAAATTTAAAAAGAAAGGAGCTTTTGAAGCACAGAAGTCGAAGCGTTATCACGTAACACAGAGACAAACAGAAATACTCTTGAGCATGAGGTCTTCACAAGCTTGGTAAGTAAAGCACTACATCTGTTTCGCCTTTTCGATTATCTTTTAATGGCTAGTTTTGGCATTCCAATGATGATGTAGGATGTAAGCTCCTTATTGCAGAGATCATGATATATCGAGTGCATTCCCAGTGCATGACAGATAATAATATGAAACTACTTTTCTTCATCTACCACAGCATTCTAGCAACCTTTGGTTTGTCTGGTTTGTTCTGTTCCGTTGTGAGGCTAAACTGCTGGGTTTGTTTCTTTGTTGTACAGTTTGCATCTTTAAACATGCCTAGAGATTGGACTAGGTGATTTTTAGTGTAAAACTTTTATGTTATTTAGATCTCCATGTTTGACATGACATTTGGATTTAATGTGCAGGAATATCTGCAATGATACCTGGCAGGAAACACCAGTCAAGATCTTCAACACAATGAGGTAACTATTCCCTGTTGGACTTTCTTGGATTTTGTGAGCCTTTGAGGTCTCACAGTTAGGGTATGTCTACACTACCATCCTAGTTCGAACTAGGGTGGCTAATGTAGGCATTCGAAGTTGCAAATGAAGCCCGGGATTTAAATATCCCGGGCTTCATTTGCATCTTGCCGGGCAGGCGCCATTTTTAAATCCCCTTAGGTCGAACTCCGTGCCCGCGGCTACATGCGGCACGGAGTAGGTAGTTCGAATTAGGATCTCTAATTCGAACTACCGGTACACCTCGTTCCACGAGGAGTAACGGTAGTTCGAATTAGAGATCCTAATTCGAACTACCTACTCCGTGCCGCGTTTAGCCACGGGCACGGAGTTCGACCTAAGGGGATTTAAAAATGGCGCCCGCCCAGCAAGATGCAAATGAAGCCCGGGATATTTAAATCCCGGGCTTCATTTGCAACTTCGAATGCCTACATTATCCACCCTAGTTCAAACTAGGGTGGTAGTGTAGACATACCCTTAGAGCTCTGGAATCAATTCCACTTTGTTGAGATTCCTAACCACTTCTCTTTTAGCTTTTGATAAATTCAAAGTAATCCACATTGGAAAAAATAATCCCAGCTACACATACAAAATAATGGGAAATAATTTAGCTATTATCACTCAAGAGGGAGATCTTGGAGTCATTGTGGATAGTTCTCTGAAAACATCCGCTCAATGTGCAGCAGCAGTCAAAAAAGCAAACAGAATGTTAGGAATCATTAAAAAAGGAGAGAATTAGACAGAACATATCTTATTACCTCTATATAAAACCATGGTACGTCCACATCTTGAACACTGCGTACAGTTGTCATCTCAAGAAAGATATATTGTCATTGGAAAAGGTTCAGAAAAGGGCAACACAAATGATTGGGGTTTGGAATGGGTGCCATATGAAGAGAGATTAAAAAGACAGGGACTTTTCATCTTAGAAGAGAGGAGACTAAGGGGGCAATATGATAGAGGAGTGTAAAATCAGGACAGGTATGGAGAAAATGAATAAGGAAAAGTTATTTACTTGTTCCCATAACATAAGAACTAGGGGTCACCAAATGAAATTAATAGGTAGCAGGTTTTAAACAAACAAAAGGAAGTTTTTCTTCATGCAGCGCACAGTCTACCTGTGGAATGCCTTGCCAGAGGATGTGGTGAAGACCAGGACTTTAACAGGGCCCAAAAAAGACTTAGCTAAATTCATGTAGGTTAGATCCATCAATACTTATTTGCCAGGATGGGCAGGAATGGTGTTCCTAGCCTCTGTTTGTCAGAAGCTGGGAATGGATGACAGGAGAGGGATCACTTAATGATTACCAGTTCTGTTCACTCCCTCTGGGGTATCTGGCATTGGCCATTGTCAGAAGACAGGATACTGGGCTAGATGAACTTTGGTCTGACACAGTATGGTCGTTCTTATGTTCTTAAGACTTATTTGGGGATTGCTGCCACATTTCAAATGAAAACTCAATTTAAACTAGCAGTGACTACTCAGAGGCAGGTGGAGAGGGACAGCATGGCTCTAGTGCTTATCTTTTTCTGAATTAGATACATTAAGGGAGCAGGTCCGCAGCTGGTATAAATCAGTGCACTCCGCTGACTTCAGTGGAGCTATGCTTGCTGAGCATGTCTCCTAGGATCTGTACCTAGTTCTGTAAACTGGCTCTGCAAGGCCTTTTCCTGTGTCCACATCATCTACCAACCTTCTGATGACACCAGCAGCCACAGATGAAGAGCTGAGTTGCACCTGTTGTCATGCCGATCCTTTGGAACCGTACTTTGGCAAGATCTTGACTCACAAGCCATGTTAGCGTAACCCTTCTGCCAGGTGAAGCCAGCAGCAGCCAGGGCCGGGCGCAGAACAGAGGGTTTCCTTTCCATCGATACAACACAAAACTGGCTCAGGCCCCTGCCCAGTAACCTGTAAAATTCACACACCACATCCAGGCACTACAGAGAGTCAATCCTTCCCCACTTGCAAGCACAGAGTCCAAGTGTGGGAAAGAAACTTTTAATTAAAGAAGGGGAGTCACTTGGCATTAATTTCAGAAAACACCAAAGCAAGAAGGTTCATAAACATAAACCATGAGCAAAAGAGCCATCCCCAAGTAGGCTGGGGGGTTTCCTTTTCCTCTCAGGTTCTTAAGTCCAGCCACCCAAACCCTTTCACATGCCTGACTCTCTCTGCACCCCACTCACAGTTGCTGGTCAGTGTTGCTTGGCCAGTGCAGAGCTAAAGTTCTTCTTTGAGAGACGTCCCTGGGGGTGCTCCACAGCAGGAGTTGAGCATCCCAGCACCTCTGGATGGAGTTTTGTGTAGCAGCGTCTCAGGGGGTGCGCCGAGTGCGCGGGTTTCGCCCGGTAGCGATGCGCATGCGCAGCCCCCCGCTTCAGTTCCTTTCTACCGTCCCTGGCTGCGGACGGAACTCGGCAGTGTTCTCCTCAGAATTTACTTGTTCAAATCTTAGATAGTTCGTCATTAATAGTTAGTTCTGTGTTACTGTTCGTTAGGCTTAGATTAGTATTAGTTTAAAAAAAAAGCAGTGTGGGTCTTGAACCACCACCACAACCATAAGCCAGCATGGGCTCACACGGCTTCAAACACTGCGCACTCTGCAAAGATGTGATATCTGTCACTGACGGGCATGATGTCTGTCTCAAATGCCTGGGGAACTCTCGCTCTCAGAGAGATTGCCCCCACTGTACCAAGATGAAAGCAAGATTTCGCAAAGATAAGGAGCTTAAACGTCAAATGCTCCTCACAGATAAGAACAGGCGACATGCCTCTTACCCGGGCTCCGGACAGAGTAATATATCCAACAATGATAAGCTTAAGCCCTCCAAGAGAAGGGCAAGCTCATTACCTCAGCAACCTATAAAGAGGCACTCTGAGATAAAAAAGTCAGACCACTCAGATAAGAACCATCTGAGCACTGTTTGATCGCCCAGCTACTTCAGGCGAACAGTGTAATAAGCCAAGAAGCACTTCAAACGCTGCCCTTACAGAGGCAACAAGCCACCCCGGTATCTCTCACGATGGCACCTAGAGAAGGAATAGAGCACCCATTCAGTACTGCCCCTCCTCCTCAATTACTAGGGGCGACAGCTCTCCCTCTCAACTCTGTGAAAACAACGGGATCCTCTCAGCTAGCGCAGCTCCCCGCACCACAAACTCCCCTGATCACCGACAGGGAGAATAAAGATTTGCAGATTGCTTCACTCCCCTATTTTGAGTGAAGACAGATACATTCATTCGCTGCTCTCTGATGAATCAGATCCACCTTCCTCCCTCTCACATGAAGAGGGTGAGGACTTGGATGCATTTTTGCCTCAGCTGTCCCCTTATTCAGAAGGGGCAGCGATGGCCCACAGTCACATGTAGCCAGATCTTATCAGAACACAAATGATTCCCTGGGCTCCCTATCTGTGGATGCCCTGCCCATGGCATACCCCCCACAGTGGCAAATGTGGAACCAACCCCCACAACAGCACAGAAAGAGACCATTTAAAACTAAGCATGTCAATAAGCCTCCTTCATGCTCCATCGAATCTCCTCACACATACGTTAGGAGGAGTGCTAATGAGAGCCAATATTCCCCAATGTCAACGGCGGAATCTTTGGCCCGAACAAGATCATTATCTGACATGTGGGACACAATTCTACCTCCATCCTCTAACACCTCAGAGGACATCACCTCTTTCCAAGACTTATTTAAAAGAATCACACAAGATCTAAATATCCCTGTAGAGGAAGTACAGAATACTCCCCACGAGCTTACTAACATCCTACAAGCAAGCGCATCGGCAAAGATTGCTCTTCCTATCCATCCAGACATCCTACAACCTGCAAAAACTTTATGGCAGACACCTGCCTCGATTCCCCCTACGAGCAAAAAGGAAGATTGAAAGAAAATACTATGTACCTCTCAGGGGATCCGAATTTTTCTTTACACATCCCCCTCCTGACTCCCTGGTCGTGGATGCTGCACAACAAAGAAATAAGCAGCAAAATCGCTCAACCCTATCAGACAAAGAGAATAAAAGATTAGACTCATTTGGCAAAAAGGTGTATGCCTCAGCCACACTACAGTTGAGAGTAGCAAATTATTCAGCCCTGCTCAGTAAATACGATTACAACAATTATATGAGACTGAACACATTATTGAAGATCTCCCTGAAAGCAAAAAAGCACATTTCAAAGTGATTGTCTCTGAAGGGCAGACAATTTCTCGTATAGCACTGCAAGTGGCTCTCGATGCAGCAGACACAGCCACAAGAGCTACAGCTACAGCTATCACTATGAGGCGAGCCTCTTGGTACAACTTCTTGGCCTTCCCTCGACAGCTTCAGCCAGCGGTAGAAGACTTGCCCTTTGAAGGGGAAAACCTCTTCTCCACGAAGACTAATGAAGTCCTTCAATCCATGAAGGACTCCAGAGCCATTCTCCGATCTTAAGAGATCCAAACACCTGCAACTAGAGCGAGGCAATATAGGTACCAACCATATCACAGACCGAGGTACCCGCAAGCCCCATTCCAATATCACAGACAAACAACCCCCTTACCAACAGCGGTGTCGAAACAGGCAGCAGAGGCAACGGTCCCAAAGTAACAACTCCAACCGTCCATCACAATCGAATAAGCAAATTTGAAAATACAGCTGAGAGACCGAAAACCAGATCACCCTCTCCAGAACTCCAGAATCTTCCCAAACTTTTTCATTTTCATTTACTCCCTTTCTTACATCAATGGGAAGTAATTACCTCAGCTAAATGGATACTGCAAATCATCTCATTAGGGCACACCATCCCCTCTCTCCCCTCCTCCTACCCCGTCCCTTTTCAGGGACCCATCTCACAAGGTTATTTTATAACGGGAGGTAGACCACCTGTTACAAGTAGGGGCCATAGAGCAGGTTCCACCACAATTTCACAGAACAGGATTTTATTCCCATTATTTCCCCATAGGAAAGAGGACTGGTGGGTGGAGACCCATCCTAGACCTCAGATCCCTGAACAGATACTTAAAGAAACAGAGATTTAGAATGGTTACCCTAAACACAATTATCCCAGGTCTGGAGACGGGCGACTGGTTTTCCTCTCTTGACTTACAGGATGCGCATTTCTATATGTCCATCAGACCATCTCACAGATGTTTTCTCCGTTTCACTTTAGGTCCACACCATTTTCAGTATACGGTCCTGCCCTTCGGACTCTCTACAGTTTTGAGAGTATTTTCCAAGATGTTAGCAGCAGTCACTGCCCACCTCAGGAGACAAGGGGTCACCATATATCCCTACCTGGACGACTGCCTAGTCAAAGCAAGGTCCAGACACGAGTGCCACCACCACACTCACATGGTGCTAAACTGCTTTCACTCTCTCGGACTCCTAGTGAACCAATCCAAATCTATGCTTAGGCCCTCGCAGTCCATCCAATTTATTGGGGGCACACTTCAGCTCTGTCACAATCAGAGCCTCCTTCCCTGCTGACAGATCCACTTACATCAGCCACCTGGCATTATCCCTCCAGGATATGCCTATAGTCACCGCACTCAACTGCCTCCGACTTCTGGGGCATATGACTTCCTGCAACCCGGTGGTGCCCAACGCACAACTCTTTATGAGGTGTCTTCAGGGTGGGCTCCTAACTCAATACAAACCAAACATCCATTCAATGACCAAAAGACTAACGATGCCACGCTCAGTCAAGGCATCATTAAAATGGTGGACAAAAATGTCCAACCTAACCATAGGCACACCCTTCCAATCCACAGAAGCCACAGTGGGGCGCTCACATGGAAAGAAGAACAGCTCAAGGCCTATGGTCTGCTGCAGAGCGTGCTCTACATATCAATATTTTAGAACTCAGAGCTATCTGCCTAGCATGCCAAAAATTGCTCCCTCAAGTCAAAGGGTTACACGTCTGTGTTTACACGCACAATATGGCATGCATGTTCTATGTAAACCATCAAGGCAGAGCACGATCGCAGCCTCTGTGCAAAGAAGCCATAGTCCTCTGGAACTGGGCAAGTGCACAGGATATCCGCATATCTCCATGCCATCTGTCCGGGGCATTCAATACGACAGCAGATGCCCAAGCAGAGCCCTTCCCCAGGAACATGAATGGGAGCTAAACCACGCAATCTTGATGAAAATATTAAATCAATGGGGTCACCCCCTACATAGATCTGTTTGCCACCAGATGCAACAGAAAATGCACGATGTATTGCTCCAGAGCGGGCATAGGGAAATAGTCCTTAGGGGATGCTTTGATTCTAACATAGAATACGCCCCTGCTATATGCATTTCCCCCCATTTCCCCTGCTCAACAGAGTCATTATAAAGATATGGAGGGACAAAGCAAAGATCATCCTTATAGCCCCATGTTGGCTGTGCCAACCTTGGTTTCCCCTATTACTCAGCATGACACAAAGCCATCCAATCACACTACCGCAAGTCCCACACATCCTCCATCACCCACAAATCAGGACACCTCACCCTCAACTCCCGATGTTCCATCTGAAAGCATGGCACCTCAATGGTTCACTAGCATAGAACGCCAATGTTCCCACCAAGTCTGCAGAGCTCCTGCAACAAGGAAAACATACATCAGTAAATGGACATATTTTACACACTGGGCCAGCAACCGCAATATATCGCTGCACAATGCCCCACTCCTGTAATTCTGGAATACTTACTACACCTAAAACAATCTCTCCTCTCGTTAGCCTCAGTTAGAGTGCACTTAGCAGCAATAATAACATTCCATGCACTAGCGGATGACACCACTTTATTTGCACACCCCACAACTAAACGCTTCCTGAAGGGTCTACAAGCCCTATACCCTGACGTGTCACCCCCATGAGAACCATGGGACCTCCACCTAGTATTGACAACACTAACAAAACTGCCCTTTGAACCTATGGCCACATGTTCCTTGTGCCACTTAATGATGAAAACGGCTTTCCTAGTGGCTATTACCTCAGCACGGAGAGTAAGTGAACTGGCCACGCTCATGTCCGGTCCACCCTTTACCATCTTTCTTAAAGACAGAGTGTCTATGCGGCCTCACCCCAAATTCTTACCTAAGGTCTGTACAGCCTTTCACATCAACCGGACAATACACTTAACTGTGTTTTTCCCAAAGCCTCACGCCAACGCCTTTGAAGCTCAGATGCATACGCTGGGTGTCAAAAGAACTCTTTCCTTCTACATCGACAGAACAAAGTCATTCAGATCCTCCCCAAACCTGTTCATTTCCATTGCAAACCACACCATGGGAAGAAAATATCATCAGAGAGACTATTCCATTGGATTGTGGAATGCATCACTATATGTTATTCACTTAATAACTTACCTCCACCTGCTTCACCTCCTCGGTTGCATACCTCAGGAAAGCCCCACTGGAGGACATTTGCACAGCAGCAATATGGTCCTCAGATCACACTTTCGCAAAACATTACTTGCTTGCTTCGGGTGCTTTACTACACACTAAATGAGCAAAAGCTGTTCTGCAGACAGCATCCTAAGTCCCTACCTCCATAATATGGATTGCTTGTAGTCACCTGCTGTGGAGCACCCCCAGGGACACTCATCTCGAAGAATGTCAGTTACAGGAGGTGAGTAACCTCCTCTTCAGAGGTGCAGCTACGGAGTTCACTTCCCACCCTGGGTGGAGTGGGGTGTAAAAAGGCACCTTATTCCTCCTGCTGCTCGGGCACTCGCTCACTGCCCCTCTCTGCTAGTCACCCAGCCACTCGTTTGCCAGCCGATTGTTAGTCACCTTCTGCTGCCACCTGCCTCTCTGCTGTGACCTCTACACATCAGTCTCTTAGTAACCAGGAGCAGCCCAAGACGAGCTGCCGGCAACTGGTGCCCTATGCGAAACGTGCGATCAGCGCCACTGCCTCCAAAGCCCTCAATGGCCATTTATCTTGGCGCCCGCCTAGGTTGCCTGTATTGACAGGACGCCACTGTTAGTAACTTTCATCTCTTTGCAGGCTGGGCAGAAACGCTGCCCCATCTCACGTAGTTTCAGCTGTCAGTGATTTTTTATCTCTTAGCAGGCAGGGCAGAATCAGTCCTTCCACAACAGATTTCAGCTCTGAGTGAGGACTTCAAATAACAAGGCAGCAGTGACAGGGCTTTCCATAAGCTTTCTCAACACATGACTATGGAATGAATGTGTGAGATGAGCTTTATGCAAGATGCTTCATGTAACATATCCTTGGAAAGGTTGTCATAGACTGAATAAGATTATCCCATCTGTATGCATGTATCATTTGTGTCGCTCAAGTGAGGATTACTGAATGGAGTCTCTGTAATGGCATATTCGCTGGTTTGGGTCACTCCCACCTATTGGTGGGAATCAGTGAGTGGTGGGAATCTCTATCTGTAAACTAGATGGCTTTTTGAAGAGCTATGAAAATTGTTACTTAACTTGAAATCATTTTTGTTTTCCTGTGTTCCTTTTAGAATGAATTACTCCAAGCCACAGATTCTAAGGCCACTGTAAGTAAAATTAAAAATAGGCGTTTTTGTTACCTCCAAGATGTAACTAAAGTTAATAGACTAAAATCAGACCAAAAGGCAAAAGGAAGTTTCTGAATTTAGAACCATAGGCCTGACTGGGACCTTGAGACATAGGCACTGACTTTTTCCCTTTAGCTGCAGGTGCTTGACAGTGTTCTATGCTGTTATTTAGCTCTAATTTACCCCTAAATGTTCTCAAACAGCCCAGTAATCAGAGGAAGTGTTGGTCATGCTGCAAGACAATATTGACCTACCGTGCTCCAGAAAATTCTCTCATTTGGAACTACTCAGGTTCTGATGGTGCCGAACTAGAAAGGTTCAACCTGTATTAAAGTGACTTGTAACCCAACACCGACCAAAGTTGACAACTGTGAGCAACAGCACTCTTATCTGCTAGATATCTAAGCAGACTGGGTGTGCTTATATAAATACAGTTTTGTTCTGGATGTCTCTCCCACACCCAGCTACCTGTCAGGGGAGAACTCATTCAGTTCATTTAGACCCTTAAAACAGTAAAGCACTGGGCAAAACCCCTTGCATTGAAGATGTGTGAGCCTTGATTACCTGATCTGAGCTTGCAATGAAATACAGAAGTAGCTGAGAGAGCATGGTGTGAGCTTTAGTTATAGATATTTTGTTTAGCCCTTTTCCCTCATTTTTTTCTCTCACCTGCATTGAGGTGGGCTGCCAGCCAAAGGTGTAATTCATTGCTTTCTGAAAACACTACCGACCATTCCTTCTCTAATGAGAGATGGCTTGCTTATGGCCATCTTTAAAAGACTCATTTCCTCCGGCTACCCAGATCTGTCTGTGTGTCCTTCACTCCCCCTCAGCCTTCACTCTCCCTCATGGACTCCCAGCATCCGCTATGCCTCTCATCCTTCAAACAGTCCATTCCAAGTTCTTAACACTCAAAAAGGCAATGAAATGAAATGAGTTAATGCTGAATTAAGAAGCATCGATTCAATATTTTGTTTTATTTGCATTTTCCAATGTGTGTCCCCAGCCTTTATATAAACTAATTTGTATGGCACCATGTAGCCTATGCACTTAATGAGACAGGGGTCCTGTGGAAAAAATAGCATGTGCTCATGTAATTAAAGATGGTATCCCAATGCATATGCACTATGGGGCAGAATTAAGGTTTCACAGACTTCTTTACAGCCTTAATGATCTTCTAATATCATTGTCTTTGTAATACAGGAGACTTTATATAACATAACCACTGCACAGACTAGTATAGTAATTACAGAATAATAATTCCTTGCTTTTGCCATTATGTTTGCTACTCGGCTTTGAATGATGTTGCAGACCAGAATTTGATTCAGCAACAGTAGACAAATAAAAGTACTTCACTTCCAGGTAATTAGAGGGGACAATGACAGAACCCCACCCACTCAAATATCAGCAAGTAATTCCAGAGAAACTTGACCTACCTACTGGAGATTACCACATGGCATGACATCCATACCACAGGTGTTTATATGAAAGAATTGGCCATGTCTCTGCCAATCAGTATTGGGTTTTGTGGTGAATTTTTTTTTCTCCTTGCTCTTCCCCACCAACTAAAAGGGATCGTATTTCGTCTCTTGTTCTCATATAAGGTGGTACCATGTGCTGGCTTGGGGAAAGAGCCTAATGCCCATCCCCCACCCTCCCATGCCTGCCACTGGCCATACAAATTTAATTAATAAAATTTCCAGCACTTTCTCTCCCATGACTTGGATGAGGCACAAGAAATAAAACATCCACGGTGGAATCTTTTGCTCTTTTCTGTTAAATGTTCAAATGGTGTTTATCTTGACATTTCTGGTGACTGCCTATTTTGTTCCATGATGTGTTTAAAACAATAACAACAAAACAACAAACAACTCAATGTTGACATGCTTTCTTCCTGAAGACCAAATAACCAGGACCTGGATGACGTTCACAAAATAAATCAACTAAAGTGGGGCCTTTTGTTAATTCCATTTAATATCTGTGACATAATCCTGCAAATGCTTGCTAACTTGACTGGCCTTTACTGATATGATAATACCATTTGCTTCAGTGGGACGACAGGTTGAACCTCTCTAGTCCGGCACTCTCTAGTCCAGTATCATCCATGGTCCAGAATGACTTTAGGTAGCTGGATGTCCACTTCTCATGAGTGTCGTCAAGTTTCCCCTGGTCCTATAAAGTTTTTTTTACAGCCACCAGTCCTGGCTCTCAGGATTTTGTGCTGTTAGTTAGCTCTAATTTACCCCTAAATGTCTTTTAACAGCCCATTAAGCAGAGGACGTATTGGTAGTGCTGATATAAAATATTGACTGCCCGTGGTTTGGCAAAGTCTCTGGTTCAGCACAGGCCCCAAGGGTGCTGCACTAGAGAGGTTCAACTTGTTCTTATGTGAACAAGAAGTATGAATGCGTAGGTTTGCAGGTGTATCTTCCTTGGACTTGTATTACTTTTAAACAAGTTATGCTCTAATAATGCTATATTTTTGGTAAACTAAATGTCCAATGTTTTCTTTCAATGAAAAAACAAACCACCGATCTCACTGACGTTCAAGAAACAAAGATAATACAGCAGAATTTTTTTTGTTAATTTCCTTTATATTTAGATGCTGGTAAATGTGAAATAACTCAATGATTGCTTGGACTAGTTATTTTCTATTTAATGCTGTCTTTTTGTAAACCAAACGTCCATTGCTCTTCCTCCATAGCAACGGTACCTACCTCCTCGAAGACTTACTGGAAATTGAATTACCAAGGTAGAACTTTTGTTAGTTTCTTTTAAGCGTTTGATTTGCTTTCAGAAGAGCTCTGGGGTTCCTGAAGGATGATCATCTATGCTTGTGGAACTCCAGTACTATGCCTTAGCATTGCATTTGTGTATTATGAATTGTCAGGAGAGCCTGATGACACTGAGATTTAGATAAGCTTGGATATTACCTACCTCTCAGTAGTGACATCATGGATTTCCCTCTATGAATGTTACCAGCCTTCACCTCTATTATTCAAGCTCTGAGCCACACCTACTGCTCCATCAATGTGCCCCATTCCCCACCTGCAAAATTTTTCTTCTCCAATCCTGCATGCTCACACTGCTTTTCTAATGCACATCATTCCTGACTTTTGCTGTCTCCCTCTGAGCCTCTATTAAGCATAGATTGTCAATGAAGACACATGATGTAGCAGTTTTGTGATCGGAACCAATATTAGAGACCATTAAACTCATGTTCATTTGTGACCTGAACAGGATTTAAACTCAAGCCAGCAGTATAGTTAAAACCCTTTCCTGAGGAGTCCTGAGTATGGGTCCCTGAGTGGGGGGAATCTTTTAGCTGTCAACTCCAGAAGGATTTTTTTACCAGCTATGAAAGTTGTTCCTTACCTTGACATAATTTTTGTTTTCCTCTTTTCGCTTTAGAATGATTTATGCAAAGCCACAGGTTCTAAAGCCACCGTAAGTAAAACTAAAAATAAGTGGTTTTGTTTCATCAAAGATATAACTAAAGTTAATAGACTAAAGTGAAACCAAAATGATTAAGGAAGTTTCTGAACTTAGAACCATAGGCCTGAAAGGGACCATGAGATATAGGTGCTGACTTTCCATTTAGCTGGGGGTGCTCAATCTCTCCTCCACTTTTCCCTTTCCCCCAAATTCCCAGTCCAGCCCTGCCTCTTCTTGACCTTGCTCTGCCCCGCTCCTGTCCCATCCCTGCCCCATCTCTTCCTCTGAGCATGCTGTATCCCTGCTCCTCTCCCTCCCTCCTGGAGTATCCTGAATGCTGCAAAACAGCTGTTTGTGGGAGTGGGGAGTGCCGAGAGGGAGGGGAAGGAGTTGGTCAGCAGGTCCACCAGTGGACAAAAGTCACTGGGGGGAGGAAGGAGCTTGGCTGTCTATAATTTTTTCCCTGTGGGAGCTCCAGCCCCCGAGCACCTATGGAGCCAGCGCCAGTCCCTTTAGTCCAATCCCCTGCACTCATGGCAGCACTCAGGGTATGTCTACACTGGCAGATTTACAGCACTGGCAGTTACAGCTCTGCTCACAGAGTGCTGCAGGGATACTGCTGTTGTGTGTCCACATTGTGCTCCTTGTGATGGTGGTGTGCATCCACATTAGCAGCTCTTGCAATGGCCCAGGGAGCAGTGCATTGTGTCAGCTATCCCACAACTAGACACAGAGGGCTTCAGGAAGGGTTTGCAATGCCACATAGGGCAGTCTCACATGATGCAGGTTTCCCAATCCCATTGCTCTGTGGTCAACCTATTACACTGACAGCTGCTTTTCAATAGAAGTGTGGAGGATGGGGGGAGTGTGTGACAGGGAGTGTGTGGGTATGTTTTGGGGAGAGAGACAGTGTGTTTTGGGGGATGTCAGCATGCTGCTTTTTAAGTTCAGACAGCTGCACAGCAATCTCTCTCTCTCGCTCTCTCTCTCTCACACACACACACACACACACACACACACACACACATGCACACCTGTCTCTTTGTACAGCAGCACAAGCATTCCACTGAATGGCTTGCTCTGTGTCCTGGAGCAGACCAGCAGGGTGTCAGAACCAGAGCTTTGAAAGGGGATATGCCTGTGCCTGCAGGGCAGACAGCCAAGTTCAAAATAATGAGCAGAGTGGCCACTTGAAGGATTATGGGACATATCCGGAGGCCTGTGACTATGCAGAAAACAATTGAAGTGTTTACACTGGCATCCCAGTTCTGTAGCCACAGCTCAGAAAGCTCTATGCCTCTTGTCGAGATGGTTTACCTAGAGTACAACAACTGTGGAATTAGTGCACACTAAGTACCTTGCCAATGTGGACACTTTAGGACCGTGGTCACCAACCAGTCGATTGTGCTAGACTGGTCAATCGCGAGGCCTCAACCAGTCGATCACAAGGCATTCGGGCCCCCCACCCCCCGTTTTCCTCCCACTACCTACCTCCAGCATAGTGCTGGCTTCCCGCATGGTGGACAGAAGCTGCACCACCATGCAGCTTTGCACCACTTCCAGGGGTTCCCCTCCCATAGCTCTGTGGCGTGCTGGGCACCCTGCGGGAGGGGGCATCGGCCCCAGAGGAGGAGTGCAGTGGCTTCCCTGTGCCACAGGAGGGGTGAGTCGAGCGCAGGGGTTTCCCTGCACTGCAGGAGCGGGGGTCGGCCCCGGGGCAGGCGCACGCAGGGGTTTGGCTGCTCTGCGGGAGGGGGGTTTGGCCCCAGGGCAGGTGCCCGCTGGGGTTTGGCTGTGCTGCAGGAGGGGGGGTTTGGCCCCGGGGCAGGCGCCCGGGGGGTGGGGGGGTTGGCTGCACCACAGGAGGGGGGTTTGGCCCCGGGGTAGGCGCGCACAGGGGTTTGGCTGTGCCGCGGGAGGCACACACCGGCCCTGGAGGAGGCACGTGCCAGCTTCCCTCTGGAGGGGAGGGAGAATCCTGGGAAGAAGCGGGTGCAAGGGACTCTCTGCCGCCACTGCCCCCTGTTCCCTCTCCCCACTCCCCAGCCTCAGAAACCTGTCCCCACTGGCACCCTGTCCCCTGCCCTCCCGGCACCCTGTCCCCTCTCCCCTGTCATGTCTCCCATCCCCAGCCACAGAACTCTGTCCCCACTGGCACCCTGTCCCCTGCCGAAGCACCCACTAGCACCCTTCCCCAGTACTATGTCCCCTGCTCCCACCAACACAGTTGGGACCACATTAGTGAAGCTTGCAGGGGCGGGGGGGTTGGAGGAGGGTTTTTTTGCATCTCACTTGTGTGGCTCCAACTGACTTTTCTGTGGGTCAGTGACCCCTGACTCAAAACAGGTTCCCTGCCCTTCTCATAAATAAAGACAATGCAGAAACTTTTTGTGTTTGACATAGTATTTTATTTGAAAATGAAGCCTGGCCAACAAACCCCCAGTTGGGGCCAAGCCCCCATCTGGCCACAGCATCATAACACTTCTGCACTACCCTTTCCCCCAGACCCTACATCTGAGCCTATCATACACTGGAACCCCCTGCCCTGATCCCCTCACATACCCCAACTCAAATTCCTGAACCCTCACATCCAGAAGTCTGTGGGGGTATGTCTACACTACAAAGTTAATTCGAACTAACAGCCATTTGTTCGAATTAACTTTCATAGCGTCTATACATACAAACCGCTAGTTCGAACTTAATTCGAACTAGTGGAGCACTTAATTCAAACTAAGTAAACCTCATTCTATGAGGACTAACGCCTAATTCGAATTAAGTAGTTCGAATTAAGGGCTGTGTAGCCACTTAATTAGAACTAGTTGGAGGCTAGCCTTTCTTCGGTTGCCCTGGTGGCCACTTTGGGCCAAACCAGGGAAACTTTTCTGCCCCCCTCCCGGCCCCGGAGCCCTTAAAGGGGTACGGTCTGGCTACAGTACTTGTGCCAGCTGCAAGCCTGCCAGCACGCAGCCAGCAGACCCTGCACCTGGCACAAGATGAGCCAGCAACCCGCTGCCACCCAGCCCTCTGCCTCTTCCCAGGACCAGGCTGGCGGCTCCCAGGAGCCTGCCCGGGGCTGCAAGAGGCGGGCGCCCGCCTGGTCTAGTGCAGAGATCGTGGACCTCATCGACGTTTGGGGGGGAGGCCTCCAACGTCCACGACCTCCGCACTAGGCACAGGAATGCAGCCGTCTAGGGCAGGATAGCTGCCAGCCTGGCCACCAAAGGCCACATGGGAACCCAGGAGCAGGTTTGCATGAAAATTAAGTTGGTCCAGTGAGACCCCCCGACCCTGAGTCCTGAGCTTAGAACATAAGAACGGCTGTACTGGGTCAGACCAAAGGTCCATCTAGCCCGGTAGCCTGTCTGCTGACAGTGGCCAGCACCAGGTACCCCGGAGGGGATGGACCGAAGACAATGACCAAGCGAGTTGTCTCGTGCCATCCATCTCCAGCCTTCCACAAACAGAGGCCAGGGACACCTTTCCTACCCCCTGGCTAATAGCACTCCATGGACCCAACCTCCATGAATTTATCTAACTTCTCTTTAAACTCTGTTATAGTTCTAGCCTTCACAGCCTCCTGTGGCAAGGAGTTCCACAGGTTGACTATGTGCTGTGTGAAGAAGAACTTTTGCTTATTAGTTTTAAAGCTGCTGTCCATTCATTTCATTTGGTGTCCTCTAGTCCTTCTGTTATGGGAACTAATGAAGAACTTTTCTTTATTCACCCTATCCACACCATTCATGCTTTTATAGACCTCTATCATATCCCCTCTCAGTCTCCTCTTTTTTAAGCTGAAAAGTCCCAGTCTTTTTAGCCTCTCTTCAGATGAGACCTGTTCCAAACCCCTATTCATTGTAGTTGCCCTTTTCTGAACCCTTTCCAAGGCCAAAATAGCTTTTTTGAGGTGAGGAGACCACATCTGTACACAGTACTGAAGATATGGTGTACCATAGCTTTAGACTTCCCCTCCTCCTTCTTCCCCTGGCTTCCCCCTCCCAGCTCCCTCCTCCCAGGTTTCCACCTCCCCTCTCCCACCCTCTCTCTTTCCCTCTCCCACCTCCTTTTCCCAGTCTCCCCAGAGGTTACTCCCTCCCCCCCCCAGTTTTGTTAAAGAGAGTTTCTATTTTTGAACACACGTGTCCTTTATTTTTTACATCAGGAAGCGGGGCTGGGGAGGGGTAAGTGGAAGGAGGTGAGGGAGGAATGGGGCACGAGCTCCCAATGGGGAGGACTGGGGTGGCTCTGCGGGCTCCTCGGGGTGGAAGCTCTCCTGCAGGGCCTCCTGGATCCTGACAGCCCCCCCGATTGACACCCCCGGATGGCAGCCTGCGGCAAGTGCAGCCGGGCTGATGGCCGAGTGCTGTGATGTGCCGAGGGTGGACACTCAGGGCACTCCAGGACAGGACTGCTTTGCTGTCCCTCATCGAGGTAGACAAGCAAGCGGGGAACCCTGAGAACTGTCTGTCCGGGGTGGGGGTTGGGTCCCTTTAAGCACAGCCCTCGGCTAGCCTGAGGCAGCAGCTCCACGCTCTAAGTCCTAATCTGATGCCCTGCCGGCACTGGTTCCAGCCAGCCTTAACTTCGGTTCAGGGTCCGCTCAATGTGGACATGCTAGTTTGAATTAGCAAAACACTAATTTGAATTAGTTTTTAGGTCTAGATGCACTAATTCAAATTAGCTTAATTCGAATTAACTAAGTGCTGCAGTGTAGACATACCCTGGCTTACTGAGTACCCTAATCCTACATCTGACCCCAACACTGCCCGGCCTGGAGCCCCCTCCCTGAGCCAGCATTCCCTTATCCACCTCCTCCTGCATCCAGATTTCCTCCCAGAGCTTGCACCTCTCACCCCTTCCCACACCCAAATCCCTCATTCCCACCCCGGAGCCTACACATCCTGTCTCAGCCCAGCGAGGGTATGGCTAGACTGCAGGAGTTTTTCAGGATTCCGGAGATATCCCAGAAAAACTCTTCTGCATCCAGGGATGCATTTGTTCTTCCACTTCTTTTAGTGGAAGAGCAAACATGATCTTTCGGTCACCCCTATATTCCTCGTTCCATGAGGAATAAGGGGGCTTCCAAAAGAAGGGGTTTTTCTGACATTTGGTCCAGTCTAGAAAGGCCAAATGTTGGAAAAACTTCTTCCTACAGAAGAATTGGGGAAAAAAGCAGCAGTATAAGTGTTGGGGATAGCAAGTGATGGAGAGGAGGAGAATAGAGAGGGCGGGGCTTCAAGGAAGGGGCGGGGCTTCAAGGAAGGGGCGGGGTGGTAGATCTCGGCTTGTTCTATCATTTAAAAAGTGATGTTGGGTGTAAAAAGGTTGGAGACCACTGCTTTAGGAGTTATAGCTCTGGGAGCTGATTTATTGCCCTGTAATTTGCCAGTGTAGACAAGGCCTAAATATTAACTAGACCATTCCTGACAGGTGATTGTCTAACCTACTCATAAAACTCTCCAATGATAGAGATTCCACAGCCTCCCAAGGCAATTTATTCCAGTGTTCAAACATCTGACAGGAACCTTTCCTAATGTCCAATCTAAATCTCCCTTGCTTCTTATTTATCTTCAGTGTTTAAGAACAATTCTTCTCCATCCTCTTTGTAACAACCTATGATGTACTTGAAATTGTTTATAATGTCCCCTCTCAGCGTTCTCTTCCATAATAAACAAACCCACTTTTTCACTCTTCCCTATAGAACATGTTTTGTGGACCTTTACTAATTTTTGACACTCTTCTTTAGACTTTTTCCAGTTTGTTCACAACTTTTCTGAAATGTGGCACCCAGATCTGGAAATGATGCTTCTTGTTGAGGCCTAATCAATGTGGAGTAGAGCAGAAAAATTACTTCTCGTGACTTGCTTGCAATAGTCCTGCTAATATATCCCAGAATTATGTTAAATTTTTTTGCAACAGTATTACACATATTTAGTTTGTGGTTCACTATAACCCCTAGTTTCCTTTGTGCAGTACTCCTTTCTAGGTAGTCATTTACCAACTGATTGGTAAATGGAGTGCTTTGCATTTGTCTTTACTGAATTTCATCCTATTTATTTCAGACCATTTCTCCAGTTTGTCCTGATCATTTTTAATTTTAATCTTATTTTCCAAAGCACTTGCAACTTCTCCCAGCTTGGTATCATCCATAACTTTGATTAGTGTATTCTATCATCATCATCAACAACAACAACCATGGGCTCAATGCCCGTTGGTGTCCAATGCCTCCCTCACTATTTCCTTCCATCTTTCCCTGTCCAGTGTGGAGTAGCTAAGTTTCTGTAGACTAGCTCTGCACCGATCTACTATATCATCTACCCATTCTCTTTGGGGTCTGCCTCTCCTATTCAGACCACGCATTATGCCAAATACCATGGTCTTAACTTTTCATTCATCATTCATTCAGCAGATATGCCCGAATAGCTGTAACTTCTGTTGTATAACCTTCTGCAGTAGGTTCTCTTTTGGCTGTATCTTCGTATATAACTCCTCGTTGGTGACCTTCTGCATCCATCCTATTCTCAGGATCTTTCTTTTACAACTCCTCTCGAATGCCAATATCCTTCTCGTTGAATCTTTCATTATTACTCATGTCTTGCATCCATACAACATGCTGCTAAATACACACATTTTCAAGACGCTCAACTTTGCTCCTAAGCTAATCGCTTTACTTTTCCAGATCTTATCCATTGCCTTCAAACTCTCTGTTGCTTTCACTATTCTAGTCGCTATTTCCTTCTTACAGTCTAGATCATACGGCAAGTTACTCCCCAAATATGTGAATTTCTCTACGTTCTCTAGTTCGATCCCATCTGCACTGATCTTCCTTCCTATTTCCTTATCTCCAAATACCATTGTCTTCGTTTTATCAATATTCATAATCAGTCCATATCGCTTCCCTTCCTCATTTAGCACCTGTTCCATTCTCGCTAGCTTCTCTTCATCTTCCTTGCTGATAATGATATCATCCACGAATGATATCATCCCTGATTGCTCGATTGGTATCGCGGACCTTGTTTATCCAGGCGACGTCTGAGCCAGCATCTTTTATCAGTTAATCGTATTGGCATCAGATTTCATTCATATTGTTGTTTTACAATCAGTTCATAGATACTCATCTGACCAACCCTCCTCCTTTATCTAGGCTTGGGACTGGCATGAAACCCCTAGAGGCTTCATGGTGGAGTTAGTGTACTCTATGACATTATCTAAATAATTGATGAAGATATTGAACACAACCAGAGCCAGAACTAATCCCTGCAGAACTCTACTCATTATCCTCTTCCAGCATGACTGTGAACCATTGACTGAGAACAGTTTTCCAACCAATTATGCGCCCACCTTATAGTAGCTCCATCTAGATTGTATTTCCCTAATTGGTTAATGAGAAGGTCATATGAGACAGTATCAAAAGCCTTTACTAAAGACAAGATAAACCATATCTACTGCTTCCCCACTCCCCCATCCACAAGGCTTGTTACCCTGTCAAAGAAAGCTATCAGATAGCTTTGTTCTTTGTTCTTGACAACTCCGTGCTGACTGTTACTTATCACCTTATTATCTTCTAGATGTTTGCAAATTGATTGCTTAATTATTTGCTCCATTATCTTTCTGGGTACAGAAGTTAAGATGACTGGTCTGTAATTCCCTGGATTGTCTGGGTGTTAATGTACAAAATCTCAGAAACACTTGGATCTTTATGCAAAGTATAACCCAGGATGTTTTATGCGGTTACAAACCTTATGCATGATGGATAGATGCCAGTGCAGTGCACCATTAGTTAGCTGATAGTTTCTTATACTATTACTAAATCTTAAAGGATTAATCCAGAGAGATTCCAGTAACCTGTTACATTATATATCCTTATTGCACAATGCCACATGAGTTCATGGACTTGTGTATTTCTATACACCTATTAGTTATCTTTTTTTGAACTTTAACACACGGAGCTGGTAATGTCTTTCTAAATGTGGGGAAGGCAACTGTCTCTGTATTTCTTACCTCTACAGTGTGATTCTAAAGAAAACTTCCTCTTCCACAGGAGAAATGATGTCCTTATGATGACTCCATGGTTTGCGCCAATAGTTTGGGAAGGGACCTATAACCTTGAGATCTTGAATGAGCAGTTCCGACAAAGGAATGTCACTGTAGGACTCACAGTTTTTGCGATCAAAAAGTGAGTATGGCTTATTCACATAACTATATGTTAGTTACGAAAGGTGAAGGATAACCACTAAGAGGCGTGGGAACCTGTTTTGTGTGTGTGTAGTGACGGTGTATCCCTTGCTCATCTCACCCTTCCTAGCAGGAAGACACCTTCCTGACCTCCTAGAATTACTGGGTTCTAAAGGGGCAACAAATGAGATTGATGTTAATTTCCAAGAGCTAGAGTGTACAACTCTCATGTTCATCTCTCTCATAGTCAAATGAAGGGGGCTTGGA
The DNA here is from genome assembly GCA_032595735.1 of Pelochelys cantorii. Lineage (NCBI taxonomy): Eukaryota > Metazoa > Chordata > Testudines > Trionychidae > Pelochelys > Pelochelys cantorii. The sequence continues at coordinate 11,376,480 of CM064347.1, forward strand.
TATTTGCAGAGTAACTATAAAACCCCCTCTCTCCTATTGGGTGTGAGTTGAATTCTGGAAGATAGTGGTGCTTCATCTGGCCCTTGAGGGATTTGGATGGATTTATTTTTAGATGTTCCTTTGCTGGCTCTCTCCAATATGACAGCAGGATAAGACTCCTGAGTGCTGGTGGTCCTAGTGCCCTGGCTGTTTCCCAGCCATTGATGTCAAATCACGCCAGAGATCTTGGCTCATTGCTGGCTACATGTCGGGGAGCTCTTGTAACACTTGGTTCAGATACAGACAGGGTACATGTCAGCTCTTCCCTTTTCCCAGGTAGACTCCCTTCCTGGCTGTTGAGAAGGATAGAGTGCCATAGGGTCTATGATTCATTTCTTGGCACTTTCACATGTATTCATGGGCAGAGCACTCATGTAATCAGCACAATATCTAAGATCTCACTCGCTCCTATAGCACAGACTCCATCAGAGTCATGTACAATGCCCTGAAGAGCTAAATGTGGCTCACAAAATGAAGGTTGATAACCACCAGGGTTTGGAAGGAAGTAATCCTCACCAGGAAACTCGCAACAAATATTTTTAAAGCATTGCTTCTGATTAAAACAGAAGTTATTTTTGATGTGCATGAGCATTATCAATTCCTGCTTGCCACAAAGCCTGTTAGGTGGTGTCACAATGATTTGTTACTTCTTAATAGAAAACTTATATTAATTGGATTCTTTCCAGAGGAGAAAACTACTGACATTTACACAGCTTTGATCATCACCAAGTGCTTTTAATTGGTTCATCTTTCCCTCCCTAAATAACAACAGCTAAATCCTACAGCCTTCTAGTGAGTCCAGCCATGTCACCAACCCTGTCAGTCCTTTCACTGCCTCTTATCTTTTTCCACACTAAGTTCAGAATTTTCATCCTCATCTTCATGATGCTGTACAGCTCTGCCCCTTCTTCCCGTCTTCTCCTACCATGCCTTTTATTTCTAATATATTTTTTTTTTGGTAGGTATGTCGTGTTCCTCAAGACATTTTTAGAAACTGCAGAGATGTACTTTATGGTTGGACATAAGGTGAACTATTACATTTTCACAGACAGACCACAAGAAGTTCCTAAAGTTGAGCTCAAAGAAGGAAGGAACATAGTAGTTCTGCAAGTCCAAAACTACTCGAGGTGGCAAGAAATCTCTATGCGACGCATGGAAAAGATCAGCCACTTCTCTCAGAAGCAGTTCATTAATGAGGTCGACTACCTTGTGTGTGTTGATGTGGACATGAGGTTTAATGACCAAGTTGGAGTAGAAATCCTGAGCAACTTGTTTGGCACACTACACCCAGGATTCTACGCTGCAGAGCGTCAGTCTTTCACCTATGAACGTCGATCTGCTTCTCAAGCTTATGTGCCCCACGATGAGGGTGACTTCTACTATATGGCAGCATTTTTTGGAGGAACAGTAAAGGAGGTTTACAAGCTGACCAAGAAATGCCATGAAGCCATCATGGTGGACAAAGAGAATGGAATTGAGGCAATATGGCATGAAGAGAGTCACTTAAACAAGTATTTTGTTTATCACAAACCAACTAAAATACTTTCCCCAGAATACCTGTGGGATGACAGTCTAGGTAGGCCAGAGATCCTCAGGAAAAGAAGGTTTCTTGCTGTACCAAAGAACCATGCTGCAATCAGAAATAAATGAAATTCTTCTCTGACTGGTCTTAGTGCAGTGGTGGGCAACCTGCAGGCCACATGTGGCCCAAAGTAATCTGATTGCTGTCTGCGAGACATTTTGCTGATGTTGATCATTTGCACGCACCACACATCACAGATCCCATTGGCCAGGAACAGAGAAGGGCTGCCACTGAATGCTACAGGGGTGGTGTGCACAGTCAATGCTAGCAAAATATTTCGTGGCCTGTAATCAGATTAACCTGATGGGCCACAGGTTGCCCACAACTATATTAGTTCAAACTAACCTAACTGCTATTGCAGGTTTCCTTGGTTGATGAGAATATACTGGGGTGGCCAACTCATTAGCGATGAAGAGTCAAAACATCGGTGGATAGAGTGCAAAGAGCTACATATTATACGTTTATTTTTATAGATGCCGGTGCTCCGAGGGGAAAGTTGTTGAGCAAAAAAAAAAAAAAAAAAGCACACTAGGATATATATAGTACACAAAATAAAGTGATAATAAAAATAACATTACAGGAAATTTTGGACAAGGACCACTCTCGCTGGCTTGAAACAGAAGGTGCAGGCTGTGGGGTGGGAATGAGGATTTGGGTGTGGGAAGGAGTTGAGAGGTGCAAGCTCTGGGAGGGAATTTGGGTGCAGGAGAAAGTAGAGAAGGGGATGCTGGCTCAGGAAGCGGGCTCCAGGCTGGAGAGTGTCGGGGTCAGGTGGAAGGTTGGGGTGCTGAGGAAGCCGCAGGCTTGTGAATGTGAAGGTGCAGGAGTTTGAGCTGGGGTGTGTGAGGGGCTGAGGCTGGGAGTATGATGGGCTCAGGACACAGATTTGCAGTGTGTGGATGGTGCAGGAGTGTTGTGGCAGAAGACTGGGGATGCAAGAGTTCGGCGATATGAGAGGCTCAGGACAGGGGGTTCCAGTGTATGATAGTCTCAAGTTTGGGATCTGGGTGTATGTGCTGGAGTGTTATGATTCTGTGGCCGGATGCGGGGTTGACCACAACTGGGACTTGATGGCCAGGCTTCGTTTTTAAATAAAATATTATGTCAAACACAATATGTTTCAGTGTCGTCTTTATGAGAGCGGCAGGGAACCTATTTTGAGTCGGGGTCACTGACCCTCAGAAAAGTTAGTCAGGGCCACACAAGTCCCCGTGAGTGAGATGCAAAAAAACAACCCCTTCAAAGCCCCCCACGCTCCAACTTTGCTAGTGGGGGCAGGGAACAGGGTGCTGGGGCAGGGGACAGCGTGCTGGTGCGGGAGGCAGGGACTCATGGGGGAGATCTGGCCAGGGGGAGGGGACAGGGACAACTGGGACCAGTACCTGAGGGTCTTACAGCTGGGTGCCAGGTCTGGGGTCTCAGTAAGCACGTGCGCTTCTTCCCCCTCCCCCAAACAGCCAGCATGTTTCCTGAACAGCTAGGTCTGTGGCGTGCCCAGGGGCGGCCCGTGCCTATAGGCAAACTCGGCAGTCACCTAATTCCCTGCCACTTCCCTTCCCCTTCCCGTAATGCCTGGCTTTGGCCCCGGAGGAGGAGCGCGGCGGCTTCCCTGCGCAGCAGGAGGGGTGAGTCGGTCCCGGAGGAGGAGAACAGGGAGTTGGCCCCAGGGGAGGCAGTGCGCAGGGGTTCCCTGTGCCGCGGGAGGGGGGATCGGCCCCGGGGGAGGAGGCGCACGGGGGTTTCCCTGAGCCACGGAAGGAGAGGGGTCGGCCCCGGGGGAGGCACGCGCTGGCTTCCCCTGTGCCACGGGAGGGGGGGGTCGGCCCCAGGAGAGGCACGTGCGGAGGTTCTCTGGCTGTGGGAGGGGGCGTCAGCCCCAGGGGAGGAGGCGCGCAGGGGTTCCCCACGCTGCGGGAGGAGTGGGTTGGCCCCGGGAGAGGAGGCACACGGGGGTTCCCCGTGCCACGGGAGGAGAGGGGTCGGCCCTGGGGGAGGCACGTGCCGGCTTCCCCTGCGCTGGGGGAGGGGGGTTGACCCCAGGGGAGGCGGTGTGCGGGGGTTCCCCGCACCACAGGAGGGGGGGGGTCAGCCCCAGGAGAGGCATATGCAGGGGTTCTCTGTGCCGTGGGAGGGGGGTCGGCCCCAGGGGAGGAGGCGCGCGGGGATTTCCCCATGCCGCGGGAGGGGGTTCGTCCCCGGGGGAGGCGGACTGCGGGGGTTCCCCGCGCCATGGGAGGAGAGGGGTCAGCTCTGGGGGAGGCACTCGCCGGCTTCCCTGTGCCACGGGAGGGGGGGGTCGCCCCGGGAGAGGCGCATGCCGGCTTCCCTCTGGGGGGGGGGGAATCCTGTGAGGAGGCGGGTGCAGGGGACTCTCTCCCCCAACTGGCACCCTGTTCTCTCTCCCCACTCCCCTGTCCCCAGCCACAGATCTCCATCCCCAGCCCCCCCCCCCCGTCCCCAGCCACAGAACCAAAAACCTCAGCCTATATCTGCCCTTGGGGTTGGGGGGGAGGCGCCGATTGCATGGTTTGCCTAGGGTGCCAGTTGCTGGCAGCTAGTCTAGGGCCGCCCCTGGGCATGCCAGCAACTTCCTTCCCCTGCTGCCTGCCTGTGGGGAGGGGTGGGGGAAGGGGGAGTCCCAGGACTGCACCAGCTCCACCTGCTCAGGAAGCGCACACCCTGCTCCTCACTCCCCACGACAGCCGTGCGCTTCCTGAGCAGTTGGAGCTGACTCCTACTCCCCACCCCCAACCCAATCCACCCATCCCCTCTGCTCGCCCAGAGCCAGGCACTCCCCCCTGCTCTAACCAATCCCCCTCCACTCCCCCAGAGCCAGGCCCTCCCAGTCCAATCCAATCCCACCTCCCCCGCCCCCCACTCTACCCTAAGGCCCGGAGCCGCTGCCACTCTTACCGCCACGCGTGTCTCCCACCAAGTGCTGGGGTGCATGTGCTGAGTGGCCAGTCTTGAGCATGCACTGGCTGGGAAACCATGCGCATGGGGAGGGAGGCTGTGAGCAGAGTGGCAGTCCATGAGCACGCGCTGGCTGGGACGCCATGCACGGGAGGGGCTTTGAGCACAGCAGCGTGCTGTGAGCGTCCGCTGTAACATGGCTCAGAGCGGCCCGGCTGTGAGCAGGCTTGTGCAGAGCCGCCAGCCTGAGCGGTACCATCAGGAGCTGCAATTTTTTAATCAAAGCGCTGCATCAAAGCCTGTGAGCCGCGGGTTGGCCACCCCTGGAATATACAGACAGTTGGTAAAACTCCATAACTTTTTCTCACATCTCATCGAATCATAGAGCTGGAAGAGAGCTCTGGAGGTCACCAAGTCCAGCCCCCTGCCCAAGGCAGGACCAATCCCCCTAAATCAACCCAGCCAGGACTTTGTCAAGCCGAGACTTAAAAACCTCTAGGGATGGAGATCCCACCCCCTCCCTAGGTAACCCATTCCAGTGCTTCACCACCCTCCAAGTGAAATAGTTTTTCCTAATATCCAACCTAGACCTCCCCCACTGTAACTTGAGACCATTGCTCCTTTTTCTGCCATCCGTCACTACCGAGAACAGCCTTTCTCCATCCCCTTTGGAAGCTCCCTTCAGGAAGTTGAAGGCTGCTATCAAATCCCCCCTCACTCTTCTCTTCTGCAGACTAAACAAACCCAAATCCCTCAGTCTCTCCTCATAGGTCATGTGCTCCAGTCCCCTAATCATTTTGGTCACCTTCCGCTGGACCCTCTCCAATGTGTCCAAATCCTTTCTATAATGGGGGGCCCAGAACTGGACACAATTCTCCAGCTGTGGCCCCACCAGACCCGAATAAAGGGGAATAATCACTTCTCTAGGTCTGCTAGCAATGCTCCTCCTAATGCACCCTAATATGCCATTAGCCTTTTTGGCTACAAGGGCACACTGTTGACTCATATCCAGCTTCTCATCCACTGTAATCCCCAGGTCCTTTTCTGCAGAACTGCTACTTAGCCTTTCAGTCCTCAGCCTGTAACAATGCTTGAGATTCTTCTGTCCCAAGTGGGGGACTCTACACTTGTCCTTGTTGAACCTCATCAGATTTCTTTTGGCCCAATCCTCTAATCTGTCTAGGTCACTCTGGACCCTATCCCTGCCCTCCAGCATATCTACCTCTCCCCCTAGCTTAGTGTCATCTGCAAACTTGCTGAGGGTGCAATCCATCCCCTCATCCAGGTCATTAAAAAAGATATTGAAAAAAACAGCCCGAGAACCAATCCTTTGGGCATTCCACTAGAAACCGACCTCCATCCTGACATTGAGCCGTTGATCACTACCTGTTGGGCCCAATGGTCTAGCCTGTTTTCTATCCATCTTCCAGTCCATTTATCCAATCCACGCTCCCTTAACTTGCTGGCAAAAATATTGTGGGAGACCCTATCAAAGGCTTTGCTAAAGTCAAGGTATAGCACATCCACTGACTTTCCCATATCCACAGAGCCAGTTACTTCATCATAGAAGTTAGTCAGATTGGTCATTGCCCTTTGTGAATCCATGCCGACTATTCCTGATCACTTTCCCCTCTTCCAAGTGCTTCAGAATGGATTCCTTGAATATCCCCTCCATGATTTTTCTGGGGACTGAGGTAAGGCTAACTGGTCTGTAGTTCCCTGGATTGTCCTTCTTCCCTTTTTTAAAGATGGTGACTACATTTGCCTTTTTCCAGTCATCCAGGATCTCTCCCGATCTCCACGAGTTTTAAAAGATAATGGCCAAAGGCTTTGCAATGACATTTGCCAACTCCCTCAGTACCCTTGGATGCATTAAATCTGGACCCATGTATTTTTGTATGTTTAACTTTTCTAAATAGTTCTTAATCTGTTCTTTCCCCACCAATGGCTGTCCACCTCTTTCCCATACTGCGTGGCCTAGTGCATTAGTCTGGGAGTTTACCTTGTCCGTGAGGACAGAGGCAAAGAAAGCATTGAGTACTTCAGCTTGTCACTAGGTTACTTCCCTCATCCAGTAAAGGCCCCACACACGCTCTGATCATCCTCTTATTGCTAACATGCCTATAGAAACCTTTCTTGTTCCCTTCAAATCCCTTGCTAGCTACAATTCCAATTGCGCTTTTGCCTTTCTGATAACTCCCCTGCATTCTCGAGCAATAGATTTATACTCTTCCCTAGTCACCTGTCCAAGTTTCCACTTCTTGTAAGATTCTTTTTTGTGTTTATGCTCACCAATGATTTCCTTGGTAAACCTATCTGGTCGCCTACCATATTTGCTTTTCTTGCTGCACATCGGGATGGTTTCTTCCTGTGCCTTTGATAAGGCTTCTTTAAAATACTGCCAGCTCTCCTGGACTCCTTTCCCCTTCATGTAATCATTCCAGGGGATCCTGCCCATCAGTTCTCTGAGGGAGTCAAACTCTGCTCTTCTGAAGTCCAGGGTGTGTATTTTGCTATTCTCCTTTCTTCCTTTGGTCAGGATCCTGAAATCTACCATCTCATGATCACTGCTTCCCAGGTTGTCACCCACCTCTACTTCCCCTACTAGTTCCTCCCTGTTTGTGAGCAGCAGGTGAAGCTACTCATGGCCCCTGGTCAGTTCCTTCAGCACTTGTACCAAGAAGTTATCCCCAACATTCTCCAAAAACTTCCTGGATTGTCTGTGTACTTCTGTATTGGTCTCCCAACAGATGTCAGTGTGATTAAAGTCCCCAATGAGAACCAGGGCCTGTGATCTGGAAGCTTCTCTCAGTTGGCCGAAGAAAGCCTCATCTACCTGATCTGGTAGTCTATAGCAGACACCAGCTACAACATCACCCCTGTTGCTTCCACCTCTATACTTAACCCATAGACTCTCAACAGGCTTTTCTCCCTCTATATACTGGAGTTCTGAGCAATCATACTGCTCTCTTAGGGTATGTCTACACTACAGACTGTATGTCTGACAGCCCCCCCAATGGCCCCCCCGGATGGCAGCCTGCAGCAAGTGCAGCCGGGCTGATGGCAACGACCCCACGAGATGCACCGGCGTGCCCAGGGGCAGCTCTGGCTCCATGTGGCCGAGTGCTGTGGTGTCCCGAGTTTGGGCACTCAGGGCACTCCAAGACAGGACTGCTTTGCTGTCCCTCATTGAGGTAGACAAGCAAGAGGGGAACCCTGAGAACTGTCTGTCTGGGGGGGGGTAGGGTCCCTTTCAGCACAGAGCTCAGTTCGCCTCAGGCAGCAGCCCCACACACTAAGTCCTAACCTGATGCCCTGCTGGCACTGGTTCCGGCCAGCCTTAACTTTGGTTTGGGGTCCACTCAGGGTGGACGTGCTATTTCGAAATAGCAAAATGCTATTTCAAAATAGTTTTTGTGTATAGATGTGTTATTTCAAATTAGCTTAATTAGAATTAACTATTTCGACTTAAGTTAATTCGAAATAGCACTGTAGTGTAGACATACCCTCATATACAATGCAACTCCTACTCCTTTTCTCCCCCCCCCGTTCTTCCTGAACAGTTTATACTCTTCTATGACAGTGCTCCAATCATGTGAGTCATCCTACCACATCTCCGTTATTCCAACCAAATCATAGTTCTTTGACTGGGCCAGGGCTTCTAATTCTTCCTGTTTGTTTCCCAGGCTTTTTGCATTTGTGTACAAACACCTTAGATAACCAGTTGATTGTCCTACCTTCTCCATTCAAATCAGGGGTCCTCCTTTGTTGCTCATTCCCCCTTGTGTTTCTTCCCGGTATCCAACTTCCCCAATTACCTCAGGGCTTTGGTCACCGTCCCCCAACAAACCTAGTTTAAAGCCCTCCTCTCTAGGTTTGCAAGCCTGCCCGAGAAGATGCTCTTTCCTCTCTTGGTTAGGTGGATCCCATCTCTTTCTAACAATGCTCGTGCCCGGAAATGAGTCCCAGGGTTGAAGAAACCAAAGGCCTCTCTCCGACACCACCTTGCAACCATGCATTTACTTCCTCAATTCATCGATCCCTACCTGGACCTTTTCCTTCAACCGGAAGGATGGATGAGAACACCACTTGCGCTTCAAATTCCTTGATCCTTCTTCCCAGCTCTACATAATCCGCCGTAACCCACTCAAGGTCATTCTTGACCGTATCGTTAGTTCCTACATGGAGAAGCAGGAAGGGGTAGCGATCCAAAGGTTTAATCAGTTTGGGAAGACTCTCGGTCACATCCTGAATGCGAGCTCCCAGTAAGCAGCACGCTTCTCGAGATTGCAGGTCTGGATGGCAGATGGATGACTCAGTCCCTCTTAGGAGGGAGTCTCCGACCACCACCACCTGTCTTCTTCTTTTGGGGGGGGGGGTCGTGGAACCCCCATCCCTAGGACTATGCATCTCGTGCCTTCCAGTAGATGGTGTTCCCTTCTGATTTCTTCCCTGAGAGGTCCCTGCCAAAGCATTCTCCACCGCAGTGCCTGAGGAGAGAGCCTGATAGCGGTTACTTACCTCTACAGGGATGGGGGATATCTGAGTTGGCCGCCTTCTCCTTCTAGAGGTTACATGCTGCCAGTTCTCTTCCTTATCCTGTACTGCCCTGACTGGCTCTTCAGCCTGCTGTACCTGCAGGATTAAACGCTGCCTTTTATCGAGGAAGTCTTCACGCACTCTGCTCTGATAGAACATAGGGTCGATACTTGGCCCTCAAGTCCTCTAATTTTTTCTTCCACACTGGTGACCAGCTTGCACTTAATGCAGATGAAATCTCTTCTGTCTTCTGGGAGGAAGACAAACACGGCACATGCTGTGCAGGTAACAGCAGCAGACCTATCACCATCCATACCTGGCTTCCTTCTGAGATTCCTCATTTGTTATTAAATGCGTCCTCGAAGGGCAGGAATGTAATGAAAAGATTTTAAAGAATGGCAAGTGTATCTCACCCCCTTCCCACTCTCTCTCCAAACTCCCTGTTAACAGCCCCTGTTTGCAAGCTCCCTGGTTGCTGACTCACTCCTTTATAAAGCCCTTGACTGCCTGAAAGCCCCTCCCCCTGATTAAGGCTCAACCAATGAGCAGAGGCATCTAGATTTCAAACCCTTCTTAAAACCTCACAGCTTCCACCTGCCAGCCACAGCGCTCACTCCATGGATACGTCTAGACTACAAGCCTCTTTCGAAAGAGGCTTTTTTGAAAGTATCTTTCGAAAAAGCCTCTTTCGGAAAAGACCGTCTAGACAACAAGAAGATTTTTTGAAAAAGCAGCTTGCTTTTTTGAAAGAGAGTCTAGATGCTCTCTTTCAAAAAAGCCCTGTTTTCATACAATAGCGCCTTTTTTTGAAAGATGGCTTTCAAAAAAAGGCATTATACCTCATAGAATGAAGTTTACCGCCGTTGACAAAACCACCGTATTCTTTAGATTTACTGTCGAGAGAACGCGGCCGTAGTCTAGTCACAGGTAAAGTTTTTTCCAACAAAAACCACTTTTTTCGAAATACCCTGTAGTCTAGACACACCCCGTGATGGGGGGGAGGGGCAGGAGACGGAAAGGAGACAGGGAAAAAAATGTGTTATCATGTGGAGCAAAATACTATCCACGTTATCCTTTCTTTTTAAATAGTCTGACTTCATAAGAATTGTATGGTTTTGCTAAAACTGTGATGAAAGAAATGAAAAAAAGAAGCAAATAGCTGACGTGCCTGCTGATAATTACACTCACTACCTATTGTACTGTAGGATAACATTAACTGGTCTCTTTATTTTATGTAGACCTTGGGTGAATTTCATTATTCAAATGTGAACTACATAGATTACTCCTGTATTTTAAAAGGGTTACAGATGCATATTTTGAATTTTCATGTAAAAGACATATGCTATTGAATTTCAAATGATCACAAGCTGCCCAAGAGGTGGTGATATAAGGCCCAATCTTGCAAGGTCCTGAGTACCCCACCGATGAGGCTACCAAGTGTTGAGGGTGCTCAGGACTACTCTGGAGATGCTCAGCACATTGGAGGAGGTGATCCTTAATGAGAGGGTGTGAGAGCGTGTTTTAAAAGTCTCTTTAAAAAATTCAGATTAATTTGCTGAAGGCGTTGATTGGATAGCAGATTTTGTATCAAGTGATTAATCTTGCTTATTGGTTGGTACATCTTCTTTACAATGTGTTCTCTTTTGTTAGCTAATAGGAATCGTTATATTAATTATATTTATTTGAGGATTGTTTTTAACACGTAACGCTCAACCTCCCATAGCTGCAGAAAAAGGGAAAATCTATTGGAAATGTTTCTAAGGGCACGTCTACACTGCATGCTTATTTCGAAATAAGCTATTCCAGAATAGTTATTCCAAAATAGTTTATTTCTAAATAGCACATCTACACTACAGGGAAGCCTCAAAATTGGTTCAGGGCAGTCTTGCCTAATGCAGACTTGCTATCTCGAGTTAGAATCCCACGAGGCACTGGGGAAGCACTATTTTGAAATAGCAGCAATGGAGCATCTACACACAGCTTATTTCGAAACAGCTATTTTGGAATAGGCATTATTCCTCGTAGAATGAGGTTTACAGATTTCGGAATAAGATGTCCATTATTTCGAAATAATTTCAAAATAATGGAATGACTGTGTAGACGCTCGCATTGTTATTTCAAAATAACACTAATTATCTTGAAATAACAGCGCAGTGTAGACTCACCCTAAATAATAAAACTCTTTCATCTAGCCTGTGGGGCAACATGGTTAGCTTCTGGTGCCTCCATGCAATAGTATAACTAATGCCTGTTCTCTTTAATAATATCTGATTTGGTTTTCCTCCACCTCCAGGACCCCATCCCAGTGCAGACAGAGTTTGCATTGCAGGGTTCTATTGCAAATGCCGTCCGATCAGAGAGTCTCAGAGAAAAGCGTAGGATGGTGGTCATGGGGGTAGATAATATTCCACTGCTGAATCCAAGCAGACTTGGAAAGTCAGTTATTGAAGACGTAGCAGTAAGCATTATCAGAAATTTACTCCAGTAAGTAAAAGCTTCTCAGTGCCTTAAGATGTTATTCCTTTACCTTATTTAATTTTTTGCTCACTGTATGTACGTCTGATTGTCATGCTGTGCATAGGAAGCACAATTTGAAGCAATTCAGATATATATTTGTGATTTTTGTTCTGGTCGAACATAAAGATCCCACTGAATTTAAATCATCCAGGGCATTTCTGTGCCAGTGCAAGATGGAGAAGACTATATGCACTACTTTTTCATATGTTTTGTCCAGTCTAGTTTTAAAAGTCTCAAGTACTGAGATTTCTGCCTCTTCTTGAGAAAGACATTTCACAACCAAAGCTATTTTACTGTCACAATGGCAATGATAGAATTTCACTAGTTCAACTAAAGTGCTGTAAAAATAGATATTAAGTGGCTATGAGTTTTTAGCTTCAGGGGCACTGTTTGAATTAAAGTGGGGTAAATGTTACATAAAAGGTAAAATTACGTGAAAAATGTATAAACATTAATGAATAAGGAGACAGTGATTCATGTGAAATGGCAAGTTCCACCTTTTCAGTAGCATGTTTGATTACATAACTGTGCTGGCAGACATCTAATTTCCAGCTATGCTAGATCATTTGAATTGCTCTTGTGCAAATTATTGCAGTGTGACGGTGCGTCGGGGATCGCCCCGATCCTGCACCCCCATAGCAGCAAGAACAGACTCTGCCATCCAGGAGAATAGAGGGTTTATTGCTTCTCCAGGATACAGCACAGCATAGATGTGAGGTAGCTACAGGAATCAGGGCCAGAATGCCTCAGACCCTTTGGAATGGGGTGCCTAGGCCCCTAAACTCCCACCCCTCTGCTTAGTCTGTTCCCTTCGTGGTTTCCCCCAGATGAAACTGACCCTTCCCCCGAGCACTCACTTCCTTTGTTTAGTCCGTGCCCTCAGCAGGTAGGAACCGGTTGGGTCACTGTCTATGTGACCTCAGACGCCTCAGCGGACCCCCCCCCCCGCTGAGCAGTGCTTACAGACACAGGCCAGTAGGGGGCACCCACAGCCCAAAAACAGCAACCAGTGAATGCCCGACCTGCCCAAACAGAGTGTACTGCCTCCCCACTACATCACATGCAATTAGACATCCATTTGTAAATTTAGCCCTAATATTAGACAGTATCTCCAAGATTAAAGTGCTCTCAGACCATGATAAAAAGAGAGAACAGGTTGCTAGGTATTTAGAAGCCACATAGCTCCTAATTTTTGTTTCAGAATCCAGCAATCCAAGAAATCTCCAGAACTGCGGCATGAGAGAGATGATCGCTCACAGTCAGTAGCAGGAGGTATGTTGTAGTGCTTTTTCTTATTGATTGGCAGAAAGAAATACATATTGTAATTGACTACACTTAATATGTGACTGTATATTTATACCTCTTAGAAGGAATAAAGTACACTCCAGCCTGCTTTTTCATGCTTGCATCATGCATGCCAGTTGGCTGGGGAGGAGGGGCGGTGCACCAGACATCCTTTGGAATATGGTGTGCAGGGAAACATACTGGATAGCCATGTATCCTAGTGCTGTCTTGAGAGATTTGGATGAATCTTGTCCTACTGCTTATGAGAAGGAAAGAGACCCTCTACATACTCTTTTGTTGTCCCCAACTTTATGTGCCAGTGTATAGTGCACAAGACTTATCCCTCTATCTTTATAGCTATGTCTACTCTGCCATTTTTTTGCGGCAGAAGATATGCAAATTACTCTCTTATTTGCATATCTTCTGACAATCCTTTTTGTGGAAGAGGTTTTGCTGCTAAAAAGCCCCGTGTAGATGGGGCCATTTGTCGGGGGGAAAAAACCCTTTTGCGCAAGATCCTGTATTCCTCAAAAAATGAGGTTCACAGGATCTTGCACAAAAGGGTTTTTTTCTGACAAATGGCCCCATCTACACGGGGCTTTTTAGCAGCAAAAGCTCTTTCGCAAAAAGGATCGGCAGAAGATATGCAAATGAGAGTGCAATTTGCATATCTTCTGTTGCAAGAAAAGGCAGTGTAGACGTAGCCTATGTGAGTGCCTGTATATTCCCATCAGGAGAAACCAATGATACTATCTCTTTCTTTGTTGGTTTTGTTTTAAATGAAGGATTATGTTGATTTAGGTAAAATATATGTGGCAGTTCTCCATGTAATTCCATTGGGATTTTGAAAGTGGCAGTCCCGCCTATAACTCCCACTGAGGTTAATAGGAGTTTTAGAGCTAAACCCCATGCAGCACTTCGAAAATGTATCCCTAATGGAGATCCAGTGATCAAGTAAGCCCTCTTTCCCATCCTTGCCTTGATCCTAGGCCTGATAGAATATGAGCTTTCTCAGAATGACCTCCATTTGACATGGAGAGTAGGGAGGTTAAGGACTAGTCGAGTCGACTAGTCAATTCCCCCGCCCCGGGGCTGCCTCTGTCAGATAGAGGCAGCAAAGGTGGGGGAGAAAGAGAGGGTACAGTAAAGTCTCGATTAGCCGATCTAACTGGGACCGGAGGATGGTCGGATAACTGGAAATGTCGAATAATACGGACAGTGCTGGCTCGTGGCAGGGCGGGGGCCCGGTGCACTCTGGCCAAGGGGTGGGAGCAGAGCAGCAATGGCAGCGGTGGCGGCTGAGGCGGGGGGCCTCCCAGGTGGGCTCTGCTCTTTGTCTCAGTGGCGGATTGGCCCGCGCGCTGCCCCCTCCCCGGCAGATTCCAGATGCTGCATCCTTGTGAGGGTCCGCGTCCTCCCCCTTCCTCTTCCTCCCTCCTCCCCCGGGCTGCCCAGACATGCCCAAGGCCCTGGCGCTCCTGCCTCTCCTCAGCCCAGTGGTGGCAGCGGCCCCTCCCTTCGCCACACGCACCCCTCCCCTTCCCTTCCTGTCTCAGCCCGGAGGGGGGGTCCCAGGGCCGGCTCAAGCCATTCCTGCGCCCCAGGCAGCGGGCGTGTGACGCATGCGTGGCTCCGCCTCCGGGCGCACGACGCATGCACTGCCCCACCCCACGACGCACTGCACACCTTACAGCTGCAATCGGGCGCACAGCACCTGATTGCAGCTTTAAGGGGTGCCACGTGGCCCCCGGTCCCGGGAGCGCAGCGCCTCATGGCAGCTCTAAGGAGCACCATGCAGACAGGTGCACAGTGCCCCTTACAGCTGCCATCAAGCGCCCCCCATAGGTTGGTGCCCCGGGCAGCTGCCCGGCTAGCTCCCCCCTTAATCTGGCCCTGGGTGGGCCCCCGGACTCCTGCCTTGCTCCAGCTGGGAGCCGGGCTCTTTCTACAGGGGGGTGGCTCCCTCCCTTCCCCCCCGCAACCCGCAAAGTTTTGGGAGGGAGAAGCGGGTCCGGGCCCACTCCTAAAAGCAGAGCCTCTAATGCGGCAGGACAACCAGGATCGGGCCCCGAGCGGGGCAAGGGCCCAGCACACCTGAGCGCTGGGTGAACCCGCAGCGCGGGCGTGAGCTGCCCCAGACGTGGGGGGGGGGGTAAGGTGGCAGAGCCCACGTTGCATGTGCCGGGCTGAGAGGAGCCCCCGCAGACCTGCCAACCAGAGCTCCTGCCTAGCCGTGGAAAAAGGGAAAGCAAGGCCATTGTGGTGTGAAGAATCCCTGGAGCCCCTTGCTGTCACGTGATGGGCAGCACCATCAGATAAAATGGAATGTCGGATAAATGAAGGTCGGAAAATCAAGACTCTACTGTACTTCAAAGCGGTGTGGTGGCATTTCCAAAGGGCAGTGCCGCACAGAGCCCGGGGTCAGCTGGGGACTCCCCAGCATATCCCTGGCTCCAGCACAGCATTTCAAAGTGTGCCGAGCCGAGGGTCAGCTGGGGAGTTTCCAGCTGACCCCGGGCTCCGCGCAGCATTTCAAAGCAGCCAGCACAGCATGGAGCCTGGGGTCAGCGGGGGACTCTGAGTCCCCCACTGACTCCAGGCTCCATGAGGGCGCTTCCACTTTGAAATGCACAAGAGCTCCCACTGGGGACTCTTGTACATTACAAAGCTGGTGTGCTGCATGCAGCCCAGCGCCAGCAGGAAGTCCCTCTCAACAAAGGGCCTTCCCGCTAACCCCGGGCTGCACACAGAGTTCCGCATTCCTCCTTTGAAATGTACAAAAATCCCAGCAGAAGTGCCTATTGACTAGTCGACTGGTTGATGGAAATTCCATCAACTACTCGACTAGTAAATTACTTGTTAGCTAACATCCCTAATAGAGAATCCATTCTGGCCTATCCATACTGGCACATTTCTGAACCTCCCCTAAGCAGACACTGCCATTGGTGTCAAACGCATGGTGGTTTTATGAGGACAAACATTCACCAGAGGTTGAATTGAGGCCATAAAACCCATTTCTCTTAATACTTCAAGTTGGACTTGAACTCTGGTGAGAAAAGTGAAAGCTGAGAGCTACAGCTGGAAAAGAACCCAACCTCTCATGAAAGAAGCTTCTAATTAGGCAGAGACAAATTGATTTGGATGAGATAAAAATCTGTTCATATTTTCATCCAAACCTTTCCAAGGTTCAGACACTGTTTGTGTAATATCTCTGCATGTTTTCCACTTGCTTTTTTTCCTAATTTAGTTCAGGATCTGAAGTGGAAATACCAAAATTCAGTGAAACAGACTTGTGTCCAGATTGTGCCCTTGTCTTCAATGGAGCTGCAAAGAAATAAGGTCCTTACGCTGTTTCTCACCTTTATCAGATATAACTTGGGTCTGCATCTGGTGTAGAAAGCATTTCCTAGGTTCTAGAATCTCTGTCCATGAGCATATAGGCAGCCTGGAGGGAAGCCAGGAGTGGCAGATGCACAAACCTCTTCCTTGTCCAAAAATGTTGCAGGGAACCCTTGCCGGGACAGCATACCTACAAACTACATAAGATTAGCCACCTAGACTTCTGGGTGCTGATTCAAATTTACAAACATCTTTCTGTTTTCTCTTTGCTTGGTTTAGTTAATGTTAGGAGTACTCAGCATGGAAATGAAAACATATGCTGTATAATAATATAGAAATTACTTCACGTTAGACCTATAGAATCTGCTTCCTCTTTTCTTATAAGGGATTTATCAACCAGTTTATCAACCAATTTATCAAACAACTTATCAGGCTCCAACAGCACAGAGAGGTTCTGTTTCAAATGTACATGCCGAAAGTCCCCAGAACTCTGTTCCTTATGTCAATGTGTATGGAGGACCCAAGAAGTCTTTCTCTGCAAACAAAAAGCTTTCAATGGTGAGGTGAGGACTATGGAAAGAAACTCCAGCATCGTGTGCATATGTTTGTATTTACTTCCTTCTGCTTATTTAACACTAGACTTTGCATCCTCCTACACATTCTCTCTGCTTGGTGTGAATTTTTTCTTAAGTGGTGCCTCCAATCTGGGTGAGCTATGCTGTATATTTGTGCCTTATCAACTCGCTCTCATTTCAAATCTCATCTGAAAACTCACCTCAACTCTACATATTAATTTCTCTCTCCCTCTCCCATTTTAGTTAATACAGAGTGTTTTGGGATGCAGGTTGATGCTATACAAAGATGTGTGTATGTAATATAAAAACACTAAAGTGTTTCCAAATATATCAATATGTGTGTATATTATTGATAGCTAGCACAGGTATCATTGTTTTCAAATATGGGTACGTAAACTGTATGTCTGATTTTGGAAACTCAGCTTGGCTCTGAGACACATTAAACAGGCATTTATGTGACTAGGTGCTAATCAGTATGCAATGTAATTGTAGTTATATCAATAATAGGATATTAGAGAGAGAAGGAGGATGAGGTAATATCTTGTATTGGCTCATTTGTTCTAAAAGAAGATCAGGAAAGGGAGGATCTGGAGTGCCCACAGGGAACAAAATCCTGAGACCTTCTCTATCTGACGATAATTTTCATGTTAAATAAATAAGGGGGCATGAAAATCTTCCCAGTTTGCTTTAAATTTGATACCGCTCATATGACCATATTATCATAAACAACGGCCTAGAGGGGGAAGAGAGACTTATATATTAAATGTCTGAATTATTTTGAATAAAATAGAAAATCTTTGCCTCTTCAGCATACAAAAATGCTCCAGACCAACTCGAATTGACAAGAAATTCCACGTATTTGGAGAGAGGCCTAAACAATCTGAGTAAGTTTGCTCTGAATTTCCTTAAGTATTGATCCAATACATTATTTAATTACTATTTTGGTAAAAATAGATTATTATACACTTTGAATGTCAAAGAAATAAATGTGAAGTGTTAAGTATCGGGTGGCTGTTTACATCATTTGATGCTTTGCACAAAAAGGGATGGGAGACGAAAGGAGAACGGGTAGAAACCCTGTCAAAAATCATCATGATACCCACAGCACAAAAATTTATCTGATTTTGCCTTTTTTGTTTTACTATATCTATATTTTCTGCATGAATTTTTGTGTATGCATATTACTCTGGTCTTTACTTGCTTTGAAGAGAGATGGGTTCATCTTAGGCATTATTACAACAAATTGTATAAATATGATATTTACAGTGTATATATGATTATATTAATATATTTACATCTCATATTCAATAAGATAAAATGCTTTTAAAAGTCCTAGTGTAAGAACTTTTTGGATTGTCACTGCATTTTGGTTTCAGTCATTTTAAGGGGATTATCAACTGCATTCTCTGGGAGGGTAACGATACCTTGCTGTATCTTGCTGAGGTAAGAAAATTTTATTTTCTGCAGTCAATTTCTACTATTGCAGATTTGCTCCAGTACAGGTTGAACTTCTCTAATATAGACTTCCCTCATCCGGCAACATTCCAAGTCCAGCAAACAGGAATGATACATGCATAAAAATAGAAAAATGCTATTCAGTAGATTACAGCTTTTCAGTTATGCATATTCACAAGCATATTTTAATAAAGCATAGTAATAGCTCTGTGACACCCCTGATATCTGGGAATGAATCTGCACTGAATTCTCAGCAACATTCCCTCTGATAAGGCACACGTGGGAGAGGATAAAGGTGGCACAGAATGAAGGGGAGGTTGAAAGCCAATGACTGTTTTGGGTGCTGTAGATTAGATTGGATGGGTTTGTCAAGTCCTTTTCTTTATCACATCTTTACCTTCCAGAGGAATTTTACCGAAAGGATAAGCATCAAATCACAAGGCCTGAATATCTGCAAGAAACATTTGAACATTGTGCAGAAGTGTTTGGGCAGAAGCTCCTGTCTTATCAGAGCCAGACAGATGATTACCGTAATTCCTGCCTACTAGGTAAAATCCTAAGGCCTAATACTTTGTCATATGTACCAGCTGGAACTGAAAGCTGAAATGATTATAAGCCTAGAGTTTTCTTAATTCAGTCGTAAGTCAATGCAAATGGAAGAAGGCAGCCATCCTGAGGGAGCTGGGGGGGTCTGGGGCAAGCCCCCCCTCCCTTGTTGCAGGCCCCCTCTGTCCCCACTCCATTCCCATCCCAAGCCCCATCCTTGCTCCACCCCTGCTCACCCTCTTTGCCCCCTCCCATGAGAATTATAGCCTGGGAGATTATGGGGGTCTGGCATGGTGGCAGCAGGGCTCTGGGAAGCCAAGCCACAGGACTGTGGCGAGGTGCATCAGACCAGGCTGCCCAGCTGCTCTGGCGCCTGCCACCATGGTGAGTGAAGTGGGGGGACAATCCCTGCTGCTGCTGCTGCACCAGGCACCTTGGTAATCCCCCAGGTCCCTCCCATCCATAGGATGGTTGGGGCAGCCGCCACAGGGCCCCCAAAAGATCAGGGCCTGGGACAGCTGCCCTGAACCATCCTATGGATGGGACAGCTCTGGAAGAAGGAACAAGGGCAAGCTTTGTATGGATTTAAGGTCCTGTTATCATTGACAAGGCTGGAAAGTTTTAAAGCCTAGTTATATTTCCATTTCAGTGAGTGGCAATGCTCTCCTTAACTTCTGTGGGACCAGAGTTGGGCCAAATACCTCTAACTAGAGTGAGAAAGACCATTGCAAAGATAGTTGACAGACCTGTACCAATGCGTCAGGACCAGTGTGTGTCTCCAACCACTGGTCCTGGGCCAGTGGACACAAAGGTGGGACGTGTGTGGGAAAAAAATATCCCTGTGAAAGGAAATTCCAGTCACTTTAGGTACTTATACTAGACTTTTTGTTTGGTTGGTTTCTGGTTCCTTAAAGTCAGTGTCTTTTATATATGCAAACCATCCTGTGGCGGCCTTTTCCAACAGAGTTCTGGGATCAGCTGAAGTTGTTTGAAGAACAGCTCCCTCATGTCTCCCTTCTGGTTATCGACAGCCTTCTCCAAGAGCACGAGCAGCAGCTCAGACACTCCACTGATCAGATCTGGCAGCTCTCCAGAGCACAGCTGAAAGAATGGGACAGTGCAAAGGTGTGGTTTATGGGCATGCTGGAATGTCTTCAGCATAAGATACCAGCTGCGAGACTGAACATGTTATTGGCAGTTATATTACACTCATTTGCTTGCTTACACCACTAGTTCCAGTCTGATAGCTAGTTTCAGGGGTTTGAAACCATGTTATGATTTTGTTTGTCTTTCCAGTATTTTTACTTTTATTTTCTGTTCTTTAAGTGCTCTGTGTTAACCGGAGTGGTGATCCTCAATTGACACTAGTAAGCTGGTGTGTGTATTTCTCTTTTGGGAGGAGACAATCTGGAAATTCAGTGAGTATTCAGTGGGCACTCCAGAGGGATACTTGAAGGACTCTGGTGTTATGTGCCTGTCACTGACCTGTACAGAGAGAGCAAGGCCTCTGAAGGCCCGGAGGACAGTGCTAGTGCCGGCAGCGGCCGGTGGAGCCAAGGACCTGATCGACAGACAAGACTTCCTCTTGCTAAGGGCAGGTGATAACAAGGTGCCTAACAACCCAGGGAACCCCAGGGGACCCCAGGAAGCATTGCAGCATCACTAATGTCTCAGGGTTCTCGGGTAGAGCCTACTTGCTCCCCTCACCCTCTGACAGGTCTCTGTCCCCCTGCTGATCTACCTGGTGATTCTCTCTATGTTGCTGTTCTTTATAAGGGAGTCAGCTGATCCCTGCTCAGGTGTATCTCCTTAGTAACTCCGGTTAGCTGGCCCAAGGCATTTAGCCATTAAAGAGCATGTCACCCTGTTACATCTGATACATAAAAGTTGTGTTTCTACTTATCCATCTTTCTCTTTAGAACCCAGTCACACATTCCCTGCAAAAAATGCTAGTGATGTCTTTGTTTGATTGAAGGCCAAGAACAAGAAAAAACTGCATCCAGCTCTGGGGCACCCAGACAACTTACCCCTGCTGGAGGTTTTGTGCCAGGAGGAGTTAAAAAGACAAAAAGACCAAGCTGATAGGATACTCCTGAATACCCAGAAACTGCAGGTATGAGTGACACACTGAACTGTGGTTTGTTAGAACCTGTGTGATTTCTTGCTTGAGATCAGCGGTTGGAGTTTAGGTGCATTTTACCTCCATTGTTAAAAGTGAGCTGGAAAACTTTTCTTAATTGTAGGGAGCCCCCATCAAAGACAATATCTTTTGACTCTTCATTCTGTGCTGTCATCATGAGACCCTATGATCTTCATAAGAGTGCATGGATACAGATTTATAGTTAATCTGTTATTCCCATAGGCTACGTCTACACTACGAGTTTTTTTGGTAAAAAAATATGCTAACGAAGGATTCCTTTGCATGAATCGTGATCTCATTTGCATATTTTCTGTTGATCCATTTTTGCACTGGGGTTTTTGAGCAAAAACAAGCAGTGTGGACGTTTTCTTCTTGCACAAAAAAAACCTTTTTCTTCAAGATCCTTATGCCCCAAAAAAGGAGGTTTACCACACTGGTAACCCACCCTCCAGGACCTGCCTCTGCTACCCAGACTTGCGCTCTTTCCATCTCAAAGCATACTGGCTCCGTAGCTGAACCCCTCACACCTCCTTCATCTCACATTTGTGGCGAAATGGAAGCGCTTCTTCTGTTGGGACCTCCAATGTAACCTGAAACAGGTGCTGGAGTATCTGGTCTCCTTGAAACATCAGGGATTGGCTACCTCCCTGTTGAAGGTTCACTGGGCAGCTATTTTGGCCTTTCACCCAGGTGAGGCTGGTTGCTTTGTTTTCGTGAGCCCCTGGTTGGGCACTTTTTCGAGGATATGGATAGGCTCCACCCATCAGCGCAGGCACCCAGTCCCTGCTTGGGATCTGAACCTGGTCCTCTCAGCGCTCACAGGTCTCCCATCCTCCACCCCTTTGATCCTTTAGCAATATATTCATCACTTTACCTTTCATGGAAGGTTGCCATCATCTCCGCTAGATGGGCGTCGGAACTCTGCACCCTCATGTCAGAACCTCAAAATGCTGTCTTCCATGGACACATGGTTCAGCATCGCCCTCACCCGGCTTCTCTCCCCAAAAGTGGTCTCTAAATTCGATATAGGTCAGGACATTTTCCTTAGAAACCTCACCAGAGCTCTTAAGAACAGCCATACTGGGTCAGACCAAAGGTCCATCTCGCCCAGTATCCTGTCTTCTGACAATGGCCATTGCTAGCTGCCCCCAGAGGAAATGAACAGAACAGGTAATCATCAAGCAATTCCACCCATCACCCATTCCCAGCCTCTGACAAACAGGGTAGGGGCACCATTCCTACCCACCTTGGCTAATAGCCATTAATGGACCTAAGCTTCATGTATTTATCTAGTTCTTTTTTTGAACCTTGTTAAAGTCCTGGGCTTCAAGACATCCTCTCGCAAGGAGTTCCACAGGTTTATTGTGCGTTGCATGAAGAAAAACTTCCTTTTGTTTGTTTTATTAATTTCATTTGATGATCCCTAGTTCCTGTGCTATGGGAACAAGAAAATAATTTTTCCTTATTCACTTTTCCTTATTCACTTTTTCCATTCCAGTCATAATTTTATAGACCTCTATCATATCCCCCCTTAGTCTCCTCTTTTTTAAACTGAAAAGGCCCAGTCTTTTTAATCTCTCTTCATAGGGCGCCTATTCCAAACCCCTCATCATTTTTGTTGCCCTTTTCTGAAATTTTTCCACCTTTTTTGAGATGAGGCGACCACATCTGTACACAGTATTCAACATGTGGGCGTACCATGGATTTATACAAAGGCAATAAGATGTTCTTTGTCTTATTCTCTATCCTATCTTTAATTATTCCTAACATTGTTTTTTGACTGCCGCTGCACATTGAGTGGATGTTTTTCGAGAAGTATCCACAATGACTCCAATATCGGAAGAAGTGGGCTGTGCCCACAAAAGCTCATGATACCATCTAATTTTGCCACCTCACTGTTTATCCCTTTCTCCAGATCATTTATGAATATTTTGAATAGGATTGCTCCCAGTACAGACCCCTGCGGAACACCACTAGTTACCTCTCTCCTTTCTGAAAACTGACCATTTATTTACCCTTTCTTTCCTATCTTTTAACCTTTTAATAGTCCATGAGAGGACCTTCTCTCTGATCCCATGAAAACGTACTTTATTTAAGAGCCTTTGGTGAGGGACTTTGTCAAAGGCTTTCTCGACATTTAAGTACATTATATCCACTGGATCCCCTTTGTCCACATGCTTGTTGACATCCTCAAAGAACTCTAGCAGATTAGTAAGGCATGATTTCCCTTTACAGAAACCATGCTGACTTTATCCCAACAGTTTATGTTAATCTATGTGTCTGTCAATTCTATTATTTACTATAGTTTCAACTAATTTGCTCAGTACTGATGTTAGACTTACAGGCTGTAATTGCCAGAATCACCTCTAGAGCCCTTTTTAAATATTGGCATCACATTAGCAATCTTCTAGTCATTTGGTACACACAGTGATTTAAAAGATGGGTTAGAAACCATAGTCAGTTCTGCAATTTCACATTTGAGTTCTCTGAGAACTCTCGGGTGAATGCCAATGAGAGAACAGAGACTGCACTCCCTGGATGTCAGGCGAGCTCTCGCATTCTACATCGACAGGATTAAACCTTTTTGTAAATCCTCCCAGCTGTTCGTAGCGGTGGCAGACCACGTGCAGGAGCTACCCGATTCATCGCAGCACATCTCCTCCTGGATCACGGTGTGCGTCTGCATGTGTTATGACCCTGCTAAGGGTTCCCTACTTCTCTCATGGCGCACTCCATGTGGGTGCAGGCCTCTTTGGCTGCTTTTCTGGCCCATGTTCCTCCAGGAAATCTGCAGGGCTGCAACATGGTCCTTGGTCCACACCTTTACTTTGCACTATGCTATTGAACATACGTCCAGACGTGATGGAGCTTTTGGCGCCACAGTACTTAAGTCAGCTACTCATTGACTCTGACCCCTCCTCCTGGGAAAGGCTTATGAATCACCTCAACTGGAGTACACATGAGCAAGCATTGGAAGAAGGAAAAACAGCAAGAAAGAAGAGCGGTGCTCAGGTAGGCAGGGTCATATATAGTGCACCACACATGCACCACTCTAGGGGGCTCAACAGTCAACCAAACAGGGAGCACCTAGGGTAAAACTTTCCGCAGGCATAGGCACGACGCAGGCACACCTCAGTTGGAAGCACATGGTGAGCAGCACATGGTGAAGCACAACAGTTACAATGTTGAGTAACCATTTTTTATTTCAGTATCCTCCATTGCATCTTCTGAGTACATGGACAAAAACTTGCAAGCTCATCAAATTAGAAATGGGCCAAAATCCACATTTTAAGGTGTCCATCGCCATGACAGCGAGGGCACCAAAACATCATTTTAGAAGTAACTAACAGTCCTGCCTCCCTGTCAATTTTCATTTCAGCTGCTCATGTGTAGGGCTTTCAATCTAGATGGTTTTCTTGAGTACAATTTAAGGTGGTACTGTCCCTGTAACTCAAAGCATCATCTCTCAAGATTTTAAAAAACAACATTCTTGGCACTATCCCCATGGCATGATGATGACTGGCCTTGCTCAGAGCAGGTCTCCAAATGGCATGATCGCCTATGTGCCACTGGGAGCAATTTGGCGTGTCCGTGCTTGGTGTGTTGTTGGCTCATTAGAGGCACCAAGTGGTTAGGAGGCAGATATTTCTAGAGCAGACCAGGCCTGAGACATATGACACATTCATTCAAAATCAGGAGAGCAGATCATGGTTCGGTTATATGAGTGCTTGGGAGGAAAGGAGACGGAAGTGTCGCACCACAGCACCATATGGGCCAGCTTCCGACCTATGGCTTGACGGAGCACAAAGTGAGCAAACTAGCTACCACAGCTGCCGGCACATAAAGTCTGCAAGGAGCATGCTCAGCAAACAGGTGTTTATTCAAATCCCCAGGTGATAGAGAATGTCTCTTTTCAGAGCAGCAGTAAAGCACACCTTGGAGAATGCCCTCGCCCTCCAGCCTGTCTCGATATGTGTTGCCTTCCAAAGAAAGGCTGGCTCTAGGCCATAGGTATGGCAAAAGTTACTGTATGCAAGCAGCTTACTCCTGACTGGGATTACACGGACCGGGGGAGAGTTTCTGTGAGCGAGGATTGGACTGCGTCAGAGCATGTCAGGATTCTCATAGGCTTGCAAACTGCCCATCTCATTACTATTCATATCGATAGGGATATAAAATAAGAGGCTTTGGTGCCTGCTGCCCTCTATAGTGTAACCCTTCTGCGGGGTAGGCCTGGCAGTAACCAGGGCTGGGTTCAATATCTTGGGGTCCATCTCACATAGAACCAGCTCAAGCCCCCACCCAGTAATCTGGGAAATTCACGCACCCCTGGGTGCCTCTGAGAGGCAATGCTTCCCCACTCGCAAGCACTGAGTCTGAGTGTAGGAAAGAAACATTTAATGAAACAGAGAGAGAAGTCATACAGCATTAACTTGGGGAAAACACCACAAACAGAGTTCATAACCCAAACATGAGCCAAGCTCTCCCCCTCCCCCCCCCCCAGCCAAGAATCGCCCAAAGTCCAAAGAGTCCAACACCCCAAAAGTCTCTGTCCCTGGTCCGGGCCACCCAGAGTCCCAAAGTTCACCCGCAGGGTTTCACCTCCCAACCTGGATAGAAATGGGGGTGGGGAGATAGGTAGGGGGCACCTTATACAAAACTCCGCCACACTTCACCAGCTTCTCGTCCCACGCCGCTGGGTGCCTGCCGCCACTCCTCATCTGCTGCCACCACTGCTCCACGCCATGCCCCTGGTCGCCGCTCCTCCCACCACTCCTCATCCGCTGCCACCGCTGCTCCTCACCTGCCACCGCGCCACTGGTTGCCACCACTTCACTGGCTGCAATAGGCCTGGCTCTCAGCCAAACCAGTGATTTCAGCTCTTTAGCCACTAGCTGGACTGGCAAATGAATCCAGCTTTCACTGGACTAGCAAAAGGAAAGTCTCTTCAGGGAGCCTGCTTTAGGTCTGTCCTTAAAACAAAGGGGGAAAGGTGTAGGCTGGGCTAGTCTTAGAGCTCACACCTGGCAGGTGTGAAGCAGGTTGACTCAAGCCCTTTAACACTTCCCCCCAGCTCAGTTCACTCAACTCTGGAAGGGGGGAGGCTTGTTTTTCTGAGACCTCTTACCATGATGGTGGTGTCGCTCCTGCAAGCACTGGTGGCATGTTTTACAGTTCCCACATTTAGGGGTAGCATGATTAGTGACCCCCACAACAGTCCCAAATTATATACAATTCTCCACATTCCATTCCAACACTGACCTTCCATCAGCCCTGGCTGAATGGGATTTACATAGCCACACCTCAGATTCTCTCCTGAGCTGTATTTACTTAACAGTTAATTACCTTGCAGAGCTAAACAATTGTAGTGGGCACACCCACCCTTCCTTTTAGC
The DNA here is from genome assembly GCA_032595735.1 of Pelochelys cantorii. NCBI lineage: Eukaryota > Metazoa > Chordata > Testudines > Trionychidae > Pelochelys > Pelochelys cantorii. Next base: position 11,402,804 of record CM064347.1, read on the forward strand.
TGGCTGATAGCAAGCAGCAGTTCAGCCCCTGCTTACAATAGAGAGCTCCCAGCTTCTTCAGACTGCTCCAATCAACAGCTGTCAGCAACAAGATCCCCAGTTCCTTCTTCTTCACACTCAGTCCTTTGGGAGTAATTGGGTACACGATGAACAAGGACCAAGGTACCCGTAAATTTTGCTTTAAGGCATTCTATGAGCTGTGTCATGTCTAATCTTGTTTGGCTTTTGAAAGAATACAGCAGGTGTGGAGTTTGTAGGGGGACAATGTGGAGAAAGAACTTTAAAGTGGCAGATATTAAATACACAAAACAAACCATAATAATAAGAGAAGTTATTTATTAGTTCCCTAAATAGAAGAACTAGAGGACACCAAATGAAATTAATGGGTAGCAGGTTTAAAACTAATAAAAGAAAGTTCTTCTTCACACAGCATGTAGTCAGCCTGTGGAACTCCTTGCCAGAGGAGGCTGTGAAGGCTAGGACTATAATAGAGTTTAAAGAGAAGCTAGATAATTTCATGGAGGTTAGGTCCATAAAAGGCTATTAGCCAGGGGATAAAATGATGTCCTTGGCCTCTGTTTGTCAGAGGCTGGAGAGGGATGGTAGGAGACAAATTGCTTGATCATTGTCTTCGGTTCACCCTCTCTGGGGCACCTGGTGCTGGCCACTGTCGGCAGACAGGATACTGGGCTAGATGGACCTTTGGTCTGACCCAGTACGGCCATTCTTATGTTCTTATGTAGCCAATGTACTATTAACTTAGATCCATTTCCTGCTCTTGGCTATGCCGAGATAGATCTGGATTAATTCTACTGGCTCTCATAGGTCTGATTTATGCTGGGATAGTATATACCAGAACAATATTTGTCCCATTTTCTTGCAGAAATTGAATCAACTTCATATCTGAGTCTAGAGAAGAGGGAAGTCTTAGGCACACATGCATTTTTAAAGATTCCCTTCCCTTTTCTTTCTCTGTATCCCTTTCTTAATTTTCTTTCTCCTCTTTTCTTTCTTCTCCACATATTTCCCTTGCTCTCAACCACTTTCCTTATTTGTTCACAAAGGAATGGAAGCAGTAAATGCTTTTGATATGTAGTGTATACATATATTGTAGACTGAGAGTTATTTTTGTCCTTCGTCATGGGGCCAAATTCTTCTCATTTTCAGTAATGGAATAATTAGCAGAGAGTAGAAAACAGCCCCCGCATATTGGCCCCAGTAAAATCACACCAATGTAATGGGAGAGAATTTGTTCCTGTGCATTTTACCTGTATGCATTTATGTATATAATGAATATAGGACTCAATCCTGACCCACTAAAGACAATGGAAGTTCAGTCAATGCAGGATGGGGCCCATACTTTTTTATCTATTTGGGGAATATGGAAGATTATCCATAAGCAGATGATATAAAACACGGCACTGGCTTTCTATCAGATGTAAAAAAAAACCCCAGTTTTATTTTGCTCTCCCCAATGTCTAAGTTGATTTTGTATTTTTACAAATAATGTTCAGGGAAAAACTCAAACACACAAAAATCCAAGGCTCTTAGTTGGATTTTCAGCCTTCCTTGCATTCATCTAGCACATAGCAGAAACTCACCGTTTGTGAGTGTAACTATATGGCATTCAGAGCCTAAAACCCTGACTTGATTGTGCAATTCATTATGTTGCCCTGGTGAACTCAGTGGAGCTTTTTCCATTAGGACTACTTGCATAAGAGTTTCTAGACCTTCTTGTGATGTAGTGCTGGTACCTTGCTGGTTGCTATGCTGGGCAGTAGGCTGTGGGTGACCTCCGCTGACAGCTGTTTGTAGCACGGCCCAGAAGGACAGGGGATGAGTCATTATGCAAGGGGCTCCCAACCTGTCCAACCAGTTGGCTCTCAGGGAGAGAGACAGAGGAAGGAGGGTGAGGCCAGCCCCTGGCTGGGGGGCAGGGCTGGAAGGGCCATTTTAGTTTCTGTCTGGAATCTTGGAGGAAGCAGCCTAAGCAAGGGGCTGGGATTTTAGGGGCCCAGTCTCCTCCATCTCAAGGGGGGCTGAGGCATCCTAGGCCTGCCCTGTAACAAGATTACAACTATGCTGTGCTGTATCCTGGAGAAGCAATAAACCCCCTCTATTCTACCGGCTGGTGAAGTCTGTTCGGGCCATTACGCGGGTGCATGAGGCAGGGGAACCCCGACGTGCCGTCACACTTCTACATCTCCCTTTCTTTCCTCTGTAGACTACAGATTTCATGACCCTTTCTTCATTAACCAACATGTTTTCCTGAAACTGGGTTCATTCTGGAAAAAAGCGTCTTATGAAAAAGAACAATTCCTGTTGAAGAATTAGCCTCTGACACTTAAAAACATTTCCATCTCCTGATTCTTGATAATTTATGTGATCCAGCTATGTATGGTCCAAAATCTTTTAAAGATAGAATTCTCTCTCTCTGTCTCTCTCCATGTTTCAGCTTTTAAAGCACTTATTTAATTGATTAAAAGATCAGGGCATTATCCCAATGTATCTGTTGTGTTAGACGGCTTAAAAATGTGGTGGAATTGGCTAAGTAGCAGTTCTGCAGTAAAGGACCTGGGGATTACAGTGGATGAGAAGCTGGATATGAGTCAACAGTGTGCCCTTGTAGTCAAGAAGGCTAATGGCATATTCGGTTGCATTAGGAGGAGCATTGCCAGAAGATCTAGAGAAGTGATTATTCCCCGTGTTTAGGAAAAACTATTTCCTTAGGAGGGTGGGGAAGCACTGGGATGGGTTACCTAGGGAGGTGGTGGAATCTCCGTTCCTAGAGGTTTTTAAGTCTCGGCTTGATAAAGCCCTGGCTGGGTTGATTTAATTGGGATTGGTCCTGCCTTGGGCAGGCGGCGGGACTTGATGACCTCCTGAGGTCTCTTCCAGCTCTGTGATTCTATGATTCTAGCTGGTGATTGCTTCCATGGCTGTTGCTGAAAGAGCAATGGATTAAGATTTATTTTGCCTCCTGGAGAGCTCTGGGCAGGGCAGCATTTTCTAGGGACACGTATGTGACAGCTATAGAAAGAGCTGCCAGTGACGTGGCTGAGCAGATTTGAGTTGCAAATCAGGGCTAGTCAAAGAAGGGTATTTCCTAGTAGTTGATCCCTTCCTTTGTGGGATAAAATCCACAGGCAACTTTGGTGGATTTACTCCTGTCCAAAGAATGCTGCTCATTTAACCAGCATGGGTTGACAATGAGCGCTAAGTCCCTTTAATTTTTGAGAAGTTCCATTATCCATTGGCTTGTAGAGAGAGACCTTGGATCTGCTGTGTTAATATCTAAGAAGTAAATGGTCCAGGAGAGGCGAAAGTGTTAACACAACCCTGCCACTATACAAACACTGAACAGTTGAACATTGCTCAGTGATTTTGATTACAGAGCTCTTGGCCAGCTTAGCCCTATGACAACCAATGCTACTGAAATGATCTTTTACTAAAAGATTTACTCGGCGTTGCTTGGATCCTTCAGGGTAGGGGGCTGTGGGTGTGGGGAATGCAGGAGTCAGGAGGGGGCTCAGGGTGGGGGGTGGTAGGTGAGCAGGATGGGGGTGTGCAGGACTTAGGATGGGTGGGAGGGCTCAGGGCAGGGGGCTGGGCGGGCTTACTGGGGCTGCCCATGGCAGCAGGGGTGGTGCTGCTCCAATGGCAGCTCCTGCCAGGGGGGTGGGGCTGCACTGGCCTCAAGGCACTTCCTGGGGACGAGCTGCCCAGCCCCCCCATCCTGGTGGCCACTTCTACTTGTGGAGGGGGTGGGGGCTGCCTGCCCCCTTCAGCTGGCAGCTCCATGTGCAGGGGGGTTGGGGGCTGGAATGGCTGGATCCCCCCAGTGGTGGCTCCTCCCAGGCGAGGAGGGCCTGGAATGGCCTCTAGGTTGTTGGGGGGGTGTCCATGGACTGGCCTCAGCCTCCTGCCTGTCTGGGGGGGCAGAGATCTGCAGGCCAGCCCTGGCCTCCTGCCTGTCCTATCAGCCCCCTCCCTTTCCATGCGCTGAGAAAACACACTGATTCCTGGCACAACCCTACCCTACCTTCCTTTAAATTAGGATACAAAGAAGCTGCCTACCAAATTTGGGGGAGGGGCGGTCCTAGCTCTTTCCATTTAGGAGGAATTCTTGAACAAACAGACTCACGGACAGGCAGACGCATAAACTCTCTAAAACCTATACAGTAAGAAAATCAATTGAAGCATTGAATATATTTGTGTTACTTAAGGCTTTCATTTAACAGATATTTCCTCTCTTTCCTTTGAGCTATTGGTGGAGTTTTTATAAGGAAAACCTTCTCTTTGATATTAGGTGATATTAATGATCATAATAACTGTCATTTTGGGGGGGGGGAGAAAGATAGGTTAGGTGAGGCTAGAGCTGCTGTTACTGTTAATATCTGAGCCAGTCTCTTTAAACACAAAACAAGACAACACAAACAAAAGGGGAGAGAAAGAATAGCAAAAATAGAAAAGGGAGCTGTTATCTCCGGGTTGGCTTTCACTTGCCGCCTCTCTGCCAGGAGAATATTGGCACAGTTTATGATCTTATTCGCTACTCTGAGACCTGTCAGACTTACATCATCCATCTATTTAGGTCAGTTTTGCTCAACCTGGGGTACACATACCCCGGGAGCTGTGCAGCAGTCTTCTGGGGGGACAGCAACTCACTTAGGTATTTGCCTCGTTTTACAACAGGCTACATAAAAAGCCCTAGCAAAGCGAAAGTAAAATTTTATTCAAACTCTGACTTGTTTATACTGCTCCATGTACCGTACACTGAAAAGTATAATATTTTCAACTTATTTTACACTTATATGGAAAATGAGACCGTAAGCAATTTTTTGGCGACAGTGCACTGGGACACATATGTCTGATTCTGTAAGCCAGTAGTTTTTAAGTCAGGAAAAACTAGAGGGTACACAAGACAAATCAGATTTAAAGGGATTCAGTGGTCTGGAAAGCTTGAGAGCCATGAGTTTAAGTCATTGCTTTTAACAGCCTTCCTGGTCAAAGGCTCATAGGCTACGTCTACACTGGCAGCTTCTTGCACAAGAACTCTTTTGGGGAAGAGTTCTTGTGCAAAAACTCTTCCAGAAGAGAACATCTACACTGACATGTGCTTTTGCGCAAGAGATGTGCTTTTGCGCAAGAGCATCCATGCCAGTGTAGACGCTCTCTTGCGCAAGAAAGCTCTGATGGCCATTTTAACCATACGGCTTTCTTGCACAAGAAATTCATGTTGCCTGTCTACACTGGCCTCTTGCGCAAGAACAGTTGCGCAAGAGGGCTTATTCCTGAGCGGGAGCATCAGAGTTCTTGCGCAAGGAAGCCCTGATTTTATACAGTAGAACATCAGTTTACTTGCACAAGAACACATGGCCAGTGTAGACAGGCAGCAAGTTTTTGCACAAGAGCGGCCGCCAGAGTGTACTCCAGCCCCGAGGGGTGAGCCTGAAAGCCCACCAGAAACTTGCATGGGGCAGATGGACGGGCTTGCGCCTCGGGAGTCTACCGGGCTGAGGTCTTGTGCCCCTACACCCCAACCCAGGACGCTCGGACATGCACCTACTCCACTGCCCCAATCCAGGGCAGCTCCCTATATGGGACCTTTACCCACGAAGGGCCTGGACCAGGTGATGATGGAACCGTGCAAGATGTGGCAAGGGAGCTGTCTGGAAGTGGGGTGCGACTATGGTCCGACGGAACCCGCCAAGACCTACGTTCTGCCTGTCAACCAGGTGGAATTTGTGTTCCAAGCACCGAAGGACACAGACGGGGTGGCCGTCCTTCTGGACTCAGGCTGCACGCAGACCCTTGTTCGCCAGGATATCCTTCCTGAAGGCCTGAAGAGAGAGGGGGAGCTGTACCTGCGGTGTGTCCACAGCGACGTGAAGGCCTATCCCCGAACAAAGGTCAGACTCACAATCCAAGGGAGGTCAGCCGAGATGGTCATAGGGGTCATAGTGTTGTTGCAAAAAAACCCATAATCTTGACCAGCTCAGCTAGACGCTTATTAAACTAACCCAAAGAGATGCAATCCGGTGGGGAAGGAGGACATAGGTGGGAGGGGTGACAGCAGGAATCTACATCTCCCATTCCAGGTGCTGTGCAAGGTTTATGTTAAGCTGGTAGATGTGGGCATTGCATCTGGTTCTTCAGGACATCTCGCAGTCTCATGCTAGAACCAGAGCACCCAGGAAGTGGTGGGGGTGGCAGGATAGTAAAGCTTGCTCCTTTCACTCCAGCTGTTCTCGGTGTTTTGATATCGATTTTGGCTCATTACTTCCTGGTTCTTCCCTCCTTGTTTATCGGTCATAATCTGAACCCCGTCCTTGGGTAGTGCTGGACCTTTTGGTGTGAAGTAATTCAATCTGCCTTTCGATTTTCTATCAACATTCATTGTTACTCGTGATTGTGATGGGTTCGGTCACAGAGATTCCCTTGGGACTGTGCTGATCATGCCTCTGAGCCCGCTTACCTGCCCTCTGAGGTTCCCCACCACCCTGTTGTTACCAACAAGCGCTGTGCTCTTGGGGAACCAGAGCATGGCCACCTGTCAGCCCTGTGCTATTGGGGGCCAGGGAGTGACACTCATGGAAAACCATCTCCCTCCCGCAGGCCTTTACTTGAATCACACACAAAGCAATGAAAAGGCCAGGGAAGACCCACCTAAACTCCTCCAGACAAGGGTGATAGAACTAAGGAAACACCCCAGCCTCATCGTCATTGAAGATAGAACATAGAGACATCTCCATTAGCATACAGAATGGAGAACAGCTCTTCCAAAGCAGGAACTGCACTGAACTATGGGATACCAAAAGCAGAGAAAAAGCCTGATGGGAAATCTCTGCTCCAGATGCTAATGAACCCAGGCCTGCTCAGACCCAAATTAGTCATCATCAGACCAGTTCTAGTAATGGACCCTATTGACATCCAAAATACTGCATTGTGAGCTGTTCAAGGAACATCACCCATAGCCAGGTGTGATGTTTAGAAAAGAGGAGACTGAGGGGGGATATGATAGAGGTATATAAAATCATGAGTGGTGTGGAGAGGGCGAATAAAGAAAAGTTATTTATTAGTTCCCATAATAGAAGAACAAGAGGACACCAAATGAAGTTAATGAGTAGCAGGTTTAAAACTAATAAAAGAAAGTTCTTCTTCACACATCATGTAGTCAACCTGTGGAACTCCTTGCCAGAGGAGGCTGTGAAGGCTAGGACTATAACAGAGTTTAAAGAGAAGCTAGATAATTTCATGGAGGTTAGGTCCATAAAAGGCTATTAGCCAGGGGATAGAAATGGTGTCCCTGGCCTCTGTTTGTCAGAGGCTGGAGAAGGATGGCAGGAGACAAATCGCTTGATCATTGTCTTCGGTCCACCCTCTCTGGGGCACCTGGTGTTGGCCACTGTCGGCAGACAGGCTACTGGGCAAATGGACCTTCAGTCTGACCCAGTACGGCCGTTCTTATGTTCTTATGTAATCAGTCTCTATTGTCTCACCTCTGTTTACCCATAAACAAATCCAGTGTCCTCCTCGAACTATTGTTCTATCCCTATAAAAACTCCTACCCTTGCCCAAGAAAAACTGTTCTGATACCTGGATTTAAACTGCATCAGTTCCATTGAGACATTGTCATCTCCTGTCTGATCATGCTGGGGGCTCTGCTCTGCTTGTCTCCTGCCCTCTGGGCCACCAGCTCCCATCACCATCTGGGAACCCCAATCAGTGCAAGCTCCACGGAGTGGTGAAGTCTCTCTCTCTCTCTCTTCCTCTCCCGTCCCCCTCCCCAACTACCTCTCTCTAAGCATAGCCTCCTGACTCTGCCCTATGTAAACTGTTATACATAGCCCTAACATTTGTAATCAGTTTCAATTTAGATTTAATATTGTAACTGTTAGATGTAATATTGTAACTGTTTTGTGTGTTTGGCTCCATATATATATTCACTACCCAGAAATAAATAACTTTCATTGTTAAGCTGGTTGCTTCTCTCTCTTTTTCTTTCTCTTTCACTCACTCTTCCTCAAGGGGTGTTGTTTTGGCTTTCCCACTCGCTCTGCAACAACGCTTCTTGTACCCAAGCTAAAGATCCCTGTAGTGCCCAAAATCCTGTGGGTTTGCTCATTGTGTGGTTTACCAGTGAATGATTGTGGTATGAAAGTTGGGATAGGGAGGTGCTGAACCTCGGGGCATATGAGGATGGCACCTTAAAGTCCAGCCCTCTGCGTCACAAGGCCATGAGGGTGCAGTGGGGCATTGCTGTTAAACCCAGCCTGCTGAGTCTAGGGACATATGAGGGATCAGCTTGTGAGTGCTGATTACCCAGTCTTCTCAGACATGCTCTGTTAGTGGGTGTGATGGTCTCTCTGTGTGTTGCTAAGTTGGGAAGAGCCCCATCCTGAGGAACCTACTTCCTGCAGAAGAGCTCCAGTGGGAGGGGAAACTGGCAGCAGGGAGATTCAGCTCCATATGAAAGCACAAGTAAGCATAAAAAGCACACTGATAGAATAGTTAACCTCCCCCCATCCCCGTAAGAGTAACCCTAATGAGCATACCCCAGAGTATCGGACAAGAGTAACACTGTGCTGCTGGGTCAGAAGCTTTGGTCTCCCCTAGCCAAGCCCCCTTCCCTCCAAGCAGGGCAACACAGATGCTGAACCAGGTCAATTCTGGGAGGGCTTGGCTATTGGGCTGTTGACAGCATCCAGGAGCTCAGGCCCCAAAAAAGACCAAACCCCCATATAAATCCATCATATTCTGTATAAAAATGTTGTGCAGAGAAAGTTTGTAAGATTTGCTCTTTTTATGAGTAAAAAGGAGATATGCACAGCTGTAGCTCTCTCCCAGGCATCAGTTTTTTTTTCACTGGGTTTGTTAATAAACAAAAGGGATTTTATTAAGTATAAAAATCAGGATTTAAGTGATTGCAAATGAAACAGACAGATTGAAGCAAGTTACTAAGCCAAAATAAACAAAACATTAAAGTTAAGCCTAATAGACAAAGAGAAATTGTTTCAAAGTAAATTCCTCACCCTTGTCCTTATTCCAGGTAAAATCCTTCAAGACAATTGAATTTTTTTTCTCTGGCCTGGTCTACGGAGTTCTTTGTTTTCCGGTTTCTTCACGTATTTCATCTTAAAGTGGGGAGGCGATTTCAAAAGACAGTGAAAGACAAAAGACTGATTCCTTTCCATTCCTTAAATAGACTTTCCCCAGGGCAGGAATCCTTTAATATTCCCCATGCTCATGAGAAAATGCCAGATCCAAGATGAATTCCAGCACCAAGTGGCATGGTCACATGTGTTCCTAGGAACAACCAAAGTTTGGGCTTACGGTGTAACCCTCCCTTTCCTTCCTCTTTACTCGGGAGCAGGCCACACTCACCTGTGTGCCTGGGCGCCTGATGTTTTGAACATAAAAGGAGATCCTGGGTACCCCAGTAGTGATCTTGTTTAGTTGGGGATCCCCTATTCACCCCCTTGCTGCAGTTCCTTGCTCCTAAAGGAATATACAATGGCGGTGCCTCCACCTGGCTCGCCCTCTACACACTTAATGGTGTGCCTTGGGAGCCTCCAGGAATAAACTTATTCCAGTAATAATCTGAATATAACTCCAAAACAACTATTATAAATAACATACATCCAATTGATTAAATTAGAATTAACACACCTTACTTAACTTAAAGAAAGAGGGTTTAACAGACTAAAAGTGAATAAAATCAATTAACAAAGTACACAGAAATAAAAGAAACTTATCTAACTGGCATTTACACTGCCACCATTTCTCCCACCCCAAAGTGTGCACTCCTCTGGATTCACTTGCCTGCATGAGCACACTTGAAGGTCTGCAGCTGAAGTGGAGAGAGCACTGTGCAAGTTGTGTGTTAGTCCAGGCAGGCAGCCAGATGCAAAATCCCTCTGCCACTGGAGCAGTCTCCACCAAATGCCAGCAGCTCTGGTTCACTGAGAAGATCACTCTGGCTCTCTTTGAACCCAGAGTCTGTTTGTCTTCTATGCTCTGTCCCAGACCACAGTTACCTTCTTTGCAGGGTTATTCAGGCACTTCAGCCATAGGCACAGCCAAAGTCTCTCCCCTCCAGGGACAATCACCAACGGCCCCTGAAGCAGCCTGCTAAATCCAAGGCCCAGCAGGCTCTCAGTAACAGGCTCTAGCTCCAACACAACAGCTCCTGTCCTGGAAAAGGCTCCACATCACCAATCTCTCTCCTCTCTCCAAATTGAGCCTCCCCTCACTCTCTCTCTCTCTCTCTCTCTCTCTCTGCCTGGAATAGCCACGGTTCCCTCCTTTTTTCCAAGGGCTCCTGGGAACTGGAGTCTCTTGGGCTAGATTGCAGCATAAAGGATCCTCCCAGTAAAAGTCAGAGGCTCTGATAGTAAAGGGAGCCTACACAGGAAAACCAAAATAATTCATAGATCATTACCTTGAGCATCAGGCCATTAAATTCTTAAGTATCACTAATGGCTCTCACTGAAAATTTTAGCTCAATAAGTAGGTTTACACTTCATATTTCTAACTTCACATATGAGAGTGATAAATGCACAGGAATAGAATATACACATTCAGTAAATCGTAACTTTAAAAATGATTCATTACAGGATGCATTTCACCTAAAGCGGCTTTGAGGTCTGCATGTGCATGTTCATAAACCAATTTTTATAAAGCATGAGGGGCCTGTGACAGTGACATTTTATGAATTTTCACTCCCTGTAGGAAACACTCCAGGCTTTCAGGCATCGCTCCCGCAGCTCCCATTGGTTGCAATTTCCGACTATTGGGAACTGCAGGGGTAGCATCTGCGGTCATGACAGCCGTACCCAGGGCTTCCCTGGTCACCCCGAGCCTAGAGGTCGCAGGGACCTGGTGGCCACTTCTGGGAGATGCGCAGAGCCAGGACAGGAGAGAGCCTATCTTGTCCTGTTGCCTCCACCGCAATGACTGGACTTTTAACTAGTGTAGTGAGCAGCACATCTACATAGCAGGGTGAAAGTCGAATTAAGATACGCAACTTCAGCTACGTCAGTTGCGTAGCTGAAGTTGAAATTGTTAAATTGGCTTTTGACGCTATCTACACAGCAGGAAGTCCAAGGAAGAACACTCTTCCTTCAACTTCCCTTACTCCTCATGAAATGAGGGTTACAGGAGTCAGAGTAAGAAGTCCTCCAGCTCAACGTTATTTAGAAATAATGGCTTGCCATGTAGACGCGCACTATGTGATTTCAAAATAACGTCATTTATTCCAAAATAACGCTGCTGTGTAGACATACTCTTAGATGGTAATAACTGTCCTTTTGGGGGAAAGAGGTAGGATAGGGTAAAGCTGCTCTCATTAAAAAGTTGCATTTTTTTTTAAAACACAAACACAAACTGGGAGAGAAAAGAACAGCAAAAATAGAAAATGCATCGTCTATCTCCAGAAAAAATAGAAAATACATCTTCTGTCTCCAACAACAACGAGTAGTCCTGTGGCACCTTAGGGTATGTCTACACTATGAGATAAAGTTTAATTAATTTCCCAACTTCAGCTACAATAATTGCGTAGCTATAGTGGAAGTAGCTTAACTCAACTTTTGGCGCTGTCCACACTGCAGGAAGTCGATGGGAGAACACTCTCCCTTTGATTTCCCTTACTGATCATGGAAGCAGGACTACCAGCATTGACCAGAGTATCCCTCTCAGTTCGAATTAGCGTGTCTTCACTAGACCCACTAAATTAAACCCGGGAAGATCGACAGCGGCGGCTTTGATCTTCTCTGTAGTGTAGATAAACCCTTAGGCTACGTCTACACTGCAGGCTTCGTGCACAAGAACTGTTTTGTGGAAGAGTTCTCGTGCAAAAGGTCTTCCGCAAGAGTGTGTCCACACTGCCATGTGCTTTTGCGCAAGAGCATCCATGGCAGTGTGGACGCTCTCTTGTGCAAGAAAGCTCTGATGGCCATTTTAGCCATAGGGCTTTCTTGCTCAAGAAATTCATGTTGCCTGTCTACATTGCCTTCTTGCAGAAGAGCTCTTGCCCAAGAGGGCTCATTCCTCATGGGGAGAGGAATAACTCTTCCGGAAGAAGCCCTGTTTTCCGATGCTGTACTGTAAATTCACTTGCGCATGAACGCATGTGCAGCATAGATACTCTGCAAGTTTTTGCACAAGAACAGCCGTTCTTGCACAAGAATCCTGCAGTGTAGACGTAGCCTTAGAGATTAACCCATGAAAGCTCATGATTCTATGTATTTTTCTTAGTGTCTAAGGTGCTACAGGACTACAGGAGGCCCCTGACTTGCAACCTCCCGAGTTCCGCCCACCCGCACTTACAACCATTTTTGTAAGTGCGGAAGGGGCCAGAACCCCCCAACTTACATCCTTAGCCTGCATTTAGGATAGTGCACAGCACCTCTCGTAAATGAAGTTTCACATTATGATGCCCCTGACTTACGATGCTTCCCGCTGAACCAATTGCGTTGCAAGTCGGGGAAAAGGTAAATGACATCAGGGAGAGGTGATAGCAGGAGTGCAAAGCTCACATTGCAGGTGCTGTTCAGGTCTTAGCTGAAGCCAGTGAAGGTGGGGGTGTGATCTGGGTCTCTCTCTCTGGCTCATTCTGGTCAGGACAGCTCTCAGGATCAGGCTGAAGAAGGCCCGTTGGGGTCCCAGAGGATCCCAGGATATGATGGGGCTGGCAGCTATGACGGTAAAGCTTGCATCTACCAATCCACTTGTCTACACCTTGGCATTGTGATTTTCCTCCAAAATCTCTTCAAGAACCCCCAAAGGCAGGGTCGGATTAAGATACGTCAAGTTTAAGAGGCCCCGTAGCATTGGCAAAAAAGGTGTAGTATTCTCACAATAAGAACGGTGAAAATAGAAATAATAACGTTTTATTATTGATAGGCGAGGATGCAACTAAAAACTAATTATGTTTCTGCATTTAGAGGCCCCTCATAATCTGAGGCCCCCCCAAAATGTAATTTACTTAGCTTTTACCTAAATCAGACATTGCAAAAAGGCAGTGATGGGTGGATCAGCCTATTGTCTCATTATTTTGTCCACCTAGTTTCCAACACATTGTTTTATCCATTCACTTCCAATTCCATTCCCTTTTGTCAACTTCACCATCATGAACTTCACCATCCTTTTTATCTAGACTAGTTCACATTTTCTTTAACAATTCTTCCGTTTTATAAGTGATTTTATTGAATAGGTGGAGTTTGATTTTTGTTCTCTGTTATATCTACACATTCAGTAGATTGATACTTTAAAAATGATTCATTACATGATGCATTTCATCTAAAGCGGCTTCGAGGTCTGCATATGCATGTTCATAAGTCAATTTTCATAAAGTACGAGGGGCCTGTGACAGTGACATTTTATGAATTTTCACTCACTTTCCAATAGCGGGGCTCACCTTGGAGTAGAATCATAGAACACTGGACCTGGAAGGGACCTCAAGAGGTCATCGAGTCCAGTCCCCTGCCCTCACAGCAAGACCAAGCACTGTCTACATCATCCCTGACAAGTCTCTATCTAACCTGCTCCTAAATATCTCCAGTGATGGAAATTCCACAACCTCCCTATGTAATTTATTCCAGTGTTTAACCACTCTGACAGGCAGGAAGTTTTTCCTGACATCCAACCTAAATCTCCTTTGCTGCAGTTTAAACCCATTTCTACTTGTCCTATCCTCAGAGGCCAAGGAGAACAATTTTTCTCCCTCTTCCTTATAACACCCTTTTAGATACTTGAAAACCGCCATCATGTCCCCTTTCAGTCTTCTCTTTTCTAAACTAAACAAGGCCAGTTCTTTCAGTCTTCTCTCATAGGTCATGTTTTCTAGACCTTTAACCATTTTTGTTGCTCTTCTCTGGACCTTCTCCAATTTCTCCAGAGTAGGCCCTGCTTATTACAGTATCTCTCTTTCTTAAACCAATATCTGACTTTGATTCATAAACCAAACACAGCTGCTGTATTCTTCTTTGAGTGGTCCCCATGGGTGGTCCACTGTAGGTATTGGGCTCGTCCTGGTGCCACAGATCGGAGACTTTCAATAGCTGTTTTTAGCCGGGCCGCGCATGCAGTTGGTGTCTCGCACCATTGGTGCCCTTAGATCATCGCACGTGGCCTGGCTCCCGCCAGTTCCTCTCAACCGTCCTCAGTTGCAGACGGATCTCTCCTCTTCTCCAACATGAGCAGATGATACCAGCGACCTTGGCACCATCATCGGCACCAAGGAAGGCTCAGGACAACTCTAGGGTGGAGAGAAGTACCAGATCATCATCTCCTACCTTCTCTCCTGGGCCATCACCTTCGCCTCCACTACACCGTTCACCCCTGCAATGGGTATATCGCCACCACAGTCCCAGAGATTACCATTGTTCTCGAAGGAGCCCTTACTCATCGTATGCACGGCCATACTGCTCTCGTGAGCATGATTACCACAGATGGCGGACAGATTCTTCGGCTCCCTCCTACAGACGATTGCCACAATACTCTTATTTGCCAATTCGGTCACCCCATGCCTCTTACAGCAGATGATACGAGAGTGCTAGGTCATCTAGGCACTCCTTGCCGTACCGCTCGCACCCATATTATGACCACCATTGCAGATCGGTATGCTCCTCGAGTCACTACTGCCGGCAGCACTCATATCATCATTCTCCATGTTCTGATTGTTCTCCGCCACATCACACCCCCCCACCGGAGACTAGACAGAACCGGGAGCACCAACCAACCCCTCCCTCACACAGCCCCATAGCGGTGACCCTGCATTTCAAACCTGAGGAGGGGCAACTATCGGAGGCAGATGACCAACAACCAGAGCCACCACCAACAGACCGTTCATCCTCATCTCCTGATGAGGCAGTGTTTCCAGCCGATATGTCTCCTCCTGATGACTTCAGGCAATTCCAGGAGCTCTTTAAGCATGTGGCACAATCCCAAGAGGTCCAATTGGCTGAGGTTCAGGCCAAACAATACCGCTTGTTAAACAACCTCCATCCACAACAGAGCTAGAGGATTGTCCTCCCCATTGATGAGACCATTATGGAGGCTGCTGTAGTCATCTGGCAAACTCCAACTTCCATTCCACCTACTTGCAAGCGAGCAGACAAAAGTATTTCATCCCCTCCAAAGGGCTGGAGTTTTTGTTCAATCACCCTCAGCCCAATTCGCTGGTAGTTGACGAGGTGCAACAATGGGCAAAAGCACCACACTACAAGAATTTGACGCCAGACTTGAACAAGTTAGACATATTTGGCAGGAAGGTTTATTCGTCAGCAACCCTCCTTTTACGAATAGCCAACCATGGTACCCATTTCTCAGTTGGATGTCCCTACAACCACAGCGTCCCCTGCTCCTCCTTCCAGATCTCCTCTCTCAGAACCATGGCGCTCTGCTGCATCCCAGGCCGGAAATCCTGCATTTAACAGCATGGCTCCTAGCTGGTTCAGAGCAGAGGAAGATCTCTGTTCGAATCAGGTAAAGGCCGTACTGTTGCATAGCAGAAGGGACTCAACGAGAAAAATGTACCTGGCTAAGTGGAATAGATTCGCAACTTGGAGTGTGGATAACCACATCGAGCCGTATACAGCACCGATGTATCAGGTCCTTGAGTATATCCTTTTTCTTGAACAAACTGGTCTTTCCGTTGCCACTCTCCAAGTGCATTTATCAGCGATCAGTGCCTTCCACGACACCGTTCACAGGAGCTCGGTGTTTGCTCATCAGTTGACAAAGAGGCTGTTAAAGGGCCTCAAGTTCTCACATAGGCCCCAACCTCCCTCTTGGAATTTAGATCTGGTAGCAGACCACCTTTCGAGCCAATGGCCACAACGACGCTCTCCAGGCTTACCATGAAGATCGTTTTTCTCTTGGCTATTACATCAGCGTGCAGGGTTAGCGAACTGGCGGTGCTGATGGCAACACCACCCTTCACAGTCTTCAACAGAGACTCACTTGTCTTAAGTGCCCACTCTGCCTTCATTCCTAAAGTCTGTTCATGTTTTCACATTAACGAACCAATTGTTCTTCTCTCCTTTTACCCGAAACCACATGCCTCCCCGCGAGAAGTGTTACTCCACACCCTCGACGTCTGTCGAGCAGTCGCTTTCTACATTGACAGGACACGAGACTGGCGTAAAACGGATCGATTCCTAGTATCCATAGCAGACCGATCTAAGGGCAGCCCTTTCTTCTTTCAGCATGTCTCAAAGCTCATTGCATCACTACCTCTTACTCTATTCGCGACAAATCATGCATCACTACCTCTTACTCTATGCGCAACAAGTCCCTTCAGGATGCGCTGAGAGCACATTCCACCAGGGCTATAGCCACATCAACTGCCTTTGCCAGGGAGGTCTCCCTGCCTAACATCTGCCGTATGGCCATATGGTCTTCCAATACCACGTTTATGAACCATTACACAATAGTGCAGAGTTGGGCCACTGACTCCACCGTGGCTTCAGCAGTACTTTCAGTCAGTGCCCACGGGGACCAGTCAAGGAAGAAGTTACTCATCTTCGTGGAGTAACAATGGTTCTTTGAGATGTGTCCCGTGGGTCCTCCATGTCCCACCCTCCTACCCACTCCGGAGCCTTGTCTTTTATCATTTTAGGTGCTGAGTGGGAACTGGTGGGAGCCGGGTCACACACGACGATCTAAGGGTGCCAATGGCGCAAGATGCTGACTTCGCATGTGTGGCCCAGCTAGCAACAGCTATTGAAGGTCTCTGATCTGCAGTGCTGGGACGAGCCCAACACCTACAGTGGAGCACCCATGGGGACACATCTCGAACAAACCATTGTTACTGCATGAAGGTGAGTAACTTCTTCATCTCTTCTCAAAGGCTGCGTCTAGATTGGCATGATTTTCCGGAAATGCTTTTAATGGAAAAGTTTTCCGTTAAAAGCATTTTCGGAACAGAGCGTCTAGATTGGCATGGATGCTTTTGCGCAAAAGCGCTTTTTGCAGAAAAGCGTCCGTGCCAATCTAGTCGCGGTTTTGCGCAAGAAAGCCCCGATTGCCGTTTTAGCCATCGGGGCTTTTTTGCACAAAACACTTTTTAGCTGTCTACACTGGCCCTCTTGCGCAAATACATTTGCGCAAGAGGGCTTTTGCCCGAACAGGAGTGTCATTGTATTTGCGCAAGAACACTGACGATCATACATTAGATCATCAGTGTTCTTGTGCAAATTCAAGCGGCCAGTGTAGACAGCTGGCAGCTGCTTTTGCACAAAAACTTGCCAGTCTAGACGCAGCCAAAATGTTTAGAATCACACCCAGCTCTTATAACTACTTTGGCTGTATGTCCACAATGGTTAGAAAAAAAGGGCGGGGGGAAATGAGAAGGAACCAACTTTCCCTCTTTTTTGTCACTTGCACACTTAATATTTAGGGTTGCCAACTTTCTAATTGCACAAAACCAAACACCCCTACCTCATCCCTTCCATAAGGCCCTCCCCCTTCTCTGAGGTCCCACTATTGCGCATTCCACCCCCCCGCCCTCTGTTGTGTGTTCTCCTCCACCCTCACTCGCTTTCACTGGGCTTTGACAGAGGATTGGGGTACAGGAGGGGGTGAGGGTTCCAGCTGAGGGTGCAGGCTCAGGGTAGGGCTGGGGATGAAGGGTTTAGGGTGCAGGAAGGGGCTCTGGGCTGGGGCAGGCAGTTGGGTGCAGGGGTGTGTGTGGTGGGTAGGCTCTAGGAGGGAGTTTGCATGTGGCACAGGAATCCAAGCAGGGGGCTGAGTTGTGGGAGGAGGTTGAGAGTATGGGATCCTAGTGGCATTTACTGTGGCTCAGAGAAAGCAGTTGCTAGGTCCCTGCAGCCCCTAGTTGCATGGTGCGTGGTCAGGAAGACTCCGTGTGTTGCCCTCATGTTACTAGATTTACCCATTACTTTGGGGTATGCTCATTTATTAGGGTTACTCTTATGGGGGATGGGGTTGTGTTCTCATGTGGAGCTTTACTTCTCCCTTCTGCCAGTTCCCCCCCAATGAAGCTCTCTTGCAAGATCTAATCAGCACTCACAAACTGACCCTTTATAGGTCCCTGGACTTAGTAGGCTGGTTGCACAGCAATGCCAAGCTGTGACCCTCATGCGCCCTTGGACTCAGTGGGCTGGGTTTAAATAGCAATTGGACCTGCCACCTTCATATACCCGCAGGGTCAGCACCTCCCTGTTCCCACTTTCACACCACAACCATTCTGCTATTAACCCACTTGATGAGCAAACCCCACAGGGTTTTGAGGCGCTACGGAGACCTTTAGCTTAGGTGCAAGGAGCGTTTTTGCAAAGTCAATGGGGAAACCAAAACAACACTTCCAGGGAGGAGGGAGAGAGAGGAAAAGAGAGAAAAGCAACCAGCTTAACAATGAAATTATTTATTTCTAGGTAGTGACCGTACAAGGGGAGCCAAACAAACACAACAGTTCCAATATTAAATCTAATTTAAATCTGGTTACAAATGTTAGGGCTAGCAAACCATAATTGATCACATAAGGTAGCGTCAGGAGACTATATACCTAGAGAGGGCGGTGTGGGGGAGGAGAGAGATCTCATCATTCCATGAAACTTTTGGGTTCCCAGACAGTGATGGTAGCTGGGAGGGGGGGGTGTCTATAGCAGAGGTGGGCAATAATTTTGGGCCATGGCCATGGGCCCTGGAAGGGACAGGGCCTATACCGGAAGGGGGCGGGGCCAAGATGCTTCTGGGCTACCCTACCCCCAGACCATGATTGGTCTGGGAGGTGGGGGAACCCCTTTGCCCCCCCTTCCCACTAGGCACCCATGCCCCTGGCAGGGTGGAAAGAGGCTTCCCATGCTCCATCACCCCCAGGCCAGTCAGGCTAGATAATAGGGACTGATTATTCCTGGCTATGGGCAGTGTTCCTTCAAGGACACCTGCCAATGCAATTAGGCAGTTACAGTATGTTGGATACCGATAGAGGATTTATTACTAAATTTCTCTGCTAATTGATCTGGGTGTGGGGTCATTAGCATGGGGAGCACAGATTTCCCAGTTCATGCAGTTCTTGCTTTGGACGTGCTGGTCTCCATGCTGTATGAAAATGGAGATACCTCCCTTGTCCCATCCTCTGTGCAAATGAGGCTAAGGGTATGTCTACATTACAGTGCTATTTCGAATTAACTTATTTCGAATTAGTTAATTTGAAATAAACTAATTTGAAATAACGCATCTCGACACAAAAACTAAATCAAAATAGCATTTTTCTAATTCGAAATAGCGCGTCCACATTGCGTGGACCCTGAATCGAAGGTAAGGCTGGCCGGAACCAGTGCCAGCAGGGCATCAGGGTTGGACTTAGCGTGTGGGGCTGCTGCCTCAGGCTATCCGAGGTCTGTGCTTAAAGGGACCCGACCCCCCATCCCGAACAGACAGTTCTCAGGTTTCTCTGCTCGCTGGTCTACCTTGCTGAGGGACAGCAAAGCATTTGTGTCTCGGAGTGCTCTGCTTGCCCTCACTCGGGACACCACGGCACTCTGCAACATGGAACCAGACCTGCCCCCAGGGACTCTGTGCCGTCTCGTGGACACGTTGCCAGCAGCCTGGCTGCACTGTCTTCAGGCTGCCATCCGGGAGGACCATCGAGGGGGGCTGTCACGATCCAGGGGGCCCTGCGGGAGAGCTTCTACCCTGAGGAGCACTAACAGTCTCCCCGGTCTGCCCCACTGGGGGCTTGTGCCCCATTCCTCCCTCTTGTCCTTCCATTTACCCTTCCCTAGCC
Organism: Pelochelys cantorii; assembly: GCA_032595735.1. Taxonomy (NCBI): domain Eukaryota; kingdom Metazoa; phylum Chordata; order Testudines; family Trionychidae; genus Pelochelys; species Pelochelys cantorii. The sequence continues at coordinate 11,422,560 of CM064347.1, forward strand.
CCCCCTTCCTGATGTCAAATAAAATACGCATATTTTCAAAAATAGAAACTGTCTTTATTTAACACAACTGGGGGTGGGGGGATGAACCTCTGGGGAGACTAGGGAAAGGAGGCGGGAAAGGGCAGGAGAGAGGGTGGCAGAGGGGAGGGGGAAAACTGGGAGGAGGGAGCTGGAAGGGGGAAGCAAGGGAAAGAAGGGGGAGGGGAAGCTCAGCGCTCGGGGTGGGGGTCTCGCCGGGCCAACTGCCTCCCAGCACCGCGGGGGAGGAGGCCTCAGCGTCCCCGGGGGGATAGGGAGGAGGGTGCGGAGGTTGAGGTGGGGGGTGTTGAGATTGAGGAGGAGGCTGTGGAGGTTGAGGAGGAAGAGGTGGGAGGGGGGCAGGAGTGGGAGGAGGAACACTAGCTGGGGGGGCAGCAGGCGCAGGACCGGCACGGGGCAGCACGCTCTGCACCAGGGCCTGCAGATGGTGACAGATGGCACAACCTTGGGCAAGCAGCTTCCGCTGGAACTCCCGGTTGTCCTGCGCCCGCTGCTCCATGATCCGGGTCTGGGCTCGCAGGGCCTGCAGGTGCTGCTCTCTGTACCCCTGCCGTGTGGTGGTGGTCCTGCTGAGGCTGCAGCTGTGGGAGCATGTCCCGGGCGGGGTGGTGCGCCCTGCACGAGCAGCTGGTGTGGCTGTAGAGAAAGAAGAGAAGTGGTCAGTGGATGATGCCCAGCCCCTCCTGCGAGGTGAGGGCGACCGTGCCCTGCACCATCAGAGCCGATATGCTTGCACAGAGGCCATGGTCGTCATGTCCGGCTCTGCCCGGGAGTGGGAGCTGCCCTGAGACTGCACCCGTGCCCCTGTGCTGTGTATAGTGCGGCCGGGGCGGGGGCAGATGTCCCCGGCCCCTGTGTAGAGGGGGCGTGTGAAGGGAGGGGCATCCTGCTGTGTCTCGCCCCAAGGTCAGGAGCATGTTGGGTCTCTTTACACACGTGTGGCTATCAGGCCATGGCCCCTATGTGGCACACAGCTGGAGCCACCTGCCCAAGTGCAGAGGTGGCTGCGTGATCTGTGGGAGGCATGGCCCATGCGCATGGTCCCTGGTCTCCCTCCCCGCCTCCCCCCCAGGTAGGGGACAATGCTGGCACTTACCAGGTATGGCCTCCCCGGACGACCCTGCCGACTCCGGTGCCGGGACACCTGGTGGTGGCCCCTCTGATGCATCCGGGTCAGGGCCCTCAGCTCCCGGCTCGCTTCCCCCCGGGCTGGCGTGGACTGCCCCGCCCCCCAGGATTGGGTCGAGGGCGGGGAAGTAGGGGTAGGTGGCAGCCCCTGCTGCAGCACCACCCCTGGTGGCCCTGGCGTATGCCTGCCGCAACTCTTTAATTGTGAGGCGCACCTGCTCCTGGGTGCACCTGTGGCTTTTCCTGGCCATGATGGCCGCTGTGCGGCCAAAGACGGCCACATTCCTCCACCTAGTGCAGAGATCATGGACATTGGGGGCCTCCCCCCAAACCTCAAGTAGGTCCATGATCTCCGCACTAGTTCACGAGGGCACGCGCCGTCTATGGCCCCTGGCTGGCCCCTGGGTGCTGGGAGGCTGGCCGGGGGACGGCTGGATGCCACTGGATGGCATTGTGCGGCCACTGGGTGAGGGGCTGTGGCTACTGGCAGGCCTGGCTCTTGCACGTGCCCAGTGGCCAGACTCTACCCCTTTAAGGGCCCCGGGGCTGGGGGAGAGGAGAGGAGTTTTCCTGGTTGTGCTCAGAGTGGCCACCAGGGGACACTGGGAAGGGCTGGAGGCCCCCTAATTTGAAATAAGTGTCTACACAGCACTTATTTCGAATTAGCTATTTTGAATTTGTTGTTATTCCTCGTAGAATGAGGTTTACCAAATTTGAAATAAGCGCTCCACTATTTCGAATTTATTTTGAAATAGCGGTTTGGCTGTGTAGACGCTATTGAAGTTAATTCGAAACAACGGCTGTTATTTCGAATTAACTTTGTAGTGTAGACATACCCTAAGAGAGTTTCCTTAATCCTGCCACCCTTGTCCAGCAAGATTTAGGGGTATCTGCTTTTTCTTTGCTTTTTTAATCTGCTATATTCAAGCAGAGGCTGGAAGGGAGGAGGGGAGGGAGGTTTGTATGTCTTCCATGAGTATTATTCCCTGGTTCCCCAAGAACACAGAGTTTGAAGGAAACACTCCATGCTTTCAAGCATTGCTCCCGCAGCTCCCATTGGTTGCAATTCCCAACTAATGGGAGCTGCAGGGGTAGTATCTGCAGTCATGAGGGCTGTACCCAGAGCGTCCCTGGTCACCCCTGAGCCTAGAGGTCACAGGGACCTGATGGCCACTTCTGGGAGATGCGCAGAGCCAGGACAGGAGGGAGCCTACCTTGTCCTGTGGCCTCCACCGCACTGACTGGACTTTTAACTGGTGTAGTCAGCAGCACATCTACATAGCAGGGTGAAAGTCGAATTAAGATACGCAACTTCAGCTACGTCAATTGCGTAGCTGAAGTCGAAATTGCTAAATTGGCTTTTGACGCTATCTACACAGCAGGAAGTCCAAGGAAGAACACTCTTCCTTCAACTTCCCTTACTCCTCATGAAATGAGGGTTACAGGAGTCAGAGTAAGAAGTCCTCCAGCTCAACATTATTTAGAAATAATGGCTTGCCGTGTAGATGCGCACTATTTGATTTCGAAATAATGTCAGTTATTCTGAAATAACGCTGCTGTGTAGACATACTCTTAGATGGTAATAACTGTCCTTTTGGGGGAAAGGATGGGGTAGAGCTACTCTCATTAAAAAGTTGCATTTTTTTTTAAAACACAAACACAAACTGGGAGAGAAAAGAACAGCAAAAATAGAAAATGCATCGTCTATCTCCAGAAAAAATAGAAAATTCATCTTCTGTCTCCAACAACAACGAGTAGTCCTGTGGCACCTTAGGGTATGTCTACACTATGAGATAAAGTTTAATTAATTTCCCAACTTCAGCTACAATAATTGCGTAGCTGTAGTCAAAGTAGCTTAACTCAACTTTTGGCGCTGTCCACACTGCAGGAAGTCGATGGGAGAACACTCTCCCTTTGACTTCCCTTACGCCTCATGAAAGCAGGACTGCCAGCATTGACCAGAGTATCCCTCTCAGTTCGAATTAGCGTGTCTTCACTAGACCCACTAAATTAAACCCTGGAAGATCAACAGTGGCGGTTTTGACCTTCTCTGTAGTGTAGACAAACCCTTACAGATTAACCCATGAAAGCTCATGATTCTATGTATTTTTGTTAGTCTCTAAAAGGTACTACGAGACTACAGGAGGCCCCTGACTTGCGACTGCCTGAGTTCCGACCCCCCCGCTCTTACAACCATTTTTGTAAGTGCAGAAGGGGCCGGAAACCCCCAACTTATGTCCTTGGCCTGTATTTAGGACAGTGCACAGTGCCTCTCATAAATGAGGTTTCACATTATGATGCCCCCCGACTTACAACGTTTCCCACGGAACCAATGGCGTCACAAGTCGGGGGCCTCCTGTACTCGTTGTTTTTAAAGTTACAGATTAATACGACTACCCCCTGAGCCGTCTGTCTCCAGTGTTTTCACTGGCATGCTCACTGCTACAGCAGCACGAGCATAAGTGGTACTTTATCAGTCAAATTAATACCAACATTGGCCTATTCAAGGCATTGCTTTTAGCTGCCTCTCTGATCATGGCTCCCAGCAGCAGTGCAAGAGATATAGTCTTTGCTGGTACGTGAGACATTTATTAATCATTTATTAATCAGAAGGCAAAGAGAAAGAGAGATAAGCAAAGGAAGTTAAAAGGTGGGAAAGGTAAATGACATCAGGGAGAGGTGATAGCAGGAGTGCAAAGCTCACATTGCAGGTGCTGTTCAGGTCTTAGCTGAAGCCAGTGAAGGTGGGGGTGTAATCTGGGTCTCTCTCTCTGGCTCATTCTGGTCAGGACAGCTCTCAGGATCAGGCTGATGAAGGCCTGTTGGGGTTCCAGAGGATCCCAGGATATGATGGGGGTGGCAGCCATGATGGTAAAGCTTGCACCTACCAATCCACTTGACTGCATCTTGGCATTGTGATTCTCCTCCAAAGTCTCTTCAAGAACCCCCAAAGGCAGGGTCGGATTAAGATACGTCAAGTTTAAGAGGCCCCGTAGCCTTGGCAAAAAAGGTGTAGTATTCTAACAATAAGGACGATGAAAATAGAAATAATAATGTTTTATTATTGAGAGGTGAGGATGCAACTAAAAACTAATTATGTTTCTGCATTTAGAGGCCCCTCATAATCTGAGATCTTCCTAAGATGTAGCTTACTTAATACTAAAACAGCCCTTTCCCAGTCACAAGGAATAAAAAGAGCTTTTAAATCAGAACTTTCACCCAAGCATCCTTATTATTATGGCTGACCCTAAATGCTAATGTACTGTGTCATGCCATCAGTTACAGATAAGGTAAAAAGACATCGCCCCCTTTTCTTCCCCCCACACACGTATCTGCAGAGTTTGAACCATAAACTGTTTTTCTTAAAGACCTGGGCTGCGCTGCAACACAACACCCATAATAAATGGTGGCAGGAATGATTTCTTTGTCAAGAAACAACTGCTGCCCTTCACGTGGCCCCAATCCTGGCCGCCAGAGCAGTTGCCACCTGCCTCATGAGTCACACAGGACGCAGCTCCAGCCCTGGGGAAGGGCTGAAGCTAGTGCCAGAGCCGTGTGGTGACTTCCCTGCTATTCCTGGGGTGGGGCAGTGGCCTGCCACGCAGCCCCTACCCCCAGAGCAGCTGACGGCTGAGGAGGTGGGTGGTCCTCAGCTCAGCTCTTGGAAGGCTCAGTCAAAGGGACTTGACACAGCACCCAGGTGCACTGTCCCAATGGGATTCCAGTCTCAGATATATACACCTTACTCTGTTTAAAGCAGAGGTGGGGAACCTATGGCCCACAAGGCTGTATCCAGCCAGCCAGGCTTGGGCCTCCCCACCTGCAATGGGGAGCTCCAGCCACACAGCGAGTTTCTGAGCCTCCATTTCCCTCACGTGGCTGGAGTGCCAGCATCAGCTCCCCGCTTTGGGAAGGAGAAGCCCCAAGCCTTGCAGACCAGCTCAGGGAAAGCTGCAGGACTCATTTAGCCTGTAGGCTGGGCCTGTCAGGGGAAGGAAATAGCTTGGCATGGCAGTACAGGGAAACTCTATTCCTGCGCTTGCTTGCAGGCTCCACCCCGTCATTTCCATTGGCCAGGAATTGCAGTCCGGAGGGGGGCAGTACCTGCAAGAATAGTGGCACAGAACCACCTGTGCTCCCTGGGAACTGTGCCACATAGGCACCCCAATTACCTGCATTTACCACCCAGACCCTGCATCCCCCTCTCCAGTTCACTCCCACACCCTAGCTCCTGCCCAGACTCCACACCCCCACTCTGCTTCTGCACCTTACCTCCCACTCAGACTCCGCTCCCTCACCCCTAGCCAACTCCCCAGCAGCCTTACATTCCCCCCTTTGACAAAGCCGAGTCTGCAGCGATAAAACATTTGGTCGGGAAGGTACCAACTTAACTGCTCTTTAATATGAGTCGCACGAGAAACCACTTGCTGTTTAGAGACCCCGAGTCAGCCATAAAAGCATGAACACTGCTTTAAGATATATATGAAACACAATTTTTGTCGCAACAATAAATCCATATTATTCTTGATTGCTTTTCAGCTGGTATCAGCTCTTTCTGATGTTCAGAAAGACAAAAGAAAACATTTCTACCCCCTTGAGGGTGGCACATTATAGCTTGAAATACTTCTTTCTTTTACAGATATTCTTGCTGATTTCTCTCTCTTTGTCTTAAGTTACTCCAATACTTCCCTATAATTTTGTTTTATAAGCAGACCACGTTTTAATAACTTTTCCCTTTGTGGATTGAATTATCCCACTGTCTAATCATTAAATTAATAAGGTGGTGTACCTCATTTTCCTTATTATACTACAGAAAAGATGTGTTTCCAACTACCACTTCATTATACTTAAAGGCTACGTCTACACTGCAGGCTTTTTGCACAAGAACGTCTGTTCTTGCACAAAAACTTGCGGAGCGTCTACACTGCTTGCGCGTTCTTGTGCAAGTAAATTTACAGTAAAGAGTTGGAAAAGAGGGCTTCTTGCACAAGAGTTATTCCTCTCCCCATGAGGAATAAGCCCTCTTGGACAAGAGCTCTTGCACAAGAAGGCAGTGTGGACGGGCAACAGGGGTTTCTTGTGTAAGAAACCGTTATAGCTAAAATGGCCATCAGAGCTTTATTGCACAAGAGAGCATCCACACTACCATGGACACTCTTGCTCAAAAGCACATCTATTGCGCAAGAGAACATGGCAGTGTGGATGCACTTTTGCTCAAGAATTTTTGCACAGAAACTTGTGTGCAAAACAGTTCTTGCGCAAGAAGCCTGCAGTGTAGATGTAAACAAAGGATTTTCCTTTTCCAAAACAAAATCATATGCATTACACATTGTTACAGAGTTACTTTGTAAACATTAAGTTTATACCAGGATTAAACAATAAGATTAGTATAAATTTCTTACAAGTGGATGTTTACCATGTCTTTTAAAAAATTTATCTTTGAGGCCACTGTATTCCATGTTGTTCTGATATCTTTGCATAGGCTTTAATGTATCCTGGAGGTATGTGTAATTTAAAAAAAAAGATGTATCACACATGTAAGCAGATCCCTTTTGTGCTGCCACATGTATTCAGACAGACACTTTTTGGCTCGCTCTGATATTCAAAACTGTCAGCAGCTTAAAAGAGACACTATAAACTTTAGAGTTCTGATTGCTGTTTACTTTAAAATCCTACTTGTTTGCTATTTTGCCAAAACCAAGAAATTTGGAATCTCTTCCCTTAGTCTTTTCCCATTTTTCTGATTCTGGCTGCTTCTTGTAACAGCCATATCTTGGCCTATAAAAATATAAAGCATTGAGACACCATAAGGGTTAAATGCTAGATTCAGAAAGTTAAGCGATACTAATTACTAATATCTGGCAAAAGTGTCTTGTCAGTTTTGCAACTCTGAATGAAATAGCATTATTGAACAAAACAAAACCAATTCATTTACCTAAAACCTACAAAACAGAATTTCATAAACATCCAAAAACACTGGTTAGGTCCTAGAAACCTCACATATTTACACAATATATACATACATGTACATGCACACTCTTTTCTCATAGCTAGACAAAAATTACATTCCCTCATGCTCTTTTAGAAAATTCCACTAACGTGACCATGGCTAAATTATTTAAATCAGATTGCCTTGTTGCTTGGATTCTTTACAGACATTCCTTTGGAAAAGGGGCCCATTTTTCCTCTAGAAAGGCTGCAAAGAAACAAAGGATTCTTCTCCTATAACTATTTTCCTTCTAGCATATTACATTTACTCAATTCCTTCAACATTCCTCAGAATTAATTTCTCACTCTCTTCTCTTTCCCTTTATCACTTGCTTTGTCCTTCAAATGAAAACTTCACCAGTTCCAAGTAATTTAACTCTACAATGCCTGTACTTACTGCTTTCCTTATTACTTCTACTATGCCCACAGGGCCCCAAACCTCTTACCCACTCACACATGCTTATTTGCTTTCTTATCTGTCTGGGCCTGGTCCTACTTTTTCTGCAGTATGACCCCTTTCTTCAGACACAGGTTTGTCCATTACTAATTTAGCAAGAAGGGTGGGCTTCTCACCTAGCCATCACACCTTCTGGTTCCTTTTTGGGTAAATCTAAATGTTCATGTATTTGGGAAGCTAATATAGTGGAATGCTGTTTAAGACATCTTACATTAATTGCAAAATTTCAGCTCTTTTACTTTTATTCCTATTCTTTAGAGCTTCCTATTGCTTTACAAATGCCAATCTATGTTTCCCCTGGTTTTTACCAAATTACTGCACTTCTACCTCAATCCCAGCCGATGAGCAGCTCAGTTTGGCTTGTAAACTGCACAAGGACAGTCCAGGGGTTACCAAGTGCCCATCCCAGCGTCATCCCCTGGTCCTTATCCTTTCCTCCCCTGCCACTCCTGGAAAGTGACATGGTTCCCATATCTCCTGGATCTGTCTGGGTCCCTCGGATCCTATTCGTGACACCAATTGTCATGTGGTTCAATTTATTTTAGATCTGAAGGAAACCAGTACACTTCAGGGCTACTTAACCACTTTCTTATTTATTGCAAGCTTTAAGCAGTTAATACAGTTACAAGCCTTAATAACAATTACTCTACAATTTAAACTTTAAATACTATAGATTCTAAAGCAATTAATGCAGCACAAAGCAATACAAAAGCAATTACTAAAAGATCTACTACATACAGTAATAAAGCCTAATTCACTTACACTTCACCCGTATGCTACCTACAGTGCCAGGCAGGATGTCGTGATTCCGTTTCTTCCCACGGATAGGAACGCCACACATTGGGCCGCCAGTGTGAAGGGCCTAATTACTTCTAGTTATATTGAGCAAAACGTATGGGTCAGTCCTGCCCATTCCCTCCCATCGATTGTTCTTACTAAGCCCAATTTATAGCAAAGTGAGACTTGGTCATCCTAATAATATTTACCAATTGATTACGTATTGTGTAGGATACGTAACATGCCCAATGCCCCTATCTGGACTACACCCTGCTACTCAGGATGTTGCTGTTTTGTGCACAGTTGACAGTTTCATGGCTGCATCTGTACTTTTTGCTTATCAGAAACAAGTACCAGTACAAGGCCGCTTGTCATGTGTTCTTGACGTAGTCTCACGTACTATGCTTAATCTGTTATGCAAAGCAATTCCTGACTCTCGGGCACGAGACTTTAAACAGGCCAGAAATCCACACTTTGGACAAGGGAGACATCACCATTTATTGCCAAGGCAGGGCCCCAAAAAATCTACTACCTTTGGGCCTTAGAAAAGTGAATTCAGCCCTGGGGAGAAGCCCTGAGCTTCAGTGCTCTGCCAACACATGGGGATGTAGAGCAAAGGGAATGAGGTGAGTGTCTTTTTACTTTTCTGCATCTCACTTGCAAGCCACATGCGTGAGGGTTTGGCGTTTTTTTCTCCTTCTCCTGATTTTTCTGTGGGTCAGTGGCAATCAACCCAGAAAAAGTTCCCCACCCTGGTATGAAGTTTTACAGAGCAAGCCCATAAAAATGCTCACACCCTTTGTCAATGAAAGAGAAAGCCTCAAAGCCCAAGGTAACAATTATTTATACTAGGTTTATTCATAAACAAAAGTGATTTTATTAAGTATTAAAAGTAGGATTTAAGTGGGCATAAGAGATAGCAGAGGGAATAATGTAGGTTACTAAAAAAATAAAAACATGCAAGCTAAGTTTAATGCACTGACTTGTTATAAGTCATAATTTCTCACCCTAGTTCTTATTTCTGAGATTTCAGGCCAGAGATGTCTTTTTGATTTGAGTCCAGCCATTCCCTTCCACTCCTATTGTTCTAGTCTGTAAGGGTATGTCTACACTTGCAGCCTATTTCGGAATAGGGTTGCAAATGTAGGCATTTGGCATTGCAAATCAAGCCCGGGATTTAAATATCCCGCGCTTGATTTGCATCTTCCCAGCTGGGCGCCATTTTTTTTTTTTTTTTTTTTTTGAAATTTACAAGCCCGGAATAACTGCCCACGTCTACACGCGGCAGTGAAACAGACGTTCGAAATAAAGCCCTATTTTGAACTACCTGTTAAACCTCATTGTGGGAGGAATAACAGGCAGTTCGAAATAGGGCTTTATTTAGTACGCCCGTTTCACTACCGCTTGTAGACGTAGCAGTTATTCCAGGCTTGTAAATTTCAAAAATGGTGCCAGCCCAGGAAGATGCAAATCAAGTGCGAGATATTTAAATCCTAGGCTTGATTTGCAATTCGAAATGCCTACATTTTCAGCCCTATTCCGAAATAGGCTGCAAGTGTAGACATACCCTAACTGGGCTTGCCTCACTGCCAGGGGCGCCTCCTGCTGGACCCTTCAGGAATTAGCTTTTTGGTGCTGGCTTGCCCCCTTCTGGCCAGTGTCTCACCCACTGTTACCTATTTTCTCCATCTCTGGGTACTGCCCTACCACAGTGAACCCTCACTCTTGGGTCATCTTACTCTGGGAACCCCCAATCCCCTATGCTCACCTTGCCTCAGTGACCCACTGCCAGTCACGATCAAATGATATGATCACATGTCCTTGTAGGTATGCTGAGCCCTTCCTACTGGCTGGTTCATGGGGGCAGGGAAACCAAATCAGGCAGTGTAAGGCAGTACCTGCCTATTTCAGTGGTTCCCAACTGCCAGTCCATGGACTGGTGGTGTGCCATGAACCCCTGCCTGCTGGGCCATGGCACCCTAACAGGCCACGCCCCCCAGCTGCTAATGAGACCTGCTCGCTGGGGAGCACAGTTCCCAAAACTTCTCCTCCCACCCACTTCCCCATGCAGCAGCACAGTGAATGGCGTGGCAGGCAGCTGGGTGTCCTGCAGCTGGAGCCGAGGCTGCAGGGCTACATGGCAGGTGGCTACCACGTGGGCCGTGGTGTGGCTGTCCTTACTTCCTGCTCCACGGCAGCCACGTGGCCCGGCTGCTCTGGGACGGTTGGGCCGTGTGGCGGAGCAGGGCTGCTCTGGGGGTCAGGGCTGCTGCAGGGGAGGCCAGCCTGCATGGTGGAGTGGGGCTGCTCTGGAGTGGCTGGGCCATGTGGCAGAGCAGGGCCCATCGTTTTTCAGCCCAGCCTCTCCCTGGCTTGGTCCCCCTTTTCTTTTCTTTTCCTCCCTTCTTCCCCTTGGCCACGCCCCCTTCTCCTGCCCTGCCTGCTGTACCCCTTTGCCTCCCTCCAAAAATTAGTGAAAAACCACAATGTAGTATTTTGATATTCCACATATTGTGTGTGTACAGACGCAATGTAAAATAGCATATGATCGCTCAAAATTAATCACCACAATGAATATGCAAATAAATTAATTACCATAATGAATATGCAAATGCTTCCATGCTGGTCTGCCAAAAGTTTTGGAATCAGTTTGCCGGTCCATGGTATAAAAAAGGTGGGAACCACTGGTCTATTTCATGAGGCTATAGTCACCTGGATGTTTGGAAGGAGTCTGGCATTAGGGAGGTGTGAACCAATTTCCCCTCACCCCTCCACTATGCAGAGGTGACTGGTGAATGGGGGTGGTAGGGACCACTGGGAATGTGAGCTCCCCTCAGCCCAGGGAAGGGCTGAGACAACCCCCCTCGGCTCCAGGCCATGTCCCTCCCTGATCTTGCTCAGCCCTCTCCTCACCCCCACCCCATGTGGGATGAGTGGGGCCCGGTGGTCAATGCCAGTAGCAAGGATGTCCCCGCCCCCCTTCCCTGCCCCCGGCACTCACCTGCAGCGGTGAGGCAAGAGGAGCAACAGCCCCCAACTCACTTTGCTCTCCTGGCTTCTCTGCTTCTTGCCAGTGAGTGTGGGTTGGTCCTGCCCCTCCCCCAGGCATTGGGAAGAGCACAGGGAGCTGGGCCCATTGGGGGATGGACCCCTGCAGGTGTCAGGTTCTACCCTCAGTAGTCTCCCCCACTGGCTGATGGTCAGCCCCTCCTGCGCACAGCATTGGGGGGGGCATGTGACCCCTCATGCATTCCCCCTCCCTGTTGCCTATGCCACCATGGATAACCACACCTCTCGCCTTACCCCACATCTTGGCTAAAGGAAGGGGGTTGGCCGCCAATTGATGCTGCTTTGAACAGAAAGGACCAGTCTCATGCACGTCTCCTTTATTCCAGGGAAAAGAGGATGGGTCAAAGACTGTTTTAGAAGGCGCATTTTGCATGTGATGGGCTGCACCGTGGTGCTGGGCTTCAGTCTTGGCTACTTTTGGTAAGTAGATTGCTTTGCTAAGCAATAGTCTCCATCGCTCCCCTCCTAAGGTAGCTATTGCCTAAGTTCCCTGCAAGCTGTGTGGCCCAGCTGGTTTAGCACCGCACAGATGCTCAGGGAATCTGTCCATGGATCTGCTGCAGTTGGGGAAAGGTTGACTCAAAGCCTGGCCTGGACCTGCTATGAACAGGCACCCCTCCCCCACTCCAGCTCTGCTATGGCCATGACACCTCGAGCTACTGCGGAGCCCATACCTGCTACAGTGCCCCTTCCCCAGCTTCAACCCAGCCCCAGCCCAGACTTGCCGGTGCCAGGGGCCAGGTGCCTATTCTGTGGCTCCAACCCCAGAGCTGCTTTGGCAGAGAGAGGTGCCTCTTCTCCCCCCACAAACCAAGTGTTGCTGTGGAGAGAGAGAGCTGGGGGAATCCTCTCCCTGCAGTAGCCCCACCTACATCCCAAACCTCTGCACCCCGACCCTCTGCCGTAGCCTGAGCCCCTCATCCCTGGCCCTACCCCAGAGCCTGTATCCCCAGCCAGAAACCTCACAACACTGTATCCCAACCTTCTGCCCTACCCCTCAGCCCTGCCTCTACCCCAGAGCCCTCACCTCAACCCTCTGCTCACTCTGAAGCCCCTCCCATAGGCTGAACCCCTTGTCCCAACCCCCACCACATGAATTTTGTTATGTGTCACACATCATCTCCATATTGGTGCACATGACACAATTCATTCTGCACATGGGTGGGAAAAAGTGGCGGGGGCACTGAATATCTACAGAAACCCAAATCGGTGGTGCAAAATCCCAGTTCTCAGAGTACAATAGAATCCCCAGCATTGTGTTAGTCTAGCTGGGCAGAAAAATGAGTGAGGGAACAGACTCTTCTGTCACACCCTGTGCAATCCAAGTGACATGAGAGGGGCTGTCAGAGTGTGGCTAACAGCAACATTTACCTCAAAGGCTACGTGTATACTGCATCCTTTTGCTGGCAGAGAGTATGCTAATGAAGCAATCATTAGCATTTGTCATGCTGTCATTTGCATATTCTCTGCCGATGCTTTTTGCGCAAGAGGTTTTTGTGCAAAAACACTCAGTGTAGACGGGTCCATTTTGCGCAAAAAAAAACCTTTTGCACAAGAATCTGTATACCTTCTTTGTTGCTAGCTCTTCTAAGGATTGGATTAGAATTCAGAACAACCTGGACTTATTGGAGAACTAGTCTGAAATCAATACAATGAAATTCAATAAAGACAAGGACAAATTACTGTACTTAGCAAGAAAAAAATCAAATGTCCAACTACAAAATGGGGAAATATTGGGTAGGTAGTAGTACTGCTGAAAAGGATGGGAGGTTACAGCAGATTACACATTCAATATGAATCAACAATGTGGTTTTCAGTGTTGGTTCCAGGATATCAGATAGACAAGGAGGTGATGCAATGTCTTTCATTGAACCAAATTCTGTTGTTGCAAGGGACAAGTTTTTGAGCTTCATAGAGCTCCTCTTTAAGTCTGGGGCAAGTAATCAGAGTATTTGTGCTAAATACAAGCTGGGACAGGTTGTTGCACATAAGGGGGATGTGTACGACACACATGCTGTAGGAGGCCACCTAAAATGAAATGAGCAATTGAGGCATAGCTGGCAGTACTAATTGTTAAGATCACGGGAGAGATGATCAAATATGGCAGAGAAAGTATGATTCAGGAAATACACCGACTATGTAATATAGCGTGGAAAGAAGGGAAGGCACCTAAGGAATGGACAAGATCTGAGCTAGTGACAATACACAAGAAAGGAAGCGCGTTGGAGTGCAAGAACTACAGAACGATTGCCTTAACAAGTCATCTAGGCAAGGTGCTGATGATGATACTGACAGAGAGATTGAGATCACAGATAGAAGAACATCTAGAGGATGAACAAGCAGGATTCAGGAAAGATAGAAGTACTAGACAGCAGATATTGGCACTAAGATTGATCGTGGAGAAAGCTCGGCAAAAGAACAAGAACATCTACAATTGCTTCATCGATTTTCAGAAGGCATTTGACGGTATAGATCAGAAAGTGACTTGGGTGGTGTTGGAGTCATATGGAGTGGATAGCAGACTGATACGGTTATTGAAGGTTATCAACGATAATGCAGAGGCAGTGGTGAGAACATGCGGAGAGTTGGGAAGTTGGTTTAGAACGAGTAGAGGTATGAGACAAGGAGATCTGATATCGCTGAATATTTTCATCACGTACCTAGAGAGAGCAATGGACAAGATCAAGGAAGATGTCGAAGGGATATCGGTGCATGGGATGAGATTTAACAACTTGAGGTTCGCAGATGATATAGTTATCGAGGAAGATGAAGAGAAGCTAGCAAGAATGGTGTAGGTGCTAAATGAGGAAGGGAAGCAGTATGGACTGATTATGAATATTGATAAAACTAAGACAGTGCTATTTGGAGATAAGGAAATAGGAAGGAAGATCAGTGCAGATGGGATCGAACTAGAGAACGTAGAGAAGTTCACATATTTGGGGAGCAACATGACATATGAGCTGGACTGCAAGAAAGAAATAGCGACTAGAATAGCGAAAACAAGAGCAAGTTTGAAAGCGATGGATAAGATCTGGAAAAGTAAAGCGATTAGCTTAGGAATGAAGCTGAGCATCTTGAAAATGTGTGTATTTAGCAGCATGTTGTACGGCTGTGAGACACGGGTGATAACAAAAGATTCAAAGAGAAAGATATTGGCGTTCTAGAGGAGTTGTTATAGAAAGATCCTGAGAATAGGATGGATGAAGAAGGCCACCAACGAGGAGTTATATAGGAAGTTATATAGGAAGCCAAAAGAGAACCTACTGCAGAAGGTTATACAATGGAAGTTACAGCTATTCGGGCATAGCTGCAGAATGGACAACAAGTGAAAAGTTAAGATTCTGGTATTCGGCATAATGGATGGTCCGAATAGGAGAGGCAGACCCCACAGAGAATGGGTAGATGATATAGTAGATTGGTACAGAACTAGTCTACAGAAACTAAGCCACTCCGCACTGGACAGGGAAAGATGGAAGGAAAAAGTGAGAGAGGCATTGGAGGACAATGGCTGTTGAGCCCATGCTTGTTGATGATGATGATGACGACTAATTGTTACAATGAGCCATAAAGCCAGAGTCCATGGTTTTCAGTATCTGGCCGAATTATGGATTTACGTTCCAAAGCTTGCATAACTGATTTTTCAGACTGGGTCTGAACAGAAGAAAAAAATCCGTTGGTTTCAGATTGAA
Organism: Pelochelys cantorii; assembly: GCA_032595735.1. Classification (NCBI taxonomy): domain Eukaryota; kingdom Metazoa; phylum Chordata; order Testudines; family Trionychidae; genus Pelochelys; species Pelochelys cantorii. The sequence continues at coordinate 11,437,707 of CM064347.1, forward strand.
ACTGATTTTTTTTTTTTTTTTTTTTTTTGGTTTCCTGGCAAAATAAAAGAAACTTTTTGGATCAAACAAAATGTTTTGTTTTCAGTTTTGGCCTGTCTTGGGGCTATTTTTCATCTTTTTAATTTTTTAAAATAAAAATGAGCAAAATTTAAAAACAAAGGAGCTTTTGAAGCACAGAAGTTGAAGCGTTATCATGTAACACAGAGACAAACAGAAATACTGTTGAGCGTGAGGTCTTCACAAGCTTGGTAAGTAAAGCACTACATCTGTTTTGCCATATAACTCTCTTCAATTATCTTTTAACATTCCAATGATGATGTAAGATGTAAGCTCCTTATTGCAGAGATCATGCTATGTAATTGAGTGCACTCCCAGTGCATGACAGATAATAATATGAAACTGCTTTTCTTCATCTACCACAGCATTCTAGCAACCTTTGGTTTGTCTGGTTTGTTTTGTTCCATTGTGAGGCTAAACTGCTGGTTTGTTTCTTTGTTGTACGGTTTGTATCTTTAAACATACCTAGAGATTGGACTAGGTGATTTTTAGCTTTTATGTTATTTAGATCTCCATGTTTGACATGACATTTGGATTTAATTTGCAGGAGTATGTCCAGTGATACTTGCCAGGACACACCAGTCAAGATCTTCAACATAATGAGGTAACTATTCCCTGTTGGACTTCCCTGGATTTTGTGACTCTTTGAGGTTTCACAGTTAGAGCTCTGGAATCAATTCCACTTTGTTGAGATTCCTAACAACTTCTCTTTTAGCTTTGATAAATGCCACATAATGCACATTGGAAAAAATAATCCCAATTACACATACAAAATAATGGGAAATAATTTAGCTATTATCACTCGAGAGAGATCTTGGGGTATGTCTACACATCAAAGTTAATTCGAAATAACAGCTGTTATTTCAAATTAACTTTACTAGTGTCTACAAAGCCAAACTGCTATTTCAAAATAAATTCAAAATAGTAGAGAACTTATTTCGAATTTGGTAAACCTCATTCTATGAGGAATAATGCCAAAATCGAAATAGCTAATTCAAAATAAGTGCTGTGTAGACACTTATTTCGAAATAGGGGGCCTCCAGCCTTCCCAGGGTGCCCTGGTGGCCACTCCAGCCTCAAAAAAGAACACTCCTCTCCCTCCCCACCCTCCCCGGAGCCCTTAAAGGGGTAGACTCTGGCCACAGTGCCTGTGCCAGCTCCAAGCCTGCCGGCCCACAGCCAGCAGTCACTGCCCCTGACCCAGTAGCCCCAAAACATAAGCCAGCAAGCCACTGGCAGCCAGCCCTCCACTGCTCCCCAGAAGCAGTCTGCCAGCTCTCAGGAGCCTGCCAGGGGCTGGAGAAGGCGGGCGTCTTCCTGGTCCAGGGTGGAGATCAGGGTGGACCTTACTTAGGTTTGGGGGGGATGCCCCCAACATCCATGATCTCTGCACTACACGGAGGAACGTGGCCATCTATGGCAGGATAGCTGCCAGCCTGGCCACCAAAGGCCACATGAGAACCCAGGAGCAGGTTCGCATGAAAATCAAGTTGGTCCAGCAAGACCCCCAACCCTGAGTCATGAGCTTCCCCTCCCCCTTCTTCCCCTTCCTTCCCCCTTCCAGCTTCCTCCTCCCAGGTTTCCCCCTCCCCTCTCCTACCCTCTTTCCTCCCCTCTCCCACCTCCTTTCTCCAGTCTTACCGGTTTCGTCCCCCCACCCCCGAGTTTTGTTAAATAAAGAGAGTTTGTGTTCATGAAAATACGTGTATTTTATTTGACATCAGGAAGGGGGGCTGGGAGGGTAAGAGGAACGATGTGGGGGAGGATGAAGCACAAGCCCCCAGTGGGGCAGACCAAGGAGGCTCTTAGTGCTCCTCAGGGTGGAAGCTCTCCCGCAGGGCCTCCTGGATACTGACAGCCCCCTGATGGACCTCCTGGATGGCAGCCTGCAGGAAGTGCAGCCAGGCTCGCATCAACACGTTCACGAGAAGCACCAGAGTGCCCAGGGGCAGCTCCGGCTCCATGTTGCAGAGTGCTGTGGTGTCCCAAATGAGGGCAACCAGAGCACACAGAGACATAAATGCTTTGCTGTCCCACATCGAGGTAGGCAAGCAAGCAAGGAAAGCTGAGAACCGGCTGCCTGGGGTGGGGGTCCCTTTAAGCACAAGCCTCAGATAGCCTCAGGCAGCAGCCACACAAATAAACCCCTGACCTGATGCCCTGCTGGACCTGGTTCCAGACGGCCTTCAGTGCAATTCAGTGTCCACTCAGTGTGGACACGCTATTTTGAAATAGCAAAACGCTATTTCGAAATGCATTTTGTGTGTAGATGTGTTATTTCGAATTAACTATTTCAAAATAAGATATTTCGAAATAACACTGTAGTGTAGACATACCCTTGGAGTCATTGTGGATAGTTCTCTGAAAACATCCATTCAATGTGCAGCAGTAGTCAAAAAAGCAAACAGAATGTTAGGAATCATTTAAAAAGGGATAAAGAATAAGACAGAAAATATCTTATTGCCTCTGTATAAAACTATGGTACACTGACATCTTGAATACTGCGTACACATGTGGTCACCTCATCTCAAGAAAGAAATATTGACATTGGAAAAGGTTCAGAAAAGGGCAACACAAATGATTAGGGATTTTCAGTGCTTTTTTGGTGATGCACTGTCACCTTTTTTGGGGAGCTCTCCCACCACCACCACTTCCCCCAGCACAGCCCCCACCAGCCCCGGGATCAGCTTGCTCCACTTCCCCTGGCACAGCCCCACGGCCCTGGGAGCAGCTTGGCTGCTTCCCCCAGCACAGTTCCCATCGGCCCTGGGAGCAGCTTGCGCTGCACAGCTTTCCCCTGCACATGATATAGGCACGTCATTTGATTTCCAATATGAACATCAGTGTGAGGACATGTGTATTTTTTAGTTTTCTGTGTCTTGAACCCCAATGTAAAAATGAAAAGGATTACAAGTTTCTTTTCACCTTCCGTGAATAAGAAAGCCAGAACAAGTGAGGAAGTGAATGAAGAAAAGAATTAATTGAGTCAGTGACCGTTTCTGTTCCTGGTTCAACTAGTGTCCAAGAGCAAACTGACAGCGACTGGCCTAGCTGCTGGACTGTTGATCAAAAAAATGACTTTTGCATGAAGTACGATTGGCTAAATTTTCGAAATAAGAAACTTGGCTGTACGCCCTGTCAAAAAATTGGAACTCTTGGAGTAGAAAAGAAGTCAGGAATGAAAATTTCTAAAGAATGGGCAAATAATGAAATAACCTATTCTGGCAAAAATCGACAGCAATAGCTTATGTCTTTACCAAAAAAACCCTTTTTGATCACAAGGAAACCGCGGGGCATAAAGCTGCATTAAAATTGCTTGCAGAAGCTGAGAAAGAGACCCTTGAGAATGTGTGTTTAAAGGCTTTATCTTGCGAAAAAGTGATTACTGCAAAAATTTTTCGCACAGCATATAAGGTGGCAAAAGAAAACCAATCATTTCGTAATTTTGAATCTGAAATTGATTTACAAGAACTAAACGGAATTGACAGGGTCTGTATTCTTCACTCAACAACGCGTGTATTAACATCGTGAATCACATTAGTGAGCAAATGAGAAAAAATTTGGCTAATGAAATTGCTAGGTCGAAAAGCAAAATTTCATTGATGATTGACAAGGCCACTACTCTGAGTAAAAAATTGACCCAATTGTGTATGTTCGAATTTCTGTCGTGGATAGTGGAATGAACTCTGCGGTAAATTTATTTTTGGACTTCATCGAACTCCGAAGTGTTACGCAAAAGTCATTTTTGATTCTTTGCTTGGTTGTCTTCAGTCATATGGACTGACAGAAGAGTATTTAAAAACTTATTTAGTTTGTGTCGCATGTGATGGTGCAGCTGTGATGTTGGGGAATAGAAGTGGAGTTATGAAACTAATGAAGGACAAATTTCCTTCTTTCATTGTGTGGCATTGTGCTAATCACAGATTAGAGCTGTCAGTCGGTGACACAGTAAAATTGGTTTCAAGTATCAACAGATTTAAAGTGATTATTGATAAGCTTTCTGTCCTGCATAACACGTTGCCTAAAAATAGCAGAGAACTAAAAGTGTGTGCGAACTTGCTGGAGATTCAACTCGTAAAAATTGGCCGAATTTTAAGCATGTGATGGGTGGCATCCAGTTTCCGGACAGTTTCAGCTGTTTGGGAAAACTATGAAGCTTTAGTGCAACATTTCGAAGAAGCGAAGAATGATTCAACGAGGGACACAAAAGATAAATGCACATATGAGGGCTTACAGCGAAAAATTACAAACACAGATTTTATATTGGATTTAGGATTGATGTGTGATGCTCTTCAAGAATTGTCCAAATTGAGCTTGGACTTGCAAGAGCGTGACGTGGACCTATACAGGGCGGATCAAAAGATAAAAGCTGTAGTACAAATTTTTCAAGAAAGACAAACAATCCCAGGCCCAGATTATGAAAATGCCACCAAATCCGTTGAAAATCTCTGATTTCAGGGAGTTTCACTTCATAAGAAAGATTGCAAAAATTATCCTTCAATTGATCCGGAAGCTTTTTACAGAACCTTGAAAAAATCAATCGAAAAAAGGTTGCTTGATAGTGAAGATGCTGATTTGGCGCAAGGGGTACGTGTGCTTGATAAAAAAACAGTGGCCTGAAGACGTTAATTCTTAATTGACATTCGGCAAGATTGAAGTTAGAAAATTATCAATTAGACTGAAACTAAATGAAAGAGATATGATTCGCAGATTTCATGAGTGTCTGACTGAAAAGACAGTTCCGCAAAAATTGCTGCATTTGAAACGCACTCTGAGTACTATTCCCATTTCTTCAAGTGAATGTGAATGAGGATTTTCACAAATGAATCTGATCGTCACTTCAACCAGAGCTTCATTGATGACAAAAACGGTTACAGCACTATTGTTTATTAAAATTGTTGGTCCGCCCCCCGCGCTTCGACCCTAAAAAGTATGTGGACTAATGGTTATTCTGAAAATGTCATTCAGCCGTAGACACCAACAGCAAAGAACGAAACCTACTAAATTGAGTATGTTTTCCTGTATTAATTCTTTAAAATCAAAGTAATAAGCAGCACATACAACTGTCTAATTTTGGTATTTTATTTCAACAATCGTTATTTATTTCAACATAATTATAAAAGTTTATCACAAATTCAATAGAAAAGGAATTAGGGGGCTCAGTAAGAACATAAGAATGGCCATACTGGGTCAGACCAAAGGTCCATCGAGCCCAGCATCCCATCTGCCGACGGTGGCCAATGCCAGGTGCCCCAGAGAAGGAGAACAGAAGACAATGATCAAGTGATTTATCTCCTGCCATCCATCTCCTGCCCTTGTTATGAAGGCTAGGGCACCATACTTTATCCCTGGCTAATAGCCATTTATGGACCTAACCTGCAAAAATTTATCAAGCTCTTTTTTAAACCCTAATAGAGTCCTGGCCTTCACAGCCTCCTCGGGCAAGGAGTTCCACAGGTTGACTGTGCGCTGTGTGAAGAAAAATTTCCTTTTATTAGTTTTGAACCTACTACCCATCAATTTCATTTGGTGTCCCCTAGTTCTTGTATTATGGGAAAAGGTAAATAATTTTTCTATAATCACTTTCTCCACACCATTCATGATTTTATATACCTCTATCATATCGCCCCTCAATCGCCTTTTTTCCAAACTGAAAAGTCCCAGTCTCTCTAGCCTCTCCCCATATGGGACCCTTTCCAAGCCCCTAATCATCTTAGTCGCCCTTTTCTGAACCTTTTTTGAGGTGAGGAGACCACATCTGCACGCAGTACTCGAGATGTGGGCGTACCATAGTTTTATATAGGGGAAGTATGATATCTTTTGTCTTATTATCTATCCCTTTTTTAATAATTCCTAACATCCTATTTGCCTTACTAACTGCCGCTGCACACTGCGTGGATGTCTTCATAGAACTATCCACTATAACTCCAAGATCCCTTTCCTAGCTACGACAGATCAGAAAAAGGATGGGAGACTATTTTCCAATTTACTGTCTTCCAATTTACTGAGTACTGTCACCTTTTCACTTTTTTTCCTGGGGCCAGTTTGTCACCCGCCAAGAGGTGGCCAACTTTTTTTTTTCCCTCAACAAAATCCCTCGGAGGGGTGAGTACCGGCACCTTTTTTTTTTTTAACAAAAAAAGCACTGGGGGGTTGGAATGGGTACCATATGAAGAGAGATTAAAAAGACAGGGACTTTTCATCTAAGAAGAGAGGACACTGAGGGGGGAATATGATAGCGGAGGACAGGTATGGAGAAAATGAATTAGGAAAAGTTATTTACTTGTTCCCATAACATAAGAACTAGGAGTCACCAAATGAAATTAATAGGTAGCATGTTTAAAACAAACAAAAGGAAGTTTTTCTTCATGCAGCGCACAGTCTACCTGTGGAACGCCTTGCCAGAGGAAGTTGTGAAGACCAGGACTTTAACAGGGTCCAAAAATGACTTAGCTAAATTCCTGGAGATTAGGTCCATCAATACTTATTTGCCAGGATGGGTAGAAATGGTGTTCCTAGCCTCTGTTTGCCATAAGCTGGGAACGGATGACAGAAGAGGGATCGCTTGATGATTACCTGTTCTATTCACTACCCCTGGGGCATCTGGCATTGGCCACTGTAGGAAGACAGGATACTGGGCTAGATGAACTTTGGTCTGACGCAGTATGGCTGTTCTTATGCTCTTAAAACTTATTTGGGGTCTGCTGTCACATTTCAAATGAAAACTCAATTTAAACTAGCAGTGACTCCTCAGAGGCAGATGGAGAGGGACAGCATGCCTCTGGTGCTTACCTTTTTCAGAATTAGATACAGTAAGGGAGCAGCTCCTCAGCTGGTATAAATCAGTGCACTCCACTGACTTCAGCGGAGCTATGATTGCTGAGCATGTCTCCTAAGATCTGTACCTAGTTCTGTAAACTGGCTCTGCAAGGCCTTTTCCTGTGTCCACATCATCTACCAACCTTCTGATGACACCAGCAGCCACAGATGAAGAGCTGAGTTGCGCCTGTTGTCATGCCGATCCTTTGGAGCCGTACTTTGGCAAGATCTTGACACACCATCACAAGCCATGTTAGCGTAACTCTTCTGCCAGGTAAGCCAGCAGCAACCAGGGCTGGATGCAGAATAGAGGGTTTCCTTTCCATCGATACAACACAAAACTGGCTCAGGCCCTCACCTAGTAACCTGTAAAATTCACACACCACATCCAGGCACTACAGAGAGTCAATCCTTCCCCACTCGCAAGCACAGAGTCTGAGTGTGGGAAAGAAACTTTTAGTAAAAGAAGGGGAGTGACTTGGCATTAATTTCAGAAAACACCAAAGCAAGAAGGTTCATAAACATAAACCATGAGCAAAAGAGCCATCCCCAAGTAGGCTGGGGGGTGTCCTTTTCCTCTCAGGTTCTTAGGTCCAGCCACCCAAACCCTTTCACATGCCTGACCCTCTCTGCACTCCACTCACAGTTGCTGGTCAGCGTTGCTTGGCCAGTGCAGAGCTAAAGTTCAGAGGTGCAGCTATAGAGTTCACTTCCTGGGTGGAGTAGGGTGGTAAAGAGGCACCTTATTTGTTCTGTTGCTCGGGCACTCGCTCACCGCCCCTCTCTGCTAGCCGCCAAGCCACTTGTTTGCCAGCCGACTGTCAGTCACCTTCTGCTACCGCCTGCCTCTCTGCTGTGACCTCTGCACATCAGTCTCTTCGTAACTTTCATTTCTTTGCAGGATGGGCAGAAAAGCTGGCCCATCTCACCTAGTTGCAGCTGACAATGATTTTTATCTCTTAGCAGACGGGAGAATCAGTCCTCCCACAACTGATTTCACCTCTGAGTGAGGACTTCAAATAACAAGGCGGCGGTGAAAGGGCTTTCCATAAGCTTTCTGAACATGATTATGGAATGAATGTCATAACTGAGATGAGCTTTATGCAAGATGCCTCATATAATATATCCTTCGAAAGGCTGTAATCTACTGAATAAGATTATCCCATTTGTATGCATGTATCATTTGTGTAGATCAAGTGAGGATTACTGAATGGAGTCTCTGTAATGGCATATTCACTGGTTTGGGTTACTCCCACGGATTGGTGGGAATCAGTGAGTGGTGGGATTCTTTATCTGTAAACTGTCGAACGCTTTTTGAAGAGCTATGAAAATCATTCCTTAACTTGAAATTATTTTTGTGTTCCTGTTTTCCTTTTAGAAATACTTACTCAAAGCCACAGATTCTAAGGCCACCGTAAGTAAAATTAAAAATAGGCATTTTTGTTACCTGCAAGATGTAACTAAAGTTAATAGACTAAACTCAGACCAAAATGCAAAAAGAAGTTTCTGAATTTAGAACCATAGGCCTGACTGGGACCTTAAGACATAAGCACTGACTTTTCCTTTAGCTGGGGGTACTTGACCCCCTCCCTCTTCTTGCCCCTGCTCTATCCCTGCCACCATGTCCATTCCACCACAGCCCCCAAGTCCCCTGCTCTGCCTCCTCCTGTGACTAGCTGTGTCTCTGCTCCTGCCCCTGCCTCCCAGAGCATCCCAAATGCTGAAGAAGAGCTGTTTGTGAGGGGTGACAGATACTGTGTGGGAGGAGGAGGAGGAGGAGGAGTTGGTTAGCAGGCCCACCAGTGGGCAAAAGGCACTGTGGGGAGGAGGGAACTTGGCTACTCGTGGGTGATGACCATTGCTAATTTTTCTCTGTGGGAGTTCTAGCTCCAGAGCATTCATAATCAATCCCATTGCTCTATGGTCAACCAATTACACTGACAGCTGCTTTTCAGTAGAAGTGTAGGGGATGGGGGGAGTGTGTGACAGGGAGTGTGTGGGTATGTATTGGGGGGGAGCGGCTGTGTTTTGGGGGATGTCAGCATGCTGCTTTGTAAGTTCAGACAGCTACACAGCAATCTCTCTCTCCTTCTCTCTCTCTCTCTCTCTCTCTCACACACACACACACACACACACACACACACTCCTGTCTTTTTGTACAGCAGCATGAGCATGCCACTGAATGGCTTGCTCTGTGTCCTGGAGCAAATCAGCAGGGTGTCAGAACCAGAGCTTTGAAAGGGGATATGCATGTGCCTGCAGGGCAGACAGCCAAGTTCAAAATAATGAGCGGAGTGGCTACTTGAGGGATTATGGGACATATCCGGAGGCCTGTGACTATGCAGAAAACAATTGAAGTGTTTACACTGGCATCCCAGTGCTGTAGCCACAGCGCAGAAAGCTCTATGCCTCTTGTCGATGTGGTTTACCTAGAGTGCAACAGCTGTGGAATTAATGCACACTAAGTACCTTGCCAGTGTGGACACTTTAGGAGTTATAGCCCTGGGAGCTGATTTACTGGCCTGTAATTTGCAAGTGTAGACAAGGCCTAAATATTAACTAGACCATTCCTGACAGGAATTTGTCTAACCTACTCATAAAACTCTCCGATGATAGAGATTCCAAACCCTTCCTAGGCAATTTATTCCAGTGTTTAACCACCTGACAGGAAGTTTTCCTAATGTCCAGTCTAAAATTACCTTGCTTCTTATTTATCTTTAGCGGTTAAGAAGAACAGTTTTTCTCCCGTCTCTTTGAAACAACCTTTTATGTACTTGAAAATGTTTATAATGTCCTCTCTCAGTCTTCTCTTTCATAATAAACAACCCCACTTTTTCACTCGTCCCTCATAGAACATGTTTTCTAGACCTTTACTAACTTTTGACACTCTTCTCTAGACTTATTCTAGTTTGTTCACAACTTTTCTGAAATGTGGCACCCACGTCTGGAAACGATGCCTCTAGTTGAGGCCTAATCCATGTGGAGTAGAACAGAAAAATTACTTCTCATGACTTGCTCACAATACTCCTGCTAATATATCCCAGAATTATGGAGTGGCTAAGTTTCTGTAGCCTAGCTCTGCACCAATCTACTATATCATCTACCCATTCTCTGTGGGGTCTGCTTCTCCTATTCGGACCATCCATTATACTGAATACCAGGGTCTTAACTTTTCACTCGTCGTTCATTCTACGGATATGCCCGAATAGCTGTAACATCCATTGTATAACCTTCTGCAGTAGGTTCTCTTTTGGCTGTATCTTCTTATATAACTCCTTGTTGGTGACCTTCTGCATCCATCCTATTCTCAGGATCTTTCTATAACAACTCCTCTCGAACGCCGATATCTTTCTCTTTGAATATTTCGTTATCACCCATGTCTCACATCCGTACAACATTCTGCTAAATACACACATTTTCAAAACACTCAGCTTCATTCCTAAGCTAATCGCTTTACTTTTCCAGATCTTATCCATTGCCTTCAAACTCTCTGTTGCTTTCACTATTCTAGTCGCTATTTCCTTCTTACAATCTAGAGCATACGGCATGTTCCTCCCCAAATATGTGAACTTCTCTACGTTCTCTAGTTCAATCCCATCTGCACTGATCTTCCTTCCTATTTCCTTATTTCCAAATACCATTGTCTTTGTTTTATCGATATTCATAATCAGTCCATACCTCTTCCCTTCCTCATTTAGCACCTGCCCCATTCTCGCTAGCTTCTCTTCATCTTCCTTGATAAATACGATATCATCTGCGAATCATATCATCCCCGATCGCTCAATTGGTATCGCGGACCCTGTTTATCCAGGCGACGTCCAAGCCAGCATCTTTTATCGGTAAATTGTACTAGCATCAGATTTCATTCATATTGTTATTTTACAATCAGTGCATCGATACTCATCTGACCAACCTTCCTCTTTTATCCAGGCTTGGGACTGGCATGAAACCCCTAGAGGCTTCATGGTGGAGTTAATGTACTCTATGCCATTATCTAAATAATTGCTGAAGATATTGAGCAAGACCAGAGCCAGAACCAATCCCTGAAGAACTCTCTTCATTTTGCTCTTCCAGCATGACTGTGAACCATTGACTGAGAACAGTTTTCCAACCAATTTAGTGCCCACCTTATAGTAGCTTCATCTAGACCAGAGGTCAGCAACCAGTAGATCGGGATCTACTGGTAGATCTTGGAGTCTCTGACGGTGATCTTGACTGGTTTGGCCAAGAGGCTATCAAGTGCTGACACTTCAGCTGCCCCTCCCCCCAATCCTGCCATTTGCCTTAAAGCTGCCTCCCCCAACCCCCGGTAGCCTCTTGCTTGCTGTGCAGGATAGGGGAAGGAGAAGAGGGGTGCTGATATCAAGGTGCCCCCTCTCCCACTCTCAATTCTATCTCCACAAAGCAGAGTGAGGGGCACAGTAGGACTTGGGAGGGAGTTTGCTGGCTGCCTTTGGGAGTGGCGCAGGGCCAGGGCAGGGATGAGTCTGCCTTAGCCCCACTGCACCACCACCCAAGAGCAACCTGATGTGAGCAGTGCCCAGTCAGAGCCCACATCCTGAAACCCTACCCCAGTCATGAACTCCCTCCTGCACCCCAAACTCTGGCCCTAGACTCAAGCATCCATGTATCCAAACACCCTCCCAGAGCCTGCACCTAGAAACCCTTCCAGCACCCCAACTGCCACCCTAAGCTCAGTTCACAGCCCCTCTCAAACTCCAAATTCTGTAATCCAAGACCAGAGCCCTCACCCCAACCCACTGCTCCTACCTGATGAAAGTGAGGGAGGATGGGGAAGGGAGGCAGGATGGAGTGAGCAGGGGGCGGGACCTCTGAAAGGGCACAAAGGAGGCGGGGCAAGGGTATTTGGGTTTGAGATAGACCTTGGCTTGCACTTAAATTTAAAAAGTGATCTTGTGCTTAAAAAGGTTGGAGACCACTGATCTAGGTTGTATTTCCCTAATTGATTAATGAGAAGGTCATGTGAGACGGTATCAAAAGCCTTTACTAAAGACAAGATAAACCATATCTACTGTCCCCCCCTCCCCTTATCCACAAGGCTTGTTACCCTGTCAAAGAAAGCTATCAGTTAGGTTTGACACAATTTGTTACTTATCACCTTGTTATCTTCTAGATGTTTGCAAATTGATTGCTTAATTAATTATCTTTCAGGGTACAGAAGTTAAGATGACTGGTCTGTAATTCCCTGGATTGTCTGGGTGTTAATGTATTCATACAAAATCTCAGAAACACATGGATCTTTAAACAAAGTATAACCCAGGATGTTTTACGCGGTTACAAACCTTATGCATCATGTATAGATGCCAGTGCAGTGCACCATTAGTTAGCTGTTAGATTCTTACAGTATTACTAAATCTTAAAGGGTTAATCCAAGGAGATCCCAGTAACCTGTTACATTATATAACCTTATTGCACAGTGCCACATGAGTTCATGGACTTGTGTATTTCTATACACCTATTAGTTATTTTTGAACTTTGACACACGGATCTGGTAGTGTCTTTCTAAATGTAGGGAAGGCAACTGCCTCTGTATTTCTTACTTCTACAGTGTGATTCTAAAGAAAACTTCCTCTTCCACAGGAGAAATGACGTCCTTATGATGACTGCATGGTTTGCCCCAATAGTTTGGGATGGGACCTACAATCTCGAGATCCTGAATGAGCAGTTCCGAAAAAGGAATGTTACTGTAGGACTGACAGTGTTTGCGATCAAAAAGTGAGTATGGCTAATTCACAGAACTATATGTTAGTTACGAAAGGTGAAGGATAATCACTAAGAGGAGTGGGAACCTGTTTTGTGTGTGTGTGTGTAGTGTGTGTAGTGATGGTGTATCCCTTGCTCATCTCACCCTTCCAAGCAGGAGTTTTGCTGGAAGACACCCACCAGTACCCTGCCCCTGCCCCCTCCCTCCTGGCCAGACACCTACCCCCGCTTGCTCCTGTACCCTATTTTCCACCTAGATTCTGCACCCTGTCCCGCACACTGGATACCTCATTTTTGACCCCACCTCAGAGTGCAGAAGGGCCCACAAAAACCCTAGAATCCTAGAAAAGTTAGTCTGGCCTGCAGCCTTGAACCTCAGTCCTACCTACCCTCCTTCCACATGGGGCTGGAGTGCCAGGGTAGTGAGATGTCTCTGTTGGGGCCACATCAGTGAGGCTTAGGGGGTTTTGGAGGGGTTCTTTCTTGCATCTCACTTGTGTAGTCCCGACTGATTTTTCTCCGGGTCAGTGACCCCGACTCAAAACAGGTGCCCTGTGCCTCCCATAAATAATGATAATTCTGAAACATGTTGTGCTGGACATAATGTTTTATTTAAAAATGAAGCCTGGCCAACTAGCCCCCAATTGGGTCCAAGCCCCCATCTGGCTGCAGCATCATAACACTCCTGCACCCCCACAGACTCCAACCCTGAGCTCATCATACACCTAAACACCCTGTCCTGAGCCCCTCACATGCCCAAAATCCTGCCTCTCCACATCCCCAAGTCTTCTGCCACAACACTCCTACACAATCCACACATTGCAAATCTGTGTCCTGAACCCATCATACTCCCAACCCCCCTGCCCTGAGCTCCTCATACACCCCATCCCAAACTCCTACACCCCCATATCCACAAGCCTGCACCTTGCTCAGCACCCAACCCTCCACCTGACCCCAACACTCCCCAGCCTGGAGCCCCCTCCCTGACCCAGAATCCCCTTCTCCACCTCCTCCTGCACCTAAATTCCCTCCGAGAACTTGCACCTCTCATCCCTTCCCACACTGTCAGCCGACGGTCAGGGCAGTGTGTGTGTGTGTGTGTAATACACCCAAGTCTTCAACTGCTGGGACACAAGGTCCCGTCGCAGTGGGCAGCCTAGGGGAGGCTGAAGGGCACCCCGAGAAGTTTAACGTCCATGTCTTTAACCACTAGGATCAGGTCCCTTTACGGCGGGCAGCCAACAGGCTGACAGACACCCCAGAGTTTACAGGGAGAGCTTATTACATCTCAGACGTTGACTGCTAGGATACAGGATCCCTTCGCAGTGGGCAGCCTAGGGAAGACTGAGAGATGCCCCATGGATCTGTCCCCTGGAAGCGACATGCTCCAAATGCTCAAGCTTCTCCCTATATCTGTCCCTTATGACTGGCTGAAGTTCTTTTAATTGTGTTTGGTTCTGTTACAGCAACTGAAGGAGTCAGATTAAAGCTTAAACAGTTACAGGTTTATTAAAGAAGCTTATAAATCATATGGTTACAATGGTTATTGCTCTACTTCTTAACTGCTAGCAAATATAGATCTTAAAAATGGTTACAAAGAAAATAAAGATAGAAAATAGAAATAATGGTACCAAGTGACAGCTTAATCTTTAAAGAGCTCTAAGTCTATGTGTACACTTAAGACAAAGGACACATTCAGGTACAATTTTTACCCCCTTCTGTGCCTCTTGACTCCAGCGTATCAGGCCAGGGCTGGTCCCTCAATTCCTAGGAAAGACGAATATGAGGTGGGCGTCCCCGTGGAACCTCGGGAGGCCAGTCACCTAACCCGACCAGCAGATAGATGGTAGATTGACACTCAGAGTAAGTGTGCTGCTGGACCCATCTTTATACCCATAGGGGCCCATATCCTCTTTCTTATCTAAGATGCCAAATTGTGTTGGTCTGTCTTTGTGATGCCAGTTCTTACAAGGGAGTTTCAACTTAATTTACACTTGCAAGAAAGATAACTAAATTGTGAGTACTGGACATTCTTTACTGGGCAGGAGATTCCTCCCCCCGGACAAGTGTGTGTTCGTATCAATATGGGTTTCAGTCAAGGGCACTCCTCTGCAGCCTCTAGGTCAGCAATTGGTGTATCTCTGTTTACAGCCATCCAGGGTCACAGCAGCCAGCATATCCGGACTTCCTATCTATGCTTCAAAGACTATGCTGATTTTACCGCTCTGTGTGCCCTGTGTGCTCCAGGCATCTCAGAGAGGGGCAAGCAAGATGTTACGGGAGGGTGGGGGTTCCTGTCTGGCTACACACACCCAAATCCCTCATTCCCACCCCAGAGCCCGCACCTCCTTTCTCAACCCAGTGAGAGTGAGTAAGGGCTGGGGAAAGCAAGTGATGGAGAGGAGGGGAACGGAGAGGGCGGGGCCTCAAGGAAAGGGTGGAGCCTTAGGAAAGGGGTGGGGTAGATCTTGGCTTGCCCTGACATTTAAAAGGTGATCTTGAGTGTAAAAAGGTTGGAGACCATTGGTCTAGGTATACGAAATCCACTGCTTTCCATTTATCCACAAGACCTATTACCGTATCAAAGAAAGCTATCGGACTGGTTTGACATGATTTGTTCTTTATAAATCCATGCTGGCTGTTACTTATCAGCTTATTATCTTCCAGATGTTTGCAGATGAATTCCTGTATTATTTACTTCATTATCTTTCTTGGCACAGAAGTTAAGCTGACTGATCTGTAGTTTCCTTTGCACAATTAGTCCTCGCCACAGAAGGGACAGCTGAAACAGAGGTCAAGTGACACCCAGCAAGAACAGTGTGGCAGGTCAAGAGAACACACAAGGCTCAGCCCACCAGCCGACACTGCCTCATGCTGCCTCTCTGTCCTGCAGAGAGACCAAAAGGCTCCAACACCTTTCAATTGCACAGAACTCACCACATGCTCTTTTTTAAACAGTGTATACCCCAGGCAGTGTCTCTGTCATGTTCCTGCATGCTGCCACCCCCTCATCTGCTAAAGTTATATCTAAGCAGAGGGAACAGGAGAGAGAGGAGTGGAGGGAGAAATTAATCTGATGAAGGGTGAGAGTAGTGGGTGCAGAAAGATGGGAACATTTACACTGAGTTAGTATAACTCCCTTTCTCTCACATGCATGGACACTCGAACACATGCACACCCACACGCAGGTGCAGAGTAGCTAAGATGTCCTCCAGAGCCATAGGGACAGGACTTGTACATGTAGAAAGTAACCCTCAGCCCTGTTGGGACAGAAAGATGATGCCTGTTATAATGAGGTCTTCAAAGCTGTGTCAACAGTCAGGAAATTGGGATCTGGGATTTCCCACCAGTGATATTGACTGTAAGAGCTGCAGTGTAGACCAGGTGTTGATGTTTTAAACCTGTCATTCAACTCCCCTCTGAGCAAGAGGGAGGCCTCAAGCTCCTGGAAGGGGGGAATTAGAGTAGGAGTCTCCCCAACCCAGTTCTCTGGTGATGGAGGGAGTGTAAGGTTCCTATGAGTTGTCTCCTCTTGCTCCGTGGAAAAGGGGAGAAGGGCAAACCAGGAGTTGCAGAGCTACTCCAATGACTAACTGGTTTGCTTGCACTCAAGGCCCCGCTTTGCTTTCTAGCCCCACCCCCTTCACTTTCCCTGTTCCAGCCTGGAAATCACAGCTCAGCACCACTGCACTGACCCAGAGACTGACCTGTGCTGGAGAACCCGGACCATTTCTGACTAGGAAAATGAGGGCAGCAGGGTTGGCCAAGAGTGGGTTGGCTCTGTGATTTCAGTGCTCAGCTCCCAGCTTCACACCCTGAGAGGCGACTGTGTGGAGGTGACCACTCCCCGGACGTCAGTTCTACATCTTGTTTTCATCCTTTCCCTCCCTGCGTGACTCAGCTATTACCTCCATTAGGAATCTTATTTTCTTCATGACAGAGTTGGAGCTGAAAATAGCTTCCAGTGAACACACCCATGAAGAGCAGACATCTCCCACCACATTCCATTAAAACCAGTCACAGCCTATAACAGTGTTTCTCAACCAGTGGTATGCATACCCTTAGGAGTACACGAGAAAAGTCTGGGGGGGTACAAATTTCACAAGTGAAATTTGGCAAAAAATGTCTGGGATTTTGCCCTACAAAGGGGATCGGGGAGGGGGCAGTGGCATATGCATGTCAAATTGAATATTTGGAGCTGCGCGCCCGGACGTAAACAGCTGCTCTGCACACACGCCCCAGTGCTGGTGGGAAAAGCATGTGGCTGCGGCCACAGCAGCTCCAGTGAGACCTAAGGCAGTTCCAAGTTGGGGGGCGGGTTTGGACGAGGAGAAAAAAAAATCACTTCCATTCCACCTCTCCTAGTTCATTTCCTCTCCAGCAGCCTCCCCTGGGTGCTCCAGCAGGGAGGTGGCTGTACCTGGAGATGTGCCTTACCCCCCACCCCCACCAGCAGCTCAGTATAGCACATACTCAGTATATCCCATAGCCCCTTCCCCGAGGCACTGCAGAGAGGAGCTAAAAGGTGGTGAAGCGGCACAATAAGCTTTTCTCTAAAGGACGCCCCGCATAAGTGGAGTAGTGAGGGGAGGGCAATTGCCCCCGGGCGCCACACTAGGGGAGCACTGGGCTGAGGTGGGAGCACACAGCCCCACGCAGCGAGCCCAGCGCTGGTGGGCCACTTGCTCCCTGCAGACAAGCCGCCGAAGCAGGGCCTGGCAGCGGGAGTGGGCACTTCAAATGTAGGGTTACCATACATCCGGTGCCTGGCTCTGGGGAAGGAGAGGGGCATTGGGTTAGAGCAGGAGGACTGGGGGTACTTATAGTTTTTTTTAAAGGGGTACTTTTTAAAAAAAAGATTGAGAAACACTGGCCTATAATTGCTTCAAGAGTACTTCAAATGGACAAACCCTGCCTCTGCCAGGATATGGCCTAGGTAACCTCATAGCCACAAGTGAAGAGTAGCCACCCCTCAGCCAGTGGAGATATCACACTCACGGAGGCAGAGAAAGAAATCTGCAGAAATGGCTCACAGGGCTAAAGAAGTTTCTTTCAAGATATTTTGCTATATTTGTTCTAGGCCCCCCACCTCCCTAGGGATGGACCTGGTTGGTGGGATGCTGCTTTCACAGCTAGATGCCCAACCAACAGCCACCATTCTCCTGCTGCCCAGATCTCAAGGCAGCACATAAGTAAGGGTGACAAGACTGTGACCCATATTTTTATGGAAATATGCTTATGAATATGACATAACTTGAATATGCTCTATGCAAAATAGGTTGTGTAACATATCACTTGAAAAGTTATAATCTGCTGAATGTGTATAGTCTATTTGGGCACGTTTACACAGCAGGACTAAACTCGAAATAACTACGCAACTTGAGCTACGCTAATTGTGTAGCTTAAGTCAAAATTGCTTATTTCGACTTTTGGTGCTGTCTACACGGCAGTTATATTGAAATAAAGCATTCTTCCCTTGATTTCCCTTACTCCTCACACAGTGAGGTTTACAGAAGTCGGAGTAAGACGCCCGTTATTTTGAATTTATTTTGAAATAATTGGCTTTCTGTGTAGACGCGCACTATGTTATTTTGGAATAACTGACATTATTCTGAAAAAACCTGCTGTGTAGAAATGCCCTTTGGGTGCATGTATCATTCCTGCATTTGAAGTTAGAAATATGAAATATAAACCTGTTTTATGAAACTAGATATGCTAAGTAAGGGCCATTAGTAATACTCAAAGAACTTAATGGCCCAGTACTCAAAACAATGATCTGTGAATAGTCTTGTTTTTCCTGTAAGGCTGGACTATGGTTGGTCCTATCCAGGGCTGGCAACAGACTTGGCCGGGCCCTGAGCAAAGTGAGGGCACGCTCAGCTCTAGACCCCACAGAAGGGGTGGAACCTTATGAATAGGGACAGCCAGCCCTCAGCACGGTCTACATTGCTCTGTTTTGGGCTCCAGTGGTGGTTTAAAGGGCCCACACTCCAGGCAACTGTCTCCTTTGCCTACTCCCCCCCATCCCATTGGTGACCCTGGTGCTGCCAAGGCCTGATGCTGAAACCCATCTTGGATGCTGTATTTTTCCACTGAAAGCATGAAGTTGGAAGTGAACACAAAGAATTCCCATCTTTGGCAAAAGAGATATAAAGGTGGGAAACCAAACAATAGGGGCTGCTGCCAGACGCAAGGACACCCCTGCTTACCACCCAAGATGATTGCTAGAAACATCTAAGACTAAATAAAGGAAAGCATCAAACCTAGTCTGGGAGGCAGTCCAGCCTGTGAACTACAATTAGGGTAAAGTATTGTATGTAACACATTTCTTAGTTTATTAGGCTTAGCCAGGCCCACCAATAGGGAGGGCAAAGGGGACAACTGCAGTGTTGAGGGCTGGCTGCCCTTGCTCTGCCCCTTCCACCCGTGCTCCCTCCCCACTTTCCCAGGGACCCAGCAAGTCTGTTGGCTCTTCTGGGTTTAGCTGGTGTGTTTTGTTTTACTTCACTTAGTAACTTACTTTGATCTGTCTGGTACTACTTGCAATTGCTTAAATCCTACTTTTTACACTTGAGAAAACCACTTTTTTATACTAATCAATCCTGTGTAAATAATTGTTTCCTGGGTGGAAAACAGCTGTGCATAGCTCTCATTCATTGATAAAGGGGGCGAACATTTTACGAGCTTGCCCTGTGTAAAACCCAATACAGAGTAAAGTGTATTTAGCTGGGATTCTGATCCCACTGGGGATGTGCATCTGACTGCCGTGTCAAGCCCATTTGACTGAGCCTTCCCAGAGCTGAGCTGAGTGTTTGTTTTACTCTGCTGTGGGCTGGGTCCCCAACTCTGTGCCACTGCTGGGCTGTGTCTAGAGTGGCGCGATCTTGCGCCAGAGCTATGCAAATGAGGCTCAGCGCGGAATATCGCTGAGCCTCATTTGCATAACTAATGAGCCGCCACTTTTGCAGAAGAGGCTCTTGCGCAAGACGGAGCTGTCTACACTGCCCCGTCTTGCGCAAGAAAAACCCTCTTGCGCAAAGCCGTTATGCTGATTATTTTCAGGCATAACGGCTTTGCGCAAGAGGGTTTTTCTTGCGCAAAATGGGGCAGTGTAGACAGCTACATCTTGCGCAAGAGCCTCTTCTGCAAAACGGCGATATTCCACGCTGAGCCTCATTTGCATAGCTCTGGCGCAAGATCGCGCCAGTCTAGACACAGCCCTGGAGAAGACCAGAGGATCTGGATCAGCAGGACTTGGTGGAGAGGCACACCAGAAAGCAGGTAGATGGGTTCAGTGGTATTTCAGCACATTAACACTGTGTCTAGACTACATCCTTCTGTCGGTAGAGGGATGTAAACAAGGCACTTCAAAAGTGCAAATGAAGCAGGGATTTAAATATCCCACGCTTCATTTGCATAATCATGTCATGGCGCTCTTTTGAATAAGCGCCATTTCAAAACTAAAACCGCGGTCTAGACGCAGTTCTTTCAAAAACAGCAGGCTTTTTCGAAAGATGCTGTACTCCTCATTTTTTGATGATGGGTGTTTCTCAAATTGGAGGCCCGAGACCAAAAAGTTGTTGCAAGTGGGTTGCCAGGTTATTTTAGGGGTGTGACAGGTTCAGCCACAGAGATACCTTTGAGACTGCCACTTAGGATACATCTAGACTACATCCCTCTGTCAGCAGAGGAATGTAAATGAGGCACTTTGAAAGTGCAAATGAAGCGGGGATTTAAATATCATTAAATATCATTTTCTGAAGAGTACAGGATCTTTCAAAAAAGCTTGCCATTTTGGAAAGAACCGTGTCTAGACCGCGGTTTTAGTTTCAAAATGGCACTTATTCGAAAGAGCGCCATGACGCAATTATGCAAATGAAGCGTGGGATATTTAAATCCCTGCTTCATTTGCACTTTTGAAGTGCCTCATTTACATCCCTCTGCCAACAGAGGGATGTAGTCTAGACATACCCTAAGTGGCAGTCTCAAAGGTATCTTTGTGGCTGAACCTGTCACACCCCTAAAATAACCTGCCAACCCACTTTTTGGGCTAGGGCCTCCAATTTGAGAAACACCCATCTCCCCACTGAAATTTGTACAGGATAGGGTAAAAGCACACAAAAGATCAGATTTCCTGGAACGAGACCAAATTTCATGGTCCGAGGCATGTTTTTCATGGCTGTGAATTTGGTGAGGCCCCAGGCATGGAGCTCAGGTTCAGCCAGCATTTAATAAGCTCTATTTCCTGCCAACTTCCGCCACTCCCTCAGCTTTTTCTAAGCTCTTAGGGTATGTCTACACTACAGCACTAATTCGAACTAACTTAATTCGAATTAGTTAATTCGAACTAAGCTCATTCAAATTAGCGCATCTAGACCCAAAAACTAATTCGAATTAGCGTTTTGCTAATTCAAACTAGCGCGTCCACACTGATTGGACGCTGGGTCGCATTTAAGGGCAGCTGAAACCGGTTCCGGCAGGGCATCAGGTCAGTAGTTGCTTTGTGTGGCTGCTGTCTGAGGCTACCTGAGGCTCATGCTTAAAGGGACCCCCCTGGACAGCCGGTTCTCAGCTTTTCCGCTTACTTGCCTACCTCGCCAAGGGACAGCAAAGCGTTTTTCTCTCCGCCTGCCTGTGTTGGTGGTTCCCATTGGGGACATCGCTGCAGTTGGCACCATGGAGCCAGAGCTCGCCCTGGGAATGCTGCTCCAGTTTTTGGACTTGCTGCTGCAAGCCTGCCAGCAATGGCTGGAGGCTGCCTTGGTGCACGTCAGCCCCCTGCCTCTCCCCCTGGCCTCCCTGGGGGTCGTGGAGGAGCGGCAGCAGCGCCCGGATGCCAGCGTGCCCCGCCGCATCTGGCGCCTGGACACCAGCAGTGACCGGTGGGACCGCATCATCCTGGAGCACTGGGGAGACCAACAGACACCTTCCTGGAGCTCTGCGAGTGGCTCGCCCCTGCTCTGCGGTGACAGGACACTCGCATGAGGCCCACCATCCCCCTCCAGAAGCGGGTGGCCATTGCCCTGTGGAAGCTCTCCACGCCAGACAGCTACCGATCTGTCAGGAACCAGTTCAGCGTGGGGAGATCCACTGTCGGAGCAGTGCTCATGCAGGTACTGCACCCACCGGCCACTGAGCCGGGGGGGGAGGGGGGTTGCAAGGAGGGGATGGGCCGCCCCAGGGAAAACGGGGGGCGGGGAGGAGGCAAAAGTGCCCTGCACGGGAGGGTTCGGTCTGTCCCGGCCGTACTACACGCTGCCCACGAGGGTTGCTTCTGGGAGTGGGGCGCGGGGCAGTGCCAGGGAACGAACACTCCCAGCCACCCAGGCGCCCAAGTGATTCGCGGTTTGCTGTGTCTCTCTGCAGGTGGTCAAGGCCATCAACCGGTGCTGCTCCGCAGGGTGGTCCGCCTTGCCGACCCAGACGCGGTCATCCGGGGGTTTGGCGCCCTCGGCTTCCCCAACTGTGGGGGGGCCATCGACGGGACGCACATCCCCATCCGTGCCCCGGAATACCAGGCCTCCCAGTACATCAACCACAAGGGGTACTTCTCCGTCCTCCTGCAGGCCATGTCTGACCACCAGGGCCAGTTCACAGACATTAACGTGGGCTGGTCCGGCAAGGCACACGATGCCAGGGTATTCCGGAACTCCTCCATGTGCCAGAGGCTGCAGGCCGGGACCTTCTTCCCTGACCGCCACATCAGGTTTGGGGACGTGAACATGCCCGTCTGCCTGGTGGGGGATGCAGCCGGCCTACCCCCTACAGCCCTGGCTCATGAAGCCGTACACGGGGCACCTCAACCCCTCCCGGCAGGCCTTCAATGCCAGGCTCACCAGGGCCCATCGTGGTTGAGGGGGCCTTCAGATGCCTGAAAGCACGGTTTAGGTGCCTCCTCACCCGCCTCGACCTCGCCGAACACAATATCCCTCCCGTGGTGGCAGCATGTTGTGTGCTGCACAATTTATGTGAGCGGAAGGGGGAGGCTTTCCTGCCAGCCTGGATGGCTGAGGCTGAGTGCATGGCTGGCCAGTACGTGCAGCCCCACATCGCCGCCGTCCGGGAGGCCCAGCGTGGGACCGTCCAGATCCAGGAAGCCCTGCAGGAGAGCTTCCAGGTGGAGGAGGACTGAACTCTCCCTGCATGCCCCACTGGGGCCTTCTTCCACCCTCCCCTCCTTCCCCTTTCCCTTCCCTAACCCCCCTTCGTAATGTAAAACGAACACACCTGTTTTGCCAATAAAAATCTCTCTTTATTGTACATAACTGGGGTGGGGGAGGGAGGAGTGAGGGTGGGAGAGGGGAGGGGGAAATCTGGAAGGAGGGAGCTAGAAGCGGGAGGAAGGGAAGGGACAGCTCAGGGTTTGGGGTCCTGCTGGCTCTCCCATCTCGCAGCACTGCGGGTGCAGAAGTGTTGGGGGGGGAGTGGGTGTGGAGGGTGGGGCAGGAGGGACGGGGGTGTGGAGGAAGCAGGAGGGGGAGCAGGGGTGGGAGGAGGAGCAAGAGCTGGGGTGGCCGCAGGGGCTGGAGCAGGAGGAGGCAGCAACCTGTCCACCAGGGTCTGGAGGTGACCTCTGAGGGCACGGCTATGCTCCTCCAGCACCTCCAAGCTCCGCTGCCGCAGCCGCAGGTCCTCCCAGACCCAGAGGTCCTGGATACGGAGCTGCTGCTCCAGTAGCCGCAGGTGCCGCCGCTGGTAGTCCTCCAGGTTCTTGGTGCACCTGCTGGCCCGGGTGTGGGTGGCTGTTGCAGGCGGGGTGGTGCGCCCTGCAGTCCCAGGTGCTGCGGCTATGGTGAAACAAGAGCAGTGGTCAGTTCTCCCTGGGGACACGGTGGGTGAAACCCAGCCCCCCCGTGCAAGGCGAGGTCAGCATGTGGGGAACGGGCCAGGGCCCCTGCATGACACCCAGCTGCTGCTCCATGGTGGGCAAGGCCCAGGCGCACGGTCCCTGGCCTCCCTCTCCCCCCACGCTCCCCATACACATAAGGGGAGCATGATGGCACTCACATGTGGAGCCCTCCCCAGCCTCGGACGACACAGCCGATGTGCTCTGTGGGGTGCCTCAGGGGTCCTGGGTCCTGGGCAGGCTCCCTGCAGGCTCCTGGCTCTCGGCATCCTCCTCCTCCTCCTCCATGTCAGGGACGGGTCCCTCTGCCCTGGGGTCGATCACCACCCAGGGGGCATGGACTGCATGAGCCCCCAGGATGCAGTCCAGGGCCTCAAAGTGAGGGCATGCCTCCAGGTCGGCCCCTGGCTAGGAGGCCCTGGAGTAGGCCTGCCACAGGTCCTTAATTTTGCAGCGGACCTGTTCCCGGGTCCGCATGTGGCCTCTGGTGGCCAGGCTGGCAGCCGTGCAGTTGTAGACGGCCTCATTCCTGTGCCTAGTGCAGAGATCGTTGACGTTGGAGGCCTCCCCCCAAACCTCGATGAGGTCCACGATCTCCGCACTAGACCAGGCGGGCGCCCGCCTCTTGCGGCCCCGGGCAGGCTCCTGGGAGCCACCAGCCTGGTCCTGGGAAGAGGCGGAGGGCTGGGTGGCAGCGGGTGGCTGGCTCATCTTGTGCCAGGTGCAGGGTCTGCTGGCTGGGTGCTGGCAGGCTTGCAACTGGCACAAGCACCGTAGCCAGATCGTGGCCCTTTAAGGGCTCCGGGGCTGGGAGGGGGGCAGAAGAGTTTCCCTGGTTTGGCCCAGAGTGGCCACCAGGGCAAGCTGGGAAGGGCTAGCCTCCAACTAGTTCGAATTAAGTGGCTACACAGCCCTTAATTCGAACTACTTAATTCGAACTAGGCGTTAGTCCTCGTAGAATGAGGTTTACCTAGTTCGAATTAAGCGCTCCGCTAGCTCGAATTAAATTCGAACTAGCAGTTTGTATGTATAGAAGCTATTAAAGTTAATTCGAACTAACGGTTGTTAGTTCGAATTAATTTTGTAGTGTAGACATACCCTTAGAGATTAACAGAAACTTTTATCTTTATCAGTCCTGTTTTACAAAAGGACTCCAGAGCAAAGTATAGTAAAATATCACGATTATTTTTCCATTATCATCCTGTTAAGCATGGACAAGTAGGTTTTTGTACCTGTGCTGAATCAGCTGCTGAATAAATACATGCAAGGCTGATTTGGCCACCAATCAGATGCAGCAGCTTTTCAATGTTGTACATCATTGAGACACAACACATTAGGACAGGAAGCAAAGAATACCAGATCATTTTGAAAATACAGGGCCAATTTGGGAAGATTGAATGATAGAATATATGAAGATTGAATTTGTCCAGGATACTGGAGCTAACTTTCCCACCCTTGTGAAAAGTTTATGTAACCCCCCCAGGAGATTACCTCGATTCCTGGGGCTCTGTCTGCTGGCAGCTCAGGAAGAGGCACACTGTCCCTGGTAGGGAGGGAGAGCCAAGGCAAACTCAGAGTCTGCCCGGCAACCAATAGGGAGTAAGATGCCCCTCCCAGGGGCTACATCTATACTGCAGGCTTTTTGCGCAAGAACAGCCATTCTTGTGCAAAAACTTGCAGAGTGTCTGCACTGTACGTGCGTCCTTGTGCAAGTAAATTTACAGTACAGTGTTGGAAAACAGGGCTTCTTCCGGAAGAGCTATTCCTCTCCCCATGAGGAATAAGCCCTCTTGAGCAAGAGCTCTTCCACAAGAGGGCAGTGTAGACAAGCAACATGAATTTCTTGCGCAAGAAACCCCTATGTCTAAAATGGCCATCAGAGTTTCTTGCGCAAGAGAGCATCCACACTGCTATGGATGTTCTTGCACGAAAGCACATCTTTTCCACAAAAGAACATGGCAGTGTGGATGAACTTTTGTGGAAGACCTTTTGCACAAGAAGTCTTGCACAGAACAGTTCTTGTGCAAGAAGCCTGCAGTGTAGATGTAGCCAGAGAGTTCAGGAAAGGGGAGAAGCCATTTTTTTGAGTGAGTCTGGAGCCAGCCAAGGCAAGGGCAAGACTGGCTGTGTGGGTAGCTGGTAAGCCCCAGGCCTGCATGCAGGGTTCCCCCTGAGAACTGGCCTGTAGGGACCTGAAAGCAAAATCCCTCAGCTGGGCTCTTCCTTCTCCACTCCTGATTTCCAGTTTGTAGAGTTTGCTTGGAAATTCCCCAGGCAGGCTGAGTTAGCCCTCCAGCTCCCTCTGTGAGACCAGTCACCACATAGTCAGCTCTGCTCTGTCTGCTAGTTCAGGGCTGCTGCCTGCTGTGTGTGTGTGTCTGGACCCTGGGCTAGGAGACTACAGTTTGGATTTTAGTACAGTTGTGTAATCTGCACCTTGAGCCCTGCACCCCTCTGTGGTGAGAGGAAATCCTGGGACCAAAGCAGCCTGATTCTGGCCTGAAGAGGATCCCTGCTAGCAGAGATCAGCCCTCTGCAGTGACTGAGGAGTCCAGAGTCATCTCTGAACCTGAGGATCATTCATGGAGTTTGTGAGTGCACCATCTTTTAGTTAGTCAGGGAATTTGTTCTGGGGACCCCTACTCCCTGAACTGTGTCCTCAAGCCAGGGAGTAAGGGTTTGGGGATTTTATAACCTGCTGCATATTAAACCTGTGGAGGGATTTACCACCTTCTCTCACTTGTGAGTCCTTTGGGCTGTACAGAACCCAGCCAGCCACACTGCTAAACCACTGCAGAGAAGAATTTTGTGGTAGTAGGTCATCAAGGGCCCCAACAAAGTACGGGTACTAATGGGACGCTAATCTTACATTTGCTACATCAAGTCACGTGACTGGGGAAAGTCACAGGTATTAGCAGCGTGGGCACCAGTGAACCTAAAAATAGTGTTTTACCCTGTTATGTTATATTTGTCTCCTGTTTAATATAATTATTGTGTTGAATATATTGTATGTGTTTGTGTTATTTCTTGGAAGTCTCCAGCTATCTGGCAAGTAAGTGGAGATTACCCTGTAGTTAGAATTTTCCTCCCAAGCTGCCCTGGTGACCCTGCCAGGAAGGAGTGAGGGGGGTGGAGGCACCACCAAATAAATTCATAGGAAAAAATAAAGAAGATACACCCTTCTGAGTGGGTAGCGGGATCCAGAAGAATCCAGACATGTCCATCAAAACCTGGAAGCAGATTGTCATTAAAGAAGGTAAGCGGGTGGAGAGGGGGTGCTACATTTAATAGGATTGATAATGATTTCATGCAATCAGGACTTTGAATGACAAAACCCCGAGCAATGTAACACCCCTTTATATGATGCTGGCACAATGATTCTGGCACTCTCCCAGAATCAATATCAATTAGAATCTCTTCCCAATAATAACTTGGGTATAAGTAGCATATTTGTACCCTTTGTTTTATAGGGAGGGTTGCTAAATGATTCCTGGTGCACCTTTACGTTTTCTTACAATGAGATATGGGCTTACTTAAAAATGCTTAGCTTTGAATCAGAAATCAGTTTCTTCAAGCAAGGCTAAATATGTTGCAGAAAGGTCTTCTGGCGCATCCAAACTGCATGCAGCTAGTAACTGCATTGGAAATGACTGTGAATGAACAATTCCATTCTTCACTCTGCTGTATATCTGTTTACTGTATAAAGAGGAACCAAACAAGAACAAAGACCGGGAGGATGTTTCTCATTCACTACTACTGGGTTCTAAAGGGGCAACAAATGAGGATGATGTTAATTTCTAAGAGCTACAGCGTACAACTCTCATGTTCATCTCTCTCATAGTCAAATGAAGGGGGCTTGGATACTTGCAGTGTAACTGTAAAGCCCCCTCTCTCCTATTGGGTGTGAGTTGAATTCTGGAAGATAGTGGTGCCTCACCTGGCCCTTGAGGGGGTTTGATGGATATGTTTTAGAGGTTCCTTTGCTGGCTCTCTCCAATATGACAGCAGGATAAGGCTCCTGAGTGCTGGTGCCCTGACTGTTTCCCAGCCATTGATGTCAAATCACTGCCAGAGATCTTGGCTTATCGCTGGCTACATGGCTGGGAGCTCTTATAACACTTGGTTTAGATACAGACAGGGTACATGTTAGCTCTTCCCTTTTCCCAGGTAGACTCCCTTCCTGGCTGTGGGGAAGGATAGAGCGCCATAGGGTCTGTGCTTCATTTCTCCGCACTTGCACATGTATTCATGGGCAGAGCACTCGTGTAATCAGCACAGTATCTAAGACCTCACTCGCTCCTGCAGCACAGACTCCATCAGAGTCATGTACAATGTCCTGAAGAGCTGAATGTGGCTCAAGAGATGAAGGCTGATAACCACCAGGGTTTGGAAGGAAGTAATCCTCACCAGCAAACTCGCAACAAATATTTTTAAAGCATTGCTTCTGATTAAAATATAAAAGTTATTTTTGATGTGCATGAGCATTATCAATTCCTGCTTGCAACAAAGCCTGTTAGGTGGCGTCACAGTGATTTGTTACTTCTTAATAGAAATCTTATATTAATTGGATTTTTTTCATAGGAGAAAACAACAGACATTTACACAGCTTTGATCATCACCTAGTGCTTTTAATTGGTTCATCTTCCTCTCCCTAAATAATAACAGCTAAATCCTAGATCCTTCTAGTAAGTCCAGCCAAGAAACCAGCCCTGTCAGTCCTTTCACTGCCTCTTATCTTTTTCCACACTAAGTTCAGAATTTTCATCCTCATCTTCATGATGCTGTACAGCTCTGCCCCTTCTTCCCATCTTCTCCCACCATGCCTTTTATTTCTAATAATTTCTTCTTTTTTTTGTAGGTATGTCGTGTTCCTCCAAAAATTTTTAGAAAGTGCAGAGATGTATTTTATGGTTGGATATAAGGTGAACTATTACATTTTCACAGACAGACCACAAGAAGTTCCTAAAGTTGAGCTCAAAGAAGGAAGGATCATAGTAGTTCTGCAAGTCCAAAACTACTCGAGGTGGCAAGAAATCTCTATGCGACGCATGGAAATGATCAACCATTTTTCTCAGAAGCAGTTCATTAATGAGGTTGACTACCTTCTCTGTGTTGATGTAGACATGAGGTTTAATGACCAAGTTGGAGTAGAAATCCTGAGCAACTTGTTTGGCACACTACACCCAGGATTCTATGCTGCAGAGCGTCAGTCTTTCACCTATGAACGTCGACCTGCTTCTCAAGCTTATGTGCCCCACGATGAGGGTGACTTCTACTATGCTGGAGGATTTTTTGGAGGAACAATAAAGGAGGTTTACAAGCTGACCAAGAAATGCCATGAAGCCATCATGGTGGACAAAGAGAATGGAATTGAGGCAATATGGCATGAAGAGAGTCACTTAAACAAGTATTTTGTTCACCACAAACCAACTAAAATACTTTCCCCAGAATACCTGTGGGATGACAATCTAGGTAGGCCAGAGATCCTTAGGAAAAGAAGGTTTCTTGCTGTACCAAAGAACCATGCTGCAATCAGAAATAAATGAAATTCTTCTCTGACTGGTCTTAGTGTAGTGGTGGGCAACCTGCACGCCATATGTGGCCCAAAGTAATCTGATTGCTGTCTGCGAGACATTTTGCTGATGCTGATCATTTGCAGGCACCACACATCACAGATCCCATTGGCCAGGAACAGAGAAGGGCTGCCTCTGAATGCTACAGGGGCGGTGCGCACAGTCAATGCTAGCAAAATATTTCATGGCCTGTAATCAGATTAATCTGATGGGCCACAGGTTGCCTACCACTATCTTAGTTCAAACTAACCTAACTGATATTGCAGGTTTCCTTGGTTGATGAGAATATACCGGGGTGGCCAACCCATTAGAGATGAAGATCCAAAATAACGGTGGATAGAGTGCAAAGAGCCACGTATTATATATTTATTTTTATATATCTATCTATGTAGGTGCTGATACTTCGAGGGTAAAGTTGTTGAGCAAAAAAAAAAGCTGCACCATGGGCGCCCTTTAAAACCATGTGCCACAGGAAAAGAGGTACATGCAATTCATTTAAGTTATGCAGATATATATAGTACACAAAATATAGTGATAAAAATAATATTATAGGAATTTTCAGACAAGAGCCACTCTCACTGTATTGAAACAGGAGGTGCGGGCTCTGGGACGGGAAATGAGGAATTTGGGTGTGGGAAAGGGTTGAGAGGTGCAAGGTCTGGGAGAGAATTTAGGTGCAGGAGAAAGTAGAGAAGGGGATGCTGGCTCAGGGAGGGGACTCCAGGCTGGAGAGTGTTGGGGTCAGGTGGAGGGAGGGTACAGGAGTTTGGGTTGGAGTATGTGAGGGGCTCAGGGCAGGGGGTTCCAGTGTATGATAGGCTCAGGTTTGGGATCTGGGTGTGTGTGCAGGAGTGTTATGATTCTGCGGCCAGATGCAGGCTTAACCCCAACTGGGGGCTTGTTGGCTAGGCTTCATTTTTAAATAAAATAGTATGTCAAACACAACATGTTTCAGTGTCGTCTTTATTTAGGAGAGGGGCGGGGAACCTGATTTGAGTCAGGGGTCAGTGACTCTCAGAAAAGTTAGTCAGGGCCACACAAGTGAGATGCTAAAAAATAACCACTTCAAAACCCCCCCAAGCTCCAACTGTGCTGGTGGGAGCAGGGAACAGGGTGCTAGGGCAGGGTGCTGCGCTAGGGGGCAGGGACTCATGAGAGGATCTGGCCGGGGGGGGGGGACAGGGAGAACTGGGGCCAGTACCTGGGGATCCTACAGCTGCACACCAGGTCTGGGGTCTCAGTAAGCACGTGCGCTGCTTCCCCCTCCCCCAAACAGCCGGCTCGTTTCCTGAACAGCTAAGTATATGGCATGCCATCAGCTTCCTTCCCCTGCTGCCTGCCTGTTGAGGGGAGGAGGAGTCCCAAGACCGTGCCAGCTCCAACTGCTCAGGAAGCACACACCCTGCTCCTCACTCCCCACAACAGACACGCGCTTCCTGAGCAGTTGGAGCTGACTCCTACTCCCTCACCCCCTAAACCAATCCGCCCATCCCCTCCGCTCGCCCAGAGCCAGGCCCTTCTCCCGCTCCAATACAATCCTCTCTCCAACTCTTACCTAAGGCCCGGAGCTGCCACCACTCCAAACGCCATGTGTGTCTCTCTCCAGGTGCTGGGATGTGTAGACTGAATGGCTGGCCTTGAGCATGCGCTGGCTGGGACTCCATGTGCATGGGGTGGGGGGCTGGGAGCAGAATGGCAGTCCATGAGCACGCACTGGCTGGGACGCCGTGTGTAGGGGGGACACTGTGAGCAGAATGGCAGGCTGCGAGCACGCGCTGGAATGTTGCTCAGAGTGGCCCGGCTGTGAGCAGCCTTGTGCAGAGAGGCCAGCCTGAGTGATACCATCAGGAACTGCAATTTTTTAATCAAAGCACTTCATGAGGCCTGTGAGCCACGGGTTGGCCACCCCTGGAATATACAGACAATTGGTAAAGCTCCATAACTTTTTCTCACATCTCATAGAATCATAGAGCTGGAAGAGACTTCAGGAGGTCATCAAGTCCATCCCCCTGCCCAAGGCAGAACCAATCCCAACTAAATCAACCCAGCCAGGGCTTTGTCAAGCCAAAACTTAAAAACCTCTAGGGATGGAGATTCCACCATCTCTCTAGGTGAGCCATTCCAGTGCTTCACCACCCTCCTAGGGAAATAGTTTTTCCTAACATCCAACCTAAACCTCTCCCACTGTAACTTGAGACCATTGCTCCTTTTTCTGCCATCTCGTCTGAGACTACTGAGAACAGCCTTTCTCGATCCTCTTTGGAACCTTCCCTCAGGAAGTTGAAGGCTGCTATCAGATCCCCCCCTCACTCTTCTCTTCTGCAGACTAAACAAACCCAAATCCCTCAGTCTCTCCTCATAGGTCATGTGCTCCGGTCCTCTAATCATTTTGGTCACCGTCCACTGGACCCTCTCCAATGCATCCACATCCTTTCTATAGTGGGAGGCCCAGAACTGGACACAATACTCCAGATGTGGCCTCACCAGAGCCAAATAAAGGGGAAAAATCACTGTTACCGTGGGACACAGTAACGAATAATTTCTAAAACCTAATTGAATGGACACGCCCTGACTTATGGTGATGATGACAAATATCCCAGGTCCCAGAAGAAGAGATTGCCTGAGGCCAAATACTCATGGCCGTATCTATCACCGGCGTGTGGTTTACCAAATAACATTCCGAGTCTCAGTTTGGGGCCAAACCATATATTGTAAATGTAGAATACAGAACAGAACAGCATATGACAAAACACTATAAACCTCCCTATCCCTGAAGACAAAGCAGATAGTAAAGACCCCTAAACAACAGGACTATACATTACATTCACGTGGCACAGATCAGCTAGGAGCTCACGACCTCTATGTCTTGGCTAGTTGGAAGCTGACACAGAGGAACAGTGAGGAGACCCTCGATGTCACTTCAGGATCTGGTCCTCCGGGCAGGTGGTAGACGGACGGTGGACTATTATTCAAAGGCCTTCCGCTCTCCGAGAATAATCCAATGGGATCCAAAAAGGTTTTCTCCTAGGAATACTCCACAGGAATACAAAACCCAAAAATATATCCCTCCACTCATATGCAAACTATGCTGTCTATACTCACACCCTTACACTCCCTCACTCACTCTACCATTCATACTAAACAGAGAGAGAGACATTCCACAGAATCCACACACACTCCGGAACCCAAACAGAACTGGGAACCCGAACCTATGTTAACTGGGGTATTTATGCACCTTTAGGCGGGAAAACTCTAATGGTGCTGAGTGCACTCTTTCAGAATAACCACTGTATCTTCAATAGCTAAATTCGGGACTGCACTCAGCCTTGCCAACCAATTCAAGATGTTATCTTTATTACAGGGACCCCAACTTTTACTCATGGCACGAGCCTGTTCTGGTGAGAGAGTCTTGCACGCATGTTTAACCACCGGTTGAGCTTGCCCAGGATATTGCACCACGGTAGTTGTAATAGGGGCCATATAATTACAAGGTTCGCACTCCCCTCCTTCGTACGAAGGTGGTTCTAAAGGAGCACTCGCCTGGAGGGGCTCCTCCTGGTCACCTAACCAATCAATATGGTTATACTGGGGGTTCATTGCTGCCATGACTCCCCTTGCTCTGCCTAGTTGCTGTTGCAACCTGTCAATAGTTCGGTGACAGTTAGCATGATCAGCTGGCAATTTACTGCTGCTTGCCTCTTTGAGCAACTGCCTTACTGTGGCTTGTGAATCATTTAGTTCAGATATTTTCTCTAGTAATCCCTCCTCAGCTTGTTCACATTTCTGCTGAGTGCCTATAACTTGTGACTCCAAATTAGCATTCTGAGCCTTTAAAGCTTGGATTTCTAAGTTTTTACCATCTAATTCAGCTCTTAATTTAGCAAGCTGCTTATCAGCTTGTTCTTGTACATCAACCATCCCTTGTAACTTATCTTTGTTGAAATTAAGATGACTTGCCAATTCCTTACTAACCATAGCCAATCCATACAATAATGCTCTTTTCTTGAACTTGTTTTTAGGATGGGGTTTAGTAGTACTGTACTTTTCCCACATCACACTAAATTTTACTAAGCAATCCTCTCCCTGGAGGGCCTCCTTAACCCAGGGGTTAGAACCTTTCCCAAACACGTTAATCGCAGCCTCTAAAGAATTTTTATTTGTCTGCTCTCTCCAGCCTTCCAGATCGAATAGCCGGGGCACCGCCATCGTAATGGTTGCTATGGGTTGCTTACCCAACCCAAAAGAAAATAAAGTTTAAAGGGTACTGGAACGGTAAGTTAGGCTGGCCTAACCAAGCCTACTTACAGTCTCTCGCTTTTAAAAGACAAAATCCAGAGCAGGGTGCAGCGCCACCGAAAAGCAGCAAACGGGTTTAAAACCGATTGGATATGGCCGAGTAACCCGCGAGTAGGCCAAACCCTGCAGCTGCGTCGGTCTAGATTAGGGATGGGCCTCTCGCCCAGCCAGCGGATGGGGAACCGCTGAGTACCGGGAAGGACGGTGCGGTAATGGAGCGTCCTCTCACTACCCGGCATGGTCAGTACACCGGATTTCAGGGACAAAAATACAAGGGAAGGGCCCTCGGAGCATCCACCCCAAGTCGTCGGACCATGTATAAACCTCCAGAGATTGTTATATGCAGTTCAAAACCTGACCCTATAAGTGGGGACAAGTTGTACTGAGGACCCGAAGAGGAAACCTCCTCAGGTCCTGCCGCAGTCGCCAAATCTGTTACCCTGGGACACAGTAACGAATAATTTCTAAAACCTAATTGAATGGACACGCCCTGACTTATGGTGATGATGACAAATATCCCAGGTCCCAGAAGAAGAGATTGCCTGAGGCCGAATACTTGTGGCCGTATCTATCACCAGCGCGTGGTTTACCAAATAACACTCCGAGTCTCAGTTTGGGGCCAAACCATATATTGTAAATTTAGAATACAGAACAGAACAGCATATGACAAAACACTATAAACCTCCCTATCCCTGAAGACAAAGCAGATAGTAAAGACCCCTAAACAATAGGACTATACATTACATTCACGTGGCACAGATCAGCTAGGAGCTCACGACCTCTATATCTTGGCTAGTTGGAAGCCGTGACAGAGGAACAGTGAGGAGACCCTCAATGTCACTTCAAGATCTGGTCCTCCGGGCAGGTGGTAGACAGACGGTGGACTATTATTCGAAGGCCTTCCGCTCTCCGAGAATAATCCAATGGGATCCAAAAAGGTTTTCTCCCAGGAATACTCCACAGGAATACAAAACCCAAAAATATATCCCTCCACTCACATGCAAACTATGCTGTCTATACTCACACCCTTACACTCCCTCACTCACTCTACCATTCATACTAAACAGAGAGAGAGACATTCCACAGAATCCACACACACTCCGGAACCCAAACAGAACTGGGAACCCGAACCTATGTTAACTGGGGTATTTATGCACCTTTAGGCGGGAAAACTCTAATGGTGCTGAGTGCACTCTTTTGCGGGTGGTGTGCATAACAATTTGAGCCGTGTGCAGCTATTTTGAGCTGGGTACAAAGGAATGGGATGGGGTGCAAAGCACTAGTACCATGTGCAACTCTCAAAAAGGCGGGAAGCTTCTAACTGTCAAGCTTCCTTAGTTCGAACCAAGGAAAGATAGTTCGAATTAACAGTGTAGTTCGATTTAACTTTGCTAGTTCGGCTCATAACCACACTATTTTACCATTGCCCATCCATACAACCAATAAACATCAAAACTGAGGTTACATCACTTCTCTAGATCTGCTGGCAATGCTCCTCCTAATGCAACCTAATATGCTGTTAGCCCTCTTGGCTGCAAGGGTACACTGTTGACTCATATCCAGCTTCTCATCTGCTGTAATCCCCAGGTCCTTTTCTGCAGACCTGTTACTTAGCCATTCAGTCCCCAGCCTCTAATAATGCTTGAGATTCTTCTGTCTCAAGTGGGGGACTCCACACTTGTCCTTGTTGAACCTCATCATATTTCTTTTGGCCCAATCCTCTAATCTCTCTAGTTCACTCTGGACCCTATCCCTGCCCTCCAGCATATCTACCTCTTCCCCTAGCTTAATGTCATCTGCAAACTTGCTGAGGGTGCAATCCATCCCCTCATCCAGATCATTAATAAAGATATTGAACAAAACCGGTCCTAGAACCGAACCTTGGGGCACTCCGCTAGAAACCAACTGCCATCCTGACATCGAGCCGTTGATCACTACCCGCTGGGCCCGGCCTTCTAGCCAGCTTTCTATCCATCTTACCGTCCATTTATCCAATCCATATTCCCTTAATTTGCTGGCAAGAATATTGTGGGAGACTGTATCAAAAGCCTTGCTAAAGTCAAGATATATCACATTCACTGACTTTCCCATGTCCACAGAGCCAGTTACCTCATCCTGGAAGCTAATCAGATTGGTCAGGCATGACTTGCCCTTTGTGAATCCATGCTGACTATTCCTAATAACTTGCCTCTCCTCCAAGTGCCTCAAAATGGATTCCTTAAGGATCCCTTCCATGATTTTTCCAGGAACCGAGGTAAGACTGACCGGCTTATAGTTCCCTGGATCGTCCTTCTTGCCTTTTTTGAAGATGGGCACTACATTTGCCTTTTTCCAATCGTCCGAGATCTCTCCCGATCTCCACGACTTTTCAAAGATAATGGCCAAAGGCTCCTCAATGACATTTGCCAATTCCCTCAGTACCCTCAGATGCATTAAGACCACACCCATGGATTTGTGTATGTTTAGCTTTTCTAAATAGTTCCTCACCTGTTCTTTACCCACTAAGGGCTGTCGATCTTCATCCCATCTTGCATCACTTAGCGCATTAGTCCGGGAGCCCACCTTGTCCGTGAATACAGAGGCAAAGAAAGCATTGAGTACTTCAGCTTTCCCCACATCATCTGTCACTAGGTTACCTCCTTCATCCAGTAGGGGCCCCACACCCTCTCTGATCACCTTCTTCTTGTTAACATGCCTGTAGAAACCTTTCTTGTTATCCTTCACATCCTTTGCCAGTCACAATTCCACTTGCGCTTTCACCTTCCTGATAACCCCCCAGCATTCTCGAGCTATGCATTTAAACCCCTCCCTGGTTTCCACTTTTTGTAAGCTTCCTTTTTGTGCTTAAGTTCACCAAGGATTTCCCCTGTAAGCCAATCCGGTCTCCTACCATGTTTGCCTCTCTTGCTACGCATCGGGATGGTTTCTTTCTGTGCCTTCAATAAGGCCTCTTTAAAATACTGCCAGCTGTCCTAGACTCCTTTCCCCTTCATGTTAGCATCCCAGGGGATTCTACCCATCAGGTCTCTGAGGGAGTCAAAATCTGCTTTTCTGAAGTCCAAGGTGTGTATTTTACTACTCTCTTTTCTTCCTTTGGTCAGGACCCTGAAATCTACCATCTCATGATCACTGCTTCCCAGGTTGTCACCCACCTCTACTTCCCCCATTAGTTCCTCCCTGTTTGTCAACTCCCTCTGTACCCTCAGATGCATTAAATCTGGACCCATGGATTTGTGTATGTTTAGCTTTTCTAAATAGTTCCTAACCTGTTTTTTCTCTACCAAGGGCTGTCCATCTCCTTCCCATACTGCGTGGCCTAGTGCATTAGTCTGGGAGCTGACCTTGTCTATGAAGACAGAGGCAAAGAAAGCATTGAGTGCTTCAGCTTTTTCCATATCATCTGTCACTAGGTTACCTCCCTCATCCAGTAAGGGTCCCACACCTCCTCTGATTATCCTCTTATTGCTAACATGCCTGTAGAAATCTTTCTTGTTACCCTTCACATCCCTTGCTAGCTGCAATTCCAATTGCGCTTTCACCTTCCTGATAACTCCCCTGTATTCTCGAGCAATATATTTATACTCCTCCCCAGTCATCTGTCCAAGTTTCCACTTCTTGTAAACTTCCTTTTTGTGTTTATGCTCACCAATGATTTCTCCGGTAAGCCAATCTGGTTGCCTACCATATTTGCTTTTCTTGCTGTGCATCGGGATGGTTTTTTCCTGTACCTTTAAAATACTGCCAGCTCTCCTGGAAAAGTCTCCTTTTCTGAAGTCCAGGGTGTGTATTTTGCTACTCTCCTTTCTTCCTTTGGTCAGGATCCTGAAATCTACCATCTCATGATCACTGCTTCCCAGGTTGTCACCTACCTCTACTTCCCCTACTAGTTCCTCCCTGTTTGTGAGCAGCAGGTCAAGCTGCACATGGCCCCTGGTTGGTTCCTTCAGCACTTGTACCAAGAAGTTATCCCCAACATTCTCCAAAAACTTCCTGGATTGTCTGTGTACTGATGTATTGGTCTCCCAACAGATGTCAGGGTGATTAAAATCCCCCATGAGAATCAGGGCCTGTAATCTGGAAGCTTCTCTCATTTGTCTGAAGAAAGTCTCATCTACCTCATCCACCTGATCTGGTCGTCTATACCAGACACCAACCACAACATCACCCCTGTTGCTTCCACCTCTATACTTAACCCATAGACTCTCAACAGGCTTTTCTCCCTCTATATATTGGAACTCTGAGCACTCATACTGCTCTCTCACATACAATGCAACTTCTCCTGCTTTTCTCCCCGCTTGTTCTTCCTGAACAGTTTATACCCTTCCATGACAGTGTACCAATCATGCGAGTCATCCCACCAAGTCTCCGTTATTCCAATCAAATCATAGTTCTTTGACTGGGCCAAGGCTTCTAATTCTTCCTGTTTGTTTCCCGGGCTTTTTGCATTTGTGTACAAACACCTTAGATAACCAGCTCATTGCCCTACTTTCTCCATTCAAATCAGGGGTCCTCCTTTGTTGCTCCTTCCTCCTTGTGTTTCTTCCCAGTATCCAACTTCCCCACTTACCTCAGGGCTTTGGTCACTGTCCCCCAACTAACCTAGTTTAAAGCCCTCCTCACTAGGTTTGCAAGCCTGCCTGCAAAGATGCTCTTTCCTCTCTTTGTTAGGTGGATCCCATCTCTTCCTAACAATCCTTGTGCCCGGAACAGAATCCCCTGGTCGAAGAAACCAAAGCCCTCTCTCTGACACCACCTCGCAACCACGCATTTACTTCCTCAATTCAACGATCCCTACCTGGACCTTTTCCTTTAACAGGGAGGATGGACGAGAACACCACTTCCGCTTCAAATTCCTTCATCCTTCTTCCCAGCGCTATATAATCTGCAGTGACCCACTCAAGGTCATTCTTGCCTGTATCGTTAGTTCCCACATGGAGAAGCAAGAAGAGGTAGCGATCCAACGAAGGTTTGATCAGTTTTGGAAGACTGAATTCGAGCTCCTGGTAAGCAGCACACTTCTCAAGATTCCAGGTCTGGACAGCAGATGGATGACTCTTACGAGTGAGCCCCCGACCACCACCACCCATCTTCTTCTTTTGGGAGTGGTGGTCATGGAACTCCCATCCCTAGGACTACGCATCCCATGTCTTCCAGTAGATGGTGTTCCTTTCTGATTTCTTCCCTGAGAGGTCCCTGCCAAAGCATTCTCCATCGCAGTGCCTGTGGAGAGAGCCTGCAAGCGGTTACTTACCTCTATAGGAATGGGGGATATCTGAGTTGGCCTTCTTCTAGAGGTTACATGCTGCCAGTTCTCTTCCTTGTCCTGTATTGCCCTCACTGGCTCTTCAGCCTGCTGTGATTGCAGGATTAAATGCTGCCTTCTATCGAGGAAGTCTTTACCCTCTCTTATGGAATGTAGAGTTGATACTTGGGCCTCAAGTCCTCTAATTTTTTCTTCCAAAATGGCGACC
This sequence comes from Pelochelys cantorii, assembly GCA_032595735.1. NCBI lineage: Eukaryota > Metazoa > Chordata > Testudines > Trionychidae > Pelochelys > Pelochelys cantorii. The sequence continues at coordinate 11,476,493 of CM064347.1, forward strand.
AGCTTGCACTTAGTGCAGGTGAAATCCCTTCTATCTTCCGGGAGGAACACAAACATGGCACATGTTGTGCAGGTAACAACAGAAGACCTATCACTATCCATACCTGCCTTCCTTCTGAGAGATTCCTCAGATGTTTTTAAATGCCTCCTTAAAGGGCAGGAGAGAAAAAAAATTTCAAGGAGCACTAAACACTATGGGGCTCTCCCGGGTGAACTCCCAGGTAAACTCCCCTGTTGACTGTGTCCTGTTCTCTGCTCTCAGCGTTTACTCTGGCTGCCTTTTTTATAAGGCTGAGGCTAGGCCCAGCTCAAAGCCTTACCTCTGATGCAGTCAACCCCTGAAGGCCCACCTGAGCACAGCAAATTTTCATTAGAGTTTAGTGTAAAGGTTTTAAAGAATTGTGAGTGTACCTTGCCCCCTTCCCACTCCCCTTTCAAACTCCCTCTCAAAACTCCCTGTTTGCAGCCCCTTTCACAAAGCTCCCTGGTTGCTGACTCACTGCTTTATAAAGCCCTGGCCTTCCCGAGGCTACATCTAGACTGCATCCCTCTGTCGAAAGATGCAAATCAAGCACTTCGAAAGTGCAAATGAAGCCGGGATTTAAATATCCTGTGCTTCATTTGCATAAATATGGCCACTGCTTTTTTCGAAACTGAGCTTTTTTGAAAAAAAAATGGCAGTCTAGACATGGATCTTTCAAAAATACAACACTTTTTCGAAAGTTCCCTTATCCCTCATAAAATGAAGTTTACGGGATCTTTCGAAAAATGGTTGTATTTTCAAAAGATCTGCATCTAGACTGCCGTTTTTTTTCTATAAAGCTCCTCGTAGAGTCTTTAGTTGGAACTACCTAGTCCGTGCCGCGTGTAGCCGCGGTCATGGAGTTCAGACTAAGGGGGATTTAAAAATGGCGGCACCCAGGCTATTTAAATCCTGGGCTTCATTTGCAAATCCGGTTGCCCTCATTACCCTACCTAGCTTGAACTAACGAGCTAGTGTAGACGTACCCTAAGATATTTCAGCTGTGTCTCAAGGTTCTGTTACTTCCGTTCCTCTGGTGCTCTCTGCCTTGCAAAATACCCTTGAAAGTGAAATAATTTTGTTTCTTAATAGCTGCAATTTATTTGGATCCATCTTTTCAATATCACCTAGTTGAAAATGGCATCAAATTTTTAAGTTTTCATCTCATTTATGATGAAAAAAGCTCAGGGTTATCGATCTATTTTCTATTAATGTTTTCTTCTGAAGTCATGGGACTGTGTTTAAATGACCTTAGCTTCTTGGGGAGAAATGGGTGAAGTATCACAATAGAAAGCAACCCCATTAGCAGTGCTCCTAATAGCTCACAAATCTTTGAACCCCAAAAGGAGATTCTAAAAATGTGTCAAAGCCACAGAATTTTCATCTCTGTGACACATAACTCATTAGTTGAGACACATAAGAAATCCTAAAACAATAAAATCTTATTTCTGAATTTAAAAAAATTATAGGGAAATTATGGAATATGCATCATTGAGGATTTTTTAAGAGCGGGTTAGACAAACACCTGTTGGGAATGGTCTAAACTGGGGTAGGGAATAATTTTCAATGGCAGGCTGAGCCAAGAATTTGGTAAGTGGTAAGCAGCCACACTTTCCTGAGATATCAGTGGAGAGGATGTGGGATTTGGGACAGCATTTGGGTGGGAATTCTGACCTGGGGGAGGAGGGCAGGGTCAGTGAGGGAGTTTGAGTATAGGAGGGGGTTGTGACGTGGGGCAGGGAATTGAGGTCTGGAAAAGAGTGGCATAATGTAATTGACTTGTCTCATGGGTTCCTCCCCGTCTGGACACTATTTATTGGGCATTTCCGCGCCTTTCCCCATCCTCGTATTCCGCAATACAAATCACACGCGACGAAAGTCCTCCAGCTGGAGACCTCGCTCTTCAAGGCTATCACCCTGGCAGCACCGCAATTTCTGCTCGGTGATGGAGTAGAGGGGCTCGGGCCCACCCCCTCTCCGAGCCCCAGCCCAGGGCCCTAAGGCAGGGAGGGCGTCTCCCTGCACAGCAGACGGGGTAGTTGCCCCTAAACCCACCCGCTCTCGGGTTCCACGGCCCCGCCCTGGGCCACTTCCTACTCTGCCTCCACAACCCCTGTTCCCCCCCTCCTACACCGAGGGAGGGTCCCCTACTCACCCCCTGTCCCTTTCCGCCTCACTTCCCCTCCCTCGGCATCTGCCTGCCGCTTTTCAATCATCCCGCTGAGTCGGCGGGTGACATCATCCGCCCACATCCCGGAGGCACCTCTGGTGACGTCATCGGGAGTCGCCTGTGGCCGCGCGCGACCTCCCGGCATGGCCGAGTCGGCAGACACCGGATGCACACCAGCCTGCCCGGTCTCCGCACTCTCCCCGCAATCCCTGGAGAGTTCGTCCCAGCTCTCCGGAGTGCAGGGCCGGAGCGCCCCGTCACAGGTGGGGTGCCAGTTGCTGGACCCTCATGCTGTTTTCCTGACAGCTGCATCCCCATACGCTGTGTAAAGTGGCTAGCTTCTGGGACCAGCATGTGTGTGTCTATTTGGTGTGCTCCTTGAGGGGGGGGGTGCAGTGGGACTCTGCATGTTGTACGTACCCACAAGCACTGCCCTTGCAGCTCCCATTGACCAATTTCCAGAGGGGGGCAGGAGCAGGGTGCAGAGACTCCTCTCCCTCCAAAGTGGCTCTAATCACTCAGAGACACACAAGCTGGCCCTAGCATCTGACCGTTTCGGTAATGTGCGGCGCCATGGCAGGCAGAGAGGTTTCCTGAGGGTCCTGCTGGCATGTAGTGGGATGGAGCCAAGTGTTTGGTGGGCTGGATGTGGCCCGCTGCTATATTTTGCCCACTCCTGGTCTAGATGGTGCTTGGTCCTGCCATGAATGCAGGGGACTAGACTTGATGACCTCTAGAGGTCCCTTCCAGTTCTATGATCCTAGGAAATACCGTGGCTTGGGTCTGGGGAAGGGAGAGGAGGCACAGCTGCAGCTGGTGTGAGGCTTCTCTGGGCAGATGAGGGACAGGACTGCAGTTAGCCCAGGGGACCTTAGAGCAAGTGGGGGATGGGCTGCAACCGCCCCGGGGATCTTCTGGTCAAGGGATGGTGCTTGGGGTTTCTCTGGGTGGAGAGAGGGAGGCTTGTGGCTCCATCCAAGGGAGGGAGACAGGGGCCCATTAACTGTGCTGTCCTGAGGCCTGGAATTCCTGTCAGAGGGCCTGAGTGACTATTGCCTAAAAAAAAAAAAACACTGGGGAAAAAATTGTTGAAAAAAAAGTTTTTGAGCAAAAAACAAAGGACCCAAGAATTATTAAGCAAAGAAAAAAAAAACCAGCATGGCCCCTTTAAGAAAGGCCTTTGAGGCTTTTTGCCAGCGGCCATCTTGTTTTCCTACTCCGAGCCAGAAGACAGGTCCCCTTCAGAACCAAGTAAGTGGGCCTGGGCCCGGTTGCTGAGTGTGTGTAGGGTTTCCAGATATCTGGTATTTTCGCCTCCTGGCAGGGTAAAAAGATCAGAAAATACATCAGAAAATCAGACACATTTTAGGTGTGTCTGGTATTTTCTGAATTTTTTTACCGGACAGGAGGTGAAGATACTGGACTGTCTGGGTCAATACAGGACACCTGGCAACCCTCATTGTTTGTAAAGTCCTAAGGTAAATACTGTAGTTATTTAGTCATCTGTCAAATAAAAGTTTTATGCAGACACAGAGACTGGGAAAGAAAATCTGCTTCCACCCTCCCTCCCCCAAAATGTGGAGCCATTGTAGGGTTGCCAGGTGTCCGGTTTTGAACCGGACAGTCCGGTATTTGAGCTTTCTGTCTGGGAAACAAATTGAGAAAATACTGGACATATAGATGTCCGGTATTTTCTAATTAAGTAAGTTTTATTGTTATCAGAAGTATCAGTATGTAGCTGCGCACTGCGTGAGCATGTCTACCAGCCAGGCAGCACATAGCTACACAGTAGAGAGGAGGAGGAGGGTGGGGGTGGCAGGAGGGGCGGGATGGAAGCCCCAGGGCCGGACTCGCCTGTGCAGCCCGCCGGGACCGTGCACAGGCTAGGCAGCACCCCGGGATCTGCGTGAACCCAGGCCAGTCCTGCTTCCCGCCGTCTGAATCCCCCCCCCCTCCCCCCGGCCAGCCCTGCTCCCCCAGACCTCTTTCCCGCCATCCGGTCCCCTTTTCCCCCCCGATTCTGTCCCCAGCCAGCCCCGCTCCCCCTGACCCGCTCCCAGCCAGCCCTGCTTCCCACCAGCCGGTCCCCCGCATCTCCCCCGGTCAGCCCCGCTCCCCTCCTGACTGGTCCCCCCCACCCCTTGATGTTCTGAGATCACGTGCCGGCTCGGCAGCCTTGGACAATGAAGACCCTTCCTCGTCACCCAGTAAGCGGATGGGAAACGAAGCGCCACAGCGGCGCTGAAGAACTTGTCTTTGCTGCCCTCCGCCGCCCGGGAGCCCTGCCCCAACTTCTCTCCTGGGGTTTGCCACAGGGGGGCCTAACTGCCCCAGCGCGGCTCGCCACCACCCCTTTGGGTGGCCCCCTCCCCTGCCAGCACGGACAGCCCCAGGTCCAGGCGCAGGCAAGGGGCCGCTGTGCAGCCGCCTCTGAGGACGGGCACTACTCAGCGCACCTCCCACGGCAAAAGGGCGGGTGATTTTCCTTGGGGGCGGGGCAGCGCTACCGTACAACCGCTCCTCCCCCTCCCCCCGGGGGGAGACGCGCCTCAGCCTGCCTCCCTCCCTGCGTTTCCAGGGCAACAGGCAAGCGCCGGAGAACTCGCGCCGGCGTGCAAAGGGTCTCGCGAGAAGATGAGTTCTCGCTCTTTATGTCTCCGGCGTCCGGGTTGCCATGGAGACCAGGGAACGCCTGGCTTAGCCGGGAAGCGGCGCGGAGAGCTGGGACTGTTCAGGTAGTGGGAGTGCGTGAGAGATTGCACCCGCCCTGCTGTGGGAGGGGGTGCTGGGGAGAGTGACCCCCCCTTGTGTGGCTGTGGGAGGGGGTGCTGGGGAGAGTGACCCCCCCTTGTGTGGCTGTGGGAGGGGGTGCTGGGGAGAGTGACCCCCCCTTGTGTGGCTGTGGGAGGGGGTGCTGGGGAGAGTGACCCCCCCTTGTGTGGCTGTGGGAGGGGGTGCTGGGGAGAGTGACCCCCCCCTTGTGTGGCTGTGGGAGGGGGTGCTGGGGAGAGTGATCCCCCCTTGTGTGGCTGTGGGAGGGGGTGCTGGGGAGAGTGACCCCCCCCTTGTGTGGCTGTGGGAGGGGGTGCTGGGGAGAGTGACCCCCCCTTGCGTTGCTGTGGGAGGGGGTGCTGGGGAGAGTGACCCCCCCCTTGTGCTGGGGAGAGTGACCCCCCTTGTGCTGTTGTGGGAGGGGGTGCTGGGGAGAGTGACCCCCCCTTGCGTTGCTGTGGGAGGGGGTGCTGGGGAGAGTGACCCCCCCTTGTGTTGCTGTGGGAGGGGTGCTGGGGAGAGTGACCCCCCCTTGCGTTGCTGTGGGAGGGGGTGCTGGGGAGAGTGACCCCCCCTTGTGTTGCTGTGGGAGGGGGTGCTGGGGAGAGTGACCCCCCCCTTGTGCTGGGGAGAGTGACCCCCCCCTTGTGCTGTTGTGGGAGGGGGTGCTGGGGAGAGTGACCCCCCCTTGTGCTGTTGTGGGAGGGGGTGCTGGGGAGAGTGACCCCCTGTTTCAACTGGAGGAAACTGGTAGACTAGAGTGTGATCTACTCTCACCCTGCCGAGAGGCTGGTAGAATTCCCTCCGCACCCACTTCTCGTAATACTGGAATGTTGCTGCTTCAGTGCGTCTCATTTCCCTAATTCACAAACCGGATTAATTTTGCAACAGTGCTCGTGGCCTCCTCCCATTTCTCAGGAAAGGTGTAAGAGCAGAGGGGGGCAGTGTCCTGTTAGGAGCTCTGAGGAGAAATTGCATCAAGGGAAGAGCATTCTCATGTGGGTTTGTACCACTCTGGGTCTCCATGATGTTCACACTAGGGATGTTAAATATTGGTTAATTTAATAGCTGAGTAACCTCACTAATTCTTTTTGGTTAGTCAACTATTCTATAGTCTCTGGGGGTGGGGCTGGCAGCCAGTGTGCTCTGGCCCCACTCTGGAGGAGCCCCCTGCCACTCCGTGCTGCTGCCTCAGTATCAGAGGCAGCAATGCAGGGTGCCAGGCGGGAGCTGGTCCGTGACGGGAGCCAGTTTAAAATCCAGCTCCCCTCACAGGACTCGGCATGAGCTGGAACTGAGCTGGGCTGCCTGCCCGCCCAGCTCTTAATATACTTTGGCTGTGTCTACATTGGCAAGATTTTGCGCAAAAGCGCCCACTTTTACGCAAAATCATGCCACCTGTCTACACTGGCGCGAGTATTTGCGCAAGAACACTGATGTTCTAATGTAGGAAGAAATCAGTGCTTCTTGCGCAAATACGCTGACACTCCCGCTCAGGGATAAGCCCTCTTGCGCAACTATTATTGCGCAAGAGGCCAGTGTAGACAGGCAACGTTAATTTCTTGCGCAAGAAAGCCTGATGGCTAAAATGGCCATCGGAGCTTTCTTGCGCAAGAGAGCGTCTACCCTGGCATGGATGCTTTTGTGCAAAACCACATGTCTTGCACAAAAGCACACGCCAGTGTAGATGCTCTCTTCCGCAAATGCTTTAACGCAAAAACTCTTGCGTTAAAAGTATTTGCACAAAATCATGCCAGTGTAGACATAGCCTTTAAATGCAGAACTGCAGTGGGGGTAGGTCCCGGACCCAGCATGAGCCAGGATTGAGCCAGGCTGCAGCCTGCTAAAAAATTTACTGGCAGGGGGTAGGGGAGGGAAATGCATTTACTCTATAGCATTAACCTGTAAGCTTTTGCTTATTGGTTAATTGACAACACTATTACATCCCTAGTTCACACCCTACACTGTATGACACATATAGTCCTCTGAAATATCTTTAAATAATTGAAAAGATGTCACAGCTGATGCAATGAACTCACAGATTGCTTTGTATGTTTTGATTGCTTATTTAGGAAATGTGAAAATGTTGTAACCCTCAATAGATGCTGGGCCCTCAGTGCAAATCAGTAAGGCCCTGCTATTTGCAATCTAGGCTATGGAAGAAACACTGCAAAATCACACCTGTGTTCTTCATTAATAGCTCTCAGGTTGGCCATCATCATTAGTTTTTAGTTTCTGTAGGTAGAGGGTTTTCATAACATTTCTCTTAAGGCCCTGATCTTGCAGATGACCGTGCCTGACAGATCCTTGTGCCTTTGTGGATCCCACTGATGTCAGTGAGATTACATTGGCACAGGAATTCACTCACATGAAGTCACTTCTAGGATTGGAGGCTATGTAATTTGTTTAAAAAAGCCTTGAGTAAGGAACAATTTCTCTTTAATGGGAGAATAGTAACTTGGATTTTTTTTAATTGGCTAATTTCAAAATATGTTTTGGTGTGCTTTTAACAGTTTGTCTTGAGATTTTAAAAAAATCAATAAAAACATATACGCTTTTTCTGTTCTCCTGTTTATGAAGAGTCTTTCCAGGACACAACTGCTTACACACAGAAACTCCAATCCATCCCTCTGCCAATATTCGGCTTAAGTTTAGGAGCTCAGGGAGGCAATGAGGACAAGGTACGTTTCCTCTCCAGAGGGCTGCCTGGGATTGGCCTGATATCTGGCACAGATTAAAGAACCATGGAAGTAGCCCCTGTTTGCTTGCCTACTGGAATAGCTAGATGGCAGGCAGTCCTGTCAAATGCACAAACTAGAGAAATCACCAATATTTTTGCATCTTTAAGCTATAGTATTTGTATACACTTAGGCTACGTCTAGACTGGCATGATTTTCCACACATGCTTTTAACGGAAAAGTTTTTCCATTAAAAGCTTTGCGGAAAAGAGCGTCTAGATTGGCACGGACGCTTTTGCGCAAAAGCACTTTTTGCAGAAAAGCGTCCGTGCCAATCTAGACACGGTTTTGCGCAAGAAAGCCCCGATCGCCATTTTAGCCATCAGGGCTTTTTTGCGCAAAACACTTTTTAGCTGTCTACACTGGCCCTCTTGCGCAAATACATTTGCGCAAGAGGGCTTTTGCCCGAATGGGAGCGTCATTGTATTTGCGCAAGAACACTGACGATCATACATTAGATCGTCAGTGTTCTTGCTCAAATTCAAGCCGCCAGTGTAGACAGCTGGCAAGTTTTTGTGCAAAAGCAGCCGCTTTTGCACAAAAACTGGCCAGTCTAGACACAGCCTTATAATAATATGAAGGTCCAAAATTTTCAGCCCAGTGTCTAATTTTAAAGTTGATGGAGTCCTAAAGATTTAATTCTCTGCCTCTCTTTCTCTGTCTCTCTTCCCCTCCCTCCAAGTTGGTACAATTGTTCTGCAAACAAGCCAAGACCTGAGCACTCTGCAATATGGTGCTGGTGGGAGCAGTACGTGTTGTCCCCAGTGGGAAAGTCTACAGGCAGATTTTTGATGATGAGGTACAGAAACATCAGAGGCTAAACCAAATTTACTCTTCATTCCTGCTGTGGTGAATTCAATAGAGTTAGATAAGACATGAATTTGGGCCTTTTGTATTTTTGATTCATTTTAGCAGAAAATAATGTTAATATCTTCAGGGTGCCCTCCTCAACAAACCTTTTGATGTTGTGCTATTTGTCTTTTGAACTTCAGAATGTGTTTACCAAAGCCAAAATTTCCCATATTAATGACATGGCAATGATGGATACATTCAGAGGTTTAGTTTGCCAGACTCCTAAGGATTTGGGTATTGTACAAAGCTGATTTAATTTTTAAAAGGAACATCCAGATAGCTTAGTGGGTGGAACAAGGGATTTGAAGTCAGGATTACCTAATTTGTGTTCCCAAGTCTGCCACTGACTTGCTGTGTCACCTTAAGCAAGTGATATAACCTTTTTGTTTCTCAGTTTCCCAATCTGTAAAAAAGATGTTCTTATTCATATTATTAAAAACCTTGGTTGAAAGATGTTATGAAAGGGCAGATAATTGTTTATTACTTTATCTTTTCAGCTACTTTCCCCCCACTTCTTTCAGTGTAGCTTCTTTGAATTTTCTCTGCTTTCTGTGGATTAGTGAAAATTCTAATATCTTGATTATATTTCTATGAAGGTTCACTTCGTACGCGCTCTGGAGGAAGCAAGAAACAAGGCAGCGCAACCTAAGTTTCCTATGAAGAGTGGAAGGATTCCTGTGGTTAGGGACATGGAAATGTGTGCTGGTAAAGGACTGTTATCTCATCGCCAACAGAAATGGGTTGAGGGAATGCCCAATAATGGTTCCATTGAAAATCCAGTGTTGTACAGGTATAGATTGGAAGTATAAATTGTAATTATAGTTTGGTAGCAGTTGGGTTAAACCTCTTTGAAATTAGTGGGTAGAATAGCCAAGCTTCATTATTGATAAATGTAAGAAACAGTTAAGCTCCTTTATGGAACCAGCTGAAATATTAGCAGCTTCCACCTAAAACAAAGAAAAATGCAAGGCACATGTGGGTGGCAGGCTGTCACTAGGTTTGGTGGAAGTGTGTGTGTATGTCTGTGTCTTTCTTTTTGAAAGGAGAAGAAAGAAACAGCAGAGAAGCTGGGAGAGAAACAGCAGAAAGTCAAAGCTGCAGACAGAGCAAACTTGGGGAATGTTGCATTGAGAAAGACCAAAAATTCTCTCTCTAGGCCTAAGTGCTAGCTGGACAGAGGCTTGGAACTAAGAGCAAATAAACTTACATGCTGAGTTGAGAGGACTTCGTATATTCTTTGTAATGAAATAGGATTGCATCAAAGAAAGATCTGACTTCAACATCACTTTTCTCTCCTAACCAAAACAACCCATTAGACTGCAAACTTTGGCCCAGCTAGTTGGGTCAAAAAGGGGTAACCACATGTATTATGACTTTGGACAGTGAGATGTGAGCATGGAACTGAAAGCTAACAACTCTTTGAATTTTAATTGTGGCTCTAGTAATAATTCTCCAACTGGGCAAATTACTCAACATCTATGTGACTCTGTTCTCCTAGCTGTAAAGAAAGACAATACTGACCTGGCCATCTACTGCACGTGGAATCTGCAGGGGCAGTGAGCTATATGGGCTCATAGAGTCTGGGGTCCAGGAATATTCCTGGCCTAGAGGAACCAATTCCAACAAAATTTGGGGCCAAGTTTCTCCCCTGGCCCCATCTGCTACCCCCAGGCAATTTAAAAGGGCCCGGGGGTCCCTGCTGCTGCCACTGGCAGTGCAGTGGGGTTAGATCTGCTTCCTGCCTGCTTGCTCTGCACGTGGCTGTTGGCATGTCACTGCAGCCCTTGGGCAGGAGGTACATGTCTCCATGTACTGCCTTCACCCCAAGTGCTTCTGCAGGCAGCAATGCATGGAGACCCCCCCCAGCTCCCAAGCCTAGAAGCTATTGTCAGAGGGGGGCACCCCAGATAAGCACTGCACCCCTCACCCTCTCTGCCAGCATCCCCTCCCAGGCTTAAACTCTCAGAGCATTCAACCCTTATTCCCTCCTACTCCCCCTCCCCATGCCATCCCTAGAGCCTGCACACATCAACCAGACTCCATCCTAGAGTCTGCGCTTTAGACTCACTCCCTCACCCAAACATCCTCCCAGAGCCTTGGGCAGGTGGGTGGGAGGAGGGAATTGGATCTGTTCTGGGCACCACCAAAATTTTTACAAACTTGCCACCCCGAGAGTCTGTTCTGCTTCATGCATCCTGATCAAAGAGTCTGCTAAGTTGTCTATTGACAGTCAAGGTGTAAGAGCAGGGGTCTCAAACTCATGGCCCACAGGCCATCTAGGGTCCGAGCAGTTTCACATTCCATCCCGGGTGTGTTTTTCCTCTTTTCCTCCCCATTTCACCCCTTTCCCCCAAACCTCTTCCCCTTAATGACATGGCCTGGGGGATTAGCAGGTGGGGCATGGCATAGGGGAGAGCAGGAGCACTCTCTGCATATTGTGATGATTCTTAATGTCATTTAGATTTTTTACAAAATATGAAGCAATGCCTTTTTGAAATCCCTACTTTTTCTTCTGTGGCATAGTTCAAGGCTTTCATCGCTGTTTCTATTTCAGGGAAATTACAACATTTCGAAAAGGTCAAGAAAGTGAAGATGTGATTGCAGCCCGTGAAGTTAGAGGCCTCAGTGATGTCATTAGTAAAGTTTACTACTTAATCTTAAGTCATTTTTTTATGATTCTTTGGGAATTTTCCAAATGGAAGGGAGGGAATAATCGCAGAAACATTTATTGTATTATTGTACTTGTTTCATTGCTCAGAATTTAGAGACATGGAGTCAGATTCAGCCCTGGTAAAAACAGGCACAAGTCCTTTGTAGGGATGTTAGCGTGCAGTCGTTTACACAATTAACCAATAAGCCTATTATGTGATCATGCATTAATTCATATTGGTTCAAGGTTTCCTTTGGGTTTTTCACTCAATAACTTGTTCCTGTGTGAAAATTAAAGACAAAGTTTTCTTGTGGGTGGACCAGGGGAATGGGAATCAATATTTCTTGATTTCTATTCTGCATCCTTTACAATTTGGCAAGTCACTTAACATCTTTTTGCCTTAATTATCCCCACCTGTTCAATTGGAGATAATATTTGCCTTACAGAGGGAATGCAAAACTTCATAAATGTCTGCTAAGTGTTTTGTCATCATAGGATAAAAAGTGCTGTATAATTTCAAAGTGCTGCTATTATCTGTGCCCTTTTGTGTTGTGTAGTGGATCGTTCCTGCTGCACAAAACCCAGAGATCTTAGTGTTGATTTAGTAATGTGATGGTGGCTACCTTAGACATTCTGCAGCGTCACATCCGGTCTGCACCATCTTTATTTTCTTCCTTGGCAGTTCCTGAGAGGACAAACAGCAATATTATTGAACGTATCTCAGAGCGCAGGCAAGGCCGTCATAATGAAGCCACAGCTAGGCTACAGCAGGAGTTAGCCTGCATTGGGAGGGTGAGTCTCTGGGAAGTCTGGAGTGTTATGTAAGCATCAAGGCCTAATACCCAATATCTAACTGGTATACCTCCCTGTTTTAGGAAATGGAACCATTTATTTTGGAGCCTGGAAAGTTGCTTTTGACAAAACTGTCAGAATCTGATAGAACAATTGAACTTCTATTCAAAAGGATTGAAAATGACACTGATCTGGAAGCCTTTTCAACTGAAGTAAGGGAGTGTATTTGATTTAATCTAGTTCTCTAGCTCAAGCCCTTGTCCCTCCTTTTTTCTTTGCCTGCCATCTGTATGTTTAATGTCCATTTATTTTTAATTTTTCAATGGGTCTGACATTTAAATTTTTCTTACAGAGTTTTGGGGAGTTATGGGATGTCATCTCTCAGGAATTCTTATATAGAAGGCAGTGGATTAAAGAGATGGATGAAACCTTAATCAAGTGTGAAGTGGCTCGAGCTGAGAAAGTGAGCTAAAGTTTGAATGGTTATTAATTAATTCCTAGATTAAGAATTTGTTCCCAACCCTGGGTGAGGAGCAGGAAGCAACTTATTCCCTACAGGTATTCTGTTCCAGGCCCTAACCAGAGCAGAGCCTTCCTTTAGTGGATTAACCTGTCATTCTCTATCCAACCTGCACAGGGGAGAGATGTGTACAACATTCATAGCCTATTTCCTCTGTCCCCCAGCACCTGCAGTGGAGATGTGAAGAGGCCGTGCAGGTGCATGTAAGGTGTCTGATTCTCCTTTATGCCTCTGGTTGATTTGTTAGGGTAAAACCATGATCAGACCCTAAAGTATTTGTTAGTATGGAAATCAGACAGCACCACTAATAAATTCTATGTGCTATATGATTAGCTATTGTTTTGAGGAGTGTAACATTTCCAGTCTTTTAAACACTAGAAACCAATGTTCACAAAATAATCTCCTCAACTCATCAGTACCCTAGATTTCTTACATCCATACTATATGTTTCTCAACTAACTTATTCCTGAGGAACTGGGGGAGGGAGAGAGGAAAGCCTGGCTATAATGAATCATTCACTAAACAATTGTATACATGATGGAAACAAATAAACACAATCATCCTTGGTACTTAAGTACCCACCTTCTGAAGTTTGTTATATCTCTTGTAGCATTGCTACGGAACCATTTTACTTCAAGCTTCAGCATTTGATTATCACTTAATCTATTATTTGTTATAATATGATAGTATCGGTTGAATCTTTCTAGTCTGGCACTCTCTGGTCTGGCAACATCCGTGGTTCAGCATGATTTTAGCTAGCTGGCTGTCCTCTTACCGTGGATGTGGCCAAGCTTCCATTGGTTCCATATATTTTCTTTACTGCCGCCAGTCCTGGCTCTCAGCGTTCTGTGCTGTTGTTTAGTTCTAATTTGCCCCTAAATGTCTTCTAAGAGCCCAGCAAGCAGTGGAAGTGTTGGTAATGTCGCTAAGCATAAGCATGGTTTTTATGCTTTATGCACTTCTTTATCTACTTCTTGTGCCAATACAATAAAATTATATAACAACACTATTACTTTGTTATGAAGTGGGCTGATAAGCCTTGGCTAGGTATAGGCTTATATAGGGTGTATCAGTACAATCATAATTATTGAGCAGCATTGTAAACATTGTTCCATTTATTCATCTCAGTGAAATAAAAATAAAAAGAGACTCACTTGCTGCAGTATTGACCTCCTGTGGATTGGCAAATTCTCTGGTTTGGCACTATCAGGTCTCAAGCATGGGGGACTAGAGAGGTTCAACCTGAACACAGCTTTGTTCTGCCAATCTTTCATAACAACTAACTATTTGTTTAAAAAAAAAAAGTCATTATGTGTATCGGGAATAGGCGTATAGCTTCTTACATATGAAACTGCTCTGTGCCTCAGTTTTCCCATCTGTAAAATGAGGAAATGATAGTGCCTCTATTTTCAAAGCTCTTTTAAAAGATATAATAGTAACCTTTACAGATAAAAAGCATGATATGGTAGTTCCATACTTAAGGAGCTAACCAGGGATTTGGGACACAGTTTCTTGCTTTGCAAAAGACCTTCAATCTGCCCTTGAGTGAGTCACTTGGTCTCTCTGGGCATAGGTCCCTTGAGGGGAGATACTAGTATTTCCCTCCCTCATAGAGGGATTGTGAGGATAAATACATTAAAACTTATGAGCTCAGGTGCTATAGTAATGGAATAAATAAGTGCCTTATTTTCTTACCCTTCTTTAAGGATCTCCTCACAACACCTGTGTGATATAGGGGGAATAATATCCCCATTTTACAAATGGGGGTAAACTGAGGCTCAGAGAGTTAGATGAGTTGTCTAAAGCCATACAGGAGCTTGTGCTAGGGCTAGAAATAGTGTTCAGATTGTTTGACTCTCAGTCCTGTGCCTTTGTGACTCATATGCCGCAGCAAGAAGGTTTTGGGCGCAGTGCTCTTGTTTACATAGAGCCTAGGATTTGGCAGTAAATATGTAATAGGAAGTTGATTCAAATATTTGACATGGCTTACAACCTGTCTGCGGTTATCTAAAGCAGTGGCTCTCAACCTTTCCAGACTACTTTCAGGAGTCTGATTTTTTTTGTTTTGTATGTACTCCAAGTTTCACATCATTTAAAAACTACTTGCGTACAACATCAGGCATAAAAATACAGAAGTATCACAGGACATTATTACTAACAAAAAATGTTTACTTTCTCATTTTTACTATCTATATATATTTTAGAGGTTTGTGTGTCTGTCTGTCTGTCTGTCTGTGCATGTAAAAGTTTGTTTGTTCAAGAACTCCTAAATGGTAAGAGCTAGGACCACCACATTTGGTATCCCACTTCCTTTTATCATAACTTACAGCAAGGTCAGGGTTTGGTTGTGCCAAGAAAATGGGAAGTGCTAGGAATGGGACTGTTTTCCATAACATGGAAAGGGAGGAGCACAGAGAGGAGGGACGTGATACTAAGAGTGGCTAATGGGGGCAATGAGCCTGCAGGGGAGAACTATATTGCAGAGTGACCCCTGGGGGCAGCTGTACCATCAAGAGATTGGCCAGTAAGGCTGGGGCTCCACTATCTTGCCTGCCAGTAGACCAGATAAATAGTCCTCCTGCCCCAAATCCTTCCCCCCTCGAGCCTTGGCCACAGTGCCAAAGAGAGGGGGTAGAGAAAAGGCCCCTGGTGGCTAGGAGGAGACCGAAGACTCCTGAAGGCCAGGAGGATGGCTGAGGGGAGACAGAAGGTCCCTGGTGGCCAGGGAGGGCTACGGGAGAAACAGCCCCTGTCAGCTGGAGGGGGGAGGACTAAGGAGAGGAGAAGGCCTCCCTCCCGGCTGATGGGGGAGGGGACAGAAAGCCTTGCTGGATGGAATCCCCCACCCTGAGCCCCTCTTCACCTCCAACCCCTCACTCTTGCACCTTCTCCCACATCCGCAGTCTCCAGCCCTCCCCTCACACACATCCCCAAGTCCTGCCCTGACTTCTGCACCCCTCACACCACCAACCCCCTCTCCTGAAGGCCCCGAGCAATGTTAGGTAAGTCTTCTAGTGTGATTATAAAATAAATCAACTGGAATATAAATATTGTATTAACATTTCAGTGTATAGTATATAGCAGGGGTCAGCAACCCCTGGCACACATGCCGCTGATATTTACTGGCACGTGGGGCAGGAACTCAGCCCCACCCATCCCCCCCATCACCCAGCGGGGAGCCAGTGCTGCAGCTCCCAGCTGCAGGCTGGAGCACCAGCTTTGGCTTCCTGCATGTACGTGACCGCGTCCCTGGCTCTCCTTCAGGAGGGGATGGGACTGGGCCTCCTATGCAGAGCCGGGACTGGGCAGCTCACACACGTGGCATGCTAGGGACTAAGTTGCACTGCACTGCTCCCCATGGGCTGTGTGCAGGGTCAGGGAACCCCTTCTCTAGCACCCCACTGTGCCTGGTCGAGCTGGAGCCAGCCCTGGGCAGCCCTGCTCTCTGCCTGCCCCAGCCTCGGAGCTGCAGGCAAAGGGCTGGGCTGGGCTGGGCTGAGTTGGGCAGGGAAGAGACTTCCCTCCCCCTCCTCACTACCTCTCCTCGCCCCAGCACTGCTGCCGTGCTGGTGAGTGCGCTGGGGGCACAGGGATGTAGGGGCAGGATGGGAGGGGGTGGGGGTTGCACTGAAGGGGGATCAGGCTGGGGAGGGGATCATGGGACTGAGGGGAGTGAGGATGGAGCAGAGGGAAGATGTGAGAGGGATACAATTTTACTTTGCAGAAGCTGCACTTTCCTCTAATCTCCACTTCTTTGCCTCCTTCCCCAACTAGATATTTGGCTGCATTCTCACTCTCTCATCTTTTTTGTGTTACCCCTCCTCCCAACCTCCTCCCACTCCCAAACTCCTTCTTATACCCACATCCTCTCCTGCTGCCAAACTCCCTTCTAGAACCTGCCCTCCTCACCCCGTCCTGCAACCCACCTCCCACCCAGATCCTTCATCCCAATCCCACTCACTGGCAGCCCTGTCCCACACATTGAACCCCTCATTTTTGTTCCCACCCCAGAGCCTAAGCGAGTCCACAAAATCCACTCACTCTGGAACCCCAGAAAAGTAAATTTGGCCTATGGGAAGTCTTGAACCTCAGTCCTTCCTGTCCCTTCCCCTCACCCCGTGAGGTTAGAGAGCAGAAGAGTGAGGTGTCTCAGATGGAGGCCACATCAGTGATGGTTGGGGGTTTGGGGAGGAGTTTTTTTGCTTCTCACTTGTGTGGTCCCCAACTGATTTTTCTGTGGGTCACTGACCCCCAACCCAAAAAAGGTTCCCCACCCCTGCCATAAATAAAGAAAACCTTGACAGCTTTTCTGTTGGACATATTATTTTAGTTTATTTAAAATGAAGTTTGATAAACTAACATGAGAAAATTAGAATGCTTAATCTGTATAATAACTTAGACTAAACCGTTCTCCGCAGTTGCAGAGGGAGCAAAATGCCGTGGGCGTAATTATGTAATGGTGAGTTTCTATTAGCAACTGATGGTCCACAGAAAGGTTTGCATTGACCCAGGTGGGCCATGGGTGCGCAGTGGAGAGAGCCCTTCCCTCCCCCCCACCCACCCCCGCAGGAGAGTGGCATGGCTCAGAACTGGAGGGTTAAATTGGTACACCACTTCGGAACACCACTTGGTACACCACTTCGGAAAGGTTGCTGACTCCTGGTATATAGAATAGCATAAACAAATAATTGTATGACATTTTAGTTTGTATTTTACTTTGCTAATACCTTTTATGTAGCTTGTAAAACTAGGCAAATATGTAGATGACTTGATGTACCCCCTGGAAGACCTCTGTGTACTCACAGGGCTACACGTACGCCTGGTTTAGACCCACTGATCTAAAGGATGAGATATATTGAGAAGCAGTTGATTTTAATAATGCTTGTATCAGATATTTTAGTTAGTGTGTTTTTTATGAAAGGTATCAAATCTTAGAAGAAAAATATAATAGTTTTTTAAAGTCATACATCCAGTTTTTCAGAGAACTGATTTTTTTTAAAGAAACAAAACATCTTATTTCAGATCACTTATCTTAAGAAATATTGACTTTTGGGGCTTTTCCTTGTTTCTCTTTCCTTTGGTTTTCCAGATAAAAGATTTACTGAAGAAATATACCAAGATCCTGGAGGATATTTCTTATCTCTCACCCTCTGATGTTCACAGGTGCATACATACCGAAGCCATGGTAAATCTTTCATCTTGATATTCTGTCATTCATTGGTCTGAGAGGCTATAGAGAAAGTAGCAAGATAGAATATCCCCTGTGCACTGTAAGGAGTAATTAATTCCTCTTTCAGTCAGGAAGTTCACTTTTTTACCTCTTTCAAACTTAACACATCTCAATAACAATGAAAAGATTCAAGAGCTAGATCATTATTTCTCATAACTTTCTCCACCTGCAGTTTCCTCCATTCAGGTGCTATCTTCTATCTCTGGCATGCATCAGTATTTTCCAGTATTCAATATATCATTCCATTCTGAAACATATAGGTCCATTTTCCATACCTCATAACTATTCATTAGGGAAAGAAAACATCCTCCACTTTTAATATGTACAGTTCCCTCAAGGTAAGCGCCGATAATGATATGATCAATATCAGAGCTGTTGGCTGACTCGTGTAATTCACTGGACATATTGTGTGAAGGTTTTTCTTTCAACATATTTTTATATTTATAGCATTTACCTTACTGAATCATACAGCTGGGCCATTATGTCTAGTATCCTGCCTCTAATGCTGTGCCTAAACTGGCAGTTTCCAAGAAATCTCCCTCTGTTGCATCTCCACAGTTAGGGGAGGCTTCCTGACTGTAGACAAGGTCATCACTGTCTAATACCTTGAGCTTCAGAGGAAGTCTAAAAACCTCCCAAATTGCATAATGTGGCTCTTGTGCTATGTCTGAATCTGATTTCTTGATTTGTTCAGTGTTGTTTTTCAAACCTATCAGCCATCCCAGTTTAGGAGGATTGTTCTGTGTTGTATGAAATACTCTCCATTTTCCCACTGTCTCTTTAAAATCTCTTCTAGTTCATTGCATTGCATTGGATTAAAAACCTATAGCTGGAAAATTTTTATATCCTTTGTGCTGCCCTTTATTCCTATTTGGTTCTTCCAATACACAGATGATAAACCAAGCACTACTAGCCAATCAGAGGGCAATAGCCAAATTGTTCGTTAATCTGATGGAGGCAGATCTGAAGAGGGAGCTGTCTGAAAGGCTCAAGTGGCAAGAGAGAGTGAAGGCCTGGAAAATCATACAGAAGGACTATGCGGTTCGCAGTTTCAGGTCCATAATTTTGCAACAGATTATATTTTTAGTGGGAAAACAACTAAATGACTAGACCCCATTTGTGTTTCTGTTAGAAAATGATCTTTGATTCTGTTCCCTTTGTAAAGCTGGCAGTGTTCTGGCAATTATTCTGGCACTTATGCTCCTTTTTAATGATTGGGGTTTAATCTATATGGTCTTATTATGTAATTTAGAAATGTTTGTCTGTCTGTCCAACTGTGAGTCCGTTTGTTCAAAAACTCCTAGACACCACCAAATTAGGTATGCAGCTTCCTCTTATAATAAACTAAAGCTAGGTCAGGGTTTGGTTGTGCCAGCACAATGCGATGTGCCTGGAATTCGATTGTTTCTCATAAAGTGGAAAGGAAGGGGTCTGGTAGGAAGAATATTTATGCTTATGAATGACCACAGGGGGGCAGCAAGGGGCCAGAGTCTGGGACAGCTATAACTGCATTGGGCCAGCAGGAGTCAGGGGTGGAGAAAGGAACAACTATCTGCTATATATTTCAGAGTTTGTGTGTCTGTTTATCTGCATGTCTGTTTGGGCCCCAGGGGGGGACATGCACCCCTCCTGCAGCTGTGCCTGCTGCAGCTGCAGCACCTATAGACAAGCACTTCTCACCTGGCCCCAAGCTGCTGTGATGAGAGGGCTGGGGTTGTCCTCTCTCCCCAGGGAACCTGCATACTGAGCCCCTCATCCCCAGCCCCACCTTAGAACAATGATTTAAATGAAGAAAAATAAAGTTTATTTGTTTTAAGAACTCGAGCAACGTTGGGTAAATCTTCCAGTTCAAAATAACGTTTAGATGTCAAGATACAGATTGTCCCAAATATGTCTGTATTTAAATGGTTTCTTGTGTCCTGCAGAGCATTTATGGCATGCAAGGAGATACGGGAACCCCCAGGAGTAAAAAGAGACTTGGAGAACATGAGACAGGAGCAGATTTCACTGAGTAGAAAAAGAATGGAGCTTCTGCAAGTTCTTTGGTATGAGGCAAGAGACGGAAAAAATAGTTTCTTGTTATAGTGAATAGTGGATCTTATTTACCACTTGACTACTTCTTCATTTTACCCTTGGCACCTTGCAGACTAACAAAAATATATATAGTATCATGAGCTTTCATGGACAAAACCCACTTCTTCACATGAGATCACTTCACTTCCCTACAGAAGAAAAAGGATAATAAACTATCTAAACTCCTACCTGCCTCAGGGTACTATAATTTCAGTACCCTCAACTCACCTAACAGCACTGTCATTCTATCCAACAACACTCTTAGCCCAATAGAAGAGTCTGTCCTGTCTCGGAGAGACTCTGCCCCACCACTTCCACACACATAATTCAGTTCTGCAGTGACCTGGAAGCCTTTTTCTCCACCTCTGTCTGAAAGAATGTTTCCAACACACCACTGAACATCATTCTGAGCCTCAAGATCCCCTCTACCAACTCCACAAGAGGAAGATCTCTATGTGGGCCCCTCCTGATGGTTGTAATGAGAGTCTGGACTTCTACGTGTACAGGCTGACATTGTGAACAAACAACATCATATGACTAATAACCTCAGCAATGCAGAATGCAACCTTATCCACAGCCTCAAAAACAACTCTATCATTATAATCAAAGACGCTGCCAAAGGGGGTGCTGTAGTCATCATAAACAGGACAGATTACGATCAGTAGGCTGCTGGACAACTCACCAACAACACATTCTACAGGCCTCTTTCCTCTGATCCCCCTAAGGAATACCAAAAGAAACTACACCATTTGCTCATGAAACTCCTTGTACAACTTGAGACCAAATCTATACAAACTCCCCCCGAAATCCCTGACCAGGAGTATCTATCTGCTACCCAAGATCCATAAACCTGGAAATCCTGATCGTCGCATCATCTCAGTCATCAGCACACGTACAGCAGGATTATCCAGTTATGTTGACTCTCTCCTCAGACCCTCTGCTACCAGCACTCCTACTACCTTTGAGAGACCACTGACTTGCTGAGGAAACTACAGAGCATCAATAATCTTCCGGAAAACACCATCTTGGCCACCATGGATATAGAAGCTCTTTACACTAACATTCCACATGATGATGGACTACTAGATGTCAGGAACACTATCCTGTGATGCCACAGCACACTTGGTGGCTGAGCTATGTGACTTTGTCCTCATCCACAACTATTTCCAATGGGGGACAATTTATACCTTGAAGTCAGTGGCACTGCTATAGGCACCTGCATGGCCCCATAATATACCAACGTTTTTATGACTTACTTTGAACAACAAACAACGCTTCCTCAGTTCTTGTCCTCTACCATTCTCCATCTGCTTATGCTACATTGATGACATCTTCATCATATAGACCCACAGCGATTTCAACAGTTTCCATCCCACCATCAAACTTAGCCTGGTACAATCACACAGCAGATCCACTTCCTTGACACTACAGTACAATTAGCAGGTTTTATGTTCCCCCACTTTGGGGTCTGGTATTGTATGTATATGGTATTTGTGTGTGTGTGTGTGTGTGTGTGTGTGTGTGTGTGTGTGTGTGTGTATAAAGCCAATAGCTGCCTCAAATACTTTAAATAGAGAGGTGGAATAAAAATCTTTTAAATAAATAAATAGAATGAATAAATAAATAGAATGGTGGCTACATTAACACCATCCTATAATGGAAACCTACTGACTGCTATTCTTACCTACATTCCTCTAGCTTCCATCCAAGACTCATCACATGATCGATTGTTTACATCCAGGCCCTAAGATACAACTGGATTTGCTCCACAGACAAAGACAAACACCTACAAGATCATTATCAGGCATTTTTAAAACTTAAATACCCACCTAAAGAAGAGAAGAAACAGATTGACAGAGCCAGCTGAGTACCAGGAATCTGCTTCTTCAAGACAGGCTCAACAAGGAAAATAGCAGAACACCACTAGTCATGACATACAACTCCCAATTTAAACCCTTGCAGCGCATCATTGATAATCTACAATATATCCTGGAAAACAATCCTTAACTCTCACAGTACTTGGGAGACAGGCCAATCCTTGCCTACAGACAACCCCCTAATCTGAAGCAAATTCTTTCCAGCAGCCACACATCACACCTCAAGTACACTCACCCATGAACCTACCCCTGCAATAAACTCTGTTGCTAACTTTGTCTGCACATCTATACAAATGACACCCTCACAGGACCTAATCACATAAGTCACAACATTAGAGGCTCATATAACTGCATGTCCTCTAATGCGACATATGCCATCAAGGGCAAGCAATGACTCACTGCTGTGTACATTGGCCAAACTGGACAGTCTCTAGGACAAAGGATAAATGGATACAAGTCAGAGATCAGAAATGGTGACATGGATAAATCTGTAAGGGAACATTTTAACCTGACTAGGCACTCAAACGTGGATTTAAAAGTAGCCATTCTTCGACAAAGGAATTTCACAAGCCAACTACAGAGAGAGTGTGGAATTGACCTTCATGTGCAAATTTGACACTGTTTCCCTTGTTGTCTGCTAAAATGAAGCACACGAGACCTTTTATAGGGGAAAAGGCAGTACGCCGCATTTATTGAGAATACAAAAGTTGCATATGCTTTTCACTTCTATACACACACACACACACACACACACACAGAGTCTTGCCAGATGATGTTATCGTTACCAGTCCAGAGTCTGTATCAATCTAGTGGCCAGCTAGATTGAACACAGGGGGGGAGCAGGGCCTCTGTCAGTCGATCGATCCAATGCTCCTCTGGATTTGGTGTTGGCAAGATGAACCCAAAGTTCCATAGCAAAGCACCCTGCTTTTATAATCCTTTTTTTGTGTTGAAATCAATATATTCCACTGTGTCATTCTGTGACCGGAATGTTATCTTTTTGATGTCAGTGTTCCCAAAACATTTTCCAAGGCTCATCCTGTAATCAGTCGTCTTTCTGGGGTGCCTGCTTGCTTCAAGGCTCGTTAATCTGCCAATATCCAATCATCCTATGAGTCGGGGTATGCATTGATGGTTATAGATGGCTTCTTTGCAGCCAGGTTGTCTCGTCTTCACCCAGGCTTGCGACCCCTCCTTCTTTGGCCATCTGGTTCTGAGAAATAACTTTGCATCTTATCTCGACACATTCATACCCCTTTCACACACAGAAGTAATGTTACAAAGGCTTTCAAGGCAATGCGGCACACGAACATCTGTATTGGTGAGACAAAGAGGCGTCGTAAATCAAGCAATTAAGGCCTCAGCCTCTAACATTCTTGTAGTCTCCATTAACACAGACACAATATGAGATCCTGTTTCTTTACTTACTAAAACTTTAAAACAAGGAATTATAGAAGATATACACTTAACTAAAGGATTTGACTTACTGCAATATTAAATATGATTGTATATACTACCTTACATTACTAAACCTAAAATACAAATATGAAAAAAAGAAGAATAAAACTTTCAATCTTTCAATCCTAACACCCTGGGCCTGAACAAAGATGTTAACTGGATGGCCCATTATAAAACTAACATTCCTTACATTTCACACCTCATTCACATCAAAAGTTACATACAGGGCACTGCCAGCCCACTCAATTAATCACATTAGAACCATCATTACAATTGACAGGTACTTTTTTTCGATCCCTTCTTTTTCTGTTATAAATTATAAGAGTCCCCTTTTTTTCGCCAATCAAGTTCATTTGAAGAAGTGGGGTTTGTCCACAAAAGCTCATGATACTATATATATTTTTGTTATTCTTTAAGATGCCACATGACTACTCGTTTTTAAAGTTATAGACTAACAGGTCTACCTGTCTATGACACTTGTAAAATGAACCAAGATAGTATTCAGTGAGCCCCTAAACTTATTTTTAATCTTTTTTGCGTGAGGTGATACTCATGATTTTCAGTGGGCAGATTGTGTTGAATGAAGGGGCCACTAAATGTTTCATTAGTAGCAATACAAATTAGCTTCAAGTAGTAATGTACATGGATGACAAAAAGGAGGGAAATGGGGAACAATTGTACTGAGGACTGCAGCTCAAGTCTCCCTTCCCCCCCCCCCCCCCAAGTCTGTAACATCCTTGTAGATAAAGTGAAATGGAAGGAGTCAGGAACCCAATGAATATGATATACCAGGCCCCAAATTTCTCTGAATGGACCTATGTAAAAACTCTAAAAACTAGACATCAGTGGCTCTAAAAATGTAATATAGCTGCAAGTCAGGATGAATGGGTAGATGAAAATTCCATAGCCCTAACTTGGCTGGACTGAAAAATGTGAGTGCCTCTCATGAGAATGGTGTGAAACTTTAGAATATATAGTAAATAATCAGCAGAGGAGACAAAGGAAATCTCATACTGTGTATCTGGGACTCTCTCCATTCTGAAAAAGAAAAGTTGCATTCTGGCAGCACTTCAAAGACTAATGAATTTAATACCCTAATATATTCGTTAGTCTTTAAAGTGCCACAAACTCCTTATTGTTTTTTGCTGAAACAAACTACCTCAGCTACCTCTCTGAAACTTATTAAAATACTGTAATTTTAAAATAATGATTCCTTTTCATTTTAAAATTACTGGTAATATAGCAACTAAACAGATAACAATTCATTCATTTTCTAGAAAGCAGCTTCTTTGCAGATATTGCAGCCAACTCTGTGGTTTTGCCTTGATGATTTAGCTGAAAATCTGTCTTCTGAGAAATAAAATGTGGAAAATGTGTTGTCATACTACTTCACAGTTTTAACCCACTGAGAAGTGATGTATGAAATTGTGTTTCTTCTTTTCTATTTTAATAGTGATCTTTTGCCTCCGACACATTCAAAAGCTGAGATAAATGAATGGTACGAATCGCTTGTGGCTTTAAACAAATATATCCATAAGCAAGGAATTCACCATGATGACTTGGGATTGAAGCAATCATTTTATTTCTAAGGCCATGATTGAACTGTACCTTGCGTCTGTACATAAATATGCTGCCCTGCTCTTGGTCTTTCAGGGGGGGTTTTCTGTTTAGAATGAGAAAAAAGTGATTCCTTCCTCTAAGTTCTGCATTATGCCTTGTCTTTCTATATATGTGTCTTCTAACCTGTAAACTTTCCAGGCAAGAACTATCTTGATATTGGTAATTGGTTGGTATAGCTTCGCAAACAGTGTTGGGCTATAATAAAAGATAATAAACCACCATTAATAAGAATAATGTTAAAAAGATTTGGGTAGAGGCAGCCTACAGGTTGTTGGCCATACATGAGTGTCAAGCATGCCATCAGGGTAGAGTGAAGCTAGACATGACTGTACATTGATTTTTCCATGCACTACTATATGAAAACGTGCCATCTTCACACTGGACTCTTATTTCTTTTCCTTCTTTTCTAAAGACACCCAAAACGTACAGCATATGATGGTAATTCGCATCCAATATGAAAGAGTTTGCCAGGACTGTTTGGCCAATATACAGCTATGCAAGGTTGGTGTCATGAGAGTGAAAGTTGCTGAATTTAGAGATCCAGTGAAGGATTTTGGTAGCAGCAGATCATCCAATAAAATATCTGGTTTGAGACCCACTATTTTGGCATGACAGTCCAAATTGGTCTCTTTTATCCTATATGTTGTGTATTTTTCTACATAATAACGTGGTATTTGTATTTGGAATATGTAGAATAGTAACTACTAATACTAATTTAGTGGAGGGAAGAGAGACAACTGCATAAGGTTGGAGGCTGAGGGTCAGGACCCCAGCATGGCAGTTGGTTCATTCTATAGCCTTGTTTGGGGAAAACATTTGAGCTCTGTGTCTCAATTTCTCCATATCTAGAATGAAGCTAATGCCACTGATCTACTGCATGGGGGAGGGAGGTTGAGGCTTAAATCAATGTTTGTAAAGAGATTTGAGAGCTTTGGATGACAGAGACAATATGTAAATACAAAGAATTAATTATTTACAGTTTTCTTGTCATTATAGTTTAATCACGGGACTCAAATAACATAGGCGTTAATTTTCTGAAACTGTCACTGATTCTTATAAACAGTATGTCATCAAAGACTTAGTGCTCTTACTAGTGGAGGGGTACACAACTTCTCACCTTGCACATCCACTGCTTATACCTAGTTTCATTTGTCCTCAACTGATGATTTCTTCAGGAAAAGATGCTGAGATTGGATGTTTATTTCTAAATCTACCAGTTCAAAAGAAATTAATACCTGGGATGCTAAGGATTATGTCACCCATCTTGTCTCTCTAACATATTTTATTGGACTACCGTGCATTGTTAAAAGAAACACAGCTATGTATGAGCTTACATAGAGTTACTGGTCCAGACCCGAAGAAGAGCTCTTTATAGTTCAAAAGCTTGTCTCTCTACCAGCAGAAGTTGGTCCAATACAAGATATTACTTCATCTACTTTGTCTTTCTAATATCTTGAGACACCATGGCTAGAATAACACTGCACATGTCAATAACTTAATATTCCTTTTCTTTAGAATAAACTGTTGAGTTTAAAAGTTTGCACAGAGAAAGAGGCTGAAAACGTTGTGAATCCTGACTTCTTCAGAATGGTTGGGAAGCTGCAGCGTCGATTTGAACGAGAGCTGGAACAGATGGATGTACGTTTACAAAGACCATTCTTTTTATTACATCCTGGAAATAATCAAATCTAACATCTATCCTACAGCCTATGCTGGTTTAAAATATTACATTTCATTTCATCATTCTATTGATGCCTTATTAGTGTGCCATATTATCATTGACTGCTTATCCTGTAAACGGGGAACTTGAGGAGATTGAATGGTTCATAACTTTTTTTGTTTTTACTTTTACAGTGACTTTATATGAAAAGAACTGGCCTGTTGTGCTCAAGGTTCTAGATCAGGGCTACTCAGCTTTGGAAGCCCCAGAGGCCACAACGATATGATACAGCACATGCCGAGGCCCACAAATTAAGTGCAAATATATATGCAAATAGCTTCTTTCACACTGACAGGTGAAGATTAAGCCTTAAGCTGTGGTGCTGGACCCAGATGTGGCCATTGTAAGCCAGTCAGTACCTCTCAGGCTCTGCCTACACGGCTAAGCAGCCAGCACTTCCCACAATGCCTTGGCACTCCTGGCACCTCTTCCCTGGTGCTAGAAATGCCGACACCCTGCATCTGTCTGTTCCAGCCAGCCTGTCCACTTGCGTCTTTCAGTGCTCACCCTGCCTGGGAAACGCCTCATCGTTGTGGAGAGTGTTCTCAGTGAAGGCCATGTTCTAAGGATCCCACCCACAAGCCACATGTTGAGCCCTGTGTAAACCCAAACTGCACCGCAGGCCACAAACAAACGGGCCAAGTGTTGAGTAGCCCTGTTCTAGATGGCTAAATAAGGCTAATGCTTTGTGGTTGCTACTCTTGTGAAGGATGGATGGTCTTTTAGCTGAAGTATTGGCTGGGAATTGGGTAATCTGGTTTTATTTCTGACTCTGTCACTGATTTGTTGTGTGACCTTAGAGATCATAAAATGGAACATGATCTATAAATACAAGATATTATTTTGTTGATCTCTTCTATTTGTGTACACTAGCTGTTGTTTTTAACCCGTAGTAATTCTCTGCTATTTTATAATGGAAAAGAGGTGAATTTCCTGTATTATCTTCCAGCATTAGATGACATGGCCATTATTTTGTTTGGTAAATGGCCTGAGCTTTAGCCATATGAATGTGTTTCATTTTGATGTGTATATACACATGACTTTTAGATGTTAGCTATTTTTCCATCCATTGCCTTGGACTAACAAAACATTATCAGTGTAAATACTATATAAGTTATAAATATCATAATCTGCAAAGTGATGTGCAATGCTCATCTACTTTGACACTTAGTTTTAGATTTTGTCGGTGGTAAGAAAAATGTTCACTGAATTTGCAGAAAAGGAAAAAAGAGTAGTCCAAATTCTTAGGCTGTGCAGTGGTTCTTTCACGCTCTCAGGTCTGTATCTGTCTCTAGGTTCTCATACCTTGCTCTTTGTCATGGTACCTAAGGGCTTCCAATTTCCAAACAGCATTGTGGTCCTATTTTCTAATTGTATGATATGTCATTGAAAGTGGTACTACTAGAAATTATATTGCTACGTTGGGCAATGTTGATGTTAATGTAATTCCCACTAGTACAGTTGCAATAAGAGAATGGATGGTAGTGACCTAAAAAAAGATGGTGTTCTCTGATTCTTGATGCACCTTCCACTTTATTGGGTAACTGTAGGATTTCTCTAGACAGTCCTGGGAAATCAGCTATCCCCCTGTAACTCTCCATTTGCAATAACAGTCTAATAATAATTTAATATAGTTTGTTCTACCCATTTGGTTGTTTTAGAGAGACTTTGAAGACCTGGCTAAATGTGTTGAACAGAATTGCAAAGACTTGTACAAATATTTCCAGCAAGTTATTGTCCTCTGGGATGAACATCAACTCAATCTGTCCCAGCAAGAAAATGAACTTCAGGTGAAACTGAATGAGTGTCGGCAGAAACATGAAAACCTAAATCAGGTACAATCAAAAGTCCAAAACATTGGTGTGATGTAAAGGAAGCACTTATAAGCAAAAAAGATGCTTTTGGCATTCAAACAATCTCTTTTATATAAAAAGCACAAATTAAATTGGGAGTGTTTCTAATGGTTTCTGTGTTTGGAAGTGGCTGCATCTGCTATATGTATTAGTCTAATATCTGATACATCCTCTGAGGTGTACAATATTTTATTCTTGGCAGGGCAGTGATCTCATTTATCTGAATTGGTATTTTCCAGCTCTAACAACTATACACTTTTTATTACTCATATACAATTGCATGCACATTCACAAGGAAAATCTTATATAGCTACACAGCCATGCATGTATATTGAGTTATCACATCATATTTGTGTTCTGTGGCTTGATGAAAGAATATTTTCAAGGCATTATTAAGAACCTTTTAGTGATTTTCATACTTGCCAGTTTTCTGCAGAGAAAGCAGCATGGCCTCCCTTCTATGTGTAAAATCAGTCTGGAATATCTTGTGCATGCTCCCAGATCTCCCTGTGCCTTCAGCAGGGGATGCATTTAGTTCTGATGATGACTGAATTATTGAATATAGAAGCCTAGTCTGAATGTCTATTGTTCATCAGTCATGATCTCACTTCTACCATGCTTGAGAGAACCCCAAAGTAGATGAGTTAATGCTACTTAATGAAAGGTAGATGGGTTAGGGCTGAATTTACCAGGCCAAACATTCTGGAAGGGAAATGAGACAGAAGTGTTCTCACATGTTATCTGCCTGGGCAGAGTCTACCCATTAGAATCTTGAATATTTTGGTCCTGAAGGTCTTATTTACTTCAGACCATTTCTCCAGCTTGTACAGATCATTTCCTCCAAAGCAGTTGCAACCTTATTTCATAGAGGGATAAGGGACCTTTCGGAAAAGGCTTTATTTTCCGCAAGATCAGCGTCTAGACTGGCGCTTTTTTCCGGCAAAGCTCTGTGTGGAAAAAAAAGCGGCAGCCCTTTTTATGCTAATGAAGCGGGAGAGATTTAAATCCCCGCTTCATTAGCAATTGCGATACGTCTAATTTACATCCCTTTTCCGAAAAAGGGATGTAGTCTAGATGTAGCCAACATGATTCTGGGATGCATTAACAGGTGTGTTGTGCGCAAGACACGAGAAGTCATTCTTCCGCTCTACTCTGCACTGATTAGACCTTAGTTGGAGTATTGTGTCCAGTTCCGGGCACCACATTGCAAGAAAGATGTGGAGAAATTGGAGAAGGCCCAGAGAAGAGCAACAAGAATGATTAAAGGTCTAGAGAACATGACCTATGAAGGAAGACTGAAAGAATTGGGCTTGTTTAGTTTGGAAAGGGGAAGACTTGAGAGGGGATATGATAGCGGTTTTCAGGGTGTCACAAGGAGGAGGGAGAAAAATTGTTCTCCTTAGCCTCTGAGGATAGAACAAGAAGCAATGGGCTTAAACTGCAGCAAGGAAGGTTTAGTTTGGACATTAGGAAAAACTTCCTAACTGTCAGGGTGGCTAAACACTGGAATAAATTGTCTAGGGAGGTTGTGGAATCTCCATCTCTGGAGATATTTAAGAGCAGGTTAGACAGACATCTGTCAAGGATGGTCTAGACCAGTGTTTCCCAAATGGTAAAAGTAAGCATTCCGCGAGAACCCGATCACCATCCCCTCCCCCTCTTAAAGAGACAGAAAGAGCTGGTGCAGAAACACACCGGCTCTTTCTTTGGTTTCCCTCCAGCTTTCAGACATCTCCACCCCACCCCCCACACACACACACCTTTTTTTTTTCTCCCAACAACTCTTTCGGAGCCTTTTTTTTTTTTTTGACAAATTTTCCCCTCTTCGCCCCCCTCCCTCCCCGGCTGTAGGGGTTCCTCGAAATTCTCCGAGTTTAAAAGGATTCTGTGGCTTAGACAGTACTGGGTCTTGCCATGAGGGCAGGGGACTGGACTCAATGATCTCTCTAGGTCCCCTCCAGTTCTAGTGTTCTATGATTCTATGAAATTATGGGCCACTTGCCCAGGCATCAGTCAGACTCGAGGTAACAGAGGCATCAATTTCCTCTAGCAGCAGAGATGAGTCTTTGGCTCTTCCTGTTGTTCTCTGGAGTGCCTGTCTGCAGTGAATAGTTTTGTTCGGTTGGGATTCACATCACTTGCTTTGGCCAGTTACAAATGTGTTTAAAAATGAGCAATAGCCTTAGAGTAAATGCATGTAATACCCACAAGGCATGTGCTAGCTATTTATAATAGGTGCTTGAATGCGAAACTCTGTTTCCTTAAATATATTATTTTCCTTCCATTATTCCCTTTCTTGCATGCATGGGCAAACAAGCATAGAGCTGTTATCACTGATTCTTTTTAAAGGGCATTAATGCCTCTGATTTGGGGGAAAACCTATTGTCTTAAATAGACAGAAGGAATTGGAGACAAGATAAATCAAATTTTGAGCCTTTTAACCTAATAATGTCCTTTTAAAGTGCCATCTAATATGCAATTATGTACATATATGTAAAACAAATATGTATATTAAACTAATTACTTGATTCTAAATATGAAACATTTGTACTTCTTACAGTTCTATGCTTATTTTTTGCTTTTCATATGGGCCTAGATAAGGGAAGCTAATCTGGATGTAACTTTGGACAAAATGAGAACACAAAGCTCTGAAAAGAAGCTGACAAAGCTTTTGGGAAAGGCCTTTGCTTCTCTGGATGTCATTAGAGCCGGGTATGTATTCAGAATTGTAGAAAATGCAATAAACTTTCTGAGGGCTTGTCTATAGTGTTTACTGCACTGTAACTTTCTCACTCAAGGGTGTGAAAAAGCCACATCCCTGAGTACAGCAAGTTACACTACTTGTAAAATGCCAGTGTAACACGTTCCCAGCACTGTTAGATACTCCCCTTGTGGAGGCGGTTTACCTAGAGCACTGGTGACATGACCACACTGCCACATTAAAGGGCTGCCGCAGCAGTACTTTAAACTCGGCAGTGTAGACAAAGCCTGAGTGGAGGATGTCCAAAGCTTGATAAGACCATTCCAATTACATTTGTGTTGAATTTTGAATGTGATTGTACAAAAGCCAAAATTGTACTAGCTATTTCACCTTCAGGAAGACTAATGTTAAATAATGTACTTTCCTGTCTTATTGCATTTGCTCTGCATGGGCAAAAAACTATTGGGGCAAAACACCACCTGTTTTAAAGAGTCAGGAGGAAACAACAAATAATTATGGGATTTTTAAACATTTCTTTCATTTGAATTTCTTAGGTTTACATCATTAGTTTTCTGTATTGTGCTAAGCTAGTCCAGGACATGCTATCATACTACGTTAATGATTTAATCACAAGTACATTGCAGTAGCTCTGGAAAGTCAAAATCTTGGATAGTGAGACTGCATAGGTCAAGAAAGTCATTTATGCCTATAATTTCACTTCTAGATCACATATTAGATGCAAGTTTGTATGATGTTCACGTTTAATTTTTAGTACATTATGTAATGAATTCTCTTAAATAGTGACCTGATATTTGACAGGTATGAGGCCTTTCACCAAGATCTAGTGAAGATAGTAACATCCTACCCAGAAGCTATTCTGAAGGAATTGATTTCTTATAGTGAATCCATAGGCCAGTATTTTGGCGTGAAGGAAGTCTATAAACAGGTATAAAAAACATACTTTCTTATGATTTAAAATCTGGCTGGTGCATTGTTGTTTCATTTCTGGGGAACTTGCATTCAAATCCATAAGATTTGATCTATCAAAATTTAGATCAAATGAAAGAGTTTTGGCCACCAGAGGACTGAGGTTCATTGACAGAGCTGAGGGAGGGAGCTTTTTGCATCATCTGCCTACACTATACCTACTTTTATTCTATTCTCAGATCTGTCATTTCAGTGGCCTATGTTTTAACAACTTCACTTATATTTTAAAACAGAAAAATTATAATTAAAAATCATCCAACTCTGGATTACATTTTAGAAATGAGTTCCTTTTAATGATAAATTATTAGTTTAAATTTTCAAATAGCAATGGAGTAGATTAACTTTGGAAAGGGAAGTGAACTTAATGTTGTTTTAAACAAGTAAATTGTCACCTTTGTTTTTCTTCTAGAACTTAGCAGGGGAGATGGGGTCTGCACTTGAAGAACAAGGTAATCTCTCAAGAATCCAAGTCTTATTTTTTTAATCTGTACTTCTATGGCTACTGATATTTCTATCTTATTTTAATTGGGAAGTATTTGCTGAAGACTCAGAAGTTGAAAATATGCCAGAGACAACCGGGGATAGCCTCTTACAAGAAACTGAAGAAACAGAGCAACAGTCTGAGACCCTTCCACAAATAAGTACAGAAGAAGTTCAGCAGGCTGAGAGTCTCACAAACAAAACTGAAGAAACAAATACGTTTGAGAATGAAGAGAGCATTGTACAAGAAATTGAGAAAGAAAAGAAACCAGAGGATGTGGAAAGCACAGCCCCAGAAAGTGAAGAAACTGAAAAGTTGGATGACAGTGTAGAAAGTGAAATAAATAGGTTTGAGGATGGAGACAATCATACACAAGAGTATGAAGAAACCGATTATTTAAAAGATATTCTTCCTGAGTGTGAGGTAGGTCTAACCTACTATATATTTTACAGAGTTTGTCTATTTGTCTGTTTCATCAAGAACTCCTCCTAAAGGGTAAGAGCTAGCACCACCAAATTTGGTACGCAGTTTCTGCTTATCATCACTTAAAGCAATGTAAGGATTTGGTTGTTCCAGGAAAACGGGATGTGCCTGGAGTGGGATTGCTTCTCATAAAACCAAACAGAAAAGAGACAGAATCACCACATCAAATATATAACTGATCAAATGTTGAAAGAGATTGAACCAGGGCGAGCCAGAAAAATAGGATGAACCTAGAATAGGATTGCTTCTCAATAAACCTTACAGAAAAAGATAAAACAGAGAAATTTGGAATAGTGCTCTGTTTTGGCACAGCTAAATCAATGCTTAAGGTTTGAAAATTAGAAGAAAACGTTATTGGAAACAAAATTGACTATAGACCTTTTTTATTAAAACATAGCAAATGATAAGAATTTATAGGGATGAGGGAAAACATACAGTTGATGGAATTCCCATTTAAAAATACTAAAAAAATTAAACAGAAAAATTTTAACAATCCCTTTTTTAAGAAATCTGAAATAAAAATTAACTTAATAAAAATAACACTGTATTTCTGAAAAATACAATCATTTAAATAAAGCATGTGCATTTTCCTTTTATTTAAAAAAACCAACCTTAATAGAGTTAAGGAACTAAGCAATTGCCAGGTGAATCTACTTGTTTACTGTATATCTGAGAGTCTGTCTGTCTGTCAGTCCATGTGTCTATCTGTCTGTTCAAGAACTCTTCCTAAATGGTAAGAGCTAAAACCACTAAATAAGCTTCCCCTTATCATAACTTAAAGCAAGGTAAGGGTTTGATTGTGCCAGGAAAATGGGATGTGCCTGGAATGGGATTGGTTCTCATAAAACTAAAGAGAAAAGAGACAAGAATCACCAGGCAGGTGACACGGACTGGCTGGGGATGTGTACCCCTGTCCAGGACTTCCCCAGCATTGAGCCTCCCACCCCTTAGGTGCCCTTTAGGGAGAACGGAGAAGGCTGGCGGTCCCCTCCCCTATTTCAAAATGGAACATTGGTGGGTGTTTCCCTTCATTAGGGAAAGTGCACAGTTTGCTGCATTCCTCATTCTGGCTGAGGAGCACAGGGGGCAGACAAACCTGGACCTGCCACAGCCAGAGTTAGGAAGGCTGGAGGGGCCTGAAGCTCCTCCCCCCTCCCCAATTCATATGGGAATTGCGTTGGCTGTTCCCCTTCATAAGGGAGCAAGGGAAAAGTGCACAGTTTGCAGCATTCCTCACTCTGGCTGGGAGCATAGGAGAGCAGATGAACCTGCACCTGTCCAAGCTGGAGGACCTACACCCCTCCCCTGACCCTGACCTTTGCAGCAGCTATGAACAGGCACTTCTCCCCTGGCCCCAGGGTGCTGTGGTGAGAGAGATCTATGGAGTCCTCTCTCCCTAGAGAAGCCTGCATATTGAACCCCTCCTCCCCAGCCCCACCCCAGCGCAATGATATCAGTGATATAAATGGAGAAAAACAAACATTGAGCTAAAGACCCAAGCAATGCTGGGTAAATCTTTCAATTTCTTCAGAAAGGTAAATCAGTTTCAGCACAAATGCAAACCTTTTTGGTGTTTATACAGCCAAAACAGTTGTGGGTCTTTACTGCATTAGTATGGTGCTGTTCTGTAATATGTACCATTAGAGATTTAGAGCAGCTGTAGATTCTGTATGTGAGATAGTGAAGCCCATTCATGAGTGCGTGACCATTCCCTCATGCACTTTTCCTGTCCTTTTTTGAAGCAACAGCTGAAAAGAGATTTTTCCAATAGGGCTCTGTTTTCTTCCTGCATTTAATAGTCAGCCCAAGATGATGATATAACACTATCTCTATAGCTCAGTGTTTTCTTTTCAGGACTGTACACAGTGGAGAACTTAATGGTCAGTGTCTCAATGTAAGAGAGCCTTTTATTTCAGTGGGGTGCCTCTGAATAGTTGCCAGTTGGTGGCAAGACATTAAAAGAAAGTTAACTAATTAGTGTCCCTCATCCCATGTCTGACCTTGTCATGTGTGTTCTGTACATTTCAGCTGCAAAATCCTGAACTGGAATTCTTCCTTGGCATTAATGGTTCTGTTAGGTCAACCCAACTGGGAATGAGTAGGCATTTTGCAGATGTTGTCTGATCTGAAAATCACTCTCTGCTTTGTGTGTGTTTAAATGACAGAAAGAAAAACTAGTTTCAATTGTAATATTGCTTTGAGGATATAGGGATCACTGAGGAAATGCTAAGAAGTTATAAAAGATCATTTCAACAAAAAAACCCTACAAAAGTAATTCAAAATCTGTAGCGAAACTATACTTCCTTAAGTTCATATATCCGAGCACTTGTCGCTCATATTTCAAGGGGACTGAAATAATAATAATAAAAACTCAGTGAAGAGGATACATCTGTATCTAGAGCACCTTAATAAAGTTATTTTTAAAAGTCCAAGCCATGCAGATGTTTTGCTGGCTATGCTGTAAAGTTTCATTTGTACTGTTTCTGGAGACACTGCCAGAGCTACTGAGCTCAGACTAATGACCACCCTCAAGTACTAGGATATTCTCCATGACTCTGTAGAGTTAAGAAAATGGAATGGCCACCTGCTACTTTTTGCCTTGCACAAAGAATGCTAAGCTAAGAGCAAAATGGCAGCATGCTGAGATGCACAAACTTGCTTCCTCATTATATCTTTGTTTTCCAAATTAGGATTCAGGACATGGCTCATGATTCTTGAAATCCATAGGTTCTCAACATTAATCTGTGTATGTAACCCATGTTAATAGGTCTTTGCTTATAAAAACTTGTCAGTAGCAAATATAACAAATGATGACTTCCCATTACTTTCCTAGGTTCTGTTCCATGATTATGGTGAGGCTGAAAGCTGCGAAGTAATTGCTGAGATCTTTACCACTTCTAGTGGGAACACTTACTCAGTCCTTGGACATGTTCAGATAGACAAGACCAAGACATCTGAGACTTGTGCTGAATTTGCAGAAAAAACACTTCCTGTGCACCTGGAGCATGTGATTATGCCAGAAAGCTTGTTTACAGAGCTTAAGAAGCGGTTAGTAGAGTATACTTTGTCCTTTTTTTCTTTCTCCTAAGTAATTGGCAAACCTCAGAAAGTTTGGAGGTAAAGTTTTAATGAGCATGTAAACGTTATCTGAAAACTACCCCTTTATATGACCTTTTCAAAAAATAACACTGGTCTACAATTTTTTAGAAGTCGTCTGCTTCAGGATAAAATGTGCTATTTATTATGTATTTTGATGTGCTGAATTCAAATATGACAATTAAAACAACTGATTGGCTGCTGTTTCCAAGATATTTAAGTTTTTACATTTTACGTCTATGTATATTGTGTAGATAGTAGAGTTTTAATCATAAATTGTAAACCTAGGTCTTTTCATGTGTTTATGGTTGCTTTACATGATAATATTTCACCTGTCCTGTTTATGTAACACATTAAAAATCAGCAAAAGGGTTATATAAATAACATTTATTATGAAACAAAAGGCAAAAAACTATTATGTACATAGTTTAGTCCTATTCAGTGTCTACTCGGCGCTTCTTGGCTTGTCTCTTATATTCATTAAATGGAGCATCTCTTGTCACTGTCCAGCAATAGTCTGCAAGCATTGATGGGCTCCATTTGCCCTGATAGCATTTCTCCATTGTTGCAATGTCCTGGTGAAATCGCTCGCCGTGCTCGTCGCTCACTGCTCCGCAGTTCGGTGGAAAAAAATCTAGATGAGAGTGCAAAAAATGTATCTTTAGTGACATGTTGCAACCAAGGCTTTTGTATGCCTTGAGGAGGTTTTCCACCAACAACCTGTAGTTGTCTGCCTTGTTGTTTCAGAGAAAATTTATTGCCACTAACTGGAAGCCTTTCCACACCGTCTTTTCCTTGCCATGCAGTGCATGGTCAAATGCATCATCTCGAAGAAGTTCACGAATCTGAGGACCAACAAAGACACCTTCCTTTATCTTAGCTTCACTTAACCTTGGAAATCTTCCACGGAGGTACTTGAAAGCTGCTTGTGTTTTGTCCATGGCCTTGACAAAGTTCTTCATCAGACCCAGCTTGATGTGTAAGGGTGGTAACAAAATCTTCCTTGATTCAACAAGTGGTGGATGCTGAACACTTTTCCTCCCAGGCTCCAATGACTGTCGGAGTGGCCAATCTATCTTGATGTAGTGGGAATCTCTTGCACGACTATCCCATTCGCAGAGAAAACAGCCGTACTTTGTGTATCCAGTCTGCAGACCAAGCAAGAGAGCAACAACCTTCAAATCGCCACAGAGCTGCCACTGATGTTGGTCATGGTTTATGCACCTCAAAAGTTGTTTCATGTTGTCATAGGTTTCCTTCATATGGACTGCATGACCAACTGGAATTGATGGCAAAACATTGCCATTATGCAGCAAAACAGCTTTAAGACTCGTCTTCGATGAATCAATGAACAGTCTCCACTCATCTGGATCGTGAACGATGTTGAGGGCTGCCATCACACCATCGATGTTGTTGCAGACTACAAGATCACCTTCCATGAAGAAGAATGGGACAAGATCCTTTTGAGGGTCACGGAACATGGAAACCCTAACATCACCTGCCAGGAGATTCCACTGCTGTAGTCTGGAGCCCAACAGCTCTGCCTTACTCTTGGGTAGTTCCAAATCCCTGACAAGGTCATTCAGTTCACCTTGTGTTATGAGGTGTGGTTCAGAGGAGGAGGATAGGAGAAAATGTGGGTCCTGTGACATTGATGGTTCAGGACCAGAAGTTTCATCCTCTCTTCTTCCTCGTCTGACTCAAGTGAGAATGATTCTGGTGCATCAGGAACCGGCAGTCCTTCTCCGTGGGGTACTGGGCGTATAGCTGATGGAATGTTTGGATGATGCACAGTCCACTTTTTCTTCTTTGACACACCTTTCCCAACTGGAGGCACCATGCAGAAGTAACAATTGCTGGTATGATCTGTTGGCTCTCTCCAAATCATTGGCACTGCAAAAGGCATAGATTTCTTTTCCTGTTCAACCACTGGCGAAGATTTGTTGCACAAGTGTTGCAGCATATGTGTGGGGCCCACCTGTGTGATGCAAAAGTCACTTCACCACAAACATAGCAGAAGTTATCTGCACTGTTCACACAAGTACGAGGCATCTCTGCTCACTTTGGCTAAACAGAAATGTGTCCCTTTGCAAAATCAAACACTGACAAGTAAGAGAGCATGACACTGTATGATTTCTAGAGCTGATATATGCAGAGTGATGTTCAGCAGAGTGATGTAAGCTTCGTTATGATTGCATCATCCATGACTTCTAGGAATAACATGATGCAATTCATATCATGTATGACGCAATACCAGCTTCAGATGGCATCATTCATTGTTTTGCCTAAAAAGCAAGTACTGTCCAAACCCAGTCATAGATTTATTCATAGATCCAGTCAAAGATGTATTTTAGTCATTTCTGGTTTAAATTGAGATCCCTTCCCTTTATAACTCACTTATCCTCCGCCATTCCCAAGTCAAGGGTCGTATATACTGACCCAATAGCATATCTTGAAAACTAGAGCCAATCAACAATTTTAAGCATCATTTTCGTTCTCAGTGACCCAGAATTAGTAAAGTTTGACTACATTTATTTCAGAAGCATTTTGGCTGTAGAGCAGTGTAGTAAGAAACATTTTATATTGCATTCGATCAAATATTTTAAGCCTCATGGCATATGTGTGAGGAAGATCTTATCCTTATTTTAAAGAGTAACTGAGACACAGAAAGTTTATTGGATTGTCCAGTCACAAAACAAAGCACTGGCAGAGCCATGAACCAAAAGCACCTGACTTCCAGTTCCTTGCTCTAATTTCCAAACCCTATCCCTCCAAGCCCTTTTCCTTATCCTTCATTTTGATGGAGCACCAGCTTTTCTGCATTTCAGCAGTTGCTTTTTTATATCCAAGAAATTCATGGTAAGAAGATTGAACTGAGATTCTGTAAAGGTGAGAAAATAGCAAGTTGTGCAGGCTAGCATTAGTTGTGTTTGGTTGAAAAAGGTGTGTCAGTATTGTGCAACTGGTAAAAAACCTTATCCCAGTGGAGTCAGACATCCGAGAGCTTGGGTTTTTTACTAAAATCTTTGAAGAATCTGTCTGCAAAATGAAATCCGCTGTCTGTCTCACACACGCTTGCACTCTGTCTGAAAGTAATAGGCTTGCTTTTTAATCATAGGATCCGCCTCTGCTTTTTTGAGCACCTCGAGAAGTGGTTTGCCCAATCCTTGTCCAACTCCTGGATCATTGTAACTGCCAAGAAAGAGGAGCTGAATTCAGAATTGCAGCTGCGTCTTCATATGCATCAGCCAAGACGCGAGAACATAGAAAAGGATATCCATAACGTCAGGGCTGGTACATATATTTACTTTGGGTATTGCACCTCTGATTTTAGAACTGCCGAGGTGTGAATCATAATCTGGCACAGCAGTGGCTAGCGCTAATTGATTCGGTATTGGGGGATAATGTAGGTTCAAGGGGACTTTTCTAGAGCCTACCATGAAGTTGTTGGTTTCTTACATATTGTGGGGAGCTTTAACTTTCCTTTATACATAGCTCACATTGGTTTCCTCCTGGTTTACACATGAGTAAGAGATTCATCTCTGAATCTGAACTGATTGACTGAATCTGAAGCATTGCCCTCTGGGACAAAAAATAAAACCCTCTACATTTTCACAGGTCAAAGGACATTCCAAAAAAATTTATTTTAGGTCAGCTTGCTGTCAGGCTGCCACACTGTCAAATCAGTTACTCCAGGTCCTTTGGCAGAAGTGGAAATTAGAATCTCAAGACCAACACCTTCTGTGCCATTTTAATGTGTTACATCAGGGGTTCTCAAACTTGTGATACCGTGATCCCCCTCTCAGGTGCTCGTGACCCCCCCTCTCCATTGCTGCAACCACCCTCTCAGTTGCTCGCAACCCGCCCACTAAGTTGCTCGCGACCCCCCAGGGGTTCGGGACCCACAGTTTGAGATACGCTGTGTTACATCATAAATAATGTGTTATACACTAGATACGTGTCAATGTTTCTTTTCCTCCTATATCCAGAGTTCAACCTCTCTGCCTCCCTGTCTTTCAACCTCCCTGCTTCCCCTTCATAGAGGCAGCAGTACTTC
This sequence comes from Pelochelys cantorii, assembly GCA_032595735.1. NCBI lineage: Eukaryota > Metazoa > Chordata > Testudines > Trionychidae > Pelochelys > Pelochelys cantorii. The sequence goes on from CM064347.1 coordinate 11,516,644, forward strand.
AAGAGAAATGGGCAGATGGAGAGCGAAGATTTTCAACCATTTAAATGAAATTTAATGTGGATAAGTGTAAAGTAATGCACATCAGGAAAAATAACCCCAACTATACGTACAGTATGATGGGGGCTAATTTGGCTACGACAAATCAGGAAAGAGATCTTGGAGTTATCGTGGACAGTTCTCTGAAAACTTCCACACAGTGTGCAGCAGCGGTCAAAAAGGCAAATAGGATGCTAGGAATTATTAAGAAAGGGATAGAAAATAAGACCCAGAATATCTTACTGCCCCTGTATAAAACTATGGTACGCCCACATCTTGAATACTGTGTACAGATGTGGTCTCCTCACCTCAAAAAAGATATTTTGGCCTCGGAAAGGGTTCAGAAAAGGGCAACTAAAATGATTAGGGGTTTGGAACGGATCCCATATGAGGAGAGGCTAAAGCGACTGGGACTTTTCAGTTTAGAAAAGAGGAGACTGAGGGGGGATATGATAGAGATATATAAAATCATGAGTGGTGTGGAGAGGGCCGATAAAGAAAAGTTATTTATTAGTTCCCTAAATAGAAGAACTAGAGGACACCAAATGAAATTAATGGGTAGCAGGTTTAAAACTAATAAAAGAAAGTTCTTCTTCACACAGCGTGTAGTCAGCCTGTGGAACTCCTTGCCAGAGGAGGCTGTGAAGGCTAGGACTATAATAGAATTTAAAGAGAAGCTAGATAATTTCATGGAGGTTAGGTCCATAAAAGGCTATTAGCCAGGGGATAAAATGGTGTCCTTGGCCTCTGTTTGTCAGAGGCTGGAGAGGGATGGCAGGAGACAAATCGCTTGATCATTGTCTTCGGTCCACCCTCTCTGGGGCACCTGGTGCTGGCCACTGTCGGCAGACAGGATACTGGGCTAGATGGACCTTTGGTCTGACCCAGTATGACCATTCTTATGTTCTTATGTTCTTATGTTCTAACCTCCCTCCTTCCCCTACAAGTTTGGCTGCAGCTCTCCTTCAGGCAGAAAGCTAGGAATTATTTTCCTAATGGAAAGGCAAAAGAGCATTATCCATTGAAAAATCATGCAGAAAAGAAATTTCTCAACCATCTCTTCTGAGGTTGCAAGTCTGGGTAATGGGAAGGACAGTGAAGATGTCAGTAGTGACCAAGAAGGAAGGAGAGGGAGTAGCACGGAAGCAAAGAGGAGAAATTCATATTTTAACAAAGGGTACGTCTACACTAGCCCCCTAGATCGATCTAGGGAGGCTAATGAAGGCGACTGAAATTGCAAATCAAGCCCAGGATTTAAATATCCTGTGCTTGATTTGCATGTTCCCAGCCGGTCGCCATTTTAGAAATTGACTAGCCCGAAATAACTGCCCGCATCTACACGTGGCAGTGAAACGGGATTCCGATTTAAACCCCTAACTCGAATTAGCTGGTAAACCTCATTGCAGGAGGAATACCAGCTAATTCGAGTTAGGGGTTTAAATCGGAATCCCGTTTCACTGCCACGTGTAGATGCGGGCAGTTATTTCGGGCTAGTCAATTTCTAAAATGGCCACCGGCCGGGAACATGCGACCGGTGGGATTTGCAATTTCGGTCACCTTCATTAGCCTCCCTCGAGCGATCTAGGGGGCTAGTGTAGACGTACCCATATTGAGTTTGAGATGAATCCAGGAGATGTCAGAGAGACTTTAAGAGATGGGAGGGAAGCCTGGTATACAAAGGCAAATTTGCCTCTATCAGTGCTAATTTCATGGCTGATGTAATAACTTACCAGGTTTGTTTTCACCTTCCTTCCCCCCCACCATGAAATCGTACACATTTTCACACCACATACTGAGCATAGCAGCTAGCTGTTGAAGTAAGCCATAGTCACTGATGTTGGAAGTCAGGATAGGTCATGTTGTCATGGTCAAGCTAATTCCAAACTTGAGGTGACGGTTATATAAGAGGACTTCTTTCCTCTCAGCGGAGCTGCTTCTTCACCAAGAGCGTCTGGAGTGTCACTGTGCAGGGGTGGTGGAAGCACTGAACAAGGAGAAAAATGCATTTTTGAAACTCCAAGAGGATCAGAATGACATCAGCAAGAACTTCCGCAAAAGGATCCAGGACATGGAGACCACATTCCTCAGTTCCACGAAGGCTGACAAGTAAGCACATTGTGAGTCTCATGATTTGTGTAGTTTCCCACTCATGGACTGCATCTTGCAGCTGCCTTATCCCAGATTTCCTGAACAGCAGCACGTACCATTGTCATTCTCCCACTGGGATAGTTTGAAACGTTTATCTTACTATTTCATTGCCACACAGCTTGTTTGAGGTATGAACATTGACCTAAGATTCTTTATAATTATTGCCCAGTTCACCTTCAGCTGGTCCATAAGTCTGAATGGGACAGTCTTTACCTAATTCTTTTGTCTAATGTACAGTCATGTGACCCATGCAAGGTTGAATTTAGCATTACTCATGAAAAGCAGGAGTACTGAAATCAATTTTAGCTGCCCTTAAAGTCAACGGACAGGCTTGGTGGTGTGGACTTATTGTTTAGAAATTCAACCTAATGTGGCTGTGTTCAGACTAAACTCCCAGGCTTTGTCTACGCTATGAGTTTTTGCCAGAAGAGTCAATGCAAATGAAGCGCTGATTAGCATTTTTTCGCACTTCATTTGCATAATCTATTCCGAGCCATTTTTGAGCAAGAGGTTTTTGCTCAAAAACAAACAGTGTGGCCATGGCCGTTTTGCACCAAAAAAAAAGTCCACACTGCTTCTTTTTGCGCAAAAACCACTTGCACAAAAAGAAACAGCAGAAAATATGCTAATGATGTCATGACTTATGCTAATGAGTCCCTCATTAGCTATTTTCTGCCAAAAAAACTTGTAGTGTAGACATAGTCCCTGTGTAAACTAGGCCCATAAATATGAATAGGAAAAAATAAAGCATCTTATGGATTTCTTTATCTCCTAGCTAAGAAACTAAAGTCAGTGGTGAAATTTATAATAATTTTAGAATACAGTAGAAAAAGCTGTGTCGTGTATCCAGATTTCAGCCAGGCTACCTACCGTGGATTCTAGTAGTAATTGACAAGCTAGGTTATGTTAACACCTGTATGAGAGTCATCTTAAGTAAGGTTGACTGATGGCTAGTAGTGTATATGCTGTATGCTGCCACATCAAAACATTTGTAATGGAAGGGAAACAGAAGCAGACTGATTTAACCTCCAAACCCCAGCCTTTGGAAAGGAGTGTCTGCTATTCCATAGATTTCCCTGAATAAGCTGTGTTTTGTCATTTGCTCTTAGGTTGGTTGCGCTAAGTAACTCTCTGCACTCCGAACTGCTTAATCATGTAGAAGTTATCCAGATATCCCTGCGGAGTTACCGGAACTATTTAGATGAAGCCTTGGGGAAACTAAGAGATTCAAATGTGGACTTTCTGAAAGCTTGCAGGTATAAGGGGGAGGGAGATGTGAATGTTTTTATTTCTGTAGCAATCTCTGTTCACAAAGTATATACAGTTTTATTCCTCTTTCTCTCCCTCCCTCCTTGTCTCCTTACCTAAATTCTGCAATTTGTCAAGTCAGCACAATAAAATTAAAGTTAATCTTTTCAAAATATATACTATTAGTATTATAATGGTATTTTTATCCTATGAAAATATATATAATAGGGATTGCTTTGCCACGGATTCTTTGAGGGGAGATGGAAGAACCAGACAATTACTTTCTTTTCTCACCTTTTGTTTTCAGATTATTTTCAGAAGGAGGTAACTTTTCTCCAGAAGAGGCGGAGTTCTTCTGTAAGCGTCTGGAGAAAGAATCAGGACGCATTGACTTCATTGAAGGCTTAATCATGATTGACATGGAGAAAATGGAGTCAAATTACTTAGAACAAGTGGGCAGATCTTCATACCCTTCTAGTGTTCAAATTCCTGGCTGCACCTAGTGAAACTTTTCTAATCCCCTCTGTTCCTAGATTTTGGTTGTGAGACTTTCTTCAGTGTAATTAATGTTAATGGACAAATCATTATATAAATGCTAAGTTCTATTATTAAAGCCTAAGAAGGACAGGTTTATTTCCTGACTTATCTCCTGATTTTTGACATTTGTTTTCAAGGCTACTGAGGTTATCAACAAATTTGAAACGAAATTCCATAATCTTGCAGTGGATCGTCTCTTCATAGAGAAAATCCAGAGGTTTCTAACAAATCTACAAGTGAAAATCAAATCAGAGGTACAAATAAAAATTCCAGAATCTTAGTTTAGTTCAATCTCAATCTTTTATATATCTCATTTATTCTCTCCAGAAGGGTTTTCTCTGGGTTGGGAGGGGCAAACACACTCATGGGACATAGGTACAAGATTTGTATTTATTATTTAAGTAAGGACTGTGTTGTCCTCTGCCATTGCCAGCCTTGAAAGTTGGGATCTGGAACCCAATCCTGCTCCTGTTGTAGTCAAGTAGGCTCACATCCTGGGTTTGCAGCACTTCACTCTAATCATCTACAACTAAATAGTCCAGCCATCTGCTTGAGCCAATATAATTAATGGAAAAAAGTGCTGCTGTTGTGAATTACTGAATTTGGCCTCCATTTTGGGTACCAGTGAGTCACTATTCTTGTTCTTTGAAAATAAATACTGTCCTTTTTCATGAGGATCTGAAACCTCTGTGCTTTCTTCCTCCTGGAGAAATCTTTTGATGGTTCTATAAATGTTTGAGGTTTTATTCCTCTAAAATCTGCTTCTACTCTAGGTGGCAAACTCCAATTTGCAGGCACAGACATTAAACTCCTATTTGGAGAAGTTCCTTAAGAAAATAGATGCCTGTGCTCATCCTACTGTGGATAAAGAAGTAAGTTCCAAAGAGACAGGAACTTACTTAAGTAAGTTCCAAAGAGACAGGAACTTACATCAGGTAACAGTGTGATATGCATGTTTGTGTGTGTTTGTTAGTATCCAACATAGTTCATTCTAGTCAAACTGACATGATGTATGGTATTGAACTACACAGTGGTATGGGGGATGTTGTTAAACCAGCAATGGAGAGAAGTGCACACATATAAATATATACAGGGTTTTTTTTAGTCAGGAAAAATGCCAGAGAATATAAATAAAACTTTTTGAGAAACATGAATTTTGCTAGTTTTGCAGTCTCATTACCAATGCCAATAAATCCTCTTTAAATCATCAGAAAATCTTCTTGCCTGATTTTGGAACAGTGAACTATGAGATTCTTGAGGCTGCCTACTGTTTAACAAAGAAAAATTTCACAATACATCATAATAAACGCCTACATGTGCAAATGGTCATATTGTAGGTTAATGCATATGCAGTTTACTTAGGAAGCCCTGAGTTCAAATCCTAAATGTTGACCTTGCTCATAAGTAAAAATTAGTTCATCCTAAAATGAGTCTCTATTTGTTCTCATCAAAAAAACTACCAAACAATTTGACATGGCACTCTTAACTGAAGGAGCTGTTTTCCACAGGCCTTACTTTAAGTTGTCCAAAGTAACAAAAGGCCTGTTACATAATTTTTTTTTTTAAAAGTCATCAAAACTTGAAGACAGACTGGATTATCCCAGAAACAGCAGTCTACTGCCACTACCAAAGCACTGTGTTAACATCATGACAGGTGAAGAAGGAAGAATGAAATTGGAAATTAATTACCTAAAATTGATATGTTGGAAGGTAGTTTTAGTTGGTGAACAAAATAATCAGGGGACGGCTGTTCCACTCATTATTCCCTTGTGGGTTCCTTAAAAAGAGATGGTAAAGGAAATCACCTAAGCCAGGATGAAGGAGAAATAGACTGAAAGGAATGAGCTTTGTTCTTATGATGGACACTCTTATTATTACTATGAAGCTGGGTCCCATTATGATACCACTGGGCCTTCATCAACTTGATTCTGAGAGATGTCCTGGCCAGACTGGGCCAGAAATGTACCCACACAACAACACCTGGAATGTGTCATGTGTCCTTTACCTTTCCCCCACCTTATTTCTTCTCTTTCTTTGCTCTTTCTTTTTTGCCTTCTGTTTCGGGGGGGGGGGGGGGCTGACATCTTCTGTGGGCCCCTGGGTAAGGTGTGGAGTGAGGGGTGGCTCCATGCCTCTGGAATGGGTAGGGCTGTGGCAGCCAGCCATCAGCATCACCTGGACCGTGGTACTGCCCCCCACCCCACGATCTCAGAGCTGCACGGAGCATATGGAGAAGCACTCTAGTGCTCCCGTGATGATTTAAAGGGCCCGGGGCTCCAGCCACCGCCACTGCTGCAGTATCAGTAGCAACAGCTGGGAGCCCCAGACTCCTTTGAATTACTGGGCCCTAGGACAACTACCCACTTTGCCCCTCCTCCACGTCATTGGGCCTGTTCTGTTTAATAAGACTCTGGCTTATCTGACCAAGACTCTCTGTTGCAACACTGGCCATGAGTCCATGACCAATGAGCCCTAAACTAAAAGTTTGACAAGTCTCAGAGTGACTGATGAGGTCATGTGTTTCTCTAGCAGGGAGGATGCAGATGAAAGTCATTGCCAGAGACAGATGCTGCATTTTCTGTCTTTTCTATTCTTCGTTCTCCCATTCTGTGTGTGTTTTGTATAGTGTTGAAAGAAGCAGGACTGGATTTCACCAATAGCAACCTCAGTTCCACACTATCGCAACTAGTTTTTTCCCTTCCCTAAAAAGGACAATTATCATTTAAAAGGCTGTCAAATAGGACGTTCCCACTACAAAAGCTCTCTACAGCTAAAAAGAGAATAAGGGATATTTTAAAATGAAAGATTTTTCTTAATAATTTACATTTTAAATGATTTAACTCTTTTCCCTTTCTTTTTCTATATTTTTAATAAAAGGTTTAAAAGATGTTTAATTACCTTTATTGCCATGAGGCTAAACAGGCTGAGGTCTCTATACTTAAAACCCTGAATCATGTTAAGCTGTATAGTGGTTTTTTTTCAGTAACGGGAGTCAGGGTAACACCTTTGACTCTCAGGGTCCATTTATTCCATCGATATTAACACAACAAAGTTCCTTCTCTCTGCTTCCTTCCCCTATTACAGCATAGCTGAAAAGAGTCATAAGAAGTTGCACCAGTAAAGACTCTAAACCACTATTCCTTTATTTTCTTGAGCCAGATATTCACACTTAAAATTATTTTCAAAAAAGAAAAAAAGCTTCTGTAGCGATTGAACTGATCCCCTAGTTTCCACACATGCCTCGATGCAGAAGTGATGGAACAGATAAGAAACATCTTTAAGAGATAAATTGATATGTCAACGTGTTTGGTAGACTCTAAATGTTTTATCATGTGGAGCAAAATACTATCCACATTATCCTTTCTTTTTAACTAGGCTGTGGCTTCAGAAGAATTGTATGACTTTGCTAAAACTGTGATGAAAGAAATGAAAAAAAGAAGCAAATATCTGAATTGCCTGCTGGTAAATACACTCACTTCCTATTGTACTGTAAGATAACATTAGCTGGACTCTTTATTTTACGTAGACCTTGGGTGAATTTCATTATTCAAATGTGAACTATATAGATTACTCCTATATTTTAAAAGGGTTACAGAATGCATATTTTGAATTTTCATGTAAAAGACATATGCTATTGAATTTCAAATGATCACAAGCTGCCCAAGAGGTGGTGATATAAGGTCCAATCTTGCAAGGTCCTGAGTACCCCACCAATGAGGCTACCAAGTGTTGAGGGTGCTCAGGACTACTCTGGAGATGCTCAGCACATTGGAGGAGGTGATCCTTAATGAGAGGTTGTGAGAGTGTGTTTTAAAAGTCTCTTTAAAAAATTCAGATTCATTTGCTGAAGGCGTTGACTGGATAGCAGATTTTGTATCAAGTGATTAATCTTCCTTATTGGTTGGTACATCTTCTTTACAATGTGTTGTCTTTTGTTAGCTAATAGGAATCGTTATTTTAATTATATTTATTTGAAGATTGGTTTTAACACATAACGCTCAACCTCCCATAGCTGCAGAAAAAGGGAAAATCTATTGGAAATGTTTTTAAGGGCACATCTACAGTGCACGCTTATTTTGAAATAAGCTATTCCAGAATAATTATTCCGAAATAATTTATTTCTAAATAGCACATCTACATTGCAGGGAAGCCTCAAAATTAGTTCAGGGCAGTCTTCCCTAATGTAGACTTGCTATCTCGATTTAGAGCCCCACGAGGCATTGGGGAAGCGCTATTTTGAAATAGCAGCAGTGGAGCATCTACGCACAGCTTATTTCAAAATAGCTATTTCGGAATAGGCGTTATTCCTCGTAGAATGAGGTTTACAGATTTCAGAATAAGATGTCCGCTATTTCAAAATAATTTAGAAATAACAGAATGGCTGTGTAAATGCTCACATTGTTATTTCAAAATAACACTATCTCAAAATAACAGTGCAGTGTAGACTCACCCTAAATAATAAAACTCTTTCATCTAGCCCGTGGAGCAACATGGTTAGCATCTGGTGCCTCTAAGCAATCGTATAACTAATGCCTGTTCTCTTTAATAATATCTGATTTGGTTTTCCTCCACCTCCAGGACCCCATCCCAGCACAGACAGAGTTTGCACTGCAGGGTTCTATTGCAAATGCCGTCCGATCAGAGAGTCTCAGAGAGGAGAGCAGGATGGTGGTCATGGGGGTAGATAATATTCCACTGCTGAATCCAAGCAGACTTGGAAAGTCAGTTATTGAAGACGTAGCAGTAAGCGTTATCAAAAATTTACTCCAGTAAGTAAAAGCTTCTCAGTGCCTTAGGATGTTATTCCTTTGCCTTATTTAATTTTTTGCTCACTGTATGTACATCTGATTGTCATGCTGTACATAGGAAGCACAATTTGAAATAATTCAGATATATATTTATGATATTTGTTCTGGTCAAGCATAAAGATCCCACTGAATTTAAATCATCCAGGGCATTTCTGTGCCAGTGCAAGATGGAGAAGACTATATGCACTACTTTTTCATATGTTTTGTCCAGTCTAGTTTTAAAAGCCTCAAGTACTGAGATTTCTGCCTCTTCTTGAGAGAGACATTTCACAACCAAAGCTATTTTACTGTCACAATGGCAATGATAGAATTTCACTAGTTCAACTAAAGTGCTGTAAAAATAGATATTAAGTGGCTATGAGTTTTTAGCTTCAGGGGCACTGTTTGAATTAAAGTGGGGTAAATGTTACATAAAAGGTAAAATTATGTGAAAAATGTATAAACGTTAATGAATAAGGAAACAGTGATTCAAGTGAAATGGCAAGTTCCACCTTTCAATAGCATGTTGGATTACATAATTGTGCTGGCAGACATCTAATTTCCAGCTATGCTAGATCATTTGAATTGCTCTCATGCAAATTATTGCAGTTAGACATGCATTTGTAAATTTAGCCCTAGAATTAGACAGTATCTCCAAGCTTAAAGTGCTCTCAGACCATGATAACAAGAGAGAACAGGTAGCTAGGTATTTAGAAGCCACGTAGCTCCTAATTTTTGTTTCAGAATCCAGCAATCCAAGAAATCTCCAGAACTGCGGCATGAGAGAGATAATCGCTCACAGTCGGTAGCCGGAGGTATGCTGAAGTGCTTTTTCTTATGGATTGTCAGAAAGAAATACATATTGTAATTGGCTACTCTTAATATGTGACTGTATATTTATACCTCTTAGAAGGAATAAAGTACACTCCAGCCTGCTTTTTCTTGCTTGCATCATACATGCCAGTTGACTGGAGAGGAGGGGCGGTGCATGCACCAGACAACCTTTGGAATATGGTGTGTGGGGAAACATACTGGATAGTCATGTATCCCAGTGCTGTCTTGAGAGATTTGGATGAATCTTGTTCTGCTGCTTATGAGAAGGAAAGAGACCTTCTACATACTCTTTCTTTGTCCCCAACTTTATGTGCCAGTGTATAGTGCACAAGACTTATCCCTCTATCTTTATGGCTACATCTACACTGCCATTTTTTTGCAGCAGAAGATTTGCAAATCCGCTCCCATTTGCTATCTTCTCCCGATCCTTTTTGTGGAAGAGGTTTTGCCGCTAAAAAGCCCCATGTAGACGGGGCTATTTTTTGGAAAAACCCTTTTGTGTAAGTTCCCTTATTCCTGTTCCGCAAAAAGGATCGGCAGAAGATATGCAAATGAGAGCGCAGTTTGCATATCTTCTGCAAATGAGAGCGCAGTTTGCATATCTTCTGCCGCAAAAAAACGACAGTGTAGACGTAGCCTATGTGAGTGCCTATGTATTCCCATCAGGAGAAACCAAAGATCTCTCTCTTTCGGTTTTGTTTTAAATGAAGGATTATGTTGGTTTAGGTAAAATATATGTGGCAGTTCTACATGTAATTCCATTGAGATTTTGAAAGTGGCAGTCCCACCTATAACTCCCATTGTGTTTAATATGAGTTTTAGAACTAAACCCCATGCAGCACTTGTAAAATGTATCCCTAATGGAGATCCAGTGATCAAGTAAGCCCCCTTCCACTTCCTTGCCTTGATCCTAGGCCTGATAGAATATGAGCTTTCTCAGGCCACCTAATCAATAACCTCCCTCTGACATGGAGAGTAGAGATGTTAAGGACTAGTCGAGTCATCTAGTCGATTTCCCCCCCTATCAGACAGAGGCAGCAAAGGCAGGAGAGAAAGAGAGGGTACTTTAAAGCGGCAGCGCCGCACGGATCTGACCCCGGGCTCCATGCGGCACTGCCCATTTGAAACGCCGTGGTGACATTTCAAAAGAGCAGTGCCGCACAGAGCCCGGGATCCGCTGTGCGGCGCTGCCCCTTTGAAACACTGCCATGGCATTTCAAAGTGGAAGCACTGTGTAGAGCCTGAGGTCAGCTGAGGATTCCCTAGCTGACCCTGGGCTCCCTGCAGCTTTTCCATGGAAACCGAAGTCAGCTGTGGATTCCACAGCTGATTCTGGACTCTGTGCGGCGCTGCCACTTTGAAAAACATGCAGAGCCCAGGTCAGCTGGGGAGTCTCCAGCTGACCCCGGGTTCCATGGAATGCTGTGCAGACCCCGGGCTCCGTGTGGCATTTCAAAGCGAGTTCCGCATTCTTCCTTTGAAACGTACAAGAACTCCAGCAGAAGTGCCTATTGACTAGTCGAGTGGTCAATAAAAATTCCATCAACTACTCGACTAGTAAATTACTTGTTAGCTAACATCCCTAATGGAGAGTCCACTCTGGCCTATCCATACTGGCACATTTCTGAACCTCCTCTAAGCAAACACTCCCATTTGTGTCAAACGCATGGTGGTTTTTTGAGGACAAACATTCACCAGAGGTTGAATTGAGGCCATAAAACCCATTTCACTTAGGACTTCAAATTGGACTTGAACTCTGGTGAGAAAGTGAAAGCTGAGAGCTACAGCTGGAAAAGAACCCAACCTCTCATTAAAAAAGCTTCTAATTAGGCAGAGACAAATTGATTTGGATGAGATAAAAATCTGTTCATATTTTCATCCAAACCTTTCCAAGGTTCAGAAACTGTTTGTGTAACTTTTCTGTATGTTTTCCACTTGCTTTTGTTCCTAATTTAGTTCAGGATCTGAAGTGGAAATACCAAAATACAGTGAAACAGACTTGTGTCCGGATTGTGCCCTTGTCTTCAATGGACCTGCAAAGGAATAAGATCTTACACTGTTTCTCACCTTTATCAGATATAACTTGGGCCTGCATCTGGTGTAGAAAGCATTTCCTAGGTTCTAGAGTCTCTGCCCATGAGCATATAGGTGGCCTAGAGGGAAGCCAGGAGTGGCAGATGCACAAACCTCTTCCTTGTCCAAAAGTGTTTCAGGGATCCCTTGCCGGGACAGCATACCTACAAACTACATAAGATTAGCCACCTAGACTTCTGGGTGCTGATTCAAATTTACAAACATGTTACTGTTTTCTCTTTGCTCGTTTTGGTTAATGTTAGGAGTACTCAGCATAGAAATGAAAACATATGCTGTATAATAATATAGAAATTACTTCAAGTTAGACCTATAGAATTTCCTTCCTCTTTTCTTATAAGGGATTTATCAACCAGTTTATCAACCGATTTATCAACCAATCTATCAGCCAATTTATCAAACAACTTATCAGGCTCCAACAGCACAGAGAGGTTCTGTTTCAAATGTACATGCCGAAAGTCCCCAGAACTCTGTTCCTTATGTCAATGTGTATGGAGGACCCAAGAAATCTTTCTCTGCAAACAAAAAGCTCTCAGTGGTGAGGTGAGGACTATGGAAAGAGAAACTCTAGCATCTTGTGCATATGTTTGTGTTTACTTCCTTCTGCTTGTTTAACACTAGACTGCTTTGCATCCTCCTACACATTCTCTCTGCTGTTAGTGTGAATCTTTCCTTAAGTGGTGCCTCCAATCTGGACAAGCTATGCTGTGTATTTGTGCCTTATCAACTCGCTCTCATTTCAAATCTTATCTGAAAACTCACCTCAACTCTTCATATTAATTTCTCTTTCCCTCTCCCATTTTAGTAAATACAGCGTGTTTTGGGATGCATTGTTGATGCTATACGAAGATGTGTGTATGTAATATAAAAACACTAAAGTGCTTCCAAATGTATGGGTATGCGTATATATTATTGATAGCTAGCACAGGTATCATTGTTTTCAAATATGGGTACCTAAACTGTATGTAACCCTTCTGCCAGGCCAAGTTAATAGCAGCAAGGGCCAGGTTCAGTACCTAAGGGTCCCCTCCCAACAGCGTAATGCAACACCAGCTCGAGCCCCCATTCAGTGACCTGGGAAATCTTACACACACCCCTGGGCGCCTCAAAGAGGCAATTCTTCCCCTCTCGCAAGCACAGAGCCTCGGTATAGCAGCAAATCTTTAATAATATGAGGTAACTAACATCAGCATTAAATTGGGAAAACACCACAATTAGGATTCATAGACCAAACCATGAGCAAAGACCCACCCCAGCCCAGAATCACCCGAAGTCCCCAAAAGTCCGACACCCCAAAAGTCTCTGTCCCTGGACAGTGCCACCCCAGGGTTCAAAAGTTTACCTGCAGGGTTTTTACCTCCTGACCTGGGTGGAACGGGGCGGCAGGGGGGTTAATAAGGGGCACCTTACATAGTCCGAGGCCGATGGCCCTGCCTCTCCGTAGGGTTCTGCTGCGGCCTTTCACGCGAGCCACTCCGCCACACTCCACCAGCTGTCCTATGAGCCACTCCAGCCATCCCACAAACTGCCCTGCTCCACCAGCCATCTTGTCCCACTCCACTCGGCCACCTGCTGGTCGTTCCTGCCAGCCTCTCCACTGGCCGCCTGCCGCCACTCCTACCGGCCGCCTGCCAGTCACCCCACCAGCTGCTCCGCTGGCCACCTGCCGCTGCTCCTGCCTGCCGCCACTCCTACCAGCCGCCTGCCGGTCGTTCCCACCGCTGGCCGCCCGCCGGTCATTCCTGCAAACTGCTCTGCCAGCCATCCCGCAAACTGCTCTGCCAGCAGCTCAGCAATATAGCTTCAGGCTCCCTCACAGCACTCAGTGATTTCAGCTCTTAGGCTACGTCTACACTGGCAGCTTCTTGCACAAAAACTGTTTTGCGAAAGAGTTCTTGCGCAAAAAGTCTTCCACAAGAGCGCGTCTACACTGGCATGTGCTTTTGCGCAAGAGATGTGCTTTTGCGCAAGAGCATCCATGGCAGTGTGGATGCTCTCTTGCGCAAGAAAGCTCTGATGGCCATTTTAACCATACGGGCTCTTGCACAAGAAATTCATGTTGCATGTCTACACTGCCCTCTTGTGGAAAAGCTTTTGCACAAGAGGGCTTATTCCTCATGTGGAGAGGAATAACTCTTCCGGAAGAAGCCGTGTTTTACAACACTACGCTGTAAATTTATTTGCGCAAGAAAGCGTGTGCAGTGTAGACAGCAGGCAAGTTCTTGCACAAGAAGCTGCCAGTGTAGACGTAGCCTTAGTAAATTTTAGCTCTCTAGCGATTTCAGCTCATAGTAGGAGAGCCTCAGTGCTGGTGCACCATTGGCCCAAAGTGACTTTAGCTCAGCAGCCTGTAACTAAACTCCTATAGGGCTACGTCTACACAGGCAGCTTCTTGCTCAAGAACAGCTGTGACAATTTGGGCTGTTGAGGGCTCATACAAGGCGGGGTGGATGTGCCTATGCAAACAAGATCAGCCCCTGAAGTCTTTTTGCACAACTTGCCACAATTCACCACCAGATGTCAGGGTAGAGCTTATCCTGACTCTGCTTACATGTATGTCTGATTTTGGAAACTCAGCTTGGCTCTGGGACACATTAAACAGGCATTTATGTGGCTAGGTGTTAATCAGTATGCAATGTAATTGTAGTTATATCAATAATAGGATACTAGAGAGACAAGGTGGATGAGGTAATATCTTGTATTGGCTCATTTGTTCTAAAAGAAGATCAGGAAAGGGAGGATCTGGAGTGCCCACAGGGAGCAAAATCCTGACACCTTCTCTATCTGATGATAATTTTCACGTTAAATAAGAGGGGGCATGAAAATCTTCCCAGTTTGCTTTAAATTTGCTACAGCTCATATGACCATATTATCACAAACAACTGTCTAGAGGGGGAAGAGAGACTTACATATTAAATGTCTTAATTATTTTGAATAAAATAGAAAATCTTTGCCTCTTCAGCATACAAAAATACTCCAGACCAACTCGAATTGACAAGAAATTCCACATCTTTGGAGAGAGGCCTAAACAATCTGAGTAAGTTTGCTCTATATTTCCTTAAGTATTGATCCAATACATTCTTAAATTGCTATTTTGGTAAAGATAGATTATTGTACAGTCTTAATGTCAAAGAAATAAATGTGAAGTGTTAAGTATAGGGGTGGTTGTTAACATCGTTGGATGCCTTGGACAAAAAGGGGTGGGAGATGAAAGAACAGGTGGAAACCCTGTCAGAAATCATCATGATATCCACAGCACAAAAATTTATCTGGTTTTGCCTTTTTTGTTTTACTATACTTAATATTTTCTGCTTGGATTTTTGTGTATGCATATTATTCTGGTCTTTACTTGCTTTGAAGAGAGAAGGGTTCATCTTAGAATAGTGATAGAAATGTAGCCGTGTTAGTCTGGTATAGCTGAAACAAAAAATAGGACTATGTAGCACTTTAAAGACTAACAAGATGGTTTATTAGGTGATGAGCTTTCGTGGGCCAGACCCACTTCCTCAGATCAAATAGTGGAAGAAATATCCTTTGGTATATATGGTTGTGACAATTTTCTTCCACTATTTGATCTGAGGAAGTGGGTCTGGCCCACGAAAGCTCATCACCTAATAAACTATCTTGTTAGTCTTTAAAGTGCTACATAGTCCTGGTTTTTGGGTTCATCTTAGGCATTATTATAACAAATTGTATAAATATGATATTTACATTGTATTTATGATTATTTTAATACATTTACATCTCTTATTCAATGAGATAAAATGCTTTTAAAAGTCCCAGTGTAAGAACTTTTTGAATTATCACTGCATTTTGGTTTCAGTCATTTTAAGGGGATTATCAACTGCATTCTCTGGGAGGGTAACGATACCTTGCTGTATCTTGCTGAGGTAAGAAAACATTATTTTCTGCAGTCAATTTCTACTATTGCAGATTTACTCCGGTACAGGTTGTACTTCTCTAATCCTGATTTCCTTTGTCTGGCAACATCCCAGGTCCAGCAAATAGGAATGATACATGCATACAAATAGGAAAAGCCTATTCAGTAGATTACAACTTTGCACTTATGCATATTCATAAGCATATTTTAATAAAGCATAGTGATAGCTCTGTGACCCCCCTGATATCTGGGAATGAATCTGCACTGCATTCTCAGTAAACATTCCCACTGATAAGGTACACTTGGGAGAGGATAAAGGTGGCACAGAATGAAGGGGAGGTTGAAAGCCAATGACTGTTTTATTTACAGTGGATTAGATTGGATGGGTTTGTCAAGTCCTTTTCTTTATCACATCTTTACCTTCCAAAGGAATTTTACCGAAAGGATAAGCATCAAATCACAAGGCCTGAATATCTGCAAGAAACATTTGAACATTGTGCAGAAGTGTTTGGGCAGAAGCTCCTGTCTTATCAGAGTCAGACAGATGATTACCATAATTCCTGCCTACTAGGTAAAATCCTAAGGCCTAATACTTTGTCATATGTACCAGCTGAAACTGAAAGCTGAAATGATCATAAGCCTAGAGTTTTTTTAATTCAGTCTTAAGTCAATGCAAATGGAAGAATGCAGCCATCCTGAGGAAGGTGGGGGGTCTGGGGCAAGCCCCCCCTCCCCTGTTGCAGGCCCTCCTACCCCCGTCCCCGCTCCATTCCTGCCCCAAATTCCATCCTTGCTCCACCCCTGCTCACCCTCTTTGCCCCCTCCAATGAGAATTGTAGCCCGGAAGATTATGGGAGTCTGGGATGGTGGCAGCAGGACTCTGGGAAGCCAAGCCACAGGAGCATGGCGGGGTGCATCAGACCAGGCTGCCCAGATGCTCTGGCACCTGCCACCATGGTGAGTGAAGTGGGGGGACAATCCCTGCTGCTTCTGCTGCACCAGGCACCTTTGTAATCCCCCAGGTCCCTCCCATCCATAGGATGGTTGGGGCAGCCGCCACGGGGCCCCCAAAAGATCAGGGCCTGGGACAGCTGCCTTGAACCATCCTATGGATGGGACAGCTCTGGAAGAAGGAACAAGAGCAAGCTTTGTATGGATTTAAGGTCCTATTATCATTGACAAGGCTGGAAAGTTTTAAAGCCTAGTTATGTTTCCATTTCAGTGAGTGGCAATGCTCTCCTTAACTTCTGTGGGACCAGAGTTGGGCCAAATACCTCTAACTAGAGTGGTTTCAGTTACTAAAATTATGTGAGAAAGACCATTGCAAAGATAGTTGACAGACCTGTAGAAATGCGTCAGGACCAGTGTGTGTCTCCAACCACTGGTCCTGGGCCAGTAGACACAAAAGTGGGATGTGTGTGGGGAAAAAAAATATCCCTGTGAAAGAAAATTCCAGTCACTTTAGGTACTTATACTAGACTTTTTGTTTGGTTGGTTTCTGGTTCCTTAAAGTCAGTGTCTTTTATGTGCACAAACCATCCTGTGGCGGCCTTTTCCAACAGAGTTCTGGGATCAGCTGAAGTTGTTTGAAGAACAGCTCCCTCATGTCTCCCGTCTGGTTATCGACAGCCTTCTCCAAGAGCACGAGCAGCAGCTCAGACACTCCACTGATCAGATCCGGCAGCTCTTCAGAGCACAGCTGGAAGAATGGGACAGTGCAAAGGTGTGGTTTATGGGCATGCTGGAATGTCTTCAGCATAAGATACCAGCTGTGAGACTGAACATGTTATTGGCAGTTATATTATACTCATTTGCTTGCTTACACCACTAGTTTCAGTCTTATAGCTAGTTTCAGGGGTTTGAAACCATGTTATGATTTTGTTATCTTTCCAGTATTTTACTTGCTGTCATATAAGTCTGTTCTTTAAGTGCTCTGTGTTAACCGGAGTGGTGATCCTCAGTTGACACTAGTAAGCTGGTGTGTGTATTTCTCTTTTGGGAGCAGAGAATGGAAATTCAGTGAGTATTCAGTGGGTTGGGGCTACGCACTCCAGAGGGACGCTTGAAGGACTCTGGTGTTATGTGCCTATCACTAACCTGTACAGAGAGAGCAAGGCCTCTGAAGGCCCAGAGGACAGTTCTAGTGCTGGCAGAGGCCGGTGGAGTCAAGGACCTGATCGACAGACAAGACTTCCTCTTGCTAAGGGCAGGTGATAACAAGGTGCCTAACAATCCAGAGGACCCCAGGAAGCATCACAGCATTACTGATGTCTCAGGGTTCTCAGGTAGCGCCTGCTTGCTTCCCTCACCCTCTGACAGGTCTCTTTCCCTTGCTGATCTACCTGGTGATTCTCTCTATGTTGCTGTTCTTTATAAGGGAGTCAGCTGATCCCTGCTCAAGTGTACCTCCTTAGTAACTCTGGTTGGCTGGCCCCAGGCATTTAGCCATTAAAGAGCATGTCACCCTGTTACATCTGATACATAAAAGTTGTGTTTCTACTCATCCCTCTTTCTCTTTAGAACCCAGTCACACATTCCCTACAGAAAATGCTAGTGATGTCTTTGTTTGATTAAAGGCCGAGAACAAGAAAAAACTGCGTCCAGCTCTGGGGCACCCAGACAACTTACCCCTGCTGGAGGTTTTGTGCCAGGAGGAGTTAAAAAGACAAAAAGACCAAGCTGATGGGATACTCCTGAATACCCAGAAACTGCAGGTATGAGTGACACACTGAACTGTGGTTTGTTAGCACCTGTGTGATTTCTTGCTTGAGATCAGAGGTTGGAGTTTAGGTGCATGTTACTTCCATGGTTAAAAGTGAACTGGAAAACTTTTCTTAATTTTAGGGTGCCCCCATCAAAGACAGTATCTTTTGACTCTTAATTCTGTGCTGTCATTATTAGACCCTATGATCTTCATAAGAGTGCATGGATACAGATTTATAGTGAATCTATTATTCCCATAGGGTATTTATTCACACTGCAAACTGAGGTAAGGAGTGAACTTGCATTTGACTGTTCCCATAATGATAACATCTTTGGTTCTGAAACAGACTAGTATTATTCAATCACACAGTATGTGAGAATGGAGCAATGGTGACATCTCCTGGTTAACATTCTTAATTGCAGCAGGTGGTGGGTGTTTTTCCTGTGGGTGTTTCAATTTTGTGTTCAATCATATTGTGCAACTCTTGAGCTTGATAGTCTCTTCCTACAGAGACCTTCTTATGCCATTTTATAATTTACACCAGTCTGAACAGTGATGTGTTTGCAGGGAAGCATTCCCAAGAAGCCAAACTCTGAGCTTTTCCTAAAGTGCTGCTCTGCAGCTGTTGCACACAAGCAAGGGTAGAGAGTTGTGTCGGAGATGAGGATCTTTGGGAGGAGCACGTTTCCCATTTCCACTTGAGTCCTAAATGATAACTGTGTCCCTGCAGGCCTGTGCTGCTGAGTGTGTCCAGAAATTTGTTTCTGCGCTAGCTAGCCTTACGGAAAACCTGCTTCTGGAGTTAGATGAATGTATCACCACTGATGATGTACAAGTAGCAAGTAAGTCAACTCAAAGGAGCACTTACCCAGTTCTCCACATCTTTCTTGATGCTTCCATCAAAATGTTGTTAAAATGAGAAATAGAGTCCCTTCTGCACTATTCATTCTATAATTGACTATGCCTGTTGTTTATATTAACTATATTTCATTATACTGAGGAACTTGTAATGCCAAGTGCAGTCATCCACTGATTTTTTTTTAACTATTCATTGTCAAAAGGTTTCAAGGGAAGTTTTAAGGCTGAGTGCTATTAACTACAAGTAAAAATTTAGAGTTTGTAGTTTCATCTCAAATTCTCAAGAGCAACATAGTTGCATCTCCCTTTTTCCGTGACTGACTCTTTAGGTGAAGTTTTGCTGTTTGCCCCTTGGAAATGCAGCATAGATGGCAGGGTGCAAAGGTGGTTTGTACATGCAAGATTCTAAATTGCCATGGGGGCTGGTACAACTTTGCTTATCAGAAACAAGTACCAGTATAAGGCCGCCACTTATCCTGTGTGTTCTTGACATGGTCTCACGTACCATGCTTAATCTGCGTTATTATTCAAAACAATTCCTGACTCTTGGGCCCCACCTGCATGCTTTGGCGCACCAGACTTGAAACAGGCCAGAAATCCACACTTTGGACAAGGCAGACATCAACATTAATGGCTCCCCCACAGAGGTTCAGGGTGTAAGAAGGGGCTTTGGGTTGAGGCAGGGAGTTGCAGTGCAGGGGACTGAGGGCTCCAGCTGGAGGAACAGGCACTGATGTGGGGCTGGGGATGAGGAATTTCACCTGCAGGAGGAGGCTCTGGGTTGGGATTGAGGGGCTGCGAGGAAGGGAAGGGGATCATGGCTGGGACAGTAGGTTGGGGTGCAGAAGGGAGTGAGGACTCTGGCTGCGGGGATGGGCTCTGGGTTGAAGCTGCAATGATGGGTTTGAGGTGCAGGGTGCTCTGGGCTGGAACTGAGAGATTCAGAGGGTGGGGAGAAGATCAGAGCTGGGACAGGTCAGCATGCTGACTGCAGCCACCAGGATCTCTTTTTGACAGGGTGTTCCAGTCGAAAACCAGACACCTGGTACCATGCCTCAGTCCCACCATGTAACAGTTCAGGGTGCTACAAACCAGGCTTCTGGCCCATTTGGAAAGCGATTTCTATGCTCTGATGACCAGGTTAGGAATAGGAGACCTTTGAGTACTATGAAAGGAGAGAATTTGGATGATCCACTGATTTCTTGCAAAGCTACCTTTAGAAAACTAAAAGTATCTAGCTTTGTACAATTGCTTTGGCTCAGTGATACGTAGCTGATCTTGTCTTGCTGCTACTAAGTTTTCTCTTTGCTGTGTCCCAGAAATTGAAATGCCGAAAGAAAAGACTTCCACTTTAATCCGTCGTAAACGAGCTGGACTTTCTTTAGTGATCCATGAGGTTAAGCCATTAACTGAACGTGGCAGCAGGTACCATTATATATGGCAGTTCTCTGCACATTTTCTGTCAAAAATGCTCTGGCTACTGTCCACATAGTTTTCTACAGTGCTTGTTCATGTCACTACACTTGTTAAACTTCCTAAGTTCTACCCATAACAATTAGGATGTTGTTCCTCTAGTAACTAGTCTACTTCTGAGAGATAGAAAATGCCTCTTTTGGGACAAACCCTCCTTATTTTGACCACATATTAATCAATGGAATTTGCATATAACAGAAAAAGCATTTTTGTTCTAGTTTTGATAAATAACTAAATTCCTCACTCCCAGTATTCGTCTAGATCGGGGCAGGTAAAATGTGGCCCACCAAGGCTTTCAGTGACCATCAGTCACGGAGCAGCCCCAGACTGCTCGAAGTGGCTGCCTACCAGTGGGAGCTAAGAGATTGTGCTGGAGGGTGGGGCAGTGCGTGAAGCCCCGCCTCTCTGGTGCGCAGCGCAGAGAGCAGCATGGAGCAGTCAGCCACTTTTGAGCCTGCCTGAGGGTCCTGCTGGGCTGCTGGCTGGGAGCAGCTTAGGTAAGCACCTCTGAGCCAGAGCCTGCATCTGGCACCCCACCCTCTTGTGCACCCCAGCTCCCTGCCCCAGGTCACTGCCCAAACCTTCTGCACTTTCCTCTCTGCCCCAGGTCACAACTCCCTGCCAGACCCTCCACCCACTCCTACATCTCTCCCCCACACCAGAATCCTCTCCTGCACCCAAACACCCTCCCAGATCCTGCACCCAATCCCCTGCCCCGGGTCACAACTCCCTCCTTCACCCAAACTCCCTCTCAGATCCCATACACTCTCCTGAAACCCAGTCCCCTACCCTGAGCTTTCTTCTACATCCAACTTTCATCCCAGACCCTGCACTCTCTCCATAGAAAAGTGTGGCCCTTAATCACTTATCAACATCTTGGAGTGGCCCCCCCACCAAAAATTATTGCCCACCCCTCGTCAAGCTCCTGCTTTTGTGGCAATTTCTTTTTGAAAAAAAATTCAACCTGTATTTCCTCTTTAGGTATAATGAGCAGTAAAATTGTTCTACTCCTTTCCCTCCCCACCACCAAAAAGTCTTTTAAAGGATTTCTTTTTTGCATTTTTAAGGACCTGGCCAGGAATACCTACGACCATGCTCACAGGTGTTCCAGACCATATCCTCTGCAGAGAAACTGCCTCTGTGACAACAGCCAAAACGACTCTGGGTCATGTTTCAGCAGAAGAAGCAAGAGATGCAGCCTATGTGGTTTGTGTGGGAGAGGGGGGTCATTTCAGAAGGCTATAGCTTAGAGAAAATGTACCTGCTCATAAAACCAGGGCGCGCTGCAAGTCTTTTCAAAGATTATAGTCAAAATAAGGATGACCAGAAATCCCCTCTCATTTCCATTTCTTTATGATGGTGACTAAAGTAGAAAGTGCTTGAGTGATTTCTGGCTGAAATCCTTTTCCCTCGGGCATTTCCCCACTTTTCAATAGGACAAAACAATGAATGGTGCCAAAACAAATTATGATTGATATAAATGTCAATAGAGCTATAGTTTGGACAGGAAGGGAACATCTACACTGCACACTTATTTCAGAATAAGCTATTCCGGAAGAAATACTCCAAAATAGCTTATTTTGAAATAGTGTGTCTTCACTACACAGTAGCCTTGAAATTAGTATGAGGTAGGCTTCCCTAATGTGGACGCACTAGCTCGATTTAGAGCCCCAGGAAGCACTAAGGAGTAATTACTTTGAATAGCCCTGTGGAGGAGCTATTTCAAAATAGCAGCAGTGGAGCGTCCATACTACAGCCACATCTACACTGCCCTCTTTTGCGCAAGAAAATATGCAAATGAGGCGAAGCAGTGAACATCGCCACTCCTCATTTGCATACTTAATGAGCCACCATTTTTGCACAAGGGGCTTTTACGCAAAAACCCCCTCTTGCACAACAGCCGTTCTGCCAGGTTTTTTTCAGGAAGAATGGCTCTTGACAAAAGCCCCTTGTGCAAAAATAGCAGCTCATTAAGTATGCAAATGAGGCACGGCGATATTCACCGCTTCGCCTCATTTGCATATTTTCTTGTGCAAGAGAGAGCAGTGTAGACATAGCCTACGACTATTTTGAAATAGCAATTTCGGAAGAAGCATTATTCCTCATGAAATGAGGTCTAAAGAAGTCGGAATAAGCCATCCGTTATTTTGAATTTTTTCAAAATAACGGAATTGCTGTGTAGACACTCACATTGTTATTTCAGAATAATGGCCGTTATTCTGAAATAACGCTGCTGTTTAGATGCACCCGAACTGTGGTGTCTGAATTCCCACCTCATGCTGTTTCATTACAGTACATATTTCTCTTCCTAAAGTCTGTAATTTCACTCTTGGATCACAAATCTAGTTCTCCCTTGGAGTGGAGTAGGTGGTAAGATCTACTACTATTTCCATCCTAAATAATCTTTTATTTCTCTTTCTACCACTACCAGGGTCACCCTCTCGTCACTTTGTCCAGTAGAAAAATGAACACATTCCTTTCCAGTCTCCTTCCAAGCCCTCCAACTCACATTGCGTATAGCTGAAAAACCCAACAAAATCAGCAGCTGGGGAAAGGTGCTCTGTTAAGTCCTCAGGGGAATAAAAGATCAGCATTGCTAGGCCAGTTCTGGAAGTGACTTTACCCCAAGTGATTAATTTCAACAATTCATTTCAACAGACATTTTGTATATATATCTATATATATAAAATTATGGCAGAAGTATCAAGATCATAAAACTGTGTCCAAATTGTATATGTGTGGTAATGATAGTTAAGGACTTGTCTTAAAACACACCTGGGAGCTAGGCATGATGTGTGTGTGCGTGTGTGTGTGTGTGTGTGTGTGTGTGTGTGTGTGAGTAATATTTATCAATGTACGTATCATATAGTGTGTACATGCTGCACAATAAAATGTATTAGGTTAAGGCAAAATGAAATAATGATGTATACATTCAAGAAAACAGTATTTTAGAACAATAACTCATTTATTTGGTCTAGAGGTTTTAATTATGGTAAAAGTTTCACAACTCCCCAGTTCAGTCGATGTATCTCAGAGCAGCTTCACACAGTTTAACTTGTCTCTGTGCCTTAATAATTTCTAAGACAAAAGAAGATTAGAGCCTTAGCACCCGTCTAGAATATGTAGAACTCATTAAGGAGGGATGGAGAATCTTGCATTTTAACCCAATTTATACTTAAAAGCAAAACTTAAATCTTTATTTTGCTTGTTTCAGTACCTCTTAAATAAAGAAAAGGAAAGAAGATAATGAGTAATTAATTGCTTGTATAGCTCTGTTGTCAAATGTGGGAAATAGGTGGCCATTACACAGTCATCTGACACAGGGGGGATGGGGGCAGAGTATGGAGTTAGAAGCTGAAAGAGATGACAGGTAATCAGAGTTGAATCAGTTTCTTATTTTTTGCTTATTTGTTCAGAAATATAAGCAGAAGCTGGAGGAGGAGTTTGCCAAGATTAAGGAAGAAAACACAGCCGAGCTAACAAAGGCTCAGCGCTGGGAGGGGTGGTGGAAACAATCTGTTCAGAAGATAAAGCAGCTTTATGCATGAACCTCTTGCTACATGTAAATCTGTGTCAATAATGTATCAATGTCTTTGTTCTACAAATAAAACTTCATTAGAGAAAAAAGTCCGATTGTCCTGTAACTTTCCTAGAATAATTGGTGAATGTCTGTAAAGGGTCCATGGACAGTCCATCTTTGCTCAGAGGTCTATATCCACAGCTGATTCTGTCATGAGAAAAATCAGTTCTTCTTTGAGTGGCCCCGTGGGTGCTCCACTCTAGGTGTCGGGTCCAGTCCCAGTGCCGCTGGTCGGAAGATTTCAGAGCCATCTTCGGCCAGTCTGCGCATGCCCCCTGCTGCGCGCGGCTTTCCTGCCTTTGATCTCGAGCGCAGACTGCCCCGCCCCCCCCCCGCCAGTTCCTCTCAACCGTCCTCGGTTGCTGGCGGAGCTTTGCGATCTCTCCTCAGATGCAGAGCAAGCCTATAAAGAAAGTTGTAAAAAGTTGTTAGTTCTTTAGTAGTTAGTTTCTTGTTAGTTAGGTAGTTACTGTTTGAAAGGGAAAACCAAAAAAAAAAAAAAAAGTTCTAGTCAGTTTCTGCCCCTTCCGCAGATCTGGTCAGTTTCACTATGCCTGGGACTCCAGGATTTAAAGGTTGTACCCAGTGCAGAGAAGCAATGCCTGCTTCAGATGGGCATGCCCTTTGTGTCCGATGTTTGGGGGAGTCTCATGTCCCCCAAAAATGCACTCACTGTTTGAAGCTCACTCCAAGAGCGCGTAGGGACAGAGCTCTCCGGCTTAAACTGCTTCTGTGCGATCAGGCTCTTCAGCCAGCACAGACCCCCCCACCAGGAGCAATTAACTAATCCCAAGAGGAGGGCAATGTCTCCGGGAGTGACAAAGCCAAAAAAAAAGAAGGCGGCTTCCCCTGCCCGCTCCCTTCCCGCCATCCCCCTGCTGTGGGGGGGGGGGGGTCAGGACACGGGCGCAACAGCAACAGTTAGTCGGTCAGCAGCTAAAGCGGCTTCCCGACCGGTGGTGGGATCTTCTAAGCCGCGCACTGTTTCGGCTCCTCCATCAGCCTCCCCTGCTCGCGGGGAGCATAAGCGCACCAGAACCCCTTCAGAGGATAAATTGGCAGCTACACAAATGCCACGAATGATGCCTCCTGAGAGAGAACCGTCCCCGCAGCAGTGGGACGAGTCGGCATCGGCACCGGAGTCTGCAACAGGGAGGTCATCTCCTACCCCTCCGCAGGAGCGAGGATCTGCCACTCTGGAGAAAAGACAGCGGCACCGGGAAGCCCCGGTTCACCGTATCACAGAAGCGGTGCAGACAGGACAACCGGCACCGCCAGCTGACAGCTCTTCCCCGGCACCTCTGGTGCCGCGCGATGTCTCTCGCTCGGTGCCAAGGGTGTTTCAAACAGCCCACTCATTGGCACCGAGATCTCAATCAGCCTCTCTGTCTCCCCTGCATTCTCAGCAGGGGCGTGTTGACAGTTTCTAGGGCAACTCAGCAGGAGATCCTTCAGTTGCACCGGAGCATCGGTCAGCTGTTTCTACTAAAACAGCAAGAAAATCAGCCCCTAAAAATCAATCTAGGTCTCCTTCACCGGGGTTTTCGCCTGAGCCTTCCCTGTCCACATACCATTCAGACAGGGGGGATTATTCTTCTGCACATAGGAATTCGCAGCGATGCTCCTGCTCGAGTTATTCCTATAGATATGGATGAGTATCTCCACGCAGATCTCGCTCTCCAACGTATTCTCTTCCCAGATCATACCAGAGTAGGCATGGGAGTAGATATTCATCAAGACGGTCATCACCTGACTATGATTATCACCGTCACAGGAGTTATGCCCCTATGAGAAAGGGCAGATCACAGTCACACTCCCACTCTTGCTGATGCCATGCTTCTTACTACAGACAGCCGTCACCTTCTGCTTCCGAGTATCGAAAGCCTCAGTCGCCAAGACCGCCTCCTCCTGCGGCCCCCTCGGTATCAATCCTTTCTGACCCTGAGGAGGGTCAAATTTCAGATACAGACGACCACACGCCTGCAGCTTCCCCTGGGGAGGTTCAATCATCCTCCCCCGATGACGCAGTTTTCGTGGCAGACTCTTCACCACCGGACGATGCTCGAGAATTTCAGGACCTTTTCAAGAGGGTGGCACAATTGCAGGAGGTTCAGGTAGCAGACATGCAGGCTAAGCAGCACAAGTTGTGGAAAAATTTACACCCTAGACATCAGTCTAGAGCGGCATTACCTCTAGACGAGGCAATTTTGGAGTCAGCTTCAGAAACCTGGAACACACCAGCTTCAGCTACCCCATCTTGTAAAAGAGCTGAGAAAAGATACTTCGTTGCAGCAAAGGGTGCAGACTTCCTCTTTACGCACCCCCAGCCAAACTCATTGGTGGTGGAGGCAGCCTTACAAAGGGCAAAGAACCCACAGGTCAGAAATTCAGCAGCTGACAAAGATGCAAAAAAGCTGGACATTTTTGGACAGAAGGTATATTCATCCTCTACTCTTCTCCTGCGTATTGCTAATTATGCAGCGCTTCTATCTAATCATAGTTTCGATAATATCGCGAGACTAACTGAAATCACCCAACGAATCTCTGAGACCGATAGAGTAATCCTCCGAGAAATAATTCAGGAGGGCTATGCATGTGCCAGAGCAGGTCTGCAGATTGCCAGCGACATGGCTGACACAGTGGCACGAACAGTAGCTACAGCTGTGTCCATGCGAAGGGCTTCATGGCTAACAACAGCCGTGGTACCCAGAGAGCTACAATCCAAGGTGGAGGATCTCCCATTCGATAGGATTAAGCTCTTCTCAGAAAAAACAGATGACATGCTCCATACAGGGAAAGACTCACAATCTACCTTACACACACTTGGAATGTATGTCCCACCTTTCCGCCGTAGACGTTACTTTCCGTTTCAAAAGCGCTACGACTATCAATTTCGTAGACAGCAAAACCGCCCTTACGACCAAGGGCGTTCCAAGCAGAGGCCGCAGCGTAGACGTCCTCAGCTGGCTAGAGTGAACAATGCCATGACGCCTAAACAGCAGGTTTGACTCCCCTGTCGAGGGCACGCTGAACACCCCTGTTGTTGTTGTCACAGACGTCAATCCCATTTTTCATCACAGACTGCGACCCTATTACCATCAACGGGTTGCTATAACATCAGAAAGATGGGTTTTGGAAGTGATAAGATCCGGTCTCGCCATTCCATTCACGTCCCTTCCCCCTACCACCACACCATCCCCATCCCTTTTCAGGGACCCATCTCACAAAGACCTTCTGCGTCAAGAAGCTTATCGTCTATTATCCATCGGAGCAATAGAAAAGGTCCCAGATCGCTTCAAAGGAAAAGGGTTCTATTCGCGTTATTTCCTGACGCAAAAGAAAATGGGGGGATGGAGACCCATTCTGGATCTACGCCAGTTGAATCGCTACCTTCGAAAGCAGCAATTCAAAATGGTGACTCTCACTACTATCATCCCAGCTCTGGACAACAACGATTGGTTCACGGCCCTCGACCTACAGGATGCATATTTTCATATAGCAATCCATCCTGCACACAGACGGTTCCTGCGTTTTGTCATAAACGACGAGCATTTCCCATATCGCATCCTCCCATTCGGATTAGCCTCAGCCCCAAGAGTATTCTCAAAGACCCTCGCTGTCATTGCTGCACATCTCAGGCAACTTCGAGTCATTATATTCCCTTATCTGGACGATTGTCTGATAAAAGGCACGTCTCAAGAAGAAGCGACTCTCATGCTCACAACGGTCAGATGAGTGTTCGAGTCTCTTGAGCTGATTGTACACGAGCTAAAGTCGACCCTGATTCCAACGCAGACTATACAGTTTATAGGAGCAGTTCTCGATTCAGGTATGGCCAAAGCGTACCTACCGATGGACAGATTCCAAGCAATAAAAAACCTGGTCAATCTTCTTGGCAAAGGCCCAGTAGTCTCAGCACACACCTGTCTGTGTCTCCTCGGCCACATGGCCACGGTCACATTTGTGGTTCCCCACGTGCGCCTCCATCTGAGAAATCTACAACACTGGCTGTCAACTGTGTACATCCCAGGGAAACACAACATCCACAAACGAGTTTCACCACCGCGGCACGTCCACGTATCTCTCCGCTGGTGGACCAAAGCATCAAACGTCTTGGCAGGAATGCTGTTTCACAGACCAAATCCATCCGTACATATAACATCAGATGCGTCCCTCATCAGGTGGAGTGCTCACGTGGGAGACGAATGCATACAGGGACGCTGGTGTCCTGCTGAGAGGCGTCTACATATCAACAGACTAGAACTGCGAGCCATATTTCTAGCATGCAAGCACTTCCTCCCTCACCTGAGAGGCAAGACAGTCAGAGTGCTCACAGACAACGTGGCGGCAATGTATTCTATAAACAGACAGGGTGGAGCAAGATCACGTTCCCTATGCACAGAGGCGGTATGGTGCTGGAATTGGTGCATAAAGAACAATATAACCATAACAGCATCCTGCTTACTGGCACAGCCAATGTAATTGCCGACTCCCTAAGCAAACGCTTTCCCGTCAACCACGAGTGGGAGATAAGGCAGGATGTGTTACAGAACATTTTCAACAGATGGGGAACACCTCTGGTGGATCTCTTCGCAACAGTCTCCAGCAAGAAGTGTCGCCTATTCTGTTCCAGGGCAGGGACTGGCAAAGGATCCCTGGGCGATGCACTCCTAACCAAATGGAAGAGATCACTCCTATACGCGTTTCCGCCGATAGTCCTCATTCCCAAAACACTGGAGAAAATCAGAATGGAAGCAGCAATGGTGATCCTGATAGCGCCGGGTTGGCCCAGACAGGCCTGGTATCCATTCTTGCACAGGATGTCTCTACGACCTCCGTGGCCTCTACCTTTATATCGGGACCTTCTCCATCAGGAACAAGGTTCTCTTCTACATCCTAAGTTGGACACGCTACACCTGACAGTGTGGCTCCTGACTGGCTTGAACGAGACGAAAACCTTTGTTCACAGCAGGTTAAGTCCATTCTGATTCACAGCAGAAAAGATTCAACAAGACGTACTTACCTTGCAAAATGGCGCAGATATTCATCTTGGTGCATCCGGAACAACGTCCAACCGTTCTCTGCTCCCATACATCAGGTCCTCGAGTACATTCTTTACTTGCGAAGTTCGAAACTCTCGCTGGCATCCCTCTGGGTTCATTTGTTGGCCATTTGTGCTTTTCATTGTCCGATACAAGGTTCCTCATTGTTTGTACACCCGACCACTAAGCGGTTTCTCAAGGGTCTGAGTAATATAAGCCCACCTCAAAGACCACCTCCACTATCCTGGAATCTGGACTTAGTTCTCGATACAATCATGTACCCTCCCTTTGAACCACTGGCATCTGTCTCGAAGCAGATGCTAACTATGAAGACCATTTTCTTACTCACGATCACGTCAGCACGCAGAGTCAGTGAGTTAGGAGCGATGATGTCAACTCCCCCTTTCGCGTTGTTTTCAAAAGAAGCAGTGACTTTGCGATTACATCCAGCGTTCACGCCTAAGGTTTCCTCGTCGTTTCACATCAATGAACCGATTGTCCTTCCTTCGTTTTATCCAAAGCCACATACCTCAAATAGGGAGGCTATGCTACATACACTGGACATTAGACAAGCCCTTTCCTTCTACATAGATAGAACCAAGCAGTGGCGCCGAACACATAAACTGTTGGTATCAACAGCTCAACGATCCAAAGGAGAAGTGCTTTCCATTCAACGTATAGCTAAGCTCATCTCTCTCTGCATAACCACATGCCATTCTATTTGAAACAGGCCATTGCCCTCTCAACCTCGAGCGCATTCGACTAGGGCAGTGGCAACATCTACGGCTTTTGCCAGGGTGGTTCCCCTAGCCGATATTTGTAGAGCAGCTACATGGGCTTCAAGTACTTCCTTTATGAGACACTATGCCATAGTACAGAGATGGGCATCGGACCACGCGGTGGCTTCCGCGGTCTTATCTTCTACAACCATCAATTGACCCGGAGCACTGGTGTTATGGTTACTGCTATACAGTCACCTAGAGTGGAGCACCCACGGGGCCACTCAAAGAAGAAGAACAAGTTACTCACCTTGTGTAGTAACGCTGGTTCTTCGAGATGTGCCCCATGGGTGCTCCACGACCCGCCCTCCTCCCCGCTCCAGGTCTCTCCCTTTGATTTATCATTTCAGGGACCGAGCGGTGAGAGGAACTGGCAGGGGGGGCCAGTCTGCGCTCGAGATCAAAGGCGGAAAAGCCGTGCGCAGCAGGGGGCATGCGCACACCAGCCAAAGATGGCTCTGAAATCTTCCGACCAGCAGCGCCGGGAGTGGACCCGACACCTAGAGTGGAGCACCCACGGGGCACATCTCGAAGAACCAGCATTACTACACACGGTGAGTAACTTGTTCTTTGTCTCTCTTTACAACAGCCAGTACTGATGGAGGTTAGGAAGAAATTTCTCCTATAGAGAAGTTATTTTATAATTGTCCACTCTTGGATTTCTTGCATCTTACCCTGAGGCATTTAGTACTGCCAGTTTCAGAAACAAGATACTACATTAGTTGCACCACAGGTCTGATCCAATCTTGCAGCTCCTATAACTAATGTACTTGTTATCCAAGTATGGGAGATTAGTCTGTAATTACTATAATCCATAGTACCTTTTTGTATTGCTGCCCTCTGGAATAGTAGCTGATTATATTGAGACACTGGATATCTTTACAACTCAGCCACCTCACTCTTAAATTCCCTGAACACTCTTGGATGTATCCCATCACTTGTACTTGTATCCAGACTAAAAATGCCTAATTCTTCCTTCTGAGAGCTTATATACATTGTTTTCTTCCAAGCTCTTTCTTTCTTTTATTCATTTTAAAGATACCAGATTTAAGGGGTCAAAACTTCAGCTTTTGGCCATTTAAAAATATTTTATTAAATGGAGATAAATTCAAGCTTCTTGGGAAGAATATTAAAATATCTACCTATCATTCAAGCTATGGCATTAGTATATTCTCTAAAGGACACAATTAACACACTAATTGCATGAAGTTTTTGAGAGCTGGGTTTGAACTGAGGGAAGGGGCTTGCTGTCAAGATGTTCACTTTCTTGGAACTCCATTAGCTGTTTTATTTTATTGTATTCAAGCAGCTCTACACTGAAAAGAGACTTTTGGGGCCAGAACCTCAGCTGGTTTAAATCAGTGTAGCTCTGTTGAAGTCAATGGAATTGCATCCATTCACTCTGGTGCCGTAAAAGTGACTGCTTGCTAATAACAATGCTTATTGTCTTGATGATTTCTATGTGAGATGCACTCAGTTCGCCACCTCCCAAGCTTCAAGCTCCAGCTAGTTTCTGAGCGTCAAAATGGTTTCTTTCCTGCTCATGCATCATCATCAGAAGTACACGTTATTCAAGCCCCTGATAATCTTTGACAGCCCCATTGGACCAAATGATGCCCTCAGTGGGTACAGTTTGCACTATTGTTTCCTCTTTCTGATACCTTTATTTGGAGTCCTTTATTCTTATTTTCTGGAGCAACAAACACTGGGAGTGCCAGTCCCAGGCACAGAGTCAAGAATCAGGACAGAGACCCTGTGACATTATTAGATTGTGAGATGAACATACAAATCATTGTTGCAATCACTATTATCTGTTTGCACCAAATCTTGTACAAAGTGTTTCAAGTTAGATGTCTTTGAAAAGCTGATTCTGTTTATACTATTCATATGCATGAACCATTTTTGTATTTGAAGTTATGGGAACTGGCTATGCACTTGTATTTCAAACATCTGCTTCTGGAAGCCTGCAGAAGGTTTGGCCAACCTATTGTGAAAAGGTTGCTAGTCAAATGAATAGCAATACTTCTTCTTCGAGTGGTTGCTCATGTCCATTTGAATCAGGTGTGCGCACCGCGTCTTCTGGAGCGTTTTCCCTAGCGGTACCTGTAGCGCTGGCTGGGTGCCCCCTGGAGTGGCACTGCCATGGCGGAGCATAAGTACCCCTGCCGGCGTTCCCCCACTTCAGTTCCTTCTTACAGCCCGTGACAGTCGTTGGAGCGTGTCTCTCTGTTAGAGTAGTTAATGGTTCCCGTTTCTCTTAGTGTTGTAGATAGTTGTAAATAGTTCAATTAGTTAGATAGTTAGTACTTCTTTGTTGTTTCCTCTCCCCCTTCGGAGGTGAGGAATGCCTGGGCCGCAAGGCTTTAAGGCTTGTGCTGCATGCGCTAAGTTCATGCCCAAGAGAGACCCTCACGATAACTGTTTAAAGTGTTTGGGTGAGGGCCACCTAGCAGACGCCTGTAAGATCTGCAGGTCATTTAAGCCACGCACGAAGAGGGAGCGGGACTCCCGTTTGAAGCTTCTCGTCATTGAGGTGGCTTTACAACCGGCACCGACTGGACGTTGCACGGTGCACGGTGCGCCGGCGTCGACGCGAGACGCTCCATCCCATGCGCGGACTTCGGTACCAAGGCCTCGGCACCCTTCTCACTCCCCGGCGCCAAAGAAGCCAAGGTCTTCGCGGGGTAGGTCTCCGGACCAGAAGTCCAGGTTGAGCTTACACCATCGCCGCGAGTCCCCGGTGCAGGCATCTCCGAGTGCTGCTGGGCGGTGTAAGAGGGCTGGACGACCATCAAGTCCAGGTCAGCTACCCTCGCATCGTCCCTCGATGCCGGACACGTTTGAGGCGGCGCAGGACCTGATTAGCCTCACTACCTCCCCTCCGTCGTTGGTTGAGGCAGAGAGGTCGAGGTCTTCGACACTGGGAGCCATGTTGGCACCGGTTTCCCCCCCGCACCGGGTAGATCGGTCAGCACCGGCCACATATGCAGTGGGACCATCCCTGGTGGGACCAGTACCGCTTGCCTCTACCTCGGTGCCACCCTCGGCGGGCGCAGGTCGCCAGGCCTCACGCGGCGCCCGACTGGACTCGACCCCCATCGGTGCTGGGGCCTCTCCCAGAGCCGATCTTGGCTGCCCCAGTGCCGTACTATTCAGGCCTTGTGGCATTGTCAACAGCACCATCAACGACACCGTATTACTCAAGCCTGGTGGCGCCATCAACGGCACCATCACCATCAACGGCAACAGCAACGGCCATCTTGCCCAGGGTGCCGCCTCTGTCTTAGGCAGCGGGCTCTTCGGCACCGACGCAAGTACAAGCCCCAGTGCAAGTACAGGCACCGATTCAAATTCAGGCACTGGGGGCTTCGGCACCGCTGCAGGTACTGGCCTTGGCCCCGTGGGCCATGCCGGTACCACCATCGCTGGTACCACCAATCCCTTCGAGGGCGATCACTACGGCCCCACCGCCTCCCATCCTGCCTGCTGTGGCGTCTATGGGGGCAACGATGGGGGCACCGTCTTTGGGGCAATTGGACTTGGGAGGTCCACGCCCGCAATCGGCACTGACTTCGACACCGCAGTCCACATGCACCGGGTCGACGCTGCACTCGGCACAAGGTCCTGCCTTCCCAGCACCGGCACCGGTACTGGCACCGGTACGCCCACACCGCACACACGCGGGCAAGCCAGAATCTATGGCCAGGTTCACCCCATCGATGGTGCCAGGGCACTCATCATCGGCAACGCCCTGGCCTGAGTCAGATTACTCTTCAGATTCTGATGTGGACTCTTTCAAGTCGGAGTCCTCAGGAGCTTCGTCACGTCATAGATCCCGTTCTCGGCGCCGGCGTGACTGTTCGAGCATGCAACAGACTTGGCTGCCTCAACCGCAATGGCCCTTTTGGACCCCGTGGGCATACCACCAGTGGCAAGGGCCTGTGCCCCCTCCGTGGTGTCCAATGTCTCCGGGCACCGAGCGCCCCCATCGGTGTCATTATCACGGCCCCCTCCCTCGCCCCAGAGGCCTGCTACTGCCGATGCCGCTAGAGACCCACAGGCTTTGGTGCCGGAGCCACTTCCGCATGCGGTGCCGCCTGTCCAGCCAGCCCCTCAACCGGGCCCTACGCTGGATCCGGTGCTGATTCAGGAGTCGTCGTCATCATCGTCTCCTGATGAGGCCTTAGCAGATCCCGCACCGGCGATGCCAACTATGGATGCTCGGTCACATCAGGATTTGCTGCAACGTCTGGCCTCCAACCTGGGTGTCCAAGGTGGAGCCAGTCGTGGAGGACACAGATCCGATGATAGACATCCTGTCTGATGATGCACCCGCCTGCTTGGCTTTGCCACTCAATAAAACTGTGGCTAAGATCACTAACGCCCTGTGGCAGACTCCAGCTTCCTTAACCCCTACCTTAAAGAGAGTCGAGAGGCGCTATTACATCCTGCAGTCAGGGCACGAGCACCTTTATTCCCAGCCTGTCCTGGGGTCCTTGGTCATCCAAGCTGCGGCCCAAAAGGAGAGGCTTCCACAGCCGGGGCCGTCCCTGAAGGCTAGGGAGCCCAAACGCCTTGACCTGATGGGGCGTAAGGTATATGCCACCGGTGGGGTGCAGCGCCGCATTGCTAACCAGCAAGCGATGCTGAGTCATTACACTTATAACACATGGCAGGCGATGGATAAGTTTAAGGATAGGCTCCCTGCCGAGGCGTGTCAGGAGTTTGCGACTATGACTACGGAGGGCAGAACGATCGCCCGCATAGCCCTTCAGGCTTCCCTGGACACTGTTGACTCTGCAGCCCTTACCATGGCGTCAGGTGTAGTTATGCGCCATGGTGCCTGGCTGCAGCTGTCTGGGATACCTTCGGATGTCCAGACTATGATTCAGGACCTGCCTTTTGATGGCAAGGCGTTGTTCTCGGAGCATACTGACTTGAGGCTCCATACGCTTAAGGGCACGAGGTCCACTCTCTGGTCTTTGGGAATCCACATGCCAGCTCCTCAGTGATGTCAGCTTCCCTACAGACAGCTGGGGAGAGTGCAGTCCCAGGTCCCCCGTGGGGATTACTGGAGATGCCGCCCTCATGCTCCCAGTAGGGGTGCGGGGGCGGCTGTGGCCCCGTCGTCGGCCAGAGGTCGTCATCACCGCCCGAGAGGGGACAACCCCTGTGGGGTTGGACAGGGCCCCTCTCAACAGTCCAAACACCAGTTTTGATGGTCCTCTAGAGGGTTGCGCACCAGTTTCCCCCCCAGCCACCTGTTTGGGGCCAAGTTATCCCATTTTGCCCGCACCTGGGTGGATATCACCACCGACGCCTGGGTTCTGAGAATAGTCAGAGATGGCTATACTATCCCCTTCCTGGGCTCACCTCCTTCCAACCCGCCAGCCCCGTCCCTTTTCAGGGACACCTCTCACAAAGGCATTCTCCGTCAGGAGGTGTTAGCGCTCCTTCGAAAGGGAGTGGTAGAGAGGGTCCCTTCACACCTAAGGGGCAAGGGGTTTTATTCCCGGTATTTTATTGTTCCAAAGCCCAAGGGCGGAGTTCGGCCCATCTTAGACCTCAGGGACCTCAACAAGACGGTGGTAAAATCCAAGTTCAGAATGGTAACCCTGGCTTCTGTTATCCCGGTATTACAGTTAGGAAACTGGTACGCAACTCTCGATCTCAAGGACGCTTACTTCCATGTGGCAGTAAGACCCAGCCACAGGAGGTTTCTCCGCTTTATTGTATCCCGTTGTCATTTCCAATTTACGGTGCTCCCATTTGGTCTCTCGACAGCACCCAAGGTCTTCACGAAATGCATGTCGGTCATAGCGGCGTTCCTCCGCAAAAAAGGGGCACACGTCTTTCCGTACCTAGATGACTGGCTAATTCGTGGTCGATCCTACCAACAAGTGGAGGCTCATGTTTCCCTCACAAGGACCCTCTTCGTAAGGCTGGGCCTCATGCTAAATGAGGAAAAATCATCGTTGACTCCCTTTCAGCACCTCGAATTTGTAGGGGCTCTTTTGGATGCCAGGGTGGCGAGAGCATTCCTCCCCAGAAACAGGTTCCTGGCCATAGTGGAGCTGGTCTCCAAATTAACCCAGTTCCCCGTTACGACCGCCCGAGTCTGCTCGAGACTGCTGGGGCACATGGCGGCATGTACATATGTGGTACGCCATGCTCGAATGAGGCTCAGACCGCTGCAGGCCTGGTTAGCAAAGGCATTCAACCAGTCCAGGGGTCTCTGGGACATGGTTCTCACGGTACCTCCAGAGGTGGTTGCCTAATGACAGTGGTGGACTCAGGAGGCTGTGGTGTGCAGCGGGGTCCTGTTCACCGTACTTCCCCCTTCGCTCTCACTGGTCACAGACGCCTCGGACCTGGGTTGGGGAGCGTCACAGGACCCAGGGCTTGTGGTCTTCTGCAGAGCGGACCCTGCACATAAATGTCCAGGAGCTGAGGGCAGTCAGGAAAGCCTGCGAGACTTTCCTGTCGAAGCTATCGCGCCGCTCTGTCCTGGTACGCCTGTGTTCCCACAGCTGTGTTTTACCTCAACAGGCAGGGGGGAGCCCGGTCGCCTCCCCTCTGCCACAAGGCTTTGGAGCTGTGGGACCTGTGCGTAGCGCACGATATAGTTTTGCAGGCAGAGTACCTACCAGGGTGCAAAAATTTGCTGGCCGATGCTCCGAGCAGGTCCTTTGGAGCCCACGAATGGTCTCTCAAGGATTCGGCCCTTCGTCAGGTCTTCCACAGGTGGGGTTGTGCCCTAGTAGACCTGTTTGCCTCAGCACACAACACCAAGTGCCAGAGTTACTGCTTCCTGTTGGGACTGGGGGAACACTCCAGGGGAGATGCCGTGACCGTGCCATGGCTGGCGGGCATCCTCTATGCATTCCCTCCGTTTCCCCTAATTCCCAGGGTTCTGACCAGGGTCAAGACCTTCAGGTCCACGGTGATCCTGATAGCCCCTTGGTGGCCCAGGCAGTTCTGGTTCCCTATTCTGGTGGATATGCTCAGAGAGGAGCCTATAACGCTCCCGCCAGTTCAGGATCACCTGACCCAACCTTGGGACAGGGGGCTCATGGTTCACCCGAATCTCAGCTCTCTCTACCTGACGGCCTGATTTATCTGCGGCTGACCCAACCAGAAAGGGAATGTTCCCAGGAGGTACAGATGGTGCTCCTAGGTAGCAGGAAGCCATCCACCAGGTGGTCATACGCAGCCAAGTGGCGGCGGTTCTTGTCTTGGGCGTCCAGAAGGGGAGTGCACCCATCCTGTGCACCTGTCCCGTCCATTCTGGACTACGTTTTCGAACTCAGGTCCGGTGGGCTCTCTACCTCCTCTATCAAAGTCCATGTGGCATCACTCTCCGCCTTCCATGTTGGATCGGCAGGAGTCTCTCTGTTCTCTGACCCTGTGGTGAAGAGGTTCCTTACGGGTTTGGACAAGTTGTACCCCTCAGTTAGACCCCCTCTCCCCGCTTGAGACCTTAACCTCGTGTTGTCTAGACTTGTGTCGCCCCCCTTTGAGCCGCT
Organism: Pelochelys cantorii; assembly: GCA_032595735.1. NCBI lineage: Eukaryota > Metazoa > Chordata > Testudines > Trionychidae > Pelochelys > Pelochelys cantorii. Next base: position 11,554,167 of record CM064347.1, read on the forward strand.
GGCTACGTGCTCCTTGAAGCACCTCTCTTTGAAGGTTTCATTCCTTGTAGCCATTACATCGGCTCACAGGATCTCCGAGTTGAGGGCACTAACTGTAAACCCGCCCTACCTAGTGTTCTCGAAGAATAATGTGAGGCTCCGTCCTCACCCAGCCTTTCTCCCTAAGGTGATGTCACCGTTCCACCTGTCCCAAGAAATTTACTTCCCGGTTTTCTTTCCAAAGCCCCATGCCTCACCTAAAGAGCAAGTGCTCCATTCCCTAGATGCTAGACGTGCGCTAGCTCTTTACATTGATAGGACTAAACCCTTTCGCAAATCCACGCAATTGTTTATTGCTTTCGCTGACAGAATGAAGGGGCTACCCATATCGACCCAGAGGTTGTCCAATTGGGTTGCGGGGTGTATCAGGGAGTGTTATGCCCTGGCCGGGAAGGTCCCGCCCCGGGTTACAGCACATTCCACTAGGGCACAGGCATCCTCTGTAGCTTTTGGGGCGCAGGTTCCAATCACTGAAATCTGCAGGGCGGCCACATGGTCGTCGGTCCATACCTTTATGGCGCACTATGCACTGACACAGCAGGCCAGGGAGGACGCAGGACTGGGCTCTGTGCTCCTCAGCTCTGTATTGTAAATATGTTTGTTTTTATCTGTACCACATTGCACTTTTTTCTACAGTTCTCTGTGTTCTGTTACTTGAATAAATACGTTTGGGTTGTTCAACTTTCGTGGACTTCTCTTTCTGGGTGCTCCAACCCCTCCTCCATGAAGTGGGGTTGGCTTGGAAGTCACCTGATTCGAATGGACATGAGCAACAACTTGAAGAAGAAAAGAACCATTACTTACCTGTAACTGTTGTTCTTTGAGATGTGTTGCTCATGTCCATTCGATTCCCCCCTTACCTCCCCTTCGTCGGAGCATCTGGCAAGAAGGAACTGAGGTGGGGGAGCGCCGGCAGGGGTACTTACGCTCCGCCATGGCGGTGCCACTCAAGGGGGCACCCTGCCGGCACTACAGGTACCTCTAGGGAAGACGCAGTGCACGCGGTGCGCACACCTAATTCGAATGGACATGAGCAACACATCTCGAAGAACAGCAGTTACAGTTAAGTAACCGTTCTTTTCTTCTTCGAGTGGTTGCTCATGTCCATTTGAACGAGGTGTGCTTGCGCCGCGTGCATAGTTCTGCGGAGCATTTTTCTCCTAGTGGTACTCATAGCGCCGGCAGGTCGCCCACTGAAGTGGTGCCGCTATAGCGGAGCATAAGTACCCCTGCCAGCGCTGCCCCTCCAGTTCCTTCTTACCGCCAGTGACGGTTGTTGGAGCATGTCAGTTAGCTAATAGCGTTGCTGTTCCCCGCTTATCTCTCTTGTGTAAATAGTTCTCTGTAAATATCCCATTAGTTAGGTACTTAGGGTTTGGCTTTGTTTTCTTTGTTCCCCCCCACTCCGCCCCCGGGGGTAGGGAATGCCAAGACCGCACGGGTTTAAGCCTTGTGCATCCTGCGCAAAATTCATGCCCAGAGGTGACCCCCACGACAACTGCTTAAAGTGTCTGGCGGAGGGCCACCTGACAGACGCATGCAGAATCTGTCGAGCATTCAAGCCGCGAACAAAAAAAGAGAGGGACTCGCGTTTAAAACTTTTATTGATGGAAGAGGCTCTGCAACCGGCACCAGTTCCTCAGACCGCAATAACCAGTGTACCGGAGGGGGCTTGTGCTGTTCCGGCATGCGATAGGGCATTGGTGCCTAAGCCACCGGCACCAAGGCACCACTCCCATTTCCCGGCTCCAAAGAAGGCTAAGACTTCAAGGGGTCGGTCACCTGGCCGTAAGCCCAGTGCTGGCCGGCACCACCATCAGCGGCGATCCGAGCGGCCCGACACTCCTGCTTTGGAGACCCAGAGGGAGTGCTTTTGCCACTCCAGCAGCCCAGGCATGATGCCACTGCACCGGCCATCCACACCTGAGACCTTCAAGGCAGCCCATGAGTTGATCCACCTCGAGGCCTCCCCGCACGCTTTGCTGGGGCTTCCAGGGTCACAACCACCGACACTGGGGGCCGCAATGGCACCGGTTGGCCCTCTGGAGCATGAGCCTTGGTCGGTGGCAGTGCTGTCAACCGCTCCACAACCGCTAGTAGTATTGCCATCCCTCCCAGCCCCTGTGACAGAAACGCAGTGGGCACCAGGGAGGACATTAGCACTGCTTCCGGGACTGATCCTGTCTGTGTCCAGTGGCATGCAGCCAGCCCGGTACCACCAGTGGGCGCTGCTTCCTGTGGCTGCACCACCCTAGCACCCCCTGGTATGCCGCCCGGTGCCGTTCCAAGCAGGGGCACCACCCCCACTTCTGGTACCGGCTTCACTAACTCTGGAACCAGCACCGGTGCAGGCACCGGCATCCACTTCAACACCAGCACCAGCATCCACCTCCACAGAGGCGCCGGCCCTCGCCTCGGCACTGGCACAGGCACCTGGCTCGGCACCGGCACAGGCACCCGGCTCGGCACCAGGTTTCACCTCAGCACCGGCAAGTGTGTCGGCACCGGCAGTGACAGCCGCTCCGTCTGGCACCAGCGATCTGGCACCGGCACCAGCGTTGGCTGATGCGTGGACTTCGTCGGCACCAATTCAATTGCGGCTTCCTGCATCAGCCCACGCTGGCAAGCTGCAGTCTATGGCCCAGTTCAAACCTCCTGCATTTCAGGGGCATCCTGGCTCAGCACCACCTTGGACTGCCTCCAACTATTCATCGGAGTCAGATGTGGAGTAGCTCTGCTCAGCGGCTTTCTCCAGATCCTCATCCAGGCACTGTTCCCGCTCCTGGCACCAGGCGGACCAGAACGGCTTCCTGCAGACCTGGCCCCCTCAGCCTCAGCCCCCCTGGCCATTCTGGACGCCCTGGGCTTACCACCAGTGGCAGAGTCCCACGTTGCCCTCACGGGCGTCCACTTTCTCTCAGCAGCGCCCTCCTCCCCCTTCAGTATCACTTTCCAGACCTCCTCCATGTCCAATGGCTGAAGCTTCCCATCTGGAGCTCTCAGGCCACCTGCCTCCAGAAGTTGTGCCACCTCAGCCGAGTCCCCAGCTTCCTCAGGTGCCTGTCCCACCGGAGGTGCTCCCAGCTTCAGAGCCACATAGGGAGTCATCCTCATCCTCATCCCCAGATGAGGCTCTTGCTGACCCTCCGCCTTCCATGCCAGCAATGGACTCCAGGTCGCATCAGGAGCTTTTGCGTTGCCTGGCCTCCAACCTGGGTGTACCAGTGGCACCAGTACTAGAGGAGTCAGATCCCATGGTGGACATCCTATCAGAGGATACTCCTGCCAAACTGGCTTTGCCGCTAAACAAAACTGTAGCCAAGATTACGACCACGCTTTAGCAGACCCTGCTTCACTGATCCCTACCCTTAAAGGGGTCAAGAGGCATTATTATGTCCCGCAATCCGGACACGAGCACTTGTACTCTCACCCCGTCCCGAGATCCCTAGTAGTTCAGGCCGCAGCACAAAAAGAAAAGCTGCCGCAGCCCGGGCCAACCCTAAAGGCTAGAGAGCCTTAAGCGCCTGGACCTATTGGGGCGTAAAGTTTATGCTACCGGTGGAGTACAGCTTCACATTGCCAATCAGCAGGCAATGCTAAGCCGATATGCCTATAATACCTGGCAGGCTATTGACAAGTTTAAGGAAAAACTTCCGCCCAAGGCGTGGCAGGAGTTTGCTGCCATGGCCGTGGAGGACAGGACAATTGCACGCACGGCCCTGCAGGCCTCTTTAGTCTCAGTGGATTTGGCCGCCAGGACTCTGGCCTTGGGCGTGGTTATGCACCACAGTGCCTGGCTGCAGGTATCTGGCATACCACCAGATGTGCAATCTACCATCCAGGACCTACCATTCAAGGGAAAGGCCCTCTTCTCAGAGCATACAGACTCCAGGCTGCACACATTGAAGGATACGAGGTCGACGCTTCGGTCATTGGAAATACACACGCAGGCCCCTCAAAGGCGGCAACTTCCTTATAGACAGCCGGGCAGACCGCAATTCCAGCCTGGCCTTGGGAATGACTGGAGGCATCAACCTCGTGTTCCCAGTGCGGGCTTGGGGGCGACATCGGCTTCAGCATCTAATCACAGGCAGCGGCACCCTCGTCCGGATAATGTTAAGGGAGTCGATCAGCCCCCATCTCAGCAGATCAAGCCCCAGTTTTGACAGTATCATCGAGGATCGTGTGCCAACCCCCTCTTTTTCCCCCCTTTTTGGGGTCATGTTATCCCACTTTGCCCAAGCATGGTCCAAGATAACCTCGGACAGATGGGTCCTCGACCTGGTGAGGATGGCTTACTCTATCCCCTTTCTGGGTTCCCCCCCTTCTTTCCTTCCCTCCCTGTCCCTTTTCAGGGACCCATCTCATGAGGCCATCCTGCAGCAGGAGGTCCTCGCGCGCCTCAAAAAGGGTGTGATAGAACAGGTCCCCTCCCATTTGCAAGGCAAGGGGTTTTACTCCCGTTATTTTGTTATCCCCAAACTGAAGGGAGGACTTCGGCCTATTCTGGATCTCCGAAACCTCAACAAGGAACTGAGGAAGATGAAGTTCAGAATGTTAACCCTGGCCTCCATCATCCCATTGCTGGAACGGGGTGATTGGTACGCGGTCCTCGACCTCAAAGATGCCTATTTTCATATAGCAATAAAGCCAAGTCACAGGAGGTTTCTATGATTTATTGTGTCCCTCAACCACTTCCAGTTCACTGTTCTTCCCTTTGGGCTCTCTACGGCCCCCAGGATATTTACTAAATGTATGGCGGTGATGGCCGCATTCCTCAGGACTCATGGCATCCAGGTTTTTCCCTACCTGGATGACTGGTTGGTTCGGGGGCGCTCTCAGGCACAGGTGATAGCTCATGTGAGCTTTATAAAGTCCCTCTTCAGGAGACTGGGGCTTTTGCTGAACAACAAAAAGTCAAGGTTGACCCCCCGTCAGGACATAGAGTTTGTGGGGGCTCTTCTCGACGCCAGGGTGGCGTGAGCTTTTCTCCCCATGGTCAGGTTCAATACCATATTAGCCATGGTGAACCACCTAAAGCGTTCCCCCCTTTCTTCGGCCCGCACCTTATGAGGTTGCTAGGCCACATGGCAGCGTGCACCTATGTCGTTCGCCACGCCAGGCTAAGACTTCGGCCCCTCCAGGCGTGGCTGGTGACTGCTTTCAACCAGACTACAGCTCACTGGGATGTGCTGCTCACTGTTCCTCCACAAGTGATTGCCTCCCTCCAATGGTGGACTCAGAGGGAGGTGGTATGCAAGGGGGTACCATTTCAGATCGAGCTGCCCTCACTCACATTGGTGACAGATGCCTCCAACATTGGCTGGGGAGCTCACCTACGCCACCACAAAACGCAGGGAGCGTGGACACCTCTCGAGGACCCTGCATATCAATGTCAGAATTACGAGCGGTCAGGAGAGCATGTGAGGTGTTCCTGCCCACGATGTCGCAGAGCTCAATTCTGGTGCGTCTCGACAACAGGGCGGCCATGTTTTATATAAACAAATGGGGGAGCCCGTTCATCCCCTCTGTGCAGAGAGGCATTGCTTCTATGGGACCTGTGCATAAAGCACAACATCCACATTCAAGCTGAGTACCTGCCAGGTTGAAAGAACTTGTTGGCAGATGCACTGAGGAGGTCTTTCGGAGCCCACGAGTGATCTCTAAACGGGGAGGTCATGGGTCAGATTTTCCGCAAGTGGGGTTATCCCCGGGTGGATCTGTATGCCACGGCAGGGAACAAGAAATGTCCCCTTTATTACTCGTTTCTGGGGCTGGGCAAGCACTCCAAGGGAGATGCACTAACAATGAAATGGCCTCGGGAACTACTCTATGCATTCCCCCCATTCCCGTTGGTCCCCAAGGTATTAACCAGAGTGAAAGCGTTCACAGCACAGATCATCCTAATAGCCCCAAACTGGCCCAGGCAGTTTTGGTTCCCCATATTGTTGGAAATGGTGTGTGCAAAGCCACAGCCCCTGCCCATGGTCCCGGACCTCATTACACAACCCTGTTAGGGGGGGACTGTTAGTCCATCCAAACCTCAGCTCACTCCACCTCACGGCGTGGCTTATCAGTGGTTAATGCGGGACGAGCAGGCATGCTCGCATACAGTCCCGGTGGTCCTATTAGGTAGCAGAAAGCCCTCCACTAGAAAGTCATATGCGGCTAAGTGGAAATGCTTCACTGTATGGGCATCCCAAAAAGGACTGGACCCATACCGAGCCCCGGTTCCATGGCTGCTCGACTACCTGCTTGGGTATCTGCCCCCTCTATTAAAGTGCACTTGGCTTCCCTTTCTGCTTTCCACCCTGGGTGGGGGTCTAGTTCCCTTTTCACTGACCAGGTAGTCAAGAGGTTCTTGAAGGGACTAGATAGATTGTGCCCTCATACGAAGCCATCCGTTCCACAGTGGGATCTCAATCTGGTGCTCACAAAGCTGATTTCGCCCCCTTTGAGCCCTTAGCTACCTGTTCCCTAAGACATTTGTCCCTAAAGGTAGCATTTATAGTGACCATAACTTCGGCACACCAGGTCTCCGAACTTCGTGCCTTCACTATAGAGCCACCTTACCTGGTGTTCTCGAAGGATAATGTTAGACTCCGCCCACACCCGGCCTTCCTCCCCAAAGTAGTCTCACCTTTCCATATGTCACAGGAAATATTCTTACCTGTTTTCTTTCCAAAGCCGCACCACTCCCCTAAGGAGCAGGTGTTGCATTCTTTAGACACCGAGCGTGCCTTGGCTTTTTACATAGAACGAAACATTTTCGTAACTCAACTCAGCTGTTTATTGCATTTGCAGAAAGAATGAAGGGCCTCCCAATTTCAACCCAAAGGTTATCCACCTGGGTTTCTTCATGTATCAAAGAGTGTTCTAGACTGGCCCAGAGGGAACCGCCCCAGGTTAGGGCGCATTCCACGAGGGCGCATGCATCCTCCACAGCTTTTGGAGCTCATGTTCCCATTGTAGAAATCTGTAGAGCAGCTACATGGTCTTCTGTCCATACGTTCACGGCACACTATGCACTTTCCCAGCAGGCTAAAAATGATGCTGCATTTGATGTCGCTGTTCTCAGTTCTGTGCTGTAAAATTTAAGCCACAGAATGTTTGTTATGTTCTTTCCTGTCTCTGTTAATAAACTATCTGGTTGTTGATTATCTCTCTGTTTGTGATCTTAGAGACTTACTCAGATCGCACCTCCGTAGGGGTTTTTCTGCTTGGGAGTCACCTCATTCGAATGGACATGAGCAACCACTCGAAGAAGAAGAGAACTGTTACTTACCTGTAACTGTTGTTCTTCGAGATGTGTTGCTCATGCCCATTTGATTCCCTCCCTATCTCCCCTTCGTTGGAGTGTCCGGCAAGAAGGAACTGAGGAGGGGCAGCGCTGGCAGGGGTACTTATGCTCCGCTATAGCGGCGCCACTCCAGGGGGCGACCTGCTGGCGCTATGGGTACCGCTAAGGGAAAAATGCTCCGCAGAATCGTGCATGCAGCGCGCGCACACCTCATTCAAATGGACATGAACAACACATCTCGAAGAACAACAGTTACAGGTAAGTAACCATTCTCTTCACTGACAATGTACCTTAGGTGGTGCCAATGCACATCCGATGAGCTTTGCTGTGAACGCTCAGACCAACATGTAACCGATGGCAGCTGCCTAAAAAGGACTGTGTCATGTATGGAAAGATAACTTTCTCATGTGACAAATGCCATCTTGGGGCATACTTACACTCAGGGAGAACAATGGGATTCCCTCCACCTGGGTAAGACTATAAAGAGGTCCCTGAGTGTTCCTCCATTTTGTCTTCACTCCGGGTAATCGCCTATGAGGGATCTCCACTATGAACTGAAGCCTGAAAGGACTGATGACCCACCCTAACAGAGGATGTATTTCAGAGACTTGTTTTATGACAGCAGTTTATTCCATCTCTGCCACTTTGCAATTGGTGTATGTATTTGATTCTTTTAACAATTCTAACTCTCTACTCTCTTTCTTTCTTTCTTTCTTTCTCCTTTAGATTTTAGTTTCTAAAGGATTGGCTCAGCATGCTCTTTTGGGGAAGGTCTGAGGTACAAATTGACCTGTGAATGATGTGTTTAGCATGTAGGCTTTATGAAATGCTTGTAAGTCACCACAAGCATTAATTTTATCATTTCTTTCACACATGCCATAAGGTAATATTTAAGTTTTTTATTTCTAACTGTAAAAATGCTTGCTTTGAAATGGCGAACCCAGTCAGGAGGGATCCTCACCTGCCCATCAAGCAGGCCTATCAAAGCTAAATGGACCACTGTGAGGCATCACAATGGACAAACATTGCTAATTTTCCCTTATGGCCATGAAAAGGCTACTTGAAAAAAAGTCTCTTGACCCACAGCTTGAATTCTGGAAGAAGAAAATCAAAATAGGGGACAAGAAAAGTTTCAATGTGTTTTTCTGTTTGGACTCTCCAGGGGCTGGAGCTACGATACAAGTTAACCCTAAAAGTCATTCAGAGCTGACAGATTGCTGCAACTGTCGCCTTTGGAAACCATAAACTGTAACTCATTTGTGTATAGATGCTTGCCTGATATAACCTTGTAATAACTCTATCGTTTCTTTTCTTAGTTAATAAACCCTTAGGTAATTTACTGTAGGAGTATATATAAATGTTGTCTTTGGTGTGAGATCAAGATACAAATTGACCTGAGGTAAGTCACTAATCTCTTGGGACTGGGAGCAACCTGAATATTTTGCAATCTTTGGTGTATAGCAAACAACTATCAGCTTGTCTGGGTGGCAAAATTCACTAGAATGCCCATGAAGACTGTTTGTGACTTCAAAAACTATTAAAGTGCTTTAGAAGTTCATATTTGTTACTTCTTTGGTGAAATCTAATTGTACCACACACAACCTGTTTGGTGTTTGTAACACTGGAGGTTTCTGGGGCACTGCTGAGAGGGTCAATTCAGGGCAAATTACTTAGAGACAGGGCTACTTACAGTCCAATACTGAGGGTCCTCCACCATATGGCACACCAAACCAGTCACTAAGGCTATGTCTAGACTACAGGCTTCCTTTGGAAGAAGCTTTTTTTGGAAGACATCTTCCAAAAAAACTTCTTCCGAAAGAGAGCATCCACACTGCAAAAGTGCATCAAAAAAGCAATCTGCCTTTTCAAAAGAGATCATCCAGACTGAATGGATGCTCTCTTGCATTTAAGCTGTGATTGCTATGGATGGAATGCCCACCAGGGCACCTGTGCTTTTTCCTTTTTCCTCTTCTTCTGAAAGTACTCCCTCTTCCCTGTCCCCACACACCTTTTTGCGAAAGAGTTTTTGCAAAAAGGCTTCTTCTTTGTAGAATGAGGATTACCAATGCCAGAAAAACCCCTCTGTTCCTTTGATTTTCTTGCAGAAGAACACAATTGCAGTGTGGACATTCCTCAAGTTTTGTCGGAAAAACAGCTGTTTTTCCGACAAAACTCTGTAGTGTAGACATACCCTAAGGCTATGTCTACACTAGGGGTATGTCTATACAGCAACATTATTTTGAAATAACTAATGTTATTTTGAAATAACTTAGTCCACATCTACACAGCAGGCAGTTATTTTGAAATAATGTCGAAATATTGTCAAGCTGGAGGACTTCTTACTCTGACTCCTGTAGCCCTCACTGTATGAGGAGTAAGGGAAGTCAGAGGAAAAGTGCTCTATTTTGAAATAATTGCTGTGTAGATGCTCCCAGTTTCAAAATAAGCTATTTTGAAATAAGCTACGCAATTGACATAGCTCAATTTGCGTAGCTCATTTCAAGTTAAGCCCTGGTGTGTCAACACACCCTACAAGAGTATCTCAAATTTACTAAATTCAACTTCTGGGCACCTGATTTTACAAATTTGAGGTTCCGTGTCCTCACTACGGGGAAGAAGCGAATGCAGTCTGAGGCAGGCTTCCTTAATGTGGATGTACTACCTGGGACTGAGAGCCCCACAAAGCACTCTGGGGAGCTGCAGGAGACCTCCCAGAGGCCAATTAGTTTGAACTAGCCGCACCAGAGAGTCCACACTAACATTATTTTGGATTTATAGCATTATTCCTTGTGAAAAGCAGGACTACAGAGTTTGAATCCCATGGCCCCTTATTCCAGAATAACAGGCTTGGTAATGTGGCTGCATTGCTTACAAGTTTGACCTTGGGGGGCAAATTTCGGACTGAAGTCCTAGTGCAGAACAGGCCTAAGAGAACTTCTGTTTGCCACACTGGCTAGCAAGAAGTCATACAAGCAATCCTCTTAGACCAGTGTTTCTTAAACTATGTCCATAGAACACTGGTATTCCATGAACAACTCGCGGGTGGGCCGTGACCTCTTCTTTGTTTTTGTTACTTCTTTGTTTTTGTCTTTTTTTGTCTGACAACAAATTTTTTTGAAGAAAATTTTCATAGGTGTTCTGCGTAAAAAAATATTATTGTTTGCTGTTCCGTGGTCTCACAAAGTTTAAGAAACACTGCCTTAGACACTTCAGCTTTCCTGTGCCATCAGCAGCACTACTCCTCATACAGAGACGAGATTATTCAAACCAGCCGCACCAAATCAGAACAGGTTCTCCTGATCCCAACGGACCGGCCACATTATGAGATCAACATGCCCATCTTAATAATCATACTAACACACAGGTAAAACACTGGTTTCTAGAAATGAATTTGTCAGGGCTCTGCCGAAGCCAAAAGCCTTGGCAAGGGCTGGTACGTAATCTGCCAGCATCACACTCATAAATGCTGGGGAGGTTTAGCGCTTGTGGCTACAAAGCAGGCAAATGAGTTCTGGCCTGTTTGCAGGACTGCCTCTCCTTTGCTTTTATTCCTATTCCCTAGGAGGAGTTTTCCTTTATTTAGGAGGCTGCCATTGGTCGATACTACACTGATAGCACTGACATGGTTATGAAATGGGCTCCCTGGCAGTGGCAGATGCTGCTGATTTCCTCATCCTCTGGGGACGGTCATCATATCCCATGCAATATCAAATGTTTGTTCACTCATGGACGCCTAGGCTAACGGAGAGCTTTGAATTGCAGACCCTTCTTTCATGGCCAGTCAATCCCAGGTATATTTTCCAAGGGTATTTTAAACTGCAGTTGATAGCCAGTGTGGCAGACAGATTTGCACTAACTCAGCAAGCTAGCATGCTAAAAATAGCAGAGTAGATCCAAACCCTCTATGTCCAAGCTCAGGTGGCTAGGTTGAGTCTCTGCCTGCCCAGCACCTATGTCCACAAAGTTATTTTTAGCCAACTAACTTGAGCTGAGATAGCATCTATCTGTCTACCTGGGCTGGGAAGCACATGCCCATTTGCCGTGTAGACCAGTGTTCCCTGTAAGATGTGTGCTTGTGCAGCCACTCAGAAGAGATTCAAATGCCACCCAGCTCATTAGCAGAGTGCCCGCAGATGGGGGGTTTGTTTTGTACTGGTGGTGCACATTTCTCACTGCACATGAAAATTATTCTGCACGTGGGTAGAAAAGATTAGAGAGAACATTGGTGTTGACATAATAACCCAGTTGTAACTTTAGCATCTGGTCCTTAGTAGCTATTTTTTTAGTGGCCCAACAATCCTTAAACGCCAGTTTTGAGTTGCTTTGGAGGTCATTCTTTTTGCTGGCATTCCTTCCAAAGGATCATATACAGTAAGTTGATTCCTTAGCGGCAAGCTTCCAATAGTGGGAATTAAGGTTTCACTGGGGTTGAAATTCACTCCCATGCTGAGGCGCAGTGCAAGGATTACACACCATTTAAAACTGGATCAAGTGTCGCATTAGCTTCATGTTGGCCCTATGCAGAGGTCTGAATTTCACACTCTATAAGGATCTTAAAAAATAACAATGATCCTGCAGCACCTTAGAGACTAACCAAACATATACATAGATAATATCATGAGCTTTTGTGGGCACAAGCCACTTCTTTAGATGATAAATATGGAGTAAGAGGTACAGAGGTTGAACTACAAAGCAGAAAAAGAGGGGAGAGGAGGAGAGAGAAAAACTGTCAATTAAAGTATCTGTGCTAAACAAGGCTAATAGAGTGGGCTGTAAGTGCCAAATACTTAGCTTTTGATGTCATTTGGGTGTTGACTATAATGGCCCACCCACATGTCTTTTTTCAAGCCATGAGAGATAGTATTAAATTTGCACTTGAAGCCAGTTCCAAAGACTCTCGCTCTAATTGATTCCTGAAATTACTTTGTAAGGCTATGTCTACACTGCGCCCATTTTGTGCAAGAAATATGCAAATGAGGCGAAGTGTGGAATATCACCGAGCCTCATTTGCATAATTAATGAGGCTCCGTTTTTGCACAAAAGGCTTTTGAGCAAAAACCCCCTCTTGCCCAAGAGCCATTCCTCCACATTTTTTTCAGGAAGAACAGCTCTTGCGCAACAGGGGGTTTTGTGCAAAAGCTTCTTGCACAAAAACGGCACCTCATTAATTATGCAAATGAGGCGTGGCAATATTCCACACTTCGTCTCATTTGCATATTTCTTGCACAAAATGGGCGCAGTGTAGACATAGCCTTAGGGTACGTCTACACTAGCCCCCTAGTTCGAACTAGGGAGGCTAATGAGGGCGACCGAAGTGGCTAATGAAGCACGGGATTTAAATATCCCGCGCTTGATTAGCATAATCCCATCCGGTCGCCGTTTTGGAAACTGACTAGCCCGAAGTAACTACCCGTGTCTATATGCGGCAGAGAAGCGGGATTCCAAGATAAACCCCTTAGTTCGAATTAACTGTTAAACCTCATTCCACGAGGAGTAATAGCTAATTCGAACTAAGGGGTATAGATGCGGGCAGTTACTTCAGGCTAGTCAGTTTCCAAAATGGCGACCGGCCGGGATTATGCTAATCAAGCGTGGGATATTTAAATCCCGTGCTCCATTAGCAACTTCGGTCGCCCTCATTAGCCTCCTTAGTTCGAACTAGGGGGCTAGTATAGACATACCCTTAAAGAATAACCAGCATTAAATCCATTAATGGATGTTAAAATGATCCCCAATGGGTTTCTGCATGTTACCATTTTGAATAGCTGATTTGTGTCCATTAATCCTTTGTCGTAATAGAGACTCTCCAGGGTAGCCAATGTACATGGCAGAGGGGCATTGCTGGCACTTGATGGCATATAGCACATTAGTGGAGGTGAAGTTGTATGAGCCTCTGAAGCCTATCAGGATCTGTTTGCGTAGGGGCAGGTGAAGTCCTCTTTTAAGATTTCTATTTGCTCCTTTAGGTTCAGGCAAAAAGCAGCCAGTTCAAGAGCTGTTCACTGCTGGAGGCGCAGGTGTTCCCTGGAAGGCGTTTCTGAACATTTCATCCTTCCTAAGATCGGACTGTTCTGCTTTAATGGCATCTGAGGGGCTGGCCAGGCACAGTTGGATGGTAGATCTCTAATTAAGAGGCAACCTGCATAGTTCCTGTCATGCTCTCTGGAGTGACTCACAACTGGGAGTGCCAATCTCAGCTGCATCTCTATCACTATTCTACATGCAAGGCACTACATTTAGCCGTTTGGAATGGAAATCCATCAACCATATGAAAAAACTTGCACAGATCCAGACAGACATCATCTTTCTAGCCAAGTGCAAAAGGATGGACATCATACCCAAAGGACTGAAAGGGAACAACCCATTAAGATCAACATACTGTACTGACTACAGTGAGAAACTCTGCTTCACACTATCCAAAAAATTAAGGAACCACCTGATTACCATCTTATACAAGAAACAGAAAACCATCAAGAGTGACATCTCTAACCTAGAGAATCTCATCTGAAGACAAACCTCCACACTGACTAACACTTTACAAGACTTTTGTTCCACCAGACAAGAAATCTACTATACACACTTCTATTCCCTACTAAAAAGAAAAGACAACAAACTTTCTAAACTGTTCCACAGCACAGGCTACAACAGCAACTACCTCAACCTACCGGATAATATTGTTAACCTCTCTACCTACAAACTCAACCCAGCAGAAGAGTCTGTCTTATCCCAGGGGCTTTCTTTCTGCCCAACCTCCCCCACTAACTGGATTCAATTTTGTGGTGACCTTGAGGCTTTCTTTCGCCACCTCCACCTACGAGAATATTTCCAAACTACTACTGAACATCAGTCTGACCAACCAGATCTCCCCTATCAACACCAAAAGAAAAACAATTCTATATGGACTCCCCCTGATGGTCGGAATTACAATCTAGATTTCTATATACAATGCTTCCACAACAATGCACAGACTGACGTTATTCACAAACAACAAGCGACATCCAATCTCAGCCGCGCTGAACACTATGCCATCCAGAGTCTCAAAAACAACCCGGACATTATAATCAAGCCAGCTGACAAATGGGGTGCTGTGGTCATTATGAATAAATCCGACTATGACCAGGAGGCAACTAGACAACTCTCCAACACCACATTTTACAAACCTCTCTCCTCTGATCCTACTTCAGAATACCAAAAGAAACTATGCTGTCTCCTTAAAACACTCCCCACCTCTACTCAGGACCAAATCCACACAGACACACCTTCTGAACCCCGACCAGGATTGTTCTATCTGCTTCCCAAAATCCATAAACCTGGACACCCCGGACGCCCCATCATCTCAGGTATCGGCACGCTCACTACTGGATTATCCAGCTATGTAGACTCTCTTCTCAAACCCTACGCAACCAACACTCGCAGCTATCTCCGAAATACTACTGACTTCCTGAGAAAACTACAAAACATCGATAACCTCCCTGATAACGCCATCCTTGCTACCATGGATGTAGAAGCTCTCTACACCAACATCCCACATGAAGACGGATTACAAGCAATTAGAAACACTATCCCAGAGGATACCACTGCCAATCTGGTAGCAGACCTGTGTAACTTTGTTCTCATCCACAATTATTTCCAATTTGGTGACAACTTATACCTCCAGATCAGCGGCACAGCCATGGGTACCTGCATGGCCCCACAGTACACTAACATCTTTATGGCTGACTTAGAACAACGTTTCCTCAGATCCTGTCCCCTTTTACCCCTTCTCTACTTATGCTACATCGATGACATCTTTATGATCTGGACCCATGGCCAAGAAACACTGGATACATTCCACAGAGACTTTAACAACCTACATCCCACCATCAATCTCAGCCTGGACCATTCTACACGAGAGATCCATTTCCTGGACACCACAGTACAAATCACCAATGGTAAATTAGACACCACTCTCTACAGAAAACCCACTGACTCCTACAGTTACCTACATGCCTCCAGCTCCTATCCAGGATACACCATACGATCCATCGTCTATAGCCAAGCCCTTAGATACAATCGCATCTGCTCTAATCCCACTGACAGAGACCAGAAACTTCAGGATCTCTACCAAGCATTTTTAAACCTCAATTACCCACCCAGAGAAATAAAAAAAACAAATTGAAAGAGCCAGACGAATACCCAGAAACCATCTACTTCAAGACAGACCCAGGAAAACCAACAATAGAACACCCCTTGTCATCACCTATAGCCCCCAACTTAAACCCGTCCAACGCATTATCAATAAACTACAACCTATACTGGAACAGGATACTACTCTCCGAGAGGCTCTGGGAGACAAACCCATAGTCTCCTGTAGACAACCACCTAACCTCAGGATGATTCTTACCAACAGCCACAGGTCATATCACACTAATACCAACCCTGGAACTTTCCTTTGCAACAAACCCCGGTGCCAGCTTTCTCCACATATTTACTCTGCTGACACCATTGTTGGACCTAACCATGCCAGTTACAAGATCAGGAACACATATTCCTGTTCATCCAGAAATATAATTTATGCCATCATGTGCCTAAAGTGTCCGTCTGCTATGTACATTGGACAAACGTCTCAGACACTTCGCCAAAGAATCAATGCACACAAAACAGACATAAGACACTCTCTCAGAGAGAAAGCTGTTGCTTGCCATTTCAGCCAGACTGATCATTCCCTCAATGACCTTAAAACATGCACATTGCTTCAAAGAGACTTTAACTCCAGACTTCAACAAGAAGCTTCAGAATTGTCATTCATGCTTAAATTTGACACTTTATATATGGGTTTAAACAAAGACTCTAATTATCTCACCCATTACAAAGATAGCTTCCCCAATTATCACCCCTAATGTCATTACCTCACAGAAACTTCCCCTATTATCACCCCTATGTCATTACCTCACAGAAACTTCCCCTATTATCACCCCTATGTCATTACCTCACAGAAACTAACCTTCCCCCCTCACCCCCACTCTGTTCTAAAATTTGATTTGTCAATTTCACATGCGTTCATTTTTTTGATTGTATCACTTTGGTCTATATGGTTGTGCCGATTTTCTTCCACAAATTGATCTGAGGAAGTGGGTCTGGCCCACGAAAGCTCATCACCTATAAACCATCTTGTTAGTCTTTAAAGTGCTGCATAGTCCTGTCTTTTGTTTCAGTCTCAGGTTAGACCATCAGAAAATAGGGCAGATGCCCCAAATGGCTGGTAGATTCAGTCATTAAATTTTACCAAGCCAGTAACAAATGTGCACCCCTGAATCAGTCTGGGAGTCTTACAATGGAATCAGAACATCTTCAGAGGTGCCCCATCCGTGGGATGGTTTGGGGCAGCCTCCCCAGGTCCCACACTTTGGCCACCCCAACCATCCTACAGACAGGATGGCCCCCCATATTGATGGGAGCCTGCGGGGCCCAGAGCAACCCAAGGGATTTCCTGGGGGCAGGAGGGGTTGGAATGGGGAGGCAGCAGAGGTCAGCCCCTCCCACTCCCTACACTCACCTGCATCCATATTTATAGTTTTTCTGCATGGAACGCAAGCTGTCCTCTGCTTTTACCCATGTTTTTAATTAATTCATTTATTCAAGCATAGCCCCCTGGAAACATTAGGCACTGTAAACACCCAACACTGGAATTTAATTTTGTGCTTGCTAGCTCGGTAAAAGCTTTGACGAATGTGCTGTACAGGGAATAATCATGCTGTCAGTGCCAAAACAAAGCTACCTCATTGCATCACTGATCAGAATGAGAAGCGCTGAATCTTCTGTCTGAAGCCAGATCCATGACTGTAAAATTTTATAACTCTGAGAAGACTGGATGTGCTTGTGCCATGGTTCCGGCTGGTGACGGGAATGCATTTACAGGAGGGAATCCAGTGGGGAAACTTCCCACAGATGTGAAAACAGCCACATGATAGCCAGTCTTGGTTGTTTGCCCGAAGAGAGTGTAACTCGAACCTTATTTAATCACTGCTTTCAGAAACCCGAAGGACTTGTTCTACGAAGAAAATCTTTCATGGAAAATCATCACAAACAGGTATGTATCTGAGACCAGAAAATCCTTCTGAGATGATGGGGTGGGTGTGCATGTATCATTTTGGTCTGGACGTAACATACAGGTTAATTTACCAGGAAAAAAAGTAAACCACAACAGGAACCACTTGAAGTAAAGCTAACCTGAGCAACTATGAAAGAGTTAAAAAATGTTAACAATGAAAGCTCATGATTCTATATAGTCTGGAAAAACAACAAATAGTCTGGTAGCACTTTATAGACTATCAAAACGTGTAGATGGTATCGTGAGCTTTCGTGGGCACAGCCCACTTCTTCAGATGACCAGAGTGTTGGATGTCTAGGACCAAAATAAATAGGGGAGATGGGAGGTGGGTGGAAGAAGGGAAAATTGGGAGGGAGGGACAAGAAAAGGCAGTCTGGTTAGTCTCTAAGGTCCCATAGGACCACTCGTTATGAAAGAGGTGTTAGCTATTTTTCTGTCCCTTTCGAAGCTGGTGTTAGAATATTGCATCAACTACAACTTCCCCCAGATTGTTTTCACTTTCTTTGGTATTGAGTTTTGCTGTCCCTTTGGTCCTAACAGTATGAACAAGATGGGGAATTTTTTCACACAGAATGGGCCAGTTTCTGAACTCTGCTCACTCCAGTGCAAATCAGAAGGAACTCCCCTCAAGGAGGATATTCCAGATTCAGAGTAAGGATATGTCTACACAGCACCCATACTTTGAAATAAGCTATGCAATTTGCACTATGAAAATTGCATGCCTTATTTCGATGTTATTTCAAATAGCTTATTTCAAAATATCCCTTAACCCTCTTGTAATGAGGTTTACAAGGAAGTCGGAATAGCGAGCCTGTTATATTCTGATATAACGGGCTTGCTCTTAAGACACAGAATAGCTATTTCGAGATAGCTCTGCTTGTGGACGTAACCTAACCGAGCTGGGAATCTGGCCCGATGATCTGATTGTGTTACTATGTAATATTTCAAGGGGAAAAGGGCAGGGAGTTATTGCATAATATTGTGAGCGGGATATAAACATTTACTGCGAAAGCCATAAGCTAAAGTCTTCACCGCACATATAACAACATGTGTTTTTTCACAGTACGTTCACTCAGCTAGTCAGACACACAATCGTTTTATTTCCATCCTAATGCAAGAGCCAGCTCCCTCCCTGGGGCAGCCTGTGCTGGCTAACCAACAGCTCCTAGGGTGGGTTGGGCTCAAGCCCACCACCCTGTGCTCTCTAGGCAAATGTCCTATCCCCTAGTCTACTCAAGAACCCATCCCACCTTCAGGGCATCCCTTATCTTGCCTTCGTGATATGGGAGGCAGCTTGATCCCTGGGGCAGCATGTGTTGGCTGTCCAGGAGCTGCCTGAGTGGGTGGAGTGGGGGCCGGGGACTCTAGTCAGGGGCAGCCCATCCATATAGGCGAACTAGATGGTCACCTAGGGCGCCAAGTTAAATGGGGCACCAAATGGTGGCACAATATTATTGAGGGGTTTGGAGGTGGGGGCGCCGATTGCATGGTTTGCCTAGGGTACCAGTTGCTGGCAGCTAGTCTAGGGCTGCCTCTGACTCTAGTCAACCACCCCCTGTGCTCCAGATGCTGATGCCCTCCCCTAGGCCACTCCAGAGCTCACTCCACCTCCCGAGGGACACTTATCCTGTGCTGGATGTCTGGTTCCCCTCGAGATGCTCCGGCGAGGGGCACAGTAGAAATATGTCTGCCTGCCAGCGTGCCTTAACTTTCTAAGTGAAATTTTCCACACAAAATTGCCATTGAGACACCTGAGCAGAGGCTGCCTGGGCTTTATTTGCAATGTATTAAACTCACACATGTGAGGGAGTGGGTGACTGAGATATAGGAGACTTCCATCTTCAGGTTACTGGTTCTAACCCTGCCCCAGATTAGCCATTGAATTTGGTGGGGTGTCAATCTAATTGACAAGTGGACACCTCAGAAAAGTTACCACCGCAAGCACAATGAACTTCCTCCCACACGGCAGGGAGGACAAAGCGGCATGGGCCATGATGACTGAATTCTTTTCCCTGGGGCGACCCTCTTGCTCTCGGAGAAGGTGGAGATGCCTTTGTGACAGGACTGGTCACAGAGATCCCCTTGAGCAGGGCCGGACTGAGGCATGGGTGAGCTGGGCAGCTGCCCAGGGCGCTAACCGATGGGGGGCGCCTGATGGCAGCTGACCCGCAGCGCCGGTCCCCCCCCCCATCCCCACGGCGCCGGCCAGCAGCGCCCTTCCCCCCACGGCTGTGGGGCCCTGCACGGCCCAGCGCACACGCCAGCTGGGCTGGGCTGGGCAGCGCATGCGCCGTGCACCCCAGGGGGATGGGCCCCGGGCTGCACGCCAGCAGCTGTGGCCGGCTACGCATACGCCGTGCACCCCGGGGGCGGGCCCGCGCATGCACCGTGCGCCCAGAGGCGGCGCTAGGGCTCAGGCCGGCCCTGCCCTTGAGACTGTCACTTGATGTGCTGAAATACCACTGAGCTCTGGGGTGCCAGACCCGCCGTCCCGCTCAGCCAGACCCTTTGGTCTCCTCCAACAATGGCTCAGAGTTAAAGTCACTGCCCTCAGCAGAGTAACACAGACACTGAGCTCAGCTCACCTCTGGGAAGGCTCAGTCAAAGGGACTTGACACAGCACCCAGGTGCACAGACCCAGATTAAACCATCTTACTCTCTATACAATTTATTCAGAGCACGCTCATAAAATATTCTCCTTCTTTAACAATGAAAGCGCGATATTCACAGCTGTAGCTCCCTGCCCATGGTAACAATTATTTACACTGGGTTTATTAATAAACAAGTGATTTTATTAAGTATAAAAATAGGATTTAAATGGTCATCAGAGATAGCGAGGGGAACAATGCAGGTTACTGAACAAAAGAAAGGAAAACATGCAAGCTAAACGTAATACACTCAGAGAATTTGTTATAAATCATAATTTCTCAGCCTAGTTCTTATTATAAATAAAGTCTTTGTCAGGCCAGAGATGTCCTTCCTGACCTGGGTCCAGCAGTTCTTCTCCACCCCTTCTCGTCACAGTCCTTTGTTTCCAGAAACAAAAAACAGGACTATGTAGCACTTTAAAGACTAACAAGATGGTTTATTAGGTGATGAGCTTTCGTAGGAGTCTTTAAAGTGCTACATAGTCCTGTTTTTTGTTTCAGCTACACCAGACTAACACGGCTACATTTCTATCACTTTGTTTCCAGGTGTTTTTCCAGAGCAGGGAGTCAGTCTGTAAAGCCAGCTGAAGGCAATCCATTGTTTACTTCCCTTGCCTTGTATAGAATTTCCCTAGGGCGGAGAGCCTTTGTCAATTACCCCACATCTCTGTGGAAAATTACAAAACTCAAGATGGATTCCAGCATCCGGTGACATGGTCACATGTCCTTGTGGGGACTGTGAGCCTCTCCTACTGTCTGGTTCATAGGAAAACCAAACCCATTTACAGATCGTAGTCCTTATCCACAAGCCCTCAGGTTTCTGAAATACCCCTAATGGCCCTCACTTAGCATGCCTAGATTAGTCAAAATGGGTTTATACTTCATATTTCTATTTTCAAATACAGGAAAGGTACATGCACACAAATAGAATATGCAGACTCAGCAGATTACAGCTTTTTAAATGATACCTTACAAGAAGTATTTTGCATAAAGCATTGTCCAGTTATGCATATTCATAAGCATCTTTTCATAAAGCATAGGGAAAGCCTAGGCAGGACATAGTGTGTAGAGGCCAGTGCTGCATATGACCTGTGGCGGTGCACACTGCTTGCATGGAACCGAGTAATTTCTGATGACTGAGCTGAGGGGAGACCGTGCGTGGCTGAAGCCTGTAGAAGTGAAATCCCAGCATCAGTGAAGTCAATGAGACTGTGATGGGATGGAGCAGGCCCAAAGGACACTTCAGGGCTCTGCCACACTCACTCCAGTAAAGAAGCAGCAAGGAGGTCCTCCAAAGCTGGCTAGAGTGGCTGCAATGGAAGCAGCCAATCAGGGCTCAGGAGGGCCCTATAAAAGGAACTGCAGACCAGCACACTGGTTAGTTTTTGCATGGAACTTGAGAATTGAACATGGCATGTGTGGCTGGGGAAAAGACTAGTACATCTTTGAATAGGTCAGTGTGGGCAGGCTAAGCCTGGGGGGCTGTGCCCAGAACATGGCCAGACCACATGAGGGTAGTGTGATGGGGCTCTGCTTGTCTGGTTGCAAATTGATCCTGGGGAGGGCTGCTGGAAACCCCCCTGGCTGGGTGGGGGAAGAAGGCAATGCCTCAGGGAAGAAGCCTAAGAGCTACAGCCCCATTTCAGGGCCATGGTAAGAATTCGGGATTGTATACTCTGAGGGGGGACAGTGTATGGCTCAGCTGGGGAGGGCTAAACTGCCAAAGTTTGGCTAAGAAAGCCAGTGGCTGGGGAATGGGGTACTTGGAAGAAGTAGGTGCCACCCTGATGTAATACCAAAAAAGAAGAGCGGGCTCACACCTAACTAAGAGAAAGGGGGCATCCAGGAGAGGTGGGTGCCCTCCCATGAAATAACTCTGCTTGCAGGCACTATTAGCCAGAGAAAAGGGGGCACACACAAGAGGTAGGTGCAGACCCTGTAACGCTGACCTTTGCCTCTGATTTCAGGGGCTCAGGCACTTAGTTTACGCAACAGTGAGCTGTGAGAATGCCCACAGCCTAACTCTCATAGCAGTGGGAGTCTGGCAATGGTCCTGTGAAAACACCACACAGACGCATCGGTTTGAAAGGCCTCCTCCTCATCTCTTATCCATCAGAGCCCCTGGGAGTTGAAGGTGCTGAGGACTGGACTTTACACCAGCGTTGGAGAGCCTTCCTGTTTCACTGCTCTGGCCGTTTGGCCTCTGTCTTTCATGCCACCTGGCTCCCAGCTAATTGAGCCTCCCACCCCTTCCTGCTGGCTACCAGCTCCTAGAACCCCACAGGGTCTGTGAAGCATCCAGGCTTGGGCTGGTCTGCACTCCACTATTGCCTTGCAGCCACTTTCTCGTTTACTCTAGAGCCACGGTGTCCAACCAGTTCTGAAGCAGAAGCCACTATAGTGGCTACTGTTATAGTGAACTAGCTGC
Source organism: Pelochelys cantorii (assembly GCA_032595735.1). NCBI lineage: Eukaryota > Metazoa > Chordata > Testudines > Trionychidae > Pelochelys > Pelochelys cantorii. Next base: position 11,576,672 of record CM064347.1, read on the forward strand.
ATTCATCCAGCCAAATAGCCATGTGTGGCTCGTGGCTGGCGTGCTGGACACCACGGCTGTAGGGTGACCTTTTTGGGGGAGGGGAGTCACCTCTTTCATTACCAGCCTTTGTCAAATGGGAAGTCCTTAGAGCTGGTCCTAAGGCTTTGGAGTGTTGGTGTCCTTCGCAGCACATGTGTTCAAGGTTTCTTTGCCATCAAGAGAGCCAACTTACTTACAAAAAAAAAAAAGAAAGAAATCCGGGTTTCTCACACCACAGGACTGCGGGAGCTGAGGCTTTAAGAAAAATGCGAGACTCGTTCTAAAATCGCATGAGTTGGCCACGCTGCCCTTGACTTCATAGAATCATAGAATACGAGGACTGGAAGGGACCTCGAGAGGTCATCAAGTCCAGTCCCCTGCCCTCATGGCAGGGCCAAGTACTGTCTAGACCATCACTGATAGACATTTATCTAACCTACTCTTAAATATCTCCAGAGATGGGGATTCCACAACCTCCCTTGGCAATTTATTCCAGTGTTTGATTACCCTGACAGTTAGGAACTTTTTCCTAATGTCCAACCTAAACCTCCCTTGCTGCAGTTTAAGCCCATTGCTGCTTCTTCTATCCTCAGAGGCCAAGATGAACAAGTTTCTCCTTCCTCCTTATGACACCCTTTTAGATACCTGAAAACGGCTATCATGTCCCCCCTCAGTCTTCTCTTTTCTAAACGAAACAAACCCAATTCTTTCAGACTTCCTTCATAGGTCACGTTCTTTAGACCTTTAATCATTCTTGTTGCTCTTCTCTGGACCCTCTCCAATTTCTCCACATCTTTCTTGAAATGTGGTGCCCAGAACTGGGCACAATACTCCAACTGAGGCCTAACCAGCACGGAGTAGAGCAAAAGAATGACTTCTCGTGTCTTGCTCACAACACACCTGTTAATGCATCCCAGAATCATGTTTGCTTTTTTTGCAACAGCATCACATTGCTGACTCATATTCAGCTTGTGGTCCACTATAATCTCTAGATCCCTTTCTGCTGTACTCCTTCCTAGACAGTCGCTTCCCATTCTGTATGTGTGAAACTGATTGTTCCTTCCTAAGTGGAGCACTTTGCATTTGTCCTTATTAAACTTCATCCTGTTTACCTCAGACCATTTCTCCAATTTGTCCAGATCATTTTGAATTATGACCCTATCCTCCAGAGCAGTTGCAACCCCTCCCAGCTTGGTATCATCTGCAAACTTAATAAGCGTACTTCCTATGCCAATATCTAAATCGTTGATGAAGATATTGAAGAGAGCCATTCCCAAAACAGACCCCTGTGGAACCCCACTTGTTATACCTTTCCAGCAGGATTGTGAACCATTAATAACTACTCTCTGAGTACAGTTATCCAGACAGTTATGCACCCACCTTATAGTAGCCCCATCTAAGTTGTATTTGCCTAGTTTATTGATAAGAATATCATGCAACACTGTATCAAACACCTTACTAAAGTCTAGGTATACCATGACCACCGCTTCTCCCTTATCCACAAGACTCGTTATCCTATCAAAGAAAGCTATCAGATTGGTTTGACAGGATTTGTTCTTTACAAATACATGCTGGCTGTTCCCTATCACCTTGCCACCTTCCAAGTGTTTACAGATGATTTCCTTAATTACTTGCTCCATTATCTTCCCTGGCACAGAAGTTAAACTAACTGGTCTGTAGTTTCCTGGGTTGTTCTTATTTCCCTTTTTATAAATGGGCACTATATTTGCCCTTTTCCAGTCTTCTGGAATCTCTCCTGTCTCGAACTGGCCTCTTGCACAATGCTCTGTGGTTGCAGGGTTGGGCCTGGTTATTATTATGGGCTGGCCTGAGCGAGGGCCAGCAAGCAAACTGCACTACCCCAGAAAGAGCTTCAGAGCCACCTGGGATGTACAAATTGCCTGCTGTTTGCCCCGGCGCTGCAAAATCTCCAGCTCCCAACTCTGTGAATCAGCCTGGGGAGGTATGGTTTTGTTCTGCCTCTGCATGCATAGCTGCCTTGTTTTGGGGGGAGGCAGGGTACCCAGTCTTTGCTTCCCCTTGCACTCCCCATCAGCCTACCCGTAGCTATAATCTAAGCAGCTCGAACCCAGCCCATGCTCCCTCCCTGGCTGCAGAAGAGCCAGCCCAAACCCCAGTCCTGTAACAAGCTAGAAAAATGTGTATTCAAACGTGGTAGCCCCAGCATTTTGCCTATGTTCTGACTGCCTGCTGCGTGTCTCCACCACCCCATCTCAACCCCTACCATGCAGTAGCTCAATGGGACTACGGGGGAAATATTTACACTCGTAGCCCCTGGATAAATATAACGTGTCATTCTCCAGGGCAGACAGGCTGTCCTCACTTCCCAGCAAGGCATTAAAGCATGGAGCAGGCTGCAAAGTGTTGCTCTTGAGACAAGCCTGCTTGTGCTGTGATTAATCCTGGTTTGAGTGTTTATTCTTGGCCTGTGGTTGTTATTCTCCCATTAGCTCAGTGGTTTGTGCATTGGCTTGTTAAACCTAGGGTTGTGAGGTCAATCCCTGAGCAGGCTGTTTAAGGATCTAGAACAAAATCTGAAACTGCCTTGACTACAATGTAGCAGCAGCACTTAGTGCTCTGTGGCCAAGAGAGGCAGGTCAGAGTTGAACTGTAAGAAGGGAAGGGCTGATAAAAAATCTTTTTTTGTTGTTGCTCCTACTGGGGGACCAGCAGAGCACTCAGGTAAGAGTCTGGAATTGCCAAACAGGAGCCTATTAGGATTTTAAACAGCTTGTTTTTCTTTATTGGGAATTGGGGCCATTTCTGAGCAAGAGTTCACCCCGGCCCCTGCGGATGCAGCTAACAGGGAGCAGCTAACAGGGAGTTTGGAGAGGGAGTTCTCCAGGTAAAGGAGGAGTAAATACGGGACCCTTGTGGTAAGTGGCTGTCTGTAGTGTGTGTTGTGTGGGGGGGGGGAGGGTTACTTTCTGTGTGCTGAGCTTGTGTTTGTCTGTTTGGTTTGTTTGTTTGGAAGGAGCTTCTAAAGGTTTGAAATCTAGAAGCCTCTGTTAATTGGCTGAGCCTCATCGGGGGGAGGGGGGCTACCAGGGCTTTATAAGCTGTGAGTCGGTGCCCAGGGAGCTTGTGACCAGGAGCAGCTAACAGGGAGTTTGGAGGGGGAGGTGAGAGGCTGCTAGTGACTTCTGACCTTCTTTAAACATAACTTTTATAATAATCTATATTCCAGACATTTAATAATAAGCCCAGTTTATACTTAAACTTATTCATAAGTGTATTGGAAAAATGGAGACAGAAGCTCAGCAGCAGAGTGGGGGCTATCCTGTTTATTGTGTCGAGTGTAACATGTATGATTACCTGCCCTGTGGGCGGGTGGCGTATGTGTGCACCCGTTGCAAGGAGCTCCTGACTCTCTGAGACCGAGTTCGGGCTTTGGAGGCCAGGGTGGCTGAACTGGAGGAGCTGAGGGAGTTAGACAGCTGTGCTGATGAGACTTTCCGGGACACTGTAGTACTGTCCCACCTCCAGTCTGAGAGCCCCAGTGCTCTTAAAGAGGATGAAAGTCTCAAAGGAACAGAGCATTCAATGGGAACAGAGGGAAACCATCCTGTAGTTAGGACCCTCCTTCTAGAGAATGTTGCGGTATCCTCTCGCACTGAGGATGCCTCTGAGGGGGAGGGAATGCCAGTGGTTAGGAAGAGGCAGGTGTTAGTAGTGGGTGATTCGATCATTAGAAACATAGATAGTTGGGTTTGTGATGACCAGGAGAACCGTATGGTCACTTGCCTGCCTGGTGCGAAGGTTGCGGATCTCTCGAGGCATCTGGATAGACTTATGTGTCGTGCTGGGGAGGAGCTGGTGGTCGTGGTACATGTAGGTACCAATGACGTAGGGAAGGGTAGGAGAGATGTCCTGGAGGCCAAATTTAGGCTGCTGGGAAAGAGACTGAAATCCAGGACCTCTGTGGTGGCATTCTTGGAAATGCTTCTAGTTCCACGCGCAGGGCCAGGTAGGCAGGCAGAGCTTCAGAGTCTCAATGCATGGATGAGACAATGGTGTAGGGAAGAGGGGTTTAGATTTATTAGGAACTGGGGACACTTTTGGGAGAGGGGGAGCCTATATAGGAAGGATGGGCTCCACCTAAACCAGGGTGGAACCAGACTGCTGGCACTAAACATTAAAAAGGCCGTAGAGCAGTTTTTAAACTAAGAGATGGGGGAAAGCCGATTGGTGTGGAGATGCATGTAAATCGGATGGAGGCTTCTCTTAGAGGAGAATCCATGATAGAGATTCTCTAAGCTGTAGTCAGAAAGAGAGGAGGGGAGAGGACAAACCATGGGCTAGAGCAGACAAACAACTGCATACAAAGGAATCCAGTGCATCAGGGAAGGGCAGACCAATAAGCAGTGGCAAATTTTTAAAGTGCTTCTACACAAATGCTAGGAGTCTGACTAATAAGATGGGTGAACTAGAGTACCTCGTATTAGAGGAGGAGATTGACATAATAGGCATCACTGAAACCTGGTGGAATGAGGAAAATCTGTGGGACACAATCATACCGGGATATAAAATATGTCGGAAGGATAGAGCAGGCTGTGTGGGTGGCGGAGTTCCACTCCATGTGAAAGACAATGTAGAATCAAATGAAATAAAAATATTAAATGAATCAATATGTTCAATAGAATCGCTATGGATAGTAATTCCATGCTCCAATAATAAGAAATTAGCAGTAGGGATATATTATCGACCACCTGACCAGGACAGTGATACTGACATTGAAATGCTGAGGGAGATTAGAGAGGCTACCAAAATAAAGAACTCTATAATAATGGGGGATTTTAATTATCCCCATATTGACTGGGTACATGTCACCTCAGGAAGAGAAGCAGAGATAAAATTTCTCAATGGCTTAAATGACCGCTTCTTGGAGAAGCTGGAACAGGAACCCACAAGGGGAGAGGCAATTCTCGATTTAGTCCTGAGCGGAACGCAGGATCAGGTCCAGGAGATAACCGTTACAGGACCGCTTGGGAATAGTGACCATAATATAATAACATTTAAGATTCCTGTGGTGGGAAGAACACTTCAGCAGTCCAGAACTCTGGCATTTAATTTCAAAAAGGGGAATTACACAAAGATGAGGAGGTTAGTTAAACAGAAATTAAAAGGCACAGTGACTAGAGCCAAATCCCTGCAAGCTGCATGGAAACTTTTTAAAGACACCATCATAGAGGCCCAACTTAAATGTATACCCCAAAATAAAAAACATAGCAAGAGACCTAAAAAAGAGTCATCGTGGCTTAACCACCATGTAAAAGAAGCAGTGAGGGACAAAAAGGCATCTTTCAAGAAGTGGAAGTCCAATCCTAGTGAGATAAATAGAAAGGAACATAAACACTGTCAAATCAAGTGTAAAAATGTAATAAGAAAAGCAAAAAAAGATTTTGAGGAACAGCTAGCCAAAAATTCAAAGAAATAACACAATGTTTTTTAAGTACATCAGAAGCAGGAAGCCTGCTAAAAAAACCTGTGGGTCCCCTAGACGATCGAGATACAAAAGGAGCAATCAAGGACGATAAAGCCATTGCGGAGAAACTAAATGATTTCTTTGCTTCAGTCTTCACGGCTGAGGACGTTAGGGAGATTCCCAAATCTGCACTGTCCTTTGTGGGTGATGAATCTGAGGAACTGTCCCGGATTGAAGTGTCATTAGAGGAGGTTTTGGAACAAATAGAAAAACTTAATGTCAACAAATCTCCGGGACCGGATGGCATTCATCCAAGGGTTCTAGAAGAACTCAAATGGGAAATTGCTGAACTATTATCTGAGGTTTGTAACCTATCCTTTAAATCAGCTTCCGTACCTAATGACTGGAAGGTAGCTAACATGACACCAATATTTAAAAAGGGCTCTAGAGGCGATCCTGGCAATTACAGACCGGTAAGTCGAACGTCAGTACCGGGCAAATTAATCGAAACAATAGTAAAGAATAAAATTGTGAGGCACGTAGAAGAACATAATTTGTTGGGCAAAAGTCAACATGGTTTCTGTAAAGGGAAATCCTGTCTTACTAATCTATTAGAGTTCTTTGAAGGGGTTAACAAACATGCTGACGAGGGATCCAGTAGATATAGTATACTTAGATTTTCAGAAAGCCTTTGACAAGGTCCCTCACCAAAGGCTCTTGTGTAAATTACATGGCCATGGGATAAGTGGGAAGATCCTTTCATGGATTGAGAACTGGTTAAAAGACAGGAAACAAAGGGTTAGAATAAATGGTAAATTTTTCAGAATGGAGAGGGGTAACTAGTGGTGTCCCCCCAAGGGTCAGTCCTGGGACCAATCCTGTTCAACTTATTCATAAATGATCTGGAGAAAGGGGTAAGCAGTGAGGTGGTAAAGTTTACGGATGATACCAAACTGTTTAGGATAGTCAAGACAGAAGCAGACTGTGAGGGACTCCAAGAAGATCTCACCAAACTGAGTGATTGGGCAACAAAATGGCAAATGAAATTTAATGTGGATAAGTGTGAAGTAATGCACATTGGGAAAAATAACCCCAACTATACAGTATGATGGGGGGCTAATTTGGCTATGACAAATCAGGAAAGAGATCTTGGAGTTATCGTGGATAGTTCTCTGAAAACTTCCACACAGTGTGCAGCAGTGGTCAAAAAGGCAAATAGGATGCTCGGAATTATTAAGAAAGGGATAGAAAATAAGACACAGAATATCTTACTGCCCCTGTATAAAACTGTGGTACGCCCACATCTTGAATACTGTGTACAGATGTGGTGGTCTCACCTCAAAGATATTTTGGCCTTGGAAAGGGTTCAGAAAAGGGCAACTAAAACGATTAGGGGTTTGGAACGGGTCCCATATGAGGAGAGGTTAAAGCGACTGGGACTTTTCAGTTTAGAAAAGAGGAGACTGAGGGGGGATATGATAGAGGTATATAAAATCATGAGTGGTGTGGAGAGGGCAAATAAAGAAAAGTTATTTATTAGTTCCCTAAATAGAAGAACAAGAGGACACCAAATGAAGTTAATGGGTAGCAGGTTTAAAACTAATAAGAGAAAGTTCTTCTTCACACAGCGTGTAGTCAACCTGTGGAACTCCTTGCCAGAGGAGGCTGTGAAGGCTAGGACTATAACAGAGTTTAAAGAGAAGCTAGATAATTTCATGGAGGTTAGGTCCATAAAAGGCTATTAGCCAGGGGATAGAAATGGTGTCCCTGGCCTCTGTCTGTCAGAGGCTGGAGAGGGATGGCAGGAGACAAATTGCTTGATCATTGTCTTCGGTCCACCCTCTCTGGGGCACCTGGTGCTGGCCACTGTCAGCAGACAGGCTACTGGGCTAGATGGACCTTGGTCTGACCCAGTACGGCCATTCTTATGTTCTTATGAGTTGTGGAGGCAGCATGGAGATGGGGCCCCGTGAATGTGTGTGGGATGATAAAGGAATGTCGACAGCTTTTTGCTCTGTCTTGTAGGAATGATCTTAGAAATGGGGAAAGACCAAGTAGCCTGGACCAGTGAGGGTGGGGAAGCACTGGGACGGGTTCCCTAGGGAGGTGGTGGAATCTCCATCCCTAGAGGTTTTTAAGTCCCTGGTTGACAAAACCCTGGCTGGGGTGATTTAGTTGGGGTTGGTCCTGCTTTGAGCAGGGGTTTGGACTTGGTGACCTCCTGAGCTCTCTTCCAGCCCTCGGATTCTATGAGTCCATCTAGTGGCTTATCCACACACACACACACACCCCCCCCGGGCCTGGGCAGGATGGCTCCCAGGGTAGCGTGGGCAGGTGATATCAAAGCACTGTCTACAGCTACTGTGTAGTGCCACGGTCAGTCCCCAGCAGCAGCTGCTCTAGGCATAGGCAAGTCTGGGAGCTGTCTGGGGGGGGTTGCTGTAGATTCATTGGCAGGTTGCTAGTGCACACTAGCTGTCTGTGTGCACCCTGCTGATGCACCCTAAGCATTAAAGCACTTTGAGCTGGCCCCTTGTGCCCCTCCCCTGCCCTCAGACACCTTCTCTAGTGTCCTGCCCCATCTACCCACTCTGTCCTATCCCCTCCTCTGTCCCGTGATCTGCTCTCTGCCCTGTTTTCTAGCTGCCATGTCCTCATTTCCCTTCCCCTGTTAGTCCCTCACTGCATCCTGCACCTCATCTGTCCCCTGAGTCCTGGTCTCCCCCTGTTTCTGGCCCCTGGTCCAACCTCATGTCCATACTCTAGTCCCCCTGTATTATGCCCCCATTGTTCCCTTGTGTCTTGCACCCCCCAGCTACTCCCAGCTGCATGTTGGGGACTCCCCACTCTGTGGCTTGATATAGCACCATCTGCATGGCAGGGACTTTTTGAACAGACCCCCAGAGGGGTGTCTTGGGAGCTGGAAGGGGGATGCCAGAGCCCACCTGGGGAGAGGGGGCAGAGGGAACCAAACACTGTGGGTGCCAGCACATGGTGCTCTTTGGTGTATGTTTGTAATGAGGGACTGGCCAGGGCTGCAGGCTCCTGGGGGGGTCCCAGCAGAAGTCCTTCTGGGGAGGCCCTGAAAGGGAAACAACTGGGGTGGGGCGAGGGACCTGCCGGGTTCACTTCCATGTGCCTGAGTTATCCTCTCTGAAATGGGGGGGGGTGTTCCAAAGGACTCGCTCAGGTCCCATCCCCCTTTCTCCCACATCCCAGATGGGAGGCAGGGCTGGTTTACTCACCCACCCAGCCAGGACAAGCCCCCAGATTCCATCCAGTTGGTACGGACCAGACATGGGGGGGTCAGCCCTTTGCACCCCAGCTGAGGTCTAGATCCCAATACCATGGGAGCCTCCCACCCAATAGTATAAACCCAGCACCAATGTTGAGGAGCGATAAATGTCTCTAGTAGAGGGGGCAGCCCACTGAAGTACTGTGTAACACAGACTGATTGTCCAGAGCAGCCTCTGGTCCTCGGCAGTGCCTCCTGTTGCCCCATCTTGGACCTTCCAGCTGATTACGGTTGTGTCAGGGATACAGAGCCCGTGAGCAGCAGTGATCAGGAAGAAATTGCTCCCCTCCACAACTCGTCTATTCCAGTAGAAGTAGGCAGGGCAATGTGGCCACGCCGAGGTTTTCCAGGGGACATGGCTGCAGCGATAGGACTTCAGACTAGCTGGCCCTTCTGTCTGATGCAGTCCAGCTGCTCTGGGATTCCCGGCTTTGACAAGGGGGATTTAGAAGCATGAGATTAAAGGTGCTGCATTTCAGGTGTCTCTTGCTGTGGGCTCCTTCTGCTCCATTTAAGGCCCAGTGCCTGACCTTTGGTCTGTGGCCAATGGAGAGCTGGTGGGACTGGAAATGTGTCTCTTTTGCTCCACTCTAGGAGACATGGCTTGCTGGAAAGTGGTGAGACCTGTCCTCATACTCTGCCTGATCCTCATCCCCATATTTATCTGGTGAGTGTCTACTCTGGCCTTATTCATACTGACTCTTCTCAAGCAAAGCTCCCAGGCAAACACTGGTAGGCATGAGTCACAGACCACTTGGAGGGAGACAAAGACCAGGTATTTTATTGCTTATGATACTCTGTATATATTTCTGGCCCTGTTATAATGGCTGCAATGTGCCCCACCCCAGAGCCCGTAGCCCCAGCCAGATTCCCCCATCCCTCCCCCACGCCCCAGTCCTCTTCTCCAGCCAGGTGAAACAGTGTGCCCTTGTAGCCAAGAAGGCTAATGGCACATTGGGGTGTATTAGAAGGAGCATTTCCAGCAGATCTAGAGAAGTTATTTTCCTTTATTCGGCACTGGTGAGGCCACATCTGGAGTACTGCATAGAGTTCTGCCTCCCAGAACAGTAATCTGTAGCCCAGTGCTGTTTTCAGAAGGGTGAACCACTGTGTTCTGCATCAGTGGGAGAACTGGCTAGAAAAACCTCCTTGCAGCTCTTCAACTCTGTGCAGGATTCTGAGGAAAAACTTGGAAAATCCTGTCAGGTGCTGGAAAACATCTTCCTAATTTTTAAATAGTTTCTCCTATTACTTACAGGACAATAGTCTGGAATGGGCCAGTCCACTACCTGCCATACTACCTTCCATGCCCAGAAATCTTGTAAGTATCCAGTCTGAGACACAGTTGAAATTATGCCTGAAGTCACACAGTGAGTCTTGGCAGAGGTGGGAATAACATAAGTATGGCCATACTGGGTCAGACCAAAGATCCATCTAGCTCAGTATCCTGTCTTCAATGCCAGGTGCCCCAGAGGGAATGAACAGAACAGGTAATCATCAAATGATCCACCCCCTGTCACTCGTTCCCAGCCTCTGACAAACAGAGACTAGGGACACTGTTCTTACCCTTCTTGGTTAATAAGTATCAATGGACCTATCCTCCATGAATGTATATAACTCTTTTGTGAACCCTGTTAAAGTCCTAGTCGTCACAACGTCCCCTGGCAAGGAGTTCCACAAGTTGTGCATTGCATGAAGAAATAATTCCTTTTGTTCGTTTTAAACTTGCTACCTATTAATTTCATTTGGTGACCCCTGATTCTGATATTATGGGAACAAGTAAATAACTTTTCCTTATACACTTTCTTTACATCAGTCATGATTTTATAGACCTCTATCCTATCCTCCCTTAGTCTCCTCTTTTCTAAGCTGAAAAGTCCCAATCTTTTTTTAATTTCTCTTCAGATGGCAGCCATTCCAAACTCCTAATAATTTTCATTGCCTCTTTCTGAACCTTTTTTCATTGCTAAGATATCTTTGTTAAGATGGTGACCACATCTGCACACAATATTTAAGATGTGGGCATACCATGGATTTAGAGAGACAATAAAATATTCTCTCTTATTCTCAATTTCTTTTTTTATTGATTCCTAACATTGTTTGCTTTTTTGACTGGATTTTTTTTTTTTGAGTGGATTTTTTCAGAGAACTATCCACAATGTCCCCAAGATCTCTCTTTTGAGTGGTAATAGCTAATTTAGTCCCCATCATTTTGTATGTATAGTTGGGATGTTTTCCAATGTGCATTACTTTGCATTTATCAAAATTAAAATTCATTTGCCATTTTGTTGCCCAGTCATCTATTTTTTTGAGATCCTTTTGAAGCTCTTCGCACTCTGCTTTAGTCTTAATTATCTTGAGCAATTTAGTATCATCTGCAAATGTTGCCATCTCACTGTTTACCCCTTTCTCTAGATCGATTATGAATAGGTTGACTAGGATTGGTCCCAGTACAGACACCACTAGTTACCTCTCCCCATTCTGAGAACTGACCATTTATTCCTACCCTTTGTTTCCTATCTTCTAACCAGTTACCAATCCATGAGGACCTTCCCTCTTATCCCATGACCATTTTACTTTGCTTAAAAGCCTTTATTGAGGGGTGAGGGACCTTGTCAAAGGCTTTCTGAAAATCTAAGTGCACTACTGTATATCCATTGGATCCCCATTGTCCACATGCCTGTTGACACCCTCAAAGAACTCTAGGACTACGTCTAGACTACATCCCTTTTTCAGAAAAGGGATGTAAATTAGACGTATCGCAATTGCTAATGAAGTGGGGATTTAAATCTCCCCACTTCATTAGCATAAAAATGGCTGCTGCTTTTTTTCCACACGGAGCTTTGCCGGAAAAAAGCGCCAGTCTAGACGCTGATCTTGCGGAAAATAAAGCCTTTTCCAAAAGATCCCTTATCCCTCTATGAAATAAGCATCTCGTGCATGGGCACGAGGACAGCATGCAGAAGCTCCCTGGCTGTTCATGCACCTAGGAGTCACAGGGACCTGGCAGCTGCTTCCTGGGGGCCACAGTAAGCACCGCTGGGACCCCAAACTTCTTCCTACACCTCAAATTCCTCATCCTGGCCCCCACCCTAGAGCCCACTCCCTCAGCCATATCCCTAACACTGCTGCACCCCAACCCTTTGCCTCAGCCTGGTGAAACTGAGTGAGGGTGGGGTGAGAGCAAGTGACAGGGAGGGGGGTTGGAGTAAGCAGGGTGGGGCCTCAGAGAAGGGGAAGAGCCGGGCCTCAGTGAAGGGGTGGGGCAGGAGGGTCCCTGTAATGTTTTAAATCAAAATGGGGTTCCCCAGGTTGCTAAAGTTTGAGAACCGCTGATCTAGACCAGGGGTGAGGGACCTTTTTTGGGTTGGGGGCCACTGACCCACAGAAAACTCAGCTAGGGGCCCTACACAAATGAGAAGCAAAAAAACAAACGAACCAAAACCCTCACTATCATGGTCCCCTACTGAGAAGAAGACACTCCCCACATTCCTCTCGCACACCAGAGCCTTGGGGGGCCGAGGCTAGTAGATTTTGTGTGCTCCAGCCCCGTGGGGGTATGGAGCTGCCAGCATAGGCTCCCCAATGCTGGGGGGGAGGGAGAGCTGAGCCTTGGAGGGCGGATTCGGGGCTGCATCCAGCCCTTGGCCCTGATGTTCCCCACCCCTGATCTAGACATTTCCACTTGCTTCTCAGTATCCCCAGCTTGGAACATCTGCTGCCCATTAAGATACGTACATCTCTGAAAGCCATTTTATACAGGGATCTGTGCCAGCTGAACAAATAGCTCTCTTCCCTTGTTTTTCTTTAAAAGGTGTTGTGCTCCCAGTTGAATAAAGGCTCAGCGAGCAGCATATAACCGCTCTGCAGTCCCCTCACTTGTAATTCCTCATCTCTCTTTCCCTCTCCATGGTGGGTTTGGGTTTTGTGGGGGGTTTTTAACACTCCATAACCATGTTCTCTGGCTCCGTAAAGCAATTTGGGGACACAGAGCGTGTGAAAGAGTCTCTTCGAAATCAAGCCGTGCTGACTGGCCACAGCCAGAGCCGATCTGCTGCATGAGCACAGCAGCGGCCTGTGTTACCTTTAAACACATCTAGTGCAGCTGGCGGCGGAGGGAAATCAAACCGAGTGCCTCTGGGCTTCAGGTGATGAAATCCAAGCAGGCTGTGACCTGTGCAGCAGTGATGCTGGAAAGCACCCTGGGCTGCTTATTAAATAGGGTTGATGCTGGCTGCAGCAATAGGAGAGGCTGACCGCGTGACGATGAAAGCTTGGTAACCCAGGGTGGATGCTGTTAACTGCCATAGCAGCCCTTATCGGAAATACCAGGGCAAGCTCTCTGGTGCAGTGCCTCAGAGGCCTAGAGCCGCAGAGCTCAGACGTTAGCAATTTGAGGAGCCTGGTTTTGATTTAAATTTTTTCATGTTCCCACCCCCCGCGCAACTGGCTTCTAGTTTTTCCCTGCCCCATCCCTGCTCCTTCCCCCACCCCTGCTCTCCTCACCTCTTTTCTGCCCCTTCCCCGAGCACATCCCAGCCCTGCTCCTCCCCCTCCCTCCCAGCCCCCTCTGCCTGCTGTGGAACAGCTGTGCCGTGGCCTGTAGGAGGCACTGGGAGCGAAGCGATAATCAGCCCCGGATATGCCTCACGGACCTTCTGGCGCACCCTTGCAGACTCCCGGGCAGGGTTGGCCTTACCGTGAGGCGAACTAAGGCAGCTGCCTCAGGTGCCAGACTGGGTGGGGGGCAGGGGGCGCCACTAGGACCCAGAGTGTAGAAAATTGTGTCTGCTGCTGGTGCAGCGAGGGGACATGGGGGTGTCATTTGCGCTCCCGCCTCAGGTGCCAAAATGCTGTGGGACGGCCCTGCTCCCAGGGGCCTACAGAGCCCCGGCTGAAAACCCCTGGTTTAGAGGATACAACCCGTGAGGGAGAAGGCTGTAATGTGCCCTCCAGCTCCTTTGTTCTAGGCAGCAGCAGGAGCCAGAATGCCCCTGACTTAAGTTACAGCAGCCTCCCCATGGCTGTCTATGCAGCCTGGAATCCTGCCCTGCAGGCTAATGTGGGCACGCCTGCTCCCTATGACAGGGCCTGCAGTGGGGGAGGGGGTAGCAGAGAGCTGTCTCCATGGGCCCTCCGCTGCTCTTGTGCCAGAGAAATTCTCCTGCAGCTCCACACCAGCCCAAGCAGGGGCTACAGCAGTGGTTGGGCAACCTGCAGCCGGAGGGCCGCGTGCGCCCCTCAGGAGTCTATATGTGGCCCATGTGACGTTGTGTTTACCGCTGCACATGCACAGGGTTGCCAGATTCTGCTGGTTTCCGTGTGACACACACATAAAGCCAGGGCACGTGCAGGCGGATTGCTCACAGCGTAGGCCGTGTGAGCTGTGTGCGCCCTTGGCCTCCAGGCAAAGAGCTGCTACGGTTCACGTTCTAGGCACGCAAGCACCTTCCGCTAAATTATCCTATCCCAGGAGACTGTCTTGGTTGTGGCACTCTTGTGTCCCACTGAGATGAAGGAGGGTCACTCGTGTGGCCACTCTCCATTGCCCGTTGCTGAGCTAGCACCAGCACTGATCAGAATCCAGAGTTCTCTGGGTTTGCTTCCCTTCCCTCCATTAGAAGGTAACGTTTGGCTGGGATGTCTGTGAGCTACCCAGGGCGGCTGGGATCTGTGAGCTCAGCTGGGTGCTTAGTGCCCCTTCAGTTCTCACCAGTAACAAAGAGCTGCCACACAGACATGGTGCGGCTGGTACTGAGGAGAAGCCGGCACTCACCATCCTGTCGCTGTTCAGGCGCTGCAAGGCCCAAAGGAGGACAGATGTCCTCTGGTGAGCAGGTGCGAGCGGAAGGCTGAGCCCTGCTGAGTTGCGCTTCTGCTAGCATTCCGAACGGGCTTCGGGGGAATGCGTGTGACTGCACGTGAGTCGGGCCCATGTCACCTCCCTTTACAGCACAAACTCCGTCTCTCCTCACCTAAAAATTTCTGCGTGAATGGGGAGTGCCCCAGTGGGTCCAGAGCCAGTACAGCCCGCCCCCTATGGGGAGCAAGCTGTGCCATGTCCGATATGCAGCTCCCACTGGCAATCTCTACTAGCATATATCCCATGGACTTATTGTCTGTATGCACTTGCCTTCTCCTGTTTCCCCCAGAGATTCCAGGAGGAACTTGTAAAGGGCTCCCTGAAAGTCTCTCCCACCCCCTATGGGGTTGTGTAGCGAGGTGCCATTTTAAACAAATTATGTCTCTAACTGCTCTTGAAGCATTACCTAGGGAGGTATTGCACACAGCCCGCCGCTGGGGTGGGAGCAACCAGGGCCTGTGCTTTGAGGAGTATTTGGTGCCAGGACCGATCCTGAAACTGACTTGCCTCCTCGTTTCAAGGAGAATTTACAGACCTTTCCCTCTTTCTCATGCAGCTCCATGAAACTACAGTATGCAGAAGCGAAGCCCGTCCAGCTTTTCCCTCAGTAAGCACTCATCTTTTTAATATCATCCCCTTGGAAATCCTTTTCCTCGCCCCCAGGCCTGGTCCTCTCTTATTCAGTGGGTGTTTGTTCTCTTTTCCAGGCTCGTTTATCCTCAGCCAAGATCACTGGAGCAGAAGTAAGTACCCTCCCAGTCCCAGAACAGCCTGATTTTTTTTGTGACCTTCCCCACCCCCCACAGCACCGCTGACCTTCAATTCAGGGTCGCTGGTTGGTGTCTCTCTGGATCGGACCCTTTAAGATGAAGGGTCAGGATGCAATACCCTTAACTGCCATGAACAGCACCTTACTCTATGAGTTGAAGTCAAAGACACTGTGTGCAGAACATGAGTAATGGGTAAGATGCATTATTTCCCAAGGGTTGTGGTGCTGGTGTCTTTGGTCTCATTCTCTGTTAATCTTCCCTCGGTAGCCAGTAAGGAATGACTAGTTAGGTGCTCAGAGGCTATGGTGATGGGCAACAGTATAAAGCCCCAACAGAGGAAGCTTCAATTCCCTTTGGGCACATTGTTAGGATTTGGAAAGAGCCTTGCAATGTGTTTCCATAACGATTGCCTACCGGAGTGAAAAATGCTGTCCCTGACCTTGGCCTGGCTTCAGCGGGGAGCTAAGCATGCGCCGCACCTTTGCCAGGGTAGTTAAATACTGGAATAAATTGCCTAGGGAGGTTGTGGAAACTCCATCACTGGAGATATTTAAGAGCTGGTTGGATAGACATTTATCAGGAATGATCTAGATGGTGCTTAGTCCTGCCATGAGGGCAGGGGACTAGACTTGATGACCTCTCAAGGTTCCTTCCAGTTCTAGTATTCTATACCATGCAGTTTTCTAGGAACATTACTGTCAGGTTACATAAGGGTCTATTGTAACTGCAGTGAAGTCAATGGAGTTTTATTGGTGTAAGTGAGAAGAGAATCCAGCCCATTATGTTGTGTTTTCTAGCAGCTTTTGTTGTGACGTATTTCCCGGGGGGAGCTATTTAGTGGTTGCACATGCTACCCTGGATATAAATTCCATAGGGAATGAGTGGCCCTGAGAGATCCAGTGAAGCCCTTTGAAATGAAAGAAACATTTGATAAAAGGGAAAAACTTACTCCCAGGGTGTCCAGAAATAAGACCTCAGGTATCTGGAAAGAGAAGCTCTTGCTTAAATGAATGTATTTTCTACATGTAGAATCAAATTCTGTTCTTTCTCCCCCATCAGTTCCTGAATGTATTGTACCTGAATGTCATTAGTCTCCCATATGTAAGCAGGGGATTGGTCCCTCTAGTGAGGGGAACATTCCTGGCTTCCACGCTACCCCGGTGAAGTGGGCTAGCAAAAGGACATGAATCCCCACTCCCACTTCCCTTACCCAGAGGCCTCCCTGACCTGGAGAGCTCCCCTTCCACTGCCCTGTGTGGCAGAGTCCTTGTAACCCCAACAAAGCTGGGCGCAGGATTCCTGGGGGGTTTGATCCCTGATCTTGTTGTGGTCACCTAGGGCAGGAGCTGGGTGTCCCCACTCTGGGGTCCTCTCTTCAGACTGGACATTTCCCTGACCCCCCTGATGGTGACGTACAGTTCAAGCAAATATAATTTATTAAACAATTTAGAAAAAATAAGGGGAAAAATGGGAAAAGGGACCAGAAAACCCGTCACTCCGCTCTGTGGACCAGAGACCTCACACACAGTGTGTCAGAGGTGTAAGGACAGTTCACAGTTCCTTGTAGGTCCCAGGCCTCCTTCTCAGGCTTTGGCTGTGCTGAAGGGACGCTGCAGGTCAGACCCTTGCTCTGGGTGGCAGGAACCTTCTCCCCAGTGGACGTCAAGGCCTTTTGGCTGGTGAAATCCCCCCTGAGCTGGGTCTCTACCTAGAGTCCCCCCTGCTCTCCCCGGTTGCTCATCAGCTCCACTCTCTGCTGTGCTGCCTCCAGCTCCTGAGCTGTGTCTCTGGCTCCTCTGGCTCTGTGGCTGCAGCCCCGCTCCCAGCATGGATCAGCGGCTGGGCTATGTCTCTGGCTCTCTCTGACTGGCAGGACTCTCCTCCCCATCTCAGCTCTGGACCCTGCTCTCTCTGTAAATGGGCCCCACTCAGTCGGGCCCAGACAAATCCAGCTCATACAAGGCTGGGATCCCTCCCCCTCCCCCTTCCCTGGCCTCCTCATTCCCTCATTAGTCTACCTGCCCTGTTGTCAGGGCTGTTCCCTATTCTGGGACTTTGAGTGCAGAACGTGGGGCCCACAAGAGATTTTAAAAATACCTTGCTTCCATAGGCTTCTGCTTAAAAACTCCTCAAGGGCACAGATTCCCTGATCTTGGAAGGGATGCTGCCATCACCCAAGTGAAAAAAACACCTTTCTTCTTGAACCCAGGAAGATTCACTTGGGAACTTCTTCCAGAGCTCTTTTACCACAAGCGAGTTTGAAAAAAAACCAAACTGTAATCTCTGATAGCTGATAGTCTTAGGCATGCATATATAGACCTCTTATTACCTTCCAGGATACAAGAATCAGATCATAGTCTTAAAAAAGGTGATTCTATTAACAAAACAAAAAGATCTACTTGGGAAAGCATAATTGGCTGCTAGGTGTTATAGAGCAACTGAGAAAACACAGATTACAGCACAGAGAATTGCTTCCCTGGGATTCAGTTTTAGTTAGAAGTGGAGGGGGGGACATTTGGTTCTGTATGTAGAATACACATTCATTTAAACAAACTACAAAACACAGAAAATAACCAGAGCACAGCTAATTAAACATTCCCTATCACTTATATATCTGTAGCTTCAAGGTCCAGTCCATTTCTAGGCATGAATATTCCGGTGTGGTTCAATTAATCTTTTCCCCTTAGCTTCTGGTTTGAACTCCCACAAAAGATCTGCAGCAGGCAGAATCCCTTTCAAGTCAAATCTCAACACTTTCTTTCCATTGGTTCTCCTGGCTACCTGCCAACACTTCCTGGATACCCTGGGTTTAACCCTTTAGTTATTGACTGCTGGGATGTTTAGAAAAGAGCAGCACCCCTCCCATCCCTTACACCTGTCAATCAGGCTGACCTGGGGTGTTGGCCTCCTCCCATTGTTCCTGGGCACTGTCTGTCTCATTGACCCTTCCCCCCCTTTTTTTTTTTTTGGTCCTAGGGCTAGCCAGCCAAAAAACCCCACAGAGTTTTAGTAAGTTACAGTACAAGAAAGTAACACTCAAGGCTCCTCAAACATGGGTCCAATTAGTCACTAAGCCACTTTCCTGGCTTCTATACTACCCCCATGAGGGCTAGCCAAAGGATCTGAGTCCTGCTCCCGGTTCCTTTACCCAAAGGTCTCCCTGACCTTGAGGGCTCCCGTTCCACTCCCCTGTGTGGCAGAGTCCTCATAACCCCAACAAGACTGGGCCCAGGATTCCTCTAGACTATTTCCTGGGTTCCTTGAAACTAGGTGGCATGCCCTCAGTGATCGTGAGGGATCTCAGCTGGAAGGTGGAGGCAGGGAGATAGTTGCATGCTGGCAGAGTCCTAAAACTTGGCCAGATAAGGTTCTGGTAAGTCTCAGTAACGGACAGTTGTGGGGCATAATCTGGAGAAAATTCTGGGCTGTCCAGCACCACAGCTCATTCAACAGTGATGGCAGCAGCTGAAGAGAATCATATAGCTGTGAAGCCTCCAGGCTGCCGCGAGGGAAAATTCAAATATAGGGGAGACTGGCCTGTTTCCTGCACAATGGAACTTGAAAGGTTCACGATTGCCTTCACACGTGCATTGTCCAGCATCTCATTCTCAGCTACGCTGGACTCAGGCCAAAGGGGCAGGACTTCGTTTTGTTTACCACCCTTCTCTTCCGCCTGTAGGCGCCTGGATGTGCTGACTCTCACGCCCTGGCTGGCCCCCATTGTTTGGGAAGGAACTTTCAACTCCAAACTGCTGGACAGCACCTACAAGCCACTGAACCTCACCATAGGGGTGACAGCCTTTGCCATTGGAAAGTAAGTGAGTCGCCCGACGGCTCAGATTCATGAGGCAAAAGATTCGCCTCCTCCAAAAGCTCCCCCGCCAGCGTTGTCTTTGGTGTTGATCCTGCCAGTGCTTGGTGTCCTGCGGGGGTGTGGCAGTGAGAGCAAGGGGTGGGCGACAGTGGGATTAAATGACTTGCTCAAGGAAGAGGGCACAGACAAGCACAGGCTAGAGATCTGGGGTCAGGCACAATCTTTTACACATGCTCAAGTTTCCCCTTTAAGGTGAGGGCCTTGTGGCCTGTTGGTAGCAAATGCACTAGCTTTGTGGAATCAGTTAGAAAAGGCACCATCATCCCTAGCTCTTATCAGTAGGTCACAGGAGACTTTGTTTGAACCACCATTAGCCCCATTTTACAGATGGATAAACTGAGGCATAGAGGGGGAAATGACCTGTCCAAGGTCACCCAGCAGGCTAGTGACAGAGCCAGACATAGAACACAGGTCTCCTCAGTCCTCATGCACTGCACTAACCACTAGACCAGAGGTTCTGAATCCCCCCTCCAAGGTCCAATAAAAACTCCATGGCCCACCTGTGCCACAACTGCTTTTCTGTATACAAAAGCCAGGGCCAGTGTTAGGAGATAGCTCCCTCAAGGCTATATTGCTCAGGCTTCAGCTTCAGCTCTAGGCGGATGGGCTTAGGGCCCCAGGCAGAAAGCTGAAGCCTGGGGTCCCAGTAAGTCTAATTCTGGCCCTGCTTGGCATAAGAACGGCCATACTGGGTCAGACCAAAGGTCCACCTAGCCCAGTATCCTGTCTGGCGACAGTGGCCAATACCAGATGCCCCAGAGGGAGGGAACACAGGAGGTAATCCTCACGTGATCCCTCCCCTGTCACCCATTTACAGACAAATAGAGCCTAGGGACACCATTCCTACCCATCCTGGCTAATAGCCATTGATGGATCTAACCTCCATGAATCTATCTAGCTCTTTTTTGAACCTTGTTAAAGTCCTGGCCTTCACCACATCCTCTGGCAAAGAGTTCCACAGGTTGACTGTGCGCTGAGTGAAGAAAAACTTCCTTTTGTTTGTTTTAAACTTGCTGCCTATTAATTTCATTTGGTGACCCCTAGTTCTTATATTGTGAGAATAAGTAAATAGCTTTTCCTTATTCACTTTTTCCTCACCAGTCATGATTTTATAGACCTTTATTATATCCCCACTTAGTCTCCTCTTTTCTAAGCTGAAAATCCAAGTCTTTTTAATTTCTCTTCAGATGGGACCCGTTCCAAACCCCTAATAATTTTTGTTGCCTTTTTCTGAAGCTTTTCCAATGCCAGACCCCCCTGGAACCTGCTTGCATATACACCGATGGGGGAGCAAAGAGGGCAATTACCCAGAGGCCTGGGCAGTTTAAAAGGGACAGGGAACCTCTGGCTGCTGCCGGCAGCACAGCGGAGCTAAGGCAGATGTCCTGCCCACCCTCGATTAGTGGCCAGAATGTACCTATGACCCCTGGGGGGAATGGAAGGGGAGTCTCCATGTGCTGCCCCTGCAGCTCCCATTGGCCAGGAACTGCAGCCAATGGGAGCTAGGGAGGCAGTGCCTGCAGGCAACGGCATGCGGACACCTCTCTAGTGCCCTGCCTGGGAGCTGTTGCCAGAGGGATGCGCTGGTCATTTTTGGGAGACACCCGTCAAGATAAGCGCCAACCATCTGGTCCCCTCCTGCTCTCCAAACCCCCGCCCCAGCCCAGAGGCAGCACCTAAGTCCCTCCTAGAACCCTCATTCCACGCCCCCTCCTGCACCCCAACCCCCTACCCCAGCCTGGTGAAAGTGAGTGAGAGTGGGGGAGAGTGAGCAATACAAGGAGAGGGGATGGAGTGAGCAGGAGGCAGGGATTTGGACAAGGGGTGGGACAAGGACATGGCCTCAAGGACAGGGCTGGGAAGGGGCCAGGGCAAGCACGTTTCAGTTTGCATGCTTAGATAGTTGGCAACCCTGCCAGATAGGCATGTGGAAGGCCTGGCTGTGCCAGAAGAGTGTGCCACGCGGCACAGCTGGCAACTCCCTGGGCACCAACCAGTAGAGGTACAGCACCACCCAAATGTCAGGCGGACTGTGTTGTGCGGGTGTGGCTTTTGCATGCATGAGGGGGCCCATTGCTTGTTCTGCTCTGGGTCCCAGAATTGCTGTTGGCGGGCCTGCCTGCTTGTGGCCCCCTATGGGGTCCTGGACCCTGGTTGAGAACCACAGCACTAGACAATGCTGCCTCCCAAGAACTCAAGTAGGTTCGGTACAGCATAGGTCCATTGCTGCCTCGCAGGCCTGCTGACAGGTGGGGAATGGGGACAGTTGCCCCAGGGCCAGGGATACAAAAGGGCCCAGAGCTCCCAGCTGTTAATGTGGTGGCATCCGGAGCCCCAGCCCCTTTAAATTGCTGGAGTGCTGCATGGCATGCTCTGGGCAGCATTGAGGGCTGCCTGGGGGAGGTGCAGTACTCTCTGTGTGGCACTAAGGGATGCCTATTCCCCAGCTTTGGCTCCTTCCAGGGTGCAAAGCAGGGCTCCCCTTGCCTTGCCCAGGGACCCAATGAGGCTGTCGGCCCTGCTGGACATGCTGTGTTGCATGACACCTGAGCTAGTCCAGTACAGAGACACTAAGGCCGGCATAGCTATGTGCCAGGCTTGGTCTATAGTTAAAAGTTAATTCGAACCCTGGAAGATCGACTGTGGCAGCTTCAATTGTTCTCTGTAGTGTAGACGTACCTTGACTGTACTGAGAAGCTATGATGAAGATGCAGATGTGTGGACAAAGCTGCGCTTGCATTAATATAGCTTGTTTCATTGGTATAGACGCTGGCATGCAATAACCTACCTTGCCAGCCATCAACCTCCAATTGTGTAGAATCCCAGGAACATCAGATGCAATGTTAACACAGCCTTTAAAGTAAACATGGTTCTGGTGCTTGAGTGTAAGTCGAATGACCCTGCAGTAACTTCTCCCAACTGACAAACCGGAACCACATGTGTACTCACTAGAGAATGTGAGAAGAGACCACTTCTGTCTGGAAAGACCGTTCACACCCATGCAGATCAAAATGGTGATGTTTTTACACCCACCAGGTACCGTGCAATGGAGGTGCAGTTGCAGCCTGTGTAGGCACACCGGAGCTAGCTTTAATGAGGTTAGCGTGGTGGGTGCTGTGATGAAGTGGGGATTTTCTCTTGTTGTTTTGTATGTGAGCCTAGGTGAGTCTTACTGTTTTGCGTGATCCGAGTGTGTGCCTCAGTTTTCCTGTGTATGGCACTCATCTGCTCCAGCTGCCGGCACTAATGCTAAGGCTGGCCCCTTTGTAACCTGAGCCCCAGGAGCGGGATGTGGCCTGTGACTCTTGGCCCTGGAAGCAGGACAGAGGCTGGAGGAGAAACAATGAGGAGATTGGGGGGCCAGGCAGCTGCACATGGATCAGTCTTGGAGGCTGGGGCTTAGGGGAGGGCAGAGCCCTCCCTCCCTTCCTCCTAAGATGGACTCTAGGGAATATTCCTGATTTCTGTGCTAACTAGATTTATTCTGTGCTGTGTCCCTATTGACGAATAAACCCTTCCGTTCTCCATGGTGGCCAAGAGTCACTGCTGGCTGCAGTGTTGTGGTGCAGGGGTCCTGGCCATGCAACCTCACAGCAGGGAGCACACTGTGTGGAAGGAGATGCTGGTTGCTCCAAGGTCAGACCCAGGAAGGTCAAAGCTGTGTAAGCTTCTCACCTTGGCTCCAGGGTGCTCAGAGAGAGGAGGCACTGTACTCCAGAGTCCTGGCCTCTTGGGACAATTTTAGGGCATCACCCCCCTGACTCCATGACAGGTGCTAATAGTACTGACGCTGTGGACTGAGCACGGGCTGCAGTGCGGGCCAGCAGCCTGAGGACAAGCCTGCCAAGGAGCCTGGCTTCTTGGCTGGCTAGTGCATGCTGCCACCTGACTGCTGGCGGGACCCGAGCAAGCTGTAACCTAGCTAGCTCAGGTACGTCTACCCGTGCTGCAATTGCACCTGGCTGCAGTGTCGACAGACCCTAAATGGCTGCCCAAGTGGGAAGGCCGTGGAAGCCTAGCCAGCCATTGGGCAAGTCCATCCCAGGTTCCCTGTGAGAACAGCCAGAGCTGGGACTAGGGTTGCCAGATAGTTGAAACAAAAATACTGAATACCCACCCCCCCAGAAAAAAACCACCAGGAAAAAATTCTGTTGAAGGGGGAAAAAAGTGGGGGGAGACCAAAATTGCTGAGCAAAAAAAAAGAACTCCAAGTAAGCCAAAAAAAATTTAAAATAAAACAGCATGTCCCCTTTAAGAGTTAGTGCAGGGATAGGAACAGGGGAGAGATTGAGCACTAAGACCCAGGGAAAGCATTGCTTCCCCTAGGTTTTTTGGCCAGCAGCCATTTTGTGCCAGCAGTTTTGGGGAACCAGGTAAGCATGGGGGCTGGGGGTGTTGGGAGCCGGGTGGGAGGGGGGGCTGGGCGCTGAATATTTGTAGGGTTGCCAGGTGCCTGGCATTTTCACCTCCTGGCCGGGGAAAAATTCAGAAAATACCGGACATCTTAGGTGTCTGGTATTCTCTGAATTTTTTTACTGGACAGGAGCTGAAAATACCGGACTGTCCGGGTGAATACCGGACACCTGGCAACCCTAGCTGGGACACGAGGTGAGATTTCTTGTTCATAAGTAGCTAACGGGCCACGGCGTGTTCTTTGTTGTCCCTCATCTAACTGAGTGCTATTCTAACCCATTGCACTTGTAATGTACCCATGCCTGCCGATGGGGGATGGGAGGAGCACAGGGAGCTTCTGCCCCAGGGCCTGGCAGAGGCGGCAGCTGGATCTCCAGGCCCTTTAAATTGCTGCTGGAGCATGCTGGACAGCATTGAGGGCTGCCTGGGGGAGGTTAGCCTAAGCCCTGCCCTGCCCCTTCTGCCTGAGGCCCCACCCCTTGTGGGGGCACAGAACTCCCCTCCCACCCCGCACCTTGCCCAGGGGCCTGGCGAGTCTGTCAGCCCCTCTGAATGCACCCATCGTTATTTATAGCAGTATCTAGGCAAAACTCTTCCTACCACATCAGTAAATTAAAGACCCCCAGTAACTGGGGACACAGCCCCCTGCCCCTCCTGGTGATAGGCATCAATGCCTTTGTGTCTGCACAGGTACACCACCTTTGTGGGCCGCTTCCTCGAGTCAGCTGAGAAGCACTTCATGAAGGGCTATCGGGTCAATTACTACATCTTCACCGATGACCCCCAAGCGATCCCCACAGCCCAGCTGCAGCCGGGCCGGAGCCTCGCTATTGTCCCCATCAAAAAATACTCTCACTGGCAGGAGATTTCCATGCGCAGGATGGAGGCCATCAACAGGCACATCGCAGCCGTGAGCCACCGGGAGGTGAACTATCTCTTCTGCCTGGATATCGACATGGTGTTCCACAGCCCATGGGGCGTGGAGACCCTGGGGGAGAGGGTGGCGGCCATACACCCCGGGTACTACAACGTCCCTCGCAGCCACTTCCCTTATGAGAGGAGGAGCTCTTCCGCTGCCTTTATCCCTGACAACCAGGGGGACTTCTACTATGGCGGGGCGGTCTTCGGGGGGCTGGTCAAGCAGGTGTATGAGTTCACCAGGGACTGCCACACGACCATCCTGGCAGACAAAGCCAACGGGATCATGGCGGCCTGGCAGGAGGAGAGCCACCTCAACAGGCACTTCCTTTCCCACAAGCCCTCAAAACTCCTCTCCCCAGAGTACCTGTGGGATGATACCAAACCCAAGCCCCCCGAGGTCCGCCTGATACGCTTCTCCACAGTGAATAAGGACTACGGTGCGATCCGGGACTGATGTGTCAAGCCTTCTTTGTTACTCTTGATTTGCTGTTGGTGCGGGAAGCGTCCCAGTCGGAATTTTGGCTTCCCTCAGGGGACGGATTGTGGAGCTGGCGCAGGGAAGGGCAGATGGTTCTTTCAGCTCAGGGATGGCATAAAGTACTTGGGAATGGCATGATGATGCCACAGTGGTGGTGATTTCTTCATCCGCTTCAATGAATCTCTTTGATTCCACCTCCCTGTAAATCTGGGTGCTACCATTGCCTGGATGGTGGCCTTTTTTGCCAAGCAATGCCAAAGTCTAGAATCCCCTGTGTGCTGTTTTAAAAGAAAAATACCCACATTGTAATTTGGTCTGAGACTGGGTAATAAAAGGAATATCAGCCCTGTCAAATCTCAGCTCTCAGTGGAAAAGTGCAGTTTACGGTCATGAAGTTTTTCACACTCCACAAGTGCCTCAGTCTTAAGCAAGGCTCTACTCTCAATTAACCTGGGGAACTCATTGCCACAAGGCATTGTTGAGACCAAGAATTTAGCAGGAGGCAAAAGGAAAAAAAAGGACATTAATTGGGGTAAGAAGAACATCTGCAATGATGGTAAAAAATTAAGACTAAACAAGGAAGGAAAATGAGCCCTCATAAGTGTAGGGCATAAACCAACCTCGAATGATAGGGATTCTGAAGAAGCTTTTTCTGGGAGCAGGTTTTTCTCTAGCTGCCTGCCACAGGGTCCGTTGCACCTTCCTCTGGTGCAGCCGGTTTCAGCCCCTATCAAAGACAAGCTATTCAACTAGACAGAACCATAATCTTATCCTCTCTGGCATTTCCTATGTTCCTTGTATCCAGCCCAGTTTTGCGGACCCAAGCGATCTGAACAGATCTGACATAGCTCAGCCCAGCGTCTCAATGTCTGAATATCTCACCCCAGGCCTTTGCAATGGTTCATGTCTCTGTGGATCATGCATCCTTCTCTGATAAAGAAAATGTGGTGTCCACCGTGAGGTGTCCAGGCGGATATCCCATTATTCTACCCATTCCAGCATTCCTAAGCACTGTGACACACACTAGCTAGAAGCTGTGTTTGCTGGAAATGGACGGTCACACCCAGTGTGTTGGTAGCCAGCGGGTTAATTTTATTACATCCTATTGATGAAATACTGTAGTGAAATTATAAGTTATGTTGTGGGGCTCCCTCCGCCAGCCGAATAACGTTCCTAGGACGTTGCATGTTTAAAAGTCTCTGAGGGGTAGGTAGCTGTGTTAGTCTGTGACTTTAAGAAAGCTTAACAAACGTGTGGCCCTGTAGCACTTTAGATGCTATTTATAGTTTTGTGTTAGTCTTTAAGGTGCTGCAGGACCATTGGTTGCTTTTTAAGCTTTTCGACCCTAGACAGGCAGAGGAAGGGTGGTGGAGGTGGAGGTAGGCGGAGGTTCTTATTTGGTTGACATGGGAACAAGGAAAAGTCCATCTTGTTACTGTAGAGACTTAAAATCTGACTCTTCCTTCCTTCTTCTTGAGAAGAGAAATACAAATGCAGGGAAACAACAATCACGGGCAACAGGTGGCTGCCTAACTAAAGCGCAGATGCCACCCACTCTGCTGCAGCACATGGGCCCTAAACATCTTCCAAAGAGCGCCTGAGGCATGCGACCAAAGAATCATACGCGTCTTTGCCACATGCTCGTGTAATGTGAGCAGGTAGAGAAACCAGGAGGAAGAGTAGAGAGGCTGGAGCATAGCTCTGCTCCTGCACTAGCAAGCAAGGCGGGGTTAAGCTGTCTGTTTCCAAGGGAACCGTTCAAAACCAGGCTCCTTTGGCAGGAGAAGGAGAGAAAAGGAAGAGGCAGCTGGCTGCTCTTGCAGCAGACGATTGCAACGTGGCAGGGAATCAAGCCATCAGACATGTGGGACCCTATTTCCAAATGTGAGTGAGTGGCTCACGAGGCTGTTCCCGTTTCAGATCTGCAGGCACGGATTGTCACTCAGCTGTGTCAGTGTGGACATTTGCCGGCTCCAGTGCATGTTAGAAAGCCCCTTGGCATGCCCATAAAATGTATAACAATGACAACGCTTCCCCCTCCCCGCAAATTGTCACCAGCTGGAACCACTGGGCTACCCTGTTATGCTTTCTTCATTAGTACTTAGATGCTGAGGTGAGACACCTTAGACATATGTCTGGATCCCCTATTAAAGCGCCCGCCTTGGGAAACTGAGCTCCTTGTCCCTTCCTGGGAACTAAGCTCAGCACAGAGCAGGAGGCCAGGGGACAAGCCCCATCCTATTTCAAGCCTTATTCATATGTCCCCTCCCCTCAAAGCTATAGAATCATAGAACTGGAAGAGACCTTAGAAGGCCATCAAGTCCAGCCCCCAGCCCAAAGAAGGACCAATCCCAATTAAATCAACCCAGCCAGGGCTTTGTCAAGCCGGGACTTATGGTGGCTATCTATTTATTATTTGTATTGCAGTAGGGCTTGGAGAGCCCAACCGTTGTGCTGGGCACTGTACACATGCGGATTCATAGGTTATCTGGCCAGAAGGGATCAGCGTTCCCAGTAAGCAGGGTGCTTGTGCGGCCACTCAGGAGAAATTCAGATGCCACCCAGCTGATTTGCAGAGTGCCCACAGCTAGATTTTTGGTTTCTACTGGTGGTACACGTTCACACAGGCCTTGGTGCACATACAAAACTTATTCCGCACATGGATGGGAAAAGTCTGCCCCTGGATGGAAAAGATTAGAGGGATCGTTGGAAGGGACCACTGGACTAAACTAGTCTGATCTGTATATAAGAATGGCCATAGTGGGTCAGACCAAAGGTCCATCTAGCCCAGTGTCCTGTCTTCCGACCATGGCCAATGCCAGATGCCCCAGAGGGAATGAACAGAACAGGGAATCATCAAGTGATCCATCCCCTGTTGCCCATTCCTAGCTTCTGTCAGAGGCTAGAGACACCATCCCTGCTCATCCTGGCAAATAGTCATTGATGGACCTATCCCCCATGAATTTATCTAGCGCTTTTTTTTTTAAAGCCTGTTAAAGTCCTGGCTTTCATAACATCTTCTGGCATGGAGTTCCACAGGTTGACTGTGTGTTGTGTGTGTACACTACAGACCATCAAATTTCACTCAGTAAGGCCTATGTCAAGCGTATAACTTGTGGCTGAGCAAGAGGGTATCTCTTAGAACAGCATCTGGTTTTGACTTGAAGACTTAGTGATGGAGTATCCCATTGCCCTAGGAGCTCAGGTGCCTCATTGGTAAATTACCCTCATTGTTAAAAAAGGTGTGTCTTACTTCCCATTTGAATTGTCCAGCTTCCGCCGCTAGCTCAGGGGTGGGCAATAAGTGGCCTGCAGGTTGGATGTGGTTCACTAGGGTTAGCCCCTGGTGGGCTGCCAGATGCTTTATTTACGTGCGTGTCTGCAGGTATGGCCACTTGCGCCTCCTGTTGGCCACAGATCACTGTTCTCTGCTCTAGCCATTGGATCTCATTCTGCCTTTGTCTGTTACATTAAAATGCCCTTTGCTCTCAGAAATCTGCTCCCTGTGTAGGTTTATAGACCATGTTGGCTTCCCCACCCCCACACAGCGAGAAGTGGTCCCTGTCCCAGGCCGAGGGGAGACAGGGGGAGAGCCCTTGCTTTCATGACAGTTGCTGATGGGGCCTCAGTTAAAGGGTGTCTGTACCCAATTCTATGAGAGAGGTTGCAGCTTTGCTTCCCAGTCTGCTACCAACCAAAGGCCTGCTATCACCCCTGTGATTGGCACAGCATAGGGTCTATGCTGTAGCATGACATGGGTGCGTGTAGTCCCTGGCAGGCCGACACACTGCAGCATCTCCTTACGGTGGACCTCCTGTCACGCAGCTCTGTGAACAGCGCTCTGCAGGGCTGCAATTTATCACCGAGTCTGGGGAGTCCCAGGGCATCCAGGCAGCAGGGCCGTGACACACAAGGCTCGCACCTTGCCTGAGGGCAGAGGGGGGCCCGGCCTGGATTAGTTCATGCTGGATGAGCTCCTCCTTGAAGAGATAGGAACCAGCTCCCTGCCATCACCTCTCCCTGCTTTGCCCCAAGGAGCCAAGAAAGCCCCCTTCCCCCAGCGCTAGCAGGCAGCTTTCACTCCAGTAGGAGAGCTGGAGTTTGTGGATGGCAGCCAGCTACAGAGCACCATCCCCTGCCTCGGTCTGCTCCCAGGGGGCCTCTGTAATTAGCCAACAGCCGAGTCTCCTTTCCCCTGCGGCTCAGGGTGGCATTAACACCAGGCAAAGAGGGTCTGTGATGCCATTGTTCCAGCTGGACGGCATTCTGCCCTGCTGTAAATGACGGCCCGAGAGTCAAGCCTCCAGAGAACTGGCTGCCTGGGACTGGGCGGGGGGAGGTCTGATGTGGGAGAAACACAAAGAAACCACTTACCTTCAAAGGGGACTGGGTGGGCTGAGGCCTGAAATGCGCCTGGAAGCATCACTCTGTCATGGTGTTCATCCAGGGCATCGTTGTCGTTGCACAGGGGAAACAGAGGTGACCTCTTCCTTTATTTGCTGGCAGCATGCCAGACTCACCGCTGGGCCATGCCCTTGCCCACATTCTTATGCCAATGGAATGGAGTTGATGGTAAGTGTCCACATAGCACCTAATTGTATGTACAGTAGAGGTAGAAATACCAGACCAGGTCCTCGGTGGGTGGGAGTTGCTGTCACTCCCAGGGAGTTATTTCACACCGAGTCGATGAGGATCTGGCATGTGGCTTTCAAGGTATTTCTGCCTCAGCCTCAGCCTGGACCAAGGGCCCCTGGTTCCGTCCATGGAACAAACTCGTCCATCATTGTCTGTCTAACCAGCCTTAGGGCCAGGCAACTGGGCATGGGTGTTGCTGGGCAAACAGGGTGGAGGGTACAGGGCCAGGGGGAGGGGAGGCGGTGTGGTGAGGCATGCTGGAAGCGCAGGGCTGGGGGCACTAGTGGAAGGTAAGTGCAGGTGTTGGGAGGAAGGGGGCACTGTGCAGAGGTTGGGGCAAAGGGGGCACAATGCAGGGATGGGTGGTAAAGGGGACACAGGATGGGGGTGTATGGGTTGGGGAGCCCAGGGGTGCCAGGGGAAAGAGGTGGTGTTATGCCCATGGGGGTCGGGGGCATCAAAACACACGTTTGCCTAGGGCACCATTTTCATTAACGTGAGACCCTTCTGAGGGGCGTTTTCTTTCCTTATCTCTGCTGATGGCTTGCGCAATGCATTAAACCACAAAAACAAGTCTGTGGCAGGCTTCTGGGAACAGAACCCCATAGTGCACAAGAGCAGCCAATGACCCAACTGACACCATTAGCATTTGCTTATCGGATAGTCTGTTGACTAGTCAGCTAGTCGATTTCCCCGCCCCCCTTGCTGCCTCTCTGAGATAGAGGCAGCAAAGGGGGGGAGGGGTACTTCAAAGCAGCAGCGCTGCACAGCTGCTCTGCGGCGCTGCCCCTTTAAAACGCCAAAGCGCCGTGGAGATCAGGGTCAGCTGGGAACTCCCCAGCTAACTCCGGGTTCCAAGCAGCATTTCCCCAGAAATTTCCCCTGCTGACTCTGGACTCCATGGCTTTGAAATGCACAAGAGCCCCCGCTGAGGACTCTTGTACATTTCAAAGCAGGCATTCTGCATGCAGCCCGGAGTCAGTGGTATTCCCGCTGGCTCCCCGCTGTATGCAGAGTTCCTCATTCCTCCTTTGAAATGGACAAGAGCCTTTGCGGGGGCTCGTGTCCATTTCAGAGGAGGAATGCGGAAGTGCCTATCGACTAGTCGAGTAGTCGATGGAAAGTCCATGGACTACTCAACTATTCAATTAACCGCATTTTAACATCCCTATTCTGGACCCTCCCTTAAACCCCATCTCAGGCCCTGGTTTTCTGTGTCACTTATCAGACATGTCACTTGCCACTGGTTGGTATTAAAAAAAAAAAATAGGAGTCGCTTGCCCCCTCATCCACTAGGGGCTGATCAGAGGCTGGAAAGAAGGGGAAAGAGATGATCTTGGCGAGAGCCATGACTGATGGATGTGGGCTATGTATTTGCTATAAGTTCTTTGCTGGCACAAAGAAACTGGGAAAATCCAGCAGAACAAATGCTTCTGGCCAGCTTGTCCACATGCCTGGGCAATGAGAGGCAGCATGTCCAGGATGTCTCTGAGCTGTGACCTGGGAGCATGAGCAGCTGGTGAACCTAGGGATGGGGGAGGCAAGCTCCCAGCCCTGTCCCTTCCTGCCAAGGCTCCGCCCCTGCTGTCCACCAGGGCCCCGTGGGAGCCAAAGGCCCCCCCACAGTAGGGGCAGGCCAACCCTCCTGCAGCAAGTGGTGTGTGGCCCCAGGCTTCCCCCTCCCAGCTCAGGAGCATGGGGAGGAGGGTGAGTGACACACAGCCCCAGCCAGAGCACAGGGGCGATGGAGGAGAGCAAGCAGCATGCAGCTCCAGCCTTCCCTGGCCCCGTCTGGCACACAGTGGGGATGAGTGGACAGTACATGGCCCCAGCCTTCTCCAGCTGGAACACTGGGAAAAGGGAGGGAGGGCGGTGCCCAGCCCTAGCCTTCCTAGCCTTGGGGGAGACATGCTAAAGGGGGGACAGGGATGGGGGGTGGAGTGCAGGAGGGGCTGAGCTGGCAGTTTGAGAAGGCATTGCCTTCCCCTGCCTCTTATTCCCACTGCCCATGCTTGGGAGAGCTGGGGTCTCTTCTTCGATCCTCCGTTCAGCTGCAGGATGACCTTGGGCATGTGACCAGCCACCTCCATTTTCCACTTCCCTGCCCCTTGTTTTATCTGTTTAGGGGGGCAACCTGCAGCCCATCAAGGTTCTATGCGAGACCCGTGAGACGTTTAGTTTACCGCTGCCCGTGCACAGGGTTGCCAAATTCCTCTGGTTTCTGTCTGTAGTTTTTTTCCTACCTAAAGTGACACACCCGTAAAGCAAGGCCCCGTGAAGTGAGGTGCGGGCTGATTGCATACAACTCTGACTGTGAGAGTTGGGCGCTCCTGCATCCAATCACAGCACTGCTACGGTTCAATGGGCACCCCCCGCAAATGCCAGGCTTGCAAGCACAATTAGCAAAACTATTCTGGGAGGCCATCATGGTTACAGCAATCTTGCAGCCCACTGAGATGAAGGAGGACCAATCATGCAGTCCATCCACTGACTTAGGTTGCCCGGTGCTGGGTGTGATTGTGAGCTCATCAAGGCAGGGAGTTTCTCTCGCCCTAGGTACATACAGAGCCTAGCACGTGCAAGGTGGGCTGGTGGGATTTCTCCACTAGTGGGCAATGAGGCTGGGGAGGGAAAGGGGCAGCTGTAGTACAATAGGCCTGCATCGGTAGGGTTTCCTCCACACACACCCCGGCTCCGCTTCACAGCACTGCTCCTGCAGAGCCCTGCTGTGGGAGCGCTGCACCTGTGGGTGGCCACAGCTGTGTCTGGGGGTCTGCAGAGGCGACTCATGCCAAGAACAACAGTGATGTGCGCAGGCCACTTCCTCTCTAGGAGTGACAACGGCTGCGATGGGAAGGGTGGGAAGTGATCAGAAATTGGAGGCAGGAATATAGGGGGAATGTGCTTCACATCAGTGTGTGCCTTCCATTCACACTCAGACCCCCAACCAGCCATCAGAGCTGTACATCGCAAAGCCATTGGGAGAACTGTGATGGCTGAGTATACTGGGCGTGTGATTTTTTTAAAGCTCCCTCCCACATTACCTCCCATCTCTCGATACTTTAGTTCACCTTTTCCAGACTTATTTACAGATTCCCCGAGAGGGTTTCAAACAGAAGGAGTTGAAGGCTATCTGAATGCAAAACCAGAGGTGAAAGTAAGGGGGTGCGCCCTGATACGCAGCTCTGGCAAGAGCTGGCTGAGCGCCGGCAAAAGCCAGCAGGCAGCTATTTAAAGAGCTGGCAGAAACCTGGGTTGTGTTAGGACAGTACCTGTAAGAAATTTAAGTTCTTTTCACCCCTGTGCAACACCCAGTCAGCTTTAAACCAGGAAACTTAACTTTTTCTCTCTCTACATTGAACTGATTTAGCAAGAGTTAAATGAATGCCAGTAAGCCTTTTTTGAGGATTTTATTCCAAGCTTTTGTAGCAATGTTTTGCCATGAGCAAATTTTACCTTCAAGGTCCAAATTCTTTCAACCATGTATTTTCTCCACTGTGCATCTGTGGCCCTGTTACTATAAGTAGAGCATTGCTCTATAGTGATCCCTAGTGCCAATTAGAGTAAGTGAGAACAACTTTGGTGAGTTTCTGTTTTGTTCACACAGAGCTAGGATGCCTACATTCTGCTGAAGGCAAAGGAGACTTCAAGAGAGAGTGTGGTATGGTGGGCTAAACTTGAAATCCACTCCCAGCTGTGCATCTGAGTTGCCTGTGGCCTTGGCCAACTTATGGTACCTTTCTGCCTCCATTTTCCCACCTGTAAAATGGAGATAATCCATCCCTATCTCACCAGGATGTTGGGAAGATGAATTAAGGTTTGTAAAATGCTTTGAACACATAACCCTTGTATAAATGCTAAGGCTTATTTTATGTGTCAGGAAACCAGGGATAATCTCCCGACTGGTTTTGAAAAGTTAAGTTCTAGCTTCCATTGCTACATAGCACTAGCTGCCAAGAGTGAATATCAGATGCCTTAGCGTGTCTCAGTTGAAAGAATGCTGCTTTAGCCAAGCAGCCACCCTTCTAGTGCTGAGTGTAGAACAGACAGAGCTAGTGTAATCCACACACCTACTGGGCTTGGTTCACCATCCCATGTAGTGGCACTTACACCACTGACAGCGAGAAAGAAAGAGTTTGTTCTTTGGCAGCGGTTCTCAAACTTTTTGGGCTCCGGAGCCCTTTACATGTGTAAAAACGTATGCAGCGCCCCAGCGGTCCACTGATTATATGTGTTGTACTTATGTGGAGCCCCAGCAGTCCACTGATTGTATGTATTGTACTTACGTGGAGCCCCAGCGGTCCACTGATTGTATGTGTTGCACCTATTGATGTTTCCAGTTTGTCAACCTCACGGAGCCCCTGGAGATGTCTCGTGGAGCCCAGTTTGAGAAACACTGTTCTATGACATTAGCTGAGCGCCAGCTAGCTTTTAGCTCAAAAAGTAGAGGCTCATGCACTAAACTCCAGAGGTCCCAGGTTCAGTTCCACCTGTCAGTGATACACTAGGAGATCCAGTCGTATCTGTAGGCAGCAGTGAGAGTACTGGGTAGGAAAGGAGCCAAGTCCTAGTGAGAGGCATAAAGCCAGAACTCCAGCCTGGAGAAGAGAGTAATCTCAGCAGTGTCAAGTGGAAACGTAACAATGCGAGAGCTTTGTATGTACAGACATGAAGCTGGTGACCCTTGCAGCATCTCAGTGAGCTCAGGGTTATCATCCCCCTTGTTCCTCTGGAGGACTGAAGCTAGGAAGTGAAGGATCCTGCTGGATTTAAAAGGCAGGAGTTCCTGCTCGTGCTGTGAGACCATGCCTGTCAACAGATAGTCTCGAGTGCCTGGTGAAAATGATCATTTGGACCTGATAATGGATATCAGCACACCACAGACTCTCCTCTGGCCCTTTCTTTGAGTGCTCTAACAATACTGTCTCGACATACACGCTCACATGCTTGTCTGAGGCCTAGCGCAGCCATTCTTAAAGCTGTGACGTGATCTCGCAGGGTTGCCGGGTGTCTGGTTTTCGACTGGAACATCCGGTTGAAAAGGGAACCTGGCTGTGTCTGGTCAGCACAGCTGAGTAGAGCAGTCACTAAAATTCCTGCTGGCCATAGTAATTGACCTCTGCTACTAGGGGGCAGGAAGAGCTGCTGCAGCCACATGGAGAGGCTGATCTCGGCTCAGCTGCTGACGTCTGCCAAGAACGGTGGCTGGCTTCTGGACTGGGCTCCACAAGGCAGGTGCTGTTGCCTGGAGCGGGGATCCAGACCACTCCCCCTTCTGCTCCAATTGCCCAGCCCTAGCCCCTCCCTGCGCTGGCCCCTTGTTTGGGGACCACCCCCTACAGTATGCCCCATTTGCACAGGCCGACAGGCTCCATGTCAGCACCTTGCAGCTTGGCTCTGCAGGCAGCGAGTCCCAAGAGAGGGAGGAGTGAGCGGGCAGGGTGGGGTGTGGAGAGTGAGCGACGGGGGAGGGAAGTAGGAGGGAGCAAGGGGTGGGGCCTCAGCAGAAGGGGGGGCAGGGAGTGGAGCAAAGGTCGGTTTTCAGCAATTAGAAAGTCGGCAGCCCTATGATCAGGGGAGGTTCTCGGTTCAATACTAGCAGACAGGAGGCCACCGCAGGCTGCAGATGGGAGGCCCTTGGCCAGAGATGGAGGGTAACCTCTTGACCCAAGGAGCAGCACCTGCACCACCTGAGCTGAAGCGTGTGCGTGGGGCTCTGTGTTTCAGGAGACTCAGACTCCAGGCTGCTAGGCTGCCGCCATCCGCATTACCACAGAACTTAGTACCTGAGACCTAATTGTTACTGCTGCAAAAGGCCCTGAGGAACCCAGCCCTGCAGTCCTATTGCCCAGGAACCCGGCTGGTCCCACGCGCCACCTGTGTGTGTGGGCGGCCTCCTCTCCCCGCTCTGGCATCACTCTGAAATGACACATTGTCACCACCCTCATAAATTGGAACGACAAGTCTCCTTTAAACAGCAGCCTCTCCGTTTCCATGGAAACCCTGTTCTGCTCAGCCCTCTTCACTATCAAAAGGCCCGGCACTCGAGCAAATTGATCGTGCAGGGAGATTTCCAGCAGCTTTTTCCTCCTTGGTTCCCTCGGTGCTTCCATTTCAGGTGTCAGTTCGAATAGAGATGAAACGGCTGGGGGTGGATGTCATCTGTGCAGCGGCTCCACAGTCACGATACCATACGGCGCTGGGGGATGGGGCTCGCTTGGCTAATTAGGTGGGTCCTGCTGGGATGGGCCTGGCTTTAGTCATCTCAGGAGGCTTCTCCTGGCTCTCCTCCCTCCCACTGCCCTTCCTTCCCCCCATAGGAGTTGCTGAGAAAGGTCTCCCCTCTTCTGGGTGGGCCTGGTGCAGGGGCCCCGCTTCTGGTGGCTGGTTTGGCGCTGAGTTCCCAGGAGCTTGGTGAAGGAGGCAGTGGCATCTGAGCTCAGATGGGAGCCTAGGCATCTAGGGAATAGTGGGGGGCTGGTCACAAACAGCGGAGGAATCAGAAGGCCCTTGGAATCATTCCTCATACGGGGTCCCCCACAAGGTAGAGTTAGCCCTGCTCGGCCCCTAGGGGAGGACGTGCTGGGCCATCTCTGGAGGGAGCCAACTCCCTGACTGTTCGGAGACCGCAGTTGCATGTGGTAAAGGAGGAAAATGGGGACCCCAGAGGGCCCACCCTGCTCGGTTGGATAGCTCCCATCCCTAGGGATACCCCCAAAATATCCCTCTGTTGTGTGAGCCCGTGTGCCCCTTCATATTGGCTTCCTGAGAGGTTTTCTGTCTGCTGCTGAGGTCTTGGTCCGTTTCGCCTCCCTATGTGTATCAGGCTGCCTGGTGGATGTGAGAGCAGGGCAGAGGAGGGGATTGTCACCGGAGGGAGGAGTGGCATGTCTGGGAAGAGACAGGGCACACCACGGGCGGCTGTGTGGCAGTGTCGCCTCCTGGGAGTAACTGTGTTTTGCTCCAGCCCAGACAGGGAAATCAGGTCACATAAATCCAGGCCCCGTCCTGAGATGTGGCAACCCTGGGCTAACCTCCCTCACCAACCAGTTTGATTCAGGGCCAATCCCTGGGTCTGGCCCATGCTTTGAAGGGGGGGCCTAATGTGTCACTACAGATGTCACACCAGAATGCTCAGCCCCTTGCGGGCCCTACCTCTCTCTGACATCAGCCCCAGTTGGAGCCTGCCTTTGTGGATCTCGGTGACTCAGCTGAGCCCCAGATGGAGCTAATGGAAGAGCGGCATCTGTTGTAGCTTGTCAGTCCCTCGACTGGGAGGGGCAGGCCCTCCTGGGGCAGCCTGAGGGAGGGAACTGGTCGGGGGAGCTGAGATGACAACAGATTCTGCTGCACAGCCTGATCCCGGTTCTGTGCATGGCAGCGTGAGTAGATGCATGTGTGAACACAAGAGACATTAATGGGCTTTGCTTTCACCCTTGTGCCACTCGAGCACTTTGTTCTGGGCATAAGTGATCAGAAGGTAGAGCCATTTTACAGGGTGGTGCTAGGGTAACAGCCAGTGAATCCAAGGCAGTGCCCTCTCTCTGCCAGGCCAGTGCTACCCCTCTCGTGTGGCCTCTGGCAATGAGCAGCCCCTTCCTGCTTTCACTGATGGAGTGGTGACAGAGACACCCAGAGACACCATGGTGTCATAATACGCTCATCACATTTCTGCTGGTGTGCACAACACCTGCCTTGGGGCGCAGGGCAATGGGAAATGTACTGAGAGCGTGAGTGACATCTGGGTGTCTGCTAGTGACGGTGTCTGCGTGAGATGGTGCACCTCCCTGGGTGCATGGTGTTTCCGAGTGATAGGTTCTGAGTGCAACTGAGTGTGGTTGTGTCTGTGTGTAGCAGCGAGCTGAGTGACTGTGTGCGTGTGGTTGCCTGTGAGTGACCCTGACTGACAGCATGTGTGATTGTGAGTCTGGAAGTGACTGAACTAGGATCACTGGTGACCTGCTAACATGGTTTTGAACTCTGCTGTCTTTGTCTGTGCTCCATAGTGCTTGACCGGGGGCTCATTAATGTACTGTGCTTAGCGCAATTACTACCAACTCATTTGCTCCGTGCAGGCAAAGCTTAGGCGTCTGGAAGACAAAACCCTACAGGATCATTAGGGGGTGCTTTTCAATTAGGAGCATTGTCACCATCCCTCCTGTAATCTCTTGGGAACTCTTCTGTCTCCTCGTGTACCCTAGGTGGGATCACAGCTCCAAGAGGAAAGGCTGATCTGGGGGAAAAAACAACAACCCTGCCTTTCCCTGAGCCACACGCCAGCTGGAGAGAGGGTCACCCGATTGGATTCCTGGCGGCTTCGTTTGCAACGGGTTGTTGTTGTTGTTGTTGCTGCCGGTCTCCTGGCTGGAGGGAAGTTTTTCTGCCCTGCAGAGGGCTCCAGCAAAGAGAGACCCGGGGAAGCAGGCTTTCTTCTGGAGCTCCCTTTAAACGCCTGGTGCCTGATTCATTCCCTCCCCTTCCACCCGCCTTTGCACACACGCGCTCACGCTCCCTTTGCAAATTGTTGCAGCCCAGCCTTGTTGGCTTTGCAATCTGCCGCCTGCAACGTGCGTGTGTTGGAAAGCAAGCTCGCCTCCCCCGCCGGGGCCCGAGCTCTCGGATCCCACCCGCTGGATTCCCTCGGAGGAGGGACACTGGGCGCTTTCCTGAAGGTGCAAAGCTGCAGCTCCGTGGGGTTGTTTGCAGGACAGAGGGAAACTGACAGACCCCCCCCCCCCCCTTTCCGAGGAAATGCATCTCCTGGAGGTTCCTCCCGGCGTTCTGCTCCCTGGATCCTGCTGCTGGGGGATGTGATTTGGATTTGCAATGTGACCATGGCAGCCCCGTGTCCAGGATGTGGCCTCTCATCTGCCTCTCCTAGCCTGTCAATGCCTTGATCTTCTCAGCCCTGACAAGGGATTTTCCTCGGGGATCCTTGCAGCGCCTGGAGAAGGCAGCCAGGCAGGCAGTGACCCCGCAGGGTTTGGGATGGGGGCTAAGGACCAGCGTCCCTTCACCCCTCCTAGCCAGGCCACCCTCCATCGGAATCCTCCAGTGACCAGCTGAGCTTGTGGGAGCCAGCCCTCCGGCCCCCTTTCTCTGTGAGGACCCCACCGAGGCGATGAGAGGGAGATGATGATGATCGACACGCAGGTGAGCTTCGCGGAATGGGTTTCTGCCGTGCTGCCAGGGGAGTGGGCCCAGCAGGATGTGGCCGCAATACTCAGTGTCACCATCACAGGTGTCACTCCTGGCCCCGCTGCTGGGGAGCTCCAAGGGGCAGGTCTCACCCATTCTGCTGCTGCCCTGGGATGCTCAGGGTCCGTAATCACCTGTGTTAATTAGCAGCCGTAGGACGGATCAGGGGATCCCCGTTGCCACCCGGAATGATCTGGTCTTATGCATTAATGAGGTGGCTTGTGCTTATTTACAAAGGCCTGTGCACTAATTGTATTGCCTCTAGAGATGTGTGCAGGATACGAGCCAGACTAGAAAGCAACAGGGCTTGGTGAACCTTTCCTGGCAGCCCCAGGGCCGTTGCTGTCAGCTGGCCCCAGGCTGCTGTGTGCACAGGGCACAGGGGCTGGCATGCTCTGCGTGGCTGGATACATGGGGACACACAGCGACCATAGGGAACCAGACTATGGCAGGCCTGTTAGATATGGGGAAGTAACCCCAGGGGAGCTTCCTAGTCAGAGTCCTGGGTCTCTGTGTAAATGATCAAAGGCGGCTGCACACATGGATGGAGGCGGGTCATGGCAAGGGGAAGGATGCAGAGTCTCAGGGTTCACGTGCTTTTAAATGAGATGCTTCGGCCACTGCTGAGCTGGCTGATGGACTGGTGCTCAGTGACTGCACCTGAACGGTGAGTCTTTGCACCACCATGTACAGGGCTTGGAGCCAGTCAGGAAATGACTAGACCCGTGAGATGTTTGAAGGTGTCAGGCCTCCTTGTGCAGTCTTTGCACCCTCCTGGGAGGGGGCTGGCTCAAGTTTAAGTGAGTCCCAGGCAATCCAATCACAGGGGCTCAAACCCTCTGGTGCTATTTCTGAGAATGGGTTGCAGCTGGGAAAATTTGAAGAGTGGGCCCTGGATTGGTAGAAATCCTCCACTGGCCCCTCCCTCTTCCTCCCACCCTTTACCCATCAGCTAACCCCTAAGAACGTGAGTGTTCAGAGAGAGGCATGTTTATTCCTAGGGCCCAATGCTGAGCTTCCCCCCGAACCCCAGAGACTGAGGGGCCTGATCGTCCATTTTCCTAGGTTAGTGAAACATCACTGACCTCAGTGGAATTCCTCCTGGATTTGTCCCTCTGTCAATGAGAGGAGAATCTGGCCCCGAGTGTGGAAGCACACCTGGCACATGCCACCCTCCATGTGGTTAGCCTTGCAGCGCTGCGGGGGGTCTCGAGACTCTAGGTCTGTAGCATGTGCAGGAGGAGGGCCTGTGGTATGAATTTTTACATCGATGGTGCCCCTCTAAATCCCAAGCCTGGGCGTGGATCAGTCCAGTGAGCGGCATCGGCACTAAATCAAGCACCTAGAGCAGGAGACAAGAGGTGGGTTGTAGGGAGATCCCTGCCTCTCTGTTGGAGGAATTGTCTGGGCTTTGTGGAGAAGGGAGTGATTGGCAGATTCAAAATAGGATGTGCTCCTGCTAACACAGTGATCTCCAAGGGCTGGCAAGCGGGGCTAGAGTCCTGCTCCTTCAATGCCTTTTTTTTGACACTGACCACAACTTTAGCAGAGAGGGGAGCCAGGCCTGGAATGACTCTCCTCTCCAGAGCTCCTCCTGGTCTGTAGGGGCTTGGACTTTGGTACCAGGCAAAGCTGGTAGTGGATATGCAAAGGGGTCCAGCTGGCGTGAAGTCCTGGGATGAGCGGCACCATGAGTCCTTCACAGACTGGCTCAGCTGGTGTATTTGG
This sequence comes from Pelochelys cantorii, assembly GCA_032595735.1. NCBI lineage: Eukaryota > Metazoa > Chordata > Testudines > Trionychidae > Pelochelys > Pelochelys cantorii. Next base: position 11,617,314 of record CM064347.1, read on the forward strand.
AACCCCTATTTCCAAATGTGAGTGCAGATCAGGGGACATGGGAGCCCCTTTGGGGTTTTCCAAGGCTAGTTTTCCCAGTGGCTTTGGGTTTGTGTTTCTTTCTGTCATGTGAAATATTTCTGCTGCGCTCTCTGCCCTTGTGCAGGGCTGTGGGTCCTCTTGGGGCCATGGAGGCTGGTGGGAAGCAGTTTTCCCAGCCCGGCAGTGGAATCCTGGAGAAAGCTGCATTGCCTGTAGACTTCGAGCCAGGTTTCCAATAGGGATGTGAAGGTTTAACCAGTTAACGGGTGAGCCTCACCCCCAACAGTGGGGCTAGAGCAGTTCCCTGCCTGCTGCAAGCAAAGGGCTGCTTCACCATGGACAGGGGCTGCTCCAACCGGGCTGGAGCAGCCTTTGCCTACAGTGAGTGGTTCCAGCCCACCGGTGGGCAGGGGTGCAGCTCCAGATGGGCTGGAGTGGCCCCCCACTTGTCCCCTTTAATATGTTTAACAGGTTGGACAATATGGTTAACCAGTTAGCCAATTAAATGGGATTTTATGTCCCTAGTTTCCAATACGTTGCTATAGCAAATATCCTTCCGGAGGATGCCAACCAGCTGTCTACATTGTGCTGGCAGAAGAATCATTTCACCGGCCACTGCTTCAAACTCACTCGTGAAACACGAGTCAATAACCGGTCCCCTACATACACCAGCCTAGAGCAGGAAAAGGAGAGGAGACGGCCAGAGTGGGGAGAGTGGGAGGGCAGATAACCAGCATATTCAGTTGAAAGTTCAGGGGCAATTTGGAGAAACGGAATCTTTCCCCCGGCATGGACACTGGAACAGCCAGAGCAGCAGGGTGACATGCTGGCACTCACACAGAGTCAATAGTACGGGATCCATAATGAGCAGAAATGGCAGAGGACTTTCGGTTTAATCTTTACCAAAAAGAGCGGCTTATGGGCCTCCTCGACCAACTTTACTGGGCTGGGGGAGAGGGGGAGGCAGCTCTCCTTTGCCAGTGAGGCAGGAGGCAGGGCTGGGAGGTACTGTTCATCTGCAGGATGTTGATGGGAAAGGGGGATTGTTTCCTTGTTTTGACAGAGACTGTCCCAGAGGTGTTTGCTTCTCTCTCCACACTGGGCTGGCTACAAGAGCCTTTATATGAGGCTGTTGCTGCGTGGGACTTGCACAGTGCCCCTGCCTCATACTGCCCTGTCCTCCTGCTGCTGGGCTGAGTGAAGGACAGGCTCACCAGCTCCCACGTTTGGGCCACACATTGTCGTTTGTGCTGCTTGTCTCTAGTCCTGGGGTGGATGGATGTGCCCAGGAAGGAAGTGAGATGGGCTGGAATCTCTGTAAGGATGGTGGAGGTAAAAAGGCACCTCCCAAATGCTACGTGGGGGGTTCCTGGCCAGTGGCTTTCTCATGACAACAAATGCAGCTGCTCCGGAGGTCCTGCCGTGGCTGGGAGCCACTGTTGTGCCCCGAGGTGTTAGAGGTGCAGTGGTAAGAGGTCATGCTGCATTGTGAAGCTCCCTGGGACCTGCAGGCATTGGCGCATCAGCCAGCGTGTCCACCTGCCTCCCCAGTGCCAGCCCATGGAGCAGATAAATGGAGCAGGGAGGGAGCTGACTGCTCCGTGTGATGCCTCCCCCCCAGGCAGGGTAATCAGGCTTGAGGGTGACATTCGTTGAATCATTGTTGAACAATCAACACCAATAAAAAGTTAGAAGAATTGGGGGGGGTTCGTTCCCCCAGGGAGCTAGTGCCATAGGAGACTGCCTGCAACACTGGGGAAGGAGAGCTGGACTCCCAAAGGGCTGTTCAGCAGCAAACCCCCACCTCAACTGTTGTATGCAAGACACAAAAAGTCATTCTTCCACTTTGCTGATTAGGCCTCAGTTGGAGTATTGTGTCCAGTTCTGGGCACCACATTTCAAGAAAGATATGGAGAAATTGGAGAGGGTCCAGAGAAAACCAACAAAAATTATTAATGGTCTAGACAACATGAGCTATGAGAGAAGGCTGAAGGAATTGGGTTTGATTAGTTTAGAAAAGAGAAGACCGAGAGGGGACATGAAAGCAGTTTTCAAGTATCTGAAAAGGTGTTACAAAAAGGAGGGAGAAAAATTGTTCTCCTTGGCCTCTGATGACTGGACAAGAAGCAATGGGCTTAAATTGCAGCAAGGGAGGTTTAGGTTGGACATTAGGAAAAACTTCCTAACTGTCAGGGTGGTTAAGCACTGGAATAAATTGCCTATGGGTGTTGTGGAATCTCCATTAGTGGAGATATTTAAGAGCAGGTTAGACAGTCCTGTGTCAGGGATGATCTAAATGGTGCATGGTCCTGCCACGAGGGCAGGGGACTGGATTCGATGGCCTCTTGAGGTCCCTTCCAGTTCTAGGATTCTAGGATTCAAGCCATGACCCTTCCGGCTTTTGAAACAAAGCAGGGTGGGAGGGGTCAGTGCTTGGGAAGTCTCCAGACAGGTGGCAGTTGTGTTGGTGGCTCAGTAGTGGGTGTTCCTCTGTCAGCCTCGATCTCTCGTGGGTGTGTTGGAGGGAAGAGGACTCCTCTGTGTGCAGTATTACAGTTCCTACTACAGTTCTCCCCTATCTAGATTGATTGCACACTGGAAGTGATCACTAGGGGTGGGCCTGAGCCCTGTGAGGTTTGATTGGACTCTAACTCAGAGGTAAGGGTTCGTCTCTGGGCATCGAGCCCCATTGTAACTGTCATACAACCCTTTGTCTGTGACATTACTGGTGGCTGTTCTAGTCCAGGTGTATTTTCTCAGGACAGGAATGGAACCACCAAGGAGGGAGGGGCTGGGCAGTGCAACACCCCCACACTGGGTACGGGGGACTCGGTCAGGTCCATCCAACAAGCAGTTGGTAAATTGAGCTGTCCACTGCCCCATGCTTAGGTATGGTCCAAGAAACCTCCGACCTGCTGAACCTGAAGAACATGACTGTCCAGCAGGTGGCACCGTTGCTTTATATCAACTGGTCACCTCTCATGAGTCCACCGGGAAATGTGAGGGAGGAGGTTGAGTCCTGGTGGCTCTCGTCACACTTGGGGAGTAGCCTCAGGCTGCACAGGGACCTGGACTTCCCCATGGGGAGGAGGGGCTGGTGGAAGGTTCAGGGTGAATGGTCTTTGCATCTCAAAGGGAATGGTTTACTTTGCCATTGACGGTGATAATTAATACAAAGCGTTATTTATTAAAGAAGGCAGTGGCTGTCCCATGCACCGTTGCTAGGAAATTTGGGTTCCATTCTTAGTCCTGCCACTGTCCGGCCGTGTGACCTCAGGGAAGTCATGGGCTCTGTGCCTCAGTTTCCTCATCTGTAAAACAGAGAAAATGAATCTGACCTTCCTTTGTAAAGGGCTTTGAGTGTCCATAATTAAAAGCACCAGATAGCCCCTAGGTATTATTTATGGAGGACCTGATCCAAAGCCCACTCATTCTGGTGAGAATCTTTCATTGACTGTTGGATTTTGGGTCAGGCCCAAATTCCCTTTCTGACTGAAAGACTACAGAATTTTAATAAACTACGCCCACAAGTTACTTCACCCAGCCCTGAATTGTAGCAACTTCTGGGATGGGCCCTGGCAACTGTTTAAGTGCCACACTCAGGGCCGGACTAAGGGGTGGGCGAGCCAACCGATGGGGGGCTCCTGATGGCAGCTGTAAGGGGCACGTGGCATCCGTTATAGCTGCCATCAGGCGCTGTGCGCCAGGCTCCCGCAGCGCCGGCCCCCCCCATCCCCGCGGTGCCGGCCAGCAGCGCCCTTCCCCCCACGGCCACGGGGCCCTGCATGGCCAGGCCGGGCCGGGCAGCACATGCGCCGTGCGCCCCGGGCACAGGCCCGCGCATGCGCCGTGCACCCTAGGGGCGGGCCCGCACATGCGCCATGCGCCCGGGGACAGCGCCGCATGCCTGGGCCCGGAGTGCCAAAATGGCTCGGGCCGGCCCTGGCCACACTACCCTCGTTCAAGGCAGGAAGTGAAGAGGTACCCTGTATCCAGTGTTCCCTGTAAGCTGAGCGCTTGGGTGGCCACCTAGGAAAGATTCATATGCTGTCCAGCTGATTAGCAGAGTGCCCAGAGGATCCACAGCCAGCAGCATGTGTTTCTACAGTGGTGCACTTCCACACATGCCTTGATGTACATAACAAAATTTATTCCTCACATGGATGGAAAGCATGAGAGGGAACTTTGCCCGTATCACACCGAAACTGCAAGGACGGCTTGGGTATGTGGAATGTACCGAATTCACCCATATTGGAAATCAGCTGGCACAACTGGGTTGAACATCCCAGAACCCAAGCTTCACACTTCGGAGGATTTAGGAAGGCAGAGCAGACTGACCGGCGTTGGAACATACCCAGGATATTCTTGCCTAAGGTGGTTACCTCCATAACCCAGGCTCTCTTCAGCCTTTTGTTGGGATTATTTCCACTTGAATCCTGTCTCCCAGGATCTCAGTAATGGGTGCTGTGATGCAGATACTCTGCTGTCCCGTGGGTGAGCACCGCATGCCGCTCCGCCACCCTGAGACTGATCTACCATTTTATTAGGAAAAATCAAGCCAAGCCTCCATTTGGCACATGAAGAAGGGGTCCCGGGGGGCCCTGGTGCCAGAGCTGGAATGTAGTGGAGCACGGCAAACCAGCGTGTAAGGAGCAGCACAAGAGGATCACCTCTTCTCCCCAAGGGCAACTCAACCTATCAGAATAATCCTTTGTCCTTCTCCGCCCCCTTCACTCCATGCACTGCCTAGTGCTTGCACCCCTGTGAGGTCGGGCTGTATAACTATCCCCATCTTACAGAGGGAGTGCAGAGGCTCAGGCATGGTGGAGTTGAGAACAGACCCAGGAGGGGGTCTCCCATCCCTGCAAGTCTGGGGGCTGGAGATAGAAGCTTTAAAACCGCCTCCCTGGCCCAGGAAATAGTAGAACTAGAATATTGTCAAGGGAACAGCCTGGTCTTGCATCAAGAACCGTACCACGATGAGGAGGTGCCCTTTCTCTCATGTGTGTGGGATTTATTCTTCTCTGGGAGGGTATGCACAGAACCTCCTGTTAATGCCAATGGGATACATCCAGTGATAGGAAAGAGCTAACACGAGGTGCTGCCCTGTCCTAGCCATCTCTGATTTAAAATGCACTGCACTCTTCACCTCCACCTGCTGTCATCTGAGGCTCTTCTGGAGCATGAATCTCAGAATGCAGCCCTTTGTTACTATGGTAACAAGGGCCATATAAGGCCCTAGATACTGAGGCCTTCATGACTGTAGTATACCAGTGCCTTATTCTGAGGTTCGTGCCCCAGGAGAACCCCAGACAATTTGGGGGTCAGGTGCATTTTGATGGTAGCCTGGTGCAAAGCTTACCATACAAAATGTACTCCTTGCCAGGACCAGGGCGGCGTGAAACACCTTTGCCCTGCTATCTGGGTCTAAGCTCTTGTGCTGGTATTCACATCAGCAATGTCCATGGCCGAACCGTGATAGAACATGCTCTGCTCTTGTGTGCATGTGGCTTAACTCAGGTGACTGTAGTCAAAATGGGACAGAAGGGCTTTCAGTTGATGATTGATTATTAACTAGTATTGCAGTATTGACTCAAGTCCCTTAACTGAGAGCGTGGCTCACTGTGCTGGGCACCTCACATACACATAGTGAGACGGTCCCTGCCTCAAACAGCCTCAGGCTAAATGGACCAGACACAGGTTGGGACAGGAAGGGAAGAGGAGGCCCAGAGAGGTCACATGACATGCTTAAGGTCATGCAGCAGGTCAGTGGCAACACTGGGACTGGAATCCTGGTGTGTTGGTTCCCAGTCCAGTGCTCTGTCTGCTGGACTGTGCTGCCTGGAAGGAAACGGACATGCTCTAAGGTAGCTAAAGAGGTTGGGGGACAAGGCCCCAGCTGGGAAGGCATTTTTGCTATTGACTTTCGGCAGAGGCTGCCATAAGAAATACCAGCAGCCAGCCACTGATGTGCTGAGTGCACAGAATTTACCCTGATCCTCTTTGCATGGAGTCATCCCCCACCATCTCCACGTGCCAAATGACCTAGCAGTAACAGCACAGAGAGCAGGCTGGTCCTTGCTGGGGCCCTGTGATCTCTCCTTGACATTTGATTGTTGCTGGGTTAGCCCTGGTTGGGAATGTCCGACTGGCTCAGCCCCAGTCAGTATTGCAGGATGAATTCCCATCAGGTCTGTAGTGGGATCACAGATTCCCTGGGGATCTGTGCCGCTGAGTAAATTCTTTGGGCCTCGTTAGCTCATCAAGAGCCTGGGAACGACTGTGCATTCATCCCAGCAGGGCACAGAATCAGCTGTCTAACGTCCATCGAGCTGGCTTTCTCCTTTGTATCGGATGTTCTGTTCTCCGCTTCCTTTTGTGTCCTTGCCTCACATGCTTTGGCTGTCCGTCAAAGAAAATGTTTGTAGACACGAGCTGACGTCAAGGGCGGCCTGGCGAGTGCCTGTCATTGGTCACAGGCTTCCAAGACAGAGCTCCTGCTCCCTGGAGGCCTGGTGTGGACAGCAGGAGTTCATCCACTCAGGAGGTCGTTGTAGACCTCTGACAAATGTATGCTTGCTGGCTCATCTCTTGGTGCTGGTCTCCTCTCAGCACAACTGAGCTAGATAGAGAGGGGATGTTGGGTTTCAGAGCCATGTTTCTCTTTCTGAGCCCAGGGCTAGCAGATATCTGCCATGGGGAGAGGGTGTGGGATGGCTGTCAGGTGGGCTGGGTCTCCGTTGAATTGTCTGTCCCAAGGAAGAGAACAGCCTTCATTATGTTGCCTAGAGAGAATCATAGAATCATAGAATACGAGGACTGGACGGGACCTCAAGAGGTCATCGAGTCCAGTCCCCTGCCCTCATGGCAGGACCCAGTACTGTCTAGACCATCTCTGGTAGACATTTATCTAACCTACTCTTAAATATCTCCAGAGTTGAAGATTCCACAACCTCCCTGGGCAATTTATTCCAGTTTTTAACCACCCTGACAGTTAGGAACTTTTTCCTAATGTCCAACCTAAGTGTCTACACTGCAGGGAAATAACTAAGGGGAGGGATGGTGTGACGGGGCTTGCCAACCCTGCACTAGACAAGGGGAAGGGGAGCATGCCTATTGGGTAGAATACGCCCCTCCCCCGCAGCCCTGCTGGGCATGCTCCCAGTGCAGCCCGGGTATAAAAAGCTGCAGAGCTGCTCAGTTGGAACCGACCTCTGGAGGAGAAGGAGCCATTGCCCAACCACCCGAGCCACAGCCGGAGCGAGAGATGCCGGACCAGTGGACCACGCCCCTAACACCCCTGGGCCGAGCTCGGCGCAATGCAGGCTGCGCCATACAGCCCCCCAGACGCTGTCGCCGCACCAGCAGCTGCGGCACCCCACGCCAGGCCTGCCAATGCCGCGACTGCTGCCAGACCCGCATCTACAGGTAGGACCGCTGCCGGCCAGGGGGCTGGGGTAGGAAACAACCCAGGGCGGGGAGCAGAAAAAGCCCCGGCAGGCTCGGTGCATTTTGGGGAGACCTCCCCGCTGAGCCAGGGGTGGGAACCACCCACCACTGATAGGGCCCTGGGTTGGGGCCCGGTGGAGAGGGAGGGCCCGGGCCCCCCTACCCCTTCCTCCCAGATCCTGGACGAAGAGGGGATCTCGTAAAGGACTAGGCCGCAGGGCCTGCATTTAAAGAACCAGGCCTCAGGGCTGAAGGCTGTGGGGCTAGCGTCCCCACCACAGACGGTGAGATAAAAGAGGTGAGGGATGAGGGAAAGAACCCAGGGGTGATGCTGGGACCAGTCTGGACCCATGCCTATTATAGAGCCGAATGGAGGTTCTGGCATGGTGAGCCAAGGCTCTTCCCTGGTCCTCACCCCCACTTCTAGCCATGACTGGAAGCTGATACCACATGAGACCCTGTACTTGAGGGACCTCGAACCCACTCCTGGAGCCTCGAGAGCTTCAGAGAGGGTCTGGGTATTGGTGGCAGAGCTCTGAGATGTTCTTCCCAACCTGGACTCTAATCCTTCCTGAGCTCCCTCAGCAAAGAGAGGGAGAAAGTGATGAAGAAGGGAGGAATGGGGGAGAGTGGTGGTTAAACTTCTGGAGGGAACGTCTCAGGAGACCAGGAGCGGCCCGAGGCCGGCTGCAGCAGCTGGCGCCCCAGGCGGAACGTGAGATCGGTGCCCCCGCCTGCAGGGCCGTCAATGGGCTGACATCATTGTCGGGTGCCCCGCCCCCGTGACATCATCATCGGGCGCCCTGGGTGGCGGCGCCCTAGGTGGCGGCCGAGTCCACCTATAGCCACGGGCCGCCCCTGCAGGAGACACTCTTCTGCATCAGTACTAGAAGTAAAGTGCCATGAGCCATGGCTCCCTCAAGGTACATGCTAGCTATTATTGTCCCTCTGCCTCAACATATGCGTCTCCGTAACAGCCATCTCCGTTCCTAGAGTTCCTTTTCTCACCCTTCCTCGAAACCTGTCCCACCCCAGCTAAAAATGCCCTGCCCCTTCTGGAGATGGGAAGCGAACTGTGAAAAGGTCACATCTGACACTTGGGAATCTGCCAACTCATCCTGCAGAAAGACAATGGATTGGCTTGCTCTCTGGTTCACACCTGAGGATACATAGGGGTGGGGCATTTAGGGATGTCTCTCTATGCCTAAGGGGATCATGTTGGACCCCTCTGAAAATCTCCAGGGTCTGCCCAGTCGTGTGCTCCTGGTCTCGCTGCTGCTTTCTGATGCCAGACTCCCTGCTGTGTGTTTTCTGCCATGGGAGCACAACAGTGGAGCTCTGCAGCATGTTCCATGCTCATGAACCCATGTGACCTTCGCTTCCACCCTCCCCATGGAGCAGTGAGGAGTGCTGGCCGAAGACTTCGCTAGTGTAAATAACTGGGACAGGAACTTTCAAGTCAGTGAAAGGCCAGCACCGAGATTTCTGGCTCCTTCCCTGAGAAAGAGGGAAACAGCCTGTCCAGAGGATGCGCTCTGACGTAGTGGGTAATGGAGACCTGGCTCCGAGAATGGCTTTGAGTGAACAGGACTTGGCCTCTGTCTGGCTCCTCCAGGAAAGAGTCGTTTGACACTAGCGCTACGTTTAGACTCCAAAGAAAAGTCAGAAAAAGATAACGCAAATTATGCGTTGCAATTTGCGTATATTTTCCTGCTTTTCTTTCCAAAGAGGCTTTTCCGAAATTTGGCGCGTCTACGTGGCACCAGATTTTAGAAAAATCTGCTCTTTCAAGCCATCCCTTCTTCCTCGTACAATGAGATTCACGGAGATGGCGAAAGAACACGTCCTCTTTTCTGAAATGTTTGGGGGGAAATGCAGCCGCATTCCTTGAACGCGGCATTGCTTTTCCGGGATACTGGAGGTATCTGGGAAAAGCGCTGCAGTCTAGACGTAGGGGAGTAGGCAGAGCCCATGGCTGGAATAACTGGGTATGCGATGGGCATGCGTCCGAGGACTGGAGTAGCCAAGGTGGTGCAGGGCCGGATTGAAGTACGCTGGTCGAGCCATGTGTTGGCCCAGCCTGGCTGCACTTGGCTTAGCCAAGGGTGAGGTGCTGAGAGGATGGAAGGGGGAAGGACAGAGCAGGACAGTCTGCCAGGAAGCGTAATGTGAGGTGAAACCCAGGCAGCGTGAAGGCCCTTACTAACGGAGAAGGTGTTTCTTCATGCTGGTCTGTCCCATGGCAGAGGTGCCTCCGAGTGCTGCACTGTGCCTAGCAAGCCAACAGGAAATGGAAACACCCTGAGCCTGTTACCTTGCCAAGTTCTCTGGTGCCACGTGAGCCACAACGGGGCTTGTTCTGCTTGGCAGCAGTTGAAAGTCCCAGCGGGCCCTCACATTTCCATGGTGATGGGGCAGGAGTTCCTGGCAGCCATGGTGTCCTCGGGGAGACTGACATAATGAGGCTGGAGAGAGCTGTATTGCGTTGCAATCAGTGTTGTCGTGCAGAGAACGGCATTTGATGTTCTCTCGAGATCCCGTCCAGTTCTAGGATTCTGTGATTCCTCAGTTTCTGTGGCTCTGGATTCCAGTCACAGCACAGGCAGGGTGGTCACAACTCCTACCCCATGTGGGCCCAGACTGGGTCATTCCTCTCAGGGAGGCCAGATTCTTGTGATAAGAGACCGATGAATGATAAGGTGCTGCCCTTCTCTGCAAGCAGAACTTTATAAACAACAGTAGCACCTTGCAGGGCCCCTATCAGTATCACCATTTCCATCCTGCCCTCAGGGAAACTGAGGCTCCAGGCAATGTGGCAACTTGCCTTAGTCCCACAGGAAGCAGAACTCAGCTGTCTTGACTTGCAGCCCTGGGCTCTAACCTCTAGGCATGCTTCATCCCAAAGGCTAAGTGGGCTCCAGATCTGCCCAGACAGACCATTCCTCCCGCTTAAGCTCTTGTCTTCCTCCTCCCAGAGGAGGATCTCCAACCTAGTGGTCCTGACAGCAACTGGAACCATTGGACTCTGCCTCTTTATCAGCTATAATCCAGCCCCCTTTGAGTACAGAGCTTGGAGTCCCAAGGGTTCATGGCTCCCTACCTTCATCCCGTGTTGGTGGTGAAGGCCACATGCTCTGAGTTATATTAATGCAACCATGATCCCTGAGAGCAGATTCAAATGGGGGGAAAGAGCCCCCTTCAGAGGTACTGTGCCTGGTCTCTCAGCCCATCGAGCACTGGTCCCAGGACTATGGAAATGATTGGAATACCAATCCCTCTCACACTGCCAAGGAGCACAAAGAGAATAGTTTAAGCCTCCATATTCGTAATCCAATCTGGAATATATGAGGCCTGGCAATTACCCAGCGTAAGTGAATAACTCAAGTGTGGTGGGGGGTTGCAGGGGTGCTGTGATGTAGGAAATGCAGTCGCTGGGATTAGCCATCAGCCTGACATTTGGATTGCCTGCCATTATTAAAACTCCTCTGGTGGCACTTTTCAGAAGAGTTGGGCATGAGCCCCAGTGTCTTGGCCCAATCCCAGTTATCGGATGTTGCCTGGCAACGTTTCCTTGTTGGCTCACTGGGAGACAGGATATTCCCCCTCTCCTTGTCCCTCAAGCTCCTGTGTACAGCTGCTAGTGTGACTGCAGTGGCTTTTGTATCTCCTCTGCCTCGTGCCTAGAACTGGCTGCAAAACCTGCAGGAAATTCCGAAATTCGTGTTTGTCCCAAATGGCCAAGAAAAGTTGAAATCCCAGAATTGTTCGCAAAATGAACTATTTAGAAATACTTCTTTCATTTAAAAGTCACAACATGTTTTGACCTTTATCATGAGGAACCTTTTCAACCTTTTTGAGATTTTTCTATGGAATCTCCACGTTTCTGGAAAACATTTAGCTGTTGTCAGATCAGCAGGGGAAACTCTGACCAGATTTCCTATCACCTCAGAGTGGCTGTATGAAGTGAAGCTATTTTACTGTATATTTAAGGACCCAGGCTCCACACTTTTATATACATGACTAGCCCTTGTGCAGAGTCCTTACTGCCTGGGTTCAGGTTCCTGTCATTTGCAACACAGCAAGCACTCCAAGGATTGCAGCAGGGGCTGTGTGAATCAGTAAATAAACTCAGTTGAAGAGGTATACGTAATCTCCGTGGCAGGGTGTAAGATGTGGAAGAACTGAACAGTGCTAGTGAGTGGTTAAATGCATGGGATGCCAGAGATTTTACTCTTGTGTTGGGTGGTGCAGTGCACTTTAAATCTCATGGAAAAACAGACACTTTTATAGCAGCGTGATTCGTGTTATCACCTAGTTGCACAATGTTTTAACCAACTGTATTGGAATCCTTGGGAGCATAAATTCCACTGGCAGAGCGGGGAGGAAAGGGGGCTAAGATCTGCCTCTCCTATCAGGGTCAGTGATTTGAGGGCTTAAACACGTGTTCCCTAGGAGAACCCAGTCTGTTCGGGGACGGGGGGTTACAAGAGACAGTTGCACTTGCAGCTACACCCGCTGTATCTCTGCTTTGGGGAATTCACCCAGCCTTGGATAAAGCCAATGCGCGCGTGTTCTTGGGGCTTTGTACTGTGGCACTATTTGCATAACCCCCCTTTGCTCCATCCTCATTCCAGTGCTCTTTGAAAGGGTGTTTAGTTAATAGGATTATGCAGCTTTCCTGTTGTTAAGCAACAGAAATCAATGCTCAGCCCCAGGCCTGAGCTTAAGGTCAGTTACAAGAGTCTGCCAGTAGGTGGTGCCAAGCCTTAGGGGCGTTCCTTCCTACCTGACTCAGGCTGTATCAGTGACCCATCACCAAGCAGGGAGAGCTGGCACAGGTGGAGCCTGTGTAGAACGGGCAGGTAGGCAGCTGTCTGCTCTGGGTCCCTGCATCCTTCCCCCTGCTGCTAAAGTCCTCCAAGGGCTGGTGCTAAACCCAGGCGGTAAGAGTTTGTGTGTGCCCACCCACAACAGCTGCCAGGGGGTTCTCCCTGCTGGTGGTCCCAGGTGGCCTCTGTGTGGACAGGAGCCCCTGAGGCTGGTTTCCCAGCCCGGCCCCACAGTGCAGGACATCCACGCCTGCTCCCAATTAATACCAAGCACATACGGTAAATGCACTCACAGAGCACCATAGGCAGAGGCTTCCATGCATCTCATACAGTCGCTGCAGTGGTTTCTTCACTTGGTGCTGAAGTCCAGAGAGCTGAGGCACCTGTTTTCTTTGGGCCAGGGGATCCTCCTGCCGGTCCTCGTACATGAGCAGCAGCCCCCTATCACCAAGGGCTTCCCCTTTTCTCTGTTGATTTATAAAGCTGCTGGAGTCTCCTTGGACTGAGTGGCAGATTTGCAGAGGGACCTCAGTTAGTGCAATTACTGAACAGAGCTATTTGATGCAAACCTACCCGGACCCAAATCTGTGAGCGGCTACAGAACTGGCACATGTTGGGAACCAGGCTTCTCTGTGGCAGGCTACATTGCTGCACTCCAGAAAGGGGTTGGTCCTGGGAGAACTGTTACTTGACACCAGCTGTTAAAAAGGTGCGGACAGGACATTTTCACTGCCTGGATTGTGTTCGCCAAAGCAGAAGCTCTCCTGCCCCACTATGGCCTTCCATCCCTCCTAGAGGGAAACGTAGGAATATAGCCAGACTGTGAGGGTAAAGGAGATGCAGATTAAAGTGACTTTCCCTCTCCGGTCCCTGGATGTGGTTGAGCCAACTTGGAAAAGGGAAAGGTCTGCAGAAAGGATCAGCTTCCCGCACTGCTGATGATATGGTTCCAGCAGTACTGGGCAGCTCTGTGTAATGATAAGGGAGGGGAGCTGTTGAGAATTTTTGTCTGTGCTGCAAAGGAGATTCGCAGTAGAAAATGGATCTGCACAGGGGTGGCAGGTTTGTATAATTTTTGGTGGTGCCCCATTAGCCACGCCCCCAGACCCCTGTTAGCCATGCCCCTGACCCCCATTAGCCAGGCCTCTGGAGGTAACACGCTCAGGGCAAGATGGACACATGACCAGAAGTAAAAGGTGCCATGTCACCCCTCTCGAAGGACTTTTCCCACCATCCTCCTACCAACAGGGATTAGTTTGGCCCCCACCAAACCCCCCTCATGCAACTGTCCTGCAATTGCATTAACCCACTGTGGGTGACATTAACTCGAGGGCAGAGAGGCTGGGGGAAGTGTTCCCTCTAAGGCTATGTCTGCACTCGCGGCTTCTTGCGCAAGTACAGCCGTTCTTGTGCAAGAACCCACAGAGTATCCACACTGCCCGCCTGCTCTTGTGCAAGGAAATTTACAGTACGGCGTGGTAAGAGAGGGCGTCTTATGCTAGAGCTATGCTCTTTTCTAACAGGTGTAAGCTCTCTTGTGCAAGAGGGCAGTGTGGATGCTCGGCAGGGATTTCTTGCGCAAGAAACCCCTATGGCTAAAATGGCCATCGGAGCTTTCTTGCGCAATAGAGCGTCCACACTGCCATGGATGCTCTTGCACAAAAGCACAGCTCGCACATGGCAGTGTGGACGTGTTCTTGCACAAGACTTCTTGCACAAGAACACTTGCGCAAGATGTTCTTGTGCAAGAAGCCGCCAGTGTAGACATAGCCTAAGAGTTTCCTCCCATGAGCAGAATGAATTTTGTGTTGTGCACCAGTACTGAGTTCATGTGGCTTGTTTGGATGTGCCACTGTGGCACCCAAGTTATTAATAAATATTTTATAAACCTTTACCTTTTCTCTCTGCTGCCAAGTCTCCTCCCCTTGCTCCATCAGCTCCCCTGGTGCCTGCTGCCCCCCAACTCCTCACCTTCCTCTGCTGTCCTGACTCCTGCCCTTCTCACTGCCCTCAGCCCTCCTGCGACCTGCCCCCCTCCACCAGCCCTTCTCTGCCCCCTGTGCCCACTCCTCCAGTAGCCCCACTCTGATCATGTGAGCTACCCCTCCTCATCCCCTCTTCTAACACCTCCCTCTACACACCTGCCCTGCCTCTCTCCTCTGGTGTTGGTCCCTCTCCTGCAGGTGTCTGCCCTTCTGCTTCACCCCCAGAATCCCCTGGCACCTGCACCTTCCCTTAGCCCTGCACCCTCCTGGTGCCTCCCCCTTCCCTTACTACCCCTGCCCCCTTTGCCCTCTTTTTCCCTGATGCCCACCCCCTCACCACTCTCTGCCCCCATTCCCCTCATGCCCCTCTGTGCCCTCACACATGACTTGCTCCATCCCCACCTTTCTCATGCCCACCCCTTCTTTCAAGCCTTCTCCCAGCACCTCCCCCTCCTCCCTCTAGCCCCCAATGCCCTTACTCTCTCCTCTCCCAGCATCACCCTGTCCCCCCTCCCACTGACACCTCCCCTCCTACCCTTTTCCTCATTGTCTGCACTTGGCCGCCTGGCATTTGTCTCTCTTGCACCCTGTCCCTTGGTGCCTTCCCCTTTCTCCCCCCTCTCCCTCCCCCTCTGCACAAGCTCCTTCCTCTCCCACCCCCTCCCCCTAGTTTTCCCCCCTTCCCTTCCCTTCCTTTCCCTTCCCTTCTGCCTTCCACTTTGCGGGGCTGGAGTCTGCCCTCGGGCCCCAGAAGTCCCCGGACTCTGAACCCAAAGCTAGGCCGCGTGGCACAACGCCACGCCGAGCAGTTTTAAAGTCCCGGGCCGTGACGTCACATCATGCCTGGGCGTCTCCCCGCTCACCTGTAAACGCTGCGCATGGCAGCAGCAGCCGGCAGCGCGCAGTGGCAGGAGGGAGCCGGACTGAAAGCTGCGCACAACAGGGACGGTCTGGGGCCGGGGGGGATGCTCTGGGGCTGGGGTGGGAGGACATGCGGGGGGGGCCGGCAGGTGGGGGCCAGGGCCTGCTCCAGGCAGGGCAGGGGGAGAGACCCAGCTCCAAATATTGGTGGAGCAGGGCCCCCAGCTCTGAATATTGCTGGAGCATGGGCACGATGAGCTCATATAACTCGCTGCCCATGGACCTGCGTGAAGAATCCGTCTGTGTGACACACATTTTCCATCCACCCACCCATCCTGGGGCAGAAATGATAAAAGAATGGATCACCTGTCAAATGGAAACCTGTTGAAAAGGCCAGATCTGCAAAGCAAGCACTGAGAGGAAGGACGGCCTTCTTGTATGACTAGGCACGGCACTTCATCGTGCTGTGCCTCAGTTTCCTGCCTATAGGAACTCCTAGCTTTTTCTGTTTAAACTGTTGTAGTGCTTTTGAATGTTATAATATTTGCTTTGAGCCCCAGCTCCTGGAGACAAGGATTTATGAGACAATTTTTGGCTTTTTTTTTTAATGTCTAGCTCATGTGGCTGTGGAGAAAAGTTTGAAAACGTGACCTGAATTTGTCTGAGAGGCTCAGAAATGAGAAGGCAAAGAAAAAGAGCCCCATACAAACACAAGGGTGTATTCATGCATATTGCCCTAACTATTGATCCACCTGAGAGAGGAAAAATGATGCAGTGGTTCACATGCTAGGCTGGATCATGGAAGACCCAGGTTCAATTTCTGACACTGATTCTCTGTAGTCCCTGGACAAGTTGCTTACCCTTGTGTGCCTTGGTTTCCCCCATGTCAAACTGGAAGTCAGAGGAGTGAGAATGGGGTGGAGATGTCAGAAGGGTGTAAAGCACCAAGGAAGGAGCAGGGCTATGAAGGGTGGAGCAAGGGATTAGAATGAGGAACCATGGGATGAAATTAAGAAAAGGTTTATTTAGTATCAGGAAACATGCTGTCTAATGGGATAGATGGGGCTGTGGAAGCCTCTTTATTTGGGTTATTTTGAACTGGACTAAGCCCTGGAGAGGACACCACAAGATGGGAACAATCCTGTTCTGATAGGGAAGTGAAGGAGCCTCTTGGTGACGGGCTCCTGGGTCGAGCAGCTCCTGCAGGTTTGGGGTTGGCCATTCCTAATGCCTGTGGGTTTGTGGTAGGGATGTAAATGTTTAACTGATTAACTGGTGGTGGCTGGAGGAGCCCTCTGCATGCCATGGGCAGTGGGCTGCTCCAACCCCACAGGGTCCCACAACGGACAGGGGTTACTCCGGCTGGGAGGGGAAGGCTGCTCCAGCCGAGCTGGAACGGCCTCCTCGCTTACACCCCCCCCCGTAATTGATTAATGGTTTAAACAATAGGTTTAACCAGTTAGTCAATTAAACGGGATTTACATCCATAGTTTGTGGCTGCTTCTGCCAGTAAAGCCCTTTCTGCACATAGCACCCTCCTTCATGTGTACACGTGCTCACCCATTTCACATCAGTGCTCACACACGCTAATGCACACGGGGAAACGCCACGCCCTGCTGGGGATGGAACTGCATCACCGCAACGCCCAAGTCCCCTTGGCATCCATGGAATCCCGTCTCGGCGACTAGCAGAATAAGCGCTCGCAGAGGAATGATAATTAGTAACTGTCGAGATGGCGGCAGCTTGTTCGTGCCCTCATTTCTCCCAGCCCCAGGGCACCTGTGGATTCTTCAGCCAAGGCAGCCAGAGCCTCACCTGCCGCCAGACGGGCTCCTGGGTCCAGCTGCAAGTTTGGGATTGGCTGGAGCGTGTGTGTGTGTGAGGCCTCCATAACTGTCACTTTCCTCCCTCTGCTCCCGCCTAGGCGCGCTGCATGTGCAGCTGTCTATATTTTACATGGACCTTCACAGTGGCCTGGGTGCTCATGTATGCACATTTCACATGGGTGCCTGTTTTTGAAGCGTTTCCCCCCCCCCCCCTTTCTTCCTCTGCCCCAGAGGAAGACCCTCCCCTGGCTCTGGGGACGTTCAAATGCATCAAGCGTTGTGGTCACTAGGAGCAGGCAATTAGCCCCGGAGCAGCACAGCTTCCCAGCCTCATTGGGTCCTAGGGGAGCGAGCTGCCTCCTACTGGAGCACAACGGGGAGTCAGAGCGAAGTGGTTTTGGCGGAGCTGCCTGAGAAATGCCTCTTATTTCTCAAACCCCTGTTCTCTAGGAACGATGTCTTCGGGGGAGGTAATAAGACATAGAAAAGGGGAGACCAGCAGGCTAGAAGGGCAAGGGGGCTGCACTTGGTGGGCAGCATCTGCTTGCTGCTATTACACTTCATGCACCCATCCCTTGCTCCTTCTGGTGGCTTGGGAATGCCATAATGGGATGGGGGAGATTCCAAAGAAGATGCCTGTGAGGGGACTTGCTGGGAAGGGCTGGGAGTGCTGGGCAGACAGCCCAGAGATGGTGGCGGGATGTCCCTTTTGTTGCAGAGATACCCCTACTAGCTGATCAAGGGAACGTCCGTGGCAGACGGTACAGTGAATGTTAGCAAGCCCTTTGTTGAAAGGATGGTGAGACAGGAGGCCACAACGGTCAATCCGGGGCAGAAATGTCAGTGAGCCCCTCTGGCCTCACACTGGAGGTGCTCCTGCAGGGGGCGCTGCTAAGGAAGCTGCAGGGTTGGGGTATTCAAAAGCACTGCCCGTGCAGCAATCTGATGAAGCAAGCTGGTCAGAGTGGAGCCAGCTGTCCCACCAGGCTATCCCAGAATTCCTGGCTTTGCTCCAGCCACAGAGCGGAGCAGGTGCTAGTGCCGAGGAGCCAAGGAAGTCTCAGGAAGGCTCTGGGGGGCCAGGCCAGGCTCCCCTAGGCTGGGCAGGATTAGTCAGGAATGACACCGGGCTCTGGAATTGTGTTTATACCCAGCTCAGGAATGCTCCTTGCTCTTGAGAGGGGATTCCTCTCTGACAGCTGCTGCTGTCTCACCCAGATCAAATAGTTAGAGTGTGTGTATGTGTCTGCACAGGGAGGGGAGAGTCAGGGTCACTGGGAGTGGTCAGGACAAGCCAATCTGTGTGACCTAACCGAACCCATCCAAACACACTACAGGTCTTCAAATGCAGCAATAAATCTAGTCCTTATCCCGTATGTGTAAGGTATGGGGGCTCACAGATCCCTTACAGTTCACAGGCTACCCTACAGCTGAGAAAACAGATGATTGGGGGGTTTCATTGAATCTGCCATGGCGGGAGGGGGGAATGATGGGTACAAGTTATGGGGCAAGTGGGAGGTGGGAGTGATGATCTCAAGGGAGTACGGTAACCCAAAACAAATGGCTCTAGAGGGTCACAAAGCCACAAGCTGCACCTGTCTCTCTGCCCCTCAGTGGCTTGGAACTACCTACTGCCCCACTGGATACACCATTCTGCCTCCCATCTGTTGGCCCTGCCAGACTCGAACCGTCTGAGCTTAGGAAATGGGAATCGACGCCCCATCATGTGGCAGACACAGGACTGAAACCTGCTTTCCCTCTCCCCTGTGCAGTCAAAATCCATCTGCTTCCCCCCTTGCTCTGTGCCAGGTTGGCAGTAACCTAGCCGCTAGCACAGTGAATAGCGGACACCTTTGTACCATGTGGGCAGAGAGCTGGTTTCCCGGTAAACAGCAAGATAGATGGCTCAGTTTCCAACCCCTCCCTTGCCTGACACCCTTCGGGTGCCCCATGTTACCCAAAAGCAATGCTGGGCGTGTCTGGGCCAGGCGAGGCAGCGCTGTCACGGAGCACAGGCAAAGCACCAGGGCCGGAGGGGAAAAGACGGTGCATGCCATTTGGGAGGCGTGGCAGTTAAAGAACAGGTGTTTGACAGATGCCGTGTCCAGAAGTGAGTCACTCACTGGCAACATCCTTTTGTAGGCAGTGCTCAGTGAGGGATAGAGGGCTGGTTTCCATGACTGTCCAGGGAAGGTAACAACAAATACAGAGGATGTTCTCTAGAACTGACTCAATCACACGGATAAGGCACCAGCCCCGGGCACTAAAAGTGACTCAGACAGAGCAGGTACATAACAGGGATCCTATTGCCTGCCAAGAGGCCTTTGTGTGTCTACATATCCCTGCTGCTGCAGAAGGGCTCCAGTTTCCCATATGTGTTTGGTTTTTAATACCAGGGGAGCACAGGTAAGTGATAGGATGGGGCAGCCATGTTTATCAAAGAAATGTGGAGGTATTTATTAGTGCAGACATGCCACTCGTGTGCATACTTGTTGGGGCTGTCTTCATGAATACAGTGGGCTGTTGGGGAGGGGTGCGTGAGTGGCTGGATGGATAAGACATGGGCATCCATGTCTCGATGCAGTGTGTGTGCCTGGGCTCTATGGTGTGACATTCATCAGGTCTCTGTCACTCTTGACCCTTTCATTGCTGGTGAAACAGACGCAGATTACAACCTGTACTGTTGTATTTCCAGCCTCTGTCTGTCCCCCCCCAAAACTAAGGGGCGTCCAGTAGGAACAGGGACCTGGCTATGGAAATACCCTCTGGCACATTACAAGCTCTTCAGAAGCAAGGGGGTTTTCCATGGAAACTAATAAATTTTGTAACCATAGCAACCTCAAGTAAAGCTCACCCCCCTTCTCCTCCTGCAGATGAAATACCCTTCATGACAGCATCAATGTTACCAGCTCCTGGGGGATTTATTTCAGCTGGATAAAGCACTTTAGCATTGAGTAAGGCAGCAGGATTGCTAGCAACAGAGCCTCTCTTTTTTTTTATTAAACTGCTGAATGAAGATGCATTTAGGAGCTGAAAGGAGGTCCATATACTTGCCATTCCCTCCTGCCCCAGTCTAAGCAGCAGCTCCTCTGCCATTTTAGTGCCATTTCTTAGAAACACACTCTTTGTTCCTGCTCCTTCCCCCCAAACAAAACAGGCTGCCCAAGAAGCATCTGTATCTGATTATTTTTTTCTCCTTCGGTTTGGCAGTTGTTGCATATGGCCATCTCCATGGAGACGGAGCCCAGCTCTGCCATTTCCTAGATACCTGTTTGACTGATGGTGAGCAAAACCAACCGCTCGTTTTCTGTTTGCAATTAAGTACGATAGTGATTGGGATCTCGGCTACATTTGGGTCCGGGTGTGAAATTCCAAGCCACACAGGAGCTTAAAAATCAAAATACGTCAAGTGTTAATGGCATGGAGGAATCCCGTGAAAACTAAATGGTTTTTCCCTTTTAATGCTCATTAGCTGTTCAGTTTGCATTGCTAATTGGCGTTCTGTACTTATTAAAAGGTGCTTCCTAAGGTCTTGATTACAAATGAATTTTGCATGCCCGTCCCTTCTGGAGTACTGGGAGTCATGTATGGCTGTGGGCATTCCCTGGACCCAGGAGACAGTTTGGGCAGTGGAATTTATAGGAGTTGTAACTCTGATTGAAGAAGGGAGCATGTTAAGTAATCCACATCCCCATCTTCAGGGCAGCTGACAGCAACCATAGGCTTTTACTGACTTGCTCCTCCACAAAAGGAAACAGACCCTATGGAACAGAAATGGCCAGGTGTATGGGAGATCCTGTGGCAGAAATAATCTGATAAGAAAGAGGGCGGAACATACCAAAAGTGCTCCTTCGCTGTTGAGGAATTGAAAGTCAATGTGGCTTGTGCTCTTATGTCCCGAAGGGTCCATATTGGCAAAGGTATCTTAGGTGCCTACTATTGCAGATTGGCATCAAGTGGGGTTGACAAAAGCGCCTAAGTGAATTAGATGCCTAATTCCTTTCGATTGGACTTAGGCACCTGACCTGCTTGTGCACTTTTGTGAATCCCACTAGGTGCCTATATATCTTTGTAAGTCTGGCCTTTAGGCTTTTTGCCAGTCCCACCCAGGGGGATTCTTTGGAGGGACTTTGTGAAGATAAGATTTCTGTGTTTATAAAAACAGATTTCCTCCCTCTGTTACTGGTAAGTATCAAAGAGGAAGGACTGCTTAGAAACCTTATTTACTTTTCATTCCTCAGGCTGTTTTATTTCCTATTTACATTTCTATTCGCTTGGGGCAGTGAAAACAAAAGGGCCCGTGTCACCTTGTTTCACATTTTTGTGAGCAGGATGCGGCTATGTTTGGGTTGCAGACAGCTCAAGGGGTTGTGATTTCCTTTGGAGAGCAAACTTGCCATTGTTTTTTTGGGGGGTGTCTTTAATTTCATGGCGCCTTTGATGTTTGACTTGTAAAACCTTCAGGTTAGATTGTGAAACCTTTGGTGTGAACTGTCTCTTCTGTGGGCTGTGTACTCTACTAAGATCTTGGTTGTGCTGAGTGTTTAAGTCACCCAGTACAGATCTGTACCATGTCTTTGTAAATGGGGTTTATGCATTGAATTTTCACCATCGCAACTACACCAGTGGCTAAAGGGACAAGGCCTTTTTGTTTACAAACCCTAACTTCAGTGCTCTGGATTGAATTGACCAGGAGCAAATCTCACACAGCAGCCATTTCCTTACACTCTGTAGAGATGGGATGGGTAAGGCTGAAAACCTGGGAGCATTTTCATTAGGGACCTTTAGAGTTAATGACCACCCGGCATGGGGAGAGGTGCATTGTCTCTGTGGAGCACTGGGAGGCATTATGCCCTGTGCTGCCCAAAGCTCCCTGCTTTGTGGGGGCAGCATGCCCACTGTGCCACCCCATAACAAGGTGCAGCACTTGCTCCCCTCCTCTAGCATGGGGCTTGGGGGCTAGAGTGAAAGATCACCAGGGGGGCTTATTTCTTTCAATTTCAGTATGACAACTTCCTTCTTGTCCAGCATTAAAACCTCCAACAATGAAAGCATGAGCGGGGGCTAAGGAGCCAAGACTCTGTACTGTAACGCGTGTGGTCTGTGGATCAAGTGCAGAGGAGTGTGTGGAGCATGCATTGATCAGAGGTTACATTTGCAGGGAGCGGTGGTAACCTCTGTGTATCCACCTGTACAGAGCTCAGCCCCAGTGCTCTGTCTCTGATTGTATTCACATGATCCTACTTCTGCCCAAGAAGATGCATGAACGGGCACCAGAAAGATGAAAAACTTTTTGGAGCCTGCAGGCCTCGCCCATGCCCCAGGACAGCTGTCTTTCACTAGGGCAGTGGTGGACCAGGCAGACCTGGCAAGGGCCTGCGTAGGAATCCCTAGCGATCCTCCTTGGAGTCATTCTATTTTGGACAAAATCTTTACTGGAAAGCAGAGTTTTCCCAACAGTGGTCGCCAGCTGCCTGGCTGGACCTGCTAGCAGCAATCAACCCCGAGCTCCTGTGCAACATTAAATAGCAAGGCAGCAGAGAAGGAATCAGGGTTTTGCCTCCAGCAGGAACCAGAGACATGGATCAAGAGATCCAGCTGGGAGGATTTACCCAGCTGACACGGCATCTTGTGGCAGCAATCAAGAGGCAGATGGGTTGGGTGCTGGAGCTGGCTGGTCAACCCTTCCCATGTGGTACAAGGGTTATTCCTGCTGGAATTCTGCATGGCTCCAAATGTAACAGTTGCAGAAATCCTACAGAAGTAAAAGCTAGTAGGTGACATTTGCTTTGGGCCAGAGTCAGACCCTTCTCCATTGATATTGGAGGAGCCAGGATCTTTTCACGCAACTTCCACTGAGGTCAGTGGATTGAGGAGGTGAAACTGGGCCCATCCACCCATCTCCCTGGTGGATCCTTGTGGAAGGATTTACCTACAACTACTCGAGAGAGAGATCTTGGAGTCATTGTGGATAGTTCTCTGAAAACATCCACTCAGTGTGCAGCGGCAGTCAAAAAAGCAAACAGAATGTTAGGAATCATTAAAAAAGGGATAGAGAATAAGACAGAGAATATCTTATTGCCTCTATATAAAACCATGGTACATCTACATCTTGAATACTGCGTACAGATGTGGTCGCCATATCTCAAAACGATATACCGGCATTGGAAAAGGTTCCGAAAAGGGCAAC
Organism: Pelochelys cantorii; assembly: GCA_032595735.1. NCBI lineage: Eukaryota > Metazoa > Chordata > Testudines > Trionychidae > Pelochelys > Pelochelys cantorii. The sequence continues at coordinate 11,640,475 of CM064347.1, forward strand.
AAAAAGGATTAGAGGTTTGGAATGGATCCCATCTGAAGAGAGATTAAAAAGACTGGAACTTTTCATCTTAGAAAAGAGGAGGCTAAGGGGAGATATGATAGAGATCTATAAAATCATGACTGGTGTGGAAAAAGTGAATAAGGAAAAGTTATTTAGTTATTCCCACAACATAAGAACAAGGGGTCACCAAATGAAATTAATAGGCAGCAAGTTTAAAACAAACAAAAGGAAGTTTTTCTTCACTCAGCGCATAGTCAACCTGTGGAACTCCTTGCCAGAGGATGTGGTGAAGGCTAGGACTTTAACAGCGTTCAAAAAAGAGCTAGATAGATTCATGGAGGTTAGGTCCATCAATGGCTATTAGCCAGGATGGGTAGGAATGGGTGTTCCTAGCCTCTGTTTGTCTAAATGAGTGTCAGGGGAGGGATCGTGTGAGGATTACCTCTTGTGTTCCCTCCCTCTGGGGCATCTGGTATTGGCCACTGTTGGCAGACAGGATACTGGGCTAGATGGACCTTTAGTATGACCCAGTATGGCCGTTCTTATGTTCTTATGTTAAGGTAGCTGGCTTGGCAACTGCCATTCTCAAGGGCAATCTCTGCAGTCCACTGGTGTTGAAGGTCCCTGGTGAAGCCATTTCTCAAAGCTGCTAGGACAGTGTTACTAGTTTCCTCCTGCTACTGGAGCTGTTGTCAGAACAGTGAAGGGGAATGAAACATCCTTTGTGGATGGAGAAGCTTGTGGTGTCCTGGCACCAACTTCAAATACCTGTTGGGGACCAAGGAAGAGCCTGGTTCCCACAAAGAATTCACCCCAGGTTTTACCCTGAGCCCAGTGCATGCTGGGAGCAGACAGAGCCAGGGATTCTCCTCTGGGGAGCATATCAAGCTCAGTCATTTCCCTGCCCTGCCCTGCCCAGCCCAGCCTCAGGGCTCTGGTTTTAAGCTGCTGTCAGCAACAGCGGGGTTGGCTTAAGTGTGGGAGTCTGTCACAGCTGAGAATTGCTGTCTGGGGACATGGAATAGAACGTAGGACGGGGGCTCCCCATAGGGGCACTGCTGATGGGGAAAGCTGTGAATGCAAAGGAGTTAGGGCCTTTGAGCCCCACTGCTGGGTGCCTTCCCGTCAGCCAACTTTCCACCAGATCCAGCTGCAGCCCATTCCAGCTGGGCTTGCAGCATGGCTGCTCCCCCGCGTAGCCCTGAGTCTTTCTCTGCCCATGCTCCTCTCTTGCAAGTGGCACCAGCCTTTCCCTTCAGCCGCAGGCATGGGAACTAGTGTGGGGGGGTGCCGCAGCACCCCCAAGTTTCCAGCCTAACTCCTGGGGTCTCAGCTTCTGGCCCCATGCACCAGGGGCTCAGCTGCTGGCCCTGTATGCTGGGGTTCTATATGCTGGCCCTGCATGCCGGGGCCTCTGCTGCCAGCCCTTCACCCGAGGTCCCTGCTGCTGCCCCATGCACCAGGGGCTCTGCTGCTGCTGACCCCGCATGCTGGGGTCCCAGTATCAGCCCCGTAAGCTGGTGGCCTCTTGCTGCTGGCCTGTGTGCCAGGACTTTGCTCCCAGCCTCAGCCGGGGGTGGGGGTGGACAGGCGTAAGGAGGCTCAGCACCCCCACTTTTAAAAATGTTCCCGTGCCATTGCTTAGGCCAGTCCTGGGGCTCTTTGTTTTGTTTTCCCAAGATCTGTTGCGTAGTTTCTGATGCTTCCCGAGAGGTTATTTCCCCTCTTTGACAGCTTTATGGCTGCCCTGCCCAGAGGTCACTGAGCTCTGAGGCCATGCCAGCCACGTGCTGGCTTGTAGAAAATACCCCTGTCGCTTTTCTCTTTCTGCTGCCACTGGGGATGGGGACTGACACATCCATCAGGCAGATAGTGGGCCGCGCTTTCCATGTTGCCACTTAATTAATGGCAGAGACTCCTATTCCCACGGGAAACGCCAAGGAACTGTGCTTCTAGGGGACTTCAGGGCTTGAACCTGACCTCCTTTTCCTTCTCCAGATGTTGAGTCTGCCAGTGCCCACCTACCTGGGTTCATAGGAGGGTCTGATGGCGAGGCTGAGCTGCGCCCAACTGTTGGTTACTGTTGGGATGTGTCCTGCTGTGCAGATCTGTTTGTTCACACAGGGTTTGTGGTAGGAGCTGGGCTATGGACATTGGAGACACAATTTGAAGTTGGGTCGGAAGACATGACCCCCTGCGCCTGTTCTTACTGGAAATGTAGTTGGGACTGGACCTCTAACCTCAGGAACTCAAGTTCTTTATGGAGCAACGTACACAGAGGAATCCAGTCTCCTGCTGCAGAGCATGAGCTGATCAGTACTGGGGCAGGGAGAAATTGCTTGCACCCTACCCCTGTTTGTAGAGCGTTGCACAGCACTAATTGGGTACACCCTTGGGGGTGCTAGCGGCAGGTATTGATCCACACTGGAGTGCCATCCGGATGGCAAAGTGTATAAGAGAGCCCCTGATGGGGTCGGTCCTTTGGGATTCCCCATTGCTCTAAGGGCCTCTCTAAGCATGGAGTGGCCTTTGGGTAGTGCATTGCTTCATGAGGGTGTTCTCCTAGGGTAAGGTGCCATCCTGGCTGGTGTAGGAGGAACATGGGTTCTATACTGGTCCCGTCACAGCCTCCAGCATCAAGGCATGGTGGGGATGGTTAGAGAGAGGAAGAGGCTGTGGGAGGAGGGCACTCCGGCTAGTCTCAGTTGCCCATGAGCCATATGACAGCCTGAGCTCCTATTAGAGCAACCTCAGAGCTGCTCTAACTCCCTGAGGCCAGGCAGGTCCCTGGACAGGCCCAGAACGTGGGCAGTGCCAAGGTGGTGTTTATCTCCACCCTCTCCATTGTTGCCCTGAGCACAGGCCCTTGGTGGCGGACACTTGGGCCCACTGAGCTCAATGGCGGTGCTGCAGATTTACCACAGCCTAATGGAGGGCAGGTACTGGCTCTTGGCCTCCCCCAGCTCTGTCCTGGGTTAGGATACTAGGCTCTAGCCAGGAGTGTTGCTGTGCCTGAGGCAGCATTGCCTTCATCTGGCACCGCCCCCAGCTCAGGATAACTGGAGCCTGGGAAACAGTTCCAGGAGGAGGCCAGGGAAGCCCCCTCCCATGTGCCCAGGAACAGGCTGGCTCAGCAGGCCTGATGGAGCATGCCAGGCCCCCAGCCCTGACGGGCAGCAGCACAGAGGAAACTGTAGCTTTTCCCCATGAGGCTGTGCGTGTGTGAGGCCTGCCCGGGCCCAGTGGCTTGGACAGCTCTAGCAGGAGTGTGAGTGACAGACCCGTGCCAGGGGAGAACAGGAAGAGAGAGCTGGAGCGGCTCCGAGGCTAAAGGCTGAGCCGCCGGTTACCTAACGGCAAAGGAATGCTAATCCCAGCAGGTCCCCAAGAAAGCCACGTGTGCGCCAGGTCAGGCCCAGTGGCCAAGGCCAGCCGGATGGAGTTGAAACACCGGGGCACGACTGTTGCCCAGCGAGGGACAGTGGAGATTCAGGCGTCCTTGTGTATGCACAGAGCCAAGTTCCCATTCACTGCCCCCCTCATGCTGTGAGTCCCCAACCAGCTGCCTAGGGGCTCTCTGAGCCCCTGGCGAATACTCCCAGCGTGATTTTGAATGGCCTCCCCCTCCGCACAGCCACGGCGAAATGTTCTGTTTGCACAGACTGGCGCTGCTGCAAGGTGCCGGGGTGATGCTCAGTGCGGGCCCAGGCAGGGCAGTTCTCTGCGACCCCAATGGCGGGCATGGGTGTTTACACTCCTTGGCCTCTCTATCTTTGGCCTGTCTACAGAAGCTACCTGGCTGGTTGTGAGGGTCGCTCTCGTTAATAGGGCAGCTTCTTCTGGTTGGGACTGGGCAGAGCCATTTGAAATCGTACCTGCTGGCACCTACTCAGAGCGCCCAGGCAATTCCAACCCCTCCCACGCTGTGCACTGGGCACGGCCAACAGAACCCACTGGCCTGCTCCTTTCTGAGTGGCCCTTTCCACCAGACACAACAGGCCTGATTTCTGGCACTGGTGGGGATTAAAGTCAGTGGGACTGGCACCAAGCGGCCTTGCAGTCTGGCAGGAGCCAGCTGTCAGCTGCAGCGTCAGGTGCTGAGCTGTACATGGGGTGAGGGGAGAGGACGGTAGCAGGGCTACATTTCTGTGGGGAACAGCCTCTCTCCAGCCAGTGTCCATCACTCCCCAGGCCCCAGGAAAGGCAAGGCAGATGCAAATACTGGGCAGAGACACTCCTATGGGCCCTGCTCCATATAGTGACCAGCAGCCATGTTTCACTGCGTCCCCAGTTTCCAGTTGCCGGATGCCAGTGCAGTCACCCCAGCAGGCCTTTCATTTCCCCCTCTGCGCCCAAGAGTTGTGCTCCTAATGCTGGGGAATACAAGATCCTAGAGACGGTGTTTGCTGAGGGTGGACTTGCTTCTGGAGGCTAAACTCTAAAGACTAAATCCCTAGTGCTGGAGGAGGGCCCCCCCCCCCCATGTCCCGCTGACACTGCTGATGGCCTTTGTGGGGAGGACACGCTCCGCACCCAGAACACGCCACCAGTAAAGCCCCATTTCAAACCCAGGGCAGGACGCAGTGAGCTCTGTGGAGGGCAAGGCTCCCTGATGGGTGGCATTGCCTGGCCCATGAGGCAAAGGTTTTTCACGAGCCAAATGATTGCGAATCTCCCCTGGTCTGTGTTAGCAATGCAGTGCTCCTTCACAGCAGGAACCGCCCTGGGCTCCCTGGGCATGGATTATTTAAGCCTGCTGGTGCCCTGTGAGCTTAGGGAGGCGTCTGTCTGAAACAGTGCCTTGAACAACACGAGAGGGATGGCAGAAGGAAAGCAAAGGGGGAAGCAAAGGCTGAAGTTCACCCTCCCGACACCTCTATTCCTCCAGCCCGGCGTGCCTGCCTGACACAACCACCATCAGGAAATGCTGTAGCTACTGCAGACACTGTTCGATCCTAATCGGAAAGCAACAGCAGGCAGGACCTGTTGTGGCTCTGAGACAATGCACCGGGTTTGCGAGTGCCATGCATGTAGATGAGGCTGGAAACCCCGCGCCGGTGCAAAGCGGTCGCAGGAGCGAGCGGCATAGATCGCGCCGAGCAGGAGGAAGAGAGGCAGGGGGAAAGGAGCATGTTGTGGCACGCTTGCAGACAAGGGCTGTTTCTCAGATCTCGAGAACATCACCGGCTGCACACGCACACGGAAAGCCTCTTGGTGCGGCACCTCAGCTCTTTGATTTGCAAGGAAGGAAATAAGATCTCTTAGTGCTGCAGCAGCAGCTGTTGGCAAGATGCGCTGCCAGAGCTGATCAAAGGAAGATCTTCAATCTACTTCATCGCCAGGGCTGGATTTACGCTCAGTCTCGGCACTGGAAAGAAAGAGAGAGACAGAGAGAGGAAAAGAGGGAGAGAGAGACCCTTCTGGTGCTGGGAAGATGGAGGCGAAACCTTTGTTCAATGTGCAGAAGGCTCTGGTTCAGCCCATGCAGATGTGCATGCTGGATATTCCCCTGAGTGTCCAGGATGATGATGTGAGTACAGAGAAAGCAAGAGGAGGTCTGGGTGAGGGGGTGGGGGTAGGGATGGGGCATAAGGAGCCGGGAGGGGGTTTTGATCCTACCCTCCCATCCAACCAGCAGCGTTCCTGGGAACAGGGAAGTTCTGGTGAAGTTAGAGCTGCTGAGGGCTGGTGTGTGGGCAACAGTTTGTCTATCGCTTTTGCGGAGGAGTATTTTGGGGCAGACTGTCTCTTGTGCTTCCCAGATCCAGGGTACCAAATGTGGGAGGAAAGGGGAGGAAAGGTTCCTAGGAAGTTAAATGCATTTCACCTGTCAAAGCAAAAGAGGATGTTTGTCGTGTGAGGTGGGACAAGTGAAAGCCTATCGCTGCCTCATAGCAGAGCAACCCATCGGCATGGGCTGCTGCGTGTCAATGCAGGACAGTTCTGATATGGAATTTCAGAGCCTCCATTCAGTTGCAGCGCTTCAATCGCCTTCTGCACAGGCTTTGTTTTACAGCTTCCATCACTGTCTTTCCAGCTGTTTAGAGGTTTGCTCTGCGCTAGAGTCTGCTCTCTCTTCCTGTGGGGAAAACCCCACTGGAGCAACTAAGCGTGGAATCTGGCCCATTCCGTGCAAAAATCCTATTTGGTACACTTGGAAATCTCCTCGATGCTGCACCCTAAGCCAGAGAATTGAGAGAAAAGGTCCCTTCAGCACCCTTAACTCTGCTCCATGTGCAAGTACATTATAGAGCTGATCACTCGGTGCTGGGCCATGTGACACGCTATACCCGATATCACTGTCTCTATTTCCATAGGCTTAGGGACATGGGTCCTGGTCCTGTAGGCATTTGGGACAAAACTTCTTCTTACTTCACAGGGGGCAGAATTGCACCCATCCTGGGTCTACCCCAGGCAGAGTTTGGTTGTTGTAGGGACATTAAATCTGAATGTCTTGACAGTTGTGCAAGTAACACATTGATGTTGATGTCACGCTTAATTGGTGGAGTGATGTGGTGAGTCCCATGTGGCGGCACTGGTTTTGAAGAGACCCAGAAAGACAAAGAAAGAGAAGGACTTTGTGCCTCTCCTCACCCACGTGCCATAGTGGCAGGATTCAGTCCCAGCAGGGTGAAAAGCCCCACAGGCCTTGCTCAGCAGACGGGGAAAGTGTCTCCATCAGTAGAAAGTGACTAGCAGCGTACTTGCAATTGGATACACCCCAGAGCTTTGTCCAGGATTTTCTGGTTGGCTGTGCTAATGGGGATACCTGCATGGCTGCTGGCAGCTGCTGCGCACAGCTGGCTGGAGCTAGGTAACCAAGCTGTACATGGGGAGGTGGAGCAGGTGATGGGCTCACAATTCCCACTGCAGTAACTGGGACTTGGGACAGCCAGTGCTTCTTAGAACCGGCTCTGAGGGGCGTGGAACAAGGCAGGAAGGCTCGTGCTTCAAGGGAGCGAGCAGAGGTATGCAGCCAGCCCATGTCATTTTTGCTCAGAAAAGGGCAACAAAAAGAATGAAGGGTATGGAACAGCTGCCATATAAGGAGAGATTAATAAGACTGGGACTTTTCAGCTTGGAAAAGAGATGACTAAGGGGGGATATGATAGAAGTCTATAAAATCATGATGTGAAAAAAGTAAGTAAGAGTTATTTACTCCTTCCCATAACACAAGAACTAAGGGTCACCAAATGAAATTAATAGGTAGCAGGTTTAAAACAAACAGAAGTAAGTATTTCTTCATACCACACACAGTCAACCTGTGGAACTCCTTGCCAGAGGATGTTGTGACGTTCAAGTCTATAACAGGGTTCAAAAAAGAGCTAGATAAATGCATGGAGAATAGGTCCATCAATGGCTATTAGCCAGGATGGGCAGGAATGGTGTCCCTAGCCTCTCTTTGTCAGAAGCTGGGAATGGGTGACAGAGGATGGATCACCTGATGATTCCCTGTTCGGTTCATTCCCTCTGGACATCTGGCATTGGCCACTGTCAGAGGACAGGATCCTGGGCTACATGGACCTTTGGTCTGACTCCTTATGGCCATTCTTATGCCCTCCTCCAGCACTGCAAAGGGCTGGATCCTTCCAGTGGCCCCTTGTCCTGACATTTCTCTCGTCTCAGGATTTCACAGGGCTTCCATGCTCCCTTCTTCCCTTGTCTACTGTGCTCACCACTGTGGTATCTGAGCACAGGTACTGCCTGCATCTTTTAGGGCAGTGTCTCTCAGCAGCTTATTCACTGTTTGCTTTGTCTGCAGTGTGTTGGCAGGTTTCTTAAGGCTAGGGTGACCAGATAACTTGTGTGACAATTGGAGACAGAGGGGTGAGGCTATAGGGTCCTGTGGAGGTAAGAGGCGCCCATATAAGCCTAACATCAGGACCAGGGCTGGCCCGAGCCATTTTGGCACCCTGGGCCCCAGGCGCGCGGCGCCGCGCCCGGGGCACACAGCCCTGCCTCCAGGTGCACGGCACATGCGCGGGCCCACCCCTGGGACGTGCGGCCCCACCTCCGGGCGCACGACACATGCGCGGGCCCACCCCCGGGACGCACGGCCCTGCCTCTGGGTGCATGACGCATGCGTAGGCCCGCCTCCAGGCGCACAACGCATGCACAGGCCCGCCCGCGGGGCACGTGGGCGGACGCACGGCACACGCGCTGCCCAGTCGGCCCGGCCACTGCCGATGGTGCGCAGCCCAGGGCCGCCCGGGGCGGGCTGCGCCTGGCCGTCCAGGGCCCTGCGGCCGCGGGGGGAAGGGCGCTGCTGGCCGGTGCTGCGTAGGTTGGTGCCCTGGGCAGCCTACCCCTTAGTCCAGCCCTGATCAGGACAGTCCCGATCATATCAGGACACCCTATTTAGGACCAATGGGCTTGTACAGCTCTAACCAGGCTGAAAGTTTCACTGTGATGTAGCTGGATTCAGAAGTGTAGTCAGCCCAGAACCCATTCCTGCTGGGCAGGGAAAGCCAGTGCTGGATTTACCTGTGACTGTTAGGGCATTGCCTAGGAACTCCCTGGGATGCCCCAAGACAGGTAGAGGATTCCCTGGGACATTCATGTTAATTAAGTAAGAGAGATGCAGCCGTGTTAGTCTGGTCTTGCTGAAGCAAAAAACAGGACTATGAAGCACTTTAAAGACTAACAAGATGGTTTATTAGGTGATGAGCTTTCGTGGGCCATACCCACTTCCTCAGATCAAATTGTGGAAGAAAATTGGCATGACCATATATACCAAAGGGATACAATCAAAAAAAGTGAACACATATAAAATTCAGGATGATTCTTACCAACAACCACAGGACATACCACACTAATACCAACCCTGGAACTTTCCCTTGCAACAAACCCCGTTGCCAGCTTTGTCCACATATTTACTCTGCTGACACCATCATTGGACCTAACCATGTCAGTTACAAGATCAAGAACACATATTCCTGTTCATCCAGAAATATAATTTATGCCATCCTGTGCCAACAGTGTCCGTCTGCTATGTATATTGGACAGACTTCTCAGACACTTCGCCAAAGAATCAATGCACACAAAACAGACATCAGACAGTTTCACAAAGAAAAAACAGTTTCTTGCCATTTCAACCAGACTGGGCATTGTCTCAATGACCTTACTAGACGCATCCTGCTTCAAAGAGACTTTAACACCAGACTACAAAGGGAAGCCTCAGAACTGTCATTCATGCTTAAATTTGACACTTTACGAATGGGCCTTAACAAATATGTTAATTATCTTAGTCATTACAAAGATAGCTTCCCAAATTATCACCCCTAATATCATTATCTCATAGACACTAACCTCCCCCCCTCACCCCTCCTCTGTTCTAAAATCTGATTTGTCGATTTTATATGTGTTCACTTTTTTTTTATTGTATCCCTTTGGTATATATGGTCATGCCAATTTTCTTCCACAATTTGATCTGAGGAAGTGGGTCTGGCCCACAAAAGCTCATCACCTAATAAACCATCTTGTTAGTCTTTAAAGTGCTGCATAGTCCTGTCTCATGTTAATTAAGAAAGAGGAAAACCTGAACTGGATCTTTATGCTCACCTGAGCTGGCCTATTGGGACTGTGCTTGGGAGGAGAAAACCCTGGCCTGGATTGCTCTGGAATGGCCTCTCCTTCTTAATGTCACTCTGGGTTTTACCGCACAGAGTCAAATTTGCTTTTATTTTAAAGTGCAAACCCTGTATGTTAGGCATTGTTTCCATTAACCCCTTTGCAGCTGCTGGAACATGCACGGGTCTCCGCAGCCAAGACACTGTGAGAGGCCCAGTCGTAGGTTGGAATGTCAGAGTGTATCCTGGTCCTACGGGCACATGTTTTTGGGTTGTCCGGGCTCCACCGGAGATCTGTGTTTGTCCTTGAACATAGCAGCTCTGTTGTTCAGCATGGAAGAGTTAATGGCCATTCTCCCATGACCTCAGGTCTGGTAAAGATTCCAAATTCTGCTCTCACCTTGGATTCACTCCAGTGTAACTAAGAGGAGTCCCCTGGATTAGGGATGTGAAATTTAACTGTGTAAGTGGTTAACTGATAAGCCTGAGCTTATCAGTTAACATGGTTACACACAGGCTCCTGCCCCCGTTCCTGGGGAGTTGGCTGCCACCCTGCCCTGATGCCTCTGTTTCAGAGGCAACAGGGCAAGGCAACAGGAGGGAGCTGGTACGCATGGGGAGCTGGCTTAAAAACTGGTTCCTTGCGTGCACTGGCTCCTGGGGAACTGCCTGCCACCACACACTGGTGGCAGGTGGAAGCCAGTACATGCGGGGAGCTGACTTAACAGCTGACTACCAGCATACACCAGCTCCTGGGAAGTCGCCTGCCACCCAGGGGCGGCCCGTGACTATAGGCTGACTTGGCTGTCGCCTACAGCACCGCCTTCAACGGCACCCGATGATGATGTCATGGGGCGCCCAATGATGACGTCACTCCATTGATGGCCGGGCAGGCGGGGGCACTGATCGCACGTTCTGCCTGGGGTGCCAGCTGCTGCAGCCCGCCTCAGGCCGCTCCTGCTGCCACCCTGCATGTAACTGTGTAACCACTGAAATTTTCAGCTGTTACACGGTTACTTAATTATACCCATTTTAACATTCCTACCCAGGACTTACACCAGCCTTGTTGAGCACAGAATCTGTCCCAGCTTTCCCACTGCAAGGACAACTGGAGGCCCTCTTCAGTGTGCACTCTGTGCTTTTTACTGCCACACTCCCAATTTCAGAGCGTTAAAGGGTAAAGCAGGACAAGGTGCCCAAGCTACACGGAGAGGGACTGGAGCTAACTCGAAGGGAGTCACATGCCCATCACTCACAAGGGCAGTGCTGGGATTTTACAACTTGACTTGGCCTTCCTGCTTCTAGCAGACAGCATTTGGATTCCGACTGGGCGAGTGTCAGCAGACAATGCTTGGCCACAGACTGCGCCTTTGGAGCGGAAGGATTAGCATCTGCAGGTTGGGGACAGGTTCATTCTTGGTGTGTATAAACTTGTCTGATTCTGTGCCGTCCCTGGGAAGTATTAACCCTGTCTGTCAGCCCCTGAGAGGGGGGGCCGTTGCACACAGCGGTGCTTGCCGAACTGGCATCCTTTCATACTCCTCCTCCGCTGGCAAAGCTCATGCCATAGTGGAAACGTCAGTGGGGAAATCCAGAGCCGTGTCTCTCATGCGCCAGTGTGGAAACTCCACTTGCACAATCTCAAGTGCTCCCTCCTGCTCGCTGCCCGGAGAGGAAATTGAGCATATTATTCCCTGCATGCCCACTCTCATAGCTTCTGATTCTGGGCTGGCAGCATCACCCGCCTGCCTGTGCCAGGACTGGGAGGCCCAACCAAGGGAGAGCCATTCAGGGGTGCCCACCCTGGACCATTGCACATTTGTAGGGGGGATTTTTGCACCCTCTGACCTCCATTCTCCACCCCCAGGAGATCCCAAACAGACTGTGTCAGGGAAATATTTCCCAAGACCTTTCATAGTCCCTCACACCCAGCCCTAAATCACAGGCAGTTATTGTTTCAGCAAACCTTACAAACCCTTCCCAGCCCAGGGACTGGATTGGAAGCCTGCCCAGCTGGGAGTGCAGTCTCCAGATATGTGGGTTCAAATCCCACTGCAGGTTACACTCATGAGAGTAGGTTGGTCTTCTTGTCCCCAGGCTATATCTACACAGTGTTTGTTTTTCAGAAAAAGATACACAATTTGTGTACCTTTTTCCGCTTGTTTTTTCGGAAGAGGCTTTTCCGACATTTGGCCCATCTCCACGGGGCCAAATGTGGGAAAAACCTCCTCTTTCGGAAGATCCCTTATTCCTCATAAAATTGAGGAATACAGGGGTGCCGAAAGAATGCACCCGCTTTTTTGGAAACTTTGCAGTCTAGACATAGCTCCAGCGGATCTCTGTCCACCTACTCAAACCACGCAATTTGTGATGGGGGCTGGCAGAGCTGTGTGGGGCAGTGGTGTGGGATAGGAGGGGATGCTGTGGGTCAGGGCAATGGCACGTTGGCTGAGCTGAGTAGGGGGCAGTGAACATGTATCCAAGTACGTGGTTAACCAACAAGCCTCTTGCAGTGGAGGGATGTAGGCCTGTGTGCCCTGCTTTATCAGAGGCAGCAGGGGGAAGTAGGAGCTGGTGTGGGGGGGCAGCTCCCTGCAAGCACCAGCTCCTGCCTCCCCTCCCCCCCCCCCATGTATAACTACTGACATTTTCAACATTTGCACAAATAAACATATTTTAACGTCCCTAACGGGCTGGGAACGCTGTGGGCCAGGATGGTGGTGCGTTTGGCAAAGCTATGTGGCTGAAATCTTGTCCTGGGTCTGCCCGTCACTGGCTGTGCTTCTAGTTGGTGAGCTCAGGTTCTCAACATTGGTGAAGTCCACGCAGATGGAAGAACGAATGAGCAAATGATTCCCTCCATGGGCCCTGCTACAGGGGGCTGGCCCCATCCCTGAGCTGCTAGCAAGCGAGAAGCTGAGGTGGCCCGGGGCGGAGATAAAAAAGGAGCTGCACACAGAGAGAGGCAGCTGCTCCCCCAGTACCGCAGGTCTCCAGCTGCGCTGCCTCAGCAGTGTGAATGCCAGGGGCTGAGTCACTGACCCCCTGATGCTCTTTACCAGAAGCTCCCAGGCATCTCAGCCCCTCGCTTTCCCTTGCACTAGGTGATGATCCTTCTCTCCTGCATGCCCCTCACAGGGGTTGCTTGAAGCCTCGCAGTGTGTGCCCTTTGCAAACAGCAGAGCGTCGCCAGCAGACCCCTGCGGTGCCTCTTCCCAGCTCCGCCTCTCTGCTCCCTGTCAGGCAGCAGTACTGCCAGGTTAGCAACGAGTTGCTGGGCGCGTTAGGCTGCCGTGTTCCACCCCAGAGCTGGCTGCATTTCCACAGTGGAGGGAGAGCGACCTGAAAATATATGGTGGAGCCTGTTGGTCTCAGTGGGAAATACGCTTTCCATGTAGGTTCAGTCTCCCTGCTGGGTGCTGTGCAAGCAGCCCCACCCACTGCATCCTGAGTTATCCTAGACCTACCGCACATACAGCACGCCCAGTTCCCTGGAAATAGTCGCTGCCAGTTAACTGTGCTGATTTGGGGGGTGTCTGTGGATAGAACAGAGATGAACGATCAGCCATATTTCCCAGCTGCACATTGCAGGCCCTCTGCACAGTGTGTGCGGATGAAAGGGACTGGTACAGAGAAGTAAGCCAGACCCGTGGTGTGTGAGCGAGAGAGATTGGCTTCTCTTGATTAACCCACTGGAGTTTTGATCGTGCATTGGATCCCATTCCCTGGACATTGTCTGCAGCCTCAGCTTCTCCCCCTGCCAAGCTGCCTCCCTGGCATGTGTTCTTTACCCTGGTGAAACTGGTTGCCTCCCAAGAGGTGGCTGTTGGGATCCTCAGGCATTCAGGGGCCTTCCCACGGAGTCATTCCCTAGCCTCGCCGGGCGCTGCTGGGATGCCACGGGCCAGTGCTGCCCTGGTAATGCTGCTCGGCAGCTCTGGGAATGGCATAAGAACGCAGTCGCCCCGACGGAGGGTCTCTCAGGGGATACGCGCTGGCTGGTGGAGGCCTTAAAGCAAGCCCCACCTCAGGCACCCACAGCTTTGAGCATCTGTTCCCCATGAGCGTCCAGCGCTGCTGTGCACCCCTTCCAGATGGAGGGGTAAGCACCTTCCTGCCGGCCTGTTCTCCACCGCCTCGTGGTCGGGGCGTTTCCTGCAGCTGTGCCATGTGCGGAGACTCTGGGCAGAGGGCAGGGAGGCGCTCCTGCTCATACCGTTTTAATGATCCCATCTAGGGATCTGTCTGCCTGCTGCCCCGTCTGCGGGGAATGAGCCATGTAATGGAGTCCAGCTCCACAGTGAGGAGAGAGATGCTGGACACAGCGGCCATGGAGGAACATAGACAGCAAATAGATATTTGACCCTGTGGGTGGTTAGACATACTGCCTCTAGTAAGAAGCAGAGTGGGCTGGTAAGTAGGGTATTGGACCAGGATTGAGGTGACCTGAGTTTTATTCCAGTCCCTACTGGGGCAAGTGCTGGTGTGTCTCCGTGCCTCAGTTTCCCCATCTGTAAAACAGGGGTGATATTGCTGATCTTCCTTTTGCAAAGTGTTTTGAGATCTCTTGATAATATGGGATTGACAAAACAATCATTGCTGGGCCTGATTGTCCCAATCTGGGAAGCGCAGGGCTATAGCGAAAAGAAAAACTCTGTGCAATTGGACAGTTAATTGGTGAGCGGCGTTGTTGTGATCATGCCTGCAAATCGGGACTGACTGGCTAGTGGTGTATTTTCGCACCTAATGCTGCAGCTCTTGGTTTTTGAAAACTAGGTCTGACTTGCGCGTTAAGCGTGCGCGCCTGACGTGTGTGTTAAGTCTGATGTGTCCTTTGCCTGCACCGTTGTGTTTAATCTCGTGTTGGGTAACTTGCTGTCTAAGGTGCTGCAGTTTTCCAGTGCAGCTGTATCCTGCAGTGGGGTTTATTGCAATTCTGCTTGGAGCGTGATGAGGACTTTGTTGTTCAATGGGAAGAAGGGCTCTCACTGGAGCAGTGGTTCTCAAAGTGTGGTCTGTGGACCACTAGCTCAGGACTCCCCCTCACCCCCCCCCCAGCTCAGGGCTTGCCCCTCCCTGCAGCAGGGAGCCTGCGCTGGTGCCCCAGCCCCGCAGCCTCTCCCCTCCCCAGCAAGGTTGGCATGCCAGTGCCAGCTTTCTGCTATGGGGGGGGGGGGGCCAAGCCTCGCGGGCTGAATCCAGCTTACAGGGGAAGGAAGTGGCTCCGTGCGCTGCCATTCCCCCTCACCCCTGCTGGGGCAACAGCAACACAGGAAACTGCTTGCATGGAGGCTTTGCCCGCTGCTCCCATTGGCCAGAATCACAGCCAATGGGAGCAGCGGGAGGCGGAGCCTGGGAACAGCGGGAGGCACGGAGCCAGGTAAGCGCCCCCATCCCTCTCATGCCAAGGCCCACACCCCCATCATCCTCACGCACCCCATTCCCGCTGAGACCCCCCCCACCCCACCCCGCTCCTGCACCATTCCACCCACCCAGACTCCGCACCCCCACCATGCTCCTGCACCCTCCCATCCAGACTCCCCCACTCTCAGCCCATTCCTGCACCTACCTCCCACTCAGACCTCCCCACCCTCAGCCCGCTCCTGCACCCTCCCTCCCATCCAGACCCCGCAGCCCCACCCCCTCTTGCACCCATTTTGTTATCACTAGTGTTTGGCTGGTGGTCCGCGGAAAGGTCTGCTTCGAGCAGGGTGGGCTGCGGGTTCAAAAGTTTGAGAGTCACTGCATTATAGGAGGATTCCACTGGGCGCATTATTGTGTCCCAAGCACCTCTTGGGAGAGAGAAGGATTCAGGCCGTCGATCAAGAGGGAAGGACAGGAATGCAGGAGAACAGAAGGGCATGGACAGGAGCACTTGAGGACAAATGGACACAGGGTAGCAAGAGGACAGACAGACAGGAGGAGGACTATCGAGAGGCAAGAAGGGGAGTCGTGGACTGCCTTCGGGGGACAGCCGAGAGCCTCGGACATTGAAAAGATAGCTGACCAGGATGGCTGGAGGATGGAGGGATTTACATGGGAGCACGGGAGGACAGACGGACAGGCCCCAGAAGGCGAGGGGGGTGACAGATTCAGGTGGAAGCAAAGAAGGGCTGCCTGCTGCTGAGAGGTGGAGCCCCTCGCTGTAGCCTGCGCCTCTGGCTCTGATTAGGAGCTTGTCTGGGCCAGGAGAAGACCTCATTCTCCAGGTATGCAGCTGCTTTTGGCCTATCTGGCGATTCCGTCACACGACCCTCTCCCATCCCTGCTGGGAACTCTTGGCCTGGCTCCTGGCTCAGCATCCAGTAGGCGCCTCTCCCGCAGGCTGGGGGGAGATGGACGATTCACTTTGTGTGGTTTTAGAACAGATGTAACTGCAGCGGGGGGCCCCTCTAATGTGTGTTTACAAGGCTCCTCCCCAGCAGCTTCACACCAAGCCTGTGTGCAGTGTCCTTCTATGGGCTGGGGTGCAGCACACGTGTGAAAACCCTTCTCCCTGAGAACAGGGCCCTTCACTGGTGCCTGGAACCCAGCAAGCGGGCAGCAGAAATTGGAGCGTGTCCCTCACCAGCAGGGAGCACCCAGGTGCACAACAGAGCTGGATGCTCATTGGGGCACAGACCTGGGGGGTGAGCGCACTGGGTTCTGTTCCGAGTTCTGCCACCCACTTGCTGTGTGACCATGGGCAGGTCGTTTTACCTCTCAGATGCCCCAGCTCAATCACCTTGCCCTGCCTCCCAGGGGGTTGTGCGGGCTGCTGCACTAAGGGCTGCAAAGGGCTTTGTGCTCCCCAGTTGGAAGGTGTTCGTTTGGTGCAGAGCAAAGCTGACTGGCTCAGGCTTCCTCTCCTCATAGAATGCTTGTGTCTAATGTATCAAGACCACACTGCTATCCAGTGCATGTACAGGTTGGACCTCCCCGGTCCAGCACCCTTGGGACCTGACCAGTCCCGGATGATGGATTTTTCCAGACCAGGGGAGGTCATTTCTGACCCCCCTGCCACCAGCCCCATCCAGCCCATGCTCCACTGCTGGCCTCCTGTCCGGCTCCCCCCTCTTGCTGGCCCCTGTTGCCCTGTCAGCCCCCACTGCCCTGCTGGGCAGCCCGCCACCTCCGTGCACACCAGCCTCCAGCTGCAGCACCCGGCACCTCCTCTGCCTCCATGTGCATTGCAGCACACAGCAGCTCCGTGCCTCCGTGTCCTTATTGTATTCATGCTGCCGCGCCGGGCAGCCCCACTACCGCACATAGGGCTCCCAGTGCTCTGCGTTGGGCTCCCACTGCCCAACCAGCCTGCAGGGCTCCCAGGTGCTAGCTCTCCGCTGGGACTCTCTGGTCCATGAACATCTGGTCCTGCCAGACCATGGATGTTGCTGGACCAGAGAGTCCCGGTTAAGGAAGTTTCAACCTGGACTGACTGTAGCGCTTTATAATATAATAAGCCCACTGAACATGGTGCCAAGACTCGGGTTGACTCCAATGGGGTCTGGCTTAGACTGCTGGTGTCTAAACTTATATTGTGGCTTGGTAGGTTCTTGAAATTGTGCCCTGCACCACGTGACCCAGGGCTGTAGGTCTGTCCAAGGGGCGTTGGCAGAGCTGTGCAGGAAGCTTGATTGCGGCCCACCCACCCCAGCTTCAGATAACGCGCCTCTTGGCCTCTCACTGCCACCACTCAGCAGAAACAATTGCAAAATCCGCCCCTGCACAGCAAGAAAGGCCAAACGGGAAGGATTGCTAAAGAACCTGGAGTGCTTTGCCAGCGAAAGCCACCCTCCTCGAGGGCTGTGAAAGCAGATCTATGAAGGGGAAAGCGGCACACGGGGAGCTGCAAGCAATGCAAACAGCAGGGATTGTAAAATCTGTGTATTTATGTCACCGCTGAAATGTTTAAGACAGCTCTCCGCAAGCACTGGCTTCCACCTCCCTCCTGCCCTCTGCACTGCTGCCTCTGATATAAAGGCAGAAGTGCAGGGGGCAGGAGGCAGCATGGCAGGCAGTATGTGCGAGGAGCCAGCTTAAAAGCCAGCTTCCCATGTGTACCAGCTCTCACCTTCTTCCCCCACTTCTGCGCTACTGCCTCTCTATCTGAGGCAGCAGCGCAGGGTCGGGGAGGCAAGCAGCTCTGCAAGAGCCACTGCTCACAGGGAGCCAGTTTTTTTAAGCTGGCTCCCCTGGAGCACTGGCTCCCATCTGCCCCCTGCGCTGCTGCTTCCCACATGCACCGGCTTCTGCCTTCCCCCCACTGTCTCTGGAACAGCGATAAGAGCAGGCTTATCAGTTAACCATGTACACGCTAGCGTCCCTAGCACGCAGCCTTTCGGAGGCATCTCTAGCACACTGGTAAATGCTTCATAAAATGGCATTGTACAGCACACTGCTTTGCCAACTGAACCAGCAACACCCGCAACCCGGGAGACGGTTGGAATCTGCAGGGTCAGGAGAGAGGAATGCAGTATGTGAGTCCCATTATGTTACATTCTAGCACCCGGAGGAATGCACAGCGCAGTGTGTCATTGTAGGGGTTTGGCCCCCTGGCTGCAGGAAGGCATAGGTAATGCAGTGTATACAATCATGCTGTAACATAATGCTGTGCAACACAACCTCTAGCATTTATATAACCCAGATCACTGGAGTATCTATGACCTGTATAATGCAGTTACAGAGAAAAATTATATCTGTGGACACTCTTATTTCCATTTAAGCAGGCCTTTTCCCGCATTTCGCTTATGTTGCTTTGAAAGAAGTTTAAGGTAAAGCAAAACAGCCATTCCAATACCAGAAGAGCAGTAGCCACGAGGTGGATGTAGCGCCATAACTATAGCAGTTTAACTCGACCAGTGTAACTCGGTAAAACTTTTCCCGTGCAGACAAGCCTTAAGAGATGCAGGAGCCCTCTGTCACTTGGATGCTTTTCCAAATTCCGCCCCTTAGGCAGAGATGCTATGTCCCTCTTTGTTCCCCTCCATCTCTGTGATGCAGTTACCGACACAGCAGGCTCGATTTCAAAGATCTTAGAAAATGTTCTCCCCTCGAATGGGCTAATGACTAGAATTGCATTTCACACGCTGATTTATTTCTTTAATATGTTTTTTCCCAGCACTCTGAAAGCTGGATGCCTACTTTTGACCTTAGCTCCAGGCTCCGGTGCTGAGGCAGGAGTTAGGAGGGAAAGACATTTTAGGATCCATTTTACCCCAGGGCTAGATTGTGCCCCGCTGCATCCAGTGCTTTTTCTGGTTGAGCTTTAGGAGTGCAGCCCTGGGTATCTTTGGTTTCACACTCTTCTCTGGCACATACAGAAAGAACTTTCAGATCAGCGATAAGGAGCTGGTGACTTAGTGTCTATCGCACTTTACAGCTTCAAAGCACTGTGCAAACATCAACTAGTCAGACCCTGCAAGGTTGCTAGTTGGGAATACCGTTGTGCTGTCACTCACAGGAGTGAAGGGACATGCTCAGGTTCCTATGGTGAGTCAGTGGCAGAGCCACTGGGGTGGTGAACTCCCCAGTCCATATGTCATTCACTAGCTAGGCTTCCTCTCTCATACCCTTTTACTGGGGTTTAATCCTCTTCCCTACTAAAAGTGATTACACAAGGGAGAAATGGTGCACGGAGGTGGCAGTGTCTCCTAGAGGATGGAGCATTGGATTGGGACACAGGTAGAAGGGTCTAGGCTTTTTTCTGCTGTTGGCCTGCTGGGTGACCCCTGGAGAAGCCTCATCCCTGCTCTGTGCCTCAGTTTCCCTATCTATAAACCCTGGTAGACTTTCATGGAGGAGTGCAATGCGGAAGGTTTCTCTTTTAGGAAATGAGCACAGAGACAGCACTGCTGTATCCTGTCCCCAGTCACTTGGTCCTTTTGGGTCATAAACTTCATTCTCCAGGGTTCCCAGCCCAGCACCTTCCTCCCACACTCACTGCTAACAGCTGCCCAAAGGGAATGTCCCTGCGATGCTGAGAGCCTTATGAAGAAGCCAGCTGCCTTGGATCTGCACATCCCAGGCTGTCCCACAGCCCACGTGTCCATTAGGACCTCCTCTTCAGCATGAAGTGCCTCCTGTGTGGCTGTGCAAGCCCGATTTGGTTCTGCACCCGTGAACAGCGCCGAAATGTTTTGCTGCTGCGCCTGGTGCCGCTGCTCAGCCTGTGTTTGGATGAATCCGTAGGCTTCGCCAGCCCACAGGCTGTTTGGATGGACGGACGGTCAGTAGCAGCCCAGTCGTGAATCAGAGATATTGTCGTATTTATCTCCGACGCCCTGTCTTTTCCACTGCCACTGTACGGTAGCTCTTATCGGGAGGGCGGAGCTGCAAGCTAAAAGTGGGACTGTTTCCTGGGGAAGGCTTTCGTTCAAAACAACAAACTCACTGAGCCCGTCTCTGGCACCCCACGAGGGATGGGCTTTTTTTCCGGAGGAAACTAGAAACCACAGAAAAAGTGATCTAGTCTAGATTCTGCTCTTGCTTCCAGGGGTGTTAATCCAGAGGGTGTGCTGTCCAGCCAAGGCAGTTACTGCGGGTTTGCAACAGCTAGGCTCCGAGCTGAGTTGGGCACCACGAGACAGGACAGGAGGGCTGCATCTGCTCTGACAATTTTAGACCCCCCGTGTTCTGTTGGTCTAACCCTGCACAGTTCTTTCAGTGGGTGTCCTGATGTAGACTGGCTTCGAGTGGTGTTCTTAGCAGGACTGAGGGGCATTAGGAGAGCTGCTGAGATGTAGCCCTGGTGGGGCTGTGCTGGTGGCAGAGAAATGGTGGGTGACTGCCCTAAAATTGTCATTGTCGACTGGGCCTGTTGTCTATTCTCCTGCCTCGCTGTGCTGTATTCCCTGAGCATAACCAAGCTGGTGACGTGCGTTTCATTTAACAGGCCTCACGTTTTCTTTAACGTTAGTTTCAAGACTCAGCAAAACCCGACTCAACAGCAAATGCCAAGAATAACCCCATGCAGCTTAGTGCTTTTCATCTTTAAAGCACTCTGCAAACATTGGCCGGTGGCATTAAATGGGAATGTAATTAATAATCCCAGCCAGCTCCTTTGTTTGCCCAGAGAGCAGGCAGAGATTTCTCTGCGAGGGGCTCCCTGCTTTGGAGCCTGGGGGCTAAAATAGCTCAGGTTTGTTGGCCTCCTGGGAGGATGGTTTTGCTCAGGCTTTGGAGGAGGGAGGCGCCTGGTTTGGGGGTATTCTCACTTGTGTGGTGAGTGAGTTGGGTGCTGCTTGGCTGAGAAAGCGAGGGGATGACGTGGGGGAGCTACCGGGTTGATGATAACGTCCCTGTTCCCAGATGTTGGAGGCAGTGAGAGTTTTCATAGGGGCGCCTCTTTTAGTCCCTTTATCGCTGGAAATAAGTAAGTAGCACAAGGTCGCTGCAGTGCCAGTCCAGCAAAGCACAGTGAGGGCGGCATGCGTGTCTGTCTTCATTGCTCTGACAAGCTGGCCGAGTGTCAGTCAGGTAGGGACCCTGCAGGCTAGTGCCACACCTGGCACCTGATCACCTGTGCCCATTTGCGTGGTGCTGCTTAGCCGTGGAAACCTCATTCACACCCCCAATCACCTCGCTATCCAGGGCAGTCCCAGGCAGCTCACCTCCCCAGCCATTCCCTCACACCAGCCTCCTCCATATCACATGTGCACACCAGGGTAACATCTGCCCTCTTCAGAAATGTGCGCTGGTGAAGTCTGTAATGTGCTCTTAGAGGCAGCAGGGCTTTGCCCTCCCCAGGCGTAGGCCCAGTTGGTTTATTCAGAGCAGGCCTTCCCATAGAGACCCCAGGGAGAGCCACTGCAAGGCAGACACCTCTCTCCGCCCACTGGGATGTGATCAGGGTGGGACAGTGCGTGTGCGACGGCCCAGGCGATATCTGTTGTGTGTGACAGAGGACATCAGACCAGAAGCTGTGAGGCCATCCCCTGTCAGTGGTACTAATGTGACAATCCATTAACAGACTCCATGGCAAGTTTGTGTGGGGTGGGGCGAGATGGTGCAGACCCTCCCGGTGGGGAGCGTTGGAGGGCCTGGCTGCATGGGTGCTAGGCCCCCTGGTTCAAAGAGGTTTCCACCATATACAGGATTTATAGTTTGGTTCAGTGGTGCTCAGCACCCCCAAAATACACATTGTTCCAGTGCTCCTCCCATGCTGGTTGCCCCGATTTCCTTTCCTTTCCTCCGCGCTGCGCCTCTGCTTATTTCCCAGCTTTATGTGGCATGTACGTCACAGGCCAATCCCAGCCAGAGCATGCACTTTCCATGCCCAGTCAGTCCAGACTCCTTTGCCCACAACCCCTTTTCCAGCGAAGGGTGGGAGGCTCTAGGGAAGTGGGGGAGGATGGTGTGGGGTGCTCCTGTTGGGCTCCGAGAGAGGGACATTCATACACAATGGCGCACCTAGAAATAGCTTCCCCTTGCAGGAGGGGCAATGCAGCAATGTTGTATTTGAAGGAACAGCGCTGGCTGGGTGCCATGGCACACGCTGTGGGATTGGTGCCGTGAAAGCAACTTTCATTGTCAGTGTTCTGCAATCTGGGAAAGAGTGGCCATTTCCTGCAATTGTTCCATCCCCCAGCTTTCAGGGGACACGTGTAAATGGCTGTATTTTATCCGCTTCTGGTGGTAACTGATGCAGCACAAATGTTAACATGAAATGTGAGTAGAATACTATGTGCCAGATCGTCAGCTGGTGTAGATCAGGGTAACTCCAGGGGAAATACCCCAGTTTACACCAGCTGGGGACAGGGCTTGCTGTGAATCGTTCCATCCCAGAGCTTGTCTCTGCCGCTCCGTTTTCCTCCTCGTAAATGCTCCCTCTAATTTTCTATCCATGTGTAGATTTTTTCCATTGATATGTGGAATGAATTTTGTATGTGCACCAAGGCATGTGCAAATGTGCACCAGTAGAAACTCATAACCCAGCTCTGGGTGCTCTGCTAATCAGCTGAGCTACCGCAGGAGTGCACAGCTTACAGGGAACACTGCTCCTCGTTCATTGCGTTCCCCTAGCACTCGACTTCCCTCATCCCGTTACGGCTGGTGCAAGAGCCTTCTTCTCTGCAGCTCCCAGTGTCAGGGGTGGCTTTTCTCTGTCTCTTCCGTATTGCATCCGAGGTGGCGTCTCATCTCCCTGGCTTCTGCTTCTTCATTTCTCTTCCTCTCTGCTCTCATTTTTCACCCTGACGTTGTCACACACTGGGTCACCTCACTCCATAAAGTGTCTGATGTTGCAGTTTGTGCATTGACAGATAATTAAGCCCTGTGGTAGCTGATTGTAATTCGTTACCTTTCTGAACGCTGCAGCAATTTAGCAAATTGGCTGTGGGCAGTGCTTAATTGGTAATGAAAGAGGTGCTGGAGCTCAAGCAAATGTTTTACATTCGTAACTGATGCAGCAGGACTAGAGGTGCCGGGGTTCAGCCCTGCCACAAATTAAGCCCCGGCCCTGGGATGGATGGAACCTGATTGGCTCTGCTGCTGAATAGTTTCATTCAATAAGGGTCTGTCAATGCAATTTGCTGTCCACTGTCAGTTTGCATCACGCTGGATGGGTTTAGATTGGTGCCACTGGAAAACTGGCTAGCGCTAGGAAGCAGGGAGCGCTAGGAAGGCTGTGCGTGCGTGTGGATCGGAAGGTGGGTGGGTGCTTTTTTTAAAAAGTCAATGTATTGACTGATGTGGTGTGTTGTAGCAATTGAAATAAGTGCTGTCATTTAAATCAGTCCTGGGCTAGGTTGCCACACAGGGGCATTAGGCAGCAACGGGCAATCTAGGCTAGCGAGTGGCCCTCTTTCATCTCAGCGGGCCACAAGACGGACTCCCGGGATAGGGTAGTTTTGCTAACTGTACCTGTGTACCTAGAATTTGCAGGGTGGGCCGACTGAACCGTAGCAGCGCTTTGATTGGCTGCAGAGGGAGCACATGGCTCCCGCAGTCGACGCTGTGTGCAGTCGGCACACACCTCACTTCACATGCCTTTGCTTTACGTGCGTGTCAGTTTAGTAATACTGGTAGGAAAAAAATATGCAAATAAAACCAGCAGAATCTGGCCACCCTGTGCGGGGGCAATGATAAGCAAAGTCTCGCGGGCCACCCATAAAACCCCAATGGGTCGCAATTGCAGAGGTGAAAGTCAGTGAGTGAGCCCGGGTGCACAGCTCTGGCAAGAGCTGGCTGAGCTGCGGCAAAAGCCAGCAGGGAGCTATTTAAAGAGCTGGCAGGGACTCGGATTGCAATAGGACAGCACCTGCCAGACATTTTAAGTTCCTTTTACCGCTGCACATGTGGACTACAGGTTTCCCACCACTGGCATAATGCCGCCGCTCACTGCTGCATGGCCTTCCCAGGGCTTGGATCCAGGGGCACAGATGTAAGTAGGTGCTGTGCACTTTCTCTTTTCTCTCCCCATCTACCATGTGGGAGGGGGAGTGGCCCAGGCTGAGTTCTCCCTCCCCTAATGCACCAGCCACCGCACTGAGCTGGCAAAGGGAGAGGCCAGTAATGTGCTATGGCTAGGGGCCAGCAGCAATGACTGCCTTGCTAGAGCAGAGGGACTGCAGGGAAGGAATGGTGCAGCCCTGGCATCCAATGCCTTCCCTCTGCTACTCCAGGGGTGGCACAGCTACGCTTCACCTCATACACGGGGCATGTGACAAGGCCACATCTAGCCCTTGTGTCCTGAACCTGGACCTCCATTCAGCTCTTCTTGAAATCTTTGGGAGTCTGAGCATCAGCCCCCTTGGAAATTGGTTGGGGCCTGCCCAAGTGGGCATAACCGGTCTCTTCTGAGCTCTCTTCCTTCCCCTTGGGTAGGTGGTGTCAGGTCACCAGATCAGTATCTCTAGGCTTGGCCTGTCCAGCGCCGGCTCCATATCCACTTAGCCTGACCGTATGCAGTCTGTCCACCGCTTCCTTGGCGGTCCCATGTGGACAACGGGGATCTAGTAGATGTAGTATACTTAGATTTCCAGAAAGCCTTTGACAAGGTCCCTCACCAAAGGCTCTTGTGTAAATTAGGTTGTCATGGGAGAAGAGGGAAGGTCCTGTCATGGATTGAAAACTGGTTAAAAGACAGGAAACAAAGGGTAAGAATAAATGGTAAATTTTCAGAATGGAGAGGTGTAACTAGTGGTGTTCCCCAAAGGTCAGTCCTAGGATCAATCCTATTCAACTTATTCATAAACGATCTAGAGAACGGGGTGAGCAGTGACATGGCAAAGTTTGCGGATGATACTAAACTGTTCAAGATAGTCAAGACCAAAGCAGACTGTGAAGAACTTTAAAAAGATCTCACCAAACTGAGTGACTGGACAACAAAATGGCAAATGAAATTTAATGTGTATAAGTATAAAGTAATGCACATTGGAAAAAATAACCCCACCTATACATACAATATGATGGGAGCTAATTTAGCTACAACTAATCAGGAAAGAGATCTTGGAGTTATCATGGATAGTTCTCTGAAAATGTGCAGGAGCAGTCAAAAAAGCCAATGGGATGCTAGGAATTATTTAAAAAGGGATAGAAAATAAGACAAAGAATATCTTACTGCCCCTATATAAAACTATAGTATGCCCACATCTTGAATATTGTGTACAGATGTGGTCTCCTCACCTCAAAAAAGATATTTTGGCATTAGAAAAGGTTCAGAACAGAGCAACTAAAATGATTAGGGGTTTGGAACAGGTCCCATATGAGGAGAGGCTAAAGAGGCTGGGACTTTTCAGTTTAGAAAAGAGGAGACTGAGGGGGGATATGATAGAGGTATATAAAATCATGAGTGGCATGGAGAAGGTGAATAAAGAAAAGTTATTTACTTGTTCCCATAATATAAGAACTAGAGGACACCAAATGAAATTAATGGGCAGCAGGTTTAAAACTAATAAAAGAAAGTTCTTCACACAGCACACAGTCAACCTGTGGAACTCCTTGCCAGAGGAGGCTGTGAAAGCTAGGACTATAACAGAGTTTAAAAAAGAGCTAGATAAATTCATGGAGGTTAGGTCTATAAAAGGATATTAGCCAGGGGGTAAGGAATGGTGCCCCTGGCCTCTGTTTGTCAAAGGCTGGAGAAGGATGGTAAGAGACAAATTGCTTGATCATTGTCTTCGGTCCACCCGTTCTGGGGCACCTGGTACTGGCCACTGTCGGAAGACAGGCTACTGGGCTAGATGGACCTTTGGTCTGACCCAGTACGGCCATTCTTATGTTCTTATGTCCCCATATTCTCCACCTGCAAACTCTAGTCTCAAATGCTACCTTCACAGGATTCTCTTCATCCAGGCTTTGGACATCCCCACACCATCTCAGCCTTCTCTCAAGCAGCTTCTCTCTGACACCAGACCTTGGTCTCACTCCCAATGTGATAGTCTAGCAATATTGCCCCTCTCATCCTCCTCAAATGTCTCATTCCAGTGGCTTCGAGTCTTCTTAAGTGCCCCTGTTTGGTGGCCAATGGTGCTGATCTGTACAGAAGAGCTGGTCTCACCTTAGTTGTCTGTAAGTGTCCCTTATGTAGTCTGGGCATGCGTTTATCGCGTATCACTCCATTTACCTTGCGCTGGACTTCCCTTGGGCTCCACAGCCCTGCTGGAAGTTCTCTGTTGATTTCTCCAATCACCACTCACCAGTTCCCAAGGTATTTAAATACTGAAACCTGATTTAGACTCAGGTCCTTGACGTTAAAAATAACTTAAAAAAAAAAAACAAGAAGTCATCCTGTGGCACCTTAGAGGCTAACAAAAATATATGTATAGTAACATGAGCTTTTGTGGGCACAGCTCACTTCTTCAGATGAGATGATATTGGGTGGAAAAAAGGGGGGACCTCAGAGTAAGAAGGGAGAGAGGAAAGAAAAAAATTGCCTGTCAACTGTAGTCCTGGTGCTAATGAGGCTAATTGTTTCTGTAGCTTAATGATTATCACGGTTCCTCTGTCTTAATTCCATGCGAGTCATTTACTTGACTTCAGTATGTCTTATTTTGAGGTTATAGCTTGCATCAGTCACCCAGATCAAAGCTTCCTAGAGAACGTGACCTATGAAGGAAGACTGAAAGAATTGCGCTTGTTTAGTCTGGAAAGGAGAAGACTGAGGGTATGTCTACACTAGCCCCCTAGTTCGAACTAGGGTGGCTAATGTAGGCATTCGAACTTGCAAATGAAGCCCGGGATTTAAATATCCTGGACTTTATTTGCATGTTCCTGGGCGGGTGCCATTTTTAAATCCCCTTAGTTCAAACTGACTGCCCGCGGCTACACGCGGCAGTCAGAAATTAATCCGAACTAAGTCCTTAGTTCGGATTAACTGTTATACCTCATTTGCAAGTTCGAATGCCTACATTAGCCACCCTAGTTCAAACTAGGGGGCTAGTATAGACATACCCTGAGAGGGGACATGATAGCTCTTTTCAGGTATCTAAAAGGACGTCACAAGGAGGAGGGAGAAAAATTGATCTCCTTGGCCTCAGAGGATAGGACAAGAAGCAATGGGCTTAAACTGCAGCAAGGGAGGTTTAGGTTGGACATTAGGAAAAACTTCCTAACTGTCAGGGTGGTTAAGCACTGGAATAAATTGCCTAGGGGGGTTGTGGAATCTCCATCTCTGGAGATATTTAAGAGCGGGTTAGATAGACATCTATCAGGGATGGTCTAGATGGTACTGGGTCCTGCCATGAGGGCAGGGGACTGGACTTGATGACCTCTAGAGGTCCCTTCCAGTTCTAGTGTTCTATGATTCCTCGCTCTCATCTGTCAGCACAGTATTGTCCGAATAAATCAATGGTTCTCAAACCGCAACCCAATCAGCACACAGCTACAGCCCATGTGACTGCCACAGGCCCATACAGGGAGTATATATCTTGTGTGGATGCCACCCACGGAACACACAGAGTACAGCCTGGATCAGTGTTTCTCAACCTTTTTTTTATAAAGTGCCCCTTTTTAAAAAAAAAATTATAAGTACCCCCAGTACCTACAGTTTTCAGACACATAATTTTTTTTCTACCATTGCAACACATTTGTTTAAACAACTTAATCGTAGCCATGCAGGCGATGACATTTTTGGGTGTAAAAAGTACAAAAATAATAAAGCGCTGTAAAACAGTTTTCTCCAAATTTCAGTTGTGTTGACATACCCCCAGACTTCTCTTGAGTACCCCTAAGGTACCACTGGTTGAGAAATACAACCTACAGTCAATTGAGAACCACTGGGATAGACCATGTTCCTACCACCTTCCATTTAGATTTGTTTACTCATGAAGTCCGTCCCAATTATAAATAGTAATGGACTAAATGCAGAGCTGAGCTTCTATTTCTAAACGGTGGCTCATGCTCCCTCAGATGGCCTCAGTGGGGAACAGGGTTTGCAGTGCAGTGAGTTGATCCTGATGATTGTTACATGATGGGGTGACAACACCCTCCAAAAACACTGCCATTCACTCTTCCAGGAGGTCAGACCTGGGGGCTACCTTCTCCCTGTTGCAACAGTTCAAAGCACAGTCCACAACCGTGCACCCCTGGAGAGGAAGGAGTGGCAGAGAGGGGGTGATAATGCTAAAGTGTGGGTAAAGTGGGCTTGCATCTCACAGTAAGTTGGTTGGGGAGAAATCTGCTGGCCTTACAGTGTTCCCTGTAAGTGGTGCATTAGTGCGGCCACTCAGAAGAAATTCAAATGCTGTCCAGCTGATTAACAGAGCACCCACAGCTTGGTTTTGTGTTTCTGTTGGGGGTGCACATTCACACATGCCTCAGTGCACATAAAAAAATTGTTCCACGCATGAGTGGAAAAAGAGAGAGAACATTCTGCACATGGATGGAAAAAATCCGCACATGGATGGAAAGAATTAGAGAGAACATTGTTTACAAAGAGATTTGTGTTGTGCTTGCAACTCATCTTGATGACTCAAGCTCTGCTCTTGTGGGTTATGGTGTTGCCGGAACTTGTTAATGGAAATACAGCCTTGAGTTGCACATGTCTTGTCTCTGGCAATGCATCAGGCATTGGACTATTAGTCAAAATGCCTGTAGTCTGTTCTAACCTCTGCTACCGATTCACCACATGGACCTGGCCATGCCCCCAACCCCTTCTGTGCCTCAGTGTCCCCACCTACAAAATAGATACACCTCCTTCCTAATGGGTTCTGAGATCCAGATGAGGTTATATAAATGCTGCACATCCTGGCCATGACTCAGCACAACATTCCCACACGTGGTTTGCTTTTAACACATACTTAAGTGCTGTTCTGAAAAGAAATGATTTCCTGAGCTGGGACCTCTGGGTCTGCTACTGCCAGCCTTACTCACTTCGAGCAGAACCTCACTCAATGAGCCTCTGGATTTCAGCATGACTGCTTGTGTAGTAAAATGCTACTCCCCATGTGTAGAGGATGGCATGATGCAGCCCTTTTTCTGAATACTAGGGGGCGGTACCCCCTGCTTGCTATGCTCGCCAACTCCCTGTCTGTGGGGGTAGGCAAGTCCGGATCTCCCCCTGGCTGCCAGGGAGGGGAGGGCCAGGGGCCGTGCCAGATCCGGCCGCTGGGGAGGGAAAAAGAGGGGAAGAGAGGGCCGAGGGCCTGCCAGACCCAGCTTCTCAGCCCCCCACCCTGCTGCCTGGTCGCAGCCCTGGCCTTCCCCCCCCCCCCATCTCCCTCCTCGGCCTCCCCCCAGGCTCTCAGGCCCCACCACCCCTGGCCGCAGCCAATCTTGGCCTCCGCCCCCAGCCCCCTCCCTGGCCTCTCGGGCCCCGCCATTCGCTCTCTGGCCACAGCCAGCCCCAACCTCCCACTGGCCTCTCAGCCTCCCCCTCCCCAATAGCATCCAGCCCTGGCCTCCTCCATGGCCCCCCATCCGCCTCCCCTGCCTCATGGCCCCCCCGTTCCCTCCCCCCAGCCTCAGCTAGCCCTGGCCCTGGTCAGAGAGCCCGTGGTGGTCAGAAGAAGCGCTACAAAGACAAAGTGAAAGCAAATCTTAAAAAAAAAACCTGATGTGGCCTAGGGATGTGAAAGGTTCACCGGTTAACCCGTAAGCCTCACCCTTAACAGGTGAGGCTTACCGGTTCCGGTTAACCGGTAACCCATGGAGAGGGGAGCAGACCCCTGTCTGCAGCGGGCCCAGGTGCACCGCAGCCGGGGGCTCTACTGGTGTCCAGAGAAGCCTTTGTCCGCAGGGAGCCCGGCCCACCACGGACAGGGATTGCTCGGGCAGGAGCTAGGTGCTGGGAGTTAGCAGCAGCCCCAGTGTGGGGCTGGGAGTCCTGTGGGTTGAGGGCTGCTCCAGCCAGGCTGGAGTGGTCCTCCCCCTAGATCCCACTTAGATGTTTAACCAGTTGACCAGGATTTTACATCCCTAATATGGTCATCAAGCTGGGAGGAGCAAGACACCAACTGAACCCAATGGATCCATAACTTCCATCAGGCAGTGGCCTGCTTTGAGGGGAAGCACTTTGCCCTCAAGACTGAAGAGAGACAGAAGGTAGGATAAAGAAAGAACTTTATCCCAGCAGGCAGCTGGCCTGCCACAAAATGCCTGTACCTCTGGCACGTGGATTTGTGGTTCCAGGATCAGACTTCTGAGTCATCTCAGAACCCATATGTAAACCCGTGGTAGAGACCAACCTGGAATCACCCAGGAATGAATGAGGCATTTTGGAAAGAAGGTTTGGCAGTACTGAGTCTGGAGCAGCACAGCGGGACTTTTTCCTTTTGATGTCTCCCCTGTCCTGTGACGCACAACAAATGCTCACAGTGGCCTGTGTACTGTATACCCCCTTGCCATCCTCAGCTGCTGTTGACTTGTACCCTACAAGCTGCAATGGTTGTTCAGTGGGGTACCAGAACCTCCCTTGGTCTCTGCTGCTCTCTTTCACAGGATGGGGGCATGGAATTTAAACAGCTACTATAGCTCCCCTGGGCTTTTTCTGAGTTCGGGGCCAGATTCTTCCAACTCTCCCCAGGCTGAGCCCTCTGTGCACTTTCCAGGAAGGGGCCCTTGATTTGAAGATGAACAGAAGCTGTTTGGAAGTTGCCTCGAACTGAACAGGGTGATAGTCGCAGCATCTGGCTGTGATCCTAGCAACAAGGGAAACAAATGCACAGCAACATCCTCTTTACAGCTGGCAGACTGAGCAGAGGGGGCTTGTGCGGTTTCATTCCTGTCAGGCTGTAGGATTTGAGTTCAAGAGAACTTGAAATAACCTCTCTCTGCTCCTCCTCCCTCTCTGCCCCCCACCTCTCTGGTTTTATCCGCACAGCTCTGGGTTTGTTTTGCTCATTTCATCTTAGATCCGCTGTACGAAACGCTTAATTTCCAGAACGGAAGGTGAAGCTAGAGACTGGCAAGACATAAATAATGACGTGTGAGCTTCAGTGTTATTGACGGCAGGTTGAACAGAGCAGCTGCAGGCAGCAGCCATACACACTTGAGAGCGGCCGTACACACATGCGGGAGCTGGCGGGAGCTGAAAGCAAGAGGAATAGGAGATGGCAGCGGCTGTAGTATTGCAATGAGACACTCCGCAGCCGCTGGGGCAAAAGCAGCACAGGCCCCGCACTCTTCTGCGAGCCGTCTGGCTGTGGATCTGCTGGCTATTCCCCTCCATGGCCCTGGTGTCACCAGTACCTGGAGTCACTCAGGCCGGGGCTAGGAACTAAGTGAAGAGCAGTCTCTTTCCAGCAGGGCTGTGTTGTTGCATTCTGCATGGGGACCCAAAGAACCAGCTCAGAGCAGCTGAAAATCCAGGGGTTCTCTTTCCCCTTGGTACATGGATGGTGTAACCAATGGCTCCAGCAACCGTCAGGCTAACTGAGAAAGTAAGGGATGGATGGGCAGCTCACTCCCCCCCCCCCCCCACACACACACAGAGTACAGCAATGGTGGTTCCACCAAGACAGGGGAGGAGTTCAGCCAGGAGAAGGCTTTGTGGCTGGATTTGCCAGTCTAGCCCCTCACTTAATGGATTAATTTTGCTGCAGCCGTCAGAAAAAGACCCCTCCCATCCACAGTCCTAGGGGCCCTGACAGCTGTTAACCACCCATAGCAACCCAGCAGCAAATCCCACCCAACTTAGCAGGGAAACATAACAAACCCCCTGCGCCTCTGACTCGCAAAAGAGCCTCTCCCTTCCCCTGCCCACAGACTCCCCCGACTCGTGTTCCAAGAAAGGGGCTTTGCAGCAGACTCTCTATCCATGGGAGGGGCCAGTTCGAAACTCCAGGCACTTTCCTGGGGTCTGACCTCAGAAAAAGGCTTATATTTGCTGTCTTCTTCCAAGCTGGTGCTTTATACCTGTCAGCCCCGAGTGACTTCTTGCTGCTGAGTTACAGAGCCCTGTGTATGTAATGGAAATGCTGACACAACTCCTGGCTAGAGCATCCCACAGAGCAGTGTAGTAATTAGCTGTTGATAAGGAGATGGAGTTACCAGACTGATTTTAGCAATAAAGCTTCAGCAGTTGAGGCTGCTCAGAAGGAAGGAAAACCACCCCTCCACCCAAGGAGAGGAGACTCAAATAATGCAGCATGGTTCACTAGACCAGTGTTTCTCAACCAGTGGTACGAGTACCCTTAAGGGTACTCGAGAGAAGTCTGGGGGGTACTTCAACACAACTGAAATTTGGAGAAAACTGAATTTTTGTTGTAAGTTTTACAGTGCTTTATTATTTTTGTACTTTTTATACACAAAAATGTCATCGCCTGCCTGGCTACGATTAAGTTGTTTAAACAAATGTGTTGCAATGGTAGAAAAAAATTGTGTGTGTCTGAAAACTGTAGGTATTAGGGGTACTTCTAATTTTATTTTTTTTAAAAAAGGGTACTTTATAAAAAAAAAGGTTGAGAAACACTGCACTAGACAACACACTGTACCCCCACAGGCAGGCCGGGCCCCAGGCTGTGAAGGGGTCTCCTCAGGCCTCCTGCCGTGCTGCTCTTTCCTTGGGACCCAGGGAAGCCAAGGGAGAGCTTCTCATTGACTTCCACGGAGCCAGTGCCGCTGAAAGTTGCTTTTCCCAGCTCTCGGATGGCAGCAAGGAATGGACGCTCTGCATGTGCTTGTCTGCTGGGAGCTTTCTACTGGGGTCAGCTTCCCTAGCCTCCTGTGGTAGGAGGCAAAAGTCCTGCTCCTGGATTCTTGAAGAAAGCCCCAGGACCTGCTTCTGATGGACTGCCTAGAGCAGCCACCCAGTGCTTAAATTATGGGGAAACTATAGGGGGGGCTCCAACTGTCAAGCAGCTTGCTTACATTTAACCAGTAGGGAGAAGGAAGGGGGCCATAAGAGATGAGGTGGGCCCAGCCCCCAGATGATTCTAGCACTTGAGCTGGTCTCCGTTTTGTTCCCAATGTAAATCCCAGGCAGAGGTCAACATCTGAAGTGTCGTCAACTCCTTGTCATCAGAAATCATCAGCCAAGCCCCAAAGTCCTGAGACTGGCTGAAAAATACATTTTGAGTTCTTTTCATTTGGATCCCAAGCCTTCAGGAGCGCTCGGGTCACAATTTCAAGCTTCCCTCTGCAACCTTGGGGCTAGAGACAGTCTGTTTTTAATGGACACCCCCATAAAAAAACAGCATAAATCTCAGGGCTCATAATTAAAACCACGAGAGTTGGCAACACTGCAGGGAAGATGAGGGCAGTGACACTGATGCAACATCAGCGGCATTACTCCATGTTTACCCCAGCGTAAGTCAGAGGAAAATTCGCTCCTCTGCCACTGGAGTCCCAGTGTTGTTTGGAAGGACCTAAAAAAAAGTTTTGTGTGCGATTGAAAGGCATCCAGAATAACATCCCTTCCTAAACCAATGCACAGTGGAAACCTCTTTATGTGCCAGTTAAAGAGACGGGAGGAACATCTTTTGTCTGTGTTGCTAACAATACCAGGGAGTATGAAAATGACTTTACATTTCTTAATTGCTTTTCATCACTGCTGCT
The DNA here is from genome assembly GCA_032595735.1 of Pelochelys cantorii. Taxonomy (NCBI): domain Eukaryota; kingdom Metazoa; phylum Chordata; order Testudines; family Trionychidae; genus Pelochelys; species Pelochelys cantorii. The sequence continues at coordinate 11,673,960 of CM064347.1, forward strand.
GTTGAAGTTGCATTTTACTCAGTTTGGGGGCTGGACAGTGGCACTTTCTGATTCTCACATTAGTTTTCCTTTCTGATTTTCCTGTGAAAGACAGTGATCTTGTGTGTGGATTGGTACTAGGACAGAAGAGTGTTTAAAATTCCATGCAAGTTTGCAGCCTTGGTCCCTGCGCTGCCATGTGGGTGAATTTGGGTCAAAGTGACTCACCCAAGGTCACATACCAAACCAGTGTCAGAATCAGGACTAAACTCAACAGTTCCTGACTCCTCGTCTAACCACTAGACCAGGGGTTCCCAAACTTTTTGACACGGGAACCAGTAAATCCATTCACAAACTTTTGGAGGACCGGTAACGTTCATTTGCATATTCATTAATCAAATGATGAATATTCAGATCAGTTGTTTCTGGTCTTCCCAAAACCCCCAGTGCCAGCTTTAGCAAAGCTTTTGATATGGTCACCCACAATATTCTTGCCAGCAAGTTAAGGAATATGGATTGGATAAATGGGCTGAAAGACAGACAGAAAGCTGGTTAGTTAGACCAGCGTTTCCCAAACTTTTTACTTTAGTTGGAACCCTTTTTTTTTCAGTACTGTTTTGTTGCAGCCCAAAAATATAAACACATAAAAAACAAACTGAGAAAATACCAGACATATAACATATAGGCATCTTTTAAGAAGTGGAAGTCCAATCCTAGTGAGATAAATAGAAAGGAACATAAACACTGTCAAATCAAGTGTAAAAATGTAATAAAAAAAGCAAAAAAAGATTTTGAGGAACAGCTAGCCAAAAACTCAAAAAGAAATAACAAAATGTTTTTTAAGTACATTAGAAGCAGGAAGCCTGCTAAAAAACCTGTGGCGAACTATAAAAGGAGCAATCAAGGACGATAAAGCCATTGCGGAGAAACTAAATGATTTCTTTGCTTCAGTCTTCACGGCTGAGGACGTTGGGGAGATTCCCAAATCTGCACCGTCCTTTGTGGGTGATGAATCTGAGGAACTGTCCCAGATTGAAGTGTCATTAGAGGAGGTTTTGGAACAAATAGAAAAACTTAATGTTAACAAATCTCCGGGACCGGATGGCATTCATCCAAGGGTTCTAAAAGAACTCAAATGGGAAATTGCTGAACTATTATCTGTGGTTTGTAACCTATCCCTTAAATCGGCTTCTGTACCTAATGACTGGAAGGTAGCCAACGTGACACCAATATTTAAAAAGGGCTCTAGAGGCGATCCGGGCAATTACAGACCGGTAAGTCTAACTTCAGTACCGGGCAAATTAGTCGAAACAATAGTAAAGAATAAAATTGTGAAGCATGTAGAAGAACATAATTTGTTGGACAAAAGTCAGCATGGTTTCTGTAAAGGGAAATCCTGTTTTACTAATCTATTAGAGTTCTTTGAAGGGGTTAACAAACATGCGGACAAGGGGGATCCAGTAGATATAGTATACTTAGATTTTCAGAAAGCCTTTGACAAGGTCCCTCACCAAAGGCTCTTGTGTAAATTACATGGCCATGGGATAAGAGGGAAGGTCCTTTCTTGGATTGAGAACTGGTTAAAAGACAGGAAACAAAGGGTAGGAATAAATGGTAAATTTTCAGAATGGAGAGGGGTAACTAGTGGTGTCCCCCAAGGGTCAGTCCTAGGACCAATCCTGTTCAACTTATTCATAAATGATCTGGAGAAAGGGGTAAGCAGTGAGGTGGTAAAGTTTGCAGATGATACCAAACTGTTTAGGATAGTCAAGACAGAAGCAGACTCTGAGGGACTCCAAGAAGGTCTCACCAAACTGAGTGATTGGGCAACAAAATGGCAAATGAAATTTAATGTGGATAAGTGTAAAGTAATGCACATCGGGAAAAATAACCCCAACTATACGTACAGTATAATGGGGGCTAATTTGGCTACGACAAATCAGGAAAGAGATCTTGGAGTTATCGTGGACAGTTCTCTGAAAACTTCCACACAGTGTGCAGCGGCAGTCAAAAAGGCAAATAGGATGCTCGGAATTATTAAGAAAGGGATAGAAAATAAGACCCAGAATATCTTACTGCCCCTGTATAAAACTATGGTACGCCCACATCTTGAATACTGTGTACAGATGTGGTCTCCTCACCTCAAAAAAGATATTTTGGCCTTGAAAAGGGTTCAGAAAAGGGCAACTAAAATGATTAGGGGTTTGGAACGGGTCCCATATGAGGAGAGGTTAAAGCGACTGGGACTTTTCAGTTTAGAAAAGAGGAGACTGAGGGGGGATATGATAGAGGTATATAAAATCATGAGTGGTGTGGAGAGGGCCTATAAAGAGAAGTTATTTATTAGTTCCCTAAATAGAAGAACTAGAGGACACCAAATGAAATTAATGGGTAGCAGGTTTAAAACTAATAAAAGAAAGTTCGAAAGTTCTTCTTCACACAGCGTGTAGTCAACCTGTGGAACTCCTTGCCAGAGGAGGCTGTGAAGGCTAGGACTATAATAGAGTTTAAAGAGAAGCTAGATAATTTCATGGAGGTTAGGTCCATAAAAGGCTATTAGCCAGGGGATAAAATGGTGTCCTTGGCCTCTGTTTGTCAGAGGCTGGAGAGGGATGGCAGGAGACAAATCGCTTGAACATTGTCTTCGGTCCACCCACTCTGGGGCACCTGGTGCTGGCCACTGTCAGCAGACAGGATACTGGGCTAGATGGACCTTTGGTCTGACCCAGTACGGCCGTTCTTATGTTCTTATGTCTGGTATTTTCTCATTAGGTAATTTTTATTATTACTAGATGTATCAGTTTGTAGTTTTGAACTGCCTGGCTGGTAAATGTGCTCAGGCTGCATGAGTGTGTCTACCAGCCAGACAGTTCGCAACTACTCGAGGGGGTGTGTGTGTGGGGGGAACAATAGAATCCCCGAGCCGGACTAACTCGTGCTTTGCGGGGGAGGAAGGGGGGCAGCGCCCCAAGATCTACATATGGCCGGGTCAGTCCCGCTCCCCGCCGGCCGACTCACTCCCGCCCCCCCCCCCCCCCCCACTGCTCCTCTGACCAGCCCCACTTCCCCCAACCCCCTCTCGGACAGCCAGTTCTCCCCGGCTTCTCCTCCCAATCTCCCTTGGCCAGCCCCGCTGCCCGCGTCCAGCCCTCCTTCCAGCGGCCGCTTCTTTCCCAGCCAGCTCCCTGCCCCCGAGCTCACGCCCCTCGGCAGCCCTTCTTCCACCGGCCCCCCCAATCTCCCCGGCCCGCCCCGATTCCCCTGTCCAGTCCTGCTTCCGGTGGCTGGCTCTCCCCTCCTCCGCCTCCTCCCCCCCCGGCCTCCCCTAGCTAGGACTGTGCTGGGAGCCAGAACATCCGGCTGCAGACTCCGCCCAGGCCGGCCGAGGACTTGGGGGACCCAGTGCCACACGGGCACTCCAGGAGCGCAGAACACTCTGAGGCCCAGTAGTTTTTTCCTGCGGCCCAGTAGCGGGCTGCGGCCCATAGTTTGGGAAATGCTGCACTAGACCATGTAACATTCTCTTCTCTGCTGCGAAGCACCTCCGCAGCTGACTCTATTTGAATCTTGCCAAGCTTTGGACTCACTTGCTCTATGCTCAGCATCCTCCTAGATCACATCAGCTTTTTGCTTCTCAGTCCACGGAAGCCTGACAGCAAGGTTTAATTCTTCACTTTAAATCTTGTCAGCTTCCTGCCTTAACCAGTGCGAGGGTATTGCGTTGTATTTCCCCTGAGTTTCCTTCAGCACCAAAGGCTTACAGAGCTGCTGCCAGCACCTCGTCTGCTGTTCTTTAAATGGCTTTGACCCCGTTGTTTAATTTGATGCCTTACTTCAAACAACCTTGGTTTCCAAAGCCGTTAGGCGTAAGTGCCATGATAAGCTTGAGCACCGCTGTGTTGGGGGAGGGAACTTCCAGAGGAAGTTCCCCAGTACCCTCCTGCAAGTGGGGGGGGTCAGACAAGTTTGTCGGGGTGCCATTCTCATTTCCCCTAATTCCAGCTCCAGGGCAGGCCTTTGGGGTAACCCTTTTCACACTGTTGCGTGGAGCTCTCAGGTTGGAAGCTGCCTCCCATGCAAACCCTAAGACAATAAACAGACAATACTACTGCTAGCACTTCCAGAGCCTCATTCTAGGCACTGTGCAGACCTGTGCAAAGCGGCACCTACTATGGAGACATGGAAGGACATAGCTGCCTGAAATGTCACACAACCAGATCAGCTCCCCACACCAGCGGGCTGAGAGTTTGTGCTCCCCGCTTCCCGGCAGGCTGGTGAGACACAGTGTGCCATGCACGGGCTGGGCAGATTGAGGGACACAGCCGGAGAGCTAGGAGGCTGCTACATCCATCACCAAGAATAGAGCCACGGTCACGGTTCCACAGCTGGAGAGTGCCGCCCATACCATGCTGCGTGTGAAGAGCGTCCCTCCTTTCTGTCCGTCTGTTCAATGTGCGTGGGTGTGCCCCCTCGAATGGTGCACCTCCCACCTGGGTAGCTCGGAATAGAATGGACCTGTAATAGAAAATGTATCGGAGAGGAGCTAGCAGGCACATGCCCTGCTGAGCAGCATTTCTTCTTTGTCCCGCCACGGAGTTTCTCTGGCCATTGGGTGCCAGATGTATCGGAGAGGAGCTAGCAGGGGGATATGATAGAGGTCTATAAAATCATGAGTGGTGTGGAGAAGGCCGATAAAGAAAAGTTATTTATTAGTTCCCTAAATAGAAGAACTAGAGGACACCAAATGAAATTAATGGGTAGCAGGTTTAAAACTAATAAAAGAAAGTTCTTCTTCACACAGCGTGTAGTCAGCCTGTGGAACTCCTTGCCAGAGGAGGCTGTGAAGGCTAGGACTATAATAGAGTTTAAAGAGAAGCTAGATAATTTCATGGAGGTTAGGTCCATAAAAGGCTATTAGCCAGGGGATAAAATGGCGTCCTCGGCCTCTGTTTGTCAGAGGCTGGAGAGGGATGGCAGGAGACAAATCGCTTGATCATTGTTTTCGGTCCACCCTCTCTGGGGCACCTGGTGCTGGCCACTGTCGGCAGACAGGATACTGGGCTAGATGGACCTTTGGTCTGACCCAGTACGGCCATTCTTATGTTCTTATGTTCTTAATGGCTCTTGTTTCTGAGACTCTCCTTTTACTCACTTCAGCTAAATGTGTCATTTTGCTGTATGTGGTTTGCTGGGAAAAATGTACTCACTGCCCTTGAGTGTATTCCTGAGAAGAGGGTGGGGACAGCGCCTGGTTTCTCAGGCCCACAAGTTCTGCTGCCTACAATTCATGCCCGACTCCAGCCCTCCATGTTTACAAACCGATTCCCAAATTATACGTGGAGGTGCTTCGAGCAGGGATGGGGAAGAGGGCAGAGACAAGCTAAAGAGGAGGGCTGTGTGAGTGAATGGATGGTCCCCTTCCCCCACAAAGATAACATCATTGGTGGCCCCTCCAGCATCCCAATGCTGGCTCAGGGGGTGAAGGGTTTATGGCAAGTTGGCTGTTTTCCCAGATCAGCTGATATAGTCCCAGAACATCAGCTGTTTCACCAACTGCAAAGCACCTGCCAACAGCCCAGAGGCAGGGGAGGATGCAGGTGTTGATCAAAAGAGAGCTTCTTTCTTATGCCCCCTGGATATTTATCTTCTTGTTCGACTGGGGCTTGGAAGCCAAACGCTAGATTTACTGAACTGATCTGGAGTTTCAACAAGCCATTACCTTTGTACTTCGCTAACATTTACCCCTCTAGAGGCAGTGTGTGGAAAAGCGAAGATGCTCCTGGATCCACTGTAAGGTGGGGGGCATTGGAGAGCTTTATCTGGCAGGAACTGTCCAGTCTCAGACGATAGGAGGAGACAACTGCAGGAAGAAATGCACCCAGGACTTCACAGCCATCTCCCACTTGGGCTTTTTGCAGCCAAAACGTCGCAGCACCAGGAACAGTTGGATTGGTTTGGCTCACACAGAGTGGCTTCTCTCTGAGATCCAGACAATCTCCTTCTTTGGTCACTGTGACCATTAGACTCACCCCTGACCTGGCATCTCCTGCTAATGCTCACTAGGTCACAGGTGTTGATGATTACTGTCATTGCTGTGCATACTTTTGCATAATTAATACTACGTGTATTGCTTGGAGATATTGCTCATATACATTCCACTCATTCCCTTCCCCCCCCTTCCTGGTAATTCAACATAAGGAGAAGGAGTAGTGGCATACATAGAAAATCCTCCATAGAGTCTAGGTGAAGAGGGAGAAATAAACTCTGCCCAGTAAGTGCTTTTATAGCTTGGGCTTTCCCTTGGGAAAAGAGGCAGCTGAGACTCCGGAGCTAGCTTGACTTTGTTCTCTGCATCTGTATAGCCTCGAGTTGTTATCAGGTCTGCTAAGCTCAGGGCTGGGCTCCATCATTCCTTGAGTGGGGGAGCATGTAGGAGTTTCAGGAAATGATGACAGTGAAGAGACATTGACATTATTCCTCCTGAGTCAGGACTACAGTCTGCCTGCAGGGTGTTAGCTGGAGATGTCACCACTTGGATCAAGTACGCCATCGAGGTTCACCTGACTCGGGTTTCTTTGTACAAAAGAGCAACTCCTACATGCTGACAGTGTGGTTTGGAATAAAGGGACAGTCTCAATTTGAAAACAGAATTTAAAGTATCCAGGCAGTATCTGTGCACCTGCCCCGTGTCCCTGCCAGCTTTAGTGTTTTCACAACCACATATCCCTATAAAAATGTCACTCTTCATTGCTGTTTCATGTAAGATACATGTAAACATCAGGAAAAACTAAGTGGCTGTCCTAGGAAAAGAGGGAAGCCTTTCTACGCAAATCACTGTCACGCAAAAGAGGACAAATAATTTTCCTCTATTTTCTTTCCGTTCTAATCGCCTTATCTGATATTTGTTACAAGCACAGATGAAAATCTTCTGAGAGAAGGGTGATGGCTGAACAAACAACAGAACTTTTAAAGAAAAACAGAACGAGGAAAAAAAAAGTTAAGTCTCCTGGGGAGAACACCATGTATCTCCCCTGTTTAACAGACTGCAGCTGTGAGATCAAAATGGCTGCTGAATTGCGCTCCCAGGGAGAGTGCTTATCTATATAAAGTTATAGGACATGTAAAATTCCCCTACGTGGTATCGCACGTGGAAAACAAAGGCATCACAAATTCATAGTGATGTGCACCACGCTGGCCTCTCCCGCCCATTACAATATCTCATGGCACTTTTCACCAAAGTTGGACTGTTATCTCTGGTTTTCTGGACAGATCCCAATGTAAATAGGTACATTGTGCCTCTCTAAACGGCATGTAGTTTCCATTGGCTAAAAGTAAGCTTCTTTTCGTCTCCTAATAATAATTGTGTTGTGTGGCAGTGTGCTGTTTTATAGCCACTGAGGACTTCCCCAGAGGGGGCACCTGCCTGAAAGGTGTTGTGCAACCCAGCCATCAGTCATTTCTTTTGAACAGTTTTGGCTTTGGGTGGTGGTATGGACACGTCCAGTTATCAGGGGTGAGTGAGTCTAGGTCAGAATGGTTTATGTTGTCACTCAATGTCCTGGGAGGTGCTCTGTGATAAGAACCTGAGTAGAACAGAAGTTCAAAAACAAAAACAAAAAAACTTTCTTTAGGCCTGAGGCAAAAACACAGTCAGGGCAGAATCATGAGCCTATGGCTCTACTTGAGGAGTTTGAAACCTCTGCATGGGGTGTTGGAGTCTAGCTGTGCGCATGTTTCTGGATATAGCCTGTCTTGGAGGGCTAAATTTATTGCTGCTTGTGAGATACTTAGGCAGGCAAAGGACTATGGTGTACAAAGAGCTGCGAATTACTGAAATTTTCTGAAGCAACAGAAGCAACCTGATAATATTCTAGGGAATACTCCCGTAGGGTTATCTGTTCATGCCTGTTCTCTCCTGATTGTAGAGCCGAGAGCAGGAATTCCGAATTCTCTGCTCTGACGTCTCTATCAGCATTTTGTTTCCAAAGGCCTGAGGGAGATGTACATTTTATAATGTGGAGGCCAAGGAACGATCCCAGGGCAGCTGCTTGAGGTATGTGTACACTTACATGGGCCTATGTGTCAGGACTTGTCCCTGCCAACCTTCCCATATGATCAGACATTTTGGAATTGTGCATTGTCGGGGCAGAGAGACCCGGGCACGTGGTGAAGGAGTCAGGGTATGACAGCAGGTATGGGGGGGGGAGTTGTCCATACACTGGATTGATGTGTGAGGCATTGGCAGGTGATGACAGCACATTGATGCCGGGTGTGGGGGGCGGGTGCTTTGTCACTGGCTGAGCCAGCATCAGGCTGGGAAAGCAAGAACCGTGCAGCGCGGGGAGGCGGGATTGCAGTGTGATTGTTTTGTCCTGTAGGAAATACAAGCAGGTGGAAAGCACTTCCTGAGGCAGAGCACAGGAGGGTCAAGCTGTGCAGAGAAGTCAAGGTGAGGTCAGGAAGTCGGTCTGGGCAGAGCGTTAGGTGTGTCATTTATTGCTCCCTCCCCTCCCTTGAGGCAGGTGTGTCTCTCCATTGACTAGGGATGTAAAATCTCGGTTAGGTGGTTAACTGGTCAAATAAAGAGTTTAACTGGTTAACCAAGGCAGGGGGCCGCTCCAGTCTGGCTAGGCTGGAGCAGCCCCCCACCCATGATGCGGTGGGCCTGGCCCATAGTAGGGACCCCGCCCATAGTAGGGACATGGGAAGGAGGCTGCTCCTGCCCAGCCAGGCCCACCACACCACAGGCTGCTCTGGCCAGGCCAGGCGGAGCCTGCCACACCATGCCATGGGCGGGGAGGCTGCTTCAACCAGGCCCCCCACTGGCTGACCAATTAACCAGGTAAGCATGCTGGTAAAGGGCATGCTTACCTGTCAACCCTTTACATCCTTACCATTGACTGAATCCATTTGCCCCTTTCCTCTTGTTTCTGGGAAGCAGGACAAAGCCTTCTGGCTCCCCTCCATATATTGTAACTCCCCATGGGTAGATTGCTGCCTTGTCCCAGCTGCAATGGTTTCATTCTGAAGTTCAGACAGAGAAACGCTTGGCCTCTCGAAGAATTGTTAAACCTGCCATCCCGGGATTGTGGCACAGCTGGGCTTTTTCTGCTGTGACACAACCCTCCACCCCCCACCTCCTTTTCTTTCCCTCTGCAAAGACAACAAAGCAAAAGGCAAAGGACCACCAATAGAGTTATACTGGACTTGAGAGGACCACGCAGGCAAGGACAGTTCAAACATTAATCAGCTGTAATATAAACTAAGAGGGGCTGAGCTGTACCAAGTGAAGGTTGTGTGATCCCATTCTCAGCTCACTCTGCTGTGCCCTGGTGCCATGAGGTCCCACCCCGCCCATTGGGGCAGTCTGTTGGAGGATCTGGGGGCCACTGGAGTAGTGTTTATGCAACTCCCGGGGTGGGGAGGAGAGGAGGCCACACACGAGTTTCAAAGTAGCAGACACTCGCCACATAATCATTATTTGTGTGTATTTGGCACCTTCTTTCTCAAAGCAACTTAAAGCCATTAATTCATGTAGCCTCAGCCTCTCTCCCCATGTCCTTAATGTGGGGGGACAAATATTTACACCCCCATTTTACAGATGGGGTCATCGAGGCACAGACCATATGAGAAACTTGCCAAAGGTCACCCAGTGAATCAATGGCGATGCCGAGAATAAAGCCCTGCTCTCTTGATACCCACCCCTGCACTTTAACCACTAGACATTCTTCCCCTACTGTGGCACATTGTAAGTTAGTCAGCAGTGGAGAATGCAAACCACAGAAAAGAGGGGGCTCTTAAACGACTGTGGATGAAGCACTGGGATAACAGCCAGGGAGTTTCTTTCAGAGGATTGGCAATCACCTGGTTTCCTTACCTTTGTGGAATAAATTGCTAAATGGGCAAGTACTGTCTGTGGAGAGGGAACTCTGAATCCTGAATTTTCAAATAAACTCCCCGAATGCTGCCACTCCAGCCAGCATGAGGCCTGGCACCCAGGAATTAGAACAGAAACACTGATGCCATCCTGAAGGTGAGATGGGCCAGTAGTGCAGTGTTGGAATATCCACTAGATCACAGGCACAGACAAAGCCTGGGGCTCAGAGGTGCTGGAGGTGATTAAAATTGTCTCTCTGGGATTTGAACTCTCGTTCTCTCTGGGCTGGGTTTTGTTCTTTGAGTGTTTGGCTGTAAACACATTGGTGTGTTTAATGTAAATTCCTTCTTATGCCAGGCAGCCGGATCTTGCTGATTGTTCTGTACAAAGGGTGAGGTTACTATAGCTAGCACTTCAAAGAAGCAGGGGTCAAAAGGTGGACAGAGGCAGAGTGTGATCCAGAGGCCTGGCTTGGAAAGTGGGTGCTGGGTCTGACTCAGTTTCCCCATCTGTAAAATGGAGATGGTGATACTTGCTCAGAAATCACATAGAGATTAACATTTTTTGCAAAGCAATTGTGGTGCTGCTGATCAGTGCTAATGCTAGCAACCTAGATCAACTTTGCACCTCTTACCAACCCTTTCAGCATCTCTTTCTCCTACGGGGGAATGTTTACAGCACCAGCAGTAGAGAAAGTGAACTCCCTAACAGTTTAGAGAGAGCCTATAAAATCATAGAATCCTAGGGTCGGAAGAGACGTCGGGGTCATCGAGTTCAAACCCTGCACAAAGCAGGACCAACCCCAATTAAATCATCCCAGCCCAGGCTTTGTCAAGCCGGAACTTAAAAACCTCTAGAGGTGGAGATTCCACCACCTCCCTCGAAAACCCATCCCAGTGCTTCCCCACCCTCCTAGTGAAATGTTTTTTCCTAATATCCAACCTAGTAATAGCCCATATGAAGCCAGCCCGGAGCCCTGCAGATCCTGGTCTATTCAGATAGGCCAAATCTAGGAATGTGATGGAGGTGGAGAATTCTGTAAGGGGGAACATGAGGAAAGTGACCGTGAGGAATGGGCCTGGGGGACGAGATACCACAGGAGAAAGGAAATGAAGAAACCTGAAGTTAAAGACAGACTGTGTGAGGTGGAATAAGAATCGGAAGTATTAGAGGAAGTAGAGAGAGGTGCAGGGAATGCGCACACACGCATGTGTGTATGTAAGGTGTGATGGTATGGTGGGGCACAGATTTGGGGGGATAAATGATCAGAGAAAGGGGAGGATAGTGGCAAGCAGAGGAAGAGGGGAGGGATGGAGAGACTAATAACCGAAGGGAAAAGCAAAGGCATAAGGCAGGCAGGAAGGGAAAAGAGAAACTGGTAGCAAGTGAAAGCGAGAGAGAGGGAGAAGAGCTGTTACACACAGCCACTGCTACAAGGAGAGATGGCGTACACGTGTGCAATACATTTTATTGTATTACCCAGTTGGAAAAGAGGAAGAGTTGAAACTAAGCCTGTTGACAGGAGACCATAACTTGGTTCCAGCACTGATTAGAGAGGGAATAAAAGGAGAGATTTTTCTATCCTGCTCAGTTCCTACTCATTGGCTTAATTCTAGTCCCATGTTAGTTAATAGGAGCTTTACCACAGAATGATGTCAGTGGAAGCACAAAGCACTCAACATTCTGTGAAACTTTTTGCAGGGGATGAGGAGAAACCCGCCTTGCCATTTTAGCACAAGTGTCATGTTTGATGTTTTCCCTAAAGCACCAGGGCCTGGAGTCATGTGAAAACCTCACTTTAAAAAAAAAGTACATTTCTAGCCCTCATGGTTATGGAGAAAGACTTGAAAATGTGATTTGAGTGCCTCTTACATGGTCAAAAGTAGGAAGTAAAGAACCCTTGACTGGTTTAAAAATCATGAAACATTTTAATAATCTCATGATTTTGGAAGGGCTAGTTCATGACTGTTGAAGGCTTGGGGATGGCAGAACTGAGAAACTGTTCTGTGATGTGGCTAGTGAGTGTAGTTTGAGTGTTCTGTTTTTCAGGCCCAGAAAGATCCCAGGAGAACAGGGAGGAAACCGTCCAGCTATTTTTAAAGGCTTGTAGTTTATTTTCTGTCATGTATTATTTATTACCCATTATCATTAGTATTATTCTAGGGAAACTGTATTTAGTGGCCAACCAAGGGACCAGCAAAAATTAGTCATCTAATGGAGCTGCATATTTTAATAAAGGTCAGACACAGTTGAACTGGAGGCTGGTGCGTAAGGCAAGGATCTACTAACAGAAAGTGATTATGTGCTAGATCCTGTACAAACACAGATCAAAATGGCAGTTTCTGTCCCAAAGAACTATCTAAGGGTGTGTCTACACAGCACCCTTTCCTCAAAATAAGTGACGCAATTTGCGTTATGCAAATTGCGTCGCTTATTTTGAGGTAATTTGGAAATAGCTTATTTCTACACAGCACCAAATTTTGAAATAAAGCGCTATTCCTATACGTTCCTTAATCCTTGTGCCAAATATTTCAAAATAATGGGTGAGTTTTAAAGACGCAGAATAGCTATTTAGGGATACTTCTGGTATCCCAAAATAGCCCCGCTGTCTAGATGTAGCCTAAGGGTGTCTGCACTAGAGAGCTTACCACAGCACATCTATACGATGCAGCTGCACAGTTGTAAGATCTCTCATATAGCTCTTCTATGCCGACGGGAGAGAGCTGTCCCATCAACATAATTAAACTGCCACCAGTGAGCAGCAGTAGCTGTGTCCGCAACCTAGTGCTGTGCAACCAAAGTAAAATGATGTGTGTTTCCATGTATAATTAAGTTGTGACTCCAAATGCAGTGAGCGCTGAGCAAAGTGCTACATTTATTCCATCTCATGATGCCAGCATGTCTCATAATATTGTCCAAGCAGACCTTTGAAAGTTAGCTTTTCTGCCGCCCTGTTCAATGAGAGTGTTTTTAGCGCTGTTTTAAAGATGGGGAAACTGAGTCGCAGAAAGGGTTAAGTGACTTGACGAAGGTTGCACAACGAGCCAAGAACAGAAACTAGAGTTCCAGGTCTTTGTTGCCATAGCAACCTTAGAGCCAAAGAGAGGATCTCCCCAACAAGAAAATTCCCAGCATAAGGGAACCTGCTGAATAACCTAGAGCCCTCTCCCCCCCCCACCCCCCCCATGGAGGTGGGAGGGAGGAAAGGAAGAAAGAGTCAGGACTGAGTGAGGCATACTGCACACGGGCTATTTATCAGGGAACCCTTTGAGGGCGAAGGGCAGTTAGAGCCATGGACAAATTTAGCAGTCACACACATGGATTGCCAACTCTCACTATTTAGGAAGTACAGTATACTTTCTACGTGTTAAACAAAATCTCTTTTTTTTTTTTCTGCTGAGTCCCTATAAAAATACCCACTCAGCCAATTTCAAAGGAGTGCCCCTATGCATCTCCCCATGTGCTCCTATTTATAGCTTCCAGATGTTGGCAGGATTTTGTTCAAAACCAGAAAGGAGGAAAAGTGTACTGATTGTAGATTCAGGTTCTCTGTTGGTTTCCTGCAAACTCTGCTTTGTTGAAGTCCCTACATTGGAACTAAGAAAACAAGGAAAAATTTCTAGCTTTCCAGTGTCTGGGCTGAACATCTTTCAGAGTGTCAACTGATACACCATTGTCCCTTTTGAGTCTGCAGATAGAGTGGGACAATAGCATGGATTACTCTCACTTAGCACAGGGGGCTGTTAACTTATAAGTTGAATCATTATCCCTTTAGTCTTGGCTTTGTTAACCCTTTCTTTACCCATCATCCTGTCTGAAACTTCCAACTGCTGATGTGCTCATCTAAAAATGCACCGGGATGCATTGAACGCAGCATGATGTTCTTGTAGTGAATATGGTTGTGTGGTTTTAATACACAGAGAGTTTAATATTCTTTCAGCTGTTCAGAAAACTGAGACATGAAAGTCCATTTGGGATTAGAATTCCATGTTTGCAGGATTGCACCTTTTAGCAGCCGTGACAGCTAATGAACTGTTTTTCCTGGTTCTCTTTGTACTTAATAATAGTTACAATATGTGGATTCAGCATCCCTTGTTTGAAGGCTCAGAGCCCATTAAGATCTCCAACCCCCTCCTGGCTCAGGCACTGTGAATCTTGTACTGAGCCAAATTCAGCCCTGCTGTAACCCCTTTGCATGGGAGTCTTCACTTCAGCTCCTTGATCTCAGGCCTTCTGCGCGCACAAGGGGCACCCTTGGAATGGCCATGCAGGAGCCAACCAAGCCCCAGTCCTGTTACTAATTTGCTGGGAGGTCTTGGGCTATTTACTTCAGCTCCTTGTATCTCACCTTCCTCTTCTGAACATGGTGGTACTGACTAAGACCCGCTTCATAGGTGGGCAGCTGTGTGTAGTTAGATTGTATGCCTCCCAACGTTTCCAGTGGCCAAAGTGGGACATGTCTGGCCCATGGGGGTGGAAGGCATGTGTGTGTGTCATCTGCTGCCCCAGTGGGCCTGTCTTGGATTCACCTCTCAGCAGCTGTTCTGTGGGCCTGACTGTGCCCAGCTCCCCACTCCGGGCATTGTGACTTGACCTCTGATGCCACAGGGCTGCAGTGCTGCTCAGGTCTGGCCCAGCCTGGCCAATTGTGCGCGAGTGGTGCTACTGAAATTTGGCTTGGTGGCTACCCCCGTCAGGGCCAAACCTACGCAGCACTGAAACCCTGTGCAGCAGGGACCAGGTTGCAATGCCCAGAATGGGGACCAAACCCAGCCAGCCCTTTGGGACAGGAGCTTTTTCAGCAGGGAGATGGGAGTTTCAGGGGTCAAAGCAGGGACTATTGGGAGAGATGTGACTATTCAGTGCTTTGAACATACAAGGTGCTGTCTAAGGGTTAATCTCTCTGCAGTCTGGGCTGTAGCACAAAGCTGGCAGTGATGTAACTAAATCAAATTTAGGCGTATTCAGAAATGGAATTATTATTATTATTCTATCAGCTTGGGTGGTGCAGACCACCACCCTCCTTGTACTAGGTCCTGTACAAACACATGGCAAAAAGACAGTCCCTGCTCTATAGAGTTTATCCTCTTGGTTTTCTTGATTTGATTTGATAATTTACCAATCTAAATTAAATCAGCTTCAGCCAGGCATGAAGGGGGTTGAATCTGTCTGACTGGCACGGCTGGGACTAGATTGATTTTAAATAGATTAAACAATGAAGAGTCTTGTGATGCCTTAAAGACTAACAGATGTATCTGGGCATACACTTTTGTGGCTAAAAATCACTGTCAGGCATCGAAGTGGTTTTTACCAACCCAAGTTTGGTTTGTCTCTAAGATGCCCCAGGACTCCTCGTTGTTTTTACAGACACAGACTAGCAGGGCTGCCACCTCTGAGACTGAAATAAATTGAGTGACCCGGAGGGGGGGGGCGCTTTTCTGTTGCAGACCAGCCCTGCCTCTGGCCGCGTGCAGGCGGATGTGTTTCTGCCATTTCAAGCTCCCTGCCGCTGCAGGGGCTGGTTTTCAAGAGCTGCCGCCAGGTTTCGCAGGGAGCTGAGCTCTCCCATGGAAGGGCCTGAATCCGTCCAGGGCCCTGCTTCCAAGGGTGCCGCAGCCGGGAGGGCGAGATCCTGACAGCGGCCCTCCCCTCCCCACCGCACCCCAGCGCTTTGGAGAGACCGGCGCTCCACCTCCCCGGCGTGGCGCTGTGTCGCTCTCGCCTCCCTTCCCCGCCCCCTGCCGGAGTGTCAGCCCGGCTCCGGCTGCCCTTCCCGCGGCAGTCCAGCGCCTGGCTTTGTGGGCTCCCCGCGCAGCAGCGCGGCTCCCCGGCGTGGGTGGGAGCCGGCTGCCCGGGGCTTGACAAATCCGCTGCGCGCACCGAGGAGCGCGGGCGCCGCCGCGGCTGGGGAGCTGGGCAGAGCTGCGCCGCGCCGGGTCCGCATGGGGGGCTAGCGTCCCGGCGCCTTCCCATGGTGAACCGAGTGCGGGTGGAGCGGCGCCATGCCGAGGCGGGCAGCCCGGAGAACATGTTCGAGAGCTCGCGGAGGACGAGGAGCCTCTGGGACGGCGTGAGGCTGGAGGTGGCCGGCGAGAGGAGCAGCCCCGTGGTGCTGCACAGCTTCACCCAGCTCGACCCCGACCTGCCGCCGCTGGAGGTGAGGCGGCGCCGGAACCTGGCCCCGGGCGAGCCTCAGCCTGCGTGGGTGGCTGGGTGGGTGGGCGAACCATCGTCACTGGTGTAGTGAGCTGCTGGGTCTCAGCAGAGCTGTCTGGGGGAGCCGCGGAGTCTAGACCGGGGCAGCCGGGGATCGCTTTGCCAAGGTCCAAATGTGCTGGGCAAGGTGGAGCCAAGGGCCAGACCCCAGACAAAATAATAACAACCCCTCTGCCCCCCAGTAATTGTAAGTCAATCAAAAGATTTTGGGGTCTGTTCAAAAGCACATGGTGGTGGGGCTGTGGCCCAGCGCCTGCCGCTTGATTACTCTGGTTTGGACAGTGTGAGCCCCTGCCCCACAACTTGTGTACAGGCTTCGTGTTTCATTCTTCTCTGTGTGACCCCCACTTTATGGAGGTCAGATTCCCCTTGGATTTGGTGCTTTTGGGTTGTGGACAATATGGCTAAAACACTGGAGTGGTGGGGGGGGTCTTAGCTGATTTATGTTGCAGGTGACCATTGAGTGTGTGGTGTCATTTTACTCACTGTAACCACGGGGCATGGGCATGCTGCCTTTTCTCAGGATAGGGTCCCCCAGCCTGGTTTGCAGGTGGTAGGAGTTTGCATGGTCTCTGCCCAACAGGTTTTTGATGCTGGCTTGTGTTGTGCATCTGATGCCCAGAAGCTGAGCCCTGGCATGGGCCGGGAAGCTGGAGCATATGGTGCAGGCTGCTCCGGAAGGAGAGGAGCACAGTTGAAAATATTCTGGCAGTTCTTTTTGCTTTTATGTCAGAGTGGTAAATAGCTGCCCTCTGTGATCTCTTTATTCCCCTCTTATGCCATTATCTCTCTGGCAGGCTTGCTGCCAAGCTGGAATATCTATTAGGAGAAAGCAGAGAGATGCGTGCCATCTGATGCAGCTAGCGGAAGGGAGCGGAGAGCTGGAACCAGGGCCTTTTAAATATTTAATTTGAGAGTCTGGCATCCTGCTGGAGGCTTGCTGTACCGTCTGCTCAGACTCTAGCTGCCTGTGAAGGCTTCGGGCCTGCCCAAGTTGCAAAGAAAGGACCCAAGCAATATCCTCCCCCACGGTGGGGAAGGCTGTGGGGATTGGCTGGTAAGACACTCAGTGGAGGATGGAAAAACAGCCATAGTCAAAGGCTTCAGATCACGGGTTTGCTGGTTGGAATTGTGGCTGTCCTTCTAAGGGGATGAGTGGCACACAAAGCAGCCTGCTTTTTGCCAGCAAGGAGTTGGGAAAACATGGGGGACCCTAATCGAATGAGAGGTTCAGGGAAGGGAGTTTGCATAGCCCGGCATAGCATAGGTAAGGGAACATGGGGCTCTCAGGTCAATGTTGGAGACCCACAAAGCATCCCTTGGTATGTCTCAGCAAGCCAGGTCTATACCCATCAACCACCTCTCAGTTTTCTGGGTCAAAAAGAGCACTGTGCCCTTCATCCGCTAGGACAGTGACTTTGGCGCAAGGTGGTGTATGTGTTCAGGGAACTTCCACTCATCCCTAGATAACTAATGCTGCATTTCACAGCCGGCTGGTTCGGTTTGTCTGGTTCCGTCCATTGGTTGGGTAGAGGAAGTTAAAGGGTGCACCTGTGCTCCAGTGGTGAAGAAGAGGTTTAAACCAGACCAAGATGCATTTCCATTAGGACTTACAGCCACCATGCTTATCCAGTCCTGGATCTGTGTTGCTGGAGAGAGGGTCACCACTAAAACTTCTGGGGTCACTGCGTAGGTAGCTAGGAAGGGAGGGAAGACAAGATTTAAGTAAGTTACAGGGCAGAGTAGTTAGCACTGTGATTAACAGCCAGGCTCTGTGGTAGAGGCAACATCCTTACACACGTCCCTGCCCATGTGGAGCCCATGTAGAGCCCTGATCTTTCAAAATCCAAGATAGGAAAGAGGATTCTTGCGGTATTGATTCTGTCACCCCACACCTCACTTGTCTGGTCCTCTCACCCCATGACAGGTTCTCCAGGGATCGTCCCCATCAACGCTGTAAAAAAGTTCACCATTGAGTCTGTTTTCCTTCCCTCCCCCTTCTCCTCTCTCGGGGGTGGGCGTAGCGACATTGTTTAGAGCACATCATCTGCTTCTTGTTATGTCTGGCAGGAAGTCCAGCCTTGTAGATCCCCCTGCACTCGTGGGGCCTGGCTCTTGGCTGGGAGAGCATTCGGCACAAGGGTCCGGCGGTGGGGAGGGACGCCATTCTACTCATGGCGCTTCTTGTGGTGGAAAAGTTGTTGTGCGTACTGAAGCCCCTGTGCACTCTGGCCCAGGTCTCTGGGTTCAGAAGTTTGGCAGGATCCCAGGCCTCCCCGTGGGATCTGAGAAGGGGAGATTGGCTGTGTTGTGTAGGAACAGAGCTGACTTGCATCACCCCCTGCTGGCAGCCTTATGGCAAAAACATAGACAGAGGCCCCTGCTTGGATATTTGGTGTGATTGCTGCCCTCCTCATCGCCCTTAATAAAATGTTCTTTGAGGGACTGCTGGGTTGTCTTTCTGGGGCCTATCTTGCTGCTTCTCCTTTTTGTTGATTGGAGGAAAGAGTTGTCTAGTTGTTAGAGCCAGTAGACGAGCCATCAGGATTCTTGGGTTCTATTCTGACTCTGGCACTCCCTCCCTGTGTGGGAACTGACAAGTCACTTCCCCTCTCTGTGCCTCAGTTTCCCCATTTACAACATGGACATATTGTTACACAGCTAAGATGGGTGTTGTGAAATGAATTAGAAAATGGCTGTGAGTGCTTCAGAAGGACCCGACAAAGTAGGTCTTTGCCCACGAAAGCTTATGCTCCAATAAATCTGTTAGTCTGAATCTGCAAAAACAATGAGAAGTCCTGTGGCACTTTATAGACTAACACGGCTACCCCTCTGATACTTGTCCGAAGGACCATGCTTGGACAGTATTGTTACTGTGATTGTATTGTTTAAGGGCCTATTTGTAGTTGAGTGTTTTGTTGTGACAAAACAACTGGAGAATGGCAAACAGTTAAACCAGTGCCTATGTGTTAATGGCAAAAAGCAGTTTGTTTTCCAGACTAGGCTTTTATGCATCCCTGATGCAATCCTTTTCTATGCGGTGGGCACAGCTTCATTGACTTCAGTGGAGTTGCACTGCTTTATACAGATTCAAAATCCAACACGGGATCAGTGCTCGTGACAGGGATTCGTGAAAAGCTGTCCATCAGGCTGAGTGCGTATTCTCCTCCTCGTGGCCTCAGCTGATCTCCTGCTGATGCCTATGGAGCTTGTGCCATTTCCAAGGCATCATCCTGATGCCTCCATTCAGATGCTCTCACACTCACAGGCTGCATTTCCTTATGTTGGGGGAAAGCTTCAGGGGGTAGCCGAGTTAGTCTGTTACAGAAAAAAACAACAAATGGTCTGGTAGCACTTTATAGACTAACAAAACATGTAGATGTTGTCATGAGCTTTCGTGGGCACAGCCCACTTCTTCAGATGACCAGAGTTATGAGTTTGGGATGTGAACACTCAAAATAAATAGG
Organism: Pelochelys cantorii; assembly: GCA_032595735.1. NCBI lineage: Eukaryota > Metazoa > Chordata > Testudines > Trionychidae > Pelochelys > Pelochelys cantorii. The sequence continues at coordinate 11,693,499 of CM064347.1, forward strand.
AGAGGGGAAGGGAGGGGGGGAGGAGACAGCACATCATTAAGTATCTGGAGAATAGGTACTTAAACCTAAGCAGATAAAAATTAAAGTCAATAGATAAATTCCCATGTCAGGAAGGATACTACTCATGCTAGGTTGCAGGAGCAGAGAACCTGCCCACAAAGGGCTCTCCTCTGAGTGTGGTAGTCTCCTGCAGTTCATAGGGCAGTCATCACTGGCATTTCCTGGATGAGGATCTCTACCTGCTGGCACCCTACCAAAAGGTGCAACCTGGCTCCCAAGCGGGCTGAGGTGGTGAGTGTGTGTGTGTGTGTGTGTGTGTGTGCTAGCGCCTGCAGAAGAACATAAAGAGCTAGCCTGGCCATATTTTTTTGTTTGATCCCATTAAAGTAGGATGGGGGAGAGGCTTCTAAGTATGTTTGTATAAGGATTGTGTTACCTGGAGATGGCTGTCTCAGGTTTCTGTAGCACTCCGATCTATTTGAGGCATAAGTAGAGTTAGTGCTGGATTGGCAGCTCTGAGTAGCCTGCGAACCATCCACTGGCAGAGATAGTTCAGGCTTTCCCACCATCATGCTCCTAACTCCTGCCAAAGGTTAGGAGCAGTGTTCCCTGTAAGCTGAGCACTTGGCCAGCCACCCAGGAGAGATTCTGGTGCCTCCCAGCTGATTGGCAGAGCACCACAGCCAGTAGCGTGTGTTTCTACCGGTGGTGCACATCTGCACATGCATTGGTGCACATAACAAAATTCGTTCTGCACATGAATGGAAAAAATTAGGGGAAAAAATAACTTGTTAGGAGGGAGTTGTGGGTGTTCAGCCTGGCCTGGCTGGTTAGATTACCAGCAAGGGGACTGAGTAGTTCCAGTGATATTGGCGGTTCCAAGGTCCTGGACGCTGTTAGATTTGAACCAGTCACTTAGGTGCTGAGGGCCTAATCCAAAAGCTATTGATGCTAACAGGAGTCTCCTTTGCTCCTTTCTCTTGCTTCGGGTATTACCACAGGATCCTTGAGGTTAAACCTCAGTGAGAGAGAGAGGAAAAGGGCGAAGTAGTATTGGCTGTTTACTGTTCTGGGATGGAACAGGATCTGCTCATTGAGAGATTTCTCAATGGGTTACCAAAGGGCTGCTTGTGCGGGTTTGGTACCATTGTGTGTTGGGAAGCCTGACCCTCCCTTTGAGAGGCCTGGGAGCTTTGATTGTAACCCGCTGGCGGCGAGGTCTGGAGTGCCAGCGATTGGTACATTCCTCCATTGCGTTTCAGCTGGGCCTTCATTGAAATGGCCTCTCTACAGGCAGGCCCTCCTTTCTGGCACTTCCACTAATTGCCAGTCACTGCATGTCTCCCCCTCCCCCTGGGATGAATAATTGAAACAATGGTTGGGAGCTTATTTAGGTCCCTCCAGACCATGTTTAAAGGCCCAGCATCCTCTGCATCTCGACTTTCTCCAGCACCGTCACAATTGGAGCTGCCCAGGGCGGCTCTTTTCAGGCCGTTGTATAAATAAATACGAGGAATGTGGTTTTGCAGCACTGTAGGGCTGTGGCAGCTCTCAAATGTTTCTGCATCTCCTATGGACGCGCAAGGGGAGGGGGGAATTGTTGCTAAGGAATGGGATTTGGATACAATGTTGGCTGAGCTGGCTGCACAGGGAAAAGGGGCGGGGGGGACGTTTTCCCCGTGACTTCACTTTCTGGGTGGTGGAATTCCAGGCTGTGCTCAGAGGTCTGTGCGGGAGTTTGAGCCTCTCTTCTCTATAATGGCAACTGCAAAGGGAGCACATGAGACTGTGCTCAGAGGGATAACTGGACCCAGGATGCATCCCATCGATGAGTGAAATTGTTTATCGGGTGCTATAAATGTGTATAGCCCCAAAGAGAATGTTCCTGCCCCAATGAGCTTACATTTCAGTTGGTTTGCAGTCTACGTAAAACCTACCATAATTGAAAATATTTTATATGAGTCTCTGTGCCATTTACCCAAGCAGTCCCAGAGAGCCGTTCGCCTTGCCATGTAAGATTCAGTGCACTACAGTGTAAAACTGACTTTGAGCGTCTTCCCCACCGGCACCCGTCAACATCTCCCGGATGGCCTTGATGATGGTTATCTGGAGAATACATTCAGGGTTATATTGCAAAGGGCAAGTGTTCTATTGAAACTGTGTCCACAATCCTGCTGAAACGGTCAGGGGTGAAATAAACTGGCCCTGCTTCTTAAACTGCCCAAGTTAGCAACTCAGGGCTAACATCCTATTGAGCTGGATGGATGCACTTCACACTTCTCTTGGGGAGGGGGCATCCAAAGCCCTTTGAAATCAGTGGAAAGATTCCCATTGTCCTCAGTAGGTTTTGCACCAAGCCCCTCAGCACAGTTAATCTGGGTGACTGGTATGGGGTCTTCACAGCACAGTTAATCTGGGTGACGGGTACCCGGTCTGCCCAATCCAGATGTGAGCTTTCCCCCTACAAATCCCTTCTCTTGTTACTGTGTCCTCACTAGTTCTACACTTGCCCCAGGTGTCTGTATCTCATGGTTCTTTGTGTTGATATACTCTAGAATGGTTTCCCACTCAGTTGAGGGTGAATTTCTCTGTCCTTCATGGGGAATTATGGGATTCAAGCTTTAGCACTCGAGTGACTTTGGTGACAGTCTATGCTAGGCAGCTTTTAGTGACAAGGCTCCTTGTCATTAAAAGTCAGCACTCCCACCAAATCAACATTCGCACTAGGGATGTTCAGGTTCAACCAATAAGCAGATTGCTTATCGGGTAATGGTGGTGGTTAAACTCAACCAGCTCCCAGGGAGACGGCTTCACAGTGGCAGGGCAGCAAAGCCTCCTGCTCCTTACCAGGAGCCAGGTGGGCAGAAGCTGGGAGCTCCACTTCCGGAGAGGCTTTGCTGCAGGCTCTGCAGTATATAAAGCTAAGCAGAGCCATGTAACTGCTAAGATTTGTAGCGAGTTCTCGGTTACTGTACTAAACAGGTTTGTAACATCCATAGTTCACACTTTCACTTGCTGCAGCAAAACTTTGTTCATGGGGTGGAAGGTTATAAGCACACATGAACAGCAAAAGTGTTGTCCATCAAGTGCAAGTGTAGACATATGTTTTTCCTCCCATCCTTATTGCTAAGTGGGTAGGTTCGTGCTGAACTTGGCTCTGACCCATTCTCCCAACTGAGTAAACCAGCTGAACACACCTTCAAACCTGGGTCAGAGGCTTTTCTGTTTGGGTGGTGGAAGGTTCTAAGGGTGTTAAGTATCAAGTAAATAGTAAACTCGATTTTGTATCGAATACCTGATTAGTCGACAAGGGGCTGCTGTAGCTCTTCAGTTTAAACATAGTAGGAGCCGGGCGCAGCAGGAGTAAGTCCAGGACCCAGTGCCAGCCGGGACTGTTTCAGTCCTGGCTCGTGCTGGGTCCATATTACTGTGGCTCTGCCTTATAACTGTAATAAGAGCCGGGCGGCTCTTACTACATTTAAAAGGTAGCGACGCTGCACTTCTGCATGTCCTGTCACCGCCCCCTCTCCCACGACAGAGATGATGCTTTTAGGCCAGTGCCCCCACCCCCGCCTTTGCTGCCTCTGATATAGAAGCAGCAAGGGGGGTAGGGGGAATGCAAGTAGTTGACTCTAGGCTTATTGGGTAGCCAGCTGTTCTACTACTCTTTCATATCCCTAGAAGGTTCTGGCCTAAAACCCAGGTACGAGCCTGGATTAACTGTGCAATGAAGACACAAATTTTTGAACTGTTGTCTCAAGCTGTCTGCAAACATAGGACAACAGCCCAGCCAAGTCTAGAAACACGGTTCAGAACAATTGAAATTACAGCCTCTTTAGCATCTCACGTGGCAGCTTCCAGAAACTGCTGTTAAATCCTTGTTGCCATGTGCCTGTGCAACCCATGCCCTACCCACCATGCACTAGGTTGGGCTCTCTGAGCAATAAAGATACAGTTGGACATTGCTCCCAAGGCAGTTAGAGAGAATGAGAGACGGACAGCGAAAGAAAGCAGTAACACCAGCTGGTTCTGTGGCGCTGTCCCAGCTAGTCTTCTGCCCTGTAAATGGATCCACCAGTGCTTGATGGGTTCAGCTTAGGCTGGGTAGGGAGATATGGGGAAGTGAAAACCAAGTGCAAAGCATCAAAGCTAAATTGTGTGTTTAAATGTTATCCTCCCCACCCCTAGTTAGGAAAGGGTATGTCTCTGGGGACAGCTGGTGGGTGATCTGTATGTCTAGCTCTTTTAATAACTAGTTTCTGTATATGCAGTTAGCAGAAATAAATATGCAAACTGCCCCACTGACTTCAATAGAGTGCTGATGTACAAAGGTGTTCTGTTCTGTTCTAGGCAGATATAAAAAGATTGAGGCTTCACTTCCCGTGCTGACCTGCCGTGGCTTCATTATGCCTTAGAGATTGGAAAGAAAAGAGCTCTTCCACAATATATATTCCCACAACATAAGAAGTAGGGGTCACTACATGAAATTAATAGGGAGCAGCTTCAAAACAAACAAAAGGAAGTCTTTCTTCACTCAGTGCACAGTCAACCTGTGGAACTCCTTGCCAGAGGATGTGGTGAAGACTAGGACTTTAACAGGGTTCAAAAAAGAGCTAGATAGATTCATGGAGGTTAGGCCCATCAATGGCTATTAGCCAGGATGGGTAGGAATGGGTTTCCTAGCCTCTGTTTGTCTGAAAATGGGTGACATTAGAAGAATCACATGAGGATTACTTGTTATGTTCCCTCCCTCTGGGGAATCTGGTATTGGCCACTGTCGGCAGATAGGATACTGGGCTAGATGGACCTTTGGTCTGACCCAGTATGGCTGTTCTTATGTTCCAGGTTAAAGAACTGGGCCAGGCTGGTAAGAGATTGTTAGCTCCCTGGGGCAGGGATGGCCTTTGTTGTGGGTCCATGCAGTGCCTAGCACAATGAGACTGTAGCCTTCAGCTGCTACTGCAGTATGAGGAAATAACAACTGCAGCTTGGCAATGGCACATAGCACGAAAGGAAAAGAAAGAGCTGGTGACACGCTATGCAAATGCTAATTAATGAACCAACGAAGTGCACGTGTTTCCCAGGGCTGCAGTTTGTTTTGGTTTTAATAGGCCAGTTATTTTACATTGAGTAAGTACCAAACATACCTGAGGAGCAGCAGTAACGTAACAGCTGAACGTTGGCTTTGAGCTGAATGTGTAATGCATGTTTGTCTTGCTTAGCTAAACCACAGTGGAGCTGTTTTTATTACTCAGCAGGTCTTTTGACTGGATTCATCTCAGAAATGTGATTGTCCAGAGGGAAATGGCCTTGTTGGATGCTCACTCTGGCTCCGGGGCAGTTTTCTGAATCGTGTACTGTGCATGCAGCTGCCCAGCTGAATTTGGATTTTTTCAGGCCTCGATGTTGATGCAACTGTAAGAAGTCAGAAAAACACAGCTGAAATTTCCAGTCACCAAGGCTGAGCTTTCAGTGCTGGCATTTGGGGGAGTAGGGCAGAGAAGAAAAAATTGTGTTGACTTGCAAACGAAGCAGATTTAATAGGAAAGTCATTGGAATGCTGTGGTGTTATTTTTAGAGTTGCTTTTCTCTCCATTGGCCACATTTTAACAAATAGCAGCTGAGCAGAATGCTTGTGTGGAAATCTGGGTTTTTTAAGTGTTCCCTGACTGTAATACAGAATGTCTTTCTATATGACAGAGCAAAACCACCGAGATTTCCCCTCTCTTTACAGTGAACGTGTTTCCATAGTGACACAAAACCGGAGGGGCAGCTCTGCATGCCTGCTTGAGCTTGATGCTTTCAGTTTAATACATTTTTGTTTGTTTGGTGGTTTGTTTGTTTTTAACCTGAGCTAACTTTAAGGAACATGTGTGCGTACACACAAATTCCGTCTCAGTGAAGCTGGACAAATCAGTATTTTGATGGAGTCAAAACAAAATCCTGATTCCGAACCCCGTGGAACTTTGAGAGAACTTGGATCCATCTCTGACCCTTTCAGCTCAGGCCAAAAATTTGGGGTGATTCAGTTCTAGGTTTATCTGAACCCCATAAAGCTAAGAGGCCTGGGTAAATGGTTCTGCCTTTGGCCCCTCTCTCTTGTAGAGTCTGGTTTAAAATACCAAATTCCATAGGAAGTCAATGGGAAATGAACATGTGGAGGATTAGCAGGATGTAGCTATTATTGTGAGTCAGGCCAGGATTGAATTGATCTTTCGGAAAATGCTCTCTCCATGTAGCTCCCGGAGGTGTCACTTGAAAGCAGGGCAGGGAAAAGCTGTTTGGTTTGCTGTAGTCAAATGACATCACTTTCCTTCTGCTTGTCTTTATTCAGCCCCTCTTCTGAAAGTGGACATGTTGATTAAACTTTTTTCTTTCCTCTGGTGTTTAAATCTCTTGGCTGGAGCCTCTGGGGGGGATGGTGCTGCACTGTTGCAGGTTGCTCACCAACAGCTCTGAGGCTGGCTAGCTGTTTTTTCTTGACATTGTTATTTTGTTATCGGTGTCCTGGTCACCACAGTGCAGTTTAGCTTAGTGTAGGCATTATCTCTCTCTCGCTCTTATGAGCATCTAAAGTGACTCAGGCTTTGCTCTGGTTTGCTGTTGGTGGTGTGACATAACTAAGCACCTGTTTCTTACAGTGTTTCTCAGCATACAGTATTGTCTCTGGATTTTGAATTACACCCCTCTCCTCTCCCCTCCCCCCGATTTGAACATGTCAGGCCCTGGTGTATTTTGATTCAGACCCATCTCTGCTAGTGGGATCTTTGGAAGCTTTGGTCATGCTGCAGACAGACCCCTCGATGTCTGTGGTCTGAGTTCTCCAAACTGTCAGAACTTCTTGGAACTTTGGATCTGGGCCATCAATGCTGCCATGACACCCCTTCCCCCCACGCTTCAGTCCTGTCCAGGGCCTGGTCCTATGCAGATGGAGAGAAAGCAATGGGGGTGCTAGAGAGTTCAGAACCTCCCCACAAAGCTCTGCCTAGCGAGAGGGGGCGTCCAGTGTGGTTCTTCCTTCTGCTCCCCCTGGAAATCCAAAGCATTGTGGGTGTTACAATCACCTCTGCCTCTCTCACACCAAAGCTCATGCAGTGCCCGTGGCCACGCGGAAGGATCCCAACAGCTGTTCCATCTGGGGGCTGCTGAGGCCTCTCCAGCAGTCCTTGCCCTAGAGACCTCATGCTAAACAGAAACGTGGCTTGGAATTCAGACGGAGGGGACAAATCTCTGTGGCTGCCAGTAGCTGGTAATCCGGAGCAGGTGAACGAGGCCTTGCAAAGGGGAACCGAGCGCTAATAATCGAGCCCCGGAAGGTTTTTGGGTGGCAGGAGCAGATCAGTTTGCCCTCTCATGTGTATCTGCAGGGGCTTGTTAAATTGCTCATCCCTAGACACAGCAATGTTTAATACCTGATTTTCTGTGCCATGGGAGCTGCAGGCATTTTGGTAACATGACTGGGACGATTCCTGATATCGGTAACGTGCTGCTGTTGTGCCCAAAAGGGAGACATGGCCTTGGAAGTGTTGGCTCTGCGCAGGGGAAATGACCCTCAGGTAGAAGCTGCCTCACCCTAGGACAAAGGGTGGGGAACCTCAGGCCCAGGGGCCGGATGCGACCCTCGGCTTGCCTTGATCTGGATCCCGAGGCTTAGCCCCACCTCCCCCCTCCCAACATAGGGGAGCCCATGCTGGTGCTCCAGCCCCCCCTGCTGCTCCCGTGGGAGCTGGAGTGCACAAAATGTACTAGGCTGCCCCGCCACCCGGCTCTGGTGTGTGAGGGCAATGTGGCGAATGTCTTTCTCCTGCTCAGTCAGGGGCCACGGTGTGGGGGCTTTTTCTGCTTCTCATTTGTGTGTGGCCCACGACTGATTTTTCTGTGGGTCAGTGGCCCCTGGCCCAAAAAAGGTTCCCCACCCCTGCCCTCGGATATTGATTTAAATCTCTCTTACAGGGGATTTCTTGCCTCTGCCTCCCAAATGATCAGCCTTTCCGGGGGGGGGGGTACTGTGTTGCAGATTGTGCATCCACAAGAGCAATGCTGACATTGCAGAGCAGGCATGAGGGGCAGGTAGTGGAGAAGATAGGTAACATTCAAGCCCTGACATTGTCCTGAGCCTGTTTCACTGGGACTGCTCTCAGCAGTACACAGAAGCAGAGCTGGGCCCTTTTGGGGGAAGAACCGTGGTCAGACAGTTCAGGCCTGGTTGCTTGAACGTAAGGCTGCCCAGTGCACAGGTTAGGCTCTTAAATGAGAGTAACTTGATTCTCAAAGGTGCTGGAGCCTTCAGCTCCCATCATCTTCAGCAGCTCAGCACTTGTGGGAAAGTCAGGCAGCCCAAATTCCAGCTTTTGCTGTTGGGCTCCCAGGTGTGAGCTTGTTGGCCCAGGTCTCTCACCTGATTGCACCTCCCGGCCTGTGGGCACCATTTCAGCAAGCCCAATAACATGGGATGTTCCTGATTACCAAACAAAAGCGCTTGGTCTCATCTCCTCTCCTCCGTTCTCCCCTTCCCCCCATGGCAAAACCGTCTGGGGGCTGGGCGGGAGCCATCTGAGAGGAAAAATCCCCAGCTAATCGACATCGCCAGGCACATCCCTGTTTCGCAGCTGCGGAGCCAAAGGCAACGGGCTCTGTCACGCAATCCAGGCAGTCAGGAGGCTCTGTGTGGGGGGGGGGGGGAGTAATTGAAGGGTGCTGCACAGCCCAGAAATCCCAGCAATAACAAACGGAGGAGTCGTGAGTCAGCTGTGTCCGGAGTCGGGGGTAGGGAGCGCAGCCGGGGAACAAAAGCCCTTGTTTTCTTTCTCCCGGCCTTTCACAAGAGCCCCGCGCTGGCCGCTGCAGCCACCATTCAGTGGACTTTTCCTGCATTTTCTCTGCTTCAGCTGTTTACTGGGTCACCCTAACAACAACAACCAAAAAAAAAAAGGGGGGGGGGATTTTTTTTGATTGGCTGAACTGTACAATGATACCCTCTCTGCCTTAATGAATACAGTAGTAGCATTGAATTGGTTAGCAGAGCACACTGGCCCTGCCGTGCCATGCAGAGCAGTGGTGAGGCCGGAGTTCACAGCTTGCAGAGCACTCAGGCCATAGTCTGGCTGTGGGTTATCTGGGGATATCCTTTTCGGATAACCCTACACGAGCCACTGCATTGCTGTAACATCTTGCAGGTGCCATGGCTGATCCAGACAAGGATGCAAAGTAAATGAATCTGGGGTATCTCGGGCTTTGTGGCATCATCCTTGCTGTAAAGGGGGAAGAACCCGAGGCAGAAAGATTCCAGCTGACTTTTGAAAACAGGCCCCCTCACTTATACACCCGCCTGACTTGCAGAGGTCTGGGAACCTGCAGCACCCCTGGGTTTCCGCTCATCCCCTCTGCACAAAGCCTGTGCGTGTCTATCGAGCACCCAGAATTAATAGGTGCCTTTGTGGAAAATGTTTTGTTAAGTGATTTGATGAAGGCCAAGAGACATTGGGGTCACCAGGAATCTAAAAATGCCAGAGTGCTTGACTCTGAGGGCTTGCCTACACAAAGAGTTTATACCAGGTTAATAAATATCTGTATTTAATCCTGTTTAAACTGTGCACATGCCTGTGTGGACTCTTTTATTTGAGTTTGCTCTGGTTTAAGCTAAACTGATATAAGTGTGTCCCTGTGGGCACTTGCACTGTCTAAAGTAAACCAGTGCCGGTTGGTGGACAGGTATGGTCAGGTGTGTCCCTCTCTTCATCAGCAGTGAACATCTATGCCTAAGCGATGCTAACACTGCCACGGGGATCCTTGTTTCTTCGATCCAAGCCAGTCCCAGGCACTGACTTGATCTTTATTGCTGCTTTAGTAACCAGGTCTGCATGAAAGGCATCCAGGGGAAGGCATGGCGGGGGGGGGGGAGGAGGAACAGAAGTGAGATTGGAATCTCACAGCTAAACTGTTTGTACGGCAGCCAGCTGATGAGTTACAAGCTCAAGCCAATGGATTATTGAATAGGCAGCTATTTACAGAGTAGTGGAGCCGCACTGAGCAGCTTCTCTAGAATGGTGCATCGGACAGGGAGGAGGAGAATGGCTTGGCCCCTGGGGAGAGGGCTGAGGATTAATCCTCCGTGAGGTGAGGCGCAAAGCTCTCCCTCCCCCCTCATTCCACTCCTGTTCCAAGAGCTCAAACAGGATGCTAGAAACCAGGGGTGGGCTGACTTTTTTTTTTATTACAGTAATTTAAAGCACCAATTTTAATCATGATTTAAATCAACAGTCAGGAAACCTTGATTTAAAGCATCCATTTAAATTGTGTTTTGCATTTGTACTTTAGTTATTCCCTAAAGACAGGTTGATTCTCATTGGTTGGTAACCATTAAAACATGTTGATTTGCAACTAATTATAACCTTTGCTCTAAATTTGGCGCTGTTTTTTGCTAACCAGAAGGATACACTATTTCTGTACACATTTATTTAAACAATTACATAGCTTAACTTTGAGAGTTCTTTTTCAGATTCTTGACTTTTACATTTTTTATGATGTTAGACAATGGTGAATGAGGCTTTTCATACTTTGCATCCGGCTCTGTTGTGCATTGAATTTTCATCCAAAAAGACATGTTTTAATTATTTTAAATTAAACTGTGCTGAATTCATAAAGGAACAACATTACCAAAAAAAGTTTCACATTTAAAACAAATGGGTTTATTAAACAAAGGAAGTATTATCTGTAGCTAGTAAATTGAACTGATTATTTCTGGGTCTCAGCAGGGTGGCCATATTTGTCTATAACTTCAAAAACAGAGAGTAATCCCGAGTTTTTAAAGTTACAGACTAACACAGCTACTACCCCTCTGTTAGTTTCTAAGGTGCCACAGGACTACTCATGATTATTTATGGTTACCATATCCTTCAAGATTTTAAAAGTAATAGCTCTCCTCCTTTCATAGCTGGTTCTTTCATACATTGAAAGAAGAAAAATCCTTTTCCGCTTTTTCAACTCTTTGGGGGCAAGCACTCTGTCTTCCCTAAGTGTTTAAACACCACTTGTAGCCCAGCAAGGCCCTGGGCAGGTGTATGCATTGTCATAACTTTAAAATACACTCAGCAGATGTGGTTATTATTTAATATATTCAAAAGTTAAGATGGGTGAGGTAATATCTCTTATTGGACCAATGTCTGGTGAACAAGACAAGCCTTTGAGTTAATGATTTCAGTGTGGAGATTTTCCATCCAGGTTAAATGTGGAATCTTTAATTCTCTATCAGAGTTGGTTTTAGAGTCTTAGGCGTTGCAAAACCTACTGAAACTTTTTGTAAGCTCAGTTCCCTGATGCCTACCCCAAACTAGGGTTAGTTTTTACCTAGCTCCCGTTTTAATGATATAGCTTCCTAGTTTAGCAGCAGGACTAAGGATAGATAAGTGGTTCTAGTTTTAGCCTATCAAGGGTTCGTCAAAAATGCAAGTAGCTTTGTTTTGATTTTCAAATAATTGCTGGGCAGGTTTTGTGTTTGCCCCAAATCCAAACCCCTGGGTCAAGTACTGGCTCCCTAGAACTAAACCCTAGGGGAGAGAAAAATCATTGTGGGTTTGATACAACCTAGAGATGAAACAGTCTTGTTGCGTTTCAGATGCACCTGTCACAATAATGTGTAGACAGAGGTACAGAGATGGAGGTGTCTTTCTCCATCTCCTGCACGGTGTCCCTGCGCTGGGGGGTCAGATCTATTTTGAATCCTTCGGAAGTGTTGTGACTTACTGTCAAACACTCTCTCTGTTTAATCCCATGCAGTGACACCGATTATTATTTTGTGTACTAACTGCCACCCACTGTGACATTCTGGTTTCTCTTCCTTGTGCCTTCTTGGTGAGCCTGCCTTTGTGTGAGCAGTATGTTGCCTTTATAGGTAGTCTGTGGAAACGCATACTTACCTTAACAAACACACAAAGCTCAGGAGCGAGGGCTGACATTGCTGTACTAGCTGGGTGCTTTTTGCCCCGAGCTTGGGTGGAGGGGGTACAGGCAAGGATCAGTTTTCTTATGTATTTAGTCACCCTAGAAAAGGAACTCTTCCCAGAACGTCTGTCTGTCCTCTGAAGCCCTGTCCTGGGGAAACTTGTCTGCTTTGTTTTTCACATTGGGTACCACTGTCTGCGTGCATGAGTGGCCCTCGTGCATTCTTTTGCATGGGGACACGGAGTCTGGATTAAACCCAGTGCCCTGGTGTCTTTAGTGTTTCACGCTGTGAAGAAGGATGCATTGCCTACCCTGTGTGCTCCATTTAAAGGGGCTGAGTTTCAGAAGCTCTGGACCCACTCTTCCCCCCTCCCCCCCCCATTCCAGCAGAAGTTGCTGAGCACCCCTCTAAATCCAGTGACCAAGGGCTTACGTGCAACAAGGGAGTATGTGCATGTGTGCTTTTAAACCCCTTAAAAGTGAAACCAAACCAGCGGAGAATCTGGTCACCCTGCGCTGCCTCGTGTCCAGAACTAGGAGGTTTCGTTCCTAATCCCCAACCACAGACTCACTTGAGTCTTTGCAACTTGCACCCTTAGAAGAACAGATGCTGATGCCACGGGGTTCTCATCTGCCAAAATGGGGAAAGAGGGAGAGAGAAGAAAACAAAAGAGGTGTTTGATGTTGCCTCCCACCACCAGTGTGAATGTGGGAATTGCCTGGATTGCCTAGTCCAGGGTTGTGTCTCTGACAGTGGCCAGCACCAGATGCTGTAGTAGTCAGAAACGGGATAATCTTTTCCCTGCTTGTCATCCTGCCCTCTGGATTGGGTCTCCACAAGGCACAGTTCTGCACAGCCGTGGGGGGAGAGAATCCCTGCTTGCAGTCTAAATTGACAGAGGGAAGGGAAACTGAGGCACAGAGCGGGGAAAGTAATTGCCTAGAGTCACGCAGCAGGCTAGTGACAAAGCCAGGAACAGAAGTCGGGTCTATCGTAGTGCAGAGCTCTGGTCAGTGGAACATGCTTTTAATCCATAGGACAAAATTTCTTGGATTTTGTGAGAGAGCAGTCCCCCACTGGCCCCGCGCTCCCCACGGCATTTCAAAGCAGCAGCACCGCATGGAGCCCAGGGTCAGCGGGGGAGTCCCCAGCTGACCCGAGGCTCCACATGGCACTGCAGCTTTGATAGAAGCAGAAAGTGGGGGGGGAGGGGGGGGAGGAGCGACTAGTCAACTAGCATGTCAACTGTCTGATGAGCATTTTCTTAACAGATAGTCGACTAGTTGTTCACATCCCTACTCAGGCCAAGATTTTTCCAAGGGGACCGATGTCTAACTTGAGATGCCTTAAAGGGGCCTGATTTTTCAGGCCTGGAAGTTGGGCTCCTTAAATGTGTGTCAGGTTGGGCACCCGAAACCACTGGTCCCTTTGGAGAATCTTGGTCAAGCTGGAGCAAGCTGTGGAGTCGTTGCCCAAAGAAACGGGTAGGAGCCCCATCCCTGAAGGCCAGTAGACTTTTAAGTGACGCAGTAGTGGAGAATATGCCTGCTTCGGTTCCCAACAGAGAGGAGATTCATGGGTATATCCCAGCTCTTGATTTCAGCCAGGGCCAACTCCAGGCTTCTGAAACCATTGAAAACTGTCCCTTTGGTCCACTAACTCAGGCTGTCTCCACTGGGCTGCAATTTTCCACCCTTGACACCTAAAATAAAACAAAATGTGCATTGTGTGTCAGGAAATCCTGACCTGCAGAGCCGAATGGCTGATGGGGCGACTGGCCACTCCCAGCTTTGCCACCACTTTGGCGTGTCTTGGAGAAAACCTTTCACCTTCACCTTCCCTGTGCAAGTTTGGGGGTTTTGGCCTCTGTTCTGTACTTTTCCTGTTTTTCCCCTCCATAGTTACTTTTTGATAGGGATTTGGAATTGTTCCTGGGGACAGGAAGGAAGGCAGGCGGAGACTCGGTAGAGTTGGAAGAATATACATCCATCTGCTCTGCTTCCTGACACTATTGTTCTGATGCTTGAGCGATTGGCTCTCAGGGCGGGAGTGGCTGGAGGCTGCCGTGGACTTGGTGCTGCAGAAGTACATAACTCACATTGAAGGATGTTGGCCCTGTCTCTCCCTCCAGTCAGTGTGACCAGTGGAAGGAAGTGGGAATCAGGATCTTTGGGTTCCTTTCACAGCTGCCTTAAATTTCTGTGCCTCAGTTTCTCTCCCTGTATAATGGAGTTGGCTCAATCACCCTCCTGCCTTCTATGCTGGTACCCTAAGAACCTGGGATAAAGGGAGCTGTGTATGTGTGAGCCCCTGTATTGGCAGTGATTGGGCTCCCACAAGTCCCATTAACTTGAAAGGAAGTGAATACAAGTGCTTCATACCACTCAGGGTGTGGCCCACATCTTGCCAGGTAGAGCTTGTTGCTGCTGCTCTTCTTATCCGCTCCCACCTCTCCCACTGCATCTTCTGCATCCAAGGACTGTTCCGTTTTTGGCTCTAGTGGCCATCAGTCAGTGTCTCAGCATCTCTCCCATACTCCCGTTCTGTGGTGTTAATGTCTGAAACAGGGGATTTAGTTAAAGCACCCCTCTGTCTCCAGCATCTGTGCAGGCCCCATCTCCTTCTTTGCAGGGCTAGCTGCCAGTGTTCCCTGTAATCTTTTCCATCCATGTGCAGAATAATTTTATGTGCACTGAGACATGTGCACCATCAGTAGAAACAAACTGGGTGGCATTTGAATCTCTACCGACCAGTTTACAGGGAACCCTGCTGGCTGCTGCTCTCTGCACAGTGAAACGCCGCCCTTGGAGAACAGACAACAGGGGGGCTTGGCGGGGGGGGGGGCAAAATCTAGCTGGGTAGGCTTCTGTGAGGTTTTCACCTCTTGTGGTGCTCACTCGGTAAGGCTGACCCCACATGCTGCTCCAGATGCAACTCCTATTGATTCCCTACTGGTACCTTAGATAAGTCAAAGGGTATTCTGCATTCCTAGCACCGTTTGTGGCTTGTCTACCAAGGCTTATGCTAGCAGTAACCTAGACCTGGTATGTTGTTACACAGGGCATCTTCCCTGTATCCTTGGACCTTGGATAGCACAGGGATGGAATTGGCTCTATCAGAGTAGAATGGTCCCTCAAGACAGCTTCCTCAGCATTGCAGTTGAAAGGAAAAGGCTTAGTGCCTATGTGTGGATGGTGAGGGGGACAGTCCTAAAGGCTGGGGAAAACGAAACTCTGTTGCTTGTATTGCTGCTCTCTGGTATTGCATGGAAATTCCCCCCCCCCCACCGCCAAGGAAACCTGTTGCGTTGCTTATTCTTATTTTAAACTAGAAGAAACAAGGGGGAGCTTCTGCTTTTGTGTTTGATTCACAGAAATGAAGCAGTTTTTCCTCTCGCTAAGAGCAGGGGGTTTTTTTGTTTCCTTTCAAACAAGGTCACATGTTGTGGCTTATGTAAGAGGCTCAGAAGTTAACTGCAGTTCATGCTGACAAACTCAGGCTTCTGCTTCAGTGAATGATTGAAACCAAACTTGGAGGAAATAGGCAGCAGTGGAACAGATTTCTAGAGGAAGTTTCCTGGCTTTCTGAGAAGGACTCTTCCCAAGTTACCAACGATTGAGCACCATCTAGAACAGGGCGCAGGAAATCTTACATTCACTGATCTTGAAAAAGTTACCTTCAGCTTAAGCCAAAGTCCATTGTACTCAATGCAAAAGACTCCCAAACGTCAATGAGCCGTGGACCAGGCACTTTATCTTGTCTACACTAGCATTCTTAGACTCTTAATTCTTAACAGGTGCAGGACTACTGGTGGAAGGTGAACTGTAGACAGGGGTTAGATGAGATGATGGTAAACACTCCTGAGTTTTGGTCAATGTTCCCTCTAATCTTTTCCATCCATGTGCAGAATAACTTTTTTATACGCACTGAAGTATGTGTGAATGTGCACCACCCATAGAAACCAAAAACCTTGCTGTGGGTGTGCTGCTAATCTGCTGGGCTGCATTTGAATCTTTCCTGAGCGGCCGCACAAATGCACAGCTTACAGGAACACTGGTCTTGGCCTATATTATAGCTTGTACCTCTACTGCTTATGGAGTCACTGCATTTATTTGAAATTGTAGATCCAGATCTACCCTGACATTGTAACCACTCCTTTGCCTTATTTTTCCTGTCTGTGTAAACAGGGCTGATGGCATTCCGTAGGAACGGTGCAAGGCATCATTCACTTAGGCCAGAGCTACTCAATACGCGGCCTGTTTATTTGCGGCCCGCGGGTAGGAGCCAAAACAAAAAAGTAGTCAATATAATGGTCTCCTGTTGATATGCATTTTAGTAGTTCAATTCCTGGACTGTCATTGCTCATTAAAAGTGCTGTCAGTATGGGTGGAAATCAGGTAAAGATTGCATTTTATTAATATCAGCAGAACTGACTTAAATGGGGCCTGTGTGTTGTGTAGTCTTGCCTTAATCTTTGTATTCATGCCCGTCAGTGTGAAAGAAGCTATTTGCATATATTTGCATGGATACGCAACTTAATTTGCAGCCCTCAGCATGTGCTGTGAGTATCATTGTGGCCCCCGGGGCTTCCAAAGTAGAGTAGCCCTGACTTAGGTTCAAATAATGAACAGTAATTTTGTGTTCTGTTCCTACGTGGTTTGTTAGTTAGTCTTTAAGGTGCTATTAGATTATTAGTCATTTTTTTAGTTTTTCCAGTAATGGGTTTGTAAAGCATGTGAGTTCTCCAGCTGAAAGATGTTGAAGTGCAGAAAGTCTTATTATTTTAATCCAGATGCTATCCAGGATGCCTCGGTGTAAAAATAGCTTCTCTAAGCACCTGTCTCCGTCATCCCGTATTGCAGCTGGATAGTGCATTAGCTGTATTTATTCAGGGCTAAGTGTGAGCTAATGGACACTGGAAACGTTAACTGGTGGGGGCTGGAGCAGTTCCCCGCCACTGTGAGCAGAAGGCTGCTCTCGCCCCATGTAGCCCGCCGCAGACAGGAGCTGCTCCAGCCCAGCCGGGACAGCCTCTGTCCTTGGCGGGGGTTGGAAGGGGGAACTCCAGCCTAGCCAGGCTGGAGCATCCTCCCACCCCAGTGCCCTGCTAAATGGTTAAACATCACGTTTAACCAATTAAACTGGATTTTACATCCTTAAGGGCATGAGTTAACTCTTAGGACTTGGTAATTGTATATTTAATTGTTTTATCTCTCACATTAAGGATGTCAATGGTTAAACAGTAAACATCACCCTTATATGGTAATAATTAATGGTTAATTAATTAACTGCTCCAGCCTGGCTGGGCCTGCTGCACTGCTCTTGGGCAAGAGGCGTTTCAGCCTGGATGGTGCAGCCCCATCTGCGGCGGACCCCCAACCAGGCCAGAGCAGCCCACCCCTGTTTAAACGGTTTACCAGTTAAATGTAACACTTAACTAGTTAACTGATTAAACAGGATTTTACATCCCTATCTCACATGCAGCAGCTTCATCATGCTCACACTTAATTTAAGTCGCACACTACTTCTCCTCCTTCACCTCTAGTTGATGGGTCTCAATGAATTTTAAAAAAAACGAACTTTGGAGGTGCTCGGTTTGGTGTTTGCCTCGTTCTCCTGGTTGGCCAAGAAGATTTGACAGAGTTGGTTTCACTGTCGCTCCTCGGTTGGGGTGGTTCTCCCTTCTTGGTGATGTGGTTTGCAAACACTGCAGAGGAAGGTCTGTTTATAAAGCACTGTTGCCAAGGGAATTTTACAATATGTTTTGGAAATTGGGGTGGGGTTGGTTTTTTTTGTTTTTTTTAGCCCTGTGCAACCTGCATTTGGAGTTGAGCTTGAGAGCCATGTCTCTCTTGACTCTAAACATTCTACGAGGAGACTGCAGTATAATCCTGATGGCAGAATGACAAACTCTGAGTTATTTACAATGACACTTTTTATTAGACCTTGAAAACACTGGTTCCAAAGCTATCTAATGCAGATCTCAAGCTCTTTACCGTGTCTTGTAGATGGGGAAACCAAGGCACAGAGAGGTGAATTCACTTGCCAGAAATCATCCAGAGGGCCATTGGTAGAGCCAGAAATAGAACAGTCCTGGTCCTGTGTTCTATCCACTAAGCCACACTGCTTCTAGCATTTTGAGCCACCATTTTAAAAATTGCTGCCACTTTCCCAGCAGTCCAAGCCATCTGGGGGTGAACGTCTCCATTTATTTTTCTCTCAAGGTTTCACCGCTAGGAAACTTAGAGGCCTTTTCAAAAGGTTTGAAGTTTGTGCACAATTGTACAATCAGCCCCCACCTAATTAAGCAAATGTGGGTTTCCCATATGCCTTGAAATCATAGATCCTTTGGAAATGTAGCTGTCCGAGGAGGATAGGATTATATGATGAACTAGAAAGACAGAAACCAACGGCCAAGCACGTCAGAAGTGAGCACTGATTTCTGAGAGCTTTCCTTTTTTGGGTTCCCAGCTTGACTCACTTTGGGATATATTTTTAGGGGTGCTGAGCAGTGTTCCCTGTAAGCTGAGCACTTAGGGGAGAGATTCAAATGCTGCCTCGCTGATAAGCAGAGCATCCACACCACCCACAGCCAGCAACATGTGTGTCTGCCACACATATGCCTCAGTGCACATAACAAAATTTATTCCGATCATAGATGGGGGGGGGGGAATTAAAGGGAACACTGGTTCCATTTGAGGTCAGTGGAAATTGCAAGGTTCAAGCCCATGAAGTCTTAAAAGTTGAGCTACTTGGGGAAAACGTGGCTGCAAATGTCTTGCCGGAAGCCACAGAGGGAGTAGGTGAGAGAGGTGAGATTGGAACTTGGGAACTCCAATCATATCGTGGTTACACTACTAGATATCACCTGTCCCAGTCCAACTTCTTGTCCCTAAATCACAGAGTAAGGGGAAACATTAGTGCAGGTATCAGTTTGGGCCTTAGCGGTCTCCTATGTTTCTGCTTTGTTTAGCTTCCTTAGTTTCTGACCAACACGTGCAGAACGCACAGTCAGTAGGAAAATGTGGGGAGGAAAGAGGAAGCGAATACCCAGAGTGAAGATTTAATATTTCAGAGAGTCCCAGTCCTAGCAACCCGCCAGGCCCTTGGTACGTGCCTCTCCTAGACCCATCGGATATCCGTTCACTTTGTGCGTGGTTTAGAATGGGGATAGCACGAAGTCATCGGAAAAAAAATCACTGAATCAGCTTGGCTCAAATTAGGAAGGAAATGGAGTTTGCACATCCATGCTGCAAAGCAGGGCATTCCCTCTGCATGTGACACGGAACTCGTGAGTGGGATCAAGTGCTGAGTCGTTACATTGCTTTCCCTTTCGGCTGCATGGCAACTCTGCGAGTGGATTCACGGATTAGCCACTGAAAATTTTGTACTTGCCAGTGTCTGACTGTATTTATATTTTAATTAGGTGAATTCAGTCTTAGCAGTCATTCCGTCTTCTGCATTAGGAATTTAGTGGCTGAGCCAAGTTCTGCTCTTAAACTGGCATAACGAAGGGTCAGGACCTGACAGCAGGTACTGAGTACCTCTAGATCCCTGTTCACTTTGCTGGGAGGTACAGCTGCTCAGCATCTCCTGGGATTAGGCTATAAATCCAAAGTAACTTGATTAACACCAGACTTACACCAGTGTAATTAGCAGAATTTGCTCCACAAGTTAGATTATGGTGGTTAAACACGAGGCAACGCAGAAACCTACCCACCCCATGTGTGTCACTGTGCAAATGCATAGGTGCTTTCTGCAGCAGGATTTAGCTTCTTCTGAGACATGCAGCCAGCCACTCCTGGAGAATATGAACCCATACCCTGGTCTGGTGGAAAATTGTATCGTTACAAGAAACATCAACAATTTGGGACAAACCTGTCTGGATGAATTGGTTTTTAAGAGGTGTTTCATAGCAATCTTTTTAGACAGACTGGGCCTAAGAGTAGATATGAGGCTTTTCTGGTGTGATGAACGCTACTCTAAGATTTATGCCTTGACTACAGAAGAGTCTTCGCTTCTTCCAGACGCCCATACTTATTACCATGTTTCCGCTGCACTGGTCCCCATCTAAGGCTTTGTGCGGACATTCTTACTCCAGAATAGGAGTGGCTTGTTCTTGAAGCGAAGCCAAGTATAACCACAGGTGAAGTTTTTCAGGAATAGCTATTCTTGGAAAAACTCTGTGTAGACAAGTCCGCAGCTGGGAAGTTAATGCCTTATGAAGTCAATGTGCGGTGGAGCGGAAGGAATAGACCACACTGTCTGCAGTATGATGCAGGTGGCTGCCTGCAGGTATTGGTTAAGGATGGCTCGTTCGTTGGTTTCTGAGGGAATTGTTTCCTGCGGGCTCTGCCAGAGGAGCCTAGGGAGTTCCTTGGCTGGGAACTCCAGGTTTTGCAGAAGTCGTGAAGTAGCCTTAACCACCATTTGCATGACTCCCCATACGGAGCTCACTTGCGGGGAGCGTCAACCCCAATCGGATGCCCAGGTTAAATCGGTGCAACTGGGATCAGTTTGTGTCTGCGTAGGAACAGGGCGGAGGGGATGTTCCAGCATCAGAGCAGCTGACTGGGGCCTGCTCCTGTGGGAGCCAGCCCTTGGAAGGCCGTTCTCCTCACTAGACTGGCAAAAGGTATCTCCGTCTGCTCAGCAACAGGCTCTCGGAGGTGGCTGCCAAGCCCAGCTTGAAAGTGGGAGCCAAAGGAGCCTCGCAAGCTGCCACAGGAGCTGGCTGCTGCACAGTGGGCTGCGGCCAGCCCGTTTGCTTCGTGCACGCGACCCCAGTATTGCCTCAGTTTTGTGGTGTTTTCCCCTCTGAGGCGCGTGAAGGAGAGCGGCCGTCCCGGGTTCGAGAAACGATGGTGCAAGGGGTCCCCGTGGCAGTGCGGGGCAGTTTTCCCGCGGCGTGTGTTCATAAACCAAAGGGCAGTGCTTGCATGGGTCAAGCCCACCCATGGGGGGGGCTCTGTTAACTTCAGTGGCTTTGGTGAGTGCAGTGTGCAGCCTCACAGGAACTAGAAGGGCCGTCGCCAGCCGCGGTTCCTCTTGCTCTTTTGCTCCCGCTCTGCCGTGTCCCAGCCCGGCTTTCTCTCTCTGTTGATGTGCTTGCTGTGTGTACACAGGAGGGACTTGGCCGCCAGCCGCCCAGCCTGGGTCAATGTCTCCCTCAAACAGGCTTAGCCAGGTATAGTTGTCAGGCGTGTTCTGCAGAGAACAAGGGGCAGGCTCATTGCGTGTCGACGTTTCCCATCGCGGGCAGGGAAAGGGGAGGCAGGACGGATCCCCCATGGCTTAAAAGGATCCACATAAGGCCTTGTAGAGGGAACTTTGCCTCTCTAAGCTGCTGTGGAGCCATAGTGGGTAATGGAGCTAAACTGGGCTAGAGTCCTAGAGTTCAGTCCAAGGCTGCTTTGCGGCTCATGCCAGCCTGAGGGGGCTTGGACAGGCAGGCAGAAATTAGAGCAGCCCTCAGAGCTGTCCTGAACAGTGCCCTGTACAGGACAGGCCTCAGGATCAGTCAGATGTAAGCTGCCACGTTGACCCCCATGTGTCCCCCCCCCCCCCCGGTGTTCTGTCTCTGAGGGGCAGGATGGTCTTTTGGATAAGCTCTAGGGCTCGCAGTTGGGCCAGTGGTTTTGATTTCTAGTGGAGCTGAAGCCCACCTCTGTGGCCTAGATGCAAGGCACTTAGCCCCCCATTTTCTAAGTGGCTGCTGATTTGGTGTGCTCTACTTGAGAAAACAAAGGCCTGAAGTTGAGCCATGCTGGGGACCCACAGCTCCCATTGACGTAAGCTGGACTTGTGGGTGCCAAGTGCCTCTGAAAATCAGACACAAGGCACCTCAGATTGGGTATTTGAGAACAGCCACCCAAAAATAAGGGGGCACTGAAATGTGGAGCAGGTCTCTGATTTGCACCAAGGGGATCATGGCACATCTGCCTCACGTTTGGGGTCAGAGTGGCTGGCATTAGTATTCACAAATCTCTTCCTGGGCACTAGTCGGTGCTAGCAAGAGAAGTGCCTGGATGCCCTGGTGATGGGCCCATTAGAAATGCCTGGAGGTGGGGGCAAACCTGTCAGTGGTGTGTCACTGCAGCGCCTTCTGGGGAAGCGTCAATTCAGTGTCTGGAGTTTTCTGTGCTCACCTGCCAGCCTCCCAAGTGCATATCCTGCTCTCGGTGCCGTCCCACGCTCACAGGCAGATCGGGGTCTCTGTTCCTCTTTGCACTGCAGAGCGGTGGGGGGAAGAGGACAGAGCGTGGTGTTACCGGAGGGACTAGGGGCTGGAATGGGCAGCAGCCCAGTCAGGGAAGGAGAGTGCCGAGGGAGCAGGCCTCTGTTCTGGCAGCCAGGAGCACCAGCTCCCAGGTTAAAACCCACCAGGGAATGCCGCCGACCTAGCCCCGCATGCTACAGCAGCGTTAGAGGCAGCAGGGAGGGTTCTTGCTTTGATCGGCAGTAGGTGCCTGGGTGCAGAGGGGCTGAGCACCCAAAACTCGGCTGCGCCCCGAGAGCTGCCCTGGGCCCCGCTGCATTTTGGGGAGGAGACAAGTTTTGGGAGCTCAGCCCTCCTATAGTTCACAGGATGGGGGGGTTGAGTGCCCAGCTTACTGGGGTGGCTCACCCAGAGCTTGTGCCGCTGTTGATGCACTGTGGTGCACTAGTATGGGCCAGGGGAGCTCCTCCGATCTGCAGTGGGGTAGAATTCCCCCCCATGCAGCACTCTGGAGCAGCGTTCCCTCAAATGTTTTCCATCCACATGCAGAATAAATTTAATGTGCTCCAAGGCATGTGCAGATGTGCACCACCAGTAGAAACACATGGTGCTGGCGGCGAGTGACTGAACGCTCTGCTAATCATCTGGGCGGCATTTGAATTTCTCCCAGCCATTCCCTGGGACAAGATCTCCCCCCCCCCCCCCCCCCCCCCCGGCCATGAAGGTAACTGCTGTGTTGCCTCTCCCCATCGCAGAGCTCCACGCAGGAGATTGGAGAAGAGCTGGGAGAGGACGTGATCTACAGCATATCGCTCCGGAAGGTGCAGCTCCACCACACAGCCAACAAGGGGCAGCGATGGCTCGGGGTAAGCAGTGCCCAGCCTGCCTTAGCCCTCAGTGACTGCAGCCGGACTAATCCCCCCTCCTCCACAGGCTCGCGCTCCTTGTGCCTTCCAAGCCTGGCATCGCTCGCTAGGGCTCCCCAAAAGGGGGTCTTTGGGGTGTGGTGGTGTCAGTGGACCTATGCCATGTAATCACAGGCCCAGTTCTTGGCCTGTGGGGCCAATATTTGCTGTGGCAGCTGGTTGATCCATTCACTGCACCAGCTGTGGCATTGAATTTGCTGCATTCAGGCAGGTGGTGGTCGTGGGGATTATGGGCATACAGCAGCTTGGGCGAGGACGAAGCACCCTAGCCAGCATGGGCAGAGATGTTTTGACTGCCAGCTGTGGCTCCGGGGTGGGGTGACTCCCCCGCAATAGGACGGCCCATGCTCACATGTCTCCTCTCCTCTTCCTGCTTTGGGCATTAAACTGGGCATCTGCATTTTGGAGTCTCCTACCGAGATCTCACCAATATCTGGCCATGGGTCTAGATGAGCATGCATGGGGGAGTTCAAATCCTTGTCTGACTCCTGGCCAGACTTGGAACGAGAAGGGGCCTGACCCTGGGGGGAGCCATGTGGTTACTTGCACATCAGGAAGGAATCAGGGGCAGGAGATTCAAATTTGGGGCCCTGTTCTGCAAAGTGCAGCATAGCTCAGGGGAAGGGCTAAGACTGACCTCCCCCTGAATCCTCTGGGAGATGGGGAGCTTTGCACACCAGGGGTTCTGGAGTTGTGTTCCATGGAGAAGCGGTTCAGAGAAGGTCCCTCTCCCACTCGATCAGCCTGTCTTGGAGGAAGCAGACATCCTTTTTGTCCTCCTGTTGACCCGGACATAGCCAGCAAAAAGCTTCTCCCCTCCCTGGGAGCCGGCACGGGGTGGGGGGATCAGACAGGCCTGCAGGAATGCAGCGCTGGGTGTTATTGTGTCTGGCTGTCCAACTCCATCACATTCCAGTGGCAGAGCGGCAGGGCAACCTCTGCCTGGGAGCACCGAGAGAAGGATCCCGGAGCCGTAAAGGCTCCAGGCCTGGTTTTCCCTGCTGCCCATGAGGGGCGTGTCTCATGCAAAGAGGCAATGTGGGAGCCCTGAAGCCAGTGGAAGGAAGAGGCTGCTGCTGGAGGTCATCAGTTGTCGTCCCCCCCCCCGCCCCGCCCCACACACACACACACACACTCTCATTCTCTCTCTCTCTCTCTCACTTTCCCTTCCCCCTCCCCCTCCTATTATCTCTTCTCTGTTTCCTAAGCTGAGCCGGGAGGGTCCTGGTGTTTGTTCCCTTGCAGATCAAAAGTTGCCCCCAGCCCTTCTGTCTGCTGGAGTAGGAACAGCAGATACCAAGGGTGTGGGCAAAGGGAGGGCATAGCAAGCTGGATCCGCTTGAGCACTTCTCCACTGAGACAGATTGCTCAGTTGCGAGAGTGTCAGGTGGTCTGGGCACAGGGCTGGGAGCCAGGAATGCCACAGTTCTAATACTGGCACTAACACCTTCTGTAGCCTTGGGGGTGAGTCACTTGGGCTTGGTGCCTCAGTTTCCTTGCTGTAAAGTTGGGGTAATCCCCACACCCAAGGAGTGTTCTGTCGAGTCTTTAGCCAGACCTGCCTGGCCCCGTGTGTCAGTCCAATTTTGGTTCTGTCCTGGGAGCAGCACTTCCCCCCCCCCCCCCCCAAGGTCCCCAAAGAGAAGTGCAGCTCTTGCAGAGTATGTGCGCTGGGCAGAATTGCCTTGCAGGGAGCTGTAAGTCCCAGGCCAGGGGCAGAGGCAAGGCCCCTTGGAGGGGGATGGAGCTTCTGAACCGTTGGGTTTCCAAAGGGACTTGTCCCCCATTCCCATCCCTTGTGCTCTTCCTGTCCATGCTGCCCAGGCCTGTGACCCTGCTTAAAGGAGCAGGACCTTCGTCGGAGCATTGCCCTGGCCTGCTTGAGTGCTACAGAGGTTCCTAGGGGAAGCTCCTGAGGCTTTACTGGACTCAGTGTCCTGTCCACCCTCTGGGAAGCGACCCACTGGTAATGGAATCCGTGGCACAGTGAGCACCAGCCCAACAGCCGCTCCATTCAGGTGCTGCTCGGCACTCGGTCAGCATCACACCCATGCTGAGCACTGCTTCGGGGGGGGGAGGTCTCTGGGGGAGAAGGGCCCTGCTGCAGAGAGAGGGAGCCCTGGGACCATTAGAGGAGTGATGTGCATGTGTTCCCCTCTCTGTCCCCGCCTAACGCTGTCCATCATCCCCCACCTCCAGTTTGAGAACGAGTCGGCCTTGAACCTCTATGAGACATGCAAGGTGCGGACGATAAAAGCCGGGACCCTGGAGAAGCTGGTGGAGTATCTGGTCTCAGCCTTCAAGGGGAACGACTCCACCTACGTCACCATCTTCCTGTGCACGTACAGGGCCTTCACCACCACCAAGCAAGTGCTGGACCTGCTGCTGAACAGGTAACGCTGCCTCTCCCTCTCCATGGTGCCACTGGGGGTGGAGATCTGTGCCCCCTCCCTACTTTGGTCTCTCCTGTGCATCCCCCCTCCAGGCAGGTGATTCTTGCCCCTCTAGCGCTGGGTCATGCCTGACCTCTGCTCAGCATCCCAGATCACTCCTGCTCCTTTGTGGGGTCCCCTCTGGTTTCAGTAGGGAGGGAGTTGCCCCCACTCCAGCCTCAAAAATCCCCCTGGGCCAGGTCCTCTCTTCTCGAGCAGACTGAGCACAGAGCCTCTGTTCTGGGCTAGGGGCTGTTCAACCATGCCACAGTCCCGGGAATGGAGTAGCCCAGCTGTTTTCAAACATGTTTTTTTCTCCTGACCCAGTTGAGGAAAATTGTTGATGCCCACAATCCAGCATAATTTGACTAGATTGTAGGCTCCGAGGTGGGGCTGAGTATGAGAGCTTTGAAGTGTAGGATGGGATTCCAGCTTTTGGGTGGGGATGGGATTCAGGGATGGAGCTGAAAGGGCTTACTTTGAGTAGCTCCCAGTCTGCGATGCAGCCGGGG
Organism: Pelochelys cantorii; assembly: GCA_032595735.1. NCBI lineage: Eukaryota > Metazoa > Chordata > Testudines > Trionychidae > Pelochelys > Pelochelys cantorii. Next base: position 11,719,529 of record CM064347.1, read on the forward strand.
TGCTAAGGCAGCTTCCTGCCTCTCCTGGGTGCAGGATGGTCTTTGGTGCCAGGACAGGTGCCTTAGCACCCCCAGCGGTCACCGGATCCCCCTGCAGCAACAAGACCTGGTGCCTGACATCCCACCACCCAGTCCTGGGTCACAGTCCTTAGTTTGAAAACCACTGGAGTAACCTCAGTGTCCATCAGAGGCCAGCAGCTGGGAGTGGAGAATTCCCGCTTCTGCCCTTCCCTCAGCCCTGTGGCGCTCTGGCCCTTCCATACCCCTGGGAGCTGGAGCAGGGCGCGACTGGTGGTGTGTGGAAAGCCAGTGGCCCAGCCAGCTGGTTTCTCCAGAGACTTTGGCATCCCAGCCTTGAGTCTGTCCTAACACTGCTGTCTGCAATTGGAGCTGTGTCGTGCCCTCCCCCTGCGTAGGCAGCATCTCGTTGCGGCCCTGGCGCAGCATGTCTGCCAGGGCGCCGGAACAATGGGGGCAGTGTTAGCGAGAGTGCGTACCCGGGAGCACATGCACACCAGGATTGTCTGTCTGGGCACTGCACTGAGGTGGGGGCAGGCAGCCTTACAAGGCCGTAGGATGACTACAGCGGGGGGTGGGTAGCACAGAGGCTGCTCTTTGTGCCTGGGCTGCCCCTCTCTCCATGCCCAAGGGGCCAGCCCACCCAACGCATCTGTAAAATGCCCAGAGCCGCCTCAGCATGGCTCCCCCATTCCTAGGTCAAAGCCGGGTCCATCCCACCTGGACTCTGCTTCTGACCAGGGCCTGCTGCTTTAGGAAAAAGTGGTTGGCCCCTTATCTCCCATAATGCACCTGGTTGAATGAAATATACATTTAGGGTGGGGGGGGGAGATTTTCTAACCCCTGTGGCTGTTGGCTGATGCCTGAGAGAGAGGAAGGGCGGAGGGTTGAGATGGCCCAGTAGGCCGAGAGCACTGGTTGGTTGGTGTTACAATGGCATTCCCAGAAGTACTACCCAGCCGCAGCCCTCAGGCAGTGGGGTACTTTGGAGGTATCTGGGGGTGCAGTGCCGCTCCACCCTTCCCTGGCAGCAAACTCGTGATCTGGCCTGTGCTGTCTGACTCAGGGCAGGTCTACACCATGGGGGAATGTCGACCTAAGGTATGCGACGCCAGCCATGTTGGAGGCAACTTACCTTAGGTCGAGTTGCCGTGGGGGGGTCTCCCCTGCGGAGGGCGGGGGGGGAGTGGTCAACGGAAGAAACTCTCCTGTCAAGTTCCCTTGCGTGTCTCATTCCGGTGGAGTTCTGTGAGACGTAGACCTGCCCTGAAAGTGGAACAGTCTCGTGGAAAAGCAGGTGACTTTTGCCTGCCGGAGACAGCTTCTCTTTGCCTGTGTGGGAAAGGACAATCTGTCGTAGCCACTTAGGGGAGTTGTCACTGTGCACATGGGACATGTGCAAGGTCCATGGCTCACGCAGTTTTCAACCCAGAGTCCTAGCAAATGTTCCCTCTACTTGTTTCCAATCTGTGCAGAATAAATTTTGTTCTGTGCACTGAGGCATGTGTAGATGTGTACCACCAATAAACATGCACCCACAGCTGGCAGCTAATCAGCTGGGCAGCATTTGAATTGTTCCAGAAACACTGGTCCTTGCCTAAAGCAACCTTGAGAATCCACTAGTTGCCCCTCTTGGCTTGGCAATGGGCCCCCTGAGAAGCCACTGGCAGGAGTGGTGGATTCAGGTGCTTTTGGAACCCTGCCCTGACCAAAATAAGCCCCCATACTCCATGAAGGGACTAGAGCATGTTTGGGTATAGCGGGCCGTATGCTGGGAAGAGATCCGGAGAGGCAGCTGCCAAGAGGTGTGGGTTTAACTGGCTCGCTGTGTTCGTTGTTCCCAGGTATGGCAAACTGCATGCCCAGGTGAATGGGGACCATGCCAGACACGCTGTGGACGAGAGACTGGAGCTGAAAAAGTAAGCGAACCTCTGCTGCAGCGAGCCTTCCACTCGGCACCAGGGCAGGGAGGTGGATACAACCTCTTCAGGTGTCAAAGGGCTGCCCACTCTGGGCTGTGTGCATCTGCCCTAGAATTCGCTTTAGGAAGATACAGGCAGGAAGGACCTGGGGGGGCTGAGGAGGGTCAGGACTTGGATCTGGTCACTGCTGGGAACTCTGACTAGGTGGGTCTTGGAAAGAAACCAGGAATAGAACCCAGATTTCCCAAGCCCCACTCACTTGCTCTAACCACTAGGCCACATGTCCTCTCTTGTCAAGATTAAATGTGTTGTCCAGTTTGCCTCTGTGATATCATGTGGCAGTGAGTTCCACAGGTTAATGTGGCACTGAAAGTGTGTTTGCAACTCAGTGGTTAGGACATTTGGGCACATGGGTTCTCTACTTTTGTGCACACTCATACACAGAGGTGTCGCTTGATGCCCATTTTAACAGCCAGCCTGTCCATCTGTTTCTCTCCAGCACCATCTCTTCCATCCTGGGCGCCTGGCTGGACCAGTACTCTGAGGATTTCCGCAAGCCCCCAGACTTCGCCTGCCTCAAGCAGCTCATCTCTTATGTGCGCCACAATATCCCCGGGTCAGATCTGGAGCGGAGAGCGCGGATCCTGCTGGCCCAGTTCCAGCAGCAGGAGCACAGCGAGGCAGAGCCAGAGGGTGAGCGGCGCTTCCTTCCCACGCCTGCATCCCTTTGCGCTGTGTGTGGTATGCACCCTGGGCTTCCTCAGCGACTCCAGGGTGGAGATCCGTGTGTGGTGAGGGCCATCCGCAGAAAGGTGGAGGGTTAGCACCCAGGAAGATCCCCAGAGCTGAAAAATCTCTCCCCATGGCCAAAGCCAGATGAGTCTGTTTTGTTCTGCCCACAACAAGGGGAGTTCAGATTGTACATGACCCTTCTCTCCCCCGCCCCCAGGTGCTGGCATTCCTTGCAGTGGGCGGGGGGTTCCCCCGACCACCTCTGGGTGCTCTGTACGAGACGGGGGTTGTAGGCAGGGGCGTGGAGGTGGGGAGGGTGGGATGAGGAATGTGGGATGGGTCTGGGTGTGAAGGAGGGTTGTTGGGCCTGCGCGGTGGGGTGTCTGCGTTCAGAGCGAAGCGGGAGCTGTGGCGTGGGAAGTGGTCCCCTCATTGTATCCCCGGTCTCTTCTCAGCTGTGGACCATGCCAGCTGCACCTTCCGGATAGTGGAGGAGAATGGGCTAGGGGAGGCGAAGCCGGACTTCCTCGCCTTCTCCCAGGAGATGGTGGCCGAGCAGTTCACACTGATGGACGCTGTGAGTATTTGCCTGCCAGCTGAGCCTGCTGTCCATGGCTCTGTCCCGGTGCTTGGTGCCCTGCCTGTGCGCTCCCTGCCCGGGCCTGTCATGCTCTCTTTCCCCCTGCTGTGTTCTCCGACTCGCTCGTTCCCTAGCGAGACCCGTCTCCCCAACTCTCTTCCAGGAGCTGTTCAAGAAAGTGGTGCCTTACCACTGCCTGGGCTGCATCTGGTCCCAGCGGGACAAGAAGGGCAAAGAGCACCTGGCCCCCACCATCCGCGCCACCGTCTCCCAGTTCAACAGCGTCACCAACTGCGTCATCGCCACGTGCCTTGGGGACCGCTCCCTCAAACCGCAGCAGAGGGCCAAAGTGGTGGAGCGGTGGATTGAAGTGGCTAGGGTAGGACTGTCCTCTGTGATGTCAGCCTTTTCCTCAGAGTGATCATTCGGCAGGGGGAGGGGTGCTTTTGAAGCCCCATGGAGAGGGCACTGGCTTGGGAGTGGGTTCTAATCCTTGCTCTGCAACAAGGCTCAACTTCCCATGCCTCAGTTACCCCCATTGCACAGAGGGGGGTAACGATATCCATTGTCAAGCATTATGAGCCGGGATAAGGGTTGTAACTAATAGCAGGAACTCCCCGTCCTACCAGCCCTGTTCACAGCGCAACTAGAGGGTCCCTCCATGGAGCCCAAGTCTGAGAGGGTGAATGGCAAAAGGGGACCAAACTGAACCCTCTCATCCCGGGGTTTGAGTAAGTGTGGCTCCTCGGGGGTCAGGGGGAAGCCTGTCACCGTTGCCTGGCTGCCATCTTTCCAACTAACGTCTAACCCTGCCATCTTCCCCTCAGGAGTGTCGCATCCTGAAGAATTTCTCCTCTCTCCGAGCTATCCTCTCCGCCCTGCAGTGCAACGCAGTTCACCGGCTGAAGAAGACCTGGGACGAGGTGTCACGGTGAGCACACCCCCTTGGTGCTGTGGCGACTGCAGGAGCGTTGGCGTAGCTTGGGGGTTCCAACGCAGGCTGCTCCTATTGGTGCCCCAAGTGGTAATGCTGGCGGGGCCCCTGGGTTGCAGCTGGGGCCTGATGACAGTGCAGGTGGGACTGTGATCACCTGACTAGCCCCAGCCCTGCTTCAAGGAGCGTGCCCGAAAGCCAGGGACCAACATGAGTCCTTCACTGTCTTATCAGCATGAATAAATTAAAGTAGCTCCCACATATGAAATGCCTCTGGAGACCCACCAGAATAGCAGCGCTGCCCATGAGAGTTGTGGTCAGCCTGGTCCTTCCCGGGGGCATGGCCCTCCTGAACAGGCACGCTTCATCCAAGCAGATTCCCTTGTGGATTTTATTGACATCAAAGGGGACAAATGGCCATTCTCCCAAGGTACGCTGGGAAAATCTTCTGCAGTGCCCAAGAAAGGATGCAGGCTACAAGCTGGCGTTTGGGGAAGTGGAAATTTGGAGAATGAAACAGAATTTAATGGGGTTTAATGAAGATGGTTCTAGACGGGCCCATAGACATGTGCAAGAAGAAGGGCAGACCGCCCCAAACAGGATGAGGACATTGGGACTCTGGTGCTGATGCCTCCTTGTTTCGCCCCAACCAGGGAGAGCTTCCGCACTTTCCACGAGCTGTCGGAAATCTTCTCGGACGAGAACAACCACTCGCTGAGTCGGGAGCTTCTCATTAAGGTATGAGCCTCTCTCAAGGTCTTGTTTCTGGACCGAGGGCGGGATGGGAATCTACCTGATGCTGCCAACATTGCGCCAGGCTCATCCCCCCCTCTTCCCGCCAACCCCCAACGGTAGCCCTGCTACGCAGCTGGCTGGGTCTGTGACTCCCAGTCTGCAGCAAGGATGTGTGAAGCAATGGGGCAGGCAGCAAGGTGCTGGAGGTCTTGCCTGGTCTCTGTAGGGGGCATGCTCTAAGCCACCATGCAGAGACAGATGCGTGAACGTACTTCGAACACAGTGTTCAGTGTGTGTCTCTGGGGCATTTGGAACCTGATCAGAGTGTTACGAACACACGCTTTTTACACACACTACACCCAATAGGCATGTATCCAGGAATGTGTGGGATGATTTTTTTTTTTTTTTTTTTTTTTAAATCCCAAAATGAGGCTTCCCCCTGAAATATTTGCATCTCAGATGCTGCATCTTGTTGCTGGGACATGAGTATCAGGAGGTAAAAGACTTAAAACTGACTGGGCCATTTCTGCTGCCCAAGAAGAAGGGGTGGGAGGTCTGTAGAATCCTCCCCATTTTAACTGTCAGGCAGTGTCTGTAATACAGTTAGGGAAATAGGATCGGGCCCATGAAAACCGCTGTCTGCGTAAATCAGGAGATCTTCATTGGGGCGGCATCAGCTGAGTTTCTGGTCCAGCACTTCCAACTGGACCGTTTCCCTTTAAGTCTGAAAGGGGCAGAGCAAGGCGCTGCTTTGTGAATGGCTGCTGCTGACAGCCTGCAATGCTGAGCAGCGATCTGTTCTGAGGTTGGGGCTGCGCCCAGCTCTGGTTGCCAGGAAATCCCCAGGGAGGGCAGAAGATAAGAAGGGGAGAGGCTTGTCTGCGAGAGGCATGTTAGCAGAGGGATTCCCTCCCCTTATCACCTTGGAACAGAGGCAGAGGAGCTCTGGCCGTGCAGGCCGAGATGGACTCCGGGACTGGCTCCTTGTGCACACGCGTTCTCTCTCATACGGGAGCTTGCTGGTCGAGGTGGCAGGCAGCGCTGCTGTAGCCACCCGCACATGTTAGCTGCCTGCAAAGGAAGTAGCGGTGTTGGTTTGGCCACCACGCCTGCATCTGAAAATCTCTCTAGTGGGCCTCATGCTGCTCTTGTACCATGGCAGTGGGAACAAGCGTTGCCCTGCTGATGGCAGCAGCATGACACTCATGCTCAGGGGAGGTGAGAGGAGTTTTAGCACCTGCTCGGTATTGCCCAGGGTCATGTGGGGATGTCTTTCTGGCTCCATGTAGGACTGGGCTTAAGGGTTCTGCACTGGAATCACCTAGGTGCCTCAGGCCGCAGGTTCAAATCCCCCTATCAGTGGTGTATATAGGATGCTGTGTACCAGGTGGCTGCTCTGCACCAGAGGTGGCTGCATTTGAGCAGCCTTGCAAATACAAAGGGCCTGTCCCGATTGCCCAATGATTTTAATGTGAGTGAGGAGTGCTCAAAGTATAATGGTTTTGGGCTGCAAACATTCATTCCCTCCTTGTTCCTGTCAGGGACTCTGTCTGGGGCTGAAATCACACAATCCAAAAGGAAACAAAACATCCCTTTGAGCTATTAACATGTGGGGGTGGGTGGGTGGAGGGTTGTGGGGGGGGGGCAGCAAGTCCCACCCGATACGAGTCTCCTCCGTTTTTGATCGATTGCCCAGTTTTTGATCATTCCCTCTCCCCTCTGAGACAGAGAGCTTGTCCACATGGGATGCTACACTGGTATAAGGAGGGGGAGGGGTGAATTTAAACCATTGTCACTAAACCAGTTTAATACCCTTTATGGACGCTCCTCTTCTGGTAGAAGGGAGCCAAGTTTCAGTTGAACTAATGTCACTTTCGAAGCCATTTAATGATCATACCCAGCTCTTTATCTAGCACTTTCCACCAGAAGCTCTCAAAAGTGCTGTGAAAAAGTCAGTGTCATTCTCCCCTTCTACTGATGGGGAAACAGAGGCATAGAAGGGCTGTGCTTGAGGTCACCTAGCCGGCCAGTGGGAGAGCTGGGAACTGAAAACCAGATCTCTTACATCCCAGTCCAGCCTACCCACTAGGGCTGTTTAAGATAAGCCTAAAAAACCCCATCTGGAATAAGCGTCTCCTTATGGGGAGTTGTGCCAGTAGAACTGTAGCAGCTTCCCTGTGCCAGTGTAATTCTACACTCGCGAAGTCTCCACCGTCGACAAGCCTTTGTCCCTCAGCCGGCAAGTGGCATGGCTAGAACCCTGTCTGGGTGGGGCCCGTGTTCCCCGGTCTCGCTCAGGCATGAGACCTGGGTTTTTGTCTGAAAGTGAGAGCTGAGGCAGGGAGCGTGACTTCCCCTGGGCTTGCAAAGCAGGCTCTGAATTCTCGCCCCCCGGAGGCCTGATCCTGGTGATCGAGGCCAGCCTCTAGCAGGCATGTTCAATCAATAAACCCGCATGTCTCTCCTTCCCGTGAATCCAGGAGGGGACCTCCAAATTCGCCACCCTGGAAATCAACCCAAAGAGGGCCCAGAAGCGACAGCAGCAGCAGCGGGAGATGGTGAGTGATGGGCTAGGGGAGCACGTTGCTGGTAGCTGCCTCCCTGCTTGCTCGTGCCATGCTCACTCCTGCTCTCCTTCCTTTTCCAGGGAGTGATGCAGGGCACTATTCCCTACCTGGGCACCTTCCTCACGGACCTGGTGATGTTGGACACGGCCATGAAAGATTTCCTGGATGTAAGTACCACACCCTGGGCTCTGCTCTCCCCTTCTCTGCCTGGCTTCCCTTGCAGAGCCCTGGAGCTCCCCGGGGGTGTGGGTGGCTGAAAACAAAGGGCTACAGCCCTGCATGGCCGGACTCTCTGGACATGTGCACATGCCTGGGTTTGTTGCTGATCTCACACTGCCCCCTAGCGGGAATCCTGCAGCTCTGCAGTCCCCGGGAGAGGGGTTATTGGCAGGTTTGCTGTAACCTTTTTCTGCTTTCTGTCTTTCAGGGGGGGCTGATCAACTTCGAGAAGAGAAGGAAGGTGAGAGCTGTTCATGTGCGGCCGAGTATTCAGCTGGAGCACAGCTGGGGCTGACTTTGTGCATCCCGGCAGTTGGGGTCCCATGGATGCCCCAGCCGTTGAGGATGGTTCCCCTCTGGTCTTCGCAGGCTCCCATTTGGCCCCCTCACTCTACGGTCCGGAGCACAGAGACTGGTTTTTTTGGGGGGAGGGGAGGTTCCCTGGGGCTTTGTGGTTCCATGTAGGGTGCCTGAGACACACACCTCCAATCTTGTGGGGCAGGGGTGAGGGGTCTGGTCAGCCAGTAGGAGCAGGCCTCATTCTCTCTCCGCCTTGGTCCCTTCAGGAGTTCGAAGTCATCGCCCAGATCAAGCTGCTCCAGTCGGCCTGCAACAACTACAGCTTCACGCAGGAGGACAGCTTTGTGGAGTGGTTCCACAGCGTGGAGCGGCTGAGCGAGGCCGAGAGGTGAGCTGGACCCAGAGCCAGGGCCTCTCGCCGCTGGTTCCTCTGCTGCGACCCAGCACCTTCCTCTGGATGGGCCCCTGGAACCTGGGCTGGCCTGCAGCTCGCCATCCCTCTGACGCTCTGCTGCCTGGACCCATAGAGGGACCCTTTGTCTCCTTTGGATCCAGGCTGCCGACACCGTAGGCCTGTGGCTCTGCTCCTCCGGTGTGTGCAGACCCAAGCGGCCTCCCGGCAAATCTGGCATTGGGCAAAGTGGAGGGTTGGCGACCAATATTCCCTCTAATTTTTCTACCCATGTGCGGAATACATTTTGCCATCCGTACTGAGGTATGTGCACCACCAGTAGAGAAACATGCTGCCAGCTGCGGGTGCTGGGTGCACTCTGCTAATCAGCTGGGTGGCATTTGAATCTCTCTTGGGTGGCTGCCCAAGCGCTCAGCTTTCAGGGAACACTGGGTGACCCTAAACACTGACTCCCCCTGGTAAGTACAGGGGCAGGCCAAGCACCTGTACCCTCCTGGCTCCTTGGTCACCAGGCTAAACCCCCAGGACTTGGACCCAAATCTCACCGTGCAGCCAGCCCCTGGCGCTGTCAGATACCCACCGTGGCTCTAGCGTTGCCTCCGTTCCCTCCCTGCACTGCTCACACCACTCGCTGGGTAGGGGGACCCCAGCCTCACCTGGCTGAATCTCTGCTCTCTTCCCCTCGCCCAGCTATAGCCTCTCGTGTGAGATCGAGCCCCTCTCCGAGTCAGCCAGCAACACACTGAAGGCGAAGAAAAACACCGGCATCATCAAGCGGTGGAGCGAGTGAGTTGCCCTGCTCCCCTTCTCATCTGGGCTGGTGGGCGATGGGTATTTGGCTAGCTGCTGGCCAGTATTTCTCCCTCCACCCCCTCTGTTCTTGGCCCACTTGCTGCGGGAGAAACCAGCCCCAGCAGCAAGGCTGAGCAGGGCCCCAGCCTCCCATCCTAGGGCGATGAGTCTGATGGCCCAACAGATGCTGCGGGATGGGTTGGGGGGGTGGGGGGGGAAGGAGTCTGGCCAAGAGCCGGATAGTACGTTGGCTGGGGCAGAGGCTGCATCTTCGGGGAGGCTGGTAATGAACCAGGCACAGCTCTGGTGCTAGAGAAGGGGCAGTATTGATGCTTAGCACAAGGTGCTGCGGGCCAGGAGCCAGGTGCTGGCCAGGGGCTGCCTGTGAGCAATGAGCTGCCTTTGCAGACATTGCGGGGTAGCCCGGATTGCTGCATGTCAGGCCGGGGGTGTGTCAGGGGGTGCGGTTAGAATAGCAGCGGCGGAGGGCGCACGGTCACAGAATGGAGCTGATGGCGTGGGAGGGCAGGCAGGGTGCCAGGATCTTTGGGCTCCTTCTAGGCCAGAGGGAGCTGCCCTGGGGGCCAAGGCTGCATGGTCCCTGTTAGCTTTGCTCCCCCCTGACTGCGTCCATGTCTCCTGCAGCCGGCAGGCACCGAGCACTGAGCCCTGTGCCAGCGGCAGCTCCCACTCCAAATCCTTCGACCAGCTCAAGTGCGGGCCGTACCTGTGCAGCGGGGACACGGCCGACTCGGTCAGTGTCACCTCGGCTGGCTCCAGCAGCTCCGACGTGGAGGAGATCAACATCAGCTTCATCCCCGAGTCCCCCGACTGCCAGGAGAAGAAGGTACGGGGCAGCTCGCTGGGCTCTCCTCGCGCCCAGGGCATCAGGAGCCAGGTGCGCCCACCGCAGCCCCGCCTCTGCCCCCGACAGCTGGGGTGGGGGGTTCCCCACACGCATCTCCTGAGGGCTGGTTCTCACCTGGAGCAGATGGGAGTCCAAGCCCCACCCCTCCCCTCCTTCCCATCCAGGGCACGAGGGTGTTGGCTTTGGGAATTCACTGTCCTCCCGCTGTGACTGGATCTCCTGGGCCTCACACAGAGCTTCCCCCACCCACCCCGGCTCTTATGAGCCTCCCGGCCCTGGGGGCGCGGTTGGGGATCCCCCCCCCCTTCCTTCTCTGGGCCAAGGTGCTAAAGCCGGTGCTTGTCCGTCCTCCCCCCAGTTCTGGGAATGCACCTCGCTCTCCTCTCTGGACACGTCGGGGATCGGCTCCGGCTCCAGCAGTGCCTCCTCCTCCTCTGTCTCCTCCACCCCGGTGACGGCCTCGCGCACCCACAAGCGCTCGGTCTCAGGCATCTCCAGCTACTCCTCCCTCTCGCTGCCCCTCTATAACCAGCAGATCGACGACTGCTGCATCATCCGCGTCAGTCTGGCTGTGGACAACGGCAACATGTACAAGAGCATCCTGGTGAGCCTTGGCTACCCACAGCACCTCCGGGGGCAGGGTGGGGGGAGCTAGTCTGGGCTAGGGCATCCTAGGGACGGCCTGCAGCATGCCCAGTCCCAGAGCCTCCCAGGGGAGTGTCTGATACTCCGGACAACGTGTGCAGCAGGGGGGAGGGGAGGGAAAGTCGCTGCTTCACTAGCGAGCGGGAGTGGGGCATGGGTTTCACCTTCAGCACAGCAGCAGCTTGTGTCCTTATCCCTGATCCCTGGATTGATGGGCGCTCTCCCGTGCCAGGTGACGAGCCAGGACAAGACCCCGGCAGTGATCCGCAAGGCTATGGCCAAACACAACCTGGATGGGGATCGGCCAGAAGACTACGAGCTCGTTCAGATCATCTCGGAGGAAAGAGGTACCTGGGGGGTCTGTAGGGGAGCCCGGGTTGTTGGGGGCTGCCTCTAGCATGAACTCTGCCCCATAGTATCACTCCCCTCGGGGAGGGGGCTGTCATCCCATCGTGACAGGGAACCTGCCCCCTTCGGCCCCTCTGGGAGCGAGGCCCATGTGCAGCTGGCTGAGAGTCCTCCTGCAGCCGGGGGGGCATGGCCTGAGCCCTCAGCTCTGCAGCCCCCCGGCTGGAGACGCCATTGTGAGGAACGAGCCTTTCCAGTGTTTGCTGCTTCCCTGGGACCCCACCCTGCAGCGTTGGGCTGGGGAAGTGAATGGACCCGTTCTGGTGTCGGTCTGTCTGACGCGGTGCCCCGTTCCAGGCCACGCTGGGGTCCCTTTCAGCGGCTGGGCGGTGTCATTCCCAGCTCGGCAAAACAAACACATGATCATGCCCTACAATAAGGCACCAACTTTTACCGGTGAGAGAGATTGACCATCGCAATAACGTATTGGGACTTGGTGGATACTCCATCACTCTCAATTGTCAGGCCAATTGAGTGGCTGTCGAAGAGATCTGCCTTGAGAATTCTCCTGGGGAGGGTCCATGGCCTGCGTTCTGCAGGCAGTAAGACTCTCCCTTCCCCCCCCGCTCCTCCCCTTTCCCCCCCCACACACACACTCTCCCTACTGGGCTTGGAATCCATGCAAACCGCTGCCTGGGCTGCAGCTGGTGGCTTGGGCTAGTGACTGGGGTTGTACTCGGGCAGCTGTCACTGCCAGGGGCTGCGCTGTTGTGTCAGCACACGAGGCTCGGTACGTCTGCCAGCTGCTGGGCAGGCATAACCTGAGACGGAGCCATCCGCAGCGCCGCGGGGGAACTGCTTCGCCCGTCACTTCCTGGGGAGAACGTTCCCCTGAGCCCTTCTGAGAGAGGCTAGCCGGGGCCCCAGGGAGCAGCGCTGGCTACCACTTCCTGTTCCCTCGCCCCCACAGACTTCCTGTCAGCCCTTGGGCAAGTCATGTAGCCTGCACTTCAGTTCCCCATCTCTCAAATGGGTCCTGGGGGGCCAGAGAGAGATCCCCGTGACCCCTGCCAGCGGCTGTGAGGCAGCCCTATGCTGTTTTGTTGTCAGGGAGACAAGCGCCATCTTGGTTAGGCTGCGGAACTCGGCCACAGTGAAAAGTGAGCTGGGGCTGGCTCCGCCTCGGCGCCTGGCTCCGTGCAGGCAGCCAGAGGCCTGCTGAGCTCACGGGTGACTTAACCGATCTCTGTCCTTGCAGAGCTGAAGATCCCCGACAATGCCAACGTCTTCTACGCCATGAACTCTGCCGCCAACTATGACTTCGTGCTTAAGAAGAGGGGCTTCTCCAAGGGTGTGAAAATGAAGCACGGCTCCAGCTCCACCCTGCCCCGGATGAAGCAGAAGGGCCTGAAGATCGCAAAGGGCATCTTCTAGCCAGGGCCTGGCCACACTCCTCAGCGACTAGGCTTGGAGGGGAGCCTGCTACGGGACTGGCTGCTGGTCCGTCTTAACGCCCCTCGCCTGGCTGAGGGGAGCAAGCCTCGCCCACGAGGAAAGGGGACATGCTCCTGGAACTGAATGCGCAGGTGTGGCCAGGGCTTCTCTGTGGAAACCTGCGTTCCAATCCCATCTCCTTTCTCCATGGGGGCTGGGTTATTAACGCCCCCCAACGTGTGATGCCACTGTGGCCATCGGGTTGCCCAGAGCTGGGACCCGCCTCTCTGCCTTAGGTGCCTTCTGTCAGAGCGGAGGAGAGCAGGACTTACTGAGGGCTCTGTTCGCCTGCGGGAGCGGCCGCGTGCAGGGAGTTGGCACGCTCGGCTGGCCGCTGGGGAGTCGGCTGAGGGTTCCACAGGAGCGAAGGAGCCAGGCTCTCGACTCTCCAGCCAGGTGCATCACCTGTGCCGGGTCGGACCTTGGAGTCACTTCACCTCCGTGTCCCTCTGCTGGGATAAAAACGGCAGCAGGACTGTTCTGTGTCGTCCGCTTGCCCCCGGGAGCTGCACTTCACCCCGCACCACTCCCAACGGGGAGGTAAGCTGGAAAAAACACAGCTGCTGCTCCATGTGACCTGGAACCCTGGCAATGGAGCGTTCTGGCCTGGCAGGTGCTTTTGGTGACTGAGCAGCTGTTTTCTACTGACCTTCGGGGTTGGACTCCTGTGTCCCTCCACATGCTCCGTCCTTTTCAAACCTGCACCAAAGATCAAATGCCAGTGTCTCTTCGTAGGCAAAAAAAATACCCAGCCGGAGCTGCCATCTGAGCAAGGAGGAGAGGAGCCAATTTCTGTACAAATGCCTGTAAATAGAGACTTTTTCTTTTGGGTTGGGTGGGAGAGGAGCACCTATGTGGGGCTAAATGCCCCTGGCTCCATTCCCCCAGCCCCCAGAAAGTGCCACTCACCTTGGGCTTTAAAAATACTTTTTAAACATGTGACAATGAAACGGGGCGGGGGGGAGGGAAATCGGGAGATGTGAGCAAACTTTTGTAAAAAACCCCAAATCCTGATGTTTACGGAACTTTTTTCCATATTTATTGGTTGTAAATAGGACCGTCGAACGTGTATATTTTAACTAACACCTCCCCCACCCCCACGCCGCTTGTATTTAAGTTACTGGGAGCAATCTTTGTAACGGCTGTGTTGTTCTGTTGTGTGCAGGCCTGGACCCTTTCCCACATCCCCTTGTTTCTTTCTCACTTAACAGGGAATTGCTTCAGCAGGGGAGAAGAAAAGACGAGTTTTTAAAACAAAACACTCACTAAAGGGGGCTCTTCATTCCTGGCCCTGCTCAAGCCCCTTTCTGTGTATTCCCCACCCCTGCCCTTGTCTGTCTTGTAGCCGGGTGGGGACCTTCCACGAGCAAGCCCAGAGCAGTAGGTGGGAGACCTGTCTCTTAGGAGCCAGCTTTGTTGGAAATTGCCACCTGCACCGCATGTCCCACCTGGGCAGGGAGGAAAGTGAAGATGCCGGTATGCAGAGGGGGGGAGCAAAGCAGGTGGAATGTCTCAGGCTATAGGCAGAGGATTATCTTATCACACCAGGACTTGAGCTTCTTAGCCTGCTGGCTTTTCTGTGACCTGCCTGCTCTCTCCTGCCCCTGCAGGTCAGACGCCTGGAGCAGCTGCTTCTGGGCTGGGTGGTAACTCCTAGCAGGGGCTTGGGTCTGTTACTCTGGAGTGATGCTGCTTGGCCTGGGCCTGTCGCAAAGGGGTTTTGTTCAGGCCCTTGCATGGGAAGTAACCTCTTTCCTAAGGGCTGCTGGGTGCTTTCCTTCCCCATGTTCCCTCCCCTGCACATGAAGGGAGCTGTGGCCTCCTTGAAGCAGGGGTTGAGGGCATCCTGGCCCGGGGGAGCCTCTCCACTGCTCTGCCTATTGCATCCCCAGCTGTTCCTCTGTGGCGCCTTTGCCAGGCATAGCCCGTAACAGGCTGTACGAGTGCAGCCCAGCTGTGCTGCCCGCCTCTGCCAGGCAACTGAACCTGTCTCCTCCTTCACTGCAGCTCGGTGTCGTGCCACGGGAGGCCTGTGCCTTAGTGCCATGCTGGCTGCGAGGACAAGATCCTTCGCCTCCCAGCAAAGGCACTGCAGCTCAGCCTGTGTGGCCGGTCTGCCCAGAACCCCAGGGCCTTCCCTTCTCCTACACTACGCGGTGGCACCAAGTGCCTCAGTGCTACAGTCTTGCGCGGGCACCCTGGCTCCAGAGGCGCCTACAGGGTGAACTGTCACTGTGAAATATTCCCCCTAAACTCTCTATGAGAATGTGAAACACACACAAGCCCCCTGCTGGAGACCGAGGCAAACTGACCCCCACCCCCTGACCCCCTCCAGCGTCTGCCTCCCTGCTCCGCTTGCCAATTGCTCTGTGCCTGAACACACGTGCCCACCGGCAGGGTCCACCCACCTGTTTTCCCAGGTGGGCTCGGACGCTGCGGCCCGCCCCTATCTGTATGTGATCACTGCAGCCGGCTGTATGATATGTATGTATTTTGTAACACGGCTTCCATGAAGATGCACACTGCCCGGGGTGACGTACACAGCCATGTAATTAGTCTTTGCAATAAAAGACCACCGTGCAACCCTCGCCACTGGGGCGCTGCCTGCAGTTTGTCCTCGGGTGCGGGCCGAATGTGAAAACAGGACCAGGCAAAGGTCTGGGCTGCCTCTGTAAAGTCCCTGGCTTCGTTCACCAGCCAAAAGAGGAGCTGGGAAGGACTGAAGCCTGCAGTCTCTTTCCCTCCCCCCCTCCCCCCCCCACTCCCGGTTTCTGGGGAAAGAGGCGCTGAGTGATAGAGCTGGGTCACTCGCTCTTGCTTACCCCGAGCAGGCCTGCTCTGTCAGACATGGGCAGAGCCAGCCCTGGAAGGCTGATGCCAGCAAACTACTGGCATCTCACCTAAACAGCATGGACATCAGGTGCCCAGCACTGAAAGAACATTGCATTAGCCCACTGTGCACTGAATTCAACAGGAAGAACAAGGATTGAGGGGAGGGGGGGCATCAGGACCTGGCTGTTCCCAGCTCTGCCACATTCTGAGGTAAGTCAGCTACAGGCTGGGCCCCCATTCCCTATCTGTAAAAGAGGACTAATATCTAATTACTATAGTACTAATAGGGTTAGTACTAGGAATATGATAGTGTATTTGTTTGAATGGTTACATGCAAGACCTACCCCTGCTGCCTCTATCAGAAGGGGCAGGGAGGAGAGGAGGCAGGTGCCAGTGCTCATGGAGCCAGCTTTTAAGCCGGCTACCCCCAAGCACTGGCTCCCTCCTGCCCCCCCCCCCACACACACACACGCTTTGCTACGAACAGGAGCAGCTAACGGAGTTTGGAGACGGAGTTCTCCAGGTAAAGGAGTAAATACAGGACCCTTGTGGTAAGTGGCTGTCTGGAGTGTGTGTTTGTGGGGGGCGGGGGCAGGGGGGGGTTACTTGCTGTGTGCTGAGCTTGTGTTTGTTTGTCTGGTTGGTTGGTTTGTTTGAAGGAGCTTCTGAAAGGTTTGAAATCTAGAAGCCTCTGTTAATTGGCTGAGCCTCAGTCAGGGGGTGGGGCTACCAGGGCTTTATAAGCTGAGAGTCAGTGACCAGGAGCAGCTAACAGGGAATTTGGAGAGGGAGTTTAGAGGGGGACGTTAGAGGGCGCTAGTGACTTCTGACCTTCTTTAAATATAACTTTTATAATAATCTATATTCCAGACATTTAATAATAAGCCCAGTTTATACTTAACTTAAGAAAAATGGAGACAAGCCCAGCAGCAGAGTGGGGGCTATCCTGTTTGTGTCGAGT
This sequence comes from Pelochelys cantorii, assembly GCA_032595735.1. NCBI lineage: Eukaryota > Metazoa > Chordata > Testudines > Trionychidae > Pelochelys > Pelochelys cantorii. Next base: position 11,735,888 of record CM064347.1, read on the forward strand.
GTAACATGTATGATTACCTGCCCTGTGGGTGGGTGGCGTATGTGTGCACCTGTTGCAAGGAGCTCCTGACCCTCAGAGACCGAGTTCGGGCTTTGGAGGCCAGGGTGGCTGAACTGGAGGAGCGAAGGGAGTTAGAGAGCTAGGTTGATGAGACTTTCCGGGACACTGTAGTACTGTCCCACCTCCAGTCTGAGAGCCCCAGTGCTCTTAAAGAGGATGAAAGTCTCAAGGGAACAGAGCATTCAATGGGAACAGAGGGAAACCATCCCGTCATTGGGACCCTCCTTCCAGAGGATGTTGTGGTATCCTCTCGCACTGAGGATACCTCTGAGGGGGAGGGAATGCCAGTTGTTAGGAAGAGGCAGGTGTTAGTAGTGGGTGATTCGATCGTTAGAAACATAGATAGTTGGGTTTGTGATGACCAGGAGAACCGTATGGTCACTTGCCTGCCTGGTGCAAAGGTTGCGGATCTCTCAAGGCATCTCGATAGACTTACGTGCTGGGGAGGAGCCGGTGGTCGTGGTACATGTAGGTAGCAATGACGTAGGGAAGGGTAGGAGAGATGTCCTGGAGGCCAAATTTAGGCTGCTAGGAAAGAGACTGAAATCCAGGACCTCTATGGTGGCATTCTCGGAAATGTTTCCAGTTCCACGCGCAGGGCCAGGTAGGCAGGCAGAGCTTCAGAGTCTCAATGTGTGGATGAGACGATGGGGTAGGGAAGAGGGGTTTAGATTTATTAGGAACTGGGGACACTTTTGGGAGAGGGGGAGCCTGTACAGGAAGGATGGGCTTCACCTAAACCAGGGTGGAACCAGACTGCTGGCACTAAACATTAAAAAGGCCGTAGAGCAGTTTTTAAACTAAGAGATGGGGGAAAGCCGATTGGTGTGGAGATGCATGTAAATCGGATGGAGACTTCTCTTAGAGGAGAATCCATTGATAGAGATTCTCTAAGCTGTAGTCAGAAAGAGAGGAGGGGAGAGGGCAAACCATGGGCCAGAGCAGACAAACAACCGCATACAAAGGAATCCAGTGCATCAGGGAAGGGCAGACCAATAAGCAGTGGCAAATTTTTAAAGTGCTTCTACACAAATGCTAGGAGTCTGACTAATAAGATGGGTGAACTAGAGTACCTCGTATTAGAGGAGGAGATTGACATAATAGGCATCACTGAAACCTGGTGGAATGAGGAAAATCTGTGGGACACAATCATACCGGGATATAAAATATATCGGAAGGATAGAGCAGGCTGTGTGGGTGGCGGAGTGGCACTGTACGTGAAAGATAATGTAGAATCAAATGAAATAAAAATATTAAGTGAATCAACGTGTTCAATAGAATCGCTATGGATAGTAATTCCATGCTCCAATAATAAGAAATTAGCAGTAGGGATATATTACCGACCACCTGACCAGGACAGTGATACTGACATTGAAATGCTGAGGGAGATTAGAGAGGCTACCAAAATAAAGAACTCTATAATAATGGGGGATTTTAATTATCTTCATATTGACTGGGTACATGTCACCTCAGGAAGAGAAGCAGAGAGAAAATTTCTCAATGGCTTAAATGACTGCTTTTTTGAGCAGCTGGTACAGGAACCCACAAGGGGAGAGGCAATTCTCGATTTAGTCCTGAGCAGAGCACAGGATCAGGTCCAGGAGATAACTGTTACAGGACTGCTTGGGAATAGTGACCATAATATAATAACATTCAACATTCCTGTGGTGGGAAGAACACCTCAGCAGTCCAGCACTCTTGCATTTAATTTCAAAAAGGGGAATTACACAAAGATGAGGAGGTTAGTTAAACAGAAATTAAAAGGCACAGTGACTAGAGCCAAATCCCTGCAAGCTGCATGGAAACTTTTTAAAGACACCATAATGGAGGCCCAACTTAAATGTATACCCCAAATTAAAAAACACAGCAAGAGACCTAAAAAAGAGTCACCGTGGCTTAACCACCATGTAAAAGAAGCAGTGAGAGACAAAAAGGCATCTTTTAAGAAGTGGAAGTCCAATCCTAGTGAGATAAATAGAAAGGAACATAAACATTGTCAAATCAAGTGTAAAAATGTAATAAGAAAAGCAAAAAAAGATTTTGAGGAACAGCTAGCCAAAAACTCAAAAAGAAATAACACAATGTTTTTTTAAGTACGTTAGAAGCAGGAAGCCTGCTAAAAAACCTGTGGGTCCCCTAGACGATCGAGATATAAAAGGAGCAATCAAGGATGATAAAGCCATTGCGGAGAAACTTAAATGATTTCTTTGCTTCAGTCTTCACGGCTGAGGATGTTAGGGAGATTCCCAGATCTGCACCATCCTTTGTGGGTGATGAATCTGCGAAACTGTTGTTTGTTTGAAAGGCCGTGTGCTCAGGCAGGCAGGCAGGCAGTTGGAAGCTGATTAGGTTTGAATTGAAACACCGTGTGCTGATTGGCTGAGCTGTAGGCAGAGGGAGGAGCTATCAGGGAGGCTGAGCACTTAAACCCTGCTGGTAAGCGACCAGGGAGCTTTGCGACCGGGTGCTCGTGGACAGGGTGAGTGCTAACAGGAGGGAGTTTTGAGAGGGGAGTTTAGGGGGGGAGCCAGTGACTTCTATTGCCCTTAAACTAAATCCTTTATAACAACCTCTATCTGAAACATTTAATTAACCCTCATATATAATTAGAGTAGGAAATGGAGGCAGAAGCCCAGCAGCAGAGTGGGGGCTATCCTGTTTATTGTGTCGAGTGCAGTATGTATGACTACCTACTCTGTGGGTGGGTGGTGTATGTGTGCGCTCGATGCAAGGAGCTTCTGGCCCTCAGAGACCAAGTGCGTGCTTTGGAGGCCAGGGTGGCTGAACTGGAGGAGCTAAGGAAGGCAGAGGTGTTTGTGGATGAGACTTTCCGGGACATAGTAGGGCTGTCCCACCTCCAATCTGACAGTCCTGATGCTGTTACGGAGGATGAAAGGCTCAGGGAAGGAGAGCAGTCAATGGGAGCAGAGGGAAACCATCCCATAGTTGGGACCCTCCTTCCAGAGGGTGATGTTGTATCCTCTCGTGCCGAGGACACTTCTCCGGGGGAGGGAGCTCCAGCTGTTAGGAAGAAGCAGGTTTTAGTACTGGGGGATTCGATCATTAGAAATATAGATAGTTGGGTTTGTGATGACCGGGAGAACCGTATGGTTACTTGCCTGCCTGGTGCGAAGGTTGCGGATCTCTCGAGGCATCTAGACAGACTTATGGGCAGTGCTGGGGAGGAGCCGGTCGTCGTGGTACATGTTGGTACCAATGATATAGGGAAGGGTAGAACAGATGTTCTGGAGGCCAAATTTAGGTTACTAGGAAAGAGACTGAAATCCAGAACATCTTTGGTGGCATTCTCTGAAATGCTTCCAGTTCCACGCGCAGGGCCAGATAGACAGGCAGAACTTCAGAGTCTCAATGCGTGGATGAGACGATGGTGCAGGGAAGAGGGGTTTAGATTTATTAGGAACTGGGGACACTTTTGGGGTAGGGGGAGCCTATACAGGAATGATGGGCTCCACCTAAATCAAGGTGGATCCAGACTGCTGGCATTAAACATTAAAAAGGTCGTAGAGCAGTTTTTAAACTAAGAGGTGGGGGAAAGCCGATTGGTGCGGGGGAGCACCTGGATCGGACGGAGACTTCTCTTACACGAGGCTCCATAGGTAGGGATTCCCTAGAAGTTAGTCAGATAGGGAACGTGGGAAATAATATATGGGCAAGATCAGATGTGAAACAATCGTGCATAAAAAAATCCAATGTGTCTGTGAAAGGCGGACATATAAATAGTGGTAGTTTTCTAACATGCTTTTACAGTAATGCTAGGAGTCTGTCTAATAAGATGGGTGAACTGGAGTACCTCATATCAAAGGAGGAAGTTGACATAATAGGCATCTCAGAAACATGGTGGAATGAGGACAATCAGTGGGACACTATCATACCGGGATATAAATTATATCGGAAAGACAGAACAGGTCGTGCGGGTGGCGGAGTGGTACTATATGTGAAGGATAATATAGAATCAAATGAAGTAAAAATCCTAAAGGAATCAAACTGTTCCATAGAATCATTATGGATAACAATTCATTCCTCTATTATGAATATGGCATTAGGAATATATTACCGACCACCTAACCAGGACAGTGATGGTGATGCTGAAATGATAAGGGAGATTAGAGAGGCTACCAAAATAAAAAACACAGTAATAATAGGAGATTTCAATTATCCCCATATTGATTGGGTGCATGTCACCTCAGGACGGGATTCAGAGATTAAATTTCTTGATGCCTTAAATGACTGCTTCTTGGAGCAGCTAGTACAGGAACCCACAAGGGGAGAGTCGATTCTCGACCTAGTCTTGACTGGAACGCAGGATCTGGTCCAAGAGGTAACTGTTACTGGACCGCTTGGAAATAGTGACCACAATATAATAACTTTTAATATTCCTGTGTTGGGAAGAACACCGCAGCGGTCAAACACTCTGGCATTTAATTTCAAAAAGGGGAATTACACTAAAATGAGGAAGCTAGTTAAACAGAAACTAAAAGGGAGAGTAATTAAACTAAAATCCCTGGAAGCTGCATGGGAACTGTTTAAAGACACCATACTAGAGGCCCAACTTAAATGTATACCCCAAATAAAAAAACACAGTAAGAGACCTAACAAAGAACCACCATGGCTAAACAGCCATGTTAAAAAGGCAGTGAGAGAGAAAAGGGCAGCTTTTAAAAAGTGGAAGTCAAATCCTAGTGAGGAAAATAGAAAGGAACATAAACACTCCCAAATTAAGTGTCATAATGTAGTAAGAAAAGCCAAAAAAGAGTTTGAGGAACAGCTAGCCAAAAATTCAAAAAATGATAGTAAAATGTTTTTTAAATACATTAGAAGCAGGAAGCCCGCTAAAAAAGCAGTGGGGCCCTTGGATGATAAAGATATAAAAGGAGCGATCAAGGAAGACAGTGCCATTGCGGAGCGATTAAATGATTTCTTTGCTTCAGTCTTCACGGCTGAGGATGTTACAGAGGTTCCTAAATCTGAGCCAGCCTTTTTAGGTGACAAATCTGAGGAACTCACTCAGATTGAAGTGACATTAGAGGAGGTTATGGAATTAATTGATAAGCTGAATAGTAACAAGTCTCCGGGACCAGACGGCATTCACCCAAGGGTTCTGAAAGAACTCAAATGTGAAATTGCGGAGTTATTAACAGTGGTTTGTAACCTATCCTTTAAATCCACTTTGGTACCAAATGACTGGAAGATGGCCAATATAACACCAATATTTAAAAAAGGCTCTAGAGGAGATCCTGGCAATTATAGACCGATAAGTTTAACATCAGTACCAGGCAAATTAGTAGAAACACTAGTAAAGAGTAAAATTGCAAGGCACATAGAAGAGCACGAATTGTTGGGCAAAAGTCAGCATGGTTTCTGCAGAGGGAAGTCGTGTCTAACTAATCTGTTAGAATTCTTTGAAGGGGTTAATAAACATGCGGACAAGGGGCACCCAGTGGATATAATATACCTAGATTTCCAGAAAGCCTTTGACACGGTCCCACACCAAAGGCTTTTACGTAAATTAGGTGGTCATGGGATAGGAGGAAAGGTCCTTTCATGGATCAAGAATTGGTTAAAAGACAGAAAACAAAGGGTGGGAATAAATGGTAAATTTTCACAATGGAGGAGGGTAACTAGTGGTGTTCCCCAGGGGTCAGTACTGGGACCAATCCTGTTCAACTTGTTCATCAATGATCTAGAAAATGAGGTAAGCAGTGAGGTGGCCAAGTTTGCAGATGACACAAAGTTGTTCAGGACAGTCAAAAGCAAAAGGGATTGTGAAGAACTACAAAAAGATCTCAGCAAATTGAGTGATTGGGCAGCAAAATGGCAAATGAAATTTAATGTGGGTAAGTGTAAGGTAATGCATGTTGGAAAAAATAACCCAAATTACACGTACTACATGATGGGGTCAAATTTAGCTACGACAGATCAGGAAAGGGATCTTGGAGTTATAGTGGATAGTTCTATGAAGACATCCACGCAGTGTGCAGCGGCAGTTAGTAAGGCAAATAGGATGTTAGGAATTATTAAAAAAGGGATAGATAATAAGACAAAAGATATCATACTTCCCCTATATAAAACTATGGTACACCCACATCTCGAGTACTGCGTGCAGATGTGGTCTCCTCACCTCAAAAAAGATATATTGGCATTAGAAAAGGTTCAGAAAAGGGCGACTAAGATGATTAGGGGCTTGGAAAGGGTCCCATATGGGGAGAGGCTAGAGAGACTGGGACTTTTCAGTTTGGAAAAAAGGCGATTGAGGGGCGATATGATAGAGGTATATAAAATCATGAATGGTGTGGAGAAAGTGATTATAGAAAAATTATTTACCTTTTCCCATAATACAAGAACTAGGGGACACCAAATGAAATTGATGGGTAGTAGGTTCAAAACTAATAAAAGGAAATTTTTCTTCACACAGCGCACAGTCAACCTGTGGAACTCCTTGCCCGAGGAGGCTGTGAAGGCCAGGACTCTATTAGGGTTTAAAAAAGAGCTTGATAAATTTTTGCAGGTTAGGTCCATAAATGGCTATTAGCCAGGGATAAAGTATGGTGCCCTAGCCTTCATAACAAGGGCAGGAGATGGATGGCAGGAGATAAATCACTTGATCATTGTCTTCTGTTCTCCTTCTCTGGGGCACCTGGCATTGGCCACCGTCGGCAGATGGGATGCTGGGCTCGATGGACCTTTGGTCTGACCCAGTATGGCCATTCTTATGTTCTTATGTTCTTATGTTCTTAACTGTCCCGGATTGAAGTGTCATTAGAGGAGGTTTTGGAACAAATAGAAAAACTTAATGTCAACAAATCTCCAGGACCGGATGGCATTCATCCAAGGGTTCTAAAAGAACTAAAATGGGAAATTGCTGAACTATTATCTGTAGTTTGTGACCTATCCTTTAAATTTTCAGAAAGCCTTTGACAAGGTCCCTCACCAAACGCTCTTGTGTAAATTACATGGCCATGGGATAAGAGGGAAGGTCCTTTCATGGATTGAGAACTGGTTAAAAGACAGGAAACAAAGGGTAAGAATAAATGGTAAATTTTCAGAATGGAGAGGGGTAACTAGTGGTGTCCCCCAAGGGTCAGTCCTGGGACCAATCCTGTTCAACTTATTCATAAATGATCTGGAGAAAGGGGTAAGCAGTGAGGTGGTAAAGTTTGCAGATGATACCAAACTGTTTAGGATAGTCAAGACAGAAGCAGACTGTGAGGGACTCCAAAAAGATCTCGCCAAACTGAGTGATTGGGCAACAAAATGGCAAATGAAATTTAATGTGGATAAGTGTAAAGTAATGCACATTGGGAAAAATAACCCCAACTATACGTACAGTATGATGGGGGCTAATTTGTCTATGACAAATCAGGAATGGTGTCCCTGGCCTCTGTTTGTCAGAAGCTGGAGAAGGATGGCAGGAGACAAATCGCTTGATCATTGTCTTCGGTCCACCCTCTCTGGGGCACCTGGTGCTGGCCACTGTCGGCAGACAGGATATTGGGCTAGATGGACCTTTGGTCTGACCCAGTACGGCCGTTCTTATGTATCAGAGGCAGCAATGCCAGGGAGGGGGAAGGGACAGGTGGTTCTGGGAGCCGCCTCTCCTTTTGCTTGTAAACATGTAACCTAGCGGTTACATGTTTACCAAAACAAAATGTTTAACATCCCTAGTTAGGACCATGCCTACATGAATTTTTAGGGCCAAATAACATTAGTGGGGGAGCAAAGCAGCCAGCTGATTTGAATAGGGCCTGTCTGTGCTGGGGGCGTCAGTCTGACACATGTGAAAGACCCCAATTGCAAGCAACCCCTTTAAAGCATCTCAGCGCAAGGTTTGACCATTACATGAAGAGAATTTATTAGTCCAGAACATGTTGTGGGTATAACAGCTCCATGCATCAGGTGCCACCAGGTATATTTTTCACAGGACAGAAAACACCTCATAAATTTAATGCCACCATCTCTCCCACTGTTCTTAGGGAAAATTCTGCTGCAAGGAGACTGGAAGAGGCCAGGAGTTGCGGTGAGAAACAAGAATTTAATCAGAACTTGGCCAGTTTTGTGGTTGGTTGGTTTGTTTTTTAACAGAATTAGTTGGTCGGTTTGTTGGCCTGACTCCCATCCAGGCCAGTGAGAGGAACGTTAGGCAGATTCTGGTAGGTTGTACTCCAGAAACGCACGTAGGGGGATCTCAGCCCTTCCTTTGCTGAATCATAGTTGATGTCGCTGTTGATTTCGAGGTAGTAGCCCTGCTCCTGCGTGTAGGGCACCCAGCCGATGGGTACAGACAATTTCCCTTTGTTGGGGTCGCTGCAAGCAGACACAACAGCTGGGGTTAAATGCAAAGCTGAGGCGGGCTGCACCAGGGTTTCACCCAGGGCAGCCTTTCTAATGCTGTCTCACCCTGGGAAAGGGAATCACGTCCCTGCCTGCTTGAACATGAGCAGCTGTCTGAGAGTGAGGCTTGAGTACTGACTTACTAGGAGGAGCTAGGCTTTGCCTGTGCCCCACAGCCTGGCGGCAGCTGATTAGCTCATCAATGGCTGGGCACTGGGAAGAATGTTGTGTATATTAGCACAGTGAGTTTACACTGGAACAATACGTTCCACTGAAGATACCTGCTTTTGCCATTCCCCTATCGCAAGGGAGGACCTTAGAGCAAATGCTACTCTAGGATCCACTTCCAATGGGGCGGGTGCTGCGGCCGTTCGCCCCAAAAGGCTAACAGGAGGTGCAGGAAGATCGCAACAGGGAGGTCGCTGCCCTAGCTCCTTACCCTGTTCTAGCAAAGTTGGTCCAATAAGCAATCATGGCCCTCGAGACAGTTCTGTGCTTAGGGAAGTAGCCCAGTGGGGTACTGAAGGGTTTCCCAAAGACATATTGAAGGTCGTCGGCATGGTCTGCTCCGACCCAGCTGGGGTACACAGGCATGCGAGAAGGCTGGGAGAACAGGTAGCTGTAAGTCTTGGCATTCCTGCAGAAACCAAACACGTTTAAGCATATGAAGAGGGCCATGCTCAAGCATAACACCAGACTGATATTGGCAATGGAATGGTTCAGTCTTGGAAGAGAGACGTTTACTGTCAGCTTAAAATCTTACAAATACTTGTCCTTCCTTTTTATCCAGACACCTCAACTGTGTCTGTACAAATCTCATTTATTCTCCATCATTCATACCCCCCCGCCTTTTTTTTCCCCTCATCTCTCCAGACATGGAGAACAGATTAAAGTCAGTATCTAGAGGATTCTAATTTCACTGTGTGGTTCTCCTGCCCCTCTCTTAATGTGGCAATGGGAAGCCTGGAAATGAGAGCAGAGAAAATTGGAGGTGTTCAGATCATCTTCTGAAGAAGTGGGCTCTGCCCACGAAAGCTCATGATACCATCTACATGTTTTGTTAGTCTATAAAGTGCTACCAGACTATTTGTTGCTTTTTAAGTTTATCTAGAAATAGAGTTCAAGAGTTCAACCAGCTGCAGTTGATGCTTCCTTTAAAAAAAAAACTTTTACAAAACATTTTGATAAATGTAAGAAAAAAATAGCACATTTAAAGTGGCTTATTTAACTACAAAAATGCAAGATCCTGGTTCTGTGCCTTTAGTAAAATTCCTATTTCCATCCAAATGGGGCTTGACACAAGTCACAAGTATTAATCATCCTCCAATACATAAATGGTGAATAATGCCTTAACAGCAAAACTAGAAATTAAGAATCTGAATAAATGTGCATGTCAAGCTATAGAACAGCTGAAATGAATGCACAGAGGTGTATAACCTTTTGCGTAGCAAGAGATGTGGAACGGTTTATATAGTCACAGTTCAACATGGTGTAGTGATTTATAAGCAATGAGAATCAACCTCTCTTTGGCTACGTCTACACTGTAGCCTTTTTCCTCAAAAACATATGCAAATGAGGTGAAGCATGGAATATCACTGAGCCTTATTTGCATAAGTAATGAGTGCCCGTTTTTGCGCAAGAGGCTTTTGCGCAAAAACCCCTTCTTACACAAGAGCCATTCTTCCTCATTTTTTCAGGAAGCCTCTTGCACAAAAATGGGCGCTCATTACTTATGCAAAAGAGGCTTGGCGATATGCCATGCATCACCTAATTTGCATATGTTTTTGAGGAAAAAGGCTACTGTGTGGATGTAGCCTTTAGGAAAACAGCTAAACATGCAAAACAATTATTTAAATCAAGGGCTCCAGCTTGCTGCTTTAAACTACGGGGAAAGGAATTGATTTAAATCGCTCTCCTGGGCCCCAGCCCCGACCCTTTGTCGGACTCACCGAGCATTCGCTTTATGCAGCGCGAGCGTATTCTGCGTGGGAATCAGGAAGATGTAGTCGGTTTCCAAGTCCACCACTGTCCTTTTCATGACCTCCTGGTCAGGATTGTTATTCCACATCTGGGTGTATAGGGCGAAAGTGGCATTTGCTCCTTCCTCGCCCTTCTCCAGAGTCAGCCCCCGAACTATGTTATAGACTTCCTCTCTGAAAACACACACAACACCTATCAGCTAGGTCAACATGCAGCTTGTGGGCCATGTGCTCCCACAGCCCGTTTGTTTGTGGCCCGCGGTACGGTTTGGGTTTACACGGGGCTCAATATGCGACCCATGGGTGGGATCCTTTAAACATGGCCTCCATTGGGAACACACTCCACAACAGCAAGGTGTCTCCCAGGCGGGGTGAGCATTGAAAGACGCAAGTGGACGGGCTGGCTGGAACAGATGGGTACAGGGTGGCAGCATTTCTCGTCCCCAGGGAGGATGTGCTGGGAGTGCCGGGGCATTGTGTGAAAGAAGCTATTTGCATATATTTGCATGTATATGCAACCACACTTAAGTTGCAGCCCTCAGCATGTGCTGTGAGTATCACTGTGGCCCCCAGGGATTCCAAACTTGAGTAGCCCTGGGCTAGGTGGTGGCTTGGGATGCATTGAAATAGACTCAGAGACCTGGCTCTTGGTGGCATAGACAAGTGTCCTTCAGGCACTAGGCTGCCTGTTGAAATGCAGAGCCGGGTGACGGTGGGTTACCAGCATCTGGTAGCTGTTGGGGTGGGAAGCTGGTGTCCAGACTCCAGAGGAAAAGTTCTGCATCACATTTGGCATCGTCCCCCTAAGCGCCCATCTCCTCCACCCCCCCCGCAAAGGGGCATTGGTTGAAGCTCGGCAGGGAAGCTGCCTGCCCATGCCCTATCTGCTCAATGGAGAGACACCTCCAGGGCTGTCAACCCATTGCCCTTCCCCCAGGCCAAGCTCACTAATAACCATGCTCATTCCTGCTGCAAGGGGCTGCCCCTGCCAATTGCTCCATTCACGGGAAGGCACCATGTCACTCAAGCACTGGACTGGGCAGCTTGGTCCCTACCAGGCCAGTCCTAGCATGAGCTCCCCTGCTGAAGGGCAAGAGGCTTCTTCCTCCAACATCCTGCTCAGCAAAGCTCTAGCTCCACAGCCTGAGTCCTGCGACTCACAACCGGTCAGCAGGAGCAGGTGCCTGTCCCATCCCACCCTGCCTGGGTCCAGTTCCTGGCTCAGAGAGATTCAGCATCTCCATGTCACTCCCTTTTCCCCACCCAAGGAACAGGAAGGAGCCAGGGGGCGTTGGAGCCCTCTAGAATTCTATGGCAGTTCTTGCACCCGGTGTCTTAGTACAACCATTGCCCACCGAGCCAACATCACTCCGTGCTCTACTTGCAAGGCCAAGTAACTGTAGCAGGGAGGTCTCGTACGTGAGGAACCCAAAAGCCCCCCTCCCCCCATGGGGTGGGGGAGAGCAGCCATGAATTGTTTGAATGCTGGAGAAAAAGGGGGGAGGTCTCCTTTCTAAGCCCCTGGCTAAATGGTGCAAGAGGCAAAGCGGCAGGCTAGCTCACAGAAATGCCTCTCAATGCCCATCCGCAAGAGACTAGCTTGGCATTTATGCACCATTTCTCCCCTGGCCCAGGCCTTTCACATGGCAAGAGTGAAGCTGTATCTAAACAGGTGCTAGTTTGGCCCAGGTCCGAACTGCTGTGTCTGGGCCCTCAAACTTTTCCATTTTCCTTTCACACAGCAAGCCTGAGTGCAAGCCGCCCCCCCCCCAGCACCCATTAACACATTTTTTATATTTAACACTATTATACACTAGCCAATTAGCCCATCATAAGATGGGATTTTCAGGTCTCTCCTCCACGTCGGTCTTCTCTCCTGAGCCTCCGGTCTCTTGCTCCATGTCTCTTTCTCTCTCTCCTCCTCCCCCTCCTACTGCCTCCCCCTCTCTCTCTCAGCTCTCCTCCACCTCTCTCTTTTCCTTCTCCCCCTCCTGCCTCTCACTCTCTCTCCGCTCTCCTCTGTCTCTGTCGAGGATGCACGCTCGTCCAGGCCCCGCCCCATGGGCATGTACATCATTGCCCCGCCCCCCTTCGCCTCCCGCCATGGTGCTCGGCTGACTTCTGCATCGCCTCTCTCTCTCTTCTCCTCCTACTGCCTCGCCCTCTCTCTCTCAGCTCTCGTCCGCCTCTTGCCTCTCTCTCCGTCTCTCTCTCTTTCTCTTCTCCCCCTCCCGCCTCTCACTCCGTGTTTCTCTTCTCCTCCTCCTGCTGCGTCTCTCTCACTCTCTCTCTCGCTGTCCTCTGCCTCCTCCATTCTCCTCTCTGTCTCCTCCGCGTCCTCTGTGTCTGCTCCACTTTCCTCCTTTTGAATCCGGCGCCCTTTCCTGATGTCAGAGACACACGGTCGTCCAGGCCCCGCCCCCTGGCTGTTCCCTCTGGGTGGCGCTGTTGCCTCCTGCCGTGACGCTCGGCTGACTTCTGCGCCGTTCAGCCGGTCTGCCGCGTGGGAGCAAGTGCTCCCCATGCAGCACCCCCGTGCTGCATGGGGAGCACGGACCCCAAATGGCCGCTTGCACCGCTTGCTCCCGTGCGGCGGCCTGGCTGAGCAGTGCAGAAGTCAGCCGAGCGCCACGGTAGGAGGCAACAGTGCCGTCCAGAGGGAACAGCCAGTGTTTCAGAGTCACAGACATTGGGCTACTATATATATGATGCTAGCAGCGATGCAGGGTTTGGTGTGGAGGTTGCCGGCTCGCAACCCCCCCCACTAATAAGCTTAGGAGGTCCAGTTTGGGACCCCCTGGCTATGGAAGGGCAGTGTTCCTGCTATCAAGTGTGTCACTGCTCTGCCAGTTCTTAGGGGCTCTTTGTTGGCCCCCTTTCTACAGCAGCCCAGCTTGTGTTTCCTTTCCCCGGCTGTGCCGATCCGGGCTGCCACTGCTTACGCGGTGATCTTCACGAGCGGGCGGTTGAGAGCAGGCATGTCAATGGAAGCGAAGAAGTGCCCATCCATGTTATTTATGCCCGCAATATAGTCAATGTCTGCAGCGTTAGCAAAGAGCTTCTCGGGCTGGTCTGGAAGGAAATCTCCGTCCACCACAGGAATGAAGGCCATGTTATGGACTAGGGGGTCTGCAGGAGGGAAGGAGACAGAAAACCCTCATGTAGCCGTGATAGGAGCCAAAAGCCATCTTGCCTAGCATGGCCCACAGCTGCTTTGCACAGTGAGCTTCTGGGTCCACCGCTGGGATGATAGCCTGGCTCCATTGACGTCAGTGGGAGCCTTGTCAGGCCCTTCAGAAGGGCCAGAGTTTTACCTGTTACCTAGTGGAGGGGGGGGCATATAGGTGTGCAACATTGGTATATAGATAGCCCTCTTGCCTTGCACCCCTTCTGGCTGCCCTGCACAGGGTGTATACAGTGCAAGACAGCCTTTCGCCAGACATCACAGCTACTGCATGATGGTGGCAGAGGGGGAGAACAGAAGACCTCTCAAGCAACCTGGCCTCAAAAAGTCTGTGACCCTGCCCAGCCAAGGCTGCAGAAGCGTGGAGCTCGCTCGTAAGCAAAAGCTCCTTCAGGCATCAGAACAGCCACACTGGGTCAGACCAAAGGTCCATCTAGCCCAGTATCCTGTCATCTGACAGCAGTCAATGCCAGATGCCCCAGGGGGAATGAACAGAACAGGGAATCACCAGATGATCCATCCTTTGTTGCACATGCCCAGCCTCTGACAGACAGAGGCTCAGGGACACCATTCCTACCCATCTTGGCTAATATCCAGTGATGGACCTATCCTCCATTAATTTATCTAGCTCTTTTTTGAACCCTGTTACAGTCCCGGCCTTCGCAATATCCTCTGGCGAGGAGTTCCACAGGTTGACTGTGCGCTGCGTGAAGAAATACTTCTTTTTGTTTGGTTTTAAACCTGTTCCAGCCACATTCACCTGCTGCCAGAAGAGGCCTAGAGCAGTGGTGGACAGAGCAGCTGAGAGTTCAGACACGGGGCTTCCATGCAAGCAGTAGGCCAGCTCCCCCCACCCACCCATGAACAGAATCCTGAAGGGGGGCGAGGGAGGAATGTCCAGGCTCGGTCCTTATTCATAGACCAGCCATGGTGGGGACGGACAGTAGCACAGAGTGTATGGAGCAGACCTGGGCAAACTATGGCCCACAGGCCAGATCCAGGCCGCCAAGCCACCGGATCCAGGCTGCGGAGGCAGCAGGGAGCCCCAGGCAGGCTCCCCTGCTTGCCCCACAACTCTGCACGCCCTGCAGCAATGCAGCTGCAGGGCTCCATTTCTGTTTTGAAACTGGAGGGGAGGGGAGAACTTTTATGAGCCATCCTGCCCCCAGCACATTCCCATTGGCCAGTTTCTGGCAGAAACCAGCCAATGTGAGCTGCTTGTTAGAATAACAGGCAGCTAAGAAGATTCATGGCCCCCCCCCCCCTCGGGCTCAGTTATTTATGAAGCACATGGCCAGGCAAGCAGGCTGGCTGGCTGGGAAACATTTTAAACTCGGCAGGCAGGCAGGCTAGTTTGGCAGCTGACAAGTAAGTCTCTTGGCCACAGCCTACTTCTGGCACCCCAGCCCTTTCCTGCCCCAACTCTCTGCCTCCTCCCCCCCATTCAACAGACCCAAACCCTCTGGCCCCCTTTTACACCCCTCCCAGAACTGGCACCCCAATCTCCTGCCCCAGATCACAATCCCCTCCAACCCTAGGGCATATCCCAAACCCCTGCACTCCAGTCCCTTACCCCAAGCTCCCTTCTGCACCCAACCTCCATTCCAGACCCTGCATCTCCATTAATATCATGAAAGAGTGCGGCCCGCGACCACTTTCCAAAATCTTGGAGGCCTCCCCTCCCCCCCCCCAATCAAAAATTATTTCCCACCTCTGGTATGGAGGGTCAGTCTTGCTGGCTCATAGGCTCCATCTAGTGGCTCAATTGACAATTGCAGGGCAGTGACAAGAGTTTTGCTCCTGAATTCCGCGCTTTGCTTCCACAGGATATAAAGTGCAGTGCAGAACGGGACCCAGAGGGTGCGTTAAGCCCTGGCTACCTGGGTAGTGCAGTGCCACGGTGCTAAGGAGCAAGACCTCCTTCTCAGCACGACCAGTCCCAGTCAATACACAATGTACTGGGCTGTGAGCTGACAGCGTCCCTCAGAATCCCCTGTCTGCTCACTGACAGGGCTCTGAGGGCCTACAGCCCAGGTACCCGTCCCGCTAGCACCCACCCACTCACAGGGCAGGTTGATCATGTCCAGGTGGTAGGCCAGCGTCACAGCCTGGGGGTCGGTGACACGCAGACAGTTGCCCATGGCTGTGGTGTTGTCCGTAGGGCAGCCCACCTTCGTTGCAACCTGCAGGGAGAAACAACCATGGAGTTACACCTGTTGGAGCCACCCGCCAGGAATTAGCACTGAGCTAATAGCCACTGGGGGAAGGGAGAGCTGCTTTCTAAGCCCTAGAGCGGTGGTTCTCAAACTTTTTGGCATCATGCCCCCCTTTTTGATTTTTGAGAAACCCTCATGCCCCCCACAAAAAATAGCAGCAAAACTTGTTGAGCAAAAAAAAAAAGGACTGACCGGGGCCAAAAAACAAAAATAGCAGCAAAACTTGGGGGGGGATTGACTGGGTCACCTCATGCCCCTCCCCAGAATTTCTTCACACACCCCAGTTTGGGAACCCATGCCCTAGGGTTTCATTTGCAAATTCTCCACCTCTATGGCACATTGTCCTGCTCTGAACATTTAGTTTTGTTGCAGCGCCTGCTGATTAAATCACCCTCAGTTTTTTCACATACAAGTGTAATGCCGACAGGTGGAACCAAACCTGGGAACCTCTGGAGCTTAATGCAGGAGCCCAGGGGTGGATAAGAGTTTTGCAGGGTCCAGGGCCTATTGAAGTGCGGGGCCCCGGACAGCACAATTTCGCACATGTGCCACGGGCACAGCTGACAGGTAGTAGCGTGTGCACGGGACCTATTGAAGCACAGGGCCCGGGGCAGCCGCCCCGCTCGCCCTGCCCTATATCCACCGCCGCATGAGCCTCTGCTGCTTTAGCTAAAAGCCATCTGGCTCTCTGCTCAGGCTGTAGAGCAGATGCATTATTCTCTCTATAAGTGTTCTAAGTGCCACTTAACAAGACAGCGAACCACATCCAGAAGGTATGTGGGTTACACAAGCAAGTCCCAGCTGGCCTCAACTTGGCGGTGTCAGTGCGTCTCTGAAGCCAAATGGCTTGAGTAACTGGAGCCCGATTTGTCCCCCTGCAGCGGCTGTACACCCCCTCGCAGATGACAGCCTGACAAAGCCCTGGGAAATTTGCCTCGGGACACGGCCCTATTTCTGGAGTCCCATTTTACCTTGGTAGCCAAGGCGAGGGGATTCTCCTGGATAGCCCAGCTGCACAGACTAACACCGCTTTGGCTGATGGCTCGTTTGAACAGCCCCTTGTTGGATGGCGCCAGCATCTGCCACGTGGAAGAGGAACAGGAGGGTTATTGGGTATCAAGCCCTGAAAAGATCCGCCCGCATTCTGGTACAGCCAAGGCTTTATATGAGGTCAGAATAGTTATTCGCTCTGTACACGTGTCAGCCTCTTACAGGGTCTCAGGCGCACGGAGACTCAATCGTCTAAAACTCAAGGCAGCCAAGGTGCTCAGATATTACAGCCAGCAGGGCACCCATAGGAGAGCAGGCTGGGGCCGACGATAGAGGCTGTTACCCCAAGGAAACCCTAAGGCAGGACATTGCCTGGAGAAGCAGCACCCTCTCCATCTGGCTATAGAGGGTTTAGAAAGGACGTTTCGAAATCAAAGCTGAGAGCCACTGTGAGGACAACAGTTCCTTTCTCCATGCAGGGTGGGCAGCTCAAATTAATGTCCTTTGGCTGGACCTATTACCCTCCCAGGACAGCACCTGTAGTGAGAAAAGCCCAGCAAAACCAGCTGTGATAAGGCAGTTTTCCCTTCACAAAACTGAGGGAAAAGCACCACCCCCCCCCCAAAGGCCCAGTGGCAAATCGCCCACCTGTAACGAGACGCTGACAGCGCCAGCGGACTCCCCGAAGATGGTGATGTTTTCTGGGTCGCCCCCAAAGGCCTTGATGTTTCTCTTCACCCAAGCGATGGCCATGTGCTGGTCCTTCAGCCCGTAGTTACCTGGCCAAGGGACGGCACAGACAATGAGGAGAGAACAGAAGCAGTGAGGCTCGAAGTCCACCCTGCCCCACATGCCCAGCTCCCCTCAGTATCAGAGCTGGGCTTAGAATTCAGGCATTCCTGGCTCGTGAGCCCATGTTTATGTTTTGTGAAGCTGTGCATTTAATCAAGGGCTTTTTTTCCTCTGGACAACCTCGTTCTCCTCATGCCACATGCTGAAGCAAAGCCGAGACCTTGCGCTTGAGGTGTTATCCCCTGAGAAATCCTGCAATATCTTAACTTTGCTCACCAACCGGTCAGATAGGAGAGACAAGAGGTGATGTGCAGGAAGACAGCCTTTGGTGGGTCTCTGGCCCATCTAACCAGCACCCCCGCCTCAAATACCCTCAGTCTAGGGAGCGCGGTGGCAGCAGATTTCCCAGTGTGTGCAGAGGTTGGGGGAAATACGAGGGAGGTTTCCAGAGTGAAGTGAAGCCATACCTGGAATACTGGAGTCACCCGTGCTGAGGAAGCCCAGTGGTCCCACCCGGTAGTTCAAGGTCACCACGATGACCTTTCCTCGCACCGCAATCTCCTGGCCATCGTAGAGGTAGTTGCTCAAGAAGTTAGCACCCTGCCCACCTCCCACCAGGAATCCGCCTCCGTAGATCCAGACCATCACCGGCAGATTGGTGGACACTGTGGGGAAGGGAGGGTTTACACAGGGGCAGAGCCCTTCCAAATGAAACCCAAGCCCCTCCATGCCACATAGGCAGGATGCCGTCTGCTGGGTCCATTCCCCAGCAGGCGTCGCCCCCCTCGAGCGTGAGCAAGTCTCTTGGGTGAGCACAGGAACTTCTGCCTCCGGGTCCACCTGACCATAGCCCCAGGGATGGACAGCCAAACGCGGAGCTGCTCAGCCCTGCCTCATCTCCCTCCTGCTACCATCAAGCCTGTACCTCCTTTCTTATCTTGAGGTACCCAGATGTTCAGATAAAGACAGTCCTCACTCCCACGAGTCCCGGTTTGGGTGAGCGTGACCTGCATGCAACGGTTTTTGTACTCCTTGGCCTTCAGCGTACCTATGAGGAGAAAGAAGACAACACCCCCCCCCACTTCAGAACCCCGGACTCCATCCTGTAGGCTTGAGAGCCAGGTCCTGTTCCTGGCCCCTCACTCACCACCATGACACTGGTTCCAACTGGCAGAACAACTGTGAGGAAACTAGGGAGGTGACTGGTTAACTGGTTAACCAGTGGGGGGCTGGAGCAGCTCCCCACCTGCCACCGACCGGGGGCTGCTCCCATCACAGAGGGGACACTCCAGCTTGGCTGAAGCATCCTCTGCCTGTGGCAGGCCCCCCTGCCCACCTCCTCTTTAATCAGTTAACTGATCAGATACAACAGCTTAAAACCTCAGGAACCCTTGGGAACTGCGGCCGCAGACTCTTAGTGACATTCACTTAGTGCAGTGGTCTCCAACCTTTTTAAGCACATTATCCCTTTTTTAATTTAAGTGTAATCCAAGATCTACCTCAAACCCAAATACCCTGGCCCCACCTCCTTTGTGCCCCTTCTCCAAGGCCCTGCCCCTGCTCACTCCAACCTCCCTCCCTCCCCTATTCTCCCTGACTCTCGCCAAGCAGGGGCAGAGAGGGTTGGGGGCACAGGTGCTGGTCTTGGGCTAAGGGCGTTGGAATGTGAGGGGCTCTGAGCTGAGCCTAGGGAGGGGCTTGGGGTGCAGGAGGGGGTTCATGACTGGGGCAGTGGATTGGAACTGGCTCTGGCTGGATACTGATTACCTCAGGTGGCTTCTGGGTGGTGGTGCAGTGTGGCTAAGGCAGGCTTTCCCCTGCCCTGGCCCTTCACCACTCCCAAACTCCCTCCATCCCAAGCCCTGTTGTGCCCCCTCTCTGCTCTGTGGGGATAGAATACAGGAGGAGAGGGGGCACCCTGACATCAGCACCCCCCTCCTCTCCTTTCCCTGCTCTGTACCGCAAGCAGGAGACTCCCAGGGAGCAGCAGCTCCAAGGCAAAGGGCAGGAGATGCGCAGCAGTACGGGAAGGGGCAGCTGAAGGGCCAGCACTTGATAGCCTCTTGCCCAAACCAGGCAAGCTCCCCTGCCAGAGGCTCCAAGCTCTACCAGTAGATCCCGATCAACTGGTTGGTGACCACTGACTTAGTGAATGAAAGCAGCACCAGCTCCAGTTCCTGCACACAATAACAGGCCCTGCTGAGGGCCTGAATGAAAGTCCAAGCATGTTACTGCTGGGGCAAGGTAGGCCACTGAAAAGGGCAATGACAGAAGAGGGATACTGGACTTGGACGCTCATGAAGATGGAGCAAAATACACACACACACACACCCCCCAACATGGTTAATTCAGCCATAACCATAATTGACCAACAGAGGTAGGAAAACCAGCGTCCCTCTCACAGGAGGCCTCTAAGGGTATGTCTACCCCGCAACATTATTTTGAAATAACTTAGTCCACCTCTCTACAGCAGGCAGTCTTTCAAAATAATGTCAAATACTGTTGAGCTGAGGAGTTCTTACGCTGACACCTGTAACCATCCTTGTACGAGGCGTAAGGGGCAGAGGAAGAGTGCTCTATAAGTGCTGTGTAGATGCTCCCAATTTCGAAATAAGCTATGCAATGGACGTAGCTCAATTTACGTAGCTTATTTCAAGTTAACCCTGCTGTGTAGATGCACCCCCCCCCCAATATTCAACAAAGTGGCTAATGCAGTATTGGGGCAACAAACCAGCCTTCCAAAATGGTATGAGAAATAACATGTTCTGCGAGTGGTGGGGGGGACAGAAACCAAAAGACCAGCTGTGTCTTACCACTCCAGCCAGGATGTGGTTTGGGGTCTTCAAAATTCTTTGGAGGAGCAGCAAAAGGGATTCCTTTGAAGATATCGATGTAGTCCCCAAAGAGTCCCAGTCTCTCACTGATACCTTCAACAAAACCTCCTTCAGTGTGCACCACACCCAGCTAAGCGCGTGCCAAGAGGAGAGAGGGGACAGCAAACACCATTGTGTGAACATCGGCAGAACTCACAGCAGGAACAAAACCCGCCCCGTTCGTTTAGCCCTAAGATGCATTTGCTATGAAAGCAGCATGTTGCCACAGCAGCTGTGTTCCAAACCAGACTTGCTTTATATCAATAGTGAAAGCGCAGCCTCTGAAGCCTCTTTATACAATTAATGAATCCCACGTTCATTTCTATTAGCGCATCATCTGCATTTGTGCGTTCAGGCTTTTTACCCAGTCGGGATTTCTAAATGTTTCACAAGCCTTAGGTAGCGCTAAATCCTGACGGCATTTTACAGACAGGGATGCTGAAAACCAGCAAGGCGGTGGCATGAAGTCAAAGGGAGCTGAAGGCACTTTGTTGCTGAGCACTTTGCAAGAACAAGTAGGGATGTTAGCATAGTGGCGTGTAAACAATTAACCAATAAGCCTGGGTTAATCCAAACAAATACATGCACTCCCCTCCCCCGGGGAGGCAGGAGCTGGTGCCCATGGGGAGTCAGTTTTTAAACCAGCTCGTCACGAGCACCCGATCCTACAGAACCACCTGCCCCCCCCGCCTTGCTGCCTCCCACAGAGACAGCAATACGGGAGGATGGGGGGGACAGGGGGCACAGCCTGTCTGTGGGGAGCTCAGACACACACACACCCCCCCCCCCCGGAAAGAGGCTGCTGCCTCTGTATCAGAGGCAGCAGCGTAGGGCAGCAGGCAGGAGCCAGTCTGCTCAAGGAGCCAATTTTTAAACCGGTTCCCCTCATGTACAGGCTCCCACTTTCTGCACTGCACTGCTGTCTCTGATACAGAGGCGGCAGCACGGGGTGGCAAGGGGCTTCCTGGGAGAGGGCTGGGCGCCCACTGACTGCCAGCCCTGCCCCCCCCCCCCCCCGGGACTATTGAATAATTGTGTAACTGCTAAAATTTTGTTTGGTTACATGATTAGTGAATTAAACGCTATCTAACATCCTGAAGACCAAGGCCCTAATTGCTAATGGCTAGTTTTGCAACCCTCACTCGACAGGAGTTGCGCTTGATGTTTTAAGGAAGGTCCCAGTCTCAAAGCACATAGTGGTGAAGAGCGGAATACAGTACATGAAAGCATTTCCAACAGCCAACCCATTTTGACCACTGAAAAGCACCCGTAAGCTCCACTTTGTTCACTTCTGAGACACACAACTTGATGACCAACTTTTGCTAAGCGCTTGTGCAGTTAGGTGCCTACAATAGTTTTTGCTCCAGTTTGTATCTTCTGGAGTTTAAGAGGAGATCAAAATTGGGAAATGGCACTTCAAGTAAGTTAGAGCAGCTGAAATAAATGGAGTTCTAGTGAGGAAGTTTTAAATTAAATGTTGTTTTATGCAGTACCAAAGAAACCAGCCAGTGCAATATAAGTATTTTATTCACAAGGGTTGGGATTTTGGGGAGGTTTAGGTTGAACATTAGGAACAACTTCCTAACTGTGAGGGTGGTTAAGCACAGGACTAAATTGCCTAGGGAGGCTGTGGAATCGCCATTGTTGGACCTTTTTAAGAGCAGGTTAGATAAACATCTGTCAGGGATGATCTAGATCGGGGTGGGCAATAATTTTTGCGGGGGGGGCACATCACAAATTTTGGTACATGGTTGTGGGCTGGCTCACAGCAGAAGGGGTGAAGTTGGGGGCTGTTGAGAGAGAGACAAAGAGAGCATATGAGTATGAAAGAGACACTTTGTGTGTGACACTGACAGATTGAGTGTGTGCGGCCGTGTGTATGTGACAGGGACTCGTGTGTGGGGAAGAGACTGGGGGTGTGCGACAGGGATATGGAGAGTGTGTGAGCTGGCGGCTGCTGGGATTGTTTCTGAGAGAAGCCATGCTCTGTCTCTTTAAGGGAAATCTGTCATGCTCTGTTGTCTCCTCCCTCCTCTGTGTCACTTACCAGCCACACCTCAGACTGGAGCAGCTCTGCTGCTCCCTCTCCCCAAGCCCTGCTCTGCAGAGTTGGGTACAGGGGCAGGGAGCACAGCCTGACAAGTTCTCCTCCCATCTTACACCCCCACACACACATCCTTCCCCCCACTCTGCACAGCTAGCAGGAGACTCCTGGGAGCCGCTCAGCTGCCAGATGGAGCAAGGTGGGGGGAGGGGCAGCTGAACACACACTGCCGGCTGTACGTGCACGCTCTGCTAATCAGCTGGATGGGTCAGAAAGAAATGTTTGCCGGGCTGGATCCGGCCCCCAGGCCTGGTTTTACCTACCCCAGATCTAGATTAGGGATGTTAAATTTAGATTAATTGGCTAATCGAATAGTCGATGCAATTTGCTGTTGCTACACTTCAAATGTGAAAATGCTGCAGGGAGCACAAGGCCAGCGGGGGACTCAACCAGTCCCCCGCTGGCCCCGTGCTCCTCGCAGCATTTCAAAATGGCAGCACCACATGGAGCCCAGGGTCAGCAGGGGACTCTTGAATCCCCACAGCTGACTCCAGGCTCCATGCGGCGCTGCCGCTTTGAAACAATGCGGGGAGCCCAGCGTCAGGCTCTCCGCAGCAGCACCACATGGAGCCTGCGTTCAGCAGGGAGTCCCAGCTGGGGACTCCCCAGCTGGCACCAGGCTGCACACGGCATTTCAAAGCCCAACCCACATGGCACTGCTGCTTTGAAGCACCCCTTCCTCTCCTTCCCCCTTGCTGCCTCTTTCTGATAGAGGCAGCAAGGGTGGGGGGAAGCAACTAGTTGACTAGTGTGTCGACTATCCGATAAGCATTTGCTTATCGGATAGTCGACTAGTCATTCACACCCTTGATCTAGACAGTGCTTTGTCCTGCCATGAGGGCAGGGGGCTGGACTCGAGACCTTTCCAGTTCTAGTGTTCTTTGATCCTATAATTTTTTATGAAGATTAAGGGACTCAGGCACCCAGGTCCCCTTGGCTACGTCTAGACTGGCATGATTTTGCGCAAATACTTTTAACGGAAAAGTTTTTCCATTAAAAGTATTTGCGCAAAAGTGCGTCTAGAGTGGCACGGATGCTTTTGCGCAAAAGCACTTTTTGCGGAAAAGCGTCCGTGCCAATCTAGATGCGCTTTTGCGCAAGAAAGCCCTGATCGCCATTTTAGCCATCGGGGCTTTTTTGCGCAAAACAAATCCAAGCTGTCTCCACTGGTCCTTTTGCACAAAAGGACTTTTGCCCGAACGGGAGCGTCAAAGTATTTGCACAAGAAGCACTGATTTCTTACATTAGAACGTCAGCGTTCTTGCGCAAATTCAAGCGGCCAGTGTAGACAGCTGGCAAGTTTTTGCAAAAGCGGCCACTTTTGTGCATAATCTTGTCAGTCTAGACACAGCCCCTTGAGTATCAACACATTGGGATTCTAAGTGAAGCCTGAGTATCTGACTTACCCTAACTGCCCACTTCAAGGGCTTACAGAAGCTAGGGTGACTCATACCCCACAGACCTGGACCTTAATTTACTTTACAGAGGATCTGACAGTCAAGATATAACAGATGAGATGCAAAAGGTAAAACATTTGCAGGAACCTGCTGCCAAAATGTTCACAATGGGCTAATCTGTAAGTATCTGGCCAGCCGCTGTATAGAAGATTAATTCCTACCCTTCAACATTTGGGCGGAGGCAGGAGCTGCAGCAGAGAGGCGCGGGCTGGGTGACTCTTGTTTCATTGGATGAAAGCTACCCGGGTGCCCGTAATGGGAAGATGAGCATCAGCAAGAGAAACAGGCCAGCCACACCCAAACACTGCATACAAGTCAGCTGTCTGCACGCACTAGCTGGGATAGCACATTGCCATTACTTACTTTACCCCAGGTTAAAAACAAAACCAGCTGCCCCACTTACCCACAGTCCATCAGCACACAAATGTTTGGGCCAGCGGATCAACAGTTTGCAGCACTGCTGCTTGTCCCTCACTTTCCTTCCTGACATGCCCTTTCAGAGACAGGATAGCTGCGTCTAGACTGGCATGATTTTCCGCAAATGCTTTTAACGGAAAAGTTTTCCGTTAAAAGCATTTGCGGAAAAGAGCGTCTAGATTGGCACGGACACTTTTCCGCAAAAAGCACTTTTTGCGGAAAAGCGTCCATGCCAATCTAGACGCGCTTTTGCGCAAGAAAGCCCCAATCGCCATTTTAGCCATCGGGGCTTTTTTGCGCAAAACAATTCGGGGTTGTCTACACTGGCCCTCTTGCGCAAAAGCATTTGCGCAAGAGGGCTTTTGCCTGAACGGGAGCAGCATAGTATTTCCGCAAGAACACTGACAATCTTACATGAGATCGTCAGTGTTCTTGCGGAAATTCAAGCGGCCAGTGTAGACAGCTGGCGAGTTTTTGCGGAAAAGCGGCTGATTTTCCGGAAAAACTGGCCAGTCTAGACACAGTCGATGTGTAATATCTCTTCTGTAGCTAATCTGAGGCTGCCCTGCACGTCCATCGCTGTTCAGAATTCATCAACCAGTACAGAGAACAGAAAATTGCCTCCAATGAATGCATAATGCCAAAGAATAAGATATTTATTTTGCTTGTATTTGATTCTAGATACATTACCCATTAGGTGTGTTTCATCTCAGATACAGCGTTCCCTGTAAGCTGATCACTTGGGCCAGCCAGTTGATTAGCAGAGCGCCCACAGCCAGCAACATGTGTTTCTATTGGTGGTGCACATCACCTCGGCAGACATGACAAAATTTATTCTGCCATGGATGGAAAACATTAGAGGAAACATTGCTCAGATGCCGCTGTAATCAGCCCTCTCTCAAAAATTTCCTATTCGGATTGGAACTTGCCACATTTCATCTCATCTGTTTCTAAGTGGTTCACCATGCTGGAAAGTGTATAAGATCAGTTCCGCTAGTGATAGATTAAGGCAATTGGCAGGAAAGAAACTCAATTTGTTTTATTTTAAAAATTGGCAGCAAAATTAAATATAAAATTAAAACAGATAATATTTAAAAACAAGACATGGCAGAATAGTTACATTGTACCTCAACATGAATTCCTGGCACACTCAAAATTCCCGCTGATTTCAGTGAGTTTTGGATACATAATGAATGCATGCAGAATCCATGGTATGTTTGAGAATATATATTTTGAAGTACATTGCAAATTTAAAAAAAAGAGAGTCTGTTTTGTTATAATGTTGCCTGCAACTACTGAGTAACTTGATACTGCTCCAGCTATATTGTAGGTGTCTCTAAAGTGGCAACATATAAAAGATACTGAGTTGTACAAAACAGTATTAAACAACACTATAGCGCCTCAGATAAAGTTTGTTTCTATTCTTTAAAACCTGGTCAAAAAGGAAAATAATGCAAACATAGAAGTTACACATTTGAACTCCTGCACCAGGATATGCAAACTTTAAGGTTCCCATGGCAACAACAAACCATCCACAACATATACCTTCATAGTGTTTTCAATGGCTAAATGTAGAACTCAGTGTAAAATAGGTAGAAAGCTTCTATTTGTTAAGATTAGTATTCCCCAAATAGTGGTGCATTCAGATTTGCAGCTTTTCTGTTGGATTCCCAACAAGGCTTTCACACTTGATAATTTCCTTCTTCTCATACCCAGAAAAATGAAGAGGAGGAAATTAAAAATGGAAACAAGAGTGCTGTAGGCGATGGTTTGTATCAGAGAGGGAATAGACAACAAGATATACATTAAAGGAGACCTGCAAAAGAAATGAAAAATGGGTTGGAGCCCTCCTATAAACTAGTAAGGGGGGACAGCCTCTTTTTCCTCCTTTGCACATTCCGTTTAATGGACCTCTTAGATAATGATCCAAAATAGCTGAAAACATAACAGGTGTTTTCTCAGCTAGCGAAGGACATGCAAAGCTTTAAAAGCACTTTTTTTTTCTTTAAGCCAGGCAGCCTGTTTTCACTCTAGCACAATTTATCTTTACGCTGACTGTTAAGCATCAATGAACAACTTCCTACTTACTGTGGTAGCCCTTGCTACTCCAAGGTAGCAGGCTAGGGCAAAGCACAGAACCTTCCAGTGACCCATGATGCGTGTTGGACAAGCCTGTCCTAGCACATCTGCCTATATATAGAGTGCAGGGGGACCGATGCTGACACAAGCCCACGCAGTTCTGCACAACACCCACCTTGTTGTCACGTGTGCCAGCAGACCACATACACCCGGTTGCAGCCAAATCTTTTGTTTGTTGAAAATGTAGATAACTGGCACTGGCACTAGCATCTGAGAGAGCTCCAGCTGTTGCTGTTAGGGGCTGGAATCCACCTTATCAGGAGTTTCGTACTTATAACAGTTCTATGGGGGCAGGAGGAAGACTCTTTAAGAAGTTGTAAGAATGTAAGTTAGAAGTAAGAGGAATGTAAGTTACATTTACTGTTAGGCTAAACAGTGGTGGGCATCCTGCGGTCCACCGGCCCCATGGAGCCCATCAGTTTCCTATATCTGGCCCACTGAGCAATGTGCCCTCCAATCTTTTCCATCCATATGTGGAATAATTTTTGTATGTGCACTAGGGATGTTAAAAGATGTTTAATAAGGTAACCGTGTAACTGCTAAAAATCTTGCAGGTTATGTGCACTGGAGGCTCCTCAGTACAAAGCTTAAATAAACTTCATACCACAGAACCCGCAACGAAACCACCTCCCCAGGAGCCAGGTGGGCAGCAGCTGTTGGTTCTGCTCCTGGGGGAACAGGCTTTGCTGCTGCAGTGAAGCTACCTCCCTGGAAACGGGGCCATTTAACCGATAGCATTAACCAGCGAGCATCAGCTACTAGGTTAAACTCTAACATCTCTTATTTGCACTGAGGCCTGTGTGAACAGGCACCACCAGTAGAAACACAAACCTAGCTGGGGGTGATCTGCTAATCAGCTGGGCAGCATCTGACTCTCTCCTAAGCGGCTGCACAAATGCCCAGCTTACAGGGAACGCTACCCAGGAGACATGTTGTTTACTGTTGCCCACACCCAGGGTTACCAGATTCCTCTGGTTTCCATCTGAGTCGGTTTTTTCCTACCATTTCACTAGTGACACACACGTAAAGCCAGGGCACATTTATTGAGGTGCTTGCTGATTGCAGTTTCAGTCAGCACACTCCAAAACTGAAGGTACACAAGCACAACTAGAAAAATTACCCTATCCCGGGAGGCCATCTTGCAGCCCACTTAGATGGAGGAGGGCCACTCATGCAGCCCACTCACTAGCCCATCGCTGTGCTAAACCATGTGTTAGTTAACATACCATAGGCCAGGGAACTACCTTGCACTGCATGGAGATTGGAGAATGGAAGATACAACAGGTCCCAAGAGATCTTTAATTTTTAGGATGGAATGTCAGAAATCCAGGAAGCAATAGCATGTTCGAAAGGTAACATACCCAGTAACTGTGAGGTATGGAATGCCTTCCTGAAATGCGCTCTCATCTTTACCCAGCCAGCTGAGAATGTGAACCCAATCAGTGTGTTTTACAGGGACGAACAAGCACAGACATCTAGTTTTTCTCCTTACTTCAAGTGAATTACCAGCCTGCCCTGGATCGTGTTCTCAATGTATATGTGACAACCAAGTAAAGCTCTGGTTAGGCAAGCTCTTTCAATCTAACTCTTAGTTGCAATTCTCAAATCAGAATCACTTATTGAATGAACGTCCAGTTTACTAAAATGTTTCTGTCAATTCAGATCATTTTGGGGATATTGGCTGTACTATGTATATCTACACAGAAACCCATGCAAGAATGTGTTATAGGAAAAAGGAAGAGTTTTATTAGGAAAAATAGACCAGAGGTTATGTTTCACAGGAAGCTGGGCTTTCCCTGAGAGAAATTACTGTTTGCTTCTCATGTATACAAAAGTATTACTGATACCTGCACAGGTCCCATTGGATAAGACTCCACAATTGATTTCGACCAGCCAGAATGACACTCTGTAACGCCTCTCGATTACATCAGCAATGACCTTATTCATGCAGTTCTTGATACAGAAAATTTTGTTTGAAGCTTTTCCCACTGACCCAGATGCCAGGTATAGAGCTGTGTGACCTTCACACATTCCCTACAATGATAAACCCTGTGGCCCCTGGCGGCCAGTGGAACACCTCAGATCCAGGCTGGATTCTGCACTCGTCGATGTTTCTGATCTATCAGAGTTAGCAAGGATGAAGAGGCTCGCTCCCAGCTCCAGGTACGAGCAGACAGAGCACTAACGTACCTTCCCAGTGGCTGTCCTACATACTTCCTCAAAGGGAAGTACAAAACCCACTGATGTGGGATCAGATGTTGCAGTTTGTAAGTGCAGGGAGGGAAGGGAAATTAAAACAATCTAATGGCCAAGAGAAAAAAAAAAGCAAGTGAAATCCCAACTAGCTCTGCTCTGACCAGAAACACTGCCCCAGTAAATGCTGGCCATGCATGTTGCCTGGGTGGGGTAATGGGCCAGCATCCCCACAGTGACATCTTGACAAGTGCCTGTCACCCAGCGCTGCGGAAACATGGTCTTTAGTGCCTACAGAGCACTTAACACAACTGCTAGCCCCACATCCGGCGCCATGTGTCTAGTTGGCATCTTCCCAAGAGCCTGGTTATGATTCCATACCAGGGAACAAAAGTCCCAGGCAGCCTCATGCTGGCCACTCAATGTGTCACACATAGTCCAAGATTTCTGTTTCCATTTCATTCTCGCTCCCATCAGAAGGCTTGAAGTCCTCCTCTTCCTCCTCTTCCTCCTCCTCTCCAGAGTCGTACGTCAGCTGTTCCTTGCCATCTTCAGTGTTCGACGTACGTGAAAATAGAGCTTAGTGAGAAAGAGGAAAAAAGAAACAAAGTCAACACTACTGCCCTCCTCGCTAAAACCACCGAGGTGTTTGCAGAGAAGATTCACAGAGCCAGCCAGAAGATGGAAAAAGTGTAGATCTTAGTTAATATAGTCAGGCACCTTAATTAAACCAAATCAAAAATCAAACAAATTCTACCAGCCAGTGCCAGAAATTCTAACAGGAGGTTTTGCATTTTAAAGCGATTCTGCATCTCATTCTCACCAAAACTAACCTAATTCCTTAGGCTATTGACTTGGCCCAGGACCATGACAAGAGACTTTTCTTTCCTCTCCTTGCTCTATTAGGGTACGTCTAGACTACATGCCTCTGACAACAGAGGCATGTAGATTAGGCTACCTGGCATAGGAAAATGAAGCTGCAATTTAAATAATCGCCACTTCATTTAAATTTAAATAGCTGCCGCGCTGAGCCGATCAGCTGTTTGTCGGCTCAGCGTGCTAGTCTGGACGCTCCGCGGTCGACATCAAAGGCATTTGTTGACCTCCCAGGTAAACCTCATCCCAGGAGGCATACCTGGGAGGTCGACAAATGCCTTTGATGTCGACCGCGGAGCGTCCAGACTACCGCGCTGAGCCGACAAACAGCTGATCGACTCAGCGCGGCAGCCACTTAAATTTAAATGAAGTGGCGATTATTTAAATTGCAGCTTCATTTTCCTATGCCGGGTAGCCTAATCTACATGCCTCTGTCGCCAGAGGCATGTAGTCTAGACATACCCGTACAGTATGTTATTAAATTCATCACATTAATGAAGAGATCCAGATGCCATCAATTTGAACAAGTATAAAAACACGAGCAAGAGTATCCAGAACAAAGACATTTAAAACCTAGAAGTGATGACATTGTGAAGGCAAACCTGGGAGTTCTTACCCACAACTATTTCATGCCCACATGCCTCCATTCACTTTGCTGGGGTAAAATGGCAAAATCTAGTTCCATTTTCCCAGTCCTACAGAGTGTTACATCTTTTTCCAATGGCTTAACAAGAGCTGCTTTAAGAGCAGGTGTTCTGCAAGTATCCACGTTGATGACATCAAATTGCATATCACGATAATGGAAAGGGATCTGGGAGTCATAATGGATCAAGAGCTAAATATGAGTCAACAGCGTGACACTGTTGTTAAAAAAAAAGCAAACATCTTTCTGGGCTGTATTAGCAGGAGTGCTGTAAGCAAGACACAAGAAGTCATTCTTCTGCTCTACTCACTGATTAGGCCTCTGCTCATGGGTGGTGGTGAAGGCCCAGCTGGGAAAGGGGAGCCATAGCCCTGCCCCTTCTGCCTGAAGCCACATCCCCTCCCCAAGACCATGCCCCTTTAACAACCTCCCTATCTGCCAAGCCCCGCCCAACCCCGGACAAGAGCCAGTGCTGCTGTTTATGCACCCAGTCTTCCCTGGCTGCTGGGGACCCAGGCTTCCGCAATGTGGCCCCAGCCCCTCCTGGGCAGCTGGGCAATGTAGGCAGTTTTGGGAAGGCAATGCCTTCCCATGCCTATGTTACTTGCCATCCATGACTCAGCTGGAGTATTGAGTCCAGTTCTGGGCACCACATTTCAGGAAAAATGTGGAGAAATTGGAGAAAGTCCAGAAAAGATCAACAAAAAGTATTAAAGGTCTAGAAAAAAATGGCCTATGACGGAAGACTGAAAAAACTGGGTTTGTTTAAGTCTGAAAAAGAGAAGACTGAGAGGGGACATAACAATGTTCTAGTATCCAAGAGGTTATTACAAGGAGGAGGACGAAACATTGTTTTTCTTAACCTCTGAACATAGGAGAAGACTCAATGGGCTTAAATTGCAACAAAGGCTGATTAGGTTGGACATAAGCAAAAACTTTCTGTCAGGGCTGTTAATTGCCAAGGGAAGTTGTAGAATCTCCATCATTAGAGATTTTAAAAAGCAGGTTAGACACATACCTGCCAGGGATGATCTAGATTAGGGGTCTCAAACTCCCAGCTCCCAGACCAGACCCGGCCGGAGCAACTGCACAATCCAGCCCGGGACTTCTTGTGAGCTTGGGAGGGGGGAGAGACTTGTCTATTACCGACCGCTTAGCCCTGCCCCTTTCTGCTCTTAACCCCCACTGGCACCCCATTCTCTGAGCACATGGCTTTGGGGATTACCAGGAGGGTATGGGGATGCACAACTACTGCCACTGTGCAGCGCCAACCCCCCCACAAAGCTGCATGCTCAGGAAACAGAGTGCTGTAGGGATTGTGTGTGAGAGGCTAGGATGATGGCAGGAGGGGACAGAGCTTGGGGGATGAGTAACGGAACCTGCCCCCCTCCCCCCAGGCCCACTGGGAGTACCAGACTGGACTTCACAATTGCTCCAGCTGGGACTGGCCTGCAGGCTGGGAGTTTGAGACCCCTGGTCTAGATGGTGCCCATTCCTGCCATGAGTGCAGGGGATGGGACTAGATGACCTCTCGAGGTCCCTTCCAGTCTATGATTCTATTATAACATTGCATCTGAAGAACCATGGGGCCTAGCAGCACCTACATCTAACCAGCCAGACCAAGTCACCTAGCACAAGAGAAGAGGCCCCCAAAAACATGGCCCATTGGGTCTAGAAATGTTTTTTTCTAACATACCCTCCGCTGCTCAAACTCCACAGCCATACTTACCAGGTCGCGTGGACCTGATGATCTGCTTAATCATCAGAGACATGGTATCCCTCAGATCATCACTGGTCTTTTGAAGACACCACCCATCCCGTTCTGTGCATTCTGTCTCCGTGCCATCATTCCGATGGATGATTTTCTGTAAGCTAAATAGTGGGTAAGAAAAGAATCAGCCTCCTGCAATCAGATCTGAATCTTTCTTATGCCATCAAACATCATGTAGTACAAGAACAATTAATTGTGCTCCTTGCCTCAGTGGCCACATTGTTGTTTCTATAACTCAACTTCTTACAACGCTGCATTGGTGGCTTATTACTTCACCCCCAACCTGGAGGGTAAGAGGACTACTCTTCATCTGATCCCTGCCCTACGACCTGTCCAGCGTAGGTGGCCCTAGCAGGAGTTTTCAGTCACTGGAAGGCCTGCAACCAGAAAAACCATTCAGGGTTGCAACAGATAGTTTGTAGTACTTCCCTTCAAGGATCTCGTTGGCATGTTACAAGCACAAGACCTCATTCATACAGCTTGTTGCGACTCTTCCAAGAGAAAAGGCAGTTTCTATAAAACTGACATTTTTCAGTGGAAAAATTAAATTTTGCTCAAGTTTTTCATCGTGAAAACAAAATCAAATATTTCGTTTCAGGTTGGTTCAGTCCAAATTGGGATATTTCATTTTGTTCAAATGACCCAAAACATTTCGTTTCCAACTTTGTTTTGATTGTTTTAAGGATTTGGACATTAAAAAAACCCAACATTTTTCAGAGTATTTTGTTCTGTGAAAAATTTAAATTGTTCAACGTTTTGTCCTAGAGCGAGATGAAAACACAAGCTACGTACTGGAATTGCCCACATGGCAAAAATACCAAATTTCACTCCGCTCTACTTGCCAGCTGCTTGTAAGGTAAGAGAGTTAATCCCAATGCTCAGAAAGAAAGACTGAGGCAAAAATGGATTAAGTCACAACCTGAAGATAGGGAGGTGGGGTAGGTTCTGGAGTGGCCTAGGGATGCTGGGGTTGTGGGTTCAAGCCCCACCCACCTGGGGCTTGAAGTGTCCCCACAGCCAGCACTAGATGCCCCATTAGGAAGGCAGGATAAGGGATGCCCTGAAAGTAGGCAGGTGGGGTGGGTACTGGAGTGGCCTAGGGGATAGGGCATTGGCCTGGAGACCTGGGGTCGAGCCATGCCCACCCCAGGAGTGTCCCCACAGCCAGCACCAGTTTCCTCAGGGATGGAGCTGGCTCCCCCAGTGGGAAGGCAGGATAAGGGATGCCCTGAAGGTATGAATTTGTTGCAGAACCAGTAAGAGTCCCAAGCCTGTGCTTCAGTCATTAGACCTGACTTTTTCTCTCCAGTAGGTTTCTCTGGATGTGCTTTGTTCTACATGCCTATAGTACCTCAGCTATCTCCAGCCTATCTCTCTGTAACACTATAAGCAGCTTATGAATGCAGATGAGAATGATAAGACTGTAAATTAGGGCTGTCAATTGTCATGCGTTAATGCCTGCAATTTTTTAACGCGTTAATCGCAGGTGTTAATGCTGCGTTGCCCCTCTGAAGTGCCGCTGCAGACACATCTGCCCCTTTGAAACACGCAGAGGCGGTATTTCAAAGAAGCAGCTGCCTCACAGCTGAGCCAGGGATCATCTGCCACTGCCCCTTTAAAACGCACCACCTCCATGCGTGTTTCAAAGGGGCAGCCCTGGAGCCCAGGGTCAGCTGAGGACTCCCTAGCTGATCCTGGGCTTCATGCGGCAGTGGAACCCGGGGTCAGCTGGGCACTCTAGCTGATCCCAGGCTGTATGCAGCACGGCCCTGTTGAAATACTGCAGCATCCCCATTTCAAAGGGGAGGTGCATGCGATTAATCACAATTAAATTTTTCAATTGTGCAATTAATCACAATTAAATTTTTTAATCACTTGACAGCCCTACTGTAAATTAAATGCTTTTCTAAATGTAATGGCTACTTATTGGTTACATTAAGTGTCTGTAGTGTGTATTTGTAAACCTATATGGGTGTAGGTGTACATGAAAATCCAAACTAAAGTAGCAGTACATTTCCCTAGAATTATGTAAATTTGTTTTTCCTTCTGCAGGTTAAATATTTCATCAATGGGAGTAACTTACTCCTGTTGAAGTCAATAATTTTCCCATTGATTTCAGTGAACTGGGATCAGGGACAAAACACCTAAGAAAGTATATTTTAGTAGCTCATACTACCAAATAAAATCTGTCCATTGAGAAACAGGAAATTGTCTAAATATCAGGGTCGAGGAGAAAGACAAAGGGTTGGGCTCAAATGTTGGAGTTTCCAATCAACCATCTGCAAAATCATCCTTGGTCAAAAGATTCAGCAAATCAGGTGCAGTACCTGTCCACGTTCAAGTCACAGAGCTGATAGAACATCTGTCGATACGGAGGCAGATCTCCTTCATGGAAGATATAGATAGAGTCCTAGGAAGAGGGAAAGAAAGAGATTCAATGGGCATTTCAATTCATTTCCACACCCAAGACATGGGCAAGTGTCACATGACCACAGATTAGAGCACCTTCCTTAAGAACTTTTTCAGGAGCCAGAATTTCCTCTGCATGAGTTCAGTTCCAAGACAGGAAGAGGAGTGAGAGAGAGCATGTGAGCCTGGTGCAGGAGAGTAGGGATGTAAATATTGATCAATACAATAAACCAGCTAACCTATTAAAATTATATTGTTTTACCTGTTAACCACTGTGGGGGCAGTGCAGCCAGGGGAGTCTTACTGGGGCTGTGGGCTGGGATCCAGGCTGTGGCTGCCTCGGTGGGGATGCTGGGTCTGGGGCTGCTGGGGTCTGGAGCCACTGCGATGCGGCCAGGGCTGCGTCCTGCCTGCCCCTACTGGGGCCGCTGCAGTATGGCCACGGCTGGGATCCCATCTGCCGCCCTGACCTGGTTACCGCCAGCTGGCTCTATGTGGCTGGCAGTCCAATTAACCAGTTACCAAGTAAGCATTCTGGTCAATCTGGGTAGCTGGGTAACCAGTTAAACCTTTTACATCCTACAGGAGTGCACAAAGTCAGAGTCTGGATGTAACAGAATTGCAATGCAATCTCCTGGCCACAGCAACCAGAAATAAACACGACCACCCGTAGTTTATTTCGAAGCAGCGTGTGTGGAAGGGAGGGCAACTGCCCTTACAGGAAAATGGAGCATGGTGAAAATATAGACTTATCTATGTTTCCTTATTTCCTTTGCCTTACTGGAGTCTACAGATCAATCTGAAAATACATCATAATGGCCTTACGGCTTTGCATTCCACAATCTGCTCCCTGAAATGCAATGTAAATCACACTCAAGGCAAGGGCTGCATGCATGATCTTCCAGACTTAGAAAAGAAATTCAAAATATCAGCAAACTTCAATGATATGGATGATTACTCGCTTTCCAGGTAACCCCAGTCTACCATAAGGATAGCTAGACATGGCAGGAGAGGCAATCTCTTTTACTGGACCAACTTCTCTTGGGGAGAAAGACAAGCTTTCAGGCTTACACAGTGCTTTTCTTAGCTAGTCACTTGCTGCTCCAAATAAAATCTGTATCTATATCAATAGCCACAGTCCATCTAGATCAACGTTGCCTCCAAAAGAGTGACAAAAGACAACAGTTACCCTACCTATGATACCATTGCACGTTCTTGGGAGCACAGAGTAATACCTACTTTAAGTTTGTATTTGCTGGAGGCAGGTTTTTTTGCACTGGATGTACTGGATGTGTCCAGCCCTTGTTTTAGGTCCTGCACACTGACTGTGTGACTTACTGAAAGACATAAAGGAAGAAGATTCCTGAACTGAAGGCTACTTTGCACTTCACGACACAGTACAGGATTTTAGCTGCTTCTCTGATTCAATTCAACTTTGTTGGCACCAGAAAAATAGCCAGCATAGCAAATGTTAGTGTAAAGGTTCATTCTTCATTCCTTCTACCTTGTTTTGGGCAGCTGTACTGGCAGGTAGGCCATTTCTGGGAAGTGTTTCTGATATGGCCTCATTCAACTAGACTCCTTTCTAACTTCTGATCTACCAACTACACACCATCAGTCAGACATCACTTAAGACATGCTCAATGGGCAACATGTCCACAGGTTTTAATAGGACACACACATTGTGATTGGAGACAGCTAGAGGAAACGCCAATAATCAACTGAATTAAGTTGCATTATAAACTATTCACCCACTAACAGCAATGAAAGGATGAAATGAAAGAGGCCAGGTTAAGTTGTACAGCTTTCTCAACCCTTCACCCGTTCTACATACCTGCTTTTTTGATAGTGATGGGCAGACTGTAATTGTACGTGCTGCGTTTTGCTTTCACAGGCATGTCAGTAGAGGCATAACCTGGAGGCCAAGAAAGAAAACAGACTTTGAACAGAGACCAGCATCCCGTAGAATATTACAACTTTTACAACAGGGGGTGTTGGACTGAGGCTTAAAAGAAGGGCCAAACACTGTGTTGATTTTGGTGGAACGGGGAAGAGAAAGATCAAGGAAATAAAGTTGTTTAACATGACAAGGTGGGAAGATGTGCCCTGTCACGGTCTTACTACATAGACATTTGACATCAATTTCACCCTTTGCACAATGCAGGGGGATTTAGTAGTTTGTGAAGAGCTCTCAGATCCCTGACGGATAGGTGTTATCATTATTGTATTGAAACACACATACTAAGAGAGACTTACATTTACATCCCACTTCTAAAACTATGGCACGGAACGTATGAAACTAAAGTTCCAAAATGCAATATAATGAAGTGTTCTGTACAAAACCAACGTGGAGTCCTGTGGTACTTCAGAGACTAAAGATTTATTAGAGCATAAGCTGTTGTGGATAAAACTCACTTCATCAGATGAACTGGAGTGGAAGTTACAGAAGCAGGGGAAGAAGTTTTTTGTGTTAATGAAACTAATCAGGTCAGGGTGGAAGTGGGTCATTCAGAGCTTTTGGTGTGGAGCACCACATTAAACTTAAATAAGCCAAGCAAATTAGTAAAAATACCCCCTCCCCAATACATTACAATGGCATAAACCAAAAACTCGTGCAATAGCATTAGCTAAAAAAATCTTAAATGTGTTGTCTGTAGCCTCTGATTGGGCATTGAGGGATTTTTTTTCAGGGGGAATGAGGATAGATAACAGCCAGACACATTCTTGAATTCACAACACACATTCCTCCATTCTGCGGGGGGGGGGGGGGGAGGCGCGAAGAGGAGAAGGAAGAGGAGAAGGGTTACTTCAAAGTGGCAGCGCCGCCCAACCGGGGATCAGATGTGTGACGCTACCGCTTTGAAACCCCAAGGCGGGGCTTAAAAGGGGCAGCCAACACACAGCTGATCTGCAGCTCAGCTGTGCAGCACTGCCCCTTTGAAACACCGAAGCAGCGTTCAAAGGGGCAGCACGGTGGAGCCTGGGGTCAGCTGGGGACTCCCCAGCTGACCCTGGGTTCCGCACGGCATTTCCCCAGAACCTGAGGTCACCTGGGGATTCCTCGGCATTTCAAAGGGGCAGTGCCATGGAGCCCGAAGCCAACTGAGGACCCTCCAGCTGATCCTGGGTTCCGCGCAGCATTTCATTCCTCAAAGGAGCAATGTGGAAGTGCCTATCGACTAGTTGAGTAATAGATGGAAATTCCATCAACTACTCGACTAGTCACTTAACCGCAAATTAACATCCTTAATCTGAAATGCATCTCTCTCCTGGAACTGTAGCAGGTTCTGTAGTGGGAGGGAAAATAGCAGGACACCCCACTGACATGCATTTGTGTTTTGAACCTAAGGAGGAAGGAAGCTGAAGAGCTTTTTGTTAGGCCTGGAATATTCCCAATGGCCAGATAAAAGTCCCTTCTGTTCCTCCAACATAGGTTATTGGATGTCCCCACGGATTCTTGGGAAGAAAGTTCAGAAACAAGGTCTGGTACAATCTCCTGTCCCTCCCCTTCCTTCAAACAAAAAGCTTGAGGAAAGATGCTCTTGGGGTTTAAAAATAAATGGAAGGGTATTACAGAAGAGCTGCAGAGGCAGACTGACTGGGAGGCAAAGAGAGTCTGTCTTGCTTGGGCCATTTTACCGTATTTAATTCCACAGCGAATTCTGAAGTCCAGGACTTGATAAATCTTTGCTTCGGGATGTTTCCTAGGGTCATACCCAAACCGAACCCACAGACTTCGCCAAGGACCAGTGAGCTACACAGAGGATGAGTGGTTACCGGAGACAGAACAGAAATTCAAAGTATTAATGAGTACTACAATGTTTCCCCAAACTATTTATTTTATAGATTCTCCCTCCTTCTTCCTCCCCTTTCAACACACACATTTAACACCTAACCTTGGGCAAAGAAAGGCGACATGCTGCAAATATCTGTCATTTCAGAAAAGCAGCCCTAAGCTCACAGCAGATTTTTTGTGGAGGGCTCCTGCAAGCATTACTAGATGGATGGTCGATTGGACCATTTGTTACAATAACTGCAAGGCAGACCAGCACCAACAGAAGCACAAAGCCACTGTATCACTCACTGCTTTAACTGGCAACCATGTGTGGGTTCCATTTGGAAGCAAGGTTTTCATCTTCCCTCCCCCCCAAAAAAAGTTCAGAAACTCTACTTCAGGATATTTAACGCAAAGCTTTGGGTACAGACAATAGAATCTGAACTGCAGCTGACTAGGATTTATCCACAGACATCCAGCTGGCCCTCCCATCCCTTTGCCTCCAAGCCTGCCTAGGATAAGAATAAGCTGCAAAGCAGATCTATAAAGAAACTCACCATATAATAGGCCAAGTACGGTAGCAGAAGTTTAAGCTTGTCCGGATGGATACTGATATTGGCCTTCACAGCATTCCGAGACCAGATGGGGCGAATCTCAAACAGCTAAAGAAATACACAAAGTGGAGAAACTTTAAAAACAACAAAAAGTCTTGCAGCAGCTTAGAATAAGGGTTAGTAATGCCACTTTCAATTTCCTAATGGGAACCCGCTTTTTATTATAGCCTCCGGCCCAGACTAAAGGCTGTCAGCAACATTTGTACAGTGCAGCAGGGTAGCAATTGAGAGAAAAGTACAAATAAGCCTTATTTAAGGGACGTTGGCACAGCGAGGGAGCAAGCTCGCCTTTCATATCTGAAGAGAAAGGCTCAAATTCTGACTTGGGTAGTAAATGAAATGAACGGTGGCCTCACCTTAGTCCTTAGGCCAGGGGTATAGAAATTATATGGAAGGCTGGGGGAGGCAGTGCCTCTCCAAACAGCCAGGTGTGGCCAGAGCCCTGCCTCCTATCCAACCCTCCCACTTCCGTGGGACCCTCCGCATCCTATCAACCCTCCCCCCTGCTCCTCAGCCTCTAACTACTCCCCCCTCCTATCCAACCCACCCTGCTTCCTATCTTCTGACCACCCCACAGACCCTTCAGCCCCTATCCAACTCCCTGACCACCTCCCAGGACCTTATGCCTCCTATCCAACCCCAACCCCAGCTCCATGCCCTCTGACCATCCTCCCTGGAACCTTCAACCTCCAATCTAATCTCCCCACTTCTCACCCATTGACCATCACCTCAGGACCCGTTCCCGCCTCCTGACTGGATTAGCAGGAGCATCGGGGCCGGTGCCGTGATGACTGTGCCACCAAGGCACTGGTGGAGAGGAGGCTGCTGAGGAGGGAGGGGCTGGAGCTCAAGATCCCTACATGCCACGTAGCCGAGGCATTGGGCTGGCTCCCTCCTGGCAAGGCTGCCCTGTCCCCACTCCCCTGATTGACCTGTGGGCCACAGTTTGCCCCCCTCTGCCTCCTGTGAATTGTCTCATCAAGAAAAACCAAACCAGAAAATTCAGTACAATAGATGAGCTCTGCTAGAGAATAGCTGTCAAGTTCAGACAAACTGAAAGATATTTTTTCACAATATACGCCTGCATTAAAAGGATACTACAAGTGGGTTTTGAGACACATGGCATCCACTGCCTTTAACGGAGTTGCTCCTGGACAAACGTTTAGCCTATAAATCTCACACTATGAACACTTAATTCTCAAAGTTTAAAATACACAGGGCAGTGGAAGGTGATAACAGATGCATCAGTGGGCGGTTCAGGTTTCAAGTAATTTAGGATAACTATAGTTTCTCCTGGATGGCGAAAGCCATGCCCTATCCTTCAGTGTATTTACTTTTGCCTCCAACCGAATTTTCATAAAACCATGAAGAACCCTAGAACTCTTGGCAAAGAGAATTATATGTGTCTGGGGAGGTTCCCATATTTCTACAGCATCATACACTTCAAGATTTCAAAGGACTTGGCAAACATTAAATATTACAACCACGTACGTCTGTGTTATCGTTCCCATTTTACAAATCAAGAAACAGAGGGGGATAAAACATAGACAAAATTATACTGCAAATAAGGTAGAAATAGAAAGAGACTCCATGAGTCCTGGCTTTCAGTTTCCTGCTCTAATTATCAGCTGTTTCATTCATTTATAATACGGCACCTTGATCAGTCTTTAGAATCCTTTGTGGAAGCCTGTAAATAATGTGAACTACAAATATATAAAATAAATCCTTGTAAATAGCAGTTTTCTGGAGAGCAAAAGAAGTTACTGAAGGCAGCGTATGAAGTTTCTCCCACACACTGTGCACTGTAGTTGCTTTTGGCCCTGTCCCCTCCACCAAGATTTGGCCTGTACTAGGGATGTTAGATATCGGTTAATTGAAGAGTCGAGTAACCGCATACATTTCTATCGGTTACTCGACTATTCTATAGTCCCTGGGGATTGGTGCTGGCAGCCAGTGCATGCCAGCCCCACTCCCGGGGAATCCCTTGTCACCCTGTACTGCTGCCTCTGTAGACGGAAGCCAGCAGAGGCAGCAGCATGGGGGAGAGGGTGAGGGTCAGGCAGTACCATGGAGTCAGTGCTGGGGGGGAACCAGCTTTTACACCGGCTCCCCAGGGGCACCGGCTTCTGCTC
Organism: Pelochelys cantorii; assembly: GCA_032595735.1. Lineage (NCBI taxonomy): Eukaryota > Metazoa > Chordata > Testudines > Trionychidae > Pelochelys > Pelochelys cantorii. The sequence continues at coordinate 11,776,861 of CM064347.1, forward strand.
CCCCCTCCTTGTGTGTAGGGGGGAAATGCATGTAGTCAACAAGATTATCGGTTAATCGTGTAGACGACTACTCATCAACATCCCTAGCCTGTACCTTTCTCAGCTCTTCCTCCACTTTTTTATCCACGGGATTGGTGCACATTTTCTTCCAAGTCTGCACTGCAGGCTCTAGCGGCTTGGTTGGGACGTCCTCATCATCGAAGTTCACAAAGATGGCATTGTGTGGTCGACGGGCCCTGCTGAGGCCAATCAGGTTCTCACAAGACACCTGGGGATTGCTGTAGCCTTCCCTAAGAAGCAATGCAAAGTGTCAGTCATACTTTCTTCCTCCTCCTCTTTTACACTTAGTGGCCTCTACTGAAACATGTGGAAATTCAGTTCATTTTCTAGTCTCAGGAAATGTGGTGGTGGGGAATTAAATTAGATAGAACAGAGGATTTCTGAACTAGCCCTCTGCCTCTCAAGATTTAGGGTAGAAAGATATTTGGGTCCCAAGTAAACAAGGACTTAGGAAGGCTAGGTCAGGTCACCATTAAAGACTCACGTATGGAGCGGTCCTGAGTGAAAAAGTTGGAGAAACACTTTTCCAATGAGGAAACTGTGACCCATGTCCAATACTCTGAACAAAGCTTCCATGTACTGATTTTTCACTAAAACAAACTTTACACCAGTAGTCCCCAGACTTCTAAGAGTCATGTTCTCCTTACTCGTCTGCACTCTCCCATCCTCTCCGTGAAGCCAGAAGCAGGCCGCAGCCCAGGAGGTGAGGTGTGGGGCAAACAGGGTAAGGGGGCAGAGGCTGGAGCCAGGAACAGAGCCACAACCAGTAGCCAAGGCTGGGGGTGGGAATGGAGCTGCAGCAGGGTCCGTGACCGGGTACAGAGCCACATGGAGGCTGGGGGAGGTGCCAGAGGTGGGACTAAGCTGGGGAAAGGACCAGAGCAGAGCTGGAGATGGGATGGGGGCTGGTTAGCACTCCCTCCCCACCCCCATGAGGTCTGACACAGGCCCACTGCACCCCTCAAAACATTTCTCCTCCCAGAGAGAGTGCACCCCAAAGTTTGGAGGCTTCTGCCTTGCCAGTTAGGCAATCAGGATTTTCAGTCCTCAAAGGCAGGCATAGCTTTCATGGGTACCTATTCTAAGTTCCCTTTGCTACAGTCACCGAGTGTACAGGGACATACGAGGAAGTGAGGCAAGGGAGCAGTTAAAAATTCAGTCTTGGAGTCAGATTATATTATTTGCACTTTTTTGCTCAAATGAAGGACAACAGTGAGAAAAATAAAGATGTTTCTCGTGGGAGATATCACAGATTTCCTTTTTTTTTTAAATGGCAAATCAAACAGTTTGCTTCTGTTAATTTGTTCCAGTGAATGCCAGCTTGGCAACACATGACATGTATATTTGCACTCTCCAACCTCAAATCCACTAGAAATACATGGAAACCAGTCAAAAGGCCTAATTTTATAATTACCACGTAGTGTCCAACTCCCATGCCTAGGTATGGGAGAAGTGGGAATTTTGCCTCTTATGTTTAGATGCAACAGAACTTCAAACCAAAGTTTCACAGAGGAGACCCTCCAAGGGTGCTTAATTAAATGAAACATAAGAACATAAGAATCATAGAATTATAGAACCATAGAGCTGAAAGAGACCTCAGGAGGTCATCAAGTCCAGCCCCCTGCTCTAGGCAGGACCAATCCCAACTAGATCAACCCAGTCAGGGCTTTGTCAAGCCGAGACTTAAACACCGCTAGGGACGGAGACTCCACAACTTCCCTAGGTAATCCATTCCAGTGTTTCACCACTCTCCTAGTGAAATAGTTTTTCCTAGTATCCAACCTGGACCTCTCCCAGCACAACTTGAGACCATTGCTCCTTGTTCTGTCATCCGTCACTACTGAGAACAGCCTTTCTCCATCCTCTTTGGAACCTCCCTTCAGGAAGTTGAAGGCTGCTATCAAATCCCCCCTCACTCTTCGCTTCTGAAGACTAAACAGACCCAACTCCCTCAGCCTCTCATCATAGGTCATATGCTCCAGCCCCCTAATTATTTTGGTTGCCCTCCCCTGGACCCTCTCCAATGCATCCACATCCTTTTTGTAGTGGAGGGCCCAGAAGTGGACACAATACTCCAGATGTGGCCTCACCAGAGCCGAATAAAGGGGAATAATGACATCTCTGGATCTGCTGGCAATGCTTCTCTTAATACAACCTAATATGCCATTAGCCTTCTTGGCTACAAGGGCACACTGTTGACTCATATCCAGCTTCTCATCCACTGTAACCCCCCAGGTCCTTTTCTGCAGAACTACGACTTCGCTGGTTGGTCCCCAGCCTGTAACAATGCTTGGGATTCTTCCATTCCAAGTGCAGGATTCTGCACTTGTCCTTGTTGAACCTCATCAGATTTCTTGTGGCCCAATCCTCCAATTTGTCTAAGTCACTCTGGACTCTATCCCTGCCCTCCAGCGTATCTACTTCTCCTATACAGGGTCAGACCAAAGATCCATCTAGCCCAGTATCCTGTCTTCCAACAGTGGCTAATGCCAGATGCCCCAGAGGGAGTGAACGGAACAGATAATCATCACATGATCCCTCTTCTCTCATTCATTTCCAACCTCTGACAAACTGAATCTAAGGACACTATTCCTACCCATCCTGGCCAATAGCCATTTATGGACCTAACCTCCATGAATTTATGTAGCTCTTTTTTTTAACCCTGTTAAAGTCCTGGTCTTCACAATAACCTCTGTCAAGGAGTTCCACAGGTTGTTTGTGAGCTGCGTGAAGAAAAACTTCCTTCTGATTGTTTTAAATCTGCTACCTATTAATTTAATTTGGTAACCCTTAGTTCTTATGCTTACGCTTTAATGCAGCTAGTCAAATGGGGTTTCTCAGTTCATCTGCCAAGATTCTTACAGAGGCAAACAGAGAAAGTAGCTGCCAAACAGTCTCCAACTGCATCTCAGCAGCAGCAGAAGAATGGAAACTTAAAACAAAAAACTAAACCATTTCTTTTGTTGTAGACTTAGTTTGGGTTTAAAGTGGACAAAAGGCTTTTAGGAAAGAGAATACAAGGCATGGAAAAGGGAAACACAGGGTGACATCATAACTCTTTATGGCTCTGAAGGGAAAACTTATATAAAGTACCCATCTGGCATTCTTCAGTGTAGCAGAGTTCCTCACGCTCATCTATGAGGTAGGGAAATGCTATTTGGAACTGAAGCACACAGACAAGTGATTTGCCCGGATCTCATAGGTTGTCCGTGCCACACTGAGAAATGAACCCAGGTCTCTGGAGTCTTAATCCACAACCTTGACTATGAGGCGATCCTTCCTTTTTCTCAAAACCTTGAATTTCTACAAGCTGGAAGTCCTCTGGCACAAAGAGATTTGAAATCACATTCACACGTTTCCAGTAAGAACCGCATTTACACACAGTTCTTTGGGATACTGCAGACTATTTTGATGTATGTTCTGAGACTGCCTGAATGCAACATGAGGTGAGAAAGTAGGGCTATCCACCAGACAGTAGCTCCCAAAACATGATCCCATCAATGGCTTTCTCTTCCACACTGCAAGGTTTCTCTATAGAGCCCCTTTGTTCAATCCCCAGTAGGTTTCTGCAGGATTACTTCCCCACCATACACTTTTGACTCATTTCTTTCCTCCCCCATTCCCCACAAAAGCAATTTTTTTCCCCAAAATCAAGGGAAATCCACTAAACTCAACCCAGAAACAACTTAAAAGGCCACAAGCCCCAACTAAGCAACCCCTTATCTCCACTCTTGTAAGACCTATTGCGTGCAAGTGACTGCAACTATTATTCCAGTTATTTCAGAACAAGAATAAGAAACAAAGAAGTGACTTGCCCAAGACCAGAAGCTTGCTAGTGACAGAGCTCTTGACTCTCAGACTTTCATAACCCATACCACCTTATAAGTATTTTTGTCCAGATTGTATTGTATTGTATTGAAACAAAGCTAACACAGAAAGAGACATATAACAAAGGCATGGGTTGGTTATAGCAGTTTGCCTTAGTGTGGCATTTGACTCCCCTGCTGACCCTGGGTGCCATGTAGCGCTGCCACTTTGAAATGCCACAGGGAGCACGGGGCCAGCAGGGGACTACTTGAGTCCCTCACTGGCCCCATGCTCCCTGTAGCACTTTTGCCTTTGAAGTGCAGCAACAGCCCAAGAGCTGTTGATACACTTCAAAAGTGGAGGTGCCCTTATCGATTAATCAACTATTTGCATTGACTATTCGATTAGCCAATTAATCAAAATTTTACATCCCTATTTTAAAATGCTGCTCTGAAAAAGCATAGATTCCACATTAAAAATTTGTGTATGTGTGTGTGTGCATTTCAATCATACAGACAGACTGTAGCCAAAGAAACAAAACAAAAGCATCCTACGTTTTCGTCATGATTACTGCCGGATATGAACTATATGACTCCAAGTTCATCCAACCGCATCAATTTTTCTTAGAGACCATTCTGAAAAATCCTTTAATACTGAGCTATGTTAGTCATAATACAAGAGCCTTCTTCAGGTAATGAAGAAGGGGATCTCCATTGAACTTGAAAATTCAGATTTTATAAGTGATATGCTGGCCCAGTAAAAGGTTTCCATTATCGGTTCATTCAAGAGACAATATAACAAGAAAAGGCACTCACCGGTGTTGTACATCTGGCCGATAGAAATAGTCTACAGGGGTATCCAGACGTGAAAAAATAGGTGGGGGGATGTAGAGGGGTAATTCCCTATTGAAGAATTCCTCCTTTTCTGGTTTGAGCAGCAAGACCTTGTTGTACATAGAGATTTGTTTGCTATCAGGGCCAGAATGCATTGCCAGGTACTGGAAATCAGACATTCCTATGAGGAAGGAAAAGTCAAGATAAAAAGGTGTGTCAGAGACAATAACATTCTTCATAATACCTAGTTGTCCTTTCCTCAGAAACCCACTCAGGGTATTCATTCACACTGTGAAGCAACACCATGGTCCCCTTGTCGTGCATTCATAAAAGCACTGTGGAAGCCCTATCCTATTTCCCTATCTTAAACACCTGCCAAGCAATCAAGTAAATGTTAAAAACAATAATTCATTACTACCCATGAAAAGGCTATTTTCGCCCTCCTCCTGCACAGGGGCATCCATTATAGAACATGTTGCTTTATAGCATAACCTAACACAACAGCAGAGGGGACAATGCATTATTAAGTCACAATACAGAAGGAGGATTGTATCACATCTGTCTCACATAAAATTCCCTACATACAGGTTCACTTTTCCCACCCAAAAAGCTAGTCCCTACTCCGCACACAGGCAGATCAAATTACTACCTTGAAATTTGTAAACAGTGGAGACAACCCCAAGAACTTCCATTTCAAACTTGATTTCCTCTTGGGTTTCTCCTTCAGCTTCCAGCCGTTTCCTCCTGATCTTCCGCTTTACCTTGAAGAGCATGGATGAAGTAGGGAAGCGGTTGGCACACACAGGATGGCAGTAGGGATCCTTGGGACGGAAGTACAACTCCAGCCTTTTGCCAGGGTCAGCATAGATCTAAATTACCAAGAGTACCATCACTTTTCATCATCAAATTTGTCCCTTCCCACACCAAAAAACACAGAATTTTCCTTTGCACCATGCTTCCCAAATCCACCACCATGCCAAAGCACTACCTCTATTTCCAATGACCATCACCCTCTTTCCATGGGGCATCAGCCCCACAGCCAGTCTTTTTACCCCCGAGAACCACAGCTTCTCACACTCTTATTCAGGCCATTTCTCTCCAACTACAATCTCTCTAATGCCCTTAGCTGTGCACCACTCTGATCCAAACATGCACCTTACAGGGTCACCCACTGCAAGAGAGCTCAGTGAACTGGATCACCCGCTTTTACTCACAACTCTAGATCTGCTTTCCAGATTCCCCACCATGCTCCCCTTCAACCCCCTCTACTGCCGCCCCCCCCCCCCCCAGTTAACATCTCCAAAGCCTTCTCTCTCCCAGGATAACCCACTGAGGTCCCTTTCACTAGGGCACCTCCCACCTTCTGAGCTCTCCCGGGTCCTTCCCACCATAATCCAGGCGACTCTCCTACCAAGAAGTCGCTGTTCCCAGCCGCACCACCCAGCGCACCCGAGCCCGGGCCCTGGGTTTCCCGGGACAACCCCGCTCCCCACCCCCCCACGGAAGCCCTAAGATCCGTCCCCAGGGGACCCCTCACCCAGGACACCCACCTACCGGCCTGCAACCAGCCAGCAAAGCCCTTTCCACCCGAGCACCCTTTGCCCATTAGCCGGGGCTCGCTCGTCCTCCCCGCCCCCCCCCCCCGCCCGGGCCGCCCGGGCCGCCCCCTTACCCGGGACACCCCCTCTTCTCCTCCCAGAGTCCGCAGCATGTTGCCCACGTCGCGCACCACCCCCGGATACTCCACGCACACCAGCCGCGAGCCGCGGGCCAGCCCCAGCACGGCCGAGCCCTGCTTCCCACCGCCCCCGGCCGCCATCTTGCCCCCAGCCCGGCCGCCCCCACCGCCTGCTTGGACACCCCCCGCCCCCTCGAGTCCGCTCCCCAATGCGCTCCCCTCCCGGCGCAGCACCAAGGTTCCGGAAAAGAATGGTTCCTACCAACCTGCCCTCCAGCCAGACTGCAGGGGGACAGCTCCCCCTTGAACAGCCTGGCTCTTGCTGTTCTATGGCTTTCTAGCCTCTTCAAGGCCTTTGTGGCTCTAACAAGGCCTGGCAGCCCTTGTGTGGCTCCCCCACTTCCCCTTAGTGCACAACCCCAGCAGCTTTTGTGGAACCTCCTGCTCCAGCTGCTAGACCAGAGATGGGCAAACTAGGCTAGTGAGTGGGCCGCATGAGTGGCCCTCTTTCATCTCAGTGGGCTGCAAGATTGTCATAACCAGGACAGTCTCCCAGGGTAGTTTTGCTAACTGCACTTACAAACTTAGGCTGTGTCTACATTGGTGCGATCTTGCGCAAAAGCAGCCGCTTTTGCGCCAAAACTTGCTGCCTGTCTACACTGGCCGTGAGTTCTTGCGCAAGAACACTGACGTTCTAATGTATGAAATCAGGGCTTGCACAAGAACTATGATGCTCCTGCTCAGGAATAAGCCCTCTTGCACAACTGTTCTTGCGCAAGAGGCCAGTGTAGACAGGCAACATGAATTTCTTGCTCAAGAAAGCCTTATGGTTAAAATGGCCATCGGAGCTTTCTTGCGCAAGAGAGCGTCTACACTGGCATGGATGCTCTTGCGCAAAAGCACATCTCTTGCGGAAAAGCACATGCCAGTGTAGACGCACTCTTGTGGAAGAGTTTTTGCACAAGAACTGTTCCGCAAAAGAGTTCTTGCGCAAGAAGCTGCCAGTGTAGACGTAACCTTAGAGTTTGTGGGGTGTGCTGATTGAACCACAGCAGTGCTTTGATTGGATGCAGAGGGGGCGTACGGCTCTGACAGTCAGTGCTGTGTGTAATCAGCACACACCTCACTTCACCTTCCCTTCCTTTACGTGTGTGTCACTTTAGTAATACCCAATGGAAAAAAACTACGTGGATGGAAACCAGTGAAATCTGGCATGTGGGCAATGGTAAACAAAATGTCTTGCGGGCCACACATAGAAACCCAATGGGCTACATGCTTGCCTACCACTGCTCCAGACACTTAGACTTCACCACTACTTTGAGACTATTAATCAGAGGTGGAAACTAACTAAGTAGAAATAACCTTAAAAAACAACAAATAGTCGGGTAGCACTTTAAAGACTAACAAAACATGTAGATGAGTATCTGAGGGGTAACTGTGTTAGTCTGAATCTGCATAAACAACGAGAAGTCCTGTGGCACCTTATAGACTAACAGATTTATTGGAGCATAAGCTTTCATGGGCAAAGACCCACTTCATCAGATGCATCTGAGTCTGTCATCTGAAGAAGTGGGCTGTGCCCACGAAACCTCATGATACCATCTACATATTTTGTTAGTCTATAAAGTGCTACTAGATCATTTGTTGTTTTTTAAATTTATCCTGTACAGACTAACTCGGCTACCCCCTGAAGCTTCTAAACTTTTAAATGTTCGTGAAAAGAGGCTAAATAGTGAGATGGCAACATTTGCAGATACTACAAAATTTCTCAAAATAGTTAAGTCCAAAGCTGACTGCAAAGAGTTACAAAGGGATCTCACAAAACTAGGTAATTGGACAACACACTAGCAGATGGAATTCGGTGCTGATAAATGCAAAGTATTGCACATGGAAAAGTATAATCCCAACTATGCACACAAAAATGATGGGATTTAAAATAGCTGTTACCACTCAAGAAAGAGATCTTGAAATCATTGTGGATAGTTCCCTGAAAACATCTGCTCAATGTGCAGTACAGTCTAAAAACTAAAAAGCTAACAGAATATTGGGAATCATTAGGAAAGGAATAGATAAGACAGAAAATATCATAATGCCTCTATATAAAGTCATGGTACGCCCATGTCTTGAATACTGTATGCAGATCTGGTTACCCCATCTAAAAAAAAGATGTATTGGATTTGGAAAAGGTACAGAAAGGGCAACAGAAATGATTAGGGGTAAGGAACAGCATCCATATGAGGAGAGATTAACAAGACTGGGACTTCTTTTCAGTTTGGAAAATAAATGACTAAAGGATGGCGGGATATGTTAGAGATCTAGAAAATCACAAATGATGTGGAAAAATAGAATTAGGAAATGTTATTTACTTCTTCACTAGCATAACACAATAATTAAATTCAATTTATAGACAGCAGATTTACACCAAATTATTTCTTCACAGTCAGCCTATGGAACTCTTTGCCAGGAGATGGTGGAAAGGCCCAAACTGTAACAAGGTTCCAATAAGAAGAAAATAAGTTCAAGGAGGGGAAGTCCATCAATGGCTACTAGCCGGAGTAGGCAGGGATGGTGTCCCTAGCTTCTGTTTGGAAGAACCTGGGACTGGGCAACAGGGGATGGATCATTTGTGATGCTTCTTCTGTTGATGCCTTCTGAAGCACCTGGCATTGGCCACTGTGGGCAGACAGGACACTGGGCTAGATGGACCTTTGGTCTGACCCAGTAAGACAGTTCTGATTTTATGTAGAGCCCATAGGTATCTGCCCGCCTGCTGTAACCACTAGACCCCACTCCTCTTCCAGAGCTGAGAGAGTGCCCAGGAGTCCTGACAGTCTCTCTCTGCAGTTAGTAAGAAAGTAAGACCAAATATTAACATTTTAGGGCTAACCAGTGTCCCTGAAGTGACTTGCCACAAGATGTCAGACATGTTAATATTAGAGCGGAGTGGGTCTAATATTTATTTAAATTTTCTTTTATATAGGAATTTGATACAGGGCTCCTGTCAGCTACCTGCTAAGTTACTTATATATGTGTGTGTGAAAAATAATGTTGCTTTACAATAAGTGGTTAACCATAGTTGTGGTTAACCATAGATGTCCATAGGATGCCTACTTTTTACTTCTGGATACGTGAGTACAATTTGTTTTGCTGATGTAAATGAGAAGTAACTCCACAGCAGTGAGTCGAGTTACACATGAGACAGATGTACATTACATGACAGCAGAACCAAGACCAGGATATTTTAATTTATATCTGGCATTTTCTTACTTTACGCTTTCTAAATTTATTTTGTTGTTTTTTGTTTGTTTCCTTTTTTAATTGCTGCAGCTGTTGTTAATTTTTTTGTGCCACACCCAGAGAACATTGGGAGAAGGAAGAAGTAGGATAGCCCAAATCAAATGTTCAAAATTAATGAATCAGGATATCCAAAATCCTGCCATTAACATACAAATTATGAGATTTTTAAATAAATAGTTTATTTGAGGTTCTTTTTGTATACTTTTTGTGTTTGGAGCCTTCAAGGTATTCATCACATTTCAAAGCTTTTCTCTGCAACCAAATTCAATTCTCCCTCTGATCATCATCTCCTCAGTCGGGACAATGGATGGCTGGGACATTACCAACCTAACAGTCAATGAAAGTGCCAACAGCTCTCTGTGTGGATTCTTGTGTTAGTACCCGTTGATCCTTATCTGCTTCCTTTTAACTATCCAATCTTCAGGTACTTATAGGCACCAGTTCTGACTACTTGTTTTTCCCTTTGATATTTTAATTCCCTCTGCTCCTTGTTTCCCACCCACCCCCTCTTTTTCCTTCCCCCTCTCCCTTTTCCCCTATTTATTTTGGGTCTGCACATCCTAAACTCATAACTCAGGTCATCTGAAGAAATGGGCTGTGCCCATGAAAGCTCATGATACCATCTACATGTTTTGTCAGACAGTTAGTCTATAAAGTGCTACCAGACCTTTTGTTGTTTTTTAAATTTATCCTGTACAGACTAACTTGGCTACCCCCTGAAACTTCTAAAAAATGAAAGTTCGGGTTATGAAATATTCCCTTCTTTCTAGGAGCTGGGGCTTTAAGGAATACACTAGTTATCATGAAACTCAAGATAAAATCATGAGAGTTGGCAACATTTCAATTAATGAATAAAACAACCATCATTATCTATTACACATTATTGATGTATTGGAAGAATTCTTGCAATTGTTGCTGATTAGAGAGACCAAGTGGATGAGGTAATATATTTTATTGGACCAACTTCTGTTGGTGAAAGAGACAAGCTTTTGAGCTTACACAGAGTTCTCCTTCCAGACAGGGAAATGTACACAGAGCATCACAGCTAAATACAAGGTGGAATAGATTGTTTCGCATAAACAGTATAAGGTGAATGGTCTCTGGAAATATGTACTAGTGAAACACTCTGTTCCACCCCATATTTAGCTGTGATGCTCTGAATGTTTCTCAACCTGAAGAAGAGCTCTGTGTAAGCTTGAAAGTTTGTCTCTTTCACCAACAGAAGTTGGTCCCATAAAAATATTACCTCACCCACTTTCATAGAATCATAGAATCATAGAGCTGGAAGAGACCTTAGAAGGCCATCAAGTCCAGCCCCTTGCCCAAGGCGAGACCAATCCCAATTAAATCAACCCAGCCAGGGCTTTGTCAAGCCAGGACTTAAACACCTCTAGGGATGGAGACTCCACTACTTCCCTAGGTAACCCATTCCAGTGCTTCACCACCCTCCTAGTGAAATAGTTTTTCCTAGTATCCAACCTGGACCTCTCCCACCGCAACGTGAGACCATTGTTCCTTGTTCTGCCATCCATCACTACTGCGAACAGCCTTTCTCCATCCTCTTTGGAACCTCCCTTCAGGAAGTTGAAGGCTGCTATCAAATCCTCCCTCACTCTTCTCTTCTGCAGACTAAATATAACCAACTCCCTCAGCCTCTCCTCGTAGGTCATATGCTCCAGCCCCCTAATAATTTTGGTTGCCTTCCGCTGGACCCTCTCCAATGCATCCACATCCTTCCTGTAATTGGGAGGCCCAGAACTGGACACAATACTCCAGATGTGGCCTCACCAGAGCCGAGTAAAGAGGAATAATCACATCTCTGAATCGACTGGCAATGCTGCTCTTAATGCAACCTAGTATGCCATTAGCCTTCTTGGCTACAAGGGCACACTGTTGACTCATGTCCAGCTTCTCATCCACTGTCACCCCCAGGTCCTTTTCTACAGAACTGCTACTTAGCCAGTTGGTCCCCAGCCTGTAATAATGTTTGGGATTCTTCCGTCCCAGGTGCAGGACTCTACACTTGTCTTTGTTGAACCCCATTGTTGGCCCAATCCTCCAATTTGTCTAAGTCACTCTGGACTCTATGCCTTCCCTCCAGTGTGTCTACCTCTCCCCCTAGCTTAGTGTCATCTACAAACTTGCTGAGGGTGTAATCCATCCCCTCATCCAGGTCATTAATAAAGATGTTGAACAAAACCAGTCCCAGAACTGAACCTTGGGGCACTCTGCTAGAAACCGACTGCCATACTGACATTGAGCCATTGATCGCTACCCGCTGGGCCCGGCCTTCTAGCCAGCTTTCTGTCCATCTTACCATCCATTTATCCAATCCACATTCCCTTAACTTGCTGGCAAGAATGTTGTGGGAGACAGTATCAAAAGCCTTGCTCAAGTCAAGGTATATCACATCCACTGACTTCCCCATATCCACAGAGCCAGTTACCTCATCATGATAGAAGCTAATCAGATTGGTCAGGCATGACTTGCCCTTCATGAATCCATGCTGACTATTCCTGATCATTTTCCCCTCTTCCAAGTGCTTCAATATGGATTCCTTGAGGTTCCCCTCCATGATTTTTCCAGGGACTGAGGTAAGACTGACCGGCCTATAGTTCCCTGGATCATCCTTCTTTCCTTTCTTAAAGACGAGCATGACATTTGCCTTTTCCAATCATCCGGGATCTCTCCTGATCGCCACGATTTTTCAAAAATAATGGCCAAAGGCTCCTCAATGACATTTGCCAACTCCCTCAGTACCCTCGGATGTATTAAGTCCAGACCCATGGATTTATGTACATTTAGCTTTTCTAAATAGTTCTTAACCTGTTCTTTCCCCACCAAGGGCTGTCCACCTTTGTCCCATATTGTGTCACTTAGAGCATTAGTCTGGGAACTGACCTTATCTGTGAAGACAGAGGCAAAGAAAGCATTAAGTACTTCAGCTTTCCCCACATCATCTGTCACTAGATTACTGCCCTCATCCAGTAGGGGCCCCACACCCTCTCTGATCACCTTCTTCTTGCTAACATGCCTGTAGACACCTTTCTTGTTATCCTTCACATCCCTTGTGAGTTGCAATTCCAATTGCACTTTCGCTTCCTGATAACCCCCCGGCATTCTCGAGCTATACATTTATACCCCTCCCTAGTCATCTGTCCAAGTTTCCACTTTTTGTAAGCTCCCTTTTTGTGCCTAAGTTCACCAAGAATTACCCCAGTGAGCCAATCCAGTTTCCTACCATATTTGCTTCTCTTGCTACGCATTGGAATGGTTTCTTTCTGTGCCTTCAGTAAGGCTTCTTTAAAATACCGCCAGCTCCCCTGGGCTCCTTTCCCCTTCATGGTAGCATCCCAGGGGATTCTGCCCATCAGGTCTCTGAGGGAGTCGAAGTCTGCTTTTCTGAAGTTCAAGGTGTGTATTTTACTACTCTCTTTTCTGCCTTTGGTCAGGATCCTGAAATCTACCATCTCGTGATCACTGCTTCCCAGGTTGTCACCCACCTCTACTTCCCCTATTAGCTCCTCCCTGTTTGTGAGCAGCAGGTCAAGCTGCGCACGGCCTCTGGTCGGATCCTGCAGCACTTGTACCAAGAAGTTATCCCCAACATTCTCCAAAAACTTCCTGGATTGTCTGTGTACTGCTGTATTGGTCTCCCAACAGATGTCAGGGTGATTAAAGTCCCCCATGAGAACCAGGGCCTGCGATCTGGAAACTTCTCTCAGTTGTCCGAAGAAAGCCTCATCTACCTCATCCACCTGATTCGGCAGCCTGTAGCAGACACCAACCACAACATCACTGCTGTTGCTTACACCTCTAAACTTGACCCACAGACTCTCAACAGACTTTTCTCCCTCTATATACTGGAGTTCTGAGCAATCATTGTGCTCTCTTACATACAGTGCAACTCCTCCTCCTTTTCTCCCCTGCCTGTTCTTCCTGAACAGTTTATACCTTTCCATGACAGCGTTCCAGTCATGCGAGTCATCCCACCAAGTCTCTGTTATCCCAATCAAATCATAGTTCTTGGACTGGGCCAGGGCCTCCAATTCTTCCTGTTTGTTACCCAGGCTTCACGCATTGGTGTACAAACACCTTAGATAACCAGTTGATCACCCTACCCTCTGTATTCGAATCATGCGTCCTCCTTTGTTGCTCATTCCTCTTTGCATTTCTTCCCAGTATCCGACTTCCCCGCTCCCCTCAGGGTTTTGGTCACTGTCCCCCAACAAACCTAGTTTAAAGCTCTCCTCACCAGGTTTGCAAGCCTGCCTGCCAAGATGCTCCTTCCTTTCTCTGTTAGGTGGATCCCATCTCTTCCTAACAATCCTTGTGCCCGGAACAGAGTCCCGTGGTCGAAGAAACCAAAGCCCTCTCTATGACACCACCTGTGCAACCACGCATTTCCTTCCTCAATTCAACAATCCCCACCCAATCCTTTCCCTTCAACAGGGAGGATGGATGAGAACACCACTTGCGCTCTGAAATCTTTGATCCTTCTTCCCAACTCCACATAATCCGCAGTAATCCGCTCAAGGTTGTTCTTGGCCGTATTGTTAGTTCCTACATGGAGAAGCGGAATGGTTAGCGATCTGAAGGTTTGATCAGTTTTGTAAGCTTCTCAGTCATATCCTGAATTCGAGCTCCCGGTAAGCAGCACACCTCTTGAGAATCCAGGTCCAGACAGCAGATCGATGGCTCAGTCCCTCTTAGGAGGGAGTCCCTGACCACCACCACCACCCGCCTTCTTCATGGAACCCCCATCCCTAGGACTATGCATTCCATGCCTTCCAGTAGAAGTGATTCCCTTCTGATTTCTTCCTTGTGAGGTCCCTTCCAAAGCATTTTCCATCGCAGAGCCTGTAGAGAGAGCCTGAAAGCGATTACTTACCTCTATAGCAGGGGTTCCCAAACTTTTTGACAGGGGGACCAGTAAATCCATTCACGATTTTGGAAGACCGGTAACAGTCATTTGCATATTCATTAAGCAAATTATGAATATTCAACTAAGTTGTTTCTGGTCCTCCCAAAGCCCCCAGTGCCAGCATTAGCAAAGCTTTTGATACAGTCACCCACAATATTCTTGCCAGCAAGTTAAAGGAATATGGATTGGATAAAAAGCTGGCTAGATCAGGGTTTCCCAAACTTTTTACTTTAGTTGGAACCCGTTTTTTTTTCAGTACTGTTTTTTGCAGCCCAAAAATATAAATGCATATAAAAAAAAATTATAAATAAATAAATTTTCAGTGTTTCACCTGGCTGCATCCTCCGCCCAGCCTGGGCCAGGGCTTGGGGAACCTAGCGCCACATGGGCACTCCAGGAGGCAGGAACAGGAGCAGATTGGGGATAGGGTATCTGGCTAGAAGGGAGGGTGCAAGGAGGGGAAGGGTTGCCAGGTGTCCAGTTTTGTACCAGACAGTCCGGTATTTGAGGCTTCTGTCCAGGAAACAAATTGAGAAAATACCAGACATATAAAATGTCCGGTATTTTCTAATTAGGTAAGTTTTATTATTATTAGGTGTATCAGTCCTTAGCTGCGAACTGCCTGGCTGGTAGATGTGCTCAGGCTGCGTGAGTGTGTCTACCAGCCAGGCAGTTCACAACTACTCAAGGGAGGGTATGTGTGTGTGTGGGGGGGGGGGGCAAAATGGAATCACCAGGGCCGGACTCACTCGTGTGCCCGGGTCTGCATGTGCCCGGGTCAGTCCCGCTCCCACCCCCTTCTCCTTCCAATCTCCCCAGTCCAGCCCTGCTGCCCCCGTCCAGCCCTGCTTCCAGCAGCCGGTTCCCCCCCCAGCCCCCACCAATCTCCCCCGGTCAGCCCTGCTCCCCCGACGACCCCCCCACCAGCACTGCTGCCCCCATCCAGCCCTGCTTCCGGCAGCTGGTTCTCCCATCCTCCTCCCCCTGATTGCCCCCATCCAGCCCCCCTCCCGCCCCCACCCCGTCCCCTGGCCAGCCCACTGCCCCTGTCCAGCCCTGCTTCCAGAGGGTGGTTCTCCAGTCCTCCTCCTCCCGATCTCCGCCGGACAGCCCCACTACCCCGACCCTGCTTCCGCCGCCTGCCCGCCCACCCAGATCTCCGCTGGACAGCCCCGCTACCCCTAACACTGCTTCCGCCGCCCGCCTGCCTGCCAGCCCCAATCTCCGCGGGACAGCCCTGCTGCCCCCAACCCTGATTCCCGGCGGCCGGTTCCCCCTCCCCCACACCTCTTCCCAGCCTGCCCCACTCTGCTCCCCTCCCGGCAGCCACACTGAGGCCCGGTATTTTTTTCCCGTGGCCCGGTACCGGGCCATGGCCCATAGTTTGGGAAACGCTGCACTATAGGAATGGGGGATTCCCATGCTGGCCTTTTTTTCCTTCTAGAAGTTACATGCTGCCAGTTCTCTTCCTCGTCCTGTTCTGCCCTCTCTGGCTCTTCTGCCTGCCTTGCTTGCAGGATTAAACTCTGCCTTCTATCGAGGAAGTCTTCATCCTCTCTGATCAAGCGTAAAGTCGACACTTGGGCCTCCAGTCTTCTAATTTTTTCCTCCAAAATGGCGACCAGCTTGCACTTAGTGCAGATGAAATCCCTTCTTTCTTCCAGGAGGAAGACAAACATGGCACATGCTGTGCAGGCAACAACAGCAGAACTATCACCATCCATACCTGCTGCCCTAAAAAAGGTCTCTCTAATATCCTAATGGAACCCACAGGGCTACAACATTGTTGAATATAATTCTTGTGATTCATCTGACCTCCAGCAGGGGGCACTTTAGGACAGAAGTCAGCTGACAGCAGCACTGCGGTTTGTTAATCCAGCAGGGTGGCTGGTAATGGCAAATCCCTGATCTGATCATTTAGCATAAGATGTTGTCATCAATAATTCCCTGGGTGAGCACAGCAGGAGCACGCCATGACAGAGACGCCCTTTTTGTAAAAGAATTCTTGAGAAAGAATTAGCATCTTTCTGGAACAAAATACTTTAGAATTGTCAGGGAGGCTCAGCATCTGCATTGATTCAGGTACCTGGAGACACAGAAGATGAAGGAAATTGCCTTCATCTGCAAATTTGACACCTTTAAGCAAGGTCTGAACAAAGACACGAACTGGATGGGCTGCTACACTCAACACCCTAATGACATCAAAAGTTAAGTATCGGGCATTTACAGCCCACTCTATTTGCCTCATTTAGCACGGACACTCTAAGGGTATGGTTAGATTGCGGGGGGTTTTCAGGATACTGAAAAAATTCCACCACATCCAGGGAATGTGTTTGCTCTTCCACTTTTTTTTGCAGAAGAGCAAACGTGCTCTTTCGGAAGTCCCTGTATTCCTCATTCCACGAGGAAGAAGGGGGCTTTCCAAAGAGTATTTTTTTTCCAAAATTTGGCCCAGGCTAGATAGGCCAAATTTCAGAAAAGCCTCTTCCAAGTATCGGGAAAAGATTTGCAAAATGCGGAGCACATTTTGCATATCTTTTTCTGATAGATCCTCGTAGTCTAGACATACCCTAATTGACAAGATTTTTTCCCCTTCTCTTTCTCTCCCCCAGTCCCCTCTTTTTCTGCCATTTATTTGTAACTCTGGACCCCTTGCTCCATTTATCTGAAGAAGTGGGGTATGCCCACGAAAGCTCATGATACTATCTACATATTTTGCTCATCTCTAAGGTGCTGCAGGACCATTTGTTGTTTTTTAATTTTTTTTTCTGTTACAGGCTAACATGGCTACCCCTCTGTGACAGAAGAACCCAGAGACATAGAAGAAATTGCAGCCCTGTGGCTAGGGTGGGTATTTGCCACCTAGCCACTTTTCTGTCCTCCCTGTCTAATAGTGTGGTGGTTTTCACTCCATTTGAAGGAAAAACATAAGAGTGGACCAGGGATGCTGGAACAATTTGTACAGTGGGGGTGCTGAGATCCATTGAATCAAACTGTAGACCTCACATATAATGCAACCCACTTCAAGCCGAGAGGTGCGGTAGTAACCCCAGCACCCTATGGGTTGTACTGACCCCAACAGATCCTTTCAGGTCTGTGGGAGCAGCAACCACTTATGCCAGGTCTGAGTAGGTCATCTCAAATTGCCAAAGATGATGTTCATGTATCACATGTATCAGCCAGTAGAAAAGACGCAAGGAATATTGATGTTTCCCTTCTCCCCTCCCCCATCACACACTTCTTCTGCTCCTCCAACCTGAGGTGGGGCAAGTACAGACATGTCAGTTCTCTGCCAGTTGTAGGGAAGAACATGTTGCATGAAGTGCCCGGTTCACATACTGTGCGCTAGATCAGCAGTCACATATGGGTGATATATTTTTTTCTTGTGCTCATGGGTATGAGATATTTAGCTTCCCAATAGTCAGTTTCACTAATGTACAGTCCTGTTCTTATCTCATTAACCATCCATCACCCAGTGTTGAAGAATGAATACTTTCCACAATAATACATTTCCAAGGTCCTAAGGCAATATCAGACTTTAACAGGCTTCTAATATGATCTGGTACACAGGTGAGGTGTGGCGTGCATAGGACTGTAGCAAACTGGGTCTGTTGTTCTAATCAGCAGTACCCCATCTCCAGTACACGGAACCTGGGTTTCCTCTTGCTTACAGTGGTGTAAATAGGGAAGAGTTGTGGTGGTGTGAAACTGGTGTGAAAGCAGACCTTACATTCACAGTTTTCATCCACTTGCCCTTCAGTATACATAAACACACATGCACACACAACTTGACATCACAAATTCTTGAGCAGCTTTTGTGACTCCTGCGTAAGGCTGGCTTTCTGGCTTTCCTTCTATCCATGTCAACATGTTGTGTTTGTGTTCCTATCTTGTGCACAGCTACCTCTTGCAGAGAGGGCACCACTGACTGGCTCATGCTGCAGGAAAGAGTGACCTGTGAGCACTAAATATGAACTGAGAAATTTTATTTTCTTCAAGATAATCCAAGATCATCAAATATGGACCAGACAGATGTCTTCCCACAAAAGGCACTATCCACCTGGGCCATTAAAGATTCAATGGAATTTTTGTAAAAGTAGGGAATCCTTAACTGCTATGGTCAAATTCCAGTTTTGGAAGTTAAAAGTCTTTCTATCTAAACTCCCACGGCCGTTCCTTTTTCAGTTTCTTGTCTATCGTGTTCTATTGCTATGAACTTTTAAGCAGCTACCACATTCTACTGCAATGCTGGTCATCTTTTAGTAGAGGATGAAATGTTGCTGACCAAGGTTTTCTAAACTAAGTGGTGATGCTGGGTGCCCAACTTGATATATCCTAAAGCAGCCTGATTTTCCAAGAACAGGTGCTCAGCAATTTCTGCAAACCCAGCCCCTGTAAGGTGTCTCAGCTTGGACACTCAGACTTTTGAAATCTTAGCCAGTTTTTTATGAGTATTAATAGTGGCAAGTCCTTTTGAAAATAGCTTGCATGATAGCTTGGGCATCGTATTATAATATAAAATGTATTGGACCAAATTCTGGTCTCCCAGTGCTAAAAATCGAGAGTAATCCCATTGACCCCAGCAGTTACCCCTGCACAACTGCCTTCTTTCTTCCCGCACTCCTGCATTGTATTTTATTGCTGGCAAGCTCAGCATGTGAAGGTGTTACCTCTTCAAGGTCTCAGCATGTTTCCATGTGTTTTTATTAGACAAAAAAAACCTAAAATAAAGTCTTCCTAAGTCCTGCCAATCATTGGGTCACATGACTCTGTCTCCTTTATTCCCCCCCCCCCTTCTTTGTGCCGCATTTCCCCCCGCTCATATTTGTAATCCAACATTGTGATTTGTTCGCTTGTATGCTTGTTTTTCTTCTCGAAGATTTGCTGAATCATCGGGGAGGAGGCAGAGGCACGGGAGGCAGCTGGCGGGCAGTGATAAAACTGTGGCCACATCCAGCCTTTAGGTTTTGCCAGTGACAAGCCGCCAGTTGAAGGTCTGAGTCACATTCCATTTCTGAGCTAAGATTGCTGGGGACACCGGGATGGCGGGAGTGGTGCAAAGGAAAAAAAATCCCCAACGTTTAAATGATTGACTTTGACAGATAATAATTATAATTAATAATCAATCAGTCATTTGTATTTTTATTACCATAGGCCCCAAAGGTAACGAGGCAGCTAATTCTCATTGAAATCAGTTGAACGTAGGCACCAAAATGCTTTTGAGGATTGTTGTGGAAGTGCCTCCGAATCCCAGTCATGGATCAAGACCCCATTGTGCTAGCACTGCACATGCACCAAACAACCAGGAGGCCTCATGTCACTTCTCCTGTGATGCTTACAGTGATTCATATGACAAAGCAAGGATGGATTGCCCATTAAAGGCCAATTCATGCTTTCTAATGTGTGTGGTCTTGCTGATTTCAGTGGGGCAAAGGAGGCAGTTGCCCCTTTGAATCGCCCCCCGGTGATTCAAAGGGGCTGAGACTCCTGGCTGTCACTGCTACTACTGTGGCAGTGGTGGCATATGGAGTCCCGGGCCTTTAAATCACCACTGGAACACAGTGCCACATGCTCCATGTAGCTTTGAGGGCTGGGCTGGGGAGGGTGCACCATGGTCCAGGCAACACTAAGGCCAGCTGCCTCAGCCCCACCCCTTCCACAAAAGGCCCCACCTCTTCTTGCTCAGGGGTCCACAGAACTGTTGGCTCCCCAGTATCAAGGAGTTATTTTTAGACATCACAGTGGCTAGGTTTATCCTGTGCTGAGGCTTCCAGATAATCGTGTTTCTGCTTATTTCAGTCGGGTATTTTGAGAGAATGCACCCTGCTCACAGTAGAACAAATCTGAATATGTCCCAGGATCTGGGAGGTCAGATGCTTGGGTTCAGGGTTCAACTCGGTTATTTAGATTGGACAAGTCACTTAACTGCTCTGTGCCTCACTTTCTTTGTTTGTAAAATGGGACAAATAAAATGCATCTGTCTTTGGAAAGTACTTTGAGTTCTTCGTTAGTTGGTGCTATGTAAATGCTAAGTATTATTATCTCTGATTCTCTCTGGAGTCATTTAGTCACTGCTTTTATAACGTTACCCACCGGGAATTGTTAGACAGGCAGCCTCCTGCATTCTATCTATCTATCTATCTATCTATCATCTTTATGTATAGTCAGTCTCAACTTTCCTATATAAATTCTGTGATACCAAAGGCTGAAATCTCACTAGTCTGCTCTGCTTTCTGGTTATTTAATGTGCTATAAACTCAGATCTGTGTAGATTTGTGTGTGAGCATTTTTCAGATAAAACGATAAAAATAATGGTCTCCTAAAGACTGAAAGGCACTTTGCCTAAGCTGAGCATTGAGAATTTTTCATTGGTGTCCTTAGCTAAAAATCCCTCGCTGAGGAAAGACAGTCATCTTATCTATATGCAAGATAAAAAGTCACCAGATCTGAGGTCTATTGTTAACTTTACAGCAAAGTTTCTTAATGGCCTTGGGCCAGTAACTTAGGGCAAAAATTTCAAAGTGAAGTGGATAAAGTTAGCACTGAAATAAGTGGTCTGAGTTCTAGAAGTGCTAAGCACATGAGACATGGAGTATGACTGCATTTTGGTGGTGATGCCTGAAATTTTAAAAGCAAGCAAGAATTTGGGGGGGCTCTTTGGGATCCTTTATGAGACCAGGTGCTCTGTCAACATCAGAGTTTTGTGTAGGTGAAATAACAGTAAAAAAACACCATTCAATAGTGTTTTTTCACCCATCAATCTCTGGGTCAGGGTGGTCTGGCCCTGTAAGCCAGCCCTGTCCCATTCACTCTGTGGTTGCCCTGCTACACCTGAATTGGGGGTGGGACTTAAAAGGAACTCATATAAATGCCACTAAGACTCCAGCTAAGGCGTGATGGGAAGAACAGAAGCCTGGATCAGCAGGGGAGTATTGTAGGGAACAAGAATGCTTGCTGCAGGGAATAAAGGAACAGCACCCCACTCTAGGAAGATGTGTTGGGGTGCCTGACTCAAGGGGAGGACAAATAGTTAACTGAGGATGGGTCTTGAAGGGCTTATGAATCAAGGGCTAAATAAATTGGACCCCAGCAAGAATTCTTGTGGAACCTTATAAGAAGGGAAACTGAGGCAAGGCACTGCAGAGCTACCTCAGACTACCAGAGGATTCTTGAGAGGCAACTGCCCAGTTATGATTTCAGAGCACTCTACAAAAGAATATCATTATCCTTGATTTTACAGATCGGGAAACTGAGGTACCAGGAAAAATGATTTGCCCGACGTTACTCCACTGGCCAGGGGTAAAGCCAGGAACAGAAACTGCGTCTCTTGAGGCCCAGCCCTATGCTCTGTGCACTATGCTGTCCTGCCTCTGAATGCAGCAAAAGTTCTTGTAATTCTGTTTTTCAAGGATTATTGACGGGCTGCTATTGAACCCGACTAACTTTCAGTCAGGCTGGGGCAGGCTGGATCAAAATAGCTGGCCGGCTGCAGCAGTGGCTGATTGATGTGCTGACTCACCAGGCCCCCTGTCTTTCAGGATGTGGCCCCTTCACAAACAGTAATGCTCCAGTCTCTTGACTTCCTAGTCCCCACATGAGGCAATAGATAGCTTCTATTTTATAAAGGGAAGGAACCAGCAGGCTTGCCCCTGCTGAAAATCCTGTTAAAGCTCCTAATATAGAAGGGCCTGGGAAGCGAGATAAGTCCTGTTTTAAAATTATCCAATAGGGAGCTAAAATCAAGAGGTTGGTGGGTTGGTTGGTTGGGTTTTTTTATCATTCTCACTGATGGAGCCTTTGAAATTCAGAATGGCATTGACGGAGTTGGATATGGATTGACTTTCGAGCCTGCCTCAGCATTTAGAGGTGTGGAGAGATTGGATGGTGCAGGGGTTGGTAAAGGTTATGGGATGGAACAGAGGGGGCTGTGGGAATTTGACCCCAAATCTCTCAGTTCCCTGAGAAGAATGAGGGTATCCCACAATCCAAAGTGAAAAATGTCCCCAAAGCTGCATGGCTGAAGGTGGCATATGGGACACTGAGATGCCTACCCTGTCCACGGTTTCATTAGCAAAGCGTGAAGCTGAAAGCAGGCGGAGCTGAACAAGTGGCTCTTTATTATACCCTGTGCACTGCTCTGTTCATATGGCTGAGTTGCTTCCAGTCTCACCCCAGCAGTTTCACTGCTGTCCATTCGGTCTCTCCAGGAAACATGGGCTCGCTCTCTCTGACACTGGTTCCACTGGCCACGATACACTCATAGATGCAATCTGACGCTGTGTGGACACAGTGCATGAGCAGAAGCAGCCAAGGGTGCACTGCAGTTTGCCAAAAAAGTGTCATAACGAGCACTATGCTGGTAGCATGATGCCTGCAGAAATATTTCCAGTAAAATTTTCTAGTGAAGTCTGGACATGCCCTAGGCCATTGGTATGAATCCATCCTCGGAGCCAGAGCATGGCTGGTTCTCTTGCAGGGCAAGGGCCTGCAGGTATGCGAGGCTCTGTCACAATCACAAAAATGTATAAGAATGGCCCTGCTGGATCAGACCAATGGTCCATGTGGCCCAATATCTTCTCTTCCACCAGTGGTATTACCAGATATGAAGAGTGATCTGTCTCCTGCAGTCCAGTCCCTCCCCAAGTGGAACTGCTTCTTCAGTGATGTACAGTACCCCACAGGTGATGGGGAGGGGTGACAATGGTCCTTTCAGTCCATGGCCTCTTTATTGAGGCTGCTTTCAAAGGGTATGTCTACACAGCAAAGTCATTTCAGAATAGCGGCTGTTATTCTGAAATAACTATGTGGGCGTCTACACAGCAATTCCATTATTTTGAAATAACTTCAAAATAACAAGCAGCTTATTCCGACTTCTGTAAACCTCATTCTATGAAGAATAACACCTATTCTGAAATAGCTGTTTCGAAATATGGCGTGTGTAATAGCCCCTCACCAGGGCCATTCTAAGTTATTCCTCCTGGGGCTCTAAATCGAGATGGACCTTTACATTAGGGAAGCCTGCCTCAGATTAATTTTGAGGTTTCCCTGTAGTGTAGATGTGCTATTTTGAAATAAGCTGTTTCGGAATAACTCTGCCGGAATAGCTAATTCCGAAATAACTGTGCAGTGTAGACGTAGCCAAAGGGGCCACAATGGTGTTTATCTGTGCGTGGCACATATTACTTTTGTTCAACACCATGGGCCAGATTTTGCATAGACTCAGCTCCCTTTACACTTCTCTGGGAATGGAAATGTAATTGCTTATTGGGACCTTGGTTTTGCTGGCTGTAAATGCTGTCTGCTCCCACATTAAGGCTCTTTTGTCCTGCAACAGTGGTATAAAGGGGCCTTTGTGTAAATGGGTATCTGGCCGAATTGCTCAGCTCCAGGCTAAAGTTGCTGGGATCATGTTCTTTCTCTCTAATACAGTGTTTCTCGACCCTTTTTTTTAAATAAAGTACCCCCTTTAAAAAATATATATATAAGTACCCCCAGTACCTACTGTTGTCAAACACACACAATTTTTTTCTACCATTGCAACACATTTGTTCAAACAACTTAATCGTAGCTGAGCAGGTGATGAAATTGTTGGGTGTAAAAAGTACAAAAATAATAAAGTGCTGTAAAACTTAAAACAAAAAATCAGTTTTCTCCAAATTTCGGTTGTGTTGACGTACCCCCCAGACTTCTGTCGGATACCCCTGAGGGTACTCATACCTCTTGTTGAGAAACACTGCTCTAATACCCCTCCCTTATTTTCTTCTTTGATAAGTCCCCCCAACCTGCATGGAGATTATACGCAAAGCCCCACATTAATGCTGCAGGGAAGACTCAGGTTTGACTCGCAAAATGGCAGAAAAACGAATGTCCCCAAACAAATGTTTTCTCAGTCCCATTGCACTGGTAGTCTGCTCAAGAAATGACTGGGCTGTTTGCTGGAAATCTGAATGTACATTGCTGGCAAGGCTCCTCTTAGAACCTTAACCTTTGCATTTCCTGGAGATTTTATGGTCAAATTTGCAACTTTCCTCCTGCATTTAACATAGTTATTTGCATGGAACTGGCCTGTCTGTTGAGGCCCGGTTGGGCTTGACAGTCCTTTCCTGCCAATCTGTCTGTTGTTCCAATGAAGGGGTTGGAAAGCACGCTCTTTCTCCGACTCTTGCTTTCGTTCAGACGTGCTGATAAGGCGTAGGCTGTCCTATCTCATGCCAGGAGCTGTTCCTCCTCCCTAACAGGCCCACTTTGCTGGCTGACAGTTAGCAGCCGGTAGTGTTTGATAAACTTATCAGACAGAAGCTGAGCTGGATACATGCTCAGTTCCTCCCCAGTTTCAGATTTCCCTCTTGTGCTCTCCCTAGGCTTGCTTCTTGTGTTCTCTTGCCTCTCCTGATTGGTAAGGGGACTGCTCCTAGGTCACCAGTTCGAAACTGACCTGATGGCCAGCGTAGCAGATATTTGCCTTTAAGATGCTCCTTGGAAATGAAAGCGCCAGTGAAACCAAATTGTAGTGGGATGATTTTTAGGCTTAACGTCCAGCTCGATACCTGTGCTTGGGATGTTATTCACAGTCTCATATATACCATTGGTGGTCTGGTTTGTCCTTTCTATTTGTTCTTCCCATCTCTGGGGTGTGTTACAGAGCTGGGGTTTGTGTTAGGGATGTGAAACCGCTAGCTGGTAAGAATCAGCCTTAATGGGCGAGGCTTGCCAGTTCCAGTTAACTGGTGGAGGCTGGAGCAGTTCCCCGTCCACTGCAGGCAAGGGGCTGCTCCAGTCCTGTGGGGCCCTCTGCAGATGTGGGTGCTCCATCTTGGCTGGAGCAGCCCCTGTCTGCAGTTGGCCCAGGCGCGCTGCAGGCATGAGCTGCTCCAGCCAGGCAGGAATGGTCCCTGCCTGCAACAGGGGAGCCTCTGTCTCCCCACCCTTCCCACTTGAATCAGTTATCAGTTACACATCACATTTAACCAGTTAACCAATTAAACGAGATTTTACGTCCCTAGTTTGTGTGTATGTTTAGGGGGATAGTCTCTTTATTCCTCTGATTGCTCTGGAATTAGATTGTGTTTGTGAGTTATTTTTCTGGTAACTATTTGTATTCTAGTAATGCCTAGAGTAGTGTTTCTTAAACTTTTTAAGACTGAGGAACACCAAATAATAATTTTTGTTATGAGGAACACCAAGGATTTTTTGTTAAGCCAAAAAAAAGAGGTGGGAATGGGGCGGGGTAAATTATTGAGAAAAAAAAAGGTTGCTTGCCCCTTTAAGGGCAGCCATTTTGAATTCTGTTGTTCTCCGCGCACACCTCCGACTGCCTCGCAGCACACCAGTGTGCTGCAGAACACAGTTTAAGAAACACTGGCCTAAAGGGCTCAGCTGAGATCAGAGCCGCATCATGTTGGGAGCTGTTTATATAAATAGTGAGAGACAGTGCCTGCTCTGAAGCGCTAACAATCTAAGTAGGTAGGGCAGACAAAAGATAGGCACAAGGAGGCTTTCTCTACATTTTACAAATGGAGAATCAAGGCTCAAGGATTAAGGGGCAGGTTTTAAAAAGAGGGTGCTGAGCAATTTTGAAAATGTGAACTAAGGGCACATCTACACTGCATGGCTATTTCGGGATACTGGAGGTATCCCAAAATAGCTACCCTGCGTCTACACAAGCTGCCCAGTATTTTGAAATATTTTGTTAAATAACAGGTGCACTATTTCACCATCCTGGTAAACCTTGTTTTATGAGGGATAAGGGATGGCCCGAAATAGCGCATGATTTCGAAATTTGGCACTGTGTAGATGTGCCAAATTTCAAAATAAGCTATTTTGAAATAAATTCAAAATAAGATACACAATTTACGTAGCTCAAATTGCGTATCTTATTTCGAGTTTATAGTGCGAGTGATTTGCCCAAGGACACACAGGAAATCATTGCTAGACCTCCTTAGTGCCCCTGAGAGATGTGATTACATTGATAGACGTCTGTAGTGAAGACCTGGCCTAAGCTTCCCTACAGTCTTTCAAGAAGCTCTGATACAGGCAGGACCTCAGTAAATCTGTTTCGGTTCATAACAACCCTAATCTACTGTCTTGAACAGACATGTTTTCTGAAGCTGGGATAGATTTTGCTTCCCATTAACATCCTCCAACCCCACTTGTTAAAGCTTTTTTGTTGGCATGCCCCTTTCTGGGAAAGGGTCTTCCTTCCCTTCCCCTTCCCTCCAGCTCTTCCCACTTTTAATCATTCCGGGTCCAGGCTATGTCCGAACCTCAGCTCCATGATCAATAGCTGGTGCTGGGATGGAGCCTTCTATGCCTGAAGGCAGGTGGGAGCATACACCTCCCCCCACACACACACCTTCTGGCAGCTGCCTGGAGGGATTGCTTTGCATGTCCTTCATTTGCTAAACAAAACAGCCCAAATACCAGGATTTTTTCCTTCCATAAAGGAATGAAGGTGTTGGGGGGAGGAGGGGTATGGGGAAAGGGCTCAGTGAGAAGCCAAAACAATCAGCTCTTTCTTCAGCCACAAAGATTAGTTCAGATTTTTTTGTTTTGTTATCTGGTTTCTTGATTGACTGTCCAGAATGTTTTTGGTGGTGGGAGAGAGGATGGGAAGGGGGCCATGTTCAGAGCGGTCACCACTGGGAAGGATTTGCATGTTGGAGTGAGGGGACAAGGGGGCAGGTGTGTCCTTCTCCTGAGGATGAGCTGAGATTCTTAGGGATCTGGTGAGGAAAGACCTGCAGGGTTCTGTCCAGTTTCCTCCCGGCCTGTGACTAAACTCTCCCCTCAAACTCCATGTATCTACGAAACCCACTTGGCCACCACCCAAGAACAAAGGCTACAGGGAAAGGCAGAAGCCAAGAGCACAACAAGCGAAGTGGGGATGGGAGCCAGTTGGAAAAGGTCTCTTGCACTCATTGCATGGACTAGAATTGAGCAGGGAACAGGGAATACAGAGGAAGTGGTCAGTGTCATGAGTTGTGCCCAGTCTGGCAATACAGAGCAGTACCTGGCCCTACCCCAGATATACTGTTACCCTAGGGCTGCGTCTAGACTGGCATGAATTTGCGCAAATGCTTTTAATGGAAAAGTTTTCCGTTAAAAGTATTTGCGCAAGAGAACGTCTAGATTGGCATGGACGCTTTTGCGCAAAAGCACTTTTTGCGCAAAAGCATCCGTGGCCAATCTAGACGCGGTTTTGCGCAAGAAAGCCCTGATCGCCATTTTAGCCATCGGGGCTTTTTTGTGCAAAACAAACTGAGCTGTCTACACTGGCCCTTTTGCCCAAGTGGGAGCGTCAAAGTATTTGCGCAAGAAGCACTGATTTCTTACATTAGAACGTTAGTGCTCTTGCGCAAATTCAAGCAGCCATTGTAGACAGCTGGCTAGTTTTTGCGCAAAAGCGACTGCTTTTGCGCAAAAACTGGCCAGTCTAGACACAGCCCAGGTGAAGAATATGGGTAGTATCTCAGCCCCCAGACCCAGCAAGTTCTATCCCTTCTCCCTTTCGCTGGTCACCTTCCATTTCTTCCCTTCCCCTTCTCCCAGCTGGCCTTGTTCCACCACCTGTGCTCCTAGAGATGGGCTCCCAGACACTTCTGGGCATTGGGGAGGCTTCTGGGTCAGGCCAACCCTTCTACTGCAGATGAGCTCTCAGCGCATTAGCCTTTTCTGGACACCTTGCTGCTTTCGGCAGTGGAACAGTGCAGAGTACCATAGCACAGGTGTGTCTCTTCACTAAAGGCTGCCTGTCCAGCCTGTGTCTAAAGTCAGCCTTGTAGGCGATGAGACTCCAAGACAGACAGGGCTTGTGGGACCACATAATTAGTGTACGTGCAGGGCTGCCGTTGCTTATTCCAGTCTAACAAATCTTCAGTTATCTTCAGTGACACCAGGGCTGCGGCTGTCAGCATGTACCCTAGGGTACAAGGCAAAATACATGGCTGAAGAGGGAGAGTGGGTTCGAAAGAAAGAAGCTGGCTGCGGATGGTGTTGCCTTTACCCATATACAGAATACACTGCTGCATGGGGCACCTGAACATTTTGGGCACCACACCCTAAATTTGGTCTTAATGTCCACCCAGCTGCCTCTTCCTATCCCTGTTCTGTGGCTCTGCTTCCTCTGGAGAGGGTCTAATTAACTACAGCAGTGTTTCTCAAAGTGGTCCGGGAAGCCACTTTGAGAAACCTGGTAATAGGGTTGCCAGCTGTCTGGTATTAAACCGGACAGCCCAGTATTTGTGCCTTCTGTCCGGTAAAAAAATTCAGAAAATACCGGACATTTTGTTTTTTCCCAAGGCCTGGCTCAGGCGCCTAACAGAAGGCTGCTGCCTGGGAGGGGGGAGTGGCCCGGGATTAAAGGGGCCATGACTGCATTTCAGCCTGGTCCTTTTTTTTTTCTCAACACAATTTTTTTCCTGGCTTTTTGGGGGGGGGGGGGGGGGGGGAGTATTTTTTATTTTTTGTGAAACCATCTGGCAACCCTACCTGGTAACTGGCCATGCCAGTTTGTTTCCTTACTAGCGCTGCAGCAATGGAGCCTCTCGGCTCCTATTGGCTCTGTTTTGCCGTTTGCAGACAAGAAGAGCTGAGGGAAGCGGTGGCCCAACCCGCACTGCTTCCTGCAGCTCTCCTTGGCTGCAGACAGTGAAACGGAGCCAATAGGAGCCACAAGGCTCCGTGGCCATGGCGCCAGTAAGTAAGCAAACCAGCACAGCCAGTTAACAGATTTCTCAAAGTGCTTTCGCGGAACACTTTGAGAAACGCTGAACAAGACGTAAGCCTGCCAGACCTATTAGCAGACACTGAACCTGTGAAAGAGCCCTCTGAGTGGTAATGAAGCCATGTAACAGACATTTGCTACCTCGGGTCTATAATGTCAGTTTCTGAATTTACTGCATGAATCGACAGGACCTTTGTTTAAAATTTGCTTTAAAAATATTTCATGAGTGTGTTGCTGAAGATTATAAAATCAGTTCTCTAAAATATTGTCACCCCACCCGCCCTGGGCATAAGGGCACAAGTTTAATAGGACTGCGTAAGGCCTCATAAATCCTAAGGATGGCCCTGGCTGTGGATTCAGAAAAGTACTAGTCCCCTCCCCCTTGCAGCGGCTCTGCCATCCCATGGAAATCACTGATAACAATGGAAATGCCGCAGACACAGCAGCTGTTGTTTACTGGCGCTTGGAAAAACCAGCTGTCTGATTTGTTTTTATGAGTGGTTTACAGGTGCTATTGGTGTAGCTGTTATTCAGGCCGCGCCAGTGTTGTAGTGACCAGCTCTGCCCTTAACTCAGCCCTAAACACCTGCCACCGCAGAGATAAGGGCAGGGAGGAGTGTGTTGGGAGTGAGAAGTGCTCCCGGGGTTCAGACACCTGGGAACACCTCCCATTTCTTTTGGCGCAAAATGAGCCAGCAAATCACAATCAACGTTTGGATTCTTGGCAGTCATCTTAAAATGGTCTTTTACCCCGCGAAGGGCTGGGAGGAGGTGTGTGTGTGTGCATACAACTATGTCTATGTCCCTGTGTGTGTGTGTGCATGTGTGTGTGTGTGTGCTTACTGTCCCATTTGTAACCCTGAGACTGCTCCTCCAGCCCCATTTCTCCCCAGTAGTTTATACACAGCCTTTGAACCCCTGCCTTTGACCAGGATCCTAACATTGGCTGGGATCTGTTAAGAGCTGACCACCTGGGAGCTGACTATAAGTCTATTTCAGTGTCACCTGCTGACAATCACTATATTCTGCCTGTGTGGAGTATCATGCTGTGAACAGGGCCAAATCTGACCCAGGTGTCCTTTGCTGGTTTGCCTGTGGGCTCTGAATAGAGGATGCTCTGTAGCAGCCGAGTATACCTTAGTCATCAGGTTAAGCTGGCATTACCCCCCCTAAGTGACACTTTAGTTAGTCCATGGTGTGGACTACTCTCCTGTGATAGTTACAGAGAGAGCCTCGTACATCTGCCAGGTTACTGCAAATCCAGAAGTGGGCATGGCCCAACACCGTTCTTGAAATGGGTGTTTTTAATCCACAGAGCATTGTGATAGTTTTCCTTCCCCAGCGCTGAGAGCAAACAGCGTTTATCTGGGAAATCCAAACAGGCCCATGCTGGTTGTTGCAGTCTGGTTTATTACAGTAAAACTATGTTACAATAAGTATAAATACATATGTAAATGTACAAGCAAAGGAGGAGAGAGTGTTCTGAGTCACCAGATTGCGTATTAGTGGAAAGTAGCCTCGCCACAGCATAAAAGCAGAGAGGTTTATGCTTCACATCCTGGGCCAGAGCCAGTGGGGTTACTTTGGATTTACACTGGGGTAATTGAGAGTAGGAATTGCTCCTGGCAGTAAGTAAATTCTCCACTCGCATCATGTCTTTTCCTATCCGTAGAAGCATCACTGCGGGAGGTTTTATCCATTCATCCATGTTAGGATAAAGAGAGGGACAAAGGAACCGATGCTGCATCCCAGCCTCAAGCCAAACACACTGATGTCACTGTGTCCCAGGCTGTCGTCTGGCTGTGACTTGGGTAGGGCTGCATTGCCCTTCTTATTTAAAGGCACTTCTTTCCCTAACGTAGCACTTTGCTCTTCTCTAGCGTCTTCCAGCTAAGGATCTCCAAGCACTTGACAAACCCGGATACATTCATCTGTATAACACCCTGTGAGGTGAAGTGTCATCTCCATTTTCCAGGTGGAGAAACTGAGTCAGAGAGAAGGGCAGTGCCCTGCCTACAGTCACATAGCGAGGATGTAGCAGAGCCACGGAAACAACCTCTGAGTCTTGTTCTCAACCCTCAGCTTTAACTGCTAGACCAGCGAGAGAAGGAAATACTGCCACTATGCTTTTCTAATACTTGTAGGGTACTTACATAGTAATGTGTGGGGTGCAAGATGGATAGATCAGCTTCTCCTTCTGTAAGAGTGACAGGGAAACAAAATTCCCCACTGTCCTGAATACCAAGTAACTCAGAAGTCCATGTAGTTAGCATGGTGGTACTAATCTTGGTGTGTAGGGTCTGATTGTTTAGTATCCTCCCCTCCAACTCTACAGGGCCACATATATTCTCCCTGATAAAAAAAGGACTCCTCTGGTGAGAATGAAAGTCTAGGTGGATGTGCCCCAAATTTATGCCCTCAGAGGGAGCCCTGTTTAAGCTGAGCACAGCTCACGGAATACAAATTATTTGCATGCCCAGGCCTTATCATCCTAACCATGGAAGTAGAATGGGATTATGGAGCTTGCCTGGCACAGATTGCTGGCCCCTTAGTAACATCAACCCAGAAGTCCCTCCAGGTTGCCCGTGAGTGAAAGGAGTCCAGTCTGTCACTCAGTGTCAATCCAGAGGACTGGTGCCTCCAGGGGAGTCTGGATTTACAGTGGAGTGGCTGAGGTCAGAGCCGATAAAACTGGGCAGTGAGTGCTCCCGGCGGTGCCTTTCTTGTCACGCACAGGAGGGTGGGGGGGTAACACTGGGGAGAATGACATTGCTGGGCCAGTCCCGCAGAGCATTGGGGCAGAGAGAAGCATGGAACATGGGCGTGCCCCAAGCCAGGCAGAGGCCAGAAGACTGGTGGGATTCCACGGGGCTGGGGCTGGGAGCTCCAGGACAGCACCGGGGAGCGCACTCTCACTTCAAGCTGTGCTGGCTCTCCCTGTGCCGCCGCAGGTCCACCTTGCGCTGGAAGCCCTTGGCACAGAGCTCACAGCTGAAGGGCTTGAAGCCAGTGTGCTTGCGGCTGTGGGTGATGAGGTTGGAGCTCTGGCTGAAGGCTTTGCCGCACACTTGGCACTTGTGGGGCTTCTCCCCTATGAGACAGAAACAAACCATCACTGACCCAAACTGGGGAGGCTGCTTGTGCTGGGCCGACAGGCTGGAGCAATGTGGGTCTCCAGGCCAGACACTGACCCGCTGATGTGTCATCCCAGCTCCCACAAGAGCTACTTGACTATTGGTTGTTTTTTAAGTTTTTCCTGTTACAGACTGACTCGGCTACCCCTCTGAAGCTTTAGGACGAGGGGGGGAGTGGGCCTCTCTGCTGGGACTGCCTAGGCTGTGCCCTCTCTGCTGTTTTTCACCCTCTTTTTATCATGGCCTCTTTTTTTTGTTCCCTGTCTCTGATCCCTGCATCCCCTCCCCAACTCTCCCAAGCAGACACCAACACAGTCCCTCCTGGCATGATGGTCTGGGTCACAAATGGGAACATTCAGACCCAGCAGGGGTCCCGTGGGAATTTGTTGGTGCCTCACCCTCGATCTTGTGCTGCCCCTCTGCACAGGTGGGAACGCATCTGTCGTACCCTCTTGCTGCTGCCATACGTGCAACAGTTAAAACACCTACACTAAGCCCATAATTGGACTCACCATCCGCCTCTTTCTGTGCATGATCTCAGTGCATATACACAAGCGTGTTCATGAACACTGGGCTCAGGGGTCTGAGTATGTGCGCCCACCTGGATGTGTATGAATGTTGTGGGTTCAGGTGCGCACATTGGTGTTGTGTCATATCTTCCAGCATGTGGTTATTCAGGCTCATATGCAGAGGGGGTGCAAAGGGTGTGAAAGTATCCTTCCTCCTCCCCCGCCGTGGTCTCCTAAGTAAGCACGCTCTGACCATCCAGGGAAAAGGTGGGGCTGATTTCCCCACTTACTTGGGCAACCATAGGGGGTGCATTCACATCCTTGTGGTCCACATTTACAAAAAAAGCACACACCCCCCACACACAGAAATTCCTGCATACAGGACTATTATGTGTGCATGTCAGTGTTGTCAGCTCAGGTGCATGTGTGTATATGATGGAGTGTGTGAGCACTGCATGACGGCTGTGGGCTCAGTGTGTGTGTGTGTGTGTGTGTGTGTGTGTGTGTGTGTGTGTATGTCAGGAAGGTTTCTTACCAGTATGAATGTAGGTATGTTTCTTCATGTCCGATTTCTGGTGGAAGCGCTTGCCGCAGTACTGGCAGGGGTAGGGCCGTGTGTCGGAGTGGATCAGGAGGTGGGTGGACAGGGTGGATGAGCGTTTAAAAGTCTTTCCACACATCTTACACTCAAAGCTTCTCTCCTGTTGGGGGAAATGAGATCGTGGATGGGGGGGAGATCAGATTCATCCTAGTTGTATACAACTATGTAGGCTAGCAAATTAAACAAGATAAATCAGGTAATCTTCTCCTAGGGATACTCTTATTATCCCAGTAGCTCACAGGAGCAATGAGTCATGAACCAGGACTTTGTGCTAGGTGCTATCCAAACATAGGACAAAAAAGTCTCTGTCCCAAAAAGTGCACAGGAATCTGAGCCACTAGACTGTGTCTTTCAGGAAGAAGTGCACCATCGGAGGAACGGGAAACTATCGCAAGTGAACCTCTGACACATGAAGGGAATTACCAAGGAAAGCCATGAGATTTATGAGAGCAGAGTGCCAAGAATGAGGTCCATTGTCCTCAGTCCATCTAACCGTTGTGAATGGATAATGTTCTTGGCATTGGTGTTACTCTGTTGGTGTGTCAGCAGGAAGGCTGTTGTGTTTACCTGCTGGGGATTTCTCCTCTGTTATATCAGGTGAATTGTCAGACAAATCTCTGTATCCAAACAGTCTCAAACTCTGAGGAGCCTCAGACCCATTTATCATGGTGAACTCATCTTGCTATAATGACTGAACCAAAAGCCGGTCTATCTGGACACCCCTTAACTCTCAGGACATTTGGCACCGTCTCCAGAGCTGAATGTTGTGGCTCAGACAGACCCATCTCTAATTATCTCTTCCTTCCCAAAGTCCCTGCTCATTAAAGTCCAGCAAATAATGTTATGTGTGGTGTGCCATCTAACCCAGGGATTCTCAAAGCGTGGTCTATGGACCACCAGTGGTCCGTGACCATCTTGCAGGAGGGCTGTGGGCTCAGGATGGGTTCCCACACTGGTGCTCTACCCCCCGTGAGGCTGGCTTTCTGCTGCAGGGAGTGGAGCCCCAAGCCACACGGGCCACATCCAGCTTGTGGGGGAGGAAGTGGCTCCGCGAGCTGCTGCTTCCCTTTGGTCTGGCTGGGGAAATGGCAACGCAAGAAACTGCTTACCTGGAAGCTTTTCCTGCTGCTCCCCTGGGCCGAAATCCCAGCCAGACACCCCACCCTCAGCCTGCTCCTGCACCCAACCTCCTGGCCAGAGCCCCACCCTCCGCCCAGTTCTGCACCCATTTTGTCATCATTGGTGGTAGGCCGGTGGTCTGGGGAAAGGTTTGCGTTGAGCAGGGCGGGCCGTGGGCCAAAAAGTTTGAGAACCACTGATCTAATGAGGGCTGTCAAGTGATTAAAAAAATTAATCGCAATTAATCGCGTGATTGAAAAAATGTAGTCATGATTAATCACGTGTGCTGCCTCTTTGAAACACAGTGGCGGCATTTCAAAGGGGCAGCACTGCAGGAGCCCGGGATCAGCTGGAGTCCCCAGCTGACCCCAGCTCCGTGAAGCACTGCCCTTTTGAAAGCCGGCCCCAGCATTTCCGAGGGGCAGTGGAACGCGGAGCCGGGGATCAGCTGGGCCCTCCAGCTAATCCCTGGCTCCGCATTGCTGCCCCTTTGAAGCGCCGCTTCAGTGCTTCAAAGGGCCAGCGCTGCACGGAGCCCAGGGTCAACTGGGGACTCCAGCTGATCCAAAGCTCCTAATGCACCTGCGATTAACGCGTTAATTTTGTTAACACGTTAATCCTTCCCTGCGTTAATCGCAGGCGTTAACGCAGATAAATTGACAGCCCTAGATCTAGCCTAACAAGGAGGACTCAGCAAGAGCAGGGGCTTGCCTAGACCCTGCTTTGAGTTATCAGAGGAGCCAGCCCCTTTGGGAATTCAGTGCCACAAGTGACTCTGCACTCCCATCCGCTCCCTGTGGGCTACCAACCTGGGAGTGGACGTTGGTGTGCTGCTCCAGGCTCACAGCATGTCCAAACGTTTTGCCACACACATCACAAGCAAAGGGCCGTGTCCCACTGTGAGATCTTCGGACATGGACTTCCAGCCCATGGGGGGTGGAGAAGACCTAGAAGAGGAAAGCTGCTAATGAGGATCCTGAGAGCCAGCCATGTCTTCAGCTCTATTTTCCAGTTGCCTCTTTTTGTCTAACATTTCCCTCCAGTTGCCCGTATTAGCGGAGCCCAGTCACAGAACTGGTTCCCCAGCCAGGAGAGTGACTGGCCAGTTTTGTCTCTGCTAGCTTACTTCTGGGCTAGACAAAACGAGGTGCTCTTATTTACAGAAAGGGGGTCAAACCAAACTCATGGGTCCACGCCCGCCCATCCCAAACTTTCCCGCTGGCTCTGAACATGGCAGCTAGCTTTGCCCTCCCAGTGGAATGAGCCAAAACTCTAGATCAGGGGTGGGGAAACTTTTTTGGGTTGGAGGCCACTGACCCACAGAAAAATCAGTCGGGGGCCGCACACAAGTGAGAAACAAACAAAAAAACCCAAATCCTCACCGACGTGGCCCCCAACTGAGAAGGAGAAAGACACTCCCCATACTCCCCTCACATACCAGAGCCTAGAGGGCCCAGCATAGTAGATTTTGTGTGCTCCAGTCAAGTGACGGGGTGATGGGGAGGCTGGAGTCCCAGCACAGGCTCCCCACTGCTGGTGGGGGGGAGCCTGAGCCTCGGGGGCCAGATCCAGGCAAGTTGGGGGCTGCATCCAGCCCCCGGGCCTTAGGTTCCCCACCCCTGTTCTAGATCCAAACTGGTCATATTCAGATTCAGAGCCATATGCAAACTCTGTGGTTTCACCCAATCTTTGCTCAGCAGAGTCAGTTGCTTGTTTACAGAGACCTTCCGCTATCAACTTGACAGGGGTGGCTTGTGTCAGTGCAAGTGTAGGAGCTATACTTTAGGTGTGGCATCGCTCCGGGCTGGACTGAGCACTGAGCTCCAGGAACCTATGGCTTGCACAATCTCCCAGTGTCCTTGGCCCAGGGCCGGACTAAGGGGTGGGCTAGCCGGGCAGCTGCCCAGGGCACCAACCTATTGGGGGTGCCTGATGGCAGCTGTAAAGGGCGTGCAGTGTCCCTTATAGCTGCCATCAGGCGCCACGCACCCGGCTCCCACAGCGCTGGCCCCCCCCATCCCCGCGGCACCAGCCAGCAGCGCCCTTCCTCCCACGGCCACGGGGCCCTGCACGGCCAGGCACGGCCCGCCCCGGGGTGCGTGCCAGCAGTAGTGGCCGGACCGGGCTGGGCAGTGCATGCGCTGTGCGCCCCGGGGGCGGGCCCCAGGCTGCGTGCCAGCAGCCGTGGCTGGGCTGCACATGCGCCATGCACCCCGGGGGTGGGCCCGCGCATGCGCCATGTGCCCGGGGGCGGCGCTGCGCACCCAGGCCCGGGGCGCCAAAATGGCTCCGGCCGGCCCTGCCTTAGCCACACTGGATCCCTGGTACTCGTCCTCCAGCGGGGTCCTTTGTACCTTAATTCAAACCTGTGGGACCCTGGTGTATGCTAGGTCATGTAAAAATGCAGTTAAAACTGTAACCGTGTAACCCCTAAAGTCATCACAGTTACGTGCACTGCGGGCTCTGCGGTATAAAGCTTAAAGCAGAGCCTGCAGCAAAGCATCCCCACTCCCAGGGAAGAGGCTTTTCTGCCAGCTCTGGTCCCGGGGAGGGAGGCTTTGCTATAGGCTCTGCAGCAGGCTCTCTGGGAGTGGGGCCAGTAGCCCCTGCCAGCCCCACTCCTGGGAAGCCTGTGACAGAGGTTGGAGTTCTGGCCAGGCCGCCACAGACAGGAGCTGCTCCGGTGGGCCAAACATGGCTGGAGCAGGCCCCGCAGGACTGGAGCAGCCCCCTGTCGGGAGCGGGAGGGGAGCTTCTCCAGCCCCTACCAGTTAACCATTCCATATCCCTGGTGTATGTGTGTGATGAAAGTCACCCCAGGCTCCCCCCAGCCCTGTGCAGGGCTGGCCTTACCATGAGGCGAACTGAGGTGGCCGCCTCAGATGCCAGACTGTGGGGGCACCACTAGGCCCCAGGGTGTAGAAAATTGTGTCTGCTGCTGGTGCATATGCATTCTCCCTGCTCTAGATGCACAGAGATGGTAGAGTGCCATGAGAGGAGTAGAACAGGAAGAAGGCAGAATTGAGACCTTTCAAAGTTTTGGCCCAAGCGAGGGGGCATGGGGGCGTCATTTGAGCTCCCCGCCTCAGGTGCCAAAATGTTGTGGGCTGGCCCTGTGTGGCCTCTCTGGGGGACGCACCTTGTTGCACTTCACACAGTGGTAGGTCTCCATGTCTGGCGAGTAACGCATGCTATAATCGAGAGGCGGCTCAGAACTTGGCAGGAGGTGGCTGCCATACAGACTAACTGAACGCTCCAGAAGAGCTGACTGCATGTTGGAAGTCATCTGCCTGTAGCTGTACGGAGAGTGGAAGACATCCCAAGAGAAGCTGGGCTTGTAGAAGGCGGGGGTGCTGGTGGAACTGCTGCAGTCCTTAGCTCGCAGAGCCGGCAGAGATGTCTCTGAGGTCGCAAAGGAGAAGAAGAGAGTGGCATGTTGTCTGCTTTGCCTGGGGACTCATGCAAATGCTCCCAGACCTGCTCAGCACAGTCATTTTATTGCTACGTAATACTGGTAATGGAAATACCTGACTAAAGAAAGCTAGAGGGGACAGTGAGTAACTAGTGCTCTTCAGTTCAAACACTGAGGGGCCCAAGTCACAACATTCAGATCACAATTCAGTCTCTTTCATGGATCCCCAGGTCAGGCCAGGGCTTAGGGAGAACATAAGAATGGCCGTACTGGGTCAGACCAATGGTTCATCCAGCCCAGTATCCTGTCTGCTGACAGTGGCCAGTAGCAGATGCCCCAGAGGGAGGGAACACAACAGGTAATCCTCACGTGATCCCTCCCCTGTCACCCACCTCCAGAGAAAGAGAGGCTAGGGACACCATTCTAATAGGCTAATAACCATCTAACCTCCATGAATCTATCTAGCTCTTTTTTGAACCCTGTTAAAGTCCTAACCTTCACCACATCCTCTGGCAAGGAGTTCCACAGGTTGACTGTGCGCTGACTGAAGAAAAACTTCCTTTTGTTTGTTTTAAACCTGCTGCCTATTAATTTCATTTGGTGACCCCTAGTTCTTATATTGTGGGAATAAGTAAATAACTTTTCCTTATTCACTTTTCCCACACCAGTCATGATTTGATAGACCTCTTGCGTAGCTTGTTTCAAGGTTATTTCAAAATAGCTTATTTCGAAATTTGGCACCGTCTACACAGCACTCAATTTTGAAATAAAGCGCTATTCTGACAAGTCCCTCAACCCTCATGGAACAAGAGTTACAGGGACACACCTGTTATTTCGAAATATATTTAGAAATAACGGATGTATTTAAAGATGCGGAATTGCTATTTCGGGATACTTCCGATATCCCAAAAGAGCCCTGCTGTCTAGACGTAGCCAATCAGCCTAGGGGCTAGCACCTCCGAGAGAACTGCTGGATGTGGCATTGACCAACACCCTCAGTAAGAAGTTCTCTTTGCATTCATCATCGTCTCTTCTCTCTTGTGAGAAACTGCAGTGCAAGCTCACGGTTAGGGGGTTCCGACTAGGGAGGTAAAATCCCAGTTACTCAGTTAACCGGTTAATCAGTTGGCTGGGGGCTTCTCCAGTTAGGCTGGGCCCGCTGCAGACAGGGGCTGCTGCAGCCAGGCCAGAGTGCCCCTGTCCACGGCGTGCTGGACTGGGCCGCTGTAGACGGGGGCTGCTCTGGCTGGACTTGTGTATTCTCTGCCCAAGGCAGGCCCCGCAGGGCTGGAGCATCCCCCTGCCCATGGCAAGTGGAGGGCTGCTCCAGCCCACCAATTTACTGTAACCAGTAAGCATCACGAGGTAAGAGTGATGCTTACCGGTTGACTGATTAACCGGTGAACTATTCACATCCCTAGTTCTGGCACATCTCAATCTCAGTTTTATGGCTGTGCTCTCTGGCACAACACAGACCTATTCCAGAAGCACAGAGGGAAATGCTGCCTGTGGGAAATACCGAAAGGCCTTCTCATAACCGATAAGGGGGCAGGACTCTTCTGTATGGGGTCTAGGAGCCACTCATGACATAAATCTGTTGCTGATACTCCAGGCTGGGCAATGAGTATTTCCCTGCAGCCCACTTTGTACTTCCTAGTTTGGCGCAATGCCAGCCACACACAAGTTGACTGCGTGATCTACCACAGATTGAGAACAGAAGCTTTGAGGTGACTGTTAACAAGTGGTGCTTGAAGGGTGTGGTAGCATGGACGTGTGTGGACATATGGGGCTTCCGTCTATCTCTTGATCACCAACATCTCTGTGTGGACAGCGCCAAATTTCGAAATAAGCTATTTTGAAATTGACTCAAAACAAGCTATGCAGTTTGCATTGTTCAAATTGTGTAGCTTATTTCGAGCTTAGGGTGCAGTGTAAATGTACCCTTACAGAGAGAGAGAATGAGTTTCTAGTACAGCCTGAGCTATGAGCCAGCTGGCCAGAGGCTCCTGCACTAAGCTCTAGAGGTCCCAGGTTTGGTTCTGCCTGTCAGTGTTACACCAAGCACGTGAAAAACTAGCCCTGAGCTCTTTGGAGAGTCTGGCCTTGTGTAGCTAACCTTGAGCTGGAGCACTTGACAACGTCCTGTTCAGATACGAGGCAGGTGCACCTTCTTCCTTCAGTCCAGCACAGTTCTTCTCTTGTTTCGGAACAAGGCATTCTGGGTACTTGCTTTTGCACTCTGTGCTGAAGGTCCTGACTTCCTCTGGTGACTTGTCACATGGGGCTGTGAGCAGAATGGCATCAGGATTAGGTTATTCTAGCGATGCTGTAATGAGTTAGTGACTGTGTATTTGCATCATTGTCCTCTGGCGGATGGGATCAGAACTGCCCGACTATGTATCATAAGCCCTATAGTGCTAACTGGTAATGAAGATTATTCTTAGCTCCAGAGTCAGGGCTTGTGCATGATGGAGAAAAAGAATCTACAGTCTATCATTGCCTTGAAGGTCCAAGTGGCAAACCAGGGACTGGGAGGAGGGAAACAGGGAGGAAGGAGTGTTGTGCAGCAGGCTGACAGACATGCAACCCCAAGGGCCCATGGGTTTGTTAAAATAAGTTCAACACGTATAACATCTCTCATTCACAAGCTTAACAATCATGAACAAATTCAGCCTCACCGTCCTTCCTGCAGAGAGTTTGGGATTATTATCCCCATCTTCTAGACAGATAAACTGAGATTAAAAGATCTAGTCTCCTCCCATGTTTCTGTACACCTGGCCATGCCATCTCTAAAACTACCTACCACATTTTGCTGGTTAGAAAAAGGTACTTTAATGAGCCTGTTCCAAGTGCCTGAATTGGTCTGAGGTGTGGTATTGGTTTCGCCTTTCTCCTTGCTCAGCAACAGGCTGACCTTGGCAGTGGGAGGAGTTGGACAATTTGAAAAGGGAGCATGTCATAGATTCTGGAAAAGGCTGGGATTTCTTGAAGGGAACAGAGAAAGGGCCAAACCCTTCCTTGGTACTGAACTGGACTATATTCCTCTCCAAAGGATGGGGATTTGCCATGCTGTCTCTTGGCTTCTTCCCATGAGGGTACGGCAGGGCTAGGCTCTGATTTCACAGACAGGGCCAAAACAAACTGTAAGTTGAGCCTGAATTTGAATAAAGTACATTTGAATGGTGTCTGAAGGGTGAAGATAACTGCCCCCACTGTTCTGCTCCAAGGACAGCTGCGGGAGGATGCATAGGGGTGAGGGGGGTCAGTTGGAGCACAAAAGATGGCTGGTATAAGTGCAGGCAGCACACATCGGTATGCCCTGGAGCTCCTCCCTGTGAAATAGTCAGGGGGCAACTCCTTTCGCAGCCATGACTACACTGATATCCTGTCACCCCTCCAGCCTGCTGTGAAATTCCTCGTACCTCACCGCTGGTTGGTAATGCACAGACAGCGAAGTGCAGATATAGGGTACTCTGCAGCTAGGGCCGTGACTTGCAGCTCCTGTAGGCATATTTGGACTTGCTGTGCCTTAGCTTAGAAGTGAGGATGGTGCAGTGCAGACTTTGGCACCACCTGCACATGTGCCTAGGTGTGTACCTAGTCCCCACTGAAGTCCATGTCATAGCTTCCTTGTGTCTGCTTTTAGGCTACGTCTAAACAGGAGCGTTATTTCGGAATAACTGCTGGTATTTTGAAATAACAAAGAGCATGTCTACACAGCAAGCCATCATTTCAAAATAATGGTGAGCTGGAGGACTTCTTATTCCGACTCCTGTAACCCTCATTTCATGAGGAATAAGGGAAGTCAAAGGGAGAGTGTTCTTCCTTTGACTTCCTGCTGTGTAGACAGCACCAAAAGCCGAATTAAACTCTTTCGACTTCAGCTGCGCAATTGACGTAGCTGAAGTTGCATAGCTTAATTCGACTTTTGCCCTGCTGTGTAGACGTGCCCTTAGTGAGCTAGCTACTGCAGGTGTATGTACACATGCTGCCATTCACACCCGTGGGTGCAGCATAGACCTATCAATAGTGACAGGGCATAGATGGGGCAAAGCCAAAGAGTATATGTGTGGCCAATAGACAGCATAGTTAGGAACCAGTGAAAATTCAGCCATCAACTCTAAGCATTTCTGATCGCTAGTGAATGTTTGCTGGAGTCGGCTGCCTTTGCTGAACCTAAGGGCAGCGGGATCCATGCAGGTTTCATTGCATGTACTATAACTGCCCTCTGGGTGAAAATGGGAATAAATATTTATATTTAAAATGAAAGAAAGCAGAAGGAGGGAGGGCTTTTTGCAGTGATTTCCATGCAGCTGAGGCAGAGATCTGGAAATCAATAGAAACACATCTATTCTAGCGCTGAAATTCATATGTGTGAGCAAAGCCTCTGAACTGGTGTCTCTGAACTGTCCCTGGAATCGCTAAACCATGAAGTCAAAGGGGAGAGGGTGAATTCAGTTTCTGAATAAAAGGTCCAATTCCATTGACTTCTACAGGGTTGTACCTATTTATGCCAGTAGCCGATTTGGTCTAGAGCAGTGTTTCTCAATCAATGGTATGAGTACCCTTAGGGGTACTTGAGAGAAGTCTGGGGGGTACGTCAACATAACTGAAATTTGGAGAAAACTGAATTTTTGTTCTAAGTTTTACAGCACTTTATTATTTTTATACTTTTTACACCCAAAAATTGCATCGTCTGCCTGACTACGATTATGTTGTTTAAATAAATGTGTTGCAATGGTAGAAAAAAATTTGGTGTGTCTGAAAACTGTAGGTACTGGGGGTACTTATAATTTTTTAGGCGTAAATTTATAAAAAAAAGGTTGAGAAACAGTGGTCTAGAGAAGGAGTCCAAGAGAAAAAGCCTGCAATGGGGAAGTTAGTGTCTCCATATTGGGGCCCTTCACTCACTGTTTTAATCTGTTCATACTCTTGACTCAAATGAAACTCCCATTGACTTCAACAGGCAAGCGACTTAAAGAGGTTCCCAGCTGGTTATCACAGCTCTAGGTTACACTGCCAGCATGGCTTTCCAATTGCCAGTTGCCTGGGTGTACATCAACAAACCTGGAGAATGGATCTGACTCACCAAGGCAGAGGGATTGTATTGGATCCCATGTGGGTACAGGCAGGTCCTCATCCACAGAGTGGTGCTGGTGGTAGGTATGGGCCTTCTTACTCTTCACTAAAAAGGAACGTGGCATTTTCCATGCACTTCCTGGGCTGAAACTTTGAAGGATGGGGTAAATAACGGTGAGGAACAAAAATGTTTGCTATCACTTCTCGCTTCCCCACCATTTCCCTCCCCCCCCGGCCAGCTCCTGGTGCTTTGATGACCAGATATAAAATCCTTATGTCATGTTTATGAATGAACAATATATCTTGAGACATGGGATTCAGTTGAAAGTACCTGCTTCTCCTACCCCTAACCAGTCAAAGAAAAGGAGTGGTTGAAGGGAATTAGGATCTGGGAGGGGTTCCTCAACTCCAGAAGACTGAAACCGTGGACAGGGAAAAAGG
Source organism: Pelochelys cantorii (assembly GCA_032595735.1). Classification (NCBI taxonomy): domain Eukaryota; kingdom Metazoa; phylum Chordata; order Testudines; family Trionychidae; genus Pelochelys; species Pelochelys cantorii. The sequence goes on from CM064347.1 coordinate 11,820,477, forward strand.
GGCATCATGTCATTGTCAGCCATTGTTTGTCACTGGTAGCAAATCTCAAAGTGCTTTAATAATGATTTAATGCATGCAACCTCCTCTTCAAGTCAAAGAAGTACTGCTCCCTTTATTTTACAAAGGGAGAAAAGTGAAGCACATTGAGGTTAAATGATTTGCCCAAAGCCACAAACTGAGTCAGTGGCAGAGATATGAACTGAGCGCAGAATTCCTATTGCTCTGCTCCTAGAGGCTCTGGCCTCTAGACAATGCTGCATCTCTGATTCTTGTTTTTTGAATGGATGACAAAATGGGAGAGCTGGCTGGATAATATCTCTTTGGGCCAGGGGTTTTCTGTTGTGTCTCTCTAGAATGCTTTGCACCTACTCTATGATGGGGTTCCTAGGTGCTGCCATGAACCAAATGCTAATGATGATAGTAACAACAAAATAATGTGAAAAACATGGCAAACAATGTCAGAGAGGGAGCCTTGATATCAGGAGGGGCTAAGTTGTTCCAGGCCCAGGAAATTTCTTCCACAGCTCTATTTCATGATTTGCCATTTTAGCTGACAAATGACAGTCCATGCAATGGCACAGCTAAAGTACCGAGTGGGAAAGAGTTACACATTGGCTCTGAAACAAACACCACGAGGCGGCTGAAATGCACGAATTGGAAACAAACCCCAAATGCTGAAATTTAATCAGATGCAATTCCCTTGCAGTGCATCTGTTATCTTTAGTACCCAGGCCTACTCCCTCCCCACTTCCTAAGGGCTAATAACTGGCCTTGTGCTAGAGAACACAGGAAAGTGCTCAACATTAGACACGACGAGGAGATCAAGTAACCTCTTATTTGCATGCACATTTGCATTTTCCCCTATAATTATTCAGTAGAGTGGCAGTAAAAGCAAAGTCTAGTATGTTTCACCTTGGAAAGTTTGTAGTAAATCCTGGCTCTGTGTTGATGGGCAAGTATCCCCCCCCCCCCCAACATGAGAACAGTTGAAGTGTAATGTACATATTTACTAAAAAGAGACAGGGGAAAAAACCCAGCACCTGTAGAGCAAGAATGACCTGAAACATTTCAGTGAGGCAGCCAGGGAAAGTTGTGAATGGATCATGGAAACACAGCATTTAGGAATGGGAAAGATCTGAGTTCATCCTTCAAGGCCCAGTGTAGGAACTGACTTTGAGTATTCGAAATATGAAATGTATTCACTAGTGCTTTGTCCAGTGCTGTCTTAAATGTCCCAAGAGACAGGGGGGCAGATTTCCAAAGGTATTTAAGTGCCAGAAGATGCAAATAGGGTGACTAGTGTGTTTTATAGCAGTGACTAAGTAGATTAGGTGCCTATGTTCCAATGAGAGTTAGGCACCTAACTAGTTTAGGTTCTTTTGTAAATTACACTAATCACCCCCATCCACATCTTTAGGTACCTAAATACCTTTGTAAATCTGGCCCAGGGCTCCTGTTGCTAATCCATCTGTTGAGCCAAATCTTGGAGTTCCTAGTCAGCGTTTTCCTTTAAAACATCAGCATTGATTTGCAAGCAATGACTCCTTTTACCTAGTTGCATTTATTGTCCCATAACTCACTAGTGAGGTTTCTTGTAAGCACCACAAAGTTACAGGGCCCTATTGTGTCAGCCAGAGAGTATAAAACTTCCACAGGAATCAATAAGAGTTTCCCAGGTATGTGTTTGTGCAGAGAAGGGGGTTTGCGAGATTGGATCCACAGTGTTTCATGCAGGTACAATGGGTCAAAGTCTGCTCTCAGTTCACTAGTGTAAATCTGGAATAGCTCCACAGAAATCAGTGGAATTACTCTAGATTTACACCAGAATAACTGACAGCCAAATTTTGCTTGATATCTCTATGTCCTTTGCTTAGTTCAATGATCTTTGATGTACTACTGAACGTTGCAAAAGGAAGTCCCCCTCCCTTTCCACCCCACATTACAGAGAAAACAGGAACTGGGAGCCCAGAATGTAGTTAATTAACTGCATCAGATTATATTTGTGATTCACATGGCCAAATGTGAGGGAAGCTGGGAGCACAGATTGTGAGAGAAAAATATTATCTCTGTTTGAAACACAGATTACCAGTAGCAAGTGGTTAACTGCTGCTAATATCTAACCATGATACCCTGGGAAACTGGCAGTATGGATCCCGCCTTTAAGAGATAACACCTTGTTTTATTTTATAGGGTTGCCAGTCCTCCAGGATTGTCCTGGAGTCTCCAGGTATCAAAGATTGCTCTTTAACAGAGCCGTCGCGTCCACAGACCCCGTGCTTTTAGGGTCCTCGTGGCAGCTGCCCCAACCATCCCACAGACAGGACCCATGGGATTACCTGGGGTGGGAGGCCTGGTGCGGCAGCAGCAGGATCACCCCCTTGCACTCACTGTGGCAAAGCCAAAGTGGCCTGGCAGCCTGCTCTGCTCCATCCTGCTGCCCTCTCCCAGCCCACTGCACTCTGCTTCTCAGCAGCAGCAGGAAGCAAAACACCCCAGCCTTAGGGCACTCCGCTTCCCACTGCCGTGGAGAAGCAGGGAACAGTGAGCTGAAAGGAGGATGCAGCAGGGTGGAGTGGAACAGGTTGCCAGGCCACTGCTGCTGCGATGAGTGTGGTGGTGGGACGACCCCGTGCTGCCACCCTGCCAGGCCCCCCATAATCCTCTGGGCTATATTGCTCAGAAGCAGGGCAGGGGTGGAGTAGGGGGTGGGGGACTGCAGCAGGGGAGTTGCCCTGGGCCTCACACCTGGCGCACAGAGGGTGGAGGATGGGACAGCCTTGCTCTTTAATTCTAGATGAAACCTCCAGGACTACATTCAATCAAAACTGGCAACCACATGTCTTAGCAACTACTGCATCTTTCAGCACAATTTTGTTCAATCTTTAGTTTAAAACCCACCTTTTAGGAAGCTGGTTTTTGCTGGTCTCTTTGGTGGTGAACCCTTCCTTGGGTGCTGATCATATAATTAAGTTATATTTTTCACTAATCAGCCAAAGAGGATTATCCAAAATGTGGCTGTCTTAGCTTCTTCGTGGTTCAAAAGGGAGTGTAAATTCAATGTCAGATTCATCAGAGTCACTTATTTACTGCTCACTTACAGAATGCACAATAACATCACAACTGGCTACTGTATTTTGCAAGGAGCAAGAGGAACCCCCAGGGAGAGTGGCCACATTGCAGTTTTGGCTTTCAGCATGGACAAAAATATTCCCAGATTTTTCCAAAGTGGCTTGGGAATATAGTGATTTTGGACTTTTTGATTTTTGGGTGTCTAACCTGAGACCCCTTAAAGGTCCTGATTTATAAAAGGTGGGTAGTCAGCAATTTATAAAAATCAGGCCCCATTAATGCATCTTTGGGACCCCCAAAATTGAGGCACCCAAAATCACTAGCCTCTTTTGAAAATCTAGGCCAATGTTCACAGTAATATCTTATATTTGCAGAGAGTCTTCCATCCCAAAGGTTCCTAGACCCTTTAGGACATGGTTGATGGGTGCCCAATAGAGTTCATAGGGAACATCTCTTTAAAAATGTGTAAGATGTACTACAGTTACATTGTTACGCTCAGTGTTGTACAAGAACTTCTCTTAGAATGTCTTATTTTCAGGGGGTTCTGACTATTGTTTGAGCTGAAACATAGGGTATAATCCTATATTCCTTGTACATCCTTGACTCGGACTGAAACGAATGGGAGTTTATATTGCAGTCTTCATACAATGCACAGTCAACCTGCAGAACTCCTTGCCAGAGGACATTGTAAAGACCAGGACTTTAACAAGGTTCAAAAAAAGAGCTAGATCAATTAATGGAGGATAGGTTCATCAGTGGCCATTAGTGAGGATGGGCAGGAATGGTGTCCCTAGCCTCTGTTTGTCAGAAGCTGGGAATGCATGACATGGCAGGGTTCACTTGATGATTTCCTGTTCTTTGGATACCCTGTGGGACACGTGGCATTGGCCATTGTCGGCAGACAGGATACAGGGCTAGATGGACCTTTGGTCTGACCCAGTATGGCCTTATGTAAAAAAATGCAGGATCAGGCCCTTTGTTGATGTGGCTCCCAGGCCTGTCAGAAAATTGCTGTTATGAAATTACTAATATGGTCTTCATAGCCCCTGATCCTGCAAACACTTACTACCCAGTGAAATACTTAGAGCTGTGAGTGATTCCATTGATTTCAGTGGGAATACTCACAACAATAAGCAAATCTCACAGGGGTTGCTGTGTTAGTCTGTAACTGTAAAAACAACGAGGAGTCTGTGGCACCTGAAAGACTAACAGATTTATTTGGTAAACACTTAAAAAACAACAAATGGTCTTGTAGCACTTTATAGACTAACAAAACATGTAGGAAAAAGCCACTTTGTCAGATGCATGGAGATGTCAGATCCATGCATCTAACAAAGTGGTTTTTACCCATGAAAGCTTATGCCCAAATAATCTGTTAGTCTTTAAAGTGCCACAGGATTCCTTGTTGTTTTAACAATAAGCAAACATTTGATAGCAGGTGTTTGCAGGACTGCATCCGAGAGACTTAATCCTAGAGAGCACTCAATACCAGCCAGAATCAGGCCTTACATTTATAACATGATATATCCCATTCTAAGACAGATTTTTATCCCCGTGTAATGCCTAAAATTCAGATCTCTCTATGTCCAGATTTGGAAAGTTAACTCTCAAGTTGAAAGAGGATTTTTTTTCACTATTTTTGAAGAAAATTCAGAACAGACATTTAGAGTTACAAATAAAATACATTTTCAGATGGGTTGATCACTTGTAGAAAGGCTCAGCTCAAGGAAAAATGTTTTCTTCTTCCTACAAACTGTACTTAATATTATAGGGTTTTTTCAGTTTTCTGGGTGCAAAACAAAACCATAAAACACACTAAAAACCAAACTAAAGCAGAAACCTCACAAAAATAAAGAACTCTCTGTCTTACAGAATATTCTACATTATGAAGAAACCCCACTACCATCGCATGTATTTTAATTTTTTGAGTGCTAACAAAATAAGGGTTTTTATAGACTTCTGACACTTTGGAGCTTAAGTAGCGCCCAAAAGACTTTCAGTCTTTTAAATGAAAATTTAAACACACTAGTCCAGCTTTAGAAAATTCTACACACCAGGGATGAGTAATTTGTACTTGTTTTTAGTGGAGAGGTAAACACCTCTTTAGTTCTTCATTATCATGGTGAGGTAGGACAAACGGATGTTGTGCCAGGGCTGACAATTTTTCATTATAATTTTACCCATAATGAGGATGGAAATACTTGCCCATTTGAATTAATTTTTTTTTAAATAAAGAGCTTTAAAAAGTTATATCAGGATTTTTCATTAGGAGTGTGATTGTGATTCAGTTCCTACTGAAAATACTCTCCTGGACTTCAATAGATATTGGATCGGTTGTCAAAGGATAAATAGTTTTGACAATGCACTGTAAAGCAAATCCTATATTCCTTTAATTCCTACCTATCGTGTGGGCTTGTAATTTGTCTATTCACCCGCATTGAACCAATCTGCCTATATCAGGTGGGAGTTCAAACTTTTTCCATATGCTAACACAGTGTTTCTCAAACTGTGCTCCGCGGAGCCATCTCCAGGGGCTCCGCGAGGTTGACAATCTGGAAACATCGATAGGTACAACACATACAATCAGTGGACCGCTGGGGCTCCACGTAAGTACAACACATACAATCAGTGGACCGCTGGGACTCCGCATAAATTTTTACGCATGTAAAGGGCTCCGGAGCCCAAAAAGTTTGAGAACCGCAATTATGCCACATTAAAAAATCTATTTAGGAGGGGGTAGAACAAGTTAAATCAATTGCTAAACTGGGCCAAAAATACTAAATAGCATTGACCAAATCCTCAACTGGTGTAAGTAGGCATAGCTTCATTGAAGTGAATGGACCTTTGCGAATTTATTTAAGATGAATTTCTGGCCCCATGAAAATATCAATCAAAAGAAAAAAGGTAATATGTCCTCATTGTGAAGATACAAAGGGGCACATCTGGAAATGTATTCTGCATATAGGTGTTTATTGTGACCAAGTTATTTAAGGTCATAGTAATATCTGTACTTTTTTTGCTGTTATCATTCTCTGTTATTACTTACTTTAACATGCACATGTCCATGTGCACATGTTTAAGTTAAATAAATGTATTGTTTTTAAAAGGTTTAATCATTTTATCTAAGCACCTCATTATTCTAAAACAATCCCATAGCACATGTAACTGACTCATGTGGTGAAATATATCTGCAAATGCAAGAAATCAAAAAGAAAAGCTTGTAAAGACACATCCTAGGAATGAATTCAACAAAGTTAGTAAATACGTTAAAAAAATCACCTGTTTGGGGGATTGTAGTTTGCAGGATTCAAGACTCCCCAGACAAACCTAGAGCAAGAGATCTTCTCTTTCTCTTTCTGTGTCTCTTTCTTCCACTTTTTCACTTGGTAGCTGTCTTCTGAAAAAGGCACTTCTCCTTTTTTCTTTCTGGTTTTTTGCCCCTGTTCCCCTCCCTGATTTTTCAATCAGATTATTTGTGTCAAAATCTGGCGGTGAAGAAACAACCAATGGAGAAGCAGAGCCTGGACCGTATTTGCTTATCAAAACTTTCCAGGACTTTGAAAACTTGAAGAGAATTCATGTTGCTCAACTATGCACTGTAGAAGCAGTGCCCTTAACACAGTGGGGCTTTCTGCTGAAATAATCTTTTATGATACTGACAAAGTGCATGACACTGGGAATAATGTACCAAACAGACTTTACCCCCCCCCCCAAAAAAAGGCTGTTAAGGAACCTGTATTTTTCCACACATTCCTTTACAACTCCCACCAATATCCCACCACTCTCTCATGCATACACTCATACACTTCAGTCTCATGTACCAAACCATTTATGCACATACACAAGATTTTTTTTAAATTTCAGAATGTATTTTTACTTCTGCAGTCTACATAGAAAAAAAGATTAGAAATCTCCACCTAATATCTGCAAAAGATGTTTGTTAATGATCTTGGATTTTTACTAAATACATACATGTAATGTATATACATATTTATCTTTGTTGCATATATATCCAACTATAGATATATATGTAAATGCAGATTATTATATATGTGTACAATACTTCATTATTCTTGTATATATTATATAAATATATATTAAGAAAATGCTGGTTAATTAATAGACATATTTCCAATATCCTTTTCCACTCCAGACTAAAGATAAGAAGAATAAAGATAAGAATTTATACTTTTGTAGCTTCCTTCACCCAAGCGTCACAAGGGAATTTACTAATACGAATCAACCGAACATCATAACATCTTTGTAAGGCACTTTGTAAATGGGGAAATCTAGTTACATAGCAGTAAACTGACATGCCCACAATAACACAGTGAGTCTGTCGAGAGCTGGGAACAGAATCTCTGAGTTCTGAATATCAGCAACTAGCAACAATCACTAGACAATTCTCTCAGTTGCTGCACTGATACAAATGTGGTCCTCCCAAATGACATGTCAATAAAAACTTGTCCTCCATTTTCTCCTATTCTCTCTGATCCTTCCTATTAGACACACACTTGTATTATAGCATGTGCAAAGCATTGTGCTCTATCTGGCAAGGAGCTTACAATGCAAGAAGTGTGATCCAAGATCAGATACATATCCATGTGTGGAGTGCAGAACATGCTCCTGCATGCCATCGAATAAATGCTTTTGCTTAGTGGAGTTTTGCTGCCCAGTAGGAACTTTTTCAAAAGCACTTTAAATAGAGAGTCAGTGAGTTACATCAAGAATCAATGTGCCCCTTAGTCCTCTACAGTTCAACAGGCACAAAGAAGCCATACCATTTCTTTTGCTGTTAAACTGCTACATGTAAATGACAGGTCAAACCTGTTAGGTAATCCTCTGCTCAAAATATACCTCTTTGTTATAGCCATATTCGTCCCAGGATATTAGAGAGACAAGGTGAAGAATATTGGGGAGAGAGACAAGCTTACAAGCTACACAAAAGAAGAGCTCTGTGTAGCTTGAAAACGTGTCTCTCTTTCCAACAGAAGTTGTTCCACTCAAGGTATTACCTCACCCACCTTGTCTCTTTACTGACAGTTCTTGTGAGGTTTTCTGTTTATGATGCCACCTGCTGGTGCTATCTCAAATCACAATTCACTCCTAATCCCCAGTTCTTCAGATTCTTTACTTCCCCAGGAAGTAAAGACAATGGCCGTTGCAGGTTTTGTTGCAACATTTAGCTCTGGGTCTAGACTTCTCCAAAGTTCAGAAAGATTCAGATCTTAGGGGTTTTGATCATGTCCTATCTGTGATTTTGCTGAATGATAATATAAAAGCAGCATCACTTCTACCTCCTTCACCCTATTCCCCCCCCCTTTGTTTTTTTTTAATCTAGCAGAGTTTTGCATGAAATAAACTGTTCACGAAGCATTGTGATGGCAAACTGATTTGCATCCCTCTTAAACACAGACATTTGTGGGATTATATTTCCCCCTACAAAAACATGCACTGTCACAGAAAACCAATAAGTACAATGGAACTTCAGGGTTTTATATGAAGAGAGTTACAGAAATTAAACAAAAGGAAAGATGACAAGTTGGTGAAAGGGATGAGATGTTATTTCATTAAATACTTGGAGCCAGAATTTGGTTCTGGTATTATTGTTGGGGAAAACAGGCCATCTAGTCGGGCCTGTCTCTACTAGGCTTCATTTGCTGGGAAAACCCAGGGATGTATTCAATAAAACCTCACCAAACCCTGCTGGCTAAATCAGGTGTGACAAACTCTAAAGCAGGGCTACTCAACTTTGGAATCCCTGGGGGCCACAATGATACTCAGAGCACATGCTGAGGGCCACAACTTAAGTGTGGTTGCATATACATGCAAATATATATGCAAAAATATGCAAATAGCTTCTTTCACACACTGCCCCAGCGCTCCCCACACCTCCTCTCTGGGGGATAGAAATGCCAGCCCATCCACTTGTGTCTTTCAATGCTCACCCCACCTGGGAGACGCCTTACCATTGTGGAGCGTGTTCCCAGTGGAGGCCATGTTCAAAGGATCCCATCCGTGGGCCTCATGTTGAGCCAAACTGCACCATGGGCCTCAAACAAATGGGCCATGGGCCGCATGTGGCCCACGGGCCGTGTGCTGAGTAGCCCTGTTCTGAAGGGTGTAGTGCCCAGTGCTCACTAGAAGAATGACAGCTAGATTTGTGGGCTTCAGTGACCTATGGGCAGGAGAGCAGCTAGAAATATGACATTTATGCCAGCTAATCCACTGTCCCAGTTTGCCATAATCTCCCAAAACAGAGATGTCATTGCACACAATCAGATCATTAACGCAATAGGCATGACTGTTTTATTAATTATTGTTTATATTCCAGTACAGCCCAGAGGCCCCAACCAAGATCAGGGCCACAATATACTAATTGCTGAGCATAAGAGAGAGTCTCTGCCGCAATCTACAAAGACAACACGGACAAAGGGTGAGAAGAAGGAAGGATTATTATTATCCCTACATGGGAAGTCAAGGATCAGAGAGTGACTATTATCACCTTTCCTTCAGTGGTGCCACAGCTGTCTTTATTGTGTATTAACTGAAGTTTATGTACTCTTAAATTAATTCCCTGAGTTAGCCTACCCGAGTAAGAATGGCTACCCTGGAATAATACTTGAGCTGCTGTGTCTACACTGGAGCCGCACTCACTGGTGTATGGCACTAAGAGTTCTGGGGGCACACCCCATGGTTTTCATGCTGCACAAAGCTGAGCCACACTATGAATTCTTTCCTTGTGAAAGTGTGAGAGTTCTTATCTGTCCTTTTTGGACACCCAGGGAATTGTGGGAAAACATTGGAGGACTAGAAGCACTCAAGTGGCTCTGGCATATGTCCACCCAACAGAGTGGTCATGTCAGTAGCTGACATGATCACTTGGGCTGCCCAACTTGAGTTGAAGGATTCTCATATTATTACCACCATTAACTTGGCAGTGAAGAGAGGCCGATTGAGAGGGCCCCCACAGCAGGCAGCTAACCTGGGACACACCTTTTGAAGAGGATCCCCATTAAGGATCAGCTTGTGGCTGGACTGTCTGTATGCCCTGATCTCCACTGGGCTGATGTGGACATAATATATATCCATCTGGCCCTGCCTCCCTATCTCAACTCTTCCTCCTTGTAATTTCCAGAACCAGGAGAGCATCCTCTGTACAACATAGGAGGAAGGAAGAAAGATTGTTATGAAGGGCTTAAGTGGGACTGCTTAGGCTTGTACTGGCCCATAGCACAAAGGTGAATTTCACTTATGGTCCACTGGGGGCATGGTGGAGGCAGGGCTATTCGTGCTGTTCACTGAGGACAATTTGATTCCGTGTATTGCTACCTGCTCTTAATACACATCACTAGGGTTGCCAATTTTCCTGACCAGATGGACTGGACACCATTCTTGGCAATGGCATCTGGTCTGTCCAGTTGGGAAAGCTGGCAACCCGACACATCAAGTGCTCAGATCATAGAATTATAGAAGATGAGAGTTGGAAGTGATCTCAGGAGGTCATCTACTCCAAGCCCCTGCTCAAGGCAAGACCATCCCCAACTAAATCATTAAATGGGCACATTAAATAAATCATTGAAATATACAGGTAAATAAGAATAAATAAGATGCATATCACACAAAGGCCACTTATTTTTTCCTTTTTTGTGTCTGCCGAGCAATAGGAAGCATGTGCAAACTCCTCCCAACTTGTCTGGGTTTCCTTTTGTGCTTGTAATATTATGGTCATGAAGTCAATGAGGAATAACTACACTAATTGCTTCCATTTCTTTTCTGAAATTCAGCCTAATTTAAGTTTTTTTTGAAGAAGATTAAATAAACATATTCCTTGCACAGCAGGGAGGAAAAAAAAGCCTGCTCAGCCCAGGCTGATATAAAATTTATTGTAATGCACACAGCAGGTTAGAGATATACTCCCATCAAGAAACTCTCACCCTATAATAGGATGACCTATTGCAGGTGCAACATCAAGGAAAACAAGCTCAGAGAGATCTCAGGTCCACAGGGAAAATGATCAGAGCTATGACGTACATCAGCTAGTGCTGTAGTAGATAAAGACATGGTGCGAAGGTTGCGGATCTCTCGAGGCATCTAGATAGACTTATGTGTAGTGCTGGGGAGGAGCCAGTGGTCGTGGTACATGTAGGTACCAATGACGTAGGGAAGGGTAGGAGAGATGTCCTGGAGGCCAAATTTAGGCTGCTAGGAAAGAGACTGAAATCCAGGACCTCTATGGTGGCATTCTCGGAAATGCTTCCGGTTCCACGCGCAGGGCCAGGTAGGCAGGCAGAGCTTCAGAGTCTCAATGCGTGGATGAGACGGTGTAGGGAAGAGGGGTTTGGATTTATTAGGAACTGGGGACACTTTTGGGAGAGGGGGAGCCTATACAGGAAGGATGGGCTCCACCTAAACCAGGGTGGAACCAGACTGCTGGCACTAAACATTAAAAAGGCTGTAGAGCAGTTTTTAAACTAAGAGATGGGGGAAAGCCGATTGGTGCGGAGATGCACGTAAATCGGAGGGAGACTTCTCTTAGAGGAGAATCCATTGATAGAGATTCTCTAAGCTGTAGTCAGAAAGAGAGGAGGGGAGAGGGCAAACCATGGGCCAGAGCAGACAAACAACCGCATATAAAGGAATTCAATGCATCAGGGAAGGGCAGACAAATAAGCAGTGGCAAATTTTTAAAGTGCTTCTACACAAATGCTAGGAGTCTGACTAATAAGATGGGTGAACTAGAGTACCTCGTATTAGAGGAGGAGATTGACATAATAGGCACCACTGAAACCTGGTGAAATGAGGAAAATCTGTGGGACACAACCATACCGGGATATAAAATATATCGAAAGGATAGAGCAGGCCGGGTGGCGGAGTGGCACTGTATGTGAAAGATAATGTAGAATCAAATGAAATAAAAATATTAAGTGAATCAACATGTTCAATAGAATCGCTATGGATAGTAATTCCATGCTCCAATAATAAGAAATTAGCAGTAGGGATATATTACCGACCACCTGACCAGGACAGCGATACTGACATTGAAATGCTGAGGGAGATTAGAGAGGCTACCAGAATAAAGAACTCTATAATAATGGGGGATTTTAATTATCCCCATATTGACTGGGTACATGTCACCTCAGGAAGAGAAGCGGAGATAAAATTTCTCAATGACCTAAATGACTGCTTCTTGGAGCAGCTGGTGCAGGAACCCACAAGGGGAGAAGCAATTCTCGATTTAGTCCTGAGTGGAGTGCAGGATCAGGTCCAGGAAATAACCGTTACAGGACCGCTTGGGAATAGTGACCATAATATAATAACATTCAACATTCCTGTGGTGGGTAGAACACCTCAGCAGTCCAGCACCCTTGCATTTAATTTCAAAAAGGGGAATTACACATAAATGAGGAGGCTAGTTAAACAGAAATTAAAAGGCACAGTGACTAGAGCCAAATCCCTGCAAGCTGCATGGAAACTTTTTAAAGACACCATCATAGAGGCCCAACTTAAATGTATACCCCAAATTAAAAAACATAGCAAGAAACCTAAAAAAGTGTCACCGTGGCTTAACAACCATGTAAAAGAAGCAGTGAGGGACAAAAAGGCATCTTTTAAGAAGTGGAAGTCCAATCCTAGTGCGATAAATAGAAAGGAACATAAACACTGTCAAATCAAGTGTAAAAATGTAATAAGAAAAGCAAAAAAAGATTTTGAGGAACAGCTAGCCAAAAACTCAAAAAGAAATAACAAAATGTTTTTTAAGTACATTAGAAGCAGGAAGCCTGCTAAAAAACCTGTGGGTCCCCTAGACGATCGAACTATAAAAGGCGCAATCAAGGACGATAAAGCCATTGCGGAGAAACTAAATGATTTCTTTGCTTCAGTCTTCACGGCTGAGGACGTTGGGGAGATTCCCAAATCTGCACCGTCCTTTGTGGGTGATGAATCTGAGGAACTGTCCCGGATTGAAGTGTCATTAGAGGAGGTTTTGGAACAAATAGAAAAACTTAATGTCAACAAATCTCCGGGACCGGATGGCATTCATCCAAGGGTTCTAAAAGAACTCAAATGGGAAATTGCTGAACTATTATCTGCGGTTTGTAACCTATCCTTTAAATCGGCTTCCGTACCTAATGACTGGAAGGTAGCCAACGTGACACCAATATTTAAAAAGGGCTCTAGAGGCGATCTGGGCAATTACAGACCGGTAAGTCTAACTTCAGTACCAGGCAAATTAGTCGAAACAATAGTAGAGAATAAAATTGTGAAGCATGTAGAAGAACATAATTTGTTGGACAAAGGTCAACATGGTTTCTGTAAAGGGAAATCCTGTCTTACTAATCTATTAGAGTTCTTTGAAGGGGTTCACAAACATGCGGACAAGGGGGATCCAGTAGATATAGTATACTTAGATTTTCAGAAAGCCTTTGACAAGGTCCCTCACCAAAGGCTCTTGTGTAAATTACATGGCCATGGGATAAGAGGGAAGGTGCTTTCTTGGACTGAGAACTGGTTAAAAGACAGGAAACAAAGGGTTGGAATAAATGGTAAATTTTCAGAATGGAGAGGGGTAACTAGAGGTGTCCCCCAAGGGTCAGTCCTAGGACCAATCCTGTTCAACTTATTCATAAATGATCTGGAGAAAGGGGTAAGCAGTGAGGTGGTAAAGTTTGCAGATGATACCAAACTGTTTAGGATAGTCAAGACGGAAGCAGACTGTGAGGGACTCCAAGAAGATCTCACCAAACTGAGTGATTGGGCAACAAAATGGCAAATGAAATTTAATGTGGATAAGTGTAAAGTAATGCACATCGGGAAAAATAACCCCAACTATACGTACAGTATGATGTGGGCTAATTTGGCTACGACAAATCAGGAAAGAGACCTTGGAGTTATCGTGGACAGTTCTCTGAAAACTTCCACACAGTGTGCAGCGGCAGTCAAAAAGGCAAATAGGATGCTTGGAATTATTAAGAAAGGGATAGAAAATAAGACCCAGAATATCTTACTGCCCCTGTATAAAACTATGGTACACCCACATCTTGAATACTGTGTACAGATGTGGTCTCCTCACCTCAAAAAAGATATTTTGGCCTTGGAAAGGGTTCAGAAAAGGGCAACTAAAATGATTAGGGGTTTGGAACGGGTCCCATATGAGGTGAGGCTAAAGAGACTGGGACTTTTCAGTTTAGAAAAGAGGAGGCTGAGGGGGGAGATGATAGAGGTATATAAAATCATGAGTGGTGTGGAGAGGGCCGATAAAGAGAAGTTATATATTAGTTCCCTAAATAGAAGAGCTAGAGGACACCAAATGAAATTAATGGGTAGCAGGTTTAAAACTAATAAAAGAAAGTTCTTCTTCACACAGCGTGTAGTTAGCCTGTGGAACTCCTTGCCAGAGGAGGCTGTGAAGGCTAGGACTATAATAGAGTTTAAAGAGAAGTTAGATAATTTCATGGAGGTTAGGTCCATAAAAGGCTATTAGCCAGGGGATAAAATGGTGTCCTTGGCCTCTGTTTGTCAGAGGCTGGAGAGGGATGGCAGGAGACAAATCGCTTGATCATTGTCTTCGGTCCACCCTCTCTGGGGCACCTGGTGCTGGCCACTGTCGGCAGACAGGATACTGGGCTAGATGGACCTTTGGTCTGACCCAGTACGGCCATTCTTATGTTCTTATGTCATTGGTAGCATTATAATCCTGCTTTTATTTTCTTTGAACCTGGGCTCTGTCTTGCCACTCTTATGAGAGAATTTTCATTTGCTTCAAAAGGACTACTAGCCCAAGTTGCAGAATCAGGTGAAAGGTTCAAGATCTGTAATCTGTGCATCACCAGAGAGCCACAGAACTCTTCCAGAATTAAAATATTTTGAGAACCAATCTGTATGGACACTGAGGGGTCAGGACAAAATATGGTTGGTGAGAGGTCCAGGAATGGTCTACAAAATTAAAAGATAGGAGAACCACCATCTTATACAATTCCATTCTTCCTCTCTAAATTCTTCTTGCACTTTTAACTGGATAAGATATTCTTCAACTCCAGACCTGAAGGAATTAAATGTTGTGCATCCTCCCACAATTGTTGCATTTCAGCAAGAAGTGAAGTGATCCCAGTGCAAGCTTTGCACATGAGCTCATAAACCATTTCACAATCCATAACTATATAAATAGATCATTAAAAAGATAAAGAATGGCATGAACTTTGCTAACCCAAAGTAAAATGTAGATCACATTTTGAGTGTATCAGATGTCAGAGTTTTCCTGTAAGTTTTCTACAACAACACTGCCTGTCTCTGTGCTGTCTTGTGAATATCACGTCACATAAACATAAATCAGTTACCCTGGGATCATGTTTTAATGTCTTTTTGCACAACCACGAGCCTAGATTATAAAAAGACCCACTTAGATTCTAGTAGCATCCCATGACATGTGCCTGTGCAAGGATGTATCACTCTGGGGAGCAGAGCTTGAAGAGCTCAGCTGAACACAGGAGATCATATTTTAAACATTATACAATCTGCTATGAATCTAATATCATTCTAGTATCCTGAGTGGGCAGAGCTTGGTGTGTGGGTAGGGTTTGATAGGACTGCCATGCCTCCCCCCCTCCAGTTCAAGTCCTGCCCTGGGTAACTCTGTTGAAGGCAGTGGAGTTACATCAGTGTGAAACTGAGCCAGCATTGTCAGGATGTTTATTTTTCAGATATGCAGTACTATTATCTTTACACGTGGTGGTGCTGCAACACATTTTTTGTCGCAGGTTAAAAGTGCACTGGCAACGGCAGCAAATGATAGCCAAAAGACCTGATTATTTTGAAAGCTGTATGTCAGTCTCCAATCGTGCCCTCTGACACGAACCTATTTGCTTTCTTACACCCTCCCTTTTTGTAAGTAAGCTGATTTTTGTTCTTTTGTGGGCTAGTAAGGGGCTTGTTCATTGCACTGTAAATTTGAAATGGCACTCTGGCTGATAGATTCAAGGTCATTTTGTACATTTGCAATGCTAAGATTAAAAATTAGAGAGCTCCACGAAAATGATATGGCTAAACAAATTGCAGAAGTTTCCAGAAATGAAATTCACCATGGCTTAGTTAAGACAGAAGGACAAAAAAGGGGCATCATTAGATCCCTGTTTTAAACTGGTAATAGTACAGTTGTGGATAAATGGAAATTGAATAGGTATGTTTCAAAAGAAAATCCAGAGATATGCTGCTTGTTTAATCTTTTACTTCACCAAAACCATACTGCCAATCTCAAACATTCAAAAGTCATAAACTTAAAAAAAACCTGGTCTGGTAGCACTTTATAGACCAACAAAACATGGTCTATAAAGTGCTACCAGACCAGTTTTTGGTTTTTACGTTTATCCTGTACAGACTAACTCGGCTACCCCCTGAAGATTCAAAAGTCATGTCAGTCTCCCCCATCACAAGGGATTAAAAATCTAGAGATTTGAAAAAATAACAATGCTGAGGTTCTTGTGTGTACTTTTCCATTTCTGAGCCTTGCTTCATGTTTTCAAGCTTTCCTCTGCAACCTCACAGATTAGAAATGTATTTTTCTTAAAATGGAGAACCAAGAGCTATTTGATTCCAGGAGCTGGGCCTGGAGAGACTTGTATTAAGATCATGAGAGCCGGCCACACTGGCCATGACCTGGTTGAGAAGGTCATGAGAAGGTTCAATGGGTCTTGTTCAAACCTAGTGAAACCTAGTGCCACTAGTTTCAGTGGCATCACCATTTTATGCCACCCTGGCAACATGGTGTGAGAGTGCTGCAGTTGAGCCACCCAGGCATATCATTACCGGTGTCAGCACTCTGGTGGCCTCTCTATACGTGGCCATGGCATGCTGCTTGGTGTGACTGGGTGTCAACCATGGCATCGCCGTGGCAGGTCACCATAGCGGTGCCACAAGGAGCTGCCATGGGTCACTTTGTGTGGCCCCTCCCGTGTGTCCTGGGCCCTGCAATCATGGCTTGGCTCAGCACTCAGACGCCCCAATGCGGCAGCAGGTCCAAGCCCACTGCAGGAGCCAGCCTCCAGAGGCACCAGGCCTTGTTTACCTCCCAACCCTCCTCGCCCCGCCCACTCCTTGCCAGCGCTGCCAAATCACGTGATCCCCCAACCGGTGCTTCTTGCGGCCGCCTTCAGCATCACGAGACCTCGCTGGGATCCCCATCGCTTCCTTTGGAGATACCTCCGCGCTACTCGGGCGCGGGGCATCCCGACCTTGGAACACGGACCGACGGGAGAGACAGAGACCGCTCAGAGGAGACAGCGAGGTCGGGGCGCGGGCAGGCGGCGCCTCATCGCGCAGGCGGGGCTGATCCAGGGCACTACTTTCCGCAGCGGAGGGATTCGAGGAATGACTGGCTGAGCTGGCGAGGGCAGGAGGGAGGCAGGGCCAAGATGGCGGCGCCCTGTGGGCTAGAGGAGCCCCGAGTGGTAAACAGCTCAGGTGCAGAGGAGGAGGGGTGAGTATCCCCGATCTCCACCCAGGAGGGAGATGGGGGGAGAGAGAGAGAGAGACAGAGGGGAGGGGATACAAAGAAAAGGGGGTGGGGGAAGCTAGGGGTGAGGAGGGGGCAAGGGATGGGGGTGGTGAGGGGGGGAAAAAGGGGTGGGAGGAGTCAGGAATGAGGGGGAGAGCAAGGAGGAGGAGGGGTAGATGAAGGGAAGTAGGGGTGGGGGATGCTAGAAATGAGAATGGGAGGTAAGGAGATGAGGGGGGATAGCTGGGGAGGGAGGAAAGGGGCGAGGGAGCAAGGGAAGAAACTGCCAGAGGGGGAAGAGAGAGGGCACAGGGATTAGTGATGGGTAATCCCACCCCCCATTGTTTGTGTCCCCCAGTTAAACCCGGTCTTTGTCAGCAGCTTCCTCTGTGAGACTCTGCCCAGACACGGCTCCCCTGGGAATCTCCTTTAAGATGGTTTCTCTCTTTTCTTTTCTTTTTATTTATCTGGTGCATTGACTGTGGAAGCAGGCTCAGCACCTTTCTTTCCAGTGCTGACTGGCAATTTCCAGACCTGACCCCCAAGGGCTTGCACTCATGTGCAGAGGGGGCGGGGTAGCTCCTTCAGTCTGAGATTAATTTTAAAGTAGTTTTAAAAGTCTCCCTCTGGTGATAAAGGATTTTCTCCTTTTCTTGTGGAATGGCAGCTGTGTCATGTTAATGGAAAAAATGGCTTGGCTAGTATTAACTTTTTTTTAAAAAGTCAGTTTTACTTGAAAATACTAGTAACATTAATAAAATAACACCAGAAAAGACTATATTTAAGAGAGTAGAAAGACAAATTATTATTTTTCTTTCTGTCTTTGTTTGCTTTCTTTGTAATCTGTACTGGGGAAACAGAGTAATATAGTCAGTCTTTTTCTCTTATTGGTCTAGATAATACTTAGTTTTGCCATGAGTGCAGGGAACAAGACTAGATGACTTCTCAAGGTCTCTTCCAGCTCTACGATTGTGTGAATCTCTTGCAAATAAACAAGGGAGAGAAATGAGCCTTTAAGGAGTCTGAAACCACAAAAATTGGTTGGGAGACTTGGGAGCAGCTGTAATGTCCAAAACTACTTCTGTCTCTTAAAATTGGACACTGAGCACTTCCAAATAGATATGGGGTGGGCAAATATTGGCCTGTGGGCTCGATCTGGTTCACCTGGGTTATCCCCTGGCAGGCCACTGCTGCTATGTTTACCTGTACCTCCTATGCCTCCACAGGAACGGGTTCTTGCAGCTCCCACTGGCTGTGGGATTGCCATTCACAACCAACGGGAACTGCAGGAAGCAGGGTCCCAGTCCGTGCAGCTTCCCACGGCTCCCAATGGCTGGGAATGGCGCTCTGCGGCCAATAGAAGCTGCAATTCCCCATACCTGCCATTTTATTGCCTACCCTGTAGTTAGTAAAGGCTAGAACCTGAGGTGTTCAGTATTCCATAGGATCAGACTGACAATTGTTATGAAGTTGTCTCCTGTAGCAATCACTGTAAGATTGCCATAATGGCAGTGGTACACCTTATTACAGCAACACTATTTTCAATTAGTTTCAATTAAGAATAGTTTAGACAACTGGAAATAAAGGGCTAAAAATTAGATCTTTCACAATTTATCCAGTTTGTTTTACTTTTTTGTAATAAGTAAGAATAGAAATTTTTTTTGTTCTTAGTTGGTTTTGTTTCCTATTGTGCACTAATACAAGACTCTGATATTGCATTGTAAACACTGCAGGGTATTGTCTAAATGCAAACTAAAATAATGAATTAAAAATCTTTATAAAAGAGATTTACTTTTGTAAAGTTTTAAACAAAACCTGCCTTCTGGATGAAGTGGTGTGGATCTCCTTGGTAGTTCAGACTAAAATACGGTTAACACCATCTGATTTAGATAAGATAAAATTGCTTATGTTAAAGCAAATCTTAATTCTTTTTTAGACAAAGTATCTAATACTTGAATATAAAAAGTCAAGGTTACATTGACTGTTCTTCGTTTAAGGGCTTACAGATATTTTAGGTTTATAAACAATTTTTTGGTTTCTGTAGTGACTTCTGGATTAAAATATACATAAGTGATCTAGAACTGACACTGATTAGTAGGATGGTGATCAGCCTCAGTGGGATACTGATTTTTACCAAACCCTAGTAGACTTACACTATCAAAGGTCTTGTTTACCTCATGTTGCAAGTGGCGAATCTGATCACTGACATTGGCCTTTACAGAAATGGAATCTTCTACCATACAAAATAATAAGAAAATGTGCCTTCAACAATCAGACAAGTCAGCAGGTCAAATGAGTAAATAAAACATACTCTAATGGTGTCATGGGGGGACTGTGAGGTTTTGTGTGGTATGTAGCAGCCAGGTGTATGGTTTTTTAAAAGGGTATTATAATGGTTTACGATGGAATTCACAATGTAGGGGCCACAAACTAGGTCATTTAGTTGAATATAGTCAGTGGGATTAATGGAACCAGAATAGCTGCATTTAGAAAGACAAATGCTTGCCTTCAATATGCCTTGTGAATCTGTACTGTTTCCTTTCTCACTCTCTGGATTGCTTGTAAGGTACCACATATTTTCCTTAATTTCTATGGGAGTTTAAATGCTTAGCCTAACCAGACCAGTTACCTTATCTGTCTTGCACTGTGTTCAAGAGCAGTAGAATTGCAGCCCAGTTCAGTGAACACGTGCCGAGCATACTGTTGTTGACAGAATTTGTTCTCAAGAATTAGGAGAAGCTTATAAGAATGTTCAAAAGCTTCAGAGGGATAGCCAACTTAGTCTGTAACAGGAAAAACTTAAAACAACAACAAATAGTCTGGTAGCACCTTAAAGACTAACAAAACATGTAGATGGTATCATGAGCCTCATGATACCATCTACATGTTTTGTTAGTCTTTAAGGTGCTACTAGACTATTTGTTTAAGTTTTTCTTATAAGAATGGCCATACTGGGTCAGACCAAAGGTCTGTCTAGCCCCGTATCCCGTCTTCCAACAGTGGCCAATGCCAGTGCCCCAGAGGGAATGAACAGAACAGGTGATTATCAAGTGATGCCACCACTGTCACCCATTCTGGGCCTCTGGCAAATAGATGCTAGGGACATCATTCCTACTCATCCTGGCTAATAAGCATTGATGGACTTATCCTTCATGAATTTTTATGGTTCTTTTTTGAACCTTGTTAAAGTCCTAGTCTTCACAGTATTTTTTGAAAGGAATTCCTCAGGTTGAGTGTGTGTTGCATGAAGAAATACTTTCTTTTGTTTGTTTTAAACCTGCTACCTATTAAGCTTGTTATAAACTTGATGCTCATATCACAGTGAAGTGTAGAGCTCGCCACTTGCCTGGTAGTTGAGCTAAGGGATCTGACAAAGTATTTACTGTCTAATAAAAGTAACATGGATCATTTTGTTCTTTTGTACTACTAATCTGTTCTGAATCTTGTAAGCAGAGCTAAAATCAAAAAGTCTGTCAGGTTAGTAATGGGTTATTAGCATTAAGTTCATGGCTTCTGTGAAAAGGCCAAAGAGTATCAGCCCTACCAAGCTTCACATTTTTTCCCTTTCTGAGATGCTTTTTTTAACTTTCCTTATTTTTCCCCCCCTCTGGCAGATATTTGTAGAGCAGCAATTAGCACAGTTTCTTGGCACAAAACACAGTTTCAAGAGAAGCGTAAAAAACATTGAATTGGACTCTGCTCTTAATGTCCTCAGATTTGTCTGTTTAACCTAGATTTTTTTTTCTTCTTTCCTGTTGAGGATAGCCTTCTGCAAAAAGGTAGATGAAAGAGGACAAGCTATGATTTTAAGTTAGTAACTAGGTTTAAAAATGTTACCTTGTATTGGATTTGGAAGTGAACAGGGCAAAGGAGAGTGTACAGCCCTTGTATGATATGTCATGAGTAGCTAATTCTACTGAAATGCAGGCTGTCACATATTAAAACCTGCTGAAATTACTGTCTCGACTGTTGTAATCCCAGCTACATAGCTGTGTTGGCTAAGAGTAGATAAATATATACATCATAGTTCCTAAGTCTGAGATGAAACAGTGCAAGCAATGGAAAGACGTTTCTTGTTACTTTCTGCAAACAGGGAAAAAAGATTGATTAATACCCTAAGGCTGTGCAGTTTTGACAGTTGGAAAGCAGGTGCATTTTGTAGAGTGTGGTCAGTGCTTTGGTTAGCTGTTCAGTGTTTGCTTCTCCATACAAGCATTACTTTTTTCTGAGTTGAGAGTTAATGTTTTTCATGGTCACTTATTTCATGCATTACCTTTGTAATGATGATTGTCTTACCTGAGAGATTAGTTGATTACCCAGTAAACCTAGGCTTATTGGCTAGTCAAGTCGACTACTCACATTCCCCCCCTCCCCTTTTGGTGCCTCTATATCAGAGGCAGCGGGGGGGAGGGAGGGAAGCAGGAGCCAGAGCTGAGGGGGAGCTGGCTTAAAATCCAGTTCCCCCAAGCACTGTCTCCGTGGCAGGGCGGGCGGGGGGGAGGGGCAGGGGAGGCAGAGGGGCAGCACAGAACCTGGCGCGAGCCAGGACTGGGCTGATGTGGCTCTGCCTTTTAAATGTAGTAAGAGCTGCCCAGGTCCCACACTGTGACTCTGCCTTTTAAATGTAGTAAGAGCTGCCCAGCTCTTACTACATTTAAATTGCAGAGGCACAGCTTGTGCTGGGTCCTGAACCTACCCCCACTGCAGCTCTGCAGTTTAAATGTAGTAGGAACTGAGCTGCCTGCATCCCGGCTCCTACTACATTTAAACTGTAGAGCTGAGGTGGCCTCTTACTGACTAATCCTGTACTCCATACAAATTGTATCGAGTACACAGTCATTTACTTGATACTTAACATCCTTAGAACTTAGATCTGATGAAGTGGGACTTTGCCCATGAAAGCTTATGCGCCAATAAATCTGTTAGTCTGTAAGGTGCCACAGGACTTCTTGTTGTTTATCCTTAGAACTAGGCACTGTTAGCTTATTGGTGACACCATGACGATACACAGTCTCTCTCAGAAGTCTTGTATCTCAAGTGAGAGGGGACAGGATTGAGCCTTTTAGGAGTGTGTATCTGAGGACTCTTAAGGATGAGGAGCAACTACTTATCAATCTCTGAGTTCATATTGAAAGGAGTGATTACATTTGGGCCCACTATTGCTGGTTAAGCAGCACCTTGTAGTGCCTGTCTAACAGGTGGAGCAGTATGAACCTTGAAGTTTGTCTTCCCATAGCCGGGTCTTATTCTTGATTGTGAAGAGTCCAGGATATTAGTGTAGGTTATATGCTGTTGAAGTATGTCTGGTAACTTACACATTTCCTCTCAAAGGGTGCATCTTGACACATTCTCTATCCCTCCCCCCAGCCAAACTTAAAAGTCATGGCAAGTAGGGTGAAATGTTCATGTCATTAATGGGGAAAAGTACCTCTCTTGTCTAAATCTGCATTACTTAGGGTACATCTAGACTGTAGGCTTCTTTCGGAAGAAGCTTTTCTGGAAGAGATCTTCTGAAAAAACTTCTTCCAAAAGAGTGCATCTGCACTGCCAAAGTGCATCGAAAAAGCGATCTGCTTTTTTGAAAGATAGCGTCCACACTGAATGTACGCTGTCTCACATTTTAGCTGTAATTACTATGGATGGAGTGGCCACCTGAGCATCTGTGCTTTTTCCTCTTTCCTCGTCTTTCGAAAAAACTTCCTCTTCCGCGTACACACACACCTTTTTCTGAAAGAGCTCTTTCAGAAAAGGCATTCTTCCGCGTAGAATGAGGTTTACCAGTGTCAGAAAAACTCCGCATTCTTTCAATTTTCTTTCGAAAGAATGCAATAGCAGTGTGGATGCAAGTAAGCTTTTTTTCCGGAAAAACTGCTGTTTTTCCAAAAAAAAACCAAAACCCTGCAGTCTAGACACACCCTTAGAAAGTGGTAATAACTTTAGGGAAGGAGTGTGTGTTCCTTTCTTCTGTTTGGGAAAAAAGATAACAGAAGAACAAAGAAGACAAAAACTTATATACCTATGCCCTGCAGAGAGATCCCATTATCTCTTTCACTGAACAGATGCTTTATTTATCCTTTCCTTTCCAGGCTTAGTTTGTTGTTCCTTGATTGGTTACAAAGCTTTGTGGGTGAACTGCACCTTGGAAAGAACATTTCTTTTATAGGTCCCATCCTTGCGTTTCCTGGCTTCTCCCTCCTCCACTGGGTTCATTCTTTGGTCCTACTACCTTGACTCATTTAATAAGATTCTTTTTTTTTTTTTTTGTGAAAGCTCCTGAATCTAAGATTGGGATGATTTGCTACAGCTATTTCTAATTTTTCAGTGTGAGGGGATGAATGTGTGTGTGGAACCACTTAGACAAGTAAACTTTTTCTTTTCCTTTTCTAAATACCCAACCAAGGGATCTTAACTTTTCAGGATTACTCATTTCTAAAGTTACAGATTAACACTGTTACCCCTCTGAAACATTCTTTTAGAAAGTTAGCCACAAAAAGATACAGATCATTAGACCCTAAAATGAGTGATAAACTCAAGGAAAAGTTATTGATTCACCATTTTGATCTGGCCAACTCCAAGCATGGACACTATCTCACTGAATTTATGGTCTCTAATTGGGCACTGAAAGCATGCAAATTGGGAATTAAGAATTTTGTTTAATGTCGTCTTGTGCACAGTGTAAATGGGGATGAAGGGAGTGACTGTGTTTTTCACATTAGTGTAAGTGTCAGAGAGCTGGTTTACTACTGGCAATATTCCAAATCTTAGATGGATATAAGAAGACCAAATATTTAAACGTTATAACATTATTCATCTGAAGATTTCAGTGATTTACACAGTACACTTAATAGCTGTATTCCCAATTCAAGCAATGTCTGTGTTTTACAGAAGATTATACAGCAACTCTTTTGCTGGAATGGTCATGCATCTTGACATCCAAACCTGTGCTTGTTCCCATTGGAACACACTGCTTCCCTATGCAAGTAAAATACTTCTCAAAATTTGTCTTCAAAATGGATTTAGTTACTAGAAGACCACTTGTAGCTCAGTCTATAAGAGTGAGGCAGAAATAGGAGTTCCTTCATTTTACAGTATGTGTCATAGACTCAGGTTCATCAGAGAGCCATAATTGAGTGCTTAAGAGTAAAAGACTAGGCTAGAACTTATGCCTCTTCTGTTTTTGGCCTCTGGGTCTCAGAAGAGTTGTCACTCATTCATAGTTTGATATGGATACCTGCCCTAGTAACTAGACTTAGATCACCAATTCTGTTCATTTAGGGAAATAAACAGCTGTGAAATGGTGGTAACTTTACTATTGTCCTGGACTGGATTCACCAGCATCCTATGTTTGGCAGACTCCATATCCTATAAAGCAATGAGGCATCTAACTCTCTAACCCTTTATATAATCTTGCAGATAGTGTCTAGGGAAAGGAAGGAACAGATTGCATGCTAGTGTAGACAGTGTTGCTTTTGGGCAAGGAATTCTCTCCTCCACCTTTCTGCCAGCGTACTTAAATCCTGATGAGTAGTAAGTACCCCTATTATCAATGTGAATGTCTCAGATGAAGGTTTTAATTGTCAAACTTAAGAGTTGTAGACATATTCAAAGGGGAGTTTGAGACCAACAATGCAGTCAGCTTGTGATTTATTCAGGGTCTGAATGCAATTGCTAGAATGAAAGGCTGAGACATTAATTCTCTGAACATAGGCTAGGGAGTGGGCTATTTATTTTTAATAAAGGATTGTGTGTTTTATTCCTCTTTCACATGTCAGTTGCCTTCATAAAATACAGTCCCTTTTCCAGATGGCCCACAATTTAACTTTGGAAAGTGTTTAGCACACTCTGGATGCTCCTGTCATCCAATCCATATAAAAATAATGAACCACCTATCTCCTTTGTAAAATACTTGAAAACAAACTGCTGATGAGAATTTGAAACCGGTCTTAGTCTCCTGTTAAGTGTCTTCCATAGGAAGTCTTGCTATTAATTCTAGTTGGAATTTTCGCTCAGAGCCTAAGAGTCAAACTGTGTTGAAGGGTACCATTTAAATTTGACACATTTGATATTGAAGGGCTCTGACCATAATGTTGCTTATTTATAAATAGACTGCAAACTATCATTTTGACTGTCCAACCATGACTGCTGAAAACTGAATTAAACTTGTTGCTGAAGAGAGGGCAAAGTGTCTATGCTCTAGCCAGGCTATTAACATTGGTTATGTGAACATCTTTGGATAGTTTGTTGCGAATGAAATACAGTACTAAGTTGCCAACTTTGAACTTGCAACTGTTTTTCTCTTATTCTCCAGACTTATTGTTTGTTTCTGTTGGGAATGGTCAGCAGTTATTACTTTGTATAATCTTGCCTTTGTTCCTGCATGCAAATGGATATTTTCCCTCACTGTCCATCCTGAGAGTGGCAGACAAAACTGGCGTAAACTAAAGGATTAATGAGACTTACTGGAAGAAGGAATGCTATTTCTAAGTCAGTTAAATGGAAAATTGAAATACAACACTCGCTAACCTACATAATTTCTAATGCTCTGTAAGTACTAAGAAATAGCTCCTCTCACCTCCCCATGCAAAATTAAGCTTGTGTGCATAATTTTTCAAAAGCACATCTTTTGAAATTGTTTAAATATGACTTCTCAGCTGCCTGCCACTCTACCCAATTATACCAAAATCCCCCCCTTTTTTCCAGAAAGGTCAGGTGTAGGGATGTTAAATTCTATTAACTAGTCGATAAGCAGGGGAGCTGCGGTGGAGTTAGCTCCTGACCCTGGGAGCTAATCCCACTGTGGCTCTGCCTTTTAAATGTATTAAGAGCAGGCAGGCTCTTAATATGTTTAAAGGCTGAAGTGCATCGGGGGCGGGGGGACCTGGCACGAGCCCAGATAGCTGATTCTTGGCTCTCACTGGGACAGCTGATTCCTAGCTTGCATCAGGTCCCCCCTGCTGCGCACCAGCCTTTTAAACGTATTAAGAGTTGTGGGTCTCCCCCCCCCCCCCCGGCACACTAGCCTTTTAAACGTAATACGTTTAAAAAGCAGAAGTGCAGTGCCTGGTCCCTGCTACCCCCACGAAGACGGTGCTAGGGGGAACTGACTTTTAAGCTGGCTTCCCCCAGCACCAACTCCTCCCCTCCCCCCTCACTGCCCCTCTCTGATAGAGGCAGCAAGGAGAGGGGGGGAAGCAACTAGTTGAGGGACTAGTCGACTATTCGATAAGCTTTTGTTTATCAGATAGTCAACTAGTCACTTACATCCCTAGTCAGGTGTAATGTTATCCTAGTATATTTCCTCCATTGTGGGGCCTGTGCATATTGTTTGTATAGGGATTGACTCATTGGTCTACATCTTTCTCTATTTCGAGCTTATGTGATTCTATTTCTGTGACAGACCCTGAGTAGGGTATCTGAGATGTACATGGGGTTCTCCTGTGGTCTGGATAAATTGAGCTCGCATTTTAAAACACAGCTTGCCAGTAAAAGTACTGAGCATGAGAAGCCTTGAAGTGACTGAGACTGCTCTACAGCCCTTAGCTAAATGATAGCAGTGTGTCCCAAATGATACGTCCTCCCTTGTCCGGCTTCCTTGGGACCTAACCGGTCCCAAATGAGGGAATTAGCTGGTTATTGGGAGGTCCCCTGCTAATGGCCTTCCAGGACGCTCCCCCTCCCTGTAGTTGGCTCTGCTCCGGCCCTACAGCTGCTTGGCTCCAGACTGCAGGAGCTCCCCAGGACGGAGCTCCTCAGCCTTTGTGGCCCCACTTCTCCCCCACCTAGAACAGGGCTTGCCTGTCCCGCTGCTGCTGGGGCTCCCCAGGGACAGGGCTTGCCAGCTGCCCCACTTTTGCCACTCACTGGTCCCACTGCTAGCTCCCCAGCCTTCATGGCCCTGTTTCTCTCCCCCACCCAACTGGAGATCCCCACCAGGGACGGGGCTCACCTGTCCTGCTGCTGCCCCACCAGCTGGGGCTCCCTGGGGACGGGGCTGGCTGGCTGCCCCACTTTTGCTGCTCACCAGTCCCACTGCTAGCTCCCCAGCCTCTGTGGTCACACTTCTCCCCTGCTCCTGCACCAGGGCTCCTTAGGGAAGGGGTTCACACTCCTGGGCACTGGGGCTCTCTGATCCAGCAACATCCATGGTCCTAGCAGGCCACAGATGCTGCTGGACCAGAGAATCCTAGATTTCAGAGGTTCAGCCTGGAATAGAAATGGCCCAAAGCTGTAGGTATGTGAATGGAATTACTTTCTGTAATGAATTATCTTGAGATGTACAAGTTTGTTTATGGAGGTGAGGGGTACAGCTTCCTTTTTTAAAGCAACCCTGTCAACATAAAACATGTTTATTTAAATCAAGTCATTGTCCCTCTCACTACCACTACAGACAGAAACAACGAAGAGAGACATGGCACCTTAACGACTGACAGATTTAGTTGGGCATAAGCTTTCATGGGTAAAAACCACTTCACCCAAATAAATCTGTTAGTCTTTCAGGTGCCATAGGACTCCTCGTTGTTTTTGCAGATATAAATTAACGTAGCTATCCTTTGAGATGACAGACAAAACCGAATTTTAATCTTTTCTATGGTTTTCATTTTAGTTTTGTATCTTGCTCAATTTGGACAGCAAAATGGAAGAGTCATCTTCACTTCTGTCTAGAGTCCTCATCACAGTCCAGTTATTTGGGTTCATGATTCTCTAAAGCAGCAGTGGGGAACCTGTTTTGGGTCAGGGGCCACTAATGCACAGAAAAATCAGTCAAGGGCCGCACACAAGTGAGAAGCAAAAAAACCCACAAGACCCCTCATTGATGTGGCTCCTGACTGAGGAAGACACTCCCCACGTTACCCTGGCACACCAGAGCCTGGTGGCAAGCAGGCTAGTAGTTTTTGTTTCCTGCAGCCCTGCAGGGTGGCAGCAGGGGGGTGGAGCACCAGTGCTGGTTCTCCAATGCTGGGAGGGAGTCCTGAGCTTCAGGGGCTGGCTCCAGATAAGCTGGGGGCCGAATCCAGGCAAGCTGGGGGCCACATCCAGCCCCTTGGCCTGAGGTTCCCCACCCCTAGTCTAAAGGAATGTTTAAATCCAAAAATCTGGGTTGATTAAACAATGTAAACTAAAAAAAATTCCTCATAGCAGGTTTTGTAAGTATCATTAAGCAAAAAATATGAATATGGAGGCCAACATTTTGTTAATTCTCCAGTGGTTCTCAAACATTTTGGCCCATGGCTCACCTGGCTCAATGCACACCTTTCCCCGGACACCAGTTGCTAATGGAAATTCACTGTTAATTACATAGTTACGCTCCTTCCGTTTTGCTAATGCTGCAGCTAAGGAGAATGGTTTAATTCAGTGTTTCTCAACCAGTGGTACGAGTACCCTTAGGGGTACTCGAGAGAAGTCTGCGGGGTACATCAGCACCACTGAAATTTGGACAAAACTTAATTTTTTGGTGTAAGTTTTACAGTGCTTTATTATTTTTGTACTTTTTACATCCAAAAATTTCATTGCCCGTCTGGCTACAACTAAGTTGTTTAAACAAATGTGTGGCAATGGTAGAAAAAAATGTGTCTGTCTGAAAACTGCCCAACTGGGGGTACTTATATATATTAAAAAGAGTACTTTATAAAAAAAAAAAAGGTTGAGAAACACTTTTACTTTAAATGACTAAACAGATTAAGCATTTTAACTTTCTCATGTAATTTATCAAACTTCATTTTAAATAAAGTAAAATATTAATTTATGTTCAACACAAAAGGTTTCAATGTTTTCTTTATTTATGGCAGAGGTGGGGAACCTTTTCTGGGCTGGGGCCACTGACCCACAGAAAAATCAGTTGGGGACCACACAAGTGAGAAGCAAAAAAAACCTCCAAAAAACCCCAATCTTCACTGATGTGTCCCCTAACTGAGACATCTCACTCTTCTGTGGCACTCCAGCCCCACGTGATGAGGGGAAGGGACAGGGAGAACTGAGGTTCAGGGCTTCCCATAGTTCAGGTTTACTTTTCTGTGGTTTCAGAGTTAGTGGATTTTGTGGACCCCGTTAGGCTTTTGGGTGGGGACAAAAATGAGGGGTTCAGTGTGTGGGACAGGGCTGCCAGCGAGTCCAGTCACCACCATGACACACTTCCTGAGTCTGCCGCTATCTTGGGTGTCACTTCTGCCTCCTCTGTCCCTCACCCGTCTTGCTCTTGCAAGATCTTGCCGGGTCAGGTGGGAGTAGGGTGCTGTGCTACAGTGTGAGCTGTAGCTGGTAAGGAGGGGCTGTTGGTGGCGGTGGGCTGCCATTGGGAGACACTGTGTGTGTCCTGGGCCTGCAGGGATAGCAAGCAGCCAGGCCCCGGCCTATAGGGTGGCAGTTAGAGCGATGCCATTTTGGGGTGTCCTTCCCGTGCATCGCCTGTAAGGCAGCCATGAACCACTAGTGGTCTGCAGACCACACTTTGAGAACTACTGCTTTTGCCTGTCAAGAACCAGAAGAAGTCACCATGCAGTGTTTCTGGTTGTTCCTCAAACTGGGGGCTCATGTTGAAACTCAGGAACTACCAAAACTGCAGAGAAATATTGCAGCAGGCTTTTTCAGCTGCTTTATAACAACGTTAATGGTAGCATATACTAACCTCTCTGTTTTTTTTGTTCTGTTTTTGTTTTTCAATTCAGTGATCATGAAAGGTGCCGGATTGACAGCACTGGAAACTGAAGTCCTACTTGTCCACAGAACAGGTACAGGATACCCAACAGCAGTGTAAAACTTTCCCCACACATTCTATTACAGTGCAATCCTGACTTCGAGGAACTTCCTTTGAGGGGGGAGAACAGTTCAGACTTGTAAAATGTACCCAAAACCTACTAGCTAGAGGTAAATACAAAAGGTAGAGTCCTCACCAGTGAGATCATTGGAGTGGGAGGGAAGCCTAGTGAGAAGACAATGTCCTTCTGCGCTGTCAGCTACTGTAAAGTGTGTTGTTCCTAGATACTGCTGGAAGGAGGGAAACTCTCATCTGCATCAGGTTTTGGCTAGTAAAGCATCTTTACCCGAATCTCTTCCCTAGCTGCTTGAAGGGAGGAGGCTGTACCAACTGGGCTGGAGTGCCCCTCACCCATGACGGGCCCCACAGGGCTGGAGCAGTCCCCTGCCCCAGTAAGGGTGATGCTTATCAGTTAACCATTCACATCCTAGTTCTACCTCTTTCTCAACTTTTGTTGTTCTCATTCCTTTTCGTTGTCTTTATTAATAGCTTTTCCAGATAGCATTAGGAGCATGAAAATGATTTGATTCTTGATTCATTGCTGCTCATGACGTTCCTAACATTTGCACTGAGACTGCCCAGAGTTTTATTATCTTCACACTGTTTTTTTGGTGAAGCTATGAAAAGCTGTAAACTGTGGAGCCATCCCTGCAGGTTTGGGAAGATAGCACTAAATCTGAATTTATTTGCAAACATAAGAACTAGGTATGTAACTTTAAAAAAATGAGCTAAATCCTTCTCTTTGCACCCTGAGGGGTTCTTGGAATTCCTGTTGACGCTCTGAGTAACAATCTTCCCCTCTCCCTCATTCCAAACACCTTTCAAAGATCGCTGTTTTTTGCTTTAGTTCTGGCAAAGTATGTAAAGAGCCTGTTATTTTCTCCTTATGCAGTCAGAGGGATTGCTCTTGAGTGATGCCCAACTAGGAAGAGGGAGACTAGATCAGACACTGAATTTCACTTTGCAGAACAGCATACAACTCATTAAATAACATGTCTGTAGGCCAGGAAAGTTGTCTTTTTAAAACTTCAAAAAGTTTTTTGTGATGATGGAAAAGTAATATATTGGGATCAGCCAGTTTCCATGAATCTAGGACCTTTCAAATATAAAAGTGTAAGCTTTTGTGACTGTTGTTCTGGAGCTTGGAGAGTTTGATTTTTGTTGGTTCCTGACCAGTTTTTGCAATGTATATGTAGCAGCACCTACTGTAATAGGGGTTTCAGGCTGTACTGTATTTCTACATTTAATGGTAGATTGGGTTCAGGCCTTGAAATTGGCATTAATATTTGTCTTTTCAGAAAAGCAGGTATAACACTGTATTGCCCTTCCCAATGCTGGGAGCAAAGCATAAAAAAAGATGTAACAAAAATGATTAGGGGTATGGAACGGCTGCCATATGAGAAGAGATTAATAAGACTGGCACTTTTCAGCTTGGAAAAGAGATCACTAAGGGGGGATATGATAGAGGTCTATAAAATCATGAGTGGTGTGGAGAAAGTGAATAAAGAAGAGTTATTTACTCCTTCCCATGACACAAGAACTAGGGGTCACCAAATGAAATTAATAGGCAGTAGGTTTAAAACAAATGAAGTATTTCTTCACACAACACATAGTCAACCTGTGGAACTCCTTGCCAGAGGATGTTGTGAAGGCCAAGATTTTAACAGGTTAAAAAAAGAGTTAGTTCAGGGTAAGTCCATTAATGGCTATTAGCCAGGATAGGCAGGAATGGTGTCCCCTAGCTTCTGTTTTTCAGAAGCGGGGAAGGGTGACAGGGAATGGATCACTTGATCGTTTCCTGTTCTGTTCATTCCCTCTGGGGTAACTGGCATAGGCCACTGTCTGAAGACAGGTTACTGGGCTAGGTGAACCTTTGGTCTGACCCAGGATGGCCATTCTTATGCATGCTGGCAGTTTGGACTACATCCTGTTGCAGTAGGCCCATGCACACTCTCATTACCTTTGTTTTTGGGAATAAGACAGTATTAAATGTTTTAAGAGACAGTCATTTTTCCATATGGCATGTTGGAGAATTTAAATCAGAATGAAGATGACTTTGGTCATTTTTTTAATTTTCAGAATCTGTTTTAATGCACAAATCAGGAAATTCAAAGCAGCGGTTCCCACAGTGACCAGAATTCTGCTGCCCTGTACTTGTATTAATGTATGCTGTTAAATTTGTGTTTTATGCAACATGGCCACATAGCAGCTGTTGTCAGGAAATTCATTTGTGGTTAGGCTGCACTATGCACTGTACATAGTTAAGTCACATACTGAGCAGCATAACTTAATACAAATACAGGCAGGCCATGGGGATTCTGGTTACAGTGGGAACCGTAACTTACAGTTTTCCGATTTGTGCATTAAGGATGTTAAATTGTGGTTATCTGGCTAATCATGTAGTTGATACCATTTGTATTGACTGCACGATTAGTCGATTAGGACCACTCTGCAGAGCTGCAGTGGGGGTAGCTCCAGGATCCAGCTCAAGCAAGAACTGAGTAGTGCCAGCACCAGGAGCCACCCGCGCTGTGGCTTTGCATTTTAAATGTAGTAAGAGCCCAGCGGCGGAAGCCTCCCCTATGCTCCCTCTCCCCCCCGCCCCACTGCCTCTGATAGAAGCAGTGCAAGAGAGGGGGAAGGCACCACCGCAGAGACTATGCTGGGGGGAACCAGCTTTTAAGCCGTCTGCCCCCAGCATCGGTTCTTGCTCTTCCCCCTTGCTGCCTCTGATATAGATGCCGCAGGTGGTAGTGGGGGGCAATACTCCAGTTGACTACTCATTAACATCCCTATTGTGCATTGACTTCCACTTGCAGTATTTCATTAAAGCAGTTTTCAAAAATTAAATTTGTCTTTTCTTACTGCAAGGTAATGGTTCTGTCTTTGTTTTTCATTTAACATATTTGAGTTAAGACTGTTGGAATTAAAAGTGATTGGAGGATCTCATTGTCGGTCCAATTAATGACTTGAAAGAGATTGGAAAGTGTGAGGTTTTCTGGTCTAAAATGTTAGAGACCAATACATTGCATATAGAAGGCTTTTACTAGGCGCTGTTTGCCAAACTTCAATCAAGTTGTATTTGTCACAGTTGATAATTCTGGATGCTTCCTTGTTGAAAAGAGATTGTTTTTACAATTTTAGATGTTTGTATCTCATCTATGTGCAGAAGCTTTAAATAATTGACTCCTGTTCTGTGGATGGGTGCAACCTCCATTCCAGGACCAGAGTGTCCCGGTGGAGAGCTGGCAGCTGGGAGCCCTGAGGGCCAACAGGACAGCAGGCTACCAGCTAGCTGTCCTGTTGGGCTGGGAAGCCTAGCATGTGGCAGTGGGGCTTCCAGGCAGGAGGCTGGCAACTGGACCAAGCCTGGGGAGTGGGGCCCAGTGGCAGAGGGGCCAGAAATGAACTCCCCTGGTCCAGCAAAATACCTCATTCAGGACTACTTAGGGAGGTCCAACCTGTGGAGTCAAATTAAGCCTCATCCTGCTTCTTTCTTTTCTTCTTTTATTAATGGACAAGCACTCCAAGATGAATAGGCATTTTCTGTGCATACCTAGGTTAGGATCAATAAGCATTGTCCTTCTTAGTTATTTGAGAAGCTGCCTCTTCACTAAATTGCTTTTTTGGTTATTCTTTTAATGTGCTAATAGCACAACTCTTCTCAAAATCAAAATTGTATTAAATAAGTGTTTTGTTTTTTTCCCTTCTAAGAATGTAGTGTTGAGAAGTAGAATGTTTGCTTCATGCTTTACTTTTTAAAGAACCTTTAACTCTTGATCTGTACACTGAGGTTCAGGCTCTCACAGAATCATAGAACCGGAAGGTACCTCAAGAGGTCATCGAGTCCAGTCCCCTGCCCTCACGGGGCAGTACCAAGCACTGTCTAAATCATCCCTGACAGGTGTCTGTCTAACCTGCTTTTAAATATCTCCAGTGATGGAGATTCTAGAACCCCCCCAGGCAATTTATTCCAGTGTTTAAGCACCCTGACAGTTAGGAAGTTTTTCCTAACATCCAATCTAAACCTCTCTGGCTACAGTTTAAGCTCATTGATTCTTGTCCTATCCTCAGAGGCCAAGGAGAACAAGTTTTCTCCCTCCTCCTTGTAACACCCTTTTAGATACTTGAAAACCACTATCATGTCCCCTCTCAGTCTTCTCTTTTCTAAACTAAACAAGCTCAATTCTTTCAGTCTTCCCTCATAGCTCATTTTTTCTATACCTTTGATCATTTTTGTTGCTCTTCTCTGGACCTTCTCCAATTTCTCAATGTCTTTCTTGAAATGTGGTGCCCAGACAGTTGAGGCCTAAACCGCACAGACTAGAGCGGAAGAATGACTTCTAGTGTCTTGCTCACAACACTCCTGTTAATGCATCCCAGAATCATGTTTGCTTTTTTTGCAACAGTGTCACGCTGTTGACTCATGTTTAACTTGTTGTCCACTATGACCCCTAAATCTCTTTCAGTGGTACTTCTTCCTAGACAGTCACTTCCCATTCTATTTGTATGAAACTGATTGTTCCTTCCTAAGAGCAGTACTTTGCATTTGTCCTTATTAAACTTCATCCTGTTTACCTCAGACCATTTCTCTAGTTTGGTCTGGGGTGGGGACAAAAATGAGGGGTTCATTTTGACCTCATTTGATCCCTGATGAGGGGATCATTTTGAATTATGACCCTATCCTCCAAAGCAGTTGCAACCCCTCCCAGCTTGGTATCATCTGCAGACTTAATAATCATACTCTCTATGCTGTCTTCTAAATCATTGATGAAGATATTGAATAGAACCGGTCCCAAAACAGACACTTGCGGAACCTCACTTGTTATGCCCTTCCAGCATGATTTAGAGATGGGAACGACTAGTTGACTTGTCGCTTCCTCCCCCTTGCTGCCTCTATCAGAAAGAGGCAGCAAGTGGGGGGAAGAAAGGGGTACTTCAAAGCAGCAGCACCATGTGCAGTCTGGGGCCAGCTGAGGTGTCCCCAGACTGCATGCAGCATTTCAAAGTGGCAGCGCTGTGTGGAGCCTGGGATCAGCAGGGGACTCCCCCTCTGACCCTGGGCTCCGTGTGGCACTGCTGCTTTGAAATGCTGCAGAGAGCCTGATGCTCCCTATTGACTAATCGAATAGTCAGTGAAAAATGCATCAACTATTTGATTAGTCAGTTACTCAATATTTAACATCCCTAGCCTGATTGTGAACCATTAATAACTACTGTCTGAGAATAGTTGTCCAGCCAGTTATGCACTCACCTTATGGTAGCCATGTGCTCTCTGACACACAGTTCACTGCCTCTGGGGAGAGCCATAGTTGAGTGGCAGTATGGAGATACTTATTTAGATTGAGTAGTCCTATGGCACCTTAAAGACTAACAAAAACACACAAAAAAGCTTATTTTTGTTAGCCTCTAAGGTGCCACAAGATTGTGTTGTTTTTAAAGTTGCATACTAAGGGTACGTCTAGACTGCGAGCTTCTTTCAAAAGAGAGCATCCACAGCTCAAAATCTGATCAAAAAAGCAATCTGCTTTTTCGAAAGAGGGCATCCAGACTGCATGGATGCTCTCTCGAAAGAAAGCCCTGATTGCTATTCACAGAATGGCCACCAGGGCACCTATGCTTTTTTCGATTGCCTCTTCTTTCGAAAAATGTCCCTGTTCTGTGTCCACACACGCCTTTTTTCGAAAGAGCTCTTTCAAAAGACGTTCTTTCTTGTAATTTGAGGTGTAGCAATGTTGAAAACCCCCCTGTGTTCTTTCGATTTAATTTCGAAAGAACATGATTGCAGTGTGGACACAGGTGAAGTTTTTTCAAAAAAAGGGCATTTTTTTTTTTAAACAATGTAGTCTAGACGTACCCTAACATGGTTACGCCTCTAAGATTTATTTCGATCACTTAAACTCAAAGAGCAGTCTCTTGCCTCCTCTGATATTGTTGTGTGATGGGGGAGGAGGGTATTAACCTTCACTTACTTAATGTTACCCCTCTTATCCTCACTAGCTAAACCTCATAGAGTGCTTCAGCAAATTATCTTTGCATCTACAAAGGCTGATTCTTTCTGATTTCTAAAATTAACCTTGTCTTTATTAACCAACTAGCCCGTGTTTTAAAATAATAAAGCTAATCCATTTTAACACTTCAATAGCAACTCTTGGGGGGGAAAGTACAACTTAAACAGTCTTGTTTCTGTGCTCTAGATTAACCAGGGGATTTCCATGTTTGCTTTATTTTATGTTAATGATGTGGTATGTGATATGCTCCTTGTTTAGCACAGTCCTAATTCTTATCTATTGGTATTTATTTTCCAGATAATTATACTATAAAATCAGTAGTTGTCTTTCCTGTTTGAGTGTAACAGTTGATTATAAAATAACTTCTAAAATGAGACTTAACACTGGCTCTCACTTGGAATTAGAGACTTATGTTTGCATTCAGACTGCCAAGCTATCAGCATTGCAATATAAAGCTGACGATGGCAAATGTCTAGTTTACTTGGGTACTGGCAAGGTAACTGGTTTCAACTGTTCAGCCTAGATCTCAGTATTTGCAGAATTCACATTGTGGTAAGATTAAAACCAGGCTTTTTAGGGTTACTTGATCAAAACTAGTCTTTCTATCACAGAAAGAGATTTTAATTGGTAATAGTTGCTTATTCAGCACAAATTGATCAGAGATTTGGTAATCTAGTAAATGTTTAATTGGCTTTATACTAAGGATGTTAAGAGGCGGGTAATTGGGTAATCATGCAGTCGATACAATTTGTATTGACTACACGATTAGTCTATCAGGGAAGGTACTCAGAAGGCATTACCCCCCA
This sequence comes from Pelochelys cantorii, assembly GCA_032595735.1. Taxonomy (NCBI): domain Eukaryota; kingdom Metazoa; phylum Chordata; order Testudines; family Trionychidae; genus Pelochelys; species Pelochelys cantorii. Next base: position 11,857,605 of record CM064347.1, read on the forward strand.
CTACAGCTCTGCAATTTAAATATAGTAAGAACCGGGCACGCAGGCAGCCCGGCTCCTACCACATTAAAACTGCAGAGCCTGAGTGGGGGTAGCTCCTAGTCCCGGGACTGAGCCAGGCTTGCTCAATCCTGGCTCACGCCAGGTCTAGCAGCCTCTGCAGCTAGCCCTGGCTGCCGTGGACAGAGGCTGCTGCTGGAACGGCCTCTCCTGACCCCCTGCACTGCACTGGGGGAAAGGGGGATGTAAGTGACACCGCAGAGATGGTGCTGGGGGGAACCGGCTTTTAAGCTGACTCCCCCCAGCACCGACTACTGCTTTCCCCCCCTTGCTGCCTCTGAAATCTGTAGAGTCCCTTTAACCTCACTTGTGAATCAAGCAATGTACTAAATCATGCAGTATGTAAACTAAAAATTTACAAGTTTCCCCTCTTTTTCTACCCTGAAGGACTAAATTCTGATATTTTCATTTCAGTTTTGCAAGATTCTGAGTAAACTCATTTTTGTTCCTTCAAGGAAAAATATGGTATAAAGTAGGGTAAATACTGCATGATTTAGTACATTGCTTGATTCACAAGTGAGGTTAAAGGGACTCTACAGATTTCCTTTAAGAATACATTACACTGGAAGGCAGCTTTTTTTCAGGTGTTATGAAGCACTGCAGTTGCAAGTAGGATGTAGAATGTGATTAAATGTCTCATGTATTTAGCATGGAATACTTCTGGATGAGAGATTCAAATAGCATTTTTTCTGACTTGCAAGGCTTGCCCTCTGTATTAAAGTGAAGCAATTTCTTTTTTCTGCTTCTGACAATGAATCTTCTCTACTTCAGTCCTTGTTGAGAAAAAACATCTCAGTATATATATATGAAAGTGATAACTGTGGGTGTGACTCTGAACCTTGTATCCCACCCAATTTCTTAAACCTGGATATTAAAGTCCTGATAAAGTTGACACTGACTGATTCTACTGCAAAACAGTCTAATGGGTAAACAACAGCATCCCATTCTGCAGCTTCCCCCATCATAGAGTGTGGTCCTCTTGATACTGTTGATTTTAGTTCTTGACTTCAAGATAACAGAGCAAGATACTTTCAGTGAGCTTTTTCTCTAGTTTGCTTCTTGTTAGTATTTAATGTTTCATCTTATGTTTTTAAATGCTGAGACTTAACTATTTCTCAAGTGACTTGTTTACCTTTTCCTTACCCATTATGCTAAATACTTCGCCTGCTACTGTCTAGCTAAATATGAGCTCTGACTTTGAGGGTTCCGAACGTAAGATGACTTTTACTTCAGGAAAGTCCTAACACTGTTTGCCACTCTTGGTGTATTCATGAGATTGTGATTTCAGTTAACTCGGCAATAAACCAGGATTCCAGCACTATTTATTGTGGACTCAAGCAGGGCAGGATATGTATAAATCTGTGTTTTGACTCCTGGTCCACTGAAGCTTATCTTTGTCACTTCCTGTTTGTGATGTGCCGTTAACTCTACTTGTTCCCTTTACAAAGTTAGACGGGCTGGCTGTAGACTAAAGAATGTGACTTGCGGTATTTTTCACAATTTTACCTATATAGGTGATAAGATAGATGAGCTACAGGTAGGATAATTTTATTTCATGAAAGCCAAACAAGAAGTCGGAAATGTCAGTGTGCAGGTTTTCTGCTAGTCTAGTGTTTTGTATACCTTTTAGGTAAATAAAATCACCCTGTCCAATATAATAAAATTTTGCATGTCTTAATTTGAATGTAGAAAAGCTGACTTAAGATAGTTTACTGGCATTACCTGGGGAGGTTGATGTTGGTTTAGATTTCCTTTGGAGAAAATAAAGAATGGAACTACATTAGTAAATCATGGAGTTATGCGTCCATGTATTCAAAATAGGAATCTGAAAGGTTAATGTAGTTAAAACTCGGGATGTTAGATAGCGGGTAATAGAACAGTCAACTTGCACCTTGTCTACGTAACCAAGGCAGTGTGCTGCTCTTCAGTAAGCTTCTGTCTGTGATATGTTTATTAAGCAGCAGCATAGGGCAGAAGAGAACAAGGAATAATATTTCTTATGTATTAATGGCTTCTACAGTATCAGATAATGACTTAACGGGATGGGAAAGAGGAGGGAAGCTGGAAATATTGGCCGTGGGGCTACATGTTGTGAGAAATGATGGGCAAGGAGGTGGAGAAAGGTAGAGACACATCAGTCTTCTCTCCATGCTTAAAGTTACTCTAACAACCAGATTATAAAATGATCAAGATTTTGGAACATAGACCGTGGATGAGATTTCTCTCAGAAACCTTGTTAGCAACCACTAGAAAATATTTCAAAGCAGGCTCGTTATCCCCATTCCACTATCACAAAATATACAGGATTGAGAGAGGAGCACTGAGGAATCACATGGTAACTATGTGGATTCGTTGAAAGACTACTTGCCTGGGACCATTCCTAGCTCTGCCACTGGCCTGCTGGGGCAAGTCCTTTCACCCTTCTGTGCCTCAGGTTCTGTAAAATGGTGGTGATGATGTAAAGCTGAGATTTTTCCAATGGAATGTAGTACATAAAAGCAATAGGTGTAGACGTACTTTAAGTGGTACAGTGGTGCAGCTGCACTAATGAAGCACTTCACTGTAGACATTACCCGTGCTGATAGTTATTCCATCGGTATAGTTAATCCACCTCCCCAAGTGGTGATAGTTAGGTCAACAGAAGATAGCGTAAAGTTGATAGTCTAAATCTGTACCGGGATTAGGTTGGCATAGCTAATATCTCTCAATGGTTTGGATTTTTCACACCTATGAGGGACGTAGTTATGGTGATATAAGTTCCCAGTGTAGACCAGCCAAGGGTCTTTTGATTACCTAGCCATAGCAGTATATCATTTGCAAACCTGTGTAAGAACTATAACTGTCTAAATGACCACTATCACCAGCCAACAAATTTTTCTCTTTCTATTTAAAATCCAGGAAACTAAATGTCAAAAATGTTGTTAATGTTGCCCGGGGATAGCTTGTGACTTTCCAGAATGTTAAATTCAGCAAAACTCTACGTTTGTGAAAGGCAGGAAATACAGAGTCTTGGTAAATGCTAATGCAACTTTAGCTTTGCCTCTTTCAGCAGTGCACAGATACGGTTAGGTTACACACCCTCCTACTCAGTCCACCTCACAGTGAATCTGCCCTTGCCCTCTGCTCAAACATTGAGCCTCCTTTCCCAGCACAATATTATAATGTAGTAACTATTTCATACCTTTTCACAGCTTCTTCACACTTGAACATAGAATACCTATCCTTTCCTGTATCCATCAGTAGATCCACAGACTGCTCTCCTATCCCAGTTCAGTGCTGACAGTACCTGCAGAAAAGAGGACCTCAGTGCCTGCTGCTACACCTACACAGTTCTGTATTGGAAATAATGCAGACTGGAGCTACATGGTACGTATGCACCTCTTTCCTTAGATAATATACCTAGGGGACTCCGACCCATGTCTCCTCAATCACAGCCCTCCCAAACGGCTCCAACATCTTCTTCCACCATTCACTACAGCTACATCTAACACTGTGACTACAGCTGAAGTGCGTGCATGTAATTCCCAGTGGCTGTTGGTGGCTCTGGTGAGGCAGAGTTAAGGTAAATGCTCATGCAGCCGTAACTCTGTATTTCCTGGTCTTCAGAAGTTGGAAGTGTGCTGAACTCAATGTTGTGGAAGGGCACAAGCTATCACTGGCCAACCTGAACTCCTCACTAACAAACTTTTCTGGCATTAGCTGTGAAAAGGGATAATATTGCAGCTTGCTGTAGGGATAATATTGCAGCAGTGCCGAGATCTTTGAGATAAGAGAGATTTTTGTTGTTGTTTGTTTATACTTTGTTCTGTCTTCCCAGTTTGGTAGGGGCACCAATGAGGAACCTGATGAAGTTTTAACTTGCACATTCACGTAACACGTGCATAAGCCTATAGTGGTAAACAGAATGGCCCAGCAAGCAAATATTGGTGAGCTCCTCTCTATGTTGGATTCTTCATGTCTGCTTGTCCTGGAAGATATAACAGCTAACTTCAAAGATAACCTCAATTCTGGTATGTACCTCTTAGATGTTAAACTGGAGGGTTGGAGGAAGCTTTGCATAGAAATAAGTAGAACTCTGCACTGATACAAATGTCACCCATGGATACAGATCTCTGCAGATAGACATCGGTATCTGCTGATCCGCAGGGCTCTACTTGTAAGAGACGCTACGCCCAGAAGAGATAAGCATGGAGTTGCTGCTCCTGGGAGCCAGCTCCCTGTGCTGGCAGCTCCTCCAAACCGTGCTGCTGTACCACCCGAGATAGGAGATGTGGCTGGGAATGTCAGGGCCCTCCCTCGGAAGGCATAGGGCCTGGGGCAAAACCCTCTCTCCACTGCCCCAGCTGTGGGGAAAAGGGCAACCCCCCACCACAGGCCCCACCTCTGCTCCATCACTTTCCTCCTTCCCCAGCAATGTGAGCTGGGGATTACCTGGAGGCCTGGTGCAGGGTGGCAGCAGGGGTCCCCCTCCCCCCTCTCCTGCACTCACTGTGGCGGTGGGAGCCAAAGTGGTAGGCAGCCTTTTCTGCTCTGCCCCACTGCCCTCTCCCAGCCCGCTGCACTCTGCTTCATTGCAGTGGCAGGAATCAGAGCGCCCTGGGGCAGGACTGGGGCACTCCACTTCCTGCTGTTGTGGTGAAGCTGCATGCCGTGGGCTGGGAAAGGGTAGCAGGGCAGAGAAGGCTGCTGGGTCTCTCTGGCACCCGTCACCATGGTGAGTGGGGGGGGAAGGGTCAGGGAGAGATGACCCCTGCTGCTGCCCCAGGTAATCCCCTGGGCCCTGTCCATAAGATGGTTGAAGTATCCGCCTTGAACTGTCCTATGGATGGGGTGGTTGGGGACAATAAAGCCACACAGCTAGGAGGAGCTGCTCATGCAGGGCATTGGCTCCTGGAATGACAGCACCACACTCGTCTCCTTTAGCTGCAGCATCTCCTGGAAGTACAGCCCTGTGGATTCGTGAATGCCTGATGTCTATCCACAGATATCTGCAGCTGCGGGTAGATATTTGTATCTCTGCAGGGCTCTAGAAATAAGTAAACAGTTGAAGTTCCCTCTCACATCTGCTCATCTGCAAATTTGACTGAAGAAATCCTCTATGTTAGAGGCAGTGATTGCATCAAGGATTTAATGCTCCTTATGTTCCTCTTGCTAAAAGAGATGCTTTTTGGAAGATCTGTTAAACTGTAACTCTTGGTTCTTCAAGACTGTTGTCTTGACCTTTATATAAGGCTACTAGAGTTTTGTGATGTACTATGTAGGGATATCAACGTGTAGTCCGCTACATGATTAGTTGATAAGCCTTGGCTTATCTGTTAATCTTATCGACTACATGCACTTCCCACTCCCACCCACCTGCTTCTGTATCAGATGCAGCAACGGGGGGGAACAGGAGCCATTGCCCAAGAGGAGCTGACTTTAAGCAGGCTCCCCATGAACACCAGATCTGCCTGCGCTCTCCACCCCCTCTGATAAAGAGGCAGCAGCGTGGAGGGCGAGGGTGTCAGGCAGGAGCTGATACATGTGGGGAGCAAAGCACCCGTGGGGGCAGAGGCAGTGAGGGGGTTAGGCAGGCAGGAGCCAGTGCTGGGGGGAGCCAGCATAAAAGCTGGTTTCCCCTCAGCACCAGCTTTGCAGTGCTGCCTCACCTCCCTCCTGCACGGAGCAGGGGAAGCTGCCATGAAGCAGCCCCTGCCCACAGGGTGAACAGGGACTGCTGCTATCCCCGTGCTGCTGCCTCTGTATCAGAGGCAGCAGCGCAGGGTGGCAGGGAGGAGCTGGTCTGCACAGGGAACTGTTGTTTTTTGTTTTTTTTAACTGGCTCCCCTGCTCCTACCTGCCACCATGTGCTGCTACCTCTGATAGAGAGGCAGCAGTGCAGGGTGGCAGAGGGCTCCTGGGAGTGGGGCTGGGAGTGCACTGGCTGCCAGTCCCATTTCTGGGGACTATCAAATAGTTGTGTAACCGATAAGATTTCATGCAGTTACATGACTATTAAATTACACGATGGCTTACATCCCTAGTACTAAGTAATATGTACATTCGATGTTGTAAGTAGAGATCATGCTCCCTTTCTACCAAGTATGTCCAAAAAATGAAAGCATGTTTCATCCACCTCATTTGTATCAAACAATGACTTCTTCTTGTGAAATGTTGTTCTATATTTTGCTTTACAAATCCTTTCCGCTACCACTAAGAACATTCCTAAGCTTATCAGTTCCTGGACCCTTTTTAGTGAGGAACAGGATCGTTGTTGTTAGTTTTTAGGAAGGTTTGTTTTTTCTCTTCCACAATCAGAAAGACAGTTCGGGATGGGAAAATGTAACTGGAAGGTCTCATTTTTAAAAACCTGGGTAACTTCCTAAGGGCACTTTGTACACACAATTAAAATAATTGTTGCAGAATTGAACACCATTCTTACAATAGAAAAATGTTGTTCATTTTAGTTTGCTAGGTGGCTGCACCCCCTGCTTTCTGCGGTCACCAACCCCCTTCTCTCTGGCAACTTTAGCAGCCAGAGAACATGAGAACTACACTCACCAACCCCCCTCTCTCGGGGGGGAGGGTGCAGGAGCAAGCTGGGGAAAGGGTGTCTGGCCAGGGGGGAGAGGGCAGGAGCAGGCTGGGGGTAGATGTCTGGCCAGGGGGAGAGTGTCAGTGGAAGGGGCGAATGAGGGGGCTGAGGATGCAGGGTCTCGGTGGAGGGTGTGTGTGAGAAGACTGGGGGTGCAGGGTCTTGGCAGAGCAGTGAGTGAGGGGGATAAGTTTGTGGGGTCTTGGTGGAGGGGTTGAGTGAGCAGGCTAGGGGTGAGGAGGCTGGGGCTGTGCGGGTCTCGGCTTGAGGGATATGAGTAAGCAGGTTTGGGATGCAGGATCTCAGCTTGGGAGAGGTGGGGACCACTTACTTGCTTTCATGTGGCTCCCAGCACTGTAGCTCAGGCACTGCCTACCACTGCTTTTTAGAATCTAGCTAACTTGTTTTGCATTAATGGCTTGACTTAAGATTCTCAATTAAATGGACTTAATTTTCATGCCATTCTATAAATTGAGAGTTTGCCCTCTCCTGTAATGCTGGCTGTGTTCGCTTTTGGTAACCCTACCTCCAAAAAGATATAGCAGACATGGAGAGATTTGCAAGCTAGGCAGTGAAAATGATTAGAGACCCAGAAAGATCATGTGTGAAAAGAGACTGAACAGATTGGGACGGCATTGCTAGGGCATGCCAGTACTACACATGTGAATGGATAAGCAGGCACACATTGGGGATGCCTGTTTCTCATACCCTTCCCCTCACCCTGCTGCAGACACCCTCCCTGGGCACCTAAGGCAGGCATGGATTCACTGCCACCCCAGGCCTTGGGTGAGCAGAGTCAGGGTGCAGGAAGTACCAAAAACAGCAGGAGCGTGCATGCCCATGCTGGGGCTGTAGCAACCCTGCCCCAGACTCTTAACCTTCTCTGGGCAGCTAGGCTCCAAGTACCCTCTGCCCCGTGTGTGGCCCCACCCTCCCTCATTTCTGAAGGTTGCTGAGGCTCTGCCCCTCCCCATTCCTGAAGCTTGCTGAGTTGGGTCGTGCTGCCTCGGATTCCTAGCGGATATTTCCAGAGATAGACGAGGGGCTCCAGCCCTTCCCCTACCCCAGTCCCAGCTGCTGCCATCACCACCACCTCCTCTGTGGCTGCCCTGAATAACTCGGCGGAGCAGCTGCTGTGGTCGGACTCTGCTGCTCCCATGCCCCTGCAGCCCATTCTGGCACCCTCGCCCCTCCAGGGCCGGGCTAGCAGCGCTACCAGGCATCGCACCAGGCGGGGACCCTCTCGCCTGTGTGTGGCTGCGGTGGTGGCTCCCCCAGGGGATGGTGGAGGGGACCCAGCAGCAGCAGCTCCTCCCCGGTGGTGCAGCTCCCCAGGGCGTGAAGCGGGAGCCAGAGCTGGAGCAGCCCAGGCCCGGAGGGGACAGTGCTGAGGCTGGCCACAGCAAGCATCTGAGGGCAGAGGCAAGAGGCGGTGGCATGAGGGTGCAGATGACCTGATGACATCATTCTGGAAAAAAAATTTTATATGTGGAGCAAGATAACTTGTCGTCTTCCTTTTTGTTACTGACCACACACTGATAGACCGTGGACCTATGCTTGTGAACGCCCTGGTAGATTACTACTTGGAAACCAATTCTCAGCAGGCATTGCACATCCTGTCCACACTGCAAGAGCCTCATGAAAAGGTAAAGTAACTTAGTTTTTGGAGAATGTGGAGCATGGAGTTTTAGAGAAACTTCTAAATAGAAGGCTAGTTAAAATTCTGCTTTTCCCCTTTGATGTAGAATCAGTTGATATGTTTTATCTGTGTAGTAAGAGTAGACTGGTTTAGAAAAATCTCAAACACAAAACTTAATTTTGTTTTATGTATTATTTAATCTGGGTCCATGGCTGCAATCAATTTTCCCTATTGATCACAAGAGAAAAAAATTGCAAAGCTCATAGAAGATCTTTCATACGTATAGTTAATCTCTTTTACTTGCAATGTACAGCCGGTCCCCAAGTTACGAATGGGTTACGGACCAAACGCTTGGCCGTAACTCGAAATGTTCATAAGTCAGACCCCATTGAGTTACACTGCGGTCGCGCTGTTCGTAAGCGCGGGTCGCGTTCGTAACTCGGGGACCGCCTTTACGACCGCTTAATGAGAGGTTTGGTCATAAATGCGAATGGTTGTAAACTCGGGGACCGGCTGTAATTGCTTTATAGCTCGTGACTGCAGCTGCTCATTTAATATTAGATCTTACCCATTGAAGGAAGGGGGAAGTACAACTGTGCAAGAATATGTAGGGATCCTGCAGGCATCTGGGAATTTTTAAATGAACGTGGCAAAATTAACAGCTGTCTGTTCTGTACTGACCGAATCCTTTGGAGCAGAATGAGTTTTCAAGCCCAGTGACAAATTCTGGTTTGAATAACATTTTATTGTTGGTACCACACAGAGAGACTTAATCTGTATCTGAGTTGTACTCACAGGGTTGTATACAGTCTGACTCCCTAGATGCACTTGTAAAACTACATTTAATTCCTGTAACTGAGAAGAGTAACTTGTCAAGCATACAGATTGGTGTCTTTTCCTGTTGTTCATCAGGTACCTGCAAATACTCTAATATTTCATTTTCTACTCCTCTGCCCCTTCACCCAAACTTGGTTTCAGCATCTACTGGACAAAATTAATGAATACATTAGCAAAGCTGCTACCCGTTTACCCACTCTGTCACTGCTGGGCTATGTGATAAGACAACAGCCATCTTGGAAACATAAACTTTCTCAAGGACCTCTCTTGCTTTCTTTACTTAAGTGTCTTAAGGTAAGAACTATGTCAACTCTGTGAGTATTTACCTGTCATAATACCCCTTACTGTAATAACTGGTGCCATTTACATACATTGGGTGGGAGAACTAAAATTTTAACAAAATAGTGAGTACATACTCCATTTCCATTGAGTAGCCCCCACCTGCATCGCTCCTAGCCTCCACTGGTTAATTGTAACCAGTAAGCATCACCCGTTAAGGGTGGTGGAGCTAACTGTTAACATTTCACATCCCTACTATGAACAAACGCCACAGTTGAATGGATCCCTGAAAACCCTGGCTCTGAATGCCTCTTATTCTTCTAAGCACTACATTTCCCTAAATTGTACAGATTTATATCCTGTGCTTTATAAAAACATGAACAAAGTTAATATACTACTGTTAATATGGGGAGAAAGCACTGTTTTGTGACTTGGCCGGAGACAGCAAGTCAAGATTCCTATTTTCTTTTGCTTCCTGTGCCACTAACTTAAAGAGAGAACTTAAGCAAGTCACGTGACTGTCTTTGGACTTTCATTTCCCAATCTGATAAATAAGTAGTAATTACATTCTCTGTGTGTACCTCACATGAGTGTTATGAGAATAGATTGAAGTTTGCAAAGCATTTCCAGCTACATGAATACAAGGCACAGAAATGTGCTTAATTAGTTATAATTAAAGTTACGTTTTAGTCATGGATATTTTTAGTAAAAATCATCGACGGGTCACAGGCAGTAAACAAAAATTCATGATCCGTGACCTATCTATGACTTTCACTAAAAATACCCCTGACTACATCCGGGGGGGAGTGGTGGCCTAATGGAGCGGAGAGGACATGCCAGCTCTGCATAGCTCCTCGGAAGTGGTGACACGTCCCTCCCTCAGCTTCTGAGCAGCTTGGGCAGCTCCTGAGCCAGAGGGCAACTGCCTTGGGGCTCAATGATTCAAAGGGACTTGAGGCTCTGGCTGGTAGCAGAGCCCCGAGCACTTTAAATTGCTGCTGGGGTGCCCCTGATCGGGTTGGCACTGAGGGCCGGCTGCCCCTTGCATCTGAGGCCTTATGCCTTCCGGGAACATGGAGCCAGTTCCCATCACAACCACCACCTTGCCCAGGAACCCAGCATCTCTGTCAGCTTCCCTGCAGGTATACTATTTAACTTGCGTGGCTGCATGGAAAAAGGCTTGTATGTATTTAAGAGATGTTAACTTGAGGACAGCTGGGACCTAGTTTTAGTCATCTGCCAACTATGTGGGATACCCAGATCAAATTTCAAATCTCTCGGGCTCTGGAGGCAGCCTGTTCAGCTTTAGACGGGCAGAGGTAGGTATTCCAATAGTGGTTCTCTCCATTCAGTCAAGGAATAGCTGTAAAGATTGCCTTTGAAGGAAGTCAACAAAATTCTTCGGCAGCAGGTAAAAGGTTGGAAGACAGGGTAGTAGCTGGAATCCCTGAATTTCTCTTGGGGATCTGCAGGATTAAAGGAACAGGTATAGATAGTGAGCCATCTAGGTTTGGATTAGCCAATCTTAAAGTAAGAAGCATGATCAGGGAGTAAATATGCAATGTTCATTGAGTACTAAAACTGCATCAGGAAGAAATGAAGCGTTTCCATTTGAATTCTGACTAATACAGTTTTTACTTCATTGCAGACTGACACAGATGTAGTAGTACTCACTACTGGTGTCCTAGTGTTAATAACCATGCTACCGATGATTCCACAATCTGGCAAACAGTACCTTCATGATTTCTTTGGTATCTTTGGCCGTCTCTCATCTTGGTATTTGAAGAATCCAGGTGAGAGATCTGACTTTGTTGAAAGCATGATTCAGTAGCGCCACTACCCTGACTGCTGGTGAACACTTTATCTTGGGAGAGTAGTTGGGGGCTGCAGTTTGAACTCCTGGGGTTAGTTAAATGGGGAACATTAGATACTAAACCACAAAGCTATTCCTTTTCTTTGACAGCTAATGTCTGGATGTTGCTCTGGCGTCAGGGTGCTTATTGGCACAACACTCTGAGATGAGGGATTCTGTAATGCTTTAAGTTTAATAGTGCTGTTGCTGCCTCTACTGCCAGTGCTATTTGGCAGGAATGTAACCCTTCTCACTCAAAGAATATGGATGGGCAGTTAGCTCTAGTAGATGGAAGAGTGAGAGAGAACTAACTTTGAACCAGGTGCCAGTTTGGCGGTTGTCAGTTATGAGTGTTGGCTTTGGATGTAGGAATTTCTGACATTCCTTCTGAACCAGAAACCACTAGGGATGTAAAGAGTTAACCAGATACCTGTACACATCAGCCTTACTGGCATGCTTACTTGGTAACAGGTTAACCAGCAACTTGGCCTGGTGGGAACAGCCCCCAGCTGTGGCAGGCAGGACGACTGCTCCAGACCAGCTGGAGTGGCCCTCCCATCCACACCCCCTTGAACTGATTAACCAGTTAAACATCACATTTAACCAGTTATCTGATTAAACGGGATTTTACATACCAAGTTCATAGGGTCATGCAGACACACAACTTCTAGAGTTGTGCTTCAAAAGGGCTTATGGATTGTCATAATGGACTATTACTGATACCAGTCAATGTTAAAATGGAAAGTTTAATGCTACCACTGCATTAAGGGTTACTAGGGATGTAAGTTCCCAATTAAAAGGTTAACTGATTAAATGCTGTGTTTAACCAGTTAACCTTAAAATAGCCCCCGCCTGCGTTGCCCTCTGTGCATGGTGGGCAGCGAGCTGCTCCAAGCACCCGTTAAGGTGGTGGGGCTAGCTGTTAACATTTCACATGCCCACTATGAACAAACGCCACAGTTGAATCCCTAGAAGTGTGATTTAAAAGGCCATTTTGGCATTGGCTAATACTGCTGCTCCAATAGACCAGAAAGACAAGCCTAGCTGTTGCACAATTCAAACTTGTGATATTTTTTTCCTGTGGTTATCAGATTTTTATTTGACTTTGAGCTGAAAGGGGAGTCCTTATTGATTTGTTTAGTGTTGAGTCAGTCTTGCAAACTACAATTGTTGAAAAATTAACCCTTCCATAAAGGAACCGATCTGAATAGTAAGCACCTTTATTTTAAGGCTTAATTATTTATCTTGTATATTTCTGTAGCACCTAGGATCCCTCTTGTGGGCCTAAGGTACTGGATAAACACAGGATAAAAGGGCAGCCTGAGTGAATACTCCATTTCTGATTTTACTGTTTAGTTCTGCCTCTCCTTTTACACAGATGGTCTTAAGCCTTGCAAGGGTATGGTACTTCAAAACTGTCTTTTGTCTCGAATCAGAACAGGTATTCTTAAAGCACTGTCTTCTAACTTTTGACATTCACTTTTCTGTAATCTCTCAGTGGAATTGATCTTTTCTCTCTTCCAATTCAATCGTGTAAAAGGCTCCAACTATTTCCCCTAGGTCATGTGGCAGAGATCTATCTCGTCCATCTCCATGCCAGTGTTTATGCACTCTTTCACCGCCTTTATGGAATGTATCCTTGCAACTTTGTCTCCTTTCTGCGCTCCCACTACAGTATGAAGGAAAACCTGGAGACTTTTGAAGAGGTGGTCAAGGTAAAATATAGCTTATATTTATATCTGCTAAGAAATTTTTTTATTTTATATCTGCAAGACCGTAGTTATCTGCCAAAGAGCTACTGCATTGATTTAATTGGATTCAGAGTACTGTGCAGTGAAACAGGATCGTGACAGATTACTGGCAGAATGGAACCTTAGGGGAAGCAAGAACAGATTTCTAAATGCAAGCAAGTCTGAACAATTAATCTAGCTGCCATACTTGTGTAACTGTCCCCTAAACTTGTAGCCCTTGCTTTGTTGGTGCACCAGTTTTGGAGTTAATATGGTACAAAGTAGGGATGGAAGCAACTAGTTGACTAACAGATAAGCCTAGCCTTATTGGGTAGTCAAATCACTACTCAACTAGTTACTCCCCCCGGCAGCAAGGGGAAGGAGCAGGGGCTGGTGCAGTGGGGAGCCACTGAAAAACTGGTTACCCCCAGCACCGTCTCCCTGGGGAACAGGGGAGGCAGAGGTGCAGTGCGGCACTGGGTGCAAGCCAGGAATCAGCTATCTTGGCTCGCGCTCGGTCTCAGATGCTGCACCTCTTACTACATTTAAAAGGCAGAGGTGCAGCGGGGTTAACTCCCGGGGGTGGCATGAGCAGGGAGTGCTTAATCCCGGCTTATGTCGCCCTGGGGAGCTAACCCTGCTGTGGCTCTGCAGTTTAAATGTAGTCAGAGCCTGGTGGCAGCCCGGCTCCTACTACATTTAAACTGCAGAGCTGCAGCAGGGGTAGCGATCGCCCCCCCCTTATCGACTAATCGAGTAGTCGATGGAATTTCCATCAACTAGTCAATTAGCTGATTATCTGAATGTTAACATCCTTAGTACAAAGCTTTTCCAGATGAACTAAAACATATTTCACTGTTTTGCCTCCACTTTTCCAGCCAATGATGGAACATGTACGAATTCATCCAGAATTAGTGACTGGATCCAAGGACCATGAACTGGACCCACGAAGGTATATAAATAAATTCACTTCTTTACTAGGAAAGACTGTGAATGAGCAGCCTTTAGGTTGTCTTTTTCAGGAGGCTAACAGCAGAAATTTGTACCTGCTAACAGAAAAGTCCTATGTCAGTGATCTCTTCAATCAGCACTCTAAGATACTCCAGGTAAAATGTAAGGTTTCTGCACCCTAGTTTACAGTTGGGGGTAGCGATACAAAAATTATTGGAATAGGTCATTTACTAGTTGGGAGTGGAAGGCTGAGCTTCATTTTGTATCAGGTGGGTGGATAATTACAGTACCTGAGTAAAATATACTGTGATGTAACAATGCAACCTGCACTAATTTGCTCTTTCTCCTTAACAAAATAGAGGAATCTGCAGTTTCACAATATGCATTTTGATTTGACAGAAGTTACTCAGTTATCTGTTTTACTGGATCAAATGTTAGGATTGTGGTTTTTTTAAATCTTTGGCTCATTGTAAGTGCTCAATAGGATTTAAGTATTGAAAATGGCTTCACTATGGGTGCGTCTAGACTACAGGGTTTTGTCGACAAAACTATACCTGCGTCTACACGACTGCCGAGTTCTGTTGACATGATGTCGACAGAACTCCTCGGCAGTTTTGTCGAAGGCAGTAAACCTCATTCTACGAGGAATAACGCCTTTTGTCGACAGAGTTCTGTTGATTGAAGGTGTTATTGCATCTACACCGTCCTTTGCATCTACACTCTCATGTCGACAAAGCGGCTTGCTTTGTCGACAGAACTGGATGTAGTCTAGACACTCTTTGTCAACAGAAGCTTTGTCGACGGTATCTGTCAACAAAGCCTCTGTTGACAAAAGCCTGTGGTCTAGACATACCCTGTGTGTGATTTGGTGCCTAGAAAATGTGATTCGGTTCACAGATCAGTTCTTTGAACAGCTAATGTGTTTTATGTGGCCACAGCTGCACTAGCTATTTGAGAAGTAGGCCCATTTGCCTGCAGCAGCACCACTTGCTGCTTTTCTCTTGTCTCCACAGGCCCAGCAACTGAAGAGGAGAAATTGACTCTTGTTCCTGCACAGTAGTGCTCTTCCCCTGCTTTCAGAGCCACTAGGAAAACACTACTAAATGGGAACCTATTGACTATCACAATGGTCAATTTTGCAGGCTTCTTCCAGCTACAGTTGGGGGGGAGGGATCAGCACCTTTAAAGAGTTAGATTGGCACAGAATTGTCAGTTAAAGCCCTTTGGGTTAGTATCTTGCATAAACTGTCTTGCTTCAAATTTTATATTGTGGCCAACAGCAAAGCAGCTTCTAAGTGAATAATTTCCTATTTTTCTTACTATACTTCAACATGTAATGAACTGCCATCCTCAAAAGTATTAGCCAGTTCTAATTTGACTGCTAACACAGATACGAGGTTTACAGAGTGAAAAAAAGAAACATACAATATTTATGCCCCAAACTTAAAACAAGTGAGTTGTTAATTAGCATATCCTCCTTATTTGGCATGTCAACATATCAACTTGCAAAATAGTTTCAGATTCTGCGCTGCTGGTTTATCTAAATTTGGACTTTCGACATCTGAGTCCAGCTGATCTGATTGCTTCATGTGTTGAAGCTCAGGACTGTTCAAGCCTTCATATGTTGTTCCTCCTTTACAGAGAGCTCCACAGAAGACCCTGCTGGGTTCAAATAGATCAG
Source organism: Pelochelys cantorii (assembly GCA_032595735.1). Taxonomy (NCBI): domain Eukaryota; kingdom Metazoa; phylum Chordata; order Testudines; family Trionychidae; genus Pelochelys; species Pelochelys cantorii. The sequence goes on from CM064347.1 coordinate 11,873,205, forward strand.
TTTCAAAGCTGTTAAGTTGACAATTTGGAGTTCTCTCTTATGAATCATCTAGTTGCAATTTCTTTGTAAACTGTCTAAAATGTTGCAAGGCACACAGTTGTATGGTGCCTCAATTGTGTTTCAGCTGGGATCACAGAAAGCTGGCAGGAACACAAATAAGCCACCCTACAAACCAGTTCTTAATATCTCTTGGAACCTTGATTTATAATCATAATTCGCTTACTTAAGACTAACTTACTCTTTTGGCTCCAAAAACTATCTGCAGGTGGAAAAGACTAGAAACTCATGATGTTGTGATAGAATGTGCCAAAATTTCCCTGGACCCAAAAGAAGCCTCATATGAAGACAGCTATTACTCTGTGTCACAGCCAGTCAGCATATGCTTACAACATCATCAAACTGATCCCAATGCCAGTCCTTACATTGACACACACAGCAGCTATGGTAAGAGCTGATTGGCATTTTTAATATCCATTGGTCTCTGCAAGCAGACCAGCTATGTTACAAAATTCACAGTTCTTACTAGGGATGTAAATGGACTGGCCCAGTTGCCAGCCCCTGCTTCTGGTGAGCCAACATGAAACTTGCGGCAGGGGACTGGCCCAGTCCCCTGCCACAAGTTTCATGTTGGCTCACCAGAAGCGGGGGCTGGCAGGAACTGCCAGCTCCACTTCCAGGGAGCTGGCTGCAGATCCCGCAGTGAAGCCTGGAAGCCAGGCTGGCAGCAAAGCCACTTCCCTGCTTCCGGGGAGGCTTTGCTGCGGGCTCTGCAGTATAACGCTTATTTAAGCGTTATACTGCAGAGCTCGCAGTGTGTGTAGCTGTGTAACTACCACAATTTTTAGCGATAACAGTTACATTTTTTAACAAATTTTTACATCCCTAGTTCTTACTAATATACCCTTCTTGAAGTCCAGTTCTACAAGTTTACTTTTGCAAAAGTAAGGTGTGTTTTTTCCATTTTGTACATGCACATGAAGTCCTGATACTATTATTTTCTGGCAATGTTACAAAGCTGTGAACTAAGATTGTTCCTGTTGCCTTGTGTATATCATTTGCTCAGAATTGACAGTAGTGATTAGCTGGTCAAGTGTTCACTAGGGCTGTAAGCGACTAATTGACTAGTCAACTATCCGATAAGCAAAAGCTTATAGGATAGTCGACACATTAGTTGGCTAGTCGCTTCCCCCCCTCTCCCCCTTGCTGCCTCTATCACAAATAGGGAGAGAAGAGGAGAGGGTACTGGGGGGGGGCCAGCTTAAAAGACGGTTCCCCTCCTCCCCCTGCTCCAGCTACGTGGGATGGGGAAGGGGCGCAGCGGCAGTGTTTCAGTCTTCGAAATGCACAAGAGCCCCTACTGGGCCTCTTGTGCATTTCAGAGGTGGAACGTGCGCTAGTTATCGACTATTTGATTAGTTAATTGATATTTAACATTCCTAGTGTTCACTACTTTCTGAGAATTAGGCTTCTTACAGGTTGTGTACTCAAATACTAAGATGCCCCAAATCATTAGCCACTTAAAATTGTTGTTGAATATTTTGCATGGACGGAAAGGGATAAATCTGCTCTCCAATAGCCAAATTATGTATCGGAACAGATGAGTGGATTTGACTTTTGTTTCTAATAAAAACTATTCAATATGTGCAAGAAGAACTATCAAGACTGAAATCAGATTTGATAAGCTGATGAGAATGTCCATTTTTGTTTTGTTTTTAAACTCCAGGGACTTCTACTTCTACCCCTTATTCCGTTCCTAGGCTAACTCTAGCACAAATGCAAGGGCAGCTACCTCAGATTCTGAGCCCACAGTCTATGCGACTGTCAACTGAGCCACAGCAGGTAATGCACCTAACCATGTCACATCAGCATATTGTTATAAAGATGTTCACTCTTCACTACTTAAATTGGCTTCTTATTGGATTGGGATGTTTTAGAAACAGGTGATTTGCTTTCAGCTGAGCAAGCGTTGCAGCTTCCTAGTATAACTTCTGTACGTAGTATATAAAGTATTAAATGTAATCCCCATTGAGATCTTTTGGTTTTTGACATTGGACATGGGCCAGATGTGCGCATTTCATATGAGGTTTTGGTGCATATGCCCAATTGATTTGCTTATTTTGTGACTCAGGTTACCATCTGGAGCCCCTCTGCAATTTGTGGTATGACCACTCCACCAACCTCCCCAGGAATTGTTTCATCAGAGTCCTCGCATAGTTCATCACAGCCTTATAACAAATATTTTAGCACACCTGGTATGTACTGCATTTCAGAATTAGCATTTTAGTCTAGAAGTGATGCTTTATTATAAATATCTGTGTAGATATTTAGGCTTGCATATAGGTTCTTTAAAGGTGAATCTAAGTGTTTTTGGAACTACTTTTCCCCTAAAAATTCTCTTATGCAGTTTGCTGTTTGTAAGTTTTGATGTCTTTAACTATATCACTATTCCACTCTTGAGTGAAGCATACAATTTCTTGAACGGATGTCTTAAATGAGGATAGCCAATTCTGCATTTGAATTCTTCAGATTAGCATTAGATATCCAAGTGCTCATTTTACACAGTTAAGTTCTAATGTGAACACTGATACAGAGAACGGGGTGCCCCTAAGTACCAAAATTTGAAAACTGGATGTGCAAATTAGTTGAAACTATAGTAAAGAGTAAAATTGTCAGACGCATAGATGAACATAATTTGTTGGGGGAAAGTCAACATGATACCTGTAAAGGGAAATAATGCCTTACTAATCTACTAGAGTTCTTTGAGGAGGTCAACAAACATGTGGACAAGGGGGATCCAGTGGATATAGCATACTTAGATTTCCAGAAAGCCATTGACAAGATCCCTCACCAAAGGCTCTTAAATAAAGTAAGTTGTCATTGCATGAGAGTGAAAGTCCTTTCATGGATTGATAACTGATAAGTCGTGCCTGACCAATCTGATTAGCTTCTATGATGAGGTAACTGGCTCTGTGGATATGGGAAAGTCAGTGGATGTGATATACCTTGACTTTAGCAAGGCTTTTGATACGGTCTCCCACAATATTCTTGCCAGCAAGTTAAGGGAATGTGGATTGGATAAATGGACGGTAAGATAGACAGAAAACTGGCTAGAAGTCCGGGCCCAGCGGGTAGTGATCAACGGCTCGATGTCAGGATGGCGGTCGGTTTCTAGCAGAGTGCCCCAAGGTTCAGTTCGGTTTGGTTCTGGGACCGGTTTTGTTCAATATCTTTATTAATGACCTGGATGAGGGGATGGATTGCACCCTCAGCAAGCTTGCAGATGACACTAAGCTAGAGGGAGAGGTAGATATGCTGGAGGGCAGGGATAGAGTCCAGAGTGACTTAGACAAATTGGAGGATTGGGCCACAAGAAATCTGATGAGGTTCAACAAGGATAAGTGCAGAGTCCTGCACTTGGGACGGAAGAATCCCAAGTATTGTTACAGGCTGGGGACCAACCAGCTAAGTAGTCGTTCTGCAGAAAAGGACCTGGGGGTTACAGTGGATGAGAAGCTGGATATGAGTCAACAGTGTGCCCTTGTAGCCAAGAAGGCTAATGGCATATTAGGTTGCATTAAGAGGAGCATTGCCAGCAGATCCAGAGATGTCATTATTCCCCTTTATTCGGCTCTGGTGAGGCCACATCTGGAGTATTGTGTCTAGTTCTGGGCCCCCCACTACAAAAAGGATGTGGACGCATTGGAGAGGGTCCAGCGGAGGGCAACCAAAATGATTAGGGGGCTGGAGCATACGACCTATGAGGAGAGGCTGAGGGAGTTGGGTCTGTTCAGTCTGCAGATGCGAAGAGTGAGGGGGGATTTGATAGCAGCCTTCAACTTCCTGAAGGGAGGTTCCAAAGAGGATGGAGAAAGGCTGTTCTCAGTAGTGACGGATGACAGAACAAGGAAGCAATGGTCTTAAGTTGTGGTGGGAGAGGTCCAGGTTGGATATTAGGAAAAACTATTTCACTAGGAGAGTGGTAAAACACTGGAATGGGTTACCTAGGGAAGTAGTGGAGTCTCCATCCCTAGAGGTATTTAAGTCTCGGCTTGACAAAGCCCTGACTGGGTTGATCCAGTTGGGATTGGTCCTGCCTAGAGCAGGGGGCTGGACTTGATGACCTCCTGAGGTCTCTTTCAGCTCTATGGTTCTATGATTCTATGGTTAAAAGACAGGAAACAAAGGTTAGGAATTAGGGCTGTCAAGCAATTAAAAAAATTAATCACAATTAATCATGTGCACGTGGTCCAGCGCTTCAAAGGGGCAGCGTAACACAGAGCCAGGGATCAGCTGGGCACTCCAGCTGATCCCTGGCTCCTAATGCACTGCCCTTTTGAGGCACCGGGGCAGCACTTCAAAGTGGCAATGCAGCATTAACGCCTGTGATTAACACGTTAATTTTTTAACGCATTAATCTTTCGCTGCGTTAATCGCAGGTGTTAACGCACATCAGTTGACAGTCCTATTAGGAATAAATGATTAGTTTTCAGAGTGGAGAGATGTAACTAGTGGGGTCCCCCAAGGGTCTGTCCTGGGACCAATCCTGTTCAGCTTATTTATAAATGACCTAGGGAAAGGGGTAGAGAGTGAGGTGGCAAAATTTGCAGATGATACCAAACTCCTCAAGACCCAAGCAGACTGTGAAGAGCTTCAAAAAGATCTCACCAAACTAAGTGATTGGGCAACAAAATGGCAAATGAAATTTAATGTTGATAAATGTAAAGTAATGCACATTGGAAAAAATAATCCCAAATATACATACAACATGATAGGGGCTAATTTAGTTACAGCTACTCAAGAGAGAGATCTTGGAGTCATTGTGGATAGTTCTCTGAAAACATCCACTCAGTGTGCAGTGGCAGTCAAAAAAGCAAATTGAATGTTAGGAATTATTTAAAAACGGATAGAGAATAAGATAGAAAATATCTTATTGCCTCTATATAAAACCCTGGTACGACCACATCTTGAATGCTGCGTACAGATGTGGTCACCTCATCTCAAAAAGGATATATTGGCATTGGAAAAGGTTCAGAAAAGGGCAACAAAAAGTATTGGGGTTTGAAACGGGTCCCATATGAAGAGAAATTAAAAGGACTTGGACTTTTCGTCTTAGATGAGACTAAGGGGGATATGATAGAAGTCTATAAAATCATGACTTGTGTGGAAAAAGTGAATAAGGAAAAGTCATTTACTTATTTCCACAATAGAAAAACTAGAGGTCACCACATGAAACAAACAAAGGAAGTTTTTCTTCACTCAGCACATAGTCAACCTGTGGAACTGCTTGCCAGAGGATGTAGTGAAGACTAGACTTTAACAGGGTTTAAAAAAGAGCTAGATAGATATGTAGCCGTGTTAGTCTGGTCTTTCTGAAACAAACTATGCTGTTAGTCTTTAAAGTGTTGCATAGTCCTGTCTTTTGTTTCATGGAGGTTAGGTCCGTCAATGGCTATTAGCCAGGATGGGTAGTAATGGTATCCTTAGCCTCTGTTTGTCTGGAAATGGGTGACAGGAGAGGGATCATGTGAAGATTACCTGTTGTGTTTGCTCCCTCTAGGACATCTAGTATTGGCCACTATGGGCAGACAGGATACTGGGCTAGATGGACGGTTGGTCTAACCCAGTATCGTTGTTCTTATGCCCTACAGTAGTGAAAATTGTGAGGTTTGAATGGCAGATAATTTGAAGTGTGTATCACTTGAACTTTATGATTTGAAATTAAATAAAATAAAAAGGATATTGAGTTTTAATGTGATTAACCTTTACTCTGCCTTTTGAGCAGGTGGAAAAGGAACCCCATTAGGAACACCAGCCACCTCACCTCCTCCAGCTTGCATTTCAGATGATTTTGTGCATGTTTCACTCCCTCCAGCTGCTGCCACACCTCCCAAGAAGGTAAAGGAAAAATGTAACTGCCTGACCAAGTTGGCTTTAGTGTTTGGATCAACTTATCTGAACGGATACAAAATTTGAATTCATATCTGCATCTGTATCTGAAAAAGTGAGCTGCGGATATGAAGCAGCTATCTGTGCATTTATAGGGCTCTGGTCATGAAAACCTGTTTTGATTGACACACAGACAGTCGTGACTGAAAAAGTATGAATTATGAAAAATATAGTTTGGGCCTTAGCACAAACCAACAAACTGCCTGTATCTTAAGCAATTTAGATTTGGGTTAGCCTGTGTTCTAAGTATTTACTTACCACTTAAGTTATCCATCTGGAAATATTCCCTCTGACTGAACGTGTACTAGAGGCTGTTTTGTGATAGATGTCTGTTGCAAAGAATCGTTATTCTCTTCCAGGAGGACAAATCAGATCTTGGAAGGCCTTCACTGTCCAGACAGCAAAATGTCATAAACAGTGAGAAAGCATCAGGTAAACTATATCCTCTTCTCCCAGTTCGCAGTGGTCTTACCCCTAAGCAGTGATTGCATTTGTGGATAAATGTTTACAGTAACATAAGACTTTCCACCTGTCCTTGCTCCATTTTTTTCCCTGCCCATTCCATGGCTGTCCCAGAATCCCACTCTAAAGCTATGATTCAACTTAAATTATTTTATAGTGTGAAGTTTTGATTTGTTTTCTGTTAAATATTTACCTCCAGGAATGCTTTGCATGGACTGCCTTCTTAGCTGACCCTCACCCCCAGCCCGGTGTTCCACAATTTAATATTTGGAATACAGAACTAAAGTAAAGATTGCAAAAGATTAAAAAGAAGTTCAAGCTTGGGATGATGATCTTTGGAAGCTCTCTTATGAGTAGGTTCCTCAGTTTCAAAAGGACTTGTAGGATTATGCATCTTAGTCAAACTATCAGGCTCCCCATGTGCATTTCTTCACTATGTCAGCAGTTCATGATAGACTCTTTTTCCTTTTAAATGTTAATGGAAGCAGAATTTGGTACTTGCTCATGGTCTTGTAGAGTTACTGTATCACTGCATTTGTGAGAACCTTTCTAGGTCCTTGTGAAGAAGTAAAATTTGTAGAGAACAGTTGAGAGACATGTACCTTATTGTGAGTGGAATCTATAATTGCCATTTCCTGTACCCTTTATCCCCAACCCAGAGATCTCTGGAAGGGGAGAGAAAGGACTTTGATACCAGACCTAAGATACTAAAGAACTGCTGTAGAAATATCTTCAGGTTGGAGAAGATACTGGAATTTAAAACTGGTTTTTCCACAGTGGAATTGTCTTGCAACACTGGTATCTGAAGTTTTTGGTATTTGGCATTTGTGCTAGATTTCCCATTGGATTCCCAGCTTGTGACAGAGCTGTGAAGATAATGTTTCTGTCCCTGCATTGTTTAGTATATGCCTCTCTATCAGCTGTCTCAGACTTTTGATCTGTTATTCAGTCACATATGGCTTAGTCTGTACTGCACTCATTCAGTTAAGCTTTCTTGTAAGTAAGTACTGTTTGTTGGAGAAAGATAAGTGTTTTAAGGCGAGTTTAGAGCTCGCCTGGAAATCTAGCAGTGCAACCATATTTTAGACTTTAAACTTTGTCCTTAAGTTTTGTGAGTAGGAGTACCGCAGACAACATGCCTCTCTTGAGTGGAGGAGACTGCATCTCACTCTAGTGATGTAAGCGACTGGTCGAGTAGTTGGCTACCCGAAAAGCCTGTATCAGAGGCAGCAAGAGGGGGAGGGAAGCAGGAGCCGGTTCCCCCCAGCACCAGCTCCGTGATGGGGGGGGGGCAGGGGAGTCAGAGCTGCAGCGGTCCGGGACCTACCCCGCTGCGCCTCTTACTACATTTAAAATGCAGAGGTGCAGTGGTCCAGGACCCGGCACAAGCCGGGACCGCTTAGTCCTGGCTTGCATGAAGTCCCAGACCTACCCTTGCTGTGGCTCTGCAGTTTAAATATAGTAGGAGGTAGGGTGCCTGCGTGCCCAGCTCCTACTATCTTTAAATTGCAGAGCCACAGTGGGGGTAGCTCTGGCTTGTGCCTCCCTTATCGACTAACTGTGTCGATACAAATTGTATCAACTACACGATTAGTCAGTTACCCGCTTCTTAACATCCTTATTTCACTCTGCAGTAGCACTTGTTGTAATTTCAAAATCACTTTGGTAGTCTCTGGAGGGACCAGTAACCTAACACTTCAGGACCCTTTGCTTTGTTTGGGGAGGAGAGGAACGGAGAATATTGTTTGAAGACTGTTTCAGAAGTGGAAGATATATTAAGTCTTACGATGACGTATAGCAACTATACAATTAATCTTTTTTTTTTTTCCAGAAGTGCCTGGCAGTAAAAGTTCTGTAAATTTAAGTGATCTTCCAGAATTTTTAGGTTGCCTGGCCTCTGATGAAGATAGTGTTGAGAAGGACAGAGAAGAAGGTAATATCTGTTGGTATCCTTATATAGGTTTTACATGCATTTAGACCTTGAGCTAGTATGGTACTGAGTTTGAGTCAGACTTTTATCAAGCTAGATAGAAATGAGTATTACTCAGGGATGGGCAATAATTTTTGGGGGGCGGGGCGGCACTCCAAGAATTTGGGAAGTGGTCAAGAGCCGCACTCTTCCATATTAATGAAGGAGGTACAGGGTCTGGGATGGAGGTTGGGAGCAGAAGGGAGCTTGCAGTAAGGGATTGGGGTACAGGAGAGAGTGTGGAGTCTGGGAGGGAGTTTGGGTGAAGGAGGCAAATTGTGACCTGAATTAGGGGACTAGGGTGCAGGAGTTTGGGTTGTGACCTTGGGCAAAAGGGGGTTATGACATGGGGCAGGGGACGGGTGCAGGAGGGGATGCAGGGGTTTGGGTTGTGACTTGGGGCAGCGGATTGGGGTGCAGGATCTGGGAGGGGATAAGGATGCAGGAAGGCGGGACAGGTTTTGGGATATGTAGGGTGTTAGAGGCAAAGGGTTGGGGTGCCAGAGGCAGGTTCTGGCAGGAAGACTTACCTGCTTGACTCCCTGCCTGCCCTGCCCAACCCTGCCCTTGCACTGGCTTCAGGGGCCAAGTGGTTTTTGAACAGCCACAAGTCTAAAGGGAGGAGGAAGGGTGCTTCGCAAGCTGTCTGTTGACAACAGGCAGCTCCTATTGGCCGGAAACCGGTCAATGGGATTGCGCTGGGACAGGAGCAGTGCATGAAGCATCACTTCCCCTTTCCCTGGGCTCAGAGCTGTGAAAGAGAAACTGCCACGGCAGCCGCTTTTCTGAGCAGTTGGGTTGAAGGGTGTGGGGAGTCGGCCTGAGGCTTCCTGCTGCGTCTGTGGGCTGGATCTGGTAGCTTGGTGGGCCAGATCTGGCCTGCAGAGGGTATTTTTGCCCATGCTTGGTATTACTAATTACTGCATTTAGATTCTCTGAATCCACACATTTTCTTCTATCAGGGAATTCCAGCTTCTTCCCGATAAAAGTATTTCAAAAGTAGGATAAATGTATAGTTAATTTCACATTGCTTATCAGCTTTTCCCACATAAATCAAGACTTCATGTTTAATTCCTAAAAGAAATTGTTGCTATCAAGGTATACTGTGCCACGCCTCCCTGCTTAATTGTTGTAACCCTCTCTATTGGGAGAGCCCAGTGTAGATACAAAATTAGTATCTGCAGCTGCATCTTCAAAAATGATCCGCACATGTCCACATCAGCAGATGTGGATATCCATGGATATCTGCAGATTTGTAGGGTAGGGATGTAAAAATCCCATTTAACCAGTTAACCAGGATCCCCCAGGCTGAGGGCTGCTCCAGCCCACCTGCAACGGGCCCAGCCAGGCTGGAGCAGGCAAGGGCTGCTCAAGCTGGGCCCACCACACCGCAGACGAGGAGTTGCTCCAGCCTGGCTGGTAAGGGTGATGCTTACCAATTAACCATTTACATCCCTATTGCAGGGTTTTAGATACAAAATGTGTATCTACAAAAATGAGCCACAGATATAAAGTGAATATCTGCAAATTTGCAGGGCTCTACCTTTTGGCTTTGTCTTCCTGGTCCATTTTAATATTCTGTTTTTGAAACATGCTCTTTTTACGCAAAAATCCTCTTAGTGATCCTTATAGTTTACATTTGTATCAGTGTGAAAATCAAATTATTTCATAAGTAAATGTAATACATAAAATAATAATCCTTCTTTCCATGCTTAGTGTTAAGGTTGTACTTCCTCTTTTTAATCTGGAACAATTTCTGACTTTGAAATGAGCAATAAGTCTCTAGTTAACTTTGTAGACTCTTGAATGAATTAATTAAAATCACTGTTAACAGCCAAGTGAAAAATCCATTTATTTTAATATCGGGGATCAAACTGTCCTAATTCTAGGACACTTTATTTTTTAAGAATGAACTATTGGACATCCATCCTTTGACAAAAGGATAATCACATAGACCCTTTGTAAAATGTTCTGATAAAGATAATTTTGAAATAAAACTTTACAATGTTCCTTGATTTAACATTGCATACTAGATGACACTGCTCCAGATTTTCTTGTGGTGATGTGATTTGGGGCCTGAGCCAGTCTGTTAAATCAATGGAGTGACTCTATTGACTTCAGTGGATATTAGATCAGGCAATTACAGTATCTCTTTTAACAAAGAATTCCATTCCTGTTCTGTTTGTTTTCTGATAGTCTGTAAACAGCGTAAAAACTGTATTTTCTAGAGCGACAAACAGGGATAACTATTATTTGTAAAGAAAAAATTTGTTGTAATAACTGTAACTGTTCCTTTGAAAAATTATTCCATCTTAAAGTTTGTTCTCCTTATTTTGAGTATTTACAACACTCTTCTTTCCCCACAAGTAAAATCCAGATTCTTTATTAGGATGTAAAACAACATGGAAAAGGACTTCCTTTCTGCCTAAATGTCTAAAAACAAACATATATGAGGCTAAGTGAATATTTGTTTTTTGTATAAAAACATACCCCTGTTTGCTATGCAGAAAATATTCCGTCATGCATTCCGTCATATTGCAAGGTTTATGTCGCACTTAAAACTCTATTTTGAGTATTTGAGTAAAACAGTGGTTAGTTTTATCATAGTACCTGAGTACACATTGTGTTGATATAGTATCTCAATATTTTCATCACATTAGCTCATTAAGGGAAGATGTAGCAGTTTTTCCATGTTTAGAATCATAGAATCCTAGGTCTGGAAGAGACCTCAGGAGGTCATCGAGTCCAGCCCTCTGCCCAAAACAGGACCAACCCCAACTAAATCATTCCAGCCAGGACTTTTTCAGGACGGGACTTAAAAACCTCTAGGGATGGAGATTCCACCACCTTTCTAGGGAACCCATTCCAGTACGTCACCAGCCTCCTACTGAAATAGTTTTTCCTAATATCCAACCTAGACCTTCCCCACTGTAACTTGAGACCACTGCTCCTTGTTCTGCCATGTGTTGTCACTGAGAACAGCCTCACTCCATCTTCTCTGGAACCTTCCTTTAGGAAGTTGAAGGCTGCTATTAAATCCCCCCTCACTCTTCTGCAGACTAAATAAGCCCAAATCCCTCAGCCTCTCCTCGTAGGTCATGTGCTCCAGCCCCCTAATCATCTTGGTTGCCCTCCGCTGGACCCTCTCCAGTGTGTTCACATCCTTTCTATAGTGGGGGCCCACAACTGGACACAATACTCCAGATGTGGCCTCGCCAGAGCCGAATAAAGGGGAATAATAACTTTTCTACATTTGCTGAAAATGCTCCTCCTAATGCACCCTAATATGCCATTAGCCTTCTAGGCTATAAGATCACACTGTTGACTCATATCCAGCTTCTCATCCACTGTAATGAACTGCTACTTAGCCAGTTGGTCCTTTCCTGCTGAACTGCTACTTAACCAGTCGGTCCCCAGCCTTTAACAGGGATTCTTTCATCCCAAGTGCAGGAATCTGCACTTGTCCTTGTTGAACCTCATCAGATTTCTTTTGGCCCAGTCCTCCAATTTGTCACTCTAGACCAGCGGTTCCCGACCTTTTCCAGATGGGGACCTATTTTGACAATTCAGGAAGACTTAGTGATCCAAGGCAATTCAAAAACAGGGTAGGAGGAGGTGGGGGGCAGTGCCCTAAGTAGCTAATTTTGCGCCTGAGGCAAGAATATAAAATTGTGCCCCCTCCTGTTTATATATTCATAGTAGTTATTTTATATAAAAACTGAAATAGATAAATATAGTATTATTATTAATGTGAGTTGTGGTGAGGGAAAAGACACTCATCCCCAAACCACTCCCCCCCGGCTTAAACCCCACACTCAGAGGCTGGAGGAGTCACACTCAGGGGCTGAACAGGTTGGGAGTCTGTCAGAAGTCTGGGAGGCATACTCACTCCAGGGCCTGAGAGTCACACTCAGGGCTGGAGGGGCTGGGAGTCACACTCAGAATCACACTCAGGGGTTGGGAGTCACACACTCTGGGAGTCACACACTCGGAGGAGTCTCACACTCAGGGGCTGAGAGTCAGGACCTGGGGGGCACACTGGGGCTGGGGAGGTCTGGGAGTCACACTCAGTCACACTCAGGCTGGAGGGGCTGGGATTCAGGGCCTGGGGGGCACACTCGGGCTGGGATTCAGGGCTTGGGGGGCGCACTCTGGGCCTGGGAGTCTCACAGGTGTTACAAAAATATTAGAAACATTATTCAAAAAAACAAGTAAAATTTAGTATTTTACCAAACAGTTTCACCTGAACTTAAATTAATGGGATATCACAAAGTTTACTAAAATAGCCCCTCTCCTACCCCAGAGCCAGGCACCCTCCAGCCCTCCTGCTGCAACCCAATCTCCCCCCAACCCCCCCCACAGTCCCAGCCTCTCCCCCACCCCCAGACTCCCAAACACAGTCCCAACCCCTACCCCAGCACAGTCCTACTCTGAGTCACTGAAATGGTATTCAGTTCAATCATTGGTTTAACTGCCTGAAGATTGTTAAACCAATTAAGTTGAGTATCACTTCAGGTGAATGGCTCCTTAAGACTAAGCCAGCTGCAGAGCTGCCCAGCAGGGGACCTTTTCAAATGTGTGAATGCACCCGGGGAGACAGTTGGTGACCCTTTTGAAATGTAATGGCGACCCATAGGTTGGGAAACCCTGCTCTAGACCCTATCCCTGTTCTCCAGCATCTACCTCTCCCCCTAGCTTAGTGTCATCCGCAAACTTGCTGAGGGTGCAATCCATCCCCTCATCCAGGTCATTAATAAAGATGATGAACAACACCGGACCTCGAACCGATCCTTTAGGCACTCCACTTGAAACTAAGCACCAGCCAGGCATGGAGCCATTGATCACATCTGAGCACGACAATCAAGCCAGCTTTCCAGCCACCTTACAGTCCATTTATGCAACCCATACTTCCTTAACTTGCTGGCAAGAATATTGTGGGAGACTGTATCAAAAGCTTTGCTAAAGTCAAGGTATATCACATCCACTGACTTCCCCATGTCCACAGAGCCAGTTACCTCATCATAAAAGCTAATCAGGTTGGTCAGGCATGCCTTGCCCTTGGTGAATCCATGTTGACTATTCCTGATCACTTTCCCCTCTTCCAAGTGCTTCAAAATGGATTCTCCTTGATTTTTCCGGGGACTGAGGTGAGGCTGACTGGTCTATAGTTCCCTGGATTATTGTTCTTCCCTTTAGTATAGTTAGTCTCCCTTTTTCTTACAGATGTATATGGCTCTTTAATTCAGAGGCATTTTTTTTCTGCAAGTAAACTGACCAATATATTTACAAATATATCACTCGTCTTTGGAGCTTTTTTATTGACAGGGACTTGAATTAAATTTAAAAAAATCCTAGAAAGAAAGTGGATTGATTTAAATCACCAGCTTTGATCATGATTTAAGTCAGCAAGCAGAAAACCTTGATGTAAATAATTCATCTTTATATTTTTAAATTATTGTCTGAAAGAAAGGTTGATTCTCATTGGTTGACAATCATTAAAACATGTAGATTTGTAACTAAATATAGTCTTTTTACACCAGCTTTGCTGCTTTTTGATAACCAGGAGGACAGACTATATCTGTATACCTCTATTTAAGCAACTATGTAGCTTAACTTCCCTTTATTTGGTTTCTTAATTTTCACATTTTTTGTTAGAAAATGGTGAATGATGTGTTTCTTATTTATTGAATTAATTTTTTTTTGTGTGATTAGTGCAAAGTGCCATTTGGATAGAAATTCAAATTCAGTTAAAATGCACAAATACCATTTTTTAATTCAATATAACATCCTTTGTGCTGGATATGTTTAAAAACATTTATCAAAACAAACTTTGCATTTAAAACTAATAGTTTTATCAAATGAAATGTAGTTAATGAATTGATTTCTGGTTGGAGTGTCTTTCAAGATCTTAGAATTAATAGATCTCATTTTTGTCATGCCTAGTTTTTATACATAGATTGGAAGAGGAAAACAAGCTTTCCTGCCTTATTCAACTAGTTCATTTCAGCGTTAAGAAATTGCTTGGGAGCTGAAAAACTGAAATGAAGAAAAGATTATCTCTACACCTGCAAAAGAGGCTACTTGCTGTCAAAAGCTGGTTTAGCACTGTCCCAAACTTTCATTATTAAGTGGTTTGACTTCCACCTAAAACTTAGCTGCAAATATGTACTTCTGAATATTTTTTTGTATTTAATTAAAATTATTTTAATTTGTAATAAGTTTAAGCCTTTAAATAAGTTGTGACTTTGAAATTTAATTTTGGGTATTTAACTAAATTTAAAAACTTCTGATTTTTAAATAAACCCATTTAAAAATGTCTTTATTTGGGTTTTTAATCTATCCTGTAGAGAAAAGATGTTTCTAGCTTACCCACAAGCTAGCTTTTCACAGTTAATAAAATCTTATTTTTATTATTTTAAGACAGGTCTATACTATGGGGGAAAGTCAATTTAATCTATGCAATCTGAGTTATGTCAGTAGTATAACTCAAGTTGACGTAGATTAGATCTATTTATCGTGGGGTCCCACACTATGCTGGGTTGATGGGAGAAACTCTCCTGTTGACTCCCGTTACTCATATCATTCTGGTGAAGTACTGGAGCTGACATCCAAGGGGTTGGCAGTCAATGTAACTGGTCTTAACTAGACCCTCTAAATCATTCCCTTCTGGATTGATCATCATAATGCTGATCCACCCCGTAGCAGACAGGCCCTTAATAGTAGTAAATCATTTAAATCCGAATGTGTATATTCCCAAATACTTTGTTAAATCATTTCAATTTGAAAAATCTTCCTAAATTTTGAAGAACTCAAAATACATTTTGAAAAATTCATCACTGTCATAAAGCCATGAGTTAATTTGCATCCCACAGTTTTGATATCGTACTATGTTCTAATCTCTCTCTATATATAAAAAAAAATGTCCTGCTGGATGACAGAATTTTCCTGCCAGGCGACAGAATGACGTCATCAGCATCAGCAGGCTCTCTCAGCGAAGCAAAAGCAGCCAGAGAAAGGGGGGTAGACGAGCGTAGCGAGCAGGGGATGCAGCCCCTTAGTTTTACAAATCCTGTAAACTGTCCTAATTTATCCCAGGTTACAAAGAGAATGCTTGAGTGTGTACCAGATAAATTGATGCCTAAATTTTCATAGGAGTTGGTTTGAGGGTGCTATATAGTGGTAAAATGTTGATTGTCTTAACACAGCACCAGATTTTTTTTAACTTACTTGCCTGTTAACTGCCTTTCCTCTTTTTCTCAGATGCAATATCAAAAGAGATCTCTGAGATCACTACAGCAGACGCTGAGCCCGTGGTGCCTAGAGGAGGCTTTGACTCTCCTTTTTACCGCACAAGTGAGAGTCTACCAGCCTCTCAAAGGAAGCCCCATTCAGTAGCCTCTAGTGTTCAAGGACACAGTCTGAGCTCTGAACCAGTAGCCTCTTCTCTGGATAAACTTGGGCATGAGGGTGCACAAGACACACCTAAACAAGCATTTACTCCCATAGACAGGCCCTGTGGAGCCTCTAATGAAAACCCTGCTGGTAACAGGGAAGGCCAATCTTCTATGGAGACCAGTATCTTCACTCCCAGCCCTTGTAAAGTACCAGCACAGAGAAGAGTGGGGTTTGGGAGTGGGCAGCCTCTCTCATATGAGCACCTTTTTGAGGTTGCATTACCAAAGACTGCCTACCTCTTTGTTAGCAAGAAGACTGAGGAGCTGCTAAAGCAAGTCAAGGGACACCAGAATGAAGACTGCACATCCTCCACCTCTCCAATGGAAGTACTGGATAGACTGATACAGCTAGGAGCAGATGCACATACCAAGGAGCTCAACAAGTAAGTGTCTACAGACCTGGCTCTCCAAACACTTTGTTACCACTTCATTATTCCTTTTCATGTCAGTGCTATATCAGTAGCTGAGTCAGAAAAGCTGTTTTGCTTGGAAACCAAGAAGTTCTGCAGATGTGGCTCTGCAGTTCTTATGTTGAAAATGCATAATCACTTCATGTTAAGTAGCCTTTTCAGGGTTTCTTAGCTGGACAATGCATGAAGTAATTTCCCCCCTTCAGGTATTCTTGCCTTATCAACTGGTGGAAGTAGTCTGCATTCACCCTGATTGAATTAGCGTCATTAGCACTGACCTTTCCCATCATAATGTAACATTTCCAACCTTGTGTATATATATAAAAAACTGCCATACTGAAGCTTCCACTAAATGCATCTGATGAAGTGAGCTGCAGCCCATGAAAGCTTATGCCCTTAATAAATTTGTTAGTCTTTAAGGTGCCACAGGACTTCTTGTTTTTTCTAGCCAGAATGATAGCTTAGCATTCAGCTGCATAAGTAAAATGTCTTTGAGTTTGATTTCTACCTTCATAAACTTCTTAATGGGACTAAATTGGGAGGCTCAGATAATTTCCATCCAAGAATATTAAAAGAGCTGACACATGAAATAGCAAGCTCAATAGCAAAGATTTTTAATGAATCTGAAAGCAGGAGAATTGCTAATATAGTTCCTATTTTTAATAAAAGGCGCGGGGGAATGATTCAGGAAACATACAGGCCTATTAGTTTGACCTTGGTTATATGCGAGGATTTTAGTTAAGGACACGGGGGTTAACAGAAATTGGGATAAAATACAATATAGTTTTTCAAAAGATAGATCATGCAAAACTCACCTGATCTCCTTTGAGAAAATAACTGTTTTTAAGACAGGAAATGCAGTAAAATCTGTGTGGATTTCAGAAAGGTATTTGATATAGTTCCGCATGAGAAATTATTAGCCACATTGGCGAGGATGTCGCTAAGGAATTGGTTAAAGTGTCATACTGAAAGGTACTTCTCCAGCTGGAGGGAGGCTATTAGCAGAGTTCCTCAGGTATTGATCTTGGGATTGTTCTTATTTGACATTTTTTACTATTGACTTTGGTACAAAAAGTGAGTGTGTGCTAATAAATGTTGTGGATGACACAAAGTTGATAGGTGTGGCCAATACTGAGAAGGAACAGAACATTATATAAGATGATCTGGATGACATTGTAAACTGGAGTAATAGAAATGGGATGAAATTTATTAGAGCAAAATAAAATGTCATGCCTTAGGGACTAACAAGAATTTTTGGTATGGACTGGGGACTTATCAGTTCAAAGTGACAGAGAAAGAAAAAAAACCTGGGTGTATTGATCACAGGTTAACTATGAACCATCAGTCTGATGTGGTTGTGAAAAGACTAATGCAGTCTGAGGATGCATCAGGAAAGGTATTTCCATTAGACACAGGAAAGTGTTAATACCTTTATAGAAACAAAAGAAAGGACTATGCAGCACTTTAAAGACTAGCAAGATGGTTTATTAGGTGATGAGCTTTCGTGGGCCAGATCTGGCCCACGAAAGCTCATCACCTAATAAACCATCTTGCTAGTCTTTAAAGTGCTGCATAGTCCTTTCTTTTGTTTCAGCAAGATCAGACTAACACGGCGACATCTCTATTACCTTTATAGAAGGCATTGGTGAGATTTCGTCTGGCGTATTGTGTGCAATTCTAGTCTCCCATGTTTAAGAAAGATTAATTCAAACTGGAATAGGTGCAGCAAAGGATTACTAAGATGATCTGAGGACTGGAAAAACCTGCGTTTTGAAAGGAGACTCAAAGAGCTTGGCTTGTTTAGACTAACCAAAAGAAGAATGAGGGGAGTTGAGATTGGCACTTAAAGAACTCCTCTCTCTCCCACTCCTGAAACGGATCCAGATTTAGAGAGCAATGTGGACACACAAACAAGTGGCTATACACTGGCCCTCAACAAGTTTTGGCTCAAAATTAGGTGATGGTTTCTAACCTTCAGAGGAATGATGATCTGAAACAGACTTGCAAGTGGAGCACTACATGATTAGTCAGTTACCTGCTTCTTAACATCCTTAGGGCTCCTTACAGAAGCCCCTGTTCATGGTGGGCCCAGCCCGCCTCCCTGCCACAAGTTATACGCTGGCTCTCTAGTTACATGCTGCAGAGCCCACAACAAAGCCTCCCCGGGAGCGGGGCCAGCAGCAGCTTATCTACCAAGCACTCTTGCTGTCTTTCAGATGCCGCCTTACAGCCCACTTCTTGCAGTGATCTTTATACCCTGTTCCCTGAATTATTCTCTAATATGCTCTCTCCTTTGTTAGATTGAAATACGGTCTCTGTTCTTAGGGCTTTGCAGTCTGCCTTGTAAAGTGTTTACACTGAACAGACAGTTAACACTGTGTTTTTATTTCCAGATTGCCTCTGCCAAGCAAATCTGCTGACTGGACTCACTTTGGAGGTAAACAAGTTTTTCTTGGTTTAGGCCCATAAACGGAGTCTATAATCAGTCAAAATACATTTCTTTGTATCTTCTGCAGCTTGGTTTATGTAAATGATGGACTGCATATTTGGCTTTTTTCCCCACACACTACAGTTGGATGGTGACTGCCATTAAGATATAATTTCTCTACTTAGCACAGGGATGGGCAAAATACAGCCCCAGTCTGGGGCAGGCTCCCTGCTTGCCACACCCCCCACATGCTGCTCAACGTGGCAGACTGCAGAGACAATATACATCTCTGCCCGCCGCTCACTCCTTGGCAAGCGGGAGCTTTGTATGCTGCCCCGCCCCCAGCACAATCTCATAAATTTTACTGACCCTGTACCTCCTCCATTAATATCATAGAAGAGTGCAGCCCTTGATCACTTACCAAATTCCTAGAGTGGCCCCCCCTTAAAAATTATTACCCATCTTTGCCTTAGCAGCCACCGTTGTGTTTCAACACTACAAGTTTGGTTTTCTTTGGAAAGTAATAACTGCCTTTCCTGCAGAACTAAGAATACCATTTTTTTTCAGGGGGGAGGGTTCACTCAAACTGAAATCTTTTCTTATCGTTTAATAAATACCTCACAATTTTGTCGTCTCATGCTTCCTTCTGAGCTTGACTCTTCTGGAGGCGGGAGGGCAGAATTTAAAAATAAATGAGTTTGTTGAAAAAATCCATATAACTGTGAGGCAGAAGGGTTTTAGAACAGAAGTCATTTTTTGCACTTTAGTCTGGTTCCCTTAATTCAAATATGTTCCTCCTCTTTATGTTCCTCCTCTTTCTTTACTTGGGCCATCTGGAAGCTCCAGTTGGGTCATAATTGACTTCAGCATAGTTTTGTTTATCAAAAACCTACCCCTTACACCAGTGGGGGGGGGGCATGCTGACACATCAGGGTTCTGTGTGTGGCCCACGAGACATTTTGTTTACTGTTGTCTATGTGCAGATTTGCCAGATTCCACTGGTTTCTGTCTGCGTAGTTTTTTCTTCCTACTGGTATTACTAAAGCGACATGCATATACATCAAGAGCATATGAGGTGCCTGCTCATTGCACACAACATTGACTGTGAGAGCAAGGCTCTCCCACTGCATCCAATCAAAGCACTGTGATGGTTCAGTCAGCACACCCTGCACATTCTAGAAACGCAAGCTCAATTAGCAAAACTATTCTATCCCAAGAAACCGTCTTGGTTATGGCAATCTTGCAGCTCACTGAGACCCACTGAGAAGGAGGGCCACTCAAGCAGCCCACTCACTAGCCTAGGTTACCCATCGCTGCTGTACACTGTTAGAAAACTTTAAAAAGATTTGCCTGTGCTTAGGAATGCTTTTAAATAAATCTGTTTTTCTAAGGTAGAATTGTGAAATATCAAAGGTGTGTGAAATTGGTCTGTTTAAAATTTTTCCAGTGGCTTTGTAGAAGACATCAGTTCCTGAAATATTTAAAACTGACATTTTTAAATGGCTGGTACAGTAAAAACTATGTCCTACAATGTCTCATTATTCTTTCTCAAAAGTATTTTATATTCATATTCATTCAACAGTGTGCCCTTGTAGCCAAGAAGGCTAATGGCAATGCTCCTCCTAATGCACCCCAATATGCCAACAGATCCAGAGAAGTGATTATTCCCCTTTATTCAGCTCTGGTGAGGCCACATCTAGAATATTGTGTCCAGTTCTGGGCCCCCCACTATAGAAAGGATGTGGACCCATTGGAGAAGGTCCAGTGGAGGGCAACCAAAATGATTAGGGGGCTAGAGCGCATGACCCATGAGGATTTGGGTTTGTTTAGTCTGCAGAAGACAAGAGTGAGGGGGATTTGATAGCAGCCTTCAACTTCCTGAAGGGAGGTTCCAAAGAGGATGAAGAGAGGCTGTTCACAGTAGTGATGGATGGCAGAACAAGGAGCAATGGTCTCAAGTTACAGTGGGAAAGGTCTAGATTGGATATTAAGAAAAACTATTTCACTAGGAGGGTGGTGAAGCACTGGAATGGATTACCTAGGGAGGCGGTGGGATCTCCATCCCTAAAGGTTTTTAAGTCTCGGCTTGACAAAGCCCTGGCTGGGTTGATTTAGTTGGGATTGGTCCTCCCTTGGGCAAGGGGCTGGACTTGATGACCTCCTGAGGTCTCTTCCAGCTGTATGATTCTGTGAGCCACAAGCCCAGTACTCATGAAACCTGTTTCATGGGTGACAAAAACATGTAATGTCAGAGAATGTTGGCAGGGAAATAGACTTCAGTTTCAGGATTCAAATGGGTTGTTGCAAATTTTTATAAGAATGAAGGCTGGGTAGGCTGAAGGAATGAGTATATGCTTAAACATAGGAGGGCTCTGAATTCTGATTCTGGTTCTGTCACTGATTTGCTGTGTAACTTTGTGCAAATTAGTTCTTTCAAATTCCCTCGGTAAAATTTTCAAAAAGTATCTTAGGTTCCACCAGAAGTCAGTGAAAAGTAGGTAGTGAAGGGTATGTGTACACTGCTAAGCAAAGAACTTGGCACCCAGTCTCAGAAACCAGGTCAGTTGGCTCGGGCTGGAGAGTTTAAAAATACCAGTATAGTCGTTCCCACACAGGCTAGAGCCTGGGCTCTGAAATCCAAGAAGAGCGAAGAGTTTAGGAGTCCAGCCTCCAGTCCAAGTGGGTCTACACTGTTGTTTTTAGTCCAGCAGACCAAGTCGACTGGCAGCCTGAGCTCTGAAACCTGGTGCTGCAAGTTTTACTTTGTAATGTAGACATAACCTCAATCACAGTTTCTAAAGTGTCTAAGCCATCTAGGCATTCTAGAAAACTTTATCCTCCTCTGTAAAATGTGGATTATAAATTGGTACCTACAAACCGTGGGCATGGTGAGGATTAAAGACACTGGAGCTTTGAACTTGTAAAGTTTTGTGATAACTATTGATACATTCCTTTAAATTCCTCATTTTTTCCATTCAGTTTTGCAGTTAAAAATAACCCTGGAAAAACAGGATGGAGCTGAATGAGGATGTAAGTTAGAATGTATGTAATAAGATCAGATCTTATATAATAGTAACCTCCACTCTGTCTAGGTTCTCCCCCTTCCGATGAGATTCACACCCTGCGTAACCAATTGCTTTTGCTACACAACCAGTTATTGTATGAGCGCTTCAAAAGGCAACAACATGCCCTTCGGAACCGGCGACTCCTGCGAAAAGTGATCAAAGCAACAGCAATGGAGGAACATAATGCTGCCATGGTGAGCAAGGATTTCAGAGCTATGCATGCCAAGAAGTGCTACCTAATGCATCACTATCAAATCTATGAATTCCTCTCCCAGACAGCATCCATTATAGTATCATGGAATTTTAAAATCTTTTAAAGTATTTGTCATTGAAGGTTGTGGGCTGCTTTTTTTTTTTAAGGCAACCTTCAAGTACTCCAATTTTTGTGAAATGGATTGTGAATAATTTTAATGCATTGTAATTAGTTTAAACAGGTAACTTACCCTAAAGGGCATTGAACTGAACCTGTACCTGAAGAAGCCAGCAGGCTTAAATAACTGCCAAACTTAGAAGGATGTTGTGATTTAACAGCTAATGTTGTGCTTGCTTGGGCAGCCTTAACATTAGGCTAGTAACCTTGTTATGTTTCTTGAAGAGGTATGTGCTTTCCATTTGAGGAGGAGGAATGCTGGCAGAAAACTAAGTGTCTCAAATATGTTCTCTCTTTCAGAGTTTCTAGTCTCAAATTAGTGATGGAAACTTGGTGGGGAGTCCATGTAAAATAATTTTAGTTTTGTTTGAATTATTATTAGGGCTGTCAAGCGATTAAAAAAATTATTCGCGATTAATCACGCAATTAAAAAATTTAATCGCGATTGTGTGCACTGCCCCTTTGAAACGCTGCAGTGGTGTTTCAAAGGGGCAGTGCTGCGGAAGCCCAGGATCAGCTGGAGTCCTCAGATGAGCCCAGGCTCAGTGCAGCTGCTCTTTTGAAACACAGCGGCGGCGTTTCCAAGGGGCAGCACCGCGGGAGCCTGGGGTCAGCTGGAGTCCCCTGGGGACTCTTGTGCATTTCAAAGAAAGCCCCCATGTGCAGCCCAGAGTCAGCAGGACTTCCCACTGGCCCCGGGCTGTACACGGAATTCCACATTCCTCCTTTGAAATGTACAGGAGCCCCTTATGGGTTGAAGTTGAAGTGCCTGTCAGCTAGTCAATGGAAATTCCGTCGACTAGTCAATTAACCACATTTTAACATCCTTACTAAGAACTAAGTAATTATTGGACATGAAATGACCCTCTGTTCCCTGAGGCTGTCCCTTTAGGTTACTACTGGAGCATGCAGTGATGTGGAGGAACATACATAACTGCTGACTATATTTCATGGATGTAACTGCGGTTTCCAATATGTTCAGCTTGGTACCTTTAACCATTTCTTTAGAAAAAACAAACAAACAAAAAACCCCACAAAGTCCTTTTTATATGAGAAACACTCTAAAGGTCTGTAACATAGCCAAGTTGGAAGACTATGCTATTAGTGGGTTTTGGTTTTGATCCATTATTTGCTGGTTGACTTGAGGCAGTGGCCTCAAATGTACTGGTTGGCATAGCAAATTTGGTCATCTGACTTTTGGTATGTGCTTCTGGACAGAAAGATCAGCTAAAACTACAGGAAAAAGATATCCAGTCCTTGAAGCTTAGTCTGCAGAAAGAGCAGGCCAGGTACCACCAGTTTCAGGAGGAGCATGATAACATAGTGGCTCAGCTTCACAGCCAGATCCGACAGCTGCAACATGACAGGGAAGAATTCTACAACCAGAGCCAGGAATTGCAGGTATGAAACATTGCATGTTAGAGCTGTAGTGAACTGATAATGTAGCTTTAAAAATAACCCCCCTAGTGAGCTGGCATGAAATAGCTCTTTGGTGTATTACACCTTTCCTAAAACAACATGCAGTTAAAAATTCATCTAATGAAGTTGATTCCTTTATTTGTGGCATTGTTTTATTTTGCTTTATGTAGAATTTAGAAATGGCAAATTGCATGCCTTCAACTGATCCTTGGATAACGGCGATAATTTTAAGTGTTTAATCTGTAACCACTGATTATGCTTGTGGGGGAATGCTGGCCATCCTGCCAAATGTGTATTTTGCTAGGTCTGTAGTATAGTTTCCAAACCTTAAGTCTTGTGCTCTCTATGTGAATAGACCAAGCTGGAGGACTGTAGGAATATGATTGCAGATTTGAGGTTTGAATTAAAGAAAGCCAATAACAAGGTGTGTCACACAGAATTGCTTCTCAGCCAAGTTTCTCAGAAGGTAAGATTCGTTTTCGGTCCCTTTTGTTATGAATTTTCTTGATAGTATCCATTTGCAAACTTCTCTTAGGTTCTCACAAGGCCTCCACCACTTTGGGTAATCTGCTCCTCATACCACACTGATTTCCATGGTATTGATTTTAAGTAATCAAAGGGTATGAAGAATTTTATGCTGAAGAACTTAAATGTGTGTGGTCCTGAGATCGTTGAAGCTGAAATCTTCCTTCTCATTTTGGATATCTGGCCCACATTTGGAATTTCTCAGATTGAGCAATGTGTGCTTGGATAAAGCTGTCCTTACATATTTCCATATGTTAATGAGTCCTGTCGTAAACTAAAGGGACTTCACACATAAATGGGCATTTGAAGCAAACTGTCTGAAGGGTTAAGCTAATTAAATATTGTATTTCTCAGGGATGTCACAAATTTACCAGCAGCAACTTTGAGGAACATCCATTCACTTGATTTGTAATAATTGTGTGCTACTTTCACTAGGCATTATGGTTTGATTTTCTTTTTCTTTTCAGTAAAAATAACCCACAGAGGTTGTGTACGTCAGGTGCGACACTTAGATTAAACTGTTCACTGTGAATGCTGATGTATTGTGTGTGCTTTTTTTAAGCTTTCCAACAGTGAGTCAGTCCAGCAGCAGATGGAGTTCTTGAATAGGCAACTTCTGGTTCTTGGGGAGGTCAATGAGCTGTACTTGGAACAGCTGCAGCACAAGCATGCAGACAAATCAAAGGTACAGTATGCAGGTCACAGGCAAGGCCTTTCCGGAAAGATTTGCTGTAGCATCATCACCGAGTTCAATAGTGGCTTTTCAGTGAAGGAGGAAACTCTTTACAAATCAGTGAACAAACTGACAAAAATATTTGCAACCCATTTCAAAGCAAATGAAGGAATATCTACTGTGATTTGTCTTCCATTGAGAGCTTTTGTGTTGTTCATGCCAGGATATCCAGACTGTCTACAAATAACTTCTAAGACGGCATAGTTTTTACCAGGTAAAATGGCGGATTTTACTGCCCCAGGAAAAAAAAACAGTTAGTCTCAGTTTAAGGCATTTTCTATTTTAAATATTGTTTGTTTAATGCACACCACATTACACTTAAGTTTAGTTAATATTCAAGTTGTGGCTACATAATGCAGTAGGTACATAGATTAATTTAGAGTTGTACAAATAAAAAGTAAAATTAAGTGGGCATAATACTAATATATAATTATTATACTGGACATTGGCATGTCTCTGTTTTGTTTTGTTGTTTTCTTAAGGAAGTTATATATGTCATGACTCATTTCAGTTTGCAATATTATATAAACTAGGGCACTGTGTTCCCTGCTTGCTGCGTACGCCAACCCCCGTTGTAGGGGGTTGGCCACCGGGGAGGGCTGGGCTTTAGCCGCACCAATCCGGGTCCCTTCTCCCCTTCCCCACCCCCGCCAGCTCAGGCCACTTCCCTGCCCCCAGCTTTTAAGCCAGCTCTCCCCAGTACTGGCACCATCTCCTGCTTCCTTCTCCTCCTCCCCCTTCTGCCTCTGAGGCAGCAAGGGGCGGGGGGGGAGAGAATGCGAGTAGTCAACATAGGGTTATCAGTTAATCGCATAGTTGACTACTCGTTGACATCCGTAACTTAAAACTGCTGATCTCCTGCAGCAACACATATCTTTTATGCTCTGTAAGGACCTTGTGGTTTGGAAACATTTTTGTACCAAAAGAACAAGTGACATGTACAGCATTAGCATACATGCTCTTACCTGAGAGACAGCAATCAGGAAAGGGAAATTGTAAAACCAGAAACAAAAAAGTGCCTTTTTATTGACACATTGTGGACTACAATGGATAATTTTCAATTTAAAATGTAATCTGATCCAGGACTGACAAACCTGACCTCTGTTGGAAAGGGCTTAAGCAAGGAACACTGAGATGCTAATAAATTCTGGTCACGTGGAGCTATATTCATGGTTATGTAGTATCCCTGATGCATTCAGAAGTTCTCCAGTTCTGCATCACTTTTTTTTTTTTTAACGCTTGCTTTCTTTCATCTTACATAGAAATTATAGTGTCTGTAACTGTATGCACACATATAAATGCTACAAATATGTAGGAATCCTGTCCCGACTAAAGCTTTCTTTAAAACCTTTACCCTTTCTTCCCCAGAGAAATCCTGAGATATGACCAAAGTTTAGCCTTTTACTTGTGTTTTCAGGGTTGTGTGACTGTGACACTAAAAGGTGTATTGCTTAGTAACAGTTACCTCTCTTTTCAGGAAGTGGAAATGATGAAGGCTGCTTCTCGGAAAGAACTGGAGAAAGCAAAATTCTGTGTTCAACAGCAAAGCCAGAGGCTTGATGCCTCCCAGAAGCGGATAGTCGAACTGGAGTCTCAGCTCTCGAAGAAAGACCACCTGTTACTGGAGCAAAAGAAGTATCTGGAGGATGTCAAAATCCATGCAAGGTTGGGATTTCGCTTCAGTAGCTGATACTAATTTACATTACAAATAAAGTTGTTTGCAGTGTTGCTGTAGCTGTGTAGATCCCAGGGTATTAAATAAACAAGGTGGGTGTAGCAATATCTTATATTAGACCAACTTCTATTAGTGAAAGAGACAAGCTTACACAGATCTGGAGAAGTGTGTGTGAGCTCCAAAGATAGCGAGTTGTCTTCACCAGTAGAAGTTGGTGCAATAAAATATACCCTTATAAAGAAAATTAAAAAATATGCATTGGCAAATGGGTTATACTGTATGAGAAATTTAAATTGGTGGTAATGAGCTCTTTGTGTGTCTAGAGGCCAATTGCAAGCTGTGGAGAGCCGATACAAAGCCCAAAAAAGAATTACACAAGCATTCGAGCTGGAGATTTTAAATCTGTATGGCCGGTGGGAGAAGGATAGCCTATTGAAAAAACTTGACGATGAAAAAACAGAAGCAGCTGAAGCAGCAGAAGAAAGGTAAGGACAGTATTACAAAGGTTGGTGAGCTACTAGTAAGCTGCTAGAGGTGAATTTCAGTAATGTGTTTAGCGTTGTGTCTGCCATCCTTATGCATCCAAGTACCGTATTCAGCTTTTCCCATTCTTGGAGGTGGTGAAACTGAGATGAGTGGCTTGTCCACATCACCCAGTGAGTCAATAAAAGTGTTGATAATAAACTGTAAGGTAGCTCTTTAGTAACTGAAATACTATTGCAAACTAGTTGCAGGGTAAAAATGATTCTAGTAAAATATCCTTTGTTTTCTTGCTGAAGAATCTGCACTCCAGTAGCTCATATCCAGGACCTATCATTTTAATCTGCAGCAAAATATGAATTTTTTTAACTATTTTAATTGCTATATGAGGAATCTAGTTAAGCTTGTCTGATTTGGACAGCTTTACCCTTTGTAACAATGAGTTGACTGGCTGGTAGGAACGAATGTTGGCAATATAGATAATACAGTCTATTTAAATAGAATGTTCTCCAGGGAAATAGCTTACTCCATTGGCACTTTGTTCTTGTTGCATTAAATAAGGACTTTTAGGGTGGCTGATATTCAGAACTGGATGCTGAGAACTAATCCAAACTGTGCTGCATTTATCATGAAAATTGTTGAACTCTTATTATGCCTACAGAAGGCTCAGGAATTGACAATTTTTCCTGGGCTGAAACATTGTCAGTGATGAGACATTGTTTCTCACGATGTGCCTGGATTTACTGTCATCACCAGCCAAAGCCTGTTGGGTATGCATTGCTTGAGTAGATTATGTCAGAGGCATCCCTTTTAGGCAAATAAAATGCATTTAAATTGAAGCTGAGTATCTGGAAGGCAAAGAAAAACTCTGTGTTGCTTTCATTGACTCTTGAGATTTTATCAGAGTTTAAAAGGGGATTCTCCGGTGAGGGAGGAAAAGCTAACCTTGATTATACACAACTGTTATCTTTTGCCATTTTAGGAATCTGTCTGTTCTGCTGATTGGCATCCCTATATATATGATTTAAATAAATCCTTCCCACTCATGATATGCTTCCTGCTCCTAGTCTGTAGTATTATCAGAATAGCTTATCCCCTCTTTCTCCCCCAATGATATAGAAAGAACAGCTATTGTTCAGTCTGTAAAGAATAGATGTACAAATCCAAGTGGTATTTATAGCCTCGTTCTCTTCCTAAGGCATTGAGGATGCAGGTACATCCTACCCTTTAGATCTCTGCCAGTCTTGGACTTAAATCCACCGCTGAATGCTAAATCTGTAACATTGGTTTATCTTTGTGGCTATAGTATGGTCATTGGCTTTTGCAGTGCTATAGGATTGAGTGAAGGGAGAAATTGATGAAGGCATGTCTAAGCACATCTGTAGTGGCAGAGATAGAAACTAATCAAAGTAAATTGCCTTCTCCTCTAGCAAGTTGATCTCTTCATGGTGTATCATTGCTACCATCATTCTGACCCTTTCTTTCTCTGTCTTCTTCCAAAACAGGCTGGATTGTAGTATTGAAGGTTTTGCAGACTCTGTGGCAGGATACAGTGAAGAAGCAATTGGTAGAAATGGAGAGACCAAGCCTCCAAGCACACGGGGTAGCAGTAGTAGTAAAGGTGGTAGCAGCAGTGAGCTGTCCACCCCAGAAAAATCCCAGAACCAGAGAATGGGACAGTTCAGCAATCGCCGGGAAGCATCCATGTTGCCGGAGCCCTCCACTAGTGTCCCACTAACTGTAGGCTCACTCCCCAGCTCTAAGAGCTTTCTTGGAATGAAGGTGCGTGAATTATTCCGCAACAAGAGTGAGAGCCAGTGTGATGAGGAGGGTATGACCATCAATAGTCTTTCTGACACTCTAAAGAGTGAACTGTGTAAAGATCCAAGCATGGAGGCAAAGGTTCCTTCAAACCTCGACAACCCGAGCCCCTCACCTAGGAACCAGGAAGGCAGTGTTGGACCGCTTCATATCATGGACTACAATGAAACTCATCATGACCACAGTTAAAAAGGAAGATAGTCAATCAGTGTTATTTTCATATTCGTGGCATAGAACAGGAGGTGTGAATGCAAGTTTAACTAAAAGCTTTTGTTTCATTGGTCTGAGCAGCTAGCTCGTGCAGTGGAAACAGGACTGATGTATTTTTACATAAGATGACTGCTGAATGAATGCAAAATGGATGTAGGGTCTGGAATTGTAATGCCTGGCCTAACTTTCTTTTGCTTCTGCTCTCACAGATCCCATCATTAGCAGTGTGTACTAATTTGAAGGGGCAGCTGTTAGCGTTTATAAGTATTCTTTCCCTTCTCCCCTTCCCAATGAGTGGTTGCATCCTATGAACTTGAGTGCAATATGAGGCCAAATTAACCTTTGTGAATCTACCTATGAATGCTTAGTGCTTTACTTAGCTGAAATGTCTCAGCAAGCTTCCAGTCTAGAACAGTTAATTGTGTTGCCCTTGCAGGTGACTTTGGTTATGTTCTTCTGGAATGAAGCAAAAGCAGAGTTTCAAGTGCATTCATCTGAAGGTCTTTGTTTTCCCCCAACTCTGGGCTTTATTAGATTGGACTTTGGCCAATTGACTGAATGGTTAAAAAACAAAATACATCTGCAAACTAATGTTGCAATCACCCCAATTCATAATAATTGTTTCTTATGTCCTTAACATTTCCTGGAAAATTATATGTGAACAAACGTTGTCCCTCCCCAGGAAACTGCATACTATTTGCTGAGGTCTTGTTAAAACACTATTGCTTCTGATTTTTTTTCCTTGGGTGAGTAAGAGGGATATTCATTGTTTGTCTAACAAACTGGTACTTGTCTGACCTTAAATTGTTCTGAGTGGCGGTGAAGAATCTTAAACATTTTTCTTCCCAGGAGTAGTTCCGAAGATCCCAGGCTTGACTCAAGGATCATTGGATAGACTCCCAAAGGAAATCCTCCCCCTCCCCATTACTATTGCTCTCTTGGATACAGGTGTCATGTCGGTCCAGTTTATGGCTATCCACTTCTCTCCTTTTCTCTCTACCCTTCCCCTCCACTTTACTGTCCCAAGCAACTGAGCTTGCCATTGGGCAAGTATGTGTAGCTCAAAAAGCTGCACCCAATCCTGCAGCCGTTCCATGTTTGTTATTTCCATTGAAGTCAATGGGGAGCCTTGCATGTTCCGGATTTGTGTCAGTCGTCAGACTCTTAGTTTCCTTCCTGTCAGAACAGAGATTCACTATTAGGAAAGAGAGAACATCATTTTTATGAGACTCTGGTATGTCTGGATCCAGGATCACTTAGTCTGTAACATGATCTTTTCAGGCTTCAGAGTTCCAGTGCATCAGTGTCATTTTGTTCCTGCTTTTACAGATGTCGCCTTTTTCACTTAAACAGTCTACATGGGCGATGATAATATTCTGAAAGGTAAAGTAACTACACTTATAACCTGTTTTTCTAGCTTGACCTAGTCTAAATGGGAATAAAACTGATCAAAGCAGACTGGCATTCTGCTAACCTGACAAACAGAGCTGCTGTGATTTCCCCCCCCCACCAGACAATACCTTCCCTTCCATTCCACCTTTCCCTTAAAACTTATGGTCTAAATACATTTCTGCTTTCAGTATTTCAGACAACCCTGACTCTGAAAGTAAAGGAGAACTTTAGTTTTGTCAAAGGTTGAACCTGCACAGAATAGGAAATAATGTCACTTACAAGTGATATTGACTGGTTTTGTAGTTGCATCTGTATTTCTAAGACTTAGTGGTAGCTGCAGTAGCAAATGAGTGAAGACTCAAAGGCTTCATATCCCACTCACCCAAAAGAGAACAGTTTGCACATTGCCCCTAAAAGGGCTAGCTCAGCTGTTGAATACAGTTCTGTTACAGGAATCAATTAGAAACCCCTCGAGTTTGGCAAATCCCAACAGCCTATTCTGCCCATGGTGACTCATTTTATTTAGTGGAGGGGCTTTTTTTTGTTTTTTTTTTTTTAGTAGCAAACATGCCCTGGAGCAAATCAAAGCTCCTAAGTAGGCATCCCTTTCTCTTTTTAAAGGATGTTAGCACTGGGATGGAATCAGAAACCACTTTAGAAGGTTTATCTATGGACCATGATGATTATGGAGGAACAAATTTTGCCATTGTTTTTGTAAATCCCTAAAATTATGGATCTACTGTATGTAGTAACTTGCATTTTGTTTAAAGGGATCCCATCAGTGAAGTGGAGACAGATTTTTTTTAACTGACTGCTTTTAGTTAAATCTAAAATTCTGTCTTTGTCAAAAGGTAATCTGTTCCCTGCCTCGCTCTTTGTAAGCATGTTAAACAATCTACATTAAATGCCATAAATATGAAATACAAGGAAAAATGGTACAATCTAAGCTAAAGAGAACTTTAAACCAAAAGGAGGTTTTGCTGTCCTTATTAGAATGTTCTAAAATGTCAAGGCAGTTGCTTGTGTTTAACTGTGAACAAATAAAAATGTATTGTTTTGCACTACTCTGTGTTGAGCTCTTTGCAAGCAGAGCCTTCAGGATGCAGGATGTGTGCTGGTAACCTACACTGACTAAACATGAGTTGTGCAGAAACAAGATTAGCATTTAAGCACAGGTCCAAGTGTTTAATAGTATGGGTATGTTACAAAACAGATGAATGTCCTGCCTCGATGGAGTCCTTTATATAACCCATTGTTATAGAGAGCATGAACAATTTTTCCGTGTTTGCAAACTAGCTTTGATGTTGTCATAGCTCAGTATTATCCAATAATTTACCTGTACATCTGGAACTACTAGTGTTTAATTCTGTGACAATCCTACTTCTTATGGTATCCCAGCCTAGTATATCTACAAACCCAGAGATCTGCAACTAGTCTGGATATGTGACTTGTCTTCTACATAGCATTTCTTGCTGGTCTGGAGGGTAGGACTGTGATCAGATTGAAGCTGTTCATTTTCTACAAGCAATCAATGATAGTACATCACAGTAGTCCATTGAACCATCCTGGCCAGAAATAAAGCATTTATTGTTGCGACTTTATTCCAAAGGTGAGGGTCAGCTCAGATACTATACCTGAAGTTCCCGAAGAGAACTTGAGTGAGTTTAAGTCCCCCAAAGATAGCAAGGAAGTGTCTAGCTCTTGGAACACATTTACATCTACTACAGACAACCCAGTTAGAATCATCTTAAATGTATGACTTGTATTAGAATCTTGCCAGCTAGTTTTACTATGAGTTAAAGTTGTGTCTACATGACAAATTCCACTTTGGGACTTGTTACATAGGAATGTGTGAATGGCCTAGGGAATTGTATACACTGAAGGACCAATAGATCTGCAGAACAACTTCTCAACTTCAATGGGACAGCCATTCTTAAACACAAATGAACAGCAAGATACTATTTCAAAAGCTGACCTGCACTCTTACAACAATTGGAATCAGAATGAAAACCTCAAAGAGCACAGATACAATTCTTTTTTAAAACCAAAAAAAAAGTTGCTCTTCAAGCATGAATCTCAATGGTGCATGCAGTTAGAGGGCTTTGAGCATAACAATTAATACTTTTAAATGTATGAACCAACCTGGAGAGGTGACGTCAGAGAGAACACAGTATTTTTGCACAGATCAACTAGTTGTATGGAGCCAAACTTCATCCTCAGAGGATTTATGTAACACCTACCACACTTAAACCGTGGCTGTGAGGGTCAGGTGATGGTGGAAAGCCTTGTTTTGGACTCTCTCCACCTGGGACGAATTTTACCAATAGGATGTAAATGGCAGAAAAACAGCAAAAACAGAATCTTGACTTTTTTTTATTAAATGTTACATATCTCAATACATGTTTAACATTCAAAAGCTGCTCTTACCAACATAAAAATTATATTTTCTCCACAATGGTAGAAAAAGAGAGAAATAAAGTATCTTCATTATTTTCTAATGCTTATAAACATAAGAATAAAACATTTCATACTGTAGAGGGGAGAAAACTCAGTTTTTCTTGTTACTTCACTTCCTGGATCTGTACAAGAATTCCTCAAAGAATATTGATTTTATTACTTTAGCTACTTAAATATTGGTGCAATGGTACGGACTTTTTAAAAAAGTGAAAAATTTGACATCTGAGGATGAAATAGTTTAGGGAATGAACCAAAATTGAATTATCCAACTGTCGTCTTGATTTGTAGACATGCCAGAGGCTTGCCTTGCAGACAAATATTAGCTACAATTTAAACATGCTTTATTTTTTAGACTAATTTTAATTCTAAATAGCTTAAATGATTTTGCTGCCCTTCATGAATATACTTTCTGTGGTCCTGATTTTGCAAGTTCTTTTGCAAGGAGTTCTTATCAAGACTATTTCACGCTAGCTTTGAACTCATTGCTTCATATACTTTGTGTATATCAATTCTATTTTTTCGAAGTTCACGTTATTTTTTTCACCTCTCTGTAGCCAAAAATAAATCAATAGGAGACTGTAATCTCAAACTTTTGGTTCTGTCCCTCAAAAAACACCAAGGGAATTGGGGGATTTTGGAACTCTACTTCCAAAATACTATCAGTTTCTGCTACTCTGTCTTTTTCACATTTTGTTGACTTGCATAACGTATATTCTTCCAAGTTAAAAGATCCAAGGGGCTCATAGTAGTTGTTATGTTTAGTCACTGAACATAGAATCATAGAACATGAGTGACTGACCTCTTTTAAAATGAAAACTACTTTTGAAATCTATAGCCATGAGATTCTGATCAATCAATGGCATCTTGGATTTAGTTCAGAAGGGAAAATGTTTCAGTAAGACCACTAAATGGCTAAGAACTGTCGTATGTGGATGTTTCACTGCAGAGTAGTTTTGTTCTTTATTGCAAAAATGAATTGTCCAAATTCAGGACTGAGTTTAGACATAGCAATGCTTATCAATTCAGTTTCAAGATTTTTGGCATCCCTGTTGGCTCATCTTAATTTAGGAGTGCCTTTTTGGTGCCAGACTAGAGTGTGCAGTACAAACCCCCCAATACAAGTAAGAAGACTGTTGCTTGCGCACTGATGTCTGGGATTCTTGAACTTCTGATAGGATGACAAGCATTTTTCTGATTTTTGTTCTTTTTAAGATAGTGCCGAAAAGTGTACTCCTTATTTGCAGCATTCAAATGAATTTAGTGTGATAGGCCAGTGCATTTTCAGGCATAGTATTCTGTGTGGTTTGCTGTACATTACTCTGTATGTATGACTTAGCTCTGGAGGAGTAGTAGTAAAATTGCTGTATTTGGTTTTGATGAGACATAAGGGAAGGACCAGCTGTATTTATTATGCAGGGCCATCTGGCTCCTTAACCTATGCATGACGTAGAGGAATTAAGGACACTTTGTTGGCATTTATTCTGGATGTATGTAAGATTTTGAGATTTTTTTCAGACAACCCAATCTATTTTGTAGTCTCCGTTTGCCTTCAGCAAACTACAGATTCTCTGTCTGCTGTGGTACTTCAAGCAATTTGAAAAGGTGTTATGCTCTTCAGAAAATGTCATGCTGTTCCTGAATGAGCTTGACAGGTTGAGCTACAGGAATTCCTCAGTTGCTATGGCTCTGAGCCACATTCCTGGTTCCTCTTCCCATCCTTCCAACAGCCATGGCTTTCCTCCCAGCTCACAGTTCTCCCAGAATACTGAAAAGCAAACTTTCCTTTTGACCTTGTGCTTTTTTTTTATTGCTGCTTTCCAGACCTTGACCACTAGAGGCCTCCCTGGCTCTGCCACCTCACTCAGAACTAATCTTTTGATCTGCTGAACTTCCACACTCCCTGTTGTGGTTCCCCTGCAAGATTTTTCACGTCTAGCCCAATGTCTGGATTTCTAATTGCTGTCTTGATCCCATCTCTCTTCTGATGTCCTGTGAGCAGCATCCTGTTGGTTACAGTGTGTCTGGTCTTAAAGATTTGGTTTTTTAAAGTTTAACTTAAAGAGCTATTTTGGATTTGATACAGATTTTTAACTGAGATGTCCCTTGTCTACATTGGATTCGCACTACAAAAATAGTTTGTAGCATGCAGCCCGCTGGATTTTGTTGTGATCCTGTATTCTGTATCTGTATTTTTGTCTTCAGAAAGAAAAGCAGGTGATCAAGGAGATCTCTCAGGACCTTAAGGAACACAAAGTAAGTTAGTTTGGCCGTCTGCTGGGCTTCTTGTGTTTGTGTGCATGTGAATGTGGAAGACTGACACAGCAAATTTTTACTACAGTGCTATGTTTGGATAATTACCTGCCTGCCTCAATTCCAGCTGCCTCAATTTCTCCTCTGTGTCAAGTGGATTTATGGTGAAGTGGTACTCTTTCCAACACTGCCACTAGGTTGTTATTGCAAAGCTTATTCTTGTTCTTCCTATCCTATCAACCTTCTAAATTTCTCTCAAACTGCACTCTCTCTGAAGTGGTGGCTATCCATTCTGTAGAGGAAAACTTCTATAGAAGCTAAAGAAATTTGGACAAATTATTTTTGCAATTTATCTTTGAAAAAAATCTAATCCCGATTGTCATGTTGCACAACTCTAGCTTCCCTTGAAACTTCCAGTTTTTCCATTTGAGAGTCCTTGAGGAATTTTAATGAACAGGACTGGTTGAGAGGATTGGGGCAGTTAGTGAATAATTCCAAAACGAATTTGCCAGCATTTAGGAATTCTTCAGTAAGACATGAACAGCAGTTGTTAGCTTGTTGGGTGGCAGGGTTGTGAGGTTTAATGCACAACACTGAAAGTGAGTTGATGTTATGTTACTCTCAAAGTTAATGCAGTAGTTTGATCTGATCAGAATCCAAGAATTTAGGCTTGCACTACATAAAGCAGGGATGGGAAATCTAAGGATCGGGAGGCCAGATGCGGCCCCCGAGGCTCGAGGCTCCTCCCCAGCATTGGGGAGCCTGCACTGGCACTCTAGCCCTCCCACTGGTCCCCCTGTGGAACTGGAGCACACAAAATCTACTAGCCTGGTCCCCACTAGGCATGGTGTACAAGGGAAATGTGCAAAGTGTCTCTCCTCAGCTGGGGGCCATCTTAGTGACCTTTTGGAGTTTTTTGTTTTGCTTCTCACTTGTGTGCAGCCCCCTGACTGATTTTTCTCTGGGTCAGTGGCCCCCAACCCAAAAAGGTTCCCCACACCTGATAAAAACTATGTTAAAATTGGATTTTCAGATCCTATACTAGTGCATTAAGACCTGGTCTGTGCACAGGACTGGGAGCTAAAGCCTGTATTAGAAATCAGGAGTTCCCAACACTTCAACTTTGACCTTGGGCAAGTCACTTGACCACTTTCTGTGCCTCAGTTTTCCCATCTGTAAAGTGGGAGAGTATTTGCTCATCTCAGAAAGTTGTGAATGATTTAATGTTTGTAAAACGCTTAGAAGATGGCACAAGTTTGTTTGTCCACCTTGTGATTTTAAGTGTTTTTTGGGGGGAGGGGCAATTCTTTGCGCATTCCCTCTTCTAGAGTCACTTAGCTCACCTAGCACACTAGAGATTATTTTTTTAAACTTTTCTGAAACATGTTGATCAACATATGAAAGTGCACAAAAATCCTAGAACTTTTATCTTACATATACCATAACTTTTGGTTGGACTGGCAGACTTTTACAATAAGCGCAAATTGCTTATTTTCCTACTATTTTTATTTAAATATAGATCACAATATATGGTCATGTAACCACTATTCTCAGAAATCCTAAACTGTGCTCATTTTATGTAGCAAGGATAGATAAGTGGATAACTGCTTGCCTCTGACATTTAAAATAGAGGTGTTTGAAGAGTCTGTAATTGAATGTGTTTTTAATAATTGCATTTTTAGTTGCCATTTTAGTCACCTTTTAATTCTGATCAACTTGTAGTGCGGTAAAAAAAGTTGATAATTTTAACAAATGGGAAATACCTCTGTTTAGATTCCTCACCTTTTCCCACCTCTAGCAATTTTGCCGAGTAGCATAATGGATAAAATAATGAAATCCAGTTACTGGAGGATAATTAACCACTGGAACAATTCCAGCAAGAGTTGTGGTGGATTCTCTATCACTGGAACTGTTAAAATCAAGACTGGAGATTTTTCTAAAAGAGATATTCTAGTAGTTCAACCATAGCTGTTAAATTTGAAGCAGGAATTAGGGCACAGGAGTGGGTTAGGTGTAGCTGTGGAATTTCAGATTGGCTGAAATACTGATCCTGAAGAAGGGGTGTTTCTAACTTGCTAATACATTTCCTGATTCTTCTTTCACTGAAATCAATGATCCCTTTTGACTTAAATAGGATTAGGATGGGGTCCGTTGTTTTGCAAACTCCCTTAAAATGCTAGCTGAACTTGTGTCTGCAGATCTGGAGACACTCCAGATATTTGTTGCAGATTTACTTTCAGTGCTGCGCAAAGGTGCGTCTAGACTACATTCCTCTTTCGAAAGGAATGTAAATGAAGGAAATTGAAAATGCAAATGAAGTGCAGATTTGCAAATCTCGTGCTTCCTTTGCATAATTGCATCTGCTTTTTCAAAAAAGGTTATTTTGAAAAAAAAAAACAGTCTAGACGCGGTTCTTTCGGGGGGGGGGGAACCCTTTTTCAGAAGAATCCTTATTCCTGAAAAAATGAGGTTTACAGGGTTCTTTCAAAAAAGGGGTTTTTTTTGAAAGAACCGCGTCTAACCTGCTTTTTTTCGAAATAACTTTTTACGAAAAAGCGATCAGACGCAATTATGCAAATGAAGCATGAGATTTATAAATCTGTGCTTCGTTTGCATTTTCAATTTCCTTCATTTACATTCATCTTTCGAAAGAGGAATGTAGTCTAGACACATCCCAAGTCTCAGATGGCACCTGCTCAGCCAGCCTTCTCTAGAGGGGAAGTGATATCCTTGTGGGGGTTTCCTTTGCTGCTGGTAGGACTTGCACCCACTCTCTGGGCTGACATTGTGAGAGTCTTGGAACAACTGATTCTAGTGGGTAAATATTACTCTTGTTAACACCCCTTCCATCTAAGGATTTTAAGAGGTGATTTTGAAAACAATGAGCTTCCCAGCCCCTCTGCTGTGCAGTAGAGTATCCTTCCCATTTTCAGATTGGGAAATTAAGCCACAAAGGTTAGAACACTTTTACCTAAGGTCATTCAATGAGTCGATAGCAGAGCTGGGAATAGGACCTGGAAGTTGCAACCTTCATGATCTAACATAGCCTAGTTCCTGCCCCAGAGATCATTTTATCTGCTACTTGTCTGTGCACTGCCTAGCAGTCAGGCCTGAAATTTGATTTGAATTACTTAGATAGTATTAGTGACTTTAATTTTTTTTAAAGCCGCCTATGTGATACAGCTGTTAAACAAATGCATCCAAAGGAGGGGTGGCTTTTTGCTACCTAAAATCCTACTAGCAACTGTGTCTGTTAAATAGCCCAACAATCTTACACCTGTTTGAATTCCCTAGTAGTTTCAATTGACTGGGATCACCTAAAAATAATTATAAAGTTTGTGAAAGAATTGTCTCTATCTCAGAGCTGAGGGTTTGTACATTGACTCCTATACATCTTATGGAGATGTGTATAAGTGGTGGGCGGAAGAGAATAAGAACAAATACAGAGAGGGGCGAGGTAAAAGAAGGGGTGAAAGTTCACCTGTAAATACTTCCTAATCCTTCTGAACTGCCATTCCCTCCTGTACTTCTTCATTTGCCCAACCCTCCCATCTCCGTTGATGCTTGTCTCAAAAATCTGGTCACATTCTGGTAATAGCACCCCCATAATTTTAGCAAACACAGCCTTGCATGCACAGGAAACTTTTATTCAGGAGTGTCTTCGGCAGGAGGCAAAAGAACAGGAGCTAACTTGCCTGTGGGAGGGGAAAAGAGCAATCAGATACAGGGAAATACATCAGACTATCAAAATCTTGTTAAGATCTTAGTTAATAATGCTTCCGTATAGCATCACAAATGATACAAATCAGCTGTAAGTGATAGGTACGGGAAGAGAGCCTCCAGGTGATCTGGCTTTCATAACCCAGACCTGGAAAGGCAGCTAGCTGGCTTCAGAGACGCTGTAGGAAGTCAATGGTTTAAAAATACTTCACACTTTTCTATGTACATGCCATTAGCTGATCTCAAACGCCTTACAGCTGTTAATGACCTAGGTCTCATAACACCTCTGTGAGGTAGGTAAGATGTACCCAAGGGAAAGCAAAGGCACAGAAACTTCAAGGGCAATTCTACTCTGAAAAGAGGTTGTGTCTGGAAAGGGTCACTTCTTCCTCAGTAGAACTGCTCCTTGGATTGGAGTCTTGCTCACCAATACTAGTGATACATATTTTTTTTCCTCTGTCATCTGAAGAAGTAGGTTGAGCCCAGAAAAGCTCATGATACGATCTATATTTTTGTTAGTCTCTATGGTGCTACAGGACCACTTGTTTTTAAAGTTTTGGTTTTTTTAAGTTACAGACTAACACAGCTACCCCTGAGACTTTCTTTTCTTCATTAGCCCTGTGAAGCCAACACCTCTGGGAGAGTGAGCTGTGTTCTATTATGGTTCATATGCTGTCAATTGTTCATTACATTTCAACTACTGTAACAAATTCTGTCCTCACTTATACCGATGCAACCCCATCGAAGGTGACGGTGTTGAACAGCTACAACTGAAGACAGATTTTTGGCTCAGTCTTTATTGCTAGTGTTGGTGTGGGATGCAATGCATCCAGCTTAGATTTCAGATAGCAGACTATTTATAGAGGTAAAAATTAGAGCAACATAAAACCCTGTAACCTGAAAAAAACAGGAAGTCATAGAATTGGACTTTAAGTGACTTGCCCAAGACAAAGTTTTAGTGAGGGACTAGAATCTGATTAGTCGTGGCTCCATTCACTGCCCTCACCCCTAGACCTTTCAAGGAGGAATACATAAGACACATTCTACCCCTATTCCCACTCTTTCTCTGGATCTCAGTAGAAAGGTATCTGATAAGATCTAGGTTTATCTGCTTTTGGAGACTTACAGGACTGCCTATATTCAAAATGTGGGTCAAGACCGGAGGGAACAACTGAAGTGAATACTGGAGACCATATTTAATAACTAGCCACCTCTATGTAAAAGATGTATGAGCTTTGGTCCTTTTAAAAGGAGTGTTTTCCAGGTGGTTTCCAGGCACCATTGATATTTTTCAAGGTGTTACTCCCTGGGCCATTCAGGTGCTGTTTTTTAGCATACTTGCTGTTTTGCTCTCGTAAACAGTCTTTGTAACTAGCCAGGGTCTGAGTAGCAGTAGTGAGGATAGCAGGACGTGGGCCTAGGGGAGCAAATGCCTTTGCTGACGCATCTTGCTGGGTTCTCTTCTGAGACACAGCACTTCCATCACTCACATTTTGCAGGAAGTTCCGAGGCAGCTTCTCACTGTGGGCCACCCATGATTTCATGCAGTCCAGCACTATGGGTATGAGGCTCACCACACCTCCATAGTGGTTCTTTGCTTCATCACAGCTCAGGTGATTCACCACATCATGAGGGTACCTGTGGGGGCAGGGGGGAAGCAGTTATGTACCAGAGCATGTCTGAGGCTGCAACACACAGGGAACACCACAAGGCTGCTTTTAGAGTCACCACTAAGAGTGCATAAGCCAGATGACCAGAACTAGACTGGGTGGCTGAAATAATTCCTGTCCAATAATGTTCTTCACCACTGGCCCAAATCGGGTTGCTCCCAGATTTAATTTCAACAGCGTGTAAAAATACATGTCTCCCCTCTGCTCTTTGCCCAGTTGAAATAAATTGACGACAGTGTGGAGTGAGAAAAACCTGTATTACCATTGCATGTGACTACAGTGTAGTAGGCTGCTCACTAGCACTGAAATTCACAAACTTGGGGAAAAAAATCTAACCATTTGAGAGAGGAGAGTGAATAATATTGGGGAAAATTCTCCAAAGACCAATGGGATTACTGGGGAGCCCTTGCCCTTTCATTGGGATTAAGGGCATAGTCACATGACTCTAATAATGAATGCATGTGCTGATCTGGAGTACAAATCTCGCTTACATCAACAGATGACCATGCCTCTCTGATTGTTTCCCAGCTTTGTAAGTTGCTTAGGTGAGGTTTTTTCTTTTTTTTTTTTTTTTTCTTTCCATGAGAAATGCCTAAAAGTAAGCTGATGATAGACTTACTTGGCTCTGATGGTGCTCAGGTCGTTGCTGGGGCTAACAAGCATCTTGCATTTCTCCAAAATATTGTTCGTTACACTGTTACCAGGATGCAGGGCTTCTAGTTTTTGGCAGAGTTTGTTCAGATCATTACAGATGTTCAAGAACATGAGGAGGATGCGTCTATCGGTACTGTTGTTACAGTGATGATCCATGTATGCCTGCACCTATGTCATGCAACATATGCAAGGAAGGGCACTATTTAAACTGCATTGAAATTAGTTCAAGCAAACTGGTGCAGTTTTTATTGCTTTATGTAGCAAGGGCTGTTTCAATGCAGTTTGTATTACACTGCAGAGAAACTGCCCTCTCAGCCACGTAAGAAGTAATGTGCAGGAGAACCTATATGCTATAGAATGGGTGGCAGGACTTCTGGAGCCTGTCTGGATAAAAAGCTTCCTCTGTTTCCCTGAAATAGGATTTGGAGGGCTGTGGCTGTGGAATCCACTGATGTGCAAATCCATGACCATTCTTCTCCCTCCCTGCTGGGGGAGGAGTGCTGGCTGAGCTCCTGAAGTCTCAAGGCCAGTGTGGCTCTCCTACTGATAAGTGATCTGGAGGTGCAGAGGGGAGTATTTCTTGTAATCATCTTTTTTTTTTAATACAATGACTAGTATAGGGCCAAGTGGCAGGAAGTGGGTTAGTTTGAACCTTGGTCACTGACATATAATAACACTTACAAAGCATCTGCGTTGCTAAGTTTTATTATTTAATAGCATTAATACTAAATCTCAATGTTAATTCCTGGTAAATTTACATTATTTCATAACATTCAGATATTCTTCTGAATAGTGAGCAAAGCCCTTGCATTTGTATAGTAGAAAAATTAAATCCTAATGAACCTTGATTTTAATGGCATGTTATCTCCCTGTCCAAAGGGATTTATCCTTGTGACATAATATTGCTCTCAGCACACCCATAATTGTAATTTTATTGTGAATTTCTCCCCCCCCCCCCCCCCCCCGGTCTTTCTTTCAGGCTTCTGAGTTCTTCACATTTAAAGTTTCAAGACAATTCACATACCAACCCAAAAACCCCTACTCTACTGGGACATTCAGCGCTCATTCCATCTTCCCACCTCTGTAACATTGCCATTACTTTTAATAAACACTACAGTAGCTCCAATACCTGAGGGGGAGAGAAGTAAGCTGCTTACTACAAGAAGTTAAGGTTTACAGATTCCACATGTGGCAGAGGAGGGTGGGTTTGTGTCTCTTGTATGCCTTTTGGCTAAGATGATGTATATTTCTAATTAGGAGTGAGGTGGGGAAAGGGGGTTGTTAGGCTAAAATATCTAAAGAGGTACTGAGCAGCATAGCATTTATATATATGGATAAATCATAATGTAGGTAATTTTGCCTACAATGTCATGGTCAATTGTAGCTTATAATATTGAGTTAATAAACAGATCTTTCTAGAAGGGTTTATATATAGCTTCCTCTAGTAAATAGCTATTCACCATTGAAATATACACAAGTGCATGACAGCATTATGGTGTCCCCGTTGCTGCTGGCAGAAATCTTTGTGCTGATTTCTTTGTACCTGTCCAATACTTGCTACAGGCCTGATCTTGTCATGTGCATTCTCTCGGGTGTGGTCCAGCGCTGCAATAAATGTAAACTGCTGCTGCTGGAAGATCTTGTAGGTCTGTTCTATGCTTCTCAGACTCTCTTTTACCTCGTTCATTTTCCCCCCCTCCTGTATTTTGAAAAAGGAGAGGGAGGATGTTAGTGTTTTTTTTTGAAGTGATACAATTTTATATTAGAGACTTTATTTTCACCTACAGCTGTAACCAGACAAGTTGAATTGCCCCTCAAAAAGGAAAATGTCAAGAAGATTGGAAAATATATTGTTAAGGTTTTCCAGTCCCAGAGCCCCAAACAGTAAGTCAGTGAGGTAGTAATGATGCTACAAAAAGAGGTAGAGAACCCACAGGGGACCACTGACAATCAGATGCCATAAACCCTAGTGGATCTATTGTAAACATAATGTAGCAATGCATCAAACACAATGCTGGGAGAGGACCAAAGGGAGAAATGGCTATTCTTACCCAGTGTAAAACTATTGCCCAAGCGGCTTGAAAAGTGTCTTCTAACATTAAATGACAGTCCGCTTGAGAGGCAGTGTGCCATAAAGTGCAATGGAACAAGGGAGACCTGGACTTGAAGTTAACCTCTGGTTCTTTCACAGAAAGATGTAGATCTGGCATAGCATGCAGATTTCCAGTATTGATATTGTATGAATGTAGAAGCAGCACGAGCACTGCTTAGTGTTACCAGTTTCTACACTCCCCCACCTCCTCTTGTTTCACTTTAACTTACCTTGCCCCTACACCAGAGAAGCTCCTACTGTTCTTGCCCCTTTGATTTTCCTCCAGTTTTTTGGGTTTTTTTAAATCATTGCTATTGGTTCTAGCCCCAGCAATCTAGATTCTGAAGGGCCACTGAGGACACCCTACCATATCCTTGGTTTAAATCTGGTGCTCTCACTCTGGACTCAGGTAAGGGATTGTTATAATGCCCATAAGTACACATCCTACTCAGCTGAGAGTGGTGTCAATAGTTGGAGCAGAGATAGGGGATAGCAAGATAGTGACCTGGAATGAAAAAGAAAACTCATAGTTCCAAATTCCAAGGTTGAATGTGTCAGCTGGGTGGCTACTTTTGCGGTGCCTTCTTCATCAACAAATTGTGAGGATTTCCCATCTATAGACAGAATATGGGCCAACTCTCAGTTTCTAAAATTCCCCATCTCAATACTTCTGATGCTCCATAGTAACGAGCACCCTGATGTCTCTGATCAGTCCTAGCCAGCTGCCAAATCCTCCCACTCCCAAATATGCCACGTATTCCTGAGGCCCCACAAATCCCCATATAAAAACTATAGTTGGTCTTTAGATGCCTTCATGTTGGAGGAAGATGAAATCCTATGTTGGCACATTGTCAGGGTTGAACTTAAGTGTCTCCCTCTACCAAGATCAAAATTGATCACAAATAAGCTCTTTACACTTTCTCCAGGTTTAATAATTAAGTAGCAATTTGGTTTTGAAAGCCACAAGGTAAAAGTCTGCAACAGAGAAAATTTTTTTTCCCCCAGTCCTAATAGATTGTGACAGAAAACATCTTTACTTTTTTGCAATAAAAATTAATGTTTAAAATTGTGTAAGAGTAGAAATTAGATCAGAAAGATAAACCTAAATTAAATACAAAATGCATGTGATGTCCT
The DNA here is from genome assembly GCA_032595735.1 of Pelochelys cantorii. NCBI lineage: Eukaryota > Metazoa > Chordata > Testudines > Trionychidae > Pelochelys > Pelochelys cantorii. The sequence continues at coordinate 11,917,541 of CM064347.1, forward strand.
ATAACAGATGGGTAAAAAATATCTCAGAGGGGTATCCATGTTAGTCTGTAACTTTAAAAATTAGGAGTCCTGTGGCACTGTAGAGAGACTAACAAATATATATGGTATCGTGCTTTCATGGGCAAAACCCACTTCTTCAGATATATGAATGTTGTTGGTCTCTCTACAGTGCCACAGGACTACTCATTTATAACATGGGTAATATCTCTTGATTTTCCCCCTCCCCCAAAGATACTGAGCACCAGCAGGTCACTTGAATTCAGTGGGAGTTGGATAGCATAACTCCTCTAAAACTCAAAGCACAGGTACTCCATCAAATGGATTAATTTGCAGGTGTTATAAATAGGCTGCAATGCTGTTAAGAAAAAAGGTCCACACTTACCAAAAAAAAGTATAGGTCTGCAATGGATTTCAGAAACAGCGCATAACTGGTCTGGCTATTGACTTTTAAAAAATGTAGCATGTATTCCTTACTCTCTTAGGATATGTTTACCCCAAATACTAAATTAGTATAGACTGAATCAAAAGTTTGCTTATGCTGCCTGAATAGCAGCCATACTAATGGAAACAATTTGTTGTGTGCTAGTTGCTAAACTACTACTTTTTCCTTGTCTAAGGCCTTTCTGCTAAAGCCCTCAAAGCATTTTACAGCACCACGGAGGGTTCAAAGGAGGCAAAGAGAGTTAGGTTCCTAAATCCCACTGATTTCCACTGTGTGGATTTGATTCCTCGGAACATTCCACCCATCCTTCTCTGTTTATTACTGGATGAAAATTTGGATTGTGTGTTTTAGATCGTCTGTCCTTAGTTGCAAACTGTTTTGATTCAAGAGGGAAGCAGGATTTCAGAGACGGCAAATAAGCACCAGGAACAAGTAAATGCTGTCACATGACTGATTCTGTGACGTGCTGGGTGCTCTAGCTGTTCCACTAAAACATTGAAAGGTACTTTAAGGGCCCATAGTGTCTTCCACGCTGCTTGAGATTCCACCTTAATAAAAACTTGCTCATAAAAATAAATCCTAACAGGAGAGATACAGAGGGTGGTTTTAAAGGTATCTCAAAAGTTTCTCAAACTTTCCCATTAAGTGTAAGACATTAAGGTTCAATCTAATTTGCCAGGTAAGGAGCTTTAATGGGAGCTCCTGTTGACAAGAACATATTCTCCAGCACCTAATTATACCTGAAATGCCTTACTTTGTAAAATATTCTGGAGCCTCCAGTAAGACCTGTTTCACCAGCTGCCCAGTTCGGTGCAGCTCAGATAAACTCACGATCACGTCAATTAGAGGATATATAAGCCTACCACGTATCTCTTGTCATTGCAACTTTGCACGTTGTTAAACCCCTGCAACTTTTTCTTACCCCCGTCACACTTCTACATATTCAAAGGGTATTTAAAATGAAGATTCCCTTCTCCCTGCAGGACGCTCTATATTATTTCCTACAGCTGTCGAGGCAGGAGGGCAGTGGCACCTGGCTGCTAGTTAGTTTCAATCGCAGGCCCTCGGGGCCCCGCCGCCTGGGTCGCTAAGAGGACAGAGGCGGGTCGGCGCGGAAGCTTGGCCGGTCAGTGGGATTTGGAGGGGCTGGCGGAGAACAGGACGGTGGCCTTGACCCAGGGCAGAATCAGCCTTTAGGGGGCCGCTGCAGGTGCACGAACCGCCACGTGCACCCAGGACTGAGGGGCTCGCGAGGGGTGGGAGGCACGTGCATTGGCCGAGGGGCGCCTCTTATCCCAGCCTTGCAGCCGGCAGAGGATGGCCTGTCTGGACCCCGGAGCCCCTCTCACCTGTGTGTCCCGCACCGCTCCCGCATGTCCCGGCCCTCCTGCCTCCGACACCGCCTGGTTCCCGTAGCCCTGCGGGAGCCAGCCCCAGCGGCTAGCTCCCAGCAGGGCAATTGTTACAACCGTCTCCCTGGGTAACGGTGACGTAGGTATCCCACGCCTCCCTCTGCCACACCGCAATACTGAGCAGGAGGCGGTGGAGAGTCGGTCTGGGTCGAGCAGGAGACGCGGGCTCGGGACTGGGCATTTCTGGCGGGGAGCACTGGCAGGGGCTGTGTGTGGGAGAGCCATGGGGTACTGACAGGGGGCTGTGTGGGAGGGGGTAGCGCAGGGGCACTGATGGGGACGTGTGGAGGCAGGCGCTATAGGGGAAAGCCAGAGTGTATTGACTAGAGGCTGGGGGGGAGGTAGAGGTGCTGGCCTGCTGCGGCTGAGTGCGTGGGGGGCAGGAGCATTGATAGCACTTGCTCCACCCCACAGCTTTCTATGTGGCTGGGGGCTGTGTGGAAGAAGGCAGGGGCACTGATGGAGAGTTGTAGGGGGGCAGCTGCTGTGTGACAGGGGGCTGTATGGGAGGGGGTAGGAGCTCTGTGGTGGAAGGCCAGGGGTGTGTGTGTGGGAGGAGGCAAGGGTACTGATGGGGAGCTGTGTGTGGGGGGGGGGGGGACAGGAGGCTGTGTGGGCGACACGGTCCCTGTGGGGGAAAGCCAACAGGCACGGATGGGACTATGTGGGAGGGGCACTGATGGGGAGCTGTAGGGGGGGCAGGAGGCTGTGTGGGAGGGGGCAGGGCAGATAGGGAGTTGTAGGGGGAGGGCCAGATTATATTGGCATGAGGCTATGGGGAGGCAGGAGCCCTGTGGGGGTAGAGACACTGGCATGGGCTGCGTGAGAAGGGGCAGGGGCAGGGACACGGATAGGGGATGTGGGAGGCTCGGGGCGGTAGGAGAGAGGTCCTAGGTAGGGAATCGAAGGCACAAGGATCTAATTCAGCGTCTCTCCCACCACTAAGACCCTTGCCGCTCTTCCCACGCCCAGACAAAAGGGCTGTAACGCTATGGGCTCCTGCCCACGCCTTTGGGTGAGAGGCAGAAGGGGGCGGGGGTCTCATTGACTCGACAGGGGCCGCGGACAATCCGGGAGCAGCCACCGCCTCTTTAAAAAAGGCCCGTCGCAGTATGATGAAGTCACACACCCCATTCCGAGCCCATAGAAGGGCGAGAGGCTGCTTGCGGGGCTGAGGCTTTTTGCGTCGCGTGGTGATGACGTATGCTCCTGAGCGACGAGCGGTTGCTAAGGGTGCGATGGACGCTGCCTCCCGGCCGCTCCGTGTGCCCCCGGAGATGGGCATTTATGCGGAAAAGCACGAGCTCTTCCAGCTCCTGCAGGTGAGAGGGGGAGGGGAAGCCCGCGAGGCGCTTTGCCCCCTGGCGACACTGCTGGAATAACTGTGCTCGCCCCCTCTTTGAGCAGGTGGACCCCCCCCTCCCCGTATGCACTGAGGCGCCCACGTGCGCGGGGTATGGTCGCAGCAGCTCTAGTTCCCAGCGTGCGTTGCGGTGGCCAAGCCAGAGGTGAAGGAAGGGGGCTTAGGGCTGGTAACAACTCTAGTTCCCAGCAGGGTAGCATTGCTCGGGGCGGAGGGGGGGGCGCTGTAAGGACTGCTCCTAGCATGCACTGGGGTGCCCAAGCATGGGGGGGTGTTGTAATTGGAACTCCCAGCAGTGGTAGGACTGCCCCCCACATGCATTGGTCCTGCTGCCCCATGTGTGGGTTTTACCAGTTGCGCCCACACGGTACCAGTAGCCTCCCCAGGAATTGAAATTGGGGGGGGGGTGTCTTTGAATTTACAGGGTGTGTGTGTCAGGGCCAATGAGGGGTGAGACCATGAGGGTGAGATTCATAGTGGGCTGTATGGCATCATAGTTCACAAAACTGGGGGAGGTGTTGTGGAAATTCAGGGGCGGTATTCACCCCCATGGGGGGGGGTATAGGGAAATCCCTGCACTGTACCCTGTTGGGACATGTTGACTGTTGCTAGCATGGACTGGGTAACCTTGCTCCACTATTGCTAGCATGGGCTGGGTAACCTTGCTCCAGCCTTGGGATTACCCACTGCATACTGTTCCTGACCTGAGGACCAACATGCTGCAGTGTATTGGAGAGTGAGGGGGTGTAATGAGTGTTCCCAGCATGTAGCAGGGTGCTCAGAGGAGATGTAAAAACAGTTCCAAGCACACAGTAGTGGGGTACTTTGAGGGTGGAGGAAAGTGTAATGACCATTCCCAGCATGCAGCTGGGAGTTGTAGGGTGGATGGGAGCAGAACCATGAAGAGTGATGCCAGCACTTGCTGGGGATGTACCTAGCAAAAAGAAGCAATGATTCCTAGATACATCAGGGCACTTCTTATATGCCACTGGGCTCTTTTGACAGAGGCAACACTTTTAACACAAGGTATCTTACCACATCTTACAAGATGGAGTAGTGTTTATGTCTGCAGCATATTATCAATTTAAACAAAGAAATACTAATTTCTTTGTGTCCCTCATGTATCTAGATGTATCACTATTTATTGAAGCACTGTGATTCTGCCATTACTAGAATTACTAGGACTGGGATGTTTCAGCTTGGAAAAGAGATGACTAAGGAGGGATATGAGAGAGGTCTATAAAATCATTACTGGTGTGGAGAAAGTAAATAAGGAAAAGTTATTTACTTGGGCCCATAACAAAAGAACCAGAGGACATTGTGAAGGCCAAAACTATAACAGGGGTCAAAAAAAAAAAAAAAAAGCTAGATTAATTCATGGAGGCTATTAACCAAGATGGGCAGGAATAGTGTCCCTAACCTATGTGTCAGAAGCTGGGAATGGGCGACAGGGGATGAATCACTTGATGGTTACCTGTTCTGTTCATTCCTTTTGGGGCACTTGGCATTGGCCACTGTTGGAACACAGGATACTGGACTAGATGGACTTTCGGTCTAGCCCAGTATGGTGGTTCTTATTTTCTTCTTTATTTTTCAAGTGCTATCTATGAACTTACTTCTCTGGAAAATTTAGCTGACACTTGAACCTGTCTCAAGAAAATTGGACAAGCTACATGCTAGACAAACGTAATGCACTGGCTATCAACAAGGTTTAGTTGCAATATATAATTCTGAAAAATGTTGACAATCTGTTAAAGGTGTTGAGTTGGTCAAATGCAAAGCATGGCTTTAAGAATGATACTTAGTGAATTGGTATGGGAAGTAGTATGATGGAGTATTAATAGCGAAACCTGTATTTAAACTTCTTATGTGAAAGCAACTGTTCTTTTTGAGATTAGGTTAATGAATTAATTCATAATCTAAAATATGGAGGTTTTGGGACTTGTCTATTTTGTGTTGTATTAGCAAACATTTCTGTTCTTATGCCTCTTTATGCACGTGTACAACTATTTGAAAAACAATAAAAACACAGTTATAAACAAGTCTTATTATTTTAGTAAAGAATCAGATTGACTTCCTGGCCAAAAAAGAGGTTGCACATTTCTACAGTCTGTTCCTTGGGTCTAATTTACTTCTATTGAAAAGTTTATTAATGGATAGGAGTTCTAATATTGTCATGACAACTGTTACAGTTTGTTAGGAAAAGTGGCCATAACACATACTGCTTTTACATTTTTCACATCCTTAGTTTGTGTGTTATGAGAAGAGGACACTATCCTCAAATCTCACCCTAAAATATATTGTTTCTCCTTTGCATATGCCCTTTTTCTCTGCTTCTGCTATTTATTTGTTAGTTCTGTAACTTAATCTTGTTATTCTGCGAGAACTTTGAGATCCTTTTAGTATGAGCAATGCTGTATACATTTTGTTTTTCAAAGTAAAACTTCATTCTGCATGCCAAAGAGAAGTGAATAACACCAGCATGATTGCAATTGCAGAAAATCCTCAGATTGCAACTTTGTTAGTCAGCTGAGGACACAAACAACTGTAAATAATAACCCCAACTCATCAACAATTAGGCAAATACCTACCCTTAAGCATGTGAGTAAAATTAAGCTTGTGCATACATGATTGAAGGATGGGGGCCTAGAATCATAGAAGTATCAGTCATCATCATGCCGCAGAATTATGTTTCATTATAATTTCACAAGTTTTCTGGGTTTGTTATTTATAATGTTTACAGTATCACTGTCAGGTAAATTTAGATGCCAAATTCTGTTTTTTGGGTTTAAAATCATTTTTGAAAAACACAGTATATTTTTCATGTACTTACACTGCAATACCAATTAAAACAATTTACTTTTCTGAGATTTAAAATATTTTCCATTGGTTACCCAGACAGCATGAGGACTTGCAAGTAAAAGTGTTGGTTTATATTCAAATTGGATAAAATGCAAAAGGTAAACAAAAAGCATAAATAGCGAAAAGTCAGGTGAATGTGCGGTAGATTCCTTTCACCTGATACACTCAGTTTATCTAAATGGAACAGGAAATGTGGAATTTATTTGGATAAATGGGGTTTTGGATATGAGGCTCATTATGTTTAATAAGAAGGTTTTGGATGTGAGGTTTTATTAGTGTAGAAATTAGTTGCACAAGGAACTCTGGGAAATAAGGATTAAGTTGGGAAAAAAAACCCAACTTTCTCCATCCCATAATGTCATCTCTATGCCATAATTTTGACACCTTTTCTTAAAATCCTGTGTGGCACCTCTTGCTGCCTGCTATCTCTGACAGAAGCATGGCGTCCGCACAGCTCTGCACTATTGTCATGAACGTTGCAAACTCAGGACAGACGATCCTCTGGTATTTGCTTAGCAGAAGAAAATACCACAACAACGGGGGGAACTGATGATTTTTTGGAGGAAAGATTCCTAAGTGACACAGCAAAACTGATTCCAGGTTGGTGGTGGTGTTCAGAGAGCAGCTGCAGATGGTGGATCGCTGCTTCTGGATCCAAGAAATGAGCACTGTCTGGAGAAATCGCATCACAGTGCAGGTTAGGGCTGAAGAGCAATGGCTGAAGAACTTTCAGATGCAAAAGGCATCCTGGATCTATCTGAGCTCAAACCAGTGCTCCAGAGTGTGGACACCAGAATGAGAGCTGCATTGACAGTTGAGTAGCAAGTGGTGTTTGCCCATGTGTTTATTTGCAACACCGGTTTGCTACCAGTTAGTGAGAAATCCATTTTAGAGTTGGAAAATCCATGGCAAGAGCTGTTGTCTTGAAAATGTGGGAGGGTCATTAATTGGCTAAGCAAGACTGTGATTATTAGCAATGTGCAGGTGGGGTAATAGATGGTGTGCACATCCCTATTTTGGCTCCATCCCACCTTGCAACACAGTCCATCAGCAGAAAGGGCTACTTTTCTGTGGTTATGCAAGTGTTGATGAGTCCTTGGGGATACTTCTCTGATGCCTGTGTGGGCAGGTCAGGGAAGGTGTGTGATGCTTGTATCTTTAAGAATATAGGACTACTAAGAAAGCTGCAGGCAGAGATTTCTTGACTGTCAGATTACCATTTGTGGTGATGAAATGTCACTGTGATCTGGAGGAACCTGGTTCATGAAGCCATTTTGAGAGTTCCAAGAAAAGATTAAACTGCTAGCTCAGCAGTTGCAGAATGACAATTCAGTGTGTTTTTGGTGGACTGAATGGACACGGGTGATGTTTACTCACAAATTTAGCTCTCAGTAAGAAATATCCCAATGTTAGAGTTGCCTGTTTGTCCTGAATAATATCTGTGAGGAATAGAGGGAAGGAAGAGGTGGACCATCTGTCTTCTGACTTTGAGCTACCAGATACAGAGCTATTCCAAGAACTTAATGGAGAGTAATGCAGCTGAAGGAGGTCTTGAAAAAGCACTTTTCTAGTCAGCTATATGAATGTACTGTGCTTAGTCTGGCCCTGACATTTTGGGGGGCATTTCCAATTTTAGAGTACATTTACGAATATCACATTGCTTATTGGACATTTATAATTATTACAATGTGATTCGCACTGAACCTGTGAATTTTGTGATCCTATTCAATTGCAATTTAATGTGTGCTTTCAGTAGCACTAGGTATTCTGCTGGATATGCTCTGAAGTAAGATTAATTTATTTCCAATATATATTGTGTAACAAAATAGTACAAAAGATAATGTACAGTTAAAAAGCGCTACAAACTTATGAAATAAATAAAAAGAACAGCACTTTTAAATTAGAATGCTAGAAAACATTAATGTCTATTTCAGTCCATTTCTGCCAAACATTTATCAGCCATGGTTCTTATAGGCCAGTATATGTGAAGCTGTGGTTTTTGTTATTGTCCCCTGCTGTGGAGTGGTAGTGATAGAGATGTGGCACATAATGCCACTGGGGGCATATAGGGCACTCATGAAATAGAGTTCTCCATTGATTGTAAGGGTATTGTGTTATATCCTGGGGCATAAGAACAACCATACTGGTATCAAAGATACATCTAGCTCAGTATCCTGTTTCTGACAGTGACCAATGCTAAATACTTCAGAGGGAATGACCAGAACAGGTAACTAAGTGATCCATCCCATCTCTCATTCCCAGCTTCTGGCAAACAGAGGCTAGGAACAGCATTCCTGCCCATCCTGGCTAATAGCCTCCATGAATTTATCTAACTCTTTTTTTAACCGTATCATAGTACTGATCTTCACAATATCTTCTGGCAAGGAGGCAAGACAAGACATCTCCTTCTCCTTTTTCTGCTGTGACTCCTAGGCTATGTTCACTGTCAAGCTGTGCTGCCAACTATTAAGTGGTGAGCAGGCTCTCGGGGAACCCAGCACGGCAGACCTGCCATGGCTGGAGGAGAGGCACCCCGCTCCTAGCTCCAACCTAGCCTGGTCCCCAACCTGCTGTGGCCTGGGAACAGATGCCCCTAGCCCAGCCCCTGCCCTTCCACAGCTAGGGGCGAGGCACCCTTCCCTTGGCTCAAACCTAGCCTGGCCCCTCACCTACTGCAGCCAGGGGAAGGCACCCTTCCCTCAGGTGGGGGACAGGTGACCCTCACCTGGCCCCAATCCAGCCTGGCACTCTGACCTGCCCCTTCCTCAGCCCCAACCTAGCCTGGCCACTGACCTGCTGTGGCTGGGGGGCAGGTGCCCCTCCCTCAGTTCCAACCTAGCAGGACCCCCAGCTGGGGAAGAGGTGCTTATCCTGCAGCTCCAGCCTCGGAGCTGCTGTAGTGGAGAGAGGTGCTTCTGCCCGCATAGCCCAGGTGCTACTGTGAGGAGAGAGAGCTGGAGAAAGTCCTCTCTCCCTTTGGTAGTTCCAGGGCAGCCTGCACCTCAAATTCCTCATCACCAGCCTCACCCCAGAACTTGTATCCCTAGCTCTGGGGATACAACCCTACACCCCAACCCTTTGTCTCAGCCCTCCTACTTTCTGAACAATTCAGCCCCACCCCCAGCACAAATTTTATGTGCACCAATATGAATGTGTGATGTGTGACACCTCCATATTAAACATTAAAAAGGCTGTACAGCAGTTTTTAAACTAAGAGATGGGGGGAAAGCTGATTGGTGCGGAGATGCACGTAAATCGGAGGGAGACTTCTCTTAGAGGAGAATCCATTGATAGAGATTCTTTAAGCTGTAGTCAGAAAGAGAGGAGGGGAGAGGGCAAACCATGGGCCAGAGCAGACAAACAACCGCATACAAAGGAATCCAATGCACCAGGGAAGGGCAGACAAATAAGCAGTGGCAAATTTTTAAAGTGCTTCTACACAAATGCTAGGAGTCTGACTAATAAGATGGGTGAACTAGAGTACCTAGTATTAAATGAGGAAATTGACATAATAGGCATCACTGAAACCTGGTGGAATGAGGAAAAACTGTGGGACACAACCATACCGGGATATAAAATATATCGAAAGGATAGAGCAGGCCGGGTGGGTGGCGGAGTGGCACTGTATGTGAAAGATAATGTAGAATCAAATGAAATAAAAATATTAAGTGAATCAACATGTTCAATAGAATCGCTATGGATAGTAATTCCATGCTCCAATAATAAGAAATTAGCAGTAGGGATATATTACCGACCACCTGACCAGGACAGTGATACTGACATTGAAATGCTGAGGGAGATTAGAGAGGCTACCAAAATAAAGAACTCTATAATAATGGGGGATTTTAATTATCCCCATATTGACTGGGTACATGTCACCTCAGGAAGAGAAGCGGAGATAAAATTTCTCAATGGCTTAAATGACTGCTTCTTGGAGCAGCTGGTGCAGGAACCCACAAGAGGAGAGGCAATTCTCGATTCACTCCTGAGTGGAGTGCAGGATCAGGTCCAGGAAATAACCATTACAGGACCGCTTGGGAATAGTGACCATAATATAATAACATTCAACATTCCTGTGATGGGTAGAACACCTCAGCAGTCCAGCACCCTGGCATTTAATTTCAAAAAGGGGAATTACACAAAAATGAGGAAGCTAGTTAAACAGAAATTAAAAGACACAGTGACTAGAGCCAAATCCCTGCAAGCTGCATGGAAACTTTTTAAAGACACCATCATAGAGGCCCAACTTAAATGTATACCCCAAATTAAAAAACATAGCAAGAGACCTAAAAAAGTGTCACCGTGGCTTAACCACCATGTAAAAGAAGCAGTGAGGGACAAAAAGGCATCTTTTAAGAAGTGGAAGTCCAATCCTAGTGAAATAAATAGAAAGGAACATAAACACTGTCAAATCAAGTGTAAAAATGTAATAAGAAAAGCAAAAAAAGATTTTGAGGAACAGCTAGCCAAAAACTCAAAAAGAAATAACAAAATGTTTTTTAAGTACATTAGAAGCAGGAAGCCTGCTAAAAAACCTGTGGGTCCCCTAGACGATCGAACTATAAAAGGCGCAATCAAGGACGATAAAGCCATTGCGGAGAAACTAAATGATTTCTTTGCTTCAGTCTTCACGGCTGAGGACGTTGGGGAGATTCCCAAATCTGCACCGTCCTTTGTGGGTGATGAATCTGAGGAACTGTCCCGGATTGAACTGTCATTAGAGGAGGTTTTGGAACAAATAGAAAAACTTAATGTTAACAAATCTCCGGGACCGGATGGCATTCATCCAAGGGTTCTAAAAGAACTCAAATGGGAAATTGCTGAACTATTATCTGTGGTTTGTAACCTATCCCTTAAATCGGCTTCTGTACCTAATGACTGGAAGGTAGCCAATGTGACACCAATATTTAAAAAGGGCTCTAGAGGCGATCCGGGCAATTACAGACCGGTAAGTCTAACTTCAGTACCGGGCAAATTAGTCCAAACAATAGTAGGGAATAAAATTGTGAAGCATGTAGAAGAACATAATTTGTTGGACAAAAGTCAACATGGTTTCTGTAAAGGGAAATCCTGTCTTACTAATCTATTAGAGTTCTTTGAAGGGGTTAACAAACATGCGGAGAAGGGGGATCCAGTAGATATAGTATACTTAGATTTTCAGAAAGCCTTTGACAAGGTCCCTCACCAAAGGCTCCTGTGTAAATTACAATGGCCATGGGATAAGAGGGAAGGTGCTTTCTTGGATTGAGAACTGGTTAAAAGACAGGAAACAAAGGGTAGGAATAAATGGTAAATTTTCAGAATGGAGAGGGGTAACTAGTGGTGTCCTCCAACGGTCAGTCCTAGGACCAATCCTGTTCAACTTATTCATAAATGATCTGGAGAAAGGGGTAAGCAGTGAGGTGGTAAAGTTTGCAGATGATACCAAACTGTTTAGGATAGTCAAGACAGAAGCAGACTGTGAGGGACTCCAAGAAGATCTCACCAAACTGAGTGATTGGGCAACAAAATGGCAAATGAAATTTAATGTGGATAAGTGTAAAGTAATGCACATCTGGAAAAATAACCCCAACTTTACGTACAGTATGATGGGGGCTAATTTGGCTACGACAAATCAGGAAAGAGATCTTGGAGTTATCGTGGACAGTTCTCTGAAAACTTCCACGCAGTGTGCAGCAGCGGTCAAAAAGGCGAATAGGATGCTTGGAATTATTAAGAAAGGGATAGAAAATAAGACCCAGAATATCTTACTGCCCCTGTATAAAACTATGGTATGCCCACATCTTGAATACTGTGTACAGATGTGGTCTCCTCACCTCAAAAAAGATATTTTGGCCTTGGAAAGGGTTCAGAAAAGGGCAACTAAAATGATTAGGGGTTTGGAACGGGTCCCATATGGGGAGAGGTTAAAGAGACTGGGACTTTTCAGTTTAGAAAAGAGGAGACTGAGGGGGGATATGATAGAGGTGTATAAAATCTTGAGTGGTGTGGAGAGGGCCGATAAAGAGAAGTTATTTATTAGTTCCCTAAATAGAAGAACTAGAGGACACCAAATGAAATTATTGGGTAGCAGGTTTAAAACTAATAAAAGAAAGTTCTTCTTCACACAGCGTGTAGTCAGCCTGTGGAACTCCTTGCCAGAGGAGGCTGTGAAGGCTAGGACTATAACAGAGTTTAAAGAGAAGCTAGATAATTTCATGGAGGTTAGGTCCATAAAAGGCTATTAGCCAGGGAATAAAATGGTGTCCTTGGCCTCTGTTTGTCAGAGGCTGGAGAGGGATGGCAGGAGACAAATCGCTTGATCATTGTCTTCGGTCCACCCTCTCTGGGGCACCTGGTGCTGGCCACTGTCGGCAGACAGGATTCTGGGCTAGATGGACCTTTGGTCTGACCCAGTACGGCCATTCTTATGCTCTTATGTTCTTCTTATGTTCTTATGATTTCCATATTCACCCATCAAACCCTGTGCTTGTGGTCCAACACAGCACTGGCGTGCAGGACCTCACTGAACATGTCCTCCCAAGACTGCTTCTTTCTTCTTATCGGGGTCAGGCATTATGTGAATGTGAATGGGGCATCCCCCTCATTGGTAGCAGCTACGTATTAAACAGACAGTTGTATCATTGTATTTACAGTCACAATGGAAAGCAAAAGATAAGTTTCAGATCACCTTTCTCCTATTCCCATCAAAGTTTTAAATCAGACATGCTTCAATCAAGACACCTCAGCTTTGATGCACTGCCATACAACACCACTGTCTAGCTGCAGCCACGGGGAGTCTGGCTTGCTGAAGTTGAGGAAAGGGTAAGGTGAAGAGTGAGCCATTTGGTTAATCAACTCCCCCACAAAAAATCAGCCCCTCTTTCCACAGGTATGAGTACAGGGTGATGGCACTGTGTACTAGCACTGTTTTGCATAGGTGGTGGTGATTTTAGCTGCTATCTCACTCCTGCAAGTAACAAAGACACAGAGAGCACAGCTGCTGTTGGTGTCCTAAGCTGCCCAGGCTGCTGAGTCTGTTTACCACCATGGTGTCTGCTGAAGTCACTGCAGAATGGTGTAGGAGGAAAGTGTCCTGCTGAAGAGGGAGAAATAAGGCAGCCTTTCCTCGTAACCTTTGGGAAAGGATCCTGGAATAGTGCCCTGGAAGTTTCATCAAGATCCCTCAGAAGGGTAGAAGGGACATTCTTATATACATTAACAAACTTCTTCTCATTCTGCCCCACCCTGCCTAACAATGAATAGAATGAAAAGTAGATAACTGTACCTTTATGTTTGTTGTACCTCTGTGTCTTTTCGTCCAAGTAAAACAGTGAAAAGCAGATACTTGGGCTGTGTCCTGCTAAATTTGGCTTTGGTTTATGTGATGGAGATTCCATAACATCCCTAGCCAATGTATTCCAGTGCTTAACCACCTTGGCCATTGGGAAGTTTTTCCTAATATCCAACCTAAACCTCCCTTGCTGCATTTTAAGCCTATTGGTTCTTGTCCTGCCATCAGCAATTAAGGAGAACAATTTTTTTCTCACCTTCTTATAATAATCTTTTAGGTACTTGAAAGTTGTCATCATGTCCCCTCTCAGTCTTCTCTTTTCCAGACTAAAAAAACCCAATTATTTCAACCTTCCCTCATAAGTCATGTTTTCTAGACCTTTAATCATTTTCGTTCCTCTTCTCTGGATCTTCTCCAATTTCTCCACATCTTTCCTGAAATGTGGCACCCAGAACTGATCATAGTACTCCAGTTGAGGCCTAATCAGCACAGAGTAGAGCAGAAGAATTACTTCTTGTGTCTTGCTTACAACACTCCTGTTAATATATCCGGGTACGTCTACACTTGCTCTCTAGTTCAAGCTAGAGCTGCAAACGTAGCCGACCGAAATTGCTAATGAAGCGGGGATTTAAATATCCCACGTTTCATTAGCATAATCTCGCCCGCGCGTTATTCCACTCGCCAGCTGATTCGAACCAGGAAGTGCGCTCCGGGACGCGTTAGTTTGAATCAAACCCCTGGGTTCGAACTAACGTTACTCAAAAAATGAGGAGTAACATTAGTTCGAACCAAGGGGTTTGATTCGAACTAACGCGTCCCGGAGCGCACTTCCTGGTTCGAATCAGCTGGCAAGCGGAATAACGCGCAGGCAAGATTATTTAAATCCCCACTTCATTAGCAATTTTGGTCGGCGACATTTGCATCCCTAGCTCAAACTAGGGAGCAAGTGTAGACGTACTCTCCCAGAATGATGTTTGCGGTGTGTGTTTTTGTGGGGTGTTTTTTTGTTTTTGTTTTGTTTTTTTTGCAACAATGTCACCCTGTTGACTCGTATTTAGCTTGTGGTCCACTATGACCCCTAGATCCCTTTGTGCAGTGCTCCTTCCTACATGGTCATTTCCCATTTTTCTAAAGTACTTTGCACATGTCCATAATGAATTTCATCCTATGTACTTCAGACCATTTCCCCACTTTGTCCAGATAATTTTAAATTATAATCCTATCTTTCAAAGCATTTTCAACCCCTCTCAACTGCATCTGATGAAGTGGGTCTTTGCCCACGAAAGCTTATGCTCCAATAAATCTGTTAGTCTGTAAGGTGCCACAGGACTTCTCGTTGTTTTTGCAGATTCAGACTAACACAGCTACCCCTCTGATACTTCTCAACTTGATGTCATCTGCAAACTTTATAAACATGCTAGAGGATTTACCCGGCATCGGTCAGGTCCTTTAGGGCAGAGGGCTGCGGGTGTGAGGAATGCAAATGTCAGTGCTGGGGATGTGGGGGCTCAGGGCAGGGTTCTGGGGATACAGAAGTCAGGACAGGGGACTTGGAGGAGTGTGGGGAGCTGAAGACGGGGGGGGGGGTTCAGAAGGGTGTGGGAGGTCTGCAGGGACTCAGGGCAGGAGAAGTACAGAAATCGGGAGGGGGTGGGAGATGGGGGGGCTCAGGGCAGGGGGGATGCAGGAATCCGAGTGGGGGGGTTCAGGCCTGGAAGGCTGGATGGGGCTCCTTAGGGAGGGCTGCTTGTGGGTTGGCTGGGGCTGGGTTGCCCAGCGGCTCCTTGTGGGTGGGGGCAGGGCTGGGCTGCCCAGCCCCCATGTCCAGTCCTAAAGGGTGGGGGGGCGGGGGCTGAGCTTCCCGGTGTCCTTGGCATCTCCTTGCAGGGGGCAGGTGGGGCTGGGCTGCCGGCCCTTCCGACAGCTCCTCAGCGGGTAGCCAGGGCTCCCTGGAGGCTCCTCACAGGAGGGGTGATTGTGGATGGGCTGCCAAGGTGTGGGGGAGGGGAGGGCAGGGTGATGGTGGAAAGGGGCGGGAGTTGGGGGCCAGTGATGGACATGCTCCACCCCCCAGACCTCCGGGAGTCTCAGGCCAGATTGTGCAATCACTCCAGTCAGAGATGTCCCGTGGGCCAGGAGCTGAGACCCCCGATCTAGAGTGTATAGGCAGTATGGTTGGATGGAAAGTTGCACACAACAAGGAAAAGCTGCTAGTTGTGCTCACCAAGCTGGTCGTCAGGAAATGGCATTTTGAAAATACCCAGAGGTCGAGGATGGAGGTTGGCTTCTGATCTCCATGACCTGGACAGTGAAATTCACGATTATGATCAGAGTGATCGCTGTCTGGCATTGTGGGACAGCTGCTGCATTGACCATAGTACATCAACCATAGATCAATGCCATCTGGGGAGGAGGTGTTAGTGCTTCTCAATAACAGAGTGCTTACATCATCAGGGGACGCGTGAGTGTAGACACATGCATAAATAGTTGGTGTAATACGGCTTACACAGATGAGGCCTTAGGCATCACAGAAAATGGAAGGGGGTTTTATTGAGGTAGGTCCTATATTGCTACAGGCTAACCTTGAGAGAGCACTGTTGCCTGCTATCAGAAGTAATTGTACAGCATGCTATCACTATAAAATTCCACCACCAGAAAAGCTACAGAATAATATCAGGGACATTTTGCATATTTAGGTCTAATTTTGGACTTAGCTGCTGTGATTTAGTGGTGTTGATAAGAGTGTCTGAAAGTTAGGATTCCTAGATCTTATTCTGAAGTTAGTGGAGATTGCTTTAAATGGAAATTGGATCAAGTTCTCTATAAACCTGAGTATTTAATGGAATTGTGACCTGCAAGGTGGTGGTTGTGATCGTGAGGAATTTGTGCTCTTCTCTTTGGTTCTTTATGATGTGTGAAGAAGACTTGAAAAACAATTTTAAGCCAGGGATATTTACAAATCAAAACTCAGGCCTTCTCTACCCTCAAAGCCTATGGGTTACTAGAGAACTAATATGTAATGAAGACGGGAAAACTGATCAAGAGGGAAAGTTATTTTTATTTACACTAATCATCATTCCTTATTTTTTAATGTGTTTGTGCTAACACTGACCTGATTTAGCTGAGAAAAGTTTGGGAGAAAGGATGACTTTAAGATTCTGCATCCTTTCCTCTCAATGAAGGTTTGAGAGAGCTCACAATCCACATTTCTGTGTTCTCCAAGAAGCTTTCCAACAAAAAACAGGAAAGACCATACATGAAATTCTTGATATTTTTAAGGTAAATCAAGGATGGGTGGGTGGAATTTATAAATAAAATAAATAGCATCTCCCAAATCTTTCAGGCCTTTTTTATGCATCATACATAATAATCCATTCATATTCCTTCTCAAATCATCTTTAACCTCTATGTACTTAGTCTTTCTCCCTCTAAAATGGGCTTCAGGGACTTATGAAGATGAATGAATATTTGTAAATCTTTTTGATATCCCATCTTAAAGATTGCTATAGAAATGCAAAGTATTATTTTATTTATTATTTTTATTATTATTATGGCTGTATTAAATTTCCTGCTGAATCTGTCCTATTTATTTTCAGAACATGCTTGAAGGGTTGTTAATCCATAAGCCTGATGAGCCCATCCAGTTCATGATAAGCCACTTAAAGCAAGACAATGATTATGGTAAGTGAAAATGAGAGACCATATATAGTTCACCTTGGGATTTATAAACTGTTGTTGCGAAGCTATAGTTCAGTTGGCAAATGCTGAATAAAAGTTTTCAGTCTGTGTCTCAATTTTTTAAGCGTTTTGGAAAAAGTTATTGTAAGATGTTTTTAATTTCTATTCTAGTGGATAATCTAATAAAAAATGCACTTTAACAGTTATAGAAATGAAGCTCTCTAAGGGAATAACAAAGAATTCTAGTTTATCAATTATTAATGCTTTCTGTGCCCCATCTGATATTTCCTGTTGTCTTTAAGCTCACTAATTACCCCTTTTGTCAGGTGTAAAATTGGTTTCCCATTCTACCTAGGCTGGCAGCTTCTCTGTTTTTGTTTGTTTTTTTTGTTTTTGTTTTTTTGATTACTTAGTTACTTGCTACTGTTAATGAGTTCTATAGCTCAGTGGCATCTCAGATGAAGGAACAGCAAGCATGCCTACCCATGTGTATAACAAAATCTGATAAATTGAATAGGTAGTATGTATTCTGCACAATAAAAGCATGTACACTCAATCAAATTATTTGATTTACAAACTGTTCACCCTTAGGCAGATTATATTTGGAGATGCACAACTGAACTATAATTTCAGTTCTGCATGAGCTGTCAGGAGTAGCTGGTGTCATGTTGCTTTGATGTTTCTTTAAAACCACAGTAAACCATTATGAAAGTTCTGCTGCAGCATCAATGAAATCATTATCACAAGAGATGCTAAGAGCTCTTTTTACTTAGTGGTGATCAGATGGATGTCAATTGAAATACTGCTAAATAGCAAAAGTCAAATCCTGCAAATTGTGTCCAGCCTGTTCTGGATGTGGGCAGCATGAGAAATCTGTTCTGTTTTACAGCCCTGTTGAAAGTACACAGTTGAGAAGTTTCATGAGCTAAACTGAGCTAAGATATGTTCTTTAACCCCACAGTATTATTTGAACAGAATCAAGCAGGTTGCCATTCATGACTTCCGTAAACCAAGAGGTTAAAGATAGAACCATAGCAATTGTTTGTCAAAGGAAAAACTGCTATCTGTGGTTTGAAAGAATCTATTAAGACATGGAAGGAACTCCAATTAAAATTAAAGCTTAAATGTTGTTTTAAAAGTAAATTGTATGGAAAACAATGTAAGATAAATCTGTAGTAGAGTTGATATTTATTTTTTCATCATAGTGGAAAGTGCTGACTGTTTAGAAGAAACAAAAATCCCTTATTAGAGCCATCACTAAAGTGATGAATTTTCATGATCTTGTCTTGCTAGACAGTTTTAGCCCCAGAGAAATTTTCAAACAGAGATGTGGAAAAAAAGTGCTGCAGCTACCCCAGGTACAAAGTCAAAAGATCTTTTTTTATGAATGATGAGATTTAAAGCACTCTTTAAAAAATTACAAACAATCCAAATGAGTATAATTTACTACAGTCCTGATGAAGCTCTTAGCTCAAATATTAGGTGACTGGGTTCTCATACTCAAGACTATGTTATTGTTCTGTCATGTGATCTAAAAAGCTAGATTTAAGAACAATGTGATGACTAAGCTATTTCTAATGCAAAAATGTCTGTTTAGAACATTTTACCCTGGTGTGGTAATAAAAGGTTTCTAGAATCCCAAGTAAATTTTTTTTGGTGAGTACTTCCTTTATAACCATTCTCTTGATAAAATGTTACAAAATTCTGGAAATGTTTTAGTCCTGCGCTGTATACTTCTCCAGTTCAGCAGAGGAGTTGCCTTACAAGTTAAGTGATTTTTTCCCCATTAATATTAATCATACAATCATTTGGCTTTGAAGGGACCCCGACTGAGTCCAGCCCATCTTTTTGCATTGTGCCAGGTTTAATTTAATTCCCCGTAAAACTGTACCTGAATGCTAAATGTTAAGGCTGCTTCAGAAAGTGAATCCTGTTACGTTTCAAGACTCAGCACTGAGATGTGGTTTATTACTAAAGAAAAAGGTGTTGTGCAGATTTCTCTTCATTCATTTAGTTGCCTGTGTAGACCTCAAGCATTTAATACTAGTTGTGTGCAGATTTGAGGGGTTAAACATTACATAGAGTGATGCCCTAGTTGTGCCCTTATGTCATATGTTTAGGGAAAAATGCCTTAGAAGATTCTTACAAGTGTGCAAATGAGTAAATCAGTGCATTACACTACCTCATCTGCTGCCAGCTACTAAGCACAGAGAAAAGCAGATTTAGTACAAAGTGAGCATTTACAGTAGCCCTGGGCAATATTAAAGCATGATATGGTGTATATAATGGTACGTTTCGTTTTTCATCAAACGTTTGTCCAAGAAAGTTGTGTATTAAAGCTTCAATACCTAAGGGTTTTCTTGTGAATTTTAAATTATGCTCCTAGTTAAACCTCAAAAGGATCTGTGGATGGAAAGGTTTTTTGATTTTCTTTGAAGTGGTTTGAAGAAGTTGATTAGTGTTGGCACCCGAGCACTCTTTTATGACGCTGTTTATAAATAATTCCTCAGTACCGGGCTGCAGTTTCAAGGTGTTAGGTTTTAAGAAACTAGGATTTAATCACATTACATCTGAAAGAAATTAGGTGATAAAAACAGCTGATGTATCCTTTTAAAGTATTTTTCTACATTGTGTACTAGGTCTGTTGCATTTGCAAGAACCAATACAGGGAGAGTTTTTCTTAAACCTTCCAAGTCAAATAACTTTGTAAAGATGAAGCTGCAATTTGAGTTCCATGAATGTTTAAAAATTGCACCTGCCCAACTGCTCCTAAGTGTTTGGAAGGTCCTCATAAAAATACAACTCCCATCCTTTCCTGTCTGCTGAGATCAGAGAGTATATTCCTTTTGGTTGTCAAGACCTGGAGAGGTTTTTTGCTGGATAGATCCCCTAACTCATCTTCTTTGACCTATACTACTGCCAGTAAATACCTATCACTCAGTCACTTTTTGCAAGTCTGATTCCTTTTCTCCCCACAATGAAAAGTGGAAGAAAATCCTAGTATGTTAATGCAGCATGACAACTCCAGGGATCACAGCACAAAATGCATGCATGCAAAAAGATGCATCAAATCTTTCTCAAGAAATATTTCCCATTTTCCCTTGGTTTTTTACACAGCTGATCCTTTCCTACATCACTGTAGGTTGGGAATAATCATTGTGTTGTCTATATGATTGTAAATTTATCGGGACAGAGACTTTATTCTTTTTTTTATTCTTAGATCACCTTGCACAGCTATGGCACTATATAGAGAATAACAAAACCCAAACTAATAAATACTAGTAGAGATGAGACAAACTTGTGTGCTAAGGAAAAAGAGGTTGCTGCCATGGCAGGTAACTCTTTTTCTTCCCTTTCCTTTTGCATCCCCTCCTCATGGAATGGAAACTGACATGCAACTGATAAACACAAAGGGAGGAAAAAATGGATCTTAATGCTGACTAGAGAAATGAAGGGCAGCGGATAAAAGGACAGAGGAGAAATGTGGAGTAGCCCATTTTCTCCTGCGACTGTGAAAAGTTTTACCGTGTGCCCCACAGGCAATCTGAGAAATGTTCCAGATACGTTTTCTTTCCATTTCTACCCAGGAGGTAGCTATCCTCAATAGGAAAGAAAAGTGCCTATTTTGCAATTTATAAGCCTTCCCGATCCATGACATAGCCTGTGTGGAGAAAGGAGTGAGTTGAAATTGTATTACTTGTGTTTCATTTTTTAAAAGCTAAAAGGAAATCCATTATTAGTACAAAGAAGTAAAATAAGAAACTATACACTTTGACATTTGCCATCATACTGCATGTACAAAATTAAAATACTTAATTGTAAGATGCATTTGATCTAAACCATTTAACATGTTGGGAATAAAAAGTGAAGTTAGAAAAATAAGTATTCAATATTTATGCCCTGTTTCCATGAGGAGTTATAAATAAGTTACCTTAAAGCTAGGCACGTGTTAAGTGCCTGACCAAATAAGAGTCTTAAATGTGCTAACTATGCCCTTGTCTACACTAGGGAGTTATTTCAAAATAATAAGTGGAGTGTCTACATTACTAAGCCCCTGATTTCGAAATAATGGGCTGGTTATTTTGAAATCTGTACTCCTGTTTCCCTCAGGGAATAACACAAATTTTGAAATACTTATTTTAAAATAGCAGTAGTGTGGATGATCTGGTGCTGCCATTTTGAAATAACTACTCCCCAGAGTAATTTGAAGTAATTACTTCCCAGTGCTTCCTGGGGCTCTAAGTTGAGGTAGCACATCCACAATAAGACAGTCTTCCTCAGACTAATTTCGAAGCCTCCCCATAATGTGGACATGATATTTCAATTTTGTTATTTCGGGAGTTATTACAGCGATTTTAGTTCTTTCAAAATAGTTTCCTAGTGTAGACATTCTCTATGGAAATTAAATTAGGACATAGTCATGACTAGCTTGGTCCCCAATCCTGCAATCCTTACTCAAGCAGAAATCCTGGTGTATTGTATTACAGTATAATTACACATGTCTATTATATAGTATGGAGAAACAACAAAGGTGTCTTGCCTTTCTGTATCTTGATATTCATGTATATTCATTCTATAGTTCCAAGAATTTGTATACTTGGTCCACCTGCCTCTGGAAAAACCACTATTGTAAGTATATTATTTTTAAATATTATAATACTGCACTGCCATATGTTTGCAAATAAGAACTTGTCCTTCAGTTCTGCTAGAATAACTATGTATTTAGACATCAAAAGTCTTGTGACAATCAAATAAAAATCACTTTTATTCCTGTTTTGTAGGTTTTTGTGCACCATAATTTTGGCCTGTGCCTAGATACCATAGTGATAGGCAAACAAGCAAGCCAGAGTGGATTAGACAGAAACACTGTCACCTCAGAACAGGAAAAAAATGTGAGAAATGAGGGGTGTCTACATCAAATTACCTGGCAGGCCTGTTACATTTATTAGATTTGAAACATTTTGGTTCAAATTTTCAGAAGTCTTTTCTAAGTTTTAGGTTGACAACTTGAGATATTTTGGGCTTGATTTTCAGAGTTGCTGCTCACCTACAGCTCCCAACTAAGTTGGAGTTCTGGGTGCCCAGCACTTCTGAAAATCAGCGGTAAGATTTTCATAGTGCCTAGTAGGGATGTAAAATCTTGGTTAATCAATTAACTCAGCCTGGGCTGGATTCAGCTTGCCAAGCCACCGGATCTGGCCCACGAACGCAGTGAGAAGCCTCAGGCAGACTCCCTGCTTGCCTTACCCCACACACCACCAGAAACCTATTGAATTGCTTTCTAAGCCATGAAAGATGTTATGCAGGCATATGGTTGTGTCCTTAATTTGGATGGAGAGTTAGGGGCATGAAAACAGAGGTAATGTGGTGGCTGTGTTTCTGAACAATGCATATTCATATTTGTCTTCATTTTTAATTTTTACTGACTTGTTTTGCTTTCTGTGGGCCTTCTCAAAACTTGTTGAATTTTCTTTGCACCCATGATTTTTCCCCTCTACTTTTCCTAGGCAATGTGGCTTTGTAAACAATTTAATACTCCTCGTATCACTCAGGATACTTTATTGGAAGAAACATTAGAGCTGACAAAAGAAGTAAAGGCATTTCAAGAGAAAGGAGAGGTACGTACCAGCTCGGTACACTACAGAAGACAAATTATATGAGACTGTCGTGATTCAACTGGTGGACAATTTGATCAGATTAAAGTATATAGTTCTGGGTCAATGGTAGTTTGAACATGAGTGTATGAATCTGTATATGCAGGGACTTCCATAGGGAGAAAATAACCTCTTTGCTACATATGATCATATGAGCAGAGATAAAAATATGCTATGACACAGACAGAAATGGGAGAGACAGGGATTGGCAATGACTGAAAACCTTAACATTAGATTCTTATTAGATACTAGAAATACATTTCTGGGTATGCACAGCACACTTTAAAGAGTTACACAGTTTCACAAGAGAAAGCCTGTCCTGTTTTAGCATGTTTGATGATCTCCATTAAGTAAGAACTATTCTCTGGGGTCTGTTTCAGTACAAAATACTTCCAGAAGATGTGTTCATGAAGAACTCTTCTTTGATGTGACAGAAATACTTAGCTGCGTACAGTCGATTTTTCTGTAGCACAACACAAATAATGTACTCAGTGCACTAATTCTGAGTAGTCATTTGGTAAGTGTAAACCCAAGAGGCACTCTGGCTAAGGAGGCAGCAGTAGGGTCAAAAGGACTTTTAGGGTATGTGTATCTTCAGTGAAAGCCTGGGGTTCAAAATCAGGCTCAAGCCTAACATCCCTTCCATCTAGACACAAATGCTAGCCCAGGACTCAGACCCAGGGTTCTAGGATTCCTGGGGTGTTGGACCCTCTGAGCTGAGACCATATTGTTTTGTGTGATGATACAGCTACGCTGGACTCAAACTCTCAGAGGTCACCAAAAGTATTCCACAATCCCATGGGCCAACTTTGTACTCTACAATCAAGTTTGGTGGACAGCCAAGTTTTCCCACATTGCTCCTGAACAAAGGGACCAGGGTAGCCACATTTTGGGAAGACATTAAGAAATCTGAGATATGGGCAATGGGACTCAGGTACACATAATACAATGTAGGCGCTGGTCCTAGTTTGGGACACAGGGTCCAATAGTTCCTAAAGTGAGGTTATAGTTGAATGTAGGTGCTGAAACCCTTGATTAACAAACCCAAGGGCTGGTAGGTTAACGTAACTCAAGTTCTACTAGCCGAGGTCTTACTTAACAGTTTGTAGGCTGGCCAAACTTAAATTTGTCAGCCAACCTTCAGAAGAGCATTTGTTTCACTACTCAGTCTGAATTCATTAATCCTTCCACCCCTGACCAACGGCCCAGTGTGCTGGAGCCATTCTTTTCCGCTCCCTAAGTTGTTCAATGACCATTTTTGCCAGCTGACTTAAGGTACAAAATTGATGTGAGAGCTACTTGCCTTGTAGGTCAGTGAAGTAAAGTTCTGCAGAGTTGATAGCTAATGGAAATGGAAGAGAATGAAATAGGGAAAGGATGTCTTGAATAAATCGAGTCAGCATCTCCTTTACCTTCCCCATCATAAAAAAATTAACCCTTGTTTACTACACTGAATAAAAGCATAAGGTTTGGCGATGCCTCAAGGTTCACTCCTGATCTGAAGATATGGGAGAAAAAAAATCCATTGAAATCACTGAGACTACCTGCAAAATGTCTGCTTTTAACTGGGGTGGAATAGGATGGTGTAAAAATGGCTTTTATTGAAAAAAGGCACTTTAATGATTTGAGTGCAAGGTTATTTTACAGATTATTTTACTAAATTCATGAAACTCAATTTAAAAAGGGGAAAATTTAAAACAAAAATTCCCTTTGGTTTAATTACTCTAATTATTAACATATTTCACACTGTACAGAAGCACTTTCAAGGGTGTCCTTTTGGGCTTTCTTGATTTAAAAACACTGATGGTGTGGAAGATGAAAGCCAGAGATGTTAGGGCTAATCAGGTGGTAAAGAGCATCTGAGAGCTGAAATTGGTGGTGTTTTAGTTTTGTGCTGTTTACCCCTTGGTTTGTAGGATGTTAGTTACTAGAGGGATGACTTTTGTAAATCATTTCCCCAATTTCCTTGAATGATTTTGACTCTTCACATATAACTTGTGACTGAGGATGAAATTCTGGCTCTGTGGAAATCAGTGGGAGCTTTGCTAGTAATTTAATTAAGGGTAATATCCTGGCCACCATCTTTTCTTTTTCTTTTTTTTTTTCTTCGCCTTGCTCATTTCTCCTGTCCATGGGCTAAACCCACTTTTGGCATAAGTGGCCACAGTTCCAATGATGAATTTGATCCCATATGCACATTTTAACACTCATTAGTACTAAAAAGAAGTTGGCTATACAGAGACTAGGATACAGAACTATATTGTCTAAATTTACAATGGGGCACTAAAAAACTGCAGACTTCTCCAAAACAGTTTAATAAATGAAATGAGTTTGTGTTTTGTAAAATCCACCTTGAAGATCATCCACTGCAGTTTGATTTATTTAGATTATCATTTCACTTCATATGTATGAGGTAAACAGGGCTAAATTAACCCAAAGACCAAAAAGCTTGAGCATCCATTAACTTAATATACCTATAGGTTGTTACTAAAGGTGGGCATATACTACAGAAAATAATTTAAAAAATATTTGTTCACACTTTTTAATTAGTTCACTTTGGCCTCAGTTGCTTCTTGTGAAAATTTGAGCATGTGAGTTTTATTGGCCCAGGAGTTCATAGAATTGGGATTTCAAATATATGATTGTTCTCAGAAACTGAATTTTAAATTTGCACATCCAAACATTTGCTAACCCGTGTTCTGGCACTAACAAATGAGCTCAAATAGTGACAACCAACCGTCATCAATCCACATTTACTAATATTCAAAGAAGTCAAATATTTTTGAATATTGGATAAATTTGAGGAAATGATCTACTAAAAATATTCCATGAACACAAGACTCAATTTTTAGATAATTCATTGCCAATT
Organism: Pelochelys cantorii; assembly: GCA_032595735.1. Classification (NCBI taxonomy): domain Eukaryota; kingdom Metazoa; phylum Chordata; order Testudines; family Trionychidae; genus Pelochelys; species Pelochelys cantorii. Next base: position 11,943,094 of record CM064347.1, read on the forward strand.
TCCTCATCTCTAGTTATGAAAATATTAATACAGTAGAACCACTTTCAACTTATTCCTTTAGTGAAGTTTAAAGATGTAAGTATTTAAAGATTTACTTTTTCTGTCAACTGGCTAAAACACAAAGTTGGAAACAACTATCTGTGTGAAGAACTTGTGAAGAAGGCCCTTTATTCTGAGGACTGTAGCAAATTGCAGTGCAGATATTTGCACACTATGTAATAACTTAAAACTGCACTACTGTTGTGAGACAGCACCTGCACAGTCTCCTCGTGTATTTAAAGAAGAAACAGAAAAGAACAGAAAAACAGAGGCATCTGTATCTTTGCATGCCCAGTGATCTCGTCTGTTCTAGGACGAGGCACTACAAAAGAACAAATAGAAAATGTTATAATATTTGTATGCATGTAAAAAGATCCGTATGTGTCTATATAAGTAAGAGAGAGAATGAACTGAATTGAAATATTTAGGACTTCTAAAATATTTAGACGAGTTTTCTTCAAACATGGATTTTTTTTCCCCTCATATACTGCAGAAAACAAGCCCTGTTTGAAGTTTTTAGATGCAGACATTTTTGCAATAAGAAAGTGAAGAAACTCCACTTGGAGCATGAGAGGAATGACCCCGTCCTCACATTATAATCAAAAAGCATTTGTAAGGGGTTTATTCATACTTTTGGGGGAAGGTTGCGCACAGAGTATGCATTATGATGTCATAGGAGTAACGTAAAATTTGAAACTCATCATGAATGAGTGCAATGCATCATCAATAAGGTGGAATCATTAATAAAATTGATCCAGTCAATGTATACATAAAATAATTTGCTGTTCATAGAATCAGAGCTGGAAGAGACCTCAGGAGGTCATCAAGTCCAGCCCCCTGCCCAAGGCCGTTAAAGGCAATCACCACATCATAGTTTTAGGAAAATTTTACCATTCCAAACAGTGACACCAATGGACTTTGGATCAGGCGCCGAGTGCTGTAGCAGGTAAAAATACAGTTTCTCAGTTACCAGCCATGCCTATGCCCCAGTGTCTGAGATCACAGACCAGCAGGAGGCTGTATAACAACATAACAGATTTTGAGCTTTTTTTTGGTAATAGCAAAATTACAGTAGAAGCTAACATGCTGCTGTTATGGTGAGTCATGTAATTCCTATAATTGGCTGTATTCTGTTGGATGCTTTCTATCAGATTTGACGATTTTTAGTATAATGATCTGGTCTAAAGCAGATCATGTCCGATTAAAATATTAAGCGGAGTGGTGATTTTTTAGCTGCTTGCTCAGTGAAGTTGTCACTTACCAGGAAGTTACATTGGAATTGAGCCACAGTCTTCAGAAAGATCTGGTTTAACTGCGGGTAAAAGCGCAGCACCCATTCATGTGCACGTGATTATTTTTCTGCAGCAAATTCTGGTCAAAAGAGAGGACTAAAATTACCACTGCACTGAAAAAAGCTAGAATAATTTTGGTTTAAATTGGTTTGGCAGGGCTTAGCAGAGTGGACCCCCTGGCAGTTGCTAGCCTCTCTTGACATGACACATCAAAGAAGTCAGTAAGACACTAGCTGTTTCTGATAGCAGCATGACGCACCTTTGGAAGGTGACAGACTCAAAGACACAGACTCAGGCTCAAACAGTGAAAGGCTGCAGGAGGCTTTGACGTACCACCCTATGGGACCTGCTGACTTTCAAGAAACCGAGCAATTTCTTTCACTTTTTTCTCTTTTACCTGCTTGAATGCTGCTTCATGAATGGCTGATATTAGGAAAATGATTGAGAAATTGAGACATTAACAATAACGAAGACCTAATTGTTGACTATTCCCCTGTTGGGGCAGGATCGTCCTCTATGGTATATTCTTAAGTGCTTTGTCCACCTAATTTTAAACGACTTGCATGATGGAGCTTTCACCATTTCCTTTTGGAAATTGTCCATGCTCTAATGGAGATCATAGTTAGGAAATTTTCTGTTCTTCACTTTCATACAGTTGTAACCATTAGATCATCCTAACCCAGAAGGATAGTCCCTCCCCCCAAAACCCTTAATGTTTACATTCATCAGATTGTGTGGTGAAAGCAAGGAATGGAGAACCCAGTCCACAGGTGACATAAATGTTTGTTTGGAACAACTGACGTCAATTGCACATAATCAAAGAGTTTCCTGATTTAGGTGGAAAATAAATTTGAGTAAAAAAGTAGAGAGAGTTCAACTACAGAATTAATCCTGGATCTAGTTCTTACCAGTTATGGGAAACTGGTTATGGAGAACTTGGTACTGTGGATTATGATCTACTTTAATTTAGAAGAGTAATGAATGGTTTTCCTGACTAGATCAATAGAGGGTTTTGGACTTCTGCAAGGTACTGTAGCGGGTTCGACTCACTTTCACGGCTTCTTCCCTCAGGGTGGCTTTTGGGGAAGTAGCCGGCTGCTCCGATGCCAACGCGCCCCCTTTGGCTGAGGTGTTCTCTTCAGGGCACTGCCCTTCGGCAGTGACCACTCCAGTCTTGGTCCACGCTCCCTTCTGGGGGGGGAAGGGGGAGGGAGTCATTGTTCTTCCTCCGCTCCTACTCCAGGGTCCTCCCTACTCCCTAGGACCCCCCGTTCTTCTCCCACTCTGCCTGTCCGGTTGCCTCCTGCAACCCTGCCTTGTGGACTTACGGCCTGGGCCTTCCCTGGCTCAAACTCCCCCAGCCTACTGCAGCTGCCTCCTTGCAAAACCACGGCTGCCTCCTTGCAGCCCGGCCTTTTAGGGCTGCCTCCATGCGAGCCCCGCCCTCCATGACTACCTCCTTGCAGCCCTGGGCCTCAGGCCGGGTAGCCTGGGTTTGCTAGGCCAAAACCTCTCTCATTGCAGGCAGACAGGCAGGTCTCTCTCCTCCTTCCAGGAGTTGCTTTATATGGCCTCCAGCTGGGCCCTCCTTAGCTGCCTCAGCTGGGCTTCCCCCTGACTCCAGGTCTCAGCCCCTTAAAGGGCCAGTGCAGGGCAACACCCTGCCACAGTACATTTGGGAAAACTGTAAAATTAAAGTACAGGAGACTTGCCATTCACAATTTTGCATATTCATGGGTCTCTCCAGTCCACCCATTGCATCCCATCCCCCATTGTGGGGAGAGGATGCATCCTGGGGGGAGTCTGTTGCCAGATGGCAGTAGTGGTCAAGAGCCCCCTCACTAACTGCAGCAGCTGTGATGAGTTCCCCACTGATTCGGTGAGTTTAGGAACCATGGGGAGCTCACTGCAGGAGCTGGGAGCCCTGGGAAGCTCACTGCAACAGCTAGGAGCCATCCCCTCTCCCCCAGTATTCGCAGATTTCCCCATTAGTGGTGGTGCCAGAAACTCATCCACTGTGAATGGCGAGGGTTTACTGTACTTATCCCACAATGAACATTTTGTGGGACCTTGGGAGGGTCTGCCTGTGCAAAACTCATTGTAAGATCCACCAGTCTGGATTCCCTGAATAAGAATTAATTAATAAATTAATCTAGAAGATTTATTCGGTGTTGCTTGGGTCCTTACTCAAATTTTATTTTTCTTCATTTAAATCATTATTCTAGGGTGGGACTGGGGCTTGAGGGCTTCAGTATTTGGGCTGCGCTGGGGAGAGAGGGCAACACCAGCCCTCTCACCATAGCAGCTTGGGGCCAAGTGAGAAGCACCTGTCCATGGCTCCAGTGGGCACAGCTGGGGGAGGGGCATATATCCCCTGGCTAGAGGTCAGGCACACAGACAGACACAGAAACAGACAAACTCTCTGCAATAGATAGTAGCTAGCTGTCCCTTTCTCCACCGCTACTCCCTTCTGGCCCAGCAGGGTTATAGCTGTGCCAACAGCCATCTCTGGCCCTTTGTTGCCCCCCCCGTGGTCATTCTGCTGTATAAATCCCTCCTGTCAGACCCCCTCCTTTTCCCTTTTATGAGAAACAGTCAAATTCCCTACACATCCCATTATTCTGGCATAACCAAACCCTGGCCTTGCTTTAAGTTATGATAAGTGGAAGCTGCATATCAAATTTGGTGGTCTTAGCTGTTACCATTTAGGTACAAATGGACTCAGACTTATGGACAGACAGACACACATTTCTAAAATATATAGTAAGAAGATTATTACAAAGAAAAAGAAGTATCCAGTGTACAGACCCTTTATGAGGGTATTAAGTCAGCTAAGATTTTTAAGTAAAAAGAAAAGAGAGCAATTGCACTAGTAATGTAATAATTAATAGTTATTTTAACATTGATAGAACTGATACTCATGTGTGGTATTAGAGTAATTAGCTAATGAGCTTACTAAGCCATTATTCATTATTTTTGAAAGTCATGGAGAAATGGGTGATACTAAAATGCTGGAGAAATACAAATGTGGTCCAAGCCTTCAGAAAAAAGGAAGAAGGGTATTTCTGACAATAGCTGTCCAGTAAACCTAGTAAAACAAGGGAACGAATATTATGAAGAAAAAAAATCACTAAACATCTAGAATGATATAATCTCTTCTGCTATCAGACATGGAAGATATATTATGAAATGTTGCCAGAAAGTAAAGATATTGACAGGTTGGATAGAGTACAGAATAACAGAAAGGAATAAGGGGCTGAAAGAGTTTAATTATGAGAAAAGATGAAAAGCTTTTGTTAATGTTTAATTTGTCTAACTAACAACTAGAGCTTTGTGGGGTGGGACACGATAACTGTCTGCAGATATGTGAAGCACACACCACAAATTATTTAGGGAGGTACAAAGAGTTATTAATTAGGAGTATTGTGATAAAATAAAGGGAAATTCAAACTGATTATCAAGAAAACTTTCCTGACAGCAAGAGCTACAAGACTGTGGAATATTCTCATAAGGGAAGTTGTGGAAATTATACTGCTCAGATAATTAAAAATTACATTGAGTAAAGGTCTAAACCAGTGTCTCTTAAATATTTTGGCCCGTAGCCCACTCCACTCAACACAAACTCTTCCGCAGACCACCAGCCAACCACCCATGATTATTCTATGATGACAAAATGGGTGCAAGAGCAGGCTGAGGGTTTGAGATCTGTATGTGACACAGGGTGCAGGAGCAGGTTGAGGGTGTGGAGTCTCAGCACAGTGGGTGTATGTGAGGGAGATGGGAGTATGGGGTCTGAGCACGAGGGAGATGGGGAGGTGCTTACTTGCTGTGTGCCCCCTGATGCTCCTAGGCACTGCTTCTCACTGCTCCCATTGGCTGAGATTCCAGCCAATAGGAGCAGTGGGGAAAGCCTCCAGGTAGAGTTTCCTGCGTTGCCATTTTCCCAAACAGACGTGGGGGGATCAGCAGCGCATGGAGCTGCTTCCTGCCCCTGCGAGCTGGTTCCCACCCATGAGGCTCTGGACTCCCTTCCACCCCCCAGCAGGAAGCTGGCACTCCAACAATGCGCCATGGACCACACTTTGAATTACTGCTCTAGACAAAATATAGTAGGGAACAGTCTTGCCTTACCAGGGGATGCACTAGATGGCCTAGTAGATTTTTTTTTTCTATATCCAATTTCTTTGAGTCAGAGATCCTGCATTATATTTTCCCTCTAAGTATTAACATTTAATTGAAGAAAGTGACCATGTTTGCATGGCACTTTTTTTTTTATAAACCCATGCTAGTTATTGCTTGTAGTTCCATTATCCTGTAGGAACTTAGAGATTATTTTCCTTTTGGAGAGTTGCTTGGTTCTTTGAACAGTGAGTTAAGTTAGGTTTTTCAGTGAGTTGTCTGTTCAGAATTTCAGAATTGTCTGTTCATCCTTTTTGGAAGGTTAGTGTCCCTTTTGGGTTATCTCTCCTCCCTGCCCCCAATACTCAGGTGTTTCTCCAGATTTCCTTGACTTCATAACAATGTCAGTAGTTCAGTACATTTCTTATCAGATAATTCATTTAGTAGCCTTTGTTGCAGACCCTCCAGACCCATTGAATTAGTATAGATCGTTTTTGTTAAAGCATTCTTCATTTTTTCTTACTATCAATACCATTTTCATCTTTTTTCTTGTTAAAAAAAGTTCATTAGCTTTTAGAATCATTGTCAATTTCCTGTCTCTCACTTCTCTTATTAATGAACCTACTGTATTTGTTTTTATTTTCCTTTGATATATTTGTAAATTGTTTCCTTTTAAAAGGAGAAATGCTTTTTGGGAAAATATAAATGACAGTTTTGAGAACTCAGGAGATTAGCAGGGTGTATTTGTAAAAAATACAGAGATATAAGGTTATAAAACACAATATTTGAAAATCAGGTTCTCCCTGATTGCCAGTGCTAAGCTCAGGGTACTTCATGTCCCACACTATATCTGATAACATCACTAATGTCATAGACCTTGTCCTGTAAAGCCACATGTAGACTAGAATTCTACTGAAGCCAGCAGGACTTCTCATGATCATAAGGTTTTGTTCAGTTGCAGGATTGTGGCCTAACACAATAGTAGGAGTGTGGCTGGTAGGGGAAATACAGAACCATGAACTCAGAGCTTGACAAGTCAAAAGTCATTTAGTTTATTTTTAAAATGAATGTCTGTATTCTTTCTAACTCAACATATATGTTGCATTTAATGATTTAGGATCTCAGTTTGATTTATTTGTTAATTTTAAGAAGGCATTTCAGTTTACCTTTAGCCAGAGTGCCACATGATAAAATTCCTTTTGAACTCCATTGTGAATATTCAGCCTTTCTTTTCTTTTTTTTGTTTTGTTTTGTTTTGTTTTTTCTTTAGAAAATTCCCAATGCACTGTGGGCCAATCTGATCCAGGAGCGTCTGTCAAACGTGGACTGCATCAAACAAGTAAGAATTGCTCCTTGGAGGGCCAGCAGATAAGCACTTACACAACTCACACACAGTAGTTAGCATTCCATGTCTTGAGCAGAGGAGAGAAAGGGGGCAAATCAACAGGGGCTCAGGAACGGATTGCTTTCTTGAACATCCACAGAGGGAGTTTGGAGCTTTATTAATAGGATAAAGGGGAGGATGAGAGTATGCATATGCTAATCATATAGCAGTGAGATGATCAAAGGCTAAACAAGCATAGCTTTGTTGATTGCCTGGGGCAACTGGCAGAGTTATAGTGGACAAAACAGATAAACAGAAAATACGTAAAAATCAATACATTGATTTAGATTTTTAACTCCCCTTAAAGGTGAGGAAAAGAGCTTTAATGTTTACCATTTTATTTCAATCACCATATCTCTTTCCCCCCTCCGTGCTAGGAAATACTGTACTTGAATATACGCTCTTCTAGGTAATAATTAATAAGTTCATTATTAGGCTGCAGAAATGGGCAAGTGAGTAAGTTTAAATAGGCCCATGGGTGTAAGGAGTTCTTTTCTGTGGGGTTTGCAGGAATGCAAGTAGGGTGTCCTAAACTGGAACTTCTGAAGTAGATTAATACTGAGCAAACTGAGTGGTTTGTACCTGAACTAAAGGAAAGCCCAACCTCCACCCCTTGTGTATTTTCTTTAGATCTGAAGAAATTGTTATGGTTTATTGAGTAATAATCAGCCCATTATTAAGGATTATTTACTGGAGCCATAACAGTCTGTTGGTTATAAAGCCGCTTTCTAAGATATGTCATAACACAGGCTATGCAGGCTATGGTGCACTTTTCTAAAATGAGTGTACAGACCTCTGCCTACATTGGGTTCATGGGGGATGCTGAAAAATCCAGTCTGCAGAGTATGAGAGGTATATTGATTGAACTGTGCCTCAGTTTATCCACATGCAAAATGGGATAATTAGTACTTCCCGCCATCACATATTTGTTGTGAGATTCACTGTTTAATGAAACCCTGTCTTTTTATGACATCACTGTCTGGCTTGTTCATTGAATAAAGCAAGGACATTATTGAAATATTGAAAAATCCTCTCCTATAAAAGCTTTCACATCAGGGACAGGTGATAATTGCAGTTGCCAAAAATGTCATGTAGCCCATGCTTCTGTACCGTTTCCATGATTTGTCCTGCATTTTGCAATGTTCTGCAAATTCTAGGCTTTGTAAAAACAGAGTCCTTATTTAGTTTACAAAATCAACTACATTTAAACACCCAGGGCTAGAATATAATTATAACATGTCATGGTCCCATCATTGACAGGCAAGACCAAACTATGGCTATCACATGCTTTGGCCACTATCTCGTGCGTTAAGATGGTAGATTTTGTGGCACTGATGGTGTTAAATTTTCTATTTTTGTTGCAAACATATAACCATGACCACATGGGTGGTGGGTAAAGGTCCAGCTGGGGAAAGCAAGATGAAGCCCCGACCCCCTGCCCAAAGCCACACCTCTTTCCCCCAACATGCTCCTTCAGCAGCCTTCCCACCCAGCCAAGCTCTGCCCAAACCCAGCTGAGGGCCAGGGCTGCCATGCCACATGGCCCCAGCCTTCCCCAGACGCTGGGAGGCTGCACAATGCAGCCCCAGCCCTCCACAGGCTGCTGGGCTGCCATGCAATGTGGCGGCAGCCCCTCCCCGGTGGTTGGGCAGTATAGGTATTTTTGGGAAGGCAATGCCTTCCCTTGCCTACATTACTTGCCGTCCATGTATGGCAATGTAAGTGGTGTGGTACTATTTTGTGGCACAAAATGCTCTCAGCTAAATACTCAACAACTAAAATGTGTGCTGTCCCATTGCTCACCCCATTATCATCATGAAGTCTGAACTTAAAAGTTTACGTGCAGCTATTCAAATGATAGAGTGGAAATTAAATCAATAACAACAAGAAAAGCAAATGCGTAAAATGACATTAATATATTGAGATTACATATTTGCTGTTCACAAAAGGCCATACGGTGGTACCATTATTTGCTTTGTGTTGCCTATTACTCATTAAGCGATTTCATTCAAATCTAAAGAGAGGTATCAAAGGAAGAAACAAATCACAGTCTGTATGTACTTACACGGAGAAAAATATTAAATAAAGCGCTCTTCAGTCTAGCAGATAAAGGTGTAACCTAATCCAGTGGCTGGCAGCGAAAGCTAGACATATTCAGGCTGGATAGAAAATATAAATTCTTAAGTGAAAGGAATTAACCATAGGAAAAATTTATCAAGGGCCATTGTGCATTCTCCATGATTGGCAAGTTTTAAATCAAGATGGGATCTTTTTCTAAAAGATGTTCAAATGAAATTATTTTGGGGAAGTTCTGTGGCCTGTAATTTAAGGTCAGACTAGATGATAAAAATGATTCCTTCTTCCTTGGAATCTATGAATATATTATATTTATTTCTAAATATTTTAAATACCTTAATATATATTTAGCTAAATGTGTGTTTACTAAGGAGACTGGAGTCATCCGAAAAATCAAGGTATGCTTTGTAACCTTTCAATAAGATTTTTTTTTTCAAGTTGCCACTTAAAGACTCCAAACAAATATATACTGTCACTTTACAAAGGGAAATTCATAGACCAAGTACCCAGTTCGCCATTGCGTTAATCTAGATTTATACCAGTGTAACTCCCTTGAAACCAATGGGGTTACAGCTGCATAAAACTGGAGTGGCATAATGGTGAATTGGGTCCCAGATATGTAAATTACATAATCTGTGACAAAAGGCACACTTTTATTAGTTCAAGTTGATGCTTCTTCCCTAAATCTGTTATTTCTCCCTTTGAATCCTCATGTTATAGTAGTATGAGTCCATGACACTGAGGACAGAAAAAACTATGGAATGGTTTTTCAGTTCATTATGTATAAGACTTTGCCTTCCCCTTCTGTTTTAAATGGCCCATCTTTGTTGCATTTTAGAATGTCATGGCATGCTCCCCATCTCCTAGCCACTGGGAGACTTGAAACAATCATTTTGAATTGTTAAAAAGAAGTAAGTGAAGAGATTGGGGGGGAAAAAACCTTAAATGTCTGGGAAGTGGTTGTCAGTTTTTCTGTACAAAATACTGTATGCCTTAATCCATAATTTATCTGCTCATTTTGAATTTGCAAAGTAGAATTAAACTTTTGCATTGCAAATCACTGTGCTTGAATTATTTGGGTCTGCCTAGTTTCTCTTAAAGCTTTTTAAAATCTGATCCATTTTTTTTTTATGGTGATAGATGTTTATCCCTTCAGGCTTAATATCTGGTGGTATTTACTGTCTTTGCATAAATGTACTAAATTCACTCTGGAATTAAGCCTCTTGGTGTAACTGTAGAATATATTTAAAAACACAGCTCTATAATACACAGTCTTGTACATTTATGTGGTATTTGAATTAAATAATTTAACTACTGAAATCAAGTGAAAAGAATATTGTCAGCTGTGGATATAATAGAATCCAAGCAGACTGGGGGAACAGAAACAACCAAAATTTTATATCAAGGTAGTGTTGTGAGTCTGTCAAAGATCTGTGGCAAGGAATGATTCAGTTTATTGCATGATTTACCTTCACAATTGGATAGGAACATTTTACTATTTCTCTAGCTGAGTAAAATCAGCATGCTTATCATGTCACTTAATAGTGATACAATTCTGGCATAGAAGGCAGGGACTGAGATCTAATGGTTAGACCAGGAAACTGGGAGGTAAGACACCTGGGCCACGTCTACACCAGGGAACTATTTTTAAATTACTAATTCGACTTAAGAACTCTCGATTTAACAAATTTGAACTAGTGTCTCCTTACTATGGGGAAAAAGCGAATGCAGTCTGAGGCAGGATCTGTGAATGTGGACGCACTACCTCAGACTTGGAGCCCCATGAAGCACTCCGGGGAACAGCAGGAGGGCTCCTGGAGGCAAATTAGTTAGAACTAGCAGCACTGGAGTGTCCAAACTAACTTATTTCAAAATTACTATTTTGGAATTAGTGTTACTCCTCATGAAAAGCAAGAGTACAGAGTTTGAATTCCGTGGCCCGTTATTCCGAATAAAAGGCTTGGTAGTGTGGACACCTCGCTTACAAATTTGACCTTCGGGGGGGTTATTTTGGACTAAGGTGTCCTGATGGTTATAAAGTGCTAGATGGAACTGCTTGCTTGTTCTCAGGCCAAATCCATTGAAATAAAAATTAATAGAAAACACAGCAAAGCCCTGAATGAAACACAGGGGTTCTCATTGCTAAGCACAAAACTAGACTGTGTCTCCACGTATTATCAAAGAAAGGAGTGTTTTGCTAGGTTTTTCTTTTTACTCAGATTTACCACCCTTACTACTGCTGGTGCAACTCCACTTGTGGTAGAAGCAATGGGATTGCTAGTGTAGACAGGTTACAGGATGCCTTTAGTGTTTTAAACAGCTTGTTGTTTAACCATGGTCAGATCAGACCTAGTGAATTGATAGCTGTTGGTGCATTTTGTGTACTAGTGCTTTCACAGTTGTCCCCGTTAGTAGAGGTGATTGGGAAATTTTAGAGAAAGAGAGTGTATGCGGACAAAGCCTTCAAAACACATTCTGTTTACTGGTGAATAATTTTTCAGTTTAGAAGTTTTTGAGAAGCACAAGGGCATTTCGGCTACAATTTCCAACCCCTCTCTAATGTGCTCCCTCATAGAAACCATATTTTCTCTTGCTAAAGCCCATATGTTTTTATCAGAAAGGTCATGTTCATGGTGGTGCTATTAAGATAAGTGTTGACTTGCTTCAATATGCAGACAAATTCCACTCTTTCCAAAGGCCCTGTGCACGCTACACTTTTTTGCCCCATATTTCCCACAGTTGCTAATACTGTTTAAGCTTTGCTGGCTATGGCAAAGATCAGAGTTTGAGTCAAGAAAAGGTACTGACAGTTGCTGACATTTTAAACATATAGACCTACTTTGAGCAGGACCTCATGATGCTTTAAAATGCCAGCAACTGCCTGGAGCCCTGTGTCCAGTAACACTCCCACTGCTATTACTGTGAGGGGAACTGAACCAGTGATGGGACATAGGGGGTAATAAAAACTTACAGAAATCTCCAGAAAGTACATGTCAAGCAAAAAGGCAGTGCTTGCTCTTAGTTCAATAAGCTGTGAATAAGTCACTGAGCTCCAGAAAGAATGTGCAATAGTGCTGTAATCAACAGTCACTAAACGTTGGGATGTCCTCTTCTTGTGCATGCTTAGTTTCCATATGAAAGAGGATCTGTGCATTTCTGTTACTCTTTTAAGTGAAATCTAATACAGTTAATATTGTGGACCATAGAATTTTGAATTCTTTGCATGTTATATTGCTCAAAACATGAGTCAGTATTTTATAACTGAAGATGATAATAGAGTGTAGGAGCAGTGTACTGGACCATTGTACCACCAGCTGTTTGTTTTATTTCTCCTTGTGGTGTCATTGGAATGGCATTAATTGCACAGCTTTCATCCCACTGACAGTAGGAATACAGAATTTTCTGTGCCATTGTTTTGACACTCACAGGTTTATAGATGTCACAGCATCCTCCAAGGAGTACAATTTTTATTGATCAACAGCTCTGCTGAGACTGTATGTTGTGTGTTCCTCTAATACAAATGTAGTTAGGACTGCAAGGGATCAGACGGGTAGGTCTTACAGCATACACAGGAAACTTATTGCAAGCATTATGTTAGAACCAGGGACTTGTGAAGCTGATGTGAGGATTTTTCATCTTGGAGGGTTAGAATGTGGTTTCTGTAGCTCCACTGACTATAACCTAATTCTTCCTGCACTTGAGATGTAATAGTGTAGAAAGAATGTAGAGAACTGGAGAAGTCTAGTGTAGAGGTTGTAAGTTGGCATATTTGAACCACTGGTAATGACTGAAAGAGGGGCAGTTGAATCTTGTGCACCAGTAGCAAGATCATTTAGGAACTAAGCCTTTGCCAGTGATTAATTTGGGTAACTGGGGTAGTTCACTTGTTGATATAAAGCAGTTCAGGAAAGTGGAATAGGCTTTCCCTGATGAACTCACACTTACGTCGGCTACAGGATCTTTCTATGGTTGTTGTTTGGTGGATGAGACATGTAATCAGTGGGCCTCCAGTTACATCTGTGCAACCCCGTACAAGTTGACAGTGAACTGTATTAGGCAAGTAAACAGAGGTGAGATTTTGTGCCATTAATATTAATTTATTTGGCTAAAGAGAACATGTTTTTTTTATTCATTACTGAAGCTACCAAAATGCTTTTTATGTGGGGTAAAGAATTTCCTTTCCTTTCCAATAGAGAGACTGACAAAGTGTGACCTCCTCCAACCTCTAGCTCTCCTAATACTGACAAATTGCAGGAATCAGCATGTCAGTAGATACTTTCGCAGATACTGCCCTCTGCATATGGATCATTGTAGCTTTTTTACTAGGTGTGTTCCCCCCAGTTCATAGCGATGGAAGAAGAGGATGAGCCTAGTACAGATTAAATAAAGGAGTAGTTCACCACAAAAAAGATTGTGTAATGCAAGCTTATAGAAATGGCATCAAATGGCCTGAGACTGTGCATTGTATTGGCAAGAGGTAGCTGCAGTCATGGGAGAATTTCAGTCAGCAAAGGTCATGCAGCCTACATTAGTCGGGATGCTCCAATTCTTGTAAGAATTTATGTCACCTTTAAGTCTGTCTGCTTATCTCAGTATTTATACTGCACTGCTTGCCTTGGTATCTGACAGTCTTAGAAAACTACTTGGGTCCACAGTGGACTCTAATCATTGGTAATTTTTTGTTGTTTGGTCACCTCTCCTCTTTCTTTGATAGAAGGGAGGGGCATATAATAAATTTTTTAAAAATCTGAATGTTGTGGGGAAACAATGGTGAAGACATTTTGTTCTGAAGGCAGCAAGACTGGTAGTCTTTCTAATCTTTTGTGAAAGGCAATTCCAAGGCTGTGTGTCTGTGGCTGAGAATTCTTTCTTGAGTCTAATGTGAATGAATGTTGATTTTCTGAATTTCTTCACTTTTTCTTCCCCTGTCTGTGTCAATAGCTTTCTGTTTTTGTATTGAGTTTTGAGAATGCTCAGATCAAACACTAACAAAAGAAAGCTGAGTGTCAGAGTAACTATTATTTGGGTGGACAGTATCAGTCACTGATAGGTTGATAGCCATACTGCACTGCAGCAAAAGACACCCGTGTTTGAGAATGACCTTGGGATTCTTCTGTTCCAAATTCCTTGAATTTGGAGGAGTTAGGTGTCTTGAAGTTGGAGAGAACGTGAGGGGTCAATTTTCAGGAGTAGATGGTGGCTCAAGAATGAAGCATTATAGACTCCTCAGGATCCTAGCTTTTATTCATGGCTAACCGTGATGATGTGCTGCCCATGCTTGGCTGCCTGGAGGTTATTGCTCTCAAGAACAAAAAATAGATGACTTCATAAAGAAACACATTCTTTTCAAGTGAAGTTACTAATTACAGTTTAATGATAGTCAGGAGAGCAGAAAAGACCAGTGTTTGCATAAAGCATGATAGGCATATTTTAAGTCAGGTCTTGCTCTGCTGTATGTTGTTACCTTTTGCTTAGTTCCCAAACCACACTCTTTTTACTGTCTTTTTTTTTTTTATCTGTGACATCTGCTTGGAGCTTGTCCCTCCTGTGATACCATACTACTTGCAGCTGTTCAGACCTCCAGCTCTGAGCTGTGCATGGGGTGCCCTGAGCATACGGCCTTTTTGATGTGTGATAAAACAGAACCAAGCCACTGGGGGTATGGAGAGGGAATGCATCAGAATATCAATAAACCTGCTCTGAACAAAGCTGCAACTCTGTGGTAGAATAGACATTTCACTGAAGTGTCAAGTAGATGGATAATGTATTCTAATTAGGGACTACTGATACCTCAGAATTCAGAGACCATGGAAATAAGATCCAAAAAGCTAACTATTTATATAAGGTTTATTTATTATGTATTTGTTTAGTGCCTTAAAATATATTTGTTACAAGCAGCTATTCACTGAGCTATGATTTCTTACTTAAACTTTTAGCCACTAAATTGTATGCTGTCTGCTTTATGGGACTTTGGCATCTGTGCAGTTGTATATGAATCTTACAAAGCATGTTGCATCTTGTTAAAAAGATTATCCTCAATCTTTTCTTCATTGCTGAGTATTTGCTTTTGAGCTGTAATGCTTCTGAACTGCCCTGACACGAGAAATCTTGTAATACGTTGTTTACTTTGGGTTCCAAAGAATATTAAAGCAGGAATGGAGAATAGTAGGTCAGGTCCTCAACTGGTGAAAACTGGCATAGCTGTATTGATGTCAGAGGTGTAATGCTCATTTAGACTGTCTTAGAATCTGGCCCACTGCGAGTACAGGATTCAGTTTCACATGTATCACTGAACAGAGCGTATTTGCAATACAATGCCTAGGTTCCTAGCATGCTGCTAAAACACTATGGAACCTATTTGTGTTCTCTGTCCGCTGTAACTCTCAAGGGAAAAATTGATTTTTAGCACCTGCATGACCTTATTCAGTAGTTCATCCTAATTTGATAAAGCAAACACTGGGAGTGGCAAAAAATGGCTTGAACTTACTGAAGTCTTTTTTATTGCTCTCAAATAACTTAGGATAGTCTGTTTTCTTGTGTAATTAGCATGTCCTGATTTCTCCTAGAAATCACCGAGGTATGTTTCCCTCAAATAATTCTAAAATCTTTGTAGCCCATAGTGATAGAGCTTCAAATTTATGTGGTAGATAATGATGATTGCTGGCTAATGCAATATTAAAATGTTTTTATTTCAGAGAAAGGTATGTTCGTTCAGCTTCTTTACTACTTCAGAAAGTTATTGGGAATACAGTGACAAGGACCTGTTCAGCTAAACAACTAACAGAGAGAAATTTAGAAAAAGTTTAGCAGATTTAGACTCAGGAGCCATAAGAGAGGTAGATTTCAGATACAGCATCACTCAGAAATTGAGTAATGCTGCAGCAATCCTGTGGTATTTCATAGATCTGTAAATGCTGCTTTTTCTAAGATGTTCAGTTCACCACTTATCTGGCTATAACTAGGACTTAAGGGAGCAAAAGGATTTTCTTTTGCTCTGTTGCTTCATTAGCTCTGGGAAATTGGGTTCCATTACCGTGAATTTTCCTGTATAATTTAAGAAAATAATGAGTGAATTTTTTTTTTCAGTTTTCATTGCTTGTTAGATTTGTTTAGTTTCTCTTTTGTATCCATAGTATGGCTTGGTATTCTTTTGAATATTTCAAAATTTTAGAAATAGTGGTGGATTTGTACAGTTTGGGAGTATTTCTGCCTCCTTTTTTCCCCAAGAAAGAAGATGTTTGTATCCTTTTAGGGTTTTTTAGATTGAAACTTTAAAAATAAATTAGTAGAATATGTAAGTGTCCCTTGTACTATGGTGATGTTATTTGTGCATGTCGCTTTCGGACACATTTAACACTGCAAATGGTCACTTTCTTGTCGCCTAATGCTCTCCAACATAGAACCCAGCTTTATGCTCTAGTTCATTGAGATGCTTTTCTCCTTGCTGGAGGAAAGTAATTTTTGGTACTGAGGACCCAACTAAGGTAAAATGGTATGTTTGCAGGCAAAGGGGCATCGTATCTACATGGTGAAAGGCTGGACTGTCTTCTGTAGTAAGTGGGAATAACTACTTTAGAGGGAACAATGAGTAGTCCTGTGGCACTTTGGGCCATGTCTACACTACATGGAAGATTGACACTGCCACAGCCGATCTTCCGGGGTTCGATTTAGTGGATTCTAGTGAAGACCCGCTAATTTGAAGTGAGAGGGCATCCCCATCAGCGCTGGTTCTCCTGCTCCTCACAAGGTGTAAGGGAAGCAGATGGGAACATTAGCTCCCGTCAACCTCTCGCTGTGTGGATGGTGATTTAAGATGCATCAACTCCAGCAATGTAATTAATGTAGCTGGAGTTGCATATTTTAAATCAACCTTCCCTTTCAGTATAAACGTGCCCCTAGAGACTAACAAATATATATATATATAGTATCATGAGCTTTCATGGCACAACCCACTCAAGCTCATCTGAAGAAGTGGGTTTTGCCCACAAAAGCTCATTATACTATATAAATATTTGTTAGTCTCTAAGTAAGGTGCCACAGGACTACTCGTTGCTTTCAAGTTACAGACTAACATGGCTACCCCTCTGATTCTTTAGAGGGACTGCATTATAACCCCATGGTCTGCCTACCATTTGGGATATGTAAATGTTATTCCTCCTTAATGCCTGCTTAAAGGTTCACATCAAATTTGATTTCTTAGGCTTTGAATGGGTGTTAATTTTACCCTAAACAAAGGAGAAGGGATGATATTGCCGCTAAAGTGCAGGACTAGAAGTGATCTGTCTCCTGCTACCCCTTCTGTTACCTATCTGAACTTCAGACGTCACTTCACTGTTCTGTTCCTCAGTTTCCCTGTCTGGTAAATGGGGATAATAATTTGATGTGTCTGGTTTCATTGTCCAAACTGAGTGCTAATACAGGTTGAACCTCTCTAGTCTGTCACTCTCTGGTCCGGCAACATTTGTGGTCCATTGTGATTTTAGTTAGCCAAATGTCCACTTATCATGGGTGTAGCCAAGTTTCCCATGGTCTCATAAAGTTTGTTTATAGCACCAGTCCTGGATCTGTGTTCTGTGCTGTTGTTTAGCTCTAATTTACCCCTAAATGTCTTCTGAGAGCCCAGTAAGCAGTGGGAGTTTTGGTCATGCTGCTAGAGAATACTGACCTCCCATGGTTCAGCGAATTCTCTGGTTTGGCACCAGTCAGGTCCCAAGGATGCCGGACTAGGAGGTTCAACCTATAGTTCCAATGGTAAAAAGTAAATTCGATTTATGAAATTTTCATTTGCAGTAAATTGAGATAATATTAACATATTATATTTAGTAGCTGATGCTAATTTTGATTAGGGATGTGAAAATGTAAACATCTACATAGATAACAGATGAGCCTGTACTCAGAGGTTAACCTTCATGGTTACATGCAGGGTCCCCCCTCCTTTCCCTGAGGCAGCAGTGTGGGTGCAGGCAGGAGCCTGTGTGTGGGGGAAGCTGGGTTTTAAGCTGGCTCCCTGAACGTACTGACCCCTGCAGAGCCACCTATCCCCACCCCCGCTGCCTGTGTATCAGAGGCCGCAGTGGGAGGTGGAGGTGTCAGGAGGCGCCATGGGAGCCAGCTTAAAATTAATCCAAAATATGGCTAAATGTAAATTAATTTGGATAAGTTAATTTGCATTTAGCAAGTCTCCAGCACCTAACTTTCATGTATCCTATAGAAATGTTAAGGGATCAGCTTTCTAGAAAAAGATGAACCACTAGTCAATAAGAAGTAGGCCATGGGCCTCTAGTCTGTAAAGCAAAACAAGGCACAGCCTATCCAAAGCTGGAGCTGAGCTGCCTCGCCCCTCCCTGCCTCCAACTGCCACCTGGGGTTGCTGAGGAATGGTTAGTGTGGTTCAGGTGGGTTCCAGGGTGGTTGGGAAGGCAGAGAAGCAGGGAACCTCCTCAGCAGCCCATCCCTGAACCTGCATGGCACAGACATAAGGCTCCAATTAGTCACAAGCAGTGTTCCCTCTGATCTGTGGGGCAGCCCAGCTTCACAGGCGATTAATCAGCCTCTCCCAGTCAGAGGCTCAGGGCTTCCTGCATGGAGCTGACTGACTGGGTGGGTCTGATTAATCACCTGTGAAGCTGTGCTCACAAGGCTCTCCCTGCTGTTTTGCAGCCTGCAATTCCATTCATGTCACTGGCTCCGAGAGGCTTGCTAGCCCTGCTCTGCCAGTTTGTTCTCCTGCTCAGCCCCCTCACCCATATAGCTCCCCTTCCTTGCACCTTGGACCAGGGTGGGCGAAGTGGGCTTCCTCCTTGTTGTCCCCTTTCTCCCCCTTTGCACGCTACTTACTTGGTTGGCTCCTCCCCTTTGCTAGTGTGTGGAGTGGGGGTGGGTTTCACTTTCCCAGCCTGCTGCTGAGATTTCTCCTCCCCTTGCCCTCTCCTCACCCGCAGTCCCCATAGTCCCTCTCCCCCTTGCTAATGTGTGGAGTGGGGGGTGGGGTTGCCTAGCCCAATGAGCCCTGCTAAGGTTGCCAGATGGTTTCAACAAAAATACCAGACACACTGGACATTACATCACAATCTACATTACATCTTATTTAGAAAATACCAGACATTTCTATTTTCTCATATATATTTGCTCAATTTGTTTCCCAACCAGAAAGCTCAAATACTGGACTGTCCAGTTGAAAACCGGAGACCTGGCAACCCTAAGTCCTGCAGAGATAGCTGCCCAGCCCCCTCCCCTTTTTGCCCTCTCCCACCATGCTTCCTGTTTTCTATGCGCTGCAGTGCAGTTTTCTGGGTGGGCATGAGGGAGGTGGGGGGAAGAGGGAATGGGGAGTGAGAGGAATGAGGAGAGAGGGGTGGAGAAGAAAAGGGGATGAGGAATTGGTGGGGGGAGAGGG
The DNA here is from genome assembly GCA_032595735.1 of Pelochelys cantorii. Lineage (NCBI taxonomy): Eukaryota > Metazoa > Chordata > Testudines > Trionychidae > Pelochelys > Pelochelys cantorii. The sequence continues at coordinate 11,962,400 of CM064347.1, forward strand.
GCGGAGGGGAGAGGAGTCCGGCATGCAGTGTCCCCTCAGCAGCAGTTGGAGCTCCCTGGTTAAGCAGGCCCATCTAACCCTCACCCTGACAATCCCTGTTCCCCCTAAACCTGGACTCATCCAACAAGTTCCCCACACATCCAGCCCTCTGAGCCCCAGCAAGTTGCACCTGGACCCCATATCCTATGGAGACCCACTTCCTTAGCACCTGGATCCCACATCAAACCCCGCCTCCCCTTGGCTCCTCCACTGAGTTCAACCAGCGTCCCATTGCCCCTACGCCAAAACCCCCCAATGAGCCCGTGTGCATCCACTGAGCCGCCCACACCCAGACTGCCCCACACTCGGATCCCCCCCACAGTAACCCCCTCCACGCTTGGATCATGCTGGGCTGAGCCTGCCCAGTCACATCTGGTACGCCTGGCACAGAGGGGCAGGGCCAGCCCTTACACTGTGTTAGGGTCAGGTGCAGCTTCACTGTGGAGTTCCTATACTGGGGAAAGCTGGGGGTTCAGGGTGATCCCACACGTCAATACAGCCAGTGGCCTGTGCTCCCCTCTACTAGAAATGTGAAGATGAGGGGTTTTCTCAATGGCCTTCCTATAACAGACCCATCATTTAAGGCTTGGTCTCAAGGGGAGTTTTTCCACTTATTAAAAAAAACAAACAGTGGATAAGGAACTTAATTATCTTGTGCTTCGGTATCTCCATCAGAAAAAAGGGATAATAATACTTGCCTGCCTCACAGGAGTTTGTGTAAATTCATTGGTTTTAGTTCAGTGTTTTGATGTCATCAGATGGAAAGTGCTGAGAAGTGCCATTTTGCAAAGTGTTTTTTACAATTTCAAAATCTTTCTGCATTATTCATGCAGTAGCCACTGCTCCTGGGTTACAGGATAATTTTAATTTGGGACTTTATGAGAAGACTCCTCCTCCCATTGTATGATGCTGGAGCAATTTGCCCAATTTTAGTGCTGTTAATTAGGTACCTTCTGCATGTGTGGCACATGGTACAAAACATGTTCCATTATGTTGAGAAAGCAATTTCAGAAAAGTGGGGTGGGGGGTTTAAAAATAATTTGCTTGGGTTCAGGGATTTGGCTGGAAGTAGGGTTGCCAGATGGTTTCAACAAAAATACTGGACACATTTGACATTTACATCACAATCTATATTACATCTGATTGAGAAAATAGTGGACAGTTCTATTTACTCAATTATAGTTTCTCAATTTTTTTCCCCAAACAGAAAGCTCAAATACTGGACTGTTCGGTTAAAAACTGGACACCTGGCAACCCTAGCTGGAAGGGGACAAGCATGCAGTGAGCAGGGGTACAGGATGCACAGGAAAGACCATGGGAAGGGGGCGAGGCCTGGGCAGGAAAGGGGGTGGGGCCTAGCCTGGGAAGCTGCTGCCTCCCCAAGTGGAATTTTCACCTGCTGCCCATGAACTAGGCATCTAGGGCCAAGCCTGGGTCCATGCTATGACCCCTTTGTACAGTTCTGCTGGCAAAAGCGGGCCATGAAGCTGTCCTTAGCAGACATCTGAAGTTTTCCCCCACCAAAGAAAAAATCCAGACTGCTTTACAGCTAGTCTGTTCTAATCTCTAAAATCCACCCTCACCTTCAACTAGGGTTACGCCAGAGTCAGTGAGCTTGGATAGAATGTAGTATACTCCAGGTATCCCCACCTGACATTTACACTAGAGCAGTGCTGAGGCTGCTCTGACACATGTAGAGGATGAACTGACCTCCCCCACTCCACTAGGGATGTAAAATCCACTTTAATTAGTTATCTGGTTAAATGTGGAGCAGCCCCCGTCCCTGCCAGTAACCGGTTACATTCCTACTCTCCACCCTCTGATGTCCTGTGTTGAGCATAGGTCACTCAGATCCAAGGATCCAGGCTATGTCCAGATAAATATTCAAGAGGTAATAACTTGATGTAACTAGCAATATTACCAAGGGCTCAATTCATGGGGGAGTGTCGCGGGGTGTCCCACCCTGCACCGTTCGGCCCTGGGATCGAGCCTTTACCCCCACGGGCCCAGCGGCCTAGTCCACAGCAACTGCAGGCCCTGAGGCCTAGTCTCCGGTAAACTGCAGGCCCTGAGGCCTAGTCTCTGCAGGCCCTGAGGCCTAGTCCAGGCTCTGGGAGGATGGGGTAGGGGGGTCCGAGTCCTCCCTCTCCACCGGGCCTCAACCCAGGGCCCTATTAGTGGTGGGTGATTCCCACCACTGGCTCGGTGGGGAGTTCTCCCCGAAACGCAGCAAGCCCACTGGGGGGTTCCCTGCCCTGGGTCGCTTCCTACCCCAGCCCACGGCCCGGCGGACACCCCACCTGCAGAAGCGGTGCTGGCGGCAGCTGTTACGGCGCTAGGCTCCACCTCTGGGGCGGCGGCGCCTGGGTTGTCCACCGCGGCAGGGTGGGTTGCCCCTGGGGGTCGGCATTGTGGTCGCGCTTGGCCTGGGGATGGCAGCAGCGAGGGTGGCAGGCCCGGCAGCTCTTGCTCCAGTGGTTGGTTCGGCGTCTCCGGCTCCGGCGGCTGGTCTGGCTGTGGTTCTGGAGGTGGGGCAGGCACTCCACCCTCCCCGGAAGCCAGCCCCCACTGAGCTGTCTCCCCGGCCTTTATACCTGGCCCACAGTGGGAGCATGCCCAGCACTGCTGCGGGGGCAGGGCCTGCATAGCCCAGCTGGCCAGCTGGCTTCCCGCTTGGCCAGTGTGGGGCTGGGCCACCCCGTCACAGGGAGGATGTCCTTAAAATCTCATTGATTTCAATTGATTGAGAATCAAGTAGTCTTGACACCTCATAGAATGGGTCTCCAATGATCTGTAGATGTAATCAAATCAACTCAACATGCAGAACATCTCAGAAGTGCCCAGTACTGAATCCATGGAGCTTTCAAAATATCAAACTTATAACTACACTCTGCTCATTGCATGTGATATGCTATTCCACAGTGTGTAAGAGTCTTCATTAGTCATTCATTTCAGAGGTTTGTGAGGACTGTACTAAACAATTTTTTGGAAGAATACACTGAATATGTCCATTATCCAAAACCTCCCCTTTTTTTAGGGTCAGTATAAAATTATAATCCAAAACCTCTTTTTTAAAAAAAAACATAGGTTGAATTTGTCCACTAGGAAAGAACCACAATAAACCAAAGGAAGTTACAATTTCTCTTGTCTGAGCAGGTGAGATAATTCAGTGTTTCAGAGAGGTAGGAGATTCAAATGTTAACTAATGTTTTAGTCTAGGAAATGGGTATGTTTTCTAGAAACATATGGGAAGCCCTGGTCTAAATGCATGATTTATTCCTGATTTACACTGATGTGAAATGAAAATTAGAATTAGTCTGTTTTCAACAAATGGGATTTTTAGTCCTAGGATTTAATTGTTAAGATTCTCTTTGTTTGGATCAATAATTCTTTCATGCTTTGTGCAATAGGGCTGGATTTTGGAAGGTATACCTGAAAACCAGGACCAAGCTTGGATTCTGCAATCAGCTGGCATCATTCCGAGACATGTTGGTAAGAAATACCCGATTTTTAATGTTTTTGTGTCAGAGGTGACCTAAACAAAAACATCTTAAATGTTAAAACCAGTATTTTGTATATGTGTAAAACATGCCCAAGAGTCCAAAGCAAACCAGAAACAGTCCCAGACTGGAGGGGATGGTTAAACGGAGCCTGGGCCTTCCAAAACTTTGGGGTGGTCTGTTTGAATTATTTACCCCACTTCCCTAAATGAACCTTTGTTTTCTTACCACTTCAGAGCCCACTAGCTACCTCTAAACCAGCAAATTCAAACCTCTTCTAGCAAGTGACTGCAAACAGCTGTGCCTCTCTGCCTCACCAGTGAGTCCAAACCTCCTCTGATCAGAACCCAAATCTCAAGGATTCTGTTTTAATTGATCCCTAGGAGCAAAAAGGATCTAAAAGAGCCCCCAAGCCATTCCCTCTGTGTGATAGAATAATAAATACAATTTGCTCAACACACACAAAATGAAATGGAAACATCCAGGCCTTATGCCTGACCTTTCATGCCACAGGTGGAATTTTGGGTATGCCAAAGCAAAGATAATTCTACAGTGGCAGAGCCTTGAAGGACAAGACCCTAGCTCCTGCCATCTCCACCTTGGGACTGTGTCTGCATTTCCAAATCATTATTAGATAGGGACTTATCCAAAAAACACGAGAAAAATGAAAATGGAGGTGGGGATGAAAACTATTTCAAAACCCTACAGCTCAAGTGTGAGTAATAAACCAGCTCTAGTTGTAGTCAATAGTGACATGATGATTTGCTACTTCGAGTAGCAAATTTGTAAACAATTCTACTATTAGTGAAGGAATTCAGAATCACTTTGGTAGTGTTTGGAAAAATATGTACATTGGATAGTACTTGTATGTAGTACATGTGTTTAAACTATCATTTTTGATGGCAACTAACAGTGTTGAAGGTCACATTATCTCAGTTTTATCTGTATAATCAAGAAAAAATAGCACCCTTAATAAAAATATAAATGAAGAAGAACCTTGTTCGATTGAATGCACATGACTAAATTAGTTGAATTTAGGAAGTGAATGATCATAAAGAAGCAAGATTTTTGCATCACAGAATGTACTAAATTGAGCTTTGTATTTAGCACAATATATTTCTTCCGAAAAGTGCCATGTGACTAGTAGCTTTGATCAAAATTTCCCTCCAAAATCAAATGTTCTGTTCATAGGTAAAATGCAAGGAAATAAGGAAAAATGCTACAAATGGGGAAGATGGCTAAATGTACATGAATTGCATCAATCCCTCCTTGCTTGTAGAGTGCACTTGGAAGCATGTCTAGGAAATGAAATCAGTAACTAACTGAAAATGCATTTCTATTTTGTTTCTTCTATGCTTAGTTGTATTGTATGCTCCAGATATGGTGCTGATTGAGAGGAACCTTGGGAAAAGGATTGATCCATCCACGAAAGGTGGTGAATGTTTTTGTTTCTGATCCCTTCTAGGAGAACATTTTTGTGTCAGCCCAAGAGACACTGAAGCATTGATGCTTTTAAAGATGATTTTTAATGCTGACCCTTTACAATGTGAGGAGGCAGTGTAATTCTGAACCAGATACACTTTTGTTTTAAATTAAACAGGTATCACTTTCCGCACCGATATAGCAGGGGAAATATTTGTAAAGACTGGTTTTGTGGCAAGCAGCACTGCTATATTATAAGGATGTTAAAGACTAGTCCATTTCCCTGCCCCCCTTGCCTGCTGCTCTCAGATAGAGGCAGCAAAGGGGGGGAGGTAGAGGGAGTATTTCAAAGCAGCAGCGCTACACAGCTGTGTGGCACTGCCGCTTTGAAACCCCAAGGTAGTGTTTCAAAGGGGCAGCTGCTGAGGAGCCGGAGGTCCGCTGGGGACTGCCCAGCTGACCCCAGGTTCTGAGAGGCATTTCCCCAGAATCCGGGGAATCCCCAGCTGACCCTGGGCTCCTTGCGGCATTTCAGTGGAACCCGGGGTCAGCTTGGGTGTCCCCAGCTGACCCTGGGTTCTGGGGAAGTGCTGGTGCGCGGAACCTGGGGTCAGTGCTGGTGCGCGGAACCTGGGGTCAGTCCCCAGCTGACCCTGGGCTCCACGCAGCATGCAGCACAGCATGGAGCCTGAGATCAACGGAGGACTCAGTCCCCTGCTAACTCTGGGCTCCATGGCTTTGAAATGCACAAGGGCCTCCGCTGGGGACCCTTATCCATTTAAAAGCAGGCACGGCTGCATGCAGCCCAGAGTCAGCGGGACTTCCCGCTGGCCCCCAGCTGCACGTGGAGTTCCACATTCCTCGTTTGAAATGTATAAAAGCCCCTGTGGAAATTCCATCGACTACTCGACTAATCAATTAACCGCAATTTAACATCCTTACTATATTACAGCACAGGTCACCCTAACATGTGATCACACTATAAGAATTTTACTGTTTTACCTAACATCTTTGATAGCCCTTGAATGTCTGCTTCTCCATAAAAGGCAGTAACACCTTTAGGTAATCGCTACTGTGTGTGCTCCCCACTAGAAGAGCCAACAGGAAATGGCAGTGTTGCAGATGGCATGCTTTGGATGCTCCACAAGAACCCATGTCAGTTGTTTTAGGAGCGGCTTTGGGAAGGACATGCTGAATTAAAGAAATGGCTTTTATTTGCTTTCCTGGAGAGGACTTGGTAAAAGTTTAGGGTAGGAGTCAGGAGTACAAAGTACTATTCTCAGTCTGCCACAGCATTCTTATGTAACGCTGGGCAAATCATGTCACCATCCTGAGCCTCAGTTTCCCCACTTGGAAAACAAAGATAACATCCTACCTTATGGCTATGTTATAAGAATCAATATTTTAATACTTTAAAAGTGTCTGGAGATCTTTAGGTGAAAGGCTTTAGGAAAGTGCAAAGTATGCTTAATTAAAGGCTTGATGGTGCCAGATAGGCACAGGTCTGTTCTGGAGATGCCACTGTGTCCTGGCACCCTGCTGCACCCCATTAGGGGACACAAACATACCTCTCCCCCACTGCCCCATGGCTGGTTAGCTCTCTCTGCCACTGCCTGTCTTCTTTGTGGAGCTATGCAGTAGTAGTTAGGAAGAAGTCACTGTGCTTCCCCTCTTCTTATGCCCCAATCTCAGGCATTGCTAGAATCTAGACCTTGCTTATGGCAAGGAACCTTTTTGCAAGCTGAACAAGTTCTATCAAATTCTTTTTCCTAATGGGTCCTAATTACTGTTTAATGTCTAGAGGTGTACCATACTACCTTTGACTGGCCAAGTGACCGTCTAGTGCAACAGCGTTTGGTGGAGGCAGAAGGCATATCTGAACAGGAGACGGCAAAGCACCTGCTGGAGTATCATAGAAACTTTCCCAGAGTTTTCCAGATCTATCAGCAAATCTTAAAATCAATCAATGCTGACCAACCTTGTGCAGACATCTTGTCCCAGGGTAAATATTGATTATTTACAGTTAGAAGGAAACTTGATAGCTGACAAATGTTTAGAGATAATTGTGCCGACTAAGAGCTCAGTTGTAACAGTCAGTGCTAACTGCTTCTAATTCAGTTGCGTTCCTTGCAAGCTGCTGAGTTTGGTCTGTTCCAGACAGCTCCTTTGTTGGTTAAAACAAGCATGGTTGAATGGAGGGTCTTCTTGATTCTGCAACCCTTACTCACAGTGAATAACATTACTCATAAGAATAGTCCCACTGGGGATGCAATGTGAATAAGGGTTGTAAAATTATTTCCTAAGTGATGGGGAAGCTTAGACCTGCAGTCATAAAAGCATTGAGTATTGGGTGCACTTACTGGAACCATTGATTGTCTTCTGTACAACTATTACCTGCACACCTCCTATCTATTAACAAGTAGTAATAGTTCAGGGTGGGTTGTATTTCATTGTATAAAAGTTGCTTACACTGATAGATTTGCTATGTGGTAATCCTTTGTTTGCTTTTGTTCAACTTCAATGAATAATGCTATTGCATGTTGCTTCTTCATGGGGAAAAAATAAAAAAATTGTTGGGAAGACCAGCTGATGGTGTACTTTGTATATGTCAGCCTTTTGATGGTCTTTTTGCATCTCAAAAAGGTCTTTTTTAATGACAAGTGCTGCACTTTTAAGATAAACAACTAGAAAGTTTATATTTGGAATTTACACATTAATTACTTCTAAATTACTTAATTAAATTTAAAAGTTCATATCATAATTCATAAAGAATTCATGCCATGAATTGTAAATAAAAATGTGAGTGCCTGAATATTAATTATTATTAATTAATAATGTAGTGAGATAAATTGAAAATTGGAATGAAAAAAATCCTCTCTAGATCTTTTTCTGCAGTGCATCAGGCAGCCAGATTTTTTTTAAAGGAATAATTAGATGTGGAGACTGTCTAGGGGATCATTACTCCTAATTAACTTGGTTATTTACTGCAAATTAAGCATCATTTGTAAGCAGGGTGGTTTGCCAGTCATGTTTGTGCTTTTGGATACCCTGGTTGTGGAAAGTGCTTAGAATAACTACAGTCCTCCATGGTTAGCTGACATTTGTTTTTGGATAAATCATCTGATAAATAGATTATGATTTTCAAGATTTGTATATTTGTATGTTTAATGATAGATGTGGATGAGTAAGGGAGTTAAGAAATTACAACTTTGATAGATTTTTTTTTTGGAACAGACAGTCTGACTCTGATCTAACACCATTTATAGACCAATGCAACTCTGATAACTTCATTGGAATTGCTCCTGATTTACTCTGGTGTGAGATCAGACTCACAGCCAATATATTCAGTGATCTCAGCTGTGCAGTAAACACCATAGCTTGTGTTCTGGGAGTAAGGAATGTATCCTCTTCAGTTGCAGTATGATTCAAGTGCTTCTGAGCAACTACTCTCAGTTCAGGAGCTAGAAATGTGAGAACTAGAATGTGCTGTTCTGGCTTTTTTCTACAGTAAGAGATATAAGGATCTGGAAATCAGACACAAAGGGGAATCATTAAACAAGTATATATTAGTCTTTCTCAAGCATGTAATATGCTAGTTTAAAGCACCAATCCCCTAAAATGCCAAATTGAGTGGAAAATAACTTGTTTAAAATATGGTATTACTCTTAAGAGGAAAATCAATGACTAAGATTTGGATTCTTGTACCAATTTTTTTAGACTTAAATACAGTGTGTATCACAGCTACTCCATTGCATCGTCATTGAATCTATTTGCATTTAAGGTTATCTGGATTGAAATAGTCATTCAGACATTCAGTTGTGTCTTCCATACAATACGCAGTAGTGTGTAATTTGGGAAATTTAGAGTTTTGTTTAAACGGTTGTATGTCTCTTTAGAGAAACTAGGTGGGTGAGGTAACATCTTGCTTCTTTTTAATATCCTGGGACCATCACAGTACGACAACATTGCATATTTACTTCTCCTTGTACTTCAGGGGCCTGATTCTGAAACGAATATGGGAGTTGAAGGTCTCAGCACTTTGGCAGACTGTGTTCCAAATATTCTGATGATAAAATATGTTCATTAACAAGCTAAACCTTACTGTATGTTCTTGCTCACCAGCCTCACCTATATTATCAACTTTTCTTCTGGGGCTGCAACAAAGTAGGGATCACTGTAATGCAACAATCTGAATTATTCTTTACCAGGTCTATAACCCTTTCAAAGTTCTCAGGGAATGGATCCCTGGACTAATATAAAATTAATAGTTTCCTACCCAATACAAAGCAAGATCAGCAAAAATAAAGAGAGAGAAGAGCTGTGCTAAGACCATGATGTTGTCTTTACCCTTTGTGTGAAAATGAGGTGCACAGGAATAAAATCACATGTAATAAGATGGCCTCAATGCTATATTGTGTCCTGACTTCTTAGTGCCACAAAAATTTAAAACACACTACACGGAAGTGCATTAATCACATATGAAGCTAGGGAAATGTCGTGACAACTTGACATCCTGCCTTTTTCATAATTATCATTTCTATTTGTTTAGAAACTATCATAACTATTACATGTAATGATATTCCCCTGAAGCTTGGATGGTAAGTGTAGCTAAAAAGCAAGGGTGTCAGTTACCTTGGAGCCCTGATCTTGATTCAGTGTAATACAAATAAAGGTGATGATGATATTAATTTTGTAGTTATAAATAAATCAATCAATTATTGTTTCTCTTAAGAAAGCAAAAATAACTGGATTTTAACTCTTTTTTTTTTTTATTGGCATCTGGCTTTCTTATCCTGGTGTTATCTTTCTAGTTCTGACCTATGTCCAAACCCGGTGCCAATCAGCTGCCCCCTTTACACCACGGATTCTCTTTTGTGGACCCCCAGGCAGTGGGAAGAGCCTGCAGGCAGCACTAATAGCTCAGAAATACAGTATTGTCAACAGTAAGTTCTCAGTAAATATGCACTTTGCTCTATTCCCTCTTTCTCTGCTTTTGATCATTTATCTTTTGCTGTCTTTCTTTCTTACTCACTCATAAAATTTCTCTGTTAGTCCATCACTGTGGATGTCAAACTTTTTGCAGGGGGGCTGGAAAATCTAGCAATAAAAAAATATTAACCAATAAAAACATATATCCTGTGCCAAACTAGCTCCAACCTTTTTTTAGTCATCATTTTTTATACCCTTTAGATCAGTAGTTTTTCATGTGTTATACACTAGAGATACTTCTGTGAACAGTATGTAGTGCTCTGAAATCTCCATTGCATCAGCACATCTTGCATAATGACTTTGCACTTTCACGTGTCTACTCAATATTGGGAGGCTTTTAAAAGAAAAGTGGTTCTGAAATGGGAAGAAGACTCTTAGTTTTTGTGTATTTAAAATATATAATTTTGAAAACGGAAACAAACATAAAAATGATTTTTCTCTGCCTTTCATAAGGGAGACCCAGAAAACATCACATTGGGCTTGTTCTGGTACATGTTCATAATATCAAGTGCTTGAAAGTAGGATAAATAGAATGCAACTAGGCAATGTAATCAATGTAATTTGCAGTTGCACTGTGTAATATTTTGTAATATTGGAAAAACTGCAGCTATTTTAAATAAAGGAATTGTGACTGAAATTGCATAGCTGATCAGGTCTTCTTCTTCAAGTAATATTTAAGCAGATTTCATTAGTATGATGTAAACCAACTCTACAATAATAACCAGAAATAATAAGTAGTGAAGAAAAAAAGACAACTGGAGGCCTGATCCTGCCTTATGTATTACTGTGATGAGTCCTATGGGCTTAATTGAACTCCTTCTGAAGTCAACGGAAAGACTTCAATGAGACCTGGGTCAGGTACTCAGCGAAGCAGTCTTGTGAATAAGAACTGCAGGATCTTTTTTACTTCTGTTGTTGTGGATCAGAAAATGGGAGTGGAGAGATCATTAAAAATTGAGGTGAAAACAAAAAAACGCTTTTGTCCAAATTTTATGTGGAAAATGTTGGCTTTTTATGAAGAAAAAAATGTAGATAGAAAACAACCTCTTCTTACATTTTGAGTTTTTTGACAATTCAAAACTTTTTGCAGAAGGCAGACACCTTTCGCAAAATAAAAATTCTTTTGTTGAAAAGCACACTTTTCTATCAAAATTGTTTCAACAGGAAGATTTTTAACCAACCTTGCCGTTTACACTAATCCTAGTTGGAGCCCAATCCTATAAGTGCTGTGTGCTCAGAACCTGCATTGAGTTCAATATGAGTTCCCTATATGAATTACACCTAAAAGTGGGCTCATTGCAACTACAGGAAAACATTTTCTGTGTAGTTCTTTTGTAGGTGTAAATTGGTGTTGCTCCATTGAAGTCATGAAACTGTGCTGAAATTGTACCAGCTGGAGATGTGGCCATTGTATTTTTTATTTTGAACAGTTAACATTTTATTTAAATGGTAAAAAATACACCACAAATAATTAACAAATGGTATCTAATCAAATTAAAAAAGAAAAGAAGCCTTATTTTAAAATCTATATAATAAAAAATTAAATCTGCAAATAGAATTAGTAAAACCTCAATATGCCTCGAAGTATGTTAATTCCATTATTTTACTTTATTTTTAAAATATTTTAGTAATTAAAAAAAAGCTTTATCCTTTAATGCAATAATGACTGTCATTGGACTAATCAAAAATAAAATTGCTTGATTACCATTTTTCTTTAAATTCTTCATCTTTTGGATATTTCTATACACTTTTGTGAACTTTATAAGACTGAAGTTTGATTTAATGTTTTAATATTTCATCTAGATATGCAATTTGCGTTTTATTTTTCCATAAAATAGTCCCATGTTTATGTACGAAAAGTCCATGCACTAGTGCATAAAAAGGGATTTTTAATCTAGTATTTAGCACAGACAATGGGGAATTAGGAGTAAATGTGATCTTATGCAAGTCAGAACTTCTCCATGCCTTAGCTTATCCCTCTGTAAAATGAGGATAAAAGGAATCTAACTCCTGTAGTGGTAACGAGGTTTAATTAATTTGCTTAGATTAAAGGTGTCAATATACTGTGGCCCTGGCTCAGTATCTTAATTCTAAATTTCATGGTGTTCTGTTTATTGGAACTCTGAACCATCATATTGTATTAGCACAGTTTCATGGACATAATTCTTACATGACTGTTAAGTGATCCAGGGGGCTACTTCCTGAACTGCATATTATCCTGCACCTCCAGCAGAGCTGTTCAGAAGCTGTTCAGCAAGTGTAACTTTATTCAGTAATTATAAGTTTATAACAAGTGAAACCCCCACCAGCTATCCCTTGAGTTATTATTTTAGTAACATATTTGATTAGTATCTTTCTCTCTGCCTCTGTTTTTAATATGTTCCTTGCCAAATGTATTCTTTTTTATTCAGTATTCTCCACTGCTCAATCTCTGCTTTTTGGTTTGCTCAGCCAAAAGAAAACAACCCCAAAATCCAAAAAAATCCCACAACTTTTATTTTATTCAGTGACCTTTTTCCGATATGCAGCTTCTTGGGTTTTTTTCCCCTTCTTGCTTGCTTCCTTTTTAAAATTTAACCTTGTGTCTTTTTGTTCCTCCTTCCTCTCAGTTTGCTGCGGGCAACTGCTAAAGGAAGCTGTTGCAGACAAGACAAAACTTGGAGAACTCATTAAGCCTTATTTTGACAGTGGATGGCCAGGTAGGGCATGTTGTTGTCTTTCTGCACTGTAGTTACAAGTTCGTGGGAGAAAATAATCTGTGGGAGAAATTCATACAACCACTGGTGTAAATATGAAGTTAGTTCATTGATGCAGTTTAGTTATTCCAGATTTACACTGAAGTATAACTGAGATCAGAATTGTCAGTTGCAAAATCTCTTCAAGGTAACCAAGGCTGAATACCTATGTGAGTGAAGCCCAGACTTTTTACTTCCAGGTCCCATATTTGAATTCTAATTTTGTCCCTGAATTAAAATTAGTAATCTAATGTGTGTTTTTTATCATGAGTTGTCTGTAAACCACAACCTTTGGATTTTCATTTGAAGCACACTCTGGATACGTCTACACAGCAGGGTTATTTTGGAATAAATGGCATTATTCTGAAATAATATAGTGCACGTCTACACTACAAGCAGTTACTTTGACATAATGTCAAAATAATGTCTCCCTGGAGGACTTCTTACTCCAACTCCTGTAACCCTCATTTTATGAGGAGTAAGGGAAGTCGGAGGAAGACTGCCCTTCCTTGGACTTCTTGCTGTCCAGACAGTGCCAAAAGTTGAAATAAGCTATTTTGACTTAAGCTACACAATTGACATAACTGAAGTTGCGTAGCTTATTTTGGCTTTAGCCCTGCTGTGTAGACTTGCCCTCTGATAGAGATTGTCTGGTTTGACCATAAATGTTTAAAGTTATCAGAAATGCTACTGTAAGATGTGTGCCATAGGACTTTTTGGTGAGAGGGCATCATATGAATTTAGCAATTTTGCTTTTGGAAGCAGTATATAAAAACTTATCCGTAACTATGCAAGGTAACTAACTGCTAAATAAGACTAGGCTGCTGTTCTGAGATGCTTTCAATCTTTACCATTTATTCAGATATTATGAAAAAGACCCCACAATTCCACAGGGTAAGTTGAATATCAACATGGTGAAGGAATGCTTATATTTTGGCAAGTATAAAGGCCTAGATATTATAGGAACTCCCAGTCCTTTTTTCTGGCACCATGCCAAAGAGCTACCAGAGGAACATGTATTACAAGGGAAAAATAGTCTTGCTGTAGTGGAAAAATCTCAGTTAAGCTTCAGTATTAATGGAGTTTTGAGCAAACCCCCTCTGAGTGCAGGGAAATCTACATTGTCTTTTATTTTCGGCAAAGAAAGCCATTTGGTGAATTGGAAAGCCCAGCAAGTCCCCTCTTTCATACAGTAACTTAATTCTGAGATTGAATTTACATAGATCCAAATCCTGAGCCTATAAAATTAACTGATGTTCCCCAGATACCATGTCAAGAGACTCAGTACTTTTTGAAGCATTTCAGAAAGGCCTCCGGCAGCCTGCAGCTTTGGGTATTCTGTCCTCTGTCAATATGTCAAACCACATGATAATAGTTTTTAACGCTAAACTTCAGCTCCACTGAATGGGTCATGTTCATTGCTGGTGCAATAACTCCATCTGGTTCAAGATATGTAATACAGTATGACAGTCACCATCTTGGCTGACATCAGGGATTGAACCAGGGACCTCCAGAGCATGAAAGTATGAGCTTTTACAGCTTGAGCTCAAGATGGTAGGTTCTGAAATTGGGATCTGCAATAGACTCACATCTTATGTGGATCCAGCAGCGAGGGGGACATGCAAAGGACACCGACAAAGTGGGTTACAATAATTTTCGCGCTCCTACTACCCCCTCCACCCTCCTTTGGCTTATAGCTGCCATTTTTAAGAGATAGTTTTATATAGATGAAGTGTTAAGGTATTTTCAGTGCTAAACTTGGTGGTCATATATCTCAAGAATAGACCTATATGGGTTATTAGTTAAAAAAAAAAAAAATCACAGATAAGACATTTATGTATGGGATTATCTTTATGCAAGCAAGCAGTCCCATTGAACTCAAATGGACTCCTTATATATGAAATTATTTGAATGACTAAATGGTTATAGGTTATGGGTCAATGTGTCTTTCACAGTTTATAATACTTTGGGACCCTTATGCTGTGCATACTCCATTTTCACTTTCTTCTCAGCCCACTAGAGTGAGGAACAACTATTGTAAAGACATGTTTCTCTAAAATTCAATTATAGCTGTGTTGGGAGCCTGGGTGATTTATATCTTTATAGGATCAGTCCTTTAAGAGCTTTACCATGAATGCTTCATGTGTATTTTACAAACTTCTCCTTAGCCATTAAGGTTTCTTTAACGAAGATGTTGGGAGCATTCCCAATAGGTTTAAAATAATTGGAAGGATATTAATATCCTAGGCAGTCTAAAAAAAATGCAAGTGAGCTGCTTTCACTTAAAAATGAAACTGGAATTGTAACTTCCCCAGAAAATTGGGAATTATTTCAAATTTAGATTAACATATTTTATTGTAACATGCAAGAATGCTGCTGTACAATTGTTATTAATGTTAATGGGAGGCATGACTGTTCCTGTGCACTGTGCTAAGTACATTTCCCATAGTTTTTGCTTATATATACTGTTCATTGGTGTTTTGTTTGTTGGTGGGGCATACTACAGAATTAAGGACTGAATAAAAGCAAATATTATATAGCAGTACCAGGAATAATAAGTTCTGTCATTTCACTAATCCTCCTCTCCCAGGGATAACAAAGAATTAATTTACATTAGTAAACACTAACAAGAATTCATTAGAACCCTCACAAAAGTCTTGAGAAAATGAAAGAGCATAGCATACCAAGGAGGGAGGATGGCAAAGAATTCCATTTAGAATGATGCAAAGATGCAGTCAGGTTAAAACAGGAGAGAAACATATGTAATACTTGACCAAATTTGGTCTTGAGGTCATATGCCAACTGATTACTTAATTAGATAGCAACTGGAAATGTTTAAAATGTGAAAGACAATTAAGATTTGACTGAACTTTTCATGGCATTCCTAGTCTTTTGATCCAACAAACTCCATGGGGTATAGACAAAGTGGGCCTATTCTGCCTTCCAAGCAAGGACTCATAAATGACATCAGCCATTACAGGGGAACCAAATATACCCTCATGAAACCTAACTGCCAAATTATCCCTCAGAATCACAATAGTCTTAACATCATGTGACTTCTCTGAAACTCCCATATAAAGACAAGTCTTGAGACTGGCCTGACCCCGACCACTCTTTTTGAGGACACAAGTAATTGCACACTCAGTTAATGTAATTTATTCATTGAAATACCAGATTGTGCTTATAAATGAGACATTTCAATGTCTGACATTAGCTAGACCCACAATACTGTGCTTTCAAATTATGGGCCTGAAACTGGAACTCATCTTTTAAAAAGATGAGCCCAACATACAACCACTGCAGCAATATATGAAAGTTTGGCACATGTCAATAGCTTAACAACTAGCCCAAGCACACAGCATAAAGGCATAATGAAAATGCTTAAGGAAGCCAGTAACAAGCATATTACAAAGATCTAAATTTGATAGGAGTTTTTTCACTGAAGTTAGAAGTGGAATATCCCTGTTAAGGCACAGTTTCTCCCTCTGCCTATTCAAGATTTTTCTACTGTACTACAATCCTTGAATACATTGTCAAATAGAGCTTCTATCACTTCCCCTGGGAAACGTACATCGTCGAAACTTTACAAAGGCCCTAAGTGACCATATTATCCATATTTTATAGAGAACCAGAGATGCAAGGAGATGAAATGACTTGCCCAAGGTCACTTTGAGGTCCAGTGGCAAAGCTGGGATTAGTGCAAAATCTGAATCTTTGTGTGCCCACAGCATCCAAACTGTGGAGTTACAGTGCAGCACTTTGGTGAACACTGCTATTCACAGTCTGAACTGAGGGGTAGCATAGACATGCCCTAGACAGTACTGTGTGACTGTGCATGTTATGGCAGCCTGTCTCTGGCTGCCTATGGACAGCAGCACCGCCCAGAATCTTTACAGTTGTAGGTGCTGTGGCTCCATCCCTTACATACCCCTCCAGACACACCCTGGCAAACTCTTTATGTCAGATCTTGTGAAAAGTCCTCAGGAGACAGCCTGTGACTGTCTTCTTCAGATCCTGTGCCAGAGGAATTCTCTCACAAACAATCAGGCCTTTTTGAGTCCCTTTGTGTTGCTCCAGCCTTTTTACTGATATAAAAGGGTCAGATTGGGGGTGAGACACACTATGCATGAGCTCTACATCATGTAGTTATGTGCTACCAGAAAAATCTTGTCACTCTTCTCTCCTGAAATATAGTGGAGTTTTTCTGGGTTCATACCAGTTCTGAAGTTCTGCTCGACAAGCTTCTCTATTTGTTTTTGAATCCTTTAAAAGCTATTAGAATTATTCCTGGTATTACCAGGGGATGTTTTCACTGTGGTTGTCCTTTACATATATTATGTATACTACAAGTGCACTCCAATTCTATTATTCAAGCCACAAGCAAACTCTGTACATTTCTATTCTGTGCATTTTCTTACAAACACACTCTCTTGAAGTTCTCCTAACTCCTTGCTTTATCAGCCTCATGCATGTTGTTCATGGTGATTTATTTGGCTTAGTGAAGGCAGCATAAATGTCCCTGAGTCCATGAATTTTTAATTTCCCAGGACACTTAATCTAAACTTTGTGCCCATTGGATAATTAAAAAAATGCATTTTCACTCTAAAGTTCAGTGTCCAAATTCTTTCTGGCTCTCATGTCCATAGAGTCATCCTTTGGATAACCAGTCTGAAATGCACTGACTGTTCTTTAGGGGTTCTTTGATCTTGTGTTTTCACCAAGCGTTAAACATGTATTATTGCTAAATTTATTCTTGGATGGAAAAGTGACAATATTAGAGTTGGATCCCAGTTTTCTGTAGCTAAATACAGTTGGTCTGATCCTCCATTCCCGCTTTTAGTTGAGTGTTACTGGATGTTAGTGCTATGGTATTGTTGAGATGGGATCCACTCTGCTTGGATGTCTTTGGAGAACACATTTTTGAGCCATATTTGCTTGCTCCATGCATTGGCTCATGACAGAAAGTTTATAGTCAACAAGAGCACAAGGCCCACACTGATCACATCTGTGTGATTCTCTCTAAAATATTATAAGGAGGCTATTCTGCAGATCACTGCTCTCTTAGGGTGCATCTACACTGCACCGTTATTTCGAGATAACTAGCGTTATTGTAAAATAACAAGGTGAGCATCTATACAGCCATTCTGTTATTTTGAAATAATTTCAAAGTAATGGACGGCTTATTTCAAAATCTGTAAGCCTCATTCTATGAGGAATAATGCCTATTCCAAAATAGCTATTTTGAAATAAGGTGTGTGTAGATGCTCCACTGCTGCTATTTCAAAATAGCCCCTCACCAGGGCCATTCTAAGTTATTCCTCCCCAGTGCCTCCAAATCGAGATAGCATGTCCACATTAGGGAAGCCTGCCTTGGGCTAATCTTGAGGCTTCCCCGCAGTGTACACATGCTATTTCTAAATAAGCTATTTTAGAATAATTAGCTTATTTCAAAATAGATGTGCAGTGTAGATGTACCCTCACATTTTTTTGTGGCATAGTCAAGGACTCTACATGCATAAGGACCAATCATATACACTCTTGACCTTTACGCAACGCACAATTACTACTTCCTCCCTGGACGATTATTAGTAGGGCTAAGTTGAACATGGAGCCGATATCTGCCAGAATGTAGGCATACAGTGATGCTGCTTTTGCTGCATATGTGTTCACCATTCTTCAGATATCATATTCTGACAGGTATCTTGGGAGGACATTAAAAACTGTAAAAAAAAAAGCATATCTGATTTTTCTGTTGAAATCCTTGTCGTTTGGTATTGAGATGTGTATTTTTATTAACAAAAATAAAAGCAATAACTTCCTGGGATGCGAAGTCAGCATGAGAACACCAGGGTTAATCGTCACATGAGAAGGAATTCATGCATCATTCTTTACCTTTCAGATGTTTGCATGTGTTTATTGGAGAGATGGGATGGAAGAATCACTGCTAATTCACATACCAGTTTGGAATACCTCAATAAGCCAAGCCCAGAAAAATAAAACAGAACCATCCAAAGCAAGCATCACAGTCTAAAAAAATGAGATGCTGCTTTTCAGCTGGGAAAACCCTGTTAGTTTGGATAATGGCTTTTCCAGCAAAAGGGAAGATTCATATGGTAAAGGTAGCTGATTCATGGAAGACAGAAAACATCCTACTGTTTGCAGCCTGTGAGAATCAAATGCAATCAATCTGTATTGCTTCTCCCCCTTCCTTTTTCTATTTATAAAATAGTATTATCTGAAGCTGTCCTCAACAGCATTCTACATGTGAGGAATAAAATATGGGATAACCTAATTTCTGCAATAACTAATAAAAAGTATTCCTATGCAAATATAGTGTCTTTAAAATCAACATGATTTTAAAGGGGTGCTTTTGGTGCAGTCTGTGAAATTTGGGGTCCCCTGGCGATGATAATCACAGCATCCCTGAAGCACTTCATTTCTTTTGACAGCAAATTAATATTCTTATCTCTTAAGTGTGAGCTAAAGATTTGACAATAGAACAGATTTCTCTTTTGTTAAAAACTTGCAAAGAGCTTCAGAGTTGAAAGGAGAAGTAAATCTTTATATCTGAGGAGGTAAGCTTAGTGCTATTTCTTGTTTTTTAACAGCGTTGTACTGGCGAGCTGCAAGCTGTCTGAACATTGGAGAGAGACCCTTTGGGAGCTCCATTGGTTTTCAGCAAGTCTTTGCATGCAGTGTGTTTGTACTAGCTGAAGACAGCGCATGGCTCTCTAAATAATTTACAAGTTGATTAATAGACTCACAAGGGTATAATTAGAAGAGGGAGAGACAGCAGCTACAGTAACGGGTACAGTGCTTGGGGGAACTAGAGACTTTATTTTTTTAAAGAAACTTTCTAGGGTGCTGGGCGTTTGAAGATAAGTTGGGAAGAGCTCAGTGCCTCTTCTCTTTTGAAGTGGAAATAGGACAGTTTGAATCCGTCGAGTTTAATTTTTCACAAGCTTTAGGGGCCCTGCAGTGCAACTCCCTTTTTATTATTGAAAAAAACTCTCCACTTTTCTTTCATTTTTCACACACACATGCACATCCACACACAGTCCAAACAGCCACTAATAAACAGATTGATTTACTATTTTATTAAAGTTACATTTATACCCATGCTGTACAGTCATCTGGACTGTGTGTACACACATCTATATCACAAACATACAGTATAAAGTTATATAGATATTTATTAACATACCACACTTTAATTTATACATTTTTAAGAACCCTTCACCTCTGCTTGACAATGCTTTTGAAGTATCTCCGTTTTTCAAGTCAAACTTTTGACTTTTCCACTGGGACTACTACAAAGATTTCTTTATGGAAAATAGGTAGGAGCCTCTTTTTCCACTAGTAGAAAATTGATGGTCAGAAGAACAAAATAACATTTTAAAATATATATATTTTCCTTTTTAAATGTTAACGTTTCAATAAAAGAGGAGAGGTTAGAGACTAGAGAACTGTACATGAGCATATATGGGCTGTAAGCTGCCCCTCTGCTTGTATGAGTTATGATGTTATTTTTTCCTTGTGTTTGAATTATCACTGTGATTAGAAATTAGTGTACCCTTTTAATTTAATATCTGCAATCTGTTGGCTCTATTTCTGCTCAACCCAGCCAAACGAAAATTGACAAATACTGTTACCAAATATTCCAATCAGAAATGAGCCATGGTGAAAATCACTCTGCACAAACATAAAAATCCTAAAGGCCATCCTGTTAAAATAAAGACCCCTATCTTGAAACACAGATCAGAAGAAATAAATCCTAGTGAGTGTATTTTCCAATACACATACGAGCATTAATGTGTTAATGGGCCTCTCCGATGGCTATAAATGAAAGTTTTTTGCCATTGACTGCAGTGAAATGAAGATCGTGGCCTCAGGTGCTCCTCTTCAAGCCTTATCTATTATTATTATTTGTATTTTGGTAGCACCTACTAATAGTCCTTGCTTAGATGAGAAGTGCTATTCAAATTAGTGGGAATATTCATATAAATGAGGGGTGCAAGACAGGACACATGTTTCAAAGTGATGAGTGTCCTCAACTCCCATTGACATCAATGGGCCCAATCTGGAAATGTGCTGTGTTTAAGTTGCCAGGTGTCCGTTTTTTGACTGAAACGCCCAGTCAAAGAGGGACCCTGGCAGCTCCAGTTGGCCGTTAAAATCTGGTTGGAGGCTTAGTGGGGCTATAGCAGGCTCCTTGAAGCAGCAGCATGTCCCCCAAAGACCGACCTCACAACTCCCAGTGGTTGGGAGTCAATGGGAGCTACAGGGGCAGCGCCTGCAGATGCCGCAGCATGCTGAGCCATCTAGCTGTCCTTATGCCTAGGAGCGGAGCGGGGTGGGGGGTTGTGGGCAGGCATTCCACTACTTCCCGAAGCCATCCGGAACCTGCACCTCTCAACACCTCCCATGCCCCAGTCTAAACCCCTCCTGCCTTCTGAACCCCTTGGCCCCAACCCAGAGCCCCCTCCTGCACTCTACCCCTCATCCCCACACCATAGCTCATACCCCAAGCTGTAACCCTCACTTTCCCCTGCACTCCAACCCCCTGCCCCAGCCAAGAGCACCCTCCCACACTCCTAACCCTTCATTTCTGGCCCTACTTCAGAGTCCACAGCTCCAGCTGGAGTCCTCATCCTAACCCACCCTCCAGCCTGGAGCCCCTTCCACACTCCAAACCCACTGGCTCCACCCCCAGCCCAGAGCCCCCTCCTCCTAGGGTTGCCAGATGGTTTCAACAAAAATACCGGACACACTTGACGTTAGTTACATCACAATCTACATTACATCTTATTTAGAAAATACCAGACATTTATATTTTCTCATTTATATTTTCTCAATTTGTTTCCTGAACAGAAAGCTCAAATACTGGACTGTCCGATTCAAAACCGGACACCTGGCAACCCTACCTCCTCCACCCTAAACACCTCGTTCCTGACCCCACTTCAGAGCCCTTACACCCTCCTGCACCCCAATCTCCTGCTCCAACCTAGCAAAAATGAGCAAGTGAGCGAGGGTGAGGGAGAGCAAGTGACTGAGGGGGGAAATGGAGGGAGGAGGCCGGGTCTTGCAGAAAGAGCGGGCTAAGGCAGGATCAAGGGACAGGGCAGGTCAAGGGTGTTCAGTTTTCTTGGATCAGAAAGTTAACCTTAGCTAAATACTCTAAATCTTGACTGATGTCAGTAGGAACTAAGAGTTCACAACACCTCTTAGAATGGAACCCTGAGTTCAGCAAGTGCTTTGGAGACATATGTGCTCATTATTTAAAATTTATTTCACTCCTTATTTACATAAATTTTTGGAAAGCTGACATATCTTCTTTCCCTTCCCAGTACTCTACATCCTGCCCCGCTGACTAAACCAGTGGCTCATGAGCATTAGATTTCTAGCTAGGTTTTTGGTTGGCTTTTTTTGTTTGTTTGTTTGTTTGTTTGTTTAATAACACATTTTATTTTCTGGGTAGGGTTAAGTAATCACATCAATTTATAAGACCCATATGAAGAAGAAAGAACATAACTTTTTGGCAGCCACCTTAATTAACCTGTAAATATTAAAAATTAAATTCTGTCCTTCTTGCTATGTTTCATTAGGAGCCAGGTATACAGAATTAGGCCTTAGTGCAAAACTGAAATGCATTTTTAGAGAGGTTTAAAAACATTGTTAGCTGTTACATAACACTGCGTTTTCAAAGCATTGTATTAACATGAACAAGCAGTTCTGTTCTCCAAGTGACTGCAAAAATGGCCCAGCAGGGTTCCAGATTTATTGCAATAATGACCCCTTATCAAGCTTTTTCAGTTTAGAAGTCAAAATATATTTTCTGCAAGTGCTGGTCTAGGTGCTTTCCTTCTTCCACATCAGTTGCAGCCGGAAAGATTCTGCAGGCCAATATTCTTCCTTCAGTCATGAACCCTATGGTCTTCAGTAAGGTTGTACATGTGTAAACGAGACAAGAATTTGTGCGTTTGGTTGAAACTTAGTTAACAATTCCAGTAATTCAGCACGAGCCACCACTGAATTCAGTTTGCTCTCCTGTAGCCATACTGGCTGTGTAATGGTAGTGCAATTTTTTTTTCTGACTAACATTAGGAGATGGAGCTCTGAAAACACTTGGAGAGCGGATTTGTAGAGTAACTCATGTCATTTTTACAGTCACTTGTCAAAATACACACACACCTGTGAGGTAGCGAAGTAAGTATTATCTCCATTTCACAGATGGTGAAACTGAAGCAGAAAACTTGAGTAACTTCCTTTAAAATCACATAGCAAGTCAGTGGCAAAACCTGGATTAGAATGGAGGAGGTCTGGTTCCTAGCTCACCATGGAATGAAAAAATTCAAATAATATTTGAAGAAGAAACTAAGATGTTTTTATGTGCCAGCCCTTGAGTTTGGACTTCTCAGTATTTCCTGCTATAGCTAAGGATATCACTAATAGCTAACGCAGTGTCGGGAGCTGTCCTTTTTGGGTTCTTTAAGCATGAAGAATATCATATCATGTAAGGGGATAAGACTCCCAACACTCACGCTTGGCAGCAGAGATAAAGAATGGCCAACTCCATTCATTTAAAATGTATGTCTTGTATTTTGTAGTTCTACACATGTTCTATTAATGATTTAAGATCATAAATGCCTTTTACAAGTACTTGCACTTCATCTCTAATATAGCTGCTTTCTATGTAACAAACAAAAACTAAAGCCCCAAGTTATACCATCTTATATCTGTAAAATCTTAAGAATCTAAATGCTCCAAATTTGTCACAAGAAGTAAAAAATTGAGACTATTTAGATTATATTTTATTTGATTGCATAAAAATAATTCTAATTCTTATGACAGATCCTACAGTGAATATAAGACTACAGTAAGAGTGTTTCTTGGTTGTTGTTGTTTTTTTAAATTTTGTTAATGTTGCAGGGTGCTTTTTAAAATGCTACATTAATACTGGTTATTATTTATCAATTTTTTTCCTAACCAGATTATAAGTAGGTTCAGAATAAATAAATAAACAGAAATGCTTGTAGGATCCCCTGGGTCAAGCGGCTAAATTTCTGAACTTAAAGGAGGCTAACAGAGCTACTGAGAAGTATCACTGACAGTTCCTGTGCACCAACCAAAATTCTTTGCTGCTGGTAGGCATATAATGCTGTGGAATTTGGTTGTTGGTTGCAGTTGTGAACAAATAAAAGTCTCTTCAATGGCAAGTCATGTTGTCTTGTTCAAGCCTTCACCTGAGGAGATTCTGCAGAATGCATATTTGAAATTTCCACCCAGGGTCGTCTCCATTTCATAGTATTTTAAATTGCCTTTTCCCAGATCTTGTCTGTAGTGAGCAGCTTGTGTTGCAGTGATCTCATTTTACCCGCAGGTGGCAGTAAACAACAAACAACAGTATAGAAAAGAAAATCTTTGCCTAATGTGATTGCTGTTCTGTTTATTAGTATTATCATAGGCATCTGCAGCAGAGGTTCTCAGCCTTTTTCTTTCAGAGCCCCCCTCCCCACACACACACACACATGCCATAAAAATGCCATGGCTCACTAGTACCACTGCAACTGGGTTTTCTACATATAAAACCCAGGGCCAGTGTTATGGAGTAGCAAGCCAATTGCCTTGTGCTCCATGCCACAGATTTCAGCCTGGGGTGCAAAGCTTGGGGTCTTGGCTTCAGCCCCATGCAGTCAGGCTCTAGCTTTCTGGCCTGTGTGTCATCAAGACTAATGTTGGTTTTGCTTGATGGCCCCCCTGAAACCTGCTCACAGTCCCTGAGGGGGAACCAAACCTCTGGTTGAGAGCCACTGGTCTGCAGTAGTCAGGATTTCTGGTAATATCAGTGAGGAGCTTATGAGATCACCAACTGAGGGGGCTCAAAATCATAAAAGCCATTTCAATGTTAAGGAAATCATGGTTGTTTCACTGTCACTGTTCAGGCCCACCAACAGGGGGGCAAAGAGAGCAGTTGCCCTGGGGTCTGGCAATTCAAAGGGGCTGGGGCTGGGGCTGCTGCTACTGTTTAAATAGCCATCAGAGCGCTGTGCGCTCTGTACAATGCTGGGGATAGGGGGAGGGGTACCACAGAGGGGCGCCTGGGTGGTACCCTTCGAGTGGCACTCTGGACTGACTGCCCCAGGCTCTCCCTTCCAGGGGCATAGAACCAGGCCCCCCACACACACACCTTGGATGCGGTTGGTGCCCCTGTTACCATACTGTGTGTTGGCTGCCACTTGAAAAGTTCCTACCTCAGTTTCCAAGGGAAAGTCTAATTTATATAAACTCCTAGCAATATATTATGGCCTTTATGCTGAATGTAGTGTTCAATGTCATCTTCAAAACTTCTTGAGTTTTCTAGAGAATCATATATGAATCCATGTACTTACCCTGGAAGTCAAGGTATATCTTATAAGGGTGTGTCTAGACTATAGGGGTTTGTTTTTTTTTTAACAAAGTGGCCTTTTTTTTTTTTTTTTTTTTAAACTGCCCCTGCATCTAAACTGCTGCCACGTTCTTTTGAAAGTAAATCGAAAGAACGAGGCAGTTTTTTCGACCGGGGTAAACCTAGTTTTACGAGGAAGAACGCCTTTTTTCAAAAGTGCTCTTTCAAAAAAAGGCGCTATGTAATGCAAACTGTGCTTTTTTGAAAGAGAGCATCCAGAGTGCCTGGGTGCTCTCTTTCGAAAAAGCAGCTCGTTTTTTCGAAAGTACTGGTTGTAGTCTAGACACTCTTTTTCGAAAGAATCTTTCAAAAAAGCCTCTTTCAAAAGAGGCTTGCAGTCTAGACGTAGTCTAAGTCTCTGACTTAAATTCACAATCCAAGGAACAGAAGACTAAGTGGCTGCTGTTCAGTGATATCTGATACCATTGACCCCCTGTGAGTGCAGGGAACTGAACATGTGTTAACTCACCCATGTGTTCTTGTTCAGTGCTCCCGAGGGAGGTGAAAACTCCCCAAGACCCCTGTCAATATTTCTGTGAAGAAGAAATTCCTTCTGCGATCAACTCCGTGCATGGGAACAAAAATTATCCCTCTCTCCTAGAGCTGTTCCTTTTTGCATTGAGTTACCATTGGCATCCTGAAGAATTATATGTATTTGTATTATGTCATTTAAGTGAAACACAGTGGATAATATATGGTGAGAAAACCCTTCTGTCATCACAAATCTGGTGCCTTGGCAAGGCTGAATGAAGGTATTGGTATCAGCTTACGCCATAGTGACCACTGTTTAAATCTCCCTTGAACACATTAAATAACTGTTTATATCTCTCTTGAGCCCATTAAAAAACACAAATGTATATGAACTCTAACAACCATGAGGTCACAGAGAAAACAGAAGGCTTCCCTGGAAGAAACAAATAAAATTCTCCAGTGTGGGTAATCTGATGCTCTCAGAACAATAGGATATTCATATCTCACACTTTGCTAAATTTATGGTTGACAGGACAATCCAAGGAAGTAGCCCTTGGCAGTGGTTTGTACTCAGGGCAAAATGTTAACTGTCAAACTTTGAGATCAGGCCTCAGGCATCTGAATTAACAGTGAAAGACTTTAGACCTAACTGAAAAATCTCTGTCTAAGGAAGTGATAAAGGCTATATGGACAGTGTTATCAAAGGGACTTTAAACTTTTGCTGCACAAAACTGACAGGACACGTTCCTTCAGAAGCATTTGTATTACGCTTGCATTATGGTTTGAGATGTGAGTCAATATCTTTCAGCGTTGTGTTTTAAAGGAAAAGATATTGGGGAGGAATAATTTGAAATATGAGTGTTCAGCTAGGAACATGTGAATTTTGGCAGTTCTACAAAAGGATCCTTTGTGGATCCAGAGTCTTGGCTTGTGCCCACTCCCTAATGTTTCACTCTGGAGCTGACTGGCAAGATGATTTAATAAAGTTTATTGTATCTCTGAAGAAGCACTTGAACTTGCATGTATGGAGGGGTGTAGAACATTGTAGTCTCCCAAGTAATAAGGTAAAAATGTGATCCCCAAATGAAGTTAATAGGCAGCAGGTTTAAAACAAACAGAAGGAAGTATTTATTCACATAATGTACAGTCTACCTGTGGAACTCCTTGCCATAGGATGTTGTGAAGGCCAAAACTATAACAGGGTTCAAAAAAGAGCTAGATAAATTCATGGAGGATAAGGGCATCAGTGGCTATTATCCAGGATGGGATGGGAAGGTATCCTTAGCCTCTCTTTACCAGAAGTTGGGAATGAGTGACAGGGGATGGATCACTTGATGATAACCTGTTCTGTTCATTCCCTCTGGGGCACCTGGCACTGACCAATGTTAGAAGACCGGATACTGGGATAGATGGACTGTTGGTCTGCCTCACTATGACCATTCTTATAGACTGCATTCCCATGAGTTTCATCAGTTGGGATTTTGTGTGAAAATTTGCAGTCCTTTTGGATGAATGGAAGGCTTATGAATTCCCTTGAATACCCATCAAATTTTCCTGGTGTTCTGGCTACTATACAGCAGACTGCTGAAAGTGTATGTGGTGACATGCATTAAACATTCTACATTATCTTCTGATCGTACATGTTTGCACTGTACTCTGAAAATTAGTAGTCATGAGAAGTAGTGACTGACTGTGCTAGAGACTAAAAGTTCTCTTCTTGATCACAGAATGGTTACAGCACAAAGAGTAGCAGTTCACACTTCTCCTACAGTGCCCTGCCAATTGCCTCATCTTTGAATTGATTAGATCACATCTTAGGTCAAAGGTCTGATTCGGTCTTCATGTCTAATTCAGGGAGTTCAGCTGCATGACACAGGCTATGTGTTTACTATGTCAATGGCTGTGAGATAATGGAGACATGCTAAGTTATCTGACATGATACTGATTTAGCAGGAATATACAGTAGAGCAAATGGGATACTTCCTTAGCTTAACATCTCAATATGCAATGTTCAGGGTCTATGGTTCCAAGAAGAGGGGCTCCGATTGGTACTAATGATACAAAACACTGTATTCATAGGTTCCGAGGTCAGAAGGGACCATTGTGATCATCTAGTCTGATTTCCTGTATAATACAGGCCATAGAACGTCCTCCAAATAATTCCTAGAGCAGATCTTATAGGGAAAAAAATTCCAGTCTTGATTTTAAAATGGTCAGTGATGGAGAATCCACCACAGCCCTTAGTAAGTTGTTCCAATGGTTAATTAGTCTTCCTTTTTAAAATGTATGCTTTATTTCCAGTCTGAATTTGCCTTGCTTCAACTTCTAGCCATTGCTGGAGATCTTCAGACTGTGCTTTGTTGGAAGATATTAGGGATATTCTTCTATTCTTTCTTCAGGACCAGTATACATTCTTGATCTTTGCACTTCTGTGTGGAGTTGCTCTGGGGACCAGCTCTGCCACATATACAGATTATGGAGTGCGTTGGATTACTTGTCCACAGCACTTACCATGTTCCAGTGTAGAAATAATCCCTCTGGTTCTGCTGCTTTGTGGGCTTTGTGCTAGTGGCTGAACTTCATCCATATGTCTTGATCTCACTAGCTAAGGAAGATATGTTTCCACAGTGCTTAATAGGGACATCCTTCTTGGCTCACAATCTCCACAAGTGGAAATCTCTAAAAGTCTCTTATATTTGGACTTCTGTAAAGATAAGAAACCTCTTTAGAGTCTCCTGTGTCCAGCTCTCAGAGACAGAGTTGGAAACTCACACAAGTTCAGGTTGGGAAAAAAAATTATTCAAAGCTCATGTGCTTTATAATTCCCTCTAAAGCATGTAGATTGACTGCCTCATCAGAACAGCTCTAAATTCTACTTTGCTAGCAAGCACTCTTGGTCATACGCTTGAGGCCAGCGGATCCAAGGTTAGTTATCTAGAGACTGTGTATCACTCCAATTACAGGTTAGTAATTTCCCTCGCAGTCACCAGAGAGTTCCACATGAGTGAAAAGGAATTCCAGACCCCACAGTTCTTCATTATCTACTCTGTTTATACCACAGGGAAGTAAGAATAACATGGATTTCTTTTTCCTTTTTTTTTTTTCTGCCAAGGATGTTATCATTTTAAAGCAGCTGTTTTAAGTGTGACTATTTCTGTTCAAGAGCAGCTGGTGCACCATTGAACAGCCTACAAGCTATCTAGAAAACATGTGAATATATATACCTGTGTGTGTATATGTACACATGTACTGATACGTGATTCCTGGCTATCTGTTGTGTTGATATTTGTGGTGGTGTTATCTAGTGATGTGGCATTGAAATTATCAGTGTTTCAGGATAGACTTGAGATAGTCTATTTAATTGCAGATATGTGTAGTTAATACATTGCATGGTGGCCACACCATTAACTGACAACTTTGGTTCACCCTATAGTAGAATTTTTTTCCCATTTATCCTATGGTTGCTACGCTCTGGGCAAAAGAAGCAGTCACCTAAGACGTGGAATCTGATCATTCACTCAAAACAATGACTTGTTGAAGATAGCCAGGGCCGCAAATAATTCCACAATGGTCCCATCACAGTTTTTTTTTTTAATTGTTGCTTTGGGGCTTGTGGATTTTCCCTCCCCTTATACAAGAAACAAAGAATTGGCACTTTAAATCTGAGGATCCCCTGAGATAAGCTAGAGACCTTGGGTGCTGTGTACCAGTCTGTTCCTTGATAGCATCTCCAGGACCTTATGTGGCTCCCTCTGTTTCCCTAGTCATCTTATTGGACCCAGCGAGAGCTCTTGCCAGCTGCTGCCTCTGGAATCCTGCATGAAAGAGTGTTCTACATCCGTAATGGGGCTCCAGCAAAGAGTCAGCAGTCTCACTTAATTCCTTTGTGAAGTAGTAGTGAAACATTGTAAGGAGCCTTTAAAAATTTCCATTGATATGAATTGGACAACTGTAGACACCCATTTTAAAGGTGATTACAGCTGGCATCCTGAGCATCAAGACAGAAAGTTCATTCCTCAAGCCAGAGATGCAGAGAACAGCAGGAAATTTCCATGGCTTCTACTGAGCTGATTTCTTAATTTTTCCCTGTGCTTTTTCTGTTTTGTGTTAATCTGTGAAACCTCCAAGAAAAAATAAAGAATTTACTTTTATGCTATCCTCCTCCACCCCCTCCAAGCTAGTCAGTGGGGATCTCCTATTTCTTATGTCTCTGGATGCAGCTCTGCTCTTCCTCTTGTGTTATATATCCTCAGTCTGACGATTTGGCTGCGTCCTTCTTCATTCTGGCATTTCATTGAAGTACTACTTCTGATTTTGTCATTCTGCATTGGATTCTATTCCATTGCAGTTTTCTTTTAGCAGATGCTTTTTAGAGAAGAGTGCTATCTTTAACTTATTAGTGTGAAGTGGGTCGCCTCAATTAATATACTAATCAGTTTTCTAATTAATTCTGTATGGTTTTCTTTCATTTTTGCTGGTACATTGAATCTTGAGAGCAATTCTATAAACTCAGTGATTCAGTTCTAAAAAAGGAGAAGTGCTGAGTTTCATGACTTAGGGTATGTCTACACAGCAAAGTTATTTTGGAGTAACGGCTATTATTCCAAAATAACTATGCGAGCATATACACAGCAATTCCGTTATTTTGAAATAACAGATGGCTTATTCCAACTTTTATAAACTTCATTCTATGAAGAATAACTCCTATTCCGAAATAGCTATTTCGAAATAAGGTGAGTGTAGACACTCCACTCAGCTATTTTGAAATAGCCCTTCACCAGGACCATTCTAAGTTATTCCTCCTGGGGCTCTAAATCAAGATAGCTAATCTACATTAGGGAAGCCTGCCTTGGACCAATTTTGAGGCTTCCTTGCAGTATAGACATGCTATTTTGAAATAAGCTATTTCGGAATAACTATTCTGGAATAGCTTATTCCAAAATAACTGTACAGTGTAGACATAGCCTCGTGAGAGTCAGAGGTTCTTTAAAATGAGAGAATCAGCATGTACTGAAGTTGATCATGGTAGATTTACAAAAGTCAATAGAAATAAGACTCCTCAATATGTTGGATGATGTTGAAGTTTTGAGAATAGAAAGGGGTTGGGGGATGCAACAGAGATTCCATTCTTTAAAAATTGCTAGAAACCTGAACTATACTGTGTGCCATGCAATACCCAGCACTTGTGTTAGTATCATGTCAATGAGAATATACTCAGTTAAAATACAGGTGTGCACCTGTCAATTTGCTGCAAAAGTGAGTTCCAGCATTACAGATCTGAAACACATACTCTGGTATCAAAACTTCCTACTGTACTGCTGCGTGCAAATGTTATGGCACGATGAATAATGAAATGTTCACATTTCACATTATGGATTTATGTGGCAATCCATTATTCATCTTTGTTTCTGATAGGACCTCCCAGTGTGCCAGACACTGTGCAAATACAAGACGAGGCACTGTCTGTGCTTTTTAAAAATTGTTTTAGATGTTTGCCCACAAAATAACTCCTAGTAGGTGTTTCTGATCATGCTCACTAACCATTTCATGGGGCTAGTTGGGTATGTGATTCTAAACCTAATACATCAGATCCACTTTTGGAAATTTGGCAATAGTGCTTGTTTAGACCTCTAATGTAATTCTTCAATAAGTCAGTAGGATGGAATAGCTTGATCGAAGCATTTTAGATTATGAAGGGTATAGCAAAAACTGATCCGTCTTTCCATTCTCCTCTATTCTATAAAAATAAATCAAAGGTTTACTTGGTTCTGAATAGCAGTTGTGAAACTGATCAGTGTTGTAAACAGCAACAGAGGAGTTAGAACTCTGTCTGCAAACTGCAGAAGACAACACTGCAACAGTTTACAATTGTTACAGATTTGGAAATTTATCTTTCACTCAAAGGTTAGAAAATAATTAAGCTTTCCAGTGAAAATAATCATAATTATAAGGCCACAATACACACTACTATAGAGGAACCATGATGATCTGCTATATTAAATGTGTTCAAATACTTACTTTTTCCTCGCAAAATAGTATTTAATCCAATTTACATCATTGCCTATGCAGCTCTTAGTTTGTCATGTCACACAGTAGAAGGCTAAAAGACAGATAATCTAGCTATACATAGATAATTGTTTATGAGAAAAATTAATCACCTTGCTTACATAGTCAGTATTTATTATTGATATTGTAGTTGTCCTGGAGTCCTCCAAAAGTTTGGAGCCCCATTGTGGCTCCATAAATACACACAGTAAATAATAGTCCTTACCCCAAAAGCTCACAGCTTTCAAGCATTAATAACGTTTTTGTATATAAGTTCACTTCATAGGCTAATAAGAAGCATTCTGCCATCTGCTTACTGCTGAGGTTTGACAAACAAAATAATTTTTTTTATCTTCTTTAGTCCCAGACAACATCGTTTTAAAGTTACTGACAGATCGGATCAACAGATTAGACTGCATGACTACTGGTTGGGTGCTACATGGTTTCCCAAGAGATTTAGATCAGGCAGTACAGATGGAAAGAGTGGGAATTCTTCCAAACAGGTAAGACGTTAAAAAAATGTTTTAAAAACAATGTGTATTATTCCTGTTCGTTGTTCTTCTCTATTGTAATCAAATATGAGAAATGAAGAACTCCTATTCTCTTAGGCCATGTCTACACTATGCGGAAGATCAACACTGCCACAGTCGATCTTCTGGGGTTTGATTTAGTGGGTCTAGTTCAAACTGAGAGGGCACCCCCATCGGCGCCGGTACTACTTCTCCTCACAGGGAGTAAAGGAAGCTGCTGGGAGTGTTTGCTCCTGTCAACCTCCCGCTGTGTGGATGGTGATTTAAGATATGTCCACTCCAGCTACGTAATTAACATAGCTGGAGTTGTGTATCTTAAGTCAACCTTCCCCTTTAGTGTAGACCAGGCCTTAGGAGTATAATATTTGATTAGTTATATCCATTTTTTCTTGGGCTCATTGAAGAGTCAGTTTTTGTATAGGTCCATTAGTTGATCCACTTTTCTTGATTGAGTCAGGAGTCTAAGGCAAGATTTTCAAAAGAACTCAGTGTTGGCCTCACTCAGGACCCACTGACATCAATAGGAGTTTTACCATTGATTACAGTGGGAGCAGAGTTAGGCCCATAATAAGGGCTTCAGAAAATCCCATCCTGCAAGTTTAGAGAAGATTTTACTTTCAACTGCGTGTGTCATTATTATGATGAAAACTTTAAACCACAGAGTCTGTCTGTGTACCCTAATTGTAACAGACTGGGAGACTCCAGGACCTACAGGGATGAGGGCTCCCCTTTGAGTCATCTCAGTGATAGGTTCTTGAACCCTGCATAAAGATGCAAGTTAACTACTGTGGAATCATAGTGACTGATGAATGATGAAATCCTGCCACAGATTTAAAAGGGAGTTGGAATTTCTCAGTTAGACGAAGAGAGGCTAGAACAGAGATGTTCTGCTGGAAAACCCTAGGAACAGCCAAACTTGGGGAGGAAGCTAGCGCTGAGGTTTTTTTGTGGTGTTTATTGTTAAAGCCTGAACCCGAGAAGGGGTTAAATTTGGACTATATGTAGCGTGTAAATTTTGTTGGAGCTGGGTGTAAATTACAGCTGCTTACGTCTGTGTAGGTGGGATATCCTAGAATTATATTAGGATGGCCAGGCCCTCACTGTGAGATCGGTGTCTTTTTGTTTTATATGGAACTATAAAAAACAATGTGATGTTTGGATTTGATTTTAGCTTATTAAAAGAATGTTCAGAAACGTGGCATAAGGGACATGAGTTCTTGGGGGAGAAACCACTCAAACATCATAAGAGAACTCAGGAGAAACTGGTGCCTGTGGGAGGAGGGGGATCAGGGAGGGGGCACATGGGGGCACCCCATTTAGCAATTAAATTTTTGGTTGAGTTATAGGGGAGTGGTAGACCTCCCAAGTGCTACCATGAGTTACCTATGAGAGAATTATTAGAACCTCCTGAGAAAATAATACATAGCACTTTCTGGGCCTGGTCAACAGAGAAGGGGAGTCTGTCACAGCTCTCAGCTAGAGGTCCTGGCTGTTCGGCTCCAGCTGTAAAGACTCCTACTTTCACGTCAGGAGATCCCTGTTTTCAGGCCTTGGGTGTTGACCAGGATGATGGCCATCACAAATGCATACAACAGAAATTCTTAACTCCTAGAATTCCAGCAAAGTGCTCCACTTCCTTTCAATGCTAACCTTGGGAAAGGAAATTCACATGCAGAAATGTTTAACATAAACTGGCTAAATCTCTCCTTTCCCCAGCTGTTTTTCCATGTGGCTGCTTCCCAAGGATACGGTGGAAGGAGGTGAAAGTGTATAATTGAGTTGGGAGAGGAGGCATTGTGGATGTGGCAAGGAAAGGGTAGGGAGTGTGTTGTTTTCATTTAAAATATACGAATTATTGAAAACAAATATTTTAAAGAGAGATATCCGTTTCCTTATGATTTTAGATAAAGAGATGTCAGAATAGGTTAAGTAATAACCTTTCCTGGAAGATACAGTCATAGACACACACACAAAAAATTAAAAGGGCTGAATCTGTATACAAACTTATAAGTAAAGCTATAAGAGTATTTTTAGTAAAAGTCATATGTACAGGTCATGGGGAATAAACAAATATTCATGGGCCATGACCTGTCCATCATGGAGATGTTAATGTGTAGTGTTTACACAATTAACTGATAAGCCTGAGATCAGTTAATTCTAACAACTACATGCCCCCCCTTGCTGCTTCTGACTCCTCGTGCATGCTGGCTCTGTGGAGCTGCCCCCGCTCCCTAGGCTGCTGCCTCTGATAGAGAGGCAGCAGCACGGGGGCAGACGGGGACAGGCATCAGCCAATACATGTGGGAAACTGGCTTTCAAGCTGGCTCCCGCAGAGCTGCCCCCTCCCCCACTCCCATAGGTGGGAGCCTATGCTTGTGGGGAGCCGGCTTATGTGTAACCACTGAAAAATTCAGCGATTATATGTTTCCAAAAAAACACGTTTGCTAACATTCCTAGTCCATGACTTGTACTAAATACCCCTGATTAAATCTTAGCTGGGGGTCGGGAAGGGTTGCTGATCTGGCGGAGCCTCCACTCTGGGATGACTAATTGGGTGGCGCTGCTCTGGCAGGGCCTGGGGGCCAGCAGCATCAACTGCTGGGGGCCACTGAGCAGCGGTTGCTCTGACTGCCTTTGGGGCTGCATGCCCACTGCTGCTCCCATTGTCCCCAGGACCACTGCTCCAGCAGCTCTGATGCAGCTGACTCCAGAGCTGCCTGTCCACTGCTGCTCCAGCCACCCACAACACTGCTGCCAGGAGCTGCTAAGCTGTGGCTGTTCCCACTCTCCTGGACTGTCCTCACTGGTCCTTGGGGCTGGCTGGCTGGGACCAACTCAACTGCAGCAGGGTGGCCCGCCCCGGCACCACTCCAGCAGCAGCTGGTGTGGCTGTCCCTGAGGCTAGCTGCTTAAGCGGCCCTGGGGTCAGCTACACCAGCTTCTGCAGAAGTCACAGAGGTAGCAAAATTATATGACAAACATGGAGCCCTGCTCTTCAGTAGGTGTATACATGTGAACATTCACATTAGATTAATGTGTTTGCAGAATCAGGGCCTAATAGTGAGCATAACAGTGGCTGGTGCATAGTTTTACATGTGAAAATTCCACACTAATCCATGCACTCAACTCCCATTGACTTTAACACAAGCTGCATGCATGTATTTCAGAGCAGACTTTGGCCCTTTACTGTTTTACACAGGGGTTGAAGTAAGGGACAAAAACAGATTTCATGCTAACCTGATTGATTTTGGAGTTGATTTTTTTCCCCCATGAAAGTGAAGTACCTGGTATATACAAAAAGAAAAAAAGATTATAAACAAAGGACATATAGCAGCACAGGGTGGAAGGGATGTAATTTAATTTCTCTTGTGATGCTAGTTATAAAACACTATCTGCGGTGGTGGTGTTTTTGACATCAGTAGAAAATCCTGATAGAATTATAGCCTTGAAATCAATCTGGGAATAGAATGCAGAAGTCTATAAATCAGACACAAAACAACCTACAAAGTCTCATTTTAGGAGGACTCGGTAGATGAAATTAGATTAAAATAAATTTACATATATATCAAGTTTATTATTAAAACCTAGTCACATCAGTAAACAAAATTATTTGTGAAAGGGTACGTTACTCTGTGTTTTGAACTCAGAGTAGACCTCTTTGGCAGATCAGAACACAGAGTTATTGTCTGGTTGTCAAGTCATAAATCTGTTTCTTAGAGCTAATAAATGGTTAGTGTTCAAATGCTATGTTTTATCAGACTCCCACCTCATAAACCAAGTGCACATAATACTAAATTATACACCATTGAGAAGGATCCGTCTCCTGACTCCTACATCTTATGGAAAAAGAAACAAACCTGGTAATTGATGGTAAAAAAAAAAAAAGAGAGAAGAAAATAAAGTTATTTGAAAACAAACAAAATGGGCTATAAAGTTTGTTAAAACGTAATAATAAAAAAGTGCACACAGGATCAGCCACTGCATCCAAAAAACTGCCCTAGAACAAGGAGGGAAATAATTCATATTCACACTGCAAATCTAAGGTATTCAATTTTCTTTTAAATTAGCATTTGCCATAGAGCAAAACTAGTCTGCAGAGTGGTACAGGGAAGTCTGTATTCGATCAGACAAAAATGTCCTCCTGTAGCAACAGTCTTTCTGTACTCTAAGAACACATGCATTGCCTTCTACATTCCTCCTTATGATGCAGTTCCAGCTTAAGTGGACAGGATCCTAATCGTGTTGAACTGTGGCAGCCTTTAGGGCAAATAAGAAGCAGAATCTATTAGTGGTCTCTCAGTCTCCTAGTAAAGGAAGATTGTTAACCCCTTAATGTCTGCAGTAAGCGAGAGTCCAAATTCAGTTAGAGGCTAGCATCAGATACTCAGGACTGCTGGTGTTAAGGGTTTAATGAAGTCCTTTATCAAAGCAAGTGCAAATGTCAGTTCTAGCTCTTGTTGCTTTTATTACTCGAGCTAAAATAGAAAGTATATTGTACAACTCTGGGTGTTTCTAAGATATAGTAAAACTTATATGAAAAATATCTTGTTTGTATTCTTTCACTGTCTGCATACAAGCAGGAACTAGATCTGGGCAAAATGTTCTCCAGACAATCTAGAGAAAACCAGAGCACAAATGAAAATCTCAAGCTTGGCTTTTTCTATAAAAGTACACGTTGAGTAAAACAGCTACAGCCTCTGTCAAACTTATAGGTGAAATAAAGGTCACCACCAACAACGCAGGCTATTACTATTATAGCTCCTGTCATTAGTTTCAGCTTCCAAGTGGTGCACAGCTTGTCTCAGCCAATTCTAAATACAATGACAATGATCACAGTCAAATCAACTGCATGACAGCACATTTGTCTACAAACTGACTGCATTCGTCTGTAGTTGCTAAGTAATAGAATGTCCCATTTCACTGAAGATGCACTGAAAAATTTGTGTGTGTCATGAATATCATATATTGATTCAGGGTATAAGGACTTGTTAGTCCAAGGCTCGATAAGCCTGCATTGTATGCCTGTTGTCTCTACTGCTTCCATTAGGGGTGTTAATGGATAACCGGTTAACAAGTACCCAGGAGCAGCCCGCTGCCCATGGTCCCCTGCGGGTGGAGGGCTGCTCCAGCTCCACTGGGCCCCCCACATGCGGCTGCCAGCTCCCAGCCCATGTGGTCTGGGAGCTGGCAGCTGAGCGTGGTCTGCTGGTTCTGCTGGCCTCGTGCATGGCTGGAACCAGCAGCCCACTCGGAGCAGGAATCAGCTGGGTTGGAGCAGCCCCTGCCTGCACAGGGCGGGGGAGTGGTGGCGGTTCGGAGTGGCCCCTCAGTCTGCCTCCATTTAATCAGTTAACTGGTTAAACTTAATGTCTAACCAGTTAACCAATTAAACAACATTTTATGTCCCTAGCTTCCACTACCATAAATTTGATTCAGCATAGAACCATAGAACACTAGAACTGGAAGGGACCTTGAGAGGTCATCGAGTCCAGTCCCCTGCCCTCATGGCAGGACCCATTACCGACTCTATACCATCCCTGATAGATATCTATCTAACCTGCTCTTAAATATCTCCAGCGATGGAGATTCCACAACCTCCCTAGGCAATTTATTCCAGTGTTTAACCACCCTGACAGTCCAGGGAGGTTTAGGTTGACAGTCCAACCTAAACCTCCCTTTTGCTGCAGTTTAAGCCCATTGCTTCTTGTCCTAGCCTCAGAGGCCAAGATGAACAAGTTTTCTTCCTCCTCCTTATGAAACCCTTTTAGATACCTGAAAACTGCTCTCATGTCCCCCCTCAATCTTCTCCTTTCCAAACTAAACAAACCCAATTATTTCAGTCTTCCCTCATAGCTCATGTTTTCTATATTTTTAATAATTTTTGTTGCTCTTCTCTGGACCTTCTCCAGTTTCTCCATATTTCACAGTTTCTCCTGAAATATGGTGCCCAGAACTGGACACAATACTCCAATTGAGGCCTAATTGGCGTAGAGTAGAGCAGAAGAATGACTTCTCATGTCTTGCTCACAATACTCCTCTGTTAATGCATCTCAGAATCATGTTTGCTTTTTTTGCAACAGCGTCACACTGTTGACTCATATTTAGCTTATGGTTCACCATGACCCCTAGATCCTTTTCTGCAGTACTCCTTCCTAGACAGTCGCTTCCCATTCTGTATGTGTGAAACGGATTGTTCCTTCCTAAGTGGAGTACTTTGCATTTGTCCTTATTAAACTTCATCCTGTTTACCTCAGACCATTTCTCCAGTTTGTCCAGATTATTTTGAATTATGACCTATCCTCCAAAGCAGTTGCAACCCCTCCCAGCTTGGTATCATCTGCAAACTTAATAAGCGTACTTTCTATGCCAATATCTAAATTGTTGGTGAAGATATTGAACAGAACCGGTCCCAAAACAGACCCCTATGGAACCCCACTTGTTATGCCCTTCCAGCAGGATTGTGAACCATTGATAACTACTCTCTGAGTACGGTTATCCAGCCAGTTATGCACCCACCTTATAGCAGCCCCATCTAAGTTGTATTTGCCTAGTTTATTGATAAGAAGATCATGCAACACCGTATCAAATGCCTTACTAAAGTCTAGGTATACCACATCCACTGCTTCTCCCTCATCCACAAGACTCGTTATCCTATCAAAGAAAGCTATCAGATTCGTTTGACTTTATTTGTTCTTTACAAATCCAACATACAACCCCCTTCTCTAGCATTCTCTGCCTTCTCACTAGTTCTGTGATGTGGCATCTTGGGCAAGAAGAAAGCTCAATCAGGTTATCCTGTCTGTCATTTCCAGAGCATTTAAGAGAGAATGTGGATCTTCTAGGACAGTGTTTCTCAACCAGTGGTACGAGTACCCTTAGGGGTACTAGAGAGAAATCTGGGGGTACGTCAACACAACTGAAATTTGGAGAAAACTGAATTTTTGTTTTAAGTTTTACAGCACTTTATTTTACACCCAACAATTTCATCACCCACCCAGCTACAATTAAGTTGTTTAAACAAATGTGTTGCAATGGTAGAAAAAAAATTTGTGTGTCTGAAAACTGTAGGCACTGGGGGTACTTATAATTTTTTTTTTTTGAAAAGGGGTACTTTATAAAAAAAAAATTGAGAAACACTGTTCTAGGGAACCTGAAGAAGACCATCAAAAACTTAACCTAAAAGCACAGTATTGGATTCACATCTTTAAAATGATGTAATCATAAGGTCCGCCAAGGAGTAAACAAACCTGTCCTAATAGATCTGCAACCTTAGTGCACAGGAGTTGGTTGATTTCTTTTAAACGTTTGGTTTAAACTAATCAGAGACCC
Source organism: Pelochelys cantorii (assembly GCA_032595735.1). Lineage (NCBI taxonomy): Eukaryota > Metazoa > Chordata > Testudines > Trionychidae > Pelochelys > Pelochelys cantorii. The sequence goes on from CM064347.1 coordinate 12,001,905, forward strand.
ACACATTCTTGTAAACATTATTTAACTATACAGTACTGTAATCTACTCACAGGCAGCAAAAGCCCCGTCAACTTTGTGTGTTGACCAAAGCAGCCATTGTCAAAGGACAGTTCCTCAGGTATTGAAGTTGCTGGAGTTTATTATGATTTATAAAAGTGCCCATAAAGGGTGTCTAGAAAACAGGTGAGCTGGTGGGTGGTTGACGATGTTCTCACCTATCTTGGCCAAGAGCATGATGGAGCCCCCCCTCACCGCGTACATGGGGCGTTGCTCTTACTAAATATTGGCAGCCAGTCCAGTTTATTAATCTCTACCTTGACCAGGCGTATGTGAGATGAGTGACACCAGACAGGAGCACAGTACTCTGCGGCTGCTGAATAGCAGACGGCAAGCATCCAGGTTGAGCCAATCAGTTTTCCAAGCAAGTTGTACTGAGTGCTAACTTTGGCTGCTGTCGTCTTAAAGTAGTTGCAGTATGTCAAAGCACTGTCCAATGTCACACTCAGGTGAACCGGGTTTGGGTTGTGCTGCAGGTGTTGGCCGTTTAAGAAAATATTTAACTTGTGGCTTGTGGTTGCATTATGCAGATGAAATACACTAGAAATTATCTTGGAAAAGCTTGGCTGCAGGCACCATCGACTATAGTAGTTTGCCATGAGCTTCAGATCATCATTCAAGACCATGTCAATTACTGAGAGGATCTGAGCTTGATAGCTGAAGCAGATGTTGTCTGCATAGATCAACTACCATGAGAGGGTTGCTGATGCTGATACACATGGAATAGTATTGGTGAAAAAACAGAACTTCGAGGAAAACTATTAAGCTGACGCTTCCAGGAACTGCAGGGGTCACGCATGTATGCTTTGAACTGCCTGTTTGTGAGGAAGGGCTCTGGTATTTTGAACACTCAGTGAGGGGCAATTACAGAGAATTTACACGGAAGGTTTAAACAGTGTCATAAGCAGCGGTCAAATCCTGGCAGGTGGCTCTTGTCTTTAGATTTTGTTGAAAACTGTTTTTATAAAGATGGTCAAGGTCAAAACTTGATCACAGATGCTATGTCCTTTTCTGAACTCTGCCTGCCCAACCTGCAAGACCTCACCCACCTGCAGGGTGATTTGTTGTAGGATCAGTCGAACACCTTAAAACACATTGACAGAGGGATATTGGGCGGTAACTTGCCATATGGTTGCGGGGGTCTTTGTCTGGCTTGAGAATGGTAATAATCTTTGTTGGACACCAAGAGCATGGTAGCTTCTTTTAAATAGTGATCTATATATAGAAATTAGTGAGCCACGGTCACACATTTAGTCCAAGGTACTTAAGGAATTCCAGTAAGATGTTATCATATACTTCCATTGTTCCTGGTTTGATGGAGTTAAGGACTTTATCTGTGGCTTAGGTTGACTTCTGCCCACGTTCTGAGGTTGAAGTACTTCTTTTGCTATTATATTTATCTGAATCAATTATCAGAGCCCCACACAAATAACAAAGCTGACAGTCCCAGTCCCTGCCCCCAAAAATATACAATGCAGATGTCAGGTAGGACATAACAGAGGGACAAAACAGACATATGAATTTGATGAATTGGGAGGAGGAGCTAACAATAAAATGAACAGAGGTTTCTGGTATACTTCAGCAAATTTCCAATTGTCAAATCCAAAAGTTTCTTTACCAATGCCGAAAATACTTTAAAGATGAATGTAGATTGGAGATCTTATTGCTTCTTGATTGGACTTCAAAAGGGTGTGGCTGTATCTCCAATTATGTCACTTTCATCTAATATTTTTAAACTTCTTTTTCATCTGATTAATAATAGCCTGGGTGTCAATAACTTGGAACAAGGATAATGTTCTTATTTCCTAAAACAGAATCTGGGAATATATTAGGAACAAAAGGAAAAAATTAGAATGCAAAAAAGGGATTTTATTTTTATCATTTGGTCTTTACCTGGAGCTTTCATATTTCTGCGGCTGATCCCAATGTGGATTAGGGATAATAAACAGCCTATTAATGGAGGCCTGAACTAGGAAATGGAGTTTGAATCAGCAGCAAAATTCAATGGTTGGCGAAGGTTAATAACTCCATTACTACCAGCTCTATTTTTTAGCCGTTTGAAGAGCTAGGTGTTAGCCTTATCTTACTCCTCGTTAATTGAGCTAATAGAATCCCTGTGACCCTACCATGCTGCCATTATCTGAGAGTTTACCAGACATGGACTAGAATACTTATCACTGAATATGTATTCCACAGATGCATTTTCTTTTATCAGAAGAAATATTTTTGTTAAAGATCAGAACTTCAAATTATTTTTTTCTTAATGTTTCCTTGCCACTTTCTATAACTGACATAGATATGGAAATGAAGGTAAATGACTTAATATCATGCTTTGTTAATGAGGAGAAAGGTAAGTCCCACAATAGTTGTATTGAGAATCCATATAATGACCAAATTATTCTGGCATGGAAAGTGTTACAAAGGCATTTTTTAAATCATGGGTCTAATTTCAATGAGGGATTACATGTATTTTCAATAGGCATGTTTTATAACTGGCAATATACATAAATCAGTATTAACTAACGGAGAGGTAAATGTTATAATTTCCCTTCCTATTTGCTCCTCATTTTCACAAGAAAAACACAGAAAAAAAATTTGGTGATCAAAATGTTTAAACCAATGTTGTAATCTTCACTAACATCAGGAACAGAGAGAATGGGATTATGAACAGGCACCTTCCCCAAATTACTTTTATAAACACAGTCAATATAGTCTGCAAAGTCAAAACATATCACTTTACTGGGCTTTGGCTTTATCAAGAAAGAAAACAAGAAGAATGATACAGACAAGCACAAACCTTTTCCCCGAGTTTTTCCTGCTCCCAGGCTTCTACATTCAGCACTACTCAGCCCATACTCGATCATCTTTTCCTAGAAATCTACTTCCTCCTACTTTGTCTCTGAGTCAGCAGACCCCGTATAAATCTATCCTAGCAGGATCAAGAGCTGCAAGCTGCATGGCACATTTCAGCAAACACCATCAATCTGTTTTTACATATATATATATATATATATATATATATAGCTGCATACATTGCTGTGTTACATTTAGGGATTCCTTTAGATAAACAGATCACTTGCATTTACAGAGGCAGCTCATTTGGATACTTTTGGCACCAACAAATCCCCTATATTTAGGGCCCTACCAAATTCACAATCCATTTTGGTCTATTTCAAAGTCAAAGGACAGTGGTTGGTGGGCAGTAATTTTTGATTTGGGGCTACTCCAAGATTTGGATAAGTGGTCAAGTGCCATACTTTTCTGTGGAGGGAGCATGGGATATGGGACAGAGGTTGGGTGCAGAAGGGATCTTGAGGTAGGAGACTAGGGTGCAGGAGAGGGTGTGGGGTCTGAGATGGAGTTTGGGTGACAGAAAGAGTTGTGATTTGGGGTATGGTATTGGGTGCAGGGTCCTGGAGGGAGTATGGGTGCAGGAGAGGATTCTGGCTTGGGGAAGGGGTGTAGGAGGGAGGTGCAAGGTCTGGGATGGAGTTGTGACTAGGGGTGGAAAGGGAGCAGAGGGTTTGGGTGGTGACCTGGGGCAGGAGGGGGTGGTATTGTGGGTGGGGCAGGGAGTTGGGGAGTGGGAATAGGTGGGGTGCCAGAAACAGGCTCTGGCTGGGAAGCGCTAACCTAGGCAGCTTCTGGCCAGCAGCCCAGCAAGACCTTCAGGCAGGCCCCCACCCTGTTAAGCCCCAGAAAGCTCAAAGCAGCTGGCTGCCTTATGTGGCTATGTGTGCCACACACGGGGGAGGGGAGAGGGGCTTTGCATGCTGTCCCTATCTCCAGCACAATCTCTCAGCTCTTATTGGCCAGAAACCAGCCAAGGGGAACTGAGAGATTGTGCTGGGGGCAGGGCAGCAAAGCCTCCCGCCTCCCCCATTCATGGCGCAGAAAGGCACATGGAGCAGCCAGCCACTTTGAGTGGCTTGGTACTGCTCCATGCCTGATGGTCTTGGAGGAGCGGCCACATGCTAGATTGAAAGGCTTGGTGGGCTGGATCTTGCTTGCCCCTGTGTTAGACCTTCAGGGTGTGTCTAGACTACAGGGTTTTTTAAAAAAAAGTGGCCTTTTTTCAAAAAAAGTCCCCCTGCATCTAGACTGCTGCCGCGTTCTTTCGAAAGTAAATCAAAAGAATGCAGCAGTTTTTTCGACCACGGAAAACCTCGTTTTATGAGGAAGAATGCCTTTTTTTTGAAAGTGGTCTTTCGAAAAAAGGCGCTATGTAATGCAAACTGTACTTTTTTGAAAGAGAGCATCCAGACTGCCTGGGTGCTCTCTTTCGAAAAAGCAGCTTGTTTTTTTGAAAGTACAGGTTGTAGGCTAGATGCTCTTTTTCGAAAGAGGCTTGCAGTCTAAACGTAGCCTCAGCGTGTGAGCAAGACATGCACCCAGGAGAGAGAGGGAGAATGCTTAGTGCCACCTCGACCACTAGCCCACCTCATCCAGTGTCCAACAGAGATGTATGTACTTAAATGAAATGAGGCCTTATTTGTACCTCTAGACCTGACAGACCCTACTTTGCTTTTGATCATTCTTCTTCAGGATCATTCTTCTTCACCAGAGGAGGGTTAGAATTGTTTCCTGTCCTTCACAGCACTTCCTTTTAAGAAAACAAAAACAGATAGAGAGATAAAGGCAGTAAGGGTAGGAAGCCAGTCATAAAGATATCTCCATCCTCATTCAAAGGAAAAGTCTCCTGTTTGGTTTCTCTGTGAGATGGAGGAGTAGTAGACTCTTCAAATCAGGTGACACCACTGATGTTGACAAGCTGATTTTGAGATTGTTAAAATGCTTGATGTTCCCCACAGAGCCCTCCCCCCTGCCAATGAAAAAGCATAAATGAAAACAATTGATTCGAATTCCTGAATCTTTAAAAAGATCATACAGATTCTAAATGGTTCTCAGGGAAGAAGAAACATGCTGGCAAACTTTCCTGAAACTTTACGAAGTTGCTCAAGGATAAAAGGATTCAATTTTATTCTATTGCTAAAGCAGATTCTAGAAGCTCTTCCCTTGTTAGCATCTCACTAATTCTAGTTGAAGCTATTTCTCCTAAGAGAACTAGTAGATTAAAAAAAAAAAATCCAAGCATCCCCCCCCAAGAGTGATGTCTTTTCTGCAGCTCTTAGTGCAGCTACCGTATGATCTCTTGTAACAGGACTGGCACCCATCTCTTGCTGGAGCCTGCTCTCTGGCCTGTATGTGCCTGCAGTCACTCAGGCTAGGTCTGCACTACAGCTTTTTCCAATTGCTTTTCTGGAAGAGGCTTTTCTGCCATTTGGCCCTGTCTAGACGGGGCCAAGTGGTGGAAAAGCCTCCTCTTTCGGAGGAGCCCTTATTCCTCATAGAACGAGGTATGCACGGCTCCCCAAAAGAGTGCGTTTGTTCTTCCGCAAAAAAAAGCAGAAGAGCAAACGCGTTCCCTGGACACGGCAGAGTTTTTCCGGGATACCTCTGGTGTAGACATAAATGGGGTGGCACCTACTACTTGCAAGCGCCCTTCCTCAGGGCCCATAGTTCTTTGACAGGTTTTCAGTTCTCAGCCCTGCAGCCAGATCACACACCTTGTCCCACCTTCCAGGGTATGCACTATGCAGCCTCTAGTTCTTTTTCACAGCCCTGGTATGTGGCTGTAGCTCCAAGGCTTCCTCTCTGGAGGCATTGCCTTCTTTAACAACCCAACAGGGCCCATCTTGGTACCCTTGGTTGGTGTCCTTTCAGCAGCTCTTGTCTGGGCTCAGTCTTCAGCAGGGCTGATCATAGTAACCTCACCCAGTTTGGCTAGATTCTGGGCTCAATCTCCTGAGCTCAGCCTGCCCATGCTTACCTGTCTGTAGTACTGCTACTCTTCTAGCCAGCCAGACACCCAATCCTCCCTCTTCAATCTCCAGTCAGCAACTGACTGCTCTGACTGCTGTGTCCTTTTATATGACCCACCTTGCCCCTCCTGCAGCCACTCTAGGCTACCTGGAAGACTTCTCTGCTCTTTTCTGGGACAGTGAGGCAGAGCTGAGAAGCCTCCAGCAGGTAGCCTCCGGACCTAATCCACCCTGTTACACCTATGCTGTCACCTTCAGTCCCTCTTTATCCTGGGGTAAAGTCATTAATATGTGTTCAGCATCTAGAACAAAGCATAACAAAACCATCAGAATCTTCATAAAGCCCTTTCACTTATGGAGGATGCAGCACATGTTGTCACAAGATTCACCTCTTGTTCTCTGCTCTGTTCCAGTGTGGTGTGGAGACATAGCTCCTTACCTAGCCCACAGAATGGGGGGACACCAAAATCTCCGAGTTTGCTCCATGTTAACTCTAATCTCAAGAACTTTTGATTCAGAATCCAATGCAATGCCATTATCCCAAGATGTTATTTTAGGCATTATCATGTTAAAACAATAGGTCCAGGCTGCAAAGTTCAGCTGAGCTTACTTGCTGTGGAGCTACTTTTAACTAGCTAGTCTCAGTTAAGTTTGCTGAATGCCCAATGTTATCATGTAGCATCATTCCATTTCCTGCAATGTAGAATTGATAGAACTGACCAAGTCACATAAGATGTACTGAAGTCTTCTACTGTGACAAATCTGACCAGTTCTTCTTAGGCGAACTAAGCCAACAATTTTTAAGATTAATTATTCATCTTAATTGTCACATTCCTCTAGTGATCACAAAAATATCTGATATTTGCTAACCTGATTATAGATGTTTTAGAAAGCAACTGGAGGCAGGAATTGGTTGGGACCTGGAAAACGTTGGCAAATAATTGGGATGGGAAAACATCAAATGTAATATGATATCACATTTTAATCTTCTGGGGACTGATCCTGCAAAAGACCAAATGCTCATTGATTAAGTTGCTGGGAGTTTTGTCTCTATAAGAAGAATGGGATGAAGCTCTTAGTAACTGAGAAACAGTAGTGGGAAAAGGAAGGCTATCTCATTAGTTTCAGCGTATCGGACTGTTGACATTTTACCTTTTATATCCAATGTTTATGCTAGTCTGGTGAATATTATTCTGAGTAAATGTGGAAAGGTCGTCCTTGCTTCTGGATGGGTTAAAACTTAGTTTATGAAAGCCTGTTACTACGTTTGCTGTCTGCCTTTGAGGGCACAAGGGCAATTACTTTTGAAGCAACTATATCAAAAATATACATTACCTTTGAACCCCATGGCTGATAGCTCCCAGAACTTTGGGAATAAAAACATAGGGCCAGATTGTGCCAATAGTATGCATCTTGAGTAGGATCTTACTCCTTGAATACTCTTTTGGACTCAGTGGGACTACTTCTGGAGGAAGGCAATGCTCAAAGCGAGTCGGGCTGACAGAATCTGGCCCATAAGGAAATCCACAGACAGAGCAGGGAATATGCTACTTTTATTTAGGTTCCTAAAATCGTCTGTTTAGAGCAGAAAATTTGGGAAGATGAATGCATCCTTCTGCAGCAAATACAATCCAGGTGGGATGGTTAGAACTGTCAGGTGATGCTGCATGTTGAATGGAGATTAGTTCGTTATTACCATGGGGATTAACAAATGTAATCTACATTAAAACACCAATGGATTTGCTGGTGTTTGCCTTGCTACAAGATATTTGCTCAGTATTTTCTAGTAGGTAAGTGCAGGATAATTTAAGACTGAGGTCAGAAATGTAATATCATTACAGCTTTTATTGTGGGGAAAGTATTGTTGGAGCATTTCCCCCGTTCTTACAGCCCCGTAGTGTCACTCTTTCCTACTTTGCTTCTCAAACTGTCATTTACACATGTAAACTGCTGCTATATTCTTATCTGGAACCGTTTCAAACACACATTGCATAAGTGATGTAAGGTACAAAGCTGTGGTATTTAAGTCTCATATTTTCTATTCTTAAATGCATTATATTGACAGGTTCTCTTATTTTTCTCTTTGAATAGCATAGGATGAATTTTGAACCAGATTTGCTTCTTTTACATATAGGCCTATTATTATCCCAATTTTTTTCTAAAGCTATTTGTTTCCAAGAAGCTTACGGGCTTCTTAAATGCAGTGTCACATGTTGCACAGATCAGCAGAACAGAGGTAATTAAATTACAGTTGGATTCTAATTCTTTATAATATGGACTCTGAAAAATGTCCCACTTATATGTGTGCATGTAGTCTTGTTACAGCATTTTTGATCCCAGGAAGTGAAACAGACAATGTAGGTAAGGTCTATTGGACCTACCCTAACCAGAAAAAGACCTTTGCGTAATCTGAAGACTTGTATTTTCCACCAACAGAAGTTGGTTCAGTAAAAGATAATATTATTTTACATACCTTGTCCCACTGATACGTACTAAATCAGTGAGTCTGAGACATCTCTGGTTAATGTTTAGCAGAGAGCAGACCACAGAATCCTTGGCATTTAATTTAACTATTGATGAATAAATGTCACCAGTTTTCTAATATATTTTGTGAGAGTTTACCTGTCTGTAAGTGAGTGAGTCTGTCTCTGTCCATCTGTTGGTTCAAGGACTCCTCCTGAACAGTAAGAGCTAAGACCACCAAATTTGATATGCAGCTTCCTCTTATCCTGACGTAAAAACAAGGTCAAGATTGGTTGTGCCAGGACAATGGGATGTGCCTGGAATGTGATTGTTTTTCATCCCATGGAAAGAGATGGTTCTGCTTGCAGGGACACATATACTGTATAATGACCACAGGGGACCAGAGATGGAGACCAGGATAGCTATAACCCCATTGGGCCAGTAAAAGTCAGGGATGGAGAAAGGGACAGCTATCTACTAAATATTATAGAGAGTTTGTCTGTCTGTCTGTGCCCCAGCTAGGGGACATGGCTCCCTGCTCTGGCAGGGCCCACTGCAGCTGCCATGAACAAGCGCTTCTCACCTGGCTCCAAGCTGCTGTGGTGAGAGAGAGCTGGGGTAGTCCTCTCTTCCTCTCTGGGGCAGCCTGCATACTGAACCACTCCTATTCAACCCTACCCCAGCCTCACACTCCCCAGGCGCCCTTCAGGGAGGGCAGCACAAGCTGAAGCTTCCCTGCCCAATTCATACGGGGACAAGGCTGGTTGTTCCCCTTCATCAGGGAGCCAGGGGACAGTGCAGAGTTTGCTGTGTTCGTAATTCTGGTCGGGGAGCACAGGGGGATACAAACCTGGACCTGTCCCAGCGGGGGGGGGGGGGGGGCATTTACCCCTCCCCCAGCTATGCCCGCCGGAGCTGCAGTAGCCATGGACAGGTGTTTCTCACCCGGCCCCAAGCTGCTGTAGTGAGAGAGGGTTGGAGTAGTCCGCTCTCCCCAAGACAGCCTGCATACTGAACCCTTCAGCCCCAGGCCCATCCAAGTCTCCCACCGTCCCAGGTGTCCTTTATGGAGGGGAGTGGGGAAGACTGAAGCTCTCCCTCCCCCCGATTTGTATGGGGACATTGCTGATCCAAGCAATGCTGGGTAAATCTTTTAATAGTAAATAAGGCTGAAAGGTTAACTTAACTAATTTCCAGATCATAGTCAAAGAAAACTTCCTCCCCAGTCCCTAGTGTAATTGCATGCAGTGAAGTTAGTGGAGGTGCAGTAGACAAAAATGGAACCCCACGGATTCAAAAACCAAAGATAAACTAAAAGAATTGTATTTTTCCTCAACCATATCATGCTTTAGGAGTCTTCAGATTTCACTTTAATTATCTTTCTTAGTGCTATATAATAAAGCACTGAAATGTTGACAGCTGCATTACACTTCAGAATTTATGAGCTCAATACAAGTTGCAGGTGATGAACACTTTTAGAGATATTTTTAATGCTCTTTCAAAAAAAATTACAACAGTAGGAAAGAATTCTTTCTTCAGTTACACCTGTGTAATCTCTGAAACCAAGGCTACACAGACATAACTGGAGTGCTTAGCAAATTTAGTGCTTAGTGTTTATAGCTTCATCACCAATGTAACTACAGCTTGAAAACACACTGCCCACTTCTTTTAACTTCAGTTTGAGAACATTACTAGAAGCCCAATTATAGTGACATCAAAGAGTGTGATGGCTTGAATTCCTGCATGTGGTATTTAGTTTTATTTATTTTTTGAAAAGAAATTGTAAATCAGTTCCTGGACTGCGTCCTGCTCACTGGTTATTAGAGAGCATTTTATTCTGTTACATGTAACACTTTATGTGCTAAATCTGCAATACCTACTCTTGTTGTGTAGCAGTTACTCAGGTGAACAGTCCCATAGAAGTCAAAGGAACTACTTGACTGTGTTTGGGTTCCAGAACTGGGTCCCTAAACATCTTGACATGAGAAATTTAGGAACAAATCCATTTTCAAGGTATCTTTTGGGCCCTCCATTGCCATATATTTGCATGACAAATGTGATGTTGAAAGGTCCAGCTTTCAAACACTCAGTTCTAGGAGTACTTCATGCTAGCTTCCTGTGGTTTATTATTGTGTTGGTAGGTGTATGAGAGCTCTGTCTTTAAGCAGAATATTTTAAATTAATGCCTCATGGAGAATTTCTCCAGAAGTTCCTATGTTTCCCATAGTGATATCTTCCTTTTCCCCACCCCTCCCTGACCCTGTTGTAGATTTCAACTGTTGTTTAACCTTGTTGATGTTTTTTCTATATTTGCTTTAACCAGATGCCCCTCTTTGCCTGCAGCACTGGGACTTGTCCCCTCTCTCCTATCAACAATAATTAGCCTTGTAAGACTAATGGAAGAAATCGTGTCTAATTACCCTGTTGAAGGCCCAATTATGTTATTAACATTCGTGGGCTATAAGCTAATGATGAAGAGAGCCTCTCATTTGCATAGCATTAAGGTAATTGAGCTGGAAGCTATGGAGCAGATAGTGGTGATGATAGCAGGATTCTGTTACAGAATGGATAATGATGACCGGAGCAGGACGATTCACCTGACAGGTTTATTAATTAACAGCTATCTGATTACCTAGAAGGAATGGCAAGAGGCAGCCCTTCTGAAAGGACTTGCTTTCTATTTTTTTTAATGAAAGATGCTGTGTCAGTGCTAATATTCTAGTGTAATTTATGGTAATGACAGAGCACAGCCTTTACTTGAGGCCTGTATAGAAACCTATTTTAGGACCAGCCTAGCAAAAATGGCTTATGATTTTTCAGACTTTCTAAACATATTTTATTCTACATAAACAAATACAGTGCTGGTGGAATTGCTTAAGTTATGCACACAATGCCCTGAGAATATTTAACAATTCAGTATTTTCTGGCAATTTTACCTTTGCAAGGACTGCAGGATTTGGCTCTAAAGTGTCACCTTGATCATTGGCTTCAGAGAGAGAATTTTTGTGATTTAATTATTGTAAACCTGAGGCTCTGTGGATTGCCCAACTATGTATAAATTGGGAGAGGAGATGACCTTATCCTACATTTAACCATGGATATAAATGGTTTTGTAAAAATGCAGAGCCTTTTAAAGCATGTGGAGTCTCTTTCTTTCTTCAGGGTGAAAATCCACCCTTTTATTTTTTCAGTAGTTTTCAAATTCTATCCAGTTCTTCTCCAAATGTAGATTCATATTCGAAGGTCAAAAGGGATCATTGTGATAATCTAGCCTGATCTCCTGAGTAACCTAGGCCATACCCCCAAAATAATTCCTTGATCAGATCTTTTAGAAACACATCCCATCTTGACTTAAAAATTGATGGTGATGGAGAATTCACTACAACCCTTGGGAAATTGTTCCAGTGATTAATTTCTTTCACCTTTAAAAATGTACAGCTTATTTCTAGTCTGAATTTGTTCTAGCTTCATCATCCAGCCATTGGATCATGTTGTACTTTTCTGTGCTAGATGAAAGAGTCCATTATTAAATATTTCTTCTCCATATAGATATTATAGGCTATAATCAATTCATCCATTAATCTGCTCTTTGTTAAGCCAGCATTATCTTACTCTCAACAAGGATCGGAGGTAGACAAAAGTACTAAATTAGATGGTAACTCCAGAGTTGTATTCTCTAAACACAAACATTGCTCCCAATTTAAAAACTTAAAAAACAATAAATAGTCTAGTAGCACCTTAAATACTAACAAAACATGTAGATGGTATCATGAGCTTTCATGGGCAAAACCCACTTATTTGTTGTTTTTTAAGTTTTTCCTGTTATAGACTAACTCGGCTACCCCTCTGAAGCGCCTGATTTAAAGTTCGTCTTGTGATAGCTCTACCTATTACAACCATATTTTCTACTTTAACCAATTGACCCCTTCCAGAAGAAGTCTTCTAATTCTCTGTCTTCCAGAATGTACAATGTAAGAACCAGCCTAAACCTAACTCCTCATACCAAGTGTTCCTCAATCTGAAGACAAGATCTGTGCTACAGCCAATCAGTCCTCTATATTTGCTGCTAGCCTTCAGAATTCATGATGGGAACTGGTTAGTCTCCTTGGGGCTAGCTGGTGTCTTTAAACCTTGTGAGCTCCAGGCCTTCCACAGTGTCTGTGTCACATTGTACATCCTAAACAACTTCTGACTGGACAAGTATCAGAGAACATTGAAGATTTTATCATCCTTAAAGTCAGAAATTCTCCTTGGATTCTGGTTATGAAATTTGTTTTTGTCTGGTAAAAAGAAAAAAATATTCAACCATATTAAACCAATTCAGAATAACAGTGGACTTTCAAACTAATCACGACAGGTTCTGATATTATAAATGTCCACTGAGATAGGCATCTAGTGAACCAGTTAGTCAATCTAATGGGTCTAAATCATTAGAGGAGCTCATGATCAAAAGGAGGAAAAGAAAATACTTGGATAACTGAAGATAAAACAAATGAGCTTGCAAAGAGTTCTTAGAAATGGCTAACTGTCTGATCATTTTTTCAGTGGTTATGACTAGCATCTGCAAGCACAGAATAAAAGATCCAGCTGTTAAAATGCATTGGGAGAGAATCTCTCTGTAGCTGTGCACGCACGTGGGAGATGTGAGAAAAGTGTATATGTAACATTTACAAGGTGTTTTTTTTCCCCATCTCTTCTTACTGGCATGTGACAGTACAAATCCAGATGTCCATATTTTTGTGTAAATTACATAAAATGGCTGTTCCAGAAATATAATATAATGAGTGAGTCATGGCTTAGCCTGAATTTAAACCCAGAATCTCCCTAGTTCTCATTATCTTGCTTTAATCACAAACCTGCACAGCCAGTGTTGGATAGAAATATTTGTTCTATATAAATTAGTTTTCCTATACAGCATTCTGTAGCTCACAACAATAGCTTACTGTATAATGTAGAGCAACATAGCATCAAGCCAAGATTTGATGGATCAGGAATTATGTATTTAATTCAGAGTTGTGTACAGAGTGCTCATAAAATCTTGATCATGATAGAGGGGCCAATAAACATTTGGGAACATAAATATTTCTGTAGGAAATGGCTTTGTGAAACATTTAGTTGTTGAGTAATAAGAAGAACAGAGAAAATCAGATGAGTAGAAATCTCTAGGTACTAATCTGATGAGTTATATATGGTGCAATGATAATAATATTGAGAGAAAATTTTTATAGCATACATGAATAGCACTCATTGCTGCCCCAGAATTTGGTTTTGAAAGCCAGTATGATGAAGGGGAAATGTGAATCACTGCTGTTTACATGACCTGGGGCAGAGAATCTGGAGTGAAGGACAAAAGCCCTTCGAAAAGTCTGAGCTGCTTCTAGTATTTGAAGTCATGATCCAAAAATGCAGTCCTCAGTGACCGGTGAATTAAAGAACCCTCTTCCAAAGATTCAGAAGGTGCATCTGTTAACTGAGTTGGCCCCATCACACAGGTTCTTTGGCTGGAGAAGATGTTAACCAGATCTTTGAGGAATCTTGTAACTGTGGAATGGCTGAAGACTTTATATAGGTTGAATCTCTCTAGTCCGGCACACTCTGATCCAGGAACATCTGTGGTCCGGCATGATTTTAGTAAGCTGGATGTCCACTTATCATGGTGACAAGTATCAGAGAGGTAGCCATGTTACTCTGAATCTGCATAAACAATGAGAAGTCCTGTGGCACCTTATAGACTAACAGATTTATTGGAGCATAAGCTTTCATGGGCAGAGACCCACTTTGTCACTTATCATGGGTGTGGCCAAGTTTCCCACAATCCCATAAAGTGTGCTTACAGCTACCAGTCCTGGCTCTGTGTTTGGTGCTGTTATTTAGCTTTAATTGACCCTTAAATGTCTTCTAACATCCAGTAAGCAGTGTGGAAGTGTTGGAAATGCTGCTAGGCAATAATAACCTCCTGTGGTCTGGCAAATTCTCTGGTTCGGCACTGGTCAAGACCTGAGGGTTCACCCTGTAATTGACAAACTGGTATGACAATGGATTTCGGGAAGGCAGATTTTGGTAAGCTCAGAGAGCTGATAGGTAAGGTTCCATGGGAATCAAGACTGAGGGGAAAAACAGCTGAGGAGAGTTGGCAGTTTTTCGAAGGGACATTGTTAAGGGCCCAAAAGGAAGCTATTCTGCTGTGTCGGAAAGATAGAAAATATGGCAAAAGACCGCCTTGGCTTAACCACGAGATCTTGCATGATCTAAAAATAAAAAAGGAGTCCTATAAAAAATGGAAACTAGGACAAATTACAAAGGAAGAATATAGGCAAACAACACAGGAATGCAGGGGCAAGATTAGAAAGGCAAAGGCACAAAATGAGCTCAAACTAGCAACGGAATAAAGGGAAACAAGAAGACTTTTTATAAATACATTAGAAGCAAGAGGAAGACCCAGGACAGGGTAGGCCCACTCATCAGTGAGGAGGGAGAAACAGTAACAGGAAACTTGGAAATGGCAGAGATGCTTAATGACTTCTTTGTTTGGTCTTCACCGAGAAGTCTGAAGGAATGCCTAACATAAGGAATGCTAGTGGGAAGGGGGTAGGTTTAGAAGATAAAATAAAAAAAGAACAAGTTAAAAATCACCTAGAAAAGTTAGATGCCTGCAAGTCACCAGGGCCTGATGAAATGCATCCTAGAATACTCAAGGAGCTGATAGAGGAGGTATCTGAGCCTCTAGCAATCATCTTTGGAAAATCATGGGAGACAGGAGAGAATTCAGAAGACTGGAAAAGGGCCAATATAGTGCCCATTTATAAAAAGGGAAATAAGAACAACCCAGGAAACTACAGACCAGTTAGTTTAACTTCTGTGCCAGGGAAGATAATGGAGCAGGTAATTAAGGAAATCATCTGTAAACACCTGGAAGGTGGCAAGGTGATAGGGGACAGCCAGCATGGATTTGTAAAGAACAAATCGTGTCAAACCAATCTGATAGCTTTCTTTGATAGGATAACGAGTCTTGTGGATAAGGGAGAAGCGGTGGATGTGGTATACCTAGACTTTAGTAAGGCGTTTGATACGGTCTCGCATGATATTCTTATCAATAAACTAGGCAAATACAACTTAGATGAGGCTACTATAAGGTGGGTGCATAACTGTCTGGATAACCGTACTCAGAGAGTAGTTATTAATGGTTCACAATCCTGCTGGAAAGGTATAACAAGTGGGGTTCCGCAGCGGTCTGTTTTGGGACCGGCTCTCTTCAATATCTTCATCAACGATTTAGATATTGGCATAGAAAGTACGCTTATTAAATTTGCAGATGATACCAAGCTGGAAGGGGTTGCAACTAATCTGGAGGATAGGGTAATAATTCAAAATGATCTGGACAAATTGGAGAAATGGTCTGAGGTAAACAGGATGAAGTTTAATAATGACAAATGCAAAGTGCTCCACTTAGGAAGGAACAATCAGTTTCACACATACAGAATGGGAAGCGACTGTCTGGGAAGGAGTACCGCAGAAAGGGATCTAGCGGTTATAGTGGACCACAAGCTGAATATGAATCAGCAGTGTGATGCTGTTGCAAAAAAAGCAAACATGATTCTGGGATGCATTAACAGGTGTGTTGTGAGCAATACACGAGAAGTCATTCTTCCGCTCTACTCTGCGCTAGTTAGGCCTCAGTTGGAGTATTGTGTCCAGTTCTGGGCACCGCATTTCAAGAAGGATGTGGAGAAATTGGAGAGGGTCCAGAGAAGAGCAACAAGAATGATTAAAGCTCTAGAGAACATGACCTATGAAGGAAGGCTGAAAGAATTGGGTTTGTTTAGTTTACAAAAGAGAAGATTGAGGGGGGACATGATAGCAGTTTTCAGGTATCTAAAAGGGTGTCATAAGGAGGAGGGAGAAAACTTGTTCATCTTGGCCTCTGAGGATAGAACAAGAAGCAATGGGCTTAAACTGCAACAAGGGAGGTTTAGGTTGGACATTAGGAAAAAGTTCCGAACTGTCAGGGTAGTCAAAATTGCCCAGGGAGGTTGTGGACTCTCCATCTCTGGAGATATTTAAGAGTAGGTTAGATAAATGTCTATCAGGGATGGTCTAGACAGTATTTGGTCCTGCCATGAGGGCAGGGGACTGGACTCAATGACCTCTCGAGGTCCCTTCCAGTCCTAGTATTCTATGAAATCTATTAAATGAAATGGCAGAGAAATGCACTTCAATGGGTGACAATGAGAAATTCAGGGCTTTCTTAAATACAAAAGTTGTCCGACTTTAAACATTACTATCCCTTCTCCACTCCACTGCTCTGAGTGTGAAGGCCATTATACCAGAATTAAGGTACTTATACCAGCATACCTTTCTGCTATAGCACTTAAGTGTAGATGTTACCTGTGCTGCTGAGAGGGATTCTCCTGTTGGTGTGGGTAATCCACCTGTGACGGGGTG
This sequence comes from Pelochelys cantorii, assembly GCA_032595735.1. NCBI lineage: Eukaryota > Metazoa > Chordata > Testudines > Trionychidae > Pelochelys > Pelochelys cantorii. Next base: position 12,018,689 of record CM064347.1, read on the forward strand.
AGGTCACAGATGACCCATTGGGGGTGCCTCCCGGGGTGCTGACCCGGCCACTGCCACTCACCTTCCTGCTCTCCGAGGCTCCTCACTGCCCGGTCCTGCTGGGCCAGCTCCCTGGTCTCCCCCAGCCAAGGCCCCAAGCTGAGGTCCCTGCCCCCACCGAGAAGCAGCATAGACACTGAACCTCCTCAGGTCCAAGGAGAGTGCAGTTTAGGGCCCAGCCTCCTGGGGATAGCACTCCCCAGATGGGATCAAACCCCAAAGAATTAGGTAAGCCCCCTTTAGCAATGAAAGGGGGGGAATGTGCACGCTGGTTGCCCTCCCCAGGTAACAATCGTTTTTACCGGGTTTGATGGAAAATAAAAATGGTTTTATTAAGTTGCAGCAGTAGGATTTAAGTAGTAATAAGTGAAAGTAGGCAGAGCAAAGTAGGTTACAAATCAAAAGAAACAAAACCTCTTGACTAATTCTACATTGAAACCTCAGTATAAACTTAATCAAACTCACCCTAAAATCTCTTTTCCAGCTGCCACTCTAAACCAGGGTTCTTTACCCCCCATGGCAGTGGTCGCCAACCTTTTGGGGCTGCTAGGCCGCCTGGGGGCGGGGCCGCTCACTCACCGCATGTCCGGGGGCGGGGCCGCTCACGGGCCGTGTGCCCAGAGGCAGGGCTGCGCATGCACCGCGCGCTCGGGGCAGGGCCGTGCATGCGCCCGGGGGGAGGGGGGGCAGTACATGTGCCGCACGCCCGGGGCCGGCACCGGCATGTGCTGCGACCCCGGGGCAGGGGCCGCCCATGCACCAGGCGCCTGGGGCTGGCACCGCGCTTGTGCCGCACGCCCGGGGCAGGGGCCGCCCATTCGCCAGGGGCCGGCACCGCGCTTATGCTGCGCGCCCGGGGCAGGGGCCACCCATGAGCCAGGGGCTGGCACCGCACTTGTGCCGCGTGCCCGGGACAGGGGCCGCCCATTCGCCAGGGGCCGGCACCGCGCTTATGCTGCGCGCCCGGGGCAGGGGCCACCCATGCCCCATGCGCCCGGGGCCAGCACCGCGCATGTGCCGCGCACCCGGGGGCGGGGCCAGCCCAGATTGTTCGGCGGGTGCGCATAAATGGCCCGGCAGGTGCCATGGTGCCCGCGGGCACCGTGTTGGGGACCACTGCCCCATGGGGTCCCTGGCTCCTTCCTTCAGGTGCAGCCCAGCCAAAAAGACCCAGGCCTCTCCTTTCCTATTCCTTCTGTTGAGGTGTTGAGGCCACTCCCTACCATCCACTGCTCAGACTTAAGGACAAAAGATTGTTTAACAGTGGCTCATCTAGAAGTTGCAGGTAACACCCTCCATGTGTCTCATTCATACATTTGAAACTCACCAAGTATTCCCCACTCCATGTGTCTAATTTTCCACACACAAATGATACATACAACAGAGTAAGATAAACAGAACCAGCAGATCATTACATGAAGCTTGGAATTACAATACATATGCAAATTCAATTAAATTACTTATGGACTTAATCAAGATATGGGGTGGTGGAGCCTTTATCACTGAAGGTGCTAACAACTTTCTGAATGGTATTCTTCCTGCCTTAGCAATCCATCCACTGACTTTGATCTTTATCTACTCAGGTTTAGCACCCTTTCTCCTGATACTTTATGTATAGAGGTGGGGGGGGGGGGTGGACGACAGAGCATCTTTCTCTCCCCCCCTTCCCTTCTCTTATGTATTTCGAGTTTTCTTATCCTCTAGTCATAACTCCGGTCGTCTGAAGAAGTGGGCTGTGCCCACGAAAGCTCATGATACCATCTACGTATTTTGTTAGTCTATAAAGTGCTACCAGACCATTTGCTTGCTGTTTTTTTCTGTAACAGACTAACTCGGCTACCCCCTGAAGCTCATGAAGATTGATGGGTTACATGAAATAATTCGCTCAAACCACCTTTGAGTTATGTATATTCATGTCCATGAGTCCATTTCCAAAAGCATGGTGGGGGAGGTCCGTCACACCACCTCCCAGAGAGATTGTAACTAAATCAAAGGAGGCATTCTTCTGTTGGCCTAGCACTGTCTACATGAGGATTTAGGTCAGTTTAACAACACTGCTCAGGTGTGTGTTTTTTTCACTTTGCCTACTGACATAGTTAAACTGACCTAATTTTTGAGTGTAGACCAGTACAGGGAAGGGGAATAAACTGCACTGGTATAAGGCTTCTTTATGGGGATATAAATATACCCACACAGTATAATTATGTAAGTAATCAAATCATACCTCTAACTGAAATAGTTATAGCGGTATAAATACAGTGCATCATTCAGGCATAATAAATAGTCTAAAACAGAAACAATGGAGACAAAATAGGTATTTAAATTTGTATCTGTTGTTCATAAGAAAATATTTTTCTCTTCTAGGACAAACATTTCAGTTTGTATGGTTTCCTGGAATAAAGCCAGATAATTAGCAGAACGTACTAGATCAGAAATAGTAAATTCCCCATGATCCAGGCCATGAGGTGAAGTGAGTGAATTAGGATTTGGAATGAGACCTCCACCCATTACAGTGACAGTGGTAGATGATATGAAGGTTCCCATGACAGATACAGGAGAGTTGTGCATCAGTGTTACCTGCTCTGTGTGATTCCTAATGGAAGAAAAAGAATCAGAAGGGAAGCAGACGTGATCATGTTGCACTAGTGTAACAATCTCCTCTATGATTTCTCACTGTTCCATGACTTCCATTGATGATCTGAAAGATCAGACACACCTAGACTAAGATGATATTGATCACCCCAGGTTGGGCCAAGCAATGCTTCCAAGAAAAACTGCCCAGCTCCCTCAAGCCCAGGTCTTGGAGACCCAACTCATGATCATGGGTCCCTTTAGTGAGGAGTCTGCCATTCTTTCTAATTTTCCTCCCTTTCAAGAGAAGGGTCTAGGCTCCCTCATGGGCTGTACATGCCTTAGAATTTATCCCAGTTACATACGGTACAACAAAGGTTGCACACATCAGTGCAGTGTAAATCTCAAAAAGGAGAAGTACAGGTTGAACCTCTCCAGTTTGGCATCCTTGGTACCCGACGGGGTGCTGAATCGAAGAATTTTCTGAACCACGGAAGGTCAATATTGTCTAGCAGCATTACCAACACTTCCACTGTTTACTGACATGGTAGAAGACATTTAGGGGGTAAAATAGAGCTAAATAATAGCCGAGAATACTGAGAGCCAGGTCTGGTGGCTGTAAATAACCTTTATGGGAGTGTGGGAAACTTGGCCACACCCATGATAAGTGGACATCCAGCTAACTCAAATCATGCCGAATCATGGATGTTGCCGGACCAGAGAGTGCCGGACTAGAAAGGTTCAAGCTGTACCTGGAAAGAGGAAACAATCTCCATGTGGACTGGAAGATGCTACACACACCACTAGGAGTTCCCTAATAAAGGGACCTGAAGAAAATAACTGAGATTTGACTTGGCAATATACAAGTTAATATATTGGGGGGAAGGGAATAATGTGAACTCCTTAGTGAGGCAAACTCCCACTGATGTCAGGCATTTTGAACTACATTGCTAGTAGACCACCTGGCATTGCAGGACTTTGGTTAAAGAAAGTTAGTGACTGGGGACAGTGATTCAGAGTACACTGTGGAAGGCAAGCTACAAAAATGGGACAGTATTTGTTGCAGGGGGAAGGTCTGCATGGTAAAATAATAAACACATGAGAATTTCAGAGGAAATTATCTTTGTCTTTCTCTCTCTGTCCTTTCCTTCGGCATTTCTATAATGCCCACATGCAGCACACCTCCATCATACTCATCCAGGAACCCACCCCTACAATCAGCTCTGGTGCCAATTCTGTCCACGCATCTGTACTAGTGACATCACAGGACCTAATCACATAAACCACCACATCAGAGGCTCATATAACTGCACATCCACTAATGTGATCTATGCCATCCAGTGCCAGCAATGCCCCTCTGCCATGTACATTGGCCAAACTGGACAGTCTCTACAACAGAGGATTAATGGACACAAATCAGATATTAAAAGATAACGCACAGAAACCTGTTAGGGAATATTTTAACCTGCTCAGGCACTCATTAGTGGATCTCAAAGTTACCATATTGTTACAAGCCAATTTAAAAAACCAGCTTGAAAGGGAAGATGCAGAACTTAATTTCATTTACAAGTTTGATACCTGCAATAGAGGTTTAAACAAAGACCTTAACTGGATTACCCACTACATTCCACATCCTAATGACATAAAAAGCCAAGCATAGGATACTTAAGAGTACTTAGAACCTACTCTATCAGCTTCATTTAGCATGGACACTCTGACAATTTTTTCCTTCTGTTTCCTTCCCCATTCCCTCTCTTTCTCTGCTATTTATTTTGCAACCTGGACCCCTTAATTCCGTTCATCTGAAGAAATGGATTGTGCCCACGAAAGCTCATGATACCATCTACATTTTTGGTAGTCTCGAAGGAGCTGCAGGACTATATGTTGTTATTTAATTTTTTTCATTATGCTTATATATAGGTGCAGATCCAGCTAAGCAACACAGGGAGAGAGATTTTTGAATCACTCTTAAATATTTGAAATGACCAAATCGTAGAACAAAACATTCTGGCAGCACAACTAGCACTTCTGTCAGTGTGTAGGCTGAAAAATAAGGAACACGACAATAAAAAAAACCTTGGGAATAGCTAATTGGGCTAGAAGTAGTGTTTTGGCTTCATGGATTTTTCAGGGCTATAGAGAAAAATAGAATAAGATAAGAAAATATTTGTCCATCTTGTATGACAGATGTGGGGAGAAACACTGTCGTTCATTACATTTCTTTTTTCCTCCTAAAACAGCAGCAGGAATGAGCTGGCAGGCACAGAGAAATGCAGTTAGCAAGAGTAATGGGAGTTGAAAGTTTGACCTTTGGTGATGGAAATGTGATATGAAAAAAGGGCTTTTGATAATTTCCCCATCCAATCAGATAAGGGAGACATCTTGATCCTGTTTCCTTATTTGCATGCTGACTGATCTCATTTGAAAACCCAATCATTCAGAAACATTGGGAAGTCAACAGAAGTGTTACAAGTAAGGAGCTGTTTTATCTGAAAAGGTCTGCAGGATGTCATCTTCTGTTTTTCACTCCAGCGGGCTGATCTCTTCTTCTTGGTCCCATGTTTTTATTGGCAGGATGAGTCGAACATATTGAAATGCAAATAGCTATTTCCATACTGAACTGAAACACAGGATTTTTTTTAAGATTGATTGTATCGAGGGCACTTCAAAACCAACAAAGAAAATAATTTCTGCTGTGCTTCTGATTTCATGGCACTGTCATATTCTGATGTCTCCTGTCAGCAGCCATTGGCAGAGAGCTGTGTCTGTGCATTTCCCACCTCCATCTTCCATTGCTCTAGGTTGGAATCTGCAGGGCTACATGTTGATGCAGTTTCCCTTTCTGGGAATGATGGGTCAAGTCATTTAACTTAAGTCTACAGGGTCGTGAAAGTTTCCTTTCTTAAGAACATAAGAACAGCCATACTGGGTCAGACCAAAGGTCCATCTAGCCCAGTACCCTGTCTTCGGACAGTGGCCAATGCCAGGTGCCCCAGAAGGAGTGAACAAAACAGGCAATCATCAAGTGATCACTGTCCTGTCATCCATTCCTAGCCTCTGATAAACAGAGGCTAGGGACACCGTTCCTTCCCATCCTGTCCAATCAGTGTTGATGGACCTAACCTCCATGAATTTATCAAGTTATTTTGAACCCTGTTAAAGTCCTGGTCTTCACAACATCTTCTGGCAAGGAGTCCCACAGGTTGACCGTGTGCTGCATGAAGAAAGCTTCCTTTTGTTTGTTTTAAACCTGCTACTTATTAATTTCATTTGGTGAACCCTAGTTCTTATGTTATGGGAACAAGTAAATAACTTTTCCTTATTCTCTTTCTCAATACCTGTCATGATTTTATAGATCTCTATCATATCCCCCCTTAGTCTCCTCTTTTCTAAGCTGAAAAGTCCCGGTCTTTTCAGTGTCTCTTCAGATAGCACCTATTTCAAACTCCTAATCATTTTTGTTGCCCTTTTCTGAACCTTTTCCAATGCCAGTATATCTTTTTTGAGGTGAGGCGACCACATCTGTGTGCAGTATTCAAGATGTGGGCGTACTATGGTTTTATATAGAGGCAATAAGATATTCTCTGTCTTATTCTCTATCCCTTTTTTAATGATTCCTAACATTGTTTGCTTTTTTGACTGCCACTGCACATTCCTTGGATGCCATAAGGCATTGAAAGAGTAAAATTGATATTTAATTTGTCTCAGTAAGTTGCACATCTGATCACCCTGGTAATAGGTTTATTTCTAAACCTACTCATAGAGCTCCTAGCTTTAAATTGTATATTTAGGTACCCAGCTGGTTATCTAGCAATTGAGATTTCAAATCTCAGGCACTGCCCACTTACAGGAGTTTAGCCTCATCTTTGTCTCCCAAATAAACAGGTTAAGCCTGCACTGTTCCTAAACAGGCAATTGAACTTCCATTCTACTCAGCTAGACAGTGGGGTGAATGGCAAACTTTTCTGTCTCTGTCATAATCATCCAGGAACCCACCCCTGCTATCAGCCCTGGTACCAACTCTGCCCACACATCTACACCAGCGATTTCGTCTCTGGACCCAGCCACATCAACCACCAAATCAGAGGCTCATTTAACTGCACATCCACTAATGTGATCTATGCCATCAAATGCCAGCAATGCCCCACTACCATGTTTATTGGCCAAACTGGACAGTCTCTACCAGAAAGAATTAATGGACACAAATCAGATATCCGAAAAGGCAATACACAAAAACCTGTTGGAGAACATTTTAATCTACCTGGACGCTCATTAATGGATCTCCAAGTCGCTGTTTTCGTTCAGACCAATTCCACAAGCCAAATACACAGAGAAGCTTGGAACTTAACTTCATTCGCAAGTTTAATTCTTATGCAAATAGTACGAATCAGGATATCAGCTGGCTCGCATATTATCTTCCACATCTTAATGACTTAATCAAACAAACAAACAATGAAGGTGCTAATGGTTCTTATCAGCCTCTTGTAACTATTTAGTCTTTAAGGTACTACTAGACTCTTTGTTATTTTTTAAGTTTTTCCTGTCTGTGTAACTGGTGTCATCATTCCTTAGTCCAGAGCCCACCTGCTTAGTTAATGACTTAGTCCCAGAGTTTAATTTGTTTCACTCAATTGACCCATAAATTGAGGATAAAGTAACTACTGAGAAGTTGGCCTCTATATAAATAACTTGGACTAAAACTAAAGTTTTCTTTGACATTTAGCCTTGTGAGTTTCAATAAGGCTATGCAGCATGGAAGCCAGCACAGAATTGGGCCCGATATACTTAAAAGAAAAGTCAGCTGTTACATTAGAATCTGCCATGCTTCAAATGAAATCACTAGATCTATGGAGAAGGGGCACCACATATATCTGTTACCAAACAGGCACTCTTTCACCTTTGTTTAGTCAATGGGCTTGATTTTGTACTACAAATTCTAATAGCAGATATGCCCACAAATCCACCTGCATAAATGATACATGTGCACCCTACCTCTCCACACACTGATTCTGAGTGCTGCTTGCACACATCAGAACATTAGTCTGGTTCACTTTATTAATGAAGGGCTCAACATTCCCCTTTTCTGAGTTACTTTAAAGTATAATTTATCCAGTTATTGTTCTGCTGGGATCTTATTCTCCCCTCTGTTACTCTTGCAGGGCTTTTTTTGAAATGCCCTGTAGGTGAGCTCTCTTTTTCCCTGCAGTGTTGGAATAGAGTCCTTTTGATTCAATAATCCATCCCGAAATACAGATCTTGCATTTTCATTTGCACATGTAAACTCCAGAATTCACTGTTTTTTTCACTGCTTCCCGTTTCTCTAGCCCTCTGCTCTTTGACTCCTGGCTTTGTCTCTCCTTAACAGTATCTCTCTAGGGCTTGACAATCTTTAATGAAAACACTTTGTAGTTTTATTAGCAAGGGGAATGAGACATTAACCCGGGAGTCCTCTGTCACCCCACCCTTACTCTTGCATTGGCATACTTTGGCCAATATTTTGGCTTTCCAGTAGGAATATGTTCAGATCCCTCTATCAGATTCCATTGGGGGTCCTATGTCTTGTGCCAAAGATTTAAATCCCATTTACACTGTAAAATAGCTGTGTTTAAACATGGATATGGCCGAATTGTTACAAATTTTACTTCATTTAAGAATTAGGCTAGATATTTACCAGGGTTATATTTATAACATAACTTTTTCTGTCTGCACAAACAAGGGAAAAGCATATGATAGCCTGTCTTGGACAAAACTGTTTAGAGGGTATTTTTGTAGTATAGAAGAGGCATAAAATAGAACCCCTACATAGCCAGTAATGGTAACTCATACAGTTAAAGGAGTTTAAAGGAGTTTTGCTGAGGAATTGCAGCATTGCATTTCTCATCTCCTGCCAGCTTGGGGAGTGAAGGATCAAATTAATGTCAAAGTCAAATTCCACTATACATGAGATTAAATTGTACAACTGCTAGACCACCAAGCAAGCCTATGTTAATTATATTGAACACTGCATAGTGTGCGTCCTAGATTGTTGTGACCAGATTGTAATCCCAGCAAGAGCCATCCTATTCTAGTGCTTTGAGCACTGGTCATTTAACCAGGAACTCCTGTGTTTTAATCTGGCTCTACCTCTGAGTAACTGGATAGACATGAGTAAGTCACTTAAACTGTCATGGCCATTGGTTTTCAAACTAGGGAGCCCCACAAAGTTATCAGTGGCTGCAAGATAGGGTGCAGAGTTGCAATCTGCCAGAGCAGGGCATCAGTGGAAAGAGCACACACAGCTACTTTCCTTACTCCAGTGATGCATATCCTTCCCAGGAGCACTTCCACTGACCTAAAAGGGGCAGTGTGGGGAGCTGACAGCCTGGCTCTCAGCTCTGCTGTCAATTCCTGCTCCATAGGCTCCCAGCAGGCTCCCCATTTCCCGCCAGGAGCTGAGGGAAGCCGCCAGGGGCTTCTTGCCCTTGGGGAACAGGTTCCAGCTGCCCTGGCTTCTCACACCCCTCCACCCATTCCTGTCATGAGATAGACAAGACAGCTGATGGGAGGGATGCAGTGTCTATACAGGTACTTTGTTGCCCTAACTACACCAACATGAACTTTACCCCTCTCATGGAGGTGGAGTTTTTATGTCGGTGTGGGAGGGCACTTACCTCAGTGAGAGGCAGCCCAACTCCGTGAGTGCTTCTTGTCTATGGTGCCCTCAGGGAAAAATCAGTGGGTGCACAGCAGCCCCACATCAGCTGCCTCCTCCTGCCACCATCTCCTGCCCACTGGTGGGTCCCACAGATCAGCACCTCTCCATACCTCCTGTCCACCGTGATCCACTGTTTCATGTCATTTGGGAGGCTCTGGGGGGAGGGAGAAGGCACAAGTACACAGTGCCCTCAGGTGAGGGAGCAGAATTAGGCAGGAAGAGGTGGGACAAGGGGCTGGGGCTGGGGGCAGAGCCAGTTGTCGAGGACCCCACAGTACTTTTGAAAATCGGCACATGTGAGTATAGACACTGACATAGTTAGGTCAACATAATCTGCCTTGTTATCCAGTTAAAATTTTCCTGATGTATGGCTTTTTATTTAGTGGCATCAGTTAGTACCAATGATTTCCAGGCCTAAACACCAGTATGAAGTGTGTGAGATCCCAGGCTAAAGGGGCAAGGAAATAGGGTGACATTGGGCCCATAGTTTTGGGTCCGGTGCATGCATTTGTGTCAGAGAGTTCCTTGACTTGCCACTTTCTTGTCTGTGATTCAATATCCATTCACCAGAATGATTTAAAATGGTAACTGCTAATATCTTCAGGAATATAAGATGTGTGTATGTGCATTTATTGTTTTGGTTTGGGGCTTTTCATTTTTTTAGGGAAATGTGCCTGGCTTTGATAGAGAGCTGCAGTAGCCTGACTGATAGGTGGTGTTTTAGTGGATCTGTTTCATCAAATCCAGTGGCCTGTCAACTAGAAGGAGTGTGGGCTTAGTAACAGCAGAGTTGGTCAATTCCCCCTCCTTGCGTAATAAACTGAAGTTGTTGGTATGAATAGCTAGCACAACTCAGCAACTCTCTAAATTACACATCGAGCTTTTTCCCAGATCGGAAATCAGCCTCCTTCATGTATTTCAGAATACAGACCCATGTAAGTTAAAACATGATGTATATGATCTGTGATAACCATAGCAATTCAACTCTTTCCTGCTGGACCTTTTTGTTTATTTATTTTTAAATCAAACCCTCTCTCCCTCTCCCCCCCAATTAAAAAAAAGGAATCAAGTGTTTAGTTTCCTAATATTTTGTCTGCGGTGAAGTCAGCATAGAAAATTAGTGTCCAAAAAGTTGTAAAACAAAAGACTATCATATGTTTCGCCTTTTAATCATGTAATTGCTGAGTGACATTTAACTCTAGGCTTTAAATTACTCCTTTGTCAGCCAGGGTTCTCCTTCTGCCCCTTCTGGTCCCTCCCACTCCCTTTACCCCAGTCAGCCTGCTTTTGCGGAGAAGTGCTTTAACTACACTGAAGTTTGGCTGGGCTTCTACATATTACAGCAGCGACACGAAAGCAAACAATTGAAGTATTTGAGAACAATGAAATATGCATGGCTATCTGTGACAGCCCTATAAAGCAGGGCAATTAGCCGCGTAATCCCAGAAAGCCAAGGCGACCGGCAGCCCACGGTTCCCTATTAGTTAAATGCTTTTTGTACGTCCTCATCCCATCAAATCAACTAACACTTCCTTTAATTGGTTCATGAATTATACAGCTCTGCCGCATTATAATTTAATCACCAGTAAACATTCCTGGGGCCCACTGTAAAGTGTATAGCGCTCATTAATTCGTTAATTTCAGCAGATGGAAGGGGAGATTGGATGAACGGTGGCAGTACAGAGCGCCTTGGGCAATGGAAGAAGGAAAAAAAGGTGGGGGGCCATTTAGGTTTTTTAAGGGCTGTCAGAAACTCAATCTGTGAGCTGTCAGCAGCTTGGACCCATTTCTTCCCCCTCCTTCCCATCCCTTCACCCCACCTACTGCTGAAAGTGACTGACGGATTCATATGGGGGCTTGTCAACCCGTCTTTAAACATCAAGCCAGCGGGTAAACCGAGCCCAATGTAAATTAATTCTTGTCTTACGGGCCCCCCTTTCTCTGTCCCCATGAATATTTCATGGCGGGCAGCATAAATATTAATTCTAATAGCTCTGCACAGTGGTTATTATTTCTGTTTTATGACAAATATTCATAAAATATTCAGGACCCTTTTTTAGAACATTTACACACTTGATTGTGAAATTTTCCAGCTTCCTGGGGACACAGTAAACATATTGGGGTTCTCTTGATGGACTTTTTTCCCTCTTAATTAATACTACTTGATATTAATATTTAATCAGATTTAGTTTTTCTTTTCCCCAGAAGTGAACCCTATTAGATTTGAGGGTTTATCTGACAGTATTTAAACAGAGAATTTTTATTCCCTACTATGAAATTGGTTTTCTTTGACACATATATAAAATGACACATTATAATTCACTCTTTTATTTTTCTCAGTACAGTTTTTGGTGTCAATTCTTTTGTATTTATTTATTTAATAACCAAATACCCTACCAATAACAAAAGTTACTGTTTATTGCTCCCTCCCCCCCCCCAAAAAAAATCATTCAATGTAATATTACAGAACAGCAACAAGGATAAAACATTATTTTTGATAAATTGGATTGTTTAAAAGGGGGAAGATAGAGCTTTTCTTTATTAAGCACCGTTGGAGACAGTGAAAAGGTGCAGACAAGTTGTGATATGAGTCTGTTAGTCCTTATCCCTGGACTTGCACTGTTCCAAATTTGCTCTGCAGAATCTAATTATTGAAGAGCACTGTAAGCTTCTAAGGAAACATTAAGATTGCATTTTTGGGAATGGATTCAGATTCCTGACCTCAGGCCTTGAGGAAGCAGAGGCTTTAGAATATCTGAGAGGGGATTTGATTAACCTTACAGGTAGGGGAAACTGTGCCAGCTACACATTACTCTAAAGCAGCCCTGCTGCCATCTTACTCTGTGATTCATAAAGCACCACAGGAATGAGCTCCAGAGGGAATGCAAAGATGCTAGAATAATAGCTAAGAGTAAGGAGGAGGCAAAGAATAAAAATGAGGGGAAAATGTAAAGCAGTTTTGGATGGAGCCACTAATGCATCCAACCCCCTGCCTAGTAAGTATAGAAAGGGTTAAAACTGGCTTCTCAAGAGAAGCTTTAAAAATGTATTTAAGACCCCAGAAGGGAAACATTTGCTCTTTATTTGTGAGTGGCTTTTCAATGTGTGTATGGAACATTTACACAACAGAATTCTTCAGACCACTTTTGGATTGAGTAGCTTTCCCCGATACAATAAATGGGACTAAAACCTCAGCTGGTGTAAATTGATGTAGTTCTGCTGAGTGGAGATACACTGATTTATATCAGCTGAAGATCCAACGCATTGGTTTTGAAAAATAAGTCAGCATGGATGGTAATTACATAGGCAGGCTTCATCTGTTCCCTATATGAAAAGTCTCAGAGGGGTAGCCCTGTTATTCTGAATCTTTAAAAACGACAAGTGGTCCTGTAGCACCTTAGGGCATGTCTACATTAGGAAATTACTTTGAAATAATAACTTCTGATGTAACTATTTCAAAATAGCATGTCCACACTTCAGGGAAGCCTCGAAATTAGTCTGACACAGGCTCCCTTAATGTGGATGTGCTACCTCGATTTAGAGCCCCAGGAAACACGGGGGAGTAATTACTTTGAATGGCTCTAGGGAGTAGTTATTTCAGAATAGCAGCAGTGGAGCCTCCACACTACCGCTATTTTGAAATAAGCATTATTCCTCGTGGAAAACAGGGGTTATTATTTCAAAATAATCAGCCCCTTATCTCGAAATAATGGGCTTGGTACGTGGATGTTCCGCTTGTTATTTTGAAATAAGGGGAGTTATTTTGAATTAACTCCCTACTATAGACCAGGGCTTAGGGACTAACAAAAATAAATATATCAGGGCTACTCAACACGTGGCCCGTGGGCCTCATGCAGCCTGTGACTCGTTTGTTTGTGGCCCGCAGTGCTATTTGGTTTACACGGGGCTCAACACGTGGCCTGTGCATGGGAGCCAAAACAAAAAAATAGTCAATATAATAGTCTTCTGTGGATATGTGTTTTAGTAGTTAAATTCCTGGACTGTTATTGCTCATTAAAAGTACTACCATATGAGTGGAAATCGAGTAAATATTGCATTTTATTAATATCAGCAGACCTGACTTAAATGGGGCCTGCGTGTTATGTAGTCTTGCCTTGATCTTTGTATTCACACTCATCAATGTGAAAAAGCTATTTGCATATATTTGCATCTATATTTGCATGTATGTACAACCACACTTAAGTTGCGGCCCTCGGCATGTGCTGTGAGTATCACTGTGGCCCCCAGGAGTTCCATAGTTGAGTAGCCCTGATATCTATAGTATCATGAACTTTCGTGGGCAAAACCCACTTCTTCAGAAGAGCTTAAGTGGAGAAAAAAGGGGGACTATCAGAATTATAACAGAAAAAAAAGGGAAAAGAAAGAAAAAAAAGTAGCTGTGAATAGTAGTGCAGGTGTTAATGAGGCTAATTGAGTGGGCTGGAAGTGTCCCATGCTTAGCATTTGATGTCAGTGAGGTTTTAAATGTAGGGAAGGCTGGTTTTATAATGGGTCATCTAGTTAGTGGCTTTGGTAAGCCCAAGGGAAATGGTGTCAAATTTAGTTTTGGTGTCCACTATCAGTGCTGCTGAGACAGCAGAGTGGCTTGCTGTTATGCAGGTGGGCTGTGATATTTTGACACCCTGGGCTGCTGGAGAGTGAGAACAGCTCAGAAGTGATGCTTCTGGGGGTAGGGAAGGGGAAGCCATCTGAATCCGTAATGCCTCTGCCCTACCGATTCATCTATAGAGCAGCGTGACTGCGGCCAGAGAGGAAGTTGTTCATCTTGCTCTCCTGGCCAGAGGCCAGGGACTAGGAATAGTGACCCACTTAGCTTCCTTTTGTAGCTATTTGACAGAAATATAGCTGTTGAAAAAGAGGAATCCAGTGTCTGGAAATAGCTTGACATCAAATAAATTATGATAGGAGCTCGATGATAGCTTCACTTTCGCTACAGTGATACAGTGCATTCTTCCCTTATGCTTAAAGCCTAGAGGCTGATTGCTTCTCATAATAACACCCCACATCTTTCACCCAAGGATCTTGAAGGCATTAATGAATTAACCCTCACAACAGCCCTCTTCCATAAGTAAGGGATAAATACTTCACCCGCCACTGAGCAAGGATGCAGCAGTGACACTTAGGACAGGAAGTGAAGAATATAATGTCAAGTCAGTGGTGCAAGCACATGAACAGATTAATGGGATGTGTACCAGGAGTGGTAATATGTACAACTCAATTAAGGGGGACATAAACAAAACTGAAATAACCAGGAAGAGGGGCACATCCCACTTATTCTTCTGAGAGAGTGCATCTGTGTATTCAGTTGGACATTCAGAGGAAATTTAGAAATGCATAATGTATAAAAACTGAAATATGGCCAGGCTAGTTTAAGAACCCTGACTTTTGGGGAAAAAATATCATCTATGACTTTTAATGACCACAAGTGGTCAGGACCTCATTTTTATATCTCAACCTGAAGATGGCATCTCATCCCAGACTACTCACTTAGCCATACCCTGCTTAGCTTCCTTGGCCTGACATGACCCAGCATGGCTTGGTCTGGCTGTAGGCACATCCCACAGTTATTTCACAGTCAATATTTCAAAGATCTCCTTTGAAACTTCCTTCAACTAGAAAATGAAGGCATCTTCTGATGACTGGGCATTCAGCTGAGCCAAATCCAGCAGAGATGGTGCGTGGAGGTAGAAAGTACATCACCCAGTACCAAACGGAGCCCATATTGCTCCAGGGCTTTTTCACTACTTTGCTTGGCCTCCGGTGTTTCCATCTCTGCCCTTCAGGGTTCTGTTTTGTGAGCAAGGGAGAAGAGCTTTAATTTCTCCGCGTACCAAGTTTTGCTGGTGGGAACTTCTTCAGAGAGCTGCTGAATCAGCGCACTCTTTAATAGCTCCAGCCTCACCTACTTTTTAGCCAGTATGGCCTGTTATCTCGGTTTATGGAACTGTGGCTATTACATTTCGGGAGCCAACTCCTGCAGCAGAGTTCCTCTCCACAGTGAAAGCCAGTGCAAGGTGCTAGTGAATTTAGTCCATTGTGTAGCTGCATGTCCCAAAAGATGTATCGTGCTTTGCTAATGGCTTCGTTTTCTCCCTTCCCCGCACAGATTTTGACAGGCTCTATTTGTCTGTCTGCCTTGGAAAAGTGGGCAAGGCTTTTGGTTTGTTTGTTTTTCTCTTTCCTGAAGGTACATTTCAGACACAGCTTGGGGTATTTCAGTATCCGATAGTAAAATTTACTATAACTTTAAGATCACACAGGAATTTCATCCTACCATCCTCCTCTTAAAACAGACTGATATGGTGCATTGTAAATTGCCAGGAGCGTTTGCTAATTTAGTAGTTAATGACAGTCATAGAGAGTGTTTTTCTTGCCCCTGGAGAGGTTTTAGACACAGCTGGGGTAGATTTGCCACTATCAATTATGCAGAGTTTTAAACAAGAAATGGCCAGCAGGGGCCTCTTTTTTGAGTGGAGTGCAGAGCGTGCAGAATGGGAATATTGCAGCTGCTACCTGTGTGCAAGTGGGAAGATGTATAGGATTTTTTAAAAAACAAGAAAAAGATGAATCGCCTGCTATTTTTAAAGTTGCTGTTTCAACTTAAAAGTTAAAATGCTGCATTAAAAGTGGCAAAGATTTTTTTTTTTTAATCTAGGCTTTCCAACTTCACTGCAAGAGAAGCTGGTCCATCACCAAGGTTGTCACAAGAACACCAGTGGTCTTGTGTCATTACTCCAAGCCTGTCTGTAAACTGCACCCAGAAGGGCAGCGTTCTGCCTGGATCTTTCCATCTGAGATCTTTCTTTATAGTTCTTAATAATGAAAAGTTATTTATTTAGATCTGTTTTTCATGTGCTGATCAACACACTCTCCGACAGTAATTTAAATGCAAAGGGGCAGAGTTGGTCTCAGTTATGCTGGGGTAAATCTGAAGTGACTCCATTAAAATGAGTGTAAATGCGCTGTGTTTACACCGCTGTAACAGATCAGAATCAGACCCACAGTACATACAAAATGGCACGATGCCAATAGTTATCACCTTACCAAATTCAACACCATGAAAAACATGTCATGGACCATGAAATTGGTGTCCTCCTGTGAAATCTGGTCTTTTGTGTGCTTTTACCCTACGCTATGCAGATTTCACAGGGGAGACCAGTGTTTCTCAAATTGGGGTCCTAACCCAAAAGGGAGTCACAAAGGGTTGTATGATTATGTTAGAGGATCACAATATTGCCACCCTTACTTTTGCCAGAGAACAGCAGCTCTTGGAGGGATGCCCAGCTCTGAAGATAGGCGCTCCACCTACAGCAGCACAGAAGTAAGGGTGGCCATACCCTACCATGCCGCAGCATGTCGTCATTACTTTTGCACTGCTGCCTTCAGAGCTGGCTGGCTAGAGAGTGGCAGCTACTGACTGACGGCCCAGCTCTGCAGGCAGCAGCACAGAAGTAAGGGTGGCAATGCCATACCAGGCCATCCTTACTTAGGGAGTGATGGCTGTTGGCTGAGAGCCCAGCTCTGAAAGCAGAGCCATGACTAGCAGCAGCATTAATATGTATTACACCCATACCATTAATATTGTACCAATAATATCATATATGAATGTCGGGTAGTTATGTTAAGTCATAGAACTAACTGTACTATGCTTTTTTCAGAATGCTGTTCACTCATGTATCCTATATCGTGTTATCCTATAATGCTTTGCACAGTTGAACTCTGTCCTTGGCACAGACAAACACAAAACCTGTCAGAAGCAAAATGTATGACTAGTATGTCCTTGTACATTTAGGAGATGTCTCCATGGCCCGCTGACACCTGGAATGTGGTATTCAAAGCAAAGATAAGGAAGGGGCAGGATAGTAAACGAAGCAAGGAATGCAGAGAAAACTGGTGGGTTGTGGCTGGCAATATACACAGTGTTTTTAGCATGGAAACAACCCTAGCATAGCTACATGTAGTCTTGAATGCATATTTTTGAATCAGAACTACTACCTAAGACAGGGGCGGACAAGATATGGCCAAATCCAGCCCCCCAAACCTTTCAGTCTGGCTTGCCGCTGCCCCTCCGGATCTTCAGGCAGGGAGTAGCCCTAGGGCTCAGAGTGGCTGGCTGCTTTATCTGCCTATCTGTGCTGGAGAGGAGGGGGAGTGTTGTGTGCTGCCCCTTTACCCAGCACAATCTCTCAGCTCCCATTGGCTGGTTTCCCCCTCCTCCAGAGAGGCACATGGAGGCAGCCTCCAGCCACTCTGAGCCCTGGGGCTGCAGTGGGTAGGGAGGCTGCCTGAGGGTCTCACTGAGCTGCTGGCCAGGAGCCACCAAGATAAGTGACTCCTTGCCAGAGCCTCACCCCCTTCTGTACCCCAACTCCCTGCCCCAGGTCACCACCAAAACACTCTGCACCCCTCCAGCCCTGTGTCACAACTCCCTCTCAGATCCTGCACCCCCTCCAGAATCCTTTCCTGCACCCATACCCCTGCCCAGACCATGCACCAGTGTTCCCCCTAAGCTGCGCAGCTGCTTAATGAGCTCCACCCAGCCAAGGGCTCAGGACACACGCACGGAGCAGGCTGGCAGAGAGGCATGTCTCCCTCAGCAGCAGCTCCTTGCAGAGGATAGAGCAGTGATTCTCTCCCAGCCAGTAGAGTCTTTTCCAGACTTCCTGCCATGCACACACCCCTTCCCCTTCCTCCTCCCACCAGCTTGGCTTGTCCCTGGGGGCTGGGCCGGGAGGAGGCCAGGAGCAGCAGGAGGGCTGTGTAGGCTGGTCCCAGCAGGGCTTTCTCCCTTCCACCCCACAGCTCTGACACTGTGACCAAGGGCGGGAAAGAGGGGTTTGGGGCAGGAGAGCCAGTCCAGTGGCCAGAAAGATGGCAAAGCCTCAGTCCCAGCTGGCCACTCTCTTGGTGGTGCAGCTGCACCCCGTGATAATTCTGCAGTATCGCTCTCGCCTGCGCTCACTGTCCCCAGTAGTCACTCTAATCCTCTAATCAGCCCCATCCCTTTTCATGCAATGAACAACAGTCCCATTTCAGAAACTCCCTGTGTTCCTCGCACAACCAAACCCTGACCTTGCTTTAAATGATGGTAAGAGGAAGTTGCCTGCCCAGTGTGGTCGTCCTAGCTCTTACCATTTAGGAAGAGTTCTTGGAGAAACGGACTCGTGGACAGACAGAGATGCACATTTCTAAAATAGAAAGAGAGATGCTGAATAAAGCCAAGTAACTGGCTAGATCTAGTATACATACATTTCACTAGTTCTTATCTGTCTTGACCCTCAGTCAGTTAAGCACCGTTTGTGCCCCACATTCTTCTAGACATGGGACAAGTTCTTCAGTCACACCGGCCAAACTGGAAGAGATGGTAATAGGAAGTTGAGTGTCGTCCTCATCCTGAAGACCCGGTATTCTGTGGTTCATTAACTCTCCTACTGATTCCATGTGCATGTGTTGCAGAGGGATCAACAGCATGGAAACCTGCAAAACTCAACATGGGGGCATCCTCAGGGCAGATGAGCCCCACGGTACAAGCCTCTGTTTCCTCAGACATGAAGGTGTGGAGCAAGTCAGACTATCTTCCTTTGCGAGGGTTTGCAGACTAGTCAGTGGCACTTCGTGCTGAGTAGCGTTGGTGGGAGTTAGTGCCGTGGAGGGTTGCTAGTGCTCACAGTATTGTTAGTGCTGCTAGAGCTGCTATTCTCGGAGCTCTGATGTGACCCGCACTAGCAGAGAGTGCAGCATGGTAATTCATCATTCCTCCATGTTACTTAAAAAGAAAAAAAAACACAGGCTCAGTTTGGTACAGAAGGTATTTGGCCAGGTTTATGGTAGGGATGTAAAATCCCATTTTGTTGTTTAACTGATAAAAGGCGAAGTGGTCAGGCTGGAGCACCCACCCACCCATCGTGGGCCCCATAGGGCTGAAGCAGGTCTCTGCCCACGGGAGAGGGGAGCTGCTCCAGCCCCCACCAGCTAACCGGAACCAGTAAGCCTCAGCCATTAAGGGTGAGGCTTATCAGTTAATCAGTTAGCCATTTACATTCCTAGTTTATTGTTGACAAAGCATGGTTCTAGTGTCCTAGCTCAATGGTTATAGTTACACTAAACAGATGTATGCCTATGACAAGGTAGCGATTCAATCAACATAACATAACGCTGTTCTGTGGGCCAGTACATAGATGCCTCTCCTTTGAGTCTCGTTTTATACACTGATATAAATGAGTTGCATATTATAGTCCATATGATTTTTGTTATGATCCTGCGTGGTGTACCTTCTAATTTGAAAAAAAAACCCCTATCCTCAACCATTATGCTATCATTTAATTCTTATCTGATAAGGGGTGTGTCTGTGTCCTCTTGGAAATTTGTTTACGTAATTACTTGAAAACTCTGGATCGTCTTGTTCCAGCCTCTCAGATCAGGCATATGTTTACTTGGTTAGCTCATATCTGGTCTGTTACTATTCTGCCAAGGCCAGCCCTACTTTGGTTCACCCTGTCAGCTATGCCTGGGGCTCCAGCAAGACCTATAGTAGTGGGCAGTTAAGACAGATTTTACATGGTGACCTCATTTTCATCAGTTACCAAGATCCGCCAGCACAACAGTGCGCCTCCAACATATGCCTGGCTTAAAACTAAAATGACTGGGGACAAAAAGATCTGAGGACTCTAGAGGTTGCTGGAGATATTCTGGAACAATCTTCTCATAAGAACATACCTGCTGTGTTCACTCCCTCTGGGGCATCTGGCATTGGCCACTGTCGGCAGACAGGATACTAGGCTAGATGGACCTTTGGTCTGACACAGTATGGCTGTTCTTATGTTCTTGTAAGAAGATCTGAGGACTCTAGAGGCTGCTGGAGATGTTCTGGAACAATCTTCTCAATAATCTTCCCAAAAGGGGAAGGTTTCATACAGTACAATAATGAGAGAATTTCCATGTCAAGAGATATTTCCTTGAGGAAGTGACTAGCCACTTATTTAAAAGAAGCTGACGTCTTGTCCTTTTGAAGAGGAAGTATTAACGGTCTATACCGATGATGGCCCCATTGCTATTCCATTTGTCTTCTCTAGCCAAGAGGAACAAAGATCTTACAAGTCACAGCATAGAGCTCCCATGGCAGATCAGCGAGTGACTCCAGTCACAATTCAAGGATAGAACATTTTTTTGGTGTCGCTCATTCCACAAGTCATGATTGTGTCACTCTGGAAACAAACAGATTGCGTAGCGCCAGCGGATGTTGTGAAGGCTAAGGCTATAACAGAAAGTTCAAAAAAGAGCTAGATAAATTCATGGAGGATAAGTCCATCCATGGCTGTTAGCCAGGATGTACAGGGATGATGTCCTTAGCCTCTGTTTGCCAGAAGTTGGGAATGAGCGACAGGTAATTGATAAGTACCTGTTCTGTTCATGGGGTACCTGGCATTGGCCACTATTGGAACATAAGAATGGCCATAATGGGTTAGACCAAAGGTTCATCTAGCCCAGTATCCTGTCTTCAAAAGACTAAAGTTAGATGGTTCTTTGATCTGAGCCAGTATTGCCATTACTATGTTCTTATGTGCAGTTTTATCCATAAAGCAACACAAAAATTCCTCATAATAAGAAAAACGTAACGCTGTCACTAAATGCAAATAACCTGAATTAACCAGGTTGTTCACCAGCCAAAACAGATGTGCTGATCACAGCAAAAGAGGATGCCACAGTGAATGTAAAGAAACCTTCTTTTGCCTACTGTATGGCCATGGCACATGTTTTCAGAAATGTCACAGTTAATTAGGTTTGGAATGAAAATTCTGCCACAAGTGTTCTAACCAGGTTTCTTCTTTCCCCATGAGTCACCAAAGGCCATCAAAATACCATAGCAACTTATAAGAATTCAGAGAGCAAAGAGGCTACTGTATCAATAGCAAGAGCAAAAGATGACTGTAAGAGTCTTATAAGACAATCAATAGAAGTCTGTCACCAAACCGGCATTTTTCCTTGGAGCCTTTGGAAAACCAGTAGGTTCCTTCTGTGTCCCAGAATGGGCCACCAAAAAAAGTCCTTTGCCGTGACATCCAGTGATGGTTGCTGTGTTTATCAGTCTGTGGGACTTAACCTTACTACTGTACCCTAAAGCTTTAATAGATTAGATTGGAAATGTCAGATATAGTGACAAAGAGACAGGATTCTGATAGCTCTCTCACCTTGTTCCTTTTAACTGGTTTATTTATTATTTTATTACTTGGGAAAGCTGCTAGATTGACAGCACTGGGACCTTAAATCTTCCTACTTCCCAAATACTGCCTGCGAACATGGTTGAATGCTGACACAGAGGGACCACCGCTTGAGGAGAGAGAATAGTGTGGTATCCTTAACCCCTCGATCCTTGGCCGGCAATGGTATGTCTACACTGCACGCTTATTTCAAAATGAAATTATTCGGAATAGTTATTCTGAAACAGCTTATTTTGAAATAGCACATCTACACTGCAGAGAAGCCTCAAAATTAGTCTGAGGCAGACTTCCCTAATGTTGATTTAGAGCCCTAGGAGGCACTGGGGAGGAATAACGTAGAATGGCCCTGGTGAGGGGCTATTTCAAAATAGCAGCTGTGGAGTGGCTACAAATGCCTTATTTCGAAATAGCTGTTTTGGAATAGGCGTTATTCCTCATAGAATGAGGTTTACAGATTTTGGAATAAGCCGTTATATTGAAATTATTTCGAAATAACGGAATGGCTGTGTAGACGCTTTCATTGTTATTTCGAAATAATGCTAGCTATCTCGAAATAACGGTGCAGTGCAGACGCATCCCAAGAGTGCTAGTCAGTGATGATTTTTGAGGTGGGGATATGTTTCCACTGGGAACTGAACTGAGACCCTACAAAGTTATGTCACATAGAACACCAAACGACAATCAATGCTAATAACTTTTGGTTACTACTGAGCTGGATGAGATTTGAATCAGTGATGTAGAGGAGAAAGATTCTATGTCCTGCACCCCCCCTAAGCCATCCAATCTTCTGTTAGGCATCTTATGCCATCACTGTTTGATATTTTTCATTGACATACTGTTGCATAGTTAAACTAGCAGCTTGTCAGCTCTGAAATAGAAGCTGTACTGGATGCTAATCCATCACTATAATGTAGTATTACTCTTTGATATTAAGCTACTTTTCTTTGCCTTCCTGCCTACCAACCACAGAGATATCTGTTGCAAATTTCCCATGGATAGAAGATTCAACACATTGCAATACACAAAGACACGGTGATTCCCTAAGGAGAGCTTTATGGAGAGAGAGAGAGAGAGTGTGTGTGTGTGTGTGTGTGTAAAAGATATTACATTCTTCAAGAGTAAGGGGACAAGCAATGGGCCCAATCCAGTGCCCACTGGAAGTCTTTCCATTGAGCTCAATGAATGCTGGATCAAACTGTGTGTTTTTTAAAATCTAAGGTGGATTCAGTGTTATATCTGTGAAGTATTCTAGACAGAAGTCTCCCAAAATATCACTCAGTTGGCAGTGTAGATAAATTACCTAACCAGGGTCCAAAAAAGAACTAGATAAATGAATGAAGGTGAGATCCATCAATGGCTATTAGCCAGGATGGGCAGGAATGGTGTCCCTAGCCTCTGTCAGAAGCTGGGAATGGTTGACAGGGGATGGATCACATGATGATTCCCTGTTCGGTTCATTCCCCCTGAGGCACCTAGCATTGGCCACTGTCGGAAGACAGGATATTGGGCTAGATGGATCTTTGGTGTAACCCTACATGGTCATTCTTATGTTGTTAACTAAAGTCACAGCCTCTTGAAGAAATTGATACACGGTTAGGGATTGGTGCTGTTTTCCAGAAACACTTTCCTGAATAGAAAGAGAATCATCATGTGCCCAAGATGTGCATTGGATGCATTTTAAAAGTCTGTATCAATATTCCCCATTAATGGGCTGAGCTGGGAAGACCTTAATCACATGAATAAGCCCCATTAGGTTGCACAAGATGACTCTGTGTGTATTGCAAATCTCTCTCAAAGTGGTATAATCTTTCTAGCTAGAAGCATTTTAACTGCAGGCACTAGCTGTAAATGTTTTCTCATTTACATTTTTCCATTGAATATATTGCTTGTGAGTGATGAGTCCTGGAGACCTCCACAAAGCATGGACAGTTTGGGTGGGAGAGTGCAAGATTCTCCACTCCCCATGTAGGTCTAACCCCAGTTCTGAAAAGGCCATCAGATAGGATTCTGTGATGTTGTATGGTATATTCCATCATGTGTTGTTTTTTGGGGGAAAAAAACCACATCTGTAGTCGCCTACCTCTTCTTACACTTTTCTTTAATGGTGACACCAGACTCGATAATAAGAAGCATCTTGTATAAAAAAGATGAGTCTCAGACAAGGCTTTCAGAGTTCATTTTGTTGGCAGCTTTTTAAGTACCGTTTTTAGGCTCTGCTGTTTCAAGTCCTGTAATATTTTTTGAGTTAGTAACTATGAATTGCGACAAGCTTTCTTGATATGCCAGGTTATAATCCTTTAACGGTTCTGTTTATTTCAGAATATAATAGGGAGCCGTATCAATTATCAGGGCTGTATAAACATTGTTCCACTCTACTAGAATATTCATCTTGAGATATAGCATCAGATATTACCTATTCTGACAATCACGTTTTTGTGCCATTGTTGGGCAACAGAAACAAAGACAAACAAAATGTTAGAGTGTAAGGGATAAAAGAATGTTGAAACTGTGATTCTTTTCCTGTCTTTAGAATCTCCAAGAACTTGAATGTTTTATTCCAGCCTGTTACTTTGTTACCACCATGTGAATAGAAGTCATTATCTGTAAACATTTGAAGAGAGAAATGATTTTCATAACTTTAAGTCCTACAAAGGATTCTAGTAATCTGTTCTATGCATGCCAAGGTAGAGCTCAGCCTTTCATCTGGTCTGATCCCGCCCAGTCAGTGTAAAATGTTTCTTTGGTGAATGTCTAAAGCATACCGTATCTTTTGTGAGGTATACAAAAATGAAAATAAGAAGTCTGCCCTTGAAGGCAGGAGAAGGAGAAGTTGCAGTATAAATAAATCCACAATCCTTTTTAGCAAAAGTTTAGTTCCCACAAGTTTGGAAAGATTTTTTTTTTGTTCTTTCAAAAACTCATTAAATGTGACCCATATGAAAGATTTCCCTTTCTGTGACAGCAGCACGGTCTGTGGAATGTCCCCACAGTCTAGTGATTTATATCTACTCTTGATAAACGTAGTCGTGAGAATTTTCTGCTTAAGAGAGTATAAATTAATATACTTGAATATAAAATTAATAAAATCACTACGTTGAGGGTAACTGACTTAGGAAGATAATTGTACAGCTGGGTGCACTGTATGCGCTTCTTTCAGTTGATACTGCAGTGTAGCTCAGAGGGTTGGTGATAGGAGCATGCCTAGCAGATTGGGCCCCAGTGGTGAGAGAGCTGCTCCTCCACCTATTTCCCCCTGGTTCATGGACCACATCAGGCTTAAGCAGAAGATGGTTGTCAAGCGTGAGGCAGCACTGCATGACCCAGAGACACAAACGTAGGTGCCTAGGGAACTTTGAACGAGAAAATGTAGTTGCCAAATGAGTTTAGTGCTTGCAGGGTTAGGCGGCTGCCAAACGGGCTTTGTGTATCAGTGGGACTTACGTGCCAAAGTCTGGGGTTTAGGTTCCTAAGGACCTTAGTGGATCTGCATCTA
Source organism: Pelochelys cantorii (assembly GCA_032595735.1). Classification (NCBI taxonomy): domain Eukaryota; kingdom Metazoa; phylum Chordata; order Testudines; family Trionychidae; genus Pelochelys; species Pelochelys cantorii. Next base: position 12,043,725 of record CM064347.1, read on the forward strand.
GGGTCTGATTTTTACAAGAGCTTAGCATCTACATCTCCACTTACAATTAATGGGAGCTGCAGCTGCTCACCCTCTGAAAATCAAGCCCTAATTGTCTGCCATGCTGGCAGTTTCAACAGAGGGACCAAGTGTAGACTGCACCATGGCAACCAAATTCCCCTTAGCAGTGGTCCCTCCAGGTCAAGTTTGAGAGACAGAACAATTCTGTGCTGGCACCAAAGAGTGACAATTAGTACGCACTGGCTACCCAATCTGATTCCATATGCTGCAACCGAAGGTTTGTGGGGATGCAGTACCAGGAGTGAGATGTAGGGGGACTTGAATGCTGGGGCACTGTGTCTGAAAGTAGCATATGTCGGGGGAGAAAAAGACAAACTGGGCTTTACTTAAGATGTTCATTGGCACAAGCACTACCAGTCAAACCATGTTGCTGTGGGGTTTTAAGGTAGAAGAAAAATTGTAGCATAAGGGAGCAATCTCTATCCTGCAATTGGAGGTGCTGTTACAAGCCAAGCTACTTCTCTGTCTTTGACATTCCACTGCAAAGCTAACCATTGGCGTGATCTTCCATCTGGCTCTCGCAGAATAATAATATGACTTGAACTGTGAATTGGGTTTAGTGGATGAATTCGGAGAATGTCCAGAGGTAACACTGATTATTGGATGGCAAATGAAATGTGAAATCCCCTGACTGATATGTGCTCAGCCTGTGGATATAAAGTATGAGTCTGCACTGCATTATTTGATATACACAGGCAATATGTTTGGTTTTGTACAAGGTATATACCAAACAGTCCCCATCCCAAAGAGTTTATAATCAAAAAAATTCAAAACAACTAATAGTCCTGTGGCATGTTAGGGTGCATCTACACAGCACCCCAAACTCAAAATAAGATACGAAATTTGTGCTATGCAAATTCCATATCTTATTTCGAATCTATTTCAAAATAGCTTATTTTGAAATTTGGCATGTCTGCACAGCACCAAATTTTGAAATAACGTGCTATTTCAAGACATCCCTTAACCCTCATAGAACAAGGGTTACTGGGATGCTGAAATAGCGCACCTGTTATTTCGAAAAATATTTTGAACAGGCAGCTTGTGTAGACGCCAGGTCCCGAAATAGCTGTGCAGTGTAGACGTACCCTTAGACTATGTCTACACTACGAGTCTTTTCAGAAGAGGCAATGCAAATGAAGTGCTGATTAGCATTTTGTCACGCTTCATTTGAATAATCTATTCCAATCTGTTTTTGTGCAAGAGGATTGCGCAAAAACATGCAGTGTGGACGTGGACGTTTTGAGCAAAAACACCTTTTTGCACAAGATCCTTATGCCTCAGAGGGTTTTGCGCAAAATGGACATGTCCACACTGCATGTTTTTGCACAAATAGATTATGCAAATGAAGCGGGACAACATGCTAATCAGCCCTTCATTTGCATTGCCTCTTCCGAAAAAACTCGTAGTGTAGTCATAGCCTTAGAGACTAGCAAAAATACATAGAATCATGAGCTTTCATGGGTAAAACCTGCTCATCTGATGAAGAGGGTTTTGCCCACAAAAGCTCATGGTACTATATATTTTTGTTAGTCTCTACGGTGCCGTAGGACTACTCATTGTTTTTAAAGTTACAGGCTAACATGGCTACGCCTCTGAAAAAAATCCCAGTCAGACCAAGATGCCAAAGCTGCATCAGAGAAAAGAATTTCTTTACATGTACTATGCTTTTGGACATTGGCATCTGGGTTGTCCAAAATAATTTTCTTGTCATTGTGTGTGCATTCCTGTACTGTAAATATTAATTCACACTGAAGGCCAAAATTACTATTCTGAGGATATTAATGCTGTTCCTTATTGTTTTCTAAAATTAGGGTGTTTTTCCTGAATCTCCCATCGGAATCTGTCGTGGAGCGTCTGTCTGAGCAGATGATTGACCCAGTCACTGGGGAAAGGTTAGCAGTAATGTCCTGTGTTTTAACAGTTTGTAAGGCTGACAAGGTGGGTGAGGTGATAACTTTAATTGGGTCAACTTCTGTAACTTTGTGGGGCTGTCCGCAAGCCCAAAGCTTCGGGTGGGCTTCATAGAAAGCTAAAGAAAATCAAGCAGACTGTGCTCTTGCTTAAGGATTCCTGAAAAGGAGATGTTCATTCATAGCCCCACAGGTACCAGCACTCCATGCAGGGAGTTCCAGACTTCAGCTCAGTGCAGTTTTAAATCTCTGATATCAAAATCCATAGCAGCAGATGATCTAACTTTTGTCCTATGTAAACTAAACTGGGTGGAAAATAATGCTCAGGGATGAGAATGCAGGAAACTGGACTGCACTAATTAATGGAAGGCTTTCCAACAAAGGTGTCTGGAGATCTGGCTGCATATGGTTTCCCGAGTCCCACTGATAGCACCTTGTGTTGTGAAATATTAATGCATTTCTCCCTCAATAGATCAAGCTTTTGCTTGCACCACTGGACATGGGCTCAGGTTTCATATATGACAGCTCTGTGCAGTGGCAATCACGCTGACTTAGAGGGGTCAGTGATCAGCAAGTTCTATTGACTGATCCACCCAAACTTGTTCTAGGAATAAAGTAAGAAGGAAATTGCTTCCTGAATTCCTTCCAGAAGTGGGGCCAGAATTGCACCTTACATTTGTGCTTTATTTTTGTAAGTAGCACATCTGATTTATGAGCAATATTAACCCCGCATACTTAGAAACAGCAAAAGACTATTTTATAATCCTTTCTACTGGAAAAGCATGTCTTATTGCTTCCCCAACACTGAATCCATAGCAAATGCTGGGAATCTTTTTAATCTTAGTCTGAAAGAGTTAAAGACATAAATACTGTATTTATGTCAGATTGGTATACTGTTATTCAGACATTTCGCTCGAGGTGCAACATGTAATTTGCTGTAACTCTCTCCTTCCTTTTGGTCCAGTAATAAGTGACATAGTTGTTCTGCAGAAGTTAATGCTATGAAGCAAATCATTCCCACATCTTTGCATCTCTTATCATTAGGATTAGTCTGTACAGTATCTGCTCTAGTTAACACGCTTTCAGTCTTGGTTATAGTCTTTCAAAATTCATTGTGAATTGATGGAAATATGTGTTAGATGCTACATCTAATCCCAGGTATTATGCTACTGCTGCATTGGATCAGTGCAAAGGGAGCAGGCTAGCCTTCCCTTGTATTCTAACTCGTACTAGTGTTGGATGAGTACATTCTATCCAACACAGCATCTTGCCTGGACTCTGCTTTTCTTCTTGGTTTTGTATTTATCCAACCATCTTATCTACTGGTAAGTCTTCTGCACTTAAGACTTGCTTTCAGGGTGACAGAGTGAAAGGGATGAAGTTGTTTCTTCATTTGAGGAAAAGGAATCACAGATTCATAGATTCTAGAATACTAGAACTGGAAGGGACCTCGAGAGATCATCAAGTCCAGTCTCCTGCTCTCACGGCAGGACCAAGCACTGTCTAGATCAGGGCTACTCAACACCCGAGCCACATGCAGCCCATGGTGTGGTTTGGGTTTACACGGGGCTCAACACGCAGCCCACGGGTGGGAGCCAAAACAAAAAAGTAATCAACATAATGGTCTTCTGCTGGTATGCGTTTTAGTAGTTAAATTCCTGGACTGTCATTGCTCATTAAAAGTGCTGTAAGTATGGGTGGAAATCAGGTAAATATTGCATTTTATTAATATCAGCAGAACTGACCTAAATGGGGCCTGTGTGTTGTATAGTCTTGCCTTAATTTTTGTATTTATGCCCATCAGTGTGAAAAAAGCTATTTGCATATATATTTGCATGTCTATGTAACCACACTTAAGTTGCGGCCCTGGGCATGCACTGAGAGTATCATTGTGGGCCCCAGGACTTCCAAATTTGAGTAGCCCTGGTCTAGATCATCCCTGGTAGATGTTTGTCTAACCTGCTCTTAAATATCTCCACTGATGGAGATTCCACAACATCCCTAGGCAATTTATTCCAGTGTTTAACCACCCTGACAGTTAGGAAGTTTTTCCTAATGTCCAACCTAAACCTCCCTTGCTGCAATTTAAGTCCATTGCTTCTTGTCCTATCCTCAGACGCCAAGGAGAACAATTTTTCTCCCTCCTCCTTTTAACACCCTTTTAGTTACTGAAAACTATCATGTCCCCTCTGTCTTCCCTTTTCTAAACAAGCCCGATTCTTTCAGTCTTCCCCCACAGGTCATGTTCTCTAGACCTTTAATCATTTTTGTTGCTCTTCTCTAGACCTCCGGTTTCTTCACATCTTTCTTGAAATGTGGTGCCCAGAACTGGACAGAGTACTCCAACAGAGGCCCAAATTGGTGTAGAATCGAGTGGGCTTCAGGGAAGTGCTCAGCTAAATCTATTGAAATCACCATTGCCAGCTAACTTTCCTCTGTGGTTTTTGGGACAGGAGAGTGTAGAGGGTTTGCACAAGTGAAGGTGGGGGTGGGGCAGAATCCCACGCTCATACTATAGAATTGGAACAAACTGAATCTGGAGTAAGCCTTGCGACAGGCCAAGATTGATATGCCCTTAACATCTTCCTAAAAATTCAAATTCCTACCAACACAGCCTTTCAAATGGGCGCCTTGGCTGCAGAAGCATAGACACATGGTCACCTATAGGATCGATTGTGCTAAATCAGTATTGAGGACTATAACACTTCAGGAAAAACTGTCCAGTATCTAGGATCCTTGACAGTAATATCAGATAAATAGGAAGTGCCAACTTGTCGTCAACTTTCCCAACATCTTTTTGACAGGGCTTGAGCTGCCAAGTTAGTTGTGCAGCAAAAAAACCTTGGACAAGCAAAACCAAGGTATTTATTTGGCAACACCTGTCACTCCTCTGATTTTCTTTATGAACTGAAGTGGGGTTTGTGTCTTCTCTTTAGATATCACGCCATGTACAAACCAGCTCCATTACCAGAGGTCCAAGCCCGTCTCATGCAGAACCCTAAGGACACAGAAGACAATATCAGAATTTGCCTGGAGACCTATTACAGGCATGCTGGTGACCTGGAGGAGTTTTATGAAGATGCCTTTTACGTCAATGCTGACCAAGACCCTTACATTGTCTTTGAGTATATAGAAAGCTGTCTCATTAAACCCCTCCCACATAAGTCCTGACATATTAAAAACAGCAGTCCCCACATGCCCTGCTAGTCCAAAACACTGGCAGGAAATGTCAAATTGTTGGTGACTTAGACCCAAATTTGGGAGGGCACCTTTTTTTGCAAAAACTAATATTAATGAATAGGGATGGTTTCCTGAAACCTCCTAAAATGAAGTTTGCTTGGATTTAAACTTTTCCCTGTAGTGTTTGCAACCCCAACATTGCAGCATTGAGCTAGTAGCGGGGCCTAGAACTCAAGTGGACTGGCATTGTCTAAAGTGAGTGAAGGGCACATAATAAACAAACAGTGTAAATGGTGACAAGGTTAGATAGTTCAAGCTCTTTGCTTCAATAATCCCAGAGAGCGAGACTGGAAAGAAGTTCATTTTTTAGAAATTAGAAAAGGCCAGGCAGGTTAAACCTATTTGGGTGAGTCAATGAAACAAAAGCATTTTTAGGAAACATGTCACATGTAGAATGCATGTTTGGAATATTAAACCTATTTGAAGTGTACTTGTCTGGAGTCATACTGACCATCTCCAAACACAAACGGCAGCTAGTCCGCTGTTGTGCAGTTCACTGTAGAGTGAACAGATAGGATGACAGAGCAAATCATCATGCTATTCTAGATCTTACAGGGTAGCAGGGCTTTGAAAATTAGGATCAATTGTAGCAACAGCAGAGTCTGAAGTGCAGACAGAATGCAAGTATTGCCACATGTCACTTACACTTGCTCGAAGTGCAGATGACACAGCAGTACACACACCTGCGTATCGTCTGCATTATAGCATCTGCCACTACAGTATTACAGGTCCTAATAGTGTGACTGGGACACGCTTGCAAAGGATGCGGAGCAAGTGGAGCTAAAACAAAAAAAAGTATCAATTCCCCTATGAATGGGTTAGAGAGTCTTGTGTTTCAGAATTAAACTCCTCTCCAGCCATGGAGACATGCACCAGAGCCCCGCTTCAGTGAAAATCCAGGCTTCCAAGCAGCCACTTACCCTGCCTCATTCCTTTGTGGCCTGAGCACCACACCTGTGACTGCCCTAAATTAGCCACAGCTGAACTGCCGGGGCCTAATAGTAGCCATTTGTCAGGAAGTAGCTGGTAACGATTCACACACACTCTTGCTAGAGCAAACTAGAGCTAAGGCACAGCCATGTCTGGTAAGTCAGTGGAAGATTCTAGATCAGGGGTGGGCAATAATTTTTGGGTTTAATTTTTTTATTTTTATTTTAATTTTTTTCCCACTCCAAGATTTTGGAATGTGGTCAAGGGCCACACTTTTCCATGGAGGAGTTGCAGGATCTAGGATGGATACAGGAAGGTGTGCAGGGTAAAGGACTGGGATGCAGGAGATGATGTGAGGTTTGGGTGAAGAAAGGGGTTGTGACCTGGGTCAGGGGATTGGGGTGCAGGAGATGATTCTGGCCTGAGGGAGGGGCTTAGGAGGGGTACAGAGCCTGGGAGGGAGTTATGACCTGGGGCAGGGGAGTGCAGAGGGTTTGCATGGACCTGGGGGAGGGAGTTGGGGTGCCAGAAGCAGGCTCTGGCTAGGAGGTGCTTACCTAAGCATCTCCTGGCCAGTACCCCCAAGGCTGGCTGGGCTCCCTGCCTGCCACAGCCCCAGATCACTGAGAGCTGCAGGCTGCTCCCTCCACGTGGCTCTCAGCTCCAGGGAGAGGCTTACACTGGCCCCATCCCCAAGCCAATCTCAGCTCCTACTGGCTGGTTGTTTGTGGCCAATAGGAGCTGAGAGATTGGCTGGGAACAGTTCCTTTTCACTGGTTGTTTCTGGCAAATAGGAGCTGAGGATTGGGCTGGGGCGATCACACAAAGCCTCCTCCTCCCTCCAGAGCAGAGTCACTGGACTTCTCTTTAAATCTACAATAGCTATGTGCCTGAGAGTCCCGGCAGGGTGTTCTGTGGGCCGGATCCAGCCCCAGGCTGTATTTTGCCCAGCCCTGCACACTAGCCAATAGTAGCCATGCTGCACCACTGTTAACTAGACCACTCCATATTCAGGGCAACGCAGATTCCCTCCTGATCCTGGGAAAGGGATGGAGAAATGACAGGAGGAGAGTTAGGGCCTCTATCTACCGTCCTGATGTGCTTTTCTTTGCACATAAATGTGAGTTCTCAGGGCACAGAAGAAATTAAAAAATGACATGGGAAAATGGGCTGCTCCTACCTTCTTCAGGAGCTGTGTTCCCTGCCATGCAGGTCCCTTGGCTCTCTGTTTCCAAAAAACTTCTGCCTGGTCCAGCTCCAGTGCTAAATTTGCAATGGAAGAGGGGCTGAGCTCAAGCAATTTTTTTTACATTCATAGCTGATGCAGCAAGTCCAGAGGTGCCAGAGCTGAGAACTGCCAAGCCCAGAGATGGCAGGGCTCAGTCCTAAATCCTGGCACAAATTAAGCCCTGTCCTGCTCACAGTAGATAAGTTTCTCTGATTGTGGCTGTCTGTCATCATGTTTATCCAAGGCTACATACAAACCATCAGGGAAGTGCCTGCAAAAACCTTCTCTTTGCATATTCAAAATACATAGGCGAGTTTCTCCTTTATCCAAATGGCCCAAGGGATACTGTGAGATTTAGAATGAGGATCAGATAATCAGCATTTAGAGCAGAGGGTTCCCTCCCTGCCGAGGCTTCTTAAAAAATTAAAACTATGGGAATGAGGTGTGCAAAGGCCCTGGGCGACTTAGAAAATCTCACCTTACAAGTCTGAGTTGAAATCTAAGGGAGCTAAGGCTATTGGCACTGGCAGCATGAATCACTAAGCAGTTTTGTGCCAAGAAATTCCAACCCCCAGCTCCAGGGGGCTAATAGCAGAGGTAGTTTATACGGGGTTGAGGCCTGACTGCAAAACACACTCATGAGGCTGGGCCAGTGTATTTGCAATAGTTCCCCAGTTACAAATGTGCTGTTCAGTAACCACATTGGACAGCTGTTTTTCCTCAATGGACATAAGGACACACTGTAGCCTCTAGGCATAATTAGGAGCCCTTCTATTAATAATACATAGGAAGCTCATCTTGCTAATATTGCCTCCCATCCTGCTAAATATTTTGATAGATGAAATGGATCAAGAATGCATTTAAATACTGTTTGCGTTGCAACTAGGGTACAAAAGGGACAGTGCATCTTTAATTAGACAGGTACATCTGCTTAATTAATTTAGCTGTAAAGCCCTTTTTCCTCTCCATTCTTTCATCTACATGCGAATGCTATATTAGTTCCACTCTGCTGGTTCCATAGAAACGGAAAGAAAGAGCTCATCTCATTGAGATGCATTTGGCATGTCTGTGCATGGAGTCTCAGGTCAATGGTCAACCCCCAAGGGTTTGCAGCAGGCCTGAAGTGCAGCACAGAAGGGTTAGCAGAACATGCTAATACTCTTGTAGAACTCTCCCTCAGAAACAACTAAAACAATTGACATTCATTTAATTACTGTAAATGAAACAGCCCCTTGCATCACTTTGCATAGTAAAGCCCGTTAATACCAAAAAGGTTCAGTGGATGGAAGGAGGAATTAGGCTGTTATAATTGGAATATGGCGCTTTCAAACCAATTTGGAAACCATGCTTGATTTTATTAGCATCTTATTCTGACACAACAAACATGAAGCCACAAGAAAAACAAGGTGAAGAGGAGACGGTAGCAGCCCAGCAGGGAAGGAACGTCTTACTTGTTTTGCAACTCTTCTACCACTCTAAAACATACATCTCGTGTCTCCCCGCTGGGTTGCAAAGATGCTTTGTGGAAAGGAGTGGTGGGAGGTTGTATTGCACAGTGTGTGTTACATGGTTAATTGTGGAACTTGGCAAAGAATGAGGTTGTCCAGCTGCTCCACAAACTTCCAGAGGCACCTGCTGAAAAAAAAGGAAGTATTTCCCCTCACAACACTTTAGTCAACCTATGGAACTCTTTGCTAGAAGATGTTGTGAAGCCAAGATAACTGGGTTCAATCAAGAATTAGTTAAATTCATGGAGGATAAATCCATTGATGGCTACTAACTCAGATGGGCAGGGATGATGTCCCTGGCTTCTGTTTGCTAAAAGTTGGAATAGGCGACGGGATGGATTACTTGATGATAACCTGTTCTGTTCCATCTGGCATTGGCCATAGTTGAAAGACAGGATGCTGGACTAGATGGACCTTTGGTCTAACCTAGTATGTCTGTTCTTATAAAATGACAGATCCTGGAGCAAATCATCCTATAGAATAAAGTCTGAATGGGTACAGGCAGGAATCTTCTCCATTTGATACTGTGTCAGCAACAGACCCCCACCCTTCTTGTGAAACAAAAACCGGAGCAGGGAAAGGTACTTATTATGGCGGCGCCTCCTGCACCCCCGTAGTGGGACGAACAGACTCCACCAGTCAGTAGAATAGAGGGAGTTTATTGCTTCTCCAGGATACAGCACAGCATAGATGTAATCTGGTTACAGGGCGGCCTAGGATGCCTCAGCCCCCCTTGAGATGGGAGAGACTGGGCCCCTAAATCCCAGCCCCTTCCTTGGCTGCTTTCTTCATGATACCAGACAGAAACTAACTCTTCCTTCCAGCCCTGCCCCCAGCCAGGGCTCCACTCCCTTCTTCCCAGCGTTCCGCTCCCTGGGGGATAACTCATTGGACAGGTTGAGACACCCTTTGCATGACGACTCAACCCTTGTCCTGCTGGGCCGTGCTACAAACAGCCGCCAGCGGGGGCCACTCACAGCCCACCGCCCAGCATAGCAACCAGCAAGGTACCAGCACTACATCACACTTATCCCTACTGGAAAAACATAAACATTGATTCTGCAGCAATTGGTGCCATAGCACAGGTAAGCCTGTACCTTCAGAAAAGAACGGTTACAACTGTTGTTCTTCGAGTTGTGTTGCTCATGTCCATTCGAATCAGGTGTGCGCACCGCGTGCACGGTGTCTTCCGGAGCGTTTTCCCTAGTGGTACCCATAGCGCCGACAGGGCGCCCCCTGGAGTGACCTTCCCGCCATGGCAGGGCATAAGTACCCCTGCCAGCACTCCCCCACCTCAGTTTCTTCTTGCCGGACGCTCCGACGAAGGGGAGGTAGGGGGGGAAGTGAATGGACATGAGCAACACATCTCGAAGAACAACAGTTACAGGTAAGTAACCGTTCTTTTCTTTGAGTGGTTGCTCATGTCCATTCGAATCAGGTGACTTCCAAGCCAACCCACATCAAGGAGGAGGGGGTCGGAGCACTCAGAAATAGAAGTCCACAACAGTTGAACAATTCAAACATATTTATTCAACTAACCGAACACAGAAAAACTGTAGAAAAGTGCAATGTGTACAAATAACCCAACCTATTTACAATACAGAGCTGAGGACCGCAAATCTCACCCCTGCATCCTCCCTAGCCTGCTGTGCCAGCGCGTAGTGCGCCGTAAAGGTATGGAGCGATGACCACGTGGCTGCCCTGCAGATTTCAGCGATTGGAACCTGTGCCCCAAAAGCTACAGAGGACGCCTGCGCCCTGGTGGAATGTGCTGTAACCCAGGGTGGGACCTTCCTGGCCAAGGCATAACACTCCCTGATACACTCTGCGACCCAATTGGACAACCTTTGGGTCGAAATGGGAAGCCCTTTCATTCTGTCAGCGACAGCAATAAACAATTGTGTGGATTTACGAAAGGGCTTGGTCCTATCAATATAAAAAGCTAGCGCACATCTAACATCCAGGGAATGGAGCACTTGCTCCTTAGGGGAGGCGTGGGGCTTTGGAAAGAAAACAGGGAGGTAAATTTCTTGGGACAAATGGAACAGTGACACCACCTTGGGGAGGAAAGCCGGGTGAGGGTGGAGCCTCACATTATTGTCAGAAAACACTAGGTAGGGTGGGTTCACAATTAACGCCCTCAGCTCGGAGACCCTGCGAGCCGACGTGATGGCCACAATGAACGCAACCTTCATAGAGAGGTGCTTCAACGAGCACGTGGCCAGTGGCTCAAAGGGGGGGGCGACAAGTCTAGACAACACGAGGTTAAGGTCCCAAGCGGGGAGAGGGGGTCTAACCGAGGGATACAACTTATCCAAACCCTTAAGGAACTTTTTTACCACAGGGTCAGAAAACAGAGACACTCCTGCCGAATCAACATGGAAGGCGGAGAGGGATGCCACATGGACTTTGATGGAGGAGGTAGAGAGGCCACTGGACCTAAGTTCAAAGAGGTAGTCAAGAATGGATGGGACAAGTGCACAGGAAGGGTGCACTCCCCGACTGGACGCCCAAGACGAGAACCGCTGCCACTTGGCTGCGTACGACCACCTGGTAGATGGTTTCCTGCTACTTAGGAGCACCATCTGTACCTCCTGGGAACATTCCCTTTCCAGTTGGGTCAGCCACAGATAAACCAGGCCGTCAGGTGGAGAGAGCTGAGACTCGGGTGAACCATGGTCCCCCCACCCCCCCCCCAAGGTTGGGTCAGGAGATCCTGAACCAGTGGGAGCGTTATAGGCTCCTTGCTGAGCATGTCCACCAGGATAGGGAACCAGAATTGCCTGGGCCACCGAGGGGCTATCAGGATGACCGTGGACCTGAAGGTCTTGACCCTGGTCAGAACCCTGGGAATTAGGGGAAACGGAGGGAAAGCATAGAGGATGCCCGCCGGCCATGGCGCTGTCATGGTATCCCCCCTGGAGTGTTCCCCCCGCCCCAACAGGGAGCAGTAACTCTGGCACTTGGTGTTGCATGCCGAGGCAAACAGGTCTACTAGGGGACAACCCCACCTGTGGAAGAACTGACAAAGGGCCGAATCCTTGAGAGACCATTCGTGGGCTCCAAAGGACCTGCTCAGAGCATCGGCCAGCAAGTTTTTGCACCCCGGCAGGTACTCTGCCTGCAAAACTATGTCGTGCTCTACACACAGGTCCCAGAGGCACAGGGCCTAGAGGCACAGGGCCTCGCGGCAGAGGGGAGGCGACTGGGCTCCCCCCTGCCTGTTGAGGTAAAACACAGCTGCCGTGTTGTCCAGGTGCACCAGGACAGAGCGGCGAGACAGCTTTGACAGGAAGGTCTCGCAGGCTCTCCTGACAGCCCTGAGCTCCCGGACATTTATGTGCAGAGCCCGCTCTGCTGGGGACCATAAGCCTTGGGTCCTGTGAGCCCCCAGGTGTGCTCCCCAACCCAGGTTGGAAGCATCTGTGACCAGTGTAAGCGAGGGGGGAGATACAGTGAACGGAACCCCGCTGCACACCACCGCCTCCTGGGTCCACCATTGTAAGGAGGCTATCACCTCCAGCGGCACTGTGAGAACCGTGTCCCAGAGACCCCTGGTCTGGTTGAATGCCCTTGCCAACCAGGCCTGCAGAGGCCTGAGCCTCATTCGAGCATGGCGTACCACATACATACACGCCGCCACGTGTCCCAGCAGCCTTGAGCAGACCCAGGCTGTTGTGATGGGGAACTGGGTTAACTCGGAGACCAGCTCCACTATGGATAGAAACCTGGCCCTGGGAAGGAGTGCTCTTGCCACCCTGGCGTCCAGGAGAGCTCCTATAAATTCGAGGTGTTGAGAGGGAGGCAACGATGACTTTTCTTCATTTAGCATGAGTCCCAGCCTTACGAAGAGAGCCCTTGTGAGAGAAACATGGGCCTCTACTTGCTTGTAGGAGCGGCCACGGATCAGCCAGTTGTCTAGGTACGGAAAAACGTGTACCCCTTTTTTGTGGAGGAACGCCGCTACAACTGCCATGCATTTTGTAAAGACCCTGGGTGCTGTTGAAAGGCCAAATGGGAGCACTGTAAATTGGAAGTGGCATTGGGAAACAATAAAACGGAGAAACCTCCTGTGGCTGGGTCTTATTGCCACATGGAAGTAAGCGTCCTTGAGATAGGAGACTGGTACGCAACCCTCTAACTGTAAAACGGGGATAACAGAAGCTAGGGTTACCATTCTGAACCTGGACTTCACAACCGCCTTGTTGAGGTCCCCGAGATCTAAGATGGGATGAACCCCGCCCTTGGGTTTCGGGACAACGAAATATCGGGAATAAAACCCCTTGCCCTCCAGATGTGGGGGGACCCTCTCCACAGCTCCCCTTTTTGAGAAGTGCCAGCACCTCTTGGCAGAACGTGCCTTCGTGAGAGGTGTCCCTGAAAGAGGACGGGGCGGGCGGGTTGGAAGGGGGTGAGCCCAGGAAGGGGATGGTATAGCCACACCTGACTATCTTTAGGACCCAGGCGTCGGTCGTGATTCCTGCCCAGGCATGGGCAAACCGGGATAACCTGGCCCCAAACGGGGGGCCAAGGTGGGAGGCTGGTGCGCGACACTCTAGCACCGCATCAAAACAGGTGCTTGGACTGCTGGGAGGGACCTTGACCAGCCCCACAAGGGTTGTCCCCTCTCGGGCGGCGTCGACGACCCCTTGCGGAAGACGGGCTCGCAGCCGCCCCCACACCCCCACTGGGAGCACGAGGACAGCGTCTCCAGTAATCCCCACGGAGGACCTGGGACTGCGTTCTCCCCTGCTGTCTGTAGGGCAGCTGACGATGCTGGGGGACCGGTGTGTGAATCCCCAAGGACCGTAGGGTAGACCTCGTGTCCTTGAGCATATGGAGCCTGGAGTCCGTGTGCTCCAAAAACAAGGCTTTCCTGTCAAACGGCAAGTCCTGGATCGTGATTTGGACGTCCGGAGGTATTCCAGACACCTGCAGCCAGGCACCACGGCACATAACCACGCCTGACGCCATGGTGCGGGCTGCAGAGTCGACAGCGTCCAGGGAAGCCTCGAGGGCCATGCGGGCAATAGTTCTGCCCTCAGAGGTCATGGCTGCAAACTCCTGACGGGCCTCAGCAGGCAGTTTGTCCTTGAACTTATCCACGGCCTGCCAGGTATTAAAAGCATAGCGGTTCAGCATCGCTTGCTGATTAGCAATGCGGAGTTGCACCCCACCAGTGGCATACACCTTATGGCCTATCAGGTCAAGGCGCTTGGGCTCCCTAGCTTTCGGTGACGGCCTCGGCTGGGGAAGCCTCTCTTTTTGGGCCGCAGCCTGGACGACCAAGGACCCAGGAATGGGCTGGGAGTACAGGTGTTCGTATCCCGATTGGGGGACATAATAGCGCCTCTCGACACCCTTTAAGGTAGGGGTCAAGGTTGCCGGGGTCTGCCACAGGGCATTGGTAATCTTGGCCAAGGTTTTATTAAGTGGCAAAGCCAAGCGGGCGGGCGCATCGTCCGAGAGGATGTCAATCATGGGGTCTGTGTCCTCCACTACTGGCTCCACTGGGACACCCAGACTGGAGGCCAGATGCCTAAGCAGCTCCTGATGCGCACGGGCATCCATAGTAGGCAACGCCGGTGCGGGATCCGCCAAAGCTTCATCCGATGATGATGATGACAAGGATTCCTGGACCGGTGCCGGGCCCAGTGCAGGAACTGGTTGAGGCGCCGGCTGGGCAGGCAGCACCACTTGCGGAAGCGGCTCCAGTACCGAGGTCTGCGGCTCAGCAGCGGCGTCCGTAGCAACCGACCTCTGGGGGGAGGGAAGAGGGTCTTGACAGCGACGCTGACGGTTGCGCTTGGTGCCCCGAGGCACTGGACACCACAGAGGAGGGCACAGGCCCCTGCCACTGGTGGTAAGCCCACGGTGTCCAAAAGGGCCATTGCAGCTGAGGCGGCCAAGTCTGCTGCACCCACGAACGATCACGCTGGTGCTGGGAACAAGACCTATGAGTCGAGGAAGCTGCCAAGGACCCCGACCTGAACGATGCCGCATCAGAATCAGACGAGTAATCAGATTCAGGCCAGGGAGGCGCAGATGACGAATGTGCTGCCACCGATGGGGGGGGCAAACCTGGCCATGGACTCGGGTTTGCCCGCGTGCGCTCGGTGCGGATGTGCCGGCACCGGGAAAACCGGTCCCGGTGCATGTGTCGGTGCCTGGTGCGGTACTGGGAGAACAGGTCCCGGTGCCGTGAGTGAAGCCAGTGCCTGGAGTGGAGTCGGTGCTGGGAGAACAGATCCCGGTGCCCGGGGTGGAGCCAGTTGTGGCACCGGGAGAATCGGTCCCAGTGCCAGTTGTGGTGCCGACACGGAACATGTCTGCGGTGCTGTAGACGGTATCGGTAGCGATACGAACCCCGAAGAAGCCGACATCACCGGCGATGGCGGTACCGGCATGACCCACAGGGTCGATGCTGGTGCCTGTGACGGTGTCGAAACGTGCATTGGTGCTGAAGAAGCTGATGCTGAAGGGCCCGACGATGGTGCCAAAGACGTTGTCGCGAGGCCAGGGTGATACGGCACCGGCGCAGCCAAGACAGGGTCTGGAAGGGGTCCCAGCACCGAGGGAGGTCGAGCCCAGTCGAGCGCCGAGTGAAGCCCGGTGGTCTGCGTCGATGCTGGCACCGATGCAGAGGCAAGCGGTACTGGTCCCACCGGGGACGGTCCCACTGCATAAGTGACCGGTGCCATTCGGTCATGCTGGGGCGGAGGCGAAGCCAGTGCCAACACGGCCTCTGGCGTAGGTGATCTCGACCCTTCCGTCTCAACCGACGACGGAGGGGAGGTAGTGAGGCTAATAAGGTCATGGGCCGCCTCAAAGGTGTCCGGCATGGAGGGGCGGTGCAAGGGTAGCTGTCCTGGACTAGATGGATGTCCCGCTCGCTTACACCGCACCGTGGTGAATGAGGACGTGCGCACTGGAGATTCGGTACCATGGTGTAGGCTAGACTTGGACTTCCGGCTCAGAGACCGACTGTGAGACGTTCTTGACCTTTTCGGTGCTGGAGAGTGAGACCGGTGCCGGGCCCTCGACGCCGAGGGCCAGTCCCGAGATGGGGCATCTCGCGTGGACGCCGGTGCACTGCGCACTGCAGAGGGCCCAGCCGGTGCCGGCTGTAAAGCCGCCTCTATGAGGAGAAGTTTTAGGTGAGAGTCTCTCTCCCTCTTAGTGCGGGGCTTAAACGACTTGCAGATCTTACAAGCGTCCGTAAGATGGCTCTCACCCAGACACTTCAGACAACTGTCATGAGGGCATGAACTTTGCACATGAACTTTGCGCAGACAGCGCACGCCTTAAAGCCTTGTGGCCCTAGCATTCCTCACCCCCGAAGGGGGAGAAGGAAAAAACAAAGAAACACTAACTACCTAACTAATTGAACTATTCAGAACTATTTACAACACTAACAGAAACAGGAACCATTAACTGATCTAAGAGAGAGACACGCTCCGACGACCGTCATGGGCGGTAAGAAGGAACTGAGGTGGGGGAGCGCCGGCAGGGGTACTTATGCCCCGCCATGGTGGTGCCACTCCAGGGGGTGCCCTGCCGGCGCTATGGGTACCGCTAGGGAAAATGCTCCGGAAGACGCAGTGCACGCGGTGCGCACACCTGATTCAAATGCACATGAGCAACCACTCGAAGAAGTAGTAAGATTGTCAATGGGGGGGAGGGAGAGAGACACGTGTATTTCAAGATATCAAACATAAACCAAGACGCTCCCAGGAACCCTCCTATGTTCGGAAAGCCTTGTTAAGCCAAAACTTGCATGCAGTTCAATGGGCTGAAATGATACATTGGCTGGATACCATTTCTTGCACCCTTGGCCTCTCTCCCTCGATGAGATTAACTGATCTCCAGCTGCAAGTAGAAAAAACTGGGATCATAACCATGAATTGCCTCCGGATGCAGCTGCAGAAACAGTGAGTAGTCCTGTGGCACCTTAGAAACTAACAAAATATATATAGTATCATGAGCTTTCATGGGCACAACCCACGTGGTCAGATGAGCTAGAGTGGATCTATGCCATCAAGTGCCAACAATTCCCCTCTGCCATGGATACTGGCCAAACTGGACTGTCTCTACGATAAAGGATTAATGGACACAAATCAGATATTAGAAATGGTAACACACAGAAACCAATAGGGAAACATTTTAACTTGCCTGGGCACTCAATCATGGATTTGAAGAATGGCTACTTTTTACAGGGAATTTCACAAGCCAACTACAGAGAGAGTGCAGAATTGACCTTTATATGCAAATTAGACACTTTCCAGTGGACCACTTTGAGAACCCCTGGTGTAATGGCTAGTCCTCTCACACCTGCCTCACAGGGACATGAATGTATATTTGATGGGAAAGATGGTCTGGTCGCTCAAGCCCAACAACAGGAATCAGAAGGGCTGGATTCTAGTCTCAGTTCAGCCACTGACTCACCTTGAGCATAGTCACTTCATCTCCCTCTGCTTTAGCTTCCCCATACAAGAATAACATTTAATGTAACCCCACTACAGTGGTTACCTACAATGCTTTGCAAAGGATATGTAGATAGAAGAGATCACACAAATGTTTAAAGAATAAGTGCTCCTATAAAAACTTTTGCTTCTTGTTTTAGCGTGTTCTCTGCAGACAGAATGTAAGATTTCCACTAGCTGTATGGAAGTATTCGGTTTTTCTAAGTTAATTTTGTGAGAACAGAGTTGAGGATACTGGAGTTCACGATGTTGCATACTAGCTATGTAACCTTCTTTTGAGGAGACACCACCACAGAATGTATTTTCAGTAGCGCAACTAGATGTCATTAAGCCAAGAACATGGATCTAACCTTCAAAACCAGTGCAAAGTGAAGATCTTTCATCTAAAGCCTTGCACCCGAGTGATCAAATCAGAGCCTCATATCCTACAATCAGATCAACGAGAATGGACCCCTATGTCTAAGCAATATCCACACATGTACAATGATGAAACCAACACAGCAACCTTACTTCTACACCTGTTTTACTTCAGTGGGATAAGGATGTTAAATGGCGTTTAATCAGCTAATCAAGTAGTCGATGGGATTTCCATTGACTACTTGAGCAGTCAATAAGAGGGGAAAACTGCAGAGCCACAGCGAGGTTAGTTTCCACCCCCAGGATCTAAATCCACTGCGGCTCTGCCTTTTAAATGTAGTAAGAGCCTGGCCACCCCTACTGCATTTAAAAAGCAGGGGCGCAGCAACTGGAACCGGGCGTGAGCCAGGATAGCTGAGTCCCAGCTGGCGCCCGGTTCCCTCCCACGTCTCTGCCTCCCCTGCCCCCCGTGGAGACGGTCCTGGGGGGAAAGGGGGAGGGGACCAGCTTTCACACCAGCTTCCCCCCAGCACGGGCTCCTGCTCCCTGCTTGCTGCCTCTGATAGAGGCAGTAGGGGAGGGGGGTGGAGAAGCAACTAAGCTCATCGGGTAGTCAACTAGTCGCTTACCTCCCTACAGTGGGCCCTCACAAAAGTACAGGGATCCACACTAATGGATCTATTACAGAACCAGAGCATGTACTCTAAGGACTGGTGATAGTGAATGGGAAGATAAGATTACAGGCTTAAACTTTTTATAGTGCAAATGCTATGCATAATAAAACCTAAATCCCTGCTTTAACTTAAACAAATCCCTCAGTGCAATCTACAAAGCTGCTAACAGCCTACATAACCAGCACGTGTGTATATTTGGAAATGGATCAAGCATATTTCACTTACATTTACTAGATCTACAGTTACTTCTTTATCAGTTTTAAACTCAGAAACCTGCTGTCTACTTCTATTCTGCTCTCCTCTTCCTCCCCTATGGGACCAAGGCCATATTTGTACCATTCAGCAGTGAGTCTTACCAACAGAATAAATATAAATCAAAGAGCACATGAGTATGCTTCACACACACGACTTGTCAACCTCAAAGCCAGGTATTGACCAAGTTAGGAACAGGAAAGAGGTCCCAGACTGGAGGCCTGTTGTCTTGTTGACATTCAAACTGTCTGTATATTTTCAATAATTGTCAAGTTGCCAGAATACAAAATTAAGCCATTGTTAACACATGGCTTTGCAGAGCATTCCTCCCACCCACGGACACCCCTCCCCCTTTCCCTGATTCTATTATGCTGCCTTGAAGGTCTAAACCCTTATTTCTCAGTAAACAAACTGAGGCTAGGTCTACACTAGACCCAGACGGTTGCCTTAAGGTATGCAACTCCAGTTACGTAAATAATGTAGCTGGAGTCAACGTACCTTAAGCTGAGATAGGCCTCATCTCCACAGTGGGAGGTCGATGGAAGCAAACACTCCCGTTGACTTATTTTACTCCTCATGAATCGAGAAGTACTGGCACCAACTGGAGACGCTCTCAGCGTTTGATTTAGTAGGTCCTTACTAGACCCACTAAATCAAACACCAGAAGACTAAACTCTGGTGCATAAGTATAGACGTGGCATTAAGACAGCGAGTTTGGTTAATCCTAGAAAGAGGGGAGCAACCCTCTTTTTCTACAAAGGCAGAAAGAGCTAGTGGAGGGGAGGGCATTTCAAAGGGAGAGCAGTGCTCTGGCCCTGTTCAAAGCACAGAATCAAAACTGTTCCTTTTAGTCCGTATTAGATGTATTCACTAGGGTCCCAAATTCAAGTCAATCCGCTCAACACAGACTCCCACCAACTTCCATAGGAACTGAGTCAGCTCAGAGTCCCAGCACTGAAAGATACTCAGGATCTTCAATGCTCCGCGTTCACTGGGAACGGAGGGTGTTCAATGCCTTCCAAGATCAAGCTGTAGAGAATTTGTTGGTGAGCCGATAGTCCTCAATTTTAGGCTACCAAAGGATAAGCCTCCTGAAGCAAGTATTGCTGGTGATACCTGTACATCCTGCGTTCTTAAAATGTTATTTTCCGTTTCTGATCCTCCCCACATACAATGATGGTTTGATTTAGCCCAAAAGTTCAACCTTCACTCTGAATGTTCAAGGGGAGTTAAATACAGTGGAAAAACATGACAGGTTTTAGGGGCTGACTTTTGAGAGAGTCTTCCCAGTTTCTACATGGAGCTCGCCCCATAAAGGATTACAATGTGGTGAGTTTATTCAAATCCTTATTGTTTTGGTAGTCAATCAGTTGACAAGACCCACCTGACCTATTGATGCAAGGTTTCTTTTCACTCTATAGAATAGAGGCATCAGGCTGCCATATTTAAATATTTGTTTAGAAATCATCAGTCAACAAAACCTGATGAATGGGAGGGCTGCTTAGATGCATTAACTGCACAAATTTCTTCCAAAATACCAGGAATGTCCAACCAGACGCACTGGCCAAAACAAATGTGAAGAGGCTTTCAAGTTTAGTAACTGAGCTTTTTATATGTGTTTAGATTTTACAAAGCATAGGCTCTAGTCCCCATCCTGCACAGCCCCAATGTACTCAGGCAGAACCTGTGGCTGTATCAAGAGATCTCAGCTCACATTACATTTCTTCACCATGAAGCAGCCACTTCAAAGAGTTGTCCTCTTTAAACCACAAGTTGCCTCCCTCCCACTTCAAATCTTGGGAGCCCATGTTTCTCCCCTAAAGCCGTCCCCTTATAATGCACACAACATACAAAAACTAAATTTGTTTATTTATTGGAATAAAAAACCAGAGGGGTAGGATTACAATGCTACTGTCGCAGTATACAAAACACATCATTCCAGTTTGCTTCACATTTACAAAAAAGTGCCATATATACAGCATCAATAATCATAGCCACTTTGTCAGACCCTCTTATGAACTGAATTTGAAATACAAGGGAAAGCCAGGAACTGGAGATTAGATAAATATCCTTACTTTCAGCCTGGTAACTGAGTGGCCTGCCAGCTGAAATGCTCCCACCCCAGAATGCACTTTAAGTGGCCTGTGGGCCTCAAAAGATCACTGAATAAATTTAACATTAGGTCAAAAATGTATTAAAACTTGAAAACTCTTCGTTTAGCCCTTCCATGGCCCTCGGGACCAGTTAACCACAATAGTATTAAAGAAGAAAAATACCACGATTGAACATGGCACCATCTGTAAGAGACACAGCAGTGTGTTTCTCTATGAAGAGGAAACTCCAATGCCATCGTCTACCTTCTAGCTTATCCCGCTGAAACCTAGAATAGCATAGGGAAAATCTTCACCTCTAGCTCTGACCTATAGTATAATTAGCATTCCTAAGCAACCCATGTACCAATCAAGAGGTGGCTGCATTCAGCCCACTGTCTACGCGTAGTCAGATGCCACAGCAAGGACAACAGGATCACACATACAAAATTTAAAGCAGCGGGGGCGCTGCATCTTTTGAATTAAGAGAGTAAGTTTTAGCTTTTAACTTTACAGTAAAAATGGTGAAAAGGCCCATGTCCCATTCTTTAGAATAAGAGAGTGCTCTTCAGGCTGAGGGCCTGGGAACACTTCTTGTGTAGAAATATTCACACGTACTTTGTACAATTTAACACAGAGTTTAGGATTAGGATAAGTGTTAATTTTAGTTCAAGCATTTACACATACCCCTGCTTCACTACAGTTTAATGCAGACACGAGGTCACTGTACATAGCTCTGGGTATACAGTAGTTTCTATGATACATGGAAGGAACTAATGAGGTTTGATTTTACACAGCCTATATTCCAGGCGCACTCTGTACTAGAGCAGGGAACTCTGCTGAAATTTTGGTTGGAAAAAGGGAATGAAACTTTGAATTGGCCTATCCACACATACAAACTGTGCTTGTTTATGTAAAATCAAGGCAACTAACAGCAAGAAATGTACCAGTGTAAATCTACCCGTGCAAAGCTAAACCACAAGCTTGCAGCAGTTCAGCTGCAACAGTTTTGAAACCGATTTGATTAAACTGGTGCAATTTGTATTTTTAGATCAGGCCTTAAACAGAGGCTTCCAGAAATGCTTTAGAACAGGAGTAGAAATGAATGTGGAAAAGAAATCCAATAGTCTTAGCTACTCAGGCAATTTCATTTTTATTAACCACATACCTACAACTTTGTATCTATATTACTTCGAAACAATTGTTTAGGTCTTACCTCTAAATCTGACTTTGAGGGTTAAAAGGATGAGTATATTATTCCCATTCCCAGCTGCAAAGAGAGGATACAAACCAGTTTTAATGCTTGACTATAGCATGGCTTGCACATATACTACCTTCCAGAAAGCTTCTGACCTTGTAAAGCAGAAGGTGGCTCTCAGAATGGACAACTGAATCTCATAAAGAAGACAGTGAAGGCAAGCAGGTAAAACAAACTAGCAGCTGTTTCTCGACTGGTGACAGCAAGCACAGGCATATGTCATTGTTCCTCTGAAATGCCTGGCTGCTTCGTCCACAGAAAGACACAGGATAGCCTGCTCTCTAAGAAGCTATCCCATCCACAAAAATTATAAGACTTCTGTAGACATGCTTACAGCTGCATTTTCTATGCCTCTACAACAGGGTTTCCTAACCTATGGGTCAGAACCCAAATATGGGTCGCCATTACATTTCAAAAGGGTCACCAGGTGTCTCCCCAGGTGGTTCTTGAGCCATTCACACATTTTTTGAATTGCCCTGGGTCACCAGGTCTTCCTGAATTGTCAAAATGGGTCCCCATCTGGAAAAGGTTGGGAACCGCTGCTCTATAAGATGCAGGGTTGAAGCATTGAAGCCTAAAAATCCTACATATTAACATGAGAGCAGAAACCCCCTTATGGAGAAAAAGGGTAGTTCTTTTTCCCTGACCTTCCCTGCACAGGCTACACACAAAGGTGTCAAGTGAGGATATTTGTGACTGTGCCTATAAGGAATTCTACTGTTTCATAAACTTCTGAACACCAGACAAAGGATGGCATGTTTAGGATGTTACTAATCCCTTGACTAACCCGTCCTCAATTTTATTTTGAGGCATAAGGATGGTACAAAACAGAGCTGAAACTTGCAGAGGTATATATCAATTAGGTATATCGGAATTTAAATGCAACTCTTCCCTCAAGGAATCCTTAGCTCTAATGATAAAATAAATGGGTATCCACACAATGAGCGTAAAGTCTTTGTACGATACACGAACTACTAGGGAAATTCACATGATATTCGGAGAAATGCAAGGAAATGTTTATTGGGTTTGTTAGAAACCCATGAACAAGTACTAACACGTCTCTTCTGGAAAAAACAGGCATATACAGCAGAACTGGAGACCTGGAGGGGGAACTTAAGAACAGGGTGTTTTTAGAATAATGTATATATTCAATTACTTTTAAATATAAGGAAACAATGGAGAGAAGAATTAACTACTGGATGAGGCAGGGGTAAAGTGCTTTCACTGCTCCTGATCCCGACGTCCTCTGACACAAGAGGATTGGTTGGAGCATTGGATCCAGTAGCTGCTCCTCCAGATTTCCAGCACCACATGAGTGATGATGCTTTGACCGATACAACAGAAGAGATTTAAGCACCAAATCACCACAAATCCAGTCCATGCCTTTCCGGAGTCTGTCTGTTAAGCCATCCTGGCAGTCAGGACTTCTTAGCTAGCACCAACAGAAGAGGATTTAGTTTCTCTGTAGGCTTCCATTAGACTTACCACAATAAGATGACAGTGTCTGATATTTAATTAGCCTTTTACACTGTTTTAATCCAATTAACCCAGTGTACTACCTGGTATGTTTTAAACTCATAGTACAACAGGAATAGTCTCAAACTACAGGCAAGGCAAAGCTTAGGGAAACCAGTTACACTAGTAACAGTGACCTTCTTCCAGTAATTTCCATCAGTGAGAACACAGCATCCTGATACACACACCAGGGGGTAGGAATTGCTTGAGGTCAGGATGGAAGATTGATGTCCATATTAGGGATGTTAATGGTTAGCTGTTAAGGTCTGAAGCACCCCCTGCTCACTGCAGGCAGGGGGCAGTTCCAGCCTCACGGGGCCCTCTACAGGCAGGGTTGCCCACAGCCCAGCCAGAATAGCGCCCATCCACGATGGAGGAGTGTTCCAGCCATGCTGGAGCAGCCCCCCTGCCGTTTAATTGGTAAACTGGTTATACTTAACATTTAACTGGTTAACCAATTAAACATCCCTATTCCATATAAATCCCAGTTCTTAGAGGCATAAACAATGAGGAGTCCTGTGGCACCTTCGAGACCAACTAATCTGTTAGTCTCTAAGGTGGCACAGGACTACTCATTTCTGCAGATACTGACAAACACGGCTACCCCTCTGAGACTTAGAGGCATAAGAAGCTATTACTAATCAGGGATCATGACAGATTAACTTCAGGCAGAGAGTAGGTGAGATATGTGGATATGTGGCTATCAATCCTCAAACATAACAGCAAACAACTTAAGTCTTTTTGCATTTAACATATAATATCGAAGGTGATGCACAATGCAGCAACTCCAGTTTATAACACCTCAACTGGTCCTGAAATATTATTTAGTCAGTTTTAGAGCTACACAAAAATGAGCAGGTTAAACAGAAATTTTGAAAGGTACAGTGACAAAAGTAAAATCCCTGCAAGCTGCATAGAAACTTTTCAAAAGATACCATAATAGAGGCCCAACTTAAATGTTTAAAAACACAGAAAGAGAACCAAAAAAGTGCCACTGTGGCTTAACAACCAACTTAAAGAAGCAGTGAGAAATAAAAAGGCATTGTTTAAAAAGTGGAAGTTAAATCCTAGTGGGGAAAATGGAAAGGAGCATAAACTCTGTCCAAGTAAGTGTAAAAATATAATAAGAAAGCCAAAAAGGAGTTTGAAGAACAGCTAGGCAAAAACTCAAAAAGTAATAGTAATATGTTTTTTAAGTGCATCCGAAGCAGGAAGCCTGCTAAACAACCAGTGGAGCCCCGGGATGATCAAGATGCCAAAGGAGTACTCAAAGACGATAAGATCATTGCAGAGAAACTAAATGAATTCTTTGCTTCGGTCTTCGTGACTGAGGATGTTAGGAGATTCCCAAACCTGAGCCATTCTTTTTAGGTGACAAATCTAAGGAATTGTCCCAGAATGAGGTGTCATTAGAGGAGGTTTTGGAGCAAATTGATAAACTAAACATTAACAAGTCACCCGGACCAGATGGCATTCACCCAAGAGTTCTGAAAGAACTCAAATGTGAAATTGCAGATTATCTGTGGTTTTTAACCTGTCCTTTAAATCAGCTTCTGTACCTAATGTGAGGCTAATATATATAAGGGCTCTAGAGGTGATCCTAGCAATTACAGACCAGTAAGTCTAACGTCAGTACTGGGCAAATTAGTTGAAACTATAGTAAAGAATAAAATTGTCAGACATATTGATGAACATAATTTGTTGGGGGAAAGTCAACATGTAAAGGGAAATCATGCCTTACTAATCTACTAGAGTTCTTTGAGGGAGTCAACAAACATGTGGACAAGGGAGATCTAGTGGATATAGTGTACTTAGATTTCCAGAAAGCCTTTGACAAGGACCCTCCCAAAAGGCTCTTAAGTAAAGTAAGTTGTCATGGGAGAAAAGGGAAGGTCCTCTCATGAACGGATAAGTGGTTAAAAGACAGGAAACAAAGAGTAAGAAAAAATGGTAAGTTTTCAGAATGGAGAGAAGTAAGTAGGGGCCGTACTGGGACCAATCCCATTCAACCTATTTATAAATTATCTGGAGAAAGGGGTAAACAGTGAGGTGGCAAAATTTGAAGATGATACTAAACTGCTCAAGATAGTTAAGACCAAAGCAGACTGTAAAAAGCTACAAAAAGATCTCACAAAACTGATTGGGCAACAAAATGGCAAGTGAAATCTAATGTTGATAAATGTAAAGTAATGCACATTGGAAAAAATAATCCCAATTCTACATAAAATGTGATGGAGACTAATTTACCTATAACGACTCAAGAGAGAGATCTTGAAGTTAATGTGGATAGTTCTCTGAAAACATCCACTCAACACGCAGCGGCAGTCAAAAAAGCAAACAGAATGTTGGGAATCATTAAAAAAGGGAGAGAGAATAAGACCGAGAACATCTTATTGCCTCTATATAAAACCATGGTACGCTCACATCTTGAATACTGCGTACTGATTTGGTCGCTTAATCTCAAAAAAGATATATTGGCATTGGAAAAGATTCAGAAAACGACAACAAAAATTATCAGGGGTTTGGAACGGGTCCCATATGAAAAGAGATGAAAAAGACTGGGACCTTTCAGCTTAGAAAAGAGGAGAATAAGGGAGGATATGATGGATGTCTATAAAATCATGACTGTGTGGAAAAAGTGAGTAAGGAAAAGTTATTTACTTGTTCCCATAACATAAGAACTAGGCTTCAGGGGGTAGCCGAGTTAGACTGTACAGAAAAAAACAACAAATGGTCTGGTAGCACTTTATAGACTAACAAAAAATGTAGATGGTATCATGAGCTTTCGTGGGCACAGCCCACTTCTTCAGATGACCGGAGTTTTCATCTCCGGTCATCTGAAGAAGTGGGCTGTGCCAACAAAAGCTCATGATACCATCTTCATGTTTTGTTAGTCTATAAAGTGCTACCAGACCATATGTTGTTTTATAAGAACTAGGGGTCACCAAATGAAATTAATAGGTAGCAGATATAATGCAAACAAAAACGTTTTTTTCCCCACACAGTGCACGGTTGGCCTGTGGAACTCCTTGCCAGAGGAGGTTGTGAAGACCAGGACTTTAACAGGGTTCAAGAAATAACTAGATAAATTCATAGAGGATATAGGCCCATCAATACTTGTTAGCCAGGATAGGTAGGAATGGTGTCCCTAGCCTCTCTCAGGGTTTGGGAATGGGTGACAGGAGAGGGATTACTTGATTATCCCCTGTTCTGTTCACTCTCCAGGGGCATCTGGCACTGGCCACTGTTGAAAGACAGGATACTGGTCTAGATGGACCTTTGGTCTGACCCAGAATTGCCGTTCTTATGTTCATATGTAGATGATGGCAAGTTAATTTGAAGGCCTCTATTATAAGTCAGTAAATTTGGAGCCCCCAAATCTGTCTCCCCAAAAGCTGGACGAAAATCTACTAGAACATTCAACTATTCACTTTCCGTGCAAAGGGGCTTAGGTGCTTTTGAAAACCTTGCCCTTAGATGCCAAGTTTCTCTCATAACAAAAAGTGGGTACCAATACCAGACTTTACCTTCAAATTGTTCTCTGTGAACAGTCTGTGGACACCCCACCATCCCCAATATATAATTCTACGATTTTTCCAATGGAGCCACACCTCCATTCAAAAATTTTAGGTGCAGGAAATGAAAAAAGGTTTAAGACCACTGTTTTAAAGAACCACAGGTTAGTTTAAAAAAAATTAACCCTCAAAGATAAAGCAACACAAGAATCTGTTTTAGTAGAGTGGAAATACCATCCTCATACACAATTCTGCCACGAGGGGGCAAATACTGTCTACTTCCCTTGCAAGAGAACAAAGTAAGGAGATCTCAGCAAAGAACCCCTCATTTTCCCCCTCCTTACTGCTGCTTGTATAGCATTTTTTCCCAGGAAGTACCAATCTAGCCTTTTCAATCTACCACCCTCATATCCATGGTATCTAGGTGTGGTCTATGGGGTTTCTACAACATTTAGTTAAAAAGGTGATTGTGTGATTACTTCAGGCATGTTTCCTTGCAGTCAGATCACCAGGATTTCATAATCCCAACACATTTGTTGTGCTGCATATACATGCTTTAATCACAACAGGGATCCTCTAGGATGACACATGCCACAGCAAAGTTACACAGAAGGGATATGAGCCCCAGACTGATGGCTAAATTTGCTACCTCAGCACAATCCCAGTATGAAGCGGAAATATATGCATAGCCTCTTCCTAGGCTCAGTGACTTGCTCTCATCTTGCAGACTCCCAAGAAGGACTCCTTAGACTATTGTTCCATTCTACTGTGTCTGTCTTGAATTGTGTAATGCTCCTATGAGTTGCTGGGGACAATTCTAAGTACCTTCTCAAAGGAGAGCAGTTCTTGTGCAAGACTATTGTACTGAGAAATAGGACTAAACCTAGAATGGCAAGTGATCGGTACTACTCAACAGCTACAAGTTACTTCTCTAGAGGGAAGTTCTGAGAGGGTAAGTGGGGGAGGGAGGAAAAAAAATCCAGTGGGACTCTACTGATCTGAAAGTGCCTATTTTATTCAGCTTTCCACTAATTGCCAAAAAAATGCAATGGCTTAAAAATCCACACTACCACTTCACCCACAGCAACAAGAGTCCAAAGCTATTTCTATGCAGAATCTGAGACTCCCAGCTATCTTGTGACATGCAAACTGGCAGGTTGTGGGAAGACTTTAGAATCCCATCAACACAACTGCCATTTCATACCACCACCAAGTTAATTTACTTTGAGTGTCCACTACCTGAAGATGTCTGAACCAATGCTGAAAGCAGCTTGGACTCTTACCTTCCAAGTGTATAAGGCATTATGCTCTAGCTAGGGCCGTTTGAGAGAAAAGCTGCTAAAATTATACTATCATTAAAGTCAGTACAGAATAACGTGTTTAGGTCTAATACCGTTTAGTCTGCCCAACCCAGAAACATTTCAACGGACCAGTAGATTTTACAACCACTTAAGCCTAAAACAGAGAAAAAAGAAATGCATCAAGAAAATTAGATTTCATTTATATAGCACTTTTTTTTTTTTTTTTTTTTAAATAAAAGCTCCTGTAATCCCTCCCCATGATCGGAATTATTTCAGAAAGGCAACAGAATATCTGGACCAGCTGATTAGGACTGTTTTCACAAGGCCATTACCCACCACCAATCCTAGACTCTCTCAGCATTCAGATTTTATTTTAAATGATGCATTTATTTCCCCAGGGAAGGGAGAGTTAGGTAGCATCTGAGAAGGGAGAGGAATCCTGACATTGCCTCAAACTGAGCACACAGTTAAGATGTCAGTGCAACTGTTCCAACTGACAATGGTTTTCCATCTCTTGCTTTGCTAGCTGAGACTGGCAGGTACAAAATAAATATTCCACTAAGTTTTTCAATTTGTAATGCACACCAATAAAAAACTAAACATTTCTTTAATACAATTATGGTATCACTCCCAGCAATATTTACAGACAAGGCTATGGTTATTCTACGAATGAATCTGTGCTTATGGTTTTCTAATCTTATGATTTATTAGAATTATTGTCTCTCAGATCAACTTCCATGAAACATTGAACTATAGAGGCAGTTGGCTTGTTTGATCATGAATTGAGAGGTGACTGCTCCTAGGAAGGCAAAGGAACATTAAGAAAATGTGCAGAGTCATTAAGACAAGGAAACTTAAGCACCAATCCAGACATGCATTTGTTGAATATTTTCTGGATAATTTCTTGCTGCTTGCAAACACCTATATTGCATTTGTGCTCTGTAGCAGAGTCCACACAGAACATTAATGCACAACAAGCTGATATACCATAAATTCATACCCTTGCTTCAACGCAATAACAAGCCTGTAGAAGTGAAGTGTATACACATCATGCATCCCAGAAAGCAAGCAACTAAAAACCTGGTTTTCAGTGGACTGGCATTTTTAAGGGTGGAAGTGGAAACAAAACTTTGGATTGCCTGAGAAAATGGTTTTTAACCAGACAAGATGGATTCTAATGACAGAAATTCATTTTGGAAGCATTAGTCCTCTAGCACTTTGCAGAAAGTTGAAAAGGAGATGCCCCCCACACAAGCTGGGTCCCAGAGGCGGAAAGGATAATTTCCAGTGGGACAGTCAAAGAAAACACTGTTTCAGTGACAATGGGAAATAGATTCCACCAGGATAATTCAGCTGCATGTTTCTGAATGCTTGATATAATCATCTCTCTCCCATTTTATAACTCACATAGAAAAGCTTCCCCAGACTCGGAATGTTTTGGTTAGCTATTTCCCATATAATTTAGTAGCACTCTTTCTTTTATTATCTATTATAAAAAGCCAGTTTAAGAAAACCAAGTGACAGGCAGAAATGATTCATTTTTGGCCAAGTTATTGCAATGCTTTTGAAGAGAATCACGCTGTTGGATTGGAGAGAAGGAAAAACAGTTATTGGGTCACATAGGAAGGGACTGTGGTTCCAGCTGACAGAATGTGCAATGAACCTAAGAGAACAGGGTTTGGGACATGTGGCTAAATAGTTAAAACTTATTTCAGAAAAGGACAAAAAGATTCGAGTACTAGATAGCATACATTTTAGAGTTGGGTATCTGATGACAGGGACTATCTAAACCCAATATAATTTATCATTAGGATTTTAAAATTTTTTCTTAATGACCCATATTTGGCACAAGCTGCCAATTTAGTTTTCTGACTGCAATTTTTTTTTCCAAACCCTGAGAAATACCAGGAATTATTTTACCCATTATCAAATGAAATGCAGTGGCTGACTTCTCTCAAGTGTCTAAAACTGACATGCAAGTCACTAAGAAATATATTAGAACCACACATTATTTCGAATAGTTTAATATTCATTCTGTGGTACAGTGAGCGCCAGTACTCATTAAGCAAACAAACAGGAGCACTGCAGACAGAAGCTCCCTCTACCCACCAAGACTGTTCAAGAAGTACCTCCTGCATTCTGCCTGATTGGGATGCTCTGACCCTTGAGAAAAGCATTCAGTTCTCATCAGAGATGGAGTTCAGGGTGCATGCCTCTCAGATTTGAGGTCTTTAAATAAAAGAAAATGTGACCAATCGATGCTGATGCTCTAACTGGGTCCATAGTTGCCTTAAAATTGCTTCATAAATCCTTGTGCTAGGAGGTATTCAGAGGGTGCTTTCGTTTCTGGAGAACGAAATGGGTCACTACACTACTGAGCTTCAAGTGTTCCATTTACGGGGTCAGAAACAGTATCTTTTCCCCTTCAGTAAAATGTACATACTGCTGCACCTTCTGTCTTCTTCCAGATTGGAGTTTTATGCAGTACAGAAAATGCCTTCAGCTTCCCTCAGCTTTTTTCTAGAATACAGGAGAATCACAGAAAGTACAAGGTCCTTGTAATAACCTCTTGATCCATTCAGGATCTGCAAATAGGAAAACAAGTGGTTTAAAGCCAGAGTGACACACAAGAGAGATCACAAATGATTTGGATGAATATTTTCCTTCATACCCTTTACCTAGGCAAACTTCTACTACAAAAATCTCTGAAATGATGTTCTGAGATGCATCTCTGACAAGACTAACTGAAGATTTAAGATGAATCCAACTCCATTAATATTAGAGAATTTAAAATACTAATTTAAATGCCACATCATACTATAAAGGAGTGAGGAACCTTTTTTGGCTCGGGAGCCACTGACCCACAGAAAAATCAGTTGGAGCCACACAAAAGTGAGAAGAAAGAAAAAAAACCCACACACACAAAATGAAAACACTCACTGGAATGGCCCAATTGAGAAGCAGAAAAACACTCCTCAACATCTCATTCCCTTCGTGCACCAGCCCCAGAATTTGTAGTTCCCCCAAAGAGAGGGGAGGGATAGCTCAATGGTTTAAGCATTGGCCTGCTAAGCCAGGGTTGTGAGTTCAATCCTTGAGGGGGCCATTTAGGGATCTGGGGCAAATCGGTCAGGGATGGTACTTGGTCTTGCCATGAGGGCAGGGCACTGGACTCAATGACCTCTCAAGGTCCCTTCCAGCTCTATAAGAAAGGCACATCTCCATTTATAAATTCTGGGGTGGGGCAAAAATGAGAGGTTCAGTATGCGGGATGGGGCTGTCATGAAGCAGGCTAGGAGTGGGGGGAGAGGTGAGCACCAGCTCCCACCTGCCCTCTGAGTATAAACATGTAACCGCTAAAAAATTCAGTTACGTGTTTACAAAAATAAACCTTTGTTAACATCCCTAGCAAGAATGAGACAACACAAGTTGTGGGCAGGGAACGTGATTGTCAGTAACCTACCAAGATCCTTCTAAGTTCATGCTGAGAAAACTCAACTTTCACTGAAATCAATAGGGCTTACCATTTTGTAGGATTGGGTGTACAATTTGTACATGTAAAGGCATCTAATTAAATTAGTATTAATTGTCTATCCTGCTGTAACACTCCAGTACAAACTGCATATGAAAATGCAATACATACATATTACTTTCTCTCATTACTATATTCTAATTGAAGTTTACAAGTGTGACACAGATGACAGTGAAACATTTTGAAGAGCAGAATGTTACTACTCCATATGATAGCTGCCTGAAATAAGCAAGTCACTGAGACTGATCTGTGTTGTCATACAGAGGACTACTTGCCCTTTCAAGCCATGGAAGTAGCTTACCTTCTGGGGTTGGATGCCGTGCAATGCTGTCATGAAGCAGACACCTTCTGTATACCAAACTCTGGCAGGACTGGTAGGTTAAAAAGCACCTGTAAGATGGCAAATTACATCATCAACAAAAGTTTCTAATTCTATGCTTTATGACAGAGGGACAAATTCTGCTCTCAGATAACAGCTGTGCTTCTGTGAGGCTGTGGAAGTATAAGAGCAGCATTTGGCTAAATCTCAAAACAAGCAATTTAAAGTTTGCCTTGTAATAATATACACGTACAAGAGTTCAGAGGACAACATATCTAGGGTCAGGGAGTGAAGTATTTCCACTATTGGCTTTACCATTTTAACCAGCATACATCCAAAGGGAAGATTTTGTGAGGTATTTCAGTGGACAGAATCACTGAATAGCAATCACTATGACTTAAAGATGCATGCAGATTTTATGTACTATCTAAAGTGCTTACAACACTTAGAAAGGTCAAGGGACTCTCAGACAGCAGGTTCTGTTAGCATCAGAATAATTAATTCACACCAGTGGCTGTGACTAGACCTCTACAGAAAGCCGTCAAGTATCCAATTTCTTGGTCTTCAATGTTAAAAGCTTTCGGAAATAATAAAGTAACTCTGACTAGTTTCATTAAGACCTAACCAGCTGCCAGATTTGACTTTAGCAACAAAGCAATTTGAGATAAGGTGCATAAGTAGCCAGAAATGCACAAAATATATTTCAATAATTCAATATAGTTCTAATACAAGAACTAGGGGACACCAAATGAAATTGATGGGTAGTAGGTTCAAAACTAATAAAAGGAAATTTTTCTTCACACAGCGCACAGTCAACCTGTGGAACTCCTTGCCCGAGGAGGCTGTGAAGGCCAGGACTCTATTAGGGTTTAAAAAAGAGCTTGATAAATTTTTGCAGGTTAGGTCCATAAATGGCTATTAGCCAGGGATAAAGTATGGTGCCCTAGCCTTCATAACAAGGGCAGGAGATGGATGGCAGGAGATAAATCACTTGATCATTGTCTTCTGTTCTCCTTCTCTGGGGCACCTGGCATTGGCCACCGTCGGCAGATGGGATGCTGGGCTCGATGGACCTTTGGTCTGACCCAGTATGGCCATTCTTATGTTCTTATGTTAATAGTGACTCTTTTTCCTCTTCCACCCTCCCATCCAAAAAAGCCATTTGATTTCCTTTTATTTTCCTTTGGGTGGTGGAGAAAGGAAGAGAAAGGAAACAAACAATGAATTATGAGCACCGAAGTATTAGTTTTGAGAATAAAACAATATTTAAAAGAATATAAATAAGGTCAAATTTAGGCCTGCTCGCCTATCTACCTCTAAACTATCCCTGAGTTCTTCCTCACTCTTAGAAAGTACGTGCTACCTTCTCTGCTTCCTCTTTCCTAATCCGAGCACAGACAACATACTCCATTACATTCATTATCCACACTATGATAACGTATTTTACATTAGCTATTGAAATGCCTTCCACTCATCCAAACAGAGAAGAGAATCAAAGCAAAAGCTGCTTAACAACTTACCTGAGCCAAATATGGCCATTGGAGCAGACCGCCTGTTTGCGATCTGTGAATGGCAAGATCTCTTTACACAGGCTGCAATGTTCTGGGAAAGTCTGTTTGTTCATTTTCTTTAAGATATGTCCAATCAGCACCTGGGAACACACGGCAGTCAGCACTGTTTATAGGAAAAGACATTGCCTGTTGAAAGGTGGAGAATCTCACAGGATGGCATGATTTCAGAACAAAAT
Source organism: Pelochelys cantorii (assembly GCA_032595735.1). Lineage (NCBI taxonomy): Eukaryota > Metazoa > Chordata > Testudines > Trionychidae > Pelochelys > Pelochelys cantorii. The sequence goes on from CM064347.1 coordinate 12,077,644, forward strand.
ATAAGATGCAAAAATCCAGTCCACCTAATTGAACTCAAATGAAAGAAAATGCAACTCAAATATATAGTGCTGTAGTAGAGATGAACTGATTTATTCTAATCCACATGCTAATCATGCAATCTGATAGATTTAACTTCCTAACCTCACATACAATTGCAAGTAATACAGGATGGACTTCATGAGTGGCCTCAAACCAAGGAGTTAGGGAGTTTGCTAGACCAAGGGGAGTCTACTCCCAGGCTCCCCTCCAAGCCCTGGCATGGCCCCCTGGCCCCAGCTGCACTCTTGACCCTGGCCAGTCCCCCGCCGCTGGACTACTGGCCAACCCCCACCACTAGCCACTGAGGCTCTCTGTGGTCCTGCCAGATCACAGGTGTTGCTGGTCCCCACAGTCTCAGATTTCAGAGATTCAAACTATACAGATTTTTTTTTTTTTTTTTTTTTTTTTAAATCAGGATTTTTGGTGACTTAAAAGAAAACACAACTTGGACTTGCGATCCATTTATTAGACCCCATTAGAGAACATCAAGGTCACTGCATAATGCTTTTTTAAAATAGTCTCATGGCTATGACAATGGAGGAGTCTGAAGTGCTGTTATTTATGAATCTGATGAGTTTGTTTTAGCAATCACTGTCATAAATAGAATACACATAGCTGTACCACTGAAATCCAAAGTATTTGGTCAAATTTATATCATACTTGTCATTTACAGTTTACCTTTGACATTTCAACTGATACAAGTCATGTCCCTAAGTTAGTGAAGAAATATTTTAGGCAGTGACAACAATCATGACTGACGGAGGTTCATAATAAAATTAACGAATTATATATATTTTTAAAGCCCAGAAAAAGAAACTATTCTGTCTACAAGATGTGAAGGGCAACCTCCCTCTCTTTCAGGTTTTTTTCAATTCATAGTAATTTGAGGGTGCCAGCAGACCACAGCTGTGTTGACAGAATACTTTGCCAGTGAAATACTAAAGGCCACTCAAAATCTTGAGCTGGCACACACTGTTCTGGGCTGCTTGTTTACAACAGTACTGAAGACTACACTGGTTTCGTACTTGTTTCCAAATGCAATTAAAGAGATTGATTTTGATCTTTGAAGCCTAAATGCTGCAAGGCTTCAGTTACTGTGCAGAGTTGTAGGGATCATATGACACCACCTTGTTCAGTCTCAAATAGGGATGTGAAAGTGTAACTGTGTACACTTTTTCAGTGGTTACACGTTTACTTGAACAAACACATTTTAACATCCCTAGTCCCAGAGGGCAAGTCTACACTGCAAAGAAAAACCAATGGCTGGCTTGTGCCAGCTGACTCAGGCATGGGCTGCAGTGCTGTTTCATAAAATGTAAACTTCTGGGAGCCCCCCATTTTTCAGAACCCTAGAGCTTAGGTTCCAGCCCAAACCTAGAAACATACACTGCATTGAAACAAACCTATAGCCCAAGCACCGCAAGCCTGAGTCAGCTGGCATGGATCAACTATGGGTGTCTAATCGCAATGTAGACATACCCTAAATCTCAACATCTTGTGGCAGACCATTCTCAGTAGAGGGTCTCTTGCTTCCCTTCTTGGTCTGGTACCACACCCATTTGTTAACTTCATTACGCAGCATAAGGAACACAGTTCAAGAAAAAGCATGAAAAAACAGAGTAAGCTGTGATGGGTATTTTTGTTTTCAGGACTGGTGATGGATTGGACATTGATCTTGTATTTAAGTTTTACAGCAGAAGGGAGAATTGTAAGTTTGGGGCATGTTCTTATCAATGCTTGGATGCAGCAACATATTTAGTTATGTTTAAAATTTTCAAGAATATAATTGTACCCAGAGATTCAGACAATGAATACACATTTTACAAATCAAATATTGAAGTATCTTTAAGACATAATTTAAGTCAATTGATTTGTTTTCAGTTTTCACAATGTTTTATTTTGTCATTTCTAAAGACTCTCAAACCTGATGCTTTTCTTGATTGCACAACAGCACGAAGGGAAGTGTGTTTAAAATCAGCCAAATTTAACATTTAAAATGAACAATGACAATATTTTATATAAAACATTTGTATTCAAGAGCTATCATTACTGAAGTCTGTTGAAGAATTAAAATCTTGAAGCTATACTACAACTGATTGGGGGGGGGGGGGAAGGCCTCCATTTTAATTTAAATAAATTAAGTGGTAGATAAACTTAACCAGAGGGGGAAAAAAACAAGGATGCCCTCTTATACAACCACATTCTTTCAGCTCATTTAATTACTGTGAAAGTGATTAGAGGTCTGTCCTCCTCCACAATTTACTCACCCCAGCAGAAATTTAAACAATTCTTTATTATGCCTGATGCAAATTCTAAAGCGTGTCTTCAGATTTCCCACATACAATACCACCCACCATCCTCAGTTAGAAAGGCAGGCAACTAATCTCCAAAACAGATACAAGTCAGCTACTTTACAGGCAACCCTCCACCTTTGCCCCCCAAAGCAGTAAAACTGAGAATGGAGAAAACATGAATTTTGTGGTATGGAATTCCAAAAATATACACATGCACTTACTCGTGCTGTTCTGTCATCATAGCCTTCATCAGACATTAAGAAATCACATACTCCTCTGGTAGGAATGCTGGTATTCTCTGTAATCCACGTATGCAAGTAAACTTCTCCCAACACCCTCTTCATGTGTTCCCTTGTCAAGTGCATTTCTACTGCTTCAATTTGTGCCTGTATTTCAAGGAGCTTCTCTTCCATTGGCTCATGTCCTCCTATATCACTAGAGTGGGCAAGAGTGTCATCTGCTGGGTCACCTGCATCTGTTCCTTTGCTCACTTCACACAAACTCTGCTTGCTGGCCTGTTTTGATGTTCCCTCTTCTTGATGATCATCCTCAGTATTGCCCATCCCGGGGGAATCCGATATTAATATTTTTGTGTCCTCGTGCGAAGGCCTCCACATGATCTCAGAAGGAGTTTTCTGCATTGACTGATACAAAATTCTCAAGAGGAATAGCTTAAAACGCCAAAAGTAAGTTGATCCACAGCTCTCAATCTTTTTATCCAAGGCTTCTTGTAAGAACTGAGGGATATGCTTATCCTTTAAAATCTTCCAGCGCACAAGGTCTGTCAGGTCCACTTGTCTAAAAAGATTCTGGACAGAAGACTCCAGGAGCTGAGCAGCCGCCTCCTCAAATGTTTTGAGAGTTACAAACTGAACTAAATAGTTTTTGTTTACAGGGTGAAGGCCGTTGGTCATTCCCTCTGTTGTAATAACTGCTAGGTATGCGCCACATGGGCTTACGGCTATCCCGTGAGTCCGCACAGAGCCAAACACTTCCGACAGCTTAATAAGCTGATGCTCAAACTTTAATGCGACATCTGTAAAGATGGGAATGAGTTGCCTTACCTTTCCATCACTTGAGCATGTGTATACTGTGCCATTCTGTTTATCTGCAGTCATGGATACAATTGGTAAAGAGTGAAGCCCTGTTACATGGGAATTATGCACATTCAGACCTGCTTTGGATATCAAGAGAAGACACCAAAACACATAAGATCCTCTTGCAGCCACCACTAAGCTACAGCTACATTTTTGATAAGGATGGTAGAGAGGAATACATTTGATACTCTGTACGGGCAACTGATCCATTTCTTGCCATAAGACAACTGGTTGTCTGAGCGTAAAGTAGCCTTTAACTGCTTTTAAGTTAACAGGAAGGATTTTAACTGGTCCAAAAGCACTCCCTACAATGAGTCCACTCATCTTTCGGTTGTTGTGTTCATATTCCCACCAAGACAAGACGCTAGGGGAATTTATTCCTGACTCGATGGTATTGCACGAAGTAATGGATTCCTTACCCACAAAAGGAAGCTGAAATTGCCAAACTGCAATGTTTCCATTTTCAAAGAGTACGGCTAAGAGTACACTGCCAACATCTCGGCATTCATTGTTGTGTTTCACCTGTTGGGTGGTGCAGATACCGGACCACTCCATACGAACTGGAGTCTGCATGCTATGCCGTCTCTGAAATTCTGCAAAGTCCCCTAGATCTCCTCTGGGGGCCTCAAGCTTAGAAAGTTTGTAACTGTTTTCGTACAGACGCTCTCCATAAATCTCTGTCAGATCAACCAGCTGCACCCACTGTAGTCTGTTGAGGTTAGCATGGATGGTTAATCTATTGTCCATAGTTAGAGCTGCTAGAAGGCATCTTCCATTAGCATCACAGCCCAGTGGAGACCAGCAGGAATATTTGAATCCTCGCATAGGTGGTAGTGACTTTCCTTCAGGGTTGAATACTCTATCTAGCATAAAGGTTTGACTAACAGTTGGATCCTTAGAGCTTGCAAACTTTTCCTTACATTCTGCAACCTCCTTTTTTGAACCAACCTGAAACAGAATAAGTATTATTAAAACACAATTTTATAAAAACATTTCCTAACAGTATTTTAGTTGTACTATTACCAAAAAAAAAAAAAAATCAATTCTATATTCTGTGTCATAGGGGAAAGAGGAAGGAGAGAAGGATTTTAGCTTCCATTAAAATCAATGGAAGACAGAAGGCTGAAAGTCTGGCCCCTCTGTTGAGCAAATATGGTGTGAACTTCAGCATGTGTGTCCAGAAGTTGAAAGGTACACACAAATTAAAGTGAAGCTCTCCTTTATACTGAACAAAAGAAGAAAACCCAATTGCAAATGTGTAATTTCTGCTATACTCATCATATGGCCTCTTACACCTCCAAATGCAAACAAATCTCAAATCTGAAAAGCAGCATGCAGTAATATACCTACTTACTGGCATAAAAGTTTTTAACACATCATGAGTACGGATGCAACAAATTTACAAATAGCTACTTCCTCCTCCAATATTGCTGCATTAGCCCCAAATGTTGAGTATTCTTCTGAAATAGCATCTTTACCCTCTAAATTTCATTAAAGAGACATACTAGAAAATAAAAGCAAACCAGTTTATGATAAAAAGCTTGTAGGCTAAACAACTTAATTGATACAATATTGCTTCCATCAACTTTCCTACTATAACCCTTCCCTTGACAGTTTATTCTCTCTACAAATTACAATAAAGTCTCCAAACTCACTTAATCCTGTGCATCATCTAACACTGCATAAGGGAAGGTCACATGCATAATTCTTGAGCGCCTGCAAAGGTTTAAAATTATTGTCAATTTTGGATTTGGAAGGGTCACAGTCTTAGCCTACAGGGCATGTTAACTTTGGAGTTATGGCCTTTCTCCAATGTACTCAGCAGGAATTACATACATATTAAGTATCAGATAGGCACCAAAGATGTCAACGTGTAGTCAACTACACAATTAACCAATAAGCCTGTTCTTATCAGTTAATCCTGTAGACTACACATACTCCCCCCTCCCTTGCAGCCTATGGTGGGGGAGAGCTTGTAGCTGGGGGGCCCAGAACTGGACACAATATTCCAGATGTGGCCTCAACAGAGCCGAATAAAGGGGAATAATCATTTCTCTAGATCTGCTGACAACGCTCCTCCTAACGCAACCTAATATGCCATTAGCCTTCTTGGCTACAAGGGCACACTGTTGACTCATATCCAGCTTCTCATCCACTGTAATCCTCAGGTCCTTTTCTGCAGAACTACTACTTAGCCAGTCGGCCCCCAGGGCCTGTAACAATGCTTGGGATTCTTCCATCCCAAGTGCAGGACTCTACACTTGTCCTTGTTGAACCTCATCAGATTTCTTTTGGCCCAATCCTCTAATCTGACTAGGTCACTCTGGACCCTATCCCTGCCCTCCAGTGTATCTGTCTCTCCCCCTAGCTTAGTGTCAGCTGCAAACTTGCTGAGGGTGCAATCCATCCCCTCATCCAGGTCATTAATAAAGATGTTGCACAAAACCAGCCCTAGAACCGATCCTTGGGGCACTTAGCAGAATGACTACAGCCAAGAAGAGTGAAGTCTCCATCTGTCCCTAGGATTGATTCTCCTGGTCATAGTTGAGACACATTGATAGAAACTTGCATCTTTGTTTTATCTGTTCTGTGATAAACAGACAACTTGAGTTTGGGGAACTTGTCAATATTTTTATGTTCTCAGTTGCACTGCAAATGAAAAGGAGAAATTTACGAACTCAAAATGCAATTATAGTTGTCAAAGAGGCTACAGAGTATAGTTCTAAATCCACTAAAAGCCAAATACATGCAAATTGGGGGAGGGGAAAAGGAGGAAATCTTTAAAGTAAGAGTTTGACTTGCATCTTTCAATTTCAGATTTGATAGAAAATTATAAGCACAGTCTCACTAGGCCTGTTTCAGCCTGAAACTGTCCTGTTGTCATATGAGCAGTTCCTGCTTCTCTGCAATTCTAGAGTGTTTTAGGTTGTGCCTGTTCGCAATGTTAGATAATGTGTAATTGAATAGTCATGTAACTGCATCAAATTTTAGTGGTTACACGATTATTCGATAGTTCCCAGGGGTGAGGCCAGCAGCCAGTGCACTCCCTGCCCCACTTCTAGGGAGCCTTCTGCCGCTCCGTGCTACTGCCTCTGTATCAAGAGGCAGCAACACGCAGGGGATGGGGGGGGGGGAGGGAGGAGAAAGAGGCTCCATTGCTTGTGGGGAGCCGGCTTAAAAGCCTGTGCTTCATGAAAGGATGTGGACACATTGGAGAAGGTCCAGCTGAGGGCAACCAAAATGATTAGGGGGCTGGGGCACATGACTTATGAGGAGGTTTGTTTAGTCTGCAGAAGAGAAGAGTGAGGGGGGATTTGATAGCAGCCTTCAACTTCCTGAAGGGAGGTTCCAAAGAGGATGGAGAAAGGCTGTTCACAGTAGTGATGGATGGCAGAACAAGGAGCAATGGAATCAAGTTACAGTGGGGGAGGTCTAGGTTGGATATTAGGAAAAACTATTTCACTAGGAGGGTGGTGAAGTACTGGAATGGGTTCCCTAGGGAGGTGGTGGAATCTCCATCCCTAGAGGTTTTTAAGTCTTGACTTGACAAAGCCCTGGCTGGGATGATTTAGTTGGCACTGGTCCTGCCTTGTGCAGGGGGCTGGACTTGATGACCTCCTGAGATCTCTTCCAGCTCTATGATTCTAAGTGTGACACTAGCGGTGTGGAAGATCTTAGACAGAAAAAGACTTGCTGCAATCTTATGAGTATTTCATATCTGTATCTCTCATATACACAATCAGGATTGGGGTCCTTCTGCACTACGCCCTACATAAAACAGATACTGTCTATAAGATCCCTGAGCCATAGTCTAAGAAATCTACTTTAAACAACTGAAGTTGCACTTGAGATTACTCACCATCAATGTGCAATAACCCTGGGTTTTATAATCTATGCCTTTCCCATTTAAATTCAATCCAGTTATTTATATGAGGGTCTAGAAAGCCATTTTAAAGGTTTCAGAGGGGTAGCCATGTTGAAAGCTCATGATTCTATATATTTTTGTTAGTCTCTAAGGTGCCACAAGACTACTCATTGATTTTGAAGTTTTGTTTATGGAATTTTGCATCAGTGAAGATGCACCGCAGTTTACCTCAATTTGAAATAGAGATGTAAAATCCTGTTGAATCAGTTAACTGGGATTTCAGCCCCTCTCAGTTAACCATAAGAGGTAAAGGTAGTGCTTAAGGGTTAACCATTGATATCCCCAGTTTTAAACTGCTGCAAATATCGGGGCATTGCATCTTTAACAGGAGAGGTTTACATTTGTGTAGCTACACTGATGCAAAAATCCAAAATGTAGACAAGTCCTAAATCAGCCAAGGATTTCAAGCTTAAATCTTTATTTGCTAGCAATCAGCATAAACAGAGCCAATGAACTCTTCAGTCATACAGATAAAGACTAACTTAGGACACACATTAAAAATTATTTTCAGTCAACAAATAGCATACAATACAGGAGATCGCAATGAGACCGATTGTAGTTAACACATCCACCCCAAACAAGTCCCAAGATAACATATCTGATATTAGAAGCTTCAGGGGGTAGCTGAGAGTCTGTACAGGATAAACTTAAAAAACAACAAATGGTCTGGTAGCACTTTATAGACTAACAAAACATGTATATGTTATCATGAGCTTTCGTGGGCACAGCCCACTTCTTCAGATGACTGGAGTAAAACTCCCAAATTGTCTTTTCAAGGTGCTGAAGATGAGGTTTGAAAGGTTAGGAGTGACTGTTTTACAAAAAGCGTATGCCCACATGCAATAGGAAAACAACATACACAAATATCCTATGTGTACTCATTTGAGAACGCACAGATTGCCTGATTTTACCCATATAGTTGCTATTGACACATTTAGTGCACTGGATGAAATAAATCTATTATTGTCACATATGTATTTAGTACATTCTTTCCCACTGCACTTCTAGATGACAATGTATTCTGCTTAAATTCAACACTCTTCTAGTTCACCAAGTACTAGAGTAGAATGGAAGCTGATTTGTAATCTTATAAAAGACTGACACTAGCGAGTGTCAGTAAAATTTAGCTGTAATTACGGGGTTTTTTCAGATGCACGGTAGTTGCACACTGAAATAATTTCACTTGGACACTCCTGTGCTAAGCACACATATAGTTTTTGATTGTGTATTAATGCCTCTAATTCTAGATTAGAAGTTTTACTTTCTGGTTTTCATACACTATAAATAATGCTTTAACAGTGGTATAAATAAGTTACAGGTAATTTTAAAATCTGAAATAAAGTTTAACTTTTTCTTTAAAAGAAAACTAAAACAGGATTTGCAAAAGTGGCTCTGAAAATAAATAACTAGGAAGGCTCAAGATATATCTAAGGTAATTTTTTTCTTTAAAGTAGTATTTATGTTTAAAGCACTATGCTACATTTCGCAGTTAAACAAGAACACACTGAAATGTGCCCTACACAAAATGAAAGTAGAAGAAAAAGGATTACCTTCCCCACACCTGAAGAAAAGCTCATATACTGAGCATGATAAGCCAGAAAGCTAAGTTAGTCCAATAAAATCATCTCACACACATTCTCCCTCTACTATAGGCAAAGATGCATTCAGTCTACTCTAGGAGCTGCTGCAAGAAGCAAACACCAAAGCAAGAAGCTTTTTTTTTAAACAGTAAAATTTAGAATATTCTCCATAATATTTTTGCATGGCACTGATTATACACCAGCGATTCATAGACTGACTCAGTGAATATACCAGCAACAATGTGCAATGCCACATACAAATGAATACTGATCCAAACTCAAACCCTGTTCTTCCTTTTGGGCACAATGGCTTTGTATCGCCTAAGTTATCCCAGGGTAGACAATTCATTTTCCGGTAATGAATCCTTATCTGGATTAGCCTGGATCTGAGAAACAGCGGAGGTGGCGTCAGGGTGTGAGAAACCCCAGTTGTAAACAAAGCCACATGTACTCCAAGTCAGGGCAACCTCAGGCAGCAGCGGTAGGGAGGGGACTGGATGAGCACTCCCTTGAGGGACGGGGCCAAGAGCAAGGAGAGGGGCTGCCCTTAGGAGGGGACCCCATCGCTCTGCTAAGTCAGCGACAGTGGTGTGGCCGCGAGCAGACCTCAAGGGGCCTCGCCATCAGCCTGCCTCACCTGGGGTGGGAGGGGGGACTGCAAAGGCGACAATCAATGTCCCGATCTGGAGCCGAGTCTCTCCGCTAAGAGCGGAGGGGACCGAGAAAACACAAGGATGCCCGTGGGGAGGGAGCGGCGCTCAACGCTGCAGCCCGCGGCCGGGAGAGGGGCACAAGTCTCTTCCCAGCCCGGGGATCCTGGGCCATCCCCAGGGCAGAAAAGGAGGGTCCCCAGGCGCCCTCCGCCGCCGCCTCACCTTGAGCTGGCAGCCCGCGGCGGGCGCGGGCACGGCCGTGCGGTGGATGACCAGCTCCTGCCCGCCGCTATGGATGTCGCTGAGCTGCTCCAGGACGGCGATGCTGCGGGCCGTGCTCACCGACACCCGGTGGTCCTCGGACCAGGCCAGCGGCTCCAGCCCGCTCACGCCGTGCTGCAGCCGCACGGCCGGCTCCCTCCGCACCGCCGTCAGCCGGAACCCCGCGCTCGGCCCCGCCGACGCCGCCTCTTCCGCCGGCGACTCGGGGCTCGCCGGCGGCTCTTCCCCGCCCGAGGACCGCGCGGGACTCCCCCCACTTCCAGCTGCCTCCGCCGCCGCCATCTTACCACCGCCGCTGCCTCACAGGCCGCTCGGGGCGCACTGCGCATGCGTCGCGCCCAGCGAGACCGCGACCATAAAGGACCCCTGTTTAGCCTGGGTACGGGGTGACCAACTGACTGCCTGAGTGAAACCCCCTTTCCGTTCTGCACTCATAGCAGGGGGTGGATGAGAGCGGAGTGGGTAGAACCTTGAGCCACGATCGTAGTGCATGAAGGAGAGTGATATTTAACAGTGATCAATAGTGATATTGCATGGGGGCTATCATTGTAATAAACCACAACCATACTTATTAATCGTGCATGTTGAACTAATATCCCTCTGAAATAATAATCCAACATGATGCATGGAAGAATTTACAATAATGTCAACAAGTGTTATGACACAATAGGAGGGTTTTAATGAATACTGTGCAGCTGTGTACTTCAATAATGTTACTATATTGTATATATTTCCTCAACAGTAATTACTGTTATGGCATTAAAGCTGGGACATTAAGCCCCTCGAGGCAGAGTCTGTTTGTTGCATGTTTGTACAGTGCCACAGCTCCCCGTACCGTGGGGCCCAGGTCTATGAGTGGAGTACCTGGGTGCAATACCAATAAATAATAATAAAACTAAAATGCTGTGTTCTTGCTGAACCCAAATGAAATCCAAATGAAAAGGTTTTGCCGGTGGAAACTACTCAGGATTTGGGACAGCTGAATCCTCACTCCCTGACAAACTCACAGCCTTTCCTGCAACCAATAGGTCTTAGTAGGGTACGTGGCCTGCTGCCGGTTCCCACCAAAGATTCCTGGTGGCCTAATGGATTTATGCTGTAAACCTGTCACCAATCCTTTGTCCTGGGGCTATTGGAAAGCTGTACACAGGGATATTTACAGTGAAATGCATTTTAATTCCTTTGAAATACATGGGACTGGGAGAGATTTTTTGGAGGGTTTAATGTAGGGAAAAAGCAAATATTTGGATTAGGGATAGTATTGTCATTAGGGACTGTTTTAAAGTTGTTTTAAAACTGTTTTCTATGTAAAGAAGGATTTTGCTCTACAAATTTAAAAGTTAACATTTAAGAATCTCATTAATCATTTACTCTGCAAAAAAAAAAAAAAAAAAGCCTTCCTTTTTCAATTCTCCCTTCCCTAGCTTGAGAATTTAAAATGTCTCATTGGTACAGCAAAATATCCTTTCTCACAAAAGAGAGAAAGAGACTTTAAACATTGCCCTTAACATTACATCCCTTCTCTCTCAGTAAGGACGTAGGTCAGAGAAAAAAGTGCTTTGCTGTTTAGGGGACTTTGCAAGACAGCTATGTTTGGGGTCCTTCGCTGCAGCTGGGTAGGTAGTGGGGTAGCACATGTGGAGTGTGGTGCTGTAGCTAAGTTAAGCTTTGCCTTGGTGTGGCTGCACTCGCATGGCTGACTCTGTGGAGTAGTGTCTTTCAGGGCTGTTTTTTTTTATTGCAGATAAAAGTGTTATCAAAAGCTGTGTATTAAGCCATGGAGGCAGACGAGGGATTGATTCTCAACGTGAGCTCTCTGCCTTCCCCAGAGTTTCACCATTCTGCAGGATACAGGAAGTTCCCAAGACACTGCCCAGCAAGGACAAGTGGGTATGTCTAGTTCTTCCTCTGAGTCTGATTTAAACTGAAAAAAAGTTGAACAAACTATTCAGAAAAGAATTCAAATGTGATATTATAAATACAAGCTTCTTGTGCTTTGAGACAAGTCCCCCCCCCTTTTTTTAAGATTTGAAATGTTAATTATAATTAACTTCTTTGTTACTGGATCTTCTGTACCCCAAATCCCTCCATCCTTAGTAAGAGTGATGGGATCCTGGTTCAGAGGAAGGAGTGTTTCAGATAAGTGAGGCTTGAATTAGGGATCATATGTGAATTTCTCTGAAGCCTTTTGACTCAGCAAGATACAATAGGACTTCAGTTCTGGGTCTCAGCAGTATTTCATTGTTTAGTTCTGCTGAGTTGACTAGCTTTGAGGAAGGGGTCTACCATCTGGGGGAAAAAGGATATCAGAAGTAGACTTTGGAGGCTGATCTTAGAGCAGGATTGTGGAACCTTAGGCCCGGAGGCTGGATGCTGATTTTTCTTTGGGTCAGTGGCCCCCAACCCAGAAAAGGTTCCCCACCCCTGTCTTAGAGGATCTTGCTGGTCAGCTTCTACTGATTATGCAAAGATTTTGGTCTTCGTGATACTTTTGGATAATTGAGGTTGCACTGTAGCTGGTTACAGATGGACTTTCATGATAAATCTCTTATTTTCTGTTGCTGGTAACTTTCTCAGAAATTCTGCTTTTGGGATTGAGTCTTTCTATATTTTGTCTCAGTCCAAAAATGAATTTTATATTACACTTGAACCTCTGTAATCCAGGTGTCCCTGATCTGGGAACACCCGTGGTTTAGACCCTGGCAGGGGGGCTGTGGAAACTGCTCTGTGCTCTGCTGTTTTCCCTTCCCCCAAGCTGGGGGAATGGCAGTGCAGGCTTTTCCCCTGCTGCCCCCATAGCCGCAGGGGCTGGGAGGGGCAGGTGGTGCTTAGTCACGTGTGCCCCTGGGAGTGGAGCACCATGGAAGAGTCCCTCTTCCATTCCCTTCATGCCCAGTCCTCACACCCCATTCCCCTCCCAGACCCTTCACCTTCACCTGAGTGTGTTTCTGCATGCTCCCTGCCTCCTTCCTTTCCAGATCCCACACCCCCACCACTCTTCATTATGGTGAACGCCCATGGTCCAGAAAATTCCATAATCCAGCATAGCCTATTTCTCAAGGCAGTAAAGGGAGATGGAGGCAGCTTGTTTCTCAGAAATAGCAAAGGGGCAGGGGAGGTGGGAGCCAGTGCCTGTGGGGAGAGAGGCAACAGCATGGAGGGTGAAGGGGGCAGGCAGCAGCCGGTGCGCACAGGAAGCCAGATTTGCCCCCGCTCTTTCCTACCTCCCACAGAGGCAGCAGCATGGAGGTTGGGGAGGGAGGCAGACGGGAGCTGGTGCTCAGCGGGAAGCCAGCTCTCCCTGAGCACTAGCTCCCACAAAGCTGACTGTCCCGCTCACTAGTGCCTGTGATAGAGAGGCTGGAGGGTGGGGGGAAGGTCAGGCGGTACACATAGAAAGCCGACTGTGCATGCTGGCTCCGTGGAGCCGCCTTCCCTCTCCTCTCCTCCCCACACTGCTGCCTCTGTATCAGAGGCAGCAGCGAGAGACAGAGGGGCAGGTGGGAGCTGGTGCTTGCGGGGAGCCAGCTTTTAAATCAGCTCCCTGCAAGCACCGGCTCCTGCCTGCCCCCTGGCATGTAAACATGTAACCGCTGAAAAATCCCCCCCTTTGAGTTTCAACAAAGCACATTTGAAGAATAGAGAATCATAGAATATTAGAACTGGAAGGGTACATCTACATAGCACCCTTACCTCAAAATAAGCTACGCAATTTGCGCTATACAAATTGTGTAATTTATTTCAAGGTAATTTTGAATTAGCTTATTTTGCACCAAATTTTAAAACAACTCACTATTCCAAAATGTCCCTTAACCTTCATGCAATGAGTTTACAGGGACGTCGGAATAGCAAACCCATTATATTTCAATATAGCAGGCTTGCTCTTAAGATGCTGGATAGCTATTTCGGGATACCAGAGGTATCCCAAAATAGCTCCCTAGTGTAGACGTAGCCAAAGGGACTTTGAGAGGACATCAAGTCCAGTCCCCTGCCCTCACAGCAGGACCAAGCACCATTAGATCATCCCTGACAGATGTCAGTCTAACCTGCTCTTAAAAATCTCTAATGGTGGAGATTCCACAACCTCCCTAGGCAATTTATTCCAGAGTTTAACCACCCTGACAGTTAGGAAGTTTTTCCTAATGTTCAACCTAAACCTCCCTTGCTGCAGTTTAAGTCCATTGCTTCTTGTCCTATCATCAGAAGTTAAGAAGAATAATTTTTCTCCCTCCTTCTTGTGACACCTTTTTTTAGGTACTTGACAGCTGCTATCATGTCCCCTTTCAGTCTTCTCTTTTTCAAACCAAACAAACCCAGTTCTTTCAGTCTCGCCTCATAGGTCATATTTACTAGACCTTTAATCATTGTGTTGCTCTTCTCTGGAACTTTAATATGGAAGATGTAACTTCTAATATGTAAGATGTTGGACAATATTTAATAAGATGCTGCGGGTAGAGAAAAATAAATGTACAGTCTGCTCAAGACTTCTGTCAGCCTATAGGAAATAGGGAACAGACCCTCAATAGATATAAATTGACACAGTTCCACTGAAGTCACCAGAGCTACATTGATTTACAGCAGATGAGGAGTTGATGTTTTGTAAAGGCTGATATAATTGAAGAATGAAGGACAAAACTTAGTAAAGAACTTGAGAGGCAAGTGCAGAGGAGGACACGGGGAATATTGTAGAATGAAATCAAGAATGAGGATGGGGGGAAATGTAAGGACAAACAGAGGAAAAGAATAGAGAACCCCACAGTAGTAAGGTGATTTAAAAAGTTTTCAAGTATGAAAATCACCTTGACTGACTAGGACATGGATGAGATTTTGAAGGACAGTTAGGGATGGAAGAAAGTTAAATTAATTGTGTGCCTCAGCATTGAGAGAAGAATATGGGGTGAGCAAAGACATTTCCCAGGGGAAGCAGAAGGAATTTCAAAAGAAATTAGAATTAATACAGAACCAGGAATAGAGAGATCAGAATTCTTGAAGCCATATGAAACCACAGGTCAAAGTGGAGGAAGATTCATCCCTGAAAGAAGGAAAAGGGTGGAGATATAGCTCTAATCTTATCGTGAGATTTGCATGGCAATGCTTTTTGCTTATGCATATTTTAAAGAGAGTACTGTTTAGTTACTATGAAAATTGAATCTGATACTGTAGTGATGGGCACCAAAATAAGAATTTAGATTAGGGCTGTCAATTAACGCGCGGTAACACCTGCGAGTAACGCAGTGCAGAATTAACGCATTAAAAAAATTAATGCACGTTAATCTAGGGTTACCATATATCCAGTTTTTCCTGGGCATGTCCTTGTTTTCACTTGTTAAATCTCCATCCAGCCAACTTTTTTAAATGGCAAAAAATGTCCGGGATTTTGCCCTGCAAAGGGGATCGGGGAGGGGGTGTCAAATGGAATGTTCAGAGCCATGCGCCCGGACCATTCATGACCGCTCTGTGCATGCACCCCAGCACCTGGAGGGAAAAGCGTGTGGCTTCGGCGGCAGCTCCGGTGAGACCCAGGGCAGGTCCGATGTGTGTTTGGGGGGGGGAGATTTGGCTCCTCCCATGGAATCACCGCGTTACCCTCCGCCCCGCTAAGTTATGTCCCCAGTTCTGCAGGAGGGATGGGGCATTGGGTTAGAGCAGGGGCCCTGAAGGTGCCTGGCTCTGTGGGAGGGTGAGGACATTGGATTGGAGCGGGGGGGCTGTATTCTTATTATTCTTATTGTT
Source organism: Pelochelys cantorii (assembly GCA_032595735.1). Taxonomy (NCBI): domain Eukaryota; kingdom Metazoa; phylum Chordata; order Testudines; family Trionychidae; genus Pelochelys; species Pelochelys cantorii. Next base: position 12,093,248 of record CM064347.1, read on the forward strand.
TAACAGCGCAATTAATTGTGATTAATTTTTTTAATTGCTTGACAGCCCTAATTAAAATAATTGTAATTGTATTAATCTCTGCTTTGAAGAATGTGAACAGGTCCAGTTGCAAAATCAAACCCTCTTCCTTATATGTGGGCATAAAGGGTCCAGTAGGAAAAGATGCTACTCTCTAGGATCTTGCACACCAGATAAGTAGGGTATAATCTTGCATAGTTCATCTTTACACACTAATCCCTCCTGGTTTTTGCTATCATTGAAGCAAACAAAGGTTCCAAAAAGGAAGCTTCAACAGGCAGACGAAGGCACACCTTTCAAGCGGAAACGCAAGTTGTCAGCGTCCCCAAACAAGAAATGCACCAAGGAGGCCAACATCTGCATGAAGGGAAATTTGTCGTCAAAATCTCCGAAGAAATCCTCAACTGACCGACAGAACGAGAGCCTAAGTAGCAGACCTTTCATTAAGACATCTTGTCTTTTTAAAAACAACCCTGAGATTCCAGAAATTCACAGGTATTTTAAAACAAACAACCCTCCCCCCATTACAATGCTGTTGATTTCTCCCCCTTATATGTACAAAGCATGAGGGTTTGTCCTCTGCCCCTCCCCCCCCCATTATGTACATACAGTTCCATCATCCATCTAGTATGATGGTTTTCAGCCATTTCTTGACCAGGTTCCCCCTCCCGTGTACCTTAGTTCTATTTAGGCTCCTTCTCCCAGCTGGGAAGGCTTACGAGCCTATGCAGACTGAAATAGGAATGGCAGGGTAGCTGTGACCCCCACCACATTAGGATTCCACCAATAATGGGCAACTCCATTAGTGGCTAGTGCAGTGTTTCTTAAACTTTTTAAGACTGAGGAACACCAAACAATAATTTTTTTTTATGAGGAATATCAAGGATTTTTTGTTGCCAAAAAAAAAAAAAAGGCGGGGGGGCGGGGGAGAAAAGGGTTGGGGGGAAGTTATTGAGCAAAAAAAAAAAAAAAATTGCCTGTCCCTTTAAGGGTGGCCATTTTGAATTCTGTTCACTCTTCTCCGCAGCACACCGGTGTACAATGGAACACAGTTTAAGAAACACTGGGCTAGGCGGATGTACTGAATCAGCACATTTCATGGCTAGCCTGACTCTATCCCTCCCCCAGGCAAACGTCTTGTGCCAATGCACCCTTCTCTTCCAGGCAAACTTTTTGCCACTGGGATCATTGCATTGGAACCCAGACTTGACTCTCCTCTCTATCTGGCCCATAGCCTGTGGGTGATTGGAACTGTTTTACGTTGCTTTGGATTTTTGCTTGCAGAAAGGGCGTAAAACAGGTGCAGGAAAAAGTTTTCACTTCGGAATCTTTCAGCCAGCTGGACCTCCATCCCCATCTGGTGAGTGCTAGATTGGCCACACAGTCACTGTCAGGTTGTGGTATTGAGTTGTTTTTAATGGGTCTTTGCTTGGAAAGGTTTGTTGTTTTTAAACTTTTGGAGACTGTCCCCCTGTGAAGTGATATATGCTCCTTGTAGAACAGGGATGGGCAGCAATTCCTTATGGGGGGCACTACAAGATTTTGATAAGTGGTCTAAGGGTCTGGGACAGAGACTGGGTGCAGAAGGAAGCTCAAAGTAGAGGACTGGGGTGTAGGAGAGGGTGTGCTGTCTGAGAGGGAGTTTGCGTGAAGGAGGGGGTTGTGATCGGTGGCAGGGGAAATAGGGTGCAGAGTCAAGGAAGGGGTATAGGTGCAGGAGAGAATTCTGGCCTGGGGACGGGGTTCTGGGTCTGGGAGGGAGTTGTGACATGGGGCAGGAGGGGGTCATGGCCTGGGGCAGGGAGTTGGAAGGAGGGAGAGGACAGGGGTACCAGAGGAAGGATCAGATTGGGAGAGGCTTACCTAGGCTGCTCAAAATGGCTGGCTGCTCCCTGTGGCTCTCTAATCTGGTGCTGGGGCGGGAAGGAGGCTTTGTGTGCTGCCCCTGTCCCGGTGGGTTCTGCCGTGGCCTAGGGGATAGGGCGCTCGCCTGGAGAGGGCAGGGTCGTGGGTTCAAGTCCCGCCTCCCCCGAGTTGGGTTGGGACGGGACGGGACAGCCAAAAGCCACACTGCCCCAGGGCAGGAGGGATAAAGGGTGCCCTGATGGTAAGGGGGTGGGGGTGGGTTCTGGCATGGCCTAGGGGATAGGGCATTCATCCAGGGAGGGCAGGGTCATGGGCTCAAGTCTCACCCCCCCATGGTAGTCTCCAGCCAACAGGAGCTAAGAGATTGTGCTGGAAGCAGGAACAGCATGCAAAGCCTCTGCCTCTTCCCAGGACCTGGAACAGAAAACCACAGGGAGCAGCCAGCTGCTCAAAGCAGCATGGGGCTGCTATATGCCTGAGGGTGCTGGCAGGATAGCCCACAAGCTGGATCTGGTGGCTTGGCAGACTGGATGCAGCCTGCAGGCCAGATCTTGCCCACCCCTGGTGCAGAAAGAGCTCCTGGTGCTTCAAATTAGCTCACTGGTGATGGTTCTGTGTGAAGGCAACTTTTGCATCAACGTCCCCATCACTCCCCTTAGCTGTGTTCCATCCAACACCAGCAACACACATCAGCACTACACGCCATTGCCCATTTTAACACCAGGTGGCCCACCAGTCCAGCACCCATCCTTCTCAGCTAGTACCAGCCCCAACTGACATCAGACCCCACCACATCCCAAAAGCCTCCCATTGTTTCATGTGGGTTGCAGACCAAAATATGTTACTCAGAAGCCACCATTTTATAGCATGTCATGACCCACTGGGTTTAATAACATCAGGGTTTGGGATTTCTCCTTCTCCTGCATTGCAAAATCAGGAAAGTGAATAATATAGAATTAGAACCTTTCAACACTATGTTTATCCCTTTAGGTTTCCACAATAACCACTGTCTTGAAGATGTCTAGTATGACCAGGTAAGCTAACCTTTCTAAAACACTTCCCACTTCTGTAGCACCTTCCACTGGATGATCTCCAAGCACTTGACAAACATAATTAATTCATATGCCCCACAATTCCTATTACAGTACATGGGAGTTGTGAGTCCTCTGCTCCTCCAAAAATCAAGCTGTAAAGTAACTTGATGTAGAACAGAATGGTCAATAAAAAGGTGGTCCACCAGGAGCTGCTATATTTATCTGCGCCTCCACAGGTATTGGCAATCTTAGCTCTCGTTGGCCTTGGATTACTGTTCCCGGCTAATGGGAATGGCAGGAAGCAATGTCCCAGTCCACGCCGCTTCCCACAGCTCCTATTGGCTCTAAAGGTTATCTGTGGCCAATGGGAGCTGCAATTGCCCGTACATATGGAGATGCAGGTAAATATAGTGACAAGGAGTCCACCCAGGAACTAACCCTGACCGACCATCTGGCCCACAGGCTGGTGTTTGCCCACTCCTGATGTAGAGTCATTAGCAATGCTGGAAATGGAACCCAGGAGGCCTGGCTCTTGATCTTTAACCACAGAATCACTTTTATTCCTATTTAGCATAAATACCATTTTTCTGTTGCTCTATTTTCACAAATCCCCATTTCTGGTGTAGTAATTCCAGCAGGAACTGGGAGAGTACGCAGGTTTGGGTAAACCCAGGTGCACAGTTTTGAAAGCAGTTTTAAAACTTCACATCTTTGTTAATATTTGAGCGTGAGTTGGTGCCTGCGTGTTCTTAATTGGGATTATTTGTTATCTAGTGTTCAGAAGGAAACTATTCCTGTGCTGCTGAAAGGCAAGGATGCACTGGTGAGGTCCCAGACAGGTTCAGGTCAGTATTTAATTGCCACTCTTACTCAGGCACTAGATTAGTTGGCTTCCGTACACTCAAACTAAGCATTACATTCACCTGTTACAGTCTGTGAGAATGACAGACCAGTGACAGTGGTGAGAGATAGGCAAAGTGCAGCTATAGGGTGTGCAGATTTCTTCCATGCAACTCCACCAGTATGTCTCAATCATGACATGCATCCACCAGCTAGACCCTAACCCAAGAAGCCCAGCAAAGGCCACAGAGGAAGCCAAGCTCAAGGGCCCAGTGGACCCAGGCTGCTAACACAGTTATATTTTCAATATCTGCTCAATCTTTTGTGAGCAGCTTGCTGATTCACACGGGTGGAAATGGGAAAAGTATCGTCAACTTTTTTTTCCCCTCCCAGTCTGACCCCACAACTCATCAGGCTTTCCATTTGAAGTTTCTGACCTCAATTTAGGAGTAGAGGGAGATCTATCTTTGCATGATGCATTGAAGACCATAAGAACAATCATGCTGGATCAGACCACTGGTCCATCTAGCCCACTATTCTGTCTTCTAATAGTGGCCAGTACCAGATGCTTCAGACGAAATGAATAGAACAGGGCAATTTTGAGTGATCCATCTCTGGAAGTCCCATCCCAGCTTCTGGCAGTTGGAATTTTAGGGATACCTGGAACACAGGGTTGTATTCCTGGCCCTTTTGGCTAATAGCCATTGATGGACATATCCTGCACAAATTTATCTAATTCTTTTTCAAACACAGTTATATTTTTTAGCCTTCGCAGCATCCCATGGCAATGTGCACAGGTTGACTGTGCATTTTGTGGAAAAAGTACCTCCTTTTGTTTGCTTTAAACCTTCCTCCTATTAATTTCATTGGCTTTCCCATCACGACTGAAATCTTCAATTACTACCATTTTTAAAAGGACATAAACATCTTGTTGTTTTTCTTACTAAGGTAAAACTCTTGCTTATGGCATCCCCCTTGTTCAGTCCCTGCAGGGAACGAAGTCAAAAATAAAGGTATGCTCCATAGAAATAAGTGTGCTCTCTTTTAATATTCAAAACAATAAAAATAAATTACAACTGGTGCACTTAGGTCAGTAGTGTCTCTTCTTGTTCTGATGGTTAAGCAATCTCTTGCCCTGTTTAGTTATGCCATTTTGGAATTTGGCCTAGATGGCCCTTTCATGATGCAAATATAAAGGCAATACAAGAAAAATACTAATGTTTGTTTGTTCCCTGCACTTCATGCAACAAAGATGGAGGTTGAATGGGCCAAAATCGCAAAATGGGGAGTAGAGGGAGGGAAATACCTGTGCAGAAGAAAAGTGGTTACGTGGTGTATTTCCTCCACCACTCCTGCATAGCTGCCCTTTGCTTTTCTGCAGCAACAGAGTCTGGCTTCATGTTGCTCAAGCAGGAGGAGTCAGGGAATAGCTGCTTTATCATGCCACCTCTGTCTTCTGTGATTCTCTGAGTTCATGGTGCATTCTGCTCAGCGGTACTCTGTCTCTTCTGTTTGCAGCGCAGCGATGGGCCTTACGCGCTTATCTTAGTTCCAACAAGAGAGGTAAGTTCAGTTGCCTTTTTTTCTAAGATTAATGCCATCATTAAGAGCAGGTTAGACAAACACCTGTCAGCAATGGTCTAGATCAGGGCTACTCATCACGCGGCCTGCGGTGCAGTTTGGGTTTAGGCAGGGCTAAACATGCGTCCCACTAGTGGGAGCCAAAACAAAAAAGTAGTCAATATACTGGTCTTCTGTATACTGCGCTTTAGTAGTTGAATTCCTGGACTGCCATTGCTCATTAAAAGTGCTGTCATATGGGCAGAAATCAGGTAAATATTGCATTTTATTAATATCAGCAGAACTGACTTAAATGGGGCCTGTGTGTTGTGTAGTCTTGCCTTAATCTTTGTATTCATGCCTGTCAGTGTGAAAGAAGCTATTTGCATATATTTGCATATACATGCAACCATACTTAAGTTGCAACCCTCAGCATGTGCTGTGAGTATCATTGTGGCCCCCAGGGCTTCCAAAGTAGAGTAGTCCTGGTCTAGATGATGCTTGGTCCTTCCATGAGTGCAGGGGACTGGTCTAGATAGGTTCCTTCCAGTCCTATGATTCTATGATTTTAGAGTTGTGGCTTCTGTTATTTTCTCAGGCTTTGAGTATTTGGCAGTTGATTCCAGCAGGAGCAGCTTTGGGCTCTTGGCAAGCTCAAGAATTCCTGCGAGATGTCTTAGCTAGTGAGAAGTTTGCATGAAAAATATCCATTGCAGGGGAGTTTAGTGCCTTCTGCTGTACACTCTCATTTACATAGTAAGTTGCACTACAACACTTAGTGTGGCAGTGCCAGGCCCACTGACAGGGGGAGATAAAGGGGGCAACTGCCCTAGGACCCAGGGCCCCCGTCCACCACTGCTGCTACTGCCCAACACCACCCCTTTTGCCTGAGGCCCTGCCCCTTCCTGGAGTATAGAGCGGCCGCCCCTCCCCCTTGCCCAGGGGCCCAGCAAATCTTTCCACTCCTCTAGTCAGTGCTTTTGCACTAGCTCTTGCCCTGTGACCTTTAAGGATATCTTTGATTTTACTCCAGTACTGAGGGGTAGGTTTTCAGGTAGAGATTTGTGGCTCGTGTCCTTGCCAGGAGGAATGGGCCAGATTCGTTCTTGGTGTAGGCATGTGCATTGCAGTCAGTGGAGTTGTGCTCACAATTGCCAGTGCTCACTGTCTCCACATCCCAAGGTACCATATGGAAATGTTTCTTCCCTGAGTAGCCCATACTGTCAGCTGGCTTGATCACCAGTGTGTGGTGAACTGTCATGAGTGGCTCTCCAACCTTGATTTCAGCTCTGTACCCTATGAATCTCCTTCTATCAAATTCTCCCCATCACCTTCAGTGTAAGAAAAAGGAAGCATTTAAGAGTGATAGATTTGAGATGCCTAGTGGGACAGTTTGTTAGCTCGTCTCTTCTAACTTTCCCAATTTTTAATTCAAATCTTCCCCTTCCAGAAAGAGCATTTGCTGTCGGTATGAAATTATTTCTCTTGCCTTCGGTGCCACACTGAAGTAAGCTAAGGAGAAACATTCCCGTTTCCCTTTGTGTTTAAGAATTAGTTGGTAACACAGGAGAAGCGCTTTAGCTTAAAACACAGGAAAGGAGAAACCCTTCTGACTTGGGGAGGGAGAGTTTGAGAGTGAAATCAGTGCTGCAAATGCAAGAGTGTATGCAGATGCTCCTGTTGATTTGTAAAGCCCCCATTTTCAAACCCACCAGTGAATGTCTGGCAAACCAGTGGTTTGTCCTTTGAACTCTATTTGATTTGTTTTATTTGCCTTACTCTGCTCTGAAATTGCCTTTGTATCAATATTTTCCATATCAAACGCTAATAACTTCCATGCAGAGAATTGATCACAGGTATGTAGTTTTGGGCACAGTGTGTTATGCAGCCTGCACTGCAGTATCGCAGCTCAATTCTGGGAAGGAAAAAGGCGCTGAAGCTTTTACAGCTGCAAACTTTTTGCTTCTCCAGGATGCTCCAAGAATACTAAGCATGCGAGAGCTGTTCATAAAATGGATTAAAGTATTGCTGTGGAGTAAATTTTCGGTCTGTGATTGTAATTGGTCTTATTTTTACTTTCCATGGTTAGTAATGGCCTCTTGAAAGTTTGGCACATAAATAATATTTAGCACTTGCCCATTTTTCGTCGGAGGAATTCAAATCATTTTACCCATGTAAGTAAGCTTCACTCCTATACACGAGCTAAATAGATATTAACCCCACTTTGCAGGTGGGGAAAGGGAGTTGCAGAAAGGACATAAACACTGTCAAATCAAGTGTAAAAATGTAATAAGAAAAGCAAAAAAAGATTTTGAGGAACAGCTAGCTAAAAACTCAAAAAGAAATAACAAAATGTTTTTTAAGTACATTAGAAGCAGGAAGCTTGCTAAAAAACCTGTGGGTCCCCTAGACGATCGAACTATAAAAGGCGCAATCAAGGACGATAAAGCCATTGCGGAGAAACTAAATGATTTCTTTGCTTCAGTCTTCACAGCTGAGGACGTTGGGGAGATTCCCAAATCTGCACCGTCCTTTGTGGGTGATGAATCTGAGGAACTGTCCCGGATTGAAGTGTCATTAGAGGAGGTTTTGGAACAAATAGAAAAACTTAATGTTAACAGATCTCCAGGACCGGATGGCATTCATCCAAGGGTTCTAAAAGAACTCAAATGGGAAATTGCTAAACTATATTATCTGTGGTTTGTAACCTATCCCTTAAATCGGCTTCCGTACCTAATGACTGGAAGGTAGCCAACGTGACACCAATATTTAAAAAGGGCTCTAGAGGCGATCCGGGCAATTACAGACGGGTAAGTCTAACTTCAGTACCAGGCAAATTAGTCAAAACAATAGTAAAGAATAAAATTGTGAAGCATGTAGAAGAACATAATTTGTTGGATAAAAGTCAACATGGTTTCTGTAAAGGGAAATCCTGTCTTACTAATCTATTAGAGTTCTTTGAAGGGGTTAACAGACAGGCGGACAAGGGGGATCCAGTAGATCTAGTATACTTAGATTTTCAGAAAGCCTTTGACAAGGTCCCTCACCAAAGGCTCTTGTGTAAATTACATGGCCATGGGATAAGAGGGAAGGTCCTTTCTTGGATTGAGAACTGGTTAAAAGACAGGAAACAAAGGGTAGGAATAAATGGTAAATTTTCAGAATGGAGAGGGGTAACTAGTGGTGTCCCCCAAGGGTCAGTCCTAGGACCAATCCTGTTCAACTTATTCATAAATGATCTGGAGAAAGGGGTAAGCAGTGAGGTGGTAAAGTTTGCAGATGATACCAAACTGTTTAGGATAGTCAAGACAGAAGCAGACTGTGAGGGACTCCAAGAAGATCTCACCAAACTGAGTGATTGGGCAACAAAATGGCAAATGAAATTTAATGTGGATAAGTGTAAAGTAATGCACATTGGGAAAAATAACCCCAACTGTACGTACAGTATGATGGGGGCTAATTTGGCTACGACAAATCAGGAAAGAGATCTTGGCATTATCGCGGACAGTTCTCTGAAAACTTCCACACAGTGTGCAGCGGCGGTCAAAAAGGCAAATAGGATGCTAGGAATTATTAAGAAAGGGATAGAAAATAAGACCCAGAATATCTTACTGCCCCTGTATAAAACTATGGTACGCCCACATCTTGAATACTGCGTACAGATGTGGTCTCCTCACCTCAAAAAAGATATTTTGGCCTTGGAAAGGGTTCAGAAAAGGGCAACTAAAATGATTAGGGGTTTGGAACGGGTCCCATATGAGGAGAGGTTAAAGCGACTGAGACTTTTCAGTTTAGAAAAGAGGAGACTGAGGGGGGATATGAGAGAGGTATATAAAATCATGAGTGGTGTGGAGAGGGCCGATAAAGAGAAGTTATTTATTAGTTCCCTAAATAGAAGAACTAGAGGACACCAAATGAAATTAATGGGTAGCAGGTTTAAAACTAATAAAAGAAAGTTCTTCTTCACACAGCGTGTAGTCAGCCTGTGGAACTCCTTGCCAGAGGAGGCTGTGAAGGCTAGGACTATAATAGAGTTTAAAGAGAAGCTAGATAATTTTATGGAGGTTAGGTCCATAAAAGGCTATTAGCCAGGGGATAAAATGGTGTCCTTGGCCTCTTGTGTCAGAGGCTGGAGAGGGATGGCAGGAGACAAATCGCTTGATCATTGTCTTCGGTCCACCCTCTCTGGGGCACCTGGTGCTGGCCACTGTCGGCAGACAGGATACTGGGCTAGATGGACCTTTGGTCTGACCCAGTACGGCCATTCTTATGTTCTTATGACATATGGTCTGTCCTTCACTGTCAGTGAATCAGTGGCAGTGCCGGTTTACGCTCCTTTTCTCTAGCACTTTTCTCCAGGAAGGCATTCCGTGTTATCCCTCACTGGTTTTAGTGGCGCAAAACCCAGCATGCCTTGGATAGTTTCTTGTACGTCAGCATCCCTGAAGATGTGAACAGAAATGTGCACAGCTCTGAGAACAAAGTTTTTTAATTTGAAACAGCAGAGGGAGCACAAAACATTGTTTTTGTATAGGTCCAAAGCTAATAGAGGTTTCTTCCTTTGTGTTGACTATTAATTGAAAGGATACTGGGTTAGCTATATTTTTAATTAATAAAATATTTAGAGTTCTAATAACATAATCACCAATTTATGACTGCAGAAAAAATGAAAATTTGATCTAAATTGCATGGCTACCATTCTAGTACAGATGTGTCGGACTTCCATAAAACTTTCATTTTCATCTGTTGATTTCTGCAGCTAGCCTTACAGAGCTTTGATACAGTCCAGAAATTGCTGAAGGTAAGGATTTCATTCTTTATTTCCCAGTCACTCCTTCCTGAGCCTTTTGCTATGAGAATCTAAGCACCTTCACTTCCCCTAAGCACAACATGGAGTTGAGGGGATTCAGCATCTAGCAGAATAGCTGGTCCTTAAAATAAAGAATAAAACCAGTTTGCATAATTTTAGCATTCAGGGGAAACCCCAGTGCATTTAAGCTTGATTTTTTTTTTTCCCCGTTGAATGTTTTCAACTATTCAGTGGCTGCTGCGGTGATTAATTATAATACACTAGGGAGCTAAATATATATTTATTAAAGAAGAAGAATAGGAATTAAAATAGGTGTTTTGCATTGTTTTATTTTTAGAGATGTCTGCTGCTACTTCAGAATTTCCATGGTTCTGAATGGGAACTTTTATAGGGACAGATGCCGTTGGGTTGAGATTGGTGTTAGACAGAGAAGGCTCTGATGTAGTAGCACAATATGCCTGAAAAAAAATCAAAAAGCCACTTGACTATATGGGGAAATTGAAGACTTGCAAAGTGCTATGTTAATAATGTAAAAAAAAATGCTTAACTTAACCCAAAAAGTGATGGTAAGAATAATAGAACCTCCCTCACAACAGCTTTAGGCCCCAGTCTTACAAACACCGACTCCTATGCTGAACGTTACTAGCATGTGCTGTGTTGGTAATGTCAAAAAATTAATCCAAAAAATGATGGTAGAACCTTCTTCTCAACAGCTTTAGGCCCCTGTCTTGCAAACACTGAGTCATATGTTGAACTTTACTAACATGAATAGTTCCATTGATTTCAAGGCCAGTGGTCAAGGTAAGCCAATGAGTAAGCATTGCAAGATCTAGGCCTTAGCCTCTGATGTCCCATGCATTCAAATATCCAGCTGGTTCCCCAAGTCCTAGCTCCCATCACCCTCCTGTCAGGGTCGGGATTTTTTAAATGATATTAAACACATTTTAAAGATATTTTAATCATTTTTCTTTTTAATTAGACATCCTAATTAGACAATCTTTGATTTTAAATTCCGATCTTCCTTTTAATGTTGGCCAATTGCATTCCATCAAGAGCTAGAGCCATTAAAGTTGGCATTTCAACAGGGGGGAAAATGGGCATGTGCTGTGCTATTTTGTTTTCTTCTTTTTTATGTACAACAGGTAATATCCACATAAGCAAGACTGTAGCGTGTTCTAGAATTGTTCTAGTTTGATGGCCCAGTGTGGTAACATCTGTAGTGTTGGTGAGGCCTCCATTGTGTGGTATAGTTAATCTGTTTGGGTTTTTGGAAGAGCTTCCCATAATGATGAAGGGGGGAAAGGCATTTCTCTAAGGGGCTGACTGGATTCCTGTTGAAATGATGAAGGCTGCTAGAATTTTATTGTATTATTCATGATGTGTTAGAGCACCTAGAACCTTGGATACACTCCTTTTAAAATCATTATTTTATTAAACATTTAAATATAATTGATTGGAGAGGGTATGCTGGACTAGATGGTCTAATGACCTACTCCATTCGGGCAGGTCTTACATTGCTACATGGCATGTAACAGGCTGAGCAGTATTGTGGCTTTTGATTAACTGCAAGATCTGTATGTATACTGTTAAAACTTGTGTTCCCTCTGTCTCTCACCCCCACTCTTGAATGAGGTGCAGGGGTTCCATGTTTTGTTTCTACCTGTTAAAAACTGAGCTGTGCTTGATTCTGCTGGAGATTAGGACCCCCATTGAAGTCAATAACAGAATTCCTATGGACTTCAGTGGGGCCGGTACTTCACCTTGGGAGCCTTTATTAACTTAACAAACCTATATAAAGGATCTTTATTATGTTTCTTTATATTTTGTTTGACTGCAGGAATATTTTGCCTAAAAGGCAACAGGAAGAATAGAATTGCAAATTGTATTTGAATATTTAGGCTACACAGGGAGAAGGGGGAGACTTATTATATTATTGGAAGCGGTGCCAAAATGATTGTTCATTTTTTCAAACAAAGTCGGAAGCAAATTCCGTAGCTAGAATTAAACTGATATTTACCTGTAGGTGGTAGAGAGCACATGCACTATATCTATTAGATCAAATCAGAAGCACAGCTATAAACCTGAGTTACTATCTTTTTGTCAAGAAAAATCAGCTTCTTAAGACAGCCTCATATAGGTCTTGGTTTTTTCCCACTGTAGCCATTTACCTGGATTGTGCCGGGTGTGTTAATGGGGGGAGAAAAGAGGAAGTCTGAAAAAGCCAGGTAAGAAGCCAATGTCTTAAAATTATGTTTTGTGTTTTACTTGTATCCTTTCACCTGTCTTTATTGCTGAAAATGCCTTTTAACTGGGAGAGAACAGCTGGATATCCCCCCCCCCCGCCCTGCAGTGTTAATTATAATTTAAATAAACCTAAACAGTGTTCTTGAATGAGTGACTATTATATATATTTTAACTGTGCAGGAACCAAAATTTCCATTTTGAGGGAAATTTTACAGTTTTCGAAAAATTAGTTCCGAATCGGAACAAAAACCAAGATTTTCTAAATTTTCTGCAAAACAATTTTCAAATATTTTTTGTTTTGGATCAAAGTTTGGTATTGATTTTTGGCATTGTTTTTTGGTTTTATGTTGTAATTTATCATTTAGAACAACTTCTTGTTTCAAAATAGCAAATCAGAGTATTCTGTTATGAAAAGGTCAAAATTAAGCTTTTCACCTTTATTAAAACTTTTCACGTCAATTTGTTTTCTAAATGAAGTTTCCTCAAAAATCAGCACTTTCACACAGTGTTGATTTAGATGAAAAAGCATTTTACAATGGAATTTTTTTTTACCAGTTCTAATAAATACATATACATCCTGTGTGGTTAAAAATAAAAAACTGGCTTTTTAATTAAATATTTTAATGAACCTTTTATGATTGAATTTGCTGTAAGCTATTAAAACTATTTAAATAAAATTTCAAAATATGCTGCATCACTAACCTTTACTTAACTCTGAGTGAGCTAACGCCACTTTTAAAATTATATGTAGAATGAAGTGGGAAATATATTTAACTTTTGTGATCAACTCAAGCTTGTTATGAATGTCACAGTCATATTCTACATGAAGTATCTGTATTATTGTTGGTCTTTCTGATGAAGCAAATGCGGTATTACATTGTTTTCAAATGAAAGTATTTCCTGTTCGTGTTGTATAGAAAACCTTTTGCCTTATTTATGTTTGGTTTCAGTTTAAGTAGCATATTCCAAGAAATGTTTTCTTCATTTGGATTAGTTCATTGAAAGGGAATTGGCTGATTAGAAGCTGAAAAGGCAAGAAAGCTGATTTTCTCCTCCAATCTATGATCACAAACCAGGTGGAAGACAAGAGGTCTACTAATTTTAAAAATTTGAAGGGTGCCAGATGTTCAAAGGTATTACATAGGAACGGTCACCCTGGGTCAGATCCATGGTCCATTCAGCCCAGTATCCTGTCTTCTGACCAATGTCAGATGCTTCAGGAGGAATGACTAGAACAGGGCAATTACTGAATGATCCATCCCATCATCCAGTCCCTGCAGCTGGCAATCAGAGGCTTAGCCATGTGGGTTAATAGCCATGGATGGACTGATCCTCTAGGAATGTATCTAATTCTTTTTTGAACCCAGTTATACTTTTGGCTTTAATGATGCTGATAAGTGCTGGGGGTTTCAAAAGTGCCTAAGCAGGCTAGATGCTATTTCTCTTTCATTTCAACTAGGGATGTAAAATCACAGTTAATCAGTTAACCAGTTAAACCTTCGGGCATAACAGAGTTACAGGGAGGAGGTAGTGGAGAGTGGACCTGGGGTGGCTGATCTTGGTGTGTTCAGAGAAGAGTGCTTTGCTATAAAAGAAACACATGAGGTACCAAAGGAGACTGCTGATAAGGGATGCCAATGACCGACCGAGACTGCCGCCGAGGGACGAATTTCACTCACATGCTGCTCTATCCAGGAATGGGATCCTCTTCAGAGTAAAGCTGAAAACTCACACGCATCTGTTGCAAGCTAGGGATGAGTTGTCTTGGGTGCTTTTTAGCTGCATAAAGCAGCTTCTCTTTAAAAAACAAGAGTGAAATCCCAGCCCCATTGAAGTCAATGGGAGTTCTGGCATTGACTCCAGTGGGGGTGGGATTTCTCCCCTGTACTCTATGGGCTCCAGATGAGCGATAAACTCTGAATGCTTTATTTGCTTTAATCTAAACAGATTACGCAAAGGAATAAATATTCTCATTTCAACTCCTGGCCGCCTGGTCGATCACATCAAGTCCACAAAGTGCATTCACTTCTCTCATATCCAGTGGCTGATTATGGATGAGGCGGACAGGTAAACTTTTAAGTGCTTAGACATTTGACATGGCTAACGAGAACCTTTACAGCTACATTAGATAATGTATTCAATATTTAAAAAATAAGAGATCTAAACCCTCATGCTCCAGGGCATAAACCAACCACTCAGTGCCCAGGGTTAGGATGCTGTTTCCCCTCTGGGCAAGTTATTCTGCAGTTGTCCAATACAGGAATTCTTGCACCTTCTGACACTTCTGGTGCTGGCCACTGCTGGAGAGAGGATACAGGACTAGACTGGCTACTCCTGTAGTCCTAATTGGCTTATGTAGCCTTGAGCCTTCTCTTCTTTCTCTGTCCCTGTATTTTCTCATAGTGTCTTCTGTGATCTCTGTCTTATTTGCAGGATCCTGGACATGGGCTTTGAGAAGGATGTGACTGTGATCCTCAATGCTTTAAATGCAGAGAGCGAGAGACGGCAGAATGTCCTGCTCTCAGCCACACTCACAGAGGGTAAGCTGTAGAGTTGGGGCAGGGAACTATTTTTGAATTGGGGGCCACAGACCCACAGAAAAAATCAGTTGGGGGCCACACACAAATGAGAAGCAAAAATAAAAAGCTTCACTGATATGACCCCCAACTGAGAAGAAGACAAACACTCCCCACACTCTCCTCACACACCAGAACCTAGGGCAGGGGTGGGCAATAATTTTTGCCTGGGGGCCACTTCAAAAATTTTTGAAGTAGCCCCGGGCCACCCCTGAAGGGGTGGGGCCTAAACAGGAAGGGACAGGCCATTCCACCCCCCGACCATGATTGGTCGGGGGGTGGAAGAGCCCCTTTGCCCCCCTTCCCACTAGGCACCAATGCCCTGGAAGAGGCTTGGCACGCTCCCCCACCCCCAGGCCAATTAGAGCCTCCATGGGCCAGATCCACCCGCTTGGCGGGCCGGATCCAGCCCACAGAGGCCCTTTTGCCTGCCCCTGACCTAAGGGGTCCCAGGCTAGTAGGTTTTGTGTGCAGGGAAGTGGTAGGGGGACGGAGTGCCAACACCGGCTCACCAATGCTGGGTGGGGAGCTCTGAGCCTCGGGGGCCAGATCCAAGCAAGTCGGGGGCTGCATCTGGCCCCCAGGTTTTAGGTTCCCCATCCCTGCTGTAGAGCATGTCTAAACCATGCCTGAATCTCAGATCACAGCACTCTCATATCAAACAGTGAACTTGTCAGAAGGTTTTGCCAATTTCTTGAAAATGTTACAGCCCCATCAACTTCAAGCCAACTTCCACTGTTCCCACAGAACAGCCTCATGTACCCCTGAGATGCACCTATTTACCGTACGACGTTAAAATTCAAGGAGACAAAGTGGAACATTTTCCCACAGTTTACTTGCAGAGAAGCATAGGCGTCATGTGTCGTGGGTTTTGTTTGGTGCAGGAGTAACAAGGTTGGCCGATATCAGTTTACACGAGCCCGTGAGCATCACCGTGGTGGATGAAACCAGGGACAGAAACACACCAAAGCAGGAAACCATTTGTTCCCCGGCCCGAGTGGAAGAAGATGGCTTTGCCATACCGGAGAAGCTCCAACAGCATGTGGTAGTGGTTCCCAGTAAACTGAGGCTTGTCACGCTAGCAGCTTTTATCCTGGGGAAGTGCAAGGTGAGGCTCCATTTGTGTTGTATTCATGCCTGTGTAACCGCCACTGGGCGGATTTGAACCTGGGACCTCTGAAGCTGAGTATAGGAGCCTCTACCCTCTGAGCTAAAAGCTAGCTGGCTCCCAGCCCCTGCTGTAGACATCTCTTGATCTTAGCTATTGCTGTGGTCTAGGTGCCACTGCATTGGTTAGGGAACCACACGAGGGCTATGTCTACACTGGCGCGATCTTGCGCCAGAAATATGCAAATGAGGCTAAGCGTGGAATATCACCGAGCCTCATTTGCATATCTAATGAGCCGCCATTTTTTTCAGAAGAGGCTCTTGCGCAAGAAGGGGCAGTGTAGACGCTCCTTCTTGCGCAAGAGCCTCTTCTGAAAAAAATGGCGGCTCATTAGATATGCAAATGAAGCTCGATGATATTCCACGCTTAGCCTCATTTGCATATTTCTGGCGCAAGGTCGCGCCAGTGTAGACATAGCCGAGGTGTGTGGGTTACACCTGATTACAGTGAGCTTTTCTATAGGGTCATGCAACAGAAAATGAAAGTGAGTAGCAGATGGGATTGTGTTCTGGTGCATAAAACCCAATGGACCAAGTCACTCCATGTTAGCCTAATAGTATCTTGGACCAAATCCTAAGCTCATTCCTGGGGCTAAACTTCCATTGAACCCAAAATCTGTGTGTGTTTTCAAGGGTTCTGGAATTGGGTGTCAACTCTACATGTACAATGGACACACACACACACCTCTCTCTCTCTCTCTTCCCTCTCCTTTCCCCCCAAGTTTGGGAAGTAAGTATATTATGACAGACCCAGACCACTTGGCAACTGAAGTCTGATAGAAGGTAGATTTACTGGCCACTAGGTTAATAGTTTTCTGTTCCCTGAGGCTACGTCGACACAGTGGGTTTTTTGCAGAAGAGGAAATGCAAATGGGTGCTTATTTGCATCTCTCAAGGTCTCATTTGCATATCTTTTTCTGATCCTTTTTGCGGAAGAGGTTTTTGCGAGAAAAAGCCCTGTGTAGACGGGGCCATTTGTTGGAAAAAACCCTTTTGAGTAAGATCCCTTATTCCTCAAAAAATGAGGTTTACAGGCTCTTGTGCAAAAGGGTTGTTTTTTTTTTCCCGACAAATGGCCCCATCTACACAGGGCTTTTTATCGCAAAAACCTCTTCCACAAAAAGGATCGGAAGAAAATATGCAAATGAGAGCATGGGATATGCAAATGAGTGCTCCATTTGCATTTCCTCTTCTGCAGAAAACCCGCTGTGTAGATGTAGCCAGAGTGACCAAGGCAGGGGCTGCTGCAGCGCAATTAAAGTAGGCAGGCACCTGAAAGGCAATTAAGAGCATGCCTGAAGCAAATGAGAGAGACAGGCTAATCAAACAGCTGCGGCCCATTAAGGCCCGGCTGGGGCTGGTTTAAAAGGCTTCCCTTCAGAGAGTGCTGGGGGAGCTAAGGACTGGGAGTGAGGAAGTGTGCTGTGGAGGAGCAGAAAGGACTTGCTCTGGTCCCAGGAAGAAGGTACTGGGAGGAGTTGGGTGGAGAAGTGGTTCACGGAAAAGCTGCGGCTCTGGTGGTGGGGGAATTACTACCTGCCGCCGCTGCTGTTAGCATCCCTGGGCTGGAATCCAGAGCAGAGGGCAGGCCTGTGTTTTCCCCACAACCTCCCTGCACCGCTGTGGAGGCCACCCCTGACCGGGGGAGTTTAGGACTAAAGAGGGGCACACCCCGAACCATTTGACTGGCCTGTGATGAGGATGGCTCAGTAGGCTGTGAAGGGCAAGAGGCTATGTGGAGAGCCGCAGCCTGCCTTGGAAGCGTAGGACTCCTCCCCAAGGCCCGGCTGGAGCTCTGCCACAGTTTTGTAAATTGCATTGTGTTCCAATGATGGTGCAACTTGAGCTCAATCTAGCCTCCTCTCGTCAGGCGTTGTGGCGCTATAAGGGTTCCACTGAGAAATCCTTTACTTCAGCTCTCAAGGATCCCAGCCTAGATTCACTCAGCTGTTGTATTCCATTGGCATATAGCTGTCTCAGAGAGGGGTGTTGCCGGGTCCTAGGCCTTCAAGGGCCATGTGGATTATATCTGAGGCCAGGTCTACTCTAGACCACGAAGCTTGGTGTAAGGTACACAACTCCAGCTACGTAGAATACATAGCTGGAGTTGGCTTTCCTTAAGCCAAGTTTAGTGCCATAACCAAAACAGGAGGCCGATAAGAGCAAATGCTCCTGTCAGCTTCCTTTACTACTTGCAAGAGCAGGAGTACTGGCCACTGACAGCGGTGCTCTCTGAGTTTGATTTAGGGATCCTTAACAAGACAAGATAAATCAAACTCCGAAAGATCAATTGCAGCAGTGTCAATCTTCCACAGAGTGAAGGCCTAAGACTTTGATCTGTATTCAAGTGAGTTAGGTGCCAGTGGAGTGTGCAGCACCCCAATGAGAGGCATTCTCCTCAGTCACCGGGCCGGGGGGGGGAGGGGGAGGGGGAGGCTCCTGGATGTGGGATATGAACTTTTGTTTTTAGCAGACAATTTATCTGCCAACATTTTTAATTTGTCTGTTTTCGGATGCATTAGAAATTAAGTTCATTTGGCCTTTAGGGGATCAGAGAGTGGTCGGAGGCTTATAAATATGGCTTTATGCTTGTTCTTGTTCCCCCTGCAGTTTGAAAAACACCACAAGATGATCATTTTTTTCTCCAGCTGTGAGCAAGTGGAATTCCACTACCAGCTCCTCCTAAAAGTCCTGCTGGGAGGCCAAGAGGCTGAAGAGCCTGAGCGTTTGCCACGCCTGTCTTCACACTTAAAGTTCCTGCGACTACACGGCAACATGGAACAGGAGGTGAGTACCACCGAGAAGTGTCCTCATTTGCCCCTCCACCCTAATCTCCTACCCCAAAGCAAAAGTATTTCCACATTCTCTGTTTTGTTCCATGGCCACCTTCCAAGTACGTGACTGGGGGGGAAGACATGGTACATTATAATAATACCAATACCTCGCTCCTACATAGCTCCTTTGAGCCATGGCTCTCAAAGCTCTTTACAAAGCAGGTGAGTATTATCATCGTCTCTGGTCCAGAGTGCAAGGACTGGAAAGTTGCCTCTGACTGTCCTGTTGAATCTGTGCAGCTGCACATCTAGACATGTTATGGGTTCTTTATACCCCTGGGGTCATAGGATGTGAACAGAAAACCAGTGAAGAGCTCTTCAGATGTTATTTTGCAACTGAAACTTCCTCTTCCTCCCCCTCTTTTTCCGATTCCAGCCCTGGTCAGCCCTGTGGCCAGGTCTCCCAGGCAACAGGGTGGCCTAGTGGTTAAATCCTGGTGTTAGCTGGGGGCCTGAGGTGTAGGACTTCTGGCTGCTTACCAGAGTCTGTTCCTTCAGTTTGGGGCATGGCACTAAGAGTCCAATTTCCCCCTCCTCAGTGGGGTTTTCCTTCTGGTTCTCCCCCTTTGTGCCAAGGGGAGGGGTTGGAGGCTTGCATCCTTCTGCGGCTGACCCAGGAGATAGCTCTGGCTTAGTCCTGCAGATGGCAGAACCAGCTCCTGCCTCTGCTGGCCAGGCCCTAACAGGTTCCCTCCAGTTCCCTGAGCTAGGCTCCCTCCTTTTATTCTCCCTCCAGACCTGGCATTGGCTGCAGGTAAAACAGGGCGGGGCTAATTGGGCAAAAAGGCCTTGTTTAGCCCCTGCACTGCCATGCCCTACTCTCACTCCCTCACAAGCCCTTTTAAATGTGGCAACATGGTCCAGCAGGTAGGGCACAGGTATGGGAGTCTGAGACCTGCCTTCAGTTCTGGACTCTGCCAGTGCTCCGTTGTGCGACTTTGGGGGATGAATATGAAAAGCACGCGAGGCTTAGAGAAAGGCTGTTTGGTTGTTTTGAGCGTGCTGGTGCCGTCACACACTGTTCCCCAATAGACAAACTCAAATCGTTGCCCCTTTGTGTACTTGCCTTTTCAGCTCTCTGCGGTAGGCAAGCAAGTGCTTTGACTAGCAAAGGAAATAATCTTATAACATTAGGACTCGGTCAGCTAGTATCAACTAACAAGATGCTGGCCCCATTATTATAGAAGAGAGCAGCCTGGCTTTGGCTGCAAAGAACAGTCCCGTGGGAGGGAGTTGTCTGGCAGGGGATTGTATTACAGCAAAAAGGTCACCTAACCGGAATGAGTGGTGTGTTGGTGTTGGACACGCAGGGCCTGGCTGACCAGCTGATTAGAATGGGATTTGATCCAGAAGGAAGCCAGAGGCCAGGAGAAGCGTGTCAGTCTCTGCTGTGAGTGTTCATTCTCTCTTAGTAGGAGAGTGAAACACATGAGCCATTATCTTGGTAAAGTCAGCAGCCTTCTCCCTGCCCATCTCCCGCAGGGAGAGGCCCTGCCCTGCCCAGAGCAGCCAGGCCAAGATGGCAAATGAGCA
Source organism: Pelochelys cantorii (assembly GCA_032595735.1). Taxonomy (NCBI): domain Eukaryota; kingdom Metazoa; phylum Chordata; order Testudines; family Trionychidae; genus Pelochelys; species Pelochelys cantorii. Next base: position 12,113,730 of record CM064347.1, read on the forward strand.
GTGCTCATTTGATGAGGCAAGAGGTGAAGAGCTATTGTTTTTCTCACTCATTCCCACCCTGCCAAGACCAGGAACACGTGCTTCACAGCCCTGCGTTCTGGCCTTCCCTCAGCCTTGCCCGCCTGCGAGCGAGCAGGCCTTGTCTGGTCCGGCTCTACCCCGACCAGCTGTTAAGGCAACAGAACGCCACTAAGTAGCTGGCATCAAGGGAAGGGTTTTGCCTTTTTAGTACCCAGTGTGTAATTAGTGCTTGATGTCTTCAAATTAAGAGCATTAATGGAGCTAAATTGTGGATCCCATATGGTACTGCTGAGCACGGCTGCTGTCAGTGTCAACAAGATGCAATGTGTCCTTTTCTTTCATTTTCGTTGGGAGAGGTTGGGCCTGTCAGGGCAGCTTAGGCTGCTGTTCTACTTCCTCAGCTCAGAATGGTGTGTCCAGCTGGAGGCCAAATGGGTAAAGATTCCATAGACAGCTCTTTCATCTAGCCCTCCGCTTGAAATAGACCTATATTGGAGCATGAGGGCAAGGATTACTGGGGGGAAGAAACTCTGGGAAAGAGATACCAAAGAGCAGGGTGATATTCTTGAGGCTAGAGGCAGCCTGAGCTAGAGAATGGAAAGGGTGAGATCGAAGACAAATCAGGAAAGTCAACTGAGACGTGTGCACTGACAATTGGGATGTGTACGGAGACCAGGTGGTGCAGTAAATTGATGCATTAGCCTTTTGCCTCTGGCGCCCTGGGTTCAAGGATTGCCTCATGTGGGTTTGATGGGGTGATGCAAGTCAAAGTCCCTGTGTATTTCACAAGAAAATGCCAAGTGATTGGAGGCAATGAACAGCGTCTGTTCAGGAAAGTCCCAGGGCTGGAATAGTAAGAGGTTCTGCAGGAAGAGGTGGAGGGGAATGTGTGGAGTGGTGTCCAGTTCTGGGACTGAACCAGCAGCAGGTGATGGAGGTGCATTGGCAGAGCTGTGGGAGATGCTGTCAGATGAGTCCAGGCTGCAAGTTTGGTTAGAAACGTTTTTGATGAGAATTCAGTTTATAAGGCCCAGGACTGGGTGACAAGGCTAAGCTGCTTCCCCACATCTGAGTGTCTTCCTGGTGATAGAATCCTAGGGCTGGAAGAGACCTCAGGAGTCATCAAGTCCAACCCCCCTGCCCAAAGCAGGACCAACCCCAACTAAATCAACCTAGCCAGGGCTTTGTCAAGCCCGGACTTAAAAACCACTAGGTTTTTAAGGGTGCTGATGGGAAAACGGCAGGGGTGGTCTCACTTTGGAGTGAGTTAGAGAAAATGTTTCATTAATCTCAGCAGCAGATGATTCTAATATTGAACCCATCTCCCCGCAAGATGCGAGCGCTGCATGGACTGGGAGGAGAAAGCAGTGATTTTTCACCATTGCGGTGTTTTAACCTCACTTGACCACTAGGGGGAACCGCATAGATTCTCCCAAGCAGAGATTTTCTAAGCTAGCAACCAGACCTACCTACCACCCTCTAATCCAACATAAACTACTGTTTCTGTCTTTAGAGGCTCTTTTTGCACAGGTACAGGTGATCCTGTTCAGCATACGAACATCAGCCTCCTGCATCTTTACAAGCCTTTGGGATGTTGATCATCTTGAGTTGGGCATATGCCTTTGGGTCAGCACCAGACGCTGCACCTTCCCTTGGTGACGTGATAGCCTGGGCGGCATATGGTGACTCCACTATTGCCATAGATTTTTCACTTGCAGATCTCCTGAACTGCTGGGATGGAGCCACAGAATTCCACCCACTTCTGAAAGCTGGACAAACATGATGGAAGATGAAAAGGATTCAGACTTAAACTCTTTATTTTATTGACTTGCTTTAAAGGAGGGTATAGAATCCTAGAGTACTAGACCTGGAAGGGACCTTGAGAGAACATCAAGTCCAGTCCTCTGCCCTCACAGCAGGATCAAGCACCTCCCTGATAGATGTCTGTCTAACCTGCTCTTAAATATCTCCAATGATGGAGATTCCACAACCTCCCTAGGCAATTTATTCCAGTGTTTAACCACCCTGACAGCTAGGAAGTTTTTTCCTAATGTCCAGCCTAAACCTCCCTTGCTGCAGTTGAAGTCCATTGCTTCTTGTCCTAAACATGTGTTATGTTTCTTTTATCCTCTAGGAAAGGACAGAGGTGTTCCAGAAGTTCTTACAATGCAAGACGGGCACCTTACTGTGCACTGTAGGTAACTTAGAATGTAACATGCAAAAGAATATATGGGTCTTGATCCGGGAGGGAGTATTGTCTACTGGTTAGAGCAGATGACTTGGGGATAGGAGACCTTGATCTAATCCTGATTCCTTAGGGGAATCTGCTCTTTGTTAATTACTTTCTGATCCTTGGATGGAAAGCACCCTATATAGTATCTCAGTTCCTGCATGTCTTGGAAAATGTGTCCATTTGTGGCAACTTGCCCTACATGTGCAGTAAAAGTTGTCCCGACTTGATGATTATCCCAAGGTTAAAGACACAAACAAGCAGGGATTAAAGGGAAGCCCAGCCAGAGGACTCCTTCGTTATAGATGTGTTTTTGCTTTGTTGCTCTCCATGGCTTGCCCTTCAAGCTTCTTTCAAGGGTGGGGAGGGAAATTGCCATGCTCTCCTGAAGTTTGCTGGCACCCTTGTGTCGATGTGGCACCTTCCGCTTCTAGTTTCTGACCCGTTGGTGCCACAGCTAGCCTGCTGCAATGGTGCAGAAGGTTGCACGATTTGCTCTCTAATAGTGGCAGCTGTTGATCTGCAAACGTGTGAATCTTGGTGATTTCGACACACGGCAAACTTGTAAATTACAGCGATCGGGAGTAATTAGAGCTGAGAAACCCTCTCCAGCTCTGAAATTACTCTTGTTGCTCTGACACATTGTTCTTAAAGGAAAAAGGTGGCAGGTCTGGGGGAGGAGTTGTAGTTTATTGTATTGTATGAAAAAGCCATAGTTTGCACTGGGATTACCAAGCCTGTATAGAGGAGCCTTTGACTTAGTGTTGCTTATTATGACACCTGCAAAATGTGCCCATCTGATGATAGTCCTGGCCTGAGGAGCCAATTCTGTTTGCTGCTTGACCTTGACTAAGTCACTGTGCCTCGGTTTCCCCTGAAGACATGAAGAGGGCTGTAAATCTTATTAATTCACTGATGTTTGTAAAATGCTTTGAAAGGAATACTAGGGAATGCTCAATACTATGCAACTGTTACTTACTAGAATCTATGCATGGCCTACATATTAAAAGCATTTTCAGGGAAGTAGCCCATTACTGTGTAATTACAAGCCAGCCCCAGTTTAGAAAGCAGAAACCACATTGCTCCATTTTTCTGCAGAAGTGCAGATGGAATGTAAACACATTGGCTTTTCTGTGGGGCTTAAGTTCAAAGTTATCGGAATCTGTCGTTTTGGATCCTCCCTCCCCCATCAGTGCACAAATTCAGATCCATCTTAAGTGGGACAGATGATGTGCAAGGAGAGCGAGCAGCAAAATCCACCAACGAAGGAGGGAGCATTAGAATGAACGTGGTGCAGCTGTGCAAATGCACCTCCTTCCCGAATTTCAATACATTCCCACTTCTTTTGGACTGGTCAGAGCAGATTGTGGGCAAATGACCATGTGGCACAAGGCACTGGGTTGAGAATTCCTTTGTCACTTGGAACTTCATCCGGGCTTGGAACCCAGAATCTGCAGGAATGGAAGGTTGGCGGCTTAACACCCTGCCTCCTGCTAATCACTGAGGTATGGTTTTAATGGGGGGGGATTCTCGACAGCTAAGAACTGCACTGCATACTGGAGGCAGTACTGGATTACGCGAGGGCACAACAGTTAGTGGTGGGTGAAGCTTTCTGCTTCCTTAAAACAGCCTGTGGCTTTCTAGGTGTGCTCCATGATCATCTAGGTATAGGTGTCATGGTTCCTTGTTTTGTGCCCTGTTTTGTCCCTTGGCCTATGCACTTTGTCTCAAGACACGACTAGCAGCTGCAGGAGTATGGCTCTGACCTGGCCAACTTTAGTTAAGTTTATTTATACTCAGCATGGACCATTTATAAACCTCTGGGAAGTTGGTGTTGGTTCCTTGGGCTCACAGGCTCCAGCTGCAACGGGGGTGAGTGGGACGGGAGAGGACAGGAGGATTCCGTTATCCTTTAACCAAGGTTGAAGTAGAGGGCGGAGACTAAGCCTTGGACAAAGAGATGAGATCAGGCAATTTGCCAGGCATGTGTTCCTGGAAGAGACAATTCAACAGGAAGCTGCACTGGGAGAGGACACTCAGCCTACCACGACCCTTTACAAGCCACAGGGCTCTTGGGAGCAGGGTGGGGACAGTTGGAAGATAAATAGGATGAAAGGGAACAGAAAGGAAGATGCTTCAGTGGTTTGGTCGCTAGCCTGGGTCTCTGGAAACATGGATTCTGTTCCCTGTTCTACTACAGCCTGTCTATGGCGACCCTGGGAATGTCACCCTAGCTGTTCCCATGGATGCCGCTGTGGCACGCTAACGGTTCTAGTGTCGCTTTGACCTACCTCAATGCAAAACGGGAGTTGATTAAAGCACATGAGGGAACATTCAGTGTGTAGCAGCAATGGGGTCCGATTGGCTCCTTAGTATGTGGTCGACTAGTGCAGGGTCAAGTGACACCCCAGCTTACCACAAACTAAATATTTGCATAGACAAGCTCTTTGTCTCTGTATTTCTCTGCTCCATCTGGAAAATGGTCATAGCTCAGTCCTACCTCACAGGGATGTTGACGAGAAATACGGTAAAGATGATGAGGGCTCAGATATTACAGAAATAGGGGCCACATAAACCTTTTAGGGTAAGACCTTGAGCACTGGTCCCAAACTGCAGGTGCTACCTAACATGGACATCCACAAGGCAGCCAGGAAAAGTGCTTGCCTTCTGCTGACTAGTTCGTCGCTCTGTCAACCAGTCACTTCTATACAGTTGTCGTTCCCTGACTAGCAATGAAAATGTTTCACATGGGAGGAATTCTCAGCCCTTTTACTACAAAGCCATCAACGTGCTTTGTACCCACAAAGTCCTAGGCCTTGCTCACTAAACACAGGCTTCTGTTACTTAACTGAGCACCATGGAAAATAAAAAACCCTCTTCCTTCCTATTTCGCTCTGACTCTGGCATCTCTCACACTCATCTTTCCACTGTGGCAGTCCTTGGGATGCTTTGTTTCTTTCATTATTTATGTAATATAACAATTTTTTTTCCATGCAAAGGAGGCTGGCAAACAAAGAATAGAAAGGCTGCAACTCTCCTAGGGTTTTCTGCCGCTCAAGTTCTGCGCTGCTTCCTTGGGGATGTGCCTTTTAAACAAGTTCATCTCTTCCAGGGAGAGGGGAAAGATCATTTGGAGATTGTTTGCTGTTTATTCAGTCACGCTAACTCATCTTGCCAGTTTTCTGGCGGCCACAGCCAAGAGCTTTCGCCTCTGACAGCTTCTGTGCTCTCTCCTTCCTCTTCTGATTACGCAGCCCAATCTGTCACCCTGCCGGTGGGGGTCTCTACCCTGCTGATGGCTTTCCACACTCGGCAGTAATGACTTTTGGCAGGCCGGGTAGGCACGAGAGCTCCTTCCCCAGCTCGGAGAGCTGTTAGGCCCTCTCTCCCTGTTAGCGAGAGCACTTTGTGAGGTTCTTTGGTAAATAAATGAGTCATTTTAATCCAACTGACAGCCTGGCACCTGAGCAAGCTGCCTTCCATCTGTACTTCGAGGCCTCATGGAGGCAACCCATTGTCAAGCCCAGGCTCTTCAAGACCTCGCCATTGAGTGTCTTTCAAAAGCGACTTGAGCGGTTTCTTTCACTGCCATTAGGTTGCACAAGAGCAACCGAGTGACCCGAGGCCAATGGGAGAGTTTCGTGGCCGTCCGCAGCATTTTGTGGCCAATCTCCTCGTGTGGCTTCCGCAGTCACTTCTTTGTCCCCTTGCCCCGCCACAGGTAACGAACACAATCTGGTGGGTGACAAGAATCCATGAGAGCTGAAATTCTGACAATTTCAGGGGTCTCCCAGGCTGGACATGCCCAGATACTGGGCCCTTCCGAGGCTTCCAGTCTAGCTGAAGATGGGATCAGATGAAACATGTGTATGGCTTCTGCGGTTTGTTCCTCCTTGCTCTATTGCTGTTCCTTTCACATCGCTCCTCTAAAATAGTCTCCGTGTCCCCCCACCCCCGGCTCAAGGGCTGTGAGTGATGGAGGTAGCAGACTCAGGCACTAGGTGGGAGTAGGTGCTCCTAGTTCAGATCAGCAGGAATCCCTCCACCTGATTAAGTTTTCTCCAAATTTCAGTTGTGTTGATGTATCCCCAGGCTTCTCTTGAGAGCCCCTGGGGGTTGAGGGGCACTGCCCTAGGCCACTCCAGCATCTACCTCCCCTGCCTTTGGGGAGGTCCCTTATCCTGCCTTCCTAATGCAGGAGCCTGGTCCCTCCCTGGGATAGCCTGTGTTGGCTGTCTAGCTGCTCCTAGGACTTGAACCCACCACCCTGTGCTCACTAGGTGACCATGCTAGCCCACTCCACCTTTGGTGCGTTCTGTATCCTGTGATGGCTGCTCCCAGGGTGGGCAGGGCTTAGGCTGCTGGGTTGAGACTCCAACATACAACCCTGTCCTCCTTGGGCAGGTGATTAAGGAGTGGGGCTGATAGGCTGAAAAGGGCAGTTTCTCGCTTGTGAGACGTGGCCCTTGGAAGAACTTAGGAGACTGTTAAGTGGAACATCATCTGGACTTCCTCAGGGATCAGTGTATTATTTTCTCATCTTTGAACCCCGGGTCTCCATCATTTCTGCTGAAGCCATTAAGCTAAAGGCCGGGTCTTCAGCCCCCGCCTCTGTTTATGCAGGAACAGTTCTTTTACCCACAAATAAAACTGTGGTCCCCTTTTTTGGACTCACTCAGTTGCAGGCCTGGCTCTTTGGACTTAAGCTATAGCTACCTGGTTGTGCTTCAGATCCAGGGCGATGGAGGGTAGAGGTGAAATTATTGATATTTGCACCAGCAATTAATTTGGAACCCAAAAGCTGCGGGGACAGTTATTTGGGGTAACAAAATTCCACCTGAAGAAATGGAGGTCACATGCAAATCTGGCCCTAATTATTCTAGAGAAATGGTGTCTGCATGTTGATTTACTGACGTGCATTGAGTGTGCTTCAACTAATTGAGTTTGGCAGTGTATGTAGTTAGAGCGCCTTCTCAGCTCTCTATAGGGTGTTATGAATCCCACATCTGTTATCTGGGGCATTAGAATGGACTCTAACAGCTGGGCAGAACTGGAGGAGTTGTTCAAATCAAATTAAAACTTATTGACTTGACTGGTGCCTTGATGTCCCCCTGGAGCATTGCGAACAGTTGACCGTGATCATATAGTTTAGGTAATCCTAGTAAATAGATATTTATCCCCACAGAGTTTTGTAGTTTTGTCCGACACCACCTCAGTGGAGATTTCCAAAGAATGTTTTATGAAGGTTTATGAAGTAAGAATCTCATGGTGTATGGGATGTCCCAGCAACAGCAGGACAGTTGGCTCAGAGTTCTACCTCCTCCCTGTACTGTGCTGCTTTCACGTGATGCAGTTTATAGGAATAGGATCCACAAGAGACCCATGTGAGCTGATACTGAGGCCAGATCTATACTAAAGGGGAAGTTCAAATTAAGATATGCAACTCCAGCTATGTTAATTACGTAGCTGGAGTGGGCGTACCTTAATTTCAGTTTCCCCATTGTTCCCACAGCAGGAGGCCAACAGGAGCAAATACTCCCATCAGGCTTCTCTTACTCCTTGCAGGAGCAAGAGTACCAGCTGCTGACGTGGGTGCCTTCTGAGTCTGATTTAGCAGGTCTTTACTAGACCCGCTAAATCAAACTTCTGAAGATCGATCACGGCAACATCAATCTTCCCCTGAGGGAAGACATGGCCTGAGGAATTGTGAAGGTTTTCAGAGCTTTCCAATCATCAGTAAATCCCATGACCTCATCTTAAAAGGCTAGTATAATCTTCAAAAGAATCAATGTTAGTAATTAGCAAACTAAACTGAATCCTGCTGCTTAAACTGAGAAGGCAATATGGTCTGATGAACTGAGCATGGGGCTGGGAGCCTGGAACTCCTCCTAAATTCAAATCCCAGGTCCTACCGCTGACTCTTTGTTAAGCCAAAAATTAGCCTCTTAATTTTTCTGTCTGCAGCGTACAATGAGGATAAAGCTATTCACAGCAGTGGTTCTTGATCGGAGGCTTGAGAACACGTCAGAGGGCGTATTGACCTCTCTGATTGTCCCATTCTCCTGTAAAATTTGGAAGTTGCAATGTGGAAAAACTAAGAACCACTGATGTGTAGAGGTGCGGAAATATGTAGCCAAGCAAGCTGAATGGAAATCAGTCTGATTCCTTAGATGCTTTGTGGGATTCTCCAGCCTGGGGTCGCAGAATTTATGGTCCTGCCATTCTGATAACTGTTGTTTTCCCTTCCTCATTTCTCTTTATTTGTTTTCACATTTTTATGTGGCTTTGTGCACCTCTGCTCAGCGGCCTGTAGGAGTGAGCCATTTCACAAGGAGCACTTCAGAACAAAAGGGCGTCTTGACTTCTTGGGGGATGTCTACATAGATGCCTGCAGCTGGCCTGTGCTGGTTGACTTGTGCTAAGAGGCTATTTAATTGCAGGGTAGACATGAGAGGTCAGGCAGCAACACAGACTCCATGGCACTGCAATATGGGAGGGTCAGCACGAGCCCAAGTCAGCTGCCACAGGCCAGCTGCGGGTGTCTAATGGCAGCGTAGACGTACCTAAGGGGTTCTGTGCAATTGGCTGTTTCTGTTTGACTTCACTTGAAGCCACGGTGGGATGTAAAGGGTTAACTGGTTACCTGGTAAGCACCATCCTTACCGGCATGCTTACCGGGGAAACTGATTAACCAGCAGGCTGGAGCAGCCCCCCTGGCCAACACAGGCCTAAGGACTGCTCCAGCTGCACCAGGCCCACTGTGCTGCGGATGGGGGGGAGCGGCTCCCCACTTGTGGGATCCCAGTTAACCTGTTAAACGTTACGTTTAACCAATTTATTTTTTCAATGTTATGTTACATCCCTAGCTGCAACTTCATCTCCCTGCTCTTTCACGGGTGTGGGAGTTGCATGGAAACTCTTTAGTGGGCGGCTGACACATTTTTAGCACATTAGGCTCCTGCTTACATTCTGCTTAATGTGTTCTATTTTGCAACGAGCTGAAAGATCCATGCGTTCCAAACCATTTCCCGGCAGAGTCAAGTCTGCGGACCCCCACCCTCTACTGAGCGGAGCAATTGCAAAATCCAGGGAGTGCACAGGGATTGTTATTGATGCTGCAGAAAATTGGGAGTGGGGACGTTGAAGCTATTGTGGAGGGCAATATTTAAACCTGCAGCCATGTTTGAAGAGGCATGTTTGTAATCTGCACTGGCTATGGGCATGTCGGAGTCTCTCCCTCAACAGTCCTTCAGTAAGTTATTGGCCCAGTTCCTAGCAGTGGCAGGATTTCAGACCCTTCTCTTTGGGGCTGAGTTTCCTTTCTCCAAATCAAAACCAGGGCAGTGTAAATCAAATGGCTGGATCAGGTTCTGTCTTCTGGAGGGGCCCACCTCCTCCTAGCAGCCCTAGGTCTCTACTGAAATGCCTGTTGACTTTTTAACTAAGAAGCAGGAAAGCTAAATCAAGCAAATCAGTTTCCACTTTTCTAACACAGGAGTGGGCAATAATTTTCACAAGAGGTCACTTAATTAATTTTGGTACATGGTCAGAGGCCAGCTCCACCTCCAGAAGGGGCAGGGCCTAGCATGGAAGGGGTGGGGCCTAAGGTGGAAGGGGCGGGTCTAGAGACTAGCCTCCTCTCAGAGTTGTCTGGGGCCAAAGGCTTTGAATTAAAAACACAGCAAAGGCCTCATGCTCCTGACCTCGCCGCTACAGCATTGCCTGGCAGCTGCCCGGGGTTGTTGCAACTATTTAAAAGGCTTGTGGCTCCGTCTCCTGCCAGGGTAGCATTGGGACCGGGACCTGTGAGCCATTTAAATAAGATCCTGGTGCCTGAGCCACTGCCTGGAAATTCAGTGGCACGGGCAGCAGGATCTAAATAATGGCCCGATGCATTCCACAAGCCAGTTCAAAGTGTTAGGCGGGCTGGATCCAGCCCCCCCAGCTGCATCTTGAGCAGCCCTGCCCTAACACAAGCTGCAGAGTCCAGATTGCAAACATTGCATTGGAAGGCGTAAATTCAAACAGTAATGTGGTTTTCACAGGGCTAGCTACTGCCATCTTTAGTTGCATCAGGTAGTATCTGTTCGAGCAGCTCCATTTTCTTCAGTGACACAAATCAAGGGGCAAGATATCCCCAGCATGAGGGTTGCAGAATCTCTCACCGAGAATTTAAAGAGCCAAAGCCTTAGCATAAATCAGCATAGCTTCATTGAAAGGGATATATTCACATCTGCTAGGGTCTGGCTTACAAGAATGAAAAAATGTCTGGTTTTGTATTAGGTTTTGTAAAAACCGTTTTTCAGCTTTGCTTTTGTTAGACACATGAGCATCAGTTTTAAACTTTCTGTCCATCTCCACTTAAACAAACTATGTAAAACTCCCTTATCCTGAAATGCTGCCTTTTCCAAAATAGCGGTTACTCCTACTGCATTGTATCTGCCTTTATTTTTTTAAAGCAGTTTTTAAAAATTGTATTTTTAAATTACTTTTAAAGGATGTTGCAGCACGAGGATTGGACCTGCCTCGGGTCACGTGGATTGTTCAGGTAGGTTTCCATGAGTGCATATGTGCGTAAGTAAATGCTATACACTTGTGTTCACACAAGTGAAACCTTGTATTGATGCTCTTATATCTGGCTGTAATGTAGATCCCAATCAATGTTCCCTCTAACTTTTTCCATCCATGTGCAGAATAAATTTTATGTGCACTGAGACATGTGAGGATGTGCACCACCATAGAAATACATGCTATTGGCTGTGAGTGCTCTGCTAATCAGCTGGGCTTACAGCACTCAGTTTACAGTGAACACTGGTCCTAAACCTGAAAGCTGGGAGTCCCTGCTAGGATGAGTCTTACAGATTCTGCATAAGTGCAGTGGTCCACTGGGTTGGGATCTAGGCTTCCTTCTGGGACAGAGGATTCCCAGCTCCTCTCTTGTTCCACAGTAAGATTTTCCATTTTTTTCAGTGGAGTAGGATCGAGCCTTTAAGCAATGGCAGGCTGTAATTTCAAAAGGGGATGCTGAGGGTACATTTCTGTTGCAGCTGGGGGCTGTCATTTGTGCACACACCTAGTTTTGATTGAGCTAGCATGTTAAAAATAGCAGTATGGCTCCAGCGGCAGCTCAAGCTAGCTTCCGAAGTATAATTCCGTCAGAGATCTTAGACACAAACCTGGCCCATAGTGCTGCTGCCTACCAGCAGCAATGTAGATGAACCCTTAGGCCTTGTCTGCGCTTTCTGGGAGATTGGCACTGCAGGTCCCCGCTTAATTGACCACTGATCGTGCTCCTGTCAACTCCGGTACTTTATCAGGTCAAGAAGATTAAGGCTATGTCTTCACTAAGTGGATGATCGACACTGCCACGATCAATCTTCCGGAGTTTGATTTAGTGGATCTACTTAAGACCCACTAAATCGAACTCAGAGGGTTCCCCCATCAGTGGCTAATACTCTTGCTCCTGTGAGGAATAAGGGGAGCTGTTGGCTTCCATCGGCCTCCCGCTGTGAGGACAGTGAGGAAACTCGAATCAAGGTACATCGACTTCAGCTACATAATTAACGTGGCTGGAGTTGTGTATCTTCATTCGACCTTCCCCTTTAGTGTAGTCCTGGCCTAATAGGGGGAGTCAACGAGAGACTTTCTCCTGTTGATTGCCTCTTTTTCTCCCTTTCCCCCTTAGTGGGGACGCTGCAATAACTCAGTCTAAGGTACATTGACTTCAGCTACACTATTCACATAGCTGGAGTTGTGTACTTTAGTTTGACATTGCCCTCTAGTGTAGACCTGGCCTTAGTGTCATGGGTAAGGAGCCTGATTTGTTCTGCTCAAACACAACAGCCTTTGAATTTTGCCCTTTGCTGGGACTGGTCTGATTTCAATTTTCGCTGAAAACAAGGTTGATTTTGTAGCAAACAGCTGAGCAGAGGAGGATGGGGGCAGAATCATGAGTCTGCAGGCCCAGTGTATCGATATAATTTATCCACAGATATAGTTGCTGGTGCTTGAACACAGTGCAAATCATCTCCAGCCCTGGGAGATTTGTGCTTTTCCAGAAGGCGAAAGCTCAGTTGTCCGGCGAGCCTTGTCCATGAGCGCTGACCTGCAGGGAGCAATTAGATTACTCACAGCATCTTATTCACACCTCTAGCCAGTAGAAATTTTGCCAGAGGGAGCAGGTATAAACACTAGAATGGGCTTTGGTCCTTGGGTTTTTTCCCAGGTAAACTGCACGGGGCTTACTCTGAGCAGTATCTGCATGTGTGTTGGTTTGCCAGGAAGGTTGGTGGGAGGACATGTCCCACTTCATAGGGTCTGATCCTGCCAATTGCTGAACACCTTTAATTCCTCTGGAAGTTAATGAGAGACACTCGTTTGTTACCGGACGCTTAATCAAAATGTTCCCTGTGTCTGATGGGTAGAGATGGAAAGATAGTTGGTCTGTATCCATCACCTACCTCCCAAAATAAGAGCTTTACACCTGTACTTTGCTGGTGGTTGTTTTCAGCCAAGTAACTGGCACTGGTTCACTTTACACAAACCAGAGCAATTTTAGCCTGACTTTGAATTGGAATCCTTCTCCTTTCTCCTGGCAGCTTTCCTCCCAAATGTACTGCAGGCAGCTTATTGCTCTGTGTGGGCATTCTTGTTTAAAAAAAAAAATGGCAAACAGATTACTGACAAGCCTGTGTAGAAGTAAAATTTAAAAAGCGAAGAGAGACATTGAGATGGGGAAACTGTCCTATTATCTGAAACTTGGCCAATGTGTCACATTCTCATGTCAAAACCCTGCTATGGCTGATGAGGCTGAGTTGAGTGATGGTTCCAGAGATGAATTCGATGGGTTCTTTATAAACAGCCCCTTTCTAAGGAAAGCAAGGCACCCGGCTCCTTTCTAGGTTAATAGGCGAGGTGCCTCGTTTATAATTAACACCACCGTGTTCTGTTAATTCCTGCTTTTCCCTCTTGTGTTTTCCTTTTGAAGTATAATGCTCCAGCGTCGCCTGCGGAATACGTCCACCGTATTGGGAGGACGGCTCGGATTGGCTGTCACGGGAACAGCTTGCTCGTCCTGACTCCTTCGGAGGCAGAATATGTCAACTCACTGGCTTCTCACAAGATTAAGTGAGTCAGAAACCTGAACAAAAGTTTCAGCTCCTCTCAGCTAATTAACCTCCATGGCACTTGCCGAGGGACTGTGGCTTGTACAGGTTTTAATAAGAGTTATTAATTCTGGTGCTTCAGGACTAGCCCCAGAATGGCAAAAAGGGAGAACTAAAGCCTATAAAATCATCAGCATGACAAATGTACTGTGAGGGGGAGGGGGTAACGAAGGGATCGGTTGTGCACAAATGTTCCCTCTCTAGCCTTCAGTTCAAACCTTGCCTATTGGAGGTCACAAGTCAAGTGTGCATCTCAAATGGCTGCTGGACACTTGCCCACATTGTCAGAGCTCATGCTGAGATCTAGGACTGGCAGAACTGGGGAGTTGCAGGTCGCAGTGGCGAGGTGATTGGCAGAGCTGTGCCACATGTGTGGGCCCAGGACTGGAACAGTAGAGGCTGTTGCAAGTCCAATTTAAGAGAGGCTGATAGAACTGTACAGGCCTGGGATGACATGCGTGTGGCAGGCTAAGAGTGAGGTGCTTTGGCAAAGCCCAGGAAGGAGGTTCAACAGTGCTTCCCGGCTCTGGCTAGTCAAAGAACAGGAGAGTCGGGCTGAGGAAGGCAAGACAAGCTAATAAAGATCCAGAGTCCATGTAGGGATGGCAGCTTGATGGTCTGCAGAATGTGAGGTCTTAGTTTTTAGTGGACCAGCATCCATGTCACATAACCCATCACCTTGTTAGTCCCTCTCTTGGCTCCCTTCTGAATAAAGCCAAGGGTGAATGTCACGAAGACTAAACTGCCTCCTGACCCTTAGAGGTGACCTAACATGAGGTACATGGGGGAAGTTTGCACTGCCTGTGCCTGTTCTGTGTGTAAATACGAGTTCTGGGTCCGGCAGCCATCAATCCTGCAGCTACTGTGAGTCTAAAGTCTTTCTCGCAATTTAGGAGGGAAAGACCCTACCTCTAACCAGGGTTCGCATGTAGACATTCACACCTTCCTGTGCTCCTCCTATCAGTGTCTTTTGAAGGACCCCATAAATGACGATACGCAAATGAACCATCTTTTATTTTGTGTATGTCTATATGGAGTGAAGCTGCTCAGAATCTAATTTGGTTTGGGATTTTTTAAATAAGCTAACATTGGCAACACCTACTGGCTTATTCTAGGCTGTGAGCCATTTAGTGGTCTAACAAAGAGCCATCCATCATCCCAGGAAACTATTTATTAAGCAGACAGCAGCAAGACTTGGAGGGCTAAGCTGACAAGGGGTTTTGGTTTTTTTTCTTTCCATGTAACAAATAGCACTGACATTTTAAAGGTGAAATCCCACATTACTGTGAGGTTTTAACTCCAGTAGGAAAGTTGAATTGTTGTTGGTTTGAGGGGAAAAAGCAAAGGGTGAAACTGCCTGTTTTTATTTTACTTTCATTTTAACTCAAATAAGTTTTGTTTTTCTTCATTTAAATCATTGCTCTGGGGTGGGGCTGCAGATGGGTTCAGTATGCAGGCTGCCCCAGGGAGAAAGGTTTGCCCCAGCCTGCTTTCAACACAGCAGCTTGGGGTCAGGTGAGAAGCACCTGTCCATGATTTCTGCAGTGGGCACAGGTGGGGGAGAGACAGACAAGCTCTCTGATATATAAATTAAATAGTTATTGCTTTCTCCATCCCTGCTGGCCCAGTGAGATTATAGCTGGCCCAGTCCCATCTCTGGCTCCTTGCTGCCCCCTGTGGTCATTCTGCAGTATAACAGTTCCTCCTGCCAGATCCCTCCCTTTCCATTTTAGGAGAGACAGTCAAATTCCACACACATCTCATTATTCTGGCATAACCAAACCTTAACCTTGCTTTAAGTTATAATAAGAGGAAACTGTATGCCAAATTTGGTGGTCCTAACTCTGACTGTTTAGGAGCTGTTCTTAAACAAATGGACTTACAGACGGACAGATGCACATTTCTAAAATATATAGTAAGATTAACAGAGTTTCATCCGTTGCCTTTTTGACAACCTTAAGGAGCGGCTACATCTGAGCTTGCTAGCAATTGCACCAGCTAAGGAGACCTGTTGCTGAGCTGGAGGCTGCTAATTGGGTTTCCTTAGAGGTTGTGTTCCGCGGTTTGACAGGAGGAGGTGTAAATGTGAGTGTATTTGAGCCCTTCTGAAATCAGTACAGCCAGATTACATTGAGCATATTGTCTTATTTTTCAGTTGAATCCTTGTAATAAAACTTGCTGCTCATTGGTATTACAGGCCTCTAGAAGTGTGGGGTGTAACGCACCCACAGCTATCTGACTGGAGAAATGTGTGTCTAACTGGGACGGGTGGGTGGTTTGGCTTATATGTAGTGGTATAGCTTGTTCTCTTCCAAATCCTAGTGCCAGTGAATGGGAGGGGGCTATAGGCCAGGGAAGAGTGCTGATGAATTACAGAGAAGATTCAGAAAGGCAGCTGGAAACTCATGGCAGCAAGAGCCTTCCATACAAATTGCCACCATGCTTCATAAACTGAGCCTGCTGGTGAAAATTCTGACAATTTAAATTAGGGTAGGGGGCAAAAGACAGCATGCGCTGGACTGCCCTGAAAACTTTTGTTCCTGTCACCTGGATCATCTTTGCATCTTTCTATGAAGCCTGCTTAAGTTGTTCGGGTTTGTATTTTGTTGCTTGCTTAACTTAAAATAGGCTTTTAACTAAAAGTCCTAATGGGTTTATCAATATGTGAAATGTTTCGAGGAAGACAGAGCACAAGACAGGTCTCTAGAGTTTTAGTGTAAATTAACAAAACTATGCCTATTTATGCCAGCTGAGGATCTGGCCAGGAGGTTTTTTCCTCCCCCAGCGGGTATTGGGTTTAGGTACAGAATTGTTGACAGTCATAAATAATCAGAGCAGATGCAGCTTGTTCCTGAATGAAAATCTTTCAGAATTAGGGATGACTGCCTTTAAAACAGAAAATCACTCACCATCAATTTATTTTGCACCTGTACCTGAAGTCCTTTGGCTTCTAAAATCTCAGAGCAAGGTTAGCCTTTGCCAAAATCGTTCATTTTGGCTTTGCTGAGAACAGTCATAACCGGTGGGTTCAAGAATGCTGCATGGTTTCCCTTGCAACTTTGTTTTTGTGCTTTGCGTAATTTTCCTTCCATAGCCATAAATACTTGCTCTCTTGCTCTGTCATTTCATATAAATTTCCCTCTTTTTTATAAGGTTTGACCAAAATGGTCTGCCACAGCCTTGTGTGTCAGCAAGATGTGTGTGTGTGTGTGTGTGTGTGTGTTTGCTTATGTCTCTTTTAGTTCCTTCAAGTGTAATCTAGCAGCGCCTGCTTCGACAGCCATCAGATAATTTCTTCCTTTCCTAATGGCTGCCTAACTAATTTATGAAGGAAAGCGCATCCATGTGAAGGCACAAGTCATTTCCGCCCCCCCCCCCTTTATCCTTCCCATTCCCCCTTTGCATGATGCTCCCCGCTGTGAACTGAGTTCGCATATCTATAAGGTTGTGAGCTGGCACCAGGCCAGAAGAGAGAAGGGGTGACATCTCTCAGGCAAATCAGTGTCAAAGGTTTGACATGTTCATTCATAGCTTTGTCAAAGCAACCTTTGGGGGTAGGGGAGAAAAGCCTTTTTCTTGCTTAAGTGGTTGCCATTTATGTTTTAATTTACTGTTACGCTTTCGGAAACAAACAAAAAACCCCTCAGTTGTCTTTTTATGCTCCATTTCCCTTCCTTCCATTCCCCCCTCCCCTTTTCTTTTTCTACCTCTGCATTCTCTGTGAAGGAATCATCTCAGTGAACGATTTCCTCGCTGCATACAGGCTGATGCCTGCATTCTACATAGACTTGAATCTTGGCCATGCAGAACTATAAGTCACAACTCTTTGGTTTGAATCATAACTTTCCTGGACTAGCTCCTTCTTGGGCATCTTGTGATGTAGTGGGGGTGCTGTCTGCTCTGTAACCCGGGGTTCCCCTGCGCTGTGATGTGTGATTCCCACTGATTCACCCACATGTGTATTGGCCCAGACACCTAGTCCCAACCTAAGCAGTTAGCAAAGCTCTTCCCAGGGGGAGACGCAAAGGAAGGGAGTCAGACGAACACCTGGCTGGGGGGCAGGGTCTGGGAGTGAGGCAGTTTCTGGCTGGGAAACATGAAAGGAACAGACTAAGCTGAGTGCTGAGGGTTGAGGGGGCGATGGATCCCTTAACCCAAGGGGTCTGAGGCACCCTGGCCCTGACTCCTGTAACCACATCACATCTGTGCTGTGCTGTGCTGTGCTGTATCCTGGAGAAGCAATAAACCCTCTATTCTCCTGGCTGGTGGAGTCTGTACTGGCTGCTACGGGGGGTGCAGGATTGGAGGGAACCCCGACACACCATCACACGTCATGATCTTGATGTTGCTGAGAAGGTCAGTTGCAAGAAATTGTGTTCACCTCAGTTCCTTTCACTGGGTAGGACTGAAAAAGGAGGAATGATGTGGTCATGTAGGTCATATTTTTTTAGGCCTTTAAATCATTTTTGTTGCTCTTCTCTGGACTTTTTCCATTTTGTCCACATCTTTCCTGAAATGTGGTGCCCAGAACTGGACACAGTACTCCAGTTGAGGCCTCATTAGCATGGAGAAGAGCAGAAGAATGACTTCTTGTGTCTTGCTTACAACACTCCTGCTAATACAGCCCAAAATGATGTTTGGGTTTTTTACGACAGCATGAAACTGTTGACTCGTTTATCTCGTGATCCACTCTGGTCCCTAGATCCCTTTCCACAGTACTCCTTTCTAGATAGTCATTTCCCATTTTGTATATGTGATGCTGATTGTTCCTTCTTAAGTTGAGTATTTTGCATTTGTCCTTATAGGATTAAATTCAATTTGCTTCAGACCATTTCTCCAGTTTGTCCAGATCATTTTGAATTTTAACCCTAACCTCCAAAGCACTTGCAACCCCTCCCAGCTTGGTATCATCTGCAAACTTAATAAGTGTTCTCTCGATGCCATTATCTAAATCATTGACGAAGATATTGAACAGAACTGGACTCAGAACTGATCCCTGTGGGATCCCATGTGATGTGCCCTTCCAGCTTGATTGTGAATTACTCCCTAGGAACGGTTTTCCAGCCAGTTATACACCCATGTAATAGTAGCTCTGTGTCAATTGTATCCAGGTTGGCTTGTCTGCCTGGAAGTAAGCTTTGTGTGTCCCATTGGAGACTTGGATGTACTCCATGCCTTGTTGAGCTGGGGAATGATATGATGGGTCTGTGAGTTGACCCAGAGTCTTCCACATGGCAGCATGAAGCAAAAGCACTTGGCCAAAAAAATCTGTTTGTTACATTTAGAATGTTGTGATTTTTTTTTTAAAGGGTCCCCTCTATATTTTGACATAAGCACAAAGTTGGCTACAGTAGAAATAAAAGTGGAGGAGCAACTGCATCGTGTCCCAGAAAATAAGTGTGTTTTTGTCCCAAATTTTCACAGAATTTTGACTGAATACTTAACACAGTACTGCTTATACAGCCCAATATTCCTATTGAACCACTGGCAAAACTATTGACTAAAATTGGCCCAAGATATGACCTGTGAATGCTTATATTTAAACTACCTGTTCTTCAGCATTCATTTTTCCACACAGTCTATTAATTTTGCAGGGTTCATATGTGGGAGAGAACCTTTCCTATGGGAGAGTCAAACACACTCTGCCTATGAGGGCTGAGAATGGTCCACCTCAAGTTTTCTAGTCCTCTGAGGAGTCCAACACTCAAACAAGGATAGATGAGGCCTAATGAAAAACAAGCAAAAAGAAATCAGAATGCACGCGCACATGCGCATGTGTGTATATGTGTGTGTCTTTCAAAATGTAATTGTGAATCAAGCATCCATCAAACAGGTATGTCTCCAGTGGGGTCCTGCAGGGGTTGGGTTCTTGACCCGAGGCTATTTAATATTTTATCAGTGACTTGGAAGAAAACATAAAATCATCACTGATGAAGTTTGCAGATGACACAAATATTGGGAGAATGGTAAATAATGAACAGGACAAGCCACTGATGTAGAGCACTGGATGCAAGCAGATAATATGCATTGTAATACAGCTAAATGTAAATGCATACATCTAGGAACAAAGAGCATTGGCCATACTTATGGAATCAGAAGATAAAGGTTAGAAGAGACTTCAGGAGGTCCTCTAGTCTAACCCCCTACTTAAAGCAGAACCAACCCCAACTAAATCATCCCAGCCAGGACTTTGTCAAGCCTGGCCTTAAATGAAGGGCTCTGTTCTGGGAAGCAGTGATTCTAAGAAAGATCTGGGGGGGTGGGGTGAATAATCACTGAACATGAGCTCCCAGTCTGACTCTGTGGCCAAAAGAGCTGATGCAATTCTGGGATATATAAACAGAGGAATTGAGCAGGAGAAGAGAGGTTATTTTACGGCCAAATGAGACTGTTGCTGGAATACTGCATCCAATTCTGCTGTCCACAATTCAAGGAGGATGTTGATGAATTGGAAAGGGTTCAGAAAAGAGCCATGAGAATGATGGAAGCATTAGACATTAGAAAACATGCCTTACAGTGAAAGACTCAAAGAGAAGGTGAAGGGGTGACTTAATTATAGTCTATAAGTATCTACATGGGGAACAAATATTTCATTATGGGCTCTTCAGTCTAGCCAAAAAAGATGCAACACGATCCAGAGGCTGAAAGTTGAAGCTAGTGAATTTCAGACGGGAAATAAGACATACATTTTTAATGGTGAGAGTAATTAACCATTAGAACAATTTACCAAGGGTATTGGTGGATTCTCCATCACTGAACTTTTTAAATCCAGTTTTAAATCAAGATTGGATGTTTTTCCAAATGATACTCCTTCGGAATTATGTTGGGGAAGGTCCGTGGCCTGTATTATACAGGAGGTCAGACTAGATAATCATAACAGTCCCTTCTGACCTTGAATCTATGAATTTCTCTCTCTACTATATATGCACACACAAGTGCACAAACTCACTTTTTCTTCTGCAGGTCACCTTAATGTTTATTAAAGTCCTTTGAGATCGTCTGGGTGCGTTAGAGGTTCATGGTCTTATTAATTATTAGTGTAAAACTGATCATTTCAAATTGCTGAGGGTAGGAACCATATGAAAACTGTGTCTGGTACTTTTTCCATAATAAACTAATATTTCCCAGTTAGCCTGCTTCTTTTCTCTAGACCTAAATTAATAATTTTCAGTTAAACCTTACAATTGGAAGTACTAATTATTGAAGACCTTATGGTAGTTGAGAGCCAGTAATCTTCCAGTGGACTACAGTGTTCTTCACTTCCAGCACTTGGCTACCGTTATGTTAGAATCAGGATCCCGCCCCATTGAAAAGTGTGTGATAGTTTTGCCCTTCAGTTTAATCAGAGCAAGATTATGGGTGAAATCATGGCTCTATTGAAATCAATGTAAAAAAATCACTTTGACTTCAATAAGACAAAGATTTCACTCCAGGTCTTCAGACAGCTCCCAGGTTCTGTGTCAGTAGTGGCTATGTTGTAAATTGTGGCTGAAATGAGACTTGTTGGGAGTGAGAAGTAAGGAAGTTAAATTGCAGTTATCTGGCTAATCATGTAGTCGATATAGCTTGAATCGACTACATGATTAGTCAATAAGGACCGCTCTGTGGAGCCACCGGGCTCTTAATACATTTAAAAGGCAGAGGCGCAGCATCCTGGGCCAGCACGAGCTGGAACTGCTCAGTTCTGAGTCCAGCAGTACTTGTTCGCGGCAGACTGCCCTGTCTACCACGAACAGGGGCTACTGCGGGCTGCTGCTGGAGCAGCCTCTATTCATGGCAGCCAGGGTTGACCATGGGGAGGGGCTGTTCCGGCAGCAGCCCCTGTCCCCAGCCAGCCCTGTCGGCCATGAACAGAGGCTGCTCTGGCGCCAAGGCTGGCCATATGGAGGGGCTGCTGTGAACAGGGGCTGCTTGACAACAGCAGCCCCTGTCTGCGGGGGGGCCCAACTCCCTGCTGGGACCCCTGGGGACAGGGGCTGCTTTGCTGCAACCTCCTCTATCCGCCCCTTCGCTGCCTCTGATAGGGGTAGGGTGGCACCGTGGAGACAGTGCTCGGGGGAACCAGCTTTTAAGCCAGCTCTCCCCAGCACCAGCTCCTGTTTCCCTCTCCCCCGTTGCTGTCTCTCATAGAGGCAGCAACGGGGGGAAGCAAGTAGTCAATACGCCAGTCGACTACTTGCTAACGTCCCTAGGGAGAAGCTCTATGAAAATGTATCAGGCATCATGTTCGAGTCTAGATTCCCGGGCTTTGGTCCCTTCGGTCCTGCTTTACCATTCTGTGGGCTTTTTGGGATCACTCTTTACGTCTGATCCCTGGGTGAGGAAGAGAGTCCACTGTTAGAGAGAGCTGTGCGTTACCTTTAGAAAAGAGGAGAAATTACCATTTTTTGTTTCTTTTCCTGGCACATCAGCGTCTGCGAAATGAAGATGGAGGATATTCTATCAAGCCTACTGAAAAATGATCGTTTCAAGTGTTGCCAATGGGGAAACAAGGTGAGCAAATGTTCTCATTTGGAAGTGCTTTAATTTTAATTTCCTAACTGGGTTTGACACACAAGCTTTTCCTTGGCTCTATTTTTTCAAGTAAAGGTGTTAGTAAATCCATGATCTGGGCAATGCAAAATGACAGTTGAACTTTGCTTTTCCACAATTGCCTAATCTATGATCCTTGAAATTTTTGCCCCAAAATGTGTGTCTGTAATGCTCAGCAAAAATTTCACAGCAGACGGTGCTGTGGTGAGGGCTTTTATGGCCAAGAAATTGCATTGCTCTTTTTTACAAACGTAAGTCCATTAGCTAGCCAATTCTGAAATAGTTTATATGATTTCAAACTATCCAACAATCCTCCAAGTAAATAAAGTTTATTTTGTGATACATTCTCCATGCTTTTGCCTCCGATGGGAGTCTTTCCGCTGACACCCGCTTTGGCTCAGCCCCTTACTTGCTAATTCACAGAATTTAGACACTTGCAATGGATTTCTCAGTCATTGGTGCAAATTGGAGAGTACTGCTGTTTAAGAGCTCTTGACTTAGACTTATCCAGGTTTATTTTTCAACTCGCTCATTATTTTGCCAATTTGCTCATTCCCTTCCACCAGCCAACAGTCTTCAACTTGTCCACTGTCTTCCAGTTTCCTACAAATGGCTCTGTTGGGAAATGTGGGTGTTCCCAGGCCTTTGAAAAATAGTCCTCTGTACAGCTTCTAAAATGAAAATCCATGAATCATCTGGCATTTCTGGCCCTTTGCTCAAGATAACATATTAGGAATATAAGCGACTAGTCAACTATCCGATAAGCAGAAGCAAGTGGGGGGGCAGGAGCTGGTGCTGGGGGGAGCCAGCTTAAAAACCAGTTCCCCCCAGCACCATCTCTGTCGGGGGCAGGGGAGGCAGGGACTTAGTGGGGACGGGGCGCAAGCTGGGAATCTGCTGATTCTCGGCTAGTGCCCAGTCCCAAGACTCTGCACCTTTGCTTTTTAAATGTATTAAGAGCCTTCTGGCTCTTAATACCTTTAAAAATCAGAAGCACAGTGTGGGGGACCTGGTGCAAGCCAGGACAGCTGATCCCCAGCTCGCACCGGGTCCCCCCTGCTGCACTCCAGCCTTTTTACATTTAAAGCTGGTGCATCGGGGGTGGGGAACCTTGCGTGAGTCGGGAATCAGCTGTCCTAGCTCATGCCAGTCCTTCCCGCTGCGCACCAGTGTTTTAAATGTCTTAAGAGCCTACCAGCTTTTAATACATTTAAAAGGCAGAGCCGCAGCGGGATTTGCTCCCGGGGCCAAGAGCTAACCCCACTGCAGCTCCCCCGCTTATCGACTAATCAGCTAGTTGATGGACAATCCATCGACTGGTTTGATTAAACTAAATTTAACATCCCTACAATATATAGTATATAGAGGTTGGCTTTTTTTATGTTCTTTTGTATGTTGACTGGAACAAATCCTTACTGTTCAGGGGTATGGTCTGTAAAGTACTCTAACAAATACATTGTTTAGTAAGTGTGTGTATTAGTACTAATGATTCATTGGTGGGAATTACAGATTGCTGCATGCACTAAAAATGACCACCGGCACCTTTTCTATGCATAAAAATGTCACCACTTGGAAGGAGTGGCATGCGCATTCTTGCAATTTGCCACAGAACTTTTCTGGCCCCAGATTTGTCGGGGGAACTGACAGCTCCTCTGGCCCTGGGGATGCAACAGGGTCACGGAACGTGTCCCTCCAAATGTGGTCATAGTTTATTCCTGTGTACGCCCCTGCCTGGAAGTAAGCTTTGTGTATTCTGTTGGAGACTTGGAATATCCCCTTTCAACGATTATAATACTCCCGTTTCTAGTTCTAAAGATATCCCATTTTACATCTGGCACTGGCCCAGGACAGAGTAGAACCCATCTCAGGCCAGTGTATGAAGAGAGAAATATTTCTCTGGAAGGTTTTGGGTTGTTTTTTTCAGTTGCAGCTGTTTAAAAGTTGGCCAGAGGGCTTTGGGAGCTCAGTGCTTGTGAAAATCAGGCCCGTGGTGCATCAAATTAAGAACCCAACCACTGAAAAGTCTCACGTCAGTAGCCACTTTTGAAAACATTTGCCTTAACAAGCTGTTTGTGCCTCATTTCCCCCATCTGTAAATTAAGGATAGCCATTAACCAGAACAAACTAAACCAGTATTGGGAAACCAACTAGTATCACTGTTTATTACTTGAGGTTGAACTTAGGCGAGGGATAGCACGAATAACAAAAAGATGATCCCTGCCCCAAAGAGCTTGCCAATCTAAAGTTGCCATCCTGGCCCCATTTAAGGCAGTGGGAAGTTTGCTATTGAATTTAGTGTAGCTGGGATTCCCCCTAACTCATGGGATATTTTCGACCCGCTGCAGGATTTTACAAATGCAGAAGTTGGTGGGGCTGCAGGATGCAGGTTTAAAAGACTGTGACCAAGAGTGGAAATACCTTGTTATGGGAATGAATAGGGATGAAACCAATGTAGTTCTGCGGACATTAAATAGTGTTCTATAGATATTACTCTTGAAAAGCTTATAAAATGTAATATTGGATCCAAACCTTCCTGTGGATTTTTTTTTTCTTTATAGCCACCTGTAGCATTCTGTATCAGGGATACAACTCTTAAATTCTGTCAGGTGATTTCTAAAAGGTTGAGGGAAAGGGTGTCATTCCCTTCCTATAGGACTGTTCCGTAGAGCCAGTGCATCAAACCAAGGACAGAATAGACTGTGGTAGAACAGATTAGGGATGTTATGTTTAGATTAATTGGCTAATTGTATAGTTGATGCAATTTGCATCGACTGTTCGATTAGTCGATAAGGGCACCTCCACCTTTTAAGTGTAGTATCAGCTGCAGGGCTGTTGCTACCCTTCAAAGGTGAAAGTGCTGCGGGGAACACGGGGCAAGTGTGGGACTCAAGCAGTTCCCCACTGGCCCCGTGCTCCCTGCGGCATTTCAAAGCGGCAGCGCCGCATGAACCCTCAGGGTCAGCGGGGGCGTCCCCAGCTGACCCCGGTCTCCACGTTGAGCTGCCACTTTGAAACGCCATGTACAGCCCAGGACCCCGGGCTGCATGCGGTGTTTCAGAATGGCAGACCTTGGGCTCCATGCAACGCTGCCGCTTTGAAGCACCCCATCCTCTTCTCCCCCTACTCCTTGCTCCCCCTTTCTGATAAAGGCAGCAAGGTGGTGGGGGGGGGGAAGCGACTAGTCGTTCACATCTCTAGAACAGACAGCGATTGCAGCTTTTAATTTCCGCTTGTTATCAAAGTGCTCCCCTAACCCAGCCGTGGCATTGCTACTTGCAAGTTACAGAGTTCTCTTTCCTTTATCGGCTCTCTGTGCATAGAGTCGTGGACGTGTGATGCTCATGCGCACAGGAACCTCATTATAATGCTTTTCGTCTCTCATTGCCTTGAAGTCCAGTACAAATACCCTTTTGGAACACACATTTTTGGGCTCCTGTGAGCAACTGGGGAGTGAGCTGAAGTGCCTGTAAAATGTATATTTTATATTTAGACACATAAAATATATATGTGGCTGCATCTGGGTGTGTGACTGTTCACCCACCTACAAAGAGAATAAATTTGATCTTTCAACTTTTATGCGGGGAGGGATCGGAAAAATACCTCTATGGGTTCTAGGGACTGCAGGAGAGTGGGAATCAGCCAGGCCAAAAAAGTTATTAACACCAAATCCTTCATTTTGTTTTCAAGTATCACAGAAGCAGGCCATATTATGGCTTCCCCTTTCTTTTTTTTTTTTTAAGCATAAGAACATCCCACCTGTTCTAATTTCTATTAATTCTCTTCCTTAATGAACTCAGAGATTTCCAGTATCCATCCCCTTCTCCTCAAAAAGCCCCGGTGTTATTAGACGTAAGTTTCCATCTTACAAAATAGATTCTCTCTCTTTTTGGGGTTTTAGCACGATGGTTGCTATTTTTCCAGTGATGCCGTGAAATGCTCTAATAAATGCAGTCGCTCCTTTTGGATTCTGTATATTGTTATTTACGACTAATGTTTATTGTGGCAATGCCTCTGGATCAACCAAGAATGTGATTCCATTGCACAAGGCAAGGTACAAACACAGTAGTAGAAGCTTTCATAGAGTATGTAACATAGTACAGACACGCATTCACATACAGTTTAGCGTCCATGAGTTACCAAGGTTAGTTCCACTAACTGAGGCAGTAAATATATCTAGAAGGAGAAACAGCCAAGCAAACCAATACCTCAATACTTCATCTTTTGGGCCTTGACATGCCGTAGAAGGGCCTTAGGTATATTGTCTCTCTGACTTGGGATACTCTTAGGAATGAGGTTTACTCAGGTGTGTAAAGAATGCAGACTTGCTTGTAGCTGCCAATTCGCTCCTTTTTATCTGTCCACAGCCTCAGACAGTGTGGTGTATGGTGGGGTTTTTTTACACTGCTCAACTCTGAGTCAGTTTTAAATTTAGATTTTTTTTTTTAAGACCAACCTCCCTGGAAGGCAGGAATCAAAACCTAGATTTCTTCATGCCCATTACAGGGCAACTCTGAAATGAAATTTTTCTGGGTGGATTGAGGGATATAGGGGAGGAGGGGGGAAGCTGATTTCTGAGTATGTTATGTTTTCTTCCATTTGCTTTGTTTGATTTATTTTTCTTGGGCTGACCTCACACTTTGGAAATTATGCACCTAGTTTTTATCCCTCGTTTTAGTCTTACTTTTTTTTTCCCCCTCCACCAGCAAGAAGAGATGCCTCATTTTGAAGCCTAAAGGGGGAAATAAGAAAAGTCCTTTGTAATATATTGCCATATTATCACTAAATCCCCTGACAGTTGTGACACAGAAGCAAGTCACCTGTCACTTAAGCTTGAGGTCTCTTTAATTTTCTCCTGGAATTCGCACCAGGCTGTCTTTAATTTGAGGCCTTTATTGGAATTCTGAAACCTTTCTGCCTCCCCAGCGCTCAGATCTATTCTGAGTGCTGTTACAGAATGTATACAATAACCAACAGAGGGATTCGGAGAGGGCTGAAGCACTGTTTATTTAACACTCTGGAGGGATTTTCGTGCTTATTCGGTCCTGGCTACCCGGCTTTCAATATCGCTTTGACAACTGTTATGCCCTTCTCATTAATTTTAAACAGTTAAAACACAGGAAAAAGAGAAAAAGTTTTCATTATTAAAGTGCTTTACTTTTTAATAACAGAGGATTCTGTCCGCCAGGGGAAAGGGCAACCTCGCTAATTTCACATTCATATTAAAAAACGCTGGGAAGGTGACACTCTATGCTGCCTGTGAGGCTTAACAAAAGGAAAAAGTGGAGAGGGTGGGGAGGGGAGAGAAAAAAAGTTTTATGTTTCACATCCATAGAAACTTGATAATGACAATGACAAATGTCCACTTTGGGGGAGGCGGCTCCACTTTTGGCATATTAAATCCTAGCATGGATCCTTGACTGGAGAATAACTCGTCAGATTAGTTATTGTTAATAATTCAGTCCACCACTGCTGTAAGCAGACCTGGCTGTATTTAAATCAGTTTTGTACCTTGTATCTCCAGGAGTGAATTTGGTCTGCCATGCTTTGCAGCTTGGAGATTCTATATAGACCTTTTTTCCAAAAGCCCAGTCAAATGACTAGAGCCCCCTTGTCTAGCGTGCACAGATGCAATACGTGGGACAACAGCTCTTGCTCAGGAAAGCACTGAGATGTCATTGCCTAAAGGGGCTTTCAGCAAAGAAGTGGAGAAGGTGCTTCAGGTGCAAGAAGGACGAGGTAGTTCATGATCTAGGAAGGTGGTTGGCCAAGAGTGGAAGAAAGAAGTGGAGAGAGCAGCTTGGATGGAGGGTCCTGGGAAGCAAATGGGAAAGAAAAAGGAAATGCAGGGAGAGGAAGATTGATGACTTTTGAGAGTAAGGAGCAGGAAGTTGATGGGGAATGAGCACACGTGGGGGGTTAATTTATTGTCCTAGGAAAGGACTGGTTATATGTTTTAATTGATTTATTTACTCTCTGTTTCACTTAGAACAGTGATGGGCAACCTAGGCAAGTGAGTGGGCCACATGAGTGGCCCTCCTTCATCTCCCTGGGCCGCACAATTGTTGTAACTACGACGGTGTCCCAGGATAGGGTAGTTTTTGTATCTGTGCTTGAGTACCTAGAATTTGCAGGATGTGCCGACTGACCCATGGCAGCAGTGGCAATGCTGAGGGAACGCACGGCTCTCCAAGTCAGTGTTGTGTGCAGCCAGCATTGCACCTCACTGCACCTGCCCTTGCTTTAAGTGCATGGCGCTCTAGTAATACCAGTATGGAAGAAACGATGCAAACGGAAACCAGCGAAATCATGGGCAACAGTAAATAAAATGTCTCAGGGGCCACACGCCGATGGGCAGCATGGGGCCCAGGCCACCAGTTGCCCATGCGACAGAGGAAGGTGAAACTGAGGAAACTGGGCCCAGAGGTGTCAGTCTGGAGTAACTCCGCTAGTGTGGATGGTGTCTCTCCAGACTGCCTCTGCTGTAACCATGATTGGAAGCCGAATCGGTGAATTCCAAAGTGGCTGCCAGCAGGAGAGGGGGGAAAATATATGTAATAGGTGTTAGAAAACACAAAATTAAACCGTATTTGCTCCCTCACGAAGCGGTGCTCACTGGTTGCTTTGACTTTAACATCTTTATCTATACATATTTTTTCCCGAGTAATATTGAGAGGATTACCCTCGTTGGCCCCGGGGTGGTTACTGTGTGATTTTACTGTTATTAAATCTATTCTAAACTGCTTCATTATTCCTGACTCAAACTCTGTCTTTCCTCTAATCCTCCCACCGCCCTCCTAGAAATCCCATGGCACGAACCCCCAGGAAGTGCGGGAACGGGCGACGGTCTTGCAGATGGAATTTGAAAATTATGTGCACTCCAGTGAGGGAACTGTCCGGTGGGCAAAGAAAGGTCAGTAGGTTTCTTTAAACTTATTACCAAATCTCTGGTACAAACTGCACAGGTTCCCCTCTGACGTGGTGGGCTTTGGGGAGGAAAGGCCTGCTAGAAGCATTCAGGGCCAGTGCTCTGAGGGGAGTTGAAATGAACTCAGAAGGCTTTATAATGATATTAAATGTTAATTTCTTGCTCTCACGTGTTAACACACAAATGAAGTTCACACTTGGTTTTCATTAGCATTTGCATCTAGCGGGTTTCTGACCCAGTCACGTGAGTATCTAGGTTGTGTGGTACACTGGGAAGGTGAGAGGCAACAGGTGAACGCCTCATCCTGGCTGTAACCGCACTGAATTCCTTGTTCACACCAGGGACACATTTGACACAGGGAGACAGAATGTCAGCCAAGGATATGTTTTCTCTGTGTGTGTGTGTGTGTGTGTGTGTGTGTGTGTGTGTGTGTGTGTGTGTGTGTGTGTGTGTGTGTGTGTGTGTGTGTGTGTGTGTGTGTGTGTGTGTGTGTGTGTGTGTGTGTGTGTGTGTGCGCGCGCGCGCACGTACGTACATACACATGTGTGCATGGAGGAAAGCACAGCAATAGCTAAGGAAACACAATCGCTGGCAACTACAATTATTGAATCTTTCAGTATAAGTCTGCAGTTTCATCTTCTGTCTTTGCCTGGGAGGACATGTAAAGTAGGGCACAGAGCAATACAGTGAGCTTTTATACCTAGATTTGAGAATATAGAAGTGGAGCCGTGGAAAGAGATTGCATCTGCTCTGGGGAAAAATTACTTTGGGAGCGGCCAGAGATACGGTACGGATGCACTGCCTCCTGGCAGAAACCAAAAGGATGGTATAATATGAACTGATATGACTCTCCTGTTCTACAAGGGGAATGGGCATGCAAAAACAAAGTACCTGTTGTGAAGACAGTGTCTAAGGCAGATTACTGTTACCCAAACTTAATATTGGATGCTCTTTTGAGGACTCCAGACCTACACAATGAACTGCGCAGTGTATGCTCTAGGGTAAATATATAACTAGATTATTTTCATTTCAACCTCTTTATTCCGTTTCACTTCACCTCCTGGTGAGTTTCTTCCCATCCTGCTCAGGTAGGGGCTAAATGCTGCTGTCTTAACTTTTAAGAACACTAGGGGACTGTGCCCCCTGCTGGCCACGCTTGCCAACCCCCCTTTCTCTGGGAGTAGGCAGTCCAGTCCTCCACCCACCTAGCCACTGGGAGGGCTAGGGCCAGGGCCATACCAGCCCCGGTCTCTCAGCCTCCTTCTGCCCCCGGGCAGGGGCAGGCCAAGGCATGGGGGCAGTAGTCCTGGCTCTCCTCCCCAGGTAGCTGGGGAGGGCCGGGGCCGTGCCAGCCCTGGTCTCTGAGGCCCTGCTGGCCTCCGGGGAGGGACGGGCCGAGGCGTGCCAGCCCCATCTCTCAGCTCTTCCCCCTGGGGAGGGCAGGGGAGGGCTGGGCCAGGGTCATGGTGCACTAGCTCTCCATGTGGGTCCTGGGGAGGACCAGGCTGGGAGCAGGTGGGGCTTGGCTCCTGCGGACAGAGTGGTGTTTTATGTCACTCTGATGTCCCACAGGAAACATTTCTTTATATATAGGCTGGGCCAGGATTTAGCCCACCATCACATGGATGACAGACTCCAGCAGCCCCACAGTGCGTGCAGACGGCGCAAGGTGGGGGTGGAGCAGCGGGGACATGGCCATGGCAGCAAGATGGCAAGGTCCCTTCAGGGGCAAGATGGCAGCCAGGTCTGCTTCCCCCATCCCCACTGCACCAGGCTAACCTGAGTGTACGTCTGCTGTCACAGCGCGGCGGGTAATGTCAGTGTTGATAAATGTAAAGTAAAGCATATTGGAAAACATAATCCCAACGATACGTATAAAACAATGGGGACTAAATGAGCTATTACTATTCGAGAGAGATCTGGGAGTCATTGTGCATAGTTGTCTGGGAACATCCACTCAGTGTGCAGCAACAAACAGAATGTTAGGAATCATTTAAAAAAAAGGAGAGAGAATAAGACAGAGAATATCTTATTGCCTCTATATAAATCCATGCTACACTCACATCTTGAATACTGTGTACAGATGTGGTTGCCGCATCTCAAGAAAGATACATTGGTATTGGAAAAGGTTAAGAAAAGGAAAAAAAATTGATTAGGGGTTTGGAACAGGTGCCATATGAAGAGATTAAAAAAACTGGGACTTTTCAGCTTAGAAAAGAGGAGATTAAGGGAGGATATGATAGAGGTCTCTAAAATCATGACAGGTATGGAAAAAGTAAATAAGGAAAAGTTATTTACTTGTTCCCATAAAATAAGAACTAAAGGTCACCAAATGAAATTAATAGGTGGCAGGTTTAAAACAAACAAAAGGAAGTTTTTCTTCACTCAGCGCACAGTCAACGTGTGGAACTCCTTGCCAGAGGATGTTGTGAAGACCAGGACTTTAACAGGGTTAAAAGAACCACCAGATAAATTCATGGAGGTTAGGTCTATCAGTGGCTATTAGCCAGGATGGGTAGAAATGGTGTCCCTACCCTCTGTTTGTCAGGGGCTGCAAATGGATGACAGAAGAGGGATCACTTGATGATTACCTGTTCTATTCACTCCCTCTGGGGCATCTGGCATTGGCCACTGTTGGCAGACAGGATACTGGGCTGGATGGACCTTTGGTCTGACCCTGTATGGCCGTTGTTATGTTAGCTACGAATAATGAAAGTAACCAGAGAGCACTATCCTGTCATGGTATATGCTGAGGAGGGAGAAGATGCTTCCAGTACATAATGCAGATCCGGGACTCAGGCTGGCTGTTGGAGTAAATTTAAGATAAAGGGCTGGATCTGTTGCTTAGAGAATAGAGGTGCTATTTTCTGAATGCCAACTTCTTGAGAAATGACCTGGTGAAGGAATTCTGTTCAGTAATAGATCTTCTAACCCTAATCTAATTTGTACAAAACAACGAATAGTCTTGCAGCACCTTAGAGACTAACAAAAAATGTAGATGGTATCAGGAGCTTTCATGGGCACAACCCACTTCTTCAGATGAATGGAGTTTAAGAGGTCCAGTTTTCAAATAAATAGCACTTGGAGCGGATGTAGGGGAGAGTAGGAAAAAAGGGGGAAAGAAATTGTCAATTAGAGTGTCCATGCTAAATGAAGCTGATAAGAGCACTTAGTACCCACTCTAACTACCCTTTGTTTGGTTTTTTTAGGATGTGGAATGTATTGGGCCAGCCAGCCGATATCTTTGTTGAGACTTCTGTTGTAGCTGTCAAACTTGTAAATGAAATTAAGTTCTGTATCCCCTGTCGAGCTGGCTTTTGAAATTGGTTTGAAATAATACAGTGACTTTGAGATCCATTAATGAGTGCCCGGGCAAGTAAAAAAGACTAACACAGCTACCCCTCTAAAACTAATCTGTACAGTTCAAATGGCAGGCATCAAGATGATGATGAGCAAAGAACTGGGAGTTGGAATTCTATGTCTGGTGCTGACGTAGACCTGGGCATATCATAGAACCTCTCTCTGCCTCGTTTGTGCCTTTATTTCTTGCCTCCCTCCTCTGGAGATGTGTGAGGCTTAATTCACAAATGTTTTGAAGTGCTTTGAGCTCCTTGGTTGGAAGGGGCTTGAGATGTGTAATAGCTAAACCTCACTGTCGTGGGTGTTGCTATGCATCGAGTCCTGCAAATCCATGGATATCTGCTTTATATCTGCGGCTCATTTTTGCAGTACAGCTGCAGAGACAAATTTTGTATCTAATTTGCAGATATCTACTTTCTATCTGTGGGTATCCATGTCCCTGGATGTGGATGCAGATATCGGCGGCTCATTTTTGTGGCTACAGATGTGGATGTAGAGATGTTTGTCTTCGCTATGCATTGCTTGATTGATGCTGTAGTGCTTTTACGATTTTAACCAAGTATCTTAAAGCTCATTACGAAAATCAGGGTCTAAACCTCCTCCCTGATCAAATTCTTGGTCCTAACTAAAGAGGCTTCTTGAGTCTGCAGTGAGTGTCCCGACTTATCCCCCTTTTACAGATGAGGAGACTCTGTAGCTGAGAGCAGTTTCATGACTTGCAAAAGGGCTGGGAGTAGACTCCAATAGTCTTGGTGCTGTGTGCTTATGTCTCCAGACCTCGCTCCCTGTAATATACTGTGACAAAAAGAAACAACTGAATGGGCTTGGGTCCTGTACCAACCGTATCTATGTCTGTGCAGCCACCATGTAACTCTATACACCCTCGCTTGTTTGTCAGCTACGTGCTGTTGACTTTTGATGGTGGCTGTAGGGAGATGCAACCAGAATGTCATGAAATGTTGAAACATGATGCATCCGCTGTTTGCCTTGAACCTTCTCCTGTTCCACTATCTGCATATGCAAATTTTCCACAACTGACTGGCTTCCATAGATTCCCCTTCTTCCTCCCCTTCCAAGCCAAGGATCATGAATAATTAACATTGCAGCTGGCTTTTGCCGGCATGGCAGACAGTCTGTTGGAAACCATGCCAGCAGTGCATTTGTTTCCCTTTTCTGCGTTTTCTGACCTAGTCGGTGGGAACTTCAGGCTGTTGAATTACCGGCTGCTTCCAAAAGGGCCGGCTCCCCACAGTCCTTGGGACTCAGACACTTGGAGTGCTGTACAGAAGGAGGGCTGTAGAGCTTTGATGGGCGTGAAATAGCCAGTGGGCCAGATTCTGAGCTGGTGTAAGTGGTTGCATCTCCCTTAGGGTTTTTCATGGGAGTTACACCTTGCAGCAGGATTGAATTTGACCCAATAGAGAGAAAGCAGGAGTACTGGGATTTTGAGAGCATTCAAGCATAGGTCCTTATTGCTGTTGGTGTCTTATCAAGAGCCCCTCCAGCAGACTGGTGTTTGAAATGTTAAGCATCCTCTCTGAAAAAATTGGTCCCTGGTTATTCGGAGGTCCCTGAAAGACTCACGGTAGGAAATCAGGGGAGGGGTGCGAAGGATTCACCTGAGTTTCTTCTCATTGATTGGGAAAAGGCGCTCGCTTTACTCGGTAAACAGAGCTTTGATGGATTCCCAGGGTCCTTCCAGGAGTTGAGCTGTTAAAATGACATTTTTATTACTGTTCATAAACTCCAAGCTCCTACTGCTGCTGTGAGATTAGATTTAAGCTGAGGGCAAACTCGCTGGTCCAGTGGCTCAACAAGGCAGGGCGTGGGAGGTTAGAGTTTAGAGCCTGCTGCTGTCGGGGACTGAGAGAAGGAGCCGTGGGTGCAGGTCGGGGCGGGAGCAGTGAATGGGGGATTTAGTGAACAGAGCTGGGGGTTTTGGGAGCTGGGGAGGAGCAGAAGGGGTGAGCCTCAGTCGAAGAGCATCCCAACAGCAGAGAGGAAAGTTGCAGCCTGACATGTGAGCGCGGGTGGTATCCTGGGATCCTCACCAGTGTGGTTTGTAGTGTTGCCCTTTTTGAGGCCTGTCCTTAGAGCAGTAAGACCTGAGGAAGGCATTAGAGGGGTGAAGATGCAAGCTTTGTTCACAGGCTGCTGATGAAACAGAAAATCCATGTGTCTTTCGGGCATTTCAGAGGGACAAGCTGGTGACGGAGGAAGAATTCATGGGCTGCTGGGAGTCTGCCCCCTGCCCTCCCCACAACCCTTTCTCCGCCTCTCTTCATCCCACCTTCTTCCTGTTGTCGTCTTCCTCCTCTCTCCCCTTTTCTCACTGTTTAAGCTTCTACCGGAAAAGGTCACCAACCTCTGCGCAGGTTGAAGACCACCAC
This sequence comes from Pelochelys cantorii, assembly GCA_032595735.1. NCBI lineage: Eukaryota > Metazoa > Chordata > Testudines > Trionychidae > Pelochelys > Pelochelys cantorii. The sequence goes on from CM064347.1 coordinate 12,148,353, forward strand.
CCTGTCAGACGGGGGGGCAGTGCTTAGAAGAGGCAGACCTGTGCAAACTTAGTCTGTCTTCCTGTCACTTTTTCAGCTCCTGACCTCTTTCTTCACAACCCTCCTCCTGCTTCTCCAGGATTGCACTAGTACTTCAAGCATTTTTAATATCTCAGCCATTCCTAGCAGTGCTCTCCACGGTGTCATGAAAGACGAGGCAACCTCCTTTCGGCTGAAATAGGCAGGATGGAGTAGGGTTATTTTTAAAAAAAAAAATCCACACTGCAGTTAAAATAACTTTATCTCTGTGTGTGACTTTTGCAGCTCTGCAATCCTTCCTTCGCTCCTACACCACCTACCCCAAGACTCTGAAGCACATCTTCCACATCAAATCCCTCCACCTGGGCCATGTGGCGAAGAGCTTTGGGCTGAGAGACACTCCTCAGAACCTCAGCACCTCCATGGCTGCTAGTCCGGGAAAGAAAACCAAACTGAAACCAAAAAGGTAGGAAACTCCAGCTCTCTGAAGCTAGGGACACAGCATGACCATGCTGGTTTGACCCCCATTTTGAATGTTTTCCTAGCAAGGGAGCTGGGAACGAATGGGAGAAAACCAGGATAAATTGTGGAGCAGAAGGATAGAAAGAAGGATGCTAAAATCACCTGGGTCTGCTCTTTCCATTGTCAACACAATAGTCCACCATCCTGTCAGTCAGGAGCCTTCCCCAGGAGGGAGAAAAGAAGAGGGTCAGATAGCTTCTGCTTGCTATGGAAAGAGTTACTTCAAGAGGACTAGCCTTTGTTGTGAGCCCTGTTGACTTCTGCCTTAATAACAGCCATCCTCATCGTCGTACACTTGTCTTGGGTCATGGAGAGGTCCGGGAGTTTTGAATGACTTGCTACCCAAAAGCCATGGGATGAAGTGAGTGGCTCTTAGGAAAGGCAGTACCTGCTCAGAGAGGAGGGTGACTGGTCTGAGGACTTCATTTGGCCAGCAGGTAACCTGACAGCGCTGTTGGGTGCCCACACTGAGCAGATGATACACTGTGCTTTTGGCCAGCCTCTGGCCACCTGTTAAAGGGCAGAATTGGTTACACCCACACCCGCAAGGCTTAACCAGGTCACATCTGCCTAGAGCTGAGCTGCACTGAGGAGGGGCTGTGTGATGTGTTTCCCCATGAATCTGCTAACGAACATGTGAGGGGAAGAGAGGTGCAGTTTCCTGCGGACTGTTAGCGTCTGTGATCTATTTGTGATCTACCTGATCTATTTCTTTAAGGGTAAGTCTAGACTACAAGCCTCTTTCGAAAGAGAGCATCTAGACTACAGCCAGTACTTTCGAAAAAGTGAGCCGCTTTTTCAAAAGAGAGCACCCAGGCAGTCTGGATGCTCTCTTTCGAAAAAGCACAGTTTGCATTACATAGCACCTTTTTTCGAAAGAGCACTTTCGAAAAAAGGCGTTATACCTCGTAAAATGAGGTTTTCCGCGGTCAAAAAAACTGCTGCGTTCTTTCGATTTACTTTCGAAAGAACACAGCAGCAGTCTAGACGCAGGGGAAGTTTTTTTGAAAAAAGGCCACTTTTTTCGAAAAAACCCCGTAGTCTAGATACACCCTAAATGAATACACATCCTCCTGTCTGATTAACAGACTATATTCCAAAATAAATCCTCAAGCGTTCACTGTGCACAAAGCTATTTGCTTTTTCTGTGTGATCTACGGGCCAGTGGCAAAACTGAAGTTGATCTATGGATAAGTAGCGATGTTGCCTAGCCTACTGGTATGTCACTGCTGTACGAAACCTGGACAGGAGAGGGACCTTGAAACCTGATGGGGGAAGCTGAGGTGAGCTGCCCGGGGTGCAGGCAGATAACTGAGAGCAGTTCTTTGACCAAACCAACCCCACAAATACAATCCATGCTTCTGGCTGATCTAATGATCCTGATCACAGGACCAGGAGCTAGGAAATCTTGGCTGTGACACAGGTTAGTGTGAGTTAACAAGTTATGTGGTTTTTCTGTGCCTCAGTTTCCCTTCTGGTTAACTGCAGTGTAGACTTAATTAGTTTATTTTCCCAAAGTCTTTTTTAGTCCCAAGTAGTGTTTTGTTTAGCTTTATTACTAAACACAGCAGGCCTGGGTGTTTGAGTGGGAGCTTGGTCTTTAAAAAGTGGGTTTTTTTTAATTTACTTTGTGTTTTGGCTTCCAGTAAATCTCTCCTTTTCTAAGTTCAGTTTAGGAGCATGAAGATGCTCCTCTGTGGAGCAGCAAATCTGCACCCAGTTGCTTTGGGTTTGCTACAGCTGTCCTACTTCCATTTTCCAGGTGCTTTACCTTTGTGAAAACCCCATCTCCAGTTGGCCTTTTAAGCAGAAAGGTCACAGTTTGGTTGAGGACACAGTGCACAGTGGGACAAGTTTCACAACTTAGAATTTTTCTCTCCCGGGGATTGAGGTCAGCTGCGGAGGCTCTGTTCTGTGTTCCCCCACTTATGGAGATAAGATTAACATATACGCGGAACAGGGCCTTCTCAGCTTTTGCTCCCAGGCTGTGGAATTCTCTTCCTCGAGATACTCGCATGGCACCAACATTAGCATTGTTTCGGCGTCAGGCTAAAGCCACCCTTTTTATTTGTGCTTTTATTGGTGTTTGAGTCTGTGTGTGCGTGTTCCTCCTCTCAAGACGTTTTTAGCAGGTTTTATGTCCCTCTGGGTCTCGTATTTTTAATTTTTTATATATATTTGTATTGTGCTTTAAAAAATTCTGTGAGCCGCCTCGAATATTTTAAATAGGCAGGGTAAAAATATTTTGAAATAAATGAATTTTTCAGTCTCCCAACGCCCCCATGCGCTAGCACCTCCTAGAGCAGTAGTTCTTTACCTAGTTACCATTGCAGGCTGCATCCAATACTATCTGTATGGCCCTGAAGATGTCACATAGGCGGCAGCTCTGTGGTGATTGGGCCACAGGCAGCCTGTGGGCCACAGGTTAAAAACCCCTGTTCTAGAAGCCCGCTATCCCCTTCTCCCTCCCGGAGGTATTTCCTCTGGAATGTGGCCCTTCACTCTAAATCAGGGAGGGGCAACCTAGACTAGTGACTGGGTTGTACGAGTGGCCCCTCCTCCATCTCAGTGGGCTGCAAGATTGTTGTTACCAAGATGGTCTCCCAGCAGAGGGTAGTTTTACTCACTGCGCTTGCATCCCTAAAATTTGCAGGGTGTGCCGATTGAACTGTAGCAGCGCTTTGAATCGGTACAGAAAGAGCACACGGCTTTCACAGTGTGGTGTGCAATCAGCACGCCCCTCACTTCACGTGCCCTGACTTCACGTGCGTGTCACTTCAGTAATACTGGTTGGAAAAAATTATGCAGATGTAAACCAGCAGAATCAGGCAACCCTGTGCGTGGACAGTGTTAAACACAATGTCTCATGGGCCACACACAGAACCCCAATTAGCTGCAGGTTACCCACCATTACTCTAAATGTTTGCAAGAGACAAGAGTTTTCATTTGAATTGATGCCTGAAGAGTATCTCCAAGTCAGCGAGGTGCTTAAAGCAATTACTTTGCTTTTGTTTTTGCTTTTGCTTCGCATGTTACTTTTTATATCGTGCAAACGCTACATTCCACAACACACCTTCCCAGGTTGGCCCTCTGGACATGGCTTTCCCACACGCTCAGAAATAATTCTGCTGTAGCATCTCCCCTAACCTAGTTTAAGGTGGTCTCTTGTGTCTGGTATTCTGCATTGGATGGGGAAGCACCGGAGCTGAAGGCATGGGAGGGAGACAAGCTTTGAGCGATCATTTTTCAAATAGTTTAGAAGCGACTCTCCTGTGCAATAGCAGGGAGTCTCTGCCTCAGCATCTTCCCTCTCTGGCCTCAGCAAATGCAGTCTCCTGGGGCTACGTCAGAAATGGTCTTCCATGTTTGCTTTGAGACTACATCACCCCGACTTTGCACCCTCCTCTGGCTTCCTTTTTTCCACCACATCAAGCCCAAACTTCTGGTTTTCACTTTTAAGGTCTTTCATTGCATATTCCCTTCCCATTTATAGAATCATTGAACACTTGAACTGAAAGGCACCTCGAGAGGTCGTCGAGTCCTGTCTCCTGCAGTGTTCCCTCTAAAGAGGCAGCCCAGCTTCACAGGCGATTAATCAGCCCTGCCCCCTCAGAGGCTCAGGGCTCCCTGCATGGAGCTGACTGATTGGGCGGGGCTGATAAATCACCTGTGAAGCTGGGCTGCTGCGCAGCTTAGAGCAGTGTTTCCCGATTGGTGCTCCATGGAACCCTGGGATTCCGGGAAGCGAAAGCAAGGGTTCCGCAAAGAGCCGGCACTCCCACGTCCCCTCTTAAAAAGACAGAGCGGCGGTGGGAATCGCGGCGGCGGGGCGGTGGTTCTCTGTTTTGTTTTTTCCCCTCGATGAAACGCAGTAACCCTAGGGGTTCCGTGGCCAAATAAAATTGGGAAACACTGGCTTAGAGGGAACACTGGTCCCCTGCACTCACGGCAGGACCAAGCACTGTCTGGGTCAGGGGTCTCAAACTCCCAGCCCATGGGTTAGTTCCAGCAGGAGCAATTTTTCAATCCAGCAGGGACTCCTGGCAGGCTTGGGGGTCCTGTCCGTTACTAGCCCCCAAGTCCTGCCCCTCCCCAGCATTGCACCTGTCCCCCTAGCATGCAGCTTTGGAGATCACCAGGGGGACCCTGGCACCACATGGCAGCAGTGGTCACTCCCTGCCCCCCTCGCCCACTGTCCCCCTGCAATGGCAGGAGCCACTGGGGAAGCAGAGTGAGTGCGCCCGCCCGGTGCACTCCGCTTCCTCCACAGCTCCTGCCGCTGCAGGGACGAAAGGGGGGGGGCTCCTGCATGGCACCAGGTGCACACAGACAGTAATCTGCAAAGTCGTGTGCTCATGGGATGGGATGCCATGGAGGGGAGAGGGCAGAGCGATGGCAGGAAAGGGTAGGGCTTGAAAGCCGGGAATGGTCAGCCCCCCCCCACCAGGAGTCCTGGGGTGGATTGTGCAATGGCTCTGGCTGGAACTGGCCTGCGGGTCATGAGTTTGAGACCCCTGATCTAGATCATCCCTACCAGGTGTTTGTCTAACCTGCTCTTAAAAGTCTCCAATGACAGAGATTCCACAACCTCCCTAGGTAATTTATTCCAGTGCTTCACCACCCTACGTTAGGAAGTTTCTCCCAATGTCCAGCCTAAACCTCCCTTGCTGCAATTTAAGCTCATTGCTTCTTGTCATATCCTCAGGGGTTAAGGAGAATAATTTTTCTCCCTCCTCCTTGTGACACCCACATAGGTACTTGAAAGCTGCTATCATGACCCCTTTCAGTCTTCTCTTTTTCCAGTCTAAACAACCCTAGTTCTTTCCGTCTTCCCTCATAGCTCCTGTTTTCTAGACCTTTCATCATTTGTGTTGCTCTTCTCTGGACTGTCTCCAATTTCTCCGCATTGTTCCTGAAACGCAGTGCCCAGAACTGGACACCATACTTCAGTTGAGGCCTAATCAGCACAGAGCAGGGTGGAAACATTACTTCTTGTGTCTTGCTCACAACACTTGTGTTAGTGCATCCCAGAAGGATTGCTTGTTTTGCAACAGTGTCGCACTGTTGACTTATATTTATCCCCTCTTCTGTGCAACAGAAATGTAAACTCCCAGCTCCCCTCTGCCAGTGACACCTATACTGCTTGCCTGTTTGCCATATTTTCTAGCAAGTGGTCTTGTGGCTTTCCTGCATGCACTGTCCCTAACCCATGGAAGCAGCCTCCCTGGCATCTGCAGAACAGTATCCATCTCTCCGTAGAACCCCCTGAAGCCTACAGAACGCTTGACAGAAGTTAGGCAGTTGGTGTGCTGTGACCATTGCTTATCACTGTCGTTGCATGCCCCCTGTTTGTCATACCTGCCTCTCGTCTTAAACCTAAACTGAGCAGGGGGCCGTCTTTTTGTTACGTGTTTGCACAGCACCTAGCACTACTGCTATGCAAACAACACATCCCCATTGTCAATGCAGAAGCATGGAATTCAGCACCCCTAGGTGTTCTCTTCCCTTATCTGTGCAGCCACGGGCACATCACCAACGCCCACGTTCCCAGCGTGAGGCACTTAAACAACAGGTCTGATTGCGCGAGGTTTTGAGTACCCACAATACCCACGGACTTCAGCTCTGAAAATTACGGTTGTAAAAATCGTTTTAAAAGGTAACCATGTAGCCGCTAAAATTCCTAGCGGTTACATGGTTACATGCACTGCGGGCTTTGCAGTATCAAGCTTAAGTAAGCAGTATCAAGCCCACAGCAAAGGCTTCTCCTTGGGAGTGGAGCCAACAAGGGCTGCTGGCCCCACTCCCAGGGAGGCTTCGCTGTGGACTCTGCTGCCGGTTCCCTAGGAGCAGGGCAGCAGCTGCCGGGGAGCCAGCTTGTAATCTGCAGCGGGGGCTGGGCCGGACCCACCATGGACAGGGGCTGCCACAGGGTTGGAGGAGCCCCCTGCCTGGAGCAGATGGGGAGCTGCTCCAGCCCCTCCTGGTTAACTGGAACCGGTAAGTCTCACCCATTTAGGATGAGGCTTACCAGTTAATCTTCCACATCCCTTTTCGTTCGTTCGTCCATCGTGGTCGATGAAGACCTCAACACCACTAAGTGCTTTGAGACTGAATACAGTGTGTCCGAAGATGACTTATCAGGCCAATTCGGGCATCAAATGTCCTGGAACATGCCGGGCAGACATGTGTAGGCATTGCAATCGTTGCGCTAGTAGCTTTGGACTTGCGCAGCACGCGCTTGTGTTGTGCTTCAGAGATGCGCCTTGTTTCGAGAACTTGGCATCCCTTGTGAATGAGACTGCGCCAGGCAGGGAGGTTGTGTGCCAGCGATTCCCAGGTGGTTGTATCAATTCCGAGCAACTTCAGGGAGGCCTTGAGTGTGTCTTTGTAACGTTTCCTCTGTCTACCACGCGAGTGTTTACCAGTAGAGAGTTCCCCAAAAAGGAGCTGCTTAGGTATACATTCGTCCGGCATACGAATGACATGACCTGTGCACTCATCAGCAGGGTGTGGACTGACGGTAAACTTGCTCTAGAGAGAACCTCAGTGTCTGGTATTTTGTCTTGCCATCCGATGCGTAATATTCTGCAAAGACAAGTCATGTGGAAGTGATTAAGCTGTCTTGCGTGCCTTCGATACACAGTCCACGTTTCACAGGCATACAGGAGGGTAGTAAGTACCACGGCTCTATAGACCTTCAGTTTTGTTGCTTGGCTGATTCCTCGACGTTCCCATACAGTGGGGCACAGTCTACCAAAAGCAGAACTTACCTTCGCTATTCTGCATGTGGCTTCTATGTCAATGTTAGCTGTATGGGAAAGAGTACTGCTGAGGTAAGTGAACTGGTCCACTGCCTGTAGCATCTGCCCTGTGACTGTGATTGTGGGTTTTGTGTACGGTGCATAAGGGACAGGCTGATACATGACTTCGGTCTTTCTGCTGTTGATGGTGAGTCCAAAGTTGTCACAAGCTGTGCAGAACTTGTCCACATTGACTTGCATCTCTGCTTCAGAGCCAGCATACAAGGCGCAATCATTGGCAAACAAGAAGTCTCTCAGAACAGTCTCTTTTATTTTGGTGATAGCCTGAAGTCTCCTCAGGTTGAAAAGATTCCCGTCCATTCTATACTTAAGGCTGATTCCGGCAACACTATCCTGGAAGGCATCATTCAACATAGCAGTAAACATGATGCTGAACAGTGTAGGTGCGAGAACACAGCCCTGTTTGACGCCATTGGTGATTGGGAATGCCTTAGAAGATTCTCCACCATCTAGCACTCTGGCCATCATGAAACTGGTGTACCATCTGAATAAATTTAGGGGGGCAGCCAAACTTTGACATGATCCTCTACAGACCTTGTCGGCTGACAGTGTTGAAGGCTTTCGTGAGATCAACAAAAGTTGTGTAAAGTTCACGATTCTGCTCCTGACACTTCTCCTGAAGTTGGCGCGCAGCAAAGATCATGTCAATAGTCCCGCGGCCCTTACGAAAGCCACATTGTGACTCCAGCAGGAGGCCACACTCCAGATGAGTGACCAAACGATTTAACATCACTCTTGCAAGGATTTTACCTGCGATGGAAAGCAGCGAAATTCCCTGATGATTGTCACATACCTGTCGATTGCCCTTGTTCTTATAGAGGTGTACAGTGGATGCATCCTTGAGTTCCTGAGGAATGGATCCTTGCTCCCAAAAAGACTGGAACAGCTCGGTGAGCTTCTCTGTGAGTACGTGACCGCCGGCTTTATAGACCTCTGCAGGTACAGCATCTGCCCCTGGAGCTTTGCCGCTGGATAGCTGGCTAACAGCTTGTGAAACTTCGGCTACTACCGGTGGATCATCCATGGAGCCATTGATGTCAACCTGGGGAATCCTCTCAATCGCCTCGTCGTTGATAAATGACGGTCGGTTGAGGACGTCTTCAAAATGTTCAGCCCATCTCTGCAGGATCTGAGCCTTCTCTGTAATCAGAATTGAACCATCTGTACTAATAAGGGGGAAGCTCCCGAGAGACTGAGGACCATAGAGAGTGTTAAGGGCTGCATAGAACCGTTTCAGGTCATTCCTGTCAGCATGCCCCTGAATTTCAGCTGCCAGGTCACTTAACCAAGCATCCTGCATTTTACGCAGTTTGTTCTGGACTGTCCTGCGAGCATTTGCAAAGGCGTTCTTCTTGGCAGCTGATGATGGATCGTTCTGATGTGCACGATGAAGGCGGTGCTTTTCAGCAAGTAGAGACAATATCTCCCCATCATTCTCATCGAACCAGTTGGGCTGCTTGCGCGAAGAGGGTCCCAAAATCTTCAGTGCAGATGAGTAGATAGCATTCCGGAAAAGTTCCCAGTCGTCCGCAGCGCTGCCTACAAGGTGCAGGTCGGAAAGCCTGCTTTCTAGATCCTCAGTTAATGCTGAGGCTATGCTCGGGTTCTTTAGCCTAGCCACATTAACTCCCTACTGAAAATCAGGCCACTGAAGTGGTTTGATACAAATTGAGGTGTCTGTCTTCAGGCAGCCAAGGCCAGATGCCTAGCTGGTGTATTTAGGCCCAACTTCACTGGAAGCTTTGGGAGTTATGCTTATTTACACCAGCTGAGAATCAAGCCCCTCCTCCCCCCTCCAGATTAGAAAATGTTGGCCTTTGCTTCTCCAGGGCACCGCTGGGAAAATGAGGATGGTGCTGGTGAGACTGTTATGAAGCTAAATTAATATTTGTAAAATATTTTATAAATCTGGTGATCACAAAATGATACATGTCACTTACAACAAAGAGTGTTCTTGAGCCAGATCTCCAGAGGTGCCCCCATATCTGCACTTCCACAGTTCATCTTCAGTCGGGGTTTGCTCCTTGACCGTTACATTAGCAGTCCCACTGTTCCTACCACAGGCAGTGCCTCATTGGAGCTGGTGCAACTGCAGGAAATGAAGGAAAATGACGATGTAGACCAGCGTTCCCTCTAAGCTGTGGTACAGCTTCACGGGCAGTTAATCAGCCCCACTCAGTCAGCTCCATGCCTGGAGCCCTGAGCCTCCGAGCCTCTGACTGGGCGGGGCTGGTTAGTCACCTGTGAAGCTGTGCTGCCAAGCAGCTTAGAGAGAACACGGGTGTAGACAAGGCTTAGTGGCCGAACTAAAACCCGTTTGTCAGACTCCAATTCAAATGGCTCAGAGACGGATAGCTGTTTCTCTGCAAATCCAGAGTGGCACAGACCTGTTGCATTGCCTCTGGGTTTAGTTGCGTGCTCATCCTGTAACACAAACTGAGCTGATGAAGCTCCCCTGGGTTTGCAAACTATTTTATGGTTCTCCTCATGCAATCCTTACTGAGCACTAAGGGCTTGTGTCAACTACACAGTGGATTGACGATGCAGCCATTGATCCACGGGTAGTTGATTTATCATGTCTGCTTAGAGACAATAAACCAACCTCTGAGTGCTCTCCTGTTGATTCGGGTACTCTGCCAGGATGAGACGAGGAGGCAGAGTCAACAGGAGAGCATCAGCTGCTGACCTTACTGCACAGAAGACACCACGTTAAGTAGGTCTAAGTACATCGTCTTCAGCTATGCTGTTCATGTAGCCAACATAGCATATGTTAGGATCAATGGGGGTTCGTAGTGTAGACCAGGCCTAAGTTACACATGTGTAAAGGTACCTTTAATAATGTCGTCCCCTTCTCCTAGATGCATAACTTGTAATCTATAAGCTCCTTTATACCTGTAGTGCTGCATCCGCAGTAAGGGGTTCGTACCTGTATAGTTAAAGTGGTACAATTTTTGTGTGTAGACAGAGCCTAATTTGGGCTGTCTCAGTTCTTGTGCGGGCTGATTCTCAGAGGTACTAAGCCCCCTTAGCTCTCATTGGCTTTGAGGATTGTGGGTGCTCAGCACCTCTGAAAATGAGACCCATGGTGTTTCCATCCGATCCCACACACAAGGAAAGCCTTCCGTTTTGAAATGAGGAAATATCAGCACCCCCGTTCTGCTCCATAGCCACAACGGAAGACTCTCTCCCAGTCATCACAAGCCACTAAACGTAGCTATGGGTTGAAAAGGAAGAAAGTCTCTTTTTTGTGAATCCACGTCTGCTGGACTCTTTCTGTGTAATTGCTGCTGCAAACTCGCATTAGCAAGCGTTTGCCGTGCATTTCAAATCCAGTTCAACCACATAATGGTTGGTAAGCCTGTGACATCTCCAGCTCCTGCACAGACCCTGGAAAAAGCAAGGGGGGAGGGAGATGCTGGAAGGGGGAAAAAAAAAAGTTGGAGACAGCCTTGTCGCTTAGCGAAGCCACCGGGGATAGGCCAGGGCTCTGCCTCCTGCTTCAGCTGACCCTCCCCAGCAGATGGGCAACAGGACGGGAATGCCCCTGTGAGCCAGGGATTTAACAGGGCTTTATTTAGGGAAGAATAGCCTGCTTAGCTGATAAAGAGCATGTAAGATGGTATGGGGCGGGCTTTGATGTCTTGCTGGCCCAGCAGGGAGCCGAGTGATGACTGACAGCAGTGTGTCACAGGATTACTCGGCCTGCAACAATGCCTCTCTCTGTTCCTGTGATGTTGCTACTCTGTTACAGCTACTTTTTCTGTTGTTATGTGCCTCTTTAGGTGGCATTCCTCCTCCCCAAGTCTCCCATCCCATTAGAGTACAGACAGGCTGGAAGATACAGTAGGTAGCACGAGGCAATCGGGAGGCATTAGAACAAATGGCGCAAGAGTGACTTGAACGCTCATGTGCACATGGATTTGTATAATTGCAGGTCAGGGAAAGTAAGCAGGCTTTGCACAGGCCGGTCACGGCTCAGACTTCAGCTTTCAAAACTTGGGGCAGCTGGAAAATAGAGACTCCACAGCATAACCAGAGTTGCCCTGTACAACAATTGTTGTGTAGAACCTTGATTTTTAATTAACTTTTTCTCTGTGTGTATGAGAGAGGCTATCTTAGAATTTATAGTGACGATAGGTTCAAATTCTGCTCTGTTACATCAATGTAAACCCAGAGTAACTCTGTTAATTTCTGTAGAAACGAACTTGGCTAACCCTCTGAAAATTTCTGTAGTTACTCTGGATTTGCATTGGTGTAACTGAGATCAGATTTTGACCTATGATTTTTTTTTAATTAATTGTAAAATGCAGACTTGAAATAATAGCAGCACAGCCATTGAACAGACTTTCTTTTTAATAGCTTTTATCATGTGATACTGCAAGCATCGGTTGTCATATGGTAATTACACATTGTGTCCAAACATCCGATATCTTTTAAGCAGGCTGCAAACCAAAGCCCCATCTCTCACCACCTGCATGGAAAATAAAGAACAGCCCCGAGAAAAAGAAAGAAAGAAAGAAAGAAAATAAAATGTAGGGGGCGAGGGGCCATTAAATGCACAAAGAAAAGGGTATTTTGTTTTCATTTTTCTAATATCCTTCCTTAATCACCCTTAAAGAGTCCAGGTAGAAAAGCCAAAAACTGACAATATGGCAACCAGGTGTTTGTTTTGTTGTAAATGCTGAAACACTGTATCGCACCCTTTCTATTCTGAATACGTACATTTGTTTTCTCTGTGACTTATGCTCTCTAGTACTCTTCTTCATAAACTGGTATAAACTGAATAGCACCTTAATAATGCCATCGTTTGCAAGACTTCATTCTGAAGATAACATGTTGCATTAAAATAATCACTCAGGATCTTCTTAGAAGGTGAAATGCAGCATTTATTAGCAGTTTTACTGGGGGAGTTGCCAGTTTTCCCTCTTCTGTCAGACAGCAGAACTCCATGCCACATGATGTCATTGAGGTCATAAACTTACTGAGATTGAAAGAAGGATTGGATGTTTATATGGTTAACAAGAATAGCCTGAATTGTTATAATTAAAGCAGCCCAAAAAAAGAGTTTTGGAAGGGAAAATACTTCACACTGTAGGGTTTAAGCCAATCTCTATTAGGGATCAGGATGAGACCTTTGTGGGAGGGAGGCAGATTACACCCCAGCTGATTCCTGGGGGGAGGGGGGGGTTACACTTTTCTTTGAAGCAGCTGGTGCTGTTCACTATTTGAATTAGTACACTGCACTACATGGGCCTTGGATCTGAACCAGTGTGACAGTTCCCATGTTCCTTTGTACCTAAATGCTGTTCCATATCCATCCAGTTATTTTTTCTGAGTGAGGGGCTTTACATGGGATAAGCAGACTGAGGAGTGCTGCTCCGTTCTCTCCACAGGAATTGTCTTCAAAGTGAGCTATGGGTGTTCAGCACCTCAGTGGGTTGGGCCCTGTGGCTTTGTTGACATTAGGAAAATGAGTACCTCTTTCTTGGTCAGATCTATACTAAAGGGGAAGGCTGAATCAAGATACGCAATTCCAGCTACGTTATTTACGTAACTGGAGTTAACATACCTTAATTCAAGTTTCCCTACTGTCCCCATAGCGGGAGGTGGATGGGAGCAAACGCTCCTGCCGCTTTCCCTTACTCCTCACAGGAGCAGCAGTACCAGCCACCAACCAGGGCACCCTCTGAGTTCGATTTAGTAGGTCTTTACTAGACCCTCTGAATCAAACTCCAGAAGATTGGTCGCAGCAATGTCAATCTTCCCTGGACTGAGACATGACCTTAGTAATGCTACATCTGTACTAGGAATGTGAACGACTAGTCAACACGCTAGTCGACTAGTTGCTTCCCCCCCACACACACACTTGGTGCCTCTATCAGCAGCAAGGGGGGGAGAAGAAGGGGGTCCTTCAAAGTGGCCACACCCTGGGCTCCATGCTGCACTGACGCTTTGAAGCACCACATGCAACCTGGGGCCAGCTTGGGCCTGGGCTGCACCTGACGTTTCAAATCAGCAGCACCGTGTGGAGCCCGGGGCCCCCAGTCTCCATGTGGTGCTGCCACTTTGAAACACTGCGAGGAGCACGGGGCCAGCGGGGGACTGCTTGAATCCCCCGCTGGGCCTGTGCTCCCAGTAGCGCTTTCGCCTTTGAAGTGTAGCAACAGTCCTGGAGCTGTAGCTACACTTCAAAGGCGGAGGCTCCCTTATCGACTAATCGAATAGTTGATGCAAATTGCATCGACTATTCAATTAGCCTATTAATCTAAATGTAACATCTCTAATCTGTACCTGTGCTGCCAGAGATGAAAGCATTAGCACAGTCCAGACTCAGGTGCTTTATACCACAGTCAGCTGAGCCAACAGCTATGCAGGCCTGGGGACAAGGTAGGGGGCCAGCTCCACATCCCTGGAAGGGGCAGGGCCTCGGGTGGAAGTCCTTAGTGCCGCCCTCAGCTCCAGGACTCTTTGAAACACCAGGTCCCTGTGCATTTGCCTCCTTTGCCCCCATCGGCAGGCCTGACCACAGTGTCACAAAAGCCTTCTCAGAATTACATGAGATACTGGTAAAAATGGCAGTGTCTATGTGCCTCACTGTTGCTGGGGAACATTGATTCGCTGGTCTCCTCTATGACCCTTCCTCTAAGTAATGACATTGCCACGCTTGTCCATCTGGGAAGCACTTTGACATGGACTAGTTAGCAGTTAGTTTTACTAACTCTCCTTGGAGTGACACATTATACTCCAAGTCATATCCTTCTCCTGGCTGCTCTCTCATGACCATCCCTTCCCCAGGCATTGCTGGAGGTGCCAGGGTGAAGAGCAGAATGGGATGCAAACTGGTACCTTTTTTTGGTACGCTTGGTGTGACACCTTTGAACTGTTCTTTGGCATGGACAACCTTGAAAAAGCTGACTCCTCTAACAAAAAGTCTCTCCTCACAGGGCTGCAGCTGTATCTCCCCACAAAGCAATAATCTAATCATTAGAAGCAGCTTGCCTGCCAATTTTTGTGTGGCATTTATAGCTTCCTTAATATCACTTAATTAGTCAAAGGCAAGTCTGGAATTCTGCCCATTGAAGGATTTCACTCAGTTGGGTTCATCTACTGTCTGCTCTGCAGAAAGGCAAAGCGGGCGAGCGCAAGGTACAAGAGATGGGCTGGAACTACACTCAGAAATTCAAAGTTGATCCAAAATATACAGGAAGAAGGGTCGGTAGGAGAGGCATGTACAGTAGTAGGCATTTCAAGCAAAAAGGCAAGTCTTTCTCAGCATCATGAAGCTATCAGGTTGGTCCTGAGAGGAAAATACTCTGCTTAATCATAAAGAGCATATCGCTATAGGCATGCAAGGCAGAGGAGGTGTTCTTTGAACGTCTGTCTTGTCCCACCAAAGCCACAACACAGAATCTTTTGGCTTTTCAGTGCTCTAAGCAGATGGAGTCAGAAAATCACAATGGCTGGTGCTGGAATTGAAAATCTCTATTTAAAGAGTTTCTTCTGCTTGAGAGGCCAAGCGACTAAGTAGACAGAGGCCAGGGTACTGTGGGGTGAACAGCTCTCCCATGGCATTTTTCATCATGTCTCCATAGGGAGAAGAACAGGTGGTGGATAAGTGAGGAATCTGTCAGTGCTCTTCTGTATAGCAGTAAAGTGATTGACCAAGATAATTCTAGGGTTGGGTTCTTTATTGGTTAATGTTTTTCTGCAGCAGAGTAACAGTCAATGCTCAGTGTAATCCAATGATACTTCTCTTTATATTACCAAGCTCGTTTGCATCAGCTGATGACGTTCTGTGTAGGCCCATCTGTTGACTTGTCGAAAGGAGCGCAGCATCACTGATGAATTCTTTGCCCAAAAAAGCTTTGGTTGCATGGACTGCAGATGGCTCTTCCAACACGATAGGTTTAAAAAAGCAGGTGTTGCAACAGCCTTGGCCCAGAGGTATCCCAGCCCTGTTGCCTGGCACAGGTTCAGCTGCAGGATGGAATTAGCTGTTGGAGATGCTGTCAAGCAGATTGATGGTGTGATCCACATTCAAATGTTCTGTGATAAATTATACAGTCCGCTCCGTTCTTTTCCAAAGACACACCATGAGTTCTAGGTCTCTATGTCAAAGCTTGATACTCTTTCTTCAGCTGGAGCAATTTCTAGGATCTCCTTGGGTTGGCTGCAACCTACATGTGTTGGTTAAAGGTCATTTGGACTTGTTGCATTGCATTGCATTGCACCAGGATTTCATGCAGCTGAAGACAAAAAAAGAGCAAGTTGAAGGAAGATCACAGAGCGAGCTTGTTCACAGCTAAGCGGTGATAAAGATATTATCAGAAGGATTTCTTGGAGTTATCAGATTTCTCAGTATGGCCCAGAAACAAGAGTATTCTCCCAAATATAGGCCTTTGAATTAATCCAGCACATCAGAGTTTTTGAATCAGTCATGAACATTCTGCACAGTTCTTTAATGAAACAAGAGTATCTATGAAATTTTGTGTGTTAAAATTTTAGTGGGAAAATTAAGGATGGCTTCAGATTTTTTTTTTTTCTGTCAGTGTCTCTGGGTCAATTCCAGTGATGAATGTTCGATAACCATGAGCGTATTCTGCATATATTAGCACACTGAATCTGACAGAAGTAGCCTTCTCTGTTGGCTATTCAGGATTTTGATGCACAAGTTTTAGAGCCAAATAGGGAGCACTCGAGTTACTACAGAATTTACAACTCTAGAGTTCAGTGAGAGCCAAGTGAACTGTGGAATTAATGTTCCACACAATTCACGGAAAGCAACAGTGAGGTTTTCAAAAATGCCTAGAAGGCTTGGAGCCCAAATCTCATTCAGTTCCATAGGGACTTGTCCTTCATGTTAGCGCTTTTGAGAATCCTACCCTAAAATTATAATCTTAGATTATAGGTTTACTTCTATTTTAGTGGACGTAGGAATAGTGTGTTCCGGGGAATAAGTGGACAGCACCTGCTGTTATACTCCAGTAGCGCCTAGGGTTCTTCGTCAAGAATCAGAGCCCAGTTGTGCTAGGTATTTCTAGACTAGCAGTTCTCAATCCACTAATCAGCACATAGCTGCGGCCCATGTGACATTCTCAGGGCCATATAGGTAGTGTATATATATCAGCAATGGGCAACGTAGGCTAGTGAATGGGCTGCATGAGCGGCCCTCCTTCATCTCAGTGGTCTGCGAGATTGTCAGAACCAAGATGGTCTCTCGAGAGGGTAGTTTTGCTGCCTGTGCTTACATACCTAGAATTTGTGGGATGGGTCGATTGAACCATAGCAGCGCTTTGATTGGATGCAGAGGGAGCGCCTGGCTCTCACAGTGAGTGTTGTGTGCTACCAGCCACACCTCACTTCACATGCCCTGGCTTTACGTGTGTGTCAAAATAGTAATACCGGTAGGAAAAAAAACTATGCGGAGAGAAACCCGCATACTCTGGCAGCCCTGCACACTGGCAACAGTCAACAAAATGTTTCATGAGCCATGCAAAGGAGCGATGGGCCGTCGGCTGCCCACCACTGATGCATATTGCGTGGATGCGGCCCATGTTACACAGAGAGGGCTACATATATGGCCCATAATGGTAAATAGGTTGAAAAACACTGCATTAGATATACAATAAAGAAGACAATTGACCATATTGCTGATGCTACCATAATAAATATAATAAACAATGGCAGCGCTTTGCAAACCTCTCCTCAAGTCCTTTTCCTGCTCTCATTTTAATTTTATCCATCCATTACTGTGTTTCCGGTGGGACCCCAGTTAACTGAACTCTGAATAAAATGTTCTCATATCTGACTCAGTCATGTCCCCCAGACACCAGCATTTAGACCCCAGCTCCTCTGCCATTTCTTTAAATGCTTTATGGTTCCAGGACATTTCTCGAATAAAGAGGGCTGCACCGTAAATCAAGAGGTTCTAAACTGAAAAGAAGTGTGCAAGTTGTCGTGGTGTTCCAGGTGACTCTGTCTCACAGGCAGCACAAAGACAGCTCTACACAGAATTAGTCCCTCTGTTTTGCAAAATGATAATGATTTTTTATGCTGGGAATGAGGGGAGAATCTGTACACAAGTAGCAGTGAAATCTCTGCTCAGTTTGGTATTCCCTTTATATCTTGTGTTCAAAACAGCCAAAGCCTTCATTGGGAGTGAAAAACAATGCATCATGGAAAACATGGAGGGGGGAAAAACATTCTTCTTTAGACTCACATCTTCTGAGTTCACTTATCACATTCCCAAGATTGATTGACTCAGTTACATAAACATTTTTTCTGCTTTGCAATGTCACTGGTGGATCTTATGACTTGGAGACTGAGAACAAACCTCAGGAGCAGATGATCTCATTAAATGAGCAGATAAAAGCAGAAATTATAGAGAAGCAGAACAGTGTCTGAGCATTCTTCCTACTCTCCCGTGCCTATCTCATTCCCATTTCTTCCTCACTGTTGTCCAGAAGGTCTCAACAGCCACTGAGATGTTCCAAAACACCATTTGGTGCAAAGCAACAGCAGCACTAGTCTTGTGCTGGATCGTGGTTGTCAGAACTCATTTCACGTTGGAGGTTTCCCTGGTTTTCCTTTCCCGCTGCATTCTACCATCGGTGGCCTTCAAGTCCAGAAGATGATAAACGTTTGAGCCCACTGCACTTATAAAGCTATCAAGTGCTCAAGGTGGTGTGAAAGTGATGATTCATGCTTGCTATGGTCTGCTGGGTTTTTCAAAGTTTGGGTTATATTTCCTGCACCAAGCAATTATGCCACAGGTTTAAGAATGATAGAATCATAGAACACTAAAACTGGAAGGGACCTCGAAAGGTCATCAAGTCCAATCCCCTGCCCTCACGGCAGGACTGAATGATGGTGCTTGCAAGATATGCATCCAAGAATAGCTATTGGATTTTACTGTGGGGGGAGTTGCTGGGAGAGGCACCAACATCCCTGTCAGGTCAGTCTGCATTTCGGAGCTGCCTGACTTCCTGCATGGAGTTAGCCTTCTGGGATGTTGTCTCTCGGATTGTGGGTCAGACCGAGCTGGGGACAGGAAGAAACAAGAGTGGTGAATACTGGGAAGAAAAAAGAGCATTGCCTCATTTTTCCTCCTTTGTATCCTGTTTTCTCTTGTCGTTTTTCCTCCCGCTGCTTTTCTGTTTATTTTCCCCTGTGTCGGTTCTACGTTGTCTGTCTCTCTTTTGGAAAGAGAAACCAAGAGATAGGGGGAGGATGTGCCCCTGAGCTCACATTTCAGCCCTTGGCACTTTATGGGAGACCACAGCAACACCAGTGGGGGGAAGGGGATTGCGTCTGACCTGCTGCCAGCATCTTACACTGACAAGCCCCTTTGGAAACTGGCCTGGTTTTATATTCAGAGTGACGTGGGAATCACCCCTTGTGCTTCACGTGAGTCAAATCACTCAGGGTTATAGTTTCCCCCGGAGTGCTGAGTTTTCTCCTCTCTTGAAAACCTGCCACATCCAGCCGCCTTCATCATTGCTGCAGATAAAACCCGCCATTTTAGACCACTTCCTCAACTCCCACAATTGCCACTCTTCAAACTCTCCTAGTGCCCTGCTCCCCAAGGCTGCCATTTAATTACAGGTGTGTGCAGGCAGCTTTAACTGCGGTCTCTGATTCCTACTTGTGTGGAGGTTTATTCCCAAAATGACACAAAGCAATTACTGGCTTCTGTCTCTCTCCCCTCCTTGTCCCTCCACTCCTGCCCCACTACACAAACACAGCTTTGTCCCCACTTCTTAATGAAGCAATTAGAGGGACTCTGGAGGGACTTTGATCTTACCTGTCACCTGGCAACACTAAAACCGGCTTCTAGATGTTTGACAAGAAAGAATAGGAACCGGGGCTGTCTATGTGTAGAGGGTGCCAGGATCATCGCTATGTAACCTGGCGCATAAGACCTTTAAACAGGCCCTGGCATTGGAAATAAGGGTGTAACTATGCCCCTGAAATGTGGACAGAACATGCTTTTGACGTCTGTCCCAGCGAGTGCCTCTGATCCAGTAATGCTTTAGGTAATTCTTAGCCAGAGTCCAGATGCGACAGAGATCAGATACAGTAGAAACATGAACAGCATCCTGCTTCTGACCCCAGCCAGTTGCAGATGCTTCAGAAGACAGTACAAGGAACCCCATAATGAACAGTTAATGAAATAACTTGCTTATAAGGGAAGTTTCATCCTAATCCCAGACATTTAGGGTGTGTCTACACCGGAGGGCTTAACTCGAAATAAACTACACCAATTGAGCTACGTCAATTGCATAGTTTATTTTGAAATTGGGAGTGTCTACACAGCACTTATTTCAAAATAGAGCATTCTTCCTCCAACTACCCTTACTCCTCGTACTATGAGGGTTACAGGAATCAGAGTAAGAAGTCCTCCAGCTTGACAATATTTCAACATTATTTCGAAATACTTGCCTGCTGTGTAGATGCGGACTAAGTTATTTCAAAATAACGCTAGTTATTTCGATATAATGTTGCTGTGTAGACGTACCCTTAGTATCTTTCGTGTGCCCTGAACTGTGACATTTTCTGACCCTTTCACATTTTACCCCATCTAATGAAAGTGAGGAAGGGTTGGGGGGCGGGGGGGAGGTGGTTAAAATCCATTTAAGTGTTTGGTCCTCCTCTGGACTCTGCTAACATCTTGACATTTCAGAGATCTGGGATGGGTCTCTGTGTTAAGAAACCTTCATCTCATCTGAAGAAGTGGGGTTTGCCCATGAAAACTCATGATACTATATACATATTTTTTTTAGTCTCTAAGGTGCCACGGGACTACTCTTTTGGTTTTTTTAAAAGTTTGTTTTTAAAGTTACAGACTGCCACGGCTACCCCACTGAGACTTTTTCCTACCAGTGCCCCTAAGTTTGCAAAACTCTACCTCACACGTGGATGGCTGCTTTTGGAATGGCTCTTTTGGAAGGAGGAATTTAACAGGCTGTGGAATTCTTTGCCCTTCGTGACAAGCCCTGGTTAGTGTTCAAGAGCCTGTAATGTCTAGGTGCTAGATCGCAGAAAGAAACCTTGCTCAGTCCAACTCTTTACACCAGTTCTGAGAACACGGTGAGGTTCTATCTGTACTACAGCTGGGTTATGCATTTGTAAGCATTTCTGCAGAACCCCTCACCAGAGGCTCCCTATTATCATCCACATTTGGCAGATGCAGGAGCTGAGGCAGTGAAATTTAAGAGACTTGCCCAGTGTTGCACAGGGAGTCTGTGGCAGAGTCAAGGACTGAATCCAGATCTGAGCTCACCACCCAGTGTTAGAGCCTCAAGGCCATCCTGCCTCGTATCTTCATCTGGACATGCCCATTCTTGTAGACAAGACCGTGGAGAGCGACAGTAACTCAGGGGTCAGTGGAGGTTTTGGATTTACTCTGGTGTTGTAATTGAGATCAGAATCTGGCTCGGTGATCCTGACCTTCCAGATTTATTATTGCTGTAGATTATTACTATTGCCTCTGGCTCTTGTGCCTCTTCTTTAAATACGGTCCTGACAACCGGCACGCTGAAGTTTTCTTAATAATTAGTTCAGGTTCCACAGCGGAGCTCCCATTGATTTGTGGCACTGGTTACAGGCAGCCGCCTTTCCTCTGCTGCCTCCCTCTCCCGCTACAGCTGATCACAGTAGCAGGGGGTATTGATTTACTAATTGGGCAGTGATTTCACCTGATTGATAATAAAGTGCTGTACAGCCTCCCTGCTGAGCTGAAATTCAGCCTGGCAGATGACTTGTCATCAGCAGCAAATAGTTCTTTGTTGTTAAGTAAACTTATTTGTTGCCTGGTAACCCTCCAATTACTGTAGTCAGTGCTTGGAGATGCAAAGAAAGTGTCAATCAGAAACTTCATCATATGTTCAGAAATTCCCCTAAATAAGTAGCTAAAATGACTACATAAGTAACAGCAGGTGGCTGAGTGTCACCTGAGAGGTGAGTCATTTCACCTGTGTGCCTCAGTTTCCCTGTGTTGGCTAAAGTACCTAGTTCTTGATAGGTAGTATAACACAACATGTAAGACTGAAAATCAGTGATTTCGGAGGCTAGATCTACACTACAGCCTTTTTTTCTTTTCCAGAAAAAGCTACGCAAATTGCACTCCACAATTTGTGTAGCTTTTTCCAATTGCTTTTCCGGAAGAGGCTTTTCTGCCATTTGGCCCCATCTAGACGGGGCCAAATGGCAGAAAATCTTCCTCTTTTGGAGGACCCCTTATTCCTCGTAGAATGGAGGAGCCCTTATTCCTCGTAGAATGGAGGAGCCCTTATTCCTCGTAGCAAAAAAAAAGCTGAAGAGCAAATGCATTCCCTGGACGTAGCAGAGTTTTCCTGGGGTACCTCCAGTATCCTGGAAACCCCCCACAGTCTAGACATACCCTAAGGCTCTAGTCTAGTACATACCCATGTACAAAAATGACTATCGCTGCTGGGGCATTCACTGGGTTTCCGTTATATACCACCACCTCATGTGGAGGAGCAGATAAATTCTTACCCGCTTGGTGATGTGCTTTGAGATCTGTTATTACTATTTATTTTTTATCTCCATAGCACCTGCAGACACCAGCCACAGTGGGAGCCCCATTGTACTAGACACTTCACAGATACATAGTGAATAGTAGCTCCTGCCCTGACAAACATACAGTCTAAACAGACAAGAGGCTGTTTGAGAGGAAGCAGAAGCCCCAAGAGGGAAGGTGACTTGACCAAGGTCAGAGAGTGGGCTAGTGGCAGAACCTATAGAGAAAAATAATTATTTTTTCACCCAGCAGCGTAGAACCACTAGAAGTTCCATTTTGGAATGCAGCAATCAGTCACAATACTGTTGCCTTTGCAACAGTCTCTGGTGCGGAAGCTCTTGCAGTTCTGGGCAACTACAGCTGTCTTCCGCCCCCCTCCCCCTCCCCCCCCAGTGGACTGGCTGCTCAGCTGTCACCTCTCGTGGGCAGAGACCTGCAGCTATTTTCTTCCTGCCTGGAGTTCTTCCAGGCTGCACAATTCCCTGCCTACACTGTTACTGCCCACAAGCCAGAATACCTCCATGGGCCAGTACTGGTGCTTTGCTCTGTCTTCAGAGGCTATAAATAGCACAACTGCCCTCAAATATAAGTTACCACATTGGTCTTTCCAAGCAAGTACATGTATTTCTAAGGTGAAAGCATTTCAGAGAAAACATATTAAAACAATGAGAGAGCCTACACATGTTAATAAATTTCCCCAAGGGCAGATCTAGGAAATTATTTTGAAATAACTAAATTCAAAATAATAACTCCTGAAATAACTATTTCAAAATAAGCTTATTCCCCGAGGAAAGCAGAGGAGTACAGATTTGAAATAACTAGCCCATTATTTTGAAATAACGGGCTTGGTCGTATGGACGCTCCTCTTATTATTTCAAAATAAGGGGTATTATTTTGAAATAACTCCGTGGTATAAACCAGGGCTGAGATCATACTGGCCTGCTGGCTCTAGTAGGAATCAAACCTTCAAACCCTTGTGTTTGCAAGTTTATAACAGCGGGGGCTCTATTCATGGGGGCGCTTGCACTGCTTTCCTATATACAACCTGATCTTCAAATTCCAGGACTAAGAAAGAAGTATGGTCCCTTCCTTAGGGCATAGTTTTGAAAGGCTGGATTTTTTTCCTAACTGGGGAGGAGGAGAAGAATTTATTTCCCCCTCCCCCCAGATATTTCCCAGGAAACTCACTTCATCAGTTTTGTCCCCCGAAAAAAAAACATTCTTGTCTGCTGTATCCTTCAGTATGGTCCTTCGGTCATCAAGGGCCAGAATAAAACAGCACATTTGCTTTTCATGCAATGGACTCCAAAGATATTTCAACTTAGTTCAGTAAGGTTTTTCAAGGATATGGCAAGAAATCGCTATCTCTGCCACAAAAGCCTATAAGATGTGTGTGTTGTCTGCAGGATCCTGGCAGAAAAGATTGTCTTGCGTTGGTTGGTTTTTTTTGTTTGGGTTTTTTTTTAAGCTCTGTTATAAAATGTTTTCATTGCTCAGTGTCTTAAGGCTGGGTTTTTTATTTGCAAACTGCTGTGTCACACACTTCATCAGCCGTCAGCGTGCGCTCCCCCCACCAGAGCATTTGTTCAGAACAAAGGCTCCCTTTTAAAAATGGCATGATATTTTGCCACTTTTATGAAAAACTGTCACAACAATATCTAATTCTGCATGAGACAGAATTTCAAAACAGGCATCAAGGAGAGGAAGCTGTACTTGTGCTAATGCACAAATGTCACTTGCACAGCTGTAGAATAAGTTACCCACCAAACTGGGTTTCAAGAGGAAAGCAATCTAAACCCTTTTTCTTTGCTGTTTTCTTTCCAGGCCTGACCTTCGCAGGAAAACCCCAGGCAAACGCCGCCTTGCTGAAATCTTGCGATCTGAATACTCCAGTGGGATAGACTCTGGTGTATCCAAGGTCAAGAGAAAGAAAAGACATGGAAAACCTGACAGCCAGAAACTGCTGAGCTGAACTGGGAGTTTCAAGCCCTTTGCTCCAGAAACTGGTTCTGGAAAACCCATGGGACAGAAGGCAAAGTGACATGCAACGCAAACTGAAATGCACTAGAATTTAACAGGGAATTTTTAAAAGGCTAAGCCCCCAGAAGACCTGAACAGGGCAGAAATCAAACATGCCCTGTTCTCAGTCAAGATTGCTCCATAGCCAATAAATGCAGCTTGATGAAGATGTACAAAGTTTCTAAATTTTGCAGTTTTAAACCGGGACCGTTGGTTTTTGTAAAGAAAATTTGGAGTGGTCACATGAACGGTAGAGGGAAATGTGCAACCACCAGAATATGAAGTAACCATCAGATGGGTTAAGATAGGAGCTGAGTTTATGGGGACAATTACAACATTTAAAAGGAACCAGTTGTTTAATTTATTTTGTCGTAGAGAAAGGTGCAGTAGTGCAGAGTGTATCAGTCCTTAGTTGCTTATTCTTAGTATGCAAACCTAAGCCTGACCTGAATGAAGTGAGAAGTGGGGGGGGTCCAGATCTGAATGGCAAAACTCCCATTTACTTGGGAACAAGATTGTATGTAAATAGCCAGAGGACCACTCTTCCATTCCCTACTCCTGTCTCAGGCAAAATGTTGAGGTAAGATTTAGCCCCATGTAATAGGTCTTCCTTCTCAGCACAAAAAAGGCTTGTGAAGAGCATTTCTAACCCTTAATGGGACCATCATTTTGTAGCACACTTTATTGCTCATTCTGAAAAGCACATTGATTGACTTCAGCTGTTTCTTGCATCGGTCAAGCGTATTTATTTCCTTCTCCTTTTCCGCAGTATATTCTGGGCTAATGGATTTGTCTCCTTGTGTTCTCCTGTTTCCTTCAACGTGGAAAAACACAACATGAATTTTTTTCCTTCCTTTATTTATTTAATTTCTTATCAGATCCTAGGAGGAAGGGGACTCCTTGGCGTTCTTTGCGGTGTGATCTGAGAGAGGCTTATGTTGGGCCTGTTCGTCATGGCTTTGCACTTGGAATGAAATCCTAGCCCTGTTGAAGTCAATGGCAAAACTCCCAGTGACATCAGGCGGGCCAGGGTTCCGTTGTGTTGTCATTCTGTGCAGGAGACAGCGCTTTCTCAAGGCCTGGTCTGAGACTGGAGAATGAGTTCCCGCTGGAACTACTGACCTTCCCAAACTTTTCCAGCTCCCAGTCCCTGGGCAAAGCTCATGGTGGCATCAGTCTGCCTTCTCTAACAAAATCACAGAGCAAACACACACAAAAAAAAAATAAACCCCAAACAACACACAAACCCTACCAAAACGGAGCACTCCACTGCACAAGACAATTCTATCCCTGGGGAGAAAGAGAGAGAGAGAAAACAAACTATACATGTCTGATGTTAGTCATGTGGCCGAATGCACGACCGGAAGACACTCGGATAGAATACCAGTGAGGGTGGTATAAGAATGTATATGAAACAGAATTCACAGCACTGCAAAGTGGGCTTAACATGTAACTGCACCCACATGGTAGGTAAATGATGACAGAGTAACAGTGAGGTGGGTCTGGTGTTGCAGAGGGGAGATTCGGTCCAAAAGTCTTTACTTTGTCAAGTGAGTGGCAACTTGTGAATGAGAACATTTCTTCCCATCTCCCTCCCAGGCAGTCACTGAGCAATGTGCTTTTAAAACAGTAGTGTTTGAGAAAGAAGGATGTGGAGAAATGCTCTGATATAAAATAAGTGAAGGGCAGAGGCTAGGAGGGCAAATAGCATTTATTAGATTAAAATTAAAGGAAACAACCCTCTTGATTTTGAGGGGGGGATGGGTAATCAGGTTTAAAAAATAACCTGAGGATGAAAATGACTCAGAGCGTGATGCAGACAGAGTAAGCTTGGGGAGAATTGACCCGGCGAATGAAGTGGGGGAAGGAGTACGACCTTCTCCAAGCTGACTGTCATTTGAAAATTAATAGGGACTATTGGTGAATTTATAATACTAAGACCTGACAGTACATGTCAGTCAGACATTAGAAAGTCTCATCACTCCCGGTGTTACTGTGGCATTTAATGGGCTTGATGAAATAGTGAATGATTTATGCTTTTTTTTTTTTTTACCTGTATAGCTTTCCCTTTGAGCCTCGCTATCTTTTTATTAGGGAGTTGTGGATTAATGCTCAGGGATTATCGGAAGGAGAGCATCAACAGAAAAAATGGCAAAGGAAATAGATACATGCTTAAAGAAAAATCAAACGTACTTATCTGATCATGACCTTAAAGAGGTTCCTTCTGCAAACCTCACGGCTTATGGCTGGGTGGGTTTATGCATCACTAAATTCTGCTCTCTGTTATACCTGTGCTACCCAACTGCTTGCACTGTGTGTCTGTAGTCTGATCTGGTTTGTCACTTTACTGCCCTGCTAACACAGGGAGGAAGATGTAGCAGCTTTGGCGGATTTTAGTTAAACTTAAATCACTCTGGGGAGAGAGATTCTACCGCAGCACAGACCCTCAGCATAATTCGACAGTGTATTTGTCTGGTTTTTAAATTTTCAAGGGCTCCATTCATGTTCCCTTGACTTTTGGTTTGATTTCAGGGCAGAGGTTGGTTTTAAAAGTGATGGCAAAATAAAGCCTCTTGTTTTTAATTTTCAGTTAGCCCGGCCTGTTCTGATATTCTGTGCTTCAGCTTTCCTTTCATATCTACTCTCACAGTCGTGGGATCCTATTCCTGGTGCATGCATGGAGCCTAGAAAACTCAGTCCCCTAAGAAATACTCCTGCCCCATTTCATGTGCATCTTCTGACATGTTTATGTAGCTTGTAAGATCCATGGGGCAGTGACCACCTCTTTGTGTCTGGCAGGGCCAAGAATGATGCCTCTGCTTTACCAATAAGGGGCCAGATCCTACTTTCCTTTCACGGTCAGAACGGGACCTCCCTTGCTGGGACTGGCACAATCGTGCTGCACCATTGGGGCAGATGTGTCCCTGTGCAAAGAGGAGTTTGGTAGGGGAGGGGTGGCTTCATTGGACATTGTTCCCTTCCATAGGCTGAGAACACCAGAAGCCTGGTTGTGTCCCAGTTGAATTCAGTAGTGCAGGATTGGGCCTCTCACATGAGGGGTTGTGCTGCCCTCTGGTTAGTCCTCGGTTAGCCTCTTACAGTTCTTGCTCCCCCAGAGGTTGAGTGGAACCATCCCAAGAAAGCTGAAGTTGGTGCATCATCCCATGGGGGCTTTTGATCTCCACAGATCCCCCCCACCCCCAAGGTTCTGCTCCTAATGTACATTTGGATTGGGGCCTGGTTATGGCAGAGACTGCCTCTGAATCCCTCCAAGACAGCCACACTCTACAGTATTTGAAAGGCCCCAGATGCTGACAAGTGGAGGTGTTGTCAGTGGTAGGGCTTCCCTCCAGGTGGAACCTCCTTTCCAGAAGGGATCAAGCAGAGCATGTTCCTATCCAAGTTGAAGGCACACCTTTGCCATAACCCTTGCCCCCCAGGGCAAAGCCTGTCATTGAAAACAAAAGAGCAAAACTTCCCTGCCCATCCAAATTCTCATTCCTCTCTAACCCAGGGGAGCAGAGAGGAAAAACACCATTTATTCTGGACTCGTGCTTCAGCATAATTTTGTTCAGTGCTTAGATGCCACGGCGCTAGGTGCCTTATAAATACCTTTGATGGAGAGCGATGCTGCTGCTAGTCTCTGGTCTGGAATGAGTGGGGGTGGGGAAAGCTTCTTCAGCCTCTGCTGGGGACCCCTCTCTGCCTCCTGACCACTCCGGCGGTGACCTTGTTCCATCATTTGGCACGATGTCTGCAACTTTTAAACCTGAAATCAACTATTAGGATCGTGGCCAGTCCCCGCCCTGAGAAAGGAACAGATTAGAGACCACCAGGTTTGCCTGTGTCCTCAGTTGAATCACTGCTGCTGCAGTATAAACATCAGGCCAGACTGATCTTACTAAACTGGCTGGAATGCAGAGTCATTCCACTGACTTCAGTGGAGTGGCTGCAGATTTGCCGTTTTGTAAATGAGAGCTGGAGTTAGCCCCATGTCTTCCTTTCCGACCACAGACAGCTCTCCTGGAAACTGAACGAGCAAAGAATGAAGATGGGCCACATAGTCTGACAAAAGATCTTGTCTGTGCTTGAAAACCTAGATTACATTTGATGCTGGGTATTGGCCTGGCTTGGCAATTGTACTAATGTGTTGGTGTTTCAGACCCCAAACTGGGAACAGACAGCAAAACCTTAATGAAATGTTTGTCCAGGAAAATCTTGACCCTTCAAAAAAATAATGCTGGGGCTAGAGCAGGTGTAGTCCTGTAGGTGGTTTCTTTCACATGACTGATGCATCTCATCCAGCATCTGATTCTCATTGTTTTCTGATATGGTTTAAAGCCATTACACCTGGTTTAATTCCACTGAGCATTCTCTGGGTGTTTATTCTTTGCTTTAGAGCAGAGGCCAGGATCACTGCCGCACATGGCAAGATGCAGTATAAATGGCTAGTAATAAAACCCCTTGCCCTACTAATCATCCCAATTTTCAGGGATAGTCTTGTGGCAAAAGCACAAAACTAAGAGTTAAGGCTGCTGTGTTCTATGTCCACCTCTGACACAAACTTGCTTTGTGACTTTGGACAATGCCTCCCTGTGCCTCAGTTTCCCTCTCGGTGAAATGGGACTAATACCGTACCTCAGAAGGGTATTGTGAGGTTAAAAGTGTTAAAGGTTTCAAAGCACTTTGGGATCCTCCTATCAAAGATGTTAGTGACATGGGAAATAAATTTCATTGGTTACAAATGGCAAATACTGTAGTGTGTTGACTAAATTGTGATTTTTAAAACACCTGTTTCTTTTACTGTGCCTGTTGGAGGCTCTAATCTTCACCACCTGTCCACTTTCTTTCTTTAGCAGAAGGATTCAAGTTTGTTCACTCCTTATTTGCTAAGCCTGATATTTCTTTTGGCCTGTAGCCTTGTTTTCTCCTGCTGCACTAATTTTAGCACAAACCCTGGGCTAATTCATATTTTAAAAAGCTGGTTAAAATCCACTTTACCATGAAGGTTTCCAGCTTCTTCCAGATGTGAATTAGCAAAACAAATTTAAATATTGCTATTCTAAACTTGTAGGGAAGCATTGTACTTCATTAATGTAAGAGATGGAATCTGCTAGGAGGTACAAGGACAATTAAATATTAGAGAATGTCTTTGATTTACATTCCTGCTGTGTAAATGTAAGGAAGGTTGCTGTATTCTCTCTGCCTTCGCTCTCACAAAATGAAAAGCAGACCCAGTGCAAGTTGTCCTTTGATAGATTTTTAATATGATTTTAAAGAGTGTTGTTTGGCCTCATTCTTATTCAATGAGATTAATTTAAAGCACTTATCCCCTGGGTTTAAGTCAATCCATGTAGGATTTGGGGCTGGGTTTGGTGCATGGGGGGTTTTGTTTGCATGCCGCTCTGAGAGACTCCTTTCCCACTTCATTAACCCTGAGCTGGGACAATCCCTCCCATCCAGAGCGGAGGATTTACCAAACCCCACCATTCACATGCAAAGAAACAGCACCTTCCACAAAGGCAAGGGAGCTGCTTGACTTAATGAGTGGCTGTGCATTTTGCAAAATCATAACAATGCCACATACTGCCAGGAAGAATTAAAAAAAAAAAAAAGTAGGAACAGGGTCAGCTCCAGCCCTGGCTCTCCTGAGGCCTGTGAGACTCTGGGGGTTGTTTTTTGTAAAGTGTCATCCCCCATCCCTAGCACCCCATTGCCCCTAGATCTCTCCAGTTGTCTATTGTTGCAATGTGAATGGCTAGGCCTGGCCTGGCCTAGCTGGGTTCCCCTTTCCCAGCGTCCCCAGCTGGGGGTGTCATTCTGGCTGAAAAAGGGCTAGTTGTGTTTGAACAGCCGCAGCTCCCCCTGCCCAAGGGGGGGGGGGGTCCCAGCTAGTGGATGGGGCCAGGTGGGTGGGTTTGTGCAGAGAGGTTTGCAGCTCTGGGTGGAGGGAGGAGATGAGGGTGTGTAGCCTGCAGGGGTGGGAGGGCCATCCTGAGGGACTGGAGGGGCACTCCATTTAGCAATTGACTGGCAGGGGCAGGAGGGTGCATCTATACTACGATTTACGGGGAGGACCCCCCAGGGGAGCTCGGACCTGCTGCAAACCGGGATCTCTCCCGTCACCTTCCCCCCCAGGACCACCCCTCCCCCCTTTTGCACGGGCGGGGCAGCGTGCGCTGGGACGGGAGCGGTGGAAGGAGTCTAGCCACAGGTTGGCGGGTGGGGGCGGGGGGGAGGCTAAGCCTCGCAGCCCATCTGTCAGGTCCGCCGGCCGGGTAGCCGCTCGCAGGCTGTCCCGGTGACCAGCTGCTGGGCTAGCTGGCTGGAGCCCGCTGAGCGACACTTTTAAAGGGTGGAAACAATCCATTTTCCAAAGCGATCATTTAAAGCACTTAGGCAATTACACACTTCAGATTAGCGTTAATAATTCACTAGAGCCGCGGCTGCGCCCGGCCTGCTCCACCCACCAGCCCGCAAGGTGTGAGAAGGGGCAGGGACAATGGGGCTGTCTGGGATCCGCGGGGAGGGCTGCCGGGTCTGCCCCCCACATGCCAGCACTGTGGCGCTGCTCGCCTCCTGCCTAGGTCTCCGGTTTCTCTGGGGCTGACTCTGCTGGAGTTCAAATCAGGAGTGACTCCGGAGTGAGGAGGACCTCCTACCTGGGTCTCCGGTTTCTCTAGGGTTGACTCTGCTGGAGTTTAAATCAGGAGTGACTCCGGAGTGAGGAGGACCTCCTGTTTGGGTCTCCTGTTTCTCTGGGGCTGACTCTGCTGGAGTTCAAATCAGGAGTGACTCCAGAGCGAGGAGAACCTCCTCTCATAGATGGAAAGTAGGACTGACCCACTTGCAGTCAAGGAGGAGTCTCCTTACGCTGGCACGGTGTAAATCAGCGGCGACTTCTCTTGAGCAGGGGGCGTTGCAACCCAGCAGAATCAGGTCCCCTCTTTGAGTGGCCAAAATCTGTCTGCCTGTGGGTGAGATTCATGGAAACTTTTTTCTTTCTCCCCTTCCCCTCCGCCAATTCTTTTCCCTCCTCTTTGGCTTCTTTGATCCGCCAGAGTAAACAGCATAAAAAGCCCGCCAAGGACTGGAGCGGCGCGTTTGTAAAGAAGTTTATTTCCACATTTAAAAAAGAGCGAGAGAGCCAGAAGTTGGGATTTGTTTGTTTGTTTGTTTGTTCTGCTCTCTTTAAAGCAGAATTCTCCTTCCCTTCTTTCCCTTGCAAAGTCCAGACAGGAGAATCCGGGATACAGACTTACAAGAATCACTTACACAAATACGTCTTCGGGGTTCACAAATAAATAATTCATATACATTTTGCACACGCGTATTTACACATCCCCCCTCCCCCTTCCTTAGTTACATACTTTTTCAGAACTCCTGGCTTAGCCTAAAAAGACTCCGCTGCAATCCCACGGGTCGGGGCCCTGTGGATGGTTCATTATGGATCGAATTAAGGTACCGATGTTTCGTGTCAGCCCATCCTGCCCACCCCGCTGCCCAATTCCTGCACACTGAGAAGTGTTACTTACAAAGGGCGGGGAGTGACCAGAAAGCAGGGGAGAGAGAGCAGAACGAAGAACGGAACCAACGCACAAAAATGAGAAATCATGCTCTGGGACCTAGTAATTTGCAATTTACCTTTGCTTCCTCCTCCAGTCCTTGCTCAGGCCGAAACTCAGCTGCGTACTGAGCAGGAGGGAAGCCCTACTTTCCAGGGTGCGCTTGTGACAGACGCACGCGTGGGCCACGTATCGTTTATGTTCATTAAAAATAATAACCAGAGATATGTATAGCGAGCGATCCCCGGTCCGTGCATAAGCCACCTCCAGTCCCAAGCACTGGGCTCATTGTTGGTCAAGTGGCGAGCACAAGGCTAAAAGGGGTTGCAGGTAACAGGTAACTCCCCGCCTGGAGTTAGCAGGGAGCTAGTCCTGTTGATGAAACGAATCTTCGAGCCGCCCTATCGTGGAAACGCGGTAAATTCTGGGAATGGAAACAAAACCTACGCTCAGAATCCTCGGACATCGTTTTGTTGCCGTGGACCCTTTAAAGTGTAACATTTTTTTTTTAAATAGCTCTTTTACCATCAGATGAATTCAGTTTTTCTCTTACTCCGACTGGAGGAGAAACTTTTTCATTCTGCAACGTGTGGCAATTCCGTCTTTATTCGATCTTAGGGTGTTTCCTCTGTCCTGAAATCTCCTTTGCGTGTGTATGTGTGGCAAACTTTAGTGCTAGAAAGCGGGGAAAAGGGGAAAAAAGGCCTGAATGGGCAAAAAGAGAATAAATGCCGAAGAATCGTTGTGTGGGAGCGGGGAAGCGAGAAATGTATACTGCGGAGAGGGTAAATTTTGTCCCTCAATGTTTTGGAGGAGAATATTTACCAATATTGAAAGATTTTCGGAAGTAAGCTAAGATAGTTTCTGTGTCTGTGAGGTGGGCGATCACAAAACCATGTCTATTGGGTTGTTTCTTAATAGATCCTTTGTGTCCGTCCCCTCCCCCCCAAACCATCCCCCATTTCCCAGTTTTGGACAGCGATGCTTTCCATTAAGTTTGAATTTTTGTTTGTTAGGTTCCCTTTCTCCATTTCCAGGAAGGCGATCTCTCACCCCTTTCCAGGTTAGGTATCGCTGACCACTAACCCGAGACAGCGCGGGCAAAATGATAGAGAAGGCGCGCAAGATTTAAGCCCATAACTGCAGCGAGGGCGCGCAAGATTTGAGTTCGTTTTGTTTTTTCCTTTCCGAAGCGTCTCTTGCTTTCTTAGGGTGAATGATGGTTTTGTGGTGTGGCTAAGTGGGTGTCCAAATGCCAAGGGTCTAGTCCGCCTCTCCCCCTCCGCGGACCCCTCCCCCTCTTTAGGCTCGGGGTACAGTTTCGGATGGTCAGAGCGGCGTAGGCAGGGGAGCAGATGGGGCATCCTGGCTTCCTTGGCTGCGGAGTTTGCGCTTCACCGCGGTTGCGCCGCTCGCGGAAGGACGCCTGCCAGCGGGGGCAAAGGCGGGGGCGGCTCGCTGCCCCCCTGCAGTCCGTGAATGAGGATCCTGGGCACTAAAGGTCTCTGCAGAGCCGGGGGAGGGGCGCTGGGACCCCGGTACAGATAGAGGGCCGCGCCCGGGTCCAGGTTGGAAACCAAGCTCTGCGGGTAGAAATAGGGAGACGGAAACATTCGCTGGAGAGCCGAATAATTCCCAGCTTCCGCCAGGAGCTCCAGTCCCACCGCTGTCTGCCTCTTCCACTTGGTCCTGGGGAGGGAAACCAACACACGCGGGTCACGAGAGAGCTGAGGTGGCCACACGCCCGGCCTTCCCCGTGTAAACACCCCTCCTGCTATTTTCCTGTGCAACTCCGAGCCGCCGCGCCCCGGGAAATCCAGGCACCCCGCTCCTGCAGTCCCAGGTGGAGTAGAACCGCGGCGCGCGCACCTGCTCCGGGGGAAACTGACAAGGGTATTAATTGCCCTCGATGCATGCTTGGCCACGGAGCAATACTAGAGTAGTAAGTCATCAGTGTCATGCGAACTACGCTGCAGGAGCACGGGGGTGTTTTATTGTGTGTGGTGTGATCAGAAGAGCTATATTCTGGCGAGGCACAAGGAGGCAATGCGTCAGATGGATCAGAGATAGCGTTTGCCTGAGCTGGAAAAAAGATATATTATTGCAGCTGGGATCAGACACATTATCTGCTATTTTGTGTGTGCGCGGCAAGATGTCATCCCCAAACAGGATACCAAGTATCAGAGGAATAGCGGTGTTAGTCTGAATCTGCATAAACAAGGAGAAGTCCTGTGGCACCTTATAGGCTAACAGGTTTATTAGAGCATAAGCTTTCGTGGGCAAAGACCCACTTTGCATCTGACTAAACATGGTACCATGTCACCGCACCCACGTGGGTATGTAGCGATTGGAAACATCCACCTCTAATTTTCCAGCTAAGGCAGGTGATGATCGATCTCTGGGTCGATCTGTCTAGCTAATGTAATCCTGCATGATGATCACATGCTAACGTCAGATCAGATATACCCTAGCATCCGTTTGGAAGCTGGTTAATTTCTAATCCGTTGTGCGCGGTGTCATGAAAAAAAAAAACTTTCTCGCGAACCTCTGAAAATCACTTTAAACCAAATTCAGACTGGGTTGGTAAGCTCAGGTTTCAGATGAAGCCAGAAAGAAGGTGGGAGGGCTTTCGGAATCGGGGGAGAGGAAGAGCGCCTGCATTTTGTGATCGGAGTCTTAGGACTTGGTTTGAAACCAAATTGAAAAACAAATAACCACAACCCTACACGGGGAAAAGAAATTTTGAAGTTCCCGAAACAAATTTGGTCCCCTCAGAATGGAAGAGGTCGGGCCCTGAAGCAATGCTCGCAATATTTGTGCGTGGCCTCTCCCCCTCCCCCCCCCCAAAAAAAATAAAGCAAATGCTGTGCTTGATTTTCAACTGGCAACGTAAAACCACAGACCTGGGGAAAGCCGGCACCGCTTTCTGGAACTAGGGGTAATACACTTCCAGAGGGGCATCACACCGGGGAGATTTTATGATTTTGTTTCCTTTTTTCAAGTAAGAAACTTTCAAGAAAACTCGCCCTTCAAGCCCAAGAGGGACGAACTTCCCGGGGCTCTTGGGCTATTGAAAAATCCGGCTGGCGGCTCGTTCTGTTCCGATGCGGATTATTCTAAAACCAATGCGCAGAGCGGGCGTTCGCAGCCCAGGATCAGCCCGGCGTCTCCAGACTTCTACAGTTTTGTCGCGGACGCGCTAGACCTATTTCCAGCCCTAAATTATTCATCATAATAATAATTGTGTAATTACTGGAACGGGCGTTAATTATTGATGCCGGGTATTTATTATTGATGGGCCGGGGTGTTATGCTGTTGTGTTTAGCTGAACGCACATTTTTTTGACTTTTTCCCTTAACGGTGTGGGGAGAGGGCTGTCTTTGGCTCCCTGCATGGGGGGCAGAGAGCAGGAGCGCGACAAGGATAAATGGGGGGAGGGGGCAGGAGGCAATGGCTGCGGGTGATTTGTGGGGGGGAGGGTTTCCAGCACGTGGAGATCAAACTGGGCCTAGGGCGGCACGTGTTGCTTCCCTCTCCCGCTGCCCAGCCGGCTGTGAAAGCAGCTGAAGAGCTTTTCCTCTCGCCCTGTCCAGCTTGTTTTCCTCCCGATTCTCCAGCGATCTGATGGGGGGGGGGGGGTCTGCTTTGATGCAGAGCCGGGCACGGTCACCCCCTTCCACCTCCCTTCGGTTATTCGCTCCGCTGGCAGCAGGGCAGGGTTCGCGTTTTTCCTTAGGGTTTCATTGCTTCCTCCACGCTTCATTGGCCAGACGGCGCCCCCCCGCCCCGCTTCTGCTGCTGGATCTGGGCCCGATCCTGCGCGGGTGAATTCGAGTTACCCTCGGGCTACACTTCGGGAACAGCCTTCCTGAGCAGTGAAGTGACCCAGGGAGCGTGTCTGGGTCAGACCCGGCCCACGCCAGCCCCCCGCACACACCCCCCCCAGCCCAGCCAGGCGGCTGGTGGGTGCCTAGGCAGGTCTCGGTGGCGAGCTCTGGTGTGAAAGCGAAGCAGCCGGTAGCTGCAGGTTGCTAGTTCGAAGCCAGTCAAAGCGAGGGCGCCCGGCTGCGTTCGCAGCGCAGTAAGTCTCTGTTGATCACTCCCGCCCTCAGCCAGCATCTTTCATACCCCGGGACTCGCCCTTGTCAGCATCTTCCCCACCCCGCGCTGCAGCCTGCGGGCCTCGCTCAGCACCGCTGGCTCGGGGCTGTTCTAGCCCGGGTATCCCAGCTGTATTTCCCCCCCCCAAAAAAAAAACCACACCAACTTCCCGATCGGGAGCCTGGGGGAGGTAGGAAGTTGGTTGGGTCTCGGCCAGCCGGTTGCCTCGCTGCGGGTGCAAAGTTGCTGGGGCCCGGAGGGCAGGGCAGGGCAGGGAGGGGGCGCTGCAGTGTTTTTACCTTCTGTTCTGGTACCAGGTTTTCACCTGCGTGTCGGTGAGGTTGAGGGAAGCCGCCAGCTCCATCCGGTCCTGCACGCTCAGGTATTTCTGCCGCTCGAAGCTCCGCTCCAGCTGGGCGAGCTGGTGGTCGGTGAAAGCGGTGCGGGCCTTGCGGGGCTTCTTCAGCCTCACCGGCGGGCTGTCCCGGGAGCTGGAGATTTCTCGGTCCCCTTCTTCTTTCACTGCGCCCCCGGGGGGGGGGGGGAAAGAAGGGAAACCCGGGTCAGGACAGACAGGGAGGGGAGACAAACTGGGGTGTGTGGCTAAGTTGCAACAACAGAAGCAGAGAGGCGCAGGCAGAGAAAGAAATAACACACAGACTCACAGAGACAGATACACACACTCAAAGACGGAGACACAGAGACAGAGACACACAGACCCAAACACACACACACAGAGACACACATACAGACCCAGAGACACACAAAAACTCTCTCTCCTCCCCCTCCCCCCGGCTATTGTCTGGCCCAGAGTTTTGCCTTCTCTCCTAGTCCCGGAGGGTCTGTAATGACCCGCCGCCTTCCAGCTCTCGATGAGGCTGACCAGGGGACTCAAATGTCACACTGCTCGCAGGCAGGTAATGCAGAAGTGGGGGGGAGGGGGGGAGCAAACCCTGGGCACGACCGGATGTAAGAAATAATAGCCAATGGCACCTGTTTGGGTTGCAGGCCAGAGATGCCATTCAAAGTGTGTGTGTGTGTGTGTGTGTGTGTGTGTGTGAGTGAGTGAGTGAGAGAGAGCAAATTCCTGGGGGGAAAGGCCGATACCTCCATAGCGTGTAGAGAGGATACACTCAGGACCGAGGCGTGTTTTCTCTACGAGTTGAAGGTCTCATTTTCAAAAAGATCGAATTATGCGAGCTCTGTGATTGAAATGCTTCAGTTCCTTTTTGCAATCCTCCTCCGCTATCCGGCCTGCCTCTAGCTTCACCGCCAACCCACCCTACCAACTGGTTTGCAATGGTTGTCTGGTTCCTTTTTGGACAGGAACAAATAAAAATCTGATTTTGGTAACCATCAAGTAGAGGCATTTTTTAGGGTTGGGTTTGTAGTACTGCGTGCTTTTAATTCACCTAATGTTTGCAAAGAGCCATTTTCACTGACAGGTTATTGTTACTATAAACTGTAGAGAACTCTCCACACACACACACACACCACACACACACACACATGTCATATGGCCCACAGGCATAAAACAAATGGAGTTCTTAAAGGGTTGGAAGGAAATATTTGAGAAGTGGCGCTGTGAGGCCATGCTTTTGCTATGATTTAACTTTTAAAATGCCTAATGAGATGTTTTATTGATGGTTCATTAAGGCAGGAAAGTCTCCGTGTTTCTATAATATACCCACAAGCAGATCAATATATCACAAGCACACAGAGACACTGATGGCTACAAAGAATGATTTACCCCTGAAAACATCTGTACTAGATTGGAAAATCCAAGCAAGAAAAGGTCTGGTTCCCCCCCTCCCTTAAAGAGATTATGTAACAAAAAGCTTCAGTTTATATAAATTGGCTGCATTAGGTTTTTACAGGGGTTTATGGTAAATTTCATTGTGCAAGGTTTTAGAAGTGACAGGGCTGTAGTTGAATGCGAGTTGATTTCTCTCTGTAGGGAGACAATAATCCGGTTAATTGAGCCACCAGGGAACCAAATCCTTCAACCAGAAATCCAGAATCTAGCAGACCAGATAGAGACCAAAACCACTGAACAGCTCTTAAACATGAGATTCTGTTTCATTTAATGGCGAAACAAACACACACGCCCCCCCCCCCCCATCTTCTCCCCTTCCAAAAATTAAATAAAATATGGGCCGGTGGAACCAGTCGCCTGTGACTTCTGCAAAGATAATAGTTTGGAAAATGGAGTCTTCACGGTGCTTATTTCAGGGTGAAGCGATGGGGGAGAAACTATGGGGATTCTTTGATTGATCATTAAAGTTATTGGAGATGGAGATGGATTTCCTTAGGCGTCCATTGGAATTTAGGGGGCAGGATCGGATCCAAACACTTAAACATTATTAAAGTTTAGACTTCGGGGCGGGGGAGGGAGTTGGTTGGAAAAAGAAAGAAAGAGGGAGAGAGAAATGACTCGAATTTGGAACATCGATTGTTCCTCCGGCTTTCCAGAAAGCCCTGATTAGCCACTAAACTTCCTGTTGGATTTCAGTCCAGCTGACACAAAACAGTTTCTCCGATTTCCTCAATGATAGTCAACACAGCTCCAAAAATGCTTAGCCCATTATTTAGGTTGTAAAAAAACCCACCTTCCTTAAACGCTATTTCTTTGAAAAGCTCGCTCAGTTACCAAGGGAATTTTTCTTATACCTATCAGTGTTGTTTTCTCACTTAAAAGGCTCGTGTTTGGCTACATAGAAACTCATGGGAAGCCTTTATTTTTCATCTGCGCTAAATCAATCGCAAGGAGCGCTCTGTGCCAGTATTTTTAAAACAAAAATCTCCCTTTGAACTCGGTAAACTCTGCCTGTGCATCAGTGGCATAATAGAACCCTCTGTCTTTGTTCA
Source organism: Pelochelys cantorii (assembly GCA_032595735.1). Lineage (NCBI taxonomy): Eukaryota > Metazoa > Chordata > Testudines > Trionychidae > Pelochelys > Pelochelys cantorii. Next base: position 12,186,809 of record CM064347.1, read on the forward strand.
GGCTTATTTAAATCAATGGGAAAGACTGATTTAAAAACGGTGTAAGGGGCCTATATTTGGGAGTAGGCCTTATTTTTAAACAATTAAACAAATAATTGTACGCATATTACCATTTGATGCATTAAACGTATCTCTGTCCAGCCCCACTTTAGTGGAATATAAGCCCACAAACGATGTGTTTCTCCCGATAGGGAAGAAGAAAGCTGCCTCTGGCTGAGATCCCCGCCTTTGCAGGGGGAATGGCTGGTTAGTGAGGGTTGCTTTTTATTATTATCATCATTATAAGTATCATCATTATCTAATCGCTTACTATGAAATGCAGTTTGTCAGCTCCCACTCGCGGGCAACCTGACTGTACATGGCTTTGATAGGAAATTTCTCACCAAATTGTACCATGTAATGTTTCTTATCGAGGATCCAAAAAAAATATGTATAGTTTGTATTTACTGCTTTAGTGGAGTCACAAGCCTGCATTTATTTTTCTACCTGGTCTCCTTCACAGCTTGGCAGTTTTGAGAGGAGAGACAGGCGAACAGAATTTACAAATAAAGAGAGAAAAAAAGCTTTGAATGTTGACTTCCATTTGATCACATTCCTTCAAAAGACTGAAGCCAATTTCTCTTCCTACCCAGTCAGATCACTTTCCCTTCGCTCATTCAATCAATATTGTAAAATGAATGAAAATAGAAAAACCGGCTTCATTTTGAGCATAGTCGAAAAGTTTCCAAAATCTAGTAGGTAAATAATATTCTACCTAAAATATATTTTAAAGAGGCACCTTTCCCCGTGTACTTCCAGATGAATTAATTAATGTTTAGCTGGTGCTGGGCTTTTTATCTGGTGTAAAATAGAGGAAGGGAATGAATCATAATTAAAAATGGTAAAGTCCGTAGGAAAAATAATGTTAAGAAAGATACAAATAAAGAAGGCTACAAGCAGAGATCAAAGTTCCCTATTTACAAGGAAATCAAGGCTTATTTTGACCATATCTTTCTTTCCTTCTCTCAGTCACCCATAAATACAATATGCAAAAATTAGGAATGTCTGCAGCAGAAATCTCATTCCGCCTGATGTGCCAATACGCCTTATTGCAATCAGACTTCAAACAGTCGCTTTAAAATTATTTCATCCCTTGTAGACTTTGTGCACAGGTTAGAACTAGCTGCTTGTAATGTTTCCATGGCAAAGTTTTAAAAGAAAGCGCGAGACACCGAATCACTTCCAAAGATTCACCAAAATCAACGGGGGGGGGGGGGGACACACACAACACTGGGGGGCACACACAACAATAGAGGGGTCTATAGAATGTCCCGCTCAATAACATGAAGTTAAAATCCCAGTCTCCTACCAGTGAAATTCACTAATTTAGACAAAAAGAATCTCTCTCCCCATTATGGGTCATACTTTTGTAAAGCTTGGTAATAGCTTTCAAATAACTGATTAGCGGTTAAATGAATTCTGATCACCCTGAAGTTGTTATTGAAATGATACTGTTAGTAAAAACAACAACAACAACAACAACAAAAACGCTCACAGCTCCCCTGCATGTCCAACAGTAAACGAATTAATCTACACTCATTTCTTCCGGGCTCTTTTAGTTTGTAAATATTTAGAGGGCAAAATTCCAAGAGCCTAAGGGGCGAATTCTGTACGCGGGATGTACTAGCCAATTACCCTCTGCAAAGACACACCGTCGCAGAACGAAATTGCTAAAATAAAATCTATGAATGGCGTTCTTGGGCATGAACTTACTCGTGTGATCAAGCAGAATTCAGATCTTTACAGGGGCAAGGAAATTCTGCGGGTTTAATCTAAGAAGCGGGTTCATTTGTATGTTTTTCTCCCCAGTGTTTTTAATGGGCCCCCGTCCGATGCTATAAATCCTCACCCCACCATTTAAAGTTTGTGTGAAAAATTCACAATCCCACTATTTAAGGCTTTGTGAAAATTTCCTTATTTATCCCTGATTTCTGGACTGTCGGCAGCAGGTGTAAAGGACCCAGATAGAACCTAGGGGAGCGATAGCAAATTAAGACGCCCCCCCCCCCGAAGAAATAACAGGGGACCGAATCAACCCGCCGTCTGAATCTTTTTTCCCGGAGACAGGACAAGCGCTTTCCTGGATGCGAAGGGGGAGTGTAGAAAATGTCAAGCGCTTTCAAATGCCTTCACAGCTGACCAAGGAGTGGAAAGAAAGGCTGGGAGGGGGAGGGGGACTTAGAAACCAAGCCTGGGGCAGCTTTCATCGCGGGCTGGGGCAGCTGGCGACCTCGCCTCCCCTCGGCTCTTACCTTTGTACTCCGAGTCGGACGAGGCGTTGCTGCTACTTTTGTCCATTTTCTCTCGAAAGTCCTCCCCCGGCTTGGCTGGGAGGCGGCCCGCCGGCTCCGCGCCGCTCGGGCCATTGCTGCTTGAGTACGGCGCGCAGGCAGCCAGGGGCTTGCAGTCGGCAAGGATGTCCCTGATTAGGAAAGACGAGGTCACCGTTCGGGATTGGGAAGGCGCCGAGCCCTGCCCCGGCTGGAGGTGAGATTCCAAGCCCGCGGCCGCGCCTGGCCGGGGAGCCCCCGCCTCCAGACATTCCTTCGCCGGCGAGTGGGGAGATGGGCACCCGCTGCTGACTTCGGAGCCGGGGCTTAGTTCCAGGGGGGACCTGCACTCCCCCATCAGCGGGTCTCCTTTGGGCGCGACCGGGCTGCCGGCGCGGTGGGACAGGATGGAGTCGATCCCAAAGGCGGTGGAGCCTTCCATGGCCAGGCTCGGGCCCCAGCCCCAGCCGGTCGCACCCTCTCGGCCCTTCTCAGGCTGACATGGCCGGCAGTCCGGACCCGGCGGGCGAGGGTGGGGCTGAGACAAGGCAAAGTTCAGTCCGGGGTCCAGCGAGCCCGTTGGCTAACAATTCCCGGCGGGGGAAGGGCGCGGCGCATTAGATCCACGGCTCAGCCAGTCTCCTTCAGCATCCCAGCCAGCTGCGGTCAGGGGGACAGACAGACAGACAGACAGGCAGAAAGAGAACAAGGATTAAAAAGTCCAACTTTGCTCGGGGACATCCCTCCTCCCCCCGCACCCTCTCGATTTAAGCCCAACTCCCCCTCCAAAGAAATACATCCGCTCCGCACTCCAGCGCCCGCAGGTTGGAAGGGGAGGGAAAGATCGGTCCAAGGGAGTTTTCAGCGCCCTAACTAGTGAATGATTAAAAAATCAATGTGAGGGGGAGGGGGAGGTCAGTAGGGTGGCGGGGGGAGGGGCCCTGCCAGCACCTCGGCCGGATCCCGCTTTGGAGCTCAATCATCGGGCAAGTCCAGCGACAGAAAGGCTGGCTGGAGGGTTCAGCGGCTGGGAGCGGTGACTGCTGCGCCCATGGTTTCGAAGTCGCTCGACGGGTCGCCCTCCTGGCCGCGTCTGGGACGCGCCGCTTTCAGCACCTCGGACAGAGGCAGCGGCAGGCTCGACCTGCCGGCTCCGCTGGTGACACGTTCCCCTTTAAAAAAAAAACCGAACTTGTTGTCACTTTAGTTTGGGTTTCTTCTTCCTCGTCGTCTTTTTTTAAGGTGCCCCGGCCACGTGTCTGAGCATCCTCCCTTCCCATTGGCTGGGGGGCTTTTGGGGTGATGTCACACAACTGACTCAGGAACCTGATCTCCTTTCAGTTTGATTAAAAGAGACACTGAATTAATTACAGCCCAGCTCCAACTGTTTACAGGCAATTTCCACCCTGTTTGCTTTCATTACACCATTGATGAAGCTCTTAATGGGGTTATTACCAATAGGGGGTAGGTCTGGGTAGATGTGTGTGGGTTTGGTAGGGGTTTTTTTTAACTTCTGCTTTTTCCACAATTAGCTGAATTATTAGTTCCTCTCACGCTGATGAAGTTTTTCTGCGTGTTTAAAAACAAAAAAACCCACGGACGAAAGATTTAAATGGGTTCTAAATGCTGAAGACAAGAAAGGAGCCGTGAGACTTTCCTCCTCCTCTTTCAATTGCTCTTAATAAGGACTACGTTTCTTTTTTATTATTTATTTGCATTTGTTGGTTGGTCAAACCCTCTTCTCTGTACATTGTTTTCATTTAAAAAATAATTTAAACATTCTTGCTCTGTTGCCGGACTCTGTCTAGCGAAATGCTGGTTTGCTTTTGATGGTTTTTTTAAACAAGCTAGCGCTAAAGAGGTAATAGTTAGACTAACGCCACAAGAATAATAGACCCGTAAATCGAGCAATCGGCAGTATATATCGTTCTAGAGCCGAGAGAGGAAATAATAATAATGCAGGGGACGGATCCAGATCAGAATGGTCTAGCTTTTAATGAGCTACTTCTCAGATCCACCAGGTAGAAAAAAATCACATACAAAGGCGGGTGTTACCGTACAATGTGGTCAGTACACAGAACAATCGATAGAATCGTGGGGGAGGGGGGGGGGGGAAGGACGGTTCTCATCACTGTAAACGCTAAAGAATTTTACCTGATTGGCTTTTTTTCTGCTAGTCTAACCCCTTCCACTGAACCCACGAGGCAATGGGACCCCATTCCTCGTTAAACGCCTAGAAATGATCTTTATACCTGAGCCACTCACACTCCGTTCCCGAGTTTTCAGTTCAAGGCAGGCGAAGCTACTCTATCATAGTCTCTCAAAAGTCTTCCAGAAAGGCAGATGAAATAAAGGGTTGGGGGGCTGCATTTCGGTGAGGACTCTGAAGAATCCCCCGCACCCCTTTTCTGGAACCACCTTCCTATTTCCCCAAGAGAAACTGTTTTTTCCCTTCGATTTTGTAGCTCTTTTTTTAATCTGCAGATTTCCTAAGATCCTAAAATCGCTGCCTCTAGTTTAAGGGGCTAAGAATACCAATCGGAGCAGAGTTTGTAATTAATTCAAGTTACTCCCTGGCAATGGATCTGGGAGAGCTCCCACGTCCTTTTACGGGGTGTGCACCTTCAAAAGGTTTGTAGACAAATCTGCCTGTCTGTCCATTCATCCAGGTACTTCTATCTAGTAGGGTTTTGTCGTTTCTGTAGGTTACGCTGCGCACAAAGGCTGCAAGAATCTGTCTGCATAGTTTTGTTATTTCTAAAAACAAAACACAAAAATCATTGTTTTTCTTTCTCTCTCGTTTTTTATTTATTTGCCTCTTCTCCTTCCGTCCCTTCCGTCCAGGCGGCTGCTGCCTCTTGTCCTTCTTCCAAGGATCCCCGCGGCCAGCAGCTTGGAAGCGGGCAAATGCACCGAGCTTCGGGACTGCAGAAGTTGCGTCGGATCCCCCGGGAGGATGGAACGCGGCTGCCAGCTGTCACAGAGGGACAGACCCTGCCAGCGTTTCCAGGACTTGCTCCTGGAGTTCTGGGTCGGACTTTGAGCCTCCCCTCCCCAGGCCTCCAGCACGCGCTCGCCTCATGTCCAGGCTAATACATTTTCTTCTCCTCTGGTTCCAAGAACAGACACGCACACACAGTCTAGGGGTGATTCTTAGCGGGTCCTTCCCCTACAGCGGGACCTTACCCCACCTGACTCTGTGTACGGTCGCTTCAGCGGTGCTCAGCCCTGATCCCCCCTTGACCCGGGTTAGTGGTCCTCAACACCGTCCTAATTCTGCCCAGCCCGGACGCCTGCTATGAAGTGGTCAGGTAACACCCGGGCGTCTTCCGCCGCTTCCCGAAAGGGGGCAAAGCTGCTCTTCCTGGCTGCGGTCCCAAACTTCGTGCGTGTGGAGTTCTGATGTGGGGTTGGCCAGCCGCTGCCTTTAGCCTCCCCCTTGAAATCGACCATCCTCTGCCCACACGCCACAGGGTTTTAGAGACGTACTCGTTCTCCTTTATTATTCATTAACTTTTATTAATATTGTTTTCCTCTCCCCCCCTCCCAGCAGGCTCGCACGCTCTCGAAGTTAGCCAAGGGAATCTTGCGGTGAATTTCTTTCCCTCTCTTTTTTTTTAACGGGGGTGGGGTAGTTTCAGAGCTCCCTGCGCAGAGTCAATACAGAGACTTGTTTCAAGTGGCTATTGGCCATTTTTGCTTTAACTAGAGCCGTGCCACGTTGCAGCCCAAAGTCCTTATCAGCCAAAGGGGTGGTGATGGGGGGGAGGCGGGAAACAGGGCTTTATTCGACAGACTTCAATTATAACTGTACCTTGGAAGTTGTCTTTTTACAGGCCCCCTAGATTAATGGGGCTCAGCACAAGCCCGGGCAAGTCAAGGAAAAAAAACTCCAGTTGGCTGATCAGGCGTCTGGCTCCATCCCCAGGATGAGCAAGAGCTGCAAATCTCCCTCTTCCAGGCGAGTTTAGACTTGGTACAAGTTGGGGGAATGTGGCGCTCTTTTCCGGCCAGTGCTCGCTACCAGGACTCCGACCCGATCGCTTTCTCCCTGGCGGCTCTCGAGGGAGAAAGTGTTTTTGTGAGTTGTTTGCTTTTCCACCCGGCGCACTACACAAGTTCGGGAAAGTCCCCTCCGGGGCCAGCCTTCCCCGAGCGGACGGGGTTCCGCGTGTGCCTGAATCGGAGCAAGGCGGGCAGCCCGAAGAGGCCGTTTTGCGCCTTTTAACTTCGGATGGAACAGATCAAGGTGGATCACCAACGCTCTTTGGATTTCCTGGGCAATCCGACGTGATTAGCTGTGCTACAGTCTCCCTCCCCACTCCACTGCCACCTGGTTTCTCTGCACAGCCAGTGGCCAGGACTTTAGCCTCTCCCTGACAAATCGGGTTAAACGGATTTGGGGTGATTGGTATTTGGGAATCACGTTAACTCGATCGGTTAGATTCCAAAACGCGAATCGCTTTGTGGCTCAGTTCTTGAGCTAAACCGCGCAGTGTGAATGAAGTGAAACCCGACCCGGACCCTTCCAGTGTTGTGCTGTTTTCACCTTCCTCTGACCCGTCCCCCCCCTCCCACTTTCTTAATGCCCCCTTAACAGCTCGGATCCCGCGACTTCTCCCCAGCAACCCAAATCCAGCCGTATTTCGGAGGCAGTTGTGGTCTTGCCTCTTTTTAGGGGTCGGGGCAATGCAGCCGGTAATTGTCTTTTCAGATGTGACAGGGCCCATGATAAAGCAATTCCCCGGGGGCTCTGTATCTGATGTTACTAATAATGATAATAACAACAGCGACAATCCATTAATTAATACAAATATATTCATGCGCAGGTGGGGGGGGGAGGAGATAAATTGTTGTGAAATTGGGACCTCAAGTTGTCAGCTTGCATTTACTGGTAAAGCACCAGCGTTACAATGCTTCGGTAAGGTTCCCAGGTAATGCAAGGTAGGGGTCTTTCAAAGGCCATCCTCATCAGTCACGTATATTTCATTATATTTGGGGGGGGGGGAGGAATGACCGCATGCAGATGAATTTTCACCGTTTCCAGAGTTTTTACACAGTACACTAGGAAAACGGATGAGGAGAGTTGATTTTAAGCTCTTTGGAGCAGGTTGTGTTAAAGGTTTTTTAAAGGACCGATTTGATTTTTCTGTCTGGGTTTGGAATCTCTTCCTTTACCCTCCCTACCTCTACACTGCAATGCTATTTCGGGATACCAGAGTATCCCGAAATAGCTATCCCACGTCTTAACAGCAAACCCGGTATTTCGGGCTTGCTATTCTAACATCCCTGTAAACCTCATTCCATAAGGAGTAAGGGGTGTTTTGGAATAGCGGGTTACTTCAAAATTTGGTGCTGTGTTGACAGTACCAAATGACGAAATAAGCTATTTTGAAACAAGATGGAAATAAGATATGCAATGTGTGTAGCTCAAATTCCGTATCTAATTTCGAACTTCAGTGCAGTGTAGACACAGCAGTCACTGTATGGTAAATGGTGCTCTCTGTAACCATGTTCTGTGGAGGCAGGGTCTGTGTTTTGCTTCTGTGTTTGTACAGTGAAAACCATTGTGTGGTCCTGGTCCATTGCTTGAACTGCTGGATGCTATATCATTAATAAATAAACCATATTAATTAATATGTCATGATTGAAGGTGGCCATACGCCAGATTTAATCTCCCAAAGATTTAAACACATGCCTAACTTTGCCCAGGTGTTAGTCCTCTTGCCTTCAATTAAGTATAAATTAATTAGGATTGTAACTTCAGCGAAACTAATCACTCTAGACATGTGCTTAAGTGTATGTAGGGTCTGGACTTTTCACCGACTCGCCCTTCTAGCTGAATCTGACAGTGGGGGAGCTAACGCAGCAAAACATATGTAGAAGAACTGAACACCGGATGGGAGAGCAAAATAAGAAATGTAACGCCATTACAACATAGTATGATACACTTTGCCTTTCGTAATCCTCTTCCATCTGATGCCCTCACAGTGTTTTCCAAGCAATTAGTGTGGCATTCAACCTTTTGTGAGGTAGGTGGGTATCAGTTAGATGTGCCATGTAGAAGGGGAGCTGTGGCCATAACCCCATGAAGTACCAAGCACTTTTACTGGGCGTAGACTGCCTTCATTTCCCATTGGCTTCAGCAGATGTTGAAATTCCTCAACACTTTGCAGGACTGGGCCCTTATTGACTTGTTCTAGGTCTCACTGCTAGTCAGTGGAAAATCCAGGAACAGAACCTCAGTGGTAGTCTCCTAGGCTTGTGCCTTGAGCACACATTTTATTTATTATATTCTGTTGCCTGGGGCTATGTTAGAGATCAATTGCACAGGAAACAGGGCATCCCAATTTATCCATAGTCACAGCAGCAACCCGTGCAGCAGAAGCAACGCAAGCTTTCGCCACTGCTCTGCCAATATAGAATCATCGAAATGCAGGGCTGGGAGGGACCTGGAGAAATCATCAAGATTACACAGGCCCAGTATTTTAATCTTTCCTCATGGATCAGTTTTCCAAACTCTGTATCATGCTTGTAGCACCTTACAGACTAACAGATGTATTGGAGCATAAGCTTTCGTGGGCAAAGACTTATACTCCAATACATCTGTTAGTCTATAAGGTGCTACAGGACTCCTTGTCGCTTTTGCAGATCCAGACTAACACGGCTACCCCTCTGATACTTGTATCATGCTTGTTGCTCTCCTCTGGGCTTTCTCCAATTTGTCCACCTCATTCCTAAAGCATGGCCCTCAGAATTGGCCATGGTTCTCCGGCTGAGGCCTCAGTAGTGTTGCATAGAGCAGGCCAGTTACCTCCCATGTCTGAGGAGGTACATAATACACCTATAAATAGACCCAGGACAGTATTAGCCTTTTTTGCAGCTGCATTACGTGGTTGACACATATTCAATTTTGCAGTCTAATCCCATCTTCTAAAGTGCTTGCAGCCCCTCTCAGCTTGGTGTCAGCTTCACATGTTATAAGCATGCTTTCCACTCCATTATCCAAGTCACAAATTAAAATAGTGAATAGCACCAGAATCAAGAATCACCTCTCTGGGGACTCACACTCCTCCCCATCTGACCTCCTAGTGTGACAGCAAATGGTTGCTAACTAAGCTTTAAGTTTGGTCTTTCAACCAATTTTCCACCCACCTTGTAGTAATTACATCTAGAGCATGTTTCCGTAGTTTGCTTATGAGGATACCATGTGAGATAAATACCATGTGCCAAAAGTCTTATGAATATCAAGATATATCATGTCGGCAGCTTCCCCCTATCTATTAGACTAGTAACCCTGTCAAAGAAGGAAATTTGGTTGGTTTGGCATGATTTGTTGTTGACAAATCCATGCTGGCTCTTCCTTATAACCCTATTAACCTCCAGGTGCTTACAACCTACCTCAAACTTGGCAAAGGGGACCATTTTAAGGGAGAAGAAGTCAAGTACTACAGTTTCCATGGCCCATTTGCTCACTGGTCATTCTGTTAATAATATCAGATTGATATTGCATTCCTTTCACACACTAGATGCTCACTGATCTCATCAGGAGTTTCGTCTGCAGCTGATACCATGCAAGTTTGGGTCTCCGGTGTCAAATATGCAGGTTTATTTTGTGATGTACACACCTGTGAATTGGAACAAGCGTTGTCAATGCCTCTCATAGTGTGCCACCATGCAGCCAGCAGCAACTTTGGGACACTACAAATCTGGGACACTGTTGGATATTGATTGAGAAATGAAAGTCTGGTGCATTCTATTACCAAGCCTAAGGCACTATGACCCTCAAAGTTATTTTGGTGCTTTGCTCCCATGGAGTTATCTTTGAGGATCTGGACCTAAATCCTTTAGTTAATGAGTGCCTTATTACAGATTTTAGGGCCCGATCCTGTGAGGTGCTGCATGTCCTTTAACTCCCATGGACTGAAGCAGGAGTTGGCACCCAACACTTTTGCAGGATCTGGTCCTTATTGTAGGATTGTTGTCCAGTGATTTTATATAACACAAACATAGCAGCTATTAAGATCTGTATTCTCGAGGCATTTCTGATCATAAGACACCTGTACCAGGCAAGCACAACCTCCTCCCCCCACACACTCTGGCTAGGTCTACACTATAGCCTTTGTTCGGAAAAAGCTACGCAAATTGCGCTCTGCAATTTGCATAGCTTTTTCCGATTGCTTTTCCGGAAGAGGCTTTTCTGTTTCTAGATGGCTAGACGTGGCCAAATGGCAGAAAAGCCTCCTCTTTCAGAGGTGCCCTTAGTCCTCGGTTAGAACTACATGCTCAGAGGCATGGGGCATCCACAACTCCCAGTGATTTTGATGGGAGTTGTAAGAGTTCAGTGGGTCTGAGAATTTGGCTCTTGCTGCCTTGTAGGTGACTGCCTGTTCTGTTTGTGGGGTAGAACTAGCCCCCCATGTGCCTGAGAGCGTGAGAGCTGGTCATGACTTTTAAATGATCTCAGTCAGTTAGGAAGGCTGCACGCAGATTTTTAAGGCAAGGACATTTTAGGTCAGCCTGGGTGCTGTTATAAATAGAAGCAGTAGCTTCTTCTTTTTTTTAATAGCAGCTATTTTTTGTGTAACTCTTGTCACAAAAAAGTCTTTAAAGCACACCTGGGATTATTGGGAGGCTAACCTATACAAATATCCCAGTAGACTCTCTTATGCTAAATTAATAGTTATATGATGACATGTAAACTCTACATTTACTGCAAAGGACATGTACTTCCTGCAGACATGGGAATGAAACAGAGCTGATGTGCAGCTCCTGCTGTACACAGGATAGTCTAACACCTAAATGAAGATAGAAGGAAGGGGGGGGGGCAGGTATCTGGGAAGAGGTTTTTAAGTCCAGGCTTGACAAAGCCCAAACTGGGATGATTTAGTTGGGGTTGATCCTGCTTTTAGCAGGGAGTTGGACTCGATGACTCCTAAGGTTTCTTCTAACCCCAGGATGCTATGATTTTGTCAGAAAGGCAAAGGGAAACCAGAGTTAACTGGCACAACTTTGTGCTTGCAGAAATCATTAGCAAGGAGGCTGGTGTTTGCAAAGAGGGCCCAGCTGTGGGGAACCTGCAACAGCCTTAGCATCTTAGAGTTACCAGTGGGTGTCACTGCAGGACAAGCAGCATCCTGTGAAGAAGGACTGGAGAAAGAGGTGGGGAAAGAAAGCGAATCTGAAAATAGGCAGCCGACCTGGATACCACGTGAATAGGTGGATATTTGCCTATGCTGGTAACCCACACCCCCATTTTGTGCAATGCCACAGCTCCCTTTGCAACAAATAAGCAGATAAAGAAAACTGCGTTTAGAACCAACACTTTGCATCATGATGCACCGGACAGAGGATCCTAATTTTCTTTTTCTTAGTGCACTGGTGCTAGATGGGCAGCAGCAGGCCAAGTTACTCCAGCACTGCCCTGCCAATGTGCATCACTCTGCAGTGAGAATGGAGCTCAGGCGCCAACCATCGCCCATTCAGCCCTGGGCCTCTCTGCAGTGACCAACAATCAAGGCATTAGGGTGGGAACTGGGTCAAACAGAAGTGATGTAGCTGGGTGCCCAGCAGGCTCAGAAGTGAGGAGCTCCCATCTCCTTTGGAGCAGGCTACCAAACAGCCATCTGGCTGTGGCAACTTTTTGCCTTGGGATTCAACTTGGCAATCTGGAGGTGAAACACTTCACAGTCCATTAGCAATCCCTGGAACCAGCCAGTCCCCTTGAACTCTCTTTTGTTTGCCTCAGCCATTACTTCTTACCCTCATATTCTATTGTGGGCATCTGGCACCCAGCCCTGTAACAGCCTCTGTATTCCAGCTGGTAGGGAATCTTAGCATAGTATAGTATAGTAGAGCGCAGACCCCTGGAGCTTAGTTCAAGTCCATCGAAAGCCCTTTTTTAAAGCCCTGCTCTAATGAAGCCCTTCCAGCGAGAGAGATTCTTTTACCACGGTCCTTTCCCCTGTTACACAGCCCTCCAACCAGCTGACTTGATGTGGTCAAGGAAGTTGTTTTCTTGTTGCTGGATTGCAGCTTGCATATGACCCTAATAACAGGGCAGAGTGGAGAACCTCTTGCCAGGGTTTATTAGATGCACCGTTACTTGGCTTCAGGAGTAAGGTTCTAAGCCAAGTCACATTTTAGCAAAACAAGGCATCCAAGGCCCAGCTTTCTTTCTCCCCCACAGGATGGAAAAGGTCTCTTCTTGTACCCAGCTTCTCTCGCTATATAGTCTGCTGGGTGCAGACACACTAGAGAGAAAGAGAACTACATAGAGGATCTATTGCAGGAACTGGCCTTTCACACCTCTCTCCAGGCTCACCTGGGCTCACGTGTGCTCAGGGTGGAGCAGATACTCCCTTACATGAATGGGTAGGTAAGCAGCAGCTACCCCTAGGGCCAGAGCCACTCAGACATTTCAGACACAACACAATGGGCCTGCCTTTCCCCAGGGAGCTGCCAGCGTCACAGAGTCATACTTCCAAAGTAAGAAAAGTGCTTGTTTTGCTTAGTGCCCGGGTCACAAAATGCTCACTATTCATGCAGGACTTAGTTCCATTGCACCCAGGCTCAAAAGGTCAGGCTGGCAAAAGATCAGGTATTCTCATGGCAGTCCTGTGCATGGAGCCAGTTAGATCTTTTGGCTGGTTGCAAGCCCACCCAGCTGCCTATTAGAATTGTACTTGGGGCTGGGCATTATGAGGCTATGTCCCCTTCAGTGACTGTATGGGGCTAAGGAGCTACAGTGCTTAGGGCTGTGTAAGGACCTAGCTCAATAGAGAAAGGAATGATGCAAACAGCTGTTTAAAATGTATTTAAATCTCTCTGGTACAACATGAGATGCGTTAATAGAGCTGAGCAGCAGAATGCATAGGAGTAATTCATTATTCTGCAAACAGTTTCTCAGAAGAGCAATTAAAGCACTCAGTCCCATTATTCAGAGGCACTTTCTTAAGGTGATACTTCCCACTGGGAGTGGCCTTTTTTAAGTTGCCAGTGTAAATGCTGCTCTTCCGGGCACAGCCAGGTCTTCATATGTGTTTGCACAGTGGCTAGCGTAATGGGGCATCTAAGTGCAGTACTGTAATGTGTACAGGAAACAGGCCCGCCAAAGGGGAAGAGGGGCAAAGGGGGCAGCTGCCCGGAGCCCAGTAATCTAAAAAGCCTGGGACTCCCTGCCAGCTCTCCCACCCACACACACACTGCAACAGCAGTGGCTAGAACCCTATTAAATTACCAAGGAAGTCCTGGGTGACACTGAAGGGCTGGTTGGGGACAGCTAGTCCCCCAGCCCTGCCCCTTCCTCTTGAGGCCCTGCCCCTTCCAGGGACCTAGAACCACCACCACCCCTTTCTCCAGAGGCTCCGCCCCCTTCCAGGGCCCCAGTCACCCTCCCTTCCACCTTGCCCAGGGCCCGCCAAAGTCCGCTGGGCACCCTGACAGGGAATAATAATAGTCATCATTAGTGCTGAAGTTGGCCAAGCTTGTAAATTCATTTGGCTGCCGTGCGGAAAATGAACAGGCCTGATTGCTACAAGACGCCAAGAGTTAATCAAGTACAAATGTCCTCCTCATTGTCTGGCTTCAAGTAAAGGATTCATTTGCACTATGGCCCCAATTCAGCAAAATACTTGAGCATGTATTTAAGTCTCATTGAAGTTAAACACATCATTAGGTGCTCTTCTGCGGGTGGGCCTGTGGGAGGAATTATTTATCAATTGGAATGTACTGGGAAATATCACATACATGACAAAATATAAGTCCCGGAACCAGGGACTGTTACTCCTGTCTCCTGTGCTATGAAGGAAAGAAGAGCTATCTTCAGTGTAGCCATGTAATTAAGCTGATAAGGGTAACTTTGTGCTACCACTTTGAATCCAAGGGGGTGACGCACGGTAGCATTATTAACCTGAGCACAGTGACAGATTTTTTTGTTTCCTGTTTGCCAGAAGCTGGGAATGGGTGATGGGGGGGTTGGATCATTTGATGATTCCCTGTTCTGTTCATTCCCTCTGAAGCACCTGGCATTGAAGACATGTTACTGGGCTAGCTGGATCTTTGGTCTGACCTAGTATGGCCGTTTTTATTTGATATGGTAAGATTGGTGAGAATATCTGTGTGGAAAAAAAATGTATATGACAGGCCAGAAACAATGATAAATTTGATGATTTATTCAATTGAACCAACATGAATATAGCCTTTCTAAACTTGAAAAAATATTTGTGCACTATCTTAAATTTATTGCTAACATAGTGTTCTAACATATTACATTGTTCAGTAAATGACTTCTGTGGAGCTTTCAGGTGGCTGTATATATGCCCTGGGCAAGGGGACCACATCTCACAGGTATTTCTGAGTGGTAGACACTGAACGCCTTTTTATGAGCGTCACGGTCTGGAAAGGTACTGAGATGAGGACCAACCTATAGTGAAAGAAGCAGATATGTGATTGGTTAACACGAGCTGAAACTCAAAAAGAATATTGCAATATGAAGTGAAAACAGATGACAGTTTTGCTCATTGGCTTCAGTCTTTTTCAGAACATTATTCCACACTCTAAAGAAAGTCAAAGACCTTTTAAAATTACGACTAACTCTCTGGTTGGCTGATGAGTCTTTAATAACGGAGATAATCTTGTTAACATTCCAGAAACCAGTCCTATATCCCCATTACAACACATCACTCATAGAAGTTGACATTTTCAAACATGCATGGCTAAAGGTAGGCACCTAGATAAGTGGGCGCATTGTCAGAAGTACAGAATGCATTCCACTCCTCACACTGAAGAAAAGAGGAAATACTGTTGTTACGGTAGCACCTAGAAGACCTAGTCAGGATCAGGGCCTCCTTGTGCTAGGTGTTGTACAAATATACTTAAAAGACAACCGTTGCCATGAAGATATTGCAGTCTAAATCGGCAAGAAGATGTAGAATAGGAGAAAGGAATGTAACATGTAAGAAGAACGATCAGGGTGATAGCTGGCAGATATATTGGTTCCCACAGTGGTGATGTGTGTACATACCTACACAGCAAATATATACAATAGCTCTGCTTATATGAGATTGCCTTCCTACTGGACGAATTTACAATTTAAGTAAACAAAGGATGGGTTTAGATTGCCAGCAACTCTGAAAATATTGAGTGTCTCCATTTAGGCCCTTAAATACAAATTTGAAAAAAATTGCTATAACAAATAGCTCAGCATCGCAGTTGTACCACAGTAAATCTCTCTATGAGAAGAAGAGATGTATGTGAGAATGCAATCCAAGCAGCGAATGTGTTTTTTTTCCCAAAAATATTTGATCAATTTTTCAGTCTCTTTCAAGAGTGAGCGCTTGGGCATCTCAAGCATGTTTATTTTGGGGCTAACGCTACTCCTATTGAAAATCAGTGACTTGAATGGAAGCAGAGTTCAACTATGTGCTTTTGAAAACTCCACTCAGATACTTTAGGGATAACGGCATCACTTTAATATACTTCCTATTTCACATAGGCTATGTCTAGATTGCAGGCTTCTTTCGGAAGAAGCTTTTCCGGAAGAGAGCTTCCACACTGTGAAAGCACATCAAAAAAGCGATCTGCTTTTTAGACAGATAGCGTCCATTCAGTGTGGACGCTATCTCGCATGTAAGCTGTGATTACTAAGGGGGGAATGGCCACCAGGGTACCTGTGCTTTTTCCTCTTTCCTCTTCTTGCAAAAGAACTCCCTCTTCCCTGTCCACATACGCCTTTTTCCCAAAGAGCTCTTTCGGAAAAAGGTTTCTTCCTTGTAGAAAGAGGTTTACCAATGTGGGGAAAACCCCTCTGTTTTCTTGCAGTGTAGACGTAATTGAAGTTTTTACAGAAAAACGGCCGTTTTTCTGAAAAAACCTCTGTAGTGTAGACATACCCAAACAATGGTATTTAATTTTCCATGGACTGTAGGAAGTGCTACGTTTTGCAATGATTCTAGTTGATATATAATAAATATCTGTTGTATTTCTCTACCATCCCACTTCAAGTCCAGAAGCTCAGACTCCTGATTTGACTTCCGCCACGCCAGCTCCTTACTCCCTAGGTGAAGTCATGATATCATTTGTGAGGTTGGCATTGTATGCTGTGAGCATGACTACTACTAGCAGAACACAGGAGCAGGGGAAAGCATAAGGGGAAAAAGAAACCCCTTGTTCCCTGCAAAGTCCTTTGTTTATAAATATAAAGAAGACAGAGGAGAAATACTATGTTGTTTTAAGCAGAATTGTTCCTAGGTTTGTAAAGATCACAAGTTAACAGCAGCACTCTGGTGTCCTGTGTATAAACTACAGTATAGTGGATGCATTCTGTTACTCGTGGTAAATGCTAATTATGGTTGAATGACACTATTGTCCTGATGCAAAATTCTTGCCTTAACTCGCTGGCACAGGCTAACCCCTCAAATTGGGGGGCTACATTGCATAGAGGTAATAGTTCAAGCTTAGCAGCTTCCAGAGCATCTGACATGTTGCAGTGAGGTGGACATGGAACTAACCCTTCCTGACATCTAACACATCAACTCCTGGTTCCTTTGGAGGTCCTAATGAGAAAGGTTGGCTGCTCATTGACTAGCTCACCTGGGGAGATTGCACCCAAAGATCCACATGTAGGAACAATGGGCAATAAGAAAAATTAGAGCCCTGCACAAACTTATCAACAGCTCAAGGCTTCTGACTTCAGTATGAGTAAGTGGGAAGCACCAGGTGTAAGTTAGGGGGCAAATTTTGTTTTAAAAAATGAGAAGTCCTCTGATAACAAGGGTCATTTGAGAAGTATGGATTATTCCCAGGATGGTAATTATAGTCAAGACCAAGGGGGGCTTTATGTCAGAGGTCATAATATGACAGAGGTTGGTACAAGAAGTCAATGCTAAACTGGTAAATCCTAATCTCTGGTGGTTTTACTTGTAATTCTCATTTTAAAGGATGGATCAAACCAATTTTTTCACTAGAAACCTTTGATCATCTAAACCATTATTCTGATGGTGTTTGAACTGTAATGCCGAATTCTCACGTTTGGTACACAAATTGAAGAAATCATGGGAGCGGGTGCTAACGTACAAAATGTTTTTTCAACGTCCTACGTGGTAGGATTTTATAGTTGTAGTTCATTTTAACTCGGCTCCTTAAAAGCAACTTTTATCTGAAACTATATTTTAATGTCAGATCCCACAAAGAACCTGTACAGGACTTTTGCATTTATCATTTGACCTTGCATCCAAGCATTATAAGGGAAAGCCCTTATTATGAAAAATGAGAGATGCATATTTGTGGGTTACTTCCACATATATTCTCACTCACACAAAGTCCTTTTCATTGAGGAAGGAGGAAAATATGATGAATCACTTACCAAGCATTAGGACTGTAGTGGAAAAGTCACTGCAAGTAAAGGCAGATCTATCTTTTTAATGGGGGATGGATACATAATATGAAAAAGATAATAAACACTGAAGGCTTGATCTTCAGCTGGTGCAAATTGGCAGAGCTCCACTGGAGTCAATGGAATGATGTAAGAATCAGTCCACGAGACTTTTATTTTGCTCCGAGTACTTAAAAATAAATTTGTTAGAAATGTTTACTAGAAATCTGTATTTGTTACCACTTTAGCCCTTTGGATGCATAAAGTGATTAGCAGTATGAATATATTTATTAATGAACAAGTGAACTAGGTCTGCAAGGAGTGTATCAGAATATTTGATTGACATAACTAGATTAAATTATTTGCTACAGTTTGTTCTTGAGAATGTACCTATTAAGAGTCACAAGGTGGCGAATGAATGGTGTCATGGCTTTTCTTGCCTCTGTGAAAGGACCTGCATCCAGCTGCAAAGAAACGTAGCTTTACCTGTTCCTTTTGTAAGCTCTACCCCAAACTACACACGTATGGGGAGGTAGTATCCAATCCCTGCATGACTCTTAATTTCAACAACAAGGATGCCCTCAGATTCCCCCTCGTTTCCCCATCACCCACTTGATTTAAAACCCTTTATCAGATGACACAACCATTTTCTTAAGCTTCCGTCACAAGAAAACAATCTTTACTCCCTTTCCAAAGCGTCACTCATTTACAGGATCCTAACAAATGCGGGCCCTTTTAAGTTTTCTTAAAAAACACGCACACGCAAAATAATACTGTCATAGTTGTAGATTTCTTTCCAGTAGAAAATAACACACAATATGGGAGACAAGTACACACACTCTCTCACCTAAAAACACAATATTTCCATGCAGACCCAAACACGCACACGTATATATGGATGCAAATGATTTCCGTGAAGCCATCACTTGTGAAGCTTGACAGAAAATAATGAGAAACACTAAATCTTTTATAAGGTCAACACTCGAGCAGCTGTCAAACAAGAAAAGAATTTAGCGAAAGAGCCGCAAAAACTTCCATCGCCTCATTAAACCCAACAGGGCCTGGGCCTGGCGTGGTGCGGAGACACCGGGGCACCTCCGTTTTGTGTCAGTAATTTGCGGCGGAGGAGGAGTGAAGACGAAACAGCTAGCGCCGAAGGGGCCTAGGGGGAGGCTGGGGAATCGTTAGCGCGCCAGGAGCGGCCTCGGTTCCTAATTGGAAGCATTGGGCATTATCAACGGAGGATTTGCCTCAGCTCCCTGACAGCTATCTGGGCCTGGAATGATAGCCCACTTGTCAGTGTAAAAGACCATTAAAAACAAACCATTTTGATTTAATTGGAGGCGGTGCGCTGGGGGCCCAGGTGAGGAGCCTCATCAGCCGATGCTGGCTGCTGATGCCTTTTTCCCCCTGTATTGATGGCCCCCCCCCTTTCAAAAACTGTCTGGGAAAGAGAGAGAGGTACTGAAAGATCCTTCACAGTCACATTGAGAGCTGCTTTCAATAGGGTTGTCAACAAATGCCATGACAAGTTACAGAGCAGTAGGTATTTTTAAAGCAGATGTTATTCTGTCCACAGCTGAACCAAACTCGGAGGGTGTGTGTCTGGATTATTAGGGTTATAAATACTGTGGCTATTACTGTAGGTAGAGTGCTTAGTAAGTTAAATAAATGGATGGTTATCTCTCTCCTCATACCCCATATCTTCTTTTCGTATTAAAAGGAAACTAAAGAGATTAAAAGACACAGTGACGGGTGGGGTGGGGGCGGAGAGAATAATTCTTATCTTCACATTTTTGCAGCAAAATATTAAAAAGTGATCAGTGATTTTTTTTGTTTGTCTTGAGACTCTTTAAAGGGGGCTGATTGACAGAATGCAGGCGCTCAGCATTTTCTGACAATTAGGGCCCTTTAAGATGTGTTTAGATGAGCACCAAAAGTCGCTTAGCCTGGGGTGGGTACAGGGCAGAGTTCTGCAGCCTTTCTCTCAGGCGTGGATCCATAATAATTTTGAAATGGAGGTGTGGCTATCTCAGTCTGAGGACCCCATAATGTCTGTGGACCACTGATTCCTAGACCAGTGGTTTTCAGAATTCACCATTTGGGCTTTCATCCAGCTCACCTTGACAAAGGATCCCCCTGGATCCAGATAACTTTCACATTACCCTTCAGCGCATCCTGAGAGTTAAGCCCAGGGCCTCACCTGGGCTCATGATGCTGTTCTTTAGACCAACAAACCAGCTGGTAAACATGTCCTGTGTGGAAGGCAGAAATGGAGCCAGGGTATGAAACATCGGGTGACTATAAAAAGCATTTGCCTGGGCTTAGTTGATGACGAAAGTGATGATGGAGGCACTCTGCAGTGCATGCCACAGAGGACACGATTTTGAATTACATTTGCAAAAAGATGTTGAAAGCAAACTGGTCTGAGTTCAGTTGCTCATAGATAGTCTCCTAGCATGAGAAACACCAACAGAACAGGTACGGGCTACCGACCCTTGTTAGTAGCCAATATGGGGGGACAAGAATATGAATGAACATCAATACTGAGCTTATCCCCTCAGTCCTGGAGGTGTTAGTACGGGGAAGGTTACACTCTGCCTGTGCTCTGCCTTATTCTATGGACATGCTCACAGACCTGGAAACTGAAGGCCTCCATCTGGGATCTTCCACCAGCACTAAAATCACTCAAACTTTTTAACAAATTGTGGAGAAAAAGCAATTTAAATCATAGATGTTTTTTATTTAAAAATAAGAGGTGATCTGAGCTGCAAAGATCATTGCATATGTCAGGAGCTCAGACTTTGGCTTGGTTCATTGAACATACGGTGGAAGTGGACCAGTTGCAAATCAGCTTCCAAATGGTTCTGAGGCACTTGGGTTGGGGTTTTGGACTGGGCCTGTCTCTGGACATACGATAACCCTTTTAAACAGAGAATTCAGGACCTGAGCCTGCTTTCTCTTCCAGCAGTGTCTATCAGGAGAAGTGGAAGGAATTGGAAGAGCAGTGGAAAAGGTCAGAGGGAAAGCACAGAGGGCCATCAGTGCCCTGGGAAGGACAGTCAAACCGAGGATTGCTGAAGAGGGCTTAGAGACACAGGGGAGAAAAGTCACTAATCACAGGTTTAGGTACCAGCCATCATAATGCAAACATGTTAGAGGAAACCAAAGTGATTTTAATGCTGGTGCCAACACTAGAGACTGAAGTCCTCAATTTATCCATAAAATACAGATCACAGAACACTGGATCTGGAAGGGACCTCAAGAGATCAACAAGTCCAGTCCCCTGCCTTCACGGCAGGACAAGCACCATCTAGACTATCCCTGATAGAGGTCTATCTATCCTGCTCTTAAGCATCTCCAGTGATGGAGATTCCATAACCTATCTAGGCAAGGCAGTAGTAAGTTTTCTCTCATTTTGCCCCAACCTAGATCTGGAAGGATCACCTCAAAGGGTAAAATAGTAGTTCCATTTCCCATAGCTTATTCAGTCTTTGGTGCCTCTGCTGAGATTAGCTGCCTTTGGTTTTTATATAGCGTCTATCACCATGGCATCTAAACTGTCTACCAGGTGCCAATTAAAGGCCATAGTGGTATTTGATGCAGACCTCTGTCCACTAGGGGCTGGACAGAAAGCCACCAACTAATTTCATATAGGCCACAGAACAACTCTCAGATGATATTGACTCTTGGTCCGTCAATAACCTGACCTGATCTAGATTTCAACTGGCCCATTAGTTTGGAAAACTCTCTTGGCCATTACTCTGTTGTCTAAGCACGATCTAGAACTCCTGGAGGTGAGTTTTATAGTACCCGAACGTGTGAATATTTTTGCTGTCCTCCTCAAACTTCTGAAGATAAATGCCATATCTAAACAACTAGCCCAGTGTGTATTACATGTATCCAATGCTTTAAACACATTCTAAGGCTTTTCTGACAAGACAACAGACGCAAGATTACTGTGCTTGTCAGTTCAGTTCCTTAGACAGAAATAGAGGTATAGCATAAAAAACCCAAACCAACTCTACTTTTTTTTTTTCTGTTCAACCTCAACTGTTAATTTTGGTATAGGATCAGACTGTGAGGGATATCAGATCCCTGGTGAGAATCAAATTCTGGGAGCCCAGAATTTTGCTGTAAAGTTTATACAGTGGGGATTTCTTAATTACTTTCACTGGAAATTTACCTGACAGTGCTTTCTCAGGTAGTGCAAGGCATATTCAAGGAGAGCTGCTCATCCGTTGACAGAGTCTTTGATTTTTGTGCTAGGTTGCAAATTAAGTCTTTTGGCAAGGTATCCTAACACTTGCTTGTCAATTGCTTATCGCTTATTCATATAGCATATTGAGCGCAGTTTGTTTTATCTGTTTGGGAAGGCAGTGCATGTTGACAAATGTTTTGTCCAAAGTGGTTGTGGGATTTTTCTTTTTTCTTTCTCTTTTGTGCCCAAGTAAACAAGAATATTTTCCCAGGGAAGCATGCCTGCATTCCTATGCAAGTTGAAACCTCTAATGAATAAAGAGACACTAATGCGTGTCAATGACAGTGCATAGGTATATTTATTCTGACAGGGGCCAATTTTTATCTTTGAAATCAGTGCAAATCTGGAATAACTCCAATCAAATTTGACAGCCATTCTGGATATATACCAATACAACTGAGACTAGAAGCTAGTCCAGACTGTCCAACTTTGGCTTATTGACATGCTTATTGTTGTTGTTAAATATTTCTATTCGATAGAGCCAAAAGGCCCCAATCAGGGCTGGAGCTCACTGTGTTTGGTGTATTTCAACAGCAGCTTCCTCACAGAATCAGTATTGACACCTAGGGCGAAATTCAGGTTAAACCAAATCAGGCAAATTATGACCCTTAAACAGTTACATCTGTGACTTGGGTATGAGATCAGAAACCAGGCTGGCCCAGTGCGTTGCAGATAGTTAGTCCTCTTTGGAGTTGCCACTGGTTAAATTGCTGTGGGTCAACATTTACCCCTTTCATAGGGGTTGCGTTTAGTTGCAAAAGAAACTCAAAATAAAACACAAAAATCAAAGCCAAATCCTTCTCCTCAGTTCTGGCTGCTCCGGGGTTTCTCCCCCAGGATTTTCCAGCCTGCATCCTAGGTCTTCTTTCTAGAAAGCCATTCCCATCTTCTTGATATCCAGTGCATAACAACAAATCAGCCAAACACAATTCTTCCCAGCAGGATCCTTGCCCGTTAGCAAGGTGAGGTTTTAGGCAAAGCCTGCCAGATTGTGACAGCACGATTGTCAACTTGCATGGTAATATTCAAGGAGGTGAGTCCAATTTATTTAGGTCCCCAAAATTACCTTATCCCCTCTTCTTTTTCTGAGGCTCAAGATTTTCATGACCTCTTCTTTTTCAAACCATTCCATCTAGCAGCAAAGTATTTAAAAAAAAAAACATTGTCAGCAGCCCCTAGAGCATAAACACAGAGAAGTCACTTTGTGCTCCTAATGTAGGAGGACAAGGGGCCACATTCTAGTGAGAGCAGGGATTCTAACAAGGGATGTCAAAGGTTAACGGGTTAACTGGTGGCCTGGCCTGGCTGGAGCAGCTGTACCATGAGCAGGGGGTAGGAGCACAAGATTGGTTTGTACACAGGGGACACACGAGCTGTCTGCTCTGACTTCCAGTTAGGTCTGCACTGCAAAAAGTGGATGGGTGCCAGATTTCTTTAAAGCTTGGGAATGTTTGGCTCTGGGGTTTTGGTTTGGGCCCTAGATTTCCTCCTTATAAACCGAATGACCTTGGTGCTATGCAGTGTGTTTGCAAAAAGGGCATTGTTGGAATCCTGATTGGTTGGCCTACAAGGCAAACCAACCTTATAAAATAATCTGAATGTGGTGATTTAAAGGCAAAACAAATTGATGGCCAAATTCGGGGTGGTCCTGGACATATATACACTAGCCAGGGAAACAGATCACATCTGCCCCAACTCCTCTGATAAGTTACAGAGCTCATTCTGCACAACCTGGATGGTCAAAATTCCAGTGGAGTATAATGGATGCAACCAATGAGTAAGGATGTAGTCTGGGTATTTATGCACATACCTCTTCTGAACGGTTGGCCACTGGTTACAATTCCCTGTGTATTTAGTCTAAAAGGGACAGAGTGTCTAAAGGGGGCAAGGTACATTTTTTGGGGCTGTACATAGCTGGAATTCCCCTCCATTCTGCGGCTTATGTATGTAGCGGCAGCTAATTGTACCCAAAGTTTGTTTTTCATTGTGCAGGATTGCCAGGATTAGGGATGTAAAATCCCTTTGAATCAGTTAACTGGTTAAAAGTTGAGTTTTTGAGCAGTTAACCACTTAAATGGCAGTGGGTGGAGGGCCCATGGCGCAGCTGTTCCAGCCCGGCCAGGTCGCCGGTTAACCCCGTTAACCATTGACATCCCTAGTTAGAAACCCAGCTCTCACTAGAATGTGGCCCCTTCAAGGCTAAGTTTTAGCAAGATAAATAAAGTGGGTCACACACACATTTTTGGACACACGGGAGATGCACTAGGAAAACTAGAGCCCAGGAACTGGAAGGAAACTAAAACAAAGCAACTGAAAAATCTCCTTTCCCTTCTCTGGGTGGGTGACTTGGTAGGTAGGGGTTTCCTGCTGGAATAAACAAGGGGTTAAGCCTAGAGCAACTGCCTGTTGTGTCTTGTAAAAATACCACAAATCAGCAACTTTCACTAACGAACTGCGCCTAGATGTGTCACTGCCTCTCCCCAGCCTGTTATATCAGCAAGCTGGGCAGCGACTGCCGAGCTGGGGGGCCCAGGAGACAGGAACCAGGGTTAGTCTTCCACAAAGAGCTGTTAAGTAAGAACAAACTGTACAGTGCACGGAAGCTTGTAAATCAAATGCTTAGCTTAATAGCATGTGCCATTATTCTAAGGCAGTGGGGCTGAAACTAAATCCAAATGAAAATATAGTCAATTTGTCTATACTTTAGTGACTGAATGACTATGTAATGTCACAGAACTGTGAAGCTGTGGAGAATGGACAGAGGCAATTAGTGGAAAAGAGCAAAGCTCCTTCACTTTCTCCTCCTCCCTCGTCTCACCAGGAACTAGATGGAGGTCAGGTGAACGTCCTAGTGAATTCAGTGTTCACTCCAGTCTAAGGGCTGATGAAGAACTGTGCATCCAATTTCTGCAGCTCTCTGCAAGTGACCAGGGCAACATGTACAGGAGAGTCTCCTCTCATTTTCGTAGGCTTAAAAGCACGAGTCCATTTTCTTCCCTTTACAAGGATGTGACCCTATACTGCGCTCAGCCCTTTTACTTCCCACAGAAATCCAGGTGAGATCAGGCCGGAGGTTTGTAAGGCACATAGAAGATGATACGCAAGGACAAAGCCCGATCAGGAAGTGTGAGGACGCTTCATGCCATTTGCTTTCTCACTACTGATGTTGGATGTCCTGTTCCCAGGCCCAGCTTTGCCACAGGAATAACATCCACTTCCTACCAGTGTTCAGGCCTGATTAATGCTTGTCAGTCTGTGCGAGCGCAAAGCGTCCAGTCAGGCTGCCTTCCAGAGGCGTCTCCAAGCATGGTCCAAACATCAGTTGAACCATACAACCCTCCCATCCCCCTCCTCCCCTCACTGAGGTAATAAAGCGTTCATTGTCCCCATTTCACAGATGGGAAAACTGAAGCATAGAATTTGCCCGCGTATCTTGGCATGTCTGTGGCAGACTGGAGTGGAACGAGGATCTCCCACCTTCCAGTCTTGTAGCAACCCTTCTCCAGAATCCCAAATTACCCTTCACAGTTACATAACACAAGATGGTATATTTGGGACATGTTAGACAACATTATGCTCCAAAGCCAAAAACTACCAGCTGCACTTCCATCACCCTCTCTCCTGGCCATTTCCTGAGCTAGTGTGGCTGAAAAGAACTCAACTTACCCGCAGGTACGTCTTTATCCATACACCGTTGCATAGGGCACTGTGGAGAACCCCAGGAAGGCTCCCTGCTTGCCTTGCCCCACCCACATGCCGTCAGAAAAGCAGCTGCAGGGTTGTTTCTCTTTAAAAACTGTGAGCTGGGAGGGGAGGGGGAAAGGCTTCAGGCACTGCCCCCGCCCCCAGCACAATCCCATTGGCCGGTTTCTGGCCAGAAATGGCCAGTGGGAGCTGCCTGTTTGAATAACAGGCAGCACACAAAGCACTACGCTCATTCTCCCCCCTGGCTTGTAGTTATTCACACATGTACATGGCCCTGCAGCCTGTGTGGGGCAGAGCAGGCTCCCTGACTCTCTGAGAAACATGCTGGGCTGCTGGCTGGGAGTCTCACAGGTAAGTCTCCCAGCCACAGCCTGCCTCTGGCACCTCAGGCTATCCCTTCCCCAACCCTCTGCCCCCCGCTCCACATACCCAAACCCTTTGCCCCCTCCTGCATCCATATATGCACGAGCTCTCAGTGGTCAGAAACCCGCAGCCCCTTATTTGTTGTAGGGTAAATGGAGGCAGCCCATGGTGTCTTGCTGAGAACTGACAAACTCAAATCTGAAAGTATCAGGCCAAGCCTGGGAAGCATACAGTTCAACAATTACTGTGACCCTGGTTCCCCTGGCAACTACATTCCAAAGGGCCTCACTTTGATAAGGCCGGTACCAAACAACCAAAACTGCGCGGGATTGTTTTTCATTGTCTGCTTTGTTCCTAGAAAATAAGCTTGGATCCCAAAGATCACGCCAAGGCAATACCACCCCCGCAGGAGACACATTATATTTCCGGCCGACAAAATGACCATCAATATGCCTTTGTTTATGTTGGCTCATTTAGCTTGTTAGAAATAACTACTTGTATTAGTGATAATATGTTTAATTGGCAATGGGCAGAGATACTGTGTAACTCTGTAGCTCATTGGCTTATGTGCATATCTTACTTCCGCTGCTAGACCTATCAAATCACTTCTCCTCCATCCATCTGCTACCTATTTAATCTAATGTATGTTTTGGTTAAGTTAGTGCTCTCCGGGCTAACCCCCTGGTCCGCACTCCACCAGCGCTGTGTGTTCAATAAATCCTCTGCTTGTTTTCACCTGCACCCAGTGTGTCCAGATATTATTCCCTACATTTGTCCACTAGCCACTTCTCTGAATTAAAGTTACTTTAAATCATCTGAGTAGTTGGCCAGTCCAGTGCCCCAGATCACAACTGCCTCCTTCACCCAAACTCCCTCCCAGACCCCACTCTCCCTCCTGCACCCCAGTCCCTTACCCCAACCTCCCTTCTGCACCCTACCTCCGTCCCAGACCCCACACCTCCTCCATTAATATCATGGAAGAGTGCAGCCCTTGGCCACTTTCCAAAATCTTGGCGTGGCCACCCCATCAAAAATTATTGCCCACCTCTGTTCTAGATAGCTGCTATAAGAGGGCTTTAAATGTTCCTCCTTTCTTGGGAGAAACCTAGCAATGGTCAGGAGGTGTAGAGGGTTCTTTTGAGTTTCTCCTGGGTAATGCAGTGGTCCTCAAGAATGGAGAGTGGAGCTGGAGAGCCATTACAGTTAACATCCAGGTTTGGGGAGGAGTTTTCAAGTGGAGCTGTCTGACTGGTGGAGCTCCTCATCTCTGCTAGAGCCTCTCCCTGCTCCGCTGCACCTCAGGAACCATGCAGGGCTGGCTCCTGCTCCAGATGCAGGTATGAAGCAGTGGCGCACCCTTCTCCAAACCTTAGAAGCGATGCCAGAGAGAGACCAGAATGGGCTGGCTGAGGAGCAGTGACCAAGACTGCAGGAGGTGGTTCCTGGAAGAGGATTTCTTGAGAGGAGTAGGAAGACTGGGAGAAGGGAGCTGGTCCTGGGGAGAGGTGAGTTTTGAAACTGGACCACAAAGAGTTCTGAGCACACAGAGTTGCTTGCACTCACTGAGGATCCAGCTAAGATTCTGTTTTAGCCTTGTGAGAAGCTTCTCCGAGCCTTTTATGGGTTGGAAATCTAATGAGAATGAACTCCAGAGATTTACTATTTATTAAATGGTTTATTAACTGGCTGATTTTTTTTTACTCCATCACTGAAGGATCAGGACATATTATATAGATCAGTGGTGCTCAATCTTTTTTAATTTGCAACCCCCAGGGCCAGGAAAATTTTTGTTGAGCAAAAAAAAAAAAAAAGTGCCGTTCCGCTCCTCTGCCACACTCCCCCCGCCACGACCCACAGGTTGTACACTGCTACTATAGATTAGAGGCAGTGTCCTGCCCCCGCCCTCTGTTGTCATATTCAGTTTTCAGTAAGCCCACAGCCAAGAGTAAAAAGGCATCATGAGCCATGTACAGACGGTCAGATTATACCTCCTAATTCTGCCCTGCTCTGAAATACCATGAGACTAGGATTGGAGGAGTAGCCATGTTAGTCTGTATCTGCAAAAATAATGAGGAGTCCTGTGGCACCTTAAAGATTAACAGATTTATTTGGGCATCAGCTTTCATGCGCAAAATCCATCTGCCCAGGAGAGCTGATGCCCAAATAAATTGGTTAGTCTTTAAGGTGCCACAGGACTCCTCGTTGTTTTCATGAGCATAGGCTTTCTGGTATCATTCCTTCTTCTGTCTGGAAATAAACGCAGCAGGTACTACTGAAGTTCATCCAATTTCTTGAAACCTCAACAAATGCTTGGGTTCAGTGTGGTTCAACTTTTGGATCAGTTCATATCTTAATGGAACCATTTCACCGCCCCTTGGTTAAAACTTCACATAACGGGACCCATGCTCTGAAACTATTTGGAGCATTGCCTTTCCCAATATAAGTTCTGATATGGACCAATAGCAAATCATAGCTGCAGCTGGGGAGAAACAATGCTTTTCAGATTAACGTAGCAAGGAGCAGAAGGATTATGGAATCCTAGAATACTAGAACTGGAAGGCTAGATCTACACAGCAGCATTATTTTGGAGTAACTGATGCTATTTCGGAATAACATAGTCTGTGTCTACATACAAGCAGTTATTTCAACATAATGTCAAAATAAATGTTGAACTGGAGGACTGCTTACTCCAACTCCTGTAACCCTCATTATACGAGGTATAAGGGAAGTTGAGGGAAGAGCGCTCTATCTTGAAATAACTGCTGTGTAGACAGCTCCAAAAGTCAAAATGAGCTATTTTGACTTAAGCTACGCAATTAGCATAGCTAAAGTAATGCAACTTATTTTGAGTTGAGTGAGGCCTGCTGTGTAGATGTGCCTGAAGGGACCTCGAGAGGTCATCAAGTCCAGTCCCCTGCCCTCATGGTAGGACCAAACACTGCCTACATCATCCCTGATGGAGTCTATCTAACCTGCTCTTAAATATTTCCAATGACGGAGATTCCAAAACCTCCTTAGACAATTTATCGATGCGCCTCTATAGAAACCTGACCAAGGCTCCTGTCCTGGATCCTACGAGTGGAGCAGCCCCAGTAGAACAAGGGAAGAGCAGATAGAGAAGAAATGGGAAAAGCGAATGCATGAGACTGCCTGTGTGGGCAGGCGATACATATCTATACAAACCCAACTGCTCCCACAGAGAAAACAAAAGGGAGAGTAAAAGAGAAAAACGGGGAGAGAGACTGAAAAATGAAGCGTGATGGAAAGGTCCAGGGTGAGAGGAGCTATAAAGCAAAAGCTTACCCCAGGATCTCGTGTGACTTACACAATCTGTTTAACAGCGATCGGTCATGTTCTTTCCCTGACATTAGCTGCAGCAGCAGCTCTGTGCTGACAGGCAGCTGGGATAAATGATTACTGACATATGCTAATAGGACAGACTTAGGCAGGATGTAAAAGGAATACATCAAGGTGGCACGAAACATATTTCCTGGTTGAAACTCTCCAACTTGTTCAAGTATATTAGCTTCAGGAAGCCATGAATCCTCTTTGTTGTTTAAATCCACACAGTTGCAAGCACTAACCCTACGCATGTTGGCCAGTGCTGCAGGATTCTGTAGAATAGTATCTATCAGTGCCAGATGTGGTTTTGGCCATGTAAACTCCCCACAGGTTTTGGAGACTCGGTCTTTCTGTTGTTTCCCCCCTTCCCTTTCTTTGTAAAATGCCCCCTGGCGCTGTGCTTGCAGCGTCTCTCTAATTTACACCACAAACAAAGATCCCAGAATTCAAAAAAGCCCCCAAGAGTGCAACAGGGTGCCTAGATTAATACAGTGAGGAGTTCAGATCCCATGCTAGGACATGAAACCTTAACCTTGTCTCTTATCTGGATCAAATTAGGTAAGTGTCATGTGTTTCTATAAACCTCAATAGACCCTTCATTCAATCTCAAGGAGACTATTGTCAATCAGACAGTTTAGAGACCTACCAAGAGCGCAAACTTTCTGGAAACCAGTAATTCTCAGGATAACAACACTTCTTGAGCCAAATGAACCCAGCATGGCATGAATTATTTATAGAGCAAAGCAGCAAGATGGCACGCTTTGCACATGCACATTTTCGGTACAGTATTGCTTGCTTATTTTGGGAATAGGTTTGAAGTTCAGCAATTAATGAGGAATAAAGGAACTGACTAGTAGTAAGAGTAAGGCGGAAAAAGACGCATTTCTAATCTGGCAAAGCTGTTGAATGTGCTCACAAGAATTTGGCAAACAAATAGTAGGAACTGCCAGGTCACTTCTCTCCTTCAGCAGTCTCCTCTGTATCTGTCTTCTAGGCCCCAGTGCTGCAAACGCTCACATTCTTAACTTTAAGCATGTAAGTGGTACAGATGAAGTCAATGGGGCATTTTTTCATATGCTCAACATTAAATACATGTAACTGTGTTCTCGCTAAGCTGCGGGGCAGCACAGTTTCATAGGTGACTAATCAGTCCTGCCCAGACAATCAGAGCCCTGAGCCTCTGACTGGGCAGGGCTGATTAATCACCTGTGAATCTGTGCTGCCCCACAGTTTAGAGAACACTGCATGTTAGTGTTTGCAAAACTGGGGCTTTAGATTGCAAGTCTGTCAGGACAAGGGCTGTCTTCATTGCTTGCTTTGTACAACACCAAGCACATTGTTGTATTCTGTTAAATGGGGTACGTGTCTGTATGCACAAGTCCCATCATACCTTCTGAAAGTGGGGCATGTGCCAAAGCGAGTCCAATTTCACAGGGGGTGGTTGTTTCCTGAGAAGCGAGGTCCGAGTTTCGTAGACTTTCCTTTTCTGCAACTAAAGACAAATCAGATGTGGGGAAAAAGCACCTAGGAACAAGCCTAATCCACTGAATTGAGTCAGCCTTTAGGCAAAGGGGAGACTCCTATTTAATTGATCTGGGTCATCTCATATTAACTTTTAAACTCTAGCTACCATTTATGCAGAGAACATTTTTGCTCAGGAAAACCTCAGTGTCCAAAAAAGCTGATGATAGTACAGGGCGTCCCCGCTATAAGTTGCCCCAATATACATCCATTCCACACAAAAGTCATTGACATTTGTAGGAACTGATGCATTATAAGTCCTCCCATTTCCTACTCTTAAGTCGCGCGGAAAAACAAAACAATTTGTGCAAATGGCAGTCAGCTGCGGGGAAAAAAATTCCTCGCTTTAAGTTGTTTCACTGTAAGTCCAAGTTTTTTGGAACGTATATTGGACTTTTAGTGAGGATAGCCTGTACGCAGTAACATGGTTTCCCATATTGCAACCACCTCTGGAGTGAAGCGGGGCAGCTGTTCTGAAGAGGAAGGAGAGAATTAGCCATAGTTAGCTGAATTGCAGATGGATTTTAGATAAGCCGATAATGTAGTTCTGATTTGAGCAGGGCATTAAGGTTAATGGGCCTATTCTTGCAAAAATGGCTGAGATTCTTAGGGACCAAAAGTCAAGGCACATATTTTAAACTCCATCCCAAAGGGTCCAGTACAGAGCCCTGTTCTCCATACTAGAACAGTAATTCAACACTGACCCAGGAGAAGAGTCCATCTTGCAGGATGTTTCATGACTGTTGCCCATTCAAGTTATACACTAGCCTGACCATGCTTAGCTTGTAGCACATGGGAGACATCTCTCACACAAGGTGCTAAGATTTTGTGAATGTTTTTGGTTATATGGTGAAACTTGGGCTTCTGTATCACCCGAGTGCTGTCTCTTATTTAGGTTTGCCTCCCTTAATTCAATAGGAGATGCCTGCAGATTTCAGGAACTCTTGATAAAATGGAGGAAAACACAATAATCTCTCCCCATGATTAAAAAATAATCAGTCATTAATAGATCAGGTGGCAATGTGTTTTCCAACACTGCAGCCATAAAATAGCTGCTAATTAAAAACACTGTATTCTTGCACTTCAACTATAAAACATACTTGGTAATGGCAATAATACCACTGAAATTGGTCATTACCATATTAACTCAACTCTTCCTTGAGCCATTAACTAATAAACCAGTCATTGGCTGCTTTTAAATGTTATTACAACATTGCTGCATATAATGGCACCGTGTTTCACACTCTAACTACTACTCTGACTGCTGGAGACAGACAAGCAATGCCTACTTCAGAGCTGGGGCCTTGTCTCATTTTAATGCATGTTGGAACCTATGTTAGGATGGTCATGGGGGCCCATCTCTGGGGCGATGTTGTTCTGAGATCTTTCACGGGGACTCCCTGGGTGAAGATAAAATTCCTTGGAGGACACCTGACTAAAACTCCTGAACATCAGAAGACTTTGGGACCCATTGTCACTTACAAAAAAGCCGCTTCACATGGCAGTGGCGAAAAAAGGGCCTTCCTGTTCATGACCATCAAGCCTGTTCTCTTTAATTGATCTGATGGTTTTCAGTTAGAGTGGGAACCGGGGGCCAGATTTTTAAAGCTATGTAGGTATCTACAGATGCAGACTGATGCCTAGTAGGATTCTCAAAACTGCCTAGGTAGGTTAGATGTCTAATTCCTATTCAGTCCTTGGGAGTTAGGTGCCAAGAGGCTTTTGAAAATCCCATTAAGAATCTAGCTCATGAAGTGCCTAAATGCTTCTCAAAATCTACCCCGCTGTCCCTTAATACATACACTCATTTGTACGATTCTTGAGATTTGCACGAAATAACTATGGTGGTATATGCTGACACAGAACAATGCCCTAGATACCTGCTAGCTGAAGCCAAGCTGACGTTAAAGGAGAGGAGAAAAAGAGAAATGCAGACACTTCTGTAGAAGGAAAATGCTTTGCTACAGAAAATGCAGTATTTTAAGATCTTTTTGCTTTGTTTTGATGGTGCTATTAGCAGCCAGGGAACCAAAGTTCCCTCTAAACTTATCATTGATCTTACAGTAACTGACATTTAGGGCACTGCCTTTTGCCCTGAAGAATCCCACAGGTATTTATAAAAATAAAAAGGGGATGTGTGTGTGTGTGGGAGGTAACTTTCATGCATTGTCTACATGAAATTGTTGTGTAGGAGCCGTGCAGGTTCAACCATGGAACCTTTCAGACCAGGTAGGGGCAGAGGTGTATCCCACAAGCCCTCCTTTGGGTACGTCTACACTGCGTGGCTATTTCAGGATACCAGAGGTATCCCAAAATAGTTATTCTGCATCTTAACATGCCGCCCACCCATTATTTCAAAATATTTTTTTGAAATAACAGGCATGCTATTTCAGCATCCCTGTAACCCTCGTTGCACGAGGGTTAAGGGATGTCTAGAAATAATGCATTATTTTGAAATTTGGTGCCATGTAGACGAAATAGAATCGGAATAAGATACACAATTTGTGCTATGCAAATTGTGTATCTTATTTCGAGTTTAGGGTGCTGTGTAGACACACCCTTCTTAGGGAATGAGGGTAAACAAGGCCTGAGCCCTCTAGTCAGTGTCATCTCACCCACTACTGAAATGTTTCCAACTCTGGGGAGGAACAAAGCAGTGGTTTAACAGAGGGCAGCAATCCTACATAAGTCTAGGACAGGAAGTGAGAGATACTACATCCCAAAGTGCTGTTACCTTTTTCTTTTCCACTTGCTGGGCCACGACTATTGCTCTCTGTTGCTCCATCCACACCTCCTTGTATCTGTGCTGGAGAAGGTCGAAAAAGGGAGTGGAAGGCCTATAACATGTTCAAAAGAGAATGTCACAGTGGGCCAAAGCACCCCCTAAGTACCCCCATTCGGTCCCTCGAAAAAAGACTTCGGTTTGCCTAGAGAGGATAGAAAATGAGACTGGGGGAATGCTGTGGCTATACCATTTCTGTTGGGAACATAGACATCTGTTGTGAGGAGAGGGCCCTGCTGCAGAAAGAAATGGCACCACGTAGGCTCGCACAGCACTAAACGCCCTAGGTACCATATGTGCTCGAGAAAACCGTGCAACATACGGTTAGCTTCCCTTGTGCATCCACCACACTCCAAACGTGCCTTTCTGCACACTAGGGGACTGCTTGATTTCCAGCTGCAAAGATGCCTAGTAGGATGGAAGAATCGAGCAGCACCTTGCATGACACCTCCCTGTGGGACCCAGTTTAGACTTAGACACAACGTATTCCAGCCTTCTGGACTTGGGGCATCCATTTTGGACAGCTCAGGGAAAAGTGATCATTTGGGCAGAGCTGCACCTGCACGGCTGATGCCCAGAAAGCTGCCGGCTTTGCTGCTGGGTGCACTGTCCTGGCACAGCCAGAGCTTCCACATGCCTTCCCAATAGGGTTGCCAACTTCACTGACCTCTGTCCCGGCAATCGGAACACAGAGCAGCCCCGACTCCTCACACAAGCCCCACAAAGAGTCACAGACACCAAGGCCCAAAATGACCACTGTGATCATCTGGTCTGAGCTCTGGTGTAGCAGAAGATGGGGCTTCCCTGATTTTAATTGCAGTTTGAGGTAGCACAGATCTTTTAGACAAACCTCTGGTCTCTGTTTTAATGTTCCTAATGATGGCAAAGAAGCCGCTCCCTGCCATGAATCCAATCCTAGGCCTTGCATCGTCTCACACCCGGATTCCTAGGACCTGTAGGTGCTCTTTTAGTTTTTGGTTTTTCCTCTTGTTTTTTTGGTGGTGGGGTTTTTTTGTTTTTGGTATTGTCTTTTTTTTAACCTTCTCCTCCCTTCATGCAAAACAACTACATTGGGGGGAGGAGATTCTCTCTCTTAGGGTACAGCTAGACTACAGATTTTTGTCGGAAAAAGGTACGCAAAATGCGTACGTTTTTCAGATTCTTTGCATCAGAAGAGGCTTTTCCGACATTTGGCCTGTCTAGACTGGGCCAAATGTTGGAAAAATAAAAAAAAACCCTCTTTCGGAAGCCCCATTCTTCCTCATAGAACGAGGAATAGAGGGGCTTCCGAAAGAGCGCGTTTGCTCTTCTGCAAAAAAAAAAAAAAAAAAAAAAAAAAAAAAAAGCAGAAGAACAAATGTGTTCCCTGGATGTGGTGGAATTTTTTTGGGATACTGGAGGTATCACAGTCTAGCTGTACACTTATTTTAATTGTGAGGGTAGGGTGTCACTGACCCTGCGGTTTAGTAATCATTAAAAGGGAGGATTTCTGAAGTGTGCTCAGGCCTAAATTTTAAGCCTGACCCAGATGCAAATGGGCCCCAAGATTAGCCCCAAAGAGTCAAGTTGTTTTCTGGCCTGAGTCCCACATCTCTGGCCCATGGGGTTGACACAGTGATGGCTTTATGCTCCTCTCCTGCCGGCTGCTGCCCCCTGCTGGGCTGTGTGTGTTGTGAAGTGAGAGGGGCTGTAAGTCTTGGCACACTCACTTCACATGGGAACAGCAAAGTGATGCCGACTGGCTGGAGCAAGGTATGAAGCTGTCCCAGCACCAACCCTACCGGCAGAAGAGCCAGCCTGACCCCTGAAGTTGGGGCCTGTTGGGCTTGGGTTGCAGGACTCTGCTCTGAAAGGCATACCACAGTTTTATTTACATAATTATTGACTATGGCCCCTAACTGAAATCTGGGCCCCATTGTTCTAGGCCCTGTACAGACAAATCAAAGAGAGACCTTCCCCAAACTGCTTAAAGGAAAAGACAAATGGTGGGAGTAAGGAAGGATTATTATCCCAACTGAACAAAGGAGGAACTGAGGCACAGAGTGGAACAGACTCCTTCAAGGTCACATGGTGAGTCTGTAGCAGATGGTAACTGAGCAGAGGTCGCCTGATTCCCAGTCCGGTGCCTTCTCCACATGCACCAAACACATCCTGTCTTTTTAAAAAAGAAGTTCTAAGAGTTGACAAAGAAATGGGAGAACTTTTTTTTTGGGGGGGGGGGGGGCGCAAGGGATTAATGACCATGGAGTCTTAATAGGAAAAGTCTGACTTTAATATCACACTAAATACAGCTCCTTGGATGTGGCTTCCCAACAGGCTCCAAAATGCTAGAGGTATGTGAATAGATACACATGCTAGGAGGCACGTGCAGAGCATGTATGGGACCAACGGTGGCACAGCTAAGTGGTTCTCAAACTTTTTGGCCTGTGGACCACTTGGCTCAAAGCACACTTTTCCATGGGCCATCACTTGCTAATGGAAACTCGCTGTTAATTACATAATTACGCCCGAGCCATTTTGCTAGTGCTGCAGCTAGGGAGAACGGTTTAATTTAATCAGTAAGAAAGGAAATATTAATTTAAATTATTATACAGATTAAGCCCCTTAACTTTCTCATGCTAGTTTATCAAACTTCATTTTAAATAAATTAAATGTTAATTTATGTCCAACACAAAAGGTTTCAATGTTTTCTTTATTTATGGCAGGGATAGGGAACCTTTTTGAGTTGGGGGCCACTGACCCACAGAAAAATCAACTGGGGACCACACAAGTGAGAAGCAAAAAACTCCTCCAAAAATCCTCAACCCTCACTGATGTGGACCCCGAGACACCTTAGTCATAGAATCATAGAATCATAGCGCTGGAAGACACCTTAGAAGGCCATCAAGTCCAGCCCCCCCTGCCTAAGGCAGGACTAATCCCAATTAAATCAACCAGTCCTCTGGTGCTCCAGCCCCATGGGAGGGAGGGAGAACAGGGAGGACTGAGGTTCAGGGCTTCCCATAGCCCAGATTTACTATTCTGGGATTCTGGAGTTAGAGGAATTTGTGGATGCCCCCCTAGGCTCTGGGGTGGGGACAAAAATGAGGGGTTGGTTCAGTGTGTGGGACAGGGCTGCCAGTGAGTGGGATACGGATGAAGGTGCATGATCTGGGTGGAAGGTGGGGTACAGGAGGGGGAAGGCTGTGAGGTCAGGATGGGAGGTAGGGTGCAGGAGTAGACTGGGAATAGGGTGTCTGGCCGGGGGAGGGGGTAAGAGTAAGGAAAGGTGCAGTGTGTGGCCAGAAGGTAGGGTGCAGGAGCAAGAAAGGGTGCAGGAGCAGGATGGGGGTAGGGTGTCTGGCCAGGGTGGAGGGTGCAGGAGCAGGCTGGGGGCACGTGGCCTCAGCAAGGGCTGCGTGAGGAGTTGGGGGTGCACGGTCTGGGCACAAGAGGGCAGGGGGAAAACTTACTTGCCTTCGCGCCTCACATCGCTCCCAGGCACTGTGTCCCAGGCACAGCCTCCCACTGCTCTCATTGATTCCGGCCAATGGGAGCAGCAGGGAAAGCCTGCAGGCCGTGCATCTGTGCACTGCAGTTCCCCCAGCTGGGGGAGAAGAAGCAGCAGTGTACAGAGCCGCTTCTGGTTCCTCTTCTTCCCTACAAAGCTGATCCAGCAAGGAGGCTCGGGGCTTTCTTTCCCTGCCCCTCCAGCAGGAAGCAGGCGCTGACATTCCAACCTCGCAGGGGGGTACTAGGCTGGAGTGCCAGTGCTGGCTCCCTGCTGCAGGGAGAGGGAAGGGGGGGCAGGCTGAGCTCGAGCCGTGGACCACTTAGAAGGCGGCTGCAGACCACTTGTGGTCCACGGACCACAGTTTGAGAACAACTGGCCTAGACAAACAGTGGAATAAAGTGAGTGAAAAGGCAGCTGTTTCCTGGCTAACCAAACTGAGGGTATGTCTACACTACAAAGTTAATTCGAACTAACAGCCGTTAGTTTGAATTAACTTTAATAGCGGCTACACATACAATTAAGTGGAGCGCTTAATTCGAACTAGGTGAACCTCATTCTACGAGGACTAACGCCTAGTTCGAATTAAGTAGTTCGAATTAAGGGCTGTATAGCCACTTAATTTGAACTAGTTGGAGGCTAGCCCTTCCCAGGTTGCCCTGGTGGCCACTTTGGGCCAAACCAGGGAAACTTTTCTGCCCTCCTCGCGGCCCCGGAGCCCTTAAAGGGGCACGGTCTGGCTGCAGTGCTCGTGCCAGTTGCAAGCCTGCCAACACCCACCCAGCAGACCCTGCACCTGGCACGGCATGGGCCAGTCACCCGCTGCCATCCAGCCCTCCGCCTCTTCCCAGGACCAGACTGGCGGCTCCCAGGAGCCTGCCCGGGGCCGCAAGAGGCGAGCGCCCGCCTGGTCCAGTGCGGAGATTGTGGACCTCATCGAGGTTTGGGGGGAGGCCTCCAACGTCCACGACCTCCGCACTAGGCACAGGAATGCAGCCGTCTAGGGCAGGATAGCTGCCAGCCTGGCCACCAAAGGCCACATGCGAACCCAGGAGCAGGTTTGCATGAAAATCAAGTTGGTCCAGTGAGACCCCCGACCCTGAGCCTGAGCTTAGAACATAAGAACATAAGAACGGCCGTACTGGGTCAGACCAAAGGTCCATCTAGCCCAGTAGCCTGTCTGCCGACAGTGGCCAGCACCAGGTGCCCTGAAGGGGATGGACCGAAGACAATGACCAAGCGATTTGTCTCGTGCCATCCATCTCCAGCCTTCCACAAACAGAGGCCAGGGACACCGTTCCTACCCCCTGGCTAATAGCACTCCATGGACCCAACCTCCATGAATTTATCTAACTTCTCTTTAAACTCTGTTATAGTTCTAGCCTTCACAGCCTCCTGTGGCAAGGAGTTCCACAGGTTGACTATGTGCTGTATGAAGAAGAACTTTCTTTTATTAGTTTTAAGCCTGCTACCCATTCATTTCATTTGGTGTCCTCTAGTCCTTATATTATGGGAACTAATGAAGAACTTTACTTTATTCACCCTCTCCGCACCACTCATGCTTTTATAGACCTCTATCATATCCCCCCTCAGTCTTCTCTTTTCTAAGCTGAAAAGTCCCAGTCTCTTTAGCCTCTCTTCATATGGGACCTGTTCCAAACCCCTAATCATTTTAGTTTTCTGAACCCTTTCCAAGGCCAAAATATCTTTTTTGAGGTGAGGAGACCACATCTGTACACAGTACTGAAGATATGGCGTACCATAGTTTTATACTTCCCCTCCTCCTTCTTCCCCTGGCTTCCCCCTTCCAGCTCACTCCTCCCAGGTTTCCCCCTCTCCTCTCCCACCCTCTCTCTTCCCCTCTCCCACCTCCTTTTCCCAGTCTCCCCAGAGGTTAATCCCCCCCCCCAGTTTTGTTAAATACACAGTTTCTATTTTTGAACACACGTGTCCTTTATTTTTTACATCAGGAAGGGGGGCTAGGGAGGGGTAAGTGGAAGGAGGTGAGGGAGGAATGGGGCACGAGCCCCCGATGGGGAGGACTGGGGTGGCTCTGCGGGCTCCTCGGCGTGGAAGCTCTCCTGCAGGGCCTCCTGGATCCTGACACCCCCCGGATAGCAGCCTGCGGCAAGTGCAGCCGGGCTGATGGCTGAGTGCTGTGATGTGCCGAGTGTGGGCACTCAGGGCACTCCAAGACAGGACTGCTTTGCTGTCCCTCATCGAGGTAGACAAGCAAGCGGGGAACCCTGAGAACTGTCTGTCCGGGGTGGGGGTCGGGTCCCTTCAAGCACAGCCCTCGGCTAGCCTGAGGCAGCAGCTCCATACTCTAAGTCCTAACCTGATGCCCTGCTGGCACTGGTTCCGGCCACCCTTAACTTCGGTTCAGGGTCCACTCAATGTGGCCATGCTATTTCGAATTAGCAAAACGCTAATTCGAATTAGTTTTTAGGTCTAGATGCACTAATTCGAATTAGCTTAGTTCAAATTAACTAATTCGAATTAAGTTAGTTCGAATTAGTGCTTTAGTGTAGAAATACCCTGAACTACTAGCAACCGGAGTGGCAAGATGTTAGAATTGCGCGCACACACGTGTGTGTGCATGCACCCATCTTTCTTTGTGTCTTTGCAGGCCTGGCCTTAGGGCAAGGTGAGCAAGGCGGTTGCCTTGGTCCCCGTGCCTTCAGGGACCCACGCTGCCCAGCACCCGCCCGCCCGGCTGCTTGCTCACTGCCCTGGCCCAGCCATGTAGTGCAGCCAACCACAACATGCCGCCTTGCGCCCCGCAAACTCTTTGGCCGGGCCTGTGTCTTTGGTCTGAGGCAGCAGGGCAGTTTTAATCTCACCCAGGTGAAAGACAGGGACAGCAAGAGCAGTAGCAACAAGGAAGAAAACCTCCATACAACTCAGTTGCTCGGAGTGAGTTTTGCAATGGAGAAATGGTCCGAAGTAAAGAAGGTGAAATTCAATAAGGATGAATGCAAAGTACTCCACTTCACAAGGAAAAATCCCTTGCACACACACAAAATGGGAAATGACTGCCTAGGAAGGAGTACTGCAGAAAGGGACCTGGAGTCACAATGGCTCACGAGCTAAGTGGGTTGTACCCACGAAAACTCATGATACTGTCTACATGTTTTGTTAGTCTTTAAGGTACTACTAGACTCTACGTTGTTTTTTAAGTGTTTCCAAGCTAAATAGGAGTCAGTATAACACTTTTCAAAAAAAAAAAAAAAAAGCGCAAACCTCATTCTGGGATGTATTAGCAGGAGTGTCATAAGCAGCACATGAAGAAATGATTCTTCTGCTCTACTCCATGCTGATTTCAACTGGAGTGTTGTGTTTAATTCTGGGCCCCACGTTTCAGGAAAGACGTGGACAAAGTGGAGAAGAAAAGCAACAAAAATGATTGAAGAGCTAGAAAACATGATCTGTGAGGGAAGATTGAAAAAACAGGGTTTGTTTAGTCTGGAGAGGAGAAGACTGGGGAGGGGGGCATAACAGTTTAAGTACACAGAAGATGGTTACAAAGACGATCAGGGAAAATTGTTTTTAACCTTTGAAAACAGGGCAAGAAGCAATAGGCTTAAATTCCATGAAGGGCAGTTTAGGTTAGACATTAAGAAAAAAATTCTGCCAGCATGGTAGAACACTGGAATAAATTGCACAGGGAGGCTGTGGAATCTTCATCATTGGAGATTTTAAAAGAGTAGGTCAGACAAACGCCTATCAGGGATGGTCTAGAAGGATCATGCTTATTCCTGCCAGGAGTGCAGGGGACTGGACTAGATGACCTCTCGAGGTCCCCTCCAGTCCTATGAGTCTATGACATTTGTTCCAGCAGCAAATGTGTAACTACAAATCCTGAGAGATGAGTAAGTGAAGGGATATTGGTCTTAATGTTTTTATAAATCCTCCTCCCCACACACCCTTCTGATTAAGAGTTCTTCCATTGCAGCAGCAGCAGCCTATAACAATACATAGCCACCAGACACCCTGCTCTGCTACACCTGTAACATACACCTTAGTCGCCACTATGACAACAGGAATGCTTCTCTTCCCTAATAACCCAGGCTAAGTGCTAGGTAACATTAACACCACTAAACTACCACCAATGGCTAGCATTCCTGGCTGCCCCTGTATCCTCTTATTGTCGGAGATGGTCTGTTGTGGAGAGAGAATGTCCTCTAGTACACAAACCCACTTCCTTCTTGTGCTTCTAAGCTTTCAGCAGGACTGAAATCAGTAGCAACCAGCTTCTAAACACCACTCGTGCTTGGAGAATCTTGTAGTAGTGCAGAAGAATGCCAGCAGTGCATATGCAAATAGTAACTCTTCGGTTTCTGTTTCCTTCACCCCTGCGGTGACTTTTATTACTTAATTATTGCACGCCACATGCTTCAGAACAGCCTAATCTATGGTCATGTTTTCTAATGATACTGGATGCCCAATCTAGCAATATACACCCCCAGAGGCCATTTGTATGAGAAGAGACATCTTTGTACAAATCTACCATTTCATAGATCACATGCTGCCGGGGTCGGTCTTTTCAAGCATTTGCTTACAAACCAGCTGCTGACTCTAACCATTCACCAGCTGGCTAGCAAGGGGACACCAAGAAACAAAAGATTACACTGACTTGTCCCTTCGTTTCCTTTTCTCCCTCTGATTTGAGTCTGTATTCTGATCAGGGAGCTGGGAAAATTAGATACGAAAATGATTTACTGAAAGAAAATGCACTACTGAGCTCTGATTGTGTAAAGTGCACAGCATTGTTGTTCACAGGGGAGTGTAAAAATTGGCAACTCTTGAGCAGGAACTTAAGTTTGACAGCCTGGTTTAGTAACTGTTTATCTGGAGACATTTGTTTAGTCCTGGCAAAAATACAACGCGAAGCCACACACATTAACTTGTTTGCTGCTTGGCTGATCACCCGTGGTTTACTGGTTTGATGGCATTGTGCAAGCCGCTGTCCCACTGGTGTGGTGCTTGCGCATTGTGTTGTCAGAAAACTGCTAATCCCACATGCCAGTATGACAAACGGATGGACAGAGGAACAGAAAGCGCCACGAGTCACGTTGGCTTGCCAGTGTGCAGAAAAATAAACACGGGGAACATAGAAATGATCAAACCGGGACGACACAATGACCCATCTAATCTACTCCCTCTGGCATGTCACTTTATGGCCACCATCTTTCTGGCTGAGCGCACTTCCTCCCCACATTTATTGTTCATAAGGGTTGCTGCTGTGTGACATCACTCCCCAACCCCATGGACCTAGGGTGCTTTCCCACTGAACATTCAGCACCTCTCAGCCTGGACATGAAAACCAGCCTAGGGTTGAAGCACAATGGTGAGGGTAGGAGGAAGATTGTGCTGCCCGTACCGGTGCTATACGTGTTATCAAGAAACTGCAGGTTTCAATCTCCAAGGCTGTCAAGACTGCACCTTTTACAGGTACTAATTTCACTTGCATGGGGAACATAAGGGGTAATGGTGTGCAGGAGCGGCCCTAGACGAGCTGCCGGCAACTGGCGCCCTTGGTGAAATGCGCGATCGGCGCCCCCGCCTCCAACGCCCTCAACGGCCGTTTATCTTGGTGCCCTAGGCAACCGCCTAGTTTGCCTGTATTGACGGGCCGCCACTGACGGTGTGTGGTAGGTATTCAATTGTGGCGCTTCGTTTGACAGCAGAGGCCTGTTTCACAGCTCCGTGGGGGTGACTATTTCATTGTGTGGAACTTAGTGGCTGAAAGATGGATTTGGGTTTGATCCTCTTCTTCACAGACCCTTCCGTCTTGTGATTCATCACACTGAGGTCCTGAGTCCACAAGGCTCTTACGCATGCGTGTGACTCTAAGTCCTCAGTGGGATGGCTCCTGTGTTCAAAGTTACTCATGCTCAGGTGCTTGGCTGGAGCTGGGGCTTACTGTATATTCTCACTGTGGGGGCTATACCTCATTTTTCCAAGATCCTCTGTGAGCTAATGGGGGTGGGGGGTGAAAAGAATAGTTCTGTGACGATAACTTTAACCAGAAACTCATCAGAGGGAAATCTACTCTTTGTGGGTCAAATCCTGGTTCCACTGAAGTTGACTGGAGTTTTGCCATTGATGTCAATGGGCCCAGGATTTGGCACTAATGCAGTAATTCTCCCATGCGACAGACCAAAAAGGAAAGTCACGCTCACATCTGTGCTTCTTAAGGAGAGGGGTCAAGGTTGTGTTTCGAGTTTCTCTTTCTGTGGCCCTTCCTAAATGTCTGGAAACAGATGCCATGGTTCTAAATCAGGCAGACTTTTGTTGTTGTTTTGCAGATGCTTGCGGGGGCGGGAGATGGCAGGGAGCAGCCAGTTAAAACATTTATTATGGATTAAAACAAAGCTCCTTCACAGCCATTGAGATCTTCGTTGTTTTGGCACAAGGGCCCTGCCACATGAAGGAGAGGAGCAAAAAGTTTTGATATGACGTAACAAATTATTTATAGCCATGGGGAGGGAGGGACCCCATCTCTTCCATTTATAGTCACATTGTCTGAGCCATTTCTAATGTTGACGTTTCCTAAATAGTTTAAAAATTTATTTATGCACATTTTCAAAACTACTATCCTTGGGAACATTTTCTGGGTCTTTAATAGTCTCTTCTGCTAAATTATTTTCAAGAGACAGGATTTATAACAACATCCAATAGAAATGACAGGCTCCTGCTAACTTGGTTATACAATGTGGTAGATTCCTGCCAGAAATCTTTTGGAAAAGAAACTTTCAGCCTTTTAATGGGTTCTTTTTTACTGTAAAAATAATGCTAAGTATAATAAAGTATTAACCACATTAAAATAAAATGGTGTAGACCTTAAATGGGCTACAAACTAGTTAAATCTATTCCACTCAATGCAGTCCTTGAGTGCTTTGCAACTGATACCACCGAGCCGAGTTTTAACTAAAATGAAGGCACTGGGGACATGCAAGAGAAATGGTAATTATAATTTGCAAATATTAGTCTGGCACTTTTTGTGTATGTGTGTATAAATCCTGACAGCTAGGATCCGTGTGTTCCACCAAATAGTGCTCTACCGAGATTAGAAGGGATCCTTTTACAGCAGGCCATCCTTCATATCTGCAGCTCATTAAAACTTTGTGGAGAATGAGAACTTGCAGAAAATAGGAAGCCGTCAGAACCTTCTGAGGGACTTTTGGTACACGCTTGTTGAAAGATGTTTGAGAAGGGAGCCTTGGGTCTGACAAACTGGAATTTTAGTACGCCTCTCCGTTCACAGTGGGGCAAAATA
The DNA here is from genome assembly GCA_032595735.1 of Pelochelys cantorii. Classification (NCBI taxonomy): domain Eukaryota; kingdom Metazoa; phylum Chordata; order Testudines; family Trionychidae; genus Pelochelys; species Pelochelys cantorii. The sequence goes on from CM064347.1 coordinate 12,231,237, forward strand.
ATTGGTCATCAGTGACTACTAATTTGGTTTAGTAGCCAGAGGCATTTTTTTTCTTCCCAGAAAATCAATGACAGCGCAGAGGTCTGTTCAACATGATTCAGCTCAAGACGGGTCCTCATTTAGCTCTTGATGCGCCTTCCGCTGGAGACAGCTATTTTGTTAAGATGAAATTTAAATCTACCCACAATACTTGACTCTGAGAATGGCACCAGGTGGAGCCATCACTGTAGTCGAGGTCATGTCCATTTTCCCCAAACTTATTTTCGAAGATTTAAATACTGGCCATTAAAAAAAAAACCCCCACATTTGGCAAAAAGTTGGTATCAAGGATTCTGCTCAGGAGGAATTTTTTAAGACCTAAGTGGTTCAATTCCTGCTGCAAAAGCCATACTTGTAGATGCTTTTCTGTGCTTGGTGTAAGTCAATAGCAGATCCAATATAAACAGTTAGGGCAAAACCCAGCTCTTGTATTGTCCAGGTAGGTCTGAACTTCAATATATTCTTTCTCCTACATTACAGGTTGCCCACTGATAACAAGATAAATGGTCAGGGAGAGCAGAATGATAGATTTTGCCACTGGATTCACCCATATTTAAGGTGCATCTGTTCGGGCCTATTGCAAAACTTGTTCGTGTCAAATGGGGCTGTCATGTGAGCAGGACCTAGCCCTACATGGAATTACACTACAGACCAGAGGCAGGGAACCTTTGTTCAGTTGGAGGCCACTGACCCACAGAAAAATCAGTCAGGGGCCACCCTAAGTAAGAAGGGAAAAAAAGACCCTCACCCTCATACTGAACTTGGGGCTCCGAGGCTTGGGGCTTCCCCCAGTAACAGGGCGAACCGGCACTCGCACTCGAGCCCTACCGAGGCTCAGAGACTTGCTATGGGGTTGGAGCACAAGCACCAGCTTGCCCCGCTGCGGGGGAAAGCCCTGAGCCTCGCTGCAGGCTGGATCCAAGTAAGAGAGGTGCTGGATCCCTAGGTTCCCCACCCCTGCTTTAGACCATAATGGCACCATACAACTAGATTAGATTTATAGCATCACTCACCTTCCCAAGGGCTTAATTAGTTAATATTTTTTAGAGTGGAAATGTGTACAGAACACATTCTGTGAGAGTAAATTGAGTTTTAGCAGAGTTCTTTTGTAAGACTGTGTTGCTGCTGCTGTTCATAATCTTCCCTTCAGTACAACTGACTTAGGAGGACAAGGAGTGAGAGGCACAAAAGCCATGAAAACTTAGATTGAGGGATGACAGTTGTAGCACATAAAAGTTACATAAAACCATGTCCTGCTTAGATGCCATCAGGACAACAGGGGTAGATAAAAAATGCAGGTCCAGTCCTATCATTTTAGGTTTGTGTTGGTTTGTCAGACCTGACCCGCAGTAAAAATTTAAACAACGAATAGTCTAGCAGCACCTTAAAGACTAACAAAGCATGTTGCTGGTATCATGAGCTTTCATGGGAACAACAACCCACTTCTTCACATGAATGGACTGCTGCAGTTTAGTGCATGCATAGATTTTCCAAGCTTGACACTCATTGGAAAAATCTATTTCAAACCAACTCCTTTTCCTTTAGAATTGAGCAAAGCATTTCCTCTCTCTACAGAAGGAACAGTCCAATTAGCAAAGATCACAGTAAAGGCCACGTTTCCAAACACTGCTATGAATGCAGACTTGGCAAGTACAAACTCAGGGATTTTTTTAATGCATATGTTGTGCAGAATGTCTTGTAATGCACTCATTGATTTGCAGATTTTTCTGAAAATTCAGCCCCAAGGGGACTGGCTTGATAAAACCAAAGCCCAAGATAAGAGTTGAGGCTAAACCTATCCCTAAACTCAGTGTTTCCCAAACTATGGGCCGCGGCCCGGTACCGGGCTGCGGGAAAAAAATACTGGGCCTCAGCGTGGCTGCCGGGAGGGGAGCAGAGCAGGGCGGGCTGGGAGGAGGTGTGTGTGTGTGGGGGGGGAGGGGAACAGGCCGCCAGGAAGCAGGGTTGGGGGCAGCAGGGCTGTCCCGCGGAGATGGAGGCTGGCGGGCTGGTGGCCGGCAGAAGCAGGGTTGGGGGTAGCGGGGCTGTCCCATGGAGATCTGGGCAGGCGGGCGGGAGGGTGGCAGAAGCAGGGTTGGAGGCAGAGGGGCTGTCCCGTGGAGATCGGGGCAGGTGGCGGAAGCAGGGTTGAAGGCAGCGGGGCTGTCCTGCGGAGATGGGGGGGGGGCAGGCAGGCGGCGAAAGCAGGGTTGGGGGCAGTGGGTCTGTCCGGTGGAGATCGGGGAGGGCAGGCAGCAGAACCAGGGCTGGACGGGGGGCGGGGGGCCACATGCAGACCCTGCAGACCCTGGCAGACGAATGAGTCTGGCCAGGGATTCCATTTTGCCCCTCCCCCCCCATACCCTCCCTCGAGTAGTTGCAAACTGCCTAGCAGGTAGACACACTCAGGCAGTGTGAGCACATCTACCAGCCAGGCAGTTCCCAGCTAAGGACTGATACACCTAATTATAATAAAAATTACCTAATTAGAAAATACCAGACATTTTATATGTCTGGTAATTTCTCAATTTGTTTCCCGGACAAAACCCTCAAATACCGGACTGTCCGGTACAAAACCAGACATCTGGCAACCCCACCCTTCCTTGCACCCTCCTAGCCAGATACCCTACCCCCAATCTGCTCCTGCTCCTGCCTCGTGGAGTGCCCATGCGGTGCCGGGTCCCCCAAGCCCTGGCCCAGGCTGGGCGGAGGATGCAGCCGGGTGAAACACTGAAAATGTATTCATTTCTCATTTTTTTTATATGTGTTTATATATTTGGGCTGCAAAAAACAGTACTGAAAAAAAACAGGTTCCAACTAAAGTAAAAAGTTTGGGAAACCCTAATCTAGCCAGCTTTCCATCCATCTTACAGTCCATTTATCCAATCCATATTCCCTTAACTTGCTGGCAAGAATATTGTGGGTGACTGTATCAAAAGCTTTGCTAACACTGGCACTGGGGGCTTTGGGAGGACCAGAAACAACTTGTTTGAATATTCATCATTTGCTTAATGAATATGCAAATATGCAAATTAATGTTACCGGTCCTCCAAAAGCTCGTGAATGGATTTACTGGTCCCTGTGTCAAAAAGTTTGGGAACCCCTGTGTAAACTCATGTCTCCAAACAGTGGTGATTTCTCTTGTTCCATATGTGCTACATTAGAGCTTCTCCAGGACCCTACATAACTCCTGCCGAGAGTATGTGCTGGCTTCTGGTAACAATCAGTGTTTACATGAAGATATTTTACTGTTAACATTTGGCCCCTTGTACACCTCAAATGTTCCAGCTGTTTATTCTTAACCCCACTTTTTGCAATTTTCTGACCTGAGGCTGTCATTAATCTTATTAGTAGGCGCCCAATGGAGCCATTTTCTTGATGCTGCTCCCACTTTGTGGAATTTGGTTCCTGCTGATATCAGGAACTCTGAATTTCTCACTGCCTTTGGAGACTGAAGTCTTATTTTTATTGTCCAGGCTTTTACTGTTTGTTTAGCTTCCTGCTTTGTGTGGTGGCGGTGTTGGTTTTTTTTAATTATTTTTTTAAGTAAAGTACTACAAGACAGTAAATGTGGACAGACGGATGGCAAGTTATATGGACCTGAGGGTTCTGCTCCAGTCAAGTTCTGGGCTGGGTCTCTCCTCTGGCCCGATCTGCTGCTGTTCACATGTTCTCCCCCTTCACTACATTCCCTGGCCCCACCTGCTGCCCCCAGGTGATTTAAAAGGGCCCAGGGGTCCCTGTCATCGCCCTGCAGCCCCAGGGGAGGTGTCTCCACATGCTACCCCTGTCCTAAGTACCCCTGCAGCCACTGGGAACTGTAGGGTCAATGCCTGCAGGCAGCAACAAATGGAGACCCCTCCAGCCCCCTAGCCTAGAGGCCACTGCAAGAGGGGGAGCGCCAGGTAAGAGCTGCACCCTCGCCAGTGCACTCCTCCACCTCCCAGAACTTGCACCACCAACTCCTTCCCACACCTTCTCCAGCCCCCAAATTCTCTCCCAGAGCCTGTACTCCTCACGCCCTCTTACATCCCTGCCCTAGCTCAGAGCCTGCACCCAGCAACCAGATTCCCTCCCATAGCCCACATCCCACCCTCACATAAACTCCCTCCCAGAGCCTTAGGCAGGTGGAGGGAGAGGGAGTTTGGGTGGAGAAAGGGTGCAGGCTCTGGGCATTCCAGGCACCCCCAAAATTTCTGCAAACCTCTCCCACCACCCAAGTGTGGATATAAGCCTTTCACTGTCACCTTTCCTCGGACATTCTCCTTGCTGCAGGAGGAGTTTGCATTGTGTTGAGATGGATGGCGTTGATGCTGGCATTTGTTTTGGGGGAAACAATCACAGTATGGTTCTGTGCTGGGAGATGCCATGTTAAAAGCTTGCTGCATCACACCAGCCATGACCATGCCATGCTCACAATAATGCAACAATGCAACTGGTACTGCAGTTACTGCAGGCCCATGATATGAACAGATTGGCTTAAATATCAGCCTCCACACTTCTAGTATGGCTGCCAGGGTAACACTACAGAGAAGTAGCAGCTCCTCCCAACGGAACAGAAAGTAATACATTGACGGAACGACCTTTTAGCAAGATGCCTGGATTCACTTCTTTATCCTCATTATTATTGTTATCATCACCTCTATGGATATCCACTGAAAATCTCCCTACTGAACTCCCATTAACTGATCAGAAACGTGTGATCTGTAGATGGCTTCAGAATATTAACTGGGGAACTCTTCTACCATGCAGATTTCTCATCTGGAAATCCAAGTAATTTCCCGGAACTCCCTAAAGCAAAAGTTTCCTTAGCATGGAGATACCCAGCAGCAGATTGTCTTAAGCAAATGGAGTTTTATGTTCTCCTCACTCCATTTTTTCCTTTTCTGAATAGAGATGGAACTTTATTCTCGCCACTGGATTTCAGGGGGTAGCCATGTTAGTCCGTAAGGCTACATCTACACTGCACGGTTATTTTGGACTAAGCTATTCCAGAATAGTTATTCTGAAATAGCTTATTTTGAAATAGCACATCTACACTGCAGGGAAGTCTCAAAATTAGTCTGAGACAGGCTTCCCTTATGTAGATGTGCTATCTCGATTTAGGGCCCCAGGAGGAATAACTTAGAATGGTCCTGGTGAGGGGCTATTTCAAAATAGCAGTAGTGGAGAGTCTACACATGCCTTATTTTGAAATAGCTGTTTTGGAATAGGCATTATTCTTCGTAGAATGAGGTTTACAGAAGTTGGAATAAGCCGACTGTTATTTCAAAATTATTTCAAAATAACGGAATTGCTGTGTAGATGCTTTCATATTTTTTTCAGAATAAAAGCCGTTATTCTGAAATAACTTTGCTGTGTAGACACACTCTAACTGAAAAAATAACAAATGGTCCTGCAGCACCTTAGAGACTAACAAAAAAATGTAGATGGTATCGAGCTTTCGTGGGCACAACCCACTACTTCAGATGAATGGTGCCACTGGAGTGAGCCTAGAATAACAGCTCTGAAATCAGGAGCCAGGGAAGGGAAGGAACACAGACAGGCATTGGCTAACTGCCTGGACACGCTAACCGCCTGGACACGGAGATGTAAAAAGGTGATCTGACATTGACAGCTGTCACAGCGTAACGACTACATTTCATAACGTTTTTGGCCACAGACGTGCTGTGGGTCTGTACAGCTCCTAGCATAATGGGGTCCTGAGTGAGGCCTAGGTGCTACTGTAATGTGGACAGGCGAACTCGAGTGTGGAACCTCTCAAGCTTAGTACACACGTCTCTACTACTTGAACTAAAAGCCAGCTGTCTCTCAGCTAAGGCTATAGCGGAAACTCATTCTTTCTCTGTGTAAGTGGTCTCAGTGTCACTAGATGGGATAGCGGACCACACCCAGAAGGTGTGTGGGTTCCACCACCGCAATCTAAATAATAGGAAAGAGCAAATGATTTCCACCACGCTGGTTGGGCAGGTGCACAGCACAGGCAAATGCCGCCCACAGTAGCTGTATTATTAGGCTGTCTCCCCACCCTTCCTTTACGGATGAGCTAGAACTAGCTATCCATCCCCCATTAATTTGTCTCTCTGTATAGCCCAGCAGGAATCTGGGGCATGATTACAGCTATGGCCCTTGCTTGGGAGGTAGGCATAGCCCAGCCATCCCCCTGCACGCCGCCTGCCTTTCGCTTGCTTTAATTGTTCCCCTTTGGCCAGCAGACCTGTCTGTTCTAACAAGGACAGTCAAGAGGAGGGGGAAGTAATTGAGGCACTTAACCACACTCACAAGCGTTGACTTCTGCAGCTAATTAGGAAAGAGGGCCGCTGGGCTTTTTGTTATTTTTTAATTGTGGTTTCTGCATAAAAGCTAATGGCAGAGGAGGGACGTATATTTAACAGCAAATTCTTGACTTCTAAATTTGTATAAAAGGTCATTTACAATTTGTTAACATTTTCACAAGGGTGAATTCAATTAGCCGCTCCAAAAGTCCCTACACACGTGCACACACATTAATAATGAGAGAGATGGAAAAACAAACAGGGTGTGAATGTCTTGCCTCTTTACTTTCCTAAGGAGCTTGCAGAACATACAGTAAAGTCACCCTTACAGCTTGATAGAACTCTAAATGGGACTGGCAATAAGCCCACAGAGAAGCCTGAAAGATCAGTCTCCACTTACCCTCACTTTTTATTAACCACCGAAAACAATAAGAGACAATTTTTGGTTAAAAATTAAAAAATGGGGACCAATTTTTTTTGCAGTTCTTATCCTGGCAAATCTCTCCATGAAATGGAGACTGCTGGTTTTGTGCTGGGTCTGCAGAGTACTCTGAATTTCCAATGTTTCTGCTTCTATTCTTTGGAATCTGGGTGAGGAGATAACACAGGCTATTTCACTCTCAGCAGCCAGGGAGAGAACTGCTTTTTCTGTTTCTTGGAGGAGCTGTTCTTTGGCTCAGAGAGCTCGTACGTGTAAGACAGCAAAAAAGAATAAAATCCATTGTAAACATGCACTTTAAAAAACGTATCAGAAGCTCACAGTTGCACTTAGGAATACACATAATGACAAGAGCAGCAATTTGCTTTACTGTTCTCTCCCTTGCTATGAATATGAGAGAGACTCTGATAACAAACAGAAGCACATATCTTATGCACAGGATACTAAGTCCAGCTCTAACTGCCCATTAAATAATTGATTTCACATGTTGGATGCTGTGCACTGGAATTGTGGCCAGTTTAACCTTTTGATGTTTACAGAGAGTAAGATAAAGCTAAATATCCACATTTCTCCTTCAGAGTTGTTTGAAAGCCTGAGTTTTTGCTCTCTGAAAAAACTAAGGTAGGAAATAATTGTTTTTATAGAAGTTGGCCATTGCAAACCAGCTGGCTGAATTCCTAAAGCAGAGCTGGAGTGCTCAGCTCAGGCTTAGTCTTAACCAGCTCCAGCATTCAATGGACAACCATCAGAAGCAACAAGTGAAAGCAGGGTTGGGGAAATCAGCCATACAGTATGTCTACACTGCAACGCTATTTCAGGATACCAGAGTATCCTGAAATAGCTATCCCGCGTCTTCACAGCAAGTCTGATATTTTGGGCTCGCTATTCTGACGTCCCTGTAAACCTCATTCCACAAGGAGTAAGGGATGTTTTGAAATAGTGCTTTATTTCGAAACGTGGTGCTGTGTAGACAGCACCAAATGACTAAATAAGCTATTTTGAAATAGCATCAAAATAAGATACACAATTTGAGCTATGCAAATTTCATATCTTATTTTGAGTTATGGTACAGTGCAGGTGCACCTATAGTGTTCTTTACTTTTGCTGTAAGTATTCTTTCAACGATGAATGTAAGTAAAGTGCTTCAATATCTATATTAGAACTGGTAGGGAATTTTTTTGAGAATTTTTTACAAAAATTCCAATTTTTTTTGTTTCTATCAAATTTTTTTCTTCTAAAATGTCCATGTTTTCATGTAAAACAATATTTTTTTACAAAAATCAATTTTTTGGAGAAAATGTTCATTTAATCCAAAAAGTTATTTTCTGTCGAAAAAATACAGTTGATAGACAATTTTCAACCAGCTCTAATGATATATATACACACTCCAACTCACACAAATCACATAAGGGGATTAGGGCACATTCTTTCCTCTTTCTTCTCCTATTTAGGATCACCTATTTGATAAGAAACAATTTAGATGTTAAGTTTAACACTTAAGGCCATATGCTACTCTCTTTACTCATCATAGCTTCTGTAAGTAAGATGAGCCGGACTTCTTGGCGGTATGTTAACAATGATCTGATAGCTCATTTCCTCTTAAAAGAAAAATATCCACGAGCCTGAAGATGTTCAGTAGAAACCATAACAACTACAGTGAATTTCCATATTTTACCCGAACCAATGTTTGCATGAATACAGTTAAAATTATTTAAAAGCAATAACAATACTTCGCTTTTATTGAGCACTTTGCATGTTCAAAACACTGTGCCAACAATTAGGAGTTGATATAAAAGCGATTTAGCCTCTAGCTACACTTCCACTTGTTAGAAGGAAACATGACTGGGTATAAATGTCTCCGATATTATACAAAAGAATGATTCTTCAAACAGAAGTTTCTTTCTTGACAACATGAGGATGGAGGTCAGGACACAAAAAATACACGTTGCTATTGGACTGGATTCGAAAGTTGGTTGTCCAGACAGGGGGTAGGGCTAATTCTGTAAGGTTAATTTCACAATAGCAAACAATAGTAGTGATCATATTTATCTTACAACTCTAGGAATTCCTAATTTCCTATTCAGCCCAGTGCATTTCCTGTGTCTCCATCTACTTCCTGGCAGGAAAGGTGAGTCCAGCAGAGCCTTGGTGAAGTGTAAACATTCTCTAAGGGAGAAACTAACATCCGTCACAAGCACTTGTCACTAAAACTGATAGAAATGTGGCCATGTGGTTAGGACACTGGCCGAGACTTGAGAATTGAACCCAAGTTGTCTTATTCTCCCACAATTGTCATGCATAACCTTGGGCAAGTCACTTACAGTCAGATTTTAAAAAGTATTTAGGCATTTACAAATACAGATAGGTACCTACTGGGATTTTCAACAGCACCGAGGTGCCCCTCCTATTGATTTAAGCAAAAATTCCCCTAGGTCCCATCTAAATCTTCAGGGGGTTTAACTTCCTTTAAAAATTTGCCCTCTGTCCCCTGTAATTTGAGGATAGCAGCAATTTCCTACCACAAATGGGTGTGAAAGGAAAAATGTACCAAAGATTGTGAGATGCTCAGATACTATAGGGATGGGGGCAAGATAAGTTCCATAGTTGGACAGAGATGTTAGATCCATCTTTCAGTAGTGACACCACATAGCAAGGTTTTAAAATGAAGGTACCAGGGGAATAAATGCAAAGGGAATGGTAGCTGTAATTTACAAATGTCATACAGGTATGTGACACTGTGTAAGAGATTCTTCTCTCGCAAGGGTGTATTTAGCAATTGCAGGGAGGAACTCTGACTGCAGATATCTTTAAGAGAGCCTAGAAACCTGTTTACAATGCAGCCCAACCATTACTCCAGCGCTTGTACTCGGCGAACACCCTCTCTGTTGCAAATTCTGGTTCACGCAAGGTAGCTCTTGTAAAGATCAGAAGCTGGAGCATGAATCCGAGAAATCTGATTGGAGGATGCCCCATGGGGGAGGCCGGGACCCTACCACATCCTCGTTAGTGCTGACCTTGGCACAAGCACTGCCTGCTGATGGATAGGCTATGGAGCTGGACAAGACCCTGGGGAACCACTGTATTATCTATTATTGTCCCATCAGCGCCTCCCTTGACCCCTCCCAGCGCTGAATGCCACAGGCATCAGGGAGAGAATAAATCTATGTCGGATACTAAAAGAGAAAGAGAGCGAGAAGGAAAAAGGAGATGAAAAATGTCCTTTTTATGACTCTTACAACAAAGCTAGCCACATGGTGTGTAGAAAACAATTCTCTGGGTAGGGGAGGGGTGGAATCAGCAAAAAGCGGAGTGGCTAATCAGCCCAGCCTGTAGTAAACTAGTCTAAAGCACTCATGACCTTCTAAGCTAAACATCCATTGGAACAAACAGGCCCCATAACCTCCGCCTCACTCTAATGCTCACAACTCTGTGCATACAAAGCGAACTGTGGACTATGCATCCATCAGGGTTGGGAAGTGCCATTCTCAAAAGCATAAGAAGATCTGCCTTACTACAGAGAATGACCAGATTGGGACAGGATTAATAAAACAAAGCTTTATGTTCACATTTGTTTTTATTCTGGATGAACCAAAATGATAGGCTGCTCTCAGATCTGTTGGAGAATGTAGGACATCGGTGGCTGGGGGAGACCTGTAGGCCTGTGTCATGGTAGGGGGACTGATGCCTGAAAAGTAGAAGGCCAGAGAAACATTTCTTATTTTGAAAAGGAGTCTGTGCATTATCCATAGGGTACCAATACAGGATATATAGACCTGTGATAGCAAAGCTACTTCCTCCATGTGAATTTGCCCTTATAACTCCTGCTGCTGTCCTGAAATAGGAATGAAAGAGCTGGATTCTGGCCCCTCTGGTGATGTGAAGGGACCACGACTAAACATGAGAACATACCCCACTGTGGATTAGGGAGGCAAAATCCTGTTTAATCTGTTAACCATAAAAGGGTGGGGAGCTGCTCCATCCCAGATGGGCCACCAGTTAACTGGTAACCAGTAAGCTTCACCTGGTGAGCATCGTTAACCCCTGACATCCCTAGTACAGAGGCAGAGCAGGGCCAGCAGAAGTAGCCCTATGCTGCCTCTTCTCACAGCCTTTGAGTGCTCATAGTCAGCAGCCTATAGGCAGTTTAAGCAAGGGTCCTGCAGCAGCAGCCCAGAATTCAGAAGAGACAAAGGTGGCATAAAGTCATCTTTGCCCCTACTCCTCCAGAGTTGTGCCATACCTCAGGAGTCAAGGCTCAGATATGGCTTTGATAATCTGAGGTAACTTTGCTTCATTTGAATACCATAGTCACTAAAGCAGTTTTTTTTTTCTAAAGGCATTTGGGTTCCCAGCTCCTGGAATCCATGAAGGATACCAGATAATGTGATTATCCCCCCTTCTCCCTCCAAACTTCCTTCTCCCCTCCCCACTCCTCTACCACTTAATTGAGAAGGCTCTCTTCAATGAGCAGCAGCCCAGCTAACATGTGTTGGAGGAGACCTTTGAATCTGCAAACAGAAGTTACTTAAATGTACCAATAATCAAGTGTGGGGTTTTTTTTAAATGAATGTTGTTTTGAATGTCTGACATATCAAGGCCCAGAAATTCCCAACGTTTTGGGATTTATTCTGGATTTATTTAAAGCCTGCTGACCAGGGTCTGTAAATAAACATTAACCGGCATTACAAATACAATTTAGTGTGGCTAGTGTAATTTTCCAAGCCATGATCCACTAACCTAGGAGGCTGATAAAGCAGAACCTCCAGACTGAAAATAAAGTAATGACAGGCCAAATTCTGCCCTGATTTACAACTTCTGCAGCCCTGCTGAAACTAGTGTAAATTAAGACGGAATCGGACCCAATAGCTTTTGCCCTTGCCAGTGGTATCTTTAACGCATCAGTTTTGAGAAGTGAGTTAAATACTAGAGATATAAAATCCCGGTTAAAAAGTTAACCAGTTAAATGGAATGTTAAGCATTCCGTTTAACCGATTCACCGGAATCCTGCAGGCAGGAGGGGCCCCTTCAGCCCAGCTGGGCCCACCACACCATGGGCTGCTCAGGCCAGGCCTAGCCTGCTGCGCTGTAGGCGGGGGCTGCTTTGGGTTAGGGCTGAGCGCCATGTGAGGGGGGGCTGCTCGGGCTAGGTCCACTGCAATGTGGGGAGGGGTCTGCTCCAGCCTGGCTGGGCCACCGGTTACCAAAGTGGCCATAACGACTCCTTAATAATCCTAGTAATTTGATTTTTGTCTATAACATGCTTTCAAAGTAAGGGGATAAATACAACCAGTGTGCATAAAAGGTGGCTATTAAAGAAGAGGCAAGATGTGCTACAATAACTTTAAATTAGAAGACTGGTGCCTCTTTCCCTGATGCTGTGGGTCGGCGGATTTTCAGTAAAACTTTTGCACCAAGCCTAGATCTCTTTCAGGCAGCCATTTAACCTCCCGTTTATGAAGAAATAAAGCAAAATTGATGTTGATTTTGGTCTGCGTTAGGGGATACTTTTGCAACATAAAAGCTCTTTTGCCTGCAATTTGCAGCACAGCCCTGTCACATCAGCAAGGGCTAGTACTGATAAAGATAAAGCTTTATAGCTGGGGCATTTGCTACTAACAGCAAACTAATGCTGCATTTTCATTTTGATGCAATTAATGTTAATGTCCGCTACGAAAATTGTCATTAAATACCATTTTAAAATCCATTCAATTTGCATATGCAAAACCCATTTACTATCACGTAAAATACACACCACTGTTCATCATGTCTTTTCCCTTGAATTTGTAGCTGCTATTTATTTCTTTTGTTAGTGATTAGGTTTCATTTTAAAAGCTAGATAGTAATGTCTAGCCCAGCCCCTGGCAGAGCATAAAAACCCTGCAAGAGACAACAGGGACTCTGTGCCAGCGTCAGAAAGTATTTCATGTGCTTTTGATGGACCTGAATGCTTGTGCCAGGCTACACCAGGCCTGGCTGGAGTAGCCCCCCCTGCCCTCCCCTCAGCATGCCAGGTAATTGGGAGAGAAATGTGGGGAAGTCCACAGCAGGACAGGGCTGAAGGCAAAGGGCACAAAGCAGGATACTTCCAACTCTTCCTTGTGGCTGGCTGACCCCTCCTGGCAAAAGGCGGAGGGGAAATTAGCCTGGCCAAGACAAGAACATAACATAAGAACATAAGAATGGCCGTACTGGGTCAGACCAAAGGTCCATCTAGCCCAGTATCCTGTCTGCCGACAGTGGCCAGCACCAGGTGCCCCAGAGAGGGTGGATCGAAGACAATGATCAAGCGATTTGTCTCCTGCCATCCCTCTCCAGCCTCTGACAAACAGAGGCCAAGGACACCATTTTATCCCCTGGCTAATAGCCTTTTATGGACCTAACCTCCATGAAATTATCTAGCTTCTCTTTAAACTCTATCATAGTCCTAGCCTTCACAGCCTCCTCTGGCAAGGAGTTCCACAGGCTGACTACACGCTGTGTGAAGATGCAAAGGAAAGCGCCCCATGAAGCTGTGGTACTTGCCCTACTCCCCAAATGCTGCACATCTCACCTCACGCAGTAAACCAGACACCAGTGAAAGCAGCATTAACACCAGCTGTGTGCTCTGTAAAACCCTTCTGAAGGCATCTGAGTGCAATGGACAGCTCTCTCACCCACAGCAGCACAGCTTACTGGCCCAGCTGGGGACTGAACAAGGGGATCTGGGCCCTGTGGGGCTCCACCCCGGCCCCTGTCCTAGGCTGTGGCCCTGTGGATTGGCAGTGGTAAAGTAGTCCCCTCCCCTGCTGTAGAAGCAAAGGTACAAGCCTCTTTCTATCTCTCAGGAGTGGCTTCCAGGGAGCACCTTAGTATTTACCCCAGCAGCCAGCATGTGTGCGCTTCGGTAGGTAGGGCCCACCGTGCAAAGACAGGGCCCGGTTTGCATCTGGTTTCAGGCAGCCTGCAGACTCAGGCAGGAATGACTGCATTGGTCACACTTCGGTCACATTTCAAAGCGAAATTTGCATCCATGAGGGCGAGCTGTTTATTTTTGTTAACACCAGAGTCTCAGCTTTCATTTTATCACATGACCCAAGTGCCTTAGACATAAGCTTATTGAGTGTATAAGTCTATTGAGTCATTCCTGGGCCTGGCCGTGCTGATGTGGATGAGCAGGGTCCAGGGAAAGCACGTAGGAAGGGTCCATGCACATGGTTGGCCAGAATCCCTAGAGTTGGTGCACTGCTCGCCTGCTGATTTCTGGCTTTCTGAACATTTACGAGCCAGCTGCTCCATACAACCTTATCCCGTGGTGAGGAATATGCTGACTCGGCACCTCTTTCTGGGCCACGTAGTTCTTGTGTGCATCCGTATTTTTGCAGAGGAGAGGAATGCATGGCTCATACTCTTGTATTTACTGACAAATATAAAAGCTAGAGTGTTAAACTCCTGCTCGGCATTTTGGATTTGACGGAAACAACCGGCATGCTGCATCCTGCAGTGGTGCAGGGAAGTATTTATCCCTCTCCGTTCAACTCTGACGCAATTGCTCTAAGATACTGCAGGAAAGATATTAAGGAATTGAAGGCTGTTTACAGAAGAGTCACAAAAGTGATCAGGAATAGAAGGGCTGCCTGGGAGCAGAAGTAAAACATTTGCTCTGCTTGGTGAAGGAGGAATTATTTATGGTGGCACATGGAAGCATAAAAGAGGCATGGGATGAAAGTAAGACTGAGACCACATAGGATGATTAACAGGAAAACTTCAACGGCAGTGAGCTGTGCTTGCCTGGTGAATACTCTCATAAGGGAAACCGTGGATGCCCCATTGGTGGGAACAAACCCTCATAGACACATTAGAAAATAAGAACAATTTTAAATTGAAAGGGAGAAGAACTGGCCGCTCCATGCCAGACCCCCCCAGACAACCCTCTAGCGTGCCCTGGGCCCCGCAGGTCCCATCCATAGGACAGCTAAGGCAGCCATCACGGGGGTGCCCCTCAAAGCATAAGTCTTGGTTTGACCACCCTGAACTGTCCTATGGACGGGACCAACAGGGTCCTCCCTTCTGCATCATACAGTATTGCCAGCCTCACACATGGAGAAATCAAGTCTTCCCCTTTACCCCCTGAATCATGAGACTGGTTTCAACATGAGAGATTTAAAATGTTGGGTTCTGTTTTGTTTGCCCTTTTGTGTTTGAGACTTTTGGAGTCACATTTTCAAGCTTTGCTCCAACTACAAAGACTAGATGCGTTTGTCTGTTTATTTTTTAAACAGAAGCTGAGGCAAGGTCTTGGCTTAAAGTAGCTTGGTTTAAGGTAAGCAACTCGAATCGTCTTACCTTAAGCCGAGCTTGGCGCCATTCCCACAATGGGAGGCTGACGGGAGCAAGCGCTCCTGTTGACTTCCTTACTCCTCACAGGAGCAGGAGTACTAGCTGCTGGCAGAGCTGCCCTCTGAGTTCTATTTAGTGAGTCTTAACTAGACTCGCTAAATTGAACTCCGGAACATCAATCGTGGCAGCGTTGATCTTCCACGGAGTGAAGACAAGGTCTCAGATTTACACGATTCTGGGAGCTGGCACTTAAAGCAAAACACCCAGTATGGTGAGACTTGTGATAAAATCAGGAGTATGAGAGTTGCTTTGGGAGACAAAAAGGCATTTAAATGTAAGTATTAGTAGCATAGTAATATAGGAGTCAGGTGGAGATACCCGTAACCCGCAACCCAAACCATTAGTGTCCTAGTTACTTAAGACTACGCACACAATTTGAAACAAGCCACTCCAGGTATTAAATGGATGATTGTACATGTACTGCATGAATAAACAAAGAGGCACATGAGAAAGGGATGAAAAGTGAATGTTCTGTGCTGGTCCACACATTATTGTTTGCATGATTTTATTATTCATTAAAAACCCCAATACATTAAACCCCTCTGCAGTAGGTTGTTATGATTTGTATGTTACTAGGGGCTGACCCAGGTTTCAGCTTCTTTTGTCTCCCTCCCTTGGATGACTTTTAAATTGAGCTTTTTAATCTCTCAGCTCTCTTAACCAAGACCCTGAGTTATTTTGCTTTGTTAAAACTCCGATGAGTGTACATTTTATTCCTGATTATATACATATATGGTTATGCAAGTACAGAGAAATGGAGATTTGGGCCCTCTGTTCTTTATTCATGCATATACAATGATTATCTGAGGGCCTATCATTTGGGTGTACATCTCCAAACATAGAGATATACATGAATAAAGTACATAGAGCCTGAATCTCTCCTGCCCTGCACCTGTGTAATCATTCATATTAGTAGAAAACAGGTAGTTAGATATCTAATGCTAGCTTGCATGCTTGCAATAGCTGTGCCTCTAATTAACTGCTGGTGCAAAACTGCATCCGCAAAAGGAACAGCAGGACAGAAGCCCCTTTAAAAATACTTAA
Organism: Pelochelys cantorii; assembly: GCA_032595735.1. Taxonomy (NCBI): domain Eukaryota; kingdom Metazoa; phylum Chordata; order Testudines; family Trionychidae; genus Pelochelys; species Pelochelys cantorii. The sequence continues at coordinate 12,247,410 of CM064347.1, forward strand.
ATGATCGGAGAGGGTGTGGGGCCCCTACTGGATGAGGGCAGTAACCTAGTGACAGATGATGTGGGGAAAGCTGAAGTACTTAATGCTTTCTTTGCCTCTGTCTTCACGGACAAGGTCAGCTCCCAGACTAATGCGCTAAGTGACGCAATATGGGATGAAGGTGGACAGCACTTGGTGGGGAAAGAACAGGTTCGGAACTATTTAGAAAAGCTAAACGTACATAAATCCATGGGTCTGGACTTAATACATCCGAGTGTACTGAGGGAGTTGGCAAATGTCATTGAGGAGCCTTTGGCCATTATCTTTGAAAAGTCGTGGAGATCAGGAGAGATCCTGGATGATTGGAAAAAGGCAAATGTAGTGGCCATCTTTAAGAAAGGGAAGAAGGATGATCCAGGGAACTATAGGCCGGTCAGTCTTACCTCAGTCCCTGGAAAAATCATGGAGGGGATCCTCAAGGAATCCATTTTGAAGCACTTGGAAGAGGGGAAGGTGATCAGGAATAGTCAACATGGATTCACAAAGGGCAAGTCGTGCCTGACCAATCTGATTAGCTTCTACGATGAGGTAACTAGCTCTGTGGATATGGGGAAGTCAGTGGATGTGATATACCTTGACTTTAGCAAGTCTTTTCATAAGGTCTCCCACAACATTCTTGCCAGCAAGTTAAAGGAATATGGATTGGATAAATGGACTGTAAGATGGATAGAAAGCTGGCTAGACTGTCGGGCCCAACGGGTAGTGATCAATAGCTCGATGTCAGGTTGGCAATCGGTTTCTAGCGGAGTGCCCCAAGGATCTGTTCTGGGACTGGTTTTGTTCAACATCTTTATTAATGACCTGGATGAGGGGATGGATTGCACCCTCGGCAAGTTCGCAGATGACACTAAGCTAGGGGGAGAGTGTGACGTAGTGTGGGTACCTTGCTGGTTGCTATGCTGGGCAGTGGGTTGTCAGTGACCTCCACTGGCTGCTGTCTGCAGCACGACCCAGCAGGGCAGGGGATGAGTCATTATGCAAGGAGGCTTTGAAACTCGTCAGACAGGTATCTCCCATGGAGCGGAACAATGGAAAGGAGGTGGGAGAGGCTGGGGGGCAGGGCTGGAAGTGAGTGAGTTAGTTTCTGTCTGGGATCATGGAGGAGACAGCCTAGGGCCCAGAGGGGCTGGAATTCAGGGGCCCACTCTCCCCCATCTCAAGGGGGGCTGAGGCATCCTAGGCCCGGTTCCTGTAACCAGATGACATCTGTGCTGTGCTGTATCCTGGAGAAGCAATAAACCCCCTCTATTCTACTGGCTGGTGGAGTCTGTCCATGCCATTATGGGGGTGCAGGAGTCGGGGGACCCCGATGCGCCGCCACAGAGAGGTAGATATGCTGGAGGGCAGGGATAGGGTCCAGAGTGACCTAGATAGATTAGAGGATTGGGCCAAAAGAAATCTGATGAGGTTCAACAAGGAGAAGTGTAGAGTCCTGCATTTGGGATGGAAGAATCCCAAGCATTGTTACAGGCTGGGGACTGACTAGTTAAGTATCAGTTCTGTAGAAAAGGACCTGGAGGTTACAGTGGATGAGAAGCTGGACATGAGTCAACAGTGTGCCCTTGTAGCTAAGAAGGCTAATGGCATACTAGGTTGCATTAAGAGGAACATTGCTAGCTGATCCAGAGATGTGATTATTCCTCTTTACTCGGCTCTGGTGAGGCCACATCTGGAGTATTGTGTCCAGTTCTGGGCCCTCAATTACAGGAAGGATATGGATGCATTGGAGAGGGTCCAGTGGAGGGCAACCAAAATGATTAGGGGGCTAGAGCATATGACCTACGAGGAGAGGCTGAGGGATTTGGGTCTATTTAGTCTGCAGAAGAGAAGAGTGAGGGGGGATTTGATAGCAGCCTTCAACTTCCTGAAGGGAGGTTCCAAAGAGGCTGGAGAAAGGCTGTTCACAGTAGTGATGGATGGCAGAACAAGGAACAATGGTCTCAAGTTGCGGTGGGAGAGGTCCAGGTTGGATATTAGGAAAAACTATTTCACTAGGAGGGCGGTGAAGCACTGGAATGGGTTACCTAGGGAAGCAGTGGAGTCTCCATCCCTAGAGGTGTTTAAGTCCCGGCTTGACAAAGCCCTGGCTGGGTTGATATAATTGGGATTGGTCCTGCCTTGGGCAGGGAGCTGGACTTGATGGCCTTCTAAGGTCTCTTCCAGCTCTATGATTCTGTGATACTTTTAGCCCTAATCCTTTAACTCATATAAGTGAGTCCAAGTAATTGAGGTGCTCTGAGATTATGGGCTGGATTCTCCATTGCCCAGCACTTTGGTTGTCATTTACATCAGTGCAAAGTGAATGTCTAATGCTACCAAACCTGAATTGTATACCTATATTGTACTTGTGTAAAGAGTTACACAGGTGCAGGTGATAGATGATTGGGCCCTGTGTACTACGCCGTGAATCAAAGTGCTCCAGCATAGGAGTCTCTTGAAACTTGGTTGCATTTCAAACAGTGACTTAAGAGAGGTTTGTTTTGAGTGGACTTGCTGTTGTGAGTCTCCTAAAACACACTTGGCTCCAACATGTGCATCACCAGTATTTCAGCTATCAGAGTCCTGAAAAGGGCAGCGGCGTCAGCCTAGACAAAACACAGATTAGCCACAGCAGCATAAAGATGTCTTCAGGCCCAGCCTTAGGGCAAGGCGAGCAAGGCGGTTGCCTTGGGCCCTGCGTCTTCAGGGCCCTGTGCTGCACGGAACCCGCCCACCCGGCTGTTCGCTCACTTCCCTGGCTGGGAGCTGCCCAGCCACGCGGTGCTGCCAACCACAACATGCTGCCTTGGGCCCCGCAAACACTTTGACCGGGCCTGGATGTCTTGCTGACTGATTGCATGTACGCAGGTAGGGAGCATTTTACACCCTCTTTCTACTGATATAAATAACACAAAGTGCCAGACTATGGAAAAATCTAGCCCATAATCCCAGCGCTTCAACTGCCTGGACTAAAAAAACATGAGTTAAAGGAAAGGGTCAAATATATTTTAAAGGAGTTTGGCTTCAGTCCTGCCACTCCTTTTGTGGATGGGAATTTGTACGGGTGGTTTATTGGGGTCTGGTTAATTGCAGGCATGTAGAACCATAGAATCATAGAACACTAGAACTGGACGGGACTTCGAGAGGTCATCAAGTCCAGTCCCCTGCTCTCACAGCAGGACCCAGTACTGAGACCATCTCTGATAGACATCTATCTAACTTGCTCTTAAATATCTTGAGAGATGGAGAGTCCACAATCTCCCTAGGCAATTTATTCCAGTGTTTAACCACCCTAACAGTTAGGAAGTTTTTCCTAATGTCCAGCCTAAACCTCTCTTGCTGTAATTTAAGCCCATTGCTTCTTGTCCTATCCTCAGAGGCCCAGGAGAACAATTTTTCTCCCTCCTCCTTGTAACACCCTTTTAGATACTTGAAAACTGCTATTATGTCCCCTCTGTCTTCTCCTTTCCAAACTAAACAAGCCCAATTATTTCAATCTGACCTAGGTTTCAGCTTCTTTTGTCTTTGGGGTTTGGAACGGGTCCCATATGAAGAGAGATTAAAGAGACTAGGATTTTTCAGTTTAGAAAAGGGGAGACTAAGGGAGGGGAGGATATGATAGAGGTATATAAAATCATGAGTGGTGTGGAGAAAGTGAATAAGGAAAAGTTATTTACTTGTTCCCATGATATAAGAACTAGGGGCCACCAAATGATATTAATGGGTAGCAGGTTTAAAACAAATAAAAGGAAGTTCTTCACACAGCACAGTCAACCTGTGGAACTCCTTGCCTGAGGAGGTTGTGAAGGCTAGGACTATAACAGGATTTAAAAAAGAGCTAGATAAATTCATGGAGGTTAAGTCCATTAATGGCTATTAGCCAGGATGGGTAAGGAATGGTGTTCCTAGCCTCTGTTTGTCAGAGGCTGGAGATGGATAGCAGGAGAGAGATTGTTTGATCATTACGTGTTCGGTTCACTCCCTTTGGGGCACCTGGCATTGGCCACTGTCAGCAGAGAGAATACTGGGCTGGATGGACCTTTGGTCTGACCCATCATGGCCATTCTTATGTTCTTATATGTTCTTAATCTTCCCACATAGCTCATGTTTGCTAGACTGTTAATAATTTGTGTTGCTCTTCTCTGTATCTTCTCCAATTTCTCCGCATCTTTCTTGAAATGTGGTGCCCAGAACTGGACACACTACTCTATTTGGGGCCTAATCAGCGCAGAGTAGAGTGGAAGAATGACTTCTCATGTCTTGCTCACAACACTCCTGTTAATGCATCCCAGAATCATGTTTGCTTATTTTGCAGCAATGTCATAGTGTTGACTCATATTTAGCTTGTGGTCCACTATGACCCCCTAAGTCCCTTTCAGCAGTACTTCTTCCTAGCACTTTCCCATTCTGTATGTGTGAAACTGGTTGTTCCTTCCTAAGTGGAGTATTTGCATTTGACCTTATTAAATTTCATCCTATTTACCTCAGACCATTTCTCCAGTTTGTCCAGATCATTTTGAATTATGACCCTAACCTCCAAAGCACTTGCAACCCCTCCCAGCTTGGTATCATCTGCAAACTTAATAATTGTACTCTCTATGCCACTATCTAAATTGTTGATGAAGATATTGAACAGATATTACAGGCTAGCACTAGACATCTATCTGGATGCAATCAGAAAGCAAGATATTTAAAGGTTGATGTGACTACTATGTGCTTTACTGAGAAAGGCCACTCCCCTTCTGGGGAGTCAGATGTGCATGTGTAATGCTGACAGGCAGAACCAAACCTAGGACCTCTGGAGCAGGAGCTGCTGTAGCTCAAGCTAAGGTCATAGAGCACACTCATTCTTTCTCTCTGTAAATGGTTTAAGTGCCACTACATGGGACAGTGGACTGCACCCAGAAGGTGTGTGGGTAACCCATGTTGGAGCTGAGTGTGTTTTAGGGGACTCCTGTGTTACAGCACTTCCACTTATAGCAAACCTCCCTTACGTCCTTCCTTGGAGATGCAGACAGGAGGTTCAGATTTCAGTGGAGAATCTAGCCCTTAGAGTAGCTTGAGGTTTCTCTCTTACCGTGCTAGCATTCCATAGGTCATATCTGGAGGTACTTTCGGAGGGGCTCTCTTAAAACGACTCTCATCATCTTCATTGCAGCGGATGTCCTTCAACTGGCGGTACAGGTTGAATTCGCGTGCTGTGACATAACCAGCCTTAAGAGCTCCCCGGTTCATGGCCTTGTAGTCCCGTGGCATCTCCCTTGGGGAAGGGGGCTTGGGTTTCATTGAGTGCCAGTGACCTATCGCTAAGGATAGAAAAGAATACAAGAGCCAGAACAAAGAAAGTTACTAGAAATCAGTTTGAATAACCCATCCTGGGTGAAGCTCATTCTGGTGCAGAGGGCCCACTCAAGGCCTATGTACAACATCAGTGGGACTCGGGTGATGCATAGACCTTTTGCTAGTCCTCTACTCAGAGTGAAATTCTGAAATTCAAACTGCGTTCATATCAGTGGAGTGCATACAGAGACAGGCAAGAACTGGCAAAAATCCATAAATCTCAACCGCAGAGTTCATGTTTCCCACAGTTCCCCCCCCCCCATCCAGTTTATAAATGCTCACCAATTCTGGTAAAGCTGTCCATCTTTAATTCACAGAAAGTTGTGTAAATTGCCACAAGCGTCCAATGCAAAAGCCAGCTCTGCTGGTGAAAGTGGACTCATTCAAGCCTGTCTCCGCTTAGATTTGGGCCCATCTCTGCTCATTTTTCATATCCATGAGCAAAAGTTTCTGCAAGGGTGGATCAGCTTCAAAAGTTGTAAGGAACCTTAAGTTTGCGAGTAGCAGTGCGTTTTCTTAGAAAATCTCTGTACACTCACAGAAAGGCCTCAGCAACATCACAGAAGCGTCAACAACAGCCTGGTCTTGACTGAAGCACATGGTTGTTTTCATACATTCTACCCTCTCTCTGCTTGTGTCTACACAGCAGCACTAGCTCGAAATAAGCTATGCAAATTGCATAGTTTATTTTGAGAAAGACTGTCTACACAGCGCCAAATTTTGAAATAGACCACTATTCCAATAAGTCCCTAAATCCTCATGGAACAAGGTTTACTGGGATGTTGGAATAGCAAGCATATTATTTTGATTGCATTTCAAAATAATGGGTGTACTCTTAAGATGCGGAAAATGCTATTTCAGGATACCGGATGTATCCCGAAATAGTGCTGCTGTCTGCACGTACCCAATGTGAAGCAGTTGACCATGTGTTTGAGTACCAGGCTCGGCAATTGGGTACAGGTCAAAGTAAAGGCTTTGTTTATATTTGGAATAAGCCCTGATTCAACCATCAGAGCCTGGCCAGGGGATGTAGATGCGCTATTTCAAGCCCTGAGTATAGAGAAGGAAAGCTGTGACTTGCACTAGTTAACCTTACACTAGCTTCAAACCAGGAGTAAACTCACCTGGAGCATGTTACAACTTTCCTTGTCTACGTTTTTGTGGCTTGCAGTGCTGCAGCTAAACCTGATGATGGCTATTCATGAGTTGGATCCCAAATATACACAAGGCCAGGGACTCTTGGCCAGGGAATCTTGCACACAACAAAGACCACAGATGCTGTTCCCATGAGCAGGTAAAATGTTTGAGTTCTTACTCTCCCCCTTCAGCTCAATTAGTGTTTTGTTTCCTCCCATTGGTATTAGGACTTTAAGAAGCACAAGGCATGCTGTTACACTCTAACCTGCAGGTTGTTTGGTGACCTCCAGGTGAGGGAAACCTTTTAATAGCCTCTAATGCTGCAGTGGGCAACCTGAAGCCTGTGAGCCACATGCAGCCCATTGGGGTTCTATGTGTGGCCCACAAGACATTTTGTTTACTGTTGCCCACACGCAGGGTTGCCAGATCCTGCTGGTTTTCATCTACATAGGGTTTTTTTTTACTACTGGTATTACAAAAATGACATGCACTTAAAGCAAGGGCACGTGAAGTGAGGTACATGATGATTGCACACAGCATTGTGAGAGCCGTGTGCTCCCTCTATATTCCATCAAAGCACTGCTTTGTTTCAGTCAGCCCACCCCACAAATTCTAGGCACACAAGTGCAGTTGGCAAACCTACCCTATCCCAGGAGACCATCTTGGTTGTGAAAATCTTGTGGCCCCTTAGATAAAGGAGGGCCACTCATGCATCCCACTCACTAGCTTAGGTTGCCCCTCACTGCTCTAATGGGAACTCTAATCTTTACTTGCATTGTCATACCTTCAGGTACACCTCCATCATCCCCATGAAGGTATAACCCATAGGCAAAGTCATAGCCTGGAAGAGTGTAGCAGCTTCTCCGAGGTTTTCCTAGTTCTGCCTGCAAGGGAAAGGATGGAGGGAGAGAGGGGGAGAAAAATAAGATTTTTTTCTTAACAAGTTAAAGCCCCTGAAAATAGGGATTTGTAATAAAAGCTCAGATAGGCCATGTTTACTGTGGGGAAAATTTTCAAAATGTTCCCAATGTTGCTACCACCTGTTTGATTTCCCCAAGTGTCACCAATGCTAGGAGCTCTAACATAGACAGGTTGATGACGATGTCAATTTGACTTTCTCCGAGGCAACCAAGAGATCTAAAATCGTAGCACCTACTTGGAACTTGGTCTTCACATTGCTAACAAAGGTGGAGCTTAACTGGTCTTCACAAGGCCAGACGTATTACACTCTCAGGAATTGTCTAGAAATGGGTCTGTCCCATCTACATCAGCAACTACTTCTGTCACCTCCAAATGAGGCTGGGCTAGGAAAGCTTGCTGCTTGCAACCATTTTCAGCAATGGGTCATTTCCTAGTGGAGATGGGTTCTTTTAAGCGTGGCTGTTGTCTGAAATGGGACTCTAAAAACAGCACCTGCGGAAGGAGAGGCTCTTGTTTTGCTGAAGGAGGCAGGAGCAGAACATTTCACATTTTCACACTTTTTAATTTTTCATCCATGCAATACAGTAATTCCTCATTTAACACGTGTCCGCTTAACATGTTTTTGCGATAGCACGATTTTTTTTTAGGGAACGTTTTTTGAATTTCATGACCGTCCCCGGAATAACACGATTTCCCCAGCTGGCCCGTTGCCGGCGGCTGCATGGGGCTTCCCCGCCTCCCTGCAAAGCGGCGGAGGGTTTGCCGCTCGCTGCGCCATTCCCCGCTGACTACCCCACACCAGACACCTTGCCCCCTCTCCTCCGCCCCCGCTTTCAGGCTGGTGGCTGGGTTTCCCTAGCCGGCCCGGCGGCGGCGGCTGCATGGGGCTTCCCCCACCTCCCTGAAAAGCAGCGGAGGGTTCACCGCTTGCTGCACTGTTCCCCGGCGACCCCCTCTGACCGGACGCAGTGCGGGTCCCGGCAGACCCGTCACAGGGGCATACTCCCAACCCAATCCCCCTCCCCTCTCCTCTCCTCCCCTTCTCTTCCCCAGAGCCAAACACCTCCCCTCCCTGCTGTAACCCAGTCCCCTTTCTCCCCCAATCTTATGTCCTGGTCCCAACAGACACCACCGCTTGAAACACAACCCCCACCTTTTCCATTATTTTCAATGGGAAAATTGACCCCGCATAACACGTTTTCACTTAACACGATCATTTTCTGAAACATATCTACAGTGTTAAATGAGGAATTACTGTATTATTCTGCATTGCACCAATGAAGGGTTTTCTTCAGCACTTGTTTATGAAAATGACCTACACTCTCCAGTCCTTAATTACATTCAGCCCCTCTATTCAACTGTTTGCAGCTGTAAACTAATTTGGACTGATGGATGGGAGTGGAGGGGAGCAAACTGACCATTCTTACATTTTGTCAGAGAAAAACGTTACTTATCAGGTTTGTCCACAGTAGTGCGAGCCAACATTTGCATTAGTTTTGGGGTTTTATTTTTTTATCCGTGTGTATTTGAATCCCTCTCCCAGATTCAAATGGACTCCAAATCTCAAAACAAAATTCCGTCAGAACCATCAAGGTTCACTAGATTTGGAGTCAAAACCAGGAGAAACTGTAAATTTTGCATGTGTTTGTCCCAAATTCATAAGTCAACTTAGATTTTCTCTTTTGAGAATACACACGGATTTGAAATATTAAAATAGTATATGTTCAAATCCACTTGGTTAATTCTGAGTATTTATATCTATTTGAACAAGGTTATTGGAGGGCTGCTTCTGCAGATTATACCTTTTCAGTGTCTAAAAGCCCTTAAATTTCCTTCAGCTCAGTTTTTGTGTCTTTCATTTACAAGTTATACATGCCTTTCGAAAATGGGAATTCACCCCAGAAGAGCCTATCATACCCTCACACATACCCGGGAATGATCAATAATCTCTGAGAAGCCAAATCTAAGCAACCAATGGGGAGAAAGAAAACAAAAAAAAAATATTAGTGACGGGTGTTTGTGGCTCAGCAAAGAAAGCATGAACACAATATGTTCATTTTTATTTAGTTTTAAAATTAACTCTCTTTTGCTTCCCTGTGTCTATCCCATCTTTGTGCAATCTGTGGGATTAACCAACCTCACTTCAGTCTTATATATTTGGACTGTGATCTCCATGGTGAAGTCCCTCTGAAATATGCAAGTCTTGAAACCTTGTTGGCTTTTGCAAGGGAGGGGGCAAAGAGGAAAGGGGTGATGACTGGCTGCCTGAAAGCTCATGTCCAGTGTGGTTCTGCTTTTGGATGGCTGGAGCAAGCGTAGGCAAGGAGCTCCCAACCCCGCTTGTTCTTTCTGTGTGGCTTGGGACAGGGTATTTTTCAGTCTAGAGAGGGTATAAATATGACGTTGCCAGGTTTTGTACGGTCACCTTGGCAGGAGGAGGTGTGGAAATTCTTAGCTCTAGCCACATGTGGATATTTCAAAACCATCAGCAGTGAGACAGTGATATTTAAATGACTGTTGTTATACTCCAGGGTCAAAATCCTTTTGAGAATCAGTAGGCAAATCACACCTCCCTGGACCAACATTGCCCTTTCTGCAAAGCCTGGGTCAACAGGATGGAAGAGATTTTTGGAAGGCCAATAAAACCACCCCCACACTAATCTGACACCTGCAGGGTCTATACAGAGGATCAGTGGCCACGGTGCACTCTTACAATAAGGATTTAGCCTTACAATTGGTGCAGTGGCTGATACCTTGTGCCATATACTAATAAACCAGGGGTGGGGAATCTAAAGCCCAGGGGCTGGATTCAGCCCCTAGCTTGCCTGGATCCAGCCCCTAAGGCTCAGGGCTCCCCCCCCCAGCATTGGGGAGCCCATGCTGGTGCTCCAGCCACATACTCCTCCCCACAACTCCCCCTGTGGGGCTGAAGCACACCCCCGCTGTGGGGGAAGGAGCCCTGAGCCACGTGGGCTGGCGTCAGGCAAGCCAGAGCTGAATCCGACCCACAGATTCTGCCTTTTTTTGGTTTTGGTGGTTTTGCTTCACTTGTGGCCCCGGACTGATTTTTCTGTGGGCCAGTGGCCCCCAACCCCAAAAAAGTTTCCCACCCCTGCAATAAACCCATCCTCCTTCTGTGCTTGTCTACACAGCTCCCAGCGAATGCTTGACAGGGCTGCGATCTGCAGTGCACACCGGCGTGTCGCATTCCGACTTCCCCAGGTAGAACCTGCCAGCAGGCACCGATGCAGTCCTGTTCCAAACAGGACAGCGTGAGCTTGCACTAAGGGACACGCAGTACGCTCAGCAGGGTCTACAGGCAGGAGCTGGAGTACAACACACCGGTGTGCTCTACAAATCACCCCTCTGCAGTCCAGACTCCAGCACAGCCAACTGGCAAAACCTCGTGTGCAGGTGTCAAACCACTTGGTCACCTTTAAGAGGTGCTGGGGGGCATAAGTCTCTGGCGAAGGGAAATGGCACTGAATATCTGGAGGCTGGAGAGGCGATGTCATAATCTGGCAAGTTAAAGAAAAGGAAACTTAACATAAGTCAAAGGCAATGAAGAGTCCTGAGGAAGTGGCTTTTACCCAGGAAAGCTTATGCCCAAATAAATCTGTTAGGGTACGTCTATACTAGCCCCCTAGTTCGAACTAGGGAGGCTAATGAGGGCGACCGAAATTGCTAATGAAGCGTGGGATTTAAATATCCCGCGCTTGATTAGCATATTCCCAGCCAGTCGCCATTTTGGAAACTGACTAGCCCAAAGTAACTGCCCATGTCTACACGCGGCAGAAAAGCGGAATCCCCAGATGAAACCCCTTAGTTCGAATTAACTGTTAAACCTTGTGGAATGTCAAACAAAAGACACGTATATTCAAAAATAGAAACTGGGTTTATTGAACAAAAGTGGAGGGATGAACCTCTGGGGAGACTGGGAAAAGGAGGTGGGAGAGGGGAAGAGAAAGGGTGGGAGAGGGGAGGGGGAAACCTGGGAGGAGGGAGCTGGAAGTGGGAAGCAAGGGAAAGAAGGGGGAGGGGAAGCTCAGGGCCCAGGGTTGGGGGTCTCGCTGGACCAACTTGATTTTCATGCAAACCTGCTCCTGGGTTCGCATGTGGCCTTTGGTGGGCAGGCTGGCAGCTATCCTGCCATAGATGGCCGCATTCCTCCGTCTAGTGCAGAGATCATGGACGTTGGGGGCATCCCCCTCAAACCTGAATAAGGTCCATGATCTTCACCCTGGACCAGGAAGGTGCCCGCCTTCTCCAGCCCCTGTCAGGCTCCTGGGAGCTGGCAGACTGCTCCTGGGGAGCGGTGGAGGGCTGGCTGCCAGTGGCTTGCTGGCTCATGTTTTGGGGCCACTAGGTCAGGGGTCCCGGTGGCCACTGCTGGCTCTGGGCTGGCAGGCTTGGAGCTGGCACAGGCACTGTGGCCAGGGTCTACCCCTTTAATGGCTCCGGAGCTGGGGGACAGGAGAGTAAGTTTTCCTGGTTATGCCCAGAGTGGCCACCAGGGCTCCCTGGGAAGGGCTGGAGGCCCCCTATTTCGAATTAAGTGTCTACACAGCACTTAATTCGAAATAGCTATTTCGAATTTGGCGTTACTCCTCATAGAATGAGGTTTACCAAATTCGAATTAAGCGCTCCGATATTTCGAATTAATTTTGAAATAGCAGTTTGCATGTATAGACGCTATTAAAGTTAATTCGAAATAACGGCTATTATAATAACGGCTGTAATAACTTTGCAGTGTAAACTTACCCTTAGTCTCTAAGGCCTGGTCTACACTAGGACCTTAGTCCAAAATTAGCCCCCGAAGGTCAATTTTGTAAGCAGTGCGTCCACATTCCCAAGCCTGTTATTCCGGAATAAGGGGCTGCGGAATTCAAACTCTGTAGTTTTGCTTTTCATGAGGAATAACACCATTCCCAAACTTATAAGTCCGAAATAACGTTAGCGTGGTCACTCCGGTGCTGCAAATTCAAAATAAATTGGCCTCCAGGAGGCCTCCTGTTGCTCCCCAGAACGCTTGCTGGGGCTCTGAGTCTGAGGTAGCGTGTCCACATTAACGGAGCCTGCCTCGGGCTACGTTTGATTTCTCCCCATACTGAGGACACAGAACTTCGAATTTGTAAAATCGGGTGCCCAGAAGTGGAATTTAGTAAATTTTGAAATAATCTCCTAGTGTTGACATGGCCCAAGGTGCCACAGGAGTCCTTGTTGTTATTGCAGATACAGACTAACATGGCTACCCCTCTGATGAGTCAAAGGGTGAGTGCTGACCGTGGCCACTAAACCAGCAGATGCCCCTTTAAATGAAAATCAAAAAATAAACAAAGGAAGGGGTGAAACAGCCTTCCTTCTACCCTTCTCTTCCTTCACTTCTTTCTTCAGCTTGTGACAAGCAGCCATCATGTCTGTCTTGGGGACCAGCAGTTAGTAAACTCTAAAACTCTCAGGCTGCATCTAGACTGGCATGATTTTGCGGAAATACTTTTAACGGAAAAGTTTTTCCGTTAGATTGGCACGGATGCTTTTGCGAAAAAAGTGCTTTTGCGCAAAAGCATCCGTGGTCAGTATAGACGCGCTTTTGCGCAAGAAATTAAGGTGCTTGTCTCCACTGGCCCTCTTGCGCAAGTATTTTTGCGCAAGAGGGCTTATCCCTGAGTGGGAGCATCAAAGTATTTGTGCAAGAAGCACTGAATTCTTACATTAGAACGTCAGTGCTCTTGCGCAAATTCTAGCGGCCAGTGTAGACAGGTGGCAAGTCTAGACGCACCCTAAGTAATTTACCACCAGGGTTTATTTTCTCTCTGTTTTAACAACTTTTGCTGAATGTGGCCCATACAGAGTGGCAGGGTATTGGATCAGGTCTGCCATGGTGACTTGTCTGAGGCCCCAGATTTAAACTGCCCTGTGCCCATGGAGGAGGCAGGGTTTTGCCATTTGAGTATTGTTTTATTCTGCAAATGGACTCAGCCCTGCATCCATTCTTACGAAGAACAAAGCCCTTACAAATGAAAGGGCTAAAACCATTTCTTTTTAAATGAAAGTTTTGATTCAGACTCATGAGGGCCACTAGAGAAACCCTGCTACACCAAGGGTGGGCAATAATTTTAGACGGGGGTGGGGAGGCCACTTCACAAAGTTTTGAAGTGGTCCCAGGCTGCCCTGGAAGGGGTGGGGCTTGGGCGGAAGAGATGGGGCCAGGTCACTTCTGTGCTCCCCTGCCTACAGACCCTGATTGGTTGTTCTGGTGGTTCTCTCTAAGCGCCTGTGCCCCTGGTGGCAGGAGGAGACTTTGTGCGGTCCCCCTGCCCCCAGATCAATCGGGCTGTGGGTGGGGGAGCACACAGTCTCTTGCTCCCTGCCCCCACCCTGCAACTGGTGCGTGGCACTTAGGCTGTGTCTACATTGGTGCGATCTTGCACAAAAGCAGCTGCTTTTGCGCAAAAACTTGCTGCCTGTCTACACTGGCCCCGAGTTCTTGCGCAAGTACACTGACGTTCTAATGTATGAAATCAGTGCTTCTTGCGCAAGAACTCTGATGCTCCCGCTCAGGAATAAGCCCTCTTGAGCAACTGTTCTTGCGCAAGAGGCCAGTGTAGACAGGCAACATGAATTTCTTGCGCAAGAAAGCCCTATGGTTAAAAAGGCCATCAGAGCTTTCTTGTGCAAGAGAGCGTCTACACTGGCATGGATGCTCTTGCGCAAAAGCACATCTCTTGTGCAAAAGCACATGCCAGTGTAGACGCTCTCTTCTGAAAGAGTTTTTGCGCAAGATCATGCCAGTGTAGACGTAGTAAATTGCCAGCTGTTCACTCAAAGCACTGTGCACCCCTAGTGGGGGAGCAGGCCCTGATCGACCTGAGGGCAGGGCATTGGCAGGGCATCTGCAGGCCAGATCCACCTGTAGAGGCTTTCTTGTCCACCCATGTGCTACACTGAACCACTGCAAGCTCTATTCAGTCCCTGAGTAGCATTCCAGTGGGGACAGTGCATTACATTTCTTACAGGTACTGTTGCATTATCCCCCTTGGGGGGGGCAAAGGACAAGGCTGGGGGGGTGCAATATAAAATACCTGTAAAAACTGTAAGTGTGGGGTGGAGTGCAGGGGGCTCAGCGCGGGGGCTTGCGGGGGGCATAGGGCAGGAGGTGGGAAATACAAGAGTCAGGTTTGGAAGTGTGAGGACGAGCTCAGGGCAGGGGTTTGGGGCCTGGGCATAGGGTTGCCAGGTGTCTGGTATTGACCCAGACAGTCCAGTATTTTCGCTTCCTGTCCAGTAAAAAAAAAATCATAAAACACGGGACACCTAAAATGTCCAGTATTTTCTGATTTTTTTTCCCGACCAGGGGGTGAAAATCCTGGGTGCTTACCTGGTTCCGCAGGGGAGCAATCTGGCCCGGGCCCGGAGCAGGAAGACAAGATGGCGGAGGCCACTAGCAGCCTGTTAGGGCCAAAAAGCCTTAAAGGCATTTCTTAAAGGGGCCATGCTGGGTTTTTAAATTTTTTTTGCTTGGGGTCCTTTTTTTCCTTCTCAACAACTTTGGTCTCCCCCCGCCCTTTTTTTCCTCAACAGAATTTTTCCCCGCTGGGTTTTTTTTTTGGAGGGGGGTGTTCGGTATTTTTGGTTAAACCATCTGGCATCCCTACCTGGGTGGTGGATTAAGATAGGGCTGGGAGAGGCAAGCCCCCCAGCTCTGCTCCCAACCTGCCCCTTCTGTCCAGGCCCTGTCCTCCCAGCACCAGAGGGGGGCCCCAGCCTCCCTGGCCCCAGAGCACTGGGGAGGGCAGGCAGTGCACGGCCCCAGTCTCCCTGGCCTTGGAGAGGTGGGGAGGGAGGAGGGTGTGTGCGGCCCTGAAGCACAGGGAGGGCAAGTGCTCCGGGGCAGCAACACTCCACCCCCAGTACCCTTACAATAGGCATTCTGGGGGTGGAGTGTGGGCGGGGCCATGCCTGACGGTTTGGAAGGGCAATGCCGTCCCTTGCCTATGATACTCGCCACCCCTGCGTGGAGGGGTACAGGAATCAGGGCAGAGGGTTCAGGGCAGGTGTAGGAAGTCTGCAGGGGCCAACGGTGCCTTTTAGGGAGAGAAGGGGGAACTAAAGCACCCCCTTATTCTACTAATGGTTCTTGTTTCTTGCTCTTCCCCTTCCGTCACTGTCAGAGAGTGAGAGGAGAGGTCACAGCATGGGTCACTCACTCCTCTGCCACCTGCCCTCAGCAGCCAAGAGGGAGAGCAATGCGGGTGAATTGGTACTTTCCTCTCACTCCCTGATAGTGAAGGAAGGGGAACAGCAAGCAACAAGCAGTGTTGGTAAGAATGGAGGGAGACTTCAGTCCCCCCTTTCTTCCTAGTGGAGCCCTGGGAGGAGGGCTTGGGCAGTCCTGGACCAGTGTGGGGTGGGCCTCCAGACAGCCCCTTTCACCTGCCTGCTGCTTAGCATGGCAGCCTGCAGGAGAGTCCTTGTAGCCCAATCAGGAACAGGACCCCCCTGCTGCCTCCTACAGCTCTTACCAAAGCAGTGCTGCGGTGCACTGGCTTTCTTTCACCTCTGGCATTATCCCTGTCTTACAGATGGGGAATTTAAACACCAGGAGTTGAAATGACTTGCCCAAGGTCAGACCATGCATCAGTGGCAGTGTTGGGAATAGAACTCAAGTTTCCTGTTACCCAGCCTTCAGCTTTAGCTGCAAGAGAAGCCTCCCCTTTATCTACTGATCCCTATGTTAGTGATTTTAGGTATATTTCTAGTAAATGACCAGGATTTGTGAGAAATTAGTGACTGGAGGGAGGGAAATGTAAGCAATGAATAAGGTTGAAGCTGTTACCAATTTTCCTTGCTATTGAAAATGTCTCCACAAAAACAATGCGACTACCTTTGATAAGAACTCCAGACTAACAGCTTTAGAGAGAGGCTGTATTATATACAGCAGATTACAAATATGCATCCTGGTTCCAGAGATGGCCTATTCAAAGGATCTGCAGGGAGTTTGTACATGATGCCACCTCCATGCAGTTACATGTAACCCAGAACCAATAAATAGCCTCCTCATGAGCAGCCGAAAAAAATTAACATAGAAGGCCAAACTTGTGGGTTTATAGCATTTTTTTCAAATACACGTGAACAGGCTTTTCCCTGGGATCTCATCCTGATCTCATAGAAAATGATGGTTTGCTGTCAAAAATCAGTTAATAAAATGAAGGACGTGTGTGGTATGCAGGAGAGAGCCCCAGCCAAGACCTGTAACACGTTTGCAAATCTATTTGGAAAAAAACTTAAGGGAGACTTTTAGCATGGGAGGAAGTGGGTGAGATTTGAATGTTTCCATCAATGGAGCACACTGATTTCATTGCCAAGCGACCTGAAATTGATTCTTTTTTCTAGTGCATGTTGTGCTGTCATTTACACCACTGCTCAGTGAGTCCACAGCCCCTTGGTAGAAGTGACTACACAAGATGCAGGGCAATGAAGATTCTGGCCCAATAGGCCAAACACTGAGGGAATTCCTGACTGCCACTGAAATCCATGGAACTAGGAGGCCAAACTGCAAGAGTTTGGTTGCATGGGTCCTTCCACCCAACTGCTCCCCTATGTAAGGAGGACACCGTATCGGCTATAGACAAAAGGCAATCTTTGTAATAGTCAGGGATTAAAGTTTGCCTCATTCACAAAAAGCTGTTGTAACTTCATCAGTCAGTTTACCTCGTCATCAAGTGATTAGATGTCCTGCATTACTAAGTGCTTCAGAGAGGTACCCAAAGTTGATGGAAAGCCTCCCGTTTCTCTTCCCCCGCCCCACCAGCATTGTCTCCTTTCAGGTTTCGCCTGTCACAAAGCTGCTTGGCTGGAATACAGATCTGTCTGACAGCTGTCCCCATCAGCAGACAACTTCATTAAACCTCATTAAGATGTCATCTCTCTGCCTTATTTCCCACCTCTCCACTCTAATTAAAACCATCTCACTCTGCATCCCAGGCGGTCTTAATTTTCTCTTGGTACCTTCTGCAAGTTTTCTCCCTTTATGACGTTAGCAAGAAAAATCAGACATCTTAAATATTGTTTATGCAATTTTACATTCAGAAAAGACTACTCTTTTTTTTCCCTGAAGCACTCCCAATGCATTTAATCATCCTTCAGAGATCCCATCCTTCCAGGACGAGAGAGAGCTGTCACCTTGAGACCCATGCTGTAACTCCTTCCCTATAATTATTGAGGGTGCAATTAGAAGGGTAGTAAAAGGTCCCATAAGAAACAATGAATTCCATTTAAATCGGCGCACACTTGTCCATTTTTGTTGTTGTTCACAAGACCCTCACATGGGCTATTGCGCTTGGGAGGAGACGGTTTTATTTTGAAAACGGCGATTGTGTAGGTGTCCCACTGCCTTCTGCTGGAGAGAATCTGAACGGCTCAGCTGTGTGTCATGAACCACATCGTTCTAATAGCGCCAGGCAATGGCCAGATCTCACTCTGTGGCAAAGAAAAGAAATCTGCTGGGAAATGGGCCTGATTTCAAATTTTCACCAAAACGTGAACACTTCAGGCATTTCATATTTTGTTGCAAATTGGATGTGCCCCTCTCATTTCATACATACTTGTAGCTTATTGATGTCCCCGCCCTTACAGTCGCTCATCGAGGGAGATTTAGAATGTGAGCGGGATAGAAAGCTTCAGAGAGCGTGAGAAAGCAAGGCATGCATTTTTAATCCCTGTATCTAACGCGGCTCTTCGCTGGGAGGGGGTGCTCTGGAAATTCATGAATTCTCTCTGTGCTTTTATTCAGCTGGGTATACCCAGCTCCTTCCTAGAGGATTCTGTGGTCTTTGGAAGCTTGCAAACCCCATGTCTGCGCCTTCTCAATCTGTATGACCCTGCTTCTTTCCCTACCTTCTGCTCTACTTTTCATTACACCCCCTTGTACAGTAAAGCCTCCCATCACGCTGCCATTACTATTATTACTGCTGATTTACTGCACTTACGGAGTGAAGTGATTGCAGTGACACGGCCCAGCATTTTTCCCCCCTTCCCCCCACGACAGCTTGAAATCAAGCCCCTCATTTGCATTTACATGATCTTGCTGTGCAGCTTATGAGATCGGGAGATTTATTTGCTACTTAGCTTGATGTTTGATTACACTCTAAGAAGGCGGTGAGCTACAAAGTGCAGGGATACATCAGATCTGAGCTGCTGGGAGCCTCTGGGGGACAGTAACTCAACATCAGGTTTAGGTAGATGAGAACAGGAATGTTTGGTGGTTTTGAAGGACGCACATTTGATGAGCTTAAAAAAAGGAGGGGGGGACTTATTTGCGCCTCTCCTGCCCAAAAATCATTAGTAAAATGTGGATGCTGATTTCTAAAGACAGCTCCAGGTTGGTTTGCTAGCACTGGAGAAATGCTACCTGGCAGCTTAGTCACAAGGAGTTTGCACCATATAATTCCAGTCTTGAGTGGAGGTGCAATACTGCTCAGTGCTTACCATCTTCTCATATACACGAAAAGTCAAATTCAGTGGGAGTTTTGCTTGCTGAAAAACCACAACATTTGACCCTGATTTTATTAATTCCCACAACCCCTCCTTAAATCCCACTATTACAGCTAGGGAAAGGGAGACCGAGAAGCTTGTGCAAGCTATCTAAAAGGGTGTCACAAGGAGGAGGGAAAAAAATTGTTCTCCTTGGCCTCTGAGGATAGAACAAGAAGCAATGGGCTTAAACTGCTGCAAGGGAGGTTTAGGTTGGACATTAGGAAAAACTTCCTAACTGTCAGGGTGGTTAAACACTGGAATAAGTTGCCTAGGGAGGTTGTGGAATCTCCATCTCTGGAGATATTTAAGAGCAGGATCTACAGACATCTATCAGGGATGGTCTAGATCCTGCTGTGAGGGTAGGGGACTGGACTCAATGACTTCTCGAGGTCCCATCCAGTTCTAGTGTTCTATGATTCTATGACTGCAGAGGAAATCGGGGACATGGCAGAAAATAGAACATACTGGTTCCTGACTCGCAGTCTATGGTCAGAGAACCAGACTACGGCCACAGAAGTGAGTCAGAGTGAAACTGTACGGGTCCATAGATCAATGGGTGTGGCACCCTCTATGAAAAAGACTAATAGACCATGATACAATGTCTGTGAACCTGTTGTTCATAAGATGATCCAAGTGAGAGAATGAGCTATATATGATGGTAAATTAGACACAAAACAATGTCAAATTAATGTTAAACACAAAAACCTATTTACACTCAACACTGAAGATGGCATGCTAGGGACCCAACCTTGTAAACGCACACGTTAATAAAGTCACATGAGTAGTGAATTTAATTAAACTGCTCTGGTGAATAATGTGACTCACGTGCGTATGTGTTACATATTCAAAATAAAAAATGCAATGGCTACAAATCTCATAAGTTCAACCTCACCCGCACTGCACGTATTCTAGATAAAGCTATTGCACTCGATGGAATAGCTGTTAATCCAATAATGTGCAAATCCTAATTTTTGCTATTCCTGACTTCTGAGTGCTCAAAACCATAATCTTAATGTCACACAAGATAAGATTTTTTTAACTTAATTTTTCTCCCTTTTTAAAATGAAGATTACTAAATGCTTCCCTGGGGCAGGATACGTCCATCACTCTATAGTATCCCATCAATAATATTGTCAATCTGTGGTGGAGTTTCATATTGCGCATGGGAAAACAGACTTTCAGTCAATATAACTTCATGTTTTTAAAACCCATTATTTCACAAATTAGCCTGGAGGCTGACTAGTCTTCCATGAACATCTTAACTTGCAAAGTTCACCCAGTTTTGACTTCTGCCTTGCACTAAAAAAAGTCTGAGGGCCATACCTTAGAAATTTTGCATATAGGTGCAAGTGCTAGTGTAGTCTGTGTAACTCACAGCAATTTGCCATAGGTTGACTTTGCAAAACAAATGTCACTTACAAGATAAGGCTGCAGAAGAACCATGTGGCAGAAAAGGAACTCACAGTTAGGGATGGAAGAGTGGCTCCTCTTATGCCTTCTTGTGAGTTGCTTTCTGTGCCATGCTCCTCCAGTGTGTATTTTACACTCATTTCCCATACCCAGTGAAGCTCAAACTGGTGCATGGGAACTGCAGTTATTTACACAAGAGGCCAAGCTCTCCCTTGAAGTCACAACTGCACCAAATTTTCTGCCATTGTGAATCGGCAACAGAGCCATTTACATCAACCATGAACTTGATCCACTGCCTTGTTCAGGGTTCCACATGTTTATCTGGAATTTTGTCTCTGGTCTGCATCTTGACTTCTATGCCTTATCTTCCTCTTCAACCTTATGCAGGGAAAATGCCTGGAGTTATTAGGAGACTTTTCTAGATAAGCACTACAGATCAAACTGGCTGAGTTGTGACTGGGGTGAAGGGGAGGGTAAATATGGCTGAAAGGATAATGGGGGGATAACATGCTTAGTTTTGGTACTGGGCCCTAGGCTGTAGAACATTGTGCCAGAGGAGATCAGAATGTGTCCCAGATTAGCATCTTCAAAGCTTGACTCAAACCTCAGCTTTTCACAGAAGTTTATACGTAATATGGGACTAAAATCTATCTATATGTTTCAGAAATGTGCATCTGTCTGTCTGTCCATCCATTTGTGAGTCTATTTGTTCAAGAGCTCCTCCTAAATGGACCACCAAATTTGGTATGCAGCTTGCTTTTCTAACATAAAACAAGGTCAGGGTTTGGTTGTGCCAGGAAAGTGGAAAGTGCCTGCAATGGGACTGTTTTCCATAACATGGAAAGGGATGGGGGTATTTGAAGGGATGCTATACTGTAGAGTGGCCCGTGGGGGCAGTGAGCATGGGGGAGAGCTATACTGCAGAATGACCACTGGGGGCAGACACACCAGCAAGAGAGCGGTGAGCTGGGGTTGGGGCTTGTCATCTTGCCAGCCCCCAGATGGGGTAAGTGGCCCCTTGCCCCAAACCCCTCCCCTCCAGCCTTTGGCCACAGCACTGGAGGTAGAGGGAAGGAGAAAGCAGGGAGAAAACCACTGCTGGATAGGCGTGGGGGAGAAGACTCTTGCTGGGCAGGAGGTGGGAGAAAAGGTCCCTGCTAGACAGGGTGGCCACCCCCCCAGAGGAGCCACAGCCTGCCCCCCAGCACTGCTGGGTTGCCCAGTGCACCCACACCCTGACCAGCCTGTGCAGTCCCCCTCCTCCACCCTCCAAACCTAGACTGCGGAGCACTGAAGGGGCTGTTGTGTCCATTTTGCTTTAGAATGAAAACACCATATAAAGAAACTGACTCACCATAGTTTAAGGATTAGCTTGTTTAAGGATTTCAAACAGACTAGTGTTAAGATACTGGAAAGAAAATGAATGATGAAAGAATGTATAAAATGCGTTTTACATGCATGGCTCATAGGAGATGTTGTAGTCTATGGTGCAGAAACAAATGATGGGAGAAACTAATAAAATTAGGGATCCATTATTATTATATATTGAAAAGCATCCTTCAGTCTTGGGAACTGTTCACTGATCACTTCATTGTGAGAAGTATAAAATTAACATATCAACATAGACTGTGAGAGTAAGGAGCTGTGATGGATGGTAGTGCAATAATTGGGCCTACTGATTTACTCTGAGCTCAAGTGTAAAGAGCATGTGAAAGTTCACAACATGCCACCATAATAACTTATAACAACAAATGTTGATGGTAACAGGCACTAACAGGTATCTGAAATAGACCAAACAAAAAGGCCTATGGAAAAGAGTGGAAACAGAAATCAGTGTGGAATCAAAAAATTGTTGTGTTCAAACTAGGCCTAATTGGTGGGCAAAATAATGAGGGGATGAGCTATTCCACCCACCATTCCCTTTGCAAGTCCTTAAAGAAAGTCTCTGGGGACAGAAGTGTGCTATTGCAGCAAGCTTCATCAGCATGGTCATCCTCCCCCCCCCAGTCTGGGCCTTCTTCATCCTATTCCTGAGAGAAGGCCTGACCAGATCCAGCTGGAGAGGTACCCAGATGACATCCTCTCACCTATTGGCTCTGGGAGAATCCCAAACACCACCTGACATGACATGGGATCAGACTTCCCTTTGTTCCTTATCTTTACTAAAAGGTTAACAGGGTTTGTAATGGCGTGTTTGCCAGAGAACTAAGTAATAGAGCAAATTTATCCCTGTGGATGCAGACATCAATATGTATCCATAGAACTCCAGAGCTCTCCCAGGAATTGCAACAGCGAAAGGAGCAGAACAGGCGGCTGCCGGCAGCTCCTCCTGTGTGGCTGAATTGCCCCTCTAGCCCTGCCCCAGCCCTGTTCCCTTCCCTTCCATGCAGCTGCCTGTGTCTCCTTTCCAAAGGCCTGCTGTGAGCCTGGGGCTTGCCCCAGAGGGTGGGGCTGGGATGGTACAGCCCTGTCCAAAGAGCTGCCTGCGCAGTTCTGTTCTACTCCTTTTGCTGCTGAGGTTCCCCAGAGATCCTTGCGTTCCCACAGATACTGATTTATATCTTCAGATATCTGCATCCGTGGGTATAAAGTTGTATCCACTCAGAGCTCTACTAAGCAGCCTGAGGTCTCTGTACACCAAACACCAAACCTTGTTTAAAGCTACTTGCTGTTGGATGGTAATTGGATTATGTTAACACATTTAGCCCATGTATTCCATCTAGATTAATACAACAGGGGTTAGGTTTTTATATATAGTTATTACAACATCTGAAAATAATCCATTTTTGCTCAGACACTGGGCCGACGTCACTCTGGTGTAACTCCCCTGTTTTCACTGAAGTTACTCTGGGGGGAATATGAAAATGCAGCAAATAAAGACAGACCGGGCTGGTGCCTTTCTGCTATCTTTGTCCCTCCTGAAGTTCTGGGCTATTGTAGGGGCGAATATGGCACCCAATGGAAGCAGGAGCAGCCCGAAGGACTATCCGCAGAGCTGCCAATGGACTGCTCTGTAGTTCCAAATAGCTGTAGCACCAAGCACTCCGACTCCTTCTCCTCCCATCACTGTGCTTCCAGTGCACCTCTATGCCAGGGACTGCCAGGGCTAGGCTACCTACACTGGCCTCGTTCCAGGGGTATTCCCCAGAAGGCCTTTCCAGCCCTTTTGTGCCGCCACAGGGAAGAAAAAAATCGGGGCTGTTATTTACAACATGGGGAGGGAGCAATATTGCTCATTGGATTTCAATAGCCTTTCAATACTGGAACAATTTGCTCTAACATTAATAGGTTTTCTACTAATTCTTGCCATTGTGTTCACGCAATTGACTTTATGGCAGTGTTTCTCAAACAGTGCTACAAGTACCCTGAGGGGTACTCGAGAGAAGTCTGGGGTGGGGGGGAGCACGTCAACACAACTGAAATTTTGATAACTGAATTTTTGTTTTTTTATTTTAAATTTTTGTTTTTTTAATTTTAAATTTTTTTTATAGCGCTTTATTATTTTCTGTGCTTTTTTCACCCAAAAATTTCATCGCCCGCCCGGCTACGATTAAGTTGTTTAAACAAATGTGTTGCAATGGTAGAAAAACATTTTGTGTCTGAAAACCTTATGCCTCGTGAAACGAGGTTTACAGGAGCGGTCGACAAAGGCTTCCCTTGTCGACCGATCTGCATCTAGACTACCGCGCTGTGCCGGATCAGCTGATTGTCTGCACAGCGTGGCGGCCATTTTTATTTTAATGAAGCGGGGATTATTTCAATCCCCGCTTCATTGACTATGTCAGGTAAATTAGTTTACATGGCTCCGTCGACGGAGCCATACAGTCTAGACATACCCCAGCTGACGCGGTTTCTAAAAGGATGGCATGAGGCTTTGCAGCACTGAAAATGATTAATAAAATGCGGCTCTCCCAGCGACTTACAAAGATTGGTGGGCATCATAGCCCCCATTGTATGGATAGGGGTGATGTGCTAGAGTAAAGTGACTTTGTTCAAGGTCACCCTGCGAGTCAGTGGCAGAGACTAGACCCCCATTTGGTGTCATACACCCCAGCTCCTGTTCATAGGTGGCTGCCACCTGCAGGAAGGGGATGCACAGAGGGCTGCCCAGAAGGACAGGGAGGGGACATGAGGGGGCAACCCATTTAGCAGTTAGAACTTTGATGGGGATACAGTGAGCTGGTGCATCTCTAGGGTGCTACCACGAGTAACCTATGCTCCTGTTGTACAGGTGATATCTTGGAAATAAAAATGGGATCAAATAATAAATATCTAGCCCAGTGTTTCTCAAAGTGGTCTGCGGATCCACTCTGAGAAACCTGCCAACTGGCCACTCCCATTTGTTTATTTACCGGCTCTGCAGCCACAAAGCCTCACAGCTCCCCTTGGCTGCAAACTGCAGCCAAGGGGAGTTGCGGGAAGCAGTATCTCGGCCCACACCGCTACCCACGGCTTCCCTTGGCTGCAAACAGCAAACCTGAAGCAAATGAGGCTCCGTGGCTGGGGAGCCAGTAAATAAACAAACAGGAGTGGCCAGTTAGCAGGTTTCTCAGAGTGGATCCACAGACCACTTTGAGAAACACAGATTTATGGCATGCTCATTTGGTCTCCTGATCAGGTAATGAGTGAACAGTCAAATATACTGGACAGTAGAGTTAGCAAGTTTGAAGCGAATCTCGAGTAGCTAAACCAGTGACAGGAGAGCTTCAAAAATAGAAATCAAAGCTACTGAACTGTTTTAAGTTTTAACAGGGGCAAGAGTCATTCTCTGTTTATTTTTTCATTTCTTTATAGATTCATTGAAAATCCCTCCATGTAAGGTGGAAGGGAACATGATTAATGTGCTAGCTCTTGTGCATACTCCTGACTCTTCCCTACCAAAGACCAGATGAAGACATCAGCTCCAATGACTTTTACTTGGACATACTTCATTAGGGTGGTAGTTGGCTTTTTTATGTGTTATTGCAGTGTCATGTTATGGTTGTCAGCCTCAGGCAGAGCACTAGTGGTGTGAGTCCTGGACTGTGAGTCAGCCACATTTGAATCCTGACTCTGACACAGACTGCTCCTGTAACTGTCAAAGATGAGACATGTAGCCCCTGTGCCTCAGTCTTCCTATTTGTAACATAAGGATAATATTTAGCAACTTCACAGGTGGAGGTTGCAAGGTTTAACGGATGTTTGTAGAACTTGAAAGTGCTATTGAAGTGCTAAGTGTCATTATTTCATTTGAAAGATTCCCTCTCCCCCATTTACGCAGAAGATGGAGAGGGTAAAACGGACAGACATCATCTACGTGCTGGCATGGTCTTTACCCCCTGTTGTAAATTGGCTTTCGTGCCTCAGTTTTACCTACACTGTGAGTTGTCACTGGCCTTCACTGAGTGAAGGGTCTCTGCCCATGTTCTCTCTAAGCTGAGTGCTTGGGTGGCCACCGAGGAGAGATTCAGGTGCCACCCAGCTGATTGACAGAGCACCCATAGCTGCCCATGGCAGGCACCATGTGGTTCTACTAGTAGTGCACATCTGCACATGCCTCAGTCCACATAACAAAATTCATCCCACACACAGATGGACAAAATTAAAAGGAACATTGCTCTCTATCCCACACTAAGGGTTGTGTGCTGACAAAATGTCAACATTTAAGATTAAACCGAGTCACTCCAAACATTCAATCACCAGCGACCCTAGCAGTTTGACCATTTGGTGCTGAAAAATAACTGACTCTGTTTAAAAGACTTTGTATACTTGGGTTGCATTCACTGTTGGGGCAGAATTTAAAACTGGGGGCCAAGTGAGGGAGCTCAGAGACAAATCCCACTTGCTCTAATTCTGGAAGGAATGATCTCAAAGCGTGGATAAGGATTTACCTGACTCCTTGAATGGTAAAATCCACATTTAACCAGGTTGGGTGGTAGCACAGTTAGAACTATTTTTCTGAAAAAAAAATCCCTCTTTATGGTGACTTGCTTCATGCTACAGTTCATCCTGCTGTGCCCTCAAATGGCAGAGCTAGAAAGTGAATTTAATAACATGATGGCAACTGGCCCATTGATACAGCAGAGTTAGGACAGAGGACCTTAATATGCAAACAAAGAGGTCTACAATTAGAAAACAATGCTCTCTCTTAGCTGCTGTAGACTATGGAAGAGGCTCAGATGGAGCAATTGAAAGAAGTTTCTCTTTAAAAGGAAGAATTCTGTGCTCACAAGCCTCCTTTTGAATGTAAGCAAGTGAAATTTCCAAATGGAGCCCTGAGACAGGATGCAAACTAGCCAACAAGTGACTGACTTCGCTGGGTTTTTCAGCATTGTGTAGTAAAAGTGTAGTTGTGAACTACCCAGTCAAAAAATGCCATTGATGTATGTTAACCAGAGGATAAAAAAGTAGAATATCCCTATGGTTGAGGCAGGGGAGTGGCTCTCAGAAGAGATGGGTTCTGCCTCCTACTGCCTGCATGTCCTTAGATATGGAGGATGAAATCCTGACTCAACTGAAGATAATAGGAGTTTTGCTATTAAGTTTCCTGGGACCAAGATTTCACCCAGAGGACTTGTTCCTGGTTCCCCCTCTGTAACAGTAGGAATGATATTTCCCCTCTCACAACTTTTGTCTATTTAGTTGTAAATTCTTCAGAGCAAGGAGTGTTTCTTACTATTTATATGTACAACGCCTAGCACCCTTATCTCAACTGGGACCTCTGAGGACTACTGTATTACAAAGATTGAATGGGAGGTTTCTTGGACTGTGCGCACATCTCCAAGGGAAAGAAATCTACTGTCTGGTACAGTAGCTAGACCATTTCAGAGGCTGGTACATGCAAGAACTGTTTGCCTTTAGCTTTTAGTCTTGAAAATTACCATGACATAGGCTATTATAATTAATTATTAAAGACTTAAGAAAGAGGCTACCCTATTATATAAAAGACTCCAGTGATGATCTTTATCCAACTTGTAAAATGGGCAGACTTGGTGGGACTGAATAATTTTCTTCCCTTCTGCACAAAATCATGAATGCTAGTCATACTTTGAATCTGAAGCAAATACTGTGAGGCTGGTATAGGCCAGCTTATAATTATCAAACTAGAGAAAAAGAACAGCATTTCCTAATGAATGACAAGCCACGAGGTGGAAATCTAATTTGGTCTAATTAAGCAGCCTTTGTGAGGATTTGTCTTTAGATGAAAAGAGGGAGCCAAAGAGATCTAAATGCAAATGAACTCTATCTTTTTGGTTTTAAAGGGCCAGCCAGATATAAAAGTATTTACGCACACACTATTTTCATTCTTCTTTATGGGAGTATTTACCAGCCTTTTCGTTTTCACTTGACAGCTACGTTTGGCTCCCAACTGCTGGTAATTTGTAAATGCTTTTTGCACTGTGTTTTGACTTAGGGTGCAATGTCTGACAGGTGGGCAATTCTGACACTGGAATGCCACAAACTCAGAATTGGTTTTCCATGTAATGAAGAAAGACAATGCTGTTTGCCAGGGAATTAAATTCCCAGGTAGGTATGTGCATGGTGTTAGGTAATCCTGGAGATCAGTGGGGGTTCCTTAATCGATTCTGGACTCTTCATTGGTATTTATATATTTGTCTTGCTGTCTACAATGTGAATTATTTTATCATTGAGAAATCAACACCATCCTGCTCAGTTTTGCTCTTTCTGTTTATTCTGCTAAGATAGTTTTAAGCCTAGCAGGTACACACCTGAAAAGTGAAAGTTCTTAAAGTATTTAACTTGGATCAAAAAGAAAATACTGAAAATGAGCTTCCCTTCTTATTAAATCTGTTCTTCACTTTAGGCCAAATATGAGTTTTGTGCCAATGTACAGGGCCAAAAAGTAAATCTATTGTCTGTGATGGTGATATAGTTGGTGAAGTGCACACTACAGCAGTTCTGCCCCAGAGTTAGCACACAAACGAGAAAAGATAGCGTGGTTAGACTATACTTATTATGCAAGGCTGCTAGGTAGGAAGAAAAGGGACATAGGGGTAGGACAAAAAAGTGGGTGAGGATAGAAGGGGACCTGAGCTGCGAAGTTCAGATCTGAACTTTCCAAAGTTTCAAGGGTGTTGAAAGCCAGAGCTTTGGCTTGAGCTCACTTCTAAACAAGGACGCTCAAATTCATGCTACTCACATACTCGACTCCTAAAGCAACTAAGACATTGTGGGTGGAATTTTCAAAAGAACCTAAAATGACTTAGGAATATAAGTCCCTATTGATTTTCACCAGGATTTATGCTCTTAAGTCACTTTTTTGAAACTCTCTCCATACGCCTGCTACACCAAGCACTCATTCCTAAGACTGCCATAGGTGGAAGGAAAGTAGGAGGGGTTGATGTGGGGATGCTTTTGCTCTGCTGGCTTTGGAGTGGTTCCCAGAGCAGCCTCCATCGATATTGGGTAACCTCAAAAGGGACACCTCTGAACTGTATTCTCATGTGAGTCATGTAGACAGTGTGGCAGTGCACAGCACAGAGATGCCTTTAGGAGAGGACAGGGGGGGAAATGGATTGAACTGTTCTGTATCCCCAGCGTATTATTAGACCCTAGAATCCACAAGAAAGAACATGGGCAAACTACTGCACATGCATTCCTACAGTGGGAGCTACTAGTATCAATATCTGCATTTAGCACCCATGGAAATTTGGCCCTTTAAAGTAGAAAAGTGAGGATGGGAAGGTTAGCAGTAACTGAGTCATTGTTGTCCAACCAACCAGAGCTTTGGGAATATTCACCTGATTAACTCCCAGAGCTTTAAAAAGGCATTTTGAGTACTTATCTGAAGGTAGAATATGACATTATTTGGTGTTCTTAGGGGGGAACTTTACCTAGTGGTTAGCACATGGGATTGGATGTAAAGAGTTTCAAGTGTTGTTCTTGCTTTGAGATGCAAGATGGGGTTAATACTTACAGACTTCACTACTCCTCATGAACCTCGCTTACACCATTTTATGTGCTGCTCCTAGAATACTGAGGCCAAATTTTGTTGAGATTTACATCTCATGTGAGCCCAATGAGGGTAGAGTTAAGCCATTGGTGTTGACACCCTGCAGACACTTATATAACCTGTCCCCTGCTTTAGCTGTGCTATGCATAATTTGCACTTTCAGTCCTTCTTCATACATCACCTGGGACTCAGTAGAATGCAGTAGACCTCACAGTGAGATCCATGCAACAGCAGTGATGTCAAGGGAGCTGAAAGGTGTAACAGAAATCAGACTGTTGCCTTTCTGTGGAAGTAATGTTACTAGGCTGTGGGTACAAGTCCTAGGTAGACCTCCATTGGTATAGAACTTGGGGACCAAAAGTTGACCCTCTAATACACATTAATTCAAAGGAATTTATAGTTATCCATTAATCAATACCTTTCCAAGTCTCAGAGGGGTAGCTGTGTTAGTCTGTATTCACAAAAACGACAAGGAGTCCTGTGGCACCTTACAGACTAAGGCCATATCTACACTACAGATAAGATCAAAGCAGCTGCAGTTGATCTTCCAGGGTTCAAATTAGCGAGTCTAGTGAAGACATACTAATTCAAACTGAGTTGGCGCTCCCTTCGATGCCAGGAGTCCTAGTTCTACAAGGGGTAAGGGAAGTTGAAGAGAGAGTCCCTTTGACTTCCCACAGTGTGGATGGCGCCAAAATTGGAGAGAAGATACTTCGACTTACACTAAACAATTAACGTAGCTGAAGTTGCGTATCTTAATTTGCAGGGCTCGCCAAGCAGCAGCGAGCCCCGCTCGCCAGCCGCGTGGTTCTGCGAGCTGCACATGCGCAGATCGCGCGGCGCCAGCTATGCTGGCTTGTAATCTACTGGCCATGGGCAAGTAGATTACATGATTTGTCGAGCCCTGTTAATTTGAACTTATCCCCGGTGTAGACCAGGCCTAACAGATTTATTTCATGCGTCTAACAAAAGTGGGGTTTTGCCTACGAAAGCTTATGCCCACATAATTCTGTTAGTCTTTAAGGTGCCACAGGACACTACGGTCACAGTGACTTTCAGAGTCAAATAATCAAATATCAGAGATTGGCAAGTAATGTGCATGTTTAGGTCACCCCTCCTTGTTTATGGCACTCTGACATCCCACAGGAAGACATAATGTTGCAATAATTGCTACAACAAGTTCTTGGGCTGAATGATTTCCATTTTCATAATAGAACAGTTTAAAAGTTTTTGCGACTAAAAAGGATGCTGTTTCTTTAATGTAATAAAACCTCAACAGGACAGAACATCTTTACTAGCCTATCCCCCACAATTCCCATAAGAAATCAAATATAATCCTATTTAAGAAGCTTTAAATAATTTTGAGCTTTCATATTGACTTATTAAAATGCAGCTTAAAAAACGCCTTCACTGCAATCCCTTTACAAGGGTCAGGGATATAAAATTTGCAGAAATATGATTAGTAGATCAGTTGGAAAGACATAGTAAAATTGGAACCTGCTGCTTATTTAAAGTGCCATTCTACATCAGAAAGTGAATGTAAAAATGGCACCTTCTTACTAACTGGTTCTGGTCCCTGTGGGTATGTCTACACTTGTAGCCTAATTCAAAATAGGGATGCAAATGTAGGCATTCGAAATTGCAAATCAAGCCCGGGATTTAACTATCCCACGCTTGATTTGCATCTTCCCAGTCGGGTGCCATTTTTTGAAATTGACAAGCCCGGAATAACTGCCCGCGTCTACATGCTGCAGTAAAACGGGCGTTCGAAATAAAGCCTTATTTCGAAATACCTGTTATTCCTCCTGCAATGAGGTTTAACAGGTATTCCGAAATAGGGCTTTATTTCGAACGCCCGTTTCACTGCCGCGTGTAGACGCAGGCAGTTATTCTGGGCTTGTCAATTAAAAAAAAAAATGGCGCCCAGCTGGGAAGATGCAAATCAAGCGCGAGATATTTAAATCCCAGGCTTGATTTGCAATTTCGAATGCCTACATTTGCAGCCCTATTTCGAATTAGGCTGCAAGTGTAGACATACCCTGTGTCTCTTTCATCAGGTCAGCTCCCTTTAGTGCTTTAATTGTTTACGTTTAGACCTGAAGAGCCAACACAGTAAGAGAGCTAGATTCTCCTTGTGCACCACTAAAATAAATTTTCATAAACTTCCAGACAAACCAGTTGCACTTGGGGAAAACACATTAGACATCACAGAGGACATAATCTGAAGACAGAGGACACGCAATTATATCATGCAATTATACCAGATGTCAATGAGGATACATTTTGGCCAATCAGCTTGGCCTGCTGGTGGTGACTGAGAACCCACCCTGACTTTCAGATTTCTGAGGCGTGAAGAGGGGAACAACAAATATCTTTTTACTTGTAAATGGAACAAAGTTGCTGTGAAAATTAGGAGACAATCACAGACTCCCAGAACAAAAATTTCTACAGAATTGCATTTCACAGAGAACTTGAACTTTAAAGCAGAGGCTGCCGTGGGCTCCTCAAAAAGGGCTAAGAAGAAATTCTAGCCTCACTGATGATTTCATTCCTTGAATTTAAAATTTATTGCATGTTGCAGCCGCCTGAAAGAAGGAATGCCATAGGAAGCACTTACCCTATTTTGTAAGGTCAGGAATATAAACCTTAAACCCTTCAGGTGCATCACAAATTGACTTGAGAGCACTCAATCTAGAGATAGTTGTGTCAGAAAACATGCAGTGAAATATTTTCTCTAATATTCACCCTGTGTCTGCGTACATGAGCTTCAAGTGTGGGCTTCTCTCTCCTTCCTAATGATGCCCTGAGCCACTAAATATGTCTGTCTTGTCAGCATCCAAGTTTGGCTTTTTCCACTATGTTTTCATGATATGAACAGAGCAGGATTTGCTGTTCTGAAGTGTATTACAAGACTGACTCCACTTTTTGTCATATGAGAACTGCAATATCACTCTAGGGAGAAATATATCCTACAGTAATTGCAGACTTCATTATCACCATATGAATGCAGGGGTTTGTATCTGTGTATGTACTGGGACATATGTGCAACTCCCATACACACAAAGATCTTTGCATGTGTAACCAAGTGCAGTTTTCAGTCCAGCCTATAAGAAAAATTTGATCACAATTATTACTAACATAGGGGAAATCAAGTTGACTGAATGTCTCTCTTCAGGCAAAATTTTGCTCCAATTTACATTTGTGAAATTCTATTGAAATCTGCAGAGTTGCAAAGGTGTAAATGACAGGATTTGGCCTCATACCTTTGAGTGTATAAATTATAAAAGGCCCAAATTGTGCTGCCAGTGATAGGTAGATAGCCCACTAAACTCAGTGGGGCTTGCACTGGTCTGAGAGGAGATTCTGGTCCGTGCTGTTTACTCTGTCCCACACCAAAATGTATTCAACTTATTGAAATTTAGTAGCAAAACCAGGCAAGCAAAGTCACACCCTCCTCATTACGGCAGTTCCTATGAAAGCTTAATGTGTCAAGCTGTTTCTCCAGGCACTAATGTGACTAGTAACTTTATTCCTGCCTAAGGCTGGACTTTGGTCATGGCTGTCAGGGATTCTATGATTTTTTTTTGTGGGTTTTTAAAAAATATCCATGATTTTGACATGTTGGGACACATACATGTGTGAGAGAGAGTGGGTTGGGAGACAACAGCTGAACAAACTGCATGGAAAGCTGCGGTGCTAAACCTTGGGCGGTATGGGAAGCAAACAGAGAGGGGACGGAAGTCATAAGAGACCAAGTGCCTTCAGCTCCCAACCGAGGTCAGTCAACGGGGTAGCGCATGGTTGACACCTTGAGCAATCTGGTCCAGGAGCTCATGCAGAAAAACTGCAATGACCCCAAGGACCAGAGCAGTGAACACTTGGTGAGATCTTTAATTCCCCAAGGGATCCTCGTGAGTTTTCTGCCTGCCCTGCTAATTTTTTACACTTAACCTGGCTTTCCAATTACTGCTTTGGGTTTTTCAAAGGCAGCACTGGTATGGGGTCAAACCTGCAACCGAAGCCCACAGACTATGCTTGTTATATTAGAACATAACTTATTTTTTCCCACATTTTTAGTTTAAATAATTTGGGGTACATATTAATACCAGTTATTTTTGGCTGTTACTATGTCCTTTAGTCTTTCATATAAAACACAGTGGGTCACACTACTTGTTTAACACACATGAGTAATGTCACTGATTTCCAAAGGGGCTAATTGTGTGAGTAAGACCAGCAAGACTTGGCCCTAAAAAGCCAGTATTTGCTAAGTCAGATGTTTTATGCGCTTCAGAATTCTGCATGTTCCCTTATTATTCTGCTCTGTTGGAGTTCTGACCCATATTTTCAGTGCAGCAGTCCAACTTTGGTTGCTAAAAGGTAAAGAAATATGTCTCCTCACATCTCCCCCAACCCCTGTTCAGCTGCTGTGGTATTTTCCTTCATTATTCTGGTGCTTCAGACAGTAAACCTCTCTAATTTCCTACATCGCGGCTATTTATTTAAATGCTAACTCACATTATGAAGTGATAATCCACAAGCGCAGGAGATAATTTATGAAGCATTTAAATTAAGAGGAGCAGCTAATTGGGAGCATGTGTCTTATAAGCCCTGCTAACACCAGAAAACTACAAATTAGAGGAAAATGGAAGATATTTTTATCTTGCCTTTTTCTTTTGATAATGCACTTAAGAAAAATATTACCATGCATCACACAAACCATTGCTGCTCACAGAAGTCTACTATTCCTTTTCTGTCTGCCGTATAACCAGTCAGACATGCAATGCTTTCATTATTATAAATACCTCATTATAACACACACAATAATCTTTGTTCCTGAAGAAGGTGGGAAGAGGTTTTTTTCCCCCCTTCTAAATAAGGTGGAATAAATTTTCCCATAGAGGTTCCCTTCTCCGCCATACACAGTAATTTAAAGAGCAAAGACTCACTGGATTATGTAGAGATGCTGAAATGCATTTAATTTAGGGCTGCATTGTGTTGTATGAATTTTATAGGTTTCTGCTGAAATTAGAACTAATATAAATGGCCATGAATCAAAGAGTAAATTTGCCATGACCACAGAATGGTGGCTCAACTTATTTAGAAGCCGATTATATTTGATACCCGTTGTTTCTTGGTACCAAAGCTGAAAATATAAATCTCAGCAAGTTTCAGTGGTAACTCTTTGTTCTTAAGGGCAACACTAGCCAGAATTAAAATACTTATGCACCCCAAAGTACATGCAGTTTCCAGTGGGACAGCTGTACAGTAACTGTTTCAGTGTTTCACATTACGGTGACAATCAATCACCTCTAATAGTCCATAAAATCCTGCTGGGCTAGAGCTGACTGCGCAGGACAGGTCTCAACACATGGCAGCATGCACAGCTGCTCTGAAAGACTGTGAATATCAAGAAACCAGTCATTGCCCATGCCAAACCTCCAAACACAGATCCCCCCTCCCCATTTTTCAAATGTAATTTGTTACCACAAACAGGAGGATGGAATACTCAGTCTATTTACAAAGTTAATACCTGTTTTGAGGGAGTTAATACCTATGGCCGCTAAAAGACTGAAACTGTTATTTGGTGAGAGTAGGAATTTCAGTCTCTTTGGTTGATGGTGCTTTGATCACAGAAAAGGGTTGCAACACGCTCTGCTGTTATATGCGTGGAAGTGCTTTGCATCATGTCCTTAGCAAACAATGGAACCTAGAAGGAGTGACATGGATGCCTGCACTAAGGACCACACTCAGATGCAACCACTTCACAGTAGTGTAGTTAACAGTACCATTTTATTTGATCTTTAGTTAAAGACCACCTTTATTAGGCAACCAGTTCTTGTAGCTCCCTAGTGTGGTTACCTGAGACAGGTTTCACTGGCAGTGTAAAATATCTCACGCACATCCATACCTGTCGCAGGAATGAAATAAAATGCATTATGGCCCTTGGAAGGAAGGTGCAAGGGAAAGGTATGTGAATTAAACACACGTGTGTACATACTGTGGATATAAAATACAGTTTTAATCTTTGCATGCCTAGTTTTGCTCTTACACATCCCCCTCACCTATACCTCATCAAATGCAGTCACGAAACGGGCTCTGGCATGATCCGTGTTGCACTTAAATCCAAAGGAAGCCATAAATCTGAAACTTCAATCACGTCTTTATGAACATTCAGCAAACACAGATGGAGGATTTATTCAACATGGGACAACAAAGAGGAAACTGCAGGGGTTATTGCGGGAGATATTGGTTTAACTCAGGCAGAACTGCTCCCATGGGCCTCTCTAGGGGCCAGCCGATGAACAATGACAATAACAAGGCAATTATGAGGAGGAGGGTGGGGAGGGTCAAATGCTTGGGTAAAAGATAGGTAAGTTTCCAGCATGGTGGCCAATCCAATGCTGTTTATGCTCTTCTGTGCTAAAAGATTGTGCCTATGTAATTTTATTAGTAGTCAGGGTCCTAAGAACACATCGAGTGTTTACAAAGCTATGTGGGTTTTCTTTAAAGCAGGGGTGGGGAACCTTTTTTGGGTCAGGGGCCACTGACCTACATCAAAATCAGTCAGGGGCCACACACAAGTGAGAAGTAAAGCGAGCAGCCCTGAGTGAGAAGGAGAAAGACTCCTCACATTTACCTTACACACCAGAGCCTAGGGGGGCCCAGGCTAGAATATTTTGTGTGCTCCAGCCCCACAGGTGGGTGGCAGGGGGGCTGGAGCATCAGTGCGGGCTTCCCAATGCTGAGTTTCAGGGGCCAGATCCAGGCAAGCCGGGAGCCACATCTGGCCCCCGAGCCTAAGGTTCCCCACCCCTGCTTTAGGAGGTTAGGAAAACCCTCCACTATATTATTAATAGCTAAAAGTCACATAGCTACAGAGGATGTGATTTACTGTATAGGTTTTCATGCATTTAGGACTAAATCCTTGTCCCTAGCAGACAGGCTCAGGGGATCTCATCTTGGGCTGGGGACTTGGGAACGTCTGGCTTCTGCTGCTGGATGGCTACAGAGATGCACCATGGCTGCTATGGCAGCCTTGGATGTGTAGTAATGCCTGTGATTAGTGCACATCCCCTGTGTAGGGGAGAACAGATATGCTGGTCCTCCACCATGGATCATAGGGAACCCCTCTCTCCACCGTGCAGATCAGAGCTTCACAGCGCACATGGGTGGGCGAGAGAGTACAGACCTTCCTCCCTCCCATTCTGGAGGAGAACAGAATCATGGGCTGTAGGTGAGGGTTTGCCATGGCTGTAAAGGAGAGTGAAGGGTTTGGCTAACAGAGATGTATACCAATAATAACAGGGGCGGTGGGTGGTGGGGAGAGAGTGAGTGGAAATGCAGGAAGAAGCAGAGAAACAGAAAATGTTCTTTGTCTCTGTCTCCGATCTAGAGCGCTGTTGTGAGAAAATCTGCAGTAGCTCTTGAACCAGCTTGACCCTGCAAGTCCTCTTGAGATTGCTCACTGAACTGGTGTCCAACCACAGCAGCGCTAACTATCAACACGTCATGTAGGAGAGAATCGTCTTCTAATCTTACAAACAGGACAAAGAGCCAGTTTCCTGCAATATGTGATCTAGAGAGAGAGATCCAAATCCTGCTAACCTTACTCGTGCAAGGAGGCCCACTGAAATCAGGGACACTGCATCCACGAGTAAGGCCAGCAGGATTTGACCTGGAATCATTCACCTCAGTTCAGTCCTAGGCGTAAGCATGCTGCTGATTTGATATATGTTTGGTCACTTGCTATATTCTCAGCCTCTTAGCTTCTCCCTCTTTCTCTCTCTCAATGGCCATTTTCAAAAGCCAGAGTAGAAAACAGAAGAGCAGCATTCTTAGTTCTGACAGACAAAGCTCAAGGGGGGAGGGAGACAATAAGCAGGCACCATTACCCTGAAGTTAGTGGGACTGTGCCCACCTTCATAGAGGCTGAATGTGACACACTTAGATGGGGGCTATTTAGGTGTTAATAGGGCCTGCTTCTTCATTAGGCAGTCTCGTGTAGCAGGACTGAGACCAGCCGCAAGCATTGACCTTCCTCAGTGATGCTAAGACAGAGGATTGAATAGTAAGGAGGAAGTTTGAATATGAATTTGTATTACTAGCATGCCTAGGAGCACAGATGAGTACCCACACTCTGCTAAGTGCTGCACAAACACAGAACAAAAATTAGGCACCAAAGATTTGGTTGGAAGGGATCAAAGCTGTTAGGCTCCTGGGGAAGCTGGCCCCTACTGTTGCCCCCCAAGAGGTAAGACATTTGCTTGAAAATCTGCATGTTTCCATCATCTATTAGAGACGTCAAGAAAAATCTTTCTTTTTAAAAAGAGGCAATATCAGAAAAGCAGGAACGAAAGCAATTCAACCCCCACCTGTCCTACCTTCCCTCACACTCTGCTCATGGCTTCCCCTTCCCTTGCCAGTCCATGAGCCGCTTGTGTTAGCCTGCGGAAGGAGGTTTGAAATATTACAAGAGGGGGTGCAGGCAGTGCTCCCTGCGGCCTTGCCCCCGATGGCAGGAATGCAGACATAAAATAACCAAGCAACATCAGTAACCTGTCGCCAAAGCCCCGCTCCGAGGCGAGAGTTTTCCTCCCTGCCGTGGCTGTTAGCTGCAATGTATTTCTCCCTGCACTAAGCACCGTCTTTCCCAGGGCTGCATTACGATGATTTATAAACCCCATTTCTGTGGAAAACTAATAGATCAAAGTGAGGAGAAGGCAAAGGAGACACTAGCAGCTGGAGGAAGATATTGAAGCATGAAACAAAAACAGAAATGAAAAAAGAGTTTGTGGCACAAGCAAATTGTTCTGTGTTGCACTTTTATTATAGAAAAATAATAGGGGCATCTGTATTTTAATCTGCCTTTTTAGAGAGACAGTTATGTAAAGCTCATGCTTATGTATGTGCTCACATGTCTAGATTATTAAACCAAACATTTATTCCCACATTTTTGCCCCCTAGACATCTAGCTCCATATTTTTGATACCTTCCACATTTTAATCAACATCCAGTTTTCAGGGCTCCGTAAATATCAGATATAGGGCCAGATTTTTAGTGAATCGTAATTCATTCTGGCTGAATCTGAACTTTAAAAATGCTTGTTTGCAGATGGAAGGCTGGCACTGCATTTTGCAAGGGGTATAGTTCAGTGATCTGAGTGCAGGAGTGGAAGCCAGGAATAGCTGTGTGTCAAATCCTAGCACTGACACTAACTTGCTCTATGGCTTGGCTTGTCACTTACTCTCTCTGCTTCAGTCTCCCCATATGTAAAATGGGGAGAATGGATTAGATTAATTAGTGCAACTATCAATTTCTGGCAAGATACATCTGGATTGAATTGGAGCCAACAGCACATACCAGTACTCGCTCTGTGTTGCAATGATTATTTAGTGCATTAATATTTGTAAGGGCTTTGGAGATGCAAAACTAATTGGGGCTTTTTGTATGTTCTGCTTGAGTGGTTCAACCATCTGTACTCACCAGACATCCTTTATTTCAAACAGAGGTAACTGTTGAGAATTATTATCAAAATAACCATAATCCTTAGCACTCTGAACACACGAAGTGCTGTACAAGTGATGCACAAACATTAACTGATACCTACAGTTTCTCTGTATGGTGCATACATAAGTGCAAATGGTAAGACAATGGATGAAATGTAGTGAATTAGGACAAACAGCAGCACTGACCTGAAGCAGGCATATGTAGGGAGGCTTTTAGGTGGGTTGTAAATGAATGTACAGACCCTCAAGGTGGAATTTTGCTACATTATGTGAGTGGGTATTTGTCACTTTTGAATGTTTGCATTCATCATATTTATTTTACATTTCTTGTGTATTTAGTTTTTTGTGGGTTTTTTTGGTAATTTCCTGTTGCCAATTAACATTACTGCCTAGTATTACAGTAAGTCTAGGTGGCTATCTTACCCAAGCTCCTCTGTTTCTGTTGCCTTGTTTTCCCCATTTTGAAGGAGGCCTTCATAACTGTCTCACTCCAAGAGACAGGCTGCTCATGCTACTTCACAGAGATATTTACACTGTTGAATTAAGTGCCTGTGAAAAGTGCCAGCCTTGGAGATTGATATGCTATGTTCCATCACAGGACAGGAACACAGTATGGGCAGCAGAAGAGCACAATTCCTTCCTATACTTATTTGCAAAACTTTGGTGTCCCAAGACCACCTGTAGGGATGTGAGGGAGTTGACTCTCCATGACACAATTGGTTTGCAGCTTCTGTGTTGAGAGGCTGCCAATTAGTGGGGGCTAAATGGTGCCATTTGTGATGAGGGCACCTGTCCACTAAGGACCAAACCAACTTCATTTCACATAGTCCTCCAAAGAGCCTTCTGGTGGGAATAATTTGCAGCTATTGTATGACCTGGACCAGATCTGAATTCGTTATCAGAAGCAAAAGTTCATCCCTATTCCCTGAACAATCCAATCTCTTTTCAATCCACTAGAAAGGTAACATTAATGACAGAAGACGATCACTTGTTCTCTCTCCCTACCCCATATATAGCACTTCCACCATGCGCTTGTCTACTGAGCACAAGATCAGCAGTAATATAATTAATATTTGAGGCTGTCTGCTGCATGATAGAAAGATTCAGCAAACACATTCTTTAATATCTATAGATACCTATAAGATTGCTGTACATATCTGCGCCACTGGATGGAATCTGAACTTTGTCAAAGATCCTATGCTGAGAGCAACTAAAAGAGATTTTTCTTTAGCTGAAGGGGCCTCTGCTTCAAAGCAGGGGGCTCTGAATTCTCTCCTTCCCAGCATCATGAAGTCTGTGCAGCATGGTGACAACTGCGAGATTTCCTCCCCTGCCTCAGCCACATTCCTCATTGCAGCAAGAGGAGATGGGCAACAATGAACTGTACAGAGATGACAGACAGGTACCGTAAGAGTTCCAGCACTGTGGACAATATTCTCTCAGATCCCTGTGGCCTGGCAGAACTCAACCGCGTTGTTCTGCTCCCTGGACGTGCAGAGAAGTGTCGCTTTTTTCTATGGCTGCACAATGAATGTAGGGAGAACAGATCTCAAAGTTGAGATCTGCCAGGTTATGTGAGAGAAGTATTTTGTCTTGTAACTTTAACAAGGTGGTAGGTTAAGAGAAAAGCTGCTAGGGGAAAATATGGGGAATGTTCTCTCTCCAGCCAGGCAGTGCTCCACTTTGCAAAAGCACCAGGGATTCCCCATGTGGCTTAATTTATTATTTTCCCAGTCGTTAAATGCCAAAACAATAAAGCAAAATCTATTGTTAGCTTTAAAAGGCAGGTGATTTGCATATGGCTGTGATAGCCCTACGGCTGCCTTCATTTAAACTCAGTAAGCTGAGGTACCTTTATAAATTACGACTTGTTTTATATTTAATATACTGAACTATATTAACATAATATTACGGGGCTGACTTCACAGCTTAATTGCTGATCACGTAGAAGGCTGGTTTAGCAAAAGCATTAGTCTAGCTGAGGTGTGAAGTGACATCAGATCGAATAACACACTGCACAAAGGTATTGTGAAATGCTCGTTTTCTAGCACAGTCAGATGCTCCCCTGAGAGAGCTCTTGAAAGCCGGGGTGATTTTTATCCCACTGTTGGGTCACCCCACGGTGCTAGAAGTTACCATCTACTTGGACCTCTGCCACAGACCGTCACCAAGACAGCACAGCACGCATAGGACACTTACTGTACAAAATCTCCCTGACAAAATCAATGCTTCTTTTTATTTCAGGAAGACTTTGCATAGCTAAGATAATACAGCATGAGATATCACTGTCTTGCAGAGCCATCCTATAATCATGCCAAAATTGCCTCAGTTACCCTAAAACCACCAAAATTGCCTTAGAGTTACCCTACGACGTTGCTATCACCACTGTACCTCGTCTTCCTGGCTTGCTCCAACCTTTTTTTTCAGTTTGACCCTCACTTGTGTCATGTTGAATATCCACAGTTCATCTCTGTGAGCAAGGGCAATGTTTTAGATAATCATTACTAGTAATATTGGTCTAATCGTCAGCTACATCCAAAGACTGTGTGCTACAGCTGAAGAGGGGTGTATGCAAATCTTGCTTGTACACCTCCGTGGATCCTAGGCTGGCTGAAGGATGCTCTGATTTAGTCAGTCACCCAGTAGCACCAAGAAAATGATGTGTCAACTGGGCACTACATGGGCATGAGGATGTATCAGCCTCTGCCCTCTGTGTTGACGTCAGGCAGGTGGGCTTGTATGAGAACTATTGGCAGCTCTGTGGCACCAGAGAATCACCCTACCTTGACACTTCTGAGTGGCTGAACAAGCTTTGCCTCAGAATCCATCAGCTGTGTGGTACCAAGTGGGTAAATTGGGCCCTGCATATCAACTATGCAGCAGCATATATTATGTGCAGGACCAAGTCACACCCTGAGCTGTGTTTGAGACAAAAGGCCCTCAGCCACTGTATGGTAGCCATAAATACACAAGAGCAAAATTAAGGGGTATAAGTTCTCTGACACATAGGCATGGGAACTACAAGTGTGCAGCAGTACACCGGGGCTTCTGGCCTATCGTTGGGTTCTTAGCTGGGGTCCCGATGGCAGCCCTGCATGCTGGGGAGCAGCAGTAGAGAACCCAGCACCCAGGATCCTGGCAGTTGTCCCCATTTGCTGGGGCTTCACTCTCTGCCTCAGCTGGTAGTGGGGGTGGACTAGGGTAAGCGGGCTCAGCAGCCCCACTTTTAAAAATGCTCCCACATGACTGCTGTGACACACTCTCTCACTTACCTTTGAGTGCCATATATAGCTCTAAATTCCATGGACATTTTAGACTCTGAAAGATGAGCTGGGGTCAGATTTTAGTTTTAAAAAAATGTATCTGGGTTGACAGAGTTGTATGTCATGTTCCAGGTCAATTAGATTTAAAAGGGTAGAGTTATAGACCCCCTGAAAATTGGGGTTTATAATGGAAATTCTGGCAAATTCTTAACTACAGGGAAGCTACCAGCCATTGCTACAGTAATTGGAAAGGGAGGGGGGAAATCATACTGTTTTTCAGTGCTTAGCTAAGAAATACAACAAGAGAGTTTATTGCTTACAAAACACAGCTGCACCATCTCAAATTGGGTGGAAAAATGAACCTTGATAATTTATTACACCCCTAAAGTCACAAGAATGTACCCATAAATTACTTTTTTGGAGGGGGGAAGTGGTACCACTGTTACCTTCTGTACAACTTACTTATTAGTATCATAATTTATTATTATTATGCCCTGCTGCAAAAACAGAGGCAGATAAAATTCAAATCTATTAAAACAACAGCTCCACTTTCTCTGAGCCACTGAGGGACACCATTCCAAAGGAAATGAGATAAATTACTAAGATGAATGTATGCATCTTGTATTACAGAATGTTGCTTGTATATATGCAAGTGTACAAAGATAATTTAACCAAAAAAAGACAGAGTTGATTTAAGCTTTACCATTCAGAATTTGGCAAAGAGGGACTTAAGTGTCAAAAGGCCAATTAGGTATTTTTAAATGTACTGATTATTTTTGGAAAAGCATATGTTAATTTTGCATAAATAGACTGTACATAATTGTTGAAAATACTTTCCTTGTTTCTATTTCAACTGGTTCTATGTATATTTTAAAACAACTTTTAGCCAGCTGTTGCAGGGAAGTGGAGATTATACTGATGGAATATGTATCCTGATGTGAAGGAAAGCCAGCGGGAATAGTAACAAGCCAAAATGGCTCCATCAGGAGCTCTTTAATGAACTAAAATGGAAACAATAAACAAATTTGTAAGGGATGAGTACTAAAGAATAACGCAAGCATATAGGGGTAAAATGAAAGTGGCTAAGACACAAAATAAGATACACCTAGCAAGGGGCATAAAAGATGGTCTGTAAATGCAGACAAAGCAAATTGCAGATCCTCTGCTTGGTGGGGAAGGAGAGCTAATAACGGATGACATCGAGAAGAATGAGGTACTTAATATCTATTTTGCTTCAGTCTTCACTAAAAGGTTGACTGTGACCAAATACTTAACACAATCCGTGTTAACAACAAGATGGAAGGAACACAAGCCAAAGCAGGGAAATAACAGTTCAAAGAATATTTAAATAGATGTATTTGAGACAACAGGGCCTGATTAAATTCATTCTATAATATTAAGGAACTAGCTAAAGCAATCTTGGAACCCCAGGTGATTATCTTCAAGACCTAATAGAGGATAGTTGAGGATGGTTCCAGAGAAATAGAGAAAGGCAAATAGAGTATTTATCTTTAAAAAGGGGAACTTAGAGGACCCAGAAAATTAGAGATCAGTCAACCTAACCTGAATACCTGGAAAGATACAGGAACAAATTATTAAACTATCAATTTGTAAGTATCTCTAGAGGATAACAGGGTTATAAGGAATAGCTAACATGGATTCATCAAGAACAAATCATGCCAAACTAACCTAATTTCCTTCCTTGACAGGGTTACTAGCATAATAGATTGGGGAAAGCTGTAGATGTGATATATCTTGATCTACATAAAAATTTTGACACAATCCCACAAGATATTCTCAAAAGCAAACTAAGGAAATGTGGTCTGGATAATATAAGGTGAGTGCAAAGCTGGTTGCAAGATTGTACTCAGAGTTTTTATCAATGGCTTGCTGTCACACTGGAAGGATGCATCTACTGGGCACCTCACTAGTCGAGTCACTTCATTTATTCAAGTCATTAATACAAATATTATTGGTTATAAAATACTTACAAGTGTAACTGCCACCAGGCAGATTTGAACCTGGGACCTCTGAAACTGAGTATAGGAGCCTCTACCCTCTGAGCTAAAAGCCAGCTGGCTCTGAGTCCCTGCTGTAGAGGTCTCTTGATCTTAGCTGTTGCTGTGGTTTAGGTACCACTTGCATTGCTCAGTAACCATACTAGGGCTATGTCCACACTGGTGGGTTATTGCGCAGAACGTCTACACTGCCCACCCGCTCTTGCGCAAGTAAATTTACAGTACGGCGTGATAAGAGAGGGCTCCTTGCACAAGAGTTACGCTCTTTTTTATCAGGTGTAAGCCCTCTTGCGCAGGAGCTCTTGTGCAAGAGGGCAGTGTGGATGCTCGGCAGGGATTTCTTGCGCAAGAGAGCTCTATGGCTAAAATGGCCATCAGAGCTTTCTTGCGCAAGAAAGCGTCCACACTGCCATGAGAGCTCTTGCG
Organism: Pelochelys cantorii; assembly: GCA_032595735.1. Taxonomy (NCBI): domain Eukaryota; kingdom Metazoa; phylum Chordata; order Testudines; family Trionychidae; genus Pelochelys; species Pelochelys cantorii. The sequence goes on from CM064347.1 coordinate 12,291,937, forward strand.
CAAAAGCACAGCGCGCACATGGTAGTGTGGACGTTTTCTTGCACAAGACTTCTTGCACAAGAACCTTTGCGCAAGATGTTCTTGCGCAAGAAGCTGCCAGTGTAGACATAGCCTAGGTGTGTGGGTTACACAAGCACTTAGGAAGATAGGATTAGAATTCAAAACAATTTGAAACTGGAGAATTGGTCTGAAATCAGCAAGATGAACTTCAATAAAGAAAAGCGCGAAGTGCTTCACTTAGGAAGTAAATATGCACAGCTACAAAAAGCAACAAAAAGTATTCAAGTTTAGACAACCTGACCTATGAGGAAAAAGTAAACATACTGGGCATGTTTAGTTTTAAGAAAAGAAGACTAAGGGGTACCTGACAAGTCTTCAGATATGTCAAGGGCTGTTTTAAAGAGGACAGTGACCAATTGTTCTCCATGTCTTCTGAAGGTGGAACAAGAAGTAATGGGCTTAATCTGCAGCAACAGAGATTTAGGCTAGATATTAGGTGAAGCTTTCTAATTATAAGGGTAGTTAAGAACTGAAATAGACTCCCATGACTGGAGGTTTTTTTGGTCTAGACTCTATGCTTACTTATTTCCTACCTCTGGTTCTAATTATCATCTCTAAGGTGCTACAGGACTATTCATGTGTGAACTGAGTGACGATGAAAGTTGTTGCACTGGCAGCCTCTGGAGTCTGATGCCAGAGAATCAGCCAGTAGCGATGCAAAATTCTCTACATTGCCCTGCTAATGTGGCGCAACCCTGGAGGGTATGAGGTGGAGAACCAGGAGTAGGTCGGCAGAGCAGCATTTGTACCCGTATGTGAAAGGCGCCCCCTAGTAGATACCAGATTCTTGGCCACTAGGAAATTATCTCAGACAGTTAACCTTGTTTTATGCTGGCAACCAAAAGATGGTGACAATGTGTTGCTACTGAGGCAAAATGTCAGTCACCACAAGGTGAAAGGCTCTGCAGCCTATGAGCCTTCCAGCCTTATTTTTGGACCTTGATTCTGAGTGGCTAGACAAACCCATTGAAACTCTCAGTAATCACCCAATATCAGCATTTGAATGCTATTGTCTCCCATTCAGAAAACACCTTAATGCTTTGACAACAATTGGTAATTTTAGACCATTTTGTGGAAAGAAGTCTGTCAACCACTGTTTGGGTACTCCATTTGACCTCGTTTCCACTGAAGACAATGGGCATTTCCTATCATCTTCCCTCCACTTAATTACTTTTTTAGGTAGATAGGTGAGCTAAAAAACAAAACTGTTCATAGAATCATAGAATACTAGAACTGGAAAGGATCTCAAGATGTCATCAAGTCCAGTTAGCTGCACTCACAGCAGGACCAAGCACCATCTACATCAAGGGTGGGCAAAAGGGCCTCCGAAAGCCAGATCCGACCTGCCAAGTGGGTTGATCTGGCTCGCGGAAGCCCTGCTGCTCCCCCGTCCCCAGGCCAATTAGGGCCTGGGGGCGAGGGAGCACCCGAAGCCTTCTCCGCTCTGCCCCTGCCCTGTGAGTAGCACATGGTGGGGGCAGAGCGGAGAAGGCTTCGTGTGCTCCCCTGCCCCCAGGCCTTTGTGTGAAGCCTCCTCCTGCCCTGCCAGGAGCATGTGGCACTTTGAAGCGCCGCGTGCTGCTTGCAGGGCAGGAGAGAGTGGAGGAGTCTTCACGCTCTCCCCCACCCCCAGGCCAATTAGGGTCTGGGGGCGGGGGAGCTGTGTAAAACTTCCTTCGCCCTGTCCCACCCCGGTGAGGAGCCCACAACACTTCAAAGTGCCATGTGCTTCTCACAGGGCAGAAGGAGACTTCCCGTGCTCCCCTGCCCCCAGACCCTGTTTGGCCTGGGGGTGGGGGAGCATGCTAAGCCTCTTCCACGGCGTGGGTGCTTATTGGGAAGGGGGGCAAAGGAGCTCCCCCACCCCCAGACTAATCATGGTCTAGGGGGTGGGGTAGCCCTGCCCCTTCCCGTTTAGGTCCCGCTCCTCTGGGGTGGCCGGGGCTACTTCAAAAATTTTTGAAGTGGTCCCCTGGGCAAAAATTATTGTCCACCCCGATCTACATCATCCCTGATAGATGTTTGTCTAACCTGCTCTTAACTATCTCCAGTGATGGAGATTCCACAACCTCCCTAGGCAATTTATTCCAGTGTTTAACCACCCTGACAGCTAGCAAGTTTTTCCTATTGTGCAACCTAAACCTCCCTTGCTGCAATTTAAGCCCATTGCTTCTTGTCCTATCATCAGAGGTTAAGGAGAATATTCCCTCCTCTCTCCCCCACCCTTGTTAACATGCTTTTAGGTACTTGACAGCCGTTATCATGTCCTTCCTCAGTCTTCTCTTTTCCAGACTAATCAACCTTAGTTCTTTCAGTCTTCCCTCATACAACATGACTTCTAGACCTTTAATCATGTTAGTTGCTCTTCTGTTGCTCACACACTTTAGATCCAAAAACAACTGAGGGACCAAAGGAGGACTTGCCTTTCTTAGGATTCTAAATGAAATTCACTCATTCCCTAACACACAAATGGATTAGCACAGGTGAAAACTATACAGAATGGTTTGTTGTGCAATACCCACTGTCCACTTCTGGAATCATAGGTTCAAATCCTTCTTAGGGCATAACAGAATCAGTTTGATGGTCTAGGCTTAATAATGGATGTGTCCATCTCACTGTGCTGCTATACAGTTGGGCATAGCTGATATTCTCTACTCAGGAGAGGCCTGGAACCCAGATATAAAAGTGTGTCCCAGCTCAGGACTAGAATACATAGAGAGGTCAGTGTGTTCAGTTTGCACTGCACCTATCCTATCGTCTTATGTCTAACTATAGCTTCTATTCAGCCAATTTGTTGTTTTTTAAAATAATTTTGTGTTTGTGATACAAAGTTCATTTTACACCTTTCAAAGTAATATAACAGTCAGGTGGGTTTAGACAGCTTCACTTTTATGAATGCTGGGGGGTCTTCTCACAGCAGAGTTCATGAAACAGAAATCCAGCTAAATCTCAGTGGTTCAAAATGTAAACAAACTTAATAAGAAGAAAAGAGTCAGCAATCATTTCATCTTGCCTACAAAGTCTGCCACTCTGATCTTGAAAACAACATCCAAGTCATACAGTAGGGCAACAAGACTTCACCATCTTAGTAAAGAAGCAGGGGGGGAAAGGATAGATTTGTTAAGTCAGGAGATGATACTACAAACTAGCTATGATCCTGCAGATTCAGATATTTACAAATCCACGGGTGGCATGCAGTAGTCCGGAGATCAGATGTCTGAAATGCAACTGTGTATGCACAGGTGTGGATCATAAAGCTCCATTTAACAGCCTACCAAATCTGGGCTCATACATTAATTATCCCTTCTCTCTTCTTAAAATAAAACACTTTAAAGTCAACTTTAAAATCAAGTTCCTCCTTCATTTGAATGTCAGTTGCAAAGCCAACAATTTTAAAGGATTTTATTCTTTAAAGTTTAAACTGTCATTTGTTCAAATCATAATTAGCAAGATTCTTAGAGAAGACTAAGTTTTCAGTCTCCGAATGACAAGCTGTGGATGACATGGATCTTTCTCCAGATGTGGCATTTCCCTTCTTGGCAGGGAGTAAAACAGGTGTTCAGGTGGCTTTAGAGATCAGCCTTTGTCCAGTATATGGTAAAACTCCTCCTGAGTTGCCCATCTTCTAACACCCTGTTCTTCCAATAAGTCCTCCCTGATCTGTAACATTCAGCTCCCCTTTTCCCAAGAAAGAGGAATTTAAGCAAGTTCCTTGTAAGATTTTGATGTAGTGAGAGTTAATTAGATATAGGGGACTATGTTAGGAAAAGATACCTCTTCCCATGTTCAAATAAACACTCATTATATTGGGCCTAGTCTCACTTATATGTTGATATTTGTCTCTTGTATGAGGGCCTCAGCCTGCTGTTTCCCATTTAATGAAATGGGAAAACTGTAGACAAATTCCAGCTGGTCCTGAAATGTCCTGGATGGACACAGTGGCCAGCTCTGTCCAAGTTACTGTTAGAAATCAAAAAACAACAAATAGTCTGGTAGTACTTTAAAGACTAACAAAACATGAACGGTGCGTCTAGACTGGCAAGATTTTGCGCAAAAACTTGCCGCCTGTCTACACTGGCCGCGAGAATTTGCGCAAGAACACTGACTTTGTAATGTACAAAATCAGTGCTTCTTGCGCAAATACTTTGATGCTCCTGCTCAGGCATAAGCCCTCTTGCGCAAGAATACTTGAGCAAGAGGGCCAGTGTAGACAGGAACATTAATTACTTGCGCAAGAAAGCCCGATGGCTAAAATGGCCATCGGAGCTTTTTTGTGCAAGAGAGCGTCTATACTCGGCATGGATGCTTTTGCGCAAAAGCAAATCTTTTGCGCAAAGGCACATGCCAGTGTAGACGCTCTCTTGCGCAAATACTTTTAACGGAAAAACTTTTCCGTTAAAAGTATTTGCACAAAATCATGCCAGTCTAGACGCAGCCGTAGATGGTATCATGAGCTTTCATGGGCCCAGCCCACTTCTTCAGACAACTGGAGTGTTGGATGTCCAGAACTAAAATAAATAGGGGAGAAGGGGGAGGAGGGAGAGAAAGGAAAAAAGAAGAGGCAGTGGGTATAAAAATATCAAGGGGAAAGCCGAGCTGGAATGTAACAGGAAAAACAAATCGTCTATAAACACCTAAAGACTGGATAATCAAAAGAGGCAGATAAGAACCATTAGTAGGCAACAGAGAAGAAGAGTACTAACACCAGATACTATACAGACAAAGAATCATTGGCACCTTCATTGTTTGGTAGGTTGATAATGTCCCAGCCATCCGGTATCTTTATTTAATCCTTTAGTATGAGTATCAAACTTGTGAATGAATTGTAGTTCCAGTCCTTCCCTGTGTATTTGGCTTGTGGAATTGGTCTGTAACAAAACAGCCGCTTGAAGATCTGTTAAGAATGCCCTGGTAGACTGAAGTTTTCCCCAACAGGTTTTTGTATGTTCCCTTTATGGATATCTGATTTGTGTCCATTAATTCTTTCCGGTAGGGACTGTCCAGTTTGTCCAATATACATTGTAGTGGGGCATTGCTGGCATTTGATGACATAGATTACATTCCTGGATGTGCAGGTAAATGAACCTCTGATTTGGTGGCTTATGTGGTTGACTCCAGTAATGAATTTGCTTGTATAGATATGTGGGCAGAGTTGGCATTCGGGCTGATTGCAGGGCTGGGTTTCTGGATGTTTATGATGTAGCTGTGTAGCATGGTTACCGGAGAGCATTTATTTCAGGTTGGGGGGTTGTCGGTAAGCAAGAATAGGCCTTTCTCCCAAGGCCTCTGAGAGTGAGGGATCATTTTCCAAGCTAGGTTGTAGATTGTGGATAATGCGTTGGAAGGGTTTAAGTTGTGGACTGTACGTAATGACAGAGATTGTCTCCCCGAAAAATGTGCATTTTTGTGATGGTAGGCCATGGAAGATATTACTGCAAAACAGTTCATTCACTATGGCTGAATTACAAATTGATGTCTATATAGAAATAATTCATTACGATCCCCATTGTCAAATGAAAACTAGGGACCTGTAGAATTCTGCTGCTGTTTGGAATGGAGAGGATGACAGACTCACCTAAGCAAACTGCAGGGGGTAGCCGACTTAGTCTATACAGGATAAACTTAAAACACAACAAATGGTCTGGTATATATTTTGTTAGTCTATAAAGTGCTACCATACCATTTGTTGTTTTTTAAGTTTATCACATAAGCAAGTGCAGGAAAGAACTCCATGTGACATTTCCCCTTCTCCATATATCACAGATACTTTACTAAATAAACTGTTCAGGATTGGGATTTCACGAGGGCATAAGATAAAGTATTCAGTGCTGGAGTTGACAATATGGCTGCTTTACGCAGTATTACCCCTCTTCAACCACACTGAAATTCTGCCTCATTAGTTCTGGTCACAGCAACTAATTTCCTGATTCCTTCTACATCAGCAGTGGGCAACCTGCGGCTCATAAGACATTTTGTTTACTGTTGCCTACATTCCACTGGTTTCCATCCACGTAATTTTTTTCTTAAAATGGCACACACCTAAAGCAAGGGCACATGAAGTGAGGTGTGTGCTGATAGCACACAATGTTGATTGGATGCAGAGGAAGTCAAAGTGCTGCTACGGTTTAGTCGGCACATCCTGCAAATTCTGGGTACGCAGGTGCAGTTAGCAAAACTACCCTATTCTGGGAGACCGTCTTGGTTACAACAATCTTGTGGCCACTGAGGTGAAAGAGGGCCACTTGCTAGCCTAGATTGCCCATCACAGTTCTACACCCTTTGGTGATTTTTGGCAATCTAGTGTTTTGGCATGGCTGTGACTTTTAAGGACCAGAACAAAAACTTCAGAATAGCATGCAGAGATGGAGGGAACTGCCTCTACACATAAACATCCTGAGTTCCTAAAGTATTCTGGGGCAGCCATGCACTGGAGAGCCACATCCCCATCCTCTACATGTGAAGGAAATGTCTTCTGAAGGAGACCACACTAGGGAGGTGCACAAGTTTAAACTTAGAAAGAGCCCTTATATCCTGCTCAAGATTATAGGCAGCGCCACTGAAGCCAGTTTTTCAGGTACCTTCCCCTTTCTATGTGGTACAGGATGATCTGAGCCTCAGGTCTTGTTTTCACTACACAGAAGAGCGATGCTGCCATGGTCAATCTTCTGAAGTTCGATTTAGTAGGTCTAGTAAAGACCTCTAAATCGAACTCAGAGGGTGCCCCCATCCACGCCCATACTCCTGCTCCTTGGGAGGAGTAAGGGAAGCTGATGTGAGCGTTTGCTCCTGTCGACCTCCCACTGTGGGGAAGGTGTGGAAACTTGAATTAAGCTATGTCGACTCCAGCTATGTAATTAACACAAGTAATCCAATATTACTAGATGAACACTGATAAACAATATTAAAATAAATCACCTCTCTTAATACTTTGTGATCTCTGGCCCTTTGTTTGCAGTTTTGGTTTTGCTTTGTTTTTGAGGGATAAAGACCCTACCTAGCTGGAAGAAACATGTAACTTTCTCTTTTTTTTCTTTTCTAGCATGTAATTTCTTTCTCACAGCTAATAAATAGGTCATCTTGTACTTTTAAAAATGCCAACATGCAGTATTTCAGTGAAATAGTGATTCTACATTAAAAAGCTGTCAACTTCACTGCAATTTTCCTGCACGCTGCACTGTGGAAAGATACCTTGTCATTCATGGTTCAGTGCTGTTTTCCTGAAATATCTCCGCTTCTACATAAATAATGAATGTTGTTGCATGAAAATATCTGGCATGAAGTCTGATTTTCATTCCACTCTAAGGAGCTGCTGTACATAGTCCATATTTATTGTCTGATCTTGTTACAAATCTTATTGAAGTCAGAGTCGTGGTAATAGCACAGTGCCTGCTCCCAACTGCATGCAGGTGTTCTTACCTACTGTAACTGTTTAAGTCCCCATAAATGCTCCCTGAAAAGGACCAGGCTCCATTTAGCACTGGAAATGTAAAGACTAGCTACGTAAAGAGAAATTTAGAACATTGGTTTCCTTTAAATATTCCTTCATTTTTAGTACACTGTGGAGTTCTGTTTTCCCTCACACAATATAGGCCGATCATGCTCTCTTGATCCTTCATTCTCTCTTGAGTTCTTAAAATGGAGTCTACTTTGAAAAATGACAGTGTAAGAAAAGTATCTTCTTACTGAATAGTTCTTCTCTGTGTAGCCAGTTCTGCTACTTTTTACTCCTGTCAGAACTCAAGACAACACAAACATGTGGGAACCTGGATTCTACTCCAGACCCTGTATTATCAAGAGAATTGTTAACTTCAGTTCCAACTGCAAAATCTTCATTGCACTGGTGAGGCCCAAACAGGAAAGAACCCAACTCAACCTTCAGATTCCTGAATTTAATCATAGATGCACAGATTGTAAGGTCAGAAAGGATCACTGTGGTCATCTAATCAGAGTTCCTGCGCCACACAGCCTATAGGATTTCCATGAATTAATTCCTGCTCCAAATCTAATAGCTGTGGGTAAACCAGACCGTCTCTTTTAGTAAAACATCCAATCTTGATTTAAATATACCCAGTAATGGATAATCCACCACAACTGTTGGTAAATTGTCCCAATTACCCAGACTGTTAAAATTTCTAGTCTGTGTTTGTCTAGCTTCAACTTCCAGTCACTGGATCTGGTTATAACCTTTATCTGCTCGACTGAAGAGCCCTCTGTTAGATTTCTGACCTTACAGTATAGCAAGTATATTACACCAACACTATTACCTTACTAAAACAACAGGTAATCTCAAAGTTAGACAAGCTCTATTTTCAATAAACCCATATTAATTAGCATAAATCATAGAATCATAGAGCTGAAAGAGACCTCAGGAAGTCATCAAGTCGAGCCCCCTGCTCCAGGCAGGACCAATCCCAATTAGATCAACCCAGTCAGGGCTTTGTCAAGCCGAGACTTAAACACCTCTAGGGATGGAGACTCCACTACTTCCCTAGGTAACCCATTCCAGTGTTTCACCACTCTCCTAGTGAAATAGTTTTTCCTAATATCCAACCTGGACCTCTCCTACTACGACTTAAGACCATTGCTCCTTGTTCTGCCATCCGTCACTACTGAGAACAGCCTTTCTCCATCTTCTTTGGAACCTCCCTTCAGGAAGTTGAAGGCTGCTATCAAATCCCCCCTCACTCTTCGCTTCTGCAGACTAAACAGACCCAACTCCCTCAGCCTCTCCTCATAAGTCATATGCTCCAGCCCCCTAATCATTTTGGTTGCCCTCCGCTGGACCCTCTCCAATGCGTCCACATCCTTTTTGTAGTGGGGGGCCCAGAACTGGACACAATACTCCAGATGTGGCCTCACCAGAGCCAAATAAAGGGGAATAATGACATCTCTGGATCTGCTGGCAATGCTTCTCTTAATACAACCTAATATGCCATTAGCCTTCTTGGCTACAAGGGCACACTGTTGACTCATATCCAGCTTCTCATCCACTGTAACCCCCAGGTCCTTTTCTGCAGAACTACTACTTAGCTGGTTGGTCCCCAGCCTGTAACAATGCTTGGGATTCTTCCATCCCAAGTGCAGGATTCTGCACTTGTCCTTGTTGAACCTCATCAGATTTCTTGTGGCCCAATCCTCCAATTTGTCTAAGTCACTCTGGACCCTATCCCTGCCCTCCAGCATATCTACCTCTCCCTCTAGCTTAGTATCATCTGCAAACTTGCTGAGGGTGCAATCCATCACCTCATCCAGGTCATTAATAAAGATATTGAACAAAACCGGTCCCAGAACCGAACCTTGGGGCACTCCGCTAGAAACCGACCGCCATCCTGACATCGAGCTGTTGATCACTACCCGCTGGGCCCGGCCTTCTAGCCAGCTTTCTATCCATCTTACCGTCCATTTGTCCAATCCATATTCCCTTAACTTGCTGGCAAGAATATTGTGGGAGACCGTATCAAAAGCCTTGCTAAAGTCAAGGTATATCACATCCACTGACTTTCCCATATCCACAGAGCCAGTTACCTCATCATAGAAGCTAATCAGATTGGTCAGGCACGACTTGCCCTTTGTGAATCCATGCCGACTATTCCTAATCACTTTCCTCTCCTCCAAGTGCCTCAAAATGGATTCCTTAAGGATCCCTTCCATGATTTTTCCAGGAACCGAGGTAAGACTGACCGGCCTATAGTTCCCTGGATCGTCCTTCTTGCCTTTTTTGAAGATGGGCACTACATTTGCCTTTTTCCAATCATCCGGGATCTCTCCCGATCTCCACGACTTTTCAAAGATAATGGCCACAGGCTCCTCAATGACATTTGCCAACTCCCTCAGTACCCTCAGATGCATTAAGTACCCATGGATTTGTGTACGTTTAGCTTTTCTAAATAGTTCCTAACCTGTTCTTTACCCACTAAGGGCTGTCGATCTTCATCCCATCTTGCATCACTTAGCGCATTAGTCCGGGAGCCCACCTTGTCCGTAAATACAGAGGCAAAGAAAGCATTGAGTACTTCAGCTTTCCCCACATCATCTGTCACTAGGTTGCCTCCTTCATCCAGTAGGGGCCGCACACCCTCTCTGATCACCTTCTTCTTGTTAACATGCCTGTAGAAACCTTTCTTGTTATCCTTCACATCCTTAGCCAGTCGCAATTCCATCTGTGCTTTTGCCTTCCTGATAACCCCCCGGCATTTTCGAGCTATACATTTAAACCCCTCTCTGGTCATTTGTCCCTGTTTCCACTTTTTGTAAGCTTCCTTTTTGTGCTTAAGTTCACCAAGGATTTCCCCCGTAAGCCAATCCGGTCTCCTACCATTTTTGCCTCTCTTGCTACGCGTCGGGATGGTTTCTTTCTGTGCCTTCAATAAGGCTTCTTTAAAATACTGCCAGCTGTCCTGGACTCCTTTCTCCTTCATGTTAGCGTCCCAGGGGATTCTGCCCATCAGATCTCTGAGGGAGTCAAAATCTGCTTTTTTGAAGTCCAAGGTGGTTATTTTACTACTCTCTTTTCTTCCTTTGGTCAGGATCCTGAAATCTACCATCTCATGATCACTGCTTCCCAGGTTGTCACCCACCTCTACTTCCCCTATTAGTTCCTCCCTGTTTGTTATCCACCATAAATTCTTTATTAATCAAGTACCTTATCAGCCATTCCATTATTTTGCCTGAGATCAATGTCTGGCTGACAGGCCTATAATTATCCAGGTCATCCACTTGCCCTTTAAAAATACTGGCACAATATTAGCTTTCTTTCAGTACTCACTCAGAGAGCTGTCTTACAAAAAACCGGCCAGATCCTCAAACTGATGTAAATTGGTATAAGTACATTGACTTTAATACAGCTTTCATTAATTTATACCTTCTGAGGATCTGAAAACTTTTCCCCTCATTAAAAATAGGTTAACATGAGCATGCTGGAAGGTACACTTTAAAACAGTGACTGCTGGTTGGGATATACCATTGTAAATAGCTTTAAACCCACCATCAGGTTAAACTGCCTGAGTTCCAAACTAAATATTTGAGTCGCTAAATGGTTACTTATATGAGTAAGCTTTATGCACGTTCATAATCCCACTGAGGGAGCAATCCCGCCTTTTGAGTGAGTTTTAGGTGCCAGAGAGGAGAGAGATGGTTTCATGTGGATAACACTGGTCCACAACTATGCAACATTTGGCAGTTTCTGTTGAGTTTTTGGGTGCATCTGAACATAAAACTTGTGGGATGCGAGCCTCACACAAGCTGAAAAATGGGAGGGAAGGAGAAGGAGTTTGCACAGAAAACCCTGTGAACCAAATTGCTAAATTTTACAAGAGTTGAATGTTGATGAGTTTAAATATTGTACAAAAATCCTGGTCCATTTGGTTCTACAGTAATTTAATTTTTAGTGTGTGTGCTAATTTCCTGATGCCTGTTGTTGCTACAAGCATTAGCTGGGCAGAAAGTCAGAGGACTGACCCTAACAAGGAAAAGGCTTGGGACATGCTAATAGTATTAAAAGGTTAGGGCCTGGTGAGTTCTATTAAGTGGAATATTAGTTGAATTCTTGACATCTTAGCTGACCTGTGGCACATTCATGGGATAAACAGTGCATTTAATAGAGCATCATGACTAAAGCCTCTAAATACCATCAAGCATCAGTACCAATTCTTCAAGATATATTACAGGCTCAGCCCTTGGAGCGAGGATGCATTGAAAATAGCTCCCTTGCAGTCTTGGAAGCAGCATAGGTAAATATATTTCAGCTTTATTCTATTTTCAGTTCAAAATCAAAACCTGTCGCCCCATGCTGCTTACATACACACTCTCTCTCTCTCTCTCACTTTTTGTTGTTGGCACTTTATGTACAGAAACACACACTTTAAAGGCCAGGCATTAAGATTTAAAAGCTATCGGGCATAGTACAAGAAAGATTGAGAAGAATTTTCTTTAAATCCCCCTCCCCAAAAGGAGATTAAAACATTAAAAAGACCAATTAAAGAAAGGAATCTCATGGCAACATTTTCATTAACCCTCCCTAGTTCTTCTTTCTGTCTCATTAGCCATTAGAGAGAGGAAGGATCATTTTAATTAGCAGCATTGTAAAGCTTTATTTAAGGCACCCGTCCCTCCTGCTGCTCTCTGGATTACCCTGTCAGCTTATAAATACAATACCAAATCATTAGAGCCCAAAACAGCATCACTGAAGGGTTTGGAAGAAAGGGGATCCACTACGGTCAGTATTTAGGGCTCTTTAACAATGTCCTTTCTCCTTATTCAGGCATAATTCAAGCGTAATATTGGGCTTTATAAAAAAAACCTCGATATCCTCTTACAGCAAAGCCTTTGGTTTGAGGCTGCCATGTGTTCACTTTCTTCCCTTTTGTTTTCAGCGCAGTGAAAGCACAGAGCCACATCTGATAGGATCGACATGCTAGATAGGATCACAGGTTTTCCAAAGTCTCAAATTAGAATTACTTGTTAAATTCTCAAATCAAAAGACGGATGCACACAAACAGCGCTGGAGGGAGGAGAAAAAAAACCCATGCAGGTTTGTATAGTATGACACAGTTTCACACAAAGGCTCTTATGAATTTTGGTAGCATACAAATAAAAAATTTACACAGAACTTAAGAAAAGGCAATTCTCTTTTTCTAGTCATCACTTGATGGATTTCATTTTTGCATAGAAATGACCTCAGGTAACACAGTTTGTCATGAAATCATATTCATATGTTCACATTTCACCAGTAATGAAACAGCTAACTGAAATGTGGTCTCAGAGCTAACAACAAACATAAAAAGACAAATTCTGCTCTCCGTTACACCCGTGATCTTCACTGAAGCCAATGGAGTTGTGTGGCTGTAAATGAGCAGTACTTGGCCCACAAACTATTATTTGTAAACAAGAGATGGGTTCAAATCATTATGTTGTGGTCTGGAATCAGATCCAAATCCAAACATCCCCATGCTCTAGGGAATGTCTTGGTCAGCACATTGTAGACAGATCAGAGCAGTGAAGTCTGAATCCATCTCTAAACTTCCCCAAAGTTGGGGAGAATTCAGTTGTTATGTTCCAGCTCAGGACCATCTCTCATTTTTACCAACCAATGTAAGTACCCCTTCCTTTGGGCCATATTGTCACAATTTGTTTCTTGCGCCAGTGTCCCGTATATTACAAACAATTCATTTATTGGAATGAAAACTGCACAAAAACCTCATCCATATTAAAGAAATTGTATTAAACTATTAAGATTCATCATTCAGACCTGTGCCCTACTTTTCTTGACCTGAACAACTAAATATAGATTCTTCAGTTCTCCTGTTCGAATTAACATTATCTCTGTTCATCACTGAACGATGGAGTGGCCCAGCATTTTCCATAAAGAAACATGGTTTTTTGCTTATGGATATTTAAACAATCTTCTTATTATATATTTTAGAAATGTGCATCTTCTCTCTCTGTCTGTTTGCTCAAGAATTGCTCCTAAAAAGTAAGAAGTAGGACCACCAAATTTCTTCTTTGTATCAAAACTTAAAGCAAGGTCAGAATTTGGTTGTGCCAGGACAATGGAATGTGCCTGGAATTTGATTGTTTCTCATAAAATGGAAAAGGAGGCGTCTGGCAGGAGGGACAGTTATACTTCAGAATAACCACAGGGGGGCATCAAGGGGCCAGGCCCGGGGATCAGGACAGCTATAACCTCATTGGGCCAGCAGACAGCAGGGGTGGAGAAAGGGACAGCTATCTACTATATATTTCAGATAATTTTTCTGTTTCTGTGTCTGTGTGTCTGGCGCTGTAGCAGCAATGGACAGCTGCTTCTCACTAAGGATGTTAATGAGTGGTTATTTGGCTAATCGTGTAATCCATACAATTTGTATCAACTACACAGTTAATCGATAAGGGGCTGCTCTACAGAGGTGCAGTGGGGGTAGCTCCCCGAGCCAGCTCGAGCCAGGACTGAACAGTCCTGGTTCATGCCGGCTCTGGACTGCTGTGACTCTGCATTTTAAATGTAAGACTTGCAGGGCTCTTACTACTTTTAAAATGCAGAGCTGCAGTGCAGGTAGCTCCTGGAGCTGGTGTGAGCCGGGACTGAGCAGTCCTGACTCGCGCTGGCTCCGGGACTGCTGTGCCTCTGCATTTTAAATGTTGTACATTTTAAATGTCATGAATTTTAAATGCAGACTAACCTAAGCCACTGCGAACAGGGGCCGCTTGGTGGCAGCAGCCCCTGTCTATGGGAATACCCAGTTCCCTGCTGGGTCCTACACGGACAGGGGCTGCCGCTGGAGCAGCCTCCCCTATCCCCCCACCACTGCCTCTGATAGGGGCAGTGGGAGGGGGCAGGAGGCACCGTGGAGATGGTGCAGGGGTGAAAAAGGCTTTTAAGCCAGCTCCCCCCAGCACCAGCTCCTGTTCCTCCCCCCCTCCCCCGGCTACCTATCATATAGAGGCAGGAAGAGACGAGGGGCGCGAGTAGTTGAGTATTCTGCTTACATCCCTACTTCTCAGCTGGCTGTGGTTGTCCTCTCTCCCTGGGGCAGCCTGCCTACTGAACCCCTTATCCCTAATCCCACTCCAGGACAATGATTTAAATGAAAAAAAAATGTATTTGTGCTAAGGACCCAAGCAACACCAGATAAATCCTTTCGTTCTTAACATTTTTTACAGTGGAGTTTTAGGCATCAATTCCTGTTGCTCTTGGAGTCTGTTCAGTTTAGATTCTCAGAGATGTAATATCAAACTGGTGAACTAAACTGGAAAGTTTCACCAGTGTTTTTGCCAGACCTTGCAGTGGTTATCTCTCATGGTAAAATGAACAAAAATGATTGGATTTCACCTAGTGGCCTCAAATATGTAAGAATGTTTACAACAGAAAACACGCAGCCCAGTTCTGCTCCAACTGAAGTCAACAGCCAGACTCCCACTACATTCATTTAATGAGGCATGGGTTTGAAGGCAAGGACGTGTGAGAGATCCATTCCCTTAAAATGATGATTCATTTTCCTACCATGATGCTAAAGAAAGCAAATACAGTAAAACCGTAGATAGCCAAATCATGAAAATCCCTAAAGGTAATTTATTTTAACCAAAGTCAAGTTCGTTGTGTGTGACATATGTTGAAAAATGACTTGATTATTTGAAAGTCTGTTATCTGAATTATTTCATATCCTGCGTCTTACTTGGCTAAATGAGGCTTGACTGTACATACATAATATGTAATCTAAGAGTCTCAGAAAAACAACTGAAGCAATTACACTGTGATGCAGAAGAAAAGGAAGAACACAGGTGAAAATTAAATACACAGAGGCATTAGCTCCAGAACAGGACTACAGAATAGCCATCTATAATCCGTTTCTCGTAACTCTGGTTGGAATTTCCCATGATGCCTTGCCTTTGTCTACAGAAATTCTTGCTATTGACACTAGAAGCATCTGAAAAATGCAAAGCAAACAATATCCTGCTCCTAGAAAAGGATGCTCTGGTGTGGTAGAGGGAATGGGGGAAAGGAGTCCAGGAAAGCTGGCAGTATTTTAAAGAAGCTTTATTAAAGGCACAGGAAGAAACCATCCCGATGCGCAGCAAGAAAAGCAAATATGGTAGGCGCCCAGATTGGTTTACCGGGGACATCCTTGGTGAGCTTAAACACAAAAAGGAAGCTTACAAGAAGTGGAAACTTGGACAGATGACTAGGGAGGACTATAAATATATTGCTCGAGAATGCAGGGGAGTTATCAGGAAGGCGAAAGCGCAATTGGAATTGCAGCTAGCAAGGGATGTGAAGGATAACAAGAAAGGTTTCTACAGGCATGTTAGCAATAAGAGGGTGATCAGAGAGGGTGTGGGGCCCTTACTGGATGAGGGAGGTAACGTATGGTATGTCTAGACTACATCCCTCTGTCGGCAGAGGGATGCAGATTAGGCAGGTCGACATTGCAAATAAGACAGGGATTTAAATATCCTGTGCCTAATTTGCATAAAAATGGCCACCACGTTTTGCCGACTCAGCACTTTGTTGGCAAAAAGTGGCAATCTAGAGGGGGATCTGTTGAGAAAGAAAGCCTTTTTCGACAGATCCCTTATGCCTTCTGCCAGAGGGATGCAGTCTAGACATACCTCTAGTGACAGATGATGTGGGAAAAGCTGAAGTTCTCGATGCTTTCTTTGCCTCTGTCTTCATGGACAAGGTCAGCTCCCAGACAAATGCACTAGGCAACTCAGTATGGGATGGAGGTGGACAGCCCTTGGTGGGGAAAGAACAAGTTAGGAACTATTTAGAAAAGCTAAACATACACAAATCCATGGGCCCAGATTTAATGCATCCGAGGTACTGAGGGAGTTGGCAAATGTCATTGCGGAGCCTTTGGCCATTATCTTTGAAAACTCGTGGAGATCAGGAGAGATCCCGGATGATTGGAAAAAGGCAAATGTGGTGCCCATCTTTTAAAAAGGGAAGAAGGACAATCCAGGGAACTACAGATCCGTCAGCCTTACCTCAGTCCCCGGAAAAATCATGGAGGGGATCCTCAAGGAATCCATTTTGAAGCGCTTGGAAGGGGGAAAGTGATCAGGAATAGTCAACATGGATTCACGAAGGGCAAGTCGTGCCTGACCAATCTGATTAGCTTCTTTGATGAGGTAACAGGCTCTGTGGTGTGGCAGGGGATTTAAAACCTGCACGCGTGGCAGCCTGGAGCCGGCGGGCCGTGGCGTGGAGGCAGGAGCAGCGCCCGAGCGGGAGGGCGGCCGCGGCGAGTCAGCGCAGGCGCAGGAGCCCCTGGCCGTGAACTGGTGGTCCACGGGACCCGGGGAGACCGGGTCGGCACAGACGCTGGGTGGCGGCGGGGGCACGCCGAGCGGGATGGATAAGAGGAGGGAGGAGGGGAAGGAAGGGGGGGAGGAGAGCAGGGGCTGGTGTTGCTCTCAAACCCCCACAGACTGATGCCAGAGCGACAAACCTGGGAAAGCGAAGGCGGGAGGTCCGTCCAGACCATGGACCGGGAGTAGCCCCAGCGGCACAGACTGGGGCCTGGGGCAGAGCCCTTCACCGGGGACTGGAAGCCGGAGCGGAGACCCGACCCGGAAGGGACCGGCCTGGAACCAGCGGTGTAGGCCCCAAAGAGCCTACGGGCTTGGACCGCGGGAGCGGCTAGCAGGTGGACGGAAGCTGGGGAGGGGGTTTTGGGGTAAAGTTTGGACGGTCGAGCACCCCGCCCCACGGGACCCGGTTACACTGGTGGAGAACGTGGGTACCGATAGAAGGAAAAAAAAAGGGGGGGATTTTGTTTGGGGAAGTAAGGTAAAACACGGAACAGGGAGGCACGGTAGAAAAAAAAAAAAGAGGTAAGCCTAGGAAAATGGAGGCGGGGAAGCTACTAGAATGGCTGGCTGAAAGCCAGCAACAACAGCAGCAGCAGCAGCAGACTCAGTTGCTCCAACAACTCACGGACTAGTAAAGATGACCCCAAGCGACGACCCAGAGGCCTTCCTAATAACATTCGAGAAGGTAGCGACGGCGGCCAGATGGCCGGAGGAACATTGGGCAACGTTGCTGGCCCCTTACCTCACAGGCCCCGCCCAATATGCATATAGGGGCCTGTCCGCCCGAAACACGCTACATTATCATAAGGTGAAAGAGGCTATTTTAGATCAGGCAGGCATTATCCCAGAAACCCATAGGCAAAGGTTCCGGGCGGAGAAATACTGGCTGGAAGAACGCCCAAGGGCTGTGGTACAGCGCCTGAAGGAGACCGCCACCCGGTGGCTAGAACCCGAGAAAAGGACAACCACGCAGATTGTGGAAATGATTGTACTGGACCAGTTTTTACAGATAATGCCACCGGAGAGTAGGTTGTGGGTGAGACGACACCAACCCACGACACTCGGAGAAGCCATCGCCATCCTAGAGAATTATATGGCGGCGGACAGCAGCGAGGACAAGCCCCCTGGCACCAGGGAAAGCACCAGAACCAAGGGGGAGCGCGGGAGGGACCGCCCAACAAGGAGGAGGGGCGCTTGGACCCCTCCACCCATCCCATGGAAAAGATGGGGCGAGGGCGCACGAGTGAGCCCTGCAGAAAATCAGAAAGAGAACGCCACGAAAGAAAGGGAAACGTTGCCATCCCACCCCCCAGAACCAGAGAAGCCGGGCGTCTGCTTCGAGTGCGGGCAGGAGGGCCACTCCCAGCGTGACTGTCCCTTCATGGATTGCTCCTACAGGAGGGCGATGGCAGCAGCCCGAAGAGCACGGGGCAGAGAAGAAACCAAAATCGCAGTCCAGGTAGGCCTGGCAGGGAAAACCGTAGGTGCACTGGTAGACTCGGGGTGCAACCAAACGATCGTACGGGAGGAGGTGTTACCCGAGGGGAGGCTGGGGGGACCCCCGGTGGCCATCCAGTGCATTCATGGGAACGTAAGACATTACCCCACGCGGTGGGTCCTCTTAGAGGAAGGAACCTGGCAGGAGAGGTGTCGGGTGGCTGTGGCCCCACACCTGGCCTACCCTGTGGTCTTAGGACGAGACTGGCCCGGGTTCCAACCCCTTGTCCAAGCGTGGGGGAAAAGACTCACGGGGAAGGCCGAGGGAGGACCCGGACAACAACAGGTAGAGAGGAGACAGAGGGAGGCCCGAATCGCCAACACCGTGGCAGAGAGTACTCGAAAAGATGCAGGGACGGAGCCGGAGGATTTCCTCTGGGAACAACGGGAGGACGAATCCCTGAAACATGCCTGGGAACAAGCCGGACGGGAAACCGACACCGGGACCAGGACAGAACAAGGACCACGGTTCGAGGTAAGAACCAATCGGTTATACAGGATAGTCAAGCGACCTGGGGAGACGGGGGAAATGGTGCAGTTACTTGTACCGGCCAGGTTTCGCTGGCAGGTGCTAGACACGGCTCACGCCAACCCCTCGGCCGGACACCTGGAAACAGAAAAGACACTGCAAAGACTTTTGCAGCGATTCTATTGGCCCAGGGTGTATAAGGAGATGAAAGATTTTTGTGAATCCTGCCCCGAGTGTCAACGCGCCAGGGGGGGAAGAAAGTCCCTAAGGCTCCCCTCATCCCACTCCCCGTGGTGGATATTCCATTTAGGCGGATAGCCCTGGACTTGGTGGGCCCCTTGGAGAGGTCGTGGAGGGGCAATCAGCATATTCTGGTTTTAATAGACTATGCCACCCGTTACCCAGAGGCCGTACCCCTCCAGAACACCAAGGCTCCGGTGCTGGCCCAAGAACTGGTAAAAATATTCACTAGGGTGGGTCTGCCCCACGAGATACTTACTGACCAGGGGACCAACCTCACGGGACGAGTCATGACGGAGCTATGCAGGCTGTTGGAGGTGAAAAGGCTCCGTACCTCAGTCTACCACCCCCAAACCGATGGACTGGTGGAGCGCTTCAATAGAACGCTCAAAACGATGCTCTGGAAATTCGTGGAGGGAGACCCTAGAGATTGGGACCAATGCCTGCTGGCACTCCTATTTGCAGTGCACAAAGTACGCCAAGCCTCCATGGGCTTCTCCCCATTCAAGCTACTTTATGGGAGACAACCTCGAGGGATACTCGACCTAATAAAGGAAGAGTGGGAGGAGCAGGATTTGCAAGTGAATGGGACGGTACCATATATTCTGGAGCTGAGGGAGAAATTAAAAGTAGTGGGAGAATTGACCAAAGAGAACTTGACCCGAGCGCAGGCAAGACAAGCCCACTTTTATAATCAGGGGGCCCCGCCCCGGACCTTCGCTCCCGGAGACCGGGTGCTACTGCTTTTACCGTCAACAGAATCGAAGCTGCTGGCAAAGTGGCAAGGCCCCTATGAGGTTCTCCGAAGGGTGGGGCCCGTGGACTATGAAATCAAGTTGACAGACCAACGAAGGGGCTCCCAGATATACCACGTAAACCTCCTGAAAAGATGGAAGGACAGAGAAAACCTGATGGTGGCGGTGCAGCCCTCAGAGCCCGAGTTAGGACCATTGGGCGGGGACCTAGACAACTCAGCGAGCGAGGCCGCGCTAGGACAAGAACTGACGGGGACACAACAGGAAGAGATGCGGGTCCTGCTGAAAGAATTTGTGGCCGTCCTGTCGGCCCAGCCCAGAAGAACGATCCTGACCCACCACCACATCCAGACGACCCCGGGGCGGAAGGTGCGGGAGCCCCTCTGGCCCCTACCCCTGAAGATGTGGGGGATGGTGAAGGAGGAAATACACAAGATGTTACAAATGGGGGTGATAAAGGAGTCCAGGAGTGGATGGAGGAGCCCTATAGTCCTCGTCCCTAAACCCGATGGGTCCCTGCGCTTTTGTATCGATTTCCGTAAGGTCAACACCCTGTCACGATTCGATGCGTATCCCATGCCCTGGGTAGAAGAACTCCTGGAAAGGTTAGGACAGGCGCAGTACTTGTCCATGATAGACCTCACCAAGGTATATTGGCAGATCCCTCTAACACCGGCGTCTCAAGAAAAGATGGCCTTTGCCACGCCCTTCAGACTATACCACTTCCTGACAATGCCGTTCGGCCTTAATGGAGCGGCAGCTACATTTCAGAGGCTTATGGACAAAGTGCTGAGGGACCACCAGCAGTATGCCGCGGCCTACATCGACGATATCGTCATCTACAGTGTATCCTGGGAGGAACATCTAACACACGTCCGGGCCATTCTCAAAGCCCTTGCAGAAGCCAAGCTGACAGCCAACCCGAGTAAATGTGCTTTCGGATGGGCTGAAGTGACGTGCCTTGGATATGTTGTTGGAAGAGGGTGCCTGAAGCCACAGGTAACCAAAGTGGAAGCGGTGCAGAAGTACCGAACCCCAAAGACGAAAAGACAAATAAGACAATTTCTGGGCCTGGCTAGCTACTACCAGAGGTTCATACCTCGCTTTGCCACAATTGCGGCCCCTTTGACAGAGCTGACGAAAAGTGGACATCCGCAGAGAGTGCAGTGGACAGAGCAGTGTGAGGATGCCTTCCGAAGGTGAAAACAAAGCCTCACGATAGCCCCTTTACTGACCAACCGGACTTTTCCAAAACATTCATAGTCCAGACGGATGCCTCAAATGTGGGAATAGGGGCTGTGTTGGCCCAAGAGCAGGAAGGGGGGGAACGGCCAATCCTATACCTAAGCCGCAAACTCCTACCCCGAGAACAACAGTACTCCACCATAGAGAAAGAAGCACTAGCCATTAAGTGGGCGGTTGAGTCTCCGCGATATTACCTCTTAGGTAACCCCTTCCTCCTCAGGACAGACCACGCACTGTTGACATGGATGCATAACATGAGGGAGGCTAACCCCCGGATAATGAGGTGGTATTTATTTTTACAACAGTATAAATTCCAGATAGTGCACCGAGCAGGGCGGGACCATGCAAATGTGGATTTCCTGTCCAGGTGCGCAGAGCCGATAGAGGAAGGACAAGGTAGCAAAGAACAAAGGGGGGAGGTGTGTGACGGGGGATCCAACCCCCGCACTCGCGGCAGCCCGGAGCTGGCGGGCTGCAGCACGGAGCCGGGAGCGGCGTGTGGTGGGGGATTTCAAACCCGCACGCGCGGCAGCCCGGAGCCAGCGGGCCATGGTGTGGAGGCAGGAGCGGCACCCAAGCGAGAGGGCGGCCACAGCAAGTCAGCACAGGCGCAGGAGCCCCTGGCCGTGAACCAGCGGTCCACGGGACCCGGGGAGACTGAGTTGGCACGGACGCCAGGCGGGGGCAGGGGCACGCCGAGCGGGACGGATAAGAGGAGGGAGGAAGGAAAGGAAGAGGGGGGAGGAGAGCAGGGTCTGGTGTTGCTCTCAAACCCCCACAGACTGACGCCGGAGCGACAAACCTGGGAGAGCAAAGGCAGGAGGTCCATCCGGACCACGGACCGGGAGTAGCCCCAGCGGCGCAGACCGGGGCCCGGAGCAGAGCCCTTCACCTGGGACCGGAAGCCGGAGCGGAGACCCGACCCAGAAGGGACCGGCCTGGAACCAGCGGTGTAGGCCCCGAAGAGCCTACGGGCTTGGACCGTGGGAGCAGCTAGCAGGTGGACAGAAGCCGGGGAGGGGGTTTTGAGGTAAAGTTTGGACGGTCGAGCACCCCGCCCCACAGGACCCCGTTACATGTGGATATGGGAAAGTCAGTGGATGTGATATACCTTGACTTTAGCAAAGCTTTTGATACAGTCTCCCACAATATTCTTGCCAGCAAGTTAAGGGAATATGGATTGGATAAATGGACTGTAAGATGGATAGAAAGCTGGCTAGACTGTTGGGCCCAACAGGTAGTGATCAACGGCTCAATGTCAGGCTGACGATCAGTTTCTAGCAGAGTGCCCCAAGGATCTGTTCTAGGACTGGTTTTGTTCAACATCTTTATTAATGACCTGGATGAGGGGATGGATTGCACCCTCAGCAAGTTCGCAGATGGCACTAAGCTAGGGGGAGACACTAAGCTAGATATGCTGGAGGGCAGGGATAGGGTCCAGAGTGACCTGGACAGATTAAAGGATTGGGCCAAAAAAAATCTGATGAGGTTCAACATGGATAAGTGTAGAGTCCTGCACTTGGGACAGAAGAATCCCAAGCATTGTTACAGGCTGGGGACTGAATGGCTAAGTAGCAGTTCTGCAGAAAAGGACCTGGGGATTACAGTGGATGAGAAGCTGGATATGAGTCAACAGTATGCCCTTGTAGCCAAGAAGGCGAATGGCACATTAGGGTACATTAGGAGGAGCATTGCCAGTAGATCCAGAGAAGTGATTATTCCCCTTTATTCGACTCTGGTGAGGCCACATCTGGAGTATTGTGTCCAGTTCTGGGCCCTCCACTATAGAAAGGATGTGGACGCATTGGAGAGGGTCCAGCAGAGGGCAACCAAAATGATTAGGGAGCTGGAGCACATGACCTATGAGGAAAGACTGAGGGATTTGGGTTTGTTTAGTCTGCAAAAGAGAAGAGTGAGGGGGGATTTGATAGCAGCCTTCAACTTCCTAAAGGAAGGTTCCAAAGAGGACGGAGAAAGGCTGTTCACAGTAGTGACGGATGGCAGAACGAGGAGCAATGGTCTCAAGTTACAGTGGGAGAGGTTGAATATTAGGAAAAACTATTTCACTAGGAGGATGGTGAAACACTGGAATGGGTTACCTACGAAGGTGGTGGAATCTCCATCCCTAGAGGTTTTTAAGTCTCTGCTTGACAAAGCCCTGGCTGGGTTGATTTAGGGGGATTGGTCCTCCCTTGGGCAGGGGGCTGGACTTGATGACCTTCTGAGGTCTCTTCCAGCTCTATGATTCTATAAATGACTGACACTGGGCATGTGTGATTTTTTTTTCTGGCCCAAATTTTGTCATGTTTTTGGTTTTATAATCTAGAAAATCTATTCAAATTGAAATGATTTAATTAGATGTGTCACTGGGAAATACATACCAGATTCCTTCTTGTTTGATATTCCTTACCAGACCACAATGGGCCCTCTTCAGAAGTTAGGGATACTGACAGCTTGGTTAGGTATGAAAAAGGAGAATAATCCTAGACATACTATGTAGCATTTCTAGAGGTCATATATATTCTTACTATATTGGAAATTGCACCTGTCCATTAACTATGATTTTGTCCTGAGCTGACACAAGATAGTCCATTTAATCTGGTATGATTCATTGGAAAATCCACTTTCCTGGGTCAACCCCTTAGAGAACATATTTAAGATAATGACAGGAAATGGCTGTGACCAGTGTTCCCTGTAAGCTGAGTGCTTGGGTGGCCGAGGAGAGTTTCAGGTGCTGCCCAGCTGATTGGCAGAGTGCCCACAGCTGGCAGCATGGTTTCTATTGGTGGTGCACATCCGCACATGCCTTGGTGCATAGAACAAAATTTATTCCAGCTGTGGATGGAAAAAATTAGAGGGAATGCTGGCAGCGACTGCTATTTAAATGGGACAGTTACCAAAAAGTCTGTTTAATGGGGACACACTCAATTAGACTATCTTGATACTACCTATGTCCTTATAGCCCCCCAGCATAGATGCAACATATGCTGACAGTTCTTCCTGCATAGGAATACTATCTCCCTGTAACATTAGCAAAATTGACAGAAGCACTCTTCTATCAGCATCACTGCATCTACCTGGGATTTTCTCAGCATAGCTATGTTGGGCATGGGTGTGGGATTTCTTCTCACCCCTGACCAACATAGCTACCTCGAGATAAGCTTTGATTGGTGCTTAGCAGGTGTAATTCACATTTGTGAGTTACAGGGATAAAATGATCTTCAACCAATCAGCCTTTGTGCACTGCCCTGCATGGAGGCTGAAAGGATATCCACCGTCTCAACTCAGGGAAGCTGCTATGTCTGCAGCCGTGTTCTGTACACAGAATTCCTGGCCACTGGTCTGCCTATGTCCTTCCCCCAGTGCTTTCCTATGTGCTGACAAAGGTTACAGCTACACTACAGAGCCTTTGGTGGCATAGCTAGTGTAGACACAATGCACACAGCAGGAATTCTGCCAATACACCTGTTCCACAGCTCCAAACAACACCTGTTATGCTGACAGAAGCACTGTTCTGTTGCTATAGCTGCAGCTACAAGGAGTTGTGGGGTTTTTTTTTTTTTTTTTTTGGCACAGATATGTCACTGAGGTGTGGCTCAGCTGCACCCCTGACCAGGGTGCTGGCACAATATTTGTAGCGGGGATGCTGATCATGGAAGTCAAAGAAACCAGGTGTTTGTTATTACTTTTTCAAGCCAGGAGGTGCAGTAGTACCCACAGCACGATCGCTCCTGACTGACATAGCTATCCCAGTGTGCATTTTAAGAGTAGACCTGACCAAAGAACCATGAGGTAGCAGAGGCCTGCAGCCCCCATTGTGGATGCTTTGAAGACATCCTCTCACACAGGGACACTGGCGTTTCCAAGCACACGGCATGAGCACGGTCAGCAATGAGTTTCACCCATAAGAGATTCTGTCTAGAGAGTCTGATCTGTTTGAGCCCAATTCTGCTCCCACTTTTGTCAATGGAAGCAGAACTAGTAGTTAGACCTTTATTTGTTATAAAATCAGTACTTTCTTCCACAGGACATGATGGCTCAGGAGGTTGGGAGTGGGATAATAGAAACTTCCAGCTCAAATCAAGCCTAGATCAGTAGCGGCTGAAAGAGGTGACCATCTGATGGCTGACAAGTCTCAGAGGCATAGCCGTGTTAGTCTGTATTCTCAAAAACAACAAGGAATCCTGTGGCACCTTTAAAGACTAACAAACAGATTTATTTGGGCATAAGCTTACACGGACAAAAACCCACTTAGATGCATCAACAAAGGGGGGTTTTGCTCAGGAAAGTTTATGCCCAAGCAAATCTGTTAAGTTTTTAAGGTGCCACAGGACTCCTCGTTTTTCATCTAATGGTTGTCTAATAGCTTCTGTAAAATGAGCTTGGTCAGTCCAGAAGATCACACAAAGAAGACAATAAGGACATGTCTACACTAGGAAATTATTTTGAAATAACTAAATTCAAAATAACTCCTGAAATAACTATTTCAGAATAAGCTTATTCCCTGAGGAAAGCAGGAGCACAGGTTTCGAAATAACCAGCCCATTATTTCGAAATAATGGGCTTGGTAGAATGGATGCTCTGCTTATTATTTCAGAATAAGAGAGGTTATTTATAAATAACTCCCTAGAATAGACCAGGGCTAACTGAATTACATTCCCTTCTTCCTCTAATTTTCTGCACAAGACTCTACTCCAACCCCAGAAAATGTAACCTCCCAAAAAAGGTTTAAAAAAGTGAATAGGTTAAAATATACAAGTTCAAGCTATGGTTGTGTTTAAATAATTTGAAAAAGGGCAACATGTAATGATACAGCAATGTACAGTCAGTCCATTTACAATATGCTGTTAAATATTCATGTTGTATGAGGATAGATATTTATACATGTCAAGACACTGTAATTGAAATATTTTATTGTAAATGACCTGACATACCAATAAATAAAATATTTTCCTTAAAAAAAGTGAGCTTGGTGTCAGTCTGCTTCCCAGTGGTCAGTGATCACACCACAAACACCCCCACCCCAGCTTGTACTAATTGGCAATCTCTGGAGGCAGACTAAGGACGGAATAGGTCGTATAACCTGAACTACTGTCACTAGAGGTTGATCATCAAAATTAAGGTATATTTGCAGGGGCCGATCTGAGGGAAGCTTGCGCTGCTGCTGCCCAAGCTGCAGGCCTACAGTTTCAAGGGTTGTCAATTTCCAATGAGTACAAGTGCTAAATTCACCCGAAAATTGGGGAGTGATGATAATAACTTTGTGTAAAAACTTTAAATTAAAAATTACATACACAGTGATTTTCCTATAGCATCTTGCAAAACTTTATATGGCCTATTTATTTATTATCATAAAGTCAAATTCTTTTCTGCCCCCACTACTTGAGTAAATGAGCCTTGAACAGAGGAATTACACAGGAGTTGGAAGAGAAAAATTCTCCCCACATCTCTGGATGTGAGACAGCTGATTTTTGCAGCCACCTCTATAGCCAATGAGTGCTCACATAATTAGGAGACAGGTGCATCAGAGTAACAGCTTCTGAATGCCTCAGTGTACAGAGTATATGGGATGCTGGATGGGCAAATTATGGAGATCCACTGGCCACATAATTTGGCCCCTATTGTGAAGTTCTCAGCGAGTAATACCATAGAATCACACTTGTGTGACTCTTCTCTGATCTGACCCTCTCCCTGTGCAACTAAAGGTGCTGTGCTTTTTGGGGGGGGGGGCATTTACACCCCGGGGAAGTAGCGAGTGGCATTTAACTCCTGGTATATACGAAGGAGGGAAGATGGATGGGAACCTTGTCTCTCTCACCAACAGAAGTTGATCCAATAAAAGATATTACCATCCCCAACTTATGTCTCTACTATCCTGGGACTGACATGGCTACCACATCATGGCATATTACAGATGTGTTTGTTCCAAAATAATTACTAATGGCAGCACATTTTTAATTGAGTGCTTCCAATTTGCTATGATTTTTTTTCTAATTTTTTAAAAACAAAATTAACAAATCTGCAGATGCTACCTCAAACCCAGATGTTAGAAAGTTACAGCACAACATCACAAACAAGAAAGCTAAACAAAAGTAGGGGCTGGTTATTTTCCGAAGTGGCAGATTTTCAGATAAAATATAATTAATGTGCTAAGACATCATCCATTTTTATATACATAGGCTGATTGCTTTATGATGACTATAACCAGAATGGATACTAACTCTGTTATATTTTTAAAATTATGTACCCAATATTTTTTTCTGACTCTGCTTTATATTGAGATTAATAACTATGCAATCACCTCATTAGTTTATTTAGATTGTGTCATTTTAGGAAATTATTGTTTAGATCAGTCTTGCCTTTCCCTTCTATCCCTGCTTTCTGTGAATTAAGTAATATCTGAGGAAACCAATTAATTGCAACTCAACCACTGTAATGGGGTCTGCAGTACAATGTGGCAACGTCTAATGGAGTTTTAATTCCCCCATGGTGAGTCAACATTTGCTTAGAGAAAGGAAAATGTCATTGCAAACCATTGCCCCAAATGAGTTTGGTAACTGAAAGGCTAAGTGAGGTTTTCTCTCAGATCCATAGTGATTGAGATCCAATGGCCATTTCCTCTTTTATTATGGGTGACATTTATTAAGGGCCTTATCCTGGGATGTGCCAGGTGCTCTCAACTCCCACTGTGGGAAGTGAGACACTAGGGACCTTCCAAAACCAAAAACTAAAGGCTTATAGGTGCACCGGGCCTAGCTTGGAGGAATTTGCACCTACATGCATGTCACCTTTGTAGAAAATTCCAATGGAATAGGAGAGATTGGAATCCCAAAGGGTGACATTTGCCCTGTGGAAAGCCCATGTCAGGGCCGGGCCACTGGATCAGCAATTGCAAGGATCCAGTAGCCCCTGACCTCCCTGCACAGGGGAGCTGTGGCTACTACTCCTGTGCCAGTGGCTATAGGATTTGAGGGACAGAGGAGGCTCTTTTGCAGCCCTATAATCTGACTCTGGATTAGGAAGATACATATCGCATCCTTGTCTCTCCCTCCCCACCTTGAGAAAAACCCCAATCATCAATGCTTTTACATAGGTATAGAGAATGTCACCATTATCCTGGATAGAAAGAAGAGTAAGGCCACAGTTCTATTCCCAGTAAAGGCAATAAGACGTTTCCCATTTTCTTCAGTGGCAGCAAGAGCATGTGCTACATTGCTTTAGAAAAAAATAAGTCTTGCAAGAATAACCATTGAATAGGAAGCCATCACCTTGGCAATATGAAGATGCAAGAAAATAGAAAATACTGGAAATCTGAAGATTAAAGGTTGTTGTAAGATATGTTCTTTAATTTTTCCAGGATCCTTTATAATGACAATCACCTCAGTGACAGAGGTGACAGTGTTCTCTATAAGCTGTGTGCTTGTGTGGCTGCTTAGGAGAGATTCAAATGCTGCCTAGCTGATTAACCAGCTAGATTATTTGTTTATTCTGGTGGTGCACATTTGCACATGCCTTGGTGTACATAACATTTTATTTCACACATGGATGGAAAAGATTAGAGGGAACACTGATGACAGAGCTATTACAGAGGGCTCAATTGAGGCCCTACACACCATCCAAAGTTGAACTCCCATCCTGTTGCCACATGTAGCTCATGCACAAGGTCATCCTAAGCTGTTTATTGTGGTACTTAAATGGCAGGTAGGACCTGGTGTGGGTCCTGTGCACTCAGATGAACCTAATCCTCACTGGAGATATTTAAACTCTGATTGGTGTTTCTAAGATACCATTCTGAATGTTCCTTTTAAAACATGCATTTGTCTTTAGTAAGTATTTAGCTATCTAAAGTTTTATTTATGATTGCTATTTTGGTAGCACCTAAGAGTCCCAGGCCTGGACCCAACTGGTGCTAAATGCTGTACAAACACACACCAATAAGACAGTCCCTGCCCCACAGAGCTTACAGTCTGAATTATAACAGGTGGATACAGTCAGCCAGGGGAACACATGGAAACAGAGAGACAATAGAACTTAACATTAGACTTTTCCTCTTATGGGATTGTTCACAGTACTTTCTACTGCCAGACATTTCTACAAAGGACTCTAAGGGTATATCTACACTGGCAGCTTCTTGCGCAAGAACACCTGTTCTTGTGCAAAAACTTGCCTGCTGTCTACACTGCACGCGCGTTCTTGCGCAAGTAAATTTACAGTATAGCACTGTAAAACAGGGCTTCTTCCGGAAGAGTTATTCCTCTCCCCACGAGGAAAAAGCCCTCTTGCGTAAGAGCTCTTTCACAAAAGAGCAGTGTAGAGAGGCAACATGAATTTCTTGCACAAGAAGCCCCTATGGTTAAAATGGCCATCAGAGATTTCTTGCGTAAGAGAGCGTCCACGCTGCCATGGATGCTCTTGCGCAAAAGCACATCTCTTATGCAAAAGCACATGCCATTGTAGACGTGCTCTTGTGGAAGACTTTTTGCGCAAGAACTCTTCTGCAAAACAGTAATTGTGCAAGAAGCTGCCAGTGTTGACGTAGCCTAAGGGTACGTCTACAAGGCAACATTATTTCGAAATAACGACCATTATTTTGAAATAACTTAGTCCGCGTCTACCCAGCAGGCAGTTATTTCAAACTAATGTTGAAATACTGTCAAGCTGGAGGACTTCTTACTATGACTTCTGTAACCCTCATTGTACGAGGAGTAAGGGAAGTCAGAGGAAGAGGGCTCTATTTCAAAATAAGTGCTGTATAGACGCTATCTGAGGGCTATACAGCAGGGCTTAACTCGAAATAAGCTATGCAAATTGAGCTACATCAATTGTGTAGCTTATTTTGAAATTGGGAGCGTCTACACGGCATTTATTTTGAAATAGAGCACTCTTCCTCCGACTTCCCTTACTCCACATACAATGAGGGTTACAGGAGTAAGAAGTCCTCCATCTTGAAGGATTTTGACATTATTTCGAAATAACTGCCTGCTGTGTAGATGCAGACTAAGTTATTTCAAGATAATGCTAGTTATTTCGAAATAATGTTGCTGCGTAGGTGTGCCCTCAGAGAGTCAAGCATTGAGATTCCATTGCAATTCTATGAGAAGTGGTACCTAATTCCATTAGGCACCTTTAAAACTCTCATCTTTTACTACTACTTATTAATGAATGTTCTTCTTGTTGAATGTTGACACATTTCTAAGTCAATCTGCCTTTCCCAACCTTTTGACAATTTAAAAGATTTGAAACCAAGCTACATTATCTATGATGCAACCAATTTCTGCAGTATCGGATTAGCACAGAGGGGCTACATTTTCCTGACAACGTTTTGGGGTGATTCTTTATTTCTAAAATAAATTGATGGTCTCAAGAAACAATGGCACATTTTTTAGAAAATGTATTATTTTCAGGATCATGTAGGGAAATAAAGTTTTGCAATCCTTTCCCTCATAATAAGTCTGTCGAAAAATGATGTTGCTCATTCTGTTGAAAGATGGTTTCATTTTCTACTCAAAATTGGTATGAAAAATTTGCCTTGCCAAATGAACATTGTGTACTGAACTTGTCAAATCCTCTCTCCTGACACAAATAAAAGATAACATTGGGTGGCAGGATGTAAAACAGTCCTGACAAGACAGCTGGGACGAAAGCAAAGAAATACGTTTCTCTTTCCGTTTTCTTAAGAAGGATAAGGGAAAGATCTGTAGGAGGGAATGGCCACTTGTTACAACTAAACATACATTATCTAATGATTAAATAAGCCATTTCTGTGCTCGTTTTAAGGAAGATGAGAGTGATCCCATTTCCAATTAGCAAAAATAAGATGAAGTCTCAACTTTGTCCAGGTACCAAGAAGCAGTCAAGTGCAGAGTACAGCTGAATGAAAGGGCTATTCATTCAAAAGTTTACAGTGACAATATGTAGGCTGTAATTATTAGTTATAACACTGTGGAAAATTATTCAAAGGATGTTTAAAATAAACAAGGTAAATGATAGCACTTTCATTAGATCTGTAGTCACACTATGCGAGTGACGTTTTTCCTATTAAAATTGTTGATTGAAGGCTGTTAGCTGTTTATCAGCTCAAAATTACATTTCTTCTCTCTTAGGGGTTGTCTCTGTTAAAAATCACAACAACTGCCGAGTTAGTAACAAGAAAAGACTCCTAAAACTGCAATTTCAGGGGGGAAAAACACAAGCATGAAACACAGATTGCACCTTCAAATCCCCAAAGGCATCACGCTTCTTTGTTCTGCTAAGAAAAATTAACCTCAATCTTGGCTCAAGGTCCCCCGATTGATTATCATAGTCATTTAAATACTGTAATCTCATTTTCAGCATCAGGGAAGGGGAGCGAAAAGAAGAAAAAGAGAGAGAGGGGGACAGCAAGGGGTGGAAGGGAGAGAGAACAGAATAAATTATCTGACAAAAGGAAAAAGGGCCTTTCTGCTTACGGAGCCTATTTCAGATCCTTCCACTTGATTGAAAAAGTTGATGAAGTTTAAATGAAGCAGAATTAGAGGCTCAGGCCACTGAGTATTGATGGGGGCCCATGGAAGAATGTGCAATTCAATAGGCCTGATTTCTGTGGAAAACAGGGGAAAGGCCTAAATGGTATAATCTTCAATCAAATCTAACATCGACACTGACAAGGCAGGGTAATGAGATAGGCCAGATCAGGCATGTTGGTTAAAGAAATTAATCCCTCTTGCTGCACCAAGAGTTCAGCTTTGATGCCTATTGTACAGACCCCTGTCCCAGCCTATCTAAATGCTAACTAACTGCGAGTGTGATCTGGGACTGTGCTTTTCATTGCTGGGGCTAATCTGATAACAATTTTATGTCTCTGATTATAGAGGCAGAGATAGTAAGGGAGCCCATAACCATGGCTATGGGTGGAAAAGGAAAGGCAGAGATGGGTGAGACAGATCAGACAGACATCTTTTTTTGTTTGTTTTGGATCCGAAAGGAAACTTACATTTCAGTGTGTATTAATGTTTTAACACACCGTAGTACATGGTAATTATTGTCCTTAAAATTGCCTCCGGGCCAGCTGATTGGTGTCTCGTGGGACTATGGAAAGGGACATGTAGCAACCATGGAGGGAAGCTGAATAAGTCATAGCAAAGCAAACTTAAAAAGACATTGCCAGCTTAAAAATCATACTGCAAACAAAGAAATCTCTTTATTTGAGTGACCCAAAATGCATGATGAAAGCAGATTTTTTAAAAAACTCCAAATTGTTCTTCACTAAATTGTCTTTAGTTCACTTTGAACATTTGCCATTCTCTCAGCTTAAGAATTTGGGAAGGCACTTTTACTTTTCACTTGCCGGTTATAAGTGCTCTGCTTTTGGGTTGCAATCACAGAAGGGGAGGTTTCTTTAAAAATAAAGATTTCCACTGATATTAAAATTTATGTATATATAAAATAAACATGGTATGGAATATATATTTCCACTATTCTATAAATGTGGTCCAAGTTTCATTTCACAGTGTTGCTATAAATCAATTCTATATCAAAACAAATGCAAACAAAAAAGTTACAATGTGATGTATTTTATTTTAAAGAACTGTAAAATGTAAAGTCAAAACATCCTTGAAAATTCAGGACTTTGTCTAATTTATATAGCATGAACGGCCAAGGTGAAAATTAAATCATTGCTGCAAGATTACAAAGATTTTAGATACAATAAATAAGCATAATACCTAGCCTAATGAAATTGGCATAATAAGGTGGTTGTTTTTGTTTGGTTGGTTGTCTGGTTTTGTTTTTTTGTTTTTTGACTTTTAAGAAAGCATGACACATTCACAAAATGTTGAAATAAAAAATTGGTCCCCAAGACCTTTGTAATGGCATTTGGTTTGATTTATCTTCTGTCATCTAGTACATGGAAAGATGGACAAATTATTTTCACTGTAGTAAATCCTCTAAAAATAAAGAGATGTACTATGCCTTTCCTCTAGGAAACTAAAAATATACCTGTGTGCTTGAGAATTTTCTTGCCTTCCCCATCGTGTAGTTCTTATTTCTTCTGGATAATGCAATTCCTTATTTGATCCTCTTCAAGTTTTGGTGGTGGGGGAGGGGGGCGTTAACCGTATGCTGAGCCTGCTTTCTTCTGGCTCTTCCAAAGGTGCTGTGGTTTGGGGTATTTTTTGTTCCAGAAGGTAGGGCTTCTACGGTGTTCTTATGAGTTTATGTTAGTGGAGTGTAAGGTGTTACTCTCAAGCTGCTGGGTTCTCTGCCTCTGGAGAAAGGCTTGTGAATGAGGTGGCATTACCAAGTATTTGGTGAACTAGTAGAGGGGAATACATTTAAAAAGAACCGTGAGAAACTCAGTGGTACTGGCTGTTTTTGAAGACTTCTCTCCTCAATTTAAAGGGGGTTAACTCCTTCTGAGGCTATGTCTAGACTACAGGGTTTTTTGAAAAAAAGTGGCCTTTTTTCGAAAAAACTTCACCTGAGTCTAGAAATTAAATTGAAAGAACACAGCAGTTTTTTCAACAGAGGTAAATCTCATTTTACGAGGAAGAATGCCTTTTTTTGAAAGAGCTCTTCTGAAAAAAGGCATTTTTGAACGCAAACAGGGCTTTTTCGAAAGAGAGCATCCAGATCGCTCAAAAAAAAGCTGTGGCTGTCGAGATGATCTCTTTTGAAAGAAGCTTTTTTGAAAGATTCTTTCAAAAAAGCTTCTTTCGAAAGAAGCATGTAGTCTAGACGTACCCAGAGTTTCACTTGGAATTTGAATTAATCTGAGAACACCACGAATAAAGCAAAAGCCCTGGTTTGGAATGGTTTTGGGTCCACACCGCAAATGGGTTGCTAATCCAAAAGCTTCTTCAATCTTTCAAATGGCACAGCCCATGTCTTAGGTTTGTCACAAAATGCAAAAGCTTGACACTGCTCCAGCTGCACTTAGTGGCATTACAGCCTCATTTTATGCACGGCTCCATTTTTGTGACCTTTTTTTTCTCCTCTGGATACGTTCTGTCTTCCTAAACCATAATTTCTTTGAGATTTCTCAGCACTAAAGGTTCTCATAGAGGCAGTGTGGACATTCTCTGCTATGAGAACACAGATAATACAGTTCCACTAGTACAACAATCCAGTCTAATGGTTATTATTGTACTGTCTAACTTTAATGCTGCATCTTTAAATCAAAGTGCCTTTGAGTCTTTATTTACATTATATTACACACATAAAGAACACGAGATTTTCACCAACATAAAGGCTTTCACCTTGTAATGTCTGAGTTTATTGGTCTTACCAATTTGTATTGTTTATTCACATAAAGGCTCAAACCTCTCTTTTGCTCACTCTTTTTATATACTCGACGCAGCCCTTTTGGATAAGCAACTGTCCATTTAATGTGCTACTAGTAACTCACTTTTCTGTCCACTGACAAACATTTGTCAGTTTCTAGCCTGAAATCTGATGTGCCTTTTAATTATTGTGAGAAAAATGCAGCATTTTCATTTGTTAAGAATATTTATTTACCACTTTGAAATGCTCTATTAATCTCAATAGTGACCATGTTAGATGTGGAATAGCACTGAAGCACGCTGGGAGTTTATTTGGTACGCAAGCAGTTAATTTGTTTTAAATCTTAGATCAGTTCATGCTGAGAAGGGAACCCTTAGATGTGAGTGCACTGGTGAAACAAAGCTCAGAAACCAGTCAAAGGATCACTCAGTTACTCAGCCCCACATTAATATATTTATCTAATTAATTATTGAGCTATACTCTATAGATTTCTTGGAACACACTTTTTAAAACATAATGTTGGCCTTAGATGGCAATAATATAATCATAATATTTAGGACTCAAAGTGCTGCACAAACACTAATTAATCCTCCGTGTCCCTAAGTGGTGGGTACAGAAGGCACCACATGCAGAGAATTTGGGTAAATAGAATAATTAACATCAAATAAACAAAGAATTTGGGCTAAACCCTGCTCACTCCTCTTATGTGTAGTCTCATTCAGATCAGTAGGAATGCTCACATGAATAAGGCAAGCTAAGATTTATCCCCTTAAGATGTTTTGAACAGGAGAGTTCTTGGTTCTGAATAATTGAGTCAATATAGGAATTGGGAGAGAGAACAATAATTCCAACAAGCAAACAGATAATTAAAGGGAAGTTACTTAGAGTGCCTATGGATTCCAGATCATGGTGGATGAACAATCATCATGGTCACATTTGGCCCTCTCACTGGTAGCCTCCACAGAGAGGTTAAAGGCTGAATGGTCTCTGTGCATTTGAATGGGCAAGGGCACTCAAAAAAACTAACAATGTTAGGAACTATTAAGAAATGGATAGATAATAAGATAAAAATATCATAATGCCCTATATAAATCCACAGTATGCCCTTGAGTACTGCACAAACTTCCACTTGCCCCATTTCAAAAACATATATTAAAATTAGAAAAGGTGCAGAGAAGGGCAACAAAAATGATTAGGGGTATGGAATGGCTTCCATATGAGAGATTTAAAAGATTGAGACTGTTCTGCCTGTAAAAAAGACAGCTAAAAAGGGAAATGAGAGACACCCATAAAATCATGAATGGTTTGGAGAAAGTAAGTAGGGACATGTTATTTATCCCTTTACAGAACACAAGAACCAGGGATCTCCCAATTAATTTAACAGGCAGCAAGTTTAACACAACCATCAGGAAGTAAATTTTCACATAACACACAGTCAGTGTGCTGAACTTGTCACCAGGGGATGCGAGTGAAGGTTGAGAGTGTAACTAGATTAAAAAAAAGAACTAAGTAAATTCATGACAGACAGATCCCTCAATGGCTATTAGCCAAGATGGTCAGAGACACAACCCTATGCTCTGGGTATCCCCAAACCTCTGACTGCCAGAAACTGCAACAGGACAATGGGATGGATCCCTGGATAATTGCCCCATTCTGTTCTTTCCTCCTGAAGCACCTGGCATTGGCCACTGTGAGAAAACAGGGTTCTGGGCTAGACGGACCATTGGTTTGACCCAGTGTGGCCATTCTTCTGTTCTTTTGTTACTATGTTAACTATCATTTCACTCCTAAATAGACCCTCCAGGTCAAGGGGAAGGCATGTATATGAGGTAGTGTGTAGAATCTTGAATGATAGCTGCATATGCTATAACCGTTCAGTGGCTAGACTAATAATTGTACTATATGTCAATCTGTCACCTTTCACAAAAACACTACATGCCAATAATTTTTAACATGCATATGAACATTCATGTGCTGTGTTAACATTTAGGAACAGGTTGGTAAAATTCAGTAGTGGTAATCCTTCTCAAAAGGAAGCCCTTCTTTTAGTAACTTAAAGTCCAATACTCCAACTTCT
This sequence comes from Pelochelys cantorii, assembly GCA_032595735.1. Taxonomy (NCBI): domain Eukaryota; kingdom Metazoa; phylum Chordata; order Testudines; family Trionychidae; genus Pelochelys; species Pelochelys cantorii. The sequence goes on from CM064347.1 coordinate 12,328,346, forward strand.
ACTTTCACAAGGCTGGGTACAGATTCCCTACATGAGTGAAAATTGCAGGATTCTACTCTAGGGTAGTGTGAAGAGAGAAGGAGCAGGGATCTGGTTATTTTACCAGTTGCTAACAATATTGTTTTATAATTTGTCAATGCACCCAGACATAATTATGAAGACATTTCTAAAATAAATGGTAGTGTGAAGGTGTAGGGTGATTGTTCCTGCCAAGAAAATGGTGAGAAACCAAGTGGCCAAAGTTTAAGCAGAGAATCTTGGCTCTGTAGCACTGGATCATACCAAGAAAAAGGGTGTTGGTGAGACTGATTTGCAGTTGCAGTTTCACCTTGGTACATGGATATAACTGTGCAGTGAGTGCTTATGAAAAGAGGATGACTAGGAAAGAGAGTTGAAGATGTGAAATCAGATTTAACTATAGGTACAAGAAACTAATCCACAGCTGTAACATGCAAAAATATGATGATGCTGTGGTGCTAAAAGAGGCCCAACCTACAAATAAAGCTGGGCAACCCAACAATAACTCACTGGTGTGCTTTCAGAATAGCCTTGATTAGTGCATGTTCCAAGTTGAAATAGCCTTTCCCTCCTATCACCCATATTATAGCTAATGTCTTTCTTTAACTTAGTTTCCTGGATTTCTGCAAGGTGTACTGTAACTTTAACTTGATGTAATATGGCTATTCTTTCTTGTGCTCCACCTTCTTATCCCTTATGCCCCTGAAATTACTTCCTGAAATGAATTTCCACATTGCCTTGGTCTGTAACAACTCAAACTGTTTAGGAGTGTCTGACAGCAATATGAGTGAGGCTTTTTAAAAAAACAAATCTGAATGGCATCTTGGGGAAGGGTTTCGGGCTATTAGATACCTACATAGTGGGTGGAATCCTGCTGAAAGATTGTGGACTGATGACCCTGGAAACTGAAGTACTAACTCTGGGCATCCATAGAACTACAGAGCAAGGGCAACAGCAGAGCTAGCTTTACCCACCCTAACTTACCTTGACTTGGGAGGAATGGAAGTTCAGTCTCCCTGGCCTACTTAGCCCATTATTTCTCTGCTGTGACTACAGGAGTAATAGTGATGGGATCAGCATTGTCATCTGTCATGATTTTATCAGGAGTTTCATCATGTTTTTAAAGTCTCAGCAGATGTAAGTTATTGCCTGAGTATCCAAGCTTTCAATTTTGGTTGAAAGGCAGTTTCTAGACTTTATGGCTATGGATGAAAGCTTGAAAATGTGATCTCTTAAGTAGGGAGGTAAATCGGTTACCCTTGCCAGGTGATGCTTACAAGTTAACCAGCAGCTGGCCCGGACAGAGCAGCCCCCCGCCTGCGCCGCAGGCAAGGAGCTGCTCCAGCACAGCCAGGCCTGTCGCACTGTGCCACAGGCCAGGGCACTCCTGCTTAGCCAAGCCAAATATGCCATGCCACAGGTGGGGGACTGCTCTAGTGTGGGGAGGCTGACTCAGGATGCTGGAACACTAAGGGTTCGCAAACCTCTGGTGTTTTTGTGGTGGGGAAGCCTGAGCTCTGGTACTCCAGTAGATATCTATACACAGCAGAGTTATTTCAGAATAACTGATGTTATTTCATAATAACAAAATGTGTGTCTACACAGCAAGCCATTACTTCAAAATAATGTCGAGATGGAGGACTTCTTACTCCAACTCCTGTAACCCCCATTTCATGAGGAGTAAGGGAAGTCGAAGGGAGAGTGTTCTTCCTTCGACTTCCTGCTGTGTAGACAGCGCCAAAAGCCGAATTAAGCTATTTCGAGTTCAGCTACGCAACTGACGTAGCTGAAGTTGTGCATCTTCATTTGACTTTTGCCCTGCTGTGTAGATGTGCCCATAGACCTGCTCGCTCACAAAATGCAAATATTTAGGCATTTTTAAATGAGCCCTGTCAACATTAGTATAGTAGGCCACAGCAGCACAGAGCTCCTGTGTGGTAACTCTGACTCTTTTCCTCTTTGTTTTCCAAGCCGTGGGTGGCTGACACTGAAGTAACCTTTTTTTCAAATGGCAGCTGGCTTTTCTAGGAGGCTCAATGGAGGTGAATTACTATGTGTCTTCAATCACATTCATAGCTGGTGTAGTAAAGTTTGGGGCTTTCTTTCTTGAAAGTGTCCCATAAGTGGTTTACAAGTAAGCACATGCTTTGATACCCATATCACGGGACACAACGTGATTTCTATATAGTGCATTTCATTCTCTTGATCCCTCTCAAATTACATACTGGTAGCCCAGTATTTTTTGGACTGTAACCTTTATATGCTTAGCCAATGTAAGACCTGATTTTGCAAGGTGCTATATAATCTCAACTCCCAGGATCAGCTTTAGAGCTTTGACTGAAGGAATGCTGGCCAGGATACCGTGATTATCATCCACTCTTTTAAAAAAGTGCTAAAGGATCTTTATTTTCCTCCTGCAGCGATATCAGAGACACAGACAGAGAACACTGTTTTAAAATGTCTCATGCCAAAGCTCGTTCCTTTATCGGTGCAGGAATCCCATCGCCGTGCTCTCTGCAGTGACAGAGCCAGGCATAAACACAGGCCCTGGAGCTAGAGCTGAACAAATGACCTCTTGGAGGAGCCATGAGAACATTATCAACTGAGCGATAGTGACACATGTAACTCAAAGCTCAATTCTGTAGTTCTTAAATTGACTTCAGTGGAGGCTTGGTCTCTATAATAATGTTGAGTACTAGATAACAAATGCATATCAGTTATGATATGAGATACATACTTGGCAGGATTATCCCCATTTATAATTTTTGTAAACATATAATTTATCAAGCAGGTTGGCCGTTTATATCTGTTTTAATGTAAAGCATGTGTATTAGTTGTGAGACGGGCTTTTACTCAGTACACTGTAGCTACTCCTTGACTGAGCACCTTAGCTCTCAAATAAATTCATAATTCTTTAACACTTTTTTAATGAAAGGGGAAATATTATCTCACTTTAGTTATAGAAAAATCACAGTGATCTGTTAACATCTGTCCTTATAAAAATCCTTCTAAAATTTTAGTTGAGGAGGGAGGATGAATCTAGTACAATCTTGTTCCAGGCAAACTCTAATTACAACAAAAAAAATTGTCATTTGATGACATAGCTGAAGGATCCAGTGAGTTAACACCCTTCATCTTTTCAGATTATAAAATGAAGTTACTTTTGAGATACAAGCAAAAAACCAAAACTACTTATTTCTGTGTAGTCCCATGATAAAATCACCAAAAAAATTGAAGTGCTGAAAGCCTGGAAGTTTTTATGTCATGTTTAAAACTCTGAATTTTTAATGGCTAAACTATAAATCCCATGGAATTGGGGTAGGGGAAATTATAAAAAAGGGAAATAAAAACCTCAGGACCTAACTCCAGTGATAAAATCTGAGCTACATAGGTGTGAATGGCACCACTATACAGTGTAGTAAAATGAGGAAATTAAGCAGGAGATGCTGCCCCCAAGAGGAGAGAGGAAAAAAACACAGACACAGTCAAACTGCTCCTTGCTGTTTGCCTCAGTGCTGCTGACTAAAGATAGGCTTGGCATTGACTGAGGTAGACCTTGCTTTTCCTCTTCATCCTCTAACAAGACACAATCACAGCCCCACGGTACTGCGGGGAGGAACACTAATAGGTCAGCATTTTTTTCCAGCCCTTGGCTGCGGGCTGGGAGTCGAGGAGTTGGTTGATCCTTGAGGCTATTCTGCTAGTGCCATCAAGAGGACAAAAGCTGTAATTCAAGCAGCCGCCAGGGGGAAAAGCAAATTAGTTACTCTTTCATACCTACAAAACTGAGGTCTGCTGATCTTATCATGTGCAGGGCCCCATAGTTCCAGAAAGATTGCAGGGAATAAATGAAGCTACGAGCCCTAGTCCTGAAGTGTGCATGGGCATTTGGTGGTGAGTGGTTTCCTTCAGTTCTGCATCCTCTGCCAAAGGGAAGATAGAGCCAGTGAATTGCTGGCAGCAGCATCCCCTCAAAAACAGGGTCCCAAAGCTGCTGCTGTTTGCTTATGCTTATGACAAGCCCTCGCTCTCAACACTTTCATGATAATTACATTTAACTTCCATTTAAATTGCATGCAAAAATAGGAGGGAGAATGGAATCACTTTTTTTAAAAGCACAACAATAATACAGTGTGCACAAAAACGCTGAAAGTCTCGGAATGCCCAAAAAGTCATGCTTTGGTGATTTCTGTGCGCAAGCAGAACTTTACCAACATGAATATGACTGAACAAAAAGGTTACAGAAAAAGGTTACTCTGAAATGTCTTACTCAAAAGAAGGGACATACAAAAAGGTTTACAACCTGCTCAGATCTGACAGTGATGAATGTGTATAAATGTACACAAATGTATATTTAGCAAGAGATTTGTTCTTCAGCAATAACATGAAAAGAATTTAAAACAGACCAAATACTTGAATACTTGATGGATGAAAACACACACACACACACCCACACACCATTTTTAATTATTTCAAATTGGAGTGAATTTAGTAACCAGGAAAGCAAGAGCTTAACTCTTCGCACATATCCTGCCAGAACATCCCTTGTTGCTAGGTGTTGATAAATAACTACCAAATCCAGTGGCTGCATCTTAGCAGTGTGTGATTTCTGTCACTCCGGGTGCATCTACACTGCACCGTTATTTCAAAATAACAATGTGAGCATCTACACAGCCATTCCGTTATTTCGAAATAATTTCAAAATAATGGACAGCTTATTCCTAAATCTGTAAACCTCATTCTATGAGAAATAACACCTATTCTAAAATAGCTATTTCAAAATAAGGCGTGTGTAGATGGTCCACTTCTGCTATTTCAAAATAACCCCTCACCAGGGCCATTTTACATTATTCCTCCCCAGTGCCTCTTGGGGCTCTAAATCAGAGAGCATGTCTACATTAGGGAAGCCAGCCTCAGACTAATTTTGAGGCTTCCCAGCAGAGTAGACATGCTATTTCAAAATAAGCTATTTCGGAATAACTATTCCAGAATAGTTTACTTCAAAATAAACATGCAGTGTAGATGTACCCTCCCTGAGCTACATCCCAGGAGTGTTGCCAGCACCCATTGTTATTCTAGTTCTGGTCTTGTGAGCATGCCAGCCATGTGCAACATTGTGGTAACTTATGTGGATATGTAAATAAGATGTAATCAGCAACTCATTTTTCACTTGTAACTAGAGAAAAGCTGAGCTTTGAGAGTGCTCTGCTCTGGAAATTTAATTTGGGCCCATTTCCACTTCTGACATAGATGGGGATATGAAAGGCTATGTCCATTGTATTGTTCACAACTTCTCTCCACCAGCACATTCCTACCTTACAAGCCCCAGATTAAGACATTTCAGCACTGTTTGATATTTACTGCGGGATTCCTATCTCCACTGTCCCACAAGCCCTGAACAGCTGCAACCTTGCCAAGTTTCCATTTTCTAACACCTCCCACTCCCAAATGATTATTCCTCCCCTGAAATCCTTTTCTTGCTATCATTGGCAAAGTTAAATAGCTTTTTAAATGAACAATCTCTCTCTTTTTACAGCTGTTCTAAAGAGATGCCTGAGGCACAGTGTATGATCTGACCACTGAGACAAGCTTTGTGATGTCCTTCTGGCTTATTTCTATTTTAAGATACAGGGGAGGGAGGGGCCCAAAGCACAAATTATGTATGTACAAGAGTACTGAAATGCAATCAATTCTAGAATGGAAGATAAATAACAGACACACAACACAAGGCACAAAAATAAGGCCAAATAATACTTTGCCCAAGGACACTGGGATTTTTAGTGCCCACAAAGAACCTCCATTTCTAAGGTATAGTCTGAAAGGCACCTATATAGTACACTTCATGAAGCTCAATTTATTCACCTCAGGAAAATATAAGATGAGCTGATATGGCCAAGAAATCGGGGTGGGGTGGGGTCTCAGAAGTGGTGTTAGCTCTAGTGCTCTGGCTAAAATTTCAGTTTAGGCCTTAGATCTGGCTAAGATAAATCCATCCTAATTTACAACTGGATGCAGGATTCTTCTTCATCTCTTGCTCTCCATTACTGTTCAATGTCGCAAGGTTCTGATAAAACAGGAACCACATCCAGCACTAGGGATGTTAGTGAGTAGTTGACTACCCGATAAGCACTGGGTAGTCAACTGGAGTATAGACTACTAGCTTCCCCCTCCTTTGCCCCCTCTATGAGAGGCAGCAAGAGGGGCAGGAACAGGAGCTGGTGTTGGGGGGAGCCAGCTTAAAAGCCAGTTCACCCCAGCATCATCTCCTGGTGCCACCTGCTTCTCCCTGCCATTGCCTCTACCAGAGGCAGCAGAGGGGGGATAGCAGAGGCTGCTGCGAAGCAGCCTCTACCCGTGGCAGGCCGAGGCTTGACATGGGCAGAGGCTGCTCCAGCAGCAGCCCCTGTCCACAAGGGTTCTAGCGGGAAGCAGGGCTCCTCCGCAGACAGGGGCCGCTGGTGCCAAGCAGTCCCTGTTCGCAACGGCCCAGGCTGGTCACGCGTGGGGTCTGCTCCGGCAACAGCCCTGGCCACGGCAAACAGAAGCTGCTCTGGCAGCAGTCTGAAGCAGTCCCTGTTTGCGACAGACAGGGGCTGCTGGACTCAGAGAGAGCCAATGACTGAGCAGTCCCGGCTCGCGCTGGTCCAGGATGCTGCACTTCTGCATTTTAAATGTAGTAAGAGCCCAGCTGCTCTTACTACATTTAAAATGCAGAGCTGCAGCTCTTACTAATTTAAAATGGGTGGCTTGCAGAGTCAGTATGAGATGGCTCCTGGAGCTGCGCCCACTGCGGCTCTGCACAGCAGTCCTTAATGACTAATCGTGTACTTGATACAAACTGTATCAAGTACGCGATTAGCCCGATAACCGCAATTTAACATCCTTATCCAGCACCTGCTTTTCAGTAACGTGTGATCTCTGTCTGTCCCTTAACTACCTTCCACCAGCGTTGAGGCTTAGTTAATATTAGCAGACTTATCTGGTGTTGCCTAAGTCCTTCAGGGCAGGAGGTTGGCAGTGTAGGGTTGCAGGAGTCAGGGCAGGTCCTTGGCGATGGGGGGGCGGGCAGTGCACGAGGCTGGAGGTTGGAGGGTGAGGAGGGGCTCAGGGCAGGGATTCCATCAGGCATGGGCCTTTTCTCTCTCCCCAGCCCCCTCCCCTGCTAACCAGAGCATTTTCTGTACTCCCAGATCCTCCCTCCAACCCCCAGGGGCATTTTCTCTCCGCCCCCCATCCTCTACCAGGGGCATTTTTGCTCCCCCAGCTCCTGCCCAGCCACCAGTGGCCTTCCCCTCATTGCTGTGGCCATGCGCCAGGAGAGGAAGAAAGGGATTGGGGTAGGGGGGTTACTTACCCGGTGTGCTCGCAGGCAAGATGGTGGAGTTCCAGCCCTGCTGGCCACTCCTTTGGTGGTACACCTGCCCCAGTGGACACTCTCTGGGGATAGCTCTCCCCTATGGGCTCGCTGGCCCCAGATGCCACTCTGTATTCCGTCCCTCCAAACACTCGCCCCTCCCTTTACATGTCATGGAAAACAGTCCTTTTCCCAGGGCTTCTGGTTGTCCTGGTAAATGAAGTTAAGTTCCAACCCCATCTCCAAGCCACCTTGTTGTTTCAGGCCAATTCCACAAGCCAAATACACAGGGAAGGGTTGGAACTTAACTTCATTTACAAGTCTGATTCTTATCAGAATGGAATGAACAGAGATATGGGCTGGCTCCCACACTATCTTCCACATCCTAATGACTTAACCAAAAAACATACAATAGAGGTGCTAATTGTTCTTATCAGCCTCTTGAACAATCTATTCACTGTCTTTTTTTCTCCTTCCCCCCCACCTTCCCTTATTTATTCTTAGATCTGTACTTTTAATACTCCAGTCATCTGGAGAAGTGAGTTATGCCCACGAAAGCACATGGTGCCATCTACATGTATTGTAAGTCTTTAAGGTGCTAGTAGACTATTTGTTGTCTTTTAAGTTTTTCTAGTTACAGACTAACTCAGCTACCCCGCTGAAGTATTTGTCCCTTGAACAAATGGACTTGCAGACAGACACACTGACAGATGCACTCTAAAATGTATCTATAATGTATCTGTAAAATACTTTGAGATCTTGAGATGAAAGTTGGAATAGAAAGCCAAACTATTATTGCTTAACTATTTTTGGACCACTACGTCCTTCCCTGCTTATTAATGAAAAAGACACTAATCTCCTTGAGAGAGGTAATATTTTCTATCACTACTATATTGATATGGAGATTTTTTTAATCTCCCCCAATCCCATTTTTTCATTTTGAAAAATTTTACCAATATTGGCTCCCTTTGCCCTTGCCCATAGAACTATTTTCCCCTTATTTTTGCTAGTGCTTGATCTTTGTAACCCATTTTCTCTGTTGCTTAGTATGAATGTCAGGTGTTTGTTTTACTAATATTCTTGTAATTGTTATTCAACTCCTCTCTGCCTGGAGAGCTTATTTTCAGAGATCACTTTTTCAGCATTAGAAAGCAGGGGAAACCATTGCATGATATAAATGTATTAAATGCTGCTCTCTAGCGTTTAAAACAGAATCTGCAAGCACTGCTCTTCTATTCAATGCTTACAAACCTGCTGTCACTGTTCAACCACCTTACTATGTTAAAAGATCAAGGTGTGTTTTTTATCACAATCATATAGTAAATTTACCTTGCTACTACATGGCATTTATTTTCCCTTTTTTGGGGGGAGAGGAAGAGATTGGTTGTGGGGTTCTGAACCATTTTCTGCTGAGCAGGGACTCCTTAGTGGGACAGAGGCTCCATGGAGCCTTCCCTCTAGGCTACGTCAATACTGTAGCCTTCTTGCGGAAAAGCATATGCAAATGAAGCGCGGCGATATTCCACGCTGCGCTTCATTTGCATATGCTTTTCCGCAAGAAGGCTACAGTACAGACGTAGCCTAGAAGTGGAAGTTCAGGAACTAGCTCTCTTTTCCCCTGAGAGGCTCTTTCTTCTCCCTGGGGCACATGGATGAAGTGTCTTCCAAGGTAGTTGGCACCCAAGTACCTCACCTTGAAAACAAGTTGAGCACCAGGCTCTCCCCAGAAGTGTGAAATCTACAGGGAGGGGGATTGCTTAAGGCTATGTCTACACTATGGGATTTTTCCAGGATAGCAGCGGTATCCCGGAAAAACTCTGCCACATCCAGGGAACACATTTGCTCTTCCGCTTTTTTTTGCGGAAGAACAAACGCACTCTTTCGGAAACCCTGTCTTCCTCCTCCCACGAGGAAGAAGGGCTCTACTGAAAGAGGAGCCTTTTCCGAAATTTGGCCCAGTGTAGATGGGCCAAATTTAGGAAAAGCCTCTTCTGAAAAAACTATCCGAAAAAGGTACGCAAATTGTGGGGTGCAATTTGCGTACTTTTTTCCGATACATCACTGTAGTGTAGACATAGCCTTAGGGTGGAGGATAGAGTGAGGAAGGTCCTGGAAGGCTCTATGCTGGGGGAGGGTTGTATCTGTGGGCTCCTAATGCGGATTGCTTCTCTCTCTAGGTATGAATGCACTCTGGGATATTTGGGGTAGGCATTCCCCCAGCTAGAAGGCATTCCCCCAGCTAGAAGGCATCTCCCTCTCCCTGGGCTAGGGTATGTCTATGGGGAATCTCTGCCCTAGGGGGTGCTCTCCATCTTGTCTCTGAGTGGGTTCTGGAACATGCTGTTCCAGGGAGGGTGGGTATTTGGGGAATGGGTCTCCCTGTGCCCAGATTGGGGCTGTGTATGGGGATCTCTCCCAAGGTGTCGCTTGCCTTAGCTATGAGCAGGTTCTGCCCCGTGCTGTGAGGGGGGAAAGGGATTTAGGCTAGGAGACTCTCCCACTAGGGAAGGGGCTCCCTCTGCCCTTGCGGGGGGAGGAAGGGAGACTCTGGGGATCTTTCCTAGGAGTTGTCCCTCACCTTGGCAATGAGCACGTTCTGCCCCATGCTGTGCAGGGGAAGGGTATTTGGACTACGGGTTCCCCCAGCTGGGGGGGGGGATTCCATCTGTCCCGATGGGGGCTGTGTATGGGGATCTCTCCCAGGGTGCCCCTCACCTTGGCGATGAGCGGGTTCTGCACCATGCTGTGCAGGGGAAGGGTATTTGGACTACGGGTTCCCCCAGCTGGGGGGAGGGGGGGATTCCATCTGTCCCGATGGGGGCTGTGTATGGGGATCTCTCCCAGGGTGCCCTTCACCTTGGCGATGAGCGGGTTCTGCACCATGCTGTGCAGGGGAAGGGTATTTGGACTACGGGTTCCCCCAGCTGGGGGGAGGGGGGGGGATTCCATCTGTCCCGATAGGGGCTGTGTATGGGGATCTCTCCCAGGGTGCCCCTCACCTTGGCGATGAGCGGGTTCTGCACCATGCTGTGCAGGGGAAGGTGGGTGTTTGACTCGGAGGTTCCCCCAGTTGGGGGGATTCCCCCTCTGCCCGTGCGGGGGAAGGGGGTTTCTCCTCTCACCTTGGCGATGAGCGGGTTCTGCACCATGCTGTCTCGGGCCACCCCCAGCCGCTCGTTCTCGCTGCCCGGCTGCACTTCTGCCAGGGTCATGGGCCGCCGCGGCGGGGGGCAGATCTGGCTGGCGCTGCGGCGCCGGCGGGGGAGCTCCTTGGAGCCGCGGGGGGCCGCCGCCATGGCCTCGGGTCCCGCTGCGGAACGAGGTGCCACTGGCTCCCTGGACCACACCAGGCGGACCGAGAAGGGGGGCGGGGATGAGCTTCGGGAGCGGGAAAGCGGACACTTCCCCTCCTGCGGCAGGGGCACCCCTGCGGGCGCACGGAAAGAAGCGAGGCCGAGCCTCTGACCCTGACACGCACCCTACCGGGGCATAGCTCTGGGGTGCCCACAGGGACCCCTGGGAGGGGACACCCCTCCGGACGGATGGAGCGGCCCGTTGCCATGACAACGAAGGACGCTGACCGCCTCGGGGATAGAATAACCAAGGGCTTGGGGCAGGAAGAATTGCTAATGTGAGGGGGGCGGTCCCAGGCGCTAGCCCCCGTCCCCCCCGCGGCCAGTTCTCCCCGTTCCTGTTGTAGGGCCGGTCTTCCACATGCCCCTCTGTCGCTCAGCAGCAGCAGCAGATGGGGGGGGGCACAAAAGTAACAATTTGCTTCCCCCATGCAGAGCTCAACAGGGTGCCTTAGCTCAACGCTACAAGGGCCAATGCGTTGGAAATGCAATGTAAACCTAACTAACGGGGTGGGGAAATGTATCAGGTGGCAGTATCTGGAATCTGTAATACCCCCATCCCCAGCCAGGGGTATTTTTATAAGTCTCTTTTTTCAGTGCTTCCCCCCACTCACCGCCCCCATGTGAATACTTCAACCACTTATCTATGGGAAACTGATTAATCCCTACCTGACAATACAAAGTGCTAATAGAGTGACGAAATGAGTGAGGTAATATCTTTTCAGCAAGCTTCTCTCTCACCAATAGAAGGTGGTCTAGTATACGGCTATGTCTACACTGGCGCGTTCTCACGCAAGTTTTTGCGGAAGAGTTCTTCTGCAAAAGCTCTTCCAGAAGAGAGTGTCTACACTGGCATGTGCTTTTGCGCAAGCAATGTGCTTTTGCGCAAGAGCATCCATTCCAGTATAGACATTCTCTTGCACAAGAAAACTCTGATGGCCATTTTAACCATAGGGCTTTCTTGCGCAAGAAATTCATGTTGCCTGTCTACACTGGCCTCTTCTGGAAGAGCTCTTGTGCAAGAGGGCTTATTCCTGAGCGGGAGCGTCAGAGTTCTCGTACGAGAAGCCCTGATTTTATACATTAGAATGTCAGTTTACTTGCGCAAGAACACGCGGCCAGTGTACACAGGCAGCAAGTTTTCGTGCAAGAGCGGCCGCTTTTGCGCGAGATCGCGCCAGTGTAGACACAGCCATAGTGTTTCTCAACCAATGGTAAGAGTAGCTTTCCGGGTACTTCAGAGAAGTGGGGGGAGGGGTACATCAACACAACTGAAATTTGGAGAAAACTGAATTTTTAAGTTTTACAGTGCTTTATTTTTACATAAGAACATAAGAATGGCCGTACTGGGTCAGACCAAAGGTCCATCTAGCCCAGTAGCCTGTCTGCCGACAGTGGCCAGCACCAGGTGTCCCAGAGGGGATGGACCGAAGACAATGATCAAGCAATTTGTCTTGTGCCATCCATCTCCAGCCTCTGACAAACAGAGGCCAGGGACACCCTTCCTACCCCCTGGCTAATAGCCTTTTACGGACCTAACCTCCATGAATTTATCTAGCTTCTCTTTAAACTCTGTTATAGTTCTAGCCTTCACAGCCTCTTGTGGCAAGGAGTTCCACAGATTGACTATGCGCTGTGTGAAGAAGAACTTTCGCTTATTAGTTTTAAACCTGTTACCCATTAATTTCATTTGGTGTCCTCCAGTCCTTATATTATGGGAACTAAGTAATAACTTTTCTTTATTCACCCTCTCCACACCACTCATGATTTTATATACCTCTATCATATCCCCCCTCAGTCTCTTCTTTTCCAAACTGAAAAGTCCCAGTCGCTTTAGCCTCTCCTCATATAGGACCTGTTCCAAACCCCTAATCATTTTAGTTGCCCTTTTCTGAACCCTTTCCAAGGCCAAAATATCTTTTTTGAGGTGAGGAGACTACATCTGTACACAGTACTCAAGATGTGGGCATACCATAGTTTTATACAGGGGCAGTAATATATTCTGTGTCTTATTTTCTATCCCTTTCTTAATAATTCCTAACATTCTATTTGCTTTTTTGACCGCCGCAGCACAGTGTGTGGACGTTTTCAGAGAACTATCAACGATAACTCCAAGATCTCTTTCCTGATTTGTCATAGCCAAATTAGCCCCCATCATACTATATGTATAGTTGGGGTTATTTTTTTCAACGTGCATTACTTTACACTTATCCACATTAAACTTCATTTGCCATTTTGTTGCCCAATCACTTAGTTTTGTGAGATCTTTTTGAAGTTTTTCACAGTCTGCTTCCGTCTTGACTATCTTGAACAGTTTAGTATCATCCGCAAACTTTACTACCTCACTGCTTACCCCTTTCTCTAGTTCATTTATGAATAAGTTGAATAGGATTGGTCCTAGGACTGACCCTTGGGGGACACCACTAGTTAGCCCTCTCCATTCTGAAAATTTACCATTTATTCCTACCCTTTGTTTCCTGTCTTTTAACCAGTTTTCAATCCATGAAAAGACCTTCCCTCTTATTCCATGTCAATGTAATTTACACAAGAGCCTTTGGTGAGGGACTTTGTCAAAGGCTTTCTGAAAATCTAAGTATACTATATCTACTGGATCCCCCTTGTCCACATTTTTGTACTTTTTATGCCCAAAAATTTCATCGCCTGCCTGGCTATGATTAACTTGTTTAAAGAAATGTGTTGCAATGGTAGAAAAAAATTTAGTGTGTCTGAAAACTAAGTAGTGGGGGTACTTATTTTTTTAAAAAAGGGGTACTTTATTAAAAAAAGGTTGAGAAACATTGGTCTAGTAAGATATTACCTCACCCACCTAGTCTCTCTAATATCTGGGCCCCACAAGGCTACAACAACATCGCATAATACAAAGTGCTTTCAAGCTGCACAAAGTAAAGACACTGGACTTTCCCCAGCCCAAGTCTTTTGTCAGTTATAGAAAGCTTAGGAGTTACCTGTAACAGTGTCAAGTGTGCTATTTTCCACAGACTATTTTTTTAAAATTGACCATCCAAGCTATACTGCTGAATGTAATTGCTAATTCAAAATACTCTGCACTTGAATCATGGATGAGCTAATATTACAGTGTTTTTTGTTGTTTTGGAAGTTCAAAACTGTAAACTATGTACTGTAGCTCAGTATTTTAGACTTTGGATAATCAGAGCAACAAATCAAATAAGAGATTGTTAGCCATTGATGAAGCTTGACATGACTTAATATCCCTCAAAACACCTATACAGGATGATGTATCTCTGTGTAAATCTGGATGGTCTGATGTAGCTGAGGTAACCAATGTGAAAGTCACTTGACCAGAAATAAATAAGTAGAGTGCGAAATCCAGTTCTTGAAGTAAATAGCAGTATTCCTATTAATTTCAGAGAGATACATTTTACCTTTTGCTTTTCCATTTGGAAAACTGACTGAACTATGACAATACCCTCCAGAAAGACAGACAAATATATTTTATTAAAGACTGATGAGTTATTCCTTGTCCATTTGTATATATATACACACACACACACACACACACACACACACACACACACACACACACAAAGCTAAGCGAGAAGAAACTTCACACTGTTTTGGTAATTAAGTATTGAAATGAGAATAAAGAGGACTAATATAAAACTTTATAAAAACAGGAAATTAACTAACAGGGATATAAGCTTGATCCAGTTTATTCTAAAACCTTCTTTCAAGAGGAGCACTGAAACACTGCAACGTATTTCAGATAAGGAAAAAAGTTTCAATTATACAATTACTTTGAACCTGTGATTAAATAGAATATGGTAAATATATTATAAATATCTTTAAAATGCTTTCTAAAAGAAAAGATTTCCATTGTATAGTGCATAAAGAATTTTGAAATACAGGAGCTCAAAAAGTATTTTCAGATTAAGAATTTATATTTTACTTTTAATCTGAAATTATCTCTTATCAATATATTCCTGGGGATTGACTCAGGGAGAGTTACAAAACAGAAATACACATGCTTAATGTTTTAAATCACATAGTAGGGAGTGATATTATGTTACTTTATTATAATTGCCAGAGTTGATCTTCCTTTATCAAGTGTGATTTGATATTCCCTTTTCTAAAACTACCAAGGAAAAACTTTAATTTTTTTTTCTTTGGTTCCATCCAAGCTATTTCACCTCATCCCTCCTCTGAGCTCTATTTTGAACGTCTGGACTTCCTGGCAAATGGGAAGCTGTCAATGTAGGCACATCAGAGCCTGCTGGAATTCTGTCTGCTGTTAACTTGCAGCCAAACTGTCAGAGAGGGCAGGTCAAGAGGAGAGCCATTTGATGCCTGAGTTGAAGTTGTAACTAGTAAAAGAAGGAAAGATGGATGATTATATATTGAGTAATAGCTCACAGTACCGTGCTCCTGAACTGGACTAATACTATGATCTATTGTTAACATCTGGTTAAATACTGTTGGGTGGGAAAACATGATCCACGCCAATTAATAAAGCTTTGAAATTGATCAAGCTTGCTACAGATAATTTTTAGGACTACACTACCATCTTAAAGCACAAAATATAAGCACATAAGTAAAACAGGAAAGGAAAATGATCAGTTACCCAGACCTGGGGAGCAGGTAGACAGTTTCTTTCATCACCAGCTCCTTACTGGATCAATCCTGTGTGTTCTGCATTGCTCTGATTGTTTTCAACAGTTCACATCCTTTTACATATACCCTTATATAACCTGAACATTCACGCATGATGCCTATATCTACATTAAAAATCCTAACTGGTTCCTTTATATCAATCATGCACAGATCACGCATAGTAATATATGTCATCCCTTCCATTCAGCTGTTTCCCGCAACTTATCTATTTTAGTCATCTTGCTTTTGTGTGTGGTGGGGAGGGGGAAATGCTTTGTTCTTCTCAGGGATCCTGTTCAATATTTAACAAGCATCTGTGTTTTAATTAAGACATACTCTGGCAATTTAGAACATCTGTTCTAATAAAAAGGCTATTATGCTAAGCATTCAGCAATTATAATTTCCACTCTTTATAAAGGTTACACAGCTTATTACTCTTCAAGCTTGATGGGGTTTGGATCACTTAACAATAGGCCTTAACTTACCAATAGGTCCTTTGTTCTAATGGTCAAGAGAATCATGCCTAGCCTTAACTCTTACTCAGGTTATACAAGTAATGTGACCCTCCAGCAATGCTGTATAGTACTGTACAATGAATTGTTTAAGTGATATGAGGCATAAGAGGTAGGAAAAATATCAAATTCTCCACTGAAATTAAAGAACTAGTGAAATTTCCCCCTGGTATTGGAGTAGCATTCATGCATAAAGGTACTTGCATACCAGAGTGGTGAAATCTGATATAAAAACCTAAACTTACTAGATACACAGATACATTTGAAATGATTGAGTACATAATTACTGAAGAAGATAGCTAAAGGTAACTATTTCTATATTAAAATCTGCCAGAAGAAAAGTTTATCAGCTTCCCCTTTCCCCGCAGTTCTGAATATTATGTATTCACTATACTTTCCAAGATTAGGCATGTGCAAGTGTGATGATGATGGGATGGGCGATCACTCGTTGCTGAGTATGGTCATCTTCCATGAGCATTGTGGACCCTCAGGTGGTTGATAAAGCTGATCCTTGAACCACAAATTCTATTACAGTGAGGACAGATGTCTCCAGGTACAGAAGGAGGCTGCTGACCATAACTAGAAGCCAGTCTCTCCCTCCTCCTGCGCCTCTTCTCTGCTTCAGGATGTCGGCGGGCAAATTCAAAATGCTATTGCCATTGCGTAGGACTTGTCTCCATTTTGAGTGATCCTAGGTGAGTGTCTCACAAGTGTCAACGTCAGTGTTGCTCTTCTTAAATTATCCTTTAGCAATTATCCAGTCTTTATAATGCTTCCGTTGTCCTCCCACGTTACGGTATCCTTCTTTCAACTGAGGAAACAGGACTTGCTTGGGGAGGCAATGGTCTGGCATCCAAACAACATGACCAGTCCTGCAAAGTTGCTGACAGACGATCATTGTCTCAAAACTGGTGGTCTTTACCTTTCCAGAACACTGATGTTAGTGTGCCTATCTTCTCATTTGATCTTCAAGCTCTTGCAGAGGCAGTGTTGGTGATACCTCTCAAGGACTTTCAGCTGATGTCTGTAGGTTGTCCAGGTTTCAGACCCATAGAACAATGTTGGGAGAATGGCAGCTTGATAGACAACAGGTTTGGTATCTGTTCAAATGTCATGATTTTCAAAATCCCTGTGCCATAATGAGCAAAGGTCACACTGGCATAGCTCAGATGATATTGGATTTCTCCATTAATATCTGCCTTGGATGAAAGATAACTTCCAAGGTATAGAAAAGGATTGACATTCTCCATTGCCTCTCCATTGATTTTAATAGATGGAGTACAATAGATGGTACCTCATTTGGAGAGGGCTGATAGAGCACTTTGGTTTTCTGGATGTTGAGGGTGAGACCAAGACATGCATACACAAACACATTCAAGATAGCCTGAAGATCTCTCTCGGAGTGGACAAAAACTGCATTGTCAATAGCATACTGAAGTTCCACGATAGATGTGGTGGAAATCTTACTCTTGGCTTTCAGCCTGCTAAGTCTAAACAGCTTTCCATCCATTCTATAGATTATTTCAATGCCATTTGGGAGCTTCTCAGAAATTAAGTTGAATATGATTGCAGTAAAGACTGCAAACATGGCTGGGGCGATGATACAGCCCTGTATTAAAGCAGCAACATGGGATCGCAGGTGGCAGCCAGTATGTGGGGGGACTCAGCTTAAAAGCGTACCAGCTGCTGTATCAGAGACAGCAGTGTGGGGCAGCAGGCAGCTCCCCAGGAGCTTGTGTACGCGGGGAGCCAGCAGATGGCCGACTGCTGTCCCACACTGCTGCCTCTGATAAGAATATAAGAAGGGCCATACTGGGTAAGACCAAAGGTACCTCTACCCCAATATCCTGTCTTCCAACAGTGGCCAATGTCAAATGCCCCAGAGGGAATGAACAGAACAAGTAACCATCAAGTGATCCCTCTTCTGTTACCCATTCCCAGTATCTGACAACCAGAGGCTAGGGTCACCATTCCTACCATCCTGGCTAATAAGCCCTCCATGAATGTATCTAGTACCGTGGTGTACAACATGTTAACCACTAGCCATGTGTGGCTGTTTGGCCAGTTGAATATGGCTAGTTGGCTTGAACAACAGGATTATTAGGCCAGCTGAGTGTGGCTAGTTCTCTATAGCAGTAGCCACTATAGTGGTTACTGCTTCAGAACTGGCTGGACACCATGGATCTAGTATCTGTATTTTGATAGAAGCAGCAGAGTGGAGCAGTAGATGGGAGCCAGTACGCACGGGGAGCTGGCTTCTCGTACATACCTGCACCCAGGGAGCCGACTGCTGCCCCGCATGTAACCATGTGTAACCACTGAAATTTTCAGTGGTTACACAGTTACTTAGTTACACTTATTTTAACATCCAAGAGTGCACTCCTTTGCAGTCTAATCAGCAAAGCCATAATATACTTAAATTGTAGCCAGGAGCAATCTTTTATAGGTAGATTATAAACTATTAAAAAGGTTTAATAGTGAAAATACTGGCAATTTAAAGTACAATGACTTCGCTAAGGAGATATAAATGGATATGAAGACAAACAGGAAAAAAAAGTCAAATTTAAAGAGCATTATAACCGTAGTTAATATATCTCCTGTAGATTTTGAGAAAACAGATAGGTAAGACTTCAAACTTTCAAAATAAACAATATCCATTCCTGTTAGAAGGCATGGTTTGATTTTTAGTGTTTGTACTTCTTTGTGCTTTTAGGTTCCAATCCAGCAAAGCATTCAGTACTTGCTCCAAAGCCATTTAGGTCCATGGGAGTTTTTTTATTTGCATAGGCTTTGGGTCAGACTAGCTGCAGTGCAGCAAAATACTTAGCCATGTATTTAAGTATTTTTCTGAATTAAGGCTTTAAAACTATTTCAGTTGTCCCCATGAGATGATGAGTGCACTTCAATACACTACATTTCAGTAATAGGTAAAGTGATCTGATAAATAAATTATTTAGATCATAGGTGTTGTAATGACAAAGGAAAAATACTGATCAATTTTATTATTGTAGAAATTTAAGTAAATGCCTTAAGACTAATATAAAACACGTAAGAATTGCTGCAAATAAGCTTTTAGGGAGGTACTGGACTTACGGCAACATTTTGTTTCTCTACCTCAGCTTCAACATGCTGTGAAAACTAAGGAGTTTGTTATTTTGAAGTGAACAGTGATTGGATTAGGTGGAGAAGACAATTAGCTACAGTAATTTCCAATGGTAGCTGCCTTATTTTAAGGACTTTGTTATTGTATAATAGATGTTCTATAATTTAGATCAGTGTTTCCCAATTTTATTTGGCCACGGAACCCTTTTGAACTCAAAAGAATTTTGTGGAACCCCTGACTGACTGCGCATGCAGCACTGAGTAGTAACAATATTGTCCCCACTCTCTGGCTAAGCTGGCATTACACAGGGACACTTATCGTGGCAAACACAAATGAAAATTGTTTTCAATAACATTCATAAATTAATGAAAATTCTATTCCATTACAATAATTCAGGCTGTAATGGAATTTTCTCACGGAACCCCTGTTTTCATTTCGCAGAACCCTGGGGTTCCACAGAACACCATTTGGGAAACACTGATTTAGAGTATTGCTTTACCTCTGTTCCCACTTTTAACTTTGCTCAATAAAAAGGACTGAGAAAGCTTGTTAAATACCAATCTACATTTGTGTCTGCACTGTAAAGAATGCATGGATTTAAAGACTTCTCAATCACTATTAGTTGAGATGCAGAGTGAAAATTCTAGATTCTTTGTAATGCTTCCAATACATCATTTTTGCAAATGCTACTGAAGCCCCATTAAATCTTTTGCACATTCAGCTGTGATTCAAGCAAAGGATTAGTCAAAAAACCTCAGTCTCCAAGACTTGTGCACAGCTTAGCTTTACAATGCTCACAGTGCAATAAAGTTAAGTAGTATCTGTGTATGTCTTTGCAGGATCTGAGCCTAAAGAAAGCTTATGTCCCACTAGAAGTTCATTGCTATAACCCTCACTGAAAGTAGGAGTTTTGATTTCTGAAGGAAATGCATCCTTAAAATGTCACTAAGAAAATCTTTTACTCACCTAACCCAACAGCAACCATGAAAAGCAAGACGTACAGTTCACCTTCACTAGTAGCTGTGATCTACAAGACAAAGCTGAGAAGCAAAAAGTCCACCAGGCAAGGTTAGCTGCATTTTTAAATCAAAACATCCTACTTAGATGTTCCACATCAGGTCGCTAATGATCATCAATCAAGCTGAATGGTGCTTTTGACCAGATATGATAGGCAAATGGGTATTTCTGCTTTTAGCAACTTAAAACAAATGTGCATCATGCACCTCAAGCCTATACATCAACTGTGCAAGTTCTTTTTACAAAAACAGTCTTTGAAACTTCTGTACTGCATTAACTGCTGTGCTGGGGAGGGGGGGAAATTAATGCTATAACACAAACAGGATTTCCTGATCCTTAGAGTCCTGTATGGATACAACATTCGTATCACATTCCATCCATGAACACCTGCAGATTTGTAGGGCTTTACTGACCCTGAAAGTGACTGCGGGCAGGTGCCCTATTGAGTCCTCATAAAGTGAATTCCAGGAGGGGGCCTTATATAACCACATGGTCCAGTGGGGTGGGGGCATTTGCCCCCATGCCAATTTAGCTGCCAAAAGTTATGTTGCTAACTTTTTAATTTTTACTTCCTATTTTAGATTTCAGAGAAACCTTCAAAAAATAGGACGATAACTATTGTCGTATTTACTTTTTGAAGGTTTCGCTGAAACCTTTTCCACAGTCGACTGTTGGAATCTATACAAAATAGGAAATAAAAATTAAAAAGTTAACAACTTCTGGCCGCTAAATTGGCGCCCCCCACTGGCATGGTCGATTTAAAACATTTTTTTCACTTGTGCCGCTGAGGCAAACCTAGAGTTGGAATACTGACACGCAGGGCTCCTGGCCACAGGTGTACTTGTGGCCTTCCTGCCAGCCTGCCCAACGAAGGCGCTTGCCAGGCAAATTGCCAGGCGGGTTCCAGGCAGGCTCTGGTGCGGTGAGGTAGTGTGGGGGAGAGCATGTGTACAGAGGTCTCCGTGGGGCTCGTCGGGCTGTGCACCAAGCCGACGGGTGCAGCGCCCCACGCGGAACAATGGTGGGCTTGGCCTAGCTCGGCCCGGGCTCAGCACAGCCCCGAGACTGCGGACGCCAGGGGAAGGCCCGGGGGCGCCTATATCTAGCCAGAAGGTGAGATTCGCATCCCCTTTGCGCTCAAGCGGAAGCAGCGTAGCTGGAGACAGAGGGGCTCGGGTCCGTTCCTACTCAGGTCCGGTAGGGGACACCTCCGGCCTATGGAGCCGCGAAACTCGGCTCCGACCCTGGCTGGGGGGACTGCGATGGTGACGGACACTTCCGGCAGCGAAGGTACGCGCCTTGGAGGAGCCGCTTTGCACCGAGGAAAGCTGAGCCGGGCAGGTATGGAGCGCGGGAGCGGCCTGAAATAGGGGGGGGGTGGGGGTGGGGAGAGGGCGGAGGAGACTGTAAGGGGAATGATGGCCAGCGGGAGGGAGATGATTTAGGGGGAACAGGAGGGTTGGGTATTGAGGGAGAGGGGGTGGGGAAGATGGATGAACGGTTGCGGCGAGCGGGGGAGGGAGAAGGGGATGTAGAGTTGGGAGTGGGGCGGGCGGGAGGGAAGGATAAAAGTTGGGGCAATGGAGGGAGGAAGAGATGAGGGGTTGGGAGTGGGGAAGGATGGATGAAAGGTTGGGGCAGTGGGGAGGGAGGGAGGGAGGGTTGGGGATGTGTCGGGGAGGGAAGGCATAGTGATGATAGAGCAGGGATATGGCCAGGAAGTATAATGCTTTGGGACACCAGAACCCAGGTCCTTTGTGAGGGCGTAAGTGTGGCTGCGGTTAATAATATGGGAGGAATTGCATCACCAGGGTCAACACAGTAATTTGCCTTACTGGGGTGGGCATGTGGTAGTGCCCTACCATTTTCCATAACTGCTGTCAAGTCACAGAATGGCTGTCTGGGTGAAATGAATTTAGGGGTATTTATTAGATAATGATATGAATAAAACTACTATTGATCTTGTTGGCAGAAGACTCTGCAGAGATGTTAGCAAATCAGTGGTTCATGGCAGCATGCTTGATTTCTTCATGTAGGTGCAGCTATAAATGGCCAAAAGAATTGTGGCTCAAAAACTTTTCTGTTTTACTAACAGAAGTTGGCCCAATAGAAGATATTATCGCATTCACCTTGTCTCTCAAATAAAAAAAGGGCAGGACTAAGGGAAGCCTTCACAGGGTTTGTCCCTACTAAGGATGTAAGCAAGTAGTCGACTACCTGACTACTCACATTCTCTCTGTATCAGAGGCAGCAATGGGATGTGGGAGCAAGAGCCAGTGCAGGAGCTGCCTTTCCCTTCACCGGGTTAATTGGCTAATCATGACTAGTTGACTATCTGATAAGCAAAAGCTTATCACAGGGGTAGGGAACCTCCGGCCCACGGGCCAGATCGGCCCACCAAACAGTTTAATCTGGCCCTTGGGGTGGGGGGATCCACCGGCAGTAAAACGCTGCAGAGAGTCCCCACAGCGTCCTCCATCCCAGTGCACTCACCCGTCCCCCTGAGTCAGACATCCCCAGTGCCAAGAGTGCCCTGCCCCAATCAAATCCCCTCCCTTCCTCCCCCTGTCCCGTTCCTCTCCTACATGCAGGAGATCTGGCCTGAGGGGAAAACTCCATGTGCTGGAGCTCAGTGTTTCTATTTGCTTGCTGCCCTCCCCTCTCTCCCACCAGGCAGCTGTGAAGAGGCTGGAACTGTTAAGGAGGCATGCAGGGACTGGAAAGGGAAGGGGGAAATCCATCCCTGGAGTGGGAGGGAGGTGAAGCCCCCTAGCCCCGTTCCTTGCATGGGGGAGGCCACAGCAGGGCCAGCTTCTCCCCCATACCCCCAATCTCTTCCCTGCATAGGCTTGCGCTGCCAGCACTGTCCCCTTAACAGTTAAGGAGGCGTTGGAGGAAGAGGGGAATGCCTTGCAAGAGTGGGAGTGAAAGGAAACCCCCCTCCCCAGGCCCTTCCCTGCCTGGGGTGCCTTTAGGGAGGAAGGGATGGCCACAGCTGAGCAAGGAAAAGCAAACTCAGCCATCACACTAAAATTCTAAATTAAAAAAAAAAAGACCATCTCACCACATCAAGGGGGGTTTTGTGTGTGCACTTTTTTGCTTCTCACTTTTGTGTGGCCCCTGGCTGATATCTCTGTGGGTTAGTGGCCCCTGACCCAAAAAAAGTTCCCCACCCCTGGCTTATCAGATAGTTGACTAGTCACTCCCCCTCTGCCCCCCCCCCCCCCCCGCCTGCTTCCTCTAGCAGAGGCAACAAGGTAAGGGAGCAGAAGCCAGTGCTGCAGGGAGCCAGCTTAAAAGCTGGTTCCCCCCAGCACCGTTTCCGCAGGAGGCAGGGGGGTGGTGGGGACCGGGCGCGAACTGGGAATCAGCTGATTCTGATTCCTGGCTCATGCCCAGTCCCAGATGCTATGCCTCTGCTTTTTAAATGTATTAAGAGATTAAGAGCTCGCAGGCTCTTAATACATTAAAAAATCAGAAGTGTGGCAGGGGGGTACCCAGCATGAGCTGGGACAGCTGATTCCTGGCTCGCGCCAGATCCCCCCACTGTGGCTCCAGCCTTTTTGCATTTAAGGTTGGTGCGCAGAGGGAGGGGACACGGTGTGAGCCAAGAATCAGCTGGCCTGGCTCACGCCAGGTCCCCCCACTGCACTTCAGCCTTATAAATATATTAAGAGCCTACTGGCTCTTAATATATTTAAAAGACAGAGCTGCAGCGGGGTTAGCTTCTGGGGCCGGGAGCTAACCCTGCTGTGGCTCCATCGCTTATCGACCAACTGATGGAAAATCCATCGACCAGTCGATTAGTTGATTAAACTAAATTTAACATCGCTAATTTGTGAAAACTGAAGTTAGGAATATTGACCAGTGTATCTGTATTTAATATTTGATGCTTGGGTCATGTTCACTGCTGAAACTTCAGGAAGTCTAGTGGAACAGTCAGAGAGCCCTTAATGGCCCATCAGCTAGTATAATGGACTGTGAAGAGGCTTGGCCTTCCTAGGGACCTTCCATACTTGCATACAGGTTGGACCTCCCCTAGTCCAGCACCCTTGGTAATAGACTGGTCCCGAGTGAGGGGATTTGCTAGAACAGTGTTGATCCCGTCATTGGCCTCCCTGCCCTTCACCCTTCCCTACTGCCGGCTGCTTCGGACCTGCACCTGACCCTACTGCCCCCACACTCAGGCTCTGGCCCTGGACCCACTGTTACGTGGCCCCTGCTGCTGACCTGGCTGGGGCTCTCTGGGGCTGGAGCTCCCCACAGCGTTGCTGGGGCCAGAACTCCTTGGTAGCCGGGGCTGAAGCTCCCTGCTGTGCCACCAGCTGCCTCCGGAGCCAGAGCTCCCTGCTGAGCTGCCGGACCTGAAGCTCTCTGGTGGCCGGGGCCAGAGCTCCCCACTGCACTGCCAGACTCTCCCTCCCACCACGGACCCCCTCCAGGCCTTGCTGCCAGACCTCCCTATTCCTGGGCTTTCTGGTCCCCAGATGTTGCTGGACCAGAGAGTCCCATTTAGGGAGGTACAACCTGTACTGACTCATGTAAGACGGTCACACTTGATATACTAACCAGTTGCTTGGTCTGATGAACTGATCTAGGTGTCTGTATGTGGGTGGAGGCAGATTCTGCAAATCTGCTGGTAATCAATGTATATCTTCTACATGTGATACTTGAGCCAGGATACAATTCTCTTATATAACTCTCTGTTAGTTTTGGACAAGTTATACATAATCAATAATTATTTTTGTCACTATAGCAAAAAGATATAACATGAAATGAATAGAACCTGGGGGCACTTCTCTTGAGTAAGAATGTACTACTTTTATCTAGAGAGACAAGGTAGGTGAGATAATATCTTTTATTGGACTAATGTTTACCTTGTGGCTTTTCAAAGTAAAAATACATTTTAAAGCACAACTGCTTAAATGATTTGATTCTTCAGGCAAATTGGATGACTCTGAAGTCATGCCAGTGGTAATTTTAAATGTCCTTGTTTTTCTTCATGTAACTCCTATTTAAGGTGTTGGCATGAAGATTTATCAACATAGTATCCAATTGCATAAAGTTTATGTAAATATGACACTTGAGTAAAACGTCTTTTCTTTTTCTTCTTAAAGTAAAGCAAAGCAGACATAAGAAGTAAGCAAATTATTTTCATATCATGGACTTTATAAATATGAAGAAGAAAAACAGGGAACATAGTGAGAGCCTTGAAACCAGCAAAAAGAAATGTTTGCAGAGTGTAGAAGTTTGCCCTCGTTCTCCTTTGCTCTTTGAAGATCAATCTTCCCGGGACACTGTTGTTCATAAGAAGAAATTGAAAAAAAAGAAAAGTAAGCAAGAGAAAAAAGACTTCTTGTTAGACGATTCTTGTATTGGTGGTACGTGTGAAATAAATAATGAAACTGTAACAGATGCTCCCAAAAAGAAAATGAAAAAAAAGAAACGGAAACACGGTGATACTGAACAGGAGCAAAATAATGTACTCTGTATCCCTGTGAACCAAGATGATTCTAATACGTTGCCTGAGATGGATGTTAGTTTGGAGAGTGTTGATTATATTTTTGTGGATACATCTACTAAGAAGAAAAAAAGAAAGAAGCATTTGTCAGAAGAGCAGGATGAGGTAAATGAGCAGCCTGTCTTGTATGCAATTGGAAATAATTGCAGAAGTCAAAAAAAGAAAAAGAGAAAGCACGCCAGCTCTTGTTCTACACAAGAAGCTACAGATGAAGCCTTTTCCTTATCTTTCGTGTCCTTTCATGATGAGGATATGATGTCAGGGTCATCTACTGAAATTAGCACCTCAGTGATGCCCAAAAAACGCCACAAAACTCATAAAGGTGGAAAGTTCTTCAAAGATGATACTACTGACATGACAAAGATTTCTTCCATAGTCAATGAAAATCCTCTGAATGTGACTGCTGACATTTCTAAAGTTACTTCAAAGAGTAATAATGGCTGTTTCGAAGAAACCGTAGCATCAGTTAGAAAGACTGGAAAGAGAAATCGATCCCACTCAGAACAAGTAACCTCAGAAGTTAAGAGAAAGTAAGGCTTGAATTTGCTTTGTCTATTTGGTTGCATTGATCACATAGTTAGCTGAGCCACTGAATTTGGTGAAGTGTAGTATTTTTTCTAAAAATTCTTTCACTATGAATAATTGAAGGTATTAGTAGCATAGAGAAAGGGAAATGTTTTAAGTCAACAACGTCTGTCTTTGAAACATCTATGGATATAAGCTATGTATTGGGGATGTTGATGACCTTGACAAGCCAGTTGATCAGGATTTGTTATTGTAATTCCTTAATGGAATTATAGCTATATTGAAAGGTTAGAAATAGGTTGGGATGAGGTGAGGAGTATAGTTCCTTATCCTTTGCTTGATGAATCATAGGTAGGCTAATAATCATCTGCATTGAGTTATATAATTCTCTTTATCAGCTTACCAGGGTCAGAGGCATCTGAAAATGAGGATGACCAGGATGGTGAATTTAGAGAATCTAGAAACTCGATAATGTTCAATGATGAAGAGTTCTTTGAAGCTTCCATGTATTCAGCAATGGATTTGGAGACTGCAAAACGAGAACTTGAGGAGTTTATTCCTCACGTGCACACAATGTCAGAAAAATCAATCCTAAAGATGGCTACAAGAGACCTGATTAGGTTTAAAAAGTTTAAAGAACAAGGTAAGCTCCCATGAGGACATTTTACTATTTGGGAGACTAAAAGTATTTGGGTAGTGGAAAATGAAAAATGGATTTTTTTATAGCGCCTTTGATGTCCAAAATATCTGGCTTCTAGAAACTGAAATTCAGAAGACTCTACCATAGCTTTCAATTCCAGTGGAATAGCAGCAGATTTAAATAATTTAACAGAAAGACAAAAAGCCTTAGTTAACTCCAGCTAGAATATTTCTTTAAGACAGAGGTTCTCAAACTTTTGGTCTCCCTCCACTCCCCAGACCTGGGAGCAGGGCCACAGCTCCAGGAGTGGGATTGTGGACAGGAATAAGGGTCTGAGGCTGGGGCCAGTAGTAGATCTTTGGCCAGAGGCCAAGGCCTGCAGCTGTAGCTGGGTACAGAGCAGGCTGCTGGGACACTAGGCACAGGACCAGCTGTGTGGCCTGGAACCAGGATCCTGGGTCAGCAGCTGGGATCCTGGGCATGGATCCCTGGGACGGGATGGCAGCCAGGGCCAGGCTAGGAGTGGAGTTGCTTCCTCTCTGCCCCCTGTGGGGGCTGGTCCAGACTGTAGCCATCCCTTCCTCCCTGAACATTACTCCACACCCTACTGATTGAAGGCCTCTGCATGTTTACTGTCTGAATATTATTTCCTTATTCTGCATTACCTGTTGAAAACTATTGTTTTATTCCATCTGTTCTCAGCTCTAACATGCTCATTTCCAATCCCATTTTTCTCTTATTTCAGTCTGTTAGTGTGCATTTGTCCTGGCACTCAAATTACAGTCATAAGTGTACATCTAGGTCATCCATCATTGCTCCCTTTCTCTATGAATTGCTATCTTGTCTCTTTGCCAACATTTCCTGTAAACTCGTCTTTTCAAGATGTGATGCAATTGAGTTTCTGTTTTCCTAAACCTCATTTATTGTATATTTCAGGAATGTCTATCAAGTTTGGCAGGTTTTCGAAGAAGGAAAATAGTCAGATACAGAAGAATGTTGAAGACTTTTTATCACTTACAGGGATAGAGAATGCAGAGAAACTATTATTTACCTACCGATACCCAGAAGAGCAAAAAGCCATCACTTCATTGAAAGTAAAATACATTTTCAGTATGAAGATCGGTAAGTATTATAGTTCCACTTTAGGTAGATGGATCCTGCCCTCCAGTATATGGTGGCATCACTTGCCTGTCTTATGAAATGATCTTTTTAAAAATGGTCAATTGTAAATCTTATTAAAATGAAAGAAATACAATTGAGATTATGTAGTTGGTAAAATTACCCTTTATGCTGTTGAATACTTGTTTCATTTGTGAGGGTGTTGGAGGTTGGGATTCAACTTCCTTCCACCTAGCAAGATTAATTGCTTTTTAAGAGGCCATTATGATCAAAGGTGCAATTTGTGCCATTTCTTACTGGCTGGGAAATAACGTATGCCAACTGGTTGCTTTTTTTCAAAACAATCTAGGAGGCATATTAATGGTAGATATGAGTCTAAATCCCTTAGGTTGCTTTGTAAATCTTAGCCATTGTTCTCAGTGTGCATGGTAAGCTAGCAAATTTTGTGCACAGTGTTGGCCTAAACCAAAGGAAATTAGATTACCAAAAGTAGTCAGTCAAAATGTTTGGGTATAAAATTTTATTCGCTTTGTTCATAGAAAATCAACTATTGAACTTTTATATGATTTTACAATTTACTTGCTAAGCCCCTTTTTCATCTGTGCTAGAAACAGGAGCAAACTATTTTTTGTCTTCAAAAAACAGGTGCTTCAAATAATATACTTGTTCATCTATATCTATTTAATGCACTTTCTAATTGACTTTCCATACTATGGGGTTTTTTTTGTATTTTGTACTAACTGTTTGACAAAATTATTCAAGAGGTTCAATTTAAATTGGTCCCTACTCTTTTTTTTTTTTTTTTTTTTTTTAAATTCAGCACCACAGAATGTGTTTTTACACAGATTGTATAAAATCACTGATACTTTTCTGACTACTGTGTTATGTTACTTTTCTCAGTAGCTTTTTCTCTGTCAAGTACATTTTAAAACGATATTGTTTGTCATGTAGCTGAGGGGATTCCACGGCCCTGGAAACAAGTATACTTTCGGGCAAGGAAGATGTTTGACCCAAACAACTATAAAGGGAGGTAAGAAAATAATTCAGGCAGCTTCTGAATTCACAAATTGTCTCAGATGTTCACACGTTAATTTAATTCAGATTTTAAAACATAGGGGCTACATCTACATTGCACATTCTTGCACAAGAAGATATGCAAATGAGGCACCATTTTTGTGCAAAAACCCCCTCTTGCGTAAGAGCCGTTCTGCCACTTATTTCAGGCAGAATGGCTCTTGCGCCAGAGGGAGTTTTTACACAAGAAGGAGCAGTGTAGACTGCTCCTTCTTGCGCAAAAGCCCCGTGTGCAAAAATGGCGGCTCGTTAAGTATGCAAATGAGGTGCGGCGATATTCATCGGCGTGCCTCATTTGCATATCTTCTTGCACAAGAATACGCAATGTAGACGTAGCCATGTAGTAAGAGGACCACTCACCTCCCCTGATGTGAGAGGACTTTTCAGTTATTAAAACACAATGATGCATTTACACAATTCTTCTGACCAGTCCTAATTCATTCCTATCCCATGACTATTACATTGCAGCTCTCAAGTAATGAAACACCCTGTTCTGCACTCAGTCTAACCCCTACGCAAATATCTGAGCAAAAAGAAGTCCAAAAAATATGGCTGTTGACAGAATGGGAAGAAGTGCATTTCAGAATTTCGGGTGTCTCAAAGAATGCCCATCTGTGAATTTTGACTCCAGAGTTTCTGTTCTGATTTCTACTCTGTCAGTATGAACAAGGAGGAAGGGGTTCTGTTGGGCAGCACATCTTTTTGTAGGTTTGACACTACATTAGAAGAATCTCTCATGGTTGCATTCGATGTGGATTAACTGAAAAACAAAATGTGGCATGTATAATTCTTTGTGGATTGGGTTTTTCCTTTTAAAAAAATAAATCGTTGAGCCCTG
The DNA here is from genome assembly GCA_032595735.1 of Pelochelys cantorii. NCBI lineage: Eukaryota > Metazoa > Chordata > Testudines > Trionychidae > Pelochelys > Pelochelys cantorii. Next base: position 12,358,049 of record CM064347.1, read on the forward strand.
TAGTAAATTCTGTGTCTCACAATGACTACATGAATAAATTATAATCTCTCCAAGTACTGCCTCTGAGTTCCTCGGCCAAGTCTGTGCTTTTACAATCACATTTTTTACTCTAAAATATTTTATCTACATTATTGTGTCATCCATGTACAGCAGTGAGGGGCAACCTAGGCTAGCAAGTGGGCCGCATGAGTGGCCCTCCTTTGTCTCATTGGTCTGCAGGATTGTTGTAACCAAGACAGTCTCCCAGGATAGGGTAGTTTTACTAACTGCACTTGCATGCCTAGAATTTGCAGCGCTTGTCTATTGAACTGTAGCAGCACTTTGATTGGATGCAGAGGGAGCACACGGCTCTCACAGTGTTTTGTGCAATCAGCACGCACATACTTCACTTGTCCTTGCTTTAAGTGCATATCACTTTTGTAACATGCAGTAGGACAAAAACAACCCAGACAAAAAACAGCAGAATCTGGTAATCCTGTTAATGGGCAATGGTAAACAAAATGTCTTGTGGGCCACACATAGAACCCCAATAGACCGCATGTGGCCCTCGGCCCACAGGTTTCCCACCACTGTTGTACAGGGTAAATAGCTTTACTCATTGTCAAATGCACAAAGTAAACAAACTAATATTCCTGTAACTATGAGACTAAGAGGGAAAAGTCTGTTTCAAAATACTACAGTATAACAAGAGCAGGTATCTTCAAATTCTTTAAAGTTCATGTTCATCTATAGCAACTTTGGGGGTTTTTGGATGCAATTGAAACTGCTTATTTTTTGCTACCTTAGATATTCTGAGGATGAAAAGGAAAAACTAAAGAAGTATTATACTATACACGGAAACAACTGGAAGAAAATTTCTGAGCTGATGTCCCGCAGTACCCACTCAGTTGCTATGAAGTATTCTCAGATTAAGTCCCGTAAGTTGTAATATGCATTGCTTTAAAAATAACAATTCACATTTTAAGTTACTACTCTAGCAGATATGTTTGGTATTTGTTTTGGTTATTACGAATTAAACAATTCAGGGGTTTGATTTTTCTGGGGGGTTGCATGGTGTCACTGAAGTGTGGAGAGTCACCTGGCCCAGCACCCTCATCTGCAGTCAGATGTGACTCTCAGTCAGCAAGTAGAACAGAAGTCTTATTAGTCAACAGGGATATTGTGTAGAACAGACTTGTCATCACAGTAACCAAAAGTAGTCAGTACAATTGTTTCTGGGAGCCCTGACACCCCCCCCCCCCCCCCCCCCCGCACCTCAAGCTAGCTGAAACTAGCCAGGCCGCGCCTTCAGCCTTTGTCCTGCTTCCTGGGCAAAAGGTGTCATCTGGTCACACCTCCCTCCCAGGCCTCAGCTATTGTGTACGTGGGAGAGGCTATCATACCTAGATGGTGATGGGAATTTCAGTGTAAGGTGCAGTGCCCAGGGAAATGGAGGCATGCACACACAGAGTTACTACAGGATTGTAGAACTCACATGTAACATAACAAGGTGAATAAAATCCCCACTTCATCACACATGGGTTCTTGCTTTTCCAAATCACTCTTTTAGGTGCGTAGAATTTTAGAAATGTGGGGCCAGAGGGTACCTTGAAAGGTCATCAGGTTCAGCTCCATGCACTGATGCAGGACCAACTAAACCTAGACCATGCCAGAACATTTCCTATACCTAAAGAGGAGCTCTGTGTATACTCAAAAGCTTGTCACTCTTGCCAACAGAAATTGGTCACATTGAAGATATTAGGTCACCCACCTTGTCTCTCTAATATCTTGGGGCCAAAGCTTACAACAAGACTGTCTGGACCATCCCCAACTGGCTTTTGTTCAACCTGTTTTAAATTCTCCAGTGATGGGAATTCTACACCCTCCCTAGGAAGCCTATTCCACAGCCTGACTGGAAAGCTTTTCCTAATATCTAGCCTAAATCTCCCTTGCTACAGTTTAATCCTTTAACTTCTTGTCCTATCTTCAGTGGATGTGGAGAATGGTTGATCATCACTCTCCTTAAAACAGCCCTTGACTGTTACCAGGTCCCCATTCAGTCATCTTTTCTCAAGATTAAACATGTCCAGGTTGTTGTGTGGTTTTTTTTTTAAAAACCTTTCCTTGTTGGTCAGTTTCTAAACCTTTTAATATTTTTGTTGTTCTCCTCTGCACTCTCTTCTCCAGCTTGTCCACATCTTTCCTGAAGTCCAATTTCGGGCACCGTACACAGTATTCCAGCTGAGGCCTCACCAGCTCTGAGTAGAGTGGACAGTTACTTCTCTTGCCTTACATATGATAATCCTATTAATACACCCCATAATGATAAACAGCCTTTTTCACAACTGCATCACATTGTTGACTTGTATTCAATTTTAGATCCATTATAACTCTGTAATCCTTTTCAGCACCAGTGTTCCCTCTAAGCTGCATAGCTTTATAGGTAATTAATCAGCCCTGCCAGACAGTCAGCTCTGTGCATGGAGCCCTGAGCCTCTGCCTGGGCAGGGCTGATTAATCACCTGTGAAGCTGTGCTGAGGGCAGCTTAGAGGGAACACTGTCCAGCATTACTATTATCTACTCAGTCATTCCTCATTTTATATGTGTGCATTTGATTTTTCCTTCTAATTGTAGTACTTTGCACTTGTCTCTCTTGGATTTTATCTTGTTGATTTCAGACCAATTCTTCAGTTTTGTAAAGGTCATTTTGAATTCTAATCCTCTCCTCCAAAATACTTGCAAACCCTTGCAAGTTAATGTCATCATCTGCAGATTTTATGAGTATACTATTCACATCATTATCCACATCATTAACGAACATATTGAATAGTACAGTAAAACCTGTGCTATCTGGCACGCACGGGGATTAGGTCCTGCCGATTTTCTGAAAATTCCGGATAGCTGGGGGGGGGGGGGGCAGGAGCTGTGCAGGGCCTACGGGGGAGGAGGGAAGCCATGTGGGGACCAGAATGTGGTCTGCTGGGGGGTGGGGGGTGGGCACGGGGGTAAGATGCGGCCTGGTGAGAGGGTGGTGGAAGTCGGGGGGTGGAAATGGCGGGACGGCCTGCTGGGGGGGAGAGCCACGAGGGGGCTGAACTGTGGAGGACGGCCAGGAGGCATGGGAGGGTGGGGGTGGGGGTGGGCTGCCTGCGCGGCCACGAGCTACAGGGGGTTGACCTGCTGTGGAGGAGGCCAGGAGGTGCGGGGGTGAGCAGCCACAAGGATGCCGGGTTGCCGGGAGCCATAGAGGGCTGACCTGCCAGGGAGGAGGTCAGGAGGTGCGGAGGTTGGGGGGGGAGGGGTGAGTGGCCACGAGGGTGCTGGGCTGCTGGGAGCCTCATGGGGGGCTGGGCTGCCATGGAGGAGGCCAGGAGGCACAGGGGGGTGGGCGAGCAGCTATGAGTCGCAGGGGTGCCGGGCTGCCGGGAGCTGCGGGGGGGCCGGGATGTGGTCTGGCGGCCATAGCAGCTGTTCACCCCTCCCCCGGGTATGTGCTGCACACGCTGCTAAAAGCGCCAGTTTCCTTTTTTTTTTTTTTTTTTCTCTCTCTCTCTCTCTCTCTTTTCCCGGCTTGGAAATTTGCCACTTTCTAAAGTTTTCCAGCTAGTTAAGTGCTGGATAGCACAGGTTTTACTGTAGTACTGGAACAGACCTCTTGGAAGCCTAGTAGCGATGCCCTCCAAGTGTGATAGCAAACCATTAATAACTACTTTTAAGTTTTGTCTTTCATCCAGTTGTCATGCACTTTATAATAATTTCATTTAGAGCACACTTTCCTAATTTCATTTTGAGAATGTCATGTAGGACTGCACCAAAAGCTTTACTAACATAAAGATATGTCATGTCTACTGCTATTCACATGGCTAATAACCTTATCAAAGAAGGAAATAGCGTAGTTTGGCATTTCTTGTTTTGTTCCAGTATCTTTCAAGGTAATGAAGCTAGGCTGACCAGTTTATAATTCCCTGGTCCTCTTTTTCTGGGTTTTCTTCCCCTTCATTTTATTTTTGGGAGCATCTGTTACAGTTTCATTATTAATTTCACACTTTCCACCAATACAAAATACATCTGTCCTCTTTTTCCTGTTTTCAAAGATAAACTGCATGTAAAAACAAAGCAGCACCTGGCATGCAATGAACCAGGATCTGCTTATTCAATCAGCTCCATACGGGCTAACTCAACGCAATCAACTAGCTTATTAATAATGTATATAATGGTATTCTTGAGCTCTGGAATAGCTGTAATTTCCGTGCACAGGGAAATACATCTTTTGCAAATTCAGGAATTTAAAACATTCAGTTGGCTACAGTCCCTTTAGCCAAAGAAATGGCTAAGGATACTTTTTTGGTTTGCTTCTACACAGAAACACACACAAAACTCTAACTTGCAGAGGGGAAAGATTTTCCTGGCTTCATGGAATGTCAGTAAAATATTCAGTGGGAGGCTTTTGTAATACAGTGGCTGTTACATAAAACAGTGTGTGTATCGCTTCCCCATCCTCCTCCATTGCAAAAATAGGAACATCTCTCTTGTTAGCCCAAATAAGTAATGCATATACACAAGCTACTGTACAAGTATTTTCAATTTAGTAGTTATGAACAGTCAAGTAAACTTGTTTTCTAGAGAAATTAAATTGGAGATTGAAGTCCCAACTGTGCAATAATCTAATCTCTCTCTCCTTCTACATAAACACATTTTCTCACACACATACCTAGTTCCCATAGTCTCCTACAAAATGATGCCATTGTTAGAAACTGCATTGTGATTTAAGGTGAGCTGCTGTTCTTCAGCAAATACTGAGGGGGAAAGAAATCACTGTTCTGTAACAGATTAAACAAAGACTGTGAATGGCTAGCTAACTACAAAAGCAGCTTCTCCTCTCTTGGTATTCACACCTCCAGATCAGCTACTAGAAGTGGGCCTCATCCTCCCTGATTGGATCCACCTCATCATCTCTAGCCTGATTCTGGCTTGCATATTTATACCTGCCTCTGGAAATTTCCACTGCATGCATCTGATGAAGTGGGTCTTTGCCCAGGAAAGCTTATGCTCCAACACTTCGGTTAGTCTATAAGGTGCCACAGGACTCCTCGCCGCTTTTACTGTTCTGTAAGAGGTCCATTTTTATTTTTCCAGCTGTTAGTACAAAAACAGATGGCATTAGCTTATAACAGTTTTTTCTTGTTTGCCTAATTAGCTCTTTGCATTGCACTTTGAAGACACAATGTGTTATACAAACAATAAGTAAGCATCAAACAGTCCTGTGTGAAGTAGGCAAATATAATCTGTATTTGTCAGACTAGGAAATTGTAACAGAGGCCAGTTGTCAAAAATGGATGCCTAAAGCTGGGAGCCCAAGTCCCTATTTAGGCATGCAGATTAGAGGCTCAACTTTTCAAAAATGCGAAGTACCCAGCAATGTCTGCTCAAGACCGTGGGCATTGCTGGGGTGTTTGTCACTTGAAAATCAGGCTACTTATTTGTATTGCCTGGATATGGATTTCGACTTCTAACTTTTGGTATTCTTTTAGAAAATTTCAGCCAAAGAGGTGAGGTAATTTAGCCAAAATCCACTAGAGGAGTTAGTGATGCTTCTGGGAATGGAGCTCTGGAATCCTTTATCCACTTGTGATGCAGGATCAAATGCTACTTTTTCTCTCTTTCTTTTTTATTTTTTACTCGTGAGAGATGCTCTATAAATCAATAACTTTATTTAATGTAAAAGAGACAAGGAGTCCTGTGGCACCTTATAGACTAACAGATGTATTGGAGCATAAGCTTTCGTGGGCAAACACCCACTTCATCAGATGACATGCATCTGACGAAGTGGGTCTTTGCCCACGAAAGCTTATGCTCCAATACATCTGTTAGTCTATAAGGTGCCACAGGACTCCTTGTCGCTTTTGCAGATCCAGACTAACACGGCTACCCCTCTGATACTTTATTTAATGTAGAGGTTAATTCTGGTCCTTGGAGTCAGGAAGAGACACGGAAGCTTGTTCAAGCTGTGGAGGAGACTATTCGGAAGAGGGCTGATTTTAAAGACATAGGATTGTTGCTACAGGCAGAGAACTCAGACAGAACTCTCTCAGTTGAACGTGAAAAACTCTACAAGAACGTACCTTGGACTGAGATAGAAGCTAAAGTGGGAACCAGATATTGGAGACAGTGTAAACAGAAATGGTAAGATTTATTTTGGGCGTGGACATTAATACATACTTCCAAAGTTACCTCTTACTTTCCTGTTCCCTTTGCCCAAGCTAGATGTACTGTGGCATAGGTATGCATGATTAAACAACTGATAATAGTAGATAAGTGTTGCGTCAGGTGGTTTAAAAAGATGTTTTTTCAGTTCAACTTGTGTACAACTTATGGCCCCAGTTCTGCAAAGTAGGGATGTTAAAATGTGTTTAATTAAGTAACTGTAATTGCTGAAAATGTCAGTGGTTATACATGGGATGGCAGGTAGCTCCCTGGGAGCTGGTGCATGCGGGGAACTGGCTCTCTCCTGCCCTCCCCTCACCCCATTCCCACTGCTGCCTCTAACACAGAGGCAGCAGCCTGGGGATTGGGAAAGGGGCATTTCCCTAGGCTTTTAGACCAGCTCCCCACAGATACCAGGAGCCTGCGTGTAACCATGAAGGTTAACCGATGAAGCCAGGCTCATCAATTAACCATGTACACGGTTACACTTTCACATTCTCATGTCTTTGCAGTAGGGATGTAAGTAACTGGAATTGGGGTTGCTTTAGAACATAAGAACGGCCATACTGGGTCAGACCAAAGGTCCATCCAGCCCAGTATCCTGTCTGCTGACAGTGGCCAATGCCAGGTGTCCCAGAGGGAGAGAACTGAACAGGTAATGATCAAGTGATCTTTCTCCTGCCATCCATCTCCACCCTCTGACAACAGAAGCTAGGGACACCATTCCTTACCCATACTGGCAAATAGCCATTAATGGACTTAACCTCCATGAATTTATCTAGTTCTCTTTTAAACCCTGTTATAGTCCTAGCCTTCACAACCTCCTCAGGCAAGGAGTTCCACAGAATGACTATGCGCTGTGTGAAGAAGAACTTCCTTTTATTTGTTTTAAACCTGCTACCCATTAATTTTATTTGGTGACCCCTAGTTCTTATATTATGAGAACAAGTAAATAACTTTTCCTTATTCACTTTCTCCACACCACTCACGATTTTATAGACCTCTATCATATCCCCCCTTAGTCTCCTCTTTTCCAAGCTGAAAAGTCCTAGTCTCTTTAATCTCTTCTCATATGGGACCCATTCCAAACCCCTAATCATTTTAGTTGCCCTTCTCTGAACCTTTTCTAATTCCAGTATATCTTTTTTGAGATGAGGAGACCACATCTGTACGCAGTATTCAAGATGTGGGCATACCATGGATTTATATAAGGGCAATAAGATATACTCCGTCTTATTCTCTATCCCTTTTTTAATGATTCCTAACATCCTGTTTGCTTTTTTTGACTGCTGCTGCACACTGCATAGACGTCTTCAGAGAACTATCCATGATGACGCCAAGATCTCTTTCCTGATTAGTTGTAGCTAAATTAGCCCCCATCATATTATATGTGTAATTGGGGTTATTTTTTCCAATGTGCATTACTTTATATTTATCCACATTAAATTTCATTTGCCATTTTGTTGCCCAATCACTTAGTTTTGTGAGATCTTTCTGAAGTTCTTCACAGTTTGCTTTGGTTTTAACTACCCTGAGCAGTTCAGTATCATCTGCAAACTTTGCCACCTCACTGTTTACCTCTTTCTCCAGATCATTTATGAATATGTTGAATAGGATTGGTCCTAGGACTGATCCTTGGGGAACACCACTAGTTATCCCTCTCCATTTTGAAAATTTACCATTTATTCCTATCCTTTGTTTCCTGTCTTTTAACCAGTTCTCAGTCCATGAAAGGATCTTCCCTCTTATCTCATGACATCTTAATTTACTTAAGAGCCTTTGGTGAGGAACCTTGTCAAAAGCTTTCTGGAAATCTAAGTACACTATATCTACTGGATCCCCCTTGTCCACATGTTTGTTGACCCCTTCAAAGAACTCTGATAGATTAGTAAGACATGATTTCCCTTTACAGAAACCATGTTGACTTTTGCCCAACAAATTATGTTCTTGTATGTGTCTGACAATTTTATTCTTTACTATTGTTTCAACTAATTTGCCCGGTACTGATGTTAGACTTACCAGTCTGTAATTGCTGGGTTCACCTCTAGAGCAATTACAGACTGGTTTTACCTTTTTAAATATTGGCATTACATTAGTTATCTTCCAATCATTGGGTACAGAAGCTGATTTAAAGGATATGTTACAAACCATAGTTAATAGTTCCACAATTTCACATTTGAGTTCTTTCAGAACTCTTGGGTGAATGCCATCTGGTCCCGGTGACTTGTTATTGTTAAGTTTATCAATTAATTCCAAAACCTCCTCTAATGACACTTCAATCTGTGACAAGTCCTCAGATTTGTCACCTACAAAGGATGGGTCAGGTTTGGGAATCTCCCTAACATCCTCAGCCATGAAGACCGAAGCAAAGAATTCATTTAGTTTCTCCGCAATGACTTTATCGTCTTTAAGTGCTCCTTTTGTGTCTCGATCATCCAGGGGCCCCACTGGTTGTTTAGCAGGCTTCCTGCTTCTGATGTACTTAAAAAACATTTTATTATTACCTTTTGAGTTTTTGGCTAGCTGTTCTTCAAACTCCTTTTTGGCTTTCCTTATTACATTTTTACACTTAATTTGGCATTGTTTATGCTTCTTTCTATTTAGCTCACTAGGATTTGACTTCCACTTTTTAAAAGATGCCTTTTTATCTCTCACTGCTTCTTTTAATGGTTAAGCCCCGGTGGCTCTTTTTTACTTCTTCTACTATGTTTTTTAATTTGGGGTATACATTTAAGTTGGGCCTCTATTATGGTGTCTTTGAAAAGTGTCCATGCAGCTTGCAGGGATTTTACTTTAGTCACTGTACCTTTTAATTTCTCTTTAACTAACCTCCTCATTTTTGCATAGTTCCCCTTTTTGAAATTAAATGCCACATTGTTGGGCTGCTGAGTTGATCTTCCCACTACAGGAATGTTAAATGTTGTTATATTATGGCCACTATTTCCAAGCAGTCCTGTTATAGTTACCTCTCAGGACTAAATCGAGAATTGCCTCTCCCCTCCTGGGTTCCTGTACCAGCTGCTCCAAGAAGCAGTCGTTTAAGGTATCAAAAAATTTTGTCTCTGCATCTCGTCCTGAGGTGACGTACCCAGTCAATATGGGGATAGTTGAAATCCCCCACTATTATTGAGTTCTTTATTTTGATAGCCTCTCTAATCTCCCTTAGCATTTCATAGTCACTATTACTGTCCTGGTCAGGTAGTCGATAATAGATCCCTACTGTTATATTCTTATTAGAGCAGGGAATTACTATCCATAGAGATTCTATGGACCATGTTGATTCATTTAAGATTTCTACTTCATGTGATTCTAAATTTTCTTTCACATATAGTGCCACTCCCCCACCCGCACGACCTGTTCTGTCCTTCCGATATATTTTGTACCCCGGAATGATTGTGTCCCATTGATTGTCCTCGCTCCACCAGGTTTCTGTGATGCCTATTATATCAGTATCCTCCTTTAACATGAGGCACTCTAGTTCACCCATCTTATTTTTTAGACTTCTGGCATTTGCGTACAAGCACTTTAAAAACTTGTCACTATTTATTTGTCTGCCCTTTTCTGATGTATCAGATTCTTTATGTGAATGTTTTTCGTCTGATCTGGCCCATACTTTATCCTCTTCCATCCTTTCCTCCTGGCTAAAACCTAGAGAATCTCTATCAATAGACTCTCCTCCAAGAGACGTCTATGTCCGATCCACGTGCTCCTCTGCACCAATCAGCTTTCCCCCATCTCTTAGTTTAAAAACTGCTCTGTGACCTTTTTAATGTTAAGTGCCAGCAGTCTAGATCCACTTTGGTTTAGGTGGAGCCCATTCTTCCTGTATAGGCTCCCCTATCCCAAAAGTTTCCCCAGTTCCTTATAAATCTAAACCCCTCCTCCCTACACCATTGTCTCATCCATGCATTGAGACTCTGAAGCTCTGCCTGCCTACCTGGCCCTGCACGTGGAACTGAAAGCATTTCTGAGAATGCCACCATAGAGGTCTTGGATTTCAGTTCTCTTTCCTAGCATCCTAAATTTGGCCTCCAGGATGTCTCAGCTATCCTTCCCTATGTCATTGGTACCTACATGTACCACGACCGCTGGTTACTCCCCAGCACTACACATAAGTCTATCAAGATGCCTTGAGAGATCCGTAACCTTTGCACCAAGCAGGCAAGTCACCATATGGTTCTTCCGGTCATTGCAAACCCAGCTATCTACATTTCTAATGATTGAATCTCCCATTACTAACACCTGCCTTTTCCTAATGACTGGAGTTCCCTCCCCCGGAGAGGAAACCTCAGTGTGAGAGGATACCCCAACATCTGGAAGGAGGGTCCCAACTATGGGAAGGTTTCCCTCTGCTCCTGTTGACTGCTCTCCTTCCCTGAGCCTTTCATCCTCCTTAACAGCGCAGGGGCTGTCTGACTGGAGGTGGGACAATTCTACAGTGTCCTGGAAAGCCTCAACTACATACTTCTCTGCCTCCCTCAGTTCCTCCAGTTCAGCCACCCTGGCCTCCGAAGCCCATAAGCCAGTGGTTCTCAACTCATTTCAGTCCACAGACCACCAGGCCAATCAGAAAATATTCATGGACCACCTCCAGCACATGTAGCACAGGACGAATGACGCAGCAACCGCTCAGCACGACGGCGGCAGCTACACTGACGCTCAGAGCCTCAGACAGAAGTTACTGGCAACACAACACAGTTGCGTCCTAGGTGATGCTATGGATGACATGCCGCGTGCTAGTGAACACGGCGTAAAACAGCCTAATGGCAGCGCCTGCTCATGCCGTGTGACTTTGGACAATGTTCCTGTGGACCACCAAAAAAGTCTCCATGGACCACCAGTTGAGAACCACAGCCATACGCGATCTCTGAGGGCCAGGAGCTTCTTGCACCGAATGCACACATAAGCCACCCTCCCATAGGGCAGGTAATCATACATGCTACACTGAGTGCAATAAACAGGATAGCCCCCACTCTGCTGCTGGGCTTCTGCCTGCATTCTCTCCTACAGCTACCTAGGTTATTGATAGGGTTTCTAGTTAACTTTCATGCGTGAAGTTACACACATACTGAGGTCTTTGCATGATCTAGGCCTATTCTGTTGGTGTGTGTGACAGTGTGGTGTTACATACTATGAAAATAAAAGTTGTAAGAAACGGGCTCTAGAACCGAAGTTTGTCCTCGCGCTAGTGCAAATCTGTTGTAATTATACTATAGTGAGTGGAATTTAGGGGTGTAACCGTTTAAATTGTTAACTGATAACCATGAGATTATCAGTTACCATAATGATTACACTCCGACTTCCGACCCCGTTCCTGGGGAGCTGGCTGCCACCCCACGCTGCTGGCTCTGTATTGGAGCCTGAAGCGCAGGATGGCAGCTGGCTCCCTGGGAGCAGGGCCAGCGGCTGTGGGAGCTGGCTCCCTGGAAGAGAGGTGACAGGCAGGAGCCAGTGCATGCTGAGAGCTGGCACTGGCTCCCAGGGAGCTGACTGCTACTCTGCACTGTTGCCTTTGATACAGAGGCAGCAGTGCAGGACAACTGCCAGCTCTCCAGGACTGACGCAGCAGGCTTGAGCTAGTGCACACCTGTAATCCACTTAAAAGCCAGCACCCTGCACATAGCAGCTCCCGGGAAGCCAGCTGCTGCCCGAGTTGTAGGCTCTGCAGTATAAAGCAGTGCAGCTGACACCCCAGGAGCAGGATAGGCAGTTGGGCATCAGCTCCCAGCACACACTGGCTCCCGGCCCCACTCCCAAGAAGCTCACAGAATGTAATCACTAACATTTTTTTAACAGTTACTTAATTAACCACTTTTTAACATCCCTAGAGGAATTACACGGCTGTGACAGGAAATTCAAGACCTTAGATTTGAATGTTGCATTAGACTGAGCCTCTTGGATCAGTTTTATTTACAGAAGATGTTAGCAAACTTATAAAACACGATAAAACTATTGGAAGGTAGAGGAGAAAAGGTTTTAGAGGAGAGAGAAAAAAGCTGTAGGGCCATATAAGACAATTAACAAAATAATTCTCTAATCTGGGCAACAAAAGTCGATTTTTTTTTTTCCACTGACATAGGAAAATGCTCATTTCTTACCTTTGTTTTCCGCAGGATTTCAATTGTAACCAAGAAAATGTCCAATGGGCAGAAGATATATAGTGGGGCTAAAGGTTTACAGGCCAAAATCAATCTTATTAAGAGGTATGGATCACATTTGTGGAGTGTTCTGTGTTTTTTGTCTTGGAATCATGGGTTATGTCCTGGTTGATAAGAACTTACTATTAAAATAAAAATCTGGAGTATATGTAAAGGAAAAGTGGGAGGTTTCTGGGTTGTTAAACTGAAAGGACAGTAAACTCCATGGTGTTGTATTCCCAAGTTAGGTTTCTGTACAGGCATTTTGTAACAGAAAAACAGTTACAAAGCACCCTAATAATGATCCTGGGGACTTAATGTGTCTTGGCTGTTTAAAAACAGTACTTCAGTACTCAACAGAGCTGTTCCTTGTGTGTGTTCAAATTCATATTTGTTCTCCATTTCTTTTTATTCTTAAGCCGACAGAGCCAGCACAACTGATATTGAGCAAGTAGTATGTTCCTTTCCATCATGTGCATCATCAGGAAAATTACTTGCATTCCAATCAGTAATAACTGTGTAATCCAATTGCCTTCCCTGGTTTTGCAACAAGGGATGAGAGCATGACCTGAAGACAGACAGTTTCATGCATGTTAAGTTTTATTAAGAATCTGATTTGGCTTGCAATACCTTTATCTACTGGTAATGAAGCATGAGATGGAAAGAGCGTAGGCTGAATCTTCATAGCTGGTACTTAGAGCATGTTTTGATTACAAGAGTAAAAACATTTTTCTCTATCTGGAAAATTTCAGCCCAAATAGATTAAACTTTCAGAAAGATATGAGAAGTTCATAATAAGGATTTTAATTTAGGGATGTTAAAGGTTAACTGGTTAATTCATAAGCATCTAGTGGTTAACCGGTGGGGGCTGGAGTAGCTTCCTGCCCACTGTGGGCAGGGGGCTGCTTCAGCGCCGTGGGGCCTTCTATGGACAGGAGCACTCCAGCCTAGGCAGAGAAACCCCTGACCATGGCAGGCTCGGGCAGATCACAGGCAGGGGCTCCTCTTGTTGTGCTACAGAGCAACCCCCACACCTGCCCCCCCCCTTAATTGATTAACCAGTGTGACAGGGTCAGGCCAGAAGGGTACAAGAGAGTGGTGGAAGGGGGGTATATTAGCCTTAGACTGAGTAAATCTCTGTTCCCATGGTACACTGGCAGGGCTAATCTAAAATCAGGGGGAACTTGCCAGAATCAATCTGGGCAATTAAGCACCTGAAGCTAATTAAGTGGGCTTCCAGAGTCAAGTAAACCACAGCTAGTTGGAACACCTGGGGCCAATTAAAGAACCAGTTGAGACTGGTTAAAAAGAGATTTCTCTGCACTTAATTAGTGCATGGGAAGCTGAGAGGACAGAGGGAACTCTGCAGACAATCTAGGATGGGGTGGGCCAGATCTAGCCCACCAAACCGTTTAATCCGGCCCGCAGCCTGCTCTCCCACTTCCCTGCCCCCAGGCCCATCAAGACCTGGGAGCCGGGAGAGTGCGTGAAGTCATTCGCTGTTCAAAGTGACTGGTAGCTCCCTCCCCGCTTCAGGGGTTCATGACACCTAGAGGGAACCACCAACTGTTCAAAATGGCTGGCAGTTCCCTTTAGGCACCGCATGCCTCTGGCATGGTGCGGGTGGGAGTGAGAAACTTTGCACATTCCCCGCCTCCAGGTCTTGATTAGCATGGGAGCAGGGGAGTGCACAAAATCTTCCCCTGCCAGGGATGCATGGCGCCTAGAGGGAACTGCCCCTTCCGCCTGAGGCCCCACCCCTGAAGGGGGACAGAGCCAGCCCATGACCATGAATCAAAGGTCATGACGTGGCCCCCTCTGATACAGGGTGAGGGGAACAGGCCAAAGCCAATATGCACAGGGAGCCAGCTTTTGAGCAGGCTCCACTTGCATGCTGGCTCTGCAGACCCACCTGCCCCTCCTTGCTGCCTCCTACAGCACCAGTTTTCCCCAGCACCAGTTCTGCTGCCTGCCCTCCTTGCCATGCCCTCCCTGCCTCTATCAAAGGCAGAAGCAGGGAGGGGCAGGAGAGGCTCCAACCCCCCACGGACAGGGGCTGCCGCCGTAGAGCAATCTCTGTTCACAGAGAGTTCGGACCCGAGCAGGCAGCTGGTCTGTGTGAGGGACTGGTTTTTAAACTGGCTCCCCTAGCAGACCAGCTCCCACCTGCCACCCTGCGCTGCTGCCTCTGATAGCGAGGCAGCAATGTGGAGCGGCAGGGGGCTCCCCAGGAGTGGGGCCAAGAGCACACAGTCTCCAGAGGTGGGGCCAATCAAGATTTCATGAGGTTACACAACTATTCAATTACACGACAGCTAACATCCCTAGCGGGTACTAGTAGGAAGAGCCTGTGGTAAGGAAAGTCTGGGGAAGTAGCCTAGGGGTTTTGTAGCTGTCTCACAGCTAGTGTTGGAGACTTTTATAGACAGGTGCTTTTACTGGGAAAAGGGTTTACCCAGCCTTGTATCATTTGGGGCATTCACAGAAACTCTGCAGTTTGGTTTCCTACTATATCTCATGCTGGCCAGTGATGAGAGTAGTGGAACAAACAGCGAGCTGATGCCCTAGGAATGGTGCCTAAATTGAGGGCTGCTGTGAGTCTCTGAGGCAAGCAATTCATCTGAAAGTGCAGGACCCACCAAGTTTGCGTCGGAGCTTTGTCACACCGGTTAAACATCATGTCTAACCGGTTAACCAATTAAATGGGATTTTACATCCCCATTTTAATTAACTAAATGCTTCTTCTTTAGCGCCTTAATTATTATTGTAATTTATTATTTGTGGTTTTGTAGCATGTAAGAGCCCGCCTAGATGAGGACCCCATTGTCACTGTAATAAACACAGAACAAAAAGATGATCCCTGCCCCATGGGGCCTGTAATCTCTAATACTTGAGACATCAGGTAGATATAGACTGTGTAAATCATGCTAGTGCTCATGAAACAGTATTTGAAAATGCTTTTGTGAGCACAAGGAGTAGAAGATGGTTTTTTCATATAACTTGTTTTGTGCACTTAACACACAAGCACACTTACACATAGATTTTTGCCAGTCCAAAATGTGCTGTGACCTGTAATGGAGAGGTAGAACTGACTCAAGGTTTAGTTAATTGTTGTCTCAAGTCTCTAAGTTCCTTCTGTATTTTGATTCCCAGGTTGTATGAAATGAAGGTGGAAGATGCTAATGAAGTGAACTGGGAAGAGCTCTGTGAGATAATTGGGTAAAAACATTTGTTTACTATTTGGCCACAAACATGTAGTTTTTATCAGACATCTTATGTGGCTTGTGCTACAAAGGAATCCACAGATTTGAACCCATACAGCCTCATGTTTTCCTGTTAAATTCAATAGGATTCTGCACTTGCAGAGATTTTCACAGGATTAGACCCTAAAACTGGGGATCAGGATTGAAATGTAAGATTCCAGAAAGCTATTTCTTCTACCTGCCTCATCGTAC
This sequence comes from Pelochelys cantorii, assembly GCA_032595735.1. Lineage (NCBI taxonomy): Eukaryota > Metazoa > Chordata > Testudines > Trionychidae > Pelochelys > Pelochelys cantorii. The sequence continues at coordinate 12,373,825 of CM064347.1, forward strand.
AGCCATATATATACTGCCTATGAGGCTGAGTTGCTGCTCCCTAGTTGAAGGCCTAACACCAGGGACATTATTTCTTCATTTTAGAATAATTATTGGATAATTGAACTATAATTTTGCAGTGTTTTCTTAGAACAGAATGGATGCTGTATGTAAAATGACCTAGTACTGTGGATTTAATATATTCTATTTTCCAGATCATACAATAGATCTGAGTTGAAGGGAAAATATTTTCCACTATGAACCCCACTTACTGTTTATTACACATTAATAACATACAGTGTTTGTCTTGATGTATTAATGTTAAAGGGATTAGAGTGATTTGGCCCATATATTTTTGTATTCTTTTGGGATCTGTATTCAGTTGTCTAAAGTCTAAAAAGACTTAAGGACACTTAACTAATACTGTGAGAGATTGGTTAGTTGGAGCAAACCGTACCATTCCCTAGAATAGATACCTTTATAATAGTAAAACTTCCTGATAGTATGTTGTATCTCTAAATTTGAACCTTTCTATTTTCAGAGATGTACCAGAAGCCTATGTTCAAGCAAAATTTTACAAGTTAAAAGCTACCAGTGTCCCTTCTTGGCAAACGAAGACCTTTCCTGGTTAGTGTGTTTACGATTGTATTGTATCAGTCTTTCAGTTTTCCCTATAGAATTTGTCTAAGATCATGCACATTCTATTATTAATATTTAATTTTATAGTTACACGATAGCACCCAGTCACTGATGTATTTCAGAGTGTTAGTCAGTCTTGTCCAACCATGGGAAACTTGGAAACTTTAGTACTACATTCCTTATAAAGCATATATCAGTGTGTACTAACATGATTACCAGTTCAAGCTTTCCCCATTGGAGGTGCTGCTCCTAGTAGATATTCAAAATATGATCATGCATGGTCTCTGTGCTTGGATTACTCTCAGTGAGACCAAATATGCCCATGGGCCTCCTGGGCAATTTGGATCTGGCTTCTCCTGTATTAGAAATGTATGTCCCATTGGACTTCCTGAACTTGGCTCTCAAAAGAGGTGGTGATCTCCTCAAGGAGTTCTGCTAGGCTCCCTTGGCTTAGTTCTTTCTTGGCTTGAGGTGGGAAGAAGTGATTTTTCCAAATCCTCTTACCCATGGTGCCAAAATGGTCCTTATACATTGTGCAAGTTTTCACATATTCTCTTCCCGTTCCTTTTGTGGCATGCTTTGAGGAGCCATGCAACTATTAACAATATTGACACTGATTAATAATATTAATCAGATTAGCACCCACTGTCCGATATGACTAAGGCAGGTCAAACTTCTCAGAGTTGTTGCTTTGAGCATTGCAAACGCAGTCAGCCATCAGTGTGTCAGTTATATACTCAGTTTGCATTTTCAAGGCTGTCAGCAACTATAACAGCTAGAAAATAAATGTAAAAAAATCCTAGATTCTGGAGAAGAAAGAGGCAGCATGAAAAAAGGTGTTGGTAGCCAATGTTAGCCTGAACGAGCACAAACAAATTACAGTCATGGAATATCAAACTGTGAAGGCGTTGAGGTTTCCCATTTAAAATATTGCATTAAATCATTTGTTTTTAAACTATCCAACATTTATGTAGTACTGTTATACTAATCCATCACACTTTTAAACCAAAGTTCTTAAAACACTTACAACTAATTAAGCCCTTATACAAGTTTGTATGAGCATCCCCATTTTAGGCTGGGTTGAGGGATTTACTCATGTTTACACAGTGAATCATTGACAACAAATAAGAGGACTCAGTAAGCTGAGCTCCCAGTCCCCTAATTGCCATTCAGCAGCATCCATCACATAATACCTTTCTGATATTAAACGAGATAAACTTCCTTTCTGAGTCTGTGATTAAGAATGTGCAAAAAAATAAATGCATGGTTAGAGCAGAAGACTGAGTCTAAGGATTCCAGGGCTCTATTTCCAACTTGCTGACTTGCTCCCTAAGTTTAGTCAATTTACTTCTCTTTGTCAAAGTTCTAATATCAGTAAAACAGATTTTATGTGGGCACATTGCAAACATTAATGTCAATATGGTGCCTTGAGAATGTCTGCAAAAAGTACACCTTATACTCTTAGCACATAAATGCAGCGGTTACTTTTTTTTTTCTTTTTGCTGGTTAAATGAACAGTAATTCAGTTTTGCAAACCTTTGAGAGAACAGTTTGCTAATGAAAAGACCAAGATGAAATATAAACTAAACTGGGGTGTTGTGTTTGTTTCTAAAGAAATAATCGATTACCTTTATGGTGAGACACTTCCATTGCTTGAGAAAAGATTAAAAAAAAGTAAGAAGAGGCTTCAGAGCTCTGGCAGTCTGCATTCCAGCAACGAGAAAAAGGTTTTCCAGCTCAGTGACATCTTTGACAATGATGAAGATGATTCTGAAAGCAGTGACTGATTATCCTCCAAAATGCTCCCTTTTTGCACACTCTGCAAATGAAAAATGTACTCTAATGAAATTGGGGTTAAATCAGAAACAGAATGTACATGACCATGAAATAATGGGAAGGATGAAGACACACAAGCCAGCTTCAATTGTTTTGTATTGAAGAGAGAAGTAAATATAGATATTTTTGTGCAGTATCCTTGTTATTTGAGACTTTTAAACCTTATCTTCAGATTGTTTTGGGAAGCTAACGGTAACTTTGTACTGGACTTATGAAAAAACTAAAATGCAATATTTTTTCTTAATTCTTCATTTGGTTTACAAAATTCTGTCTAAGCCTATCTGAGTGAATTTCATTTTTCAGCATTCTAATGTCAAATTAGGCTCTTTTTTAAAATCTGCCTTTTAAAAAAAATCCATTTATTTTAAATCGGTAGGGATTTTTTAAAATTTGTTTTGTATAGTATTTATTTAAAAAAATGCAACCAGCTCTTTAGGTAAGTAGAGGGTACCACCAGTTTTCAGAAATAACAACAACTGTAGATAAATCAACTTGAAATGTAATGACTAAGAATTTGTAGACTCTGTCAAACATTTCCCACCTAACTGGAATATAAATGAAACCAGTGTACGATTAGCCAGACTGCAGAGAATTGATTGCTATGTGCTAATTTACACTGGCGAATCAGTGACTGCACAGTTGCCCACACTCTTTGATCTGACTGGCCAAGACAAATCCATTTCAGTATCATTTATATGATCAAACTGATCTTGACACTGTAAAAATGGTCAAATAACTGAAGTTTATAAACAGATTGTATTGATCTGAAGAATGTCTCCAGAAAAGCATTCTTAAGTTTCTTTATTGCATAGCCCACATTGGGCACTATAGAAGTATTAGAGTAATATTTTTTGATGAGTTATAGAGCATTTCTGGGCCTCTGGTTAAAATGGTGTCTGTATATAAAATGTTTAAATTCATTAAGGAGATGTAGTGTGGTCTCTTAGATACATCATGTGATTGTTTTGGACTGTGTATTTTATATTTTTCTTCTTAAAGATATTAACTTTTATGAGTAAAAATGTTTAGGTTGTTTCCTAAGGGGTTGTCTACAGTTGAAAGCTGTTCTAGAAAAAGGAAGAGTATAAGTTTAATTCAGAAAACAGTATTAATAAGACTGTTCTTGTGGCCAAGCTCTATATGTTGCCAGGTCTTTAAAATTAAAATGATCTAATCATAGTTGTTAAAACCAGATGATACCCTTGTGGTCATCTAGTCAGAGCTCTAGCATAACACACACCATAGGATTTCCATGAATTCAGTGATTCAATATAGAAAGTTATTTACCTGCTGAGACCTGAAATATTTCTCCAGCAATAATTGATGACCCAATAACAACTTCAAGGTAATTTTGAAATAAAGTGCTATTTCAAAATGTCCCTTAATCCTTGTGGAAGGAGGCTTACAGGGACTCAGTAATAGCGCTCCCATTATTTCAAAATCTATTTAAAAATAACGGGCTGTTTTAAAAACATGGAATAGCTATTTTGAGAGACTTCTGGTATCCCAAAATAGCTCTGCAGTGTAGATGTAGCCTAAAAGAAGTCAGGGAGCTACACAGTTTTAGATGTTTCTGATGTTTTATGTTGTTGCAGCAGAATTATAGAAGCCTGAATTATCATTTTAGCAGCTATTTTGTTTTAAAAGTAGCTGTAATATGTCCTGCATAAATTCTTAGTAGTTTTGGATTTCAGGTTACTCTGTTTTCATCAGTTATACAACAAAAAATGGCATAGGTGCCTTTTATTTTGTGATTATTTTTAATGTTTCTATGAAAACTGAAGTCGTACCCTTAGGATTCTCTTAAACTTTTTAATATAATGATTGCAGAGAGAAAAGAGTCAACAGATCATATATTCCTTTTTTCTTAGAGAAGTATTTCTTTGTAAATACTACAATAATAAGAATGTTGGTGGAATAGATGAAAACTGTACATATGTCTTCATTTTATGATTTAATTGTAAGTTAATGGCAATTTTTTATAAAATGTCAATGTAAATAATGTGATGTGACTGCAAGTAAAGCTAGTTTTTGTATAGGGATTGTTCTATAAAGACTCATCAGAAAATGAGGATTCAAGCAGCACTGCAACCTGTTATGATATTTAGTGTATTGCTTAACTTCCAGCTCTGATTGTTAGGTGAGAATTTTATCTCTCACTTTTAAAAAAAAGTTTACAGTTCAGCATCAGAAGGCAAATAAAAAGAAACCAACATGTATTAGTTTTAAAGTCTCAATCATGATTTTTGGAAGACTGACTCATGATTTTTGACTGTCAGATTAGCAATACTATATAAGTGGAGACTGACTAATCGTGCCATACAATGATCAAATTTTAACATCTGAAAAACAGAGACGCTTGTTCTAATCATATGCACTCAGCCAGACCCAAAGGATGTTGTCAGTTGTTGGCTCTGTGTGTGTGTTCTCTTTGCGTGCTGCACCAATTCTGATTGGGTAGCCAGTATAACAACAGACTGATCAAACTGCCCAGGAAGACCAAGACTCAGATCAGCAGTGAGGGCGTTCAGTCACATTTATTACCAGCAAAGCACAATACTAATGCCCCAACCCAATGGTTACTAGTACAGAGTGGAGACAACAGCCTCACTGGGCCCCTGGGCGAGGTAGGTGTTGGCTCCGTGTCCCCAGAAGGGGTGGGGCTTAGGGCAGAAGTGGCAAGGCTGGGGCTAGCTTCTCGCAGGCAGCCTCAGCACTGGGGCTCTGGTAGTAGTTTAAAGGGCCTGGGGTTCTGACCACCGCTGGTGCCACAGTTGCAGTGGCCAGGACCCCTGGGCCCTTTTGAATCACCGGACCCTGGGATAGTTACCCCCTTTGTGCCCTCCGCCCTTCGGTGTGCCTGCCAGTACACATGTATGCCTGTGATAATGGACCAACTCAAGAAGCAGTAGGACTTTCTACTCCGCCCCCGCTTCTGACCTCTCTTTTGCAGTGTGATACAAAGAAGTTACGTATTGCCCATCTTAATAGGGTTAGTTACCACTGTTTACCTTGTATTTGTTGGTCCAACCAAAACATCTCTCTCTATCACTGTCATCCTGCCCTTATCCTTAGGCGGGGTCACGTGTCTGTTGGGAGTTAATTTGAGGTGCCATGATGGACAGTGCGACTTGGCTAAACTGGCTTTTCCCACCAAAAGACTAATTAGCATACTATCTCAGGGTTTGCACTCAGCACCAATCATTCGTTGCACTCAGTACCAATCATCTGCTGCACTCAGCGCTAATCTGCTGCACATGACACTGAGCAGGATTGCACACGGCACCATTCCCATTTTCCCGCCAAACAGACTTTATAAGCCTGCCTCTTTGAAGGCTCGTGTTCTTCGTTGGTCATCTTGATCCCTTGTGTTCAGTGGCTTGGTGAAGAGACTTGGGTCTCTGTAGCGTTCCTCAGTGCTAGCTCTAGCAAAGGCTGGGTGAAGCATCTGAGTTCCACTAACTAGAGTCTGTTTAATCTCACCATCCCTGCGGAGAACCATTTCGGGCATCTCCCACCTTATCAGCTGAGTTTGTGGTGAATATCCAGACAAGGAAGAGTGGAAAAGAAGCCTTCAAGACGGGCTCAGCCGCTTGTAGCGAAAGCTCAAGGCCGTGATTGAGAACTGTTTTCCTGCCCACCATTTAACATCTTGATAACACCAGCGTGGGACTACCTAGAGATCCTCCCCAAAAGCTACGCGTTAGCTCTAGGGTTGTAGATCCTAGGCATCACTTACCTCACCGTCGACTGCCATCTGACTGTAAAGTATTTCTTTATTGTATTGGGATTATTCTTTATCTGTTTGGGACGTGGGTGAATGTGTTCAGTATCAAGCATTTGGGGCTTGTTTGTTGTTGTTGTTGTGTTTCTAAATTTACAATATACTTACCTTTGATTTAAACATCTCTGGTCATTCATTCAGTTACCAGTGATAGAGATACGGAGTGCCAGACAGGTCTCACTTCTGGGACAGAGGCATTTAACACCATTCAGAGCCTAAATCTACTAAATTGTTCAAGTTACAGGGCCTCTCCAGTAACATGTCCCTGACTCCTCTGTGGGGAGTGTGCTGACGCCATAATCTTGTGTCGAAATATCCACCAGAATCCTTCTGGAGTGTGTTTATGTGAATAGTTGGTGCCGAATAGTGCTTGTGGTTTTTTTGCAATGCCAGCCCTGTTCTTGCCAACTTCATGCTGTGAATAGTGAACCTGCAAGCAGGCATCTGCTTTATAACAGGGCCTGTCTTTTACTCATAAGTGTAGTAAGATGACAGCCTAAAACATAACCCAATGTAGCACAGGCCTGGTCTGAGGACTAGCTAACAGACAAAACATGGCTAACCTAAAGGAAAGCTAAGCTGTGAGCAAGGGGACAGGCCCCTGCTCACAGAAATTGGCATGAACAGGGCTGAGCGTGCAAAACACTAATTGGTAATAGGCCCAGGTGTAGAACAATAATTGGTACAGGTCATAAGTGGAAAACACATGGTACCGCTAGCTCATTAAAAAAGACCTTGGTACCCACTCCTTACAAATACAGGCCCAGGTTCAGGAACGGGTCTAAAATGACAGCATGATGGATAGACATGATCTAATCAAATCACGAGGTACAGGGTGATGGGTGGTATCTAAGTAGCATCAGAGGGTGGTAACCTGACAACATCAAAGGGTGTCATCCTGATATGTCAACAGTGACGTGTAAGTTGTTTGTACCTGTATATAAAGTGGTGTCTTGGGGAGACAGTCTTTGTATGACTTAGGGGGCAGTGGAAATTTCTCACTGATTGAGTCATTCCATTGTTACGGGGTACATATGCATTGTGGGTCAGTAGAGTCTACTGACAACTATTACTGTACTTTGCTTAACAATAAACCTGGCCGGGTACCATTGATCCTTATCTGGTTTGTGGTATTTGGGGGCTCTCTTGAGATTTGCTGTGGAGACTAAGTGCACAAGTCGACACGGCACACATCACTGAGCACACACGCAAGCAGCTTTCTGATTATCATCATCAGTGGAGCCAGAGACCTGTGAGGATGCCTCGGCAGTAAATCCTGGCCACCTCCTGAATAACTGCAATAGGCTGACTCTTGCTAACTTTGCTTTCTAGTATCAGGGCCTGACTTTTGCTCATTTTAGTTCAGCCTTAGGCCTTGTACCAGATCCCACATTTCAGGATCTCTCTACTATGTTCCCCCCCACTTTTTATGGGGAGGATGGTTTACCCGCCATCCTGGAAAAGCAGAATGCATGGACTGAAGATGACCCGGTGGGCTAACCACTGTTATATGGCCACATTATGGGTGCGTCTAGACTATATTCCTCTTTCGAAAGAGGAATGTAAATGAAGGAAATCGAAAATACAAATGAAGCACAGATTTACAAATCTCATGCTTCATTTGCATAATCACATCCAATCGCTTTTTTGAAAAAGGTTATTTTGAAAAAAAACCAGTCTAGACACAGTTCTTTCAGGAAAAAAAAACCCTTTTTTGAAAGAACCCTATAAACCTCACTTTTTCAGGAATAAGGGTTCTTTTGAAAAAGGGTTTTTTTCCGAAAGAACCGCGTCTAGACTACTTTTTTTCTAAATAAGCTTTCAAAAAAGCAATTGGATGAGATTATGCAAATGAAGGGAGTTTGGGGTAGGGAATTGGGGTGCAGAAGAGGTTGTGGGGTCTGAGAGGGAGTTTGGGTGAAGGAAGGGGTTGTGACCTGGTGCAGGAAAGGTTTCTGGCCTGCGGGAGGAGGGGAGGAGAAGAGTGCAGGTTCTGGGAGGGAGTTGCAACCTAGGCCAGAGGGGGTTGGGTTGTGACCTGGAGCAGGAGGGTACCTGGGACAGGGAGTTGGGGTGTGGGCTCAGAGAGGCACACGGAGCAGCCAGCCACTTTGAGTCATCTGGGGCTGTTCCCTGCCTGAGGGTCCCAGTGGGGCAGGCTGTGGGCTGGATTCAAAGGCTTGGCAGACTGGTGGGCCAAATCTTGCCTGTCCCTGATCCACACATTCATGCTCCTCTGTCCCTGGATCTGCACGTTCCCTTTTATGGCCAGTGGACAGATTTTGTTTTCCAATTGTTTTTAGTCTCTAATGGTGGACCTGGGAAAGTTAGATCCAGGACTTTGATTGAGGAATGTAGTTTTATAGTTCTGAAGTAGAGGATTAGGCATTATTACAAGTTCCTCATATAATACATACATATGCATACATTGCCTTGTATATTAAAAATGTATACACTTGGACTGAGGTGTAGATGGACATAGGACACAGACTTGTTGAGAATCTTTGGGTTAGGTTAAAAGGGGTTAAAAATAAAAAGGGTGATGTCATGTTAGGGGTCTACCACATATCACCTACCCAGGCAGAAGAGGTGGATCAGGCTTTTTTTAACTAACAAAATCATCCAAAGTGCAGAATTTGTGGTGATGGGGATTATAACTATCCAGACATATGTTAGGAAACTAACACAGTGGGGCACAGATTATCCAACAAGTTCTTGGACTGCTTTGGGAGACCCTTTTTATTTTAGAAGGTTGAAAAAGCTACTGAGGGGAAGCTGTTCTTGATTTGCTTTTAACAGATAGGGAGGAACTGGTTGAAAATTGAGAAGTGGAAGGCAGCTTGGATGAAAGTGATCATGAAATAGAGTTCATATTTTAAGGAATGGTAGAAGGGAGAACTGCAAAATAGTGACAACGGATTTCAGGAAGGCAGATTTTAGTAAACTCAGAGAGCTGGTAGGTTAGGTTCCATGGGAAGCAAGACTAAGAGGAAGAACAACTGGAGAGAGTTGGCAGTTTTTTAAAGGGATATTATTAAGGGCTCAAAAGCAAACTAGTCCACTGCGTAGGAGAGATAGAAAGTATGGCAGGAGACCACCTTGGATCAACCAGGAGATCTTACATGATCTAAAAATCAAAAAGGAGTCTCATAAAAAGTGGAAACTAGGTCAAATTACAAAGGATGAATATAAGTAAACAACACAGGTATACAGGGGCAAGATTAGAAAGGCAAAGGCATAAAACAAGCTAAATCTAGCTAGAGACATAATGGGTAACAAGAAGACATTCTACAAATACATTAGAAGCAAGAGGAAGACCAAGGACAAGGTAGGCCCATTGCTCAGTGAAGAGGGAGAAACAATAACAGAAAACTTGGAAATGGCAGAAGTGCTTAATGACTTCTTTGTTTGTTTTCACCAAGAAGTTTGATGGTGACGGGTTGCCTAGCATAGTGAATGCTAGTGGAAATGGGGTAGGTTTAGAAGTTAAAATTAAAAAAGAACAAGATAACAATTACTTAGAAAAATTAGATGTCTTCAAGTCACCAGGGCCTGATGAAATGCATCCTAGAATACTCAAGGAGCTGATAGAGGAGGTATCTGAGACTTTAGCTAACATCTTTGGAAAATCATGGAAGTTGGGAGAGTTTCCAGAAGACTGGAAAATGGCAAATATAGTGTCCATCTATAAAAAAGGAAATAAGAACAACCCAGGAAACTACAGACCAGTCAGTTTAACTTCTGTGCCAGGGAAGATAATGGAACAAGTACTTAAGGAATTCATCTGCAAACATCTGGAAGAAAATAAGGCGATAGGAAACAGCCAGCATGGATTTGTAAAGAACAAATCATGTCAAACTAATCTGATAGTTTTCTTTGATAGGATATTAAGGCTTGTGGATAAGGGAGAAGCTGTGGACGTGGTATATCTAGACTTTAGTAAGGCATTTGACATGGGCTAGCATGACTTTCTTATCAATCAACTAGGGAAATACAACCTAGATGGGGCTATTATAAGGTGGATGCATAACTGGTTGGATAACTGTTCTCAGAGAGTAGTTATTAACAGTTCACAATCATACTGGAAGGACATGACATAAGTGGGGTTCCTCAGGGGTCTGTTTTGGGACTGGTTCTGTTCAATATCTTCATCAATGTTTTAGATGATGGCATAGAGAGTACAATTATTAAGTTTGCAGATGATACCAAGCTGGTTGCAAGTGCTTTGGAGGATAGGGTCAAAATTCAAAATGCTCTGGACAAACTAGAGAAATGGTCTGAGGTAAATAGGATGAAGTTTAATAAGGACAAATGCAAATACTCCATTTAGGAAGGAACAATCCATTTCACACATACAGAATGGGAAGGGATTGTCTAGGAAGGAGTACTACTGAAAGGGATTTAGTAATCATAGTGGACCACAAGCTAAATATGAGTCAACAGTGTGACTGTTGTAAAAAAAGCAACCATGATTAACAGGAGTGTTGTGAGCAAGACACAAGAAGTCATTCCTCCTCTCTGTGCTGATTAGGCCTCAGCTGGAGTATTGTGACCAATTCTGGGCACCGCATTTCAAGAAAGATATGGAGAAACTGAAGAAGGTCCAGAGAAGAGCAACAAAAATAATTAAAGGCCTAGAAAACATGTGCTATGAAGGAAGACTGAAAGAATTGGGCTTTAGTTTAGAAAAGAGAAAACTGAGAGGGGTCATGATAGCAGTTTTCAAGTATCTAAAAGGGTGTTACAAGTAGGAGGGAGAAAAATTGTTCTCTTTGTCCTGATTATAGGACAAGAAGCAATGGGCTTAAATTGCAGCCAGGAAGGTTTAGGTTGGACATTAGGAAAAACTTCCTAACTGTCAGGGTGGTTAGACACTGGAATAAATTGCCTAGGGAGGTTGAGGAATCTCCATCTCTGGAGATATTTAAGAGCAGGTTGGATAGACAACTACCAGGGATGATCTAGATCAGGGGTCAGCAACCTTTTCGAAGTGGCATGCCAAGATTTAACACTCCTGCCCTTGGCTATGCTGCTCTCCCAGTGTGGGGGTAGGGCTCTCTCTACCACATGCCCCATGGACCACCTGGATTAATGCAAACCTTTCCGCAGACTGCCAGTTGCTAATGGAAACTCACTTTTAATTACATAATTATGTCCAAGACACTGTGCTAGTGCTGCAGCTGGGGGGAATGGTTTAATTTAAACTATTAAACAGATTAAGCATGTTAGTTTATCAAACTTCTTTTTAAATAAAGTAAAATATTATATCCAGCACAAAAGGTTTCAGTGTTTTCTTTATTTATGGCAAGGGTGCGGAACCTTTTTGGGTCAGGGGTCACTGACTCATAGAAAAATCAGTTGGAGACCACACAAATGAGAAGCAAAAAAACCTCTTCCCCAACCCTCACTGATGTGGCCCCCAACTGAAACACTGATGTAGCCCATTCTTCTCGCACTCCAGCCCCTATGGGATGAGGGGAAAGGACAGGGAGGCCTGAGGTTCAGGGCTTCCCACTGGCCAGATTTACCTTTCTGGGATTCCAGGGTTAGTGGATTTTGTGAATCCCCTTAGGCTCTGGAGTGGGAACAAAAGTCAGGGGTTCAATGTGCGAGACAGAGCTGCCAGTGAGAGGGATAGGGATAGGGGTGCAGGATCTGGGTGGAAGGTGGGGTGCAGGAGGGGATGAGGAGGGCAGGGTCTGGAAGGGAGTTTGGCGGCAGGAGAGGGTGTGGGGTGGGGGTATGAGAGGGAGTTTGGGGACGGGAGGAGGCTGGGGAAGTATTGCAGAAAAGGTGAGAGGGTGAGAATGCAGCCAAATAGCTCATTGTGGAGGGAGGCAAAGAAGTGGGGAGGAAAGGAAAGTGCAGCTTCTGTAAAGTAATATTGTATCCCCCTCACATCTTCCCTCTGCTCCAGCCTCACTCCCCTCAGCCCATGGTCCCCCCCCCCCCGCCTGATCCCCTGCATCGCCCCACGCCCTGCAATGCAACTCCTTCCCTCTCCTATCTTGCCCCTGCATCCTTCTTCACACCCCTTCCTGCCCCCGCATCCCTGTGCCCCCAGCGCACTCACCAGCAGGGCAGCAGTGCTGGGACTCACAGCTCTCTGTGAGCAGTGTGGAAATGAGGAGGGGGTGGGACAGAGTTTCTTCCCTGCCTGCCCAGCCCTTTGCCTACAGGCTGCAGCTATTGCGCTGGCGCAGGTAGAGCCCGACTGGCTCCAGCCTGGCTGGGTGCAGCAGGGCATTGGGAAGGGGCTCCCTGCCCCTGCACAAAGCCCAGGGGAGCAGCGCAGCCCAGACCCCAGCATGCCACATGTGCCAACCACCCAGCCCCAGCTCTGTGGAGCAGGCCCAGCCCCACCCCCTCCCAAAGCGGGAGGCAGCCCTAGGGATGCACACGCACCTCTCTCCCGCCCCTTTCCCCCCAGCAGGAAACTGAAGCTGCTGATCCAGCCTGCAGCTGTGCGGCTCAGGCTCCAGGCATAGCACTGGCTCCCCGCTGCGAGCGGGGCAGGGGGGCGTGGGTGGAGGGGCTGAGCTCTCGCCCCACGTGCCAGTGAAAATTGGCTTGCATGCTGCTTGTGTCACGTGTGCTGCGGGTTGCTGACCTCTGATCTAGATGGTGCTTAGTCCTGCACCGTAGGGCAGAGTACTAGACTTGATGATTTTTCTAGGTCCCTTCCAGTTCTAGTGTTCTATGATTCTACACAGCATTGTGGAATACAACAGAAATTCATATATACATTCTTGTGGTTAGTTACTGCACAGTAACACAGCCCATCCATGTTGTAACAAAGAGGAATCCTGTGGCACCTTAAAGATTTAATTGAACATAAGCTTTCATAGGTCAAAACCACATAGATACATTGGCATGGAAATCAGAGGTAGAATGGATATGTTAGTATATCAAAAGAAGGGAGTTACTTATCAAGTGTAAGACTAGGGTTAATGAGGCCTATTCAATCAGGCTATGTCTACACTCACGGCTTCTTGCGCAAGTATGGCCATTCTTGTGCAAGAATCCGCAGAGCATCCACACTGCCCACCTTCTCCTGCGCAAGGAAATTTACAGTACGGCGTGGTAAGAGAGGGCTTCTTGTGCAAGAGCTATGCTCTTTTTTAACAGGTGTAAGCCTTCTTGCGCAGGAGCTCTTACGCAAGAAGGCAGTGTGGACGCTCAGCAGGGATTTTTTGTGCAAGAAAGCCCTATGGCTAAAATGGCCATCAGAGCTTTCTTGCGCAAGAGAGCGTCCACGCTGTCATGGGCACTCTTGTGCAAAAGCACAGCTGGCACATGGCAGTGTGGACGTTTTCTTGCGCAAGAGTTCTTGCACAAGAACCCTTGCGCAAGATGTTCCTGTGCAAGAAGCTGCCAGTGTAGACATAGCCTCAGAGTGGATGTGGCTCACTCCCAGCAGTTGATGGGAAGGAGTGAATATCAAGAGAGGGAAGACTGCCTTTGTAGTGTAAGTAGGGTCAGGATAAGCTCTACCCTGACATCTGGTGGTGAATTGTGGCGAGTGGTGCAAAAAGACTTCAGGGGCTGATCTTGTTTGCATAGGCACACCCACCCTGCCTAGTATGAGCTCACAGCAGCCCAAATGGTCACTTTGGCCGCTGTGGGATCCCCAGTCTTTCTGTTATTGAGGCAGGGGGGATAAAGTGTTGTTACCCTGATTATGTGAATCAAGGACAGTGGAACAGTGGAACTGTTTTATGACAGATTCGCCATCAATTAAGTAGCACTCGCTAGACAAGGAGCATGGGTTCCAAACCCAGTGAAGTGAGAGAGGCTGGGGGCAAGTATTTGTACCTGGTGGTGGTAGTGCCCCCACCCTTTCCCTCTGAGGGCCTGAAACACCAACTGCACTCCCTCCTTTCTCCACTGCGGAATATCAGAGCTAATTTTGACTCCATTAGGAGTCTAGTTACAGGCTGCTGAGCTGAATTCAGTTTGGGCTAATGGTGCACCAGCACTGAGGCTCCCCTACTATGAGCTGAAATCACTAAAGAGCTAAAATTTACTCAGAGCTGAACTCACTGGCTGCGTCTAGACTGGCATGATTTTGCCCAAAAGCAGCCGCTTTTGCGCAAAAACTTGCCAGCTGTCTACACTGGCTGCTTGAATTTGCACAAGAGCACTGATGTTCTTATGTAAGAAATCAGTGCTTCTTGCGCAAATACTTTGATGCTCCCGTTCGGGCAAAAGTCCTTTTGCGCAAAAGCTTTTGCGCAAAAGGCCACTGTAGACAGCTCAGATTTGTTTTGCACAAAAAAGCCCCAATTGTGAAAATGGCGATCGGAGCTTTCTTGCGCAAAACCGCGTCTAGATTGGCACGGACGCTTTTGCGCAAAAAGTGCTTTTGCGCAAAAGCGTCTGTGCCAATCTAGACACGCTTTTGCACAAATACTTTTAACGGAAAAACTTTTCCGTTAAAAGCATTTGCGGAAAATCATGCCAGTCTAGACACAGCCACTGAGTATTGCGGGGGAGCCTGAAGCTATATTGCTGAGCTGCTGGCAAAGCAGTTTGTGGGATGGCTGGCAGAGCAGGTTGGGGAACGACCGGCGGGCGGCCGGTAGGAGGGCAGCAGGCAGCCAGCGAAGTGGCTAGTGGGAACGACCGGCAGCCGGCTGGTAGGAGGGCGGCAGGCAGCCAGCGGAGCAGGCTGGCGGGAATGACTGGCGGGACAGCTGGTGGAGTGTGGCGGAGTGGCTCACGTTAAAGGCTGCAGCAGAACCCTACTGAGAGGTGGGGCTGTCAGCCTCGGACCACATAAGGTGCCCCTTATCAACCCCCCGCCTCCCCCGTTCCACCCAGGTGACTTTTGGGGTGTTGGACTCTCTACCAAGAGACTTTTGGGGACTTCGGGTGATTCTGGGCTGGGGTGGGTCTTTGCTCATGGTTTGGTCTATGAATCCTAGTTGTGATGTTTTCCCAATTTAATGCTGATGTTAGTAACCTCATGTTATTAAAGATTTGCTGCTATACCGAGGCTCTGTTCTCGTGAGAGGGGAAGAATTGCCTCTTTGAGGCGCCTAGAGGTGTGTGTAAGATTTCCCAGGTCACTGGGTGGGGGCTTAAGCCAGTGTTGCATTACGTTGTTGGGAGGGGACCCCTAGGTACTGAACCCAGCCCTTGCTGCTATTAACTCAGCCTAGCAGAAGGGTTACAGTAGGAAAGGACCATTCGGTCTTAATTTGATCATGTTAAATTTGCAACTGAATTACATCTCTGAATTACATCAGGGTCATCTGAAGAAGTGGGCTGTGCCCATGAAAGCTCATGATACCATCTACATGTTTTGTTAGTCTTTCAAGTGCTACCAGACCATTTGTTGTTTTTTAAGTTTATCCTGTACAGACTAATTCAGCTACCCCCTGAAGCTTTTGTACATCTCTGCAGTTTCTCTTTGATGAAGGAGAAACACTGACCCCCAGATGACTGGCATCTGTCTACACAATTTGACAACATCATTGTTTTTGTTATACACTGAAGACGCTGTCAGCTGTTTATTACTATAATCAGGTGATTTTTCTGTTTTAATGTTTTCTAATGAGTTGGATATGATAGTTACTATGTAACTGCCATGAACAGTACAAATAACTTCTTTATTCATTTGTTTTTTTCCTTGTCACCATGTTAGCTGTTGCCTTTAGTTTATTAATTTTTATTCCTGTTTGGTTAAACTGTTTAGGAATATTGTGCACATTGTAAATGCTGTACTGCCTCTTAAGACCATGAATCATAGATTTAGAGATTGACAACTGGGCAGTGAAAACTAAGTAGTGAATGTTTTGTTAAAAGGTATTTTATGACTCCTCTTCTAAATAGATCTTCAAAGTTAGATAGTATAGAAATGTAATTCATAATTCTACTTAGACTTTGGAGTCTTCTGTTTTGAGAGAGATAGCAGAGTGTGGAATAGAACTTTGCCATTCCCTCAAGTCTTGTTCACATTCCTAATTAATGCTAGGATATTAGTTAACATGAAGTATACAGCAATAATACAGACAGTAGCCAATTTCATCCACATTTCAGTGCTAAAGGTTTCAGAGGTCAAGAACCCTTTTTGGGTCAGGGGCCACTGACCCACAGAAAAATCAATCGGGCCACACATAAGTGAGAAGCAAAATTAAAAAAAACACATTCCCCTTGTACACCAGAGCCTAGAACAGGGCTACTCTGAAAGCCCCAGGGGCCGCAATGATACTTACAGCACATGCTGAGGGCCGCAACTTAAGTGTGGTTGCATATACATGCAAATATATATGCAAATAGCTTCTTTCACACTGACGGGCATGAATACAAAGATTAAGGCAAGACTACACAACACACAGGTCCCATTTAAGTCAGTTTTGCTGATATTAATAAAATGCAATATTTACCCGATTTCCACCCATATGACAGCACTTTTAATGAGCAACAATAGTCCAGGAATTTAACTACTAAAACGCATACCAACAGAAGACCATTATATTGACTACTTTTTTGTTTTGGCTCCCACCTGCAGGCCATGTGTTGAGCCACGCGTAAACCCAAATTGTACCGCGGGCCGCAAACAAACGGGATCAAGTCTTTTATAACACAAACTATGCTTTTGCTCTGATTTTTCTCAATTCTTTAGCATAAATAGACCAGTTTTAGATACTTTTGCAGTTATTGCATAACCATTCCTTTTCTCTTACTCTGGGCATCACTATTTTTTCATAATAAATATTGTGCTTGTGCTCACAATCTTCTGTGAAAAGGTGTATTGCATTCTCCTGCTGAGTATCTGGTTTTAGCAAAATAATTAGTAACAATTTTTAATCTAAGCTTTTTTTTAGTTAATTTGCTTGTGATACCAATTCCACTTTCTATTATCCATTTAGAAGTACAAACTTGATCAACCATGACTTCTCTTTAGCATAACATAAAAGAAAAGGGTATAAAAATTAAACCCAAACTGAATTTTAAATGCGGTTCTATGCAAACATTTTGAGGGAATTAAATTTTCATGACATTTAGTTTGGGAGACAAAAGTAGAAATGTGTTGAAAATGTATGGTTAGTTTTACATTTATATTCATATTAAGGTTTCCCCTTACATATTTCCCTTTGAATAAAAAAAATGTGTATTAATCCCAATAAAAGAAAAATCTTTTTGTTTGCAATTGCATTATTTGTTAGAGCAAAGCATATGCATATATTTTTTATCATAGAGGTCTTTTTGAGCTTTTGCAAAAAAAATAATTGGTTAATAATATGATGGTTATATCCAATCATAATATTAAAATAGTGTGGTATCACTTATATTTAAAAAAAAGATATAATTGACCTTTGTTGCAAGGACATTAAGATAACCAAAAATAGTAAAATGGCACACACAAAACATACAACACACAGCATACAACATTCATGACATATAGGACAAACTTACAATCAGAGATGAGTGCTTCCAGAATTCAACATGCAAGATAAGGCATTAATAGTTAAGTTATTTATTAAAGCAATGCAGTTTAAAAAACAGACAGGTAAACAAGAATTCAGCATTTAAATATCAAATTACCTTTTCATTTAAAACTTTAATAAGAATTGATAAACATTCATATTAAATTTGCCACCTTTGCTGTATTAATTTATTAACATAATGCATTTTGTATTACTTTATGATACTTTCATTTTTTAAAAAGTTAAATGGAAATAAGAAAAGTTTGTGTTTCAGTGAGGAGTAGAAGCAGTCTGCATCGGTTTGACAATCATATCTTCAATAGAATTAGGAATATCTCCAGCAGTTGCATTTCTGAATGGTTAAAATAATTAATTTTCTCTTTCTTTTGTTTTCAGTTGTTGCATTTTATTTTTTAGCAATGGTGGTTTCTGTAAGAATGTGTGTGGGGAATGGGAAGGATCATGGGACAAAACTAGGAAGGAAGAAGGTGACCTGACCAGAGAGGTTAACTCTATCAAGTGCAGGCAGCAGCAGTGAGATTACCAGAGAGAATAAGGGAAAATCTAACCAGCATGTAAAAATATTTGAGAAAGAAAGTTATATTATTAGCTCTGAGTGAGGAGAGGTGCTCCATTGATTAAAGCATTTGGCAACCCTTACCCCGGCTTTTAACCTGGTTCTGAGAGGAGAGTGGGTCTTGTTATCTATTTTGTCCTCAATTAGGGTATTGTGTCCAGTTCTGGGCACCACATTTCAAGAAAGATGTGGATAAATTGGAGAAGTTCCAGATAAGAGCAACAAGAATGATTAAAGGTCTAGAGGACATGACCTATGAAGAAAGACTGAAAGAATTGGGCATGTTTAGTTTGAAAAGAGAAGACTGAGAGAGGACACGATAGCGTTTTTCAGGTATCTAAAAGGGTGTCACAAAGGGGAGGGAGAAAAATTGTTCTCCTTGGCCTCTGAGGATAGGACAAGAAGCAATGGCCTTAAACTGCAGCAAGGGAGGTTTAGGTTGGACCTTAGGAAAAACTTCCTGTCAGGGTGGTTAAACACTGGAATAAGTTGCCTAGGGAGGTTGTGGAATCTCCATCTGGAGATATTTAAGAGCAGGTTAGATACACATCTATCAGGGATGGTCTAAATCAGTGTTTCGTGGCAGACAGAGGTGTTTTGCGGAGAACAATAGAGTTCAAAATGGCCACCCTTAAAGGGGCAGGCAACCTTTTTTTTTCTCAATAATGTCTCCCTGACCATTTTTTTTTTCCCTCAACAAAAAATCCTTGGTGTTCCTCATAAAAAAAATATTGTTTGGTGTTCCTCAGTCTTAAAAAGTTTAAGAAACACTGGTCTAAATGGTACTGGGTCCTACCATAAGGGCAGGGGACTAGACTCGATGACCTTTCAAGGTCCTTTCCAGTTATAGTGTTCTATAATTCTACCTGCTTTTGCACAATCTGAATTTGTTCCCCCAGTGTCTGTTGTTTTGTCTGTATGCCCAATGGATGGCAGGAGTGCCCTTTCCTGCACTGTTTCTGGGCAACTCCATGTGTTAATCAGAGCCGCCCCATTCATAGGGACTGTTCAGGGCAGTTTCCCCGCACCTCGTGCTTTGGGGAGGGCCCCGCATTTCAGGGTGACATGGGGCTTGGGCAGTGTGTGGGCCAGCACCAGCATAACCAGCTGTGCTGCCCTTTGCCCCACCCCTGCTTCAGGGGAACACAAGGCCTGGGTAGCAAGGGAGCCAGCACTGGCGCGACCAGCCACACGGCTCTCTGCTCCACCATTGCTTCAGAGGGACATGGGGCCTGCACAGCACAGGGGCCAGCAGCAGTGCTACCATCTCCTCTCTGCCTCCCTGGCTTCCAGCATCACTGGGGAGAGGAAGAGGCAGGGGCCTGGCAGATTGGGAGCGGGGTGGGGGTGTAGCAGGTGAAAGACAAGGTGAAATCTGGGGTGAAGAGGATGTTGTCCGGGGCTCCACATCTAGGGATGGCCCTGATGCTAATGCATCAATTCTAGTTGTTAGCCCACCCACTCTGTTTTTCACTTTGAAATTATTTTTTATGAACTCCCCTGATATCAAGTCTCAGCACCTGTCTCCTAATGTGCTCTGTGAACAGTTCAATTTTTTCCTTCATCAGATTACCCACCTGGGGAAGTATTGGTTGCTACTTCTTCCTCCTGGGCACTTACTTTCCCCCTTCTTACACGTACCAGTCTATGTCATTGGCTTAGGTTTTACTGGAAGCTGGCTTTCATCATATGGTGATAGTCATAATGTGGTGACCCCTCACGGACTGCTTGATGGCTTTTCGTCTAGGTCATTCCCAGTGTCTCCATTCCAACACCCATTCCAATCATTCCATGTTCCATGTTCCATCTCTTAGTTCTGCGCAAACCACCTGTTTCCATTTCTGTCCTGACATTTCAGGAGCTATAAAAGTACCCAAAGTTTGTGGTCCTCCCAGATTTATACTGGGGGATGGCACTTCTCTTTTCTGCAGGTTCTCTACAGCTGCTTCCAACTTCCTCTTCCATTTCTCTGCTTTCCAGTGCTTTGTTGATTAGAATAATAGAATTATAGTATCATAGAGCTGGAAGAGACCTCAGGAGGTCATCAAGTCCAGCCCCTGCCTAAGGCAGGACCAATCCCAATTAAATCAACCCAGCCAGGACTTTGTCAAGCCGAGACTTAAAAACCTCTAGAGATGGGGATTCCATCACTTTCCTAGGTAACCCATTCCAGTGTGTCACCACCCTCCTAGTGAAATAGTTTTTCCTAATATCCAACCTAGACCTCTCCCACTGTAACTTGAGACCATTGCTCCTTGTTCTGCCATCTGTCATGACTGTGAATAGCCTTTCTCCATCCTCTTTGGAACCTCCCTTCAGGAAGTAGAAGGCTGCTATCAAATCCCCCCTCACTCTTCTCTTCTGCAGACTAAACAAACCCAAATCCCTCAGTCTTTCCTCACAGGTCATGCATTCCAGCCCCCTAATAATTTTGGTCGCCCTCTGCTGGACCCTCTCCAGTGCATCCACATCCTTTCTATAGTGGGGGGCCCAGAACTGGACACAATACTCCAGATGTGGCCTCACCAGAGCCGAATAAAGGGGAATAATCAGTTCTCTGGATCTGCTGGCAATGCTCCTCCTAATGCACCCTAATATGCCATTCGCCTTCTTGGCTACAAGGGCACACTGTTGACTCATATCCAGCTTCTCATCCACAGTAATCCCTAGGTCCCTTTCTGCAGAACTGCTACTTAGCCTTTCAGTCCTCAGCCTGTAACAATACTTGAGATTCTTCTGTCCCAAGTGGGGGACTCTACACTTGTCCTTGTTGAACCTCATCAGATTTCTTTTGGCCCAATCCTCTAATCTGTCCAGGTCACTATGGACCCTATCCCTGCCCTCCAGCATATCTACCTCTCCCCCTAACTTAGTGTCATCGGCGAACTTGCTGAGGGTGCAATCCATCCCTTCATCCAGGTCATTAATAAAGATGTTGAACAAAACCATTCCTAGAACAGATCCTTGGGGTACTCTGCTTGAAACAGACCGCCAACCTGACATTGAGCCGTTGATCACTACCCGTTGGGCCCGACAGTCTAGCCAGCTTTCTATCCATCTTACAGTCCATTTATCCAATCCAGGCTCCCTTAACTTGCTGGCAAGAATATTGTGGGAGACCGTATCAAAAGCTTTGCTAAAGTCAAGGTATATCACAGCCACTGACTTTCCCATATGCACAGAGCCAGTTACCTCATCATAGAAGCTAGTCAGATTGGTCAGGAATGACTTGCTGTCACGTTATTGGATTTTGAGGCGAGCAGCCGGGTCATTGCTGCACCCATGGGGGGGGTGTACCCCCCAAAAGTGGTACAAAGGGGGGCCATGTGAGGTGTCAAACAAAAGCTTACTTTCTACTGATTCTGTATATGCTCTTCATATATCTGTATAGCATCTGTGTTTGGAGTTATGAACATGTACTCTGTATGAAGACTGGAAGTTTCTCTATATGTGGTTGAGTAATGGACCAGGAATGTTTGCCTATGGACATGCTAATGAGCAAGTCTCCAGGAAACAATGGATGTCTGGAGGCCAAAGACACACCTGGCCACTGGCCATGTGACTCTAGCCAGCTTGGAAGAAACCTGGAAGGAGGGATAAATATGCCATGTGGCCGACTCCATGTGGGTACTCAGATCTGCTCCTGACCCCAGATGCGGCCTCGCAGGGATTCACGAGCTGGGAAGAACTGTGGACCCATTCTGGCATAGGAGGTGCAACAAGGACTTTTAAGCCAGCAGCTATAACATCTCTGCTGCAAGCCTGCATCGAGAACTGGGAGATTCGATGCATGTAATGTATGATACTTTAACAACCTTACTCTCATGCTTTTCTTTCTTGTAGTAATAAACCTTCAGCTTGTAGATTCTGAAGGATTGGCTCAGCGTGATTTGTGGGTAAGATCCAGAGAGTAAATTGACCTGGGAACTGTGGCTGGTTTCTTGGAACCGGACAGAACTTGTTCGGGGTAGGTGAGATTGGGTTCTAAGACCCCTCACCTGTGTATGAGGCCCGGGGCCATCTGGGGCACGGATATTGCTGGGGTGTCGGAGGGGTTTTGCTCGTGAGGCTTCAGGCAGGCAGCTGAAGCGCTCTGTGAGACTGGTTTGCGGCCTGTTTGGGAAGGTCTCCAGTCTGGGGGCTGTAAGGAGCCCCGAATTTGAGCAATTCGCCCTGAGCGGATGCCCTCAGCTGTGCCCAGACCCGGCCCGGTCTTTCACAGTGGCGTAGTCGGCAGGATCCACCTGTCTTGGTCAATTGAGTTTTGGATCAAGACCCCATGCTGTCTAAATTTGATTTTTGGTGTTGAGAGTTTGGTTGGTTAAAGAGCCGCTGCAATGAGCCAGAGACTATATGAGAGTCTCGGCAAAAGTTCTCTGAAGGATTTGTGCTTGGGGAGAGGCATTGCCTTTAGGAAGAGGGCCTCTAAACCAGAACTGGAATGGTTAATAGCTAGAGATATGGCTGAAGGGGAGCAGAAGCGGGCCAAGGAAGCTGCTGAAAGAAGGCAGAAGACAGATGAAGAAGTTGCTCAAAGAAAGTAGGAGCTGGATTGGGAGCTTGAAAAGAAAAAGGCAGAATATGCTGAGAGACGGCAGAAGCTAGATGCAGAGCAGGCAGAGAGAAGGGCAGAACATGCAGAGAAAATGGCAAAGTTGTACAGAGAAATCAGACAAGATGAGGAAAAAGCTGCTGGATTTGGACTTCAGCCTAAGAGAATAGAAGCACAAAAGGGACTGTATCCTCCTGAAAGTTCGATGTATAACCATGTGGGTATGTGGTGTGACTATGACATGGCAAATGTTTTTAACCCAGCTAATGTTGTAACCCAGCCCCAAAGCATGTATGGGGGCTGTGAAGGGGGTACAGGTGACTCTGGGAAGTTCTATGGGGCTGGTCAGTCTTACTGTAACCAAGGGGAAAGTGTCTCTAAATGTGTGCCTGTGGCAGATAGCTGTGTGTCTGTGCAGGGGGGCAGTGAGCCTGTGAGTGAGGGATCTAGGGGCCTGTCTGATGCCTCAGAGGTAAGGCTGAAATCAGAAGCAGGGCAGGAAGAGCCCAGAAGTCAGAGAAATGTTTCTCTGGGGCAGTCTGGAGTGGCTGGCCAGAGCAGAGTTGTAGCTAAGGAAAAAGATAATGTTCTGGAGGATGAGGAGTTGTGGGCTGGTGAGGTTGGTAAAATTGAACCTGTGCAAGTTGAAAATGATTTATGTGAAGCACAGTGTGTGCAAGCTGGCAATTTGGCTGGTGGAAGTAGCAAGGGGTCAGTGAAGGAAGCTGTCTCAGTTGCTAGCTGTGTGCCTAAGAATAGTCAGAGGTAGTGGGAAAAAGGAGGGATTCTCTCTAGGCCTCCATCTGCGTGTGGCAGTGGCCGGCCTGTGGGGAAAGGGTTTCCGCCCAGTCCGTTATCTGAGGAAGGTGCCCCTCAGCCTGGGATGGCTGAAAGCAGTGCTGTTGCCCAAAAGCTAGGTCTGGATACAGCTAAGGCCCAGAAAGGAGGTGGCTCTAAGTTTGTGTCTGCTGGGGAGAAGGATGCTGTGACTTGGGTAGATTCAGGCAGTGTCTTGCCAGAACCCCAGAGATCAGACAGTGATGTGCCTGATGCTGCTGTGTTGCTGGAAGAGGGGGGAGCGACTGTGTGGGACCAGGGTGACCCCTTAGCCCGGGCACAAGGAGAGAATGAGGGCATGTTAACTCTGGTGCCTAATGAAGGTGTGGAAGTTTACAGCCATCTAGAGAGCTGCAAAGGGAGATAAGGTGTCTCTGACCTTGTATCTTGTGAGTTTGTCTGTGTGCCTGAGATGGGATTGTCTGTGAATCCACCTGAGGGGCCAGAGATGACCCAGGGAGTGAAGGAATCGCAGGAGGAGTTGGTTGTGGCTCAGCAGGGCAATGCTGCTGCAGAGCCAGAGAAGGGTGAATTGTTGCTTAAGGAAGCTCATAGGGAAGAGAGTCCTGGCAGTGCTTGTAGCAAGCAGTTTGCAGTAACTGAGAGACAGAATTGTTCTTTTAAAAGTGACTCCACTGACTTGGACATAGACAAATCCAGTATGGATGGTTGTGGAGAGGTCTCAGAGGGACTGAGGGTTGTTCCAGATGAGGCAGGAACAGCCCGAGAATTGGAGCAGTCTGATGACCAAGGAACTGTGTCTGACCAGCTAGCTGGGAAGTCAGTGTGTATGGGACAGGCTTATTCCCAGGTGGATGAGGAGAGTGGAAAGTTAGTGTCTCAGATTCAGGAGAAGGACTGTGTAGCTAAGTATGCAGAGCAGAACGGCTGTATGGTTACTCTCTCTGGGATGCAGGAGATGGCAGTTAAGCTCCCATCTCTGGACATGGTGGACACTCATAATCAATCAGGCAATTTGATATCTAGTTCCATGTGGAAACAGAGGTTGGAGGTGGACAGAGGAGAGACTTGTGAGTCTACAGCTTACTGCTGTTACCCCACTGAGTGGGGGAAGGGGGAGAATACCAGGGCCATTGTGAGACAGGAAGTCACACCCAGCCAGCCCTTTGTCTTGGTTAGGCCAGAGGTTTCAGGTTTTGAGCCCACAGGACAAGGGGGAGGGGCAGAGCTTGCTTTGGCAAAGAAGACTCACAGTTTAGACCTGAAGGGCCAAAACTGCAATGGTGTGGAGCCAGAGAAGGGGCATGATGGAGAATGTTGTCAATATACACCTGATATAGGATTGTTCTTGTTACTGATGTTAATTCTTGTAACCAATGTATTATTGTTGCAGAGAATTGTAAAGGTATACAATGTGCATGATCTTATGGAAATACCATGTAATCTGTCAGTAGATGTACCAAACGACAGACGGTATGTAAAAGGACATTGTGATGTTGCTATTTCATGGTTAATGCTTGTAACTGGTCTTGGAACCTCTTACAGGACAAAAAAGGTTCCAGCCAGAAGGTGCTGTGTGAAAAGGGAAACTGAGACACACCACCATTTTGTTTTTGTTACCTCCCTCATCCATTAAGGGCCCCACACCCTCTCTGATCACCCTCTTATTGCTAACATGCCTGTAGAAACCTTTCTTGTTATCCTTCACATCCCTTGCTAGCTGCAATTCCAATTGCTCTTTTGCCTTCCTGATAACTCCCCTGCATTCTCGAGCAATATATTTATAGTCCTCCCTAGCCATCTGTCCAAGTTTCCACTTCTTGTAAGCTTCCTTTTTGTGTTTAAGCTCACGAAGGATTTCCCCGGTAAGCCAATCTGGTTGCCTACCATATTTGCTTTTCTTGCCACGCATTGGGATGGTTTCTTCCTGAGCCTTTAATAATTAATGCATAATTAATGAGCACCCATTTTTTGCACAAAAGCCTCTTGTGCAAAAAGCAGGCGCTCATATGCAAATGAGGCTCGATGATATTCCACACAGTCTCATTTGCATATTTCTTGCGCAAAATGGGCACAGTATAAACATATCATAAGTGTTCCTATTTTTGGTAAGAGCATGTAGATGCTGCTAGCTGTAATTTCTCCACAGTCACAGAGTGTTGTTAAAGTCTTTGTAGTGGGGGAGAAGCTCTTGATACATATTAGTGAAATCTAAAGAGAAATTCTAATTAACTCCAAAGGCATGATTTAAAGGTAATAAAATAATTTGGTTTTCCTATTAAAATATGCAAGCAGTTAATCTGAATGCACTGTCAAAGGCACAATTTTAATTTGGGTTAGCTAAATGAAGAGTTTTCTCTTTAGATCCTAAAATAGGAAATGTATAAGGCTTGATTTGAGTTGATTGATTTGGTTATTTGGTTCTAATCCATTGCTGTTTAATTTATTAATCTGTTGATTTGTTTTTAATCTGACTTTAATTTGACAGTTGTATTGTTTGATCTTTTAGTTTAGTAATGTTTTACAGTTAGTTATGTTTTCTTGATTTTATTTGTTAATGTTTATTAATTTCAATAAAACTGAAATTCATTATAACATTGAGTCACTATAGTATTTTCTTGTAGTTGTTAGTCATGTTTTCTTGATTTAATTTGTTATTGTTTATTAACGTCAATAAAACTTGAAATGTATTATAACATTGAGTCACAATAAGGAACTGGGCCAGAACCATGGAGAATCTTGGTGAATTTCAACCAGTTTTCTTAGGAGCCTTTTCCTCCCTCTTACATTAATCCCTTTAATTCTCACAAAATGCCTCTTCAGACTCAAGCCTTGAGGTAGTACAATAAACCTTGTTTAAGCTATCACCTAAATTGTTTCTCTGTCCTACTTATAAGGTGAAATAGTCCCCTTTAAAAAAGATATTAGACTAGGTGTGAAGCTTGTAACAGTAGCAAGGATTGCATCCTAGAGCCAGTGTGCAATGGCAGCCTTCAGTACAAGCAATTGCTTGGAGTAATTTGCAAATATTTTGTATCTTCTAGGGAACAGGAGAGGAAGACAGCTTGCAGAGGGAATGGGATGGCAGAAGTAGTTTATAACTTAAGATCTCTCAGCACTGGAACCAGAACAACTCTCCCTTAGTTGTTTGGGCACTTATGTTTCTGGTCTCTTTCACCAGCAGGACTGGATGAAAAGAATAGTGTGATCCCATCCTTCCCAGCTCAATCCCACCCTGGGCAGCATGACCATTGTCCATACAATGTATGCAAGTTCATGCCACAAAGGCATTTCAAGAGTGGGTTGTCCCACCTCTACTGACATGACCTCATATGTATTATATGCACTGGTGGTGATGGAGCAGTCTGTTTAAAACAGCAAATTCCGTCTGCTGCCAGATAAATTATGTCTGGATTTGTCCCAGTACAGTAGTTGGGGGGAAGTGCAGGACATTGTTGTCAGCTCTCTTGATTTTGTCATGAATCTCATGGTGATTGGTTTCCTTAAAGCCTCAGCTCCTGGAGCCCAGTGGATATGTGATGACTAAAGCTTCCCCCCCAGTCATGCAGGCTAGAAACTTCATTTTTCTGAAAGGAAAAAAAAAAGTTTCTAGCCTTTGTGACTGTGAAGAAAGTTTCCAGCTCTGGCCCCAGAGCACCCTATAGGCTCCAGAAGCAGACGGTGAATAAAAATAACACCCCGTCTATTATATTTACAATCTTGTCATTTTTAAGCCAGTCTCTTGATTTTTGGTGAGCCGGACTCATGATTTTTTGAACATTTGGGGTTTGCAGTAGCGGGGGCAAACCTGCCCAAAAGAGGCACCCCACGCCTGAGAGGCAAGGCTCTTATTCCTACGGTACAGGTGGGGAAACCGAGGCACAGAGAGGTTCAAGTGCATTCCCACATCTGTATTTACACTTCCCGTTGTCAGGAAGCGGCCCGGCTTCACCCAGGCCGGCGGGCGCTGACTTCAATGGAACCCACGTCCTAGGCTCATAGGCCCCGACCTATGGATCCCTTCCTGAGGCGCCTCCCGCCACGCCGGCCGCTGGCCCTTTAAGACGCTCGCAGGCCCGCGGGCGTGACTCCGTCAGGTTAGAGAGGTGCGCGCCCGGCCCCGCCCCGGAGGAAAAACAAACTCACTTCCGGCTGAGACATCCCGGTCGGCCGGAAGTGAAGGGAACTCGGGGTGGGGGACGCGCCCGCCTGGGTTCGGCCTGAGGGAAGCGTTGGCTGGATGCCCAGCGGGGCCATGGTGGCGGAGTAGAGTTGAGGCCCGCGCCCGGAAGCTGGCGGTGGGAGGAGGTGAGGGGGCGCTGCTTAAGGGGAGGGAAAGAGGAGAAGCCCCGCGCCTATCGGAGCCTGCTCTAGTCCCCTCCCCCCCACCCCCAGCGCTCCCTGAGCCTGGAGCCTCCCCCCCGCCCCCCGTCCTCGGCCAGTGCCCCTAGAGACTGCCCCATTCCCTCCCCCCACCTAGCGCTCCCTGAGCCTGGAGCCTCCCCCCCCCGTCCTCGGCCAGTGCCCCTAGAGACTGCTCCAGTCTCCCCCCCCCCCCCCCAGCAGCGCTCCCTGAGCCTGGAGCCTCCCCCCCCGCCCGCCGTCCTCGGCCAGTGCCCCTAGAGACTGCTCCAGTCTTCCCTCCCCCCCCCCCGCAGCGCTCCCTGAGCCTGGAGCTTGCTCTCGGCCAGTGCCCCTAGAGACTGCCCCAGTCCCTCCCCCCCCGCAGCGTTCCCTGAGCCTGGAGACTGTCCCCCGCCTTCCCCTGCCAGCCTACCTCCCTCCTTACCCCCGAGACCGTTCTTGTCCCTGACCCCCATGCTCTCCACTGCACGTGTATCCCCAGGACCTGGAGACCACCCCAGCCCACCCTGCCCGGCTCCGAGCCCCCCTGCGCCTGGAGATTTTTCTTGCCTTAGCTTCACTTGGCGAGTGCCCCCAAAGTATGGAGACTAGGCCCCCCCCCCCCCCCAAGCATGGACACTGCTCCCTTGCCAGCCCTCTCCGGCCAGTGCCATCTGCAGCATGGGAATTGCCCCTTTCTCTATTATACTCAAGCCTCTTCTTCACAGATATGTAGAGTTAAGAAGTAAATTTTTCTACTTCTCCAGACCCCCATCAGACTTCGTTTAGGAGGTCAGCTCAAATCCTTATCCCTAGTAGATAGAATTTCTCCTTTTGTCGAAAACATATACAAACGTTACCCCCTGGACCCCAATTGCCAGAAACAACAACAAACCAACCAACTCTCATTCTTTCACAGCTACATCCCTTTTCCTGTCTTCCTTCCCAAGGAAGAGAAAGTAAGTCCCCCTCTGGGTTATCTTCCCCTGTAGTTGGAGGTCAGGTATCACTCTCTCCAAACCAGACTTTTCATTTGTCCTTGAATTAGCAGAGACTTACCAGGTATTCCAGAGGCAGCAGTCCCAGCAAGCATACACTTGCTCGGTTCATGCCGTTTGTGTGGACAGATATGACATTTTCTGAAACACTCATGGTCCCATCTCATCCCATCCCATCGAACTGTGGTGTCCGACACACTAGCCACTAGCAGCTATTTGGTTGGTTGAGTGTGGCTAGTTCGCTATAGCAGTAGCTACTATAGTGGCTACTGCTTCAAAACTGATTGGACACCACTACCATAAAAGTTGTCTTAAGCCTGTAGTGAAGACTTAATGCTAAATGGAGGCATTTATTTATTTTGAAGTAATTGTAAAACCGTTGCTGAAGTACCTTTAATAACTGTTAGGCAGCATCTCCAATGATGTGGAGTAATTGGTTATACTGTAAGGAAGCTGCTTGCATGTAAACAATGTGCAATCAGGGTATCTCTGTCTCATATGATTCTGAGACTTAATTAGCCAGTACTTTTATAATGGCTTGAACATGCAGTACGCTATATGTGTTAAGTTTTTATATGTGATTATGGTTGAATCTATTTTCTAGTCTAATCCTTTTTCTTTGCTCAGAATTTTAAAGCTAATTCCTGGGGTGGTAAAGTTTTCATGGCTTGCTCTCGACCTGGAGGTGAATTAATCTGTTTTTGGGGAAAATGAACCAAATTGGGTGCACTACTTTAAAGTTTTCAATCAGAAATTTTGTACATGGGCTAATTCAATTACTTCAAATATAATGAGCTTAGCATGGTTTGTAGATACATTGAGATAGAAAGAACAGAACAAGTTTGAAGAAAATTGGCTTTAATTTTAATGTTAAGAGCATTTAAATAGTAAAATGTCATACATGCTTACTAGAATTTTGCTATATGTCTTGACCGATCAAAAAATACAACTCTCAAACGTTAGGAGTGGTGGAGCACTTTCAGTTGGAAGTGTTAGACAAAATTACCTAGTCAAAATTAATGTATTATTGAAAGATGTGTACCTGTGCTTAATTTATTGCTTTCAGCACACTTGGTTCTGGAAATGTATTAAAAACTGTATAAGCTTTTATTTTTAGCACATGTACAGATCATCAAGGACAAGATAGTGTTCTGTGATTTTGCTTAGGCTTTGTTAAGTAATAAGCAACTATTGTAATTGTTGCAATATTGTTTAACTAACTAGGCACAGATATCCAGGAACCTTGGACAACAGTTGCAGACTGCATGGAAAAGGAAGATTAGGGTGTCTCATGAAATAAAACAATTTGGGGGCATTTCCTGTCAGTGATAAACAGGGATATAAACATAAGTAGAATTGAGTTAATGCGTTGGAACAGCGTGGAGACACAACTTCTGCAAAATCTGTTCTCCAGGCTAGGTCGTTCATTTCTGTATTGTGCTGTTGAATCTTTGACTACTAATATTTTGATTTTTAAGCTTGTATAAGCTTTGGTTATTTGACCTCTAGGGTCCTGCCAAATTCACAGTCCATTTGAGTCAATTTCAAGGTCATAGAATTTTTAAAATAGTAAATGTTCATGATTTCAGCTATTCACATCAGAAATGTCATGGTGGTGTAATTGTAGGGATCCTGACTAGGGATGTTACATATCAGTTAATTGAATAGTCGATTAACCTCATGTATTCTTATCAGTTACTCAACTATTCTATAGTCATCCGGGGTGGGGCCAGCAGCCAGTGTGCTCTGGTCCCGCTCCTGAGGAGCCCGTTGCCACTCCATGCTGCTGCCAGGTGAGAGCTGATCTGCGAGGAGAGCCAGTTTAAAAACCAGTTCCCCTCACGGACCAGCTGCCTGTCGCCCAATGCTGCTGCCTCTGATACAGCACCTGGGGATGAGCTCCTGGACCTGGCGTGAGTCAGAACTGAGCTGGGCTGCTGGCCAACCTTCTAAAAAATTTACTGGCCTGGGGTGCGTATGGAATATGTGTAGTCTAAAGCATTAACTTATAAGCTTTTGCTAATGGGTTAATCAACTACACTATTACATCCCTACTCCTGACCCCAAAAGGAGTTGTGTGTATGTGCGGGGGGAGTTATGGTACTGCTACCCTTACTTCTGTGTTGCTGTTGGTGCTGTCTTCAGAACTGGGCAGCTGGAGAGTGGCAGCTGCTGGCCGAGAGTTCAGCTCTGAAGGCAGAGCTGCCACCACCAGAAGCAAAGAATAAGGATGGCATGATATTGTATTGCCATCCTTTTGCATTGCTGCCTGCGGAGCTGGGTCCTCAATCAACAGCCACTCAGTTCTGAAGGCAGTAGTGCAGAAATAAATGTGGTGTGGTATATGATATTGTCACCCTTACTTCTGCATTGCTGCTGGCTGGGTGCTGCCTTCAGGGCTGGGTGCTCAGACAGCAGTTGCCACTTTCTGGCCACCAAGTTCTGAAGGCAGCACAGAAGTAAGGATGGCAATACTGCAGCCCCCCTAAAATAAACTTATGATCTCCCCCCACCCCATCTCCCTTTTGACCAGGACCCCTAGTTTGAGAGATGCTTGGGTCTCCCATGTGAAATCTGTATAATATAGGGTAAAAGCACAGGAAAGAACAGATTTCATGATCCATGATGCATATTTCATGGCCATGAATTTGGTAGGGCCCTAGACATATCATAACACTGATAATCTAAAACTGAACTCTAACAGAAATGATCTAAAATCTGAGAAAGTGTAGTGTTAAAGATGGTGGAGAATTTGAGATGGCCTTTCTTTGATTTTCACATTTGAATGGCACCGAGGTTAAGACATGTGAGTTCAGAAGGCATTGTACGCCTCATAAGAGGGCCTCAACGCTGGAGCTTCGGGTTACTACTGTAGTAACAATATTACTAAATATTAATGTCTAGAATATTGTTTTCAACAGTCCAGGATGTGCCCATGTCACACTGAATAAGGTATTCAGTGAATGAAGCAGGACTTCATCAGAGGCCTTGCTTTATTGATTGTGCACCTTGCACAGGCTAAGACATTCTGGTGGTACTTAAAAATAGTTTGATTGTAATTTTTTTAAACAAAAAATTAGGTAATTTCTGTAACACAATCTTGATGAGAATGTTAAAGTTGTAGTTAAGTTCTCTGAAGTCAGGAAATGCTGGATCTCCTTGGAGAGATGTATTATAATGTATTTGTTTACATGACTATCCCTTGAGAAATAGAGAGTAAAAGATGCTGCAAATATGTGTTGTATTGTTGAGGAAAAGTATGTAAATGCAATGAAGAATGTTATGGTAATGCATATGCACACTGGGCAGAGTTAAAGTGAGATGGTCGCTAATAATTTATAGAATTTTCCTAATTGTTTTATTTCTCATCCTCAATATTGCAGTAAAATAGTTTTTGCTTGTATTATTTACTGCAACAGCTAACTTCGGAGAGAGAATATTTAAAAAAATATATTTGGCCTGGTCCCCATTTGTTGCTGTTGAAGATGGTTTTTACTTTTTATTCTGCAAAGCTGTCTCTGGCATCCTTGTATTACTTGGTAAAATATTTTGATGATGTCACAAACAAAACCGTATTACTTAATTGCAGCATCAAATAGGAGAAGATCAGTTCAGAGAATTGCCCCTTCTTTAGACATAACTCTTTTATTATTAACAGGCCAGTGATGCAAATGTTAGAAAAATGTGATAAGTGGATTTATATTTAAGATAATTAAATTTTTTCCAGTATGCATGTTAATAAGAAATAACATAAAATGAGGGAAAACAATTGTTAAGCCAAGAGATGTCTCTGATAAAATCAACAAGATAAAAAATACTCATGTATGGGAGTTTTGCTTGTTGTTGGGGGAAATCTTATTAAGTTTTTCATGTTTACTCACATTTTATGTTCACTCAAGTTCCATATCAGTGGTTCAGTATCAGGCTTTACAGAATGTTTAAAAATATCAGGCTTTACATGTTTAAAAATATTTGAGCAAGCCTGCAGAAACAAACCTGTGCAGGCTTATTAGTGTTGTTCTTTGGCTCAGTTATAACACAGTTCCATTTCATAGTGAAGACCTATGCAACAACTTTAACCTGATAATGGGATTCAGTTAACTGAAATTTAAGGCCTTGTCTAAGTTACATAACCAAAACAAGCTGTAAACTGGTCCCAGTGGGTGATATTGATCGTGCAGACTGGCCCTGAAGTAATTTCTGTTGTGATTTGGCAGCCATAATGACCCTTTTCACATGGTGGTGGCAGCTCTTTAATCTTAGGTTTCCTAAAAACATATTATTGGAGTTAAGTATTTAACACATACATCATACAACTGTATTCTCTTACCTGTTCTCCCTGAGTGACCCCTTATTCTGTATTTAGTCCCGTTAATTTCAGTAGGGCTGCTTGACAAGCAATTTGTGGATAACTGGGGTGGAATTTGATTTATAGTTTACATAGCCTGATTGCAGGTATCATGAAACTTTTCATTGTGGCCTACATCTTGTTAGTGAAAGTCACAGACCACACTTCCTTTTCATTTGTGGTTATGTAAGATCACACTGGCAAGTACATAAACTGGTCTCAGAAAAAAATATTATGAAAATACTTTTTATTGTGTTTCGGGGGTAGCCGAGTTAGTCTGTACAGGAAAAAACAACCCACTCCCCTCCTTTTTTTCCTCCGACCCCCCATTTTCTCTTATTTATTTTGGGTCTGCACATCCTAAACTCAAAACTCCGGTCATCTGAAGAAGTGGGCTGTGCCCACGAAAGCTCATGATACCATCTACATGTTTTGTTAGTCTATAAAGTGCTACTAGACCATTTGTTGTTTTTAATTGTGTTGTAATGCAGTTCCAGTGTTTCAGGGAAAAGCAGTGGTATGCTGACTACAATTTGAGCATCAGTCAAGGCATAGGGTGCTAGAGTTGTTGCAGTTTTAAGACCCCTGTGATATGAAAGTTAACTTGTGATATTTCTGCCAGATTTTAAGAATAGGTGGGCTATCCTTAAAATTGTTAGGAAAAAAAAATCTGTATTTTGAATACAAAAGGAAAATAAGAAAAATATACTTGTTTTAAATATAGCTGACTTGTATGGCATTAGTAAGGATATTGCTGGACTGTTTGGTCAGGAAGAATGTCTATGTCTAGTCACAGAATGTTTAGAATACTGAGGATTTGTGGAAAATATTTAGAAATGCTGCCAAGAATTGCTAATTTTGGATACTTGTAATATTGTCACTATAATTAAAATAATAACTTTGATTAGACAATTACTTCAAGCTGTGCACTTTCTTGTTTCATTAGGTGACTATCATAAAAGCAAAAGAAATTATCTGGACCTTATTCTTGATTTCAAGGCTAATAATATTAAGATTAAGACTATTGATCAAGGAGTGCTAGTTCACCAAGCCCGCTTTTCCAGATGTCAGTGCTAGGGATGTTTAACTGGTTAACCAATTAAAAAGGGGTGCAGGACTGGCTGGAAGGACCTCCTGCTGCAGGCAGGTGCTGCTCCAGCCCAGCTGCTCCTGGTCCTCCCCAGCAGGCAGGGCTGCTGGTTCCTGGCCCCCAACAGTGGGTGAGGCTGCTGGCAGCCCCGTGCAGGGACTTGGTGGTGCTGGAGCAACCCTCCACCCACGGTTGCTCCATTCACATCCCCATGGTCATCTGATAGTTATTTGCTCTTCACTCAACATACGACAGATATTACTAATGCAATTTATGGTAAGCCCTTAACAATTGAAAATGACACAGTTTTAGTTGATAGTTTACTAAATATTTTCTCAGGGCATTAAATAGTCAACTGCTAATCTGTGCATGTACCTACACTTACATAGCTTGAAAAAGTAGTATAATATTTGCCAAGACTATGTCCAGTAACTTGAGGAACTGTCCCTATCAGTACCATTCCTGTGTGGGTTAAGTAACAATCAAAACCATATGTATAAATGGGTACCTTTTAGGAAGTGATTAGCGATATAAAATCCCAGTTAATCAGTTAACCAGTTAAACCTTAGTTTTAACAGCTAACTGATTAAGCGGGATCCTGTTCTCCCACCCCTACTCCCACGTACTAGTTAACTGGTACCCAGTAAAGGTAATGCTTATCAGGTAATGGGGTAACCGGTTACCCGTTCACATCCCTAGAAATGATGCTAATAAATTAACCTTAACTGACATGTGGTGAGGAGAATGAAAATGTTTGGTTTATAGTCAGCATATGTATACCTTTAGTATGGCATTAATAAAGCTGAGCACCTCTAGTTACCCAATTTTTATAAAGAATCTATTCTTAATATATTAGCTTGGTAGAAGTGATAGAATTTATTTTAAACTGCTTTTATTCTGAGTGTAGAGGTAGCCCCATGTGGGAATGCCAGGGATAACTACTAACATGAACTAAAAAATCTTAAATCCATTTTCTTAAAGCATTGTCTTAATTGAACTTATTACTACTTTTAGCGTTCTGAATTCTAATAACACCCTCTCTTTCTTTGTGTGTACCTGAAGAATGAGCACATGTCGTTGGTGTACGCCTGGTGGTTCCTCCACCACTCAGTTCCTAAGGACTTATGCTTCCAAGACTTTGTCCCCTGAAGATTGTGCAGCAGCCGATGATGATCTCTGTTACTGCCTGGAATGTGTGGTTGAATATCACAAGGCAAGGGATGAATTGCCCTGCTTGTTGCAGGAGGTAATTGTCTCCAACTGAACTGTACAGAATAAAAAATTTGAGTTGCATCAGAAAGTGGGATTTGATGGTGGTTGTGTCTGACTGAGGGAGAGGAATTTTGTTGAGGCTCTTTGTTTAGCTGACTGTTGCAGGAGGCATATGCTGCCATTTAATTGTAAGTTCTTGGAACTTTGTCCCAATATCAGTATGCTGACTAAAATAATTATGAAGCTATTAAGCTACTCAGAAATGAATAAACTATTCAAAAATGTATTAATCGGTACCTACAGTTTCTGACTGCCACTAAAGTTACTTTAATGAATCTATAATCTAGGGATGTTAGATAAAATTTATTTTAGTAATTGTATAGCCGCAAAATTTTTATCAGTTACATGGTTACTAAAATACTCCCCTGGGGTGGGGCTGGCAGCCAGTGCACCCCCACTCCCAGGGAGCCGTCTGTCACCATATGCTGCTGCTTTTATATCAGAGACAGCATTACAGGGTGTCAGGCAGAACCTGGTCTGTGAGGGGAGCCAGTTTAAAAATTGGCTTCCCACACAGACTGGCTTCTGCCTGCCACCCTGTGCTATTGCCTCTGATACAGGGGCATCAGTGCGGGGCGGCAGCAGCTTCTGTCCACAGTGGGGGGCCTGAGCTCCTCCCTCCCCACCTCCTGCACTGCTGCCTCTGTATCAGGGTAGTGTGGCGGGACGGCCAGGAAGCTCCATGGTGCTCATGGGGAGCTGGCTTATCGGTTAATTGTTTAAACAACTACACGATAAAATCGCTACTATAATCCATCAATTCCAAATTGAAAATGTTGCTGATGATCTATACCACCTGAGATCCATGCCCAACTGTTAATGTTTTTCTGCCATGTCAGAAAATTAACTTTCCAAAACAAAGTAATGAGCTTTTAGAATCTCATCAGCATTTCCACATAATGTTAAACATCCACAGTCTCAGCAGCCTATATAGACTATTGTTTCATTGGTTCCTTTTTCCTGAATAGCTCTTATGGGAGTTGGAAACCTCCCGTCTCGTTGACCACTTTGAGAAATCTATGAAAACAGCTATTGGAGAGGATGATGAATTATTTATAGTGGATGACGATGGGGAAACTAAACTGTCTGGTTACACAGGCCCAGATTTTGAAAACAACCTGCGAGTACCTCTTCTAGAAATACTGAAATATCCATACCTGTTGCTACATGAGCGAATCAGTGAGTATTTCATGGCTTGCAAGGATCCAGTATTCTCACTATTGCAGAAGCTGAAAAGAATTTTAAAACAAGCATTAATGAAATGTTTAGTTGCCCAGCTAAAATAGGGGTAATATTGCAGTAAGTACTAAAATAAATTAGCTTGCTTTGGTTTTGGTTAATCTCTACCATTTATGTCTCCTCTTGTTTAGGTGAGCTCTGTGTTGAGGCTCTTTGTAAAATGGAACAAGTTAACTTCTCCTTTCAGGTCTTTGACAAACATCCAGGCATTTATCTGCTGCTGGTACACCCCAATGAAGTGGTGAGTTATTTCGCTTACAATTAGAATTAGAAAAATTAACTCACTTTGAGCTTTTACTGGGTACTTCTGTTTCAGGATTTGATTGCGTATGCTGCCTACCTTTGTTCATTTTGGCAAAAATAAGAAGTCGTCTTTTTCAAAGTTTAGTCATTTGTGCTGTATCCTGCTCGTGAAGCATGTAACCTTGATTAATAATGGAATTAGTATGTCTGGGCACATAATGTCCTTATCCATGATAATAAATGGTTGTTATACAAAAATAACTTTTCTCAGCATTATTCAAGAACATGCAAGAAAAAAAATTGGTGAAAAGCATTAAAGTCAGCAGACTAATCAATGTTTGCTCTTTAATTTGGGCCATTTGTAACATTATTAACATTTTGGTTGGTTTTATATGGCTTTTATCAAGATGCATAATAGGAACACCTAATAGTTTAAAACATTTAATTTCTGCTGAGTCTTCTCTGGATATCATGTGTTTTAGAGATTGATCTTCATACTGAATTGAGAACCTTAAGAAACATTTGTTTTTCAAAATAAAAATATAACCAAAGGAAATTCCACTACACAAAGTGAGTTTGAATAATACTAAGATTGTATTTCCAAATTCTTGTGATTAAAAATAAAATCAGGGTGAAGGTTGAAAATTCAGCATGATTCTTCACTCTTGTCTTTTTTGTTTTTGTTTTTTGTTGGGTTTTTTTGGTAAAGTTAGTTGTTGAATTAGAATTTCGATAGAAATACAAATAAACTGAAAAGAAAATAATTGTCTGAGAATAAAGAAGGGGGGATAAGAAGTGAAAGAGAGGAGGGGGATGTCATACGTTCAGAAAATTCATATAAAGTGGAAATTGTGATGTAATGGTGGATCACTGATACCTGTCAAGGAACAAAAGCTATGGATCCTTTTTGTCAGAAATGTTTAAAAGTTCAGTTTAAGTTAATAGGTGTTGCAGGTGTTCAGCATCTCTGAAAGTAAAGATCTATGCTTTCAAACCGAGTCCAAGTATATTTTGCATGCCACTCTTTCCAAGAGAGCCCAATACTATGTTCATAGTCCAGCCTCTTTTTAAAATCATGTTACACAGGTAATTGTGCCATATTAACAACACCTTTGCCATTGCTCCTAGAGGATCTTTGTAACTGAAATAGTGGCCATCTTGTTCCCATTCCAGGCTGTTGCACAAGAACTACCCTTCTTCCTGTCAGTATCCTCGATGCTCCACAGGCTCTGGGCTCACCCAGTAATTCACTTATCATTGCCTTTGGGTGCCCAAGCAGTTCAGACCTGCAGCCCCTTCCGAGTGTCATTGCCAGGACTGGGTACTTTGACCTGTCCCAGAATCTGCTCTCAGCTATAGTGCTACTACAGCAAGCATACCAGCAGGGGGCTCAGTGAGAGCAGGAGAGGATGATGTAGTGACATAGCACCAGCAGGCATAGTTGTCCTTTATTTTAGTCGTCTTCATTCTGTTAAGAGACCAATGGAGGCTAGACAGTATTTATAGTTGTATGTATCTAAATAAGGTCTGAGGAGGATATTTTAACCCTAGACCATCACGATGGGAGAACTCTGTGCCATATGTTCTCGTTTGAAGCAGACCTTGGTGACTTTCATAATGTAGTAGATGACAGTAGCTTATCTCTTTTTGAACCCACTCCCTTAAATAATCTCTGGGATACCAACTGCATCTGTTTTGAAGGTCACAGGTATTATCAAAATGGTGACTTTCGTAAGCCAATTAGCATTGTAAAGCCAAAAAAGATCTATGGAAGGAATTAGTGCAGAGTTGGAGGAGTGTGAGAGTGCCCCTCTTCATTTACTCCCTTGATATCATCTGCTTAACTCTGCAGGGAGACTTAGATTATCCTATAAAACCGCCTCTCAGACAGCATAGTGTGAAAGTGTAGGACCCCAACTAGATCTACCCTCATCTTCCTGGCAGCTTCAATAGCTGGGGGAAGGATTGAGGAGTGGCGGATCTTAGGATCTAAGCCAGGGATGGGCAAAAGCCTCTCAGCAGGCTGGGTCCAGCCCACCAAAGGCTTTGATCTGGCCTGCGTGGCAGTTCCAGGCTCCACCCCTAGTGCGTTGCCTGAGAGTCAGAGATGTGTGAGCTCTTTTAACTGCCTCTATTTAAAGGGCTTGTGCCTTCCCCATGCCTGTTAGGCAGCATGTTGCCTGGCAGCCACAGGGAAGGCACAAGCCCTTTTAAATAGAAGCAGTTAAAAGGGCTTGCACGTCCCAGCTGCCTGGCAACACGCTAGCAGTGCTGGTAGCTGCAAACCCTTTTAACTATTTCTATTTAAAGGGTTCACATCTGCCAGGCAGCTGCATTGCCTGGCAGCCATCTGACAAGTACAAGCCCTTTAAATAGAAGCAATTGAAAGGGTTTGCAGCTCCTGCCCCACGCTAGCCCATTGCCTGGGAGCCAGGAACTTGCAAGCCCTTTCAACTGCTTCTATTTAAAGGACTCGCTCCTTCCCCATGGCTATCAGGCAATAGCCCGGGGAAGTTGCAAGCCCTTTAAATGGAAGCAGTTGAAAGGGCTCTAGTGTCCCTAGCTCCCAGGCAACATGCTAGCAGCGAGGCCAGGAGCAGCAAGCCCTTTCAATAGCAGGAATTGAAAGGGCTTGCAGCTCCCATTCCCCACTAACGAGATGCCTGGGAGCTGCAGGGCAGGCGCAAGCTTTTTAAACTCCTGCTATTTAAAGGCTCTGCCCCTTCCGGGGTGGCCAGCAACCACTTTAAAAATTTTTGAAGTGGCTCCTGCTCAAATTGCCCAGCCCTGTCTAACCACTGGTACCACTGAAGGGCCTGCTGTATATCATGAAGGATTCATAGTACACTTCAAGACTGAGGTGGGGACAGAATGTCCTTTTTACCTCACCTCAGAAAAAGCCAGTGAATAGTTTGATCTGAGTAAAGCAACCTTGGGTGTGCAGATCAGGACGGAGATAAGGGTTTATAGTAGTCTAGGCAGGATATTCATCTTCATATTCTTTTTATTCTATAGGAAGAGATGAGTGTCTTTTTTTCAAGTTATTTGATACTGGGTCTAACTATGGGTCCAGATTTTATTTGACAAAGTGTGAGAGCTTGCGTGGATGTAGCTCTTCAGGCATTTCCTTAGGCTACCCATTGAAAATTCTGCCATTCAAATTGGTGCGTAAGCTGGTCCTGAGAAATGCATAGAAGATATAATATTACCCTATTTTATAATCTGACAACAAAATGTATCCAAAGATGGATTCTGGCTAGATGATAAGTATATAATGCTATATATGAAGGATGCCTAACTTATGGTTGCTGTTCTTTAATATGGCTGTTTTAAATGTGGATCAGTTTCAAAGATATCAAACAAATCCATGCCTCCAGTGAATTTTTGCCCTTGAATATATGCTTTCTTAAATTTTTATTTTTATTTTTTAGATTGCATTTCACAAAGTTTGTAATATGCATGGGAGAATGTTTGTTTATGCTGGAAGAATACTCGATTCTCACTTTCAAGAACTTGCCAGCTGTGCAAATGTATTTTGCTACATTTTATTAGGAATATGACTGCTAAACTCATAGATTTTTCTGTGATTCCTGTTTGTATTCCTTCTAGTAATGTATTAACTATTTTTTTATTCTGTAGATTCGTCGATGGGCCATCCTGACTGCAAGAAACTTAGGAAAAGTCGACAGGGATGATTACTATGACTTACAGGAAGTGTTGACTTGCTTGTTTAAAGTAATTGAGTTGGGGCTGTTTGACAGTCCTGATATTTATAGTTCTTCAATGATTGAGAAGGGGAAACTCATTCTTCTGCCATCCCATTTATATGATACCACCAACTATAAAAATTACTGGCTCGGTGAGTATTCGCTCAGCAGAGGGATTCAACCCCTATGCTCTTCTCTGTGTGGAATCCTGTGAAATCATCCCAGTTCTAACTGGACTTCCAGGTTATAATGCTTCTTATTTCTCAAGCATATTACCTCCAACAAATCCAACTGGATTTTACTCTTGCTAGAGAATCCTCTCCAGGAATTGGATCAGCTGGTAAATGCAGCAACAGAGAACAGCTTGCTCAAAACAGAGTATGATTTGTTTATTCTTAACATTCAAGCAGAAACAGAAGGCTTTTTAAAAAAGAAACCTGTACACGCATTTCCTTACTCAATCATAGCTTTTCCTTACTAGTTAAAGTAGTTTCCCCTTGGCCCAGACACCAGTCAAGCATTGGAGCGCTGTGAAAAAGGTGGTTCTTCTGTAGCTGCTGCTGCCTCTGACAGTCTAAATCCTATAAGGTGTGTCCCCCTCAGCACACAAGTTGTCCTTTATCCATTTCAGATGTTTGTTTGAAAGTTCCCACTAAATGATCTCCGCAGGTCTCCTACATTTGATCAAACTGGCTTCTTCACTTCTCTAGGAAGGGTTTGGAGACACCTTCATCCATTAAATCAGCAGTGGGGAACCTTTATAGGGGCAACTGATCTACAGAAAAATCAGTAGGGGGCTACACAGAAGTGAGAAGCAAGAAAAAAAAAAAACCCCAAAACCACACACACACACACACACACACACACACACACACACACAATCCTTACTGATCTGAGAAGCAGAAAAAAATAAAATAAGGGGGATACATTCCCCTCACACCTCTCCTACTCCAGTCTCACAACAGTGCTGAGGCTCTGGGCTTAGTCTCAGGATGGAATAACTCTTCTGGTAGCCCAGGACTCATAGATTTTGTGGAGTCTTCCTAGGCTCTTTGGTGGGGTCAAAAATGAGTGGTTCAGCATGCAGGAGGGGCTGCCAGGGAGCAAGCTGGGGGCGGGAGGAGGTATGGGGTCTGTGTTGGAGGTAGGGTGCAGGAGTGAGCTGGGTTGCAGGGTCTGCGTGGGAGGGGGCAAAGGCCTGGTGTAGCATTGGGGAGGGGCACAAGTGGGTCTGTGCCACTCTGCGCTTGCAGGCACTGCCCTCCGCTGCTCCCATTGGCCATGATTTCCAAGGAACTACGAGGGTGGAGCCTCCAAGTGAGCACAGGGACAGAGCTTCCCTGAGCTGTCATTCCCCCCAGCTGAATGGGTGTAGGACAGCAGAGCGTAGAGCCACTTCCCCTTGCTAGGCAGAGCCCATGGGCCGGATGCAGCCTGCGGCTTGCCTTGATCCGGCCCATGAGGCACTTTTTACCCCCCCCCACCCTCGCATTGGGGAGCTCCAGCCATGAAACGATGGGAGGAGCAGTGAGTGCAGACCCTTGTGACTGGAGTGCTAGAGCCAGCTCTCCCTGCCACAGGGGAGGTGAGGTGATGGGGAAGCCCTGAGCCTCACATACTGGATCAATGCACGGATCTGGGTTGTAGGTTCCCTATCCTTACATTAGATCCACGGTATTGTACAGGCAATTGAATTCTGTCTACAGCTATTGTTTTAGGTTGATGCAGGATTTAACCTTTAGTTACCTTTTAGCCAGCAATACAAGTAAGCACCAAACCCACAGGTATATCCACATTCTTCATAAAAATATTCAAATTAAAGATGTTTAATTTTCAATGAATTTTCTTTGGATCTTGTCTCAAGCCTATGAGGTCAACACAATCAAAGTTCTTGGGATTTGTCAAATAGAAGAATTCTAACTGTGTCTGTCCAAGAGACTCAGTAGCTTATTTAAATTCATCCACTTCAGGTTTCTCTGATGCTGATAATTTCCTCTGAGAGTTTTTGTTGCAGTGAGCTTTGGAACACGGTATGACTTGGGTTTGCCAAAACTTTAAAAAAAAACAAAAAACAAAAACAAACAAAAAAAAAACCTCCTCATACACAAGTGTAAAGACAGATTGCTTTCATTGCAGGTATCTGTATGTTGCTAACAGTGCTGGAAGAACAAACTATGGATTCTTTGTTACTGGGTCCAGATAAACAGAATGATTTCATGCAGTCTATACTTCACACCATGGAGAAACAAACAGATGGTAACTAATTTTAACTGATGAGGCAATGATAAATAGAGATTAAAAATGGATTATGAACTGTCATATTCTGGTTTGTGATATCATTCCTAATAAAACTTACTACTTTTGTCAAAGTATTTTTTGGAGTAGAAAGTTTTCTCAGACTTTGACATTTCATTCCTTCCCTGAGGTGAAGAATAATATTTGGACATACTTTGAGACAAACACTATAAAATGAGGTTCAAAGGGATTTTGAATAGTGGAGAAAAAGTGCCCCTTGTGGCTTTATGGAGCCATATGTGAAGCATAAGGTGAGGGTAAACTTTTTCATCCAATTACTGGTTGATTTCCACTTAAAAGAGAGAGTGCAGTTTTTTTCCACGTGCTGTATATTCTGGCTCTTGAATCCTAAAAGGGAAGAAGTCTCTCTTCCAGGATTGTTTTTACATTTCCTGAAAGCTGAATTTCCATATTCTCCTGATTACAATTTAGTGAATAGAAAGCTTATAGTTATGTAGTAACCAGGGTTCCCTCTAAGCTGCGCGCTTGTGTGGGTGTGCAGAGGAAATTTTAACTCCACCCACCTCCGAAGCAGAGCTATGCAACAGTGTGGCTGCATGGCGGCAGATGCTCAGGCACCAGGGGCTGGGGCTACATGGCTGCTGCTCCGCAGCCATGTGGCAGGCGGCTCCTCCAGCAGCTCACCTAACTCTTTCCATGAATAATGTAGGGATCCTGGGTGTCTAACTCAGGCTCATGCACAGCAGTGAGTGGACAAATTTTTCTTCTTCAGCAACTACATTTTTACCTCCAGAGCTGTTAAAACCTTTTGCCCTAAATAGGACTTTTGTGATTTTGACAGAAGCCAGGCACATTCAGAATAA
The DNA here is from genome assembly GCA_032595735.1 of Pelochelys cantorii. NCBI lineage: Eukaryota > Metazoa > Chordata > Testudines > Trionychidae > Pelochelys > Pelochelys cantorii. The sequence continues at coordinate 12,417,785 of CM064347.1, forward strand.
TTTTTTTTCAAAAGCTCAACATTTTCACAGAAGTGAAATTCAGTATCCCAGCCTGCTCTAGTTAAAGCACAAAGTGTTTGAAATTTTGTCGTCTTTTCCATCACATTAACTATTATCCTATTTTTAAAAAGCCCAAGATACTGCAGCTTTGGCGGGTATCAAAATTATAGGCTGATTTTATTTATTCCAGGTTTTTATGCAGAATAAAATTTTTACAACCATGTTCAAAATCCCCCTTATAAAAATTAGGGGCTGAAGTGTCCTATTTAGATTTCAGATTATAAGCCAATGCTGAACACACAACCATATATGGTACCCTGTAGCATGCAGCACACGTGGCTTAGTGGCACATATCCAAACAAGTGCACATGACCTCAATATTGGAGCATAAGACAAAACTCACTTCGCTCATGGATTGAAAATCTTAGAGGGAACACTGGTTGTAACTATTTTAATTTGCAAAGGTAACATTTCAAACTTTGTAGTTCCTGCTAATTATTTTTAGATCCTTTTTCTGAGATTGGGATACTTTAATTACTTATAAGTCGATTTTTGTAATACAAGAAGAAAAAGATTGGCTCTTTAAGTGCAATATTTTCATTAAACAAACATCAGAGGGGTAGCTGTGTTAGTCTGAATCTGCAAAAGCGGCGAGGAGTCCTGTGGCACCTTATAGACTAACCGAAGGGTTGGAGCATAAGCTTTCGTGGGCAAAGACCCACTTCGTCAGATGCATCTTTGCCCATGAAAGCTTATGCTCCAACACTTCGGTTAGTTTATAAGGTGCCACAGGACTCCTCGCTGCTTTTTCATTAAACAAAAAGTTTATTATCTTATATGAAGAAAGAACAGCACATATACAAGAAAATTATAACATTATCTCAGATCTGAATGAGCTTTACAAGGAAATACCCCATCAAAAGTTGCTAATTAAAATAGAATATCATCTAGATGAAGAAGTAACAAAAACAGAGGAGAAGGAAAAGTTAAAATACTAAAACTGTGGCAAATGTATTCTGTATATATGAGGATCCTCTCCTCTTTTTCCTGAACTAATAGCGTCTAAACATCTAAAATTGTTTTGCTTTGTCAGTGATAACAAATACAATTTTTTTACCATAAAAAATTAGTGCTAGTCTTCTAGGGTTAAAAAAATGGGTGCCTTAATATCAATATAATGTAATTATTTTTAAATTGTTGTGTTCTGCACCCACTTGTTAGTGCTATGGGGACTACGTCTGTCGGCTATCTGCTACAATTGGAAAAATGGAAACAATATCCTGAATATAACATTTTTTTTACTTTAATCACTTTAGGGAAATTGAGCTTTAGCGTCATTAGAACTAAAGGAGATAATTATGGTATTGGATTTCTGCAAAGAATCCTGTTTGCAGTCAAATTTTTTATTGGAAGAGTAAATTTATAATCAAATAGTTTGTCAAGTAACAAAGGTATATCTTTAATAGCAGCATCTTTTATTCTTACTGATAATTCCAGTATTCTAGTTTTTAATACATGAGTTTTTTAAAAAAATTTAGTTCTTCTACAAATTTCACTGATTTCTTTAATTAGTGAAGTTTTAGCAAATTTACATCTATAGCAGATTTAAGCTTCATTTTCTTTAGCTGATATCTGTAATTTATCTTAAGCTGTTTACAAATTCATAGAATCATAGAACTAGAAGGAAACTTGAGAGTTGAAGTCAACTCGTGTCACCAGGCACCAGGTAGACTATCCCTGTCAGGTGTTTGTCTAACCTGCTCTTAAAAATCTTCAATGATAGAGATTCCACAACCTTCCTAGGCAATTTATTCCAGCGGTTAACCACAGAGACAATTAGGAAGTATTTTCTAATGTCCAGCAATATTCCTCAATTCTGTTACTGTGGAAAAAGAGAATCTGATTGAGCTACACTCATTTTAAGGTGCCAAAAATACCATCTAATGATATTTTGGAGATTGTTAAAATGAGTATGGGGGTCTCAGATTCTGATTCTTAACAGCTTCCTTAGTGGAACTAGAATGAAATGCAGAGAACGAGTTACTGTGTGCTGGCTACTCAAAATGGGGGCATTTTTCAAAAACAATTTACCTTTGTTTCAATGTTCACTTTTTTTTTCAATGTGTTCACTTTTTTCAGTATATTCCTTTGGTATATATGGTCATGCCAATTCTCTTCCAGAATATGATCTGAGGAAGTGGGTCTGGCCCACGAAAGCTCATCACCTATTAAACCATCTTGTTAGTCTTTAAGGTGCTACATAGCTTTTCCTTTGGTTTTAAACTACTAAAAACATTGAAATGCAGAATTAAGTTCACTTTGTATTAAGGATGTTAAATTGCAGTTATCTGGCTAATCATGTAGTATACAGTTGACTATTACACGATTAGTTGATAAGGGGCCGCTCTGCAGAGCCTCAGCGGGGGTAGCTCCCGGAGCTCTTACTACATTTAAAATGCAGATGTATAGCATCTCTGGCCAGCCCTGGCCGCCATGAATAGGGGCTGCTTGGGGCTGCCGGGAGCAGCCTCCCCTCTCCCTCTCCTGCTGCCTCTGATAGAGGGCAGTGGGTGAAGGGGGAGGAGGTGCCACTGCAGAGACGGTACTGGGGGGGACAGTCTTTGCCAGCTCCCCCCAGCACCGGCTCCTGTTCATTTCCCCTTGCTGCCTCATACAGAGGAAGCAAGGGGTAGGAAGCGAGTAATCAAGTACTCCACTTGACTACCTGATAAGCTTATGTTTATTGGGTAGTCAAGCAGTCGACTACTCATTAACATCCCTACTTAGTATTCAACTTGCTGTAGGAAAACACCGGACACTTCCCCCTAAACTCGTCATGATCATAAACTGTTACATTTCAGATGAAAGCACTGATCCCTTCTGGCCAGCATTGCACTGTTTCATGGTGATATTGGATCAGCTCGGGTCTAAAGTGTGGGGTCAACTCATCGATCCAGTCCAGGCCTTTCAAACCATTATCAACAATGTCAGTTACAACAACGAAATAAAAAATATACGCAATAGTTCAAGGAGGTGAGTTCCAGTTTTTAAAAATATAGCTTTGATAGCTCCTAGCCCTGACCTCAATGCTATTATATGTGTTGAGAAAAGGGCAAGGAACAAAATAAAGTAAGTGCAGCATTAGTAACCCCGAGTGATTAAAAAGTGAGACCTCTCCCTGTCCCCCACTCTTCCCAATTGTAAAATTGACTAAAACTTACGATTTTTTACAAAATAATAAATGCTGTATTCTCTTTGCATTCTGGTTTTTGAATCTTTTGATTCACGTTTTCAAGATTTTCTCTGCAGCCATGTGAGCTAGAAACTTTGTTTTTAAACTAACACTGAGATTTGCATGTAAACACGAGAGTTGAGCTGCAGCTTTCAGAGAAACACCCCGATACCTTGAAAGTTGGCAACCCCACAAATGAAACAACAAAAAACACAATTAAAAAGCATAGTTGTGAACTTTTAACTTACTGGCAAATCTTATGTAAAGTCTTCTGAATATTTATCAGCTTCAAATAAATCTCATCAAGGGTCTTTCCATTTTTCGTTATTTTTTTAATACAGTCCTTCCACTAGAGAGGGTAAAACAACCCACAAAAGCATATTTAAAAACTTAACATAGTATGTCAGACTTTTTAGGGGAAGTGTTTCAAAGCAGATAGTAGGCATCAAATGCCTTCTGGAAGCTTTTGGTATTCGCAAATTTACAATTTGTGGTAAATTTACAATTGAAGTTTGAGACATCTTTTAAGAGCAGCTAGGTATTAGCCATTCAGAATTAAGCAACCAACAAACTAGTTAAGTCACTTATTCAATGCAAAAGTAATATTTTAGTAAACAGCTGTCAGGTTGTGGAAATGGATTCCCTGTTCATAGGAATTTGGAATGCATTTCTCTGTGTAGAGAAATGTGGTGGGTTGGGCTTTATTGTACGCAGTTGTTTGAGGGTACTAACAGGCTATTTAGCCCCAGATTTAGGCTTTATAAACCTTTTTCTCAAAATCTTAAACTCTTTCCATAAAACATTCTTCAAAAAGTAGAGATTAGGTGGGGCATGTATGACTTAAACAATCTTCTTTGGTGGTCTACAAGCCAAAATTGCTGCATTGTCCTACTGAAAGAAAACTAATAAGTGAAGCTGCTCAGTCTTTTTTCACTATTCTTAATGAGTGAAGTGAGTAAATTTGACTATTAAAACTGGACAATCTGCTCCCTGACTTTTAGTTCACTTAGTTCATGAATAATTTTCATATGACTGGGTTCAACTTGTATTTCTTGTCTTTAGGACTAAATCTGAACCAGAGTCAAACTATGAGGAGGACATGTTTACTTGCAGCCAGATTGTGTATAATTACAATACAGAAAAGCCCAAAAAGGTAAAAAAAAAAAAAAAAAAAAGAGAAAAAAAGGCTTTTTATTTATTTTTCTCTAGTTTTCTGATTCCTTTATTAAAGGATACTGTCAACTTTTAAATCATACTTACAGTGTTCTTGGGTAGGTTTCTTTTCAGATTATTTTTCTCTATTTGTAATTAGTGAGCACTTCATTGAAGTTTGTCTCTATTCAGTCACTGTCTACTCTGACTAGTCAGTCATTTTTCTTCTTGTTTGGGTGGATCTTTCATAAAGCAACGAGGGTGAGGGAAACATTTTATAAAATGGGCTTGTGTGGTGGTTAAAAAAATTGGCAGGGGACCAAGGAGACACGTGTTTGTACTCGAAAATACTTTTAACCCATTTTTAAGTTTCCTAGACTTTTATTTGTCAGTGTCCCTTTTCAATACTTTTTGTTGGTTTGTAGATATTTTTAAACGTCTGTACTGAGCAGGGAATATTGAAGTGACATGTAATTTAAATGATTGATCAACTGAATACTTTGGAGTCATGTATAAATTATTATTTTAACTGTTTCTTTTCATAAGAAACATATTTGTATCATAACTGTCACTTAACTTTTGTCCCTAAAGCAAAAGTGCAATGTGTATCTGATATCAAAATAGTGCAAAGTCTCAAAACTTTTAAAATAAAATACATTTGACCCTTTGAGATCGAAACTTACGTTAGCTTACTGTGACTAGTGCTTTGATTTTTTTAAATGACTATATGTGAAATGTTTTCAGTATTTTAATCTTATGGTTTATTCCTTGGGAATAGGAAGAGAATGTGTATAGTAGCATCTGGCCTTGTTTAGGCTGTAGAGATAAAATGGTTAGTGACTGATTTCTAGGGTGCAACTGAACTGTAAGTCAGTGCCTGTAAATAGTAAATAAACACTATTTGTAGAGGTGCAAGCTAAAATAAACTTTTTGATAAAATATTATATAGTAAATCAAAGCAATCCAAATTAATAATAAAAGTGATATTGTGTTAAATACCTCATGGATAGTTGATTTGTCATTTTCTGTTTAAGGATACTGGATGGAAGACAGCCATTTGTCCAGATTACTGCCCCAACATGTATGAAGATATGCAGACGTTAGCTAATGTGCTCCAGTCTGATATTGGCCAAGATATGCGTGTCCATAACAGCACATTTCTATGGTTTATCCCTTTTGTTCAGTCCCTAATGGACCTCAAGGACTTGGGCGTGGCTTATATAGTAGAAGTCATCCACCATCTGTGCTCAGAAATCAAAGGCTTTCTCAGCGAAAGTGTCCAGCAATGTGACAAAGTTTCTGAATTTTTCATCCTGATCTTGGTATCAGTTGTTGAGCTACACAGAAATAAAAAGTGCCTGCATTTGCTGTGGGTTAGTTCTCAGGAATGGGTGGAAGCAGTAGTGAAATGTGCTAAACTTCCAGCCATTGCATTTACTCGCAGCTTTGAAAAAGCACCTGGAAACTGTTCCAGAGTTTCAGCAGCAATATCTTCACAGGCTTTTAACTCGGTACAGCATGCTTGCGTACAGTTGATACGTAGCCTTCTTCGAGAAGGCTACCAGTTAGGACAACAAACTGTTTGCAAGCAGTTTCTAGATAAACTCAATCTGCTTTTGCGTGGAAACTTATCTCTGGGTTGGCAACTGAGCATCCGGGAAACCCAAGACTTGCAGATATGTTTAAAGCACGTAATAAAAAATATAAAGGACAGATCATCCAATGCTTCCATACCTGTGGAAAACAGTGTGGTGTGTACAAATTTGCTCATGGGTCCTGTAAAGCAAGAGAAAGGAACAGTCAATGCCAGATGTCAGATGAATAGCCTCAGTCCGCCATTTTCTTCAGCATCTGGCAGAGATGAGGTTTGTCAAGACAGTCCTTCCCCTGGAAAAAGAGATATATGGGAAGAGGAATGTAGGGAAATGTCTTTTAACAATAAAAAATTAGGTGTAACTGTAGATTGCCTTTTGACAAATATTAAAAAAGAAACTTGTGTTCGGTCATTTCAAGAATGTGAACATCCTGATAGTTCTGAAGCAACAAAAATACACAAGGATACCCATAAAAATGGAAACAATCCCCAACTGCAGGGGAACCAAAATAAGAATAGCTCCTTACTTAAACAGTGCTTCAATACAAGTCCTCAAGTCTCTGATTTCAAAAGTTGTGCTATATTAGAGAGAGACGAAACAGAAGTGAGGATGCCAGAGTGTCTGAGTACTCAGGCTTGTTTCAGTTCTCATGAAGACATTTACAACTCAAATGGAAAAGATGGAAGTAGCTCCCCTAATTCCTGTTCAAAGTTTAAGACAGATGATGATAAAATAACAAATTTGAAGACCAAGGCACGGAAAGCTGATTGGACCACAAAACTACTTCAATTAATGAAGCAGTCAGCTTCAAATTCAGAAGTAGACCAACTACAGCCTCAATCTGAGAATCTATATACACGTAAAGATGGCAACAGAAATCAGGAAATGAATATTTTGAGTGAAGGTGAAACCTCAGTTAACTTTAATACTTCAAATAGTTCTGAAAATAAACAGGAGAAAAGCATGAACAGTACTCAAATCAAGCTGCTCTCTCTTAAGCAGGAATCAAATGACACCACGGTAGATTATTCAAATTCCTTTAAAAAAGAATTTGGCTTGGAAGAAAGAGAAAGTGGTGGTGAAGAAGATAATATCCCCCTTGCTACGATTAGACGTTCTTTAAAGAAAAGGAAATCCCTTTCAGGAAGATCAAGTTCTTTACCAAAGCCTCTACTGAATAAAGACCTTAACACAGAGATACTGGGTCAAGGGCAGTCTAGCAGTTTATGCCCAAACAGAGAGAACCACAATGATCAGAAAGCAAGCACACCACATACAGGTGAAATATCAGCACATTTTAACATTCCACCTAATTCTGAAAATAAAGGGGAGATACCCAGGAATGCTTCTCTAATCAGTCCACTCTTGATTAAGCATGAATCAACTGACAGACTGTTCGATTTTTCAAGATATTTTAAAAGAGAAAGTGATTCAGAAGAAAAAAGAAATAGTGAAGATAGTGCAGCAATTGCATATCATTTGATAAAAAAATGTGGAACTAGCCCCTTAACAGATGGTCAGATTGATGGAAGTCTCAATAAATTATCGTTAGCTGCTTATGCCAAAGATGTCAATTTTCCTGTTGATTTAAGCCAAGAATCCTCAATACGTCAGTGTGATATTAAAAGGAAAGTAAAAGGTGCTGTTAGATCATCCACAAAGGGTCAAAGTAATGAGTCCTCTTCTGAAACAGATTGTCCCAACAATGAAGTCATTGTCATTTCAGATTCCTCTTCTGACGAGGAAAAAAAGTTGCATAATAAGAAACCAATAAAAAAAGATGAACATGTGCAACCAGAAAAAGAACATTTAACATCTGGCTATGTTGCTGATAGTGTGAACAAAAAAGAGCAATTGAAGACTCCTAGTTCCCCGTTGCCATGTGAGGAATATAATTCTCAGTATTTTGAGTTTGAAACTGAAGATGATGTCTTTTCGGTCTGGCAAGATTCTCAGATAAATGATGAGGAAGTGAATCAGGCACAGGAACAAGACTCTAACTTGACATCAGCAAGTAACTGTGCTTCAAATAGTTTTCAGTTGACAGATCTTACAAATGACTGGGGTTATGATACGGATTACATCAGTGATGATGTAATTGAAAAAGCAGCAGAGGTTGTTGAAAAGCAGGTAGATTCTCTCTCTCTTAAAAACGTTAGTAAAGCTGACATAAAATCTGAGGCAACTTTTCAAGAGCCTGCTATTAAAGGAAATGTAGTTGATCAGTCTGAGAATTTTATTCCTCCAGATGCTGTTGCTGAAGACCAAGCCAAAAACACAGGCTTGATGGAACCCAGAGCATCTACATCTAGCATATCTTTAACTTCAAAGTTGGCTGGTAAAAAAAGCACTTTAAGTCCTGGCAAAAGCTTAGCAAAATCCAAGTTGGTAAGAATTGCCCTTAGAAGTCCCAGAAGAATAAGCCTTAAATCTCTACAAAGCAAAAAACTTCCTCAGATGAGTTCTAAAAATACTGAGCCTTGCAGGTCAACCCCTGCTGTAGTACCTCCAAAGAAAGTTCGCCAGTGTCCTGAACCAACTTTAACTGTGGTAAAACTTGGTCTAAAAAAGGCCCCTCGCAAAGCATTTGAGTTATCCCAGCGATCCTTAGATAGTTTGGCTGAGTTGCGTAGCTATGGTAAAGCTGCTGGAGCAGTTCAGACTCTACAGAAACAAAAAACTAAATTAATTGCTCCACAGAATCTAGTTGTAAAACATAATAGAAAAATGTTAGCCTGCCAAGATCTTCAGTTTTTAAGGCAGATAAGACCCAAACAAGGGGGGAGAGAGAAAAATCGGATAGGAAGTTCTGAGGGCAGAAGCAAAAAAATGACTAAAAAGTCTGATCCAAAGCATTCTATACAACAGCCTGTGGCTTTTGATCCAGCATGTGCTGCCAGAACCAGTGAAAAACAAAAAGAGAGGATAGCCAAGCAGTTATGCTGTCCGTTAAGCAATGATGGAAAAAAAGTGAGAGAGCGCTTTTCATCTGAGAGAGAGGAAGTCCAAACCACACACATTAATAAAATGGCTCCACCTGGTTCTAATGAATCTAACATAATTGAAGAAAACAATATGGCAGTTTCTGCGTTACAGACCAAATCATGTTTGTCTTCATCTTTAACTGGAGATGGCAAAAATAAACCTGCAGAGAGAGAATGTGGTGTTCCCCTAGTTTCCCCATCTACATTTAACTTTGAGGGGACAACTTTGAAAGAGAGCAAGCCTAAATTAAATGAAAACAGCGATGAAGATGATTTATTTTTAACTCAGTTAGATCCTGTGGATATGGAAATGTGTTCACAGATGGAAAATGTTGAAGATGATATAATAACTAGTGAAAAAGAGCCAGTAGACATGGAATTAGATACTGCTGAAAGTCCACTGCAGAATGAATCCTTAAGTATTGTGAAGTGTAAGTACAAAAATTGTACAGAACACGTGGAAAAGACAGGGGAGTACTGTAGTAAGCATTTTGCTACTGATGCTTCAGATCATCTCTTTGTCAAGCCAAGTTTGCCACCTCCTAAGTTTGAAAAACCTTCTACTACTAAAATTTTCAGCTCAAAAAGCTCTTCACGGAATGCCAGCCTCACCAAGGACATTGAAAATATTTCAGAGCACTCAAAAGCTAAGTCAAATTTGGTAAAACCCACTTTGTCCAAGCCAGGGAATCCAAACCCTGGATCATCAGAGAACCAGATATTCAGGATCCCAAGTTTCAGTGGTAGTCTTCGGCCCTGGAGTTCCAGCAATGTTCTCCGGCCCCAGAACATGCAAACAAACAGTACTTCAGGTCTTCCCAAGAGGTTTGCCTCAGGAGCTCAGTCAGGGCAAGAAAGAGATTTTCCTTCCTTTCCACAAGCAAATGCTCTTGTTGCTCAGCAGCGTGATCATAGTATTTTTGTTACAGAGATCCTGAAATGGAGCTATGAAATGTTTGCCAGTTTCAGCCAGTTTGGACTTCCACATAACCTTCTTCAATCAGTTATGGTCTCTGTTCCTGTCAAATTTCAGGGATACAATGACTATTTTAATACGTTTTTCCCCTTGCTGATGTTAAATGCCTTTGAAACGGTAAGTAACTTACCTGTCTTTTTATGAAACTGTTGCCACTTGACATTTCTGTTTTTCATTGACCACAGAAAAGTTTAGAAAGAGCTAAAAAGTGCTAGATTCCTTCTAATCTTAACATTAATGTACCTTGATTTAAAAAAAAAAATCTTTTCTACATCTCTGTGGGAAGGAGAGGGTTAAAGAGCTTAAAGTGTTATACATTAATTTACTGCACAAAAAATGACAGCCCATGAGCACTGTTACTACACTAGGGATGGGCAACCAGGAATGATGGGTGAGTTGCAGCAGCTCGTGTTCCACTGGGGTTCCACTTGCGGTCCTGTGGCTCCCTTGTTTGACTCTCCCACGTGCCTCTCATGCACCGGGGCACTGGAGCCCTGCATTTACCTGCTCCTCCTCCTCCCTCCCAGCACTTTCAGAGGAGCATGCCAATCGCCTGATTTGTGCTCTGTCCCTGCTCCTCCCTCTCTCCCAGAGCTGGAACGCTGTGAACAGCTGATTCACAGGGGTCCAGCTCCTAAAAAGGAGGGTTCAGCTATATAATGACCACATGGGGGCATTAGGGAATATGGGATGGAAAGCAGGGACTGTGTAATGACTACAGTGGGGCAGCAAGGAGCCAGAGATGGGGACCAGGACAGATAACCCTATTGGGGCAGCAAGAGACGGGTGGAGAAAGGGACAACTATCTACAATATATTTGAGAATTGGTCTGTGTGTCTGCCTGTCCTCTAGCTGGGGGATATACACCCCTCCCCTGGCTGTGCTCACTGGAGCTGCAGTGGCCAGGGAGAGGCGTTTCTCACCTCGCCTCAAGCTGCTGCAGTGAGGGAGGGCTGGGGCTGAGCAATGCTGGGTAAATCTTCTAGTGTATCTATCTAGTCTCTATGTATACTTTAGAGTGTGTCTGCCTGTGTGTTTGACCATTTGTTCAAGAACTCCTCCTAAACGGTAAGAGCTAGGGCCACCAAATTTGTTAGACAGCTTCCTCACTCCAGCCTTCATTTTCTTTCATTTTTGAAAAAAAAAATCATTGAAATAACACTTCTATATTATTTTTTTTGTTTTGTTTTTTAAAGAAATTCCTTCCGTTACAGACCCAAGCAACACTGGGTATATCTGCTAGTAGTGTATTAAAAAGGCTTTGGAGTGAAAATGTCAGTGTCTTTTTAAATGAAAAAACACATCATGCCAGTCAAGGGTTCTGACATCAGGATGCTTTGCAAAAAAGATCCAGTTGATATGGGGAATGATCTTTCAAACTGCTTAAAACCTTAACATCAGTATAACACAAACACTTGGTAGAAAAGTGTTCTGCCAAAGATTTAGTATCCGTGCACTTTCCATCAAGGAAGATCTCTATAAGCGTGAAAGCTTGTCTCTTACAGCAACAAAAGTTGGTCCAATAAAAATTATCACCCATCTTGTCCCTTCAGTTAAAAACAGAGCAAATAAGATTTGACATGCCTGATATTTTTAGGTAAAAAACAAAAACTTTTTGGAGCAGACTGAGAAAAAAAAATCCCTTCAGGCTTCTTTATTTAATATATGCACAAATATAAATTTTGCTCCATTTTGAAGGTCACTTTTTATCTTGACCTGCAGCATACCATCTGTTTCACACCATTTCTGCCAGTTCACTTCAGTACTAGTGCTATTTGCCAGTCATGACAAATTATGGCATAGTTTTAAAACATGTAATTTTTCCTTATGAAAAACAGCCTCCTAAAATATGATCATATAACTTCCACTTTCATTGCATGCAGCTTGCACAGGAATGGATTGAAAACCAGAAAACAAAAGAGAAAAACTGTTACCATTTGCACTTACAAAACTTTTGTGCTGATTTGAATCGAGCAGATTTTACAGGTGAGTATTTATGAAAACTCCCAGTTATCTAGGAAAATTGGCAAAAATATAGTGAATTGAATTAGTGAATTTAAACTGAATGGTGGAAATACGAGTAGGAGATGCACACATTTCAGTGCTCAAATTAATGCAATTACAGTAAAACCTGAGGGTAGTTACAAATACAGTGAGGATCTTTATATAAATGTCTAGAAAGAAAGATACCTTATTGCCAAGCTAGAGAAAGCATATTGTGCCAATTGGATATGGTACAACTGTTGCTCCTAATTAGGTAGGAGCAGTTTGCATGTGACATCTAGAATGCCCAGGCTTGTAAGATTTTTTTTTCCTTTGTTTGAAAAAAGATACAGAACACATGTTGATGAAAAGTACCTCTTGCAAGGAATTCATGCTTCAAAATTGCTGACTATACCAGCTGTTTTTTAAACATTTTAATATATCTGATCTCACCCATTTAGAATTATTTCATGAGGAGATGGGAATGAAATAGCTTTTTAGCTTTGCTTCATGTGTCGATTGGAGTCCAAGATTGACCATCAGAAACTCCTGATGTTAAATTCTACTTTTTGCATAAATTCCTCTTCTGGCCTTGGGCAGGTCACACACTGTGCACACTGCAAAGTCTGCATTTCTGTAACTTTTAACTATTTTAAAACTTAGATGCACATTTCTGAAGTGCCTGCAATAAATGAATAATTGGTTACTCAAATACATCTGGCTGTGCCCACTTAATTTTTACATTGTTCCTGGTAGCATACATTCAGGAAAGTGATCTGGCAAAACAGCTTCATCCAAAAGATGACGACTTGATCTTTTTGGTGGTGCCTGAAAAACAAAACACCTTTGCAGAAGAAAGTGAGCTGAATAGCCGTCTTGTATATCATGTAGGTTTTGTGACCCGCTTCTCCCGTGCATCACTCCGTGAAACAAGTAAGTAAAAATGGTAGAGAGACGTTACAGTATTAGTCCACAAGGATAGGAAGGAGCTGGTTCTTTTCACATGATGACACCATATAATTTTATTCCCTTCCATGTCATATTTCTTGAAATCCATTCTAGTTTGCTACTTTTTAAACTTATTTTATTTGTATGTATTATTTTCTTTTCAGTGCTTGTCTCCAAAGGCTAGCTTAGTAAGAGCCTCTGCAGCAAACCTATTGTCTAATCATCTGCATGTGGAATTGAGGATCTTTTTAAACATCTCCAACCAGTGTGGCTTGCAGAGGTATAACAGTGCCTCTGTTAATATTTGATGAGACCTTTCATCTTTGTAGTTCCAAAATTAAAATGTTATCTTTATTTGGGTCAGTCCTTAATTGAGACTTTCCAAAGTGGTGTTAGTTAACCAGTAATTAACAATGTGTCAATCAGTTAATTGGTTTTTTGGTTACCAATAATAAAAATTATTATTGGTATTATATGTTAAGTGACAGGGGTTCTCTTGAGTCCAGGTGAGTTTAATAACAACAAACTTGGGATAAGACACTTGATTGGCTTTATTGATTAACACTTAGTAAACACTGCACGTACATTGAGAGGCATAGTTACCAACAACTGTGGAAAACCTTTCCCTGATAGCATGCATTCGGTTTGCAGATGGCATTTGCTTCCTCCTGATTCCTAAAGGCATTTACCACCTTTATCATGTACCATTCTGGTCCCTATCTATTTCCACTTTTTGGTACAAACTTCTCATTTGAGGCTATTTTTGACATTCCGAATTCCATTGCAACTTTTGAACTGTCTCAAAATCTTTGGTTAGTCATTTATGCCCTTTTAAAAACATGTATTTGTTTTGTGTCTTGCGGTTAACACATTGGTAAAATATCTCTGACAACAGTTTTCAAAATATGCTAATGGTTACTGCTCACTAAAATTCCAATCTGTAAAGTTAGCTTCATCTTCCTGTGAAAAATCGTGGGAGTCTTACTTTCAGGCAAGCTTCAAAATCTTGTTGGTCTATCTGAAGTACCATGTTTTTCTATTTTAAGAAATTCATGGAGCTGCCATACTATACTCAAATCTATACTCAACAATAGTGGGCCATATAATTAAGTGGTGGTTTCCCTATCTCTTTTGAAACTCTATGGTTTTTATATTCTCCCTCCCTCAAGATCACGTGTTGTTGCTACCATGATTAAAATAGGACTCCCTTTATAACCATCCTACACTGTTCCTTAGCTGGCTGAAAAGGTTTCTGTTAAGTGATGTTATACAGTTATTTCCCACACAGAAGTTGTGCCCTTCTTTTATGGCGCTTACACGTAGGAAGTAATAGACTAAACTTTGTTTCTGGGACCTAATTGTAAGGTTCTTTGGTGTGTTGGGTGATAACCTAGAAGTGGAGATCTACTGTAATGGGTGTATAACATTTTTATATAAAGTTGATTAAAGCCTCGGTATTCTGGTCAAGTAAAGATTGACAGTGATTAAGTGCTGTGTGTATTCTTTGGACCCTGTCCTGTAAGATGCTGAGCAGCCTAATAATTTCAGCAGGAAGGTGTTCAATATTTCCTATAATCATGCGCTAAGATGTGTTGAAGTGAAGAGCTTCAGAAGTAGTTAAATTAATATTGAAAAGAACTGTAACCATTAAAATGTATACCTTAATGTGAAAAGAATAAAATCTGTGGTTGCTTTACTCTGATGCTTTTTCTTCTAACAGGGCAAAATGAGCAGCATGTTGTCTGTCACGTTTCTGTGCAAACTCGAGGCAATTTGTCATACTATATAAGCCAGCAAGTGAAATGTGTAGTGATAAGCTCTCTAGTGACCACACAACGAAGGTTCAAAGGTCTGCTACTGTTGAGCAGGAGTCCTCTGGCTAAATCTATCATAAATCCAAGTTATACCGACTTCTGTCCTCGAGATTTGAATGTAGCTTCCGAGAGCACAGTAAGTCCTGTAATTAAGAAACAAATGGTAGCAAATGGTGGTGAGGGATGATACATGAATAGTTTGTATCTTATTTTACCAATTTTGAATATAGTATTTAGTGGTTGAGCCAGGTTCAAAATCATCTTTGGGTATCAAACTGCATGCCAGCTTGTTGGAGTTAATGAACTGTATGTCTTGATAAAGGGCTGAACATATGTTCAGGTGCCTTTGTTTTGATTTATGGCACTGTATTGATAATTGTTTTAATCAAGAAGCACTTCCCT
This sequence comes from Pelochelys cantorii, assembly GCA_032595735.1. Classification (NCBI taxonomy): domain Eukaryota; kingdom Metazoa; phylum Chordata; order Testudines; family Trionychidae; genus Pelochelys; species Pelochelys cantorii. Next base: position 12,432,871 of record CM064347.1, read on the forward strand.
GTCTGCTTTTTGGTGGAGAAATATCTGCTTAGGAATTGAAAGGGGTAGACCATAAAAACTGAAGGAAGGCATGGGAAACCTAAAATCCTCTCTGTAGCAACCTTCAGGTCAGAGAGAGAACTCAGTCTCAGAAGCCTGTGTGCTGTATAATCTCTCCCAACTCAGGGCATAACAGGAAGCAAACTGATAGTGCAGAAACTTGTATTGATTAGTTCAGTTAATAAAACATTCCTTTTTTTCTCTGTAGACTTCCTATATGAGGGACTACAATGCAGATCAGAAGAAGGCTATTGAAACTGCATATGCTATGGTAAAGGAGCATCCACGGCTTCCCAGGATCTGCCTGATCCATGGGCCACCTGGGACAGGGAAATCAAAAACAATTGTTGGACTCCTGTACCGTATTCTGACAGAGGTAGATGAACATGGCTACCTATTCCATCAGGCATTCCATCCTTGCTCACCCAAGAGAAGCAGTGAAATGAAGTTATTTCATTCACATAGACACTGTGATGGCTTGGCGTAAGGTCAGCCGAATCCAGCTACACATTTTGCGTAGCTAGATGGCGTACCTTAAGTTGACGTGCCTGGTCTAAGATAGACCAGGACAAAATATATAAAACTACTTTGGCTAGCCATTGTGTAGTTAGTAAGATGAGAAACCAGATTGATCTTTCACACTAAAAAATTTTAATTTTTTTGACCACTAGAATACTGTAATTTGAAACATCACACCTATTAATCTTCATGTTAATCCCCTAGTTTAGCCAAATATACCTCTGTTAAATAGAATTCCTGCCAACAGTGTCCATTTTAAGCAGCATTTCTTACTGTTAAGAACTATTAAGCTTGGGTGGTTCCATGAGAGAGGTCCCAATAAAGCAGCCTTCCAGATTAGCATATCCTCTTTGAGAAGAATGTATTGACTAATTTTTTAAATTAAAAATCTGGGCTAGACAGCTGGTTTTGAGATCTTGTTCATTAACCTGCAGAGGTCTGGGAATGCGAATCCAGCTCAAAACTTGAATGCCAAGATCAAGCGAAACCGAGTTCTGGTTTGTGCACCTTCCAATGCTGCTGTTGATGAACTCATGAAAAAGATAATTCTGGAGTTCAAAGAAAAATGCCAAGACAGAAACAATCCTTTAGGTATGTAAGTTTATATGTAAATTGGGTAATATTGAAGGGAGGAAATAGGAATTGTTTAACAACCAGAATGCAATTCCTTCATATCATCAGTTATTCATAAAGTACATGTATATACACTGCTGTACAGATAACAGTAAGATATGTTCTCCTCACAGAAGAACATAACCTCATGCTCCATATTGATTGCTTTCATAAGTTTCTCTAAAATGTGCATGGTATAATTTGTCAGTGATTGTATTGCTTTAATAGAAAGCATTTAACAAAACTTTACAGTTTGAAATCACTGTCATTGATCCTTTTCCTCCTTTTGTTTTAAACTATCAATACACTTCTTTCTTGCTATGGCTCAAAGCTTTGGGTAGAAGACTTTCATCTTTATACTGAAACTATTGAAATTTCTAACTCTTGTAAGTTTGATTTGCCATTAAAGTTCAGGTTAAAATGCTTTTGCAATATATTCTGGAGTCAGTTCACTTTGTGGTTCTGTTTTTCTCTTGCTATTTGTACTTGTGTGAAATTGACAATATCTGAGCAAGGCGAAGGATTGCTCTTTACTTTGGTGGGTTGGTGTTAGCAACAGTGTTTCTAGCAGGAACTAAAATTACTAGCAGGGAATATTCCAATGCTGTCAGAACTGCATGCACTTAAAAAAATGGCTTCACTGAAGTTTCATAGATTCTTCCTTAAATCTGATGTTAACTCCATATTCATGCTCTTGCTTCATTTCTGTTAGTTGTCTTACAACAGATGTGTGTTTGCATCAGATTATGCCCTTTTAAACTTGAAATATTGTAGATAATGGAGTCTAATTCAGATAATGAAGTCTAGCATAGCTAGCTCCTATCTTGAATCTATAATCTGAAAGTGTGGTTTATATACAGGAAATTGTGGAGATATAAACTTAGTGCGACTGGGTCCAGAAAAGTCAATAAGCATTGATGTCCTGAGATTCAGCCTGGACAGCCAAGTTAGCCACAGAATGAGTAAGTAACATGCAAAAAAGACTTCTTTAATTTCATTTATAAGAATGTGGTCTTAAGACTGGTTATGCTATATGTCAGCTCCGCTGGATACAAAGGAAAAGCATCATGAAGGCAGATATTTAATGAATAGCCTATATTGTGCCCCAATGCTTTTATAAGGAATCTGTTTGCTCTAAGGGCCTAAATGGGGGAATACAGTCAAAATAAATTTGGCCTAAAACTTAAATTTTGTATTTAAAAAAATTACACAGCTTTTATAAGGCCAGTAGATTTTTCCTCAAATAAAATAGATTATAGTGAGAACAGCTGTATTTAAACAGACTCTTATGTAGCATTTGAAATCTAGAAGCTGTGGCATTTAAGAGCTTGACAAATAGAAAGGATACTGACTTTATTGATTTTTGTTGTCCAAGGTGAGAAATGCAGGAAGTAAAAAGAGTGTAAATAACTAGCAAAGTAGGTGTCCTTTCATTCTAAATAATCTAAGCTGGTGCTAGTGACATAGTTAAAATTGGTCTGTAACATTTAAATTTCTCCTTTAATTTCCCTCTCATTTTGTTTTCATAGACCGGGGACAACCATGTCGTGACCAGGATATTCACAGGAAAAAGGAAGCCCTGGATCGCCAGCTGGACATGCTCTCTCGCCAGCGTGCCATGGATAGATGTGAGAAGAGGGAGAAGGTAGTTTAACTTTGTAGCTATGTAGGGTTTTTTATACATCGTTTCAGAGGAGGCTCGTAACTGATTCCAAAGAGTTCTTTCTAAACCTAATATACCTTTCTCAGTTTTAGTTGGACGCAACATTTTCTTTCTCATGCCTCCAACCACGTCAGTTGTTGAACAATGTTAAAATAAGCCAGGAATTAATAGTCTTCCGCTATAGAGACATTTCTCTGGTCATTAATCTGTGTCAAAATTCTAGATAAGTTAATATATAGACCTGGAACTCTGAGTCCATTTGCAGGATCCCTTTTTTACTTGTCAGCTAGAGGGAGCAGTCCTTTCTATCTAACTTTAATTGGCACTTATAAACTTTCATGAATTAATTTTCATGTGTGTTTTAAAGCTTATTTTTTTAACCTTTAATACTGGAAATGGATATGTATTGAGCAGTGTTCTTATGCTAAACTATTAGTTCCACCTTTGATTTAGTTGTGACACCGATTAACTTTCCCAGACTTGAAAAAGAGCTTTGTGTAAGCGCAGAAGCTTGTGTCTCACCAACAGAAACTGATGTAATAAAAGATATTACCTCACCCACCTTGTCTTTTTACATATAAAGTAGATAGACTATACACAGTTTTGTGGCTTTTTGTTATGCTTCACTTAACAATCTCCCATCAATTGTTGCTTTAAACACCGTGTCTCTGCAGTGGTGTTGCATGTAGTTGATGATAAATTACAATGGTTACCTTCATGGTGACAAAGCAGCTGGTGTAGTATGCTTAGGAATCTGTTTTATATATGTGAGCTTTCACTGTGCTCTGTATCTACAGATACAGTTAGATACTAAAAGGCTGTAAGTTCAACGTGTTTTCAAGTGTATAAAACCTTGAGATCATAGGAGAACAAAGGAAAAGAACATTGTTAACTCTTGATACAAATATGCAGTTCGTATTTTTCTTTCAGAGTCAAAAGTTAGATGAGGAGATTGGCAAACTTTCAAAGGAGCGGCAACTACTTACTTCTCAACTAAAGAAGGTAGGAATCTTTCCTCAGGGCAGCTCTTTAAACAAACTCAGTTAACTTGTACAAATACATCCTCTTTATCTCTTACAAAAGTGTGTTTTGCTTTTGCTGTAGCTGAGAGAATTAAAAAAAACCTTATATAGTATGTTAGTGAAAATTCAGGTGCATTCTTCTGGCAGGATTTTGAAAAAAAAGAATGCTACACAAACAACAGATGAAAAATATGTTAAAAGTATAATCTTATTAGTTTAGAGTGAATTTAAAATAATAATCTACCCACGTCAGTACTGTTAGGAGCAACAGACTATGGGGGGAAGGGAAACATCTATTATGCATGAACTCTTTCCCTCAGGACTCTTCCCCTTCAGCAGCCTGCTCCTAAACATCTGGTTAAAAGCAAAATACACTTAAATGTTTTTAAGAAAGTCAGCATACAGGAACTAGGGGAATTACTTGATTTAAGGAGGGTAATGGAATTTTGTAAAGTAATTTTATGTGCTCTTTGAGATAGAAACACACCCTGATATGTAGCTCTTTTTCAGAAAGCAATCATGAAAGTTTGGCTTGGAACAGATGTAGGCTGTCCGTCACTAGGGATGTTAAATATCGGTTAATTGAATAGTTGATTAACCTCATGAATTCTTATCGGTTACTCGGCTATTCTATAGTCCTCGGGAGTGAGGCCGGCAACACAGGGCGGCAGCAGTGGGGTGGGGTTGAGCTCCCGGATCCGGCGTGAACCAGAACTAAACCGGGCTGCTTGCCCGCCTGGCTCCTAATACACTTGAAATGCACGGCCACAGTGGGGATAGGTCCTGAACCTGGTGTGAGCCAGAACAGAGTTGGGCAGCCTGCCCGCCTGGCTCCTAATCCACTTGAAATGCAGAGCTGCAGCGGGGGTAGGTCTGGAACTCGGCGCAAGCCAGGACTGAGCCAGGTGCTGGCCAGCCTGCTAAAAATATTACTGGCAAGGGGCGGCGGAAAATGCATGTAGTTTATAGCATTAAGCTTTTGCTTATTGGTTAATCTGTTAATTGACTGCACTATTACATCCCTATCCGTGGCTCCCTGTTTTGTCCTAGGGTCTTGAGGAATGTGCTGATAGTGAACTGATTCTAAAACAACCATTATGAAGTCTGGATTGTGTATATACAGACATAATTGTACATTCTCAATGACGATTACACCATATACAACCATCTCCTGTAAACTGCATAAAGATGATATTGTGTTAGGGAGTTGTTTTAAATATGCCTAAAGTTTTAATCAATTTATTTCATATTCAGTTTCTTTTGGTAAGAGCTAATATCCTTCTGAAGAAGCTGACTTCAGTGTGACCATATGTTTAGCTGTTTGAATTGTCCAAACTGGTAGTTGCTGTTATCACGAAGTCAAAACAGATGACTAAGAACATTTGAAATCCATTTAAAAGAGAGATATTAAAAGACCTACCCTTGTATTCAAAGGTCCGGGGGCGCCCTCAGGAAGTGCAGGCTAGCATCATCTTGGAGTCCCACATCATCTGCTGCACGTTGAGCACAAGTGGAGGCTTTCTGCTGGAGTCTGCTTTTCGCCGGCAAGGACTTGACCCTTTCAGCTGTGTCATTGTGGATGAGGTCAGCAAATCGATTGATTAGTAACTGTAATCAGTTTAGTATTGATGGCAACAATGATATTTGGAAGGATGGAAAAACATCCATTATGAGCTAACATTTTTTTGTCCCAGTCTTTCCTCAACAGACTGCTTTGTTGCTTTTGAGGATAGGCTCTCCTCAGTGCCAGAGCCAGACCTTAATCCCAAAACTACTTTCTCTATTTAAGGCAGAAAGATCAGGGCTACACACACTGTTGCTCAGCCATTGGCTTGGCACCTTTGTAGATAGGCCTTTTTTGTCCTCATTATAAATAGTAACCGTCTGAATCCATGTTCTACCACTCAGTAAATCTGGGAGATCTGAGACCTATGAAAGGTGAGAATAGTGTCAAAGTTCATTACTTCTGTCCTATATATGTTGTTCAGGTGAGAGATTGGCTTGAATTAATTTAAACCACTGGTTTTCAAATGGTTGAGTGTGCCACCATGTCAGGCACAAGGGCTTGACTGGTTCTGAATTTTGTCTTCTGTCGTAAAAATATTCCTCTCAGAGCTGATCCCAGTCTCCTGCTTCAGCAACTGCTGCAAGGTTCTAAGAACAAGATGGAGAGAGGACTTAGGCAGGGGTGGGTAAAATACGGCCAACAGGGCAGATCCAGCCCACCCAGCATTTCTATCCAGCCCGCCCAGCTGATTAGCAGAGTGTACATACTTTACAGCCATCAGCGTGTATTCAGCGCACTAGACACATTTTCCTAGTCTCTGTGTGTCACACACACAATGTGTCATAAAATCTGTCTCCAAGATGGCCTCCCAGACCACAGAAATACTGTTTCTTAGAAAGAAAGGAATCACATGGGATGTGAATCTCTGAAGGTGAGCACAGCAAAAAAAAAAAAAGTTGTGGGGATTTTCCAGATCGATAGATTATAACTGTATCTGTTTGACAAGAGCATGGAATATTTGCTTTGTATGTAATTTGATAGAGAGCAATTTATATTCATGGAGGATAGATCTATCAATGGCCAATAGCCAGGGTGGATTTGAATGGTGTCTCTAGCCACTATTTGTCAGAAGCTGGGAATGGTTGATGGGAGGGATCCCTTGATGATCACCTGTTCTGTTCATTCCCTCTGGGGACACCTGGCATTGGCCACTGTTGGAAGACAGGATACTGGGCTAGATGGACCTTTGGTCTGACTCAGTATGACCTTTCCTTTGTTATATTGGTTTTCTTCACTCATATTTCTTAAGCAAAACAATTTTCCTTTTTTTACAAAAAACTTTGTGAAATGAATGTGTTTGAGATGGGTTATTCTGGGTACATTACAGGAAGTGTAACACTTATATTTCCTCCTCTTGTCTTACAACTCCTACTTCATTTATTCCTGCTTGTTTGTATGAAAGGCGGGGCAGTCGTGTGAGGTTGAAACTCTAATTCCACTCACTCATCGCTGTAGTAAACTTGTCCTTGTTGGGGATCCTAAGCAGCTCCCTCCTACTGTAATATCTCTGGTAAGCAACTTGTATTTATATCTTTGGTAATGGAGTTGTATAATGGAAAGAGTGAAAGGACAGTAACATCTTTGTAAATATAAGAGGGGAAAAGAAGGGTCTGGTCAGGGCACTAGCCTGGGACTCCACTGATTAGGTTCAATGTCCTGCTGTGCCACAGACTTCCTGTGTGATTTTGGTCATGTCAGGGCTGTTCCCTACTCTGGCACTCCAAGTGCAGAAGATGGGGGCCTGCAAAAGACCTTAAATACCTTGCCTCTGTAGGCTCTGTTTACAAAAATTCCCTAGAATCACAGATGCACTGGCTCTGAGAAAAACAAAAGCTGCCACCATCAAGTGATTTAAGCTTGAAAAAACAGGGAGGAACACTTGAATTCCTTCCCTCAGGGTACTCCAAGCTCTTTTGCCCCAAGAGAGCTTGAAAAACAAAGCAAAAACACAGAAAAAAAACTGTATCTCTGATAGCTGGCTTCCAAGGCTAGGCAGACATACACAGATCTCCTGTTATCTTCCAGGACACAAGAATCAAATCATGGCCTTAAAAAAGGTGATTTTATTAACAAAACAAAAAGATGTATTTGATGAAGCATACTTGGTTGCTAGGTGTTACAGAGCAACTCAGAAAAGAACAGATCAAAAACACAAAGTTCTTTGGGCTGTAACTTAAATGGTGAGGGAAGAGACAAATTCACACAGAGAAGTTTAACCAAACAACTAAAACAAAGATGAATACCCTGATTGCCACTAGATACACATTTTCCCTCTACTCATGATCTGTGCTGATCCATACTTCAAGGCCCAATTCACTCCCGTGTCCAATATTTCTTATAGGCATGGTAATTCTGAGTACTGCATCTGCTCCATCCGGCCCTTACTTAGAATTCACAAAGGAAGAGCAGACCAGGTATCTATATCCAATTCAGATTTCAGTACTGTAACCTCATTGGTTCTGCTGGCCCCCTGCCAACACCTGCTAGCTACCTGAGTTTAATCCCTTAGTCACCGGGTGCTGGCCATCTCTCCTATCCATCACAGGTCAAATACATTTTTTAGGGTATGTCTTCGCTATACAGCTGGGAGTGAGCCTCCTAGCGCAGGTGGACAAATTTACCTTTGTGGGGCTCTGTATTCCTATCTGTATGATCCAAGAAAGGAAGAACACTAAATGTAATTCATAGCGCACATGGCTTTCTTTACACCTGCATGTTGAAAGCTTTTTTTATTGGATAGATTAATAAGAAAGATAACCTCATTTTTTTCAAAAGATCCACTAATTATAAAGCTTCTGGCTTGAAATGAACTCCAATTAATGCCAGTAAAATTCTGCTAAAATGAAGTTGCAGACTTACTGGCAAACTGTGAAAACTAAACTATAAATATCTGTATCGCTCTTTCAGACTCTGTCTTGTTGGTGAGTTAGAGGTGTGAAAACAAATGTACAAAGCTGTAAGTTTAAGCCTATATGGGATTGCTTGTGATGAAGATGCACCCTAACTCCACAAAAATCAATCCTGTGTCTTTTCTCTGGCAGAAAGCTCAAGAGTATGGCTATGATCAGTCTATGATGGCTCGACTGCATAAACACCTGGAGGAACAAGTGCAGGAAAATGTTATAGGGAAGCTGCCAGTTGTGCAGCTTACTGTACAATATAGGATGCATCCTGACATCTGTCTGTTCCCATCCAATTACATTTATGGCAGGACTTTAAAGACTGACAGGTGGGTCACATTCTGTTGACTTTGTTGTTAAGAAGCATTCCTGTAAAAACAAATATCTCAGTCAATATACAATAACACATGCCCGCTTAACATGTTTTTGCGATAGCACGATTTTTTTTTTTTTTTAGGGAACATTTTTCAAACAACACGACCATCCCCGCAATAACACGATTTCCCCGACTGGCCAGCCGGTCGCTGGCAGCTGCGTGGGGCTACCCCTGCCTCCTTGCAAAGCAGCGGAGGTTCACAGCTGGCCGCGCTGTTCCCCAGCAACCCCCTCTGGCCAGACGCCTCGCTCCCTCTCCTCCGCCCCCCGCTTGCAGCCCACGGCTGGGTTTCCCCAGCTGGCTGGTCGCCGGCAGCTGCGCAGGGCTTCCCCGGCCTCCTTGCGTCTGGCCAGAGGGGGTCGCCAGGGAGCAGCGCGGCCAGCTGCGAACCTCCGCTGCTTTGCAAGGAGGCAGGGAAAGCCCTGCACAGCTGCCGACTGCCAGCGACTGGCCAGCTGGGGAAACTCAGCCGCCAGCTGCAAGCCCCCTCCCCTGTCTTCCCCTTTCCTTCCCCAGAGCCAAACACCTCCCCTCTCTGCTGTAACCCAGACCCATTTCTCCCCCAACCTTATGTCCCAGTCCCAACAAACACCACCGCTTGAAACGCAACCCCCACCTTTTCCATTATTTTCAGTGGGAAAATTGATCCCGCATAACACATTTTCACTTAACATGATCATTTTCTGAAACATCTGTAGTATTAAATGAGGAATTACTGCACTCTTTTGCCCCTAGGATTTCTTTCTGAAAGAGGGAAACATGTTTGTATGACTTGTGTGGAAACTTCCACACCTTTCTTCCAGCTGTTGTCCTGGGTGTATGAATTCATTAGATCATAATCTCAAAGACTGGGTTAATTCTCTGTCACCAAGAGCTCAATTTCATGCCTTGGTATACATTGATGGCATAAAGAATTATGGACTCTAGAAGAGAAACTGAAAGTCTCTTGCCTTTTTTTTACCCATAGTAAATAAGTGATGTATGAATTCTCAGAACTCTTTATGGTTGCAATGGTGATAATTACAGTTATTTACAGATCAACAGAAGAGAGCAGATGTTCTTCAGATTGGCTATTCCAGCCATACCTAGTGTTTGATGTAGCAGATGGCCACGAGAAGCGGGATAATGAGTAAGTTCTTCAGTCTCCTCTCCACCAAAATCTAAGTCTGCTGGTATAATTCACCGTGGAATGATTTTTCACACATGGAACATAAGCCAAAGCTCCATTCGGAACTAAAAACCTGATGTTGACTTGATCAGTGAGAGAACATTGTTATTCAAGGCACAAATTTAGCATTTCTTTGATGTAAATATATTATTTTGACTTTGTAAAAGGGCTTGGATGTAAATGATTGCATTTATGAGTAGATTCAGGACTATCCTTCCTGATATAGTGACCTTGTAATGAACCAGAGACCCTGTGAACAGGGAGTTTACGATCTGGAATAAGTGTTATTCACTTTCAGGGTTTTTTCCCTTCTAGCTCATTTCATATCCAGTTTGGGACCTGCTTTCCTTTTGGTGGGTACAGGGTAGTATTTCACAAGTGTTTAAATGTAGTGTTGATGTTAGTTATGATCACCTGCCCTTTCTTCTTCCCTCTGCTAGTCTCCAGGGATTTCCAGGGCTGTCCAAGGTCAGTTTGTGGTTACCTTTGAATGGCTCCAGTTGCTCCCATTTAGGTTTTTTCGATTCCCAAGGGGTGGTTCTCAGATTAATTCTCCTGGCTGAGCTCAACACAGACGCAGGCATTTAGCTCTTCCACAGTGGTTTGTACTGAATTCTGAACTGTCTGAGTATGGTTCAAAGTGCTATTGTCACAGGTACTCAGTTCCAGACAGGGTGTAGTAGTGTTTGACTGTCAGATGGCTCTGCTTCATTGGTGGAGGAAATACTGTTAAAAGAGAAATCCCAACCACTTTCCTGCTGTCTTCTCAATAAAATAGCACAAAATACTTGTGGCACTGAGTTTTTAGACTTAACTCTGTTTTGTTTTGCTCTTTGTGCTTTCTTCATTGCAGTGTTCAGACTGGTATCTTAGCAGTTCTGTGCTATCAGAGGACAATCTCAGAACTGGTAAATAAAGTCCCATGGGAAGATAGTATCAGGGGAAAACGGAGTTCAGAAGAGTTGACAATTTCTCAGGGACACAATAATGAAGAAATAACTACTAACTATTTCAATGCAAATGAAAGATACAAACAATAATATGGCTCCATCAGGAGCTCTTTAATGACCTGAACATCTATAAGGAATCTTGACAAAATGGAGAACTGGCCTAAATTCAACAAGATGAAATTCAATAAAGACAAGTGTAAAATGCTTCACTTAAAAAGAAAAATCAAATGTGCAATTACAAAATGGGGGAGTAATTGACTAGGTGGCAGTACTGCTAAAAAGCATCTGGGAGCTTATTGTGGATCAAAAATTGAATGAGACTCCACAGTGTGGTGCAGCTGCAAAAAGGAACTAATAATATTTTGGGAGGTATTAACAGGAGTGGTTGTATGTAAGGCACAGGTGGAAATTGTCCCATTCTACTTGACACTGCTGAAGCCTCAGTTGGAGTAGTCAATTCTGGGCTTTCCATGTTAGGAAAGAGTTAGACAAATTGGAGAGAGTCCAGAGAAGAGCAACTAAAATGAAAAAGGGTTTAGAAGAATTGACCTGTGAAAACTGGGTGTTCTTAATCTTCAGAAAAGGTGACTGAGGGAGGAATCTGGTAAGTCTTCAGATATGTTAAGGGCTATTATAAACAGGACGTTGATCAATTGTTCTCCATGTCTACTGAAGGGAGAACAAGAAGTAATTGGCTTCATCTGCAGTAAGGGAAAAGTAGGTTTGATGACAGGGAAAATTTTCTAACAGTAGGGGTAATTAAACTGGAATAGGCTTCCATGAGAAGCTATGGAATTGCCATCTTTGGAGGTTTTAAAAAACAGTTTGGATAAAGTCCTGTCAGGTTGGGCTAGGTATACTTGGTCCTGCTACAGTGCACGGAGCTGGACTTGTTGATTTCTTGAGGCCCCTTCCAGCTCTACACTGCTGTGATGCATGGGTGCAGATAAAATAGGTGTTCATTTTATGACAATGTGGACTTTTTATTTCTTTGCAACTGGGTTTGGTGTCCCAGTAGCTTCTAGCTCACACTACTAACTCCAGTACCCTTTCTCCAGGGCCCTATGGCCTCACTGCCTTGCTTCTCCCTGCTGAATTCTAAGGGTCTGCTTCCACAAGATGCACACTCTTCTATAACTTCCCCAGACATTAAAGCTCACATGGGATCAATAACAGAGCCGTTCACAGGAGATGTTCCCCACTGGTTTTTGTTAGCCCTACTTTAGTGGTTGCGTGTAAGTGCTTTGCAGCATCTTTCATCCAGTGGTGTCAAAAGGATAAAGCATGAAGAGGCACAGTAAATCATAGCACATAAGTAAAGTAGTCAATTGAAGGATAGCTAACTATATGTATATGGTTTTCACTTTGTTTTTCTTTCTCTTTCTCTTGTTCAGCTCTTTTGCTAATCCCCAGGAAGTGAAGCTGGTGATGGAAATAATAAAATTAATTAAAGAAAAAAAGAATGATATTGGTTTTCGTCACATAGGAATAATCACCCCTTACAGTGCACAGAAAAAGATGATTCAACAAGAACTGGACAGAGAGTTTGGAAAGAACAGGTAAAAATACTTTACAGCAGTGGTTCCCAAACTTTTTGGCATCACGCCTCCCTTTTTGATTTTTGAAAAACCCTCACGCCCCCTTCCCACCCCCCCCAAAATAGCAGCAAAACTTGTTGAGCAAAAAAAAAAAGGAACTGAACAGGGCAGCAAAACTTGAGGGGGAGGCTGGGTTGCCTCACACCCCCCCCTGGAATTTCTTTATGCCTCCCCCTCCCCCCCCCCAGGGGGGCACGCCCCTCAGTTTGGGAACCCATGCTTTAGGTTCTAACTGGGACTCAATCCTGTGGATGGAGTCTTTTGCTTTTCCTCTGTCAAGTGTTGCAGTAGGGTAGAAACTGTAATGGTTAATTTTTTTTGTGCTGAGAAAAAATACTGACAATTGGCTGCAACTGGTTAAGCTATTACCAAACATAGAGCAGCATTCAAAATTTCTCTCTTAATAGCTCTAGTGAGGTCCTTGGTACCATTATCTAGTTTGTACCTCTTTATGTGCACTGATTTATGCAATTGTTCAGAATAAAGCTGATTAAAGAGCACATTTCAAATGATTCCTGAACTACAGTGAACCTGAAAGTATTCTGGCATAATCTTGGCGTCTGATAAAAAGCGAATGTTTTCAGAAGGGAAGATCATGCACTGTTTGTTAAAAACAGATTAATTTACAGCATGGATTATTTTAACATGTTAACCTTTCATACAAGTGCTTACATTATTGAGATAAGGACTTGGTTAAAAACCAAAGATGAAAATTTAAACGGCTTACAATTCCTCTCTCCTAGAGCGGGGGAAGTAGACACAGTTGACGGGTTCCAGGGTCGACAGAAAGACTGCATTATAGTGACGTGTGTAAGAGCGAACAGCACACAAGGGTCAATTGGGTATGTCTTGTCTTTTTTAAAAAAAGGGGGAAGGCGGAGGGTTGCTTGCTTCCAGCGATACCGTAGACAGACTTTATTCTCTGACTGGTCTCTTTGCAGAACAATGTCAGTAAGGGTACATCTACACAGTAGGGCAAAAGTTGAATTAAGATATGTAACTTCAGCTGTGTCAATTGCGTAGGTGAAGTCGAAATAGCTTAAATTGGCTTTTGGCGCTGTCTACACAGCAGGAAGTTGAAGGAAGAACACTCTTCCTTCGACTTCCCTTACTCCTCCTGAAATGAGGGTTATAGGAGTTGGAGTAAGAAGTTCTCCATCTCAACATTATTTTGAAATAATGGCTAGCTGTGTAGACATGCACTTTTTCAGAATAACGTCAGTTATTCCAAAATAACGCTGCTGTGTGGACGTACCCTAAGAGAATATTAGGGAGATAATATCTATGTCTGGTGTTTTTCATTTCTATCAGTCAGTGGATTTCCAAACACTTCACAATCTTTAATGTATTTATTCTCTTTGAGGTAGGTTAGTATTATCCTCACTATACAGAAGGAGACTGAAGTGCAGTGAAGCTAAATGATTTGTCTGTAAGGGTATGTCTTCACAGCAAAGTTATTTCGAAATAACAGCCCTTATTTCAAAATAACTTTCCTAGCCTCTACACAGCCAAACCTCTATTTCAAAATAAATTTGAAATAGCGGAGCGCTTATTTCGAATTTGGTAAACCTCATTCTACAAGGAATAATGACGAATTTGAAATAAGTGCTGTGTAGACACTTATTTCAAAATAGGGGGCCTCCAGCCTTCCCAGCGTGCCCTGGTGGCCACTCCAGCCTCAACCAAGAACACTTCTCTCCCTTCCCCCATCCCCGGAGCCCTTAAAGGGGTAGACTGGCCACAGTGCCTGTGCCAGCTCCAAGCCTGCCAGCCCAGAGCCAGCAGTCACTGCTTCTGACCCAGTGGCCTCAAAACATGAGCCAGCAAGCCTCTGGCAGCCAGCCCTGCACCGCTCCCCAGGAGCAGTCTACCAGCTCCCAGGAGCCTGCCAGGGCCCGGAGAAGGCGGGCACCTTCCTGGTCCAGGGTGGAGATCGTGGACCTTATTCAGGTTTGGGGGGGGATGTCCCCAGCGTCCATGATCTCCGCCCTAGATGGAGGAGCGTGGCCGTCTATGGCAGGATAGCTGCCAGCTTGGCCACCAAAGGCCACATGTGAACCCAGGAGCAGGTTTGCATGACAATCAAGTTGGTCAGGCGAGACCCCAAGCCCTGAGCTTCCCCTCCCCCTTCTTCCCCTTGCTTCCCCCTTCCAGCTCCCTCCTCCCAGGTTTCCCCCTCCCCTCTCCCACTCTCTCTTCTCCCCTCTCCCGCCACCTTTCCCCAGTCTCACCAGAGTTTCATTCTCTCCCCCCCAGTTTTGTTAAATAAATAGAGTTTGTGTTCATAAAAATACGTGTATTTTATTTTACATCAGAAGGTGGGTTAGGGAGGGGTAAGTGAAAGGATGTGAGGGAGGAATGAGGCACAAGCCCCCAGTGGGGCAGACCAGGGATGCTCTTAGTGCTCCTTAGGGTGGAAGCTCTCCCGCAGGGCCTCCTGAATACAGACAGCCCCGCGATGGACCTCCCGGATGGTAGCCTGCAGAAAGTGCAGCCAGGCTCACAGCAACGCATACAAGAGAAGCACCAGAGTGCCCAGGGGCAGCTCTGGCTCTATGTTGCAGTGTGCTGTGGTGTCCCGAGTGAGGGCAACCAGAGCATGCAGAGACAAAATGCTTTGCTGTCCCTCATCGAGGTAGACAAGCAAGCAGGGAAACCTGAGAACTGGCTGTCGGGGGGGGGGGGGGTCCCTTTAAGCATAGACCTCAGATAGCCTCAGGCAGCAGCCCCATACAGTAAGTCCTGACCTGGTGCCCTGCCAGAACTGGTTCTGGCCAGCCTTAAATGCGATTCAGCGTCCACTCAGTGTGGTCGCACTATTTCGAAATAGCAAAATGCAATAGCTATTTGAAATGCATTTTGGGTGTAGACGTGTTATTTCGAAATAAGCTATTTCGAAATAACACTGTAGTGTAGACATACCCTAACTGAGCAGGGAATAAATCCTGAATTTTCCAATACAAAGTAGAATAATAATGTGCAGTGAGCCCAGATGAACTTGCATGCATGCTTCAGTTCGCCTTTTTTAATTGTCTGTTTAGTATGGACAGAGATGATACCTGGGTAATTGATGGCTGTATATCTTTCTTCATGCTACTAGCTCTGCTTTGCATTCACAGAAGTTATACTTTCATGACTTTCTATATATTGCAGCTTTGTTGACTTGCTGATTTTTATCTTTTTAAAAATTATATTCATGATTATAAATGAGTGACCCCTTCATATTCCCCTTCCAGTGACAAAATATCAGTAAATAGGGCAGTGGTTTATAAATATAATTCAGAAATAAGCTATATTGTTCTTTGATAGGTGACATGGGGTTTTCACATGAATGACAAGGGCAAAAAGAGGCTCTCAATTCTAGGCCACTAATTCAAAAAATTCCAGATCAGTAATGACAAAATGTCATTCTCGGATGACAGCAGTTTTTCCCACTGAAATGACTCCTTTCCAGTCTTAATGGATTTGTGTTTGCATCCCAAATATTGACATCAGAATTGATGCTAGTTTACTAATTTACTGGTAGTTGCAGCAATAAAGACAACAAACTGTTGAAAGGTCATTGGTACCGAACCATTATGAGAGGCTGTACAGTCCAGTTCTGTGGTTCTCAGAGTGGTCCATGAGGAGCTGATTGCTCACATGAAGCTAATTCTTTGTTTCCATCCACTAAGTTGTATTAAAATGGATAAAAATATGTAAATTGCTTCCCTGATAATTTTCCCCATAAGCTACTGCTAGTGAGCCAAACGGATGTTATGTGATCATGGAGATTATCTGCACGAGCATGAATGGGAACAGGAGATGATCCATTCTCCATTGAAATGTGGGCCTAAACAATGAGTATGTTGGAGAATCACTAATCTAGATCATGGTTGACAATGGGAGCTAGATGTAATTCTGACTCTTATTGGCTGTAAAATCACTTACCCTCTTTGCTCCATGTTGCCCCTTCATAAAGGTTTTTAGCTCACCCAGCTGTTGAGGCTTTATTTGTTCCTTGCTTTGGCAGTAAGAGACACTTTTAAATTCTAAAAGCTTGTCTGTGTGAACATTTAGACCACTCTAACCCACATTAGCTGGCTGCAGTCTAACTATCCATGGGGATGCTGCTCTCATACATTAACAGTTCATTAAACAACTTTGATCTATCCTTCTTTGAAACCAAAGCACTCTAACAAACTGTTAACATGCATCAGCAAGAACAGACCACAGCAGGCTGGTGTGGAGTAGACTCACCCCCCACCTTGCTAATGTCTAACTGTTCATGTAGATAAGCCCTAAGTATTAATCACTGTGGTTTCTTTCAAAGCAGGGTCCAACCTTGTTGGCAAGGGACTATGGGAAATGTACACCATTGCTGCCTATGCTGTAGATTATTTTGTAGTGAGCAGAGTGCTTGGATCTCTAGGTATACCAGTCCAGCACTAAATTCATTGGAAAATTGAGCTGCAATGGGAGAAAAACCCTGCCCAAGAAGTGGTACTGAAAGGATATTTTAACTGGGGAGAAGGGGCCCATTTAGATTTATTTTAACCTTAAAACTCTCAGGAATATCAAGTCATGCCTTCCAATTTTTTGCCGGAGGACTGTTTGGCGTCTATACTAGGGAATTTTATCTCAGAAATTCTGCTAATGGGAGCCCTAACATAGGCAATTCTCTGGTTGCAGTGTTTTTACTACCATATGTGTGAAATTGCTGAAAAATAGGACTCTTTAGTAACCTGGTTACACCAGGTATTGCTGTGGAACTCGTTCAGCTATATTGGGTTCAGCACTGATGAGACTTTCTTTTGCAAAATTCCTTGTGTAGAGTAGTGTCCAAGGTTGGGAACTTCCTCAGTCCTCATTGGAAGAGAAGTGGGTTGAGTGCTTTAACAAAGAGAGCTTTTTCCTGCAAGGTTTCCCAGGGTTTTGAATTAAATAGATGCTAACAAAAAGGGAACTTAAACAGGAAATAAAGCTTTCTTTCCTTGCTCAGGTTTCAATACTTTCTTTTGTGATGCTATAATTCCATTACCTGTAGAGTCCTCTGGGAAAAACCAACATAGACAAGATCTGATATTTCCAATGTGTAAACTTTTTTATGTCAAGGAACAAAAATGTCTGGTCGGGAACACTATGACAAAGCAAAAATGACACAGTTTGTCTCTACTTTGCAGAGACACCTTCAAAATAAATACAACATTCAAGCACAGTGTTAAAATATTAATTAGAACATTTTCACATTATTCATACAGAATATTAATAATCTGTTTCAGTTCAAGTCAAAAGGAAGCTGAGTCTTGATAGGAGAAATAAGGTTGATCTCTTCCCTCTCTGAGTCTGTTTAGGGAAGGAAAGTGGCCAAGGAGAGTAGGAAGACTTTAGAGATTGTTTGAAGCTGAAAGGAGCAGTAGTGGCTACCAGGAAGGACTGAGGATACCATTGGGACAGAAGCAGCAGCAGTGGAAGTCAGGGGAGTGAGACAGAAGATGGCAAAGGGAGTCTGAGTAACAACTGAAGTCCCTTAGGGCTGGCTGCTGTAGTGGGAAGAGGACATGGAGGAAAAATCTACCTTCTTTGTAGCTAGCATTTGTTTTTATTTCAATGACTGTCATTTCTTAAAAGTAAGAACTAAAGTTCAGTTAAACGTGTTGAAGGAAATAATACAGCAACTTAACTTTGTTTAATTATTTAGGTTTCTGGCAAGTCTTCAGCGTCTGAATGTTACAATTACTCGGGCCAGGTTCAGTCTCTTCATCCTTGGAAGACTGACAACGCTAATGGTAAGCGAACTGTTGTATTCTGTTGAATCTCTGCCTGTTCTTCCTGTTAGTCCAGGCCAGGAATGAGAGCGTGAAAGCCATTTCCAATCCATCCTCATTGCGGAAGAGGCGTCTGTGTTGGAAGAGGATTGCTCAGTTAAAGCAACTCAACGCTCTGAAGCTGTTCTTGGATAGCGTCAGTTATCCTTTTATAATATGCTGCCACAGAAGGCTTTCTGAAGGGAGATCTGGACCCATTGTTTCAAACCAGGCAGATGTTACTCTCTATAAAGACTTGCAATAAAATTTCAACAGTGGAAAAAATGCTGAAAATATGAGGGAGTAAATCTTCTCATGAGAGCGGACGCTGGCAAGCTCCAGAGCCTGAGGGTCAGTTCCTCCTCTTTCTTCCCTCCCAAACCTAAAAAATAAAACAAGCGAAGCTGCCTTGCTCTTTTCTAGTGACTGCTTCAGGCAGGGAGAAGACCACTCGACCCCCACAGCTCCAAATACACCCCAGATCTGTTCCCTTTTCCTTTGATAGCAGAAGTGCACAATATCTCCTGACAGGACACTCCATGGCTGAGGAAGAATTGATGTCTCATTCTGTAACTGCGAATGCAAATTATGCATAGAACGGGCCCCAGTTAGTTCTGGAGATAGGCTTATTGATGTCCTCTTCACCCCTTTGCTTTCCAAAATTTGCTTAGATCATGGTGAGGTAAAATAAGGAGAAATAAAGGAGGAAGCTGTTAGCTTATTTCATTGGGATCGTGTGCTGCACTTTGAGGTTATTAGTTAGCATTGCAATAAGAATCAGGACTGCCGGGACAATTTATATATTTCTTTCCTGTAAGGTTAAATCATTCTGAATGTGCATGTCTCATTCAGCAGAGAGTCATGATATCCTTGTCCTTGCATATAGTAACTTATTTCTGATAGGATCAGCCTAACAAACTACAGTGGAGTCCGGATTATCCGACCCTGCAGCTCCCGGGGACAAAGCAGCGCCGTCAGGAGCGGCATCAGTGGCTCCAGGGCGCGGGCCGGGAGAATGGTCCCACTCACTGCCCTGTCACTCTTCTGGAGCCGCTGATGCCACTCCTGCCGGTGCCGCTTCGTCCCCGGGAGCTGCAGGGTCGGATAAAGCCCGGGGCAGGAGAATTGCCCCGCTCGCTGCCCCGTCGCTCTCTTGGAGCTGCTGATGCCTCTTCTGCCGGCACCGCTTCCTCCCGGAAGCTGCAGGCATCAGCGGCTCCATTGGAGGGACAGGGCAGCGAGCAGGGCCATTCTCCCGCCCTGTGCACTGGAGCCGCTGATGCCTGCAGCTCCCAGGGACGAAGTGGTGCTGGCAGAAGAGGCATCAGCAGCTCCAGGGTGCGGGGCTGGAGAATGGCCCCGCTCGCTTCCCTGTTGCTCTCTTGGAGCCGCTGATGCCTCTTCTGCCGGCGCTGCTTCTTCCCCAGGAGCTGCAGGCATCAGCGGCTCCAGGGCACGGGGCAGGAGAATGGCCCCGCTTGCTGCCCCGTCGCTCCAATGGAGCCGCTGATGCCTGCAGCTCCTGGGACGAAGCAGTGCCGGCAGAAGAGGCATCAGCGGCTCCAAGAGAGCGACGGGGCAGCGAGCGGGGCCATTCTCCCGCCCCGCGCCCTGGAGCCGCTGACGCCTGCAGCTCCCAGGGACGAAGCGGCACCGGCAGAAGAGGCATCAGAGGCTCCCGGGCAGGGGGGCGGGAGAATGGCCCCGCTCGCTGCCCCATAGCTCTTCTGGAGCCGCAGATGCCGCTCCTGCCTGTGGCCCCTTCGTGCCCTCCCTGCAGCACCCAGGGACGAAGCGGCGCCGGCAGGAGCGGCATCAGCGGCTCCAGGAGAGCGATGGGGCAGCGAGCGGGGCGAGCGCCCAGGAGCTGCAGGGAGGGAAGGGGCCAGGGCCACGCAGGGATTGGGCCAGGATACATACAGTAGAGTCCCTATCATCTGACATATTTGGTGGTCCAACCACGTCGGTCCCGTTTAGGTCGGATAATCAGGACTCTACTGTATTACATCATACTCATTTAGAAAGCTAAGATGTCTTTTTGAGGTTTTTAAAGTAATATTTAAAAAAATACACATTTGTCTGCATTTTTACGTACACATTTCAAGTAATGCCTAAGAGAACCAACCAAAACAATTTTTTTTCTATTACTTCAATTTGTTTACCTTACGCACAAAATGCCTTCAAATACAGAGTCAGTTTCACATTTTCCCCAGGATACTAGGTATTCTCTGTATGGGGGACCTTTTATGCAGAAACCGTGACGAAAAATGTATTTAAAAAACTAGAAAATGTGGCTGGACAGCCATAGAAATTGGCAGGATGGAATCTGGAGCAGGTGTAATAACTGAAACTGCTTAAATTCACTTTTTAAAAATTGCCGGTATTTGAAGTTGGTATCACACCAATGTGCTCTCCCCATCTAGTTTGCATGCCACTCCGTTCAAAAACATATTGTTAATGTCTGTTGCACCACTAGAGGGCAGTCACAACCATATTCTTGTATTGTGCTTGGGCAACATGAGAGGACTGCTGTCCTGACACTGGCAGTTATAAGTCTTGTCGTGTTGAATGAGTTTGTACAATGATGGCAAAAAGTATATTCTCTATGCAATAGCAGTGGGATGCTTTATTGCTTTTTAATAAAGCTTTTACTTAAAATCCTTTCATCCCAGAGCCGGTATGTAAACAGTTCCTATGTATAAGTCTTGTCATGTTGAATGAGTTTGTACAATGATGGCAAAAAGTATATTCTCTATGCAATAGCAGTGGGATGCTTTATTGCTTTTTAATAAAGCTTTTACTTAAAATCCTTTCATCCCAGAGCCGGTATGTAAACAGTTCCTATGTATAAGTCTTGTCATGTTGAATGAGTTTGTACAATGATGGCAAAAAGTATATTCTCTATGCAATAGCAGTGGGATGCTTTATTGCTTTTTAATAAAGCTTTTACTTAAAATCCTTTCATCCCAGAGCCGGTATGTAAACAGTTCCTATGACAGCTGTTGGGAATGAGGTTGCATGCATTAAAAATGGGACCACCTGCATCCTGAGACTCCTATGTGTGCATGTTTCTCTTTGCTAACTACTTTTCTTCTTTCAAGGAAAATAAAGACTGGAATGAGCTGATTCAGGATGCTCAGCGAAGAGGTGCTATTATCAAGACTTGTGACAAAAACTATAAAAAAGATGCTGTTAAAATTCTCAAGCTCAAGCCAACGCTACAGCGGCCACTCTCCTATCCTCCTACTGCTGCACTGTCAGAGAAAGCGACTCGAGTGCAGGCTTGTTCGGGTAGTAATGGGCAAAATGTAGTCACCAACAGAAAAAACAGCAGAGACTCCAGAAAACACTCTGCCAGCACTGGCCTGTCAGCACAAGGTAGTGGAGTAGTCAGACAGCCACCAGAGTCTCCAGCTTTGGGTTCCAAAGGAGTCACCATTCCCATGCCGGTGCAGCCTGCTGTTCGAGAGAGACCCCGGGATCCAAGACTGGCTAGGAGGGCAGAAGTGACAGGGAAGGATCAGGCCACCAAGACCAGCAATCCATCAGCTTTGAACAGTCCAGGTGTGACATTACCACGGGGCTCTGATGCCCCTTCATCCCACTGGGGTCAGATCAGCACTGTGCAGCCTACTGTCTCCAGGGTGGAAGATTCCAGCAAGCCCAAACAAACTATAAGACAGGCGGACATGCCTTTCGCTGCTTCCCACACAGCCAGGCAGGACCATGAGTGGAGAGTTTCTGTCCCCTCAAAAGAGGCAAGAACTGTCAGTGAAGAAGAACAGAGAGGTAAGAATCAGTGGAACAAAGACAAGGACTATCGGATCCTTGCAAGCAGGAGATCATTAGAACAACCCCCAGAGCATAAAGACTTGGGTGAGGCCAAGAGGAGGAAGGTCTCCTATTAGCTGAAATCTTTCTAGGATCAGTTGCAGCTGTTAGCCTTGCCCCAACTTCATAAGCCCCTACAAAACCTAACTCCCAGCCTTTAATAATATGGACAATATTAAAAACAAAGTATTTAGTTCACCTAGAATGCCTTTATATTGCTACTTTTCTACTAAAAGATCCATTTTTTTTCCCATCCCATCACTGACTGAGTGAATTTACACCTGAAAGACTATATCCTCAGAACTTTTGAACTGAAAAGTTGGGTAATTGCTCCATATGTAATGACAGTATGTTTGAACTATGATCCTAGGAAGTAAAGTGCTGTAAATGTTGAATTGATGTATATTTGTATAGCATACAAAATTATTTTAAGATTTAATTCAGCAAGTGTCTTGCTGCTTGTTTCCATGCCTAAAAGCTAATTTCAGAGTGGAACAAATTTTTTTTATAAAAAAAATGGAAAGAAACCTTCACCAGAAATTTTGGTAAGTCTAGTTTCTTTGCTAGCAAATGGGACGTTTTGAAGAGGCTTAGAGGGTGACAACAGGTCAGATAGCTTTTGATTCTTTCTGAAATTCCAGTAGTGCCTCCTGGAAGACATTGTGGGAGGGGGGGAATGCTCAACAGAGAGAATTCTGCTTATGGGGTGGGTGGGTGGGTGGGTGTGTCTGTCTGTGTGTGTGTCTTTGTGTACTTTTATTTCACTTCCCCATTTTTTCATAGGAACAAAATATCCTTGGTTTGTGCAGATGTGCCTTGAATCTTACTTTTGCTCCTTATTCCTCGACTGTTGTCCTTAGCCCTCTGCTTATGACGTCAGTTTATTGCAGTTTGAGCCTAGACTGGTGGCACTAACTGAAGACCCTGAGTTCTCACTGATCTCGATAGTAGTTGAGGACTGTCAGATCGTGTGAATCTAGTTAGGACTATTGGCTCCAAATGAGGAATAAGCAATGAACATTTTATGAAATCTTAATCAAAGATCCAGTCAATGCTTAATGATGTTGGTACTTGGCTTGCATGGTACAAGCTCTTTGAGATCAGCAGAGATGGAAAGGGCTAGCTACATAAGAGCCAAGTATGATTATTACTGTTACTGGATTCTGTTTACTCTGTAGATGTAGACTATCTAACTGGTAAATGAATACAGCTGCAATAACTAATTTAAAAAAACAAAAACAAAACCAAGCCTTACTCCCATGTATATGTCTTCATGATAGAACAAAAAGAAATTGAAAATGGAGGTGATTCTAAATAGAATATGTTCAAGTTAAGGCATTGGCTGTTCTTTCAGGAATATAGTGAATGCCCAATCTTTTGCATAGCGACAGTACAGACCTCATATTTGTGTGTGTGTGTGTGTGTGTGTGTGTGTGTGTGTGTGTGTGTGTTATTTAGCACTTGTGACGAGCTGTCACTGGCTAAAGCCAGAAGTAGTGTAGACAAGCAAGGTGCATTTTTTTTCCTGTGGACCTTTGCTGATAATGCAGCTCATTTTCAACTTGCAAATACCTCTATTATTGCTGTTCTAAATCTGACCTGAGGCGAGATTACTATGGAACACCAAATCATTTTGTGTGGTAGACAAATGGTACCTCAGAGCTAGGAGGAAGCCATCAAACTTGCTTTTATATGTGAGCTCTTTTAAGATTGAACCCAGCTTTCTTAAGATGCAAAATTAAGACCTAGCTTCATTAAATTAATGGGAGCAGCTTTTCAGCACATCTACTGAATGACTTATGCCCACTACCACACACAAGCAATTTTGATTTTTGCTATCATGTCGGTCTTTCCACTTTCACCACAGTATATAAAAATGAACGCCGCAAATCTGCCATGGACTAGCCAGTTGTGCCAGTGTTTTTCTTTGACTCCCTCCTGATACTTTCTGTTCAATGATTAATGTTGCAGTCTTCCTTTCATACTGGCTAACAGCTGTTTGATGGAGGTGTCACAGCAAAATAAAAATAATAGGACAAGAGCCTACATGGTAAACTATAAATTATTCTGGTATGAATTCACCTATCCAAATGGGAAATAGATGTGCTTTACTAGTGACAGCTGAGTGACAGATATATTGGAAGACTACATCTCCTGTATCTGCATGGCACAGTTTACCACCTGCTCTTATCTGTTACAGTGATGGTAAAGAGAATAAAAGGGTTCAATTCTGCTCTTAGGCACATGAAAGGAAGCCAATAACCAATATTAGCACAAAATTTGAGGGCAGAATTTAAATCCAAAGCTTTGTTTAACATGTGTACTATATGAGTTGCTAGTAGTGTTCGCACCTTAAACTGTCATGAAAGTTGTTCAGAGTAATGTATGATGTAACGTGCACTTGCAGGGAGTAGAGCTGTTGAATGAGGTACTTGTTGACATACATTAGTGATCTCTGCATAACTCTCAGTTGAGATTCACGCCCTATATCTAGCTGAACAGGCACACTTTGAAACACCATCTCCTTCTCAACCTTGTGCCTCTGCTTGCCACTGCAGTATCCATTTGCCTGCTGTCTCTGTGCAGTGTGGGTTAGAATGACAGGGTTTGCTGGCAAACTGGAGTTCCTATAGCTAGGGAAACCATGTCGTCTATATTTATGTAAATAAATTGAAGACAAAGTCCGTCTGAATCAGGGAATGCTTTTCTAACAAACTCTTCCAGTCTCTTTTTTGTCAAATCACCTGCACATACCAGAACGTACGTTCTATCCTGATAGCCACACTTTCTGGAAGGAACATTGTTCTGATGTCTTGTAATGCCATAAAGGCAATGTTATCACCTTAGCGCTATATATTTTATATCTTCTGTATTTATACAGGGAGAAATGACGAGCTTTGCCATTTTCACTACACAGGGATAAGTGGCTTGTGCCTGCATGTCTGTACTCAGTAAATCCTGCATTATACAACTATACTATGCAGCAGTGTGTATAACTTCTCAATACACCCCGTTTGATAGGGAGTGGTACTGCAGTCTCTCTGTTGATACAAGGTTTTATTGCCACTGGAGAAATTTGTAGTTTAGCACTCGCACTTGCTTTGTATCTGTCTCTGTTTTGTTCATCTCTTTTCTCTGCACTCGCTCATTCCTACCACATCAATCTGTTAATGCTGTATTTTGGTTTTGAATAAACATATTTGGGTTGAGTTTGCCCTTTGTTAAACATTTTTATCTTTATGCATAGCCCAGGACTGGTTTCTTTTAGTAAAAATATGAGTTCGTGTGGAATAGATTGTGTTTTTAATTGGTATTTTTCTTCCAGCTGTGCACATAACACTTAGTATACCAAGCAGGCAAACTGTGATCCAAGGAACTTTCTTCACCTGAGAGTTTAGATTAAATGTATTGCAAAAATAAAGCCTATGCCAAGAGAGATACTTATATGGTACAATTCTAATGTATATTCACCTCAACTGTTTCTTTTGCCCATGAGTTGTGTAATCAACCTTTTAGTAAAGACTGATGAACATACATGCAAGCTACATTATGCCGTCATTTTGTTTCATCCTGCTTTGAATGATTTGGCCAATCCCTACATTACAAAAGTAGTCTTGTACTCATGTATTTTTGTTTCAGAACGAATAAGAGACAGAATAATCACTATAACATCCCCACCCACTTCCATATCCATTGCCTACAGGTATCAGTAATGAACGTATGGAAAACTGACTGTATTTTAATGTAAAGCCAGTTAATTTGGTTTTTGGATTAAATAAATTTGGAGGGAGAAACTTTAAATATATGTAATTCTATGTCTTCTGTTTTTTCCAGCTCATTGGCTTAATTTTCAGTGCTGTAGCAGCTCCTGTGTGGTGGTGCTTGACACTTGATATCTCAGGATAATAGAAAGCTTGTAAGTGCTGAAATAGACTTTGTTTAGAATAGATGGCCTTCTAGTGAAGGTGGAACAGAATTGCACTTAAAAGGAGAATCAGACACTGCCTGTTACGGTGATGTCCAAACATTGCCTAATATGGGTATCTTCCTTTTGCAACTTTCACTGCAGCTATACAGGGCCCAGCACCATAACCTCTGTCTGGCATTCACAGTACCTCCCTTTTTGGTATCTATACAGAGGTCAGATTTACTAGCCGGATACAGACAATCCTCTAATAAAAGCAATAACCCATTTCAGGAAATGTAGTTACACCTGGTACCTTCTTGTCACTTCTGCAAAGTGCTTGGCATTTGACTGTTACAAGTGCACCCAAAGCCTGCTTAACTAAATTTATTGGGAGGAGGTGGGTGTCCATATGAGGTTTAAAAAAGCCTCCTACTGTCAGAAACACAGGCCCAGTTCCACTGATGGTAGCAATGTGAGGTGCTCTATAGTAGACAAGGCTCTCATGGACATCAGTATTTTTAACATTTTCTGTCTAACTCTGCTTGGACGAAATCTATTCCACATACCATTAAAAACACCAGCAGCTCCCCTTCACCCCCTTCCCAAGCCCTTGTCTGCATTAGAGTTCTCAATACTAGTAAAACTGGGAAAACAATGGAAGGATTTTTAGAAGAAAGCTGTGATGTAGGTAAGTTGCATGTGGCTTGCTGGTTTGAAGGCAAATGAGTCCAGTGGACAAACCAAAGGAGATCTGGGTTTGTGTTGTGCTACTGACTCAGAAGGCAAGTCATTTATCCTCTGTGCCTGTTGTCCAATGTCTAAAATGGAAGCAATTGTTCCCTTTCTTTATAAAGGGTTTTGATTTTTACTGATGTCATGTAAGTGCCAAGTATTGTGTATTACTAGCTCAAAAAATATGGTGAGGCTAGAGAGTATGTATTTGTAAATTAAGGGTAAATCAAGATTTATAAGTATGTTGTAGTTACTTTTAAAAAAATGTTTAAAACCCTATTTCATAGTCCATTTAAAAACAAACAAACTTGAATTTGAATATGCAAGGTGATATCTATATGTTAAAATTAGGGCACAGCATTGTTCTAGTTAGTAGTTGACAGCTGAAAGCTAGTTGATCATTTGTGGACTACATTTACTGTAGCACTACCACAACAACCAGAACCATGCTTCTAAAATTGCAAGACACACTTCTCTCTGCTGCATGAATAAATAATTCAGAGATGAAACAAATCCAACTGTTTTGTAATTGGGATTTATGGTTCCAAACAATAGAATACAACTTCTATGTGCAAAGACTCCATTCTTAAGTCATATATTAGGCCTCCCTTCGTGTCCTTTCTGAATCCCTGGAAAAATCTATTGCTCTCTTTTCAGTGCAAATAAATCTAAACTAAGTAGTGTGGTGTACGTTAACTCTGAAAGATGAAGCCTGTTAGCCATGTGCTCTTATCTGCAGAGGTACAGTCTCCCTCCCCATTAGTGTCTCTGAAGATCATGGAGCTTGAGAGGTAGGGATGTAAACACCCATTTAGAAAGTTAACCGGTTAAACGATACAACTTTAATCATTTAACTCAGGCATGTCAAACTGGCATTTGGAGGGCTGCATGTGGCCCAATCGAAATATTTTGCGGCCCGCCAGAACAGTTTTATAAAAGAATGAAGTGCAGGCCGCAGGCTGCTTGGAGCATGTGGCTGAGTGCCTGCTCACAGCTGGCTGGGCCGCTCTGCGCTGCAGCAACTGCTCATGGCTGGCCAGGCTGCTCTGTGCACGCGCTCGCGGCCGGCTGGGCACTCCAGCAGGCACTCACAGCTCGCCACTGTGCTCATGCTGCCCTAGCGCCTCAGGTGGCAATGTCGACTCTGGGACCCAGGTATTAGGTTGGGGGGGGGGGGGCGGAGAGCCTGGCTCTGGGGGAGGAGGGAGGCTTTAGGTTGCAGGGGCTGGCTCTGGAGGAGAAGGGAGGCTTTAGGTTGGGGGGGCTGGCTCGGGGGGAAAGGCATTAGGTTGGGGAGGCCTGGTGCTGGGGAGCGGAGGGGGATTGGGTTAGAACGGGGGTATGGAAATGCCTGGCTCTGGGGGAGAGGAAGAGATTATTTTGTTAATATTTTGTTTCTTATTTATTCCTAAATAATATCACAACATGTATATTAATTTTATATCAATAAATGTCAGTTTTTTGCAATTGCATGAATAATATTTTTATGCAAAATCTCACTTACAAAGTATGTGAAATTTTCACAGAAGCCTGTTCTGTTTGATTAACCATGGTCTATACTTGTTTTTATTTCAACAAAAAGTTATGTATCAGATACAAAATTTAAAAGTACGTTACATTTATATTTAAATGAAAAATTATGTAAAATTAATTTGAACATTATTTAATATGAGCAAATAACAATTTTACACATCAAATGATTGTAATATTATAAAATATACCTAAAAGCCAGGTGTCCGGTATTGGTGCCTTCTGCCTGGCACCTAATTTTTTTTTTTTTTGCTCGACAAACCATCTGGGAACCCTCGGTGGCCCTGAGAGCTATCAGTTTTCATTTGTGTGGCCCTCAGTAGGCTTCGAGTTTGACATGCCTGAGAACTGGTTAACCATGGAGGGCTGATGCAGAGTGGCTGGGGTCCTGTGGCTGGGATTTTGCTGACTAGCCTGCTGCAGGCAAGGAACTTTTCCAGCCTGGCCCTCCATGGGCAGCTGGCTACTCTGGCCCTGCTGCACAGTTGGTGGAAGAGTGCTCTAGCCAGGCTGGCTACGCCACAGCTAGGGAGGGGGTTGCTGCGAAAAGGCTGGTCCCACCATGCCACAGGGTCTTGCTGCTGCCTTCTAGGTGGTCTGCAGCTCTAGCTGAGCCCCCCCTCTCCCTTTCCCTCCCTCTCCTTGCAGTAGGGAGCCAGCACTGGCGCTCTAGCCTCGCGCCGGCTTCCTGCTGGGGGGGCGGGGAAAGAAAGCCCTGAGCCTCCTTGCCAGATCAGCTTTATAGGGAAGAGGAGGAACCAGAAGCAGCTCTGTGCACTGCTGCTTCCCCTCCCCCATTTGGGGGAACTGCAGTGCACGGATGCACGGCCTGCAGGCTTTCCCTGCTGCTCCCATTGGCTGGAATCAATGGGAGCAGTGGGAGGCTGTGCCTGGGCTGGGAGCGATGTGAGGCACGAAGGCAAGTAAGTTTTTCCTCTGCCCTCTTGGGCCGAGACCCTGCACGCAGTTCCTGCTGATACCACACACCCCCAACCCCTGCTCCTGCATCCTCCCCCCCAGGCAGGCACCCTACCCCCAGCCTGCTCCTGCACCCTACTTCCCATCCAGACCTCTCAGCCTCCCCCACCATACTCCACCTTCCACCCAGCTCCTGCACCCCCATCCCACTCCCTGGCAGCCCTGTCTCGCGCACTGAACCCCTCATTTTTGTCCCTACCCCAGAGACTAGGGAAGTCCACAAATTCCTCTAACTCCAGAGTCCCAGAAGAGTAAATCTGGGCTTTGGGGAGCCCTGAACCTCAGTCTTCCCAGTCCCCTCCCACCCCCCATGCCTGTGCGGCTGGAGCACCAGAGGAGTAAGGTGTCTCAATTGGGGAGCACATCAGTGAGGATCGAGGGTTTTTGGAGGGGTTTCTTTGCTTCTCACTTGTGTGGTCCCCAATTGATATTTCTGTGGGTCAGTGGCCCCCAACCCAAAAAGGTTCCCTATCCCTGCCATAAATAAAGAAAACATTGAAACTTTTTGTGTTGGACATAAATTAATATTTAATTTATTTAAAATGAAGTTTGATAAACTCGCATGAGAAAGTTAAAGTGCTTAATCTGTATAATAATTCAAATATTTCCTTTCTTACTGGTTAAATCAAACTGTTCTCCCTAGCTGCAGCACTAGCAAAATGGCTTGGGCGTAATTATGTAATTAACGTCGAGTTTCCATGAGCAACGGGCAGCCTGTGGAAAGGTGTGAATTGAGCCAGGTGGTCCACAGGCCACAAAGTTGGAGAACTACTGCTTTAGAGTCTCCTTGCAAAGTCCTCAGGAATCTTTAGTCTTTCCTACCCCAATGGCCCATGACAGCAGATTATAGCCTTCCTGTTCCCGCTCTTACGCTCCCCAACCCTAAAACCTAAGCTTTCTGTGGTCAAGCAAAAGTGTCCAAGTCCACTTTAGAATAACTTGAAACTCCTCTGCCCTGGTGCCTAAATGCACTGTTGTTAGCTAACGCTTATGCGGGCCCAGGAAAGCATGCCAGGTTTGGCTCTGCACTAGGAACATTTCCTGAAGATACTGCTTTAGTGTCTAACCCTTACTTAGAACTAAGAAAACACTGAGCTACTGCTTTTATTTGCACTTGGGACATTACATGCAAGCCAATAATAGTACAGAATGTTGCTCATGGGACACAGTGCTGATGGTGCATGCTGAGTCCCTTTCCCATTTCCTGTCAGCTTCCTAACCATTTCAAAAAGAGCAAGTGTCCTGTGCAGTTCTAACACATTGAAGCAAATGTAGATTTCCCCCCTGTCTTCAGCTGAGAATGAATATAGTTAAAAGCTTTCTTCAGTGAGTGAATCTGTGCATAAAGCCAAACTGATCTGGAGGTTTTTTTTCTTTATGGTGAGTGTCACATGGGCTGCACTATTTAATCATGCCAAACAACAAGTCTGGACTGTAGGTTTTTCAGTGTCTTTTATTTGGGTAAGCAGATTTGTTATGACACCACCAAATAGTTGAAGTTGGACTACAGTTTGAGGTAAACAGGAAAAACAAAGGCCTCTCTCAATGCTTGTTTAAAGAGATTAGCATTTTGCAGACAGGTATAATTTTTAAAATAAACACGCAAACCAACTTAAAACGTTAGTATGACTAGAGCTTTCCAGAAGGATGCTGGTGCCTTTTTAAGGATTTTTTTATTCAGCTTCCCACAGCTAATATTAGGCTCAGTGTGCATTCCTTCCCCCAACCCGCCCTATTTAAAAGCATGAACTGTTGCTCCATAAATGACTGCAGCTTCTACATGGGTCTTCCAGGTGGTGAATGGTCATAAAAGGCATGTACAGAAGATGAAGGATGTTTCTTCTTTCTTTATTATAGTAAAACCATTTCTCCTCTTTGTGGATGCCTGTCTTGCATGTTACCTCTTGTTAATGAGCTTGAACCTTTGAAGCTCTGAGCTTTCAGAACCATTTCCTTTTTTAAACCCTGAATTTGAGGCAGGTGTGTTTTCAGTCGCGTGTCCTTTCTGCCTGCATGATGGCTAAATTTTAAAATGAAAAGTCTTTCAAAAACCACACCAGCTCTACTAACTTTGAATCTGTCTTTCTGATGGGATCAGAACTCCCCACTTGCTTGCAAAGTGGCTCTTCACGGTTGTCGTAACCAAAGTCCATGGATTGTTTCATTTGCCTTTGAGATTAAATCCTTAGTGCCCATGTGTCCTATGTTTAGATCAGTGTTTCTCAAACTGTGCTCCACGGAGCCCCAGGAGCTCCGTGAGACATCTCCAGGGGATCCGCGAGGTTGACAAACTGGAAACATCGCTAGGTACAACACATACAATCAGTGGACCGCTGGGGCTCTGCATAAATTTTTATGCATGTAAAGGGCTCCGGAGCCCAAAAAGTTTGAGAACTGCTGGTTTAGATTATTTTAGTGTGGCATCCACTTCTAAGTATTTATAAAGAGCCCAATCCTGGGTTCTAAGTACTGTGGGTTTTTTTTACATTTTCTTTTGCCCCATGACTTCAGCAGCTCTCAAGTGTGTTGTATCTCCCTTGTGGCTGTTCTAAAGGATAACAGCCTTCTTTTGTTACTAGCTAAGGAGGTAAGGCTTCAGCTCAAGTTATAGAAGCCTGCGTGCTGACATTGTAGGACCAGGGTCTAAATCAGCGATGGGCAACCTAGGCTAGTGAGTGGGCTGCAAGAGTGCTCCTCCATCTCATTGGGCCACAAGATTGCTATAACTAAGACTGTCTGCTGAGAGAGAGTAGTTTTGCTAACTGCGCTTGTAACTCTCACACTTACAGGTGTAGTGTATTCGCTTGGGTACCTAGAATTTGTGGGGTGTCTCACTTGAAGTATAGCAGTGCTTTGATTGGCTGCAGAGGGAGTGTACGGCTCTCACAGCCACCTCCCCTTCCTGTGCCCTTGCTTTGCACGTGTATCACTTTAGTAATACCGATAGGGGAAAAAAATTACGCAAACGGAAACCAGCAGAATCTGGCAATCCTGCACGTGGGCAACGGTAAACAAAATGTCTTGCTGGCCACACACACAACTCCGATGGGTTGCAGGCGGCTTGTGTGCTGCAGGTTGCCCACCTCTGGTCTACACCCTGCTGCCCACCTGTGGAGAGGAGCTTGTAACATCCTTACTGCTCATTTCTCTCTAAAGCCATGCAAGAAAGCCAGTGACCTCTTTTTAACCATGCTAGTTAGTGCAGTACTGCCTCCTGTCCAGCAGCTGTTTGTATACAGTCTCTAGCTGGTCAATTCCCAACACTATCCCCATTTGATTGTTCTCCCCCTCCCACCCCCATGGATTTTTGTATTGCTGTTATAAATGTTCCAACTTACATTGTAATAAAACCACTCGTGCATAGAGTGGGGGATCCAACAGCTGCGAAGTCTGTCTGGGGAAATGGTTTTATGAAGTAGTAAATTATTTGTGGTTGCTTATAATCTAATTTCCTAGAGAAATAGTAGTGCTAAGAAAAGGGCAATTTGTATTTACCCCCTCCAGAAGTGTTTTTAAGGTCTTGATTTAGTTATAGTCTCTCCTAAAAAACTACTTGCAGGAATTGTAGCTCATGGGGACTTCTATCTGATACAGCAAGAAAGAATGGTGGCAATAACAAATGTTTTGCTAATTTCGGGTAACCTGCAGCTGCACCAAAGAAAGAGGGAGAATGCCTCTGCCAACAAATTAATGAAGTTGGTAATAAATTCCCCGTACTTACAGGTCAAATCTCAGTAGAGTCCATTCAACCCTTCACCCCTTCCCAGCTGGACTGAATCAAGTTCCAGCTCTTCATATGTGGGATGTTTCACGTGGAATGTGCTTTCAAAGCAAACAAGGCCCCTGGATTTAATGATCCCATGATACTGCTTTCATTGAAGGAGAGAATTTGTCCTCTCGCTTTTCACATTTTCCTTTTCTTCTACAAAGCAATGGTCCTTTGTCATCTTCCTCTGCAGGTGACGACATTTCAGTGGTTCTAGTTTTCTGAAATTCAGGATTGAAAGATGCTTTAAATGTGTTTGTTTTCAGACCTGGAATACTCCCACTGCTGGGTACAGACTATGGCTGAGATTGGGAATGAGGAGCAATTTCTACATGGAGAGTATTGAAACTGGAGATATGTTGATATGGGAAAGGGCAGTAGAATAATACTTGGGGTAAGGATAACCGAAATGGAAATGGCCGGGGGAGGACTGGTGGAAAAATGTCTGTGCTACCTCTTGGGGTGAAGCCATAATATGGCGGTTGCCCAGGGAGCGAGAGATCTAAAGCTTTCAGCTGGCTGCTCAATTGGCAAGTTATATCATGTATTGCTTCAGAATCCTCCAGTTCCCTTCCTCGTGAATGGCTTAAAATACTTCCTCCCATTGTAACATGTCATGAGTTTTCAATCCCTTTCCATATTTGAAGTGACACCTGTGAGTTTATATTCGAGTCCAAGGTTGTAGTTGCTTAAGGTTAATATGCAAAACAGAGATTGGCCCTTTGCAAGAATGCGTAGCTGAATCAGGGTATGTCTATACTGCATTCCTCTTTCGAGAGAGGAATGCAAATGCAGCCGAGCAAAATTGCAAATGAAGCACGGATTTGAATTTCCCATGCTTCATTTGCATAATCGCGTCCGGCTGCTTTTTCGAAATACCCTATTTCGAAAAAAGAAACGCTGTCTAGGGTATTTCGAAAAAGCAGCCGGACGCGATTATGCAAATGAAGCATGGGAAATTCAAATCTGTGCTTCATTTGCAATTTTGCTCGGCTGCATTTGCATTCCTCTCTCAAAAGAGGAATTCAGTGCAGACATATCCTCAGTGACCTATGCCTATGAGTAGCGCTTTGATCCGGGCCAGCAGGTATTTTCTTTTCCCTGCTCGGCGCCCGCTGTACACAGGGCAGAAGTGGGAGGAGTGTTAGGGGAGCAGACTGGTGCTTTAAATGAAAGGGGCTGCAAAAAAATGTTCCTGGTGTGTTTTTTTTTTTCCTTTCTCAACCTAAATTTTCCTGGCTCCAGGGGTCATGAATGAAAAAAGGTTGAGCATCAGTGGTCTAAACAGCTGGTTCCCTTTGGAAAAACATCCCAATTTGGTTGCCCGAGCTGTAGCTTTTTCTACTGCAGCGTCGCCTTGAGAAGGCATCTCAAGCAGAGACCAATAGTCGCTGAAGATTCCAAATGAAAACCAGTCTCTACTTGTAGCTGCTAGCCAAATCCCTGACTACAGCCAAGCTGATCTTGGTTCAGCAACACAATTAAAAATTACCTTCGACCTTAAAGACAAACCAGCCCTCCCCCTCCCCCTCCCCCCCCCCAAAATTATACCTTGATACTTGAGTCAGAAAACACAAGAGGACATCATGAATCAAAAAATAAGTCTTTACCTGTAATTAACTGCGCGCGCAAAGGAAAACATGGGGGCCAAGCAGCAATTATTAGTCGCTTTACTGTAGGATTATACACCAGAATCAAATGCTCATGGTAAAACGTCCCTTTAGGTCACGGTCCTTTTATAACATTTAATTCAAACAAAAATAATTCTCTACCAAAAAAGTATTTGAACCGTACACTATACAGAAATGCCTGGTTAAGACATTGTACTCCTTTGACATACCATGTGCACAATGGCCTTTTTGTTCTGGTCAAGTGCAAGAAAAGGAAATAAAAACCCAACAACAAAAATACAAAACTTAATAAATTCAGCAACTAGATTTGTAGGCAACAGTATCTAGGGGCCTGGCTGGGTCAACAACGTAACATGGGACTGCAGCAAAGATGGACCAGAGACTCCCCCAGGGATGCCTCAGCTTTCAGTCTCTAGTGGTCCTGGAGCCGTTAGGACTGGCTCTTTCAAAACAAGAGAGGAAAGAAAACAAAGCTATCAGAAAATTAAAAAAAAAAACCTTGGATTGCGGCACTGTTTTGGCAGGGCCCCCATGCCCTGGAACCAGAGCCCCCGGTTCCGAGTGGGGAAAGAGTCTCTGCTTTTTAAGGAAGTGTTAGTGACCAGAGTGCTTTCAAACGATACTAACGTCCTGCAGCTTGTGCACGATGCCTGTCTCAGTTCTCTCCCTGCCGCTCAGCAGCTGAGCCCACACTGCGGCCACCTCTGGCCAGGGGAGCAAGGCTGCTGCTGGTGGAAGGACAGGAGTCAGCCCCTGAGACGCTGCACCTCTTTGCGGCCAGGGGACTGCATGATGACATGGAAGTCCTAGAGCAAAGGAAGGCTGAGGCGGTGGCGCTGAGGAAGGCTACCTATGACCTTAGTCTCCTAGGTCCCCTCCCCGGTGATGCACCTTGACTTGGCTCCCTGGTGTTTGCCATTCACAAGTCCAACCGGCGTCCCAGCTGGAGGAGGAGTGCGCTGATGAGGAAGGGGGTGAGGCTGAGGTATGTGCTGGAGGCAGAGTTGCAGGCCTTGTCGTCAGCATCACACTTGGACTGCTCGCACAGGACGCCTTTGTAGCCATCGGGGCAGAGGCACCGCTGGTTCAGGTAGCAGGTGCCGCCGTTCTGGCAAATCAAGAGCTCCTCGTCGCAAACGTTGGCTGCAAGGCAGGGAGGGAGGAAAGAACATGGGGAATTACTGCCAGATACCCACAGCCCCAGGTCCTAAGATTCAGCCCTGTGCCACAGCGAAGGCTTGTGCTCTGCAGTATAATTAAGGGATAGTGAAAGACCCCATCACTGGGCAGCTGTAGGGGAGAACATTTCGCTGAAGGAGCCTGTGTTAAAACTGGTACTAGAATCCACAGGCTGGTATTAAGCAGAGGCAAAAGCAGGCTGCTATGCCCCAGTGCACTACTCCGGCACGGAGCAGCCAGCTGGCTGGGTTGCTCGGCTACGGGACTAGGCAGGGCACGCTGCCTGCCCAGCTTCTGAGGCTCTGCCACAGGTTGACATGCTAAGCAGCAGGCTGATGAAAGGGGCTGGCTTGGGGCGTGCTCCACCAGTGGTCCGGGACTGCCCCAGCCCTTGACCCAGGGCACCATTTAGGGAGAGCAGTGGAATGAAGCTGCCCCGCTGCTCCGAGATTCCTCCCGGGACACTGCATCCTCCTCTCCTCCCCATCAGTGTGAGGGAGCGAGGGGGAAAAGCACACCTTGATGCATTCCTCTCCTGCAGGTGGAGGGGGGGAGGAGAGGAGGCACGGGGCAGAAGAGGTCTGCACTGGCTCTGTGACAGGAATCTTGTGGGGGGGGCCTTCAGCTCCCCTTGCCCTACCTCATGCACAAACACACGTGCACACACGCTCTCTCTTGCTCCCCTCCACAGATACCCTGCTCTACCCTAAGCCCCTTCTCTCCCCCCAACCCTGGCTCCTGCACACACACCCCCAACCCCTGCCCTGACTCCTGCACCCCCTGCCTTGAGGCCCCCCCCCCCCCCCACTCCACCTCACCCTTACATTTCTTGATGGTACTGTCGTATCACAACCTCCCGCCAACCTCCTGCCCTGAGGGGGCTCCCTGGAGGGCTTGCAATATGACAGTGCCTGTAAGAAATTTAAGTTACTTTCACCCCAGTATTAGTCTGGTTGCCCTGCGCCATTCATACCCAAACTCACAGAACACACAGCCCTTTAGCATTCAATGACATGGCATTAATTAGGATTGGGGAGGGAACGACTCAGCATTCCACTGCTGTTCTCTTCACAGCCCTATGCACTGGGCTTTCTGCCGTGTGCTCAGTTGTCAGCTGAGTGGTTGCCACCAAAGCCCGCTCTCCCCCCCCCCCCCACTGCCTCCCTCCTGGGCTCTGGCCATGCTGTGGTCCTGAGCACAGCAACAGGTTGCCCTGGCAGTGGCTCCTTGGGACAGCGTTGCTTAGCCTAGCGTGTTCCAGCTGCCAAGTACAGCGGCTTTGGGGGTGCTGCTGTGCATTTGCTACCCTGCTCCTCGCCATGGGCCTGGGGTACTTACGGAAACAGCCCTGTCTCCAGTAGTAATTGGGAAGGCAGTCGTCACACTTGGGCCCAGTGGCACCTTCTCTGCATTCACAGTAGCCGGTCTCGTTACAGCGGTCATGCAGCGACCCGATTTGATTGCAGTTACATTCTGTCCAAACACACGAAAGCCAGTTACTACATCAGGCTGTGCCCACTGAGTGGCAGGGAGCTCGCCAGGTCTTTGCACGGGGGCGCTGCCTGCTGACAAGGCCTGGAGAAAGGCTGCCAGTGGGCTTTTAGGCGTGAACTTTTACTAGTACTTTGTCCTTATAAACCCCACCTTGCATCTCGCGGCTGACTCTCCAGCCCCAGCATTTTAGACTCAGATTCTGCTCTACACGCTACTGTGTTCTGGGGTGGAGGGCATAGCCACGAGCATCGCTTCCCAGTGGGCCACTTCTCCCCTTAGGCAATGTACCACTGGCTTGATGTCCATCTTTGGTGCTCAGGATTGTAGTTGAAGGGTCGCCCACGAAAAACTACCTGGAAGCCCGTCTGGTTGCCTCAAAAGTGCAGCAGTGCCCTGAGCCTGCTCTGTCACTGGGGGGGAGGGAGGCTCGGTATTTCTAAGTGGCTACGCCGTCCCATGTCGGGGGTTGGGTGGTGGTTTTGATTGGTATTACCAGAGGGCCTAGTAGCTCCAGTGACCTTGGGTACGTCTAGACTAGGTTTTATTTTGAAAGGAGATATGCAAATTTGGTACTAAGTTGCATATCATCTTCCGATCGCTTTTTCGAACGCGGATTTTTCGAAAGTGGTCTGGATGCAGTTTTTTTCCCCCAGGGAAAAAAAAGCTCTTCCTTTAAAAAGGAGGTTTACGTCGTTTTTCGAAAAAGGGTTTGTTTCCCAAAAAAACCTGCATCCAGACTACTTGCATTAAAAAAAAAAAAAAATTGGCAGAAGATATGCAAATTAGTGTCAAATTTGCATATCTCCTTTCGAAAATAAAACCTAGTCTAGCTGTACCCTTTATTACACCAGGCACTGTACAAGGGCTTATGAGCGATGCCACTTGGAGGCAGGGCTCCTGTCCACCCTGCCTCCCTCTGCCTGTTCCAACCTCCCTGGGCGACAGACTTTGATGAGCAGCTCCGCTTTGGCAGCCCAGCCTTGAATGAAGGCCAAGGGGACCCAGAATTCCATGCCACCTGCTCTGCAGCATCTCACCCTAATTGCGCGCCTCTGTCTCCAGCTGTCCCTTTGCTCTCCAGCAGAAGCTGGCAGGAGGGGCCTGGTGGGGGAGTCGATGGGGCAGTGGCGGGAGCAGATGTCGTCCTAGCCCTGTAGAGGTGCTGTATGAGGCTGATGCTGCTCAACTTGTTTCTCCTCCGAGGGGGAGAGTCAGGAGCGTGCGGGCTGGATTGTGGCTGCAGTTACGCCACTGATGTTAATGGGGCGACCTTAGGGTAGCAGGGGGCAGACTTTGCCTGCTCTCCCTGGAGCAAGAGTGCGATGACCAAAAGGAGGAAAATGACAGACAAGGAATGGAGAAAGCCTAGTGCCAACCAGCTGCTTCACATTAGTCCTCCAAGGTGTGACAGGGCCTCCCAGGTGGGAGCTGGTGTAAAACGCATCGGAGAAATGGTGTAATCGGAGCTTATGGCACGCTGGTGGCCCAGGCAGCAGGGAGTCCATGTGCCCTGGATCAAACAGATCAGACTTAGCAGCAGGGCTGCTTTGCACAGAGGGCTGGGCAAGAGACGGCAAGCACAGTTTGTCCTCTTTTTCCTCAACGCTGAGTGAATTAGTGCCTGGTGGGCGAACAGCCCCAGCGCTCATGCAGAGCGTGTGTAGCACGGTGACGGCTGGACATGGACAGGGGAAAATACAGCAAAGCTGCCACAACTGCCTCCAATACAGCCAGGCCCAGGAGGGCTGGTAGTGAGGCTGGTGAAGGGAGGTCAAGTCAGTGTACCAGTCAGCCTGAGTTTGCTGGTTCAAATCCTGGCTTCCTTTCAAAGGTAGTGCAAGCTTCCCCTAACCTGGGCTATCAATGCACCTTAACTGAGCTGGAGATGATGCATTGCCGAGTGGGGGGAATATTTTGTCTCTGAGACAATTCACCCCCCCCCCCCGCCACCCTCTGCTGCAGTTTTGGCCCTGAAACTGGCGAGGCACTGGGCCCTGGTCTCACAGGCCACCAAACCACCCAGTGGCTGGTAAGTACTTTCAACCAGCTCTGAAGCAGCAGCCTAGTGCAACTCCCTGACGAGCAGTGCCCACCACGTGCCTGGGTCCCCAGCTGCCCACCTATGCACACATTCTCGTCGTCGAGCTCTGCCGAGCCGTTCCGGTAAAACCCCAGCCGGCAGTGCTGGCAGTGCTGCCCCCGTGTGTTGTGTTTGCAGCTGACGCAGGTCACCACGTTCAGGAAGTCGATATAGCTGCAGCGGTTGGAGTGGCCGTAACACTCGCAGTCTGTTCAGAAGAGAAGAGGGAGATGTCCCTGGCATGCCTTCCCTGGAAAAGGCAGCCACTCGCAGGGCCCTGGGCCAGAATGGGCAGCAAGCTGAATCTGAGGGGTTTTCTTTCACCACAATGCACTAGCCTCTCTCCCCAAAATGTGGAGACGGATAGCTGGGTTGGTTCCTGCTCTGTACTGGCGTGGGGGTGATTAGGGTTTGAGAGTAACTACCCTGCTTTCACTGCCAGAAAAAGCTGTTTATAAAGCCTTGTCCATAAGGCCTGGGTAGGTAGGGACACACCCTGCTCCATCATAACCCAGCAGCTTTGTTTCTGGGAGCAGAATTTTTATAACGGGGACGAGTGAATTTTTTTCTTCTCCATTAGACGCAGAAGGGGATGAGATGGCTAGAAATGTCTGTCTCGTTGCACTGGCAGCGTTATGGCTATGGGGAACTTTTGGCTGGGGGGGGGGGAAGGGGGACTGGCACAAGAAATGGGTCAGTGTGTGTCTAGTTCCTCCCAGCCACAATTTTTTAGAGGGGTAGCTGAGTTAGTCTGTAACAGGAAAAATAATGAAAAGTCTAATAGCACTTTACAAAACATATAGATGGTATCATGAGCTTTTGTGGCACAACCCACTTCTTCAGATGACTGGAGTAGTAGAAGGCCAGATCCAAGAATAAAAGAGGAGTGGGGAGGAGGGAAAAAAGAAAAAAAAAAGACAGCGAGTAGATTGTTCATTTACAAGTTTAATTCTTAAGTTCCAACCCTTTCCTTTGTCTTTGGCTTGTGGAATTGGCCACAAATAACACGGTGACTTGGAGATCCACTAATGAGTGCCCAGGCAGGTTAAAGTGTTCTCCAACAGGTTTCTGTGTACATTCTTGTAACTACTTGAACAATCTACTCGCTGTCTTTTTTTCTTTTTTCCCTCCTCCCCACTCTTTTATTCTTGGATCTGGCCTTCTACTACTCCAGTCATCTGAAGAAGTGGGTTGTGCCCACAAAAGCTGATGATCCCATCTACATGTTTTGTTAGTTTTTAAAGTGCTACTAGACTTTTCATTGTTTTTTTAAGTTTTTCCCAGCCCCAGTGTTTGCCTGTTACAGGCGGAGTTCACGACTCCCTCGTCACCAGCAAACAGGCTAAGAGGAGCATGAGATGCAGTAGAAACAACCCCAAGGACAGGCCAGATCTACCCTTTCTCAGACTAATTGGGGGAAGCTGGAGATTTGCTTCAAGCCCAGCTCGACTGTTAAGAGAACACACAGGATGGCAGGGAGACAGCATGCAAGTGACAAAAGCTGACATGTGCATGGAGGGGGCGCTGATGGGAATGGGGGTATGAGATTTGTGTCTATGAAAAAAAGATCTGGTGCCATGGAGCCAGGCAGGGTTTTTTCCCCATAGTTCATAGTGGCTTAGAGATGAAGCGTGACTCAAATGTAAACAAGGAACCTCAATGAAATACATTTTGCCTGCTCCTCACTGTTCAAGGAAGCGTCTGTTTGGGTATTGCTGGCTGTTATAGTTACGTGGAGGTTAGTTTATCATAAGGATTTGTTCTTGCAACGATAACTAGCAGATGCAGTCAGACAAGTGTAACTGCTAGTCTGGTCGGTGTCTGACACATCCCTGACCCTTATGGGTAGTGTTTTTGGATGGTGTTTAAAGGCGAGAAAAATCTTCATCACAGGGTTAGGCAGGTCCTTCCGAAGCTTGCAGCGTGTGTTTCTGTTTGCCCACCATTGCCATTTCTCCCTCTTACCTCTAAACATTTCAACAGGTGCCACTGGGCCAGAGCCAGCATTCAGCCTGATGAGTTTGGAGCTCTTTGAAGCCGCTTGGAAAAATTAAAAACAAGCGTTTTCTCATCACTTCACTTCACACACATTCCCTTCCTACACTGCGGGAGAGCAGCTCTCGTGCTAGAACAATAATGGAGTCGGCCAAGAACATCACGTTGGCATCGCTGATATCTATTTCTGCACCAGACAGCTGGTGCCTTTCTACATTTCTCCTCCCCCCCCCCCCCAATGTTTGATGCATAAGA
The DNA here is from genome assembly GCA_032595735.1 of Pelochelys cantorii. Taxonomy (NCBI): domain Eukaryota; kingdom Metazoa; phylum Chordata; order Testudines; family Trionychidae; genus Pelochelys; species Pelochelys cantorii. The sequence continues at coordinate 12,474,449 of CM064347.1, forward strand.
AATTCCACACACAAATCTGCACTGGAGCATGGGGTTCAGAGAAAAGCGGAGTTATTGGTCATACAGCTGGCCCACCACTTTCTGTGTGTGTAGAGAAATAAACCTGGTCAGTCAGGCTAATGATAGACAAGTCTAACAATTTTAAAAATAAGCTGTTTCCCTTGGACTCCATTTAGTGTAGACAGTTTTCAAACTTTTTCCCCTCATGACTCGTTGGAGAAAATTGTTGATGCCTGTGACCCAACATAATTTGACCTGAGTGTGGACTCCGGGGTGGAATTGAGGAGAGCTTTGGGGGGGGGGGGGTCAGGGCTGTGGTAGAAGGGGCTTACCTTGAGCAGCTCCCGGTCAGCAGTGCAGTAGGGGGTGCTAAGGCAGTTTCCTGCCTCTCCTGGCACCGCAAACCATGCTGCGCCTCACAGGCAGCAGGTTCCCAGCCAATGCGAATGCGGGGGTAGTGCTCAGGGCAGGGGTAGTACATGGAACCCTGTGTGCTTTCTCCCTTCCCCCCACCTACGAGCCAGGCCTGCTGCAGGCTGCTCCTGGGGTGCAGTGCAGTCTGCAGTGCCAGGATGGGCAAGTAGCTGCCTTAGCACCCCACTGCTCACCTGATCCCACAGCAGCAAGGAGACAGCGCCTGACATTCCACCACCCAGTCCTGGGTCACAAGCCGTAGTTTGAAACCCACTGATTTTGCTCACACCAACTGGTGTATGAAAAGGTGCTGGCAATAGACATGTAGGGCTATAAGGGAACCTCAAGCGGGCTTTTTGTTCAAGGAAGGCCTAAGTATTAGCCAGGCCATATGATCTTGCTCAATTACACTTGAAATAGCCACTGCTCAAAGAGTTAGAACCAAGCACGGCTCTCCTAACCTAGCGCACAACTACCCACCCCCTCCCGCCCAGCTCACTCACACAGGACAATAGGCAGTACCTGGCTTCTTTGCATGCTTCTTGCCAGCAGAGTGTGCTCTGCGTCCTGATTTGCTCTTTGGAGCAGCTGCGTGTGACAGTACAAAAACAAAACAAAACAAAAAACCGCTTAATGCTTTGGACGAGAGAGAATTCCCAACGCCAGTGGAGCGTGGCTGTCTGGGAAATTCCTCAGGCCGCCCCGCCCAAGAGGGGGACTTACTCAGCTAGCCCAACAGAGACGCTAACACGCACCTTGCAGCAATAGCTCAGTGCCATTACATTAGTGGCCTGTATTTCAAATAAGGGCTAATGGGTTTCAGTGCCTAGGATGCTGTGTCTGTTTTAAACCCTAGCTGGGAGGAGGAGACGAGGCTGCCAACCAGGGTTGCTGCCTGGGGTGCAGAGCTGTGATGCCAACTCAGGTACGAAAGCTTCACATGGCTCTGTTAGTTCAAGGGCCTGCATGCTATTCAGCGCTCTTCCTTTCCAAACTTTAATCTTCATAACACCTCCAGGCTGTCAGAAAGTGTCAGGTACCCCACTTTAGAGATGGGGAAACTGAGTCACAGGGGCAGTGGTTTGCTGAAGTGTGTGGGTGGAAGAGCAAGAAAAAGTGTGAATCCTAAGGCTTAGTCACCTGTTCTAATAAACTAATGCAGCCCTCCGCCCCGCATACACACTTGATCCATGTGCTGCCCACCCACTGAAACCATCCTAGGATCCTACCATTCTGAGCTGCAGTTGGCTGAGGGCTGTCCCTGTATTTGGACAGAGTTAGCATAGGTACTCATGGCTTACCTGCTCCACAGGCCTTCTCATGCCAGGCAAAGCACCTTTGAGCTCAGCATAAGGAGGCCTGCGGGGCAGGCAAGCCATGAATAGCTAGGCTGCAAGGGGAATGGTTGCCCAGCTCATGTTTACCAAGGAGGAAGTTCACCCCCAAGGCAAAGGTGCCAGCTAAATTCAGAGCCTCGTGCAGAGGGATGAATTTAACTCTTAATTTTTGTCTAGCTCACTCAAGTAGCCAGTGAGAGCTGGAGTCCCTGTGTGGTACAGTTTCAAATATGGTTTGAAATAGACCTTGTAAAAAAACCCCACGTGTTTTGTGGGTAAGGCGATTAGTCAAGGCTCTTTCATTTGACAGTGAATAACCTAACCCTGCTCGAACGACAAGCTGCTCTCCAGCTAAAAAAGCCCCAGCCTCACATGTTCCAGCGCTCTCATTTTCCTGTGGGAAGTGGTTTCACCGCTGGCTTTCATCTGAGGAGTGTCAAGATTTTTATTGCTATTATTAGCAAAGCCTCCCAAAAGCCTGCGGCGGTGGGGTGAGCGCTCTTTTACAATGGGCAAACTGAGGCACAGGGCAGGTAAGTGCCTAACCCACAATCATATTCTGCATCGGGTGTGGCACTGGGAATAGGCTTTAGGACAGATGCCAATACCTTGCGCTGATCAACAAATCCTCATTCACGCACCCCCACCCATCGCTGTGCTTATGCCCCTTCAGTCTCCCTCCTCGCAGGGCTCTCAGGTGAGCGACTGCACCGCCAGGGAAAATAGCCTAGTGGCAGATGCGCGGGGCCTAGCCAGCCAAGCAAGGCCAGCGGGCGCTATTTTGTAAGCCCTCAGATGCTGGCTGGCTAACACGCCTACCCCATCCCAGCAGCTGTCTGCTGAAAGGCTCACGGAGCACCCCTTTATTTCCGCCACCCCTGAGAAAAGCTGTGGCTCACAGCAGCTGGGCTGCTCCGGAGGCAGATGGAGGTCTGGGTTTCACTGCGTTGTGCTAGAACGGCAGTGACCCCGCTGATGGCCTGGTCCTAACAGCACAGCATCACTGTAGCTGCTCAGCTCCTTTCAGCTGCCCTCTCCCAACAGGCAGGTGGAGCCAGGCACCTCCCAGCACAGTGGGGCTAGATTTAGAGCAGCTGGCTGGAAGGGAAAAAACCCACTGCCTGCTGCAGCCCCGGCCCTGCCAGGAGGAGGTGCTACAGGCAGGGCCAGCTGCCGGATCAGGCCACCAGCCACAGAGGTATCGGGGAGGGATGACCCGGCACGCGTGGCCAGTCCACTGGGCCTTGCATGGACAAAAATGGGTTCCCACAACTGCTTGGGTCAAAGCCAACCCACATGCAGGGGCTTCTGCCCCAGTCTGCCTGGCTGTATGTTGCCAAGCACAACAGGGCCTCCGTCCTGCCTGGGAGACCATGACAGTTCTACAATACACGTGATAACAACAACACCTTTGTAGCAGGGAACAATTGGAGAGGAAACAGTCAGCCTGTCTGTCCCACTCCTGCACTGGTGACAGTGGCTATGACCAGAGGAGGCAGCCCCCTGCCCCCCGGGCTCCTTCCCCTGCTCTGGCACATTCATTGTGTAAGACTCTGGCCAGTCACTTCAGTGGCCCTTGCCTCATTTTTCCCCAGCTGCAGCAACTGTTATATGCAAGGCCTCCCGTGCCTTTGCAAAGCGCCTGTCCTGCCTCAGGCAGAAGGTGGCAGGGCAAAGAATTGTTCTTGCCGCCAGTGGCAGACACCAGGCACACAGGTGAAAGGCTCGGCCACATGGGTGCTGTCGGGCAGCCTGTGTCCCCCAGTGCTTTCAGGGGTCCATTTTGGCCCATTACGTGAATTAAGCCAGAGACAGTCACTGGAGTTTGCAGGCCCGTTTGGCTACTTGGCACCACTTGCTGAATGTCTGCGTTGCCCTCCTGACTGGTTGCCACAGCAGCCCCATCAGAGGAAAATGAACCCAGCAGGCAAGGCTGCCGACGGCCCTTGAACAGGTGGGCTGTTTGCTACCCCCTAGCCAGGTGGCTTTAGCCTGGGGGGGGGGGGGGAAGCCTCTTTAGGCCAACGTTTCCATGGTGACAGAGCCCGGGCCTGTTTGTGTATTCTTTTTGATCTGCTGCGATCAGAGCAGTTCAGCTCAGTGCGTCCGTCATGCCTTTTCTCCCACTGTCGCGTCTCACCAGGCCCAGGGGCTGGCACAGGATGAAGGGCGGCATGTAACGCTGCACAGCCAGCAGAACACAGCCCACCCCTCTTCCCCCCCCCCCGAACACCTGGCACACCTTGGTGCCAGTCCTCACAGCAGTGAAACCCCCAACGCAGTGGCATTCCGGATCAGCAAAAGCGATGGCTGTGGCATTTGCTGGAGGATATGGGCGGCATCTGACAGGACAGTTCTGAGCTTGACGGGATCCTATGCAGGCTGCAGAGGTAATGGGGTAAATAACAGGAGCTGGTCCCTGATGCCCCATGGTAAGGGACAGAGGAAAATGGCATGAGAGAACCTAGGTGTGGCCTGCTCCTCTGAAAGAGGGAAAAGAATAAGTAAAAGTGAATGAATGCTTGAGCAACTTATGGGAGAGGAAGTAGGATGGAGAATGGGAACCCCCTTCCTTCTTACTACTTGGGGGGGGGGCGTCATACTAGGAATCTCCAAATCCCAAAGTCGATGCTAATGTCCTGGCACCCACCCCTGCAGCACAGCATGCAAGTGCGCTCAGCCATGCATTGGGAGCTAGGTGGTGTCCGTAACTCAGGTGGGGCAATCACATCTCTGCTGGGTCATGTTATTTATACCTGGGCGCAGGGGGTGCAGAAGGCTAGTACAGGGGTGAGTGCACAGCAGTGTTTTTCACACTCACGTGACACAGCCTTAGAGGCTGATGAGAGGTACAAGCCATGGAAAAAATTCAGGGACACTGAGGACCAAAAAGCTGCAGCTGTACAAAACTGGCTTTTAGTAGGTGCCTGTGGGTGAGGAAGCTTTGGGTATCTCCAACGGGATTAAGATCCCAAAGGGGAAAAAAAAACCTGACTGGGAGGAGGTGGTTTAAGCATCAAGGGATCAGCTAATTAGGCTTAACTATGTCAGTCCAGGATGGCCGATTAGCCTAATTAAACCAGCCATTTGATTGGCCGGGGGAGGGGCGTGTGGCATTCTCAGCTGCAGCAGGTGAAATCTCTTCTAAATACAGAACCCTTGGCTGGTGTCTTTTCAGTTAACTGGGGTATGGAGTCACAGCTCCTAGCTAGGAAGGTAAAGCTCTGGTCCACTAGGGCATGTGGCCAGTTGAGGGAACCATTTCCAGTATATTCTTGGCAATCATTGGGAAGACCTGGAAAAGCACCTTCTCCCAATCTCTCCTCCTCCAGCTGATTCTCAATAAGCTTGTTTAAAGGTCACCAGCTTTCTTCTCAATGAAAAATACGGGGCTTTCCTGCTTCTGGCAACTTCCACCCAAGGAGCTCCAAGGGATTGACAAGCATGAGTGGATTTATAAGCACAGACCACCCCTGCAAGATATGCTGCATTCCCTCCCCCACCTTTTACAGGTGGGAAACTGAAGGCATGGAAGAGAGAAGTCACCTGAAAAGGTCATGCTAAGTCATTGGCATCTAGATCTCATAACTCCTAAAGACCATCCTCCTTCTTCCCAACTCAGTCTGTCTCCAGTTGTTGTTCCTAGAAGCGTATGAAGCAAAAACTCCAGGACATAGGGAGAAGAGAGTTCATAAACTTTAGGGGCTGATCCAGCCCCAATCTCTTATGATCTGCCTGGGAATTAGCTACTTACATCAGCTGCACCTAGCACAGTGGTTCTGCCCAGTCATCACATAGCTGTGGCCCATGTGACATCCTGAGGGCAATACAGGCAGTACTGGATGTGGCCCACTGGCCTCAAGAGTCTTTCTAATATCTAATGACTGCCAGGCTTCTGCATTTTATTGACACTAGAAAAGAGCTCGCCTTGCTCTCTCCTCACTTCCTGCTGACACAGGCTTTGAGCCTAAGAGCACGTCCTTACCTCGGATGTTTTCAGGAGGCTCCCGTGGAACCGGTTTCGGTCCAAGCACGGTTGGGTTTACCAGACGCCGAACAGCTTGAAATGGTACCAAGAGAGAGATCATCAGTAGTCACTGTATTTGTTCCTCACCAAGGCTGGGCAGGGAACTTTAGTCAGATATGTTGACTGGGATGGTGGAGCAGTATGAAATTTCTCTGTCCTCTCCCTCACGCATCCCAATTTCTAAAAGCCATCAGTGCTCCATAGAAATTAGCACTGCCTCAAACAACAGTTAGAAGCAGTAAAATTACCCTTCCTCAGGGATGGAAGGGAAAGTTGTGGCTGGAACAGAACTCCTTCCTTAAACAGAATGGATGCCTATTAGCTCAACTTGGCAACAATCAAAAGGATACAAATTTAAGTTGGTCTTTAGACACTTAACTCCAGCCAGAGAAAAAAGCACCAGTTCTGCTCATTGACAGAATGCAAGATGGTTATTTTCTGTAAGGACTTTGTATTTTGTTTAAGTGCCTCCTACCAATCTGGCTCACTTTCTATTAGCACAGTCTAGCACAGATGTGGATGATATTTATCCATCTCTGCACAGACGGTATCCTATCTACATGTAGCTTAAAGCTGGGCCCAAGCCAAAAAGACTTCAAATGCCCCCAAGTCGGGGCAGTGTTGAACTTCTGATTTTCGGCTTGACACTGTTATGGAGATAGGGACCAACAACTCCTGATCTCGGTACAAATTCTGGCCTTCTATTACCACCTCCCCACATTTCCAACTCCTGGGTTTGAGTAGGAGCCCAGCTCTAATACACATTAAATTCTATATTCAAAGGGATGCTCGTTTACACGGCAGGAACTTGCTAAGGTCAAATTGATGGGGAAATGGGGGAGGATCCTGACAATCTGCTGCCAGCATGAACCAGGGAGGAGGGATGCTAGACAAGCTAAGCTGAACCTCAGGCTTCATGGCTCACCATGTCGCCTCCTGAGGTTCCCTCGTGTCACGTATAAAGCACCTTGGCCACACAACCACAGGGCAAATAGCAACACAGGGTCTACGCTTTAAGCAACACATACGTGACAGTTTACAAAAGTTACTACATTTTACAAACACTTAGGAATCAGCTAGATTTCCACGATCCTTCTAGTTCCTGTGAGCACCAAGCCAAGGATAATCTCTTCTACCATTTGTCATCTTTCACATAGATGATTAAACCTTGAGGCTCAGTCTAGCCTCACCTCATTGCCAGTTGTGTGTAGGGCACAGAGAAAGCCAGAGCTTTTCCCATCAGGGTAAGAGAGAGAGATGCATGGAAAGCAGAGCGGCAATTCTATGCAATTTCTAAGCCTCAGTCCCTACTTGGACTGTACTAGCAAGTTATGCCCGTTTAGCAGCATGTCTCCTACCTTCTTTTCCAGGATCGGCCTTGGCTTGGGGGGAGCCCACCTGCAGTGGGGCAGCTGCCGACGAGCTGGTGAGTTCTTGCAGCGGTAATATAGGAAAGTCACATTACAAAAGGGGTTGAAATGGAAGAGTTAGCTAGCAGCCTTGGGTCAGACAGGCCAGATGGGCAGAGCCCCATTGACTGCAATGGAATAACGCTGACTTATTCTTGCACCTGCACAGCTGTGCAGCTGGCAATGTTTCAGACTGTGCCCACGTTAGACGTGTACCATGGCAGGCATTCTTTCATTTCTGTGGCCTTGGCCACTGGAGGTACCATTGGATGTTGACTGACTGCAAAGCCAAAGGCTGCAAGTACAGAGAAGGAGCGCCACACACAGTCACTGGGACCCACAGCTGTTCAGCCCCTCTGAAAGTGAGGCCAGTTGTTTACATGCCTGGATAGCCATGTAGGTGTCTAATTTTACCCACTCATGTTTGATATTTTTTGACTTTAAGTAACTGCTAGCAAAAATTACGGGGAGTTGGCAGAGGTGCTAAAACTAAGTTTCTAGTGTGGGGTCTGAAATCAGACACCATTGTAGGAAATAATTACTGCTTCAAGCCAGGACGTGCTGCTGTACCTCCACCCCCCCGAAGTAGGTGTCCATACAGGATTACAACCCAGGAGTTCCTAGTTCTCAGGCCTGTGCTTAGGCCACATCTTTTTTCCTAAAAAAAAAAAAAAAAATCACCAAAGGAACTCAAGAAGCCCTTGCAAAGAAATCAAAACAACAAAGATGGCTGCCCACTTGTGCAGTTCCTATTGAAAAAACTGTGTGCCCTCACCACTGGGTCTGGAGCAAATCCTATCGCCACAATTTTGTTGACAATCTTCATACAAACCAGGAAGTAAAATGAAAAACCCATGTTGTTAATTTCAAGCTTCAGTTGAGTACTATAAGGAGAGGAAGGGGGGAAAATCCCTTATATCTGGCAAAAACTAAAAGAACAAACCCAAGAAGGAGAGAAATGTGATTTCCCACTTTCTATTGGGGATTATAAACAATGCAGAGTAAAAAATATATGACAAGCTCAAAAAGTAAGTGACAGTGTCCTTTTCAATAGGAAAATGGAAGCCAATTGATAATAATACGGCATTGAAGTGAATATGAAAAAGCCTGTTGCTAATTGGCAAGGGTTTAATTAGAGTCACAATAAAAAACAGCCCTAGAGGCATTTGCTTTTTAGTCATTCACACATACCTCAACTTGTTCATCTTTACAGAGTCAGGAGAATTATTAATGCTCTTTATCCCAAGAATTTTTCCCCTGTAGCTCTGTGACATTCACAGATGGTTTTATATTTCAGGGGGAAGAGGGTTCCAGTAAATTGGATGTTTCTTTCAGTTTCCTAGTTGTGGGAAGCATTTATTAAGTGCATACGAGCCTCACGCTGAGAAAAAGCTGAAATGGTTCAAACATTATGAAGCTGACAGAAAATAAACAGACACATAAGTAGAGTAGCTAATGTTTATATAGGCCCTATACAAAATTGATGTTTTGCACTCCACTTCTGTGCTTCTTCTGTCGGCTCTGTCAGAACAGTTAAATTACTAACTGCTTTTCCCAGAGCTGAACTGATACTCTGGAGGCAGTTGGTCCATGAACCAAAAAGAAAGATGGGATTTTTTTTTAAATCAACCCAAATTTGGGGAAAGAATGTCTCTCCCTGTCAATGAAAAGCACAAAATCTGACAGAATATGACAAATTTCTAAGAGGAAATGGGAAATGAACAAATTAAAAAAGCACTTGATTAATTTCATTTCTAGCTGACTCCTCAATTTCCTTTAGTTGACTCTCCCAAAGGCTCTTAAGTAAAGCAAGTTGTCATGGGATAAGAGGGAAGGTCCTTTCATGGATTGAGAACTGGTTAAAAGACAGGAAACAAAGGGCAGGAATAAATGGTAAGTTTTCAGAGTGGAGAGAGGTAACTAGTGTGGTCCCCCAAGGGTCTGTCCTGGAACCAATTCTATTCAATGTATTTATAAATGAACTAGAGAAAGGGGTAAACAGTGAGGTGGCAAAATTTGCAGAGGATACCAAACTGTCAAGATAGTTAAGACCAAAGCAGACTGTAAAGAGCTTCAAAAAGATTTCACCAAACTAAGTGATTGGGCAACAAAATGGCAAATTACATTTGATATTAATAAATGTAAAATAATGTACATTGGAAAAAATAATCCCAACTATATATATACACAATATGATGGGTACTAATTTAGCTATAGCTACTCAAGAGAGAGATCTTGGAGTCATTGTGGATAGTTCTCTGAAAACATTTGCTCAGTGTGCAGCGACAGTCAAAAAAGCAAATAGAATGTTAGGAATCATTAAAAAAGGGATAGATAATAAGACAGAAAATATCGTATTGCCATGGCACACTCACATTTTGAATACTGCGTACAGATGTGGTCACCTCATCTCAAAAAATATATATTGGCATTGGAAAAGGTTCAGAAAATGGCAACAAAAATGACTAGGGGTTTGGAATGGGTCCCATATGAAGAGAGATTAAAAAGACTTGGACTTTTCAGCTTGGAAAAGAGGAGACGAAGGGGGGATATGATAGAGGTCTATAAAGTCATGACTGGTGTGGAAAAATTTAATAAGGAAAAGTTATTTACTTATTCCTGCAATATAAGACCTAGGGGTCACCAAATGAAATTAATAGGCAGCAGGTTTAAAACAAACAAAAGGAAGTTTTTCTTTACTCAGTGCACAGTCAACCTGTGGAATTCCTTGCCAGAGGATGTGGTGAAGGCTAGGACTTTAACAGGGTTCAAAAAAGAGGTAGATAAATTCATGGAGGTTAGGTCCATCAATGGCTATCAGCCAGGATGGGTGGGAATGATTTCCCTGGCCTGTTTGGCAGTGTGTGACAGGGGAGGGATCACATGAGGATTACCCATTGTGTTCCCTTCCTCTGGGGCATCTGGCATTGGCCACTGTTGGCAAACAGGATACTGGGCTAGATGGACCATTCATCTGATCCAGTATGGCCGCTCTTATATTCTTATGTTCTCCTTTTTGGGGTCCCTTGGCAGACTTTAGTCTATGGCCCTATGTTTTAAAATGCATTCTATTCCCCCTCCTGCCTTGGATTTGCTCCTCGGCAACATGAAATACAGAAGAGGGTCAGACTAACACATGACCACAGCTACACCTTGACCACAAAGAACACTACAAGCAGCTAAAGGGAGCAGTCATCTGGTGGAGCTATGCAATTTAAAGATCAAAACCAAATCTAATCTGTTCTTCTAGTCTACAGTCCACGTTACTCTCCTGATGGCTGTCCACCAGTATATGAAAGCACAAATGGGGAAGGAAGGGGGGGGGGGGGGGAGGAAATCAGCCTAGATTTAAATACCTGGTATTTTCTGCATCTCTTGGATAGGCACAGAGGCAGGGAGCTCAGCTGGCAGCTTGGCCATGACTGCTCAGGGTGGGAAGCAAAAAATGAGAGGGTAAAAGAACTGTACACATGCCAAAAAAAGGAGAAACAGCACAGAAACGGGGCAGCATTTTAAAGGAATTTTTAAAATCTCTTTCTGGCTAGGTGTTCAAAGTACAGGAGAGACCTAAGCAGCCACATTCAGACCTGGAGTTTGAACTACCCCAAACTTCAGGAAGGGGCAGGGGGAGAACATTGGGGTTCTGCCCCACCTCTAGTGGTGACTGCACTGAAGACAATGCAGTTATACTGATTTTAAACGTATGTATGGGAGTCAGTTGGAATTAGGGCCTCATCTTTGAAACCTATATGGGCCTGGTCATGTATATGTAGCCACATCAGTGCAGAGGCCAAAGTGGGGGACTGAGTCCAAGACTTTCAGCCCCAAAACTGTAGCCCTTCGCTATACGCGCATGCGGAGGAACTCAGTTAGCTGTCAGGAAGTAGCAGCTGTTTTTCTCATCAGGATCAACCTCTAATTGAAGCTACAATGATCCACATTAAGCCCGTAGAGGAACAGAGGCACCCAGCTCAGCCCTACCCACTCCAAGCTAGAAACAAGACCATCGCACTGCAAACTTTGCACACTGCCACCTGTTAATACAATGGAAGAAACTGGTTTTGCACAGGAAGTGGGTCACAAGTCACTGCCTCTTTTTGATTGGCCAGCAGCAGATGGGCAGCAGTCTGGAAGAGTCACATTCAAAAACAGCAGGAGTCTTATGCTGCCTTTGGGATCATATTTTAAGCCTTTAGGCCTGTGGTGTCCAACATACTAGCCACATGTGGCTATTTGGCCAGCTGAGTGTGGCTAGTTGGCTTGAATAATGTGGCTAGTTGCTATAGTGGCTACTGCTTCAGAACTGGTTGGACACCATGGTTCTAGTCCCAGCAACCTCTAGTCACAGATGTTGTTCTTCAAAAGCTTTAGAGTCACCTGAACCCTCTGTGCTTTGCGGGGGGCTAGAAAGGCCACAAGAACAGGTTTTATTGTTAGTATTTGTTCTGATCTGGGTGAGAACTTAGAGCTGCGATACTGTCTTGGACATGAGAAATTATAAACCAAAAAACGGAACTGCTTAAACCAGAACCTCCAGAGACAGACCAGTGCCAGCCTAGAGAATGACAAAAGTCCCGTGTTGGGGGAAATGGTCTGATTCTTCTCTCAGAGCTGTTCACCCATCTCTGATATAAACATGCAGCCTTTCTGCTCCTCCCCCCCAACACACCCCAAACAGGCAGGTGAGCCAAGACAGCATATCATTAATGGCACTAGAAGAGATTGATGCTCAGCAGGATGCTCTCATGTTCACATACATGCTTCCAGAGACACTGCTGTGGTCAAACATGGATAAAAATCATATGACGTTAGGTGCACATTAGCTGCACACATCCCAAGCTTCATTGTGGCAGGTCTGCTGCTAATATACATACTTTTTTCAAGATAACATGATCTTCAGTGTGGGCTGTAGATACCCCCTCTCTCTCTATCTTAGTGTAAATGGGCAAGTATTATTTCCATTTTACAGAGGGAGAAACTAAAGGGACTAGCCCACGATCACACGATGACTCGTGGAAATAAAAAAAAAAATGAAACCCAGGTTTCCTAATCTAGCCAAACTCCCATTCTAAACACTAAGCCATGGCTCCTCCATGACTGGATCTATAGTTGCATAAACGCACTGTGGCAGTGTGGACTGTCACATGGAGCGGGAGGGGAAAAGCAGCGGACTCCCATTATCCACTCCACTCAGAGGCTGCTGGGAGTGGGTGGAGCCTGGAGAGGAGTCTATATAAGCTCATTCCAGTGCTGAGAGGAGGAGAGGTAACATCTAAGGACATAGACGAAGTGTCACCGTGGGAGGAAAACAACTCAAAGAGAGGCTAGAGGAGAAATTGTCACCCTTGGGGGAAAGGTAAGGTACTGAGTTTGAGGACAGTTGGGCCCAGGCTGGGAACCACCTCCCTAGGTAACTGTGGACTTGCCTGAGAGATCAGAGAATTTTTAGAGCAATAGGACTGAAAATTTTGGCTGTATATGATGATAAACTACATATGAGTACACTCCCTTTGACAGTTCTTCTATATTCCCTTTGGTGATCCTAATCCCTTAAACACACTTTCTGTGGTGGCCAGGTCCTCTTGACCTATCAGGCAATGGTTACATTTGCACCTGTAGGATCTGGGGCTTAGCCACTGGGCCAAGTCATGTTAGCTGGTCTGAATCCTCCAGCTTGCATACACGATCAGTCTTTGTATTTCTCTCAGCTGGCTTCTAGCAACTCCCCCAGACAACTGGTTGTTACTAATGTACTGTGGGTGGGAAATGTCCCCAGGGGAAATTCTGATGCAGAAGGCACCGCAGCAGAATAAGCGTGTGAAGCTTGTAAACTAGCAGAAGAAACTTTTCATTTCTTCTCTTCCAAAGGAAGAGAGAACCCATACCTGGATGGAGTGTCAAAATAAAACAAAGCACCTTTGTGCCTCTCCCCCACAAAAGTAATACAAGTTCTCTCTACCGGGCAATCTAGAAATTAAGAAATAATGTTCTGGAACATCTAGTGTGAGTGTATGTTCAGCCCATCCCCAAACATTTTATTGAGTCATTAAAGTGTGGCTCTCCCCACTCCAGGCTACTTTTCCAAATGTAAAACTTCACGGATTATATCCTAAGAGAGACTTCGTACAGGACCCAAGAGGCTGAGCAAAGACCGCTGATTCAATTCCTGGTCCAGCTCAGAGCACCCTCGAGGCTGCTGTAAATTACACCTACCTACACGTGGCCCTGAGGGGCCCCTCCCTTAACTGGAGAATCACTAGAAGGCATCAGGGCCTCTTTCCCTGACCATGGAGAATTCCCTGATGCAAGACTAATCCTCAGCTGCCCACTCAGGCAAATTTTCATCATTCCCCTCTAACAGGGGTGAGCAATAATTTTTGATGAGGGGTCACTCCAAGATTTTGGAAGGTGGTCAAGGGCTGCACTCTTCCTTGATATTAATGGAGGAAGCGCAGGGTGCAGTGGGGAGCTTGGGGTAAGAGATTTGGTGCAGGAGGGAGAGTGGGGCCTGGGAGGGAGTTTGGGTGAAAGAGGTGGTTGTGATGTGGGGCACTGGACTGGGGTGCAGGGTTTTAGGTTGTGACCTAGGACAGGAAGGGGTTGTGACCTGAGGTGCAGGGGTTTGGGTAGTGACCTAGGGCAAGGGATTGGGGTGCAGGAATTTGGTTTGTGAGCTGAGGCAGGAGATTGGGGTGCTGGATGTGGGAGGGGACATGGGTGCGGGAGGGGGCAGAGGGTTTGGGTATGTGGCACAGGGAGGCAGGAGTGGTGGGTAGAGGCAGGCTCTGGCCAAGAGAGTTACCTGGGTGACTCCTGGCTAGCAGCCCAGCACGCTTCTCAGGCAGTCAGCCTGCCCCATCCGCACAGGCTGCAGGGCCATGTGTGCGTGTGAATAACTAGGAGCCGGAGGGGAAAGGGCGTGTGGTGCTTTGTGTGCTGCCTTTTATTCAAACAGGCAGCTCCTATTGGCCAGTTTCTGGCCAGAAACTGGCCAATGGGATTGTGCTGGGGGCAGAGGCAGCACCTGAAGCCTTCCCCCCTCCCCTCCGGACTCACAGCCCAGCAGCTGTTTTCCTGAGCAGCATGCGGGTGGGGCGAGGCAAGGCAAGCATAGAGCCTGCAGGAGGCACCCCTCAGCGTCTGCGAGCCAGATGCAGCCCGCAGGCTGCCCAGGCCTGCCCTATAAGGTCAAAGCAGAAGTAGACACGAAGAAGGCCTGCTTTTGCGTTCTGAAAACTCTTTATTAAAATGGTGTGGAATGGTGAGACACAAAGTCAGCCTTCCCAATTCTCTGTGACTCTCTGCCTGGGGTGAATCAAGTTTTTGTTTTTTTAAAGAAACAAGCAAATAAAACCTCAGATTGTTCTCCCCCATCACCTTTTGTGGCTTGGCTATTCATTTGCAGGAGGCCTTTGGCAGGCTGCTCAACTTTAAAATAATATCTTTACTCTCCCAAATTCCAGCTCTGGCCTCTACTTCCTGGTCTGAGACAAGGGCAAATAATGCTCTGATAACCTCAGAGCAGGACAGAGACAGATGGATGAAGGGCCGGCCACAAATTGCCTCTTTTACTGTGTTAACTTTGGGGTTGTGTTGACTGCTGTGACTGAAAAGGGAAAAAAACTGGATATTAATGTTCCACATCCAGATGCCTTTTCCCTAAATTAAATTAGGGATGAGCATAAATTAGGCCCTTCTCTACCTGGGAGGATCTAAACCCATCGAGTGTGATTTTTATCCATGTCCCCAGAAACTCCTACCAGATGGATGAGCAAGTCAGAGGAGATAATCTTCGGTTTTAAGCGAACCCATTGCCATTTGAGGAGCTGCAGCAGGAAGCAAAGCTGGCAGAGGAATAAGGAAGTGGACTAGCTAAGGGACCTATCTGTACTAGCAAGGGTAGGGTCTGCTTTGCAGGGTGGAGCTCGGCACCCACCTGGCTGCTGCATGGTAACAGGCTGGGTGGTGGTAGCAGAGGTGGTTGCGGTAGTTTTGAGTGTTGTGGTGGTTGTGGGCTTTGTAGTGGAAACTCGCTGTGGTCGTTCATAAACTAACAAGAAACAAAGAACAGAGGTGGAAAGAAGGCACCTGCGGAGGCTAGAGGGTCTCGCTGTGAATCTCACTGTTCATTCTTACTGGGACACAAACTCGCAAGCTCGTGGGCACCTTCATGGTCTATTTTCATGGGGAAGGAGGCACACAGGACTTGCTCTCACTCAAGTCAATGTCAAAATTCCCACAGACTCCAACGGGAGAGAATTCGCTCCAAGTCCCTGTAACCTCCAGCCATTACTATTCCCGTGAAGGAGTCTCAAAAGATGCTTATTTCCCCTTCCCGCCTTGAGTCATCTCAGAGCCCCACAAGCATGCCAGTGGGAACGGCTCTCTCCTGGCCCCATGGGCTCCCATTCTGTCACCCACAAGCGCTCTCTAGAAATCACACCAAGAGACTGTCCTGGGGACTTGATCCAGTACACTAGCTAGGAGGCTAATAGTGGGCATTACAAACCAGCCCTAAGCAGATGGTGACAGAACACAAGGGCTGCCCTACTCCTGAGAGTCCGGACCCGGGGACCATGATGACCAAAAAACTTTGCTCTTGGTTTCCTCTTCATCAGAGACAGAGGAAGGGAGGAGGGAAAACTGAAGAATCCAGCTGCTGCAGAATATGTACAGAAGAAGCTGCTGGGTTTGGGTGGACAGACCATTCCAAACAGTTATGTTTGCGGTGGGAACTGAGAAAGAGTCCAGTTTGGCATGCGTGTTTTGGTTGGGTTACTACATGACTTTATTTTGTTGGTACGGTTGTTAGTTTAAATATTGCTGACTTTATCATTAACTCATTGCTAATTAAGCCCAGCAAGGACAAGAGAGAATGAATGTGTCTACACTGTGATGAGAGAGTTGGAAACTGCATAGTCATGTGCGGTTAAAAGCAGGCCACAGCACTTGGACAATAGTTGTGCCATCTTTCTCATATACATATTTGAGCTCTGTGATGGCAAAGATACTCTAAGGCAAATCTCCTAACCAGCAAAATAATTCCCTCGGGGCCACTAAAAGGTGGTCATAAAATCAAATGATGTGCCTTTCATTTATTACATTCCAAAAAGCAAACATTGGATTAATTTAATACACTCGGCCCAGGATCACTACTTGATACCACGATGTGGCTATAATATTCATTCAAGTCCAGTCCTTCCTGCTCTGACCAGCAATATTATAATAATCCCTCACATTCTGAATACAAATTCTTACTTCAACCTATGTCCCTGAGTCCTTGTTTGTCTCACCTCATGTAGATTATCATGCTTAATTTCATAATAACCCTTAGCTAGTTTAAATACTTAATTCGGGTCACCTCTTGTCTTCTGTGAAGGGTAAATAATCCTTCTTTACCTGGCCAATCCTCATAAGCAAGCCCATCTATTCCATTCACCATCACATTTTCATTGTGTTCTCTCTCCGACTTCACTTTACTTTTTTTTAGAGAGTAACCTGAGTCACAACATTCAAATTCTAGATCCCAAATGAACCAAGGTTTGAGGGTCTGAAAAAATCCTCACTGACCTCGCTTGCTTGAGCCTAAAATATGACATTATATATACACATTTTATTTTTAAAATCGATGGGCTCAAGGTGATCCAAATGGGATGCCGTAACAAAGAATTTAAATCCAGCTCCTTGAAGCAGGACTCTGTGAAACTGAGGGGAAAAGTTCAATGTGCTCACTGGTGGTTTTGAAGAAAGTGTGGGGGTTTTTTTGTTTTAAATTTCCTTTCCTGCTGCCATTCTAACGAACCTCATGGGGAGAAACCATGCCAGAGCAAGAAACAATGAGGTTACTGAAGTTAAAGAAGGAAAATAGAAAGCTCTTTGATAGGACAGACAATGAGAGACAATTAGAGGAGAAGACTTATTGCCTGGCAGATGATAATGAGCAGAAAAGAATCATTTGTCTCCCAAGTGATGTGCACAGGGCCCATGCTCTGAAGATGTCACATGCCAGCAGTTCAGTTACATTTTTACTTACTGCCAAAGGCCGAGCCTGCAGCTGCACCTGGAGGAAAGGAAAAGGAACAGGGTCAGCAAAAGCCAAGAAGCCATTTGTGCTAATTAACAAGAGCCTTGTTGATACTTGCTTCAGCTTCCTGCATCTTAAAAGCAAACTAAGGCAAACCATAGAGGTGGCCAGACAGCAATGGCCTTGGAAATGTTTGGATCCTGCGGCATAGGATGAAATCTACCTGAGTGGCTGGGGGGAGGAAAGCCAGCTTGCCTACTGCTAATGGAATTTCTTAACTCTTTTCCTGACCTGCCATTGTACCCAGGAAGGGTCATGTAGGCATTCGAGACTTGCCATATACCCGTCTGAGATATGGGGACGAAGTGCCATAGGAGCATAACCAGTGCTGCACTCTCAGAGTGAGGCCCTGACTCACCAGTGGATTGTACTGAGGCTGGCATCTTTCAGGTTGGAACAGAACAACAGGAAAGGAGGTTGGGGGAAGGAGAAAAAACACACCTGACTTGAGGCTTGGCGTTTTAGGTGGGGAGAAATTGCCTCTTAGTTGTGTATTCAATGGGTAAGGTGGAGGATGAGTCTCCAACACTGCCAGTTAGTTATTGGTCACAGGTGGGAAAATGTTTGAGGCCCACTTAAGGGGCAAAAAGTTAAATTTAACTGAGATGTTAGAATACAGATAAACACAGATGAGTCAGGTTTTCCCCCAACCTTAAAGAAAGTGGCCAGAAATGAAAATGCTAGGAAACAACCAGTGAGAAAGGACTTGGGAAAATTGCTTCTACTCCAGAATTTGACAAGTATGTAAATCCGCCAGACAGAGCCGAAGGGAGGAGGAGATATAGGAAAGGAAGAACGAGAGACAGATGTTAAAAAAAAGAGAGAGAGCAAGGATGGGGAGGGAAGTGGGGCTGGAGATAGTGAGAAAAGGACCAGGAGCTAGAGAAATGAAAGAGACACATGGAAGGAAAGGAAAAAGAATAGCATGTCTCTGTCTGTGTCAACACCAAAAAAACTCTCCCAGGCTCCTTTGAAGGAACACAGGCGTTTGGCGGTAGATGACAAGGTTGTTCCCTTTCAAAGCACCAGTTCATCTCCCATCCCTGGCGCACGCGGAACATTCCTGTCATGGCCTTCAGAGCCTCTATTTCAGCTTTGATCATCTTAAAGCACATAAATCTTTCAGAAATGGAGGGGGAGAGGAAAAAGGATTCTCTTTGGTAACATTCAAGGCTGCCACTTAAAAGGCTGGAGTGGTTACTGCTGCTCTCTGACAAAGCTTGCTCAGGCAAACTGGACATAACCCTGGAGCGACTGGACTGTGCCTGGTGTCCTCCACCACCACCAGTCCTGTGCTAAGATGATAATGGCTGCAGCCTTGCCGTGTTTTGTTTCATGCGAGCACGTACCGCGACGTGAATGCGGCAATGGATTACATGGCACAGCCACAGTGTTGAGGGAAATGAACCCTTCCGTGTTCTTCACTGTGGCCAGGTACTCCATGATAGACCTATGAACAGCTTCCAGTGGAGAATAAATAGGGCACTCACACTCCCTTCCAGCCACCTGTTTTTCAGTGCACTTACTGGGCACTGAATGGAGGTAAGCACATTCTCCCAGCAGCCTTAAGGATGTTATTTTTAAGGGACATGGGCAGTGGGGCTGACAGATTCACCAGGCCCCGGGCAAGGCAGAGGGTGCGGGGAAGGCCTAGCTCCTTGCCCCTGGAAGGGGTAGGGCTGGGGTAGCCTCCCCTCAGCATCCCTCAACACTGCCTGGAGGACGCTGGACAGGGCTCTGGCAACAATCTAAAAGGGCCCGGGGCTCCAGCCGCCATTGTTGCTGTGGTAGTGATGGTGGTGGCTGGGAGCCCTGGGCCCTTTTGAATTGCCAGGCCCCGGGGCAGCTGGCCCATTGCCCCTCCCCGCATCAGCGAGCCTGGACGTAGAGTAATTCGGAGTAAAATGCCTATCTGATGGGCTACACCTGTCCCTCCGTGAGCCAGCATATCCTTCTGTCCCTCCCCATCCATTCAGTCCACTACAAACAGTCACCAAGCTCCCTTCACCCCCCCCCCCACCTCCCCATGGGGCATCTCATTCCTGTGTACCCTGAGAACCTAGTAAATGTTCACCTCTGCTGTACAACCAAACCCTTCACTCCTGCAGGCCTGGGCATGGACTCCACCTGGAGGCATCCTGAAGTGTCGACCCTTCCTGTGCGGGGCTTACTTACATCTGTGGACACTGTGCAGTGTGCCAATGCGTGGGCTCAGGGCAGTACAATAACTTACATGCATTAGGCGATCCGTTGGGGAGGGGCAGATAGGAGCCGGCCCGCCAAGACCTGGTGCGGAAGTTCTTCTTGCATTTGCCACAGTCCTGGCCAGTGGTGTTGTGTTCACATTCACACTGCAGGCTGCCCTCCTTAAAGGAGCACAAGTTGGCATGAAGGTTGCATTTACACCTGTAGGAGAAAAAAGAGAGAGAATAGTACAAAATGCACAGTCAACCTGTTGAACTCCTTGCCAGAGGATGTTGGGAAGGCCAAGTCTATAATAAGGTTGAAGAAAGAACTAGATAAGTCCCTGGAGGATAGGTCCATCAATGGCTATTAGCCAGGATGGGCAGGAATGGTGTCCCTAGCCTCTGTTTGTCAGAAGCTGGGAATGGGTGGCAAGGGAGGGCTCACTTGCTGATTCCCTTCTGTTCATTCCTCTGGAGCACCTGGCATTGGCCACTGTCAGAAGCTCATCTGCTCCGTATCAGAGGCAGCAGTGCGGAGGGAGGCAGAAGCCGGTGACTCCCTGCACTTGCTGGCTCCCGCAGTCACTTGTGCTCCCTTCTGCCTCCCACAGAGGCAGCAGCACAAGACGGGGGGGAGGGGGCAGGCACGAGCATGGGCTCCCATGGAGCTGCCTGCCCCCCCCCCACTCCTGCCTCTGTATCAGAGGCAGCAGCGCAGGAAGGAGGGGCAGGAGGGAGCTGATACAAGCAGGGAGCCAGCTTTCAAGCCAGCTCCCAACGCGTACTGGCTCTCACTGTGCCAACTCCCCCTGCTGCCTGTATCAGAGACAGCGGTGAGTGGGGGACAAGCGAGAGTTGGTACATGTAGGGAGCTGGCTCCTGGGAGCCCCCTGATCCCTCCCCTCCCACACTGCTGCCTCCCACAGAGGCAGCAGCGCAGGGAGGGGCAGGCAGGAGCTGGTGCTCACCTCCTCTCCCGCCATGTGTAAATGTGTAACCACCAAACATTTCAGCAGTTACATCAGGGGTGGGCAATAATTTTTGCCCAGGGACCACTACAAAATTTTTTGAAGTAGCCCCAGGCCACCCTGGAAGGGGCGGGGCCTATACAGGAAGGGGCAGGGCTTCCCCACCCCAGACCATGATTGGTTTGGGGATGGGGGAGCCCCTTTTCCTCCTCTTCCTGCTAGGCACCCATACCCTGGAAGAGGCTTGGCACGCTCCCCCACTCCCAGGCCAATCAGGGCCTTGGGGTGGGGGAGCACAGGAAGCCTCCTTCTGCCCTACAAGGAGCATATGGCACTTGAAGTGCCACGGGCTCCTCCCAGGGCTGGGACAGGGCGAAGGAAGCTTCACGCAGCTCCCCCACCCCCAGGCCCTGATTGGCCTTGGGGCGGGGGAGTGCGCAAAGCCTCCTCCACTCTCCCCCTGCCCTGCGAACAGCACGTGGCACTTCACTCCCCAGTTAAGGCCTGGGGACAGGGGAGCGCCTAAAGCCTTCTCCGCTCTGCCCCTGCCCTGTGAGCACCACACACTGCGAGCAGGGCGGGGGCAGAGTGGAGAAGGCTTCGGGAGCTCCACCACCCCCAGACCCAAATTGGCCAGGGGGCAGGAGAGCAGCAGAGCCTCCGCAGGCCGGATCCACCCACTTGGCAGGCCAGATCCGGCCCACAGAGGCCCTTTTGCCCACCCGAGTTACATTATTACATAAATAAATACATTTTAACATCCCTAGTTACAAGGATTCAGTCACCTGTTTATGGTGGATTTGCACCCTCCCTTACAATGTGAGCGGTATTACCCACATGACAGCTAGAGGACAGGTTTATACATGCTAGCAGAAAATGGCACAACCCCGTCTGGTAAGATGAAGGTTTGCAGAGACAGGAGGCTCAATGAGCCACTGCACCTCAGGCCACTTTTATTTTAATGCCTAAAGATGTACTTGGGGCCTGATTTTAGGCAACCAGGTTTGGAAGTTTTGGTCTTAATCTCTAAAGCTGTGCCTCTCTTTTCTCATCAGTAAAATGGGGGTAATGTGATGACATTTATTATGTGCTTTGAGATCCTTGAATGAAAGGCAATATATACATGCTATGGACTAAATCCTGTGTTGACGCACCCCCGTGCAACACCACTGAATTCACTACAGCTGCAGAGGGTATAAGTCACAGCCAAAGGTAGCCCTAAGCAACTATTTGTGAAGCTTACGATCACCAAGTCTTAGGTGGAGATCAGCAGATTCCTTTCACCTGTGATCCGAGGCAGACTCATGCTAAATAAACCCTCTGTGTCAATCCCAAACACCACCCAGACTCTCTTAGTTTCAGGTGTTCTTCCCATGCTGGAAGGGAAGAATTTCTGTGAATCACTGGGGACCTCCCTTTTTCTTCTGAACTATCTCAGACCCTTAGACACACCAGATTTTATAGGAATAGCTCATTATATTAATGAGAAACATGAACTTCAGTCTCCAAGCAGGTTGTTAAAATAAAGAGCCTTTCTCCCAGGGAGTGGAGTAAGTTGCTAGGATGCAGAACCTTTCACCCTAAGATCACCAGTTGCAATCCAACGCTGCTCAGTGAAAACTGAAAGTTATGACCAACTGATGGTTATCTGGTGCCCTGTGGGAAATGTAATAGTGAGTCTCAGACTGGGTCCTAGCAGACTAAAGTCCACCCTACCAAAAACAAAAAAATAAAATAAAATCACAACTTGTTCTCTTCCTGGAAGTGTCCAGAGGCAACAAAAGCATGAAAACAGCACTAAGCACTTTGCAAATATTAATGACTAAACTTATAATGAGCCATTGCAAGGCTGGTAGTCATTATATACCCCATGTTACACATCAGGACACTGAAAAAGAGGGGTGAGGGAACCCCTGTAAAATCAGAGCTGAAGTTAGAATGCAGGGCTGACAGGCCTATGATCAGACCATGAGAACTAGAAGAAACAGAGGCTGAGCACCCGGCTAGTCCCAGAAGTAGTTACCCTGGGTTAGGGTTGAGGTGCAATGTGCCTGTTTCTTTACTACTTTGCACGTTGTGTAAGCATTGGTATCTGTGCAAAGTGGGTGAGGTAATGTAACCACCGGTGAGTTAAAAAATCTGATTGGGGAGCACTCAAGTTTTACAGGTGTAAAGGATGAGAAGGTGCATGGCAATGGAGAATCAGGCCTGTTAGCACGACAGTGTTAGGAGAAACTTGTGTGGCTGCTTACGGTGCTGTATCTGGTTTGGGACTAAGCAGATGGTGTCGGTGCTGTCAGCCTGGCACTGTTCACCTGCACTGTATCACATCGAGAGAAATCACAACCTCCTGAGCAGAATATTCCAGGAGCCGAAGTTTCTTCACACTCTCCAAAGAGCCCCATCTCCATGCTTCTGACCCACTGCGTCTGCCCTTGCTGGGATCCCATTTGTGCATGGCTGGAAGATTTCACTTAAGTTATTTTTGTTTCCTTGTTCTTATTCCCAGCAAACTCTTACTCACATGCCATGCAGCAACTGGGCAAGACGCGCCTCCTCTCCACCATGTAATCCTCGCTCAACCTCTGACTCAGGGAAGAAAGGAAACATACACTCCAACAGGGAGCAAATTTGCTCTCTCAGGCAGGAGCTGCCAAACACACTGTGTGTGTTACCAAAGGCTGGCAAGGGCAGGTAACAGCTGAAAGAGCTAAAAGCCATAGAACTTAAAACCGCCGGGAACAGCTTGTAAGTCAGCAAGTCTGGAAAAGAGAAGCGGCGTTAGCCAGCACTTAGCAAAAAAGGGTCCCTGTGTCTCAGCTGTGATGGATTTGTCCTTGTGCCTGATGGAGAGAAGTTTGTGCACTGATGTCCTAAGCCCTTGGAATAGGCAATGACCAGCACTCTGGTGCATGGAGCCTGACTCGGTGAATTATTTAGAGTCCACAGAGCACTGGCTCCCTCTCTTGCTATAAAATTAACAAAAGAAAAAGCGGGGGAGTAAGCAAAACAGCAGGTTAAAACAGGTCAGAGCTCTGCCGCTGCTGAGCTGACCCAGGTTTGAGAGCAAAGGCTGCGGGGAGGTACAGCACTACTCACTCTTCGCAAAAGGAGACAAGGAAGTCTGTGATTCAACCCTGGGCCCTCCCCTCCCATGCAACAGTCAGCAGGCAAATGCTCAGAACCAGGGGTGCTATTCACAGCAGGTCGCTCAGAAGCCTGGACCACACAGGTTAATTTCTTCTAGCTCCTCACTCCCCTTCTGACAGGGGCTCCCAAGGCCATGCTTCCTAGTGTGGTTTTCTCCGCAGAGGAGAAATGGATTCCTGATGCTCCTGAGGTGACACTCTTAAGTGGCACAAGTTGTCCTCTCTCCTCTACAGAACTGTTGAGCTCCAGGTCGAGGGATGGAGACCAACTTAACGCACAACCAGCTTAGGCCCAAGTTCTGTTGCACGCGCCCCATGATGTTTCACTCTGGTAGAGAAGAGTGGAGCAAAGGGCTTCTCCTCCTCGTTAGCTGGAACCTGGAGCTCTATGAATAGCCAAAGGAAAGGCCTGGGTGACAAGGCTCTTGAGTCTGTTCCTGGCTCTGCCACAGACACATGATGTTACCCTAGGCAAGTTACTTCACCTCTTTGTCGCCCACACCTCGTCTGCAAAATGAGACTAATACTTAACTCATTCAAATTTGCTTTGAGACCCTCCGATCACAGGTTCTAAAGAAGGGAAAGGCGACACAGCTCATCTGCTCAGCTATGCATGCAGCAACCACCTATCAAGGGGACAGGAAGCCACGACTTGGCAGAGGCCTCCTCCGACCTTTTACAGTCACTCATAGATACACCATTGTGAGGCGGAGTGAGATCGTGAGTGAAATGTGACACCCTCTCCATGCGACAAGGCCTTCCCTGAGTCAGGAGACTCAGCTGCATTCCCCAGGCAGCAGCAGAGACTAAGTTATTCAGTCATGGGCTTAAGGCCGAGAGGGGCCTGGCCAGCTCTTACAACTGAAGGGTGCTGCTGAGCTGCTACCAAATCTCAGCCCTGGCTGATCTTCCAGCCACTACTGGGTGAGTGAGATAAGGGTCTCTGATGTGCACGCCCATGCCACGGGTGAGCACAGAGCTTGCTGCCCACAATGCCACGCCTCGGCTACCAAATCAACACTTGGGACTTTCTCTCAGGCCTGGGGCAGGCAGCGGCCATGTGTTCTCCTGTCACATCAACAGGGCACTGCTGGGGAAGGATCAGCCAGAAAATGCTTCCCTCTGTCTGCCTGTCGGAGCACGGAGAGATGACTGGGCACTGTGCTTCCTGGAGAGGGCTCTCGCTCTCTCATCAGTGTAAACAAGGAACATTAAATAAAGAGCAAGCAGCAGCAGAGCCAGCCCGCCGCCCTCCCCCAGTCCCAGGTCAGCTATTTCTCGCTACCTGGCCCTATCCACAGCACAAAAGTTACCTCGTCCAAAGGATCAATTTTACCAGGGAATTGCTTTCTGAATTCGACCTTTGAGAATCATCAATCTAACCAGAAAACTATAACTTGAGCAGCCTGACCCCACAACACAGCACTTTTCAGACCAATCAATCAGGATGCATTATTTAATAATGAGCAGCGGAGCAGCTTCAAAGGGGCCAGGCTGCTGATCCCAGCGTGCTGCTCCTGCTGCTGCCACCGCCTTGAGCAAAACTTGTCACTCCCCTCGCTCTCCTCCATGCCCACGCCTCCCCCACTGCCAATCCGTCTCTTGTTCTGCCTTAACTCCTTCGGCCTAAGTGTCTGGGTACAGACCACTCTCCTCCAAGGACATGCGTGTTAGCTTAGCTGCACAGGGGGTGTGCCTTTCACTAGCCAAGATCCAGCAGGTAGAGAATGGAGAGAAGAGCATTAGTCCAGTCCCAAAAGAGCATGTGGCAAGTCCCATTTCTCTCCAGCAGGCACCCAACAGTCAGAACCAAGGCAGGACAAGGAAAAGGGGGTTAGGATCAGGGGTGGGGAACCGCTTTGGGGTCAGGGGCCACTGACCCACAGAAAAATCAGTTGGGGGGGCCGCACACAAGTGAGAAGCAAAGCAAAACAAAACAAAAAACCAGACAACACAAACCCGCACTGATGTGGCCCCCAACTGAGGAGAAAGACACGGCCCATTTCCCCTCGCATACCAGAACCTAGTGGGGCCCAGGCTAGTGGGTTTCATGTGCTCCAGCCCCGTGGGGAGGCAATGGGGGAGCTGGAGTGCCAGTGCAGGCTCCCCAGTGCTCGGGGGCGGGGGGGGGGAGGGAGAAGGAGCCCTGAGCCTCGCGGACCGATCCAGGCAAGACAGGGATCACATCCAGCTCCCAGGGCTTAGGTTTCCCACCTCTGTATCAATGATATTAGAGGACTGGCCAATGCTACATGCCCTAACACTGGCTACTGTGCACCTCTCCGTTCTCAGGGCTGCCACAACTCCTCTCCCTTTCTACCATTATAAAATGACTGGGGAGTGTCCCCTGCTCCCCCACCAGTCAGGCCCACCACTTCTCCTGGTTGCCACCCCCCCCACAGCCTGTCCAGGCCTCTCATCATCCCGCCCCCGCCCCGCCCCTCCCAGGGCCACAGCCTGCCCCGGCCTCTCAGTCTCTCTCTAGGGCCGCAGCCTACCCTGGCCTCTCACGCCGCCTCCCCCCCGCCCCGTGCAGCCTGCCCTGGCTTCTCACTGCCTCCTCCAGGGCCGCAGCTAACCCTGGCCTCTCAGCGCCTCCCCCCCCCGACAAGGGGGAAGGGTGCGTGGCTCTAGGCCCCCAAGAGCGGGGAGATTGTGTGGCTCTGGTTGCAGGAGTACTGGGAAGGGAGGAGGCAGGATGGCTGAGGGTGTAGAGAGGGGCTGTGGGACTCAGTGACGTGATGACGCCACTTTGTTGTCCCACTGGAAATTTTTATATATCTATAGAGAGAGACAGACAGACCGACCAGTAAGGTCTGTCCAACTCAAGGGCTGCTAAAGGGAGCAAGTGTCCAGTTCCAGTTCGGTTCCTCCTCCAGTTCCTCAGGGGTAAGCATCTTTAACACAAAAGTCGGCAAAGGGGCCAAGAACTAAATAGGACACAAAGTCTCCATTTTTCTCTCATCCGCAGCCTCAGAACAGCGTGGGGGAAGCATTCATGGCTTGGTCATGCTGGGGATAAACAGAAGGTCACGCAGTCTTCCCTGGTAATAGGCCTGAATGCTGTAGTAACACCACAGTATTGGCTTCAAGTGCTATGGCTTCCGTTACTGAAGGATTTATTTATTTTTAATACAGGTCCTTTCACCACCCTCCCCTTCCCTTCTGAAGTGACGCTGCAGGGCCTAGTCTGCCAAGTCCTATGTCCGGGGCACAAGAAGAGCGGCCGAGCACCAGGGAAAGCGTACAGGCTTTGAGGTGTCATTTTGCAGCCCTGAAGAACATTTCGTAGTCACGTCCATTCCTACACATCAGCATTCCGGAGGTCGGCAGCAGCTCTCCGTGAGCGAGGCACGTCAGTGCCAAGTCTCCACGTGAGAGGCGGCGGGGCAGCACGCTTACGGTTTCCAAATGAGGAGCCGTTGAGACTAAGGCACGTGCAGCAGCCCTCCAGCACAACTGAAAAAATGAAAAGAGCAGCCACCACCCTCGTCTCTCAATCATAAAATTAAACCCTAAACAGTTTTTTTTTTTCAAAAATCCACAAAGATAGTTAACTTGATTCCCAGGGTCTCCATGTCCTTTACAGTCACTGAATTCAGTCTCCCAGTGCCCCTGTGAGCTCACTACGGATCCTTATTCCCATTTTACAGATCAAGAAACGGAGCCCGAAAAAGAAGTTAAATAACTACCAGGGGGTGCTGAGAGCCTTTGAAGCAAACTGTAAACCCCATATATGATGGAAACTACTTCAGGCTGTGGGGGTGCCACAGTATGTGTCTCTCCTCTACCCCCACACTTCAAGTTCCAGCACCTATGGGATTATCCCCTGCAAAAAATAACCAGGAACCTTCAGTTGCAGAATCAGAACTCAGAAAGCCTGACTCCCAGTCTGCTCTTCTAACCATTAGACTGCACTGTCATGCTTCTCCAGGGCTGAGAGATGCTCAGTAAATGGGTAAGTTGCAAAAGCTGCTCGCTTTCCTAGCACTCCTCATACCTGAACCTGTTTTGTCTCCAGTGCTCGTCCTCAGGGAGCTTTACATTAACAGATCCCGAGGCCAGCGAGGACCACTGTCGGCACACAGTGTGACCGGTATAACCCTGGCCCTAGAACTTCCCCAAACTAAAGAAGGAGCCCTGGCCCCAAACTCCCTCCCTGTGAATCAAACATGCTCACTGCATGCATAAGCAGCTCGGGGCAGCCAGCATTTTCAGACAGGCCTGTGGCTGGCATGCAAGAGAGCAGAGGAAGGGGAGAAGCAGGGTTTCTCCAGTGCTTCCTTCCACACCATTTCTACCCTGGAGGATGATGTCTGTTCATCAGTGTGTCTCGGCCTCCATTTGTCTCCCCCTGCCCTCTCTCATCACGCCCCTCCCTCCCGCCCTCTCTCCACACCTGAGAGTAAGGCCAGTATACACTTCAAAGCTGATGACTGTGCCACCAGACGGCCTCTCCGGCTATAGATGCAGATCTCTCTACTCCCCGGTCAGAGACCATCTGGCTTTTCTCTTGCCCCTGCTCCATAGCCAGACCTTACTCAAAATCCACTAACTCAAGAGCTCCAACCCTCCCAGTTAAAATCCCTCCTCCCACCCTACTTCTCCCTGCTGGTGTCAGGAAAACTCAACAGAGGAGTGGAAAGCTGTTATTGCCTGGCATCCAAAAGTTGGATTACAATGACTTTCCACAGAATTGTTCGCTCACTGTAACGGATGAACTTTTAATGAGTCTCATGGGACAATGTGTTTGAAGGGAGCTCTTTCCTCTCCCTCCCTGAGAGAGTCCCTCTTTCAACTCATCTTGGTTCTTGTGAATACATGAATAACTATTTTCCCCCTGCCCACTATTGTCGTCCACAGCCCTTGATTACACGCACCACTTAGGCAGTTCTCTGACGATTAACCCCATTTCTACCTAATTCTCTGCAACCGTTCTAACGGATCAGCAAAGCATGAAGCAAATATTCCAGTAACATCACAGCAAGTCTGCAGCTACAAAATACATTGGGCATTGCACTGGGACTCTCTGTGCACCACTTCCGCACCCAGAAGCTGGTGCAATAGTTCCCAGTGAATAACGAATGTGGGCGATGCCTTGCTTTCCCAGGAAGAGGAGTTGTATTTGGATTCACATTCCTGGGAAAATGTCGTGTGGTTCCTCACTATCCCAGAGAGCGAGTTGGAAAACCTCATATGGTAAGTCAGCCCAAGTAACCTCAAGGTGCAGGACATGTGCAGGATTCACCAAGGGCAAGTTATGCCTACCAATCTGATTAGCTTCTGTGATGAGGTAACTGGCTCTGTGAATATGGGGAAGTCAGTGAATGTGATATACCTTGACTTTAGCAAAGCGTCTGATACAGGTCTCCCGCAATATTCTTGCCAGCAAGTTAAGAAAATATGGATTGGATACACAGACTGTAAGGTGGATAGAAAGCTGGCTAGACTGTCAGGCCCAATGGGTAGTGATCAACTCGATGTCAGGTTGGTAGTCGGTTTCAAGCGGAGTGCCCCAAGGATCGGTTCTAAGGCAGGCTT
Source organism: Pelochelys cantorii (assembly GCA_032595735.1). Taxonomy (NCBI): domain Eukaryota; kingdom Metazoa; phylum Chordata; order Testudines; family Trionychidae; genus Pelochelys; species Pelochelys cantorii. The sequence continues at coordinate 12,503,564 of CM064347.1, forward strand.
TGTTTAATATCTTTAATAATGACCTGGATGAGGGGATGGACTGCACCCTCAGCAAATTTGCGGAGGACATTAAAATAGGGGGGAGATGTAGATACACTAGAGGGCAGGGATAGGGTCCAGAGTGACCAAGACAGATTAGAGGATTGGGCCAAAAGAAATCTGATGAGGTTCAACAAGGACAAGTGCAGAGTCCTGCACTTGGGACGGAAGAATCCCAAGCATTGTTACAGGCTGGGGACCGACTGGCTAAGTAGCAGTTCTGCAGAAAAGGACCTGGGGATTACAGTGGATGAGAAGCTGGATATGAGTCAACAGTGTGCCCTTGTAGTCAAGAAGGCTAATGGCATATTAGAGTGCATTAGGAGAAGCACTGCCAGCAGATCCAGAAAAGCGATTATTCCCCTTTATTCTGCACTAGTGAGGCCACATCTGGAGTACTGTGTCCAGTTCTGGGCCCCCCCCCACTATAGAAAGGATGTGGACACATTGGAAAGGGTCCAGCAGAGGACAATCAAAATGATTAGGGCGCTGGAGCAGATGACCTACGAGGAGAGGCTGAGGGATTTGGGCTTATTTAGTCTACAGAAGAGAAGAGTGAGGGGGGATTTGATAGCAGCCTTCTACTTCCTGAAGGGAGGTTCCGAAGAGGATAGAGAGAGGCTGTTCTCAGTAGTGACGGATGGCAGAACAAGAAGCAATGGTCTCAAATTACAGCTGAGGAGGTCTCGGTTGGACATTAGGAAAAACTATTTCCTTAGGAGGTTGGTGAAGTACTGGGATGGGTTCCCTAAGGAGGTGGTGGAATCTCCATTCCTAGAGGTTTTTAAATCTCGGCTTGACAAAGCCCTGGCTGGGATTGTTTAGTTGGGATTGGTCCTGCTTAGGGCAGGGGGCTGGACTCAATGACCTGCTGAGGTCTCTTCCAGCCCTAGGATTCTATGTCAATGTCAGAAGGCTTCAGTCCGAGGCACAAATCCCATTATTTGATCTTACAGTGCAGATGCATCACATGACTAGAGATTAGGAATGTTAGAGTATAATCAGCATAACGGCTTTGCGCAAGAGGGTTTTTCTTGCGCAAGAAGGGGCAGTGTAGACAGCTCCGTCTTGTGCAAGAGCCTCTTCCGCAAAAATGGCGGCTCATTAGTTATGCAAATGAGGCTCAGCGATACTCCACGCTGAGCCTCATTTGCATAGCTCTGGCGCAAGATCGCGCCAGTATAGACACAGCCTAAGATTCTTAGCAGATACACAGTTGCCATATTAAACGGTTTTTAACATCTCTGGCAGAGCTGGGCCTGACCTGATTACATGGGATTTGAATCCCTAACGGTGCCACCTCTGAACTCGAAATCCAGATCCTTCTCTAAATGCCCCAATTTCAGCCTCAAACAACAACCAACCACGCTAGGTCTGAATATAGGCTGAACTGTTGGGACACTCCGATCCCTAACTGAACTTGGCAGCTTTGCATAAGACAGCCTGACGTCCTGGATCCTCATAGCATGGAAAAAAATCACATGTCATACTGCCGTAATGTGCAGGACACTTCACATAATGCATCCACAGTACACAGAGCAAAGCACCACACCGATTAAACTCATGCACGAAATACTTTTCTCTGCCCAGCCTCCATGAGCAATACTCTCCACCAGTGTTTCCTATAAGCTGAGCATTGTTTGGCTCACTCAGGAGAAATTCAAATGCTGCCCAACTGATTAGTAGAGCACCCATCGCTACATTTTTTTTCTACTGGTGATGCACACTCACACATAAAAATTTATTCTGTCCATGGATGGAAAAGATTAGAGGGGACATTGCTCTTCAGAGATTCCTAGCGACACAGATTTGCTATGAACTGGTGAATTCTACTAGAATCCCTGGGGGTGCTACACCCGCATATTCACTTCCCAGAAGATTGATGTTGTGGCGATCAATCTTCTGGAGTTTGATTTAGCAGGTCTAGTAAAGACCCACCCAATGAACACTGGGGGTGGCCCCATTGACGCCGGAACTCCTGTTCCTCATGAGGAGTAAGGGAACTCAATGGGGTGGTGCTTCTCCCATCGACCTCCCACTGTGAGGGTGGTGCTGAAGCTTGGCTTAAGGTCCATTGATTCCAGCTACGATTTTGAGTTTTCAAGAGAAGACCGTCATCTAAAAGATGCCAGGATGATGATGATAATGGAGAGCAGCAGTTCATTTTAAATTAATTGACACTCAGCAGCAGTCAAAATAGTGCTGAATTTTGGAAAGGATTTCTCATATTATTTATATTCAGAGCAGTCTTTCCAAAAAGTCTTCCTAGGTAGGGGCCGATGAGGAGGCAGGGTGAAAAGATACACCCTGGATATCGTAACATAAATATCTGCAGAGTAATGTGTATCAATGCTCTCTGGACTTTCTCCTGGAATGCAATAATGCCTACAATTGACTTCATTGGCCAAATTTAATTTGGGCTCCTGTAGAAGTCTCTTTATATTAAGTGCTTTAACATACATCACCTCCTCAGTCTATCGATGAAATTCTATTATCTGCCCAGGACCGGACACAACTCAGCAACAAAAGGAAAAAAGGCTCCACAAGACAAAGCCACGGGTAGGTAATAGGACCTTGGGCATCTCTCAGCTGGTATTGATGAAGTGTCACAAGTGCTTGGACAAAGACAGAGCTTTGTGTGTCTCTCACTCTCTTCCTGCAAGGACTCCCCTCCATTTTGTAGAGCAATAGCACTGAAGTCTTGAGGAAATATAAGCAAACAGCTGATGTGAGCTAATAATTTAACTGTATGACCAAGAGCAAGATTTTGCTCTGATAGAGCTCATTTCGGTTCAGACCAGTTCCAAACAAACTCCACCCATAATACTCTTGCAGTGACAACACACTCAGCCAATGGAGCACACGAGAGAACCACTATGCCATGAGGAGGGTATTGCTTATTGGGAGCAAATTACCCCCAACGAGGGTGACACATGTACCACACTTCTTAGGAATTCCAAGAACAACACGGGGGAAGAAGAGTGGGCACATTGTACTCAGTAGCAGCAACTCATACCATTTCACCTTGTACCCATGGTTATTTTTCCTGTGGCTAACGGGGATGTGCAGCTCACAGTCCCTCCCAGTTCTCAGAACCTATGAACCTCACCCTTAAAACAATTAAGTAGCTGCTGTCAGATGACTGAAGAAAGCAAGTGATGTTACTACTCATCTAGAGGTTCTCCTACAACAGGGTTTCCCAACCTATGGGTCGGGACCCAAATATGGGTCACCCTTACATTTCAAAAGGGTCGCCAAGTATCTCCCCAAGTGACTCTGCCCCTTCTCCTCCCCCCGTTTTTGAATTGCCTTGGGTCACCAAGTCTTCCTGAATTGTCAAAATGGGTCCCCAACTGGAAAAGTTTGGGAATCGCTGTCCTACAACAATGGTTCCCAACCTGTGGTCTGTGAGGGTACTGCAGGGGGTCCTCGGAAAGTTTAAAAAGAAGGATAGTGGGCCCAATCCTTTCTTTTCTTTTTTTTCCTCCCCCATGGAGAGGGTCTGTGAAATTTTAATAGATTGAAAAGGGGTCCATATGCTCAAAAAGGTTGGAAACCACTGTCCTACAACTTTCTAAATAGACATAGGATTAGGAAATTCCATGCACTGAAAGACAGGCTGAGACCAAACAGAATTCATTTCACCCGGGTGTACCAATTTCCATATTCCAGTCTGGGGCCTACCCAGGAACACACAAAGGGCTATGGCCACTGCAATCCTCCAGAGGGACAGAGGCTGCAGTTCAGCTAAGCATGGGGTTAACTGTATCTCTTTAGCCAAGATATTTTATCTAGTACAACCAAATGTCATGTTATTGAGAGGGCAGCAAAGAGTAACAATGGACATTTAACCAGCTGCATTATGGGGCTGTTTTGGGAGGGTCACATTCCTTTGAGGCTAAAGTTGCAAGTACTGGCCACTGCTGGAGGGAGGGTAGTGGACTGGGTGGACTGGTGTCCTGCTATGGCAAACTCTGCCAGGGATGGGCAACCAGAAATGGTGCATGGGCCATATGAGTGGCCCTCCTTCACCTCAGTGAGCCACAGCAGCTTTCAGCCCACTGGGGTTGCACCTGCGGCCCCATGCCCCCATCTGCCTCTGTTCCCCATGCTCCTCTTGTGCGCCGGGGCACCAGAGCCCCACATGTACCTGGGAAGAGGGGGGAGGAGCAGGAGGAGTGGGGCTCCTGGTGCTCGGGTTGCCAGGTGTCCGGTATTCACCTGGACAGTCCGGTATTTTTGCCTCCTGTCCGGTAAAAAAAATATAGAAAATACCAGACACCTAAGATGTCTGGTATTTTCTGATTTTTTTCCCTGGCCAGGAGGTGAAAATGCTGGGCACCTGGCAACCCTACAAACACTCAGCACCCGGCCTCCCCCCCCCGAACCCTCTCCTCTGGCCCCCAACACCCCCAGCCCCCATGCTTACCTGGTTCCGCAAAGCTGCTGGCACAAAATGGCTGCCAGCAAAAAGACCAAGGGGAAGCAATGACTCCCCACTGGGTCTTAGTGCTCAACCGCTCCCCTGTTCCTATCCTTGCACTCACTCTTAAAAGAGGACATGCTGTTTTATTTTATTATTGCTCAACAGCTTTGGTCTCCCTCCCCTTTTTTTTTCCTTCAACAGAATTTTTTTCCGGTGGCTTTTTTTTTTGGGGGGTGGGGGGGGGAAGTTTGGTATTTTTGTTTCAACCATCTGGCAACCCTACCTGGTGCGCAAGAGGCACATGAAGGACAGGAGCAACCAGGGGGTCTGCAGGCTACGGATGGAGCCCCAGTGGGCCACATGCAGCCCGCTAGTGTCCCACCACTGCTCTATGCTGTACTCAGACAAAAAGAAATGCAACCCAGGCAGGGAATCCGTGTGTAAAACAGTGTCCCTCACTGCATCGTGAAACAAGGGTAGAAAAAATGACAAACTAAAGTAGGGGGAGGTGGAAAATTTAAACCAAATAAACCCACCCCCAACAAAAAACCTTCACAGAAAGAAAACAGATTGTGAAGGGGGGAGGGGGGAGACACACAAAACAAGCAAGCTCCAAAACCCCAAATCATCTCTTCTAATGAATTAATCCTTGGCCTGACAAAGGCCCAGCAGCCGAGGTATTATTGTTCTCTAAGCCCATTTCACATGTACATTTTAATATCAATAACATTGCTGAGCTCACATAAGAAAGGCAGAAAAAGAGAGAAAAAAAAACTAGAGAAGGGAAAAGAGAGAGAGGACTCTGTTAATTAGTCTGAAATTGATTCACTTCTCTCCAATCTGATTTCCCATAACTGAATCCATGTGTCCTGGCTATGCCACATTAACTTCAATTACTGCTTATTAATACCCCAGTGATGGAGTATGCCCTAGTGAACGCTTCTGTGCCTGACATTAAAGAGAGGAGGAAATTACTCCAAAGAGATGCTGCATGAAGGGAGCAGAGTGTGGCCTTTTCTATCTCACCGGCCTGACAAGCCCAGTGTGACTTTGCACACAGGGGAAGAAATGAGGAGCCTCGTTCATTTAATCTCGCCTAGTTCGCCGGGTTGGTTGCTGTACAGAACAGAGAACTAAGGTCTGAACTGAGCGCTGTTTGGAAAGGTCTTTCTGTTTCCCGCCCCTTCGCTACCCTGTCTGACACACTCCTACAGGCCAAGGGCTTTCTCGTTTCTATTCCTGTCCTGAGTTCTGTGCATCTCCAGTTACTCAGCAGATCAATAGGGACAGGATGGAAGAAGAAAAAGAACACCAAGAAAGAGCAAGAGAATAAAAATAAACTGCCAGACGTGAACTGAGCAATAGACTTAGCTGAGCTGGTGTGACGGGAAGGTTCAGGCTGAGAAGGGTGTATGGGCATGTGTATATGTGCTTGGGGGGACAGCAGAGTGAAGCGTATGTCCCAGCCAACACCACACTTATCAGCCACAAAATGAAGACCTCCAAGACTCCCCAGAACATCCCTGGATTGTCCCACATTCTCCTCCACGACACATATGGACAACCTCCAGAATGTGGATGTGAGCATGAGGCCTGCACCTTCCGTTAATCTGAATCCTTTTTAACCTCTGCCCTGCTCCCTTTCCAGGAAATTTGGTCAGTTTCCTGTAATGATTTTTCTTCTACAGAGTGAGGGAGCTGCGATTACCAGGAGAATCCAGGAGCTTGCAGAAATGCCACCTTGACTGATAGAGGATCTGCATAACCTCCCAGAAGCACTACAGGTTCTGGGGTTGCCCATCCAAGAGCCTCACAGTATCTGTAACAGAAACACACTGTAGGGATGTTAAATAGTGATTAGGAAGCTAATCGCGTAGTCAATGGAATTTCCATCAGCTACTCAATTAGTTGATAAGGGGGTTTACTGCAGCTCCGTTTTTTTAATGTAGTAAGAGCCACTAGGCTCTTATTACATTTAAAAAGCAGAGGTGCAACATTTGGGACCCAGCACGAGCCATGACTGCTGAGTCCTGGCTTGTGCTGTTTCCCCCACAGCACCTCTGCCTCCCCTGCCCCCTGGCTTTAAGTTGGCTCCCCCCAGCACCAGATCCTGCTCCCCCTCTTGCTGCCTTTGATACAGAGGCAGCAAGGAAGGGAGGAGTGACTAGTCGAGTAGTGACTCGACTACCCGATAAGCCTAAACTTTTCGGGTAGTTGACCAGTTGCTTACATCCCTAATACACTGTCCTGTGGAGGAATTAGATAAACTTCACTGAATTCATGATCTAAATCTATTTTTAACAGCAGGAGTAATTAACCATTGGCACAGTGGTGGAGTTCTCCATTCGGGATGTGAAAAGTCGGTTATAAAGGTAACGCTGTAACCACTAAAAATCTCAGCAGTTACATGCTTACATGCACTGCGGGCTCTTATTCAAGCTTTCTATTGCAGATCCCATAGCGAAGCCTTCCTGGAAGCCAGGCCACCAGCCCCTACCCGCCCTGCTTCCAGGAGGCAGCTTCACTGGGCCCCAGCATGTGCCGAGAAGGAACCTTGAGGCTCCTAAACTGCAGAGGGGGCAGCAGAGTCCCCAGGCGGGCAGAGGTTAACTGATACCGTTAAATGATAAGCATCATCCTATCGGTTAACTAGTTCAACTCTAACATCCCTGGTCTCCATCATTGACCATTTTAAAATCAAGGCCGGCTGTCTTTCTACGCGATCTGCCCTAGGAATGGTTTTGGCTGTTCTCTGGCCAGTGTTGTGCAGGAGGTCAGACTGGAGGATCCCAGTGGTTCCTTCTGGCCTTGGGATCAATGCAAGCTCCACTGACTCATGCACTGTGTTGGTGACAACAAAGGGCTTTGTTTAAGTGATGATCAAATTCTTCTTTCTGACCATTAGAGCCAACTGGGAGCTGGTGAGCCACATTTGTACTCCACTCTCATCAGTATTGCAAATGAGGTCCAAGAGGCTGGATGTCTGCAAGAGGGTCAGAGTTGCCAGTTTTAATTAACTGCTAGGAGGACCAATCAACCTGAAACTTGGTGATGGACTTTCAATTAAAAAAGAGGCGACTACATTTCGCTCACCTGAAAACCACCCAAGCAGCCTCGACCCAAGAGGCATGTCCAGTGGTCCTCATTTGGAGCATGAAGGAGCGGCCCCCAGAGACTGCTGTTCCTAGCATGCAACTTTTCCACCTTCGTCCACCTGGCTGCCTGGATTGGATCCCATACCCATGCAGGTAAGTTTTTCATTTCCTTCTGGTGTTTGAACTGCCTGTTCCTATAGTCTCCCTCTTCCTTTATAATTTCCCTTCCTGATCCCCAACATAATACAGCATTTTCTCGATGCACCTGTCCCTTTCTGCATGCAAGCATTCATTTCCTTGCTCTGGAATCACTCAATACCCTCTCCTCCTCCTGGCCCACTCAAGCAGTCCTGAGTATTTTTAGCTACATCTCTTTTTCCAGTGCTGTGTTTCTATCAGTCTCCCATTGATTTCCCCCCTTCCTTGCACCTGGTGACCCTTCCATGCTGAGCTGTACACAGGATTTGATTTGGTTTTAAATACCTGCATCCTAATTAGCTTCACTTACAGTCAGAATCAGATTAGTTTCCAGTGAAAAACTGCTGGCTGGAACAGAAGTAGTCACAGGAAAGTCACCGCCTCTCTCTCTCCCTCCCTGCTTCCCACCACCCATCCATGGCTCTTCTCCAAGAGGCAAGAATTCCTCCCACCACTTTTCAGTTGCAGAGCTGGCAGCTGTGGGCAAGCCAGACGGAGGGACATCTCTGCCTCTCCTGCCTCAAGCTGGACCAAGAAGGGCCTGTCCTCTGGGGGAAAGGACAGGACAGAACAGCGGTTGAAAGCTGGATCTCATTTGACCAGCGTGCTTACAATTTAGGAGCAGAGGCTGCACAAAGGGTTCCAGTTTCAGCCCATTCATTCTCCCCAACTGGAAAAAACTCAGAAAAGCCCCTAAACGGGGTATTTGTGAAGTCACCGTAACACAACAGAAATACTAACTGGAGGTGAGCGGAGGGACCAGGGGAGCAGAGATGTCACTGTTCTGCAGCAGTCACCGGCAGCCTGCCGCATGGGGCAGCCTGCCAGCTTGGGCAGGAGCAAGCTCTTCAGACATTTAAAAAGCAACAATACACATACATAATTGTTCCCCTACTTAAAATAGTGCTGCAATTTCCACTGGTCATTTGTAGTCTAACCCTCCCCTTCCCTGCGGGCCCTGGAGACACGTTACACAACCCGCTGCGGCTTCTACTTGTTTGAGGAAAGAACAAATAAATAAATCAAAAGTTAATCTCATTAAGTTTGGGGTCAGCGCTGGCTTTCGCTTCTGAGGCGCCTTACTCAAATGGCAAATATTGAGCCAATGGAATGCCTCACAAAATGCGAGGGGATTTTCCTTTAAACCAGCTATGGCGTGAGGGCCTCATTTACTTTCCGCTTAATAAGAGAGAGAGAGAGAGAGAATGAAAAATATCATCGCGGCGAACCCGATGCAGCATGGAAGGGAGAGGGGAAATATCACACGATGTACCCAGTGCAGCGCACAGGAGAAGGGAAAAGTTGCCACAGCTATAACAATTTCATGGGATTTGAAAAAAGCTCCAGTGCATTTAAGTCCCAATTATTTGCGAGGGAGGGGAGTCCGGCCCATTCTGCTTTAATCAGAGCCCTGCTCAGAGCTTTATCTTCAGTGCCTCCTACAATACATTTGCCCAATGATTACAAGAGGAGGGCTCGGGGTTCACAAACACATTGCTCCCAACGCATCTGCACTCAGCCCTGCTCAAGTGCGCAAAGAATGGAACCCTCTCAGGCCACGTGAGAAAGCTGCTCTTTGTCCTTGAAATGCCCCAGGCAGTCAGTTACTCTGCAGCCTTTATTAGTCATCCAGAGGGGCTCTACCCCGGGCTGTCTGGGTCATCAAAGGCAAAAAAGAAGGGAGTGAAGCATGGAAGTGGAAGCAAAACAACTCCCGAGTTCTAACCTCAGCGGTGTCACCAACTTCCTTGGTGACCCTGGGCACGCTGCAGGATCTGTCTAGCGGGGTCTCCGTCCCTGTAATATGGGGATGCTGATCCTTGCCTGCCTCGCAGAGCCATTTTTGAGGCTTTGCTAGTTCGTGTTTGTAAAATACACTGCTTTGTTATAGCATTTCTTATGATGAATAACTGGACAATAGGCAAATCTCATCTGGATTGCAAGCTCCGTAGGGCAGGATTGTTTTAGTTGGACTATAAAGCACCACATGTACTGTCGCTATTGAATAAATAATACTAGGTCTTGGGTTGCCCACACAACAGCTACAAATTTTATCCCTCTTTGAAACCCAGAGGCTCCAAGTATTTGACCCTAATTTACCCCTTTCAGAGAAAAGACCCTGTCCCATTATGTCTGGGCCCCACAGTCCACCCAGGCCTAATGAACTGATGCACCACCTAGAACTTTCCTGCCAATGCTGTCATTCAGAGTGCGCTCGGGGAGCTGTGAACCGATTGCTGTGGCTCTGCCACACCTGTCAGTAACCACCACCTTCCACGCCACGCTTTCTGCGCACACAACATGGCAGAAGTGGAGCCCCAATGGGCTGAAGGAAGAAAGGGCGGTCCTGGTAGGAGATAGAGAAGGGAGGGAATGCACTCACTGCTTTCAGTGAGGAAAATAAGGACAAGGACAAGGAAAAGAGAAGAGGGTCTCTAGGCACCTTCATCTCCTCTTGTCACAACTTCCCCTTCTTCTCCACCCTCTTGTCTTGTCCCTTTGTTTCTTCTGCCTCTTGCTCTGTTCTTTTCCCTCCTCCCCCCATGTTCCAAAAAGCCTCCTTGTTCTACCTCACAGGGCTGACGTGGAGGAGAACAGGGCATGCTCTCCCACAGGGACATCGGCTAGGGCAGAGGACAGGGATGTGCCACTCAGATGGGGCTTCCCTGGTTTAAATTCTACCACCAAACAGAAGGGAGGACTGGGATGACTTTCCTGACCCTGATGGAGTCACCCAGTCTCTGGATTCTGCTCGGTCTCCTGGCCAGCGGCTCATAATAATACTTCTGAAGGGCAGTTTTTTACTTATTTCATTTGCCTTTGGAACAGAACAGATGGTGCCCGGCAATGACACCCTGGAAGTCTGTCCCAAGTAACGCTGCCTCTTTCCTGGGGTATAGTTCTGGTACTGTATCTTTGTTTAAAAGGGAAAACAAACACCAAGGTCCCCCTGTCCTTCACAGTTTCTCCCTGTGAGCAGAAACATATGTCAGTGCATCAACAGCTAGTGAGGAAATCTTTTGTGGGAGCCCTTGCTAATAAACTGGCAGCCTGTTGCTGACTCAGGGCAGCTATGAACCTGAGATCCAAACTGTCCCCTAATACTGTGAACCCACAGTGCTCCCTGCATCACCCCGTCCCCTGCCTCCGTCCCCCAGAGAGGGACCCTTTAATTTCTTTGCACAGTTTCCTTTTCCTTGACACGAATTCAGAAACGAAAGTGGCACCTCCCAAAACTTTCTACTTGGAAGTCTTAGCAGCAAGCAGTTTGGAAATGATACAAGATGCTCTTCTGTCACTCTGGTGATTGTTGAGAGCCTTGCTAGTTGGGTGGGATTTACCCCCCCCCCCCCGTCCTGCTTGCAAGTCTCACACAAGCTGGATGGGAAATTAGCCAGCTCGGCACTTTTCCACCTTACTTTGCTTCTTCGGCTGATGTCATAATGTAACATATGGCACTGCACAGAGAAATAAGCATTGAAACCAAGGGAAACAAAACACTTCCAGTGGGATTGAACTTAGAATCATAGAGCTGGAAGAGACCTCAGCAGGTCATCGAGTCCAGCCCCCTGCCCAAAGCAAGACCAATCCCAACTAAACCATCCCAGCCAGGGCTTTGTCAAGCCGGGACTTAAAAACCTCTAGGGATGGAGAGTCCACCACCTCCCTACGTAACCCATCCCAGTGCTTCACCACCCTCCTAGGGAAATAGTTTTTCCTCATATCCAACCTAGACCTCCCCCACTGTAACTTGAGACCACTGCTCCTTGTTCTGCCAACTTCACCAAGGTCCCACGTGACTGAACAAATGACAGCCTGAGGCGTGGAACAGGCCACCATCTCTGAAAAAAACAGGTTCAAATCTTGACTTGCATCACAAATGAAATGGAGTTCAGTGGTTGGAGCCCAATATCCCTCTCCACCAGGCTTCACAGCCCACTCCTCATCTGATACAGTAAGAAAGGGCTACTCAACTTTGGAAGCCTCAGGGGCCACAACAATATCCACAGCACATGCCGAGGGCTGCAACTTAAATGTGGTTGTATATACATACAAATATATGCAAATAGCTTCTTTCACACTGACAGGCATGGATACAAAGATTAAGGCAAGACTACACAACACACAGGCCCCATTTAAGTCAGTTCTGCTGATATTAATAAAATGAAATATTTACCCGATTTCCACCCATATGACAGCACTTTTAATGAGCAATGGCATTCCAGGAATTTAACCACTAAAATGCATATCAACAGAAGACCATTATATTGACTCCTTTTTTGTTTTGGCTCCACCCACGGGCTGCGTGTTGAGCCCTGCGTAAATCCAAACCGCACCGTGGGCTGCATGTTGAGTAGCCCTGCAGTAAGGTGTTCAGGGCAGAGACTGTCCTACATGCCTACCTCACGAGTGGTCGAGGGCAGGAATAGCAATGGAGTAGGTGTGGGGCCAGAGGGGGACTGGCAGAGCTGTGGTAGTGCCTTGGACTAGAATAGCAGGGGGGTAATAAAGTTTAGGATGGAGGCGTTACTGGCAGAGATGTGTGCACAGAGCAGCAGGGCCCAGTAGGTTCTCAATGGATGCTATTCCAGGCCTAGGAGATGAATCTCTTATTTGTAATCCCTTGAATTAATACAATTAACTCCCTGGTCACACCAAAGTGCGGGTTTGGCCTTTCCCAACTAGTGACTGTGCTACTTGCTAGGACTGTGCTGCTAAATGGGTTTGGAGCCAGACAGTTTGATGGGCAGAAGAGCAGCAGTGCTAGTAGGAAGGGGTGGGAGGCAGCTGTTTACCTAAGTCAAACTTATCCAATATCCAAAGGCATCCCTTGCTCCAGGGTGAAGATGATCAACTTTCTGGCATATTTTATGCCCTCCCTCTAGTTGGGGTGAAGCAAATCCTGTGTTTATAGACTGCGAGAGCCTCCTAGACTTCCACACTGCTTTTCATTTCAAACTGCTTTATAATTTTAATTAAATCTCAAAACACTTGAATAATATAGGTTATTAAACCCCACCCCCCATTTGATTGGGAGCAGAGATGAGTGGAGATATAGGGCAAGACTTGGTTAAGGACAAATAGTAAGTCTGTGGCAGAGCTGGGATCAGAACTCAGAACACCCACTCCCCACCTCCTAAATCCCCTGTTCTTGCCACTAGATTAGCTATTGTGTTTGAATGTGGGGAATCATCGGATCTTCATGGCAGACTCTCTCACTCCCTTCAAGAAGCTCATGTGTAATCCCAGTAGGGGACATACCACCTATCTGCTTGAATGCTGATATTGTCCTCAATTAGGAGACTGGAGAGGAAGGGGAGAAATCCTGAGCTGATGATTAGATGGGTCGACAAATGCTTATAGCTTGGTTCTTTCCAATATTAACATTACTTCCCCATCCCTCCAAAAAGCAAGACAACAGATACAGCAACTGTTACCTGCCGGTGACTTCAATGTTGGAGACAGCATAGAAGTATTTGTACAAGTTCTCTCTCTGCACGTAGGTGCCCCCAAGTGCTGGTCTCAGCAACCTCATCCGTAAGTCAGTCACGGTGAAGAAGTCCTTCAGGCCTTTGGCGCTCTCCAGCCTGGTGTACAGGTTGTCCATGTACCTGAGGTCCTGGCCAGCAAAAATGGCAAAGCGATCCCTCACCTCCAAGCGCACGTTCTTCTCCTTCTTGGAGCCTGCCCAGCGGGAGTACTCTTCTGTGCAGATGACCCTGTTGGCACTGGTGGTAGAGAGGTCTCTCACCCGCCGTGCTGGCATGCCAAAGGCTTCCATACAGTCATCCGCATAGTACTGGTATGGGTGCCAAGTCCTCCCATTGTCCAGGGATTTCTCCAACATCATGATGGTGGGGCGTCCGTACTCAAAGGTCACCACAATGTCATCCGTCAGCTCGATGCTCTTGTTCCAGGAAAGCGTGATGTTGGCAAGCAGGGGTTCTGGGTAACGGCTCCAGGTCACGCTCTGCCAGTAGGTGGCCAGCCCTTCTTCCTCCTTGTCGAACATCAACTTCGGTGGGTGGGCCAGGTCAGGGGTGGAAGCGTCACACTCATCACTGCACAAGTACGGGTTCTCCTGGAAGATGGATAATAAGAAGAGAAGGTGGTGAGCCTGGGAGTTGTTAAACATGGGGCTGCTAATGCCACCTCTTATTCAGGCTGTCCCCCACTTCCCTTGACCACAGCCTGTTTTCAGTTGCTTATAAACTAACAATGCCAAAATTGTAACCCTTCAGGGTGACATTTCACATGCTGGGTGTCTCTCAGGCTGAAATTTTCCAAAAATTTCAGCCAAAAATGGTCCTGCCATTTTCAAGAGGAGGCTAAGAGAAATGGTGGGTGTCTTGCCCATGTTAAAACACTGATTTGAGGCTGGATGAAAAGCCCAACAAATGAGACCAAGACTGGAGGAGGGGGAGAGAGATCAAATGAGGAGCCAGGAAAGGGGATTTGGCTGTGTGGGGAGAGGGAGGTTGGGACTCAGACATACGACTGGAGAAGGCTAGGACCGGCTGAGTATGGGGACCGGGATGAGACACCTGAGGAATGGACACGGAGATCGAGACAAGGAGCAGAGGCTGGGGAATAGACAGGATTAACAAACTCCTCTCCTAGTAGAAGACATTTGATATTAAATGTCTGACCCTTCAGCTAAACTTTAAAACAAAGTTGGCTGGATAATTGTATTGCCTTTTAACACCTGCAGCTCTGCAAGCAGCATAAGGGGAATCAATGCAATGCTTCAGACTCACTTGCAGAGGTCAGCTACGAATGTAGAGCACTGCACAACTGACCAAGTGTTTGACGGTGGTTTTCCCCATCTTCCTTTGAAGGAAAAAAATACATTGGCCACTAGTAGGGTGGATGGACCAGCGGTTGATCCCATACGGTAAGGGTTATGTTCCATTGTGTGTGTATTTAGCATACCGGTATATATTTTAAGACACAATATAGAGCGGGGGTGGGCAATAACATGGCGGCAGTTTGCCAGGGTTAGCTCCTGATGGACCACTGCTGCTGTATTTACCTGTCTGGCCACAGGTACTGGCAACTGCAGGTCCAGTTGGCCACGAATTGCCATTCCCAGCCAATGGGAGTAGCGGGAAGTGATGCAGACTTAAACAGTGCTTCCCGCAGCTCCCATTGGCCACAAACAGAAATCCATGGCCAATGGGGGCTGCAATAGCCAGTACCTGCAGCCATACAGGTACATATAGTGGTAAGGGCCCACCAGGAGCTAACCTTGTTAGACCGGATCTGGCTGTGGGCTGGTATTTGCCCACCCCAATATAGAGCAATCATCCAACTCCCTACCCTCTCTTTACAAGGAGGAATTACTTACATTTGTTACTGAAATGCAGGCACCTATGGGATGGAATGTGGGAGTTATTTAATAACACAAAACATAGCAGCACTGTATGAAAGCTTCTGATGGAAAATGAAGAAGCCCATGTCCAATTGAAACTGTAGGAGAAATTTAGCATTGGGTCATTCTCGCATTTTGGCACAACTTACGGCATTGTTCGGCTGCAGTACATTCAACTTCGTCATCACGATGCCATGACACGTGCTGGTTTAAACTAGAGTCAATGGTGGCTTCTCTGGAACTTGAAGTTTTAAATCATGATTTGAGGACTTCAGTAACTCAGCCAGAGGTTATGAGTATATTACAGGAGGAAGTAGATGCGAGCCACAGAACCTCAATATGCAGAAGGTCAGACTAGATCACAACGGTCCCTTTTGGCCTTAAAGTCTTTGAGTCATAGGCCAGGCCCACACTAGGGAGGAAGGTTGGCTCAATGTATGCAAGTCCAGCTATATAAAAAACGTAGCTGGAGTCGACACACAGTAAGCCGAGCTTTGGCACCGTCCTCGCAGCAGGAGGGCGACGGGGGAGAAATGCTCCTGTCAACTTCTCTTTCTTCTCACGAGGAGTAGGAGTACCGGTGTCGACAGGGGCACTCTCAGCATTCAATTTAGCAGGTCTTTGCTAGACCTGCTAAATCAAATGCTAGAAGATAGGGGAAGAACAACGCTGCAGCAGTCTAAGTGGAGACGTGGCCTAAGACAGCTAATATATCTTATTGGGACAAACACAAAAATGTAATAGGCCTGGTACCTTGGCTTTGCCTCTCAGCTGAAGGATGGCACAAACAGCAGCAAAGTGCCTCTTAACACAAGGATAAGCCATATATTTGGCAAAAGTGCCCCTAAGGCCAGGTCTACATACACTAGATCTTTTGCTTGTTCACTAGTATCAGTTAGGGATGTTGTTTGTTTTAACAATACTTCTATACTAGCAAATGCCCATTGCAGACATGAATTAACTGTTTGTTTGTTTTTTTAAAGAACAGTTTATTTCATTCAAGGAACCTCTATAAGCAATGCTGAAAAACAACCCTTTTGCCGATAGAGCTGCATCTGCACTGGGGAGGTTTTTTCTGTTGTACTTATACTAGCAAACCCTTCCAGCCTCAGACAATCATTGTCACTTGGGTTTTCCCTGAAGAGGCTTCTGTTCTAAGAAGTGACCAGGTAGGTTCACACAGGGGACAAACATCACGACACAATGAGGATGCAGACAATGGAAGGGAAAACACAGTATGTAAAAACCACACCAATGAAATGTCTGCAAAACAGAAACCTACATGGGATAAGCGTTTTGTATGGAGTGACACACAAGTCTTGCCCCAAGAGCACCACGAGGAAAGAAAGATGACAGGCACTAGTCTCTTCCTGTTTCCCCCTTCTTCCGGGAGGCAGCAATTTACTGCTGGGATAGGATAGCAGCAAATGAGGACGCCCATCTCGCTGACTTGGGAATGTAGGCTGGTGTGTTTAGGGCAGGAGGAAGAGGAGCAAGGCTCTACCCACTCCCCACACACCTGTTCTGAAGGGAGGGGAGTAGCGGATGTGCAGCGCCTGCTTACTCCTATACATCTGAACCCCAAGTCTGCATAGCCCACGCAGGGGTGTGAAGGATGTCCATATTTCACCTTATGCCCCATAGTGGGTACCCAGTGCAGGGCACAGTCTAGCTGTAGAAGATACAATAAGGGTTATTAATTGCACATTAAAGGCTGTAACAGGACATGTGCAGACATAATTTAAAGAAAAGTGAACATGCGAGAAGATGAAGGTTGGGGTGCCTACCCCACACAGCTAATGAAAGGTTAATGAGGAATAGAGATGCCACTTAGTCTACCTGACTACATGTGTCAAGCCTAACTCATGATGAAACCCAGCTAGGGAGGGACTGGATGATGCAAAAAGAAGAAGCTTAAAAGAGAAGGGGACAGGGCGGGGACTTTGTAGTCACTCTCCTGGTGGCATGGAGTGAAGGGACCTAGCAGGAACATGGTGAAGAGAGAGTCTAGCGAAAGGCTTTGCAGGAAGAGTGATGGCAGCCAGCAGTCTGGTCAGGCCTAGTCTTAGAGCAAGGCAAGCAATGCGGTTGCCTTGGGCCCTGCACTGCTTGGCCACTCACTCGCTGGCCTGGCTGGGAGCTGCCTGGCCACACAGTGCAACCAACCACAGCATGCTGCCTTGGGCCCCGCAAACTCTTTGGCCAGGCCTGAGTCTGGTGGAGTGAGCCTTGATGGCCTATAGGATCTCTGGACTGGAACCCAGTGAAGAGGGCACAGGGGAAGGTGGCGTGAAGTTCCTCATGTAAGGGGATTAAGAACTTCTGAAGGCCCTGAGAAAAGGGCGTGTGGACCACTGGACCCAGGACTGACAGCAGCTGACTGGATAGAGGGATTGGACGTTTATTTCTGTTGGACTGTCTGTTAAGCCTCAGGTGGAAGGGGCAGGGCTGAGGCAGCCAAGCCCTCAGCATCGCCCAGAGCGCGTCATGCTGCCTCCCCTCAGAGCACGCTGCATCGCTCCCCATGAATCACCAGGCCCAAGGGAAACCGCCCTCTTTGCCCCCCTGACCCTCGTTGGCGGGCCTGACCACAGGGCTACAGCAAAAGTGTGCAGGGGCTGCTAGCGTGGAGAGAACTGCTCTGCCATAGCCAGCCACGAGAAGGGCACTCCAACGGTTAGTCAACTCAAGTAGCTGGGCAACACTTCATGATAACTGTCACACAAGTCGTAATGGTGGTGACTCGCTCCCTTCTGCTCCTGCCATGAATTCTTGAGGTTTTTAAAGCTTATTAAACTGCTCAATACATTTCCAAATGGGGGGGGGGTTGCAGCTCAGTATGGGGGGGGGGACAGAAGCAGATGGCTACCTGCTGACTTCTTTGTTGGTCCTGCGATGATCACTTAAAAAGTGCTATTGAAACAATTCCAGGTATTAATTCTGTATCTGCTCCCTCATGCAATCCAGGAGACCCTAGGCAGGTTTTGAGGAAGCACAGTATTTATACTTTCAATACAAAAGGCTTAAATGAGTGGTTTGATTTTTTTTCCCAAGTTGAATGCTACCACTCATGACTGGCTTGATTATTCTCAGGGCAATGTGGTGTTTCCATTTTCCTCTGCTTTTGCATGCTGTATCTTGCTCACTATTTTTTCTGTTGTGTAGGGATATAATACCAACCTTGCTTAGCTTGTGGGACCACAGCCCAGGGTGGCAGAGCAAACTGCCAGAGCCTAATTTGATTATAATTTTTATAATGACCAATTATAATAACACAAGAGTGTCTCCTATCTGGCAGGTCAACTTGAGAGCATGAATGGTCTAGAAAAGGGCTAAGGTGCCTTTGTTCAAATCCAGATGTGAACTTCCCCAAAGGCCACATGAGTTCAGATCCAAGCTTTGCTTCAGCCCAGCACAGAGATAGAGTCTGCTGCAATGTTCAAAGCCTGATATTTACCGTAAAAGTAAAGGTGTTTTGTTCCAGAGTCTGGATTTGAGATCCATCTCTAAAAATTACCTCCTAGGGCTGAAAACATCACTGATGGTCTAATCCTGAAAGGTGCTCAATGCACTAGAGTGGATACTGCCTAACACCTTGTGGAATCGAGTCCTCAAGACCATATGCATGAGAGGCAATATGATCCAAGTTAGTGAGCGACAGGCAGATGACCTTGTGCATCAGACACAAAACTGCTTAGGAATTGAAATACCAAGAGGAGTAAGGGCATGAAGGTCAGAGAACCAGTTACACATTTATTGTGAGGCTAGCTGAGAAAAAGAGATATTAAAGTAAAACAAGACAAAAGAATAGAAGTACAAGAGACTCTAGCTGGACTGATTATTTAACTGGTGTGAACAGAGGTGGAAGGTATAACAAAGTCTGGATAGTCTAGATTGTTTTTTATACCTTCCATCTCCCTTCACAGACTGGACACGAAATGAAAAAAGCCATGCAACTCTGGAAAACCAGTTAATTTCAAGGGCTTGATCTTGCTTACGGGAAAGTCAGTGGAAATTTTGCAGCTGACTTTAATATGTGCAGAATTTAGCCCTTAATGAAAATGGGAAGTTGTTTGCTTTTCTGGCAGATAAAACCACTTTTCTACATTCTAGCACAAAGTATATATAGTTTTGTAGGTGAAAATACTTTATTAACTGTTAAAATGTTGAATGTTTTACATAAGCTAGACATCTGTGAATGATGAAAGCTGCACAAAAATACAAATGTAGCTCTTGGTGGATCTCCATGCAAGAAAAAAAAATATCAGAAGAACATGAACAGTCTAGCTGGGGAAAAATACTCTTCTTTTTTAAAAATATCAAATACATTCTGAGCTGGGCTGTGAAAAAATACAAATATCAGTGCCACCCTATTTTTACTGAGAAATTTTATCAAAAAATATTAATTATGGTCTTGTTCCTGCAATCTGATTTGCTTGGGCCCTTGCACACATACAGTGTGACTGGAGTCCGTAACCCATTTAGGTGTAATGAGCTTGCTTCCCTGGCTCAGATTGCTAGGATTATTGTCAATTCAGCCATTTGGGGGGGGGGGGGGAGACACACGTTTGCTTTTCCCAAAATAAGTACTAGATTAGTAAAGAAATTTGACTACTACAAATAGAAGATTTGCCTCAAGACAAAATATCATCTTTTGATATTAAAATTGGGCCTCAACATTTTTGAATTTTAAAAACTAAGGATTGTATGAGAAAAATGGGACAATTTTCAACAAAAATGCACATGTTTAACAAATAATAAAACAAACCTCAGTGTTCTGTACATCACACGCTTCCTCCCCCCCCAAAGCTAGACCTATAGCACAACACTGACAGAGAATACCAAGAGCCTAAGACTTTCATTGCAAGTACTGCAAACCACTATGCTACAGAGGGAACGACTAGGATGAAAGACATTTCTGTCCCATCTACAGCAGCTGACATCAGCTGCAGGTTTAGAAGGAACCTGACTAAGAATCTAACTTCGGTCCTTTGGAAAACGGAGGCAAAACACCCACTGATTTCAAAATGAACATGATGAAGCCATTGGTAAAGTGACAAAAGACTGACAGCAAGAAAAGAGGAGTTTGGCAGGGTTTCTCTATTCGAGCCTGATGCCATGAGGGGCTCAGCACCCATCATTCCTGCTGAAGCTAATGGAAAGGGTGGGTGCTTGACAAGCTGGCACCTCTCCAGATCAAGTCCAGAAGAAAAGGGTAGTGAAGGCTAGTGACAACAGACAGTAGATGGGCAAATCTGACACACAAAAGGATCAGGATCAGAGCCCCTTTATGGAAGCAGCTAAAGATAATCTAATTAAAACAGGGACTAATTAAAGCAAGTTTCAAGGGGACTTTTTACTGAGTGATAACTATAATAATCTAAGATTCTTGGCTGATTAGGGAGACACCTGGGGGTTTCAATAGGAGAAACTCATGTTTTTGCAGGAAAAATATCTCTGAGGAATTAAAATTTCCTGGCTTTCAAGGTTCCCCCCCCCCATTTGGGGTGATTTCCAGGGTGGGCACAGCTGGAAATTTGCATGCTGTGGATATTGGTGGCTTAATACCCGCAGTTTGAGTTCACCCGTAATCCTCCCAGTTTGCAAGCCTCCCCCTTAACACTAGCCCATCCTGACTGCACTTCAAGTGTCTTAAAGACCTTGTGACACACTTGAGAGCTCCTTATGCTTCTAGCTGGGTGCCATATGACCCTGCCTTTGATTTCCCTCTGAAGATTAGCTGATTAGTCTACAAAGTCCCTGTTTTGCCTAGGACAGCAACAAAGTGCTTAAGTTAGGATCAAATTTTATTCAGATCCTGCAAGAGGCTGCAAAGGCAACCACAGACATTATTCCCTTGCACCTGGTTTCTCCATTTCCTGCAATTAGGGCCACAAGGAGCAGCAGGCATTTACACAGGCACATTCCACTGTAGCAAGCAGTGCTCTGGTGACCCGTGGGTGTCTTTTAGCCCTCTTTCCCCCACCCCCAGTGCAAGCAACCTGTCCATCAGTGAGAAGATTGACACCCACCAGCCACAGGAGAGGTGTAAATCTCTAACCTCACTGCTGTCAAACCCCATTCTGACCCGACCTGTGGAGTCGGAGCTCAGCCCCAGCGCCAAGCTCTGCGAGCAGATGGTCAGGAGCGCTAATGAATCAGCCTGTGTATTTACCGTGCCCGCTCCTGCTGCGGAAAGGTTTTAAACAAACAGCACCCATATCATCATCCTGTCTCCTTCTGTCTCTCACACTTATGCTCACAGGCGCAGAGAAGTGTATTAAATACACGGTTATTATTTTTCTTTGAAGCACAAAGTTGGATTTGTTTGTCTAGCAGTCTGCAGGATAAAGCTGAAATCATCATGCTGGTGCATTTGATGTTCTGTTTCTCTTCTTTACACTTAGCCGAGTTCCCCAGATTAATCCAAGGATTAGAGGCCCTATCGCCACTAATATTCTGCCAACCCCGAGTGCTCTTCGCAGCAGCTGATTATATTGTGCGGATTCCACAGGCGCTCAAACCTCATTCCTTTTATTTTCAGTCCCCTTTCAGGGACAAAGGCGTTATTTGCCTTTGCTGGGTCCTCATGCAGATTTCTGTTCCCCTTGAGTTGGGGATGGAGCCTCACATTAATCGTGCATCTAGTAACACGGTAAGTAGGGCAAAGTAAAACTCCACTGGCTTCTGTGCAAATACACCAGGGATGAATTTGGCTTCTGGTGTCATATACCTGTAATTAGAATAGGGCCTCTGATCTCCATTATGAATTGATGAAGGTTCTCTTAGCACTTTCATTGTAAACCCTAATTGCAGAGGATAACAATAATAGGTGGTGTAGAAAGTTGGAAGACTGGATAAATCAAGGAAATGAATATTGGATTATAGGAACTTTCCTCTCTAGACCACCGGCTCTGGGTTGGTTCAGAGTGATAAGAGATTTGTCTCTAGGGTTGCCAGATGGTTTCAACAAAAATACCAAACACGCTTAATATTACATCACAATCTACATTACGTCTTATTTACAAAAATACTGGACATTTATATTTTCTTAATTTGTTTCCCCAAACAGAAAGCTCAAATACTGGACTGTCTGGTTCAAAACCGGACACCTGACAACCCTATTTGTCTCGGGTCAGTTCCTAGCAGGAAAAGATAACAAAAATCCAACATACCTGGCAGTCTCAAGAGAAAGAGCAAAACATAGAGTGGGCCATGGAACCAAACTCCACCATCCTTACAGACGGATCTCCCCATTCCCCCCCCCCCATCCTTCCCAGGGTTTGAGGCAGATAGGTTGCAGGGGAAAACAAAGTTCTCAGTTTTCTCCGCAGAAGAGTGATTCACAGGCAATGACAGTTCAGACTTCCTCCTTTACCAATCAGCCCCCTTGCCCAAGCATTAGCTTCAGTGGTTAAAACAAACTCCTCAGCTTTCTTTGTTGTTGAAGCTTGAAATGCCCAGAAGCAGCTTTGTTTTTTTAGTACAAGTTTGGGCTTGACTTTCCTAGATCCTCCTTCTCCCAGCCCCTAAATGGGAATCATGAGACTAGGGGATTCCAATTCTGCATCAGAGCTGCAGGTAAGATACTTCTGCAATGAAGATTTTAGGTGGGCAATTTTTCTTTTGGTAAATGCTAAATTAGCCAAAAAATATGGTCTCTGGGGCACCACAATGATTCACAAATTTGTGAAAAAGCATTTATTCACTCAGCTCTATTTAGGACAATTTTATAAAATGTGAATTAACAAATACTACATTCAGAGATCCTTAAATCAAAAACTATTCTCCTGCTTTCAAATGGCTTTGATTAAAGAACTCTTTTTTTCCCCAAAAGACAAGAGGTCTTTAGGGCTCCAAAGAGGATTAAAAAAAAACCATGCATATACACCAGCCCAGCCCAAATAGCCTGTTTAAATGTTTTTATTCTTGCTGCTTTTGACTCACAGGGTCAAATGTCCTTTCTTAAATCCAGATAAAAACAAGGTGATTTTTTTATCACCAAAACCAACATTTGTAGGTAATGAAATTTAATGTTTCAGGGCATAAACTGATAAACTGCCAATGGTCAGGATGGAATTCCCAAAGAAATGGAAATTTTCACTGACAATTAGTTTTTGCTCTTAGCACAGTTGGGAGGAAGGCAATGGGTGAAACAGCCATCATTAATTTACAGAGATTATTTCTAACAGCTGGCAAGCAACATAACTCACCAGCAGAGGCATCTGGAAGCTTCAAAATAAACACAAATATGCGGTGAACCTCTATCCTGCTAAACAAACAGCTCTGCAGTGTTTCCACCCACCCCATATACAAAGCTGTCCAATTCACCCAAGTACATTGTGGTGATATTTGGATCTTTCTCTAAACTATCAAGAATTGGACAGTGCTAGAAGACTTAACAGACCCATACTCTACAAATCATTGCCCTTTCTAAAGGTACAGTTCATTAAAGTATATGCCTGAAACAGAAGTAGCTAAACCAGTATGAACTGGAGCTGGGTCTCATATCGCTATTCTAAATCAGATCAGAAAGCGTGACCTAGTAGTCCAGGCAAGTGAAATTCTGCTGTCCTGAGGCATGAATCGATTCTGGTGCATGACCAGATGGTGCTTGGGGGTCAGATGTGCCCCCCACCTTGCCTGGATCCATCCCTTGAGGCTCGGGGCTTCTCCCCCTCCCCCGCATTGGGGAGCCCATGCTGTCACTCCAGCTCCTTCCACCATCCCTCCTGCGGGGCTGGAGCACACAAAATCTACCAGCCTGGGCTCCCTAGGTTCTGGTGTGCGAGGGGAACTTTCTCCTTCTCGGTCCAGGGCCACCTCAGTGAGGGTTTGTTGTTGCTGTTTGCTTCTCACTTGTGTATGGCCCCCCGATCTGATTTTTCTGTGGGTCGGTGGCCCCAAACCCAAAAAAGGTTCCCCACTCCTGCTTTAAAGTCTTACACTATTTGTCTGTGTGCTGTTCTAACTCTATTGGTTGGAAACTGATCTAGTTGAAGCTGTATAACTGTACTGAGTTATACTAGTATAAAGATGTTTACACTGATATAGCTAAACCCTGATAGTTATAGCTTTAACTTGTCAGAGCCAGAACCTCAGCCCTGAGGCAGTACCATCACTTCCTCCACAACTATTTAGCCCAACCAGCAATAGAGTTGATTCCACTTTTAGCATTTTTTGTTTTGCCCTGACCCAGTCTTAAAACCACCTGCTGCTTTAGACCTTAAAAAGGAATGGGGGAGGAGGGGAAAGAAGGAGGAAGCCAGCAAACAAAAGGCAAGTCAGTCGGGGGCTGGGCCGGGGGAACAAAAGAAAAAATGGGCAACCAACTGGTCTCAGTTAACAGCTCCATTGCAAAGTTTCAACCAAATCTGATTTCAAGTCATTTGAATTAAAGGTCCTTGATATCTGGGTTTATAATGGGAATACAGTACTTCACTAGAGTCCACAGCATATGCAGTGGAATGGGGGTTATCTGCTACCCAATCTCCATCCTATTACATTGTACTTATCAAGCAACCCTGCTGCAATGGTTAAACTTCATAGAATTGGCATCCTTCCCCACATTCTGTGGGGCAGATTTTGGTTTGTTGGGGTAAACCTGGAGTAACTCAATTTAAAACAGTAGGATTACTTTGGATTTACTTCAGGGTAAATTCCGGCTCTGTGTAGTTAATAATAATAATATTTTATTCTGTATATTGTCTATTTAGACAGCTTTTGGAGCCAGGAAAGTCTGAAACTGAAGGCAACCTTCTGTGCACTAAATAAATGCTAACAGAGGGGATCTCCATCCTTACCTAAATAAGTCTCTCATCACCCCTGTGCAGAAAGTCGGGATCACTACTCTCATTTTATAGAGGGGGAAACTGAGGCAAACAGGGTAAGTGACAATCCCAACACCAGGCAGCAAGTCAATATAGAGTCTTAAATCCAGATTCCTATAATAACCACTACATCAGGGATTTTCAGACATGTCCAGAGTGGGATACGTATTTACACTGACAGACACAAATCCACGCCGCTTTTTCATGGTCACATGACAAACTGATGGCAACTACAATTGCTTAACTGGAGGAATATTTGGTACGTAATTTATTTTTGGTCGAGTGACGTGAGCCCTTATGCTTGACTTGATGGCATTCTCTGCTTGTCTGGATGTTACGCAATAACATTGGAACATTGCGTCTAAATAGGCTCCAATATTTGGGGTAAACGCGCAGTCCCTAGCATCTATTCAGCACAGCAGTTACCTTTAGTGAGCTCCAAAACTGTCTCGAGATCAAAGAGGCAGTTGATGGCACCATGGACACCTTCCACCATAATGCCTCCCATTTCATCTCCATCCACAGAGGTTAATGGTGTCATTAATGACTATTTCCCAGACAAAGTAAAAGGGGGTGGGGACTGAGCACATGTAGGGGGAAGGCAGCATTTCCTGGGCTGGGGGGGGGGAGTGGAAGGGAGTGCATAGAGCCTGGGGGAGCAGGGGATGGACGTTGCAAAGCCTTCCTCAAATAGAAGGTGTGAGGCTAGGAGGGTGATACACAGGGAGTTTGGGGTGTGGACAGGATAAACGGATGTAAGGTGCATGCAGTGAGCTGGCCTACAGAAGCAACAAAGTGTGCAACCGTCTAGTTAACTTTTAATGCATTTTAGCAGCTGGAAACGAAGATCCAGCAGCATGTGACCAACTAGCAACTCAGACCAGTTTCTGACTTCTGCCTGAGCTAACCATTTATCATAGACACACGTGTGCCAGAATTGGTATCAGACTTTGAAAAAAACTTCAACGCTGTTGTTATATTGGTATCATCTCAGGTGCTCTTAAAGGAAATGGGGAGTGTTCAGGGGAAGGAGACAGGTGGAGGTTACAGAATTAGAGCGTGGTGTTGCAGCCTCTGTGTTCTCTCTCTTATCCCTGGCTGGGTTAGGTGGATAATGAGGCCATGGAAGGGACTGAGGCTATATTAAATGGTGATGGGATTATCGGTTGGGAATGACGAATCTGCTCACAAATTATTACATGGAAGCCAGCACTGGGTGTGTGCAGGTGTATTCCCAGCTGGCTGAAGTTTTTCATTCAAAACCTTTTTATGAAATATGGCCTTTTTGGCTAAATGAACATTTCAGGTGAAAAACTGCCCTTTCTTAGAGTTAGTCAGTCTTCCCAGTGGGGGAGGAGAGATTGGAAAATTTCTGCAATTTGGGGGGGGGGGAGGGGGAGGGGAGAAACCCCCACAAAACCCAAACCCTTTCTTCCTTTCCTTCCAAATTGTGGGAAGGGACTTACCATTTTCCAACCAACTCTACTGTAAGATTTGCAGGGAGGGGAAATACAAACCCCCTGAAAACCCTGCCTGGTAAGTACACCTGCAATGACCTTTTAGCTATAAGAACCTCGGGTACCTCCTAAAAACAAGCAAACCTGAGCTGCACAGCTGGAGACACAGGAGAAATTGACTTCTTATCTGTGTTACTGTTAAGCAAACATTTGGAAGAGAGCTTTGGAAATGGCCCCGTACCTGGGAAAAGATTCTGGTGAGATGCCAGCAATTAAGGGATATTTTAGAAGTTACATTCCTCTGAGGATGAATCTGGCCTTTCCCTAAGGTGATGGGCCCTAGGGAAGAGAGGCAGATGAGGGCTGGGAAGAATGGGACAGCATAATTTGCATCCTTTCTGCCCTTCTACCTCTGTACTAGCCACGAGGGGCTCATCTCAGGACAGAGAAAGCAAAGGGAGAAAAATGTCCTTACTAACAAGCTGTTTGTTGGTAAGAAAAGTCAGAGCTGGTATGAATTATTAACACAGCAGAAAAGGGGTCCCAGTACAGAGACACTTCTAATTCTGGCTCACCCTAATGTCACTCTCCCTCGCTCCTCCCCTGCTTCTGTGGTTTGGGCAATTGATTGCATTCTTCCCCTCCCCTCCGTTTCTTTTTCTATTTCTTCCCAACTAAAGGTTGGCTGAGTGCAAGGTCACTCCTCAGCAAGGGGCATTAGGAAACATTTTGTCTGTGTGCTTGTTTAGGATGCCATGAGTCAGCAGAAACAGACACCAGTGTCTGAACAGAACAGCCCTTAGTAATCATAAGCAGGGATATGTCTGGTAAGACATCTTGCTTTTTTCCCCTCCCCTTTTGGCTTGAAGCAGATATACTTATTCAGCCCAACAGCATGCAGTTCATCCAAGCCCCATGTGCTCCCCAGGGTCTGTCTTACTGTGGAAAGAAATAGAAGAGATTCAACCTATATTTCCAGGCTATTCATTCCCTCCCCACCCCCACCTCCGCCTCCAATCTATTATCTTGTGAATTCTAGAAGGATCTTGTTAGTGCTTTATTATAGGCCAGTGGTATCAGACTGTTACTGCTGATATTACTATTCACTCTTTTCAGCCCAGCATCTGTAACTTCTTTATAACCTATAATTAAGCTTCATAGTTATGAACACAGTTGTGCGGTAGACAGGCACAATACCCATTTTACTGAGTGGAAAACTGGGCCACCGAAGACTTAAAGCCCAATGTTCGAGAAGAGGCCACTGTTCTTGGCTATCCAACTCAAGACATGTTGGGCTTGATTTTGAGAGCTGCTCAGTACTCACTGCTCATTCTGACTTTAGCTGGATTTTGGATGCTCAGAATATCTGGAAGATCAAGTCCCTTTTAAGAGGTTTACATCTGGGTACCCAAAAACTGAAGCATCCAAGAATCAGTGGTTACTTTTGAAGACTTTGGCTTAAGTCACTGGCCCAAATAGAGAGTGACCCAGGGTCAACTCAGAGTTGGTAACAGAACCCTAAAATCTCATCTCCTGCTCCAACCAAGAGACAACATGCCCTAGAACTCAGTACATCAATCTCATGAGGATAAAGAGGTGAGTTGACCTCGCCAGGGTTATAGGCTCTGGGTTACAGGCTCAACTGGGCTAGCTAAGACACAGAACACAGCCACCATTTTTGTGTAACACACTAGAAATAAAGAGTTTGCTCCCTGCAATAAAGAAGTGAGTGAGAGTCTTCGTATTCCAAGCTGGACCATTGTGCGGGTACAGAATAAAACACTTTCATCTCTTCTCTTAAATCTGCAGTCACCTTAGTGACACAAGGAATTTAACCAACATGCTGACAGGTCGGTCACAGTTCCACAGTAGTTCTTTTCATCAGCAGACCTCACTTGCTTTATAAAAGGAGGGCAGTATAAAGGAAGGCCGTATAATCCTCATTTTACTTGTGGGGAAACTGAGGCAGGGAGCAATGATATGATTTGCCCAAGATCACCCAGCAGGCTAATATTTGAGCTGGGAAGAGAATCCATGTCTCCTATGTCCCAGTTCAGTTTTCTAGCCCCTAGGACACCATGACAACACTTTTAGAAGTAAACAATCAACCCTCATGAACAATTTATCTTCATAGTAAAAATGGCTAGAAACTTTGTTTTAAAGCAAGACTGACACTAGTCTTTCTAGGGTCCTCAATAGCTGAGCTGTAGCTCTGGGTGCTCCAAAGTTGGCCCTGCTTCTGTCGATTGTTCAAAGATATGCAATTTGTGTTTTCCTCTCGTTATCAGAGGCCTGGGCAGAGATATATATATTATGCATTGGCAAGGCAGGGGTTAATAGTTCTCTATGCTGAAAATTCCATTCTTAAGACGATAATCTCCTCTTTGCACCGAGCACGTACATGCATCACACACAGCTCCCACTTCCAGGCAATAATTTTTGAACCGCTCCTTCTTTCTGAACCAATAATCTCATCACCATCAGATACAGTCCCCCTTCCCCACCAAAACCTCACCCCACCTCTTTACCCACTTAACCCCTTCCCTTCTCCCCCCTCCCACAAGCCAAGAACTGTGATCAAGGACTGCTAGCTGCAACCATTTGTTTTGGGAGTTTGATTGTGGATTAACAGGGTGACTTAGAGTCCAAAATCTTCCAGACAAACAGGGAGCAAAGTGATGAGAAACAGTATCTGAGAAAAATACACATACACATTCAAAGAATCCAAGGTAGATTTTAATCCAGCGCCTCTTTATTCATAGATTTCCTGGTTCTCTCTTCTTGCATTGACAGAGACCTGTGAGAATTATTCCTACCTTACCTCCCCTTTGTGCCCAAGAGTTAGCTTCTTGGCCTCTGTTCCCCACGCAGGCCCTGACAGATTTGGGGCCTATGTCTGACTCTAGAGAGAAATCACGTGTGCGCGCGTGCATACATGCACACATAGCATGAGAAGGAACACAATAAAAATGACCCACATACTGAATAGTAAGTGCATTATTGATTCAAGACTAAGAAAATGCTTAGGAAGTAGGAAAAGTGTCCTGCTCTTTAAAAGCTTATACGCCTCGTAAGCTCAATACATGCAGCCTTTGCAGCGAGACTGTCTATGCTGACATTAATATTTTATTATGTTTTTAAAAAAAAAACCTAGATAATTTGAATGGGGGAGGGCAGGACAGAGAGGTAAGAGTGGAAGGGGCAAGGGAGGTGAGCTGAGAAGTGATGCTGAGTTCCTAAAAAGGCTGGCAGGGATTCGCTCAGCAAATCTTCATGCCGAGAACTTAGTTCATATCAAAGTGATAGATCCATGAGTGGCCATCACTCTGTGTCCTAGTATCATGGTTCCTGTGTAGGATACTTTAGCATGTTCTCCATTTGCCTGTTTTACGTAAGAAATATTCCTGTAGAACTACATAGTGATAATATTGTTCTTCAAAAGACAAAATGTTAACAAAAATCGGTGGCCATCTAGGACTTCAGTGTTATAACAACAACAACAACAACAGGCATTAGTGACTTTTTCCGACAAATAGTAAATTCACCCCAAAAAATGCAGTTTAGTGGTAATTCAAACTATTAGTGATTTCATCACATTATTTCTTTTAAATAATGGCAACGGAATTTTTTTGGAACTCAAACTGTTTTAAAATTTTCTAGACAAACCATTTTGTTTAAATATCAGTTTTGGTTTGAAATGAAGCCACTTTAGGTTCAGCTACTGAACCAGATCTGCTGAGCTCTAGATACTACATTGAAAATCCAGGGTCACAGCAACTTAACAGCAGCAATAAGGGGCAGAACAGATTACAGGTTGAACCCCTCTAGTCCAGCACCCTCGGGATCTGACTGGTGCTGAACCAAAGAATTTGCTTGTTTTTAGGAGGTGAATATTGTCTAGCAGCATTACCAACACTTCCACTGCTTATTGGGCTCTTTGAAGACATTTAGGGGTAAATTAAAGCAAAATAACAGCACAAGAACACTGAGAGCCGGGACTGGTGGCTGTAAAAATACTTTATGGGACTGCAGGAAACTTGGCCACACCCATGATAAATGGACATCCGGCTAACTAAAATCATGTCGAACCACCAATATTGCTGGACCAGAGAGTGCTGGACTAAAGAGGTTCAACCTGTACTACCATTTGTGTTTTCATTAGCTCAGGGGTGGGCAAAAGGGCTTTCATGGGCCAGAACCACCCCACGGAGGCCCTGATGCTCCCCCTGCCCCCAGGCCAATCAGGACCTGGGGCAGGGGGAAGTGCACGAAGTCTCCTCCTGACCTGCGAGGGGTGTGGCACTTAAAGTCAACCACCAGCTGCTGCTCAGCTGATGGTTGACTCTAAGCACGGCGCTCCATTGCAGGGCAGGGAGTGAGAGACTTCATGTGCTCCCCTCCCCAGGTCCTGATTGACCAGGGGTCAGCAGGGGGAGTACGCGAAGGCTCCTCCCATGGCCAGGGGCATGGGTACCTAGAGGGAACCGCCAGCTGTTCAGAATAGCTGGTGGTTCTCTCTGGGAGGGGGGCAAAGACTTTGCAGGTCCCCCTACCCCCACCAATCAGGGTCTGTGGGTGGGGAAGTATGGAAGTATTCTGGCCCCGCCCCTTCTGCCTGAGGTCCCACCCCTTACAGGGTAGCCCGGGGCCACTTAAAAAATTTCTGAAGTAGTCCACAGTCAAAAATTATTACCCACCCCTGCTTTAGCTTCTAGCAGTAAAGGGTTGATGACACAGTGGAGCAGGTCTGATTCTGGCCATTAGGGGGCAGAAGTGCGCACTCTAAACTGTTCAGAGGCACTGGCTATTCCTCTGGAACATTAGCTTTCCAAACAGGACATAGCCGCTAAAAATGGTTGACAGGCTAGTTGACGAGTCGCTTCCCCCTTCTCCCCCCCCCCCCCGCCCTTACTGCCTCTATCAGAAAGAAGCAACAAGGCGGGGGGAAGAAGAGGGGGTATTTCAAAGCAGCAACGCCGCATGGAGCCTGGGGCCAGATCCTGGGCTCCACGTGGCGCTGTCGCTTTGAAACTCTGCATGCAGCCCAGGGCCAGCTGGGATGTCCCCAGGCTGCTCGCAGCATTTCAAAGAGGCAGTGCCACGTGGAGCCCAGGATCAGCTGGGGACTCCCCCGCTGGCCCCAGGTTCTGTACGGTGCTGCCACTTTGAAACTCCATGTGGAGCCTGACAGCATGTTCCCCAAGGCGTTTCAAAACAGCAGTGCTGCATGGAGTCCAGGGTCACTGGGGGAGTCCCCAGCTGACCCCGGGCTCCACGCAGTGCTTTCACCTTTGAAGTGTAGCAATAGCCCTAGGGCTGTTGCTACACTTCAAAGGCGGAGGAGCCCTATTGACTAATTGAATAGTCGATGCAAAATGCATCGACTGTTCAATTAGTCAATTACTTGAAATTTAACATCCCTACTCCTCACAGCTACATATGCCTGTACCCACTCTCCATACTTACTTCTGTCTCCCCAGCTCCTGCCTTCTCTCGCCTCTCTACAACTGTACCGAATCTGGAACCTGCTCAAGAAAGCTAGAGAATAAACTTGAGACCCTTAGCTCCAGTGAAAATCCCATGAAAAACAAATTCACTTCTCCCCCCCCCCCCACCCATCTATTTGTAGGCACAGGAATAACTGGGTAGATGCATGTGTGTAGTGTGAAAACACAGGCTATTGTCCACCTGAGAGTGATTTTGTAATCAACAGGCTAACACTGTTTGCAACTTCTAGGGGTTGATCTTCCAGCAAAAGGCAACGTGGTTCAATCCACCAGGACCTATGAACGCTGTATCTACCAGATGAAGTCACAGGTTAGCAGAACTTTCTTTACCCCACACCCTGAAAGAACTTTGCTCTGCAGATGATCATGTTGGAAACAGATCCATGGCACCTTATGCCCCCTTTTGCCACTTTAAATCCTATTATTCCTTTCCTGCCTCCCTGCCCCCGATTTCCTTTCCTAAACAGCACATACTTTCTTTTCTGGCAGAGCCATGTGAATGGTAAAAAATATCAGATCAACTACGTAAACAAATGCCCACCAGCATGCTATAAAATGCTAGCAGAAGATTCCCCAATTAGAGAATGTGAGTGAAAATGCCAGCGATCAAGAAAAAATGTTCATCTTCCATAGATAGTTATAACAGTCATTTAATACTAGTAGCTCTTGGGGTCACCAAATGAAGTTAAAAGGTATCAGGGTTAAAACAAACAAAAGGAAGTTCTTCTTCATGCAGCTCACAGTCAGCTTGTGGAACTCCTTGCCAGATGATGTTGTGAAGACCAGGACTTTAAGCAGAGTTCAAAAAAGAGCTAGATAAATTCACGGAGGTTAGGACCATCAATGGCTATTAGCCAGGATGGGTAGGAATGGTGTCCCTAGCCCCTGTTTGTCTGGAAATGGATCACAGTAGAGGGATCACGTGATGATTACCTGTTGTGTTCATTCCCTCTGGGACATGTGGCATTGGCCACTGTTGGCAGACAGGATACTGGGCTAGATGGGCCTTTGATCTGATCTAGTGTGGCCATTATGTTCTGTTCTCCAAATAGGATTTCAAAGTACTTCATAAATCTTAATTTATTAAGCATCACAACTAAACTGTGAAGGCAGGAAGTATCTATGTCCCCATTTTACAGATGGAAAAAACACAGAGACTCTCAGGGTATGTCTACACAGCAGCGTTATTTCAGAATCTTCGAAATAACATAGTATACATCTACATAGCAAGTCAGGATTTCAAAATAATGTCGAGCTGAAGGACTTCTTACTCCGACTTCTGTAACCCTCATTTCACGAGGAGCAAGGGAAGTCAAAAGAAGAGTGCTCTTCTTACAACTTCCTGCTGTGTAGACAGTGCCAAAAGCCAAATTAAGCTATTTTGACTCCTGCTATGTAGCTGAAGTTACGTATCTTAATTCAGCTTTTGCCCTGCGGTGCCCAAAGGGACTTGTCCAAAGCACAGACTGATCAGGATTAGAACTAAAGGCTCCTGGTTTCCTTTCCTATACTGAGTCCATTAGAGCTTGGTGCCTCTCTAAATACCTTCAAACCACCATCAGATTCTGATGTATCATCATGACAATGATACGCTTCTCCTTGACCAAGTCACTTAAAAAAAATTTCCACGCCTCAGTTTCCCCATCATTGAAATGGGGACAACAATCCCGACTGGTAAGCACTTTGTGCTTCTTGGGTGGAAAATGCTATAAGTACTTGTTGTGGCTGATGGCCAAGATTCTGTAGCCAGAGTCCTCCCCATCCTCCCCAACCTTTCAACTTGATTGACCTGGCTGCAGTTTATATATATGGAGACTAATTCCAGCCTGATAATTAGGAATGGCCAGTCCATGTGAATGATGGATGCAGGAGAAGCAGGGGCTTTTTGACATTTTCCAGGCGAGGAAAATGTGTATCAGGTTGAACTATTTGACTAGAAACAAGGATCATCTCCTCTAATGAATCTGAACTGCATAAAACCCTCTGGGCTGCCACGCGCATATTTAGGGGAAGACACCGATTTGAAAGGAGATACAGAACGATGCTCGCTAAAAAACTCCTGCTAACGAGGTCACTGAAAACCCCACGTGCATAATAAGTTTGACAAGTCTGAAATTTGGGCTCTTTTACTTGTGCATTGCTGAGTTGCCATTGTATACGCATGAGTGAGCTCACAAACTAGGTCAGAAAATGAATTCATTAACCTAAGAGACCCTATGGCCTTAAATTTGTTGGCATAAGATTTGCATCCTTTTGCGGTGGTCAGACATGACTAGGGCAGTTTCTCCTGCTTACTCAAACAATCCATTGAGTCTGTCATCTCAGACAAGAGACAGCGTGGAGAAAACCAGTTGTTCTCCATAAGATCTGGCAGGGAATTTTCTGGCAATGCTTTTCCTCTGAAAATGCCAATGTCTCAAACCCTATCCTTTTGGCAGGAAAGGGTCAAGTTTCACCACATTTCTCTACCTGAAACATTTTTGGGGAAAAAAATTCTAAATTGTCAAAACACTTTGTTTCACTGTTTTGTCTATGAAAAATGCCAAATTTTCTAATTCAAAATGACACTCAGAAACTTGACCAAGACCAGACCAAGTGAGCCAGTGGCAGAGCAGGTATTAAAACACAAGAGTTCTTAACCTAGATAAATCTAATTTAGATTGTATATTCCTTGAAGCAGAAACCTGTCATGTGTTAATTATCTGTAAAGTGCCATACACAATCGATAAATAATAATACCAGTACAAAAAAAGTTCTCTTAATTTCATGCGTTAGCCCAGGGATGGGCAAAAGAGCCTCCATGGGTCGGATCCGGCCTGCTAAGTGGGTTGATCCGGCCCACAGGGGCTAGGGTTGCCAGATGGTTTAACCAAAGATACCAAACATGCCCCCCACTCTTAAAAAAAACAAACTCCCCCCCCCAAAAAAACAAAAAAAAACCCCAAAAACACACACACCGGGGAAAAATTCTGTTGAGGGAAAAAAAAGGGGGAGACCAAACTTGTTGCTCAAAAAAAAGACCCTGATAGTTAAGCAAAAAAAAAAAATTAAAAATAAACCAGCATTAAAACAGCTTTAAGTGCATGCAGAGTCAGAATAAGGATAGCAAGAGTGGAGCAGTTGAGCACTAAGACCCAGGGAAGGCATTGTTTCCCCTTGCTTCAGTTCTTTAGGCTTTTTGCCGGCAGCCACTTTTGTTTTCTTGATGGAGCCAGAACGCAGCTTCCCTGTGGAACCAGGTAAGCAGGGGGTCCTGGGGCGGGGGGGGGGGGGTGGGTGGGGGGAGAGGCAGGGGCTGGGCTCAGTTGCCAAGTGTGTTGTAGGGTTGCCAGATGTCCGGTATTTTCGTCTCCTGGCTGGGGGGGGGGGGAAAAAAAAATCAGAAAATACCGGACATTTCAGGTATCCGGTATTTTCTGAATTTTTTACTGGAGAGGAGGCGACAATACAAGACTGTCCAGGTCAATACCGGACACCTGGCAACCCTAGCGGAGGCCCTGGCACTCCCCCGCCCCTAGGCCAATTAGGACCTTGGGCGGGGGATGGCACATGAAGTTTCCTCCCCCCTGCCAGGAGCACATGGCACTTTGAAGTGCAGCGTGCTCCTGGCAGGGTGGGAGGAGACTTCTCACACTCCCCTGCCTCCAAACACTGATTGGCTTGGGGGTGGGAGGAGCATGCACATTTTCCTCTGTCCTGCCCCCACCCTGCGAGGAGCATGTGGCACTTAGAAGTGCCACGTGCTCCTGGCAGGGCAGGGGAAGGCTTCGCACGCTCCCCCACCCCCAGGCCAATCAGGACCTGGGGGAGCACACACAGTTTCCTCTGCCCTGCCCCCACCCTGCGAAGTACTTAGAAATGCCACTCGCTTCTGGCAGGGTGGGAGGAGGCTTCATGTGCTCCCCCACCCCTAGGAGCTGATTGGCCTGGGGGTGGGGGAGCACAGGAAGTCTCCTCCCACCACCAGGGGCATGGTTCTTAGTGGGAAGGGGGGGCAAAGGGGCTCCCCCCCCCAGACCAATCATGGTTTGGGGGTGGGGAAGCCCGAAGCATCCTAGCCACGCCCCTTCCTTTTGAGGCCCTGCCCCTTCTGGAGCGGCCTGGGGTCACTTCACACATTTTTGAAGTGGCCCCCGGCAAAAAATTATTGCCCACCCCTGCGTTAGCCTGTGCCTAGGTCTGATTGTTCCACGTAAAGAAAATGCCTTAGAACTGACAAAGAAAGAAAGAAACCCTTGTTTTTACTTTTAAAAATCTACTGAGTTCTCCCCAATACTTTCCCCTTAATATGAAGTCTATGAATTTTACCTGACATGCCTAACAGTAACACACATAGTTGCAGCATACCTACCGAAAGAATATAAGCATCTAGAGAAGGGCCAGAACCAAAATCATGGTCCAAACACCTCTGAACTTTGAGAGAAAGTCAGAATCAGTATCCAGCCTTTGTAACTGGATCTTACCTCTGTGGCTTTAAGATTAAGGCACAGGACAGGGAGTTGGGTGGATAGTATTTTCTGTTTTGCCAAAGACTCACTTTGTGACCTTAGGCCAGTGGTTACCAACCAGTCGATCGGGATCGACTGGTAGATCTTGGAGCCTCTGATTGGTGATTCTGACTGGTTTGGACAAGAGGTTATCAAGCCCAGAATTTTAGCTTCCCTCCCGGCCCTCCCCCCACCCCGACTGCTGCGCATCTCCTGTCCTTTCCCTTGGAGCTGTCCCCTCAGGAGCCTGGGCAGGGCAGGGCAGGGCAGGGCAGGGCATGGAGGGAGAGGAGGGATGTCAGGGTTTCCCCCCTCCCATCCTGTATCCTATCTCCACAGAGCAGAGACGGAGCACAACAGGACTTGGGATGGAGTTTGCTGGCTGCTTTTGGAAGTGGTGCAGGGCAAGGGCAAGGGCAGGGGTGAGCCTGCCTTAGCCCCACTGTACCACCACCCAGGAGCCACCTGAGATAAGCAGTGCCCAGCTGGTACCCACATCCTAAAACCCTACCCCAGCCATGAATCCGCTCCTGCCCTAGCCCCAAGCATGTCTGCATCCAAATGCCCTCCCAGAGCCTGCACCTAGAACCCCCTCTGGCACCCCAATTGTCTGCCCCAAGCTCAGCTCAGAGCCCCTCTCACACTCCAAATCTCTTAATCCAAGACCAGAGCCTGCACCCCAACCCTCTGTCCCTGCCCGGTGAAAGTGAAGGGGGGGGGGAAAAATGGAGTGAGCAGGGGCAGGGCCTCAGAGAAGGGTCACAAAGGAGGCGGATCAAGGGTATTTGGGTTTGAGGTAGATCTTGGATTGCACTTACATTCAAAAAGTGATCTCATGCTTAAAAAGGTTGGAGATGACTGCCTTAGGCAAATCACTTAGGCCCAGATGTTTAAAGGTATTTAGGTGCTGCTGCACTCAGCATTGCAATGCCTAACTGATTTAGGAGCCAGGAACATAAGCATTTAGGAGTCAAAATCCCATTAACAGTCAGTGAAATTTTGGCTCCTAAATGCCTCAGTCCCTTTTGAAAAAGAGCTGCAACACCTAAATATCTGTAAACATCTGGGCCTACATGTCTTTCTGCATTAGCTTCTCCAACTACAGAATGGGATCTAGACTCATCACATAAAAGGAATATTTTTAATGTACTTTGAGACACTTGGATGAAAGACTCTAGACTAGAAATGTAAAGTTTTATTGTCATTGTAATGGACCAAATTAGAACTCCCAATCCCAGAAAGATTTGGGATCTGAAATAGTACTTCAAGCTCCTCTTAGGTTAGCACTACAACTTTCACAGGTGAAAAAACAGACAAATTTAGTATGTAAAAGCACCACAAATACCTATAGAGCTAAACTTCATTTCAATACTATTGCTTACAATAGTATTGAAATGAATGTCATTGTAGAAAATTCCTATACAATTTAATAGAAAAACATATCCTTGCTATGGTCTAAATATGGTTTAAAAATCCCCAAAACCTATTGAACCCTTTGAGTTTTAGGAGTAATTCTACAGAATAAAAAAAAATATGTAGCTCTTACATTGTAC
The DNA here is from genome assembly GCA_032595735.1 of Pelochelys cantorii. NCBI lineage: Eukaryota > Metazoa > Chordata > Testudines > Trionychidae > Pelochelys > Pelochelys cantorii. The sequence goes on from CM064347.1 coordinate 12,541,528, forward strand.
TCTTCATCCATTCATATCAAAGCACTATACAAATGTATCATTATTCCCATTTCATAGATTAGGAAACTGAGGACCCAGAATGAGGACAGTAGCAGAACAAATAATAAAACCCAGAACTCATGACTTCCAGTCCAGTGCTCTTTCCAGTGTTCTTTCCTCTATATAAGATGACTTTGGAGTAATTTCTACAGAACCCTTTTAAATTCTATAGGAATTTTCTACAATGGTGTAAGGTCCCCTGTGAAGAGCAACACTTTTCTTAAAAATAGTTCATTCCATCTCCCATATCCTTCATAGAGGGGCTAGCTGAAAGTTCATTGTATCAGTTAAATCCATTTGGCAGCCTAATTTTGTATCACCATGTTTTCCCATCAACATTTTGAGAAGATTTGATTGTATAGTGGAACATTATTTTCATAACAAGATAAACTCTGCTTCATGCATCTAAATAGATCATTGAGCTCATTTAGCTAAAGGTTGTACAGGAAACTCAGTCTACACAGTAACTTCTAAATTAAGGCTGGAGATGCATTCCTTCTTAGAATACATCTAAACAGCAGTTGGGAGGCTGACTGCTGTGAACTAGCTCTGCTTAAGCTAGTGTGTTAAAAATAGCAACATACTGCAGCAATGCAGGAGATGGCTTGAGCTAGCTGCCAGAGTTTGTACCCAGCAGGTTGGGCAGGACTGTACTTTTATGGCTAACCCTAGCATCTGTCTACACCACGGGTGGGCAAAAGGGCCTCTGCAGGCTGGATTCAGCCTGCCAAGCAAGTTGATCTGGCCCACAGAGGCCCTCCTGCTCCCCCTGACCCCAGTCCAATCAGGGCCTGAGGGTACAGGGGAAGTGTGCAAAGTCTCCTCCCGCCCTGCCCCCACCCTACAAAGGGTGCACAGTGCATGCACGCTCTTGGCAGGGCGGGAGGAGACTTTGCACACTTCCCCTGTACCCTCAGGCCCTGATTGGCCTGGGGGAGTGGGAAGCACGTGAAGTCTCCTCCTGCTCTGAGAGGGGTGTGGTGCTTCTAAGTACCGCATGCTCCTTGCAGGATGGGGACAGGGTAGGAGGAGACTTCATGCGCTCCTTCCACCCCGAGGCCAATCAGGGCTTGGGGGTGGGAAGAACATGCAGTGTCTCCTCCCGCTCTGCAAGGGGCTCAGCATTTAAAGTCAACTGCCAGCTACTCAGCTGGCGGCTGACTGTAAGCACGGAGCTCCCTTGCAGGGCGGGGGACAGGGAGCAAGAGATTTCACATGCTCCCCTTCCCCAGGCCCTAATTGACTGGGGGCAGCAGGGGGGAGCACGCAAAGTCTCCAACCCATGGCCAAGGACACGGGTACCTAGAGCGAACTGCCAGCTGTTCAGAACTGCCAGCTGGCGATTCTCTTGGGGAGGGAGGGGGAAGGGCAAAGACTTTGCTGCTCCTCCACCCCTGACCAATCAGGGTCTGTGGGTGGGGAAGCATGGAAGTGTCCTGACCCAGCCCCTTCCACCTGATGCCCCGCCCCTTCTGGGGCCACTTCAAAAAATTCTGAAGTGGCTTCCGTTCAAAAATTATTGACCATCCCTTGTTTACATCGTGGAGCCCAAAGTGAAACATTAATGCACCACAGCTGTAACTCTGTAGGGTAGTCACTACAGTAATAAAAGGGGTTTTTCCATCACTTAAGTAAATGCACCTCTCAGACTGTAACTAGTCCAGTGGAAGAATTCTTCCATTAACCTAGCAGCGTCTATGCTGAGGCTTAAATTGGTTTTATTTCACAAAGACCCTCACGTTTTTCACAACCCTGAGTGACGTAGATGCTTTTGCAGGTGGAGATGGCAAATGTTAATACATACTGGCTGTAGGCAAGGAGCCATCAACCTTAATTTCAAATGCAGCAGTGAATGCTACATGAACATCAGTGATGTTGATAAAGGTGATTAGAAGTAGGAACCGTACCTAACTCTGATTCCTACCCAGAACTTCTTCCCAAATTTGAAAGTAACACTGATCAACGGATGGAGTCAGTGTATGGCTATGCCTACACTGCACATTTATTTCGAAATAAGCTATTCCGGAAGAAATACTCCGAAATAGTTTACTTCGAAATAGCACATCTGCACTACAGGGAAGCCTCAAAATTAGTCCGAGGCAGGCTTCCATAATGCGGACATGCTAACTCCATTTAGAGCCCCAGGAGGCACTGGGGAGTAACTTACTCTGAATGGCCCTGGGGAGCAGCTATTTCAAAACAGCAGCAGTGGATCATCCACACTACAGCTATTTCGAAATAGGCATTATTCCTTGTAGAATGAGGTTTACAGAAGTTTGAATAAGCCGTCCGTTATTTCAAAATTATTTCAAAATAACAGAATTGCTGTGTAGATGCTTGCATTGTTATTTCGGAATAACGGCCATTATTCCGAAATAACGCTGCTATGTAGATGCTCCCTATTAGGGAAACTTTTACTCCTCATTTAAAGAATAATGCTTTGTTAGTTCCCCTTCTCCAACCACTTTCCTTAGAGGAACTCAAACCATTTTAAAAAAATGGCGGGGGTGGGGGGAAATAACATTTTGCGAAGATGTTTTTCTCTCCCTTTGTAAGCGAGGGAGCACCATATTACCAGCATTCCAGGGGTATTATGATGCTCAGTTAATGTTTTAACTGGTCTGCGTTCCTCTGAGAAAAGCGGTTGGAGAAGGGCAAGCAACGAAGCATTATTTCTTTAAACGAGGAGTGAAAGTTCTTCTAATACGCAGTATCAACAGATAGTGAGATAGCTTGTTTGTTTCCTCTATGTAGTGTGGGCAGGGGCAGCATTTTAGTCCTGACTCAGCATAACAAGGGTTAAACCATCAGTTCTAACCACTAGATATACTGTACGAAGGCATCTTTGCGCGAGTCTCTTTGGAAGAGCATTTTTTAAACAGTCCCCATTTTTGCCTGGCTTTAAAAGAAAGAGGGAAACTTTCAGAAACAACAAAATTAATCACTGGTGTAGAGACCAGTGCCATAGAGCACCGTGTGAATGAGGAATAGCACCCCCAAACCTCTGCAAACACAGGCTAATTCACAATGGAAAGATGGGCTCCGTGCACCATGGAGGTATTATGGCATGATGACAGCTCTATGGAGCATTAATCAACAACTAATTATGAGGATTACTGTTTTGGACGTTAGCTTGTTGTAGCACCTCTCCATTAGCTGAGGGCTGTAGCTGAGCATTTCTCACTCTGATCAGAATGCATGCGCTATAACTAGAAGGGAAACCTAACATTTGCCTGTGCTGAGGGCAGAGAATGTGTCTTTTCGCTGTCTATAAGTTGCATTGTAAACCTAGACAACTATTATTTGTAAATAATTAGTCTTTTGCAGACCAGGAAAAATAAAGAAAAAAAGACAAATTCTCTTTGCAGTTACATCAGTTCATAATCAATAGGGACAATCTGCATCTCGCAGAGGAAAATCTGGTCCAAAATATCTGGAGATGTGTGAATGTTTTATTAGCCACGACACCGTCTGCCACAACAGCATGATGACATAGTAAGTTTGTATCAGGTAATGCAGAAGAATGCTACTGCACCCACACACAGGTTTACTATAGAGCAGCAGTTCTTTACTTTCCCTCATTTGAAATCAGGTTTCAGCTGTTGTATGCAGCACGCTGCATCTGGTCTTTGAAATTTCACTCTTCCCCCAAGATCTACTTCCTATTAATTTCCAATCTCACTTTTAGATTCATTCAGTCTCTTTATTTATTCATCCATCCATCTTCTCCTTCCCCCCTTTCTAGCCATCATGAAATTTGCAATTCATTTTTTCAGGTGACCCTGCCAGAAGGGCATGGACATAAACAGGAGGAAGTTCAAGAACTGTGGAAACAAAACCCCTGACTGTAATAAGCAGCGGGAATGCTCTACGGAGTGGAACAAGCAGCCAGATGTGAACTGAAATTGCTTTTGAACTGGAGAAGGTACACTACTAAATAAAGCTTTTGCATCCCCCAGATATCCGCCTCAGCCTATCGCCCAGAAACACTCCTCTTTGGAAGTGGCTGTAGTTTTAGAGCCTGATTCTGGAGGCTGCGGAGTGTCTTCCTGACTTCAGTAAGAGTTGAGGGTACCACAGGGAAAGCATCCATCATCTAGCAAGATGGGCACCTTAATATGAGCTCCCGTATAAGACTCCCATCCTGCATCCATTTTAAATAATTCCCGGTGTTTAGATCTTTGTTTCCCCTTTATCTATTTTGATGTTTTTAATCATATATTTATGAATCTTGTTTGTAATTTTATTTCTATTTCAGTTGCCTGTGCAGTGCCCTGTACACACCTTGGCACTGAGTGCTTAACAAGTAATAAAATTATTGTTTTAACTATATGCATAGCAGCCTGCTATTACAGAAGACACCTGAGAAAAGAGAGATCAAAACAGCCATCAGAAAATTTACTCTGCTCAAAAGCCATGCTCTTAGGAGTGTCTACCTGTTCCGCATCTGTAATTAAAAACTCAAGAGGAGAGCAAAACTTGAATATTTTACTCTCAGCTCAACAGGAACGAAAAAAAAAAAAAAAGTGTGGAAAATGTAATCAGATACCAGAAATAGTTCGCTGTGTCACACAGAGTCTAACACCATAACATTTGTGGGAGTTGCTAAACCTGAACCTCTTGAATACAGGGACTAAGGACTAGAAGCCACAGTTAGTTTTGATTTTGCTCACCATCTGCTTTTTACAGGGCCAGTATTCTTTGCTCACATCCCTCCCTCCCCACTTAAGATTGTCTTCTCCTCTCTGTGTCAAAAGGTGCTAAGTCACCACAGGTGCCCTCTGACTTAACAGACCACCTCATCCAAAGCTGGCCGTCTCTCTGCTGACCACAAGGGGCCGCTCACGGGTAAAGGAGCATATACCATTCTCCATGACGGAAGCTGTGAAAAGTTACCATGGTGGCCTTCCAGCCAGAGTTGCAGAAATCCTGAGAGTTAGCCTCTGTCCTAGGTTTCTCTTACAGCAACATATTGTTCTGCCCACTGAATGTTGGGCTGGCTGTCTACTCTGCTTAATTGTTATTATTTACATTTCTATCTACTGTTATATGCATCGTCATCATATGCCTCTTTACAGCTTTAGAACTTACTCAGCATCGGGAAAAGCAAGGGGATTGGTGCAGATGGCCCAGGAAGGGGGGAATGGCAGATTGAGCTGGGGTTTTATGAGGCTAATTAACTAACATGATGGGTTAACAAATGTTTGAAATGGGTTCGCTGCTATTTTGAATTATATTGAGCACCAAGAGTTTGAAAAAGAGGCTATAAAAATCTAAATACATGGAACAAAATCCACAGGATGAAGTTAACTGAAGAGGCTTCAAGTGTCACGCTCTACCCTTACAATAGGGCAATTATTACACAATTCCTCGGTTCACTGTTTCTCCAGATATTTATTTAATTGCACTGCAGCATAAACATATGGGACCTTTATTCCACCTTCAGCTACGCAAGCTTAACTCCCATGAATTGCAACACAAATTGCACAAGTGGGTCTGGGAGCAGAATCTGTCCCATGAGATAGAAAATTACTTACAATTAAATATTTTTGTTCCAAATTTGTTCTTTGGGGAATACACCCGGGTGCATGTTTTATTGCAGTACAAGTTCAAACTAACAAGATGTGAAATTATCTCTACTGTACAACTCAGTTAGCATCTATAGTAGGATGGGTATGTTTATTTTGGAGCTAGCTGTGCGAGTGCCACCAAATCCACAAAAAACATTTTGCATTTCTAGAATCTTTTCTTTCCAGGTTCTCCAAGCAATTCAGGTACGTTACTTAAGATACACAATGACTGTATAAGATAGGAAGTATTAATGTTACATGTAATAGATGCTGGCTCATTATTGGCTAAAAATATTTATGTAATGAGTCAGTAAAATTTGAATGGCTACCTCCTGATAGATCAATAACACCAAGGTCTGATGCAGTCTTAACCAGAGAGCATTGGCAAGTAACTGCTTCCTGATGAATTCAGTGAAATCTGTTATTCAACTTTTAATCGCTTTGCAGCCAGTCAGATAAATGGAAATCTATGCTTCTGGACTGACTTACCAATCATTAACTGTTTTCTTGTGGGCCTATAACTTCATCTGTCCTATAACAATGTTAGTTTAAAGGGAAAATTTGAAATTAGTGGACTTAATTATTAGGTGTTTCTAATGAAAACACTCTGAACATATGCAACAATACAAATGTTGGCTTTGTATTTTGGTGAACATGGTGATTTGACTTCAGTTAGCTTTAGGGCAATATTTTCCTCTTGGGACAAGAGAAAAATCAAGATCTCAAGAGGAGTCAGGAGCAGCTTATATTTGTCTATTTTACAAAAAGGGGAACTGTGGCACAGAATTCAAGTGGCTTAATTAATCTTGCAAAACAAGTCAGTGGTAGAGTAGAGCATACAAACGGAGAATTCTCACTTCCAGCCAGTTGCTCTAGCCACTAGACAATACTCCCTCCACATCACAAATAATTGGTGTAAAGTCTGTAAAGAAGAAACTTCCCTTTTCAGTGCCAGTGGGGGTGGAAGCCTCTTCAGTACACAGTTTGATTTTTATCAGTCCTCCTTAAAAACAGGATTTGATTTTTTTTGTTGACTCGCCGTGACTAACATTGTATAGTTAGGGAAGGACTTAAGCCATATTGTCTTGCTGTTTGTTTTGACCTCTGAACTCTTTAAACAAAGTAATCCTTGTGAATTAGAAATCAAAATGGTCCTGCTGAGCTTTGTGGTGCGCTCAATAAAAGGCAACGATTAATATTTAAGGGAAAATAGGTTAAAGATTTTAAATACAAGAGTTAGGTTTTAGGGATTTCTCATTATCAAGCTGTTTGAGATGCAGGAGTCCTACATGCAAGTCCCTAGCCTACATGAACCAGAATATATCCCTCCCTCACTGGTCAGCACCCTAGTGCACGCTTAGGTCACGTCTACACTACGAGTTTTCTCTGCAAAAAATATGCTAATGAGGGACTCATTAGCATGAGTCACGATCTCATTTGCATATTTTCTACCGATCCGTTTTTTTCGCGAGGGTTTTTGTGCAAAAACAAGCAGTGTGGTTTTTTTTTGTTTTTTGCGCAAAAAACCCTTTTCCTGCCAGATCCTTATGCCCCCAAAAAAGGTTTACCAATCTGGCGGGAAAAGAAAACGTCCACACTGCTTGTCTTTGCACAAAAACCCTAGCAAGAAAACGGTTCGGCAGAAAAATATACAAATGAGATTGCAACTCATGCAAATGAGTCCCTCATTAGCATATTTTTTTGCCGAGAAAACTCGTCGTGTAGACGTAGCCTAACAGAACATCTACCTATCACTGATAAAACATGGCTCCTGAGATTAGGAGTCCAGTGGACTACACAGGCCTTTAGAGACAGATTTTCAGACGCGCTCTGCTCCCATTTAGGCACTCACTTAGTGGACATTTTCAAAAGATGGATGTACATGGGTTGCTGAGATGTTTTGAAAATCTGACCTCAAATGTGAGCGCTTTGAAAATCTGGCCCTTGTGACCTAAAAACATCATTCATACCAAACTGATAATAAAACAACTGATCTTCAGCTTCAGTGATTCTTCCTTTGATCTAAGGGCTGTCTTCATTACTCTGCTATGTAAGCCAGTACTGTCTCCCACTCTTAGGCTGTTCTGCTGGTATTTACATGTTGCAGAAAATGATATGACAGAAAGGAGAGTTTCTGAGAAAGATGAATGGTGTTGATAGCCAGATACGTAGCATAGTATTTTGCACTTCTATTGCACATTTCATCCACAGGCCTCAAAAGCATTTTGCAAACAGGAAAAACTTAAAAAACAACAAATAGTCTAGTAGCACCTTAAAGACTAACAAAACATGTAGATGGGATCATGAGCTTTTGTGGGCACAACTCACTTCTTCAGATGACAGAAGTGTTGGAAGACACTTTTTGCAAACAGTTACTTACCAACCTTGTGAGGTGATAAGTATTCTTCCCATGCTACATATGGGGCAACGGAGATCCTAGGGAGGTTAAACAATTTTACCAAGATCTCACAGTGAGTCAGTGGCAGAGCTTTGAATAAAACTAAGGTGTTCAGAAAGGACTATGAGGAGGATGGTGCAACAACCTTGATAGAGGGGCTAATTTCAAGTTCCTTGTTCCAGCTACCAGAAAACAGTTTGCATTCTGATCCTGAGTATCATTATTATACATTGCCTCAGAGCGACAGTACTCCGTCCCTGATGACACAAGCATAATTAATTACCACATGTCAACTAAGAAAACAAATAAAACCAAATACTTACATGAGTACAAAATCTTTCAGGAGGGTCCCCACAGGTGATTCCTGGTGGATCCACTCTCACGGTCACATAATCCTTCATTCGCATGGCCTTGGGCTGGCAAGCGTAAAATTCCCATGATGGGCCATCATCTGTGGTCACCCAGGATTTGCAAATGTCATAGTGTCCCATGGCCAGAGGGAGACAGTGCAACAGAAAAGCAACCAGGTACAGCATGGCAACTGAGACCAAGCACAGGGTCCCTGGGCAAAGGAAATGCCTAGAGTCCTGAGAAAGGCAGCTACTGGACTAGGGGTTACTGTCAGGATCAGCATGGAAACGTCTCATCTACAAATATTATATAGCTTAAGGAGATCCAGATGACAACAATGGCCCAGCTCTGTATGCTGCATTCAGACAAGGAAAGTCTCTTAGTACAGAAGCCACATTTGCAAGTCACTTGATCTGGAGATTTATAGACAGCCCTTCCAGAACTGCTGATCAGTGGTCAAAAGTCTTCCTTAACTTAATGTGGGGTTTGTTTTTTTGTTTTTGTTTGGTTTTGCATAAAAGATCTTCTAAATCAGTGTGGAATCTAGAGGTGACTCTACTCAATCAATAGAACTATCAAATTCTGATTTGGTGATGAAATTTGATAGGAGAAAAATTGGAGAGGCTACGTGATGAGGCTAGGTCAAGTTTTCTTTAACCTTTTCATCTGCTACAAATGTTGAGCTTTTTAAAGTGCCTTAAACTATAGAAATCATTATTTAAAAAAAATATTTAAGCAACATTATTATCTATATAACCTTGAAATGAGAGACTCTTTGGGCCTAAACTTTACTTCTTTCAAAGGGCAATCTTTCTGACAACATAATTTGGGTAGTAAATTTTATAAGCCATCTAAATAGGTTCTCCTATGGTCACTTTATTGATAATATGACCATTGACTTGTTTGTTTTTTATTTTGCTTCTTGCACTGGTGACGAGGCAGGCACATAGGACAATTTCTCATTGATAATGCCAAGTTTCCATAGATTCAGCTATTAACGGTCCAACTACCTGAGGTCTTGTTTCTCGTTCATTATAAGGGGAAAGGGAGAGCTCATTAGCAAGCACCACCTGCAACAAATTAAAAGACAGATTAGCTGGAAGAAACAGGGAGAAGGTGAAACACTCTTTGCAAGAACACTCTTCTATGAAATATACAAAAATTAGACAGAGCTTTAAAAGTCATGAGAAAAAAAAAGCTTGTAAGTGAGATATACAACTTTAATAAAAAAATCCATATTAAAATACTTATGGGTGTTCTATTGTATAGCAATTTCATATCAGTAGCTATCTGATTTTTAATAGTATCTGAAAAACAACAGCACTAATGGATATCTAAATTATATCAAGAAGAAATGATAGGTCATTAGAAGATTTAGAATGGACCATGAATAGGTAGACATAGACAAGAGGGACAGACAGACAAATTGATAGTCTCCTGCAAAATAAGCAAATAAATGAGATAGCTAGGCAGACAGATACACAGTCCAGTATCCCCAGACAGGATTTATTTGCACAATAACCTTTAACGAAAACAATTTAAAGTACTAATAACATTTAAGGTTCTCCTAACACAAAGAGCAATGACCTCTCCCAGTATTCATTTCAGATTAAACAAAAAAAAGTGTAATCTTTTCCTCTCTTGCCACTAGAGTATAAAAATCCCAAGTAATCACAAAACAACATAAGAAAACTTCTCTTAGCATTAATCCCAAGATAATTCTATAATGAGAGTTGTGAAATGTGTTTTCAGAAAACTTGAACAATGACTAATTCTCTTTTCACCTGAGTCTACAATTCCTCCCCTGCTCCCAATTTAAAGATGACTTTGTTTACATAGTGTATTCAGTATTTGCTTTATAATAAACCTTGGTTACTATGTGAAACTCTAGGTTACAGATGCATTGATCCATGTTAGAGGGATTCATACATCTATGTTAACATCTCCCTCTACACCCCCTTTTTTAGACTGAACGATTTCTGATTGAGATGAATGAATGCAGAAAAGAAAACCCATCTTTCATGCTCCATCTCTAGCTGTTCAAAGGAGAGCCTGTTATAGCTTCATTGGCCCTGAATAAACTCCCCCAAAAAGGAATAGTCTGGTTGCTATTTTTACATTATGAGTGCAAATAATAAAACGATGTGACACAGAAATGTCTGAAAGTCCTACTGACATCAGAGCTATATTTCTGATTATAAAAATCAGTGCCTAATTATTGCATCAAATTGGTCACTGCCAACTGTTAAACAGCATCACAGAGAAGTAGAGATTTCAGTAGAACACACAAACCAAGTAAAGTAATTTTCTGTTGATGGCCATGCCAAACTGTTATCTTTTAAGAAAGTATTTTCATAAGCTTACAAATAATGTATTTTGCATTAGCCTGGTTGACAGAGGGAGAAGCTTAAGGAGGAAAGAATCTATAATATCTATTAGTTGTTTTGTTAGGTTATATTTTCTAAATGTCACACATTCCCAAGGAAATAAAAATCTGCCTGAGAATTTATTTACAATTATTTGAACAGGCACATTGTCTCCTTGTTATAGTGTAAACATTTTAACATTACAGATGGTTTGAAGAAATAATCCACAGTATTGCTCTGAAATAATATGGCATAAAGCAAATAGGGAGGGAAAAAAAATCTTTTGACACTACAGGTTTCACCCTGATCGGTTTGGTTTTGTCCTTGGAAAATAAATTTTCACCTGATATTATTAAGAAAGTGTAGTTCATGGGAACAAATAGAATCAGTGCTCTTTATTTTCCTTTAAGAGTATTCAGCAGTCACAAGGGACTGATAGCCAGAGTATTAAAAACACAAAATTAGATTTTATCTGGGTATCTGAACTTAGCTCTTTCCTTTTTTTATTGGATCAACCCCTTGTTGAAATAAAGGGACAACACTATGAGTTATAAAACACTGCTCTGGAATTAAGTGCAGAAAGTAAACTTGATGGAGTTCTCAATTTTCTTTCCAGAAGTGTTGTCTCAAACTATAAAAATCAGAAGGACTGACAAACACTGTGTCCAAGGAGATTTTCAAATCCCCTTTCTCTTTTTCAGGGTGATGAAATTCACCCTTTGAAATCATCCTAAAAAGCAAAGTTAGAAAATATACCCCCAGCATGTAATATGGCAGGCACATGATGTTGCAAAGCTCAGAGGAGAACCATATTCCCAATAGTAAGATTGCAAATCTCACTCACATTTAGCTGCTATCTTTAATGCATTTGTGGTTCCACATAAATTGATGCTGCTTTTCTTTTCTTTCTTACCCCTTGTAAGGTTTCTTTTACATAAGGACTTTGAGCTCATTCAAGGACTAATGTTAGAAAGTAGGCAAAACAGGAAATTAGATGTCAGTGTAATATGATGATCTCTAGCTTTGCATCACTTATTCTGAAACTCTAAAAAAAGTTTAATTGTGGAGAACACCAGTTCCTTGGCACAAGACAGATGGATTGCTTGAGAAATAATTGAGAATGTACTTTGCAAGGGTCTTACAACTAACTTTAGAGACAGAAGGAGGAGGGAAAATATCCAAACAATTTGTTTTTGTTTTGACTTTGTTGTTAGTCTCTACTTTATATCTCTGTCAGTTAGTAAAATATTGCAGGTACAGAGAACTCAAGATACTGATTAATTTCATAATCGTTATCCTGCAGAAAGTTGGGTGTGATCAATAACAATGAGAGGTTTTTAAAATATCTGTCCAGATAATATTGCACTTGGGATTTGTGTGTCCCTATAGTTTTGCAAAGCCTCCCCTAATCACAAAAGTCTATGCATCATCTCTTTACAATAAGCAGAGCGGAGTAAACCCTTTAACAGCTACCTAAACATGCAGGCAAACAAATTATTGCATAGGTGCACTTTATTCTCTTAAAACCAAGAAGAGACCTGCAGGGTGAAATCTAAGAGAGGTTTTGTTTCTTTCCTGCTACTTTGGATAAAGACATAAAATAAATCAGAGCTCTATTAGCAATTTTTTTTAAAAAATGTGAACTTGCAAAGCAGCTAGTCAAGGTACAGTTCAGAGGGGGAGGGGATGGGCAAGGAGGACAGAGAAGTTGGATGGAAAAGACTGAAGTATCCACACTAACTTGCCACCTTTTAAAAACTCCTGGGCTGTTCTTTTGCCCAGACCCCCCGAGAAAGCCGAGGTGGGAGCCATGGGCTGGGAACAGAGCATCCCCTGAACATAACCGTGTCCAGCCACATCCCATTTTTTAATTAAAGAAACGGGAAGGGCATCTCGCTAACTAACTTTTGCCTCATGCCAAGAGAGGTGGGTGCTTTTGCCAGCCTCAGAGGCCACCTTCCAACCAGCCTGCTGCTGTTGACAAGCCAATGGGGGGGGGGGGGAGGTGAGCAGCTCCCTGCTCAGTGATATGGGGGTCCCTTCCCCACCTCCCGATCCCTACCCCTTGGCGGACCCGCGGACCCACGCCCAGGGACCCCTTACCGGCGCTCGGCGCTCCTGCAGGCGGTGCAGCGACAGAGGGCTCCGCCGGACCTCCGTGCCAGGCGGCAAATGCACACGCTCGCTCTCCTCCCGGCTGGGTGGGGAAGGCTCCCCCCCCCCCCACCCGCGAACCCTCTGGCGGGGGCGGTAAGGACCCGCCTGCCCGGGGAGCGTCCCGGGGCTTGGCCGCGCGGGCGGCTGGGCAGCAGGCGAGGGGCTGGGGTGGGGAGGAGGGGGGGGGGGGCGCTGCAGAATTTCACCCCCCTCGCCCCCGTGTGCCGGGGGGGGGCGCCCAGCGCAGAGCAGGGCTCACGAAGTTAACTTTTTCTCACCCCAAACACCGCCCCCCCCCCCAAAATAAAATCAATCCCAATTCTCATCAGCCCGCCCGGCTGGGCGCCCCTCTTCGCAGCCCGCGCGACCCCATTCCCCCCGCGGAGCTCAAGGGCAGATGGCAGGGAGCTTTATGAAACCGCCCTCCCCCCTGCTCCCTTCTCGCGCGTGTCTCTCGCTCGCTCCCTCCCGCAAGTTAATACTGAGCGCTGAGGCTAAAATCCTTTTGCCATCACTTTCAATCACAGTCCTGGCTTTTATCTCCGAGCCTGATCCAGGCTGCGTAACTTCCTCTGTGGAGCTTTACCGCTCACCATCCCACCAGCGAGCAATGTGCTTCTTAAAGGGGCAGGGAAGGAAATGCGGGGGGGGGCGAGAGGCCAAGAAAAAAAAAAGGCGGGGGGGGGGGGGGCGCTGCAAAGCGTCCTCAGCTTTCAGCACCACGCGCTGGGGCGCTCGGAGCATGCAGACAAAACAGCTGCTGCCCAGTCCCCGGGGACCGACCCCTCCTCTCCCCGTGCACACCCCCGTGTGATTAATGTGCAGCCCTAGAGGAACGGAATCCTGCGCAGGGGGTAGGGTTGCAATATTGCAGGAAGACGAGCGGTCTCCTGTTGGGGGTAAGTTTCTCATCAGGTAGCAAAGCGGCTGGAGAATGGGGCGCGCCCCACTTCCGAAGTTGGGCGGCGTTTGTGTGTGTCCTGGCTCTGCTTTTGTTTGAAGGGCACTGGCTGGAAAGAGGACCCCGGTGGGCAGCCCTCTGTGATGCAGCTGTGCACCCACAAATCTTGGGATGTTTCTCTTCGCCTCGGAGGTGGCGGTTCAAAGAAGGCTCCGGGGTGTCGGGGTGTGGTTGCGGAGCGGGGAGTTGGCCTGAAGGGGGAGGACCCAAGCAGGGGCTCCTCAGTTTGTTGAAGAGATGCCTTGGTAGTGGTGGGCTGTGCAGTTGGATTTAACTAAACCAGATTTTCTTACATGAGACTAGGGATTATCATGGAGATCTGTAAAGTCTGATAACACCTTCCCAGCACCAGGAGCTGGAGCTGTTGAGAGCCACTCTCGCTTGTAACTAAGAGAAGCCGGGGAGAGGAATATGCAGCCCCCTGCTATGGATTTAGGGTGCTTAGCTCAAGAGCAGGTGAAGGTGCTAAGCCCCACTCTTCATCCGGTTCCATCGGTCTAATGGAGGGCTGTCTGCATATAGATAAAAGTCTGAAAGGAGGGGTCATGCCTAAACATAAAGAGGCAGAGAGGATCCAAAGAGAGTGGCACAGTCATGGTGGATACAAAAACAGAGAGGAGGGATTGATGGGGAAAAAAATCTGCCGGCACCAGAATAAATATGCCTCTTTCTAAATGTAATCTTTCTGCTCGATAGCACCAGTAGCAGCAAAGCCGGGTTCAATATCTGGGGGGGGCGGGGAGTCCTCTCCATCCATCCAACACAGAACTGGCTGGAGGCCCCACCCAGTAACCTGGGAAATTCACACAATACCCCTGGTCACCTCTGGGAGGCAATGTTTCCCCACTGGCAAGCAGAGTCTGAGTGCAGGAAATAAATCTTTAATAAAAGGGGCGGGAAGTAATATGGCATTAATTTGGAAAAACACCCCGAACAGAGTTCACAACCAAAACCACAGTAAATGTCCCAGCTCAAGTAGGTTGGGCAGTGTCCTTTTCCTCTTTGGCTCTCAAGTCCAGCAAAGTAGATGTTCCCTTCACATGCCCAACCCTTCTGTGCACCTCACTCAGTCGCTGCCCTTGGTCAGGGCAGACCAGCATTCAGAGGTGCATCTGCAGAGTTCACCTCCACTCTTGAGTTGAGGGGAGGGAAGGTAGAAGGCATCTCACCCATTCTGCTGGTCACTCGCCATCCACCTGCTTGCTGCTCTTGGGCACCACTCTGCTGGCCATTTATTGCCCCTCCCTGCAGCATCTTCCACTGGCTTGTGGTGGATTTGGCTCTGGGCCAAACCTAGTGATTTCAGCTCTTGGCCCAAAGCACTGTCCAGCCGCAAGAGATTCCAGCATCCACTGGAGAACATTTACATATGAAAGAGACCCCTTATGGAGCCTCTCTTTAACTCTGTCATTGAAACAGTGGGGAGAAACAGGTTAGACCAGTCTTACGGCTCACACCTGGAGGATATGCAGCCTGCTGGCTCCCTCCCCAGCTTCATCTATAGGGGAAAGAGCAGCCTATGTCCATCCAAGTGTATTTACATTGACAGGGTCTCTCCTTTTAACTGAGCTGAAAACAGTCTTACTTTTCTGCATTGTGCAACAACTGCATACTCACAATAACTGCAAGCATTGGTGGTCATATCTTACAATTACTGCATTTACTGTTAACATGGTTTGTGTGTCCCCACAACAGATAAGTTAGTTACAATGGGCAAAATACCATCTAACAGTTGAGTATCAAGCAGGCCTAAGCAAGCTGAATGAAGTGTATTTACATAACCACACCCAGGATTTCTGTTGCATTCCAGCATGAACTGTATTTACAAAACAACGGTTGAATACCTAGCAGGTCTAAGCAAATTTAGTGGACATATCACTTC
Source organism: Pelochelys cantorii (assembly GCA_032595735.1). Taxonomy (NCBI): domain Eukaryota; kingdom Metazoa; phylum Chordata; order Testudines; family Trionychidae; genus Pelochelys; species Pelochelys cantorii. Next base: position 12,557,252 of record CM064347.1, read on the forward strand.
CAGGATTCCTTTCCGATTCCAGCTGGCTGTAATGGAAGCATTGATTCAGCCACTCCTTACATAAACAAACCTTCAATAACTTCCTAGCCAGAAAATGTATTATCCATCCCATATATGTTTCCGTGCTTTGCATTGTCATTTACTAACCATATTAGTTCATACCATTTGCCTTGGTCCACAGCTCTGAGATCTTGATATGGCTTCCCCATCTAGAAATTCTGTAAATACAGGCAAAGTGATCATTGTGTCTTGAAACTGGGTTGATGTTATTTAAAACTACCCCCAGGGAAAGGGGAAATATAAAAACAATGGCTCAAGGCCAGTTTGTGGTCAAAATTATGTGCTAGCATTAGGGATGTTAACTAGGGCTGTCAACTAATGTGCATTAACGCCTGTGATTAACGCAGGGCAGAATGAATGTGTTAAAGTTTTTAAATGCGCATTAATTGCAGGCGTTTCCGCGGTGTTTCAAATGGGCAGCTTGAGAGGAGCCCGGGATCAGCTGTGTGGTGCTGCTCCTTTGAAACGCCATGTTAGCATTTCAAAGGGGCAGCGCTGCATGGAGCCCGGGGTCAGCTGGAGACTCCAGCTGATCCCGGGCTTCCGCGGTGCTGCCCCTTTGAAATGCCATGGTGGTGTTTTAAAGGGACAGCACCACACAGCTGATCCCGGGTGCTTCAAAGGGGCAGCACAGCGCAGAGCCCAGCATCAGCTGGAGTCTTATTATTGTTTAACAGTGCGATTAATCACATGATTAATTGTGATTATTTTTTTTAATCACACGATTAATCACAATTAATTTTTTGAACCGCTTGACACCCCTAATGTTAACAATTGTTTAAAAAGGTAACAGTGTAGCCACTAAAATCTTAGCAGTTACATGGTTACACACACTGTGGCCTCTGCAGTATAAAGCTTAACTTAGCTTTATACTGCAGAGCCCACAGTGAAACCTCCCCAGGAGCAGGGCTGCCTGGAACCTCCCCAGGAGTGGCAGCCCCTGCCAGCATGGTTCCCAGGGAGGAGACTTTGCTTCTCTGCTGCACCGAAACTGCTTCCCTGGGTGGCAGCTGAGTTTAACCGATACCATTAACCGATAAATTCTAACATCCCTAGCCTAGCACAAGATATAAAGAGTTCACCTGCATGACCCCCTTGACTTTGGATCTGGGTGCCATTTAGCAGGGTTGGGTTGGGAGAAATCTGGTTCCACCTCCATCGCTCCAGATTAATATTCTTCATTTACCATTTTCATTGTAAGGTTTATTTCATAATAGTAATATTACTTTGATACAAGACATTGCTGCGGATTCATGATTGGCTAATGTCCCTAGGCTTCACTGTGTACCATCAGCTCCTCCCCCTGGCCATTAATCCTCTGGAAATTCCCCATGTCTTACCTATTACTACTTTATTCAATTTTATGGTATAGTCAGACGATAAAAATGAGTTGATATTTTATTTTCATTCTCTCTAATAGCAATGGCAAGGACCGAGTGGTGTGCTATTTATCAGAGTTAAGTGTTATGTATGCATCATTAGGTTTCAACTGAAAACTAAAACACTTACAAGAGAAGTCACACTTCTAAACTGCCCTGCATTTAAGGACAACATGTTGGTCAGCCCTGCAATGTTCCAGAGCTAGACATAATATTTAAATACACATAGGTAAAATGTGCTATCGCAAAGCACTTTTCAAACATTAACTAAACATCACAACTCCCCATAGAGGCAGCTCAGTATTTCAATTCTCATTTTACAGATGACAAAATAGGGCACAGAGAAGTGATTTGGCCAAGGACACACAACTACTCAGTAATAGACAGGAATGGGACTACATTGTTTCTATTCGAGAATAATCAGAAATATTTGAATATAACGGTTTGAATTACAGTTTCTGAACTTTGTTTTGATGAAAAGAGAAATTATTTGCGAACTAACAGAAAGGGGAAGCCAGTTGCCAAATGTCTGCAATTCTAGTTTTATAACCCAGAAACAAACAAACAAACAAACAAACAAACAAAAAAAAGCGATTAAGCAATATTTAACTTTTTTAAAACTTACATTCTTTTAAAAATACATTCTGGTGTATTTTATTGTTAATTGTTTTATCATGAATATTGGGAATTATTTCCTGCCTTCTGAAATTTCGGTGCTGAATAAAGTAGGTGCAGTTTTCTTGCATGGTCCAGTTATGCCATGCTTACACAGACTGAGTAGTGTCTTACTATACAAGCAGTCCACAACTGAAAATCAATGGGACTACTCTTGATATGTGATTACTACAGTGGAAGTAAGGTTGAAGAATAAGGCCTTTAATATTTAAATCAGTTTTTGCTCTAGAAAGGATTCGTCTACAGAATTTAGGGGGCCAAAGTGTAAGCAGACACAACTCCATTGGCTTGAGCTGAATTGCACTGGCTTACACCAGAGCTACATCTGATTCTGCACATTCAAATGGCTGAATGTTGTTTTGACTCGGGATGTTCAATATCAGCTATTGAACAGTTGATTAACCTCATGAATTCTTATTGGTTAGTCAACTATTCTATAGTCCACGGGGGCAGGTCTGGAAGCCAGTGCGCTCCAGCCCCACTCCTGAGCAGCCCCCTGCTACTCCATGCTGCTGCCTCTGTATCAGAGGCAGCAGCGTGAATTTAGGCAACCCAGTTCAGTTCTGACTCATGCTGGGTCCAGGAGCTCAGCCCCTCCCCTGGACAGGGGCTGCTGCCACCCCGCACTGCTGCCTCTGTATCAGAGGCAGCAGCATGGAGTGCCAGGTGAGAGCTGGTCCACAAGGGGAGACAGTTTAAAAACCAGCTCCCCTAATGGACCAGCCCCCTGCCTGTCACCTCCTGCTGCTGCCTCTGATAAAGAGGCAGCAGTGCAGGGTGGCAGCAACCCCTGTCCAAGGGAGGGGCTGAGCTCCTGGACCCAGCATGAGCTGGAACTTAACTGGGTTGCCTACCCGCGTGGCTCCTAATACACTTTTAATGCAAAGCAGCAGTGGGGTAGATCCTGGACCCGGCATGAGCCAGGACTGTGCTGGACTGCTGGCCAGCCTGCTAAAAAATTTACTGGCAGGTGGGGCGGTTGTGGGGCGGGAAATGCATGTAGTCTATAGCATTAACCTATAGGCTTTGGCTTATCGATTAATCCAGGGGTTCTCAAACTTTGTGATACTGCAACCCCCCTCTAAGTTGCTCATGACCCCCCAGGGGGTCGGGACCCACAGTTTGAGAAACATGGGGTTAATCGGTTAAGCAACTACACTTTACATCCCTAGTTTTGACAGGTTGAACAGGGTGAAAAAAGTAGAGACCAGGTGTTTACCCAGTTCTTTATTCAATGACCTAAAATAATAGAGAATAGTTTGAAGTACGTAATAGTTAAACATTATGTGCATATAAAGGGCTACCTTCTGAGCAGGTGTGAGCAGATACAATCTCTCTGACTTCAATAACACCAGAGATGAATTTAGCCCTGAAAGCTATCCAAGATTACTGACATGTTAATAATTGCACTTTAAAAGGATGTTTCTTTAGAGAATACAAAGACCTATATAGTCTGGAAGTAACATTCTGCATTTACAGTTCATATCTAGCACATTATAGCCAAGGATCTCAACATGCTTTCTAAAAGTTGGGTAAGCATGGTGAAAACCTATTTTATAGAAATATACATTTTTATGACATCTTACTGGGTGAATTTAGCTCTCATGAAAGTGTGAGGCTAATGACAGTGACCTGAGCCAAGGCTAGCGTGAGACCCCTGCCATGTGCTGGGTTTCAAACGCAGCTCAGCTAACATACCTTAATCACAACGTGCAATATTCTTGCCATTTTAGTTCTGGCTCTCTCCAGAGTAGAGATTGTGCTTTATTCCAGGCTTCAGGACAGTTTTGTGAGGAATAAACCACTGAAGTTATTTTCACCTAGGACTTAAGTGAGGTATCCTGAAGTGAAAATCTGCACTTTGGGTCTGAATCTATGTCCCCTTAAAGCCAATTGCAAAGCTCCTATTGACTTCATTCATATAGCATTAGACCCTTTCTGCTATTCCACCCATTGTAGTCCCTCCTTATACTTTTATTAGGCTAACTATGATAAGAAATCCTACATTTTGAGACTGTGTAAGTTCACATTTGCCAGCTATTTACTCTTCATATGAAAATAAACTTGGTGTATTTTAAAACATGGAGAAGCATGGGTTTTTTTGCATTCAGGCTGAAACTGAAATCCTGCACAGAGTCTGAGGAACTAAGCTTTGAGTGGCTTTGGCACATGGAGAAATCTATCCTACCCCCTTATAACAGTTATTATACAGCCACACCTCTTAGCAGGGGTATTCCCAGCCACTGGATGTGTGTAAGTGTGGATCTGGTGTTTCTGCAGCTCAGAGAGCTTTACATGGGCCCTTAGTGAATGTTACCTCATGGATTAAATACAAGGAGCAGTGAGTATGCTCTCTAGAGGGAAGATGCTGTCTATTTCCTGCCAAAGGGACAGCTGTGGGAGGGGAAGAGGGATTTTCAGCACTCAAGAACTTAAGACAAATCAAGGAGACTGGGATGCAAAGCATTTTAGGCTATGTAAGATTGTTGCGCGGGGAAAGATGAAGCTGTTCTGTTTGGGCAATAATGCTTTTCAAATGCTTGTGCAAATCAAATCCCTTAACCATGCCAGATTCTTTCAGGGAAAGAAGGATCATAAGTTTTTAAAAGATGTTTTCTGTACTTCACTGAAAAACGTTGACCAAAACATTACTAACACACTAACACACATTAACTTAGAACAGTTCAGCTCAGTGATGGGAAGGGCTTCCCCTTGACACCAGGAAAATAAGTCACTCTTGGTCCCTTGTGTTTTGTTTCATATATCAAATCACAGTATAGCCAAGTGATGGGGCTCAGGAAGCATTTAAGATTTATTTGATTTTTAGGAAGGGAGCAGTTCCCTGATCTCCAGCTCTGGGGGAAGAGGTAAGGGAAAGCAGGAGGAGCTTTTAGAGAAGGAATCTATAATTAACAACCCATCAGAAAGGGAAATTTGCCTTTCAGCTTATTATTTAAATGGAGGTATTTGTTTGAGAGCATATCTTGCTCCAGGGGCTTCTATGCATCCTTGATGTAGCCCTGAAGATTCCTCTATTCCCTACTCTCTCCACCCCCCACCATCCCCATACACATTTTAAAACACTTCCCAGCCAGTCTTCTCCCCACTGAGGCTTCTAGTGTCAACCATCCTTTTGGCTAAGAACTGGAAGGCATTTCCTTTGGAACCCATCGGTACTGCTCCTTTATCCTCCTAGGGCTCACTGCTGCGTGATGTGAGATGCCTCCTCCTGTATCTCCTCCTGTACCTCAGGGCTGTTTGCATTTCCTTTGCTGTACTTCCAGCTGCTCTTGGCCCTGGAAATCAAGAGGTTGCAATCTTAGTCTTAGACTATAAGTTTTCCATAGATTCTTTTTAACCCACAGTGTATGCATCCAGGTGCACGTCAGCTCTAATGAAGTTGACAGCAGCAAGGGTTTTTAGGTTAGTGGTTGAAGAACACACTTGTAATGAGTGAAGTAATTGAATAAATGCTGACAATTTGATATGGAAAATGCAGGATCAGCTAGCTCTAGAAGGTTGAGTTGTACCTTTTTCTCTCTCCCCTTTACACTGGAATAAACATATTTATTTTTTACTGAGCAGGTGATCTGTTCAGCTGCACATGCTGATTGCTAAATAATTGACCCAGTTATGCAAATATTGCACTCACATCATTGGAGCTTAATAAATACATAGATAACCAATTCCAACACTCCACTCTCCCTTTAGGTAAATCCTGGTTGAATAAGTTAGTCAATATTATGCCCAATTCTGTCACCAATCATGGCAATAATGTCCAAATAAAGATCACAATGCCTTGGCCAGACCTGAAAGAAAGAATCCATTTTAGCTGGTCAAGGTTGAATGACTAGTCTGGCACCCTTGGGACCTGACCGGTGCCAAACCAGAACATTTGTTGAACCACAGGAGGTCAATATTGTCTAGCAGCATTACCAACACTTCCACTGCTTGCTGGGGTCTTAGAAGACATTTAGGGGTCAATTAGAGCTAAATAAAGGGGCTCCCCTCATGAGTGCCCTTTGGTGGCCAGGAGTGTCTCTGCACCTTCTCTGCCCAGCTGTTCTCTGGGAGTGGAAGTGTCCCAGAAGTCTTTCTGGTCAGTTGTCTGGGACCAGGCTTCATCTTACTCCCCTCTTGTGGCTGCTGGGGGGACCGCCTAGGCTTCCCCACGCCTCTGGGTCCCAGCCCAGGGACCCTGTAAGTAGCAATTGCCTGCTGAATATCAATGGAATCTGTTGCTTTCTCATTCCCTGAGCCACTTCCCCGGGAAGCTGCTCTGTCCAGCCCTTTCTCTTGAGTCTTTGTAGTCAAGTTCTCCCTGGACCCTGTCCAGGGTTCTGCAAGATGTCACGGTCAGTTACCGGCTAGTCTTCAGCCTCTGGTAGGGTTGCCAGGTGTCCGGTATTCAACCCCTCTGTCCGGTAAAAAATTCAGAAAATACCGGATATGTGCAATGTCCAGTATTTTCTGGTTTTCCGGCTGGGCGCCTGACGGAAGCCTGGTGGGGGCGGAGGGAGTGGCTGGGAGGTGGGGCACGATTGGCGCTGGGAGCCTCTGGTTGCGTCTGACATAGGAGTGATGCCTTGGGGAGGAGGAGAAGCCCTGTCCGTGCTCCTGAGCGTTGTTCAAGCATGTTGTGGAGCAGTAGCCGGACTTGCTCGTGCTTCGCCGGGACCATGCATGGGACAGGCAGCGCTCTGGGATCTGCATGTGCCCGGGTCAGTCCCGCTCCCCACCGGCTGATTCTCTCCCCACCCCACCCTTCTGCTCCCCGGCCAGCCCCGCTCCCCCCGACCCCTCCCGACCAGCCCCACTCCCCCCGATCCCCTCCCAGACAGCCCTGCTTCCTGCCGGTCGGTTCTCCTCCTCCCAATCTCCCCTGGCCAGCCCCGCTCCCCCCGACCCCACCCGCAATCTCCCCCGGCCCGCCCCGCTCCCCTCCCGACCGGTCCCTCCCTCCCACCCCCCGATCAAGTGTGTCCGGTATTTTTTCTGAAGCTACCTGGTAACCCTAGCCTCTGGACCTGAGATCTGACCTGGTCTGAAGTGCTGCTGTTCCCCCAGTCAGCCCTTAGGTCTGCCTGGGTCAAGCTCCAGCAAGGAACTGCCAGGCTTTGGCCCAGCAGCTGCTTTTATATCAGCTTGCTAGACCCTGATTGGCTGCCGGAGAAGCCACTCTAGTCTACTTGGAGGACCTCTTTTCTGTTCTTCTTAGGGGTGGGGTGCGGTAAGGCCTACAGCCCCCAGCAGGGGCCATCAGGCCTAGTCCACAAAAAGTAAAAAAAAACACTAAGGCTACGTCTAGACTGGCATGATTTTGCGCAAATGCTTTTAACGGAAAAGTTTTTCCGTTAAAAGCATTTGCGGAAAAGAGCGTCTAGATTGGCACGGACGCTTTTGCGCAAAAGCACTTTTTGCGGAAAAGTGTCCGTGCCAATCTAGACGTGGTTTTGCGCAAGAAAGCCCCGATCACCATTTTCGCGATCGGGGCTTTTTTACGCAAAACAAATCTGAGCTGTCTACATTGGCCCTTTTGCCCGAACGGGAGCGTCAAAGTATTTGCGCAAGAAGCACTGATTTCTTACATTAGAACGTCAGTGTTCTTGCGCAAATTCAAGCGGCCAGTGTAGACAGCTGGCAAGTTTTTGCACAAAAGCAGCTGCTTTTGAGGAAAATCATGCCAGTCTAGACGCAGCCTAAGAGCCAAGACTGGTGGCTGAAAACCATGGGAAACTTGGCCACACAAATAAGTGGACACCCAACTAACTAAAATTATGCTGGATCATGGATGTTACGGGACCAGAGAGTGCTGGACTAGAGAGGTTCAACCTGTACTAATGAAAGATAATTATAGAATTCATCAAGGGCCAGGAATCTATACTTACAGCTGAGATAAGATGAGTTTCGTACTCAAAGATGAGACCTTATGTGTGTACAGCCGCTCCCCGAGTTACGACCACATCCACTTACAACCAAAGTGGTCGTAAATGCGGATCCGAGTTACGAATGGCGATCCGCGCTTACGAACAGCGCAGTCGCCATGTAACTCTATGGGATCCAAGTTACGAACACTTCGAGTTACGGACCAAGTGTTGGTCCGTAACTTGTTCGTAACTCGGGGGGCGGCTGTACATGTGTAAGTGTCTATACCTAGAGAGAGGAAGAGAGAATGCATAATGCTTAATACATTATTATCTGGTATCCTTTAGATAAGGTCACGATCATATCAGACCCAAGTTATCAAGTATTATATGGCCAAAATGTAAGTTTCTTTTATGTTTATATTTTACTTAGCACACTCTGTAAAATACCTATTTGTGATTTAACAGAGAATATATTTTGTGAAAGAATTAGTCCTATGTTTTTCCTATCTTCACTAGGTTAGTGTGTTGGTGTGTCTATGGGATTGGCTAATTTAACTTTCCTGTATTACTGGTTAAGTGGTGTAACATATTTCACTTGTCTGGTGGATTTCAGAAACAACTGTTACTTCTCTCTACTACAAACTTCAGATGGAAGGTGACAACCAGGTGAAGTTAACTGTTGCAAATGAGAAAGGATGGACAGTAGTCATGGATTGTACAATCCTTAGAGATCATTGGAGCTACTTGTGTAAATCACGGGTGCAGAATCAGGCTCATAATATTATTCCTGCACTTAATCATTCAGCCTCATGTGGGTTTTTTGTATGTTTTTGTGGGCTGGTACAGGGATATAAGTGCTGTAAGTATTGCTATTAGAGAGTTCAGGATCTGATTCATAGTTTGTAAAGCACATTGGGACTCTTTGGCATGAAAGGCCCTATGTAAATATAAATTACTTGTGGTTTGACTCGCCATTCAGTTACACTAATTTAACTTCCTTAATTTCAGTACATGGACTCCTGGTTTTCAGTGATGCAAATGAGAGCCTAAGGGCTAAGGTTTACATATTTTTTCTTATATTTTAGGTATTATTTTTATACTCAATGGAAAAATAATAACTGTTTTATCTGCTTAGGAGGGAGGGATATGTGTGTGTGTGTGTGTGTGTGTGAGTGAGAGAGAGAGAGAGAGAGAGAGAGAGAGAGAGAGAGAGACACACACACACAGATCCAGTACTGACTAAATTGAGCGTTGTCATTCAAATTTCATTTTGAAATAGACACACAAAGCCAGCTGACCTAGTGAAGATAGGAAAAACATACAACTAATTCTTTTGCAAAATAAATTCCCTGTTAAATCACATATAAATATAGGTAAACTAAAATTAAAATCAGCTGCAAATACAATGAATGTGAAATACAAATAAGGGAAGAAGCATGAGATGTTTTCCCTTGTTTTTGTAACTCGTGGTCACAGTGTGTAAAAGTCTATTGCATGGCAACTGCATTCACACCTCTCTATAATAAAATATCCTAGCAGATGGACTCACTATTAAAGTGTATCCCCTAAATTTGCATATTTCATATTCATAACAAGATGGCACTAAGTACACATGGGATAAACAAGGTTGATATAAACACAATAGCATCAGATTAATGAAGGGGTGAAAGGATGCTGGTTTAGCCCTCCCCCCCCAAACTGCTAGGAACCCAGTTTCTCATATTAATAAACACAACTCAGTCCAACTCCCACTGAAATCATGTGAAAGACTTTCACCGATTTGCAATGCAGTTGGCTTGGGCTCCTAGATGTGCTTAAGATGGGTACTTTATAAATATTAAAGATGATAATATTATGGAATAATAGAGACAAGCCCAAAGCTCAGTGTGTTTGGATCTGGACTGTGAAGACTCCAGAGTTTGAAACTAGTCAAATCAGAGGGTTTGCTCCAGCCTACTCTAAAATTAGGGGCCTATCTGGAATTCAGATTTTGATTTGGGTTCAGATTCCAAGCAGCCACAAAGTTCATGTGTGTTCAGATCTTGCAGGAAGAAGACTCCATCTATAATTTAATGAAGTAATGTCCTATCTAACAGTGGGTGTTTAAAAAGGGGTGTTTTAGAGTCTGAAATCATAATGCCCAGATTTCCTAAGAGGCTTTGGTGTTGTGATGCTGAGCATTGCAACACTTAACTTTTACGTGCCTAGAAAAATCACAGAAAAAACTATGTGATTCACAAAACCTGAGGCAGGCGCCTCCTACCCCTATACAGTTAATGGAGGGGGAATAGGCACCTTAGAATGTTTGCCACAAAAGCCGGCATGGAGGTGGGGAGTTGCCTAAGCTAGTCAATGGGAGATGTTGATGAATCATAGAATCATAGAACACTAGAACTGGAAGGGACCTTAAGAGGTCATCAAGTTCAGTCCCCTGCCCTCATGGCAGGACCCAGTACCGTCAGACCATCCCTGATAGATGTCTATCTAACCTGCTCTTAAATATCTCCAGAGATGGAGATTCCACAACCTCCCTATGCAACTTATTCCAGTGTTTAACCACCCTGACAGGAAGATTTTCCCTAATGTCCAACCTAAACCTCCCTTGCTGTAGTTTAAGCCCATTGCTTCTTGTCCTAACCTCAGAGGCTAAGGAGAACAATTTTTCTCCCTCCTGCTTGTGACGCACTTTTAGATACCTGAAAACTGCTATCGTGTCCCCTCTCAGTCTTCTCCTTTCCAAACTAAACATGCCCAAGTCTTCCTGAGAGGGAAGTGTCCTAAGCATGGGCTCTCACGTACAGATAAGTAGCAGGGACTGGTTAGGAAGGACGCAGGGGCAGGAGGAAGAGCCCACCAGCCATTTGATCACCCACCTATGTGACTCGGCAGCACTGGAGAAGAGCAGGGACAACGGTCCCTCTCCCCAAGCCCCACCTCTTTCCACCCCTGCTGCACCTCTTTCCCCATGCTTCCTGCCCCAGCGATGCAGCCCAGAGGATTAGCAGGTTTGGCACCTGCAGCAGGGGTCCAGCAACCCCCCGCACTCACTGGCGGCAGCAGGGGAAACAGAGAGATGCAGCTCTGCTCCCTGGCTGCTGGCCACATTGCTCCATTTCCCATCAGCGAGTGTGGGGGGAGGGGCAGTCCTGCCTCTTCCCCAAGTGATGCGCTGGCATCTGGGGAGCGGAGCCACATGCTCTGCTTCCCACCATGGCCACTGGTGACTGCAGAGGGGCCTGAAAGCGCCAGGCCCCCTGCTAGTCTCCTGGCTGCCCAGAGGCTCTGGCTCCTTGCCCTTCCCACCCCCGGCATTTGGGGGACATGTGGCCCCTCAGATCCCTCTCACGCATTGCCAGGGGAGATAAGCACCTATGTCTAGGCTGCCTGTCAGTGCCCATTTCTGCGAGCAAGTCACCGCTGGGACCCCCTCTCCTGGAGTCAGGTGACTGAGGCACCAAAGTTAATTTTTCTGGGAAAGAGTCTGGGTGAGTCCGATACGAAAGGGACAGAGAGAGATGCGAGTCAAGGGCAGCCTCACATTCAACTCCTAGGGATGCATCCTGGAATAAAAGGCTGTCCTCACACCTGGGATTGCTGCACAGGGGGATTGTAATATGCCGCTTTCCCTGCCCCTCCCCCCCGGCTCCCACCCTGACTCCTTTTCTGTCCCTGCTTCCCTGTGTTCCCTAAATAAAAATGCATGATTTCTCATCAGCTGTCTCTTTATTGCTTGTGTTGAAGGCAGTGGGGCTCTGAGGGTTTACGAGCAAGCACAGTGAATGCAGGGGGCACCTCATTAAGAATAACGCATGATTGTCATATCGCTGTCTGGCCATTCACAAAGCTGTTTTTCAAAGCCTCTGATTTCCAGTGCCCTTCACTTGGCTCTCCTCATTGCTCTGGTATCTGGCTGTTCAAAATTACTCTCTTGGTGCCGTGCCTTGGTCCCCTACGCTGGCATAAAACTTTCCCCTTTACTTTCACAGATATTATGGAGCACACAGCAGGCTGCCCCAGCAACGGGAATGTTGCTTTCACTGAGATCTAACCTAGCCATAGACTGTGAAACCTTCCCTTTTAATGTCCAAAAGCACATTCTGCAACCATTCTGAACTTGCTCAGCCTGTAGTTGAACTGCTCGTTACTGCAGTCCAGACTACCTGTGTATGGCTTCATGAGCCATAGAAGCTAGGGGTAGGTTGGGTCTCCAAGGATCACTATTGGCATTTCAATGCCTCCAATGTTAGTTTTCCGGTCTGGGAAGAAAGTTCAAGCTTGCAGCTTTCTGAAAAGACAGGAGTTCCTAAAGATGTGTGCAACATGCACCTTTCCTGGCCATCCTATGTTGAGGTCGGTGAAATGGCTCGTGATCCACCAGTGCCTGCAACACCATTGAGAAGTACCCCTGGCAGTTTATGTACTCCTTGGCCAGGTGCTAGGTTGCTAAAATGGGGATGTGCATTCTGTCTATCGCACCACCACAGTTAGGAAAGCCCATCACGACAAAGCCCTCCAATATGTCCTGCACATTTCCCAGAGTCACTACCTTCTGTAGCAGAAGGGTATTGGTTGCATTGGCTACATGGATCACAACAACCCCCACTCTTGTAGATTTTCCCACTCCGAATTGATTCCTAACTGACCGGTAGCTGTCTGGCGTTGCAAGCTTCTACAGCGCTATTGCCACTTGCTTCTCCACTGTCAGAGTGGGTTTTATTCTGGTATTCCTGCACGTCAGGGCGGGGGACAGCAATTTGCAAACTTCCATGGAAGTGGCCTTACGCTTGCAAAAAGTTTTACATCTACTGCTGATCATCTCATAGCTGCGTAACTAAGCAGTCCCACCCAACTGGGTTTGTCTCACGGCACCAAAACCGATGTTTCAGTATATCAAGATAATTGAAGGCCAGTGGCATTTGCCAGTTGCGCAAGTGCTTCACAGAAGAGTATGTTTATGGCCTCCTGAGATTCTTCCTCATTTCAGCGGGCCCTTGATACGCTCTGGATATATTCCAGCATAAAGCGTGCCGTGGTTAATATGGTTCAGGGGGTAGCCAAGTTAGTCTGTACAGGCTAAACTTTAAAAAAAACAACAAATAGTATGGTAGCACTTTAAAGACTAACAAAACATGTAGATGGTATCATGAGCTTTCGTGGGCACAGCCCACGAAAGCTCATACTATCTACATGTTTTGTTAGTCATGGTTAATATGACAGCCATAGCACTTTGCTGTAACCGGGTTCCATGCTTACCCTACAATAGCGTCTGCATGGATAACTGGGGGGAGGGGAGGAGGGCATGAAAAGACTGTTTGCTGTTGCTTCAAGCAGGCGGGGAGGGAGGAGAGGAGTGCATTATGGGACGCTGATGACACACATACCCAGAACCACCTGCTGCACAGTTTTGGTCCCAGCATGCACTGGGAGCATAACCCAGAATGCAGAGAACTAGCCGGAATTGTGGGATAGCTATACACAGTGCATCGCTCTCCAAGTCAATGGTAGCGATCCCACTGGGGACGTGCTACAACGAACTACATTGAATTCTTGCACAAAGTGGGGACATGCACCTTTGACTTTACAAAATTGGGTGCTAGAAAATCTGAATAAAGTTGACATTATCTTTCAGTGTAGACAAAGCCCCAGTGACACCAGTGCTAAAATTATGTCAGCTATGCAAAAGAAGCATTAGTATCAGCACAATCTTACCAGCCATCCATATTGAGTGAATCCTAGACCCATTAGAATCAATGGAAGTTTTGCCACTGACTTTAGTGAGGCCAGCATTGCTCCCATTAGATCTATTGTAAAGGTAAGTACGCAAGTACAGGCTGAAACTCCCAAATCTGGGACTCTGGTCCGACAACATCCGTGGTCCGGAAGGAAGGATTGCGGATGTTGCTGGACAAGAGAGCCCTGGAGATGAAGAGTACGAGCCAGCTGGGAGTTCTGTGGGTGCTGGTGAGCCCCAGCGGGGCTGGCAGGAGCTGGTCCTGCGGTGTATGGGGAGTCCAGCCCTGGGGAGCCCCTGCTGGTGGATGAGAGGAATCCTCAACGCCGGCAGTGGGGCAGGTGCTGGCTGGGAGGAATTCCCAGTCCCAGCTGGGAACCCAGGCAGCAGCTGAGCCAGCAGTGGATGCAGGGAATCCCCACCCAGGAACCCCAGTGGAAGCAGGGCCAGTGCTGGCTGGGGGGTGGGGAGAGGAATCCCAGCAGGAACGGGGCCAGCAGCAGCTGGGGGGGGGGATCCCTGGTGAGAGCAGGACTGGTGGTGGCCAGAGGGAAGCCCCAGCCCAGAACCCCATCGGCAGCGGAGCCAGTGGGAAGCCTCGGCCCCCAGCCCAAGGAGGCTGACCCAGCATGGGGCGAGCAGTAGGGAGGGAAGCCCAGGCTCTGGGGACACCCACAGCTCAGAGAGGGGCTTTGACCTCTCCTGGTCAGGCAAACTGTGGTTCAGGACCACTCAGGTCCAGAGGGTGCTGGACCAGGGAAGTCTAACCTGTAGCAATGTGGGATCAGGAGGAAATACAGTAGCCATCCATGTATATTTCTTGTAGCAATGATATTCCTGGCTTATATACATGAGAGTGGAGGTCTTGATTCCCCACTCAAGACAAACTTTTTACAATTTTTGCAAGTTTTATTTTGTTAGATTTTTGTTCTTTCAGTCTTAAAACCTACCAAGTTAAACTGAATGAATAATGAACTTGAGACTATCATGGTGGGTACTCTAGAAATGCCTGAGAGAAACCGATATTGAAATCCACCAACTCATTGATCAGGTGGATTGGAGATGTTTAAATAATGTTTTGTTTTGAAGTGTATATTCCTGTTTTAAATATGCTTAGGAAAAAACCCTTTTAATACAGCTCTGATTTCTCCCATTGGTCAGAGAGGACTACCATAATGAAATTCCTATTTGAGCTGTACCTACCTTTAGGTTTCCAGGCTGAAACATTTTGAGGTATGTACTTTTACAGATTTAAAAGACACAGAATCCAATTTTGCTTTCAATCACATTAATGCAAGCCCATAGGTTTTAAACTTAAATAAAATACCTATCTGCCTAGCAATGAATAAATAAGTAATAACTGATATTTTTAGAATTGTCTTAATTTACATTGTTATAAAGCATCTTTTATCCCAAAGCATTTCATTGACTAGATAAAGGCTGTCCTCGCTGTAAGTCCAAGATACATTAAAAAAAACCTTGGACTTCTAGCGAAACAACTTAAAGCAGGGAATTTTTTCCCCACTTCTGACTTCCATTTGTGCAAATTGGGGTTTTTTTTTTTGGTGCAGCTTAAGAGCAAGGAATGGGAGGACTTATAAAGCTTCAGTTCCTACAAGCGTCAACGACTTTAGTGCGGAACGGATGTATACCGTGGCGGCTTATAGCGGGGACCCCATGCATACTAGAATCTTTTCTCTAACCATTTAATTGCAACCATTTCTGAAGTGGAGCACAGTAGCTCTTTAGTAACGTGACACAGAAGCTCAGACCTGGAAATTAAACCGAATCCTGCATTCAGTTATAACTATCATAGGAATTTAGGACGGTATATAGTATGTAACTCCACAAATTAATCCCAGTATCTTTAGCAAGTTAACACTAATTTTTCATTGAGTACTATGAGATCTTTAATGCTCACAAGTGCACTTTGTTCCATCCCAAAACCAAAACATTTAACAATACAGTGCCCTCTAGCATCATATTGGGGCACTGGCTCAGTAAAAAGAAGGCAACCTACTGAATAACACCATCATTCACTATAGCATCCACAGCTTGCCTTGGAGATTTTACTTCTAGAACTTTTCAAGCATGTTCTGCTTAGTATGGGAGAGCTAACAAGAGCATAGTCCCGAAGTGGAATGTCTCCCCACATCTTGAATACTTCATGCAGATGTGGTCGCCTGATTCCAAAAAAGATTGGCATTTGAAAAAGTTCAGAGATGGGCAACAAAAAATAGTAGGGGTTTGGAACAGGTGCCGTATAAAGAGAAGTTAACAAGACTGGGACTTTTCAGCTTGGAAAAGAAACAACTAAGGGGGGATATAATAGACGTCTATAAAATCATGACTGGTGTAGAAAAAGTGAATAAAGAAGAGTTATTAACTCTTTCCCATAATATAAGAACTAGAGATCACCAAATGAAATTAATAGGTAGTAGGTTTTAAAACAAACAAAAGGAAGTACTTCACACAATGCGCAGTCAACCTGTGGAACTCCTTGCCAGAGGATGTTGTGAAGGCCAAGACTATAACAGGGTTCAAAAGAGAGTTAGATAAATTAATGGAGGATAGGTCCATCCAGGGATATTAGCCAGTATGTGCAGGAATGGTACCCCTAGCCTCTGTTAGAAGTTGAGAACGGGCAACAGGGGATGGATCACTTGATGATTACCTGTTCTAGTTATTCCCTGTGGGATACCTGGCATTGGCCACTTTTGGAAGACTGGATACTGGGCTAGATGGACCTCTGGTCTGATCCAGTCTGGCTGTTCTTATATTCTTTTCCAGGAAGTAAACTCAAGTATGCCCTAACTCTAATGGGGTGTAAAAAAGATTCCTTGGCATCTTGTATCCTACATACAAACTGTATTATCTTACAATACCAAAGCAACTAAAGAGGGTTGTCATGGCTAGGCTGCTAGGGAGAACCATGCTCTATGAACTGTGACAATTTCTTAAAGTTATTTTAATAATACCTTACAGCAAGATTTATATGACACTTTTCAGCTATTCACATGCAGCTACTAACTAGCAAAAATGTACATAAAGGGAGAGGAAAGGACACAAGGATGAAGGTGGAATCATATGAAACGTGCTAAAGGATGCCCAGATCCCCTGCTCTGGCTGCTGTGCTCTGGGATGGTGACATAAAACTGCCATAAATATAATGGATTCAGCTGCCTGGAGATTCCTCTGTGAAGCGAGCGTAGGAATCCCCCAGGTGGAACAGCATCACTATCAAGGCTTCTGTATCACCCCTCTTGCTGAGCACTGGTGTAGTGATGACTTATCTCTGTGCTCTGATGATTCCCAGCTGCTAAAACAGCCCATTGGAGCTGGATATATGAGGCCGGCCCAATTTAAATTACTCTCACTGCTGTCCTCAACTGCAAGCTGGGACAGGGCCAGTGTGCCCCAAGTCAGGAGTCACAAAGGTATTTTAAAGCCATTTTTACCCACACCCTGAGCTATGTTGAGTTCAGAATGGATTGACCACAAGACCTCACCCAAGTCTTTACACACAGCGAGGTTAATAAAATCTCATCTGATCTAAAAGACTCACACTCTATAAGCTACATGGGATTTATTTTATCTGTTTTTCATGGATGAAGGACTGTATCAGCCCTGCTAGGATTTGAACCTGTAATTCTAGGGAATTAAGGTGATTCAAAACAGTGTGATAGACAAATAACCATCCTTTTAGCTTCAATAGGCATGGATTGTACTATAGTGATTGATTGGACAAGAAAGGAGCCCTGCTTGCTCCTGCACTTCATATACATCTCCAGGAAACAGTGTAATAAAGCCTGATAATAAATTGGTTAATTCAGAATATGCTCATGCTATAGGTTGAGACATTTCACGGATATGAGGGAAAAATAACTGGTGAATTTCAAATGGCATGATCATTTCTATCAGTTGTTGGCAAGCTGGAATTACCAAGTGACAACTAGACACACTGTTTCATACATTTCATATGATTTTATGAGACATCCTCTGAGAGATCATCACGGATAATGCTATCACAATCTCTTTGGATCATACCATGGCTGTGACAATACAATAGTGTCATATGTTAACAGCATCTCATCATTTGGAACATGTAATGGCTGGAAAAGGAAAATTTAATTTATTGAGAACTTATAGTGACTAGAGTTGGTTTTGATGAGAACTAATTATTTATTATATACAATGCAGCAACTGTGTTTTCATATAAGAAAATAACATTTGCTTCTATTAAAAATAAGTATTATACATAATATTTGCCTTTATTGGGGTATCAGGGAGAAAGAGCATAAAGTGGTGAAATGTGGAATAGTAAAGTAAAATCAGTAATAGACGTGGGTATTTAACTAAAGGTTAAACGAACATTCTGACAACTCTGGTCATTCTTTAAATTGGTCACTTGAGACCATGTGGAAGGTGATCTATATTATACATTTCACTGTATTTATTTTCATAAGCAGTACTCATGAATGGCAAACTAAAGTATAAAGGAGCTGTGGAGAATAATTCAAATCCCAAACAACTACCCCTAAAAAACATCTGTAATGACCCAAGAGGCAGCATGATGGAAATTTTATAAAGCCAAATTCTCCTCTCTCATCATCAGGATTGTTTTCTCTCTAATATCCGCTGCCTTCACTCCAAATGCAGAAGTTTTATTATTGTCAATAGGATTTCCATCCATGGAGCCATGAGATTCAAAGTCTGTAATAAGAGATCCTAAGCCCTTCTGCTATAATTTCTAACTCCTTCAACTAATACACTAGAAATGCAGAGCTACCTCATCATGTATGGAATATGTAAGTAACTGCACAAAGATGTCTCCTTACTACCTAAGTGTCAGCACTGAATAAATGGATTGGAGGCTTCTTGATAGACAGCACTACACATCTCTGCATCATCATTTGCAAAAACTTTAGTTAAGTATCTTAAATTCCTTGCACAGCAATACAAGCTACTGCCTCAGCTTCTCAAGGGCACTATACCTTTGATAATGAATACATTTAAACAAAAGGGAGGGAGAACCTTTTCTGAATATAATAGAGTGCGGCTTTCTACTTTCATATTTCATGGGACATGAAGGTTCATCATTTATTGAAAATATGATGTGGACTATCAGTAACATCCTGTCTAGATTTCATTTTCAGAAGAAAATGCCTTTGCAGTAAAATTACCTGAAACTGCTTTTCTCAGAGAAAACCTTTTGTACTGGATATTCATGTTCAGGCTGCGTTGCAAAGTTCTCCAGCATATTTTTCCCTCTTTTTTTTCATTTCTTCTATGTTACCTTGTATTCCCAGTTGAGAAACTTTCTATTGCAAATCTTTTTTTTGCTTTAAGTTTAAAAATGTAAACTCACCATGGACAACTTTCCAAGTTTCATTCTGAGATTCCAGTTTTACTGGTATCATCCCAGACTGACTGGGAGCCTACAGGTCAACTTGACTAGAGCCACTTTGCCTGAAAGAAAGTGTGGGGTATCAACTACCACGTCAATTACTTCTTAGCTAGTACAATCAATTCCTCATGAGTTGCAACTCAGAGCCTCATGAAAAACATTTTCCAGCCATTAGCTCCTCTGTCACGTGAAGTGCATTGTGTAGATCTCCTCACTGCAATACAATGTCTAATGCAGTGTTTCTCAAACTGTGCTCTGCGGAGCCCCAGGGCTCCGCGAGACATCTCCAGGGGCTCCGCGAGGTTGACAAACTGGAAACATCGCTAGGTACAACACATACAATCAGTGGACCGCTGGGGCTCCACATAAATTTTTACGCATGTAAAGGGCTCCAGAGCCCAAAAAGTTTGAGAACCGCTGATCTAATGTATATGCTGCCTTTGAGCCTCATATTGTACCATAATGGATGCTGTAAACCAGTGTTTCTTAACCTTTTTTTATAAAGTACCCTTTTTAAAAAAAAATGTATAAGTACCCCCAGTACCTACAGTTTTTAGACACACACATTTTTTTTCTACCATTGCAACACATTTGTTTAATCAACATAATTGTAGCTGGACGGGTGATGAAATTTTTGGATGTAAAAAGTACAAAAATAATAAAGCACTGAAAAACTTAAAACAAAAATTCAGTTTTCTCCAAATTTCAGTTGTGTTGACATGTAGCCCCCAGACTTCTCTCAAGTACCCCTAAGGGTACTTGTACCACTGGTTGAGAAACACTGCTATAAACAGATGCCAGAGGGGGTATCAGTGAGCTGATATGAGTGATGCAACTGAATGTCAAACCCCAGGCAGCAGAGCCAACAAAGAAGTAAAAGTAAAATTTCTATTCCACAGCAATAGAGTGTAACCAAACAATCCTAAAGACTGGTAGCTTTGGATGGGGACAAGGAAATAACAACTAGCATTTTCTGATAGTCGCTTTTTTCCCTTACTAACATCCATCTAAGGGTATGTCTACACTGCAATGCTATTTCAGGATACCAGAGCTACCCCGTGTCTATTGTGAAATATTGCGGATGCACTATTTCAGCATCCCTGTAAACCTAGTTGCACGAGGGATAAGGGATGTCTCAAAATAATGTTTTATTTCAAAATCTGGCGCTGTGTAAATGCGCCAAGTTTCGAAATAGTGAGTCTAGACACATCCTTAGCGACAATTTCCTGCTCCAACATAAAGTTTCTGATAAGAGCTAAATCATGTAACGGAGAAATTCCACTAAGGATAAGACTAAGACAAAGAGCCTGCACCTATACCACCTGGGGCTATGATCCTGCAGCCTGTACAAGCAAAACAAGGTTCGGCTCTGAGGCATTGTAAGGACTGGTCTCCATGAGAAGCCCAAGGACTGCATGGAACCAATGCTGTAGTGTTGTGTCAGGGAATACTGTACTTCTAGAGGTGCTGACTTTCAGGTGAGATGTTAAAGATTTCTGCTACAGGGGCCTTTTAAAAGGGAATTGGCTAGTGTACCTGTAACTGTTTAGCTGACTCACAGCTGGTCATAAGAGGAGCCCCAGGACCTTAAAGGAGAGAGGAACCTGGTGAGTCAGGAGAGTGGCAGGTGAGAGCTGCTAGAGGCTCAAGGAGGTGGATGAAGGAAGCTGTAGGTCAGTGATGGGCAATCTAGGCTAGCGAGTGGCCCAGTGTAATGGAACATATTGGTGTGTGGTGTATCAAGGGACTAGATACCTTGGGATTTTAAGGATGATATGACTGGGGGTGATAAATGGACTACATTTGGGTATTTTTGTTATGGACTATATGCACTAGGTTTTTGTAATAAATTGGCCTCATGACAGGGTTTGCACTGAGGTAAGAGCCTGACATGGAGTTCCTGGGGACTCTGAAGAAGGGAAACTGAGGCAGTCTGCAGCGGGAAAGTCTCCCAGGAGAAGCCACGTTGTGGCAATTCCATTGCAGTTTTGTAACACTAGTGTATTTGGGGTAAATTGTAACTTGCTTACCTATATAAGACTTTGCTTACAATTTTCATTTTTGAATGCAGCATTTTCTTCACTTACTATTTTAAGCTGTTCATTGTGCTGTGCACTATTAAACTGCTGCTGTGCTCCACCACAAAGTGTTTTCATTTAGTGTTGGATTAACTCATGGGGAGAGTTTATTAGCTTGTAAACTGCTATATAAATAAATGGAAGATATTAATTACTACACTTGGTGTCCTAAACTAATTTAGAACTCATGTCTCCAGAGATAGGAGGTTCATGCATTAGCTCACTGAGTTATGAAATCCTCATCTGCAGAAGCCTAGCAATTTACATTTTTTTAACCTGAATATTTTATGAAAACAAACAAAATGACCAGTTTGCTTCATATTTCTTCATTAGGCATAGTTTTCCAAATACTGAAATGCAATGTTTTGTTTTTTCACTGTACAATAGATTAGCACCTTTTAGCAGAGTTGGGCCACATCTGTATTCACCTTTGTGAGTCCAAATAAAGAACCTTGAGGAGCAATATACGACTGGATGCCACAAGCCAGGAAAAGAGAAAAATCCCATTAAGAGACTAATCAATACTAATAGCAAAGAGTAAGATTTTAAAAGCCTCTCAATGAAGTCAGGCAGAATCTCACCAGTCAGTCAATGGAAACGGAAGTGGGAGAAGGAAAGAGAGAGACCCTACTTTGGGAGGGACTCAGAGGAGCGGGGTCTCTGATATGATACAGCACGTCCTGGCTGACGTGTGTAAAAGCTTGCACAGTCTGATAAGGTGGAAGGAACAACACAACCTAAAGGAGTACGGAAGAGTAATCAGTGTCCTTACCTCCTTTCCCTTCCCTTCCCTTCCCTTAGCTCTTCCAAATGCTATTACAATCTGAAAAGTGACACTGTAAAAAGTGACATTGAGGGTGTCAATGTTCAGCCTCACTCTGCAATTTCCACATTTGTTCAGGTCACAAGACAAAATGAGTTGCTAGGATTGTTGTCCCCTCCTCTTTCTCCCCCCCCCCCCCCAAAACTAGCAGTAACCTTCACCCTGGGATCAGGAAGTCAAGGTGGCTTTCTCTCTTCTCCTTCATCACCAAAGATTCTGCAGTCTAGATGTGGCTAACAATTTTAAGGGTGATCCATATGAGGCAAACCAGAATCCAGCACACTTTCTTATAGTTTTGCCCACTCTGCAAGATTAATAGGAATAAGATCTTGTTTACATCAGAAAAGTTACAAAATAGCTGTTTATGAAGCAGATAAACCTGAGACATAATGTCATTTTAAATGTTCATTTCCATGAACATAAATGGGCTAAAATCTAAATTACATTTTTGGCTTTGGTTTTATATTTCTGAATCTATCTTGGCTGTAATTAAGGCTGTTTTGTATGACTCATACCTGTTTCTCTCTTTTTATGCTATTAACAGTGAGTTCAGTGCTCAGGAAAAGCATTGGACTGACGAACCGTGCAGACTGAAATCCTCAGAGCAGGTAAAACAGAGTCCATAGCGGTGCCAGTTTTCCCAGTGATGATCCACTAGCATGCCTCATTTCTGACTCACTTCCAGAGTGAGAAGGTTGTTCAGTCTAGCTCTATTAGTCCTTGCCACTCTACTGAAATTGCCACAAAGACGACAGTGCCTATGCATTTTCAGAAAAATCATATCAGATCACAAAGAAAGCAATAGCGGGAGACAACAGTGACCCTGGGAACTTTGGAGGTAGAGGCTCTTAATGTTCAGAAAGCACATTGCTTAAAAGTCAGTGCCCATTTTACAAAACTACAGTACTGCAAATTGCTGTGTGTATAGAGGGGGGAAGGTTAGATTTTGGGGGTTTTTTGGTTTGGTATTTTTTGGAGGAGGGGGTTAGATTCTGCAACATTGTGACAATTGTTTTTGAGATACATACAGCTAGTATCCATTTGGTCTTGACTAACACCACCACTTCTTTTCACATCATGGAACATCTCTCTGAAGATAACACTTCAGATGTCCTGAATGCCATGGGCCACATTTAAACCAATGACTTCGAAATTTAATTTATATTACATTGTCAACCTGCTTAACCATCCACTTCCTCCTCTCTGGCATGAAATACCCCTGCCTACCATGGCTTGGTTTAGGTTAACGTGCCAGAAATATGGTGCTAGGCATTACACATGCATGGAAAACAGCTATGTATGTGTGAGAAATCATAATTAAGAGCAAAGTTCAGGGCTCTAAACTGTTCTTAGAAAGATACTCTGTTGATGAAGGTCATTTGTCACTATACATGCTGTAATAGCTGCACAAGGAATTTTCAATGTACAAAATGTATTATACAGAAAATCCTTGTAAAGGGGACCCTCTTGCTATAATGAGGATCCTTTCTAAAACAGAGTTGGCTCTGATATTGCTATGATACATATGATTGTGTCAAAGCATATACCACCTCCATTTTTGGAAGAAGACAAAACACAGTCTAAGAGGATGAGTAACAGCCTTGCGAGGGGAACTAGTATATTCTCAGTGCTTTCTGTTAAGACTTTCATATTTGCAGTGGTTGCACACTGTGCTGCTTAGTCTAAAGTATTACCAAAAGACCATTTTAACACCTTTGCGGAGACATGAAATATGCCTTGTGCTTTGGGGCTAAGTTGGAAGGGGAGGTGATATATGGAGGGCTGCATTTTGCACTTACTGTTGTGTTCACAGTAAACTTGCCCTCAGACCAGTCCAGAATTTTGTAAACCAACACCACAAGGTCATTCTCTACCAGCTGAGAAGGGCATATATGAGCCTGCTTGTTAGAGTGGCAGTGAGGTTTGATATTCTGTATTTTTTCACAATGCAATTACCATTCTTATATAGCAATTTAGCACAATATTATATCAATACAGCTAATATTTTATCTGAATAGCAATACTGTATCAAATAAGCTGAGTGCACACCTACCTGTAAAAATACTATATCAAACATTTATCTGTATATGTGCCTATAGAACAATATTGTACCAAAATGTATTTGCTTACTTAACCTGCAGAGGAATAATTTACAAAATATTTACCAGAGTACATACTTGTATAATTACACACATACAGTAGACTTCCGATAATCCGGAACCTTTGGGACCTAGGTGGTGCCGGATTATTGGATATGCCGGACTATCAGGAGGTACTATAAGCTGGTTATATATATACTGTATACATTCTATACTGTATATAAAGTGTTCTTAACCCTTTTTATTGTACATACTGTATACAGTATACTGTAATGTTTTCGTTTTTTTAACCCTTTTTTACCCTTTTCGCTCGGTTCAGCTGCTGCCGCTGTTGCCTTGTGACTCGTTTTTTGCCGAAGCTCACTCACTAGGCTCTTGCCATTTTGATGCCGGACTATCAGGAGGGCCATACAATTGGATGCCGGACTATTGGAGTTTTACTGTAGTTCGACAGCTACTTATTGTGAATAGCCTGGTAACTAGGCTTAATAAGCACTACATACACACACATATGTGCATTTTAGTCAACCATAAACAGTGAAATAATAAAGCAGGGAATGCTGCTTCTTTTAAGAAAGTGAAGGTTCTTGTTATAGATTCTGCAATATTCTTTATAAGATCTTTTTATTAATATCAGGTCAGGTATCCAAAGTGTAGGAGACTGAAGTATTTTAAAATGCTGAAATGCCATGAATAATATCATTAAGTAGAGAAGAAACTCTCTGTTCATACTCATTGTTCCCCATATCAGAAAGAAGCACACAATCCATAGAATTTACCCTTTCACTCCCAGATAAGGGCTGTTCTACAGACAGACTTCAGTGGATGTTATCCTGTAGTGCTTTCCAGATGAGACAAGTTTGATATTGGTAAGCCAGTATAAGAGGACTGTAGGCCCCTTACTAAAACTCAGTGGGGTTTGGGTTTTTTTGGTTGCCTAACCGCCAGTACCAAAAGAAAGTGAAGGATTAATGGGAAATCAGGACCCTGAGACTGAAGAATGGGAAGAGGCCAATGCTCTAGGTCAGCCTGATTGACAGGAAGGTTGGGCTAATGAGGGAGTCAGGAGGCCGGGGTCCTGTCCTCTGTGAGAGCTGCAATCACCTGGGTCAGACAGAGTGGGGCCGAACTAAGGAGAGAGCAGGGCCCCGAGCAGAGTCATACCAACCAGAGCCAGAGAAATGGTTCAGGAAGCAGATCAATGCTAAGAGCAGGGCTGCAGCAACTAGAGCCAGATGGGCTAGAGAGGCAGTCCAAGGAGCTGGAGGAAGAGCATCAGAGAGTGGAGTTGGGGCTGGAGCAGTCCAGAGCTAGAGCTGGGGCTGGAGTAGTTGGGAGCTGGGTGCGGTGAAGACCTGGGGAGCCTCTGGGCAGAAGTCCAGTGCAGGGAGATGCCATCAGACAAGAAGCCTTGCAGGCCAGACTTGGAGGGGGACTGACTGGGGGACTGACGCTGGGGCGAAAGGTCCTGCCACCTAAGGTACATCAACATTACAGAGGAAGATTGAAGCTGCCGCTGTTGATCTTCCAAGGTTCGAATTAGCTGTCTAGTTAAGACAGCTAATTAAAATTGAGAGGGGCACTCTGGTCGATGCTGGTAACTGCATTCACAGGGAGCAAAGGAAGTCAAAGGAGAGCATTCTTCCTTTGATTTCCTGCAGGGTAGACAGCGCCAACAGCTGAGTTAAGCTACTTTGACTTCAGCTATGCAATTAACGTAGCTGAAGTTGCATATCCTAATTCAACTTTGTCCTGTAGTGTAGACGTTCCCCTAGAGCCTGAAAGCATTTGGCCACTGCTAAAGCAAGTGTCTGACCCCCAACATCCCTGCAACATAGCCAGAGCCTGACAAGGAGGCCTGGGATGTGTGAGGAACAGACAGTGATAACACTTCAGAGGAGCTGTTTGTAATGTCCTCTTGTCATGGTGTGGGGTGACTTGTTTTCCTTTAACCTTTCCCATTTTTCCTTTATTCTTTTTAAAAATTATTGTTTAACAAATTAATAAATATTATTTAATAGATTGTATTTGTATTTGCTTTGACCTGTGTGTAATGATCAGTGGGTCAGAGAAGCGTCCAGTGTGGAGTGAGCATCCCTGAGTGGGAACACCCTAGCCCCTGCCCTAAGTGACCACAACAAGGTTGAGGCTCGAGCCCCCCAGGAATCCTGCGCCCAGCTTTGTAGGGCTTAAGAGGACTCTGCCACACAAGAGAGTGAGAGGGAAGCCCTCAAGGTCAGGGAGGCCTCTGGGTAAAGGAAGTGGGACCAAGGATTGAGATCCTGGTTTCACTAGCCCATTTCACCAGGGTAGCGTAAAAGCCCAGGAAAGTTCCCCACAATAGCAGAACCATTCCCTTGCTTACACAAGGAAGTACAGTGCTTAGATAAATTTAGGTGGCAGCAATCAAGGCACTTATTTCTTTTTTCCTATCACCCAAGTAAGAGAAGTTTAGAGTTATTATCGACAAAAAAAATCCTATATCTCCCATCAAGTGCCAAAACAAGCAGTCAAACCAAAAGCAAACTTAGGCTTGACAGTTCCCCTTGTGGCACTCCAAGAGAAATGATTGATATAAGTAAGATTTAGTGGTAAGAGAGAACTTGAAGATACCTAAATGCCTTGCCCATGGAGAGCGCTGTTGACTGAATTATTCATACAAATGCAGCGTGAATGAAGAACCAGGACACATATTTCCTACATTTGCTTTCCAAGTTAGAATGTAAGCAAATCACCATAAAATCAGTAGGCTGACTTGGCTGTCACTTTTTATTAAATGAAGAGAAATCAGTGTTATTGTGCCAAATTAAAACCTGATACAAGTCCAGTGAAGTTGTTAATCAGAGATAATTTTGGCCCACTACCCTAATAATGATTTATCGGTCACTAGGTATGGGGGAGAATAACTCTGTAAGGAAAACAAGAATGTAACGAAACATGGGGACAGGGGGAAGCAATAAGAGAGCTCTTTAGTGATTTTTCATCCTAAATTCATTGCATAGAGCAGTGGTTCTCAACTTGTTTCAGTCCATGGACCACCAGGCCAATCAAAAAATTTTCGTGGACCACCTCCAGCACATGTAGCACAGGATGAACGACACAGCAACCACTCAGCACAACGGCAGCAGCTACACTGACGCTCAGAGCCTCAGATAGAAGTTACTGGCAACACAATGTGGTTGCGTCCTAGGTGACGCTATGGATGACACGCCGCATGCTCGTGAACATGGCGTAAAACAGCCTAATGGCGGCACCTGCTCATGCCATGTGACTTTGGACAATGTTCCTGTGGACCACCGAAAAAGTCACCATGGACCACTAGTGGTCCATGGACCACCAGTTGAGAACCACAGGCATAGAGAATAGGGTAATATGAGACTTTCTTCTTGTGGAAGATATGACCTTGTGTATGGTGTTTTACATTGTTCTTTCCTTTATTTTGTTTTAAAGAAACCAATTGCATTAAAAAGCTCTGTCTTAAGCATCAGGCTTTGAAGGACTACCCAAGCTTTTACTTTCTTTGTCGGTTCTCCTGCCAAAACTTTGATAGCTTTAGCCTGGAAACCAGAAAGTTCAGAGATGTGTCTAATATAGTTTTTAAAAAGTTTTAAGCATGAATTTACTACAGTTGCACCCTTCACTCATCCCATTTCTGATCAAGTCCAGATATTCTAAGTGAATGGGACTTCCCAAAGGAAATAAACTGTAAAGTTTAATGAGAAGAGTTTTCTTTGATGGTCTGTTATAAATAGTGGATTTGTAATGGGCTTGAAAAGGCTTTTGTTGTTTTATCCAATGGGTGAAAGAAACCTTATAATTCTTTAGTGAGTTGGAGGTGGACAGATTTGGGTCACCCTCAAATATTTCATAAAATATTCTGATTATAAATCAACAAAAACAAATCTGTAACAACGCGGTGGGATATTTTTGAACTACTTATTGTTTTGTGAATAGACTTCTGTTTGCATATCAAAGACTATTTTTTAATTGACAGAACAAACAGGATTGGATCAATATTTCTCATAGGGGTTCTCCTTTCCCATATCAGATGCAGCATCCCAGAAGGGGCACCAGATAGCAGACTTCAGGGTGCGATCCCTTATTTTAAATAAAGTACTAAAGTATTCCAGTCCTCCAAAACACTAGAGTATACAATAGTGGTACTTCAGTGTCTTGGAGCTGTTATTTCAGTATCTCTCTCTCTCTTTAATACAAAGGATGAAAATTCTGAGCTTTTTTTCCCTCTTCCCCTTTATGTCACACTTGCCCACTGAAGAATACTGTTCCTTTATGCCCTTTGTAGGAAAGTTCAGCTGTCATCTTGTGCTTTCAGGAGTCTTATTTTTGTCACATTTTCAGAAGTAATGTTGTAATTTCAGGAGAAAGTATATTAAAAATACAATCTGTAATGTCTCTTACTGACATTTAATTTGGAAAGTTGCAAAGTTAAATGCAACAAAGTGAAGCATTATGTAAAGAGGGAGTATTGAAACATGAGTGGTAGCAAATACTAACTATTGTGGTTCATTTTCATACAAACTAAACTGAGGGTTAGTCGCAGATGTGACTCCTTCAGGGGAAACACTTTGCTTGTTTGTTAAACTTGGATCTGGTTATCTGTGCAGGACAGGTTTAAAAAAAAGAATCAGGAATGGATCAGTGCAGAGGATACTGGGTACAGAATTAAGTTGCTTTTTCTATTAAGAGGGCAGTGGTTAGTACTCACTCTTCGGTGAATGCTAATAGGAAAAAGTTGGATCGGTTAGGGGTGTGGGAAAAAAGCACACCTCTAACTGACATAGCTATGCCAGCAAAAGCCATAATATCAACAGTCATATCATCAAAAAAAAGTCATTTTACCAGCTCACTTTTGCTTGTTCAGGGAATTAGCATAAACTAAACTGGCAGAAGAATTCTTTTCTTGGTAAAAGCTACAGTTTATGCTGGCAAACCTTTTCTAATGTAGAAAAGGTGTTAGTATCACATCTTCCAGATGTGTACACAGCAAGGGTGAGTGCAATCGGCAGTGGATCTTCGAAACTGCTCATAAACCCAGTAGTAGATTGCAAATTCCTGTCTTTCCACTGTGATCCCATTTACTAGATAACAAACAGCATGCTAATTTCTACACTATGAACTTAGGGTGTCTGTGCAGGGGATGGATGGTTGCAGTGAGGCAGGGTCGATTCAGGAAATATTTGTCTTCAGAAGAAGGCTGGTTTGGTAACAGAGTGATAAACCTATTAGAGAAGAAATGATGTGGGATGAGAAGAGGCTCAGGGAATTGGCTCTGGCTGCAGAAGGACTGAGTGAGGAGATTTCTTCAGAGACAAATGACTACCATGGGAATGATTAGAAAATCTGTCCAGGAACAGGGTGACTACAATGAGGCTATGTCTACACTACAGGCTTCTTGCACAAGAGTGCGTTCACACTGCAAAAGCGCATAGAAAAAGCGATGCGCTTTTGCGCAAGAGAGTGTCCAGACTGCATGAAAGCAAGCGCTGATAGCTATTTACAGAATGGCCACCAGGGCACCTGTGCTTTTTTTGATTGCCTCTTTTTGTGCAAAAAACCCCTGCTCCCTGTCCACACACACCTTTTTGCGCAAGAGCTCTTGCGCAAAAAGGAATTATTCCTCATAGAAGGAGGAATGCCTACACCGGGAAAACCCCTCTGTTCTTTCATTTTACTTGCGTAAAAACGTGCTTGAGGGGTGGATGCTCCACAAGTTTTTGTGCAAAAACTCTGTAGTGTAGACCTAGCCTAAGAGTGGAGGGGAAGGGGAGAAAACCTTGGAGAGTCTGTGCTCAGAAGCAACAGTGGAGCTTACTGACTTACATTACAGTTAACTTATTTGTTCTTGGTCCAGTCTTTATCTTAGGAATAAAATATTTGAATTTAACCTCCCCCTAGTTTCTGTACACATTTTGCTAAAGTTCTCTGGGCATTTTAATGTTTTATGATCAATTCTGTTGGCTCTTCCCAGGCTCCCTTCTTTATAGTATGATACATTAGCTAGAAAAAAAGTGGAGCTTATATTCATTCCAATGAGAAAAAGGGGGAGGTAGAAATGTAAAGCCACCGTGTAATATTTTTAAAATTAAAGCTATTTCTAATGCTCCCATCACCATCACATGTGGGCTGCAGTTCATTGTTTTTCAGATTATAATGTGAATCCTAAAGTTTTGATAACTATTAATGCTTATGCCTGACAATTGAATTATGTTCCTAGTTAAACTCAAGGGATTTACAAGTTTGTTTTGTGACTCCAAAGTCCCATTGAATATTGTGGTTATGTGTCACCCATGAAAGGTTTAATTTGGAACTGGTAGAAACAGTGTCAGGAATGGATGTGAGTAACAAATTCAATTGTTCTGTTGATATAATGCTTCTAACTTGGCCTCATTGGTTGAGCATGTGGCTACTTGGCATTTTACTAAGGGTGAGCAGGGAGGGTGTAGTCCCTGAGGAAACTCCGAGAAGATCTTCTCCTGAGACAATTCAGTGATGCTCTTATTTAATCCAGCACTTGTGGTTGGAACAATAAATGGGGAGGCTGCAAAGAGCACTGTAACACTACGGCCTCTCCTCACTGACGGGAACCTTTTCTATCCTCCCGCCTTTTAAGTGTCAAGACTACGCTAGTATAATGGTGTTTTAAGGAGACCGGGTTTAGTTTCAGAAATTACCTGGCAAGAGGAGCACGGTCAGATGCTCCTTTTAGTTCACCAATGGAACAATTGCTCGGAAAGTTGGAGACTCGGGCTGCATCTAGACTGCAGGCTTCTTTCCGAAGACATTTTTTTTTCCGAAAAAATGTCTTTCGAAAGAAAGCGTCCACACACAAAAGCACATCGAAAAAGCGATCTGCTTTTTCAAAAGAGTGTCCAGACTGATTGGACGCTCTCTCGCATAAAAGACCACCCAGAACCACTTCAGGTAGAGCATTAGGTCAGCAATTGCTTCTGGGTGCTGTTGCCTAAGGCTATCTGGACGTGTGCTTAAAGGGATCCCTCTGGATAGTCGTTTCTCAGGTTCTGCTGTGTGCTTGCCGACCTCTTCGAGGGACAGCAAAGCTTGTGCAGAGTGTGCTTTGGTTGCCCAGCTTTCGGACACCACAACATTTTTTTTGCTATGGAGCCGGAGCTGCCCCTGGGCATGCGATGGCCCCATACTACCATGCTGCAGATTCTGTGTCTTAACGGTCCTGCCCCAGCTCAACTCCAAGCTCATCTGTGAGTCCCTCTGCCTGGATGTGGGAGCAATGCCCTTGCACCCACACCCCACGGTAGAGAGACGATTCTGGAGGCTGGACACCAGTTCCGACTGGTGGGACTGGCTGGTGATGGAGCAGCAGGACGACCAGCAGTGGCTCAAAAACTTTCGCATGTGGAAGGCCACCTTTATGGAGCTGTGTGCCTGGCTCACCCCTGCCCTCCGGAGACGTGCCATCCCTCTGGAGAAGTGGGTCGCCATCGCCATCTGGAAGCTCGCCACCCCAGACAGCTACCGGTCGGTGGCCAACTAGTTTGGTGTGGGGAAGTCCACCATTGGGGCCCACCTCATGGAGGTAAGGCACTCTCAGACTGCAGTCCCTGAATGGGGTGGAAGGGAGTACTAGAAAGGGGGGACCCTAGGGAAAAGGGAGGGTGGGGGTGCAGGGATGGCCTGGGATGGGGGGGAAGCCCTGTCCCTGGAGAGTTGTGCTGTCCCACCCTCACACAACCTTGCTGCTGGGGAGGGGGGGGCGGCCTCATAGGGGGTGGCTCCTGGGGTTTGGGAGGGAGCATGGGAGGGGAGCAGGGAGGGGAGCAGGGCAGGGTTTGGGAGGGAGCATGGGAGGGAGCATGGGAGGGGAGCAGGGCAGGCACAGGGCTGGCCTTACCATGAGGCGAACTGAGGTGGCCACCTCAGGTGCCAGACTGTACGGGGGGGGGGGGCCACCATTAGGACCCAGAGTGTAGAAAATTATGTCTGCTGCTGGTGCATATGTATTCTCTCTGCTCGAGATGCACAGAGATGGTGGAGTGCTGTGCTGGAGGAAGGAGGGCACAAGAGACATAACAGGCAGGCAAGGGGGCATGGGGGCGTCATTTGAGCTCCCTGCCTCAGGTGCCAAAATGTTGTGGGCTGGCCCTGGGCGGGCACCTCCCAAGGGCTCAGGCACTCCTTCTCATTCTCTGTTTTGTTTGTTTCTTTGTCTCCTTCTGCAGGTTGTGAGGGCCATCAACTCCATCCTGCTGAGCAGGGCCATCTGCCTCGGAGACCTGGACCCCATCGTTGCAGGATTCACCGCCCTGGGGTTTCCCAACTGTGGGGGAGCCATAGAAGGAACCCACATCCCAGTCCACACACCACATCATCAAGCAGCCCAATACATCAACAGGAGGGGCTATTTCTCCAAGATGCTGCAGGCCCTGGTCGACCACCGTGGACAGCTTTTGGACATTTTTGTCATGTTGTCGGGCAGGGCACACGATGCCCACCTATTCAGACACTCCAGCCTCTACCATGAGTTAGAGACTGGCACATTCTTCCCCCAGCGGGACTTTCACGTGGGGAACATCCAGATGCCACTGTTCATCATCAGGGACATGGCCTACCCACTCATGCCTTGGCTCATGAAGCTCTACACTGGCCACCTGGACCCCAGCAGGGAATGTGCACCTCAACCGGGCCTGCATGCAGGTGGAATGCGCCTTCGGGCACCTCAAGGTGCGGTTCAGGTGCCTCCTGACCCGCCTCGTTGTGGGGCAGCACAACATCCCTGAGGTGGTCATGGTGTGTTGTGTTCTCCACAACATTGTGGAGAGGAAGGGGGAGGAAGGAGGAGTGGGTGGTAGAAGCCGGCTGAGAAGGGAGGGCCTTCAAGCAGCTGCGGACAGCAGCCATCTGCCAGGCACATCAGGCTCGGGTGCACATCCAGGAGGCACGGAGGGAGAGTCTCCCTGAAGGACCCCAGTAACTCTTCCCAGGGCCTCCCCAATAGGGGCCTCTGCTTTGCCCCCCTATACCTTTCCAACCACAACCCCACCCTTCTCCCCTTCCCTGCACTCCCAATAAACACACCAGTTTTTGAGTGGAACCACAACAACTTTGTATTTTTTTTTTCAAAGAACAGTAACTGGGAAGGAGGGGGGCAGAGAACCTGGAGGGGGGAGGGTGAAGGGGGATTCAGGGCTGGGAGTGGCATCTGGGACGGCTGGTGGAGTCACCGAGGATCCGAGGATCTTGGCAAGCTCGGGGGTAGTTGGGGCCTGGGACCACAGGAGGGTGGGCAGGATGGGGGGCTGGACCAGGGTCAGGGATGGCTGGGAAGGCCGGGGGAGGGGGCATAGGCATGGCAGGGGGAGCTGGAGTGGGGACAGGGGCTGGAGTGGGGAGGGCTAGAATGGGAACAGGAGCTGGGTGTGCCATCACTTCCCAGATGGTGGCACACAAGTTTTCACCCTGCCGCACAAGCTGGTCCCACATTCAGTTGCGCCACTCGGTGTCATCCCGGACCTTTTTGGCCAGGGTTTGTTGCATGTCATGCAGGACAGCCATGTGCTCCCTCATGAGGTCCTTGTGGACCCTTCTGCGCTTGTGGCTCCCCCAGGGTTGGGCAGCTACCTCTGACGGCATGGATCATCCCTCAGCGACGGCTGATCCGCTTGTGGAGGAAAAGAGAGAGAGGTGGTCAGTCATCCATATAGACATTGTGCATGAGGCTGTGCCCTCCTGTGTGAGCAGTGACCAACAGTCCTCAGCCCAGAGGACGGTGATGTCTTGTGAGCCAGGCCATGTGAGGCCTGCACTGCAGGACCTTCCTCACAGAGGTCCCGAGGTGCCCAGGGAACCATGCTTCCTGCTACCCCTTACCCCCGTCCCACGGACAAGCAGGCAAGGGAAGTGTCTGGCCACAGTGGGATTCCATGGGAGGGAGAGGGGCCTGGAGCAGCCTGGCCTTCCATGGGGGCTGCACACACACCTGCTCCTGGCAGCGCTGTCCATGAGAGCGGGTGGTTCCTCAATCATGCAGCCATGTCCTCGCAGTGCTTGGGGTCGTGCATGCACCCTTGTGCCCAGCCTGCTTCCAGCAGTGTCTGGTGGTAGGAGGGCATCCCCCAGGGGTCAGACATGTGTGGGGCCTCCACACAACCTGTGAGCACGAGCCTGTGGGTGCTCCAGGGCTAGCTCCTGAGGCCACACAGTGCACACTGCTGCTGCACATGCATGGAATACAGCATGCTGCCCAGGCTGAGCAACAATTGCTCCCCACCCCCTCTGCACCCGCCTCCCCTGCTCTGTGTATGTGTGTAAAACTGACAGCACTCCCCAGCATCAGAGGATACCTGGGAGATGTCCAGGGCCTGGGGTACTGGCTCCAGGGAGAGGGTGACCATACTGGCCGTGTCTTCCTCCTTCTGCAGCTGCTGTTTGTCCTTCTCCTCCTCGTCAAGGAGCTCCAGCCAGGTGACCACGGGCATCTCAAGCCCCAAGTCCATCGTTATGGGTGGGGAAAGGGCTTCACCACCCCCCAGAATTCTGTGCAGCTCCTTGTAATATGGGCACAAGTGTGGTCCTGCCCTGGTGTGACAACTGAGGTCCCTGGCCCTGGCGTATCCTTGGCACAGCTCCTTGACCTTGCTCCTGACTTGGTCCAAGGTGTGAAGGTGGAGTCTCCTCTCAGTTAGAGCCTCGACCATCCAGCCATAAATGTCAGCATTACACTTCTGGGAGCGGGGATCCTGCAAGGTGGTCTCCTCCCCCCACAGATCCAGGAGAGACAGGAGCTCCACCCCGGACCAGGAGGGTGCACAGCGTTTGCTGCTCCTGGGTGGTCCTGGGAGCCCTGGGGCTGCTTCCTTTGAGGGCCAGGGAGCTCTTGGTGGGCTTGCTGCTCGGCCATACCTCCGAGTTGTGTGGCAGGGACAGCTGCGTGGTCAGGGTGCTGCTCCATGGCCGGCTTCCTGCCACAAAGCTTGTCCCGGGTGCCTGAAGCTTTAAGAGCTGGCAGGAGACAGGAACTATCGAGTAGTGATTAGTATGGACAGAGTGTCCACCAGGGCACCTGTGTTATTTCCTGGAGGCCTCTTCTTTCGAAAGACCCTCCTCCTCATCCACACACACCTTGTTCTGAAAGAGCTCTTTCGAAAAAGGCGATCTTCCTCATAGAAAGAGGTTTACTGCTGTCGGAAAACCCCCTCTGTTCTTTCCATTTACTTTTGAAAGAACGTGATTGCACTGTGGACGTAACTCAAGTTTTGGTGGAAAAACTGCCATTTTTCCGACAAAACTCTGTAGTGTAGACATACCCTTGGTCTTGACTTCTGTCCATATGAAATATAATTATGGTTTGTTAATTGTGATCCATCCAGAGAGATTCATGACAACCTCCACTCAAAGGTTTCCGGGTCTCCAGAGGATTTCCTCAAGCATTATCCAGCCATCAAACCCACAGCCTGTGGATTAGCACTTAGAGATATAGCTTGACTTAAATAAAGGTATATATGGAAGTCTGGTTCAATTTAAATTAGAGATGGTGAAAAACAAAAACTGGGATCTGACACTGAACTTTCCAACAATTCAGATTATAGCCCATGCTTAAATTCTGTGTTTTGGGCTCAGCTTTAATGTAAACGAAGCGGGCAACTGCTGGATGGACTAAGTGGAGTTCAGCATTAATTGACTTGCTTTGCAAATTAGAAATCTTCAGTGTGAAAGTGACTCCTCCTTATTCAATGTAAGAATTGCATCTGGAGTTTAGAACACTGGTGGTGGCATATCTGCTGACTTGGAACTGCAAACTCTGGAGTCTGCAATTTCCAGACTCGGAGCTCCAGAAAAAGGAGAAGTCTTTCATAAGGTGGAACTCCAGAGGGAATCCCAACAAAGGGAGTATCCAGATCCAATCTCCAACTTTTGGCAAGTGTTCATCACAAAAATGTGTGGCAGCCCCCACCCCAATACAAGATCTCTGGCATCAACTATCTGAAATTCCAACTTGTGCTGTATTTGCACTTTACTGTTGTTCATTGATTTGAACCCACATCCTCTAGGCACAATAGAGGCTTGTCTAAACTGGAAAGTTATGCTGTTATGATTTTTCTTTTTCTGGCAGAAAGTGCTTTATATCCATGCACATTCAAAATATCTTATAGCAGTTTATCTCACCACTTAAATCAAAATACTTAAACTGCTTTGGAATAAAAACAGGATAGCTTGGCATTATCTTCGTCCCCTCCTTTTTTTGCACCTCCTGCTGCAGTTCAGGATGGATGTAGCAAGGTATCTGCAAACAGCTTAGCCACACGCACAATCAATATCAGAAAAGATAAATCTGCTGCAATTGACTACAGGCTGTACTGTCACTAAGTGACTATGAAAAATGATCAGTACTTGAACACACTGCATTTTTATCTTTAAATCTTTCAACAGAAGCAGTGTCAATATCAGAACACTAAATAATCTCTAGATAGCGGGAAGATTTTTTTTTTTTAAACAGAAGATGAATGTTGCCTTTTGGAGACGTTAAATATTGAAGCATAGAATTAGCCCTGCAAATCTCTTAAGGTGATTGGCTGCCTAGACTGCCCTCTGACTTAATTAAGACATTTTAAATGTTTTAATTTAATTTTACTATTGGAATTACAAACAGCTGGACAAACTCTGTTTTCAGACACCACATTTGGGGCTAACTCTATCCCTGGTTTAACTCCAGGGACTTTAATGGAATTGAACCAGGAATTAATTTGACCTTTGGAAATCATTAGTTTTAAGAGGAATTGATAAGATTTCAATAACTCTAGCATGTCCTGTGTGGAAAGTGAAAATAATGGTTGCTGACCTCACTAACTGTTGTTCTTGGACCTGTGTTGTCTACATGTATTCCACACTTCAGGTGCATGTGCTTCTTTTGCATGAAATGTGAGTCTTTTGACAGGCATGGCCTGGTGGACTACACCTGCAGCTGAGAAGTTTTCACATAAAAACCCCACCTGACGACCTAAAGGCTGTCTATACTACAGAGTTTTTTCAGAAAAACGGCTGTTTTCCTGCAAAAACTCGCAGAGCATCCACACCTCAAGTGCGTTTTTGCACAAGTAAATCGAAAGATCAGAGGGGTTTTTGCACAATTGGTAATCCTCATTCTATGAGGAAGAACGCAAGAGCTCTTGAGCAAAAAGGCATGTGTGGACAGGGAAGAGGGATTTTTTGCACAAGAAGATGGAAGAGGAAAAAGCACAGGTGCCCTGGTGGCCATTCTGTCCATAGCAATCACTGCCTACTTGTGAAAGAGCATCCAGGCAGTGTGGACGCTCTCTTTTGCAAAAGCGCATCGCTTTTTCGATGCGCTTTTGCAGTCTGGGCGCTCTCTTCGGAAGAGATCTTCTGCAAAAACTTCTTGTGCAAGATCTCTTCCAACAAAGCTTCTTGAGCAAAAAGCCTGCCGTCTAGACGTAGCCAAAGACTGGAGTAGGCCCAATCAACCCTCAATTCTTTCTCTGATACAGAGCCCTGAGTGAATACAAAGTTAGTACCGGCATCTGCAAAAATTATCCATGGATATCTGCAAATTTGCAGGGTTCTAGATACAAAATGCTGAGAATTCCTGCAGATATAAAATGGATACCTATGGGTTTGCAGGGCTCTAAATATAGAATCCCAAAGGAATAGGACTCCATAGCTATGGGTGGGGAGGGTGGGGAAAGTGGATTATGAAATCCATGTGGACAACACAACCTGAAGAACCACAGTTATGGTAAGGTCAGTAACTGTTCTTTCTTCTCTGAGTGACTATCCACATATATTCCACTCTCAGGACACATCTATATTTACTCCATAGGTCAATCTTCTGGCATTCGATTTAGCAGGTCTAGTGTAGACTCGTAAATCAAATGCTGAGGGCCGCTACCGCCAGCGTCCAGTACTCCTCCTTTTGCAGTGTACCTTTAACCCTAAGAGCAAAGGCCATGAACAATCCAGGTGTGCTCCTGAGTGATTCTGTTCTGGAAAGACAGGATGCCAGTGTTTGCTCCTGATGGCCTCCTGCAGTGTTGAAGCCACCAAGGCTTGGCTTAAGGTAAGCCGACTCCAGATACACATTTTGCGTAGCTGGAGTTGCATATCTTAAACTGATCTTCCAGGTCCAGTGTAGATTTGTCCTCAGTGATTAATAAGCAGCTGTCTGTTGTCCATCTTGAGGTGGGTTTTAGAATTTCTACTTAAACAATGACTGCAGGACATTCCTACCAAAATGGGCATCCCGTCTGGAAGCCTCTGCCAAAGAATAATGTCTTGTAAATGTGCTGACCAAGCTCCATGTAGCTGCTCTACAAATTTCAGAAATAAGGTTGTTCTTCAGTCAGGAGACACTGCCTGAGACCCTAAGGGGATGAGCTCTGAAATGGATAGGTGGTTGTAACTTGGCTAGCTGACAACATGTTCTTTTACAGCTGGAGATCCATTTTGATCATCTCTGTGAGAATGTTGCCTAACCCTTCACTCTGCCAGCAAAGGCCATGAACAATCCAGGTGTGCTCCTGAGTGATTCTGTTCTGGGAAGATAGATGCCAATGCTTGTATTTTATGATGTTTAACTTCCCTGGGGAAGAAAACTGAGAGATGAGCAATTTAGCTCATATGGATGAGGTCAGAATGTGACCCTGTCCTTATGAAATTCTGTGTAAGGAAGACCCTCAATGAAGGCTTGACTCTCCCCTACCCTTCCAGAGGAGGTAATGGTTACTAAAAAGGCAATCTTCACTGTTAGGGAAGAGAGTGCTCCGGACTCAAAGGTGGAATTCATCAAATCTGTTACTGTACTGAGGTGCCAAGAACCAGGTGACAAATATAAATAAGGCCTTTACAGAATCTAGCCACTGTAGGGTGAGAAAATACCATGTGTCCCTGGAATGAAAGGTGCTCTGTAAATATGGCTGCGAGATGGACCCTTATAAAACTAATAGAGAGTTCAGATGGTTTCAGGGCCATTAAATAGTCCAGTATTGCTGAAATGGGTATTGTCTAAAGAGTCAAATGGTTCTGAGATTCCTAAATAGAACATCTGTTCAACTTAGCTTTGTAAGGTGGGCTAGCTGAGGGTTTCCTGCTTCAGAGCAGAATGTTATGAACATCAGCTGAACATGATTTTTCAGTCAGTGTTAGCCAGCCAACGTTCAGACTGTCAGAAGTAACAATGTTAGGTCCAAGTGTAATATTTTACAGGTTTTTGCAAGATTATATTTGGCAAAACAGGCAAAGTGACCTGCAGGTGCATTGAGAAGTTCACTGGATTTGACTACCAGAACTGCAGGAGTGATCATAATCATCAGTTCAGCATCTTGCCTCAGTTTCCCCAGACACCTCTGTATCATGGGGATTAAGAGGAAGGCATACATTAGTTCTGACATCCAGAAAACTAGAAAGGCATCTGACAGGGCGCATAGACAGACCACCCTCTTGAGCAGAACACAGCATTTCTTGTTCTGACCTGAAGTAAATGGGTCTACTGATGGGAATCCCAACCTGTGAAAGACCTAGCTTCTCTAACATAAACACATAGTAAATATATTCATATTTTTTAAAAAAACTAACCCTGTCAAAACCTAACACTATACTGCACACTCAGTTTTCTCCCGAGGAGAGTATGACAGGAAAAAAACAAATCACACTCCACAAATGTTAATCATGTCAATGAATGCCTTTTTGTAAAGCAGTCAGACATTATGGTGATGATGAGGGTGGTATAAGAAGAGTAATAGCATGGAACTGACCTGAACATCCTCCAGATAGATCAGTCAGGTATGGAGCTGTCACATATATACTAAAGCAGGAGGATTCAAACCAGTTTTTAGAAATACCTATAACTTTTTCTGAATCTCTTTTAAGTGAACAGGCGACTATTTTTCAAAGGATGAAATTTCACCATGGTACAGAGAGCACACAAGCTATTTTAGGTCCCACTTATGTCTTTAAGCAAAACTCCTGTTGACTTCAATTAGGCCTGGATTTGGCCCTCTTAGTGGCCAATTTGTAATAAGAGGTGTCAGGGCTCAAGCAATTATTTTACTATTGTAACTGACATGATAAGTCCAGAGGTACTGAAGTTATGAGCAGCTAACCCTAGAGGTGCCAGAGTGCAGCCCTGATACAAATTAAGCACTGGGCCCTCTGCATGGGTTTAAGTAGTACAGAGAGCCTCCTGCAGGCCCTCTGCAGTAGGGTAAATTTCACAGTGAGGGATGCAATTTTAATTACACTTCCCACTAAGCTTCAGTTTGATGATGCACAGTTGAATTGAAGGATTCAATTTCCCTACAGGAGAGCAATGGAAATTAGAGTCTTGAAAAGCGGTCATAAATTAACTCAAGGTTAATCTAACAATTGAGTTAAGCACAATTCAACTGAAACAAAATTGTTTCATAGAAATTACAGAACTTGTCTTACAACAAATTTTAAACTTTTTGAAAGGCCGACTCAATTCTACAAGATGGCAGCTTCCTTTTTGATTCAAAGTGATATTATTTTTTATTTACAACTCATTTAATTATTCCTTACAATCATGCCTAGATCTTAGAATTAACTATAGTCACACATTTATGAAAACCTGTATTGGGAAAGAAAAAGGAGTCCTTGTGGAAAGAGGATGCAATTCAAGAAACCGCTTAAGAGGTGTATGTGCTTACATTAAGTATGTGCTTAGATGCTTCCTGACTAGGCATGTTTTCCTGAATCAGGGCCAGAATGAAATAGACTGAATTTCCCACGAAACCTCTATTTATTATATCTGTTGACTGTAAGATTTTTCTATGCTAAATTGATGTTTAAATTTATCTAGGCTGTCCTCCTTGATGAATTGATGGGTCTGAAGCAGTTTGAAAAAACCTGACCTGAGCAACTGTTAGAAAATTAATGATGATTTGAAATTGATAGTGTAATTTGGGAATGCCAAATTTTATAGCTATTTTCAACAATAAACAGAATTGAATTCATTTTTACTGTTGGAACTCCCTTTTAAAACAGAGAAAATTAGTGAAAAGGCTCAAAAAAGAGACCTTAAATGAAATATGCATAGAAGGAAGGGTCTGGTGTAAAGAATAATAAAACCAGGCCCGTACGCAGGAATTTCTCTCTCTCTCTCTCTGTGTGTGTGTGTGTGTGTGTGTGTGTGTGTGCGCGCTTTTTTTGTAAATGTGGACCACAAGGGTGTGAATCCATCCCCCATGGTTCCCAAGTAAGCAGGGAAATCAGCCCCAGCCTTGCCCCGGCTGCGCAGAGCATAAGGGAGGGAGGCTCGGGCAGCGCGCTGCTTCTACCTTTCCCTGGCTGGCTGGAGCATCCTTACTTGGGGGACCAAGAGGAGGTGCTTTCGCACCCTTTGCACCTCTCTGCATATGGGCCTGAAACCTTGCTCTTACATAATACTTGCTGTTCCAGGATCTCAAAGTTCTTTATAGACATTTGTTTATTATCGAAGCCTAAAAACACCTCTGAAAGGTGGCTATTTAAAAAAAAAAAGAAAAAAGGGGAAAGTAAGATACAGAGAGACACGGTAACTCTTGATGCAGGGTCAAATGTTAGAAAGCAGAGCACAGCCTGCGTATCTTGGCTTTGCAGTTGGGTTTTCCTCTCTGGCAGCAGAAGAATAAACAAATCAATGTAACAGATGGCACCACAAACCTAAGAATTAAATAGCTTCTGAACCATTTGTGCCCCTGCTTCATGAGGATCAAGAATAGTGGATTTCCACAGTAGTATACTGAGTGGCCATCTCAGCCGTTCCCTTTCCCATTCCTGAATCCTCCCTGCACAACAATGCACAGGGAACCCCACAAAGCTGAGCTGTATGTACCTTTTCCCCAAATGCAACTCATTCTGCTTAGGCAGTGAAGCTGCAGAATTTCTGCAGAATCTGGACTCTTCACATCCATGGAAGTGGGATTTGCCTCACT
Source organism: Pelochelys cantorii (assembly GCA_032595735.1). Taxonomy (NCBI): domain Eukaryota; kingdom Metazoa; phylum Chordata; order Testudines; family Trionychidae; genus Pelochelys; species Pelochelys cantorii. Next base: position 12,599,310 of record CM064347.1, read on the forward strand.
GAGACTGTGGCAGACATGTATCCCAGGAGGAGCCCTAAATTTTAATTGCCTGCTGTAACCACTTGACACACCTGTTGGATGTACTACAATTCAGTAAGATTTAAAATAATATGACAAAATCCAGGCGGAAACCCTTGTTTAAACACAGTGCATAATGAACATAGGGAGATCACAGAAACACAACAAAGAGCCTGACCCTGTAGCCGTCAGACAAAATTCCTAGTAAATTCAACTGGAATTCTGCTTGTCTGAGAACTGCAGAATCAGGATGAGTGATTGATACAATTGTTTCTTTATGGCTCATTCAATCTTATCACCCTGCATGTTGCAGCTTTACTTATCAACTTTATTCCCAGTATATTATCATTCCTGCTAACATCTTATTTAACTCGCTCATGATATCTATCCATTTGAAAGCATGCAAAAATACATACAAAATTTAAATATGTATTTTTACATTTAAAAAAAAATAAATATATTGGTGCAAAATTTCAGAGATGGCTGTTTGAATGTAATAGTGCAATAGAACATGACTCAGAGCTCAATTTAAAGAAAGAAGCACATATGTTTTGAGCAGGCATCAGCATTCAGACTGAGGAGAAAGAGAGGAAAAAGCATATTTTTTTTAGCTGTTGAGTGGACTGAATACAGTATGAATTTATCTACAAACCATCTGTGAATTCTGGTATTTTTGATGCCTTCACAGATCTAATTTTAAGCAGTTATTTAGCTTTTAAATAATGATATATTCTTCCCATTCGGTTTTACATCAGATTATGCACTTGATCTTTGAGTGAAAAAAAAAAAACCAGCTGAGCGTATTGCTCATAGATTGCATATGGAATAAAACAGCAGCCTTTTATTTTTGCAAGTAAAATTTGACATATTTTTGGGACAGAATATTACATGCATAAAATAACACAACTAGTTTGACGGGGTACAGTTTATTTTTGCATTTTGTTTTAAATTTTCATGTGAATTCATTGCTGGTGTAAAGTGTGAAGCTGGCAGCCCTGTGAGACCAAAATCCTCTGTGTTCTATGGAGAAATGACTACAGCAGGTTTCCCTGTTCTTTCTTATGCCAGACCTCAAAGGGACCAATTTCAGAGGCAAAAGAGAGTTCAGTTTCCTTAGCCTATTCAGTCCTCAGCCATTCCACAGAGCACAAAGATATCAAATAGATATAGGATGGAGGATTTTGTGTTATGGACTTTTCTTCATTGGAAACTGGACTAAGACCCCTTAGCTATTCCAAGTGGGCAAATGAACAGCCATCAGTTATGGTAGCCCTTTCAGGACTGAGACTCTATTTACGTTTGTGTATTATACAGCACCAAGCTCACTGATGGTGCTAAATAAATACCAGTGACAAATGACTGAGGATTGATAGGAAGGAAGTATGGGTATGTCTAGACTACATGCCTCTGGCGACAGAGGCATGTAGATTAGGCTACCAGGCATAGGAAAATGAAGCGGCCATTTAAATAATTGCCGCTTCATTTAAATTTAAATGGCTGCCACGCTGTGCCGATCAGCTGTTTGTCGGCTCAGCGTGGTAGTCTGGACACTCCGTGGTCGACATCAAAGGCATTTGTCGACCTCCCCGGTAAACCTCATCCCACAAGGCATACCGGCGAGGTTGACAAATGCCTTTGATGTTGACCGCGGAGCGTCCAGACTACCGCGCTGAGCCGACAAACAGCTGATCGGCACAGCGCGGCAGCCATTTTAATTTAAATGAAGCAGCGATTATTTAAATCGCCGCTTCATTTTCCTGTGCCAGGTAGCCTAATCTACATGCCTCTGTCGCCAGAGGCATGTAGTCTAGACATACCCTATGTGTGCTGCCACAGCCCATATTCTTCATAGATATATCCCTATGATATAAATATGGCCTAAACTAAGATGTTGTATTTCATTCAAGATGAGTCATGTAAGATGTCATTCGAAAGATTATGATTTACTGAATGTGATTATCCTATTTGGAAGCATGTATCATTTCTATATAAAACATTAAGAATAGTGGTTATGTATCAATTACAAAAATGTTGGCACTTGGGGAATGCCCATCTAATAAAATGTAATCCGTCTGGCTAGTCAATGAGCCATTGGGGGAACAATAGGACTTTGAAGATGGTAATCTACCTTCCTAAGAAGTTTCCTGGGATGCTACAAACAACCTCTGACTCCTAGCTGCTTTGACACTGCAGGTTCATGTGATCAATGTCACCTGGTACTGGACTCCATCTTGACTACTAGAATTTTTCCACTTGTATGGAGTGGGGATCAGACTAGGAAACAACCTTATGTAAATCCTATTTAAGGCTGGGGAGTAAGATAATCAGGGTTGGCTCTTCACTGAATCCCAGCCTAAGAGGGCTGCTGTAAACACCGAAGACTGAACTGGGGAAGAGAGGACTGAACCCAGTTTGGACAAGGTGTCTGGCCTGTGAAAGGAATGTCTAAAATAATGTGTAGGGTGAGAAATACTTCTTCTAACAAGTTTCCTTAGTGTATTAAGCTTAGTTTGCATGTTTATTTGCTCAGTAATCTGCTTTGGTCTATTTGCTATTCCTTATCTCTTTATCTTTTGTAGTTAATAAATTTGCTTTTCTCTAAAACCCAGTTTGTGGAACTCATAACTGGGGAGTGGGGCAAAAGACTGTACATATTTTCCTCCTCATTGAGGGAGGAGGTGAACTTCAATGATCTTATGCTGCACAGTTCTCTGCGCAGTGCCAGACAATACAATTTTGGTGTTTACACTTCAGAGGGGGTATTCAGTTCAGTGCTGGGCAAATACTTAGCCGAAAGCTTTTCCATGCAGCTTTCACAATACTAATTTCAGTGAATGTGTCTTTCTGCAGCAGTGTGTATTCCTACCTGTGGTGTTTGCTAGAAGAGGCTTGAGGGCCTGGCCCAGTAGGACAGGGTGAGGGAGTGCAGGCTGGTGGAATGGCTGGACTCAGAAGCACCCCGCAGGTTCTTTCTTGTGAAAGAACTCCCTCTTCCCCATCCACACATGCCTTTGTCCGAAAGAGGTCTTTGAGAAAAAGGCTTCTTCCTCACAGAAAGAGGTTTACCAATGCCAGAAAAACCCCTCTGTTCTTTCAATTTACTTTTGAAAGAACGCAATTGTAGTGTGGACGTTTCTCAGGTTTTGTCAGAAAAACAGCCGTTTTTTCGACAAAACTCTGTAGTGTAGACGTACCCTTATGACTCAAGTGTTACTCCACGCACACACATCAATGAGTTGAGTGCTGCTTTAAGATAAAGCTAGCTGGTCCATTGTTTGGTGGAGGTAGGCAACTTTAACTTGAGCTTCAGTAACACTCAAGCTTTGTAATTCAGTAGGGATACAACAGTTTAAATTACAACTCATCAGCAGCCAATTCAATCACTCGGCTAACCCAATGGCATGTGATGTTACTTTTATCATTCTGTATAACATTGTTTTGACGTGTGGATACTCTCACTTCACTAAGCTAGCTCAAGTAAGCACACTTGAGTAAACTGTGGCTATGTCAACGCTTCTAGCAGGGGATGTGATTTCCAGCTGGATAAGACATACTTGCATTAGCTCTGGTCAAGCTAGTCCCCTCTCAAAATAGTGTAGCATGCACAGCAGAAAGGCTAGCTAGCCCAACTGTGTATCTAGCACAGGGCCGGATTGGGGGGGGGGGGGGCTAGACGGGCAGCTGCCCGGGGCGCCAACCTATGGGGGTGGGCGCCTGATGGCAGCTGTAAGGGGTGCCGCGCGCCGGGGCCGCACATGCGTCACACACCTGCTGCCCGGGGCGCAGAAATGGCCTGTGCAAAATTTTTAGTTCAATTAAATATATTACCAAATTCTGCCAACCAGTACGTAGTTTTCTCCTTTCTTATATTGTTTCTTTCTATATCTCTGTGATTGACTTGCTGTGGAGCTGTCAGCATGTCATTTCATCTCTCTGAGTCTGATCTGTCTACATTACAGCTGAGATTTTGTATCTAGTTTGTTACTGGTCTGACTCATTTTTTTAACGGACATGCCAAACTTGTATTCATAGAGCAGCTATTTTCATAGCACAACTATGTCAGCCAAGAACGCATGACCACATTTATATTATATAACCATGGATGTATCAGTGCATTCTGGGAAAATCTGGGCAGGTGTTCCATAACAACTCAGCAAGAGAGAGTGCCTGGAGTATAAGCACCAGCAGAAAGAGGCAACACAGTCTGGGATAACCTACCACACAAAGAGCTGAAAGAAGTATGACCAAACAAACCCATTACACAAACATGGTTAGGGGTTCTGCAGAAAGTGTGATAAACCGTTTACATGAAAACAATCTTACACCAAAACTAGACCACAATGAGCAGTGAAACATGCTGTCTGTCATAGTGTATTAACAATGCTGAGTGATAATACAACCACATTTAAACCCAACGATGTCACTAACTAGTTACAAATTTAATTAAATGTTGTAGCATAGCTGAAGTCTATTTTCTCCCAACTGTAAAATGAACAATGCTTATTTACATTGCATGGGTGTTGTGAAGAAGAACTAGTTAAGGAAGAATTGTAGGATCTATCACATTAAGAAAAAGTCCTGTTGACTTCAGTAGGATTCAATGAGTAATGAATGCAATACAATGTTTTTAAGAAAAATATAGTCTGGATTCCATTTATCCTATGATTGCAGAGGCAAAACTTGTCACAAATTATACCCTCTACCACAGAAATAGAATAGTAGGACTGGAAGGACTTGAGATGTCATCTAAACCAGTCACCTGCACTCATGGAAGGACCAAGAACCATGTATGTCATCTCTGACAGCTGTTTGTTTAACCTGCTCTTTAAAATCTCCAGTGATGGAAATTCCACAACTTCCCTAGGTAATTTATTCCATTGTTTAGCCACCCTGACAGTTGGAAAGTTTCTCCTAATGTTCAGCCTAAACTGCCTTGCTGCAATTTAATTTCATTGCTTCCTGTCCTATCTTCATGAATTAAGAATAGTTTTTCCCCCCTCCTCCTTGTAACAACCTTTTATGTACTTGAAAACTATTATCATCTCCTTTCAATCTTCTCTTCTCCAGACTAAAAAAACCCCATTTTTTCCAATCTTGCCTTATAGCTCATATTTTCTAGACCTTTTAATTTTTGTTGTGTTTCTTTGGACTTTCTCCAGTTTGTCCACATCTTTCCTAAATTGTGGCACCCAGAACTGGACACAGTACTCTAGTTAAGGCCTAATCAGCACAGAGTACAGCAGAAGAAATACTTCTTGTGTCTTGCTTACAATAGTCCTGCTAATACATCACAGATGGATGCATTTTTTTTGCACTAGTGTTACACTGACTCATATTTAACGTGTGATTCACTATGACCTGTTCCACAGAACTCCTTCCTAAGCAGTCATTTTACATTTTTTTATGTGTGCAACTGATTTATTCCTTGTTAAGTGGAATACTATGCATTTATCCTTACTGAATTTACTTCAGACCATTTTTCCAGTTTGTCCAGATCATTTTGAAATTTTAAACCTATTTTCCAGAAGCCCTCCCAATTTGGTATCATCCACAAACTTTATAAGTGTACTCTCTATGTCATTATCTAAAACACTTATGAGCTAAATGTCCTCTCACGCGGACTTCATTAGAAATTTTTTTTTCTATCCTTTATGATAAGGAGAAATCATTCTAAATGCGAACCAAACATAAATTATTATTTTTCTGAGTTTGCAGACCACCTGAAATAATAATTAAATTGCCCATATTCATTGCAATGGGAATGTTTTAACTCTGAAATCCAAAGTGACTATTTCATTCTCAATGCTCTTGACTGTTTTGCCCCTTATCATTTTAGAGGATATATCCAGCTAATTCGTGTATCCAATCATAGTTGGATGAAGTGAAATATTTTGATGGCAAGGAAAGAAGAGTATTGAACCAGAAATGCAGGTCTTCCCCACATCCCAGAAAATTTCTTAACAATTCCAACTTTGCTTCCTATAAGCTGCCGAAAACCTACACAATCCTCCATACTTCTTGAGTGCCAAAAGTCCTAATTGCCCCTCACCAAGTCAAGAAAACTACCAACTTATCCTGCACTATTTTAGGTATTGCTATTATTATTTCTATAAATCTGTTGTGCACTGTCAGCACAAAAATGAGTGTCAAACTGACAACTGAAATTTTTGGGGCAGTGTAACATTTAATATCAAAATAAAAAAAATTGTTTTGATTGTATTACTTAGCCTCAGACTTAATTCAGCATAAACTTCAGTCTGTTACATTTACCTGAAGCTGCTGCAGAATTTCCAAGCTGCCATCAAATACAATACCTGTGTAGAAACCCAGTGACCTTGCCAAACAATATAGATACAGCTTGTACAGGATATATCAGGCTTTGAATATACAGTTTTAGTTACACAGGAATATATTTGTTTTTTAGTAAGACAATTAACACTTGCTTCAATAGAAACATTAGAGTTCTAGTACGGGCATTTATTCCAAATAATGAATCCTGACCTTTCAAGTGACAAGGACCACTTGTGAAGAGCTGAGCACTGACTCAGAACTTCACAAGAGACGTTCAGCACCTGACAGAATCACACCCCAGTATTTATAGTTGATTGTTCTGTCCACATCCCCACCAAAAACCTTCTTTAATATTATGGAAAACCTCTAATTGTGTATCTTTCTCCCTTCCCTCACAAATCTCTATTTATTTCACTCCTGGGACCACTCTAAAACCATCCCTTTACTTCGGGGTTTCACATTAATCAGAATAAATCACTGTTTATGCCAATCCTTAGGCCAGATCTATGCTAACAAGTTAGGCTGATCCAGCTGCATTGCTCAGTGATGTGGAAAATGTCCTGGTATAAACCATGCTGGACAGCACAATGTTGACAGAAAATTTTTTACGCTGATGTAACTACTTCCTCTTGGTGATGAATTAATGTGATGTTTAATCACTTAATCAATTAAAGGGGGGAGCGGGCTGGAGTAGATGGCCAGGCTGGAACACCCCTGTATACAGCAAGCTCTGTGGTGATGCTTACCGGCTGACCTTTCACACTCCTAATTCCAACCCTGCTCCTGGTATAGACAGTTGACTCTGCATGGGACCACTAGTCCTACAAAGAGTTCTGTTGACTTTAGTGGGGCTGTAAGAAATCCAGGGGGCCACACACACAAAGCCAGATGCAGAAGGAGCAATAGCCACCTTCCATTAAATCTAAATTTAGGTATTGTTAATAATTAGCACATGGGTAGCACTTTGAATATGTATAGTGCTTTGCAATCATTTGCTAATTACAATCTGATACTAGTCCATTGATTTCAGTGGCAACAAGGTAAATGCAAACAATGCAAAACAGCAATTTTGCGAACATTTTATGTGCACACTTAAGTTTAAGTTCTTAAGTAGTCTTAGAAGTCAGTGGGACAAACTGCATGCTAAAAGATGAGAACTTTTTCTTTCTCTGAAGGATTGTGGGCTATATATTTCCAGTTAACATAGTTTATTTAGGAGATTTCTGAAGTTTCAAAGGAGTTTCAAAGTAGTTTCTGAAGTTTCAAAGGACAAGGACATTGAGATGACTAGAAAAGGATTATGAAAACCACAGGAAAATAGCATAATTACCTGAGTGGAAATTTATTTAGCATTTAGAGGCAAGAAAGAAGTGTTTTAGTTCAAAGGCATGTGTCTGTGAACAGGCATGACAAAGTATGAATTTTTCTTAATATTTTGTATTAATACTGTGTGTGCCTCAGTTTCCTCTATGTACTGCATGGTTAACCAGGTGGAGGGAGGGGGAGAAAAGGTGGTTTATTCTTTGTAGCAATCTAGGTGTGATTGACACCTGGCTGTCTGGGGCCCTATGCCCATGACAATCCCAAAAGACAATGGGCCAGACATTCAATGCCTACCCAGTAATAACCTGGGTCTAACCACTCCCACTGCAGGAAGCCAGTTAGTTTTAGCTAGTGGGAGAACAAACAGCCAAGGGGGATGACCAGGTAACCTTTTTGCCAGAGAATCAGAACAAAGGATAAAGGAGGAGCCCTTGGGTATAATGTGGGCTGTGGACGAAGGACTCATACTTCTAGACTGGTGATAAAAAAGTGGCTCTGGGCCAAGGACTGACCGATCCAGGCAGACTAAGTTGTAACTTGCTATTCTGAATGCAAACCAAAAACTTTCTATGCTGTGTTTTAGACATCTAATAAACTCTTCTGCTGTTACAACACTGCCTCAGAGTTACTCCACTCAGAAGAGGTTGATGGTGCATTGCTCCCTTTAGGTATGCAAATCTTCCGATGGGGTATGTCTACACAGCAGTGTTATTTTGGAATAATGTCCGTTATTCTGAAATAACTATGTGAGCGTCTACACAGCTAGCCCGTTAGTTTGAAATAGTGGGTGGCTTATTTTGACATTTGTATTCCATGAGGAATAATGGCTCTTCTGAAATAGCTATTTTGGAATAGCAGTAGTGTGCAGGTGTCCAATACAAGTGAACACACAGAAGGGAGCTCACAGAATAAGCAGGGGTGGTGAAGGTTTCAGGGTTCCTAACCAGGGAAGGTGGTTAAGCCAACGGGCTTACCCCAGTGAGAAAGTGTCATCCTAAGGGGGTTAACACTCAAAAGAGGTCCTCCCAGAGACTGTTTCAAAGCAATGTGGGAGCACTGGACCAGTAGATCCCTAACAGTGAACATACTATGCTGATACGCGTGCTTCTCCTTTTGCACAAGAGGCAGTAGTTGTGTCAGTGAAAGAAGTCTTCCTGGCAACATAGTGCTGTCTATATAAGGGGGTTGTTTTTACACTCTTGAGGGACATAGTAATACTGATGTAATTTTATAGTGTAATATAATATAATATATGGAGATATACCTATCTCATAGAACTGGAAGGGACCTTGAGAGGGCATTGAGTCCAGTCCCCTGCCCTCATGGCAGGACCAAGTACCATCCCTGACAGATTTGCCCCAGATCCCTAAATGGCCCCCCCTCAAGGGCTGAACTCACAAGCCTGCATTTAGCAGGCTAATGCTCAAATCACAGAGCTATCCCCCCAAGTGTAGTGTTGACCCCATCTTTGTGGTTTTTTTAGAGCTTAAAATGAAACAGTAGCACAGTTGTGGGGCTCATAGGAAGGATTCTCCAGCTGGATGGGTAATCCAAGAGGTGGTGGTGTATGGTGGGGGGAGGGGAGGAGGAAGAGGGCAAAGAGGTATGCTTAACCGCTGGATATGGATTAGGGTGGGTCTGGATTTTTCACATATCTGGCCAACATAGTTAAACCAACCTAATTTGCTAGTGTAAACTAGATATTAGGCTCCCTTAAAATGCCCATGTGCCCTTAATGATCACATAGTTCAGAGACAGCACATAACTTATTTTATAGATTGGGGTAGGGAGAGGTGGACAGATAATGGGAAATGAACAAGTTTACCTTAAATACTCTTGCTGACATAAAAGCAGAATGAAAGGTTTAAAAATAACCCACTGAAAATGTATTGTCTCATACAGCTACCTATGCAGAGTCTCCCTCAACCACTCCTTCCTCTCAGAAACTGCAGCCACAGACTGCTCATGCTACACAGATTCAAAGATAATCTCCTCCAGACGTACACTGAGGGACAGAGGATTTACCCTTCTCCCAACACACACCTTCTCTCCCACAAAAACACACACTGACTCCCTCTCCACAGATCTCTCGCCCCACCTGTCTCACCCCCACACTCCCTCTTCTGCGCCCCCTCACACGGACTTCCTGCCCCGCAGATCTCTCAGCACCCCTCAGTGACTCCCTGCCCTCACAGACCTCTCTGCACCCCCTCTCTTACTCCCTGTCCCACAAACCCCCTTCGCTGACTCTCTGCCTCCACCGGTCTCTTGCATCCCTCAGTGACTCGCCGCCCCCACAGACCTCTCTGCACCCCCTCAATTACTTTCCCGCCCCACAGACCTCATTGCACCCCCTCACTGACTCCCAGGCCCCACAGAGCGCTCTGCACCCCCCTCACTGACTCCCCGCCCCCAAAGAACTCTCTGCCCCCCCAATTACTCCCCCGCCCCACAGACCTCATTGCACCCCCTCACTGACTCCCAGGCCCCACAGAGCGCTCTGCACCCCCCTCACTGACTCCTCGCCCCCAAAGAACTCTCTGCCCCCCCAATTACTCCCCCGCCCCACAGACCTCATTGCACCCCCTCACTGACTCCCAGGCCCCACAGAGCGCTCTGCACCCCCCCTCACTGACTCCCCGCCCCAAAGAACTCTCTGCCCCCCCAATTACTCCCCCGCCCCACAGACCTCATTGCACCCCCTCACTGACTCCCAGGCCCCACAGAGCGCTCTGCACCCCCCTCACTGACCCTCCACCCCCACAGACTTCTCTTCAATCCCCTCACACTGACTCCCCGCTCTCCTACATCCAGCCCCACGAGACTACATTTCCCAGGCTGCCCTTGGCCGGCGCGGGCCCGTGGTGTTACCGGCGCGTCTCGTTGCCAGGCTCAGGGGGAGGCCCGTGCGGCGGGCTGCGGGGTAAGATGGCGGACGGGGTGCTGAGCCCCGGGGTAAACCTGGAGGCCTTCTCCCAGGCCATCGCCGCCATCCAAGCGCTGCGCTCCAGCGTCACCCGGGTGTTTGACTGCTTGAAGGACGGGATGCGGAATAAGGAGACGCTGGAGGGCCGCGAGAAGGGCTTCGTCTCGTGCTTCCAGGAGAGCCTGCACTCGGTCAGCCGGGACTTGAGGTGGGCGCGGGGCTGGGGGCGTCTTGTCGCCGTCAGGCGCGGGGGCTGGGTTGGCGGCGGGAGCTGAGGGGAGCCGGCCCGCTGCGTGGTGTGAGCGGGAGCTGGGCGTCGCGGGGGTGGTGCTCGCGGGTGGCCTGGGGAGTAGGGGCGTGGGGTAGAGGGATGTCCTGTTCTCGGAGGGGAGCTGGGGCCTGAGGCGAGAGCCTGGCCTCGGGGAAGGGAGGCTGGGCCGGATGCACCCAAGTTTGGAAAGGGGGCACCCTCAGCTGGGATCCTGTCGTGAGCCAGCGGGTCCCTGGGGCTCCCGCTTCGGGCGTCTGACAGCTCTGCCCTCGTCTTCCTGGCTTGTCCTCTCCCCCTGTCCTTTGTATGGGGGGAAAAAAAAGTGTGTGTGTGGAGAGAGATTAAATCGGAAATGTGATTAGCCAAGCATGGCAATTAGCGAGGTGAGTCTAGGGCTGGCCATTCATTACTTTCAAGTGATTCTTGAAATGGACTTTAAGTTGAATGTTTGCCTAATTTTGTGGAAACTAGCACATGCAAGGGCTGTGACCAGTTTGAGGTGTTACACACAGACACACACACTTCCCCTGCAGTGTTTGAAATTAAAAAACCAGCCAGCCAACAAACAGAACCCTCTACTGACCTCTAAGTCCTAAGACCCCCATAATGAACCCGAGGGCAAACAAGTGACATACTGCCTTTTTAGATCTGAATTGTGGAAAAAGTAAACACAGAGTGTAAATAGATAAAAGTAAATTGGATTTTTGGAATTCTTTCTGTTCTAATAGGTGTTAGTTAAGTTACTTTGTGTACAGTGTCTGATTTTTAAAGTTAAGAGTGTCTCTTTCTAAAGATACCTTTTAAATTTTTCTCCAAGATGGAGTTTTGCTAGGGTGCATCACAAGTGAGAGGTAAGAAACCCACTTATCTGTTGCATGGCTTCCTCAGGTAGATTTTGAACAGCTCATCAGAAAGGGATATTATGGCCTCATTGTTACCTTGTATTCCATATCTGTATCCATTTATTGTCTCTTGTTTTATACTCCGGGTGCAGGATCTTAGGGGTGTTTAGCTACCTAACTGACTGAATTCCCCCTGAAATCAATGAGAGTTAGGCACCTAAATATCTTTGAGCATCTGAACCTAAGTTTATCAACTTGTTTGAACAGGGCCTTTTTGTTCTATTTGTGCAGCACCTTTCACAGTAGACAACTGTGGCTCCTAGCACCATAATGATAATTACTGCCATAAGTGTATAAGCATTTTAGACAGCACATGAAAGTATCCCATTTTTCATTTTCAGCTGCTGGTTTATTTTATAGAATAACATTGCCTTAACAACTAGTGTTTTTCAGTGTTTTTCAACCTGTGGAACATTATCTAAGGGTTCTGCAAAAGATCGTTACTACCATAGAACAGTGGTCTTCAATATGTCATCTGTGGACCCATTGGGGCTCCAGAGCTTATGTCTAAGATTTCCAAGGGAATCTGTGCATTCATTTGAAACTATGTAGGGGTCCACAAATGAAAATAGGTAAAAATAGATGAAAGAGGAGGAATTTGTGCCATACATTAATTTTACAATTATAAAATTTATTTGTAGGCTAGGAAGACATAGGAATTATTTTCCCACACAAAATCTTATATTTTTATACAAACAACAATAGTAACTCTAAAGGAGCGTACTCCTGTGTGACTATTTGCCATGCTTTTGCCTAGTGCTCTTTTGAATCTGCTGTTTTCATTTTAACATAGCACTTGATCCTGCAAAGGGATCAGTAGAATTATAATAGATAGCTTTCTCATATTGTAAGGGGCTACCTGAACAGATCCCTCTGCCATATCAGAGTCTCAGACTATAAGCTGTTCTTGGATTCTGTCTTTATTATTATTATTATTATTATTATTTTGTGAAGTATCTGTGGGGTGCTGTATAAGTTATAAATAATTATTTCATTGGCAGTAAACTTCCAATAACTTATCTGTAGTCTAGGGATAATCATATCTTTCTGAAACCTAGGGTGACCAAGATCCGACAAGTGACACTTTATTATTTTTCTGCCTCCCCCAACCTCGCATAGGAGCTGCTGTATTGCACTTAAACCAATATGGTTACAGTGAGGTTGTGAAGGTAACTGACTTCCTACTTGATTCCTTGTAACACAAGAAAATTAAAGGTGCAGATGAATTGGAGGACTTTCTCCACTACTTTACTAAATTTCTATTTTGACAATACTCAGCTGATTTTTTTAATTCTCTCCACAGACATGGAAACTGCACTTTGGGAAGTTTGTGCATGGTTCCAGAATTGTGCCACTTTTTTTTATTAGGCAATCAAATTTGATGACAAAGGGTCTGTGAATAAGTTACCTGAATCATTTTCCTCTTTTGCATCTTAGCTAGAGGATGTATTCTTACCCATTTCTATAAATATCTAATTATTTTTCTGAATGTTCAACATAAGTGTGTGTGTGTGTGTGTGTGTGTGTGTGTAAAAATGATAACCAAAAGTGAGAGATGCTTTAGACACATAACACATTTCAGTTACTGAATGAAACAAAGATCTGATCAAAAAGCCTGTTGAAGACAGTGAACTTTGGATTATGCCACAAAGTCAACTTTTGCATAATGTTACTCTGTTAGTAATTCCAGTTACTTCTGTGTGTCGTCTTACATAGTAAAGTTAGCACATGCATCAGTGTTTGCAGGAACGGAGCATGAAAGTGGTGTGGTACATGTACGTGAGAGGGAATGATATTTTATGAAGAAAGATTATATTGGCATAAGGGAAACTGTTTGCATCCCTTAACTGTTAGTTCCTTGATTTCACTTTGTTGATTAAATAACCTTAACTAGTGTGTAATGGAGACTTTTGTGTATTACTTTTTACATAGTATCCAATCTGGGGGAGATTCTTTTTAAGCAAATAGGACATTTAGGGATGTAAAAATGCAGTGGAAAAATGTAACAATGTAACTGCTAAAATGATAAACTTCAGGCTTTGCAGTATAAAGCTTAAATAGCCTTTATACTGCAGAGCCTGCAGCCAACCCACCTTCCTGGGAGAGAAACCGGCAGATCTGCTGCTGGTCCTGGTCCTGCTCCTGGGGGAAGGAGGCTTTGTTGCCACAGGCTTCAGCCCCCACCAGTTAACTGGAACTGGTAAGCCCCACCTGTTAAGAGTGAGGCTTACTGATTAACCCGTTAACTATTTACATACCTAATGACAATAGGTCCCTGCCCTGGAAGGTGCTGGACCAGGGAGGTCTAATCTGTAGATTATTCTTCACCTTGGTCTTCAGGTTTGGGGCCTTCATTTGGCTTCTCTCCTGCTAAGAATTTCATAAATCACTGCACTAAGGGCTGAATCTTGCTCTTAATGCAGTGGGAGTTTTCCTATTGGCTTTACATAGCAGGATTTGGCTTTCAACTAGGAATGTGAAATCCTGTTTAATAAGTTAACCAGCTAAATGTTAAATGTAATTGATTAACTGGGATTCTGCAGGTGGGGGGCTGCTCCAGCCCAGCTGGGCTGGAGTGGCCTCTTGTGATGGCTGGCTCAGTTGGATTGAAGCAGCATGCCCGCTTATGGAGAGTTTCTGGTTTTCTAAAGATTATGGGATATTTAAAATATGCATTAACTTTAACACTAAATGTGATGTTTGAGATGTAAGCAGCAAAACCTAAATGTAAGAACTATAATAGAAACCATAATATTTCAGTTTAATAGTATGTTGTACACAGGTAGACATATGCATGCTCCTTGTAAAAATGTGACATGTCCCTGCTCTGAGAACTTATGAATTATGAATTAGAGACTTGATCCATGCATTAATAAGCTTTTCAGGATCTATTTATTTGAGGGAAAGTATTTTTAGGTTCCAATATGTTATTTAAATGGTGCGGAACCTGGCCACTGCTTTGTCTGAATGTTGTACTGCAGCAGTTACAGTCAAGGAAGAGCTCAAGCTGGAGCACTGTTGGTTCAAATTGAGGGAACAGCTAAAAGAGCATTATCCACGGGTGCCCCTGTTTTTTGAATGCCTACCAACTGTGGTCCAAAATATCCTGAATCTGTTGAACTTCATGGTGTGTTACAAAGCCCATTTATTTACCATGGTTTTGTTGCAGGAAAACATTATTGTGGGGTGGGTCCTTTGTGACTGGTTAATACTGGAGATTAAATGCTTGCCAAATTGCTTTGAGCAAGCATTTTTAAATTGTCTAAATTTTTTTTAAATCATGAGATGTGTAAGGACCATATCTTGCAGACCATATTTTGTATACACACTTAGTGTGGAGCGAGCAATCCTCTGCATATCTTATATAGGAGGTTTGTTTTCTACTTCTAGTGAACTGGAACGTCTGAGCAATCTAGTAGGCAAACCATCTGAGAACCATCCTCTTCATAATAGTGGATTGTTGAGCCTAGATCCTGTACAGGACAAAACTCCTCTCTACAGTCAACTACTTCAAGCCTACAAGTGGTCAAACAAGGTAAAAGATGTGTATCAAATTGCTGATGAATAGATCTTTTATAGACCCTGAAGTAATTAAATAATAGGTGGGATATTTGGTATGCTTTGGTATATAATGTTTGGCTTGTTACAAGGGCAGAATCCTATGTATTTCATATGATCAAGATTACAGAACTTATGAAAGAGAATTTGTTTCAATTTATATTAAAGTATTTAGTTCTTAATTTTGTGAGGATAATCTTCCAAATGTGAATTGATGTTATACTGTCGTTGTAATAGTGGGCATTGAAAGGCTAGGCGTCCTAGCTGTAGAAATACTTAACTACTAGCCCCTAGTTTTCCTGGTCAAGGTGCCTCAGTCTTTTTAGAAGTGAATAGCAAGACCCAAGCCTTCCCACTCCACCAGGTCCTACTGTAGTACCCTATGTAAGTCAGCCCCTAAACAGGAGGCCTCCCAGCAGGGAGCCTGCATCCAATACCATGAGCTACTTTCTGTCACTGTCCCTTTTATTTTTTGAGGAGTGAGATGGCCCCTATGATCCAAATCACTTTGGTGGCTCGTCTCTAGTAGCATCTCCTCATGGGCTTGGAATGGTGTCCTGCTGTGGTTCTAGATTCCTCTGGGCAGATTGGCCATAAGTTGGGCAGGGCCAGCCCAGAACCCAACAAGGTATCTATGCTTCAGTCACCCAGTTACCTCTTAGGCCAGGTTCTCTATAGTCTTTCGCAGTCTTTAGTCAAGGAGATGGTGCTTGTTTCCTGGTGGCTGTCTTGGCTGGCAAGCTAGTGATTGGAGGAAGTTTGGTCCTGCCTCTTTGCCAGTCAGTCCTGAACCAATCCAGGCCCTCTCCTTTTTTCTTCTGTCCTCCAGGCCAGCCACTGGCTGTAGGTAGAATGGCGCAAGGCTAACTGGACCCAAAGGCTATCTTTAGCCCCTACTGTGCTGTTGGGCATTTTTTTTTCTTCATCAGAGTCATCTGCAGAACTGCCCATGTTTTCTCTTAGTGGGGTATAACTCTGAAGCCTAATAAGAACTTTGTGTTGTCTATTCAACTATTGGTCATTTTAGCACAAATATCCAGCTAATAATGCTCTTCTCATCCTTGGATGAAGTATCAGATTTTGTGGCAGAAGGCATTAGGATGCTGAGGTGGAGAACTAGGAGTTTAAGACCCTTCCAAACCTAGCCTCACTTGCCTTCCATCCCTTCCCAGATGCCAAAAGTGTCCCTTGTCTTGCTGATGAAATGAGGGAAGTAATAGTATATTTGATTAACCGATTAACCAATAAAAGTGTATAGGTTAATGCTGTAGACTACATGCATTCCTTCTCTCCCCCCAACCAGTAAATATTTTAGCAGGCTGGCCAGAGGCCTAGCTCCGTTCTTGCTTGCACCGGGTCCGGGTCCAGGACCTGCCCCTGCTGTGGCTCTGCGTTTAAAATGTATTAGGAGCCAGGCGGGCAGGCAGCTCAGCTCAGTTCTGGCTCACGCTAGGGATGTTAAATATCAGTTAATTGAATATTAAGTAACCTCATGAATTCTTGTAAGTTAGTTGACTATTCTATAGTCCCTGGGGGCGGGCCAGAAGCAGCAGCACAGGTGGGAGCTGGTTCACGAGGGGAACCAGATTAAAAACTAGCTCCCCTCGTGGACTGGCTGCCTGTCGCTCCATGCTGCTACCTCTGTGAGGGGTGGCAGCAGCCCCTCTCTGCGGGGGACAGGTCTGAGCTCCTGGACCGGGCGCGAACCAGAACTGAGCTTGGCTGGTTGCCCGCTCACCGGCTTCTAATGCACTTTAAATGCAGAATCACAGTGGGGGTAGGTCTCACACCCGGTGTGAGCTGGAACTGAGCCGGGCTGCTGGTCAGGCTGCTAAAAAATTTACTGGTTGGGGGAGGGAAATGCGTGTAGTGTATAGGATTAACGTATAAGCTTTTGCTAATTGGTTAGTTGACTACACTATTACATCCCTAGCTCGGGCTGGGTCCAGGAGCTCACCCCCTCCATTGGACAGGGGCTGCTGCCACCCTGTGCTGTTGCCTCTGATACAGAGGTAGCAGCACGGAGCGACAGGCAGCCGGTCCACAAGGGGAGCTAGTTTTTAATCTGGTTCCCCTCGTGAACCAGCTCCCACCTGGAACCCTGTGCTGCTGCTGCTGCTGGCCCGCCCCCAGGGACTACAGAATAGTCAACTAACTTACAAGAATTCATGAGGTTACTTAACTATTCAATTAACTGATATTTAACATCCCTAGCGTGAGCCAGAATTGAGCAGGGCTGCTTGCCCGCCTGGCTTCTAATACATTTTAAATGCAGTAGTAGGGGGCTCCTCAGGAGTGGAGCCAGAGCGCACTGGCTGCTGCCGGCCCCACCCCTGGGAGCTATAAAATAGTCGAGTAATCAATAAAAATGCATGAGATTAATCGACTATTCAGTTAACCGATATTTAACATCCCTACCTGAAACCTCCTGCTTCTCACCTCTCTGATAATGGTGTGTACCTCTGTACTGTAAATGTAAAAATGCGTGTATTTACCACTTCTGGACTGTGTATATTAAGTTGAATAGCAAAATATAAACCCTACAAGGAATACTCTACTGATCATATAATGCATTTTTCATTTAAAATTGAATACACTCCTATTTTAATTTATCTGTAGTGCTGCCGAATTCAGTATTAGTTTAATTTAAGATGTGAATCCCCTCTCCCCTCCAACAGAATTGTTTTTATTAAAAGTGTCACTATCATCACCAGTTAGCTTTCTTACTCCTCAGACTTACTTCCTAAACTCAAAACTCCAGTCATCTGAAGAAGTGGGCTGAGGCCATGAAAGCTCATGATACCACCTATATGTTTTGTTAGTCTATAAAGAGCTAACAGACCATTTGTTTTTTAAGTTTTTCCTGGGTATAGTCAGAGACATTAGAACACATTTTCTGGGTTTTGTTTTGTTGACAAAAGAAATTCAAAATGAAACACAAAATCAAAGGCAATTCCCCTTCCCCAGGCTTGGCTGCTTCCAGTGGGTTTTTCAAACGAATTTTGCCAACCTCGTTACACATAGCTACATCCTTTATAAATAGTTTTTTAGAAAAAACCTACTTTGTACCCTTGTGAAAACTCCACAGCCAGTACAACCAGGGGAGAATGTGTGGTGGATTTGCTTATGGCATGTTGTTTGTTACTGGTAAGAGATTCTGATCTGAAATACAGCTAATAATTCTGATGATGATGTTCAAGACAGAGCAGAAACCATCTGTCTTACACATTTGCATAGATTCTGTAGCAGTATCAGGAACAAAAACTAGCAAAAATTGTTTTGGGCAGTAAAATAGATATATGTTCCAGCTTATGGATGATGCCTGAGCAAGAAAGATTTTCTGGTTGCAGGATGAATTTGGAAGGTGACTTCATTTGTAAATTGAGCAAATCAATCTGGTCTTAAGACTGAAACACAAAGCCTCATGCTACCATTTTTGCAATCATGTTTTCAGAGTGCAAATTCATGTAATAAATCAGGTGAAATTTAGTGCTAATAGATAGTTGTGTTTTTGGGAGTGGGGATATATTTTAGTGGAAATATATTGTCCAGAGACAGTTAATAATAAATAAATAAATTTGCATTTTACCAGTTATTGTCTTCTCATTGCATCTGCAAGCATTACTCACCTACTTTCCTGAGTTTCTTGTAATCTGCAGTCACCTCCTGCTGTCTTTGCACTGCTTGGCACTGGTATATAAATTACCTTAGTGGTTGACAGCAGACCTGTCACCTGTGTGATGGCTTCAGCCATCAGTAGGTTTGTCTGTAGCTACGAAGATTCTAGTAGTGTTCAAGCATGCTGGTGCTTAAATTTTTCTTCATTGCTAAACATGTGTTGTGAATAAGTATAAGTAACATCACTTTAAAATACCTCCTGTCCCTACTGTAAGTGCAATGTGTGGATGCACTTTCTCTGCATTTAATTTTTAATTTGTGACTCCTTTGTGGCTTGCTTGTTTTATATTTGATGAGCTGAGAGAGGGGCATTTCCCTCTCCCCTTTTCTCCTTGATGATTCATGCATTACTGATTGCATGAATAATCAGATGGATACTTGTAGGAGCACAAACACAGGATTCCAAAAAGGCATCCATAAAGTACAGAAAAAGCACTTGTAAAAGCCTTCTCCTCTTGCATGGAGCTAAACATACCTATTTAACTTCTAAAACTAGAGGGATGTAGGTTGTAGATTAAAATATGATAGAATAATAAACCAATTACCTTGGGAGAAAAGTAGTGTAAACAATCTGTATCTTAAGACATTTTAAATTAATAGGTTGCGATAACTTGTGTGAGGAGGTTTTAGTTTATAGATCTTGACAGAAAATTCTCACTTGAAAATCTAAATCTTTACATGGGAAATTAAGGTCTCCCTAGACAATTTTAGCTTCATTTTATTCATCAAGTGTAAATGTGTATAACTGTGGTTAATGAATATTGTGGAAACCCGCATTTCAAGTGGCAATTAGTGTCTTAAGGCTTTGGCCTGGGGCCACATATTTAGTGTATATTTAATAGTTGTGGTTTTGCAGAGACTTACCCCCAAGAACTTACTTTATTGTTCCTGTGCACCACAAAACCAGTTCCTTCTAGACCTAAGCTAGAACAGCTAAGGTTTGCCTGCTCCAAGGTTACAGAAGCTGGTACTGAAAGAATTAATTCTTTCCCTAGAGAAGAGTTAACTTGGCTGCTCTTTATTAACACCTGCTATTTTGATATTTACTTATTGTGGTTTTTGCAGATGGTAAAGGTGTCCATGTAATAGAGACAGCTGTGTTCTTTGGGAACACAAAACAGCTTGTTAAATGTATTAATTAAACACACACATGAACTTTACTTTTACAGGTGTTGCCTTGCAGAGCTCACAAATTTTAGTTGGTATAAACACTGAAAGTTGAATCTGATCACTGAGAGGGGGAATTAGGTGGCTTTTTGTTTGCTTTGACTAATGACGTTTGTTATAAATATTGGCAGAAATCATACAGGTCAGTTGAGTTAATTCATGGTCCTAGAGCTCATGCACGGGTGACATGTCTCCATTAGGCAGTATTTAGGTCTAATATATAGAGTGTATTTTTATCTTTTTTTTTTTTTTTTTTTTAAGATTGGAAGCCATGTTTTAATTTAAGTGATGTTTCCTAAATTGACCTTTCTATGGATTCTGGGGTAATGCTGAAGATGTATATCAGATAACAAGAAAGCAATAAGGTATCTTACTGTAGGCGAAATGCTGATTGGATGTTGGTAAATTATGGTGCTTTTTGGAACCAGCAGCTATCTTTATTAAACGCTCATTGAACTCTGCCTAATTATTAGAAATAAGGGGATAAGGGATCTTTCGGAAAAGGCTTTATTTTCCGCAAGATCAGCGTCTAGACTTTGCTTTTTTCCGGCAAAGCTCCGTGCGGCAGCCATTTTTATGCTAATGAAGCGGGGGAGATTTAAATCCCCGCTTCATTAGCAATTGCGATACGTCTAATTTACATCCCTTTTACGAAAAAGGGATGTAGTCTAGACGTAGCCCTATTGTTTAATTTAGGAAAGAGACAGAGAGGGGAAACAAGTCCAGTCCTTTCAGTCTTCCCTCATAGCTCATGTTTTCTAGACCTTTAATCGTTTTTGTTGCTCTTCTTTGGACCTTTTCCAATTTCTCCACATCTTTCTTGAAATGAGGTGCCCAGAACTGGATACAATACTCCAACTGAGGCCTAATCAGTGCAGAGTAGAACGGAAGAATGATTTCTTGTGTCTTGTTTACAACACTCCTGTTAATGCATCCCAGAATCATGTTTCCTTTTTTTGCAACAGTGCCACACTGTTGACTCCTATTTAGCTTGTGGTCCACTATGACCCCCTTAATCTCTTTCTGCAATAGTCCTTCCCAGACAGTTGTTTCCCATTCTGTGTATGTGAACAGATTATTCCTTCCTAAGTGGGGTACTTTGCATTTGTCCTCATCAAACTTCATCCTATTTACCTCAGACCACTTCTCCAGTTTGTCCTGATCATTTTGAATTATGACCCTATTTTCCAAAGCACTTGCAACCCCTCCCGTCTTGGTATCATCTGCAAACTTAATAAGCATACTCTCTATGCTGTCATCTAAAGGGTATGACTCTGAACCATTAATAACTACTCTCTGAGAATGGTTATCCAGCCTGTTATGGATCCACCTTATAGTAGCCCCGTCTAGGTTGTATTTCCCTAGTTAATTAATAAGACGGTCATGCAAGACCATATCAAGTGCTTTACTAACGTCCAGGTATACCATGTCCACCACTTCTCCCTTATCCACAAGACTTGTTGTCCTATCAGAGAAAGCTCTCAGATTAGTTTGACATGATTTGTTCTTTACAAATGCATGCTGGCTGTTACCTATCACCTTATTATCTTCCAGTTGTTTCCAGATGAATTCATTAATTACTTGCTCCATTATCTTCCCTGGCACAGACTGGTCTGTAGGTTCCTGGGTTGTTCTTACTTCAACATGGGAAGTATTGTTGTTCCATTTGCCAAATAGAGATCTGAAGCACATTGAGATTAGGCTAAACTTTACAAAAGTGCCTGATGACTTTGAGTGTCCAACTTAAGATTCTTATAGCCTGAGTTTTCAGATGGGCAGAATACAGGTTGAACCTCTCTGGTCCAGACCTTTCTCTTCCAGAAACATCTGTTGTCTAGAACAGTGTTCTCTCTAAGATTTTCCATCCATGGGCGGAGTGAATTTTGTTATGTGTACCAATATTGAGGTCATGTGCACTTGTGCGGATGTGTGCCACTATGGCACCTGCCAGTTAACTAACAAATATATTTTAATGTTATAGGAGAAAAAATACTGAAACAAGGGATAATTAACAAGGTATATTTATTTAATATGAAATCAAATAAAGAAAATTAATACTGTAAAATTTTCAATAGCTATTTGGTATCTTTTTACATGTATGTGTTCCTTTGAGGCATGAAACAAAATTGTCCACTTTCTTGATACAGCAAACAAAATATTTTATGATTAGTATCAATACATGAAATGAAATAGTTGTTACACTTTATACTTGAAATTAATGATTATTTTATCTAATGGGCTCTTTTCTGAGCACTTTTTGTGTACATATTGCTCCCTATTATCTAGGAAACAGGTTTTATGTAATATTTCGGATGTTTACATATCACAAATCTTTCATTCTTCAAAGCTGGTGTAATTTAGCTCTGTTGAATGATTGCGGAATGAAATCCTTCTGCATATTTTATTCTTTTATTTCTGCACCTAAGCAGTGTCTGAATAACATGGATGGACAGCAAGCTTCAGCATTGTAGCACCAAGTTAGTAGTCTCATTCTTAGATCTGGATTGCTCTCTCTCCTATGGGTGTATCCTGCTTTGTACTCTGAACAGCAGCCAAGCAGCTTGAGTTACCTGGGGGAAAGGAGGAGGGGATAGAGGAGCCTTTTTTTTTTTTTTTAAAGCAGCCCAACAAAACATGGGCCTGCCACCAGAGAGAGGGAAGGGGGCTTAGGCAGGAGACAGAGTGCTGTCTTGCCGGCTCCTGAGGCTTTTTTCAAAGCAGTTCCCACTCTCCCCCACCTCTATTCCCCACACCAATCCCACCAGCTTACCTTTTTCCACTTCATCAGGAGCATTCTGGAAGAAGTACCTAATTAGTGCAGGGCTGCAGGCACGCTGCTGCACGGCTCTGTTACAAGGTGGGAGGGTCTTAAATTCTTCCCACATGGCTGCACAAGCATGCACCCTACAGGGAACTATGGTCTGGAATAATTTTAGTTAGATGTCCATTTTTCATGGTGTGGCCAATTTTCCTGCAGTCCCATAAAGTTTGTTTACAGCCACCAGTCCTAATTCTCTGTGTTCGGTGCTGTTATTTAGCTCTAATATACTCCTAAATGTCCTCTAACAGCTCAGTAAGCAGTTGAAGTGTTGGTAATGCTGCTAGACGGTATTGACCTTCTGTGGTCTGGAAAATTCTCTGATTCAGAACTGGTCAGGTCCCAAGGGTGCTGGACTAGAGAAGTTCAGCCTGTACCTGCAACTCCCTTTGACTTCAACTGGAATTGAGCACTCAGCAGTCTTGAAAATTAGACCCTAGATAGATGCCTCAAGTAGAGCTTCCCAGAATTGAACAATAAGCGACTACCTCTGAAAATGTACTTTTAAAAATTACTAATCTAACATCACATCACAGACAGAACTCAGTTCTCCTAGATTTCAGTACAGTTCCTTAACCATAAGACCTGCATGCCTCATCTTATTGATGAACACCTTTCGCTTTGTGATACAAAGGAGGCAAGGGTCAGTCAATAAGCAACCCAGTCTTTTTTACTGTCAGTTCTGTGCACTGAATGATGCAGTGGTGTTGTGGGGGGAAAAAAAAGGTGATTATGTAATTAAAGTCTGTTTTTAAAGAATATACAGTTATATTCGATACATGACATGCAGGCTAATCTAATTTTTAATGTACTGAAGTTCATAATGTAATAGCTATCATGCCAGCTGTAGCAATGTTTGCATTTGAAATAAATTTATCATCTCTGAACAGTCCAACTCCACTTCATTCTTTCAGTTGGATGTACCTTTGTTCCTTCATCTCCTGTTTCTGTGAGATTATTGCTTGTTCTGTATATTCATCCATCCTCCTTGCCCTTGGCATGTCATTTGTGTACCCTAGCCCTATGCATGCCTGAGGCGATGCCTGTTAAGATATGTCTATTGATTCCATTGGAACAGTAAATGTATTGCATAATGTATGTCAGTGGGACTAGGTGAACACTTTCATGAGAAAAATGTTTCTTATCTTAAAGGGATACTTTTTTCAAGTATTTAATGCCCAGGGTTTGACCTTTTTAAAATTTATCATCTGGTAGAGAATTTTTGCTGCTTTGAAGCAAATGTGGAGAAGCACTGTGTCTTAACAGCTTCTATTCATGGTGATCTTAGTTTATATGACTGCTCTGTAGCAGCAAAGAAACATTGTTTCTATAGTTATTAAAATTAATCTTGCTACTAACAAAATTCCTGATGCACAGACCAGAACAAAGTCTTGTAAACTTTTTTTATTGAAAATAAATGGAAAAGGATGTTCAACAGGGAAGAAAGTTTGAATTTTCAAACTTTCAGTGGATGTTGCATACAGTAGTGTATGGTGTGAAACATAAAAAGGATCCAAGAGAATAACTGCACATACTTTGCTTTGAATTTGAAATATAGAAATAAAGTACTATACCATTCTACAGTGATATTTCCAAATTATTATTCTTGTGACATGCACAAGGTTGGATGGTGGTAGTTAGAACAGAATCAAGGTTGCGTTAGAAAATTCTGCTAATGGTATACTTGGAGAGGCAATATTATATAATAGAGCAAGTTACTTGAACTCATGGTTATGGAGTCTGCCACTGACTTGCTGTATGCTTTAAGGCAAATTATTTAATTGTGCAGTTTAACCATTGGCATAGAGAAGATTTTAGCTATTCTCACAGGCCTTGAGGTATATTGGTATATGTGAAACATTTTAACTTCAAGTGAAGGGTGGTGAGCAAGTGCAAATTATTAGAAAGTCATTTTTAAAATACCAGATTTTTAAGTGTGAGAAAAAACTGAACCATGATAAAAATATTACTGTTAATCTGCATGTTGGATTTGAGAAATTAATGACGTTTGTAGGTTAAATGTGTACTTGATAGATAATGTTTGTAAAATGCTTATTATTTTGTCTGTAGTATATTACAGACATTTAAATATCTAACTTTAGAGTTAATTATCATTAATGAGTTAAATGTTTTTCTGTCACTCAAGAAAAAAGAAATTACGTGTTAATTTAACAAACAGAAAATGATCTCGATATGTTTCCTTCTGAATTATTTGTGTAGATGGTGTTAATTGTATGCCTCAAAAAGGAAATCAATAGAGCCTTGTAGAGATATTCCAGACCTGTTTAGGCTGTCCTTGGTAGTTTAGTATTGATTAGATACAAATATTGGGCTCAACGGCAATAGAATACCATTAAATGTTAACCGTAATATTAGAGGAACACTGTTGAGGTATCTTTTTTCTTCTTGATTGTATAGTGAAGCACTCATTACAAGGAACATTAATTTTAATTGCTAGATGCCCTCAAACATTTTGAATTTAATGCAGTTTTACAGTAGCATGGGCAATGTAACTGAATTATTATGTTGGCAGTTCTTTGGAAACTCTGGCAAAGAGCCAAGATTTTGTCCTTTAGGGACGTCATCCTATAAAACTGCAGGGTTGTAATATTTTGACATGCTGTTACAGGGGATCCAGCTTTTTCTCTAGAGATTTCATTCATCTAAATAAGAAACACAATAGGTTTGAAAGAAAAGTATTACCCAGTTGATGTTACATGTGCCTGGCATATTGAGAAAACTTTATTATGATAGTTTGACTGTTTGGGAACTAATTGCTGAAGCTCAATGTTTATGAAGGTTATGAAGAGCTGTCTTTGCTGTTCAGGATACAAATGGTAATGTCACTAGTAGATTTTGGTTCTTGACATGCTTGACGAGAAGGAGGGTGATCTTGTAAAGTGCCTGTTTAGCAAGAGAGATTTTAAATGATCAAACCTTAGAGTTGGTATCTCAGTGAATGGAGGAACAATTAACAGTAAAATCAGTAGAGCTTAAACACTTCTGTTGATATGATCTTATGGTTAAGACATGGTCTAGGAGTTTGGGTCCTTGGATTCCATTTCTGCTTGCCTACTAATTTTCTTTCTAACATTGGACATGTCACCTAATGCCTCAACTTCCTGAAGTACAAAATGATATAATACTTAGACTGCTTCCCAGGAGAGTTTTGAGTCTAAATGTGAGTAAAATTTATTGAAATCCTAGGGCAGAAGCCAGTAGATAGATGCCAAGTATTAGCCAAAAGACAGGACTATGCAGCACTTTAAAGACTAACAAGATGGTTTATTAGGTGATGAGCTTTCGTGGGCCAGACCCACTTCCTCAGATCAAATTGTGGAAGAAAATTGGCATGACCATATATACCAAAGGAATACAATTAAAAAAAAAAAAAAAGTGAACACATAAATTTGACAGATCAGATTTTAGAACAGAGGAGTGGTGAGGGGGGGAGGTTAGTGTCTATGAGATAATGATATTAGGGGTGATAATTGGGAAAGCTATCTTTGTAATGGGTAAGATAATTAGCATCTCTGTTAAGGCCCATTCGTAAAGTGTCAAATTTAAGCATGAATGACAGTTCTGAGGCTTCCCTTTGTAGTCTTGTGTTAAAGTCCCTTTGAAGTAGGATGCATGAAGTCAGGTCATTGAGACAATGCCCAGTCTGGTTGAAATGGCAAGAAACTGTTTTTTCTTTGTGAAACTGTCTGATGTCTGTTTTGTGTGCATTGATTCTTTGGCGAAGTGTCTGAGAAGTTTGTCCAATATACATAGCAGACGGACACTGTTGGCACATGATGGCATAAATTATATTTCTGGATGAACAGGAATATGTGTTCTTGATCTTGTAACTAACATAGTTAGGTCCAGTGACAGTGTCAGAGTAAATATGTGGACAAAGCTGGCTACGGGGTTTGTTGCAAGGGAAAGTTCCAGGGTTGGTATTAGTGTGGTATGTCCTGTGGTTGTTGGTAAGAATCATCCTGAGGTTAGGTGGTTGTCTATAGGAGACTATGGGTCTGCCCCCAGAGCCTCTCGGAGTGTAGTATCCTGTTCCCGTATAGGTTGTAGTTTATTGATAATGCGTTGGACGAGATTAAGTTGGGGGCTATAGGTGATGAGAAGTGGTGTTCTGTTGTTGGTTTTCTTGGGTCTGTCTTGAAGTAGATGGTTTCTGGGTATTCGTCTGGCTCTTTCAATTTGTTTTTTTATTTCTTCAGGTGGGTAATTGAGGTTTATAAATGCTTGGTAGATATCCTGAAGTTTCTGGTCTCTGTCAGTGGGATTAGAGCAGATGTGGTAGTATCTAAGGGCTTGGCTATAGACGATGGATCGTATGGTGTGTTCTGGATGGGAGCTGGAGGCGTGTAGGTAACTGTAGATGTTTTGGTGAAATGCCTTTAATATTTTGAATTCCATTCTCTAGACATTTTGACTTTGAATGGTTTAGGGAAGAGTTGATTACTTCATCGCATCCAACTACCATAGGCATTAATTATTCCTCTTTGTTCTATGGGGAGGAGGGGGGTTTAGTGTCATTATTCCTAGATTTGACTCAATTACAAGCATAGGGATGGCAAAATTCTGGTGGAGCATAAATTCTCTTAGAGACTTCCATACTAGTGTAACATGGTGGGAGACTATCAAAAAATGTGTTTTTGGTTATTCACAATTTCTAGCATAGTCACAAAAATGCCACCAGAGGAGGAAAAATCATTGGCTAAAGGATTATCAAGCTTCTAAGGCAGGGCTACGCAACTCTGGAAGCCCCGGGAGCCGCAATGATACTCACAGCACATGCCAAGGGCCGCAACTTGTACATGCAAATATATATGCAAATAGCTTCTTTCATGCTGACGGGCATAAATACAAAGATCAAGGCAAGACAACACAACACACAGGCCCTATTTAAGTCAGTTCTGCTGATATTAATAAAATGCAATATTTACCTGATTTCCACCCATATGGCAGCAATGACGGTCCAGGAATTGAACTACTAAAATGCTTATCAATAGAATTATATTGACTCACCATTATGGAGCGTGTTCCCAGTGGAGGCCATGTTCAAAGGATCCCACCCGCGGGCCGCGTTTTGAGCCCTGTGTAAACCTAAATCGCACCATGGGCCGCAAACAAACAGGCTGTGGGCCACATGTTGAGTAACCCTCTTCTAAGGAATTATTTTTGTAAAAGTGAGAATTTTTTTAAAAATTACTGTGATGTGGGGGAAGGAGCTGGAAATTGCTGAGTATAGTGTAGTATTTACTTTTCTTAGAAAAAACTCCTGCTAGAGCAGCAATTGGGAGAAGAAAGAGGCAAGTAGGAAAAAAGAGTTTCATCAGCTATATCCATCTTTTGGACAATTTTTAGTGGTTGATGCAGGAGATTGGAAGTAGATCTCCTGGGTTCTGCTCCTGACTCTGCACCTGACTTGCTGTGTGATCTTGAACAAATCACTTAATCTCTTTGTGGTCTTGTTACTTACCTACTTCTCTGGCTTTATTCATCTATGTAAAGCACTTTCACACAGTGAGCTTGGGAGTGTACTTATAACTCCAAATAAGATTCTCTGACATCTGATAAATCATTTAAAACAAAATGAAACCAATTTAAAGGGAAAAAGTTCCGAACTTCACATGAAGGTTGAGAGACCCAGTGGCTTCTCTTGAAAAGTGCACAGATAGGGTTGCCAGGTGTCCAGTTTTGAACCAGACAGTCCAGTATTTGAGCTTTCTGTCCAGGAAACAAATTGAGAAAATACCGGACATATAGATGTCCGGTATTTTCTAATTAAGTTTTATTATTATCATGAGTATTAGTACGTAATTGCGAACTGCCTGGCTGGTAGACGTGCTCACACTGCATGAGCGTGTCTACCAGCCAGGCAGTATGCAACTACACAGTAGAGAGGAGAGGGGTAGGGCTGGGGCTGGCTGGAATCCCCGGGGCCAGACTTGCCCGTGAGCCCCGCCGGGACCATGCACGGGACGGGAAGCACCCTGGGATCTTCGTGCGCCCAGGCCAGCCCCACTTCCCACCGGCCGGTTCCCCTCCACTCTTCCCCCCCAGCCAGCCCCGCTTCTCCCGGCCAGCCCTGCTTCCCACCAGCCGGTGTCTCCCCCTCCCCGGATCTCCCCCGGCTAGCCCCGCTCCCCCCCCCCAATCTCCTGGCCAGCCCCGCTCCCCCCGACATCCTCCCGGCCAGCCCTGCTCCCCTCCCGGCTGGCCTGGCCTCCTCTTCTCCCTCCCCCCCCATCTGAGATCAAGTGTGTTCAGTATTTTTTTGAAATCATCTGGTAACCCTATGCACAGAAGTATTCCTGCAGGCTCCTGCTCAACAGGATAGTATGTTGTAATGAAAATTCCCAAAAGGAGATTACTTACAAAACCAAGAAACTTCTTAAATGAGCCTTTTGTCTCTGAACACTGCAGAACAATGGGGTTCACAGCATTGGTTAATATCACAAAAATATGTTGAATCTGTATGAGCTAAATATGAGTAGGGTGGGTGGGTGTGTTTATTTATTTATTTGTTTGTGTTTCACTTATACCAGAATAGGAATCACCTAGTCCATGTCTCATTAACCAATTCTTGGA
Source organism: Pelochelys cantorii (assembly GCA_032595735.1). NCBI lineage: Eukaryota > Metazoa > Chordata > Testudines > Trionychidae > Pelochelys > Pelochelys cantorii. Next base: position 12,628,859 of record CM064347.1, read on the forward strand.
TTGCCTGCTGCAGAGGGATCATCTCTGTTGCAGTGTTTAGGCACAGTAAGGGTGAGTTGATTGCCAGGCAGGACAGGCAATTCTGACTTATGATTGCTATCTGATTTTTTGCCATTAAGGGCCTCATACCCTCTTATGGTGAGTTTAATGTATTTTGGATTATAGAATCTATTGTTGCAGTTCAGTAGACACCTTGATGTCCCACAGATATAATGCTTTTGGAATATGTGCCCCACTGTGCTGTTCCTCTGCACACAGGAAACTGCCAGATTATATCTTGTGTTCTATTTTGTGAGATGTTTTCTCAGGGCTGACTGCAGTGGCCTTAGGAATGGTGAGTCTGGGGTACTTGCAAATACAAGCTGTTCTTTGATTAATTAAATCTATCTTATCTAACTAGGCTGCTCTTAACTAGGCTGCTCTCAACCTTAGGGTATGTCTACACTAGCTCGTTAGTTCGAGCTAGGTAGGGTAATGAGGGCAACCGGAGTTGCAAATGAAGCCCGGGATTTAAATATCCCGGGCTTCATTTGCATGTTCCCGGGCGCCGCCATTTTTAAATCCCCCTTAGTCCGAACTCCGTGCCCGTGGCTACACACGGGACGGACTAGGTAGTTTGAATTAAAGATCCTAATTCGAACTACCGTTACTCCTCGTGGTTACATGACTCTTCAGTTATGCGATATCTAACATCCCAATCAAAGAGACGCTCACCTCCTGTTAACTTTGGCAGAGGAGAATTTGCAGTCAATTCACATCCTTTGCATCAGAGGGGAAATGAATATTCTGGTCAAATGGTTCATCAGGCAAAAGTTAGATCATTCATAATGGAAACTACACAAATCTTTGTGTAGTACCCTTAGTACCAGGGATGTGAACGACTAGTCCAGTAGTCAAATGCTTATCAGATAGTCAACACAGTAGTTGACTAGTCATCGCCTTCCTCCCCTCCCCCCCCCCCTTGCTCTGTCTGTCAGAAGGAGGCAGCAAGGGGGGGTGTGAAGAAGATGAGCCTGATGCCGGGCTTCCTGCGGCATTTCAAAGCGGCAGCACTGCATGGAGCCCGGGGTCAGTGAGGGAGTTCCCAGCTGACCCCAGGCTCCACGGGGTGCTTTCACCTTTGAAGTGTTGCAACAGCCCTGGGGCTGTTACTACACATCAAAGGCAGAGGTGCCCTTATTGACTAATCGATTAGTCGATCGAAATTTAACGTCCCTACTTAGTATAGCAGACAAGTATTGGATTTGATCTTACCCAGATGTCCAACTTCTGTTTTGAGAGCAGCATCTTATTGTTCATGAAAGAATTCTGCACTTTGAGAGGATGTAGATCTGAACCTGGTTCACAGTGCTATTATGGGTCCTCCCTTTGAAACACTCATGAAGGTATCTCATTACTTTCTAATGGTCAGTTGGCTTTCTTGTTAGCAATTGCATCAGTTTGCAGGATGTCTAAGTTTGAGACTCTCTTCCTGGAATTTCTACTGTACCTTCCATAAAGATTAAGTGGTAGTCAAAACTGACTGTGCATCATGCCGAAGATTTACTCCAGGATCCAGAGAGCACAGGACATTTGTCTTTCCATCTTTCTGCTTTATTCCATTGCATCCTGAAGGGAAATTATGGTATGCTCTGGATGTTGGCAGAGCACGGAGTATATATTCATAGCATAGTTCACGTTAAAAAAACAAAAGCTTTGTTTGTGCTTATTCATCTGGTGTCAGAGGGAAAGAAGGCTTCAACATCTTCCATTGCCACATGGCTAAGCTGTTATATCTCAGAAGCATTCAAGTAAAAAAAGTGTAATACCATCTTCCGAAATCAGTTTGTCAGAGCAATGTTAATATTATGGGCAGGAAGATCATATGCCTCACATGAAGGAATTTGTGAAGCAGTCACCTGTTCATACATTCTCCAAATTTTATAATCTAGTTATGCAGTGATTGTCTAGTAGATGGGGGTTCCTCACTGGAACTATTAGGAAAGAGTTACCCCCCTTCACATCTGTACATAAACTATATATTTAGTCTTATTCCCTGGTATTAAGAGAGAAAATTAAGGGGCTTATGATTCTTTTATTCTCTAAACTAGAAATTTTAGTAATTTCTGGGGTAGAATTGTCATGATGCACTTTTTTTAAACACCCTTTTCTATCCCACATATATTAATGGTATGTGCCTCAATTTTCTCATCTCTAAAATGGGAATAGGTATGTCTAGGTGGCTAAAAAGGAATTGGTGTTGGTAAAGTGCGCTTATTTTTTTTTCTGATGAAAGGAATTTGAGAAATGCAAAAATTATAATAAGGAATAATTGACATAAGGCAATTAGCATATTCTTTACAATTTTCTGAGGTCTTCAAATAAAATGGAAGTTTTAATGACCTCCCCAACTGCCCTCTGGTTAAATAGATTTTAATGTTTGTTGCCTGTGCAGGAGGACTTCTTGTCTTCCTAATCATTACTGGATTTTTCTTTGAGAGAGCCAAGATTTGGTCTCTTCAGACAGTATTCAGGATGGCTTTTTTTGGCTGAACCACATATGAAAAATGAAGTAATTCTTTCCAGACATATTTTAAATCAGTCAGATATTGTAGATAACTAGTTAGGCTACATCTCGTGCAAATAATATAAAGCTCAATAGATCAGAAATTGTTTTTTATACACACTCAAAATGCTTTGCAAACCAATAGATTAGACACTCTTTGGTGTAGTGACTATGGGGAAAATAGTACAAACATTCAGCAATAGTTAATACAAAGCTTTCACTATTACAGGCTGGGAACCTAAAATTTCCATGTCATCTATAGGATTTTTTTTACTCATAAGGGTCATTTCTGTTAATAAAGCTGAGCTCTGTTGTAAGAAAGAAAAGGTTAGTTACTCTCTCTGAAGGAGAGGTGGAATTTTATTGCTCTGACTATATTGAACTTGCCTTACAACCAGTGGAGAACATGAACAAGAAACTGTAGACCACAACATCAAGATTATCTTCTTTCACAAGTAAGTGTATGATGGAATATGCTCTTGCATTTTATCCTTAATATTACTGATTAGCAAAGGGTGTGAATACATGTAACAATGTGTTTCATAAAAGTTATGAACATGAACTGAAATAATGACTTGTGTGTTTCCCAGATAACCTTGGGAAATGGCTAAAATTGTTTCTCAAAGGGTAAACTGATGCCCCTGGTGTAGGCAAGTAGGTATAAGCAAAGCTAATGGGCCATTCCTCCTGCAATGAGGTTTACCAGCTAATTTGAGTTAGGGCTTTAAATCGGAATCCCGTTTCACTGCCGCGTGTAGACGCGGGCAGTTACTTCGGGCTAGTCAATTTCCAAAATGGCGACCGGCCGGGAACATGCAAATCAAGCATGGGATATTTAAATCCCGGGTTTGATTTGCAATTTCGGTCGCCCTCATTAGCCTCCCTAGATCGATCTAGGGGGCTAGTGTAGACGTACCCTTGGTTCTCAGCTGGAATTGCTTTTCAGAGAGTACTGAAAACTATAAATAGGAGGGGCAAAACTCCAAGAGACCCCTTCTCTCCACCATCTCAGTCTTTGCATCTGCAAAAGACAAGAAGCAGCTATTGAGCTCTGTGGAGGGGTCCTGACTTGAAGAATTTGGTCAGTAATGGTGTTGGAAGCATGTGGTGAGAAACTTCACCTCAAAATCTAACCTAGTTTAAGTTTGGCACTAAAAAACCTTTGTTTTTTCTGGTAGTCATTGCTGATTCTTACATCTTCATTTCTTAAATATGTGATGATATACCTATCTCATAGAACTGGAAGGGACCTTGTGAAAGATCATCCAGTCCAGTCCCCTGCCTTCGCAGCAGGGCCACGTACCATCCCTGACAGATTTGCCTTGGATCCCTAAAATGGCCCCCTCAAAGATTGAGCTCACAACCCTGGGTTTAGCATGCCAGTGCTCAGACCACTGAGCTATCTCTCCCTCCTTATGCTCACTAAAAATGTAGCTTTGCAGTTAATACATTTGTTTTATCTAATCCACTGTGCTTAACTTAGTCTGCGGGTAACACCATCTATATTGGTAAGCTGGTAAATAGTATTTCCTTATAGACTTAATATATTTGGACTGCACAGGAGAAGGCTGAGCAGTACAAAAATACATTTCTGAGGGAAAATCTGGGGCTGGGAGTTTATGGTGGCCACCCAGTAATATAACCAAGGCTGATAAGAGCCAGAGTGTAATTCGAATGTGGCTGGCAGGCTACAAAAACAAGGAATACAATGACACCTTAAAGATTAACAATTTTATTACTCGTTGCAATACTAACACAGCTACCTCTCTGAAACTTGGCAGGCTACAGTTACACACAGACGTTCAGGGTGTGATTTATATGCTGGAAGGCTGTGTATGAGTGGCCCAGGTCAGAGCTGCTACTATCAAGGATCTGTAAGGCATCAACGGTTGCAGGGCAGGGATGATACAGCCCGAGTGGTCTGGACTGCACCCTGCTAGGTCACAACATGGTGTGGATTAGTTTATTTTCTTTTTGTTTTTAAATTTTCACCTTGACAAAGGCAAAAAGGACTTGATAGTTGGTGTGTGTGGGCTTTTAAGATGTTGTATTTACCCAAGTGCCCTTGTTGCTATAAAACATAATGTTTATTTACTTTGCAGGAGAAGGTTAACTGTCTTTAGGCAGAAAAGACATAAAGTTGAATTAGAAATAGTGGACAGTGAGTCCACAACTTGCAGTCATTTATTCACAGTATAATTTCCCTTAATGTTTCTGAGTGAGAAGGGCACTGTTTAATTTTACTGGAGGATTTTGCTCAAGGGATGAATAAATAGGTAGCTCAGCACTCTGGGAACATGAAGTCTGGATTTTAGTAATGTTAGACTCTTGCAATCTAGAGCATTGGATGAAAAAAACAGGCTGTGCCAGTTACTAAACTTAAATCAGTTTAAAGCTTTAACAGGATGTTTTAGGACAGTATATTACCATCTTAATTAAGCATGAAATTTTAAATAAAGCAGATAGAGCAAGATAGGGTAATGATCAGCTGCACAGTCCTCGAGCTCAGGTTTGCTATTTTTTTCATAATCAGATCGGTCCCAGTCCAATCTAATGAAGGTTCTGCGTTGCACCCCTCCCCTTTGTTACACATTTCCTTTATACTATATGCTAGTTGAACTGTAACTGATATCTACTTATCCTTTTTTATATATATTATATATATATATATATATATAAATAAAAATAAACAAACAGTGCTGGCTAGCTAGTTCTGTTCAGTTAGTGTCCTTCTTCCCTAGTCTTCTGTACTAGGAGCTCTGCATCTGGCTAATAAATCACACATTGTTTGTTTTGCTTTACCCTATTCTGTACGTCGTACTCAGACCAAAAATCTGTTGTAGATACAACGTAAACCAACTTCCTGATTTTTACAATGTTTTGATATTGCTTTTAGCAAAGATTTAATAAGAATAAGATACATAGGGAAAATGGAAAAGTTTCCTGTTTCATTTTCTTTTAGATGTATGAGACTCTGCTTCTCTAATATCTGCTACATATTTGAGAGCGTTTGTGCATCTGTGTGTGTGTCCATCCATCTGAGTCCATTTGTTCAAGGACTCCTCTGAAATAAGAGCTAGGACCACCAGACTTTATATGCAACTTCCTAAGAACATAAGAACGGCCATTCTGGGTCAGACCAAAGGTCCATCCAGCCCAGTATCCTGTCTGCAGACAGTGGCCAATGCCAGGTGCCCCAGAGGGAACGGAACAGGTCATGATCAAGCCATTTCTCTCCTGCCATCCATCTCCACCGTCTGACAAACAGAGGCTAGGGACACCATTCATTACCCATCCTGGCTAATAGCCATTAATGGACTTAACCTCCATGAATTTATCTAGTTCTCTTTTAAACCCTGTTATAGTCCTAGCCTTCACAACCTCCTCAGGCAAGGAGTTCCACAGGTTGACTATGTGTTGTGCGCTGTTCCTCTTATAATTTAAAGCAAGTTTAGGATTTTGTTGTGTCAGGACAATGGGATGTGTGTGGAACGTGATTGTTTCTCATCAAACAGCAAGGGAGAAGTGTGATAGAGGCAGTTATAGTCACAAATGACTATAGGAGACAGCAAACATGGCAGAGAGTTATACCCCTGAATGACCACAGAGAGGCAGCAAGCACCTTAGCCCTGGGGTGTAGCTGCCAGCCAGCAACATGGTCCCCACTACTCCAGCTTGCCCCAGGGAGCAACTGCATATGATCCAGCCTGTCCCTGCCACCCCAGCCACCCTGAGGGAGTAGCTGGCGGGTGAGCTGCACACCCTTGCCCCCTTTCCTCCCGGGCAGAGCCATCAGGCAGCTTGTATAAGCCCTCCCCCCACTCCTGTCCCAGGTAGAAGCTGCTCTGGGCAGAAGCCAGCAAGGGTGTTGTGTGGCCTCCCTCTCCCCTGCTTGAGTACCATTGCTTGCTATTATAGTACTTTATTCTGTCTAATTTTAAATGTCCTGAATTATAGGGCTTCACCTTGCAGAAAAAACAAGAGACGTAAACAGAATCCTTTGTCAGTGACTTTAGTGCAATTATAGCATGCTCTGGTAAAACCTTCTGTAGTAATAAAAGTAGGTTTAATAAAGGCCTTTAAGATGACTCATTCTTCCAGATACTATTTCTTGGCCATTATTTGACCTCTGATAAAAAGTAACAAGTTTTACAGACTCCTGAAGCATCCTGAAGAGATCAATAATTGTCTTCCTGTCATTAACCCCTTTGCAAGGTGAACTCTGACTGACGTCTTGGCTTGATCACATTAGCTGTATATGGAATGTTTAAAGATGTTGTTGTAGTGCATGTACATTAATGGTAGGAGACAGTCATGCCAAAACAATACTGGCTAATTATATTTACCATGAATGAAGTAGGCTCACCAGTCAAATATTCCTGTCTAAATGTTCTAAAAACTCATTAAATAAGCAGGTACAGTTCAGTAAATAAATTTATAGTACTTTAAAGTATTAGCTTATTGGTAATTTTCGGATTTATTCTTCTTACAATGTTTTAAACATCTCCAGCACTTTGAGTACCGTACTATGTCCAAACATTTGATGTAATAGATTTGCTCTGCATATTTGACAGGTTTGACTTATAAAAGGTAAAAAATTCAGATCTTGATTGTTCCAGAAATTTACCCAAGAATTTGGCAAGTTTAGGGAAACACTGCAGGACTCTACTCTTTGGCCAGGTCTTTCCACAAAGACTGGTCTATATCCTCAATCTGTTTTATTTTAGAATCTTGATGCCAAGGGCAGTTAAGTTATGGTTCAGCAACATCCGTGGTCCGGCAGGGCCTCGGATGTGGCTATACCAAAGAGCCCCAGAGGTGGGAGTGGGAGTGGGAGCCAGCTGAGAGAACACAGGCTAGGGATCAGTGGCTAGACCAGGCGGTGGCTGGGTGAGCTCCCACCCCGGCCAAGGAACCCCGGCGTCAGCTTGGCCAGGTGGCTGGCGAACCCCAATTGCAGTGGCAGCCAACGGAAGGGAGCACTGACCTCCTGTGGTCTGGCAAATTGCCTGATTCAGGATAGCACATGTTTCAAAGGTGCCAGATCAGGGAGGTCCAACCTGTGCTACATTGATGGGCACCACACACTTGCCTGAAATAATAAAAAAAAAAAGTTATTTTCATGAGAAATTGACCTGCATCTTATATCAGTATCTAACCTTTGCTGCGGTCTTTTTCATTGTAGTCTGCAACTAAAACAAAAATTCTATCTATAGTCCTCAGCTCTTGTCCCCTAGCACCCTTACTTTACTTATGTTACATTGATGACATCATCATCATCATATGGACCCATGGGAAAGAGACCCTTGAAGAATTTCACAGAGGTTTCAACAACTTCCACCCCACCATCAACCTGGATTGATTCACTTCCTTGACACTACAATACAATTAAATGATGGACAAATTTCCACCACCCTATACCAGAAACCTACCTACAGCTACACTTACCTTCATGCCTCTATCTTCCATCCCAGACACATTTCTCAATCTATTTTATACAGCCAAGCCCTAAGATACAACTGGATTTGCTCCAATCCCACAGACAGAGACAAACACCTACAGGATCTATATAGAGCATTCTTAAAACTGAAATACCCACCCGGAGAAGTGAAAAAACAGATCAACAGAGCCAAAAGAGTACCCAGACATGAAGTACTTCAAGACAGACCAAAAAGAGAAAACAGAATTCCACTTGTCATCACCTACAGCCCACAACTTAAACCCCTCCAATGCATTAGCAACAATCTACAACCTGTTCTGGAAAATGATCCCTCACTCTCTTAGGCCTTGGGGGAAAGGCCAATCCTTGCCTACAGACAACCCCTTGACCTCATACAAATTCTTTCCAGTAACTACGCAACACACCCCAATCATAATCATCCAGGAACCCATTCCCGCAATCAGCCCTGGTGCCAACTCTGCCCACAAATCTACACAAGCAATTTCATCACTGGACCCAACAACATCAGCCACTACATCAGAGGCTCATTTAACTGCACATCCACTAATGTGATCTATGCCAGCAATGCCCCACTGCCATGTTTATTGGCCAAACTGGGCAGTCTCTACGGGAAAGAATTAATGGCCACAAATCAGATACCCGAAAAGGCAGCACACAGAAATCTGTTGGAGAACACTTTAATCTGCTTGGACACTCATTAATGGATCTCCAAGTCACCGTGTTGTTTCAGGCCAATTCCACAAGCCAAATACACAAGGAAGGGTTGGAACTTAACTTCATTTACAAGTTTAATTTTTATCAGATTGGAATGATAAGAATATTACCTTCCACATCCTAATGACTCAACCAGCCAACCAATGGACATGCTAATTGTTCTTATCAGCCTCTTGTAATTTGAACAATCTATTCACCGTCTTTTTTTTCTCCTCCCCCCCCTTCCGTATTTTTTCTTGGATCTGGACTCTTAATACTACAGTCATCTGAAGAAATGGGTTTTGCCCATGAAAGCTCATGATACCATCTACATGTTTTGTCAGTCTTTAAGGTGCTACTAGATGTTTTCTAAGTTTTTCCAGTTACAGACTAACTGTTATCCCTCTGAAGTTTCTATCTGTAGTGTTTTGATTAACATTCTCAAGTCTTGGGGCTTGTCTACATTTGAAATGCTATAGAGATGCAGCTGTACCACTGTTTAGCCATCAGTCAAGGTTCTCCTATTGGGGTACATAAGCTTGAGAGGTGGTAGTTAGGTTAACAGGAGAATTCTGTCCTTTTGCTTTGTGAATGTGTTTGGGAGAACAAAACATTAATTTATGTACAGTTCATTTACAAATAAGAGCACCTAAGTGACTTGTGAAAAAATTTGCAGGCAGCTTTATTTTGTGTTTGAGAAAAGTATTCCATAGCAAGAAGTGAAAAGAGTGTTAGTGGTTACTTTTTGTGCTTTTTGAACAAAAGGCTCTTTTATAAAGAGCTTGTGAAGCTAACTGAGAGCAGTTATATCTCATCTGTTCACTGATGCATTAAGACATAGAAGTGTGTTCTCAATGACCATTGTCAATCTGATCATTCTGCTTACTCATTCTGCTTGGTGTTTGAGTGTTTTTTGTTTTTTAATTTCTTACTTTAACCTCCCTTCTCTAAAACATGCATGTTTGGCACCGCTGCTAAGAATTATTTGGCCTTATCTAGGTTGGTATTGTCTTTCTGTAACAGTTTGTACATTGACTATCTGACAAGATAACAAAGGTACTTTTTGGGTAGAATTAGGTTTTATCTACACTACAGACCTTCCAGCTGCACTCCCATTCACACAATTAACCCTCCCTCAAAGAGCAGTGGTAACTATGTTGGTGGGAGAAGCTCTTCTGCTGACAGTGCTGTGCACAATACCACTTAAGGTGGCGAAGTTTATGTCGCTCGTGGGGTGTTTTCCACACTTCTGTGCAATAAAAAAGTGCTGACCTAAACAGTATTGCAGATAAGGCGCTAGTGTTTATAATTGCATCTGATAAAGGAATAACTGTGAAAATATTAAAATTTAATGTTTTTTCAGAGACATTCTAGGGTTTAATTTGAAAGCAGCATGACCGCTAAGAGCTACCATTGAAAATATGTAATACATATATAAAACTGTCTTTTACCCTTAAAAGGTAAAATTCAGAGCTAAGCTACCAGACTCTTTGCCCCATTGTGCTTAAACTCACTATGTATGTTTCTGTCCCTGATACCAAACAGCGTGATCTATGCTGTAATGTGAGGTATAGACACACAAAGCAATCAATTAAGGATTGAATGGCAACCACATTTGTGAATTTCCTTGCTTTTATCATAGTCAGGCTATATCTAGACAAATGCTTTTGTCAGTAAAACTTTTGTAGGTCACAGGTGTGGGGGGGGAAAAAAACACACACTCCTGACCCCAACATAATTTTCACTGATAAAAGTGCTGGTGTGAACCACACTGTGTCTGTGGGAGATGCTTGTTGGTAGTGGCCTAATTAGGCTGATGGAAGAACGCTCTCCGATGGGCATGAAGGGGCTACGCAGGGGACCTTACAGTGGCACAGCTCTGTCTCTGTAAGGTCTGTAGTGTAGACAAAGTCTGTCTTTAGTCCTGTCTAGATGTGTGTCTCTCTCATTTTAATTTAATTTAAATTAACTTTTCATAGAATGTGTGATCACATAATATGCAACTGCAGCAATACCGTGCTTTACTTTTCCAAGTGTAAAATGTTACATTTGCATATGAAGTCTCATTAAAATTAATGGTGCAACTATTTCCTGGTGCATGCGTAGTGAGAGTTTGCATGCGTGCGTGTGCGCACACACGCACGCACACATTTCCTGCCCTAAAGAGCTTTATTATTTTATAGCTCTACATACAAGAAGGGGAAAGAGAGCCCGGACACAACCCATCCTAGGATATATCCTGTCAGACACACCCATTGCATTACTTCTAGAGCAGATAAGGTGAAATATCTAGGGTAGAGATTCATCAGGATTGCCTCTGTCTTAAGCTGTCTAAGGCAGGAGTGGGGAATCTAAGGCCCGGGGGCTAGATGTTCCCCTCCCTCCCCCCCCGGCTTGACTTGATATGGCTCCTGAGGCTTGGGGCTCCCTCCCAACATTGGGGAGCCTGCACTGGTGCTCCAGTCCCCCTGCTACTCCCCAGGGAGCTGGACCATACGAAATCTACTAGCCTGGGCCCCCTTAGATCTGGTGTATGGGGAGAATGTGGGGAATGTCTTTCTCCTTCTCAGCTGGAGGCCACATCAGAAAGATTTTGGAGCTTTTTTCTTCTCACTTGTGTGTAGCCCCCAACTGTTATTTTTTTTTTCTGTGGGTCAGCAACCTCCGAGCCAAAAAAGATGCCCCATCCCTGGTTTAAGATATGAAAACATAGAGAATCCCTGATCTGTAGTTTGCCATTTTCCCCCAACCTAAAAGCCCAAAGCAGTAAATCTACATCAACAGAACTTTTTTTTTTTAAAGAGTTTCTTTGAAGTTGCTAGTGTCTGAAATAATAATAGAATGTTACTATATTTGTATGTTTTGGCTGATTACAATAAAAACAGCTGAATCAATTTGTTGGGTCTGGACAGTTTTTGTTTCCAGTTTCAGTCTAATTCAGTTTGAAACCGCTGCTATTGATCTCTAAGAAATTGTTTTATGATGGAAGCTAGCAGACTTATTCAGCATTGCCTGGGTCCTTCAGGGCAGGGCTTTGGGGACATAGGGGGATATGAGAATGAGGGTTGTGAGGTGAGATGGGGCTCAAAGCAGGGGGTCCCTTCTAACCTGTCAGGGGTGTGTTCTGGTCCAGTTCTCCCCCCTCGCCCAGCCCACCAGGGGCATGTTCTGGTCCCACCCCCATTCAGCCCTCCAGGGGCATGTTCTGGTGGTTCCTCCTCCACCAGCCACCAGGGGCCTTTTTTCTCCCTCCATCCATCCCTGCAGCCAAGTGCGGGGAAAGGGTTTGGGACAGAGGGCTAGTGGGCTACTTACTCAGCGTGCTGTGTGCTGGCAGGCAAGATGGTAGAGCCCCAGCCCTGCTGGCCATTGCCTTGTTGGTACAGATGTCCTGAGTGGACACTCTGCAGGATAGGTGTCCCTTGCAGGTTTGCTGCCCCGAGTGGCCACTGTCATATTGCATCCCTCTGAACAGCAGCCACGCCTGTTTACATGTTATGGAAAACCATCCTTTTCCTGGGGCTTCTAGCTGTCCTGGCACAACCGAACCATGACCTTGCTTTACATTAGAAGAGGAAGCTCCATTCTAAATATGGTGGCCATAGCTTTTAGTGTTTAGGAGGAATTCTTGAACAAATCGATTTGCAGTCAGACTGCTGCACTCTCTCTCTGTGTATGTGGCTTGTTGTTTTTTAAGTTTCTCCTGTTACAGAGTAACTCGGCTATCCGTCTGTAGCTTATCTATTCACTGTCTCTTTTTTTTTTTTTCTTCCTCCCCTTTTTTTTCCCTTCTCTCCTTCCTTTATTTATTTTTGGATCTGGACTTCCCACACGCCTGTCATCTGAAGAAGTGGGTTGTGCCCACAAAAGCTCATGATACTATCTACATGTTTTGTTCATCTTTAAGGTGCTACTAGACTATTTGTTGTTTAAGTTTTTTCCTGTTACAGACTAACTCAGCTATCCCTCTGAAGCTATATATGATGATGACGTTCCCAACTACAGCAGTGCTGCTGAGCGCTATCTGTAGTTCATTCAGAAGGTGTCTATCTTTTCCTTGAATTGAAAGAACAATCCATGTCAAAGAAATGATGCATTTTAACTTGGACCAAATAAGTGTGATTTTATTTAAAAAGCACTGTTCTTCTACTATTACACCCAACACTGATGTGGGGTTTTTTTGTCTTGCTAATGACACTTCATTACACACTTCCGACACGTACTTTCAGTTACACAGGCAGTCCTTGCTATAAGTTCAAGACACGTTTCAAAAAAATTGAACTTATAGTGAAACAACTTAAAGCAGAGAATTTTTTTTCCCCACGGCTGACTTCCATTTACACAAAGTGGTGGGGTTTTTTTTTTTTTTTGGCGTGACTTAAGAGTGGGGAATGGGAATACTTATAACGCATCAGTTTCTATAAACATCAACAACTTAGTGCGGAACGGATGTACGCCGGCGTGACTTATAGCAGGGACGATTCTGTTTAGGGTTTTCTCTGCAGTTGTTAGGGGTTTAGGGTTTTCTCTGCAGTTGTTAACATGTTGAGGTTTAATAAGTTTCCTGGCCTGACTTCCTGTTTGGTTTTAGATAGAGCAGAGCACTGCATTTCCAGAATTTCAGATAATGTGTCTTAAATATGGCTTATGCCATTTGGATTGAATTAGCTAGTATAGCAGTGCTGCTTACCCAGTCTGGATTTGGGCTAGCTGTAACCTCACTTTCCCCTTTTGGGCTCACCAGTAACATTAACAAAGGGTTTAATGTGTTGGATAATGCCATTCTTTGTGATCTGGACTTATTAACAAAGTCAATAGGGAAACATAGGCACTTTCTATTAACTTTTTCTAGCTGGCTTATAACATTTCATGCTGGAGCCTTAGTCACGTCTCTGCTGAAGCATTCCTCTAGCAGATGTACTCTTTGCACTTCAGCCATACTAGCTGGCTTGCACAGCCTCAGTCTGGGAGCTAGGAATAGTCTTTCTGCATAGAGAAGTTCATGCCCATCTACTGTTTTGAGTCTTTTCTTCCTGGCTAAACACAGGCATCTGTGGTTTTTTTTTTTTTTTTTTTTTTTTTATCCCTTTCACTCACCAAAGAAGGTCTGATTTAGCCATGTGAGCTGTCTGTCATGTTACTTTGCTAGTTTTCTCCACCTAGGGAGGTGAGCTATCATAGGTGGAGCTGGAACCCTCCACCCCCTTTCAATATCCAGTCACCCTGTTATAACTGGATTACTTGATACGTCCTCTGACGCCATGTATAATTAGATCTGTGGTTCTCAACTGGTGGTCCATGGTGACTTTTTCGGTGGTCCACAGGAACATTGTCCAAAGTCACACAGCGCGCCGCCGTTAGGCTGTTTTACGCTATGTTCACAAGCACGCGGCGCATCATCCATAGCGTCACCTAGGACGCAACCGCGTTGTGTTGCCAGTAACTTCTGTCTGAGGGTCTGAGCATCAGTGTAGTACCGCCATTGTGCTGAGCGGTTGCTGTGTCGTTTGTCCTGTGCTACGTGTGCTGGAGGTGGTCCACAAAAATGTTTTGATTGGCCTGGTGGTCCGTGGACTGAAATGAGTTGAGAATCACTGAATTAGATAGTTGACAGAGCTGATAAGATTTGAAGGATCTCCTTTGGCTTACAATATGTTGGTTCCAGTTTATTGTTGGACTCAGACATCCCACCATGCAATATTAACTGTTCTGTGTTGCCAGTGATCAGTCCTGGTGTAGACTGTCCTAAATGATGTCAGGAAATTGTTTGTGTGCCTTTAGGGGGAAGAGGAAAGGGTTATGAAGAACTGTTAAAGAAGAAAAGCGTCTGCTAGTGACCCTTAAAGAACTTGCGAACAGTCTGCTACCTAGTTGGCTTTGTGAATAAAAAGTGAAGAATGAGTTGAGAGTGGGAAATTTGAAAGCTTTCTAGTGGGGGAAGGATGTGTGACCTTGTGGATTGGGCATTAGACAGGGATTGTGGAGATATAGGTTTGTTCCTAGCCCTTAAACTAGTTTACTGCATGACTTTAGGCAAATCACTTGATTTCTCTGTATTTCAGCAAATAGGGATCATGATACTTCTTTCCTTTATACAAGGGGTGGGAAACCTTTTTTGGGTTGGGGGCCACTGACCCTCAGAAAAATCAGTTGGGGGCCACACACAAGTGAGAAGGAAAAAAAAAAAAAACCAGTCACTGATGTAGCCCCTGACTGAGAAGGAGAAAGACACTCCCCATATCCCTTCCAGCACCAGAGCCTAGGAGAGTACAGCCTAGTTGATTTTGTATGCTCCTGCCCCATGGTGAGGGGGCGGGGGTTGGCACACCAGCATTGTGTCCCCAATGCTGGGGAGGTCCTGAACCTTGAGGGCCGGATCCTGGCAAGCTGGGGGTCACATCCTGCCCCCAAGCCTGAGGTTTCCCACCCCTGCTTTATATAGTGCTTGAAGAACCCTGAAGAAAAGTAGTACATAACAGCTGGGTCATGTTATCTCTCTCTCTCTCTCTCTCTCTCTCTCTCTCTCTCTCTCTATATATATATATATATATACACACAATTTTTTTCCTGTGGAAAAAGTGTGATATCACATCACAGGGTCCACAGGCTGGGAGGGTAGGCATGGGTGGATAAAGCCCTGTCCCCAGCCCCACCCACTTCCAGCCCAGCCCTCTCCAGCAGCATGTGGTGAGCTGGGGCTGAGTGCTGAGGTCTCGGCCTTCACCAGCTGCCGGGAGCAGAGCCGGGGTTGGGTGAGGAGAAGGGGCCTGGGCTGGCCCGGGGTGGAGGAGAAAGGGCCCAGGCTGGCACAGCTGGCAGCACAGGGAGAGAGAGGGGAATGGGCTGGGGGTGGGGTGGGTAAGCCTGGGCTTGCATGGCTGGGGATGGGGTTTGGAAGAGAAAAGGGGCTGGCTTGGCTGCAGCCCAGCCTTCCCCATGTCTTGTGGGAGAGCTGGGGTTGCCTTCCCCCCCCACCCCCCCAGCCCTGGAAGAAGGGGGTTGGTGAGCATAGCTAGCAGGAGGCATAGCCCCCTAGTTAAACTGAAATATACTTGAAAAAACAACAAATAGTCTGGTAGCACTTTATAGACTAGCAAAACATGTAGATGGTATCATGAGCTTTCGTGGACACAGCCCACTTCTTCAGATGACTTGAGTGTTGGATGTCTAGGACCAAAATAAATATGGGAGACGGGGTGGGGGTGGAAGAAGGGAGAATTGGAGGGGCGGGGGAGACAAGAAAAGGCAATGGGTAAAAAATATATCAAGGGAAAGCCGAGTCTATAAGCACCTAAAGACTAGATAGTCAAAGGGGGCAGATAAGAACCATTAATTTGTTTGTCTTGCAATTTATGTTTTGGATTGCTTCCATTATTTTGAATGTTGTATGTTGACTCTGTTCTTTTTTTGTTATGAGCAAGATAACAAAACTTATTTATTTGTTGAAGTCTTCCTTCATCTTTTTTCCCATCAAATTGTAGTTTATTTTGTCTTGGAAACAATGTTAGCTTGAGCTGTGTTTTACCAGGACTAATCTAAATCAGAAGCTGTATTCTAGAGATACAGAATAAAGCACTGTTATTTCCGGGAATTCCTTTTATATTATGCATTGCAAGGAAGATGCAGAGTATATTTAAAAAACAAAACAAAAAACCAAAAGCATACAGACCTTCAAGAATTTCTACTGTGTGGTAGCATCATTCTGTTCTATTCTCTTCTATTCTATTCTCTTCTATTCTATTCTATAATGGTATGATACCTCAGTATTGCTTCCTCTCAAGTACATATGCGATTAGGAATAAAGGGTAGGAGGTAGGCAAAAAATCTGTTTAAAAATATAACCATGTAACCGCTAAAAATCCTAGTGGTTACACGCATTGCAGGCTCTGCAGTATAAAGCTCATATATAAGCTTTATACTGGAGAGCCCGCAGTGCAGCTGTCTCCCTAGACGTGGGGACGGTTTCGCTGTGGGCTCTGCAGTTTTAACTTCTATACTGCAGAGCCCACAGCGTGGGGTGACAGCCTGCTCCCAGGAGCGGGGCTGGAAGGGGCTGCTGGGAGCTGGGCTTCACTATGGCCTCTTGTATTGCTGTGTGCAACCACAATGGAAACAGATAAGCTGATGCTTATCGGTTAACTCTTTAAATGGTTACACTTTACATCACTAGTAGGAGATGCTTGACTTCTTTGGGCTATATTCTCTGGAATCCTTCACATATTTGTGTGTCCTTTCCTTTTCTGTAAATGTCAGAATACAGTGATCTAGCATTTTGCCCAGTGAAGTCTCAGGAATATTTAAAGTTTTCGTTGATTTTTTTTTTTTTTTCCCACAGTCTAAAAAGCCTGGTTTGGGGCCGCTTTAGGATTAAGTTGGATTACTATCATCTTCTCTCCATCCCTCTTGTGTACCTTGTATGAATACGTCCTAATAACTATTGATATTGCATTCACCCAGCAAGAAGCTAAGACCTTTAGTGTCTGCTGATGCTGCAGTTTTGATGTTATGTTTTTTCCTGAAAGTAAAATCAATTGAGACAAATCTTGGTAACTTTTCCAGTGAAATAAAGTGGCTAGGCCAAGCAGCCATTGAATGTTGTTCCTTATACAAACCATGGTCATCACATGCAAGGCTTTTATAGCAGAATTTATTGGTTGATCTGGTAGATTTAAAGGTCAAGCTTAATCACATTTCAGAAAGATTGAAGAAGATGTAAAATTGCTACTATTTCTTCCTTGGCTATGTACCTTCTTTTGGTGCAATTTGCTCTTCACAGTCTACCTCTTAATTTACTCAGCTGGAGTATCAATGCTTAAAGGGCACAAGTCAATGTGTGTTTTTTTTCTACTTATAAATGAGGGAGCCAGTTAGTGACTTGGAGACACAATTAGCTGCCTTTTAGAGAACTTATGGGTGGATGAGAGGATTCTACAACACTGCAGAAATGAAAGTTACAACTTCCTTTTGTGGGGAAAGGTGTGAATAAGGGGGCATACTCAGTATTTTTCTTAACTCATACTTACAGTTGGTGGAGTTGCCTTCCGAATTTCTTTTGATTTTTGGCCATTCAAAGTGTGGTGCTACAGAACAGATGGAGAGGAGAGATAGCGTGACAGTCTTAGACAGGTGGGGACTTTTTGGTTGTAGGGAATCAAAAGCATAGCTTGTGATTAGTGGGTTTTGTGACAGCTCAGTATTCTGTAAATTGTCCATAAAGACCAAGCTACTTTGGAATGTTAAGATTTGTAAGTGTGGTGTTTCAGGATCATGTTTCTATTTGAAAGGCAACCACGTGTGTATTCAGCTCTGAATAAATTTCTTGTTACCTTTTACAACCATCCAAAATGAGACAATCACTTTACTACTGCAGATGGTTACTGCGCCTTTCAGTTGATTAAAAGAAAAATAGATATTGCAATATTGAGAAAATAGTGTAATATAGTTAGTCTGGTGAAACAGCAAAAGGAGCCATAAAATGGTGAAGAGTTTAATAGGAGGAAACCGAATTTAGGTTCACTGTCCAAAATGAAATTTAGAGATGTTTTCCAGTTAAAATAAATCACATGGCCATCAGATTTTTTTAACCTCATTATTTCTGTAACTGAAAGATGTTAAAGAAAAATATATATTTTATTAGCATTGTGTAGCTTGCTGTATTTTGAACTTGTATGTAGTAAGTTTCACTGTTTCTATTAAATTAAATTGAATTCCTTGTGTGTTTTGTTTTTTTTTTTCCTGCCAGGGTGGGAAGAAAGTAACATCTGAAATTGAAAAATGGTATTTTAAAACTACAAAATTTGGTAGGGATCTTGGGACAAGTACAGATCTGTTTCTTACTTATTTTAAAGCTGCTAAAATGTAAAGAAAGTTGACCATGTACATTTCAATATCAGATAAAATTACAAACCCTAGACAGTATTGTGTATGATCTGATGATGGTCTACAGCAGGGGTCAGCAACCTTTCAGAGGTGGAGTGCCAAGATTTGATTTATTCGCCTCTATGTACAGGTCCAAGTGCCGGTGATACTTTTTAAAGTAAATAATAGTCCTACTTACAGCAGCTTCATTAATAAAGTAAGATGCAGATCTTACCTTTTAGTGCAGGGGTCCGCAACCTTTCAGAAGTGATGTACCGAGATTTAACTTATTCATGGATCTGTGTGCTGGGGGAAGGGGGAAGGAGGGGAGGCAAGGGCAGGCTGGGTATGGTAACCTTATTTTCTGAACCAACTGCAGCTAGTGAGAATGGTTTAATGAAATTATGAAATAGATTAAGTGTTTTAATTTTCTCATGTTAGTTTATCAAACTTCATTTTAAATAAAGTAAAATATTATGTCCAACACAAAAGGTTTCAATGTTTTCTTTATTTATGGCAGGGGTGGGGAACCCTTTTTGGGTTGGGGGTCACTGACCCACAGAAAAATAAGTTGGGGACCACACAAGTGAGAAGCAAAAAAACTCCTCCAAAACCCACCATCCCTCACTGATGTGGCCCCAACTAAGACACCTCACTCCTCCTGTGCCCCAGCCTCACTGGGTGAGAGGAAGGGAAGGCGGGGGTGGGGTGGGGGAGACTGAAGTCCAGGGCTTCCCATAGACTATATTTACTTTTCTGGGGTTCCGGAGTTAGTGTATTTTATGGACCTCCTTAGGCTTTGGATTAGGGACAAAAATGAAGGGTACGGTGTGCGAGACAGGATTGCCAGCAAGGAGGTTACAGATGGGGTGCAGGATCTGGGAAGGAGGTGGGGTGCAGAAGGGGGAGAAGTTGCGAGGTCTGGGTGGGGGGTAGGTTGCAGAAGCAGGCTGGGAGTCTGGGCCAGGTGGAGGGAGCAGGAGCAAGGGAGGGTGCAGTGTGTGGCCCGGAGAGAGGGTGCAGGAGTAATGTGGATGAAGGAGGAGGGTGGGGTACCTGACCAGGAGAGAGAGTGCAGAAACAAGGGAGGGTGTCGGAGCAAGCTGGGGGTGCTGGGTTATGTAGGGGGGAGGGAAGTGAGGGGATTGGGGTGGCGGGGGGTCTGGGCATGAGGGGGGACCTTATCTGGCTTTGTGCCCCCTTGCAACAACAGCTGCAGCCACAGTGTCATTGTTGCCCCAGAGGGAGGCCCCGCTGCAGGGGCCCACGTGGTTCAGGCTCAGCCCTGGAGGCTCTGTTGCCACAGTCTGGGGCCACCGTGGTCTGGGGCCGGCTCCGGAGGTGCTGCTGCTGCAGCCTGTGTGGTCTGGGGCTGGCCCTGGAGGCCGGAGATGCCGCTGCCATGCAGTCCCGGGTCAGCCCCGGACTGCGTGGCTGGCCCCAGACCGTGTGGCCGTGGTAACGGTGCCTCCGGTCCTGGCCGAGGCGCCATTGAGGCGCCTCAGCCCCAGTGCTGCCTGCTTCTACCACAGCCTAACCTTCTGCAGGGAGGAGGGAGCACTCTCCAGTGGCTGTGTGGGGGTGGAGGGAGAGGGCTGAGCTCTCTCCCACGTGCTGTTGAAAATCGGCTTGTGTGCCATAAGTGGCCCGTGTGCTGTAGGTTGCTGAGCCCTGGTCTACAACAAGAGAGTGGTCCATCATATTGTAGTAGGACCTTACTAATTTTACCCTCTTGTTAGTCAGTGCATAGAATAATTGTCACCCAAACTGTTGCTTAACTTCTCAGTGGCAGAGGGAGTGCTCTAATTGCATTTCTTATTCAAACTTAGTTGTTTTCCAGAAATATACTGCTATATTGGGTGTATTAATTATAGTATCTTAGTACAGTTGTGTGTGCGTGTGTATATATATTTTAAAAAAATCAAAATGCACTCTTATTTGCCATATCCTATAGGTTTATTGGTGGTTTTTTTTAATGTGCTGACTTGCGAATTTAGAGGTTGTGTGCATGGGGAAGCTAGTGTGCATCAAGTTAAGGTTTGGATTTACAGGTCATTAGCTGCTCTGTACTTACTCCATGTGTGGACACTTGTAGTGTGCACTAAAAGAGGGTAGTTTAGTATAGTACATTTTTAAAGTGTGTTAAGCTAGCGCATACAAGGGCACTTTTAGTACACAGTGAGAGCATCCACAAAGCAGTTTGTATCCAGTAACTAGTGTCCAGTAATATCACACCCTAGCTTGCTGCACACTAATTTCTCCAGAAGACAGGCCCTTGGTAATTCACAATGAATCTCCCATTTATGTGTAGGCATTAGTGAAGTTCAATTGTGGGGACTGGATTAGATGATATCTTGAGATTCCTTCCAGTCCTATGATCATATAATTGTGTGTAGAGTATAACACAGTATGACTTTAGCAACTTTGAATAGGTGTTGATGGCTGACTCTGGGTAGGACAAAAACAGATTAAAGCTAAAGTTAAAATGGAATTGGTTAATTTTAACTTTTTATAAATTCCACACCCTTTTATTGTTTGTTTTTTCTGGCATCTCAGGCTATGTCTAGACTGCAAGCCTCTTTCGAAAGTGTCTAGACTACAACCAGTACTTTAGAAAAAGCACAGGCGGTCTGGATGCTCTCTTTCAGAAAAGCACAATTTGCATTATATAGTGCCTTTTTTTGAAAGAACGCTTTCGAAAAAAGTCATTCTTCCTCGTAAAATGAGGTTTTCCATGATGGAAAAACTGCCGCGTTCTTTCGATTTACTTTCGAAAGAACAAGGCAGCAATCTAGACGCAGGGGAAGTTTTTTCGAAAAAAGGCCACACCCTCAGACTGTAGGTAATGTATTCTTGTTTCTAGCAGCCCACCCCATACGGATGCAGCAGCCAGCCCCGCATGCAGCTGGCTGCTGGGGCCAGGAGCCAGCAGCCAGCCCCGCATGAGGCTGGAGGCTGCTCCAGCTGGACTGGAGCTGTCCCCTGCCAGGGATCCCGCTTAGTTAACTGCTTAAATATATATACATATGTAGTATGTGTAAATATATAATGTGATACAGACATTAGGGATGTTAGGAAGCGAGTTATTGGTTAATCATATAGTTGATAGAATTTCCAGTAGCTACCCCCCGCTGTGGCTCTGCAGTTTAAATGTAGTAAATTTGCTACATTTATACTACAGAGCCTCAGAGGGGGTAGGTCCCGGACCTGGCACGAGCTAGGATAGAGCCGGGCTTGCTCAGGGGTTAGCCAATGCTGGCCGCGAACAGAGGCTGCTCTAGCAGCAGCCCCTCTCCGTGCAGGGTGCCAGCTCCCTGCTGGGACCCCCAGTGGCCAGGGGTTGCTGCCAAAGTAGCCTGTGTTCATGGCCAGGGGCTGCTCAATGGTGAGCCTGCGCCTGCTGTGGGCAAAGGCTGCTTCACAGCAGCTCCCCTTGTACCCCCTCGCGCTGCTTTTAAGCCGGCTCCCCCCCAGCATTGGCTCCTGCTCTCCCCCTCCCCCCGCCCCCTTGCTGCCTCTGATACAGAGGGAGCAGGGGAATGCGAGTAGTTGAGTAGTCGACTTGACTACTCTATAAGCCTAGGCTTATCGGGTAGTCAACTGCTCACACCTCAATAGACATTGCTGTGTCTGCTTTTCTTTTTGGTTAATGCTTAGGTAGTGTAGAGAAATAAAGTACCATTTTTGCTTTGGCTTTACCAAAAACATTGGTGGTGGTTTGTTTAAAATTGACACTGATGTAGTAGTAGGAGTGTGTGCTTTAATGGACTTAGAGACATGCAGTGAGTCTTTCTTTGAAATGGCTTTTCAAAGTTAATCTTGCATTGGTCTAATGGCCTTCTAACTTTTTTGTGTCAGCCACAATATGAGGTCTGAAAAACAAATGTCTCATATTTTCTATACTTTGCAGTAAATGTAGAAAGAATTTATTTTTTAAAATAAAAAATGGACTGGACCAGGCCAGGTCTTCATAGAAGCTTGCATGATCAAATTGGAGTGGCAGCAGGTCCTTTGTGATTTCCCTGCGGCGGCTGAATTCAAGCAGTACCTTGACAGAAGTTTTTGTTCTGTGTTTACAAGTTTGTTTTTTTTTAAATCCCTTGTTGATGGCCATTTTCACTTAAAAGCTATTTGTCAAAACTGTGACAGTTTTTAAAGAGCGTATAAAAATATTGGAAATGTAGCTGGTCTTTTCTTACAAGTTGTGTTGTATGTTACACTGATCAATATATTACAAAGACATTGTTTTACAGTAACTTACAAGTGAGAATGTATCAGTGAGTGCAATTATCTTCAGGAAGTTTCCAGACTACAGGGAATTTTCCAATTGTAAATGAATGTTGCAATTGCAAACCTTTTTCAAAGTCAGAAATCGACCGCAGGAATGTAACACTGAAGGAATGTTCAGTATGTAAAAATCTGTACCTCTCTCTTTCTTCCATCATCCCTCCTTCACTCCTTTCTTCAGCTTGCCTGCTTTCTTGAGTTTGGTAATCCTAACAGATGGTGCTGTTTTCGAATTAGAACAATTTAACGCAAGATCCGTTAGCTGCCAACATGAAACACCCTTTACAAAAAGGAAAGAAACTCATTATCAAGAGTATTTAACCAAAGTAGGTATTTAATCTTTCTTAATCATTTGCATTTTTGAGAAGAATGACAACCCAGTGGCAGCTGTCATTGCAAGCCAAGCCCTATGAGCAGGCTTGCTGGTAATTACTTTGTGGGATCTGTTTTAATTCTTTGATTGGTACATGGTGAAAAAAGTTTAAGTCTAGAAGAAGTGAGTTGTATTTTAAAATGCATCTTGTTTTATGAATAATTTAATTTCTTCCTGAAAGAGTGGCAACCAAATAGTATTTTCATTTTTCCCTGATTTTTTTTTATAGCTAATGGAAACAAAAATACACTTTCTGCTTTAGTAGTATGTGCATTTTGATTGCAAACTAAAAATGAGTATTGTTAGTTTCTGTACACATTGAGTGTGTTTTAACGTGGAGTCTTTCCATCCTCTTGTTCATTTTTGGTAATTTATCTTTTGTGAATTATAACAGCATTTGACTGATATCACTCACCACTCTACATTTCTAAACCACTGGTCCGCAGACTGGCATTGATCCGCGAACCACTGGCTTCTTGGCCACGGTGGCTGCTAGAGCTCAAGCCGTGGTGGCTGAGACGGCAGCAGGAGGAGGTGGGCCAGGTTGTGCTTCCCTCCCTCGTTCCCCATCTGCGCTTAGGGAGACACGCTTGGGGCGGGAAGGGATGTGAAAGAGGTGATTTTGCTGGTGTCGGCGCTGGGGCTGAGGTGGCAGAGCAGGAAGCGCTTCCCTTCCTCCTCCCCAGTTGGTAATGGCTGCTGGGGCACCGCGCTTCCCCCCTTCCCACTTGCGCCCCTATGGGTAGAACACAAGACGTGTTAGGGGAGGGAGGGGGCATGAAAGAGGAGGGGGTGCTCGTGCTGCCAATGGCTGCTCCCCCTGCCTGAGCGGCAGTAATGGCCATGTTCCCTAGGGGGGCAGCCTCGCTCTGGGGAGAGTGGGGGTGGGGTGGGGACAAAGGAGTGTTGGGTGAAGCCTGGTGGGATCACAGGCACAAGGGTGTTGGCATGGGCTGTAGGGGTCAGAGGTTAAAGGGTCAAAGAGCATGGAGCCTCGGGGTGGGGGTCAAAGAGTGCTAGGCATTGGGGAACACGGGGCTGGGTTGGGGCTAGGCGGACAGACAGTGTTTTATTTGCATATTTATTGTTTGTATAATGAACACGCAGATAGGCAAATAAAATGTTACCGGTCTGCCAAAAGTTTGTGAATGGGTTTGCCAGTCCGTGGCATAAAAAAGGTTGGGAACCACTGTGCTTGCATATTTAACTCTTACCCAGATTAACTTCCTTTATCTGTCTGTGAAAGTGGCTTCAGCCGAAGTGGAACTTTATATCCATAAATTGCTGCAGTTTCATAAGGGGACATTTTGATAAGTAGTGTTTCCTGTAGAAGTAGAGTGTGAATAAATTAGATCTGATTGTTCTTCTTCAAGTGATGTCCCTGTGGGTGCTCCACTCTGGGTGCTGGTGCATCCTTGCACCAGCGATTGGAGATTTTTCTAGTGGCGTCCTGCTGCTCCACGCATGCTCTGTAGTGCCTCCTCATGCTGTTGGTGTTGGTTAGGTGCACGCGCAGTGTGGCCCCTCAGTTCCTCCTTTTCTGTCCTTGGCAGCAGATGAGCTCTCTTACTCGCCCTTTCCTCATCTGAAATGACAATAAAATCCATTGTTTCTCAGTAGTTCTCTGAGTTTTTGAACCCTACCCATCTCGTTCCTCATTTGAAAAACAAACAATAAAATCCCTTTTTCCCCGTTTAAAAAAAAAAAGTTGTTCTTTGTTTTTTGGTCAGTATGCCTGGTTCCCTAGGCTTTAAGCACTGTGACTTGTGCAGAGAGGCCATTCGTCATGCATAAAGTGCCTTGGTGACGCGCACATGGTGGAGAAATGCTCACACTGCTCCAACATGACTGTGAGAGCTCACCGAGACGGCACTAATAGAATGAAGACTTATCTATATGAAAAGTCTCTCCAACCTTCATGGGATGACTTTCCACCCTGCACTAAAGATGCAGACAAACCAAGAGGTAAGGACAAAGGTCGTCCCTTTACCTCTTCCGATAAGGCAAAGGTGAAAACCTGGGTTTCTCTGGCAAAATTACTGTCTCTGGGGCAAGTTCATCTAGGGTGAGCATAGGCAACAAGCCCAGCACCTCAGGCCCAGCACTGCCTAACCACTTAGTGCCGCACATGAGAGCTCATTCTGAGCCCAAAAAGAAGTCGATGGCACCGGTGGTACTGCCTTCCACTGCGCCAACAAAACATAAGTCAGTGCAGAAGGCTGCACTGGAGATGGTGCTGGATACGGCACCCAAGAGACGCCGCACCAAGATGCCTCCACCTCAGGCACTGACAGACTCCATTGTCGGCACCAGCCATGGCACATCTTGGCTTGGCACCATCGCTCGACCATACTCAGCACCCTCCCTCATTGAACGCCTGTTCTTCCTCGGCACTGCCCTCACCAGCATCCACAGTGTGCTCGATACACTTGCCTAGGTCACCAGCTCCGTCGCTATTTCTTAGCAAGGCAGGCAGCGGTCAACACAGGTATTTTATCTTCATAACACTCAAGCCCCACTCAGCAGCACCCACTGAGGGAGCCCCACTCCACAAAACCATCTCATGCTCCTCCACCACCTCCCATTCTCACCATTGGCCTTATCCACCACTTCCTTACCCAGGTCAATGGCACCCCTGGGATACTTGGTCCACCCATAGGAGCCACCACACCGCTCCTTCACCCTGGCCAGAAGTCCACCACGTTCTCCTCAGCCAACATCCAGGGATGCAGCACCGAACTCCTCGGCACAATCAGTGGCGGAGGTCTCTCTCTCTCTGAAGGAGGGGAGAGATCCTCACCTCATCACTCTTCCTCAGCACCTGATGGAGGCCATCATCGCAAGCACTCCAATCTGCACAGATGGCACCAAACAATTTTAATATTTATTTAAGAGGGTGGCCCTAGCACACCCGATCTGCAGGATGTGCAGGAGAAGCAATACAGGCTCTGGCGTACCCTACAGCCTACACCAGGATTGCTCACCCAATGAACAAGGCTGTTATGGATCCTGCTGATAACATCTTGTATACCCCTGCATCGATCACACCTACGAACAAAAGGGGCTGACCGTAAATATTTTATCCTGGCCAAAGATATAGATTTCTTATTTTTGCATCAATCACCTTTTTGCAGCCAAAACGGACCAAGTCTTACACTCCATGAAGGACTCCCGAACCACATTATGAGCTTCAGGCATGTATATACCACCTAACAAGAGGCTCGGGAACAACAGTTATCCCAGACCTAGAGAGTCGTATAGACCAGTGTTTCTCAACCAGTGGTACGAGTACCCTTAGGGGTACTTGAGAGAAGTCTGGGGGCTATGTCAACACAACTGAAATTTGGAGAAAACTGCATTTTTGTTTTAAGTTTTACAGCACTTTATTTTTGTACTTTTTACACTCAAAAATTTCATCGCCTGCCCAGCTATGATTAAGTTGTTTAAACAAAAGTGTTGCAATGTCTGAAAACTGTAGGTACTGGGATACTTATAATTTGTTGTTTTTGTTGAAAAAGGGGTACTTTGTGTTTAAAAAAAAAAAAAGTTTGAGACACTTTTATAGACAACAACCTCAATATGACTTCAGGCAGAAGCACAGGCCACAGAGATGCAGAACTCAGTGTCACCAGCAATCTACAACTACCCAACCTTCATTCTCCAAAAAACAGATTTGAAGGTTTGGTTGAGTGCCAGGGAGAAATCACTGCAGTAGTGACACCATCATCTACCCACCTTCAGTTCACCCACAGTCTATGGTTCTTTCTACATCAGTGTACACAGTTTACATCAGATCAATGGGTACTAGAGGTCATCAAAGTGAGCTACTCCATCCCTTTCGTTTCCCTTCCTCCCACCCACTGCCCCTTCCCCATTCCTCTTCAGGAACCCCTCTCATGAGGCCTTGCTCCAGCAGGAAGTCCAACACCACCTACAAATAGGAGCGATAGAGCCAGTGCCAGGGAAGGGGCTTCTACTTGAAGTATTTCCTAACACAG
Source organism: Pelochelys cantorii (assembly GCA_032595735.1). Taxonomy (NCBI): domain Eukaryota; kingdom Metazoa; phylum Chordata; order Testudines; family Trionychidae; genus Pelochelys; species Pelochelys cantorii. The sequence goes on from CM064347.1 coordinate 12,656,074, forward strand.
AAGAAAAACAGCAGATGGAGTCCCATTTTAGTCCTCAGAAAACTGAACAAGTATGTAACATACAGAAAGTTCAAAATGGTGACGCTAGCAACAATTATACCTTTATTGGATCACAGGGATTGGCTCTCAGCTCTCAACCTACAGAATGCGTATTTCCACATCACGATCCACCCGACACACAGATGCTTTTTACACTTTATAGTCTGCAGTCAACACTATCAATACCGCATCCTTCCGTTCAGCAAAGACTCTGGCTGTAATAACTGCACATCTCCACTGTTGGGAAGTAATAATATTCCTATACTTCAACTGCCTCATAAAGGGCACGTCGTTTGGGAAACCCAGTGTGATGGTCTACATAACCATCTCTCTGCTACTCGACCTTGAGTTTCACCTAAATTACCAAAAATCCACACTCAAGCCTACACAAACTCTAGAGTTTATAGGAGCTCACCTCAACACTACCGTAGCCACAGCAATGCTACCCAGACACAGATTTGAGGTCCTACAAAGCCTAATAGCCACGGCCTGCGCATCTCCAACTACCAGGATGTGCGAAAGCCTGAAAATTGAGTCATATGGTAGCAACCGCATATGTGGTGAGACTGGCCGGACTGCACATGAGATGCTTACAAGCATGGCTAACTATAGTCTGTACCCCTTCCAGGGACTCCCTGCTCAAAGCTGTCACCATGCCACCGCACGTCCTCACTTCCCTACTCTGGTGGACACAGCCTTACAGGGCATGCTCTTTCAACAACCCCTTCCCTCGGTTACCATAACGACAGATGCATCTCTCATGGAGTGGGGACTCTGTCTTGGAACCCATACAGTACAATGCAAGGGGTCCTACAATGAACTAATGCTCCACATCAACTTGCTGAAGCTCAGAGTGGTCCATTTTGCATGCTGCCATTTCCTACTGCATCTAGCACATAGGACTATCAACATCATGATGAACAATACCACATGTAGGTACTGCATCAACCGGCAAGGGGGAGCCCGGTCCAACTCCCTTTGTGTGGAGGCCGTGAAACTATGGAATTGGTGTATCTCGCACCATGTCACTCCCATAGCCACATACCTCTGATGGGTACTCAATGTGACAGCAGACAACCTCAGCCACAATTTCTCCGATCACCACATGTGAGTACTTGTCTCTTGAGCCCTGCGAGACGTATTTCACAAATGGGGACAAACAGCCATAGACCTGTTTGCAGGGTCAATCAAAAGTGCCACCTATACTGCTTCAGAGCAGCCCTTGGCAAGGGCGCTCTAGGAGATACCTTTCTTCGAAAATGGGACGCACCTCTTCTGTACATGTTCCCACCACTCCCTCTGATCCACAGTGTAATAACAAAAATCAGACTAGATCAAGCACGGGTAATTCTCATTGCACCAGCATGGTTGAGACAAACCTGGTTTCTGTACCTGCACAGGCTATCAGCAGCAAATTCCCATGATTTTCTCCCACAACGCAACCTCCTCACTCAACATCACAGCAAAATTCTCCATTGCTGTCCACAGAGACTCCATCTGAAGGCATGGATCCAGGATGCTGAAAATAGCTGTTTAGTTAGAGTAAAATAAATTCTGATCAATAGTAGGAGGGAATCCACCAGGAAAACTTACCTGTACAAGTGAACAAGGTTCTTTGAATGGGTGAATCAGAATCACCATACACCACCTGATGCTGCTCCCATCCCCATGATTCTAGACTACCTCTTGGAGTTAAGGAAAGCGGGGCTCTCTGTCAACACAGTAAAGGTTCAGGCGGTGGTGACAGCAGTCTTCTACAGAATCAAGGAGGACAATTCAATCTTTTTGCATCTTGTCACCAAATGTTTTCTCACTGGTCTCCAGAATACAGTCCCATTGGTATGACCGCCAACCCCCATTTGGGATTTCAACCCGTGTCCCCAAGAGCCTAACTAAACCTCCCTTTGAACCCTTACCCATCTATTCCTGGTTGCACTTCTCCATGAAGGTTGTCTTTTTAATGGCCATAACTTCTAGCAGGAGAGTCAGTGAGTTAGCAGCACTAATGGCTGACCCACCATTCAAGATATTCACCTAAGACAGATTTGATTCCTATTACAGAGGTATAAATAAAGACATTGGCTGGGTGGCTCACTGGATTCCACATCCTAATGACATAAAAAACCAAACAATGGGTACTTAAAAACAATTAGCACCTTCTCTCTCAGCTTCATGTAGCATGGACACTCTAATTGACTATTTCTTCCCCCTTTTTTTCCCCCTTTCTCCCCTCATCTCCTATTTATTTAGAAACTGGACCGTTAATAACTCCATTCATCTGAAGTGGGTTGTGCCCACAAAAGATCATGATATCCTCTACATGTTTTGTTAGTTTCTAAGGTGCTGCAAGGCTGTTTGTTGTTTAACTTTTACCAAAGACAGAGTAACCCTTTGACTCCATCTCAAATTTCTCCTGAAGATACCATCCCCATTCCACATCAATGAACCTGTACACTGCATTCTGTCTCAAGCTGCATATGTTGGACATTTGGCATACGCTCAACTTCTACCTAAACCGAACAAAACCATGGAGAAAGTCAACAAGACTCTTCCTGTTTGCAGAGTGATCCTAATGTCAAGTAGTTTCCTCACAGAGAATATCCAAGTGGATCTCCTCTTGCATTCATATGTTACACCAGGGTGGGCAATAATTTTCAGTGGGGGACCATTCCAAGATTTTGGCAAGTGGTCAAGGGCCACATTTCTATTGAGGAGGTTTGGGGTCTGGGACAGAGGTTGGGTGCAGAAGGGAGCTTGGGGATAGGCGACTGGGTGCAGAAGGGGGTGTGGAGTCTGAGAGGGAGTTTGGGTGAAAAAGGGTTGTGATCTGGGGCAGAAGCTTGGGATGCAGAGTCCAGAAGGGGGTATGGGTGAAGGAGCGGATTCTGGCCTGAGGTAGGGGCTCTAGGAGGGGGTACAGGGTCTCTGAGGGAATTGTGATGTGGGTGGAGAGGGTTTGGGTGATGGGATTGGGACAGGAGAATGGAGTGCAGGGTCAGGGAGAGGGTATGGGTGCCAGAGAGGATTCTGGCCTGGGGAAAGGGTGTAGGAGGGGGTGCACAGTCTGAGAGGGAGCTGGTGACCTGAGTGAAAGGGGTACAGAGAGTTTAGGTGGTGGCCTGGGGCAGGTAGTTGCGGGGTGGTGGGGTGAGTGGGGGTGCCAGAGGCAGGCTCTGGCTGGAAGGTGCTTACTTAGGCAGCTCCCAGTCAATAGCCCTGTAGGAACCTGAAGACTGCAGTCACAAGCGGCTCCATGTGTCTCTGCTCCGGGCAGGGTAAAGGAGTGGGAGGCGGGGAGGAAGGGAGGAAGTTTCATTGGTGGCCACTGCCGCCAGCAAAATATCTCAGCTGCTATTGGTCAGAAACTGGCCAGTGGGAGCTGAGAGATTTTGCTAAGGGGCAGGACAGAGCACAAAGCCTCCCTCCTGGTTCTCAGAATAGAGCAGCCATGTTTAAAGTGGCTGCTGCTGTTCTGTGCTTAAGGGTCCCAGTGAGGCAGCCATCGGCCGGATCTGGTGACTTGGTGGCCGGATCTGGCCCGCTGGCAGCTTCTTGCCCACTCTGTGTTACTCTATTTGTAACAAGCAACCACCAGACACAATGACTGCTTATTCTATGAGAGCCGTTGCCTCCTCAAAAATGTATCTCTAGAGAGGATATTTGCAAGGCAACCACTTGGTCACCTGACCCCAAACACTGCACCCTCACCACTGTAGTTGCTTTGTCGATGTCAGTAGGACAAGTGGTACTATCCTCGGTCTCAGGGCTCCAAACCTGCCTCCACAATGTGGATACGGCTCTGTAGTCACCCAGAGTGGAGCACCCATGGAGACATCGCTTGAAGAAGAGAGTTACTCACTCACCTGTGCAGTATTGGGAGTTCTTTGAGATGTGTGTCTCCAAGGGTGCACGCTACCCTCCCTCCTTCCCTCACTTTGGAGCCCTTTGGTGGCTTACAACCAGAGTAGAGAAGGAATGGAGGGACCGTACTGCGTGTGCCTAACAGATACCAATGGCATGAGGAGGCACTATGGTGCACATGCAACGTGGCAGGACACTGCTAGAAAAATCTCCAGTCATTGGCATGAGGACGCACCAGCACCCAGAGTGGAGCACCCATGGGCACACACACCTCGAAGAACCCCTGTTATTGCACAGGGTGAGAAACTTTCTTTTTTAAAGAAGATAGTCCTAGTTTAGTCTTGAGTTTGGCATCCAAATTTTCCAAACTAGTGTGGAAGATGGGGTATGCAATCTCTCTCCCAACAATTTGATTACTTTCTTCTCATAAAGGTTTACGTGATTGGCTTTGTTTAGTGGACCAAGTTAACCCTGATGCAGATTGGTTGTCTAATGGATGTTGGTATAGTCGTGTGAAAATTACATAATTTAAGAGTTCTTTGAAAAGAAGCTTGCGTCATCTGTGAGTGCTTTCCCTCTCTTCTTTCTCTCACTTATGTGGCTCCAGTTATCATATATGTGACACACCAAAGTATAGATGGTGTCACCTAGAGGCTGGAGCAGGAGTCTGATCTAGTGAGTGGAGCAGAATTAGAGGACAGGGCAGGAGTTGTGGTCTGTAGACAAGCCACTGTTCAGAGCCAGGGGTCAGGAATCAGGAAGTCAGAAAGCAGGTCTGGGTCAGCTCTGGGTGTAGAATGCATTAAGCAGACATTGTGCTGCTGTTGCTGCCCATATTAAATAAGGATCTCTTGGCCCTTCTGTCCAGTTAGGAAGTGCAATCACTTGTGAAGGTTTATTGGGCCCCGTCGAGCTCACTGGATTTTTTTATGTGACCATGCCCAGAGCCCGCTGAGCTCCTGACAGTACCTGAGCACATCATAGCCTTTAATGTGTTCAGCCTCCCTACCAACAGGGGTGATGTGACATTTTACCTCCATTCCACAGATGGTGATTTGAGGCGTAAAAAGACTGTGACTTGCACATCTGTCAGAACAGGACATTGAACCTGGATTTCCCAAGATCTAGGATAGTGCCCTAATGACTAGACCAGGGGCTGGGAACTTAAGGCCCGGGGGCCAGATGCAGCCCCAAGCTTGCCTGGATCTGGCTCCCAAGGCTGGGGCTCCTCCCCCAGCATTGGGAAGCCCACACTGATGCTCCAGGCTCCCCCCCCCCATCCTCCTATGGGGCTGGAGTGCACAAAATCTACTAGCCTAGGGCCCCCCTAGGCTCTGATGTGCAAGGGGAATGTGGGGAGTGTCTTTCTCCTTCTCAGTTGGGGGTCACGTTAGTGAGGGTTTTGGGTTTTTTAGCTTCTCATTTGTGTGGCCCCCAACTCAAAAAAGGTTTCCCAGCCCTGGACTAGACCATCCTCCTCCCTCTCACAGCAGATTTTTTTATCTATTTTTTTTCTGAGAAGACGGAATATGTCTTAGTCATAGCCATTCTGATACTTCATGTTTCAACTGGTATAGGGTGGAAATAAGGAGACTGCATTCAATTCCTCCATCCACATCAATTTCTGTTCCCCCCTCATTTACACCATTTTTTTGTCTTATGGATGCTGCAGAGGGGGAAAAGGGTCTCATGCTTGCTTCCAAACCCAGGTTTTCATCCATGGTACCATTATGAGGAACTTTTTGTACACTTATTTTTAAGGTGTCCCTTTGGCCAGAAGATAGGCTACATAATTAGTCTTTCCCAAAGGTTGTAGATTTGTTTTGAAGATGTTTAAGTGCTTCAGTTATGGTGACCTGGGAAATTCAGAAGTTTACAAAAATGAAATTAGTTTGACCTTCTTACACATCTGCTACAGAACTCATATCCTGCTCGTGTGTGCATGCTTTTGGTCTTCCATATTGAAATAGCAGCTGCTTGTCTGCTCCAGAATTCAGTTGGAAATGTTCCTCAGCAAATGTTGTTTGTGTTCCATATAATTAAATAAGTCTGCCAGAATTAAAAACAAAAATTACAAAGCCCAGAGTATGCTAATGCTGCCCAGTTGCAGTCTGTGCCATCTTCCTGGTTTTGATCCTTCACTATGCACTGTATGCTCAGAAGACTCTTCTCATCTCATGCTGAACTAAAAGTATCCCTAAATGATTGATGATCATAGAGATTTTGTATGGTGAAGAATCAATTAAGCTACTAGTGCCAAGCGCATAAACTCATCTAACTTGCACAAAAATATGGCGGGATAGCTATTATCTTCCAAAAAACCTAAATAAACCATACTTATATGTGCTGGAAATAAATTTGTTGTATAGTAGTGTCTTGTACTGTAATGTTCTCTCCCTCACTCCTTCTCTACTTTTTCTTTTTTACATATAATTGCAAGTGCCTATAATTCTTCACCACTCCTTTCAAACTATGGTATGGGCTCATAGGCCTTAGAGTTCCCATCCTTTTCTCGTATCCTTGGTCTTTGACCTCCTTTCTTGTTTTCCTCTTCCTTATGCTTTCTTTGCTGGTCATCCTTCTGATTATATAACATGCCCAGCCCAGCTCACCCCAGATACACACTCCTTTCTTGTGACTGCCATTTTTCTCAGTGTATTAGTCTCTTCTGCCTATATCTTCTGTATGTTCTCTTCCTGTCTTGATGTCATCTTGAAATGATATAACTTAGTTCATTGTAGCTGTTGTGGCAACTCCAGTTTACTTCTGCAGCATCCCCATGCCTCTTGTTTTTCATAGGTTCATCTTCATATTGCATAGCCATCTGTTTTCCATACTATCCAAGCATTGGACTCAGTGTAAATTACTAACTGCTCCAAGGGTTTAAATTGTTCCTGTTTATTTAGTGTGCCAGGAGCAAGTCTTCAATGATTTTTAAACGCCGTTTAAGAGTCTCACTTAGGCATTGTGTACACTGCAAATTGTGGTTGAAGCAAGTTGTTACACTAATTGCAGTGGCTTTATGCTATCACTTGTGCACAAAAATACTTGGCTCCTTGTGTTAGCACAATGCATACTTATCAGGAGTGCTTTTTGTTGTTGCCCAGGATAGCACACCATGGGTAGAGACCCCAACCATCCATCTTTGGGAAGTTTTAATAATGTATGATGGGGCAGAAATGAGTTGTGCAGGGTTGATTGGTAGAAAGGAGTCAACTTCCTAGTGTGCAACTGTCTTCATCCCATAATGCCATAAATATCTCATACATTTCAGGTCTTTTAAAATGTCATCTGGACACACAGAGCTTTCCTCATAGTCCACCATCTCATAGATGCATGGAGCCTGCACAATGCTGTACTAATGTCGTAAGTGTTGCAAGCACAGGACCTTCAGTCCTCCAGTACTGAAACGGGGAAATGTGATAATTTACTTGTAGGACAGATTTGCTTAGGGACATAGTGAGAACCAGTTCAAGATTGTTGGAGGCCTTCACAGAGCATCTACAGCCCACCCTGCCATGGAGTACTACTGTTTTATGGTCCTGTAAGCATTGATGGATCATCAGGGATGCTTTGCCATCATCAGTGGTGGCTAGTCAGGGAAAGTGAATGATGCTTGCATCTCTAAGAGTACAGGAATGTTCAGAGAGCTAAAAGCAGGTACTTCTTTCCCGACTAATGGATTCAACATTGCTGATGTTGAAATGCCTTTCACCTTTCTCTTCTAGCTCATGAATCTAGCCACTTCAACAACACCAAGGAAAATCAACTACCAGACAAGCAATTTGAATGTGCTGTTGGTAAATTTAAGGGCATTGTTTACTCACAAGATGGGATCTCAGTGAGAAAACATCCCAACGGTTACAGATGCCTGCTGTGACCTGCATAATATCTTTGAAGCAAAGGGGGAAAAATTGCTGCTGTGGCAGGATAGAGTAGCTGTTTGCTGAGTGTGAACAGCCAGACACCATGGCTATTAGAACTGTCTTTATAATGGGGATGCGGAGAACCATTGAACCAATCTGTAAACCTTGTATATAATGGAACTCACTGTAACCGAGACAAGGGGTGTAGCAGCTAGGGATATTAAAATGCAGGTGTGTGTGGTTTTTTTTTTTTTTTTGTAAAGTGAAATTTTCAATAGTTACACGTTTACACGCCGGGGGAGAGAAGGGGGAAGGAGCTGTATCGGAGGTAGCAGTGCAGGGGGCAGGCCGTTCCCCAGGAGCCTTCTTAAAAGCCGGCTCTGCATGAGCACCGGCTCCTTCTTGCTCACCCCCACCGACACTGCTGCCTCTGTATCAGATACAGAGGCAGCAGTGATACAGAGACAGCAGTGCAGGGTATGGGGTGGGCTTGCATGTAACCATGAAGGTTATCCAAAGAGTCCAGACTCATCAGTTTACTGTTTAAATGTTTACACTGTCACATCCCTAGTAACAACACCCCTGGCTCCAGCATCTATGATTGGAAGATCTCACCATGGAGCTATCTAGCTCAAGGGGGCTTTGAAAGGGCTATTTAACAGTGAGCCATAATTAATGTGTTGTGTATTGTGCTCCACTTGCCCTACTGTTTTGGGGCATGCTAGTATTTTGTGGTGTTTGATGTACATCTCTGAATATAACTCTGCACATTTTAATTTTACAGTGATCTCTGTAGATTTATGATTGCTACACTGTCATTGATCCAATGAGTTGTCATGTGTATGGTAACAAGTAAGTGGGTGCTTTGAGAATTACTAAAGCTCTCAGAAGCATATGTTGTGAACTAATAAAGATGAATTATTTTCCAAATAATAGAATTTAATTCAATTACAAAACCAGTGGAAAACAAATCTATACACTTTAAAAGCAAATAATTAAAAACTTAAATTTTGTTCCATTAATTTATTGACAAGGGAAAAACAATTCATGTCCATTTTTCCTACTTTTGCATCAGGTGCTGGTGATGGACTTTGCTGGGCCCTGGGCAGTGTGTATCTCTGTGGACTCTGTTCTGCTTCTGAAAGGGGTGGGGCCTCAGGCAGAAGGGGAGAAGGTACAGGCAGCTGGCCCCTAGCGCTCCCTGGAGCACACTGAACCTCCCCAGCCAGCCCTCAGATCCACCTGGACCATGCTGCTCAGGGCTCCCGTGACAGTTGAAAGGGGTGACTGCTGTGGCCCAGAGCCCTGGGCTCTTTTAAGTCCCTGGGCCCTGGAGCAACTGCACCCTTGTTCCCCCCCACCCCTCACTGACAGCCCTTATTTGCACTGACTTCTGAAAGCCACAATTGCTGTATATGAAGATGTGATTGTCCTTCACGTCCTCTGGTGTGGAATGGTAGGTGTAAAAATGTGGTCCTGATAGAATAGAGAGGTGTGCATGGGAACTGTTTAAAGACACCATACTAGAGGCCCAACTTAAATGTATACCCCAAATAAAAAAACACAGTAAGAGACCTAACAAAGAACCACCATGGCTAAACAGCCATGTTAAAAAGGCAGTGAGAGAGAAAAGGGCAGCTTTTAAAAAGTGGAAGTCAAATCCTAGTGAGGAAAATAGAAAGGAACATAAACACTCCCAAATTAAGTGTCATAATGTAGTAAGAAAAGCCAAAAAAGAGTTTGAGGAACAGCTAGCCAAAAATTCAAAAAATGATAGTAAAATGTTTTTTAAATACATTAGAAGCAGGAAGCCCGCTAAAAAAGCAGTGGGGCCCTTGGATGATAAAGATATAAAAGGAGCGATCAAGGAAGACAGTGCCATTGCGGAGCGATTAAATGATTTCTTTGCTTCAGTCTTCACGGCTGAGGATGTTACAGAGGTTCCTAAATCTGAGCCAGCCTTTTTAGGTGACAAATCTGAGGAACTCACTCAGATTGAAGTGACATTAGAGGAGGTTATGGAATTAATTGATAAGCTGAATAGTAACAAGTCTCCGGGACCAGACGGCATTCACCCAAGGGTTCTGAAAGAACTCAAATGTGAAATTGCGGAGTTATTAACAGTGGTTTGTAACCTATCCTTTAAATCCACTTTGGTACCAAATGACTGGAAGATGGCCAATATAACACCAATATTTAAAAAAGGCTCTAGAGGAGATCCTGGCAATTATAGACCGATAAGTTTAACATCAGTACCAGGCAAATTAGTAGAAACACTAGTAAAGAGTAAAATTGCAAGGCACATAGAAGAGCACGAATTGTTGGGCAAAAGTCAGCATGGTTTCTGCAGAGGGAAGTCGTGTCTAACTAATCTGTTAGAATTCTTTGAAGGGGTTAATAAACATGCGGACAAGGGGCACCCAGTGGATATAATATACCTAGATTTCCAGAAAGCCTTTGACACGGTCCCACACCAAAGGCTTTTACGTAAATTAGGTGGTCATGGGATAGGAGGAAAGGTCCTTTCATGGATCAAGAATTGGTTAAAAGACAGAAAACAAAGGGTGGGAATAAATGGTAAATTTTCACAATGGAGGAGGGTAACTAGTGGTGTTCCCCAGGGGTCAGTACTGGGACCAATCCTGTTCAACTTGTTCATCAATGATCTAGAAAATGAGGTAAGCAGTGAGGTGGCCAAGTTTGCAGATGACACAAAGTTGTTCAGGACAGTCAAAAGCAAAAGGGATTGTGAAGAACTACAAAAAGATCTCAGCAAACTGAGTGATTGGGCAGCAAAATGGCAAATGAAATTTAATGTGGGTAAGTGTAAGGTAATGCATGTTGGAAAAAATAACCCAAATTACACGTACTACATGATGGGGTCAAATTTAGCTACGACAGATCAGGAAAGGGATCTTGGAGTTATAGTGGATAGTTCTATGAAGACATCCACGCAGTGTGCAGCGGCAGTTAGTAAGGCAAATAGGATGTTAGGAATTATTAAAAAAGGGATAGATAATAAGACAAAAGATATCATACTTCCCCTATATAAAACTATGGTACGCCCACATCTCGAGTACTGCGTGCAGATGTGGTCTCCTCACCTCAAAAAAGATATATTGGCATTAGAAAAGGTTCAGAAAAGGGCGACTAAGATGATTAGGGGCTTGGAAAGGGTCCCGTATGGGGAGAGGCTAGAGAGACTGGGACTTTTCAGTTTGGAAAAAAGGCGATTGAGGGGCGATATGATAGAGGTATATAAAATCATGAATGGTGTGGAGAAAGTGATTATAGAAAAATTATTTACCTTTTCCCATAATACAAGAACTAGGGGACACCAAATGAAATTGATGGGTAGTAGGTTCAAAACTAATAAAAGGAAATTTTTCTTCACACAGTGCACAGTCAACCTGTGGAACTCCTTGCCCGAGGAGGCTGTGAAGGCCAGGACTCTATTAGGGTTTAAAAAAGAGCTTGATAAATTTTTGCAGGTTCGGTCCATAAATGGCTATTAGCCAGGGATAAAGTATGGTGCCCTAGCCTTCATAACAAGGGCAGGAGATGGATGGCAGGAGATAAATCACTTGATAATTGTCTTCTGTTCTCCTTCTCTGGGGCACCTGGCATTGGCCACCGTCGGCAGATGGGATGCTGGGCTCGATGGACCTTTGGTCTGACCCAGTGTGGCCATTCTTATGTTCTTATGTGGTGGTGTATGGAGGTGCTATACTTTGGAGTTCTCCATAGATTGTAAAGGGAGGTAAACTAGTGGTTATTAAACCTGTAGGCGCACAAGTATCTCTGTTTGCTGCCAGAGAAACCCTGGGGCATCTTCCTCTCCTTTTCCTCCTGGGACTTCAGGACCTGTCTCGTGTTTGCTTTTCCTTCTCCAGACTGTCTGTAGTGTTCACCTCCTTCCCCTTTGCTCAGAGTTTTTGATGCAGCACTGGCTTGCGGGATGCCATTAAACATGTCAGTAATTTTTTTTCTCCTCCTTAACTGGCTCGTGTTCCACAAGGCTGCAACAGTTGCAGAGAAAACAAAGAAGTACCATGTCCAGTATAGTCAGTGGCATGTGAACATCCAGCTTCAGAACGTGCTTACCTTACTACCCTCAAGTTATAAATAAGACATGCTTATTGACACTTTTGCTTCAAAGTGTAAATGCACAGATGCATGGTACTAGTCACGTATTAGCCATAGTGAATATAGCCTGCAAGGGGTGAGGGAAATGAAGAGAGTTTTTTCAGGAGGATTCGAGGGACATCCCACCCTGTATATAAACTGTTCCAAATGCTCTTCCCCTGGCCAAATTCTACTGGGAATGAAAAACATATGACGACGTTACCTCTTCTAATATGAATAAATTAATGAAAAATCCGTAGTGTTCATGCCAGGGGCCTGAGACTTGGGATCCTTGAGGGTGACATCAGTGGTCTGCGGGGTGGTAGAGGAGTCTCGGCATGTGCTCTTTGCAAAAGTGGAAGATCTGCAGCACACCTCTGATATGACTGACACAATTCCTTCGCTTTTTCATGGCACTGCTGCTGAGCCCTATCATACCTACTCCTGCATTCCCTGTGCAATCTGCCCTTAGATGTCTGTATTTCTACAGCTGGTCAGAAGCTGTGCTTGCATACACTCTTCTCCGCACAGGCCCAGAAGATCTCCTCTCTACCCCAAGATGGAGGGTACAAACGTTAATCAGTTGGGCAGTTGTACACACAGTGGAGAACGAGTAGGTATGCTTGCCAAGCTGGACAGTCCGGAACTTGCAAAATTTGCAGAGCTTTAAAGAGGAGGGAGGCCTTCCACTCTTTGACCGCTGGACAGTGATGTTCCCAGTTGTGCTGAGAGTGGTAAGTGTTAGGCAGTGTGGGACGGATGCTGGAGGACTATTGGGGTCAGCATAGGTTACGCAGTATTGACATTCATGCTCTGTTGATCTTCCTGCCTGGACCGTGACTCATCACTTCACTGAGGCACTTATATCGGTGGGAAATAAGTTTAAGTGTAGATAGATAAAAAGTTAGATTGAAATAAAGCAGCTTATGCCAACCTAACTTTGAAATGTAGGCCTAACCTTAATTTCTTATTGTTTAAAAATGTGTTAGGCAGTAAGTGTAGTTGAACAAATATATCCAAGTTGCTGAACTGTGACTGTGGTAGGAAATCAGCTATTGGGGGCATGTAGTTAGAGTCCTTAGCTACAAAAACCTTTCCAGCGAAAGAAGCAATAGTCAGTAATAGCTTAGACAGTAAATTAAAACTTAGTATAAAAGCATAATGCACATAGAACATAAGAACGGCATACTGGGTCAGACCAAAGGTCCATCTAGCACAGTATCCTATCTTCCAACAGTGGCCAATGTGGGAATGAACAGAACAAATCATCAAGTGATCCCTCTCTTGTCATACATTCTCAGCTTCTGACAAACAGAGGCTAGGGGACAGCATTCCTGCCCATCCTCACTAATAGCCATAGATGGACCTATCCTCCATGAATTTATCTAGTAGTTCTTTTTTGAATCCTGTTAAAGTCCTGGTCTTTACAACATCCTTTGGCAAGGAGTTCCACAGGTCGACTATGCACTGCGTGCAGAAATACTTCCTTTTGTTTGTGTTAAACCTGCTACCTATTAATTTCATTTGGTGACCTCTAGTTCTTATATTATGGGGACAAGTAAATAACTTTTCCTTATTCACTTTCTCTACACCAGTCATGATCTTATAGACTTCTGTCATATCTCCCCTTAGTTTATTCTTTAAGCTGAAAAGTCCCAGTCTTTTTAATCTCTCTTCATATGACACCCGTTCCAAACCCTAATCATTTTGTTGACCTTTTCTGAATCTTTTCCAGTGCCAGTATATCTTTTTTTGAGATGAGGCAACCATATCTGTACACAGTATTCAAGATGTGGGCGTACCATGGATTTATATAGAGGCAATAAGAAATTGTCTGTCTTATTCTCTGTCCCTTTTTTAATGATTCCTAACATTGTTTGCTTTTTTGACTGTTGCTGTACATTGAGCGGATGTTTTCAGAGAACTATCCACAAGGACTCCAAGATCTCTCTTGAATAGTTATAGCTAAACTAGTCCCCATCATTTTGTATGTATAGTTGGGATTATTTTTCCAATGTGCACTACTTTGCATTTATCAACATTAAAATTTATTTGCCATTTTGTTGCCCAATCACGTAGTTTGGTGAGATCTTTTTGAAGCTCTTCAAAGTCTGCTTTGGTCTTAACTATCTTCAGCAGTTTATCATCTTCAGATTTTGCTACCTCACTGTTTACTCCTTTCTCCAGATCATTTATAAATAGGTTGAATAGGATTGGTCATAGTATGGACCCTTGAGGAGTCACCACTAGTTACCTCTCTCCATTCTGAAAACTCACCATTTATTGCTACCTTTTGTTTCCTGTCTTTTAACCAGTTATCAGTCTCTGAGAGAGCCTTCCCTCCTATCCCATGACAACTTACTTAAGAGCCTTTGGTGAGGGACCTTGTCAGAGACTTTCTGGAAATCTGAGTACACTATATCTATTGGATCCCCCTTGTCTAAATGTTTGTTTGATCCCCTCAAAGAACTCTAGTAAGGCATGATTTCCCTTTCCAGAAACCATTCTGATTTTTCCCCAACAAATTATGTTCATCTATGTGTCTGAGAATTTTATTCTTTACTATAGAGAAATACATTCCCAGTTCTCTGCTTAGGAGGAACCAGCTATTTCCAATAATTTTTCCAGTGCTTGTGCTTGTGTAGTAGTTGGGGTGGGGGGAGGAGTGATGCAGAATGGGGAATAGAGTGCTAAGCAATGTGAGGTGTCTTTCTCTTGGATAGTTAAGAGATGCATTTGGGTCTTTGAGTGAGTGGGAAGTAAGAATGTCAATAACAGATCAGCCTTCCCTTAGAGTACAGGAAATGCTTTTGTAGCTTTTCTGGACTGTTACCTCTCAGAAACCCTTGTTGGCATTGTAGGTACTGTTATCAGGTGCATGGCAGTTATATCAGAACAAGTTGATACTTTTAGGTCACAGTTATGTATGCATTAGGGATGTGAACGACTAGTCAGCTAGTTGAATAGTGATAGAGATGCAGCCGTGTTAGTCTGGTGTAGCTGAAACAAAAGACAGAACTATGTAGCACTTTAAAGACTAACAAGATGGTTTATAGGTGATGAGCTTTCGAAGTGGGTCTGGCTCACGAAAGCTCACATCACCTATAAACCATCTTGTTAGTCTTTAAAGTGCTACATAGTTCTGTCTTTTGTTTTAGTCAACTAGTTGTCTGACAAGCGCATACTTATCGGATAGTTGACAGGCTAATTGACTAGTCCCCCTCCCTCCCTTGCTGCCTCTTTCTGATAGAGGCAGCAAGGGAGGGGGGGGATGGAGGTGGTACTTCATAGTGGCAGCACCATGTGGAGACTGGGTCCAGACCCTGGGTGACATGTGGGGCTGCTGCTTTGAAACACCGCATGTAGCCCGGGACCAGCTGTGGTATCCCCAGGCTGCACGCAGCGTTTCAAAGCGGCAGTGCTGCATAGAGCCTGGGGTCAGTGGGGGAGTTCCCAGCTGACTCCAGGCTCTACGCGGCACTGCCTCTTTTAATGCCGTGGGGAGCACAGGACTGCCCCACTGGCCCCATGCTCTCCGCATCACTTTCGCCTTTGAAATATAGCCATAGCTGTAGCGGAGGTGCCCTATCAACTAATCGAATAATCGATGCAAATTGCATCGACTATTCAATTAGTTAATTACTCAAAATTTAAGATCCCTGGTATGCATATAAGTGGATACAACCGACCATAAAGCAACACTGAAATTGTGGCAGAAGTGTAAAATGTTTCAGGAAGGGAGATCATTGTAGTACCACCATATTGGCCGGATTTACAGATGCTACCTTGTCAGGGTAAGGTGGCTGTTTGGAAAATCTGTTAGTACAAAGAATATGGAGAACAAGAGAAGCATTTCACCATAAATGTGTTGGTTACCAGAGTTGGTGTACTGCTTGGTCTGTTTAGGACAGAAAGCGAAGGAGCTAATGCAGTGGCACATGCTACACACACAAATGTGAAAGTAACTGACAGTATTTTCCTGTTCTGGGTATTGCTTTGACTGTTGCATTTGGTAGTCTGGTGAATATGCCAAAGAAGCTAATGTGGGTAGCCACATTAATGTAATTGAGTTTACATCTCTTTTGTGATGGTCACTGCTGATACTTGAAGCAAAAGATAATGGGGCTTTATTTATTTTGTTGTTAATTAAATACAGAATGCAAGAAAGCTCAGTCTCTCAGATTGGTATATTGATGAATCAGTGCTTCCTTCTCCTTTAAGATTTTCTCAGTATTTAATAGTTGTATAGTGTGAGGAACATAAGAAGGGCCCACTCTTAAATGAATAGCTAAAATGTCTGAGATTCAGATGGAAGATGCTTAAGTGATAATTAGGTTATTGAAATATTCTTGGATATTCCTTGGTACTGTAAGATGGCTGATGCATGAAAAATCAAATGCATATCAATCACTTTGCAATTCAGTAAAATTAATCATTTAGGATTTCCCTTTATTGTTACCTCTGTGACACAGTAATTAAAGCTGAGTCTCTGAGATATGAGTTGAAGACTAGTTAAATGGGGATACGCATTATTTCCTAATAGTTTTGTTGTAAATAGGATAATATAGGTCATTTGAGTGTTTTTGGGTTTTGTGTTTTTTGGGTGCATCTTCAGAGCTGAACAGTGTGATGTGACATTTAGTATTTATCAAGTTGGGTGTGGTCATGTGAAGCATTTTTTCTTCCCCTCTACTCCTTTTGCTTCCTATAAAGTTGAGCACGTATCGTTTTGCATCCGATATGCTGGTGTTAGTTGGTGAGAGGTGACAAGGACATGTGTTTGTAGGATAAAAGAGAAAAAAATCAAATACTTTTTGCTATGTAGGATCCTTAATGTATTAAAAGTTGCAATGATATACATGGTTTCATTTCCATTCATGTAGATATGTGTGTGTTGATGCTACATTGCTGCTTCTGAAATTGGTACTATTACATTATTAATGTTCCTGATCATACTAAGAAATGCCTTGCATTTAATATAGAAAAAAGAAGGTTCACTTGCCCCATATGAAATTCTCAGATTGGAACTGAAGATGCCATAAAATTTTTAAAGGCACAAGGTCATATTGAAAATCATGTATTTTTAAAATACAAATCCCCTTACTTGTATTATTAAAAACATTTTAGCCTGTTAAAAGTGAGACAGTTTTAAGTATTTTGATTGCTTCTGGTTTTCACTACTACATGCTGTTTTTCCAAGCTGAGACGACTAAGAAAGTGAACAATGGTAATGGACTATTTCTAGCCATTTTCATTTCTTTGCTTCTTTGTACTAGTTCAGTGCTTGCCTTGTAAATATTATAGAGAGTGAAGCATCTTGGGACAGTGGGTTAGTTGGGTGGGTCCTAGGAGTAGCTACTTCATCCTACTTGTCCTCCAGGCACTGGGGAATCGAGTCTTGGAGACTGGAAAATTCCCAAACAAGAAAAAGACATGGAGATGACAAAGCAGGTATTTAGAAAGGAATCCTGAGAGACACGCAGGGGACTACCCAAGTAGCACCTGGCAAGAGGGAGGAAGGAGACAGAGCAGCCAAGGTGAGAGAAGGATAACTAGGAAGAGAGAGCTCCATATTTGAGGACAAGTGGTGCACTGCAGCAAGGTAGTCGCATAGAAAAATTGATTTTTTATTTAAATTAGATATTTTAATTTAAAAATTATGTTCATATTTATATTTAATAGGTTTATTTTTAAAATGAGAACAACCTATGTTAAGACCTAAAGTTTACTGCAATCTATTAAAATAATGTAAATTAAATTAAATATTAGGTACTACATGTTTGCTGCTGAAGTTGTAAACAAAATCACGCTGGATCAGAGATGTGAAACTCACTGATCACTGGAACCAGAGTTTGATGAAATGCTAAACCAGCCATTGAAAGCGGAATCCTCTTCTGTAGGTTCAGAGAAAATATTGTATTCATTTCAGTTTATTCAACTAATTCATTTCCGTGACAGTTTCATTCAAAGTTAAGAAACACAGTTTTTAGGGATAGGGCTGTGTCGACACAAACTGTGTCCCTAAACAGTGTAAACACTATTGCAGGGCCAAAAAACCTCCAGCAGCAGCCTTTGTTTTCTTGACGAGAGATCTCCTGCCCACAAAGCACTGTTTACATCGCTAGGGCAAAGCTTTTGTCTTTGGAGAGATGTGTACTGAGGTGCATGGGTTTAAACACCAGTGAATGACAAAAGCTTTGTCCCTCAATTGCCAGTGTAGGCAAAGTCTTAGGCTATGTCTACACTAGCAAGTTTTGGCAATGAAACTGCTGTGGACAGTCAGGAGTCACCAAAACTGGAAACCCATCAAACCAGGTTTTCTGGTACCTGCTGTTGACAATTCGTGGCCACATATGCAGCTCCCTTGTCGACAAAAAGAGCAAAGCATTGTCAGTTTGCATCCCACAGTGACTTGCATCACCTTCACATGCTAAGCACTATGGGAACATGCAACGTAGTACTAGGCATGATGGGAATGTGAAAAACATCCTGTCAGCCATCTGTTTTCTTCACAGATGTCCCTGGGGTTTTCTGGATTTTGCGCCAACTCAAGCAATTGTGGCTAAAAAACATGGAACCTAGCCCATTATCGTGAACACTGTGACAATATCACACATTGCAGCATACCTAATTATGGCCCTACTAGCAGACAACAGCGATGAATGCTCGTCAGATTCGGATTCAGAGTCCAATTAATCAGAATCCGATTAATCAGAATTAGAGGACGATGAATTGATATATAATTTTGATATGGCAGACCAGATATACTCATCAAATTGTCTTTTTGGCTAGAGAAGCCAGCCACATTATCATACAGATGTGGGATGAAGATCAGTGGCTACAGAACTTTCAGAGGCAAAAAGCAACCTTCCTGGAGTTGTGTCCTGAGCAGGCCCCTGAACTGTAGTGCAAGGACACCTGAATGAGAGCTGCTCTCTCGGTAGAGAAGCATGTGGCCATTGCTCTGTGGAAGCTGGCCACTCCAGATTTGCTACCGTTTAATTGTGAATCAGTTTGGAGTAGCCAAGTCTACTGTCCAGGCAGTATTTCTGCAAGTGTGCGAGGTAATAAATGACATTTTGCTTGACAGGATAGTGACTCTGGAAAATGTGGATGACATAGTGGCTGGCTTTGCTGGAAAAGGCTTTCCTAACTGTGGTGGGGTAAATAGATGGGGGACAAATCCCCATGATAACACCACTCCATCTTGCTTCAAAGTACATCAGTTGTAAGAGGTACTTCTCCATGGTGCTTCAGGGGCTTGTGGATCAACATGGGCATTTCACAGACATAAATGCAGGGTGGTCTGGAGAGGTTCATGGTGCATGCATCTTCAGGAACAGTGGCCTGTAGAGAAAGCTGCTTGCTGGCACTTTTTCTGACCATTAAATTACCCAAACACGGGGGATGTGGAAATGCCACTAGTGACCCTAGATGTTGTGGCTTACTCTTGCAGCCCTGGCTCATGAAGCTTTCCTCAGGGCACCTGGACAGGAGTAAGAAGAGGTTCAGCAACAGGCTAAGCCAATGCAGCATGGTTGTTGAATGTGCGTTTGATAGATTGAAAGTGAGATGGAGGATTGTCTATGGCAGGCTGGATCTTTTGGAGGATCATATCCCCAAGGTGGTAGCCACATGCTGTTGCTTACATAGTTTCTGTGAGAGTAAGGGTAAACTGTTTCCTCACGAGTGGAGCACTGAGGTGCAGGGTTTGGGGACACACTTTGAACAGCCAGACACTCATGGTGTCAGAGGAGCCCGGAGGTTGGACATCAATATCGGGGATTCTCTGAGGAACCTCTGACAATGAGGAGGCCTGAGATTTTTCTGTGTTGGGGCGGTAAGCGACACATTTAGGCCACAGCTTTTGGTATGGGTTATATTAACACAAAATAAAAACTGATGGAAACATTATAGAAATTTGTCATTTCTTGTATTTTAAAAACCTCACAGCTGTCATCTTTGGGTTCACACTGAGTGGAGTATAAGGGGAAGAAACCATTGCTGAAGGTTAACAAAACAAACCTGGGCTGAGCTTTTGGAGACAAGTGGGGGGGGGGGGGATCCCTGTTCTTATGCAGCCAAACTGTGTGCTGTCTTGGTTCCAGCAGCACACATTGAGGCCTGGTTTGGGTAATCGTTGTACCGGGTGGTTGGGGCAAAGGCAGCCCTGCCATGGAATCTCAATGACACAATAAGTACATTACGCAAATCTTCAACACCAGGAAGATTCTATTGCTATCCGTGCATACATCAAAGCTGTGTTTGGCAGTAGTGAAATGGTCGTCCCATACTGTGGCATCCCCTTGCCATCTGCTTAGCCCCAATCCGGCCCTCGTGCACAGCAACTGCTTGTCAGCGAACCATCTCCATCCTGTCCCACATAGTTGCTGCCCACTCAACCAAAAACCCCACCTGCCTGCACAACAACATATCCTGCATCCCTTAGAACATAAGAATAAGAATGGCCATACTGGGTCAGACCAAAGGTCCATCCAGCCCAGTATCCTGTCTGCCGACAGTGGCCAATGCCAGGTGCCCTAGTGGGAGTGAATCGAACAGGTAATGATCAAGCAATCTTTCTCCTGCCATCCATCTCTACCCTCTGACAAACAGAGGCTAGGGACACCATTCCTTACCCATACTGGTGAATAGCCATTTATGGACTTAACCTCCATGAATTTATCTTGTTCTCTTTTAAACCCTGTTATAGTCCTAGCTGTCACAACCTCCTCAGGCAAGGAGTTCCTTCTGTTGCTTCAACATGTGTCGTGTCTTCCATGCTGTGTTGGTAAGCATCCTTGCAAACATAATTTGAAAACAATTCCTCACTGCTGGATGCACAGTTTGCCATTGGATTGATCCTCACCTCCTGACCCTCTTCAGTCTCTTCATCAACTTGTCTGTGTATCAAGGACAAGTATTTCTGGCTCTTTTCTGAGAACTATCTACTGTGTCCTTGGGTTTGGTTGTGGGGTCCCTGCCCAGAATTCCATCCAGCTCTTTATAAAACCATCATGTTCTGAGTGCAGCACCAAGATGGGCTGTTTGCTTCCTTTGCATTGTGGTAGGCCTGCCGGAGCTCTTTGATCTCGGCTCTGCATTTTAGGGTGTCTCACTCCTAGTTCTTGGCACACAGGGCTCGAGAAACATAACTGTACGTGTCCTAGTTCTTATGGGTCACTTGAAGCTCCAATTGCACCCAATCTACACCCAACATGCCAGTTAGATCCAAAAGCTCCACATTGCTCCAAGCAGGGGAGCATTTGGGTCTAGAGCTGCCATCCCTGTTTCTTGAAGACACCATGAAGAGCACCAACCAGTGTGTCAAGGGCACAGGAAATGGATTTAAATTTCCCAGCTTTGCAGATGGGAGGGGAGCATCTGTTTACCTGTTACCATTACATGGCTGAAGGGCAGCCGAGTTCAAGTTGGTGTCCAGAGTGTCTAAAAGAGACATTGTGGGATACATGCTGGACTCCAATATACTTGACAAAAAACTGCCTGGTACATACATGATGTGATGATGCCTGGACATCACAAGGATGATGTTGTACTAGGTGTCTACTGCACACTTACCAACTCAGGCAGAAGAGATGGATGAGGCTTTTTTTTAAACAACTAACAAATTCATCCAAAGTGCAGGATTTAGTGGTGATATGGTATTTCAAGTACCCAGACATATGTTGAGAAACTAACACAGCGGGCACAGATTATCCAACAAGTTCTTGGACTGCATTGGAGACCATTTTTTATTTCAGAAGGTTGAGAGAGCTACTGTGGGGAAGCTGTTCTAGATTTGATTTTAACAAATAGGGAGGAACTGGTTGAAAATTTGAGAGTGGAAGGCAGCTTGGGTGAAAGTGATCGTGAAATCATAGTTCATGATTCTAAGGAATGGTAGAAGGGAGAAGAGCAAAATAGAGACAGTGCATTTCAGGAAGGTAGATTTTAGTAAACTCAGAGAGCTAGTAGGGAAGGTCCCCTGGGAAGCAAGACTAAGGAAAAATGGCTGAAGAGAGTTGGCAGCTTTTTAAAGGGACATTATTAAGGGCCCAAAAGCAAACTCTTCCACTGCGTAGGAAAGATAAAAAGTATGACAGGAGACAACCTTGGATCAACCAAGAGATCTTATATGATCTAAAAATCAAAAAGGAGTCATATAAAAAGTGGAAACTAGGTCAAATTACATAAGATGAATATAAGCAAACAACACAGGTATGCAGCGGCAAGATTAGAAAGGCAAAGGCACAAAATAAGCTAAATCTAGCTAGGGACATAAAGGGTAACAAGAAGACATTCTACAAGTATACTAGAAGCAAGAGGAAGACCAAGGACAGAGTAGGCCCATTGCTCAGTGAAGAGGGAGAAACAATAACAGGAAACTTGGAAATGGCAGAGGTGCTTAATGATTTTTTTTCGGTTTTCGTCAAGAAGAAGGATGGTGACAGGATGCCTAACATAGGGAATGCTAGTGGAAATGGGGTAGGTTTAGAAGTTAAAATTAAAAAAGAACAAGTGAACAATTATATAGAAAAGTTTGATATCTTCAGGTCACCAGGGCCTCGTGAAATGTATGCTAGAATACTCAAGGAGCTGATAGAGGAGATATCTGAGCCTTTAGCTATCATCTTTGAAAAATCATGGAAGTCGCAAAAGAGTCCAGAAGACTAGAAGAGGGGAAATATAGTGCCCATCTATAAAAAGGGAAATAACAATAACCCAGGAAATTACAGACCAGTCAGTTTAACTTCTCTGCCAGGGAAGAGAATGGAGCAAGTAATTAAGGAATCCATCTGCAAACATCTGGAAGATAATAAGGTGATAGGAAACGGCCAGCATGGATTTGTAAAGAACAAATCATGTCAAACCAATCTGATAGCTGTCTTTGATAAGACAGTCTTTGTCCTTGTGGATAAGGGAGAAGCAGTGGTCTTTAGTAAGGCATTTGACATGGTCTCGCATGACCTTCTTATCAATAAACTAGGGAAATACAACCTAGATGGGACTACTATAAGGTAGGTGCATAAGTTATTAATGGTTCACAATCCTGCTGGAAGAGCATAATAAGTGGGGTTCCGTAGGGGTCTGTTTTGGGACTGGTTCTGTTCAATATTTTATCAGTGATGTAGATGTCAGCATAGAGAGTATGCTTATTAAGTTTGCAAATGATACCAAGCTGGGAGGGGTTGCAAGTGCTTTGGAGAATAGGGTCAAAATTCAAAATGATCTGGACAAACTAGAGAAATGGTCAGATGTAAACAGGATGCAGTTTAATAAGGACAAATGCAAAGTGCTCCACTTAGGAAGGAACAATCAGTTTTATACATACAGAATGCAAAGTGACTGTCTAGGAAGGAGTACTGGAGAAGGGGATCTAGGGGTCATTGTTGACCACAAGCTAAATATGATTCAGTGTGTCACTGTTGGGGGGGGGGGGGAAAAAAAGCAAACATGATTCTGGGTTGCATTAACAGGAGTGTTGTGAGCAAGACACGATAAATCATTCTTCTGCTCTACTCTGCACTGATTAGGTCCCAGTTGGAGTACTGTGTCCATTTCTGGGCATCACATTTCAAGAAAGATGTGGAAAAATTGGAGACGGTCCAGAGAAGAGCCATAAGAATGATTAAAGGTCTAGAAAACATGAGCTATGAGGGAAGACTGAAAAATTGGACTTGTTTAGTTTAGAAGAGAGAAGACTGAGGGGGGACATGATAGCAGTTTTTAAGTATCTAAAAGAGTGTTACAAGGAGGAGGGAGAAAAATTGTTCTCCTTGGCCTCTGATGATAGAAGGAGCAATGGGCTTAATCTGTAGCCAGAGAGGTTTAGGTTGGAGATTAGGAAAACCTTCCTAACTGTCAGGGTGGTTAAACACTGGAATAAATTGCTTAGGGAGGTTGTGGAATCTCCATCATTGGAGATATTCAAGAGCAGTTTGGATAGACATCTATCAGGGATGATCTAGACAGTGCTTGTTACTGCCGTGAAGACAAGGGACTGGACTCAATGACCTCTCGAAGTCCCTTCTAGTTCTAGGATTCTATACTTTTGTGATTATTGTCAGCATTCTGACAAAAATCCCTGTGGAGGTAGAAGTTTTCTGTTGTGAAATACAGCTGCATATTGCAACAATTGTCGATGCTCAGAAGTTTTTGTTATTTAAAAGCAGTTTTTCTTGACAGAATGTGTCTTCCAACCCCTGTTTGCTTGGTTGTATGGGCACACTTATTTGAGGCATTTCCTCACTTTAGTGTGTGACTTTGCAACCTTAGTGTTCTTTTAAGGTAAACTTTTCTGGGAAGTAATTGACAGTCTGTTATGAAATTGAGTACATTGCTTTTCCTCCAAGATGATCTCCAAATCTGAGATTTTTTGCTATCCCAAGAAAAGTTTCAAATGTCACTTCAAAGAGCATGATATAAATATCTACATAAATAGTAAAAAGGTTTTGTTGGGTCATGTTTCTTTCTCTTGATGGTGGGGAAGGGGTAAATAAAATAGATATGTACATGGTTAGCTGTGGAGCAGGTTTCATGTGGCATCTCTCTCCTTTGGCATGCATATAACAGCAGCACTTTTAACACCTCGCCCACAGTATCCACCTCCTGACAGCAAAACTTGCCAGTGGAAAAGCATTCAGCACTTCATTATTTCTACAACCTGAGTGCATTTGCAAATTAATTGATGTGTGGGAGGAAAGGCATCTGCTTTGTAAAGCCCTTTAACTATTGCAATAAAACTAGAAATAAAATTGGTTGAGTATAATAAACTAATATGTCGTTCAGGTGGTGTGGCCTCTAGGCTAATGTGGCACTAAGATGCCTTATTCTGAGGTTATTACTGGTTTTGGTGCTTACTTTCTCTAATATGGAATTCTCTCATTTGAAACACACACAGTTTGCTAAATAGAAACCCTGAAAGCAAATGGCAGACTAGAGATAATGTTTTTGTTATAGCTTGTGTTTTCCTGTATGTTGCTTGCTCAACACTAAGCCAGATTTTCATTAGACCTATGAGTGACTCAGGGCATTTTTAAAGGCTTGTGGACTAATTGTTACCTTATAATACCACTATATTTTCCCATGGAAAATAATATAAAGCATGTTCCATTTGTGTGCTTATAAAAATCATTACAGGTACTTTCAGGAAGCTGTGCATATCTTGATTCATAGCAGAAAAAAAGTTTTGATTCCCTCCCACAAAATGTGGTGGTGATTGTCTTCTATTTCTGTTTGGTTAGTGTCTTGGACTGTAACCATTGATGTCGTATCTGAGCTCTTTGCATATAACTTACTGGTAACTTTAAGTCAGCTAGTGAATGAATATTGAGTAAACACTTATCTTACATTGTACTCTGTTGTTTCCTTAGATCTTTTCTACACTGGCAAGTTTTGTGGCCAAAAAGGATACCTGGAGAGCATTCACATTGTAATGTGACAAAAGTTGTGACAAATGCCCAGTTTTGGCAACAAAAAACCTCCAGCTCCACAAGGGACTTTTGTTGACACTTAAGGGAGGGAGAGAGTCAGTCATGCAGGGCTCATCTAGACTATGTGGAACAGTTGAAAGAGGATATGCAAATTCCACGGGAATTTGCATATCTTCTTCTGATCACACTTTTGAAAGCAGAGCTTTCGAAAGTGAAAGTAATTTAGACACGGCTTTTTCAGCAAACCCCCCCTTGTCAAAAAGCCGCCCTTCCTCAAAAAATGAGGTTTACGTGGCTTTTCAAGAAAGTGGTTCACTGAAAAAGCCGGGTCTAAACTACTTTCACTTTCAAAAGCTCCACTTCCCAATGTGTGATCGGAAGAAGATATGCAAATTCCCACAATTTGCATATCCTCTTTCGACTGTTCCGCATAGTCTAGATGAGCCTGCATTGTGTACTTCAGTGTGGGGTTTTTTTTTTTTTGTTTTTTTTTGTTTTTGGTCTGATTAGCCACTCTGGCCAGTGCTGTGAACTCTGCTGCTCTGCAGCTACATAAACAGAAGGGCCCCTCCCACCTCAAGTCCAGGGAACTTTAAAATGTTTCCTGGTGTCTAACTCATTGTATAGTGGCCCTCATAGCATCTTCTCAAGGAAACAGGAGTGGCTATTGCTCAAAACCGCTCTCTTTCTTGGAATGCCCCAGAGCTTTTGTATCTTATCAATGTGTGGGGTGAAGAATTGGCACAGTTTACAGCTGCGAGTGACCCTTAGGAACTGGGACACACATGGACACATTTCTCGAGCCCTTTATGCAAAGGGATATGATCAAGACACCCTACAATGCAGACTGAAGATAAAGGAACTCTGGCAAGCATACCAGAAGGCAAAGGAGGCGCACAGCTGGTCTGATGTTGCACCCAAAACATGCCGCCTTTATAAGATCTGGACTCAATCCTGGATAGGGACCCCATGTCCTCATCCAAGGAGAGTGTGGATACTTTCCATAACACAGAATGAGGAACAGGAATCAGACTGGATACAGAAGTAATTGATGAAGTGATTCAATTAGACGAGGAGATGGGGCTGAATCCAGTGACAATTTGTGTTCCAGGCAGCAAGGATTTGTTTTCAAGTCCCAAAGTTTGAGTCTACATAAGAAATAGGGCATCCCCCTGCTCCCCACTCACATCCAGAAGCAGAGCCTCGGTATGCCTGTTAACCTTCAGCAGAGATATGTAAGCCAGAGAAAACTGTAGACAAGTGTAGGATTATTACAAATTTGTTTCTATGTGCAGCTGCTTCGCAAGTGTGGACTGTATTTTCTTGGGGACCCATGTCCAACCCTCCTTCCCAACTTTAAAACTCACCATGTTCAGTGTATCTGGAGAAATCTGTGTTTGCCTTTAGGATAACAAGAAAAGTGGCCAGTTTTGTTCAGAGATGTGCATGTTAGTGAAATGTTACAGTCTTTATCAGGAATAGTACAGTCCATTGTTAATGGTTACTTTTCCAAACCAGATCTTGAAAAGTCAGGCACATTTCCCCGCAGACTAGGGATGTTAACTATCGGTTAATTGAATAGTTGATTAACCTCATGGATTCTTATCTGTTAGTTATCTGTCTGGGGGGGGAAGGGTCTGACCCTCCCAGACCCAGCATGAGCTGGAACTGAGCCAGGCTACCTGCCCACCTGGTTTAAATGCAGAACCACAGCGGGGGTAGGTCCAGGACCCAGTGCAAGCCAGGACTGAGCTGGGCTGCTGGCCAGCCTGCTAAAAAAAATTACTGGCAAGGGGTGGGGGAAATGCATGTAGTCTATAGCATTAACCTATAAGCTTTTGCTTATCGGTTAATTGGTTAATCGACCGTACTATTACATCCCTACCGCAGACAGTCAACTAAGAAAAAAACCTCGGAAGACGAGGAAGCTTCTGGTCAAGGATATGTTGCAGTATTCAACACTTCAAAGAGAGCCAAGTAGAGCTAGGGAGATGGAAGTCAGAAAAGAAGTCACTGGGCATATGCTAAAACTTACAGAAGACCATAATGAGATGCTGAAGTGCCTTAGCAAGATGTAGAACTCACAGAACAAAAAGCCTCCAACAGCACATGCAGAACTCTTCAAAGCAACGGTACCTCTCACCCACACACAAACCTCCATGGCCACATGTGAAAATTCTTTACCCAGCAACCTTCCCCCTACAACCACATGCTCATTTTCACAATATTTTTTTCCTTGGTACACTCCAGTCCCCCACAAAGCAGCTTTGATTTGGATAGCTGGACATTAACACCATTGTGAGCTTTTCTAATAACAAGACCTTAATAAAGACAAATGTGATGCAGATTTCTATGAGTTTATTTTGTGAGACACAACCCACACCAATTGATCTGTCCTCCGTGGTGCTTTGCTCAGGATGAGCAATGGTATGAGACACTCTCTCAGAAGCTATGTAAGCAACAGCATGCAGCCACCACCTTAGGGTTATGATCCACGAGAAGGTACAATCTGCCATAGAGACACCTCCATCTCACTCTCAGTCTATCAAAGGCACATTCAACAACCATGCTGCATTGGCTTAGTCTGTTGTTGAACCACTCCTTACCGCTGCCAGATGCCCTGTGTAAGGCTTCATGAGCCACGGCTGTAAGGGGTAAGATGGGTCATCTAGGATCACTATGGGCATTTACACATCCCGCATGTTTGGGTAATTTTCTGGTCAGAGAGAAAATCCCAGCAAGCAGCTTTCTGTACAAGCCACTGTTTCTGAAGATGCATGCATCATGCACCTTTCCAGACCACCCTGCATTTATGTTTGTGGAATCCCTTCACTGATCCACAAGCCCCTGAAGTACCATGGAAAAGTAACCCTTACGATTGATGTGTATTGAAACACGGTGGGGTGGTGTTATAATGGGGATGTGTGTCCCATATATTGGTCCACCACAGTTAGAAAGCCCTTTTCAGCAAAGTCAGCCATTATGTCTTTCACATTTTCATGGGACAGTTTCCTTAGTCCTCTTAATGGATGATGCATACTAGTTCCAATTAACTGGCAATTAGACGGGGCAGGAGTAGCTGCAGACAGGGGTTGCTCTTGTCCAGAGCAGCCTCTGTCTGTGGGGGTGCTGGGGGTCCCAAAGACCGGGACTGCGCCAGTGTCCAGAGCAGCCTTTCTCTGTGGGGAGCTGGTCCTCCTGTGGACGGGCTGCTCCAGAGTGGGCTGGGACCTGGCGGCAGGCCCAGTGTGACCTAACATTAACTGGTTAACCAATTAATGAGAATTTACATCCTTAATGAGATGTACTGCAACTGCATTTTTTCAAGTTACTGCAAAATTATCAAGTGTTCTCCATTTTCACAAGCCATAATGATAGTACTGAACTAACCATGACACTTACGGAGTGGAGAAGACCATGTCACTAATCCTCACCACCACTGCTTGAAAGGTACATTTCCCATGGAGGTCAGTGGGGCTGGGCTATTTTATACTATGATGGCAATACCTATATTATGTAAATAATGCCAATAATAATTGCCAAATGAGACCACTTCCCAACCTGTTTTCAAAAGGCCTGATCCAATTTAAACTTTAAGCTAGGATTGGTCCCAAAGCAATCTGTTGACATTACCCAAGAAGATCTAGTTAACATTTAGTCACCCTTGAAGAATGTAAGGAACCAATCAGTAAAAGCCCCGCTGCCTGGTATAGGCACCCTTTGAAGAATATTAGAGAGGCTTTTCATTTAATTCTTCTGACTGGACGTGGGGTCTTTAGTACTGTTTCACTTTGTGTGTCAGAATAATACAGAAATGCGTTGTCATAGCTAACTCCATTCAGGAATAGGCAAAGTGCAGCCCAAAGTCAGAACAAATCCTTTGAAACTGAAAGTCAAAACATCTCACCTCTTCGCAGAGCACACAAAGGGCTTGTTTACCCAGACACACAAGCCATGACAGCCCTCTCTGTAGAGAGGACACATCCTGCCTCTCTGTGGATGTGCCAAGTGTTTTCACGTGGTATCTTAACACACTGTTTAAATCATCAACTGTTTGGATGAGGAAGAGTCACAGAGTCTGTCCATAATCCACAGCAGTGAAATCACCATACCACTCTGGTGTGGAACACACCTGATCTCTCTATGGGCTCTTGTGGAGCAGCAGAGAGCCTGGGGCAGTCTCTTGGGGAGAGAGGCCGGGGGTGCCTCTGTTTCAGTGGTTCTCACACTTTTTGTCTTGTGAACCACCTGGCTCAATGTAAACCTTTCCAAGGACCACCAGTTGCTAATGGAAACTCACCATTAATTACATAATTACGCCCGACCCATTTTGCTAGTGCTGCAGCTAGGGAGAATGGTTTAATTTAAATTATTAAATAGATTAAGCATTTGAACTTTCTCATGTTAATTTATCAAACTTCATTTTAAATAAAGTAAAATATTAATTTATGTCCAACACAAAAGGTTTCAATGTTTTCTTTATGGCAGGCATGGGGAAACTTTTTTGGATCAGGGGCTATTGACCCACAGAAAAATGAGTTGGGGACCACACAAGTGAGAAGCAAAACTCTTCCAACCCTCACTGATGTGGCCTCCAACTAAGACACCTCACTCCTCTGGCACTCTTAAGGGACAGGGACGAATGAGGTTCAGAGCTTCCCATAGGCCAGATTTACTTTTTTGGGGTTCTGGAGTTAGTAGATTTTATGGACTCCCTTAGGCTCTGGAGTAGGCACAAAAATGAGGTGGTCAGTGTGTGGGGCAGGGCTGTCAGCAAATGGGATGGGGAGGGGGAATGCAGGATCTGGGAGGAAAGTGGGGTGCAGAAGGGGGAGAGGTTGCGAGGTCTGGATGGAAGGTAGGGTGCAGGAGCAGGCTTGGGAGTAGGGTGTCTGGTCAGGTGGAGGGAGTAGCAGCCAGGGAGTGTGCAGCGTGTGGCCAGGAGGGAGGGTGCAGGAGCAGGATATGGGTAGATGTCTGCTCAGGAGGTAGGGTGTCAGTGCAAGCTGGGGGTGTAGGGTCTTGGGAGGGGGAGTGACTGCGGGGGATTGGGATGTGGGGTTCTGGGTGTGAGGGGTGATGCTTACCTGGCTTCGAATTTCTGCTCAAATTTCTGTACAGTGTGTCACTGGGCTGCCATTACACCAGTGGGGTGGAGTGGGAGCTCAGCATCCCTGCCCATGCAGCAGAGAGCCCACACAGCCCCGAGGCTGCAGCACCAGTTGCAGCTTCATACTCAGAGGTATGGGGAAGAGGGGAGGTGAAGAAAGCCCCGATTCCGCCAGTCTGGCTCATGGAGAGTGGCAGAGAGCTGCTCCATGCGCTGCCATTCCCCCAGTGGGATGGGGAAGAGCAGGGGGGGAAAGAGAGCAGCAGTGCACGGAGTGCCCCTGCTGAGCCTGAGTATGCCATGCCCTGCAACACCCCAGCTGGGCTAAAATGGCTGATCCAAGGTACTGAGGTCCAGGAGCGGCTCTACTGGGTTCTGCGGCTGCCTTGGACCTGCCCGTTGACACGTGCCCCCAGCGGCGGCTGCTGTAACAAAGAACAAGCCACTGCCTGGAGATGTAGGAGGTAGCTGTGGTGTAGTCGCAGTGGGGGCCCCATGCACTAGAGCGAGGGAGGAGGTGGCTGCAATATGGTGGCACCCCGTGTTGCAGAGAGGGGCCAGTGGGGGCAGGGAGGGGGCTGCATGGCATGCGGTGGTGAGGCAGTGCAGTGGGTGAAGAGGTGGCTGGAACTTGCTGGGCGGCGGCACGCACCGCGCTCAGGGAATGCTCCGGACTCCAGCTTCTGGTGGGCTCCGCAAACCACGTGCCACCGGAAGCCGGTCAGCTGCTTGCCAGCAAAGCACCAAGGGAGTCGCCTATGTGCTCTGGGGGGGAGGCCATTGGTTTGAGCGGAGCTAGGCTGCATTCCTGTGAGGCTGTCTCAGCCAGGGGAAGGGAAATGGCAGTGCATGGAGCCATTTCTGGCTTGCTTCTTCCTCACAAACCAGATCTGGCGGGGCTTTCCGGGACATTTAACTACTTGATGGGGACAGAGTATTTAAATTTTGGACTGTCCCAGAAAATCAGGAACATATGGTTGGTGTAGCTGTACTGCGTGATATCCTAAGCTTATTGGACACAATATGGGAGAGAATTGTGCAATCTATGTTCTCTCACAGCAGATGTTGGCGTTTGCAGCATTCAAATGGTGCAAAAGTAAGTAGGAGGCCCCAGGAGGACTGGAAACCAAAGGGCTGGCTGATGGGACGTTTTTCACATTCCCAAAATGCCTAGTACTGCGTCGTACATTCACACAGTGCTTAGTGACTGAAGGTGACATCAGGCACTATGGGATGCATACCCACATTGCTTTGCTCTTTCTGTCGACAGGGAAACTAACAATGAGACTGTGATAGATCATTAAAGGGTGGCAGAGTAAGCATGATATATTGACTTTCTTTTTGGCAACTTATGAATGTCGACAGCAATTTCATCGCCAAATCTTTCCAATGTAGATCTAGCCATACTCGTTCGTTATTTCCTGATCAGTTAGCTTACACAAGTGTTGAAGATGAGGGTAAGAATATATGATCTTTTCTCAGAAATAAGGATTACATAATTCATAGCTAAACTTAAAAAACAACAAATGGTCTGGTAGCACTTTATAGACTAACAAAACATGTAGATGGTATCATGAGCTTTCGTGGGCACAGCCCACTTCTTCAGATGACTGGAGGTTTGAGTTTAGGATGTACAGACCCAAAATAAATAGGGGAGATGGGACCTGGGGGGCGGGGGGAGGAGGAGAAGGAGAAGGAAAAAAAGGAAGGGGGCAGGAAATGAGTAGAGGGTATGAAAATATCAAAGGGTAAAACAAGTAGGCAGAACTAGTAATCTATAAGCACCTGAAGACTGGATAGTTAAAAAGAAGTGGATAAGGATCAAAGGATAGCAATTAGATAGGAATAATTCATAGCTGTTACTCTTTGTGCTATGGTAAAAGAAATTTGTGTAGGTAGAGGTTTTTTCAGAGCAAATGGCTTTATTATACCAGTTCACACTTCTATACTTTTTGGATTTGGTTGTAAAACATATCTGTGTTTTTTGCACTCTTTAGTCTGATATTTCACAGATAACTAAATTTTTTATAATCCATGTCCGTCCTTACATGAGGGAACAAGATTTTTATTTGTTTAACTTGCTGCTTTTAAGAGAGATTCATTTATATAAGCAGCATGTTGTATACTTAGGTATGAGGGTTTGAGAATGTAATACAGCTAGGCTATTAAGCATTGACATTTTTTCACAATCATGATTTCAGACTGTAATCTTTCTGCAAGTGTAATGGCAACTTTGCTTGCACACTTATTTCAAACCTTATCAAAGCATCATTTCCTTGTTTGGTTTTCAGATGTGTGCTTAATCATAGTAGACAGGTTGTTCAAACCCATATTTTTTTGTTTGTTTTGGGAGCACACATTAACTTCTTTCCCTTTTTGTAATCCTGAGTTATCAGGATTCTTAAATATCCTAACTTTCCAACAAAGAGTTATTTCCAAATTTAATTAACTCCAAATGGAAGGTAGGAACTGCCTTTTCACTTACATTCAGGTTTCCTGGTCACACTTTTATATGTTCCATCCTCTGACTATTATAGACTTTGTAAATAGTTTTGAAATGCCAGTTTGTGATATATGGGCCTCTTTAACATTTCTTTGATTTATGTGCAGCCCGGTGGGAAAAAAGCAAAGAAAGCAAATTATGCTGGGGGAAAATGTTGCCAAGCTTCACTTTTTCAGTTTTAGTTAAAAACTACACTTTTATCAATCAAATCTGATGTATTTCGTTTTCTTTTCTAAAAGCATTCATAACTTAACTCCTTAAAGGCTTGATAAATTTTTGGTCAAGATTTTTGAAAGTGACTACTGATTTTTGGGTGCCAAGTTGAGGCACCTTTAATTGCTCTAACTTTTACAGATGTGTTCTTACCGCTTTTTGAAAATTGTCATTTTAGGCAGGACTTCCAAAATTTGAGGTACCCCAAATCACTGTGTGCTTCTGAAAATCTTGGCCAAATGTTTCTCCCACTGTGCAAAGTCTAAATTAGTGTTACGCAAATGTTACTGTACAAAAGTAAATGTTAATCCTCAGGATTTTAGATAGTGAATGCATTAAAACGAATTTTAATTAGAGCAGGGGTGGGCAAGATATATCTCGCGGACCGAATCCAGCCAACCAAGCCACCAGATCCAGCCTGCAGTCCACCCTGCAAGGATCCTTATGCACACAGCAGCCACTGTTTTAAGCACAGGGCTGCTCAGTGTGCTTCTCTGGTCTGGACGGTGTGGAAGGCTTCATGCGATCTCCCAGCCCAGTCCTCAGCTCCTATTGGCCGGAAACAACCAGCCAAAAGGATCTGAGAGATTGGCCTGGGGGACAGGGCAGTGCAAGCTTCTCCCCCATCCTGGAGTTGAGTCTCACATGCAGGGAAGAGCCTGCATTTTCAAGCGGTCTGGGGCTGCAGCAGGCAGGGAAACCAGCCTGCCATGGGGGTGTTGCAGGGGTATTAGCTGGGAAACATAAGAGGTAAGAAAAATTAAGATGACTTTGGAACTAAAACCTGGATTCAGCATCCACATTCGTTTGTCAGCAAGTAAATTGCAGAACTATGACTTAATGGAGAGAGTTTCCAACTCCATGATTCAGCTGGCTGTATGTACAGGATGGACCACCCTGGTCCAGAAACCCAACAAAGGAATTTGCTCCAGGGAGATCTCCTGCCACCATCCTCTCAGCCTGCTACTCCTTCCTCCTGCTAGCTCCTTTTGACTGGGGCTCTGGCCCCATTGCTGACAAGCTCCAGCTGCTGCCACCAGGCTCGGGCTCTAGACTCATGCTGCTGGCCTGGCTGGAGCTCCCCAAGGCCAGAATTCTCCAGTTGCTGCTGGCCCTTTTGCCTCCAGTCTAGCTGGGGCACCTCAGGACTGGGCTCCCCTTCTGCTGCTCGCCTGCTGCTGCCGGCCTGGCTGGAGTTTCCCGGCTGCATCTGGCCTCACTGCCACCGGCTTGGCTGGGGCTCCTTAGGGCCAGGCACCCTGGCTGCCACTGTCTCAGCTGCCACCGGTCCCCTAGCCACATTGCAAGGCCTCCCGGCCATGCTATGGGAACTCCCTGCCTCTGGGCTCTCTGGTCCAGGAACATCCATGGTTCTTCTGGGCCACTGATGTAGCTGACCAGACGGTCCCAGTTTAGGGAGGTACAACCTGTAATAATTTCAGTTGAGATTCTGTTGTTTAACTGTGCAATTTATAACTGCAATTAATCATGATTAATTTTTAATCATGTTTAATTTTTTGAGGTGATTGCATGAGTTAACTGCAGTTAATCAGCAGCCCTAATATCTTTCTATATAAACAAAAAAATGCTTCCTGCCAGACGACAGAATGTTCCTGCCGGGTGACAGAATGACGTCATCAATGTCAACAGGCTCTCTCAGTGAAGCGAAAGTGGCCAGAGAGAGGAGGCTAGGTGAGCATAGTAAGCAGGGGGTGCAGCGCCCTAGTATTCATAAAATATAAAAATTGTGTGCGTAAAAATGCACTGTGTAGACAAGCCCAGAGAGTAAATAAAGCTATGTTCGTATACTCTTAGTGGTAGACAACATATGCTACTCTAACATTTGCTCTTTTCTACATCCCTGTCGGCCACCAAAGTCTGGATTTGTTTATCTTCTCGGCACATTTCAAAGCTCATCTAATTTTTTTCCTCTTAGGTGTTTAGGCAGTCTGTGTTGATTGTAAGTTAGAGTGGTTGCTTATTTTGCTAAAAGTTCACGATTTGTGCTTTGAGTTTTATTCTTGAGTATTGTGCATTTTCTCTCTTGCTGCTTTCACAATAATTAGGAAAAAGCACTTTAAATAATATAAAATCATGAAAATATTATTAAATCACTAAAAATACAGTAGTAATAGAGATACCCACTAGTCCTCTTATAGGTAAGACGTTGGCTTCAGATTTTTAAAGGTATTTATATACCTAACTCCCATTGATTTGGGAGCCAGATCCCTAAATAACTTTAAACATCTAACCTGTGAAGGTAGTGTCATTTCAGGGGACTGACCCAGCAGCAGTCCTGTGGGTGGCTGGCTCTGTACACTACCTGAGCAGCAGTCTCTGGGGGCAGCTGGAGCAGCTGCTTCTCAGTGGCCCCTTGCAGCTGGTGCTGCTGGCCCCCCAGACCACTCCCCAGCTATGATCCCCCAGACTGCTCCTCCCCAGTAGTGCCTCTCCCCCAGATAACTCCTCCCATCAGCCTGATGATATGGATTCTATTGCCATCCATCATGAGCCCCTCACAATAACCTAGTCGAGAAGGGGAAATATTATCCACTTGGTTTGTTCTTAATCTCCCTGTAAAAGAAGCATTTGATAGAGCTGAGGACTGAATCCAGACCGTCTGAGTCCCAATCCAGTGCCTTAAATGCAAGGTAGCTGTTCTAACTTTATCCTGATTAGGGATGTTAAAGCATCTAATTAACTAGTTGCCAGGCTCTTAATACATTTACAAAGCAGAGGCACAGCGGGGTTAGCTCCTGGGGCCGGGAGCTAACCCTGCTGTAGCTCTGCAGTTTCCTCTCCTTATCATCTAGTCAACTAATCGACTGGCAGCTCTTAGTACATTTAAAAAGCACAATTGCAGTGGCGGGAGGGTGGGGGGAGGGACTGGGCATGAGCAGGGAATCAGCTGGTTCCTGGCTCGCGCCCAAGCCCCCATTATGCCTCTGCATCCGCTGCCCCCCCCCCACCGAGATGGTGCTGGGGGGGACCTGGTTTTTAACTAGCTCCTGCTCCATCATTGCTGACCCTCTCTGATAGAGGCAGCAAGTGGGGTGGGGGAGGAAAGTGGCTAGTCAAGTCACTAGTTGACTATCTGATAATCATAGAGGTCTGGGAAGGATAGAAGGTTTTCTTGTTCACCACCAAGGTGACTTGTTATTTAAGATTTTTGTTACTTGGCTCTTTTTTCAGTCTTTTAAAAAACTTGCTGTAGGTGAACTATTGCTCAGGATTTTCAAATCCAGGATTTTCAGATTATAGCTCATTAGGAGGGATTTGTACTTTAATTTTAGTGAGCATGAAGCAAGCTCATATTTGTTTCTGTTTTTATTATTTTTGCTTTAAATAAAGGAACGTACCTACGTGATCCCATTACACTGAAAATAGAAAGACATTCAGATCAACAATTAAATACTGGCATACTGGGAAGAAGTGAGACTGGAATTCCTTTGCTAATCTGATCAGCTCTTGGCAATAAGAATATGCTGTTTTGTTTGGTTTTGCAAGTTCTTCTATTTCCTTCACTAAAGTGTGTTATGAAGTTATGTTGCCCCTTAATTTTCCCCTCCTTTTCCTCAGAATCTTAACTGTTCTCTGAAAATAGTAAGCAAGTACAAGGTTGATCAGTTTACAGTCAAGAGTTCCATAATACTGAATGTTTTTTGTTTTTGTTTTTTGTGTGTTAAAAGAAAATATGAGACAAACATACTTAGAGGCTGCAATCTGACACTAATTAAAACAGCACTTATAGCATAAATATTGTGCTTGGAGAGAATGGAATAAAATAGACATAATGGAGAGAAATTCTAAAATAAACAGTGTTTAAAACCAACACAGACTGAGAAAGATATACATTTTGTTTTCCTAGTATGGCATCTCAGAGAGCTTTGATCCAGTTTGCTAGTTTGGGGAAAAGACTCACTCAACCTTCTTCTCCACAGGACTGGAGAGCAAATGTAGGAACTGAGGCAATGACACTATGCATATTGCTTCAGGATAAATAGAAGCAGTTGCACGGAAGAGGTTTTTCATAGAAGTGCAAGCTCTTTAGTTCTGCAGCTTAGGCCTGGTCTACTCTAGGCATTTAGGTCGAATTTAGCGTTCATAAGGTCAATTTTCTAAACAAGTCCACACTACCAAGCCCATTCTGTCCACTTTAAGAGCCACTGAAGCCTATTTCAGTACTCCTGCTTTTCATGAGTAATGCAAAATTCGACTTTGCATGATCGAGTTCACAGTAGTGTAGACCCAGTGTTCAGAAAGTCAAGTTTCTTGGCCTCTAGGAGGCAGCCCACAGTGCCCCTCTCTGACCACTGGCCAGAACTTGCGCTTCTGCTGCTCTGCAGGTGAACAGGAAGAGCCCTGGGCAAGTTTCATTTCCCGTGTGGCCACCATTTGAACACACCTCAGAGCACACAACACACATAGTCATGACTTCCATGAATTTCAGTTCCCAGGTGTGCAAAAGAGCACCAGCATGGAGTGTCAGGAGATCTTGGGCCTCATAAAAGCATGGGGAAAGGAATCCCGACTCTGAGCTGCAGAACGGCAAAAGAAACACCTATATTGTGCAAAGTTAGTAAAGTGTCTGGTGGAGAGAGGATGCTCCAGGGACTCCCAGTAGTGCTGTGTTAAAGGAGCAGAGGCAGTCCTATCACAAAATAGGTGGGGCAAAAATATTTTAAATAAACAAACAGATGGTTTGGTGTTTCGCCGCAAACATACTGCTTCTGTGTCCAGCTGCATGCAATCCTAGGGAGGGACCTGACCAGCTTCCCAAGCCAGACCATGGAATCCACCCAAGACACTCAGGGTAGCAGCATGGGAGACACTGGTGGCTGATGGGTAGCAGAATGAAGATGAGGAGAATGGCCAGCTGGTGAGCAGTGATAGCTAAGAACTTTTCATTACTTTGAAGACAATCCCCTCTTCCCAGGACACCTCAGTCAGGCACTGATCCCAGGGAGGGCACGTCTGGTGAGTTCACAGTTTTTTTTTTCTTGCTACAAGCAAGTTAAGGCAGTTGGGTGTGATATGTGGGGTACTCTGTGCCAGCACAATGTGGGGGCCCCGGAATAGCTTGTTAACGAAGCCTCCCTGCATATCTCCATGAAGCTCCCATGTAGGAACTCTTGGATCCTTCTCACAAGGTTTCTGGGGAGATCAGCCTTATTCTGTCCTCTATGGTAGGACACCTTCCCGTGCCAAACGAGCAGTAAGTGGTCTGGCATCAGTGAACCACAAAATATTGCAGCATAAGGCCCAGGTTTCTAGCCACATTCAGTCAGCATCAGCTCCCTATCACTCTGTGTGATTTGGAGAAGACTGGTATTTCGCATGGCAACCTGAATGAAGGAGGAGGGGAAGCTATGCTCAATGCTTTCTTTGCCTCTGTATTCATGGACAAGGTGGGCTCCCGGACTAATGCGCTAAGTGATGCAAGATGGGATGAAGATCGACAGCCCTTAGTGGGTAAAGAACAGGTTAGGAACTATTTAGAAAAGCTAAACATACACAAATCCATGGGTCCGGACTTAATGCATCGGAGGGTACTGAGGGAGTTGGCAAATGTCATTGAGGAGCCTTTGGCCGTTATCTTTGAAAAGTTGTGGAGATCGGGAGAGATCCCGGATGATTGGAAAAAGGCACATGTAAAAAAGGGAAGAAGGACGATCCAGGGAACTATAGGCCGGTCAGTCTTACCTCGGTTCCTGGAAAAATCATGGAAGGAATCCATTTTGAGGCACTTGGAGGAGAGGAAAGTGATTAGGAATAGTCAGCATGGATTCACAAAGGGCAAGTCGTACCTGACCAATCTGATTAGCTTCTATGATGAGGTAACTGGTTCTGTGGACATGGGAAAGTCAGTGGATGTGATATACCTTGACTTTAGCAAGGCTTTTGATACGGTCTCCCACAATATTCTTGCCAGCAAGTTAAGGGAATGTGGATTGGATAAATGGACGGTAAGATGGATAGAAAGCTGGCTACAAGGCCGGGCCCAGCGGGTAGTGATCAACGGCTCGATGTCAGGATGGCAGTCGGTTTCTAGCAAAGTGCCCCAAGGTTCGGTTCTGGGACTGGTTTTGTTCAATATCTTTATTAATGACCTGGATGAGGTGATGGATTGCACCCTCAGCAAGTTTGCAGATGACACTGAGCTAGGGGGAGAGGTAGATACACTGGAGGGCAGGGATAGAGTCCAGAGTGACTTAGACAAATTGGAGGATTGGGTCACAAGAAATCTGATGAGGTTCAACAAGGACAAGTGCAGAGTCCTGCACTTGGGACGGAAGAATCCCAAGCATTGTTACAGGCTGGGGACCAAGCAGCTAAGTAGTAGTTCTGCAGAAAAGGACCTGGGGGTTACAGTGGATGAGAAGCTGGATATGAGTCAACAGTGTGCCCTTGTAGCCAATCAGGCTAATGGCATATTAGGTTGCATTAAGAGGAGCATTGCCAGCAGATCCAGAGATGTCATTATTCCCCTTTATTAGGCTCTGGTGAGGCCACATCTGGAGTATCGTGTCCAGTTCTGGGCCCCCCACTACAAAAAGGATGTGGACGCATTGGAGAGGGTCCAGCAGAGGGCAACCAAAATGATTAGGGGGCTGGAACATACGACCTACGAGGAGAGGCTGAGGGAGTTGGGTCTGTTTTGTCTGCAGAAGCGAAGAGTGAGGGGGGATTTGATAGCAGCCTTCAACTTCCTGAAGGGAGGTTCCAAAGAGGCTGGAGAAAGGCTGTTCTCAGTAGTGACGGATGGCAGAACAAGGAACAATGGTCTCAAGTTGTGGCTGGAGAGGTCCAGGTTGGATATTAGGAAAAACTGTTTCACTAGGAGAGCGGTGAAGCACTGGAATGGGTTACCTAGGGAAGTAGTGGAGTCTCCATCCCTAGAGATTTTTAAGTCTCGGCTTGACAAAGCCCTGACTGGGTTGATTTAATTGGGATTGGTCCTGCCTAGGGCAGGGGGCTGGACTTGATGACCTTCTGAGGTCTCTTCCAGCTCTATGGTTCTATGATTCCTGTAATGTGTGCCCTTGTAACTTTTTGTTCCAGTGAGAACAGCAGGGAGCTTACTGAGCACTCCCCTGGCTCTAGCAGCCATCTGGCTCTCACAAATCCGCAGGCAAAAACGGACAAGGGAAGGTATGTTTAAGAAACAGATTGAGTAGAGGAGTACGTTCCTGGAGGAGAGGAATGGCAGGAGAGGAGAGCGTGCAGGGAACTGCAAGTAAAGCAGCAGGAGAATGTCTTTTCATCCCTGATGGCTGTGATGGAGTGCCTGGTGGCGAGCTTGGAGAGGAACCCTCCTCCCCCTCC
Source organism: Pelochelys cantorii (assembly GCA_032595735.1). Lineage (NCBI taxonomy): Eukaryota > Metazoa > Chordata > Testudines > Trionychidae > Pelochelys > Pelochelys cantorii. Next base: position 12,696,550 of record CM064347.1, read on the forward strand.
ACTCCCACCATGCAGGACTACTTTCCCTCCTTGCCCAGTTCCATAGCCTCCAGGACATGGTGAATGGGGGAGGGAAGGAGGGACACTCAAGGGCAGCCTCACACTTAACCTCCAAGGCCTCAGGAGGCAAAAGGCCATCCTTCTGATTTCCCCTCCCCCTCTTTTGGTCCCACCATGGACTTCTTTTCTGTCTTTGCCGTCTTCACTAAATAAAAATGCATTATCTCTGAACAGCAGTCTCTTTATGCTTGTATTGCAGGGGTGGGTGGGAGATTACAGGCAAACACACTGAATGCAGAGGCACCTTGTTAAGAGCAGTGTGCATGACTCTCAAAACTGGCCATTTGTAAAACTTAATTTTGAAGCCTCTCTGATTTGCACTGTTGCGTGCTGTGCTCTCCTTGTCGACTTGGTGTCTGGCTGCTCAAAATCTCAGGCTAGGCGCTCTCCCTCAGTCTCAAACCCTGCCAGATAACTTTCCCCCTTGCTCTCAGAAATATTATGGAGCATATAGTAGGCTGCCACCACCAGGGGCATGTTGCATTCGCTGAGATCTAATCCAGTCAGTAGACTCCCAAACCTTCTGTCAAGGCTGTTCCCCACTCTGGCACTTTGAGACTGGGAGAATGTGTGACAGTGCTGGCTGGTGCTTTGTAAGTTTCTGAGAGATGCCATGCTCTAAGACAGGGAAAGCTATCGTGGTCTGTTGTCAACCCCCTCCCCTGCAGAGAAGGGGTACGGGGCAGGGGGGACAACCTGACATCAGCGCTCCTCTGTTCCCCCTCCACAGAGGCAGTAGGAGAGTCCCGGGAGCAGCTCGGCTGCAGGATGGAGCAAGGTGGGGAAGGGGCAGCAGAACACAAACTGCCGCATGCTCTTCTAATCAGCTGAGCAGACTGGATAGAAATGCTGGGCGGGCTGCACGTGGCCCACAGGCCATATTTTGCCCACCCCCATCTAGCCCAATAACCTGTCTTCTGATTGTGACCAGAGCCATAGGGTTCAGAGGGAATGAAGAGAATGAACAATTATCCAGTGATCTATCGCCATTGACTAGTCCCAGGTTCTGGCAGTCAGAGGCTTACATCATTCATGTACTGGAGATTCTGTACTTGTTGATCTGTCAAAATAAGCCATTATATGCCACTTACTGAAGATGATTATTTAGCCTGAAGAAGCTGAAAAAGCACCTGGAGCATTTGATCATGTCAATTCACTGTGTGCAATAAATTCACATATTAATAATCATTCGAATTCTTTTTTGAGTTGTAATCACTTTGCGTACAAAAAAAAAATTAAAAGCAGAAATCTTGTGTGTGTTTGTTTATATAATCCCCAGGTACCTTTTGTCCAAAATCTTAACTGTAAATATTACAGGAACATAGATGTATTTAGTATTAAATAAATTGCTTTTGAGGGGGCAGTAAATGAGAGAGAAACAAGAGGGAGTTGTTTTTAAAAGTACCTGGGTCCAACCTCTAGGAGAATAGGGGCTGCCTGAAAGCAATGACATATCCTTATCCATCACAGGACTTTTTAAGGCCACTATAACATTATCAAAAATACTCACATTTCTCTTCTTTTAAGATGCACAGTACTTTGCCCCTCATTAAAATACTTCTCCCTTTCAGCTAACGAGGGAGTCTATTATGATAAAGCTGTAGTAGTTCTTTTGAACCCAGCTATGAGCAAGCCAACAGAACACTCCCTCGGTTTCATCTTTGCAGACGAACTGAGGCAAGAGAGAAGTTACATTACTTTAATTGATACTTTTAAAAGCGTATCTCAGATAATGAGGCCAGTTTGGAATATTTTTCCCCCTAAACAATGTTTGATCATTTTATGGTAGCTGAATTCTCAACTTGGACAAAACAGCATCAATGGATCAAAAGACCAGGTTTTCCAATTTATTTACTTATTTATTTTCTTTTGCTGAACTAGGTTTTAGGGCTTTCAATTAATAAGAAAGCCAGATATCATGTATTGCTCTAGATTCTGATTTAATTAAAACATTTGGTACTTTTAAAAAATATATTCCCCGCGCCCGTTCCAACTCACTAGGATTCCTAAGCAACAAGTACTGTACCCCATCTGTGGAGGTAACAGATGTTATCCCATTACTTTTCTTCCTTCAAAGTATTACATTTGTCCTCTTGTCCTGCACCCTCTGCTCTACACTATGAGATAAGATTGAATTTATTAAGGTAGTTTTCTTACCACCGAGTGTTATAAAGTCGAAGGTTCATGTCCCCACATGCACAAGAATTCAATTCAGTTTGAAGTACCATGTCTCTACTAGGGAGACTGCCATCAACTTTGAGAGCGATGCACTGTGGGCAGCCAGCCTTTTCTCCCCCCCCCCCGCCCCCATATACCGCATCTCTGCAGAACAGGATAGGTTTCTCTGTCTGGAAGAGATGTGCGTGTCATTTCTCAGAAACTTATCCAACACCAGCCAGCACATACACTGTCACACACTTTCCCAGTCTCTGTGCTACAAACACATGAGCAATTGCTGTTGCAAAGTCTCTGACACACACACAGTCTCTCTCTCTCTCTCTCTCTCTCTCTCTCTCTCTTGATCTCACCAGCCCTGCCCCTTCTGCCCAAGGCTCTGCCCTTTCTAGGGGCCCCGAGCCATCCCCTGACATCTTAGCAAAATGCATTGAGTGGTGCTCCCATGAAAATTATTGCCCATTCCTGGCTAGATGGATCATTAGTTTCACTCTATATGGCTAAACTTATCTTCTTAGCATTTCACTAGTAAAGAGCTTAGCTTCTCACCAACCAGTTGGATTTCCCCAAATCTGAAACTTGCATGGATGAGTTGCTGTAATAGGGCTTTTGAATAACAGGAATCCTGGCTAAGTGGCTGATACGATGATGATTCTTAATACTATTCAATGTGTCAGCATTCAGGTACAACAGGTATTTGCATATTTTAATCTGAGAGCTGTTACTGTTTAGCATTTTGTCAGCTAAACGCTAAACAACTGTTAGCAGCAGCTTGTGGGGTGATGATCATTTGAAAAGATCAGAATACAAGAAACTTCTGGGATGGTTTTTATTGAGACAGTATGGCTGCGTTAAAGGTTTTCCGTTAAAAGCATTTGCTGAAAAGAGCGTCTAGATTGGCACGGATGCTTTTGCGCAAAAACACTTTTTGCGGAAAAGCGTCCATACCAATCTAGACACGGTTTTGCGCAAGAGAGCCCCGATCGCCATTTTCACCATCGGGGCTTTTTTGCGCAAAACGGTTCTCAGTTGTCTACACCGGCCCTCTTGCGCAAAAGTATTTACGCAAGAGGGCTTTTTCCTGAACGGGAGAGTCGTCGTATTTGCGCAAGAACACTGACGATCATACATTAGATCGTCAGTGTTCTTGCGCAAATTCAAGCGGCCAGTCTAGACAGCTGGCAAGCTTTTCCGCAAAAGCGGCTGCTTTTGCGGAAAAACTTGCCAGTCTAGACACAGCCCTTGGTTACAATTGGAGAACAAATTATTTGGAGCAGTGTGATACCAGTATGCATGCAAAAACCCTTAATGAAATGTTTAGAGTGTTTGTGATGAATAAAAAAAAAAGGTCTTGTAGCACCTTAGGGTGCATCTACGCAGCACCCTAGGGTGCATCTACGCAGCACCCTAAACTCGAAATAAGATACGCAATTTGTGCTATGCAAATTGCGTGTCTTATCTCAAATCTATTTCGAAATAGCTTATTTTGAAATTTGGTGCATCTACACAGCGCCAAATTTTGAAATAACTTGCTATTTTGAGACATCTCTTAACCCTCGTGCCATGAGGTGTACCGGGATGGCGAAATAGCACGAGCCCGTTATTTCAAAAAATATTTCAAAATAACAGGCGGCTTGTGTAGACGCGGGGTAGCTATTTAGGGATAAATCCGGTATCCCGAAATAGTTGTGCAGTGTAGACGGACCCTTAGAGACAAACCAAAAGTATATATAGATACTACCATGAGCTTTCATGGGCACAACTCACCTCTTCAGATGATGAATCAGTTAGTCATATCTTTGCTATAATAAGTTAAGTCACTCATGAGATGGCTCATTGGTCTGTTCCTTCAAGATGCTTGGCATCTATTGAAATTAATGAGCTGAAAGCACTTCACGTATCTGAGTAGATACTGAGTGCCTCGTTTGATTGGACCTTAAGGAACCACACTGTAACACTCTTTCCTGAGAAGTAAAGGAAGGAATCTTTCTTATCATGTAACATACTTTCTGAATGATGCTTAGAAGAAGTAGATGGACTAAATCATAGGCTTCTTGGACTGGTTTCACTCTACTCCCTACTTGAATTGAATCCATTCTTGACTGATATATTTTAAATGTTCCAGAAACTTGAGCTACAGAAGCCAAATATTTTTTCAGCATCCAGGAGAGTGTGAGTTGGTTTTTGAACTGTGTAAAAATACCACGTGTGTTACAGTTTATTAATGTGAAGGCTATGATTTTTTCCAATATTTTGTTTTAAGTAATACTAATAATTACTATTTATACAAGTGTTTCAAATCACCGTTTTGCATGAAATGATGGAATTGTGCCAAAAGAGGTGCATGTGTTCTGAAATACCATATATCCGTGGGGGGCATCTTGTGGCCTGTGGGCCAGATGCAGCCCATTGAGGCTTTATGTGATGCCTGCAAGACATTTTTTTCCACCATTTCTCTCACATAGGGTTCCCAGGTTCCACTAGTTTTTTTTCTATTTAGTTTTTTTCCCTGCCAGTATTTCTAAGGTGACACGCACATAAAGCAAGGGCATGTGAAGTAAGTTGTGTGCTGACTGCACACAAAGTTGACTGTAAGAGCTGTGTGCTTCCTCTGCAATTGATTAAATTGCTGCTATGGTTCAGTTGGCACACCCTGCAAATTTTAGGTATGCAAGCACAGTTAGCTAAACTGCCTTATCCTGGGAGACCGTCTTGGTTATGACAATCTTGCTGCTCACTGAGATGGATGGCCACTCATGCGATCCACTCATTAGCCTAGATTATCCATCGTTGCCATGTATAATAGTTCTACTGAGAGCAAAATAAAGGCTTTGAGCTATTGCATGCCAAAGTGAACAAATGGGGGTTGGACAATCAATATACTAACAGAATAATACTTTGTGAAATGTATGTGTATTTGCACTGTCTTAAACGTTATTTCACCCTGTCATTAAAGACAGCCTAGTTACCCATTGTTGTCAGCTTTCACAAATGTGTTTTGAATCTCATGTTGTTTGATGTCTTTCTTTAAAGATCATTTTCCAGGAGTCAGGTGATTGCAGGAGAACCTCATCTTTTTTAAAGATAATTTCTAGCCCTTGTGGTTGCCTAGAAATCCTTGAAAGCACTTTCAAGGCACAGAGATGAAAAGTCAAATGAAAAAGAGACTACAGTTTTTTTAAAAAAGAAATAAACTTGACTTTTTTAAAAAGTCTGATTCATTACTTTTGAATCATTGTGGTTGACAGTAGTGGTTTATATTCAGTCTACAGGCCAATTCCTATACAGAAAATTTCTGAAAATAGAATGGCAAGCAATTTTTTGTATTTGTTCCTACAATAACTGAACTGTGATAATTTTATGCTGGGAATAAGGAACTTTCTAGAAAGCTCATGAAACTAATAGGGATGTTAGCATGAACTTGTGTACATGGGTAACCGATAAGCCTGGGCTCATCGGTTAATTAACCCACACGGTTACATCCCTTCGCCCCCCCCCCCCCCCCCGCTGCCCCTGTATCAGAGGCAGGGATGGAGAGGGAGGAGCTGGTGCTCATGGGTCACTGCCTTTTCAGCTTTTTAGCTTTTAACCCAGCTCCCCGTGGGCACTGGTACCTATGGAGCTGCCTGCCCCCTCATGCTGCTGGCTCTGCTCCCGCAGAGTCAACAGAGCGGGATCAGGCAGGAGCTGGTACTTTTTTGGGGGGAGGCCATTTAAAAACCAGCTCCCCATGAGCACCGATTCCCATGGAGCCTCCTCCTTCCCTATGCTTCTGCCTCTGATAGAAGCATCACGGGGCGTGGGGGCGTCTGGCAGGAGCCAGTACATGTGGGAACCTGGCTCCCCATGCGTACCAGCTCCCATGGAGCCACCTATTCCTCTCCCTCCCCCCCCCCCATGCTGCTGCTTCTGTATCCGAGGCAACAGTCTGGGGGAGGGAGGGTCTGTGCACCTGCCCCCTGCATGTGAATGTGTAACCACTGGAAATTTCAGTGGTTATGTTTACAAAAATATTTTTTTTAACATCCCTAGAAACCAAAATAAGAGAGCAACTACAAACAGAGTAACAGGAAAGAAAACCTAGAATAACTAGATATGTTGAAAACGTGTATTCTCCTCCCCACAATGCTTTATTTTGCTCACATTCAACCTTTGTAAAATGAAGACATTATTTTGAAAAGTAGAGAACTATTATAGAACTTTTTATGGTCCTCCATGTTGAAATGAGAGTTGCTGTCATGGAACTTTAGGAGGTAAATGTGTGCATTGTAAGTGTACATTTATGTATATATACCATATTATCTATTTTATGTATTTGTATTTGTGAATAGTTATGATTTGGAATTACCTTCAGTCTTGGTTCTGTTATTCAGAGCTTGTGACTAGGGAAACATTTCCCCCAGTCTTTTTGGTTCAAAAATGAGTTGTTCACAGTAGTGTATGTGTTGCTTAAATAATATATAAATTCAATTGGATTGGAACTGTCAGTCAGTTTTATTAACTTTGACCCTTTCTCTCATTAGAAAGATGTTTTCTAAATATTTAATGGGCCTCTGTAGATTTGACAGTTCGGTCTGTGTTCCTGGAAGCATAGAATGGTTGATGTGTGTGTAATATAATATACCTAATTAACATAAGTCACTGAATTACTGGGAGCCAGCCTTCAAGGACATAGTTTGTTTTCTGGAATAATAATTTTTAAAAAAATGGTACACACTTTTCTTGTACATGGCCCGTAAGTGTGTAATACAACAGGAGGTCTCTGAATAGTATCATATTTTAAAATGGTAATAGGGTTGCCAGGTGTCCAGTTTTGAACCAGACAGTCCCGTATTTGAGCTTTCTGTTCGGGAAACAAATTGAGAAAATATAAATATCCGGTATTTTCTAAATAAGATGTAATGTAGATTGTGATGTAATGTCAAGTATGTCCGGTATTTTTGTTGAAACCATCTGGCAACCCTAAATGGTAATGCGTAAGAATTCATCTGTAATAGTACCATTTTCCGCTCTCTTTTGAACAGGTGACCAAAATGATTCCATTTGGGTAAAATACCTGTTGTGCCACTCTGCACAATGAGCATAACTCTTCCAGAGTGTCTCAGCAGGGATAAAATGGCTGAGTTTGCACTGAGCTTAATAGTTGCAATGAAGAAAAGGAAAGGGAAAGTTCTTAGAGCCAGGAAGAGGTGTCCTGCCAAACTGTCTTTCTCTTTAAGTCCATAAAGCATTGTGCATATTGCATTCATTTCAAATTCTGGTAGTGGAGATTGAAAACTAATCCCCTGACATTTTGAAACATTGTCTTTCAAACTTGTAGTGTCCCTTTCATTCATTGATTTCCCATTTAAGAAATTTGTAGGAGAGAAACAAATTTGAACAAAATTCATTGGTCTGAGATGAGTTGTTAGAGCAATATCATATCCCTCCCTTTCACTAGCTGAGAGTAGCTCTGCTTTTATTAAGACTGCTATACATCTTTGTCTGTGTCATAGTGCTGTATAAATCACATGGCAAATCGACCAAGTAAATCAGGAAGCTGTTAAAAAGCAATATGGATGCTCTAAACACTGACATTTAAGTCTTATTGGCTCACTCGCTAGCTTCATTCATTTTTATAGCAATTTTCAAGGAGATAATTTCAATTGGTATTGTTTCTCATTTTCAGTCAGTACACTGTGGAATGGTGGTATGTAAGTGGATTTTATTTTTTGAACATTGTTAGGTTATGCCTAGGGCCATACCAAATTCATGGTCTGTTTTGCTAAATTTCACGGTCATAGGATTTAAAAACAACATAAGTTTAATGATTTCAGCTATTCAAATCTGAAATTCCACAGTGGTATTGTTATAAGGGTCTAGCCCAAAAAGGAGTGTCTTAGGATTATTGTATGGGTGATTGCAGTATTGTTACCCTTACTTCTGAGGTGGTGCTGGTGGCAGCACTGTCTTCAGAGCTGGAGAGTAGCAGCTGCTGTCTAGAATCCCAGCTCTGAAGGCACAGCTACTGTGAGCAGCAGTGCAGAAGTAAGTAATGGTACAGGATTGCCACCCTTCTGTGCTGTGGTCTCTAAAACTGGGCCCTCAGCAGCTGCTGTTCTCTGACTGCCCAGCTTTGAAAGCAGCGCAGAAATAAAGGGGGCAATAGTGCAACACCCACTAAAATAACTTGCAACATCTCCCTCCCACAACTCCCTTTTGGGTCAGAACCCCCCAATTTGAGAAACATTGGTTTTCCCCATTAAATCTCTAAAGTGTAGAGTAAGAGCACACAAAAGATCAGATTTCATTGAGGGATACCAGATTTCACGGACCATGGTGCATTTTTCATGACTGTGAATTTGGAGGACCCAAGTTATGGCCTGGAAGCTATGACTTTTGTATGTGGTAATCATGTGTTTAGTTTCCCTAAATTGTAAAATAGCAGACCTCTTCCAAACAAATGTACAGACACTTTGACAAAACACGGATACAGAACTACAGGTGTGGAAGGAATTCCATTTGACTAAAATTGAATAAAGATCTGGTACTTGACGCTACAGAGAGAAATCTCCTGGATTCAATTTAGAGGGTCTTAAGGATGTTAAGAAGCAGGTAATTGACTAATCATGTACACAATTAGTTGATAATTAGTTTGCTGTTCAGATGTAGTAGGAGTTGGGAGAAATTGGCTGCCTCTGGATTTAAATCAACTTAGACACAATATACTATCCTTAATTAGTTTGCATCTGTCATTTATTAAACACTACAGTTTTTAATATATTGAAGACTCGCCTAAAAGTGCTGTCTAGCAGAAATTACAATATTGGTCACAGATAATTCACATAGATAAAGCCTCCTATAAAACTAGCATGGTGACTTCAGATAGGAAGAAAATTCAGAATGCCTGGTTGTTGGTGAGAGAATGTTCTAGGGTTTTATGCACAATACTGGCTTTCAGAAGATATTGATTCTGTTACTGGCTTACCTGTGGAACTGCTATGTTATGTTGGCAAGTTACTGTGACAGTTTCCTTGTCTATAAAATAAAAATATCTACCTTCCTCATAGGCCTGTTATAAAGCATAAATTGAATTTAAAGTTCTTGAATGGAAGGTGCTATAAAGTACAAAGTATTAGATACTGTCTAACTAGTAGCAAGTAACTTCTGTGTTACTAAGGATGTAGGTGATGAAAGTTTGAAATGTACAGAATATTGCAGTTGGGCAAAGGGGAGGATTTTTAATGTACTGTCTCTTTGCTGATTTCACTTTGCTCTTTAGTTGCAGTACCATGCAGGATTAGCATCTGGCCTTTTGAATCAACAGTCTTTGAAACGTTCAGCCAACCAGATGGGAGTATCTGCAAAACGGAGACCAAAAGCACAACCTACAACCCTTGTTTTACCACCTCAGTAAGTAATGAAACATTTTTGAGAGTTTTTATTGTATTATTTTTATTTTTAATTTAAAAAATTAACCTTGTAACAGTAAGAGGCTTTTGCTATGGGCTTGCTCTATAGAAGAGCAATACAAGTAATTGGATAGGAACTCTGGGTACCATGAAAACAATGTATTGCTGCCTGTCATTCTTGCTGAATGTATTTTTGGATTTTATCAGCAAATCTGAATTACAGGAATTCTCCTTTCCAGCTGGCCTTAAGGTTGAGAGTGTGTATGTGTTTGTTTTCCCCAAGATCAGATTGACATTGAAGCAAGATTCTCAATTAACTGATCAGTGATTAGGAGATTTGAGTAGATCTTTTCAGAAAGTCCTATAAGACTGGAGCCAAGAACTCTCTGGTGCTAGTACTTTCTTAAAAAATGCCTGTTCTCTGTCCATCTGTTCACCATATGTTAATTTTTCATTGGATTGAAATCTTCTTTACCAGTGACAAGGACACCTAGAAAATGTTTAAGGACATAGACAACAACACTCTAGGCAATCTATGTTGTGATGCCAAAAACACCTGAGACACCACAACTAGGCTTATACATAAGTAAACTGCTTAAAATATTTAGTTACATATAAGAAAATTATTATTATGGTAGGAAATGAAGTGTTAAGTGATTATTCAGGATACTGAACATCCTTGTAGACTGCTGCCTTTCACATAGAACAAGATCCACTGATGTATGAAACATTGCATTACTGACTATGGAATTTTTAGTATAATCTGTATCTCTGTTGATACTGAAGTCTGTGGCACTGAGTTTGTGCTGGACCCAAAGGGAATCCAAACTTTCTTAAGATAAAGTGACATGAGAACGAAGTGCAGTCAGCAAAGTTTTCTCTTTGTATGGTCTCTTCAAACACCTAGTAATCCAAAATCTATAAACTGTTGTATTTCCTTACCAATATATCAATAACAGCATGGGTAAAAAGGCCGTGTTAGCAAGATTACATGATAAAGGGCCAAACATCACTCTTTTATCTCAGTGTAACTCTATTTAATGTCAGTGATAACCTGGGTAGACTTTGATTGAAAGTGTGCATTTCTTTGACAGGTGAGTTAAATTTATTGGTAGCACAATATTCTGGCCCATGAACAATAATTCTGGTAGAGAGCAATAGATTCTATTTTTAACAATTGTACATGGACCAGAGTACTGATACCAATTCTTTCAACTTTATTATGATTCTCGTGATTTTTTGGTGTTTTTTCCTCTAAGTTCTAGCTTCTGAAATCCTACAGGAAAATCTCAGCTTCATTTTTTTTTTTTTAAACTTTCATGGTTGCAAAGGAAAGCCTGAAAATGTAGCCAGCGTATATCATGGGTAGAATACATCTTAGTGAAGTAAGTGAACTCTTAATTACAGTCACGATTATTTGTTCATTACTTTATTGCCACATTCAGCATCACTCTGGTGGAAAATATGCTCTCTTTAAGGGTCAGTGAACTATATTTCTCTTCTTCTCCACTTCACTTCCCCTCCTCTTCCTTCATTAGCATTTTGTTTAGCATTTCTGTTCTCTCCCTTTTTCCTGTTCTTATGTCACTTGTCATTTCTTCTTTCTGAATTTTCTTCCTGCATCAACTTCCAATTTACATACTCTTACTCTTAGGCTTTACTTCCACTTCTGTCCCATTCTGCAACTAAAATATGCATAAAAAAGTTACAAAAGTATAAACATTATCATTAGGTTTCAGAATTAACATGTCAGTGACATTATTGATAGCAGGAAAGTTCATTTCTTGCAGGCTGTCTGCAGAGTCATAAGAATAGCCATACTGGGTCAGATCAAAGGTCCATCTAGTCCAGTATCCTGTCTGCAAACAGTGGCCAATACCAGATGCCTACCAAGTTTCCGTGATGCCTATCATATCAATATCCTCCTTTAAAATGAGGCACTCTAGTTCACCCATCTTATTATTTAGACTTCTAGTGTTTGTGTATAAGCGCTTTAATGATTTGTCAATGATTTGTGCAGATGTGGTCTCCTCACCTCAAAAAAGATATATTGGCATTAGAAAAGGTTCAGAAAAGGGTGACTAAGATGATTAGGGGCTTGGAAAGGGTCCCATATGGGGAGAGGCTAGAGAGACTGGGACTTTTCAGTTTGGAAAAAAGGCGATTGAGGGGCGATATGATAGAGGTATATAAAATCATGAATGGTGTGGAGAAAGTGATTATAGAAAAATTATTTACCTTTTCCCATAATACAAGAACTAGGGGACACCAAATGAAATTGATGGGTAGTAGGTTCAAAACTAATAAAAGGAAATTTTTCTTCACACAGCGCACAGTCAACCTGTGGAACTCCTTGCCCGAGGAGGCTGTGAAGGCCAGGACTCTACTAGGGTTTAAAAAAGAGCTTGATAAATTTTTGCAGGTTAGGTCCATAAATGGCTATTAGCCAGGGATAAAGTATGGTGCCCTAGCCTTCATAACAAGGGCAGGAGATGGATGGCAGGAGATAAATCACTTGATCATTGTCTTCTGTTCTCCTTCTCTGGGGCACCTGGCATTGGCCACCGTCGGCAGATGGGATGCTGGGCTCGATGGACCTTTGGTCTGACCCAGTATGGCCATTCTTATGTTCTTATGTCACTGTTTATCTGTCTGCCATTTCCTGAGTATTGCATCTATTATACTTGATTCAAGTCTTAAGGGCTAGACATTTGTTGTTTTGTTAATGGAATCTGGGTAAACACTTCCCATGGACCACATACGTTCATCATGAGGGCTGGATCAAGCCCGTTAATTGGATGTCTAACTTCTCTGACCAGTGATGAGAACAGAATTTTGCAAGTTTAAGAGGTGTTTGATTTGTTGGCAACTAGGTGGAGTTACCCGGTGTTGCTCGGTCCCGCTCCCCCCGCGACCAGCTCTGCTTCCTGCCAGACGCCCCTCCTCCAATCTCCCCCGGCCAGCTCTGCTGCCCCCTCCCCCCCCTGCCAGCTCTGCTTCCTGCCCCCCCTCCCTTCCTCCTGCCCCGTCCCCCTTCCTCCCGGACGATTCCTCCCTCCCGCCCCAATCAAGTGTGTCCGGATTTTTTTTTTTAGATTACCTGGTAACCGTAGCTGCAGGGGGCAGTGCGGGTGCCCGAGCCATTGTGCACGTGGAGGTGGGGTGAGTCCTGGATGGCGCTGGGGGCCACAGGCAACAGGCACGTGACCTAGGGTGGGCGGGGCTGCCCTTGCAGCGCAGCGCGGCATGTTATGTTTTATTTTTACAGGTTGAGATCAGGCCGATCAGGTCCAAAAATACCTTAAAAACTTCTCCTGGAGGAAAGGTTGTCCCATGGAAAGTTTGGTTGCGGTAGGTCTTATAGTGTCCAAGTTATTAGAGCACAAACATACAGACATTCTCCTTTATATATTAGATTTGGAAGATGGAGCTGTTTAAAATTGTGGCTTGCAGAGCAATAATTACTTGGGAACATCTCTTATCCAGATTTCTTCCTGTGTGTGATTACTGATTTAGGATCAACAAAATAAACTGCAGCAATTGAAGAATTACTGAGATGAAAAGGATACATTATTAATACTTTTCAGTTGCATTGTGAAAGTTTCCTCTGTTATCTTTCCAGGTGCCCAAATGTTCTCAGGGTTTTTTTGGTTGATTGGTTGGGTTTTTTTGGGGCTGGGGGGGGGGGGGGGGGGAAATAAGGAGGAAGCATACTCAAATATGTTGCATGTTGGGAGATCAGTTGAAGTCACAGTTGTATGCATATTGTATAACCACATGCTGTGGTGTTATTGCAGACAATCTGCAGTCATCCTGGTTTCTCTAATAGTGAACACATAATTACATTTCCATGGATTAAGATGACTATGTGTGGAGCTACATCAATTAATCAATATTTGATGTGCTTGTGTTCTCTCATATTTTTGTTTTTACAGTCCATTGTTATGTTTAATACGATATCTTGTATCAGAGTATAAACATGAAGTGACAAATAGCTTATATTATCACAATTGTGCTATAGTTTCATACATATGAGTTCTCCCTTCTCCTTTTTCCTCATTCCTCGTAACAGCAGAAGCAGCACGAGAAAAATTTTCAGCAAAAACAAGATGTTTCCTTGAAAAGACTTTTTAGGAAATAAAGAATTCTTCCCACCACTTTGCTATTATTTATGCCATGGAAATTCAGATATATTTTATCTATTGTGTATTTGACCAATAAGCACTCTTTATTTTGGCAAATATTCTTGTTTCACCAAAAATATTAAATTAAATTGAATTAAATTAAATTGCAGACCTTTAGTAACATTAAGGTTTTAGTAACAATAAAATGTCGTTCAGAGCAACAGCATTACCTAAAGATTTTTAGTTGCAAGGGGAGGAGATGAAACTAGCTGTCACTTAAGTTTGTTTTTTCAGTGCTTCAAATCTAAGTTGGAACAGACAGCAACACAGTAGTTTATTTGGAATATGCATTCTGGGTAGAGCAAGCCACAGCGTTCTTATCAGTGGTGTTCAAGGCATGAAGGTGTCCAAGAAATGGAGTAATTTTGCAGTCCTCAACAATATGTATCATGGTTTGTGGCTGCCCACATTGACTTAGTGAACTGTCCCTAAAATGCCATTGAAATTCCATTGCAGCACAAATTCCATGCCCAGTATGAAACCAGTTCAGAGTACTCCATTGCCTTTGCAATAAATCAAACCCTGGTTAATGTTGAATGGGGTCTGAGACAAGATAATTATTTGTCACTTTCCCTGTAGACCATAAAGCTCAACATGCATCCTCTACTGTAAATTTCTCACATGATAAACTTATCTGCAATGGGCAACATGAGGACAGACAACCATGTGATGGATTAAGCAAGTATTTAATTAATGGTAGATGTGGCATATCACACAGTTTTGTCATGACCTTTGTTATACTTTCCTTTCTACATCAGTCATTTTTTGTATGTGTTGAGCAAGCCCATATTTGAACGCATTACCTGCCATTGAATAACTATGTGCCAAAGAGTGTGCAACATTTGGTGCCCCATGTCATTCAGTTCAGTTTTCCAAGCAGGTTGTTGCAGATTTTGACCTTAGTTGCATTCTTTGTAAGATGGTTGTGATATTTATTTATTTTATTTAAAATATTTTGATCCTGCCTCTCTCTTTAAAATATTGAAGGTGGCTTACAAAATTTTAAAAAACACAATAAATAAATTATATATAAAAGTAAAATACAGGACCCCGGAGGGAGGGGGGACATAAAACCTGCTAAAACACCTCAAAAGGAGGCGTGCGTGCGTGCGCGCACACGCACACGCACACACACGCACACACAATCAATAAAAGCACAGATAAAACGGGTGGCCTTGGCCTGGTGCTGACACAGTGCCAAAGTTGGCACCAGGCGAATGTCCCAGGGGAGAGAATTCCATAGCCTAAGGGCAAAGGCTGAGAAGGCCCTGCTCCACATAGATGTCAACTTATCTGCATAAGTGGAGGAACATGGAGCAGAGCTTCTCTAGCAGTGCTTTATCTAAGCGCTTTATCCAAGATGACATCTCAGTGTAGCAGGCGTGAATCACGCTTTGTTCACTGCCCATTCAGAACTGTGCTCTTTGCACGTTTGTGCATTATGTAAGTGTAAGACACTTGACAATCTTATTTCACTTGGTACTAGGAGCCACCGATGACAAAATTGACTGTAGTTGCCATATTTGCATCCCGAATACATTCAAGTATGTCGAAGGTGCGTGACTGAGTGCTGAGGCATATGTTTGTCTGCAGAAACGAACTTGTGAGAGCGGGTTTATGGTAGGTCATTTAAATATAAATTGAGCAACATTGGAAGTGATGTTGATCCTTGTGGGAGGCTGTTATTCTGTTGTCTCTGTTTTATCATTAATATGCACACTGAAATTGTAGTTTCTCAAACAGAAGCATTGCACATATTAACTTGGCATAGTTCTAGACAATTTCACCATGTGCCAAACCATATTGCATGCTGGTCAGATCAAGAAAAACGGAACTTGTCTTCAGCTTATGTTGGAATCCATTTGTGATGAAAATTGTAAGTGCTGGCACTTGATCACATGTACTGTGACCGTAGTGACAATCAGCTTACTCTGTGCCCAGACATGCCTTCCACAGATGCTGAAATTCTTTGCAAAATTGGATGCTTAAGTATCTTTTAAAGTAGATGCTTAGGAGAGAAATTGTCTGTAGCTCGAAGGCAAGTGTAGGTCTTTCCCAGGTTTCAACAAGGCAATGACCTTTGCTTCATTCTAGAATCTAGGTAGTCTAGATTCCCACAGAACCATGTTGAAAAACCAGACTAGCCCTTCCTGAGCACAAGCACCCAGATGGTTCGTGACAGAAAAGGAATGCAACAAAAGAATTTTCTGAAGGCCTTTCATGGTGGCATTGTATCTCAAAGTCTAATTGCATCCAATTAATTCATAGCAAATATAGCAGTTACACTCCCTTGTGAAACTGGCAGTTCAAAACTTGAGTCTTCCAGATGTGGGTGGCGCATTGTGCTACCGTGCATCAACAATAATTTATCTAAGGGTTTCTAAATTATTTTAGCAAGGTATATTTCAATCAAAATCTACTGCATATGCTTTTATGTCAGCATGTTTACTCAGTAACCCTTTCAGTCTTGTAAACCCTTATGTTTCTGGCATGCCACTGAGAAATTAATCTAAATATGCCTCCATAGTGCAGCTAAAAGTAGCTGATTAAAATATAGAGTAGTCCATTTATTTGAATCAGTTTTCATTAGAAAACTATCAGTAGAAAGAAGTAGTGATATTTTTTAGAGGAACAAACAGTTGCAAAGAAAACAGAGTTGGTAGATTATTCATACTTTTTGACAATGTGAGTTTGGGCTGGACTGGTTTACTCTTAACATATTGAAGCATCAACATTACTTCTATATGGTTATAAATTTGACTGAGGATGAGTGGTGTCAGAAGTTGAAGGTTTGTTTATTTAAAAGGAGGTATAGCCATGTATTTGTGCAACCATAATTTTTTTTCTTATGGGAAACGTACAAACTTCTAAGAATCCCTACATTTAAAAGGCAAGCTACGTGCAATGCGAAGTAGAATGTAGGTCTTACCAGTTCTTCTTTGAGTGGTTGCAGATTCCACTCAAGTATGTGAAATCTATTTTTCAAACTTGCTGGTAAGTACATTTTAAAAGGGCTAGTAAGTCTCTTCTCTCCTGTGAAAGAAACAGCGCCACTGTGGGACATTAATTAAGTGCTAGTTGTTCTCATGGATCTTCTGTTTGAGCACTTGATAACCTACTTTGTGTCCCATCTTTGCTAAAAGGCAGCTTTTCTCATTGCCATAACTCCTTTAAGTGTGCGAGTGAGTTTGCAGGTATCCAAAATTTATGCCTACAGTGGTGTCACAACTTCACCTTACCCAAACATATATTAACCTGTATGCTAACCTTAACTGCATTCAAATAGAGAGGAAAGCTTCTTCATACACTGAAAGTCAGATGATGTTTGGCATTCTACTTGGAAAGGATAAAGCTGTGTAGTAATTGATCTGGACTATGTCTTTTATGCAGCTCAAGTAAAGGGTTAGGAAGCTTCCATGCAGACAGTCTTTAAGTGGATTTCTTCCTACACTACTGCAGCATATGGAGTACCTCAGTACTCAGTAAATCAGCTCCGAGACTGGTAGCTCATTCAACTAGGGTCCACGCTACTTTTGGTTTTGTTCCTCAGTGCTCTTTCTATAATAAAGCTCATGATACTATAAATATATTTGTTTCGAAGGTGTCATAGGACTACTCATTCTTTCTGTAATAGACATTTGCACAGCAGCCACCTGGTATACAGATTTTGAGAAGGTTTTTTTACAGCCAGTCTTGAGTTAATATTTGAGCCCCACCTCCTTCAGTTACAGCTTGTGAATCATCTGCATGAATGCATATGTATAAGAACCTGAAGGAGAAAAACAGTTGCAAACTATACTGTAATTGTGCAAGTGCATATTCTCCCCATTGTCGTCTTCTGCACTGGCATCATTAGCTTTGACTCTGGTGTTCAGGAAGAGAGGCGGGCCGGGGAATGCTGCCCTTATACAGCCATGAGATGAGGCCTCTGGGCTAAAAGGCATGAGTTCCCCTGGGCAGGTGCACATAATGTATGAAGTGAAGGAGGTGGCAAAATTTACAGATGATACTAAACTGCTCAAGAACAAAGCAGGCTGTGAAGAGCTTCAAAAGGAACTCACAAAACTGGGTGATTGGGCAACAAAATGACAAATGAATTTTAATGTTGATAATTGCAAAGTAGTGCACATTGGAAAAAATAATCCCAATTACACATACAAAATGTTGCAGACTAAATTAGCTATGACCACTCAAGAGAGAGATATTGGCGTTGTTGTAGATAATTCTCTGGAAACATCCACTCACTGTGCAGCAGCTGTCAAAAAAAGCAAACTATGTTAGGAATCATTAAAAAGGGAATAAGACAGAGAATATTTTATTGCCTTTATATAAATGAATGGTATGCCCACATCTAGAATACTGTGTACAGATGTGCTCGCCTCAACTCAAAAAAGATATATTGATATTGGAAAAGGTTCAGAAAAGGGCAACAAAAATGATTAGGGGTCTGGAACAGGTGCCGTATAAAGAGAGATTAAAAGGACTGGGACTTTTCAGCTTAGAAAATAGGAGACTAAGGGAGGATACGATAGTCTATAAAATCATGATAGGTATGGAGAAAGTAAATAAGGAACAGTTATTCATTTGTTCCCATAACATAAGAACCAAATGAAATTAACAGGTAGCATGTTTAAAACAAACAAAAGGAAGCTTTTCTTCATGCAGCATACAGTCAACCTGTGGAACTCCTTGCCAGAGGATGTTGTGAAGACCAGAATTTTAACAGGGTTCAAAAAAGAACTAGATAAATTCATGAAGGTTAGGCTAATCAATACTTATTAGCTAGAATGGGTAGGAATGGTGTTCTTTTAGCCAGTGTTTGTTAGGGGCTGGAAATGGATGACAGGAGAGGAATCACTTGATTACTTGTTTCTGTTCACTCCCTTTGGGGCATCTGGCATTGGCCACTATCAGAAGACAGGATACTGGGCTAAATGACCTTTGGTCTGACTCAGTATGGCTGCTGCTATGTAATCCTAGAATGGTTTACACATCTACACCCACATCTCACAGAGCTGTAATTAGTGCCAGTAGTAATTGCTTTTGCTCTACTATAGTTGGTTGAGTCTTGACAAGAGGCTTCTAGTGTTTGCTTCACTACCAGATTTCCTTGGCAATTGTGTGGGAGAGAAGGAGAAATGTTATGATGGTGATCCATCTCTCTCTTCTTATACTAAAGATCTATAAAAGAAAATGGCTAGTGATGTGCTTCTTTCTCCTCAGTTCTAAAAAGATTTCTCTTCTTTCAACTAAGACGACACATTTTACTTTTTCTCTTTCTCCTTCATTCAGCTCAAGAAATTAAGGACATTTTCAGAGATGCTCAGTTCCCAGGAAGATGACAGGACGTTAGATATACTCAGTATCTTTGAAAACCAGGGCCACAATTCTAGTTTTTAAAAATCAGACAGAAAAGTGACTCTTGTTATGAATTCTCTTGAAATTTAAAGTAATACTGTAAATGGGTTATGAAAGAACTTACATTGTAGTATTTCTTTTGACATGATATGTTAAAAGTCAATTTTCACTCATTAAATCGACTCCAAGGATCCCTAGTTCTGGAATCCACATGCACTGGCATGTGGTATTCAGTACTGCTGAAAGAAGTTAGACTTTGGAAGGTGCTCTATGCCAGTGCACAGCCCTGCTGAGAGCACAGCAGACACTCTGATGTGTTACTGCACAGCTGAGAGAGAAAATCAGCGTGAAACACTGATATGGTAAAGAGAGAACAGAGTAACCACCATGAGCTCACTTCATTTGTTCTTGGAATTATATTTGTTGGCAAACACAGGGTGGGGCGGGGGGAGAGGAGAGGAGGAAAATGTTAGTATGAATGAGATTTTTTTTTTAACGGTATCAACTGAAGATTAGACCCGATAGTTTATATAGCATTATAGACAGTTATTTCTCAGTACTCCAGTTCTCTTCATTCCTACAGCTGGAACAGTAGCTAAAGTTTAAATTATTCTCTAATATAGGGGTTGATATTCTCACTACTCTGGGTATTTAGGGTCTTCCATTATGACATTTATAATATTGGGAAAATAGATTTTTGGTTGTTCAGAACTCTCAGCCCATGGCTCAATAAACAGAGAGGCTTGAGTATAAATGAGTGTACATTGCTCATGTTCTTGTTCAGTAAAGGTCCAATATTTGTCTGGGCTAGAGCGCCACCAGTCCATTATTACTTTGTGCTGTCTAGTTTGATAGTACCATAGAATATTTGGAACAGTTAGTCTGCCTGCTTAATGGGTCTGTACAAAGTATCTGCACTTATTCTTAATCTTTTCTTATTCCATGTACTAACAATATTCTGTGTATTTCCCAAACATTATTTTTAAAATGAGTTCAACGTGTGTCCAAGCTGATAAAATTTTCCTAATTTATAAGGCCAGAAGAGACCATATGATCATGTAGTCTGACCTCTTGCATTTTATACAGGCCATAAAATTACACAAAGTAATTCCTGGATTGAACTCATAATTTCAGATTCCCAGCTAACTGTGATAGCTAATTTATAATCCTTGGGAAAAGGGATATTAATGTAAGGACTTCCATGAATCCTAACTAATAGTCTGAACGTTACTCCAACATTTATATCAGTCTGTAGAGAAGTCTGGTGTTTAGTCTCAGATTTTACTTTTGGAAAGGCTTCTCTTAAAACTATTTAAGAGGGAAAGAGCTAAAAGTCTGTGGCAGTGACTTTTCTTTTTTTATTTTTTTTTTTCGAAAGTCATCCAAAGTTCTTTGTGCAATTGTAAAATTCTTCTTTGCCCATACTGTCAAGGCTGTATTAAGTGACAATATTCGTTAAATACCACAGAGATGATATGCAATAAAGAATTAATCCTTAGGCCCATGTCTATACTTCTCTCCAGAAGAGTTAAAGTTGAGAATGTAATTAAAGATTAAAACACTGTTTGCATTCTGGAACATGGAGATACCTTTTTGTACATGATAGGGAATTGCATTAATAAGGAGGAGATCAGTTTCCAATAACTTTCAATACTAGGAGCTCATTTAATATCCTCGGTCATGTTTAAGTTTCTCCCAGTATTCCTTAGCTTTACTCTTGCAAGACAGTAGGACTGGAGCTATAAAAGGATATGTGCTGCTCCAATTCAGTTCCCCTTTTGCTTTCTAAATTAAGCTTTTTTTTATATGGAAAAGATTAAAAGTTAGGTCCTTATAGTGCAAGACAGCCGTGATTTACATGGAAAGGTTTAGTTACCTTTCAGTATATAAATCTTGCACTATTTAGCTATGTCATATATCTTAATATTTGGTGTCTTCATGAGTATGCATAGTTCAGATGATGTTAAACTTTTTTTTTCTCATTCTCTTTGGTAAACAAACTAATTAATAACTACATTTCCTTCATATGGTTTTGAATTGAGCTCTTTTTTTAAAATTGCAAGGCAGTACCATGGGATGAGGATACACTTTATTAATCATTAATTGGCACATAATACTTGTATGTTCAAAAATATTTGTGCACCTTCATGATAAATTTTGATAATTATATTCCTAAAACCACTCTGGAGGAGCCTGAATAGAAAGTGACTGCAAACCTTTCTGTGCTGATTATTATTAAATACCTTTCTATTTTCACAGAAAAGTTTGCAGACACAAACTAGTTTCACTGTGTCTTTTGTAAGTACCTTAGAATCATAGAATACTAAAACTGGCAGGCACCTTGAGAGGTCATCGACTCCAGTCCCCTGCTCTTATGGCAGGACTGAACACTGTCTAAACCATCCCTGATAGTTGTCTATCTAGCCTGCTCTTAAATATCTACAGAGATGGAGATTTCACAACCTCCCTAGGCAATTTATTCCAGTGTTTAACCACCCTGACAGGAATTTTTTCCTAATGTCCAATATTAATTTCCCTTGCTGCAGTTTTAGCCCATTGCTTCTTGTCCTATCATCGGAGGCCAAAGAGAACAATTTTTCTCCCTCCTCCTTGTGACACCCTTTTAGGTACTTGAAAATTGTTATCCTGTCCCCCCTGTCTTCTCCTTTCCAAACTAAACAAGCCCAATTTTTCAGTCTTTCCTCATAGCTCATGTTCTCTAGACATTTAATCTTGTTGCTCTTCTCTGGACTTTCTCCAATTTCTCCACATCTTTCTTGAAATGCGGTGCCCAGAATTGGACAAAATTGAGGCCTAATCAGTTCAGAGTAGAGTGGACAAATGACTTCTCATGTCTTGCTCACAACACTCCTGGTAATACATCCCAGAATCATGTCTGGTTTTTTTGCAACAGTGTCACACTGTTGATTCATATTTAGCTTGTGGTCCACTATGACCCCCTAGATCCTTTTCTGAAGTACTCCTTCCTAGACAGTCGCTTCCCATTATGTATGTGTGAAACTGATCATTCCTTCCTAAGTAGAGTACTTTGCATTTGTCCTTATTAAACTTTATCCTGTTCACCTCAGACCATTTTTCCAGTTTGTCCAGATCATTTTGAATTATGACTCTATCCTCCAAAGCACTTGCAACCTAGTAACCTCTGCTGAAAGGCAGTTTTGAATTGTCATTGTAGGCTTTTACTGAGCTAGAAAAAGATCTGTCACTGGATGCATAGAGGCTGCATCTAGACTGGCATGATTTTCCACAAATGCTTTTAACGGAAAAGTTTTTCCGTTAAAAGCATTTGCGGAAAAGAGCGTCTAGATTGGCACGGACGCTTTTGCGCAAAAGCACTTTTTGCAGAAAAGCGTCCATGCCACTCTAAACACGGTTTTGCGCAAGAAAGCCCCGATTGCCATTTTCGCCATCGGGGCTTTTTTGCTCACAACAGTCCTCCCCTGTCTACACTGGCCCTCTTGCGCAAATACATTTGCACAAGAGGGCTTTTTCCCGAACAGGAGCATCATAGTATTTGCGCAAGAACACTGATGATCATACATTAGATCGTCAGTGTTCTTGCGCAAATTCAAACGGACAGTCTAGACAGCTGGCAAGTTTTTCCGCAAAAGCAACTGCGGAAAAACTTGCGAGTCTAGACACAGCCAGAGAGTAGAACCAAGTTTCAGATTTTGATGTGTCCACTAGACTTTCAGATTGGTGGACAGGTGTAAATGTGTGAAGTAACCACATGAGTGTAACCTTTCCATGTGATAGTGGGGAAAAAAAGTTATTTAGGAATTTCAAACTTTGTGTCAGTATGTCCCTATACTACATTACATATGGCAAATGGAACAAAGACATATCACTCACTGAATCATGCTTCACATATACCTCTTCAGTAGTTAGAAGGTAAAATGCACATACTTAATATACCTTCATGTCATTGATTTCATACTTGTTAAATGGAGAAGTTATCACTGGTATGTACAGATAGCTTTTAGTGGATTAGGGAGGTAGCCTTCTAAATAGGGGTTTGTAATGAAATTGTGATGGTTAGGTACTTCAGTTAATTAAGGGAATCCAAGAATCACTTTTGAAAGTTCTATATTATTTCTTTAAAAGAAAATCACAATATAATGATATGCTATCCACTGGTTAAAGAAGAGTGAGTCACTAAGCGAATACTGTGTCTGAAATATAAAAAAGAATAATTAACAAGCAGACAGGAAGCCCCCATTCTGATAGTTTCATGAAGCAAATTATGACTGACAATATTTGAATGCTATTAGCAAGCACTGACAATTAGAGATTTAAGTTTTTAAATAAATTCTGTATTCTTGGTCCCATCCTGTGAAATCAACTTTTTTTTCCCAAACTGTTTTTGAGATTAGGGTTTTCAAACTCAAGACAACATCTTATTAGAAATATTGTCCTGGAAAAACCTCTCCTTTGCATTCCTGATTGCATGGTTATCATAGTTTCCTGCTCATGATCCCATAAACATTCCTTTTGGTGACTACAGCAATTGATCTGTATAAAAGTAATACTTGAAGAGTATTTCTGTACTCGTAGCTGCCTCTACTGCAATAGGTTTTTAATTTGTCGTGTCTGAAGATTTGTTCTACATTTCCTAACTCTGTAATCTCTACTATATACTTTATAGCTCTACAGATATAAAGTGGATATCTGCTGATTTACAGGGCTCTACAAATCTGTGTGACCCCCTCTTATAAACTTGCACATTTTTAAACATTTAACACTGTTATTAATGCTAGATGCTCAGTGGGCTTTGGGTTAGAGGCTGACAACTCACAACCCCCAAGTAATAACCTTGTGACCCCCAGTTTGAGAACAGCCAGTGAATCATGTAATACTTGATGTGATTTTTAAAAATTATTTAAATAAAAATCAGAACCAGTCTATACATTTTTATTACAGCAATCTGCTCCCTTGAGTTAATTGGTATTTGTTACCAAGCTAACAGTATTATTTCAGTGGAAAGAAAAAATAATTTTGTTCTGATCCAGGAGGGATTTTAGAGGATTTGGTCTAATCAGGTTACTTAGTAACTTCCTTTCAGTATTACAGGTCTGATATGTATTGTGTATTTAACACCTCACTAGCACAGGAAAAAAGCTCCAACTGAACTAATTAATTAATTACTTTGATTCATAGTAGTTAAGAAAATTTTGAAATCAGCTGTACTTGGTTTGTCTCATAAAATTTCAGTGTTTTTTCTACTTGGTTCAGACTCATCACATTTAACTCTGAAACCACACATGGCTTGTGCATCATAATTATAGACATCAGAGAAACAGAAGGAAAGTTTGTTTTTTTGATCTCAGACTGCTAAGGTCATCCATTATCCATTAAGACTGTGTGTTAATTTCTTTGTCGAACCATGCTTTGATTAGATGGCTATAGTATGCTTTAAAAAGCAGGTGTGAAATTATAGAAAATACAGTAGTATGTTCCAGTTTTAAAATTTGAAGAACACTAGAATGTAAGTACTGTCTTGCACTGGCTTGTATTGGACTCTGTGTATATGTTTGCATAGCAAAGAAAACCCCACAGCTGGCCTGTGCCAGTCAACTCGAGCTCACGGGTCTCAGATTTCCAAGCTTTCCCAGAGCTCTGAGGCTGGAAGCCTAAACAGGGAAATATTCCTGAAGCCTGGGGCCTTCAAGCCTGACCAAGTAAGTCTTCGTCATCAGTGACCTATGAGTTGAGGTAGCACATTATAATTCAATCAAACCTATTTTCATTTACATGTTTAATCCACAAAGGGCAACGAAAATGATTAAGGGTTTGGAATGGGTCCCATATGAAGAGAGATTAAAAAGACTTGGACTTTTCAGCTTAGAAAAGAGGATACAAAGGGGGGATATGATAGAGGTCTATAAAATCATGACTGGTATGGAAAAAGTGAATAAGGAAGTTATTTACTTATTCCCACAATAAAAGAACTAGGGGTCACCAAATGAAATTAATAGGTTTTTTTCGCTCTACACACGGTCAGCCTGTGGAACTCCTTGCCAGAGGATATGGTGAAGGCTAGAACTTTAACAGCGTTCAAAAAAAAGTTAGATAGATTCATGGAGGTTAGGTCCATCAATGGCGATTAGCCAGGATGGGTAGGAATGGTGTCCCTAACCTCTGTTTCTCTGGAGGTGGGTGACAGTGGAGGGATCATCTGAGGATTACCTGTTGTGATCCCTCCTTCTGGGGCATCTGGTATTGGCCACTGTCAGCAGACAGGATACTGGGCTAGATAGACCTTTGTTCTGACCCAGTATGGCCGTTCTTATGAGGATTATCTGATACTTCTGTCAAAAATTCTGGCTCTATCGGTCCACTTTTCAGCTGAGATGTAGAGCCAGTTTGTGCATTGCCTTTGCCTAAGAGAACTGGGAATGGGACGGGAGCAAGGAGGAGAGATGGGTTCTCTATATGCTCTTTGTGAACTAATCTTACCCTGAGGGAACAAAGGGGACAGCAAGCGGTTAGGGGAATATTGCACCACTTCAAGGGGGACACTAAGGCCACTTTTATACTTACCGGTAGATTGATGATCCAGAGGTTGATCTTCTGGCATTCAATTTAGCAGGTTTAGTAAGGACCCGGTAAATTGAATGCTGAGAGTGCCCCCGTTGGCACCAGTACTCCTACTCTGATCCTCAAGACGAGTAATGGAAGTCGACGGGAGTGTTTCTGTAGCGTAGCTAGAGTTATGTATCTTAATTCAAGCTTCTCCCCTAGTGCAGTCCTGGCTTCTGCTATACAAGGAACTCTGAGATTAATTCTGCTTCTCTGACCTTTTCCGGGTTTAATATGGGGCCAGAGCATTGTGTACTTTGGACCGTGTGCAGTTTGCTCAATCAAACTCATAATTAGGGGCATGGAATAACTGAATAATTTTCAGTTATTCCAAACTGTATATGCTAAACTACAATGTGTTTACTAAGATAATATGAAGCAATGTTCATAAAAACTAAACTCAGTATGTGGCAAACTTAATATTTGATAAATGTATTAAATATAGTAATTCCTAAGTCTGAACCAGATAATTTTTTTTTGTACTTAGTTACATATTTTGGAGTCATAGCAATATATAGTTAAGATTTTAAGTATTCTGTCCTTCTGGAAACTTAACCATCTCCTGGCAATTGAGAGGTCTCAGGCCTTTGTGTACCTCAGTCTCTTTCTCTGCTTGAGGCAAATGATATCTAGTCTCCTGTGGACTGTAATACTTTGGTTTAATTTCAGTTTTTGAGTTTAATGTGAGGGTACTGGATGGCCTATGTTGTACAGGAGGTCAGACTAGATGATCTGCTTATCCTTTCAGACCCTAACTCTAATTCTGTGATCCTGAATACTTAAAACATCACCCCCAAATTTCTATCAAACTGGTCTATCCACGGTCCAGTTTGTCAGGTGCCAGCCACCTTCAGCTCCCATTAATATCAGTCCGAACAAGTAGTCCTCACACTTAACAAAATCATGCCCCCTTTATATTTAGGGCCCTACCACATTCATGCCCATGAAAAACACGACCATGGGCGAAACTTGGTCTTGCCCCCATGAAATCTGGTTTTGTGTGTTTTTACCCTGTACTATACAGATTTAATTGGGGAGATTGTGAGTCCTGGACCCAAAAAGGAGTGTTGTGTGTGTGTGGGGGGGGTGGTTTCAGAGTTATTTTAGGGGGGTATTGCCACTCTTATTTCTGCACTGCGTTTAGGGGTGGGTGGTCAGAGGGCAGTAATTGTTGGCTGGGCACCTAGGTATGAAGGCAGCAATAGTATACCATGCCACTCTTACTTCTGCGCTGCTGCTGTCAGAGCTGGGTGGCCAGAGAATGGCAGCTACTGACTAAGGGCCCAGTCCTCCTTTGAGTGCTTGTTCACGTGCATGCCAGTTAAGTATATGTATGTGCGTGTGTGCACGGTGGCTAGATAGGGTTGCCGGGTGTCCAGTATTGACCTGGACAGTCTGGTATTTTCGCCTCCTGTCCGGTAAAAAAAAATCAGAAAATACTGGACACTTAAAATGTCTGGTATTTTCTGATTTTTTTTTCCCCCCCTGCCAGGAGGCAAAAATACCAGACACCAGGCAGCCCTTCACACACTCAGCAACTGGGCTCAGTCCCCGGCTCCCCCAGACCCTGGGCCCCTCCCGGTCCCTCTCCCCCCGCTTTCCTGGTTCCGCAGGGAAGCTGTCTTCTGGCACGGAGGAAGAAAACAAGATGGCCACCAGCAAAAAGAAGCCCCAAAGGCCTTAAAGGGACCATGCTGGGGTTTTTTTTTGTTTGTATGTATATATTTATGAATTGCTTAATAACTGTCAGGGTCCTTTTTTTTCCCCCCCTTTTTTCTCAACAATGGTTTTTTTGGGCCGGGGGGGGGAGGGATTGTTCAGTATTTTTGGTTAAACCATCTGGCAACCCTCTGGCTGGAAGATTTTTCCTATAGCAGCATCTGTCTATTGTTACAGTTGATGTTCATGGGGGATTGCCCCCATCAATTTCCTTAATCCCCAAAGTCATGGCATGCCACATTCTCCAGGTTTTAAAAACTGTCAGGACTGCGCAAAGCGCAAGCCAAAAAGTGATTCTCACTCTTCCTGCCCATCTAGAGAGAAAGTTTGGCAATAGTAATAATATATCCTCCCTTCTTTTAACTAGGTGAATGCTCATTACTTTCAGAGTTTCTGGGCTGACTATACCTCTAACTCTTCCAGCTCTCCACATGTATTCCCCTCAGATCTCAAGCCTTAAGCTGTGGCCTCTCTTTGGGAGGAATAACTTGATACTTCCACTTTCAAACCAGGCCCTGGACTATAATCCTCTAATATCAACCATAATTATCTGAGCAATCTTGGCTTATTTTCAGTATTGCCCATTCTTTCCCCTCAGGGAGCAATGATGGGTGGCGGTCTCCATTAGCCAAACAGCCTTCTTAAAGTAGAATTATTTAGAAAAAAATTATAAGAGAAAGTCCATAAAACAATAAAGCTGTTTATATACCTATCTTAGCAGGTATCTTATCTTTCATATGGGAATTGTGATAGATCTAAGCTTTAACATGCACGCGCGCGCGCGCGCGATTGCTAGGAGCTGGGTAACAATCTCTTCTATTCTAGGTAAAAATCTCTCACCATTGGGAGTGTCATTAAAAACTTGCCCAGTCTTTTGATTGCCTCCAATGTCAGATAACAGGTCACTTTATCAGTGGTAGGAGCACAATTAAAAACAAGGATTGCTACTTGTTGGATACAGGATATGTAGGCTCTTCATTGTCTTTCAGGTGTGTGTTGGAGATGTTCCATAGTTACAAACAAAGTCAAGGGCAATAAAGAAAATTCACAGAGGCGCATGACATGTCCCTGACTTTTACTGAAAATAATGCATAATAAAATGGGAAGAGGCTAGGCAGCTTGTGAGGTGGCTGGGAGCTCTGGGACTCCCACCGCCGATGGCAACTAAGAGTTCCAGGATCCCCCTGCTCCCACTGCAGCAGGTGGGGAGAGCTGTGGGGTACCCCTGTTGCCTTTGGGGTAGTGGGAGGAGGTGGAGGGACCCTGTAGATCCCAGCTGTCAGGGCTAAAATCATGACAGTCTTTGGTAGTCATTAATTCCATTACTTCTGGGACCTCCATGATAAAATCGTACCCTTAGTCATAATTGTTCTGTACATTTCTCTCACTGATCAGGTCACTTGTGATATTATATATCTGCTCCATGTTTGCCACAATTACATACCTTTACCACTTGTGTAGTATGTTTGCTTAATTCAAGGGTAGAATGGCCCTTATTTTGCTGCCTTTGGGTATAAATGAACACCTATTTGTCTATTTTGGGCATGCAGTAAAAAGAAGCCTGCAATCTTATTAAATCATTGCTGATCATGTGAGGGGATTAATGATTGCTGTTGGTATTTAGGTGCCACATTCTACAGATTAATCCAGCAAATAGGATCACTCTCTGAGTCTGCTGTGCAGTTCTGTATGACTATGAGCAAAGCGCTTTAACAACTCCCATCTGTTTGGCTGGAGACTGTCTGGAAAACTTCATAGTTAGACAGAGTTTTAATTCTTTTTTTCCCCAAATTTTGGACCATATAATGTCACCAGTCTACATGTATATTTCCTGGTATGATCACAGATGAAGTGCACTGCCTGGCCCCTAGTGAGTATTAGTGTCCTGAGAATTGCAGCTGTATTATAAAGGAGCAGTTTCTGTTTCTTTGATGTATGTGTGCCTTAAAGGTAATGTTTGTGTGAGAGCAACACCATTAAGAGGTGGCAGTTAATTAAAAGTTGTTTCATGGCCCCAACTGTTAAAAGATCGTGGTACACTAATATCACACTGTGGGGAATCCCTGTACTTTTCAGTAAAAAGGAAGTTAGTGTTAAAGATATAATTAAAGATGCCAAATACTGGTTTCTCTCCTTACTGCACCATCAGAATAGAATGTACATTACTGGTGGGTGAGAGAGAGAGAGAGAGAGAGAGCGCAGTTTGAAAGAATTAAATTTAAAACCATTGCATACTAACTGGGAAATATGCAAGCTAGCAAATCTTCCCTCTCCCCCTACAGTATATTATGTTGTCAGATATAATAAACAAAAAAGAGTAGGCCCTCTCTTTCATGCTAATGACATGAGAAAAGCTATCAATTTTTATTTTGTGGTTTAGCAAATGGAGCTTAGCAAAATTCTACTCGTGCTGTTCAGAACAGAATTATATTACATAATGAAGTTATTTATTGATGAAAACACTTAAACACTTGTGCATGATTTAAAATGAAAGCTAGCTGTTTCAAAAACATAGTACTAAATAGTTACACATTTTTGATGCTTAAAATATGTATTGTTAATGACATGGAAGGAAGTTGTGGATTTATCTTTGTAATAAATTTAGATATATTAGTCTTACACAAAAGCCAAAGCCAATGTTGAGATCTGTAGTTAGGAGAGTTCTTTGCAGTATGGATGATAATTCAAAAGGAAAACTCACATAAGTAATTACTATACTTGTATTAGGGATATTAGCAAATGTTTATTTTTGTAAATGTGTAACGGCCGAATACAGAGGCAGCAGCGTGGGGGTGGGGGACAGGCAGCTCCGCGGAGTCAGTACACAAAGGGAGCCAGCTTAAAAGCTGGCTTCCCACATGGACTGCCTGCTCCCCCACCCTCTGCGCAATGTGTGGGACATGCGGTTCCGCGGGAGCTGGTGCTTGGGGAAGCTGGCTTTTAAGCTGGCTCCCCCAAGCACCGGTGCCTATCTGTCTTTCACTTCCCTGCACTGTTGCCTCTGTGGGAGGCAGCAGGGACAGCAGCGGTTCCGCGGGAGCTGCCATGCACTGGGAGCTGGCTTAAAAACTGGCTCCCCACCGGCACTGGCTCCTGCCTCCCCTCCCTTGGCTGCCTCTGATGCAGAGGCAGCAAGGGGGGGTGTGCATGTAGTAATTAGGATTAACTGATTGACTGATTAGCCTGTGCTAATCATGTAAATGACTACATGCTAACATCCCTAATTTGTATAGTTACTGAAAGAATGTTTAATGTCTTTTAACAAGAAAGAGTATAGGGTTGGCAAATTGATTTGGTATGCTTCATCTTACTCAACATTAACTGTTGCTTTATTTTACTGCAAGACATTTGTTGGTTGTTCATTGGTTTTCAAGCAACCCTGTGGGTGGGATAAATCAAAAAACTTGAGGAAGCATGCTAGTCAATGATTTTATGGGAACTTTCTTTTTAAATGCAGATCTTAGACCATCACTTTCCAGCTGTGTTATTTGATACATATGCTTTGCTTTTTCATGTCCTGCTTTCCTCACTCTCAAGGAAGGAATGGGGAGGGAGAGAGAGTGACATACCGTGCAGTCCCTAAAAAAGCAAGTTTTTTATACAAACTGGGAATAAATTTTAATTATGCCTCAAAGGCTATAGCAGGGGTGGGCAATAATTTTTTAAGTGGTTGCAGGCGGCCTCAGGGGCAGGGCCTCGGGTGGAATGGGAGGGGCCTTTAAATAGAAGGGCTCCTGCATCTTTGGCTCCCAGGCAATGCGCTATGGGGATGGGTTGGGAACTGCCGTATGGGCCAGATAAAAGAGCTAGGTGGGTCAGATCCAGCCTGGCCTATAGGGAACCCTGGCTGGTTTGTGGATTTGTTATATGATGTGACTTAGTACCTGTGGACCACCTGTGGACCACCTAGAAAAGCTATTCTACTACCATTTCCATCCATTTCCTTTTGAAGGAGCCTTTTTTCTTGATCCTACGTTGTTTCACAGTATTGTTGTAATACCAGAGTTCTCGTACTAGCCATATTCTCATCTAACAGCATGACATTTAAATTCTTCTGACATTCCCAGTCTCTTCAGCAACTTTCTGCAGTTCAAAAGGGGTCAGCTTGATGGTGGTAGTTGCAGCATGTAACACTTTTACTGGATCTAGTGCTTTTTGAGAAGTAATTTAAAAACAAATCTGCAGACAAAATCTTCTAGCAACAATGTCATAAGGAACGCAGATTAATTTTATTTTGCTAAAGCTCAGTTATTTTCTTTTCCCATGAACTCTCAAACTTGAAGAATATTCATATGTCCATATAGAATGTTCAACTCTAAAATCATGTTTCAATTTTGTTTTATAAATGCATTTTGAGATCCACAAATGAAATCATGATATATATTCAAATTATTATTTATTTGAGCTGTTGTGCCTCAGTTTTCCCACCTGCAAAATGTGAATAGTAACATTTTTACATACATGTTGCAGAATTAATTAGGTAGTATTTATACGAGGTTTTGATGAGATAAACCACTAATATTAGAAGGATTCTTCCTGAGTAGGAAAGTGTCTTGGGTTTTGCATCTCATTGTCAGGTAACATTTAAAACCAATTAGATTTTTTTTAAAACTCAAGGTGAATTAGTGATATCTCCAAGGAAATGAATGATCATATTCTACTTTGAAGACCAAATTGGGAGGCCTACTTAGCCTCTGCCAGAATTCTTATTGAAGAGTGATGTATTATTGTGTACCCCTTGTCTTTGTGCTTTTAGGAATGATTTCAGTTATAGTAAGACACAGTCCAGATGCATGAAATACTTACACAGCAAGCTTGGCTGGAGCCTGTCAGTCTGTTTCAAGCTCCCTAGACTACCTGAGTCTTGTAATCATTGAGTTCTTTTTCTGGTTATTCCATTGGGTGTTTGATGTTAAAAACAAATGTGCACTAAAATGCAGAAAGTATCTTTGGTGTTTGATACATTTTAAAAACAGAAGGTTTCTGTCCCAAAAAGCACTATAAAACTAAGCTACCATCAGGAATGCTTTTTTAATCTACTTCTGAATCTCTTGCATGCAGACCCTTATTCTTTTAATTTTTGTGTCATTCAGTTTTTACTGTGGGTTCAACAAAGAAGACATTCTTGTCCATGACATGTTTGCATGTGCTTTATAGTCCTCAAAATCTTAAGAGCTATTTCTGAGGGATTAAAATACAAGTTAAACTTAGTCCTGGGTTTGGCGACGAATCATTTAATAGGAACTATCAACCTGAAAAATCACAACTGTATCTGAAAATAATTGTTACAAGTAATAGATACAAAGGTATTAGTTGTGGGGGAAAAAGTATATCTTTCCTTTTAATAGCACACTGTTATCAGTCTGGTTATTTCATTTGTATAGTGTATTACTAGTTTCCCGTTTTGTGTTTGAATTTTTCACATGGCAACAGGGATGAGAAAAACATTTTTGAGAAATGGGATTGTGAAACCATGAAAATAGATATGACAGGTGTTCTGCCAGAAACTGCTCTTAGCGTTTTCATTGACTAGATTTTTTGTTGTTGGTGTCTCTGCAAACCAAAAATAGGTTGCAGCCTGATTAATCAGACATCAACTAGATTTGCAGTGACCAAATAACCTATGAGCTTAAGGCATAATTCCTAACTAATAGGACATTATTAGCTTGTAATGACTTATTTCTTAATTATTGTATTTAGGTACAGCCACAGACAGATAACTGTTGTGAATTGAACAATAATAGTAGAACGAGTGATTTTTTTTTTTTTTAATTTAAGTAGGAGTTGTACATTGTGGTTTTTTGATTCAGTTGTACACCTCCTCCCACAGTGTTGGCTAGTCTAGCCTACTGTAGTTGAAAACTTGAATGTTTTCTGGTGGTTAGCAAGTGATTTACTGCCAACACACTGTGATGGCTTTATAGTACAGGTTAGAGGTAAGAATGTTAAAATGTGGTTAACTGACTAGTCGATTGGAATTTCTGTCGACTAGTCGATAGGCACTTCTGCATTCCTCCTTTGAAATGTACCAGAGCCCTGCTGGGGCTCTGGTACATTTCAAAGGAGGAATGCAGAAGTCTGTGTACAGCCCGGGGTCAGTGAGAAGTCCCACTGACTCCGGGCTGCACGCGGGTGCCTGGTTTGAAATGCACAAGAGTCCCCAGCAGGGGCTTTTGTACATTTCAAAGCCATGGAGGCCGGGGTCAGCAGGGGACTCAACTAGAGGCTATAGGCTCCCCTGCCCCTTTGAATCATGTGGAGGCAGCAGTTTCAAAGGGGCAGCGGCTGCACAGCTGATCAGTCCCCAGCTGACCCCGGGTTCCAGGGAAGTGCTGCGTGGAACCTGGGGTCAGCTGGGGACTCCCCAGCTGATCCTGAGTTCTGGGGACATGTTGCGGGGAGCTCAGGATCAGCTAGGAATCCCCAGCTGACCCCGGGCTCCAGAGCTGCCCTTTTGAATTACCGCAGAGGCGGTGTTTTAAAGGGGCAGTCCGCCACACAGCCAATCCCAGGATCAGCCATGCAGCTGCCACCTTGGGGTTTCATAGAGGCAGCAAGGGGGGGAGGGATTGACTAATTGACATTAATATCCGATAAGCAAATGCTTATCAGATAGTCGACTAGTTTTTAACATCCTTAGTTAGAGGGTTCCTGCTCTTCTCTAATTCTGAGCTGTCCAGTCCAAGTATGAATGAGCAAATATTCTAGATCTTGTCTTCCATTCATAATAGTGCCTGTGCTTTTAATTCACTGCAGTGTGTCTGTAGATGTTTATCTTTCAAGGACTACATCTATTAACTCTCAAACTGCTGAAATTTTCCAGGTTCACTAGCCAAATAAATGTTAAAAATGGTTCTGCTGGTGCAGTTTATATTAAAATTACTAACTTTGATTCCTGTCTGATTGTATTAAGAATAGAGACGGGGGAGATGCATTAAAATAAATATTGCAGTGTTGAATCAGTCAATCTGGTATGATTTATCAAACTTTTTCTCGTTTTTAGTGCAAGAGTCTATGACAGCAAGGAAATAGTGCCCAAGTTTTTTTGGCACCACAGACCCCTGTGACCTCTAGCCTTCCTTTACTCCTGCCAGGGACGGAATATCCTCAGTGGCTTACTACTCAATTTATTTTTAGTTGGCTTCTTCAATAGCTGTCCTACTCCTGTGCCATGCATTATAGAAAGAATGGAGGTCCTCTCTCACTCTTTGGAAACAAAAGGCTTTGGAGGAAGTGGATCTCTATTTTTGAGTCCCATAGAGAAAGTTAGGACATCCTCCAAATCACATATACCTCAAACTCAAGCTTTCTCTAGCTGACTCACTTACCAGTCCATTTAGCAGTTTCACTGTGGTAGACATCATGTCCTGGTTTTTGTGTCTGCTCCTCCTCAGTCTGCCTCTGTAGATGTATGTAGCCTCAAACCTTCCATATCTCCCAAGATCAGGCATTCTTTCCCCCATTTTTACATAGAGGTCTCAAACAATATCAAAGGCTAATTTCCATAGGCTATGGGTGGATTCATTATATTTAATGTTATGGTGCCTTGAAAACATATGATGGCATAAAAGTTCTAAGTACTAATCATGAAGAAAACAGTTTTCTCAGATAGTTGATTACCATATTGTAATAGTCCAGGAGGATTTTCCCCTCATGTTTACACTAAAGAATCATTTCTTTTGGAATGATAGCCTTGCCCCTCTGATTGGGAAGCTGAAAATAGGCATGTGCCTAGAAAATACTGCTGATACAGGACTGAGGAGTCAAGAATGGCTATGCTTGATGGATATCATAAGCTTTCGAGCATATGGGGGTGGGGGTAGGAACACCCTCTGAGAGGGTTGTAGCAATTCACATGTCTCATAGCTATTGCTTCATGCTGCATTCATCTCTGTGAGGTATTTTTTCCTCATCTGAAACACCACATTGAGATGAATGGCCCCTTTTGAGTGATTCCACAATAGGTCCATAACGCATACTTGCACTCTGCCTTTGTGGAGTACTGGAAAGGAGCTACCTATAACTTCTTTACATTCAAATACTAGCCTACTCCATGGGAAGTTACACCATATTTCCTAAATGTTACAACCCTTTCACCTTTGTGCGTACAGTGCCATCTAACGCTGTATTTTCACTTACTCTTCATTACACTACAGAGTATACTCATCTCCCAACTGCTGACAAGTCACCATGGCAAGATGACCCCTGTATCCTGCTACTGACAATCTATATATCACAGTGCTGAAATGAGGCATACTGAATCTTTTGAGGAACATATGCCCTCTTTCCTTTGACACATACCTGTGGTTAGGGAGAGGGGTTACACATTCTCCCCCCAAATGTCACAAGCTCCCAAATCGCAATCTCATCTCTGCCAAGCTGCTCCAACTAATTCCCCCACCATTCAGTACAACTACACCTAGTGTAATAAATTCAGGTAATTCCCAGTGGCTATTCACAGGGCTGGGGGTGTGGGCAGAATAAAGATTGTGCAGGCATGTACCTTAATTTTACATGTCCTGGTTTTCAAAAGCTTGCATTTTGATTAACTTGATGTTCTGATGGGGCATGAGATGCCACCAGGCAACCTTAACTCTGGTAATGAAGCTGGGTTTTTTTTTTTTTTCAGTTAATTCTTTTTAGCTCAGAGGTGCCTAAGTGTGTAATTTTTATGGGATACAGGTCTATTAGCAGTTCCATTATAAGTCATGTTTTCTGAAGAACTGCAATTTTTCCTACTGATCCTAAACTGAGGAATAGAATATTGATCTGACCCTCACCTTGCAAAAGTTAATTCAGACCCTCATAGCATTGCAAGATGAATGGCCTATTTTTAGCAGTTAAAAAGTTATCTTTAATGTAAAACTAGATAGTTTACTCTTACTTTCAAGAGGAACTTCGGGAAGTGAAACTAATTTCTTGAAACGTAGAAGCAATGTGGTTGTTCCATATCATTTTAAAAGCTTGCTTGTTTGCAGAAAATGCCAAGTGGAACTTCACTAATATGCGATTTTACTTTAAAAAGAACATTTATTTTCATTGTAAAGGTAGCTACTCTAATACCACAGGCAGAAAATCAATTATAATATTTGCTAGTGCAGCTAAAATATTGTTGTGGCGGCGCGTCGGGGTCCCCCGACTCCTGCACCCCCGTAATGGCACGGACAGACTCCACCAGCCAGTAGAATAGAGGGAGTTTATTGCTTCTCCAGAATACAGCACAGCACAGATGTCATCTGGTTACAGGAACCGGGCCTAGGATGCCTCAGCCCCCCTTGAGATGGGGGATGCTGGGCCCCTAAATTCCAGACCCTCTGGGCCCTAGGCTGTCTCCTCCATGATCCCAGACAGAAAACTAACTCCCTCACTTCCAGCCCTGCCCCCAGCCAGGGCTGGCCTCGCCCCCTTCCTTTCCATTGTTCCGCTCCACGGGAGATACCTGTCTGACCATTTTTGAAGCCCCCTTGCATAATGACTCATCCCCTGCCCTGCTGGGCCGTGCTGCAGACAGCAGCCAGTGGAGGTCACTGACAACCCACTGCCCAGCATAGCAACCAGCAAGGTACCCACACTACATCACAATTATCTACAGCTGCTAATTCATTTTTGTTCTACGATCACTCACTTCCTTTAGTTTTTAATTCCCTTGTTAATGTGAATGGAAATTCTGATATTGAAACCTAGTGTTCTAGATGTGTGTAATGTTGCTTTGGCCCCCAGCCTCTGCTTTTCTGCCATTCATCATGCTGGTACTGTTGTTGTGTAGAGCCTCTGCCCAATACAGTATTATGTAAGTGTAAGTTTCAGTATAATGATAAAATAAGTGTTTTGTAAACTTTTGAGCTCTGTAACCTTCCATTATGTGAGAGAGAGATCAGAAGGATTCTTTTGATTCAGCATGGTCACACTGTTGCTCTTAGCAGTAATTAGAATTCAGGTTGTGTTGTAAATAAAATATGATGAATGATTTAAAAGTTTGTACTAGCAGAAGCTTTATATTGGAAGTAGATTGATATCTTTTTATGGGCAGTTGTATCCCTTTCCCCCCCATGTGTGAGGAAGTTGTGTAGTTCCTGGGGAGGGGGAGTGAATGAGTTTGGAATGTGATTGTTTGGAGAGAGAAATTGTAGGCCCAGCAGTTTCAGAGTCCAGATGGTTAAGGAAAGGGGAGAAGAAGCAGGAAAACTCGGGGGCACCAAGCTGCCATCAGTTAGGCCCAATATAAGACAGAGCAGTGCAGGACATTATAGACGGCGTTGGCATTAAGGGCAAGCATCCCTTTACGAACAAGAAAGCCTTGAAATAACACTGGGAAGGAAGCACCAACATACTGTCGTCAGAGTAAAGAGTAACTCCAAAACAGATGTTAAACAGAACAGATGGTGATTAAGAATGGACACAGACTGGTAACTTCAAGCAAAAGCAAGAGAGGGTTTGTTTGTTTCCGTATGAGGGTATGGATTATGTGTGCGATCAGGTTCAATCCCTTTTCCATTTAATTCAACAGTGGCATTTAATAAAAGCAATATAAGTGTAACCCTGGGTTGGTCTTTAGTGAAAATAAGGTACAGGCTGTCCTCGCTATAAGTCCAAGATACGTTCCAAAAAAACTTGCACTTATAGTGAAACACCTTAAAGTGTGGAATTTTTTCCCATTTCTGAATTCCATTTGTGCAAATTGTTTTGTTGTGCACACGAGCAGGGAACAGGAGGATTTATAATGCATCAGTTCCTACAAGCATCAATGTCTTTAGTGTGGAATGGAGGTATACTGGGGTGACTTAAAACAGGGATGCCCTATAACAGGTACAGCAACATAATATCACCTGTTTTAACACTTTTTGTACCATTTACCCTTTAATCAGGGCCCTGATTCAGGAAAGCATTGAAACATGCTTAAATGCATCCCTACTTAGGAAGACACTTAAGTACTTAACTTTCAGCAAATGCTTTTTTTTCATGAGCTCCTTTACTCAGGCTTTCTTGGGGCTTACTCTTGTTCCAGTTTGTCACTGATTTTGTCATTGACTTTGGGGCAAAATTGGCTCCTTAATCTACTTGTAAAGTGTGAGGAAGGAGAGTGATACTTGGCAGTCTATATATCTAAAACAGGATTGCATCTTCTGTGTATCCATGCAGTTGTCCAGATTCAGACATTCTTAAACTGCCTCTTTTGTATTTGAAATAAGTTGTGCTGCTTCTACCTTCACTACTAAGCTAACTTAATCACTAAGGACTCAGTTCTGAATGTGCCAAACACGCTTAAGCATGGTAGCACTTTATAGACTAACAAAATGTATAGATGGTATCATGAGCTTTCGTGGGCACAACCCACTTCTTCAGATGACCGGAGTTTTGAATTTCGGTCATCTGAAGAAGTGGGCTGTGCCCACGAAAGCTCATGATACCATCTACATGTTTTATTAGTCTATAAAGTGCTACCAGACCATTTGATGTTTTTTTCTGTACAGACTAACTTGACTACGCCCTGAAGCTTCTGACACTTAAGCATATATACGTATTCTTGTTGAACAGAACAAAATCTTTCAGTCTTTAGCCAGTTATTGATTTCATGGGTGGAATGCATGAAAGTTTACCCAAAGAATACTCAGACCCTCAAAATGGCTTACCAGTTACATCTCTGTCTTTGTGACAGTGAAAGATTGACAGCACACTCTATGAGAGCACATAAAGCTTCAGTAGCAGTTGCAGGGCACATGCCCGTTATGAGCACTTATACAACAATGATATGGTCTTGTGTCCACATGTTTTAGTCACCAGGCTCTTACCACTGTGTCAAGAGACAATACAAAGATGAAAGAAGCTGGCTTGCTGTCCATCTACTGATGAATGCCTGAGCTTCACTGCCTAAGATAACAGCTTGGGAGTTACCTAAGGTGTAATGGATCTGATCAAGCACTCAAGGGGGAAAAAAAGGCTACCAGCTGGTTACTTTTGTACTTCAAGATGCATTGTATGTGTCCATTAAAGGAGCCCCCCTCTCTCCACAACACATCAGAGACTACCATTGATTTTTGGTGTGAAAGAACTGAACGTGGGGTGGGGCAACTCCACTCTTTATATAGGTATGGAGCATAACAAGACAGGCCAGAGCTGGACCTATGGCTACAACTAGCGAAAACTCCCTGATGCTGATGCACAAGATGTGAACATGCCTACAGGCTGCAGCATAATGGAAATATGCAATGTATACTGAAGAAAGGGAAGGCAACTGTTTTTTATTGTAAGGTTGCTCCTAACAGAAATCTTACCTACTTTGCTTTAGTTTCCAACTGTATGTTAATTTATCATAATATACTTACACATGATGTAAAAAGAAAAAAACCCACACAACAAAGCTTATTGTATTTAGCTGGAGAGTATGGTGCATGGGTGTATTTCTCACTGGCTTGTAGGTGTGCTGCATGGTGTGCAGGGAGAATGAGTGCAGTAGTCTTCCACAGATAACAATTTTGGGAAGTTTAGGCTGACATGAGATCTTTCTTTGGAGGGGTGGGGAATAGAGCTACTTGTTGGGATTTACATTTTGAAAGATTTATCCAAAGAGTTTTTAATTATTAAAAATCTCGTATGCTCATGTTCTCTTCTTACAAAGAGGCTTTGAGCTGAAAAATTACAAATACAGGCAGCCAAAAAAAAAAGCCTAATATAAGATTTGTGTTCAATATGAAGGAAGCTGAAGTAACCTCACATTAAAATACACTATCAATCATCTACATATTGAATGTCTCATCTTTGTGCAGGCTGTGTCCTTAACCTGGACACAAGTGTACAGTAATTAAATC
This sequence comes from Pelochelys cantorii, assembly GCA_032595735.1. Classification (NCBI taxonomy): domain Eukaryota; kingdom Metazoa; phylum Chordata; order Testudines; family Trionychidae; genus Pelochelys; species Pelochelys cantorii. The sequence goes on from CM064347.1 coordinate 12,736,843, forward strand.
TTCTCATGATAATGATTCCCAGCTGACCCTCTCTTTATTGGGTCATTCTATTAGAATAATAAACCACTCCCTGCTGAGACACATTGTTTCTGGCAGACAAGAGAGAGACTGCAGCCGATCTTTGGATTGATGACTAGGAATACATTGATCAGGCTGGCAGTGTCTTCACAGTCTACAAGAAGTCTCTCCTGCTACAGATTGTTCTTGCTAGAGAGTAAACAGGACTTCTGAGGCACCTTAAAAACGAGCAAATTTATGTGGTGCCATAGGACTTCTCATTGTTTTTGCTGAAACAGACTAACACGGTTACTCCTCTGAAACAGAACTTCTGAGAGATTGTTTGGAAGGAGATCAGGATTCTTACTTGCAACCATATGTGTTCCCTTCTGTTTGAATTTTTGACTTTGTATTTACTGTTCTATTGGTATCCTGTTAGGATGTATGTAATACTTGGTTCGTAGACTTTAAGGTCAGAAAGGACCATCATGACCATCTAGTCTGACTTCCTGTACATTGCAGGTCACAAAATCTTGGCCACCCACTCCTGTAATAGGCCCAGAAACTCGGGCTGAGTTACTGAAGTCCTCAAATCATCATTTAAAGAATCCCAGTTACAGAGAATTCACCATTTACCCTAATTGAAATCATCAAGTGCCCGTGCTCCATGTTGCAGAGGACGGGGGGAAACCCATCTGCATTGCCACATTTTCAGTGCTTCTTTGCATGTATATAGCTCAGTTTGCCACTCTAGAAATGTCACTGTGTATGTCTGGAAAAAATATCTCCCTTTCAGTTACCTGGCTATGGACTAGCATCAGGAGCAGGTGGTATTTTCACCACAAAAGAAGTTGAAATATGGAATGTCATTGCACAGAAGAACTTTTATAAAAACAAGTAGGCTGGGATTTTCAAAAGTAACTGGTGATATGGATGCTTTTTATTTGGGTATTCTACTTCTTGGTACTGCAGTAGAGTCTGATTCTCAGAAAGTATGTAGTGCCCCCAAACTGAAAATCATAAGGTGTTTCAAATTGGGCACTCAGAAATTGAGAAATCCCAAATCAGTAGACACTTTTGAAAGTCTTAACTATATTATTTTAGGTATGACACCATAATGCTATGGTTTTCCATTTTAGTTTAATGTTCAGAAAATACATTTTTTTCTTTTAATTTACTTAACACCAGTTTCTTTTTAAACAGTTTAAACTAGCTTTTCATTTATGAAGCTGTTTTAAATGTTGGATTTGTATATTACTTGAGCCACCCAATTCATCCTTGATATAACTCCATTGGAACTAGGAGTAGTAATACAGTTTAATATTTTTTCCCTTTTTTTCTGAAAATGCTGCAGGTGATGTAGAGATGGTATAGAAAGATAGGGGAGAACTCTGTTTAAGATGAAACGTTGGGTTTTTTTAGCAGATTTTTTTTCTGACACTCTTTTCCTCTCCATATGCTTTAGCTGTACTACAGCTGTTCAGCGTGTGGGGAAGCAAGAAGGGGAGTGAGTGTCAGAAAAGCTGTATTACCACATTAAGTCTTTCCTGGCCTCTGCTATGACTGTAAACTGATTTCTTGTGATGTCAGAGCAGAACATCAAGTGAGAAGGAACCTCATCACAAGAGTGGGAAAATGGCCAAACAACATTTTTTTGTCAGTTTCTACTAAGTTACTTTTGTGATCTATAATTGGCAAGCCCAGGAGTAAATGGCATGGTAGACCATTTTCTTTACCAAATCCCTTTTAAAAAAACAATGAAACAGACTCAGATATATAAATTCCAGAAATAATCTTCTGCCAGTAATTGTTTAAGTGAATTTGATGCTTTTTGTGTAATTTGAGGGACTTAGTCACCAAAGTCACATTGACTTGTAGAGGGAGCTGACTACTAACACACTCATTCCTTCTGAAAACCCCAGTCTGATTTAATATGTTTTATGATAGTGAAACTCCCATATAAAGTTGCATTAGAAATATAAGTGACACAGATATAAAGTGGGATTTATGAAGTAAAAATAAAATTTTGAATTGTGTATCATGCATTCTAAATATCTTCATTTGAGGCGAATCATTTATTAAGGCCTAATTATTTGTTGGTGTATTCAGAGACCACTCAAAAACCAAACAAGAACTGCCTACATCACCGATGCACCTTGGTGTTTTAAAGTTAGATTTCTCAGTTTTGATACATCACTGGCAAATTGAAATATTTGTTAAAAGCATAATCCTGAAGAGAAAACTTCATGGATTGATTTACAAAATCCCATCAATCAAAATCCCTTTTAAATTAGAAAGGTCGTGTAGCTTAAAATAGATTGATTTTTATTGTTTGTTAAAAGTTTCTCCAGAAATATGGTTACATGGAGTTCTGTATGTAAAGTACATGTGTTACCCACTTAATTATTTTTATAGTGTTTCTTGCTATGAAACATCAGTGGTATCTATGGCTGTTATCAATCCCATACTCTTACATTATTGGGTGAAATAAATTGGTTTTGGGCAAGGTAACAGGTAGCTAGTCATGTTCATTGTTTTTAAAAGGCAAAAATCTGAGCTTTACATTTACGCATCCATTCAGCTCTTCACTTCCAAAGATGGTCTGCAAATATTGAAAGTCTAAATGAGCGAACGTGGCTCTGCATTGAATTCACTGCCTGAAATATTCCATTGTAAAGCATGTAGGGTCAAATTCTGACCCCTAAATTGACAGGGCTACATTGGGTCTAAGTGAGTATGGTAGTTGGCCCCTGTCAAGGGAACAGACCAGAAATATTTGCAAGGCTGTGACTAGAAGGCTGATCACTATGCAAATGACAAGTGCACTTAAAATTTGGAATTAACAAGTTTTGATTTAAACATATTTATTGCTTTAACCCTTTAGTCTTTTGTAACAAACCCAACTCTTAACTCACATAAACTGCATTATAACATATTGTCTATAAAGTGCTCTGGTTAATATGAGTAGTGTAGGGAGGCCTAAATCAGGCTGCCTAATATGCATGCATGGCCCCTATTTTACTGTAGTATATAAGTGTTTTTCTTTTTTTTAATGCATTTATCATCACAACACTCATGTGGGATAGAAAAGTACTATATCCGCACTTTATTGGTGGGAAGTCAATGCACACAAAACAGACTTGCCTAAGGTCAAACAAGAAATGTGTTGGAGCAGGAAATTGAAATGGGTTTCAAGACCCAAATTAGAATGATAACATCAATCCTCTTTGAGGATAGGGCCAAACATTACAGAAATGTATATGGGTCAATTGAAAAAATCCTTCCTCTACCCCTTTCTCTTACCAGTCCCTGGTAGTTATTTATTCCTGCAGTTTCAGAGTTCCTGTGCAGAATCTGCCTCATCCCATTGGTTAATGTTCACAGCATTGCATAGAGGGTGCTTGCGCCTCCAGTTGGTATAACTGCATTGATTCCACTCCACATGTGCAAGGGAGTGGATTAGATTATCCTCTTAATATTGCAAGCTTCATGCTAAAATTCTATTTTATATATGTTTTGATTGATAAAATAACTGAACTGATGAAACTCAGATCCACATTTTCCTCTTTGCAACAGCAAGGGAAAGTAGAGGAGAGAAAACTGATTCTGAATTCAAAGAGTTTACTATGAATTCCTCATACTTGTGGCATGTGTATGAATCAAAAACCTGTGAATTCTCCTGTCCACTAGCTCTTGCCAGCCCACTGGGAATACTGATTCTATAGTAGCACGCTTTCAGGGTTTCCCTCACCACATCTGACTCAGGAGTTTTCATTGTATGAAGAGGGAAGCGCAACACTCTGTGCAGCTGAAGATGATATTAACTTTCCCTATGAATTGGGGAGAATGTGAGGAAACCCAGCTGGTTCCCTTCCCCTCCCTATCCCACCTCTAGCTTTGTGCAGTCTGACTCTTGTGAAGGGATCTGTAAGAGGCTTCTGCAAATTAAAAAGGGAAATCTGTTGTCTGTCTATACAGAACACTTCCATAGAATGTAAGAACATCCATAGTGAATCGGATCAATATCTATCTAGTCCAGTATTCTATCTTCCAACAGTGGTCAATGCCAGATGCTTCACAGGGAACTTATTTGGTTCTTTTTTTTTAATCCAGTTATAGTTTTTACCTCCCCTAGCAGTGGGTTCCACAGGTTGACTGTGTGTGCAAAGAAGTACTTCCTTGTGTTTGTTTTAAACCTGCTGTCTATTAATTTCATTGGGTGATCCCAGGTTCTTGTAGTATGTGAAAGTGTAAATAACACTTCCCTATTCATATTCTCCATATTATTCATGACTTTATAAACCTCTATTGCATAACACTCACATCCTCTAATTTTTATTGCTTTTTTCTGTACCTTTTCCAGTTCTAATATCTCTTTTGAGATGTGGTGGTCAGTACTCAGGCTGGCCTTAGGCTGATTCACCTGATTCCCCTGAATCGGGCTCTGTGCCTAAAGGGGCCCTGCGCCCTGAAGCCGGAAGTGGGGAGGGGGCGCTGGCCCCGGAGGGGTGTTAGCTACCTCTGGGGTTTAGCGAGGGAGGTAGCTGGGGATTTTTTGTGCCCTTTTTTCTCTGCTCTCAACAAAAATTCCTGGCCCTCCTGTTGAAACTTATGTGTGCGTGTTTTGTGGTGTGTTTGGTTTGTGCATTTGTGTGTTGTGTGGTTTTTTTTTCCTCAACCAAAATTGCTGTCTGTTGCGGGGCCCCGTCGAAATTGTTCGAATTGGGCCCCACACTTCCTAAAGCCGGCCCTGCCAGTACTGCATACAGTGACACTGTGGAATTTTCTGTTTTATTATCTAATCCCTTTCCTAATGGTTCCTAGCAGTCTCTTAACTTTTTTGACTGCGGGTGTACATTGAGTGAATTTTTTCAGAGAACTATCTACAATAACTCCCAAGATCCCTTTCTTGAGTGGTATAAGCTAAGTTAGACCCCGTTTCTAAATATCAGTGTTACATTAGCTACCCTCCAGTAACTTAAATAAGTTACATGCTCATAGCTGAATAAAGGATAGACTTCTTTCTGTGCGAAGAGCCAAGGTTCAGTAGCTAAAAATGTAAGCTTTGTCTACACTACCGATTTTGTTGGTAAAACTTTTGGTTACGTCTACACTGCAGGCTTCTTGCGCAAGAATGGCCATTCTTGTGCAAAAACTTGCAGAGCATCTGCACTGCACGTGCGTTCTTCCACAAGTAAATTTACACTAAAGCATCAGAACAGAGGCCTTCTCATGCAAGAGTTATTCCTCTCCCCACGAGGAATAAGCCCTCTTGTGCAAGAAGGCAGTGTGGACAGGCAACAGGGTTTTCTTGCGCAAGAAACCCCTATGGCTAAAATGGCCATCAGAGCTTTCTTGCACAAGAGAGCATCCACACGCCATGGATGCTCTTGTGCAAAAGCACATGGCAGTGTGGACGCGCTCTTGCACAAGACCTTTTGCGCAAGAACTCTTGTGCAAAACAGTTCTTGTGCATAAAGCCTGCAGTGGTAGACATAGCCTTTGTTGGCCAGGGGTGTAAAAAACCACCCCCGTACCGACATGAGTTTTATTAATAAAAGTGCTGGTGTGGATAGCACTGTATTGGCAGGAGAGGCTAGAGTTCTGCTGAAGAGCAGCTCTATGGAAGGCCTTATAGTGGCACAGCCGTAGCAGTGCAGCTGTGCTGCTGCAAAGTCCATGGTGTAGCCATAGCCTTAGTGATGAGTAGGATAATCTACTGCTCCCCATTCAGCAGAAACACCATCCAGTAGAGTGATCTTTAGCCAAACTGGTCTCAGCTACTAGCCCCATCCTAGGAGGCCGGCCTCAGCTATCACAGCCTATCCCTAAAGCCTAGCAGTGGGCTTACAGATGAGGACAAGCCTGCTGTCCCACAGAGAGGCTCTGGCAGACTGCGTTTTTCAGACAGCTCCAGGGTTCCCACCAGACCTCTTGCTGTGTGTAGGAGTGTTTAGTCTGCTCTTCTTCCCAGACAACTACTAGCTACTGGGCTTTCCTTCACTAGAATTAACACCTAGTACAAGTGCAGCAGGATGAAGCTAATTGAGCTCATGGCTGCTCTTTAATCGCTTCCTATCTGGTGCATGGTTTGTAGACCCCATCAAACTTTCCCTTTAAAAACACTAATAATAACAACACAAATTATTTCTATTACTTTGTTTCCATTGAATGAAGAAAAATAAGAGGTGGAAAATTAGCATTGTGAAATGGGGGGGAAGTAAAGCAACTTTTTCTTTGACACATCCATTCCTACCCCACCCCCAGCAAACCTAAGACTTGGTTTCTTGAAATCATAAATGCGCTTACGGTGCTGTCCATCCATTCTTGCTGTTTGAGTGAGCTGACAAGAGACTGTAATTTACAAACATCCTGCTCTCAAAATCATTTGGGGAACAAGGTTCTTATCCATTCCAGTCAAAGAAAACAAGCAGATAAGAAATTCTAACGAATCCAATTGCTTGGTGTTTGCTGATGGGCCACCAAACCAAGGTATTGAGATTTTTAGCTCCGTTGTGTCCTTTTTTTGGGAGGGTTGTTTTTAATGACATTCTGCATCAGACTTCAAACAGCTAAACTGTCACAAGCTAAATAGTAACAAGTTTTTCATATTTTCTTATGAGCCAAGTGTTTCTGTAAAGAATGAAGGCGTACAGCTATGTGTGAGTTGCATACCTTTTGCTTTTCAAAATGTCAGTCTCTTAAGGACTTGTGTGACAAAACGATTTATTTTGGAAAACTTTCCATTCACAATCTGGGCAAGCTGGTTGGATGTGGTTCATCTGACTAATAATGTTTGCTGTTACCCAAACATAATATAGATATTCTTTCTTTCCTTCCTTCCTTTCTTTTTGAAGTAGTCACATAAGGACACATAGATGTACATGGAAATTGTGTAGTTGGATATTATGATTTAGTGGCTTATTTATTTTCCAGATTTTGAAGATTTATATTGAAAGCACAATTTCTAGGAATCATTGCTAATTAGTCAAATGATAAAAATACCACTTGCGTTATAATGTATACTGAGCTATAATACAATTCAGCGTTCCTTGTCCAGGTTTATTGAATCTTTTATTATTCTGCACTAATTTCTGTTATACAGAGAAACGTGTTTATCTTTAAAAAGTATTGAACTTAAAAAATGTTGATACTGCAAATTGCCCAGTTTAGCTTAGCTCCCAAGTCAAATGCATTTAATGTGTACTAGAGCTTAGTGGGTGCTTGAAATGTATCATTTTACCCAGAATTTGTACTAACAAATGGATCTTTACTGTTATAGCTTTACCCATTTTATGTCCCAATAATATAGTCTATTGAAAAGAGAGAAAAATACTTTGGCAAAGAGCAGATTATAAATGTCACATTCCATCACTGAGTTGCTTGTAGCTTGAATGCAGTGATAAAGGATATTCTTTTGATAGTTATAACATGTCTGTCCTCTCAAGTATAGGAGGTTTTGTTTTTCATACTGTCTGGATTGCTTGTTTAGTTTCTTGAATTTCTGGTGTTTGCAGTGTCTGGCTGCCGCCTTAGTGAAACTCTGATAAAAACCAGGAGAGCAAGCAAATTTTAGAGGTCTGTGTCAAATACAGCAGGCAGCATAACACAGTTTCAAAAGGAAAATTATTTCATAGTTCTCTAAAAATATAAAAAATTTTTGAGAGAATCTGGACAACTACTTCCTCTAAATTGCTACAGGAGAAGAAACATAAATATCCTTCTATTGAACACAAATTTTCAGCTTATATTTGTAAGGATAAAATAGTCAGCTTCTGTAAAAAGGTGACTTTCTTCATCCCAATAGGTGCTGATAGGTTATGTAATGTTAGATATTACTGCAAAACATAAAACTCATCCACTAGATAATGAAGGTAGAAGTTTTGACATGCATGTTGGTGCCTTGATTAGGTGCTGAGCTGCAGTAAACAAATTATCAAATTTATAGCTAAACTAAGACATTTACCTGGTGTTGCTTTGGTCCTTAACTCAATTCAAGTTTTTTTTTTAAATAAAAGGAAAATATGCATGCTTTATTTAAACGATATTTTTCAAAAACAGGGAGTGAGAGCAAAGTGCGCAGCTAATCTGCCCCCTGCACTCTCCAGGCACAGTGAGGAATGCTGCAAACTGCACTTTTCCCTCACTCCCTGATGAAGGGGTTAAGCCATATGAATCTCTGTTGAGGGAGGGAACTTCAGCCCTCACCCCCCACTTGCCCTAAACTAAAGGGTGGCTGGGGGGTTCAGGACTGGGTGAGTTTTGGACAGGGGGCGGACACTGCTAGGCAACCCCTTTCACCTGCTTGATGATTCTGTCTCTTTTCTGGATGTTTTTTTGAGAAGCTATCCCATTCCAAGCGCATTCCATTTTCCTGGTGTAACCACCACCAGGCAGATTTGAACCTGGGATCTCTGGAGTTGAGTATAGGAGCTGCTACCCTCTGAGCTAAAAGCCAGCTGGCTCACAGTCCATGCTGTAGAGGTCTCTTGGTCTTTAACTGTTACTGTGGTCTAGGTACCACTTGCATTGCTCAGTAACCACATTAGGTGTGTGGGTTACATACTTCCCCTAGATGAGGAAGCTTCAGAGACCTAGTTGAGATCCCAGATGAGCCCCCCACTTGTAACTGCCACTGGGCGGATTGGAACCTGGGATCTCTGGAGCTGAGTATAGGAGCCTCTCTCATCTGAGCTAAAAGCCAGTTGGCTCGCAGCCCACGTTGTAGAGGTCTCTTGGTCTTTAACTGTTGCTGTGGTCTAGGTACCACTTGCATTGCTCAGTAACTACACTAGGTCTGAGGGTTACACTGGCACAACCAAACCTTTACGTTAACTTGAAATTATGGTAAGAGGAAACTATATACCAAATTTGGTGGTCCTAACTCTTACTGTTTAGGAGGTCTCAGAGGGATAGCCATGTTAGTCTGTAACTTTAAAAACAAGTAGTCCTGTGGTACCTTAGAGACTAACAAAAATATAGTACCATGAGCTTTCATGGGCAAAACCTACTACTTCTGATGAGTTTGAGTGGAGAAAAAAAAGGGGGGGGGGGACTATAAGAATTATAGCAGAAAAAGAAGGGAGAGGAAAAAAATGTACCTGTTAAATAATAGTGCAAGTGCTAATGAAGCTAATTGAATGGGCACTAGTGCAGTTTAGGCAGAGTTCTTGAACAGACAGAAAAGCTCTCTCAAATATATACAACATTTGAAAGACACATATTGTGAGCACGTGAAATTGCACAGAATTGAGAAATAACTTTCAAAAACCATCAAATATTAAATTCATAATAATTGAAAAAAATGCATTTAATATACAAAATGCTGTGTGCATGTGATCAGTCTCCTCTAAACCAGCAAAGGACATTATTTGAAACAAAATGATGCCAGAGACATGCCTATACATCTGTAATAAGCAAACTGAAACACTATGATTTAATAAGATTCAATCTTGGTATTCTGATGAAACTTCTACTCTCCTGGTTTATGATGTTGCTAGTAACTCTCTGAAGAATTGTATTCCTAATTCTCCCTCTCCCCATTTGTCTGTAGGGAGTTTTGAATCTTGAGTAAGTTCAGGGATCATGTGAGTAACATAAATGATCACTATGTTCTCTTTCTTCCAGCAATGCAAATAATATGGTCAAATATGGTGCGTAAAAAAGTATAACAATGAAAACTTGGTATGCTTGCTATGCATCAATCTTCCTACCCAAGAGTAAAATCTTGCTGGCCTGAAATGGATATAGAATGCATAATAGGTAACATACTTCATCCATAGATCTCCAAGCCCTTCACAAAGCAGATTGTTATCGTGATTCCTGTTTTACAGAGGAAGTAATGAAGCTTGGTGCAGGGAGGTGAGGTAACTTTCTCCTGCTGCTGTACTTCCATAGCAGAGCTGAAAATAAAATACAGATCCTTTTCATGCCACTTCTGTTTTAGAAGCTTGGACTCAAGAACAATATGTTACGAGTTAGGCCCCAGTCCTGCAAATACTCCAGCTGGGGTGGACCTTTGTTCTGGGCAGGGTCTCACAGACTTCATTAGGACTCTGTGTGGGTACAAGGGCCTGCCCATGTGGATCTAATTATAAAATTAGGGCTTTTCAGAAAAGGAATTTTAAGTATTTTTTGTGGAAAAATTACAATCAATACGATGATGAAACTTTTCATGTCTACAGTTTTCTCTCGTCACTGCCCATGAATTACCCATTTATGTTTAATATATGAAGATTTCAGAATTCCATGATGATGCCGACCATTATGTATGCTTGCATTCATAATTTTTCCTTCTTCCTCTTGTCCTCCACTTTATATATTAAACAAAAATTTACTCAGATCATAGTTACATTACATAATGTAGATATTATCTAATGTTCACAAGTAATTGTATTTGTACTGTTTAAACACACTAGTCAGATCCATTCTGTGGTCTTTTGCATATAAAACTGAGGAATAACAACCACAGAAAACTTAACCATCATCTCCGTGATAAAGTTAAAGTTTCTCTGAATGTTACGCAGTTTCAGATTGGTTTTTAATACTAATTGGGTTGCGTTTTGATTGTTCATTAGTGTTCTGGTATCAGATCTTCGGGGTGTCAGGACACCCACTGTTTGCTCAGTGGTATTTACTACAGAAGAAACTGTAGTAAAGGTTTTCATGCTGGAAAATCAATATAAAGGTATTTGTTTATAAATATTTTTATAAATATTTATAAATATTTGCCCCTTATGTTCTCCAATATAAAAAGCTAACATTTGTATTCTGAAATTGTATTAAAGAAAAGTAGCTGAAACAGTAGTGTATTGTATGCTTGGTGTATTTTTAGGTGGAGTAAATAATTACTGCTGGTGTTTCTTGTTAGACTGTGAAGTAAGTTCTACTTTTACAAACAGATGGAGAGTTTAAACAATGAGTTTGTGTGCTGTGAAGTATTAGATCTGAAATCCTATTACCACTGATGTTGCACATTTAGACAGGGTTGTTTTTCCTTGCAAGGTATGTATAAAGGAATTATTGACAATTTTCACAAAACATATAAAGAGTAGTAAACAAGCTGAGGCATGAATCCAGTAATGACTGTAAAATAGACACATGCCTATTTTGCTAAGCACATTCACACATTCTAATGTCCACAACCCTCTTTTGATTACTGTTGTGGAGCTAAGCAGTTCTGGAGGAAGGTTCCATGCTAATGAGAGAGAAAACTGTTTCAATACTATTAATCACCTATATTCATTTTACTGCAGGGTGCTTTTCTCTAATGTGCATATAGTTACATTATATCATGTATATTACATAATAGTATTATGGATTTATTTAATGCAGCGATCAAGAATCTTTTTGCTTTATATTTTAAAAACAAAAACCCAATGCGCTGATCCAAGACAATTCAGTATGAACAACTGTCAATATTATAACTGAGAATTTGAATGCTCAGGTGTCAGGAAATGTTTGTCTGAAGGGAGGTCATGAGTGTGCACTTGTTTTTGTGTGTAGGGATGTGAGCTAGAATTATTATGGAACTGTAATTTTGAATTTCCTGACATCTGTCTTTATATTTTCAATAATAATCTCAGGTAACTGTTATTTCTGAGGTATTTTCTTTTTTAATTTTTGAAGTCTCTTCACAGGTGAGATGATGTATGCACCCCACATGAGGTCTGACATGTTAAAAAGAGCCAGTTAGCCACATGACAGGTATACCTGGAGTAGAGTAATGGCAGATGAGGTCTGATGGGTGATGATGCCCAGCCATGCAACGGCAGAATGATCTAGTATAAAACCAGAAAGTAGAGAGCAAGAGGGGGCTGCAGAAAGGAACTCACCGGTCACTCACTAGAGAACAGGATTCATCAGTACAGTGACTGTATTCAGCACCCATGATGACTGTAGGAGAGATTACATTGTCAAGATTTTTACCGACCTTGGTGTTGATACTGAGGGAGAGTGTGATACTTTTGCTAGTCGTCAGGGCATTGGCTTTGGTGTCTACCTCGGTGGCAGTGCAGTCAACATATTGAATTTTGTATAAGTCTGAAGGTTTGCTTGCTTCTCCAGGGGTGGCTTCCCTATGAAATTCGGATGACTTTGAGGATCCATTGGGATCCAGTGGGCAGCCAGTCTCCCCATCACCTTTGTTCTTGAGACATTAGTTTATAAGGTGGTCAAGACCCTCTTTGTATCCAGAGTGGTACCAGGATTGGTACCATTTCCAGGGTAGAGATGGTCTCGGTCCAGTGCCGGCTGGCCACTAATGCTATGCCTTTACCTTCAATGGCCTCTGTGGAATCCAGAGGAGTTTTAAAAGTGACAAAGAGTCCTGTAGCACTTTATAGACTAACAGATGTATTGGAGCATAAGCTTTCGTGGGCAAAGACCCACTTCATCAGATGCATGTAGTGGAAATTTCCAGAGGCAGGTATAAATATGCAGGCAAGAATCAGGCTAGAGATAACGAAGTTAATGCAATCAGGGAGGATGATGTTTTGTCATTCTTCAAAATCCTGATCTGATATCTACCTCTCCCAACCATCTTGGGGGTATCAGCGCCTCAACCACATCGTTGCAAACTCAAGCAGAGGCAGCTCCGTTGGAGCAGGTACGTGCTGAACAGGAACTATACAGACCATAGAATCATAGAATACTAGAACTAGAAGGGACCCCGAGAGATTATCCCCTGCCTTCACAGAAGGACCAAGCATCATCTAGATCATCCCTGATGTCTATCCAACCTGCTCTTAAATATGTCCAGTGGCAGTGATTCCACAACCTCCCTACGCAATTTATTCCAGTGGTTAACCACCATGACAGGGAGTTTTTGCTAATGTCCAACCTAAATCTCCCTTGCTGCAGTTTAAGCCCATTGCTTTTTGTCCTGGCATTAGAGGCCAAGGATAACAATTGTTCTCCCCCTTCCTTGTAACACCCTTTTAGATACTTGAAAACTGCTAACATGTTCCCTCTCAGTCTTCGCTTTTCTAAACTAAACTAGGGATGTGAACAACTGGTCAACTAGTTACACCCTTTCTGCCCCCTCCTCCCCCACTGCCTCTATCAGAAAGAGGCGGCAAGAGGGGGGAAGAGGAGGGGGTCTTCAAAGCAGCAGTGCCATGGGGCTGTTGCTACAGTTCAAAGGTGAAGGCGCCCTTATCAGCTAATTGAATGGACGATGCAAATTGCATCAACTATTCGATTAGTCCATTAATCTAAATTTAATATCCCTAAACTAAACAACCCCAATTCCTTCAGTCTTTCCTCATAGGTCAAGGTTTCTAGACCTTTAATTATTTTTGTTGTTCTTCTGTGGACTTTCTCCAATTTCTCCACATCTTTCTTCAAATATGACACCCAGAAATGGACACAATACTCCAACTGAGGCCTAATCAGTGCTGAGTAGAGTGGAAGAATTACTACTTGTGTCTTCCTCACAACACTCTCTTTAATGCATCTCAGAATCATGTTTGCTTTTTTGAACAGTGTCGCATTGGTAAATCATATTTGGCTTGTGGTCCACAGTGACCCCTAGATCCCTTTCTGCAGTGCTCCTTCCTACACAGTCGCTTCCCAATCTGTATGCATGCAACTGATTGTTCCTTCCTAAGTGGAGTACTTTGCATTTGTCCTTATTAACAGGGCTTGCCAAGCGACGGCGAGCCCTGCTCGCCAGCCGCGCAGTTCTGCGAGCTGCGTATGCGCAGATCGCGCGGCGGCAGCTGTGCCGGCTTGTAATCTACTCGCCACAGGTAGTATTTATCCCAGACTATTTCTCCAGTTTGTCGAGATCATTTTGACCCTATCCTCCAAAGCACTTGCAGCCCCTCCCAGCTTGATATCATCTGCAGACTTAATAAGTGTACTCTCTATGCCAGTATCTAAAGATACCACATACTAGTACTGTAGCAGAAAGTTCTAGTAGCTTCTCTTACTTTTGACATCTTCATTATCAGATGACAAGGCAGTGCCCCAGTGCCTAGAAATTTTAAAGAGCATGGAAGAACCCCTCAGAAAAATGGCTTCAGAGCCTTGTGTATGTGAACTTACAATATGACGGGGACTAACTTAGCTATAATTACTCAAGAGAGAGATCTTGGAGTAATTGTGGATAGTTCTATGAAAACATCCACTCAATGTGCAGCGGCAGTCAAAAAAGCAAACAATGTCAAGAATCTTTTAAAAAGGGATAGAGAATAAGACAGAGAACATCTTATTGCCTCTGTACAAAACAACGATATACCTACACCTTGAATACTGTGAACAGATGTGGTCACCTCATCTCAAAAAAGATATATTAGCATTGGAAAAGGTTAAGAAAAGGGCAACAATAATGATTAGCGGTTTGGAACAGATCCCATATGAAGAGAGATTAAAAAGACTGGGACTTTGGAGCTTAGAATAGAGAAGACTGGGGGAGTTAGGGATATGATAGAGGTCTATAAAATCATTACTAGTGTGGAAAAAGTGAATAAGGAAAAGTTATTTACTTGTTCCCATAATAATAGAACTAGGGGTTACCATGTGAAATTAATAGGTAGCAGGTTTAAAACAAATGAAAGCAAGTTTTTCTTCACACAGAGCAGTTAACTTGTGGAACTCCTTGCCAGAGGAGGTTGTGAAGACCAGGTCTTTAACAGGGTTCAAGAAAGAGCTAGATAAATTCATGGAGGTTAGGTTCATCAGTGGCTATTTGTCAGGATGGGTAGGAATGGTGTCCCTAGCCTCTCTAAGAGGCTGGGAATGGATGACGGAAGAGGGATTGCTTGAAGATTCCCTGTTCTATTCACTCCCTCTGGGGCATCTGACATTGGCCACTGTCAGAAGACAGGATACTGGACTAGATGGACCTTTGATCTGACCTAGTATGGCCGTTCCTGTGTTCTTAAGTTGGGAAGGCTGTTCTGCAGTCTCTGTTTAAATAGTCTCCAAGCTTTGCCATCTTGGGAGTAGCATGAGTGTAATACACATCTCCAACCACCCAAAAAAAAAAGAAAAGAAAAGGTGGTTACTTAGCTGTAGTGGTTAACTGTTCAAGATGCAGGTGTCTGTGTAATTGACACCCATCCTCTGTCCCCCAACATCGGAGTCTTCAGCCTTGGATTTCAGTGCAAAGAAATTGATAGAAGTCGGAATGGCACTGCTGTTATATAACCAAGGAAGAACTAAAGCCACAGGGTGCAAGTGCAACCCCTGTGAGTCAAGTTCTTTAGCTTCAGTGTATTGGGTGCACACCGGACAGTAATATGCCTCGGTTATCTACATTTGAAAGAACAATAGTTACAGAACAATTAAGTAATTATATTTTCTCTAACAACCAGACTAGTGCTACCTGTAGTGTAGAGTCTAATCTAAAGAAAGGGAAACAATTAAAAACTCCTACTACTTAGGAGTTGGTGATTAGCCTGTTGGCTTTTTAGATGCATGCTGGTTCAGGTATTTGAAATTTTGAGCCCTTTGCAGCATTTTTTCAAAAGTACCTTTTGACATCACTGTTTTATTTTACAAATCACTTACCTGAGGGTGATATTGCCAGAGAAGCCTGAAAGTAAATTTGCAGAAAAGATTTCTTTTGAATTTGCCCTGTGACATGTCTCAAGCCTTCAGAAACATCATCTTGTGAAAGAGGAAAAAGAAAAATGAGAATTCTCAGTGGTGTGTGGTTCATCTACTCAGAATTCTTCAAAGCTTGCTCCATGCAAAGAGCTAGAAATGAAAGTGTTGATGCATCTTAAATTTGTAGTTCAGGTTGGGCTTTGATCCTGCAATGAGTTCCTGGCATAGGTGGATGTTCTGGTGACCCATGTGTTGCATTGGGGTTTGTCTACACTGGAGAAAGTTGTACTACTGTATCTATACTTTTACAGTTAAAGCAGTACACCCCCAGTGAAGATTCAGTTACATTGGTGTAAAATTGCTTTATACCATAGCTATTCCTGAGAGTGCTTGGTTTCGCTTCTTGAGAGAAATGCAGTTTTCTCTGTGGTACAGCAAGAATTAGAGTCTTAAGGGAGTAGTGTAAGAATTAGGCGCTGAGATGGGGGGAATAATTGGAAACAGCTGAAATGTAGGCAGGAGCAGAGCAGTCTTGAATTACTCCGAGGATGAAGATGTAGAAAAAGAGAAGAACCCAGTGAAGGGATTCTAAAAGGAGATGATGGCAGTGGAGCAGCTGGAGGCGGCTGAAGAATGAAAAGGAGAGGGATAAGGAAGCTAGAGCAGCTAAGATGAAAGATGATCAAAGCATACCAACGGATTTTATCAGTGGAGTCAGAAAATGAAGGATGGATTTTAGCGACATTGAGATTCTGATGACAGCCAAAAAATTCTGGAATTTTGGGAAAGGGACTGAGATGTGTTTCCATCTTCAAAAAACAAACCCTCTGCCAGCTGTCTAAGTGAATGTTTCAAGTCGGGTTGCTTTCCCAATGTGAGAATTTATTGAATCTCCCTTCAGGCTTTCTCCGCTACCCATCTAAGCATGCAATGTCATTTCACAAGAGCTGGCAGAGATCACTGGTTTAATAATGATTGTTAATGGATACTACTAGAAAGCCTGCTATGGAGTTGAATTTGCTACATGCAAAAGCTTGCGCAGCAGGTAACTGTTAAATTAAATCCATAATTTTCACTCCAAGATTAATAAATTATATTCAATATTAAAAATTGCACTACAGCTGTGGCTATCCTATTTTTAGTACTATCTGCAGTACTCAGTAATGCATCTGCTTATTCTTTTTATCAGAACTGTAATAATTAAAACTCCATCACTATTAATAGCCTTTAAACCCATACATTTACTACCTGGGTACAATGCTTAATATTACAAATAGTCTGACGTCTAGTAACTACTTATGGTAGTGAGCAGTGTGTTTACTAATACATTTAGCAGGATCAACCCCATCCATTTTAAATCTGTTGCTAATATTCGTAAACTATTAATCAGTTGCTTTTGGATGAAAACAGTTGAAAATGAGAATAATATACGAAAAATTCCAGTGGGTTCATGGCTTGACCTCTGTTCTTATGCATGCTTGTTTCATACTTGTTTTCATACTTTTAAAACTGTTATTTTGAATTTCATTGTGTACTTGTCTAGATTGAATAAGAGTATCTGTACCCAAGTATAGATTATTATATATTTACTTGTTTCTTTAAAAAATCAGTATAAAATTCCATTGAATGAATGTCCATTAAAAATCCATTTTGCCATAAATAAGACTTTCACTTCCGCAACTAACTTATTCCACAAGGAGTCCACTCATCAAAAAAAGACTGAAAACATAAACAGACTTTATAACACACCGATCAATCCAGGCTCAGACAGACTGGAGTGGGGACCTAAGTTCTAAAGTTTTGGATTTTGAGGTGAAAAGACCCCCATCCTGCAAGATGTCTATGGTGTTCAGATTCCAAACATTTTTAGGCCTTTATAGGTCATAGTGAATAATATAATTTTCACCTGGAAAATAGTTTTCAGACACTGTAGATAGCAGATGGAGTAGATGCTAACATCTTATCGCAGAGGGGGTCACTACACCCTGTAGGCTGCTTCCAGGCCATCATTATTCTTAATCTTATACTTGAGCTTCCACTGGAGAACAGGATCCATATTTTGCCATGTCCCACGTAGCACCCAGAAGCAGCGACATGTCCCCTTTCCAACTCCCATGCATAGGGGCAGCCAGAGGGTTCTGTGCACCCCCACCGCAAGCACTCACCCCCACATCCCTTTGTTTGGGAACCATGCCCAATGGGAGCTGTAGGGGTGATGCCCGCGGATGGGTGGGCAATGCACAGAACCACCTGGCCATCCCTCTGTGTAGGAGCTGGCTGGAAGGGGGACATGCTGTTGTTTCTGCTGCTGCTGTTGCTGCTTATTATAAAATTGTGTTTATTACAGTAGTGCATAAGTGCCAACCAAGCACGGGGCCCGATTTGTGTTGGGCTGTGTGAGTGGTCTTTGCCTCAAACAATTTACAACTGAAGTAGATAGGACAGGTACAAATTGGAGGAAAGGGTTTAACATACAAGCAGAATGAACATTCTGATGAACTGATTTATTGTTGACATAATTACTACTTTTATATAAAGGAGTAAGAAAGTACCAAAAGGACAACAGTGCCTAAAGTACGCAGAAAGCTGTGTTGGGTAGAACATAATGGTTTAACCCTTTAGTCACTGAGTCCTGGCCAGCACTCGTCCTATCTATCACAGTAGCCTTAGAACTTGACCCAGGAAGGGATGCCATTTGTTTTCAGTTACTTTTTAAAAGGCATTTGACATCTTGTCTTACCCCATAGATGACATTACTAAAAGTATTACAAGAGGTCAAGAACAGAAGGTTTAGTTTAGGTCTGGTCTGAGGTCAAGCATCTCTAGCCCAAATTTCAGCCTGAAATCTGACAAACTGTGTTAATTAGCCTGACCAAAAGGGACCAACACTAATGCTGAAGGACGATTTGGAGAAGCTTGACTAGATGTAACTTAGATCACATTTCATCAGTTTAAAAACAGAGCCTGGAAGAATAGGTTCATTTAAATAAACAAGAAAAATGCTACTTTGGTACACAAGTGATTATTTTGGGAGAGTTTCCTCTACTGCTCTCCAGAACACCTGGAATCACTTTTTCTAGCAAGACAGCAGCACATGCGTAAGAGTTTTCCATCCACTATGCAAGTGTGATTAAAACCCTGTAGTTTGAGCAGGAGTGGAGTGATACTCAGAGTTTAACAAGTCTTACATATGTATCCTTTTCCCTAACATGCTTTGTATAATATCTGTTCTCCTTCACTCTCCCCCAGTTCCAGGCACATCCTCAAAACACTGATTATCAATACAAACATTCCTAATTTTTAGATTTTTTTCTGTAGAATGGAAAAATGAACAGCATGCATCTTAAACACTGTGTGGGATAAATGCTATTTAAATCTTGCCTGAGCTGCTAAACATCACACTAACATTGGATCACTGGTTTTAATCCAGTAAAAAAGAGAGGTCATGTTAGAAAACTAAGCCATCTGTCCAGTGTAGAATTGAAAGGCTTTTAAAATGAATTGTCCCTTTTTTTTTTTTTTTTTTTTAAAGAGAAGTGGGGTAGCTAGAAGGGAATCAAAGAGTATTATAGGAGCTGTTGCTGCAAATCTGGCTTCTGAATTACTCCTATGTTGTAAACCTGATCTTTTTAGCAAACAACTGTATCTTAGTGTTCTGCAAAACTAATTAGTGCATTAGAAACAGTATTTTGTAACTGGCTTGGCAATAACATACTGCACAGCATCAGAAGTGTCTGCTCTTATGTTCCAGGCATTGCTTTTCTAATACAAGTTAGAGGATTTTCATATGCTTATTGGCAACACTAATGGAAAGTTTTCAAAGAACTCTGACTCTCTGCTTTCCCTTTCCAGAGCTGATTTTTATGAATTTTTATCTCAACAAAAAGATTATAGCATTTAGAATTAACTTCAGAGTCTCTGCTAATGTTTATGAAGTATATGGTTGTCTTTCATTTCACCAGTGTTAATTCAGCATGTTAAACTAAGTATAAACTAACAGCTAGCAATGGTGTCAATCTGAGCCTAGCACGGCAAGTCAGATATTTTGTTTGCCAAATTTTACTGTATGTTTAAATGAATGTTAATGGATAACTGTTCAGCACTTTATACTACGGATTTTCTGTTGAAGCTGTTTTTTAAAAAATGTGTGTCCTTGTGATGTGTGGAGTCCCACACTGCTCTGTATTCAAGACATTGAGATATGTTGAGAACATAAAGTTCCCATTGATTTCAGCATGTCTGATTCAGCGCACTTGTAAATTAAATACAGAAACAAATCAGCTTTTCTCTTGGATGAAAAAGCTAAGTTTGAATGAAGTGCCGAAATGTTAAGAAGAGTGGGATAGCAGAGGAAGAGAATGAAGGACAAATGCAGAGAAAGGAGTAGGAAGATGTATCTGAAGCCAGGGGGAAGACAAACATGATACAATATGTGTGTAGTAGGAAATCTGATTTAAAGGCAATAGAGAACATGCAGGATGTGGGGACAGGGTTTAAAATCTATTTTTATGGATTAATTAGAAAATCCATCATTTTGACCAACTGGTGAAATCGCCTTAGATTTTTATAAGATCTGAAAATTAAAAATCCTGTTGGTCTGTTTTCCTTTTCCCTCTAGGATGTGTACAAATCTGGATCAAGATACAGAGTTTTGTGAATCTTGGAGAGAGATGGAACCCAAAGCAGTTCTTTTTTTGGGACAGCGCAGTGGTGCCTGACCTAAGGCTTCTGCAAAAAGGAAGTTGCCTGTGGGCTGTTTGTTAGTGTCTCTATTCAAGGAAAAGGACTTGTGTATACCTTGTAACTAAACAAATGACACAAGTTAAATATTTAGTTCCATACCACTGGTATCCATTCCACATTAGAGACTGACCTGAAAACTCCAAAATCTACTGCCACTTGGCACAAGGGCAACATCTATTGGTGGCATTTATTACCAAATTATTTTCCATTTGTCAACAGCCCCAGAAGCTGGCGATTTTGTGATCCCCTTCTCTTATATCAAAAGATGTCCAGATTTTCCTCAAGTATATTTCCAATATTTTTTTCTCGTGTCCACTATTCCCTTTTGCATTTTTCTCGAGTACTTACTTTAACCAGTTTGTCAGCACTTTAATCTTTTAAATCTATAAACAAGAGAAAGTTGAGAAACACAATAAATATATTGGAATACTTCTCTTCTGGTCTGAGAATTGGTACGATAGCAGTCACAAAAGTAGAATTAGACTTCTCTTAATCATTAAATAATGACCACCACCACCCCCCTTTGAGGCTTCATAAGGCTCTGTGGCATGTAAATAGGAAATTGTAACCTTTCTAAATTATAACAAGTTGACATATATGTAAAGATTATGTCTCACTGCTCATTTTGGCCACTAAATTAACACATTTCAGCTCTGTGGCTACTCAAGTAATATACAGTTTTTGTTTTGCCTGGTTTTGAAAGGTAAATGTAAAAGTGATTTTCAGCAGGTAACTTTGCGATACTCTAAATACATAGAATAAATTAGGCAGTCTGAGGTCAAGCGTAAGTAAACTGATCTACCCTGAGTGCATTTGCAAACACAATAAGTGAGATGCTAGTAAGCTGTCACTATCATCTCCTGCACTGCTTTAATCTCTTCCTTAGATGTCCCCCAGTGTATCAGCCTGACTGAAACCCCATAGATAACATACCGGTTTCTTTCCTAGAAGGTAATGTATGTCTTAAGGAAAAAGACATACAAAAGGATTCAGAACCATTCCATCTTTAAGAGTTGGTTCCTCTCTTTGAAGCAGCCAATGAGAATTTACCAAAACAGTCTTAAGACTTCACTAGTCCCATTAGAATGAGATCTATGAAGAGAAAGCCATACTAACATGAAGGAATGGCTTGAACCATCATAATTAATCTCAGTTGCTCAGTTTAGCTGGGCAATTTATTAGCTGTAGTTAGTATAATATATTACCTTTCTAAATACCTGTGCTCTGACTTTTTGGCAAGACAGCTTGAGAGACACATTGATCTGTGTATATCCCACTCTTGTGTTTTCCCTCAAATCCTTATCAGTTATAAATTTTTCTTTACTTTGGTAGATCTGGCTGATCTAGGGTTGCCAGGTATATGTTTTTTGACCAGAACAGATGGTCAAAGAGGGACCTTAGTGTCTGGTCCGTGCCACTAACCAGGCCATTAAAAGTCCAGTCAGTCCCAGACAGACTGGGGTGTGGGAGGAGGTTCAGGTATGGGCTCCAGGTGGCATTTATCTCAAGCACCTCCTGGGAAGCAGCAACATGTCCCTATGGCAGGGGTGGGCAGGGAGGCTCTGCACACTGCCTCCAAGCACTGGTGCTGTGGAGCCATAGCTCAGGGACAGCACTTGGAGTCTCCTGTCACCCCTGTCACAAGGACATGGCGCCACCTAGAGCCCAACCCCTATATTCCAACCCTTTTCCCCTACCCTGAGTTCTCTTGTATACCCTGAGCCCCACATTTTTACTCCCACTCTGGAGCCCATACTCCATCCTTCACCCACCCCGTACCCCAGCCTGGTAAAAATGTGCGAGTGAGTGAAGGTAAGGGAGAGCAGGGAATGGGGGAATGGAGTGAGTATGGGGCAGGACTTCAGAGAAGAGGGTGTGGCAAAGGTAGTCATTTTTCTGCAAATAAAAAGTTGGTAATCCCCTAGGCTTATCAGATCAAACTCATCCAAGAAGTTGTCATTATGTGGTATATATGCAAGTGGTATGATTTAATGTTCACTTTTATGTCCATATTCCTTGTTAAACTAATTGGGGGTGCTGAGAGGAAATAAGTGGAGGGTGATCCCTATTTTCCTTCTTTTTCATATATTTAACAAATGGTTTATTGACACAGCGGCTGATTGGCCACATGCCATTTGCTTTCCATTCCACTTCCTGACACTCAGTCCTGGAGGCCTATCTTAACCAAAGGCATTCCCCTTTAAACCAATTCATTGCCTCTTAAATGCTCAGAATGTATTTTTCCATAATAAATCTCACTATTTTCTACTCTTTATGAAATATCAGTTATTGACACATACTAAATTTGCATCCATCACGATGGTATTTGAATGCAATGGAAATTAGAACAAACATGATATACAAGCTGTAAAGAGAGAGGAAAACAAGATGGAATGGTATATGTAGGCCAGCCTCCCTTGCCAATTGCTTGTTACATATTTAATGATTCTGCATGAGAATCTTGAGCTTGGATAGTGGGACATAGAGAGCTCATCTCTTATCTAATGCCTCCATTGTGGAAAATGAGGTTTCCTGCTATTTCTAGATAGCTTTCTTAATTCTTAATAAGAATACATTTGCCTAGTCTTCTGGAATCCTAGTAATACTAGCTTTGACTTTCCTTTGATCAGTGTTATAGTGCTTTGTAAAATAGACTTTGCTAATATTTTTCTCTGCTTAAAAAGCACAAAAAGAATGTGTGCAATATGGTGTAGGACCTTTATTGACAGTACTATCAGAGTAAGGCATTGAGATGAGGAAATGGTTGAATGTCTTCTGCTTTAACAATATAGAAGTTGGAAGCAGGGAACTCAAGCTCTAGACTAATTCAATACCTCTGCAACACAGAGTAGATCGTGAGAGGTGGGAGTAGTCCCTTAGTAAAAGAAGTGGGCTACAGTAAGTCCCAAAGGAAGGGACCATTGAGGTGGATCAGGAGAGCAGACAGCCCCCAAAGGTCCCTGGGCAAAGTGTGGAGGATTGCTCTGACTCGTGGAAGGGAAGTGGCCTCGAGCAGGAGAGATGGGGCTGAGGCAGCAAGTGTACAACCCCACTCCCCTCTCCCCCAAAGCCCTCAGTGCAACCATGAGCACAATGCTGCCCCTCCTAGCCCTCAGGGATCCAGCCACTGTTGCTGTTACTGCAGCAGTGGTGGTGGCTGGAGCCCCGGGGCTTCTGAATCTCTGGGCCCTGGGGCAGTTGCCCCTTTTGCCCACTCCTCTGTTGGCAGACCTGAGGTGGACAAATCTGGAATGCAGCAACTTAGTTTGTGGTAGGTTAGGGTGCCCCTAAATGTCTTCTATCCCAGCAGGCAGTGGAAGTGTTGGTAATGCTGCTAGACAACAATAACCTCTCATGGTTTGGCAAATTCTCTGGTTCGGCACTGGTCAGGTCCCCAGGGTGCCAGACTAGAGAGGTTCATCCTGTAGATAATTTTGTACTTGGGATTTGTGTCAAGATACGTTCAGAAGAAAACTGGAAATAGTTTAACAATATACAAAAATTGCATTTTAAAACTTTCTATTAGTTAAATCAAACTACTTTAAATGCCCTGAATACTTAAGGGGAAAAAAGCTTATTGAATGTGTTTTGCATTTAAAACTGATTCCCCAAGCAAAGGAAATATTAAATGTAGTTAATTAATTAACTATTGGTGGCTGCTAAAGATGCAGACTAGTGCCTAGTGGGATTTTTCAAAAGTTCAGCCATGAACTCGTGGGGGGAGGGATAGCTCAATGGTTTGAGCCTGGGCCTGCTAAACCCAGGGTTGTGAGTTCAGTTCTTGAGGGGGCCATTTAGGGATTGGGGCAAATCTGGCAGGTATGGTATCTGGTCCTGCTGTGAGGGGCAGGGGACTGGACTGGACTCAATGACCTCTCAAGGTCCCTTCCAGCTCTATGAGATAGGTACATCTCCATACGTATAGGTATGCTGGAAGGACATAACAAGAGGGGTTCTACAGGAGTCTGTTTTGGGATGGGTTCTGTTCAATATCTCCATCAACGATTTTGATGATGGTATCAAGAGTACACTTATTAAGTTTGCAGATGACACCAAGCTGGGAGGGGTTGCAACTGCTTTGGAGGATGGGGGTCATAATTCAAAATGATCTGGACAACCTGGAGAAATGATCTGAGGTAAATAGGATGAATTTTAATAAGGACAAATGCAAAGTACCCCACGTAGGTAGGAACAAATGCAGAAAGGGATCTAGGGGTCATAGTGGACTACAAGCTAAATATGAGTCAACAGTGTGACACTGTTGCAAAAAAAAGCAAACATGATTCTGGGATGCATTAACAGGAGTGTTGTGAGCAAGACACGAGAAGCCATTATTCTGCTCTACTCTGCACTGATTAGGCCTCAATTGGAGTACTGTGTCCAGGTCTGGGACCACATTTCAAGAAAGCTGTGGAAAAATAGGAGAAGTTCCAGATAAGAGCAACAAAAATGATTAAAGGTCTAGAAAAACATGAGCTATGAGGCAAGGCTGAAAGAATTGGGCTTGTTTAGTTTGGAAAAGAAAAGACTGAGGGGGGACATGATAACGGTTTTCAGGTATCTAAAAGGGTGTCACAGGGAGGAGGGGGAGAAATTGTTCTCCTTGGCCTCTGATGATAGGACGAGAAGCAATGGGCTTAAACTGCAGCAAGGGAGGTTTAGGTTGGACATTAGGAAAAACTTCCTAACTGTCAGGGTGGTTAAACACTGGAATAAATTGCCTAGGAGATTGTGGAATCTCCATCACTGGAGATATTTAAGAGCAGGTTAGACAGACATCTATTAGGGATGATATAGACCATGCTTGGTCCTGCCATGAGGGCAGGGGACTGGACCTGATGATCTCTGAAGGTCCCTTCTAGTTCTAGTATTGTATGATTCTATAAAAAGCTCCTATACAGATTAGGCACCTAACTTCCCTGCTCTTGAAATCAAGGGCAGTTGAAATCAATGGGAATTAGGTGGCTAATCTTTGCTTGGGTACATTTGAAAACCCCATCAGGTGCCTATCTGCATCTTTAAATACCTAAATAAATTTTAAAAACCCTGTTCCTCAAGTTTTTAAACTGAGTAGATCTCATTCTCTCCCACTTGTTTATTATTATTTATTATTCATAGCTTGGAAGAGGAAACCAGATTTCCTGCTTTTTCAACACCCAGTCGGCGTCTTAAATTCGAACAAATTACTGCAAATGATGAAAATATTATTTTTGCACCTGCTATTTAAACTGAACCCAAACATAATGAAGGTAGAAGTTTTTCTACACACATGAAACTGAAAATGCTTCCATTTGAGAAAATGTAAATACCAGCATTTGCTCAATATTAAAGAGTTAAAAAATATACATCATGCAGTACAAGGCATTGTGACAAATTTAAAAAGTTTGAGTTAACCTCAAGAGGTAGATGTTTCCTCCGATTATGCGTCTTATTTTAAAAAGGCAGCACTCTTTAACTCATTAGAATTTGAGGAGACCTCAGTTAAAAATCTGTCTCTGGCCTGTGCCAGCTTGCAGGGCTCAAGCTGTGGGGCTGTTTAATTGCAATGTAGATATTTGATCTTGGGCTACAGCCCAAGCTCTAAGACCCTGTGAAGTGGGAAGATCCCAGAGCTTGGGACTGCAGTCTGAGCCGTAACCTCTACATTGCAATTAAACTGCTCTGCAGCCCTAGTCCTGAGAGCGCAGCCCAGCTGTGTGGTTATCTTAATTGCAGAGTAGGCACACCCATTGATGCAGTGGTTTTATTTATTTAAAATATGTTAGAGGCACTAGTAAGTTTGTCTTAATGATAAGTCTACATGTTTTGTTAGTCTATAAAGTGCTACCAGAACTTTTGTTGTTTTTCTATATGTATTATTACTTAACACCCTCAAATCTGTAGCTATAGCTTTTTATTTAAATTCTGCAACAATTTGCATTGTGTCTCAGGCTATGATGTGTAGTGATTGAGAATCAGTTAAGGAGAAACTCCATGTTTCTTAATTAGCATATGGTTATTGGTGACCTCTTTTTTCACACACAAGTGACAGCTGAATTTGCTTTTTGCGGAGTCTGGAGTAACTGAATTCAAGTCACACAGACATATGCTTAGAATAGAAATTTATCAGATGCAGAAATGTTTAAAGTGACAGTGATACATGTTGATGATATATAGACTATTTATCTTGGAGATTTGTCACGTATTTCTCCCCTTTCACCATTTTAAGCAAGAAGTTCCTTGCTTACACTGCTTCTGACTTCACTATTAGCTAGCAAACTGAGAGTCAATTTCATTTGCATGGGGAAAAACAATTCATTTCTGTTATCAGATTTGCTCAGTACTCTGGGGTATGCTCATTTATTAGGGTTACTCTTATGGGGTTGGGGGGAGGTTAACAATTCTATCAGTGTGCTGCTTGTGTTTACTTGTGCTCTCATATGGAGCTGAATTCTCCCTGCTGCCAACTCCCCCTTCCACTGGAGCTCTCCTGCAGGAACTAGGTTCCTCAGGATGGGGTTCTTCCCACCTTAGCAACACACACACAGACACTCACACCCAGTAACAGAGCATATCTGAGAGGACTGGGTAATCAGCGCTCACAAGCTGACCCCTCATGTGTCCCTGGACTCAGCAGGCTTTGTTTAACAGCAATACCACACTGCACCCTCATGTGTCTTTGGACTCAATGGGCAGGACTGAACAGCACTTTAAGCTGCCATCCTCATAAGCCCCCAAGTTCAGCACCTCCCTATCCCCACTTTCACCCCACAATCATTCACTGGTAAATCACACGATGAACAAACCCCACAGGATTTTGGGCACTACAGGGATCTTTAGCTTGGGTACAAGAAGCGTTGTTGCAGAGCGAATGGGGAAACCAAAACAACACCCTTTGAGGAAGAGTGAGCGAAAGAGAAAGAAAGAGAGAAGCAACCAGCTTAACAGTGAAAGTTATTTATTTCTGGGTAGTGAGAATATATATATATATGGAGCCAAACACACACAACAGTTACAATATTAAATTGAAACTGATTACAAATGTTAGGGCTAGCTAACCATATAACAGTTTACATCGGGCAGAATCAGGAGGCTATGCTTAGAGAGAGAGAGTTGGAGGGGAGGGGAGGGAGAGAGAGACCTCACCACTCTGTGGAGCTTGCACTGATCGGGGTTCCCAGATGGTGATGGGAGCTGGGGAGTCCAGAGGGGAGGAGACAAGCAGAGCAGAGCCCCCAGCACAATCAGACAGGAGATGAAGTCTCAATGGGAACTGATTCAGTTTAAATCCAGGTATCAGAACAGTTTTTCTTGGGCAAAGGCAGGAGTTTTTATAGGGATAGAACAATAGTTGGAAGAGAACACTGGATTTGTTTATGGGTAAACAGAGGCGGGACAATAGAGAGTGATCATACCTGGTTATGGGTGATGTTCTTTGACCAGTTCACAATGCAACTAGGCAGTTTCAGTATTTTGGATGTCAATAGGATCCATTACTAGAATTGGTCAGCTAATGACTAATTTGGGTGTGAGCAGGCCTGGGTTCGTTAGCATCTGGAACAGAGATTTCCCATCAGGTAGTGCTTCTCTGCTTTCGGTATCCCATAGTTCAGTGCGGTTCCTGCTTTGGAAGAGCTGCTCTCCATTCTGTATGCTAATGGAGATGTGTGTCTGTTCTGTCTTCAATGCAGATGAGGCTGGGGTGTTTCCTTAATTCTATCATCCTTGTCTGGAGGAGTTTAGGTGGGTCTTCCCTGGCCTTTTCATTGCTTTGTCTGTGATTCAAGTAGAGGCCTGGGGGAGGGAGATGGTTTTCCATGAGTGTCACTCCCTGGCTCCCCAAGAGCACAGAGTGGACAGGTGGCAATGCTCTGGTTCCCCAAGAACACAGAGCTGGTGGGTAACATTTCTCTCTTCCCCCTTGTAACAAGAAGGATGAGCAGTTATTTAGGTAAAAATGTTACAATAGTTCCCTTTTTGTTACTTGTAATAAGAGGGTCAAGTTCACCAAATGCATGAATTTGAGTTGTTCCATGATAGCACTCAGATTTTAAATGTCCCCAGTGAAAAGACTCCTTTGGGTTTTTTTAAGCAAATAACACTAAAAAAGAATAATTCAAGATGTGCTTTATAAAGCAAGATCTCAAAATTACTTATCCTCCCTAAACAGTTCAAGTAATTCAGTGAGTTTTTAGATGCAGATGTGTTGGTCAGCTAATTTTCTGAAAACTCTTTTCAAAGCCTAGGTGTGTGATAACATTGAAAACATGTCCACATATAACTTCTTTGATTTGTTGCTCTGCAGACAAGCCATTCTGTTTGTGTTCAGCAGCAACCAAATAGCGCCGCATCCCCCCACCCCCGATTCTGTCCTTACAGAGCCTCGGAGGATGTGCTTGCATTTTCCTACTTTGAAAGGGGTTTGCTAACTTTTTCAGAACACAAAGATTTTATGGTGGATTGTTGTTATTCCAGAGGCATAGCTCACACCACCAGAGTTAAGCTTTTTTTATAAACCTTTTTTGTCAGTGGCTTATAACTTGGGTGTAAAAAATCCCTTCAGGCTGCTACTTAGCAAACATGGTCTCAGATTTTTATTTCAAACTTTTTTGAGTTGTGGTATATTATAAAAAGAGATTTAAATTAGTTTTGTCTTTATTATCACTTAATGTACCATACATGTGCCTAATGCCTTAAAAAACAAAGTACAAGTCCCTATCCTGAGTGTTAATGGAATTTAAATTATAAAATACAACAGGTTTGTGTTCTAAAACTGTGTGTGAAGGAGGGGACCAGCGTTCCTCTAAGCTGCGCTGCAGCGCAGCTTCACACAGGTGATGAATCGGCCCTGCCCAGTCAGAGGCTCAGGGCTCCATGCAGGGAGCTGACTGACTGGGCAGGGCTGATTAATTACCTATGAAGCTGTGCTTTGGCCCAGCTTACACAGAACACTGGTGGGGACCAGTATTCCCTCCAAGATGGGCACTTGTTCAGCTAGTTGAGAGATTCACATGCTGCCCAACTGATTAGCAGAACATCCACAGCTAGGTTTTGTTACTACTTGTGGTGCACGTGACATGCATCGGTGCACATAAAAATTATAGTCCACACATGGATTGAAAAGATTAGAGAGAACAGTGCTGGGGGCTATAAAATATTTGGAACCAACTCTTCAGAATATCTATATTATTCAGCAATGTAAAGCCATAAATGAATTATGTAGGTCTTTGTAAACGAGGAAATTTAAATTTTATAGCATATCATGCCCCCACATGTTCTCACAAATTCAACATAACTTTGCCAAAGTGAAGTTATTTTTTGAAAAAAATTACTTATTCTCATTTAGATCAGTTTTATTTCTTTATTGTCCCTCTCTCTGCTTTCACATTGCACATTGTCTCATTTATGACAATATTCTTAAACTTGTGTGACTTTGAAGTATGTTAGGTACTGAAGAAAACAATGCTGTCATTGGTACGAATAGAATTCGGTGAAAGCAAATTGCTAAAAGTTCAGTGGTGGTTAATTCAGCATATTATTCAAAGGTTGCATTTGTAGACTTTCATATTTCTCCATATTGTTTACTGTGCTTCTAACACTCAGCTTTCTGGTATGTTTCAGTGATGGTTGAATGGCATGTAAAAAGCTTATAAAGTTTATAAAAGCTGACACACAAGTAGAAGGGTGATAGCTGAATTTGCGATACTCATAAATGTAATAAGTTAATTTATATAATATCGTGGAACAATTCTTGACCAATAAGAGATAACAAGCGGTGTGACAGAAAAGTGGTTAAAAGGTATGTTGGGAGCATAGCCTTACAAATACTTAAAAATTAGAGAGGAGCTCTGCCTTGAAGTTGTGGAGGGACTCTACTGATTTCCTCTGTAGGAGGAGGATGTGTCTCATCTTGCTAATTAGGAAGAGGGGAAGGAATCAGCCATCCATCTCTTCTTTCTTTCCCCACCATTCCTTGAATGCATTGGCTAGAATAAAATTTCCAGCTTGTTACCCGCTGGAGGTCACCAGATTTTGAAATTTGTATCATCTGTTCGTACTTGATTTCATTACAGCATATGTGGCATAAATAGACTTAGAATAATAGAATCCTAGGGCTTTAAGAGACCTCAGGAGGCCATCAAGTCCAACCCCCTGTCCAAAATAGAACCATCTCCAGCTAAATTCTCTAGGATTTAAAAACATCTAGGGATGGAGATCCCACTACCTCCCTAGGTAACCCATTCCAGTGCTTCCCCACCCTCCTAGTAAAATAGTTTTTCCTAATATCCAACCTAGACCTCCCCCACTGCAACTTGAGACCATTACTCCTTGTTCTGTAATCTGTCACTACTGAGAACAGCCTCTCTCCATCTTCTTTAGAACCTGCCCTCTCTTTCAGGTAGTTAAAAGATGCTATCAAATCCCATCTCCCTCTTCTCTTTTGCAGACTAAACAAGCCTAAATCCCTTAGCCTCTTCTCATCAGTCATGTGCTCCAGCCCCTCATCATTTTGGTTGCCCTCTGCTGGACCCCTCCAATGTGTCCACGTCTTTTCTGTAATGGGGGCCCCAGAATTGGACACAATACTCCAGATGTGGCTTCACCAGTGCTGAATAAAGGGGAATATTCACTTCTCTAGATCTGTTGGCAATGCTCCTTGTAGTGCACCCTAATATGCCATTAGCCTTCTTGGCTACAAGGGCACACTGTTGACTATAGTAGATAAGATCCAGCTTCTTATCCACTGTAACCCCCAGGTCCTTTTCTGCAGAACTGCTACTTAGCCAGTTGGTCCCCAGCCTGTAGCAGTGCTTGGGATTTTTCTGTCCCAAGTGCAGGACTCTGCACTTGTCTTTGTTGAACCTCATCAGATTTCTTTTGGTCCAGTCCTCCAATTTGTCTAGATCACTCTGGACCCTATCCCTACCCTCCAGTGTATCTACCTCTCCCCTAGCTTAGTGTCATCTGCAAACTTGTTGAAGGTGCAGTCCAGCCCTTCATCCAGATCATTAATAAAGATGTTGAACAAAACTGGCCCTAGAACCAACCCTTGGGGCACTCTGCTTGATACCGACCACCAACCAGACATTGAGCCATTGATCGCTAACCACTGAGCCCGACAATCTAGCCAGCTTTCTATCCACCTTATAGTCCATTTATCAAATCCATACTCCCTTAACTTTCTGGCAAGAATACTGTTGGAGACCATATCAAAAGCTTTGCTAAAGTCAAGGTATTTCATGTCCACTGCCTTCTGACTTCTAAAATGTTGGGTTTGTTTTGTAGGTATGTTGATGATGTGATCAGCCGCATTGATAGGATGTTCCCTGAAATGTCTATCCATTTATCCAGGCCAAATGGAACCTCTGCAATGCTTCTGGTAAGTTCCACCATTTGGTTTTGAGGTAATCCAGTGGTAGTTGAATGCTCAACAGACTAATTTGCTGTTCTTAGAATGAACATTACTAAAGACTCAAGTACATTTCAGAGTATTAGTGTTCCTGAGGCAGTGCAGTAATGTAGTTCATTTCTTCCTCTTGGTAAGAAAGATGGGAAAATATATTTGACATAGTCCAAAAGCAAAAAGTATTGATCCAGTCCTAGGAGACATTTTCTTTATGGATGTGAATGGTTAACTGGTTAACCAGTAAACCTCACCCTTAATGGCTGAGGTTTACCGGTTTCAGTTAACTGGTAGGGACTGGAGCAGCTCCCCACCCACCCAGTGCAAGGGGCTGCTCCAGCCTCACAGGCCCACCGCAGGCAGGGCAGGGAGCTGCTTTAGATGAGTTTGAAGGGAAAATAAATGTCTGTACTTTGTGCACTGATAAAAAGTTTGATACATAACATCTGAATGACAAGTACATCATTTGACATTACAAGATTTTGCCATCTTGACTATGGGCCTGATTCTGAAACACTGAAGTAAAAGGAAGTTTTGCCATTGAGTGCAGTGGGAGTAAGATCAAGTTTTGTTGCTGTTTGTTAATTGGAGAAGTGAATATTCTTAGTATTAAAATCTTCTTTATCATCCATAGTCTCCTAATTGGATGCAATGTAGGGATTAAGTTTTTAATTTAGAGGAGTTTTTTATTTGAAAAGAGTAAATGGTCAGCTTGGTACTCTTTTAGTATCCATACTATTAGATGTGGATGTAGAAGTTTGAGTCCACCAAGCCTCAGACACAGTAACCGGGCCTGGAGCCTCATTATCTCAGGGGGGGAGAGTTTAATGGGGGGAAAAAACCCTTAGTGAAGTAGGTGTGTTCAAATTATTTCAGGGTCAGTGAGTTTCTGCTCCATGATGAAGTCAGGAATTTGGCATCAGAGTGAATGAGCAGTAAAGATTGGATTATCGATAAATGGGTTCAAGATATTATAGTTAGTTCTGTCTGAGCAAACAAGCTTTTATGCCACAAGGACCTATCAGCCACATCAGTTTTCACATGCAGCTGCTGTCTTAATATCGAGAAGAGAGCTTTTCAAATTTTTAGTGTAGAAGATTAACCTGTTGAAGGGTTTTGAGGAGTGGCCATGTGACACTTTTCATGTATTTAGCTTTTTTATGCTATCAAGGTGACTGACAGAAGTCCCATCATTTGTCATATTTAAAATAATATATATATATATATATTTATTATAGGTGGCAGAGGACTTGGATGGGACCTAGCCAGTCTTTCCCATCAGATTTCTCATTCCATTTCCTTTTATGATTGATTTTTCATTGTCACATACACAAATATGGAAAATTGGCTATAACAGCTGTGGCACCTTAAAGACTAACAGATTTATTTGGGCATAAGGTCCTATGGCACCTTAAAGACGAACAGATTTGTTTGGGCGTAACCTTTTGCAGGCACATGTCATAGTGAGTACATATGCTAGTATATTTATACCTGTCTCTGTAATTACCACCTGTGCCATAGGACTCCTCATTGTTTTTGAAGATACAGACTACCCCTCTGATTTGTATTTTAAAACACTGTCATTAAAGAGTCCAAAAATTAAGGTAATTTCTTCAAGGGTACCCAACATTAGCACTTAGATACTGTGCTGACAGTACTGTGCATGTTAGACTGATAACAAATAACTGTGTGAAATGTGGTTCTTGAGGAGACATAAAATACGGGGCCAGAAAAAGATTAACATGTTCTCTTACTTTACTTAGTGCTTCCTGGCTCTTTATTCAAAGTATTTTATCTTATATAGTTTAGTGAATATTAAAATGAATGAAGAATCAGAATCTTTGACCAAATTGAACAAAAAGGTATGGCGTTAGCTTGGTACGCTGGCTTTCCATTTCAGAGGTTTGGTCATTTAATCCCATTTTACATTGATGATTTCATTTGTATTTCTCAGCGGGAGAAAGGAAAGACTTGCACAAGCTGTGCTGATTTATAATTATAATACCCCGGTAGTCCTTCCAATCTTTTTTTTTTTATAACTTTCTTGGAAACTTCAGTTAATCGGATGTAGAAAAGAATTCAGGCTTTCATTTAATGTCTAGTCTAAGCCAAAGCTAAACAACCTGTGAACATATTTGACTCAGTGTTAGTTGCCACCTAAAATCTGGGATGTTTCTGTAGCATCTGTAGACTTCAGAATCCTCAATGTAAGTAAATTCCCTGCACATTCCTTGTATGGATAAATGAACTTTATCCTTAAGTCTAGCTGTGTTGATATTTAGTTTCAGTTAATCAATTAACATCCCATTATTTTCTTTGAACAGACAAAAAAAATGCAGGAGATTAACTGAGCCAGAGGTTAAACACTGGCATTAAAACATGTCATTTGCAATTGTTTGATTAATAAGGTGAAATAAAAAAAAAATCTAAGGAGCCATAAAATGGTACTCTTCAAGATGCTTTTAAAGTTACTCTTATGTTTGTTTATTTATAGCACTTTCTGTATGGGGAAAATATTTGTTGCCATTTTCACTATGAACCCAGTTGGATTCAGAGCAGTTCCTACTAAAGGCAGAATGCCCTCACCTTCTTTTATAGTGGGAATTGAGGACACTCAACATTATTTAGGATCAAGTCCCAAACATGTGTTGTGATTTGGGCACATTGGTGAAGTATGGCTAAAGAATAAAGTAGTCTGGAAGAGTTCTTGGAAGAGACTCTTGTTTGCAGTAAGTATAATGTGCTGAATTGCATGACTAAATTGCCCTGTGTGCCCCACGAGTACACTTTGAACCTCTCCAGTCCAGCATCCTCAGGAGCTGATGGATACCAAACCAGAGAATTTGCCTAACCATGATAAGTCAATATTGTAGCAAGTGGGTCTCTCTTTATGTTTATTTAGCTGAGGCAAATAAATGGAACAGTGCTGCTTAATAATGCATGACTGTACTGACACACCCAATATAAGCCTATGTGTAGCCAAGGCTTTATCAGCTCTCTTCATAACAAAGTGTTCATGTTGTTACACAATTTTATTGTATTGGCCCAAGGAAAGAAGTAGATAAAGCATAAAAACCATGCTTATGCTTAGTGGCATGATCAACACTTCCACTGCTTGCTGGGCTCTTAAAAGACATTTAGGGATAAATTAGAGATAAATAACACAACACAGGTAGCTGTAAACAAACTTTACAGGACTGTGGAAAACTTGGCCACACCAATGATAAATGGACATCTAACTAACTAAAATCATGGCAGCCCAGGTATGGTGCCAGACTAGAGAGGTTCAACCTGTAAATCATGAACATTATTATTAGAACCAGATTACTGCAGTGTACTGAACCAGTGATACTTAGCTTTCAGTTGGTATTCATGTAATCCACAATCAGAGAGAATTAAACTTTGTTTTAATGTTATTTGTTGTATATGGTCATTTAATGATCATTTTTCCTTTCAGGCAGCTATTTCCTTCTTTAACAGGGTGGCACTCATCTCCTGCAAGTGCTCCCATCTGGTCAAGTACATGTTCCTGCACTCACTCTGTTCTTCAGCCTTTTTTGGCTACTCAGCCCTCTGGCCGAGTCATATGGCCTGCTTTCATCTGAAGATGTGGGCTGTACCCACGAAAGCTCATGATACCATCTACGTGTTTTGTTAGTCTTTAAAGTGCTGCTATACTGACCCATCCCGATGCCCTCTGCAAGTGTCCCTCTTGTGTCTCAGTTTGTTTCCCCACCCAGGAGAGAGTGGTGCCTCCAGGACTTCTCCTCCTGGAGATAGTTCCTTGCTCAGGGCTTTACCTCAGTCCATCAGACCAGCGATGCAACCCCAGGGGGTCGCGGCTGTTTTCCTGGGGGGGTCACAGCGCCAGGCTGGCTGCCATTTTCTTTTCCTAGCTCGGCGCTTGACATACATGGGGCAGGGGGAGTGGCAGGGGAGCGGACCGGTGCTTTAAATTAAAGGGGCTGCCACAAAATGTTGCTGGCCCTGCCGGAGGGCAGGGGTCGCGAATTAAAAAAGGTTGAGCACCACTGCATCAGACCACATGGAGCTCTCCATGGTGCTACTGCTCCCTTAGCCAGACAGTCACCCATGTCTTCTCTCCTTACAGGCTCCAGCAACCTTGAGCTGACACTTATCCTGCAGCTACTTTTATAAGGCCTTCCTGGCCCCTGATTGGCTGCCTCCTCCTACAGACACCCTAGCTTCCTTGGAGGACTTCTCTCTGGTTTACTGGGATGGGGTGTGATAAGGCCACCATCCTCTAGCAGGGGGTTTCAGGGCCTACTCCACCCCCTGAAATTAGCATTTCCCATCTGGGAGGGACTGGAATCTACAATCCCTGGCTCTGGAGGCTGATGCCTTATCCATAAAGCCACTGGGACCCCCCACTCCTTATCTTTGGCTATGCCTTATGCTCTCTAACTTCAGCTGATGTCATCTCCAGCCCTGAGGAAGTATATTCATGCTACAATATGGCATCTTCCATATTGTCCCTGACTGACATAAAAGCTTTTTCTGGTTTCAGCCTTTCAGACCCAGTCAGTGAAAGGAGCTGTGTTTTGGGCAGTAAGACCGGTACCCGTGTCACTAGAGAAAAGTGAAACTTCCATTCTACTTGTGGCATGTCAATATGTGAGTGAGTGTCCCCAGTAAGACCAATTCAGAATTTCTGCACAACAGCACTTTTTCTCTGCCACAACACTACTGGTTCATTCTCTTACTTCAAATAGTGATTCAAAAGACATTTATTTTATTTTTAAAAATTGTACCACCAATCTGTTTATAAAGTAGTCTTTATTAAGTAACTGTATATCTTGTTGATGGGACCTTTGTCTATCCCTTCCATACTGCTTTGTTTCTTCCCCTCCTCATCGCCCCTCCCCCCCATAGCTTTGCATTATGTCTGAGATTTTAGCGTAAGCTCTCTGAGGCAGGGGGCTATGTCTTGCTTTGAATTGAAGGCATCTGGCATGACCTAAAATAATTCAGTTGACCAAGAAAAGTAAAGTACAAGAAGTCCTAGATTATTGAGACATTATAGGCCCATATTTTCAACCATTGAGCTTCATTGTACCATCTCCTTTTGTGACTGCCAGGGTCCGAAAGGGTGGGTCAATGCAAATGAAGTTATGGAAGGGATCTACTAGGTCCAAAACATGGTGAGAAGGAGGCAGCCTTTCCCGGGCAATGTTCCATTAACTCTTCACACTATGGAACTCTCATTGTGAGGCTTCAGAGAAATGTTTGGAATCCTGCTTGTAGGGAGCTGGAAGAGGGCAATGCAGAGGCCAAGAGAAGTCCATTGGTTTGGGGAGCTGGCCTCCCATTTGTTCTATGTGTAATAGAGCATCAGTGTTACATCTCCATATCAAAAGATCAAAGGCAAGACAATTCCACAAGGTGAATTTTATAATTTCCAGCCCCCCATAAAGAAAATTTTCTCTTGAAGAATAATTTTGTCCTTTGTCTAAAAATATTTTCAAACTTAGCAATGCATGTTTTGCATTGCTTTTCATGCGTGTTCTGCATCTACTTTTCATGCTCTATTTGACTGTCTAATTTTGAAGTTTAGCTGTTCTTAGCTACCTTTGTGGGGAAACAGTAAAAATATGCTTGCTAGCCCATTTGTAACTTCAAATGGATGAGAAAGTTTTAACAAACTTTCCCAAACAAATTACCTCAGTGAAGAGACCTAATACTGTTAGCCCAGAATATTATTGTTCCATAAAGTTATGAGAGTTTAAAATTGTTTTGCAACTTTAACAGTAGCATTTGTGACTACTGTAATCCACAATTCCTTCAGGGTATGTCTAGACTACATCCCTCTTTCAACAGAGGTTTGTAAATTAGACACTTTGAAATTGCAAATGAAGCTGGGATTTGAATTTCCTGCACTTCATTTGCATAATTGAGTCATGGCGCTCTTTCGAAAAAGTGCTATTTCAAAAGTGAAACTGCAGTCTAGACACGGTTCTTTCGAAAATAGAAGCCTTTTTCAAAAGAACCGTGTCTAGACTGTGGTTTCACTTTCAAAATAGCGCTTTTTCAAAAGAGCACCATGACACGATTATGCAAATGAAGCACTGGAAATTGAAATCCTGGCTTCATTTGCAATTTCAAAGTGTCTAATTTACATCCATCTGTCGAAAGAGGGATGTAGTCTAGACATACCCTCAGTGTCCCAAAAGTAGTAAATATCACTTGAAAGGCACCATCTGGTAAACAAAAGTTGACCTGCAGGCTTGCTTTCAACTTGTAGTAACCTTCATATGAAGCTTGGCCTTCACTTGGCAGCATACATAATTCAACACAAGGCACATCCAGTAAACAAGAAGATATTAAACTATTCCAAGAAGCATAGATGTTGGTTTTGAAATATTCCTACATGCCATCCTATTTGGATGTTGCTTCTTCCAGACAGCTGAGTTGTCTTCTGTTTCAAATTTATACACTGCAATTGTACCTCATTAATTTGGATTTACGCTGCATAGACCAAATGCATAAATCATTAACATCTTTCAGAGCTGTGTAAAATCCTCAACTGATTTTAAAAGCAGTTTATCATGATATTTCAATGTGCAGTTTAATCCCAATCTATGCTATTGATTTTTCAATTAATTTTTTACTTGTATCTATGCATGAAAGAAGACAAACATTCACTTTAGATCAGCTTCAATAAAAGTGCTATGCAAAATTAATTTGCTGCGGCAGTAGAGTGAACAGAGGACACTTAAGGTTTTTCTTTGACTTTGTTGTTCAACTTCCAGTAGCTTGCAATATTTGTTGAATTGTTATGGTAAACCGATAAACCTTCCTTAATATGTTAAGACTACATGAATTGGCTTAGACTTTTTTGTTTCTTTGATCATTTAATCTGCTAGATTCCTGGATACATAACGTTCTTTGTGAAACAGGTGTGTATCTTGTGAGATCAGCTGTTTTTTTTGTTACTTTGTGGTGATCACAGCCTTGGGGAAAGTATTCATCTCCCTAAATCAGGAATTTGGAAACTTTTTCAAAACATGGAATCTTAATAAACATATTGGAATTGATTATCCTGTGCTTGAACTGTAAGCCATCCTAGTGCTCCCTGTGTCCTGAGTTGTAAAGGGACCAGCCCAGTCCTCAGTGTAAGTTAGAGAACCCTCAGATATTATGTCAAGCATGTCCTTGTGATAGCAGAAATGGGAAGTCATTTGTGACCCTTATAGAGCGAAAACTCTAAGTCGCTGTTAACCCTTTTGCACTCTGCCATTTTAATAATCAGAAGAAAACCTTCAGTTTTGTAGTGAACCCGTTAGTGTGACCCAAAGTAGGTAGACAGTATTATGTATTCTCTCATCTGGGCTTCCATAATGTAAGGATTATATGCAAAGCCACTTTAACAAAAGTTGCCGTCAGCAGTTTATTTCAAAATGCAATTCTGCATTCAGAGTCAGATCCTCAACTGGTGTAGATGAATGTAGCTCCAATAAATGTCAATGGATCTGTCCAAGCTGTTCCCCACCACCCAAATGTAAAACCCCTTTGAGTACCCAGGAAGGTGCACTTGGGAATTCCTTTGTGTGAGGTGCCATTAAAATCTTTTAACCCTCCCTCTCGACCAGGCATGTCAAACTCGAAGCCTACTGAGGGCCGCACCAACGAAAACTGATAGCTTTCAGGGCCACCAAAGAAAATGTACTTCTATCGGAAAGACATAATTATTTATTATTATACATTATGTTTTATGTATATTTTATAATTTTTCAGGCCTTGTTTTAATATAATACAATAATTTGATGTGTAAAATTGTTATTTGCTCATATAAAATAATTTTAAATTTAAATATAAATTTAAGGTACTTTTAATTTTTTTTATATGATACATAACTTGTTTTGTTGAAATAAAGAAAAAGAATAGACCATGGTTAATCAAACAAAACAGGCTTCTGAGAAAATTTCAGATACTTTGTAAGTCTGAGCTTTTGCATAAACATATAATAATCATGGAATTGCAAAAAATTGACACGTATTGATATAAAATTAATATACATTTTGTGATTTTATTTGGGATTAAATAAATAAAAAACAAAATGTTAACAAAATATCCCCTTCCTCTCTCCCAGAGTCAGGCACTCCCATACCCCCCTCCAACCTAATCCCCTTCCACTTCCCCCAGAACCCCCCACCAACCCAATGCCTCATCCCTCCCCCGGAGCCAGGCACTCCCAGCCCCCCCAACCTAATGCCTCCCCCAGAGCCAGGCCCCCCCCCAACCTAATGCCTCCTCCCTCCCCCAGAGCCAGGCCCTCCCAACCTAATGCCTTCTCCCTCCCCCAGAGCCAGGCACCCCCCAGGCTCCCGTAATCTAATGCTTCCCCTTCCCCCAGAGCCAGGCACTCCCCCTCCCCCGCCCCCCCAACCTAATGCCTGGGTCCTAGAGCCACTGCCGCCACCACACATTTCTTCCTCAGGCACTGGGGCAATGTGAGCACAGCAGCCAGCTGTGACCACGCACCTGAGGCCTGTGCAGAGCGGTCAGCCGTGAGAATATGCTGGAGTGCCCAGTGCAGAGCGGCCCGGCCAGCCGTGAGCAGTCACTGCGGTGCCGTGCGCAGAGCGGCTGGTCGGCCGGCTGTGATCTGCACTTGGCCACGTACTCTGAGTGGC
Source organism: Pelochelys cantorii (assembly GCA_032595735.1). Lineage (NCBI taxonomy): Eukaryota > Metazoa > Chordata > Testudines > Trionychidae > Pelochelys > Pelochelys cantorii. Next base: position 12,777,175 of record CM064347.1, read on the forward strand.
CAGTGGGCCACACTTTATTCTTTTATAAAAATGTAGTGTCGGGCCACAAAAAATTTCAATCGGGCTGCATGCAGCCTGCCAGAGGCCTGTTTGACGTGCCTGCCCTAGAGAGTTTGAAACTTAGCTGTTGCAATCAGCTGAAAAGGAAGCTTTAACTTCTGTTAGTTCGTTTGTGCAGTATTAGGCACATGCACACAGAACTTCCCACCTTCTAGGACACAAATAAGATCATGATCTTAAAAGGATGATTTGTATTAACAAAAAAAACCCACACTTGGTGAAACATTACTTGGCTGATAGGTGTTACAGAACAACTCAAAAAAAAAAGAATAAAACCACAGAGAATTGCTTCCCTGGGATTCCGTTTGGAAAATTACAGTGTAATGGAGAAAATGCCAACAAACCCAGAAATAAAGAAGATAACCTGATTGTGTCTATCTGTACATTCCCTATTCTAATCATGTTTTAACTTTTAGTCCTTCCCTAGGTATGAATGTTGCTGGATTCCCCATGCCTGGCTTCCTGGCTTATTTCATGTCCTCCAAGACTCTCCTCGGGCCACAGGAATGAGGGCCTACAGCCACTGTGGGCCCCCGGACATAGTATGGGGTCGGGGGCCTCAGGAAGAAGGGGGTGTGGCTGGGGACAGCCAGCCCTTAGCACTGCCTGGACTGTGTTGCACTTCCTTCCTCTCCCCTTCCTCCTCCCCCCAGTTCTCAGAGCCATGCGGCATTCCCAACACAGCTCTCCAGCAGCAATTGCAAGGGTCTGCGGCACCAGCCACCACTGCAATAACAGTAACAGTAGCTGGGAGTCTCAGGCTCCCTTTGAATTGCTGGGCCTCAGGGCAACTGCTCCCTTTGCCCCCTCCTATTGATGGGCCTGCTTACAGGCAAAGGCCATTAGGGTTAGGCCTAAAGAATTAACTACTGAGAAAAGACTTCAGCTAATTGAATGGGTGGAATGTTCAGAAAATGGTGGCATTCTCTCTCTCCCCTCCTGCCCATTCACACAGGTCTATACCCTAAAACAGGGGTGGCCAACCCGCGGATTGCAGAGAAAAAAATTGCAGCTCCTGATGGAAGCGGCACGGAACCCGGAACCGCTCAGGTCAGCCGCTCTCACAGCTGGGCCGCTGTGAGCTGCATGCGTGCTCACGGCCCCCAGCGCGCTACGTCATATCCTGCACATGCAGGCTGGGTCGCACACAGCGTCCCAACCTGCATGTGCTAGCAGCCGGCTGCTAAGCACAGGCAGCGGCTCTGGGGGCAGTGTGGTACCAGTGATGGTTCTGGGACCTGGGCATAAGATTAGTGGGGGAGGGGGATTGGGTTAGAGCGGCGGGGGGGGGGGAGGTGTCTGGCTCTGGGGAAGGAAAGGGGAGAGGGTTCAGGGGGGTGCACATGGCGCGCCGGGCACTCAGTGCACACGCCCCAGTGTCTAGAGGGAGACGTGCAGCTGTAGTGGCGGCGGCAGCAGCTCTGGGACCCAAGAATTAGGTTAGAGCAGGGGAGGGGTGTGTGTGCCTGGCCCTAGTCTGGGGGAGGGGCGGGGAAGGGAAGGAAGGGGAACTGGGTTTGGGGGGGATTGGTATAGAGGGGGGCCGGTGCCTGGTTCTGGGGGGGATTGGGTTGGGGGGGTGTGCCTGGCTCTGGGGAAGGGGAGGGGGATTGGGTTAGAGCAGGGGGAGTGCCTGGAGGAGGAGAGGGAAAGAGCAGCTGGTGCGCTTCCTGAGACCTGGGATCCCCAGGTACTGGCCCCAGCTGTCTCTGTCCCCTCCTCCTGGCCAGACCCCCGCACGAGTACCCTGCCCCAGCACCCTGTCCCCTGCCCCCACAAGCACAGTTGGGGTCACATTAGTGAGGCTTGGAGGGTTTTGGAGGGGGGTTTTTTTGCATCTCACTTATGTGGCCCCAACTGACTTTTCTGTGGGTCAGTGACCCCTGACTCAAAACAGGTTCCCCACCCCTCTCATAAATAAAGACACTCCTGAAACATTTTGTGTTTGACATAATATTTTATTTAAGAATGAAGCCTGGCCAACAAGACCCCATCTGGCTGCAGCATCATAACACTCCTGCCCACCCCCCCAGACTCCAAACCTGAGCCTGTCATACACTGGAACCCCCTGTCCTGAGCCTCTCACATCTCCAAACTCCTGCACCCCCACATCCCCAGTCTTCTGCCACAACACTCCTGCACCATCCACACACTGCAAATCTATGTCCTGAGCCCATCATACTCCCAGCCTCCCTGCCCTGAGCCCCACATGTACCCCAGCCCAAACTCCTGCACCCTCATAGCCACAAGGCTGTGGCTTGCTCAGCACCCCAACCCTCCACCTGACCCCAACACTCTCCAGCCTGGAGCCCCCTCCCTTAGCCAGCATCCTCTTCTCTACTTCCTCCTGCACCCAAATTCCCTCCCAGAGCTTGCACCTCTCACCCCTTCCCAGTGCTTTTTTTGTGAGCCACAATAGCAGTGGAGACAGTGTGAAGAGCTGGGGCAAAGTAGTTAACCAAAAAAAAAAAAAAAAAAAGAGCTGTGCTCTGGGACAGATGTACCAGCACCTGTTTTCCCCCAGCGCTGCTTTGCTTTTTTTTTTTTTTTTTTTTTTTCTTCTTAACAACTTTGCCCCGGCTCTTCACGCCGTCTCCACTGCTATTGTGGCTCTTCATCTCGAACGGGTTGGCCACTCTTGCCCTAAAATGTTAATAAATTGTGAAATACAGTGTATTTCAAAATAATTAGCGCTTTCTTACCTATTGGTTTTCATATTACTGAGGTGATCAAAACTGGTACAGCTTTATTTGCAGTAGGTGTAATAAAGATGAAGAAGATAGGATTTTGTTTCTTTGCAGTGGAACTCTCTTGATTTTGACAGACTCTCAGGATATCATTTCTCCTTTTCATTATTTCCAAACTAACCATTTTCTTAAATTTCACTATGATTATAAGGCTAGGAAAATAATACCAGCATTAGAAAAAGTATAATTGCCATTATAAATGTCGTCTTTGTTTTTCAGGTGCGGTGTGTCTAAATATTCTAATTGCCCTATGCCTAAAGATTTTTTTCACATTATTTTCAACCATCTTGTGACCATTATCAAAATTCAGAATTCTTGTATGGTATTTTAATGCCAATATATAGTAACATATTTATTTAAGCATCAAAAAGAGTTTTACAAATTAAAGTATGCATTATCTCCATTTTACAGATGAAGTGTAGGAAAGTTGTGACTTTTCCACAGTCAGATCGCAAGTCAGGAAGAGAACCAAGTTCTACTGTTTTCAACCACTAGATCATTTTGCCTTTGTCACCAGGCTTCAAAGGATTGATTGCCTTCTAATGTTATAAAGGCACATGAAAGGAACATTACAGCAGATAGAAACTCTGGGAGAATTTTGTTGTTTTGAGCTATTTCTAACGTAAGATGATTTGTCTAACTGAATTCTAATTTTGGAAAAAACTTTCTGCCCAAAGTTTATTTCAGAAATAACATTTTCTTCTCATATTTTCTTATCAAGCAATCCGTTTGATGATAAATTCATTGTATACATTTACACAGCTAGCTAGATTTTTACCTACTCCTTCCCTCATCTGCTTTTCATGTTGTAAAAGGAGAGAGATTTGTGACATAGTTTCCATTCATTCTCATTAAAACCAGATAATTTGCATTTTAACTTTTAAATCTTGTTCCAGGCATTTTAAGCGGTCTGATTGTATGGAAGTGGGCTTTATTAATTGCGAATGGGCTAGTCATCTGCTCGTAAGACAGATTTTTGGCACAATTTTTGTTTTATATATATTGTAGCTACAGTGCTTTAGTTAAGATTGCCATAATTTTCTATTGGAAACCCAGATTTTGAGATTCATAATTTGACCATTAAAAAGATAACAAATTGAATCTTGTTCTATAGGATCTTAACTTGAGAACAGTTGAATATTTTTTCTAATTATTATTATCCATTAATTTAGAATCCATTGCCTATGCTATACTTGACTGGAATAATTTAATGTTTGACTATAAAAAAATCCTTATTCCTCCAAATGCTAATCAATATAAATCCTCATTCTTAAATCCTAACTTTTCCTCAGCATTTGTAGTATTCCCTCCTACATTTTTCTAAAGCAAAATTAGCAACTTTTTAAAAAGTGACCATTATAAATATCTCCTCTGTGTGTTTACATTAAACTGTATATGGTGCATAAGCAAGATGGGAACAATCAACCAAATGTCAGATAACCTTTAATAGCACTGGTGAATTCTGAGGTGCTCAATATTTTGGAAGGTGGCTAGTTTCCAGTATTTTCCTGGGACGCTGTATTTACCTGGGAGTTACAAAATCTTTTGTTGGAACTAGAACTAAAGGAAGCAATCCCATGTCCCTGCATCAAAGTCTACCTCCTTTAGCCATCATAGTCTGGCCTTGCTCCTGGCTGCTGCTCGTACATGATTGTCTCCTCAGGTCAGGGACAAGCAGTGGGGAGGGCAGGTTTCATTATAAATTGTAGATATGGAGGAACTTCTATGAAACCAGCATACTCTGAGCAGTAGAGCCCTGGGGGATTAGTGTGTTGCCCTCTACTGGTTTTTGGTGGGCGGGAATTAAGGTGAGGAGGTGAAGTAAAGGAGCAGGGGGAGAAGCTGGTGATGAGTTTACTCGGCTTCTGTTCTTCTGCATAGGCAAATACGGATCTGATTCCAGAGTGTCAGAGATTGAGCTTGACCCTCTCTAGTAGAGCTTCTTATTTGTTGATGATCAAACCTCTGCCCTATCCCAGTAATATTACTGGGATATTAAAATTTAGAATGAGGAAATCAAACTTAAGAAAGTATTTGTCTTCAATAGCAAATTAATCTTCATTTGACTGGGATAATTATACAAAAAATGAGACTGGCCCATAGGCAAAACCTGTGGTCTAACCTTTTCACAATATTGTTTGCCTGTTTGGTCCCTTTATTAACAGAATATGCCTTGCTATTGAGGATAAAGATCACCAACTCATCCTTAATATGGGAATATCATTTAAATACCTTAATTTATGTTGACTTTTTCACATGCACTATTGCAATTAAGTTAGATTAATGAAAGGTAAATTCCAGCCTTTACATTTAAAAAAAAAACCTTGTAAAGAACCTAATTAGCATGCTGGTTTATTTAGCCTCTAATGGCTTAATTGCATCCTATCGTGCTATTTACAAATAGGCATCATTAAAGAATAATGATCGTGTGAAGGGAATTGCAGCATTCATACCAGACTTAGATGAGAGATAGAAATGGAGGGGAAAATAACTAATAGAAAGTCTGTTGCTTTAGCAATGCTTGTATTCTCAGTACACATACCATATGATTCATGGCTGTTATGGTGATTATCAAGATGCAAGAGAGAAAAGACTAGGTCTACCTATTTTGCAAGGAACATGTGGACTGGCCTTTTGCTGATGAATGTGCACAGTTTGATTATGCTTTTAATTTCTTGATGCATTACTGTCTCCTAAGGTGAATGAAAATATACCCATGCATATATACACACACGCGCACTCACATTCCCTGTGACATTAGCAGTAAGGTATGCAAATGAACTGAAAATAATCTTTCTTCTGTTTAGCTCTGCATTGCAGAGCATCTGCATTTCAAATAAGCAGAGGATTCCCTAGGATGTGGAAAGGCGATCTGGAGCTTAGGGAATTTTCCTACATAGTATTGGAACCTGGTGCCTTTAGCAACCTCTATCCTAATATCAAAATATAAAATAAATCAAATAGAGGATGTTTATAATAGTATTTAATTAGTGCCTATAAGAACCCATTAGTTTGTCATATATTTCAGTAAGTACCAAAGTTACAAAGAGGAAATTTAAAGATATTTTCTCCAGATCTAATATTCTATGAAATTCTAACTGGAAGGGACCTTGAGAGGTCATCGAGTCCAGTCCCCTGTCCTCACAGCAGGACCAAGCTCCATCTAGATCATCCCATGTCCGTATAACCTGGTCTTAAATATCTCCAGTGATCTCTTTCTCTGGTTTGTCCAGATCATTCTGATTTTTTGATCCTATCTTCCAAAGCACTTGCAAACCCTCCCAGCTTGGTATTATCTGTAAACTTAATAAGCATACTGTCTATGCCATCATCTAAATTGTTGATGAAGATATTGAACAGAACTATTCCCAAAAACAGACCCCTGCAGAACCCTACTTGTTATGCCCTTCCAGCGTGACTGTGAGCCATTAATAACTACTCTCTCAGAATGGTTATCCAGCCAGTGATGCACCATGGTAGACCCATCTAGGTTGTATTTCCCTAGTTTATTGATAAAAAGGTCATATGAGACTGTATCAAATGCTTTACTAAAGTGTAGGTATCCCACGTCCACCACTTCTCCACTTTTCAACCATTTTAAACTAAATTTTGACCTTGCTGCTACTGCTTTGGAGTGAGAAATTGGTTTTGCTTCCTTTTCTATCAGTAAGTTAATTAGAATGAACATAGTTATAGGTGTCTAAGAATAACCAAATCAAGTGGTCAGATTACCTCCAAGTGTCCCTTATTTTTGGCTTAAAATTTTAGTCATCTGCACTCAGTGTTCTAGTAGTGGCAAACAAAATATTTTCAAATCTAGGATTTTGCAAAGAGATTTTTTTATTTTACCTCTATTTTTGTCAGTAAAGTTGCATGTTTCAGTACATTGTCTCTCCTTATCCTGGAGCTTCCTATTTTAGAAAACAGGGCATTATGAATATCTCTACTGTCAGATTGAGCACAGAGTGGTTAAAACGAAATTAGAACAGCATTGTCAGTAGACACAGAACCAAAACAGGAGCTACATGACTGTTTAAATTGCAGCTGTTCCATTTTCAGCTCATAGAACTGTGGGGCATATTTTTTCATTCATATTAATTGAATTTTAAAGTGACCTTGTACATGTATTGATTTGAATTAAAATTTTCTACATCAAGGGTGAGTTGGCACATATCCTACAGGCGAAATATTAAAAAGCCAAGCGCTGTCTAACAGGGTATCGACAGAAGAAGTTGAAGTTTAATGGGAAAAGTTTGCTTTAGAAGGGAAAGAATATTGCCCACTTCAATCAAATTGAAAAGTAGCAGATCTCTACACTGATAGTAGGTCCCTATGATTATCATCTGTGGAGGTCAAGAGGGTACACTGAGTGTTCATTAAAAAGGGACTGGCCAGATGGGGTTTGTCCTCCAAAAGAACTATCAGATTACTGCCTCTGAAAGGCCTATTAGGGCATATCTATACAATGAGATAGTCAAATCCAATATGGTTGATTTTTCTACCACCCAGTTTTGCAAAGTCGAAGATCCGTGTCCTCAATGCGGGGAAGGATCTAATGCAATTCAAAGTAGTGTGTCCCCTTTAGGGAGCCTACCATTGATTCAGAGAGCGAGGCATCATGGACAGCTTTGCATTCTGGGCTATGCTCACGGTGTCTGCTGGGTCCAAAACTCTGCAGCAGGTGGTTAGGAGCTCATGTTGCCAGTGTTCCATAAGGCACTCGACTAGTCCCTCGCCCTTTGCCTGAGATAAAGTGGAGGCAATGTGCTTGCACTTTTGGGTGCCCTGGTTGCCTGCGTGGACACCATAGCAGCGCAAGCATAGAGCCTGGTTGTCAGGAAAGCATTCATTGTGATGCTCATGTGTGTCGTGGTGCACCTAGTGGTTCTGTACTTTGACAGCATACACATGTTGCACCACCAGGAAGAAGACAAGGACGAAGCTCGGCATAGCATGGAGGAACTGCTTGGGCAAGGCCTGGCACTCATGCTAGTCACCTGCCAGTCAATGCTCTGGACACAGTGCAATGCTGGTTCTGGCACCATGAGATAAGCCCAGACTGTTGGGACTGCATTGTGATGCAGACATGGTACAGAAGGCCATGTTCTTGGAACTGTGTGAATGGCTTTCTCCTGCCCTGAGGTGCCAGAATACTCAACCCACTCTGACTGTGGAGAAGTACATGGCAATTGCCCTATGGAAGCTTGCCATGCCACTGATCAATTGGGAATCAGTTCACAATGGAGAAATCTAGTTGGGGCTATTGTCAGATGAGTAGTCAAGGCCATCGATAACATTCTGCTATGGAGGATTGTGACTCTGGGAAATGTGGATACCACAGTGGATGGCTTTACCTAACTGCGATGGCACCATAGATGGCACGCACATCCCCATCTTGGCTCTTTAATACCTGCCATGGAGTACATCAAGCGCTAGGGGTATTTCTCCATGATGCTGCAGGCTCTCATGGATCACAAGAGCCGTTTCACCAACATCAACGTGGGGTGGCCAGAAAAGGTGCATGATGCCTGCATCTTTCGGAATCCCTGCCTCTTCTGAAAGATGCATGCCGGAATTTTTTCTCCAACTGGACAACTCTCCATAGAGTTGGTGGGGTTTTATGCAAGGATTCTTTTGAGACTCTGCCATGTGGCTCTCCACAAGTTGCCCCTGCGTTCCCTTTGTTTCCCTTTATTCCCCCTCCTCACCCCTGCAGTTCAACCAATAAAGAGACTGTGGTTCAATGAACATTAGGGTTTATTAGAAGAAAACAACAGGGAAGTGGAAGAACTGGGAATCAGAAGGGTAAAGGGGACTGTCTTCTGCATCCTGAGGGCCTTGGAGGGTCCAGCTCCTAGTGAGTTTTCCCCCATGTCCTGGGGCCCCAGTGGCCCCTGGGGACCCTGGGAGTGGAAGCCATGGGGCTGGTGGAGGAGGGACGAGGGCAGGGTCTCCTGTAAGGTACGTGCCTGTGTGGGCTTGCACCAAGAATTTCAGCCCTGCCTACTCCCACAGCAGAGCTGCACAACTGCAGCCCTAGCTGCTCCTGGGGGTGGGGCCATGTGGGGTTGCAGGAACTAGAGCTTGGGCCGTGATACTATAAATAGTATGTGGGGTCAGAGCTCCAGTCCTGGCACATGGGGCAGCCGCCATATGGCCCAGCCCCCGGAAGCAGCTGGAGCCGCGGGTGTGGTAGCTGCTGTGGCCAGGACCACAGTACTAAAAATAGCACTGTGGCCCCGGCTCCAGTCCTGGAACATGCCACGGTGCTATTTTCAGAGTGCAGCCCCAGCGGCCGCAACCCCAACTGCTCCCAGGGCTTGGCCGCGTGGCGTGTGGCTGCCCTGTGTCCCAGGACTGGATCCAGGCCGTGATGCAGCTGCTCCTGGATGGGGGCTGCAGTACTAAAAATAGCACCCCAGCCCTGGCACTCGGGGCAGCCACTCACTATGCTGCCCCACCCGGCAAGTGCAGGTGTCAGGATGGCGGAAGGGAAGAGGTAAGGGGGGAACTAAGTGGAAGGTGGGGGTGAGGAGAGGAAGGGGCTTGCCCCAGGTTGGGAATAGTTTTACTCCTTGGTTAAACTTACCATTTATTCCTACCGTTTGTTTTCTGTCTTTTAACCAGTATCAATCCATGAAAGGACCTTCCCTCTTATCCCATGACAACTTACTTTACTTAAAAGCCTTTGGTGAGGGACCTTGTCAAAAGCTTTCTGGAAATCTAAGTATACTATATCCACTGGATCCCCCTTGTCCACATGTTTGTTGACCCCTTCAAAGAACTCTAGTAGATTAGTAAGGCATGATTTCCCTTTACAGAAACTATGTTGGCTTTTCCCGAACAAATTACGTTCATCTATGTGTCTGACAATTTTATTCTTTATGATAGTTTCAACTAATTTGTCTGGTACTGACGTTAGACTTACCGTTCTGTAATTGCCAGGATCACCTCTACAGCCCTTTTTAAATATTGGCGTCATGTTAGCTGTCTTCCAGTCATCAGGGATTTAAAGGAAAGATTACAAGCCACAGTTAATAGTTCTGCAATTTCATATTTGAGTTCTTTCAGAACTCTTGGGTGAATGTCATCTGGTCCTGGTGACTTGTTACTGTTAAGTTTATCAATTTTTTCAAAACCTCTTTTAATGACACCTCAATCTGGGACAGTCCTTTAGATTTGTCACCTAAAAAGAATGGCTCAGATTTGGGAATCTCCCTAATATCTCAGCCGTGAAGACTGAAACAAAGAATTCATTTAGCTTCTCCGCAATGACTTTATCATCTTTGAGCGCTCCTTTTGCATCTTGATTGTCCAAGGTCCCCACTGGTTGTTTAGCAGGCTTCCTGCTTCTGATGTACTTAAAAACATCTTACTATTACTTTTTGAGTTTTTGGCTAACTGTTCTTCAAACTCCTTTTTGGTTTTTCTTATTATATTTTTACACTTAATTTGACAGAGTTTATGCGCCTTTCTATTTTCCTAACTAGGATTTGACTTCCAGATGTCTTTTTTTTTTTTCCCCTCACACAGCTTTTTACTTGATTTTTAAGCCACAGTGGCACTTTTTTGGTTCTCTTACTGTGTTTGTTTTTTAAATTGGGGTATACATATAAATTGGGCCTTTATTATGGTGTCTTTGAAAAGTTTCCATGCAGCTTGCAGGGATTTTACTTTTGTCACTGTACCTTTTTAATTTCTGTTTAACTAATGTCCTCATTTTTGTGTAGTTCCCCTTTCAGAAAATAAAAGCCACAGTATCAGGCTGCTGAGGTGTTTTTCCCACCACAGGAATTTTAAATTGTATTACATCATGGTCACTATTTCCAAGTGGTCCAGGTATATTTACCTCTTGGACCAGATCCTGCACTCCACTTAGCACTAAGAATTGCCTCTCTCCTTGTGGGTTCCAGAACCAGCTGCTCCAAGAAGCAGTCATTTAAGGTATCAAAAAATTTTATTTCTGCATTATGTCCGGAGGTGACGTGTACTCAATCAGTCTGGGGATAGTTAAAATCTCCTACTATTATTGAGTTTTTTATTTTGATAGCCGGTTTTATCTCCCTTAGCATTTCATTGTCACTGTCACTGTCTTGAACTGGTGATCGATAATACATCCCTATTGCTAGGGGCACATTTGCCTCCATCGATCCATCTTTTCAGGTTTGACTGGTTCATGACTGGATATGTAATTTTAGGTAGCCATTATCCTAGCCCACAAGACATACCAAAGACTCACATTGAGGCCCAATCACAACCAATCCAAAGTAGTGTCTGGTGGACTTCCACAGCCACAAGGGCCTTCATGAAATGCCCAGTAGTCATGGTGCCCATCTGAGAAGAAAGAGTTTACTTTTGCCTGTACCCAGATGATTGTTGAAGACAAAACAGGGAAGGAAATGACCGCACGCTTGGAATATGCCATCTCCTTGCTTGTCCAGGTAGGCCCCTGGTGAATAATGAAAAATCAACTTTTATCCCATCACAACGGCTAGAGTTCATAAGACTGTTGATCAGATCCAGATTGGCAAGTGTATACCTATTTGAGGACAGATTACTGTTGCTGTAATCTCTAGAATTGAAGCTATATTCAGAAAGACTCTTGACTGTATGAACTTGTCTGGGGTTTCTAGCAAATATGTCAGAGTGGGTATGCTAGGTCATAGATCAGAATGTACGTATATGACACTACTTGATTGACTTCACCTGTAACTCTGGCTGAGATCAGTTTATTCCCCAGTGAGATGCCAGAAGAAGAAGAAAGGAGTGGCTCCACATCATGTCTTTGCAGAACTGAGATGCTGGCTGGAACCCATGAATGTACATGAAATGATGCCGTTCTTAACTCCTCCAAAAGAGACTTTAATCTCAGATGTGTCAGGGACAGGCTGGGCATCCCATCTGGACACTCTACAGATGTAAAGGACTTGCTCCCCTGAAGACGTGAGACTTCACATTAATGTTCTGGAACTCAGAGATATCAGTGTAGCTTTTGTGACATTCCTCCCTGCTGCAGATCCTAAAAGATAACACATCTATGATGAACTGCGTTAACAAGCAAGAAACATCAGCCTCCTTTTGTCTAGAGACTAACAAGCTCTCCAGCATTTGATTACCAGAGTGTCTTGTCACATCCTGGAGGGAGTCTGCAACAACCTGGCAGAAGTCCTGAGCAGATATGCAGTTCCCAAGGGTATTAGTGGTTGCTGCAGAAATCCATCATAGAGCTGGGGGGGCTCCTGAGACAGGCCTGTTGTCTACCACAGAGAATTCCAAGTGCCAGAAGGAGTATGAACCTTCCTTCTAAAGTAATCTCAAAGCCTTCTGTATGCCTTTCTGTTTATTTTCCCTCTCAATCTCCAGGATAATATCCAAGGCCTAGTGGGACAATCACTATTATCCTTGTACCTTCCAGCTGGCCAAGGTAGTTTTGCTTGACAGACCAGCTTTAGAAGTTCACTGAGCCACATATCCAGCTCTTGCACTTCCTGTATCTGATTTCACAGCACCGTGGCCAGATGTTCTATTTAGACCTGACATCAGCAAAAGTATGGCTGTCAGCTAGTTGAGTATCATGAGCAGAAATTGCTTTCTACAGGAAGACATTGCTCAGAAAGATTGACTGCTCAAAATGGAAGAATTGTTCTGTATGAGCAGCCCAGCATGGTTTGGACCCAGTGCAGACCTCAATATGGAAGATCAACTACTTTTTACACTTAAAACAGGCTATCCTTTTTTTAAAGCTCTATTTTACAGCACGCTTGGCTTACGATATGCCTGTGCAGTTGAGCACAGTCTTTTCTCACCTGACAGTATTGTATTTCTGAATGGGCTAATACATGCTTACCCACTGCTCAGAGAACCTAATCCTGCCTGGACCAGCGATATAGTTGCACTAAGGCACATGGAACCTCTTTGAATTTATTCTGGAATATTCTTTACAACATCACACTCTGAAGACAGTCTTCCTAATTGTAGTCACTTCAGCCAGAAATGTGAGTAAGTTTCAGGCACTTATATCTGATGCTCTGTGATATTCTGCAGGGACAAGGTGGTGCTAAAACCTCACCCAAAATTCACACTCAAAGTCTTGGAACAAATCTGAAAAAAATAAGTCCATCCGTATAGCTGTTGTATTACTGAAATCTGAGGAAGAGGAAGTTTCACACTTGGGATGATTCCAGCACGTTGCTTTGTTACAGATTGTCTTCCCATTTATTTCTGGTTGAAGAAAGCCATTCTAAAGGTTAGGGGCCATCTCGTTGCAGAGAATATCAAAATGGCAACGCAATAGTTAACAGTAGGCTGGTGTGCCTCTCCCACTGAACATCAAAGTTCGCTCCTCCAGGGTGCAGACAACATTCCTTGCGGTCTTCTGAAATATACTAATCTTGGAAATCTGCAAAGCAGCAAAATGGAGTAACCTGCTGGCCTTTGTCAAATACTATGCCTTTCCAGGTCAGATGCCAAGTTTAGGAAAACACTACAATTGCTCTTCAACAGCTGCAGGTGAAATTCCTCCTTTCCATTGTCGTGCGGAGGTATTCCCTGATATTCGCCAGCAGTAGGATCCACATTGACATGTACTTGATGAAGAAAGAACAGTTGCTTACACTGCACTAACCGTGGTTTTTTTGAGATGTTACTGTTAGTGTCTCCTATGACCTGCCCTCCCTCCTTGTTTTCAGAGTCCTTCTGCTAATAGACTTCAAATTATAAAGAACTGAGGGAGAGGTGCAGCCATGCTACCTTTTTGCCCTCATACAGGAGCATGAGGAGGCTTAAGGCATGTGTATGACCTGGATGAACAGTGCTATTCAAAAGATTCCAATCTTGTATGCCTGCAGAGTGATTCATACTGATTACATCATCTTGAAGAACCACAGTTACTGCAGAGTAAGTAACCCATTCTTCTCATGCATCGTCTGTACTCCCTTCTGCCTCAAGCATTCCCCTCGGACTCCTAACCCTGATGCTTGTATTCCCCCTACATCTGAGTTTGTGAGAAGATGTTTCTTTAGTTCCTATAGTGGGGCAGTTCTTTTCCAGATGTACCCAGGCTTCCTGGAGTCACTTTATCTTATTTATAGGGGCCAATGTGAGGATGAGACTCTCACCCCAAGCATGAAGAATTACTAAAGATAGAACAGTGACTATAACTAGGAGCCATGAGTTGAAATTAAGAAAGGAAGAATTAAGGCAAAAAATTGGAAAAACTACAGAGAATGGTTTGTTAGAATGTGGAATAGTCTGTCAAGGTTAGCAGAAGAAGCAATGCATTTTAATCTAGACTGGACAAAATCCTGGAGAACATACAGTAGAAAATAGTCCACTGCTGACTGGGAGAAGGTTTTAAATAATGTAACAGTTATTTTCTCATTCTTGTTATTTTTCACTGAGGGAAAACTATATAATGCTCTCTGTATAACTAAGCCCAAAGACAGAAACCCTGTTAACCTTAAAACTCAAAAAACTTTGACAAATAAATTGATATATTACATTAAAACACTTTAATTACTGTATTTGATGGGCTTATTTCTGTTCTTATGCTCTTTACTCTTTATATGTTTACCCTTTACAGAATAAACTAGAAGTAGGGGGTAAATATCCCTTTAAAACTATTGAAATTTTAATTTTTTTTGCTCTTGTAATTGTAATCTTTCCCCTTGTAACTGCTTTATTTCCTGCCTCGTTTATTTTTCTCCCAAAGAGGCATCAAGCTACCCTTCTTTAATATATTGTGTCAGTTACAATGCAATGTTAACATACTACTCTTCATACTACTTATGCAGGACCAGGTTAATATTAAAAAAAAATCTGGCTAACTATCCTATCTTGCTGGTTGGGGAACCCTCCTCTGAGTGTGCTAAATGGGTGCCCCAGTTTCTTAAATTACTATGCTTTTTTGAGTACTTGTCATGTTTATATTCTTGGCGAGAGTCCTAATGCCCACTGGCATAGGTACACTGTCTCTCCTGAGGCCAACCCAGCCAACTCACTGCACCCAATGCTCTTGTCATGATTTATCCAAACTAGGGATATAAAATATCAATTAATTGAATAGTTGAGTAACCTCATGAATTCTTATAGGTTAGTCAACTATTCTATAGTCCCTGGGGGCAGGGCCAGCAGCCAATGCACTCCTGCCTCACTCCCAAGGAGCCTTCTGCAATTTTGCGCTGATACAGAGGCAGCAGTGCAGGGTGCCAGGCATAAGTTTGTCCACGAGGGGAGCCAGTTTAAAAACATGCTCCCCTCACAGACTGGCTGCCTGTCAGCCTGTGCTGCTGCCCAGATCCGTTGCGATCCAGGACTGAGCTGGGTGCTGGCCAGCCTGCTAAAAAAAGTACTGGCAAGGGTGGCAGGTGGGGAGTACGTTTACTCTATAGTATTAATCTATAAGCTTTTGTTAATCGGTTAGGGTATGTCTACACTGCAAAGTTAATTCGAAATAACAGCCGTTATTTTGAATTAACTTTAATAGCATCTATACATGCAAACCGCTATTTCAAATTTAATTCGAAATAGCGAAACCGTTAATTCGAATTTGGTAAACCTCATTCAACGAGGAGTAACGCCAAATTCGAAATAGGTATAGACACTTAATTCGAAATAGGGAGCCTCCAGCCCTTCCCAGGGAGCCCTGGTGGCCACTCTGGGCACAACCAGGAAAACTTACTCTCCTCTCCCCCAGCCCCAGAGCCATTAAAAGGGTAGACCCTGGCCACAGTGCCTGTGCCAGCTCCAAGCCTGCCAGCCCAGAGCCAGCACCCTGACCCAGTGGCCCCAAAACATGAGCCAGCAAGCCACTGGCAGCCAGCCCTCCACCGCTCCCCAGGAGCAGTCTGCCAGCTCCCAGGAGCCTGACGGGGGCTGGAGAAGGCGGGCGCTTTCCTGGTCCAGGGTGAAGATCATGGACCTTATTCAGGTTTGGGGGGATGCCCCCAATGTCCATGATCTCTGCACTAGACGGAGGAACGTGTCCATCTATGGCAGGATAGCTGCCAGCCTGCCCACCAAAGGCCACATGCGAACACAGGAGCAGGTCTGCATGAAAGTCAAGTTGGTCCGGTGAGACCCCCAACCCTGAGCTTCCCCTCCCCCTTCTTTCCCTTGCTTCCCCCTTCCAGCTCCCTCCTCCCAGGTTTCCCCCTCCCCTCTTCCACCCTCTCTCTCACCTCCTTTTCCCAGTCTCCCCAGAGGTTCATCCCCCCTCTCCCCCCGCCAGTTTTGTTCAATAAAACCCAGTTTCTATTTTTGAACATACGTGTCTTTTATTTGACATCAGGAAGGGGGGCTAGGGAGGGGTAAGTGGAAGGACGCGAGGGAGGAATGGGGCATGACCCCCGGTGGGGAGGACCAGGGAGGCTCTGAGGGCTCCTTGGGGTGGACGCTCTCCCTCAGGGCCTCCAGGATCCTGACAGCCCCCCGATGGATCCCCTGGATGGCAGCCTGCAGCAAGTGCAGCCGGGCTGATGGCAACGACCCCATGAGACGCACCGGCGTGCCCAGGGGCAGCTCTGGCTCCATGTGGCCGAGTGCTGTGGTGTCCCGGGTTCGGGCACTCAGGGCATTCCAAGACAGGACTGCTTTGCTGTCTCTCATCAAGGTAGACGAGCAAGAGGGGAACCCTGAGAACTGTCTGTCCGGGGTGGGGGTAGGGTCCCTTTAAGCAGGGAGCTCAGTTAGCCTCAGGCAGCAGCCCCACACACTAAGACTTAACCTGATGCCCTGCCGGCACTGGTTCCGTCAGGCCTTAACTTTGGTTCAGGGTCCACTCAGTGTGGACGTGCTATTTTGAAATAGGAAAACGCTATTTCGAAATAGTTTTTGTGTCTAGATCCGTTATTTCGAATTAGCTATTTTGAATTAAGTTCATTCGAAATAGCACTGTAGTGTAGACATACCCTTAATGGACTACACTATTACATCCCTCATCCAAACAGTAGTGTGCAAGGTATCCTATAAAAGCTACCACCAGGCTGGTTATTAATATAACTGTAAAAGAAGAAGAAGGCGGGTGGTGGTGGTCAGGGACTCCCTCCTAAGAGGGACTGAGCCATCCATCTGCCGTCCGGGCCTGGATTCTTGAGAGGTATGCTGCTTACTGGGAGCTCGAATTCAGGATGTGACTGAGAGGGTTACAAAACTGATCAAACCTTCGGATCGCTACCCCTTCCTTCTTCTCCATGTGGGAACTAACGATACAGCCAAGAACAACCTTGAGCGGGTTACTGTGGATTACGTAGAGTTGGGAAGAAGGATAAAAGATTTCGGAGTGCAAGTGGTGTTCTCGTCCATCCTCCCTGTTGAAGGGAAAGGACTGGGTAGGGATCATCGAATTGAGGAAGTGTGGTTGCGCAGGTGGTGTCGGAGAGAGGGCTTTGGTTTCTTCGACCATGGGACTCTGTTCCGGGCACAAGGATTGTTTGGAAGAGATGGGATGCACCTAACCAGGAGAGGAAGGAGCATCTTCGCGGGCAGGCTTGCAAACCTGGTGAGGAGGGCTTTAAACTAGGTTTGTTGGGGGATGGTGACCAAAACCCTGAGGGGAGCGGGGAAGTCAGATACCGGGAAGAAATGCAAAGAGGAACGAGCAACAAAGGAGGACCCATAATTCGAATGCAGAGGGTAGGGCGATCAACTGGTTATCTAAGGTGTTTGTACACCAATGCGAGAAGCCTGGGTAACAAACAGGAAGAATTGGAGGCCCTGGCCCAGTCCAAGAACTACAATTTGATTGGGATAACAGAGACTTGGTGGGATGACTCGCATGACTGGAGCGCTGTCATGGAAGGGTATAAACTGTTCAGGAAGAACAGGCAGGGGAGAAAAGGAGGAGGAGTTGCACTGTATGTAAGAGAGCACTATGATTGCTCAGAACTCCAGTATATAGAAGGAGAAAAGTCTGTTGAGAGTCTGTGGGTCAAGTTTAGAGGTGTAAGCAACAGCAGTGATGTTGTGATTGGTGTCTGCTACAGGCCGCCGAATCAGGTGGATGAGGTAGATGAGGCTTTCTTCGGACAACTGAGAGAAGTTTCCAGATCGCAGGCCCTGGTTCTCATGGGGGACTTTAATCACCCTGACATCTATTGGCAGACCAATACAGCAGTACACAGACAATCCAGGAAGTTTTTGGAGAATGTTGGGGATAACTTCTTGGTAAAAGTGCTGCAGGATCCGACCAGAGGCCGTGCGCAGTTTGACCTGCTGCTCACAAACAGGGAGGAACTAATAGGGGAAGTAGAGGTGGGTGACAACCTGGGAAGCAGTGATCATGAGATGGTAGATTTCAGGATCCTGAGCGAAGGAAGGAAAGAGAGTAGTAAAATATACACCTTGAACTTCAGAAAAGCAGACTTCGACTTCCTCAGGGTAAGTCTACACTACAGCGCTAATTTGAACTAATTTATTTCGAATTAGTTAATTCGAAATAAGCTAATTCGAAATAACACATCTAGACCTAAAAACTAATTCGAAATAGCACGTCCACGTTGAGTGGACCCTGAATTGAAGGTAAGGCTGGCCGGAACCAGTGCCAAAAGGGCATCAGGGTCGGACTTAGTGTGTGGGGCTGCTGCATCAGGCTAGCTGAGGGCTGTGCTTAAAGGGACCTGACCACCCATCTCGGACAGAGAGTTCTCAGGTTTCTCTGCTTGCTGGTCCACCTCACTGAGGGACAGCAAAGCATTCGTGTCTCGGAGTGCTCTGCTTGCCCTCACTCAGGACACCATGGCACTCTGCAACATGGAACCAGACCTGTCCCTGGGCACGCCGGTGCGTCTCGTGAGGTCGTTGCCATCAGCCCGGCTGCACTGTCTGCAGGCTGCCATCCGGGAGGTCCATCAAGGGGATGTCAGGATCCAGGGGACCCTGCGGGAGAGCTTCCACCCTGAGGAGCGCTAACAGTCTCCCCGGTCTGCCCCACCGGGGGCTTGTGCCCCATTCCTCCCTCTCGTCCTTCCACTTACCCTTCCCTAGCCCCCCCTTCCTGATGTCAAATAAAAGACACGTATTTTCAAAAATAACAACTCTCTTTATTCAACACAACTGGGGAGGAGGAATGAAACTGTGGGGAGACGGGGGAAAGGAGGCAGGAGAGGGCAGGAGAGAGGGTGGGAGAAGGGAGGGGGAAAACTGGGAGGAGGAAGCCGGAAGGGGGAAGCAAGGGGAAGAAGGGGGAGAGGAAGCTCAGGGATCAGGGGTGGGGGTCTCGCCGGGCCAGCCGCCTCCCAGCACGGTGAGGGAGGGGGCCTCGGCGTCCCCGGGGGGATGGGGTGGAGGGTGCAGAGGTTGAGGTGAGGGGTGTGGAGATTGAGGAGGAGGGTGTGGAGGTTGAGGAGGAAGAGGTGGGATGGGGGGCAGGAGTGGAAGGAGGGACAGTTGTTGGGGGGCAGCAGGCGCAGGACCGGCACAGGGCACCATGCTCTGCAGCAGGGCCTGCAGGTTCCTCGCTCGGTCCTCCGCAAGCTGCTCCCGGCAGAGCTGCAGGTCTTCCCGCATCCAGGCCTCGACGGTGCGGTGCAGGGCCCCCAAGTGCTGGTCCCAGTACTCCTGCTGCATGGTGGTGGTCCGGAGCAGGCCGCAGGTGTGGGAGCATGTCCCAGGCAGGGTGGTGCGCCCTGCACGAGCAGCTGGTGCAGCTGTAGAGAAAGAAGAGAAGTGATCAGTTCTCCCTGGGGACACAGTGGATGATGCCCAGCCCCACCCTGCAACGTGAGGGCGACCGTGCCCTGCACCGTCAGAGCCGCTGTGCTTGCACAGAGGCCATGGTCAGGATGTCTGGCTCTCTCCGGGACTGGGAACTGCCCCAACACCGCACCCATGTCCCTGTGCCGTGTAGAGTGGGCCGGGGTGGGGGGGGAGATGTCTCCTGCCTCTGTGTAGAGGGGGTGTGTGAAGGGAGGGCGTCCTGCTGGGTCCCGCCCTGGGGTCGGGAGCGTGTCAGGTCTCTTCACACGCGTGTGCCTATTGGGCCACGGCCCCTGGGTGTCACGCAGCTGGAGCTGCCAAGGGTGGCATGGCACATGCTTGCACGTGCACAGGTGGCTGCGTGATCCGTGGGAGGCATGGCCCACATGCGTGGTCCCTGGTCTCCCTCCCTGCCTCCCCCCCCGGGCAGGGGACAGTGCTGGCACTTACCCGGTATGGCCTCCCTGGACGACCCTGCCGACTCCGGTGCCGGAACAGCTGGCGGTGGCCACTCCGGGGTGCCCAGGTCAGGGCCCTCCGGTCCCGGCTCGCTGCCTCCCGGGCTGGCGCAGACCGCCCCGCCCCCCAGGAGTTGGTCTAGGGTGGGGAAGTAAGGGCAGGTGGCAGCCCCTGCTGCGGTGCCACCCCTGGTGGCCCTGGCGTATGCCTGCTGCAGCTCTTTGACTTTCAGGCGCACCTGCTCCTGGGTGTGCCTGTGTCCCTTTTGGGCCATGGTGGCCGCTATGCGGCCGTAGACGGCCACATTCCTCCTCCTAGTGCAGAGATCATGGACGTTGGGGGCCTGCCCCCAAACCTCAATGAGGTCCATGACCTCCGCACTAGTCCAGGAGGGCACGCGCCGTCTACGGCCCCTGGCTGGGTGCTGGGGGACTGGGCGGGGGACGGCTGGCTGTCACTGGCTGCCTGGCTCATCCTGGGGCCACTGGGTCAGGGGCAGAGACTGCTGGCAGGGCTGGCTCTGGCAAGTGCTGTCTGGCCAGAGTCTACCCCTTTAAGGGCCCCGGGGCTGCGGGAGAGGAGAGCAGTTTTCCTGGTTTGGCCCAGACTGGCCACCAGGGGGAACCTGGGAAGGGCTAGCTTCCAGCTAGTTCGAATTAAGTGGCTACACAGCCCTTAATTCGAACTACTTAATTTGAACTAGGCGTTACTCCTCGTAGATTGAGGTTTACATGGTTCAAATTAAGTGCTCTGCTATTTTGAATTAAATTTGAAATAGCGGTTTGCATGTATAGCCGCTATGAAAGTTAATTCGAACTAACAGCTGTTAGTTCGGATTAACTTTGTAGTGTAGACATACCCTCAGAGACCTGCTGGGCAGAATCCCCTGGGATGCTAACATGCAGGGGAAAGGAGCCCAGGAGAGCTGGCAGTATTTTAAAGAAGCAAGGGATGTGAAGGATAACAAGAAACGTTTCTACGCACATGTTAGCAAGAAGAAGGTGATCAGAGAGGGTGTGGGGCCCCTACTGGATGAGGGCAGTAACCTAGTGACGGATGATGTGGGGAAAGCTGAAGTTCTTAATGCTTTCTTTGCCTCTGTCTTCACGGACAAGGTCAGTTCCCAGACTAATGCGCTAACTGACACAATATGGGACGAAGGTGGACAGCCCTTGGTGGGGAAAGAACAGGTTAGGAACTATTTAGAAAAGCTAAACGTACATAAATCCTTTTGGGGGACATATAAAACAAGCAGTTTGATCTCTGTGATGGGTCCTGGCCAGGCCAACCAATAAAAGCAGGAAAGGAGACGATGGGTGAGAGAAACCATCTTGAACAAAGACTGCATCTTGGTTGATTAAGTTTTAGCTATGTGTTTTTCAATTTTATTTGCTTGTAGCCATTTTTACCATTATCTCTTTTACTTGGTACCACTTAATCTATGAACTTTTGCTAATAAACTTTCTTTATAAATCATCACTGCTGTGTAAGTTCAGTAAAATGTGTGCTTCTGTAAAACTTAACAGGTTGGATGTGTTTTACTGTCTCCATAAAGGCTATGAACCTCACACTTTCTCTGAGGATCCCGTGAGAGGGACTAGTCCCTTTAGTATATTACAGGGGTGGACAAAAGGGCCTCCGTGGGCCATTCCCCCGCCCCCAGACCAATTAGGGCCTGGGGGGAGGCGCACAAAGTTTTCTCTGCCCTGCCAGAAGCACGCGGGAGGAGGCTTCGCGTGCTCCCCCACCCACAGCCCAATCAGGACATGGGGAAGCCCGAAGCATCCTGCCATACCCCTTCCTTTTGAGGCCCTGCCACTTCTGGTGCTTCAAACATTTTTTAAGTGGCCCCTGGCAGAAAATGATTGCCCGCCCCTGGTATAGAGGGATGGTGAGGGGACCGAGTTGAGGCTGGATCATCTTACAAGGAGTAATCAGGTTGGGTAAAGCCAGAAGAAGACTTGGTCTGCTGTCAACAGGGAGCCTATTTGTCTGGTTATAAATGAGTCTCTTTGAGTTTTGTGCCCCGTGTGGTAATGAGACAAACCCAGACATGGTTCTGTCTGGTACTGGACAGGGGATGTCATAATGAAGAGTATACCACTCTGCTCCTGCTAGCATAACCACTCACTCAGAGTGTGTGCAAGATAATGCCATCAAGTGTGGGGGGAGAGATTGGGCTCTCTTCATTACAGCATTCCCCATGTTGTATGACATTGCCAATATAATGCATGTTAGGTAACATGAAGGGGGACTGGCGTGCCAGCAGGAACAAGTCCACTCCATTTCACATGTACCGGAATATGTAATTATCCAGGAATATGGAAGTGGCTACCCTAGCTTGGCAAGCTGTTGAGGTCAGAGCTCTGGATCAAAGCTGCACAGCCACAAGACACCCAGGGTTTCAAGAATCCCATTACTAGACTCGGTGAACCCCAAAATATGAACATTTTTCCAGTGCATGTTATAGGGTGCATAGGTGAAATCACAGTGCATGTAATTTGCAATATAAAGTCTTATTGTTAACTGTAAAAATAATCCCACCCTCCTTTTCCCTTTTACATTTTTTTTATCCTTTTACCATTTTTGTTCAAGGGAAAATGTTTTGTTTTAAGCCCTCAACATGCATTTCAGGGGCAGCATTAAAAATGACTGCTTATTTTAAAAAGTATTTGTTATGCATACAGTTATATTTTGTGCTTCCCAACATACTGAAAACAATCAGATTTGCTCAGTGTTTTTGACATATTTGGGTTTGTTAATTTAAGAAAGAGAGAGTTGGTTGGCAGTGTCATGTCTGTACTGGTGAATTTTATGACTTCAAACATTTTCAGACACATGGTCTACATTATTTACTTTTTCTGCATTTTATAATCTGCCTCTCTTCCTCACACATGTACACAGTATTTTAGATTTGTATTTTCATCTTTCTGTAAAATATTGCAAACTGAAATTTCCACAAATGTAAGCAATTGACTCTATGACCTTGTGAATGCAGACTTAACCCAGATCTCTTTCAACTTATGTTTTTGTCCTTTTCTTGTTATTGACAGGTTACCTTAGGAAAAGTGCTAAAAGTGATAGTGGTGATGCGGAGTCTCTTCATTGACCGGACAATAGTAAAAGGATATAATGAAAATGTATACACTGAAGATGGCAAGGTAGGTTTTTCACATCTCTAGCAGGACTAAACTTCAGACTTACCTGATACCTGGTTTTTGAGAAACTAGAGAAAAAAACTTCCATCACAGGCATGTTTGCAAACAAGAAACTATCACAACAGGCTGTGCTGATGTTTTGCAAAGCTTTCAGCTTTAAATTTAGCTCACTTTACTCAGATTTTTCATACTCAAGCATCTATTTTTTCTTTAAGCCCTGATGCCCTTGCTTCAATTTCTAATTTATCACCTTAGACCACAATTGCCTCATTAATAGTGTCTACTGAGGAAACATTTTTTTCGGTGTACCAGCACATCAATAGCCCAGGGTTCACTTTTCTCTTTTCTGAGAGCCACTGGGAAATCTTGGGCTAGTTTTATACTCAAGTTGATAAACTTTGCTATGAAAATTATTGTAGTCCTCAAGAAGTTACTTGTTCGTAATAGTGTATTTTGTACAGCAGCTATTAGAGGAAGTGTAACCTATGTTTCTGAGAGTGATTTACTTTATGAAAAAATCACCTGGCTTGAACCCCTACATTCTTTTGACTGCACACGCTCCATATGGCTCTCAGAAGAGCATCAAAAGATGATAATGGGACCTGACAGCCTTCAGCTTAGTTTTATTTTCTCTTTTCAGCGTGGAATAGGCTCACTGGCTGAGACACCCACCAAGACTCACCCTTGCTAGTAACAAGTACTGAGCACCTTTGTCATTTGCATTTTTTTATGCGCTTTCTCCCCTTATTATGAATCCCATTAAAATACAAAGTTCTTTCTAGCTAGATGAGTACATGGCACCCATAGACCATGTTATAATGAGAGTTTTTTATTCAAAAGATACCCATGTTTTAGCACATAGCAACACATTATGTACTGACCCTTCAGTTCAGTGACTGAGTTTGAACTTCTCTTCCACTCAAAAGGTTAGTAACTATCTGTTAAAGGGAAGTATAACTCAGTTTTCCAGGTGAGAGATTTTCCCTTTCAAAGTGAGGAGAGTAGAAATTGCTGGTTTTAAATCTGCATGCCTAGTAATACAGATTAGGCACAACCTCACTTATCTATCAGATACATCATGGAACAGGAAATATTCTGGATATGAGTGATATGACAGACCCAAACCAGCTGGCTGCAGTAGCTTGGTGTACAGGCAACTGAATAAATAGTTTTCTGTTTCCTGAGAGACCAGGGCAGGGTCTGCTGGAGAGCAATTAGGTCAGTCAGACACCTGGAGCCAATTAGGAGCAAGCATGAAGCAAAAGCGAGACAGGCTAATCAGGTCACCTCAGCCCAGTAGGGACCTGCTGATTTAAAAGGCTTCCCTTCAGAGAAGGAGGAGCTAAGGACTGAGAGTGAGGAAGTGTGCTGTGGAGGAGCAGGACAGACTTGCTCTGGTACCAGGAAGAAGCTACTGGGAGAGCTTGTTTGGGGAAGTGGCCCAGGGAAAAGGCTGCAACACTGGGGGTAGAGGGAACACTGCCTGTTGCCACTGCCTTAGGGTCCCTGGGCCAGAAATCAGAGTAGTGGGCAGGCTTAGATTCATCCTCCACACCAATGCAGAGAGGAGACTGGGACTATGGAGGGATTTCACCCTAACCCATTGACTGGCCTATGATGAAGGTGGCGCAGTACGCTGTAATCCTTACCTCTAGTAAAGGGTGAGAGGTTAAGTTGAGGGCCACAGTGAGCCTCTGAGGCTCACACTAAGCACCTCAAAGCACAGGATCCCCCATGGCAAGGCTGGAGCTTTGCCACAGTGAATAAAAGCAGACTCTTAAACATCATAAAATCCCTGCTTTTGCATGCAAATAAAATGATAATCCTACTCATTTTATAAAGCATTGATAACTTAATGGGGGGCTTCCGTACCTAATGACTGGAAGGTAGCCAACGTGACATCAATATTTAAAAAGGGCTCTAGAAGTGATCCGGGCAATTACAGACCGGTAAGTCTAACTTCAGTACTGGGCAAATTAGTCGAAACAATAGTAAAGAATAAAATTGTGAAGCATGTAGAAGAACATAATTTGTTGGACAAAAGTCAACATGGTTTCTGTAAAGGGAAATCCTGTCTTACTAATCTATTAGAGTTCTTTGAAGGGGTTAACAAACATGCGGACAAGGGGGATCCAGTAGATATAGTATACTTAGATTTTCAGAAAGCCTTTGACAAGGTCCCTCACCAAAGGCTCTTGTGTAAATTACATGGCCATGGAATAAGAGGGAAGGTCCTTTCTTGGATTGAGAATTGGTTAAAAGACAGGAAACAAAGGGCAGGAATAAATGGTAAATTTTCAGAATGGAGAGGGGTAACTAGTGGTGTCCCCCAAGGGTTGATCCTAGGACCAATCCTGTTCATCTTATTCATAAATGATCTGGAGAAAGGGGTAAGCAGTGAGGTGGTAAAGTTTGCAGATGATACCAAACTGTTTAGGATAGTCAAGACAGAAGTGAGAGACTCCAAGAAGATCTCACCAAACTGAGTGATTGGGCAACAAAATGGCAAATGAAATTCAATGTGGATAAGTGTAAAGTAATGCACATCGGGAAAAATAACCCCAACTATACGTACAGTAAGATGGGGGTTAATTTGGCTATGACAGGAAAGAGAAAGAGATCTCAGGAAAGAGATCTTGGAGTTATCGTGGACAGTTCTCTGAAAACTTCCATGCAGTGTGCAGCGGCGGTCAAAAAGGCAAATAGGATGCTAGGAATTATTAAGAAAGGGATAGAAAATAAGACCCAGAATATCTTACTGCCCCTGTATAAAACTATGGTACGCCCACATCTTGAATACTATGTACAGATGTGGTCTCCTCACCTCAAAAAAGATGGCCTTGGAAAGGGTTCAGAAAAGGGCAACTAAAATGATTAGGGGTTTGGAACGGGTCCCATATGAGGAGAGGTTAAAGCGACTGGGACTTTTCCGTTTAGAAAAGAGGAGACTGAGGGGGGATATGATAGAGGTATATAAAATCATGAGTGGTGTGGAGAGGGCCGATAAAGAAAAGTTATTTATTAGTTCCCTAAATAGAACTACTAGAGGACATCAAATGAAATTAATGGGAAGCAGGTTTAAAACTAATAAAAGAAAGTTCTTCTTCACACAGCGTGTAGTCAGCCTGTGGAACTCCTTGCCAGAGGAGGCTGTGAAGGCTAGGACTATAATAGAGTTTAAAGAGAAGCTTGATAATTTCATGGAGGTTAGGTCCATAAAAGGCTATTAGCCAGGGGATAAAATGGTGTCCTTGGCCTCTGTTTGTCAGAGGCTGGAGAGGGATGGCAGGAGACAAATCGCTTGATCATTGTCTTCGGTCCACCCTCTCTGGGGCGTCTGGTGCTGGCCACTGTCGGCAGACAGGCTACTAGGCTAGATGGACCTTTGGTCTGACCCAGTACGACCATTCTTATGTTCTTATGAATGTACCATTTCAACTTCACTTCCAGTCTTTGCCAACACCTGCAGTGAGACTGTATGAACCTGACACACTCACTTGTCAGGTCACTATTCCACTAGGCTAGTTCAGGACTCCGTCCCAAATCTGAAGAGCCAAATTAGTTGCAGATATAAGCAGGCATAACTCCATTGAGTTTGATGGAGTTGCATCTACTTTAACCAGCAGCAAATTCAGCTTCAAAATTGTTGAGTGAATAGATATGTGGCTGGCTAGTGTGCCCAACTGGAGTGTATATTGACAAGCAGTGGGCTACCTGTTTTTCCCTAACTATATATGTTGGTAATTGGAGAGGAAGAGTAGGACTGAATTCAGGCAGTAATGCTCTTTACTTACTGTGTCCATGGGGAAGGTGTGATTACAGTAAATTCCATTTCCTTTTCTCTCATGACAGACATTGTGGGTAAAGCATTTAAGTGGCTGTCTAGTGCTGCTCCAGCTTTTCTACTCCCAGCCTGAACCAAAACAGAGGTATTCAGAAGAGACAATGAATACAAGGAAATGGAGAGAATTGTGGAAACATTTCAAACAACTTTATATGTACAGAGAGTGAGGAAGAGAGTCAGTATTTAGGATCACAAAAGAAGTTGGAAAAGTTAGAACAATGGTAATAGTTACATTGTGCTTTATATGTTTAAATTGCTATACAAACATCATTCACTTAATTTTCCCAACATCCCAATGGGGCAGACACAGTAACATTTTAAAATGACATGTGCATAGGAAGTGGCTTGGAGGAAAAGGTGGGGAGTTTTGAACAGAAGAGGTAGCAGAAGTAAGAGGAACCACCTGGATTGAGAGTTCCAACACTGGAATAGGAGGCCAAAACTGCAATCAGTCAGAGTTTAGACAGGTCTTAGATTTATAGGTGCAGTGCGTTTGGTGGATTCTCATGGACACTGTTGAGTCACACATGTTGGCATAGTTAGAAACAATTGGTAGTTGCAGGAAAGAAAAAAAAACTGGGATCAGAATAGCCAGGATATTACATTACAGGTCATTATGGAAATACATTGGCATAGCTGAGAGAGGAATCTGCCAAATAGTTAGCTTGTACTCTGTCCGAGTGACTAATTGCATTTGATGCAATCATTTTTATTCATATGAAAAAACTGTATTCAAAATGAAGAGGAAAAAATAAATCTAGCAGATGGTCTTAACCTAACACAGAGAAATTGGACAATGTCTGTTTTGGGAGGGTGGGGGGGACTAATTTCTGCATATTGGCAAAGACATGACAGCCAGTAATTTTCTGGAAAAAGGTAAGGAAGGTCTGATTGGATTTGTACTGTGGATAAGGTCTATATTAACTTGCAATATTGAGGAATTGCAGATTCTGCAATATTAAGTTTCTATCTAAACTTTGATAGCAGGAGTCCTGCCATGTATGAGACTGAAAGGAGGACCTTCCGTTCTCAGCCACGTGCTACTAGCAGCAGAAAATCATGGAAATGTAGTAATGGATTTTATTTATATCAAATAATATCTGTTATTACTTTTCTGTAATTTTCCATTGCTTTTCCACAAGTCACCCACAATTTTTTTATAATTATCTCACAGTTCAAGTAGAGCCTTAATTATGAAGCATTCAAAAGACCTGCTGAACTTGCCTTTGCCAGAGTGCAAACAATACAACACACCTTTTTGTTGGAAATTTTAAAAACCAATAGACCTGGTGGCTTTTTCCATGCTATAATTCTGTATTCTAATGGTTGTGCAGTCTCCTCTGCTTTACTGCTGGCCTGTACAATCCACCACATACTGATGCATTTTAATTAGTCTGTAGCTGTAGTGGTGGCATTGTGCCATCCCCAATTTCAAACTTTGACATACTCATAGTGCATGGAATCCAGACATGAAAAGTAATTATTAGTAATGCCATCCAGATTCTTGAGAAAATAAATCCATGCACCTCGTCCTTGAGTGCAGGCTTCCATGAACTGAGCCATTAATATCCTAATTCTGCTAGTAGAAATAAAATTGCATTCAGATTTGTTTAGAAGGATAAAGTAGGTGAGGTAAGATCTTTTATTGGACCAATTTCTGTTCCTGAGATAGAGCAAGAGAGCAACAGAGCTTTTCTTCAGGTTTGTTTGGCATGCTGACAGGCTGCTTTTCTGTAAATACAGAGATGTGGAAGAACCATGACATGGCATATTTGGCACAGGTGTTTAACATTACTCCACAGCCAAATTCCTAATTCTGCATTAGTTAGACTTAATTAAAGAAACATAAGTGTCTCAGCTGAATTATCATGTTAAGGAACTTGGGTTATGTTAATGCTGTGGCTTCATTAATTACCCCATATCAATAAAAAAGGCAGCTTTTAGCCTCCTAGCGTAAGAGAGGAAAAGAAATAGTAGTATCAAAGGAAAGCTTCAAAGACAGCCAGAACTATCTCTTGGGTAATTTCTGATCCCTGCATTCTTTCCACTTCAAAGCTGGATGTATGTGTGTTGGGTGAAAGGGGGGGCTGAATCCGATTTCTCTAATAAGTGTTGGCACCAGCCGTGTTTGATATTAGATGCAGGGAACATTTTGATTTGTTATCGCCTTTGAAATCATTCAGACGACCTTCAGAAAATGGTCTCTTGTTACTTATGCTAGGGACGGTTTGGGAGAGTGGGGCACTGGAGTGGGGGTGAAACCAGTTTAAGTCAGATGCAGAGGATGTCCCGAAATTGTGCTTTCAGCAGTTTTTTTAGATACAAATGTGTGTCTTGATTGAAAGTGAAAAGTTGAAGAATAATAGATCTGTAACAATGCATTCTTTAGTACGCCTGCCTTATTTCTCTGTTTTCATGGAGAAAAGTAGCCAGTCATTTCAGATGCCTGCATGGTTGGTTTTTTTTAAACTTGGATGACATCAGGTCTGTAAGACATTCATTACTTATTTGACATGAAGACTCAAAAGCCACAAAATGAACATTCTGTACCTATTGAATTCATTCAAATGCAGCATCTTAAATATAATTTTTTACAAAATTTTGAATCAAACTGAGGATGATTGTATATTTGGCTTGGAGAATGATCATCATTGGAGAGTAAAACTGAACAAATATATTTTCCAATTATAGAATAAGGTTTGCAGTCAATCAACCAATCAATGTTCAGTTAGATTAAAATAGAAAACAAACTCTAAATTTAAATTTACGTATGTCTTACATTGTAAAGTCAGCTTTACAAACATGCATATGCCATTACTAAAATATAATACTACCTTTCCCTGTTCCTGTATTGTCTCTCTCCAGTCACAAAAAAGGTAGTTGCTAAGGTCCATCTTTTTCATGCGTGTCCCACTAAATCCTGCCATTAGCACTCCCCTACTACCACCAAATCAAGTTAGTTTCACGTCCTGACCTTGAACATCCTTTATGATTCTCTCTCCGTCTTTGACTCTTCATTCTTATATGTCATCATGTCATCCACTACTGTCTCTAATTAGCCTTGACTGCCTAGTTACCCAGTTCTCCTGCAGTTGACCCCATGCCAGCTCTCAAGCATGAAACATACTACTTGAACTAATCCATAAGGCCAGTCAGCCTTCTCTTCACTCCAGATCCCTCCACAAGACCCACTTCTGCAGTGACATCTACAAGAAGTAGACTAGTTAACCATGCGCAGATCTGGGGTCAAAAAATTCAAACAATACTCTTAAATGATTGGGAAGTACTACCTTGTATACATTGCTAACCTATGTAATCATGTGAACTTAATATTATCTTCTACTTCTCTTCCTCCTCTTCTCTTTTGTCTACACTGCAATCATGGGAAAAAATCAGAATAATTATATAGCTATACTTTATTTCAAAGAAGGAAGTTGACCAAAAAAACCTAACCTGGTTTAATTCACTGTCTTAAGAATGCAAACTTTAGCAGAACTTAGTAAATAGGATCTGTTCCTATTTGTTGCTAAACCCTTAAACTGTTTGATTTCTCCTTTGCACAAAAATGTTAAAATGTATAAACAGTAATATAATTAAATTACAAAAATAACTCCAGAGCAGCATTAACATTATACATTTAAGCCCAAGCGTAAGTCTTTGCAGGATTGGGGCTGTAGGCTGAGAGTTCTTTGGGACATATATTGTGTTTACTCTGTACAGGGCCGCAGTCCTGTTTTGGCCAGAAAACTCATAATCACTCAAGGCCAAGTATACTTCCTGGTGCAAAGGAACCAAAAATCATAGCTATCCTTAAATTTCACAGAAATATTAGTTTATTCTTCTGCCATTAAAAACTCTTAATTCCGATATACATTCAAACATATCTCTTCCTCATAGCTGAAAAAACTTGTGATCTAAAATTCTTTATTTTAAACTGTGCTTATTTTTCTGGATGGCTTTTTTCTTCTTCTCTTCGGTCCATTTCTTGTCTTCCATAATGTCAAGTAATCCTGCTCTAAACCTCATTCCTCCCCAGGAGTGGAGAGCTTTTATCTGGCTTCAGCAGTTTCACTTCCCCAGCTCACTGGGCTTCAGCTGCTATGCTGTTGTTTGTGCAGCAGCCCAAACTTTTGGCTATTTCCACTTCCTGGCTACAAGAAGGACATGTCCACTCTGACACCTTTTACTCCCTGTAGTCTGGCATTGTTGGAACCTGACCGGTGCTGAACCAGAGAATTTGCCAAACCACAGGAGGCCAATATTTGTCTAACAGCATTATCAACACTTCCATTGCATACTGGGCTCTTAGAAGATATTTAGGAGTAAATTAGTGCTAAATAACAGCACAGAACACTGAGAAACAGAACTGATGACCATAAAGCTTATGGGACCATGAGAAACTTGGCCACACCCATAATAAGTGGACATCCAGCTAACTAAAATCATGTCGGATCATGCATGTTGCTGGACAAGAGAGTGCTGGACTAGAGAGATCAACCTATTTCTGCAGTAAGTTTGATTTCCATAAGATTTGCAAATAAGAAATTGTATCTATACAGAGGCCTATAGGAAGTAAGATGGAGGTCAACAAAGGAGGGAGGAAGATGCCATCTTTGCTACATCTGCTGAGACAGTATGTTCTGAAGGCAGTGATAAAATTGCACTAGCACATCAGTTGTGCTTGTGTAAATGGGAGAGTCAGTCCCTTTTTTTGAGAAGTGTAACCTTAACTCCTATTTGTTGTTTTTAGCTCCTATAGTCTTGAAAAGTAAAATGCACTGAAACCACAGTACCCACAACCTTAATTCTAGTTTAACAACAATAATAAAACCTGTTTGGGAATCTAAGTGCAATATACAAAGGGACATTTTATTTGCTCTCTGTAGACCAGTGCTCTAGCTTAATGTGTTCTGTGTCAGTTGTTGCTGAATTACTTAGGCATGGACATAGACCCAGCAAAAGGTTACAAGAAATGCCTTTGTTATAGAGACAGGGTGAAACTGATAAATATTCACACAGATCAGCACAGTCTCCTATAAATGAGCTTAGGAGATTTTGCTGGCTCTAGGATGGCACATTGGTTCAAAAAGACTCATTTATGAGATTTCATAGTACAGCTTTAATAAAATTAAACTTAAATACCATATGCCTTATTCATTGCAAAACAAGGAATATTTTATTTCATTAGGTGTGTGCAGATAGGTGCAATGTTGTCTAATGGACAAAACAGTACAAAGTCATGACTCCTGGAAATCTGTTGCGTCTCTGTGAACTTGAGCAAGTCACTTAATCTTTTTGTGCCTCAGTTTCCCCATTTGTACAACAGGATAATATATACCCATTTCATAGGAGAATTCTAGAAAATAATACATTGTTGTTTAAGGCTGGAAGGGACCATTATAATTCTCATTTCAAGGATGATGCAGACCATAGACAGTCACTTATTAATTCCCACATCAAATTTTTCTTTGAGCTTTAGCATAATTTGCAAGGCCCTGCTTGCATGAGTAGTCTTTAAATACATGATCAGATATATTAAACACATGGAGTCACTCAGAGCACGTCTACACAGCAGGGCTAAAGCTGAAATAAGCTATGCAACTTGAGCTATGTCCATATAGCTTATTTAAGCTTTTGGCAAGAAGTCTAAGAAAGAGCACTCTTTCTCTAACTTCCCTTACTCCTTGTACAATGAGGGTTACAGGAGTCAGACTAAGAAGTCCTCCAGCTGGACATTATCGGCATTATGTCAAAATAACTGCTTCCTGTGTAGACGCAGACTGTTATTTCAGAATAACATAAGTTATTCTGAAATACCGCTGCTGTGGAGACATAGCCCCGGATATGTTTCTTCTTTGAAATGGGTCTCCCTGTGGGTGCTTGGCTGTAGGTGTCTTGGCACTCCTGTGTTTATAATCTGAATTTTTTAGCCGCACTATCTCTGCCAGGTACACAGACGCACAGCACCGCTCGCACCGCAGCGAACATGCCGACGCAAGCACACTGTCAACCATCTTAGTTCCTTCCTTACAGCTCCTGGCTTGGTTGGCTCCATGCTTACTACTTAGTATTATTGTTAGTTATTAGATAGGATTAGATCTTTCCCTTGTTTCACGGCTCCCTCCACCCTTTTAATTGTTAGTTTAAAAAAAAAAAAAAAGAGCATTTTCTCTTGTTAGTAGTTATTCGGATTAGAGTAGTCATGCCAGGCTCCCCTGGACTTAAACAGTACCTGACATGCAAAATATCTATTCCAATCTCTGATGGGCATGCCCAGTTGATGTGTGGGGCAAGATCATTCTCCGAAGAGCTGCCATCACTGTAAGAAACTCTCTTCAAGGTCTTTAAAAGTGAGAGAGCTTCAGTTAAAATCCCTCACGATGGAGAAAGTAGAGAAGCCAGCCTCAGAATCAGTTTCCCAGGCCTTACCAACCCATACCTCACCGACAGTGGCTTCTGACCAAGGGTCATCTGCATCGCAGGAGCCTCCGGCCAAGAAAATGGCTAAGAGGAAGCACACCTCACTTTCAGCAGATAACCTCTTGTATGGTCTATCCTCTCAGCAGAAGCCTTTCTTGGCACCCAGGGTACAGGCTTCGGGGGATGCGCAAGCACCAGAGAAGTCCAATACAAATAAAGCCTGAAGGGCAGTGTCCTCAAAAGATACACACCCTGCAGTCTCAGTACCAAAACCTAAGAAGACCGCCCCTGTGCCATCAGTGCCAACAACGTCGATACTGACAGTTGGTACCCGAACTGCCACATCAGACCACGACTAAGGGCTGACAGGAACTGCTGGTACAGACACCGACAAAGTCAGTACCGACACCGCATACCAACGTTTCCCTGGTACCGACCGCATTGAAGGCACGACATGATACGGTCCCGCAACAAGTCCAGCCCTCCACATTGACGGCCAGGCATACTATCTCAGGACCAGAGTCGTGTTCTCCTTCCCAATGTCCACAGGCTCCATCTCAAGGCCTGGCTCCTCCAAGGCTGATCACACAGGACCTCACCTGTTCAGAAGAAGTTTGGAATCTAATCATGAACTCTCACAAAAAGAATACAAGACAGACCAATTTGCAGAAATGGCACTGGTTTCTCTAAGTGGGCCACTCACAGAGCACTTCAACACAACTGATGATAGTCTTTGAGTACCTCCTTTCATAGAAGACACAGAACCTTTCAGATTCATTGATAAAGGTCCACTTAGCAGTTCTTTCTAGTGAGCATGACCACATAGATGGCCACACTATTTTTTCACATCCGTCTACTAAGAAATTTTTAAAGGGTCTCAATAATATTTTTCCCCCATAGTGCCTTCTTGGGATCTCAGCTTTGTCCTTAACACCTTGACCTGCTTTCCATTTGAACCGATGACAATATGCTCCTTTTCACACCTTTCTGTGAAGGTGGCTTTCTTACTCGCAATCACGACAGAAGAGTCAATGAGTTGGCCGTTTTCATAGTGGATCTGCCACTTACAATCTTCTGCAAGGACAAGATTGTGCTAAGATCACACCCAAAACTTCTCCCAAAGATAATGTCTCAGTTCCACGTCAACGAACCTATACACTTACCCGTTTTTTACCAAAAGCCTCATCCTGATGCTAATGCAGCACAGCTTCACTCTTTGGATGCTCAACAGGCAATTGCCTTTTACCTAGATAGAACAAAACAGTTCAGATGTTCTCCCAAGCAGTTCATTTTCATAGCAGATCATCCCAAAGGGCACATGCTCTTGAAACAGAGGCTTTCAAAATGTATAACAGATTGTATTAAAGCTTGCTATGATATCAATAAGGTGGCACTACCAACTCAGTTGCGGGCACACTCCACCAGGGCGGTAGCTGCCTCCACGGCCTTCCTCCATAATGGGCCAGTCACAGACATTTGTAGGGCAGCAACATAGGCCTCTGCACGTACCTTAACAAAACACTATGCAATAGATACTTACACTTCACAGTGTGTCGGGTTTGGGGTGGCAATCCTCTCTGCCTCCCACTAGTCAAGCCCGAAGCCCCTCCTTCCAGATGCTCATGGTACTGCTCCATAATCACCTACCTGTGGAACACCTACAAGGACACTCCTCAAAGAAGAAAAGAGAGGTTACTCATCTTGTGCAATAACTGGTCTTCAAGTTGTATGTCCCTGTGGGTGCTTCACGACCCTCCTTCCTCCCCTCTGCTTCAGAGCTGGGACACTGCTGCTAAAAAGTTCCAATTATAAATGCAGGAGCACCAAGATACCTACAGTGGAGCGCCCACAGGGACACCCATTTCAAAGACCACCCGTTATTGCACAAGGTGAATAACCTCTCTTATTACACAAGCCATTTATCTTAGATATTCACGTGTCTATTGCAAGTAAAGCACTATGAGTCATCCACTGATTTATGATAACATAGAAGTGCAAAATAACCTTTATAGAACAAATTTTTTTTTAAGTGTGGACCTTATTGTATATAATCCTTCTGATTCTCACATGGTATATTAGCTACCCTGAAAACCTCTAGGCATTTTCACACATGTGAACACACGTGTGCACGTGTGAAGAGGGCTTTCTTGTGCTGAGAATTTACAATGGCCTGTTATAAGTATATATCAAATGTTCCTTATTTTATTCCTCTTAATGTAAAATTAGCCCAGAAATGCTCGGTCCTGAAACTCAGATAATAGAAAACATTGTTTATGTGGAAAATACCACTTTAAAAGTCCAGCACTGCTGTTTTTCTTGTTATATCCCACAGGATGCTGCAGCTCTTGTGTGTATATAACTCAAAAGCAACACAACTGTTATTGAAGTCAGTGGAAGTTAATATGGGCTGTAGAACAAGTGGAAAGGGTTAGGCAGTGTAATATTTCAAAGGAAACTGCTTTTAATATTTATTAGGTAGCCTAGCACCAAGGCACTCAAGGTTCCATACTACCATATTAAAACTACAATAAAAATACTATAACTCATTTCATTAGTTGTATTTGTATGTAAAATGTCAGTAGTTGAATCCGAAAGTATAATGAAGGATGTAGCCTTCACAGTGTAATTTCACAGATGACAAGTTTTCTTGTGTTAAATCCTCAGTGACAAGGATTCAAGGATATCTTCAGCATGAGATACATAGAATTTGACTTCCTTTATTTATATGAGCTGATTTCTTTTTCTCTTCAATTAATAATATTAAATGTGTAAATTTTGTGTGCCAGCCCATCTGCTTTTAGTTATGGGAAATCCCAATAACTGGCTGAAGATTGAACATCTTTTTAAATTTAAGGCTAGGGTTTAGCTTTAATTCCATCCCTTTTGCATCACTCAAATGTAGGGGCATAACTGTAACCAGAATTGCTCTACTTCATTGGCACAAAAGGGTCAGAATGCAAAGTAAAATTTGGCCTTGTGTCTAGACAAGTGGTCAGATTCTAAAACTGTTTTGGGGATTTCCCATTACAAAATATAGATGCTCCTGTCACTTTTTAAGTGTAAATAAGAGTTATCTATAGAGACATACAAATAAATATTGGAAGTCTTTATCGGCCTTCCATGTAACCATTATCAGTTGGCAGTTTCTTTTAGGTAATTTAGGTGGGTCTTGACAGATTAGAAAGATGAAGTAGAGTGACTTTATAGACTAGTATGTGGAGCAATTAACTCATTATTATTAACTCAGCTTAATCAAGTCTAGTGAATGAATGCAACAGAAAAGTCCCAAAACATTCTGTTGAGGTTGAGCAATACCCAGTTCCAGCCTGCACACTGGAAACCCAGGTAAAGATTGGGTCTCTGCTAATGTTAAGAAACCAATATACTGCTTTGTCTCTTTGTTTATATTGATTATTTCTAGTACTCAAGTATTTTATAGATTTTTCAAGACAAAGGTTAGTCTAATAAAATGTTCATATGAATCCATGTGTCGCAATACAGTATATAACTTTTTTTCTTACTTCATAGGTTGACATATGGTCCAAATCCAACTATCAGGTTTTTCAGAAGGTAAGTTCCACACCATTTATCTTCTACTCAATGCCTGTAAGAGAAGTGTAGGTGCTGTGTCTTGTAGAACTTCTTGTTTTTCAATAGACGGTCAATTTACAAAAACAGTTAAATCTTGTGTTATTTGTCAGTCATCATTAATGTGATTAAAAAACTTGCATCACGACATGCAAAGAACAAAATATAATCTCTAATGATTGAAGATAGTAACTAGGACAAAAATAGGATACACTTTTTTGATCATAGGTTACTTTACAATTCTATTCTAGCATATCTCTGACCTTAGCCCAGGTAATCAGAGACCAAACTATGTGACTTTCTGCTCTTTAGCCTAAGAAATCATTTTCATTTACTTACTTTTCAGATTTCTTTCTAAGTAGTTTAAATCTAAAAATCCATGCTTCTGCATTTCTTACTTTAAAGGGGAAAGTATACCCTCTATAGAGGGGGAAGTCAGCAGGCATCTTATCCAAATTGCTTGAAAACAAATTCCACACATTCCTCTTCTTGTGGTTTAATTTTAATAAGTCAATGGGACTTTGTGATGGATAGGAGTAGTGCTGGCCAGCACCTGGTGACGAAGGGGTTACACTTAGGTAGCTAGCAAGGTTGTTGGCAGGGATCCAGAAGAACCAATGGGGATAGAGTGCTGAAATTTGAATTGTATAAGATACCTTGTCAGTTTTCTTTGTGAGGGGGAGTTAAACCAGGAGTTTGAGAAACACAGAATGATTTAAACCCAGGCAGGATTACTATGCCTCCAAGGAATTTGGGGCATGGAAATGGACTGAACCCAGAAGGGATGATGAGTAAATAAAGGGGAAAAGTGCCGAGGAGTCCTGTGGCACCTTATAGACTAACCGATTTATTGGAGCATAAGTGGGTCTTTGCCCATGAAAGCTTATGCTCCAATAAATCTGTTAGTCTATAAGGTGCCACAGGACTCCTCGTCGCTTTTAAAGAGGAAAAGTATATCTAGTCACAATGAGGGTATTTGTCTTTATTTTTGTGATTTGGTTCGAACTGCTCTGTGTGAATCTATGCCTCCCCTCCCCCATTCACCATCTAAGAGTTGTTCCCAGAGATTTTCTCTGTGTTTTAATTTGTGTTACTTAGGTGCTCTGTAACACCTAGCAATCAAGTATGCTTTATCAAGTATAGCTTTTGTTTTGTTGATAAAAAATAACTTTTTAAAGGTGATGATTTGATTCTTGTGTCCGGGAAAGTACAGTAGGTCTGTTTCTGTGTGTCTACATGCCTCAGATTACGAGGTCAACTACCAGAGACTGCAGCTTGTTTTTCTCTTTGTTTTTTTCAAGCTCTCTTGTGGCAGAGGATCTTGGGGTACCCCTGGGGAAGGAAGTCCAAGTGCTTTCTTCCCAGGTTCAAGAAGAAAGGGGTTTGTTTCACTTGGTGGTAGCAGCTGCTTTGTTTATTTCTCAGAGGCAATCTATCTGTGACTCTGGATTTTTTTGTTTTGTTTTTTGTAAGCAGAACCTAGAGGCCAAGCTATTTAAGGTCTTTGCAAGCCCCCACCTTCTGCACTTGGAGTGCCAGAGTGGGGATCAGCCCTGACAGACTTGAACATTTTATCTTAAAGCTATCTATTGGGTCTTCCTGTCCTCTTATGCTCCTTTAAACTAAAGTAATTCCACTGAAATAGGGAGGGTATTCTTCAAATGTGAGAATGGTATGAGATGAAAATAAGCCCACTAAGTATAAACCTGCCAAGAGTTTAAAGACACTTTAGATATTGTGCTTTTTTTTCAAGGCAATGAAATAAAATTTCTCTGTAAAGACCTCTGGTCAAAATGCTAGAAGTTCAATCTGAGCTCGGCTTTAAATTCCAATTTCATTGCATTCAAACTTCAGTCCAAGGAATATAAGGCTCAAACTACTATATTCCTTTCATCTACTTCTGTAGTTTATGTAACAACTATGGGTCAGGGTCTCTAAAGGGCATAAAAGCAGGGGTCAAAACTAAAGTTGTATCACCTGTATTTGTGCATAAATGTGTCCAAGTTTCAGAACTCCCTCCCAGGATTTCATGTGCAGTCAGAAGAAAAGTAGTTTTGACCTATGATATTAACCTGCTAAAGATCAAAGTGACAGCTTTTTGGGAGGTAGGTAGCAGTCCCTCCTTGACTAGCATTAAGGCAGAAAGAATACCACTGTAATTCTTTCTTTACTCAAAGACAGGTAAAGGATTCTTTCATCAGTTAATTCTTCTCTCTCCACAAATATATTTTCTTTTCTGTGTAAGATAGAGAAGAATGCAGTGTAAAATATTTTAGTGTAGAATTAATCTTAATAATCATTTATCAGTAATGTCTTGAAGTAATTATTGCAATGGAACAGGTTCAGGTTTATGTAATTAAGTTCATCCTGAAATTCTCCATATGTGGTTTACATTATGATCTCATGAGGGAGAAACAGAACCTTCTTATGTGTTTGTGAAGTGTCTACAACATTTGGGAGATAAAGGTATTGCAGTTCATCAAAATAGGCATTCCTTAGATGTTTTAACACATTTTTAAAAAGGACCGATCAATGTGCTTAGTAATAGTTCTCACCTCAGTACAATCAGTTTTAACACATGGGTAGAAATAGCAGCTACATATTCTAAACTGTAAATATAATTGGTAAAAAGATGAAGAATTCTTTTATTTTCATGCCACTTGTTCAAAGCCAGCCTAATGGCTGCATAATAGTTTATGAAGCAAGCTGGAGATCTCAATACAGTTCTTACTTGTCAATCCATATAATAGCCACCATCACACTGGGTGCTATTGGGCCCTATAATTTTACCTAGCTTCTTACTCGGGCAATAATTAGAGTCTTTTCTATAGATACAAAATGAACATAAAAATTAGTTTGGCAGAAGCTTAAGCATGTACAGTGGACTTCCCCTCCCTGATGGTGGCCTATTAGGTCAGAAGTGAAGTAGTTCGAGAAAATATAGGAGAAGCCTGTAATCCCTTTGCCCACGTACCCCTCTCCTGTGGATAATGGGAAGTTTTTTTTCACTAGTACTGTCACTTCAGCACATTTAACTCATTAAATTTCCTTTTAAAATATTAAGTTAATTAAATTCAGTAAAATATCTAGGATTCTGGCTTCAACACATACCAGTAGTGAAAAGACTTTAACCATCTCATATCTGTCAAGGGTCTTCATAAGAAATAAGTTATTGGTCTCTCTGCTGAGCTCTCAGAGCACAAGTGCATATCATACATAAAAAAACCCCACCAAAATTGGCATATAAATCTGCACCTTTAATATTCTGTGCAGTTGCGATCTCCCCATCTAAAATATATATATTAAAATTGGAAAAGGCACAGAGAAGGGCAACAAAATCTATTAAGCATATGGAACAATTTCCCTATGAGCAGTTCTTAAGGACTGAGACATTTCAGCATGGAAAAAAGACAACCAAAGGGGGAGGGGGAGATATGTTAGAGGTCTATAAAATCCATAAACGATGTGGAGAAAGTGAATAAGGAAGTGTTATTTATTCTTGTACACAACATACAAATCTTGAGTTGCCCAATGAAATTAATACGAAATAGGTTTAAAACAAGCAAAAGGAAGTACTTTTTCGCACAACATACAGTTGACCTGTGGAACTTGTAAGTAGGGATGTGAGAGCTTAACAGTTGGCCCAGCCAGGTTGGAGCAACCTTACATCTGGTCCTGCTGCTCTGTGGGCAGGAGGGGGGACACTCATTTAAGTGGTCCACCACCCCCATGTAAGTGGTGAACTGGTTAAACGTAACATTTGACTGGTTAATTGATTAAATGGGATTTTGAATCCCTAGTTGTAAGGCTGAAAGTATAACTGGATTCAAGGAAGAATTAGATTATATTCATGGAGTATAAGTTCATCAATAATTATTAGCCAAGATGGTCAGGGATAGAAACTCATGCTCTGGTTGTCTCTAATTTCTGACTACCAGTGATTGCTTGCACTGTTCATTCCTCTGAGGCATCTAGTATTGTTCACTGTTAAAAGAAAAGGTACTTGGCTGAACGGATCATTTGTCTGACCCAGTATGACTGTTCTTAAGTTCATTTTTTTTCACAGCAGATAATCTACAATCTACAATTTCATTCATATTTGAAATAGACTTAAAGTATCTGAATAATAAATTAGTTTCATTCCTGTCCAGGCAAACTAATCAAATAATAAAAAACAGATTAATTTAAAATATGAAACATATGGCTGCTGGAGAGAGGAAGTATTATCTAATGGCTTGAGCAAAGGTCTATTATGCATGGTGTTTTAAGTTATGTTCTCATTTTTGCCACTAACTCATTGTGCTACCTTGAATAATCACTTACCTCATTGGG
Source organism: Pelochelys cantorii (assembly GCA_032595735.1). Lineage (NCBI taxonomy): Eukaryota > Metazoa > Chordata > Testudines > Trionychidae > Pelochelys > Pelochelys cantorii. Next base: position 12,818,475 of record CM064347.1, read on the forward strand.
TGTGTCTAAACTACACCCCTCTGTCATCAGAGAGATGTAAATTATACACATCGAAAGTGCAAATGAAGTGGGGATTTAAATATCCCACGCTTCATTTGCATAATGGCGGCTGCCACTTTTTTCAAAATGGGGCTTTTCGAAAAAAAACCAGCAGTTTAGACGCGACATTTTCGACGGAAATGCCACGTTTCAAAAGATCCTGTACAAAAAATGAGGAGTACAGGATCTTTTGAAATGGGGCATTTCTGTAGAAAATGCCCCATCTAAACTGCCGGTTTTTTTCGAAAAGCCCCATTTCAAAAAAAAGCTGCAGCCGCCATTATGCAAATGAAGCACGGGATATTTAAATTCCTGCTTCATTTGCCCTTTCGATACGTCTAATTTACATCTCTCTGCTGATAGAGGGGTGTAGTTTAGACGTACCCTTACTGTATTGGCTTCCCAATGTTTAACATAGGGATTATACTTTCCTGCCTCAGAGGAGCACTGTATCTTTTTTGCATTGGTTTGAGTTCATTGGATGAAAAGCATTATAGAAATGCAAGATATTACTTCCTGAGTGTCACTAGCAGATTTTATAACTGTGCACTAATAGTGAAATAAATTAAAACTAGGATCGATGAAAAAATATAGTCAACATTTCTAAACAGCTGCTGGAAAATGCTGTGATTCCACCTAATCACCTGTTATTGTAATTTTTCTTTTTTATTCTCTGAAGTTATGCTCCCATCAAATTCTTTTTAATACCTTGGAATAATGATATACACTTGACCGTTTTTAATCCTGCAGTCTTGGGAAATAGGCTATACAGGAATCTGGAATTTTCTGTAACATAGGTGTTTGCCATACTGAAGGGTAAACAAATTCTACCTTTGAGGAAGGGAGGGAGGGTGCAGGAGCATGCTGGCAGAGAGGGTGCAGGATCTGGGAGAGAAGGTGCATGAAGGGGAATGGGGGCACAAGACCTGGGCGTGAGGGGGATGGAGGTGGAGCACTTACTTGGTGCCCCACTCCCAGGGGCACACATGGCTCCACACATCCCACCACCCCCAACCACTGTGGGACCAGGGTGGGAAGAGTCTCCGGAGAAGCGCTTAACTGCACTACTATTTTTCCAGGTGGGAGGAAGGGAGAGCTACTCTCCCTATCAGGATCCAAACCTTGGGGGTTCCTAGTTCAGGGACACCTGGATTAAGGAGGTTCAGGTATAGCAGAATGAACTACAGGGTGTCAGATAATGTGTTGAAAAATGATTGTATTCTGACACACCTAAATCTTCAGAATAAATGTTTCCCCACCATTTTTTTTTAATTCATTTCTGCCTATCTACCCATATCACAATATATCTGTATGCACATCAAGAAAGATTTCATGGACAATCAGTGTTCTCCCTTTGTGGAAATGGCATTTTTTTTCACCTTCTCAGAAGATCAACAGTGACTTTTGCCAAGGAGGCTGGGAAGCCCTTTGACTCTGTCTGTTTCCTTTAACACTGCAGAATGCATCATTGTTTTGAAGGGCAAGGACATTTATTTTTAAAAAGCTGGATGTACTTCCCAAACTCTCGTCAATGACAATATAACACCATCTGAAGCTCAAAAGATACCTGCTTATGAAAGTTGCAAACCTGTCAAATTCTCACAGGACTGCAGCATGACATTTTAGGTTAAGGACCAGAGACCCGTGAGCCTTTATCTAACCCTGTCAAATGAAGCTAAATTTGTCCTGACTTTTGTTTGCAACCTTTGGCTGTGTCAGCAAGCCTTTTCTCTCCTCCTTATTAGATAGGATACCCATCTGTGTATAATACCAAGGGGGAAAACTCCCAGTGGGCCCATTACCTCTAAAGTGTACAGTCATTTAGTAAGGTTCCCTGGAGACTTCTTGAACTTCGTCCTGGGGTGAATAAGCTTTTATAGCCATCAAATCTACCAGCAGGGTAAATCTCAGAGAATGGAACTTAAAAATGGGGCAGTGGGAATATTTGAAAGGACAAAACCATAAACAATAGAGAGAAGGTTTCTGTTTCCATATTTTTCTGACATTTCAACTCAGCAGGTGTGGTGACTGTTTTGATCTCTAACATCCCTATTTTAACGTCTCATATATCTTCATTCAGTAACATAGGAGGAGGAATAAGACAAGATTTTTAGAAATATTTACTGTGCTTATATTTTGCTGTGAAATCTGAAAAAGAGATGAGGGGTGTAGAATGCCAAAGAGATGGGCAGAGAACGGAAAGAACATATTGTACCTTCATAGCTTCTCATTCAAAAGAAAAGCAGAAGAAAAAAAGGATGGTTCGGTTGTTTTTATTGTAAAGCCATGAATCAAACACTCTATCTGCAGCCAACTTCTAGTCTCAACTATATCAGTTGAGCCCTTCAGTAACAAAATATAGTTTCTCTGTCTAATTGTAATTTATTTCTCCCTACCAACTCCCCCCCCATTAGTTATTTGATCCATTTGACCATGTAAATGCCCAAATATAACTGCAAATTGAGTTTGAACCTACAGTACACCTGGTAGTCTAATACTGGGTTACCCTTAAAAGAGATTCCCAGTAATAAGACTGCGAGTTGGTTCTATGCTGGTTTCCAAAGTACAGCAGGGACTAAACAGTCCTCCAGGTTTCTTTGAGATCTTATTAAGATTTGAACCCAAGTTTCAAGAAATTTGAGATAGTTGATAAAACCAGCAAGCAAACTAGTACATTATTTTTTGGTTAATTGTTAAACAGTTGCTTAGATTTTTCCTTTGTGCAGTTAGTCGTGATATTTAAAATATCTAGAGGTAGGAGGACATTATGGATGATAAAATAGTGTGTAGACCTGAATGTATATGTACGTGTTTTATAAGGCAAATCATGTTTCTATCTCTTAATCAACAAGCTGTTGGTAATATAAGGAAATGATCATAGTCTAAAAATTGCAATTTACAAAATCCTGCAAGAATAAGTCAAGCCAAATGTAACCACAGGAGAACTGAACATGTGAAATAAAACATACCTTCCAGAAAAGAGCACTTTGAGTATCCCTATATATCCTAGTGTTTGGGGTTCTACTTCTCCAAATTTTCACATGCTAATTTCTTGCCAGGAGGAGACACTGTAGTACATCATTGACAGTTCCTGAGGCTATTTGCATTTCTTGCTATGCATCCGGGTCCTTGTCTAAGAGGTTTGCAGTTCCAAACTAATGACGTTCAGGGCACGATTGTCACCATTACAAGGGCACATAAGTATTGTAATGTATGAAGATGTATTCTTGTCAATAATATCTGAATAAAATAACGTGTGGAATGAATGCATGCATGAGCTGAATATTGGGCTATTGATGATGCCTGCTCAAAGAGAGGAGATGGACTGTTCAAGGGTCACCTAGCTGATTGCTTGCTTGCATGATCAGTACTTGGCTGTAGCTGGTTTAAGCAAAAATAAATGTCTGTTCAATCCAAAGAAGAAAACCAAGCAGATTAAATGTTCCTGGTTCTCTCGGAGGTTTTGGACACTGCCACCAAATCCTATCCTTCAGGAAAACTATAGAGAAAAGGTACCAGCAGGAAGAGCCTGTGGTATGGAAGGGGCTGGGGAGAGCCATGGGGAGGTGGCCCAGGGAATTGTAGCTGTCACTCAGCTGACACTGGAGATGTTACATACAGCTGCTATATCAGGGTCCCTGGACTGGAACCTGGAATAGAAGGGTGGGCCCAGGTTCCCTCCACTCCCTAACTCCCATTACACCATGAGAGAGAGTTGATTTGACAGGGGGATGCTCCAAAAGGGAAGGACTAATTTGGAAAAAAGTCTGTTCTGTCCCTGCACCATTTAGAGGGGCAGCAGAGACCATGGAATTTGGTCCCCTCTCCTTTCCCCATGCTGGCCAGTGATGAGGGTGGCTAAATAAATGGCAAGCCTGTGCCCCGGGGGAAGAGCCTGAATTGAGGGCTGCTATGAGCCTTTGAGATGAGCAGTCCGCCTGAAAGCTTGGGACCCACCAAGGCAGAGGAGCTTTGTCACAGTACCAATAGGAGATGTCTAAAGATAACTACAGCACTTGACCCGAGGTTTAGGAATCTGAAGTGCCTTCCAAAATCTCAGAGATGAGGTGGAAAACCTGCTGTGAGAATTCTTAAAAAAGCAGCACTCTGATTTGGAAATTACAGAACCTGAACCACCAAAAAAGAAAATCACCCTTCTCTTGGGCGGCATCTGATAGAGATGATGAAAATGAATGTACGTCAGACCACACTAGGAATGTTGGATAGCGGGTACTAGAATAGCAGACTAACAGCATGAATTCTTAGTGGTTAGCTATAGTCCTTGAGGGTGGGGCCAGCAGCTAGTACACTCTGGCCCCACTCCTGGGGGGCCACCTGCCACCCCAGGCTGCTGCCTCTGATACCAAGGCAGCAGTGTGCGGTGGCAGCATCCCCTGTCCAGGGTGGGTCCGAGCTCCCCACAGACAGAGGTGGTGAGAGGTGGAGGGGGTGGGGGCAGCTGCCACAAAGCAGCCTGGGCTGCTTCCACGGGATGCAGAGCAGCCTCTGTCCACGAGGAGGTCAGACTCCCCATGGACAGGGCTGCTGCCGCAAAGCAGCCTCTGCCCACGGCAGGCCCCAGGCTCGCTGCAGACAGACGCTGCTCCACATCCTGTGAAGCAGCCTCTATTTGCTGTGAACCTGGGCCCGCCGCGGGCAGTGGCTGCTTGCCGCGAAGCAGCCTCTGCTTGCAACAAGCCAGGGCCCGCCATGGGGAAGAGGCTGCTTTGCAGCAGCCTCCCCTATGCCCCCCTCCCTGTGCTGCTTCTTCTGAGGCAGCAGCATGGGGGTGGGGGGCAGGCTGCACTGCAGAGTCAGTGCTGGGGAGAAGCCAGCCCCCCCAACACTTGCTCCTGTTCCACCCCACTTGCCTCAGCAAGGGGTGGGGAATGCGAGTAGTCGACTAGATTAACCGATAAGTTTAGGATAGGCATGTCCTGTGGACTGGTGGTCAAAGCATGAAAGGGCATATGAATGTTTAGTATGTCTGGCACGTAAATATCTTGGAACAGCGGCTACAACAGTGCATGCAAATTCCTGTTCTCACTTTTTCAGGTGGTATTATGAATAAGAATTGGGCAGCATTATGTCTTGTAAATGTTTGTCATAGCAATTGGCCAAACATGAAGTAGGACAGAATGGAATTGTAGGCTCTGAAGTTTTACATGTTTAGTTTTTGAGTGAAGTTTTGTAAAAAAAATAATTCTGCATTTCTAAATTTCGCAATGAGATTGCACTACAGTACTTGTATGAGGTGAGTTGCAGAATACTACAGGTTCAACCTCTGTGGTCCAGACTTCCATAGGCTGAGCATGGTTCAGCATCCCCGTGGGTGCTTCCAGGCTGGAACATTCATGGGGAAAAGCTGGCCACCGTGCTCAGCAACTCTTCCCTCACCCAAGAGCTTCTGGAGCACCACAAACAACTCATTTGCAGCACTCAAACTCAGAGAGGGCAGGAGAGGAGCAGGGAAGGAAGACACTCAGGGAAAGAGGCAGGGTGGCTGCCTCTTCCCTGGAGTGCCCCCCACCACCACCACCACTCTGTCCTGGCTCAGTCAATGCTGGCCCCTCTGCTGTCACCAGCTGTGGGACTCTGTTCCAGTGGTGGCAGAAGGGCTGGAACAGGGCCGTATTACCTGTGTTTCTTTTGTTTCTATGTTTCCAGTGCCAATATTTGTAAAAAAAATAATATAAAGTGAGCACTGTACACTTTGTGTTCTGTGTTATAATTGGAAATCAATATATTTGGAAACAGATGCTGATCTGTTGTTGTTTCACAACACAATTAAAACTGTGATTAATCAGGATTATTTTTTTTTAATTTTGCAATTAAATGTGATTTTAAAAAATCATTTGACAGCCCTAAAGCTAATGAATGAATATATTTTCTTCTTTGCTGTTTTTTGTGACCTCACCAAAGTACTTTTGCTCCTGTTTTACAAAAGACAGTGATTCTCAGGCTTTTTTCTTAGATTGAGTAGATAGGATCTGTTTGCATATCATTCATCTCAAGTATACTACTTTACTCTTTTCAATAATACAAGAGTGAAGAGGCACTAAATTCAATTGCAAGGCAGCATATTAAAAACGAATACAAAAATTTTCTACACAAGGCATAATTAACCTATGGAGTTCATTGCCACAGTATCTCATGGAAGACAAGAGTTTAGTAGGATTTTAAAAGAATAGATCATTATATAGATTTTGAGACCATTCATAGATACATTAGTTTGGGATGTCAGCCCTTATGATTGAGATCCTCACAAGGAAGAAATCGGAAGGGAACCACTTCTACTGGAAAGCATGGGATGCATAGTCCTAGAGATGGGAGTTCCACGACCACCACCCCCAAAAGAAGAAGGTGGGTGGTGGTGGTCAGGACTCCCTCTTCAGAGGGACTGAGCCATCCATCTTCCATCTGGACCTGGAATCTCGAGAGGTGTGCTGCTTACCGAGAGCTCGAATTCAGGATGTGACTGAGAGGGTTACAAAACTGATCAAATCTTCGGATCACTACCCCTTCCTGCTTCTCCATGTGGGAACTAACGATATGGCCAAGAATGACCTTGAGCAGGTTACTGCGGGTTACGTAGAGTTGGGAAGAAGCATCAAAGAATTCGGAGCGCAAGTGGTGTTCTCGTCCATCCTCCCTGTTGAAGGGGAAGGACTGGGTAGGGATCATCGAATTGAGGAAGTAAATGCGTGGTTGTGCAGGTGGTGTCAGAGAGAGGGCTTTGGTTTCTTCGACCATGGGACTCTGTTCTGGGCACAAGGATTGCTTGGAAGAGATGGGATCTGCCTAACAAAGAGAGGAAGGAGCAACTTCGCGGGCAGGCTTGCAAACCTAGTGAGGAGGTCTTTAAACTAGGCTTGTTGGGGGACGGTTTAAACTAGGCTTGTTGGGGGACGGTTGGGGGACCAAAACCCTGAGGGCAGTGGGGAAATCGGATACCGGGAAGAAATGCAAAGAGGAACAAGCAATAAAGGAGGACCCCTGATTCGAATGGAGAGGGTATGACGATCAGCTGGTTATCTAAGGTGTTTGTACACCAATGGGAGAAGCCTGGGTAACAAACAGGAAGAATTGGAGGCCCTGGCCCAGTCCAAGAACTACAATTTGATTGGGATAACAGAGACTTGGTGGGATGACTCGCATGACTGGAGCACTGTCATGGAAGGGTATAAACTGCAGGCAGAACAGGCAGGGGAGAAAAGGAGGAGGAGTTGCACTGTATGTAAGAGAGCACAATGATTGCTCAGAACTCCAGTATATAGAAGGAGAAAAGCCTGTTGAGAGTCTGTGGGTCAAGTTTAGAGGTGTAAGCAATAGCAGTGATGTTGTGGTTGGTGTCTGCGACAGGCCACCGAATCAGGTGGATGAGGTAGATGAGGCTTTCTTCGGACAACTGAGAGAAGTTTCCAGATCACAGGCCCTGGTTCTCATGGGGGCCTTTAATCACCCTGACATCTGTTGGGAGACCAATACGGCAGTACACAGACAATCCAGGAAGTTTTTGGAGAATGTTGGGGATAACTTCTTGGTACAAGTGCTGAAAGATCTGACCAGGGGCCGTGCGCAGCTTCACCTGCTGCTCACAAACAGGGAGGAGCTAATAGGGGAAGTAGAGGTGGGTGACAACCTGGGAAGCAGTGATCACGAGATGGTAGATTTCAGGATCCTGAGCAAAGGAAGGAAAGAGAGTAGTACTTGAACTTCAGAAAAGCAGACTTCGACTCCCTCAGGGACCTGATGGGCAGAATCCCCTGGGATGCTAACATGAAGGGGAAAGGAGCCCAGGAGAGCTGGCAGTATTTTAAAGGAGGCTTATTGAAGGCACAGAAAGAAACCATTCCAATGCATAGCAAGAGAAGCAAATATGGTAGGAGACCAGATTGGCTCACCGGGGAAATCCTTGGTGAACTTAAGCACAAAAAGGGAGCTTACAAAAAGTGGAAACTTGGACAGATGACTAGGGAAGGGTATAAATGTATAGCTCGAGAATGCAGGGGAGTTATCAGGAAGGCGAAAGCACAATTGGAATTGCGACTGGCAAAGGATGTGAAGGATAACAAGAAAGGTTTCTACAAGCATGTTAGCAGGAAGAAGGTGATCAGAGAGGGTGTGGGGCCCCTACTGGATGAGGGCGGTAACCTATTGACAGATGATGTGGGGAAAGCTGAATTACTTAATGCTTTCTTTGCCTCTGTCTTCATGGACAAGGTCAGCTCCCAGACTAATGCACTAAGTGACGCAATATGGGATGAAGGTGGAGAGCCCTTGGTGGGGAAAGAACAGGTTAGGAACTATTTAAAAAAGCTAAATTTACATAAATCTATGAGTCCGGACTTAATACATCCAAGAGTACTGAGGGAGCTGGCAAATATCATTGAGGAGCCTTTGGCCATTATCTTTGAAAACTCATGGAGATCGGGAGAGATCCCAGATGATTGGAAAAAGACAAATGTAGTGCCCATCTTTAAGAAAGGGAAGGAGGATGATCCAGGGAACTATAGGCTGGTCAGTCTTACCTCAGTCCCTGGAAAAATCATGGAGGGGATCCTCAAGGAATCCATTTTGAAGCACTTGGAAGAGGGGAAGGTGATCAGGAATAGTCAGTATGGATTCACGAAGGGCAAGTTGTGCCTGACCAATCTGATTAGCTTCTATGATGAGGTAACTGGCTCTGTGGATATGGGGAAGTCAGTGGATGTGATATACCTTGACTTGAGCAAGGCTTTTGATACTGTCTCCCACAACATTCTTGCCAGCAAGTTAAGGGAATGTGGATTGGATAAATGGACGGTAAGATGGATAGTAAGTTGGCTGGAAGGTTGGGCCCAGCGGGTAGTGATCAACAGCTTGATGTCAAGATGGCGGTCGATTTCTAGCGGAGTGCCCCAAGGTTCGGTTCTGGGACCAGTTTTATTCAACATTTTAATTAATGACCTGGATAAGGGGATGGATTGCACCCTCAGCAAGTTTGCGGATGACACTAAGCTAGCGGGAGAGGTAGATACGCTGGAGGGCAGGCATAGAGTCCAGAGTGACTTAAACAAAGTGGAGGATCGGGCCACAAGAAATCTGATGAGGTTCAAAAGGACAAGTGTAGAGTCCTGCACTTGGGACGGAAGAATCCCAAGCATTGTTACAGGCTGGGGACCAACTGGCTAAGTAGCAGTTCTGCAGAAAGGGACCTGGGGATTACAGTGGATGAGAAGCTGGATATGAGTCAACAGTGTGCCCTTGTAGCCAAAAAGGCTAATGGCATATTAGGTTGCATTAAGAGGAGCATTGCCAGTAGAGCCGGAGATGTGATTCTTCCTCTTTATTCGGCTCTGGTGAGGCCACATCTGGAGTATTGGGTCCATTTCTGGGCCCCCAATTACAGGAAGGATGTGGATGCATTGGAGAGGGTCCAGCGGAGGGCAGCCAAAATGTTTAGGGGGCTGGAGCATATGACCTACGAGGAGAGGCTGAGGGAGTTGGGTCTATTTAGTCTACAGAAAAGAAGAGTGAGGGGGGATTTGATAGAAGCCTTCAACTTCCTGAAGGGAGGTTCCAAAGAGGATGGAGAAAGGCTGTTCACAGTAGTGATGGATGGCAGAACAAGGAACAATGGTCTCAAGTTGTGGTGGGAGAGATCCAGGTTGGATATTAGGAAAAACTATTTCACTAGGAGAGTGGTGAAGCACTGGAATGGGTTACCTAGGGAAGTAGTGGAGTCTCCATCCCTAGAGGTGTTTAAGTCTCAGCTTGACAAAGCCCTGGCTGGGTTGATTTAATTGGGATTGGTCCTGCCTTGGGCAGGGGGCTGGACTTGATGGCCTTCTGAGGTCTCTTCCAGTTCAATGGTTCTGTGATTCTATAAGCCAACCTCTAGGTTAAAAGCATCTACTACAAGAATTTTACACTAGGGATGTTCAAGTTTAACCAGTAGTGTGAGGCTTACCAGTTAAGCTAATCAGTAGGGCTGGAGCAGCTACCTGCCTGCCTTGGACAGAGGGTTGCTCCAGCCCCATGGGGGGCCCAGAGCAGTTTTTGTCCACAGTGAGCCAGGATACCCCACAAGCTGGGGCTGCTGTGACTGGGAGTGGAGCGGCATTCCAGCTCAGCATCAGGCTGGGGGGAGGTGTGCATAAGCTGGGCTGGAATACCCCTTTAATCAATTACCAGTTAAACAACGAGTTAGCCAACTAAATGGGATTTGACATGCCTATTTTACACACATCTTTTTAACCTCTTACTGGCCACTGTCAGACAAAATACTAGAACAAAGGAACAACTGGTATAATCCAATATAGCAATTCCTGTACTTTAACATCCTTTGTTAGGTCTTTAAGTCAGTCTCCGTGTTAAACAGATTATTTTCCAGGCTGCCTTTATAATAGTGCAAAGTAATACTCCTACACCCCTATCTTTATGCTTTTTGTCACATTCTGTGGAAGCACTCATTTAACCTTATACACCCATAAACAAAATTGCACTTTTTAAATAAATCTGCTACACCAGTGGTTCCCAACCTGTGGTCTGCAGACCCCTGATGGCCTGCAACAGTATTGCAGGGGGTCAGTGGAAAGTTTAAAAGTAAGGATTGGGCCCATCCTTACTTTTTTTTTCCTTTTATTTTTTCTTTCTTTCTTTCTCCCGTCTCCCCCCCCCCCACACAGGCCTGTGTCTGGCCAAGGGCAGAGATCCGGGGCAGGAGCTACCTTCAAGTGTGGAATTTTTGGAGGGTAGGGGGGCAGCAGCCATGCACTCTGGGACGCGGCTTGCCTTTCATCCCTATCAGGGAGTGAGGGGAAAGTGCCTGCACTCTGTGCATGCCTCTTACGTATCAACCAGACAATGTGTGGAGGGAAATTGAGTCTATGCCACAAATGGTGCACATGTTGAATGTGTACCCAAATGTACCCTAATAATGTGTACTCATATGCCAAATGTAACTTAAGTATATTACCTATGAGTTGTGTACATATTCTTCTGCTCACATTATTCAATAAAAATATATGGCACCTCACAGTTGTTACATTTCAATGTGTACATCTTGTATTATCTTTCAATTCTACTATCTTTGTTTAGATAACATGAACTTTTATACATTTCAAATGATTATCAAGGAATGGAATTTTTGAAAATGGCTATATTGTTTGGAGAACCATTGTGCTGCACTGATAAAATTTTGCCAATCCTGGGTGCTGTCCTCTTTTGAAAAGTGGAATCTCCAAGAACTACAGTAATTCCTCATTTAACATGTGCCTGCTTAATACGTTTTTGCAATAGCGCCATTTTCTTTTTTAGGGAACGTTTTTTTAATTACATGACTGTCCCCAGAATAACACGATTTCCCCAGCCGGCCCGTTGCCAGCAGCAGCGGAGGGTTCACGGCTCGCCGCGCCATTCCCCGGCAACCCCCCCTCGCCAGACGCAGTGCAGGTCCCAGCAGACCCATCACAGGGGCATACTCCCAACCTGATCCCCCTCCCCTCTCCTCCCCTTTCCTTCCCCAGAGCCAGACACCTCCCCTCCCTGCTGTAACCCAGTATCCTTTCTCCCACAACCTTATGTCCGGGACCCAACAGACACCACCGAAACGCAACCCCCACCTTTTCTATTATTTTCAATGAGAAAATTGACCCTGCATAACACGTTTTCACTTAACACAATCATTTTCTGAAACATATCTATAGTGTTAAATGAGGAATTACTGTACTGCCTTTTGTAGTACCATTGATTAGATAAAAGCAGAGAGAGGCTGATTTGATTCAGAAAAGCAGCAAAGCTTGTGTGCTTATCACTATGTGTTGATCTCATGAGCTATTTATAACCTTACCAAGAAAGCAAGCTGAGCAGTCAGATGTGATAAGGGAACTGAGGAATACCTGTCTTCACTGTACTGCTGAGCAACAATGTGGGCTCAGCATGTGGTTTCTGAGAGTGAGCAAATACCTAGACAACTGTACTCTCTTGCTGGGGCCTCATTGTTACTGTTAGAGGGGAAAGTATTTAAAATTTCATTCCCATAAAATCATATTAAAGATTAGGTTTGATCCAATTGAAGCCTGGTGATATGCAATTTGAACCCCGAATGTAAGTATCTCTCTAGACTGGAAGAAACACATTCATTCAGGAGTTACATTTAAACCAGTTTGGAAACAGAAAAGACTAAAAAATGTGAAGTTTGATGCTAGAGATTAATCTAAATAACCACTAACGAGGCAGAGTGATTCTGTTTAAATTTAAATACAACCGTATTTTGATAAGCCAGAATCTGCTTATCCGACTAAGAGCATGTCTCTTGGTTAATTTTTATTGCATTTAGAGTCCTTTTTGCTTTGAGGCTCTGTTGTAAAATGTGAATGTGTCTGAAGGATAGATACTTCATGTAGCAAAACTTATGTTTAACTTCAATAGTGTATTTTGCATTTTATTTGGAAAAACTTCCAGGGGTGTTTTATCAGGTGAATTGTGACAACTTAAGCTTTTTTGCAAAATCTCTTGGAAAAGTTTTTTCTGTGACTCAGAGCAATAGCTATCTAATCAGTACTAGAGGGGCTACCGAATCAGGAAAAAAGGGGCAAAAGGGGAACAGGAATTGGGTTAGATAGTGTAGAGAAGAGAGAACTGTAAAAGAGAAATCAATAAAACAAGTCCTGTAATACACAAATGTCATCTAGTACACAAAATAAATTATCTTACAATTTCAACTTGCATGGAAGAAAAATATATCCCAAAAATGAGATGTTGCATGTGCTATTTTGATTTGATTTGGCATGAAATGATATTTCCATTACTAAAGCTTTCTGTATTGATCTCCTAACTTCCTTTTTAATTTTTTTTTTAATCTTGGACAGTTTGCACTTTGTCTTTTCATCTCTGTTTTGTTGGGTTTGATTTGGTTCCCCCTCTCCCCGCCCACAAGACAGTTAGACGTTTTCCATCTCTTTACTCTTTTCAGCATCACAATGTTTGTTGCTACTTTTGTGGGGTGATATTCCCCTCCTCCCTTCCCAAAGTTTGACACCCGCTTTGATCTTTTTAGAAGCTTTTTTTTATCAGCACTTGCTTGTGGTATGAATCGCCTGCTTTTTGTTCAGAAAACATTATTAGTGTTCCAGCAGTGCTGGGATGGCTTTTATCTCCCTGTGGAATCTCATTAGCTTCACATCACAATAGGAACAGCATATGTGCATCTATGCCAAAGTAGCCAGTCAATTTGAATTTGTTAATGGCAGTATTTTTCTTCTAGCAACTTTTCCTACATCTTCAATGCTGAAAGAAAGCAACTTTGTTTTTCAGGGGGAAAATACTGTTCGTTAGAGGTAGAAATATCAGCAGAAGAGGAACTGTTGTTCATAAATATTTTTAGAACTGACTTTTTTTTTTTAATAAAATGGCAAGTAGGATTTGAAAAGTGACAAGGTTAATGTAATCCGTGAGATTTAAAGAAATGACTGGTTTAAAAGTTAGGAAGATGTAAATTACTGTTGTTTGTTATTAGAATAGACAAGTTGTATTGCTAATTTCCATTTTATTGTGGTAGCTCTCAAAGACCCTGGTTACGATCATGATCTCATTGTGTTCTGCACAGCACATAATCATGGGAAGATATAGTCCCTGCTCTAAATAATTTATTATCTGAGGGCGGGATTCTGATACTCTTATTCACCATCAGCAGAAATTTACTCCATAAGTAGTTCCATTTAAATCAAAGGGGCTACTTTCTGAATAAGATATTAGTCTACATGAATAATTGATGGAAGAATCTGGCCCAAAGAAATTAGTGGTTTTTTAAGTTAAAATTTAAGTTTTAAAACTGGGTTTGATTAGGCTAAATTGGCCCAAATAATAGTATGGAAAGTTTTAGGCAACCAAATGCACTATGTGAATTAGAGAGGAGCTTGTGTCTCTTTTCTTTGGAGGTGGGGGAAACAAGAAAACAACTAACCGCTAGACAATGATATAATTTGATATTCTTCTATCCAGGGCGATTCTGGCGAGCACCATAAGATCATAGTCATAGATTTTAAAGGTCAAAAGAGATCAGTGTGGTTACCATTTGACTTATAGGGCATAAGCAGGAGAATTTCACCAGTAATTCCTGCATTAAGCCAGTAACTGCTAGTTGAGCTATAGCATATTTTAGAAGGCCCCTCAATCTTGGTGGAAAGACTTCAATTATGGAATGTTTACCACAGTCCAAAAAAATTGCACCGTATTTTCAGTCTATAGCTGACTTCAGCTTCTAGCCATTGGCCTTTGTCATGCCTTCAGTAGATTTAAAAAGCCATCTGCTTTCAGAAGCCTTCTTCCTGTGTAAGTTGTTATAGATCAAGGGTTCTCAAACTTCATTGCACCCTCCCCCCACTACAAAAATTATTACATGACCCCAGGAGTGAAGACGACTGAAGCTTTGCCCTCCTAGATGATAGGGGGGACAAAGCCCAAGTCCCGCAGAGTGAGAGACAGGGCTAACGTCAAAACCTAAGCACGTCTGACCGTGGGGGGAGGGTCTGTAACCTGAGCCCTGCCCTCAGGTTTCAGCTTTGACTTCAAGCAACAGGGCTCAGGCCTTTGGCTCCTGCTCCAGCTCCAGCCTCAGGTCCCAACAAAAGTCTAACTCCATCCCAGGTGACTCCATTACATCAGGCTCATGACCCACTTTCAGAACTGCTGTTATAAACCGTGATCGTATCTGTGGATCATTGGTTACAGACAAAACAAGAAGAGTGCTACATTCATATTGAGTTGATGTAAAGAACCTTAAATGGGACTTTTAATAATTATGCTTTCTTTCTTTTCTTGTTAGGAGACAATATGCATTTTTCCATTAAAATGTGGTTCTATATGCAGATAAATAGATCTGTCAAATATGAAATCTTTGTTGGAAATAGTGGAATCATTTTTTTAAAAATAGCTTGGCTTTGAAGAGGTCTTCCACCTTTTTTTCTAAAAGATTGTCTACCGATACAACTTTAAATTTGGTATTGGAATCAAAACTTGAAAATAATTGTCCTCATCCAAAAAAGTGAAAATTGTGTATGAATAACATTCGTGATTTCTCGATTTCAACACTGTGGATCTTTTCCTCCATAGAGGAAATGAACAGGACTTACGGGAACTTAGGAAAAATGGCAAAAATAAACACATGCCTTTAAAGAAGATAACACTTAAGATTTTCCTCTGAAAGCTGTTTGCTAGTGACTCCGTTTGTTAATGATTCTTTAGTGCTACACTGGGTTTCATTTGTAGAGCTGCAGCCAAGAGGGAATTATTCTACTTTTCTTCACTGTAGAAAGCTAAACTATACATCAGGCAAATGCCTTGATGTAGCTCTTTTTTAATATCACACTGTTATTTTCTCATAATTCTGCCTATTATAATAAGTTATATAGAAAACCTCTATAGTTCTTTCCACCTAAGAATTTCAAAGTTCCTTACAAAGATGGGTCAGTAAACTGGGCCATTAAGTGATTTGCCCAATGTTATCCAGTGAGTCACTAGCAGAGTTAGGAAGAGAATCTATTTCTCCTGGCTTCCAATCCTCTTCTTTAACAATTTAAACTATGCTTTCTCCCTATAGTATTAGCTATTACCGTGATATTGCATTTTAAAGGTGCTTTTAGTTTTAACATTTGTGTATGAGAACACTAATTATATTTGTCTTAATGAGTGCTCTTCTGTAGAAAGCAGAAAAATGGGACTCTGAGAAAACAAAACAAACGTGTTTGTGTGGCTATCTGAATATATTGGACGTCATGTAATTCTTTCCACACATCTTCTCTTTGAGATGTTATGCTGTTTCCATTTAAAGTAACACATCTTTGTTTGAAATAATGAATTAATAGGGAGGTCTTTTCCTTCTGTTTGTGTCACAGGTGACAGATCATGCAACCACTGCTTTATTGCATTATCAGCTCCCCCAGATGCCAGATGTGGTGGTCAGATCCTTCATGGTAAGCTTATTTTAAAAGAAATTCTTCTAGCTGGACTTGAGCCTAGTGAGAGTGATTGATACCAGACACTTTCTTACACAGCGTAATTTGCCATATGTAAAGTGGTTAAAAATAATTATTTACTAAATTCCCTCAGGTCTTATAACTGAAGATGGTAACCAATGCTATTTGTAATTAACCCTCTTTTCAAAGTAAATAGTGCCACTCTCAGTACACTTCCAGTTTAATGACCGGAAGATAGTTAATTTGGCAATTACAGGCTGGTATGCCTGACTTCAGTGCAGGCAATTGGTTGAAACTATAGTAAAGGACACTATTGTCAGACATAGATGAACATAATTTTGGGGGGAAAGGTAAATGTAGGGGGGTCAACAAACATGTGGACAAGGAAGATCCAGTGGTTATGGTATATTTAGATTTTCATAAAGCCTTTGACAAGGTCCCTTCCTATAGGCTCTTAAACAGAGTAAACTCTCATGGAATAAGAGGGAAGGAACTTTCATGGATTGGTAACAGGTTAAAAGATAGGAAACAAAGGGTATAAATGGTCAGTTTTCAGAATGGAGAGAGGCAAATAGTAGTGTCCCCCAGGGGTCTGTTCTGGGACCAGTCCTATTCAACAAAAATCAGAAATGATCAGGAAAAAGGGCTAAACCGAGGTAGCAAAATTTGCAGATGATACAAAACTACTCAAGAGAGTTAAGGCCCTCGCAGACTGCGAAGAGCTACAAAAGGATATCTCAATACTGAGTGTCTGGGCAACAAAATGGCAGATGAAATTTAATGTTGATAAAATGCAAATTAATGTATATTAGAAAACTTAACCCCTTCTATACATATAAAACAATGGGGTCTAAATGAGCTGTTACCGCTCAAGAAAGATCTTGAAGTCACAGAATGTTGGGAATCATAAAGAAAGAGATAGATAATACGACAGAAAACATAATATTACCTCTATATAAATACATGGTATGCCCACATCTTGAATACTATGTGCAGATGTGGTCACCCCATCTCAGAAAATATGTATTTGAAATTGGAAAAGGTTCACAAAAGGACAACAAAGATGATTCAGTGTATGGAACAGCTTACGTATGAGAAGAGATTAATAAGACTGGGACTTTTCACCTTGAAAAAGAGATGACAAAGTGGGGATATGATCGAGGTCTATAAAACCCTAACTGGTGTAGAGAAAGTAGATGAGGCATAAGACATGACAGAAGAACCAGGGGTCACCAAAGGAAATCAATAGGCAGCAGATTTAAAACAAATAAAAGGAACTATTTCTTCACACCACACACAGTCAACCTGTGGACCTCTGCCAGAGGTTGTTGTGAAGGCCCAGACTATAACAGGGATCATAAATGAACTAGATTAAATTCAAGGAGGATACGTTCTTCAATGGCTATTAGCCAGGATAGCTGGGATGGTGTCCCTAGCCTCTGTTTCCCAGAAGCTGGGAATGGGCAACAGGGGATGGATCACGTATGCCACATCTCCACTTGCAGAAAGATTGACACTGCAGCAGTCTATCTTCCAACTTTCGATTTAGCGGGTCTCGTAAAGACTCACTAAATCGATCACTGAGGGTGCCCCCGCCAGCACTGGTACTGCTACACCTCATAAGGAGAAAGAGAAGTTGACAGGAGCGTTTCTACCATCAGCCTCTCACTGTGGTTCATTCCCTCTGGGGCAACTGGCATTAGCCACTGTTGGAAGACAGGATACCAGCTGGATCAGGGTGGGCAAAAGGGCCTCCGCATGCTGGATGCAGCTCACCAAGTGGGTGGATCTTGCCCACGGAGACCCTGCCACTTCCCTGTCCCCAGGCCAGTCAGGGCTTAGGGACCAGGGAACGCGTGGCGCTTAGTCAACCCTGGTAGTTCACTCTATTCGCTGCGCACCCGACGGCAGGGAGCGACAGACTTTGTGCATTCCCCTGCCTCAGCCCTGATTGGGCGAGGGGGAATGTGCAAAGTCTCCTTCCATTACCAGGGGCACAGGCACCTAGAAGGAACTGCCAGCTGGTCAGAACAGCTGGTGGTTCTCTCTGGGGGGGACAGGGGCAAAGGCTTCACATGCTTCCCCACCCCCAGACCAAGCAGAGTCTGTGGGCAGGTAAGCACGGCCTGTCCCTGTCCCTTCTGCCTGAGGCCCCGCCCCTTCCAGGGCAGCCCAGGCCACTTCAAAAATTTCTGAAGTGGCATCCAGTCAAATAATTTTCTACCCCTGAGCTAGATGGACCTTTGGTCTGACCCAGTATGTCTGTTTTTATGTATTCGAAGATTTCTATATATGCAACTGCATAACTCATTATAGTTCTCAGTATTTGCTTGCTAAATCTTACCTTTGAAGCTGGTCTGGGGTCAGCTGTGAACTAACATACAAATGAAGCCAGATTCTCAGTTATGATCTGTCCCCTTTAAACTCAAGGAGAGTAAAAGTGCTGGATTCTGGCTGTAATTGGCTGGCTGAGAATTCTCCTTTGAGAGAACCCTCCAACTGGTATAAAACCAACAGAGCCATGTCTCTCACCAACAGCCCCCCCTCTGGCCCAGAGTGCATGTTGAGGAATGGGAGATAACATGTTGGGAGGGGCTGAGTGGCACTCCACTTTGCTATATCAGTCTTCAGCTCACACTTGATTCCTCGCTTAATTCTTGATACAGCTGGCACAGACTGGCGCTCAGAATCATCTCTGCCTCAATATACAGATTTCAATTCACTATATATGTATGACTTTTGAATATATTTATAATTGTGTTTATAAAAACAGATTTCTGTATAAACTATACTGCTATCTGGTGAGTGAGAACAATGGTTCCTTATTCAGTACTTTTCTGGCAGGATATAGTTTGGCAGTGGATAATAGTTAGGGCTCACGTACTTTCAGAGAAACACTTTTTCAATACTGACAAAATGTATTTCAACCTTTTTATAATGGTCCAGAGCAACTAATAGAGACATGAGCATTTTTAAAAATCAGATTCTGGTTTTCTTTGTTTACCATCAGTCTCTACCACTCCTGAAGAAAAGGTAAAGATTCATGTTGGGGGAGAGGGTGTAATTTGTTCTTTCATGTTCCAGTTGTTAGGAATCTGATTTCAGAACAGTTGAACTTCCTTACCCATTGCATTTATTTAATTCATAAAACAGCCACTAAGCTAAAATACTTGTGTAAAACACATTTCTCTTAGGGGGTGTCTTACAATAAGTCTTCAGCTGTAAATTAGCAGAAATAGTCCTTATTGCTCCAATCCATGTTGGAGCATGTGCCTGGAAATTACTGTTTAGAGACTGGTAACACATTTGCCTACACCATAGACCTGCCATATTGATTTGATAAAACACTACTGGAGACTTTAACTAAGTGAAAACAGATGCTCATCCCAAGTGTCAGTGTCTTGGTCCTTTTACATGTCAGGTGTGCTGTCCATTTGACAGGGTGCAGTGAAGTCTTAATTTTCCAACAGGAATAAAGAAAATTACTTTTCTTTCAAAAGGTGTTTCTAAAGTGCAGTTTTTACCTTCATTTACTTATTTCTTTCTATAATATGGTTCAGAAAATTTAATTTTCTATGATCCAGGCTAAGTCCAATAGAGCCGAAGTACATAACAGCAGTGTACCTATAGTTTTCTGTTGCCAATGACCCTGTAGTTACTGCTAAACCCAGAGATGATCCAATTCTTTTTGAGGAGAATTATTGACTGTCTTAGATCCTGCTGCTATATAGAAGACTCCAATGAAGACGGAAGAATTTGTTTCAATAAATTCACCTGGCGTCGTCTTCAGAGAACAGCTTTCTCTTATTGATATAATTCAGTAGGACTTAAAATGACAAGATTCATGTGCATCCTTCACAGTGTGAATTTGCTTCTCTGAGCTTTTTAGTTGCATATCCCCTTGAATTTGAAATTGAGTTGTATAAAGCTCATTCTTATGTATGACAACCCAGTTAAGAGACAAGACCCTTTACCTAGAAAAAACTGTTACTTGTTATCACTTAACAGTATTTTTTTATTTTGCATCAGTGTAATAAAATATAAGATTTTATAGTATTTGATGACAAAATTATCTTCCAATTAGATTAGAAAAAAAATATTAACCTGATATGAAACTCATACCCTGTGTCTTCATCTATTCATCTATTAATAGTTCAGGTTTCTACACTGTGACTACAGCAGAGGTGTAGTAGAGGAACACCTGAAAGAAAGAAAGCAATATCCAGTTTACAGGGGCACAAGTATCAGAGAATGGTCAAGCATAACCCTATGTCAGTTGGAATGTAAGGAGTATTGGTTTTCCAAGGTGACTCTTTAGCTACAGATACCTTTTCACGGCATGAATTTCTATTTACAAAATTGCTTCAATGAGAGAGAATAGGGACACCTGCAAAATGGAAAATCAGCTGTCTTGTGACCTTTTGATTTTTCTGCATGCTTCCATTTCTATAAAATCACTATATATTTTGATGGGCCCAAGCCAAGGTACCTTATCATTTGTTTGACCGGAATGATAACATTGGGGAACATCAATCTCTTGTTTCTTTAATTTCTCGCTATGCTTTTCTTTTCAGACTTGGTTAAGAAGTTACATAAAGCTGTTCCAGGCTCCATGCCAACGCTGTGGAAAGTTTTTGCAGGATGGCCTTCCACCCACATGGAGAGATTTCCGAACACTTGAAGCTTTTCATGACACCTGCAGGCAGTAGTAGCGTAACCCAGTCACTGACCTTGCAAAATGGAAAGTGGATGGGACATATGGACAAAATGGGGCTTCTGAAGAGCTCTGTAGAATCTTGATGGTTCTTTGGTTGATTCCCTTTCTGAACATAAATATACTCATTTCCTCCTTTACTGAAGCTTTCTTATTGAATAGTAAATCAGCACAATTCATTTGGCCATTAAAAAGAAGGTTCTGCCCATTGTACTGATGAGACTTTTTTTTTAAATACTTCATCTAATGCACAAGAGAAAAAGGTGAGGGAAGCTATTGCTAAAGGCAGATCATATATGGTTTATTTGGGCATTTCTGCTGAAGTCATTGTACAATGTACATTTTGCTACAAAATTCACAATGGAGGAGAACTTATTTTTGAGAACTGTAAATTATTTTGTATCCAAAATACAAGACTATGTGTTGTTTACTTTGTTACCCTGTAACACACTTTCAGATCAAGCTGTATGTTTCCCAGTTTCTTTCTTTTTATAAAACTGGAACAATTTTTAAAAATGCTATTAGATTTCTTTTTCTTTGCAAGGGTGCTTCTCTTTGCTGCTCTTATTCTGGAAGAGAGTACGGTGTTGATAAACATGAAATTTCAAAGGCATGTAGCAGCTTGGAAGATGGATTGTACTTTTTTAAGAGAAGAAACAGATGTTTCCCTTTACTAAAATTAAAATGAAAAAATGTTAGTTAAATCTGCATGTATTGAGCAGTTAGAAAATATGTGATGAGTAGTCCTAGTGTGCCTAATCCAATTGCCCTGTTTTAATACTGAAAATTGTAAAATAAATTTAGATTTCTACCACAGTTTCTTTAGTGCAGACACATACTTATTCAGCACTGTGCTAATGTAAAACTTATGCATATGTATTTTCCTATAACACTCTAGCTAGATGTAACATGTCCACCTATAGTGACTAGTCAGCACAGAATATAAGAGCTCTTCTGCTACCAGCTAATAAGATAAGTAATAAGTCTGAACTGAAAATCTTGAATCTGGCTCAGTCTTTGCTGAATACTCATTGTGGACTTGTTGCAAATGAATGCTGATTGAGTATAGGTTGTCTCATACTTTTCTGGGGGATTATGCACTGTTTTTGTTCCTGTCCATATTCCGATTTGGCTGCACCTTTATTACCTTCACAAAGTACAGAGAGTATAATGATGTGTAGGTACTGAATATCTAATAAAGCCAATAGGAGGAAGGCTAATGAAGGGCAATCATTCTGTTAATTGCTTATTTTTCAGTAGATTTGATGTTGAATCATAATGTTCCATACTCCTTTTTGTAGCCCCTTTAGTTGTGTAATGAGTGCTTTTTGCTAAAAAGTGAAACATTTCTTTGAGGACTTTGTTTTTAGGAAAGACTGTTGATTAAAGTTACCACATCTTTGTGGCCATATTAAATAAGTATTGCACATAATCCATTTTATACAAAGAGCTTAAAGCACACTACTGATATCAGTGGGTTAATTCTACAATCCAGTTGTACAAGATGCTGTTTAAATAGGCTCAGAAACTTAAAAATGGAGAGGTTGTAACTTGCTCTAGCAGTCATATATCATTATAGTACTGAGTGAAACAATCTTAATCCTGTTGCTAATGCGAAGGACTAAACATTTATGGGGTTTAGTTTAGAATTTAACAATTCCCGGTGTGATTCTGTATCTGAAACTTGTTAATACAGCCCAGTTTAGAGAGAGGAGACAGAGGCTTCAAAGTTAATATACATATGTGATCCTGCTATTCCTTTTAAAGCAACAACATTCTTACTTGTGAACCATGAATATACATTTCATTTCATTGATGACATTGAATTTTAAATTTTAGCTTGTCTTCAAACCTCTACAAATAACCACAAACAGAAGATTACCAAATTGGATTTAAAGTCTCTGTCAGTGCAGGTACAGTTGACGTGGTTAGTAAAAACAAGTCCCATTGCACATAACCTGTTCACTTTCTACTATCTGACCCATCTAGTATTTTAGGTGCGAAGATCATACTGGACAGAATGACGTGTGCATCCCGGATGGGTGAACATTGTATATGATAGACAAATAGTCCTGCCATCACTGCACCCTGCCTGTGAATAATTAGAGGGCTTAATTTTCTTATGCTGTCAGCTTTTTCATTTTAAAAAAAGGTTGATGTGGTTTTGAGCAGGTTCTGTTTATTCCATTTTGTTTATACTTGTATAACCATATAGAAAACCATGCTCAAAGTTCTCAGGAAGATCACAGTGAAATAACGTATTGGCATTTACAGATAATTAGTTGCACAAAACTGATCCAGGCAGTCTGTTTGTTAATTGAGTTTGAAATTTTAAGCCCGTAATTGGCCATCCTGGTGCTGAGTCATAAAATTTCAGTGCAGCTACCTGAACAGAAGAATAATTGTCTTGCTCATGGACATGTAATGCAAATCTAGTTTGCGTAATTCTTCCAAACTGCCCAAGGTAGATAGGAACATTCTCCCACACAAAAAGGTCTAGCGTAGTACCTGTCAAATCAGGTCTTGTTGATAAGGCTCTAAGGAAAGAAATATAAATAGGGTTGCCAGATGGTTTCAACAAAAATACCGGACACACTTGACATTACATCACAATCTACGTTGCATCTTATTTAGAAAATACCAGACGTTTATATTTTCTCATTTATATTTTCTCAATTTGTTTCCCGAACAGAAAGCTCAAGTACTGGACTGTCTGGTTCAAAACCAGACACCTGGCAACCCTAAATATAAAGCCAGTTCCAGAGGTGAAGTTTACTGGTTGTAATATTTGTATTAAGTGGGAATGGGATATAACTGTATCTAAATTGGTCCAATTTATAAACTGAGGGAATAGAAAAAGGTGTGTAATACACAGGGCTCGACAAACTATACAATCTACTCGCCCGCGGCGAGTAGATTTCAGCTGCGTGCCTCGGTTATTCACGGCGCGCGCATGCGCAATGCGGCTCTTGCGCATGCGCAGTACGGGGCTGGCGAGCGGTTTTTGCTGCCGTTTGTCAAGCCCTGGTAATACAACAGTTTAGATTCCACATAATCTTAGCTCAGAATGTGTCCCTAAAACTGTGGTTTGGTCTTTGTTCACATGTTGCTAGCCACAGGGTCATGCATCCCCTAAACCAGGAGTGGACAATAATTTTTGCCCGGGGGCCACTTCAAAAATTTTGTAAGTAGCCTCGGGCCACCCCGGAAAGGGCAGGGCCTAAACAGGAAGGGACGGGGCCTAAACGGGAAGGGGCTGGGCTTCCCCACCCCCAGACCATAATTGGTCTGGGGGTGGGGGAGCCCCTTTGCTCCCCCCTTCCCACTAGGCACCCACGCCCTGCAAGAGGCTTGGCATGCTCCCCCACCCCCAGGCCAAGTATGGCCTGGGGGCAGGGGAGCACAGGAAGCCTCCTCCCACCCTGCCAGGAGCACATGGTGCTTTGAAGTGCCACAGGCTCCTCGCAGGGCTGGGGCAGGGTGAAGGAAGCTTCACGCAGCTCCCCAGGCCCTGATTGGCCTGAGGGCAGGGGAGTGCACAAAGCCTTCTCCTCTCTCCCCCTCTCCGCCCGCCCTGCGAGCAGTGCGTGGCGCTTCAGAGTGCCACATGCTTCTGGCAGGACGGGAAAAGGCTTCCCGCGCTCCCCAGGCCCTAATTGGCCTGGGGGCGGGGGAGCAGCAGGGATCCGGCCCGCGGAGGCCCTTTTGCCCACCCCTGCCCTAAACCAAGGAGAAACTAGTTTACTCTTTTGATTTTGAGGAATTCAAGCTTCAGTTCAATTTGAATCAAAACTATATTCTTATGACGGAAAACTTGCACCGCTACATCTGCTCACCTTACTCCTTAGGCAATGAATGT
The DNA here is from genome assembly GCA_032595735.1 of Pelochelys cantorii. NCBI lineage: Eukaryota > Metazoa > Chordata > Testudines > Trionychidae > Pelochelys > Pelochelys cantorii. The sequence goes on from CM064347.1 coordinate 12,843,046, forward strand.
TGTTGCTCTTGTTTGGCTCTAGGTAAAGAAAGAGGCAGCAAGATGTGGCTTTTGCAGTTTGCATAACAACATTTTATCACAATCTGAGTTTGTTGCAGCCTTCACAAAACCATTCACATTATTTAAGGCAAAAAGAAATTGATATTACAAATTATCATGAGCATGTCTCCTGAGGAATAGTTGGCCATTTCCCCCTGTATGTAGTATTGGAAAGAAGTCAGGACTGCATATTTCATGGCACCTTATTGCTGCAAGGCAGATTGCATTGTAGAACGGGTTGGTAGTCAAATTCAACAGGAGGGAGAGAGATGTGGAAATTACCTACAGAATCAAATAACTCTGCTTCCAATGGCTTTCGCTGGTGTGTCACGGAGGTAAGTCAGCTTGTGTGTTATGAAGCTGCATTGTTCTAGCATTCAGACTATAGTACACTGATACATTAGTCTAACCTGATACCGCAAAGAAAATAAACTGCCTATGGTGCCTGTTGTTACCTCAATATCGCTTTATCCTGGGTCAGAGCACACAGCTGTTCAGCCTTCGCTAGGATGCCTAGTGTTAAGAGATCTCCCTTTTGGTCTCATGTGCAAACCCCCTCCTATTCCCGCGTGGCTTGTAAATTCTAAAGGTTACAAAATCCATCTTTTCTCTAAGAAAGCAACTTAATTAATGTGAGAGTTTCTCTCATGAAGGGACCCCTTAGCAGTTATGCAGTACATATTGCAGCCAGCTCTCCCTCCTGACATGCACACACTCAAACCACTTTAATTTTTCTGCCGATATTGAACAAATGTAACAGGCTGACTTTTTAATTTTCTACTCCCAGGTCTCCCTTGTCCCCTCATACATTTTTCATCACAACTCACAGCTTTCCCTGCCTGCTCTGTGAATAGTATTGATCGACTGATTAAGCCATCAAGCCATGGCAAACAACTTTAATTTTCTAACCAAACCTTTTTGTTCTCTTGCTTTTCTTGTATACCTTTTATGGGGTTTTTCATTTTTCTGTACTAATAAGTTTTTGTTTGTTTATTTTTAAACGGGAGCTAGGCTACCAGAAGGGCTAATGCCCTGCTAATGCCAATCAAAATATCAAGCAATGAAACATTGAAATCTAAAGTGCTGGGGATGCCAGATCTCCTTACTTCACCTGATTCAGAGAAACTCTGAATCACTCTTACTGAAGCATGTTGGGAGGAGGGGCTGAAGAGTAAGAGTAGTCCTTGGCTGTTTTTGTTGCTCTGTTCCAAAGAAGCAACCAGCCCCAAATCAATGGTCATTGTCATAAAGTTGTATTTAGCAAAGAAGATGCACAGAGCAGGAGTGTAAAACAACTCATTCTGGCCACACGTTACAATAGATCAAGAGTGTTTGATTCAGACAGTGCGTTGGCAGACATGTTTGAGAAATCATGTGCTATGAACCCCATGAAAGCTTACAAGTTCTGGCTCCACAAAGCTGCATGGGACCTGCCATAGAGCCTGCTAGCAGTGTTTCAAAATTAGCCATAGTGATTATTAAATAATAGTGCGAGGCTCAATTTTAGAGCTGCTATTTGAAGTCTTTAACAGCCTTTAAAAATATGTAACAGTAGTGTTTGATTTCAAACAAGGTTAGGGGCAAGAACCCATTAAACTATACCTGTATGGGTAAAAGTGAATTCAGCTGCTTTTATTGTGCTCAGGAGTATCAAGTACAGATTGTAATGAAAATTACTTAGTTTTAGACCCAGACCTCATTTTCTGACAAATCTTACCAATAACTCCTACATCCAGAGCAGCTACAGCTCATAGTGCTGAACCTGACATAAAAGAAATAGTCATTTATTACCCCAAACAGCCCCATTTATTACCCCAAACATCTCCCGTACCCACATCCCCTAAACACCTGTATTTGGTGGCATCCATTCACGGGAGCTCCAGGATGGCAAAAGGGATAATTTTTCTTCAAGCAAAATCAACTTTGAGCATTGAACACACTTTACGAAACTTATGTTTGCAGAAATTGTATATTTATTTGTTTTATAATTTATGTATTATCTATATTACCATAGTGCCTAAAAGACAAAGTCACGGACTAGGACCTCATTGTGCTAGATGTACAAAGAACAAAAAATCTGTGCATCCATTAATTGAATAATTTTTCTTTTTCTACTCCACCTCATTGTTGCTTAAAAGACTATACAGCCCCCCCCCCCAAAAAGACTAAAAGTCGCACTACTTCATGAATTCCTCTATCAGATTTCCTCAATATGCAAATTAAAATGTTTTTCCTCCTATGTGATTTGGTGGGGTTCCACATGTGTGTTTAGGTTCACGGTTTGGCTTGTAGATATTCTGTGGAGGGTGGTGATGGTGACGATAAGCAAGCTAGAAGGAGCTTAGTTCAACTATCTGTCCCTGAGGGTGAGTTTTCAAGAAGGGTGGTACGAAAAAGTAAACTGGTCAGATACTATATTCAATGGACATAGTGGTTCTGCAAACCCTCAGTGCAGTTTCTATAGCCACTGTAAGGGGAAAGATGCAGGTTAAAAGCCATGGTAATTTATGTCTGAATGTAAAGAGGAAGATGCTAATTTCAAACTAGGATCGTGGCTCTGCTGGCTCTCATTCTATCTACCCAGCGAATGTCATACATATTAAAAAGATATAAGCAACAGCAGTATGGAAGAATAGGAGACTTTTGAAAGAACATAGTGCATAAGTACATAGGTCTTGTCTACACAAGCAAGTTGTAGGACTTTGCACCAGTATAGTTAGGCTGGGAAAGATTGTATTTTTATCAGTTAATGTTGGTAAATATCAATTTCACCACACACACAGATGATACACATTTCCAGTGAGAATTGGGACTCTTAAATAGATAAGTGAGAGGAGTGCTGCTTGAAAACTTGAGAGTTTGATTTAAGGATATTTACTTTGTTTTGACACGCAATGTTGATAGTTTGTGTTTTAACAGTTTTAAAGCTTTCACTTTTTGAATCGCAGTCTGTCGTTAAATGATTGTCTGACCCCCTCCACAATTTCCCACAACTGTGAAAATTGATTAAAAGCTGGGGGAAGGGGAGAAGTAAATTTCTGCAACTTTAAATTGAAACTTTAATTTGGTGAAAATTTAAATAGATAAAAATTGGGAAAAAATGCTTAAAAATAAAATTCACGGTATCCACCAATTATATTTAAAAAGGGGAATGTTGTCCAGCCTCAATATACAGTGTGGTATACGGGTTGGACCTCCCTCGTCCAGCACCCTAAGGACTTGATTGGGGAAGGTCTGGGAGGAGGGTACCAGCCTCCCTGCTGGGCTTCTCTCCCCAGCCCCGGCTCCCAGCCTCCTGGCTCCATGAGCTGCAGCAGCCCTGCCAGAGCCCCCGGCGGCTCCGCGACCCTGCTAGTTTCGCAACCGCCCCCCCCCCCAGCTTCCCTGCCCTACCAGGCCCTGCTGGTCTCACTGGCGGGCTCCACTCCAAGCCACCAGCAACCTCTGCCACTGAGGCGCTCTAGTCCTGCAACATCAATGATCCTTCTGGACCACAGATGTTGCCAGACCACAGAGGTTCAACCTGTCTCCTATTCCCGTACCAAGATACCTGAGTCCATAGAAGATTGTACCAATATACCTATTTGGGGAACCCCTAACAGGGGTTCTCAACCTTTTTTCTTTGTGGATAACCCACCCCCAACATGCTATAAAAAAAAAACCATGGCTCACCTGTGCCACATCCACTTTATCTGCTTATCCAGGAGATTTAAAAGCCAGGGCTGGCATGAGAGGGCTATGGCAAGCAGGGCATCCCACAGGGAACCCCATAAAGCTCAGTTGCCTGAGTTTCGACTTCATCTCCATGCAGTGGGCTTTGGCTTTCTTCCCTGGGCCCCAGCAGTTTTAATGCCAGCTCTGCTCAGTTTGGGTTTTTTTGGCAAATCCCCTGAAAGGTGCTTGCGATTCCCTCCCCCCCAAGGTGCCTCAGACCCCTGATTAAGAACTTGCTGCCCTACCTGACATACCTGTACAAAAGCAGGGGGGAGTTCAGGTATCTGAGGAGGAAGAGGTGGCAGTGTATGTCTATAGGGTTCTCAGTCATACAGCTCAGTTGTTTGATTTTAGTAGCTGGCTTATCACTGGTAAGTAAAGTGCAAACCTTAAATGCTCTCACTGTTGTCTGCACCTTTACCTGTGTGACATTATGGAGTCATGCTATGGATTTAGTTCAAATATAACCAGGCGGGGGGACAGATTAATCTCAAAGCCTGATCTAAATGCTTGTTTCATCAGAGGGTTGAGCACTGCAGGCTGTTTCTGGACTCCTCCCCTGGCTTTGTGTGGCAACTGTTTCCTTGATCCATATTTGAGTGTAGCATTCCTTATGGAACTGTTGAATTCCCTGTCTATTACTAATGTGTTGTTGCTAGGCAGGGATTTCTCTCTTCAGCATTAACCTGGTGTCCTTCAGAAGAGATGCTTCTCCACAAGGAAATGGAGAAACTGAGTGGTTTCTTGCTTTTGTTGTTGTTTGAGGGGTGGGGTTGCATCATGAAAATATTCTTTCTGAGTGTACATATTTCAGTGGCGGAGGATTACAGACCACTGCTTTGTGAGTGATGTCCTGGAGATGGAACTGGTATGAGATGTACCAGCCTCTCCCTTTTTGCACATTCTCCATTTGTTTTGGACATGAGATAATCCATTTCCATGAAAGTGAGAATTTATCCGGAAGCTATTACAGTCCTGTATTTTTTTTCTTCCTTTTTAAAGCTGGATGATCAAAACAAATGCTTGTTAATAAGGAGAGAGCAATGAACTCTGTATGAGGTCATTAAGTTTGTTCCTTTGTAACAACCAGATTGTTTTATCACTTGGCTTTTTATCATCTGTAAAGCGCAGCAGCCAATTGCCAATTTTGTACAGTAACTATAAAGGGAGAGAAGAAATTGAAGACATCTTTACAGGGATGCAAATGACATTTTAGTATATACCTCATCCTCAGAACGTTGTGGGGGACATGCACTTTTTTATTTTATGTAATGTTTAGGCTAACAACGAGGGTAATTTACAGTGAGGGTCTGTTGTACAGGTTGCAACTCCCTAAACAAGGATTCTCTGGTCCAGCATGTTCCCTGGTCCAAAGAGCCCAGTGGCCAGGAGTCAGGCAGCAGCCCAGCAGGAGAGCTGGTGTTGAGGCCATGCAGCAGCTGAGCTGGGCGCCAGCGGCAGGCAACCTGTCTGGGGCTGGCCGCAGGGTGACCAGCGGGAGCCGGAAGCAGACCCAGCAGTGGGCTGGTGGCAGGGGATCTCCCCTGGTTCAGCAAGTCCCCTCATTCAGGACTGCTCAGGTCCCGAGGGTACTTGGACCAGAGAGCTCCAACCTGTAGTTAAAAATGTGAGAGAGATCCCAGTAATGAATAGTTACCAAAAAGTTCACATTGCTCTAAAATCCAGGGGTTTGCTAGATCAGGCAGAAGATATGTCATTGCACAATATTTTCCCTGGACAAAAGGCAAGGTTCTTTTTTATTTTCAGCAGGCAAATGTTAATTCTGTTACCAAAATAATTCCTGAAATCCCAGGTCGGGGAGGAAGAAAGAAGAAAGCGCCTTAAAAATATCTTATGTTGTCCTTTTGGAGGCTTACAAGTCAGAAGTAGGCTACAGTAAAGTCTTTCTGGATAGCAGTCTTCCCGACATGATTGTCATACACTACCCAGAAGCCAAACTCATGGATGTTTATTACTTCACTTCTAACACTTGTCTGGACTGAAAAAGCCTGTTGTGTTAGATTGTGTTGTGAAGATAAGACTCTAATGGCAGCCCCTGTAGATCAAAGTTGGAGTTTAGTTGGATTGTCTAAAAAAGCTTGGACAGCTAACTGCTGCCACCCATGCTGTATTGTTGGTAAACATAAAGGAGAAGAAGGTCTTCAGTGCATCTTTACTGAGCAGAAGGCTTTGTGTTCACACAAACACTGTACCACCTTAACTACACTGATATAATTAAAGTAGTGCAACCCCTCCTGCTGTGGACATAATTACTCTGGTATAAATGTAGTTATCTTTGTATTGCTGATTCATGTAGGGGAAGAGGAATAAGCAATATCTATATAAGACACAATTATGTCGGCATAATTATTTCAGTAGGATCAACCCCTAGCTAGCAGATACAGTTATACCAATACAAAATCTGTGTGTAGAGCAGGATTCATTTACATGAGGAAAGGGGACCAAATATCCTCTTGTCCTGCAGAAGCCAGTTACGATCCTATCAGGAGTATTGAGCTGTTCATTGGTGAACCCAGAACCTGAACATCAGATGCTGGGTAAACAACTTGTTTTTCTCAACACTTCCTACTTAACCAGTCCCCAAACCTAGCATGTTAGTGCACAATTCTGCTAGTGTTTACGTCAGCATCTGTCAATCATCTGTGTAGCCTAAGGATTTAGAGATCTGTATTAGAGCTGGTCATATGCTGAAAAACAATTTAATAGTCACTTAAATTTTTAAACAAATCTGCTGTGATTACATTCTTGACTATCGTATTCACTTTCTACAACTGCTCTAGCAAATGGATCCAGGAATGTTTCCAAAAACAGCAAATATGGGGAAATTTTAATGGAAAAAGAAGCCTGGTCACTAAACAGAATTCTTGCAGGCTTCTTAGGTGGAATTTATAAACCAATAATTATTAGCAAAAAATTACATCACAACATTTTTGGTAGAGAAACAGCACTGATACCGGGTGAATGTGTACATGAGTGGCTCCAAGGTGTATGTATTTCTCACGATCTGCAAGCAGTTTGGCTCTTTCTGGAGTATTTTGGGGGGGGGGGGTTTCCACCCTGGTGGCCACACTGCTTTTAGTGGCCTCTTTAAAATGCCCAGAAGAAAGGAAAGGTCTTCACAAGAAGAGTTGAAATCCAATCAGTGAGGGATGAAAGTTATGCTGTAGTTTCTCTTTCTGTGATACAGTCCTCATTCTGGGGACAGCGTGTGGGGGAACTGAAGGTGATGTCCCATAGAAACATTGTTTGCATAAGACACTGAATACAATGCAGGTGTCATTTCTTAAATCTGAATGGAAGATGTGGTCTGTACGGAAGCTGGAGGTCAGATCAAAGTGGCAAATAATTAAACTTCTTTCTGAGCTTGAGGGCATTATGAACACTGATAAAAGGAAAATAAACCTTCCCTTCAAATGTGAATGACCAGGGTCAGCGTCGGTTCAGAATCTGTGGTTAGTCAGATGGAGTTGAATCATGAAAGCACTGCTTTGAGCAGGCACTTCTAGGGACAGAGCCTACGGTAGAGATTTTATTATTCATTGTCTACTTAGAGACTCCCATAAAAAAAATCTAGGTCTCCTGGAAATTACACTCTTTTTGAGAAATCCCTGCTGATTCACACTATGAAGCAGTTCCAGAACTGGGATATCACCTAACACACACCGGCTTTGGTTAAAAGGAGCTTTGTCCACACTAAGCAATTATTGAGTTGCAATACCAACTGATGATAAACCTCCTTCTGCACATGCACAGAATGAACTTCTATTAAATTCAGAAGTAAGTCTTTTTGACTATGGAGTGACATACATATGTAATATCCATCTTGGTATGGATTTGCCCTGCTGTTACACTGGGGGTTTCTCTAACAGCATGCGTTTTTCAGTATGCCGCTGTGGAAGTATAGAGTGAAATCCGTCCTGTCTGATGTAAACGAGTGAAGAATCGGATTCAGGGAATATTCTGGATTATTGTAGTGTTGCCATCAGTTCTTAAGACAAACTCCCCATTGAAGTAAATGAGGTGGATTCTGGTTAAAATCAGATAGCACTAAAATCGAATTGTGCTGATGTTAAATGTATTAAAATGGGGATTATTCTGCTCTCAGAAGTGACTCCAACTGATGTCAGTGGGGCTTCAATGGATACTTGGGGATGATGAAACTTACTTTTGAAATCTTTGTATGATATGTTCTTACGGTGCCTACCACAATAGGCCCCCAATATGGCTGAGGCCTCTCTAAGAAGAAGGGTGGAGCGGGTAAGGGAGTTCCTCCAGAGCCATTACTGCTTCAGACCAGCATGCGGCACAGAGAGAGTTGGCACCAACACCAGCGGCACCGATTCCGCACACTGTCGGCACCGAGCCGCACACGGCGGCCCTGAGCACTCCTCCGTGCCGAAGTCGTTCCCAGTCTCTGGTATTCTCACCAGCACCATTGCCTTCTGCACGCCCTTCCTGCACCTCTGTGCCAGGACACAACACCCTCCTGTGTCCAAACTACCTCCCTGACCTTGCACCGCCTCCTGCAACCTTCCTCTAGGTCAGAATCCTCTCCTGCATTCAACCTGCCTACCTGACCCTAACTCCTCACCCCTGCATGTCTGCTCCTCTTCCTGAACCCAAGCTCCTTCTCAGAACTCACACCCCCTCACACACCGCAATCCCCTACTCACAACACGCTCCTGTATCCAAACTCCATCCCAGACCCTTCATCCTTTCTGTTAATATTGTAGAAAAATGCAACCCTGACCACTTAAATTCTTATAGTGCCCCACCCCACTGAAAATTATTACCCACCCCTGCTCTAGAGGAACTCCCTTACCCGCTCCACCCTTCTTCTTAGAGAGGCCTCAGCCATGTTGGGGGCCTATTGTATTCCTCACCAACTGGAACGGACCTCTCCTATATGCCTTCCCACCTATAGTTCTCATCCCCAAAGTTCTGCAGAAGGTGAGAATGGACAGGGCCACAGTCATACTGATAGCCCCAGCATGGCCACATCAGCACTGGTTCCCCTTCCTCTGACACATGTCACCACGCAGACTGTTTCTACTTCCAGCCCTCCCGAACCTCCTCACGCAGAACCAAGCCTCGTTGTGACATCCCCAGATTCACATGCTGAACCTCACTGCATGGTTCCTAACTGGCTGAATCCTTCTGAATCCCTTTGTTCCACACAAGTCAAACACATTCTCATCCACAGTAGACGACAAACACCCAGAACCACTTACCTTTCAAAATGGTGTAGGTTCGTCTCCTGGTGTGCCACACAGCAAGAGCTTCCCGAGTCGACTCCATGTTATCCTCGATTACTTGGTTCACCTAAAACACACAGGACTGTCGTTAGCCTCTCTCAGAGTCCATCTAGAGGCCATTTCAGCATTCAGACAACCTTTTGCAGGCACCTCCCTCTTCTCCTACCCAACCACAAAAAGATTCATGAAGGGCCTTACGAACGTAAGCCCTCCCCGTAAGCCTGTTCCCCCAGTGTGGAACTTAGATGTTGTACTCGAAGCTTTAACTACTCCTCCATTTGAACTGCTCACTACCATACCGCTTCAGATATTAACCATGAAGGTAGTTTTTCTTCTTGCCATTACGTCAGCACATAGAGTTGGCGAGTTATCAGCTCTTATGGCAACACCCCTGTATACCTTCTTCAATAAGAATAGCATAGTCCTAAGACTTCACCCAACATTTATCCCTAAGGTATTGTCAAGTTTTCATGTGAATGAACCAATTGTCCTCCCATCTTTTTACCCGAAACCTCACGCCTCCCCACGTGAAGCGGCCCTCCATACACTTGACATTCAAAGAGCTCTTGCATTTTACATAGAACGCATGAGACCTTTCAGAAGAACTGAACGACTGACTGCGTCTCTGGCCGAGAGATCAAAAGGACACCTAATATCATCCCAGAGCATCTCAAAACTCATAACCACCTGTATAACTGAGGCCTACACCTCCAAGCGTATTCCGCTTCCGGTACAACCTCGGGCCCATTCCACAAGAGCAATGGCAGCTTCAACGGCCTTCCTCAAGTGTGTTCCCTTTAAGGATATATGCAGAGCAGCCACCTGGACCTCCCATGACACCTTTATAAAACATTATGCTATACATCAGAGGAGGCATTCAGATACCGCAGTGGCGTCAGCAATGCTCTCTTCAGCAGATAAATAGGGACTCTGCTTTTCCCTCCTTCCTGCTCAGTGGAGTACTGCTGCTCAGTCACCTACAGTGGAGCACCCATGGGGACACACATCTCGAAGAATGACAGTTACTGCACCGAGGTGAGTAACTTCACTATATACTCCTATGACACAGAACTATTTATTTCAGACCTTTATTTGCATACAGATTTGCTGTTGTTGCTGATATTGTTGACCATAAGGTGAGAAGAAGATAATAAGGTGATAAGTAGAAGTCAGCATGAATTTGTAAAGATCAAATCATGTCAAACCAACCTGATAGCTTCCTTCGATAGGAGAACAAGTCTTGTGGATAAGGGGAAAGTGATAGTGTGGTATACCTGGACTTTAGTAAAGCATTCGATACAGTCTTGCATTACCTTCTTATCAACAAACTAGAGAGATGCAACCTAAATGGGGCTACTATAAGATAAGGGCATAAGTGTTAGATAATTGTTCCCATACAGTAGTTATCAATGATTCACAGTCATACTGGAAGGACATAAGTCGAGTTCCACAGGAATCAGTTTTGGGACCAGTTCTGTTCAATATCTTCATCACCGATTTAGATAATGGCATAGAAAGTACACTTATAAAATTTGCAAATGATACTAAGCAGGGAGGGGTTACAAGAGTTTTGGAGGATAGGATCATAATTCAAAATTATCTGGGCAAACTGGAAAAATGGTCTGAGTTAAACAGGATGAAAGTCAACAAGGGCAAAGGCAAAACACTCCACTTAGGAAGGAACAATCCATTTCTCACATACAAAATGGGAAATAATTGTTGAGGATGGAATACTGCAGAGAGGGAGCTAGGGGTCATAGTGGACCACAAACTAATTGAGTCAACAGTGTAACACTGTTGCAAAAAAAAAAAAAAAAAAAAGCAGGTATCATTCTGGGACGCATTAAACAGGAATGTCAGAAGCAAGATATGAGTAATTCTTCTGCTCTACTCTGCACTGATTAGGCCTTAACTGGAGTATTGTGTACAGTTCAGAGTGCCAGATTTCATGAAAGATATGGTGAAATTGGAGAAGGTCCAGAGAAGAGCAACAAGAATTAGTAAAGATCTAGAAAACATGAGCTATGAGGGAAGACTGAAAGAACTAGGTTTGTGTAGTCTGGAAAAGAGAAGACTGAAAGGGGAAATAACAGCTTTCAACTACCTAAAAGGTTGTTACAAGGAGGAGGGAGAGAAAATATTCTCCATAACCTCTGATGACAGGACAAGAAGCAACAGGTTTCAACTGAAACAAGGGAGACTTAGGTTGGAAATTAGGAAAAATGTCTTAGCTGTTAGGGTGGAATAAATTGCTTAGAGAGATTGTGGAATCTCCATCATTGGACATTTTAAAAAGCAGGTTAGACAAACACCTGCCAGGGATGGTCTAGATCTGTGGTTCTCAACTGGTGGTCCATGGACCGCTGGTGGTCCATTGTGACTTTTTTGGTGGTCCACAGGAACATTGTCCAAAGTCACACGGCGTGTGATCTGTTAGTAAGAAATACATTTCAAACCAAAATGTTCGTTGTCTGCTCTTTTTTATCATGTCTCAAAAAGGAGGTGGTCCACGAAAATTTTTTGATTGGTCTGGTGGTCCGTGGACTGAAACGAGTTGAGAACCACTGGTCTAGATGGTGCTTGGTCCTGCCACGAGTGCAGGGGACTGGACCTGATGACTTCTCGAGGTTCCTTCCAGTTCTATGATTTTATAATTCTGTGTTTCATTGTCTGACCATTTTGTACTATTGTACAGCTCACTTTATTCCCCTCCTGCTTAAAAAGCAGTCTAACATACGCCTTTTTAGCAGTCACCACATACTAGAAAAGAGCTGAGTCAGCTCTCTTTTTAATATGAGCCACTTCACAGCAGAAGGCAGAGAAATCAATACACCTTCCAGAAATTATCAGACGCACTAAAAATACCTATCCTTAAATAACGGTGATGTAAACAAAAAGTAACACCTTCAGCCATTAGGATTAAAAGTGAATTTACTTTTCTTTCCCTAATTACTATGACATAAGAATTCTGGATACCAAAGTGAAGCATTGTTTGATAGGACAACAGTATGAAATAAATAAAGCATTCAGAAGGCAAAATAAATTTAAAATAAATGGACTATAACACTATTTTTTTTTTTTTTTTTTGGTGTGGCTTCATTAGAAACTGATGTGGGTGACCAAACGTTGCTCTTAGAACACTAACAAGCATTTTTTCATTTTATTTTTAGCACTATGACTTCTCCAATGTTTTACAAGCTTAAAAAGAATCCTTCATTTCCATGTTCCTTTCTAGAAGCTCAGACAAATCATTCTTCATCTCCAGCTATAAAGTACGTTGACCTTTTTCATCAGTATTTCAAAGCAGCTGTAGGCAAGATTGCTCCTTTCCCAGACTTCCTTGTCTATGCTCTCAAATTGCCAATGTCCGTAAATAGGAGTCTTTCAGTTGACTTTATTGGAATCTGGATCAGCCCCTTGATAACAGTAGTCACTTAATCTGGCATTTCGTCTCTGGGGTGGAAAACAGCATCTATTGAACATTGTAAGGAAAACAGTTCAGGATTACAAATGAAAAATATAGACTGTGTAAATGAAATTGGGATAGGACATCAGGGTTGGCATACCTTGTTTTTAAGATTATTGCTGACCATACATCAGCAGCTCCTTTGCTTGATTCATCCAAAAAGAGACCACTTCTTTCCATGTGATAGTGCCACCTAATGCCAATGAGGGAGGTAGGCCAGTAGCCAGTTTGCAGGAAGAGTATCATCTGAAGCATTGCCAACATCATTTCTTCTGACTTTTCTATGTTCTGTCATCCTAGTGCTGGCCAAATTTGATGCTACTCAATTTATAAGCTGTCAGGTGATGACAGTAAAACATGGACTATGGTTGTAGGAAGACTTTTTCCCCACCAGTCTATAATTATATTCAATCAGAAAGATACTGCAAAGAAGTTTAAACTTGCTAAGTAAAAAAATGCTCTGGTATGTGTTACTCTCTGGAAAAATTTTAAAGAAATATATAAAGGTGAGGTATAATATATACATAAATCATTATTGTAATTTAGTTGATCAGTCTGTCCCACAGATTTTTTTTAATCTCCTCTATTATGGTCTGTGCAACTTTGATGCAAGATTAATAGTCACCAGCTCAGGAACATTAAGATGACACCATCTCAGAAAAAAAATGAGCACCACTCAAATTAAGAACTGTAAAGGGATTGACGTAACCTGGCTTCTGTGAGAGAAAGTGACTGACTGCTCCACCCTTCCATCCTGCAAGATGGAATGTGAGCAAACATTAAACAAAGGGGCCATGTGTTAGTACAACAGTCGAACCTCAGAGTTCCGAACACCTCGGGAATGGAAGTTGCTTGTAACTCTGAAATGTTTATAACACTGAACAAAACAGGGTTGTTCTTCTTCGAGTGGTTGCTTGTGTGCATTCCATGTAGGCGTGGGCACGCAGTGTGCATGCGTTGTGGTAGATTTTCCCCTCAGCCGTACCCGTCGGGCCAGCAGAGAGCCCTCTGGAGTGGCGCCAGTATACCGGCTGATATATACCCCTCCTGGCCTTCTGCCCACTCAGTTCCTTCTTACCGCCGTGACCGACGGTCGGTGGAACAACCCTCAGCTCTTGCTAAAGCAATCACTGCTTAAGTAGTTCTTTGTTACCTGTTATCAGTTAATCACCCGTTAATAGTTGTAAATTGAGTTAGAGCCTGTTGGTTCTGTTTGCTTGTTTGCTGCTGCAGCCCGGCGGGGCATGCCTGGGCTGCAAGGGTTCAAGCCTTGTAAAAAGTGTCACCGGCCCATAAGCCTTGCGGCGATCCACATTCGTCCTGCCAAAAGTGCCTGGGAGAGGCTCACCATAGGCCTGCAAAATTTGCAAAGCTTTTAAGCCCCTCACAAAGCGTGAGAGAGAATTGCGCCTCAAGATTATCCTTATGGAGGCAGCCTTAAGACCGGCACCGGTGCTGGACCCGGCACCGGCTTCCCAGAGCACATTGGCATTGGTGCGGGATGCTTCAACACACTCCCTGGCACCTCACAGGCCTTGGCACTGGTCACAGTCCCTGGTGCCACAGAAGAAGAGGCCCAACAGAGATAGATCGCCTCCGAAGTGCGAGCCCTCCATGCGCCCTTCAGTGGGGCACATGGCACTATCGAGCGCCGAGCCTGGGCCATCTCAGTCGGGTGGATGCTTATCCCCGCACAGGGAGCCAGCCCTCCTGGGGACTTCCCGGAACCCTCCACCCTGGAGGCCTTTGAGGCGGCCAGGGTCCTGATTGAGTCATCCCCTTTGCCTCCTCTGACACCGACCCCTGCCAGAGGCCATGGGAATAGTCTGCACCGGCCACCATCAAGGACGTCCGAGGAAGTAGTTCAGGACGCCAGAAAACACCATCCGGTGCAGTCCGTATCCTCGGCACCGTCCCCGGGACCGACCGTAGCACCGTCATCAGAGCCGATCCCGGCACCGGATGCCACACGAGACATGGCACCGGGCCTGGTACCGGCACAGTACCACCATGAGGCACCACCCACGGCACCCAGTCCCGTGGCGCCTACCTCTGCACAGGCCTTACCGGCCCCGAGCCTGGCCATGCCGCCGCCTCCTCCCTGGCACCGAGGCAAGCCTGAATTGATGGCCAGGCACACCCTGGCACCGGCACTTTCGGCAGAACCCCCGGTCGGCTTCCGAGTACTTGACCGACTCAGAGGCAGAGTCAATCTAGTCATCAAGGGGCTCCAGATCCCGATCTCGGCACCGGTCACAATCACGGCACCGATCATGGCGCCGCAGCTCTTCATCCCACCACCATCAACAGCAGTGGGCTCAACCAGTCCAGGTGCCGGTAATGCACCAAACATGGCCCGCACAGCCTCCGGGCCAGTGGCCATTCTGGACCGCCTGGGCCTATCACCAGAGCCAGGGCGCGGATCCTTCCAGGCCGGGCTCAGTTGTCTCGAGACCTTGAGCCCCTCCGTCGGTGACCCTCCTGGTCCGATCTCCCATTCTGGGGCAGTCGCTACCTCCCGGCCAGGCCTCCCCAAGACCATCGGGAAGCGGAGCCCCTCTGAGCCAGCCACCGCCACCTTAGGTGTTGGGGTCTTTGCAAGCCCCATCGTGAACGGAGACCCCCGCAGGGGTGACCCAGAAGGGGTCATCGTCATCCTCCCTGGACGAGGCCGTAGGGAACACCCTTCCATCCATGCCCTCTATGGACACCAGGGCTCACCAGGACCTCCTCTGCCAACTGGCCAAGAGCCTGGGGTCCAGGCCGAGAAGGTGTCTGAGGATTCGGACCCCATGGTCAATATCCTCCAGTTGGATGCTCCCTCCAGAGTGGCCCTACCAATGAATAAGATGGTGACTAAGATCTCCAAGGCCCTCTGGCAAACCCTGGCCTCCATACCCCCAACGGATAAACAGGCCGAGAGGAGATACTTTGTGCCTCAGGAGGGCAACAAGTACCTGTTCTCCCACCCGCCCCCGGGATCGCTGGTAGTGCAAGCAGTCAACCAGAGGGAGAGACAGGGGCAACTAGCTGCCACCCCCAAGAACAGGGAAGCCAAAAAAACGGACCTCTTGGGCAAGAAGGCCAACACGTCCGACAGCATTCAGCTCCGCATTGCTAACCACCAAGTTCTGTTGTCGTAGTACGTGTACTACACCTGGGCCTCCATGGACAAATTTACAGACCTGCTACCAAGGGACTCCCGTCCGGAGTTCAAGGCCCTCCATGAGGAAGGTAGGGTGATCTCCAGAGCAGCACTCCAAGCAGCCCTTGACGCGGCCGATGCCGCTGCCCACGCCATGGCCATGGGAGTAGTCCTGAGCCGCAGCTCCTGGCTACAAGAGTCTGGGGTGCCCCCGGAGCTCCAAAATACCATCTAGGACCTCCCCTTTGAGGGCCACTCGCTGTTCTCTGAACAGACGGACCAGCGGCTCCATGGCCTCAAGGACATGCGTGCCATGCTGAAATCCCTGGGCATGCACACACCGGACACTCAGAGGCACTCATTCTCGGGCAGGAACACCCCCAGACCACCTCCACAAGCCCCGTGTCCTGACTTTTCCCGCCGCAGGAGCAGGAGTGGCAACGGCAGGAACAATAGGCGACAGCTCTGACCTGCCCCAGACCAGAGCCAGGGGCCACCCAACAAACCCTCGGGTCCTCACCAGGGATTTTGACGGGATGCCCGAGGGTAATTTACCAGTCTCCCCACTTACCTTCCAGGATCGTTTATTCCCTTTTCTCCAGGCCTGGCACTCCATTACATTGGACCGATGGGTCCTGGAAATAGTGGAAGGGGGATATACCATCCCGTTCCATTCAGTCCCCCCTTCCCACCCTCCAACCCCGTCCCTTTTCAGGGACCCCTCTCATGAGTCTCTCCTATAGGAGGAGGTTCTCCACCTCCTCACTCTGGGAGCCATAGAGCCAGTTCCCTCCGGGTCTCTGGGCAGGGGTTTCTACTCCTGGTATTTTCTGATCCTGAAAGCCAAGGGTGGTTTTCACCCCATACTGAACCTTAGAAACCTCAACTCCTTTATTATAAAAGCCAAATTCAAGATGGTAACCTTGGCATCTATAATTCCCTCGTTAGCCCCCAGAGACCGGTATGCTGCCCTCGATCTGAAAGACGCCTACTTCCACATCTCGATCACCCCCCACCATCAGCAGTTCTTCAGCTTTACTGTGGGCACGGACCACTACGAATTCACGGTCCTCCCTTTTGGTATCTCTACAGCCCCTCGTGTTTTCACCAAATGTATGGCAGTCATGGCCGCCACTCTAAGGAGAAGGGGCATTCAGGTGTTTCTCTATCTAGACAACTGGCTCCTGAGGGGATGGTCCGAGAACGAAGTACAGCCCCACATTACTGTGGTCTGGAACCTCTTCGGGGAACTGGGCCTTCTCCTAAATGCGGACAAATCAACTCTAACCCCGACCCTGGTAATAGAGTTCGTAGGCACCAACCTGGACTCAACATCGGTAAAGGCCTCCCTCCCCAGGTCTCGCTTTCTGGCGATAGAATCCACCGTCCAGGGACTCCAAAACTTCCCAGTAACCACGGCCGGGACATGTATGCATCTCCTGGGCCTAAGGGCTGCATGCACGTACGTCGTGCAACACACCAGGCTTCACATGCGCCCCCTGCAAATGTGGCTGGCGTGAGTCCACAACCCGGCTTTCCATCCATGGGACAGGGTAGTGACGGTTCCTGATACTGTCCTTCACTTGTTGAACTGGTGGACTCATCTGGAGGAGGTCTGTGTGGGTGTCCCCTTCTCCAGGCCGGTACCAACCATCCGACTCGTCACGGACGCATCGGACGCTGGTTGGGGGTGCACCTGGGAGACATGCAGATGCAAGGTATGTCGTCCAGGGACGACCTCTCCCTGCATTTCAATGTCAGGGAACTCCAAACAGTCAGACTGGCCTGTGCGATTTTCCTTCCCCACCTCAGGGGCAGGTCAGTCCTTATCTTGTCAGACAATACAATGGTGGTGTCGTATATAAACAGACAGGGCAGGGCGCGATCTCCCCACCTGTGTCAGGAGGCGATCCGCCTGTGGGATCTCTGCATTGGGGTGGATGTCCACCCGATGGCCTCGTGTCTCCCGGGTTCTCAGAATGTCCTAGTGGACAGGCTAAGCAGGGCATTTTCTGGCCACGAGTGGTCCCTCAGCAAGGACGTGGCCCGCTCCATCTTCCGCGGGTGGGGGTTTCCCCAACTAGATCTGTTTGCCACAAGGCAGAACAAGAAGTGCCTGAAGTTCTGCTCTCTCATGGGACTGGGAAGGGGCTCCCTAGGAGACGCACTCCTTCACCCCTGGCCTGGGGACCTGCTGTACACCTTCCCACTGTTCCCGCTAGTCCACAGGGTCCTCCTGAGAGTGAGGGAGTTCAGGGCTTCCGTAATTCTCATCGCCCCAGCATGGCCCAGACAGCACTGGTTCTCAACCCTTCTCAGCCTGTCATGCAAGAGGCCCATAACCCTCCCGCTGCTCCCGGATCTGATCTCCCACTACTCCGTCAGACTCTGACACCCGAACCTGCACTCACTGCACCTGACAGCGTGGAAGCGCCGTGGCTGACAGCAGCAGAACTCCAGTGTTCGGCTCGGGTTCAGGAAGTTCTGTTGGGCGGCCATCTCTGCCTTCCACCCCAGAGACAGGAGAAAGACTCTGTTTGCGGATCCCATGGGAAACAGATTCCTCAAGGAGCTAGATAGACTTTACCCACATGTACGACAGCCCGCCCCTCAGTGGGACCTCAAGCTGGTTCTCTCCAAGCTCATGGGGCCCCCGTTCGAACCCCTGGCAACGTATTCCTTCCTGCACCTGTCCTACAAGGTATCCCTCCTGGTAGCAATCACATCTGCTAGGCGGGTGTCCAAACTCAGAGTGCTCACTTTGGATCCCCCCTATAAGGTTTTCTTTAAGGACAAAGTCAAATTTCGTCCCCACCCCGCCTTTTTGCCCAACGTGGTGTCGTCTTTTCATGTCTCTCAAGATATATTCCTACCCGTGTTTTACCCTAAGCCTCATGCGTCAGGGAAAGAGCAGGCTCTGCACACTTTAGACATCAGGAGGGCCTTAGCCTTTTATTTAGACAGAACAAAACCCTTCCGTAAATCACCACAACTTTTTGTGGCCATTGCGGAATGCTCAAGAGGTCAGCTGGTCTCCACGCAGAGGATATCTTCTTGGATCACTGCTTGCATTAGGGAGTGCTACGTTCTGGCAGGGATCCCAGCCTCGCCTCTTACAGGGATCCACAGCCTTCGCGGTGCAGGTCCCGATCCTAGACATCTGCAGGGCTGCCGCTTGGTCTTCCATCCACACCTTCGCCAACCATTACACGCTGTCACATCAGTCCAGAGAGGACGCCGCCCTGGGCAGGGCGGTTCTTCATTCCGCCGTAGCTTGAAACTCCGACCCTCCTTGTACAGAGCCCACCTTGGCGTCTGCGCTGCAATGCCATTTTATTGTGATCTCCCCACCAACACGACTATCCTTATGCACCCTTGGTACAGTCTATACCGGAAGAACAAACCATTTTGCCCGTGCTACAATTATCACATGAACGGAACCCGGCCGCGGATGGTGGGGTAGGGGGACCCGGGTTCGCCCACTGTCCCGGACCCTGGCTCAGGGCCCTAAGGCAGGGATGACTCCTCCCTGCCTGGCTGATGGGGGAGTTGCCCCTGAACACATTAGCCCGCGGGCTCCAAAACCCCACCCTGGGCCACTTCCTACCCACCGCCTCTGGTCCCTGCGTACCTTTGCTGAACCGCTGCGTCCTCCCCCTTTCCTGGGTGTCTGGCTCCCTTTTGAATATCCCACCATTTGCCGCCCTTCCCCCCTTTGCTGAGCTCCAGCGCTGCGCTTATGATGCCTTTGCCAGGCCGCCCAGTGACGTCACTGTTCTGTGCCTGCACCGCCGGCCCAGCCCACCTCTACGGCGTCTGCACCGGCATCCTTCCCAATCCTGGACTCGCTCTCACCTGGAGCCATGCCGGCTGCCTCCTTGGGGGGCGTCATGCCGACTCACCCTGCCCCCCCGGACATCGGCCCGGTGAGGGGCTGCTTCACCCCGTCACCAGGGGGGGTCCCCAGAAGTGCGGGGTTGCATCACAGCATCACACTCCTGCCCCCTTATGTTACAAATTCATACTCACACCCGGCTCTCCATCCCTTTCCAGCAGTCTTGACAAAAAGTCGGCATTCTGGTGCGCCACCTCAAAACTATAGGGCTGCATCATCAGATACCAGCGCATGATGCACGCATTCATATCTTTCATTGTCTGGATCCACTTCAACGGTGCATGGTCCGTCACCAGCGTAAAGCGGTCTCCTAAAAGATAATACCGTAATGCATCTATGGCCCATTTAATTGCCAGGGCCTCTTTTTCTATGGTTGCGTAGTTTCTTTCCCGGGGAAATAGCTTACAGCTGATGTATAATATGGGATGCTCTCCTCCCTCTACGTCCTGTGCCAGCACCGCCCCCAACCCTACCTCAGACGCGTCTATTTGTAATATGAACGGTCTAGAAAAGTCTGGTTGAATTAATGCGAGGCTGCTAATCAGGCGTTCTTTTAACGTCTGGAATGCCTGAATACTGCGTTCCATCCACCTCATCTTCTGGGGCTGTCCATTCTTTGTTAGGTCCGTGAGAGGTGCTGCCAGGGATGTGAATCCTGCCACGAACCGCTGGTAATACCCCGCTACACCTAAAAATTGGCGTACCTGCTGCTTTGTTGTTGGTAGTGGGTAGTCACGGATAACCTTCACCTTGTCCATGAGGGGTTGGATCCACCCTCTCCCCTCGGTGTAGCCAAGGTAGGACACTTCGCGACTCCCAAAACAGCACTTTTTTGGGTTGGCCGTTAGCCCCTCTTGGGCCAAAGCCCCAAGCACCGTGTCTACCTGGCGAAGATATTGCTCCCAGGATGTACTAAAGATTATAATATTGTCAATGTAGGCGGCCACGTATTGTCGATGTTCACTCAAGACCTGGTTCATTAGCCTTTGGAAAGTCGCAGCAGCTCCATGTAATCAGAATGGCATATGCACAAATTGGTACAGCCCACATGGTGTTGCGAAGGCTGTTCTTTCTTTTGATTCTGGGGACATTGGTATTTGCCAATACCCTTTGGTTAGGTCAATTGTGGACAAATACTGAACCTGTCCCTGCCACTCTAGTAACTCATCTATGCGGGGCATGGGGCACACATCGAAGCGGGAGATAGTATTAACTCTCTGAAAATCAATGCAAAAACGAGTTGACCCATCCAACTTAGGCACCAACACGATAGGACTCCTCCAATCGCTGTGAGACTCCTCTGCCACTCCCCATCATAGCATTTGCTGCAGCTTCTCCCGTATTGGGACCCACAGTTTCCTGGGTAACAGCCGCACCACGTCACATACCTTTTTACCCAGTTCAGTGACGATCGTGTGTCACGCTCTGGTGGTCTTCCCAGGACGGCTCGTTAATACGTGCTGGAACTTCTCGAATACTTGTCAAAGTTCTGTTTGTTGCTTACTTGTCAGCTCCTTCCCTATTCGGACTTCGTCCACTGTTACTTCCTTTACGGTCCATGGCCTGAACTCCAAATCTGTTGGTTGTGGTTCAATGAGGAGAGCTTCTTGGGGATTCCATTTTGTTAGCAAATTGACAGGGTAAATCTGGGTGCTTTTTGTCTTCCCCGTCAGCTGTACCTTGTAGTCCACTTTGCTGACCCGCTGCAGCACTTCAAACGGCCCTTGCCACAGGGCAAGCAGCTTGGACTCCCCTGCCAGTAAAAGAAGTAACACCCGGTCCCCTGGCTGGAATTCCCTGAGCTGGGCGTTCCGGTTATACTGACGTACCTTCGTATCTTGAGCATTCTGCAGGTTTTCTTTCACCAGTTCCCCTAGAGACTGTAGCTTTTGCCTGAGTCAGAGTACATATTGGAATGAACCCATAACCGGTGAGGCCTGTTCTTCCCGGCCTTCTTTAATGAGGTCCAAGATTCCCCTCAGCTGCCACCCATACAGCAGTTCAAAGGGAGAATACCCCGAGGATGCCTGTGGAACTTCCTGAATAGCAAACAAGAGGGCCGGCAATAATTTGTCCCATTCACGGGGGTCGTCTTGAACAAACTTACAAAGCATGGCCTTTAGGGTTCGGTTAAAGCGTTCTGCTAGGCCGTCCGTTTGTGGGTGATACACGGACGTCCTAAGTGCTTTGATTTTCAATAATTTACAAAGTCTGGACATCAACTGGGAGGTGAGGTTTGGCCCCTGGTCAGTCAGTGTTTCCCTAGGTGGCCCCATTCTTGAGAAAATTGTTATCAATTCCTCGGCTATTGCTGTGGCCATGGTCTTACATAGAGGCACTGCCTTGGGATATTGGGTGGCATAATCTAATATCACTAATATATATTGGTTCCCCCGTCCTGACCGTTCCAACGGCCCTACCAGGTCCATGGCAATGCGTTCGAAGGGGACACCCGCCACCGGTAGGGGGACCAACGGGGCCCTGGTTACCCGGGCTGGGGAAGTTTGTTGGCACTGGGGGCAGGACGCACAAAAGTCTTTGATCTCCCGATAGATCCCAGGCCAAAAGAACTTCTGCAGCACCCTGTGCTGTGTCTTTTCTTGGCCCAAGTGCCCTGCCCAAAGATTATTGTGGGCCATTTCCATAACTCGCCTCTGGTATGGCCGGGGCACCAACAATTGGTAAACTACTCCCCGGCCCTCTCCCTCCACCAGGACCCGGTAAAGGCGTTCCCCTCATACCTCAAAGCGTAGTCCTTGTTGTCGGAGAGTGTCCTCCCCCAGTTCTTCTCCCGGCCCTTGCGCTTGTTCCCAGGCTCTCTGCAGGGTCGGGTCCTCCCTCTGTTCGGTGAGGAAATCACCCGCATCCACTTCCCAGGTGACTGGCGGCGGTTGGGGGGCCTTTTCCCGCTCGGGTGCCGAGGGCATGGTGGAGTGTCTCTCCCCCTGAGCCACTAGGGATATAGGCTTCTCCCCGCATGGCGCCTCGTGGCTTGTCTCCTTCCCCCATTGGCATAACTGTTCGAATCCGGGCCAGTCCCGGCCCAACAAGACAGGGTAAGCTAACTGTGGGGCCACCACCACTGGGAAGTCCTTCATCCTCCACCCATCCTGGAATTGGACCCAGGCTGTGGGATACGAGCGGGTTTCCCCGTGGACACACTGCATCCATATATCACGGCCTTTGGGATAGTCCACCCCCACCACGTCTGTCCTGACCAGCGTCTGACCGCACCCGGAGTCTATTACCACCTCAACAGGCTTCCCATTCAGTTTAATCGTTGCCATCACCCAGCCCCCTGCCACTTCTGTTGTCCGCGCCGTGGGGGTTAATAGCTGGCCAAACGTGCAGTCCATGAGAGGGCAATCTCGTCTGAAGTGCCCTTCCTGTCCACACTGGCAGCATACCCCCTTTGGGGCTACTTCGGTCTTCCGGGTCCCCTCCTTTTCCTCCCAGTGGGGCCCTGCTGGCTCACCCCTCCCTTCCAGGACGGGTGTGCGCCAAACCGGTGCTAACTTTCTTCCTTCCCCCTGGCTGGAAAATGCTCTGGGTTTGGACTTCACCCACGAGCCAGGGGGAGCCCGGGCCTTACCCTTTCCTTCTGCTCCTTCTGCAGCGGTGTACTGCTCCATCAGCGTAACAGCCTGGGCCAAGGTGGTGGGAAGGTGTTGCCTCACCCACTTCTGCCCATCAGGAGGCAAAATCTGCACATATTGCTCCAGGATAACCGACTCGGCCACTTGCATGCCTGACTTGTTTTCTGGCTCCAGCCACCTCAACCTGGCTTCTTTTACTTGTTGGGCGACCGCCCGTGGCCTTTCCCTGTGCCCGTAACACTCATCGCGGAATCGCTGGTGGTATGTCTCTGGGGTGACCCCGAGATGGTCGAGGATGGCCTCCTTGACCTTGTAATAGTGAAGCGTGTCCTGCGCTGATAGGCTGCGGTAGGCTAGCTGTGCTGGCCCCGACAGATAGGGGCCAGAAGAGTGGCCCAATGTTCCTCAGGCCATTTGGCCGCGCAGGCCACCCTTTCGAAAGTGACCAAGAATGCTTCCGGGTCATCCTGTGGTCCGAGCTCAAACAACCAGATGGGCAGCTGTGACCCCACATTCAAACCCTCCTCACCTTGCAACAGTCTGTCCCCACCTATCCGGGACCCTCCAGCTACTGGTGACGCCTCCCTTAGTTCGCGCACCAGTTGCTGCTGCTGCTCTTGAAACTGTGCGGCGATTTGCTGCAGCACCTGGGTTTGTTGTTGCTGCTGCTGCCGCTGGTTGTCCATCAGCCATTCTAAGAGCTCAGATACCTCCATCTTCGCTCACTCTTAAACGAAAACACAATCACACTGACTTAAAACCCCCAAAGAAATAACCCGGGAGACTGCTCCCGCACTCCTCTAGCCCCTTTCCCAGGGCCAGACCAACTGCCTACATTCTCCAGCACATGTACAGAGCCTACCTTTGCGTCTGCGCTGCAATGCCATTTTATTGTGATCTCCCCACCACCTCTACTATCCTTATGCACCCTCGGTACAGTCTGTACCGGAAAAACAAACCAATTTGCCCGCGCTACAAATCTTGCATGAACGGAACCCGGCCACAGATGGCGGGGTAGGGGGACCCGGGCCCACCCACTCTCCCAGGCCCCGGCCCAGGGCCCTAAGGCATGGATGACTCCTCCCTGCCTGGCTGACGGGGGAGTTGCCCCTAAACACATCAGCCCACAGGTTCCATGACCCCGCCCTGGGCCACTTCCTACCCGCCTTCTCCGGTCCCTGCATACCTTTGCCAAACTACTGCATCCTCCCCCTTTCCTGGGTGTCTGGAGCCCTTTTGAATTTGCCGCCCTTCCCCCCTTTGCCGAGCTCCGGTGCTGCGCTTATGACGCCTTTGCCAGGCTGCCCAGTGACGTCACTGTTCTGCGCCTTTGCTGCCGGCCCGGCCTGCCACCATGGCACCTGCGCCAGCGTCCTTCCCAGTCCTGGACCGGCTCTCACCGGGAGCCGCGCCAGCCGCCCCACCGCCTCCTCAGGGGGCATCATGCCGACTCGCCCCACCTCCCTTGGCTCCCTGGACATCAGCCCAGTGAGGGGCTGCTTCACCCCATCACCGGAGGCGGTCCCCGGAAGTGGGGGGTTGTGTCACCCCGTCACACTCCTCCTCAGGTTCTGCTCTGGAGTCACCTACATGAAATGCACATGAGCAATCATTCGAAGAAGAAAGAACGGTTACTTACCTCGTAACTGTTGTTCTTCAAGGTGTGTTGCTCATGTCCATTCCAAATCCCACCCACCTCCCCTTCTTCGGAGTATTCCAGTAGGAAGGAACTGAGTGGGTGGAGGGCCAGCAGGGGTATATATCGGCCAGTATACTGGCACCACTCCAGGGGGCCCGACGGGTACTGTTGAGGGAAAAACCTCCGACGACGCGTGCATGCTGTGTGCGCACACCTACATGGAATGGACATGAGCAACACATCTCGAAGAACAACAGTTACGAGGTAAGTAACCGTTCTTTCTTTCCAAAACTTACAACTGAACAGTGACTTAACGTAGATTTGAAATTTCAGGCTGGCCTACAATACCAACACTTGAGTCAATGTAAATGACATTGCTTAGGATGCAACACAAGTTATAACAATCTTGTGCTATGTTGGCAGGAGATGCTCTCCTGCCGCCATAGCTTCTGCCTCTCACATAGCAGGAGCAATTTTGCCAGCAAGGGCGTGCTCTTCCATCAGCCCACCTCGTCTTCACCAGACGTGCTGCAGTGACACAGCTGTGCCAGCATCTAGACTTGCTGTTTACTCTGCAGAAGAAAAATGCTGCTTATAACTATCTCAATTTAAATGGAACATGCAAAGAAACAGTTTGCTTATCTTGACCAATCTTTTTTAAACTTTCCTTTTATTTTGTTAGTAGCTTACCTTTAACACAGCCTTGTGATGTAGTTGCCGTGTATATGGGTGTGTGTGTGTCTGTGCTGCCAGATTGCGTATTTCTGGTTCTAAATGTGGTTGACCAGTTAACCTGGCATTTGTAACTCTGGTGTTCTACTGCACTTGTTGAAGCAACAGAGATTATCAAGTAGTGTATCACCCATGAATCACAAATGAATAAATTTTACATACACAGGAGTAGAAGAATACCTGCACACACACACACACACACACACACACACACACTCTCTCTCTCTCTCTCTCTCTCTCACTCACACACTCACTCTCTCTCTTTCTCTCTCTCACACAAACACACACATTCACAGCCGTGAAGAAGTGATTTTTTTGTAAATATTGAAAAGTCAATGGGTTAGTGCCTGAGTGAGAGTTGAAAGTCACCATACTTCCTTTCTCCACACACTTTGCAGAAGTTCAGGGCAAAATAAATAAATTAAATAAAACATCGCTCACTGCAGCCTAATCTTTTCTTCTAAACTTTCCTCTAGTTTCCCAGCCCTACTTTGGAGGAACCTTTTGTACAAAGGTATCTGTGACATGTGGATGTCCTCTATTTGTCCTGCTTTGAACTATGTGGCTGCAGAGTTTTCTCCCCAGCTTAGTGCTAAAAATACTTTAAAGATAAACTCTAGTACAGCGTGCTTTGCCGATTCATTCTCACTCGGCGTTCTTCCCAGCCAATTTCCCTTACACAAGAGCCAGGTCTGCTGGCCTGATGGAAACTTTTTATTGATCTTGACACTTTGCAGTAGGAGGGAAAACACACCGCCTTTCATCTTATCCTTTCATAGAGCCATTCTTCTGTCAGTTTCATGTTTGATGAGGTGAGGGTTCTAATCCAAAAAGATTGGAAATCTTTATATGATCAAAGAATTCCTTCATGCAGCAGGAGTTCAGAAAGGAATGGCAGTTGAACAAATGGGTACAAAAATAGGAAAGGAAAGGGGAAGTAGTATGCACAGAAGAATCCAACATGGGGAGACTGTTGCTTGTGGAAAATTGTCTCAGGTGTTTCTAAGGATGTAATAATAAAATATTAGTGGGCATGTATCCTAGCCATCATGTTGGCAAGGCAGTCTATCCAAATCATATAAAAACAGAGCTATTGGGTCTTTACAATCTTACACACACTCCTTTTGTGTTTTAAGTCCAGGGATTTTTTTTCCAGTGAACACCCACGCTAAAATATAGAGACAATTTAGCAGGTTATCTGTAAAAAGCAGATTGGTGGAATCTCAAGATTGATTGTTGCGGTACGTGCTAATGCTGCTAACACAATCTGGGTCTGATGTTTCTGGAAAACCCTCCAAAATCTTTAAAGTGCAGGGTTGGATCGAAATAAATAAATGCCATTTCAGGGGTTGGCAGTACCCAAAGTTTATTCAGCCCGTAGGAGCCTCCTGGATAATTCTGCAAAATCATATCTTCTTCCATTTGAGGATGATGCAACTTGGCCCCTTATCTGTTTTGAAATGGCTTCAGTTTGGGCCGAAGATTAGTATGCGGTCAGGACAGCCGTGTGTCAGCAGGAACAACAGGGAGTGCCTCTGCCCGACCTTTACTCAGAACCCAAAAAGAGCATTTTTATTTCTTTATATTTACTACAGCACTAGAGGAAACCCACCATTTCAGCCAAACAGTTCTCACCTCACTAAAAGAGAATCTTGATTCTCCTTTTCTAAATGTCAAATATGATTTTGGCTTGGTTTGTCCTTCGAGCCTACGTGAAAAGGTTTAGATATTCTCTACATCATAAGAATTCATATGTGCCAGGACTTATCCAAAGCAAACTTTTTCAGATTTGGCTGGATACGTTTTCACTCCCCGGCCTTTCTCCCCACCAAGTAGATGCATGTGATTACGCCACCCACAGACGCTTTCTCAGCAGTGATGACGGTGCTGGAAGTTAGTTTCATGAAAGAGGCATTTTCCAGTGTGGCCTATTGAGAAGAACGAGCTCTTGCAGAAGCTGGGCTGGCTCTAGTGGGTCTCAATAATGCAGCTTTCTCCCCTATTCTCACCTTTGTGTGGCTTAGTGGCTCACAAGGTATATGGATAGTACCAAGCCCGGTAGGGGCTCCATTATGGTTGCAGCCTTTAAGTGCTTTTCTAATACAAATAAATGTCATCTCTGATGGGCACGGACTGTATCTAATGTTGCTAGAACACCCTACACCAGCGATGGGCAGTGTAGGCTAGTGAGCAGACGGCACGTGCCGCTCTTCTTCATCTCAGTGGGCCGCAAGATTGTCCTAACCAAGACAGTCTCTGGGAATAGGATGGTTTTGCTACCTGCACTTGCATCCCTAGAATTTACAGGGCGCGCCAAATGAACTGTAGCCGTGCTTTGGTTAGCTGATGAGGGAGCGCCCGGCTCTCACAGCCAGTGTGTGCAATCAGCACGTACCTCACGTCAAGTGTTTTGGCTTTACATGCGTGTCACTTCAGTAGGGTTGCCAGGTGTCTGGTATTGACCCAGACTGTTCGGTATTTTCGCCTCCTATCCGGTAAAAAAATTCAGAAACTACCGGACACCTAAAATGTCCGGTATTTTCTGATTTTTTTTCCTGGCTAGGGGTGAAAATACCGGACTGTCCGGGTCAATACTGGACATCTGGCAACCCTAAGCAACCAGGCCCAGCCAGCCCGCCTGCCCGCCTTTCCCCCCCGCCCCTCCAACCTCGTTCTTCAGGGGAGCTGTCTGGTCCGGAGCAGGGAGAGAAGGCAGAGAAGATTGCCGCCGCCTGCCTGAGTAGAGCGTCGCAAACAGCTGCCTCTCAGAAAGTTATACCTAAGGCTACTGAGCATGTGTAGTGCAATTGAGCATGCTCAGTAAGAGCTGCTGTTGCTGTTGCCCTCACTCTGCTGGGTTTTTTTATTTCTTTATTTTTTTTCCTTAATAACTCTTGGGGTCCTTTTTTTTTTTTTTGCTCAACAACTTTGGTCTCCCTCCCCTCTTCTCCCCCTCCCCCCCCCGTTTTTTTTAAACGGAGGTTGTTCGGTATTTTTGGTTAAGCCATCTGGCAACCTTACACTTCAGTAATATTGGTAAGAAAAAAACCCTACACCGATGGAAACCAGCAGAATCTGGCAACCCTGCGCTTGGGCAATGGTGAACCAAATGTCTCGCAGGCCTCACATAGCACCCCAGGGGCCACATGCGCAGATTGTCCGCCACTGCCATACATGGTTATGGGGCTATAGAAATAACAGGAACACAGATGCTGCATTCTGTGGTTAATTTCTGATTGAGCATATGTTGAAGTGGACCAATGAATGAGTGAGAGACTTGGAGATGGGAGATGGCGTTTCCAGCTCAGGTCTAAGACTGCAGGGACCAACAGCCATTACCTGTTAAGGTGGCATGTATAAAACGAATTGACAACCTCAGCCTCATTTCTGGAATGCTGGGGGGGGAGGGGGAAGGGAGGCCTACATCCAACAAAAAACAACTTGCCTCCCTTTGGTGGCACTCACAGAGCAAGGCCAGAGAGACCGAATTTCCTGTTCATTTTTAAAGGCAGTCCTTGGTGCCAGAATTAAAAACCTGCACAGCTGGGGGGAGGCGCACGTTTTTACTTACCATGCTCGGAGGGAGAGGGGGGAGGACTGAGGTGGTCAGCCTGCAGTGATGTCCACCTTTCAGATGCACTATCTCCAACACGTGTTCAGTCACAGACTCTCAGCTCAGTTGGACTTGCGAGTTTCCTTTGCTATATGCGAAGCAAAGGTGTCCCATGCACTCACGTGATGGGCAATGTCTAGGAGCTGTTTGGCTCCTCTTTTGGCCATTAAACCTTGCTGCTTTGGGTGCAGAATTACAGCAGATATGACCTTTTGTTGGGTATGAACAGATGCAAACCAACTTCTTCTTCTTCTGAGGTTGCAAGAGGCCAGGTAGGGAAGAAAAGAAATAGCTCCCATGCACTTATAGAAGTAGCTGGGGAGAGAATCCATAGCATTTTGGCCAGGAGAAGATTTCATGCTCCTTTTGAGAACCTCTGCCCAAGATCCATTTACTTGCACTTTGTGACTGGATCAGGGTGTTTTTTTTTTTTTAACTGTGTCTCTAATTTGATTGCAACCCACTGGAAGTTTTATCTCTTGGCTTTGAACTCAGATTCTTCAGAGGGCTGGAGTGAGTGACTCAGCTCCGCTCTGGAATGGTTCTTCAGCTGCACATCCATGGCCGAGGGAGCCGCCACATCTCCAACAACTCTGTGTTTCCACTCTCTTCAGTCTGCAGAGTAAAGGTGGCTGCTCGGAGACAAACTTTTATGGGCCCTGCCCTCATTCTATCTAGAGAAAGTCGTTGATAGATTAATTTGAGCAACGATTAATCAATAATGTTTGCCAGTGTTTTCACTCACCCAGCACCAAGACAGGCTTTGATAGGAGTTGACAGGGTCAGGCACACCTCAGCTTAATTAAAACTGATGCTGGAAATTAAAAGAAAAAGTATTGGCTACTGGAAATGGAATCAATCTGTAATCAGTAACAAGGGATTGATTAAAAGGCCGGGTGATGCTCAGGAATGAAAGTTACAGATTCAGCAGTCGCTTTCCGATGGCCAGATTAACGGGGCATATTGAATGTAAATATACTTACTGGCATTTTGTCATGGGGTGGCCTTTAGCAGGCAAGCTGTTTCTAGGCTATGATAAATGGGTTTGCATCAGGAGGAGTTGCAGCTGGAATCCAAGACTGTACGGTATCCTAGCCAAAAGAAAGAGTGCATACATTAACTGGCGTCGTGCTTGCTCATGGATGTGCAAACCGATAGGTCTTGGTACCTATTTCAGGCTGATCAGCGACTGCTACGAGCCAGATTAGAAATAAAAGCACTGGTAACAGGGCATTCTTCCTATGGGGCCATGTAGCCAAGGATGTCAGGGCTCTTTGCAAACACTAATTAAGAAACACTACAACAACCTTGGGAAAGAGAGAGGTTGAACACAGAGAGATACACCTCTAGGATAGAATGTGGCAACTTGGTAACAGCACAGCTGTTGAGGGTGGGAGGTGAGGAAGCAAAGCAGTTACCAAGGGAGTCAGAGCCTTCTCCAATGCAGCCAGGACACTGTTGTGACACTCTGTACCTTGGGGGGTGCCCTGTAATTCACCTGCTCCTCATGTTTGTATCGTGATCTTGCATATAATTCATGTCGTGTAAGGCCTCAGTGAAAGGTTACGATTTGCTGAAAGTCATTTCTCTCTCTGTATCTCATCAATGCATATGAAATCATGACAACATGCTGTAAATTGAGGACACGGGCAGATATTAAGTTCCCAGAAACAACAAGCAAGGAGAGTAGCCAACGCCGGGCGGGTTGTTAGCAGCCATTGTCCAGCAAGGGAGCTACAATGCAATGACCCACCTCAATGAGGCCCCACCTCGGGAATTGCTTTACTTTGCCTGGGAGCTGAGCACCGCCCCCAGACATCCCTGGAGTTGTGCTTCCCAGCCACATGGATGGAATGTATAAAAACCAAATGCAGGGGCCCATGCTTGGCCTTTCTCCTTCACCCAGCATGCTGCAAGCAACAAGGACACTCTGAAGACTCCAAATGAGGGCACTGGCCCAGATTTCAAGGCTGAAACCTGTGTACTATGGACTGCGGTATCCAATGGGTGAGAAAAACTGTTTGATCTAGTTGCTGCCCAGCCTAATAGGGATGAGAGTTTGGACTGTCTGCTTATATTTTCTTCTCTTTTGGTAATGACTCTGAGTTTTTGCTGATTGCTTAAAATCCATCTTGGTGGCAATACATTTGTTTTACAAATGAATCTGTGTGAAGTGTGTGGCAAATCTTCATAGGTGTCGCAAGGGCTTTGTACATCCACTGTCCATTGATGAGGTGGTGAATGAATTAATAAATTAGATGGTAGAGTCCAGAGGTCCAGTACTGGCACCTGGGGAAGCTGGGCTCTGGTGCCTTTCTCTGTGTGATTCGTGAGTGGCCCTGGGAGCATTCACACAACCTAGCTGGGTGTGGGACGCCACATGAGGTTGTGCTGAGTGATAGCAGCCTCTGGAGAGGTTGCTGCACGTCACTAGCAAGGCACTGTGAGAAACAGCCCAGACTAGGAAGAACTGGGTGGGTGCAGTGGTTTCAGAGTCTGATCAGCACCCCGGGGGGGGGGGGGGGAGGAATCTTGTCTCAACTGGGAGAAGTCCCTTGACTCTTAAAAAAAAAAAAGCTGCAATGATCTTTAATGATTTCAGGTGAACCAGGCGTCCCTTTGTTCATGTGAAAGGCAGCATCCCAGCATGGTGATCCTCAAGCTTAGTTACCCCCAAGTCCTGCTGTGAGGGCAGGGGACTGGACTCAGTGGCTGTTCAAGGTCCCTTCCTGTTCTAGGATTCTGTGATAAGCACCATGCAGCAGGGCTGGTTTTACTGCTTGTTCACATCATGAGCTGGCCCCTTCCACAATGTGCTGGGTAATTGGAAGCCTTCCTCCGAAGTTCTGACCCAGGTCAGCCTTGCTCAGTTTGCAGGGTCCCACAAGCATACAGCACCATCTGGTTCGGCTACAGAGCACAATCAGTATGAAGAATTAAAAATAGTGCTGTCAATTGACCTGCGTTAACGCCTGTGATTAATGCAGGACAGGATTAATGCATTAATTTTTGTAACGCGTTAATCGCAGGCATTAATGCTGCAGCTGCACCGCCCCTTTGAAGTGCTGCTCCAGGGCTTCAAAGGGGCAGCGCAAGCAGAGCCAGGGATCAGCTGGAGTCCTCAGCTGATCCCCAGCTCCACTGTTGCAAAGCCCTTTTGAAGCGCTGAAGCAGCACTTCAAAGGGGCTTTGCAACCCAGAGCTGGGGACCAGCTGGAGTCCCCAGCTGATCCCAGGCTCCTAATGTGCTGTCCCTTTAAAGTACCAAAACGGCACTTCAAAGGGGCAGTGCAAGTGGAGCCAGGGATCAGCTGGTGTGCCCAGCTGATCCCTGGCTCCGCATTGCAAAGCCCCTTTGAAGTGCTGCTCCGGGGCTTCAAAGGGGCTTTGCAACAGTGGAGCTGGGGATCAACTGGAGTCCCCAGCTGATCCCAGGCTCCACTTGCACTGCCCCTTTGAAGTGCCGTTTTGGTGCTTTAAAGGGGCAGCGCATTAGGAGCCCGGGATCAGCTGTGGACTCCAGCTGATCCCAGGCTCCATGCAGTGCTGCCCCATTGAAACATCATTGTGGCATTTCAAAGGGGAGGTGCACATGATTAATCACGATTAAATTTTTTAATCACTTGACAGCCCTAATTAAAAACAACAACACGTATGGTGTAAAGATCTGTCCATATTTGTGTCAGCTCATTAAAGTGGACAAGATGAGACACCAGACTTATCTAACCCAAATGATTCTGTGAACTGCTTGAAAAAATCCAGGATGTGGATGTGGATCCACAGAGAGAGGGAAAAAAAGAGAGAGATCTTGGAGTCATTGTGGACATTTCTCTGAAAACACCCACTCAGTGTGCAGTGGCAGTCAAAAAAACAAACAATGTTAGGAATAATTTTAAAAGGGATAGAGAATAAGACGGAGAATATCTTATTGCCTCTATATATGTATGTCCATGTCTTGAATACTGCATACAGATGTGGTCACCTCCTCTCCAAAAAGTTATATTGGCATTGGAAAAGGTTCCGAAAAGGGCAACAAAAATGATGAAGGGTTTGGAACAGGTCCCATATGAAGAGAGATTAAAAAGATTGGAGTTTTCAGCTTAGAACAGCGGATACTAAGGGGGGATATGATAAAGATGTATACAATCATGATTGGTGTGGAAAAAGTGAATAAGGACAAGTTATTTACTTGTTCCCAAAATATAAGAACTAGGGGTCACCAAATGAAATTAATAGGTAGCAGCTTTAAAACAAACAAAAGGAAGTTTTTCTTCACGCAGTGCACAGTCAACCTATGGAACTCCTTGCCAAAGGATGTGGTGAAGGCTAGGACTTTAACAGGGTTAAAAAAGAGCTAGATAGATTCATGGAGGTTAGGTCCATCAAAGGGATCACATGAGGATTACCTGTTGTGTTTTCTCCCTCTGGGGCATCTGGCATTGGCCACTGTTGGCAGATAGGTTACTGGGCTAGATGGACCTTTGGTCTGGCCCAGTATGGCCGTTCTTATGTAGTATCAAGGCAAGTATCTAAAAGACTCAGCAGCAACCCCTCAAGGCAAAAAGTCTCAACTAACAGGGATATGAACTGGCCCTAAGGAAGCCACATTCAAGATATCACCTCCCCAAGAGTGTTTAGACTATGTTCCCTTCAGAAAATGCAGGTTATCATTCTGAATGAAGAGCTGTAATATACTCCTGCGTAGGCAGTCAAGCTAATAATGAGACATGTTGTTATACGTTGTTAGGTGTCTTAGAGCTGTCTTGTGTTGTACTCGGAGTCTTGGGGACAGAATGGGATTGCTCTTGTACATGTGTAAACCTGAAATAACCCAATTGATGTTCATGGGGTGACTCTAGATCTTCACTAGTGTAACTGAGAGCAAAATCTGGCCTTCGCAGGTGATAGGATTGCCCCCAGAAAACATTTCCATGCGTTGAGATATTGGTTTTAGACCTAACTAGAAGATTTACCCAGCATTACTCGGGTCCTTCAGGGCAAGGGGCTGAGAGTGTGGGGGGTGCAGGAGTCAGGGCAGGGACTTGGGGATGTGGTTGGTTAAGGGCAGGAGGCTGGAGGTGTGAGGGTGCAGGAGTCAGGATTGGGGGATGTAGAGGGGCTTAGAGTAGACAGCTGGGAGTGTGGGAGTGAAGGAGTCAGGGTTATGGGTTGAAGAGGAGGAGCTCAGGGTGGGGACGTACAGGAATCAGAGCAGGGGTGGGGGACTCAGGGCAGGGGGTGAAGGTAATGGAGGTCATTCTCTGGTCATTCTGGAGTGTAACTGTGCCCCACACTTACTGCCTCACACTTGCTGCCCCCCGTGGTCATTCTGGAGTGTAACTGTGCCCTGCTATCAGACTCCTCCCTTTCCATCTGATGAGAAACAGTCGCGTTCCAGACACATCTCATTGTCCTGGCACAACCAAACCCTGAACTTGCCTTAAGTTGTGATAAGAGGAATCTGCTTACCAAAGTCAGCATGGTCCTAGCTCTTACAATTTAGGAGGAGTTCTTGAACAAACAATGTCACGGATGGATGGACAGACAGGCATACAAACTCTCTCAAATATATAGTTGATATATTGAAGTATTTAGATCAACCTCTTTGTATACAAAGGGCAGGTCTCTCTGAAGGCCGAAGTGAAACTAAGGCTATGTCTACACTGCAGCTCTTTTCCAGGATACCGGAAAAGCTATGCTGCATCCAAGAAATGCGTCTGCTTTTCCAAAAAAAATTTCACCGTCCCTGTAAATCTTGTTGTACGCGGAAGAAGGGACATGCTGAAAGAGGAGGTTTTTCCGAAATTTGGCACCATGTAGACGTGCCAAATTTCGGAAAAGCTTCTTCCAAAAGAAAAGTGGGAAAAGACATGCAAATTGCGGTTCACAATTTGCATATCTTTTTCCAACTTTTCTTTATAGCGAAGACACAGCCTAAGCTGTGACCTGCCTTAAACTCAGCTTCCCAGAAGCCAGTTGGAGAGAGCAATTTCCCAGTGGCAGCACAGCATTACAACACTGTAGCAGGGGCAGTAACTACCCCAATGGCATGCCAGTTCTTCAAAGTCCAGCTGAGACCCAATTATAAACAAATACAAGAAAGCTCAGAACGTGTTTGACTGGCAGATGGCGGCTGGTGGGGGTAGCAGTGGGTTTCTTTTTTCATCAGCCTCCATAACTCTTAGTTTTCCTGTCACCTTGAGAGTGGAATAGCTGTTGGGTGCTGAGTACAACAAGAGGTGAATATATTTTAACATTTTAAAAGATTACAGTTGAAACACCGAGCCACAACGTAGCAAAGTCATATTCGCGGAACAAAGCAGCCTTTCTAGTTAGCACTGTTGTGTTTTTAATTGAAACAAAAGTGGATTTGTTTGGTTGTGTTTTTTTTAATGCT
The DNA here is from genome assembly GCA_032595735.1 of Pelochelys cantorii. NCBI lineage: Eukaryota > Metazoa > Chordata > Testudines > Trionychidae > Pelochelys > Pelochelys cantorii. The sequence continues at coordinate 12,878,558 of CM064347.1, forward strand.
CCAAACAGGATGACTTTCCCGTTTTAAAATACACTTTTGAAATCAATTATTAATATGCAGAATCTTGGGAAGACACTCACAAAAGAGGGGTGTGTGGCTTTAGTTAAGGCTTTGTCAGCCTGCTTCCGGCAAAGACACGATGTTTGGAGGGGAGAGGATGACAGGGTGCCGCCCGCATATGAACGGGCATTGCGGTGACTGCACGGGGGGAGGTTTTGAAAGCCATTTTCTCCGGTGCCTGACGTGTTGGGGCTTTGATTTCGAACTGACAGCCTGCTGAAGGATTGATCTGAGCAAGGATAAATAATTCATGGGCGTTTGGAGCAGCTGTGAATTTTGAAAAGCAAGTTCTGCACGGCAGACATTGTTGGGGCTAAAAGAGCAGTTTGAGGAGAAAGCTGTATGTTTGTGTTTTTGTCTTTTACCGTGTGTAATCTCCAATCTCTATTTTTTACGCCTCAGGGCCCGTCTTATTCAGCTGGCTCTCAGCAGGTGTCTTTGGCGGCGCCAGAAAGCTGCCATAAGTGAAATATTTCCACCGGCAGAGCTCTGCCAAAGCACAATATGACTTCTTAGACTTTGGTGAAATAATTCCCTCTTCCGAGGGGGAGCATTTTGTGATGACAGGCCACCTGCCCAAGCACTGTGTAGCGATATTAATGCACGTTGAGAACAGATCAGATTAATCTTAGGCGGCTGGTCACTGCAGACAAGGCTGAGAAATGACTTGGTGGAATACTGCGCTAAGCTGGGGTTGAAATCACAATCAATTGCAGCCAGAGGTTTCACTGTACTCCCTATAAAGGCAATGCTGTCTAGTGGTCAGAGCAATGGACTGCAGATCAGAAGTCGTCGGTTCTCATCTTAATTCTGCTAGTGACTCACGGGGGGGAGGATCGAGTCACTCCCTCGCTCCAGGCGTCAGCTTCCCCTGCTGTAAAAGGAAGAGAACACTTGCCACAGAGGAGGCTTGTAAGGTTTAAATGGTTTTTGTAAAATGCTTTGAGATGTGTGGCTAGAACGCACGGGAGGAGAGCGAGAGATTGCAGCCCTGGCGGCATGTGAATGAATGAAACCAGAGCAAGCTGTCAGAAAAAGAAGACAATTTTACATGCCTGCCACCAGCACTGTCACACAGCAATGTCCCGCCCCCTCGCCCCAAATGATCACATTGTTCCAATTGGGGTCCGGAAGTTGGGTGGGCATAAGACTGCCCACAGCTAAAGGACCCTCCCCCAGTCTACGGGGGAGGGGGGGGGGATCCACAGAGCCCTTAACGCCAAATAATGATGGAGGGACAAATCAAGTGGAGTGGCAGGTCACAACTGACGTTCTCTGCCGCAGCAGAGAGCAGAAGATCACATAATATTTTCCTGCCTATGCCCATTGCTGAAAAATAGCCCCACTTCCAAGGGAAGTAGTGGGGGAAAAAGATCTATCTGGCTTCAAGATTAAACTAGATGGGTTTATGAAGGGGATGGTTTGATGAGATAACATGGTCTTGGTAACTAATTGACCATTCATTATCAGTGGTAAGTAGGTCAATGGAGGGATGATAGGAGTTACTATAGAGAACTTTCTGGGTGTCTGGCTGGTGAGTCTTGCCCACATGCTCAGGGTTTAGCTGATCGCCATATTTGGGGTCGGGAAGGAATTTTCCTCCAGGGTAGATTGGCAGAGGCCCTGGAGGTTTTTCGCCTTCCTCTGTAGCATGGGGTACAGATCACAGCTGGAGGATTCTCTGCATCTTGGGGTCTTTGAACCATTGTTTCAAGGACTTCAATATCTGAGATATAGGTGAGAGGATTATTCTAGGAATGGGTGGGTGAGATTCTGTGGCCTGCCTTGTGCAGGGGGTCAAACTAGATGATCATAATGGTCCCTTCTGACCTTAAAGTCTATGAGTCTATGAACATGAAAATAATAGAAGACATTGGAGGGGGGGGGGCTTTAAAAACAGAGGGTTTGTTTCTTCTTCATGTTAAGGCCCCTTCATGCCACTCTGGCAGTATAAACTATAATTTACTCACGCTACCAAGCCCTTTTATGCTGCCAGATTGGCATAAGAGGACCTTGGCACCAGGGAGAATCAGGCTTACAATGACCATCTACTGACATTTTGAAGTGACTTGGCGAAAAACCCAAAACTCTTGCTTTGTGACAAGATAAAATCCTAGTGGCCGTCCATATATTAGCCACAGGAGACTCCAATTCACATGATTGTGCAGCAGCAGGCTAAGTGTAGTTTGGAAAATTTCATGATGGTGAACTAATTACAGGTTGCACCTCCCTAGACCAGGGCTCTCTGGTCTGGCAATATCCCAGGTCTGGCAGGACTACAGATGTTCATGGATCAGAGAGGCCCAGGGTCAGGAGCCCAGTGGCAGGAGGGCTGGAAGCCGGGAGGCCCTGCCAGGCTGGGAACCCAGCAAGGCTGACAGCAGCAGAGCAGGGGCCAGCAGGGCCAGAGCAGGGCCCAGCAGGGCCAGAGCTGGGGCAGAGAGGCTGCGGCTGAGACAGTCCCCAGCAGGGAGGCCGGGGCCGGAAGGCTCTAGGGATGGTGGCAGGGGACCTCCCCAAGTCCTGCAAATTCCTTCATTAGCAACCAGTCATATGCCGAGGGTGCTGGACCAGAGAGGTCCAACCTATACAACAATTTTCAGATCTAAGCCAGCAGAGAACCAGATTCTAGGGTGGTTTGTGCCTCGGTTAATTTTGGCAGCTATGGAAAACCGGTGTTGCAGCGAGGAAGTCCCTGGCTGCGTCTAAATCTGGTGGGGACCCATTAATGCAAATAAAAACCAGCCCCAAGAAATCTTCACCCCGAAGAGTTTATTTAAGCAAATGAAAGGAAAAGGCAGCCTCCCCGCTGAAACTTCTGAACTGAAACCCCTCGAGCTCCATGTGTAGCAATATCGTCACAAACCCAAGACGAGATGAAGCCTACCCCAGATATCGTTTCTGACCAGAACAAAAGGAAAAGGGGAGGCAAACGCTCATCAAAGTTCTTTGGCAGAGTCTCCCTAAGCTGTCCTGATGTGTTCTTGAAAACCCCATGGGACTGGGGGGGGGGGACACCTTGTTTCATATCAGAGGGGTAGCCTGGATTTGCAAAAGCAGCAAGGAGTCCTGTAGCACCTTATAGACTAACATGTATTGGAGCATAAGCTTTCCTGGGCAAAGACCCACTTCGTCAGATGCATATGTATGCATCTGACGAAGTGGGTCTTTGCCCAGGAAAGCTTATGCTCCAATACATGTTAGTCTATAAGGTGCTACAGGACTCCTTGTCACCTTGTTTAACGTTAGCCAAGGTTAAGCTACAGTTGCTTTTGCAGCACCATGGAGAGGGAAGAAGCAGATTCCTATGAGCAGAGACTCAGCATGAGGATGTCCATTTAACTCTTCATTCTACTAGTCCTGATGTTTTTAGGGTTCTGTTATTTCCACTCCAGTTCATCTGAGGAAGAGGTTTTTGCCCACAAGCTCATGATTCTATATGTTTATTTTGGCTAGTCTCGAAGGTGCTGCAGGACCACTCGTCTTCCTGCTCAGTATTTCTTAGATCCTGCTTTCTGCTCCCTTTATAATCAATAGGAGTGTTACCATTGGCTTGAGTGAAAACAGGAATCAGTCCTTTGTTTTCCTTGTGAGATAGTTATGCTTAATTGTCTCTTGAGTAGAAGAGTCTGGGTGTCCATCGGATTGCAGAGCTGTCGTGTTCTTAGGGCACATTGCGCTTCTTCATAAAGCAGCCAAGATTTCACTGCGTGAGATACTGATTCCATGGCGTGCTGTCGGGGTTGGGATTTTTTATTTTGTTTTTTTCTTCAGTATCGGGACACTGAAAGAATTGTAAAATGACCTGCCCAAGCTATCAACTGCTCACTAGATGCAGCCACTGAAAAAAATCCCAAACAAATTTCATTTACAAGTTTGGGACCCATCACAAAGGTATGAATAAAGACATCACCTGGCAAGCACGCTACCTTCCACATCCCAATGACTTAACCAACCAAACAATGGGTACGTAAGAACAATTTGCACGTTCTCTATCAGCTTCATGTAACATGAACACTCTAATTCACTATTATGTTTTCCCTTCCTTCTCTCCCCCACCCTGTTCCATCCCCTATTTATTATGGAACTGGACTTTTAATACTCCATTCATCTGAAGAAGTGGGTTGTGCCCACAAAAGCTCATGATACCATCCACATGTTTTGTTAGTCTTTAAGGTGCTGCTAGACCATTTGTTGTTTTTTAAGTTTTTCCAAATATTTTTAAGTTCCTTTATTTCTCTGGTGAAAGAGGAGCAGGGTGGTTTGGGTAGGGTTCTTTTGACATCTCTTCATATGACTCTAGATTTCTTTTTCGATGAGTAAATTCATGTAGGGTAAGAGATATATTCAAGGGATGAGATTCTATCCAGATGGACAAAGTTCCCATTGACTTTAGTGGGGCCAGGATTTCCTCGCGGTGGATAGGATCCCTCTGCCTTTGATTTCATATGGCGGAGGAGTAGGTGCGCGGTCGTTATTTTGTCCCATCTGAGAGAGATGCTGCTCGCTACGTTCTGTGAATTAAGCTAATGGTGAATACCTAGTAAAAGCTCCTGGAACCATCCATATCACAGGAGAGAGCTAGGAATGTTTAGAATTGCTACTAGCCCAGGGAAAAGGATGCTCTATTCCAACACTTCTCAAGCTATGGGGCTCCCAAGGGAGATGTGGGAATGTGTCAAGGTAGGCACATGTGTGTGTGTGTGTGTGTGTGTGTGTGTGTGTGTGTGTGTAAGAGCTCCGGTGGGCAGTTGGGGCTCATGCAGCAGGGACAAACATGTGAGCAGTGGTGGTGGATGGGATACAGAAGTGAGACAGAGCCTGCCACCCTGGGGCTGACAAACAGAGCCCCAGTGCCTGGTCTTGGGCTTTCCTTCTCGATTCCTTGGTCCTTTACCAGGAGGCAGCCCAGGCTTGGGTTCTCCAGCTGTCAGCATCCAGGTGGCAGCCACAGCGCAGAAAGGAGGGTGGTAATGGGGTGCTAAATCTTCTGTGAAAAGTGATGACAAATATCACTTTTCCCATTGCCATCCTTAGCTCGGCACTGCTGCTGGCAGGACTTTACTTCCAGAACTGGGCACCTGGCCAGCAACTGTTGCGCTCTGCTTTGCCTTCAAAGCCATGTGTAGAGACATATATTGGGGGGCATGGAGGGGAAGCAACTACAGGCATAAAGAAGGGGGTGCAATCAAATAAGTTTGAGAATCACTGTATTCCCTTTTCTACTGTTAAATCCCTGTGAGACCATGGGGAAGTCATGTGACCTGTCTGTGCCTCAGTTTTTCCATCTGTAAAATGGGGATAATACTTTCTCACCCATAATAATGACTGACTGAATATACATGTTTTGAGGTGTTATAGGAGGGAAATCTACTTTTATTATTATTTTAGTCAGGGCTTGACAAACCATGGTGAGAGCTACTCACCAGCCCCGCACTGCGCATGCGACCGGCTGAAATCTACTCGCCACGGGCAAGTAGAATCAGCGGTTTGTCGAGCCCTGGTTATAGTAGCCAATAGTGTCTAGTGAACAATTATCTTTCACTCCTGGCCTGTTATTTTTCGGATAGAGAGAAAGGAAGTTATTTATAATAATTCATCAGCTGATTGAGCCCTGGTCCATACATGACTAGTTTCTTCCAGTAATGTTAAAACACCCTGATTGTGTGCGAAATTGTTTTATGTCCAATCTGTATTATCCTTTTTTCCCAGTGCTTGATCATCTTTTGCAAACTTGAGAGTGTTCCATGTTGAAAGCATGGACAGATAGGCCTTGTGGTGAAAAAAGACAGACTCCCTGGTCCAGAGGCCAATGAAATTGTGACAAAAAGAACCATGTCTAGTCTCAACCCCTCTTCTCTTCATCCCTATAGCAGGGGCTGTATTGGGCTGGGTGGTAGCCCTACAATAGTTAAAACATTGTTTTGAGTGTTGGAGTTCCTCGGACACAGAAGAAAGAGGCACAGCTGCGTGGAAAGAAGCAGATAAACACTTGAAATAAGAAACAAAGGCAACTTCAAACACCCTTGTCATCTGTAAAATATATTTCTGTTTCTAGCTCCTTTTCTGAAAGCCACAAAGATCACACCGAGATGCTCAGCACAGTTAGAGATCTATGGCTTTGTATTACTTATTCATAAAATAATCTCTAGCCATTCCTAAGAAGCACCATGGTGGGTTTTGTTTTCTTTTTTCACTGCAGTTCAAATCAATCACATTTACCTGTTTCAATTTCTCTGCTGCTTGAAAAGAATCCTTGTTAATATTGATGGCCAGGAAAGGTCTTTTTATGGCTGAAGGATGGCGATGCTCACGATGACTTAATTAAGAAAGCTGGGCTGCTGGAAGTTGGAGAGATAGCAACAGAACCCATGGGGATCATTCTTGAAAATATAAGGGAGAAATACTGTCCCTATAGATCAATACTTGTCTGAGGAGATGGGTATTAGGTAGGTAGAGTGTGTTTTAGAATATAGAAACTGTGCTGATTTGCTTCTTCTATAAGCCAGTTGGGACTGGAGGGTGAATCTACCAAGGACCTTCTGCAGTCATCAGAGCAAAATCAAAAGCCAGCCTGCCACCATTTCCAGGGCCACCAATGTTCCCCCAACCTCTTTCCTATTTGGAGCACCATTGCAGCACTCACCCTTTCACGGCCTGGTTTGAAGGACCTGAGGCGTCTCCACGTATTGCCGAATATGACGCACTACATCTTGTCTGTGTTCATCTGACATTGATGAAATGATGTCAAGCAACGGGGAAGGGCACAATCAAAAGTTTTGTCAGGCTCAGACATGGTTGGGACCACCAAAAGTTGTGGCTTCTGTATTTCAGAAACCACTTTGTCTAATTATTCCTCTTCTACGGTCATGGCTCAGACCCAAGTGGGAACAAGGCATCTTGAGAAAGGAGGCAACATGTTTCGTTATCAGATGGCAGAGTAAATTTTCCTCTTGAGAGTATTGCGCCTCAATGACATCAATGAGATTCACAGGTACTTAACACACTGCTGCTAATTAATTAGATGTGGTTAGTGTACCTGGCAAAGGGCTGTGATATGTTTCCCATCAAGGGATTCTTCTTCTGAACAGATTTTTCTTACACAAACTTGCCTTTCATTTAAAACAAACTGGGAGTCCTGGGCTCTTTGGAAAGAGAATGGCAGTGAGCTCACATTTATCTAACTGCTTTCATCTTGAAGCACTTCACATTCAGTGACGTCACTGACAAATTCTAAACAGGAATAATTTTACCCTTGCTCCACCTGCTGCAGTGCAGCCACTTCTGCGTGGAACTTAATAGCTTCTTAGGCCAGGTCTACACTACAGGGGAAGGTCAAATTAAGATACACAACCTCAGCTACATTAATTATGTAGCTGGAGTCGTATCTTAATTCGAGTTTCCACGTGGTCTCCACAGTGGGAGGTCGATGGGAGCAAACACTCTCAACGGCTTCCCTCAATCCTCACAAGGAACAGGGCGAGTACCAGTGCAGATAGGAGAGCAGTCTGAGTTTGATTTAGCAGGTCTAGTAAAGCAGGTCAAGACCCACTAAACCAAACTCCAAAAGATCTACTGTGACAGCATTTATCTTCCACGTAGTGAAGACGTGGCCTCAGGAACAAACATTAAATGACAGTATAAGCCAGGAAGTGAAGGTATTTTTAAGGAAGGTAGAATTTAACAAAGCTACCCCCGGTGTCCTGTTTAAATTCTAACCCTCAGGCCCAGCAGCTGGAGGTGGCCCCTCAGTTGCCTGGATCCGGTTCCCAAGGCTAATGGCTCCCCCCTCCCCCCCCCCGCACTGGGGAACCCGCACCAACTACTCGCCTGGGTCCCACTAGGCTGTGGTGTGTGAGGGGAATGTGGGAAGTGTCCTTCTCCTCAGTCAGGGGCCACATCACTTGTGTGCGGCGCCTGACTGATTTTTCTGTGCGTCAGTGGCCCTTGACCCTGAAAAAGGTCCTCCCCCTCCCCCGCTAAAACCCTGGTTTTATTGAGAGTGATATGGAAGGTTAAGGACCACAGATTGCTTCAGCTTTGAGTCTCCTCTGAAAGATGATGGACCCTATTGCGCAGCACATCCCTCACACCATGCCGGGATGTTGGACAAAGCATCACTGATGCCATACAACGAGAAGGGGGTTCAAATGTATCCTGTACACAGCAGTTCTCCAGTGCTGTTTTCATATTTTCTTTAAATAACTTAGAAGACCTCTAGCTGGCCACCTAGTAGGGACTTTCATGGTCTCTACCATTTTATTCAATATTTACAATGATTCTCCCTCTTGTCATGTGCATTTAATGGTGCAAAGCACTGTCTCAAAGACTTTGACATCAAATAGCAAGAGGGCGTGGCTTCCCTCCCAGAAAGAGGGGGCGAGACTTTCACCCCCCGCAGCCGGGCAGAGTCACAAGGGAAGCAGGGGGGTGGGGCAGGAAGTCTGAAAGGCAGGCGCTGCCATTTAGCTGAGCGAGAACCAGCAAAGGAGACTGAGACCTCCCCACCTGTGTGGAGTGGGAGCCTGAAGTCTCTGCAGCATTGAGGACTTGCCAGGACTGCCAGCTGACTGCTAATTCCCCAGAACACCTTGGCTTGATAGAGGCGTAGTGGTGAGGGGGCCGTGGTCTCCCTCTGAGGCAAACAGGGAGGGATGGCCACAACTATGCTAGGATCCCATGAAAATGCTCTCTCGCTCTCTTGCTTTCTCTCTGTTGTTTCCTAAGAGTACCTGGAAGAGCCATATCTGCCATATTAAGAAGCCTGAGGTGGTCTCTTTTTGAATAGCAAATTGGATAAAGCGGGCTTTCAGGTATTAACTCCAGGGAAACCCAAACTCCCACCAAAATCTCTCTGATACCGAACACTGTGTGCAAAACTGGAGTTCTCCTTGGATGTTCCTACTGTGTATTGTTACAATGATGTTTAATTTATAGTGCGGTTCACTGGATACTGAAGCACAGTAAATCAAAGCCCAGTGTTGACAAGAGAAGACCATCTGCCCTGAGTCATCTTTTAACTACAGCTCAGACGGGGAGTTTGAACTCTTGGGTTCTCTTTGTGCCACTAGTACCCTGTGTCACCTTGGGCCAGTCATTTAACTTTGCTCTGTCTCTCAACATTTCCATCTGCTAATGGGAAATAATATTTACCCCCTGTGGCCTGGGGACAGAGAGTGTCCTTATGCCTAACATGTGAACATTGCATCATCTGTGTCTACTGCTGTTTGCAGGTTTCAATTTTTGTTATGGAAAATTTCAAAAGAATCATTTAAAAACATTTGATTTTTGGCTGAAGACTTTGTTGTTGTTTGTTTTGTGGTTTGTTTGTTTTTTAGTTTTCCCCCAAAAATATTTTTTTTCCAAGGGAAGCAGATGCTTTTTGTGAGCACTTCTGCTTCATCGAAAACCCACTTTCTGTGGAGAACTCTCAACCAGGTTCGCATATTATTGTTCAGCCCGGCTGGGTAGTACACTGCCAGCATCTCCAGCCACTTGCACAGAAGACATTTCTATAACGTGTTCACTGATAATAGCAGGTCCAATGTTGACTTTGGGCTTGTCTGTGGGGCACATTTCCCCACATATTAGGAAAAACTATTTCCCTACGAGGGTGGTGAAGCACTGGAATGGGTAAACTAAGGAGGGGGTGGAATCTCCAGCCCTAGAGGTTTTTAAGTCTTGGCTTGATAAAGCCCTGGCTGGGTTGATTTAGTTGGGATTGGTCCTGCCTTGGGCAGGGAGCTGGACTTGATGACCTCCTGAGGTCTCTTCCAGCTCTATGATTCTATGATAAGCCATGGTGGGAATCTACAGCAGCTTGCCGCGGGGCATTATCCTGGATGGGCATGCTGTGGCACAAAGAATTGCAGCGTGGCCTGCTGGGCTTTCAAGTATTCTGAAGTTAAGCGCCACTCCAGGACTTCTACTTTGCTGCAGCAGCATCATCCCACAGAACATCACTGCATGGCAGGCTGGTCTGCTATGGGTTCGCATCCTGGTGTGCAGCACTGGCGCTTGCCAGGGAGAGACACCTTTCAGCTCCTCCACAATACTGTGGCATTTGAAAAAGACCTAAGGGAGGAAAGAACCTAAGCCTGAGCAAGGCGCTGATTAGGTCCTTTATGCTGTAAAGCCAAAATCTGAATAGCAGTGCATTGAAAACACTCGGGTACATACCAGGTTTAGCTAGTGCGGAGGGGGGAACCTAAGGCCCAAGGGCCAGAGGCAGCCCCCGGCTTGCCTGGATCTGGCCCCCAAGGCTCAGGGCTCCCCTCCAGCATTGGGAAGACTGCTCTGGCACTCCAGCCCCGCACTGCAGAGCTGAAGCATACAAAATCTACTAGCTTGGGCCTCCCTAGGCTCTGGTGTGGGAGGGGAATGTGTTTTAGATTTTTTTTGGGGGGGGGGTTGTTTGCTTCTCACTTGATATGCGGCCCCTGACTGATTTTTTCTGTAGGTCAATGGTCCCCAGCCCAAAAGGGGTTCCTCACCCTGAGCTAGTGGGTGGGAGGAGCAATTTCTTTCTTTCATTAAGTGAGACAAAACCACCACAGTCTATAGTCACTCAGGCTCCTTTTTGTGGCACAAATGCTCAGCTCGAGGTGTTGGCTAAGAAGCTGCCATTTCAACAGCAAGGAAGGCGCGACTGAACCTGTCCTAGAATACCAGAGCTGAAAAGAAATTGCTAGAAGGCACCCTATGAAGGTTAGGGCTGGTGCAATTCCATCCGTCTGCAGCATTGTAGTTCCAGTTGCAACCTGCCAGCGCAAGGCGTGTATCTGGGCTGGGTTTGTGCTTTGGGCAGGGAGAAAATCTTAGCGTGGGGTGGCATATTACAAAGGGTTTGGTTTTGTTGCTCTGCTATGCTAGTTTCTAGCCAAAACCAAAACAAGATCATTCCTTGGCTTATTTCAGAAAGCGACATAGAGGAGATACAGTAAAATGTCTTGCAACTGTTGCAGCCTTGATGGTGGTAATAATTAGCACTTTTTCCATGTTCTAATTTCTACACATTAATGAAGCCCTATGACTGCTGCGAGGGGAGGAATTTTTTCCCTCCCATTTTACAGATGACAAAACTGAGGCCCAAAGGGGAACAATAACTCTCCCAAGGTATCACCTGATGTGAGTGACAGAGCTGGGACACAGAACCCAAGGTGCTGCCTCCCAGGCTCTTGTTCCACCTACAGACCACACATCTTAACATCAATTATAAGAGAGAGCTTTGGGCAACATTCGACCTCCAGATGCTTTAGCAGCAGAGAGCAGCTTCTGCCTCAGGTACTGCTGCATGCTTGGAAGAGGTGCACACCCTGCTCCATGTGCATTTCACATCTCCCAGATTCCTGCCAAAGCCTGCCTGGTCTTGCTGCTTCTGTCCCACTGCATCGGGAGGAGGCTGTTTCTGAACCCTGCCGTCCCATTGCTGGAGCTTTGTTTCTTGTACAAGTCATGCGCTCTTAAAGTGGCCTTGGAGAAGTGCCAACTCTGCCACTGCTTGATGACGGGATTTCATTAGTCTCCAATGGCAGGGCCGGTGCAACTTAAGTGCGTTTATACCAGGGCTGGGGAACCTAAGGCCTGGGGGCCGGATGCAGCCCTCAGCTTGCCTGGATCTGGCCCCCAAGGCTCGGGACTCTGTCTAGTATTAGGGCACCCGTGCTGGTGTTTCAGCCCCCTGCCACCCCACCGCGGGGCTGGAGCACACAAAATCGACTAGCCTGGGCCCCCCCTCGGTAGGGTTGGCAGGTGTGCGGTTTTGAACCGGACAATCCAGTATTTGAGCTTTCTGTTCGGGAAACAAATTGAGAAAATAGAAATGTCCAGTATTTTCTAAATAAGATGTAACGTAGACTGTGATGTAATGTCAAGTGTGTCCGGTATTTTTGTTGAAACCATCTGGCAACCCTACCCCTTGGGTCTGGTGCACAAAGGGACTGTGGGGAGTGTCTTTCTCCTTATTGGGGGCCATGTCCATGAGGGTTTGGGGTTTTTTGTTGTTGTTGGTTTGTTTTGCTTCTCACTTGTGTGTGGCCGTCAACTGATTTTTCTGTGGGTCAGTGGCCCCCAGCCCAAAAAAGGTTCCCCACCCCTGATTTATATTGTTCCGTGCTTCCTTTGGGCTGTGGGAGGTAGGGAGAGTTTGTAATGCTAGACAGAAGAAGCAAAGGCAAGACAGAGGGGAACTGGTGTGAATCAGCTCAAGCTTTCATGCCTGTGCTTGCTGGTGAAGTACAGGCCAGGGCTGGGTCCAGAGCCAGAGGATCTGACGGGATGTGAATCTATCTCTGAGGCTATGTCTACACTATGTTTTTTGCGGAAGAGGCAATGCAAATGAAGTGCTCGTTAGCATTTTCTTGTGCTTCATTTGCATGGTCTCGTCCTATCCTTTTTGCCCAAGAGGTTTTTGCGCAAAAACAAGTAGTGTGGACGTGTCTGTTTTGCGCAAAAACCCCTTTTTGTGCAAGATCCTAAAATAGAGACATACGGATCTTGCGCAAAAAGGGTTTTTTGTGCAAAATGGTCATGTCCACACTGCTTGATTTTGCGCAAAAAGGATCGGAAGAGACTATGCAAGTGAAGTGCGAGAAAATGCTAACGAGCACTTCATTTGCATTGCCTCTTCCGCAAAAAGTTTGTTGTGTAGACAAAGCCTGAGTTAGGAAAGGACAGTGCAGAGAAACCTGCAGGTTCACAGGAAAGACTTAAAGTGACTTTGGGTATGTCTACACTACAGAGCTTTTTTCCCAAAAAACGGCCATTTTTCCAGAAAAACTACACTTATGTCCACACTGCTATTGCATTCTTTGGACAGAAAGTGGAAAGAATGGAGGGTTTTTCCCCGACAGCAGTAAACCTCTTTCTACGAAGAAGAAGCCTTTTACCAAAAAAGCATTTTTGGAAAAAGGCATGTGTGGACATGGAAGAGAGTGTTTCTTCGAAAGAAGAGGCCTCCAGGAAAAAGCACAGGTGCCCTGGTGGCCACTCCGTCCACAGTAATCACAACCAAAATGCGAGCTAGCGTCCAATCAATGTGGATGCTATCTGATCTCTTCCAGAAAAGCTTCTTCCAAAAGAAGCCTACAGTCTAGACGTAGCCTTTGGTGCCTCCTGGTCAGAGAAAGCTCCCGTATGTTCTCTTCGTGGACTGCAAGCCCTGGGCGTCCCCTGAGACTTGTAAAAATTGAACATGGACTGAATTGCAAAATTCAAGGTATCAGAAGTCCAAAGTAGAATAAAACCAGGAGATTTATTTCCAGCCTGAAACTCGCACATTGCCCCGCCACCTCTGTGCCCTGTATGTCCATTGCTGCTCTGTGTATGGCATGTAGCCTCGTATCCTGAAAACCACAAGAAAATACCTTGGGGAGGGGTGATCTGTGCACTCTGCTTGCCAGTCAGAAAGTGCTGCATCAGGACTTGGCCATCTCCCACTGATGCCTTCAGAGCTGAGCTTTTACTATTTGCCTGGGCCAGAGCTGCAACTACCATGGACCCAGCCAACTTGAAGTTTTGCCTACATGCTACAGCAGGCTGTCCTTGAATCCTGTCTTTCCGGGTCCGTTTCTCCCCACCTCCCCAGCCCCTGACACAGCTACCTTTTTACTGGAGCTGCACAACAGTCCAGGCTTGGCTTCACAAAGCCAGCTTTGCTGCTCACCAGTTCTAGCAGTAAGGGGATGCAGTGATTAGGGTGCTAGTTTGGGATGCAGGAAGCCCAGGTTCAGCTCCTGGCTCTTCTACAGGCTTCCTCTGTGGTCTCGGGCAAGTCACAAGTACCTTGTGCCTCAGTTTCCCCATCTGTAAAATGGGGACGATAATGTTTCCCTAACTCACCGGGCTGTTGGAAGGATGAATCCATAAAAGACTGAGATGATGGGGGACATGTAAGCGCTAAAGGAGAAGAAACAATAGTTATCCAGCAAGTTACTTGCCTTGTAGGGTAGTATTATTATTAAGATACTGACTTTTCTGCCTTGTCTGAAGTTGGGTTGGTGCTTCCAAGTGCCCAGCAGTCCCTTGAGGAGTGTAGATTTCAGACCCAGCTTGGAACTATGATTGTCTCATGAACATCTCTTGAAAGTCAGACGAACGTTCTTTCTCTGTTTCATGCTGCTCAGTTCAAGGTCGAGTGTGTGGGGACCGCGAATGGGCAAGGAGGAGGGTGGAGGGTGTTTAAAACTATCGCAAAAGTAAATGAAACCCAAATAGTTTAGATTTTAATTGGCAGAGGCTTAACGCACAGCCTGGCAGGGCCTAACAGTGAGCAGATGGGAATCCTATATGAGGCTACTGACTCACTATACTAAAAAAAAAAACAAAAACTTGTTAGTCAATGTTCAAAAGGGCTGAGGCTTAGCACAAAACATTTCCAATCTGAGCGGCTCCCATGTGTCATTATTGGACACGCTATGTCTTGGTCTTTTTTATCCGAGATGCTGCAGGAGATCAGCTAGCCAGAAGGCACCAAGCATCACGTCGTGGGCAGGGAGACAAGGTGATTGCTGCCAGCATCCAGACTCAGAGCCTGCTGAGCTCTCCTTGGGCTCCTTCTGTAGGCAATAGCCACAGCTGCCCCTGTTCCATTCACCGGCTAGTCCCCTGTCTGTCTGTACTGTCCCCTTCTTTCTCACCGTCCCCTGCTCTTCCCGAGTGGATCCTATTTGTTCTGTACCCTAATCTCCCAAAACAGTAGCTCCCTATCTAGGCACGGTTCAGAAAGGCCCAGATTCTTTGCACACCGAGCTCCCATTCTTCACTGTCCTGCAGCTTGTGTCATCCATTGACATCATGGCCAGCGAGTGGGAAGTTCTACTCTTCTGACAGGGCAGCACCTTGTACCCATTTTGCACAGGCATGGATGACTCTGTAAGGCACAAGACGCTGGAGAATCAGGCTCCTCTGAGCACCCGCTAAAGGGCAATGAATAGAGTCAGGCCACAGGTGGGCTTCCTGGATGCAAGTGCCCCTGGGGCTGGTTGGCATCCAAGCTGTCTTAAGTCTGAGGCTTACTGATGCTGAACTGGGTTTTTCCAAGGAACCTGCTCCCTGTCCTGCTCTCCCTCCCTCCGCCTCTCCCAATTACTGATTTTCCGTCCCTTTCAGATGCACCTTTTAATCCATCCAGGTCACGGCAAGCTAGAGCTGGGCAAGCCACAGGGTCCTTGCTAAGGATATGCTAATGAGGACAGGGCAATCAATTCCCCCCCTTAATCAGGCAATCAATCCACAGTGCAGGTGTTTCTGATCCCAGGCTGCGAGGGAGCTGCACTGGGTTTTAATGTGGACTTCTTTGAACCCGATTGTCATCCCAGAGCTGGGCATGGCGGCTGCCTGGAAATTCAAATCAAGTGTCTTTTAAATCAAAGCGTCCATCTCAGGCTGGCTAATGAATCAAAGACCTCATTTGCAAGGGTCGATTCAGGCATAGTATGGCAGGGATTGATCAAATATAGGGGGTAGAGAGCCGCACCCGGGGGGGTAGCTGTGCTAGCCAAATATATATTTGGGGGCCGTGTGTGTGGCACAAACACACCCCACTACAGCTTCAGGGGCTATGTATCTGTTTGTCATGGAGCCACACGATCCGTGCTAGGCTCCTGCTTTCAAACAATCCTGGGTGGAACCCCAGAAGCGTAGCAGATCCCCAAGTGGTCCCCTTCTTCCGAAAGGGGAGGCCCGTGGCCTCAACACGTCTGAGCCTGAGCCTCTGGACTCCAGCCCTCCTATTTCACACCATGAGCTCTGCCCAGGGAGTGCAACTGGGCTAGACCCCTGGCTAGGGACTTTGATACTCTTTAGGGCCAATGCACCTCAGTAAGGGTACATCTACACTGCAACACTATTCCGAAATAACTTAGCCTGTGTCTACACGGCAGGCAGTTATTTCGAAACAGTGTCAAAATACTGTCAAGCTGGAGGATTTCTTACTCTGATTCCTGTAACCCTCATTGTACAAGGAGTAAGGGAAGTCGGAGGAAGAGGGCTCTGTTTCGAAATAAGTGCTGTGTAGATGCTCCCAATTTCAAAATAAGCTACGCAATTGTCATAGCTCAATTTACGTAGCTTATTTTGAGTTAAGCCCTACAGTGTAGATGCACCCTAAGTGTTTGTTGTGATGCCAGGCAGCCTTGTGAAAACAGAGTAGGGCCTATTAGTACACTGGAACAGTCGCGGGAATTCCTGAGGTGAGCATGGAGAAGCAAAGGTCAAGTCGTAGTCCCTCCTGGCCAGGCCAGCATTCCACCCTACCATGCGCCTGTAGAGTCTGGTTTGGACACTCTCCTCCTTTATCAGTCCCAGGTGAGAGCCGTTGAGTCAACTCCCATTCCCTCCCTGCTGAGCTCCCCTCTTCCACCTGACAGAGATGCCTGTGGGCAGGTGACGACTGTTCCATCATTGGGGCTCCCATGATGATATGGGTCAGCTTCAGCAACTCCTGTGATGACCCATTTGTACCACCCCAGATGGCTGCATGATGCGCATCCCTCGTATCTCCTGCTCTGTCCCAGCGGTAGCAATCCACGAGGTAGCAGTCCATAGTCCAGTAAGTCATGGCCATGCATATTGGAAATACGAGAGAAAATCCCTACTTCATGACACTATTAAATCAGACATCAATCTTTGTCCTCCCCTACAATCCAATGCACAGCGCTTGCTCTGGCCCCAGGTAGCTCCTGAAAGTAAACAGACTTTGATAAGGGTGAGGAAAGGCAAGGGTGCCTTAAAATGTCTGTTCTCTGATGCACCAAAGTGCTGACTCTTGGTTCCTTTGCAATATGGCATTTGCTGCTCCATGTTCCTCCCCTGACTGTAACGGAATGACTCTGTCAGTGTGTCACAATTGCTCGTGATAAGTCGTAAGTGTGACTCAGAAATGGCCTTTCCCTGATGGCCCTCACTTCCAGCCAAGCCCCCAGCCAAGAAAAAAAGCCAAGAAAAACCTTAAGCCTGACACCAATCAGCCTTTCAGAACAGCAGCCATGAACCACTAGAAGTCTATGCCTCTAACAGAAAAAAACCTCTCCCCAAAGGGATTTTTTTCCTCCAAAGGGAGATTCTCCGGAGTCCACTGGGGATTTCATGACTGCCATCAATTTTATGGATAAGGTGCCTGATTCTGGTGTGATGGAGGCAGCATAAAGCCCTAAGCTGCGGCGTTATCGCCTGTCACCGCTCTCTGAGCTGTGATCTCAAATTGCACACAGGACCGCAGGATGGAGCCTGGTTAGCGTTTGAAGGGGAGACCCCATTAAAGATCCTTGGGGTGGTATTTTTGTTGCAAGATGAGAACTCAATCTCAGTGACCTGCCCCAACTCCCAAGGGGTAATTAGCACTGCTTCTCCCTTCACCCACCCCCTAAAGGCACACACAAGCTGAATGTAAATGGGGTTCGGCGTTCTCCATGTCTTTCCTTAGCGCTTGTGTCATTTCATTGTGCACCATTGGACTTCTGCCAAGTCACACCCCACAGATGGGTGCACAGTTTGTGTAGCAAGGTGTGGTATAGAATTTGCAAAGTGCTTTGGGAGCCTTCAGGGTGGACGGTGCTGCGTAAAACGCCAGCTGCTATTACTGTTGTGATGTTGTGTTGCCCTGCAGCTCTCCACAGGGCAGGGCTGGGCAAATATTCTCCATCTTGCTGACAGCTGCTGTCACTCCAGCTGGTATCCAACAATGAGTGATGGGAAGCCTTTGGAAGGAGCACACTACTTAGATGAATAACCTGGAGAAGCAGTAAAACTGCAAACAGTAAATTTACTGTGGCCGAAACATGAAGAGGATGCCAGGGAGGGCTCCCTCCCTTGCCCTTCCCCTGCAGCCCTTGGAATGTTTCAAGACACAGGGATCCAAGGGAGAACCATTGGGAGGACAAGCACGGAGCTGGTGAAGGACCATTTTGCCTGGACCATCCCCCATTGACAGCAACGCACTATGCAGAGATCCCGTTTTGGGTGCAGCAAGACTGTGCTCTAGCAGCTGCTGCAGCTGCCCAGTGAGGTACTGTGCACAGCCTGTGAAGCGAGGTGAGCGTCATCTTCTGTTTCAGCGACATCTTCTCATCCTTCTCCTGCGTTAGCTGAAGATAGGAGCCAAACACCTTTCAGCAGGGCCCTCAGTCAGAGCCTCCCTGCAGATGGACTGGTTCCTCATGGGCTTCTTTGTTACCTGTTGGGCACGAGCATTCAGTCCTACTAGCGTGTCTGCCACTTTCACAACAATGGGGAGACTTTCTTCTCCAAACAACTGCACAACGGAGAAGCCAAGAAGAGTAATAGATCATCCTCAGTGCTGTAATGATCTCTTATTAGACAAGCAGCTGTTAAATGTTTACATTCTTCTCTGATTTAGTTCAGCAATTGCTTTTAAGGGTGATTATTTATGAGCGTGTTGTACGCAGTGTCGGTAGGAATAAATTTCCCCCTATAAATAAGTTAGTTTCCTTGCATGATATGCTCCACCTCAAAATAAGTATGCCCACCCACCTACTCACACCACAGCTCTCTCTGCAAAGTAACACACATGCTCCTGGTCACACAGGCTCCCGAACCTCCTGGTCATTCTTCCAGGTGGCCAGCAGGTGGAACTGCTTCTGCACACTAACCGAGTGACTCTCAAGGACAGGGTTCACAGCTGCTCTATGTCCACTGCAGAAAGTGTTTTGTCCTGCAACATGCCATGGTATAATCTGGGCCCTGTTGTTCTATAACTGCAGATTCTGAATGCGCTGAGAGGAGGAAAAGTGATGGGATGCTGATCTTATGAGATGTATTCTGGCAGTCCCAGCATGTTTCTGTTGGGTCACTGCACCACAGTGTGGTCCAGGGGCATAGGGGAGTGGTCTGGGAATGAAAAGCTGTGAGTTCTGTTCTCAGCCCTGCCACTGAGCAGCTGTGTAGCCTTGGGCATGTTTCTTTCCCTCTCACCCTTTGACTAACATATCTATTTAAATTGTAAGCATTTCATGGCAGCAGGGGTCTCTTATTATGTGTTCATACAGTACCTGACCCCATGAAGTCTCCATGGCTTCTGGGGTCTCTTGTAACAGAAATGCTACTAATAATATAGAACATGGAGTGCATGCCACATGTCTGCAGCCCTATGGCACCAGGTCGGCTAGAAGGAAGCGTCTTCATTTTGTATTAATGTTAAGGTGTCCCCTTCACATAAAGAAGGGTTTTGCTGCATGTCCCAGGGAGACACTTAAAATCATGTTCACGCTTGGTAATAACAATTTTCTTTCAATTGTCCCAGTGTGGTAGTGCATGGTCTGCACCAGCCACTTACAGAACAGGACCTGCATTGGTTCTGGTCAGATGGAAGGGGCTGGACAAGTGTGGAAAGGGCCGTGATATTGGTGATAGGGAGGCAGGCTCTAGCAGGAAAGTTTTAAAGGGAAACACACAGGCGCTCAGCGTCTGCCCTCTTTGAATGCCGTACATCACAAGCATTAATAGGCACTCGATCACACAGCTGTCATCCACTGGGCCATAATTCTATGCTGCAAAGGTCAGCATGTTCCTAGGGAGGGATACCCAGCCCGACTCTATAGGTGTCTGGGAAGAATTTCCCAGAGAGGATTTAATTGTTGTCTGGGAAGTGAGTCCTAGGGGAAATCAGCTCCTGTCTAGATACCATTAACTTGATATTTATTGAGGGGCAAAATGGTCCAGAGAACCTAGCTCCACATTTCGGCCGTGTGGGCTCTCTGTTCTAATCCTAGCACTAACAATGGCTGATGGTGTGTCCTTAGAGTAGACAAATCACTTAGCCCCTTTCAACTGAATAGGAGTGTTGACAGCAGTAATGAGATAATGTTTGAACAGGTAAAGTACTAGGGAATGGGTACTACAAAACAGAAACTTTCGGTTCTTAGACCCAAGGTAAAGGATTATAATTCTAAACCGTCCCTTTGAAATGGGACAGTGAAAAATTTTGTCATGCATCTTCTACTTCATTGTGGACTTCTATTCATCATCGCAAGGTTCTATTCAATAGTTTCTTAAATGATCTCTCTAATGGGCTAGAAAGTGCACTTAAAGAATGAGCGGACAACAGCAAGATGGGAGAGATTGCAAACCCTTAGAAGGACAGGAGCAGATGACCTATGAGGAGAGGCTGGGAGATTTGGGCTTATTTAGTCTGCAGAAGAGAAGAGTGAGGGGGGATTTGATAGCGGCCTTTAAATTACACGAAGGGAGGTTCCAAAGAGGATGGAGAGAACTGGAAGCTGTTCTCAGTAGTGAGTACTAGAGATGTAGCCGTGTTAGTCTGGTCTTGCTGAAACAAAAGACAGGACTATGCAGCACTTTAAAGACTAACAAGATGGTTTATTAGGTGATGAGCTTTCGTGGGCCAGACCTACTTCCTCAGATCAAATTGTGGAAGAAAATTGGCATGACCATATATACCAAAGGGATACAATCCAAAAAAAGTGAGGGATGGCAGAACAAGGAGCAATGGTCTCAAGTTACAGTGGGGGAGGTCTAGGCTAGATATTAGAAAAAGCTATTTCACTAGGAGGGGGGTGAAGCTCTGGAATGGGTTCCCTAGGGAGACGGTAGAATCTCCATCCCTAGAGGTTTTTAAGTCCCGGCTTGACAAAACTCTGGCTGGGATGATTTAGTTGGGGTTGGTCCTGCTTTGGGCAGGGGATTGGACACAATGACCTCCTGAGGTCTCTTCCAGCCCTAGGATTCTATGACAGGATTAGAATTCAAAATGATCTGGACAAACCGGAGAATTGGTCTGAAAGAACAGGATGAAATTCAATAAGGACAAGTGCAAAGTGCTACACGTAAGGAATTATCTAGCGCACAAACACACAAAATGGGAAATTGCTGTACTGCAGACAAGGATCTGAGGGTTATAGTGGATCATCAACTAAATATGAATTGACAATGTAATACTGTTGCCTGAAAAAAAGCTAACACTCTGGGCTGCATTCGCACAAGTGTAAGCTAGACACAAGAAATAATTCTTCCACTCTACTCTGCACTGATAAGCCCTCAACTAGAGTGCTATGTCCTGTTCTCTTCAGGAAAGATGTGGACAAATCGGAGAAAGTCCAGAGGAGAGTAGCGTAAATGATGAAAGGGGTAGAAAACATGACCTATGAAGCAAGAGTGAAACAATTGGGCTTGCTTAGTCTGAAGAAGAGACAATTGAGCGAGACATAACCATCTTCAGCTACATAAAAGGTTGCTATAAAGAGGAGAGTGATAAATGGCTCTCTTTATCCATTGCAGACAGGACACGAAATAATGGGTTTAAATGGCAGCAAGGGAGATTTAGGTTGGACGTTAGGAAAAGCTTCCTAACTTTAAAGGTAGTTAAGCCCTAGAACAAATAACCTAGGGAGGCTATGGAATCTCCATCACTGAGGGTTTTAAGAACAGTTGAGACAAACAGCTGTCAGGGATGAGAGATAATACTGAGGGTATGTCTATACTTCCAATACAGTGGCACAGCTGTCCTGCTGTAGCACTTCAGTGTAGATTCTATCTGTACTGATGGAAGAAATTCTCCCATCAGCACCGGTAATCTACCTCCCCAACAGGTGGTAACTAGGTCAGCACAATAATTCCTTCATCAACCTCAACTGTCTACATCGGGGGTTAGGTCAGTTTAACTGTTCCACTCATGGGTGTGGATTTTTCACACCCTGAGCAATGTAATTAAGACGGCTTAATCTTCTAGTGTAGACCAGGCCTCAGTCCTGCCTCAGTGCTGGGAATTGGACTAGATCTATCAAATGCCCTTCCAGTTCTAGATTCCTGTTATTTCTACAATGGTGGCAATGGTAATGAAGGCTATAGGCAAGGTTGCAGTCTTCTTTCTATGCTATCCCTCTGGCCACTTCACCTTTCCGACTTACATTTTCTGGGTATGGTCTCTGCACCATGGTGTTTTTTTAAAAAATTTGATTACGAAAGCTTGAATGAATATTATTTGGCTAGTTCTGTCAATGGGGAAATTTGTCATTGAAAAGGGAAAAATCTTACCACTTTGAAATAGTTGAGAGTTTATATTTGGCCTGATTGCAGTCATTACCGAAGGAAATATCTTTGCTCAGTCCAGGGACAATTGATTTTGGTATGTCCAAATGATGAGCCTTTGGAAAGTACATACTCAACATGCATAGTTGCTATGTTCAGTTACTAAAAACGAGCCACTAGAAAAGGATTTGTAATGTGCGTGAGGACTGTCTTAGCTGTGCATTGAATAATGTAGAAATGTAGGTTGCTGTGTATTGGTAATATCTGCTGGGACTGAGGGAAGAGATTTTTGTGGAGCTTGTAAGGTGCAATGCAGGTGAGCCCAGGTTCCTGGGCTCTTAGGGCACGTCTACACTGCACAGCTATTTCAAAATAAGCTATTTTTGAAATAACACATCTACACTGCAGGGAAGCCTCAAAGTTAGTCTGAGGCAGACTTCCCTAATGTAGACACGCTCTCTCAGTTTAGAGCCCCAGGAGGCACTGGGGAGGAATAACTTAGAATGGCCCTGGTGAGGGGCTATTTCAAAATAGCAGCAGTGGAGCATTGACACACGCCTTATTTCAAAATAGCTATTTTGGAATAGTAATAGAGATGTAGCCGTGTTAGTCTGGTCTTTAAAGTGCTGCATAGTCCTGTCTTTTATTTCGGAATAGACGTTATTCCTCATAGAATATGGTTTACAGATTTCAGAATAAACCATCCGCTATTTCAAAATTATTTCGAAATAACGGAATGTCTGTGTAGATGCTCACATTGTTATTTTGAAATAATGCGAGTTATTTCAAAATAACGGTGCAGTGTAGGCGCACCCTTAGTGAGGTGTGAAGCCACTGAAGGAAGGCTCCTATATACCTTGCAAGGTGCAGAAGAGAGGTCTAAGTTAAAGATGATGCTAAGGTTTCAGCTTGAGTGACAGGCAGGATGGTTATATATGGCGTTGCACAGAGATGAAAAAAGAAGGTAACGGGAGAGAGAATGAAGAGTTCCTTTTTAGCCATGTGGAGCAGGAGCTGACTGTTAGACGTCCACAAGGAAATGTCAGAGAGATGACCAAGACTCTTCGTTTGAACAGACATTTGGCATAGAGAATCTGTAAGTTGTCAGCATGGAGATGGTTGTTATATCTGCGAATGAGACCCTCCAGAGCGAAGATGTAAAGGGAGAAGAGAGGGGGGACAACGACAGGGAGCCTCAGGAGGGTGACTTCCAAAGAAAGTTGTGGGGGTGGGATTAGGAGGATCCTCTCAAGACCGTGCTGAGAGATCCGGGAGAGGACCATCACAGAAGCCAAAGGAGAACAGGACTGCAAGATGAACATGGTGTAGGGTGTCAATTGCTGCTGACAGGCCTAGGAAGGTGAGCTGAAGTGCCGTTTCTAAGCTTCTGCTCAGTCATTCGACTGCCCAAGGAAAGCTGCTGCTCTGGAGCACAAGGGGCAGATATCAGAGCGGAGAGGGTCCAGGATGCATTGGAGGCAGAGGTGGAAGTAAGCCCATGCAGCGCACCCGTAAGAGAGTGGCTGACTGGGGGGCGGGGCTCTGGATGTCGCCAGCCACCATACATGGGAAACGTTCCTGTGCCGGTACTGGGCATGGGCAGCTCATTCCTCCCATTCTGCCCCTCCCCCATAGGAGCCCAAACCATTTCCACCCTCCTTCCCCGCACGTGGCCCTCAGCCCCAGCACTGGACAGCTGGTGACGGGGAGGTGAGGCCTCACCCCAGTAGGTATGGTGCAACACCCACAGCTCCTGAGCGGCACAGCCCAGCGCACACACAGCAGCTCTGATTCCCTGACACATATTTACAAACTGTGACTTACAACACTTCTCTCTTTGGCCTGTTGAGGGTTGCCACTCAGAAGACCAACACCCATTCATGCCCTCTAGTGCGATGCTGCAAAAGTCAATGTTATATATTTTTTTTCCCCCAAAGTCCCTCACTTTCTTCTCTCTGGTTCCCCAGGTCTCTTTGGCAAGTGGTTTAATCCAACAAGTCACTGTGGTCACAATCCCAAGTCACTGTCAGACCCCTCCATGTTGCTTAGCTATTTTGGAAGGTCTCATCTAATCTTTCCTATCCAATACAGATACGCTCTAACAGCAATTTTCTAGTGTTCTTCTCTTGGGGAGGACCAAGTGGTTCCAAAACTGATATTTGTTGCTGGTGAACAGCAGTAAGCTGATGAATAAGCGATTTCTGCTGGTCTATTGAGAAAGTGGACCAAAACTGGAATGTGCTGGGGCTGTGCATTTATTTTTAATGTATGTAAATACGGATGCAGGTGCGGCCCTGGGAATCCTGCCAACCTAATAATGGATCCCTGGGAATCATGAAGTTTAGGTATCCTGGGCTCAAGACATTAGGCCAGGAGGATACTATTTGTAGCCAAAGAAATACTTAAAATATAGTAATACTTTACACATATCTATAGCATCTTTCACCACTTTGCTGCTGGCTTTGTGTCTGCTAGGGGATGCCAGCCAATGGATAAAACCAAGAATGGGAGTCAGGACTGCTAGAGTCAGTTCCTGATTTGTTGTTTGACCGTAGGCAATTCCTTAAGGCCCTGATTCCACAAAGCAATTAAGCTTATGCACCTGGCTATCCCTATTCAAATCTCATAGTCCCTGAGTCAGGGAAGCATCCCTATTCAGGACATCACTGAAGAATATGCTTAAGATTTATTAAAGCCCAAATGATTTCAATCTTGTGTATGAAGTTAAGCGTGTGTAGGAGCCTTGCCAAATAGAGTTGGTTTGCTGAATTGAGGCCTCAGGGCCTAATTTTCATAGGTGCAGGGCACCCACAATTCCCACTGGAGTTCTTAAGGGAGCTGTGAATGTTCAGCAGCTGTGAAAATAATTCCCTTTGTGCCTAGGGTTGCCAGGCTTCTGTCTGGTAAAAAATCCAGAAAATACCGGAACATTCTTCTGCTGCTGTCTGGTGGGAGTGGGGGGGGGGGGTCGTGAAGATTTAAAGGTGCAGTGACTCTTTTTTTTTTTTTTGTGCGGATGCTTTTTTTTCTTCTCAACAACTTTGGTGTCCCATTGTTTGTTTGTTTGTTTTTTTGCTCAACCAATTTTTTTCCCGCCATGTTCGGTATTTTTTGTGAAGCTATCTGGCAAACCTATTTGTGCCTCATATCCCCCGTCTCTGTCATGATCATATCCATCTTTGAGGGGCACAGATGAGCAGCAGCATCATTCTAGAAGTGCTAAGTATTAGGGACAATTGAAATCATGAGCCAGTTTATGATACTACTTGTAGCTTTCTGGCAGTTCTAAAAAAGAAAACCCACCCAATACCGCAACCCCTAACCTGGGCTGCAAGCAAAACTTTCCTTGGGTCAGGGTGAACCAGTTAATCAGGCCTTATACCCAGAGCAGTATTGTCACTCGGTCGCGCCCTTAATTGTATAGCCAGTCCGCAGGGAATGAGAACGAGAATTGAAAGACCAAAACATTGTCTTAAAAAATGACTGGCATCTCTAAAGTGAGAGTACCTTGGAGTAAAAGCAAAAAAGCCTAATTGTTGGGAAAAGGCTCTTTATGCACTAAAAGGGAAGAAAGGCTTGTTGTGACAGGTTGGCTACAGAGCCAACAGGGTGGTCCAGGACTGTTTCAAACAAGATGATAGAGGAGATGTTCTCTTGAATAATTCAGCTGATGGCAAGGAGATGGAAATGGTGCTCATTCCCTATTAGGAAGTCATCAGTATCATCAGCGTTCAGGCATCCATTCCTGCAATTCAAGTTGCTCAGACTTGCTGACGGGCTTGCCCTTAGCATCAGGAGTGAGGCCTGTGGAGGAGGGGGACTGTTTGGAAAAGAATTACTTTTTAGTTAGGATTTTATACACATCCAGGTTTGGGGGGGAGTGGACAGGATTCCTGTCACACCCATCTTCTGACAGCTCAGTTATTTCCATGCATCTTTGTACTCCCTATCAGTACCAATACGATTGAGAATTGAAACAGCCAAATACACGTGATGAAGGATGAGCAATCTGCCCTCTTATTGTTAGCAATTTTCATTTAAAGAGGAGTAGTAAGGCTGTATATGTGGAAGTTCACAGCTACTCTGCCAGGGCAAAGTTGTGGTGTTGAAGTAAAACAGTCACCCCCACCCCCTTTCCTCCAGGCCTGGTATCTTTCATGAAGCAACTATCCAGATTTCCACTGATGTCCAGAAGTTTTTTGACTCTTAGGCCAGGTCTACGCTACAAGGGAAATGTTGAATCAAGATACACAATTCCAGCTACATTAATTATGTACTTTGTTTCGAGTTTACCCACTGTCCCCACAGCAGGGGCCAAACTCTCCTGTCAGCCTCCCTTACTCCTCGCAGAAGCAGGAGTACCAGACACCAACAGAGGCGCCTTCTGAGTTCAATTTAGCGAGTCTTAACTAGACTTACTAAATCAAACTCCAGAAGGTTGATCTTCTGTTTAGTGAACACATGGCCTTATTGAGATTCTCTTCAAACACTTAGGCCATGTCTTCACTAAACAGATGATCAACACTGCCACAATTTCACTCAGAGGGCACCCTGTCAGTGTCTAATACTCTTGCTCTTGTGAGGAGTGAGGGAAGATGATGGGAGCATATGTTCCCATCGGCCTCCGACTTTGGGGACCGCAGGGAAACTCGAAACAAGGCATGTCAACTCCACCTACATAATTAACGTAGCTGGAGTTGCGTATCTTGATTCAACACTTCCCTTGGCTCGATTCAAGCTTCCCTTTTAGTGTAGACGTGGCCTTAGAAATATGGAGCATGGACTGGCTTGGCTGTGCTGTTCAATGGAAGGAGTGTGGACTCATGTTTAGCGTGCAGGAATGGCAGACAAGACTGCCAAGTTCTTTTGTGGGCACCTGGCCTGACTTCAGGGTGAGTTTGCTGAAATAACTGCATCTTCCTGCAGGATTCTAGAATCTGGCACAATCGTAGTATAAATGTTACATTTTATGCAAATCTGCTGAAGGCTTAAATTGGTACAAGTGACACTTTTGCTGCTTACACACTTTTCTGACCATCTTACACACAGTGTAAGTTCATCATCTCTGAATTTGGAATCAGAGGCTTCTATCAGAGATAAGCTTGCTTAAGTGCTTGGCTCCCATTAGCTGAATTGGACTTAATGCATTTCCTTTTCCAAATTAAGGAGGGACCACGCTTTGGTAGCTAGTCCAATTGCCAATCTCCAAGAAGCTACAATACCAATTCCGAGAGCCCCACTTTTGGTGAGTGTTTGTGGAGTGACCTCAGACTCTTTTTAGTGCCGTTTCCGTGGGAATGATGCAGTTAAATCTTCTAGCGCACAGGTGCTTCTGGGAGTGTAAAATAGTTGATGCATCCCAAATACCAAACTCAAGCATATTCCTCCATGTATGTAGATGCAGGTTCAGGGTTACTTCAAATTGCTTCCCAAACTCCAGGTCCTGTGAGGACTGAGGTGGTTTCTTCTCACTCCAAGAACTCGATGCTTTTCATTGTAGGAATAAGAAGGGAAGCAGCTGATTTTTTGGAGTTTTGTTTGATATCTTCAGAGATAGCGGAGAATTTCATTCTCAGCTGTTAATAAAGAACATCCCCCATTGGAGCCACAAGGATATAACTTACCTTGCATTTTAGGAGGCCTGCTAGAACTTAGTGCTTAGTTAGATGGTAGGGATTTTGCTTCCAGGCACATCTGACTCAGGATATCCCCTGTATTACACGGGGATTGTTCAGATACAGCCGTAGTTCTCCAGCTATTTCATCCTGCAAGTTACTTCGCAGGGGTGGGCAGAAAGAGGGAACTGTCATGGTGCGTCTCGCTTCTAACACATGGATCAAAACACAAAGGGGTGCTAGGACGGATCCTCAGAAAAGGATTCCTGTCTAATCCATGGCTCCCTTTCTCCAAGTCCTTGCTGAGTACAGGGAATGAAAGATCACAGTGCGCCATTGTAAGGGGAGGCTAGGTAAGCATGCAAGTTAGGCTTAAGGAAGAGAGGGAGGAATAGCTCAGTGGTTTGAGCACTGGCCTGCTAAACCCAGGATTGTGAGTTTAATCCTCAAGGGGGCCATCTGGGGTGAATCTGTCAGGGATGGTACTTGGTCCTGCTGTGAGGGTACAGGACTGGACTTGATGATCTTTCAAGGTCCCTTTCAGTTCTATGAGATAGGTATATCTCCATATAGTATAATACTAAGCGTGGTCCTCTGCATTGAGAAGCATGCATTCCTACACCTTTAGCTGCATGTGTGGAGGGTAGGAAAGGGCAGAGCATTGTCAGAGAAGAGGCACGCTTGAGAAGGCATGGTTGGAGCTTCAGTTCTCATCATGGTAAGGAGACTTTCAGCTGTGGACTGCCATTAGGCTTCACTCTCGCTTGTAGGTCTGAATAATTTTGGTGACTGTAAAGCAGCGTTCTACCTTCCCTGTGCATGCTGTCTAGCTTTTTGCCTTTTATCTTGTACTGGGTTTCTGATGAGGTTCATGCTCCTGATTTGTGCCCGGCCACCCACAGGACGGGGGTCCAAGTAAGTCTTGCAGAGCTGCAGAAATAAAATGATCTACTAGCACCGAGGCACATGTGAAATAACCACCCCAGATGCTCAGGCCCTCGGCGGGAACTCCCACTGCAGTGAACAAGGCTTAACCACGGCATGCAAGCTGGTGGGAGCGATGGCGATGACCGTGCAGATCCTTCAAGCTGCCCTGACCTTTTCAAAGCAGGAGTTGCTTGTTCTGTAGCTTTTCTGCAGAACAGAGAGCGATTGTGTGAACCTTGCAGCAGGTAATGAAACCCTGACGGAGCAGGGCCAGAGCAGAGAAATTTGCTTTGTGAGCTAATCCTTGATCCTGGAGGACTGCCTGTCGTGAGCACACAGCCTCATCAGAAAGTTTATGGGCAGGAATTAATCATGAGCCCTCAGGACAGATCTGTTGAGCAGCCCAGGGGGGAGCGGGAGTGGGGGGAGGAGGGGGGGAAATCTTCACCTCAGCAATCAACATGGAAAGGAGCCCAGTGAATACCAATGGGGTGAACTCCGACCATATTTCAGCTGATGCAGCCAGAACAAGGAGGCGAGGGGAAGGGAGGAAGCCGAGTGACAAGAGTTTTGGAGCACTTGTACAGATCATTCTTCATAGCAGGCTGGCCGGATTGAGTAAAGGGGAGGAGAAGATGCGGTGACCTCTGATTACAAACACACCCAAGGTGGGATGCACTCACCTGGAGAGAGGCAGGAGCAACACCATATCGGGCACTTGCCACCTTCCGTGGAGGGGGCTGAGTGTGCCCAGCACATAGCAAAAAGACCCAAACTGTTTGTTTGTCATGTCTCCATTAATATTCTACATAATGGACTTCAGCACTGTCCACTCCTGCCTGTTCCTGTGCCCCCATCTGAGCACCCCCCTTCCCATCCCTCTGTCTGAGCATCACCCCTCCTTCCTTGTCCCCCTGCCTGAGCACCATCCTCTCATCCATGGCACCCCCCCCTTCACAGGAGCACCATCCCCTCCCTCAACCCCATCCTGCCAAGTGGGAGCTGGGCCTGTGATAACTGTGTATGGTCCTAAAACACCACTCTGTGCATCGGCCTTTAATGCGGTGGATCAGAGATCCTGATATGTCAGGGCTCCATGATTTGGTCCCCATAGGATTCAGAGTCATAAATGAAAACAGCTTAGGCCTAGTGATATTATTTTGTCTCATCCTGGCAGGACCTGCCTGTCCTTTAAAGAAGGGGGTCTCAAACTCATGGCCTGCCAGCCCTCTGCGGCCTGAGCAGTTCCACAATCCAGCCCTTGCATGGCTGCTGGCACGTGAATCCCTGTGGCCCTGGGGGGGGGTGGGGGGGGGTGATCATACCCTTCCCCCAAGTCCACCCTCTCCCCCCATCACACCCCTTCCCTCAAGCCCTGAGGGACGTGGCCCTGGGGATGACTGGCAGGCCTGGCCTAGGGTAGGAGCAGGGGTCAGCCCCCCTGCACTCACCACAGAGGCAGGAGCTGCAGGGAAGCAGAATGATGCAGCAACCTCTGATCTGCTTGGCCACCATCTTCCAGGCTGGCTCGGTTGCTGCGTTTCACCACAGCGACAGGAAGGGGAGCGCCCCAGGCCCAGTGTGGGCATGGGAGATGGCAGCAAAGCAGAGCAGGCTGCTGCATAGCTCTGCTTCCCTGTGGCCCCAGCCCACCCAGGGCCCCGCAGGCTAACTTGAGTATGGGGGACCATCCCATCTATAGGACAGTTGGGGCAGCGCCCTCCAAAGTATGGGGTCGGGGCAGCCATGCCAAACTGTCCTCTGGCTGGGACAGCTCTGCAGACACCTCCCCGAGGCCATAGGGACAGAGCTAGCAGCCAGAAGCACCTCTAGCCCCCACTGCACTGCCGGTTGTACAGCTGGGGCTACTGAGAGTTAAATTGCTTCTTGGGGGGGGGGGGGAAGAGCGCAGGTCAGCAAGTGGTGCCAGGTGACACAAGAGGAGGGATGTGCAGAGACAACCCCCCCCTTCCTCTGGAGCCCTGCCAGAGGGGGTGCCTGCTGGCCCTGTAGGAGAATTTGAGGACTGCCACTGGCCCTAAGGTAAATTGAGTTTGAGTCCCCTGCCTTAAAGAGGATCTCTCCTACATTTCCTCTCCACTCACATGGGCTCTGTCACAGCCACACTGCTCCCAGAGCTGCTGGGCATCCCCTTTGGAGCGATTCTGCCCCTTAGTGGGCCAGCGGGGTTACCACTGAACAGGAAGCTTTCCCTTTCCAGATGTGCCCAAGCAGGCTCTCTGTACCTGCAGCTCCAGGAGATGAGAGAGCAGCTTGCACTTTAGGTATGTTGATGCTTTGAGCTGCAGGTGTAATTCCCAGCTCCAAAAGCAGTGGCTCTTGCTAACTCTGATGGTGCTAGAGCACTGAAAATGGAGGATAGCCACCTTAGCACAACCCCCTCTGAGATCCTAGGTTAGTGCTGAGGCAACTGGCCCCCTCCTGCTACTCATGCCACGTTTCTGGTTTTAGCATGCAGTGAGCTAGTGCATATGTGGAAAGTACAGCCCCCCCCCTCCTTCACAGGGCAAATATATCCATAGGTAGAGAAGGGTCAGGATTTCTGGCTTCTATTAGCAGCTGCTACTGGCTCATCATATCTCCAGAGATATACCTCTCTCAGAACTGGAAGGGACCTTGAGAGATCATCCAGTCCAGTCCCCTACCCTCACAGCAGGACCAACTACTATCCCTAATAGATTTGCCCCAGATGCCTAAATGGTCCACTCAAGGATTGAATTCATAACTCTGGGTTTAGCAAGCACATGCTCAAACCACTGAGCTATCTCTCCCCCGAAGCCAATTGGCCGTGCCTCAGCTTCTCCACCTGTAAAATAGGGATACTACCAACCTAACTCCCATGGCTGCTGTCAAAGTGCAGAGTATTATTATTATTTGTTAGATGAGCCTGAGTTGCCAAGCCCAGAACCCGAGCAGAATTTCCTCAGTCTGCAAGGATGTTCAGATCCAGACAGGTGATTTGGTCCCATCCACTTCTAGGCCCCAACTCCTCATGTTGCCGTGTGCTTTGTACACCAAGCTTAGATCCTTGGAAACTCTCCAATCCAAACCACTTCCATATCCCCATTCTGAGAGGGTAAGAAAGGTCAGCCCCAAGGGTTAGCGTTATCTGTGTGCTGACTGTGAACTCTGCTTTACTCATAATCAGCAAGAAAGCTTTTTCCTTTAACCCATATAAAGCCTAATTTCAATCGTATTCATTGTTACCAAGTTGTTAAACGGGGGAGGAATTATATATGGGGAAATTAAACATTTAAAAGAGGACTGGAGGTTTTATTTTTTTCCTAGAGACCAGAAAGTAATCTCCCGAGATTAAGCAGGTCATAGTGACTAAACCTGCAGGGAGAAAATGTCAGGCTTAAAGAAGAGGTTTCTAATTAAGAAGCAGCATTGCAGAACGCTGAAGGGAATCCCATCCATGCCTTAGCTAGAAAGGTAATGGTCAAAGCAGAGGGATGGGGTGGGCACCACAGCAGAGGGCGAAGTTTTTGTTAATTTCTCTGATTAAAATAAGCTGCAGGGGAATCAATGGCTCATTGGACCTTTGGGAAGCTTCCAAAAATAGTCTCCAGTCCCAGCCAAAGTTAATGCATCTGCAGCCGGACTCTCAGCGCCATCGTGTCAAATTCCTACCCACGGGAGCAGAGCTTACTCGTGTGAAATCAGTGGGGCTAAGCTCTTGACTAAGCCCTTAAATTTCAATGGATGGCACCGGGGAGGAAGTGGAGTAGAGGTTTGTGTTGCTTTGTGTTAGCACCACTCTGCTCATTGAACTGTGTGGTTACATAAACCAGCTGCCCAGCCCCTCCCTCCTCCACCTTGCAGGGCCGGCTCGAGCCATTCCTGCGCCCCGGGCAGCAGGTGCGCAACGCATGTGTGGCTCCGCCCCGGGTGCATGGTGCATGTGCGGCCCTGCCCCCCAGCGCGCTGCGCAGTGCCTGATTGCAGCTCTAAGGGCACCTCACGGCCCCCGGCCCTGGGTGCGTGGCTCCTGATGGCTGCTTTAAGGGGCACCACACGGCTGGGCGCGCGGCGCCCCTTACAGCTACAATCAGGCGCCTCCCATAGGTTGGTGCCCCGGGCAGCTGCCCGGCTAGCTCCCGCCCCCTTAATCCGGCCCTGCCACCTTGTTATGGGGCTGTGCTAGTTTTTTACTCTCTCTTAAACCTCAGCCAGCCTAATGATGGAGCACAGGGACGGTGGCTGGCAGATGGTGGAAAGAGAAGGGATCTGGAAAGAAGGGTCAGAAAAGGGTGTCTAGAAAAAGACTGGCTAGGGAAAGCCAAAAGAGCCTTTGGCCTTGAATAGGAGACTGTTCAGGGATTCGGGCAGGAGATGCACCAGCTGACCGAGAGCTTCTTGAATCAAGGCATTCTCATTTGCTACTGAAGTCACTACTCTGCTGGATATTTCAGGGAGGCTGCCTGTCTCTTCAAGAATTGCTCCTAAACGAAAAAACTTAAAAAACAAGGAATGGTCCTGCAGCACCTTAGAGACTAACAAAAAAATGTAGATGGTATCAGGAGCTTTCATGGGCACAACCCACTTCTTCATCTGTTGTGCCCGTGAACACTCCTGATACCATCTACATTTTTGTTAGTCTCTAAGATGCTGTAGGACCATTTGTTGTTTTTTAAGTTTTTTCCGTTATTGACTAACATGGCTCCCCCTCTGAGTCCTCCTAAATAGTAAGAGCTAGGATCACCAAATTCAATATACAGCTTTGTCTCGCTGTAACTTAAAGCAAGGTCGGGGTTTGTTTATGCCAGGAAAATGGGATATACCTGGAATAGGATTGCTTCTCATAATATCATATAGAAAAGGAACAATTACCAGGCAAGCGAAAGAGACTGGCAGAGGGCATGCCTTCCTTCCCCTCTGGCCAGGACTGCCCCAGTTCTGAGCCTCCCATCCCCCTGGTGCCCTTGAAGGGGGAGGTTGAAGCTCCCTGGCAATTCATATGGGGACCTTACACTTTCCTCTTGCTCCCAGAAAAAGGGGAACAGCTAGCAGAGTTTGTTGCATTTTTCCCTCTGGCTGGGAAGCACAGAGGAACCTGGACCTGCCCCAGCTGGGGGACATGTGACCCTCCCCTGGCTGTGCCTGCGGGAGCTGCAGCAGTCATGGTGAGATGCTTCTCACCTGGCCCCAAAGTGCTGTGGTGAGAGAGGGCTGGCCAGCCTCCTGAACCCCTCCTCCCCAGTCCCATGTGTTTTGAGTTAAGCAGCACCAGGTACATCTTCTAGTTTATTTATACTGTATATAAAAATACACTCGCTGTAAAAACAACTTCATTGAGCATGTCTGCCCTGCATGGCTTTCTCCGCTGTATTAACACGTTTGCCCCAGGAGGCAGAAGAACCATTGGGGCTGATTTTCAAAAGTGCAGCTAGGAGTTAAGATTCTGCCTCCTGTTAATGCTTGTGAAGGTCTCCTCCTTGCCAAGTCGGGGGCAGTTCTTTGGGAGCATTGTCCCAGCCCCTTGGTACTAAGACGGAGGTGACCGCGCCAGCACCTCATGAGGAGAAAGAATGGGAATGTCCAGCCAAGGATAATTCTTTCCTGGTTGTCTCGCTTTGCTGCGTGGGACGTCCTGCCTGAGGAGGGGAGCCTGAGAGGTTCATTAGGGGCATCTTGGACAAGGAAGTGATCTCCCCAGCTCAGGCTGGCTGTGCTCTCAGCAGGCCTATTGCTGTCCGGTCACTCTTCGAGAAGGCCACCACAGCTCCCGCTCATGTGCTGAGTTGCATCAAGGTGGAAGGAGAAATATCAGTAGATTTTGAAGGATTTGAGCTTATTTAGTCTGCAGAAGAGAAGAGTGAGGGGGGAATTGATAGCAGCCTTTAACTACTTGAAGGGGGATTCCAAAGAGGAAGGAGAGAGGCTGTTCTCAGTGGTGACAGATGGCAGAACAAGGCGCAATGGTCTCAAGTTACAGTGGGGGAGATCTAGGTTGGACATTAGGAAAAACTTTCACTAGGAAAGTGGGGACTCACTGGAATGGGTTACCTAGGGAGGTGGTGGAATCTCCATCCCTAGAGGTTTTTAAGTCCCTTCTTGACAAAGCCCTGGCTGGGATGATTTAGTTAGGGTTAGTCCTGCTTTGGGCAGAGGGCTGGACTCGGTGACTTCCTGAGGTCTCTTCTAGCCCTATGATCCTATGATTTTGGGGGCAATATTCCTTTTCATGGGTGGCAAGTAGGGGAGACTGTGCCTCCACAAACAGCCCTGTGTGGTCCTTCCCATACCCTGCCCCCATAGCCTCCCCTACTTACCACTGGCACATAAGATGCTAAAGTCCATATTTAACCACCCATCCCTCCCTCCCCACCGATCTATTTCACTTTTTTTTTCTAGAGAACACCATGATTGTAATCTCTAGGTACTTACTTTCTGTGGAGCAAGCTTCAGTCTGTATGTATGCCCTGGACTGTGTATATGTGCACAATAGAAGCCACTGTCTGTGTGCATTCTTGTCCATGCATGCCGTTGTATGTGTGTATCTGTAGGTACATGCATCTCATACCATAAGGAGGTTGTTTTTCCCACTCTCCCATTGTCAAAAAAGTTCAAAGCCACTTGCAAGTCTGGGAGGCAAATCTGATCTGATCTGATGTTGCTTAGGCATGTCACATTGGCATGTGCCTTTTTTATTATTATTGTTATTTCCTCAGACTGTATTAAAGTAACAGCTCTACAGAACAATGTCAAATCTGCCAAAGGAATCCCAATTCTCTGGTGACTTTATTAGCGTCAGTGCCTCCAGTCAGTTAAGTCACAGTGCTTTATTATCTCACAATGGGCTTTCTTCTTTCACTCTCTCTCATGCAGAAGCCTCATTAGCTGGGAATATGGATCACTTAACAGGGCCATTAATATAGCATTCCAACTTGTTTTATCTTTTGCTTTCCTGTTGCTATGCCCTTTCACCTTGGATTTCAGTTGCACGTTCCTGTCACTAATTGCACGGTTTGTCCTAGAGAGCCCTCTCCCCATGCTGTGGTACTTTTGTCTCTCTATAACAGCGTTTACCTGCAGATCTCAAAGCACCTTGCAAACACGAAGGTCTGGCCGCTGCTATGAAGTTTTGCAGGCATAGCTTCATCAA
The DNA here is from genome assembly GCA_032595735.1 of Pelochelys cantorii. NCBI lineage: Eukaryota > Metazoa > Chordata > Testudines > Trionychidae > Pelochelys > Pelochelys cantorii. The sequence continues at coordinate 12,914,291 of CM064347.1, forward strand.
CTAGGAGTGTGAAGAAAATCACCTGCCCAGCCAGTGAGCTATGATGGCAAAAACCTGGTGTAGATGCAGCTCTGCCAACAGAAGTATGTTTTGGTTGGTATTGCTAATGTCCTTTAGGGAGGTGTCACTTACAGAGGGAGACAGCTGAACTGCAGTTCATCTACAAGTTTGACATGATCAACTTGGGCTTGAATAAAGATATTAACTGGTTAACCCACTACAAAGCCAATTTCCCCTGCCTTTGATATTCACATTTCCACATCAAATGCTATGAATGGGACACATCCAGCCTGACTTAATTAGCTTCATTAACACTGGTCCTACAATTGATAGGTAACTGCTTTTGCTGTTATACATACCCTGGATTCTTTAATTTCCACTCCAATTCATCTGATTAAGTGTGTTTTACCCACAAAAGTTCATGATCTGATATGTGTGTTAGACTCTAAGGTGCCACAGGACTGCTCTTTGTATTTAGGGAGGTGGCTTATGGTGCATCTGTTGGCTTATGGTGCATGTCTCCTAGAGGGCTCTGATGGCATAAAGAAGCTGGCAATGGACTTGTAGAGCAGCAAGCCCTCGGGGAGCTGGTTTAACTAAGCAGGGAAAAGAAGGCTATTTGTCAGCATGAGCTGCATCTCCATGATGGCGTTGTGCTGGCATAAGAGGTATGCATGTGCCAGCAAAACATTTCTAGTGAGACAAGCCCTGCTTTAACTTCACAAATGAGTATTATACCCATTGATCTATGGGAGGCTAAATTATAGAGGCTGTGTTGACATGAGCATGTCCCACTAGCATCAGTGTTTTCCACCACTGAGAATGCTAGGATAGACAGGGCTTAGGTGTTTTCATCACCAAGTCAGCTATCGCTGTTCAGATCAGAACCAGGTGACCCAGTTGGAAATAGACTGGTCTTGCCTAATGCTCAATGTGCCCTCTACTTTCTTCCATCTGTGTGCAGAATAAATTTTGTTATGTGCACTGATGCATGATTAACAGGAGTGTTGTGAGCAAGACATGAGAAGTCATTCTTCCGCTCTACTCTGCACTGATCAGCCCCCCAATTGGAGTATTGTGTCTACTTCTGGGCACCACATTTCAAGAAGGATTTGGAGAAGGTCCAGAGAAGAGCAACAAGAATGATTAAAGGTCTAGAGAACATGGCCTATGAAGGAAGACTGAAAGAATTGGGCTTGTTTAGGTTGGAAAGGTGAAGACTGAGAGGGGACATGATAGCAGTTTTCAGGTATCTAAAAGGAGGAGGGTATCACAAAGAGGAGGGAGAAAAATTGTTCTCCTTGGCCTCTGAGGATAGGACAAGAAGCAATGGGCTTAAACTGCAGCAAGGGAGGTTTAGGCTGGACATTAGGAAAAACGTCCTAACTGTCAGGGTGGTTAAGTACTGGAATAAATTGCCTAGGGAGGTTGTAGAATCTCCATCTCTGGAGATATTTAAGAGCAGGTTAGATAGACATCTATCAGGGATGATCTAGATCAGTGGTCCCCAACGTGGTGCATGGCGCCCGCCGGGCCATTTCTGTGCACCCGCCGAGTGAACAGGGCCGCCCCCTACCTTTCTAATCTAGATGGTGTTGGGTCCTGCTGTGAGGGCAGGGGACTGGACTTGATGACCTCTCAAAGTCCCTTCCAGTTCTAGTGTTCTATGATTCTATGTGAGGATGTGCACCACCAGTAGAAACAGATGGTGCCTGCTGTGGGTGCTCTGCTAATCAGCTGGGCAGCACTGAAATCTCTCTTGGCTGGCTACATAAGCACTCAGCTTACAGGGAACACAGCTAGTGCGCCCATTGGTAGAGCTGCACCGGTCCTGGTGCAATGGTGCCAAGGTCAGATTGGTTCAGTTAAATGAAGTGCACTGCAAGCCAGCAGCAGACCTAGGAGCTCAACCAAGGCATCCTGATTGCCTCTCCCCCCGGCCTGCCAGATGGACTCTCACTTGATATTACTTGTTCTTCTCCGAGTGCTGGTCCCTATGTGTATTCCACAGGTGGGAGCACCTGAGCCCACAGATCTGTAGCAGGCAGTGGTCTGCACCTGCACAGTTGCCCTTCTTGTGCTCTGAACTGTGGGAATAAAAGGTGGTTCAGACTGATGCCTCTCCAGTTCCTTCTTACCATCACATGGCTTGAGTTGGATGCCTCTGTGTCCACTGCAATCTTCTGCTGCTTTCAGAATCTGTACATATATATTGTAAATAGTTTTAGCACTCTTAGGGTATGTCTACACTGCAGCGTTTTTTCTGGGAAAAATTACACTTACATCCACACTGCAATTGTGTTCTTTCGACAGAAAGTGGAAAGAATGCAGGAGGTTTTCTGACAGCAGTAAACCTCTTTCTATGAGGAAGAAGCCTTTTTCCGAAAGAGCTCTTTTGGAAAAAGGTATGTGTGGATGGGGAAGAGGGTTTTTTTTCGAAAGAAGAGGCCTCCAGGAAAAAGCACAGGTGCCCTGGTGGCCACTCTGTCCATAGTAATCACAGCTGAAATGCAAGATAGAGTCCAATAAATGTGGACTCTATCTTTCGAAAAAGCAGATCACTTTTTTGATGCACTTTTGCTGTCTGGACACTCTCTTTCAAAAGAAGTTTTTCCAGAAGATCTTTTCTGAAAAAGCTTCTTCTGAAAGAAGCCTGCAGTGTAGACATAGCTTTAGACTGAGCATTTTTATAGCTAATAGAATTGTCTAGTTCCTTCCCCATCTTGGGGAGCTTCTCCAGTCCAGGTGGAGAAAGACAACTCTGAGAAACACCAATACTGCCTCTGTGCTTTGGGGAGGCTCACATTGCTGCTAAACGCAACATCCTTCCCTTCCTGAACCCAGCAGGGAGAAGAGCTTCATCTGTGAAAATATCTCGTACAAAGGCCATGAGACCCTAGTGCTGTGGTGTCCAACACACTAGCCACCAGTCTTGTGGCTATTTGGCTGGTCGAGTGTGGCTAGTTCACTATAGTAATAGCCACTATAATGGCTACTGCTTCAGAACTGGTTGGACACCACGGCCCTAGTGGAGGCGGGTCAGGGAAACCCACCCTCATTTGGTGGCCTCAGATGGCCAGCAGTGCTGCTCTGATCAGAACTCCAAAGCAGTAGAAATTGAATTTCTTGTTTGTTTGGGAGGCAAAGGGATCCCAAGGGGATGTCCCTCAATTTGTGGAGATGTTTTTGTATCAAGTGCGGGGGCAGGAGGGCCATCCGGAGAGAAGGACAGTGTAACATGCTGAATCTGTTTTAAATCAGGATCTCCCTGGACAAATCCACCCACTCGGTATTGTCATGACCACAATATTAGACAAAGAAAAACACTGTCTGCCAGCCATCCGTGATTCTTATTTCACCCTCAGTACTTGAGTCATTCCCTTGCACCATTAGCAACTTCCCTTATCCCCTCTTAATTCTTTTTGACAACAGAACTTGTTTGGTAGGTTTCCAATCCAAGGGACCTTTCCTAGCACCCAAGCATGGTGTGTGATTTAGTGTTCCTGGGTCTCAGCTGAAGACAAGCGCCACACGGTTCCAAGATCTCCCACCCGCTCTGAGACCATCTACTTTGTTGAGTCCCATGTACTGCTGGAGTACAGAGCTGTTATTGCTGCACTCATCTTCTAGGTGGTGTCCTGCATCACAATGGTCTTCAACTTATGGTCTGGGGACATCCAAAACTAATCTAAGATTTCCAAAGGGGGCTGCAGCTCCATTGGAAATGTTTTAGGGGTCCACCGTTGAAGTAAGTTTGAAAACCTTTGCTGTAGCAAGTAGCAAAGCTCGGGAACTTGCTATTACCTGATACCTGAATGCACCTCACCTTCCCTAATGTAGGGATCAGAAACAGCAGCAGTCTCCACAGACCCGTACATGGGGAGCGTGTGAAGGGTGTGAAAGCGCCCTCCTATGCTCCCCCAAGTAAGGATGCTCCAGCTGGCCAGGGGGAGGTAGGAGCATCATGCTGGCCAAGCCTCCCTCCCCCGTGCTTTGGCCGGCCAGGGGAAGGCTGGGGCTGATTTCCCTGCTTACTTGGGGGATCGTGGGGGGGGCGCATTCACACTCTTGCAGTCCACATTTACAAAAAAAGCCTGCTCCCCCTCCCAGTGTGCTGCACTGGTTCTACTGGGCCATCTTGGCTTGCCCTACGGATTTGTGTATCACAGTGTAAAACCTGCTTTGCAGCATTTGTAGTACTTCTCTGAGGTTTCAGATCTCGCTCACTCTGAAACTTGGCTGCATTTCTGGTGCATTCTGCAGCACCTCTGAATGATCTGGGAGTCTACCCTTCTCAGCCCTGCTAAACCAGAGCCCAGAGACTCCTCATACCCAATCTCTTGAACTTTCATCTATGGTTCTCTTCCAGCCCTGGCTCCTGCGTGCCTGCTTGCAGTATATCTCAGCCCCTCACTTATACTGGTCTCCCCCTCCACAGTCTGCTGGAACAATTCTCTGTTCTTTCAAGTGTGTGTCATGCTCCACATACATCTCATTAGCTAGACAAACTGGGTGTGTTCATGAGGTTACCAAAGCCCAGTATTCCTCCAGCATTTAGGGATGCTACTACCTCTTTCAGCAAAGAAAAAGCTCTTGGATAAAGCAGCCCCTTTGTACCTAATACCCCATCCTCACCACTGTCACGGACATCTCTTACGCTCCCCACATGCTACATTAGTTCACTTCTCCCCACCCCTAGACTCCCTTGCAGTATCTCATTTCACCTTGATCCCTCACGGAGGTTGTATATATGCGATGAAACACCAGAGTGCTAATAACACATATTATCACCTTCGGTGATGCATGTCACACTCAAAGGCCAGATTCGATTTGGGCTGGAAGCCCAATTGCTAATATTCACTTGCAAAGATCAGCATGTAACTACAAGGATTGCTGGTGGAGGAAGGGAAGAAATAAGAAATAAAAAAGGAAGATAAACATAAAAGTCATACAAAACAAATAACTGGCAGGGACACCATGAGATCATATTTTTAAAGGGAATATTCAAATATTAACTATGTAATTAAGTATTTATTAATTAAAGAGGAAGCCTGCTGTGCTAAAAAGAGCAAAAGCCTAATCTTGTGTGAAGTCTTGTTTAGTTCAGCTGTCGACTCCATAGAGTTTGTATTTGGATTCATAAGAATTTGGACTGAAGTTTTTAAAGCCACCTAAGGGATCTAGAGGTGCAGTTCCCACCGAACTTAATAGGAGCTATGCATCTAAAGCCTATCACATTTCAACCATGTGGCACATTTAATTTTCAGAGCTCTGCGTGGTTGGTCAGTTGTCGTCCTCCAATTGCCTTCCCCCTTCACTGTTGCTTCATAAATCTCATTCATGCTGGCTTTTCAAGGCATGTTAATTTAAATGGGTAATGGGCATGAGAGGGTGTAGCAATGAGGGGGGGTCACTGTACTGTAAGTACTTGTGGGATTCACTGTGAAGAAGCAAGTCATGGCATCTTGGTTGTTCCATCTTGTCTGTGTCTTGGTCTGGCTTCACTGCTGCTGATCTTTTCTGGCTTTATTTTATGCGAACACAAGTCAGTTTCACATGGGATGCAGTGAGTTGACCAGCCTCAGCTGGCTAATTGACAGGGCCAGGTGGCTACTGGGAGTGGCATGATGGTATCTTTTATGGCCTGAAAAAACATTTGGAAATGTTTGGCTTGTGGTATCTATTTGGGCGTGAAGAAAAATCTTGCCTCCAGCCCTATCCTGAGAATTTCTTTAATAAACTACTGAACATTCTGAACTAACGATAAACACTGGACATTTCTCCACCTACCACTGACATACAGCCACCGCTGAAGCAGAATGAGGCAGCTGTTGAACAGTGCACAGGCACTCTGTGCAAAGATGGAGAACAGGAAGTGCATGTCATATCCAGTAGAAACAACATGGTGGGGGGCGGGCTTATGGAAGTTAATGGAATTTGGCCTGGATACTGGCTCTGAGAACTCATTTTAGTCGCATGAAAAGTGCTATGGGATTTTTAATGATTTCAAGTGGATCTCTGCTTTATCTCATCTGAAAAACTGTGTCTTATGTTCATATGTAGATACAGGGGGCATACTGTCCTGTGGTGGAGGTGGGAACCTGGTGTTAGTTCCACTTCCAAAATCTATGCTGGGGAATGTCCTGTCTTCCCTGTGCCATGCTGCTTTGGATGGAACCTTAAGTGAAAAATGGCATGGTGAGGATGCTGGTTCACAAGCCAGCTGGATGCAGAGTGCCCAGATCAGCTGGCCTTACTCCACTGTAGCCATCCTAGAGAAGCAATTGTAGAAAGGGCTTGTGTAGGCCATGTCACAATCCTGGCGCCAGCCATGGGGTCACATTGAGACATCCCAGCACTCTCAGGTCTGGCCATGAGCTGCCTGGTGTCTCTGACAACTTGTCTGTCATGGAGCAAGGACCATTGTACGCGAGATGCAGCAAAAGAGGGAGAATTAAAAGGGAGCGAGAGAGCAATCAATACATTATTTAACAGGAGGAATGCAAATGACGAAAAATTAATGAGGCTTCTTCTCCCCCCCCTTCCCCCTCCCCTCCTTTGCAGTAAGATTGCTGACAAATTCTCTGGAAAATATCAAAACAGCCTCAGGGTGGAACCTGCCAGAGTGATGCACCATTATCTATTATTGATGGAAACCTTGACAAGTTCCCTTTAAAAGGAGGGGGGGGGGATTGCATCTAATCTTCGTTTTAAAGCTATAGTTGCTCGTTTTCTCTTCCCTAAGGGTAGATTAACCACTGAAGTTGGGGCTTGCTTTTCTTCCACCACCCCTCACCCGGGACCAACACACAGAACACAGCCCAAGTAGATTTTAAAAGGTATTCCCGATATATTGGTTGGATGTTTTTTTAAAATTACAAGGTGGGTGTGTCAGGGAGTGGAGGGAACATAAGTATGGAGGCAGAATATTTATTTCTACCCCCACCCCATAAAGGATCTTTCAAGCCTCATTTAAAGATAAAATAGAGATGTGCTGCAAAGGGTTGGGAGGTGCTTGAGGTCGAGTCTGGGGAAAGCAGGAGGCAGCTCTTGGGGGAACACAGAAGGAAACAGATGATTAAAGCAGCCGAAGCAGTAAACCCTAGAAAAGAGATTGGGGATGGGGCAGAGGACAGCAAATTCATGAAAAGTGACAAGGAAAAAAAAATCCAACAAGCCCCTGAAGCATCACAAAACTGCTCCTGAACAGCACGGAGGCAAGAGACCATGGGAGCCAGCCCAGAACAACTATCAAACCCGCTGATGAGTGACACGCTGCGAGGATTAATATTTTATAAATGTCATTGGCCTCCTGACAGGCTCCTGTATAATCTCATTCTTTTGCCCCTCGCAGCAAACCAGCAAACCCCTCTTAACAAACCAGAAGCAGGTGGAATGGGGGGGTCCCTGCTGTTTATTATTTCTGTCATCTGGAGCCAGAGGAACCGTCCCCTCCGCCTCCTCCCCTACCATGAAGAAAGACTTGGGAGGGAGGAAGAGCAGCTGTCAGCACCCCTCCCCCACCCAACACACACACAGCCTCACCTGTCAGACACTGTGCAGTTTGCAGAGCCAGAGCCAGTTGGTGGGTTTTGGCTGTTGGGATAAAGATACTAGTGGGACAGGCTCTGCAGGCTGGACTGTGCATGGAGCATCCCTCTGTCCTGATTTCAAAGGTCTTTTTTCCTTTCTCCATATCTGATGCTCCTGTACCACTTATTGGGGAAGATGTGTGCTCTGGCTCGCAGATGGGTTTCATCCAGTAGACAGGAGAGTAGAGGAGCTGGGAGAACTAGGATCTCATTTGAGCTCTTTCACTCATAATTGTGATCTTAGGTGAGCCAGTTCCTTCTCGGTCTCAGTTTTCCCGGGTGTAAATCAGAGACAATTATCTATATAAGTGCTAAGTGGTGTTGAGAAATGTAGCTTTGTATAGGCCTGAAACAAATCCAAAGGATGCAGTCTCATCCATTGAGGACACTGACAGAGTCTACTCCAGGCAGACACTGAAAGCCAGTTTGTTTCTCTTCTTGTTATTCCAGATGGTCGTTAACTCAGCCAGCCTTCTCCCTCTTGGACAACAGGGCAGTCTTGGTTTGCCAGCATACAAATGCAGGAATTACCAATTGACATGCATTCTACCTACTCCCATGTCATATTTCCAACAATGACCAGCATTAAAGACTTCAAAAAAGGTGTAAAAATTCCCCAAAATGAATGGAGTAGGATAACATGCCCACAGGTGAAATTTCTTCCTAATCCCAGGCAGTTGGTGATTGGCTTATGCCCTGAAGCAGGAAGGTTTGTATCATGTTTAATGTAGCCAAAGAGGATATTTGTATTATTTCTGTATAAGTGTGTTGCTTTTACAGGGCCTACTAAGTTTCTGACCTCCGTGAAATCTTATGGTAGTGAATTCTACAGGTTAAATACACACTGCATGAAAAGAATTTCCTGTTATCAGTTGTAAACGTATTGACTTCTAATTTCATTGGATGTCTCTTATTCTAGTATTAGGAAAAAGGTAGATCAGTGTGCCCAGTTATTATCTCTACATTGCATGTTATTTTATATACCTCTTTCATGTCCTCCTTATTCTTCACCTCTACACTATCCCCTTTCTGTCCTAATGTTTTTAATCTCTTATCGTGGATTATTGATCATTTTTGTTGCATTTCTATAGACCTTCTCCATTTCTGCTGTGTCCTTGGGGAGATGAGGTGACCAGAAATGAATCCATGTCTAATGGCTGGGGTGTAGGTAGCTGGCCAATAGCATTTGCTGGGCATGGGTTGAACACAGAAGTCAAGACTTGTTACCAAACTGAGTCAGGAGATCTCAGATGGGTACCAACATCAAGCTGGGCCAGGATCAAAAGCCAGAGCTAAGGAGCAAGATGGAGTGAAAAACCAAGGCCTGTGACAGTAGGAAGCCAAAGTCTATATTGTTGTTCAGACAGTTCCCAGGGCATTTTCTTGGTCTAGGTGTGTGGACCAGTCAAGCAACTGTAGGGTTCTGTTATTCTGGCTTCTTCCAGTGGTATTTCTTATGGTGCATAATCCTCCATTAATTATTGGATTCTGGCTTGCCTATCTCTCATTGAGATTTTCATTGGCCTGTCCACTGTTATGCCTAAATTTGTTTTCCTGAATTGTTACTGTTAATTTGGATCTCGTCAACCTATAGGAATAATTCAAATGGTTTCTTGTAGTGTGCATTACCTTCTTCATCTGCAAAGAACTTTATCTGCCATCATGTTGTCTAGTCACTTACCTTTGTTAGGTCCCCTAGAATTGCTCAGTCTTCTCTACTCTTCACTCCTTGAAATAATTTTATGCCATCCACAAATATTGTCACCTCACTGTTTGCTCATCTTTCCCAATCCTTTGAGAAACAGGCTAAGCAGCATTGCTCCTCACCTTGCTACAATCTTCCTTCCATGATGAGAATGCAGCCTGCTACTTACTTTCTAATCCTTGACAGAGATTTCTCTGTCACCCTTCCCTCAGAAACCATGTCTACACTGCAATCAGAAATGTACTTGCAGCTTAGGTAGGCATAGCTAGCTTTGATCTAACAAATGTGTCTAAAAAAAACAATGAAAACATGGCAGAACAGGCATTACTGTGGGCTGTACATGATGGCCTGGGACCCTAGGTGATATTTACAGGGCTAGCCCATATCAGAGTCCGTGATGCCACAATGCCTTAGCTTCACTAGTATAGGTGTGTCTGTCCGAGCTACAACCATGCCTCCAGTTGCAACGTACATACACCCTTATTTTCTTCAACTACTTCTTGTTAGAGACTTTTTTGATGTTTTTTTGGGGGGTGGGGTGGGGAAGGTAATTCCAAATAAACGAAGCCAGGTCCTGAGTTGGAGGAGCAATGCATCTGATCTTACAAAAAAACTTTTAAAAAGTCTATTTCAAGTCTAAATAAACTGAGCTGGTTCCTGATCTGGTGTAAGTGGGCATTGATCCATTGTCCAGCGTATTTCCTGGTTTTACTTCAGTCACTATTTTGTTGACTCTCAAAGGTTTCTAATAGATTGGAGAGGTACAGTTTACTTTACAGAAGCAGAGCTTGTTAGTCCCCATCATGTATACCTCTGAGTGCTTTATTATTCTATCTTTAGTTATTGTTTCAGCTAATTTTCCTGTCACCGAAGTAAAACTGATTGTTCTATAATTCCCAGAAACACCGATGATGCCTCCTTTCAAACAATGTTTGATGCTGACTACCCCCAGCCTTCTGGTAGAATTGCTGAGTTAATGAGAGATTTATTTTCATCTGTCACAGTCACAAGGAAACTTGGGACTGGATTTGAATGGTCATCAGAAACCAATTCTGTGTATTGCTTAGGGATGTCAACATCTAGTCAACTACACAATTAACCAATAAGCTTGGGCTTATCAATTAATCCTATCAACTACAGGCACTCCCCCCACCTTGCTGCCTCTGTATCAGCGGGGAGGTGGGAGCCAGTGTGCACAGGGAGCCAGCTTGGTGAAGCTGTCTGCCCCCTCTTGTTGCCTCCCACAGGCTAAAATATTCAAGCGGTTACACATTTACACAAATACCTGATTGTTAACATCCCTATTGCTCCTGCTGTCAGCCAGGCATTGCTGTGAGGTTAAAATGGTTAACAGTATCTACTTGGAGTTTAACCCATCCAGGGACTGTGCATGCTGTGGCAAGTTGGAAATACTAGGTGACAGTGTCAGGGTTTAATTCACCCTGTACTGGTGCCAGAGTGGGAGAGCAGGGGGTATTTACCCACCCTGCAGGAGAGGCTACCTTCCCACGAGGGCCACAATAGGAACTGCACTGGGTAGGCTACCCTGAGGATACACAAGCCAGCACATCTGGATATCCTGGCTACCCCCTCTCCTCAAACAGTGCTACCTGACTATGGGGGATGTTGGCCAGCTGTGAGCACTCGGAGAATGGGGCTTGGTGAGCCTCACTAGTGCTGCTTTGCCTTCGGACTGGCCACTGTTGGGCCTTGTACTAGGGTGGAAGCAGAATGAAGGGTGGAGAGGAGAATTCAGCCCAATGGGCTCTGTGCTTCTCTCCAACGCCCTGGAGTTTCCTTGTTAGCTTGGGCAAGATGCAGGCTCTTTTGACCTAAGTTCCAATCCATCTGCCTGCCCTTTAAATTTCCCCTCTAGCACCTAGGGTGCGTCTAGACTACATTCTCTTTTGAAAGAGAAATACAAATCTCGCACTTCATTTGCATAATCTCTTCTGATCACCTGTAAACCTCGTTTTTTCAGGAATAAGGGAGTGTTCGAAAAAGGCTGGGGTTTTTTCAAAAGAACTCCATCTAGACTGCTTTTTTTTTTTTTAAAAAACCTCTTCCGAAAAAGTGATCGGAAGAGATTATGCAAATGAAGCGCAACATTTGTAAATCAGTGCATCATCTGCATTTTCGATTTCCCTCATTTGCATCCCTCTTTTGAAAGAGGAATATAGTCTAGACGCATCCTGAGTTGCACACTGTGGCCCGGAAACGGATGAGGGCTGTCCAACAGCCTTTGAAGCCATCCTCGAGATACAGGGTGATAATGAGCCCCGGTGAAAACTGAGCTTTATTTCTGAAGGGAAATGAAACAAAGAAGCTGGGGACAGGGCACTCCAGAGGCTATTTCTGAGGCAGGGGAGCCAAACAATCCCCAGGCTTCCAGCTGGTCTCAGTGGGGATTCTTCAAGTAGATAAAAATAAATTTGACAACGGAATTAACTTTTTATGGGCCTGAAGGCCACCCCTAGGGACTCTGCAGGGCAGAGAGAGCAGCCTTTGCAAATCTCCATGGTGCTGGAATTCCCTTGTCCATCCAGAGCATTGTTTTTGCTTTTCCATTGTCTGTTTGCTATGGAAGGAAATCTGTCTTGACAAATGGACTTGACTGAGTGTTTACCTCCCTGCTGCTAACTTTGAGGAAAAACCTAACATCAATTCCCAGCCAGAACCAGAAGGCCAGGTGGAAAAAAGGGAAAAACCATACAAAACAACCCATTGCTGCTGGCTGGAAGAGGAGAAGTGGCCCTCTGGGCTGAGAAATAATGGCCTGACGTTTGTATCATTATCAGGGCTACGTGCCCCACATGTATGATGCTGTCTGAAATCTGTGCAAGCTAGAGTTTGCACAGTGGAATCAGAGTAGGAGACAGCCAGTTCCTCCGTAAGGAACCTGTGTGCACTTTGGAAGGCTCACATCAGCTCACGTACATTTTAACTACTCATAATGGGCATTTCCTCGTGGCTCAGAGTAATTAATTAGCCCTCAGCCACCTGCAAAGTAGGTCACTGTTACCTCCATTTTGCAAAGGGGAAACTGAGGCATCGAGCGGATCATGTGCCCAAAGGTAATTTTTTTTTTATTGCATGTGATTATCCTTTATGATCAAGACTGCTCCTCTCTCCCTTCATTACCCAGTCTCTGTGCTGCTGTCACTCACTATTCAGAGAGAGTGCTGCATTTCAAACTCCTCACACCTTTCCTCTCTTGCTGTCTTCAGGGTTCAGTGTGTTCCAGTTGTCACCTGCAGTAGCCCCGATTATTCAGTTCTGGCTCCCCCAAACAGCTCTGCCAGTGTAGCTCATTGCTGCCCCTCATCACCCCATGTTATTTCCAACCAGACCACCCCATAGCTCTGCCACTGTTTCTCAATCCTGTCGTCAATCCTGATGCACCAGGTCTGCATCTCTGCTGTCAATCACGCCAAACTATATGGTGGTTCAGTATTGGGGACGAATGACATTTTTGGCTTTAGAACAAGCTCTCCCCGCATGGGATTGGCTGAGAGAGAGCAAGAAGAAATCAGAGAGCAGTGCTGTCACGTCTGATAACATTTCTCTCTGGGTGACCTCTGTTTCCATAACGCAATTTTTATTATTTGACTTTGGAATATTGATTTTGATTTCCCGTTTTATTTTGGTTTCACTCCTTTCCTTTCTGCAGAGAGCACCAAGGTCACCTTCATCTCCTGCCTGCTGTGTAATATGTGTGTGGGGGGGAGGGTATCTCTTGACCATAGAAAGTGACCTGGAAGAAAAGCTGGGCACTCTCTCACCATTTGAATGCCAGGGAACCTGGTAATAGAGGTTAGTATTATGTAGATATCAATAGATATAGCTTTGTTGTCAGAAAGTGCTTTGTAATGATCCAAGAAGTTCCTTCCAACTTCCAGGCAGAGGCAGCAAGATGGTTTTTCAAGGTCTTTTGGAGTTTACATTCAACTCCACTTCTGGAGAGGAGAAAGAAGCTAGTGTGAGCCAAATGGAAGAACAGAGAATGCAACACGTACTGTGTGGGCTGGGGCATCCCAGAACCATCCTGAGGTTTCTGCCTCATGGTGTGCATCTGTAACCCACACACCTAGGCTATGTCTAGACTGCAGGCTTCTTTCAGAAGAAGCTTTTCTGGAAGAGATCTTCTGGAAAAACTTCTTCCAAAAGAGAGCGTCCACACTGCAAAAGCGCATCAAAAAAGCAATCTGCTTTTTCGAAAGATAGCGTCCACAGTGAATGGACGCTATCTCACATTTCAGCTGTGATTACTGTGGACGGAGTGGCCACCAGTGCATCTGTGCTTTTTCCTCTTTCCTCTTTTTTTGAAAGAACTCCCTCTTCCCCATCCACACATGCCTTTTTCCGAAAGAGCTCTTTCAGAAAAAGGTTTCTTCCTTGTAGAATGAGGATTACCAATGTCGGAAAACCCCCTCTGTTCTTTCAGAAACCCCCCCCCCTCCCGTTCTTTCAGAAAAACACAATTGCAGTGTGGATGTAATTGAAGTTTTTTCAGAAAAACAGCTGTTTTTCTGAAAAAACTGTAGTGTAGACATACCCCCGTGTGGTTCACTGTCCCATGTAGTGACACTTAGACCATGTAAAGTGACAGCTATGAATGTGTGAGCTCTACAGCTTAAGCTAGGAGCCAGCTGGCTTTTAGCTCAAGTGGTAGAGGTTCCTAAACTAAGCTCCAGAGAACCCAAGTTCAAGTCCACCTGGTGATGGTTACACATCTGTTACTCCTGTTGGCTACATCACCTCTCTACAGCAGCAGAATGGGCTTTCTAGTACAAAAGACTGTTGGGTGGCATGCACGTTTTGGATCCTCTCTGATGTAAGGCTTCTGCTTTGAGCTTCCAGCTCCTCTAAATCTCTTCATTGGCAGAGCTGGGCTGGCAAAGTGTTTCCTGCGAAGCGAGGAGGATTGAAACACCTTTTGCAGAAGTGCCACCAAGACATATGGCTTTATACAGGGAAGAGCCAAGCCTGAGCATTTGTTTCCAGTTTAGTCTGCGTAGTCCAAATTGGCTTTTTCTGAGCTGCCTGGGAGTAGCTGAGAGCTCTTCATCCAGCACCAGCTGTAGCTGCATGAAGCATGTATACCCAGTCTCTCTAGGTGCTGTGCTGGTCACTGTATCAACCTCTCACCCTCAGCAATACACCCTCAGAAATACCCAATAATACACAAAACAACTTGTCTATATTCATGGAAGGTGCCTGTGGGACTATAAACTAGACCTGGGCCTGAGCAGCCTAGTCCTGATCCAGATCTAGACCCCAAATCCCTCAGAGTTCCAGGGTACTTGCATCCAGTTGTTTTCATTCAGGCCCATTTCTACCATCAAACAAGTCCTGCCTGACCAGAACAAAGGATGCCGTGTAGGTATTGCTAGACCATCCTTGGGGTCCTGCCTACAGTAGTGGCCAATATACCATGCTTCAGCCAAAGGAAAATTCCCTTACATTGTGCACCAGCCAATTGTGCAATGCTACGTGTAGGGCAAATTCCTTCCTGATCCCCTGCAGAGGTCAACCAATAACCTCCAGCATGAAATTTGGTGGCTCTTTCATTATGTCTGTTTGCCTAATGCAGAGTTACTAGTGATCAGTGGAGGCTGGTGGCATCTGAAAGTAGGTAGACAAATTCAGTGTATTGTTATTTTTCTCTTCCATTACTTCTCTTTCTGTCTCTCTGTTTGCGCTGACCACTGAAAAACAGGACAAGCACTTGCCAATTTGCAGCAGCCACCTTTGCCAACGGTCTTGTCAAATTATCCAGGCTGTTTTAAAGATCCAGCTACTGTGACTCCATTGGCGGCCTCTGATGCAGAATTCCACATTCATTGTGGTGGGTGAGACAGTGCTTCCCTTTGTTCTAAATTTACCGCTCTTACGATTTTTTTGAGTGGCCTTGAGAAAGAGGCATGTCCTGGCCTTCAGGCCTGGGCTCCACAACCATCTGCAGCCTGGGAAAAGGGCACTTTGAGTTTACAAGTCAAAAGCACTTGCCAACACTACATGTTCCCTCGGATCTGAGAACCAAGATAGGATTGGTCTTTTCACCCTTTCTAACGTCAGCAATAAATTCCACAGGCAGAACGTAGCTGACAATGCACCAGTCAGAACAGACTCCCGGGAGCTCACTTGTAGCTCTATTGGCCTTTCCAGGCTAGCAGGAAGAGACATGTTTTGGTCAGTAAAGTCATCAGATATGACCTGAAGATGCAGTAAAGAGCTTTATTGAACAAACTGCCACTATATCAATAAGCCACAAGAGGGTGAGCAATTGGCACGTGTCTTGGTTGCATTTTGAGGTAGAAAGGACAAAGGCTGACTGCTTTTGACCACAAAGGAAGTGCAGCAGAAGCTGACTAAAGCATCTCTGGCATGCTGAATTGCTTTTAGAATGTGGTTCCTTCATGTCCTACTTCACATTCTAAAAACTGTTTATACAGCGTATCCTTCGACTGTGAGAAGTAGTTCTCAATAAAAAGGGTAACAGTAGAACAGAGCCCTTTATGACACCACTTTCCCATTCGTGCTTAGCTAAATGTTCTAATCTTTTTTTCTCTCTCTCCCTCCTTTAATAGTCTCTGGACTATTTGGTGCTCTCTTCCCTTCTCCTGTCCCTTGATCGCCATCTGTTCATTCTTCAACAATTTTCAGCCCAAGAGCTACTTTCCATTCACTGTCTTTTACCAAGCAGAAGATTGATCCATTTTGCTTGTGTCTGAAGGCACTGCAGATCTCTCTCTCAGGTGTTTATAAGGCCCCCCATTGCCATAACATCTGAGGGCCTTTCTGTTGTTCATATTTTCATCCTCCCAACACTCTCCAGAGGTTGGCAACTGCCATCCTCCCTATTTCACAGGTGAGGAACCTCAGGTGCAGAGAGACTGAGGGTATGTCTACACTAGCTCCCTAGTTCGAACTAGGGAGGCTAATGTAGGCATTCAAACCTCATTCCAGGAGGAATAACAGGTAGTTCGAACTAGGGCTTTATTTCGAACTACCGGTCCCTGCCACGTATAGACGCGGGCAGTTAGTCCGGACTTGTAAATTTCAAAAATGGCGACCGGCCGGGAAGATGCAAATCAAGCGCGGGATATTTAAATCCCGGGCTTGATTTGCAACTTCAAATGCCTACATTAGCCTCCCTAGTTCGAACTAGGGGGCTAGTGTAGACATACCCTAAGTGACAAGCCCAGAGTTACAGAGAAAGTTTGTGGTGGAACAGAGAGTTGGAACCAGCCTTCTGAGAACCCGATGAGTGCCCTAACTGCTGGACTTCCCTTCCCCTCATAACTCAAAAACTGCTACTCCTTATTTGGCTCTGTCATACATTCATGCCTGCCTCTTTTCACCCTTCTGTCCCTAAAGCCTGCTTTCATTATCCTTCTTTCCTTTAGAATCCCCATGTCCATTCATGATAAATAGGTGCAGGGATTTCTCCTCATTCCTTCCGAACGTTAATGAGTCCCAGTTATGGGACTGCCTCAGCAGCTTTTACTACATTTAAAATGCAGAGGTGCAGCGATCAGCACGAGCCGGGACTGCTGGGTCCCAGCTCACACTGAGTACACTATCCCCCCCACGGCCCCTGATAGAGGCAGCGGGAGGGGGGGCAGGCGGCACCCCGGAGATGGTGCTGGGGGGAACTGGCTTTTAAGATGGCTTCCCCCAGCACCAGCTCCTGTCCCCTCCTTGTTGCCTCTCAAGGGTACGGCTAGACTACGGGGTTTTTTCGGGATATCAAAAAACTCCGCTGTGTCCAGGGACCGCATTTGCTCTTCTGCTCCTCACAGTCTAGATGTACCCACATAGAGGCAGCAAGGGGGGGAGTGCCGCAGAAAGCACAGGGTGAGCGGGGACTGCTTGAGTCTCTGCTCGCCCCATGCTCCCTGTGGCGCTTCTGCTTTTGAAATGTACAAGAGCACCTCCGGGCCCTGAAGTGCCCTCAGTGGGAACCAGCGTGAGTGGGGACTGAAGCTGTGCTATTGCCTCCCCTGTACCCCAAAGAGACAGTGCTGGGGGAACTGGCTTTACTGGTTCCCCCCAGCACCAGCTCCTGCTCCCCTCCCCTTGCTGCCTCTCTCTCTCGAGTTGACTAGTCACTCACATCCCTACTTTAAAGTACAACTTCCCTCTGAGAAAGTGGCTATAAAAATGGGATTGATGGGCTCCATGTTTACTTGGTTTTCTAATTTGTTTAATTTCCTCCTAACCTCCAAATTCCACATTGAAGCTGAGAGACAAGCTAGATTCTTCCCTGCTCTCACACATCAGCACCAGTTATAAAGAGTAGGCAGTGGAATTTTTGTTCTCACCCCGAGTGATTCCATTGTCTAATCCTGTGGTTCAGTGGTGGGCAACCTGTGGCCCACTGGGGCTCCACCTGTGACCCACGGACACCCTGTCTGAATCTCTACCCCCACGTGTCAATCGCATAGCGGGACACCGGAACCCTGCACTTCCTACTCTTCCTCCTCCCTCTTTTAGGAGCACTGCAACACTGAGAATCAGCTGTTCACAGCTGTTCAAGCTCTGGGAGGGAGTGGGGGAGTGGGGACGGAGTGTAAATCAGGTGATTGGTGGCAGTATGAAAGTGCTGGGAGGGATACGGAAGAGTAGGAAGTGCAGGGCTCCAGTGCATGAGAGGCACGTCAGGGAGGAAGGCAGATAGGACATCTATGGGGCTGCAGATAGGACCCCCGTGGGCTACGGGCTGCTGTGGTCCACTTGCTATTTTTGGTTGTCCATTGCTGCTGTGGTTGCATGGGTGTAACTGTCCTACCCTGAATTTCCTATATGCAATATAGTTGTAGCCATATCAGTCCCAGAATATTAGCGAGAAAAGGTGCATAAGGTAATATCTTTTACTGGGCCATTGTGCTCTGAGTCCAGGAGTCCCTTACCCCGGTCCAAAGAAGAGCTCTATGTGGTTCAAAAGATTCTCTCTCACCACTGGAAGCTGGTCCAATAAAAGATATTACCTCTCCCACCTTGTCTCTTTACTGTCCTGCGTTTGGAATTTAATTAACAATTGTGTTGAATGTCAACAAGCTAGAATAGATTCCAGCTCCTGCTCCCAGAGCTCTGTTGGATCTTATAATGGACAGGAGGAGTGCTGACCAGTACCCGGTGACAATGGGGTTAAACTCAGGTAGTTAGCAAAGGTGTTGATCAGGGGGCTGGGAGAACCAATAGAGATAAAAGGTTGAAATTTGAATTGGGTATAGATTCCTTACCTGCTTTCTTTGTGTGGGAGAGAGAAACCAGGAGCTGAGAGACACAGAATGATTCAAACCCAAGCAGGACTACTATATCTCCAAGAAATCTGGGGTATGGGAGTGGACTGAACACAGAGAAAATTGGAAATAAGTAAAAGGAAAAGTGAATCTAGTCACGTTCAGGGTAATTTTTCTTTATTTTGTGGTTTGGTTTGAATTGCTCTGTGTGAATCTATGCCTCCCCTCCCCATTTACTACCTTGCATTGTGCCCAGAGACTTTTCTCTGTGTTTTAATTTGTTTTCCTTAGTTGCTCTGTAACATCTAGAAACCAAGTATGCTTTATCAAGTTTATCTTTTGTTTTGTAATAAAAATCACTTTTTTAAGGTGATGATTTGATTTGTGTCCTGGAAGGTCAGCTACTAGAGACTTCAGCTTTTTCGGAAAAAGGCTTCTTCTTCATAGAAAGAGGTTTACCACTGCTGGAAAACCCACCCTTCGACTTTCTGTCAAAAGAACGCAATAGCAGTGTGGATGTAAGTGTAGTTTTTCTGGAAAAACGGCCATTTTTCCAGAAAAACTCTGCAGTGTAGACATACCCTTGGAGTGCCAGAGTAGGGAACAGCCCTGACAAATCTGCAGGGCTCATAGAGGGAAAACGTCATCCAAACTCAAAATTCAGCAAAAATGACCGCTCACTTACCCAGCAGATCTGCCATTTTTCAGAGTACAAATGTTAATTCAAAGCTAGTCATTGGACAGCAAAATACAAGTAGATACTCCATGGTGGTTCTGCACATAGCAAAGGGATTACATGAATGTGGGCTCAGTAGGCTGGCATGGGTATAAGAGCAGAGTTTGGCCCTGTCTTTAATTGGACGGCAGTATGTCATACTATGCTGCCCTCTAGAGGCATCAACTATACTGATGTCAAAAAGACCCAATATAAAGTCAGTCCTGTCCATTATTAGCCACTGTGGGACACATTCTGCTGTGCTTACTTAAGGGAAATTTCCACTGGCTTCATAGTAGACTTGATGGATTAAGAACAATGGTGCTTGGTCCAGTGTGAGGAAAACAGCACAAAATTCTCCTTTGAGAAAACATAGTAGTGTATTAATTAGAAACAATGTGGCCCACTAGAAGGAGGCCCAGACTGAGGATCAGCAGAGCTGGGTTGCTATCCTGGTTCTACCACTGACCTGCTTTGTGACCTTCTGCAAATCACTTAACTGTCCTGTCTCCCCTGCCTCCTATTGTCTATTTAGATTGTCATCTGTTCAGGGCAGGGACTGTCTCTCACCATGTATTCGTACAGTGTCTAGCACTGTAAAAACTATATTAAACGAATATTATTATGCTTACAAAGTTAAGCATTTGGAAGTTGGACAATACTAGAGTTAAGATTGCCTGTGCATTCTTAATCCACCTCTCCCCCCCGTCCATGTGCATTAAGATACAGTCTTTACTTGCGTGATCTTGAGCTACTTTCTCCACAGGACTAGTGGATTTTTCTGCAGATTCTTCTAGCAGATTCTTCTGCCCCCGTGTTCCTCCCCTCTTGACTTGTGTCCCTGTTCTACCCGGTACCTACCCTGACTCCTGCATCAGCTGCTGACCCCCCATTGCTTCTGTTGGGTCCATGGCTCTTGGCCCTCTCCCACACTTTTTAGACTCCTCCGTCTTTTTCCCTTCTCTGCTTCCATTTCTGTCCCACCCACTCCTGTCAGCACTTGCTTCTAATGCTCCTTCCCCTCAAGACTTCTTTTTCTCTTCCTATGTCCTCCCTGTCCCCAGTTCATCTCCTCTTTACATTACAGTCATTTGGCTTCTTTCTCCTACACACTCTCTGGGTGCCAGCAGCTGGGGTAGCAGGATTCTTGGCCCCATTCCTCCAAGGCCCTAACTCCATTTGATTTCAGTGGCATTTGGGGGCCTAAACACCTTGGAGGGTCTGGGACCTTCTACTTCAGTTTGCAAAAGGGGTCTAGGGTTTGGAGCACGATTCCAGTGGATTCCTTCCCTCTGTCCCATTCCCAGCTACTCAGTGGGTTTAGCCCTAAGAAAGGAACTTACTAGGGTCAAAGAGGCAGAGAGAATTCAGAGCAAAAGATGTTGTGGGAGCTAATTCACATGAAAATACATTTTCTTGTTTTATGCTATTGCTAGTTAAAAACATTTATCACCTAGCTCTGTAAAACAAAATACAGGCAAACCCACTAAAGCGACACATGCATTTCAGAGTGCTGAGATCATCTCAGACCCTCCAGTTGCTAAAGGCAAACTTTTCAGAGGATGCACTTTTGGAATGATACAAAATCTCTGGCTACGTCTAGACTGGCATGATTTTCCGCAAATGCTTTTAACGGAAAAGTTTTTCCGTTAAAAGTATTTGTGCAAAAGCGCGTCTAGATTGGCACAAAGTTATTGTTATAACGATGCGCTTTTGCGCAAAAGCGCATCTACATTGGTGGCGCGCTTTTGCACAAAAGCAGAAGCCCGGAACCATTTTGCAGAGGGCAAAAGGGCACCAGCCCTTTCCGGGGGCGGGGGCTGGAGCTCCTTTGAGACACGTGCTTAAAGGGATCTCCCTGGACAGACGTTTCTCTCCTGCTCCGTGCTTTAGTACCTCTTGTAGGGACTGACAGCCATAGCAGTTTTGGTGGTTGCCCTCTGCCTTTTGGACACCACTGCCTTTTGCCACCTAGTGCTTTTGCCTGGTTTTTTTTTCTTTTGCCTTGTTTTGTCTGCCATGGAGCCAGGGGTGGCCGTGTGCCTGCTCTGGCCCCTGCCGGCCATTTTGGAGTGCCTGCAGCTGGTGCTCCAGGCTGGTGCCCTCCTGTTCCAGGACCAGGAGGCGCAGACCACTTTGGACTCCCTCACCAGGGAGGCCATGGCGTCCCTGTGGCATCCCCACCCCAGGGTGGAGAGGCCACTGTGGAGACTGGACACCAGTACGGACTGGTGGGACCGGCTGGTCCTGGGGCAATGGGGCGACCAGCAATGGCTCCGGAACTTCCGCATGCGAAAGCGGATGTTCCTGGAGCTGTGTGCCTGGCTTGACCCTGCGCTCCAGAGAGCCACCACCTGGCTGCAGGCACCCATCCCCGTCGACAAGAGGGTCGTCATCGCACTTTGGAAGCTGGCCACCCCGGACAGCTACTGATCGGTGGCACACCAGTTCGGGGTGGGCAGATCCACCGTCGGTGTCATCGTGATGGAGGTAAGTTCCAGGGGGGAGTGGGGAGTGGGGTGGGGGGAGGATGCTGCACTCCATGCCCAGGGGCAGCCAAGACTCCAGGCTGGGCCACCCAGGGGTTTGGGCCGTCCCTGCCTTGCACAGGGCTGCTGGTGGGAGGGGGGGCTGTGGGGCGAGGGGGCCCTGGTGTGTGTGTGTGTGCGTGAGGACAGAGGGAATCACGGGAGGGGGGGCCAAGGGAGCACACACTCACACCTGCCTTATGTGATGTTTTCCCCTGTGTTTCTCTGCACCCTTCTGCAGGTCGTCCACGCCATCAACGATGTCCTGCTCCCAAGAGTGATCCGCCTGCACGACGTGGACGCTATGCTGGCCGGCTTCGCTGCCCTCGGGTTCCCCAACTGCGGAGGAACCCTGGATGCAACCCACATCCCCGTCGGGGCCCCGGAGCATCGAGCAGCCCATTTCATGAACAGGAAAGGGTACTGCTCGATTGTTCTTCAGGCCCTCATGGACCACCATGGCCACTTCTTGGACGTCTATGCGGGCTGGTCCAGCAGGGCACACGACGCCCGCATCCTCCACAACTCCGGACTGTTTCACAGGCTGGAGGCAGGCACTTACTTCCCCTGGTGGGAGTTTACTGTCGGGGATGTGCCTATGCCCATCTGTATCATCGGGGATGCGGCCTACCCCCTGCTGCCCTGGCTAATGCGGCCCTACACAGGGCAGCTGGACCAGAACCGGGTCTGGTTCAACGACCACCTCAACCAGGCCCAGAATCAAGTGGAGTGCGCCTTCGGCCGCTTAAAAACCCACTTCCATTGTTTGCTCACCCGTCTCGAGATGGGTGAGCGGAATGCAACAGAGGTAGTGGCAGCGTGCTGTGTGCTCCACAACGTTGTGGAGCGGAGTGGGGAGGCCTTCCTCCCTGCATGGATGGCAGCCGAGGGCCAGACTTATGAACAGCCCCACACAGCTGCCATCCGCCAGGCGCACCAGGATGGAGTGCGCATCCGAGAGGCCCTGGCGGACATGTTCGCACAGGCCCCATAGTAGGGTCGCCTCGGTCTCCCCATACAACTCCCTCCCATCATCTACCCTTCTCCCTCCCCTCCCCTTAACTCCCAATAAACACCAAACACAGCTTTGTTTTCAACAGAAAAACTTGTATGTTTTTATTTACAAGGGGGTGAGGGGGAGGAGACCTTCAAGTGGGAGGGGGAGGAGCTACTCCTGGGAGGGGTGGCCCCTGCGACCGCTCCTGCGGGGGAGGACCTGTACATGGGGGGCAGGCCACGTCGGGGCAGGCTGCACGGGGAGGTGGGCAGGAGGGGCAGGAACAGGAGCAGGAGGGGCAGGGACAGGAGCAGGAGGGGCAGGGACAGAAGCAGGAGGGACAGGAGCAGGAGGGGCGAGGGGCACGGGGCAAGGCCATGCCATAGCGGACGGCATGGCCTATGTGGGCAGTGAGGGTGGTGATGGAATCCGCCATGCGGATGCACTGGGCCTGGAAGGCGCCCCAGGCCTCCTGGCGCCACTGCAGGTCCACCTCCACGCGCCGAGTGATGGCTGCCTCGACGCGCTCGATGGCCTGCACGTGGCGCCGAAGGAGCTGGTCCTGGTGGCGGAGCCGCTGCCTCGGTGGTTGGGCAGCTGGGGGTGCTGCTGCTGCCGGACTGGAGGGTCCCTGGCTTGTGCCTGGTCCCGCTGCAGGGAACAGAAGAAAGGATGGGTCAGTCAGGCAGCCCGGCCACTGTCCCTACACCTCATGCCCTCCACCCCACCCCTGAGCCCAGATGACACCACAGTGGTGTGGCTTGGGCCCACTCGGTTACCTCCCCTCCCCCCCGTGTTGTATGTTTGCATAGAGGACCGCTCCTGGAGTAGGGTCCTCCTCCATGTATTGTAACCACCGGTCTGTGTCCTGGCCCTGTGGAGGGTGGGAGGGCGCGTGTGTTGTGTTAACCTGTGGAACTCCCTGCCGGTGGAGGCTGTGAGGCTTTGGGCTAATCAATGGTGTTTGACTGAGAGCAAGATGAATCCCCACAGTGCCTGGGAGCACATCTGGCAGACGTGGTCTGGGCTCTCAGATCCCCATCATGTGGGATGTCTCCTGGATGGAACCGGGAGAGAGTGACTGGGGAGCGTACCATCCTTGCAGCAAAACTCAGGCGGCCCTAGGGCCAGCCCGAGCACTTCCCCCCTCCCCCTCCCGCTAGCCCTCACACACGTAGCCCAGGGACACGTGTGGCTGCAGTGGGGACTTCCCTTGGGGGGCCATCCAAGGCACCGGGAGCAGGCGAGGGGCTCAGTGGGGGCCACGCTCATGGGCTGTGCTGCTGCAGTTCTCCCAGAAGCAGCTGGCTGTGCCTCACAGCCAGGCATGGGACAGTGCACCCTTGCGGAGGTGCGGGCTCTGGCCTGAGCCCCTGGGGCCCTGGCTGGTTCCAGCCGGCATCCACCCTTCCCCCCCAGTCCCGCCGGATGTGTATGAGCAGCATGGTCCCAGGCGTGCCCTGCAGCTGCCTGCCGCGGCCACATGCTGCTCGGTCACCAGGCTGCACGTGGTTGCACGTGCTGCTTACTGCCTAATGCTACACAGCCCGTGCAGCTCATGTGGCCTGAGTGACGTGCTCTCCCCCTCCCCGCTCCGGGCACCTGGCTCCGCCCCCCCCGCCCTTGTGAGTGCAAAGTGCAACACTCACCGGTGGATCCTTCCCCGCCTCCGAGGATGCGTGGGAGACATCGGGACTGCCGGAGGGGGTCTGCAGGGTGGCAGTGCTGGCTTCGTCCTCCGATGCACTGCTGGGGATGTCTCCTTCCTCCGTCTCGGTGGTCCTGGTGACGGGGGGGGGGCGCTTGCTGCTGTCCACCAAGACATCCGGGGCTTGCGGGGCTGGCTGGCCCAGGATGGCTTGGAGCCGCCGGTAGTGGGGGCAGGTGTCGGCTCCTGCCCCCTGGCCCTCGCTGGCCCGGATGTAGCCCAGGTGCAGTTCTTTCACTTTTGCCCGGACTTGTTCCAGGGTCCGGGCTGGATGGCCCTGGTGGGCGAGCGCCTGGGCCATGCAGGCAAAGATCTCTGCATTCTGGCGCCAGGAGCGGGTGTCGTGGAGGGCCTCCTCCTGCCACAGATCCAGCAGGGCCTCCAGCTCCCCCGAGGACCAGGATGGGGCCCTTCTTTTTCTGGCCCTGGGGGTGCGGGTGGCTGATCCCCCCCGGAGCTGCCATTGCGCTTGGGGGGTGTCTGCTGGACAGCAGGGGCCACGTGGCAGACCTCTGGCCAGAGGTCTGAGGGGCTCCTGCCGCGTGAGCTCAGCAGCCTGCGTCTGCTTTAAGGGGGCTCGGGTTACTAGGAAGTCCAGGGAGCTGACTGTGGCTACAGAGTCTCCAAGCGTCCATAGGGCTTTTTTCCGTTTAGCCTGCTTTTGTGCAAAACGTCTTAGCTGCCTGTCTACACTGGCCCTTTTCCGCAAAAACATTTGCACAAGAGGGCTTTTTCCCGAGTGGGAGCGTCATTGTATTTGCGCAAGAACGCTGACAATCATACATTAAATCGTCAGTGTTCTTGCGCAAATTCAAGCGGCCAGTGTAGACAGCTGGCAAGTTTTTGCGCAAAAGCGGACGCTTTTGTGCAAAAACTTGCCAGTCTAGACACAGCTCCCGTGTCTAGTGTGACAGACTGCTGGCTAAGCCAGCGCTCTGCCACTACAGCCTGGCTGAAAAGGCCAATTACAGAAAGCTGAGCAAGCCCAGGCCTGAAGGGCTAATGGAAGCAGCTGCTAGATAAGACAACCAGAGAAGCAAGAGGGAGGAGCCAGGGTAAGAGAGAGAGAGAGAGAGAGTGAGTGAGTGAGTGAGTGTGTGTGTGTGTGTGTTCTTGTTCCCAGGCAGATGGAGAGGCTGGCTGAGTTTGTTGTAATCCAAAACTCTGTAAATAGAAGGTGGTGGGAAACTGACAATAAAAGGCACAGGTGATTGTACCAGAAAGAGTCTCTGGCTGATTTGTGGACAAAGAAGGTGTCCCAGGGTGAGGGGCCTGAGTGAGGACCTTGCCATGCTAGGCAGATGGAGAGATCTTTCTCTGGGTGATTGTTTATTTGCAGCTTTCAACAGAAAAACATGACCACTTTCCATTATCCTCACTCAGGATGAGAGAATGAACTAGCTGTCTGCCTAACAAAGGCAGAACTGCAAAAACATGAGTATGTTTCTTTCCTGGGGAACTGTGTATTTGCACATGGAAAATAGGCCTTTTTACACACACACAAGCCTATTTCTGTGCCCCCTTTGCTATGCTTCCTCTAATGTTACCAAAGCCTCCTGGTCCATGTGTATGTGCAATTTCCTACACATAGAAGAATGTTGTTTTAGTGAATTTAGCATATAGTGGCTCTGACAAGTCTAGCAGATTCCAGCCTCTCTTCTCAAGGTGGAGATTTCACTTCTCTGGGGATCTTGATTTGAAAGGTGGTTGTATTGTGAATCATTCAGATAAAACAATCAAATGGGAGAGGCTGCTCAGATCAATCCTTTAACTTACAAAGTATCCAAAAGTAACTGATAAACAGATGAGCCCACTATAATTGTCTAATGTTTTTAGCCAGATCTGTGGCTTGTGTAAATTGGCATACTTTCAGTGAAGTCCAAGAAGCTATGCTGATTAACATTAGATGAGGATTTGGCCCCTTGCCTTTTGTTGTCTTTTCAGCTAATGATAGTGTTCCATTTCATGCTATTTAGGAAGCTTTGTATCTTGTAAACTGGGTATGTTACAATGAGATGGAGAGAGATCATGCCAGCTAGTGGTAATTGGGCTCTTGGGTGCTTATGCCCACCATATAAGGTGATTGTATGGATCTGTTTGTTTCCTAGCCAAGTTGTGATTACAGCTACTGCTAATTTGTCCTTTGCAGATTCTTCCAGTCCCTTCTCTGAGGATGGCCTGCTCCTGTAGGCCCTCTGGTGAGTGTTTTTGCTTCTTCAGCAATCTTGAAAGGATGGGAACGTTGCAACTAAGTCCCGCTAGAATTTGCATTTGACTGTACGGTTCTCATTACTCTCTAGTGCTCCTGTTCTGACCACTTTGGACGGCTGTCTTCAGGGAGCCCTCCTTGCCACATTGTCCCTTCCACAGCAGATTAGCAGGTGTTCTCAATACATTTCAGCAGGCACGAGGAGAGGCAGCATTATTCCAGAATGGGAGACAGCACAGCAGGCACAGAGGAGTGAGTGGTAATTGCCTATTATACTTTAAGGACTAATATGCTGCATGGTCACTAGAGGGCAGCAGTGCTCTTTCTAATCTCAGCACTTCCTTATTTCTTGTGCAGTTTCCCTTGCTCAGTGGGTCAGATGTAGTTATTGTCTATTAACTTTCTTTAGTGGTTGTCATTATAGATAGACAAGCATGTAGCAGATTCCACTGGGGCAGCTGTGAAGGCCTATGACAGCTGGTAAAGTGTTCCTGAAGGGTTCGCTTCCTATGTGCTTCTCCTGATGAAGAAGGGATCTCCGGAGAGACCAGCCCCAGGTTGTTTTATGAACTGTTGCTGTTTGTCTCTACTGCAGATCTCTGAACTGAGGTGAACTGCGTCAACCCATTATTCTGGATAGTAACACAACATGACACTACAGTTGCTCCCTGCAGCACATTTAAACCCTTGGATTGACCAAACAGAGGGGGCTCTGGTATTGCCTCAGCCATCCTGTCATCCCCATCTTCTCCTCCTCCGTTTTTTGCATGGTTTACACCTGTGAGCCACATTCTGCCCTGGTATGCCCAACACAGACAGTAGCTTTTACTTAAGGCAGTGGGATCTGCACATGTATATCCGGGGCAGACCTGGTCCTTTTAAATCGAAAGAGAGTTTCTGATAGTTCCTGAAAAACACCCTCTACGTCTACACTGGCAGCTTCTTGCTCAAGAACTCTTTTGCGGAAGAGTTCTTGTGCAAAAACTCTTCCAGAAGAGAGCATCTACACTGGCATGTGCTTTTGCGCAAGAGCATCCATGCCAGTGTAGACGCTCTCTTGCGCAAGAGAGCTTTGATGGCCATTTTAACCATAGGGCTTTCTTGCGCAAGAAATTCATGTTGCCTGTCTACACTGGCCTCTTGCTCAAGAGGGCTTATTCCTGAGCGGGAGCGTCAGAGTTCTGGCGCATGAAGCCTTGATTTCATACATCAGAACATCAGTTTACTTGCGCAAGAACACGTGGCCAGTGTAGACAGGCAGCAAGTTTTTGCGCAAGAGCGGTTGCTTTTGCACAAGATCGCACCAGTGTAGACAGCCCCTATGTAGTAACTGCTCTGCTCCTGTATTACCCATGATAGAATCATAGGACTGGAAGGAACCTTGAGAACTCATCTGGTCCGGTCTCCTGCACTCATGGCAGGACTAAATATTACCTACACCATCCCTGACAGATGTTTGTCTAACCTTCTTGCTGAAAACGAAAGAAAGAAGTCACCTTTGCTATTTCCACATTTTCTGTTGTCATTCCCCATCTCTACCCATTAAGTAACGGTCCCACCCTGTGCTTGGTCTTCCTCTTGCATCAAATCTTGTTACTCTTTGTCTCTAGCTACTTTGATTCGGCATTGTGCTGTGGCCTTTCTAACTGTGTCCCAAAATACTTGTGGTGTTTATATTCATCATTTGTAATTTGACCTAGTTTCCACTTTTTTTGTGGGGTGCTCCTTGATTTTTAGATCATTGAAGATCTCCTGGTTAAGCCAGGGAGGTCTCTTGCCATACTCCCATTCCACACTTGCCCCAAATCCCTGCTTCTGTCCTACCTCTTCCCCTCCTCCCTCAAACCAAATTCTAACCCTGCTTTCCCCCACCTCTTCCTGCCCCTGCCCCATGTCCTTCCTCTGAGCTCCCCCACAGCATCCTCATGCTGCAAATCAGCTGTTCCCAGCATTCCAGAAGCATTGGAAGGACAGGGGAGGAATTGGTCATCCAGGCCACCAGTGGGTAAGAAGCATGGGGGGGGGGGGGGCGGGCAATGCAGGAAGGGAATTTGTTGCCAGTGTGTGATCAGCACCCACTAATTTTTCCCTGGGGGAGCTCCAGCCCCAGAGTACCCACAGAGTCAACACCTATGCTCCCTAGCTTTCCCATGCATGTGCTGACCATAAGGACAGCCCCAGTTCTTAATCTCCTGTCCTGGTGTCCCCGTGAAGCACTGAAACGTCCTGAAAAGCCCCAAGACTCTAAAAGCAGCTGCGTGCTGCTGTTTCCCCTCCCCCTCCTTCACTGGGGGAATAGAAGTCATGGACACTTCCTGCTCAATAGGAGCAGCAGGAGGCGGTGCCTGTTGGGAGCGCAGTAAAGCAAATGATTTGCAGGGGGTGGGGAGGTGCAGGGAAGTGGCACGGGGCTCCGTTGGGCTGTGCGGGAGGGAGGGAAGGAGGCAGGCACTGGGAACCTGGGTGCGGGGTTCAGCTGGGTTGCGGGGGAGGGGTGCAGCGAACTGGTGTGGGGCTCAGCTGGGCTGCAGGGGTGAGGGGAGGCACAGGGAACAGACAGCCAGCTCCAGTTAATTGGAATCGATAAGCGCCATCCGTTAAGAAGACTAAGAAAGCTGTTCCATGAAATTGTGGGATAGTTCTGGATGATTCCCAGGCTCTGAGTCATAAGAACATAAGAATGGTCGTACGGGGTCAGACCAAAGGTCCATCTAGCCCAGTATCCTGTCTGCCGACAATGGCCAGCACCAGGTGCCCCAGAGAGGGTGGACCGAAGACAATGATCAAGCGATTTGTCTCCTGCCATCCCTCTCCAGCCTCTGACAAACAGAGGCCAAGGACACCATTTTATCCCCTGGCTAATAGCCTTTTATGGACCTAACCTCCATGAAATTATCTAGCTTCTCTTTAAACTCTATTATAGTCCTAGCCTTCACAGCCTCCTCTGGCAAGGAGTTCCACAGGCTGACTACACGCTGTGTGAAGAACAACTTTCTTTTATTAGTTTTAAACCTGCTTCCCATTAATTTCATTTGGTGTCCTCTAGTTCTTCTATTTAGGGAACTAATAAATAACTTCTCTTTATTGGCCCTCTCCACACCACTCATGATTTTATATACCTCTATCATATCCCCCCTCAGTCTCCTCTTTTCTAAACTGAAAAGTCCCAGTCTCTTTAGCCTCTCCTCGTATGGGACCCGTTCCAAACCCCTAATCATTTTAGTTGCCCTTTTCTGAACCCTTTCCAAGGCCAAAATATCTTTTTTGAGGTGAGGAGACCACATCTGTACACAGTATTCAAGATGGGGGCGTACCATAGTTTTATACAGGGGCAGTAAGATATTCTGGGTCTTATTTTCTATCCCTTTCTTAATAATTCGTAGCATCCTATTTGCCTTTTTGACTGCTGCTGCACACTGCGTGGAAGTTTTCAGAGAACTGTCCACGATAACTCTAAGATCTCTTTCCTGATTTGTCGTAGCCAAATTAGCCCCCATCATACTGTACGTATAGTTGGGGTTATTACTTTACACTTATCCACATTAAATTTCATTTGCCATTTTGTTGCCCAATCACTCAGTTTGGTGAGATCTTCTTGGAGTCCCTCACAGTCTGCTTCTGTCTTGACTATCCTGAACAGTTTGGTATCATCTACAAACTTTAGTCAAATGGGGCTACATCTACACTGCAAAATAATAGGTCTCGGATCCTGGATCTCATCTTGAATTGGGATTGGACCTGTAGTGCTGCAGTGTCCTGACACCCTAAGTCTGGGCCTGGGTTAATGCAATTGCAGTATAGTTGAATGGGGAGGGGGGGGCTCCTATAGTGCCCAAACCCCTTCCTATTGGTAGAGAATGGTGGGAGGAGTTCTTAGGGGGGGTCACATGACACCCTTTACTTCCAGTCATCTGTCCATCTTGACTCCCAGAAGTACTACCCCCCCCCAGGGTGGGACTTCCTGTGGCAGGTGAGCGGGGCATAAAGGGTCAGGAGCATGGCTAATGTGTCCTTATTTTTGGTTCAGAAAATATGGCTACTGTACCATGCATCATGATAGTTTACTCTTGTGCCCATAATAATGTGTTTTTGAAAAACTGCTAACTCTCTTGAACTGTTTTCCCCTTTAGGGTATGTCTGTCTACACTACACAGCTTTTAGCAAAAAGCCTTGTCGTTAAAAGTCAGCTTGTGTGAACGCTGTTTGTCAAGACTTTTTTTGCTGAAAAAATGCTTCTACCTCGTACAAGGAGGTTTCACTTTGGTGGCCAGAGCACTCTCTTGCCAACAACACAAAAGCTGCTTGTGGGGGGTTGAAGTATTTTGTTCACAAAAGTACCTACAAACATTGTTCACACATGTGCTGACTTTTAGTGACAGGGCCTTGTTGCTAAAAACTGTGTAATGTAGACAGACATACCCTAAAGGGGAAAACAGTTCAAGAGAGTTAGCAGTTGAACAGCTACATGGTGCAGACATGCCCAAAGGGGGAAAACAATCATGAACTCTATCATTTTATGATCATTTTCACTGAAGCTGCCTTCCACTTTCAAATTCTCAACCAGTTCCTCCTTATTTGTCAAAGTCAAATCTAGAACAGCCTCCCTCCAGTAGTTTTCTCCACTTTCTGAAATAAAAAATTGTCTCAATACATTCTGAGAACTTGTTGGATAATCTGTGCCCTGCCGTGTCATTTTCCCACCAGATGTCTGGATAGATGAAGTCCCCCATCGCCACCAAGTCCTGTGTTTTGGATGATTTTGTTATAATTCTTTATCTCACTTTACCCTACTCTGAAAAGTGACCATTTAAGAATAGTCCCTTCTCACTCAATAGAGCTACTTTTTCTGTGTATTCAGGCAGATCTGCTTATTATCCTGACTATAATATGTGTTCACTGCTTCTTTCTTTATTAGCCCTATAGTCAACACAGCTCAGCAGGACTGCCACAATGACAAGGTTCCCCCATCTGACAGCTAGCCAGATATCTCTCTTCTGTGGTGAAGATTCTTCCTCACATAGAAGGAGCTGAAGAAATATAATACATTACAGGATTTCTTCCCCTTCCCCTTGTAGGGATGTGGAAAAGAGACAGGACCTGTGAAGCACTTGCTGTGCTCCAGGAGATGAGCTGCTAAAGACACAGTTCTCCTCTATCCCTGCAGATTTTTGGGCATGGATCTAGGGATCATAACTGGGCTCTCAGTTATTAGTGACCAATGTAATTGCATGCAGTATAATTTTACTATCAAAGGTGTCTTATTGTTAATGAAGGAGAAGAGGCAGATTCTGATCTCATATGCATCTGTGTAAATTCAAAGAAACTCCATTGGCATGCAGGGAGTTATATGGAATTGACACTGGTGTAGCTGAGAATACAACATGTGTTGAGGTTTAGGCCTGCATGGCCTGTTATTTGGATGCTCTGCGGTGTCTCCTGGCAGTGCAAATGCCCAATTATGCCTTAAAAAAATGCAGGAAGTTGCATAAGCTACAGACCTGCTCCTGTTTTTGCTCCCATTGTACTTAACTGGAATTTTTCCATTCACTTCAATGACAGCAGAATTGGGCCTTAAGAACCTAAGCCTGGAAGATGCAAAGTATCCTCAGCTCCCACTGAATCTACCAGGAATTGAGGGATTCATCATTTTGCAGGTGTGTAGTAGCTAACTCTGTTTCAAGGACACAATAAAAAGTTCTATAACACAATATGTAGCTCTGCTCTTGGGAGAGTAAAAAATCCCAGTGGAATTATTCTGCATTTATACTGCTGAAACTGAGTGATATTAGGCCCATAAGCAATAATATATAAAGAATAAAAAATGTAAATATTTAAAATGGAATGTAAAGAGCACCTCCTGTATAGTATGCATAAGGTGCCATGTATTGAATTATCTTTCTATATAGATAAACAAGCTTTTTCCGTGGGATGACAGAGTGACATCATCACATCACTCTGTGTCCCACAGCCCCTCCCCCTTCAGCAACCCGACATTCCTCCTTCCCTGGTGCTGGGGCGGTCAGCAGACATGAGGCCTCCCCTGTCTCCCTGCTGCTGGGGGGGGGGAGGGGAGAAGTGGCACCCATGTGGCTTCCCTGGTGCTCTGGGAGCTGCATGCCCTCCTCCCTCGTGGGGGGGGGGGGCAGGAGCCACAAGGCTTTCACCCTCATGACCGGAAGCGTGGCCAAGCCACGCTTTGCCCGGGGGGAGGGGGAGAAGAGACAGGGGGCAAGGGCCTGGGTGGCTTCAACCCCTTGGGGAGAAGGACTCTCCCCAGCAGCTGGGGTGGGGGAGGAAGAGCTGGGGCCAGGGTGGTCTCGGCCCCAGGCTCTTCCTGGTGGCCAGGGGGAGAGCCGGGCCCAGCCTGGCTTCGCCTGAACTCCCTGGCAGCCGAAGGGAGCAAACCAGGCAGCCGCAGCCGCAGCCTCAGCCTGGACCAACCCCCTCAGCAGCTGGTGCGGGTAGAGCTGGGGCTGGCCTGGCCTGTGGAGTCACAGCAGGTGGGGTGGGGAGCCAGGGTTGCCTGCCCCCAGAGAGGGGGGTTGGTGAGCATAGCGAGCAGGGGGCACCGCCCCCTTGTATCTTTTAAAATAAATTATATCTCACTTTTCAGAGTGGTCTCTGCCCAACCCCATAGTGGGTGTAATTCAACCTAGTCCTGTTAGTTGGAGAGAGAAGACGGAAAACGTGAAGTGTACGCAACCCAAAGGCTCAGAAAATGAGAGGTAAATAAAAAGAACCAGTTTGTTTAAAATCTCCTACATTTGGAAGGCTTGCCTCAGGATTTTCCAGTGACTGGGTGGTGGTGGCGGTGGTGGGGGGGGGGTTAATTCCCTCCCCCACCTGTTGTCACAGGGTCTCTCCCTGGAATTAGTGCCTCCTGGGTGGCAGAAGCCCTTTTGCTGCAGTTAGTGCCTGCTTCTCCAGGGGTCTCCCCCCAGGTTCGGGCCCCTGGCCAAGGTACAGGAGCGCTCCTTCGGGCTGCCGTGCCGGGGGCTGGCGGTAGGGCGCGCTGTGGCCCCGGCGCTGCGCGAGCGGGTCGCCTCGCCGCCTCTTCCAGGCCCGGCGCGGCGGAGGGGGGGGGTGGCTGCGCCGCCGCCGCCGCCGCCGCGGAGCCTACAGGCCGCCGCAGTGTCTCTGCCGGATCGAGCCCGGCCGGCAGCAGCAGGAGGCGGCGGCGGCGCGGAGCAGGGCGCCCCGGCCGCTACCTCCTGCTGGGCTGGGCCTGAGCCCTGCGGTCGGAGCCCGGCCCCGGCCCTCGGCCCCCGGCGCGGCCCCGACATGTCCGGCAAGATCGAGAAAGCAGGTGAGCGCAGGGAAGGCCGGGGCCGGGGCTGCGGCGCGGGAGGCCGGGCGAGCCGGGAGCTGCTCCCCCCCCCTGCCGAGCCGGGCCGCTTCCAGCGGGCCCGGGGGTTGCTGCTCCCCACCGCCGGCCGGGCTCGGGGCTCAGAGCCCGCCTGAGGCGGCCCAGGGCCCTACGGGAAGGGAAGGAGCCGGGCATGGGCGACCCGCGTGAGGGGAGACGGGGGAACCTCGAGCCTGGCTGGGAGTGACTGAGGTGAAGGGGAATAGAGCGGGCAGGAGAAGTGCCGGGGCTGGGGGTCCGGGGCTGCCGTGCGGAGCGGCCCGTTGGGGCGGGTGTTTCTGTAGGGGAAGTCTCCTGTCAGGAGTCAGAGCTCGCTGCGCTCAGCCCTGCTTGCCGGCTGCCGGCCGTTCTCCTGGGAATGAAACGCAGACCCCCAGGCTGCTTCCCTCCCTCTGCGGTTCCCTGGTTAGCTGCACCGTCTGCCTCTTCCGTGTGCGCCTTGGGTCGGTCCCCTGGCAGAATAACCCCGACTGATTTGTGTCTCTGGAAGCACCCTCCTGGCCAGACATTTCCTTCTCTCTAGAGCTCAGTTCTGTGCCGTTGGTGCAGGGCTGTCCCAGCAGTGCCTGACTGAGACTGATGAGGATGTCAGGGGCATGTCACAACTGTGTCCTTACCTATTTCTCTGTGTCTCGCTGTTGTTTTGCGCACCCTGGCGCTTTTACAGTCGTTTGAATGTAACCGTCGGTAAAGCGGTGGCACTGTGAAGTATGTGGCCTACACATGATGGTTAATTGTTAGTCACTAAACTTTTCTGTTGTTGGCAAGGAGATGAGAAAAGAGGAGTCTGTAGGCAAATTTCAGAGTCAACTTGCTCATTTTTTCCTCTCCGCTTTGCATAGCTCTGGAGTCAGGCTGGGGTGACTCTGCGGTTGGGAAGATGCTTTCTGCCTTGTTCTGAACTTGGATGCATAATTGGAAAAACTCCATGCATCTGAGGAAGTGTTGTTTTTACCTATGAAAGCTTATGCCCAAATAAATCTCATTGTCTTTAAGATGCAATAGGAATCCTTGTTGTAATTGAAAAATACTTACACATAAATCTCTGTACTCCCGGAAATCATGTCAGGTTCTCAGTTATCATTTGAGATGGCTGAATGCCCTCTGCCTTTCCATGTAGTGTAAGTGGTATATTTAAAGATTCAATTTGTGCTTTCCAAATTAAACAGTGAATTTATTTAGTTTAATTATGCTGCATTTAATTAGCAAGAAAAATCAGTGGTTTTTTTTTATAAGGAATAGTTAAATAGTTTATTGTAAATAAGGTTACAATAGCGTGTGTGTGAGGAGTATAATATTAACGTTCAGTAGTCTTTGGGTAGGCATTACCTTTTTAACAAAAGAGCTAAAGTTGGTGGCAGTGATTTTAGTTTTTGATCATTCAAATTCATTTTGTTTTGGTTTCGGAGCTGTCTTGTTTCAGAATACATTTTCCTGTGAAATGGTTTTGGAGTGGCCCCAAGGAATAAGTGAATTTAATTGCCTGCTAGCCAGCTTTTAAGTACAGTATATAGGGTTGGAGAGATGCCTCAATACTAAGTTTCTGTCTGACTAGTGTGCATCGCATCATAGGACAAATGTGATTCCAGAAATACCATATGTTAATCCATGCATGATTTCCCTGCGACTTCTCCCCTAGCATCACAGCAAAATGCTACATTCTGGGATTCTACGTATGCTTATTGGTGATGTTCATCCCAGGTTAACTAGGTAAGATTTGAAAGTGTTAGCGCGCACAGATGTGAAGCTGGTTCCAAAGGAATTGGCATGTGCTTATACCAGTGGTGAATTTGACTCATGATCTTCATAAATATTGATAGTAACATAGGCAGCAGTAACTACAGTTGTATAAGCAAGTGATCCCATTCTGTTTACTCATGTGCAGTAAATTACTGCACTGTCAGAATAATTACTGTAACTCAACGGCAACAAAAGTAGCAAGAGGAGTTCATACAAGAGAGATGAATCTGTCTGCAGAGAGCAGCAAGTTCAGTGCTGCTCAATAAATAGAGAGGCCAACCATATTGTACCAAATGCAGATGCCAGGCAAGCACTGAGCCTGACCTGGCAATGTGCTGAGCATCCATTGAAGAGCTTAGAGCATCTTGCAGGATCCTGGCCCTGCGCAAGTACTGTAAAACGTGAAATAGCGAGAATGCAGTGGGTGAAGCC
This sequence comes from Pelochelys cantorii, assembly GCA_032595735.1. NCBI lineage: Eukaryota > Metazoa > Chordata > Testudines > Trionychidae > Pelochelys > Pelochelys cantorii. The sequence continues at coordinate 12,950,531 of CM064347.1, forward strand.
TTCATGCCGAAGCATTCAGGAGATTTTAGCAGATGTGTAAACTTGGTAAGGAAGACCATAATTCTGAAATTGTCATCCTGGTTCAACTGTTTATAGTTCCACTTCTCAAAGGAAAAAAATCTTTGATAGACAATCCACTAAGTCAAATCAGGAGACTTAGAGGCCAGCCACTTCAGTATTATATACTCATGGTGGGGAAGGTACACGTCATCAACATAGAGCTTAATTAATAGTGTAACTTAATAAACATAGTCTGTGACATTGCAGTAGGGTAGGGATAAAATTTCTCTCTGAAGCATACAATAGTAAAGGTGCTGACTTTCACTGCAGCCAGGGGACAACTTGACATCCCCTCCCCCCCCACACACACACCAGCCCCTGGCCCCGCCTTCACATCATCCCTTCCCCCAAGACCCTGCCCCATCTCTTCCTGTCCCAGTCCTGTCCTCACCCTGCTCCCATTCCACCCCTTCCCCCAAACTCCCTTCAGTGTACCCCATCCCTGCTCCTCCCCCACCCTTCTGGGATTTCCTGAAGGTTACAAATCAGCTGTTTCTGGCAATCCAGAAGCACTGGGAGGGCAGGGAAGAAGTAAATCAGCGGGACCACCAGTGGGCAAGAGGCATAGAGGTAGTGTGTGTGTGCAGGGGGAGAAGATTGAGGGGGGAGCTTTCCTCATGGATGTTCCAGCCCTGGAGCACCTACAGAGTCAGCACCTATGACAGCAGATAAACATATACTGAACCATATAGCCAGTTAAGGCCTGCACTTCATGGTAGACATTCTTATGAGAATGCCAGTACATGATAGATCCATTTACATTGCAAATTTAAATATGAAGTTGCCAGATAAGGAGTGGTACTGGATATCTTCAAAGCTGGCTTTGGCTTTGAATGACTTTCTAACTATCCATACTGAGTGGAAGGGAGAGAACATATGCCCAGTCTGGCTGGGAAAAAAGAAGATATCTTACCTTTGGGCGTAGGTGGGGGTCCATCTTATTTCTAAGATAAGAGGACGTTATCTATCCCAGAAACCATTAAGCTGTAGCTTATTGTCTGCATTTAATAAAAACTAATAGGAAACAATAATAGATAATAACTGTCATCCTGTTGGCCAAGGAAGAGTGGACAAGTTTCCCTCTGGAGTTTGTCAGTACCACTAGTTAATGAAACCAGGTCACTAGAGCAATTCAGAGCACTGCTTTGGAGCCAAGGGGAGCAGTGGGAAGCTGCAAATGGCGAAACAGAGCCAATAGGAGACAGGAGGCTCTGTGGCCATGGTGCCAGTAAGTAAACAAACTGGCATGGCCAGTTAACATGTTTCTCAAAGTGGTTTCATGCACCACTTTGAGAAACATTGCCTTAGGTCTCCAAGACTTCCTTAAAGCAAATCCTCTGTGTTCTCCATTTCAAATAAGAAAATACACGTTACATACTGTTCTCTTCCTTTTTCCAGTTGTGTGTTTGCAGCTTTTAACCTTGACTTTCAGTAAATAGTTACAGTAATTCCAGGGTTACTTTAGTTTTTGTTCGTATGGAGTCTGTTGCAGATGTGCCAAATATAGCACCACAATCCCAGACTCTAGGCTACTTCACCCCATTGCTCCAGTCAGTGTTGCAATCTTGATGTAAAATTCAGAATAAGGTTGCTGTGAAAGAGCTGAGAGAGCCTGCAGATTCTGCTTGATTTGTTTATTACCATGGATGAATTCATGAACTTATTTATCTGGCAGGTCACAGACTCCAGGGAGCTGAATTATCTGGAATCCTTCAGATCTCTGAGGAAAAAAAAAAGCAGTAAGATACAGTCAAATCTTGGCCTAGAAATCAAAAATTCTGTGACCAAGGTCTGTGTGATGGGTTCTCTATTAGAAAACATGGGTTTCAATAGTTTGAATGAAACTTTATGCCGGGTTACTGTTATCTTCCGTGCATTCTTGAATTCTTAACCTTAACTTTATTTAGGAAGCTCTTTAATACCCTCTATACATTTGTCTTTTTTCAGAAGCATGTTGTTGGGACATAGGGACAAATTGTTTTGTGGTGATTGTGTTATCTGAGGGCATGAAAACTTTAGCTCAGCACTGCCTGCAGGTATTTTTTCACAGAAGACTAAGTCATCAAACACCCCTGTCTTCAGCTTTTATATCTTTAAGTAGTTCAGTAAAGATGTAAAATCTCCTGGTTTTTAACCCGTTTAACCTGAGCATAAATGTTCACAGGAAATCCTAAGATAACCTTTCTTATGGGAACTAAATAAAAAGACATAACACAATGCAACTGGCAAGAATTTAAACATCCTGATTGGAACTTATTGTTCAGCCAGAGTCTTTCACATTGAATTATGCCATTTTGAATTATGCATATTTGAATGGTGGAGTATTGAGATGAAATTTCCCAGTACATTACGTTTTGCCTACTCGATAATTTGAAAAGTGAATTCATAAATAACAAATACTCTTCTGCCTTTAATCATCTTTTCATCATTCTCTCAATCTGGAAATCATCCCATCTTGACTCTTTGTTTTCATGTCTGTATAATCTTTCACGTTGCATTGAATTGTATTTCGATGGATTTAGTGGGCAGATGTTTCTCTCTCTTTGTATCACTCTACCTAATTCCCAGATATCAAGGAAGATTTTCAAGTTAATTAGAAGTTCTGCATTTGACCGACTATTATATACCAGGTGAATCTGGGCACCGCTGAGAGGGTCAAATAAGGATGAATTATTCAGAACTAGGGCTGCTTACAACCCAAGACTGGGGTTCACCTTTATTAGACTCCAAAACAGTCACACAGAGCACTTCAGTTGCCACCCTAGCCAGCAAACAGTTTCACAAGCAAAACCCCTGAGACACCCTAGCATCCCCTATGCTGCAACCAGTACCGCACTTGACACAAGTGAATGGTTATAAAACCCAGTCTCACCAATTCTGAACAGATTCTCCCAATCCCAAAGGACCAGCTGCAGTCCCAGGTCAATTTATACCTCAGATCTTACCCAAAAGAGCATGCTGTGCCAATCCTTTAGAATCTACCATCTAATTGTTAGAGAGAATACATTACATACATCAGTCACCAAATTCCTGATACAGGCTTAGCAGAGATGTAACAAACTTCTAGCTTAAAAGTCTCTGGTATACATCCTATGGTAGGATGGGTCAACAGGTCCTTTCTGGCCCTCTGTCCATAACAAGGATGCTTCTGGAATCAGGAACAGGATTGAAGACAAGATGGAGACACCCTCGTGATACTTTTATAATCTTGCCCATGCGGAGGGAAAACCCATTCTTCTTCTGGGTGCTGGTGCCTTCCAAAATGGGCTGATCACATGACCCACAAACCAGTTTCTGTCCTTTTTAGGCAAGGAGCCATGCAGGGGCAGCTCTAGACTAGCTGCCAGCAACTGGCGCCCTAGGCGAACCATGCAATCGGCGCCCCCATCTCCAAACCCCTCAATGATATTGCGCCACCATTTGGCGCCCCATTTAACATGGTGTCCTCAGGTGTGTTCTTCTCAGGCAAGTGTGCTTCTCAACTGTTAATTGGCTGTACTTAAGAGCCATTGTCCATGCAGCATTGAGCAACTGTCCCTCCCATTAGAAAATGTGTAAAATATAAATACAAAGCCTATATTCATAACGCCATACACACAGATTGTACAAGTATACGAGTAGCCTAGATAGAGTCAGCATAGCATAAGCTTTCATTTGACACCTCACATGGTCCACTTCACACCAAATTTGGGGCAAGCACACACATCTGCCTACTCATATTAAAACCCAATAACATGACACCAACATAATGCCCATTTTCCAGATTATTACTTGGTTTGCAAGCCACTAATCTTCTGGTGAAATATCTTAATGTGGAAACTGGAGATTACTCTCTCCGCTGCCTGCATCCTTGTATGGACTCCATCGTCAGAAAGGCCAATCAGTTGGTATCTTTCAGTAGTCACACTTTCAGCATCTCCTGCAATCTTCATTGAATTCCACTCCCATGCTGTCATGCAGACATTTTACTGAAAAATAAGTTTGTGTTAAAAAGTCTTGCTTAGTTGTGTGTAGAGTCAGGATGGAGAGCTACGAAACAAAGTCCATGACTTGACACTTCCCAGAGCTTGGTTCAGAGAGGATTTCACATATTTAGAAGGTGTTGATGGGTGTCGAAAACAGCATGGCTTCAAAATTACCCTGTTAAAAAATGCTCACTGGAACAAGAGTGAGATGTTCAGAATGATTAGAAGAAAGAAGTGGGCGGTGGAGTGGGGGACGGGGGGGAGAGGGCGGAGGAGACAGCTGAAATCCAGTGGAATGCGAGGCAGCTGGATTGTGACTTAGTCAATTAAAAAATTGAAACTGGAAACAATTGCTAAATTTATTTTCTGGGTGTGGGCAATCATTTTGTGTTCTCTGCCAAAGTGAGACTGAATTTCAGTGAATTCAAAAATATCTTTTAGTGTAACCCCACAGGTCCCTGCAGTAGCGCTCTCTGGATCATATTCACCTCCTCCTGGCAAGCAGAATACGGAACATTTTTACTTTTGATAAAGATCAAGAATATAGAACAAATCTGTGTCATCTAGGTTCACAGCCTCACTTGCAAAAATATTCCTCATTTATAAGAGACCTATTGTTTATCAACATTAGCTTGAGTTGTCACAATCTGCTGTATGAATGAAAGAAGCTTCATGTTTGCTCAGGTGCTCAGGACTAAAGCTTGTGGATATGCTGTAGGTTTCCTTATGGTTTCAGTTTTGCATTAAAAAGCTTTGAGCTGCAGTCGATACTTCCACCAGTCCACTAATGGCTACCTTGTCTATTGTTTTAGTAAGAGCATCTCATGCTATTTTGGGCAGTGGTCCCCAACCGTCGGTCTGTGCTGGTGCCAGGCCATGAACCGCTGGCTGCTGAGCCAATGCAGCTCTGGAGGCTGGGGCTAGGGTATGCCGCCCAGCACCTCCGCTCCCACCATGGCTGTTGAGAGAGGCATGTCCTGCCCTGCGTCCTAGCCAGGCAGCGCTGGACACGGGTGGGGTCTCCTTCCGGATGCAGAAGAGCAGTTCACTGCGCAGCAGGAGAGCCACATGGAGCCTGGCATGGCAGCCTTAGAGCAGCTGTGACCTGTTCAGCAGCGCAGGGCTGGATGAGGCGGGTGGGGATAGTGCTGGGGGGCTCTGGGGATGGGACTGACATTGGGAATTGGGAGGATTTTGCGGGGCAGTGGGTGCAGTGAGGCTCTGGAAACAGGGCTGGCACTGGAGGGTCTGGTGGTGGCGTTCTCTAAGGGGCTGGCACAGGCATATGGGATGGGGGGCTGGCACTGGGAAGCTCTGAGGGCAGGAGGCTGGCACTGAGGGGGGTTGGGTGCAGGGGACTCGGATCAATGGCTGGCATTGGGGGTTAGTGGAGGGGTGGGAAGCTCTAGGAGTTAGGGCTGGCACAGGAGGTCTCTGGGGATGGGATGTACTCCAACCCCCAGAGCTGCCATGAACAGCTGGTTCCAGCTCCGGCAGCCGCCCATCACGTGATGACTGCTGGAGCTGAAGCTGGCTGTTCGCAGTGGCTCTGGGAGTTGGGGCTTTTGGTGGACCAGAAACATTTTATTTGCATGTTTGAATAATGAATGTGCAAATAAAATTATGCCGGTCTGCCACAAGTTTGTGAATGGGTTTGCTGGTCCGCAGTCTAAAAAGGTTGGGAACCACCATCCTAGGGTATTGGATCAACTTTGCATATGGAAGTTAGCAAAAGCCCTAAAGACTGAGGGGGGAAAAATAACTTGCACTGTGTATTAACTCTTTAATGTGTAACATTTGCTTCTAAGCTGAGAATAACAGGGTTCAAAAAAGAACTAGATAAATTCATGGCGAATAGGTCCCTCAATGGCTGTTTGCAAGGATAGACAGGGATGATGCCCTTAGCCTTTGTTTCCCAGAAGCTGGGAATGAGCAACAAGAAATGGATCACTTGATTCCCTGTTTTGTTCATTCCCCCTGGGGCACCTGGCACTGGCCATTGTCGGAAGCCTGCATACTTGGCTAGATGGACCTTTGATCTGACCCAGTATGACCGTCCTTATGAAAACCTGTATATAGAAATGGCAAAATGAATTTTTATCGTTGATTTATAAACTGCTGAAAAATAAGGGCTTACAGAGAATCTCACAGCATCTTAACTGCAACTGTGCTAATGATGGTGTTGCAGAGCAGAGGTGAATATAAAATCTGATCCATTTTTTAATTTTGTTTTAAAGAAGCCCTTTATTCACAGCCAGAGAAATGTGTTTTATATTTTATTACCTGGCAGTAGGAATGACATCCGGTGGCTAATCCAACTGAATCCGAAGCACTCATTCCCTATTCTTGTTCCAGTGGATGCATCCATGTTTCCCACTACTGCTATTGAAAGGTGGCAGCCAGAGCTAATTAAAACATCCTTGTACAACAATGAAGGTGAAATGATGAAGCACATCACTGTTGTTCTCTGCCAGATAAAACACCAGAAACCATGCCATTTCCATGTACATGAGAATCTAATAAACTACACGTGATAGCCACAGGCAAGGTGACTTAATAGCCTTCATTTTCCCCTGTTGACTAACTTGCATAGTTGGAACAAATTAGGACCTTTGCATTTATCCTATTTCCCTCTACCCAGTTACCCATAGAGTTTTTTCTGAAGCTGTTCCTCATGTGTTTCAGCAATAGAAGATGCAGTGCTAATTTGTAAAGAAGTTAAATCCCATAGACTTCTTTATGTGCACTGTTGCCTGGTACTGAAATGAATCTTTTCATTTAAATAACCACTGTACTTTCCATGCCGACTTTGCATTAACTACAGAAAAATCTCCACAGAAGTGCAAGTGAAGGGATTTCTCAGCTTCTGAAACATCAGCAGCAAATGGTTCTCCTACTGAATGTATTTTAGTTCATGATTCATTGCTTTTATATTATCCTTTATCTTTTGAGCATCGGCTCCTTTTGATTGTTTTACACCTGTCCTGTGACATTCAGACAATAAGGCCTTGTTTACAAAAAGTTATACTGCTTTAACTGTATTGATACAGTTGGACCAGTACAACCTCCAAGTGTGAACACAGTTATACTTATACTGGTTGTAGTTTATTCCTAAGCAGGAAGGGAAATAGCTATAGTGGGATAAAGCACCTTTATACTAGGATAACTGTATCCATGTTGTTGTTTTTATTACTTGTATTACTGTAGCCCCAAGAAGACCTACTGTGCTGGTGCTGTATCGATTAGGGATGTAAAATCCCGTTTAATCAGTTAACCAGTTACACGTGTTTAACTGTTTAACCCCATAAACAGGGGTGGGCTGCTCCACCCTGCCTGGGGCTGGAGTGGCTGCCTGCCTATGGTGTGGCATGGCAGGCCCGCCGGACTGGAGTGTCGTCTCCCACCTTGGGCAGGGGCTGCTCCAGCTGGGCTGGAACACCCCCTGCCCATGGCCCAGGTGGTGGTGAGCTGCTTTGTCCTGGCCAGACCACCAGGTAGCTGTAACCACTAAACCATTCACATCCCTAGTATTGATATCACGTTCTGTACAAAACCGCACCATGACTAAAACACTTGTATCAGGAGAAAAAGCAATGCATAGACCAGTCCTAAGGTTTTCATGACAGGGTCTGTTGTTTCCTACCTTGTGTTGCATGGTGGCTAGCACAATGGGCTCCAGTTCTGATTAAGACCTCTGGGCAATAATGTAAATACCATGAAGGGATTTCCTTAGTGCTTTAAGACAGCCTCTTCTCCCTTTTATCTGCATTAGGATTTTTTCTGAGGGCTCTCTTAGCTCCTGTTTTGGTTAAATCAGGCCAGCTGGATTAGTGTCAGTAGTGAGTTTTCAGGCTCAAATCTGGTTGGTCTGTTCAGCTCAGGTTGCTCTGTTTACATCAATAAACAATACCATGATTCATCATTGAAACAATTACAGTTTGTGAGACATAGTAACAGTATTTGACTGTCATCCAAAAGTGGTGGCGTTGATACTCATAACCAATATGTGTGTAGCTAAGATTCTAAGGTAGTATTACACAGTATCTGGTCTTCCACACCAGTTCCATCAGAGCCCACTGGCTTCTAAAAAAAAAAAGTGTTTATGAACGCACAAAACACATACCATTTATACAGTTTTCCATATTCAGTATGATGGTCCTTCATTTTCCCCTCCATCCTGTTTCAAACATTGACTACTGCTATTGATACTTCACTACTTTTTGAACTTAGAATCATAGAATCCTAGCACTGGAAGGGACCTCGAGAGGTCAAAGTCCAGTCCCCTGCCCTCACGGCAGGACCAAGCTCCATCTAGATCAGCGTTTCTTAAACTGTGTTCCATGGCACACCAGTGTGCCACGAGGCAGTCGGAGGTGTGCCTGCGGAGAACAGAGTTCAAAATGGCCACCCTTAAAGAGGCAGGTGACTCTCCCCCCCCCCCCCTTCAGTAACTTTCCCCCCAACCTTTTTGGTCAATAACTTTTCTCCAGTCTCTCCCCTCCCCCCTTTTTTTCCTCATTAAAAAAATTGTTTGGTGTTCCTCCGTCTTAAAAGGTGTAAGAAACACTGATCTAGATCATCCCTGACAGATGTCTGTCTAACCTGCTCTTAAATATTTCCATTGATGGAGAGTCCACAACCTCCCTAACTTCATCTCAGGCAATGAAAATAATAGACTAATCAGCTTATAGTCAACTCCTCACTTTCTAATTTCTGTATATTATAGGATCTTTTAACATTTGGGCTGGAAATATTGTAGGACAATGTTATTTCTTTTTTAAAATATGAACAGCTTCCATTTCAGACACAATAAATGTAAAAAAATTGACATTTCTGTTCATGCTACTTTTTGTAAGATCTTGATTTTACAAAACCTAATTTTGGGGCATAAATTGGCCTGACTGTTCCATTATTTTTTTTTCTTCAGTTTAGTGCTGTTGCAGTGAAGCTGGTTAGATGTGCTGGGATGAATCGAGTGCACATTCTGTCAGGAGTTCATGCATCTTTATTTACATGTAAAAATAGGTGTTCTGTGCCATCTGTTACAGATAAAATGGATGGATTTCTCTTGAAGTCAGAGAGAGTGTGTGTTCTATGAGAAGATATGTATACTCGGTGTGGAGGCTAATATGGAAAAGACAATGATGGGACAAGAAGAAAGACTGGACGTTCTTAAGGCCTTTTATTCTTGTGAATAATTTGGTGCTTGGGAGGAAGGTGAGGGAAGAGTTATCGTGATCTGATTGTTTTCGTAGTTTGGATGCCCAAGATATTCTGCCTCTCTCCATTTGTTTTTGTAAAAGGCTTCCTCTATTTCCTATGTCATTAACTTCATAAGTAAGTGAAATGGAGCACTTCAAAGGTGGAGCTGTTATAACAGAAGTGAGAGAGATGACCACGGAATGGACAAGAATTTAAGAATTGGGAGAGGAGAAGAAATGACAGATACTAGATTATAAAGGAAGAACCAATATGATTTAACTGCAGCTTTTGCCTTTTAAGTTGGATGTAAAGAAGAAGAATGAAAACTTACTGAGAGTATGAGTCTGGATAGTGGAGAACAATGTTGTGAAATTTTCAGTTATTATAGAGACAAAAGAGGAAAAGGGTGAGTGAGAGAAAAAGGGGTCATCCTTTCACCTTGATGAGTCTGAATTTGCAGAAGAACAACCAGGAGCAGAAACCTGAGGAACCATGGAGAAGAGGTTGAGTGACCAGTTGAGATGCTGAAAGAACTGTTGGAAAGCTAAGAGAAACAACAGTTCATATAGTCACAAAAGCTGAAGGAAGTGAGAGAATCCTGGAGGATGAAAATGATCAGCTGAGTCAAAGACATCAGAGGAGCTCAAGGAAGATAACAAAAGGGAAGACTAGGTCAGAAGTAGGTCACTGGTCTTTTTCATGAGGGTGGTTTTCTTTGGTGTGGAGACACAGAAAGTAGATTGCAAGGAATCTGAAAGAATGGGATTTTCACAGTTTGGAGCATGCTGCCTCAGGAACATTCTCCAATACTGACATACAAATTATCACTTTACCACTGCCTGGCTACTTTACTCCTGAAGTACCAGTGCTGCAGTCTGAACATTGTGTATAGTTTGTGCCTATAAAAAAAGTGCTCGTACACAAGAGGGTTTCATCTTGAGAAAGCAATACTGTCCTCAAACATCGCATGAAGCCTTCTCATAGAGCAGATGAATTCTAAGTTCTCTATACTGTATTGTAGTTCACTCAGGGCACATCTAAACAGCAGGGCAAAAGTCAAATTAAGCTATGCAACTTAATCTACATTAATTGCGTAGCTGAAATTGAAATAGCTTAATTCAGCTTTTGGTGCTGTCTACACAGCAGGAAATCGAAGGAAGAACACTCTTCCTTCAACTTCCCTTACTCCTCGTAAAATGAGGGTTATAAGAGTCAGAGTAAGAAGTCCTCCAGCTTGCCATTATTTTGAAATAATGACTTGCTATGTAGATGCACTTTTTTTATTTCGCAGTAACATCAGTTATTCCGAAATAACACTGCTGTGTAGACATGCCCTCATACAGCTGCCCATCTTTAACATCATTCCTTGATGTTAAATCCATTCATGGCTGTAGTAACTGTTACCACTGTTCTTTGCTGGACCTAGTGTTTTCAGGTAGTGAATGGGGAAAGAGTGGATGTGGACAAGAAACATATAACAGATGCTCAGAAAAGAGAGTGTAATAGTCTGTATCTGAACATTCATTGACACTAGTGTCATGGGAACTCTGACATACAATGTATGTGGGAGAATCAGTTTTACAATGTTGCTTCATGTTATGTCAAAACTAGCAAAGTGATTTCAAGTATTTTGGTATCTGACCTATATGTATTTAAAATGTCAAAATGTCTCTGTCTTTGGCAGCTTTCCACTTGCATGTTTTTCACCTTTTTCTTTCCCTTTAACTGCCAAGGAGGATGGTCAGTTCAGCCTGAGTAGCTAGTCACTTTCAGCTGGGCACTGCAGATTCCAGCAGCTCCTAGTGGTAGCCATCAGCTCTGCAGCTCTGGTTCTGGAGGGCAGACATGGAATTCTGTGCAAATTCTGCATTGTGCAGTGGTGCAGAATTCCCCCAGGAGTAAATTGTAAAGAGTAGTTCACCCTGAGAGGCCTAATATCAAACAGTATATAAAGGATTTGAATTTCTCCATTCTTGAGACATCTTTACATTTGTTTTGTACATGTATGCAGAGGGTTACATTTGTATCTCAAGTTTGTTGTGTGTATTTCTGAAACATACATAACACATGTAGCTTGTAAAATTAGTGACTGGATGCTGCAATCTTGAATGTTTGTGAATGTAAAGTGCGTTGTCATAAAATTTGACCAGTATGTCCAATGTGTGGTTTTTACAGGTATTAACCTCTAGTTTGCATACAGTATCATCTTATTTACTCATCTTATTCTTAATACTGCCTTCACATTGTGTGGCATAAATGGTGTTATTCCCCAGTCTTTTAGGACTTTTTTTTCAGATCTCTTCTAATCTAGTGAACCATCCAGTCCCTCCTCTACAAGTGGTGTTAAAATAGCCTGAGGAATGTACTCCATATTTAGAAAGTTTCCTGAACTGTAACAAATGTCATCCAATAAATGGCTTGAGGCAACATCAGTATTTTAGCTCTTGGTTTATGGTGTTTTCCTACCACATCCAGGTGATACTGTTGTGCGAATCCTTTCAGTGTTCTTAAATGTGGACTTTGAGTACAGGTTGAACCTCTCTAGTCTGGCACCCTTGGGAACTGACTGGTGCCAAATCAGAGAATTTGCTGAACCACAGGAGGTTAATACTGTCTAGCAACATTGCCAACACTTCCGCAACTTACTGGGTTTGTGAAAGACATTTAGGTGTAAATTAGAGCTAAATAACAGCACAGAACACTGAGAGCCAGGATTGGTGGTTATAAACACACTTTATGGAACTGTGGGAAACTTGGCCACACCCATGATAAGTGGACATCTGGCTAACTAAAATCATGCCGAACCATGGATGTTGCTGGACTAGAGAGGTTCAACCTATAACACAATACTATTTGAAACATAAAAGTCAGTCAAAGTGATGTCTGTGCCTTTTTATTGGTGTTACATGTACATTACGCAAGTTTGTCAGTTGGGGAACTTTGTGGACTTAACACAGCTACTGTGCAGATACACATAATGGATTATGGAGTATATGATTGGGCATGACTTTGACAACTTTCTCTGGTCTTCACATAGTCTACATGCTTCATTTTCATCCTTGAAAGTGCTGGGGTCCCACAGCTTCCACTGAGTTAATTGTGCCAGGCTATTTACATGGAAATTACATAAAGACTCTGCCTTTTATTGCATGTTTTATCAATCTTAACTTTTCACCTTTCTGAAAAAATGCATTGATAACAATGCCTAGGGAAACTGAAGAACTCTTTTTTTTAAGTATTTTAAGGGAATTTAAGTAAGCAAGCAGCGTTTAAAATGGATGCTCTATCAGAAATTATCTTTTTTTTAAATTTGTCAATTTCAAAATATTCAAACTGACATTGCCTCTTTAAAGAATCTCTGACTCCTCCTGGAAAACTTTCATCTTTGTGTGCAGAGAGAGCCCTGTTTTGTTTTATCTTTTCCCCCTATTTTTTTATTTGTGAAAGCCTGGTCTAAGCATACAGCTATGCCAGTTTAACTAAAGGAGTCATTTTAATACTAGTTTAGTTAAAGTGATTCCGCTTTGCATAGATATTCTTAAATCAAGTGAAGCATGTTTTATATTGATTAGCCTGGCATTGGTAAATTCATAGGTGTGACACAAACCCCATCATAACCTGTTTAAACAAATACTGGAATGCCCACAAAGGGGCTGCACTGCTTTTACTGTAGCTGTTTTTCAAACTGGTGCAGTTTCTTTGTAGACACAAGCCCTAAGGAGATTTGAATGAATACAGGGTTGTGTGTGTGTGTGTGTGGTTTTTTTTGTTTGTTTGTTTGTTTTTTTTTTGTTACTTAGAAGCTCATCAGCTTCTCATTCCCCACATAAAGTTGTTTTTTTGTGGGCACACTTATGCCAGTTTAAAATTGGTTCTATTGGTTTAGCCTGTGCCTTTTACATTTACTGACATAAAGTGAACTGATGTAAGAAAGGATTGATTCAACCAGGTCCAATTTAACAGGATGTAGAATCCCACCTTTAGGCTATGGCCATGTTTACAGAGTTTATAGTGGCTCATCTGCACTGTAGCTGTGCCACTGCTAGTGTATATGTTCTAAGTCGATGGGAGAAGTTCTCCTGCTGACATAGTGTGGCAATGAGTATACAGCCTTAAGTATACTGCTGCAACTTTGTGTGTAGACCAGGTCTGATATATATCCTTTTTAAAATTTAATAATATACAGTCTTCAGTCTAAAAATTCCCAGACCCTGTCAGATTCCTAGAGTCATTGGAATTTTTCCTTCGGGTGACAGGTCATCACATTCTCCTACAGCAGCAAAATTCCACACTTGAGGCTAGCAGCAATCCAACTGTGCAACAGATGGGCCTCTAGCAGAAACATTTTCAGAGAGATTGGATCACATTTGATATTCTCTGGAAATTTTCCAGTAATTTTTGTTTAGAAATGTCATGGAAGCCTAAATAAATAAAACACACTGAGTATAAATTAAGAAACAGTAGCTTACTGAGAACATGTGCTTAATAATACTTACAACAATTGAGGTGGAATATGTCAATAATAGAGCAGTTGAGAACTGATGTATGACTATTAGTATGAGACTACCTTCTGACTGTTGTGCCAAAACTCCCATTAAGATCAATGGGTGCTTTGGTGGCTAAAGCTTGTAGGGTTTGGCCAGTTATGTTTTCTTCTGACTTAAATTGGTTGAGTGAGACCTCTGTTTCTCTGTATATTTAGCTATCCAGCTGCAACACTTTTTTCCTTTGTTGAAACATTTTCAATTACATTGGCAAGGAAAGCACATCTGAAATGAGTATTCAATATAGTTTCATTGAAACTGGCTTAAGTGGAGCTCAAATATAATATTGATTGGCACAGTAATAGAATAGAGTAAGTGGAGGTAGGAAATCTTTTGAGCTGTAACTTGAGAGGTTAGTCCTCATTAGTCACCTATTTCTATCCTGTAGGATTGTAGGTGTAGGTTTTAATGATTCCTTGAAGCTGTGGTTTCCTACTAACATAGTAATAATTAGTTCAATATAAACAAGCTGATTTAGCAAACCACTGCTACGCACTTGTCTGGCAAAAACGGAACTGGTCAGGACATTCCTCTATTTCTGCCTCTGTTTGGCTTGCATGATACTTCTCTTGGCACAAAGGAAAACATGATGATGCTTGAGGGTGGTGGCACCTGGCTCTATAGAGAGAAAAAATATTGAGAAGACCAAAAAGAACCCCTAACAAAACTGTGTTGTATGCAAATTGCTGCAGAGAGCGCAAAACAAAAACAAAACCAACAACAACAAATCTGTGGGTAGCAAAGTGTTCAATTAATATCGTTGTGGTTATGGTTAGAATTTATACAAACAATTATCTCAGTTGACACTAAGGAGAAACAAAACCTCCTCCATCAGGAAGGGATGATTCAACATCAGAAGGAAAGGTGACTATACCACTGTCAAATAGTGTGTTTGTGTGTCATCTGTCTCCTCCATCTCCCCCTCCCTCCCCGGTGAGATGCAAGAGATTGGGGTATCTGCTGCAGTTAACACAGGGGTAAGCAATAATTTTTTATGTGGGGGCACTCCAAGAATTTGGAAAGTGGTCGAGGGCCGCACTTTTCCCTGATATTAATGGAGAAGATGTGAGATCTGGGATGGAGGTTGGGAGCAGAAGGGAGTGCGGGTTCTGGGAGGGAGTTTGGGTGAAGGAGGCAGTTGTGATCTGGGGCGCTGGACTGGGCTGCAGGCGCTTGGGTTGTGACCTAGGGTAGGGAATTGGGGTACAGGAGGGGGTGCAATGGTTTGGGTTGTGAGCTAAAGCAGGAGGGGATTGTGATCTGGGGCAGGGGATTGGAGTGCAGGAGGGGGCAGGAGTGGGGGGAAGAGGGTTGGGGAAGGGAGAGGTTGGGGGTGCCAGAGGCAGGCTCTGGCCGAGAGACTTACCAGCCAACAGCCCAGCAGTTTCGTAGGCAGGCAAGGAGCCTGCCTCACCCTGGCACAGGCCCACATGCTGTATTTTGTTCAGGCCTGAGTTAACATATACAGCTGAAGTATCTTGGGAAAACCTGCCAGGCCAATGTGCTTTTAACAGTTCTTTAAGAACGGAGTTTAAAAATCTGCAGTAGAATGTACAAGAAAATAAAAAGCACTTAGATGAATTTTTTGTCTTCTGATCTTGGTTAGATTTTGTCCTGAGCTACATCCTTGTTCACCAGACCTCAAATCTTAAGTATTTCACAGTAATACTCACTACTTCCTTGTAGACAGCAAATATACAGTAAGTAATATATATGTACAAGTTTCTCTGAGCTTTCATTTCTCTGGAAGCCTGAAAAACACCAGGGCGTTGAGGATTAAAACCCATAGTCCTGATCAAAGGCTGGTCTAGTATATCCTTGCCATAAGCCTTCCATATCTTAGTGGCTTTTTACTATTGTCTTGCCTTGCCCATGTTCACGTAGTGACCTGAATATTTATTTTATATTTCCTTCTGTTCTGTTTGATGCCTCAAGAGAGTTGTTTGACAGCTGGGCAGATTAGCATATCTATAAACTTTGAGGTTCTCTGGGAAAAGAGATGCATAATGGTAATAAAAACTATGTTTGAAAGCCATTGACAGCTAGTATGGTTGTTATAATACTGCTTGACTTGACATGATCCAAGATTACTAATGTTTGGCCACCCAGACCATCAGTTACACTACTAAGTTTCAAAAAATTTCCTACATCAGATGAAAGACTGTGTTCCAGGAAAAACTAGCCTCTGTGCCCAAATTCTGTTAATATTGCTGCTAAAAACAATAAATTCCTTGTAAAAAAACAGATGTACATTAGAGTCTGGTACCCAGGGAGAAAAACTGCAAATTGAGATTCACCCCTGGGCTACCAGCATTCCTGTGGGTCCAGTATGTAGAGGTAACAAACCTGACCTTTATTTACTTTTTTTTTTTTTCATTGAATACTTCTCAAATTAGGTATGTGATGTCTGAAAGTTTTTTGACAGCCTAATCAACCAAGTTTCAACCACCATTATAATCATGTGAAGCTGTGATGAAATGCTAGTGCTCTGTAGTATAAATGTCATGGATTTGTTTTCCGCTTTAAACCAGACAAGTGAAGCTGTTTTGTGTTGGTACTGCACAGAAGGATCTTTGTTTTGGGGTGAAAACAAAGTGTTAAACTCCTACTTCACCTCTTCCCCACACACCCTCATACTGAAGCCATCTGCTAAATTCCTGGCTACTGAGGTGGCTGCAGTTGCAGTTTGTTAGCTGGTGCTGCTGTGAAGAAGAGCCTGTGACTGCAGCAAGATTTTCATAACTCATTTGTCAATACTATCAGACTAAAACAAATTAAATCTGATAGAGAAGTTTCTGTTTTCTTTGTAAATGTACACAGCGCGGTTTCCTGTGCTCCTTCTCCTACTGTTTTATTATTCTGTGCCCTCTGGCAGGATATTTGTGACTGTGCTGTTGACTGGGACAAGAAGGCAAGGTGCTACTCTACTAGCTAGGGAAATAGAAGGTAGACCTACCTGCCTTATCTCCCTGTCTGTCAAGACTGTTATAGGGTATGATGGTCAGACTTAAAATCTTTGTGCTTCCCAAAGATTTTTAACCAGTTAGAGTTGTGAATTCCTCTCTAAGCAGAGTGCTAGCTGAAGAATCCCTGGAAAATCAACCCATGTCATGGGTGAAAAAGGTGATTTTGGCCAAAGCTTCCAAGTGTTTGCTTAGCTGAAGAAATACAGTTGAGGTTTTTAACATTTTTATTATTTTTGCAAAGTCCTCAACATTGAAAATGAGAGACCAGTTTGGAATCATCACGTTGCTGTGTTTACTCATAGGCTTGCAATAAATGTCTTGGCTCTTGAACCAAATGGGGGAGGCAGTTTGCCTGCCTGGATTTTTTTTTAGTGATAATTACAAATGGAGTGCACATCTCATTGTGAAATCCCTACAGAGGGGGAATGTCTACTCTGTGAGATGGGAATGCTAATGATTTACATGTTTATACACAGTGTGGGTGAGTGAATAAAACTAACACCTTTCATAGCCAGTGAGTGGTTCACAGGCAGTGTTTTCCTAGGTGAAGCAGGGTTATGGCAGAAAGATGAGATAGGAGGGGAAAGACTTGCAATGGTTGGCAATTTGACTCACTTGACCACATGCTTCATGCGTGTCTGTGGCAGATACATTTACAGAATTGTAGTCATGATTGTGTGACCAAACATTTTTGTTTGAGAATGCCAGTCACCTTCTGGATGTGTATTTTTGGGAAATATTGATGTCCTATTCCTTCTTTTTGTCATGCTTTCTAGGATTTATCCATCTTGCTTTGTATGATCATGGCGTGAAAAATTATCTGCACAGTAGTTTGTGAGGCATTCTCTCCCTCCCCCCCCTTGAATTAATGACCAATGGATATTAAGGAAATATGCATTGCACAATCCCTATTGTTGATGCTGTGCATTGACATAAAGTAAGACGTACATGGGTGTCATTTAATTTGGCAGCATATTAAAGTAAACAGCACTAATATAAACTCTGCCTTGTATAAGTGCAGCTTCTCTACTTTTGGTGATTGGTGTGCCCGCTGTGTGGAAGACAAGGGCACATGATATGGCTTTTAACCAAACCATATATTTATTAGTCAAATTATATCCAAGGTTCTCATCCAGGGAACAGTCTACACCAGTGCAGTGACTCTTACCCCACTGATGCTTTGCAAAATTCTTGAGAGCTCCTGTCATCACACTAGGAAAGTCTCTGGGCACCTCCGCTTGCCCACTAACATTTCTCTCCTTTTTGAGGGTTGAGGACCTTAACTGCCTCCCCCCACCACCAAGCCAGCATGAATATTAAGTGCACAGGAGGGGCAGATCCCCTGGAGTAGTGCCCCAGCCCCTGGATTTGCATTTACATCCAGAGGGTTAGACATGGTGCCCCAATCTCATAAGGAGATGCCTTTGGGATGCCAGTTTGTTACCTTTTTGGATTTGAAGCCTAAATCAGCAAGTTCCTGCATGGGCCACTTGCCACAAAGTGGTGCCAGCATTGGTGCTTCCAGCCTATGCCATGTGGGCTACTTAGTTCAGCCAATACTAAAATCATCCTTGAACAAATTGGCTCCTAAATCAGACAGATGCCTCATGGCAGTACAATTTATCTGCATTAGGTGTTTGTAGATACACTGGTGTCAATAGACTGAAAGAGCTTCAGTCAAATGAACCTGAGGGTCTAATCGTACAAGGTGCTGAGCACCATCAATTCTCACTAGCTTCACTAAAAGCTGAGGATGCTTTTCTGGATTTAATTTTAATTAGTGACACTATGGGTCCCCTGTTTTGAGATTAAAATGGATTCACAGATAATCTCAGACTGAATAATTTCATACTTAAAAAGATTAATTTTGTGTGGTTTTGAAGTGAAGGGATAATAGCATCTTAAAAATATGCTTCCCTGAGAAATGTTTACTTACTGTTTTTACATGTTACACCTAAGTTTTCTAGAGCTGATGGAGAATAGAGGGAAATGCATTTTTGCTTAATGTATTTGACAGCACTTTGTGTATAGTCATTCCCATCTTCCCCCTGTATAGTGAGTCATTTTCCTGTTTTATGTGATCTTTTACACAGCTCCATGGGAGAAATAAACATTCCAAAAATAGGAAACTGAGTGTAAAACAACAGCAATTGGCAGAAGGGCACAAGATTAGATACAGTGTCTGAAATGAATTTTTTTAATGACTAGCATTAAGTTGGCTGCTCCATTTAACTAGTCTTCCATCTGTGCACAAATATCGACACACAAGTGTTTGCTTACATTTGGCTGTGTGGTCAGCAAAGAACAAGACCAAAATATAGAAAGGAATTGTTGAGGAATGCATGAGCAAGCTCACGTCTATCATTTTGTGTAACAGCAGCTTATAAAATAACCAGTGTGACTGTGTCCTTAGAAATGCTTTTGTATTGTATCTATCTGTTGACTCTCATTTGTCACAACACTTCTAATAATACTTCAGTGCTGTATTATAATGTGTATTACTGAAAAGAGTCTTTTGTTAGGATGGGTAAATCAACCGATGAAATTAAAACAATAATGTTGGTACTGATTTCTGCCCTACTGGGGCTGCATTGTAAACTGTATTGGTGTACAAGAAGGCCTTTGTGTACTGGGACTTGCAAAACATTTGTGTTCAATGTAAAATCAGCCTTGAGAGTTTCACAACTGTCCACAGCTGGTAGACAGTTTTTATTGCATGCTACTTAGCAGTTGCAACCAAACCTTTAAAAATGGTCTGCAGCAATTGTGTTTTATTTTTATAAAATGCTAGAATTTTTCTCTTTATAAAACATCAGATGGGTAAAAGGGAGAGATTAGAGTGGAGGAATTTTTCTCATGTGAGTTTGTGGCGGGGTGGAGAAGGAAATTTTCTTTTAGAGTCCGATATTATTCTTAATTTGGAACAATATCCACACCAGGCCCACAGCTGTGGGATATTTTTTGCCCTGGGAACTAGTATAAAATGTATTCCCTTTCAGCTATTTCTTTTTCAGATGTAGAGGGTGTAACCATTGTTTTAAGGGTGTGTAATTTGGCAGGTGACCAGTTTATATCTTAAAAACCTATCACAAATTGTTTAGAGTTTGATTTCCGAATTCTCTTCTGCACTGAAATATGTAGATTATTTTTAAGTCGGGAAGCTACTCACTGATTCCAACAGTTACCAAACAGATGTTTGTTATGAGTAAACCATATAAAAAAATCTCGGAAAAGCCTTAATATTAATAGGAAATGATACCGCCTTAGCTGACCAGCAACAAAGTATGGTTACATTTTGTAATTCTACTCAGTGGATAAAATAACATGATATTCCTCTCTCTGCCTTTTAACTTAAACTAATGGTAGCATTTTTTATAAAACTTGGAAAAATACAGTCAGCTGAGGCAAGTATTGTTTTTTTTACCCAGAAATTTAGTTTTTTCATTTAAAAAGAAAGTTTCTAGTCCTTATGGTTGCAAAGAAAATCTCCTAAGGCAGGGGTGGGCAGTAATTTTTGATGTGGGGTCACTCCAAGAGACTGGAAAGTGGTCAAGGGCCACGCTTTTTTTATGTAGGGGATGTGGGGTCAGCGACGGAGGTTGGGGTATAGAAAGGAGCTCAGGGTAGGGGACTAGGGTGCAGGGGAGGGTGTGGGGTCTGAGAGGGAGAATGAGTGAAGGAAGGGTTGTGACCTGGGGCAGGAATTAGGATGCAGGATCCAGAAGGGGGGAAATGAGTGCAGGAGAGGATTCTGGCCCAGGAAAGAAGTGTAGGAGGGGGTGCAGTGTCTGCACTGCTCCCACCCTCAGCACAAACTTTCAGCTCCCATTGGACGCTTTCTGGCCATGAAGAGCTGAGATGTTGTTTTGGGAGTGGGGACAATGTGTAACACCTCCCCTCACTGCATGCAGCACTGAGAGCCACACAGAGCAGCCAGCTACATTGAGTGGCATGGAACTGTTCTTTGCTGCAGTGCTGGGCAATGAGCCAGATTAAAAGGCGTGGCAGGCTATATCTGGCCTGTTGAGCCATATCTTGCCCATGCCGTCCTAAGGGATTGTTTACACTGAAGCCTAGTCTACGTTAGCACCCATTTGGGCAACAAAACCCGGAGAGCATTCACATTAAGGATGTGAAAGTTTAACCGGCTAACCGGTAAGCCTCACCCTTTACATGTGAGGCTTAATGGTTAAGGTTAACCAGTGTGGGTGGAGCAGCTCCCCACCTACCATGGGCAGAGGACTGCTCCAGCCCCCTGAGAGACTGGAAAAATAGGTGCATACAATGAAAATAGTTTCACTTCTGCTAAGTGTATTCAGGTACACAATGTAATACTTTCCTAAATGTGCTTTTGAGTTATTTCCACCTTGCAGTTCTGTACAGTTGTGGAGGATTGTTTTTACCCTGGTATTGCTTACTCCCTATCGTCTTCAGAATCATGGAATGATTTTCCCATCTTTGTAAATCACACCTTAGCGCTTGCCTTCTCTCTTTGTTAATTTAAGGCTTTTTTTGATACAATGTGTAAAGGATGCTGATTAAGAACTTGTACCAGGTGGTTATGAATGCAGATATGTTCTGTATGTTTTGTAGTCCAAGTGAAATATTTATTTAAAGACCCAGATTCAGTTTGATGTGCATCCTGTTTCAGGAACTGAACTGTCTCAATCAATCAGTAAAATACTACTGCTTACCACTTACGTAGAATATTCCTTTTGAGAACACTGTGCAAAGATTTATTCCGCCCTATTCTGCGTGCTGGAAAGTGCTGGCTCTTTAAAATGAGAATTAAAATGGACTGTGGGTAAAAGTTCTGCCCTTGTTTTGTTCACTTTTATTGATTTTATGACATAACTTGTTACTTTAGTTGAGTGGTGTCTGCTTCTCTTGCAAACTGTTCCATGCATTTCAGTTCATAAAATGGAGATATGTATCCCACAAGGGAGTTGTGAGGTTCTTAATTCATGATAATAAAGTACTTGAGATGAACAGATGGGAACTGTAAAAATGCCAATTAGACTAAATGGTAGTACAGCCACTCCCTGACTTACGAACACACCGACTTACGACCAACCTCCCATTAACCCCATTATAATATTTTCGAGTTGAGAACCATGTACGTCAAGTTTTTTGAACAGCGCAGGCAGCGCATTTAAGGGTATTTCCGACTTACGACAAAATCAAGTTTCGACCAGGTGTTCGGAACGTAACCCATTTGTAAGTCGGGGACTGCCTGTAGTTTCTGTCTGTCCAGTAGAAATCTGCCCCCTCTGTGTCTGTCTCTGTCTCTCTCTCTCTCTCTCTCTCTCTCTAGGGCACAGCACCACGGTTGCAGCCAACAAGTGAGGAGTGGGTTAAAATGGCCTTATCTAAGACAGTTGTGGCAGCCTCTTCTTACTGTGCTATTGGCAGCAGCACAAAATCTCTGCAGAAGTGCATCTTGTGTCCCTACTCCTGGTATATCCCCTTGGCCAGAGTTTCGGAGGAGGTCCTTGGAAGGTAGCTGTACAGCCATCTTCTGCATTTCCTGTACTAGGTCATCCTTTTATAGGCCTTTCAAAGCCCCTTTACACCAAACTAGTTTTTCTACCTGGCATAAAGGGATTGGAACAGTGGTGAGGATGTCATCTAAAATTAACATTGAGTTGATTAATATTCAGCATAAGGCCTGATTTGGTCTGGTGACCTGATATGGCAGCTGGCTCCAGCAAGCAGACAAGGTGTCTGAGCCTTTAGCTATCATCTTTGAAAAGTCATGGAAGTTGGGAAAGATTCCAGAAGACTGGAAAAGGGCAAATATAGTGCCCATCTATAAAAAGGAAATAAGAATAACCCAGGAAACTACAGACCAGTCAGTTTAACTTCTGTGCCAAGGAAGATAATGGAGCAAATAATTAAGGAATTCATCTGCAAACACCTGGAAGATAATGAGGAGATAGGTAACAGCCAGCATGGATTTGTAAATGACAAAATAAGTCAGACCAATCTCCTAGCTTTCTTTGATAGGATAATGAGTCTTGTGAATAAGGAAGAAGGGGTGAATATGGTATACCTAGACTTTAGTAAAGCGTTTGATGTGGTCTTGCATGATCTTCTTGTAAACTAGGGAAATACAGCCTAGATGGGGCTACTGTAAGGCGGGTGCATAACTGGCTGGATAACCATTCTCAGAGAGTAGTTATTAATGATCCACAGTCATGCTGGAAGGGCATAACCAGGGGGCTGTGCAGGGGTCTGTTTTGGGACTGGTTCTGTCAATGTCTTCATCAACCATTTAGATATTGGCATAAAGTTTATTAAGTTTGCAGATGATACCAAGCTGGGAGGGATTGCAAGTGCTTTGGAGGATAGGGTTATGGTTCAAAATAGTCTGAACAAACTGGAGAAATGGTCTGAGGTAAATAGGTAAATAAACTTAGGAAGGAACAATCAGTTTCACGCATACAGAATGGGAAGTGACTGTCTAGGAAGGAGTCCTGCACAAAAGGATCTACAGGTCATAGTGGACCACAAGCCAAATATGAGTCAACAGCGTGACGCTGGTGCAGAAAAAGCAAACGTGATTCTGGGATGCATCAACAGGAGCGTTGTGAGCAAGACACAAGAAGTCATTCTTCCGCTCTACTCGGCACTGATTAAGCCTCAGTTGTGTTCAGTTCTGGGCACTGCTTTTCAAGAGAAATTGGAGAAGGTCCAGAGAAGAGCAAAAAAAAAATTATTAAAGATCTAGAAAACTTGAGCAATGAGGGAAGACTCAAAGAATTGGGTTTGTTTAGTTTAGAAAAGAGAAGACTGAGAAGGGACATGATAGCAGTTTTCAAGTAACTAAAAGTTACAAGGAAGAGGGAGAACAGTTGTTCCCCTTGGCCTCTGATGACAGGACAAGAAGTAATGGGCTTAAATTGCAGCAAGGGAGATTTAGGTTGGACATTAGGAAAAACTTCCTAACTGTCAGGGTGGTTAAACACTAGAATAAATTGCTTAGGGAGGTTGTGGAATCTCAATCACTGGAATTATTTAAGAGCAGGTTGGATAGACAACTATCGGGAATGATCTGGATCAGGGCTACTCAACACATGGCCCGCAGGCCACATGCGGCCCACAGCCCGTTTGTTTGCGGCCTGTGGTGTGGTTTGGGTTCACATGGGGCTCCACTTGCGGCCCGCAGGTGAGATCCTTTGAACGTGGCCTCCACTGGGAACACACTCCACAACAGCAAGGTGTCTCCCAGGCGGGGTGAGCATTGAAAGACACAAGCGGACAGACTGGCTGGAACAGACGATGGGTATAGGGTGTTGGTGTTTCTAGCCCCCAGGGAGGAGGTGCCTGGAGTGCCGGGGCATTGTGTGAAATAAACTATTTGCATATATATTTGCATGTACATGCAACCACACTTAAGTTGCGGCCCTCAACTTGTGCTGTGAATATCATTGTGGCCCTCGGGGTTTCCAAAGTTGAGTAGACCTGATCTAGATGCTTGCTCCTGTGTGAGTGCAGGGGACTGGACTTGATGACCTTTCGAGGTCCCTTCGAGTTCTTGTATTCTATGATTCTGTACTTTGTTGGCATTATTTTTTAATTTTCTAAAGATCTTTCCCATTTCTCAGAGTCTGTGATTTGTAATTAAACACTTTCTTTTCATGAGAGTGTGTAAATGAGCTGTCTATATCACCCTCTGTTTGGGGAACAGTTTTCTTCTTCTGCACAGTCCCTACTGTACAGTTTTAAGTTCACACTAGGGATGTGAATGGGTAACCGGTTAACCTAACTGGGCGATGTTTACCAGCTACCAGTTAACTGGTACTTCGGAGCAGCTCACCATGGGCAGAAGGCTGCTTCAGCCTCATGAGGATTGGGAGACGCTTCCCTCTCTGCAGTGGGGGCTGGGAGCAGTAGTCCAGTGCGAGGGGGGAGGGGAGTGGAGCAGGATCTTCCTTAATCGGTTAACCAGTTAAACCCAAGTTTAACTGATTAACCAGGATTTTACATCCCTGGTTCACACCCATTATTGCAGTGCTCATAAATAATGTTTGTCTCCAGAAATTCAGCTTACTAAATAAGCATCCAAAAGCTCTTTTAAAATAGATGATAGTTGAGCTTGTATGGGAGGGAGCCTCATTTGTAGTTGGTTGGTTTGTTATCTAATGGAGATCGTAACCCATCAATTTCTCATTAGTAACCAATGAGCAATGGCCAGTTTTAATAATACATTCCATTGCGTACAATTTGAAGCACTCTTTCTGTGTTGCTTTAAATTACAGTAATCAGCATCTTCACCAGGGAAGCTGCTATTTTATGGCTCTTAAATAGTGGAACTGTTTCTCTGTTAGCTTATTATTTACTTGTAAGCAAAGCCAGATAAGACTTGCTTCCCAATCTGGCTGGGCTGCAGCTCTGAGAGAGCACAGATGTCTGCTGTTACCAGCAGAGATCTTGAGTGTCTCACATAGAAGCATTTTCATGGTCTTTTACATGTTAGCAGCTCTGCTGTGTGGGGGCTTTGTATGCAGTGGCTTCCATGCCACAGATCTCATGCATTCAGCATATTGCTTAAAGCTGGGAAGTGACATGGGCTCACATTAGGGATGTAAGGGAGTAGTTGACTACCTGATGAGCATATGCTTATAGGACAGTCAGTTCGACTACTCACTCCCCTCCCCCCCCCCACCGCCCCTCCAAAAGGGAAGCCAGTTCCCCCAGCACCGGCTCCACAGTGCGGTGCAGGGGGGCTAGGCAGAACTGCAGCGTCCAGGAGCCAGCATGAGCAACAGTTCTGGCTTGCACCAGCCCTGGGGGGCTAATCCTGCTGCAGTAAGAGACTGGCGGGTAGAACCTGGTGTGTTCTTCAGGAAATTAGTGTATTTTCAGGTGATTTTGCACATCTAGGCTTCTTCATATTATGACATTAGTAATTTCTTTCCATTTCTTGTGAACTTGAGAAATGCAGAGCAGCTAATCCAGTTTCAGTTCTAGCTGGTTTCATTTTTGAATGAGCCATGAAACTTAGAAATGATGAGCTTATGGCTAACTATAGCATAGTTTCTTGTGATTGTTTTAAACATATATGAGTCTTCCCCTTCCCCCTACAATTTATTTGTAAACCAGTTGGTGCATATGCTGAGAGGCAATCCAGTGGAGACTTTAAAAGGGTATGTAATGTGAAAATGTATTCCTCCTAGGGATGTAATAGTATAGTCGATTAACTGATAAGCAAAAGTTATAGATTACATGCATTCTCCTCCCCGCTCCCCCGGCCAGTAAATTTTTTATCAGGCTGGCCAGGAGCTCGGCTCAGTCCCAGCTTGTGCTGGGTCTGGGACCTACCCCCACTGTGGCTCTCCATTTAAAGTGTATTAGGAGCCAGGTGGGCGGGTAGCCCAGTTCAATTCTGGCTCACACCAGGTCTAGGAGCTCAGACTTCCCCACCCCAGACAGGGGCTGCTGTCACCCTGCACTGTTGCCTTTGTATCCGAGGCAGCAGCGCAGGGCAACAGGTAGTCAGTCCACGAGGGGAGCTGGTTTTTAAACTGGCTCCCCTCATGGACCAGCTCCCTCCTGGCACCCCACAGAGGCAGCAGCGTGGAGTGGCAGGAGGCTCCTCGGGAGTGTCTGCCGGTTCCACCCTTGGGGACAATAAAATAGTTGAGTAACCAATAACAATTCATGAGATTAATCAACTGTTCAACTAACCGATATTTAACATCCCTGAGTCCTTCTGTTACAAAGTTCCACAGCTCGTGCAGGAGTGGATTGTTTGCTAGCATTCTTACATTACAGTGTAAGCTCCTTGGCGCGAAGACTGTATCTTCCTGTATGTTTAGTCAGGCCTGCCAACAGCAATTCCTGGCCCCAGGGCAGAACAGTCAGTACTCCTCCCCCACCCCCACCTACCCACCCACACAAGCCACACCCATATGGTCGTAGTTCACCTGATATTTGGGGAGAGCTGTGTCTGGTACCCAGTGAGTTGCAGGCTTTGCTGCTGAGTGCACACTTTCAGCATGGACAGGGCTTTTACATGCCCACCAGGTAGGGTTGTCAACTGTCTAATTGCACAAACCCAAAGATCTTTGTCTGTCTCCACTTTCCCTCCCCGTCCCTGAGGTCATGATCCTGTTCCATCCCTATTCCAAGGTCCCTTCCCTATTCACTCCATCCCCCCCATTGCTCACTCTCCTCCACCCTCAGTCACTTTTACCAGCCTGGGGCAGGAGGTTGAGGTGTGGGGTGCAGGCTCTCGGAGGGCATTTGGGTGCCTGGTGAAGGCTCTACGCTGGGTTAGGGGGTTGAAGAGCTGCTCTGAAAGTGATCAGCACCCTGTTTTGGCAGTGACTCCAAAGCAGGGAGGCTGGGGACTCCATGCACCGCTGCCTGCAAGCACTGACCCTGTAGCTCTCATTGGCCCTGGTTCCTGGCCAATGGGAGCTGTAGAGTCAGCACTTGGGGTGGGGGTGGCACGCAGAAACACCCCTCTTGCAGGGATGTGCCATCGGCTTCCTGAAGCTGTGTGGGCAAGCGGGAAGCTTGCCTTAGCCCTGCTGTGCTGCTAGCAGCCCCCAGGCACTTTTAAATTGCTGGGGCCCCTGGGTAATTGCTCCCTCTCATGAGGTCCCCCCTCAGCACAATGGAGCATCAGTCCTGAAGGAAACCTTTGAGTGTTATCACAAACAACTAGAGACTGAGCAGCACATCTTGTTGCTCCTGTAGGCCAAGCTCTCTCTGTATCCCCTGGGGCCTGGGCAGTGAGCAGAGCTGAGATGGGGTGGTTATACTGGAATGTGTTAATAGTTGCTATCAGTCACAGGGCTGTTTAAAGTTGATGGGTGTGCTATCCAGATATGTGTGTCCTCCGTTTCCCCTTCCCCCATACTGGGGTCTCCCATTCTGCTTCTGCCTAGAGCTCTGTATGCCTCTCTTCTTCCTAAGCCAGGGGCTCTGTGCATTTCCTCCCTCCCCCAGCTTCTAGTACCTTTCTTCTCCCTGGTTGGGAGGGTTGCATGGACAGCTCATGGCCCCTCTCCTTTACCATGGAGAAGGCTTTGGGGAGGCAGTGCAGGAGGAAGGGAAGGAAGGAAGCAAGCCTCCTTCACTCTTCTTTCCTTCTGGGGCCCCTATGGCTAAGCATCTGCCCACTGTTATTGGGCAGCTCTCAGCAAAGAGCAACTTTTTTGTGAAGAATTTTTAAATTAATTTTCATAAACAACAAAAATATAAGAAATATAAGACTTATGGCTTTTCTATTGTCACCAAATATCACCCATTGTGCAAGACAACCGATAAAATGATTCAATTAAAATAAGACATAGGTAGAAAAGGGGAGGACGGGTAGGAGGAGGGAGGGAAAATGCAGAGATGTCTGGTGGAATGGACATCTGGCGTTATTTGGGTTCTCCAAATGTGTCAAAAAATAGAATCTGTATTTCTTTGAATTCATAATTGCTCTGTGTGTCGATAAGCTAACCTTCCTTTTGTTGCTAACTGAGGCAGATCTGCCCTGGGTATAAACCTGTTCCTCCATTTTTGTGAAGACTTGGACTTGGTAATTATTGTGGCCCTCAAGGACCAAAGTGTTTGTAGTGGATTGAAACCAGGGATTGGCAATAATTTTCAATAGGGGGCCACTCCAAGGTTTTGTGGAGGGGGTATAGGGTCTGAAGTGTAAAAGGGAGCTTGGGAATAAAGTACTGGGATGCAGGATGGAGTGTGGGGACTGAGAGGGAGTTTGGGTGAAGGAGGGGGTTATGATCTGGGGCAGAGGCTTAGTTAGGGTGCATGGTCCAGGAAGGGTTATGGGTGCAGGAGAGGATCTGGTTTGGGAGAGGAGCTATAGGAAGGGGTGCAGGGTCTGGAAGAGGGTTGTAACCTCTGAGAAGGGGGGAAGGGGATGCAGAGGGTTTGGGTGGAGGCCTGGGGCAGGTAGTTGGGAGAGGGAAGGGAGGGTGCCAGAGGCAGGCTCTGGCTGGGAGGCGCTTACCTAGGCAGCACCCCAGACAGCACCTCTGTAGGAACCCTGCCTGTGTTCTAGGCGGGCTGCTCCATGTGGCTCTGCTCCAGCACAGGGAGGGAGTGAGGAGACTTCATTTGCTGCCCCTACCCTCAGCAAAATTTCTCAGCATCTATTGGCCAGAAACTGACCAATGGGAGCTGAGGGATTTTGCTGGGGGGCAGGAACAGTGTGTGAAGCTTTCTCTTCCTTGCCCAGACTGCATAGCAATTAGCAGCCTGCTGTTTAAAGTGACTGGTAAATGTGTAACCGCTGACAAATTCAACCGTTACATGTTTACCCAGTTCCTGGAAGTCTTGCCTGAGTTGATATAGCGTGAATTCAGCATGAACTGAATGCAGTTTGAATTCATAGCCCCAAATTAATCAGGATTCTCAACACAGTTAAGCAGGAATCTAGAGATGGGTCTATGCTAAAGGACAAATCAAGGTCTTTTGCATTTCTCTTAAGGGCTGTCATATTTTCTCAAAATTTTCTCCAAATTCCCTCTTCTTGGCAGATGCAAAACTTGTAATTCTGCTCTCCCTATGCCTGCTACAAGATATTGAGGGTTCATTTGTCTCCAGGAACAGGCCAATTTCTTTTTCACTAAAAATTTTGAAATGGGCATCTAACAGTAGTGAATCATTAAATTTCCATCTACATGGCTGTTTCATACTTGTATTAATGGAGTGTCAGTCACAAAATTAACCAAGCCTCTGGAGATCAGAAATAGAAACTATGTATCACAGAAAAGTATACATATTGCCTATGGGATACTAGGGGGCAGTTCCCCCTGCTCGCTACATTCACCAACCCCCCCTCTCTGGGGACAGGCTGTCCTGGCTTCCCCCCCGCCCCCCACTCCAGGGAGGGCCAGGCTGAGGTGTGGCAGCCCTGGCTTGCCCCAGCTCTCTCCCCCTGGCTGCTTGGACCCCCATCAGGCCAGGCCAGGCCAGGCCAGCCCCATCTCTTCCTTCCGCTCCCCCCCCCATCTGCTGTGGGGTTGGGCCAAAGCCACGCCAGGCTCTCCCCCTGGCCACCAGGGAGGGCCCAGGGCCGAGGCCACCCTGACTACAGCTCTCCTCTTCTCCCCCCCCCCCCTCCCCCCAGCCTCTGGGAAGGGTCCGAGGCTGCTCCGGCTCTTCTCTTCCACCACCCCCAGAGGTCGAAGCCACCCAGACCCTTGCCTCCCCCTCCCCTGCCTCTTTTCCCCTGCCCCGGCCATGGGGAGGGGGACTGAGGCCTGGTCACGCTTACAGCCACAAAGGAGGAGGCCTCATGGTTCCCACTCTCCCCCTGCAAGGGAGGAGGGTGCATGGGTCCTGTACCCCCTCTGCCCCGTGAGGGGGGAGGGCACACGGCTCCCGGGCCCCCTCCCCAGAGCACCAGGGGGCTCCGTGGCTGCCGCCCTGCCCCAGCACCAGGGAGGCTGGGGCCCTCAGCAGCAGTAAGGGAGGGAGGAGTCTGGGTGGCTGAGGGGGGACGCAGAATTATGTGATGACATCTCTCTGTTGTCCCACAGGAAAATCTTTTTTATATATATAGAAAGATAAAAGATTCCAGATATCAGACAATCTAGGTTCTTTAATGCCTCAGAGGTTAACCATGTTAGTCTGTAACTTTTAAAACAATGAGTAGTCGTGGCACCTAAGAGACTAACAAATATATAGGATCATGGGCTTTCATGGGTAAAACCCATTTTGTCAGGTGAGTTGAAGTGGAAATAACAGAATGCAAGGTGTATATATAACAGCAAAAGCAGTTACCTGCCAATTGTAGGACATGTGTTAAGGTAGTTAATTAAGCAGGCTGGCAGTGTCCCATTCATAGCTCTTGAAATACATGTGAAAGTCAAAGGCAGGGGAAATTGGCTTTGGAGTGTGTTAACCAGTTAATATCTTTATTTAAGCCCATGTTGACAGTGTCATATTTGTAAATGAATTCCAGTTCAGCAGTTTCTCTCTGTAATTGGGTGGTAAAATTACTTTGTAGAAGAATGGCTGCTTTTAAATCCATTATTGAGTGTCCAGATAGTTTAAAATGTTTCCTGGTGTCTGATGTGTCCATTTATCCTTTGTCACAGAGACTGTCTGATTTGGCCAATATACATGGCAGAGGGGCATTGCCGGCATAGATCACATTAGAGGATGAGCAGTTGTATGAGCCCTTGATATTGTGGCTTATGTAGTTAGGTCCTGTGATGGTGTCGCTTGTATAGATATGTGGCCAGAGTTGGCAGTGGGGTTTGTTGCAGGGGTAAGGTTCCTGGGTGAATGTATCTGAGGTGTGGTGTGTGGCTGCTGGACGGAATTTGCTTCAGGTTGGGAGGTTGTCTCTAAGTGGGAATTGGCCTGTCTCCCAAAGCCTGTGAGAGTGAGGGATCGTTTTCCTGGATGTGTTGTAGATTGTCAGTGATGCACTGGAGGAGTTTAAGTTGGGGGCTGTAGGTGATGACTAATGGTGTTCTGTTGTTTTCCTTGTTGGGCCTGTCTTGAAGTAGGTGATGTCTGGGTACTTGTCTGGCTCTGTCAGTCTGTTTTCTTACTTCCTCAGATGAGTATTTAAGTTTTAAGAATGCTTGATAAAGATCTTGTAGGTGTTTTTGTTTATTTCAGGTTCTTTAATATGCAGCTCTATAGACTAGCTTTGGTTTGCTTATGGCCCTGAGGCCAGAATTTGTCCACTAAAAGATAAGGTACCTCCTTAAAATCCCCAGCAATCATAGTAGGGATATGGGATTCTCCATATAATTTAGTAAAAGACCTGTGAAAGCTTTCAGGATCATAAAGGTTAGCCCAATACACATTAGCAGTGATTAGATCAAATCCATTTATGATAGTTTTAAGGATTAAAAATCTGCTTTTGTAGTCTGAAATTGATTCAGAGACTGTTACTGCCACAGATTTATGGACGAATGGCTAACACTCTGGATATGGGTGAGAAGCAGCAAGGCATGGCTTTTCCCATCTAGTCATGCTCTAGTTTAGCAGCTTCCCTGTCATCAAGTGTGTCTCCCTCAAAAGTGCAACACCTGTCTTTGTGGTTTTAGAATGAATATGCCTTTTCCTTTTAATTCGACCATTGAAGCCCTTTACATTCCAGAAAATAAAATTAAGATTCAGAGCCATTTGACTATGTTAATGATTTTTGTTTGTGTAGCTTTACAACCAAAGGTGATTAGAAAATTTGTGGCATTTGCGCTATTGCATCCTAGCTTATGCCCCACACAGAAGCCCATGAGAGGGGGACTCTAGAGCTAAATTATTATTATGAGTATTTTTCCATACCACAAAGTAGTAACTACATTGTAAAAAGAGAGAATGGAAACCCATACTCCACAAATATAACATTTCTTAATCTAGTGTGTCGGAGATATACCTGTGTATTGTCCCCTTATTTGTTATCTTTTCAGTTGGCCAAACCAAACACCAGAGTATTGGTAATACAGCTTGGTGCACGGAATAAAGTATTTTGTGGGATTACTTTCTCAGAACCACGTGATCGCTTCTTCCCCTATAAATTTACCATCAAACATTCAGTTTCCCTTCCCCATATTAAACATACAGATAGCTAACGGGAGAAATCTGACTGCTCACAAACAATGTAAATTACTGCACCAAAGAACAGACCAAACAATCCATTTGAACAAGTGACTCCTCTGTATTAGCTTTCCAGTTGCAGACTAACTTTTGAAAAATTATTTTGTGGCATTTGCCAAAACACTTTTGTTTCCACAAGCTAGCTGCGTTGGGGTTTTTTTAAAGTGTATTTGAGAAATTTGGTAATTGGTGTATGTTTGGCATTTGAGGCTGACTTATGAACCAGGATATGATCTCTGTATATCAACTTTAGTGTCCACTGGCAGGCTGCGCACTACTAAAAGTGCAGGAGAATGAATTATAAGGGTTTATCTTTCTTTGTTACTTCCTGTACTCCTGTAATTCTCAAGATTATTGCAGTGAGACCTTTCCTCAAGGTCTGCCATTTTAGATTTAAGAGAAGATAAATCTTGCATCCCCACCACTGATATTCTCCCTGCTATATAATTCACCAATCCTATCAGTGCTTGCTGAGAGGAGTTAATTGAGGTAACAGCCAGTTGTACTGTGGCCTTTGGTGATTATTGTATCTGCAGCAACTTTCTCTAGCAGGTCACTATAGATACAGTGCTTAAGGAATGGAGGGGTGCTGTGCTTTCTTTGTGTTTCAACTAGTTCTAGAATGCTCAGTAGCTAAATCTGCCTGCTGACATTCCAGAGATTTTGGGGATTGATCAAGGGCCCTGAACATAGGGTAGAATTGGATATTTTCAGATGGTGCTGGAGCTCTAGGGAACTGCCCCTCCCTGCTGCACATCATCCTCTGGAGTCCAAAGAGCAATTTTTAAGTGCAAATGGCTTTTCTGCCTTCTTCTTTTCACCAAATCAATGGGGTTCTGTATGCTGATCCCTAGAACATTCCCTGAAATTTTGGAATGGATCCAGTGTAAAGTTCAAAAGTTATTGTGCTCCAGACAGACAAAACAGAAGTACCATTACTTTGCTTGATCAATAAGATGAAGCAGGAATCACCTCTCCTCTCTGTCTCAAACCATTTTTTGTCAGAGTGAGTTGTGGACAACTCTGGCCTTTTTGTCTTGTCTAACTCACGTCTCACCCAACTTTGACCATTGCTCTTAAGTGTGATGGGCCAAAGGCAAACATCAAGTTAAGCTGCTGTTCACATTCTCACAGGAGTATTTAGGGTGGAGTAATGAAGCAAAGCTGGGCACTGAGGGGCTGGCCAGGTACTCAGAAGGAATATAGAAAATGCCATAAAAACTTTATAATAGGAAGTGGTACAGGTCTTTTAAGAAGGCAAATCATATCACAGGCAGGGCCAGATCTTCAGCCACTGGTGTAGTTCCGTTTTGTAGCCATCCCCCTCTTGCAAAACCTCTCCACCTTTCTCAATCACAGACACTACCACCATAGACCTGTAATCTGGGCATCATGTTGGGCTAGGGATGTAAATAACCATTCAATTAGGTAACCTGTTAAACTGTTAAAATTATACTTTTTAACCAGTTAACCATTGGTGGGATGGTGGACGGCAGCTGGGGCCAAAGACCCACCTGGGCCCTTCCAATGTGGCCAGGGTCCCGCCACCCTGCTCAGCCTACTCCAGCGCAGCTGGAGCCCTGCCGTCCTGCTCCAGTGTCTGCCACGCAGCTTCTCACTCTCAGCTAGGTTCTCGCCATCTTGTGTCTTGATTACTGCAGGATTCTTTTCTCTGGCCTTGACAAAAGCAATCTTGCCTCCTTCATAGCCATTCCAAATTCTGCTATATAGCTCATTTGTTTTGGCCGCATCACTTTGATCATGTCATCACTGTCTTTGAATCCCTACACTGGCTCCTCCTCCTCTTTAGCATCAAATGTATGCTTGTTCAGTTACCAGGCTTTTCATGCCGTATCCTCCCTCTACCCTGTGCTTTCCTGTTAGTATCAAGATGTTGACTCTAGAGATGTAAAATCCCATTTAATTAGTTAATCGATTATATGTTGTTTAATCATTTAAAACCGGGCTCGAGCGTTAAACAGGGTGAGCATGGGGCAGCCCTTCCGCCATAGTCAGGGGCTTCTCTGGCCAGGCTTGGGGCACTCCTGCCAGCAGCAGGCCCCACAGGACTGGAGGAGACCCCTGCCCATGATAGGCAGGGAGCTGCTCCAGTCCCCACCAGTTAACCATTAACATCCGTAATTGACCCCCACTTGATTGCCCCATGATGTCAACCTCCACTGCCCATTTGTTACATTTTCAAACAAAGACATAAATGTCTGAAATGCTATTTTATTATCCTCCTCCGAAGCCCTCCTTAAAACTCTCCTTTTCCAGGATGACTTCAAAATATGTGACATCGATTGGACTACTTGTGCACTGAGACTACTGCCTCTCATGCTGACCAGTACTATTTTCAGTGTTTCCTTGTACTCCCTTCTCTGTCTGCATCCACCTGTTACCTTTTATACTTAGATTGTAACTTCTTTGTGTCAGAAATTGTTCCTTCTGTGTGTGTTCAGTGCCTTGCACAATGGGGTCCTGATCCAAGAACAAATAATTGTTAATAATGTTTGACTTAACTTTACAAACCACTGTAAGTATAAAGCAAGGTATGTGCCTCTTCAGATACACTTTTCTTTTAAACAAATGCTTCATTGCTATTTAGTCTGATGGGAAACAAATCAATGGCAGAAGCCCAGCATTTTTTAACAACTCTATAGTAACAAACTAGCGTGCATGAAACAGAAGAGGAAAAGGTGTGGTGTGGAAGTGTTTCCTTCCTAGAAGTAACTTTATACAACAAGAACAAAGTGATTTGGAAAATCAGGAAGAGTATTCAGTGGCATTCCATTCCCTGAATGGTGAGGGACCTTCCTTGGTCTCCTTCACACTTCTAATCCCTGAAAAGCATGTCATTGCTTAATTCCTTAAAAGCCCAATCCTGCTATCAGTGGTCAATGGCAAAACTTTAATTTACTTCATAGAACAGGGATGGGCAAAAGCGTCTCAGTGGGCTGAATCCGGCCCACCTAGGGCTTTGATCCAGCCCATGCAACAGTTCCATGCCCCATCCCCTAGCGCCGTGGTCACCAACCGGTAGATCGCGATCTACTGGTCGATCTCAGGGGCTCTAAGAGTCACTCTTGAGCCTTCTCTGAACTGCACGCCTGCGCAGCACATTTACATTAGATTTCCTCATTTGAGGAGCAGCTACTCACCGAGCAACAACACAGGTGAGTAGCTGCGCAGAATGGTGGGAGCTGGGAGGTCAGGAGGGCTGAAACACCCCGGCCAGCTGGCTGTGGCTTTCAGCTGAAAGAGGCTGCCCTGCGTTCCAGCTGATTGGCGGCTTCTCCTTTGCGCCTGCCCAAGTGGAGCGTGGGGCACCCTGGCTGAGCGCCATGGCCAACTGACCGGGCAGCCGCTTCTCTTTGCTCCAGCCCGGCTGCCCTGCGCTCAGCCTGGGAAGCTTGCTCCAGCACAGCTGGAGCTAGGCGCAGCCTCCCTGGGCTGAGCGCAGGGCAGTCGGGCGGGAGCGAAGAGAAGCGGCTTCTCTTCGCTTCCGCCTGGCTGCCCTGCGCTCAGCCCAGAGGGAGCGCAGGACGGAGGCTTCCCTCTGTGGCTGGTGTAGGGGACTCCCTGCCCCCGAACCTTGTTCCCTCTCCCCTGCCCCAAACCTGTCCCCCACCCTCCTGCCCCCCTGTTCCCTTTCCCTTGCCCCCCCACCCCTCTGCAGAAACCTGTCCCCCTGCCTTCCCCACTACAGAAACTTGTCCCCCTGCTCCACTGTGCAGAAACCTGTCCTCCTGGCACCCTGCCCCCTCTCCCCTGCACCCACTGGCACCCTGTTCCCTGCCCCAGAACCCATTAGCACCCCTCCCCAGTACTGTGTCCCCTGCTCCCAAATGACTTTTCTATGGGTCAGTGACCCCTGACTCAAGGCAGGTTCCCTGCCATTCTCATAAATAAAGACAATGCAGAAACATTTTGTGTTTAACATAGTATTTTATTTAAAAATGAAGCCTGGCCAACAAACCCCCAACTGGGGCCAAGCCCCCATCTGGCCACAACCACTCCTGCATTCCCTCTTACCCAGACCCTAGATCTGAGCCTATCATACACTGGACCCCCCTGCCCTGAGCCCCTCACATACCCCAACCCAAATTCCTGCACCCTCACATCCACAAGCCTGTGGCTTGCTTAGTACCCCAACATTGCCCGGCCTGGAGCCCCCTCCCCGAGCCAGTGTCCCCTTCTCCACCTCCTCCTGCATCCAGATTTCCTCCCAGAGCTTGCACCTCTCACCCCTTCCCACACCCAAATCCCTCATTCCCACCCCAGAGACTACACATCCTGTCTCAACCCAGCGAGGGTCCGGCTAGACTGCAGGAGTTTTTCAGGATTCTGGAGATATCCCAGAAAAACTCTTCTGCATCCACGGTTGCATTTGTTCTTCCGCTTTTTTTAGTAGAAGAGCAAACATGCTCTTTCGGTCACCCCTATATTTCTCTTTCCACAAGGAATAAGGGGGCTTCCAAAAGAAGGGTTTTTTTTCTGACATTTGGTCCAGTCTAGACAGGCCAGATGGTGGAAAAACCTCTTTGTACAGAAGAATTTTTTTTAAAAAAAAGCAGCAGTATAAGGATTGGGGATAGCAAGTTATGGAGAGGAGGAGAATAGAGAGGGTGGGGCTTCAAGGAAGGGGCGGGGGTTTCAAGGAAGGGCCAGGGCAGTAGATCTTGGCTTGGTTTGTCATTTAAAAAGTGATCTTGGGTGTAAAAAGGTTGTAGACCACTGCCCTAGCATGTTGCCTGGGAGCTGGAGGTGTGTGAGCCCTTTTAACTGCCTCTATTTAAAGGACTTGCGCCTTCCCTGCATCTGTTGGGCAACATGTTGCCTGGCAGCCTCAGGGAAGGTGCGAGACCTTTAAATAGAAGCAGTTGAAAGGGCTCTCAGCTCCCAGCCCCACTGCTAGCGTGTTCCCTGGGAGCCAGGACACGCGAGCCCTTTCAACTGCTTCTATTTAAAGGGCTTATGCCTTCCCTGCGGCTGCCAGACAATGCATTGCCCAACAGGTGTGGGGAAGATACGAGCCCTTTAAATAGAAGCAGTTGAAAGGGCTTGCAAGTCCTGGCTCCCTGGCAATGTGCTAGCAGCTCCAGGAGCTGCAAGCCCTTTTAACTGCTTCTATTTAAAGGGCTCACTCCTGCTGGGTGGCTGCATTGCCTGGCAGCCCCCCAGCAGGCGCAGGCTCTTTAAATAGAAGCAATTGAAAGGGCTCTAGCATCCCTGACTCCCAGGCAATGCGCTAGCAGCGAGGTCGGGAGCAGCAAACCCTTTAAATAACAGAAATTGAAAGGTCTCGCAGCTCCCATCCCCTGCTAATGCGATGCCTGGGAGCTGCAGGGGAAGTACAAGCCCTTTCAACTCCTGCTATTTAAAGGCTCCACCCCTTCGATCTGAGGGCCTGCCCCTTCCAAAGCAGCCTGCAAAATTTTTGAAGTGGCCCTTGTTCAAAAATTATTGCCCACCCCTGTCGTAGAAGTTCAGAGATCCTTCCTTAAAGGTGAAACACAAAGCATTAAGTTCAACAACTTTTGAGAGAGAGAAAGGAAACTTTACTCCTACAGATGTTATCATACTTCCAATAACTGTCTTACCTTAGTTTTTAACTTAGTAAATTTATTTAATTTTTGTTTATTTATGTTGCCCTGTCAGGGGAAAAAAACAATGCGAGAGGAGTTATTGTTGTTCACACCAGCTGAGGATCTGGCTATCAGTTGTCACAAGGCCACCTGACACCTTCCCCGGGAAGTTTTATTTGTTTTTGGTTTATTTGAAATGTTTTCTCTTTATTGTAATCTATATGCACAAAACCACAGAAATAAAGTTAAAGATGAAGTGTTTCTTACTCAGGTTGTTTTTTCCATTATTGAGTGTGTTAATCGACCTTAACAGCTTCCATTAAGACATGAGGATGGCCTTCCTGTTTCCTTCTATTCTTGCTTCCTTAACTTTTATGTTTATGGGAATACTAAAACAATGAAGTTGCGAATTAGGAGCCAATAGAATAATGTACATGAAGAGCATCCTCTTGGTGTAATTTTAAAGGGTTTGTGTCTGTGTGCCATTTCCACATTGAGGCCAATGTGTTGCATGTATTGATCACTTGTTGCGTTTGACAGACATGTCTTGCATGGTTCTCTTTGTGCTCTTTCTGGCCTCTGAGCTATGGACAGCTGATATCCACTCACAATTAATTAGGTAAGCAGCATGAGAAACCGGTATATAGATTGAAGAGGTTGTACCTCCCTCCATGGAGCAACCTGATTTGACCTGGTTTGAAAGATCTTGCCATCAAGAAGTCAGCTAATTTTTTTTCTAAATCCTGTAGCTGTAGGAAGATGACTGGCTATAAAAACTTGTGTATAAGGAATTTTGTGCGTTATATTTTCTATAACAATCACTGTCATTTTCAGGTTCTCTATCAGTTCAGAATGTCAGAACAAGGGTCTACCTTTTAAATAGGAGTCTACAATGAAAGTTAAGCCATTCTCACTGACCTAATGCGATTCAGCATGGAAAGTGTTGTGCACATCTATGTTGCTATATAAAAATTTAAATTTAGGTCACACTTTGATTAGATATTTAAAAACAAGGTGTTTTTTTCAAAAATGCTAAATTTTTAGTTGAAAAATCTAAACAACTGCATATTATATGATCCATTCAGATGATCTCAAATGAATTGCTTATTTTTCTGGCAGGTCTTTGGATCAAGCCCTAACTGATGTTCTGTTTGTGTAATATGGCTACATATTTATGTCTATACTGGTGAATGATGAAACTGCCATTAAAGTAATTCAGAAATGGTCCATTAATAACCATTTGCAAATACAGAGTACCTACTTTCCAATCAGGCTTGGGATGGCTTGCTGAACTAAGCTTCAGTTAGAATCACTAGTACTCTATGGATTCATAGATATATCTCCCAGCTTTCCTTCTGGAACACCATTCATCTTATTGTACATGTTTTAAATAAAACTTGTTACAAAACAAGACTTCGGTTTCAGTTTTATGTGGACATTAAAGAACCCCTAGCATATTTTGTAAGGATTGGATGTTTACCCTCATATCTTGACCATAATTTCCCCTCCTATTGTGATTTTCCTTGGTTGCTACCTTTCATCCCACAGGTGTAGCATGCATATAGTAGAAGAGGATATTGGGATCTTGCCAGATAAAA
Source organism: Pelochelys cantorii (assembly GCA_032595735.1). NCBI lineage: Eukaryota > Metazoa > Chordata > Testudines > Trionychidae > Pelochelys > Pelochelys cantorii. The sequence goes on from CM064347.1 coordinate 12,990,039, forward strand.
ATCACCAATTAAGTGTATGAGCAAAATGTCAATAAATCACTTGGCGATTAAGCTACTTGAGTGTGAAATTCATGTAGCAAATTATGTTAACTGCTGTGTAAACTAATGATACAATATAACTAGAGAGAAGAATGTGTAACTTGACATTTCTTTACTGGTGTGTACATAACGTGTCCGTAGTTGACATTAAAATTATACTTGATGATCACCCTCTGAATTAAGTCTTGAAGCACTATACGCCATTTTAAAGTAGGTATTTGTTTAAAATTCAACGAGAGCTAATGTAGCTGCCAGCATTTTAGTGCATTTAGATGCATGCGGTTAGCGCTACAAATGATAGGGACCACAGAAATTAACAACGAATGGAACTAGACAAGCTTTTCAGGATATGGGTGGTTCAGTGTGTGAAAGTGCTATAATGTCCTTGGGCTGCTTGTCATTTTCATGCGAGTAATGGCCATGTTGTTATGATGTGAAAGAAAGAGTAACCCTTTTATGGGTTTTTTTTTTTTTTTTAGAACATTTGGAAAAGGCAGCAGAGGGACTGCGATTACCCAGCAGCAATCTATAGGTCCAGAAGGGACACATGGGCATCATGATAAATCTGGCATTTTTGTTTTCTCCCTCTTAAAAAAAATTCATAACTGAATTGCCCGTATAATAATTAAAATCTTTTTGTTGGCTAATAATGCTATGAAATGGGCCTTGTAGATTTAGTAGTGGTAGGAAATTAAGACCAAAGAAACATAAGACCAAAGGTCCATCTAATCCAGTATCTTGTCTTTCAGTCATGCTCATTGCCAGGTGCCCCAGAAGCAACGAACAGAACAGGAAATCACCAAGTGATCGATCCCCTGTAGTCAGGGCCACTGTTGATCAGGGACATGGAGGGACACCAGTCATGTGGCAGCCCCCCCCCCATGTGATTCTTCCCTGTATCACCCCAGCCCAGGGGATGTCCAGGACAACCTCCCCACTCTACCTCAGGCCCCACCCATGTTCTGCCTCTTGCTTATCTGCCTCATCTCTACCTCTGCCCTGCCTCTTCCCCCTTGCCACAAATGCGTGTGATGGCAATCCAGTGATGAGCCAGGGAAGCAGAGCAAGCTAAGGCCAAGCTGGTCTACTTTCCGTTGCCGGTGAGCGCAGGTGTGAGGGGCGACTTATGTTGCTTGTGCCAGCTCCCCCGCCCCCCGATGCCCCTGGGCCACCCAGAGGCTCTGGCTCCACCAGCTGCTGGTCCCTTGCCCTCCCACTCACAGCATTTGGGAGGCTTGAGCCCCTCCATCCCACACATCGCCCTTGCAGTCCATTCCCAGTTTCTGACACCCCATCCTTGCCCATCCTGGCTAATAACCGTTGATGGATCTGTCCTCCATGACCTTAACCCGTTTTTTTTGGGGGGGGGGTTACTTTTATACCAAAAAGAGCTTGTCGACATTCCAAATCTGCATCTTTCTTGCTCAGGTTGTTACTTTATAATCTCAAGGTGTAGCTTTATGACCTGAGATGCCGACGTCATCGAAATTGCTACTTAAGCAGTATGCTACAGTTTGTGAGCCGGATTGGCTGGTTCGTTTGCAGCTTATAAACATGACTATTATTTTCTGACTGTTTCATTAAAATAATTTACTATATGATTGCTGCAAGTTTGATTGGCAGTTGTGTGTGTCCAACATTCTGTAACAATGCTACATGGTTTTAAGATCTTGTGATCAATCTGTATGTCTTGAATATTTCAGTTCCCATGGATTGTATGTGGTACAAATTGATACGGGCCTATCTATGAATGATCTTCAACTCTGAAATGTTTCCAAACCCATTTTTATCTATTTTCCATCATCTGGTTCACTGCAAGTCAGTTGCTTTGAGTATGTACTTCTCATCTGTTCACGTCCAAAAGCTGCATGTGTGTAAAGTGGCAATGCAACCATAGTTATATATATTGCACCAGAATGATGCTTTTAACTTTAAAGGTATGCAAGAAAAGTCCTTTTAATAATGCCCAAATGCAGACTGAATATCTATTTTCAAGACACAGTGGTGGTGGTTTGGGTCTTGTCTAGACCAGCATTTAAAAGTGAGACCATTGCTCTTCTGCTAAATCTCCAGTTGATATTATCTTGTCACTTGATACATACAAGTCACCAAAAATATATCAGGAAAATTATAGATATCTGGAAGATAGATAGATGCCTATAAATAAAGTCAGATCAACTCCTCACTTTCTCCTGCCCCTTCTGCTGGAGGCAAATGATCCTAAGGATACTTCCAAAGAGGCATGAGACTAGGGAAGTATTTTTTTTATGGCCTTTCATGGGTAATTAGATTCTAATGAAAATGCCTCCCATTAGGAGCTCCTCCAAAGTCTCCACACTCGAATGAGCTCAGTTTGATCATTTAACAGTGCATACGCCTGTATACAAAATGTTCTCTGATGAACCGTCAGTTGCTGCTTCAAGGAAGCATCACCAGTGAGGTTGCTGTGAGATTAAGGAAATGTTCTCTTTTATTTGAAAAGTCACCTACCTACTCTGTAGGAGCCTTTTCTCTCTTGAGCTCCTGCAAGGTTCCAGGTCCCTATTGTTGTTCTTAAGTTTTCCCACAACAGGTGGTTCATGCACCTGGATGTTATCCTGTGCCTTTCTGGGGTAGATACAGACTCTGCAACAGCCATGTGGTTAATTGTCCAGGTTTTGAGAGGTGAATGTATATTAAATGTGAATGAGGTCTCCCTGACCATTGAGTACTCAATAATGGAGTTGAAAAAAATGAAACTGGCTGAAGCACCTTCCTGCTTTCCTCCCCTCAGAAATCAACAGTATGAAAGACTGAAATTTAGGCAATGGTTTGAGACCATATCCTGAAAGTGTCTGCTGTGCTTTAAACTGGAGTCAGCCTGTATGTGGAACACAAGGGGAAAACACAGGTTCCCTTTGTTAAAAAGTGTGAAATTAAATAAATGAATTTAATAAATCTGTGGAGAGGGCAGAAAGGAAGGGGAGTTCTCCTAAAATAAATAAATGTTTTAAATGCCATCCGAGCTCTGATCTGAAATCTCCTTGTGATGTTGAGTATGGCATAGTGGAAATGTTCTCCTGTGGTGGGTAGTTGATTTGCTGAGACTTCACCATCAATGGCTGAAGTGTTGAGTTCCAGTCAAACCCTCTTTTTACCAGATTGCTGTCTCTGCCAAAACTACCTTTTTTGCCATAGTGAATGACTCTTTACATAGGAACTTGGCTGAGGTGAAGGTCTGAGTACTACTGATTCTGACCTCTCATATCTTGCAGAGATTTGGCCAAGGCTAATGTCTTGGATGCAGGGTATTTTTCAGCTGATATGTGATTAGATAGTTAGCCTAAAGCAGTGTCTTTTAAACTTCACTGGGCTACCATGTACTTCTAACAAAATTTATTTCAGGACCTCCGTGACTTATGCCACATGAATGATACTCCAAAAATCACTTCTGCCCCTTGCTGACGATAATGTACAGGCCCTCCTTGCTGTAAGTCCAAGATACATTCCAAAAAACTTGGACTTATAGTGAAACAACTTAAACCGGGGTTTTTCATTTCTGCAAATTGGGGAGGGGGGTTTGTGTGGACTTAAGAGTGGGGAATGGGAGGACTTGTAACACATCAGTTCAGCATCAACAACTTTAGTGTGGAACAGATGTACACTGGGGCAACTTATAGTGGGGATGCCCAGTAGTAAAGTTATAGTTGTATCTTCATTACTTTCAACTATGCACTAAACACATAATTTTTGTTACAATATGGAAATGTAAAAATTATCACTGATTGACTAGAGTTACGATGAAGATTGCCCCCTTAAACGCAAGCAAGGATGAAACTTAACATTCACCAATATGAGATGGTCACTTGTGAGAGGTTAACCTGGATTATTAAACGTAGCAACTATTAAAAACTCTCTCTGTTTAAACTGCAGGAATTTACCATTGTCAGAGACGAATTGAGTGTATATTTCTAAATAAATATACTCATGGGTTTTTGAACCCTGTAAAGTTAAACCTGTGATAGAAATAAACAGCACGCTGAGCATTTGTATGCTGAAAGAGCAAAAAGTTAATTACATTAAGCTTTGAACAATCACCGGTTTTAAACTGACGTAAGTGGAATTGCTCTTGGGATGTGATGGAGGGGGAACATGACCTCCCCTGACCTTTAACCTTCCAATGCTGTGGTGTCCTCATAGTCACATGCAAAAAACCGTATCTCTTTGGTCTCCTATTAAATTCTATTTATTGTTTTAGAAATGGAACTCCTTAACTCCAAAAGAAAGTACTACCCCTTGCACCAGTAGCTAAAATTAGTATTGATCCACCCTTCAAGGTCTGGACCGCAGAATTGCAACACAGTTGTGTTGCATTTTGTAGGCATAAATAGCATAGACAATGCAGTGACAGTTACTGTATTTCTTGCTGCTTTGGTAAATTCAAGTTTAAGGAAAAGTAGAGTGAGGAAAGATTTCTTAATCTTTTATTTATAGCTCTGCTAAGGGCCCTTTGCCATAGGGCCTGGGTTTTAACACACTTTTTCAGTGGGCAGGTGGCATACTCTGCAGTCACCTTCGCTACTAAAAGGACAATCCAGGCGTCAGCAGTGATTAAGGCAATGCCTGACTAAATAAATACACCTGCTATCATGCTCTGAAAACTGCCAAACCTGGCTCATAGAGTAAGACTCAAGGTCTGATAGCAAGAATACTTATTTTTTAAAGGTGGCAAGGTGCTGCTTCTCATAATCGTTTATTAAATCTTTAACTGAAATTCTAGTGGCTGCTTTTCTAGTAGCCACCCTGAAGTCGTCTTAGGTTCAGCTCTTGACTATTCTGTGTGAGCAACATTTATGTATCCAGATTTTCCATGTGTTTCTGCGGAGATCATTCTGGCTCCATAAAGCTGTGTCCCTTTGTTTCTGCAAAACTCCAGGATATGTAATTCTATATCATATTCTTTGAGATCTTTCTGAGAAACCGTTTGGTTTGGGCAGCAAATGGGAAAATTGCATGTGATTGTCTGGGGGCTTCTTTTATTTACTCAAGCACTTATAACTCAACCATAGCCAGAGATACCCATGGCAATTCCAGTTCAGTGGTGAGGAGATATAAACCAGAAGCTTGTCATAAGTAGTGGTTTACTGCTGCTAGTTAAATCTCAACCCTTAATTCTCTAAATAGTGGCATGAAGGTATATAACATGACATGCACTGAAATAGTCACAAAGATAATACTGTTTCTAAAGCAAGCCTGATATATGGTTCCTGCTATGATGGGCTAGTGACATACCGGTCCTATAGTTAACAATGATGCAGGCTAGTATTTCCTTTCCACTCTAGTCTGTGCTGTTCTATTAATGTCTTTGCTTCCCATTGCTAGAGGCATTGATGCTTCAAATTGTGCTGATACAAGACTAGGATTTCTTAGTGCTCATAGGTAGGCAATACAACTGGAGTTGGCTGCAGATACCATCAAATGTTGAAGGGCATAGAACTGTGAACAGTGCCTGCAGCTTCTTTCTTAGGCAAAGGTTAATAATGGTGTTAAAGACAGTTCTTAAACCGATTATCTCAGAAATATCAAACCTGTTTTACTAAAGTATTGTTTTGCACTTGTGTCTGTGTCCACGGAGATGTCTGGCTGGTCCAACGAGCCAACAGTTTGGTAGTACTTAAAGCTGGCTTTCAGAGTGGTTTGAAGAGTCCTCCCACAACACTTTGCTTTAGTGAATGGCATTAAGGAAGCTGGTACTCAGATTGTATTGTCTCTTGTGAGGATGATGCAGGTATGGTTACTAACTCTTTTATTTTTCTTTTCCTTTGCTAAATGTGAGCCTGCAGCTTGAGGCATCAGAGTTGCACAGACAAATGTAAACAGCATATCAAGTTATTCAGCATCTTAGCCCAGAGAATACACTACTAGTTAAAATAATGTGGCTCCTTTTCAGAACAGTCTGCTTATCTTCTAACAAATTCTTGGAAAAAAATTTACCTTTTGATGCAGCAGCCCCCAAAATGGTGTAGTCCAGTTACTTTTTGTCGAGGTATAATCAAGGACCAGACTCCAGTAGGGATGTAACATGTTAACCGGTTACCTGGAAAGCATCACCCTTATTGGGTGATGTTTACAAGTAACCAGTTAACCTCCTCCTGGCCAGAGCAGCCCTCCACTCGTAACACTCTGGGCCCACTGCCTAAGTTCCCTCTAGGGTGCGCGCCTGTGCACACATGCGCCAAGAATTTGAATCCCGCCCACCTCCACAGCAGAGCCATGCAGCAGCGCTCGCCTTTCTTAAACATGGAAGTTAAGCTGCCAGTGGTGGGCTTGGTGGGAGATAGGGGGCCAGGGCTATATGGTGGCTGCCCAGCTGTTCTGGGGTGGGACCAGGTGGTGGGTGGCTGCCTTGTGTGTCAGGGCTGGAGCCGGAACCTGGGGCAGACATCTGCTATGCGGCCCCACCCCAAAAGCAACTGGGCAGTTGTCGTGCAGTCCTGGCCCCAGCTTCAGCCTTTCCCCAGGGCTAAAGCTGTGGCCAGGGCAGGCCGCATGGCAGCTATCAGAGCTGGAGCTGGGGCCATGGTGTGGCTTTCCTGGAGCCAGGGATTAAGTACTAAAAATAGCATTGCAGCCCCGGCTCCAGCCCCAGTACATGGGGCAGCCTGCCACCATGCAGCCCCACCCCAGGAGCATTTGGAGCCAGGAGCTGGAGCTGGAGCTGGGGCCACTGTGTGGCTGCTCCGGGGGCCAGGGATATGGTACTAAAAATAACACCGTGGCCAAGGCTCCAGGAGCAGCTGCACTGTGGCCCTGGTTCCGGCCCTTGCACATGTAGCAGTGGCCCTCACACAGCCCAAAGCTGGAGCTGGGGCCAGGGCCTCACAGTGACTGCTGCTGTGCCCCACAGGTCCAGCTCTAGCTTAAATTCTGGCAGCCGCCTGCCACGCATCTTATGCAAAGTAGGGAAAAACTCCTATTTGATCAGTCTTTTGTGTAAAACAAAAAAGCAAAGGCATAGGAACAGGAATTCACATTGTATAAGCTCTAAAATATTGTCTCAAAGTGCAATGTTTTATCTGCAGCTTTACATCTATAGCACCAGTGTAATTAGTACATGTAGATGGATTTTTCCAATAAATGTTGGCTCAGAAAAAAACCCAATTAAACACCTGAATGTTTTGTGAAAAGGCACTTTTATTTCCTTTTTGTGTGTGTGTGTGTCTTGCAAGTTTTACCTGTGAACGGAGGTTTACACCGCCTGCATATCTGGAAAGCATTTTAGGTAAGATGCTTTGATAATAGCAACTGCTGTTTTCTTTTGTTCATGGGCAGCTGTAGCTTGGACTACGTTTCCCAGCAGGTTGTGCAGATAGAGCATGCCAGTAAAAAGCTACACTCCCCACAAACATGCATGCACTCTCTCTTGCCTTCCAACCAGAGTGGGACTCCTCCCCGTTCTGTTTGGTTTTTGTTTGTGTTGCCATTAAATGTATGCTGCACGGCAATAAAAACCCTGTAGCATGGCTCTGGTTAGCCCCCCCTCCTCCAGTCAGTTGACTCAGTATTACAGGATGGGTGGCTGCCCAGCTGCTCCTGGAGTGGGGCTGCGTGGCAGCTGCCCCGTGAGCCGGAGCTGGAGCCGGGGCTGTGGTGTGGTTTTGGTATTTTGTTTTTGTTGCTATTTTTTAGCTTATTCAGAGTTTCATTCCTGAAATACTGTAATGGTTTTGGGAAATGTGAAATAATCCTTAGGGTGTGTTCATCCAGGAACTGGTGTCTATGCTGAGTTAATATGATGGTTTTAAAGAAGATCTACGTTTAATACTAGTGTTTATATTTAAAGGGCATTCTCTTTGGATGATACCAGAGGCATTAAAGTCAAAACTCTTAAGCCTATATCTGAACAGTTAGATGATCTTAAAAAAAGAGGCAACATAACACATCAGTTGGATAATTTATTTAAAATGCTCTTACCCTATTTTGAAAAAATGGAGTTGTGGATATATTTGGGCTCTGGGGGGCTCCATTATTTTTTCTTGATGATTTTTATATCAGCTCCACATTGCTGGAGCCCAGCTTGCAGTTACTGGGGGTTTCTTACATGTTTAAAAGTAAGCATGCACTCAATCGCTTTGCTGGATCTGGGCCTTTAGAGAAACATCTTTTAATGTGCATCCTTACTGATACATCAGGGTTCAGAGACAAACAGGATCCTCTCCATCATGTGTTTAATCACTAATAAAGGTTTTATTAGTCAAATATGCTACTCTGTGGCAGGTGTGCAACTCTCCCAGCTATGACAGCTGAAGTATTAATTTTCTTTTTATTTGATTTCATTTTAAATAAGCATTTAAAGTCATGCACCTTGTTAATTATCTCTTATTTTAGTATTCTTTCTTTCCTAACATTTAAAAATACATATATATATATTTGTTAATAACTTGAGTTCCACAGTGACGCACAGCCGAACAAGTGCACATGATGTCAATATTGGTGGACAAGACAAAACTCACTCTGTTCATGGATGGAAAATCTTAGAGGGAATGCTGTCTGCCTCATTGCTGACGGAGGGCCCTCTAGCCTGGGCCTGTTCACCATTTAAACATGTAGTTTAACTGGTTAACATTTTAAATGGAATTTTACATCCATAGACTCCAGAGACAGTAATATAAAAATGATAATAAGTAAATTAAAAAGATGTTGGGGTCCTTTCAAATAGGGATGTAAGCAACTAGTCAACTACTTGAAAAGCCTAGGCTTATTGGGTAGTCGAGTCACTACTCGACTATTCCCTGCTCCCGCCTGCTGCCTCTGGGGGGGGAGGGGTGAGCAGGAACCTGCAGCGAGTTCCTGCTCACCCCCTTAAGGCAGAGGTGCAGCTGGGGAGGAGCTGGCTTAAAAACCGGTTCCCCTCAGTATTGTCTCCAGGGGAGTGGGGGAAATTGGGGGGGGGGGTGCCAGGTCCAAACTGCTGCACCTCTGCCTTAAGGCGCAGCAGTTGGGACCTGGTGCAAGCGGGGACTGCTTGAGTCTCCCCTGGCTGCGGGTTCCCTGCTGCGCCTCTGACTTTTAAATGTAGTAAGAGCCTGTCATGGCTGACTTCCCCATCCTGGCACTTTGAGTGTAGGTAATGGGGCCCGGCTAGCAAAATAAAAACACTGTCAAATCCTGTCTCTGCAGTTCCCAGAGACAAAAAGTTTTCCTGATTTCAGTTTCCCCTGAAATCCATTGGCACTGTCACCACCAAGTGTACAAATCCCTTTTTCCAGGGAAGAAATCACTTGGAATCTCTTCCTTGAGAGCAAAACCCCCAACTTCCTTTCCCCAAGGATTTGGGGGGGAGGGGGAAACCCCAAAGAGAACAATGAACCTGTGCTTCCTCTGGTAATGTGTCTGCAGCTAGGCAGGTAAGTTTAAGAACACAAAAGATCAATCAGTACTTACAAAAAAACACTTTTTATTAAAACAAGATTGTTGTTGCAAGCATAGTAAATGGCTTGGTGTTAGAAAGTCATGAATTGAAACAAAGCTCAGGGATTCTCCTTGGATTATTTCTTAGTTACAGGAGAGAAAAAACCCCCAATTAACCAGCGCAGACATAAGTTCCAAACCCCAAACAATTAAAACAATAAATCTTACGGACTACCTCAGCTTTTTCCTACTCACATTCCGACGAACCCAGGGGTTCTGTTTTAGGAGAGCTCATTTCTTCCCTCCCTACCTGGAGAAGATCCCCATCTCTCTCACACAAAGGAGACTGCTGCTTCTCAGTTTGAAATTCTTTAGCTGCATTTCATTGGCTTAGTGCCCAAAGCCCCCTCCCTCAGATGCAGAATAGCTTATGGTTAGCTTAACCCTTTCCTTGCTCTCCAGGTAAGTTTAGGCTCTCCTTTGCAGCTCCCACTCATGACAGAGCCCTGCGGGGCTCTTACTACATTTAAAAGACAGAGGTGCCACAGTCAGGACCTGGTGCTAGTGGGAGCTGCTGGAGTCCCTGCTCGCCCTGGGTTCTCTGCTGCATTTTCTCTGCCTTCTAAAAGTAGTAAGAGCCGCCTGCAGCTCTACTACATTTAAAAGGCAGAGGTGCAGTGTGGATAGCGAGCGCGCCCCTTCCCCCATTATCTACTAATTGAGTAGTGTATAGAAATTCCATCGACTACTCGATTCACTGATTAATCAAAATTTAACATCTGTACTTTCAAAAGCCTCTGGCAGTCCAGATTTGGCCTGCAGTCTCCCAATTGGTTCTTCTGTTTAAGTTAGCCAGACTCTTCTCTGGACTTTATCCCTTATTCTGCAGCCACTCATTGTGAGACTCTAATGCAGGAGATGGAGTAGGGAATGGAATGCCAAATGTTGGAGAATGTGTTTTCCAAGTTTTCAGTTGATTTGTGGGGAAGCAAGTGTAGTTTTATCAACAATACTTCCAGACCCAGGAGACAACTGAGTTTTGATTTTGCTCTTCAAACTAAACATATAAAGAGGGTGCAGTTAGTAATTCAAGTCATCTATTTCTCTACGGCCTTTTCCAAAGCAACTGGTAAGTACGTCTGAAAAATATGATCCGATTCTCCACATTTCCATGTCCTAGTGGATGAGATTTGAGGTGACACACCAGGCTGAGTTGAGTTGTATAAATTTGATGCTTCAGGGCATCTTTTAGCTGAAGGATTCACCTTTGGTATCTTGCAGCTGAGCTGCTGAACCCCTGGGCAGGTTGTTAGCAATTATGCTATTCTCAAACCATCTGAAATAATGCAGCTTTGCTTGCTGGTCTAGAGAAACACCAATGATGACATCCCATAACCTTGGAGACAGATAAACAGTTGCAGCAACATCAGGTTATAATCTTTCAGCTCTGAGCTTCCACCCAGACAGCCACCCGACTGAAACCAACATCTATCAGATTTAAAGGCTACAAATATGTATGAGAAGAAGGGGGAAGAGAAATTTTAACTTGAGCTCTGTGGTGTAGCCCTTTCTTTGGTCCCAGCATTAGTCCAAATGAGATGTCAGCTGTGGCTCACAACCTTCCTCTTTTGGATAGGTGTGACTCTGATAGTGTACGTGCAGATCTGAGCCTGCCCTGCTTTCTTTTTAAATGTTTGAATTGTTGTCATCATTCTGAAAATATTCTCTTTAAGCTGCAGGAGTTGAAGAGGTTGTTCTGGTGGGCCTAGTTTAAGACCTGTTTGCACACAGTAAAGCGATGTGCTGCTCAGCCATTGTAAGGTTTGAATAAGTAATAGGGATGTAAGCGACTAGTCGAGTAGTAGACTCGTTGAGTTACTACTCGACTACTCACTTCCCCCACCCCTTGCTCTCTTTGTATCAGAGGCAGCAAGGCGGGGAGCAGGAGCTGGTGCTGTGGGGAGCCGCCTTTGGTTCCCCCCAGCATCATCTCCGTGGGGGGGGACAGGAGGCAGAGTCGGAGCAGGGGACCACTGCGCCTCTGCTTTTTAAATGTAGTAAGAACCACCTGGTTCTTACTACATTTAAAAAGCAGAGCTGCAGCGGGGGCCCGGCATGAGCTGGGATTGGGTTAGTCCCAGCATCCCCAATCACTGAACCTCTGCTTTTTAAATGTAGTAAGAGCCACCTGGCAGAGGTGCAACGGTCCTGGAGCTAGGACAAGCCAGGACTGCCCAGTTTCAGCTTGCACTGCCCCTGGGAGCTAACCCCACTGCGACGCTGCAGTTTAAATGTAGTAGGAGCCAGGCTGCCTGCAATGTCTGGCTCCTACTACATTTAAACTGCAGAGCCGCAGCAGGGGTAGGGAGCCTCCCTCCCCATTCATTAATTGTGTTGTCGATGGAAATTCCATTGACTACTTGATGAGCTAATTAAACACTATTTAACATCCCTAATAAATAATACACGATTTGGCATTATCTCTGCATTAATGTAATGTTAGATTTTTAAAAATTGGCTGTTGTGCTTTGTACATAGGCTGCACTAGAAGTTTTTAATCTATTGACCAAGGATTGCTTGAACAACAGCAGTGGTGCTGGCAATGGAGGCCCCTTTTTGTGTTTTATTCCAGTGTTACTGGCACAGGGGATGTTATGATGCACATTATCAATGTTGTGATGCCCATTTGTATTCACAGGCTTGTGCAGCAGAGTCAGTAAAGGGCTGGGAAGTGGCCAGAGAATGATCGGATACTGTAGAAATTGAATAGATGACATTTTTCCATGTGAGTCAGTTCCAAACCTGTCTGCTGGAGGTGCTGTTTTTTCCAATGAAGTGCAAAGCTAATGTCCTGACCATTTCTTATCAACGAAAAGCCCATGTAACTTTTCTGAAAGAAAAGTCAGGGATTAGTATTGGTGTATTAGCTAAATTCAAACCTAGGTAGATATATTCTGCGTATCTGAATTCCTCTGCATTTTCACCTGAATATAGCTCTCTTCATTTCCTGTATGATAGGCAATTGCATTCCACCTCATGTATCTGCATTTCAGAGATGGGTAAAATGGTTTCTTGAGATCCTTCAGGATAAAAGATAGTCAGTCAGACTCCTAATCTGCTACTTGGTTTGGATTCTTTTTCCTGTTCCTCCCAGCCTGCTGAGTTTCTTCTGAGTGAGGGAAATAGAAATCTGAAAGGAAGAAAGGTTGTGCTGTAAAATTAATGTTGTTGACTGATCCAGTTTCTTTCACTGCAGTCGAGAGATGTGGCTGAGCCGATGGATTGCTGTGTATGCCTTGCCAGTTCCCTTACATGTCCTTTGAGCTTTCCCCAGAAATGCATGCAGCTGGAGATGTCTCATTCATGCTTGCTTAGAAAAAAAAAATCAAAATGTGTTCCCTGACAAATAAAAATGTTTCACTTCCTCTGGAGGCCCTAGAGGGCGGCATAAAAATAATGAAACCTGTGAGTCACTAAACATTGCCTGGCCAGCTGAGGAGGAACTGAGCCTCCCTTTTCCATTGAAGTTTGTGTGCTGTCACTGCAGTCATTAATGCTCACTGGTTTACAGCCGCTCACTGTATTATTGCCAAGAAAGAAAAAGGACAATTGGTCTTTCGGCTTGGAAATGCTGACTGCTTAGTAGGTGACGTGTGATGTTCCTTTAACACTTGAGCAGTGTTGTTTAAATTCTGAAGCAGCTCCTCCTCCACCTTTTCCTCTGAACCTTGGCAGCTTTCCTAACATAGAAGTTCCCTGGAGAGAGTCTTATGGCAGCTTACAAACAGCTCCACCTAAGATACAAAGGTTAGGGTGGGCACATTTCCTGGTTGATGTAGGACCCTCCCTGCTTTTTTCAAATCTCCTGCTGGATCCCCCTTTCATATATTAAAGGGTACTCTTTGCCTCAGTCCCTCTGCCTAGCTGCACACACCAGGGAAAGGAGGGACTCAGCTAATAAATGTTATGAGACTAGGCTGCTAGTGAGAGAGAGGGGTGAAATGTTCTCAGGTTAAAAATGTACATTGTAGTCCTGCTTTGCCATTTCCACAACAATTGACACCCCATCTGATGCCCTTTGAACATGGGAGGCACCATGGAAGCATTACATGATAATTATTATTACATTCCTAAACATCCCTGGGAGTCTGACAGGGGTGGGAGATATGAACTGTAATTGTAAAAACAGTTACAGATTAATATGGCTACCCCTCTGAGACTGTAAAAACAGTCTACCCCACAATGTCAGAATGAAGTGATGAACAGCACTATTGAAAGAATGGAGAACAGATGTTCGTCTGGTCCATGTTTGTTTATCATCTTCAGCTATTTAGTTTTTTAAAATATTCCTTGCAAATCCTGCAGATCTTCAATTCTTCCTCTCTACCATCAGGGCTGTGAAAATAGGTAGTCTTCTGGTCAAGGCTCCAAGATACCTTGTTTCAGAGTCCATCCTATTACACTGTGTACTTTACAAATATATAGACACAATTACCCCCTTGCAAAGTAGGGTTGCCAGATGGTTTAACCAAAAATACCGAACACCCCTCCCCCCCCAAAAAAAACCACCAGGGAAAAAATTATGTTGGGGGGGAACAAGGGGAGACCAAAGTTGTTGAGCGCAAAAAAAAAAGGACTCCGAGAGTTAAGCAAAAAAAAAAAATTAAAAATTAAATATTAAAACAGCATGTCCCCTTTCAGAGTGCCTGCAGAGTCAGAATAGGGATAGGAACAGGGGAGCAGTTGAGCACTAAGACCCAGGGAAGGCATTGCTTCCCCTTGGTCTTTAGGCTTTTTGCCAGTGTCCATTTTGTTTTACTGATCAAGCCAAAACGCAGCTTCCCTGTGGAACCAGGTAAGCAGGGGTCCGGGGGTGGGGGGCTGGGGGTGTCAGAGGCCAGGGGCTGGGCCCAGTTGCTGAGTGTGTTGTAGAGTTGCCAGGTGTCCAGTATTTTCGTCTCCTGGCCGGGAAAAGAAATCAGAAAATACCGGACATTTTAGGTGTCCGGTATTTTCTGAATTTTTTTACCGGACAGGAGGCTAAAATACTGGACTGTCCGGGTCAATACCGGACACCTGGCAACCCTATTGCAAAGAGTTTATAATCTAAAAGGGCAAGTGATCCATTAAGGGTTATGGGCAATGATAATCAAATATAGATAATGTTAATACACCTATAAATCAAATAATGTTTATACATAGAACTATAAATTTGCATTTTTTCCTTATTTTACATGGGTTAAGTCCCACATTTCTTTACCTGCTCCCGAGTCTAGCCATCCTAAACTGGCTGATTTCTTGTAGTGGTGACAACAGAGGTGGATCTAGAGAAGGTCAAATGGCCTTACTCTTGTAGGAGACGGCTCCCAGCTACCATTGTGTCTCACATGATAATGCATTACAGTGCCAACTGGACAGGCATTTTGAAGTGTGTGTTAGCAGTAACCATTGTCAGTAACCATTAGGAATATGTGCAACAGCTTCATTATGACATGGGTGGCTGGTTTTATCTGGTGGCTTTTAAATATGTCCTTCTAGAAAAGACCTAAGTGGAATAAAATTGTAGGGACATCTTCATTCTTTATCAGTTCTGTGTTTTAAGGGCTGTTTTGAATCTGAAATCGAAGGCTGACCTTTGTCCTTTTTAAAAGGCTTTGTCTATTCTAAAACTTGGGGTTTTGAGGGTTTTTTGTTAAATACCATCCATACGATCTGTTTGCATGATATGATTCAGATGTTAGATATGCTGAACATTTTAATTGCAAGTCCCCTCTAGTCCAACTTAGTTGTCTTGATGATTGATCTATGCCACAGTAACCAGAGTCTTAAAAAAAAATCCCACTTCTGTTCTTGAAATATCTGTAGTCTGTTCTCTGAAATGCTGTCAATAATCAGACCTCCTGACAGCACCTTACTCATACTGTGTGTGAGTGAAGGATAGAGGGGAGGCTGGAAAGTCTGTAGTGACTGATCTGTGAAGTGGTAGACCTTTCATTTTGACTTTAGGCTAAGTCACATACAGCTAGGTTTTAAGTTGATGGACTTCACCAGCACTTGAAATGTTTGGCTCTATTTCTGCCATTGATTTGAGCCCATCTGGATTGTCATCATCTTTCCATTCTAGTCATGTTAGAAAACAAGGGCTTTGGCTCGTATTAAGCAGAGTTTTGTTTTGTCACAGCTACATTCAGCTCATAGACTGATTTATCTCTTAATCCTCTGTAGTTTGAAATCAGCAGTTTTTCCTCATCAGATGTAAAATTCTGTCAGCAGACTGGGGAGCACCGCAAGTTTGTTCAAGTTGACGATGCTACCTTTCTCAGACCACACAATCAAATGAAACAGACCAGCCTTCCTAGCTAAAGACCCTGTGTGAAGGCAGTAGATGAACGTTTAAAGGACAGGGATTTGTGAGATGTTCCATTCGCACATGGTTCCAGGGAGACTTAGACCGCATTTATAACTTGTGAGCTTTCTAAGATTCTGTGTGTGGTCAGAACCTAGACACGTGCCGACATGGGGGAGACTGGCTTTAAAGTTGCCGCAAGGCCATGACTCAACAGCTGGAGCATGTTCAAACATAACAGAGCAAGGTTTCTCTTTAATAGGAGGATGGAATTAGCACTGAAAAGGTTGGCATTTTAAAACTGCCAATGACAAGCTGAAACACATGAATCCACAGCAAAATAATCTTGAGGGTTTATTTTTTTCTTTAAGACTTGAGCAAGTAGCAAACTATTCAGGCAGATGAAATGTGAGAGGATGGAAATCCAACAGTTCTTTGGGTCAGAAACCCTTTGATTTGTTTGTATTCTCCCCTTCCCCCACCTACCCTATTGTAATAGTT
The DNA here is from genome assembly GCA_032595735.1 of Pelochelys cantorii. Classification (NCBI taxonomy): domain Eukaryota; kingdom Metazoa; phylum Chordata; order Testudines; family Trionychidae; genus Pelochelys; species Pelochelys cantorii. The sequence continues at coordinate 13,006,315 of CM064347.1, forward strand.
CCATTTAGCTTTCTTACCCTGACTTTTTCCTATTAATTTTGAAGCTGCTTGAATGTGCCATATTAAGACGTACAGAATACCCACTCTTATGCACCAAAAGGGGAAGAGTTATTCAAAAGTACAGTGCTGGTATTCTAATTAAGCGCTGCCTGCAGATGCTTAATAAGGGTGAGTGTAATATCCTAAAGTCATTTTAAATGGAATGAACATCTAACAAATTATGTGGTAGTTCAACAAATAGTTCAAAGAGGAGACACCAGAATTCTCATACTTGTGTATTAAATAGTTTAAGGTATTTGAAGTTAGATATGTTAGTAAAGTACTTTGAACATAGAAGGTGATATAAGTGGCAAGTAAAATGTTGTTAAATGTAAGAAAGTATTGTAGGTTGATGTGTTAGCTATTCGCTTACATTTAAATGAGGCAAAATCTTCTGACCAGGTGAGTTAGGAAAAATGCTCATTGTAAACAAAAAGACAAGGTAAGAAATATCGTCAAAGTAGGGCATTAGAAGTGCCTGTAGATACTAAATATCATCTGACTTCAGCTAACAAAACTGCTGGTTTAGTTCATTTAAATAGGTCCTTGCCGCTCAATGGTGGAGGAGCCAAAGATTCATTCTATTGCTATTACCATTCTTTACCCTCTAGATTAATTATTCTAATTGCAGTGTTAGCCTGGATATTTAAAAGACTTTGATCTGTACCTTCTCCTGCCACATGTGAATGCGTGTGTAAAACCCTGGCAAACTGTGCAAATTAGATACCACTGGTGTCTTTGCAAAAGTAAAGAACAAAAGCATTCTTAAAGCTGCTGGGAATTGCTGCCCACAGTGACCTTGAGCACTCTGTGGGGCCAGCAAGTGTTTAAGAGTTGGGAGACCCCAATGGATGTAAAGCAATGACGTAAATTACTGCTAAGTCAGGATGCCAGTTGCTCTGAGTGATATTTCAGGTCGATTGATGTGTGTCTGGGTTTGTCTGCAAGATCCAGGGATCGTAATATATTCCTTGGTGGATTTAAAAAACATGATTTAAACAACAGCTGGTAGTCTGGGGACCATGCTTTGAAAAACACCTAATTGGGGAACAGTTCTCTGCTAACCTATCCTACACAGAGAAATTTTTCCTTCTCTTAAGTTCATTCCCCTTTTACCACATAGGTCACATTCAGTTGTCATGTGTCTTTGTTTTAAAAAGGGAGTTCCTCTCATTCCAATGCCAGCATCCCACCTGAAGTTCTGACCTATTATTAGCATCTTAATTGTTTGCACAGCAACCAGTTGTGATGCCATAAAATACTGCAGCAAAAGCAAATTAATATGCAGCTTTTATGCAATATTAATAATATTTTCCCACAGGCACCAAGTCCTTACATACATAAATGTTTATAGGGGTCTTTAAGATACCATGAGCCTTAACTTAGGAAATATAACAAGAAAACTTCCAGTCCTTTCTATTAGTGACATGGTTGGAGCCCAGCCACATTTAGCCTTGACATGACTGGACTGAGTTATGAATCGTTTGTACTGACCAGAAATGTACTTTCCTGGCCTCTGTAAAATCCTTACAAGGCATAATTTTATGTTACGTTATTCTTTGTTTAAATTCTAACAAGCTGATCTCTGACTTGTGTTACTCCGAGGGAAGACTTGCCTATTGTATTGAGCCAGACTTTGATTATGTTCTCATATGGTGTCTCTTGTTTGTTGAGAGCTGGGATAAGCGGGGATTTCCTTTTTATTTTCTGCTTTACTTGGTATGGATGAAGGAATATAACAGGCGGCACCTCCTATGTTATGAATATGAATAATTAAATAATCTGCCTATATTGTAAACCTATATATTTTTAGCTTGATGGTCTTACTTCCCCTCCTCAAAAACAAACAAACAAAAAAACCCAACAACTTTTGTTACTAGAAGGGAAAGAGATTTAATTTGACCTGTCAAAATTAGCTTTTCAAAAATTTACTTTTAGTTTAAACATCCCTCTCCTATGGGAACAATATATAGTTATTTATAGTTTCTAAAAGATCTTAACTCTGATTTCCTAGTTTTTTGAAGTTATGAGTGACTTACTGTAATCTAATTGATTGGATTTATTTGCTCACACCACTGTATCTAGTAATTTTTACTTTTCTTTCTGGCCTTCCACTGTTGATTGAATTAATTGGTATACGAAAATGAGGATAGAAAGTTGAAAGGTGTTTTTTATGGACCATTGAAAGGCACACTAAACATTTTAAAATCCTAATAACTTGGGCCCAAATTTTCAAATTAAATTGGTTAAGATTAGGCAAATAAACAAGTGAGTTGATTGTTAGCTGTGCTGATCACCCCCTGAAATTAATGGGAACTGAGTGCACTCAGCAACTTTGATAATTAGTACATTTTTATTTAAACTGCCCAGCCTGGATTTGAATGCCTGTACTAAATTAAGTTTGAAAAATAAGAAGTGCCTTAGTTTTAAAAAATGTTTGAAATGTTCTGATGCTAAAATTTAATTTTCACCATCTATGCTGCTTTATTTTTTCAACTTTATGAACTTGGACAAGGAGCATCCTTCCTTTTCTCCCAAACTTTGTCTAGTCATTTTCAGGTTCTCCTGCAATATCAAGCCTGCTAGAATGTTTAGGTTGCACACACTATTGGGATGACCCATTTCTACTGCAGTTTTCTCTTGGTCTCAGGTTTTATAAAAGCTTATTTCTATAGAGTGTATTTTTGGCCTGATAGTCCTGGAGTACCAGGTGTTCAGACTTAAGTACTGACAGCAGGCAGCTACTAGAGAGCTAGTAACTCTACTTGAATAGATGGTAACCAGTGACCACTGAGCACCAGCTAACAGAGTGCCTGTAAAATGGAGACATAATACCTCATTAAGTTAAGTTGGAATTTTTGCTCCACTGAAGGGGAGGAAACAGAAAAGATTTAAATCTGCCTTCCTGATAGTAGTTAGTAATGACTTAAATGGAGGCGGGAAGCCCAGGTCCCACCCCCACACTCCCAGTTGTGGTTATTGTTTTCTGATCAGTGTGCTGAGGCAGCTCAGCAGCACTCAAAGCTATGTGGTATTTAGCTGCTGTGCTAGATTTGACTCAGCAGCCTAGAAAGTACAGCACTACATGCATGGGAAATGTCACTGTTATTCATTACAACCAATGTAGTCAATTCCCAGATAAGCCAAAGGGGCAAGAGAGGGTTCAAGGAAAACTGTTTACTTTTGGAGATAATGTGTTTGAAGGCAAGTTCACTGTTTACTGTCAGAGCTATCTGGCTCACTGAAAGAGCAGTTCATGCTTTTGCCTATTAAAATGCTATTTGCTCAAAATACAATCCAGTTTGCTTTCTGCCAGGAAGGCAGTTTATAAACTTTGTTCTATTTATCAGCAGAGTTAAACAGTTAAAAAATATCTTGGCAGAAAATCGGTGTAAAAGCATCATAGATTTTTGAGCCTTCTGTTTTTCAGACACTCATGAATCTTTAAAAAAAAAAAAAAAAAAAAAAGTTGATTTTTCACAATGAAAAATGTGTCCTCCCATGGGGAAACTACTTTACTTAGTCCTCTAATTAAAATGCTTTAGGGTGTACTCATCTGGAAGCAATGTGTACTGCTTGTGTTTTAATGGTCCTCCCTGAAATGCAGGTCACTGTTTGAACGGAAACCCTTTGGAGATATCAAGATCCACGTTTTTGGGAAAACTATTCCTACAAAATCATTCAAAGGCCATGTGTCCTAGGGGACAGACAAATGGCCTGGAATTCAAGAGACTCTGGTTCTATTCCCTGCATTGCCATGAGCTTACTGGGTGACTTTGGGCAAGTCACTTCCTGTGTAAAATAGGGGTAATGATTTTGCCATTCTTTTTAAAGCACTGAGATCTACTGATTAAAAAACACCCCTCAGAAAGGATATTCTTATTCTTCTGTTCCTCATATAGTAAAGGAAAAGCCATTCCATTGTCTTTTAGCTTAGCTGTGTCTGTGGTGAAACAGAGAATGGTGGTAGTTACTAAACTTGGAAGTATAGTGATAGTTCACACTATCCTATATATATTTATCAGCGCTAATTTGTATTTCACAGTCTGCTTTTCTAGATAATTTTGTAGCATACCCTGCCTGTCCCCAAGAAGTCTACTCTAGCTTAATAGTGCATCTGTGCTTCTTTCCAGATTCTCAGCGCTCCCATCTCTCATCTTTCACCATGAAGTTGATGGACAAGTTTCATTCACCAAAAATAAAGCGAACACCATCAAAGAAAGGGAAACAGGTCGACCTGACAGTGAAAACGTTGGAGAAGCCAGTGAACAAAGTAAGCATATGAATTGCACTATCTTCATTTGACGCAGTCTTGCCGGTTCCCTGCCTGTTGAATAGTCTGTACTGTAACTATACTGAAATCTGCTGCTCTGGCAATGTTGCTCTCAGTTCATGGAGCTCTGTTTCTGTCAAAAAAAAGTTTGCAGTTTCCTGAAGTATTCTTCAGAATTCCTTTCCAGAGGAACTTTATAGATGGTCCTTTGTAGATAGTGTATTTGACTAGAAACAAGGTCAGCTGACATACATAATTTTCCTTTTGAGATCTTGATGTTCCTTCCATAAGCATTGAAATGACTCATTATGGAATGTAGTTTATGGCCTGACATTCCCACCCCAGACACGCATGCCCTATAGTGCACTTATAACTTCTAAATAACTGCTTGACTTCAGGGTGTGTGCAATTAAAATGCAAGCAGATCCTTGAAGCCAGTCCAAAGATGTCCTCAATCTCTGGTGTCCTCAACAGAGCATGTCAAACAGATGTATTCAAACAGTTGCTGACTTTTAGCTCACCCTTCCTCAAACCTAAACTTGTATTTCAAACCTTATAAATTGTACAAATCCTACTGTACCTTACCACCTCTACAAACTTGAGTTGTTTATTCCTAGTAAGGTACAGTAGGATTTGTACAATGGCGTTGAATGGTGTCTAGAAATGAGATAAGGTAAATGTATCCTTGTGCTCTACATCATCATGGGGAAGACTTGGGCTTTCATTTTCTGGGCTAGATTTTGCAGTGGAGGATGGGTGTCTGCATATTCGGAAATGGCTCATGTTCAGGGGTTCTCAAACTTCATTGTACCACGACCCACTTCTGACAATAAAAATTACTGCATGACTAAAGTGCAGCTTCTTCGTTGAGTGCTTGCTCAAGTCCATTCAACGTAAGTGTGCTTGCTCACCACAGGCCCAGATGCCAGAAGATTTTTCCCTCAGCAATATCCATAGGATCTTTTACACTAAGCCCTGTAATGGTCTTAGGGCTGAGATACCTCTCCCCAAGCCTTGGAGCTGCTGCAGCCTGTGGAGGTAGGGGGCACCCCTCTCCGCCGGCCTCAGCACTGAGCTTCCACAGAGAGGTCAGAGGGGCACCTCTTCACCATCCCCATCGTAGAGCTGCTCCAGGTCATGTGACTAGCAGAGAAGTGGCCAGCGCAGCAGGTCTGGCTCCAGGCAGGGAGACCGTGGGGCCGGTGTGCTGTCTCCTCCCTGCCGGCAAGAGCAGCATGTGTGGCACCACAGAGCCTCAACCCCCGGCCCCAGGAAACCTGCTGGCCATTTCTGGGGCACAGCATGGAGCCCCAAGACAGGCCGGCACCTGCCAACCTGCCTTAGTGCTGCTGTCCTGGTAGGCCCGAGCCCCAACCCTCTGTCGCATGCTGAGTCTCCTCCCTACCCACACCCCTCTCCTGCACCCCAAACCTCTCATCCCCAGCCTCACCCTGGATTCCCCAGCCCCAGTCCAGAACTTGTATCCCTTCCAGACTCCAACGCCCAAACCTGGAGTTTCCCTCTTGCATCCCAAAACTTTCATCTGCAGCTCCACCCCAGAGCCTGAACTCCCAGCCAGAGCCTTTGAACCTCAACCCTCTGTCCCAGCCCCAGGCTCCTCAACTTCAGCCCCACACTAGAGCCTACACCCCCAGTTGGAACCCTCACACTCCTGCACCCCAACCCTTTGCCCCAGATCTGAGCCTCCTCCCACACTCAGAACCCCTTGGCCTCACTCCCACCACATGAATTATGTTACAAGCACAACGTTGCACATCACCTCCACATTGATGCACATAACATTCATTCTTCTCAGGGATGGGAAAAATTAGAGAGGACACTGCTGCCTGGCCCCGAGGCTGGGGAGGAGGAACCAAAGCCCCAGCTTCACCGCCATGGTCAGGGAGTCTATAACCTGAGCCCCGTCATCCATAGCCAAAGTCATCGGGATTTGGCTTTAGCTACAGGTGGTGGGACTTGGGCTTCAACTTCAGCCCTGGGCCCCAGCAAATTTAAATCAGCTGTGGCTGGTCATCTGATTCAAACAGGGTCGCAATCAGCTTTGGGGTCTCGACCCACAGTTTGAGAACCGCTGTGGATTCACAACAGACTATTAAGGAGAGCGGGTGTCTAGTTGAAGAGTATTATGTCCTCTACGGAGAGGAGGAATTGTAAAACAGGTGAAATAAAGAGGGTTTTCATGGGTTCTCACTCCTCCTCAGAGAGAGACACAAAAAGAATGGACTTGTACCTGCCCTCTTGTTGAGAAAAGGGTACTTACAACCTATTACTAGAGAGAGATGGGGGCAACAGGTTTATGATCATTCTTAGGAGCTGCCTTGCTAAGATGAAATTTCATTACTATTTTCTTGATGCCCTGCAGCCCAGAAAGTACACATTTTCATGCAGATCCCAAATTGTACAGATACCAAAGAAATTGATAGCAGCACAGAAGAATCCAAACCAGTAAAGGTTATCTTAAAAAAGCAACCATCTGCCAAGTTTCTGCTTTGAATGAATGTAATGGCCATGGCAAAATGGGGGTTTATTATGGAGCTCTGACATTAAATTCTATGATGTAATTTTTTACTTTTGGTGTCTGTTATAGCAGTAACCATTTTGTAAATGGGCAAAAATATTTTCCAGAAATCTTTGTTTTTCCTCAACTGAGCCTTTTCATTGGTGGGCAGGACAGGGGGGAGTGGGATAAGTGAGAATACTGAGCAGAAGAAGTTGTACTGAAAGTAAATCTGATATTAGGGAGCAGAACATGACTAATAACACAATATGGTCTGTTCCACAATTTTTTTTAAATTGTCTAGGAATCCTCCTTAGAGATTATAATGTTTTATTTCAAGGAAAGTTAATACATAGTGACTACTTCAGAGAGTTATTGTATAGAGCATTTTTGAGTTCTATGTACAACCCAACGAGAGCCGTTCACTGGGAGAATGTGTGCTATTTTGTTTGTATTGATTGATTCACTGACATGCATGTAAAACAGTGACATAGTCTTTCCTTTTAATTGCTATCTGACCACAAAGAGATTAGACCAATTGGAAATAGATAATGTATATATTTGCATTTGAATGAAAGGCAAGTTTCTTCTTCTGCATTATTTCCCTCAAAATGCTTAAAGAAAGCAACTGACCAGAAGAAATCTGCTGAAGATGTAAAAATATTTGTTTCAAATCCAGGTGCTGGAAATTGCATTTATGAGGAAAATAAATCTTGCCTGCAGTCATTGCTCAATAGGAAAGACAGCTCAGTTGCTGTTCATGTTGGGTAAATTGGCTATTATTGGTCTGCATTTAAACTGTACACTTTGTGACTTGTGAAATGTTGATCTCTGGTTTAGTTCTAATCCATTTTAATGATGGTCTCCAGCTAATTGATTAGTTCTGTGGTAGCCAACTGATTAGCCTTGTGGGGGGAGGAAAGGGTGCCACTGGGTCATTATTACAGAGTTTAGATGAAATATAAGGAGAAGCTGACGAGAGATTTTCCTAAGCTACATGCTATCAAAAGACAAACCACTGAGTCGGTTTCATATCCATGCTTATACTATTATCTCTTTAAATTTGGGAGCTAAATATCATTGTACACACTTACAGTAGATAATCTAGCTCAAATAGAAGCAACAGTACCAACAGATTAACTGTAAATTCAATAACATAGCAAAAACCTATCCAAGTATTCAAAGGATGGTTTATTCCAGATCTAATAGTCAACTAATCTCAGAGGGGTAGCCATGTCAGTCTGTAACTTTAAAAATGAGTAGTCCTGTGGCACCTTACAGACTAACAAAAATATATAGACTCGTGAGCTTTCATGGGTAAAACCCACCTCATTAACATGGGTGCTACAACTGACAGGTGGTTCTTCTGTTATTTCCACTCCAATTCATCTGCTGAAGTGGGTTTTACTCATGAAAGCTCATGATTCTATATATTTTTGGTAGTCTCCAAGATGCCACAGGACTACTTGTTGTTTCTAATACAGGTTGAACCTCTCTAGTCCAGCACTTTTGGGGGAGGGATAGCTCAGTGGTTTGACCATTGGCCTGCTTAAACCCAGGGGTGTGAGTTCAATCCTTGAGGGGGCCATTTAGGGATCTGGGACAAATCTGTTAGGGATGGTACTTGGTCCTGCCATGAGGGCAGGGGACTGGACTCCATGACCTTTCAAGGTCCCTTCCAGCTCTCTGAGATAGAATTTTGCATACAACAAGAGGTCAATATTGTCTAGCAGCATTACCAGCACTTCCACTGCTTACTGGGCTGTTAGAGGTAATTTGGGGTAAATTAGAGCTAAATAACAGCACAGAACACTGAGAGCCAGGACCGGTGGCTGTAAATAAACTTTATGGGACTGCAGGAAACCTGGCCAAACCCATGAAAAGTGGACATCTGGCTAACTAAAATCATTCCGGATAACGGATGTTTCTGGACCAGAGAGTGCAAGACGAGAGAGATTCAACTTGTAGTGAACTGTATGCTGTCACTGTGGCTTATTCAGTTCTATATAGGTTCTTAGACTGCACTCATCACCAAAGTATCTGAGTGCCTAACCCTTTTTGGGTCAGCTGTATCTCATACATAATGCATTTGTAACGATTATTTAAGGGAAACTTTCCAGAATCATGCAGTGATATATCTGCATGTGTGAGTCAAATGAGGGGGTGGAGGGATGTATTGGTTTGGCTGAGTAGTAAATCCATCTAATTTAATGCCCCAAATGGAAATTGCTGGATCAAGTGGAACTGCTGTTTTAGTAAATCTGGCCGTTGTATATCTGCTCTCCTGCCAGTATAAGGTCACCCCTGGGGCGGGTCCATCACAAGTGGAATTTGAAATAAGAGCCTCATTCAAGTTCCCTGCAGCAGTCTGGATAGGGACCGCTACTCACCCATCTTGGTTGTAGGAATGTTTGTTGAATGAGCCTCAGCTAGAGCTCATAATGCCTTGCAGCATTTAGACATTTTAGGAGCATTCATCAATATTCATCCCACCAGCTCTCTCTTTACACATCATTGCCCATTATTCCTTGTCTCTAGATTTATAATTAACCCCAGGAGAGGCAGAGTTTCCATCATTTGTTTTGGGCTTGTGCTGGACTGTTCAGTCTTCTGAGTGTCAGGTTGATAGATTTGGCTTCATATTCTTCACATGAAGTTGATCTCTTGTTCAAGCCTGCTGCATACCAACCAGTATGACAGTATGATCCCTTGTGCAACGAGGTTTACAGAATCATTCAGAAAAGGCTTTCCTTGTCGACGGATCCCCGTCTAGACTGCCACTTTTTGCTGGCAAAGTGTCGTGTCGGCAAAAAGCGGCAGCCATTTCTATTCAGACGAAGCGCGGGATATTTAAATCCCTGCTTCATTTGCAATAGTGATGTGCCTAACCTACATCCCTTTGTTGGCAGAGGGGTGTAGTTTAGACACACCCTAAAAGTACTATATAAGAGGTATTATAATAATAAAAGTTTGTGCTAGAATTTGCCTGGCTACAAACATTAATACTATAATATACACTGACATTTAAGCTTGCCTTCTGCCTTAATGAGGTAAATTGGAACAGCAGCTGAAATAAAGTTAAGGGACTGAGTTCATGTTACTAGCCAGTGCTGTTTATGAATAGCTCATCTGAAGAAGTCTGGTTCACTGGCCCCGTTTTTCAGGAAAGCTGCAGTTTAACAGCTGAAGAGACATGGGGAGGACACAATACCCATAGGTCATTAATTCTTGAAGCTGAATTAGCTGAAGGGATAATGGATGAAACCTGACTCTGTTAAGCTCTCTGCTCCTTTACTAGCAATGTTCAGTGTTAATTTAGATTTCCCTCTCAGGAATTTCCTGCCAATATTGATAGACCCTTAGGCAGGCTCTGGCAAACTTTAAAAAATATCCTTCACCAGAACTCTATTAAACTGTCATATGCCACTTCTGAATTTCCTTTTCCAAATAGCTGCATGCCAGGATGTTGGAGGCATTCTCTAAGCGTTTTTTTCAGTTGATCCCTTCGTTCCTTCCCAGTTCGTTCACTGATGCCAAAATCTCGCATTTGTGTGTGACAGTTCATCTCCATGGGAAAATGAATAATTTCTTTCTGTCCAGCAGTATTGCTGAGTGAATAGGACTTTTTATTTATGAATGAAAGGCCTGAGCCCTTACTCACATGAGTAGTGCTACTGAAGTTAGTAGGATTACTTGGGATAGGGCTGATTACTTGGGATAGGGCTAGACACATATTTATTATTGTAAATATCAATAATGGAAATGAAAAATATAGGAACTTGGTTTTGATCATATCTGTATTGGGGTTTGCCTGATTGATTAATTAATCCTCTCGCTTTTTTCATTATGTAACTAGTTGCACTAAAATCACTCAAAGTAACATTTTTCAAAAGCACCTAAGCCCCAACAAAGCAACAAAATCATTCTGGCTTCTGATTTCCAATGAAACCCAATGGAGCTTAGGCTCTTAAATCACTTAGGTTTGACAATTTTACCTGCAGTATGTTTGCAGTTCTGTTTCATTTCCATGATGTCGCTACATTGCATCTTTTTTTCTATTATTAAATCCCACAAAAGGAAAGAGCAGCAAGGTTTAAAGAATAGAGTTGTTACCAAACCGTTGGTCACTTGAAAATAACTTTTGTTTTATGATTTAAAAATAGAGCTCACACAATGTTTCTATCCCCTTTCTTAATTAAAGCAAATAGAGTTGTAATCAATGGGGAAAATCCCATCTGTTGTCATATCCTTCCTTGAATCATTCTTGCCATCTGCTCTTAGCACATGTGCATGTCTCACCTGGAAAGTACAGGTTCTCTTTATCTTTGCTGATGCCAAAGCAGCGTGGTGATAATTCATCAATAAGGTCGGAACTTTGTTTAAAAAAATCTTTGCTATGAATAAATGAGATCCTGATTAATTTCCTAGGAGAAAAAGGATTAAACTTGGGAAAGTTTGTGGAGAGGACCTTATGTGTCTCTAAAGCAGAAGGTACACCATTGTTGGTTTCACTGTATAGCAGGTGAATTAAAATAACTTCCTTTAAAAAAAGAGACATTTTGTAATCTCTTCCTTTCTGCCCCCCAATCTTTTTCCTTTAGAATTTAAGTAGGCTTGAGGAGCAGGAAAAGGAGGTTGTAAGTGCATTGCGCTACTTTAAAACCATTGTGGACAAAATGGCAATTGACAAGAAAGTACTGGAGATGCTGCCAGGTTCAGCGACTAAAGTGCTGGAGGCTGTCGTAAATCTTGTCCAAATAGATCCACAGATTCAGCAAAGGTGAGTTTCCCTTGGGTGGGAGATTATGATGGGGGGAATGTCAAGCAATTTGTAACTTATTCTGAAAAATCATGGCATACAAGTGGCATGAAATGCTGCTCTTTAGTAAAAAGTGGCCAATTTACAAAGCACTTTTCAAACAAGGTCTGAAGACAAGGTCCCTGCTGCAAAGAGATCACAGCTTAAAGTAGATAAGAAAAAACAGATATTGGACAGCAATTCAGGAAAGAGAGAGCAAAAAGAGTTGATTTGTGGGAAGAAGGAATGATTGATTCATAGAAATGAGTTTGAAATGGCAGAGGACAGGGATGTGGGGCATGATTCCAAGTATCAGAGACTTTCAGTGGAAAAAAGTTCTTTGCTTGGTAGCAGGCAGCTGACATTCAAAGAGATTGTGTATCAGATGCCGTGCTCTCACTGTGGCTAGTGACATTCGCAAGCCAAAATCAATAAGAGCCGACAGCATTTAGTTAAAAGTAAACATATCCACAAGGTAATTCCTTCATGAGTGATATTCGTTCACCTCTGTATTAGAAAAATCTTCAACACAAATTGTAAATTACTCATTTGGACTTCTTTGAGTTAAATTTAGACCGACTGTAAGAAGATGCAACTCTGTTGACTTAAGAAGAGTATGTGTTCTGAATTCATCCCAATGTGTGCACTCCTCTTTAGGTTATCTGTGACTCAGTTCTGCATTAAGGACTTACACACTAGTATAGTGAGTTTGTGGCCAGAAGAAATCTAGTGGCTTGCCAAGGCCACTAGCTGAGCTTGGATTATAAGAACTGTGGACTCTTCAAGCCATAGCTCAGACGTCTAGGTCTGCTAGATCACATCATTTTCCAGACTTCTGGAGTCCCTACTTAAAATACAAACTTCAACAAATCCCCTGTTAAATGAAGTTGTATAAACAAAACAGCACAAAAATATATTGGAAAATAAAAGCCCTTCAAGATTTCATGCTGTTCTTGTTAGGTATGTCAATGTGAGGTTAACTGTACGATTAACCGGTAAGCCTCGGCAGCAGTGGGTGGGGCGGTGGTGGAGAAGGGTGCCACAGAGCAGCTTCTGTCCGAACTCCCCATGGACAGAGGCTGCTCTGCATCCCACAGAGCAGCCTCTGTCCGTGGTGCAGCAGGCAGCCGGTCTGCGCAGAGAACTAGTTTTTAAATGGTTCCCTTCGCGGACCGGCTCCCCCTGCCACTCTGCGCTGCTGCTTCCGATAGAGGCAGCAGTGTGGGGTGGCAGGGGGCTCCCTGGGCGTGGGGTTGGGAGCACACTGGCTGCCAACCCTGCCCCCAGGGACTATTGAATAGTCATGTAACCACTAAGATTTCATGCGGTTACACGACTATTCAGTTACCTGAAATCAAACATCCCTAGTTCTTGTATATTTTCCCACTGCATACCTTCAGATGCAGCTACTTTTTCATATGGGATACTTCTTTGCTTTTATTTTCAAAAGTATTTTTGAAAAGCTGTCCAGTTGAACTATTGCTGCTACCACTCGTGAAACTTCAGCTACTGAGGAGTCCCAGAGGCTGGCAAGGAAATAAATGTGATGTAATATTTAGAGATGAAAAAGTGACAGTGTCCCTTACAGCGCCACACTCAAAAGCCAGCCACAGTAAAGTGGTGTTGTTCTGCTGAGAGCCTTCAGTATCTAGGGTTTAGCTGGGTTTAGTGAAGGAATATCTGAGGAAGCATTGACTTAATTTAGAGTTAGAGCAAAACAGAATTTGACACTTGGTTATTAACTTCTGCTAGTTTAGGGAAGGTGTCACTCCTGTATGAGGGAACATGGACAAAATCTGTCCTTATTTTCATAAATCAGGCACAGTAAAAACCTTGTGGAAAGAAAAGGACATCTGGTAGGGGTGGAGCCATCCTGTAGACAAAGGTGTTTCTACTGTTCCTGGCTATTAGGAAGAGTCAGGAGAAAATGGATAAAGATCAGAGTGGCAGCTGAGGTAAAGGAGTAGCTTATTAAATGTAGTTTGTAAAGCTACAGCGACCAATAGCTGTTGAGTACAGAGTATTGGTCAGGTTTCTGAGACTCAGAGTTCATTTGGCTGTTATCAAGTTTCCCACGGCCACTGAATTCCTAAGAAGCACCTGCTTTTGCTTAATCAAATAAAAAAAGCACCCTAACTTGTGTGAAGAGTTCATGTAAAATGTCAGTGAGTATCTTTAGGATAGAAAATGTCATCTTTGTATAGTTAATCGCTTTCTGATTCATATCTCCCCAGGCATGTGTTGAACGAGTTTACCTTATTGAGGAAATTAAAATACAGAATGTGTCTTGGAAAACACATATTTTGAGTTGTCCTCTCAACCTCAGGCAGTTAGATGAGATCTGGGAGCTGGATGTCAGAATCTAGTCTTTCAGCAGGGAGCGTCCATCAGTATCAGCTCTAGTCACGTCTTTTTCACTGAGTAATGAGCTCCTTCCTCCTGTAGACAGAGTATTAAGGCAGGAATCCTGTAAGCAAGTTCTAGCAAGTCTAACCCCTTTCAGTGAGGATTTTGTGTTCTCATTAAACGACGTCTTTTCATGCTGTACCTACATATCTTACTCCTTTTCAGTAATGGCAAGGCACAAATGGAGATTTTGATCTTCAGTGCCCCTCAAAAAAGATGTGCGAGGATGGGTTGTTGTGTAAGAAAGCCATCCAATTGTTGTTGAATTCCTTTTTGGCTTTCAGGGTAGCATTTGTATCATGGAAAAAAAAGTAATTACATCTAGTACAAAGTGGGCTTTTCAATTACTGCCTTCTCAGAAGGAAGTGGATTGAAGATTAATGGTAAAGAAATCAAAGCCTTAGAAAGAGTCAGGAGGGACCTATTTAGAAAACATCTACTTTCAAGATAACTTCTCTTGAAATGACACAGAATACTGACAAGTACCATAGTTCTGAAAAATGTACTCTCCATTCTTTGCAGTCCTTCCTTTGGGTATGTCTACTGCTATACTACAAGTCGAATTAAGCTATGCAACTTGAGCTACGTCAGTTGCGTAGCTTAAGTCGAAATAGCTTAATTCGACTTTTGGCGCTGTTCACACAGCAGGAAGTCAAAGGAAGAACACTCTAACCTTCGACTTCCCTTACCCCTCATAAAATGAGGGTTACAGGAGTTGGAGTAAGAAGTCCTCCAGCTTGCCATTATTTTGAAATAATGGCTTGCAGTGTAGACATGCTTTATTTCGGAATAACGCTGCTGTGTAGACATAGCCTTTGAAGTTTTAGAATAGTTCATTGCCCACTGACAGCTTGATTCTGCAAACCTGATTCACCCAAGGAATCTCACTGAAGTTAATGGGCTTGATTCTCCTCTCAATAAACATCATTCTTTACATCTTTGGAGACACATCAGGAGAATCAGGCAATTGGGAATACTTATGTGAATCAGGGTTGCAGGATCACCTCTCTCTCTTGTCCTGATATATCTTGAAAACATCTGTCCTATTTGTGATGAAGCTCCAAATTAACATGTTTGTTAAAAATGACTATTAGGTCTCTATTGGAATATCATCAACTGTCAGCATACCTTGTTTATAGACAAAATTGACATTTTCAGAGATGGTAGAGCAAAGCTTTTGTTAAAATTTTCAGTTCTTCTTTTTCCCAAGAATCATTTTATTGTCTTCAGAACAATGGCTTTAGTGCAGTTCTACCTTTTAAAAAGCCAGAACTTAAATTCACTTAGAGTATTCAGGCCCAAATAGTTGTGCCCCGTGTTGGAAGAACACTTTTCATAAGGAAATGGAGTTTAGTTCCACATTTGCAAGGATTAAGATCAGTGAGAAACGTATTCTCAGAACTATGAAAACGTACCTTTAATACCTTTGTTTTAACTGCTACTTGAGAACTAGTAGTGTGACTGCTACAAAAGTGAAATCTGTCTCATTTTTGTCCTACTTAAACACAAAATCCAGAAGAGGGAATTAACAGAAGAATAATTCAGATAGCAAAAGGTAAAAATTACACTGCGCCCTAACACATAGTATGTGTTTAAAAATAAACTGTGGGACCTGCAATAATTTCTCTCTTAAGATAAATGTTTCATATTTTATCATCTCTTCAACTAATTTTTTTCCCTACAGTTCTGCCATCTCTTCCTGCTACAGCCGGGTGTACCAGAGTCTGGGAAATCTGATTCGTTGGTCTGATCAGGTGATGCTGGAGGGGGTGAATTCGGAAGACAAGGAAATGGTGACCACAGTGAAGGGTGTCATAAAAGCTGTTCTGGATGGAGTCAAGGTATGATATGCTAGATACTAGTATATTGAGTATAAGATATGCATCTTTTCCAAAAGATTTATTTGGAGGATAAAGACAGCAGTTTTTAGTAGCATGTAAAACATAAATATCCTGTTGACAGGAATAAAGTCTTATCTCTGAAATCTACTAATGCGCCAATGAGATTGCCTTATCTGATGCATTCTTTAAGGATCAGCACAAATAATTAGTGTGCCAATGCATACTGATGGACTGCCAGAAGCAACGAACCTTTATGGTATTACGTTTTTAATGAGCCTTCCTAGTTCTAAATGCAGCTTACAGGTTGGAGTTCACATATTTTCTGTCTAGACAAAGGGCAATGGAAATGTTTCCCATTAATGCTCAAGGAGAATCAAAGATGCCAACCTTCACCTTTTAACATTAATGGCAAGGTATGAATCAGTAATAGGATGCTACAATTCCTTATCATTGGGGGCTGGTGACTGGAGCTAGACTGTAGTCCATTGTTTTGGAGGTTTGTTTTGCATAAGCACTGGAAAGTTTACCTGAACTATCTGCCTCCCCTCTGTGACCTCCGTGGAATATTCCTCCCACCTCTACCTGGAAATGCTACTAGTTTACCGCACAAAAAATTTTGATTATCCATGTTTCTCCTTACCATCTCCCAGGCCTTTCTCCACCTTTGCTGATGTTGTGCAGCCCAATTACTCTAGCAGTGTCTCTGCTGGATCTTACGCCCGTGAATTAAATGTTTGTGCACACTGTAGCTTTTCTTAATTGGATACTTGATGTTCAGGGTCTTTTGTCAAAGGCCCCAGGCACTAGCAGAGAAGCTGTCATACATGTTGGAACTGTATTTTGAAAGGCAGGAATTAACTGAAATGCAGAAAGAGGGAATTAAGCCTCTTATGCCAAACTGAATCAGACCTCTAAGTTATGTTTAGAGGATCAAGGACTGAGGTACATTTGATGGAGGTACGTTTGGGGTAGGTTTTTATTCCAGCTGATCCACTTAACTTATTCTTATTTCCTTAGAAAATCATATAATAATAATAATAATAATACTTATTAATAATATATGTAGCTCTTACATAGTGCTTTTCATCAGTAGGTCTCAAAGCACTTTACAAAAGAGATCAGTATCACCCCCTTTTACAGGTGAGGAAACTAAGGCACAAAGAGGGGCAGTAACTTGCCCATTTCACCCAGCAGGCCAGTGGCAGAGTCCGGAATAGAACCCAAGTCTCCCTTGTTCCCATCCTGTGGCCTGTCTGTTGGGTCTCACTACCATCTTTTTATTGTACTCAAACTTGGCTTAGTTTCTGTGGCTTGGAACTCTGAAAGTGAATTGCATCTCTTGGGCTTTGGTCCTTGCCAGAAGGGTTGGCGTGCTGTTCTGGTATTCCTCTTTCATGTCATGCAGTTTAATTAGTAAAAATAATCCTATTAGTTCTGAAGGCTTTTAAAGTTATTTGTTTGAAACAAAATATTCCCATCATCCAGAGAAGTCACATTTCCAGGATTGTTCTGTATGATATGCCCTTAAACATAGGCACTAAATATCAGCTAAAATGAGTGTTTAATTCTGAGAGTGGGATCAGAGGGGAAAAGATAGGGCATAGAAATGTAGGAACACTGTCTCAGCTGGTGTAAATTGTCAGACCTCCCTTGACTTGAATGGCACTGTGGCACTTTGCGCTGCCTCAGGATCTTCTACATAGTATCCAAACAGCCCAACAAATAGGGGAGGCAGCAGAACACTGCTGTGACCTTGTTTAGATCTGTATAGTCCTGTGCAGACTCTTACGTATGTGTGTGTATGTAACTAGGTGTATGACCAGACTTGTCCTGTGCAGAACTGTGCATAGAAATACCAATTTGGTTTTAATTTTAAACCATTACCTTAAATATCTGGTATCTGTATTCTTGGCTAGAAAGCAGACATGGTTTCAGTGTAAGTGCATTTAAGTGATGTGACAGTATCTCTTACTGTGTGGGAAGTGGAGAGTTATTTTAGAAGAGCCAAGTTTTTGGTATCTAGAAGCAGGGAAGTAAGAATTGGGTCACTTCTGTACTGCCCAGAATGATTTCTGTAACATTAGTAAAATCTCCATCGAATCCTAGTTCTACATTTTAGTACTTACTTCCTCCTGTGTTCTCAGTATTGTGCATGAGTTAGCTAGATGCCCTTTTGTATTGCTATTTGTTGTGTTCATCTCAGGTTTGGTTATTTATAACAATGAAAATTCCCTTTTCTGACTACAGCATAAAAAAAAAATCCATCTCATTTTGGAATTTCCAGTTGGCCAAAGTAGCACAAAGACAGCAGAAATTACAGGTGATAAAAGCTGACAGGAGCCTTTTTACAGTCAGTAAGCTGGCTGGATGTGCATCTGGTCCAGTTGCTTAACCATATGAATGGTGAGTGACTCTGAGGTCTCTTGCTCTTGTTTTAAGGGATGCAGGGAAGGAGAATAGAAAACTGATGAATTTTGGTAATGTTTTCAAAATTCGAAGCATCAACGACTAGTTTCAAAGGAAGGGGTTTTAATGTTTGGCTGGAGTTTTCTCGTAAGGAAATGGGAGATGGTGGGATCCTCAAGTGTAGAGTTGGGTGAATAACTGATTTTTCATTTTGGTCACAATTCCAAAAAATATTTCAATTTTGAGTTGACTCAAATCTGAAATGCTTTCAGAATTTTTGGTGACTTGAAAAAGTTTGTCTGAAGTGGGGATTTGATCCTAAGGGCAACTATAGGCTGGATCAGTCGGCAACAATTGATCCTGCAAGGATAAATTTATACTAGACTCGATAAATCGACTGCCCAGTGCTCTCCTCTCGACTCCAGTACTCCTCCAGAATGAGAACAGTAAGCGGACTTGAAGACACAGTTGTAAGCAAACGTAAATATGTCAACTTCAGCTACATAATTCACATAGCTGAAGTTGCATATTTAGGTTGAAGACCTGCAGATTAGGTGTCTGCCCTAATCACATGACTAAAGTTTATGATGGGTAGCAGCAGTGTCAGCATCATCACCATGTCATTGTCTTCCTTCTCTTCTGGCCATTTTGTCAATGTCTGAAAGTAAGTGTGTCAAATTTGTGAACGGGTTGACCAAAACCACCTCTCCCCCCTTCTTCCCCCTCCTCCACCACAAATAACTGTTCTGAAAAATTTCATCCAGCTCTGTTCAAGTATGCATTCATTTGGGATTTGGAAATAACAGCACAACAGAGCTATTCCAAAGTGTTACTCTTACGCCAGGTCAGTGCATGTGACAAGAGGTCCGAAATATTCTTAGCAGTGCTTTAAAGCACCAGTTTAGATTGTTTTCCCCAATATTATCTCTAAGTTCCCATTTGCCAGAGAGTCTTGTCTCTTGTTATAAAGCAGAGAAAAGGGAAAATTGACTAAGCATGTTAACTTTAAGCCTCCAGAGATTGTCAGCATTAGGGCAGCAGTTGCCAGTGGCACAAAATTTATCATTCAAGTCAAGTTGGTTGGGTTTATTAAACACAATAGAGAAGGGGAAAAGAGGAAACTCGCCAGCAGATTTACCTTCACTGTGCCAAGAGCTTCTTAGGCATATTTCAGCTTTTGGTTTAACTACCATTCATTTCATTTAGTTTCTTTTATACATTATATGGAGTCATTGATTTTGCTCATGAATGCCTGATAATCTGACAAAGAGTCTGCTCCAAAGTACATTGAAGTCTGTTGGAGTCTTTCCAGTGACTTTGTCGGCCATTGGATCTGGACCAGAATGTATAAAGGCGGTAGTACAGTGAGTCACCACTCAGTCTTGATCATAACTTGGTATGTGTAATGCCAGCTGCAGCACAATCCCTTTGCCAACTCACTGTTAGTAGGAATAATGAATGTGATGATGTCACTGCGTGGTTCTCAAAAATCTTAGAACTTGGGGACTGAAAATCCTTTTTAGAATCCCAGTTTCCAAAATTCCATGAATGTTTTTCTTCATGCTTCCATACAAATGTTAAACGGAACTGCAAAACGAAAATGAAAACTGAGTTCATTCTGTATTTCTCTGCGTATGATCCCCAGGGCCTGGGTTGTAGGCAGGCACTCAGCACAAAAATAAGTTTTAACTAGTATATTTTTAATTCTTTTCCTCCTTTGTAAGATTCCGTCTTGCATTGTAGATTTGTGGTACTTGTCTGGGATGTCCCAGAATGGCACTTTCTTAAGAGAAACAGGAAGTGCCAGCAGGATTTCACAGCCTGAGGGGAATCAAGTTTTTTAAAGGTTAGTTAAAACTTGTGCTATGTGCCCCCACTTAGCAGATGTTCAACGGAGAGATTTGAGATTAATTCAATATTCACAGCTTTGCAGTTCCTTTATTTCTGAGGGTATTGGATTATTACAGCTTCCCTACAGTGTCTCCAGTGTACATCAGAGAGTGTAATTTACAGATACAGTCATAAACCCTGAAGTCCTATTACTACCCAGTTCAAATTATTAAAACTCTGACAGACATGGCCTGCCCTGGTTGAGCACAAGCGCCTGCCGGGGAATGAGTTAACTGTGGCCAGAGTGATTTCTTTAATCTTGGACTTTGTTTTTCATCCTTGTCAGACATGAGCCTTGCACTTGCCTCTGAACTCTGCTCACTGCAGGGGTTCTTCTTCCATCTGTCCCAGATAGGAGCAGCTTTGTAGCATGTCGGGCAATCTCATGCCCAATCTGCTCCTGCATAGTATTTTATTCAGTAGACTAGAAGATTTACCTGACATTGCTCGGGTCCTTAACTCAATTAATTAAATTAATTATAACTATAATTATAATTATAAAATAACTCAAACTCAAAACTCCGGTCATCTGAAGAAGTGGGCTGTGCCCACGAAAGCTCATGATACCACCTACATGTTTTGTTAGTCTATAAAGTGCTACCAGACCATTGGTTGTTTTTTAAATTTATCCTGTACAGACTAACTCGGCTACCCCCTGAAGTTCAATTAATTTTGTTTTTTAGAAAAGAAAAAGAAAATGTACGTGCTTCATTTAACTCGTTGCTCTGAGCTGGGGCTGGGATGAGGGGTTTGGTAGGCAAGCTGCCCTGGGAAGAGATTGATTACCCCAGCTCTCTCACTGCAGCAACCTGGGGCCAGGTGAGAAGTGCCTCTCCCTGGCCACTGCAGCTCCACCTGGCAGAGCCAGGGGAGGGGTGCATGTTTCCTGGCTGTAGCAGGTCCTTTCTCATCTGCTTCCCAGCCAGAGGAGGAATGCAGCAATCTGGACACTTTCCCCTCACTCCCTGATGAAGGGGAACAGCCAGAAATGTTCCCATATGAATTGGGAAGGGGAGGAGCTTCAGCTGTCTAAAGGGTACGTGGAGGGTGGAAGGCTTGGGGCTGGGCAGCCTATGGAGGGGGAGGTGCATCTCCAGCCAGCCCTTTTCACCTGCCAGGTAATTCTGTCTCTTTTCTGATGGTTTATGCATCCCCATACAAATTGGGCAGGGGGGAATCTTCACGCATACACAACCAAACCCTTGCCTTGCTTTAAGTTATGATCAGGGGAAGGTATATACCAAACTTGGTGGTCCTAGCTCCTACCATTTAGGAGGAGTTCTTGAACAGACAGACACAGGCATGCTTGCTCACTCACTCACAGACAGACAAACTCTCTCAAATATATAGTAGATGCGGCTCTCCAGGGCTGGCATCCGTAAAGCTGGGTGTTTTGTTCTGCTCTTGACTGGTGTCCAGCCTTACATAAGGTGGATTGGTTTTGAGCACAAACCCGGCCAGGCACATAAACATCATCCCCAATGCCAAAACAAGTCCGCTATGGGTATGTGTTTTGTTGAAATAGGCTGCAGCCTACTTTTCCTTAGTAGGATGATGATGATGTTGTTGTAATCATGTTTATTCATGTCTTATGAAGCATTGAACGTTGCTTCCTAACTCATCAGATTTGGATGTGCAGTTGTTAGCTGAATTTCGGGTTGCTTTAAAAAAATTAGTACTTTGCAGCTTCTTTTGAATAACATGCAGGGGGAGCCACTATAATCTGAAAGCACTGGTAGTTATCCATTCTCATTGGACCAGGGGATTGTGTATAGCTTTGAGCAACAGATCTATTTGTTTGCTTCAAGCCTCCATAAAATGTTTTCACCACTACAATGGCATTGTTGGAGCATGAATGATTGTTTTGACTGCTGGCAGACTTGTAGTTCAGGATTATCATGCCCTTATCTCTTTATCCAGAGTCTTATCAGTTATAGTCAAATACAGTATAGAAGTTGTCTTTATGCAGATTTAACTCAAAGTGGAAGCGAATCCTATGGAAAACAAAATTATACATTTTTGATAATTACATATCCATATTTATAAAACTTAAAACAATTAAATTCTTTTATTGGTTAACCAAAGTGAGGTCCTATACTCAACTTTATTCACAGGGCATATTATGTTGTTTGACAGGCTTACTTACATTTCAGGTTGGTAAAATTGATAACATGGCTTACTGAACACCTTTATTTGTAGTCTGGATTAGTCACTAGTGTAAGCAAAGTTGTCTTAAAGTCTTATCTCAACAAAGTTATTGGGTCATCTCCTTTGAGGTGCTATTAATCTTCAAACTATGATTCAGAGATCTTAGGAAGGAGCCTAGGTTATTTCCCATGACATGGAGTTCTTTCAAGATTACTTCACTACATATGAACGTATTGTTCTTTCTGGGTTAAGCTCTTATTTTGAGTAGATTCCTACATCCCAAGGCCAGAAGGAATGATTGTGATCATTGTAACTTAAACAAT
The DNA here is from genome assembly GCA_032595735.1 of Pelochelys cantorii. NCBI lineage: Eukaryota > Metazoa > Chordata > Testudines > Trionychidae > Pelochelys > Pelochelys cantorii. The sequence continues at coordinate 13,028,957 of CM064347.1, forward strand.
CTAATTCACTATTTTTGTATTTTCCCTCCTCCTTCTCCTCCCTGTGCCTTCCCTTATTTATTCTTGGATGTGGACTTTTAATACTCCAGCCATCTGAAGTGGGTTAAGCCCATGAAAGCTCATGATACCATCTACATGTTTTGTTAGTTTTTAAGGTGCTGCTAGACTATTCGTTATGATCATCTAGTCACTTCTGACCTTCTTTATAACTCACATCTATCTGAGAACTTCCCCAAAAAAACTGCTAGAGCCTGTCTTTGAGGAGAACATCCAATCTTGATTTAAAATTTCTCTGTGATGGAGGATAGAGGCGATTGTGAATAGTGCATTGCTGCTAGCTCCTTTAATTCCTGAGTACCACTTTAAGCTTTACTGTTTCAAAGCCTCTGATGCCCAGAAACAGGTAGGCATAAAGAGTACCAGTTTGTGTATCTCCACAGGAATTCTTGTCTAAGACCTCCAGTTATTAGCAAACCCTTTTGTTATGCCTGGTTTTTGGAGGCAGTAGAGTGACTTCTGTTTCTCTGGCATGGAACAAAATGGGCATCTGGGCTCTTAGGCTCAACTTTCTTACTTTTGAAGTGTTTTCAACTAGAAATAAGATGAATCTCCAGTGTTGGTGTGGTGAATGATGTCATTAGTAAAGCCCATTCCAACTGAAAAGATGAGAAGCAATAAAAGTTAGAGGCCGTGAAGATGACATACCCAGTCCTGGAGTCCCACTTGTAACTCTGGTTGTGAAGGGTCACTGTAATTAGGAGAAAAATGTCTTAAGTAGGAACTAAATCCAGAAGGTCCTTGCTAAGTCCCACTGCTTACTAGTGAGATTCAGTGCAAAGTCCTATATTTTACAAGGTAGCAAAATAAACACAAAAAAGGCTTATGCATCATAGAATGTATTGTATTAATTTCTATGGATCACTGCTGTTTTCTTTAGCTAGTTGTAATATTTCATAGTATGCTAGCATTACAATATGTGAAGATTTGGTGCTCGAGACCTTTCTACAAGTTGCTCTGACAGCTTTCTTGGGGGAGCAGAAAGATTGCTGCTATTGTGCTACATTTTGCTGTTTTTTGCCTTTATATAGGAGCTGGTCAGACTTTCAGTCGAGAAGAAGGAACATCCATCTCCCACAAGCCCAATTAAACCCAGTTTACCAATATGTAAATCCGACAGGTATGTCAATGACAAATGGTTGCTTGAGGCCTTAAGAGACACACACACATCCCTGTCTGTGTGTGAGTTTTTCTTTGTTCATGGTAGCTGAATACTTTAGGACCAGGATCTGGCACATTTCCTCACTCTGGAAAGCACCATACTCCTCCAAGAGTTCTTCTGATTACAGTGGGCTACTTGAGGAGCAAGGAGCAAGCAGTGTGAGGAAAGATGCTGAAATCTGGCAACAAGAAGTCATCTGGCTGCTGCTGTGCATGTTACATTGTGGATGCCTATGAAATTTTGCTGTGAGAAAGTATTTTTTGCCTTTCAGTGTTACTTCTTATAAATGTGTATTTTAAAGCATATGTGTAAATCACATGTAGATAGCATTCTACAAATTGTGGTTTATGCTTTGCAGTCCCTCAGAGCTTCCCCTGACAGACAGAGAGATGGAGATTCTCAACAAGACAACTAATATGTCTCAGTCTGCCGAGATACTGACCGACTCAATGGATGAAGAGGTTGCCCCTCCCAAGCCCCCTCTACCTTGCATTCGCGTGGCAGAAAACAGGTAACCCCGACATGCAGCCTGCCTCTTGTATAACAGTCATGCCCATTGTCACTACCGTATACAACCTTATTACATTAGCCCTTCCCAATGTAACCTGTACATGAGAGAGATCCTTCTGTTTGTTATAGATGTCCCCTTGTTGTAACTACAGCCCTTACCGTTGTAAACTCTTTCTCTGCCATGTTGCATTTCCTGTGCTTCAGCGTGAATTCTCTGAATAACATTGAATCTTGGAAAAATGTCTCTCCCTTCCTGCAGGACAGGAATGATTTTAAAAATTCTGGACGGTGTACTTCATATGGTTTACGTTTTCTAAATGGAAAACTGGTGGCTGTTGTGGCTAGAGAAAGCTTCAGAGGTTTTTGAGTAAGATGTGAAGCCAGAATTGCCTATTGGCAAAGTCTGAGAGTCAGGATTCCTGGGATCTATTTCCAACTTGGCCACTGGCTTATTGTCTGTTTTGAGCAAGTCCCTTTGTTTGTGCCTTTCTTTCCCCATGTATAATTTTAGGCTAACACTTCCTTTGGAAAGTACCTTGTGATCCTTGGAAGAACATGTGTACTATATATTCTTGAAAAGTACACAGAGGCCCTGGAGGATGACATTTTCCTGTGCTGTTTTAGTTATATGCATATGGGACTTGATCAGTTCTCATCAAAACCAAAGGGAGTCTTTCTGTTCATTTCAATGGTAATTTTAGCAGCATTCTGAAAATATCATGGGTAGACTGTGTAGCCATTACAAAGTATGATAATTTATTGGAACTTAGCAAAGGCTAATCCAGGATCTCATGACAAGAAAGATTTAATTTGCTGCGCACATTTTAAGGGGTTCAGCAGGCAATGTGTGTTTATAGGCACTGGAAGAGAATGTAGGTGGCCAGAGATCATGAGGCAGAAAAAGAAGAATTTGGGTGGACAATATATTATCCTAGTTGAATCAGAAGGACTGGATGGACTGTTAATCTGCAGAGAGATTAGCAGAAGATCATATCAAATGGGCCACCTTGGTTGAAAACTTTCAGTAATGGAGATGCCACATATGAAGAAGAATCTACATGCAGTTAGTTGCACATTGTTCAGCACATTAAGAAACTGGTGAAAGGGATTTAAACTGTGTGAAAGTCATTTTTAACTGTGTGTCCTTCCTCTTTCTAAATAGTAACCACAAAAAAGTTTCTACACTCTATTCTGAGAAGGAGGAAAAACCTCTAGGCTTCAGCATGTGCATATGGTGTGTGCATGTTATAGGATTGACCACTATAACACCGCTGCTAGTTGGTGGTGTGAAAATGTACCTCATGTGGTTACTTAGAAACATGAGGGTCTTCTGCTATTGAAGTCTGTGGGTGGCAGTGACAATTGCATTTCTGAATTATAATGGAATATATGAAAAGCCGTGGTATATTCCAGGAAGAGAATGTGTGTGCTCTCATGGCACCATACAGCTTGAGCATCAGCTGACTTCTCTGTGGTATTAGAAGCAACTTCTGAACATAGAAAGAGATCAGTCCCATATATTGTGATAAAACCACTTCAGTGTGATAAGAGGTAGGCATTTCCCAGCCATATACTGGTGCCAGTGCAAAAATATAGGGCCCTTCCAGTATAGACAGTACAGAGCAGGGATGACCATCTACTCTTCTGAGAGAGGATGCATCAGTTGGTCAAGAATTCCTAATGCAGTGAGTCAGATAGAATCCTGGCCCCTAGACCCTCAATGCAACTTTTTCATAATGAAGTATTTGAAGTATCTGAACTTTTTTTTTTTGTCTTGCAGCCCTCCTCCAGCGTTGCCCCCTAAGAAAAGGCAGTCTGCACCTTCTCCTACTAGAGTGGCAGTAGTGGCACCTATGAGTCGAGCCACCAGTGGATCTAGTTTACCTATTGGAATCAACAGACAGGTAATGGCATTAACTCTTAAAAAAATATTAGAATCGTATCCTGAAATGCAATGGTGGAAGCCGAAAGAAACACTGCAGCACCCAGACCACTGCCTCTTTTGCCAAATAACCCTTGTTTTAGAATCATAATTAGACTTAGAAAAGAGGGCTCAGGAGATCATGTAGTCCAACCCCTTTCAAAGCAGGACCACCCCAACTAAAATATCCCAGCCAGGGCTTGTCAAACCAGGCCTTAAAAACCTCTAAAGATGGAGATTCCACCCCCTCCCTAAGTAACCCATTCCAGTGCTTCACTACCTTCCCAGTGAAATAGTTTTTTTGTTAATATCCAACCTAGACCTCCCCCACTGCAAGGTGAGATACTTGTTCTGTCAATTGCCACCACTGAGAATAGCCTGGCTCCATTCTCTTTGGAACCCCCCTTCAGGTAGTTGAAGGCTACTATCAAATTCCCCCCTCGCTCTTCTCCTCTGCAGATTAAATACACTCATTTCTCTCAGCCTCTCCTGATAAGTCATGTGCCCCAGCCCCTATCATTTTCATTTCCCTCTGCTGAACTTTCTCCAGTTGTCCATATCCTTTCTTTTTCTTCACTCAGTGCACAGTCAACCTGTGGAACTTGTTGCCAGAGGATGTTGTGAAGACCAGAACTTTAACAGGGTTTAAAAAAAAACAACTAGATAAATTCATGGACGTTAGGTCCATCAATGGCTACCAGCCAGGACGGGTAGGAATTGTGTCCTTAGCTTCTGTTGGTCTGGATGACAGAAAAGGGATCAAGTAATGATTACCTGTGTTCCCTCCCTCTGGGGCACCTGGCACTGGCCACTGTCAGCAGACAGGATACTAGGCTTAGATGGACCGTTGGTCTGACCCAGTATGGCCATTCTTATGTTCTCTCTGTAGTGGAGGGCCCAAAGCTGGATGCAGTACTCCAGATGTGGCCTCACCAGTGCCAAACAGAGGGGAATAATCACTTCCCTCAATCTGCTGGCAATGTTTCTACTAATGCAGCCCAATATGTCAACAAGGACACGCTGTTGACTTATATCCAGCTTCTTCTTCACTGTAATCCCCAGGTCCTTCACTACAGAACTGCCACTTAGCCAGTCAGTCCCCAGCCTGTAGCAGTGCATGGGATTCTTCCATCCTCAGTGCGGGATTCTGCACTTGTCCTTGTTGAGCCTCATTAGATTTCTTTTGGGCCAATTCTCCAGTTCGTCAGTCACTCTGGACCGTATTCCTACCCTCCAGCGTATCTACCTCTCCCCTCAGCTTAGTGTCATCCATGAACTTGCTGGGGGGTTTCGGTCCACCTTATAGTCCATTCCTCCAAGTCTTACTACTTTAACTTGCTGGCAAGAATAGTGTGGGAGAACGTACAAGAAATTTTGTTAAGGTCAAGATCTATCATGTACACTGCTTTCCCCACATCTACAGAGCCAGTTATCCCATCCTTGAAGGCAATTAGGATGGTCAGGCATGACTTGCCCTTGGTGAACCCATGTCAACTGTTCCTGATCACCTTTCTTTCCTCCAAATGTTCCAAAATAGACTCCTCGGGGATCTATTTTGTGATTTTTTTTTTTCCAGGGACAGAGGTGAGACTGACTGATCAAGAGCTCCCCGGAGTCTCCTTCTTCCTTTTTTAAAGATGGGCACTATATTTGCCTTTTTCCAGTGGTCTGGGACCTCCCTGAGTCGCCATGAGTTTTCAAAGATGTCACATCAGCCAACTCTTTCAGCACTTTCAGATGCGTTGGATCCAGCTCCGTGGACTTGTGCAAGTCCAGCTTTTCTAAAAAATCCTTAATCTGCTCTTTCACAACTGAGGGCTGCTCACCTCCTCCCGTGCTGTGCTGCCCAGTGCAGCAGCCTGGGAGTTGACCTCGTCCATGAAGACCGAGGGAGTGGGGGGAGAAACATTGAGTACTTCAGCTTTTTCCACATCATCTGTCACTAAGCTGACTTCCCCATTCAATAAGGGTCCTGCACTTTTCCTGACCTTCTTGTTGCTAACATACCTGTAGAATTCCTTCTTATTCATCCCTTGCTAACTGCAACTCCAGCTGGCCTGCGACCTTCCTGATTATACCTCTTCATTCTTGAGTAATATTTTCATATTCCTCCCTAGTCATCTATCCAAGTTTCCACTTCTTGTAAGCTTCCTTATTGTGTTTAAGATTGACACAGATTTCTGTTAAACCACGTTGGTCATCTGACCTATTTTTAAAGAACTCTATTGGAATGGACATATTTTCCTTGGAGAGAAGATTCTGTTATTTTAAAAACTTTATATAGTAATCTGCATAGGTTTATTTTGTAAAGCTTCTGTTCCACTTAAATAGTGAATTGCTACAGACTCTGTTGCTCTGAGCCACAATGCACTTTAGTGATCCAAAAGAGCAAGCATGTCTGTCTGTAACAGAACATAATATGCAAAATTATATTGCATATTGGCTGACCTCACCAAGACCCAAGACCCAAGTTTCTGTGTGTGACATGGTTCGTGCAGCATGTTGGGGAGCTCAAAACGTCATATGCGAGCATCTTAAAATACATTTAACCTAAAGAGAGGGGTTTGAGCAATTGTGTTCTGTCCATTAATGGGCTTGGCATTGGTAAAATAGCTGAATAGTAGGGAAATTAAGAAAATGATGGAATTACATGGGTTGTTTGCCTTCCCATAACCATTATTTGTCATTGGTACAGTGCAAAAAATATATGCCTGCTGGAGGTTTTCACGCGGGGGGGGTGCTGTATTGCTGTTTCCGAATGCCTGCTGTCCCTGTGCTCTGGGGCGGGGAGGCTGGAACCCTCCTCCCTCCCCAGTGCTCTGGGGCCTGGGAGGCTGGGATGTATACATGCTCGCTTAGGGTTGCCAGGTGTCCAGTATTGACCCGTACAGTCCAGTATTTTCGCCTCCTGTCCGGTAAAAAAATTCAGAAAATATCGGACACCTAAAATGTTCAGTATTTCCTGGGGTTTTTTCCCTGCCAGGAGGCGAAAATACCGGACACCTAGCAACCCTATGGCACACTCAGCAATAGGGCCCAGCCCCGCTGCTTACCTGGTTCCGCAGGGAAACTCCCTTCTGGCTCGACCAAGAAAACAAGATGGCCACTGGCAAAAAAAGCCTAAAGACCTGAGCAAGGGGAATCAGTGCCTTCCCTGAGTCTTAGTGCTCCTCTTTCTATCCCTATTTTGACTCTGCATGCACTTAAAGGGGCCATGTGTTTCCCCAGCATTTTTTTGGGGGGTGAGGGTGGGGGTGGAGGATGTTCGGTATTTTTGGTTAAACCATCTGGCAACCCTATGCTTGCTCCCTCCCCTCCTCTGTCTATGGCGGGGCCATGCACTTGGCATGCTGCCCCACCTCCTCCCTTTCCTGTGGGGGGGGCGGAGCCTCAGCAGAGTGGGCGGGGCTGTATGTGGGCTGGGGGCCTGCCTCTCCCAGGCCTAGCTGCACTGATTGCCCCATGAGTATTGTGTAGCACAGTATAATCCCCAACCCTCTTTCTGCACATCACTAGTGTATGCCTTATCTCTTAGCATTCCTGCTGTTCACTAACAAGCTGATGAAAATGTTTCGTTGTTTCTGCCTAAGGATTTTGATGCTGACTGTTATGCACAGAGGAGGCTGTCAGGTGGCAGCCACTCCTATGGAGGGGAATCCCCTCGCCTCTCACCATGCAGTAGCATGGGTAAGCTCAGCAAGTCTGACGAGCAGCTCTCCTCGCTGGACCGGGACAGTGGGCAGTGCTCCCGCAACACAAGCTGTGAAACATTAGGTAAGCAGAGGGTCTCTTCAGAGCCAGTGGGGAGTTCCAGTTCATTCCAGTGTTGTCTTTTCAGAGCCATGATGCAGAATTATAATGGGGTCCTGCCAGGATAGCTGCAGCAGGTGGATGAATTATATTCTGTTGCGGGTGAGGAAAGGCATGAAAGTTCAGTAATCGTTTAGCTGTAAGAAGTCTGAATTCAGACTCGGTTTGGGTCACAAGGTAAAATGCTTGTTTGTTTCAACCCCATTTCTGCCCATCAATAGAAAAGGGCAGTTCCACTAGGTTAAACCTATTTTATTTTCAGACTTTGAAGAAGATGTAACTATGGGTGTCTGGTAGCCTAGGCGGGGGAAGGCTTTGCCTTTCCAAACCACTGGGTGTGGCCCCGCCCACACTCCACCCCCGGAACGCCTAGTGTAGATATACTGAGGGCAGAGTGTTGCTGCCCCCGAGTGCTCACCCCCCTCATGCTCCAGGGCCAGGGAGGCTGGAGCCACATGGCCTTCTCCCTCCCCAGTACTCTGGGGCCACGGGCTCCTTCCTCTCCGGTGCTCCGGGAGGGTGCTCGGGCTGCACGGCTCCTCCCTCCCCAGTGCTCCGGGGGCCGGGGAGGCTGGAGTCGTGCACGCCCATCCCTGTGGGGGGTGCATGCTTGGCACACTGCCCAGCCTCCTCCCCTCCCTGTGGTGGGGGGCGGGGCCTCAGCCAAGGGGGCAGGGCTGTAGGTGGGGCCTGTAGGGCCTGCCTGCCTCCCCCAGCCCTAGCTGCATGGATCACATGTAGACAATAATGCAGTAACTCAGTTTAGGTGTGAATAATGCATGGTGTTCTTATCATCTTTGTTGTACACAGATCACTATGATCCGGACTATGAATTCCTGCAACAGGACCTCTCTAATGCTGACCAGATACCTCAGCAGGTGCCAAGTGTCCTCAGCCCATTGCCAGAGTCCTTGGGCGAGTGCGGTTCCCCATTACATGGACACGTTTTCCAGCTGCCACAGGGCAGTTCACCCCAACCGCAATACTGCAGCCCATTGACAGCAACACAGTCTACAGAGACTCCTCCAGCCTTGCCAGAGAAGAAGAGGAGGAGTGCAGCCTCTCAGATTTTGGATAATGCGGGCTGCAGGATTTCCTATGAGAGGCATCCCTCACAATATGATAACATCTCAGAAGATGATATGCAGAACCCAGGAGCTCTCTCGTCAATACCTTTCCAGACGTTTGCTAACATCTTGCCCTTCCGGCAGGGCAATTCTTCAGTGCCAGCTGAATTCATTACTGAGTTTGCTGCTCCTGACTCTACGGGTGACCCAGAGAAACCACCCCCTCTTCCAGAGAAGAAAAACAAACACAGTAAGCAAGTGCCTGCATTGGCATTTCTCTTTCTTTCCCTTTGACAAATCTTCACCTGCCCAGTCTCCTACAGGTGATTATGTCCTTATTCCCTCAGGCCAAGTGTTAAAATGGTTAACAGAAAAGGTACGGGTGAGCGGTGCCAAACCTTTGTCGGAAGAGCCGGCTTTTTAAGGGTACTTCGGAAGCCAATCTGCATCTTTAAGAACCTGGGTGGGATTTTCAAAAGTGCCTGCACACCTAACTCCCACTGAAATCTAAGACCATGGCTACGTCTACCCTTAAAATACTAAAGCAGCACACTTGTGCAGTGTTTTACATGTACACACTCACTTCAGTGATGGGAGGGTTTCTTCCATTGCTGTAATTAATTCACCTCCCCAGAAGGTGCCAGGTAGATCATTAGATGAATTCTCCTTTCAACCTACCATTGTCAGCACCAGGTCGGCTTAATGACATCTCTGAGGATTTGGAATGTTAGAAATCGGTTATTTTAATAATCGTATAACTGCTAAAATTTCCTCAGTTTCCCCCCCCCGGGGGTGGGGCTGGCAGCCAGTGCACTCCTGGCCGTGCTCCCATGGAGCCCCCAGTCGTCATACGCTGCTCCCTCTGTATCAGAGGCAGCAGCACAGGGTGACATGCAGCTCCCCGAGTGCTCTTCTTTTAAAACTCAGACCAGTAGATTGGGAATGAGCAAGCCTGCCAGTCTGAGTTTTAAATGTAGAGCACATGGCGAAAGGGGGGAGTTGTTGCAGTTAACCGAGACCAGTAAGCAGTCTCTTATCAGTTAACCAGATAGCTGTTAATATACCTACTGAGGAATGTGGATTTTTCACAATGCTGAGAGAGACAGGTGCAACTTTACATTGTAGACTAGTCCTGCAAGTGAAAGTCTCCTCTGTCCTAGGCTATGTCTTCCCTATAGAGCAGGTTTTCCCAACCTATGGGTCGGGACCCAAATATGGGTCGCCATTACATTTCGAAAGGGTCGCCAAGTGTCTCCCCAGGTGGCTCTGCCTCCTCTCCTCCCCCCATTTTTGAATTGCCTTGGGTCACCAAGTCTTCCTGAATTGTCAAAATGGGTCCCCATCTGGAAAAGGTTGGGAACTGCTCATAGAGCCTATTCTGATATAACCCCTAGTGTAGACATTGCCTTTACCAACAGAAGGAGCTGTTCTGCCACTGTAGGAACAGTTTCAGAGGGGTAGCCGAGTTAGTCTGTAACAGGAAAAACTTAAAAAACACACAGTCTGGTAGCACTTTAAAGACTAACAAAACACGTAGATGGCATCATGAGCTTTCGTGGGCACAACCCACGTGAAGAAGTGGGTTGTGCCCACGAAAGCTCATGATGCCATCTACGTGTTTTGTTAGTCTTTAAAGTGCTACCAGACTATGTGGTGTTTAAGTTTTTCCTGTAGGAACAGTGTTAGGTATGTGGAAAGCAGTATTCTTTTGTCAGCATAGCTGTGTGGGTTAGGGAAGTGAGTTTTTTCACATCTCTGACCAAGAGAGCTATGCCAATGTAAGTTTTAGTTGTAGATGAACTACAAGGGAGCCAGATAGCAGCAGTTAACATGTGACGGGTTAAAGTATTACCACTGCCTTTAAGGGTGGTTTCCTTTTCTCTCCATGCCACTCTGAAGCCAGAGTGGCCCTGCCTTTTGGATCTTCCTATTTTATTCCCATACAGTCACCTCAAAATTGTTATGGCCACTTTCTCACCGTAGAGGAAGTCTGGACTGCCTCCAAGAGGCGAAGAAGAGGGGTTCTTTCCTGATCCTTCACCCCTTAAAGCTAAGAACTGCCAGCCCAGCAGTTTAGCATCCAGGTTGTGATCACAGCATGGCAGCACAGGACTTGCGTCTCGGGATGATGTCCAATGCTACCATTTTGCCATGGGTTCCTGTCTTCATTTGAATCATAACAAGATAACATTATTAAAATGAGTACTGTCTGATTGCCGGGTCTTTCCATCATAAACCAATCTCTCTCATCCTCAGGCAGCAGCTCTGATTGCCACTCATCAGTACCACTTATTCTGATTACCTTAATTTTCACTAAACAGTAGATCCTTTGCTTAAAACATGGGAGTCCCATTGAAAGGGAGCAGCTATATTGATTGATCAGGGAATGAATTAAGCCCTGGAATGTGTGATGAGACCCAGCAAGTGACCGGTCACCGGCTAGCTTCACGATTCTGTATTTAAATAGATTATGTGCACTGCCTCATCTTCCAGCATTAGGATCAACCATATATTATAATGTGACTCATAGCCGAACCCAAGAGAAGATTTGGAAAATGCCAAGCTCACCTTCTGGCGGGCCTGGGTTTGTTGTTTGCCATCTTTTCATGGAAAGAGGTGTGTGGAACTTGCCTGGCTTGTTTAGCTGGTCACTGTTGTATTACACCTCAGCCAATTCCTTTCTTACATTAATCATAAAAGCACCAGTTCATCATCAAAAATCAGCATCTCCACTGGTAAGAACAGAGCCTAAGTTTTCCAAGCCACACTTGTAACCCATACTGTTTTCACTCTGAGAGCTGAGCATGACCTGGGCCCAGTCCTGAGAGGCGAGTCTGTTGGGGTACATTGTCCCCATATATAATACGTGTTATAGACAGTAACATATCTCTGTCCCTTGTGAGCAAGGCAAGGCAAAATATTTAAAGGTACCTAGAGTAAATAGGGAGCTTCCATGCTGGCTTGTAGACATCCCAAAGGAAATGCAAGCTAATACATTACTGAGAGCACAGTCAATAACTCAAGCTATCCTAAATGATTTAGTAGTATCAGCCATAGGGCTTGTATGCAGTGCTAACTGAATTGATGCAAATCCTTGTTGCCAGTCATGGGCTCAGGTACACGTAGCTCATCTCTACACATTGACGCTTCTTGTTAGTAAGGGCTTAATTCAAGCCCAGGTTGGTTCCCTGCAGTCGGACGCATAGAGGTGAAGACTCAACTCTGGATGAGCACCTCTGTGCCTTTACTTGGGAGATATGTGACTGTAGATGCTTGGGCTAAAAGCAATTTGGTGACCTCATTCATAGTGAAAAGAGTGGCTCAGGCCATTTGTCTAGCTCTCTAAACCCCTCTTCATTCTTTCTGTTATCCTATGAGACTGGTCATGAAGTCAAGGAGAGTTACTTAAAAACAATTTAAACAGTTATCTATTTTTTTACTCCATGTGTGCACTTTTAACCCCAGTAACAAGGCTTGCAAGAGAGTCATCTTTGATGTTTAGCTGGGCTTTTAGAGTTAGCTTCAGATTGCAGAAGGCAGCTATCAAAAGGCTGTGGAGCATTGATTAGATTGTATTGTTAGGGAAGGAGATGTCGTTATTCAGCCTGTAGTCTGTCCCCTGGGTTTGATAAGACATCCTTGGTGTAAAGCTGGTTGAAGTATTTGGGGTGTAACCTGACTTCATACATTGCAGCAAACACCTTAATTGTATTCATATGACATTGACAGATTGCTGTATAGTCCATACCCTACAGGTAAACATGTCTTTGTTAGCTTTGCCTTATTGTTGTACATAACACATTTCTGTAGAACATTGCTAGAAATAAGATTATGTGCTAGCATCACTACTCCTTTCTTGATCTACATGCTGTATGTTACTGTGAACTAATGCATGCAGATATCCTGGTATAATTACGTACGCTGAGAAGCATTGCTCGCATACCTGCACAATATGTGCATGCCACACTCCTGAAGTACTGATAATACAGGTATTTGTTAAAAAATATTTATAGCTGTCACAGATGCAACTTCATTGTTGTCTCACTATTCTGGTCATCTTCGGGCAACTGATTTATTGGCAGGAAATGTTATAGTAAAGACAAAGGTGGAAATTAATAATTATAGCAAGTCCTGTCTAAATTAACCATATGTATTACTGTGAGCTGTGCCCTGAGAGATCTCATACAGCAGCCTTCTGTCTGACATGGACAGGGAAAGAGCTCTGCCTTCAAAGTCAGGCCTGATTTGTTATTTATTTAGTGCTGTAAGAATACATGTTATATGTTAGTGGTGAACTGTTCTAGACTACCATTATTAAGAGTTAGCAATGTGCTTGTGCTGTACAAGGCACAGCTATAGAACAGTTTTAACCACAAAGAGCTCAAGGCCTAAAATAACAGGATCCTGCCCCCAAACAGCTTAGAATCTGGAGCTGAGTCATTTGTTCATGCTTCTCTTTCTCTCTTCTCCCTTTTTTCTCCTCCGTCATTGGGAAGTAAGAGCAGAATAGTGCCATCTGAGCCGCTGATTTCTTATTGCTATAGCTATGCTGAGGACATATCCAGGGTGACATTAACTTTTTGCAAAGCAGATGTCATCCTCAGAGGTAGTGGCAAAGGCTAGCTTCTTCAAGCTTGTCTTCACTAGTGGGTTAATATGAAGTTTATAGTTTGAGTGTTCCCATTAACTCAACCCCTGTCCACACACATGCAAACCATCGCTCTTGCCGAGTCGTGGCAGTAACCTTAGTTGGCTGACGTGAATGCAGATACAGAGCAAAGTCTTGAGCAGTTGATCTCATCAGTGTGGACAAGTCATGTTACAAGGTCAGGAGCAACTTAGTGCCACAACACAACTTCAGGAGCCGCTAGTCCTTAGTGTCTTCATACAATCCATCTGGCACATGCTGCACCCTGACTTTTTGTTGCTTTTTCCCTGTTCCTTGACTAGGCGCCAGCTACCACTACATATAGGCCTGCTTGGCCTTCTGCCCACACCCCCATGCTGCTTCCAGTGCCAGTACTGCAATCCTCCATCTCCAGTACACAGTTCTGTGTTTTGAGAATGGGACCCAAGAAGAGATCATGTCCGCCTGCTACCAGCAGGCCCGGAGGCCAATGCCAAAGTAATGATAGTTCTCTGGTGTGAAGCTAGCAAGGCCCGTGAATTTGACTAGTTGCCGTGTGGTGTTGCTCAGAGATTTCGTTCCTTTGACAGCGAGTGCATTCTACACTGAGCAGATGGGGGATTTCCATTCAGAGCAAAAAGTAAGAGGCCCACGGCACGGTCTCAGTCCCGGTGGGGCGGTATCAGCTGCAGCCTGGCTTTTGGAACGTTCTGGAGGGAGATGCTTCAAATTGTTTCACACTCCTCCCTCCTCTTGGGGGTGCTCCTTCAGACTGTCTTTACGTCTCTGCTGTTCACTGAGGAGGCTGCAGCTCTCATTCCACCCTTCAGTGTATGGAATAAACTGCAGGATTTGTAGCCTGAACTGAACCAGTGATGTAATTTCCCCATTGGCTTTTTGAATGTCTGCCTCGTTAAAAACTGCAGCATGGAGGGGAGGGCAGGAGATGGATGGGAGCCTATGCACACAGCAATCTCAGGAATATTTCCATTTTCTCAATCTTCTGCTATAGATCAGAGACCTTTAAAGAACCAGGGTGCCCCTTTAATTTGCGTTCTGTCCCTCCATCCCGTCACGCAACATTGAATTCAGGGATTGTATTTCACTGTTTTATGTGGCTTTTCCTTAACCTAACATTGAGGATGAAGTCAGTGTTGAGGCAGGGACGCTCTCATCTTCCCTGTGCTGGTTCTAACAAGCTGGTCAGTAGCTGTCATGGCAATTGGAAGCATTAGTGCCATAAAGAGCTGAGGTAAAAGAGCTCTTCATTATTCCCTTAAAGATTAAGTTAAGGCTGCCAACTGCATTCAGACACGCTGCCTTGAGTTAAGGCATGGACTGTAATTTAATTTTCCACAAGAAGTTAATGTCACCTTTTTCACCGACACTTCTCATTACTGCTGTAATGCAGCCTTTAAACGCAGTAGAGCCTTAGGTATTGGCTGGTGACTTCGGCTCTATATGCTAAATGTAGCGCATTAAATGGTTTTGTAGCTGAATCCTCATTAAGGCTTAGTGTGAACATGCCAATGTTGGCTATGTAACATGGAGATCACAAAGGCCAGGCTCTGATTCATTGGCTTCTCTCCCATCCCAGAGTATGCCCTTCTGTCTCAGCCTCTTGGCCTCCATTCCTCCACCCAAGAGAGGCACAGAGAGGGAAAGGTTTCCTTACAGATGCATCATGAGCTGGAATTTTTGTACATCCTTTGGCTTCGTGGTGTACTCCATGTTCATTTCTCTGTACATACACATTGAAGGGGATAGCTGGGTCTGCTGAGACTTGCTGGTATTTGGAAACATTTGTTCTTGCTGAACATTTGTTCTTTTTTGTGTGTTATGTGAGCATTCAACATTTAAGTCGCCTTTGCATGGCAGTGATGTAAATAAGAGGACCTTGGTGGATCAGTGCCTGAATCCCCTCACTTTCACCTTTAGAGAGTTATGTTCAAATACAAATGACATCACCGGTGGAATAAATTCGGTGTTCTCAACACTAATCCTAATGATAATTTGTCCACAACAGCAAAAATGCAAACATATGCACACAGAGACCCACACAATTTACTCCTGCTTGTGGGAAGAGCAAAGATTGAAAGAGCAGACTTTGTTGTGAGGGCCTATGGTAGAGTTGTGTTGGGAGCTCAGGAAAGGTACTGTAGGTTGGGAGTGAGGTGCACAAGCTGAGCCGTGTGGGATGTGAAGGGGGTCTGCCCGACAGCAGTGTGATGAACATTGGCAGAACGGTGTGGAGTCCTGTAACTGGAATAGTAGCAGATGTCACTGCTCAAGATTGAGGTGCATTAACAGATTTGGCTATGCAGTGTTTTTCTGCACTTCCTCTGTCATAGCTCTGTTTTTTTTGTTATATAAAGAGAAAATTTTTTTGACAACTTTTATTCTCATCTTCTAAGTAAAGTTAAAAAACATCAGAGGAAGTCTCAAAAAAGATGCAGGCAACTGGTGCAAAGCAGCTCCTTCCTGCTATGCTTGTATGAGGCTGCTGCTTCTTTGAAATGGGACCACTTGTAAATTGCTGTTGGCTGGAGACACTTTTGGATTATAGACGTCATGTGGTGGGACCTGACCTCTGCATTCTGCGTGATGGGTTATGTTGCATTCTGATGACTGCACGCACAGTTTTATTGTTGATATTGTTCTGTTGCAGCCAGAAGACTGAAACATCAGCAAAAGCTGAATGATCACCACTTAACAACCAGACTTAAAAATTTAAATGAAGGAAAAAAAATGTCACTAATAACGAGCACACCTTGTGAATGACAAGGTAGTTCTGAAAAAGATGCTGATCAGCCTTTTCAAAGTGCTTGAATGGTAGTGTGTTCTCTGTTCTACCCTTTGTTCTGCCTCAGATTTTGTGAGGTTATCTTCCATCCTTAGTCACTCTTGTTTTTTATAGCAGCCAGAAAAGTCCCAGTGTGGGTGTCTTGCCTGTACAGTAAAATACAACAAAGGTCCCATTTGTGCAGTCAGAACTGCACAGATAGATCTTGTGCCTATACTAAGTCTCATTGATTTTAGTAGGGCACCTCACAGGTACAGAGGTCCACTCATTATGATCCTGTTGTGGGATTGGGGCCTTATTGTGTCTAGCATCTTCCATAGAAACTGCAATGCAAAAATGCTTTACAACATTTGGATTCTGTTGCAAATTTAGAGACGTATTACGATGTTTAGGAAAGGGGGGGGAGAGATGGTGACAGCAGAAATTTGCAATGACCCAGTGAAGTGGAAAGACCCCTGTTCCAAATGGCTAGAATTCTAAATGAGAGGTCTCTCCCATGAGGGCTTGGCAGTAGTCTGGACGAAGAGATACTGGGTGCGTTTAAAGAGACAAGTCCATAAGGAAGGCCATCATGGCTATGTCTAGACTGCAGGCTTCTTTTGGAAGAAGCTTTTCCGGAAGAGATCTTCTGGAAGAATTTATTTAGAGGGTGTCCACACAGCAAAGGCTCATTGAAAAAGTGATCTGCTTTTTCAAAAGATAGCATCCACATTGATTGGACACCATCTCGCATTTAAGTTGTGATTACTATGGACGGAGTGGCCACTACGGCACCCGTTCTTTTTCCCGGAGGCCTTTATTGAAAGAAAACCCTCTGCCCCATCCACACACGCCTTTTTCCAAAATAGCCCTTTCAGAAAAAGGCTTCATCCTCATAGAAAAAGGTTTACCGCTGTCGAAAAACCCCCTGCATTCTTTGGACTTTCTGTAGAAAGAACGCAATTGCAGTGTGGATGTAAGTAGTTTTTCTGGAAAAAACGGACATTTTTCTGGAAAACCTCTGCAGTGTAGACATACCCCGTGTCTATTCAAAGGGAAGATATTTTAAATTTCATCTGGCAAAGGGAGAATGGACTCCACTGACTCAGTTGACAGGTTTGAGGATAGGTGTTGTGGAAAGCAAGAGCGCCACGTTGTATGTCTGAGTGACCATGGATAGCTCTGGTTTGTAGAGGCAATGGCACTACTGAAGGTGGCAGGATGAAAGGGACAGAGATCTGAGTTACTGAAAGGTTAAACAAGATTTATTTTTAACAAAATGTCCTGCTTCTAAAAGTACCTCAAATTACTCAACCTGAAGGAGATTTTTAAAATCCCATTTATTTTTCACTCTTTATGCAGGTTTTTTACTACTTGCACTTCGCTTAGCTGGGAAAGCATAAGCTGCCTCAGCTGGTTTGGTTTCTACTCGGTTTCACTGTCTGTCTCTCATGCAGTAGCACAGAGCTGCGATGCTTAAATTGTTTTAAGATCAAATAAAATATTTTTACTGAATTTAAAAACCAATTCATGAAAATATTTATTTGTTGCTGCAAGTGGACATTGTCCTTTGAAGATTCCAGGGAAGAAGGTAATAGCGAATAATCATCTCACTTCAAACCGTGCCCCATAGATGTCCAAAATACTTTCCTTGGGCATTGGAAAGGCCCAAATTAATATGATCATGAGTAAAACTCCTATCTCTCAGCCACTAGCTTGGCAAGTTCAAGCAGTAGTCCAGACCATGTTATCTGAATCCTATTTTCCAGTTATCGGGCTGTCTGGTTCTCCTTTCCTCTGTATAATTCTGAATCTCAGGGTAGTTTATTTTGTGGTGATAGCACATAACAGTACAGAGAAAGACCTAGGCCTCCGTGTTCTGGGAATATTTGTAACCATTGGCCCAAGATTTGGAGCAAGTTGGCATAGGTTCGCTTTAGTCCCATAGGTGCACAGAGTAATCCTTTTCCAGTGGAAACCAAGCTTAAAACACTTTGTTCTGTTCCAATACAACTTTTTGGAGCATGGTTGCTTAGAAGCAAATTCAAAACTCTGCCTGGGCCAGTTTTAAGGGAGACAGCTGATCAGACAATTGGCGTGGCTGGCCCGCCTGTGACTCATAATGAAGTGTGAACTGATGCCCCCTTTTGAGGGATGATGATGTTTGCAGCTACTTTCAGCAAGATGAACAGATCACTGAATTAGGCCGGTCTGTGCTTAAAATTCACATTCCTGAACACCAGAGCTATGCTGCCCTAACCCCTGCTGTAGGATGGTTCTGAATGCTTCTGCTGATCCAGTTACCATTGCTTGAGGAAGTAGAGTTCCCACAGTGATGGAAAACCTCTTCCATTGCTGTAATCTGCATCTACACTATAGGGTTACAGCTTCAGAGCTAAGGCGCTGTAGCCATGTTGCTATGCCTCTGGTTGTGTGAATGTGGCCTAGAATGGGCAAACGTGACAGACTTGCTCTGATCACTCTCCTGAAGCAAAGTGAAAAACCCGGTGCAATGTGTTCATTTGTACTTTGGTTTGCTTTTTTGTGTGGGGAGGATCCTGCCCACTTGTTACCTCTGCTGCTGAAAAGGCTGTAGTGGACTGGCCAGAGCAATATGTGTAATCCTGATTTGTGTTACAGTGATGGCATATATGCAGTTTGTGGAAGATTACTCAGAGCCGCAGCCATCCATGTTCTACCAGACACCTCAGAACGAACACATCTACCAGCAGAAAAACAAGCACCTCATGGAAGTCTATGGGTTCAATGACTCATTCAACAGCACAGACTCATCACAAGAGCTAGCCCCACCTCCTGCTCTTCCACCAAAACAGCGACAGCTGGTGAGTGACACTCTCCATCTTTTCCTGATGGCTTTGATCGCTAAACCATGTTACAGACAAAACATTCCTAGTTAAAGTTCTCAGTCACTGGTCAGAAAACTGGCTAGGAGCAACCATTTACTCTTAGTTCCTCCTTGTATAGTTTGTTGTAAGAAAGATAGTGGCCGATACCACTAACAAACCCATCTGCTCTCCATAGTGCCATACTGGCTTATTAACAACTAGGTGTCTCCTGTTGTTCCATATTCACAAGGAACTAGGGAACCATTCCAGTGCTTGCTATTCTACCATTTTGGCTTTAGTTTAAAACAGGAGTTGTCCTTTTTCTGATCAACAATGATATTTGTGATGACTTGAGTTTTTTGTTGCTTCAGAACAGGAATTCTGCTTGCCCATTTGCAAAGAAAATCCCGCCACATTCATCTTGCCCTTTTAGTCCTCTGCATACAGCCAGTGCACTTTGAGCTAGAATGCCAATTTTAAACACTGTGGATGAAATTCTGGTCTTATTTAAGTCAGTGGGACTTTTGCAGTTGATTTCAGTGAAGCCTGGATTTTACCCAGGGTTTTTTTTTGGGGGGGAGGGGGAGGGTTCTCAACATATTTTTCATGCTGTCCTCTTTTTTTCTTTGGCCTCCTCGCTTCAGGGATTTTATTCCTTTTAAATAAAACAAACAGATTAGTATGGGGGATGAGGGGAAACCAGCACCTGGGCCCAAGTAGCTAATTCCTATTGCTGCAGCTATAGAAGCAGTTCTGGAGTAATTGTAAAGAATGGGCCACAGACGGCTATTGCTTAACTTGATAAGTTTAGTTCAGGTCTTCAAGAGGTGATACTTGCCTCCCATGTTGCATGAAAGAATCATTCATGTTGATCCCTGTTGGCTATTTTCTCACCTCTTATCTGTGCTCACTTTGACTATCTCACAGCATTTTTCTCCATCAGAGGTCCACGCTGAATGTTCAAAGCATCTAGGTTCCCTGGAATTATAAGCTTAAATCCTAGCAGGATGAATTTGTCTTTCTGAGGCAGACAAATTGAGTGCAATGCAGTTTTACTGTGTGTGGAGGAGGACTCCTTGACTGAGACATTAAAACTAAGTCAAGTCTGCTTTGCAACGACACTAAGCTGAGGGATACCTCTTTATAGGTGATCAGAATTTCTCCTTAGTCCCTGTCATGTCCCATTACTCATCTCACCAACTGCTTATTTCAGTGATGGATTATAAAGGTACCTTGGGATTTTTTGGTATGAGAGGGGCTATGCAAAATATTGATATCTAGCCAGTGCGTGAAAATTATTTAATACCCTGCTAGTTAGAATAGGTGAATTCAGGCACTTTTCCTAATTTGTCAGTAGAAATAAAGCATTTCCTATAGGCTCTACCACACCTGTGCTGCTCTTTAATAATAATCTGGTTGACCAAGAGATCACGGTTCTGCCTTCTGGGCATTCTTTACACCTTACAAGATGATACCCTCCAGGTAGTGTTTGAGGTTTTCTAGGAAGTGGTGATGCTAAACTCTCCAAGGCTGTGTCTAGACTACATCCCTCTTTTGACACAGGGATGTAAATTAGACACTTTGAAAGTGCAAATGAAGCGGGGATTTAAATATCCCACGCTTCATTTGCATAATCACGTTATGGTGCTTTTTCGAAAATGGCAGGCTTTTTCGAAAGATCCTGTACTCCTCCTGTACTTAAAACCAGAGACTGCGAGTTGAAGAGTACAGAAGGGCAGAAATAGCTATTATGCCTAGCGTCCTTCTGACACACCAGACATACAGGAGATCAGGAGATTTTTTTTAATGGCCGATTCTCCCGCATACGAAGTATGCTAGAATGGTCCGTGTGGTATGTTTTGTTGTTTAAAGTATAGTATTTCCCTCTTGTGAAACTGGGATATAATTTTGGGTAGGAGTGCATTTCTTTAAAACAGTGAAAGTTGTACCTGACACAGGATCCCCACAGTGCCTGAGAAGACTCATCTCTCAGGCTGGAGAGACTCAGCTTCCCGGGTGGCTGGCTGGCAAAATAAACAGGCCACAGAAACAGCCGGCCTAACATCTGGAAGCAAGGACCAATTTCACTGCTTGGTAGGGGCTGCTATTGTGTGCCCATTTCTTTGAGCACCTCTGGCTTGTGCTCTGCTGGGAGAGGCTGTGGAGAAAAGCTCACCTGTACACCTATGAACTGCCCAAGTAGCTATTTGTGTAGTAAGCCACTTTAATTGCATTGTTTTAAAATAGTCTTTCTCACCCTTTATTCATAGCCTTTCTGTGCTTGCTGTCTTTGTTTTTTCTCTCTCTCGCTTTCTCTCTCTGGTTCAGCAGGCCTCCTATGCTGCCTCTTCCTTCTCTTCTGTCTCCTACTGTGTCCAGCAAACTAAAGTGCACTTCACTCCCGAGGACACCAGTGCCACTCAGGGCCTCAGTATGTCCATCTCTAACTCCTTTCTCAACCGGCACAGCTCCTTTCCTGTGCACTCGGTGAGTCACTAACTGCACTTCTTTACCCGTGTGCATGCATGCGCTGGTGAAATGCTCCTGGACGCATTCTGCGCTCACTGACCCAGGAGCAGGTAAATTGGTAGGCTCTCACTGGGGCTTTTGATTGCATTTGGTAATGAGCCTAGTCGGAAAAATCCCAGTTTGAATCTATCTGAATGGCCTTGGGGGGGGAGGTTGGCCTTTCAGTGTCTTGTGTGTATTTATGGCCAAGGTGGGAGAAGAGGCTCAGGCTGCTATGGCACACTCCTTCCGCTGTGCTTCGCCCAGAGCAGTGCGCAAGTGACCCTGTGAAATACTCTGACCTCTCTGGATAAATGCAGCGATGAGTACTAGTTAATTAGGTACTGCTTCATGCATCTGGCTTTTGGAGAGAGAATGAGAAGCTGTCTCTTTCGTGAGTTTGATCCATTCAGGTGCATGGAACAACATGTGCAGCTCCTGGTTCTTTGTTTTTTTCCAGGAAGTGGTCTCTAGCCAGTCTCCTTTCCCGTTTCTCCTTGTCTGATTCCCTTAAAATATCTGTAGTCACAGACAAGATCGATATTTGTTTCTTCAGTAAATATACCCACTGCCCTGAAAAGTGAAGAGGGGGAATGAATATACTTTATAGCACCTCACTAACAATGTGGGTGGAGGACCATGAAGAGAGCATGGAATAATTTAAATCAAAATAAGCGCCATCTACAGGGCACTGTTTAAATATGTGATAAACTGTTAAAATTAGGTAGCAATAATAATAATGAAACATTCATTTTAATGAAGTTAATTTTCCTCTCAGTCTGACAGCAGGGTTCCAGCAAACGGTTCATCAGCATGAGGTTCAATGAATGCAAAACTATGTGGTTATGCTGTAAATCTCTGCACAACTGTAATAAGAATTATAATTAACAACTGCAAACAGGCTATCGTTAAAGGTGATCTATATCTACTGTATATTTTGAAGAGTGAGTTTGTGAAAAATAAAGTCATACTTCGCTTTTACCTACAGAAACCAAATTCTGCGTAAATAATCCTGCCACTTAAATTAGTTGAATGCACTACTTTTTACACCAGAATATGCTGGGTGAAAGGTTTAAATAATTATTTTTGTTTTTCATCTGAAAAAAGTCATGATTCTTATGATTAGAGTCCATAGAGTCCATAAACATATTTGCCAACAAAATTAAAATCGAGTCAGCTATTCAACTGTCATTTTAGTGCAAATAACATTTTTACTGTTACAAATCGCAAAATAATTCAGATTAGTTACAAAAAGAGTAATGGAAGCTTTACAAATTTCTGATTCAAATTTAGTATATATGGTAATTATTCAATAAAATGAAGAATGTTTGAAGTTGAAATCCTACATTTAAAACTGTTGTTACTTCCCTTTTGCAAGCACATTAATAAAAAATTCTATTGCATATATTTCATATCTTGAACTTTCCTATAAGTGTAATCTACGCAAAATTACTTTGCCCGGTCAACAACAGGCCTCACCTGCTAGTGCTTTATAAATTATAGACCATTCTTGGAGGTTCAAAATGTTTAGACAATAACTTAAAATTGTTAAAACAAAATATTTGAGAATTAAACCTTCTTTCTTAACCTGTGCCAGGAGCTGACTTTAGTGTTCTGAACTTCAGCAAAAGTTGTTGCTGAAGTCACTATGTTCTAGTTTATGGATGTGAAAGCACTTTACAGCAGTGTGTTAAAAGTCACAATATCTATACTCATGAAATAGGGAAATATTGGAATCTTTGCATAATAGACAAAGAAACTTAGTCAAAGAGAGGTAAAGTAACTTTCCCAAAGTCACTCAGTGAGCAAGTGGCAGAGCCAGGAACAGAACAAATTCTGACTTGTCCTGCATTTTAACTCCTGCACTGTTTTCAGTTTGAATTGACTGTTGTTGTCAAAACACTGCATGGTAAGACATAGTCTTGGCAAGTAAAAATGCTTAGTTTTACTTTTAAAATAAACTTTCTTTTAGCAAGTCTAAGGTTATACAGATGATCAGTTAATGATTTAAAAATACAAACAGTTTGTTTTATTTTTTAAACCATCTTAGATGATCTTAAATGGACACTGTTTACTTGATGTTAATTTTAAGCATTTTTCTGGTCAATTTAAGGGCTTTTTCAGTAAGGAAGAAACTAGCTAGAGCAGGGGAAACAGTGCCACTGACTATACGCAGAATACTGTCAAAGGCAGAAAGTATCCTTTTTTCGCCCTCAGGAGTGCCTGTGAATTGTAGTAACGTGAGTTGTTGCTTGTGGCTGTAGAAGGTGCAAAGATTTCAGGAGAAATGAGAGTTTGAATGTCCCTTTGTCTCTGAGCTACAAAATGCTAATGTCTTTACATGCTTCATGGCTGGCCCATATGACTATCATAAGGATGGTTTACGCCAGGGCTACTCAACACACGGTCCGCAGCCTATTTGTTTGTGGCCCGCAGTGCGGTTTGGGTTATTTGCGGTGTTCAACATGCAACCTGTGGGTGGGAGCCAAAACAAAAAAGTAGTCAATATAATGGTCTCCTGTTGATATGGGTTTTAGTAGTTTAATTCCTGGACTGTCATTGCTCATTAAAAATGCTGTCATATGGGTGGAAATAAGGTGAATATTGCATTTTATTAATATCAGCAGAACTGACTTAAATGGGGCCTGTGTGTTGTGTAGTCTTGCTTTAATCTTTGTATTCATGCCTGTCAGTCTGAAAGCTATTTGCATATATATTTGCATGTCTATACAACCACATTTAAGTTGCCGCCCTCGGCATGTGCTGAGAGTATCATTGTGGCCCCCAGGGCTTCCAACATTGAGTAGCCCTGGTTTATGCTAATGCACAGATTTTTACATTCATAGTTTTTCCTGCCCCTAATAAAAGATGAAACAACTCTAAAGAATTGGACCATTACCAAGATAACACCCTTTGGTGGGGGTCACAGAAGGGCTAGAAACATTCTGTTAATCTTTTTATGGCTATACACCAAGGGGGATTCAACAGTCTTATTTCCATGCATTTTCCTGTGAGAAATGTCATGAATTGTGGTACAGGGTATCCCCGCTGTAAGTCACTTTGGTATACCTTGTTTCCGCACTAATGTCATTGACACTCGCGGGAACTGTTCCGTTTTCAGTCCTCCCGTTCCCTGCTCTTCCGTCACGCCAAAAAAAAAGACTAATTTGCACAAAAGGAAGTCAGCCACGGGGAAAAAAATCCCCCACTTTATGTCCTTTTGCTATACATCTGCTTTTTTTTTTAATGTATCTTGGACACATAGTGGGGACCAATGTTCCCTCTAAGCTGTGCCACAGCTTCACCTGTGATTAATCAGCCCCGCCCAGTCAGGTGGTCAGGGTTCTGTGCACCCAGCTGACTGGGCAGGGCTGATTAATCACCTGAGAAGCTGTGCTTAGCGGGAACACTGGCGGGGGATGCCCTGTAGTCATAATTTCAAGTGAATTGCCATCTTCTGTTCACTCTGCCATCTTGTAGTCCTTGTTCTTCCTCTTTTTAGCCACAGCAAGTCCACTTAAATGAACACTTGGAAAAACAATAAACCTGTTAAAGGATTAAGCCTTGGCTGCCCACCAGTCTCAGCAGGGATTTAATGCTTGGGACAACAAACCTTTCACACACAGGACAACTAAAGAATCAGCTTCCCATGTACTAAGTAATCAATGCTGATTATCAAGTCTCTTAAAATGATCCATCCCCTACATTAATCTTTATCTGTTCTATACATGAAGCAAAGCTTTCTTAAATCAATACCAGGATGTCAAACCTAATAAAGAAATGAAACGGCTGCCCATTAGCAGTGTCTGAGCAATTCATCACGGAGTCTCCCTGCTCAGGCCATCCTCAAGAGTTGCTTTGCTTAGCAATTTCTCTTCATGTGTCTCTGGCTGGGAAAGGAATGAAGGTTGCAAATCCAAAGGGAATACACATCCCTCTACAAATCTGTAAGACTGCATGAAAGCTGCAGATCTCCTCATCCATTATCCTGGTCAGCTACACCTAGAGTTCATGGGTCTTATAGCTCCACATGAAGGAATTGATTTTTCTGTGTTGCCTAGCTCGCTTTGAATAGCACAAGCTCTTGCTAAAGGGCTGGTGTCACTGTACCAACTTTTCTGGCCAGAGGAATCCTGTCTATTAATCCTTTTCTCAATCTAAAAATACTTTTGGACATTTTCTTTATGAAAATCCTTTTTTTTTTAAGTTAATAATGAACTTTTCTTCTTAACCAGGTTCTCAATTTGATGTCCACATTGTGTCTTCTGTAATGAGTCCCATATGCAGTCACCACTTCTCTTCAGCCAGCTATTTTTTGTTCTCCCCTTCTATACAAATATCTCTAACAATGCCTCTTTTCCATTCTGGCTGCCTGAATTTCTTGCCCTGTTTCTGTCTGGGCCTAATCCTTCCCTCCACTTAATCTCATAAGGGGAGCATTTTTTGCTGCGAGCTTTTCTACAAGTATGCTTTTCAGGGGGTTGAATAACTAATATATGGGAGCTCTTTTCATCATTGGCTATGAAGAAAATACATGAAGAAAATGACATTCCAGAATAGGAGGCTAGACAAGTACCTTAAGAGCCCAGGAATTGACCTAACATCCAGATTGAATCTTTGCTTTAGGAAAGTGAAGAGAGTGGTGGCATAAGCCTAGAAAGAGGATGTGCCTGAGGGCTGTTGCTCTCCTTGTCTCTCTTGCACTCAGATCCTTTGGGTAAGCAGCCTGATTCACCATGAGTTCAGCGGAACAGATGTCAGACTTTTCAAGCCTTCAGGCAAGTGAAGGTTTGACTTCACGTGAGGTTCCTGTGCAGTGCTGCAGTCTCTTCACTGACACTGCCAGCCCTGTCTAAATTCACCCTGTTACCAAAAAAAAAAGCGGATCTTGTAAATTCTCCTGTAGGGATTTGTGGGCTTTGCCTGCATAATTTCCACCATGTGTGATCTCCCTTCATCCTGCAACCTACAGAGACAATGTCTTGACAGAGCAGACTCCTTATTCATGGCCGCTATAAAGAAAGAACCTGTCCACTTCCTCCTGTGTCTGAGAGGCCTTAACCTGGAAGCGAGGCATGTACTTGGTAGGGATGTAATAATGTATTCGGTTAACCATCAATAAGCAAAAGCTTATAGGTTAATGCTATAGACTACGTGCATTCCCCCCACCCCACTTCCCTTTCCAATAAATTTTTTAGCAGGCTGGCCAGCAGCCACGCTCAGTCCTGGCTCACGCTGGGTCCGGGACCTACCCCTGCTGCGGTTCTGCATTTAAAGTGTATTAGGAACCAGGCAAGCAGGCAGCCCAGCTCAGTTCCGACTCGTGCTGGGTCCGGGAGCTCAGACCGCCCCCGTAGACAGGGGCTGCTGCCACCCCGTGCTGCTGTGGACCAACTCCCACCTGGCATCCTGCACTGCTGCCTCTGATACAGTGGCTGCCGGCCCCGCCCTCAGGGACTATAGAATAGTTGACTGACTGATAAGAACTCATGAGGTTACTCGACGTTCAGTTAACCGATATTTAACATCCCTGGCACTTGGACTCTCCAGCTCTAACCTTCCTTCTCTTTGTTCATGGCTACTTCTCATCTGATAAACAGAAAAGGAGAAAGCAGTGCACACCATGCAGGTGTCTGAACCACACCATGAAGAGTACATCTAGCCAACTGTCTTCCTCGCTCCTGGACCTGGTTCCAGATCAGCACTTGAATGCAGAAGGAGCAGATGCTGAAATGCATTACGGGAAAATGGACAGAGTTTTTGAAATCCTTTCTCAGCTGTACAGGGAGAGGTCACATCTGAGCCACATGCTTCCTCTGATGTGTCTCTCTCTCAGCCTTATTCTGACCCATCAGGATCAGCCTAAGTACTGATTGAGAGGGTGCTAGTCTCCCTGTAGGGTTGACAATGGATTCTTTTTCTTCTTCTTTCCTCTGTGCCCACTGTTGTCCCTGCTGCCCACCCTTTCCTGTTCTCCTCCAACTTTCACCAGACCTGCATGATTTGGGCTCCCCCCATGCTAAGGAAAGTTGGCCTGCAGACGCAGACCCTTCAGGTAAGCACTTTAGGCAAGGTTGGGGTGCCCTGCTGTTTCAGGGCCAGGTTGGTTGGTTTTGTTTGCAAGGGATGCTATACTGTAGTCTGCCTTTTCCCTTCCTGCATACAGAACCTTTAGGGTTTCATTAGCCCTTCACCTTCATAAGTTGCACAACAGATTGTCTTCTGGATCTCCTCTTGTGCTTCACCTCAGTTGCATGATATGTCTGTTCATTGTACCAAATTAGGGATGTTAAATTTTGATTAATCAACTAATCGAGTAGTCGATGGCGATTAATCGTGAAAGGTGCTGCTCACTATCCCGCTGTGCATCTGCCTTTGAATTGTACGAGAGCTGCCTGCGGCTCTTGTACATTTCAGAGGGAAAGGCGCAGCATTTGGGACCAGGACAAGCGGGACTACTTCAGTCCCCGCTCATGCCATTTCCTCGCTATGCCTCTGCCTCCCCAGCACCCCCACAGAGACGGTTTGGAGAGTCAGGGTTATAAGTCACATTGCTGAGACTAGACTTAACTGGATTGTGTGGTTAATGTCTTGTTAAGGAATCCCATCTCTTGATTTTGGGCTGTTTCCTGTTGCGAGATGGTGGAAAAGGAGATGTACAATAGAAAAATGGTAATTGCTGTAGTTTTCCTCTTGCTGTTCACTCTTGTGGAGGCTGGCATTGTCCTTTGTTTCAGCATCTCTTTCGTTGATTTTGGAAGTGGGTGGACTCGTGTCCTATGGTAGACTTCAAGCCTTGAGACTTCCTGGTGTTGCCCACACAAAATTCTCTGTCACTCCCACACGCCAGGGGCACACGCCTTTACCCAGTTCTTAGGGCTCAAGGTGTAACCCTGTTGATTTAAATACCCACCCTTTTACCAGTGAGAGAATGTTACACAGTAATATTCTTATTCTGTTTATTGACAAGTACCACGCAAACAGAATACACATGCTAAGCATACAGTGCTGTGCTCACCAAAGCTGAACTTCTCCTGTTGGCCAGACAAAGTCTTTTTCATCTGGATTCTGCTGACTTGTATGTGCATCTAATGGAAAACTGTCTTCATCCTTGATTATGGAGAAATGTCATGCCTCTCTCTGATTTTGTTTTTAAAAGTGAGAAAAATTACAGGTATATTTCTGGAAATTGAGCTGGCTTCTCAGCTCTTGTGGAAGATGCAAATAGTTTTCCTATAGAAACACTGTATGTGCAATACTCAGAGCTGTCACTCCTTCAGTCCTTTGGTGAATAGAGCCAGCTCACGGAAAATTCTCAGCAGCTGATTTTTTTCCCCCCTTTAGTTTTGGTGTATGAGCAGCTTTTCAGTGTTTAGAGTCAGACATACGGTCTTTTCGCGAATATACCCTGCACCCGAATACAGCCCTTGGTTTTTGCTGTTTGAGTTTAGAAATCCCTGTATACCCCGCGCACGAGTATAGCCCGCGGGGGCGGGGTTTATTCAGGTACGGATATATACCTGCCTGTCCCCTGCTCCTGTGCACAGTGGCCGCCTGCAGCCTCCCGCTGCTGCTGCTGGCCGCCAAGCCCCGCGCCTGCAACTGCTCCGAGGTGTGGCAAGGGGGCTACAAGGAGGGATTGCAAGGGGGCGCAGGGGAGATTGCAAGCGGGTTGCCAGGGGGCACAGGTGGTTTGCAGCGATCTGCAGCGCGGGCCACCCGCTGCCAGGGACAGAGCTCCGGGCTCCTTCCCTTTGTCAGCCCAGGCTGGGAGCCTCCCGCCTTGCACCTCTGCTGGGGATGCCTCTGCCCCGGCTCAGGAACGTTCCTGGTGAGCGAGCCGGGCTCCCGGGCAGACTTTGTCCCCCGCCCCCCTTCTGGGAGAGCCACGCTGGGAAAAAGTTACTGGGCTGCACCCCGCCCCCCCCCTTGTAAGTTTCCCCACGTTGTTCAGCCGCGGGCTGTTCAAAGGTGTTTGCAGCTCTCAACCCCAGCCCGGCAAAGGCTCAGCTGGGAGGGGCTCTCAGAGCGGGGGGGGGTCAATTCACTTGTGACTTAAACAGGATTTGACTCATTACTTTGAAAAAAGATGTGCATGCATATTATCACCTGTCAACCTCTCAGCATTGTTTTGCTTTTTCTGTGTTGTTTTCCTTCTGCTTTAAATGTATTTCCTCTACTCACATCAGGATTGCATGTGATATTAATAGTGCTGTGATATGCTGGTCACTGAGCTTTACGTGTGAAAACCACTTCCTCCCAACAGTTTCGTTTTGTGCATAAAATTGAAACCATGCCTCCTGCTGAGCAGATACAGCTATGTGCAGCCCTCCTTTGCTACATGAAGTCCTTTCCACTCCAGAAGTCTTGTTTGGCCTCTCCCCGAGGCCTCAAGCTCTGCCTTTGAAAGAGCTCTGTGCTGTGTCTGGCAGTGGTATTTACAGCGCAGCCGTGAGGGAAAGTGAAACCCAGCAGTGCTACACTGCTGATGGAGTTTGCAAAAGTGAAACCAGCCTGGGAAAACTATGCTCAATGAGACTTCCAAAGAGAAGCCAGGGTTATAGCACTGTCAGTGAGGCCTAGAAATGTTTTTATTTCACAAGTGTTTTGTCCTTGTGGAGATGCTGTGGACCCAGCTAGATAAGTAGAGCTTTACTGTGGTGTGTTCTCTCTCAATTTAGTGGGGAGGCCACCCACCCACAGAAATAGAAAACTTGAGCTATTAACTTGCTACCCTACCCTGCATTTTAAAATAGAGAGCTTAGTTGTGTGGCCAGGGCAGAGGCTGTGCAGAGTTATGTTGAAGCAGAAAGCATGTGACAGAGTTTGGAGACACTCAGCTGTCAGAAGCATTTCCTTCCTCATTAGTAAAAATAACTAGAGGGCCAGTATTGCAGCATGAATTAGGAAGTTCTATGTACATTTACAATCTAGGGTGCAACAGCCTTGTATATGCCCCAGTACTTTGTAATAGGGATGTCAATATGCAGTCCACTACACGATTAACCGATAGGCCTGGGCTTATTGGTAGGGTGACCGTTTATCTCAGTACAGTCTCTTATTTAAGGCCTCCTCCCGGCCTCCTGACTTTAAAAAAAAAAAAACGGGCACATTGTCCCGTATTTTCCCTGCTGGTGGAGCCCTCTCCCCCTTCCCCCCCGGCGCACTGCAGGGCTGAAGTCCTGAGTGCTGGCAGCTCCCCCACCACCTCTCCTGTGGGCCTAAAGCTCCAAGCGCCAGCAGGCCCCCCCCCTTGGTGTCCCATATTCCACGTAGGGAAATATGGACACCCTACTTACTGGTTAATCTTGTGGACTACCTGCACTCCCCCCCCTGCCTTGCTGCCTCTGATACAGAGGCAGCAAAGCATGCATGGGAGATGGTGCCTGTGAGGAGCTGGCTTTAAGCAGGCTCCCCATGAGCACCGGTTCCGCCTGCCCCCCACCTATCAGAGGCAATAATGCAGAGGGTGAGGGGGGTAGGCTGAAGCCAATATGTGAGGAGAGCCAGCTTTCAAGTAGGCTCCCCATGTGTGCTGTCTTCACAGACCCGCCTGCTCCCTCCTCCCCCGCTGCCACCTTAAAAGCTGTTCTCTTCCCCCCCACCCCCAGCACCAGCTCCCTGGTGCCACCTGTCCTCCTCTGTATCAGAGGCAGCAAGCGGGGGAGGGAAGCAAGAGCTGGTGCTGGTGAGGAGCTGGCTTAAAAAACTGTTTCCCTCAGCACCATCTCCACGGGTGCCACCTCTTTCCCCCCCCATGCTGCTGCCTCTGTCAGATGTTATGCTTGGGGTCTACTACAGGCCACCTACCTAGGTAAAAGAGCTGGATGAGGCTTTTTTAAACAACTAATAAAATCATCCAAAGCGCAGGATTTGGTGGTGATGGGGGACTTCAATTATCCAGACATATGTTGGGAAACTAACACAGACTATCCAATAAGTTCTTGGACTGCATTGAAGACAACTTTTTATTTCAGAAGGTTGAAAAAGCTATTGGGGAAGCTGTTCTAGATTGGATTTTAACAAATAGGGAGGAACTGGTTGAGAATTTGAAAGTGGAAGGCAGCTTGGGTGAAAGTGATCATGAAATCATAGAGTTCATGAGTCTAAGGAATGGTAAAAGGGAGAACAGCAAAACAGACAATGGATTTTAGGCAGATTTTGGTAAGCTCAGAGAGCTGGTAGGTGAGGTCACATGGGAAGCAAAACTAAGGGGAAAAACAACTGAAGAGAGTTGGCAGTTTTTCAAAGGGACATTGTTAAGGGCGAAAAGCAAGCTATTCCGCTGCATAGGAAAGATAGAAAGTATGGCAAAAGGCCGCCTTGGCTTAACCACAAGATCTTGCATGATCTAAAAATCAAAAAGGAGTCATATAAAAAATGGAAAGTAGGACAAAATACAAAGGATGAATATAGGCAAACAGCACAGAAATGCAGGGGCAAGATTAGAAAAGCAAAGGCACAAAATGAGCTCAAACTAGCTACAGGCATAAAGGGAAACAAGAAGACATTCTTTAAATATATTAGAAGCAAGAGGAAGACCAAGGACAGGGTAGGCCCACTGCTCTATGAGGAGGGAGAAACAGTAACAGGAAATTTGGAAATGGCAGAGGTGCTTAATGACTTCTTTGTTTCGATCTTCACTGAAAAGTCTAATGATGAAGGAATGCCTAACATAGTGAATGCTAATGGGAAGGGGGTAGGTTTAGAAGATAAAATAAAAAAAGAACAAGTTAAAAATCACCTAGAAAAGTTAGATGTCTGCAAGTCACCGGGGCCTGATGAAATGCATCCTAGAATACTCAAGGAGCTGATAGCTAAAGGCTCAGATACCTCCTCTATCATCTTTGAAAAATCATGGAAGACAGGAGACATTCCAGAAGCCTGGAAAAGGGCAAATATAGTGCCCATCTGTAAAAAGGGAAATAACAACAACCCAGGAAACTACAGACCAGACAGTTTAACTTCTCTGCTAGGAAAGATAATGGAGCAAGTAATTAAGGAATTCATCTGCAAACACCTGGAAGATAATAAGGTGATAGGAAACAGCCAGCATAGATTTGTAAAGAGCAAATCATGTCAAACCAATCTGATAGCTTTCTTTGATAGGATATCAAGCCTTGTGGATAAGGGTGAAGCAGTGGACGTGGTATACCTAGACTTTAGCAAGGCACTTGACATGGTCTCACATGATATTCTTATCAATAAACTAGGCAAATACAACTTAAATGGGGCTACTATAAGGTGGGTGCATAACTGGCTGGATAATCATTCTCAGAGAGTAGTTATTAACAGTTCACAATCCTGCTGGAAGGCCATAACAAATGGGGTTCTCCAGGGGTCTGTTTTGGGACCAGTTCTGTTCAATATCTTCATCAACAATTTAGATATTGGCATAGAGAGTACACTTATTAAGTTTGCAGATTATACAAACTATGCAGCTGCTTTGGAGGATTGGGTCATAATTCAAAATGATCTGGACAAACTGGAGAAATGGTCTGAGGTAAACAGGATGAAGTTTTATAAGGACAAATGCAAAGTACTCCACTTAGGAAGGAACAATCAGTCTCACACATACAAAATGGGAAGCGACTGTCTAGGAAGGAGTACTGCAGAAAGGAATCTAGGGGTCAGAGTGGACCACAAGCTAAATATGAGTCAATTGTGTGACGCTGTTTCAAAAAAAGCAAACATGATTCTGGGATGCATTAACAGGAGTGTTGTGAGCAAGTCACAAGAAGTCATTCTTCCGCTCTACTCTGCGCTGATTAGGCCTCAATTGGAGTATGGTGTCCAGTTCTGGGCACCACATTTCAAGAAAGATTTGGAGAAGGTCCAGAGAAGAGCAACAAAAATGATTAAAGGTCTAGAAAACATGATCTATGAGGGAAGACTGAAAGAATTGGGCTTGTTTTGTTTAGAAAAGAGAAGACAGAAAGGGGACATGATAGCAGTTTTCAAGTATCTAAAAGGGTGTTACAAGGAGGAGGGAGAGAAATTGTTCTCCTTGGCCTCTGAGGATAGGACAAGAAGCAATGCGCTTAAACTGCAGCAAGGGAGGTTTAGGTTGGACATTAGGAAAAACTTCCTAACTGTCAGGGTGGTTAAACACCGGAATAAGTTGCCTAGGGAGGTTGTGAAATCTCCATCTCCATTAACCTATAAGCAGATTATATAGACATCTATCAGGGATGGTCTAGATGGTACTGGGTCCTGCTTGAGGGCAGGGGACTGGATTCGATGACCTCTCGAGGTCCCTTCAAGTTCTAGTGTTCTATGATTCTATTCGTGAAATACCTACTTCCTAACATCCCTAGTCAGGATAAACTTGACAAGGGAATTCAGCTTGGTTACTCACAAGGGTGTTGCTGAGAAGGTGAACAGTGTGTGTGACTGCTGATGCTATAAATCAGGGGTGGGGAACCTTTTTTGGGTCAGGGGCTGCTGACCCACAGAAAAATCAGTTGGGGGTGGCACACAATTGAGAAACAAAAGAAAAAAAGCCCCCAGCTGAGAAGGTGAGAAGGAGAAAGACACTCCCCACATTCTGCTTGCTCACTAGAGCCTACAGGGGCCCAGCCTAATAGATTTTGTGTGCTCCGGCCCCATGGGAGCAAGTCCTGATCCTCGGGGGCTGGATCCATGCAAGCCGGGATGGGCCTTAGGTTCCCCACTCCTGCTGTAAATGCTCAGTCAGTCATTTGAGTCCAGCTCTGGATTTATGATATAGAGACTATGTCTCAGACTCAATTAACATCAACCTGTAAACACCTTGTCCTGGTGGCAGTGTGTAGTCACTACTGATGTTAAGAAGCGGTTAATTTGCTAATTGTGTAGTCGATTGACTTTATTGACTAATCGTGTAGTCGATAAAAATTCTGTTACAGCGCTCAGGCCCAGCTCGAGCCTGGTCTGGGACGTAGCCCTGCTGTGCCTCTGCATTAAAATGTTGTAGGAGCCAGGCAGGCTGGCAGTTCAGCTCGGTCCCGGCTCATGCCAGGTCCAGGATCAAACTCTGCTGCGGCTCTGCATTTAAAATGTAGTAGGAGCTGAGCTGCCTGCCTGCCGGCAGCTCAGCAGAGACACAGTGGGGCTCTGCATTTACATGCATATAGTCATAGCATTCACTGAGAAGCTTTTGCTTTATTGGTTATTGCTTATTGGTTAATTGACTATACTATTACAACCCGAGTAGGCACGTCTTCCCAATACGAGTAGAGTAACTCCCCTGAAATGAGTGCATAGTGGGTTCATCTCTGCCTGCTAATCCAAGGTAAAGGTTACAGCAGCACTGACCATCGGGGCATCCAGTCACACTGAGGAGATTAGTGATGTAAAGCTGCTATTCTAGCAGTGGCATCACCCAGCCCTTTCTGCAACCCTGACAAAAACTGAGGCAAACCGTTGGAAATATTCAGTGACACAGCCCCTGAAGTCCTGTCCCAGAGAACAAAACGTTGAGTGGAACCTGTTTTAGTGCCAGGTAAGCTTTCAGATATGGGCAAGCTTGCTGCCTACCGTCTTTGTGAAATAAGAGCACTCCTGGCTCAAACCCATTGCTCACTGTGGTGCCTCCAGAACGATAGATGACCCGTGACTGCACTGATAGGCAGAGCAGGAGGATTTCTTAAACCTGTGTGATGTACAGCACATGTTGGAGTTTCCTCTGGCCAGTTTGAACTGCAAGACCACAGAAATACTAAACTGCCTCCCCAAAGCAATACACGCAGAAGTGTGTAGGATTTCACTTCTGCTAGCTTTTTGTAGCTACCTATCCAAGCCTGCAGAGGAGAGAGAAGTAAATAACCCTGCGGCTGGAACTTCCTTTTAGGGAACAAAGGTAGGGTTGCACGCTGGTGCTAATTTTTCTAGTGCTGGTCTGTTGGCAGCACCTCTTGAGAGGCTGCATTAGAGTAGAGCTGATCTCAGGCAGCCTGGCATTTTGCATGGCGTGAGTTTGAGGAGAGTTGAATGCCCTTTCCCAAAGGTTCAGGCTGTGCACTGCCTGATTTCTGGTTTTCCTGAAGATTATTTGAAAGTACTCAGCTTAGAAGCAAGCAAAGCTGTGGAGTCTGACAGAGCCAAAATCTTGCTGACCCCGCGGAAGCCTCTCAGAAATAGGAGAAACAAGCCCAAACCCATTCCCGAGATAAACCCTCAGCTGTGATTTTGTTTTCTTGCTGCAGTTTTGTTGAGTGGACTGACTCTCCTCTCCTCTCCCCTTGCCTGGAGTCAGCATGGTTTTAAAAGAGAAGCAGCATTTCTAGGCAAAATCTCCAGTGCTCAGACCCATTGTAACAGACCATGCTGCAGCTGTGTGCTAGGCTGGAGATTAGCAGAAATGGGAACCATATGGGACAGGATTTCAAACACTGGGTGTTTTCCCCCTTTAAATGTGTGCTTCATGCTTGGCTCTTGTCCCAGCATGACTGCATAGTTCAGATTCCAGAGCTGCTCACAAGCATGCTGAAATATAGCAGAAAGGAGGGGCCTTTCCTGGCTTGGTTTGTAAAAGATCCAATATCCCAAAATTGTTAGGCAAGAGCAGCAAGGCTAATTAATGGCAGCCTACAAAGGGTCCCCTGCACTCCTTCCTTCATAGCTGAGTTCTTGTTTGTATTTATAATGATCATGTAATAATAGACTGTGTTTCTTTGATACCATGTTTTACAGTAACATCTACAAACTCCATTCTGAGATTACATTTTGAGAGGCTGTTGAGGACAGAGATCCATTAAGTACAGAATGTTGTCTATATGAATTAACCCATCTCCAGCCCAACTTTTTTAATCTATTTTTGTGGTATATTTGGGCACAAAAGTGCTTTTGAATTGAGACGAGTATCTGTCTTAAGCTGGTTGAAACAGACACTATGCAAGCTTCCTTCACAAACCCCCAAAATATGCCTCAGTCTCAACCTGCAACATCTACCTGTTCCATCTGCCTCATTGCAGCACATTGTATCCTCTAGAATAGCATTTCTCAATGACCAGTCCATGGACCAGTGCCAGTCCCTGAGATCTTCCTGACACTGTTTAGCAAGGCAGCAAGCCAGTCCCTGGCATCAAAAAGATTGAGAAACTGCTCTAGACTTAGACCAAACCTGAGCTAAACCTGCCAGTTTTGTCAAATACTATGAAAGTTTAATGGATTAGAGCGATGCTACCAGATTCCTTACACTTGCAACCTAAATCAACTCTGAAGTTCATCTCCAGACTCCAGAGATTAAATACTAATTCATAAACTCCTCTGCCATAGAAACAAATGAGTCTGGCTTTCAGTTCAGCATTTTCTAGTAATTAGAGCAAGGTCAGGACTTCCGTCTTCTGTTTCCAGCCCTAGCACTAACTTTCTTGGTAAGCTTGGTTCAAGTTCTCCTTGCACTTAGTTTCCCAGTCAGTTCAATGGGCTTTGATAGCTGCCTTTTGCAAAGCTCTTTGAGATCCTTAGATTAAATGTGCTATGTAAGTTCAAAGTTGTATTATTGTATTGTGTAAAAACTAGGAGTCTTGTGGCACCTTAGAGACTAACAGATCTAGTCTCTGAGGGCTTGTCCACCCTGACACGTTTTGTCACCAAATACTGCCTTTTGGCAGCAAAACAGAGCATTTACACTACAATGTGACTTTTGTCCCAAAAAACATCCAGTTGTGGCGACAAAAAACTTCCACCCCTGAGAGACTTTTCTTTTCCCCTCCCTTTATTGTTGACAAAGAGCCAGTGTGGACCCTGCTGTTTGTTTTTGTCCAGAGATCTGGCTTCCACCAGTATCCCACAATGCTTGCCCTGATGGCTGCACTCAGCGTTTTGTGATTTCTGCTGCCCCGCAGACATGCGCCTCCCTCCCCTTTCAGAGCTCCAGGAAGTATTTGCCCGCTAAGTGGGCGGCTCAATTTGGGGAACAAATCATTGGAGCACTTCTGTTTTGCCCTGCACTAGAAACACAGCAGCAGGCAGACTGCTGCTGCAGAGGAAGGGCCGGAGAGATTGCTCTGCTGCTTTGACATTCCTTATCATGGAGATCACACAGAGCTATGAGGGAATCCCAAGAAGTGCAGGGATCAGCTCTGCCTTCCCACAACACTGCAATGTGGGATGCTTACCCACATTGCTTTGCGCTATCTGTCGATAGAGTGCTTGCAATGTGGCCATGAAATGTCAGCAATGGGAGACAGAAAAACTGGCTTGTCCAATTTTCACTTTTGGCAACTTTTGCATGTCGACAGCGTTTTTGTCACCAAACCTTCTCAGTGTAGATATAGCCTCAGGAGCCACAGAACTGCTTGTTCTTTTTGCAGATACAGACTAACATGGCTACTCCTCTGAGGCGTGTATTGTGTACAAATCTCTTGTCCTCTGTAGCAGCAGGAAGTCCATCCTGCAGAATGCTTCCTAGGAGCTTTAATTGGAATAGAGAATTCCATTGTTAGGACCACAGTTGTTAAAAGTATAGCTTTTATTGTGGGTGTTTGGTAGCTAGTCCACATTCCCCATTCACATTGCTCCCCTTCTAATTGAGAACTAGCCTGGAGCATGTGGCATTATCAGAATGCACCAGTGAGATCATGAAATATCAGGGGAGAAAGGGCAGGCAGAATCAATCTGCTGAGCAAGAATGATGTCATGAGCCTGGCGTCTTCCTAGGGATTTAGTATTTTGTGCCAGGCAAGTGAAAATGAACAAAAGTGGAGCCTTTATGCAAACAACTGAAAGTAAATATGGAGATTAGACTGTCAGCATTACCAAGGCCACATCAAAAGTTGACAGTCTCGCCAAAGCCAGCCCTGCTCATTTGTAAAGAAGTGGGCAGGAACAGAGAAGAGCATGCCCTGAACCTCGACTCCCCTTAGCCACATGCATTGGAAAGGGTTTGCTTCTACGTGTGTGTGTCTGTGTCTAGCCTTTTTAGCTCTATCTCCAAAGCATGCCCCTCTATTCCTGTTTGTGGTGACTTGTGATTCAGTCTATGCTCTGGAAATACAAGAGGGGGAAACTACCGAAGGAGTAAGGTAAAGTCTAGCTACCTAGTGACCTTTTCACTTTGTAGTGATAAAACGTTAATACTCAGGCCCTGGCCTGAGGCATGTCTTGATTTCTCCTTGATTTAGATTTTACTGCCCATTGTACATTTGAATGTTTGCAAGATGAAAAAGTTAAGGCTGAGACCTGCACATCCAAATGCTGCCAGGTGACACACTTAGTTTTTATGATCTGTTCACGCCTCATCGATAAAGCATTGAAGTGGGCTGTTGTTGAAGTTCTGTTATTGAAGTTCTGATAATGAAAAAGCTTCATGTAATTGTTGAGAGAGATCAATCTCCCTTCTGTCTCGTAATGTAGCAGCATGTCTATGCAGCCTAGTTTGAGCGACCTGCATTTGCACTTTTAGAAAACCAA
The DNA here is from genome assembly GCA_032595735.1 of Pelochelys cantorii. Lineage (NCBI taxonomy): Eukaryota > Metazoa > Chordata > Testudines > Trionychidae > Pelochelys > Pelochelys cantorii. Next base: position 13,067,644 of record CM064347.1, read on the forward strand.
AGCAAAGTACTCTGCTTATGCAGTGCATTCATGTCTATGGCCCCAAGATGAACAACGGCTTCTCACAAGCTTTTTAGATACTTGATTCTTCCTTCAGGCTTCCTGGGTACATTCCTGTGCATATCTTACAAAACACCCGTGACCATCAGGTTTAGCCTTATTTGCCTCATTATTTAAATTGGGTGTCACTGGTACTCTAAGAAATTCATTCCAGCTTTTGAGTCAGCCTGACTGTCCTCCTCCTCAGTAACAAATGTAGAGAGTGATATGTGATGGTTTTCTTCTAGCTCTCCTGGCATGATGTACTCCCTCCGCCATACTCACATTCAATACTGTCTGGGTAAGAGTCTGAAAGCAAGAACATTTGGCACAATAGAGTTTCATCTATAATGTATATTTCCCTTCATCCTGTCTTCAGTAGACTCTCCGAGAGCCACTGAATGAGAGGTTGAATTTAATGTAGACTTCATTGCTTCTCAGAGCAATTTTCACTTCTAAAATGGAAATGAATAATGGTATTTGTGATTGTAACCTAACCTATCTTTCAGCATACCTTTGAAGTCAATATTTAGCCATTCTCCTCTGTGTTCTGTGAGGTTCTAGGTCTATGGAGTAGACTTTTCACAATAGCTGTTAAATTATATGGTTGCAACAAACAGCCTCTTAAGTGTATGTCCCCTTGAAATCCACTGGGAAAGTATTAGACACACAATCCTTCTCTCTGTCTAGGTCAGTGATCACCAACCAGTAGATCGGGATCTACTGGTAGATCTTGGAGCCTCTGACAGGTGATCCTGACTGGTTTGGCCAGGAATCTATCAAGCGCTGGCACTTCAGTTGCCCCTATACCCACTGTTGTGCTGCTCCTGCCTTTTGCCTTGAAGCTGTCCCCCTGGGAGCCTCCTGCTTGCTGTGCAGGGTGTGGGAGAGAAGAGAGGCAGGTGCTGATGTCAGGGTGTCCCTCCTTCCCCCACTCCTGTACCCCGTCTCCACACAGAGAGAGTGGGATGGGGAGAGAGCTTGGCAAAGCAAATCTCTGTCACACTCACACATTGTGTGTGTCTGTCATTCTCACACATGCACACTGTCCTTCACTCTCCTCTTCTGACCCAACACATACGTGGGGGGTGGTTGTTACTTCTTTTACTGCTTGCAAAGTGGGTTAGTTTTGGTTTTTGACTGGTCTGTGCATTTCAGAATTTTCATTTCTCTCTCACACTTAAATTTATTTCTTTGAGTAGTGAATTCTAAAACACTTGACCTATGGTAATTGCTGCTCCTGGACATGGCTGGCATGTCCCTGCAGCCCCTGAGAAAGGCAGACCAGGAGGTCTCCACATGCCTGCAGACACCACTCCTGCAGCTCCCATTGATCAGTAACAGGGAACTGTGGCCAGTAGAAGCTGTGGGCTCAGTGCCTGTAGATGGGGGGCAGCACATGGCTCCATGGAGCCATCGCTGCACATGCCAGCTGCTTTCAGGAGTGGTGCAAGGCCAGGGCAGGAGTAAGCCTGCCTTAACCCCACTGCTCCACCACCCAGAAGCCATCTCAGTTAAACGGTGCCCAGCCAGAACCTGCTTCCTGAACCCCCATCCCAGCCCTGAACCCCCTCCTGCACCCAACCTCCTGCCCCAAATATGAGTCCCCCTGGACCCAAACTCCTTCCCAGAGCTTGCACCCCGAAACCCCTCTTGAACCCCAATCCCCCACCCAGGGCTAAGCCTGGAGCCCCTCCCACCCTCCAAACCCTTTGGCCCAAGAACAGAGCCTGCACCCCAACCTCCTACCCCAGCCTGGTGAAAGTGAGTGAGGATGGGAGAGGAAGGGGGGTGGAGTGAGCAGGGTGAGGCCTTGGCGAAGGGGTGAAACAGGGCCTCAGAGAAAGGGTGAGAAGGAAGTGGGGCAGAGGTATTTGGGTTTGAGGTAGATCTTACATTGCACTTAAGTTGGAAAAAGTGATCTTGTGATTAAAAAGGTTGGAGACCACTGGTCTAGGTATTTATACCTCTCATATCATCATGGTATCTGTATGCCTATGTGTGTCTTCACCTGCTCACAATTGGCAAGGCGCAGTTTTTGTCATTATTTGTACCAAAATAGCCAGAGCCTTCCTTTCCACCAATGACTGAAGACTTTCAGTTGCCCCTTTTCCCCGTCTGCAGTAAGACGAGCCGCCTGGTAATCTATAAGGAACATGCATTACTTGGAGAAAAGTTGGCAGATGTCCCAGCTAGTGATTTCAGCTTTCGTGTGTAGATGATAAAATAATGCTGCCTCCATTTAGTTTTGCCTCTCAACAAAGAGGTGCCTTTGATAGAAAAACCTTGTGCTGTCACTGCTAAACTACTATTAATCTAATTATTTTCTTTTGTCTGTCTCTTTTTCCCATCCTCCTTGTTTTTATGTTGTTCATTTTGCATTGTGCAGTACAAATCTGTGTTTAGGTCCTACTCACAGGACTTCGTGCCTCACAACCAAACTTCTGTTCCTCCTTTTCTTTCTTCTACCTCTTCTTCCTTCTCCACCCCACCTTTTCCACCTGTCCATCAGTCTCAGAGCTCTGATCTAGCGGTGCCAACCACAGCCAGCCAGTCACCAAGCACTGTGGATGTGCCAAACTCCTCTTCTCAGGAGAGCAGCTTTAATGGGAATGCTCCTGTCTGCCTTCCTTCTGAAACCTCTTTCACTGATTCTCTCCAGACGTCTTCGGTGAGACTATCCAAAGAGATAATGCACCTTAATGCAAGGCCGTGTTTTTAAAGAACTGTCACTTGTTTTAATACATATTTTAGTATAACAGAAATGTATTTAAACAGTAGTTCCTGACCACTGGTTCATACGCACTCTGGTTACTAGAACGTCAAGCTTTTGTGACTGCTACGCTAGGCTCCCCACTCCTGCCTTAATAATGAGGGTCTGGAAAGGACCTAACAGCTTACTGACCCCTCTAATCTACAACAGATTTGGGGGCTTCTCCAAACCCCAGTCTTCTGACTGCAAACAGCCTGTGCTACATTGCTGGTTAGAGTGCACGCCGTGAAATGGGCAGCATCCGGCACTGGTTGGCTCAGCCAGGGGTGTTAGTCCGATCATCTTTGGAGAAGGTATCAGTTCGGGCAGTACTAGGTTCCAGATCTGTTAAGAACCTACGTGAACCCTTGTGCTTGGCAATTGCATTTTTAAAGTAAGCAGTTCCTCTTTCGCTTGCCTGGAAAGACTCAAATTCAAGCGTCTGTTTCCCACAAAACAGCAGAGGAGATGAGAACTACCAAACCAATATGTGGCATGTCTGACTGAAGGGGAAGCAGGAGCACCTTCCTCAATTCAGGGCTTGTCAAGTAAGCGAACGAAAAATGATTTTCAGATTCTTCGGTCCTAACTAGCTATAGTCCTGCATCTTCAGTATTGAAGGGTCTTCCTGCAACAGAGTTGCAACCACCTCTAGCATGTTTTAGTCTTGCGTTTGTAGGTAAGGTCTAGGCCGGGGTGGGCGGTAATTTTTAATGGGGGGCCACTCTAAGAACTTGGTAAGGAGTCAAGGGCTACACTCTTCCATGGTATTAATGGAGGAAGTGCGGGGTCTTGGGTGCCGAAGGGAGTTTGGGGTGCAGGAGAGGGTGTGGAATCTGAGAGGGTTATGTGGGGTAGGAGTGCAGAAGGAGGGCAGGGGGGTGGGATGGGAGGGGGCTGTGACCTGGGGCAGGCATGCAGGAGGGGGTGCATGGGATAGGGGTGCAAGGTCTGGGAGGGGTATAAGTGCGAGAGCAGGGGTGCAGGAGGGGCAGAGGGTTGGAGGAAGAGAGGGGTTGAGGTGCCAGAGGCAAGCACCGGCTGGGAGACGCTTACGTCAGCAACTCCCAGCCAGCAGCCCATCAGGTTCTTCAACCAGGCCCCCTGCCTTCTGGGCCCCTGCACGCTGCTAGGCTAGGGATGTAATAGTGTAGTTGATTAACCGATAAGCAAAAGCTTATCAATTAATGCTATAGAATACATGCATTTCCCCCTCCCCTCACCTGCCAGTAAATTTTTTAGCAGGCTGGCCAGCAGCTTCTGTCAGTGCTGGCTTGCGAAGGGTCTGATACCTAACCCTTGCTGCAGCTCTGCATTTAAAGTGTATTAGGAGCCATGCGGGCAGGCAGCCCAGCTCCATTCTGGCTCACACCGGGTCCGGGAGCTCAAACTCCTGCCAGATAGGGGCAGCTGCCCCTATATCAGAGGCAGCAGCACAGGGTGACAGACAGCCAGTCTACGAGGGGAGCTGGGTTTTAAACTGGCTCCTCTCGTGGACTAGCTCCCGTCTGGCACCCCATATTGTTGTCTCTGATACAGAGGCAGCAGTGCAGATTGACGGGGCTCCTCAGGAGTGGGGTCGGAGCGCACTGGCTGCCAGCCCCACCTCCGGGGACTATAGAGTAGTCGAATAACTGATAAGAATTCATGAGGTTAATCAGTTACTCAATTAACTGACATTTAACATCCCTAGTCTAGGCTATGTTTTCAATGGTATTTCAAACCTATGCTACATGGCATGTGTTGGGAACACAGTCTGGTCTTATCTACGCTGCAAAATAGCACCATGATTCCTGTGGCAGGGCCACAGAGTATGTAGCTAGGTCCCTATTGTGGCCATCTTGTTTTCAACTGTAAATGTTCAGCATCTGTAACTTTGAAGTCTGAGCTTGCATTTGGCTACGCCAGGCCCGGGCAAAATATGGCCCGCCAAGTCACCAGATCCAGCCCGCGGCGGCAGCAGGGAGCCCCAGGCAGGCTCCCCAGCTTGCCCCGCAGCTCTGTGCACCGTGCAAAAACAGGCCTGCAGGGCTCCATTTCTGTTTTAAAACTGGAGGGGGGGGGGGGAGTTTTAGGAGATGCCCTGCCCCTAGCACATTTCTATTGGCTGATTTCTGGCAGAAACCAGCCAATGGGAGCTGCTTGTTAGAATAACAGGCAGCTAAGAAGAATCACACCCCTCTCCTGGGATTAGTTATTCATGAAGCACATGGTCAGGCAAGCAGGCTGGCTGGCTGGGAAACATTTTAAGCTCTGCAGGCAGGCAGGCTAGTTTGGAGGCTGACAAGTAAGTCTCTTGGCCACAGCCTACTTCTGGCACCCCAGCCCTTTCCTGCCCCAGCTCTCTGCTCCCCCCCTACCCCCCCCCACTCAACAGACCCAAACCCTCTGGCTCCCTTTTACACCCATACCCCCTCCCAGATCTGGCACCCCAATCTCCTGCTCCAGATTACAATCCCCTCCAACCCTAGGGCACATCCCAAACCCCTGCACTCCTGTCTGCTGCCCTAGGTCACAACCGCCTGCTTCATCCCAACTTCCTCCCAGACTCCAGTCTCCCTCCTGCACCCCACTCCCTTACCCCAAGCTCCCTTCTGCACCCAACCTCCATTCCAGACCCCGCATCGCCTCCATTAATATCATGGCAGAGTGCGGCCCTCGACCATTTTCCAAAATCTTGGAGTGACCCCCATCAAAAATTATTGCCCACCCTTGGGCTACACTGTGATCTCCAACAGGTGGCTTCCGTAGTAGCTCTCTCAAAGGCATCCGTGCTGCTCTCCTGCTGCTGATGGCTGCACCACTTGGCCTTCTGGATAGTCCTGCTAAATTGGGAAATGGCGATTATCTCAGTGAAATTACAGAGCCCAAAGTCAATAGTGATACCTCTCCGCTTGAGCCAAAGGAAAGGATCCCAGCCCAAGCACCAGAGGGTGGGGAGAGATCCTTTCTTGCCAGGGCATGGGCCAGGCATGTTCACTTGCACACATTAAGTGCTGGGCACGGGGGCACCATGACATATTTCCTTTCATCCTGTCTCCTGTAGAGTGAAAACGCCAGTGAGGAGGCTGGTGAGGGTGAATACGTCAATCTGTATTCCTCTGGCCAAAGCAACGGGGAACTCCCTCACTCTGAAGGAGTAAGTAAACTGGAAGGGACTGCTTGGTGCATGCTGAGCTCATGCAGAGCATAACATTTTTTTTATAAGTCTCTCTTGCATATTGTGGGCTTCTGTGTTTTGCTGACTTGGCTGCATTGGTGGTGGGCCATCCTGCTTGTCTGTTTTGGTTCTCTCTCTAGACGGAAATCTTGGTTTGGATAGAGAACAGATGATGCTTGGCTTCAGAGATTTGGGGTGAATGTTTTTAAGAACATGGTGGTTGCTTTTCCTTTTAAAGCTACTTCAGCGTGCTTTGTAGTTGGTTTAGGGTTGTGTACACAAGGGTTTGTTTTTTTCTGGAAAGGTACAAGCCTTGACCTGTAGGTTTGGCAGTGCCAATTCTGTACTAAACTCTTAACTGCTTTGGCTTTTTTCAAATCAAGTCTTGTGTTTATAAATTGCCATCCTTTCTCATCACCATTGGGGTGCAGAGTAAGTGGTTGATATAATCTCTTAACCCTTTCCTCCTCTGCACAGGTCTCATTTTCCCTGTTTCCTACAAGAGACAGGGCAAATCACATCACAGGGGGTATCTTCATAGGCATAGGAACTAGGAGTGCAGGGGGTACTGTAGCACCCTCAGGTTTTACCCGGGGGCTCCACTCCTGGCCCTGAATCCATGGTCCTGGTTGCCAGCCACAGGGGGTACGTACAGGGGGTGCAGCAACGCCCACTATAAAAAGTCTTCCAGCGCCACTGATTATTTTCCTGTTATATTGTAGAAAATAGCAAAAGCAAAGATCTATGAATTTCTGTCTTGTCCACTCCTCTGCCTAGGTGGGATTGTTCCCTGAAGTACATGATCTAGTCCATGATCTAGTGTTTATTCCTGTCTAGATTTAACATCTGAAGTAATGAGGCTCCCACTGCTTCCCTTCTATCAACACATCTTGACAATCAGGCAATTCCTCCTCCTCGTTCATATCATCCAGCTAGCTTTTAACAAGGAAAGAGGGCTTCACAGCATTTCTCACTGTGTAACTTAGCACGACTTTGCAAATACATAGAAATCCAGACTTGGCTGTAAAATTTCTAGGGCGATTCGGAATTCTAGAAATGTGGTTTGAATCCTCTCAAGTTGATATGTTGAACCTCCAGGGATCACTCTGCATAGTGCTAACTAACTGCAGTACTGTAAAGTTAATAATCCCATTTACCTTTCATAGTTATTTTCCTCCTTAATAAATGGCTAATTTGAGGTGTATCTTTTTATTTGCTTTGAACTGCTATTATTTGCCTTGTGTTCAGGTTGCTCTCTTTTTTAACATTATGACAAGTGGGAATGTTAGGAATCATTAAAAAAGGAATAGAGAATATCTGATTGCCTCATATAAAATCTGTAATATGCTCACAGCTTGAATATTGCATGCAGATGTAGTTACCGCATCTCAAAAAGATACCTTGGCATTGGAAAAAGTTCATAAAAGGGCTACAAAAATTATTAGGAGTTTGGAATGGCTGCCATCTGAAGAGAGATTAATAGGACAGGAACTTTTCATCTTAGAAAAGAGAAGACTGAGGGGATATGATAGAAGTCTATAAAATCATGACCAGTGTGGAGTAAGTAAATAGGGAAAAGTTATTAACTTATTTATTTATTTACTTTATTTATTTACTTCTTCCCTTAACAGAAGAACTAGGGGTCACGAAATGAAAGTAATAGGTAGCAGGTTTAAAACAAAAAAAGGAAGCATTTCTACACACAAATCACAGTCAGCCTGTTGAACTCTTTGCCCCAGAACATGTTGTGAAGACCAGGACTGGGTGACATGGGATAGATCACTTGATGATTTCCTGTTGTTCATTCCCTCTGGGGGACCTGGCATTGGCCACTGTCGGAAGACAGGATACTGGGCAAGAGGGACCTTTTGTCTGACCCTTTATGGCTGTTCTTATGTCTTCTGCAGGCTGTAACTAGAAAGAATTAGAAGAGGAGTTTCAGTGAAAAGTTTAGAACAGTCTTGCAGAACAGATGTAATTCAACAGAGGGCAAGTACATTTCAGCTGCCAGGGTTGATGAACAAATTTGGAGGAAAGGTTAATATCTAGGTCAGCAACTGACTTGTGGTTTGTAACTGTCAGCAGAATTTCACAACTTTAAAAGGCAAACAAAAATAATAACATTCAAGTCTCCCGAGATGCTTTCCCATTTCCTGTCTAATTAACATTTGTGTTTTCCTGGCATTTGGCATTAATTAGCATCAATCTTTAATCCTTCCATAGGAATTTACAGTAAAGGGCCGTTTAGAGGCAGCAAGGCTGTGAGTGTGGGATGACCGGTGGTTGCAGGATCCCATGTAATGATCAAAAGCTTCCTTCTCTTCTAGGAATCTCCCGCCATCAAAGACGGCCATCCCAAAGACTCTACTTCGCATAGCAGTACCAGTGGGAAAGAAAGCAAAGATGGTGGTGAGAGGTGGGCCTGACCTGAACTTGCAGCTCCCCCTGCTCCACAGAATTGCAGTGCCTCAGCAGTGCTATTCTAGTCCTACCCACTGACTAACAAGCCACATGTTTCCAGTTCTGCCTTCCTCAAAATCTTGATATTGGCAAGATTTTTATCTCATTCAAACAATCTCATGATATCAGGAAAAACTTCCTAACTGTCAGGGTAGTTAAGCACTGGAATAAATTGCCTGGGGTATTTGTGGAATCTCCATCATTGGATATTTTTAAGAGCAGGTTAGACAAACACCTGTGAGGGGCGGTGCTTGGTCGTGCCAGAGATGCTGGGGACTGGATTTGGTTGATCTCCCGGGGTTCCTTCCAGTTCCATCATTCTATGAGAAATAAAATCCCATCTAACAAAGAAAATCCAGTCAATGCAGGGTGATTTAACAAACTCATAGTGCTTAATGCAGCCCCCTTACATAGGAGCAGCTGATCTGGATCAGACTATCAGTCCAATCCTGTATCCTGTCTCTGACAGTGCCCAGTCCCAACTACTTCTGAGGAAAGGTGCAAGAAACGCTGTATTAGGCAGTTACAGAACTGCCTACCCAAAGGAAGTTTCTTCCTCACCTTGTTAGTTAGACAGGAGCCCGTGCCCAGAAGCAGGAGTGTTTATATCCCTTCGGGCTCTTGAGTTATTTTGAAATCTTCATTCTGAAAGATGCAGTGCATGTTGGTACAATAAATGAGATGTGCACGGCTGAGTTTAGGTAGGAGGATGAAGGAATGCCCCTCTTCTTGGGTGTGTGTGAGAGAGAGAAAAAAATCTTTTCTCTCTGTCCCAATGGTTTTAATTATTACAATGAAGGAAGCAACATAATTCTAATTCTCATCCTAAGGTTAGTATCTGAGAATTAGGGAGACTGCTCTATGGTGATCAGACGCTGCAGTGTGATTGACTTCGGAGGATTGACAGAGAGTATTATAGGAAGCCAGGCAGGGGGAATCTGTACAAGACCCAACAAAAGCACCTCCCCTGGGAGCTAGGAGAGTGCCAGGGGGTAGCTGTTTAACACGGGAAAAGAAATTGTTCAAACTTCTGCCATCTCCTCCAGCAGAGAGAAATCTTGTCATCTCAGCCCTCTGTCAACAAAACAGATCACAAACTGACTTAGAGATAAGAAGCTGCCACCATGGATAGTCTATTTTCCGATGTCCATAAGTTTGCAGAATCACTTGTGCTGTAATAACATGAAGCATGTAATAACACTCGTAATAACATGAGGGATGAGGCTGCAGACCACACATGGAAATGCTGAAGTGTGCTGTGATGCATGCTGTAGTTAAAACCTACTTACTAGTCAGAAATCCAGGCAGACAAGTGTTCCGTTGCTGAAGATTTCATGTATAAGCTGCAGTCTTTCTCCTTTCCCAGGGATGCAAAAAACTATAGTATTAGTACCAGGCACTTGGATGTGTTTGCCAAGAGTTTACCTGACTTGGAGTATCAGACTCTGTGTTCTCTGGGCCATTTAATGAAGACCTGGAGACTGGGCACTCAATGTGAGAACTCTGCTTCTCTTGCTGTATGATTATTGGTCCTGATGGTCTTTTGCTGTCTTTGCAGGCTGCAGAAGTCGCCAGATGATTTGGAATCATCTCTGTTGGAAGAAGAGGTAGATGAGCTGTCTCTGATTGATCACAATGAAATTATGTCTCGGCTGACACTGAAACAGGAGGTAGGTGCTTGCAGGGGTCACTTTCATGCTCCTTGGTTTGTGTTTTAACAAAATTTCGTTGACCATGAGTGCAGAGAAAATGAATCAAACAACCAGTCTCTGTGCAAGCTAAAGGGAAAAACTGATTAGCAAAAGCAACGATTTGCAGTTTTCTGTGTGTAAATTGTTCTGAAAGCAGATGAGATGCCAGCATGGAAAAGTATTGGCATCAGACCGTAAGTTCATTACCAAAGCACAGACTGTCTCATTAAACACGTTCCTGTGTCTTTACCTCTTCAGCCTGTACTGATGTCCAGAACGTAACAGCTGAGATTCCAAGGGCTTCCTTATGCTATGCCCCAGTGCAGGCAACAGCACAATTTGCGGAGCGCACCAAAATGTTGCATTTGATCTGCCCCATGTGGATGCTGCTGGCACAGTGGAGTCTACAGCCTCTGCGATGTGTGGGGAGGATCTGGCTGAGGGTAGAACGGGCGAGGCCCAGGATAGCAAGCTTTCAGCACTGCCTGGAGCATGCTGCCCCCCAGCCCTTAGCTGGGGCACTCTAGCAGCAGTCTAAAGGGCCCAGGGCTCCCGCTGCCTCCACTGCTTTGATTTTCTGCACCATGGGGAACTAGCCCCCTTTGCCCCCTCCCTGTCAGCAGGCCTGTGCTGGCATGAATGAAAACGTACCTAGTTCACATACAGTCCTCTTTCAAATAGGACTGTGTTACTGTAAACTAGATACCTTGCTCCAGCAGCATTCGCACGGAGCAGTTGGAGTGCAGCGTTTTGGTGTGCTCTACAATCATACCCTGTAGGCTGCCCGGCAGCTCGATATGGATGCAACCTATGTTAACTAAAGTAATCAAGCATTGGTGTGTAGCCAGGTTTATTAGTTGCCCCCTTTCTAAGTCTAGATGAGGGTTTAGTATATGGATTAGTCTCTGGTAGAAAGTTGCAGTAAGTGTATTATTTTCTACATTGCTCAATGGCTTCAGAAGTGCAAAACAAAGCTACTCAGCAAAATAGCTGTTCCTGCACTTGAGAAATAACTTGGTTTCTGGCCTGGGTGCTATGCTTGCTTGCTGATACTCCAAACAAAGCTGTTTCTCATGCAGGGCTTGAGGAAAATACAAGGCCTTTGAAGCTTTCAGACTGTCAAGGGGCCATTCTGAAAAAAAAAGACAATATTTCATTTACTGGCACTTATGGGAATGTTCTTTGGACAGCCATGATCTGCAGGAGAGAGCCAGAAGCTAGAATTCGTTCTTAAGTGGTACTTCATAAGCCTTGCCAGAAGTTCACCTGAAAAAAATCACATCTTAAGCACTGTTGCGCCATATCTGTAAATCAGGAGTAGCCTAAGGGAGCCAGGCAGTATTCCAGTCTCTTCCCTGCAGGAATACTCCATGTAAGGCCCTTAAGAATGATGGACTTCTGTATAATTTTAGTAGTGTGCTCCTGCTGAACATACGATAAAGGGAGAGGATGTTTGGTTTGGTGGTGAGGCCAGGGAGTGGAAGCTAGGACACCTGAGTTCTCTTCCCAGGACCTGGACTTGGTTGAGGATGGCAGCAAGCAGGTGACATCTAACCAGATAGTTCCAGACTATCTAGATAATTTCATGGAGGTCATGGAGGTTAGGTCCATAAAAGGCTATTAGCCAGGGGATAGAAATGGTGTCCCTGGCCTCTGTTTGTCAGAGGCTGGAGAAGGATGGCAGGAGACAAATAGCTTGATCATTGTCTTCGGTCCACCCTCTCTGGGGCACCTGGTGCTGGCCACTGTCAGCAGACAGGCTACTGGGCTAGCTGGACCTTTGGTCTGACCCAGTACGGCCGTTCTTATGTTGACTATAGAATTTGCATGCTCGATTTGCAGTTTTTTCAAACTAGACAAGCTTTGATGTGGTAGAGCAGAGGTGGGCAAGGTTAGCCAGTGCTAGTCCTCGGCTGGCTGCCAGCGCTTTATTTTCAGGAAAATATTATTTTCCTGAACATCTGCAGGTACGGCAACTTACAGCTCCCATTGGCTGCGGATTGCCGTCCCCAGCCAATGGGAGATGCAGAAGTGGTGTACGGGCCACGCCACTTCCTGTAGCTCCCTTTGGTTGGGACCAGCGAACTGCGGCCAACAGGGTCTCCAACTGCTTGTACCTGCAAATGTGCAGTTAAATAAAGCTCTGGTGGCCTGCTAACCCTGGTGAATTGCCTCTGGCTTATTACCCCCTCTGTTGTAGACTGAAGCACCGTCTTTTAAGTTTGGAGATGTGTTTCTCGCCTCTTTTCCTGTTTTCTTTATCATGCCATTCCCCACCACCCACACCTGGAAGCTAAACACACCAAATTATTAATGCAGCATCTGTTTGTACAGTTAAATATTCAGAAGCCAGGAAATGCCCAAGTTCAGGCTGAATATGCAGCTTTCACTCTACACCCTTTGCATCCTAATGCATAACAGCCGATTTCTGATGCATAATCGCATGTGATTGCTGCTCCTTAATGGCCACTGGAATGCTCACTGGTGAGTAGCATAGAATATTTCCTGTCCGTCTGCTCACAGGCAAACTGTTCAGCTTTTGGTGCTCTGGCCCAAGAAGTGAGTGACCCAGACTGCAAGTCAAAACTGAGTCTCCCTGGATGGCAGGTGGAGTACTCACACTAGATCACAGGACTGGCCTAGCACTCGACACCTTGTCCCGGCTCACACTTTGCTTTGTGAGGTGCAAGGACTGTTACAGGCTGTACAAGTTAGTGCTGCATTTTAGGCACTAAAGAATTAGGCAACGTGGAAAGGAGGTTCGGCCCCCTGTGTGTAACATGCTTCTCTTCTCATTGCAGGGTGATGATGGACCAGATGTTCGTGGTGGATCTGGGGATATTTTGCTAGTCCATGCAACTGAGACAGATAGGAAAGGTACAGTGAATGGAATGGATCAAGCTGGGAGTTTGCAGCTGAGTGTGGCTTTTTCTCTGGTTATGCTACAGACTTCTGTAGTGTTGCCTGCTGATTGTGTTACCATATGCAGATGTGGACAAAAAGGGGAGGACTGCATTAATGTTGCAAAGGGGATTGTGTTTATCTTTGGAAACCGAGCTAAGCTGGAAAAGCTCTTATGCCATTCCATTCAACAGCAGTGGCGTTTTTAACTGTTCTGTGTCCAGAGTATAGCTCTGTGGAGCAAAGCATACCAGTGCAAGCGGGTGTCACCGTTGCCTTGGCATTTCCCAACCTGCCAAAGAATGTCGCTGGGTTAGGGAAGAATAATTGTGAATGGCACATGGTGCCATTGATTGAATTTTCCAAGTGACCCTTCTGCTTTGTATCCTGTTGACTTCAGTTTAATGTTGGGCTGGGATAGCTTGAGTGAACTTGTCATTGAAGTAATATCACTGGATTGAGCCAGACACACTGGGTGAGCTGTTCTGCCAGTGCTCCTCAGATTCAACTGACGCATCCTTCCGGTTCCAGCCCTTATCCTCACACCCACTGACAACCAGTATTGCCAGCCAGAGTGGTGATTTGTCATTGTGTGTAAAAGTGGGAGGTGGGTGAAGAGGTTCTTTCATTTATTTGGATGTTTTAGCTCGATCTCGTAATGTTAACTTTTTGCATATTTTTAAGCACTGAGCACTCACATTTTAACCGTTCTATTTGCCACACTAATTCTAAAAATAGATTAATTGAACTCTCCAGCTAACTCCTCAAATCCAGCTCCCACAAACATCAACCGTCCCTCGCCAAGTCCTGTGAATAAAGACGGGATTTGTAGCATTTCCAAAGAATGAAAGTGAGATGTTTGCATTGGCCTAAACCAGCCCAGTTCTCCTGGATTGCCAGCCAAATTCACTCCGCCCTCATTCCTCTTTAAAATGATCAAATGTATCTTTCATGTACAAACCCTGTTTCCTTCTGTAGCATTGGGCATTTGAGACTGCTAAGCAGCACCTAGCAGCCAGCCCGGACATACTTTTCCCTCCAGAAATATTCCTGATCTTTCCTGAAGCATAGGCAAAAATGGTGAAAGTGGAATGGATTGTTCTTCAGCTCCAGCTTAGCACTGCTCTTCCTTGGAGCAGCAGCCTCTTAGAAATGGCCTCTTGTGCATGGTTCCGTTTTTGGAGAGCTAATTACTAGAGGGATACACGTGGGACAACTTGTGCGAAAATGGTGAAATCTGAAGAAACTGCATCAAGGAAAGGTTATGAAGAGCCTGCTACGCTTCCCATTAATGCAAATCACTGTGTATTTTAGATGTGCAGTAGCCTCCCCTGTTAGCAGTTATCCCTGCATCGATAGGGAGAAGTGGGAGGGTGAGAGAGATGTGTATTATATTTCTTACAGTAGTTGGCAAACTCCCCTCTGCATACACTGCCAAGTTGTTGGTGCAAGTTGAACCCAGAGGAATTCATACTATGCTAACCCAGTGTTCAGGGGACTGAGAGGGTTAATAAATTAAGTTTACAGATGGGAAAAATTCAGAGCTGAACTGCAAAGAGGGGTCTGGGTAAGAGGCTTTCTTTTAAAGATGAATTTCCTGGTAGTTCTGGGTGCCAGATCATGCCAGCTGTATTTCCTCACAATGCCTTTTGGGCAGATGGGAACCCAGAAGAAATAGAACTCCACTCCGTGTTGCATGCTGCTCCTTGTCCATTTAGGTTTGAGCAGCAGAGCTAGGTGGAATGAGGGATAAAAGAAGACTTGTGGTGTTTAGGAATAAAACCTGGGGCCAGCTGTGCCCATGGCTGTGCACTCCTGCTGCAAATGCAGGATTAAATCTGAACAAGGCACAGAGCTCACCTATAACATGACCACCCATCCACCCTGCTTTAGAGATTATATCTGATCATCGTTGACTAACAGACAGCCACTCGCCACTGATTTAGGAGCAGCAGTAAGGAGTTTTCTGTGTGAGGTTACTGCCAAGTGAAACACGGCAGACAGACAGGAGCAACTGTCATACTTCCATTCCCCCTTGTTTAACAGGTGAACAATTAAGAGGGGGAGACGTTCCAGCCCAATTGGGCTGGGACACGTTCCAGTGTCCCTTCCTGCTGCCACGGCTGGGCTGGAGTAACCCCTGCCTACAGCTCCCCCTTTTCCCCCCTGGGTCCACTGTGGACAGGGGCTGCTCTGGAACATGGAGCAGCTCCTGTCCATGGCAAGCCCTGCAGGGTTGGAGCAGCCCCTTGTCCACAGAGGGCAGGAAGGTGCACCAGCCCCCACCGCTTAACTGGAACTGGTAAGCGTTATCCGTTAAGGGTGCTGCTTACTGGTTAACCGGTTTACCTTACACAGACCTTGTTTTAGGCAAACTTGGTATGTTTCCCCCTGCATCTCTATTAATACACCTCCATCCTGGCCTAAAACCTCTAATGAACCTGTAACTGCCCATCCTTCTCCCCAGATCTGCCAAAGGATTTCAGGCCTAACCAGCTATCTCCTTTTCTTACTGCAGCTTCTCTGGAGCATAAGGGATCAGTAAGGCCAGAATGCGATGAGTTTAGGCTGAGACTGTCAGAATCGTTTCACCTGTGTTCACAGAGGGACTAAGCTTCACTGTGGCTGCTTTCTTTGTAGATGCATCCCTCTCGCTATCGTGTGCAGATTCCATCTCCTGCTCCCATGACTGTAGACAAAGCCACTGACATCCCATTGTGGAGATGGTTGGGCATAGAAGCACACTGCATGCTTTGTAGCACCCTTTACTAGCCAACATTTGCAGTGCTATTAATTCTTCCCCTCATTGGAAATAGGCTGACTGTTCACACTCTCAGCAAAACCAGCAGCAATGCTTTGAAAGTGGCCCTAAAGTTCCATTGAAAGGGGTTTGTTTGATTGCACTTTAGCTTGACCTATTATTAAAGACTCTTTTCTCTGATGTACATGATTTTTGCTGACCCTCTAGGTTGTTGTCTAAGCAGATCTCAGTGTGTTACAACCAGGAGTCAGACAAATGGGGTGGAGGGAACTTTGCCATTGCTTTTATGCAGGGGTGGCCAACCTGTGGCTCTTCAGAAATTAATATGCGGCTCCCTACACGAGGGCTGGGGCTGGAGCTGCAGGTGCTAACTTTCCAATATGCCAGGGGTGCTCACTGCTCAATCCCTGGCCCTGCCCCTGCACTGCCCCCTTCCATCAAGGCCCTTGCCCCTTCCCCCGAGCGGGCTGTGCTCTCACTACGCCCCTCTCCCTTCCAGAGTGTCTTGCAGGATGCGAAACAGCTGATCACTGCGGGTGGGAGGCATGGGGGCTGCCAGCAGCAGGAGGAGGCACTAGGGGGAGCTAATAGGGGGCTGCTGCTGTATTACTGTGACTCTTCGGCAATGTGCACTGATAAATGCCAGCTCCTCAGACTCAGGCTGGCCACCGCCTGGCAAGGGATAACACTGCAGTGTTGCTGTAAGTCTGGATATGAAGTTGTTGTTGCACAGTTTGCCTCCCCTGTTACCAATTTTTGTCCTTTTGTAAAGCTGCCCTAAATGTTGAATTCAGTACAGATCATGTTTCTTTCTGGAGACCCCATTGACTGAGGTTTTGCTGCCTTCCCTTTTAGATCGGGTGCTGTATTGTGAAGCCTTTTTGACAACATACAGAACATTCATTACCCCTGAAGAGCTCATCAAGAAGCTGCAATACCGATATCCTTCCAAAAGTGCACTACCCTAGACTCTGTCACGGCTCGGAGCTCTGCATTCAACATTGCGTGGGCAGGGCAGGAAATGGCCTAATCCAAAGTGTGCTGGCAAAGCAGTCTGCAGTATATTCAAGCCCATGTGAATGGCACACCCCCTGTTAGCTTATGGGCAGGAATTCATTGTTTAGTGCACAATTGCGTCACTTCAGTGCAAATCAGATAGCAAGCTCCCTGGGACAAATCAAAGCCGATGTGGTTTATTGGTCTGGAGCACAAGACGGAGAGCCAGGAATTCCAGGGTTCTAATCCCAACTCCGGATGACTGCTTGGCTTTGAGCAATTCTATCATTTGTCCATGCCGTAGCTTTCTCATCTGTACAATGGGGATAATATTTAATTTCCTCTTAGGAAAACAAGTAAACCTGTAGCACCTTAGAGACTAACAAGAATAGATGGGTAGTATCAGAGCTTTCATGGGCAAAACCCACTTCCTCTGATGATTTTTATATATATATATAATTTTTTTTGTTAGTCTCTGAGGTTCTATAGGAATACTTGTTGGTTATAAAGTTACATACTGACATGGCTACACTTTGAGAACTCCTCTCAGGGTATGTCTGGACAGTGCTGAGAGATGCAATTCCCAGCATGTGGAAACATACACAATCTAGTACGTTAAATGTAGCAGTCACATGGGCAGGGCTTGGGCTAGCCACCTGAGTGCAACCCAGCCCACCCCCCTGGATATTTAGTGGGCTGGCTAGCCCGAGTCACTGCCTGGGGTGCTGTAGCCATACTGCTGTATTTAGCAAGCTAGCTTGAGCAGAGTTAGCACGTTTGTTGTCTTGAGTTGGGAATCGCCCCTCGGAGCTGTTCGGATGTACCCAGAGAGATGGTGTGTGGATCGACGACTGTGGAGTTACTGGTGAGAACTAAACTCTCAGTATTTAGACCTCCTTCCTGCCACCAATACTTCACATTGGGGTTCTGAGCTGTGCCCTTGGTACCGGTATCATGGCTAGGGCCCTTTACCTCCCAACAGATGCTTCTGCTGTGACATATAGAATATTACATCTAGAATTCCCTTTCCTTGGCTCCTGTCCCATAACTCCCTCCATCACCATGGCACTGAGGTGCACAGTGTAAAAGCTTCATGGGTTTTAGTCCAAGGCCTGGTGTCATGCTGTCCAGTGTGACAGCTCCTCACTGCCACCTTCAGCAGAGAAGGTGGCCCTGCTGTGGTTTTTGATCACCAGACATAGAACCTCTGGTGTTAAGGTCAGCTGTGAAGTACTCACTTCTAGGAGGTGCTTGAAATTCAGAGCCACAATCTGGAGTTCTGTACACCAGAGCTTTTGTTGTTGTTTAAACTCATTGTTGTCTGCTCCTCTCTCCCTGCCCAGCCCAGCCCATTGGTTGAAGAAATCTTCTCAATCCATGTTGCCCCTCTTACATTCCCCACAGTAACCACGACAGCCATCTTGCAGGGTTTGAACTGGGCAGAACTCTTTAGGTCAGTCAACTTTCCTCAACAGCCAGTGTTGTCTGCAAGTGACCGGAGGCACCCCTGATCTCTGCCTGCTGAGGGAATGAGAGACTGGGTTGGGCTTGAGCTCTGTGCACTTACAAGAGAGGCCAGGTGGCACTGTGAGGCCAAGGGGAGTGACAGCAACTTGCTGGACTGGCAGTTGACTCAGTTGTCATCTTAGAGATGATGGTTTCAGGGTACAACCACCTCCTCCCCCCAGTGCGCCCACTGAGTGACATGAACCCTTCTCTGCTACGTGCAGCCTGTACTGCTCAGACCACCAGCTTTAGTATTTCATGTCCCTCCTAGAAATTGAGTGCTGGTCTCAGTCATGGCAAACAGCAGTGATCCTGGCAGTGAGCCTCTTGACAAGGTTAGTTCTTTAACTTGTGGCCAACGTATGAGAAGTTTTGTCACTTCACAGAGACTTTTAAGAAGCGAGTGAGCAAGAACACATTCTTCGTGCTGGTGAGAGTGGTGGACGAGCTGTGGTGAGTTTCCTCCTGCTTCGTTTGGGGGCCTAGGCAGGAGGTAGTAAAACTGGAGCTGTACTGTCATGTAAACCACATCGGGGTGGGGGGAGCCCTGAAATTTCCTTCCTCAGATCACCAAGACTGCAGCAGGCTGGGCACTTGGGGTGTCAGTTGGGCAATGCACGTTCTCAGGGCACCTTTTCTGGATCTCACTTATAACTTCAAAAATAAACAATCTGAAGGGGAATCTTTCCAGGGAAGGAAGAGTTCTCCAGAGGGCGAACTGGAATGGCCTGGATTCAGTTAAGCTTGTGGCAAAAATAATTGGATTGTGTGCTGAGCTCACTTTCCTAGATGGGAGTCTGAGGCAGAACAGTAACTGCGTCAATTTCTAGGGACATCCCTAATGACACATCATTTCAGTTATCTTGGCTGCCTGCACCTCTCATCTGGGACTGTGTTGTGCTTCCATGCAAGAGTCCCCTGGTTTGAGACTGATTTAGGACTTTGGTCCCATAGGGAGATGGAAGAAAGGGAGAGATTACTGAGATGGCCCGCAGTGTACTCAAGGGAGGAGTGCAGCATGAGATGCCTTTGAGCAGTCTCTGAGAGCTAGCTGTAGGTACTTCAGTCTCCCCAGAGAGCTGGTTGTCATAGCAGCAGTGTAACAGAGCGAGTGTATGGATGAGAAGGCTAGCTCGCTGTGCAAAGAGCTGTTGAGATAGCACATCAGGAATAGCTACCCAGAATTGCAGATCGGAGAAGTTTAGGGTGCTGTATTGAGAGGCCAAGCCATTATAATTGGGGGTAGGGGGATACATGGGGTGGGCTTTTCTGGCCGCAGGGGGTGAAGGTAATCTTACTCAGGTCCCTGGAAGTCAGAGCTGCAAAATTAATTTTTTTTCACTGCTCAATTCCATGGGGGAAGCTCACCCTAATATTAATTTTGGACTCTTGTCCTAATTTCTAGTGATAAGAGGAGAAGTCTGTAATACAGGCCCTAGGTAAATGGAAAATGTCCTTTTTTTCTGACTCATCTCTGATGTGTCCTCTGGGTTTTCCATCCATGTCTCAGCTTAGTGGAGTTGACGGAAGAGATCCTAAAGCTGTTGATGGACTTGGTGTTCCGGCTAGTCTGCAATGGGGAGCTCAGTCTTGCGAGAGTGCTACGCAAAAACATTCTGGATAAAGTGGAGCAGAAGAACATTCTGAGATACGCCAATTCAATCAAACCTCTAGCGGCCCGAGGGGTGGCAGCCAGGTGAGGCAGCCTGCACCTATTCAAACCTTGCTCCTGCCTTTCACTCTACGCAGAGCAGGGCAATGCATAGAGTTTGCTTTGTGCTCTGGTTTTTCGGGGGGGGTATGCTTTTCCTAACCCTTCTTTGTTTATCTGTCCCTGCCCAACACACTGTCTTCTCTTCTCTGTCACGCCTTGCTTTTTAAGGCACGTGTGTGATAGAGCTCCATGAGTTACCCTGGTGTGCTGTTGAGGCTTGTGTGCAGTAGCTGTGCTCATGGGCTAATCAGTTACCTCTGCAGAGCTCCTCATCTCCAGGAGCCCTGTGAATACGCTTGTCTCATGCCGACATGCACTGAGACTCAGTCAGTCCATCCCTTTGTTCTGCAAGGGAAGAGACACACAGGAAGTCAATGGCAAACTGGTGGAAAGAAGCATGTGAGAGATTTTAAAAATCCTTGTAGCATAGACTATGAAGCATAACAGAGAATCTGGGTGCCTGAGTGATAGGACACTCCAAGCACCCATCCTGAGGTTTAATGACACTCTGGTAAGCTTCTCAGGGCAGGGATCTGTCATTTTGACTTGGATCCCCTGTTGTCTTGTGTAAATGATCTCTCAGCACAAAATGCTGTAGAGCAGCACTCATCACTTCTAGATCAGGATAGGAGAAAGTGACATGTTTAGACCTCTGTATAATTAGAGACTCTGTGTGCAAAGGCCCCTTTCCCCCCCCCATTGATATTTTTATTAAGATCATCATATATGCAAGATAAAGGGTGTGTCTAGACTACAGGGTTTTGTCGACAAAACTATACCTGCGTCTACACTACCGCCGAGTTCTGTCGACAGAACTCGGCAGTTTTGTCCACGGCGGTAAACCTCATTCTGTGAGGAATAACGCCTTTTGTTGACAGAGTTCTGTCAACAGAAGGCGTTATTGCATTTACACTGTCCTTTGCATCTACACTCTCATGTCAACAAAGCGGCTTGCTTTGTCGACAGAACTGGATGTAGTCTAGACGCTCTTTGTCGACAGTATCTGTCGACAAAGCCTCTGTCAACAAAAGCCTGTAGTCTAGACGTACCTAAAGAAAAACCAAGAGGAAACATCAAGTGGTTGATATGGGAGCCTGCAGTGGAAATGATGCTAATGCCGCAAGTATGGACTGTTTTCTCTTCCTCTGCAGACAGTCTCATTTTAAAAAATTCTGGTGCCAGTTCTCCGCTGTGTTACACCCATATCATGGTAGTGTGTGATTCCAGTGGCCTCAGTGGAATTATGCTTCAGCACAGCTGATGAAAGAGGTGAAGAATTGGGCCTCTAGCTCTCTCCTCAGTTGGCCTTCATGAATAAAATGAGGGCTCTTATTGTAACCACCCATTTGTCTTCCCAGTGTCAGTATTTTAAAGGAAAGAAAGTCCATCATGGTTTCATTAGCCTTTGCCTTTCCCTCTTTGTCTTTTACAGGCCAGGGACCTTGCATGATTTCCATAGTCATGAAATAGCCGAGCAGCTGACCCTTTTAGATGCTGAGCTCTTCTATAAGATAGAGGTACAGACACAAAATCGGGGGCTGGGGTGGAAGGGAGAGGTTTTAACAAATGCCTTCAGCAAATTCTCATGCTGTTTTCCAACAGCTCTCAGGCCTACACCTGTTGTGGTTGTAGGGGAAAGCAAGGTTTGTGTCAGGGGAGGGCTGTAAATCATGGGGATGATGGGGAATCCACAGACAGATGTTTCATTTTTAACTCGTGGTTCATTCTTCTCTTTTCCCTCCCAGATCCCAGAAGTTTTGCTTTGGGCAAAAGAGCAAAATGAGGAGAAGAGTCCCAACCTAACACAGTTCACTGAGCACTTTAATAACATGTCCTACTGGTAAGGAGATTAGAGCAACAGCCACTGTACAGAATTTAACTTCTTATGTCCCAGGAGCCCAGAAAATCTCTCCTTGAGCTGTGCTACCTTATGGCTGCTTGTTTCAATGGTTTTGTCTTGTAGTGTTTTGCTGGGCAGTTTTGCTTCCTCCTGGGTGTAGACCCAAGATATTCTGCAAAGAATCCTATGTGACAGGAAAATGAAACCTTGTGGACTTGACTTCTGGAGACAGCTGCATCTCCAGGCTTTATCGCAAATAACACTGAGATCCTTTAGACCAGGGCTACTCAACTTTGGAAGCCCCAGGGGCCACAATGATACTCACAGCACATGCCAAGGGCCGCAACTTAAATGTGGTTGCATATGCATGCAAATATATGCAAATAGCTTCTTCACACTGACAGGCATGAATACAAAGCACTTCCCACAATGCCCCGGTGCTCCCGGCATCTCCTCCCTGGCAGCTAGAAATGCCAACACCCTGTACCCATCTATTCCAGCCAGCCTGTCCTCTTGTGTCTTTCAATGCCTGGGAGACCCCTTGCCATTGTGGAGCATGGTGGAGGCTATGTTCAAAGCATCCCACCCGCGGGCTATGGGTTGAGCCCCGCATAAACCCAAACTGCACTGCGGGCCGCATGCAGTCACGGGCTGTGTGTTGAGTAGCCCTGCTTTAGACAAACACCTGAGACATCTGTGCACGTGTGCCTCTTGCCTATCTCAAACTAAAATCCGTACAGAAAGGAGGGTACCATGTCAAATAGCCAATCTGATAAAGGATTTGAACTGCAGCTGAAAACCAATCCCTTGGGTAAATTGATCCCTTAGTTCCTCACATGTCCTCACAAACCAAAGGAGAATGGCACCCCCTTTAAGAGGAATTAATCCTAGGATGTTAAATAGATCCACTTTGCATCTAAGAGTGATGGAATTCTTCCACCCCATTCCCTGTAACATTCACTGTGAGAAATAACCTCTCTCTCTCTCTCTGCATGAGAGCTTCCTTCAGGTTTTGGTAATTTCAACTTCTGGTGTTTTGGGGAATTAAAATACAGGGCGTCCCTGCTATAAGTTGCCCCGGTATACATCTGTTCCGCACTACAGTCCATTGATGCTTCTAGGAACTGATGTGTTATAAGTCCTCCCATTCCCCTCTTTTAAGTTGCACCCAAAAAAAATAAATAAATTGTGCAAATGGAAGTCAGCCACGAGAAAACAATTCCCTGCTTTAAGTTGTTTCATTGTAAGTCCAAGTTTTTTGGAACATAACTTGGACTTATAGCAAGGACGGCCTGTATTTGTTTAAGCTCTGTAGAGAAGAAATGGGACAGGAAAGTGTAAACTTTTCAGCCTCATTCATCACTCTCTGTTGGCTAGTAGCCACTCAAGTGAAGTAGCAGGTATTGCTAGATCAGATTCTAGCTCAAGGGTTAAATCGCTCGTCCTCTATTTTTGCCAATCCTCACAGGGTCCGTTCGATAATCATGCTACAAGAGAAACCGCAAGACAGAGAGAGGCTGCTCCTTAAATTTATAAAGATCATGAAGGTAACAGCTCATTCCTTGTGATTAACACATCCGTGATTCACACACCCATTGTTCAGTGCACTTATGTGTTTTGCTATATGTGGGACATTCCATTAGGGGCAACACTGTTTGTCTTCCACACCTCTAGAGTCACTAGTCTTTTCCCTCTTTACAGCACTTACGAAAGCTGAATAATTTTAACTCCTATCTGGCCATTCTTTCTGCGCTGGATTCAGCACCCATCCGAAGGCTGGAGTGGCAGAAACAGACATCGGAGGTGAGGAAAAGCAGTGTGATCCCTGTGGACATTCCCATGTTTAAGCAGGAAAGATAAATTTCGTTATGAAGGGAAACGATTGTGCAGGTTCTAATAACTCAAACGTATCCTGGCACTGAAGGATAGTGGATACATGCTTTGCCATGGTGGATGGTATCACAGTTCTGGAAATCTGTATTTCCCTTCAACAGCGAGCACTGTGAAAGCTGCAGACATGCAAGTAGCATCGTAGGCTAAGAAAACATCATCTCTCTACAGAGGTCAGAGGTTTGAATACTGATAGCATGTGAGCTTGTGTATGTATAGTTAAGGAGAGGGCTTGGTCCTTTCAGCGACTTAGAACCAGCTCTCTGGCTTACTATGATCTTTGGGGATGCAATTTCTTTAAGTACATGCACCCTGCTAGAGAAATGGCTTCTTTGTACTGTGAATTCCACATCCGTGTTTTATGTCTTACTAGGGCTTGGAAGAGTATTGCACACTCATCGACAGCTCCTCGTCCTTCCGGGCCTACCGAGCAGCGCTGGCAGAGGTGGAACCTCCCTGTATACCTTACCTGTGAGTAGCTGTTCTCTAGAGGTCACTAGTTAGTCTTCTCTTACTCGGGGTGTCTCTGTGCACAGACCCCTGGCAGCCTTTGCTCAGCCATGCATTTGTTTTTCACCTTGAGAGGGGACAAAGGGTGCAGGATAGTACCCTTACTGCAAGCCTTCCCCTGACGCAAGGCTTCTGTGTTCTAAAATGTGAGGAGGAAGATGCTTCTCATTCCTAGGCATCCAAGAACTGCTAGGAGCTGGAGTGGTTATGTATCAGTTCCCTGTGATCATAGAATCACAGAACACTAGAACAGGAAGGGACCTCGAGAATTCATCAAGTCCAGTCCCCTGCCCTCACAGCAGGACCAAGCACCATCTAGATCCATGGTGTCCAACACGCTAGCTACATGTGGCTATTTGGCCGGTTGAAAGTGGCTAGTTCGCTTTCTATAGTAGCTACTGCTTCAGAACTGGTTGAACACCACAGGGATTGTCCCTGATAGATGTCTGTCTAACCTGCTCTTAAACATCCTGGCTACATCTACACTGGCGGCTTCTTGCGCAAGAGCTCTTTTGCGGAAGAGTTCTTGTGCAAAAATCTTCCACAAGAACATGGCCACACTGCCATGTGCTTTTGCATAAGAGATGTGCTTTTGCGCAAGAACATCCATGGCGCTGTGGACGCTCTCTTGCGCAAGAAAGCTCTGATGGCCATTTTAACCATAGGGGCTTCTTGCGCAAGAAATTCATGTTGCCTGTCTACACTGCCCTCTTGTGGAAGAGCTCTTGCGCAAGAGGGCTTATTCCTCGTGGGAAGAGGAATAACTCTTCCGGAAGAAGCCCTGTTTTACAGTGCTATACTGTAAATTTACTTGCTCAAGAACGCTCGTGCAGTGTAGACAGCAGGCAAGTTTTTGCGCAAGAACAATTGTTCTTGCGCAAGAACCTGCCAGTGTAGACATAGCCCCCCAGTGTTGAAGATTCTACAACCTCCCTAGGCAATTTATTCCAATGTTTAACCACCCTGACCGTTAGGAAGTTTTTCCTAATGTCCAACCTAAACCGCCCTTGCTGCTATTTAAGCCCATCACTGGCATTCCCCTTTGTGATTTTTTCAGAGGTAGTTCTCGCCTTTCACAGCAGGGATCCTGTAGTGGTGATGTAACCCATTAACCGGTGAGCTTCATCCTTAATAAGTGATGTTTACTGATAACCCACGGCCTGGCCAAGCTGAAGCAGCCCCCTGCCTGATGCGGGTGGAGAGATGCTCTAAACTGGCTGTGCTGTGGGCGGGGGGTGCTCCCACCCAGCTGGACTGGAGCAGCTTCCTGCCTGGCCCGAGCAGACCCCCAGCTGCAGGATCCCAGTTAACTGGTTAAGCATAATGGTTAACTGGTTAACTAGGATTTTACATTCCTATCTCACAGTCTGGATGCCAGACGGGTTGATATGGGGCTTTACCAGCATCAGTCCTGCCTGCCCCAGATCCCCAGCAGCGGAAAGCTTGTTGGAGAAGAGCGTGCAGAGGCACAAAATAGGCCACCTGTTAAGGACCATTGAGAATGAGACCGCCCCAAAAGGAACAGAGCACAGGAAGGGAGGAGTGGCCATGGGGGATGGAAAACGTGATCCAGTGCCTTCCTCTGGGTGGCTTTACCCAGCAGGAGACCCAGCAAAATGGAAAGCTCTCCTCCTTTGCAGAAAACTTAAAAGAAGTCTGAAAGCACCACTCGCTGCCCCCTGCTTTCAGGAGCAATGACAGCCAGCATGTCTTGTGCCAGCTTTACTTAGTCTGCTCCCAACTTGCAGATGCACTGAAGTAAATAATTGTTCTCTGATTCTGAAACTGGTCCCCAGTATCACTGGTTTAAGCATTAATGCTTCATCTGCAGGATCCCCCCTCTACACACATGAAGGCAGGAGCTTTGAGCCTTTGAAAGGACTGACATCCTCTGATTTCAAATGCAGGAGCACTGAGCAGTGGGGTTGATTTTTACTTGCCTTCCAGCTGGCTCTGCTGTGCTGGTGACTAACCTGCAGCTCTGTGCTTGTCTTCCCTCCTCCCTGCATTCTCCACTCTTCTCTCTTCCAGAGGCCTGATTCTGCAGGACTTGACATTCGTTCACCTGGGAAACCCAGATTACATTGATGGCAAAGTGAACTTTTCCAAACGTTGGCAACAGTTTAACATCCTGGACAGCATGAGGCGCTTCCAACAAGTGTAAGTACAGCCAGCTGCCTGGCCTCCAGCAGGGAGCAGGGACTTGAGCTGCCTTTGAGGTGTTCTAACGCCACTTTGGGACTGGGCACGGGGGGATGCGAACTGTGCTGTGCTGCTGCTGCTGCTGCAGCAGAGAGGAACCCTGACTAGGAGAATGGAAGTAGCGTAAAGTCAGGGGTTTTAGGGCAGTCTGTGAGGATCCTCGAGATGACAGAAGAACTGTCAGGTTCCTTGAAGTCTTTCATTCTTTCGAGCTCAGCTACGATGCCTACAGTGTGTTTACCTAGTGCATTATCCAGCCTTGTTTTAAATGTTCCGTGCAGGAAGCCTTCCATCTCCTCTCTTCTCTGCTGAGATTTATTCTTTCTATCCATCCTCTTTATGGCTGTTGACTCATTGTTCTCTGTTACTTGCGGGTTTTCCTCCTAATGCTCTGTTTTACTAATGTTTGCAGTTATATTGGGCATCTGGCAACTGCCTGGATTGTTGTTCTTTCCCTTTGTAAAGATCAGTACCACATTTGCCTTTTCTCCACCAATACACTGGTATCTACAAGCAGATGGTCCCGTTGTACAAATTTCCCAAATTGGAACGTTAAATGTATTTCAGACCAGATAGTCTGGAATTGCCCTAATTCAGGGGTGGTTCGTGGGGTAAGCTAGCTGCTGTGTTAATTGTAATGTTCTCTCTGGTTTTATAGCCATTACGACATCAAAAGAAATGACGATATAGTCTCTTTCTTCAATGACTTCAGCGACCATTTGGCTGAGGAGGCCTTGTGGGAACTGTCTCTTAAAATCAAACCTCGAAACATAACGAGGCGAAAAACAGACAGGGAAGAGAAAACCTAGGAAAAGGGGCACATGAGCAAGGAGAATCGCTCTGCGAATGCACAGAGGGCAGCTATGAGACTGGAGTAAAAACTCGTACCTGTTACTGGATGACGCACTCTCCCTGCCTAGGTGGCAAGAGTCGCTTGCTTCCTGGGTGTGTGAATGTTGGATTCTCTCAGCAGAAGAATTGTGAATGTGTGTGTCACATCAGACAGCAACAGCCAAGGAAAACCAATGCTTGTTCTATTCTCCTTCCTCCACCTCCCGTCTCTCCACGCCATCAGTCAGCTTTAAACCTGTGACGAGAGTGCCGTGGAAAGAGGCTCCTCTGTTGGCGTGTGGCTGATTTGCCAATTGATGTTTTACATGTATTCTGAAATACTCTTGCTTTTGTCTTCAGACACCAGGGGGCAGCAGCAATAGCTCCGCAGCCAATAAGCTGCCAAGGGTGTGTCTCGGAAAGCACCATGCAGCCAGCAAAAACTGTGGAAACCCTGGATTGTTCCCTGTTACCTTCTTGTCTCCCATGCAGTGTGGTCGTGAATCACTTTTTCCCCCAGGGAAGATGGGGCGGCAGGCAGGCAGGAGGGGCCTTGTACTCTTCTTGCCAGAGAAGCTCCATTTTGGAAGCATTTGTGTGTGTTTACAGGGTTATTAAATCAAATTGTCCCAGATTTCCCTGACCTTAATGGGAGGAAGGCAGCCACTAGAGATATGGAAGTGGCATTGAAAACATAGGCAAGGACTGCTGTCTTCAGTCATCCCATTGCCCTTCCTTCCCCAGGTCTCGTTATTTAAAGATGCTAACTCTCCCAGCTCTGGGAAGGTTGACTAGCCAAGGTACTGCGGCTCAAGCACCCTTTGAGCCAGTTTCCCTTCGTGATGGTACTAGATACTGCACAGGAAATACTGTAGTGTATAGACTGTTTGTAAATACTAGTATTTAGATCCCACGGAGGGCGGGGGTTGATGCATGTCAAAACGCCAGTGGGTTTAAAGGAAATCAAGTGCAAAACGATGTCTCTAAATCCACAACTAGTGAAAATGTCTTTCCAAGTGCTGGAATAGAAGAGGCTTGGGGCAGCTGAGTCTGGAGCGGAGGATAGAGGGGGATGTCTGGAGCGAGGAGGAATATTCCCAGGATTTTAAACGCTAAGGTGCAAAGGAAAGGGCATGTGTTTGGTGCTAAGACTGGTCATCCTCTCTCCCTCACCCACCTCGCTTGGGGTAGCTGCCAGAAGTGTTATGCAACCCCCTCTGCATAACCCTTGGTGCTGCATTTATGTGACCTTAAGGTTGGAAAAGCCAGAAGGCAGCGTTGGGTGGCAAAGTTCTGTCCACAGTACAGTCACGATTCAGTGGAACACAGGCAGACTGGCACATAATGGGAAGTTAGCACATCATGCGCCATATTAACCCTGATCTGGTCCATGTGCCTTATTCAGTTTCTTTACCATTTACCCCTCTGGTCATGCCCTCAGATGAGCAGTGCAGCTAGGATTTTCCACCAGTGCAGCTAGGACTGGCCAGTTCACACCTGCGACATTTTTGTGTCCTTCATCAACTGTTTACAGTGTTGGTCGTGTTTTCAGGAATATGTTACAGATTTCACTCAGCCTTGCAAGGCCTCTTTTGGAACTGTGTTGTGTGGTTTCCCTGATGGTGAATCACTGGGTTTTATAGCAAACTCTAAAAAAAACCTTTGCAGCTTTTAGGGATGTAACTCTTAGGGCTTCTCCCAGCAGCATTCACTTCCTCATCAAGAGACGTTCAGTGTTTGCCAAGCCTACCTAGTTCTGTGTGAATCAGGGTTACAAAACCCTTTCTTCTTCACACTCATAGCAGAGTTTTTCCTTGTCCCTTTTGTTAAATGGCAGCTTTGACTGACAATCTGTTTGATACCAGCTGGAGTAGTCTCCCCACCAACCTTGTACCTATTTAACTGAAGGTGTATTTTTAAACCAGTTTGTGTAGATACTTCTATTTCAGTCTGAGTGTCTTGTGGCAATTTAGCTTAAGTAAATTCTTTCCTGACTTAAGCTAACCTGAGATAAGAGTCTCTACACAGTCCATTGCACCAGTTTAACTAAATCTGTTTTTAAAGCGATATAATTTTTTCGAGTAGACAAGCCCATAGTCAGACATAGGATTAGTTTTCTGTGCACATGCAGCATTCTTGCTTGTTCCTGACATTCCTCTATTTGTCTTTGCCATGTTACCGGCCGACTCATTCTGAATGTGAATAGCTAGCTGGGGAGAATGCATGAAATGATTATTCAATCAGTGCAGCTGTATTTCATGTAAAGGGAATATAGGCAGGACCAAGAGGTCAGCTGACTATTCCTGGCTGGTTCCAAGCAGCCTGTAGAAAGGGGAACAGCCGAAGAGGAGAAGCCTGTCAATACTGAAGAGAGGAAATTTAACAGGTTTAAGAAGCCAGATTTGTTGTTTATGAAGCTAATCTGTGAGAGTGTCGTGCTGGCTGCTTTGCAGGATAAAGTCTTTGCCCACTGTGAAGCAGCCAATGCGCTCCACCCCTTGCTTACTTAGAATCCTTGCCTGCTTCGTCTGAACATGGCACTTGGTTATTTAAGGCGAGTGTTGTAGCAGAGGTGATTTATAGCAGTATGGGGTGTGGTTGTGTGGCTAAAATTGTCCTTTTGTTTCAGTGCGTTCCAGCTTGGTGCCTAGTGTGAGAGTTGTGCTCCCTCTGGGCTAAAGTCTGATGAGGCTCCCTGGGACTGTCCCATCTCTTGTGGGGGTGGGAGGGTGGCTGGGGGAGAGGCCTTAGCAGGCAAATGCACCTCAGTCAGAATGCACCTTGTCCTAAGCTGCCCCACAGATGCTCACGTCTCTTCTGGCTTTGCTGTGTAGCTGATTCAAGTCCCTGCTGTGCAGCTAAACTGCAGACAAGACCCCCCTGAACCACGCATAGGAGGAGAGAGAGCTGCCAGTCCGCACACAGCCAGCTCCTAATGAAAGTTAGCCACTGGTGTGTGTGCTGGCTGCCACATGGCTGCCGTGAGGATCAGTGCTTGAGTCCTGGTTGTGCAAATAACCACCTGGGAGAGGCTGCTGCTGTGACCCAGATCCCATCAACACAGTGCCCAAGGCAAAGAACTGGAGAAGGATAAGAAGCTGGGACTGGGCAACAGGATGAATCACTCCGTCCGTAATTGCCCTGTTCTAGGCTTTGCCTCTGAAGCATCTGGCACTGGCCCCTGCTGGAAGACAGACTCCTGCCTAGATGGCCCATTGGTCTGACTCAGCAGGGCTGCCATTTGGGTTCCTTGGTGACAAGCAGAGTGCTGGCTTGCCTCTCAATTTTAGGTTTGTGCTTGTGGTTTTGAAGAATAGTGGTCTGCCTCAGCAGAACTGGGGACTCGCTTCATGGACAGGCGCTGGGGGTGGGGGCGGTGTTCTCATCAACACGTACGAACAGGCTTCAGTAACGTTCCACCCTGGCCGTGGCAGGCCTAGCCATTCCGTGGGTGTGACGGGTTCACTCCTGCTCTAATGCTTCACTGTGATCAGAAGCCAGACACCAGAGCCATCTGCAGGCCTGTGAATGCATCGGTCAGTCATGCCTCTTGCAGGCAGTGTCCTTCGACTGTTTCCCCTCTCAGAGGAGTGGGGGCTTTTTTTTTTTTTTTTTTTTTTTAAAGCCTTGACTGAAGATTCAGGCGGAGGCCAAATAAGAGATGTTGGCAGTTTGTATGTTACTGCTGGGATGACAGCAGCTATACCCAGAGTTGTGGAAGGCAGCCCTATGTTACCCCGACTCTGCTGAGCCGCTCGCCAGCCCTGCTGATTCCAAGTCTCTCTTAGCCTAGAATGTTACATTGTTCTCTATTGACCACTAAGCGCACCCTGGTCGGGACATCTTCCTGCAAACATTTCAAACCTGTACCTTTTTATATTAAAGCAAAATAAACACAGATAAAGAACCCAGCCTAACGATCATGTTTACAGTGCATGCAGCAGTCTGCAGATTAAAGTGACAATCGAATCCATTTCTCCAGCTGGTGTGACCTCTTGTTTTCTGTGGTTTCCCTCTGCCTGGGTCTCATTTTTCTGTTGGCCTTTCGTTTTCTCCTGGTAAAGCACATACACTTCTCAGAGCCAGAACATTTTTCCTCCCCCTCCCTGCCCAGCACAAGCCTATTTCTTGGCCCACAGGAGAACGGTCACTCTCTCACCCTCCAGGAGGTGCTGCTTGCCACTTTCATAGTCCCCTAGTCAGGAGGAGGAGGGGATGCAGAGTGTAGCACATGTGAAGAAGGATGTGTGCAGGTTGCCAAGGGGCATTATGACACTCCACACATGCCTAAAAATAATTGCTCCTGAGGCCTGGATTGCTGAAAATGTGGTGCTCCTAGTCTATTTCAGTCCTGGATATGTTTCAAAATTCCACTGGAAATAATCTGCATCTGCCAGATTGGAGCATAGGATGCTCAGACACTGACCAAGTCGCATACCAAAAGCAACGCTGAAGTAGGACGGCTTTGCAGGGCGTGACACATGGTATGCCACATCAGAGATGGCTGGAAAAAAAAAAGTGCCTTCTGGCAGTCAAGCTGCAGCTGAGGGGCGGGAGAGACTGTACACACAGACTGTCTGCCCATTTACGCCATAGGATAGTGTGTGTGTTCATTGTACCCTCGTTGTAAGGCAAAAAAAAGGGAGGCCTAGTGTTTTGAAACAGACCGAGGAGTCAGCCCTCCTGGGTTCTGTTTGCAGTGGTGTGGCCATTTCATTGCGACCGTTTGCAAGTCATTTCACCTGGCTGTGTGTTTCAGGCCCAAATGGGGGTGTGACACAGCTCTGTGCTTTTAAGCAGTTACCATGTTCCACTGCAGAAGTGGCCAAATGGATGGGCAAAGGGGATCTCTGTTTGCTCCCTGAACTGCCTCGCAAAAATGTTAAGAGTTTGCTGAACTTTGAAAGGTTCAATCCTGTAAGGTGCCAAGAGTTCTCAACACTCACGGACACTTCGTGGGAGCTGAAGGTAACGCCTGGCAGCATTGAGAGGTGCTGTGAAAGCTTGTGATGAGCCCTGCTATAACAGTGCATAACAGTCGTGCTTCCCCAGGGACTGAAATGTGCTCTGATTCTTCTTTCCGGTGTTTCCCTCTTTGCTTTCAGCTGCTAGCTGTTAGGTTCAC
This sequence comes from Pelochelys cantorii, assembly GCA_032595735.1. Lineage (NCBI taxonomy): Eukaryota > Metazoa > Chordata > Testudines > Trionychidae > Pelochelys > Pelochelys cantorii. The sequence continues at coordinate 13,100,022 of CM064347.1, forward strand.
TGACATAAAATTGCTGCCTACCCCAGGATCCCATGGTGCTAGGTGCTGTACAAACAGAACAAAGCCAGTCACCTCACCTCCCAAATAGCTTACCAGGGGTCTCCAACCTTTCTAACCACAAGGTCACTTTTTCAATTTAAGTGCAATGTAAGATCTACCTCAGACCCAAATACCCTTGCCCCACCTCCATCCCGCCCCTTCTTTGAGTCCCCGCCCCTGCTCCACCCCTTCTCCAAGGCCTCACACTGCTCACTACATCTCCCTTCCTCCCTGAACCTCATTCACTTGCACCAGGCTGGGATAGGGTGTTGGGATGCAAGCTCTGGTCTCGGGCCAAGGGGTTCAGAGTGTGGGAGGGGCTCCAGGCTTAGCCCAGAGTGCAGGATTGGGGTCCAGGAGGGGTTTCAGGGTGCAAACTCTGAGATGGAGTTTGGGTGCAGGGGGACTCGCGTCTGGGACAGGGAGCTGAGTGCAGGAGGAGGTTCAGGGCCGGGACGGGAGTTCAGGAAGCAGGCTCTGGCTGGGCACCACTTAACTGAGAGCTTCCAGGTGGTAGAGCAGTGGGGTTAAGGCAGCTTACTCCTGCCCTGGCCTTGCACCACTCCTGAAAGCAGCTGGCATGTACAGCAGTGGCTCCATAGCGCCATGTGCTGCCCCTCATCTACAGGCACTGAGCCCACAGCTTCTGCTGGCCCCAGTTCCCCATTATTGATCAATGGGAGCTGCAGGAGGGGGTGTCTGCAGGCAAGGACAGCATGTGGAGAACCCCTGTTCTGCCCCTCCCAGGGGCTGCAGGGACACGCCAGCCACTTCCAGGAGCAGCATTTATCACAGGGCTAAGTACTCCAGCCATGACCGGTTAGGCTCCCTCCATCCCCTTCTCTCTGTGGGGAGATGGGGAGCAGGGACACCCTGACAGCACCCCCCTCTTCTCCCTCCCCCACCCTGCACAGCAAGCAGGAGGTTCCCAGGGGGGTAGCTCCAAGGCAGAGGGCAGGAGCAGCATGATAGTGGGTGAAGAGGCAAATGAAGTGTGATAGCTCCTGGCCAAAACAGTCAGGATCACCTGTCAGAGGCTCCAAGATCGACGGGTAGAGCCCAGTCTACTGGTTGGTGACCACTGGCTTCACATGTAAATACAAGACAAAGGACAAGGGGTAATTAGACAGGTGCAGGAGTACAATGAACCACTGAGATGATATTGCTTGGCTGACAGCAGCTGACTCCTTGGATAGTCATGCTTAGAGATCTGCGAATCTGGCTAGCCGCAGGAATCCATAGATGCGGATACAAATGTTGTACCTGCGTAGGGCTCTAGTGATGGCTGCGTGATTACCCTGTGCCGGTATGTAGTTGCTGCCAGTTTCTCTGAGTCCTCCTGGGTTTTAATGCCCCAAGTGAGATTGAAATGGGGTACTGCACGGAATTGACTGGTCTCTATGTCCAGACTTAAGGCCACTTAATGACTGCATCACACGTTTTGATTTTTTTTTTAGTCTATACTCAGGATCCCAAGGGGTCCTCCAGACAATTGAGCTTTACAGCACCTCTTCTACAGAGGGGGAAACCGGACCACTGAGCGGTGGTGTGAGTTACCCAAAGTGTCCCAACATGTACGTCTCAGAATTGGAAAAAGAACCCAGGAGTCCTAACTACCAATGCAGGGGTGAGGTGGGCGCTTTATGGTAGTGTGCAGAGGCGTAGTGAGCGGGGAGTGGGGGGACAGTTTCCCACAGGCGCCACGCTAGGGAGGTGCCGGGCTAGGCTGCAGGGCGGGGGGGCGCTGGGCTCACCTGGGCTGCAGGGGGAGGGAGGTGCCAGGAACCTGGCGCTGGACTCAAGGGGAAGGGAGGGGCAGGGAATCAGCACTGGGCTCAGCATGTCTGTGCGGTTTGGGGGGAGGTGCAGGGAAATGGAGCTCAGCTGGGTTGCAGAATGCCAAGATGCGGGGTGCTGGGCTGGGCTGCGGGGGGAGGGGAGGAAGGTGCAGAGCTCAGAGCTCAGTTTGGCTGCGGGAGGTGCCAGGAACCGGGGCTAGACTCAAGGGGAGGGAGGGGCAGGAAATCAGAACTGGGCTCAGCAGTTTTGCAGGGCTTGTAGGGAGGTGCAGGGAAACGGGGCTCAGCTGTGCTGTGGGGGAGGCATGCAGGGAACCAGTGCAGGGCTCAACTGGGCTGAGGTGGATGGGGAAGACATAGGGAACAGAAGGCCAGCTCAGCTGGGCTGTAAGAGGCTGCAGGAAACTGGTGCTGCACTCCCTTGGATTGTGGGGGATGGTTTTGGGGGAGGTGCAGGGAACCAGCGGGGGTGGGCAGCTCAGTTGGGTTGCAGGGGAGGGAGGTGCAAAGAAGCCTAGTGGGGAGGGGGGGAACCAGGAGCCCTGAAATGACCACCCCGGTCCAAAAAAATCCCTCATCTGAGATCAGTCAGGTCCAGAGGGTGCCAGACCAGGGAGGTCCAACGCCTACCCAAGTCCCCTCCTTGCACCCTCCCTGCTAGCCAGATACCCTACCTCCAGTCTGCTCCTGCTCCCTCCCCCTGGCCAGATACCCTACATCCAGCCTGCTTCTGCACCCTACCTACCACCCAGACCTTGCCCCCTTCCGCCCCCCATCTCCCTCCCAGATCCTGCACCCTCCCTATCCCGCTCATTGGCAGCCCTCTCACATACACTGAACCCCTTATTTTTGTCCCCACTTTAGAACCTAAGCGGTCCATAAAATTCATCAGAAAAGCAAATCTAGCCTATGGGAAGCCCTGAACCTCAGTCCTCCCTGTCCCTTCCCCTCACCCCTTGGGGCTGGAATGCCAGAGGAGTGAGGTGTCTCAGTGGGGGCCACCTGAGTGAGGGTTGGAGCTTCTGGAGGAGTGTTTTTGTTTCTCACTTGTGTGGTCCCCATCTGATTATTCTGTGGATCAGTGGCCCCTGATCCAAAAAAGGTTGCCTACCCCGGCCATAAGTAAAGAAAACATTGAAACCTTTTCTATTGGACATTAATTAATATTCTACTTTATTTAAAATGAAGTTTGATAAACTAACATGAGAAAGTTAACATTTAATCTGTTTAATAATTGAAATTAAACCATTCTCCCCAGCTACAGCACTAGCAAAATGGCTTGGGCATAACTGTGTAATTAAAGGTGGGTTTCCATTAGCACCTGGCGGTCTGCGGAAAGGTTTACATTGAGTCATGTGGTCCACGGGCCAAAAAGCTTGAGAACCACTGGAATAGAGGCACCCCTGGCCTCTTCCCGCCAAGAGACCGCTGCAGGCTCCCTGCTGCTCCACAAGAGCCCACAGAGAGATCAGGTCTGTTACCACGGTGGTAAATCACCATGTTGCTGCAGTGTGGATGATGGACAGACTCTTTGTGAGTCTTCCTCTTCCAAGCAGTCGATTTAAACAGCATGGTAAGATGCCACATGAAAACATTTGGTGCGTCCGCAGAGGCAGGATGTTTTGTGTCTCTCCAGAGAGAGTTGTCATGACTTGTGTGTCTGGGTGAACAAGACCCTTTGTGAGTTCCGTGAAGAGGTGAGATGTTTTGACTTCCAGCTTCAGGGGATTTGTTCTTCTGCCTTTGGGGTGCACGTTGCTTTGACCTGAATGGAGTTAGCTGTGACAACACTTTTCTGTGTTATTCTGACACACAAAGTGAAACCTGTGCTGAAGACCCCACATTCAGTGAGAGAAAGCGCTGCTGTCAGAAAAAGTAAATTCAAAGTCTCTCTAATTTTCTTCAAAGATCACCTCAACCAGGCAGTGGGGCTTTTACTGATTGGTCCCTTATATGTTTGAAGGGTGACTAAATGTTATCTGGATCTTTTTGGGTCATATCAACAGATTGTTTTGGGCTCAATCCTAGATTAAAATTAAAATTTTAGTAGGCCCTTTGTAAGCAGGTTGGGAAGTGGTCTCATTTGGCAATTATTATTTGGTATTATTTACATAATATCCACATTGCCATCTTGGTATTAACATATACATTTCTCGGTACCTTTACATATAAAATAGCCCAGCCCCATTGACCTCCATGGGCAATGTACCTTGTAAGGAGCGATGGGGATATGATGAAGTTGTTTAAACAAATATGTTGCAATTGTAGAAGAAATAGTGTGTCTGAAAACTGTAGGTACTGGGGGTACTTATAAATTTTTTTAAAGGGATACTTTATAAAAAAAAAAAAAAAGGTTGAGAAACACTGCTCTAAACCGTTCCTTTTGGCCTCCCTGTTTCCTTTCTCCTTCGACAAGTTGGGCAGGTAGCAGTTTTGGTAAAAATATATCAGATGTGCACGCAGTGCCCGCTCTACCTCAGCTGGTGCTGCATAATCAGAGCCTCAATTCTAAAGGAGTTGGCATTACTCAGGTGATCGATCCCCCACGTTTTGCTGTAGATTTTCCAAAGAAAATGCTGGTGTTTTCTATAGGTCACCCACATCTCCCAGTCGCAGCAGAGACTTGGGATTAACATGGCTTTGTCAACTAAAAGTCTTATACGTGTTCGGATGTTGTGATTGTGAATACCTGGCGAGGCAGTCTGCCAAAGGCAAGGCTGGCCTTGAATCTTTATACCTATGGCTTCAGTTGAATGGCTTGTGTGAAATTTGGAAGAGCAGTTCAGAGAGACCTCTCTCCTTTACTTAAGGATAGAATCTCACAGCAGCCTGAAGGAAAAAGTCCTCATGGCAGACTGAAAGCCTCGCTTGCAGTGTATCCTCAGCCTTAGGCTACTTATTGCTTCAAGAAAGCAAGGGCGATTCTCGTGTTCTGTTAGTTTTATTTAAAAGTTTTTTCTGAGTGTTATTTTAATAGGTAAATTAATCTCTTACGTTCACTGACGTAGCAAAGGAGGTGAGTGTGTGGGGGGGGTAATTTCCCTTCTGCTCCCCCTATCATACCTCTGCTCGCCTGCTCCTCCTCCATCCACCACCACCTGCTGAAGCCTCCTCCCTGCCTCTGTACCCCCAGCCCAACCTTCCTCCCTCTTCAACAGTGGGATAGTGCCTGCCCCAAACTGGAGGGGGTGGGGGAAGACGTAGTACAAGCTCCCCCACCCCCGTCGGGCTCAGCTGTGCACCAGGTTCGGGGCCCTGTCACATGGTGGCGGTGGGTAGGGGGGGCACAAATTTTGCTTTTGCCCCTGGGTGCATAACACCCTTGCTACACCTCTGGTAGTGTGGCAGCTTTAAAAGGGTATCAAGCCATTAGATGTGTTTTTATTTTATTGTAATAATTTACAGGCCCCTAGAGTTTGGGTGAAACACTTCTAATAAATGCAGTTGAACTGTTTCTATGGTGATTGGCCAGCCTTTGTCTCCAGGCCTCCTACACAGGTTGTTTAATAAGGAGCCTCACCAGGGAGGAAAGGTGGTTTATTCCTGCTGGCAAAGGAGAGCCATTGGGAATGGTTTGGGGTTAGCTCTGCTGCGTCCAGGCTGGGCCCTAGTGGTTTGCAGATTCTGAGTAATGAAGAGGACTGTAGAAGGGAAGTTCCTGTTCTGTTCCTATGCAGCCCCAGACTGCAGGACCAAGGGGTGATACTTGGCAGGTAACCCACACTGTAGCTGTGATGCAAAGATTCCTAGCAGTGGCCCGGGGGTTTCCTTCTGGGTGATCCGGGTCAGTGGAGGTAGAATGATCTTGATTTACAGGGAGATGTGTGTGTCGCAGGCAGTTCTGTTTTACCTGCATTAAGCTCTTTGGTGCCATGGTGGAGAAGATGCTGGTGACTGACCTGCCACTGAACACACGGTCTTCCCCCTCTTTGCCTGGCAGCACCTTGTAGCAGGCTAGCCTTGAAAAACAATGCTGTCTCTTAGACTTAGAAAATCCAGCCCTCTGCTGGCCAGAAAACTGCATTTCAATTGCAAAACACTTGGTTTTGCAAGCAGACCCGCCCCTGGCCAGCTTGGCGAGGTCACTGTTACACTAACCAGCAATTTCTTTGTCTAGTTTCAAGACTTCTCTGTATAATAAGGAAGGCGTCTTATGATCATTGTGACAGCCATGTATAGTAACGCCACTGCACTCTCACCGAAATCCAAGTGTCCTTACTGATATGTGCCCCCCTTTCCAACCAGTCGCTGTGGGGGTGTTCTGAGTTCGGCACGTGGATCGTGTGTGGGGGCCTGCACCCTCTCTTGTGCAAGGTAACAAAAATCCAACTGGGCCTGTTGCACAGAATTGCTTGCCAAAGTTAGACAGGGTTAGTTCAAACACAGAGTTCTGAGACCGCTCAAGGACTGTGTTGAGTTGAAGGGTAAACCAGGACAATGGGACTTGAAATTAATGAACCAAAAATTGATGTTGGGAAATAAACAAAATAATGAGGAGCTAGGGGATGCCTCCTGTCATTCTCTCTTTGGAGTCCTTAAAGAGAAAACATCACAGATTGAAAGGAATGAGCTCCTCCCATAGGGTCCCCCAGGATGCTGGTGAGCCTTGACTGTCTGGCTTCAGAGATGTCCACCCTGATCAGGCCTGGTCAGAGGGAGACCAAGACGACATCCCCACTCCACTGGCTTCAGCTAAATCCTGAACAGCACCTGCCATGAGAGACTTGAGCTCCTGCTGCCATTGCTCCCTCGTGTCCTTTTCTTTCCCTGCACTTTCGTCTCTTTCCTGTCTCTCTTTGCCTCTCTCTAGCAAGTGCCTGGCTTAGCTGACCTAAACATCCTGGCCCTTACAAAACTGCCCTGAGCCTGGGATCAGAAACTGCAGCTGAAAGAAATGCCTCCAACAAACTGGCCCATTGATGAGTGAGGCTACTAGGACCATGTTGCGCATCTGCGCTGCCTTGTCTCCGGCAGCCAGCCCGCAAGTGGAAGTCAACGTCTGAGACAGAAGCTGCACATTCTAGCTCTGCTTCCCGTCCCCTTTTCTCTGTGTGTTGTATCAAAGCGAGGAATTGATTGGACCTCCCCACCACTCCAGCCCATCTCATTGATTTCTCTTTTCCTCCCGGGAGACAGTTCCCATCTTTGATACCCTCTAATAGACTAGTGGTGCGCAACCCATGGGTCGCGGTCCCTAAGGGGGCAGTGGATGTCTTCCTGGGGGATCGCGGTGCTAAGATCCGGGCGGCCCAGGGCTGGGCCCGGCCATTGGCAGCCGTGCAGAGTGGCGCTTAGATCTGGCTGGCCGGGAGCTGGGCCTGGTAGTTGGCGGCCCCATGGCGCGGGGGTTCATGGTGGAAAAAAGGTTGCGTACTGCTATAATAGACCATGGGGGGGGGGGTCCTTATGAAAAATCTCCCCAGCTTAAAGGAAAGGGATCAAGACCTATTGACAGCCTGACTTAGTACTTCACATTGCAAATGCTTCACATGTTGTTGTTTTTCTTTTTGTTTTGGTCTTTTTAACGAAAGGCTACAAATATTTTTAGTTTGCTTGTTGCCGCGGGGCTAAGCAGGCCAAGTCTCCACTCAAAAGCCCAAACCGTGGTTAAGTGTCTAACATCGTACAGCGACAGGGCCATGGTAACATTGTTGACTCTCTGGAACCACTTCTTCCATCAGCATTCCCACCCCTCGTGCTGTACTTCGAGGCCTGTGCAAATGTAGCCGCAGAACTCCTGGGACAGCAGCATTTGGGACGGTGCGGTGTGCGAGGGGGTCTGCCTTTCGGCTGAAAAAGAGGAAGTTTGCAGAAGCACTAAGGCCTATCAAATCAAATGAGTGGCTGATACTGTTTCTTTCTGTTGTGGTCCCCAAACCAGACAGCCCAACATGCAGCCCTCTGGTTCATTCCAGTCTCTCGACATCTGTGAGGACACAGTGGTAAATCATTAGGGGCCATGTGTGGGACAGACCTCACTGCCAGTCCATCTGCTTCTGCATGCGCCTGCCATGTGCAGTAAAGAGCCAGGCAGCCTTAGGGGAGGGAGAGAACTTGGCTCCCGCACTGGGGAGCGGAGTGCGCGTGGTCATTGGTGTAACCTTTAGACTAACAAACAGGCTTTTCTCCCTTACGGCTGGCAGGGCAGCCGGCTGCGTAGGTAAGTCTGAGTTTAGGCTATGGCTTACCGCCAGCTGTTTATCCTGAGCCTCATGCAGCCCCACCCACGTCCTTGAAGCTATCCGGCCTCCTACAAGTCACATGCAAGGATTTTATTTAAACAACGTTTAAATGTTTCATGTGGACATGGCGTGAGGGTGGACAGCTCTGTGTAGCCCCAGCTTTGGGAGGGCCCCCATCTCAGCCTGGTGGACCCGCTTCTTAGGATGATGAGCACAGGAAATGTCAGGCTGGATCAGACCCAAGCTCTAGCTAGCCAGGATCTTGTCTCTGACTGACCAGAGGCAGCTGTTTCAGGAGGGGAAGGGGAAGGATTATGGAATGACACCTTCACAAGAGAGAGGCTGATTTTCAGACGGGGCACTGGGGATCTCTTATGTGAACATGGTTACATATGGAAACATGAGCTTTTGACAAGCCCTTTTTTTTTTTTTTTAATTGAAATCCAGAAGCAGCGATGGGAGAGAGATGGGTATGTTTCTCAAAAAGTTTTCTTGGGCCACAATCCCCAGGCCAGGTGGAATGGCAGGGAATGAAACCCTGAAACTTCCTTCCTTTCCTAGTGGGTTATTTTGAACATAGATTCTGGATGTGAAGAGCTAGCAAGATGTTGGGCATCTGGAAGGTGCATTTCCTCTTATTTAAGTGCCATGGATTAGAGGGATACCGCCTGATTTTGTGCCTAAAGCACAGTCCTAAAAGGTGTTGCTGTTGGGGAATATGTTCCAGCTCAGAGACATTAATTCTGATCCTGCAGGAGTCCGGGTTTTCTCCACCGACCAACATGACCCTGCCTTTTCGAGGGAGGTGATTGTTCATCACAAGTCGCAAAGGAATTCCAGCTAACCTCGGATCCCCTACCAGCGGGGAAAGGGGGCTGGTGGCAACAGCCTCTTGGCCTTCAGCCTGCTGACACTGCTAGTTGTCTTCCCAACGAGATGCTGTTCTGGGAATGGAGGCCACAAGCTGTGAACGAGGCCTTGAAGGTTGGTAAATCCCAGAGGTGCCCTGGGCCGTGCAGTGTCTTGTGGAGATGACATTCAGCTTGTGGACTGCCGCCCCGTTACTGCAGCAGCACAGCGTTCAGTTGGGTGATGCTCCCTTGTCTTCCAGCCTGGGGACACCACGAGGCGGGCGGATGGCTTGTGTGCTGGCATTGGGGCAGCGTCTGTCATTGCATGTGAGGAAGAGAATGAAATACAACCCCAGGCTGGACAAGTGCATGCCAGTGTCTGCCAGCAGAAAGCAAGGCAGCTCAGACCCTTGGACTTCCATGCCCCTTTGCTGTATCCTGGCACTTGCCTTCGCCCGCCACCAGGCGCTTGCCCCAGGTCCCGCTGGTGGTGAGCGGAGAAGGTGATGCAGCCTGTTGTCTGTGGGGGGCTCTGTCATACATAAAGCACCACCAGCACATAGATGACCCAGCTGATGCACACGAACACTCCAAAGAGCAGGCTGAAGAGAACCAGGGAACGGGCTTTTCTAGACGCTAGCTTGGCTTGGATCAGGTCTCCTCTGTTCAGGGCTGCTCGGGTCTAGAGTTGCGGGGAGAGAGTGTGGACAGTGAGAAGAGGGATGCAAGTTCCTTTCACTTCAAAGACAAGAGCTGAGGCCTCCCAAAGGGGGAGCCCCTGTCCCTGTGCACAGCTTTAAGCACATCTGATAAAGAACAAAGGCAGCGGCTGTTACTAATGGAGAGGGAAAGGGATGAAATTTCAGACCATCTAAGGCTCTGACTATGGATCCAGGCAGAAAACAAGCCAGCACAGTCAGCACCCTTCCAAAAAACCCCTTAGTGGGTAAAGAGCGGTGGTCATCTCCCCAAAAAGTGCAGCAAGGTGCACTGGGCCGTCTTTCAGCCACCAGCTGATTGGCCCTGTCAGTCAGTCACACACACAGGCTGTACATTGTCTGGCTGTAATGATCCCTGTACGGTTGAATAGGAACCAAGCAGCAAAAGGATGACCCAGCCAGGGTTTGATTTGGGCTCAGTATGTGTAGGGCTCTATATCCTAGAGCGTAATGAACAAGGGGAATTCTCTGCCCCGTGAGGTACTTGCCGAATCCGTGTTCTTGGGATTCCCTGTATAAACGGGTGAGTGGTCACCCGATCTCAAGAGGAAAGGAATTCTTCCAGCCTTCCCACATCCCATGCCTGTGTTGGCAGACCTGGTGGGGTACAGCCGCCCTTTGGGGTGTTAAACAGAGATTTTTGAGTGTGTCCGTGTAGCTGACAATCAATGTCCCGTGTATCAAGTGGCACAGGGGAAAGACTCCCCAGCGTGTAACTTGTTGCCTAGCGACCGGAGTGCTCCTCTCTGGGCTGCCTATTATTCAGTGTAGCCACTCCCATCCCTAACGAGGTGAATAAACTCCAAGCACAGGGACCCCCACATCCTGCCTCCAAGCAAGTTCAGCCCGCCCAGGCGGCAGGAAGGGGAGGGCTCGTCCTACCTCGTGGGAATAGACAAGCGCAATCACCCCAGTCAGTAAGCAGCAGAAGATCGTCACCAGCACCGACTCGACCATGTAATCTTTGGGCGGGCGCCCCCTGTCTGCTGGTGCTGGAAGCCCGCTGACAGGCAGCCCGTTGTACTGCAACACAAAGCAAAGGGCTCTGGTCATTCCTGTGCACGTGCGACATGGAGAGGGGGTCCCGAGGCAAGGGCCACCGCCTTGGTACCCCGTTGCTGTGGAATGGCGGGAGGTGCAGATGCAGGGCCCGCCCCCCTCTGCGGGATTGCTCCCTGTGCTGTTTACTGCTATGTCTACCAGGGCGTTGTCTACACTGGGTTTCAAGGTCTCGCACCTTGGGGCTTCCACTCGCCCCTGTAGGGGGCAATTCTGCACCGTCAGGAAGCTTTTTCCTTTCTAAGGCGTAGGAATTCTCAAGCAAGGGCCGGGTGCAGACCAGCCCCTTTCCAAGCCCTTCCTGTCTGCGGGCTTCCTCTTCTGACCCTGCGGTGCTGGCACTAGCCTACGAGTCCAGGCAGTCGCTTGGCATGGCATGTGCTCGCAGCTGGCCCTGCTTCCTGCTCTGGGCAGTAAGCGGATCCTCTGCCTTCTCACCCCCCCAAGTCCATACACTCGTGGGAGGTTGGCCACAGGTAACACGGTCACACCAGGGGAAACAGCAGCCTCAGTGACTAATCTGCAGTACCAATGAGAGAGATGCAGGAAGGGGGCAAACACTGCACTCCGCACTCATGAGATGTGCTACCGGGGATGCATACCCAGGATGTCACTGGGTAGACGACTACACGATTAACCTGCTGTCTACACACTTTCCACCCGCCTTTACTGCCTCTGTGTCAGAGGCAGCAATGGGGGGAGCAGGACTTAGTGCCTATGAGGAGCTGGTTTAAAAGCCAGCTCCCTATGAGCACCGGATCCACCTCCCCCCCCCCCCCACCCCCCTACCTCCATGCTGTTGCTGCTGACAGAGAGGCTGGAGCCAATACACACAGGACGGTTTTCAAGCCAGCTCCCTGCACATGCTACAGGCCCACCTGCCCCCCACCCCCGCTGCCTCCTGCAGAGGCATAAAGCCTTAAGAGGCTTAAAACTTGGTTCCGCCTCCCCCCCCAGCACCAGCTCTGCGGTGCTGCCTCCCCCCCACCCATGCTGTTGCCTCTGGTAGAGAGGCAGCAGTGCGGAGTGGCAGGAGGCTCCCTAGGAGTGGGGCTGGAGCGCACTGGCTGCCAGCCCCACACCCAGGGACGATCGAATAGTCGAGTAACCAATAAGATTTCATGTGGCTACACAACTATTCAATGACACGCTCGCGAACATCCCTGTTACATACAATAGAGTATGGGAAGGAGCCAGGAGGTACATTCTGCTGCAAAGGTCCTGGCTGGTACATGATGGGCACTTGTCCTGAGATGGCTGGGAAGGGTGGGTACATCATGTGAGCAGCCTTTGGGTCTGGAGGAGAATAGGGCGGGGGGTCCCCAGCAAAGCTTGGATTGGTGACTCCCGAAGTGCACTTGGGTTCTTGTCCTTCCTGGGCGGGGAGGTTGGGCTCAGCGGCAGTGCTTGTGAGTCCAAAAGAAGTGCAGCCCTGCTGCTCCTGCCCCGTCATGCCTCCTCTGCTGTGGTCTGCAGTGGAACCCCAGGCTGGTCCCATCACTCCTCCCCTGCTGGCATTGCCTCCCTCTGGGGGTTCACAGCTCCTCAGTCCCTCCCTGGAGGTGCAGGAGAGGTTGCCTTCCATCTCTGGCCCTTGGAAGAAATTGCAGCAAAGGTTAGAGTGAGTGACAGGCACTTGCTGGTACTGTTGCTTTGAGGAAGTGAAGATTCCCCATTCCAGAGTGCTGAGACAAGCCAGCAATGCCCCTGCAGACAAACGCACGTGACTCACATGACGAATGGCCACAGCAGTTCATCCTCCCATTCACACCGAGCCTCTCCCACATCTCTTCCACAGACAGGCCCAGCCAAATAAGAGCCAACCTTGAACTGACCCAGGCTGTTTGCAGCCAGCTCTTTTCTCCTGTGCTCCAAGCAGCTACGCTGAGATACTGGGTGGGGGGCTCTGGGTGACCAGAAGCAGCAAGCATCAGAAATCTTGTGACATGTTCTCTGGAGGTTTCCATCTCAGTCCTATTGACGCCCCAGGAGACCTCAGCCTGGCTAGACACAATGATGTCTGCTTTTGTCTAGTACTCATGGGCCAGCCCAAAGCACTAGAATTGTAGCCAAAGTGGTGTTTGTGTACCTGTTTCACAGGCCAAATGACAAGCTAAGACAGGTGACTATTACAATGCTCTGAATCTCGATGTACTTTAGTGTTGAACTGTTTGGCAAGAACAGAAGAATCTCAATATAATGGCACCTCATTCGCTCCTTAACTTGATGTCCCCAAGGACTCGGCTGATATAGAGCTTGATTTCACACCAGATCTGTGTGTTCGCTGCTTGGTGGCCTAGCTTCCTTTTCTCCTCTGCCTGGTTTTTTGTTGAACCATCGCTAATGGCTGCCTGGCTCTGCATACTGGGCATGTTTGATTTTGAATAGGGAATAAATCCAGGAACTTCTGTGGAGAGGGGAGAAGGAAGCTGATGAAACAAAAAATTCTGTCTCTTTTGGAGTATTCTGTCCAGTTCTGGGCACCACATTTCAAGAAAAATATGGAAAAACTTGGAGAAGGTCCAGAGAAGAGCAATAAAAATGATGATAGGTCTAGAAAACATGAGCTATGAGGGAAGATTGAAAGAATTGGGCTTGTTTAGTTTGGAAAGGAGAAGACTGAGTGGGGACATGATAGCAGTTTTCAAGTATCTAAAAGGGTTTTATAAGGAGGAGGGAGAAAAATTGTTCTCCTTGGCCTCTGAGGATAGGACAAGAAGCAATGGGCTTAAACTGCAGCAAGGGAGGTTTAGATTGGACATTAGGAAACACTTCCTGGCAGGGTGGTTAAACACTGGAATAAATTGCCTAGGGAGGTTGCGAAATCTCGGTCACTGGAGACATTTAAGAGCAGGTTAGATAGATCATCCCTATAGATATCTAGGCAGTTCCTGTTCCTGCCATGCGGGCAGGAGATTGGACTTGATGACCTCTCGAGGTCCGTTCCAGTTCTAGAATTCTATGTTTCTATGGTTTTAGAAATGTATATAAAGGAATATAGCATGTTGACAGGTGAAATTAAAAGTGAAGCTGGACCATGATGGGGTTATTTATGTGTGACAGCACAGAAACTTGCATGACTTTATGTGGTTCACATACATGTGGACAACATTTTGGGGTGGTTTGTAATATTACTTGGGGGGAGGAGGGGAAATCCAATTAAAGTACCAAAAATCCAGGATGTCCATAACACCCTGGACAATCCATCAGCTACCGTTATTCATGTTGTGCATAAATCTCAGCTCATAGTGATTTTTCAAGTCCGCAGAGGTGTAGCTGTGCTGTGCAACGGCAACAGCCACCTTCTCCATGCAGTGAAACCTTTCAGGTGTTGAAGGACTCTATGTACAAAGGCAGCTGGCCTTTGGCTCAGAGGGGCCGTAGCGTGTAGCACTGGAGACTTACTCACTGTGCTCTCTCCTGCAGTTTGCATTTGGTACCTGATGTTTTTCTTCAGATGGACATAAATTATTGAGCTTAGCATACAAATTAATGGCGAACTCTTACCATATATAAGTACTTTTAGAAGCTGAATGCACGCTTCAGTTAAATAATTCCCATATCGGCCCCATACTGTGGGCAGGTAAGTTCTTTAGCCTCATTTTATAGGTGGAGAAGCTGCTACAGCAAGGCGAGGTAGCTAATAGAAGGCCACATGGCGAGTCATTCACATAACTACAATTGGGGGCTCACTGACTGGACTCTGGAAATGGCCTTTCCTCCATCCTAGCCGAAGGGGGTCTGCAGTAATAATGCTCCACCTCTGGAAACCACCAGCTGGAAAAGGAAGTGACCTGACAGAGCAAACCCCTGCTTACCAGCTGCTCTGTCGTGCGCTAGCACTTTGGTTCAAGGCACAATGAGTTGGGGTATTGAATTGTTGCTGTGGGCCCAGCTGTGGCTGGTAGCTCCTGACAGTGAAGCTGGGCATGTGTTGCTTAAAACGAGGCCATGCTGTAGAACGGACCTGGGAAGCTGGACTGCTGAGTTCCCTGCTCTGTTATGGACTTTGCTGCGATTCTGTGGGTCTCTAGTGCTCCAGCCTTCACGACGTTTGAGTCTCAGTGGGGGTGGGCTGAGTCTCAGCTGGGCGGGGTGACACTGGGCAAGTTGCAACCTGTGTCTTGGTTTCTCCTGTCTTAAAAGGGGGAAGGCAGGAATAGTCTCTTGGGAGGGCCCTGGGGAGGCGACACACTTCAAGCTCTCTGGCAGAAGAGCGCTGTCCGTGTGCAAAATGCCACAATTGGTCTGAATAATCCCCTGCGGGAAAGTCTCCATCAGTGGGAAGCGCCTAGAGTTCCAGCTCCGATCCCTCGGCTTCCAGACAACATAAGGAGAATTAAGCCAAGCCAGGCGCATACCTCAAGGCTGCTGCCTGCCTCCCTCCCTAGTGGCTGCCAGCACAGCAGAGCAGCCTTATAACAGGTTGTATTGCGGGGCATAAATTTCCCCAATGGCAGAAGGGCTTGGCTTCCCCTCTCAGCATGACACACAGCCACTGGAGCGTGTCTAACGTGAGGCTGCAACCAGCCAAGGAGAGAGGCCCAGCACCCCTCCAAACTGGGCCGCCTCCCCACTGTGAAACCCTAGTCAGGCCTTGGCTCAGCTTCCAGGCTTCAGAGCTGGTTTGTGCTGAAAGGAGGCCCAACCCCCCCCCCCCCCCCCCCACACACACACACACACACACAATGGTTTGCGTCAAAGACTGAAATGAACATTCCTGCCCCGGGGCCTGCGAGTGCCGTGAAGTGTCTCGACTCTGACTCCATAAGAAACTTTTCATTCAATATTAAAGCCTTACAGGGCCTAGAGCCATGCTCCATGGCAGGCAGAATTTTTTGGGCCTTGCCCAATTTCTGTGGCCTGGTCAGGCAGGATCCCACCGGACCAGACCTCTCCATGTGCACTAGGCTATCTGTCCAGGGATTGCCTGTAGGATGTCTGCCATAACATTTCCTCCCCCCTCTCCCCCCAGCCTTCCTGCGGTTCAGCTACTGTTAACAGCGCATGCCGGGCCGATGAGGGAAATGAGGACGAGCTGGAGGGGGCTCGTCTCTGATGGAGAAAGTGTGTCAGGGCGGAGCAGGACCTGAGTGTAGGTGCTCACCTCATTTGGCGTCACTATTACCTAACGGCCAAAAAACACCCATGCTCCTTCTGACGGGGAAAGCGTCCCAGGTCTGGGTGAGTTCTGCAGTGGCAGGTCAGCTGCCCGAGTACTCGTGGGTGGCCGCTAGGCCTGTTCTCTTTAAATCCTTTGAGAGAAATTACTCCAGGGCTTTTGACTCTCCCCTCTGGAGGAGAAGAGCAACTGCAAAGGTAGAACCTCTCAAACCTGGGACCATGGATGTCCTGGGCCAGAGAGCCCTCGTGGTGGGGACTCGGGCAGTGGGGCTGATGACATTAGCCATAGGGCAGCTGGGGGTCCAGCAGCAGCCTGGCCTGGTCTGGCAGCAGCTGCGGGACAGTCTGGGCCAGGGCTGGTGGCATCTGTGGGGCCAGTGGCAGCCGGGGGGCTAGCAGCTCAAGTGGGCTTTTGGCCAGAAGCCCTGCTGGGCAGCAGCAGCCAGTCCAGGGTTTGGCAGGGAAGGGGGTGTTGGCAGCTGGGGCCAGGAGGGGAGTCTGGTGGCGGGGGACAGAGTTGACCTCCTTGGTCCAGCAAAATTTGTTGTTCAGTACCAGTCAGGTTCCGAGGATGCTGGACCAGGGAGGTCCAATCTGTAACACCCAGCCCTTCAACAGTGGTTTATATTGCTAGGTTTCTCCTTCCTCCAGACCCCTGTGAGTTAAGGCAGCAAGGATTCTCCTTCCATGGGCAGCAGGTTAGTATAATTTTTGGTGGTGCCCCATTAGCCACAGCCCCTGGCCCCTGTTAACCATGCCCCCTGACAACCCCCCCCCATTAGCCACGCCTCTGGAGGTAACACACTCAGGGTGAGATGGACACATGACCAGAAATAAAAGGTGTCATGTCACCCCTCTCAAAGGGCTTTTGCCACCATCCTCCTACCAACAGGGATTAGTTTGGCCCCCACCAAACCCGCCTCATGCAACTATCCTGCAATTGCATTAACCCAATGTGTGTGACATTAACTCGGGGGCAGAGAGGCTGGGGGGAGCGTTCCCTCTAAGGCTATGTCTGCACTCGCGGTTTCTTGCACAAGTACAGCTGTTCTTGTGCAAGAACCCACAGAGCAGCCACACTGCCCACCTGCTCTTGCGCAAGGAAATTTACAGTACGGCGTGGTAAGAGAGGGCGTCTTGCGCAAGAGCTATGCTCTTTTCTAACAGGTGTAAGCTCTCTTGCACAAGAGGGCAGTGTGGACGCTGGCAGGGATTTCTTGCGCAAGAAACCCCTATGGCTAAAATGGCCATCGGAGCTTTCTTGGGCAAGAGAGCGTCCACACTGCCATGGATGCTCTTGTGCAAAAGCACAGCTCGCACATGGCAGCATGGACGTGTTCTTGCACAAGAAGCCGCCAGTGTAGACATAGCCTAAGAGTTTCCTCCCACGCACAGAATGAATTTTGTGTTGTGCACCTGTACTGAGTTCATGTGGCTTGTTTGGATGTGCCACTGTGGCACCCAAGTTACTAATAAATATTTTTAAACCTTTACCTTTTCTCTCTGCTGCCATGTCTCCTCCCCTTGCTCCATCAGCTCCCCTGGTGCCTGCTGCCCCCCAATTCCTCACCCTCCTCTGCTGTCCTGACTCCTGCCCTTCTCACTGCCCTCAGCCCTCCTGTGACCTGCCCCCCTCCACCAGCCCTTCTCTTCCCCCCTGTGCCCCCTCCTCCAGTAGCCCCACTCTGATCATGTGAGCTACCCCTCCTCATCCCCTCTCCTAACACCTCCCTCTACTCACCTGCCCTGCCTCTCTCCTCTGGTGCTGGTCCCTCCCCTGCAGGTGTCTGCCCAGAATCCCCTGGCACCTGCACCCTCCTGGTGCCTCCCCCTTCCCTCACTGCCCCTGCCCCCTTTGTCCTCTTTTTCCCTGATGCCCAACCTCTGCCCCCATTCCCCTCATGCCCCTGTGCCCTCACATATGACTTGCTCCATCCCCGCCTTCCTCATGCCCACCCCTTCTTTCAAACCTTCTCCCAGCACCTCCCCCTCCCCCCTAGCTCCCAATGCCCTTAACCTCTCCTCTCCCAGCATCACCCTGTCCCCCCCTCCCACTGACACCTCCCCTCCTGCCCTTTTCCTCATTGCCTCCACGTGGCCCCCTGGTATTTGTCTCTCCTGCACCCTGTCCCTTGGTGCCTTCCCCTTTCTTCTCCTGACCTGCCCCCCTCCCCTCAGCACAAGCCCCTTCCTCTCCCATCCCTTCCCCCTATTTTTCCCCCTCCCCTACCTTCTGCCTTCCAGTTTGCGGGGCAGCAGGGCTGGAGTCTCCGATCAGGCCCTGCCGCCCCACTGTCCATCGAGGGGACATAGGCCGCTCTGGCGTCCGCTGCCCGTTTCTTCTGGGGCTGCGGAGTCTGAGCGTCCGCCCCGCGGGGTTGCCTGCCGGGTTCCGGCTGCTGCAGGAGGGTGGGCACTTCCCTGAGCTGAGCTCACTGCCCAGGCCTGGGTGGACTCCCTCCCCCTTGTCTGCCACGCCGCCAGCATTTAAAATACCCGGCGCATGGCGTGAGCATGCGCCGGGTGGGGGTGGGGGTGGGGCAGGGCTGGCCTGCCGCACCCGCTCGCTGCAGTGTCTGCCTCCAAATCCCGTCACCCCCAGTCTGGCGCGCAGTGTGTGCATGCGCCGCAAGAGCACGGGGGCAGGGCCAGCCTGCCGCGATAGGGGCTGCGGGTGCCCCGTTACAGTTCCTCTTCTCCTCCAGGGACGCTCTGGGGCTGGGGGGGAGGAGCAATATTCAGAGCCAGGGAAGAGACCCAGCTCCAAATATTGGTGGAGTAGGGCCCCCGGCTCTAAATATTGCTGGAGCCTGGGCACCATGAGCCCATATAACTCGCTGCCCATGCTCCTTCCTACACCAGGACCCCAAAACACAGAGACCACATGACTTGCCCAAGGTCAGTGCTTGTGTCAGTGTCAAAGTGAGGACTCCCCCTCAGGAGTCAGTGCATCTCTGGAACTAGAGCTGTATGAAAAGGCGGGGGGGTAGGTGGATGTTCACAGATAGGTCCGAAAAATCAGAGAAAAAAATCCTTTTGGGTCGACCCGAAAGCGAAATTTTGCAGTTCGGCACATCAAGAAGTAAGAACATAAGAACATAAGAATGGCCATACTGGGTCAGACCAAAGGTCCATCGAGCCCAGCATCCCATCTGCCGACGGTGGCCAATGCCAGGTGCCCCAGAGAAGGAGAACAGAAGACAATGATCAAGTGATTTATCTCCTGCCATCCATCTCCTGCCCTTGTTATGAAGGCTAGGGCACCATACTTTATCCCTGGCTAATAGCCATTTATGGACCTAACCTGCAAAAATTTATCAAGCTCTTTTTTAAACCCTAATAGAGTCCTGGCCTTCACAGCCTCCTCGGGCAAGGAGTTCCACAGGTTGACTGTGCGCTGTGTGAAGAAAAATTTCCTTTTATTAGTTTTGAACCTACTACCCATCAATTTCATTTGGTGTCCCCTAGTTCTTGTATTATGGGAAAAGGTAAATAATTTTTCTATAATCACTTTCTCCACACCATTCATGATTTTATATACCTCTATCATATCGCCCCTCAATCGCCTTTTTTCCAAACTGAAAAGTCCCAGTCTCTCTAGCCTCTCCCCATATGGGACCCTTTCCAAGCCCCTAATCATCTTAGTCGCCCTTTTCTGAACCTTTTCTAATGCCAATATATCTTTTTTGAGGTGAGGAGACCACATCTGCACGCAGTACTCGAGATGTGGGCGTACCATAGTTTTATATAGGGGAAGTATGATATCTTTTGTCTTATTATCTATCCCTTTTTTAATAATTCCTAACATCCTATTTGCCTTACTAACTGCCGCTGCACACTGCGTGGATGTCTTCATAGAACTATCCACTATAACTCCAAGATCCCTTTCCTGATCTGTCGTAGCTAAATTTGACCCCATCATGTAGTACGTGTAATTTGGGTTATTTTTTCCAACATGCATTACCTTACACTTACCCACATTAAATTTCATTTGCCATTTTGCTGCCCAATCACTCAGTTTGCTGAGATCTTTTTGTAGTTCTTCACAATCCCTTTTGCTTTTAACTGTCCTGAACAACTTTGTGTCATCTGCAAACTTGGCCACCTCACTGCTTACCTCATTTTCTAGATCATTGATGAACAAGTTGAACAGGATTGGTCCCAGTACTGACCCCTGGGGAACACCACTAGTTACCCTCCTCCATTGTGAAAATTTACCATTTATTCCCACCCTTTGTTTTCTGTCTTTTAACCAATTCTTGATCCATGAAAGGACCTTTCTTCCTACCCCATGACCACCTAATTTACGTAAAAGCCTTTGGTGTGGGACCGTGTCAAAGGCTTTCTGGAAATCTAGGTATATTATATCCACTGGGTGCCCCTTGTCCGCATGTTTATTAACCCCTTCAAAGAATTCTAACAGATTAGTTAGACATGACTTCCCTCTGCAGAAACCATGCTGACTTTTGCCCAACAATTCGTGCTCTTCTATGTGCCTTGCAATTTTACTCTTTACTAGTGTTTCTACTAATTTGCCTGGTACTGATGTTAAACTTATCGGTCTATAATTGCCAGGATCTCCTCTAGAGCCTTTTTTAAATATTGGTGTTATATTGGCCATCTTCCAGTCATTTGGTACCAAAGTAGATTTAAAGGATAGGTTACAAACCACTGTTAATAACTCCGCAATTTCACATTTGAGTTCTTTCAGAACCCTTGGGTGAATGCCGTCTGGTCCCGGAGACTTGTTACTATTCAGCTTATCAATTAATTCCATAACCTCCTCTAATGTCACTTCAATCTGAGTGAGTTCCTCAGATTTGTCACCTAAAAAGGCTGGCTCTGATTTAGGAACCTCTGTAACATCCTCAGCCGTGAAGACTGAAGCAAAGAAATCATTTAATCGCTCCGCAATGGCACTGTCTTCCTTGATCGCTCCTTTTATATCTTTATCATCCAAGGGCCCCACTGCTTTTTTAGCGGGCTTCCTGCTTCTAATGTATTTAAAAAACATTTTACTATCATTTTTTGAATTTTTGGCTAGCTGTTCCTCAAACTCTTTTTTGGCTTTTCTTACTACATTATGACACTTAATTTGGGAGTGTTTATGTTCCTTTCTATTTTCCTCACTAGGATTTGACTTCCACTTTTTAAAAGCTGCCCTTTTCTCTCTCACTGCCTTTTTAACATGGCTGTTTAGCCATGGTGGTTCTTTGTTAGGTCTCTTACTGTGTTTTTTTATTTGGGGTATACATTTAAGTTGGGCCTCTAGTATGGTGTCTTTAAACAGTTCCCATGCAGCTTCCAGGGATTTTAGTTTAATTACTCTCCCTTTTAGTTTCTGTTTAATTAGCTTCCTCATTTTAGTGTAATTCCCCTTTTTGAAATTAAATGCCAGAGTGTTTGACCGCTGCGGTGTTCTTCCCAACACAGGAATATTAAAAGTTATTATATTGTGGTCACTATTTCCAAGCGGTCCAGTAACAGTTACCTCTTGGACCAGATCCTGCGTTCCAGTCAAGACTAGGTCGAGAATCGACTCTCCCCTTGTGGGTTCCTGTACTAGCTGCTCCAAGAAGCAGTCATTTAAGGCATCAAGAAATTTAATCTCTGAATCCCGTCCTGAGGTGACATGCACCCAATCAATATGGGGATAATTGAAATCTCCTATTATTACTGTAAATAAATAAATGTAGCTTAGTTGGTGACAAGCTAAATGTTGTGTTTCCATTTTCATCTACCCCCCCCTCCCTTTTTAAATGCAAGAAGCAAAGGTCATTTTGAAAAGGAGGGGGTTCAAATCGAAAAGTCAAAACGTTTTGTTTCAAAAATGACAAAACAAAAGGCTTAGACTTTTTTCCAAAAAAACTCCAGCTACAAGCATTTGCCAACATCCACACGAACGTGTGAAGTGTTTGTGTACCGGCATCTATCCCTCACCCCCCAGAGGAAAAAAGTTACACTTGAAAATGTTGCTCAGTATGTGCCCTCTAAGATATTTGCATCCCTCATACAACCCCCATCTGAAAGTAGGTTAACTCTTGGACGGCGCTGCAAGGAGACACTGTATCCTCAACCTGCACATACCTTCCAGCTGCACTGTGATCCTGCCATTGGGGTGTTGCTGGGCCTGCCTCTCGGCATCTAGACTTGATATCAGGGTTCAGTGCCAGCACTTAGATTCTCAGGACTAGGGCTCACCCAGGGTGGGTTTCACACGTTCCCTCTCCAAATCCAGTGCAATTCAGGGGTTCTCTAGGAAAGCAGCAGAAATCCAGCCCAAACCAACCCGTGCGTGATGCTGCAGCTTCATGAGGCTCCATGCAGGAGTCGGGGGAGGGACAGGGTAGGGGAAGAATCGGAGTTGCTCTCTCTGTCTAGTATCACTTCTTGGGGCAGAATTTCCTCCTGTAAATGAGGGATTGGATTTTGGCTACAGTTCCTGAAGGAGGGGATTGCCTGCATGCTATTTGTGATCACCTCTGTCCAAGGACAGGTGTATGAAGTGTAAATACCCAGATTCCATGTCACTGGTTTCTTCTGCTAGGAAGCTCACTGGCCAGGCCCTGAAATCTGTTGCCACTTGAGAGGGTGAGAATTCACTCCCCCTCTTTGGTGACTGGGAGCTCCCAGCCATATGGAAACTCTCCCAAACACATGCAGGCAAGCTTTCTCCTTTCCCACAAAACACTGTGCAATGCTTTGTGTAGCAGAAAAGAGCTCCGGCATCTGGTGCCAATTTCTAACATGCTACTCCCCAGAGGGGTTTCTCTTTACATGAACCAATAACGGTAAGAGTAACATGCTCTGAGCCCCATCTAGCAACCTGGAATTCCTGAGTTTTAATCCTGGTTCTGACGCTGACTTGCCATGTGACCTGGAGTCAGTCACCCAACCCCGTGCCTCAGTTTCCCCATCTGTGGCAGGGAGATGCTAGTGTTTACTTGGCTCACAGAGGGGATTGTATAACTCTTGGTAGACCCTAATTTGACTACTAGAAACTGCACAGACTCCAGAGCTCTCCCTCCACCAGACACAACCTAATTCAGTTGGACTGGCCCTTATAGAGCTCGACCCAAAAGAAAGGAAAGTTCACGTTACCTGAATTAATGGATGTGCCTCTCTCGTCTTACTTGGTTTCACTCCAGACCATGCTGTGGTGCGTCCCAAAGCCGAGCGAAGATTCCCTTCCAGTGGGATCAGCTGTTTGTCGGAAGTTCTCCTGAGCTATCTACACTCGTGGGCCGGAGAGAGGCTCCTCTGCCTGCATTTCCCCTGGGCGTGACTGTCCTGTGAACTAAGCCCCAGCCTCCTTCCCTGCTCGCATTCGGTTTCCTGTGGCTGTTCTGAGCTTTATTAATAATTGACGAGCTTGTTTGCAGACGACTGTGTACACAAGGGCAAAATAGCTCCCGTGCCATGGTGTTCCCAGCCAGGCCAGGCTGTACCAGTATCTCCCTGCTCCTGGGGGTGGGGCGGATGAAGGCCAGATGCACTGAGACCAGCTTTCCCTATCTACCCTGACAGAGAGAGCATAAGCCTGTCAGAGCCTGCTCCAGATAAGGGGATACAATAGAGGGGGAGGGACACCCCACAAACAGGCCCCAAAGCCCTTTGAACTGTAAATACCTATTGGAGCCAAATCACACTGAATAACTGGGACTGGGAGCCAGGGCTGCTGCTTTTTGGCTTTTAGACATGGGATGGGGTGGCTGCCTGGACAAGTGGAAGGAGGATTCTGCCTGAGAGAGCTTCTCCCCCGATCTGGACAAAGGAATTACCTTCAGTCAGCCCCTTGCATGAGTGTGAAATGTGCCTGGGAAAGGGGCTTTTTATGCAATGCCGGTCCCAGTCAGGGAGCAGGCAAATCTCTTCCTCTTCACAAAGCGAATTGGTGGATGAGAACATTGGGTAGCAACACAGAATCCTAGGGCTGGAAGAGACCTCAGGAGGTCACTGAGTCCAGCCCCCTGCCCGAAGCAGGACCAATCCCAATTAAATCATCCCAGCCAGGGCTTTGTCAAGATGGACTTTAAAACCTCTAGGGATGGAGATTCCACCACCTCCCTAGAGAACCCATTCCACTACTTCACCACCTGCCTAGGGAAATAGTTTTTCCTAATATCCAACCTAGACCTCCCCCACTGCAAATTAAGACCATTGCTCCTTGTTCTGCCATCCGTCACTACTGAGAACAGCCTCTCTCTATCCTCTTTGGAACCTCCCTTCAGGAAGTTGAAGGCTGCTATCAAATCCCTCCTCACTCTTCTCTTCTGCAGACTAAATAAGCCCAAATCCCTCAGCCTCTCCTCATAGGTCATGTGCCCTAGCCCCCTAATCATTTTGGTTGCCCTCCGCTGGACCCTCTCCAATGTGTCCACATCCTTTCTGTGGTGAGGGGCCCAGAACTGGATGCAGTCAGGGCCGGACAGAGGCATGGGCGAGCCGGGCAGCTGCCCAGGGCGCCAACCAATGAGGGGCGCCTGATGGCAGCTGTAAGGGGCATGCGGTGTCCCTTACAGATGCCATCAGGAGCCGCACGCCTGGCTCCCGCAGCGCCGGCCCCACGGCGCTGGCCAGCAGTGCCCTTCCCCCCACGGCTGTGGGGCCCTGCATGGCCCGGCGTGCGCGCCAGCAGCACTGGCCAGGCCGGGCAGCGCATGCACCATGCGCCCCGGGGGCGGGCCCCGGGCTGCGCGTCAGCGGCCGTGGCTGATGCACGCATGCGCCATGCACCCCGGGGGCGGGCCCGTGCCCCACGCGCGAGCTCGCGCATGTGCCCTGCGCCCGGGGGCGGCACCGTACGCCCAGGCTCAGGGCGCCAAAAGGGCTCCAGCCAGCCCTGGATGTAGTACTCCAGATGTGGCCTCACCAGTGGGTAGTGTTGCTGTGAGCTGTTAAACTGCCACCATGTTCTACCCCAGAGGTGGCTGTGTTTCCAGGTGTGAAGGGAGTCTTTTTCTATTTAGTTTACAAAGTGCTCTTAGAACTGGCTGAGTGAAAGCCGCTTCAGCTGCGGAGCCCGTTGTCATTAATTTTGTGTTTCCTGTTGGCTGTTTAATGAAAAACTACACATTGGAGAAACAGGCAATGGTTTAAAAAAGCCATAAAAGAATTTTAATTAATTGATTCAGTGAGACAAGGGTTAGAGCCGAGGAAGAAAGACGGATCGAACATCTAATATTGTACCTGCTCCAGAGGGAGGGGGCCTATTGCCTGTTATTGGGCTCCATCCTGCAAAACCCTTGTGCACATGAGTAACGTTACTGACCTAGTCAGTTCCAGGGTGTGTCTAGACTACAGGGTTTTTTTTTCGAAAAAAGTGGCCTTTTTTCGAAAAAACTTCACCTGCGTCTAGACTGCCGTTGCGTTCTTTCAAAATTAAATTGAAAGAACCCGGCAGTTTTTTCGACCACAGAAAACCTCATTTTACAAGGAATAATGCCTTTTTTTTTAAGTGCTCTTTCAAAAAAAGATGTTATTGAACACAAACAGTGCTTTTTCAAAAGAGAGCATCCAGACTGCCTCGGTGCTCTCTTTTGAAAAAGCAGCTCTCTTTTTCGAAAATACTGGTTGCTGTCTAGGCACTCTCTTTCAAAAGAGGCTTTTTCGAAAGATTGGAGGCCTGTAGTCGAACAGGAGCAGCTAACAGGGAGTTTGGAGAGGGAGTTCTCCAGGTAAAGGAGGAGTAAATACGGGACCCTTGTGGTAAGTGACTGACTGTAGTGTGTATTTGTGTGGGGGGGTTACTTGCTGTGTGCTGAGCTTGTGTTTGGTTGGTTGGTTTGAAGGAGCTTCTAAAGTTTTGAAATCTAGAAGCCTCTGTTAATTGGCTGAGCCTCAGTCAGGGGGTGGGGCTACCAGGGCTTTATAAGCTGTGAGTCTGTGACCAGGAGCAGCTAACAGGGAGTTTGGAGAGGGAGTTTAGAGGGGGACGTTAGAGGGCGCTAGTGACTTCTGACCTTCTTTAAACATAACTTTTATAATAATCTATATTCCAGACATTTAATAAGAAGCCCAGTTTATACTTAAACTTATTCATAAGTTTATTGGAAAAATGGAGACAGAAGCCCAGCAGCAGAGTGGGGGCTATCCTGTTTATTGCATCAAGTGTAACATGTATGATTACCTGCCCTGTGGGCGAGTGGCGTATGTGTGCACCCGTTGCAAGGAGCTCCTGACCCTCAGAGACCGAGTTTGGGCTTTGGAGGCCAGGGTGGCTGAACTGGAGGAGCTAAGGGAGTTAGAGAGCTATGTTGATGAGACTTTCTGGGACACTGTAGTACTGTCCCACCTCCAGTCTGAGAGCCCCAGTGCTCTTAAAGAGGATGAAAGTCTCAAGGGAACAGAGCATTCAATGGGAACAGAGGGAAACCATCCCGTAGTTGGGACCCTCCTTCCAGAGAATGTTGCGGTATCCTCTCACACTGAGGATGCCTCTGAGGGGGAGGGAATGCCAGTTGTTAGGAAGAGGCAGGTGTTAGTAGTGGGCGATTCGATCGTTAGAAACATAGATAGTTGGGTTTGTGATGACCGGGAGACCCGTATGGTCACTTGCCTGCCTGGTGTGAAGGTTGCGGATCTCTTGAGGCATCTAGATAGACTTATGTGTAGTGCTGGGGAGGAGCTGGTGGTCGTGGTACATGTAGGTACCAATGACGTAGGGAAGGGTAGGAGAGATGTCCTGGAGGCCAAATTTAGGTTGCTAGGAAAGAGACTGAAATCCAGGACCTCTATGGTGGCATTCTCGGAAATGCTTCCAAGTTCCACGCGCAGGGCCAGGTAGGCTGGCAGAGCTTCAGAGTCTCAATGCGTGGATGAGACGATAGTGTAGGGAAGAGGGGTTTAGATTTATTAGGAACTGGGGACACTTTTGGGAGAGGGGGAGCCTATACAGGAAGGATGGGCTCCACCTAAACCAGGGTGGAACCAGACTGCTGGCACTTAACATTAAAAAGGCCGTAGAGCAGTTTTTAAACTAAGAGATGGGGGAAAGCCGATCGGTGCAGAGATGCACATAAATCGGATGGAGACTTCTCTTAGAGGAGAATCCATTGATAGAGATTTTCTAAGCTGTAGTCAGAAAGAGAGGAGGGGAGAGGACAAACCATGGGCCAGAGCAGACAAACAACCGCATATAAAGGAATCCAATGCATCAGGGAAGGGCAGACAAATAAGCAGAGGCAAATTTTTAAAGTGCTTCTACACAAATGCTAGGAGTCTGACTAATAAGATGGGTGAACTAGAGTACCTCGTATTAGAGGAGGAGATTGACATAATAGGCATCACTGAAACCTGGTGGAATGAGGAAAATCTGTAGGACACAATCATACCGGGATATAAAATATATCGGAAGGATAGAGCAGGCTGTGTGGGTGGCGGAGTGGCACTGTATG
The DNA here is from genome assembly GCA_032595735.1 of Pelochelys cantorii. Lineage (NCBI taxonomy): Eukaryota > Metazoa > Chordata > Testudines > Trionychidae > Pelochelys > Pelochelys cantorii. The sequence goes on from CM064347.1 coordinate 13,127,191, forward strand.
TGAAAGATAACGTAGAATCAAATGAAATAAAAATATTAAATGAATCCACATGTTCAATAGAATCGCTATGGATAGTAATTCCATGCTCCAATAACAAGAAATTAGCAGTAGGGATATATTATCGACCACCTGACCAGGACAGCACTACTGACATTGAAATGCTGAGGGAGATTAGAGAGGCTACCAAAATAAAGAACTCTATAATAATGGGGGATTTTAATTATCACCGTATTGACTGGATACATGTCACCTCAGGAAAGAAGCAGAGAAAAATTTCTCAATGGCTTAAATGGCTGCTTCTTGGAGCAGCTGGTACAGGAACCCGCAAGGGGAGAGGCAATTCTCGATTTAGTCCTGAGTGGAGCACAGGATCAGGTCCAGGAGAGAACCATTACAGGACCGCTTGGGAATAGTGACCATAATATAATAACATTTAACATTCCTGTGGTGGGAAGAACACCTCAGCGGTCCAGCACTCTGGCATTTAATTTCAAAAAGGGGAATTACACAAAAATGAGGAAGTTAGTTAAACAGAAATTAAAAGGCACAGTTACTAGAGCCAAATCCCTGCAAGCTGCATGGAAACTTTTTAAAGACACCATAATAGAGGCCCAACTCAAATGTATACCCCAAATTAAAAAACATAGCAAGAGACCTAAAAAAGAGTCACCGTGGCTTAACCACCATGTAAAAGAAGCAGTGAGGGACAAAAAGGCATCTTTTAAGAAGTGGAAGTCCAATCCTAGTGCGATAAATAGAAAGGAACATAAACACTGTCAAATCAAGTGTAAAAATGTAATAAGAAAAGCAAAAAAAAATTTTGAGGAACAGCTAGCCAAAAACTCAAAAAGAAATAACAAAATGTTTTTTAAGTACATTAGAAGCAGGAAGCCTGCTAAAAAACCTGTGGGTCCCCTAGAGGATTGAGATATAAAAGGAGCAATCAAGGACAATAAAGCCATTGCGGAGAAATTAAATGCGTTCTTTGCTTCAGTCTTCACGGCTGAGGATGTTGGGGAGATTCCCAAATCTGCACCGTCCTTTGTGGGTGATGAATCTAAGGAACTGTCCTGGATTGAAGTGTCATTAGAGGAGCTTTTGGAACAAATAGAAAAACTTAATGTTAACAAATCTCCGGGACCGGATGGTATTCATCCAATGGTTCTAAAAGAACTCAAATGGGAAATTGCTGAACTATTATCTGTGGTTTGTAACCTATCCCTTAAATCGGCTTCCGTACCTAATGACTGGAAGGTAGCTAACGTGACACCAATATTTAAAAAGGGCTCTAGAGGCGATCCTGGCAATTACAGACCGGTAAGTCTAACTTCAGTACCGGACATATTAGTTGAAACAATAGTAAAGAATAAAATTGTGAGGCGCGTAGAAGAACATAATTTGTTGGACAAAAGTCAACATGGTTTCTGTAAAGGGAAATCATGTCTTACTAATCTATTAGAGTTCTTTGAAGGGGTTAACAAACATGCGGACAAGGGGGATCCAGTAGATATAGTGTACTTCGATTTTCAGAAAGCCTTTGACAAGGTCCCTCACCAAAGGCTCTTGTATAAATTACATTGTCATGGGATAAGAGCGAAGGTCCTTTCATGGATTGAGAACTGGTTAAAAGACAGGAAACAAAGGATAGGAATAAATGGTAAATTTTCAGAATGGAGAGGGGTAACTAGTGGTGTCCCCCAAGGGTCAGTCCTGGGACCAATCCTGTTCAACTTATTCATAAATGATCTGGAGAAAGGGGTAAGCAGTGAGGTGGTAAAGTTGGGGATGATACCAAACTGTTTAGGATAGTCAAGACAGAAGCAGACTGTGAGGGACTCCAAAAAGATCTCACCAAACTGAGTGATTGGGCAACAAAATGGCAAATGAAATTTAATGTGGATAAGTGTAAAGTAATGCACATCGGGAAAAATAACCCCAACTATACATACAGTATAATGGGGGCTAATTTGGCTATCACAAATCAGGAAAGAGATCTTGGAGTTATCGTGGACAGTTCTCTGAAAACTTCCATACGGTGTGCAGCGGCGGTCAAAAAAGCAAATAGGATGCTAGGAATTATTAAGAAAGGGATAGAAAATAAGACAGAATATCTTACTGCCCCTGTATAAAACTATGGTACGCCCACATCTTGAATACTGTGTACAGATGTGGTCTCCTCACCTCAAAAAAGATATTTTGGCCTTGGAAAGGGTTCAGAAAAGGGCAACTAAAATGATTAGGGGTTTGGAACGGGTCCCATATGAAGAGAGGTTAAAACAACTGGGACTTTTCAGTTTAGAAAAGAGGAGACTGAGGGGGGATAAGATAGAGGTATATAAAATCATGAGTGGTATGGAGAGGGTGAATAAAGAAAAGTTATTTATTAGTTCCCATAATAGAAGAACAAGAGGACACCAAACGAAGTTAATGGGTAGCAGGTTTAAAACTAATAAAAGAAAGTTGTTCTTCACACAGCGTGTAGTCAACCTGTGGAACTCCTTGCCAGAGGAGGCTGTGAAGGCTAGGACTATAACAGAGTTTAAAGAGAAGCTAGATAATTTCATGGAGGTTAGGTCCATAAAAGGCTATTAGCCAGGGGATAAAATGGTGTCCATGGCCTCTGTTTGTCAGAGGCTGGAGAAGGATGGCAGGAGACAAATCGCTTGATCATTGTCTTCGGTCCACCCTCTCTGGGGCACCTGGTGCTGGCCATTGTCAGCAGACAGGCTACTGGGCTAGATGGACCTTTGGTCTGACCCAGTACGGCCATTCTTATGTTCTTATGTAGTCTAGACGCACCCCCAGTGACTCCAACGGGTCTGCTCACCAAACTGAAGTTACTTGCATGTGTGTTTGCAAGACTGGAATCTCTGGGACAGGAGCCCGTCCTTTAAAGTGGCTTGAAGCCCTGTATAACATCACGACACACGTTTCCCCCACTAATAAATATTTGGGGAATACACTGGAGAGTACCCTTCAGTTTCCAAGTGGCAGCTGCTGCTGCCCCTCGGGCAACAAACTTGTCTTCTCTCTTCATTGAGCACCCTACAGCTCGCAACCCGGTACTGGCTCATGGGAGGTCGGTCACTGGATCTCATTGCTGCAGGGGGCTCAGGTGACCAGTGGGGGTGCTAAGACAGGTTCCTGCCTGCCCTGCACCACAGACCGTGCAGTAGGCCCAGCTCCTTGGTGGTGGTGGCGGTGGGGAAGGGGGGAAGAGAGTGCATACATCTTTGTGCATTTCCCCTGCCCTGAGCACTAGCTCTGCACTCCCATTGGCTGGGAACGTGCTACTGGGCTTGCACAGGGGCACAGCATGGTCTGTGGGGCCAGGAGCGGCAGGAAACCTGCCTTAGGCCCCCCCCCCCCCCGCTGCACTGCTGACTGGGAGCCACTCAAGGTAAGCGCCTCTTGCCTCACCTCCTGACCCCCTCCAAGCCAGAGCCCCCTTCTACAGCCCAAAGTTCTCGGCCCCGCTCCAGAGCCCACACTCCAGTCAAATTATGCTGGATCGCAGGCATCAACATTTTTCTTCAACTGGGTCATGAGTGAAAAAGCTTGAAAGCCCTTGCCGTAGTGTACTTGGGGGGGCCACGTGGTTTGTAGGAGCCGCCAGCTTTCATTTCCAAGCAGCCCTTGCCTGGGCTGCAGCCATTTCTGGGGTGGAACACTGTTGTGCTGTTTTAACAAAACACAGCAATGCTACATGTCAGGCAGTTGTGGCTGAGATGGCACAGGTAGACACTGATGTGTGTGGGGGAGGGGGCTGCGTAGGGTTGGAGGAGGGCCTCTCCCAAGCCCAGACAATCAGAGATGGTTTGAATGTTTTCACATGAAAGGCATTTTGTCACAAATGGCTTTTTTTTGTTACAAATATTTTTTTGTGAAAAGTTGCCAGTGTTGATTTTTTTTCCCCCACAAAAGATGTCACGCTTTCCCCCCAACACGTCATCCTTTAAAACAGCTATTGGCATTTTACCAGCACCTGGGATTCTCTAAAGCTTCTGTGACGTCGTCAGTGAAAGTGTTGCGGAGAGCACAACTTGGAAAATTGTAAAGGGGGAGGGAGACCCAAACTGGATCTGTTTCAAGCCCTTTCTTGTGCTGCAGTCATATCATCACCTCCCTGAGGGGGACAGATGGCTATAGGCCTGGTCTCCACACAGTTTTGTGCCAATATAACTATGCTGGTTAGGGGTGTGATTCGGTAGGGGTGTAGTTATACCAGTACGGGCTCTAGTGTGGAAAGCCGTACAATGTGGGCAAGGAGCCAAGCTCTCAGGAATCCAAGGCTGTGTTTACACTAGGAGCTTATTACCCATATAGGAATACTGTTATGTTACACCAGCAAAGCCCTCCTGGCTGGACACAGTGATGCCAGCAGAGCTGCACTTGGCATTAGTGAAACCATAAAACGGAGCAGTTTTGTCAGCATAACTGTGTCTGCATTCCACACTTCTGTCATCTCAGCTGTGCCAGTCAGGGGTTGCGCCTCCTCCTGCCCCTGAGGGGCATTCCAGCAGAAGTCTGCCCTTTCCCTCCCCCAGTCTGCTTTGCTGGGTGGCTATTTCTGCTGCTCTACCTGGGCTGTGTCATGACACAGTCGCAGTGCTGGCTTCCGTCTGTAGCGCTTTCTTCTGCGACTCATTAACTCCAAATGAGGGTTATTCCTTAGCAATGGTCTGTTTGGAACTAGGACAGGCCAGGAAAATAGCCCAGGTACCTGTGTCAGGTGTGATTAGGCCTGATTGAAAACCACATTCCTGTCCCTGTTCCCAATGCTTCTTATCTGCCTGTACTTGTTGCTGGCTTTGTCTTTGGTGCAATTAGCCTTAAATCCCTCCTCCTTGCCTCTTCCGACACTTCCCTTTGCCTGCCTGTACTCCCACCCTGCTAACTCCTGGGCCAAGATGAAACTATAGTTACAGAGAGGTGCTGAAGTAGGGGCAGGACCAGCATATCCGGAAATGCTGCAAACCAGGAACAATGCTGAGGATGTGGGAGTGCGAGATGGGCTGACCCCACAACTTCCACGGACAGTGGAATGTAGGTTCATTTTTCCAGTCACAGTCTGAGTGCAGCTGATTCTCTTATTCTGATTATTTCTTAATTGGCTCTTGAGTTCTATGAGCTATGGATTATCACTGCTACAGTCAGCGCTGAGTCAGTTGCTGGTACTTTCCACATGAGAGTCAATTGTGTCTAGGACGGGCCATCAGCCACGCTGTGGTTTCTGCTTTGAGTTTGGAGTGTTTTTTACACTCTCCTTTGGGTTCTCTTTAGTATGTTCCTCGAGGATTGATAAAGACACCCTTGGCTTGCTGATAGCTAACCCGGTTTGCTCATTGGGCAGCTTATCAGGCAGCCACTAGATAGTGATAAGCTATGACACGGGCTTATCCGGGGACAGAGCTGCCATGTAACAAGGGGAACACATCCCTTCCTGTGTAATGTGAATAGGTCAAGCTGAAGGTGATGTGCATTATTAAACCTCTTTCTCCCCCTTCTGAAAAATAGAGACCTCATGTAATCCTGATGCAGAGCCCCAGGAGTTAGGATCCCAGCTGTGGCGACACAGCGAAATCGCATTGCTTGGTTGGCAAAGGTCCTTTATTAGACTAGAATATACACATGAAAGAAGATTTCCGTGTCAGCCTCTATAAACACTTGTGGCTGTTGCTTTATTGCTGTGGTTGCAAAAGGAGCTGGTGTCTGATGCGACGGAAGAGTAGCCTTTTTTCCTGACTTCCTTAGACTGGGGACCCAGGAAATGCAGCTCCCTTTTGTTCTGGTCAGCCAAGCAAAGAGCTCTACAGTTATCAGTTAAATTGTCTGTGGTAATTTCAGGGCAATTAAAACAATTTCCCAGCTAAGCGAAATCTTCAGCAGAATTTACTTTATGTCAGGTTTGAAATCTCTGCTTTCCTATTAATCCCATTGGTAGACTGTTTCCCATATTCTCCCCGTGCCTGGATCGTTAACTTTTTTCTCTGGGAGTAAATCGTTTAATGATTACCTCAGACACATTTTTTTAAGTTTGACTGAGTTATTTCCTTTGTAGTGATTAGAGTATGTGCTCCGCCAGGCACCTGTCTCCAGTTTGTGTGACAAAGGTTGTAGTGAGCAATATAGATGTTGATTCTGACTTTCCTATCAAGGTTTTCCAACCATTAACACGAACTAACTAACATTAACACTAACACTAACTAACTAACATTAACACTGAGGGCAGAACTATGTTTATTATGCTGCAATTGCTTTTTAAATTTCTCATGGTTCCAAGTAGACTTCTTGCCTTGCCCACCCCAATTTGTTCATATAATTGGTAGTTTTTGCTGTACTGTCCCTTTTGTTGCACTTCTCATATGTAAATGTGGCGCATACTTGAACCTGTCCTTTCTGGGTCTCTGTGTGATGTAGTTGTTCCATTACGTAGTAAAGAAAATGACCAGCATGGAAAGAAATATTTATCTAGCCTAAAAGAGTCCTTTTGAGTTTTCAGGACTTTGATTTTATATGGCAAACTGACTATTCTTTTGCCTTCTCCATCTACTGAACGTACACACACGTATGAGCTTGTCTAAAAATTCCTCCCAAGACTGCTCTGTTTGCCATCTGTTTTGTTTCCTGATATTGGTTCCATACGGTCTGTTGTCTGTTTCTACTACGTAGACAACACAAATGCATTGTACAGAGCCCATTAATACTGGTATGACCACCTACATAATGTGGGCCAGAGAATTTCACCAGCTGATGCTTGCATTGAGCTTGTAACTTCTGGTTGAGTAAGGTCTCAATGTAAAAACTTCAAGTAACAAAGAATGCACCACAACCCATGGCTGCCCCAGGGCTTAATTACCCTCACTCTTCACTACTTGTACCTTATTTCTAGTCTGAGTTTTTCTTGCTTCTGGCCATTGGCTCTTCCTATGCCTGTGTGTGCTAAATTACTGAGGTCTCTACTATCAGAAATCATTATAAAGCTTACTCAAGAGTATTACAATTTTCATGTTATCTACAGGAGTTGGAGGGGGCAGCAGGAAACTCAAGGATAGATTAATCCCCATCCAAACTGTTAGGCTATGTCTACACTGCAGGCTTTTTGAGCAAGAATTTTGTTCATGCACAAAACTTGAGGAGCGTCTACACTGCACGCGCATTCTTGCACAAGTAAATTTACAGTAAAGCGTCGGAAAAGAGGGCTTCTTGCACAGGAGTTATTCCTCTCCCCACGAGGAATAAGCCCTCTTGTGCAAGAGCTCTTGCGGAAGAAGGCAGAGTGGACAGGCAACAGGGGTTTCTTGCGCAAGAAACCCCTATGGCTAAAATAGCCATCAAAGCTTTCTTGCGCGAGAGAGCGTCCACACGACTATGGATGCTCTTGTGCAAAAGTACATCTCTTGAGCAAAAGCACATGGCAGCGTGGATGCCCTCTTGCGCAAGAACTTTTGCGCAAGAACTCTTGCAAAACAGTTCTTGCGCAAAAAGCCTGCAGTGTAGACGTAGCCTTAATGTTTAAGGTTTATCTGCTAAGTGAATGGAATATCGAGTTCACAAATCTTGGTCACCAGTTTAAATCTGCCCTGTGTCTCTAATTATCAAAAGTAGAGACCCTCTGCCAGATGTCTGATCCTTGAAGGGTCTTGACCATTTTCCCAGTAGGTTAAAAAAAATAGCAAATCCATTGGCATTGTTGGCCCCTTGAGTGGAAGCCTCAGCAAAGAGGGCAGCACCTGAAAGGACTATGGACAGTGACTGTCCCTCTAAATTCCACCCATGCTGCACCTGCTCTAGGGGAAAGAGGCCTTTCTTCTCTAGCATTGTCAAGGTGACATCCAGCAGCAGCTCTATTCTCAGATAAGGCCTGATCCAAAGCCCACTGAAATTAACAGGAGTCTTTCAATTGACTTGTGTGGGCTGTGGATAAAGTCTTAGAGAAAAACAACGAAAAAGGGAGAAATTGAAGAACAAGCATCACCAATGACTCCATTTCCCACCCTGCTACAAGCCAGTGCAGCTGCTAAGAACAATTACAAGCATCAATGAGCCAGTAACTTTAATTTTCAGCGCATGAGGGTGTGTATAAAACAGGAGACGAGAGGCTGGAAGCACTTTACAAAGAAAATTACTGAAGTTAAAAATTGAAAGCCTGTCTCCCTGGCTGTGGGCTGCCATGAACCTGCTCCTGGGGCGGGCCCACTCTGCCACCTTTTACCCACTTCCGTGCTTTTAAAACAAAACAAGACGTTAATTCTCCCTAGTTTCACTTTGTGGCGGCAAAGAGGCGAGCTGAAAGCTCTGTTTGGCCTTTGCGAAGTGCTTCTGAAGTGGGCAGCCGGACTGATTGGAAAAGGAAGCTGCCAGCTTCTCTTTTAGTCAGTGTGAAGGAGGCTGCCGCCAGGGACTCTGGCCTGTGCTTCTGGCTTTCACTTCCCTCTGCGGATAGCCCAGGGAGAGTTGCTGAACATGTAATTCATACGCCTGTATGGCAGGGCGGCTCCCCATTTGTTGCCTGGTGGCTTAAGAGTTTATGAAAGGGGAAGTTTCCATCTTAAAAAAAACCATTTCCAGGGCCTGTTCCCAGCCAGGTGCAGTGATCAAGCCCTGGCTCGTACCCTGCCCCCTGTTAAAATTCACCCCTACCCCATAGTGTGTGTCTCCCCCCTTTCACAGCCCTGTCCAGCGTCTCTTGCCACAGAGCAGACTGCGCAGGCTCGGAACACTCCAGACGTAAGGACTACAGCTCCCATCCTGCCTCACGGCGGCGCTCTCGGCCGTCAGCGCAGTGGCTGCTGGGAGCTGTAGTTTCTCCCCCCCCCGGCGCAGTGGCGAGCCATGGCCTCGGCGGGCAGCAGCCTTGGCGGGGGGGAGGCCGAGCGGCCGCACCCGAGGCCCTTCCTGATCGGGGTGAGCGGAGGCACCGCCAGCGGCAAGGTAGGAACCGCCCCCTACCCCCCCCCGCTGGACCCGGAGCTGGGCAGGAACGGCCCCGCTTAGTGTGCAGCCTGCTGGCCGCCCATGGGTGAGATGAGTCTGGCCGGTCTCAGCTCAGCCATGGTCCCTGCGGGCTGTTGGGGCGGGCACGGGGCCGAGCACTGCCAAGGTGCTTGGCCTCCCCTACAGGGCTCCGTGAGTAAACCCCACCCCCAGAATAGCCGGGGGTGCGCCCTAGGGGTGCTGTCCTCCCCAGCCGTGGGGGCGCGCACCAGCTAGGCTCTGGGAACAGCTCTGGAGGTGAAGGCCCCTGAGTGGTGTTTTTGGAAGACTCTGTATAGTCCCACATCGATTTTGCAGCTGGGGGAGGGGAGGTGTCCTTTTTTTAGGGACGAAGTTACCTGCTGTCATGATTTTGTGGGGGGGGAGGAACAGCGAGGTGTTGGTGCCATGCATGTGTCATCTTCTAATTCCCAGCCTCCCTAGTGAATGGCATTTGTGCGTTCTCGTCTCTGGTTGAGTACAGATCAGTCTCTAGAGACAGCAGCAGGAAACCAGGACCCTTGACATCTAGCCCCAATCAACACCCTCACAATTTGTGTGGCTTTGGGCACCACCCCCCCGTCTGCTGGGCACCCGACTTGACATTTCCTCCAAAGGATCATCAGCATTATTATTACAGCCCAGAATATCACCCAATTTCCCTTCCCCATCTGCATGCCTGGCCAGTACAAACCACTGAAGTGCATGGGCTCAAACACTTGTGGCAAAACAAGAGACAAAGACCAAAAATGAGACATGAGAAAAGGGGGCTTGAAAGGAGACAGGCTTCAGCAGGATTTTTCCTCTTTGAGCTGTGTGAAGAAACATTTCAGATGTCAGTGATGTATCATGATAAAAGTGAGAAAAATGCTAAGCCTGCTGGTAAACAGGGATCCAAAATGAAGGGCAGATCTCATAGCACGCCCAGGAAACACCTCCTGAAGTGGGCCTTAGAGAATGAACCTCCGACTCAGCCATTTATCTCTGATTGTATGTATTTTGCACTAACCTTGGGGGGGGGGGGGGGGGTTGGTTTGTGTCGAGGTTTACCTAACAGGGGATGCAGAAGGAGCCTGGACTTTGCCCTCAGCGCAAATATTGACTCAATTCAACTCCAAAGATGACCCCACTTTGATCTAGAGAGATGAATGTGGGTGAGGAAAGTGGTTTGTTTGGCCTCTGTGGGTATGTCTACACTGCCTCTGGGAGCAACCTCCCAGCTATGCTGGACAGACCATGGTGGCTCAGGCTAGCTGCCTTGGTCCAATCCCCTGGTCTGAGCTCAGGTCACTAGCTTGAGCTGCCATGTCCACAACACTCCTATTGGCACAATAGCTTGAACAGACCTAGCATGAATTTGTCAACCTAGGATGAGAGGCTTGCTCCCAGCTGCAGTTCAGCCAATACCCCATGCTGTACACCCACTCTCTGAGAGGGTGTTTTAATTAGGGATGAGAACGGATTGTCAGGTGGGGCTTATCAGCTAATGGTTAGCCGGTTCCCTGGGAGCAGCCCCCCGCCAGTAGAACGTTGCTCCAGCCATGCCAGGCCCCTACGCGGCTCAGGAAGCCAGCCCTGCGCAGCTGGCACCAGGAGCCAGTCCTACACACTGGGGGATGCTCCAGGCGGGCTGGAGCAGTCCCTACCAGGGATCCTGCTTAATTAAGCAACTGGTTAACTGATTAATTGGGATTTTACATCCCTATTTTTAATTAGGTCAAGATCCAGTTATAATGCTATGTCTGAGGACCCTGCCTCCTGCTCTGTTCAATGTACAAAACCAATTCCAGTTTCTTTTCTTTGTTGAGCTGGAAGAACATGCTTTCTGCAAAGTTAAGTTGCCAAGGAGGGAATGTCACCCATAATGGAGAAGCAGAATGCGCTAGTGGTTGGCAAAGGGGCCTTGGAAGCTAGAAACAACCATCTTGTGGACAGGTTTCTGAAACATTGGCTCAGTGTGCAGCAGCAGTCAAAAAAGCCCGGCGACTGTTAGGAACCACATGGAAAGGGCTATGTAGTAAGAGAGAAGCTATCATATTGCCATTGTATAAATCCAAGGTACACCTTGACTACTGTGTGCACTTCTGGCTTCTCATCTCAGAAAACATATTTTAGACCTGGAAAAAATAAAAAGAAAGCAACAAAGGGATTAGGGATATGGCACAGCTTCCATACCAGGAGAGATTTAAAAACTGAGGCTATGTAGAGATCTAATAAATCATGAATGGTGGGGAGAAAGTGAATTGAGCAGGGTTAAGAACTTTGTATGAGAGGAAACAGGCGCTATTTAATGAAACCAATAGGTAGTTGGTTTAAAACATAAGGAAGTACTTCACACACTGCACAATCTGTGGCACTCATTGCCAGGGGCTAGTGTACAAGACAAAAGCATAATTGGATTCATGGAGGGTAGGTTCATCAATGACCATTAGCCGAAATGGTCAGGGACACAATCTCTGGCTCTGGGTGTCCCTAAACCTCTGGCTGCTAGGCTGAGATTGGACAACTAGGGATGAATCACTGCTTTGTTTGTTCAACATTTCTGAAACATCTGGTACTGGCCATTGTCAGAAGACAAGCTACTGCACTAGCGGGCCCATTGGTCTGTCACACACAATAGTTTATGTTAAGCTAAACCTTGGTTCTAGTCCATGTTCTGTTGCTGGTTTATGTGGCTGGTTACTTAAGCGCGCTTTGCCTCAGGTTTTCAATTTGTAAAATGGGAATCTCTCACATATCTCCCCCCCTTTAGGTAGGCAGAAGTGTTTGTAAAGCATTTCTGGAGAGAAGGCTCCATTACAAAATAGCATTGTAACGTGGACTACTATAGTGATAAGTAACACAGATGCTATAGCAAAACTGAAATTGAGCTTTCCCAGCAATGACAGGGTTGGAATTAGATCGGTGAACAGACCCTTCTTTGAGCTGCCTCTGTTCACCCAAAACTGTCCCTCAGGTACTCCACTCCATAATCTCTATGCAGCCATTCTTCTGCCCCATGTTCCTGACTGCTCCTTGAAGCAGACAGTATCCATTTTACAGCTCCCCATTTTAAAGCTCACTAAAGCCAGGGGGTAAGTTTGAATTTTATGCGGAGAGGAAGTATAATGAAGTGCTTAATACAGGACTCTTCTCTCCCTGGCTCTGACTTGTGTTGGGAGAAGGGGGCTGCCTTGTTTTGTCAACTGTTATAATAAGGATGGTTTTTATCCACCACCTCCCTTCACCGCTGTGAAGTTGAATGTTGGTGAAGCCCTGGGGGACGGTGCTGCAGATGGCTGTTATTTGTGACTGCTTATTGTTCCTCAGTCCACAGTATGTGAGAAGATCATGGAGCTGCTGGGGCAAAATGAAGTGGATCATCACCACCGAAAACTCATCATTCTGAGCCAGGATAGGTTCTACAAGGTCCTCACTGCAGACCAGAAAGCCAAGGCCTTGAAGGGACAGTACAACTTTGATCACCCAGGTAAAGCTTTAAAAATCCTCCCATCTCACTTCATCTGTGCCCCCAGGAAACAGTGTGTATGAGGAAGGACTTTGATGGGAGAGGGTCATGGAAGAAGGGCAAGAGCTAAGATACATACCAAAATTTCTGATTGTAGAACACCATAGAGGATGTGGTGCTTTCCAAGGAAATAAAAAGATTGGTCCCTGCCTCTGCAGACCTTATTCTCACTAGCCATCTCCTTCTGTTCTACCATAGTTCTGAGATGTGTGCTGATGTCAGAGTGCTGTTTGGAGGAGCATCTTTGCAATGTGGTACTTCCCAGAGGCTACTGAGAAACATTTGGGAGGGCACCAATTCTAAAGGAAAACATTTCTTCTGGGCACCTTAGTTATAAGAGCCAGTAGAAGCTGGATGCTTCATTTAAGCATAATGAGAAGTCACCTGTGCCTGTGGGAAATCTCAGTATTCCTAAGGGGTGGCCTTTCTGAAACTCCAATGAGAAGTTGTGTACAGAGCACAGCATTTGAACTCAAAAGATATAGGGCCTCAACCTTTCTGGGTTGACTATAGAGCAAGTCAATACTCTTTATTATTATTACTGTAGCACCTAGCAGCTCAGTCAGGGTGCGTCTACACAGTAGGGCTACACAAATTGAGCTATGTCAATTGCGTAGCTTAAGTCAAAATAGCTTACTTTGAAATTGGGAGCATCTACACAGCACTTATTTCAAAATAGAACACTCTTCCTCTGACTTCCCTTATTCCTCATACAGTGAGGTTTACAGGAGTTGGAGTAAGAAGTCCCCCAGCTCGACAGTATTTTGACATTATTTCAAAATAACTGCCTGCTGTGTAGATGCAGACTAAGTTATTTCAAAATAAAGCTAGTTATTTCAAAATAATGTTGCTAGATAGGCATACCCTCAGGAACCAGTAGCCCACTGTGCTAGGTACAGGACAAACATGGAGTAGACAGTCCTTGTCACAATGAGTTTACATGCTTTGATCATTTGTAAGAAAGACATAAGACTGACCTGGTTCATAGTTACATTACTGTATCTAAAAGGCTTTAAACATGCAAAATGGAAAGTACTGAATACCCCTCACTGGGTATCTGGGTTCCTGTATTTCAACCTCACCTAAGTGACAGACAGGGAGAACTGCACTGGCAGGTAGTAGGGAAGAAACAAAAAAAAAAAAAAAATTAATTTCCAACCCAGCTCTTAGAAAAACCACAGTATCCTCATGTTGTGATTGGTGCTTATGTTGTTGCTGGAGTGAGATGCCCAATGCTTTGCAGTGGAAGTTAGCCTAATGCTGTAAGTCTGCAGAACGTTAACACTCACATGATACTTAGTCACTTCCTGGGTTCCAGCTGCTAAAATGCCTTTTAAAAAAGTTAAAAATTCATGAAATACTTTCCTACTACATTTTTTTGTGTAAGCAACAGCTGTCCTTGCCCCAGGGTTGTAACATGATTGCAAATCAAAGACATTCCCTGCAGTCCATACTGGGCAAAAATAGAAAAACACCTGCTCTAGATTAAGAAGGTTCACTCTTTAAAAAGGCTGGACAAATATATAAGGCTTTCCACCTTGTAATTCTGTTTTGATGTATTAATTTAACATGTTTTGAACTGACTAGAAATAAAATACCAAAAATACAAGATTTGGCTTTTCTAGGTCCTTTACTCCTGGCTGTAGCTGCCATGTCCATCTGTAAACTACCAAGCAGTCTTGATTGTAGTTTTCTTGTCTGTTCGTATTCTTCATTCTGTGTACCTAAGATATCTTTTACAAAAATTTCCTCATCTTTGTATCTGGATGCAGTGATTACAATATATTTGGGGTTATGCTGAAGTTTTCCTTTAATAAATATTACTTAGAGTGTGGGTTGCTGTAGATAGAAAAGAATAAATCAAGAATACTCCTCTGGTAATGTCACTCAGTGGAATGCTGATAGACTTAAATTGTTCAGTACCAGAAGAGACTTGTAGAATTTTGGTCATAACACTTCCTGGGTCTTGTCTCTATTTTATTTCTTCATTTTGCAGGTGCTTTTGATAATGATTTGATGCACACAACCCTGAAAAATATTGTGGAAGGAAAAACTGTAGAGGTGCCCACTTATGATTTTGTAACTCATTCCAGGTAAGTCTCAGTTCTTAACATTTTTCACATGGTGCTGGGCAGAGTTAGTGTGAGCTGTCATCTCTCTGGCCCATCCTCGCTGAGCATATGAATTTTGCAGCAGGATGCTGGAGGGAGCAAAAAAGTGGGACTGGGTGAGCTATGTTAAATGGAATGAAATGGAACTACACATTAGCGCTCAGTGTTGAAAGCCACTTTGCAATTTGAAACATGGTCCAACTAATGTTCCACATACCTTTTCCCTTTGCCAGGTTGGCAGAGACAACAGTGGTCTATCCTGCAGATGTGGTTCTTTTTGAGGGGATCCTGGTGTTCTATAACCAAGACATTCGGGACATGTTCCATCTCCGACTTTTTGTTGACACAGACTCTGATGTCCGTCTGTCCCGCAGAGGTAATACCCTGGGCTTTTGTTCCATTAGTTGCCACCTGCTTGCCTCCAGCTATACAATAAAACTCACTGCCCCTTGTTTTTCCCTCTACCCCAGTTCTTCGAGATATGAAGCGTGGAAGGGACCTAGAGCAGATCCTGACTCAATACACAACCTTCGTCAAACCCGCCTTTGAGGAGTTCTGTTTGCCGGTACCAAGCTTTCCATTGTCTAAACAGACACATGTTCTAAGGGTCTGGAGAAGGAGGGGAAGCTAACTGATGCTTATTCACACTAGAGCTGGAGAAGTGGGACTAGGGATCTATGCTATAAATCACTCAAATCATAGCTGCTTGAAATTAAAAGTAATCTTTAGTGAAGATCCTATTGTTTAGAATTAATCTTTGCATTGTATTTAGAATAAAATTCCCAGTAAGTTAATCCAAGACAGTTATCCATTGTTAGTCCTAAAAAGTAAAAAAAAAACAAAAACCCCAACCAAACAAAAAGACCCACAAAAACAAAACAAAAAACTATTGAGCCATCAAGGTTGTCTTCCTTTCATTGTGGAGAAAACACGTGTAGCTGAGTTTGGCTCAGATGTGATGTCCTACCCAGCATGCTATCCTTTGTAGTGTTGTAACCTTCCCAAAGTGTAGCCACTGTTTGTAACACAGGACTATACCAACTGTCTCAATGAGACAATTTAAGAAGTGGTTCACAGGAGGTTTTGAAGCAAAATCAAGTCTGTTGCACATGGGATGTCCTCTTGAGCCGTGTGTAGTCTCTCCTTGCTTCTCACCTGAGCTACCCTGTCAAAGACATGTAATGGTTGTTATCCACTGCTTGTAAAGCATCCTGGAAATTTACTGTGCTATATGAATGATTTCTTCTCTCACTGATTACTGCCATGAATATTCTGGTTGTCACACCCCCAACCTTTCATTTATGTATTAGTGTCAGTTGACTTGGAATACTGCAGTATGACCTAGGGTAGGGGTTGGCAACCTTTTCAAACCAAAGAGCCAAACTTAATCAAAATTCAGAACAAGTGGTCAAGAAAGAGCCGTATAAGAATGCCCATTTGATGACTGTAGAAGATATACAACTTAATATTATTGATAATTGACATGATGATTAATAATAGTATAAATGAAACGTACTCACAGACTATTTAAGGAGACTTCTGCTGCATCTTTTTGCACATTTCTTTGAAGTTTACATCATAACTGGTCAAATTCAGGTTCATGCGCACATTCATGCTACATGAGTAATTACGCGTTTTTAAAATTTGAATTTTTCATGTTAATTTAGAAAGTGGCATGTATTTTGGGAATGACAAAAGAGCCATATTTGTTCCATACTGAGTTGTATCTGGCTCGAGAGCCATAGCTTGCAGCCCCCTGATCTAGAGTCTACACTCCCCTTCCCTCCGGTGTGTAATTGTACAGGAGAGGAGGTGGCCACCAGTTTGGGTGACTGTATAAATACATTTAGCTTGTGAATGCTTTTAGTGCTTTAAGAATACAAAAACTTTTTGTTTTTACTTTGATCTAGGGGGAGGTCTGGGTTGGTCTTTGCCTCCTGTAAGTGTTGTAGCAAGATCAGCATCCCTATGAGAGAACTGCCTTTTTATAAAAAGCAGAGGACTTGGAAGGATCAGAAACAGGTAGCAATTTAGCGCACACACAAAGATTACAAACAGAATTGGTTTTAATCAGAATGCCACAAGTTACCTGGATTGACCTGCTCTTGTAAGTCAGGCAGTGCTGCAAAAGAGGCTCTATCAAGGTAACATCAGTTTCAGGTCAGTAGTAGGAGGAGAGGAAAGGAATGTCTTGAGTGCTTTTCGTATAGAGGCAACAGTCCCTCACCCCTTAAATTGTTCAGTCACAGCTACAAAATTCAGGAGATCGATAGTAACATTCAGTTGACCAAACAGCCTTATAGATAATATTACAATGTAGAAGTGGCCTCCTTTTTTCATATCTAGGAATAGTGGTAAATATTTTGAAAAGCCCAGCCCTACTATTATTTCTGATTTGCAGACAAAGAAGTATGCAGATGTGATTATTCCTCGTGGAGTTGACAATATGGGTAAGGGACATTTACTTCTTTAATTGCACTTTATCGCATGGATTTTGCACATAAAGATAGTGATAAACAGATCTCTCAATGCTCCTCCTGAGCACTCGTGTAAAGTGGAGGGGAAAGTGCTTAGAAACTGACAGGATTTCCCTGACTTTGTTTTAACCAGGACTATAGGTTTTAAGAGGCTGGCATTATGTTGTTGGGGTCTGACCCTACTACACTAGTTTCAAATGCAAGCAGCAACATTGCAATAAAGAGTATCTGAATGAGACAGAGCTGGTTGTCACAGACACCCGCTCAAAAATAGTGGAAAAGCTCAGCCAACAACATGCATATGTCCAATATTTACTGTTCTTTTTGCAGTTGCTATAAACCTTATCGTGCAGCACATCCAGGACATTTTGAATGGAGACATCTGCAAATGGCAGCGAGGGGCGATGAATGGGCATGGTCGGACATACAAACGATCGTTCCCTGAGCAAACAGAGGGCAGCACCATGTTGGCAGCTGGCAAACGATCTCATCTGGAGTCTAGCAGCCGTCCCCACTAACCAGGTGGGGGTCTGAAGAAGTTGCCTGTATTTCAGACCAACTTTTTCAACAAACTGGTTTGTGACATGCCCATAGCATCTTAGGGACAGATTCAAGAGTTGTGTGTCTTCTCACAAAGTGAAGGAAGGAACTGGACTATTGATCCAGCACCCAGGACCTGGTTTTAGATGGCACTGTAAGCTGAAATCTCTTCTGGGAATTAAACCCAGGGCAGTGGGGTACAAGACCCCTAATCTGCATTCATGGTGCTTTTCCTTAGAGCAAGGATCTGTTTTCCTTGCTGCTAAGTGAGAAGCAGCAAAGAGACTTGTTTTTAAACAGGCCCCAGCCTGCGCCCTGTTCCTTAACATAGATCTGACATTC
The DNA here is from genome assembly GCA_032595735.1 of Pelochelys cantorii. NCBI lineage: Eukaryota > Metazoa > Chordata > Testudines > Trionychidae > Pelochelys > Pelochelys cantorii. The sequence goes on from CM064347.1 coordinate 13,145,145, forward strand.
CCATGCCCAGAAGGGTCATAGGTCACTCTCTTGTGTGTGGGGAAAAAGGACTACGCTCATTACTGGTGCAACTGCAGAAATGTCTATTTTAATGAGGGCTGAGGAAAATTAGGCTTCTTGGGAGCTTAAACAACTCAGCTAAAAGGTGGAGCCCCATTACTCCTTTGTGTGTCACAAGCTATGCAGAGTGTAGCTACGCTTAGCAGATATTGTGCTCAAAGCAACTACAGAGCAGAAGAGCTCCAATGGGGTTGAGTGCCTCATGACAGGAAGGCTGACCTTGGAGAACACTTCCATACTCTTGGGTGCAGGGTCTGCTGGGCAGAATTCACTTGTAGATGTGGTTTACAGTTCTCATGCCTTCTCCAAAGCAGTGGTAAAGCTCAGGTATTCAATCCCATGGGGAGTTGAGTAGCCCAAGCTAAGAGTACTGTGGCATCAAAAAATGAGCAGAAGAAAGGCTGCAAACTTAACATGAAACTGTAGTCTCTACCAGTGTTCCCTCTAACATTTTCTATCCTTGGGCGGGTTGAAATTTATGTGCAACAATAATATTGAGGTAGTGTGTGGATGTGCACCACCAATACAGCAGCCCATGTGTGTGGAAGAAAATTATTAAAACAAGACATGTGTGTCTAGTTGTGAGGTACCCTTAGTGATTACAAAGGTTCTGTACAAAGGTAGAGAATTAGCCTGCTTCCACTCTAGAAAGAGTAGAAGCCCCAGAACAAATTAACACATGGCTTCAGGCATGTTTCAAAGAGCTTGCAAATAATGTTTCATTCTACAAAACGAACATCACACCTCATACTTGCTACTTCTGTCTCATAAGAGCCAGAACTCTTACCACCTAGCAAAGATCTGGCCTTAATGCAATACACTTTACCATGTATTAATTAGTAACACAGGATTTTTAAAACAATAATTACATTAAGAGTTTTAGATATCTGCAACATTCAAAAAAATTTTAAGAAAAAAATATTTTTCTTTCTTATCTTAAGCCATTAACACCTATGTAAAGCTTTGTTTGAAATGCAAATGTCCTCCCATGCAGCCTGCTTCCCCACTCCTCCAATCCAGCCTAGCAGAGAGGACTGCAGGGAGTTTGGACACCCAAAACAAACTGCCCCCCCCCCGCCTCCAACTCACTGCACAGATGCCAGCACCCACCCACTCCCTCTTTCCCCCACCTACCCCATGCAGTCAGCTCCTTACCTCCCCTTCTCAGCTCAGGCTGGTTGAAGACACTGCTGGGTTTCTGCCTCTCTCTCCTCCAGCAGAAGGACTCTCCCAACTCCCCTGGGATTTTCCCCAAGCCAATTACTTACTCCCTCCCTCCAGCCACTTATTGCCTCCTTATCTCAGCTGCTTTTCTGCTCTAGGAGCTCTTCAGTTCAGCATGTGGCAGTGATTAGCTGCTGTTTACAGATGCCCCCTCCCTGCACCAGGAGCTTTGAACCTCTGAGCAGGCCTCCAAAAATAGCTGCACAGCCATGCAGCTTAGAGGGAACTTTGGTCTCTACCTTACTACAAGGCCACCGTCTAATTACAAGTGACATTTTAAAACATCATTTGCTACTTACCCATCTACTTGGTAAATGCAGACTTCAACAATAAATAATTCTTCCCTCTGCTTAAGAACTTTTTTCCTCTCTCATAAAAAGCAAAGCCTGGCTCTGGTGGTTGTGTTGCTTTGATAAATAACCCAGTGAACAAATGAGTAGTCCTATGGCACCTTACAGACTAACAAAAATATATAGTATCATGAGCTTTTGTGAGTAAAACCCAGGTCATAGCTCAGGACACTATGTATTTTTGTGAGTCTCTAAGGTGCCACAGGACTGCTTTTTTTCGAAGTTACAGATTAACGTGACTACCTCTCTGAGACCAATGAGCAAATGGCAGCCATGTGGATGTAATCACGTAGAGCACTATATTTGAGAGAGATTGTCAGTGAGCAAATCTATCGGTTCAAGCACGCCTCCTACATGGTAAGACCTAGGACCACCAAATTCGGTATACAGTCTTATCATAAGGTAAGGATTTGGTTGGGAGGGGAGCTGAAGCTCTCCCTCCCTCAAAGGTGCATGAGGATGCATAAAATCATACAGAAAAGAGATTCACCCAGGTAGGGGCTGGCTAAGGGCACGCCCCATCCACCTCCTAGGCAGGATTGCCCCAGCCCTGAGCCTCCGACCCCAGGTGCCTGTTAGGGAGGCCGGGGGGGACTGAAGCCCCCGCTTCATACAGGAATATTGCTGACTGTTCCCCTTCATGAGGAAGTGAAGGGAAAGTGCACACTTTGCTGCATTGCTCACTTTGGCTGGGGAGTGCAGGGGGCAGATGAATCTAGACCTGCCAATGCGAAGGACAAGACCCCTCCCCCAGCTGTGCCCGCTGGACCTGCAGTGGCCATGGCCCCAAGTTGCTGCGGTGAGAGAGGGCTGGGGTAGCCCTCTCTTCCTGAGGCAGCCTGCATATTGAACCCCTCTCATCCACAGCTCCATCCCAGAGCAATGATTTACATGCAGAAAAACAAAAAATAAACGAGTTAAGGACCTGAGCAATGTCATAAATCTTCTAGTTTTTTATAAAAGTAGTTTCAGTCCCTGCAACACAGACCTACTAAAAGACACATTCTTGCTACTCATCCCAACACCAAGGAGCTTTAACAAAGAGTCCCAAAGGAGTGTCAACTACAATATAGAGGCAGAACAGTCAGGGAGCAGGCTGGAGCAAACACATCCTCTCCCTGTAGTAAAAAAACAGCAAGCAAATGGTCTGGTAGCACCTTATAGACTAACAAAACATGTGGATGGTATCATGAGCTTAAGTGGGCTGTGCCCACGAAAGCTTGTGATACCATCCACATGTTTTGTTAGTCTATAAAGTGCTACCAGACCATTTGCTTGCTGTTTTTTTTCTGTAACAGACTAACTCGGCTACCCCCTGAATCTCCCTGTAGTGTGTTTAGTCTCTCAGCCATGTGTTCTTCTATCTTGAAGTTAAGTTAGTTAAAGCTTTAGTGAAGTGTCACTATGGTGTCCCCTGAATGCATCCAGTCAAGTATGAGTCTCTTCCCTCTAAAGGCAGCAGCCTGGAACAACAGGCTTACTAGTTAGAAGAGGAGGAAGCTCTACAGTAAAAATCTCTCAAGATCAGTCTAGGCACCTGTTCTACACTAAATATCAAGGGTAGTTTGAGACAGTAGAGCTAACCTATAATACTGTGTGCTGTAGATTTGCAATGAGACTAATGCTATCGAGCAGAACAGAAACACATTATCACCCCCATGGGAATACAGTTCTTGCCAACATAATTACAAGGCTTTTTGCCCTGAGCCCCTATCTAGAAGCAAGAGCAGTTACATTTCAGTATGATCAGTTCTACCTTGACTAGCTCCCATTCCAGTGTGTGAAGTGGCTCCACTATTGTTTGCGGATCAGGATGTCCCAGCTGTCCTTCCAGCGCAAGTCCCTGAGCTCAGCTGCTGAGAGGGCAGGCTCCCCATAGGTCAGTGGGCTGAATGTGCGATAGACCAGGTAAACGGAAGAGAACCAGGCTACCATCAAGGCACTGAATGTGTTCTTAAGGAGTTGGGATCTGTGAGAGAAAGAACTGAAGTTAAAGCCAAGCCATCCACACACATTCTAATAGCAAGAGACCAGTGTGGCAATTTGGAACTGCAAGAAAGGAAGACCCCAGGAAACTGATTCTGTCTTCTCTCCTCCAAATAAATGAAATTCTAAATAGGGCTGCAGTTTAACAGGTAGCTTGCTTGGCTCTATACACACATTAATTGAGTAATTCTCTCCATGCCCGTCTAAGAGGCAGGGCAGTGTTATTACAGATGGGACATAATGCATTGTGCCCAAAGTCAGTGCTAGCATTAAGAACCCCATCATTTCACCACCCTGCAGGATGTCCCAGGTACCTGCAGACGTGATCGCTCAGATGCTGCAGTACAATAGGAATCAGGAGGATTTGGAAAGTGAGAGCAGGCAGGTAGTGGTACAGGAAAAGTGTCTTCTCCATCATAAAGAAGGGGATGTAATTCACAGCCCAGCCTCCCACACAGAGGCCTCCAGCTGCCACCCAGATCCACCATGCATCTACAAGACAAAAAGGATAACACACTGCTGAGCTCTAACCAGGCTTCCTGAGAAGGTCTGCTACCAAGCACCCTGAAAACTAGCAACTGCAAGGACAGACAATTTTCCAAAGTTTTTTATGTTGCACACAGAGTGGAAGTAGCTAAATAACATTTCCCTAGCCACTTTGGCCAAAGGTTATGCAGTGTAAAGCTATCAGTAGGCTCTTTAGTGATCCTGCAGAGCAGACAGGACCTGTGTGTCTAATGGCACCTCTAAAATACCCATGGTAGGTGGGTTTTGATGGATTCCAATTATGATTCTTGGAGCATTAAAGCATGCAGGAAATGCAGTTATGCATTGTAATCTCACAAAGAGAAGATGGTTCCCTGCAATAAACATTCCTATCAGGAAAGAACATAGGTCTTCAAACTAACCAGGGAGGGCTGTACTACTTTGTCTTTGGAGTAGCTGAACCCCAACTAGAATGCTCACAACTGCTGTGCAGTGAAGTGTCAAACTGCTCTGTACAAGTATATTTCGGTGGCTAAGGGATCAGACCTTCAGGGATGTCACAAATCTTCCTCCGTCGTCGAAGCAAATACCACAGGAATAGACACACATATACAAGAGTTGCAACATTAGCTGATACCCAGGTGAGAACATTTCCAATGAGGTGGATCTGAGCCTGTAGGATAAGAGGTGGAAAACTATAGTGATTTTTATTACAGAGAGAAGCACAAAATTAAGTATTACATAGCTGCATACACCCAAATCCAAAAACTCTGAATTTATCTGACAAGAGCTGTGGCAATCCTGTCCATCTGGCTACTGAGCTAATCTGTCTTGGAACATGTCATCAGACTGACAGTGGGGCTGCTTTATTATTTCATAATTCATCTTTATATAAAGCATTTGAAAGAAATGGTCAGTGATGGACAGATGTTCTACACTGGATCAAGTGAATATTAAATTGCAATTTTCCTTTAATGGATTGGCAGAAGAGAGTTGTTTACTTAAAGAATTATAACTGCATCGAGTGCCTGCAGAACTTTCCAGTTTACTTGTCTACTATTGTCCTATCTGGCAGTGTAAGGAACATTTCAAGACAACCGGGGAGGGGGAAAAGAGATCTTCTATTAAATTAAAATGTGAAATGTCTGGTTTATCAGGTGAGAAAATAACTTTCTTTGAAACTCAGAACAGGTTCCTACCCGCCACCACCTGTAAGAGACATCTGAGCAGAGACATCACAAGAACAGAGCCTGATCTCTATCAAACGTTCTCACCGTTTTCATATCTTGCCTTTCAGACTTCACATAGTCCACATGAGCAATCCAGAGTTAATAACATGATATACTTACACCAGAGGTAGGGTGGAACCAGTAAGCGATGTTTGTATCCATAGTGATCCAATCTAGAGGGGAAGAGCTATACTTATGTTCTGTCTCTTCATTTTTCAATGTTAATATCTTCCACTAGAACAAAGCCATCAGAGGACTTTTAAATTTTGGACTACAATCAAAACACCTGGCATGGATGGGCAGTCCCACACTACTACTATGACTAAGCAAGTTTCTAAGCCAGAGAGGGTTCTCATTACTGTATTTGATTACAATTTTAAATGAATACTGGTTTCTTACTGAATATGTGAAGGTTAGTGAGACATCAAGCACAACACCCATTAAAAATCCATGTGAAGGCAGAATCTTGGAGTGCCCAATTACTTTTATTACTGAACAGCTGAGTTATAGAAATGGGGATACTTCATGCACATGCCATAGATCAGCATGCTGAATAAACTAAAAAGAACACTTTGCAACATATTTTTTTTAATGGACCCTAAATCTCTCCCAACCTGTTATGGCAACACACATCCTACCTCCAGAAACAGACCATAGAAAACACTGCAATGGCTCCTACAGCTGTTTCAATAAGTAGTCCTGTTCACGTGTTTCTTTTTTGATTAGGAGGGTGAGAAAGCAACTCCCTACATAAGAACTAAGCCATAAGTGTTATCAGTTAGAGGTGCCCTTCACAGAAATGCTGCCTCGCATCCTTCCTGCATTGGATAAGAGAACTTTGCAGGGAAGAATCACATCCCACCCCCCTTCCTGCTCCCTTGGCCCAGTCACCTGCAGTTCTGTGAATCTGGCCATGAAACTGAGGTTTTTGCTGATGTCAGCCTGCGTGGGCGAGTGCAGCTCCACTTCCCTCTCCTTCTGCTCTTGGCCTGGAAGTGCATCACATAGCTCAGAAATGTCCAACATTCAATTACCCTGCCCTCGCTTTGACTCCAAGGGGGCCCCTTTGCAATGAATCGGGTGCTTCCAATGTGCAAGGAAGGAGGGACAGAGTTTGCTCAAAGAGCATTTGCTCTAGTGTTCAGAGGAACAGTCCCAATCACTTAGGCTACATCTACACCGCAGGCTTTTTGCGCAAGAACAGTTGTTCTTGCGCAAAAACTTGGAGTGTCTACACTGCATGCGCGTTCTTGCGCAAGTAAATTTACAGTAAACCGTAGGAACAGAGGGCTTCTTGCGCAAGACGCATTGGAGAGGGTCCAGCAGAGGGCAACCAAAATGATTAGGGGGCTGGAGCATATGACCTATGAGGAGAGGCTGAGGGAGTTGGGTCTGTTTAGTCTGCAGAAGCGAAGAGTGAGGGGGGATTCTTCAGAAGTCTTCAACTTCCTGAAGGGAGGTTCCAAAGAGGATGGAGAGAGGCTGTTCTCAGTAGTGACGGATGGCAGAACAAGGAGCAATGATCTTAAGTTGTGGTGGGAAAGGTCCACGTTGGATATTAGGAAAAACTATTTCACTAGGAGAGTGGTGAAACACTGGAATGGGTTACCTAGGGAAGTAGCGGAGTCTCCATCCCTAGAGGTGTTTAAGTCTTGGCTTGACAAAGCCCTGACTGGGTTGATCTAGTTGGGATTGGTCCTGCCTAGAGCAGGGGGCTGGACTTGATGACCTCCTGAGGTCTCTTTTAGCTCTATGGTTCTATGATTCCTCTCCCCATGAGGAATAAGCCCTCTTGCGCAAGAAGGCAGTGTGGACGGGCTACAGGCCAAAATGGCCCCAAAATGGCCATCAGAGCTTTCTTGCACAAGAGAGCATCCACACTGCCATGGACGCTCTTGTGAAAAGCACATCTCTTGCGCAAAAGCACATGGCAGTGTGGATGCGCTCTTGCACAAGAATTTTTGCGCAAGAAGGCTGCAGTGTAGACGTAGCCTTAGGGATAAATCCTCATCTCCAGGTCCAGCCCAAGTAACTCAATCCTCCAGGCTGTGGGAGTGATGGCAGATGTCCTACAGCTGTTATTCCAGCCTACAGGATGGGATAGGTTCTATGGCTCTCTAGGACCACCTATAAATGCTATGTAATACTGTACTATAAATACTTCAGATACAGGAAGGTAGAGCTGGGAGTCAGTAAGTTTTTCCCTTTGATTTTCCATACCCTCTGCTCCCTGTCTCCCCCCCCCCCCCCGCCTTCTCTCCTATTTATTTTGAGTCTGCACATCCTAAACTCAAAACTCCGGTCATCTGAAGAAGTGGGCTGTGCCCACGAAAGCTCATGAAACCATCTACATGTTTTGTTAGTCTATAAAGTGATACCAGACCATTTGTTGTTTTATAAATATCTTCTTCTCCCTGAAGAGGAAGCCCACACATTAGAACTACAGAACTTTACTGAGAGTTACTTTTCCCATATCTGTGCTCCTCCACATTCCACAGCATGCTCTGGTGATACCCTTTGGATAATTTCTCCCCAATGACTTCCAGTTGCCGGTAACCCCACTCAGGTAGAGATGCACCACTGAGCTGAAAAATAAAAATGAAGGCTTAAAAAAAAAGGCACAGGCCTGCCAGGTTGTTTCTGAATTTCAGACCTGTTGCTAGACTCAACCTTAACAGGACTAATGTGATAAAAGAGCTTAGATCAGTGGTTCCCATACTTTTTGAGCATACGGACCCCTTTTCAATCTATTAACACTTCACAGACCTCCTCCCTGGGGAAAAGAAAAAAGGAAAAGAAAAGGAAGGAAAGAAAAAGAAAAGAAAAGTATGAATTGGGCCCACCACAGTGGCCCAATCCTTATTTTTAGACTTTCCACGGACCCCCCTGTAGTACCACTGTGGACCACCCGGGGTCCGCAGATCACAGGTTGGGAACCACTGGCTTCGATCAACTAATAAAAATGGATAGTGTCTCACGCACTTGTCTTAAATACTATCTGTGAAGAGGAATTCTTAAGCATGCCCAACCACCACCAGCTGTTGTTTATGCAGCCTCTACTTCTGACCCACATGCTGGTCCTCAAATGAGCTGAGAACTTGCAACAGCCATTGAAAATATGCAGTGCTCAGTCCGTAACAGATTAAGCCATTACAGTGCTCCATTACGGTCAGAAACAGTCCTTTCACTAGACTGACATCAGACCAAGCAGGGCCTTTTTAGTTTACTGAAAATTAGTTTTGGACACAGATTGCATGGCACCTTGGGATGACTACAAGGGAAGAGGAGAAGACTGATATACATAAAACCACTTACCTTCAACACTGCTGAGGTATTCACATGGACAAACCTTACTTCAGATAGGATGGTCTTCCACACATCAGTGTCCGATTCCCGATTTACAATTTCCTGCAAAAAAGGGATGTCTTTTTGTCTTAGATGTTTCCCAAGAGGAGAAAAGCTTCCCTGCCCCTCATCCAAGTTTTCACTCACCACTCTCCAGAGGTTCTGTGCTGGCATGGAGATATTATAATCAATGTAACAGGAGATTTCTTGGGAATGTGGGCTCAAAGGTGCAGCAACATCATGTCTGCAAGATCCACAAAGTAAATGTGTCCTGGGCTAAATTCTCTGTTCATTTCATAGAGTTATTTAACAATCAAACCCCATAAAGCTTCTCAAGTGAGTACTGAAATTCAACACACAAAAAGCCAAAAAATCGATTGGCACAAATCAAGTGGCACATGTGGGGGTCAAAGAAAGGGAGAAGGCTCCTTGTTATAAAGGACCATAATAAAAGCATTGGAGGAAGCAGATTTTGCCAGGTACCAACTTTGGTAAAGCACAAATATCTCAACTGAGGCAAAAAGAAGGGTTGCTGGAATGTTAGCAGTATTTAGTGGGGTTTCTGAGAACAAATCAACTGGCCTGGAATGAGCACAGGAGAGAACCAACACAGAGGGTGCAAATGCCCCGCCTTCTAATCTAGGTTAGTGAATCTTGCCTGCTGTTTAAGAGACAATTCTTATAATAATGCAGCCTTACAAAACTGTCACAAACATGCAGCAGACAGGCTTACAGTGACTACATGATTTGGCACCATCAAATCAGCTGAAAAGCCACGTTAGGAAAGTAAATGGGACATGCAGCTAGGTCAATTAGGCACTTCTGAAAGTCCCACCCTTACTATAATGGAGTGGGTAGTGCTGATGCAAAAATCTAAAGAAGCCTGTCTGTTGGGGGAAAAATACTCACCCAGACTAGCGGGCATGTAAAATGTGTAATGCTGTCACAATGTATATTGGACTAGCTGGGACCTAAGAGGTCTCTGACTCTTCTACATCCACCCCACAAATCATCTGACATTTGCTTTTTGAAGTTGGTATGGCAGTAAAAGAGCAATTTGTGATATTAACCAGAAACCATTCAATGATGGACTAGTTGTATTCAGACCCTGCCTATGGCTGAGTATACTACCAGAGCCTGAAAGTCTTAGGGAGAGCAACACCACTTCCCCAGTGTACCTCTATCCCTACAGACACATTCAGAGAAGCAACAAAGCCACGAGACTAGGAGAAGCACCTACGTGTTGAGGTAGCGAGTTGTGATGCCATGGACCAGCTGCACAATATGCCCATGTCGGATGGGACGTGGTGGGTTACTCACCACCAGCTGCTGCCTGTGGGAGTGACAAACCAAAATAAATGTTTCCGTACCCCACCACATTAGTGCTGACTAATGTTGAAAACCAGAGATCAGGACAAAAGGAAGGAGGAGAAACATCTGGACAGTGAGATGAGAAATCTGAGCTCCTTATGGGTTACAGATGGATACAGAGAAAGTTATTGAACACAAAGGAGAGGGAGGAATAGGCTGATTTAGGGAACTGATAATGGGAAACAGAGCTCTTGATGGCTGGTCTGAATCCAGGTCAGCCAGTGGTGACCAAAGATTATTTCTAATAGCTGACTGATGGCTGACATGAAATTAATCAGTGGCTTCAATCAGGTCTGACATACACTGGCAGTATCCAAAAAACGATTAAAGCCTGCATTGGTCATGGAGACAGAAATCCCCTCTCACACTAAGGCTACGTCTATACTGCACCATTCTTCCGCAAAAGTTTATGCAAATGAAGCGCAAAGGAGAATATCGCTGTACTTCGTTTGCATAATTAATTAGGGGCCGTTTTTGCACAAAACCCCCCTCTTGCACAAGAATCATTCTTCCTCATTTTTTCAGGAAGCACAGCTCTTGCACAAGAGGGGGTTTTTGCGCAAAAAGGAGCCATCTACACAGCTCCTTTTTGCGCAAAAGCCTCTTGCGCAAAAACGGCCCCTAATTAATCATGCAAATGAAGCGTGGCGATATTCCACTCTGCACGTCATTTGCATAAGCTTTTGCAGAAGAAGGGTGAATCATAGAATCACAGAACCATAGAGCTGAAAGAGACCTCAGGAGGTCATCAAGTCCAGCCCCCTACTCTAGGCAGGACCAATCCCAACTAGATCAACCCAGTCAGGGCTTTGTCAAGCCGAGACTTAAACACCTCTAGGGATGGAGAATCCACTACTTCCCTAGGTAACCCATTCCAGTGTTTCACCACTCTCCTAGTGAAATAGTTTTTCCTAATATCCAACCTGGACCTCTCCCACCACAACTTAAGACCATTGCTCCTTCTTCTGCCATCTGTCACTACTGAGAACAGCCTTTCTCCATCCTCTTTGGAACCTCCCTTCAGGAAGTTGAAGGCTGCTATCAAATCCCCCCTCACTCTTCGCTTCTGCAGACTAAACAGACCCAACTCCCTCAGCCTCTCCTCATAGGTCATATGTTCCAGCCCCCTAATCATTTTGGTTGCCCTCCGCTGGACCCTCTCCAATGCATCCACATCCTTTCTGTAGTGGGGGGCCCAGAACTGGACACAATACTCCAGATGTGGCCTCACTAGAGCTGAATAAAGAGGAAGAATCACATCTCTGGATCTACTGGCAATGCTCCTCTTCATGCAACCTAATATGCCATTAGCCTTCTTGGCTACAAGGGCACACTGTTGACTCATATCCAGCTTCTCATCCACTGTAACCCCCAGGTCCTTTTCTGCAGAACTACTACTTAGCTGCTTGGTCCCCAGCCTGTAACAATGCTTGGGATTCTTCCATCCCAAGTGCAGGACTCTGCACTTGTCCTTGTTGAACCTCATCAGATTTCTTGTGGCTCAATCCTCCGATTTGTCTAAGTCACTCTGGACTCTATCCCTGCCCTCCAGCGTATCTACCTCTCCCCCTAGCTTAGTGTCATCTGCAAACTTGCTGAGGGTGCAATCCATCCCCTCATCCAGGTCATTAATAAAGATATTGAACAAAACCGGTCCTAGAACCGAACCTTGGGGCACTCCGCTAGAAACCGACCGCCATCCTGTCATCGAGCCGTTGATCACTACCCGCTGGGCCCGGCCTTCTAGCCAACTTTCTATCCATCTTACCGTCCATTTATCCAATCCACATTCCCTTAATTTGCTGGCAAGAATATTATGGGAGACCGTATCAAAAGCCTTGCTGAAGTCAAGATATATCACATCCACTGACTTTCCCATGTCCACAGAGCCAGTTACCTCATCATAGAAGCTAATCAGATTGGTCAGGCACGACTTGCACTTTGTGAATCCATGCTGACTATTCCTAATCACTTTCCTCTCCTCCAAGTGCCTCAAAATGGATTCCTTAAGGATCCCTTCCATGATTTTTCCAGGAACCGAGGTAAGACTGACTGGCCTATAGTTCCCTGGATCGTCCTTCTTCCCTTTTTTGAAGATGGGCACTACATTTGCCTTTTTCCAATCATCCGGGATCTCTCCCGATCTCCACGACTTTTCAAAGATAATGGTCAAAGGCTCCTCAATGACATTTGCCCACTCCCTCAGTACCCTCGGATGCATTAAGTCCGGACCCATGGATTTGTGTACGTTTAGCTTTTCTAAATAGTTCCTAACCTGTTCTTTACCCACTAAGGGCTGTCGATCTTCATCCCATCTTGTGTCACTTAGCGCATTAGTCCGGGAGCCCACCTTGTCTGTGTATACAGAGGCAAAGAAAGCATTGAGTACTTCAGCTTTCCCCACATCATCTGTCACTAGGTTACCTCCTTCATCCAGTAGGGGCCGCACACCCTCTCTGATCACCTTCTTCTTGTTAACATGCCTGTAGAAACCTCTCTTGTTATCCTTCACATCCTTAGCCAGTCGCAATTCCATTTGCGCTTTCTCCTTCCTGATAACCCTCTGGCATTCTTGAGCTATACATTTAAACCCCATCCCTAGTCGTTTGTCCAAGTTTCCACTTTTTGTAAGCTTCCTTTTTGTGCTTAAGTTCACCAAGGATTTCCCCTGTAAGCCAATCTGGTCTCCTACCATGTTTGCCTCTCTTGCTACGCATCGGGATGGTTTCTTTCTGTGCCTTCAATAAGGCTTCTTTAAAATACTGTCAGCTGTCCTGGACTCCTTTCCCCTTCATGTTAGCATCCCAGGGGATTCTGCCCATCAGGTCTCTGAGGGAGTCAAAATCTGCTTTTCTGAAGTCCAAGGTGTGTATTTTACTACTCTCTTTTCTTCCTTTGGTCAGGATCCTGAAATCTACCATCTCATGATCACTGCTTCCCAGGTTGTCACCCACCTCTACTTCCCCTATTAGTTCCTCCCTGTTTGTGAGCAGAAGGTCAATCTGCGCACAGCCTCCGGTCGGATCCTTCAGCACTCGTACCAAGAAGTTATCCCCAACATTCTCCAAAAAACTTCCTGGATTGCCTGTGTACTGCCGTATTGGTTTCCCAACAGATGTCAGGGTGATTAAAGTCCCCTACAAGAACCAGGGCCTGTGATCTGGAAGCTTCTCTCAGTTGTCCGAAGAAAGCCTCATCTACCTCATCCACCTGATTTGATGGCCTGTAGTAGACACCAACCACAACATCACTGCTGTTGTTTGCACCTCTAAACTTAACCCATAGACTCTCAACAGGTTCTTCTCCCTCTATATACTGGAGTTCAGAGCAATCATAGTGCTCTCTTACGTACAGTGCAACTCCTCCTCCCTTTCTCCCCTGCTTGTTCTTCCTGAACAGTCTATACCCTTCCATGACAGCGCTCCAGTCATGCGCGTCATCCCACCAAGTCTCTGTTATCCCAATTACATCATATTTCTTGGACTGGGCCAGGGCCTCCAGTTCTTCCTGTTTGTTGCCCAGGCTTCTCGCATTAGTGTACAAACACCTCAGATAACCAGTTGATCGCCCCATCTTCTCCATTCAAATCAGGGGTCCTCCTTTCTTGCTCGTTCCTCTTTGCATTCCTTCCCAGTATCCAACTCCAGTCCTGAGCGGAGTGCAGGATCAGGTCCAGGAAATAACCGTTACAGGACCATTTGGGAATAGTGATCATAATATAATAACATTCAATGTTCCTGTGGTGGGTACAACACCTCAGCAGTCCAGCACCCTTGCATTCAATTTCAAAAAGGGGAATTACACAAAAATGAGGAGGCTAGTTAAACAGAAATTAAAAGGCACAGTGACTAGAGCCAAATCCCTGCAAGCTGCATGGAAACTTTTTAAAGACACCATAATAGAGGCCCAACTTAAATGTATACCCCAAATTAAAAAACATAGCAAGAGACCTAAAAAAGTGTCACCGTGGCTTAACCACCATGTAAAAGAAGCAGTGAGGGACAAAAAGGCATCTTTTAAGAAGTGGAAGTCCAATCCTAGTGAGATAAATAGAAAGGAACACAAACACTGTCAAATCAAGTGTAAAAATGTAATAAGAAAAGCAAAAAAAGATTTTGAGGAACAGCTAGCCAAAAACTCAAAAAGAAATAACAAAATGTTTTTTAAGTACATTAGAAGCAGGAAGCCTGCTAAAAAACCTGTGGGTCCCCTAGATGATCGAACTATAAAAGGCGCAATCAAGGACGATAAAGCCATTGCGGAGAAACTAAATGATTTCTTTGCTTCAGTCTTCACAGCTGAGGACGTTGGGGAGATTCCCAAATTGCACCGTCCTTTGTGGGTGATGAATCTGAGGAACTGTCCCGGATTGAAGTGTCATTAGAGGAGGTTTTGGAACAAATAGAAAAACTTAATGTTAACAAATCTCCGGGACGGGATGGCATTCATCCAAGGGTTCCAAAAGAACTCAAATGGGAAATTGCTGAACTATTATCTGTGGTTTGTAACCTATCCCTTAAATCGGCTTCCATACCTAATGACTGGAAGGTAGCCAACGTGACACCAATATTTAAAAAGGGCTCTAGAGGCGATCCGGGCAATTACAGACCGGTAAGTCTAACTTCAGTACCGGGCAAATTAGTCGAAACAATAGTAAAGAATAAAATCGTGAAGCATGTAGAAGAACATAATTTGTTGGACAAAAGTCAACATGGTTTCTGTAAAGGGAAATCCTGTCTTACTAATCTATTAGAGTTCTTTGAAGGGGTTAACAAACATGCGGACAAGGGGGATCCAGTAGATGTAGTATACTTAGATTTTCAGAAAGCCTTTGACAAGGTCCCTCACCAAAGGCTCTTGTGTAAATTACATGGCCATGGGATAAGAGGGAAGGTCCTTTCTTGGATTGAGAACTGGTTAAAAGACAGGAAACAAAGGGTAGGAATAAATGGTGAATTTTCAGAATGGAGAGGGGTAACTAGTGGTGTCCCCCAAGGGTCAGTCCTAGGACCAATCCTGTTCAACTTATTCATAAATGATCTGGAGAAAGGGGTAAGCAGTGAGGTGGTAAAGTTTGCAGATGATACCAAACTGTTTAGGATAGTCAAGACAGAAGCAGACTCTGAGGGACTCCAAGAAGATCTCACCAAACTGAGTGATTGGGCAACAAAATGGCAAATGAAATTTAATGTGGATAAGTGTAAAGTAATGCACATCGGGAAAAATAACCCCAACTATACGTACAGTATGATGGGGGCTAATTTGGCTACGACAAATCAGGAAAGAGATCTTGGAGTTATCGTGGACATTTCTCTGAAAACTTCCACACAGTGTGCAGCGGCGGTCAAAAAGGCAAATAGGATGCTAGGAATTATTAAGAAAGGGATAGAAAATAAGACCCAGAATATCTTACTGCCCCTGTATAAAACTATGGTACGCCCACATCTTGAATACTGTGTACAGATGTGGTCTCCTCACCTCAAAAAAGATATTTTGGCCTTGGAAAGGGTTCAGAAAAGGGCAACTAAAATGATTAGGGGTTTGGAACGGGTCCCATATGAGGAGAGGCTAAAGAGACTGGGACTTTTCAGTTTAGAAAAGAGGAGACTGAGGGGGGATATGATAGAGGTATATAAAATCATGAGTGGTGTGGAGAGGGCTGATAAAGAGAAGTTATTTATTAGTTCCCTAAATAGAAGAACTAGAGGACACCAAATGAAATTAATGGGTAGCAGGTTTAAAACTAATAAAAGAAAGTTGTTCTTCACACAGCATGTAGTCAACCTGTGGAACTCCTTGCCAGAGGAGGCTGTGAAGGCTAGGACTATAATAGAGTTTAAAGAGAAGCTAGATAATTTCATGGAGGTTAGGTCCATAAAAGGCTATTAGCCAGGGGATAAAATGGTGTCCATGGCCTCTGTTTGTCAGAGGCTGGAGAGGGATGGCAGGAGACAAATCGCTTGATCATTGTCTTCGGTCCACCCTCTCTGGGGCACCTGGTGCTGGCCACTGTCGGCAGACAGGATACTGGGCTAGATGGATCTTTGGTCTGACCCAGTACGGCCATTCTTATGTTCTTAACTTTCCACTCCCCTCAGGGTGTTGGTCACCATCCCCCAATGAACCTAGTTTAAAGCCCTCCTCACTCGGTTTGCAAGCCTGCCCGCGAAGATGCTCCTTCCTCTCTTCGTCAGGTGGATCCCATCTCTTCCTAACAATCCTTGTGCCCGGAACAGAGTCCCATGGTTGAAGAAACCAAAGCCCGTTTGCAGTGTAGCCGTAGCCTAGATGTGTGCATTGCACACTGGAAGAGGTGTTGATTGAAGTTTTCCCACCTTCCCTGTATTAATCTGCTCTGGGGATAAAGAGAAAACTTCACTCCCCAGTGCTGTCAATCCACCAGTAAATTAATTTAAAATATTCTA
The DNA here is from genome assembly GCA_032595735.1 of Pelochelys cantorii. Lineage (NCBI taxonomy): Eukaryota > Metazoa > Chordata > Testudines > Trionychidae > Pelochelys > Pelochelys cantorii. The sequence goes on from CM064347.1 coordinate 13,161,621, forward strand.
AGGCTGAATAAGAAAAGAGACACCAGTTTTCTGTCCAGGTTTACACTTGACCATCATTCAAGCACTGCAATATTGGCAAACTCTCCTAGTTTGGATGCAGTTTACACCAACACCACATCCTTTTGTTGGCAGATTATATCAGTTCCCTCAACAACAAAAAAACAACTATACCAACAAAAGCATTTTTGCCAGTTTACCTGTATACACTAAGTCTTTGGATGGCATAACCCCGAACTGACAAAACTTAAGAGCAGACCAGGCTCCTGACTCTCAGGACACACACAGGATTCTCTCTCATTTGGGAGGATCTATATTTTATTCTTAACTTCAAATACAAACAGATATGTTCCCTAAAAGTGAATTATATTATTTCCTAAGGCCTACTCAAGTACACCCAGTGTCCGCCCTACTCACTAAGACCAGCACACAGAATTTAGAAGTGGTACTTTGCTTTTTTCACATGCTAAGTGGAATGTGAAGAGTCACCCATCAGTTTTCTCTTTACAGTTCCCTTTGTATCCACCAGGACCCATGCCGTTGGCAGAAGCTCCTCAGTGCTGCTCCTAAGTCCACCAACAAGGTCATATGGCCAGCATCTCCCTACAGCTCAGTGCCCCATCCTGCCTCTGCAGATGAGATTTAACTGAAGCCCAGTTCTAATCATTATCCGATGGTAGGAGATGCTTTTGTGGAATTAATTTTATGGTGACTTTTCTATTTCTTTGTTACTTTTGCTGTATACAAATTCTTTGCCCTTGTACAATACTTTCCATCCCAAAATCTCAAAGCATTTGCACATATTCATTAAATCTTTCCAGCACCCAACAAGACCAACACCATTATCATCTCCATTGAACAAGATGAGGAATTGAATGGCATGGTGACGTGACTTGCTGCAGGACATGCAGTGAATCAGTGGCCATGTGTGAAATACAACTTGAGATTGGAAGTCTTGATTCCCAGACCCATGCTCAAACCACTGGACCACAGTTATTCTTCTAAGCCTATAAAATCCAGTATTCCCAGTTGATGTCCAGTCCCTGTACTACTCAGGCCTAGCCCTGCTTAGCATTTGGGATCAGGTATCAGTGGAGCTCATGATGGGATGGCATTTAAGCATGTTTCCTGTATACTCACATCCCAGGATCCTTAACAATCCACCAGTTATTGACATCCTTGAAAGGGTAACAAGTCACTTGTTGCTGGTGGGAGCTGCCTCGGCCATTCTCGTACCTATATGGATAGGCAAGAGGACAGAACTGTGATGTAATGTTACATTGCTATTTCACACCGTCACAGAGAACAGCCTCAGATTAAACTAGCAAATCTCACTCAGTGACCTGAATTAGCACTACATCTCTGGTTTGTCTTTCAAAGACAGCAGAAGAGATATAATGTAGAGAGGAAATGACATAGCAACACAGACTAGTCATCGCACATCAGATATAATGAAATAACATGTGTTGAGGCCAAGGCTTCCAAAGAGTACAGCACACTAAGCACTCATTGCATTTTCTCGTTTTCCATTCTAAGGGATGTCTGATAAGCCAGTGCTCAGATCCTCTCTTTCATGCAGTGAACTGGGCTGTAATGTCCACGAAGAGATGGAATGGGTTGGGCTAATCAATGTCAAGGGCTTTGACCAAGTGCTTGGGTATATGAATTAGGTGGTAAATTAAAGCATGGGATGTGATTAGAGAAAAGATTTACTAGCTTCTTTTCTCCAGCCCTCCCTGCTGCATATTCTTCAGAAGTTTATCCTGTATAGTCTGAAATGCCAGAAACGCCAGAAACAAGCTTCCACTGTTTCCCTTGCAATCACTATTCAACAATGCAGGAAATCAATTGAAGTAATTTTTTAAAATTTTCTTTACATATACCCCATAATGCACCTTACATTATTTCTCTCCCTCTTTGGTGTTTCAATCCTTCAAATTCTTGTAAATGGCTGGAATCATTGTTTAGGGCAGGTCTACACTAAAAGCTTTCTTTGGCACAGTTGCACCACTACTGATGGAGACAATTGCAGTCTAAGTCAAGGAGAGACAGCTCTCCTATTGGTTTAGTAATTCCACCTCCATGAGAGGTGGTAACTATGTCAGTAGGAGAAGCTCTCTTGCCAACATGCACCAGGGACTTGGTGAGTGCAATTATATCAGTCAGGTGAGTGCATTTTTCACTATCCCTTGAGTGATGGTCATACTGAAGTAAGTATGCAGATCTGCATAAGTCAAGATAGACTCATGTTGTTCTGATCTTAGAATCCTCTCAAGTGTGTCAGCACCAATGATGCCTAGGACCATATACAGCATTCTAGCTACCATGCCAAGGGAGCTGTATGAAAAGGGACCATCATCTCCTTACTCTGCACAGGTAGCCAAAACATGGCTTTGGTCTGCTGGCTGCTGCACTGAATAGGAAACTCATTCATTCAGTTCTCTCTCCACTATCAAGCCAGATTTCTTTTGTAAATCACAGTTTTCCAGATATAATACCATCTCCCTTCCCCCGCACACACACATCTGAATATCTGCCTTTCCAATTATTTCCCCACCTTCTGTTAGCTTTCATTTTGCAAAGTCAATGTGATTTTTATCTCCTATCCAGCTTTTAAACGCTGTTTCAATTCATTTGACATTCCTGACATGTCCCAGTTGGTATCCAGAAAAGCACTGTTCTTCCCAACTATTAAGGAATATAGTAGTAGCCCTCGCTCAGTTGCATCCCACTGGGTGCCTTTTACAATACAGTGCTGGTTTTCCTGATCTTTTAAGCAATTTACAGGCCATGTAACAGAATTCACATCCACATCCATTTACATTTCCCAGGACAATCAGAATAGGGTTGGAAGCGACCACAAGGGTCATCTAGACCAGTGGTGCCCCTGGGTAGTGTTTCCTCTAAGATTTTCCATTCAGGAGCGGAGTGAGTTTTGTCTTGTGCACCAGTATTGAGGTTGTGTGTGCTTGTTCGGATGTGTGCCACCATGGCACCCAAGTTATTAACAAAATTTTATATAAAAATAAAAATTTAAAATGTTATGGAAAAATACTAAAACAAGGGATAATTCACAAGGTGCATGACTAAGTGTTTATTTAATATGAAGTCAAATAAAAATACATTTAATACTGAAAAATGTTAAGTAGCCAAGTTCCTCTGTTTATAACCTTTTCCCAGATCCTCCCCCAGCTGGACTAGATGATCTCTTGGGATCCCTTCCAGTCCTATGATTACTGTCAGAATTCAAAACACCGCAAGGACGTTGAAAGGTTTGCTAGCAATATCAAGAGTATGAGATCCAGCAGAAAAGTTAGAACTACAGCATCTTAACTTTTATTAGGATACCAAGGGATGACCACAGTGCATCAATGCAGGAAAGCTGAAAGAGTGAAAGATGTATCTAATTCCCCATTGTGCCTTCTGCATTTCCATTTTGCCAGGAGCAAGTTCAGCTGCTGTTATAAGGCAACTTAGAGCAATTAAAAGCCTGTATACAGACCAGTATAAACAAGTCATTGTATGAAACTGTAGTTTGTACCGACTTCACGTATGCTTTTTATGTAAGCCTATTGTAAAACTAGACAAATATCTAGATGAGCTGATCTTCCCCTTGGAAGACCTCTGCTTATACATCTCCCTGATAGAGAACCACTGGATTGACCTACAAGTTTTGTCATAGTGATTTTCTGTTTCATTGTGTGGACAAGTTGTTTTCAATATCAGAGCATCAACAGGTGATGGATTTGTGATTCCTCTGTCACTTGAAGCAGTTTTAGTTTTCAATTCAGGAAAAATCAAGGTGAGGTTTGGAAAAAGGAACCGAAAGAAGGCAGAATTCAGTTTACATTTCTTTTCTAGTGATAGTTACAGTCTAGGCTGTATATTTTCTAGGAGTCATGTCTGGCATTAGACCCTGATGGCCTGATTTCTAGAAGCACTTGGCATTTGTGCTAAAGCTATGTTTTCATAGGAAGTACTCATTCTTTGTTAGCATTGTGCAGCCACCTAAAACATGTGGCCCTGGCCCACTGGAGCAGAGCAGCCATTCCCCACCCGGCCCTGGCCCACCAGAGCAGCTGCTCCCCATGCAGCCCTAGCCCTGGCCTGCCAGAGCAGCTGCTTGCCACGTGGCCCAGCCCGCCGTAGCAGTGCAGTCGCAGCCCTGGCCCACCAGAGCAAAGAAGCCACTCCCTACACGCCCCAGCCTGCCCGAGCAGTTGCCTATCATGTGGCCATGGCCTGGGCCACGGGAGCAGCCAGCCGCCAAATGGCTCCTAGCCACATCCGCTGAAGCAGCCACGCCACTCACCTTCTAGGTCCTGCAGGAAGGTGAGTGCTGCTGCACGGCTCTGGGAAGGAGGTTAGAATTTCTTGTGCAAGGTCAGCCATGCAGGCGTGCACCTTAGGGGAAACCCTGCCCCTGGGGGTACAGAGAGGTCCTTCCAGGAGTACATCAACTCATCTAGATATTTGCCTACTTTTACAATAGGCTACATAAAATGCACTGGTGAAGTCTGTACCAACTAAAATTTTATACAGATGACTTTTTTATCCTGCTCTATACATTGACATATAAACTCAATATTTATATTCCAACTGATTTATAATTATATGGCAAAAATGAGAAAATAAGCAATTTTTTCGTAAGCTGTGACACTTTTGTATTTTTATGAACAATTGATTCTGTAAGCAAGTCGTTTTTAAGTGAGTGAAACAAGACAAATCAGACTCCTGAAAGGGGTACAGTAGTCTGGAAAGGTTGAAAGCCACTAATCTAGTCTAATCCCATGCCAAAGGCAGGATTTGTTGTATCCAAGACAGATGGCTCCCCACCCTTCTTTTGAAAACCTCCAGTTTTCAAAAGCTTCCCCAACCACCCTAGAGGTGCTGCTCCACTGTCTTACTGTTCTTACAGGAAGGAAGTTTTTAATCTAAAATTTAATTTAATGACACCAGATAACACTGAATATGCTACTGAAACCTAGAGCCCCTGCATCGCTACCACATTCCCTTCATCCACTCATTTTGGACTGTGAAAAGCAAGCTCTTTTCTTGACTTGATTTGTTCTTTTTAAGTTCATGCTGTTTGATGTTCTGTTATCCTCTAGCTACTTATAGATTCTCTCTTTCATAATCTGATCTATTATTGTACTAAGTACTGAAGTGAGACTGAATCTAAGGTAATTGTTAGGATTTTCCTGTCTCTCTCCACATTTTATTTCCCTCTACATTTCTGGTACCTTTCCTCGTCTCAACGACACTGAAATTAATTGCTAGTGGTTTGGCAAGCTGATTATAAAGTTCTTTTAAGGATGAACCACACATTAACCTAATATGCCTTATCATCATGATGTTCCCATTATACCTCTGGCATTTAGGGCAGTGACAACTCTCTTCTACTCCTGTCTGTTTCTGGCAAGTCTTTCAATGGCTCCCAAGCTATGCCCCAGGTTTTTCAGCTCAGCTTCCACAGCTTTTCACCTTGTTGTTTTCAAGCAACCTTGTTTTCACTTGCCTTCCAATATCCATCTTATTGCTATTCTGGTGATGGTGCTTAGTATATTTTTAAGTTTTTCGGGCACTCCTTTACCTTGGATTCTATCGATACCTTTATAATCCAAATCTGCTTGCTGAGGTTTAGAAATGAAGCACACCAAACTTGAACAACATTAGTATAATTACTATGGACTGCTCCATGGACGTTTAACCCCCGACACTTTAACAGGAGTATTAAAGGGCTCCAAAGCCCTTTGTGATAACAACAAGGTTTGGTTGATAAACAGTTGGTAACACATCCTGAAAGCTTGATGTAAAGAGCGCTTATGATGCTGCACAGACGCTGACTGTGAAATCTGAACTGTCAGTTGAAGAACAAGAGCACAATTAGATCCCCCCCCCTTACACTCTACAGAACAAAACAGATTCCTCACCTGATGGGATAAGTATTCTTGTGAGAATGGAGCCAGCATGGCATGGGCTTGCCTAAGACATTCCGCAAGGTAATCTGGGAGCCATATGCTACTTCAAGGGGCTGGCCTTGTGTGATCCGAGCTAGCCCACCCTAAAACGCACAATAAGATAATAAACCAGAAGGAAAAAAATCTCAGAAGCTACTCAACTCTGAAGAGAGTCACTCTCAGTTTTAACACACAATACAACATATTAGTATAAGGCTTGCTGTCCTCATTAAAGCTATAACATTCATAGCTTGCAACACTATGCTCAGATAATTTGGTTACATAATGAAGCCTGCAGGGTCTCAGGGAAAATCCCCAAAGCAATGCTTCATCAGGAATAAATTAAGGAACTATTCTATATGGGCTCTGTTTTATTCCACATAGGGGCCTTCCACTGTTCTCAGCACTGCAGCCTGAGGATTAACCAATGTGACTAACGAGTGATCCTGTGGCACCTTAGAGACTAACAAAAATATATAGAATCATGAGCTTTCATGGGCAAAACCCACTTCATCAGATGATATATATGGGGGGAGGGCTGTGTGTGTGTGTCATTAAGATATATATACATACAATTTTTCCCATTTGTATGCATGTATCATTTTTGTAGATCAAATTAAGAATATTAATACTTTGTAATTGCATATCATAGCAAAAAGACAATAGACTTTAACCTTCCTGTGGAGGGGTAGGTTCAGGAGACAGGGGTCTTGCAGAGACATGTAGCCATGTCACCTGTTGCTGGCATCTATCTTTTGGATGCTGTATTTTTTCACAAGAGCAGAGAGGAAGTTTACAACACAAAGGATTTCCACATTATGCAAAACCTATTTAAGGTGGGAAGTGAGTTAATCTTGGTTGCCAGTTCTCCCTGGCTATCCCACCTAAGATGAGTGCTGGAAACATCTAAGACTGAACTGGTGGAAGGATTGGGCCCACGCTGGAAGGCTTTCCAGTCTGTGAAAGAAGCTAATTAGAACAACTTGGAGGGCGAGATGATATATGTAACTAAGTTTTTTAGGTTATTAAGCTTAGCTTGCGTGGTTTTTTTTTAAGTGACCTATATTGTTCAGCATGCTGTGTCTCTCTTAAATCCTACCTTTTTAGCTATATATTTTAGAAATGCCTGTTTAACTACTCCATGGTAAGAGCAAGAACCACCAAATTTGGTATGCAACTCCTTCTTATACTAACTTAAAACAAAGTCAGGGTAGGGGGACTGTATTCCACAATATGGAAAGGGAGAGGTCAGAGAAAGGAAGGACGTAAAAGGGAGGGGCACAGAGAGGAGGGACGTGATACTGAGAGTGGATACTAAGGGCAGCAAGCCCGCAGGGGAGAGCTATCCTGCAGAATGGCCACTGGGGGCAGCTGCCCCATCAAGAGAGTGGCCAGCAGGGCTGAGGCTCTGCCATCTTGCCTATCACCAGACAGGGTAAGTAGCCTCTCTGCCCCAAACCCTCCCTCCCCAACCTTGGCCGCAGCACCTGGGGATGGAGGGAGGGGGAAGGCCCCTGGCAGCTGGGGAAGCATTGGGAGAGGTAGCCAGAGGGGGGAAAGAAAGCCCCACCGGATGGGAAACACCCCCAAGGCCCTCCTCATCCCCCAACCCTCACTCATGCATTCCCTCAAATCCCCAGCCTCCTGCCCTAACCCCACACATCCCCAAGTTCCTACCCTGACTCCTGCACCCACCCCCCACTGCCGCCTTCTGCCCTGAAGGACCTGGGCAACACCAGGTAAGTCTTCTAGTACTTAATAAATCACTTTTGTTTATTATAAGCCCAGTGTAAATAACTGTTACCAGGAGAGGGGGGCAAGTAATCTGTGCATCTCTCTCTTTACATCAAGGCAGCAAACTTCATGAACAGTATATAGATTTCTGTACAGTGTAAACAGATTTATCTAGGGTTCAGCACCCAGAGGGGCTGGGTATCTGAGTGCTGGAGACAGGTATCTTTCAGAGGTTAGCCATATTAGTCTGTTTCGGGAAAACCAACAACGAGTTTGGTGCACTTTAAAAAAATAACACTTTGATTAGGGTACTAGAACATAAGCTTTCATGAGCTACAACTCACTTCTTCAGATGCTGAAGGGAAAAAGACAGAAAAAAAAAAAAAGATATAGACATGGGATTGTGACGTCAGTGCCAATTAAATCAGAATGGATGTGGCTCATCTCCAAGAGTGGTGAGAAGCTGAGAGTACCTGAATGGGAAATTACCTATTGTAATGCGAGAACCATTCCATATGTTTGTTTGGGGTCGGCAATGCATGGCCCGCATACCATAAGTGGCACACAAGATGATTTTCAGTGGCACGCACAATTAACAGGCTCCCCCTCGCTCCTCCCATCTGCAACAGGGAGTCCGTACTGGCCATCCAGCATCGCGCCCCCACAAGATTGGAGCCAACACCGGCTTCCTGCAGGGGTGGGGAAGCCCTGAGGCGCCATGCCGGATCCGGCTTGTGGGGAAGTGCGCTGCTCCTGCCCTCCTCACAGCAATATGCACACTGCCTTACACACTCTACCTTCCCCCATGCTCCAGGGAGGCAGAACACAGGAGCTGCGCAGCCTCCCCCTGCCTGGGAGCCCAGGGCAGGAGACCAAGCAGGGTGTGTGGTAGAGAGAGCCTTTCTGCCTCCCGCCTCCCCCCCGCCCCGTCTCCTGGGAGAGCTGCACGGCCCAGGGCAGGAGGATACGCTGGGGCGCGCCGCTTCTGAAAGGTTGCTGACCCCTGGTTTAGACTTTGGTTCAGAGTGTGAATTCATATGCAAATTTGAATCTCAGCAGTTTCTCTATGCAGTCTGTTTTTGAAGTTATTTGGTCTTGCTGCGCTGTTCTCAGTTAAGGTCTGCCATTTTGGGGATGTGGCCCAGAACCTGTGTGTGTGTTTCAGCAGCTTAGTGTGTCTGCCTCAAGACAGGATACTAGGGGGCCCAATCTGGCAGGGAAAACAGACTCGACGGGGTCTCAGCACATCAGGTAGTAGCAAAGGGAGTCCTCCTAATATATGTCAAATACATTTTTATAATTTTGGGGTTTTTTGGAGGGGAATTTCTTTTATTTCATTTTATAAATTCTCCCATCCACTGTGGGTCTGGTTCTACCCCTACAGGGATGGAAGGGGGATCGGGCCATGCTCCCAGGGGAGTAGGAGGCACAGGTATAAGGCTGAGTCTTGCCTGAGGTTGGGAGAAATAGGTGTTAGAGCAAGCCTGACTCTCACAATGCAGCAAATCTTGTCTTTGGTGAGCTTGGCTTCCTGCTCTGGGCACTGCAAATTGATGCACAGGATCACAGTCCCGCTCACATTTGACTCATCCATCCTGCCATCATGACAACAGGGGCTAAGTCTGAGTCTGTTTCAGTAAAGCCAACAAGTCTGGTGGCACTTTAAAAAACTGCCACTGGAGGGTGAGTTTTTCAATTTGTGTCATGTTATTTCACATTTGCAAACAAAACAGGGCTTTTATTATGGGTGTTAGGGGCATGTTACTGATCTTCAAGCCCTGACTAGATGGTATCCCTCAAACTGGGTTTGGTTATTTTTAAAATGCCTTGTGATTCCATTGCATCATTTACTTGTGAGACTAATTCCATTGACTTCAGTAGTTTTGCACTGGCAAAACCAACAGAATTTAGCTCTTATGTAGAAAAATGGGCGTATTTGGTGTGGGCCCGCAAACATTGATCTTGGTACAAAACAAAGCCCCAGGATAGGGACTGGGATAGAGCCTTCACGTCAAGACTCAGCACTTCCTCGCTATTTCAGCTTAATGCCATTTTATAGCACAAAAGCAGCAAGATGAGGACAAAAGGAGCGTGTATTTCATGGTGCTAATTTAGTCCATTTCCACAACAGAGGATATATGCACAACCCATTTCCAGCATCTCCTTTCCCTCGCTCCCACTTTCCTTACCTCCAAACTGGCCTGGAAAGCACTGGTCATAATCTGGTCATGGGGTCCTGAGCGGTATAACAAAGTCAAGTGGATGTAGAAGAAAGAAAGGTACACTGCTACTGGGATGACCACTAAGGCTAGTCCCCTCGCAAGCAAATGGCCCAACACAGAAACCTGGCAGAATACAAAGAACTCATTGTTACATCCTTTCAGGTAATTCCCAGCTTTGTGCAGCTCTTCCCCACTGATAGGTAATAATGGAAATACAGCGCAGGTTCTCAAAGCATTTTAAAAGTTTTATTTAATCAAGCTTCACGCCATGCGTGAAATATGGAAGGGTTATTCCCATTTTACATATGGGAAAACTGAGCCACAGAGGGATGAAGCAACTTGCCCAAGGTCTCACAGCAAAGCTGGGAAAAGGCAAGCAGATCTGTTTCTCCCCCCAGCTCCTTCAAGCCTGTCCCAGCTATTGAGACTAAGCAGGTACTTGATTATTTTTTAAAAGGAAAAAAAATCCCAACTTCCCTCCTGCAAGGTCAGATTGATGGGGTGTACAGGAAAGTTGAAATTGGACAAGTTTTAACCTACAGATCCTGTCAAGCTGTATCAAAGATGGGTATCAGCAGGGGGAGGAGGAAAACCACTTCCCATTCAGAAATGCAATTTGGCACCAGAAAAGCTACATGTATACATTTCATCTAAATCCTGACCCTGCTTTTTTCCCCCCCCTATAACACAGTAGGGCCATAGCTCTGAAAGCAGAGGGTTTCTGTACTATAACAGTAGACTTAACTGCAACACACACCTAGGATTTCTTCAAGTGTTGAATTATTAGTGAATGGTTTAGAAGGCTTTTAGCTTGCACTTCCTTTTCTGGATGCATGCTGTGAATGCAATTACATGCTATTTAACCAGTACATTAGGCTACCTACATTTGACAATGTCTGGTCTCCTATTAAGTGCCAGGCATGAACTCCAGCGATGGCCAAGAGCAGCAGGTAGGTGAAAAGCCCCATGTATTTTACCCTGGGAAGACAGCACACAAAGATCAGTCTAGGTTAAACATACCCAGACCACAGACAGGATTTAATGCAAGGTGTAAGCATTCAAACTCTAACAATCAGCAGAGTTCCCAAGCCCAGGGACACTGGCGCTCCCATTCCAAATGCTGGCTGAATCATAATGCTTTGCCTCTGAAGTGGCTATTTGCTTGCTAATGACAAAGGCAGAGAGACTGTTTGATAACATGGCAGCATATCAAAAGGTAGAGTATGGCGGGTCCCTGAACTCACAGACAAATTTGGGAGCAGAAGTTGAAATCCAGGTCTCATTTTTTAGCAAGCCCATGTATGTTGGAGGCTTGTATTGATATATGTATTTCATTCTTTTCGGTACAGCCCCCATCAATTTGTCTGTCTCTGCTTTATGTGGATTGATATCATCAGCACATTGATTCTTCACTGAATACCCTTGAAATAATAAAAACTTAGAGATGCTTGCTACAGACAGATGCTCAACAACTAGTTGCAAAATGAAGAGCAAGTCTTGGAAAGCTGAGCTTCCAGTAACACAACAAAGCAATCTGTGAGTTTAGTAAAACAATGTGACAGGAAAAGTCAGTACTTACCCAACTGCACAAGAACAAGCAACTCCAGTCAGCAAAAGCCAAAACCACCAGCCTGCAGTGAAGGGGCTTAGATAAGAGGACAAAAGAAAACATTAAGATACAGGGGAAAATGTCTGTCTCTTCACTGTTCTCTTTTCTACCTATTAGCATTTTATATCAGGCCTCCCAGGACAGTGATGGTTATCCTCAGTCTAGGTGTGGATGTTAAACACTTCTACTGATGCTGAAAAGTCATTCTGAGTAGTGAGAGTCTGCACTGCTCCCAATACCACAAAGAAAAAAAATCAATAGCATAGGCCATGGGCTTGGCTAAGTTTAAAGAGTATAATTTTAAATGGGGCTCTGCAAGAATCAAGAGTACACAAAACCACACAAAAAGAGTCCAAGGTGTTTAGGTTGTCTCTGCAACTGTGACTAAGAAAGATATTTGTCACCCTCTTCATTTCTACGTACACGGAAATTTTCCATAGTAGGAATTAGCAATCAGAAAGAAATACCGGAGGGATTTTTTAAATTGCAGGTTGAATCTCTTTAGTCTGGTGCCCTCAGGATGTGACCAATGCTGAGCCACAGGAGGTCAATATTGTCTATCAGCATTACCAATACTTCCACTGCTTACTGGACTCTTAGAATACATTTAGGCTTTGTCTACACTGCAGTGTTTTTGCGCAAGAAACCTTTTGCGGAAGAGATCTTCCACAAAAACTTCTTGCGCAATAGCACATCCAGACCTCCAAGCGCATCGCAAAAGCGATGTGCTTTTGTGCAAGAGAGCATCCACACTGCATGGACACTCTTGGCACAAGGAAGTGCTGACTGCCATTCACAGAATGGCCATCAGAGCACCTGTGCTTTTGCCGACAGGGGTTTCTTGCGCAAAACCCCCTCCGGAGCGTCCACACCTGCCTTTTTGTGCAAGAGCTGTAGCGCAAAAAAAAGAGTTATTCCTCACAGGGAGAGGAATAACTCTACTGGCAAAAGCCCTCTGTTCTGCCGATTTACTTGCACAAAAATGCGCTTGAGGTGTGGAGGCTCCACTGGTTGCGCAAAAACCACTGTTTTTGCACAAAAACTTTGTAGTGTAGACGTAGCCTTAGAGGTAAATTAGACCTAAACAACAGCACAGAAAACTGAGAGTCAAGACTGGTGGCTGTAAACATACTTTATGGGACCACAGGAAAACCTGGCCACACTCATGATAAGTGGGCATCCCGCTAACTAAAATTATGCTGGACCATGGATGCTGCCGGACTAGAGATATTTAACCTGCATAAGGAAGTCAAAACCACCCTGCCATCATTTAAACAGTACGTTAAAATTGCTTTGAACATAAAATCCTTCCAACATCATTGTGAGTGGTCAAGTATCATTACCTCCATTTTACAGAGTGGAATTTGAGGTGCAGAGAAATTAAGTGACTTGTCCAAAACACAGCTGTGATTACATAAGGATTCTTGCCTCCATAGCCTGAATTTGGACCACTAGCCTATACCCTAAATAAGGCTTGCAATACACTGTCAACAACATTATAATAATTGGAGCCAGACAGCCTTTGATGAATTAATTTACATGGCAATTAAAAAAAAACTGAAATGGCACAAACATTTATATTTAAATGATAAATGCAATTAACTGGAAGATTATCCAATGCCCAGATATGTTAACCAGCTGTACCTGCACTTCTGTAAATTGTAAAACTTCAAGTAGGACAAAACTGCAAGCAGGATAAAAAAGATTAGCACTGATTCCAAGAGCATCAGCCTGGACTGAGTGATCAGAGAGTTCTCTGTTAGAAACAAAAGGAGAAGATAGACACACCAAATCAGGGACAATTATTGGTAGGAAAACTGTCAAGCCATACTCATGACAGCAATAATAGCTCCAACAATAAGGACTTGTAAAAACACGATCAACTGAAAATTAAAGAAACATTTCCAAAGAGAGCAAAACAAAGCTCCTTTAAAAGTGTAATAAGGCTGAGATAAGAGCATGAGTCATGCTCTGTATTTTAGAAACCATTCAAGAGGGGAAATGGTAGAAGGGTGGGGAGAAGAAAAGACCTACTGAAATCTAAAGCTGAGTTATAGCCCTTCTGTCATGTACACCCATTCCTGGTATATTACAGAAGTCTGAGGAAGAGTCTGCAGAAGTTCCTCAAAGGCAAAGAAATAAAGCTGCCCACATGGCTGTGAGGTTCCCTGTATCAAATCATCCTCTTCCTACAGAGAATTAGTGTCTGCTTAGGAGCAATGCTGGAACTGCAGGCTGTGCTACAGAACTGTGTGGGGGACTGAATAACGAACACTGATTGGGACTGATATATTGCCAGAGCTGCGCATGGAAAGCTACAGCACCCAACTCCCTGGCTCTCACCACTGCTCTTACTAACTGCTACATACTCTAAAAAGTCAACATGGAAGAATTCAAAGGCAAAAACAGATCATTCCCCTCTCTGTATGAAGGCACAATCCTTACCAAAGAGAATCAGCAGGGCAGCTCCCAATGCAGCACAATGGGAGAAGTGCAGCTCTACCAAAATCTGGTATGCTAGAGGCACACACAGGGCACCAGTTAGTGCTGGCAGCAGTCGCAAGGACCAAACTGGCACATTCATACTGTACTCTGGAACACAAAAGAGGATTAGAAGCCACTGATTTTTGCATAGATGTTTGCTGGAAGACTAGGATTTGGTTTCATGCCACTCTTCTCAGACTCAACTATCTCCCCATGTTGTTCATAAACAATGAGCTAAGATATCAGCAGTGCAGGGACTGTAGTCCCACCCTGCAATTTCTTTTACTCACAGTTAGGGGACATTAAAACCTGTCTGAAGTAATGTAGGCTAGTAATAAAAATTCTTCACATTTATACAGTGTTTCATCTGTAGACTTCCAAGGCCCTCACTGGATGGGCAAATATCACTGTTCCCCTTTTTAAAGATGAATAAAGTTCAGAAAAGCTGAGTAACCACAACTCAAAATTAAATCACTGGGAGCTGTGGATACTCAGTGCTTTGAAAAATATCAGGCAAATGGGATTAGCACAAGGTGTCACAGCAAGTCAGTCAGAGCTGGGAGATGTCTTTATTCCCATCCCCATTCACCTATCCTCAGGACCATCCTGCCTTCTATAATTACACTCTATTCTCTTCCACACTATAGGATTTTTAACATCTACTGAAACATCCACTACAGTTATACAGAATTAACACCTCTTTTGAAGAGATCAAGTGAACAACAAAAATCCTCTATTAGTGACTAAAACCCATCAACTCTGAAATGCAGCTTTGTTCTGTTTAGGGATGTAATACTGTAGTCGATTAATTGATTAACCGATAAGCAAAAGCTTATAGGTTAATGCTCTAGACCAGTGTTTCTCAACCAGTGATACAAGTACCCTTAGGGGTACTCGAGAGAAGTCTGGGTGGTACATCAACACAACCGAAATTTGGAGAAAACTGAATTTTTGTTTTAAGTTTTACAGTGCTTTATAATTTTTGTACTTTTTACACCCAAAAATTTTATTGCCCGCCCAACTATGATTAAGTTTTTTAAACGTGTTGCAATGGTAGAAAAAATGTGTGTGTGTCTGAAAACTGTAGGTACTGGGGGGTACTCTTTTTTTTTTTTAAAAAGAGGGGTACTTTATAAAAAAAGGTTGAAAAACACTGCTCTAGACTACACACATTTCCCTCCCCCCTTGCCAGTAAATTTTTTAGCATGCTGGCCAGCATGCCAACTCAGTCCTGGCTTATGCCAGGTCCAGGATCTACCCCCACTGCTGCTCTGCATTTAAAGTGTATTAGGAGCCAGGCAGGTAGGCAGCCTGGCTCAGTGCTGGCTTGCACCAGTTCTGGGAGCTCAGACCCCCCCCCCCCCCCCCACACACACACAAGGGCTGCCACTACCCTGCACTGCTGCCTCTTTTTCAGAGGCAGCAGCACAGGGCAACAGCCCTGCCCCCAGAGAACTACAGAATGGTCAACTAACCAATAAGAATTCATGAAGTTACTCAACTATTCAATCAACCGATATTTAACATCCCTAGTTTTATTGGAGGAAAGTGTTAAAATCAGCACTTACCAGCCCCAATCCTGTTCCACAAGAAGTTCCCATCAAATCCTCCTAAGTAACCTGGAAAAGAATAGCAACTGATGTGACTGGACTGAGTGGCACATGGAAATGGTGATAAAATTCTGAAGGTTAATTAAAAAACAAATCTCTTTGGAGGGAAATCAGAATTAGACTTCCACTGCTCCCCCACGAGTGTATCTTTAGCATTTTTATATTCAAACCACTTTGTAAAGAGAGACTCTTGTGGATCATCTATTTCAAACATACACCTTCCCTATAGCAGTGGTCTATTATATGAAAAAGCAATCTTAGATGAGGAATGGGTTTATTTTCAATTCCAAGAGACAAGGTGAAAATAAACCCCGCAGACAGGAAAGGGACAACTGCTTAGCTAAATTGCTAAATCCACCCGCCCCCCCCCCATTTTATACCGTCACTTTCCTTTGTCTTGACTTCACACTTTTGTGGCGTGAATCTTCTCTTGTTGCCTACTATTCCCAATGCTCTAACCCAGTGTTTCTCAACCAGTGGTACGAGTACCCTTAGGGGTACACAAGAGAAGTCTGGGGGAGGGGGAGGTACATCAACAGAACTCAAATTTGGAGAAAACTGAATATTTGTTTTAAGTGTTACAACGCTTTATTATTTTTGTACTTTTTACACCCAAAAATTTAATCGCCCACCCGGCTACAATTAAGTTGTTTAAACAAATGTGTTGCAATGGTAGAAAAAAAAGTTGTCTGAAAACTGTAGGTACTGGGGGTACTTATATATATATTTTTAAAAGGGGGTACTTTATAAAAAAAGGTTGAGAAACACTACTTTAACCCAGGGGTTGTGAACTTATGGCCCGCAGCTTGCCTTGATCCAGCCTAGGAGACTCAGAGCTTGGCTACACTTTCCCCTCAGACTGCAGGGGTGCAAGCCAGCGCTGGTGCTCTAGCCTCATGGAGAGTGCTGTGCTCCCTGCTGCAGGCGGGAGGGGCGAGCCTCATGGGCCTGATTAAGGCAAGCCAGGGCCAGATCCAGCCTGCCAGCTCTGCCTGGCAGGGAGGAAAGAAGTTGCTCTATGTGCTGTGGGTAAGCACTCTCTGCAGGCACCACCCTCTGTTGCTCCCATTGGCCAAAATGCAGCCAATGGGAGCAGTGGGGAGCAAAATCTACAGGGAGCACTTCCCTGCAGCACACAGAGAGCCATCTGTATATCCCTATCGCCCCCATCCCCCGGACAGAGGCTGCTACCACCCCATGCTGCTGCCTCTAATACAGAAGCAGCAGCACATGGTGGCAGGGGGTTCCCCAGAGTAGGGCTGGGAGTGCAGTGGCTGCTGGGCCCAACCCTCCTCCCCCGGGACTATAGAATAGTCATGCAACTGATAATATTTAGTGCAGTTACACGATTCAATTAATCGCTATCTACCATCCCTATTGTACAGTATGATTCAGTCTGCCTGTTTATCTCAGAGTAAGATGGAATTGTTGGGGACACCTCCATCACACTAAGGAAATGGACAGGGATCACGGTGAATGGTGCACATATAGATTTACGCCACTTTCCCCCCTCCCACAATCCAAGCCACTAGTTCAATGTCCATATAGTCATTCTAAAGCAGGAGTGGGCAATAATTTTTGCAGGGAGGCCACTTAATGAATTTTGGTACAAGGTAATGGGCCAGCTGGAAGGGGCAGGGCCTGGGGACTAGCCTTCCCCCAGAGCCATCTGGGGCCAGAGGCTTTGAATTAAAACACAGCAAAGGGCTCATGGCTCTAAGCCCCGCTGCTACCATCATGGGCAGTGAGTTATATGGGCTTGTGGTGCCCATGCTCCAGCAATATTCAGAGCTGTGGGCCCTGCTCCACCAATATTTGGAGCTGGGTCTCTCCCCCGGCCCTGCCTGGAGCGGGCCCTAGCCCCCACCTGCCGTCCCCCCCTCATGTCCTCCCACCCCGGCCCCAGAGCATCCCTCCCCCCCCCCGGCCCCAGCCCCTCCCTGCCATGCGCAGCTTTCAGTCCGGCTCCCTCTTGCTGGCACGCGCTGTTGGCTGCTGCTACCATACGCAGCATTTACAGGTGAGCGAGGAGACGCCCGGGCACGACGTGATGTCACGGCCCGGGACTTTAAAACTGCTCAGCGCAGCATTGTGCTGTGTGGCCTAGCTTCGGGTTCGGAGTCCGGGGACTTCTGCGGCCCGAGTGCAGACTCCGGCCCCGCAAAGTGGAAGGCACAAGGTAGGGGAGGGGAGGGGATGGGATGGGGGTAAGCCAGGCGGAAGGGGTGGGAGAGGAAGGGGCTTGTGCAGAGAGGGAGGGGGAAGAAGGGGGAAGAAAGGGGAAGGCACCAAGGGACAGAATGGAGGAGAGACAAATGCCAGGAGGTCAAGTGCAGACAATGAGGAAAAGGGCAGGAGGGGAGGTGTCAGTGGGAGGGGGGACAGGGTGATGCTGGGAGAGGAGAAGGTAAGGGCATTGGGGGCTAAAGGGGGGAGGGGAAGGTGCTGGGAGGTGGCTTGAAAGACGGGGTGGGCATGAGAAAGGGGGGGTGGAGCAAGTCATGTGTCGGGGCGCAGAGGGGCATGAGGGGAATGGGGGCAGAGAGTGGTGAGGGGGTGGGCATCAGGGAAAAAGAGGGCACAGGGGCAGTAAGGGAAGGAGGAGGCACCAGGAGGGTGCAGGGCTAAGAGAAGGTGCAGGTGCCGGGGGATTCTGGGGGTGAAGCAGAAGGGCAGACGCCTGAAGGGGAGGGACCAGCATGAGAGGAGAGAGGCAGGGCAGGTGTGTGGAGGGAGGTGTTAGAAGAGGGGATGAGAAGGGGTAGCTCACATGATCAGAGTGGGGCTACTGGAGGAATGGGCACAGGGGGGAGAGAAGGGCTGGTGGAGGGGGGAAGGTTGCAGGAGGGCTGAGGGCAGTGAGAAGGGCAGGAATCAGGACAGCAGAGGAGGGTGAGGAGTTGGGGGGCAGCAGGCACCAGGGGAGCTGATGGAGCAAGGGGAGGAGACATGGCAGCAGAGAGAAAAGGTAAAGGTTTATAAAATATTTATTAATAACTTGGGTGCCACACTGGCACATCCAAACAAGCCACATGAACGTGGTACTGGTGCACAACACAAAATTCATTCTGCTCATGGGAGGGAACTCTTAGGCTATGTCTACACTGGCGGCTTCTTGCGCAAGAACATCTTACGCAAGAGTTCTTGTACAAAAAGTCTTGCGCAAGAACACGTCCACACTGCCATGTGCAAGCTGTGCTTTTGCGCAAGAGCATCCATGGCAGTCTGGACGCTCTCTTGCACAAGAAAGCTTCTATGGCCATTTTAGCCATAGGGGTTTCTTACGCAAGAAATCCCTGCTGAGCATCCACACTGCCCTCTTGCGCAAGAGAGCTTACACCTGTTAGAAAAGAGCGTAGCTCTTGTGCAAGACGCCCTCTCTTACCACGCCGTACTGTAAATTTCCTTGCGCAAGAGCAGGCGGGCAGTGTGGCTGCTCTGTGGGTTCTTGCGCAAGAACAGCTGTACTTGTGCAAGAAGCCACGAGTGTAGACATAGCCTTAGAGGGAACGCTTCCCCCAGCCTCTCTGCCCCCGAGTTAATGTCACACACATTGGCCGTGTCTACATTGGTGCGATCTTGCGCAAAAGCAGCTGCTTTTGTGCCAAAACTTGCTGCCTGTCTACACTGGCTGCGAGTTCTTGTGCAAGAACATTGACATTCTAATGTATGAAATCATAGCTCTTGCGCAAAAAGCACTGATGCTCCCGCTCAGGAATAAGGCCTCTTGCGCAACTGTTCTTGCACAAGAGGCCAGTGTAGACAGGCAACATGACTTTCTTGTGCAAGAAAGCCCTATGGTTAAAATGGCCATCAGAGCTTTCTTGTGCAATAGAGCGTCTACACTGGCATGCATGCTCTTGTGCAAAAGCACATCTCTTGCACAAACGCACATGCCAGTGTAGACGCTCTCTTCTGGAAGAGTTTTTGCACAAGAACTCTGCCACAAAAGAGTTCTTGCGCAAAATCATGCCAGTGTAGATGTAGCCATTGGGTTAATGCAATTGCAGGATAGTTGCATGAGGGGGGTTTGGTGGGGGCCAAACTAATCCCTGTTGGTAGGAGGATGGTGGGAAAAGTCCTTCGAGAGGGGTGACATGACACCTTTTACTTCTGGTCATGTGTCCATCTTGCCCTGAGCGTGTTACCTCCAGAGGCCTGGTTAATGGGGGTCAGGGGGCATGGTTAATGGGGTCGGCGCGTGGTTAACAGGGGTCTGGGCGTGGCTAATGGGGCACCACCAAAAATTATACAAACCTGCCGCCCCTGGCTACCATGTCGGCTGGCAGCCATCTGTGGTTGCTGTGACTACTGTGACCTGAAGCCTTTTAAATTACTCTGAGCCTTGAGCCCCTTTTAATTGCTGCTATTTAAAGCCTCATAGCTCCTGACCATTACCATGCTGCCTGGCAGCCACCCAGAGTTGCTGTGGCTATTTAAAAGGCTTGCAGCTCTGGCCCCTGCTAGGATAGTGTGGCAACTGGGAGTCTGGAGCCATTTAAACAGGATCCTGCTGCCATAGTCCCTGCCTCGAAATTTGGTGGCACAGGCAGGATATAAATTGAAAGCAGCCAGATGCAATCCGCAGGCCAGATCAAAGTGTTAGGCAAGCCGGATCCAGCCCCTGGGCCGCATCTTGCCCAACCCTGTTCTAAAGCAACTGAAATCAGAAGGGCTCTGTATCAGAAATTCTGCCCTATACCTTCTCCACACTAACAGAATCTGAGAACTGAAAACATATGTGCATCCTGTTCCTATTTTCCCAAAGCAAAGGCAATAAATGATTCCTAAATTAAAGTTCAGTGGAGTTCCCTACCTCCGAAAGCTAGCAGCATGTGGCCAAATGGCGGTCCACTATCATCCACAAAAAAGATCCGCTTCATGTACAGAGACACAAACTGGCCATAATAAACTTCATCAAAACTAAAACACCACAGAGAAAGAAACGTATCAAATCTAACTAGAAACATCTCACAATACATTGATATCTTAGTGATGGACACATTAACTGACTCCTCCTTTGGGAATCTCAGCAGAGGGATTGAATGGAGCATAGAGATTTAGCTCCCCTTTCAGTCCACTAGGTCAGTGTTTCTCAACCAGTGGTATGAGTACCCCTAGGGTACTCGAGAGAAGTCTGGGGAGTACATCAACATAATTTGGAGGAAAACTGAATTTTTGTTTTAAATTTTACAGCACTTTATTATTTTTGTACTTTTTACACCCAAAAATTTCATCGTCTGCCTGGCTACGATTAAGTTGTTTAAACAAAGGTGATGCAATGGTAGAAAAAAAATGTGTGTGTCTGAAAACTGTAGATACTGGGGATACTTTTTTTTTTTTTTTTTTTTTAAAAAAAAGGTGGAGAAACACTGCTCTAGGTCACAGTTAAGGCATGCTGGTGAGGGTGCTTGCATTGCCATTACATGTGCTGAAACCATACTACCGATGTAAGTATTCTGAGCCGCCAATCCAGCACCTTTCATCACCCTTACATTCTCACTTGCAAACTATCCCACACATTTTAAGTGGCAAGTAAAGCACTGTGCTTACACCACAGCCGTTGGGTAGGAGAGTGCCCACAGCCGGCTTACTAATCCTATCACAGTCAGGGCCACCAGATTCAGATTGATTTCTGCAGTGACCGCAACAGGCTGCTTCAGGAATCCCAACATCCTGCAGAATGGTATGTTCAAGTCTCTGAAAGCAAAGTGGGAAAAGAAAACAGCTGCAGTTACCATTCAGATTAGCAATGAGTCACTTATCAAAAGGCCACTGGCAGAAAAAATACATATGCTGCTTTCTGATACTAGCAGTATTGGATAGGAAAACAGCATTTCCAGTACTCTCTTTTCAAGTCTGCAAGGGAAATATTTTCTGTATGTTAACCTGTACAATAATCCAAAAATGTTGCTCTATTCTAATACGCTTCTACCTAAAAATGCAGATGCTGTCGCCCTCTGCTTCCACATGTACAGTCATCCCTGCTGCCATTGCTAGTTTAACGTTTTCCCTATTTTTAACTCATTACCCCAACACAGTTCAGCTCAAGGAGAGACTCCAGGATACAATCCTGTTTCCTACATCATGGGCGTGATTGCAAAATTACACTTCCCATCCAAAACCTCGATTGCTGCTGAAATGTCAGCCAGACTCGGTGCCCTCAGGCTGAGCGGGCAGATAGAAAACTAGCGAGTGTGCTTGTGACACAGAGACACAACGCACGCCTCGGGTGCCCTTTCTAAGAGAGCGATTAGAGCGAACTCACGCACGGATGAAGGGACTTTATTGCCGTGGAAGGCCGGGAAAAGCCTAGTGCTTGTGCAAAACACTCACGAAAGGAGGCAACAGCCCCGGAGGGCCGGGAAATGGCGACAGTGCCTGAGGAGCGGGGAAAGGGGGGATTCTCACCTCGGTACATTTAGAGAGCCTGGCGCATCCCTTCAGGTCTGGGGCAACAACCTGGGCTCTGGAACAAGCCCTGGCGCCACAGGCAGCGCGCCCAGGCCTGGGCCTAGGTGAGGCGAGGTCCCAGCAACCGCCTGGCAGCCAGGCCCCGGGATTCTGCCAGCGACAGCCCCGCCCCGGGCGGGAGTCCGCGCCTGAGGAGACTCCACCCCGCCCAGCCTCCGCTCGGGAGCGGATCGCGCGCCGCGCCCAAGTGCGAACGGGACCCAGGCTGCGGATCAGTCACGCTCCCGGCCAAACCTCCCCGCCCCAGGTGGCTGCTGCCGGCCCCAGGAGGGGGCGGGGCGGGGCGGGGCGGGGGGATCCAGGCCGCCCGCCCTCGGTGGCCACGACATCCGCAAGCCGCTGCGTGTGACACCGGACGTAACGTCAGACGCCCTGCGGCATGGCCCTGTTGCCATAGCAGCAACTCGCTGCCCCGCTCCTGGGGTGGGAGCCGGCGCGGGGCCTCACGGGGGCGGAGGCTGCGGGCGCGTCCTGCGGGGAAGGGGCCCCCGGTGGACGAGGGGGAAACTGAGGCACGGAGGCGACGCGACTAGCCGCAGCCACCGGGCTAGTGAATGGCGGGACGTCGGCTGCGCCTGTCCCCTCCTGGGGCGGCTCTACATGCTGCAGGCCCTGCCCCCCCCCCCCGCGGGGCTCACATCGGTGGGTGGGGCCGCCCTAGGCAGAGCTGCTGTTGTCTTAGCCCCGCCAGGCCGAGGTAGCTCTGCAGCAGGGCTCCCCCTCTTCTGGTGGGGCTATAAACGCCAACACGTTGGCGGCAGGGATGCAAAAGCTCGACTCATCAAGCGGGATCCAGTGCAGGCTCATCAAGCGCCTCCCTGCACGTGGGACCGGAACAGCCCTCCACGCAGCCTTTTAAGGGTGATGCTTACTGGCTAACTGGTTACCTGTTCACAGCCCTATGGACCGTTCCTTGGCACTAGCCCGCACAGTCGTGGCCCTGTTTTACAATGGTATCAATAAGCTGCAGCGGGCACTACTGGAAACCACCCTGGCTATGTCTAGACTGTTATGATTTTCCACAAATGCTTTTAACAGCATTTTTTTTGCAGAAAAGCGTCCGTGCCAATCTAGACGCGCTTTTGCGCAAGAAAGCCCCAATTGCCATTTTAGCCATCGGGGCTTTTTTGTGCAAAACAATTCTGGGTTGTCTACACTGGCCCTCTTGCGCAAAAGCATTTGCCCGAACGGGAGCGTCATTGTATTTGCGCAAGAACACTGACGATCATACATTAGAGCGTCAGTGTTCTTGCGCAAATTCAAGCGGCCAGTGTAGACAGCTGGCAAGTTTTTCCAGAAAAGCGGCTGATTTTCTGGAAAATCTGGCCAGTCTAGACACAGCCCCTATGTTTGTGTCTGGTAGGAAAGGCAAAACCATGTGTGTAGTTATGGTAGAGAATGTTACCTGTAGCATTAAGTGTTCAGAGAGCATGTTAACAGCCACAGGAGCAAATCCTAGACACATACATTTCTCTTCCTACATATATAAACCAAACAAAATCACACGGGGATTTGAGAAAAGCATAATCTGCTTTATTTATTTTTTAACATTTTTTATTTAAATAAGGAGAATTCTTTCATATGGAAAGAGCTAATACAATCACATATTTGAAAGGAGAAACAATAGGTACAGAAAAGGGAAAAGAGTGTGCCACCACTGGCCTGGTGATTTTGTCATTTGAGTTCTGGTCCAAGTTCAAGTTTCCAAAAAATAAACAGGTTGCACATTACACATTTATCCATCGTCTGCCCTTTCAAATATCTGGTCTACATGAAAAGACAAAGAGGAAAGGCCAAAAAAACTTTACTATACAGGTCATGAGGTTATAAGCTTTAAGGAGTACAATATCCCTTGAGAAACAATGAATGCAGTTTATACGGAACCAGGAGAAAGAATTCCAACTAAGAACAATGCCTTGACATGCAAAAGAGTGAGTGCCTCATTGCTGCTGCTGTGATTCCCAAGGCTACTAGCTAGGTGTTGACAAATTATATCCAAGAAAGTTGTCTATGACACCTGGGATGTCTTGGTGGCATTAAGATTTAAAAAACAAAATAAAAATACATAGTTGGACTGGCTCTGCCTCTTCACAGCCAGTAGTTCCATTGTTTACTAATTTGTTAATGTCTCATCGATGGGCTGCAACTATATTAAGAAGATTTTGCTTCTTTTGTAATGTAATTCTTATAAGAGAAATCTTTCATACAAGGAAAGTGGGGGCTGTCTGCCAAAAATAGTTGACCCTCCAAGGAATTAATCTGTGCTTAATCAGTCAGGAGCAAAACAGAAGGATAACATAATGCTGCAGAACAGATCTTAGCATGGAGTGGTGCTTGCTTAAAAGTGAATATAGTAGCTTGCCAAAAGGTGAGACACAGCAGAAATGCTAAGCTCTGTTTTTATATATATAAATATACATGAACCACAGGACAGCTTGTAACTCTGCAGCATTCTTGCAAGGAAATCTGTTAAATGGAGCACCTCTCTGCATGTACACAAACACATATGAGAATCAATGGGGTGAGAACACATTAAGAGTAACTAACTACAGTTCAGCTGTCAAATGGGAGAGCCAAAAGTGAAAGATCAACAACAATACCTGCTTCACTGGTGACTGCCGAATTAACCTTTTATTTAAAATATACAGGGAATCTTTTTCAAAACTCAGGTTGATTTTTTGTTTTAAGAGAGCTAAAAGCAAACCGAACACAGGAAAGCAGGCAGCACTGAATGATGCTGACAGGCCGGCAGTCACTGCGCATAACGGAATAGTATTTACACACATACA
The DNA here is from genome assembly GCA_032595735.1 of Pelochelys cantorii. Lineage (NCBI taxonomy): Eukaryota > Metazoa > Chordata > Testudines > Trionychidae > Pelochelys > Pelochelys cantorii. The sequence continues at coordinate 13,186,500 of CM064347.1, forward strand.
TGCTTCAGGTCTTCTGCTAAACAGTCTGGTTAAAATGCAGAACAAAAAGTCAGTGTCTGAATACTTCTGCTTAACCCACTGTTGTGAGAGTTTGGATTCCACCTCTCCCTGCCACTGCAAACTGTGTCAGTCCTAATAGCAGGGGCCACCTGCATTTGGCAGTCAGTTTGCAGATACGGCAAATTTCAGCAGCAACGTCGTCATTATGGGGGCCCACATTTCAGCAATGGAGATGGGCCCCAAAACCTTTACATTTCTGCACACTGAGGACTAGAGACAGTTCCATTTATTTGACTCTCAAGAGTATCACAGACTGCACTAACTTTGTACTAGCTATAACAAATAACATGGAAGAGAAGTTAAAATTTTGGGCTCTAAAACCGCTTTCCAACAGACAAAAGTCTATTAAGTGAAAGTCTTGTCAACTGCAGCTGACAGTCACACAAAGGTGATGAATGGAATGAAGCTCTCATGCATTTCTTGGCCTTTCCTGCACAGAATAATTCAGACATAATATATAAATAGAGCAGTGAAACATTTATTTTTTCACCTAGACCTACAACATCAAATACATATAAATAAATTTTAGTGTTTTATTCTGTTTGAGGATGAAGGGGGATAAAGGAAAAAGAGGGATGGCCTTTTTCAACAGGAAGTACTATAATTCTGATGGCATTTACAACAGAAGGATTGAAACAAATCTAGCAATAACCTAATTTCTCCAACACATAGAACCAGTCAAGAGTCATATATGATGAAGGAAAAAGGTCTGAGTCTCTGAAAAGACTAGAGATGGAAGGAAAGGGAAGAGGGGCTTGGATAAGTCTTTAGCCATTAGACTCCAGTCTGATATCTTGGGCCAGCTGGGCAAAGAAAGGGGTGAAAGGTAAGGGCACAATGTAATAAAGAATTCAAGCCAATTCAATTGCTCACAATATTCCAAGGTGAAGATGGGGATAGAAGGAAGATACATGACTCACTGGTGGAGGAGTCTTTGGAAAATGTTGGGAGCAGAAATGAAGACTTAGCAGATGAGGATACAAGTTTGGGAGATTTCTGAATGCTCTGTGTGTCATTAATTCTCAAGATCTGAATGCAAGAGATATGCTGACACGCTGCAAAGTTAAAAATCCACAAAATAAAAAAAAGTTCTGTTTTTGTTTTTATTTTAAAGTACCAACCTATCCCAATCCCTTCAGGGTTCTTTAACATGCTCTGAGGGGACATTACTATGTCTAAGTTAGTTCAGGCTTCTAAGCTCTTTCTAATGTTATTGTATAAACATCCTGATTTCTACCTAGCTTAAAACTTCAAATGCATCTCTAGAAATTCCTAGAGAACCTTCTCTTCTGAAAAAAAAACAATTTGAGACCACTTCCCAAATACATTCTTTGTTCAAAATGTCTTCTTTGGAACCACCGGCAATTTACCTGCTGCCATCTAACATAGGCAGATGGTACAGTCAGTAAGCTATCATCTAAGAGAGAAGTGACATTCTCCTTCCCTAATTTTGGAATAACAGTCCATTCTTTGTTTTCTAAGAGCTAAACAGTACAAACAAGTAAACTGAACCACCTCCAGCTAACTTAAGACCATTATCGGGATTAGGACCCAAGCACCTTCAGGAACTGTCACTCTCACTCTCACACACACACACCCCTCCCTTCCCACTGGGACCTTTTTAATATACCACCAAATTCTTTTGAGGAAGTGCATACTCACTGTATGCAACTGCACCAAAACAAGAGAATCACTTGTTATTAGTCTGGGGAAGGAGAGAACACATAAATCCAAACTGCGTCTATGTAACCATAAGCTTCTGATGCAAAAAACATTGAATTTATGTATATGACTTGTATGCAGAGGGGGGTTCCCAGTGGTTTGCGTCCATAGGAGTTGTGCAAAAAGCTGTGAAGATGAGAAAGAAGCAGAGAGCAAGACCTGGAGAAGAAGGGAAAGTGCAGCTCAAAGAGCAGCCCCTGGGAAAACAGAGAAGTCCCACAAGGCAAGGAGGCATAAAGAATTAGAGCGGCCAAGGGTGAAGCTGAGAGAGAGCATCACAACTACAAAAAGTAGTCCAAATAGACCCGTTGGTTCTAGCCAACTCTTCTGACCCATGCAAGGTGTGGAGATTCGTTATCAGATTTTACATTTTGTAAATCCATGATTTCACATTTTGCGGTCTCCAAAACAAATCCCAACCCACAAAAACAACTAGATCCAGGTGAGCTTGCAACAGAAATTCAGTGTCTTTCCTTTAAAACAAAAACGCCACATTTTGTTGTGCACAGGGCACCCCAAAGCTACAATTAAGTGGTGCAAGTTTCAAGATTAATGCATTGGTCTACTGTATACCTTTGTTACACGTTTACTTCTAAAGCAAGCACTGCTTCTAGCTTTAAACAAAAATACTGAATAAGTATTGAATGCCTTAACTGTCCTGTATTTCTCTTAGTCAAATAAGCTGGAAGGCTAAACTTCCTGGAGGAGGAGGAGAGGGGAACACCCAAAAATCTCAATTTAAAAGAGTCACAACTGTCAAGGTAGCACAGAACTGTATATAAAATTAAGCAGATTCTGTCTCAGAACATGATATTGGCTGGGGAGCTATTTTCTAGGAGGAATGAGGGGGCAGAGAGCAAGGGAAAATGAGAGAACATATAAAAGTTTTGCAATAAACAAAGATATAGCTTTTCTTTTGTAAAAACCTCAGCTGCCTTTAAAATGAAAAACCTCCAACTAACCCCCTCCTCCTGTTGCCATTCTGTTGAGACAGATGTAGGGAAGGAGAAGGATAAGTTTGCCAAATTAACTATCCTGGCTACCTGTGGGTGGGATATGAAAAAAAATGGCTTGAGCCACTCAATAGTCACGTGGGGGCAAGTGGTTGGTTTAGTTTTTGAACAAGCAGGTAAATGTCATATCCACTGTTTCAAACTGCTTTGTTGAGAGGAGGCCCGGATTACGTCATGTCAGTCAGTCAGTGTTGGGTTGATGGGGGATCTGGCCAGATTTTCATAACTTCCAGTGGGGTACAGGCTGTGCTGCAATGCCTCTCTTGGTAGCTGGTGATCGCAGGCTCTGCTAGGCCTTGCTTTCCTCCACTTTTACTGCTTGAGGCTTGATCGCTCCCGTGCGCACTGGCTTTATCTGGTTTGTGGAGGATGGTTCTTGCAATTTTACAGCTCCCAGGTTGGTTTTATTTTCATCCACTCGCTGTTTTGCCTTTTGATATAGGGAAACAAAGAGTTAGCTAAGCAAGGGACCTAGGAACAAGCAGACAAAGGTGTATAGATAGCTGCCTGTGCAGTGCTGATGCAAAGGCTTATATACTGGTAAGTCTATGGCACACACTGCTAGTCTCTCTCCCCCCTTTCCCCCCAGCAATAAAAGCAACACCAGCTTCCCTAAAGTAGGGTCTAGCAACCTGCATACTGTCACTTGGGCTACTGCTCTGCCAGACATTGCTCAATTACTTTTCCCCTCTCACTTCTGATTACCCCTTTGTGGCAGGGGTGAAAGTAATTTAAAAATCTTACTGGTACAGGGCCTCAGCTCTGGGTCATTGGAAGGGGCCAGGCTGTGGACCAGCTTCCCCCAGCCAGCCCATCAGTGCTGCACAGCACACACCACCTTGGGTCCCAATAGTGATCTAAAGGGCCTGGGGCTCTGGCCACTGCTGCGAGCCTATTGGGCCCTTTAAAGTGGGCGGGTCCCAGGCGAGGTGCCACCCCCACTGGCTAACATTGCTGCCCCTTTTGCACCTCCACCCCATCGGCGTCCCAGAATAGAGAGGGGCAGTGCCATTAAAGTGCCACTGTGGAAATGCTGCTGGACTCTACCGGTAGGACCACCACCGGGGAGGGGGGAGGAGAGGGTGCAAAAGGGGCAGCAACATTAAAACGCTGTCATGGCAGTGCTTTAATGTCAGCTGTGTACGGGGTTGTACTAACAGCCACTTCTCATACCACTTTCACCTCTGTTTCCTGGATATATGCAGATACTTTTGTGGCCCGTCACCATAGGCTCTGAGTACCTCACAACCAGCAATATAGCTAAAACCTGTTTTGCTGGCTGTGCACTGAAGCTGTTATCTCCTCCTACAAGATTTCTTAGACGGTCACTGAAATTTGCTCTGAAATTCTACTATTCCCTATTGCTGAGGCATTTCGCCCTTCTAAAGCACTTCACATGTAAAAATCCCAAAATAGTTTGCAATCTACTATATCCATCTGTTTGTGCATCTGTCCATTCAAGAACTCTTCCTAAACGTTAAGAGCTAGGCCCACCAAATTTGGCATGCAGCTTCCTTTTATCATAACTTAAGGCAAGGTAAGGGTTTGGCTGGGCCATGAAAATGGGAGTGCTTTTCATAAAACCATACAGAAAAGAGAATATCACCAGGAGGGTATAAAAGGCTGGCTGGGGATGCCAGCCTTCCCAACCCCCGGACTGTCCCAGCACTGAACCTCAACCCCAGTACAGGAACATTGCTGGCTGTTCCCCTTTATCAGGGAGCAAGAGGAAAGTGCATAGTTTGCTGCATTCCTCACTATAGCTGGGGAGTGCAGGGGACAGAGTAACTTGGACCTGTCTCAGCTGGGGGACATGCACCCTTCCCCTTGCTGTGCCCGCTGGTGATACAGCAGTCCTTTCTCCCTTGGGGCTGCCTGTATACTGACCTCTTCGTCTCCTTAGGGCAAATCTAGTCATAAGGTATTTTGGCTTCAACATCTTCTCCCCTCCCCAATTTTTACAAACAGGGAAAACAAAAAGACTCTCAAGGTCTCACAGCGTAGTTATGTGCCATTCTCCACTTTTAGAGATAAAATTCCTGGCTACACATCAAGGTAGCTTCTCAATCACTTTCCCTGTGAGTTTTCAGTCATTTGGCCTCACGTGTGGGTAGATAAAGACCAAAAAATGGATGGGATAATATATTTTATTTCAGATATGCCCTTATCTCCCACTAGAGTGCTCGATAATTAACAAAATTAATTTATAACAGATAAAACTTAGTCAGGAGGATGGTAACAATCAAGAAGCCAATATTACTATAAGAGTACCCACTTATTAGAACTATGTCAAGCAAACTAGAGTCCTGGCCAATGACTTAGGCTCCTAGGTGCTATGATTATTCAAATAAAAATACCAAACAGCATAAACGCAGGGAAAGCCCTTTTAGAGAATAAGGGCCGGTGTGAGGTGTGTGCAGTCGGTTCCCCCACATATGGCCCCGTGCTTTATTATTGACCCCGCTTCAGACTCGAGGAGCCTGGCTTCAGGACCCCTCCCCCCCCAGCCAACAAGCCCACAGAGCTATTTCCCCACCTGCACCCAGCCTCGAACCATGCCCCGCGCAGCCCCCTGCAGTGAATACAGCCAGTGCCGAGCTAAGCCATTGGGATGGGCAGGGTGCAGCGAACTCCCCAGCCTGCTGGGCTCTCTGTCCTCCAACGCAGAACCCAGCATCCCAAGTGGGTTTCCAAGGGGGAGTAACTGTCTGTGGCAAGCCCGGATCACCCAGCCATTCCTGGCAGCCACATGCTGGAAATGAGTAGGGCTGCCTGAGCAGCCCCAGGGAGGGCTAGGAGGTGGCCAGCTCAGGCCAAGACTGGACTGAACTTTGCTCCCCCTTGCTGGGGTGCTAGGTGGCAAAGGATGCCACCCAGTGAGCACAGAGCTCGCTCAGCCAGTTCTTGAGCTTGTGTCCATGCTGAGGCTCACCCCATGCTAGCCAGGTGGCCAGTCCGAACTCAGCCTCACAAATAATCATGCTTGCCCTGAACAGAATCACATTAAGGAGAAATCAGTCAGTTTTCCTGACTGTCTAGCCATAGATATCTAGATAAGATACACAAACACACAGGAATGTCAAGGGAAAGCAAGAATGGTAGGAGTGCTATGAATCTGGCAACATGCAAGAGCAGATACCCTCAGGACTAGACTCACAAAGGTATTAACATTCTCTACCTGCTGTACATAGTGTCCTTGCATGGAACCCATATTGACTGCTGGTCCAGACGTCTTCCCACTGGGACTGGCAGAGTTAGGCCTAGAAATCAAAGGGATGAGAGTATACATGGAGTATTACTGATGGAACAAGAACATGGTCAGTGTGAAAGAAAGGTCCCTTTACAGAATGCAAGAAGCAGGGCCAGTTGTGCATTAGGATATCCTTATATGGCCATTTGGGCTCTTAAAAATACCAACCCAAGTGAAAGCACATTCACTAGATGGAGGAGATAACATAATTAAGAGACTTAGAGCCTGAGGTTTTAGAGTTTCTGGACATGAGCCCTTTAGCTTCTTGGGCTTGTGAAGACAAAACTAGAATTCTGTCATTTATTCCACCTCCCAGTATTTCCACTTTGGCAAGAAGCACCAGTAAGAATTCTACATTTGAAAATATTAGTGGATCCTGCAGAAGCATGACACAAACACGATTTCTCTGCAAGTGCTAACAGTCTACCCTTTCCAACCAAGACCTCATTCAGGAGCTATGGGACTAAGCTCTGGATCCTTTACCTGTAAGTATGAGGTGATGGTACAGATCCTCCGGAGGACATGTTCTGTTTACCATCTGTGAAGTGAAACCCTTTCATTTCCATTTGGGAGGACTGAGAAGGGAAATGAGTAAGAAAGTATCTTCTATATATCCAAAGATCTCAAAGCACTTCACATACACTTCAATCAATGTTTAGCCCCACCGCCATGAAGCAGGTATGAGTCCCATTTTACAGAGGGGGAAATTGAGGCACTCAAGCAAAATGGCTTGCCCAAATTTGAGGCACAAAAAGGAAGAGACCACAAAGGCCTGAGTTCTAGCCACCCACGCTCTCTCCATTCGAAAACACTCCTTATAAGTATACATCTAACCAAACATGACACTGACATATCTACTCAGATGGAGGCATTTTACAACTGTGTTACACTTTATGAGCAGCGTTCCACCACATGCCAATGGTTTACCATCTCACTGATCTCTCAGAACACTGAGCATTTACATTTAATTTAATCCAGTTAGGTTCTGATTCCTGGAAGTGGAATCATGAACCGCTGCAGAACTGGAGAGACTGCTGGCTTGGGCTCTGCAGATAGGAGGAATGGCACCCCTTGCTTCCATTCAGATCACTTGTTTGGAAGATAAGGCCTAGTAAGCAAGCAAGCAAGACTTCCTCCCCATTAACAATTAACTGTATCCCCACAAGAGGCTTCCCTCTTCCTTTATTTTTTTGAAAACTATGGAGGGACCAAACCCCAAAGCAAGGCTCCTGAAAGAATGTCAAGGTGTTCATGCAGTACATAGCCCTTACCTCCCTGCTGGTAGTGAGGACAGAAGGCTGAGATCCAGGTGGAAGAATTCTGCGGGGAGCTCCTACAGACAGATTCTGCCCCTGAGGAAGCTGGATGGACTGTGGTAAAATCAGTGGCTGCTGGCCAGAACCATACCGGGGCAGAGGAAGCTGGGACCCAGGCATAGGCATTGTTAGCTGCATGATAATTTACATGTGATTACTTAATGGAAATAACAATGGCCCATCTAAACTTGTCCCCTACTAACATCTTTAAACCACAGTTTGAAAGAAGCATCTCAAACCTGACACACTGCTACACAACAAATGTAGACGTGAACATTAAAGAGGGACTTTCATACTGAAAATCATCTTAAGATAGAGTTGCCAGACTCTGTAACCACACCATGTGTTCTTTTAATAAAGTGTTGCTCTAGCAAGACGGTGCTCAGACACAGGGCTTTCCTGATCGCCTGGAGCCTTCGTTGGTTCTTCTTCAGTCTTCCTTGTGGCCACTGCATGGCAAGCCCTCTGAGTGGTGATGGCAGCCACAATGGTGTCAGACAGCTCACCTTTTGATTTCAGCTCGATGTCCACATCTAAATATCTGCTAAACTCCTCTGCTGATGTGATTTCAGGGACTGGAACATCAGGAAGGTTCAGACTGGCCTCAGCTTTACGTTCCATGACAGGCTTCAATCCCTTCTTGAAACAATTGATGACGGGGGTTGTTAAAAGTGATTAAAAAATTAACTCAGGACTCAATGGCTATTAAAAAAGACTAAATTTTCAAAAGGGCTCATACAACATTGGAGGGAGGACAAGAGGCGAGAAGAGCTTACCGTTTACAAACTCAGGCCCAGTTCAAACACACTGCCTTGATCCTCGGCAGCATGGCTTGCTATTTTTTTTTTAAATGAAGTGGGTGCCCCTACATATCACGCTGTCCAAGAAACCTATTCACTTTGCATGTGGTTTTTCCTTCTGTTCCTTGCCACTTTTGCTAGTTATCAGAGATTTTTCAAACAAGAGTTCTCTCCCTTGCAGCCTCTCATTCCCTTTTATTCGACTGGGTAGTTCACATAATTGCTGGATCTGCGACTTCCCATGACACCACATTGTAATGACAGGATTAAGGCTTCACTATGTGATCCAAAAAGGCAACACCAGGTTACAAGGAATAAAGCACTTCTTCAAATACTCAGTTGGCCAGTAACCTCTTCATTTCCCCCCGCTAAGTTACTTTCTGTAATTAACAATTCTTGTTCTCAAGCAGTGATGGGCAACCTGCGGCCCATGGATCACAAGCTGTCCATCAGAACTCTATGCGTGACCCGCAAGACATTTTATTTATTGTTGCCCACCAGCAAGGTTGGCAGATTCTGCTGGTTTGTGGCTGTGCTGGTTTTTTCATACAGATATTACTAAAGTGACACACACGTAAAGTGAGGTGCATGCTGACTGCACACTACACTGACCATGAGAGCCATATGCTCCCTCTGCATCCAATCAAAGTGCTGCTACAGTTCAAGCGGCACACCCACAAATTCTAAGTTCATAAGTACAGTTAGTAAAACTACCCTATCCTGGAAGACCATCTTCGTTACAACAGTCTTGCGGTCCACTGAGATGAAAGAAAGCCACTCACTGGCCCACTTGTTAACCTAGGTTGCCCATCGCTGATTTTGAGTCTGCCTCAGCATGAAAGTCCCTCTTTATGATAAAAAAGATAAGGAATAGTCTGTTTATCATTATATTTTTAAACATTTATTCTATGCACAATATAAGAAAAGTTTATAGTCAATGACAATACTTCTCCATGTTAGCAACTCAATAGCTGCCCTCACAGTAGGATTCATTGTGCTTTTTGAACTATGTTTAATAAAGAAAAAAGCAAGAGAAAGACACAAAAACAGAGTGAAACTTCTATTAAGATTACGAGCAAAAATTATTAATTAGGCCAAGATGCTCCATGAGTTGAAATAAAGAGGGATGTCTTTAGTTAAAGGTCAAACAAAATGACCCTAAAAGCACTGATGATTTTTCAATGGTTACTAAAAATACGGGGAGGAGTTGACCATAGTTCCCTCTAAGGTGTGCGTCGGCGGACAAAAAGTTCTCCGCCCTCCCAACTCCTTTGCAGAGCTGCACAGTAGCACTCACTTTCCTGCTCGAAGGTGAGTGGCATGGAGGGTTCCTGCTCCAGCAACAGCCATGTGGACTAGCTGGCAGAGCTGCGGGGCGAGCAGCTGCCCCGTGTGCTGCAGTGAGGCTGTCCCTATTGGGCATACCTCTCCTACTGAAAAGGCAAGGTCAGTTCCTCTGGCAGTCGCTGCTTCGGGGGCCTCACAGCAGGATGGCTGCAGCCAGCTTCGATGCAGGGCAGCAAATCGACTCGTGTTCGACTACTGCAAAGTCAGCAATGGCAACCTACCCCACTCCAGTTATGGCAGGGGCCCCCACCCAGGCTAGGGCAGCAAGGAACAGTGCACAATGCAAACCCAACCACAACAGCAGTCCCCCTTCTGCTTGCTGTTCAGCTGGCTGCAGGGATGGGTTTAGGGCCCAGAGCAGAGCACGCTCTGCATACCACAAGAGCAGGTAGGCTCCTGGCTTGCCTGCCTGACGCTGCGGGGCTCGGGAATGCCAGGAGCAGGACTTAGGCACTGCCGGCTCAGATGGTAAAGCCAAGGGCTGACTCTGATCCTGCCTCATGCCTGCCCGGCCCTTGCGGTCCTGAGATAGCAGCAAGCAGATACCTGCCTCTCGTGCCCCCAAGACTTGCATCTGTCCCTCCCCTGGCTGGGGCGGAGCCTGGCCATCTCCTCCACTCCACGGCCCCTGAGGGAAGCAGCTACCTACAAGCCCCAGCAGCCTGCGCACTTCCGCCTTGCTTGTGATTGGCATGAACCAGCCCAAAGGTGGCTGGGACTTGTAGTCTGAGGAGCAGGCTGACCAAGGACTGAAAATGTCTGGCTTGGCCTAGCAGCAGTCAGACTGGGCCTAGAGAGGGACCATGCGCTGAGGTGACTCCATGCTGCCTGTGAAGGAGGCAAGTTTAAAGGCTATAACATATTCCCCTCTGACTAAAATACACATCCAGTGTAAAAAGGCTTCACTCTGAGAAGAAAAGTAAATGGATCACCTGGTCAGGTTTTAATCTCTGGACTGTGTCCAACACCACTGACTCTAATGCTAAGGGATTTTGGTATAATAGCTTAGTAAAAAGAAATGAAATTAATGTTAATTTGAGGCACAATTTTTATTTCTGAACACTTCTCTCATCTCCAGCCAGCTCTGTTCACTTGTCTAGCAGAGGTGGAGGCCAGAACATGGATGCATTCTGCTAGATGAGCTATACTGTAGTTAATGGAGGAACGTTTATATACCCTGTATCTTTTAAATAACTTATTGTCATCTCAGCACAGGGTCCAGGCCAGTATTACCATAAGAGACTCCAAGAGATCATCTAGTCCAGCTGTGGGAGGGTCTGGGAGAGAGCTATAAACAGAGGAAGTTAGCTACTGAAAACTTTGCAATATTAATTTTCTTTTTATTTGACTTCATATAAAAAACATTTAAAGTCATGCACCTTGTTATTTATCCCTTGTTTTAGTATTCTTTCTTCCCTAACATTTGAAAAAATATATACAAGGTATTTGTTAACTTGGGTGCCATGGTAGCACACATCCGAACAAGTGCACGTGACCTCAATATTGGTGCACAAGACAAAACTCACTCTACTCATGGATGGAAAATCTAAGCGGGAACACTGGTGTCGGCCTATTGAAGCTGGGGCTTTGAGGGCAGCTATCGCTGCGACATCATGGCATAAGATCCCCAAAGCACAATAAGAGGGTTTAAGGAACTGCAAAGGAGCAGTCACATCAGTAATGGACACACAAATCACAGTCCTTTGCCATCAGTAGAAAGAGAGTACTTAATTTCACTAAGTTAACCATTGTGTGGTTTACACAGAGGTACACGTAACAAGTAAAGCACCTCGAAGTCTGACGTGCTATATCTCAAACGCCAATATTGTCTCCTCATGAAGGCCTTACTGATGAAAGTGTATGGTGCATCACAAACAGCAACTGGGACCCCATCTCAGAAACTGACTTCTCTGAGCATGTGCAAACAACAGGGGGGCATGCTAATTTTGTTCCTAACCTGTGTAAGTTGGGAATCCATCATCTGTGAGGCTCCCATACTGGCCGCTTGGTTTATCTGGCCTTCATAAACCAGTGTCTGGCTTCCACTCATTGGCTGATAAGGGGACCCAGATTGTGTTTTTACCATCTCCAAGGGCTGCATGCCTGGGAAGGCGGAATATGGGGGCTTTAGTGCAGCACCTCCCGTCAGGACCATGGTACTGGGCTGGGATAGACTGGGGTGCATGTACACCTGAGACCTAAAAAAGAGAAACAGGTTAATGCACAACGATAAAGCCTATTAGAGACTGCATACAACTTCCTAAACTGCATTTAGCTAGCAGGCTGCAAGCGGAATTCTAAGAGGTAATTTCTAATACAAAGATCAACTAGGGAATAAAAACCTCTAGTTCCACCTTTTTTCAGATCTAGAATTTAATTTTGTACAGCTCCTTTAGCACTAATACTAAAGCTCCTAGGGCTAAGTCCCCATCTCACTGAAGTCAATAGGAGTTTTGTCACCGACTTCAATAGAATCAGTATGTCTCCCTTTACAAAGTTCAAATAGTGGCAATGAAGTGACTGTATTGTTAAGAAACTCAGAACATCTTCAATGGTAATAACTATTTTACAGAAAGATGAATGTTTCCTAAGGCAGTTGGGAGATCTCCATTGGCAAGAGAGAACCAAGCCTTCTGGGCCAGAAGTCCAGCAGATCAGTTTCTTTTATCTAAAGCACAGACCAAGGCACCACATAAAGACCAGTAAGCAGCCACCATCCCTCTGCCAAATACCCTGTGGACATACCTCACACGCCCACAGTAGTCTGGCAAGAGTGAAAGTGATTCACACAGGATTTGCCTGGCCCTAGCATTACTGTAGAAAGCCACTTTTATCAAGATTATCTTGAGGCCGAAAGGGATCATTACAATCATCTAGTGCAGTGTTTCTCAATCTTTTTTTTATAAAGTAACCTCTTTAAAAAACAATTTTAAGTACCCCTAGTACCTATAGTTTTCAGATGCACAAATTTTTTTCTACCATTGCAACACATTTGTTTAAACAACTTAATCATAGCCAGGCAGGCAATGAAATTTTTGGGTGTAAAAAGTACAAAAATAATAAAGCAATGTAAAACTTAAAACAAAAATTCAGTTTTCTCCAAATTTCAGTTGTGTTGATGTACACCCGCTCCCCCACAGACTTCTCTCGAGGACCCCTAAGGGTACTTGTACCATTGGTTGAGAAACACTGATCTAGTGTCCTACATAATGCAGTCCACAGAACGTCAGATGCTAACTCCTGTGATCCCAATAGCTTGTGGCTGAACCAGAACATATCTTTCAGAAAGACACCCAATCTTGATTTAATAAGACACCAAATGATGGTGATTTCCACAGCCCTAGGTAAATTGTTCCAGTGGTTAGTTACCCATGCTTTTAAATTTGAATCTTATTTCCAGTTTGAATTTTTCTCACTTTGCTAAAGTGTTATTTTTCCTGCCCATGGATCATTCTTATAGCTCTTTTTTGAACATCTCCCAGTATTTCAATGCCATTTCTGAAGTGTGGGCATCATAAGTGGACAAAGCATTCCAACCACAGGCTCACCAATGACATATATGGAAGTAATCTCACCTCCCTGATTGTATACCTAGCATTCACTTATTTACACAAGAATCAATCTCTCTTCTACATCTGTTAGGAGTAGCGTGCAAACACTTGTGGAAGCGGGCAGGGAAGGGGATGGAAAATTGCAAAGGTAGGACATTAGCAAGGGGGAGGAGGAAGGGGAAAGAACATCCTGGCAGATATATTTTGCAGATCACAACATGAAAGCTCTGGCCATTGAGAAACAAACCAGGAACTGTTACCTGAAGGGCTGCATGGAGCTGTAGATCTCTTGGGACTGGGAGACAGGCAGGCCTCCCCTCAGCCCAAGCTGAGCTTGGGCCTGTAAAGATGTGTGAAGGGAAATCGGAATCTGCTGAGCAGCGGCAGCCTGCAGAGGAAACAAAAGGATTGAAAAGACACTAAGGGAGCCAGAAACCCTCCTGTGGTGTTAAAAGACCAGCTTTTTCTTCAGCTAGTCACTTCACCACAAAAGTTATCCAACCTGCAACACCATCCAAATGCCCCAATGTCATGTGACTGAACAGGAAGTGAATAATGGCTCTATGTGAGACAGAACTCACAGAAAGCATCAGATTGACTCCCCTGGGGACTCCAGCTCTCCGCAGACAGAACAAGCCCATCACGTCAGCGACTATGTCAGTTCCCATGTTGCTCTATCACTGTGCCTCAACTCCTATCTGGAGGGATTCTCCACTGCCCATCCAACACTCCCTGTTTGCTGACACTGTCAGAGCTGCCAGCTAGTACTGACTGACTGATGATTTTGGGGCCATGGACACTTGTCCACAGGGAACTGGTCTGAGGCTTAAATAGATTTTCAAGTTCCACTAAGAACAGTACTGGGAAATTTACCAAGAGGCACTCTTTATCATCAAAGGAAAGTTTTCCAGATCCTACCCCAGTTAAACCCAGTCAAAAGATACGGGTGCAAAAATCGGTATTATTTCCCCATGCCAGTCAGCCTGTTCTCCTATTAGCTGCTTGTAGCATCTCCTGGGAATCTTTCATAGATTTTGAACAGAGCCACAATCTAGCTCCCCTCGGCTGGCAGTAGGCTGGCCCACTAGAAGAGGAAAGAATAAAGGGGAAACTCTGAGGCCCTCCCCATCCAAATGCCTTGAACCTTTACCTGTTGGTAGCTCTGCTGCTGAGGTATTGTCTGAGGGACCAAACGTGGCTGACTCGCAAACACATGACCATCCAGATATAGGGGTGGGATGTGATTACCTAGAATTTGAATTAAAAGGGAAAGATGAATGTGACACGGTAACCTTATTCGCTCCAGCCAAAGCAGATCCCAGGGACACAGAACGGTACAGGTAGTACAATGTACAGTCCAACCACGTCCCTTCATTAGTATCTTAGTAGGCAATTGGCTCTAACGTGTCTACACAGATTAATTATGCCAACCTTGCAAAACAGGAAAATTACCAGACTGTTACACAAAATCTACTTGCCTGTTCTTCACCTCAGTGACAAGGTTTTACTCATCAGCCACTTACCCTAAGTGAATATTACTTTTTCCAGGTAGATATTATGGGCTGTTAAATGATCGCCCACGCTTTGCCAGTGTATTGTAAATGGTACCTGCAGAAAGGCTGGCAGGTCAGGAATAGGTGAGCTGAGCTACTAACTATTCTTAAGGGCCAAGGCAGTCAGCTTGGATTGCCCTGCTGACATCAAATCTTTGGAGCTAGAACAAAAGGCAGGAGACAAGGAGACAGAGCACCTATTTGCTTCGGAAGCTAGGCTTACAAGCAGGACCAAAGAAGGGAGCATTGAGTGATCCTGCATGGTTTTGATGCACTGTAAATAAGGCAGGAATGAGAAAAAAAAACACCTGTTCCTGGACTGTGAAGAGTCTGTTTTCTAAATGGAAGTGGACCTCACTTTAGCCACTCCAAGGATCCATCTACTAGCAGCTGTCTTCTGTACAGCCCATCTCCACTCTCCTGCTCTGGAAAGGGAGGAAGAATGGCCCAGTTCTTAAGAGTGCTAACCAGTGTTCCCATCAGCCCCAATCACCTGTGAAGCTGTGCTGCCCCGCAGCTTAGAGGGAACACTGGTGCTAAATCTAAGACTCAGAAATCCTGGCTACAATGTCTGTTCTGCCTTCTCTGCCTATAAGAGACTTGCCTAAGTCCACTTGTGTTAGGTCCACATAATTACCCTCCTTCTGCTGGTGGTGTACATCCTCACCAGGAACACTTGCACCAACTTAAGTGGGGCAATGAGGGGGGCTGAGAACCTGAGCTGGGAGCTCTGCTGCCCGGCACTGAGAGCCCAAGCTGGGAGCACTACGCAGAACTGACAGACTGGACTCTCGGAACTGGGCAGCAGTGCTCCCACCTGGGAGCGCCACATGGTGCTGACATGCAAACATGAGCGACAGGTGAAGGCCCAGCTGGGGAAGACAGATGAAATCCCGCCTCTTCCACTCAAAGCCACACCCCTTTCCTGAGATCATGCCCCTTCACAACCGTCTCCTCCCCCTCCCCCAACCAAACTGTGCTCAACCCCAGCTGAGGGCCAGGGCTGCCATGTGGCCCCAGCCTTCCACTGCTGCTGGGGAGCCAGGCTGCCATGCAATCCCAGCCTTCTCCAGTGACCGGGCTGTTGTGAGGCCTGGCCCCAGCCCCTCCAAGATGGCTGGGCAGGGTAGGCAGTTTTGGGAAGGCAATGCCTTACCTATTTTGTTAAAAGGATCCATCAAGCATTAGCTGCTCAACTGTCTCATTAAACAGGATGCTCATTCCAACAAGCTTTTATCACTTGGATCCAGGATGTAACCACAAACACAGTAGATTATCCAACAGGACAACTCTCATGGGACATTTTACTAATGCCCATTTCTGCCTGAAAATCTGGAATGAACTGAACAGTTGGCAGGTACCTGGAATCGATGCAGAAGGTGCTACGGACGCCACAGGCATAGGAGGCATAGAAACACCACCAAAAGAGCTGTAGCTCACACCACTGGAAGCGCCGACACTGGAAGGAGGGTGGATGCCTGAGCCAGCACCTCCTGGAGAGTTCTGTTCCGGTAAATTAGGAGAGTTCTCCCAAGCCTTGCGTGCAGACTCCATCTATAGAGCAAGAAGAGAAAGAAATTATTATAGGCGATTTCAATGGCAGTGAATTATGGGATAAGGAACTACTCACCTATAGATTATTGGTTCAAATCCAGCCCAGGCTGGTAATCACTAAAAACTGTGATCACCTGATGGCTGTTGGATAAGTGCCCACATCACAAAAAACCCACCGCAGTTAGTACTAGTTAACAGGCACAGCAGAGTGCCTAGGATCAAACAGGCCATGAACATGGAATTGTTGGCTCATGTATCCTATGAAATGGTCGTACCTGGGTAGAGTTGAAGTGGATAAGCTTAGAGTACCCCCATTCTATGGTTGGAGGAGACTTCAAGACTCAGGGCCTCAAAATGGCCTTCTCTTCCCTGAACTGAATTCACATTACATACACACACACACACCCTTTTTTTTTCTTTTCTTTTTTTAAGTGGCCACTTACAGACTTTGCAACTAATCAGTGAAACATCTAGGCTGTTCTCTCCCCCTTTACTGCTTTGGCTGAAGAGGCTCATACTTTCAAAGCAATCACAAGCAGAGTTAGTGCCTTAATTACCTTAAGAGTAAGGTCTGCTGTGGGGAAGGACATTGGGTTCAGGCCGATGCACCGCTGGAGATGGTGGTCTCTTCGCAGAATGGGAATGGACTGAGTTAACCCTCCCTGAAATGAGATTTGTAAAATGCTGAACACTAAGAATGTCTGCAACAACACAGGAATTGTGCAAGACAAGTCAAATGGAACCTCAGGAATATCTAAGTAACAGCAACACAACCTGTTTTGTTGCTTCTCAGCTTCTTAAATGGACTATAGAGTTGCCTCAACATTGTGAAAACATAAAGCTGGTTTACCTGTAAACACATAACTGATATGCTGGGCCAAATGTAGCCCTGGTGTAAGCAGGCATAATTGCCCTGATCTCCATGCAGCTGCACTTGTACTTACACCAGAGCTAATTTGGTACACAGTAATACCAGCCGTGAAGAATGTTTTTCCTTCCACAATGAGTGAACCTATGTAAATAGCAGAGTAAGTCTGTTTTATATAAACACTTGTAAGGAGAAAACGACGAACCTCCAACAGATATACAGGGTTACAAAATTAAGACGTTTCAGCGGCAGTCTTTATTTAAATCACTGAACACAACTGAACTACAAGCAGATCTTGGACTCAATCTATTTTCTTTTAACAATCTGTTCCAACCATCTACACATTTTATTATGCGCTATAAATGAGCATAGGGCCTAGTTGGCTGATAGCGAGCCATTGGGAGCAGAAGCCTGTGGCAAAGACAATGCTCTAAGCACTTCAGTGGTTAGAACTTTACAAGTCCAGCAACAGGTCTCTCTTAAGCTCCTTTGCCTGTCTCCCGCTCTACACCCCTTTGCCTTGCCTGAAAGAAGCCTTCTTACTTTACACAGGCTGATGAAAAGTGTTTGAGTCATTTCTTATAAAGGCTTGTGTGGGTCTGAACCAACCAGCTACTGATTTTATCATGACCTGAGAGACAGCACTTGCTTGTATTTTCACTGCTGTTTGTAAATCAAGTGCGTACTACAACATTTAATATCAAAGCAACTGCAAATCAATGTTTTCTCCATTTCCATAGCTAAGATTTACTTACATTACTGGCCAAGGCATCCTGCAGTTTGGAAACAGGGTTTGCTGCATTATTGGAGGCAGAACCAGGGGGCAGACTGAAGTCAGAGTCCTGAAAAAGGCAACAAGCGCTATTCAAATCCAGGCCCAAGGGCCCCCTGTAAATTGCTCATGATTAGTGAACATTTACCTGGATCGTGAAGATAGAAACTAAAAATTTCCTTTCGTAAAGAACAAAATAGTTCTCCATACTCAGCGACAGGCATCCCCGATGGCATACACAGGACAACAGGCCTTAATTTCTCCCTTACTATTCCCACCCCATTCAGGATAATAAACATCTACCAAGACATCTTGAGAACCTGGTTTGTGTCAGTAATGAAATCTATGAGGCAAATCTACAGTGCATGTGCTGGAAGCTTGCCCTAGGTAATCTTCTGCCAAAACCACCTTTTGCATCTCTACAAGCTCACAAGAGGGATTTCAAACCACCAAGAAGATAAAATTAAATTCAATCCTCACTTTAGGATTTACTCCAAATTCAATGGGTGGCACAGGAAGAACTGAGTCCACGTGAATTTCCACCCCATTAACAGGGGGGATATTCCCTTCCAGCCGTTCCGTTCCCTCCGAACCCTTTCTGTTTTTCAGGGAGCGTTCATTGCCGATGGGTCCGGGCTTGTGTTCCTTGTTCTGTCCTGAGCCTTGGTCTGAA
Source organism: Pelochelys cantorii (assembly GCA_032595735.1). Lineage (NCBI taxonomy): Eukaryota > Metazoa > Chordata > Testudines > Trionychidae > Pelochelys > Pelochelys cantorii. Next base: position 13,204,979 of record CM064347.1, read on the forward strand.
TCCTTGATGGGAAAGCAGAGAGGCTGAGACACAAAGACTGAATAACCCGATCTCTACCTTAAAAATGTGATGAAAAACTATAAACCCAATTTTACAAGGTCTCTGGTACCAGTCACTATGTGTTCTGGTGTGGCTGCAAATCCAGATTACCTTTTTATCAGATTGCTTCTGAACTTGCTCCTTCTGGCAGTCAGGCTTTGGGTCCACCAGGCCAGCCCCATTCATCTCCTCTGGTTTGAGGGTGCCATATGGAGAACTGCGCTGAGAGGAGGTAGCGGAAGATTCCCGAGACTCCGCACTCAAGTCAATGCCACTATCCCCCTGGCTGCCTTTAAAACCCTGCTATGCAAAGCACGAAATGTGTTAAAGCCCCAGATTCAAACCCAACTCCACAGGGAGAAAAACAACAGCGAGAACACGTTCCCATTTACCAAGCACAACTATCAAGGAGCAAGTCCTGACCTGCAATGCCCCTTGCTATTCCAGTGCTAGGCTACCCTGACTCAGAAACCATCCAAATCACCAAACCCATTGCAGCTTTAAAACAATGAAAATGCCCCTCATGGCTACCATGCTGAGACTGCCAAACTCATTTCACTTATGACCCAAACCAGATTTGAACTCCGGTCTCTAGTGATGAAAGGCATCCTCCCTACATTACAGCTACAGCCACACACTTCTCACAGGTGAGAGGCACACAGACATGATTCCACATACTGGACCATGCTCTACTCCAATTAGGAGTGAAATTCTGAAGAAGTTTTACAAGGCAGTTACTCTGGATTACACCTGTGTGCAACAGAGCAGAATTTGTCCCACCATTTTAGAACAGCACCATGCTTAATCAGAGTTGTGGATAGTCAATTTAAAACTGCACAAGCAGAGCTGAGAGACCTGCTGAGCCACGTATGTGAATATTACTTACACACACACACACACACACACACACACACACACACACACACACAGCGCGCGCGCCTGGGTGCCCCTTACCTCTGTGGAACTAGATTCAGTGCCATTAAAGGCATTCACAGGCTTACTCCAGGAATCGCTGCCCGGTGACTGAACGGAGAGGGCTGTAAGAACAGAGACAAATTGCAAAGGCTTCATATCAACCGTGAGGCACATAATTTATATAATGAGGTAAATTCTGCTCCCAAACATAGGGCAAAACCCATTCACTACCCCAACATGTTTACACTCCAGGACAGACAGTCTGAGCCATGGCACCCCAATGGAGGTCAGATAAGAGTACAAAGGAAAAGAGGATAGATTTTCAGGGAGAAGTAGAAGGATGAAAAGGGGAGGCTTTGTGGCTGAGAAGTACAGTAGGAGAATGGTACAAACAAAATAGTTCGGATGAAGGCTCAGGGACACAGGGAGCAAGAGGATGAGAAGGCTGCAGAAGTTACAAGGATGTAGGCTGGCTAGAATTGTGTGGGTCCTAGAAGAGAAGTTCAAGGAGCTAAAACTTGATATGGTACAAAAATAAATCAGGGAAGGGATTTAAATAGGAGGGTGACATGACCAGAGCTGAGGGATGATAATGATTTTCACAGCAATGTTTTTACATATGAGCCTAGATGATCTGCTACATCCCTTCCCCCTTTAGATTCAGAGTGGAATGTAGATGAAGCCCCTCTCCTTTGGGCACATGTGCACTAGGGATGTAAAATCCTATTTCACTGGTTAAACATGATGTTTAACTGGTTAACTGATTAAAGGGGAGGCTGGCAGGGCGGGGGCCTGCCATGAACAGGGTTTGCTCTAGATGGCCGGAGCAGCCCCTGCCTGCGACGTGCCTGGGCCACTTCTGACAGGGGCTACTCTGGCCCAGCCACAGCAGCTCTTGCCTGCAACATGGACGGGGCTGCTCCAGACACCACCGGTTAACCAGAACCAGCAGTTAGAACTGGTTAACCTTTCACATCCCTAATGTGCACACCCCCGCCTTTTCCCTCAACATAACAGGATTCCCAGTTCCATAACAATGAAGCTGGCAAATAATGGAGACCCTCTCATACCTGAACTATTGCTCTCCCAGATCTCTGTGCCCAGGCTGCTTCCGGATACAGTTACATCGCCTTGCTCCAGGCACATACTGTTCTGCTTCTTAGCAAATCGAGGCGGGATACGAGACTGAAGGACACGTCCTTTGGCTGGTCCCTGAGAGAGAAGTTCAGGCTATAAGACCTGCTGTTGATTTGCATTAACCTGCTGCTGGCAGGCTTCTTTTCCAGGCTTTTATTTGGCTCTTGAAGCAGAAGTGCCCCCTGGAGTTATCCACGCTTAGGGCTGCCTTTACCAAGACAATCCCAGCAAGGGTCACCAGAAGGGGAGACAACCACAGTGGCTTGTTTCCTGTCTCCAGCAGTTGCTGAGAGGCTATAAGAGACTGCAGTGGTGGCACAGCAGGAATGCTGAAGAAGAGCTCTTTCAGTGTTTAGTAAGAGTGTTTATTAAGAATGACTGGCTTCAGCAGCAGCCAGATGGACAGGGGGAAAAAACCCAAAAACAACAACAAAAATTAAACCACCAACTCAGGTTTTTGATTAATCCTTCCCCAGTCTTTGGGCACAGCAGGATCAATTCATCAGTTCACAGCAGGAAAAAAGAGACAGAGAGAGATAATTCACTGAATCAGATTCTAGAGAGGGAACCAGCTGTTAGTTTATCTAGCATATCTCCTTGCCACTGCAGGATTGTTCCCTATTGCACACTCACTCCTTAGCCTAATTTATAACCCGACAAGCAACTAAGTTTTGTATCACATCTCTTGATAATCTACCACACAATAGATCTGACTGTCACAAAGCATTTCCCAGTAACCTTTTTTCTCTGAATTTAGATAGTCAGACCTCCATTTATGCTAAAAACAATTCAGTCTTCAAGTACTTGTTGTTTCATGCCTCCACCCCACCAATAGTCATCACTTAGCCTAGTTATACAAAATTTACTCCTTATCTTTCCTCAACAATCAATTCCTCTAGCCACCTAAAAAAAAAAAATCACAAAGCGTTAAAGCTCTTTTTAGTTTGTTAATGTCTTTCGGGTCAACATGATGCCCAAAACCACACCTAATATTCCAGGTATAGCTACACCCAAGAGAAGCCATCACCTCTCCATTTTATGGCATGGCATCTGGGCATTCAGAACCCATAACTACACTTGTCATTTCTGCTGCCATCTCCCATTGCAGAATTCCAGGAATGGGCTGCTCACTTTTAGCTTATTGCTTCCCAGGATTCCTCCTTCTCCTGCATAGTTTTGTTTGAATTATTCCCCTCTCCCATCAAATGCATTAGCCTGCAGTTTTGTGAGTAGAATTTCATTTTGGTGCTTAATTCCCGTGTTTCTATTCTTTTTAAGGGATTTGAGAATAATATTCAAAGGTGAAAAATATTGTAATATAAGCAGTCGCAAGACACAATAGTAGCCAGTACTGACCAGGACAAATCATATTTGGCATACAGTTTTCACTCTAGAGTTTAATCACAATAAGCTAACACAATACCAAACCCAATGTATCCTGATCCAAATTAGGGATGTTAAAGACTAGTCGACTATTTGCTCCCCCCTTCCTTTACTGCCTCTATCAGACAGAGGCAGCAAGGGGGGAGGGGGACTTCAAAGCGGCAGCGTCCTACGGAGCCCAGGGTCAACTGCTCCATGCAGCGCTGCTGCTTTGAATGCCACGGGCGGCATTTCAAAGCGGCAGCACCACGTGGAGTCCAGGATCAGTTGGGAACTCCCCAGCTGACCCTCGGCTCTGTGCGGCGCTGCCTCTTTGAAACGCTGCAGCGGCGTTTCAAAGGGGCAGTGCTGGCCTATCGACTAATCGAATAGTCCATGCAAAAATGCATCGCCTATTCGATTAGTCAATTACACGATACTTAACATCCTTAGTCCAAATGGACCAATGAGTGATGATTAGTGTTATAGTATTATTATTTTTGACAAACAGAATCAAACACAATAATGTTTCATAAAAGGCCCCTTAGTATTTCTCTCCTTACTGGTGTTTGCAACTCTTCCTAATTTAGTGCCACCAAAGGAGTTTCATATGGTACTTGTTTCTTGTTCTACATGCACTAACTCTCCACAATGGAAGACGGGAGAGATGGTGATGGGAGAACTCAGAGCCTTTCTTCAGTGTATCAGTTTAAATTTGTCTCTTCATATTCCACTCTCAAGAACAGAATAGCGGAAAGGTCAGAAGGATCCATTGGAACATCATTTACACTGACAGAAGACCCTGACTAACAATTCAACCATAGCAATCCAGTCTCAGAACACTGCTTAGTGGTTAATGAGCAGCTAGGAAAAGGACATTTAAGTCCCTAAAAATGACCTGGCTACAAATTATTATTTTAATCCTGGAACCATCCTTCAGTGTGTGTGTATTGCTGCTGCCTTCTAGCCAGGTAAAATGTTACTGTTCATGTGCTAAATATAAAACCTTAATCTGGGGTTGCTGTCAGCTGGAGAAGCTCTGATCTGGACTTAAGACCTATGCGTTTAATGAAAGACTGTTCAACTCTCAGCTGATGATGCAAACTGGCCTACTCCCTCAATTCCCTTATCAGCATTTCCAAATTACCAAAGAAATGCCCAAATTACCCACCCAGATCTAAGTAAGATCAACCATTCTGTGCCAGATCTATGCTCCAGATAGGCCGGTATCCCGTTTTCTGACAGTGACCAATGCCAGGTGCTTCAGAAGGAATGAAAAACAGGCAATCATTGAATAATCCGTCCCTTGTAGCCCACTTCCAACTTCTGGCAATCAAAGGCCGGGGTTGCATATCTGACCATCTTGGCTAATGGCCCATTTATGAACCTGTCTCTTCCATGATCTTGTCTAAGTTTTTTTTAATGCTGGTATAGTTTTGGCCTTCACAACATCTCCTGGCAACGAGTTCCACAGATTGACTGAGTGTTGTGTGAAGAGGTTTCACAACATCCTCTCCTTGAGTCTGCTCACTCATTTGCATGCCAAGCTGCGCATCAGCAAAAGGGCAACTGGTTACAAAAAGAAACAGACAGCAAAAGCTTTGGGAGCCAAGGTAACCATAGCAACAGTCAGAAAGCTACAGGATGTTGCTTACAGACTAACTTCCTCTGTCCAGTACAGCTACAAATCATATTTTCTATGCCTAATACTGTCAGGGTTAGACCAAGCACACATGCTGTCGCTTTCTCAAACATTTTCCTAAAGTGTGTTTGTGCGCCTCTCCTTTTTAGATCACTGCAAGCTTTACATGGGATCAGGCTGTGCTCTGTACTCCCAACTCCCAGCCCTCACCTGGGCAGCTTGTTCTTTCTTCCTACGTTCTTCTTCCAGCAAGCGGCGTTGCTTCTTAGTGAGGACCTCAATGAAGCCTTCTCCTGCCAGCGAGCCCACTTCATTCTCCTCGGCTGTGCTTGAAACCCGACTGTCAATGATGGCATCTGAACAAGATTTACCGTTTAAAAAGTGGTTTAAAATGTATTCCAAACGGGATCCAAGCTAAGGAGTGAAACAGTTTAGCCAACGGCAACTCTAGTTCACTTTGGAAAGTAAGCAAAGATCTACCAGCAGGGTTCCTCTGAAATGCCTTGCATCACTACTCTCCAACAGAATCTGAGCACACTATCCCTGACCTAGAGAAACACAGCCTGGGGCTAGCAGCTGAAAACTGGGCTTTTCATATGACAACAAGGGCATTAACTGTAGAGAATAACCCAGAAATGCCTTCTAACATTGAATTACAGAGCACCGGGTAACATTTTCAAAAGAACCCAAGAGTTAGGAGCCTAAGTCCTATTTTCAAAAGTGACTCAAGTGCATTTGAAATTTTCACCCATAGTGTATACAATGATTAACCTTTATCACCCATTCCTGAAGGATTATTAACTCTGAGCTTAAGTGACTTGCTTAAGGCCACAGAGAGCCAGTATTAGAACTAGGGATGGAGCTCAATTGACTTTCAGTCCTGAGCTTAGATCGCAGTCCTCTGCGTTATATGGCTATGGTTTCTCAATGTCTCTCTAACCAACCAGCTTATTTTTTATTCTAGACGTGAGATAGATTGTAACTCTGTGTAGAGAGACACATTCTATAAGCACTCCCCTAACTCTTCCCATAGAAGAAATGTTAAAAGGACACCAACATGTGGCTCAAAACTAGGTTTTAATGAACAAAATTCAAAGCTTCTGCAAATACTTCCAACAGAAATGTGATAATAATTTTGGGGTCACTTCCACTGGAAATCTGTTGTTATAAATAAATGGGAGAAAAAAGAATAAATATGGCATTTAAAATGACTTCAGTTTGAATCGTGCATGTTACCAGAAAGAAAAAGAAGATGTTCTAATACGATGTTTAACTGGATAGTGTCCCTCCTAAGGACACAAATGAAATGAGACACTTACTTCCATAATTCAACTCAAACTGTGACATGGTCTCTCCCTTGTCGCTTGATCTCTGGGCTGTAGATTTAGGCTCTTTTTCCTGCTTTTTACCTGGCCCCTCAGCATTGTCGGAGCTGGTGCGTGACGATCTCTCTAGGCTGTAAACAGAGTGGCTACTCCCACCTTTGGTGTTACCCAGACCCCCACCTTCTTCTGGAGACCTGTGAGAAAGGAGAGAAAGGGGTTAGGCTCAAAAAGGACATGGGGGAGGGAAACACGAATGGGTTAGCTTCTCATAGCTACATTTTTAAACAAGCTGGGCAATCTGCACTTTGCCCCCCCACTCTCAACTGATACAGGTCCGGATTCAAAGCAAAAGCCTGATTATGAGGACACTGCTGTGGGAAATGGGATGGAAAAAACCAACATTTGCAGTGAAGTGACAAAAGTACTCTCCTTCACACATGGTTTGTACTCTTAAGCTTGCCTCTCAGGGAGTTTTACAGGCCTCTCTCTCTCTCTGCTCACATTACTAATGTCTACTACCTTTGTATAAAAGCTGTAAAGTTTCCTTGAATTCTGATTACAATAAATGTATATTTCCCAGCAGGGTCAGATTGAGGGCTGAGAGGGGAAGGGAGGTAGGAAAGAAAAACACCCGAGCCAAAAAAAAAAAAAAAGCCTCTTCCCAGATTATTTTTCTGGGCAATTCTTTGCATCTCTAACAGTCAGCTACATGTCGCTCCCTAGAGCAGAACTGACAAGGAGCACTGGGGAGCTTAAGAGAAAAGGTGCAGGGGATTAGATGCGCAATGGGAACAAATCTGGCTTAAAAAGAAGCAATATTTAGCAATACATTTGCTTCCCCCTTTCGCTTGATTCTCTTTTCACCCAAGTTCCCACCACACACCCTCTTATGCGCCTTTTGTTGAATTTTTCCATAAACCATTGTGCTGTTATTGAGGAGCAACTTGCTAATAATTAGCTGGGGAAGAAAACCACCAGGTAGCGTCATCAAAGCATGCATTGTCTATTTCGGGGGGGGGTCTCAAAATGAAGGTTGGGATCCCAAAGGGGGCCACAACCCCAGTTTAATGGGCTCACCAGGGCTGGTGTTAGACTCGCTGGGGTTGATGCTAAAGCCCTTGGTGGGGGGGCTCAGGTTTTGGCTTTGGCTCTTCTGCCCAGACAGGTAAGGCTCAAGCTTTGGCTTTGGTCCCCCCACCCAGAGCGGTAGAACTTGTTTGGGTTCAGGCTTTGGTTCCCCTCTCCAGGGGTCACGTGGTAATTTTAGTTGTCAGAATAGGGTCACGGTTTGAGAACCGCTGGTCTACTTCAAAGCTTTAATAGCGCTACAATGCGTTCAAGCTTCAAGAGGCCTGTACCTCCAAAAGCTATTGCTAAGAAAAACAGATCACATAGGAAATGGCAGTCTGGATCAGACTTGAGGTCAATCTGGTCCATGTGTGGAATAATTTTTAGGTGCACCAAGGCATGGGCATGTGCACTACCAGTAGAAATGAAAACCTAGCTGTGGGTGCTCTGCTGATCAGCTGCACAGCATCTGAATCACTCCTGACAGGGTGCACAAGTGCTCAGCTTGTATGGAACACTGATGGCCACCACTAGATGTTTCAGAAGAAGGTACAAGAAACCTCCTAATCCCCAGTAGAGTTTGGTTTTAAGCCCAAATAAGTATTCACAGGAGTATTCTTACCAGCAGGCACATAACATGCAGCACTTGTTTCTGTGAAAGGAGCACTGCCTATCACCGATCACCAAGCAGCAACAAGGGTTTTGAAAGTACGGCTAGACCTGGGAACTCCCCGCCCTGCACAAGCCACAGCCACTGCTACTGCTGTGGATCTAGAAAAGCTTTGAAGTAGAGAAATTGACTGAAATAAATGACATTTCACCTCTGCAATCGAATCAGGTCATTACTGAGGAAACAAGCCTTCCAAACTTTCCACCACCGCCAGGCCGTACCCCACCCGGGATTCACCAGCGGAGGATTGGAGAGTTTGGAGTCGATGACCAAGATGTCTCAACCGTCTTAGCACTTGAATTGATGGGGTGCACAAGCCTGATCTGCTGTTGCACCATAGGATTTACAAAGGTTAAAGAAGCCTGGCAGCTCCAGCCATGACCAACCACTTTTCTGAAACCAAGACAAGCCTGAGCTCCCCCCACGAGTAGAGTTCTAGCATAGGCATCAAAGCTACAGCAGGCTCAAAGGTATGTACATGTAAGTGGTGCTAAAAGTCATGTGTGTGATGAAAGGAAGCACAGCCAACATCTCTGCATGAGTCAACCCCTTCTTGCCTGCAAGTCGTTTGCTACCAGGATACATGCACACATGGTGACACAGAGCACATGTGGTATGTCAGACTTTGAGTTTACCTTTTGCTTTTCATTGGCATTCCATTCTGCTGGCTCTCGTACCGGGAAGCAGCTCCTCCACTGGCCCTTACCAAATGCTCCCCAAACCCTGCTGGTTCTGCCTTGCGGCTCTGTCTGTCCACAAGGGGCCTCTGGCTTGAGAAACTCCTCTTTGCCAGCTCTCTCTTCTCTCCCAAGCTGGCACCGGAAAGGCTGCTGTCCAGCGGCACTTCGCTCTCCAAAACTCCGTCGTGCCTCTCCCGCCGCTCACTGAAGTCGCTGCTTTCGGATGCGGTCTCCCACTCCTCATTGGCATGGTCTGACGAGTTCTGATAGGACAGCTCAGGAGACCTCCTGCTAGAGACATTCTTCTCCACCGTGGTCAGCTTGGGTCTCCCCGGCCATTGGCTGGGCAACAGGCTGGCTCCACCTTCCTCGGGGTTCCACTGGCCCACAGATTCTCTCTCTTGTCTCAGGCGCCTGAATCGGGGGGGCTTGTCTTGACGAGGGGGACGCCGCCTCCTGAATGGCCTGTTTTCTATGTTCTCTTGGTCTGCAGCATAATCCTCCTGGAACAAGTGCCTTCTGTTGTCAATGTGATTCTCCTCAAAACCCCTGCCAGTGAAGGAGTCTGTGTGCTTGTAAGAATCTTGGATATAATCCCTGTCAGACTGTCGCCTGATCCCAAACGTGTCCGGCAGCGGGCAGTGGGTGTACTCCTGCCACGTGGTTCCCCCACTTCTGCCCTGCCACTGGGAAGGCTCCTTTGCCACGAAGCCTCTTCGCCCATACCCAGAGTTGCTCAGTCGTGGGGGCAGCGACCTCCCAAAGGCTCTTGGGCCCCTTACCTTGGCATCAAGGCTGCTGTGATCATCAGAGTAGATTTTACTGGATCTCCAAGAATCTTTGAAGTCACCCTTCTTTGGGTCACTCTCCTCCCTCTCCAGGAGGGAGCTTTCATTACTGTTTTCAGAACCCCTCTGCCGGCGTCGCTTGGGAAGCTCCTCGTATTCAGACCCCTCACTATGTGTCTCGCTGGCAATCCGGCGTCTGGGCTTGCCCCTTGAGAAGTCTTCCAGCTGACTGAACTCTCGGAGACCACGTCCTCTGCTGTTTCTTTGGTTGTTATAAACCCCCCTGCCACCAACAGCAGTGCCACGGCCTCTGAAAGTGAACTCTCTGAAGCCTCTGCCTCTCCCTCGGCCTCTCCCACCAAAGGCTTGTTCCTCATCAATAAAGATCCAGTTGTTTCTTTTTGTCGGAGGGAGGTCATTAGACTCTCTGGGTGGCTTATTCTCCCATGCTCTCTCAGCCTTCTCCTCCTCTTCCTCCTCCTCCTCCTCTTCCTCCTGAGATTTCTCAGTATCTTGGGTGAAGCTGGCTTGGGAAGGACCCTTTTCATCCAACAGGTAATGAGTGGAGTTCAGTAAGGTTGATGAATCTTCTGAATCATTGTCCAACTTATATACAGGTATCTTCTCTTTTGCTGGGTGTGAGATTTCTTCTCCTTCCAGTTTAATCTTCTCCTGCTCTTTCTCCTTTTCCTCAACCTTGAGGGCTTTCAGGACTGGTTTTTTAATTGGGCCAGATCTCCGTGTCCTCCCCATTTGCTCCTGCTGCTGATTATTGGTGTTTCTGTTCTCAGGGACCCAATCCGTCTCTTCTGCAGGCTGTTTACTGGCAGAGCCTTCTTTCTTCCACGGGTCAGCACTGAACGACTGCTCACCCCTAGGCACTTCTTCATCCGCCTCTGCTGCAGCCTCCGAGGTTTTCTGATGGTGGTTGATGTCCCAGCCATTATACTCAGATTTTTTATCAGATTGTATCAAGTCAGACTCTAAGGGAGAACACCGTAAGCTTGCATGGCGAGCGCCAGAAACGCATGCCTCCTGCACAGACTCCTGGTGCTGAAACAAAAGATCCTGGCCTATTCTTTGAGAAGACATACTGCTGTCAAAGTCAGCTTGGGCTTTCTTGTCAAAAGCGTTTAAGTACTCATCCCCTCTCTCCTCAAAGAGATCGCGCTGGGCATTTATGCCCTCTGACCTTCCCGATGAGGCAGAGTAAGAGCTGTCACTCCTAAAAAGGAACCAGAACCGAGTCAGTCAGTCAGTCAGTCAGTCAATGTGATTAAACCACAGCTCCAGGTGCCCAGACCGCACACAGCATGCATGCATAAACAAATAAAACAAACAAACAAATGTTATCTACTATAAATCATGACTCAATTAGCCTATAAAATACTTGAGGGCTTGATTTATTGATCTGCCATGGCCCCAGTCTATAATACCCAGTCAGGCAGAGCCGATGAACAAAAAATAAATGGTTTCTGAACAGAAAATAAAACAAGGAAGTCAGACACTGAATGTGGATTCAGCCTCTGATCACTGTAGTGATTTCAAAATTAGCAGTCTGATTCAGAGTCCTCAGAGCAGTAAGGACGACTGATTAAAAATGAAATAAAATAAAAAGCAAGAGAGACCCGTGAGTTAACCACAATTTTTGACAGCTGTCTACATGAATAAAAACTGCCTCTCCCCATGAGGGAGCACCTGCAAAGCTGCATAGCAGAGAAGTAAGGTCCCCAAGAGAAAGAGTTAGACTCTCTTTAGTTTTTTAAACTTATAAAGCTTTGATTGCTCAAAGTGAATGTAATGTTCTTATATGCAAGAACTCAGTGGAATTGTAGTCTGTCACTACACACTACGAGCACTCCTGGGAACACAGGTGACCAAAAATACCTTCTTCTGTTCTTTGAAGAAGTCTTATGGGTATACCCCAAGCCCACTTTTCAAGCAAAGAGAAGCTCCCAGTACAGTAGGCGTGGCAAGATGAGATGGTTTTGCCCTCACCTGGTATGCAGTCCCTCCATAGTCATGTTCTCGGTCTGTTTTTGATGCGGCAGTGGGTACCCTTTGCTCTGCAGAGATGCATAGCTCTCCTGGCCCCACACTGGGGCAGGGTCCATAGAGGCAGCTTTCCTTTCTGGTTGCACTGATGGCTGACAGTTCTGCTCTTCAGACCTACAGCCGATCCCATTGATGGAGTCCCGCTGAATCATGGGCTTCATAATTCCTAACGAGAAGAGAAAATTCAAGCTGCAATGCTACAGATTCACAGCCAAGCAGCAATTTACAACCGTAGGACAAGTCATCTTTCCCTACCTCCAGGATGATGCATGAATACACCCTTGGAAACCTTCTTTTAAAAAGGAAATTAAGACCAGGAGATACATAAAAAGGAAAGCGACTGCCTCAGAACGAAAGGGAAGCAGGATCCTCAGGGCTACTATTTAGGGCAGCTTTCATAGCCAAACCTAAGCATAGTAATACAGAACTTCGCTGGTTTGGGAACAAAGAGTGTAGAGTGGGGATAAGAAATGCACAATAACCACAAACATAAGGCACTGGTTTACTCATCCTACTGTTTACATGGCCATCTCTGGCAGATTAATAGCAGGATTAACAAATACTAGGGGCATATAGCTTTTTAGCTTGTCCTGCCTTTCTTTAGGAAATCTAATAAGGTCTTGTGAGAATAAAACCATCTCCAGTCCACTCTTTCCTTTAATTGTCCACCATACCATGACCCCTCTTCCCCCGTCCTGTGGGGAACGGGTGGGGTCTCTTCCTGCTATGAAATGAGCCCTCAGGCAGCACATGACTAGATGCATAGGTATTCTTAGGCATTCCCAATCCCACCCTAACTTTTAGTGATGCCTGTTCATCAGCCTCCACCTCCCTTTTGACTTTTCCCAATCCCTGGAGAGAGCCATCACAGAGAGCAAGAATGAGAAGTCTGAGCCAAGGTAAGGCTGGTAATGAAGAAGGCAAAGCAAGCTGGGATAGATCCTCCTTCCAAGGGTCCTACCCTACATCCCAATAGCCAAAAATCCACCCTCTTGTCTGGTATAACCACTCCCTGGTGGCCAGAATCCGTAGGAAAGTAACTAGTGCATTATACACCTAAGGACTCGTCAGAACCCAAAAGAATGTAGCTTGCTCTTCACAATTAATTTTTTCACAGAGTTCATAGAATACTAGAACTAGAAGGGACCTCAAGAGATCATTAAATCCAGTCCTCTGCCCTCATGGCAGGACCGAGCACCATCTAGATCATCCCTGACAGATGTCTATTCAATCTGCTCTTAAATATCTCCAGAGACGGAGATTCCACAACCTCCCTAGGCAATTTTTTCCAGGTGTTTAACCACCCTGACAGTTAGGAAGTTTTTCTTAATGTCTAACCTAAATCTCTCTTGCTGCAGTTTAAGCCCATTGCTTCTTGTCCTTTCAGGTTACTGAAGGTAAAGAGCACATCAACTCTCACTCTCGTGAATCCAAGTTCCAGGAAAATGGCTACAGATACGGTCCAGAAACTGAGTCAGGTTAGCATCAGAGAGCAAGAAAGCACCAAAACCCCACTCTACCTGAAGGGTGAAGGGCCGAAGGGTAAAAATCGACTGGGGTGCGGCTCTGAGCCATACGAGGGTCCATGTAGGATGGCATCATCATCCAGCGAGGATCAAAGCCAAGCATCTGAGGGTGTGGTGGGTAGAACGTACGCTGAGGGTGGGAATGGGATGGTGGAGGGTAGACCTGCTGTTGCTGCCAGTGCTGCATCTTGTACAGCTGCTCCTGGATAGGCAGAACAATGACACAGGTTAACATAGACCTTGAGCATCTGGATAAAGCACAACATGAGTCATTAATGTATTTTCTTTGCTCTAGGCCAGCTTGCATACAAGCTTGCATTATAAACTCCAAAGAATCGAAGAATGTGGCATCCTTTTGCCTTGGGTAGGAGATACGGACAGCACACTACCAGATTTGATAAGGAACAACCTGTGCTTCTTTAGATGTATATACATTAGCTGGCACTGAATTGCTCTCTTCTTCTCACACGTACTCCTGGTGCTGCAAGATCACAGTGTTACATTTCATTCTCCCAACACATCTCAAACTCAGGAGATTTTTTAACTGCATTTTCCTGTCAAACATAATTTATTAATCTGGTTCAAATATTGTAGATGCTGTTTCTCACTGGATGAAATATGATCATTTGATATTTAGTGCACATAGATACTAATACTAAAGCTTATTAACCAGAAAGATTACATTACAAAGGAAGCTCAATTAAAAAGCTATTAAAATCTTATACAATTTCCTGTGTATTATTCTGAGAAATTAAGCAACCATGAGGCCATACCATTCCATTATTCTGAAAGGGCAGGATACAATCCATAATAAAGGAATATGACAGGTCTTTATCTGATTTGACATTTGATCTCTGCCAGAAGTCCAAGGAATTTTATATTCTGGAAAAAAGCCTTCAAAATGTAACAAAAGCAAACCAATTAAAACAAGATTTCTACTAAGTGGTCAAGCTTGACTCAAATTTTTTTAGACTTCATGGGAGAAGACCAGGTTTCAGAGTCCATGACGTGTTTCGCATGGCCATGAATTTGGTAGGGCCCTATCTATGGATTGCATTATGCAGGATGTCAGATTAGAACTAGATGATCACAATGGTCCCTTCCAGCCTTATAATCTCGGACGCTATGAACAAGGGCATGAAAGGTGTGTGCAGCCTCCACAGGAACAGATCTGTAGGGCATTCTTGTGTCTGAGCATACTGAAGAGCAAACCTAGGAGGAAGATTCCTGTTCCCCCCCCCCAGACCTCTCTAGCACAAAGTCTGGTTACTAGATGCTGAGCATAAGATTTGACCGTGAATAAACAGTATTTGATGAGGGTGTGCAGTGAAGAGAGAAAGTGTGTGGGGAGGGATGGGGGGAGCTGTCAGGCCTCATACCTGCTGCTGTTGCTGCCTCTGAAATCTTGGAGGAAGTGATTTCTGATATTTGTTGAACTCCTGTGCTGGGGATGTGGCTTCTCTAAGCTCCTCCTCACTGCTGCTTTGGGCAGCTACTGCTGTGGCTGTGGTTTCCTCTTCTAGGTAACCAGCAGAGACATCCTGTGCATGAAATTCAGAAGTGGCTGGTGGGGGAGGGAGGGCAAAAAGAAGACTAGATTAAATTCTGCACCCGACAAGGTTAGTGCATGTTATAAAGCAGCTAGCTTGAGTTACTTGCAAGAACGTTGCATATATAATCTGTGAGCACTTTGTGATCGTATTACCCAGATGAACTCCCCACTCTACTCTCACTATTATGCTCCGCTATGTATAGTATTTCAGCTGCTATCTTCCTTACAGAGCCCTACAGATCATTCCACTTTCTTTTCTTTGCCCACACAGCTCTCCTACTGAGACCTTCCAATGCTACCATCATCCTTCTGACTAAGGAGAAATGAATAGCCCATTTTGAGCCCAATGTCACTCTCCACAGTGGCCAGGATGCACAGGACACTACCACTAGTCATTCAGTTGCCTTTCCATCCAAACTAAACGAGAAGCCAAAGCTGATGCTGGGAGTCAAGATGCCATGAAAAGGAACAAGACTAAGATCCAACACTTAAGACAAACAAAAAATGAAAAAAAGTTTGCTAGCCAAGCTAGGATTGCTGCATGACTACTGTGGCTCAAGTACACACACACCCACCATTCCTTTGTCGAGTGCTAAAGCAGCACAGTCCCCCTGCTTTTCATGTGTATTTAAGGACCTACTGGTTGTATCAAATCTCATCTCAAATTAGTTTCTTTCAAATTCAGTTCTGAAAAATCATAGAATCCTAGGGTTGGAAGAGACCTCAGGAGGTCATTGAGTCCAGCCCCCTGCCCAAAGCAGGACCAAACCCAACTAAATCATCCCAGCCAGGGCTTTGTCAAGCCAGGACTTAACAACCTGTAGGAATGGAGATTCCACCACCTCCCTAGGGAACCCATCCTAATAAATTTTTTTTCCCCTAACATCCAACCCAAACCCCCCCCCCCCCCCGCACTGCAACTTGAGACCATTGTTCCTCATTCTGTCATCTGTCACTACTGAGAACAGCCTCTCTCCCTCTTCTTTAGAACCTCCTCTTTAGGTAGTTAAAAGATGCTATCAAATCCCCCCGCACCCTTCTCTTCTGTAGACTAAATAAACCCAAATCCTTCAGCCTCTCCTCGTAAGTGACCTGGCTCGCAAACTTTTTTTTATTTTTTGTTTGTCTTAAGTGCTGGATCTTAGTCCTGTTCCTTTTCATGGTAGTTCCACAATAAAAATAATAATTGATAAGGAACAGCCTGTGCTTCTTTAGATGTATATCTAATGCATCCACATCCTTACCGTAATGGGGGGCTCAAAATTGGACACAATACTCCAGATGTGGCCTCACCAGTGCTGAATAAAGGAGAATAATCACTTCTCCAGATCTGCTAGAAATGCTCCTCTTAATGCACCCTGATATGCCATTAGCCTTCTTGGCTACAAGGGTACACTGTTGACTCATATCCAGCTTCTCATCCACTGTAACCCCCAGGTCCTTTTCTGCCAAACTGCTGCTTAGCCAGCCAGTCCCCAGCCTGTAACAGTGCTTGGGATTTTTTCGTCCCAAGGGCTGGACTCTGCAGGACTGGACTCTGCACTTGTCTTTGTTGAACCTCATCAGATTTCTTTTGGCCCAATCCTCCAATTTGTCGAGGTCACCCTATCCCTACCCTCCAGCATATCTTCCCCAGTTTAGTGTCATCCGTGAACTTGCTCAGGGTGCAATCCATCCCCTCCTCCAGGTCATTAATAAAGATATTGAACAAAACCGGTCCTAGAACCGAACCTTGGGGCACTCCACTAGAAAAGAGGGCACAATAAAAAGCAAAACAAACTATATAAATTCTGTCTACTCTAATCAGTATGGTGTTGTTCATAACTTGGATAAAGATAATTGGGATGGTAGGATATTTTTGTCCTTCCAATACTGTTTTTAATCAGACAATGTCCCTTTAAAGGAGACTCTACATTATTGACCCAAAATAAATGTTCTTTAGGAAACTAGAAAAAATTAATCCTATATGATGTGACTCAAAGAAGCCTGCGACCGCTTTTCTTTACCCCTGAAGTGCATCTAGTTACATCCTTGCTCCATTAAAAGGAGTCAATTATGATAATGTAAAAGCAAATTTTATGAAACAAGGTTAGTAATATTTCCCTACCTCTATGGAACGGCTGACTATTCTCTTGAGCCACCTTCTTTTCCACATCTGGGGGCTTCAGATCTTCATTCTCCACATGTTTGTGGGTTTCTCCTGTTTTCTGAGCCAGTTTGCATTTCTGATCCAGCTGCTTGAGTTTGGCAGCACAGGCAGCCAGGCGTTCCTCTCTGGCACGGCGCTCTTCCTCCTCACGCCGCTTCCTGGCTCGCTCGACAGCTTCTGAGATTTCAGAGTGGACAAACTTCTGCCTCGGGGGCACCTTTTCTTCTTTATCCTCCAAGGACTGCTGTCTGAGAATACACCCCAGAGGGGGTTTCTGCAAAAGAAGAAATATCCCACTGAGCATCATCTGAAAACTCTAGTCTCAGACAGCTTAACCTTTCCAATGCCACACAAGGTAAAACCCCCTCCTCTTCACCTTCAGAAAGCTTCTTAGCAGAGATTATTTCCATGATTCCATTTGACTCAGGCTTAAAACTGCTAAATGCTTAAAAAGTTTCGAAAATATACAAAAACCTGACCCCAGCTTTCTGATGCAAACATTGGCACAGTGCACAGAACCCAAAGACGGTACTAACTGACAACAAAACAAGTCATGGAGCAACCCAAGCATTCTGGTCCAGCTTAAATTCCTGTTTGCCTCTGTCTACTGTGGCTGTTACACAGGAAAATCTCTACAGCTGGGAGTAAAGGGAGCCCTGTAATCATTCAGCAGTGTCTGCACCCTCCAAACGATTAGAAGCAGAGTTGAGAGGCTCAAAAGAAGATCCTCTCCCAGTCTTGCTGGCAGGTCTGATGTGTTATTAGGTGTTCTCTAAACTACTCGTGCTTTACTCAGATTTCATTTTGTCACAATGGGTACTCTGAGCTGCTTATTTAATTCCAACATGGATTCTGAAGCACAGTAATCTGTTATATCAAGCATCCTGTCAGCACAAGACAATTTGTGCAAGTTCAACATACCTGATATTCTGATGCAGGGGTCCAGCCATTCGACTTCCTTGAAGGCTGCTGGGGGCCTTGCACCTTATGAACTGACCGAGACAAACCAGTGGAGTCACCCCAGTTCTTTCCTTCCTCCAGGGTGTGTTTAATATCTGCACTGTCAGCGGAGCTCAGAGATAGCTGTCGCTGCCTTCTGGGGTCCCAGCTGTTCCTGTTGTACAAATGCTTTTGATATTATCATTTCCAAATCAGCTCAAAACACATTTTCAACTCATTCATCAAGTCATAAGGCGGCTTATTATACAAGCAACAGACTAGAGAATCCAACAACAAAAATTTTGCCAGGTGTGTTGGACTCTTCATCCATAGATCTCAAAATACTTTGTAAAGGTGTGTAAGTATTACTACCAGACTTAACAGATGGAGGAAATGAGGCACACAAAGATGAAGTAGCTTGCACAAGGTTACAAGGATGGTCAGTGGAATTACAAGGAACGGAACGGAACACAGGTCTCCTGATGCCCAGTCACGTATCCTATCCATGCCACAAAGCTGTCCCAATTACACTTTAAAAAGTGGAATCCAAGAGGTTATATCATGAAGTTGAGGAGGTGGGGAAGGGGAGCTAAGCCGTTGCTTTTGATGATTAGAACACATTCTAAATAGCTCACGATATCCAGAGGTATAAACAGAGCACCAACGAAGATCAGACAGTCACCTCTTACCATTTCTGTCTTCCATCTTTAAGAGCATCTTCCTCTTCCTCATCTTCGCTAAACTTCAGTTTCTCAGAGTAATCCACTTCATCGTGTATGCCTGTGGGGCGGGAGTGAGGGAAGGATACATCAAAGGAAAGAAAGAGGACCCTCTAACAAACTGAAATGCATCTGGAGCCGCACCACTCTACAGACATAAATGGGACAATTTAGAAAAATACAGTGTTCAGGCACAGCACCATTAAGAGGATTATTGAAAACAAGCTGCGTATGTCTTGACCACACATCTCAACAGGAGGACAGGTTTCAGAAGACTGGTTGCATGCATTCCTGATAGGGAGGAAGCAAACTGAGATGAAGTTTCCGTGCATGAGGTCATGCCTAGCTAGACTTCAGCTGCATGCATTGAGATGATTGGACTCTGACAATTTGGGGCTAACTTTGACTCAGTCTCTTCCCAGATCAGCACCAGCTGCTCTCTTTCAGCTACATATCATTATCAAGCCTGCGAGTCCTCAGATCCAGTTCCTTGAGCACAGCACGAAGTGAGAACCAGAAGGAGCTATTGTAGCATCACTTACACCACCCGTAGCTGCCACATTGCAGAGAATACCATCCTCTTTTGTGGGAAGGGAGGGGGAGCATGGGAATGAGCTACCAAACTAGTCTCTCTCTTTGGGGATGAAGGGGTTGGCAATTCATTCTCTTCACTCCCTGAGTAGTTACTGCTTGCTTGAAGCGGGAGGAGAATGGTACTTTACCTGCCCAACCATCATCTGCATCATTGTCTAGTTCATCCAGTTCCTTCAAGTTTTCTGCGTTGATAATGGTGGGCCGGGGAGCCCGCTCTCCTTGCTGCCGAACTGGGCGAGCTGGACGAGCTGCCCCAGGTCTATTCTCTTTTCTATGTGGTGAAACAAAAAGATACAGCTGCAACACCAGTTAAAAGAGGAGGATGGAAAGCACAGGAAATCCACATGCCCCCAGTTCATAACAGCATAGAAGTTTAAGCTACTTTGTGTGTCACATGCTTAGGCAGTGAGCCTACAAACAATGATTATTACCCTTTAAATCCTCTCCTCCCCTCCCTCCTTGTTTATTATTGAGCCTCCCTAAAGCCTACAGCTCATAGACACCATCCTATTGACCTAGGACTGGACAGGATTCTTCTGGAAGTCCTTCTGCTCCTTGACCAATGTGCAGGACTCCCTCACCTTCTCACTTAGCTTCCTGCCTCTCTGCAACATTCACAGACCCTGCTATAGAGGAAGCCAGACACTGAGGCTTTAAATGAAGCCAGGCTTACAGCTTTATTCACCAGGCTGGCTCAGTCATAAGATTCTTGCATAAAATAAAGATCTTGTCCTATATTATCTGTCCTCTGCAAGTTAGGTAGTCCTGGAGGCCTTACCCATCTTGGTCATTCATCTGGTATTGTCTGAAAGGGACACGGGGCTCAAGTCGAAGTTGAGGAAGAGGAAAAGACCCACGGTCCAGTGATGCAGGGACCTCAGATGGCTGCTGTGGACACATCTGAAATGGAACAATGATAAACATGATAGTTTTTCTTTGCCGAGAAAAAAATATCCAGACTATATTACAAGGGCATTTTAGTGCTGAGGTTGGGAAGGGAGGGAGAACATTTCAGATTTAGCTGATTAGACAGGCATGGTGTCATCGTGGACACCGTTCTTTATGGTGCGAGGTGAGAAGTAACTATGCTTTTCAATGGATGCACCAGCTTTCTGAGGGGATTAACGCATTAATGTTGGCTACTGAGGACAAATGTAGAAGATGGGAATGGAAAGAAAAAAAAGGGACGATATCTCAGCTGCCCCCCAGAGCAATACGTAGGAGGGTTTGGAGGGGGGAGTCTGGACATGTAGTGCCTTTGCTAGTAGAGTCAGACGTAACATTTTGCCCCCTCACACACTATGATTCCTTTGGATGGGGAGAAAGGGACGCACGCACGCAGTTTCGGGAGTGGACTGACTTACAAAAGCAGGTAGCATGTCGTGGTACGTCGGCGGATGGTACGCGTTTCCCATGAACTGTGAAGCCCCTTTACGGATAGATTGAGCCGGGCGGAGAGAGGGCTCCTTAGGATCACTGGTATTCACTGAGGAGGGGGCTCCATCTCCTGGGCTAGAGGTCTTGCTGCCCGGCTCAGGAGGGGAGGCGGTCAGAGATGTGGCAGAGGTAATGTTCCTCCCACCGCCCTCCCTCCAACTCGTGACATCTGAAAATGAATAATACATATGTAAAGTGTTGGGGGGCATATATAGAAGGTCATCAAGCAAAGAGTTTCTGGGGCCAGAGTAACCTGATGGCTTCGTTAATAGAATCTGGGATGAGATGGCACAAATCAAAGAACAATGGATAATGTACAGAGGCATTTCATAAAAGAGGCTGAGTTCTGTACCAAGAACTGTTACTAAGAAATGGCTGCAGCAGTGGCTGTGCAAGCTTACACATGCACACTGTTACTAAGAAATAGGAATGCTAGATAGCAATTGATTGAATAGTCATGTAATTGCACAAAATATTATTGGTTACACGACTATTTGATAGTCCCTGGGGGCGGGACTGGCAGCCAGTACACTCCTGGCCCTACTCCCAGGGAGCCCCCTGCTACCGTACACTGCTGCCTTTTTATCAGAGGCAACAGTGCGGGGTGGCAGGTGAGAGCCAGTCCATGAGGGGAGCAGGTTTAAAATCAGCTCCCTGCACAGACTGGCTCTCATCTGCCACCCCACGCTGCTGCCTCTGTCTGCAGAGAGCCAGCATCCCATGGAGCAGCCTCTGTCCACAGTCAGCTTGGGCCCAACCATGGCACCCTCCCCTCCACCCCCCACCCACTGCCTCTGATAGAGTGTGTAGGGGGGAGAGTTTGCATGAGTCGATATACATAGAGAGCTGGCTTGAAAGCTGACTTCCCGTGTGTACCCCTCCCACCTAACCCCCATCCTCCTCACTACTGCCTCTATATCAGAGGCAGCAGCGCTTTGGGGGGACGGTGGGGAGGGGCTCTGTGGATCCGGTGCTCATGGGGAGCCAGCTTAAAAGCCGGTTCTTCACAGGCACCAACCAGCTCCTTCCTCCCACACCCATCCCTTGCTGCCTCTGATACAGAGGCAACGGGAGAAGGGGTGCATGTAGTCGGTAAGATTAACCGCTAAGCCTAGGCTTACTGGTTAATCATGTACTTGACTACACCTTGACAGCCCTGCTAAGAAATCGCTGCAGCAGTGGAGCACACACTCCTGCTGTCAATGAGCCCAAATACTGATCTACACCACCTGTGCTATCCCAATAGTAGGTATTTCTTACCAAAAGTACTGCCTGAACACAGTTAAGTAAGAATTCATGCGATGGACAAATGTTCATTACAGATACAAACAAACATTTCATTTGCGTCCCACTGCCCAACATAAGCTTCTTCACACACAGAGCAATTTTAAAGTAATTATGAAGCAGACGATAGTCACTATTTAGCTGCCTGTCCTGCAGAACTCTGGTACCCAATTTCAGTCCCCAGATTCTGTAGTTATTTTCTGAGCCAAGCACAGCAGGAAGGCTTGTAGGAGTGACAGACAACATGGGAGGGGAAGCATTTGGAACTACCGCAGACTGGCCTGATGGTCATTTCTCCCTAAAAAGTGATCTAAAGGGCTGTGGCTGGCTGGCAGGAAAGCAATATGCTGCCATTTACTTACTCTGGGGGCGGAGGCTTGGTCCTGGCCCATACGACAGATCTAAGGCGCCCTTTTCTTTGCCAACCTTGTCCTGCTCGCCAGCTGCTTTCAGCGTCGGAAATTCCTCGGGAGAGAAGGATAACAGTCGGCTTGAGGCCCTTGAACCTGTTGAAGAAACAAGAACACAACTCAGATAGGACAAGGCTTCTCCATCCTGCAACAGCTCTGCCGTGTTTGTGATCACCTTGGAAACACAGCACAAATGTTTTTCCTCCTAAAAATCTCTACTTCTAGCACATTCAAACACAAATTACTGCCTGTGTTAGCCACAGCCAGGTATGTCACTAACATGACAGCTCATGTCCATGCCAAATTACCTAGCAACTATTAATGAAAGGGTTTCATTTAAATTCCTGTGTTCAACAAACCTAATTAAAGATCTGCAGTTCCTAATTATTTTTGTACCATACATTTACTCACACTAAACTGTAAGGAAAATTCTGCAAATTCACTTCAGAAATGCTATGAAGCACTCAACATTTATATTCAGATTCCTCCAACTTTTGTTATTTGTCTATGGAGACAATTATGTTGTTATGCTCCCTGCAAATGCTCTCAGTGAGAGGTTATAAATAAGCATTAAGTGTTACTTTGTGATATATATATATTGCCCTCCTTCACAGCATTAAGATACTGATCACTGACCCAATCTGGCCAGAATCAGATGTTCTTACTGGAGAGTTGCCCTGCTGAGTTTCTAGCAATCATAAAATGCAACTCTAAGATGTGTTTTCTTTCTTATAAAGGTGCAATGGTGAGTGGAAAACAGTGAATCGCAGTTCATCGAAAACCCATTGGCAAGATGACACTGAGTAAAAGAAAACTGCCAGCAGTACAACTGTACACAATATTAAAAAGCACTTTATCAGAAAGCAATTTTATAAATAATGCACAGAAATCAGTGAGCCTGTTGAGCAGAGTGTGCTTTGTTTTGATAACCTGTTTCCTTGCACGAAAGGGGCACTGTCCAAATAAAAAGCCCATTTCAAAACTGTATGCTACACGCCCCATCTGCGGTTGTTAAACACACCAGAAGATCTTTGCCATTTCTGCTCTGGAAAGTAAAGTAGAATTGGCCTATATAGTCAGTTTCATGTTCCTGGAATTAGTTCAGTGCTGTTGTGTCTCCACCAAGAAAGAGGATACTCAGTTATAAAAAATTAAACCCACCCTAGCATTTTCTTAAAAATTATTGTAAATAAAAATATTTCTATCACATTTTGTAAAAGCACAAAAAAAACCCTATTAAAAACATTTACAGACTACCAAAATTGAGAGCATAACAGTGCCCCTTTAAATTCCGGACAGACTGTTTAGAAATGTTACTCTGTAATATGTCCATAGATAAGCACAGGATCTTACATGGTCAAAATCGTGGTTCTTTATCCCATAGTTGAGAACAGGTTCCCAGTTTAAAAGTTTGTTAGCATTTTCAAACAAATAAACTTTGCCAAATATCTTAAAATATATGAGATGTGCCATATCTCAAACATTTATGGTATCAGAGTTGTATTGCATTATTGCACTGATCTGTATGAGTATGCTAATAGCATGAACAGTTAATGTTGACTAGCACCTTTCAGGAAAGATTTACATTATGATTCGGGGGGGGCGGGGGAGAGGCAAGCTTTCCCCAAACAGATACTGTTGCACAACAGAAGAATTATTTGTATGCTAATATCCACAGCAAGGAGCCTAATTCCCCAGCATGCACTCCACTGGGAAAAGTCCAATGCAGTGTAAACATCCTTCCCTGAAGGTCCCTTTAGACAGGAAATACATCCAGTCCCAACATTCATACCCCAATCCATACCACACATATCCTATTACATTACAGCAGATTTAAAAGTCTCCCCTTTCCCCAAAGCTTCAACAAAAATGGTATCTTTAAGGAAGATACAGTAACTAAAATAAGTGAACAGAAAGAGCAAAGATCTCAATCCTTGTTAACATTAGAAGCTGTTGCTTTAACTAGACTGTAAATGCAATTGCTCAAAGCAGTTGCAGAAGAGGTGCAGAGGACAAGATGACCTAATAAGTCTTTGTAGCCTGATTTCTGTGATTCTATTATTCAATTATCCTCTAATTAAGCTCTTCTTAGCCCTGCACGTAGCTCTTTCCTCAGGTTTATGTACTGTACCTTAACAATGGCCTGATCTACATTGAGTTCTCAAAGCACATTAGCACTTTCTTACAGGGCAATATTTGACCACTGCTCTGCACAAGATGCTAATTTGGCTCACAGATTTAAAACCTACCTTAGATGGAGTCCATACGGCAACAATCTCACAGAAAGTGGCAATTAAAAAAATACAGTGGTTAAATACATATTTGTGCCGGTAGTCACTTCAAAGCAGAAGCTTACATTTGCCTGAAGACTGAGCTTTGAGAAAGCTTTCATAAGATTGTTAAATCTATTTTTGCTTCTAAAACTATTTAATTCTTTTGACACTCTGCAATTTCATTTGAAGGACCAGAGGCTACTGGTCTGCTAAAAGCTCAGTGCCTCAAGCTACTGCCATTCTTTCTGAGCCTTAAATACCAATATTAATGGTAACTAGAACATACATCCAATATAAAAAGAGTCATATTACCAGTCAGACTGAGATCTCAATTTAAGGAATTAATTTCTCTACTCAAAATGTTACCTTGGTTTCAGACTCCTCAGTCAAACAGATGCCGTTAGCAGCACTGTAATTACCTCATTGTAGTTATACTACTGCAAGTTTATCTATGTCTAGACAAGACTTTAAACTAGGAGTGCATCATGGAAAGACCTCATTCTGTGTGTTTATAAAGCTGTGTGCATGCACACTGCTCCATTATTCATAATCATACTCACCACCTTCTCGTCCTGCTGGCTTTCCATTCAGCTGTGCCCATGACTTTGGTCCACCTGGCACTGAATTTGTATTCTGTAAAAAGAAAAAGACCAGGAGATCCTCATGAGAGTTCCTCACCTTATAGGTGAAAGTAAAGCAGGAGAATGCTACTGTAGTCAGATCTTTGTATCCTCCAGATGTTACCAGATCCTGCTAATGCCTCAGCCTCTAGCTGAGGCCATGACCATCTCCTCTCTATAACTCCCTCAATCCAAAATGCTGCAGTTAAAATCCTCTTCCTCACTCCAACTCTGATATCTTCTGCTCTGGATACTTTCACTGGCTTCCCTATCTATTTCCTCTGCCTGTTCCTCTTGCTCGCTTCAATCTAAAAAAGCCTCCCTTCTCTCCCGCTTTTTCCATACATTTTTCCACTCATCTTTCAGGCTTTTTCCACACTACCTCTGATGCTTGGAGAATTTCACTCTCTCATACACCTAACAACCTCCCTGATGCCCTGACTTTCTAAAAATCTCACAGGTTTAGAATTTTTAAGTTACAGTAAAAGCACATAAATTCTGCAGGAATAGATGGGTTGGATCTGAAAGCTCACTAGGAGGGGAAACATCTCACTTGTCAGGGGATTTTTCGGGCCTGAGGTTAGCTGTTTGTCATGTGCAAGCAGATCTCTTCTTATCACATGAAACTTTTGGCTAAAAGTAGCAACTGGATATGCTGTCACCGAAATACCTTTCAATGAGATTCAAAATAAAGTGGCTTGCTTAAATGCAGATCAAGCTCTCCCTGTTTCAGCCATTTTCCCTAGGTTTCATAGAATTATAGGTTAGGTTTGGAAGAGACCTCAGGAGGTCATCTAGTCCAACCCCTGCTCAAAGCAGAACCAACCCTAACTAAATCATCCCAGCTAGGACTTTGTCAAACCTCTAAAGATGGAGATTCCACTACCTCTCAGTGCTTCACAACCCTCCTAGTGAAATAGTTTTTCCTAATATACAACCCAGACTTCCCCCACTGCAACTTGAGACCACTGCCCCTCGTTCTGTCATCTGCCACCACTGAGAATAGCCCAGCTCCATCACCTTTGGAACGCCCCTTCAGTTAGTTAAAGGCTGCTATCAAATCCCCCCTCACTCTTCTCTTCTGCAGACCAGTTCCCTCAGATTCTTGTCATAAGTCATGTGTCCCAGCCCCCAATCATTTCTGCTGCCCTCCGCTGGACTTTCTCCAATTTATCTACATCCTTTCTGTTGTGGGGGACCCAAAACTGGCCTCACCAATGCCAAATAGAAGGAAATAATCACTTCCCTCAATCTGCTAGAAATGCTGCTACTAAGGCAGCCCAATGTGGAATAAGCCTTCTTGGCAACAAGGGCACACTGTTGACTCATAGCCAACATTTAATCCACTGTAATTCCCCAGAACTACCATTTAGCCAGTCGGTTCCCAGCTTGTAGCAGTGCATGGGATTCTTCCTGCACTTATCCTTGTTGAACCTCACCAGATTGCTCACCCTCTCCCTACCCTCCAGCGTATCTCCCTCTGCTTAATGTCATCCACGAACTTGCTGAGGTTGCAATCCATCCTACCATCTATCGTTAATGAAGATGTTGAACAAAACTGGTCTCAGGATTGATCCCCTGGGCACTCTGCTTGATATTGGCTGCCAATTAGATATTGAGCCATTGATCACTACCCATTGAGCCCAACAATCTAGCCAGCTTACTATCCTCTTTATAATCCAAACCATACTTTTACTTGCTGGCAAGAATACTGCAGGAGATTGAATAGGCTTGCTAAAGTCAAGTCATGGCTACTGCTTTCCCCATATCTGCACAGCCAGTTCTCTCATCATAGAAGGCAATTAGGTTGGTCTTGGTGAATCCATGTCAACTGTTCCTGATCACCCTTCTCTTCTCCAATTGTTTCAAAATGGATTCCTTGAGGACCTGCTCCATGATTTTTCCAGAGACTGAGGTGAGGATGACTGGCCTGTAGTTCCCTCTATTCTTCTTCTCTTTTTTAAAGATGACCACTACATTTGCCTTTTTCCAATCACCCAGGACCATCCCTGATCACCACAAGTTTTCAAAGATAACGGCCAATAGCTCTGCAAACACATCAACCTACCCTCTCAGCACCCTCAGATGCATTAGATCTGGCCCTTAGGACTTGTGTATGTCCAACTTTTCTAAAAAGTCCTTAATCTGTTCTTTCACCAATGGGGACTGCTCACCTCTGCCTCATACTGTGCTGTCTCAGTGCAGCAATCTGGGAGCTGACCTTGTCTATGAAGACCAAGGCAAAAAAAACCCCAAAACATTGAGTACTTCAGCTTTTTCCCACATAATCTGTCATTAGGATGCCTTCCCCATTCAATAAGGGTCCCATTTTTTCCTGACCTCCTTGTTGCTAACATACCCGCAGAAACCCTTCTTGTTATCCTTCACATCCCTGGCTAGCTGCAACTCCAAATGCACTTTGGCCTTCTTGATTGCACTCCTGCATGCTCGAGCAATATATTTATACTCTTCCCTAGCCATCTGTCCAAGTTTCCACTTCTTATAAGCTTCCTTCCTGTGTTTAAGCTCATCGAAGACTTCTCTATTAAGCCAAGTTGGTTACCTGCCATATTTGCTATTTTTTCTGCACTCTGGGATGGTTTGTTCCTGCGCCTTCAATAAGGCTTCTTTAAAACAGACTCTTCCTATAGATTTGTAAGGTAAACAGAAATATACTTACACTGATAATGTAACAGCAGCAGAACATTCCAGTGGCACAGTAACTTGGAGTCAAGCTAGACTATTATTAACAGAACTGATAATAAGGGAGCTGCTATGATGAACTATGCTTGGTCAGTCTTTAGAATCTATGGGCATGGGGCAAATTGAATAAGTCATCAGTATCACTTGCACCTACCTCTTGACTGATTGATTGTGTCGGCTTCTGTAAATTGGAGACAGATTTCTGCAAACCCTGCTGCGGCAGCGACTCCTGCGGCTGTGCAGCCGTCGCACTGGAACTGGGAAAAGACAACAGGCCAACTGAGATCAGATGGGATAAAGGTGACAATCAACTCTACCAATAAAGTGACCCCTCATACCAAGCTTGGGCACGCATCGTACTTTCTGTTGAAAGATATGACAAAAGAGACTGAATCTCCAAAACCCTGAAAATCTCCGGCTTTCCACTTTACGTTCATGGGCCATGTTTGCAGACCACAGGGGGACTTCCCCTATACGCGTCTGACAACTTACAAACAGTTTGTGTTCCAAAAGTTTGTTCTTAAATCAGTTGTTTGGAACTTGGAACATGTTATAAATGGTAGTTAGGGTCTCAGGCAGCCCACAAAAGCCATTTAACCCATAATGTAGCTGAAATGCAAATATATAATGAAAAATAGTAGAAATACTTTGTTATTTAGCCTTGACTGCTGGTGCTTGAGGCAAGGAAGGTTTAATTAGAAGAGCATGAGGAGCAAGGAGGAGATTTTCAAGGGGACTTCTGGCATCTCCCCACACCCGTAGGCTGCATCCAGCTCCCACTTGCCAGGAGGAGGCAACTGACACAAGCACAGAGCAGAGGACTCTGGAGGAGCAGGGACAGCTATGCAGTCAGCAGCTGGAGAGAAGCTGTGGTTTCCCCTTCAAAGCACTGCTTCTTTCCAGTGGCTGGCTGTGCTACCACCCCCTGCTCCTCTGGAGTCCTCCTGCCAGCACATGCGCTGCTCATCACCTCCTGCACCTCTTGCCTGCCCCCTGAACAGCAGGTGAGCTTCTGTTTCTATGTGCGGACATTTGTAAGTCAGATGTTTGTAAGTCAGGGAGGGCCTGTACCAATTCTGTATCCACAAAGAGCTGTCTGGATCTTGTAGTCCAATAGTATTCTTAGACCTACATAGTAATCAATAACACCCAGTAGAGGTCACTAATAAAGCCCAAAAAGAACGTTCAGCACGATGGAGTATAATTTCTGTTTCATGATTGCGAGGATCTAGCGTAAGAATTGCTCCGCTTACCTCTTTTGGTCTGGCTGATCCTGCTTGTTTGCCCATCCTGTACCGTCCTTGGGTACTATAATGATGTTGGGGTCGTTTCCTTTGTTCTCAGACTTCAAGCTTGGCAAGTTTGCAGGAGGTGGCATGCGCCGGGCAGCAGCAACTTTCCCGAGACTCTGTAAGCCATGTCTAGGAATAACTGGTGAGAGGGCCAGCAAGTCATTAAAGGCTAGATTCTGCCACCCTCAGTTATCTCTAATAGCACCTTACCCCTCAAAGAGTTCCACTGGTTTCAATGGGACTTACTTAAGAGAGTAAGAGTGGTAGAATCTGACCCTAACCTGCAGAATCACACTGCAACAGCAATGTTAATTTGCATCTTTATATTAGTACTTCATGTTTATACAGAATCTACCCTCCAAAAGAGCCACTGCAATGCTGTCACCTCTGTGGTGAACTAACAATCACCTGGTAGGTAGCCCAAACACAACAGTTAGAAGACAAGACCATTTTAGCCAAGGACAGAGGCAAAACCCCTCCTCTTATGGAAGGGGCCTGGGATTGTCAGTAGCCATACATATCAGACAAAGCCTTGGGTCTTATTTAAAGTCCAAGTTCAAAGGGTCACCTAGAAAACCACATAAATCATCAAGTTTATCTTCTCCAGCAGAAAGAAGGGCTCAGTTAACTTTGCTGGGACTGAACCTGTCTTTCTGTAGGATCTCACCGTGCTTTCTAAACAGCACATTATGTCTCATCATCAAATAGAATTATCTCCATTTTATGGTAGGTAAAGGCACAGAGGAGTTGGAGTGGCTTGTCCAAGGCCGCACACCTGTAGCACTAGAAATAGAATCCAGAAGTCCTGGATCCAAGTCCCCTGTATGCTAACCACTGTGACCTATGTTAGAGCTCAGAGTAAACCCAGCCTATTAGTTTCAGTTTTATGACCTCAGTATCCCCTTTCTGGTATGTTTTCACTGCAGAGTTCACCTAGGCTCCTAACCCAGCTTCAATACACAAACAAAAATGTCTGGCCAAAGTTTAATTTGCTTTACCCCAGAGGTGGACAATAATTTTAGATTGGGGGGGGGAGGGGCGCACATAGCTAATTTTTGAAGTGGCCCCAGGGCCACCCGGGAAGGGGCGGGGCCTCGGATGGAAGGGGGCAGGGCCAGGACACTTCCATGCTCCCCTGCCCACAGACCCTGATTGGCCTGGGGGTGGGGGAGCACATGAAGTCTTTGCCCCGCCCTCCCCCACCTAGAGAGAACTGCCAGCTGTTCTGAACAGCTGGTGGTTCCCTCTAGGCACCCTGCCCCAGCGGCAGGAGGAGACTTTGCATGCTTCCCCCACCCCCTGGTCAATTAAAAGCCTCTCTCAGATTTTAGTCTATGCCCCATGACAGCTAGCTTGGGTGTACAGCAGGGGTCGGTAAAGGGGCCTCCGCAGGGTGGATCCAGCACGCAGACGTCCTGCCGCTCCCCCACTCCCAGGGCAGGGGGAGCACGGGAAGTCTCTTGTTCTCTGCCTCCGCCCTTCAACGGGCGCGCAGTGCTAGAGTGGACTGGTCCATTCTAAGTGCCATGTGCCCCTTGCAGGGCAGGGGCAGGAAGCAAGAGACTTTGCTCGCTCTGCCTGCCCCCAGGCCCTGATTGGCCTGGGGGTGGGGGAGCAACAGGGCATCTGCGGGCTTGGCAGGCCGGATCCACCCTGCGGAGGCCCCTTTGCCCACCCCTGCTTTACACCCAAGCTAGCTGTGCTGGGGCACAGTCTAAAATCTGAGGGAGGCTTTTAATCAAAGTGATAATCTGTTCACTTAGCACTGAGGACACAGTCAAAACTGCTTGAGTGCTGAATGTCAATTGCCATGTGCCCAAAGACAGACAAGTTCTCCCCTAATTCACTGGAAAAGAACCAAAAACTATAGGACTAGAAGAGACCTCAAAACATCATTTAGTCCCCATCCCCTGTACTCAGGCAGGATTAAGTTTACTCACACCATTCTTGACAGGTGTTTGGTTAACCAGTTTTAGAAAATCTCCAATGACAGGGATTCCACAACTTCCATTGGTAATCTATTCCAGAACTTAACTATCCTTGTGTTAGAAAGTTTTCCTAATACCTAATTTAAATTTCCCTTGCTGCATATTAAGCCAATTATTTCTTGGCCTACCTTCAGGGGACATGAAGAACAATTCATCACCATCCTCTTTATAACAGCCCTTAACATATGTGAAGATTATCATCAAGTCCCCCTTCAGGCTTCTTTATTCAAGACTAAACATACCCAGATTTTTTTTTAACCTTTCCTCTTGGGTCAGGCTTTCTATACCTTTTACTATTTTTGTTGCTCTCTTCTGGACTCCCCATCTTTGTTCACATCTTTTTTAAAGGGTGGTGCACAAAACCAGCTAAAAATATTCCAACTGAGGCCTCACCAGCACTGAGCAGAGTGGGACAATTGCTTCCTGTATCTTACAGGTAACAATCAGAATGCAGCAGTTTACTGCAGCAAAGAAACAGGGGGTATGTCCTCAGAACTGCTAGCGACATACAGAGGGGTATACAGTACCAGTGAGTACATAGTAAGTGTGGCTGCTCACATCCAAATGCCAATCAATTAAGTTAACACAGTAGTAAACACATCCCTTACAAGGGAAGCCTTCACTAGCTTGTCTGTGGCATTGCTTACCTGTAGTTCTGATAGCTTCTATTGACTTTCCTTTATACTTATCAAACAGGCTGAGAGTTGAGTACTTGCTTTTCCCATCCTTTCCCTTGGTTATTTGCCCCAAACGATCGGACATTGCGATTAAATGTCATCTAGTAAGGAAATTTCTCTGCGCCGCTCCTGATCTGCCTTTTAATGAGAGAGAGTCGGGGAAACAGCATCAAACCAATTATTTATACTTTGATAAAGTACAAAATGTGCATGATTCCTAGCTGATAGTAGCTAGGACTTGTAGTCAGGCAGGGTCTCCCAATAGGTTCCTGCTCCCTCAGTGATAATAACCAGAAGGCTGCTTACGTGTGTGCTGAATGATGTGCGCTATGTTGACCTGTGCAATTAGTTAACACAGCAGACTTCAAGAGAGACCCCAAAGACCACAAATCCGATAAAGAGTGTAGGTGCCAGGCCAGGTTTACTGTTAAGCTAAGTACAGTAATAGCTGTCAGTAGACTCTACTGAACCACTACACACATGTACCCTGTAACAATGGAATGACGCAATCAGTGGGAGATCCCACTACCCCCTAGGTCATTCAAAGTCTGTTCCCCCAAGACAACACTTTATACACAGGTACAAACACGTTACACATCAACTCCTGACATGTCAGATTGCCACCCATCACCCTGTAACTCGTGGTTTGATTAGATAATCTCTATCCATTATACTGTCATTTTAGACCCATTCCTGAACCTGAGACTGTATAGGTGGGGAGGGTGGGTACCATCTTTTTTAATGAGCTGGTGCTGCCATGTGCTTTCAAGTTATGACCAGTATCAATTACTGTTTTACAGTTGGTACCTAGTACCAATTACGGTTCTACACCTGGGCCTATTACCAGTTAAGTGTTTTACACACTCAGCCTTGTTTATGCCAAATTCTGTGAGCAGGGGCCTGCCTCTTGCTCACAGCTTAGCTTTGCTTTATATTACCCAAGTGTTGTTCATTGTAAGCTAGGCCTCAGGCCTCAAACAAGGCCTGTGCTATATGGGTTTTTGTTTCAGGCCCTCATCTTACCACAGGACTCAGTGGGGACACAGGATAAACTATGCCACTTTAACATCTCATGTTAGTGCAAGCTTTTGGGATTCAGGAGAATCTATTACAAAAGGTTTAAGGATATCAGTTGAACATCACTGAAAGAGCATAAGGAATAAGCAACATAACTGGAAGTTCAAAATATTTGATAATCTTTATGGAAGATTTAAAAAATTCCATAAGCAACTCTGTTAGCACATTCAAGTTCATTCATTTTTTTTTAAATAAAAAGGTGATTTTCGCATCAAAATAAACACACAAGTAATTACTGCGATGAATATATTTGTAACTCCAAGAACACACTTTTCCTACAATGCACAAGTGAGCATCTCTTGACAATATACCTTCATTTAAACAGTAACATTCCACAAGAGATTATCTACTGTTGGTAAGACACACCAGGAGGGGGCAATAAGAAGTGAAACCCTCCCTTTAAAACAAAAAAGTCTACTACTTCAGAAGTGTCCCAACTATCAGAACTAATAAAAAAAAGCAACTAGAAAGTTAGACAAGGTGGATGGAAGTGCAGTATCTTTTATTAGACCAACTTCTGTTGGTGAAAGAGAGTAGCCTTCAATAGAAGTTGGTCCAATAAAAGATAATACCTCACCCACCTTTGTCTCTAATCTCTTGGGACCAACATGGTTACAATAATGAGAAAGTTAACTTTTTCATCCAATTACTTCCACCAGTGTTATTGCTTGCCAGGTTTGTTATGTTTTGTGTTTTGGTTCCAAATTGTAGTTAATTAGTTTTAGGGGCAATTATTGCTTTGGAAGAATCAATTACCATAGATTGACACCCTTTCAAATTCTCCTGTCTCCATCTGCTGGCTAGAAAGGAGGACACTCAGGCTTGAAGATCTGGTATAAATGTGGCTTGAGAAAAATGGGGTTTGACTCTTTAAATTGCATACAAAATGACAGCTTATCAATGATTGTGTCAGGTCTGAAAGCACACAATAAAAATTGCATTCTCTCTGTTGTTGGCACTTTAGATTATTAGAACAAAATATTAAAATTCTAGATATACTTTACATAATTGATGCCATTTGTTTAGCTTGCACTCCGAACAAAGCCTAGACAATGTAACCCAATATATTTCTGTCAAATCAGCCTCTCTAATCATTTTCATTTTTTACTCTCATGCACCAGAAGAAAGTTACAACATTAAGGTTCCAAACAGAACATTTAAATGCAACAAAAAGAAACCAAGCCTGTTTTCACTAGATATTTTATTAAACTTAGGGGTCTAGCCAAGGGGTCGGCAACCTTTCCAAAGTGGCATACCAAGATTTATCCCTCCTGCCCTGGGCCGTGCCAGTCTCCCAATAGCCGGCAAGTGCACCCCGTGGACCACCTGGTTCAATGCAAACCTTTCCATGGATTGCTAATGGAAACTCACCATTAATTACGCCTGAGCCATTTTGCTAGTGCTGCAGCTACGGAGAACAGTTTAATTTAAATTATTAAACAGACTAAATGTTTTAACTTTCTCATGTTAGTTTATCAAACTTCATTTTAAATAAAGTAAAATATTAATTTATGTCCAATACAAAAGGTTTCAATATTATCTTTATTTATGGTAGGGGGGGGGAACCTTTTTTGGTTTGGTGGCCACTGACCCACAGAAGAATCAAATGGGAACCACACAAGTGACAAGCAAAGAAAAACAAACAAAAACCCTTACCCTCGCTGATGTGGCCCCCAACTGAGACACCTCACTCTTCTGGCACTCCAGCCCCACAGGGCGAGGGAAAGGAACAAAGAGGACTGAGGTTCAGGGCTTCCCACTGGCCAGATTTACTTTTCTGGGGTTCCAGGGTTAGTGGATTTTGGGTACCCTGTTAGGCTCTTGGGTGGGGACAAAAATGAGGTGTACAGTTTGCGGGACAGGGTTGCCAGTGAGTTGGTTAGGGATGGGGGTGCAGGAGGGGGTGAGGAGGGCAGGATCTGGAAGGGAGTTTGGCAGCAGGAGAGGGTGTGGGTACAAGAGGGACTTTGGGGGAGTACTGCAGAAAAGTTGGGAGGGTGAGAATGCAGCAAAATAGCTGCACTTCAAAACCCTTGTGGCTGGTTGATTATTGTGTAAATAGGCTGAAATTCTCATTCACACACAATGATAAGGTGCAAAGAGTATCCTGCTGTGATGGGATGGGAAGGGAGGCAAAAGAATGGGGAGTAAAGGAAAGTGCAGCTTCTGCAAAGGAAACATGTATCCCCCCCCACCCACATCTTCCCTCTGTTCCAGCCCCGCTCCCTTCAGCCCCACGATCCCCCCTTATAGCCTGATCCCCTCGCATTGCCCTATCCCCCTGCAGTACAGCCCCTGCTCCCTCCTATCCTCCCCCCACATCCTCCTTCACACACACCCCCCTTACACCCACATCACTGTTCCTCTCAGCGCACTCACCAGCAGGGCAGCAGCGCTGGGGCTTGCAACCCCTGGGAGCAGTGCTGGGGCCATGAGGGGCCAAGGGAGTGAGGGAGGGGGACAGAGTCACTTCCCTGCCCTGCCCGGCCCAGCCCTTTGTCAAGGGCTTGCCCCTTACCTGCAGGCTGTGGCTCATCCCGGCCCCCAGCACCCCACATGGGACCCGCCACCAGCCAGCCCCATCTGCGGAGCAGGCCCAGCCCTGCCCCTCTTGAAGCAGGAGGCAGAGCCTGTAGCGTTTTTGGGGGGGGGGGGGAGGAGGGAAGAGGTTAACCCCTTAGCTCCCAGGAGTTGCAGGCCCAACCCCAGGGATGAGTACGCACGCCTCTCCTGCCCCTCCCCACCAGCAGGAAGCTGGAGCTGGTGTGCGCCAGGCTGCAGCTGCATGACTGAGGGTGGAGCCACAACAAGGGCTCCCTGCTTCGCGGAGAGGGGTGGGGCTGAGCTCCCGCCCCGCCTGCCACAAAAAAATCAGCTTGCGTGCCGTAAGTTGCCAACCCCTGGTCTAGCCTAACTTCTCCAAATCTGTTTCCTTTTGCAAAACCTCAATTTATAGCTTAAAATTGATCTGCCATCACTTTTAACAGCCAGTAGGCTGGCTTCTGGGGTAGGACATCCTTCCCTGGCAAACAACAGACTCGATCTAATGCACCACTTCCTTCTCTTAGGTTTTATGATTCTCACGCAGCTATACATCATTATATTTCACATGTGGAGAGATACCACTAGTTACCTGTTCTGAAAGAGACTAGCCTCTGACCACCAGGGATCAACTTTCCCCAGTAATCCCTTATCAAACATGAGTTCCAGATAACAGGCTAAATTCATCACATATTATATACAAAATATAGTAAGCATAGGCCACACACACTGAACACAGCCAGTTTGACACTGTGCTGCCATCTGCATCTAGGCTTGCATGGCATATCTAATAACAGCAGCCAGGAAGCAATTTTGTGACCACTAAACCTGGCATTACAGGCTGATACAGTGCTGCCAGGTTTAAATCCTGGGCTGGCAGGTGTAAGGGGCTTTTGCCTCAGCATGCTAAGTCTCAAGAAGATGGGAAGAATTTTCTACCACTCAGCAAGAACTTCCACTGGCTGATCAGGAATCCTATGCAGCCCTTCTAGCCAGGCTGATGGGGCCTTGCAGAGATAACAAGGCTTAAAGGCAATGTTGGGACACATTCTCCCTTGGCACCGCGGGCACATCTTTGGCGCCTTTTCTGGTTCAAACTTTTCTCATGATCCACAGGGCTCTGCTCCCAAAAGCTACTGTGGCCAACGGAAAGGAACGTTACCCCGTCGCACCTAGGAACCAGCGCCCAGCACCAGCAGCTCCTCCCGGCAGCGCATCTGCACTGCCCCCAGCACAGCTGTCAGTGCGGCTGCACGACCCCAGCCAGGAGATGCCACGTCTGAGGGCGGGTTGGGGGTGGGGCAGCTGTGCTGCCAGGAGGAGCTGGAGGCGCAGGACACTGGCTCCTGGTCACAATGGGGCAACACTACTCTCTGTTGACCACAGTGGCTCTTGGGAATAGAGCCCTGAGGATCACGATGTCTGTCCACGGACAGAAATGTTCATCTTCACAGAGCTCTAACAAGAGTCCCTCCCTTATTTCCACAGTATTGTACTAGTAGGACGAGCATGGAAGAGGGAAAGAGAATTATGTCCTGATTAGTGTGGCAGACAATCTGCTTGCTCTGGCAGAGCTGCAGGGAGCCTCACAACTAGAGTATAAGAAGAGGGGATGCTGTAAATCAGGACTGTGATGCCCAGGCAATGCTTTGTGGGCCCTTGGGACTGTTTTAGCAGGTGTGTTGGAGATCTGGATTGAGGTATATTAGACCAGAACCCTCTAAGGTGGAAAGTTGCAGAACACCTGTCCTCTCTGCTGTTTAGGTATCCATCCTACACTTTAATAAGCAATAACTTTCCTCAAACCCATTTTGAATTTTAACACAGTGGAGGGGGGGAAATGTTAGCTGCTTTGGGAGTTGGCTGCTTAACAGAAAAACCCTGCGTTCCCGAAAGTCAGCATGCAAACAGATATCAGGGGAGAGTTGCCAAAAAGAAATCCTAAAAACAAGTTATGTAACAAGACTTAGCTACCTCTTGATCACATCTCATATCATTAAAAAGGATGAAGGAGGAATAAACAACCACTTCAAA
The DNA here is from genome assembly GCA_032595735.1 of Pelochelys cantorii. NCBI lineage: Eukaryota > Metazoa > Chordata > Testudines > Trionychidae > Pelochelys > Pelochelys cantorii. The sequence goes on from CM064347.1 coordinate 13,242,475, forward strand.
GCAGAGAATGGAGGGGCGCAATAGGAAAAGCTTGTTGTCAAGCCTTCTGGAGCAACCACAGTCAGAGTATGGACAAGTGACATTTACAGAATACTTTGTACTTCCTATGATGACTTTCAGCTGAAAATCTCAAATCAAGCTTTGCAAAGTGCTAAGTAACATTACACCTGTTTTCTAGAAAATAGGGGCGCAGAGAGGTGAAGACACATAACCAAGAGAACACAATGAGACAATGTCAGAACTGAGAACACAATTCCATTTTCCTAACATCCAGACTTTCTCTGTAACCACTGACCACACTCTGCCTTCTCTTACTGTGACTGACCTTGCTACAGGATAGTGCTGATCTGAACAAAACTGACTGCCATTCCACCTAAAAAAGAAGATAAAATGCTGGCCCTCAGGTCTCAAAGTCTAAGCAAATGCCATCGAAACTGAGTATCTGGCCATCTACGCTGCTAAATTCTTCTGATTCTGCTCTGCCAGCTGGGTCTTCTGCTGCACTATGGAAAAAGTACACTTGCCTTTAACTCCAAAAGCTACCTTGAGAGAATTGTATTTTCCTCTCAGTCAATCAGACTTGGGACTCAGACAGACATCTTAAGAGATTTCCCAGCCTGGTAGGCTGAAGCGCTCGCTGATAAAATCCAAACACACAAAGAAATGAATTACCCTCCTGCATGGTTATTAAAACAAATACTGCAGCCAGGTAGCACCTGCTGCTTGGAGCCATTAGTGTAGGATGCAGTCATTACAATGAACTCAAGATCTCAGAACACCCAAATTTCCCTGATCAAATATTTAATCTTCAGGAAAAGGGCCTTTCTGTTCAATGGTCTTGCTCAGAAAGACTATGGAAGCCAAATAAATGACAATAACTAGTTAAATCTCTTTCCTTTGATCTGTTTGTTTTGTCTATTTAAATTGCAAGGTCTTTGGGGCAGAGGTTGTCTATTAGTTCAGTGGTTCCCAACCGCCAGTCCATGGTGGGGCCCTCTGTTTGTGGCCTAAGCCACCGCAGAGCAGCCAGCTTCCAGGGCGCTGCAACCTCGCCCTCCCGCCTGCCTGGCCCGCCCCGTGCGGTTGGAGCACCAGCGCCAGCTCCCCGCTGGGGTGGGTAGAGAAAGCCCTGAGCCTTGCTGCGCGATCCAGCTTGCAGGGAAGAAGTGCTGCCTCTCCCCCTCTCCTGGCTGGGAGAACAGCAGTGTGCAGGCAGCGCTTCTTCCCTGTGAGCCGGATCAACGCCTGCTGCTTGCTAGACCTGCCAGGGCTTAACACAAAATGTATTTCCTCAGTATTTTAACTTTGTGCATTTAGCAGTACTTTGTGCATGACTAAATCTTCCGTTTGATTTGTAAACTCGTGCAGTCGGTCTGTTTCCTTGGCTGCGGTTGTGGGCTTTTCACGTGGTAACAGAGCTGCAAAACATTTTAATAGAAACTAAAATGAGACTGAAAAGCTCCCAGAAATGGTCAGGGGGACTCAGGGCAGAAACAGTGTCTGAGTCTGCATTTTAAAAAAATGTAGATTAATCCCCACAATGTCCATGTAGTCATCATATTAATTCAAATTGATCTCTCTTGTAGAGAGCGCCAATGAACCTGACAGTTATTAATTAAACTCAAAGAAGGAAGTGAGGAGAACGTCTTGGGAGGGGACTAGAACAATAATTTGACCTTTAGTCTGTGTTTGTTTCAATCTGGGTTTTTGTACTGGATCTGCGAGGGGCAGCATTTACGTGTATCACTACAAGTTATGTGCACTCTACCAGTGTAAGAAAAACATTTTCTTAACATAATCATGATCCAAGTTCTCAGCCACAGATTATTTATTTTGAGCAAAAGCTTATTTCACTCCCACACAGCCCTCACTGAAATCAGTTGTGTTCATTGAGAGTTTAGTGTGAGCAGCTCTCAGAAACCTATTCTAAACATTTTAGTTACAAAAAGTTTTAAAAATAAGGAGTAGTCCTGTGACCACTTAGAGACCAACAAAGGTATAGGATCATGAATTTTCGTGGATAAAACCTAGGCAGCAAAACAGGCTGAGTCAAATGGTTAGTTAATTGCTTTTGAATGCCATTCTACATTGAAAGACACTTCACTAGACTAGTCAACTATTGATTAGCAAAAGCTTATCGGATAGTCGACATATTAGTCGAATAGTCAGTTCCCCCCCTTGCTGCCTCTATCAGAAAGAGGCAGCGGGGGGAGCGGAGGGGGAAGAGGAGGGATTGCTGGGGGGAGCCAGCTTAAAAGCCAGTTCTCCCCAGTTCCAGCTCCGTGGGAGGGGGCAGGAGCGCAGCAGCAGCATTCCACTTTTGAAATGTACAAAAGTCCCTGCTGGGGCTCTTGTACATTTCAAAGTGGAAGCTCCACATGGAGCCTGGGGTCAGTGGCAGACAGAGTCCCAGTGGGGACTCGTGTACATTTCAAATGTAGAACACCTTGCAGCACTTCTGCCTTTGAAATGTAGCAACAGCTGGACAAGCTCTTGCTACACTGATAAAGTGGAAGCTCCCTTATCAACTAATCGAATAGTTGATGGAAATTCCATCAACTGTTTGATTAGCTGATTAATCTAATTTTAACATCCCTAGGCACTATGCCTGGGGCAGGGGCACCAACGTACAAGTTCGTCCAGCGTGCCATTTTCCCTAAGGCTGGCCCTAGCTGGGGTACATATTTTGACATAATGAATATGCAAATATGCAAATAAAATGTCCTGGGTCCACCAAAAGTTTTGTAAATGGGTTTGCCAGCCCACGGTATAAAAAAGGATGGGAACCACTGTATCTATGTGTTTGTACAATGACTATCACAATGGGGCCCTGCTCTTGGTTGCCCCTATGCACTTCTGTAATATAAACAATAAATGATACTAACGGACTGCACAACAGAATCCCAGTGTCACAGCAGAAACAGAACACTCTACAAGAGGTCTGTCTACATCACAGCTCCCCAGGCTTCGCCCACTTACACCAAACTCAGATCACTAGATGAAGACTCTGCAGTACCAGCCAGCAATCTCATCATCTTCACCTTGCCTTAAACCTTGTGTTCAGAATCCAGGCACCAATGCTGCCTACTTCCCATTCCACTGAGCAAGTTCTAACCCACTAAAAACAAGGAGTCCTGTGGCACCTTAAAGATGAATAGATTTATTTGGACATGTTCTTGTAGTTAAAATCCATTTTGTCAGATGCAACTAACCCACTAAGATAAGAGGTTGACATGGGGGCCACCAGGTAAGGAGAAATTGTCATGATAAGTGCCAGTACTAAAAACTCGATCTATGGTGCGGAGAAACTCTGGACTGAAAACGAAGCCAATGAGCAACATCTTGCCAAACGGGAGTGTCCTGTGGGGTTTTTGTAAGTACCTGTACAAGGAAGACTGAGCTGTTGAGGTTTTATTCACTGCATCTCTACAGAGTTAGAATACTTGGAAGTTAGAAAGCCTCAGCTGACCAGAGCAAACAGATTTATACAAGGTACTGCACACTGGAAGGAACCCTTTCAATTACTCAGACACACTACCAAGTTCTAAACTATGTATAATCACACAGGAAAAGGACCTGGACATCAAGACACTTCCACAAAGATCTTGATTGGTTCACACTGTGGTCCTAAAAACCTAACAAAATGTTAGGATGCATAAGGAATGGGATAGAGAATACTACTGAAAACATTGTAATGCCATTATAGATCCCAACTGTATGACTTCACTTGGAATACTGCCTCCAATACTGGTCACCATAGCTGCAAAAGGATACTGCAGAAATGGAGGTGGTTTAAAAATGACCAGTAAAAATTATCTAGAGGCATGAAGGTAATTCTGTATGCTGAGGGATTGAAAAGACTGGGACTGTTCTGTATACAAAATATACAATTTGGAAAAGGTAAATCAGGTGCTTCTAATTACTGTCTCTCATAACATTAGTGCCTGGGGACAGTCGATGACACTCAAAAGCAACGAACTGGAAACTAATAAAAGGAAATATCATTATACATGATGCAAACCTAACTTTGGAACTCAATGCCAAGAGATAATAAGCTAATACATTAATGGGATTTAAAAAGGATAGACATGGATATCGTTAATAAGGACATGTCTTGTAGGAAACAATACTGCACTGGCATGGAGATGAATAAATCCTTCTCTATAAAACTTCATTGGTTTTCCCACATTCATCAAATCTGTTGAAACAATTCAGTCAAGCTACAAATAAAACGTACAGAAGTTCAGGCAAGTTTGTAGTTCAAATACTCCAATATCTGAGATGCAAGATCCTAAAAACGTATTTCCAATTCTCTCTCTTAAAAAAAAAAACCCTTATAATACTGCTTTTCATTCCACTGTTGGGTTTACATATAGCCAGTAATTCAAAACTCTTGGTTGCACTGAATATGCATATCAAGGTCCATGAAAAATTAGAGCAGGGCAGACTGATTTAATTTAGCAAGATTTAAATCAGTAAGCAAGAAACTTCAATTGCAATCACTGATTTAGTGTTTCAAATTTGTACTTTCCACATATTTTCCTCACGGTTGATTCTCATTGGTTGGTAACCATTAAAATACGTTGATTTGCAATTAAATATAGCCCTCATGCTAAATTTGGTGAGTCTTTTTGCAAATGTGAGCAACCATATAGCTTAACTTATATTTATTCAGATTCCTAGTTTTTATCTCTACTATATATTTGAGAAAATGTATACATCTGTCCGTCTATCCAGTCCTAAGCCAGCAGTTTCTACCCGCAGCAGCGTATCGGTGCTGGTCCAGGAACCGCTCACTGACGGGCCACAGCAGCTGCTGGAGCTGAAGCCGGCCATTTTTGTGCTGGGACTGAGGCAGCAGCAGCAGAAGGTGGAGCAGGAGGTGCCTCCCTCCCATCTTACTAAGGTGGCGGCTCAGCCAGGGCTCCATGCTCCCCCTCCCCCACTGCCGATTTTGCCGGCAGCTGCACTGGGGCTGAGGTGGCACCATTAGGAGGCAGAACAGGAGGCACTTCCCTCCCTCCTCGGTAACGGCAGCCTGACCGGGGCCCCACACGCCCCCCACCCACCCACGCGGCCGATTTTGCCAGCGGCAGCGCTGGGGCTGAGGTGGCAACAGGAGGAGGCATAGCAGGAGGTGCCTCCCTCCCTCCTTCCCCCTTGGTAATGGCAGCTCCGCACTCCACCCACATGGGGGTGCAAGAAATGCTCAGGGAGGACGGGGGCACGTGCACGCCGCCAACGGCTGCTCCCCCTGCCCGCATGGCAGTAATGGCCACGCTCCATGGGGGGCAGCCTCGCTCTAGGGAGTGCGGGGGTGAGGGGAAAGGGGTGTTGGGCGAGGACGTGGTGGGTCATGGGGCAAGATGGTGTTGGCATGGGCTATAGAGGTCAGAGGTAAAAAGGTCAAAGGGCACAAGGCATAGGAGTGGGGGGTCAAAGGGTGTTAGGTGTTGGGGAGCAAGAGGCTGGGTTGGGGCTAGGTGGACCAGTAACATTTTATTTGCATATTCATGATTTGCATAATGAGTTTTCAAATATGAAAATAAAAAGTGTTACTGGTCCACCAACCGTTTGTGAATGGTTCTGCTGGTCCGAAGTATAAAAAAAGATTGGGAACCACTGTCCTAAACAGTAAGAGCTAGGACCTCCAATCTAATACGCAGCTTTCTCCTGTCATAATTTAAAGCAAGATCAGGGTTTGGTTGTGCCAGGACAATGGGATGTGCATGATCAAACGGAATGGGAGGGGTGTGACAGAAGTGACAGTTTTACTCACGAATGACCACAGGGAGGAAGCAAGCACTCCAGCCCTGGGCTGCTCCACTGGCCACCCCATCTCCCGCCAACTCCCTGCCCTGACTCCTACACCCCCATCTCTGCCCAGAACCCCCATCCCCTGCTCTGATTCCTGCACCTCCTGCTATGAGCCCCTCCACAACACCAACCCTGACTCCTGCACCCCCACACTCCAGCTCTGAGGCCCCTAGATCCCCAAGCACCTGCCCTGATTCCTGCACACACACCCCCACCCGCTGCCCTGAAGGAACCAAGCAATGCCGGATAAGTCTTCTAGTATTTTATATAGCTAGAAAATGGTGAATAATGCATTTCTTATCTCCTAAATCAGGGGTGGCCAACCCACGGCTTGCAAACCGCACGCGGCTCTTCCCCACTTGAAGTGTGGCTCACGAAGCCTCCCCCGCGCCTCACGAAGCCACCCCTGCGCCCCTATAAATGGTCCCCAGCCCCCTGTGCTCACCGGGGCAGGGGAGCCATCCGGTGCGGTGATTCAAGATGGCAGCAGCCAACGGGCACCTGACGTGGCCAAAAAGCCTTGTATTTTTTTTTTTAAAGGGGCAGCGTGTGGTTTTTTTTTGGCTAAACAACTCTGGGGGGCTGATGGGGAGCTCTTCCTTCCCCCCTCCCCACAATAAAAATTGCTCAAAAAAAAAAATCTGGTGTGGCTCTTTGCATTTTTTCCACCGCTGTTTCAGCTCTCTTCGTTTAATGGATTGGCCACCCCGTCCTAAATGATGATTAACAACATATATAAAAATCATGTATTTGTTTTTATTAACTAAAATTACTTTAAATAAGCTGGATGCATAACAAAAACAGTTCATCAAAATAGGCGTTGTATTTAAAACTGATTTATTAAACAAAGGAAGTACAGGAAACCCCCGCACTTACAACCTAATTGGTTCCTGGAGAACCGTGGTAAGTCGAACTCTTATTGCCCATAGGGGCAATGTTATGAATGGGGGTTCCGTTCCTGGCCTGCTTTGCCTCCTGGGAGTTGTAGTCTCCTGGAGCCAGCAGTGCAAATGGCACCCAGAGCCAGCCAGGGGCTGTGCCGGGTGGTAGGCGGTCCTGCGGCATGAACGGCACCAAGAGCCAGCCAGGGGGCTGTGTTAGGAGGCCCCGCGGTGTGGTAAAATAGTGCCCTGAGCCGGCCGGGGGCTGTGCTGGACGGTAGGCAGCCCCACAGCTCCTGGAGCAGGGTGGCCATAAATAGGTGGCAGGTCGGGTGGTCATAAGTCGGGGGCGGGGAGGGTCGCCTGTATTATTGGTAGTTAGTCATCCAGGTCACCAATTAAATTAATAAGCAAGAAGGTTTAAAACAAACTAAAGGAAGTACTTCCTCATACAATGCACTTTTTCATACAAGTCAACCTGTGGAAATTGCGTGAGGCGATATTGTGAAGGTCAAAATTATAATGGGGTTCAAAAAGAATGATGTAGGTTCATAGAGGTCCATCAATGACTAGTAACCAAGATGGTCAGGGATGCAACCACATGCTATAGGTGTCTCTAGTCTCTAACTGTCTAAAGCTTGGAGTGGATGACTAGATGGATCACTCGATGATCACCAGTTATGTCCATTCCTTCTGAAATACCTGGCATTGCCCATTGTTAGAAGACAGCATACTGGGCTAGATGTACCATTGGCAGGGCTCGACAATTAGGGCAATCTACTCGCCTGTGGTGAGTAGATTTTAGCCCGGCACGGCGCCGCAGCGACAAGCGCAGCGTGGTCTGCGCATGCGCAGCGTGCCAAACCGCGTGGCTGGCGAGCGGGGCTTGCCGCCACTTGTCAAGCCCTGACCATGGGTCTGACCAAGTATAGCTATTTTTATGTTAATGTCCTTCAAAATTTTAGAACTAACAGATGTCATCCTTTTGTATCTAGTGTTCATTAGGAATGTTAATTACCGGGTGATGCTTAGTAGGTAACTGGTTAACCCTTTACATCCCTAGTGTTCATTCATAGGTTGGAAGAGAAAAGCAAAACTTTCTTCCTTTTTCAACTCTCAGTTTCTGAACTTTGAATTAATAAGCCATTGAGTTGAATTAGTTGTATAAACTGAAATAAACCAAATATTCTCTCTGCACCTTCAGAAGAGGCTACTGCTATCAAAGGCTGACTTAGCACTTCAACAAACTGTGAGTTCCATGTACTTAACCAGTGACTTCCACCAGTTCAGTGGTCTGACTTTCTTTAAAATTTGTTAGCAAATAGGTACTACTTAATAGGGATGTTAAGTATCAGTTAATTGAGCAGTTGATTCACCTCATGAATTCTTATTAGTTACTCAAGTATTCTATACTCCCTGGAGCAGCGGTGGCCAAAAGGGCCTCTGCGGGCCTGCCAAGAGGGCTGATCCAGCCAGCGGAGGCCCTGCCGCTCCTCTGCCCCCAAGCCAATTAGGGCCTGGGAGCAGGGGGGGAGCACATGAAGTTTCCTTCACCCTACAAAGAGCGTGTGGTGCTTAGATGTGCCTCACACTCCTGGCAGGGTGGGAAGAGACTTCGTGGTCTCTCCTGCCCCCAGACCAATCAGGGCTTAGGGGCAGGGGGAAACACGCAAAGTTTCCTTCAGCCTGCTCGCACCCTGCAAGGAGTGCGTGGTGCTTAGAAATGCCATGCGCTCCTGGATGGGCGGGAGGAAACTTCGCATGCTCCCCTGCCCCCAAGCCCCGATTGGCCTGGGGGCAGAAGGGGGAGTGTGCGAAGTCTCCTCCTACTGCCAGGGGCATGGGCGCCTAGGGGGAACCTCTGGGAGGGGGGCAAAGACTTTACACGCTCCCCCACACTCCAGACCAATCATGGTCTGTGAATGGGGAAGCAGGGAAGTATACTGGCCCCGCCTCTTCTGCTTGAGGCCCCGCCTCTTCCAGAGCAGCCCGGGGCCACGACAAAAATTTTGGAAGTGGCCCTCAGGAAAAAATTATTGCCCACCCTGCCCTAGGGGTTGGGCGGGTACCCAGTGCACTCCGGCCCCACTTCCAAGAAGCCCCCTGCCACTTAATGCTACTGCCTCTGTAAAAATTTTATTTAACTTAAAAATGTATCGTTGACTTTTATCAAGCCTGAATTAAAGGAAGTGTTTAATTGGGAAAGGACAACAGATCCAAGGAAATAAGTGATCATATTATAGTTTGAGTAGCACTTTTAACATGCTTGGAATAATAAAAAGCCTTGCTTAGATCTTCTGAAAAGCAGTTATGTTCTGTATGCAAAACATTTGGACTGAGCACTGCTGGATAGGAAGTGAGAAACATTTCACTGACATAATCAACACAGGATTTTCATCTGTGGATTACAAAATACTTTACAAGGGTGGGTAAGCTTCCTATCAACTTTACAGATAGGAAAACTGAGCACACGAAGAGGACCTAACTGACTTTCCCCAAGGTCATGTCAGTCTGTGAATTAGTACTAAAGCCAAGAACAAAACCCATGTCCTTTGAATCTTGGTGTACCTCCCTGCCTACCTTCAGTGGGATGGCCTGCATAATTCATTTATAATCTGCAGAATATCAAAAACATCCTAGTTGAATTATCTTGTACACTCCCCAAAGTATTTGTGGCATGATAAGATACTATACACTCCTTGAATGTAGAAAAATGACAATTAGCACAATATCATGCACACACTCATCAATGAGTGGCAAGAAACTGCCCCTGGTTACTTGGGGGCTTAATATTTTTTAATAAAGCTTTTCACGCTCATGGCTATGCAGAAAAGCATCCAGGATGTGACTTTATGGGGCATTGCTTTTCCGTTAATTCAGAAAAAAAATTCTGAACCAGAGACGAATTGCCTAGACCCAAATGCTGGCACAATAGGAGAAAAATCCCTCCTCCCCACCTCCAAACGTACTCCAGGACCACTACTCCAGCCTTAAGACTACAATAGCCTCTCACACACTTGCACCTGCCCAGACTCCACACACAGGTGGAGATACCTGACAAATCTACATAGCAGCAGCCTGGACAGTAAATTTCCACAGTAGAAAGCATGCAGGAAGTTCATGAACAGTTCGTGACAGATACATATCCAACGCAGTCTTCCTAAACCCTGTCCGCAACTACTCCTTGAAGTAGATCCATTCCAGCTCCAGTGAAAGAGAATCCTGTACAGCCACATAGGAAGAAGAGGATTCCCACACATCCCTCCCCCAATTAGTTTCAAGGGGGTATTAACTCTGCAGTCTGTTACCTTTACTGCTATATATCTGAAAATTCTGGGAGGCTTCAAACTCTCCATTCTAGACAACCACAAGACAACCTGTGCTCACATCAACCATCAGCATAGAGAGTAAGTCTTCCTGCTACTGACAACGGATGATTTGTTAAAACCTGCCAGCTCATCTCCAAATTTAATTTCATCCCATAACTCCAAGTTTTTCCGTTATATATCACCTAAAAGAATGTCCTGTGTCTCTGTGTTTTACATAGCTATATCTACATATATTTTAGAATATGTCTGTGTGTGCATCTAGGAGTCCACTGGTTCAAGAAGTCCTCCCAAATAGTAAGAGCTAGGGCCACCAAATTTGGTATACAGCTTCCTCTTCTCCTAACCTAAAGCAAGGTCAGAGTTTGGTTGTGCCACAGTCAGAAGCCCTAGGAAAAGGACTCTTCTTTAATACACAAAGGGAGCGGCTGCTGTTCAGAGGGATGAGAATGGCCACTGGAGGCAGCAAGCCTGCAGGGGAGAGCTATCCTCAGTGTCCACTGGGAACAGCAGTACCACCAAGGGAGTGGCCAGCAGGTCTGGGGCTCCACCATCTTGCCTCCCAGCACATGGAGTAAGTAGCAACCCTGCTTCAAACCCCTTCCCCCCTCCTGCCCCTTGGTCACAGTGCCAGGGTGGCAGGAAGGGAAAAAAGACCCCTGGTGGCAGGGGAGGGGCTGGGAGGAAGGAAAAAAGGCTCCTGACAGCTAGGAGAGGACTGAAGGGACAGAAAAGGCCCCTGGCAGATGGGACCCCTCCGCCCTGAGCCCCTCCTCACCCAACCCTCACTTGTGGACTCCTCCACCCCAGCGTCCTGCACCCCGCCATCCCCAAAACCCTGCCTGGAGTCCTGCACCTCCCCCCTATCAGCCCTCTACCCTGAAAGACCCGGGCAACACTGGGTATGTCTGCTAGTCCTTTTGGTAACTTTGTAATTAGCTTTTCTCACACTCAAAGAGCAGCCCTTTTAATCTTTTCTCCCAAATCAACACCTGCAGCCTTTTAGGAGTTTCTGTTGCTCCCTTTAAGTGGTTAACATTTTCCTGGTAATACAAGTGCTCAAAATTGGACACTATATTCTAGATGCAGCTGTACCAGAGTCACAGAGGATGATGATCACCTCCTTGCGGTCCTTTTCCTTACAGTCCTTTAAGCATGGCAGCTCAAGAGATTCCAGCCCTGCCCTCCCCACCCAGCTCCCTTCCACAGTCAAATACGAAAGCTTTGTTGCTAGTGGAAGAGGCTTAAGCCTACCATTCATGTGGTGGGACAGCTTCCTGACAAATTCAAATTTCACACCTACAAACCTTCTAAGAATTTTGTTCCAAAACACACAGCTCCCCAGCTCACTCATCTCTATACCAACATGACAAAAACCTATTGCCTAATCTAAACCTGCATGCACATACACACAAACATACACAGAGCTCTTGAATGCTACAAAAGAAGTTTCTGATAATCTCTCAAAGTGAAACCAAGTCATGCTTCAGTGAGTTATAACATTATATTTACAGCCCTCTGCTTTATCCACATGTATTCTTCTCTGGAAAAAGTTTTTATCCAAACTTGTGTTAGTCACAGATCTGTATGCCTCTTCCCTGGGAGAAACTTTTGGGAGTGGATTAAATTAGTTTTAGTAATGAAAGTCAGTTTATTACCACAGCATAATTTTCTGGATAGATTAGGAAGAAGAAACTTACAGCTCACCAGCTTTTTTACCTATTCAGAATGTTTCTGTGTGGCCATGCAACAAATATCTGAAATAGGAATGTTAAGTTTAACGGGTTAATTGATTGAGCAGGATCCTGCAGGCAGGGCCGCTCCAGCCCGTCTGGAACAGCCCCCAACCAGCAGAGCTGCGGGGCTGCCAGTGCAGGGGCTGCAGCTCCTGGCCCTGCAGGGCAGCCAGCTACCATTCCCAGCCCCGATGGTGGGCCTAGAGAGGCTGGAGCAGCCTTCCACTTGTGGGCTGCTCTCGGGCACCAGTTACCTGTTCACATCCCTAATCTGAAAGATCTACATTTACGTTTTTTCTATTCCCAATGACAAGCTAAATTAGGCAGGGAGCTGGGAGATTACTAACCTATTACAGGAATGAGTCAGTGCTACATGAAAAGGAAAACTCACTTAGAAGCAGTGTTCCCTCTAACGTGCGCAACTCTGCGGCCGAGCGCACCAAGGATTTCAGGCCCACCCACCTCCTCAGCAGAGCAGCGCAGGGGCGGCTAAGATGCTTGGGGCCTGGGCCGCATGCGGGGTGTCTGCCCCGCCTCAGGAGCAGCAGGGCAGCCACCACGCTGCCTTGGCCCTAGCTTCAGCCCTTCCCCAGGGGCCACATGGTGGGCAGCAGCTGCTCCCGCAGCCAAAGCCGGAGCCGTTTGATGGGCGGCAGCTGCTCTGGGAGCAGACAGAAAGAAAGCAGAACAACATCACAGCAAAGATGTAGGAAACAATCAGAATCCCTCATATTATAATGGGTTCCCCATGCAGTCACCATACACCGTGGCCCCAATTCTGGCAGCCACCACGTCTCTAGCCATTGCAAAGTACAGTAAACAGTTCATTTGTGGCAGGTCAGGTTCTGCCAAACTTAAGAACAACAGCAGCTGCTCTTTGCCAAGGAAACCGTTCCTGCCACCATTTATTACTGGTGTTGTGTAGCAGCGCAGCACAGGTCTTTAAGAAAAACAGCTTATTGTTCAAACTTTGCAGGTATGGGTTTGGGGGAGGGGGGTCTGTGTGATGTCTTTTTACCTTACCTGTAACTGATGGCATGACTCGGGTCAGCCATAATAGTACGGATGCTTGGGTGAAAGTTCTGATTTAACAGCTCTTTTCATTCTTTGTGACTGGGAAAGGGCTATTTTAGTATTCTTTCTTCTAGAATGTTTTATACACACACACACACACACACACACACACATGATATTTATTAGTAACTGGTGGGTGCAACGGTGGCACACATCCGAACAAGTGCACATGGCCTCAATATTGGTGCACAAGACAAAACTCACTCAGCTCATGGGTGGAAAATCTTAGCAGGAACACTGCTTAAAAAGTATGACTATCTGAAGAACAAAAATTGAAATCGAGGACAAAATTTTCATTGCCCAATGACAGAACAAACGGAAAGTCCACTGATGGTAGAATAGGGAAAGGAGGTCACCCACTCCCATTATTCTAAAAATTACTCTCTCTCCTATTTCAAATTAACATTTACTATCCTAGAAGTTCCCTCTGACACCCATTCCTTCAATATGGGCAGTCACAACACGAACTGTGATTAAAACAAGTGAAAGTCTTGCTAAAGTGAGATTTCTTTGTACGGAGGAGAAAAAACAAATAAGATTGTCGTAATTTAAGTACTTCATCAAGAGTCCTAACCCTATCAGTCCTAAAGTACATTAAATTACCTGAAAAAGTACAATGCAAACCTCGGGCAATTGATAAATGTGAGTTCTAAATAGCTGATTTCTGTAAGGAACAACAGAAAACACATTGTACAACAAACCTTCAAAATACAATAAATCCTACTGCGACACCCTAAACTATGGCCCTGATGTGGCAAATTGTGTTTCATGTTGAACAACTTGCAGAATCAGGCCCTAATATGCTGATGGTGGCTACGCAAAAATATCAGCACTCTAAAAAAGACTTGTAGATATTTTTTCTTAACATGAGCACCCAAATACTCCAATCAAAGATCAGGCCCCAGGGTAGTAGGCACAGTGCAAATAGTATTAACCCACTGATAAGCCATAATGTTTTGATATGTATTGTTTGTTTATTTTTATGACACTGTTCAATGAAATTAGTTCCTAAACTTACAAGTTGGAAAAAGCTTTGATAAAACCTATGCTAAAAGGGTCACTTTCTGCTAAAAGATGTGTTTAAAAAATCCTTACTTGAATTAGCCAGTTTGAAAACTAAGATTTTTTTTTAAACCTCCATTTACTCTTCCCTGTTTTCGCAGTTTGTTTACTTTTTTTGTCCTTCAACCAACTCAGACAAAATAATTTCACTTTCTGGGTTTCAGGCACTAGCAAAAAGGTACAATATTTCATATGCAAATATTGCAAGCCTTGATTTAATGCTAAACAAACAAAATATTTAGTGAATTTTTAAAACATGTAGCCATTTCTATTCAAAATAGATTTTGTGAAATGTTAAAAAAAAACATATTCTTGACTGGCATTTACACAATGGTGCCTGAAAACAAAATTGTATAATCATATTTTTATAAATTTACAGATTTCAACAAGCTGTTTTATTTCTTTATAAAATTTGCCCTGAAATGTGTGCAGCATCTGGACTAGGGATGTAAGCAACTAGTCAACTATCTGATAAGCATATGCTTACCTAATAGACAACTAGAGACTCAACTAGTTGCTTTCCCCTCGCCCCTTGCTGCCTCTATCAGACAGGTAGCGGGGGAGAAGGGGCAGGAGCTCGTGCTGGGGGGAGCGGGTTTAGAAGCCGGTTCCCCCCCAGCACCATCTCCAAGGGAGGGCAGGGGAGGCAGAGGCATAGCAGGGGACTGGAAACTGATTCCCAGCTCGCACCGGGTACCCCCAGCCACCCTGCTGCGCTTGTGGCTCTTAATACATTTAAAAGGCAGAGCCACAGAGGGCTTAGCTCCCAGCCCGGGAGCTAACCATGCAGTTTCACCCCCCTTAACAACTAATCGACTAGTCAAGTGAAAAGGAAAACAGACCATCCTCTCTTCAATGTGAAAGTCAAATTAAGACCAAAAAGAAAAATTCAGAAAGAGCAGTGAAAGATACATTTGATTTTAATTTCTTAAATTTTACCAATCCTCTATGAATTTTTAATGTAATTTTTAACCTGACAACATCTTCTTATGCCTTAATGAGAAAACACATTTCAGAAAGGACATCATGAAAATAAAGATTAACAATGAAGACCTGTTAATCCTTCACACCTCAAACAACAACAGATGGGGAAAAAAAATCTCTAAAGGCCTCGGTCCTGTGAGGAGCAACATGACTCCTCCACCCACCCTGAACACCACTGACTTCAATGGGGCTCTGCATAGGCCCAAGGTTTCACCCACTTGTAGCTCTGAGAATCAGGGCCAAATTATTTACAGAAGCAAAAGTGCAATTAAAGTTTTAGCTACTCAGGGCTCCTCCTTCCCTGACCCCTGTGAATTTATCCCAGTCCTTGGTCCCTAAACTTTGGCTTTTAGACATTCTGAGTGACCACAATTCCAGCTGAAGTTACGGATGGATGACATGAATGCACAGTATTTCAGAAAAATTCAGGTCCTGAAGTAGTATCCTGCAAGTTTATATTCGGCAAATCCACTTGTCATATGCCAACACTCAAATGCAAGCTCTTTTAGGACCAGGACTGTCATTTTCTATGTTTGCACAGTACCTCACACAACAGTTGCTGCTCTAGTTGAGGCATGTAGGCACTACTGCCATGGAAGTTCTAAACTAACTTATAAATCCTTATTCAGAACTCAGTTCTGCAAGATGAGGGGCATTGTCTGCGAATAATGAAGAGGAAGTATTGCAGCTTTCAGGATCAATGCCCATCCTCCCATGCAGTTTCTAGAAAGAGACACAGGGTAATTTTCATAGCCTGTATATATTTTGCCAAATATTAATACTGTTAACATAAAAATGCATCATTATATGAAAGTATTAATCCATCAAATACAATTGCTGCCTCCAAAATTTCTGCTGCTCTATCACCTTTTCTGCATACAGCGCCTTTTCTACCTATGAGGAAAAATTTTCGTAACAAAAACCCAAAACTCAGGATCAAAGAACGTTTGCAACCACAAAGCCCACACAGTTCTGCTAACCAAAATATCCACATATTCTTATGAGATGCATGGAAACAACATTATATGTGGCGCCAGGACCAGTTTCAAGATTTTCATACCCTCCAGCACACACCCCCAGGAACCCAGAGGTAGGAAATTCTTTGTTAACAATAAAATATACATTTTTAATAAAACCACATGCATCTTCCAAGATCCAGCATCAAACACCAGAAACATCCCTACTGCATTTCACAGCCTCAGAAGCTGCGTTGTAAACACACCCCCACAAACTGCATTTCGGTCTCTGGAACCTCTTTGCACAGCTACAATAAAACAATCGGAGCTGCTCAGCCGAGCTTCAAACGCCTTATTGAAACATCCACTGCAACAAGAATCTGATCGCTGTCAAATCAAGATAGTGATTTCGATTTTCAACTGCCTTTGCAAAAAAGACCACCACAAAAAGCGACTAGTAAATAACACACACACTATGTTAAATTAAACTGTTTCATACACCACCGTGTGTGCCGTAGCAGAGCAATGGGGGCTGGGCAGGAAGCTCTGGGAGACAGAACTGTACTGTAGCGCGTATAGTTTAATAATCCCAGATGGGGGAGGGTTTAGCAGTTTGTAATAACAGTAGCAGCAACACACACACACACACACACACACACGGACCAGGCCTCCCATGACCGGAGCGCAGAACCAAAACAAGGAGGCTGAACACGGGGCTTTTATTTAAAAAGAAACCCACCCACAATCCGAACGGGCTAATCTAGGAAGCCACCAAGCTGAACAAAGCCCCCCGCTGTATCAGAGTCTAAAAGGTGAAGCCGGTCCCCACGCCTCTCAGCCCCTCTGCCCCCCCAACTGGGCGTGGGGGCGGCCCCGCATCTGCTCCTGTGAACCGAGGGAGGCTCCATCGCGGAGTGGGCTTTGCAGACTACAAACCGGCTCCAGCATTACCAGCTTCCTGAGCTGGGGGAGACCAGAGGCTAATCACCCCCCCCCCCACACACACACCCACCCCCTCAGCCCTCCGAACCCGGGGTCAAGCGCCCTGAGGGGCACCCCAGTCCCGGGGGGTCCACCCCCCCCCCCGCTTTGTTCCGGGCGCACGGGTCTGAAGCGGGGATCGGGCTGGGCCGAGGCGGGCACGGAACGCTGGGCAAGGCGGCATTTGGGGTGCTGGGCTCCGGCCCGCACAGACGGGGGGGGGGAGGGAGGGGTGGCGTGAATGAGCGAGATGGGGTTGAAATGGAGACCAGGCAGCAGAAGGGGAAGGCTGGGGCAGGTTCTCTCCGGGCTCCAGGCAGCCTCCGGCTCAGGCTCCATTTTAGGGCTGCCTTGGTCCCATCCTCTGCGTCCCCCCCCCGCCGCATCAACCACCCTGAATAAAACCCCTCAGCCCTGCCAGCCAACCCCAATACCCACCTGTTGTGGTTGTCGAGAGCCGGGTCTGCCTGCGGAGCCGAGTCAGGAGGGTAGATGGGGGCTCAGGCAGCAGGATGGCTGTGGATTGAAAGGCAGAGGCGGCGCTGCCTGGATTGCGGGTTCTCGCTGCCTCTCTGTGTCTGCCTCCGCCTCCTCCTCCCCCCTCCCCTGCTCCTGCACGGCCTGTCAATCCCCGGCCTGGAGTGAGCAAATCATCCCGCAGCCAGAGGCGTACAAACCGGACAGCGACACCTGCAGGGACTCCAGAGGAAAGCCAGGCGCACCGCGCCTCAGAGGGGTTCACGGCAGAGGCGAGGAGGTTGAAAGCAAAACGAGGGAAGAGAAAGGGACAGAAAGGAGGGAGCGTGCCAGAGAGGGGGGCGAAAGAACGGGAGAAAGAGAATTGAAGAGTCAAAGACGAGGAAAAGGGGAAAGAATGATTGGGAAAGAGGAAAGATGCAGAGGGGCCTGCAGAACTGTCTAACTCCAGCCTCTGCTCTGGGGAGCTCTCTTCTGCTCTGATTCCCAAAACCTGAGGGATTCTGGCGGAGAACAGCACAGTATGCGCCTTGATGACAGCCCACAAGAGGGGGCATGAAACTGATTGCAGGAGGAAAGGGTGGGAGCTTGGTCCTGCCAACGCAGACACTGGCAGCGGCAGCTCTGGGATCCTGGAGCTCTACAGTTGTCAGGATTACTTTACAGTCAGGCAGAAACTATTCTTTGGATTTCAATAAAAAGCTCCACAGTGATTAGCTGGGCATGCAAAAGTGAGAGAGAAACCTAAGCTGGACAGGAGGTTTGGTTGAGAAGCAGCAGCCAAATACCAGGCTTTCCCATTTCTCATTGTAGGCAGATATGATATGAAAGTTGAGAAGAAGTCAATTAAGGAGAGAGGGAAGAGCAAAGTCTTTCCCTTGCCTGCAAGGGCTTTAGATTGAGCCCAGAGTACACAAAGGAGGAAGCAGTTTCTCAGTAAAGTGAGAAGCCATGGAATTTTCTGTCTTTCTCACCCCACTCTCTAAACATTAAATCAGTTCCGAATCTGGCAATGATACAGCACCCCTTAATGCAGCCTTCCTATGGAGTGACCACCCTTTTAACAGTGATAGAGATGCAGCCGTGTTAGTCTGGTGTAGCTGAAACAAAAGACAGAACTATGTAGCACTTTAAAGACTAACAAGATGGTTTATAGGTGATGAGCTTTCGAAGTGGGTCTGGCTCACGAAAGCTCACATCACCTATAAACCATCTTGTTAGTCTTTAAAGTGCTACATAGTTCTGTCTTTTGTTTCACCCTTTTAACACTGAGGCTATGTCTACACTCGGGGCTTCTTGCGCAAGTATGGCTGTTCTTGCGCAAGAATCCAGAGAGCATCCACACTGCCCGCCTGCTCTTGCACGAGGAAATTTACAGTACAGCATGGTAAGAGAGGGTTTCTTACTCAAGAGCTATGCTCTTTTTTAACAGGTGTAAGCCCTCTTGCGCAAGAGCTCTTGCGCAAGAGGGCAGTGTGGACGCTGGCAGGGATTTCTTGCGCAAGAAAGCCCTATGGCTAAAATGGCCATCAGAGCTTTCTTGGGCAAGAGAGCGTCCACACTGCCATGGGCGCTCTTGTGTAAAAGCACAGCTCGCACATGGCAGTGTGGACGTGTTCTTGCGCAAGACTTCTTGCACAAGAACCCTTGCGCAGGATGTTCTTGCGCAAGAAGCCGCCAGTGTAGACATAGCCTGAGATGGGAACTCATTTTCCATAACCCATCGCCCTTTATTAAGGTTGCCATCAAGGAGTCCTGTTAATGGCAGATGTAGTAGCAGTTGTGTGGCATGGATACCTGTCTGGTAGGAAGTGGCCTGAGGCCATTTCATCTGGCTCCCAGCTACCTGTCAAACACTGAACCTTTTTTTCTCCCTACCTAAATGTAATGTCTCACTTATGATTCTCCTTTGATTTTATACTCAGGGAATCCCTGTCGCCAGCAGAGAATTCCCCTCTCTGCCTA
Source organism: Pelochelys cantorii (assembly GCA_032595735.1). NCBI lineage: Eukaryota > Metazoa > Chordata > Testudines > Trionychidae > Pelochelys > Pelochelys cantorii. The sequence goes on from CM064347.1 coordinate 13,261,734, forward strand.
GAATATTCCTGTTTACATTGGGATACATAATAAGATAGCAATAGAAAATTTAATTCTCTTTCATTATGACATTCATATTTGATGCCCATCACTCTACCATGCACTGTTGTTGTAGGAGGTTTCAGTACCAATCTTCATCATCTCCTGCTCCAACATTAAAACTTTCTCTCTTAAGAAGGAAAAACTATGTAGCACTTTAAAGACTAACAAGATGATTTAATAGGTAATGAGCTTTCGTGGGCCAGACTCACTTCCTCAGATCATATTCTGGAAGAGAATTGGCATGATCATATATACCAAAGGAATACAATGAAAACGTGAACACATTATTAAACTGACAAATCAGATTTAGTACAGAAGGTGGGGTGAGGGAGAGGGAAGGAGGGAATAGCTATTTATGAGTCAATGAATGGCTAATCAGGGGTGATAAGTGGGGAAGCTATCTTTGTAATGGGGAAGGTAATTAGCATCTTTGTTAAGGCCCATTCATAAAGTGTCAAATTTAAGCATGAATGAAAGTTCTGAAGTTTCCCTCTGTAATCTGGTGTTAAAGTCTCTTCGAAGTAGGATGCATGTAGTAAGGTCATTAAGACTATGTCCAGGTAGGCTGAAATGAAAAGCAACTGGTTTTTCCTTGTGAGGATGTCCGAGGTCTGATTTGTGGGCATTAATTCTTTGGCGAAGTGTCTGAGAAGTCTGTCCAATATACATAGCAGAAGGACACTGTTGGCACATGATGGCATAAATTATATTTCTGGATGAACAGGAATATGTGTTCTTGATCATATAACTGACATGGTTAGGACCAGTGATGGTGTCACCAGAGTAAATATGTGGACAAAGTTGGCAGCGGTGTTTGTTTCAAGGGAAAGTTCCAGGGTTGGTATTAATGTGGTATGTCCTGTGGTTGTTGGTAAGAATCTTCCTGAGGTTAGGTGGTTGTCTATAGGAGACTATGGGTCTGTCCCCCAGAGCCTCTTGGAGTGTAGTATCCTGTTCCAGTATAGGTTGTAGGTTATTGATAATGCGTTGGAGAGGTTTAAATTGGGGGCTATAGGTGATGACAAGTGGTGTTCTATTGTTGGTTTTCTTGGGCCTATCTTGAAGTAGATGGTTTCTGGGTATTCGTCTGGCTCTTTCAATTTGTTTTTTTATTTCCCCCGGTAGGTAATTGAGATTTACAAGTGCTTTGGTAGAGATCTTGAAGTTTCTGGTCTCTGTCAGTGGGATTAGAGTGGGATTAGAGCAGATGCGGTTGTACCCCCAGATCTCTCCCCTCCACTCTCAGGATGTTATGCTTATAAGAAGCACACAGGATCTTTTTCAGGGGAAAAGGCAATATACCACATTTATTGAAAACTAGAAGATTTACCTGGCATTGCTCAGGGCCTTAACTCAAATAAGTTTTGTTTTTCTTCATTTAAATCATGGTTCTGGGATGGGGTGAGAAATGATGGGTTGAGTATACAGGACAACCTCAGCACTCTTTCATTGCAGCAGCTTGGGGCCAGGTGAAAAGCTCCTGTCCATGGCTGCTGCCATTGCAGTGGGTACAGCTGGGGGAGGGTTTCATGTACCCCATCTGGGGAACAGTGAGACACACAATCAGACAAAGCAGACTTTGACTGGCTCAGGGAACTGATGGGCAGGATACCCTGGGATGCTAACATGAAGGGGAAAGAAATCCAGGAGAGTTGGCAGAAACCTTATTGAAGGCACAGGAACAAACCTCCCAATGCACAGTAAGAGAAGCAAATACGGTAGGTGACCAGCTTGACTTAGCAGTGAAATCCTTGGCAAGTTTAAACACAAGAAGGAAGCTTACAAGAAGTGGAAACTTGGACAGATGACTAGGGAGGAGTATAAATATATTACTCGAGATGCAGGGGTGTAATCAGGAAGGCCAAAGCGCAATTGGAATTGCAGCTAGCAAGGGATGTGAAGGGAAACATGAAAGGTTTCTACAGGCATGTAAGCAATAAGAGGATGACCAGGGAAGGAGTGGGACCTTTACTGGATGAGGGAGGTAACCGAGTGACAGATGATGTGGAAAAAGCTGAAGTACTCAATGCTTTTTTGCCTCCGTCTTCACAAACAAGGTCAGCTCCCAGACTACTGCACTATGCAACACAGTATGGGAAAGCGGTAGGCAGCCCTTGGTGGAGAAAGGGCCATTGACCATTAGCTTTGAAAACTTGTGGCGACTGGGAGAGGTCCCAAATGATTGGAAAAAGGCAAATGTAGTGCCCATCTTAAAAAAAGGGAGGAAGGACAATCCAGGGAATTGCAGACCGGACAACCACCCCTCAGTCCCCAGAAAAATCATAGAGGGGATACTCAAGGAATCCATTTTGAAGCACTTGGAAGAGAGAAAAGTGATCATGAATAGTCAACATGGATTCACCAAGGGCAAATCATGCCTGATCAACATGATTGCCTTCTATGACAAGGCAACTGGCTCTGTGGATATGGAGAAGGCAGTGGACATGATATATCTTGACATTAGCATAGCTTTTGATATGGTCTCCCACAGTATTCTTGCCAGCAAGTTAAAGGAAGTATGGATTGGATAAGTGGACTGTAAGGTGGATAGAAAGTTGGCTAGATTGTCGGGCTCAACAGGTAGTGGTAAATGGCTTGATGTCTGGCTGGAGGTTGGTGTCAAGCGGAGTGCCCCAGGGGTCGGTTCTGGGGCCAGTTTTGTTCAACATCTTTATTAATGACCTGGATAAGGGGATGGATCGCACCTTCAGCAATAACACTAAGCTGGGGGAGAGGTAGATACGTTTTTGGTACGGATAGGGTCCAGAGTGACCTAGACAAATTGGAGGACTGGGCAAAAAGAAATCTGATGAGGTTCAGCGAGGACAAGTGCAGAGTCCTGCACCTGGGATGGAAGAATCCCAAGCACTGTTATAGGCTGGGGACCAACTGGCTAGGCAGCAGTTCAGCAGAAAAGGACCTGGGGGTTACAGTGGATGAGAAACTGGATATGAGTCAACAGTGTGTCCTTGTAGCCAAGAAGGCTAACGGCATATTAGGGTGCATTAGGAGGAGCATTGCCAGCAAATCTAGAGAAGTGATTATTCCCCTGGTGAGGCCACATCTGGAGTACTGCATCCAATTCCTGCCTCCCCCCTCCCATTACAGAAAGGATGTGGAAGCATTGGAGAGGATCCAGCGGAGGGCACTGAAAATGATTAGGGGGCTGGAGCACATGACCTATGAGGAGAGGCTGAAGGATTTGGGCAGTCTACAGAAGAAAAGAGTGAGGGGGCATTTGATAGCTGCCTTTAACTACCCAAAGGGAGGTTCCAAAGAAGATGGAGAAAGGCTGTTCTCAGTGGTGACAGATGACAGAACAAGGAGCAATGGTCTCAAGTTGCAGTGTGGGAGGTCTAGGTTGGCTATTAGGGAAAAAAAAAAACTATTTCACTAGGAGAGTGGTGAAGTACTGGAATGGGTTACCTAGGGAGGTGGTAAAATCTCCATTCCTACAGGTTGTTAAGTCCCAGCTTGACAAAGCCCTGGCTGGGATGATTTAGTTGGGATTGGTCCTGCTTTGGGCAGAGGGCTGGACTCGATGACCTTCTGAGGTCTCTTCCAACCCTACGATTCTATGAAAGATGACCATAATAAGTCAGAGACTTCTCTGGCATTTTCTTGCCTCAACATCAGGATAAGCACTGACAGCTTGCCCAATGCATATTTTCCAATGGCAGAAATCATTCCTGCTAATCAGGTAAGATGGCTGACAGGGTAACACACATATAAACAATTATACTGCCACCCACTATCACAATTAAACTAAACTTATTACAATTATCCTACATATTCCTTATTCTGCATACATGGATTTAATATGCTCAGTCTACAAAGACAGCCTAGTGGAAAGCTGCTGGGATTGCAGCCTTCCCTGGCTAAATCTGCTCTGCACATGACTCCCACCCAGCTGTGTCAATCTTTGGGTCCAATCCCTCTTCATATTGCTTGGCTAGGATAAAGCCACTGGGTAGTAAGATCCTGAAACTGCTGGGCCACTACACTCTGGTGTGCTCCCAATTAAATAATTGTACTCACCCAGAACAGTTGCAGCAATAAGTCTCTGGAGTCAGTCTCCATCTGTCTAAAACAGCAACTTTTACTTCTGGATATGAGCCAGACTGCTCAGCACCTGAGGTTCTGTACACTGCCTGACCCTCTCTGATCAAAAATGGTGCCAATCACATCAACTTTTTCTAGCTGGCAGCACCAGCCACTTAAAGGCACAGAGAAAGACCTTAAAAGTCATCTTCTAGTCACAACTTTGCAAACCCTGAGCCAGGCCTGCCTCAGCTGCCCTCTTCAGAACCAGCGAGACTCACTGGAGCCCAGTTCTCCAGATATTTCAATATTTGCTCTTGGTGTTAGGATTGGGCCTCATGCCATAGGGTGGCAAACAGTATTCCCTGTAAAATGGCTGCTTGTGTAGCGACTCAGAAGAAATGCAAATGTTGCCCAGCTGATTATCAGAGTGCCCACAGCTAGATTTTTGTTTGTTTGTTTGTTTCTATTAGCTGTTCTACCAGCAGAGAGACAATATTCTTCCTTTCCATACTTAATCAAAAACAAAAGACAAAAAACAAAGGGTGTAAGGTCCAGCAGCCTGGTCCCACCAGTTATCACTTTTGCCTCTGTCTTTTCTGTATCTTTTTCCATTTTCTCTCCCTTCTGGGGCTAATCACCTGTCCACATTCTCCAGTTGTAAACTACCTACTGGCCTGTGGGTTGCCAGGCATCCAGTTTTTGCTCGGACAGTCCAGTATTTTTGGCCCCGTCCGGTAAAAAAAACCCAGAAAATACCGGGTATTCTTCCCCTGCCTGGTGGGGGTGGGGGAAGCGAGGAGCACGGGGATTTTTAAAGGCACAGTGATCTTTTTCCTTTTTAGCTCAACAACTTTGGCTCCCCGTTTTTTGTTTGTTTGTTTCTTTGTTTTTGCTCAACCAATTTTTTTCCTGCCATGTTTGGGATTTTTTGTGAAAGTATCTGGCAACCCTACCTGTCTCCCCAGCCCAGGAAGGATTAAATGCCTCAGCCAGCATCTACTCAGGCCCTTTCAAATCACCATTGCTTTGTCCATAAATCCAACAGCTTTTGTTTCCCCCTGGTCCAGGGGCTTCTTTGCCAGAGCCTCCCATAGACTCATAGACTTTAAGGTCAGAAGGGACCATTATGATCATCTAGTCTGACCCCCTGCACAATGCAGGCCATAGAATCTCACCCACCCTCTCCTAGAATAATCTTCTCACCTATATCTCAGATATGGAAGTCCTCAAATGGTTTAAGGACCCCAAGATGCAGAGAATCCTCCAGCAAGTGATCCGTGCCCCATGCTACAGAGGAAGGCAAAAAACCTCCAGGGCCTCTGCCAATCTACCCTGGAGGAAAATTCCTTCCCGACCCCAAATATGGCGATCAGCTGAACCCTGAGCATGTGGGCAAGACTCACCAGCTAGACAACCAGGACCAATCCCAACTAGATGAACCCAGTCAGGGCTTTGTCAAGCCGAGACTTAAATACCTCTAGAGATGGAGACTCCACTACTTCCCTAGGTAACCCATTCCAGTGTTTCACCACTCTCCTAGTGAAATAGTTTTTCCTAATATCCAACCTGGACCTCTCCCACCACAACCTGAGATCATTGCTCCTTGTTCTGCCATCCGTCACTACTGAGAACAGCCTTTCTCCATCCTCTTTGGAACCTCCCTTCAGGAAGTTGAAGGCTGCTATCAAATCCCCCCTCACTCTTCACTTCTGCAGACTAAACAGACCCAACTCCCTCAGCCTCTCCTCATAGGTCATATGCTCCAGCCCCCTAATCATTTTGGTTGCCCTCCGCTGGACCCTCTCCAATGCGTCCACATCCTTTTTGTAGTGGGGGGCCCAGAACTGGACACAATACTCCAGATGTGGCCTCACTAGAGCCGAATAAAGGGGAATAATCACATCTCTGGATCTGCTGGCAATTCTCCTCTTAATGCAACCTAATATGCCATTAGCCTTCTTGGCTACAAGGGTACACTGTTGACTCATATCCAGCTTCTCATCCACTGTAACCTCCAGGTCCTTTTCTGCAGAACTACTACTTAGCTGGTTGGTCCCCAGCCTGTAACAATGCTTGGGATTCTTCCGTCCCAAGTGCAGGACTCTGCACTTGTCCTTGTTGAACCTCATCAGATTTCTTGTGGCCCAATCCTCCAATTTGTCTAAGTCACTCTGGACTCTATCCCTGCCCTCCAGCGTATCTACCTCTCCCCCTAGCTTAGTGTCATCCGCAAACTTGCTGAGGGTGCAATCCATCCCCTCATCCAGGTCATTAATAAAGATATTGAACAAAACCGGTCCCAGAACCGAACCTTGGGGCACTCCACTAGAAACCGACCACCATCCTGACATCGAGCCGTTGATCACTACCCGCTGGGCCCGGCCTTCTAGCCAGCTTTCTATCCATCTTACCGTTTATTTATCCAATCCACATTCCCTTAACTTGCTGGCAAGAATATTATGGGAGACCGTATCAAAAGCCTTGCTAAAGTCAAGGTAGATCACATCCACTGACTTTCCCATGTTCACAGAGCCAGTTACCTTATCATAGAAGCTGATCAGATTGGTCAGGCACGACTTGCCCTTTGTGAATCCATGCTGACTATTCCTAATCACTTTCCTCTCCTCCAAGTGCCTCAAAATGGATTCCTTAAGGATCCCTTCCATGATTTTTCCAGGAACCGAGGTAAGACTGACCGGCCTTTAGTTCCCTGGATCGTCCTTCTTCCCTTTTTTGAAGATGGGCACTACATTTGCCTTTTTCCAATCATCCGGGATCTCTCCCAATCTCCATGACTTTTCAAAGATAATGGCCAAAGGCTCCTCAATGACATTTGCCAACTCCCTCAGTACCCTCGGATGCATTAAGTCCGGACCCATGGATTTGTGTACATTTAGCTTTTCTAAATAGTTCCTAACCTGTTCTTTACCCACTAAGAGCTGTCGATCTTCATCCCATCTTGCGTCACTTAGCGCATTAGTCCGGGAGCCCACCTTGTCTGTGTATACAGAGGCAAAGAAAGCATTGAGTACTTCAGCTTTCCCCACATCATCTGTCACTAGGTTACCTCCTTCATCCAGTAGGGGCCGCACACCCTCTCTGATCACCTTCTTCTTCTTGTTATCCTTCACATCCTTAGCCAGTCTCAATTCCATTTGCGCTTTCGCCTTCCTGATAACCCCCCGGCATTCTTGAGCTATACATTTAAACCCCTCTCTGGTCATTTGTCCCTGTTTCCACTTTTTGTAAGCTTCCTTTTTGTGCTTAAGTTCACCAAGGATTTCCCCCGTAAGCCAATCCGGTCTCCTACCATGTTTGCCTCTCTTGCTACGCATCAGGATGGTTTCTTTCTGTGCCTTCAATAAGGCTTCTTTAAAATACTGCCAGCTGTCCTGGACTCCTTTCCCCTTCATGTTAGCATCCCAGGGGATTCTGCCCATCAGGTCTCTGAGGGAGTCAATATCTGCTTTTCTGAAGTCCAAGGTGTGTATTTTACTACTCTCTTTTCTTCCTTTGGTCAGGATCCTGAAATCTACCATCTCATGATCACTGCTTCCCAGGTTGTCACCCACCTCTACTTCCCCTATTAGTTCCTCCCTGTTTGTGAGCAGAAGGTCAAGCTGCGCACGGCCCCTGGTCGGATCCTTCAGCACTTGTACCAAGAAGTTATCCCCAACATTCTCCAAAAACTTCCTGGATTGCCTGTGTACTGCTGTATTGGTTTCCCAACAGATGTCAGGGTGATTAAAGTCCCCTACAAGAACCAGGGCCTGCGCTCTGGAAGCTTCTCTCAGTTGTCCGAAGAAAGCCTCATCTACCTCATCCACCTGATTCGGTGGCCTGTAGCAGACACCAATCACAACATCACTGCTGTTGTTTGCACCTCTAAACTTAACCCATAGACTCTCAACAGGTTTTTCTCCCTCTACATACTGGAGTTCAGAGCAATCATAGTGCTCTCTTATGTATAGTGCAACTCCTCCTCCTTTTCTCCCCTGCCTGTTCTTCCTGAACAGTCTATACCCTTCCATGACAGCGCTCCAGTCATGCGAGTCATCCCACCAAGTCTCTGTTATCCCAATTACATCATATTTCTTGGACTGGGCCAGGGCCTCCAGTTCTTCCTGTTTGTTGCCCAGGCTTCTCGCATGAGTGTACAAACACCTCAGATAACCAGTTGATCGCCCCATCTTCTCCATTCAAATCAGGGGTCCTCCTTTCTTGCTAGTTCCTCTTTGCATTCCTTCCCGGTATCCAACTTTCCCACTCTCCCAGCTCCTAGCTGCTTTCCTCTAGGTCACCTGTTGGGCACAAATCTACTTCCTGTATCTCCCCTTCTCAGCTACACTCACTCAGTCTTTATAAGAATCAGGTGCTCATCAGGCAGTCACCAGACCCCTTCAGAGCAAGCCCCTTTATCAGGCCCAAGCACTCATTCTTAGAAGGGGTTCTGCCTCAGAATGGGACAGGCTTACCCAAGGACATTGGCAATTCAAGGAATGGGCCAGCCTGTTGCAGGTGAATTTGTGTGTATTTCACTGAGTCACAACAAAATCTGTCTTGCCAGGTATCCCAGAAGCAGCCTGACTGCAGCAATCTCTGGGCTTACCCAGATTCTTACTTAGTCAAGGAGAACATTGTATGCACTCTGGCTACGTCTACACTACGAGTTTTGCCAGAAGAGGCAATGAAATGAAGCGTGGATTAGCATTTTCTCATGCTTCATTTGCATACGCTCTTCCGATCCATTTTTGCGGTAGGGGTTTTTGTGCAAAAACAAGCAGTGTGAACGTTTCCTTTTTGCTCAAAACCCCCTTTTTGCACAAGATCCTTATGCCTCAAAAATAAGGATCTTGAGCAAAAAGGGGGTTTTGAGCAAAAAGGAAATGTCCACACTGCTTGTTTTTGCACAAAAACCCCTACCGCAAAAACGGATCGGAAGAGCGTATGCAAATGAAGCACGAGAAAATGCTAATGCACGCTTCATTTGCATTTCCTCTTCTGGCAAGACTCGTAGTGTAGACGTAGCCAGAGAGGGGAAAGAGGGTCAAGATTCCAGTAAGCTAGAAGTCCCTGCATCCCCACAGAAGTGATGTGCTTCAATTGGTTTAAACTTTATTATAACTGATCCGTTATTTTTCAGACCTGGCAAAACTGTTTCCTCACTAATAGCTTCACTGTGGAGTTTCTAAATTCTGCCAGTTTTTAATAATCTGGAAAAAATAAGACTTGCTTTATTTCTTTACAAAAAAAAGGAGCAATCTTGACCATTCTGAAGCAGAAAGAAGAGCAGCCCCTTGTTGGAGATATAAGGACTGTGGCAGCAGTGCGCAGGTCTGTCTGTTCCACCATCTGACAACGAGGGACAACCCCAGCAGCACCTGCAGGGGGGGAAGAAGAGGATTTATCTACTCACCAGCCTAGGACTCCTTTTCACCTGCTGGTCCAGGACAGAACATTGTGGGACTCCTCAGTGGCTCTAAATCAGCCTGAGGGTAGAAGGTCCTCAGGAGTTTTCTTACCATTCTAACCACAGAGTGAAAGGGTTTGATTTGGTGGGTCTGGGCTTCAAGCCCCCTGTTGGTTCCTGTCACTATCACCAGTTTTGTTTTATGTTTGTCATATCTGCGTCAGGTTATCTTCCCCATTTCTCCCTCTTTTGTAATCAATCCCTAAATAACATCTTACCTCGTTTGCACCTAACCATCACCTCCTCTTTCTTTATTGCACTTATACCAGAGGAAGGGGACGGAGGGATCTGCTTTGGCATTTAATTAATTCACAGGTGATAGACCCTGATAGGGGGGTATCACAGAGTGTGAGGGAGCCACCGGGTCCAGATACAGTGTAGAACAGATTTGTTGTTAAGACAGGATCCAGGAGCAGTCAGTACAATCCAACTTGGAGAGAGGGGGGCCCAGAGCCAGCGCCCTGGGACCCCTCCTTGCATCATAAGCCAGTGGAGACCAGCTCACACACTCAGCAACAGGTCCCAGCCCTGAAGGCAGCCCCGCCTTCTCCTTTGTCTAACACAGTGTTTCCCAATTTTATTTGGCCACATAACCATTTAAAAAAAATGGCCAGGGGAAACTGGTCAAGTAAAAAAAAAAAAAAGCTGGGGAAAAAGGCGATGCGCTTTTGCAAGAGAACGTCCAGACTGATTGGATGCTCTCTCAAATAAAGGCCACCTGCAACCAGTTCAAGCTGGGCTTTAGGTCACCAGTTGCTTTCGAGTGCTGTTGTCGGAGCCCCGCAGAGACATGCGCTTAAAGGGACCTCCCTGGACAGCTGCTTCTCTTGTTTCTGCTGCCTGCTTGCCTACCTCTTCGAGGGACAATGAAGCTTCAGCAGTGCCTGCTGTGGTTGCCCTGTTCTTTTTTTTGGACACCACAGCTTTTTCCTTTGTTTGCCATGGAGCCAGAGCTGCCCCGGGCATGCTTTTTTTTGCAGCACTTTCTACCAGCTGCCTTCCTGTTCCTGGAGGACCTGGACCCCGAGCTCCTTCTGGGGACCTTCTCCGTGGCTGCGGCTGCTCCACTTTGGCTGCTGCACCCCACTGTCAAAAGAAGTTTCTGGAGGCTGTAGACCAGTTCGGACTGGTGGAACCAGCTGGTCCTGGAGCAGTGGGACAACTAGCAGTGGCTGCAAAACTTTGGAATGTGCAAGGCCACCTTTCTAGAGATCTGTGCCTGGCTCACCCCCACCCTCTGGAGATGTGACACCCACCTGCGGCCCGCCATCCCCCTGGAAAAGTGGGTCGCACTCGCCCTCTGGAAGCTGGCCACCCCAGACAGCTACCGGTTGGTGGGCAACCAGTTTGCAGTGGGGATGTCCACCATCGGGGCCCTGCTTATGGAGGTAAGGAGCTCTCAGGCTGCAGTCCCTGCATGGGGGGAAGAGAGAGTGTTGGATAAGGGGGACTCTTAGGAAAGGGGGACTTGGGACTGTGGGGGGTGGAATGGAGGTAGGGGGAAAGCCCTGTCCCCAGAGGCTTGTGTCCCGCCCTGACACAGCCCTGCTGCTGGGGGGGAGTGGCCTCATAGTAGGTGGGTCCTGGGGTGTTGGGGGGGGGGCAGAAGAGGGGAGAGGGACGGGCACCTCCCAAGAGCTCATGCACCCCCTCTTTCATTCTCTGTTTTGTGTGTTTGTTTGTCTCCTTCTGCAGGTGGTAAGGGCCATCAACTCCCTGCTGCTGCGGAGAGTTGTCTATCTGGAGAACCTGGAAGCAACCATGGCCGGATTTGCTGCCCTGAGGTTCCCCAACTGCAGGGGAGCCATCGATGGGACACACATCCCCATCCGAGCACCGGACCATTGAGTGGCCCAGTACATTAATCGGAAGGACTACTTTTTGATTGTCCTTCAGGTCCTGGTGGACCACCGGGGACAATTTACAGACATTTTTGTGGGGTGGTCGGGCAGCGCACACGATGCCCGAGTGTTTAGAAACTCAAGCCTCTATGGAAAGTTGGAGGCGGGCACCTTTTTCCCACGCCAGGACTTTGCAGTCAGCAACATGCACATGCTACTGTGCATAGTGGAGGATGCGGCATACCCACTAATGCCCTGGCCAATGAAACCCTACACCAGCCACCTGGATCCCAGCAGGGACTTGTTTAATGACCACCTGAACAGTTGTGATTAGCTGGTATGGAGAGGCCACCAGGGCACCTGTGCTTTTTCCTGGAGGCCTTTTCTTGCACAAAATCCCCTCTTCCCCGTCCACACACGCCTTTTTGCGAAAGAGCTCTTTTGCAAAAAGGCTTCTTCCTCGTAGAAAGAGGAATACCAATTGCACAAAACCCCCTCTGTTCTTTCAATTTACAGTTGAAAGAGTGCACTTGCAGTGTGGATGTAACTCAGGTTTTGTCAGAAAAACATCTGTTTCTCCAACAAAACTCTGTAGTCTAGACATAGCCTCTGTGATCATTAGTGCAGTCACCAGTACCCAAATCTTAAGAGAGTGACTCACTTGGGTCACACTAGAGTGTACTCAGTTTCATGCACACCTGGTGCTATAATAAGTAGTTCTCTAAAGGTCTACTGTTCATTTCCAAGGAAACATTTCAAGCACAGGGAATATAAGTGCCAATTAATAAAACCCAGTGTAGAGTTCAAGGAGGTGAAATAAACAAGCAAAAGATAATAATACATTCATTTATATAGTGTGTCCCCCTCCACCACAGCACTTAAATAAAATCATTCATTGCTCATCCATCCACTCTTATGGAGTGGTCACAAATGTCATGGACACTGCTGACACCAGTGGGATAGGAGTGGGGTGAGGTGAGGACTCAAAAAAAGCATGCAATAGACAAGACTTTCAAGGGAACTATTGCTTCTGCATTCCATACATCAATTCCACAAAGACATGCCTGGTCAAGGTACTCTCAGGCCATGTCTACACTACGAGATAAGGTTGAATTTATTAACATCAATTTTTTAGCACCTGATTTTGTAAAGTCGAAAGTGCATGTCCCCACTTTGTGCAAGGACACGATGTAGTTCTAAGTACGTGTGCCTGGCAGGGTGGCTATTCTTGACTTTGAGAGCAATGCATTGTGGGTAGTTATTCCACAGTGCGTGCTCTCCTTTGCATTCTGGATTATGCTCCCAGTGCATGCTGGGATCAAAACTGTGCACCCGGTGACTCTGGGTACATGTCATCAGTGGCTCTTAATGCACTTGTTTCCTCTCTCTCCCCTGCAACAGCAAGCAGTCTGTTCGTGCCCTTTTTTCTTTTGTTAGTTATCTGCGCAGATGCCATCGCAGTGTGAGCATGGACCCCATTGTGGATCTTGTTCAGCGTCAAAGCTTTATGATGCTGATGTAAACTTTGATGTGCCTAATGCTGGAGTATGTCCAGAACATATCCGGAGTCCGCCGTAACAAAGAATCTCAGGAGGCCACGAACATATTCTTCTGCGAAGCACTTGAGTTGAGCAAATTGCAAATGCTGCTGGCATTTGATCCTCTGGATGCAGTAGAATGCCGGTTCTGGTGCCGAGAGACAAGCACAGACTGGCGGGACAGCATTGCGAGGCAGGTATATGATGATCAGCAGGGGCTGCAAAACTTTTGCATGCGCAAGGTCACTTTCATGGAAGTTTGTGAATTGCTTTTCCCTGCTTTGAAGCACAAGAATACCAGAATCAGACCTGTTCTGGCAGTGGAAAAGCGAGTGGCAATAGCTCTGTGGAAGTGTGCAATGCCAGTTAGCTACCAGTCAATTTGGAGTGAGGAAATCTACAGTGGGTGCTGTTGTGATCCATGTAGCCCAGGCAATCGGTACCTTTCTGCTGTGGAGGGTAGTGACTCTGATAAAGATGGAGGATATGGTATAGGGCTATGCTGAGCTGGGGTTCCCTAATTATGGTGGGGTGATAGATGGAATGCACATTCCCATCCTGGCACCCAAACACCTTGCAAAGGAGTATCAAAAGGGGTACTTCTTGATGGTGCTGCAGGTGCTGGTGGATCACACGGGTCCTTTTACCGACATCAATGTGGGATGGTCGGGAAAGGTGGATGATGCGCACATCTTTAGGAACCCTTTCTTATTCAGCAAGCTACAAGCTGGAGCTTTTTTCCCCGACTGGAAAATTACAGTCGGAGATGTTGAAATGCCAATAGTGATCCTTGGAGACCCAGACTACCCCTTGCTCCGGTGGCTCATGAAGCTGTACATGGGCAGCCTGCACCGCAGCAAGGAGCAGTTCAACTATAGGCTGAGCATGTGCAGAATGGTGGTAGAATGTGCTTTTGGGCATTAGGAGGGAAGGTTCCACAGTCTGCTAACTAGGTTAGCCCTCAGGCAGGCAACACTCCCATTGTGGTGGCAGCCTGCCATGTGCTCCATAACATTGTGAGAGCAAGGGAGAAATGTATCTGGCTGGGTGAAATGCCGAGGCCTAGCTCCTAGCCAGGAATTTTGAGTAGCCAGACACCAGAGCACCAGGACGGATGGGGCGGGGTGGGGTGGGACAGGACAGCCAACACCCAGGCTGCCCGAGTGGAAGGAGGAATAAGGAACAAGGGAGGCCCTGAAGGTAAGGTGGTGGGGTGGGTTCTAGCATAGCCTAGGGGCTAGATTATGTACCTGGGGGTGGCAGGTTCAAGTCCCACCCCACACACACCCCAGGACAGATAGTGCTAATTAGAGATGCCTTGAAAGACAGTTTTATGAATGGACAGCTCTGAGAGCCTTGCATGTTGCTCTCAACAAAGTGCTCCTGCATTCAGTGTGCTTGCCTATAACCCCAACCCTTCAATACAAGCAATAGACTCTTTTTCACAAATCATGCATTTTTATTCAGGGAACACAGAGCAGTGACAGAAAGGGAGCCCAGGGTGGGAGCTTGGGGGGTGGGGAGGGAGGTTGAAGGATGCTCACAAATGCTTTTGCTTCATGATGCATCCCCAGGTGTTGAGTGTGAGGCTGTCCTTGACTCCCTTCCCCATTCTAGGGCCCCTGGGAGAGGAAGCTATGGAACTCGGTGAGGAGAGAATGTTGGTCCATGAGGGCCAGAGGGATGCCTGTTCAGGAAGGAATCTTGGAGTCCCACCACGCGATCCATCACATCCGCCATGGATGACAACACTCTTTTCACTTCCAGTTCCCTGCATATTCTCCTTTCCCTATGCTCCGTGTGCATCTCCTCCAGCAGCGTATTCCTTCACTTGCATACATGCTCTCTGTCCAAGTCAGCGGAGTGCATTTGCCCCTTGAACATCTCTTCCCTCGTTTATTTTTGCCTGCAGATTTGTGCCAGGCAGACAGCTGCCAGAGTCAGGGGTGTGCGCAGCAGGCTGACTGCTGTTCCCACTGTAACAAAAAGTGAATGGCAGAATTTACAGGAGATACATTGTACAGCAGTGTTTCTCAACCGGTGGTACGAGTACCCTTAGGGGTACTCGAGAGAAGTCTGGGAGATACATCAACATAACTTGGAATTTGGAGGAAAACTGTTTTTTTTTTTAAGTTTTACAGCGCTTTATTATATTTGTACTTTTTACACCCAAAAATTTCATCACCCACCCAACTACGATTAAGTTGTTTAAACAAATATGTTGCAATGGTAGAAGAAAAATTGTGTGTCTGAAAACTCTAGGTACTAGGGGTACTGATAACTTTTTTTTTAAAAAAAGGGGTACTTTATAAAAAAAGGTTGAGAAACACTGTTGCGGAGTGTAAAGCCTAATCTGTTAGAATAAAATGAAGGTGCATCTAAAGACAACAGGGATGTGTTATGTATGAGGCCACAATTATGCTTTTAGATGGTTCCTTTACAGCGGGTACACCTCAGAGTTCTTAGGGGAGCAGCTGGACTCCTTTGGTGGCAAGCATGGTAAGGGACAGGTCAGGGCACAAGCCTGAAGGTGGGACAGAGCAGGGGGCCTGGATGGGCAGCAGGGCAGGGATTCAAGTAGTGCCCATGTGTTCAGCACCCCCTGTTTGCCAAGAGAGTGCAACTTTCCCTTGTTGCAGGAGCGAGCAGGCAGGGTGGAGGAGGGAGAAGCAGAGTTTTACTGCAGAGACACGATCTAATAGCTTCCCTTGTTCATCCAGGTTGCTATGCAAGGTATGTCTTTTCTGAATCACACATAGTTCCCGCTCCATCTCCAGACATATTAATAAGCCATAACAGACATAAAAATATCCTCCTCTAACCAGACTCAACCAATACCACCAAGCCAAGCACCACCACCAATAGTTAACTAAAGATCAACAGTCACATAACATATCATGACAGTGCCTTCTCAAGTGATAGTTTCCTGGATCAAAAATGGTCAGAATATGAAAGGCAACCCAGGATTCTGGTGATTTCACCATAGGATACTCAACCCGTTGTGGCAAGGTCAAGCCAGGAAGTTGCTGCAGAGTGGGAAAAAGGCAGCCCAAAAGGGTAAAAACACCTGTAAGTAGAAGCGAAGAGCTGCAGGCCAATTAGATGCAGCTGGGAGGGAGCTGGCTCAGGCAGATTGGGGCCAGCTGACTCCTCTGCTGGCTGACTGAGGGCCTTTAAAAGCCTCAGCAGTTGGATGCTAGTGTGTATGCATATGCAGAAGAGAGGTGGTGGGGAGGGGGAGGGGGAGGTTTGAGAGAACAATCTATAACTGCATGAGGCAGAGGTGTAGTGAGGAGGGAGTGGGGGGCAGGTTCCCCTGGGTGCCATTCTAGAGGGGGCTGGGCTGGGCTGAGCAGGGAGGGGGGGAGGTGTGAGGTGCTGGGCTCACCTGGGCTGCAGGAGGAGGGAGGTGTTGGCAACCTGGTGCTGGACTCAAGGGCTATGTCTACACTGGTGGGTTCTTGCACAAGAAGGCTGTGTCTACATTGGTGTGATCTTATGCCAGAGCAGCCACTTTTGTGCAAAAACATGCTCCCTGTCTACACTGGTGGGGAGTTCTTGCACAAGAACACTGATGTTCTAATGTGTGAAATCAGTGCTTTTTGCGCAAGAACTATGATGCTCCCGCTCAGGAATAAGCCCTCTTGTGCAACTGTTCTTGCGCAGGAGACCAGTGTAGACAGGCAACATGAATTTCTTGAGCAAGAAAGCCCGATGGTTTAAAATGGCCATCAAAGCTTTCTTGCACAAGAGAGTGTCTACACTGGCACGAATGCTCTTGCGCAAAAGCACATCTCTTGTGCAAAGGCACATGCCAGTGTAGATGCTCTCTTGTGCAAATACTTTAACGCAAGAACTCTTGCGTTAGAGTATTTGCGCAAGATCATGCCAATGTAGATGTAGCCGAACTGCTGATCTTCTGCAGTGTCCACACTGCCCTCCTGCTCTTGTCCAAGAAGATTTACAGTAAAGTGTGGTAAGAGAGGGCTTCTTGTGCAAGAGCCATGCTCTTTCCTAACAAGTGTAAGCT
The DNA here is from genome assembly GCA_032595735.1 of Pelochelys cantorii. Taxonomy (NCBI): domain Eukaryota; kingdom Metazoa; phylum Chordata; order Testudines; family Trionychidae; genus Pelochelys; species Pelochelys cantorii. The sequence goes on from CM064347.1 coordinate 13,278,699, forward strand.
CTGTTGCACAAGAGCTCTTGCACAAGAGGGCAGTGTGGATGCGTGGCAGGGGTTTCATGTGCAAGAAATCCCTATAGCCAAAATGGCCATCAGAGCTTTCTTGTGCAAGAGAGCATCCACACTGCCATGGATGCTCTTGTGCAAAAGCACATGGAAGTGTGGATGTGTTCTTGTGCAAGAGTTCTTGTACAAAAAGCCACCAGTGTAGACATAGCCAAGGGGAGGGAGGGGCAGGAATCAGTGCTGGGCTCAGCACATCTGCGTGGTTTGGGGGGAGGTGCAGGGAAATGGAGCTCTGCTGGGTTGCAGAGTGAAGAGGTGCTGGGCTGAGCTGAGCTGCGGGTGTGGGGGGAGGGGAGGAGGTGCAGAGCTCAGTTTGGCTGCAGGAGGAGAGAGGTGCCGGGAACTGGGGCTAGACTCAAGGGGAGGGAGGGGCAGGAAATCAGAGCTGGGCTCAGCAGTTTTGTGGGGCTTGTGGGGAGGTGCAGGGAAACGGGGCTCAGCTGTGCTGTGGGAAGGCATGCAGGGAACCAGTGTGGGGCTCAACTGGGCTGAGGTGGATGGGGAAGACATAGGGAACAGAAGGGCAGCTCAGCTGGGCTGTGAGGGGCTGCAGGGAACTTGTGCTGCACTCCCTTGGATTGTGGGGGATAGTTTTGGGGGAGATACAGGGAACCAGTGGGGGTGAGCAGCTCAGTTGGGTTGCAGGGGAGGGAGGTACAAACCCTAGTGGGGGGGGGGGAACCAGGAGCCCTGAAATGACCTCCCCTGGTCCAAAAAAATCCCTCATCTGAGATCAGTCAGGTCCAGAGGGTGCCAGACCAGGGTGGTCCAACTCCTACCCAAGTCCCTCCTTGCACCCTCCCTCCTAGCCAGATACCCTACCCCAATCTGCTCCTGCTCCCTCCCCCTGGCCAGACACCCTACATCCAGCCTGCTTCTGCACCCTACCTACCACCCAGACCTTGCCCCCTTCCATCCCCCCCAACTCTCTCCCAGATCCTGCACCCTCCCTATCCTGCTCATTGGCAGCCCTCACACACTGAACCCCTTATTTTTGTCCCCACTTTAGAATCTAAGGGGTCCATAAAATTCATCAGAAAAGCAAATCTAGCCTATGGGAAGCCCTGAACCTCAGTCCTCCCTGTCCCTTCCCCTCGCCCCTTGGGGCTGGAATGCCAGAGGAGTGAGGTGTCTCAGTGGGGGCCACCTGAGTGAGGGTTGGGGTTTTGGGAGGAGTGTTTTTGTTTCTGACTTGTGAGGTCCCCATCTGATTATTCTGTGGATCAGTGGCCCCTGATCCAAAAAAGGTTGCCTACCCTGGCCATAAGTAAAGAAAACATTGAAACCTTTTCTATTGGACATAAATTAATATTTTACTTTATTTAAAAAGTTTGATAAACTAACATGAGAAAGTTAAAACACTTAATCTGTTTAATAATTGAAATTAAACCATTCTCCCCATCTACAGCACTAGCAAAATGGCTTGGGCATAATTGTGTAATTAAAGGTGGGTTTCCATTAGCAACTGGCGGTCTGCGGAAAGGTTTACATTGAGTCGTGTGGTCCATGGGCCAAAAAGCTTGAGAACCACTGGAATAGAGGCACCCCTGGCCTCTCCCCTCAAGAGACCTCTGCAGGCTCCCTGCTGCTCCACAAGAGCCCACAGAGAGATCAGGTCTGTTACCACGGTGGTAAATCACCATGTTGCTCCAGTGTGGATGATCAGGGCTCACCGAGCCGCGGCAAGCCCCGCTCGCCAGCCGCGCTCTCCGGCGATCTGCGCATGCGCAGATCACCCGAACCCGGCTCTTCCGGGTTGAAATCTACTCGCCACGGGCAAGTAGATTACATAGATTGTCGAGCCCTGTGGATGATGGACAGACTCTTTGTGAGTCTTCCTCATCCAAGCAGTTGATTTAAACAACATGGTAAGATGCCACATCAAAACATTTGGTACGTCCATCGAGCATGGCTGGCTTTAGGAAGTGCGGGGCCCAATTTGAACAGTTTTGATGGGGCCCCGGCACCCAGGATTTTTTGTTGAGCAAAAAAAAAACCCACACACACACACCACACACACAAGTTTCGGTACATTGCGTCATATATTATAAATATCAAGTTGGTTAAGAGGGACTTTATTGTACACCTCACCTATATGTTTTTAAAACTTTATCTTCCTTGCTTTTTGTTCAGCAAAATCTTTCAGTGAAATGAGGCTTACAGGATCTAACGACAAAGGGTTCTGGGGTCGGCTGATTCCCGTCTAGACTACCGCGCTGTGCCAACAATCAGCTAATTGGCACAGCACGGTGGCCATTTTGATGTAAATGAAGCAGCGATTATTTAAATTGCCGCTTCATTTTGCTATGTCTAATAAACTCATCTACATGGCTCTGTCGATGGAGCCATGTAGTCTAGACACACCCATTGATAGAAGTTACCACGTTCTAAAAGAATATTAATTATAGATTTTTCACTTTCATATGAGGAAAATAATTTGTTTTGATAGTTGTACAACTGATTTTCAGATGTAGGGTCTGGGGGAAAGGGAAGTGCAATGATGCTGTGGCCAGATGGGGGCTTGGCCCCAAGTGAGGGTTCGTTGGCCAGGCTTCATTTTTAAATAAAATACTATGTCAGACACAAAAAGTTTCTGCATTGTCTTTATTTCTGAGAAGGGCAGGGAACCTGTTTTGAGTCAGGGGTCACTGACCCACAGAAAAGTCAGTTGGGGCCACACAAGTGAGATGGGAAAAATCCCTCCTTCAACCCCCCCTCCCCAAGCTTCACTAATGTGGCCCCAACTGTGTTGGTGGGAGCAGGGGAGATAGTACTGGGGACAGGTTTCTGTGGCTGGGGAGAGGGAACAGGGGAGAGGGAACAGGGAGCCAGTGGGGACAGGTTTCTGTGGCTGGGGAGAGGGAACAGGGAAGAGGGAACAGGAGGGGAGCAGGGGCAGAGAGTCCCCTGCACAGCCTCCTCCCAGGATTCTGCCCCCCCCCCGAGGGAACCCAGCCAAATCCCCCTCCCGCAGGCGGGGGCCAAAGCCGTGCTCGCGCCTGCCCCAGGGCCAAACCCCCCTCCCGCGGCGGGGCCAAACCCCCCTCCCACGCCTGCCCCGGGGCCAAATCCCCTCCCGCAGTGCAGACAAAATCTCTGCGCTTGACTCACCCCTCCTGAGTCCTGCAGTCACAGTGCTGCAGGGAAGCCACTGGCGCTGCGCTCCTCCTCCGGGGCCAACACCCCCTGCCGTGTGCCCGGCACACTACAGAGTTGTGGGAGGGGGGCAGCCAGCGCACTTCTGGAATCCCCGGAAGTGGCGCGAAGCTGCAGGAAGGACTTCCGTCCACCCCGGGGAAGCCGGCGCTATGCTGGAGGTAGGTAGTGGGGCTTCTCAGGGGTGGGGGGCCCCGAATGCTTTGCGATCCACTGGTTGAGGCCTTGTGATCGACCAGTCAAGAGCGATCAACCGGCTGGGGACCGCGGCCTTAGGGTGTGGGGCCCTCTTAGGCGCGAGGCCCGATTCGAGGGAATAGGTTGAATCGGCCTAAGGCCAGCCCTGCCACTGAGAGGCAGAACGTTTTGTCTCTCTCCAGAGAGAGTTGTCATGACTTGTGTCTCTGGGTGAACAAGACCCTTTGTGAGTTCCGTGAAGAGGTGAGATGTTTTGACTTCCAGCTTCAAGGGATTTGTTCTTCTGTCTTTGGGGTGCACGTTGCTTTGACCTGAATGGAGTTAGCTGTGACAATGCATTTCTGTGTTATTCTGACACAAAGTGAAACCTGTGCTAAAGACCCCACATTCAGTGTGAGAGAGTGCTGCCACCAGAAAAAGTAAATTCAAAGTGTCTTCAATTTTCTTCAAAGATCACCTCTACCAGGCAGTGGGGCTTTTACTGATTGGTTCCTTATATGTTTGAAGGGTGACTAAATGTTATCTGGATCTTTTTGGGTCATATCAACAGATTGTTTTGGGCTCAATCCTAGATTAAAATTTAAATTGTATTAGGCCCTTTGTAAGCAGGGTGGGAAGTGGTCTCATTTGGCAATTATTAGTCAGTATTATTTACATAATATCCACATTGCCATCTTGGTATTGACATATACATTTCTCAGTACCTTTACATATAAAATAGCCCAGCCCCATTGACCTCCATGGGCAATGTACCTTGTAAGGAGCGATGGGGATACGATGAAGTTGTTTAAACAAATATGTTGCAATTGTAGAAGAAATAGTGTGTCTGAAAACTGTAGGTACTGGGGGTACTTATAAATTTTTTTAAAGGGATACTTTATAAAAAAAAAAAAAAGGTTGAGAAACACTGCTCTAAACCGTTCCTTTTGGCCTCCCTGTTTCCTTTCTCCTTCGACAAGTTGGGCAGGTAGCAGTTTTGGTAAAAATATATCAGACGTGCACGCAGTGCCTGCTCTACCTCAGCTGGTGCTGCATAATCAGAGCCTCAATTCTAAAGGAGTTGGCATTACTCAGGTGATCGATCCCCCACGTTTTGTTGTGGATTTTCCAAAGAAAATGCTGGTGTTTTCTATAGGTCACCCACATCTCCCAGTCACAGCAGAGACTTGGGATTAACATGGCTTTCTCAACTAAAAGTCTTATACATGTTCAGACGTTGTGATTGTGAATACCTGGCGAGGCAGTCTGTCAAAGGCAAGGCTGGCCTTGAATCTTTATACCTATGGCTTCAGTTGAATGGCTTGTGTGAAATTTGGAAGAGCAGTTCAGAGAGACCTCTCTCCTTTACTTAAGGATAGAATCTCACAGCAGCCTGAAGGAAAAAGTCCTCGTGGCAGACTGAAAGCCTCGCTTGCAGTGTATCCTCAGCCTTAGGCTACTTATTGCTTCAAGAAAGCGAGGGTGAGTCTCGTGTTGTGTTAGTTTTATTTAAAAGTTTTTTCTGAGTGTTATTTTAATAGGTAAGTTAATCTCTTATGTTCACTGACGTAGCAAAGGAGGTGTGTGTGGGGAGATAATTGCCCTTCTGCTCCCCCTATCATACCTCTGCTCGCCTGACCCTCCTCCATCCACCACCACCTGCTGAAGCCTCCTCCCTGCCTCTGTACCCCCAGCCCAACCTTCCTCCCTCTTCAACAGTGGGATAGTGCCTGCCCCAAACTGGAGGGGGTGTGGGGAGATGCAGTACAAGCTCCCCTACCCCCGTTGAGCTCAGCTGTGCACCAGGTTCGGGGCCCTGTCACGTGGGGGTGGGGGGGGGAAAATTTTGCTTTTGCACCTGGGCGCATAACACTCTCGTTATGCCTCTGTAGGGAGGGAGTCTGAGGAAGTGTGGCTGGGCTCCCTACCACAGAGACCTGCTGCAAACCCCAAGCTTTGGGGTTAGGAGCGAGAGGCCTGCCCAGTGGTGGCCTGGGTAGGAGGGGCCCTTGCCACACTGTATACCAACAACGCTGATGATACACAATACAGCAATGATATCATTCCTTTCATAGGGATGAGACAGTTTACTGCAGACATACCAAGCAACTTGAAAAATTTCACATGTGCTGTCCTGTGGGCCAGTTCCAGCTCACTGGCCGGTGAATTTTTGAATTCTGGGGCACCCTGCTGGCTCTTGGTAGACCTGGTTGGGTTGAAGATCTCCCCTGCAGGAGGCTCTGTCTCCTTTCTTCCCTATCTGGGAAATAGCTCATCAAGCAAGGTCTCCTCTCCTGCTGAAGGGGAATTCTGCATGTGTGAGTGAGGCCTAGCTGTCTGTGCCTCTCCTGCTCTTTCTTTAGCCAGGCTGGTTGTTTCCTGCCTTCTCTCTTTCTGTGAAGTAGGACTTCTGATTCTCTGTCTCTAGAGAGACATGGGATGAGTCCAGCCAGCTGGTGGGGCTGACTCCCAGGGTGTCCTGATGTGCTGGAGGATGGAAGGAGAAAAAGAGACAAAGTTCAATGTGCTCTTCTCACGTGTGGGTGGGAAGGCTAGGTATCATGGAGTCTGGGATTCTTTGGCTTGCCTTTGGCAACCCCTCACCCCTGTCCCATCATGTCTGGGAGTCAAAGAGCCATCTTATTTGTAGTTGTCCTGCTGAAATCACTGGGTGGGAGATGAACCAGGGGATCACTGTTTCCTGAAGAGCATCCCTAAGCCAGATGGCAAAGGGCTCCCTCATATGTAGCAGTGAGATTCAGCTGGTCTGACCAGCTCGATATATCCCAACTCCCTGTTGTTATAATCAGTATCCGAATCATGTGATACCTCACTGGAAAACTAACACCACCCTGGGCATTACTATCCCTGTGAAATGTTTGTAATAACATTGTAGATGAACTTATGAATACTCACTAATATTATGTTTTGGAAACTGTAAACAGACAAAGGAGGCAAAAATCAAGTTTTTTTCCAGTCAAAAGGAAAGAAAAAATCTCTGGCTTAGAGGCTAAGAGAGCCAGATGTGACCAGAGACACGGACAATGAATTATTCATTTGTACTGGTGGTTGTAGGAAGGGCATGTACATTATAAAACTCATGAGAGACTATAAAATTGACATGGATTCAGCTCCCAACAAGCAAAGCCAACCTGACCACCCTTGAGGGCTTCCTAACTTGTAAGACAAAAACAATTCCTTTGGGGATACAAGGACAGAGAGAGATTCCATCTTGATCCTTCACCTTAGGAAAGAAAGGAACCAAGGGATCCAATCTCTGATGGATCCTGGCCAGCCTGGAAAAGAGATTGTGGTGGGGAGGGGGAAGAGAAAGCATCTTAACTATGATTGCATTTTGTGAGATTGTTTTAGTCTGTGAGATGCATATTTTAACTTTCATAGTTCAAGTATAGTAAATTTCTGGGTGTTAAACAGCCATGGAGTGAAATAACTCCATGGCAATAACTTTGTTTGTAACTATTTCTATCTTTACCCCTGCTACTTGGTACCCCTTAGTCCACTGGCTCTCAACCTTTAGTACACAGACCAATGGGGGATTCACAGATCATGTCCAAGATTTGCAAAGGGTCTGCACCACCATTTGAAATTTTTAGGGGTCCACAAATGAAAAAGATTGAGCCCCACTACATTAACCTATGTCCTTTTGTTAATAAACTTGGTTTATTTTTATTATAAACCAACTCAGTGCTGTGCTTGAAGGGAAGTGTGTATTTACTCCTGTTAAGATAATGAGCTGTACTGAATTTAAAAGAACAGCAAACACAATACCTCCCGTGACTGACCAGTGACATGGTGCATTTCAGGGGCTGTGCAATGCAGAGAAACATCTCTGAGGAGCGCAGAACTGGAGTTCATGATTGTTACTAGCTAGGCAAGGTTTGGGCTGGGAGAGACTTCAGGAGGTGGCTGATGAAGACAGACTGGCATATCAAGGAGTGAGCATTCAATCTAATCTCTAGCAAAGCATATGCTGGCAGAGGCAGAAGGGTAACACATTGGCTTTCAACTCTGGGTACGCCCAGCAGCATGTACCAAAACAGAAAAACTGTTATTTCCCAGTGTAATCAAAAGACCAGGTGTGTCATGGCTCAATTCTCCAAACTGGCATTCCGAGTGTAGATATGGCAAACTTCTCCAGTCTCAGTTTCCCTGAGAGCTAAGAAAAAAATTTGCTGCCACCACCAAGTGTCAATTCGAATAAAAAAAAAGAAATAAAAAGAAATAAACCTTCTTACTGGGAAGAGACCACTTGGAATCATTTCCCTGAGGCAAAGTTCTCCCCACCCCAACTCCGGTTTGCTTGGAGTTGGGAAAACAAACATAGGGAATCCACAGAGAACAATGGGTGTCTTCTCTTCTTGTTTAACTTAGGTACGTAGGCTTAAGGACACAAAAATCAACCAATACCAGTTAATCAAAACAATAAGGAAAACACTTTTATTACCAAAACAAGACTATTGTTGCAAGTATAGTAAATGACTGGGTGTTAAACAGTCATGGAGTGAAATAAACTCAGGGAGAATCCCTGGGCTATAAACCTTAGTTACAAAAGAGACAAAACAATTAACCAGCTGAGACATGATTTTTCAAACCCCCAAACAAGGAAAACAATAAAACCTGGTGGACGATCTAAACTTTTCCCTACTTACACATTTCAATGAGTCCATTCCTGGGAGAGCCCATCTCTCTTGTTACGTGGGGAAAACTGCTCTGATCTCAAAACAAAGGAAGAGAGAGGGAAAAAACCCACCCTCTCTTGGTTTGAAATTCCTATCTGCATTTCATTGGCTGAATGCCCTCAGGTGTATCTGCAGAGTTGCTTAACCCTTTCCTCACTCTCCAGGTAAGTCAGACTCTCCTTAACAGCTCCTATTCATGACAAGGTGTGTTCCCTTTCTTCACTCTACTACATTCTAGACTGCCCTGCAAAGAAAGCAGCAACTGTATAAAATCACGAGGCCAACTCAGTGTTTGAGGTTACCAGGGTTGTTTTTTTCCTTCTGCATCTCCACACCATTCTTCCCAAGTGAGCAGTAACTGAGCAAAGCAAAAAAACCAAAGCATACATTTGCAAGGTGCCTACATGAAATCACTTGAAACATAGCTGACTAAAGAGGAGGAAGCTACTATACTTCTAGTGGATCTACTTCTGCAGTTATAGCACGGACCTGTCTCTGTCATCCAAGGCCATCCCTACCAATAGGCAAAATATGCATGGAGCATCATGGAATTTGGGGCAATTTTCACGTTTCATAGTGCCCTGGGCAGCTGCATACTGCGTATGGGACAGTGCCAACTTCAGCAACCAGCCACATCCCCTGACCAGCCCCCAACCCAGTGGCTGTGCCCAGCGGGGCCTTCCCTAGGGAGGGTGCAGAGCCTAGGACAACCCACAGCTCTTCCCCTTCTTCATCCCTGCCCCACCTTACCCCCTAAACCCCTGCCCCACCCCCACCCCATTACCACTCCACCCCTTCTCCCAATCTCCCTCCCCTGAGTGATGCAGTCTGGGACATTATCGGGGGTCCTGATGCTTGCAACATGGGCCAGACCCACTCCCACACTCACCAGCAGCGGCGGGAAGCAGAGCAACCCAGCCCCAGCCCGCTCCAATGGCTTCCAGGTGCATCGCTCCACTTCCTGCTGCCAGGGGTGGGGGGGATGGGGTGGGAGTGTTCCATCCCTTCCCCCAAAATCCTACCACCCCTAAGTGACATGGCAAGAGTTGCAGGAATGGAGTAGGGTGGGGCCAGTCGCTCCACTTACAACATCGCTGGGTGAGTATGGGGGCAGGCCTGATCCCTGCTGCCTCCTTGCCCTACTGCCTCCCACAACTCCTGCCCCACAGCCCTTAGGTGACCCCCATGGAGGGGTGCAGGTGCTTGGGCTGTGTAGGGCAGCAGAACTGTTAGAAATCATCCCGCTGTCATCCTTTCAACAGGAACCAAATGCCAGTTATCGGATACCATTGGTACTTCTGAGACGCCTCATCAACCATTTCATGACATAAGTTTTACCTTATGTGTTGCTTTAGACAACAGGGCCATTCCTCCTGGTCATCTTGGTTGATAACCTCAGTGGCGCTATTATTCTGAAGCCAGCGACAGAGCACTTTGTTGCTACAATTGTACAGCCTTTTAGATGCAAAAATACTTTTGACTAAGTCCGAGGTGAAACTTTCACAGAGTTCCCTAATTGGAAAAAAGCTTGAGACAAATTTGAGAGGCACCAAGGCTGCTGAAATGCTTCAAATGACCCCAAGAAAGCTGGGGACATGCTAAGTTTTCAGTTCTTTCAGAAGAAAACAGGAAGACGCTAATGAAAATTCTAGTAGAACACGTCATTGTGCCAGTCAAGGACTTGCACTGCGAGGCCATTGTTTGAAACAAGCTGAAAATATACTCTTAAGTGGAGAGATTGACTGCAACTTTATTCACCTTTGTTTGACACAGAATATGATCAATACTTCAAAGTGGCTGTAAAAAGCGTGAAGACAAATTCACAAGTCCAGTTATTCAAAATACAACTGTGGAAATTGTGGTTCAACTACATGAGAGGGACTTCTGAGGGAGTTTCTGGGAAGTGGTATACAATGATCAAAGCCATATAATTATGGTAAATTAAACAACATTCTTCTTCAACAAAAAGCAATTGGCTTTCGCCAGTCTTAAATGGGTTATGACATAAATGGCTTCTACAATCAGCTCTTCCCAAACAATATGGACTGTGCAGCCACTGAGGTAATCACATCAGTAATTATTTATATATTACTGAGTCTAACTCCGAGGAATAACAACTGTCACAGGCAATGCTACGACTGCGAGGCTGAGTATCAGGTGTAGCAGGCAGAGTGCAACCAGTGGAACCCCAAGCGACATATATTTATTGCTATGGACAGCTTTGAAATTGGCATATCAGGACACTATTGAAAATACTATTCTAAAAGATCTTCTTGGAACAGCCGTGACAGGGTCAGGTCAGAAGGGTACAAGAGAGTGATGGAAGGGAGGTATATTAGCCTCAGACTGAGTAAATCTCCGTTCCCAGGGTAAACTGGCAGGGGCTAATCCAGAACCAGTGAGAATTTGCCAGAATCAATCAGGGCAATCAAGCACCTGGAGCTAATTAAGTGGGCTTGCAGAGTCAAGTGAGCCAAGGCTAGTTGGAACACCTGGGGCCTATTACAGAACCACTTGAGACTAGTTAAAAAGGAGCTTCTCTGCAATTAGTTAGCACGTGGGGAGTTGAGATGTTGGAAGGAGCACTACAGAGAGTCTAGGAAGAACAAGCACCAGTGGATACTAGGGGGATGGGCCTGAGAGAAGGAAGGTGCTGGGGAAGTAACCTAGGGCTATGTCTACACTGGTGGCTTCTTGTGCAAGAACATCTTGTGCAAAGGTTCTTGTGCAAGAAGTCTTGCACAAGAAAATGTCCACACTGCCATGTGCGAGCTGTGCTTTTGCACAAGAGCACTCATGGCAGTGTGGACGCTCTCTTGCGCAAGAAAGCTCTGATGGCCATTTTAGCCATAGGGCTTTCTTGCACAAGAAATCCCTGCCAAGCATCCACACTGCCCTCTTGCACAAGAACTCCTGCGCAAGAGGGCTTACACCTGTTAAAAAAGAGTGTAGCTCTTGCGCAAGTAGCCCTCTTACCACACTGTACTGTAAATTTCCTTGCGCAAGAGCGGGCGGACAGTGTGGACGCTCTGCAGATTCTTGCGCCAGTATGGCCATTCTTGCGCAAGAAGCCGCGAGTGTAGACATAGCTCAGGGATTTTGTAGCTGTGTCTCAGCTGGTGTTGGAGACTTTTAGAGGCAGCTGATATTACAGGACCCAGGGCTGGAACCTGGGGTAGAGGGTGGTCCTAGGTTCTCCCCAGTACCCACTTCCCCATTTCCACTCAGGGAAAAGACTGGCTGGGGTTTATCCAGTCCTGTATCATTTGGGGGTCCACCGAGACTGTGGAGTTTGGTTTCCCTCTATAGCTCATGCTGGCCAATGATGAGAATTGCTCAACAAACAGCAAACTCATGCCCTAGGTGTGGTGTGTAAATTGAGGGCTGCTGTGAGTCTCTGAGGCAAGCAATCCACCTGAAAGCACAGGACCCACCTAGTTTGAATAGGAGCTTTGTCAAACAGCTTACAAAAAACATAAATAAATTGTGATGGGTTTGATCACAAGGGTGTCCCTGTGTGCTGGCCGTGCTACTAAGCCTGCCTATCTGTCCTCTGAGGCCCCCTCTCCCCCCGCCCCCCACCCTGTCCTGCAGAAGCTCTGGTCTCCCCCAGCCAAGGCACAGAGTTGGGATAACATCCCCGCAGCAGAGCAACACAGACGATGAACCAGCTTAGCTCTGGGATGGCTCAACTATATGATCATTGACAGCACCAGGAACGCAGCCCCAAAGAGGACCAAAACCCCAAATAAATCCATCTTACTCTGTATAAAAGTTTGACACAGAAAAAGCTCATAAGGTCAACCTTTATCAATGAAAGAGATATATGCACAGTGGTTGCTTCCCTCACCCCAGGTAACAATTATTTACCCTGGGCTTGATAATAAACAAAAGTGTTTTATTAAGTATAAAAACTAGGAATCAAGTGGTTGCAAGTGAAAACGGACAGATCATAGTAAGTTATTAACACAAAATAAACAAAGCATGACAGCTAATCCTAATACACTAAGAAACTTGTTACATACAATTTTTTACCCTAACAGTTATTCTAATCATCTCTTTCACAACCTAGGCATCCTTCTACCTTGGGCCAAATCCTTCCTCCATTCAGTCTTAGATGTTTCCAGCAGGCATCTTGGGTGACAAGTGAGGGTGTCCTGGCATCTGACAACTACCCCTTTTGTTTGATTTCCTACCGCTATATCCCTTTTGCTCAAGCCTGGAATTGTTTGTGTTCAGTTCAAACTTCTCTCACCTTGAGAAGTAATGCCGGGGGGTTATTAGGAAGGCGAAAGCGCGTATGGAATTGCGACTGGCTAAGGATGTGAAGGATAACAAGAAAGGTTTCTACAGGCATGTTAACAAGAAGAAGGTGATCAGAGACGGTGTGCGGCCCCTACTGGATGAAGGAGGTAACCTAGTGACAGATGATGTGGAGAAAGCTGAAGTACTCAATGCTTTCTTTGCCTCTGTATTCACGGACAAGGTCAGCGCAGAAGTCCAGGAGCCAAGTGACGCAAGATGGGATGAAGATGGACAGCCCGTGGTGGGTAAAGAACAGGTTAGGAACTATTTAGAAAAGCTAAACGTACACAAATCCATGGGTCCAGACTTAATGCATCCGAGGGTACTGCGGGAGTTCGCAAATGTCATTGAGGAGCCTTTGGCCATTATCTTTGAAAAGTCGTGAAGATTGGGAGAGATCCCGGATGATTGGAAAAAGGCAAATGTAGTGCCCATCTTCAAAAAAGGGGAAGAAGGACGATCCAGGGAACTATAGGCTGGTCAGTCTTACCTCGGTTCCTGGAAAAATCATGGAAGGGATCCTTAAGGAATCCATTTTGAGGCACTTGGAAGAGAGGAAAGTGATAAGGAATAGTCAGCATGGATTCACAAAGGGCAAGTTGTGCCTGACCAATTTGATTAGCTTCTATGATGAGGTAACTGGCTCTGTGGATGTGGGAAAGTCAGTGGATGTGATCTACCTTGACTTTAGCAAGGCTTTTGATACGGTCTCCCATAATATTCTTGCCAGCAAGTTAAGGGAATGTGGATTGGATAAATGGACAGTAAGATGGATAAAAAGCTGGCTAGAAGGCCAGGCCCAGCGGGTAGTGATCAACGGCTCGATGTCAGGATGGTGGTCGGTTTCTAGTGGAGTGCCCCAAGGTTCAGTTCTAGGACCAGTTTTGTTCAATATCTTTATTAATGACCTGGATGAGGGGATGGATTGCACCCTCAGCAAGTTTGCGGATGACACTAAGCTAGGGGGAGAGGTAGATATGCTTGAGGGCAGAGATAGAGTCCAGAGTGACTTAGACAAATTGGAGGATTGGGCCACAAGAAATCTGATGAAGTTCAACAAGGAGAAGTGCAGAGTCCTGCACTTGGGACGGAAGAATCCCAAGCATAGTTACAAGCTGGGGACCAACCAGTTAAGTAGTAGTTCTGCAGAAAAGGACCTGGGGGTTACAGTGGATGAGAAGCTGGATATGAGTCAACAGTGTACCCTTGTAGCCAAGAAGGCTAATGGCATATTAGGTTGCATTAAGAGGAGCATTGCCAGCAGATCCAGAGATGTGATTATTCCCCTTTATTCGGCTCTGGTGAGGCCACATCTGGAGTATTGTGTCCAGTTCTGGGCCCCCCACTACAAAAAGGATGTGGACGCATTGGAGAAGGTCCAGCAGAGGGCAACCAAAATGATTAGGGGGCTGGAGCATATGACTTATGAGGAGAGGCTGAGGGAGTTGGGTCTGTTTAGTCTGCAGAAGCGAAGAGTGAGGGGGGATTTGATAGCAGCCTTCAACTTCCTGAAGGGAGGTTCCAAAGAAGATGGAGAGAGGCTGTTCTCAGTAGTGACAGATGGCAGAACAAGGAGCAATGGTCTCAAGTTGTGGTGGGAGAGGTCCAGGTTGGATATTAGGAAAAACTATTTCACTCGGAGGGTAGTGAAGCACTGGAATGGGTTACCTAGGGAAGTAGTGGAGTCTCCATCCCTGGAGGTGTTTAAGTCTCGGCTTGACCAAGCCCTGGCTGGGTTGATTTAGTTGGGATTGGTCCTGCCTAGAGCAGGGGGCTGGACTTGATGACCTTCTGAGGTCTCTTCCAGCTCTATGGTTCTATGATTCTATGAGTGGAAAAGTACAAGATCCAAAATGGGTTCCAACATCAGGAGTCCTAGCCACATGTCTTTGTAGGACTAACCATAGTTTGGTTTTACAGGAAAAACAAAACCATATACAGTTCATTGTCTTGAGCACTGGGCCACTAAGTCTCTGGAGTATTACTACTGGTCCCCCATTAGCAGATCTAGAATTATAAACAGATCCACACTTTGTATTTCTGACTTCATCTACAAAAATTACACATGCACAGAACTAGAATATATACATTCAGCAGACTGTAACTTTAAAAAAGATATGTCATGTGATGCATTTTGCCTAAAGCATCTTTGAGTTATGCATATTCATAAGCCAATTTTCATAAAATATGGGGGAGGCCGTGACATAAATCACCTAAATAATTGCAATATATTTCAGGACACCACTAGGTATTTGTGTCATCTCTCCAAGAAGATGAACGCTCTGTGAGGCAGCATTGGCTTCAGTTTCTGAGAATGACCTTGACCGTGTGCAACTAGGGAACTGTGAAGGATGCAAAGAATAAGATCCCCAAATAAGATCTCAAATCATTGACATAGCAGCTCAAATGGAAAAGTTTAGCTCTCTGTCAGAAAGTCCTAAACATGATAAACAAGTTGTGTGAAACTCTGCATAAGTCAGACAATTAATCAACAGAAGGCCCATCTAGTAGGAAAACACCACTTAGTTCAGCTCAAGCCATTTGATCAGCTAAAAGTTCTGATTGAACCAGAAACGTTGGAGAAACTTGGAAAGCCTGAGCTGTCAAGTAAAAGTTCCCAAGAAAATGCAAATAAGGACACACAAATGCAGTTCCCCAAATTCAGCAAAGCGATTTTATAAGTAATTGATTTTACAAAATGTCCAGTATTCAATCCAGTTAGAACAGAAAGACAGAATTATTCAAAATATTTGAATAGTGCCACAGGACTACTCATTTTTAAATATACAGACTAGCATAGCTGCCCCCCTGAGATTTCAAAATATTGAAACTCTCATAACTCCAAATGTAACAGAAACGAAAGTTCAAGACTTCCTTCAGGTGTACGTTTTCGAATTCAGCCATGATCAACTGATTGTTCAGCCTCATCTCTTGCATGCCAGCTGTCAGCTTACAGAAGGATCACTGAAGTCAATTCAGAAATATCTCAGTTCACTCATCCAGTGTGAACATTGGCTGCTTTCCAAAGGGGTGAAACAGAGCATTATTTCAGTGTTCTGCATCATAGTAAATTGGGGGTGGGCAACAATTTTTGAAGGGAGGGGCCACTTCACAAATTTCTGAAGTGGCCCCAGGTTACCTCCGAAAGAGCAGGGCAGAAGGGGAGACTTCCTGTGCTCCCTCACCCACAGACCCTGATTGGCCTGGGGGTGGGGGAGCACATGAAGTCTTTGCCCCCCACCCCCAGTTCCTAGAGAGAACTTGCAGCTGGTTTGAACAGCTGGCGATTCACTCTGTAAGTGCTGTGCACCCCTGGTGATGGGAGGAGACTTCGTGTGCTCCACCAGGCCAGTCAGGCCCCGGGGGGCGGGGGAGCATGTGAAGTCTTTGCTCCCTGCCCCCACCCTGCCAGGCTTCACGGTGCCTAGAGGGAACTGCCAGTTAGGGTTGCCAAATGGTTTAACCAAAAATGACACCCCCCCCAAAAAACAAACAAACAAACGACTGGGGAAAAAATTCTGTTGAGGAAAAAAAAAAAGGACCCCGAGAGTTATTAAGCAAATAAAATAAAATAAAATAAAATAAAAAAACCCAGCATGGCCCCTTTAAGAAATGCTTTTGAGGCTTTTTGGCTCTAACAGTCTGCAGGCGGCCGTCTGCCATCTTGTCTCCCTACTCTGGGCTAGACAGCTCTCCTGTGGAACCAGGTAAGCACCTGGTATTTTTGCTTCCTGGCCGGGAAAAAATCAGAAAATACCGACATTTTAGGTGTCCAGTATTTTCTGAATTTTTTTACAGGACAGGAGGCGAAAATACTGGACTGTCCGGGTCAATACCGGACACCTGCCAGTTGTTTTGAACAGTTGGCAACAGCTGGTGGTTCCCTCTGGTGCTGCGCGGGCCTGGCAGGGGGAGGAGACTTTGTGTCTCCATTGGCCTGAGGGCGAGGGAGCGGCAGAGCAGCTGCAGGCTGGATCAGCTGGCTTGGCAGGCCAAATCCGGCCCACGGAGGCTGTGTTGCCCACTCCTATAGTAAATCATGGCCTCAAATAGACAATCACAGCTCAGACAGCATGTTTTTCTACATTTACGCACGGACAAGACTGATGTATAGATGAAACCCAGGAAAAGATCTTTGTTGGAAACTTTCTGGTTTGTGAGTCATTCTTTTTATTCATTTTTTGCTTGTAGGAGTAGTTTTGCATCATGACACAAAACTTGCCCACTTTTAATAAAGTGAGAAGCTTCTGTTTCAAACTCAAGTGTTTCCTTAATTATTGCATTTAATGATTTTTGGAGGCTCATGCTGCTGATACTCCCGGCTGAATACAACCACAAAGACACAGTCTCTGCCCCACAGAGGTTACCATCTAAGGGCCCAATTCACTGTTGCCCTGCAGAGCTTTTGGCACTGGCACAAAGGGGCTGCAGTTCAGCTGCACACAGGATCACCAAGGAATAATTCTAGTACAAATTTATATGGGCCATACTGAGTCAACGCTATCTCCCCTCTGCCTTAATGGCCCTAGGTAGAATGGCCAAAGCATTCTTACGCCCCAGCCATTCTGCATTCTGCAGCTAGGGAACATTTTAGGGTACGTCTCAGGCTTGCCCTAAACTGAGCCTGAGGCTGACCTAGGCCCTGCCATGCCTTGGAAGTGGAAAGATGTATTGGTTCCCTGCTGGCCATATTCTGGCAACAATGCAGGGATGAATTCCCACTCTATGAAGACAAATAATACCTGAAAGATGAGTGTTGAGGATGCAGTATACATATAACTGATGTGTGTATATGAGATACAATATTATACATATATTTTGGTTAAAGTAATCAATAAAGACACCTTAATTTGGCCTCACCATTTCCAAGAGATGTCACATCAACGGATGTGGGATTTGATACTAGTGTCTATTTGTCTGACGTGCACTTTCCCCACCAGAGGGTGCTGTGTGACAAAAACCAACCTTAAAGAGGTGGATGGGATCACATCCTAAAAGCACACACAAAACCCCCCAGAAAGCTAACACTTCAGCCTGCATCATTAACCATCAGTAGAGCCCTGTGCAGATACAAAATTTGTATCTGCATCTGCATCTATATCCGCAAATATGAACTGCGGACATCTGCATTGACATGCATGGATGTGGATACTCGCAAATATAAAGCAGATATCCGTAGATTGGCAGGGCTCTAGCCATCGGGCTGGATCTAGCACAGTGGTTTTTAATCTGTGGTTGACCATGAACTATGTCTAAAACGGTCTGTGAACATTTGTTGTTACCATAGAACAGTGGTTTTTAACCTGTAGCTTGCATATCCTTGGGGGGTCTATGTCTAAGATGTCCAAAGGGGTCCACACTTCCATTTAAAATATATTAGGGTCACCAAATGAAAAAAATTGAAAGACAAGAATCAAGGGTGTTGACTTTCTGGAGAGTGGGAGTAAAGGGAAGGCTTTTATGTTCAGCTTCACAGTTAAAACTACCCAGCAGCACAGCCAGTGCGGTCAGTGGTTTCCACAGTGCCACTTGGTTTGGGAGATGCCTTGCATCTGATTTTCAGACACGCTGAGTATCCAGAATTCTAGCAAAAGTCAAAGGGAGAGGCAGGTATTCAGCACTTCTGCCCAAGGTACCAGAAGTTGGGCATCTGAAAACAGACACCCAGAATCAGAGTCCACTTTTAGCAGGTTGGCTGCACTGGCCCTGCATGCCAGTGATGGAAGTCCAGCCTGGAACTGGTGCTAGGTACCTTACAGGGACCATAAGCACCATTCTGACTTCCCAACTTGACAAAGAGAAATATCTCCCAGGAAAGAATCATGGAAGTGGGGGAGTCTGAAGACTTCTGAGTAGAACACTGGCCCCTTCACCCATGATTTATTAGTATCGGCAGGGGGAGAGCCAGCAAAATACACCCTCCAAAAGTCATCTTTCCACTGGCTCTAAATTAGGGGTGGGGAATGTTTTTTGGCAGGGGTGGGGGGCGTGCTGACCCACAGAAAAACCAGTCAAAAATGAGATGCAAAAAAAGCCAACCCCAAAACAAAAACACCTCACCGACATGGCCCCTGACTGAGAAGCAGAAAGACACTTCTCACATTTCCTTCACACAGCAGAGCCTGGGGGGGGGGGGTAGCAGATTTTGTGGGCCCCTTTAGGTTCTGGGGTGGGGCAAAAATGAGGGGCTCAGTGTGTGAGAGGGGCTGCCAAGAAGTGGGCTTGGTGTGTAGGGTCTAGGCAGGAGTGAAGGTTCAGGAGCGTGTTGGAGGTTAGTAGGTCTGGAAGGGTAGTAGAGTACAGGAGCAGGCTCAGGGTGGGAGGGCTGTGTGGGAAGTAGGGTGTTGCAGCTCCAGCCCTGCAGGACAGGGTCTACAGGGGAAGGGGGACACAAGGCTTGAGTGCCAGCGCTTGCTTACCAATGCTGGGGGGGGGAGCCCTGAACCTCAGGAACTAGATCCAGGTAAACCAGGGGCCAGATCCAGCCCCCAGGCCATAGGTTCCCTATCCCTGATGTAAATATTCACCAACTCTCCAGCCCAGGGTTTGTAACCCTCTCCCCCACTGCTTCACCCATCATAGAGCATTCGTCTATGGCTACATGTAGCCAATACGCTATTTGCCTTGGTCTGCAGCTATTAGCAAGACCCTTTGCTCACCTTGGAGCTGAGTCAACCTTATGGGAATCCTATCCTGGAGAGGCCAAGGAGGAGAGAAAAGCAGAATAGGAAGGCAGAGAGCAGGGGCAGTGCCCAAGGAGTAGGGGAAGGAGAAGGAAAGGGAAACAGAGCAGACAGGTGCAATAGGAAAGAGGAAGGGAAGCTGAAGAGACTGGGGAAGATGTGGTGGGAATGCCAAGACAGGGAGGCAGAAGGGAAGGCCTAAGCCATTGGGACTGATTCTCTGTTATAGTAAGGTCCCCTTACATTACACTGTGACCGTAAAAAGGCCCTATCAGGGAATCCATGACCTTGGTAGAGCAATACAGAACTGCTGTAACTGCCCTGCACCAGCCCCGTCCCCATGCCCCCCCATTGGGGCATGTTGCGGGGAGGCCAAAACACACGGGCTATGTCTACACTGGCAGGTTCTTGCGCAAGAATCCGCAGAGCATCCACACTGCCCACCCTCTCTTGCAGGAGAAGATTTACAGTACGGCGTGGTAAGAGAGGGCTTCTTGCGCAAGAACTACGCTCTTTTTTAACAGGTGTAAGCCCTCTTGCGCAGGGGCTCTTGTGCAAGAGGGCAATGTGGACGCTCGGCAGGGGTTTCTTGCGCAAGAAAGCCCTATGGCTAAAATGGCCATCAGAGCTTTCTTGCACAAGAGAGCATCCACACTGCCATAGGCGCTCTTGCACAAAAGCACAGCTCGCACATGGCAGTGTGGACATTTTCTTGTGCAAGACTTCTTGCACAAGAACCCTTGAGCATGATGTTCTTGCACAAGAAGCTGCCAGTGTAGACATAGCCACGGAGTTTGAGCTCTGCTGTGCTCACCAGCCCATGGGGCAGAGGTAGGAGATAAGCTAAATTCATAGGCAGCACAAGTGGAACTTACAACGACTTTCGCCTTCTTCCCCTGCATCTGCCCCAACCAGACAGGAGTGGAGCGGACGGAGGGGGAGGGGGACTGAGACTCAGGCCCAATGTACAAGAAACGAAAAGGAAAGCAAGAGGGGAGAGTCAGGAAACAGAAGGCTCACCAAGTCTGAACAATCCCCATGAGCAATGGCTGCTGGGAATGGCTGCTGTGGTGGCCAAGATGTGTTCCCTTCAGAAAGCAAAGCACAGCAAACAGCCAGAGCATTGCAGAGGAGTAGAGCAGCCTGCCTGGGTTCACTGCGCTGAAAAGGACATTGTGTTTGTGAGGGAGAGTGTGAGGAGAATAGGGCTCTATTCTTAGCTGCCCTGTGTGATTAATAGTGCCCTCCGTCAGGTACTGGAGAGGACACAGATCTCATCTCCATTGCGTAAGGGGTGAGTGGAGGTTACTTTCCTGTTTGTGGGTAGCTGCTCCTGCCCTCGTGTTGTAAAATACAGGGGGAGCAGAAAGGAGGAACCCAAAGTGGGGAAAGGCAAAACAGAAAAGGGGAAGAACAGAAAATCAGAGCTCCAGCTGCTGGGATGGTTGTGTAACCGTGGGCAAGCCAGGCCGCTTCTTTGCGCTTCAAATCCAACGACTAAGAGAGCTGGGGACTGATTGGATGGGCACTCCTGCTGCCTGGTCCAGACTGACCTGCGGTGCCAGATCACACTTCAGACCTTCAAAGCCCAAGACTTTAGCATGAGGCTGGAGCCTGATCACAAGGTATTCCTTCATTGCCAGGTTGAACGGTGCCATCAGCCCATGAATGGATGACCACAGAATCACAGAACTGGAAGGAACCTCAAGAGGTCATCAAGTCCAGCCCCCTGCACTGAGCAGAACCAAGTACCACCATGTGGGAGAGGAATAGCTCAGTAGCTTGAGCATTGGCCTGCTAAACCTAGCATTGTGAGCTCAATCCTTGAGAGGGGCTATTTGGGGTAAATCTGTCAGGAATGGTACTTGGTCCTGCTGTGAGGGCAGGAGACTAGACTCAATGACCTCTTAAGGTCCCTTTGGGTTCTATGAGATAGGTATATCCCTGGCAGGTGTTTGTTTAACCTGCTCTTAAAATTCTCCACGGAGGGAGATTCCACAACCTCCCTAGGCAATTTATTCCAGTACTTCACCACCCAACAGCTAGGAAGTTTTTCCTAATGTCCAAACTAAACCTCCCTTGCTGCAATTTAAGTCCATTGTTTCTTATCCTCTCCTCAGAGGTTAAGGAGAATAATTTCTCCCTCCTCCTTGTAACACTCTTTTAGGTACTTGAAAACCACCACCATGTCCCTTCTCAGTTTTTTTTCCATACTAAACAAACCCAGTTCTTTAAATCGTCCCTCAGAGGTCATGCTTTCTAGACCTTGAATCATGTTTGTTGCTCTTCTCTGGACCGTCTCTAATTTGATGGGGTAACTGAGTCTCTGTGCCCCATAGATGGGATCTGACTGACAGGAGTCCAAGTCACCTAACAACGGACAAAGCAGTAGCTATATTGCAGGTAAGCAAGGCATGAGGGGCACAGACATAGCAAGGTCCTGGAAGGGAATAAACAGAGACAGAGGAGAAGAGATCCAGGTGGCTAAAGAACCTTATTCTGCTCCTGTGATCTCACTAGCCAAAACCCCTTTAACCCTAGCCCAGAGAAGAGAGCTGGGCTGCAGAGTGTTTTCACAGGTCCTACACATTTCAAGAGTAGCTCATCATTAGGGCTGCTGGACACAAATGGACCCTCGAATCTTCTCTGGAGTGCTGACTAACAAAGCCTCCATCCCTCCAGTAACTAGTGCCAGCACCATACACATCCTGTAGCACTCAGCCCATGCTATGCTGGAAAGCCAGCAGCCGCTGGCTACACTACAATGCCCAGAGGCCTGGAGGGAGGCAGGGACCTCTAATCTTGCTAGGCGTATGCATTGCCTTGTCCCAGAGGAGAGGAAGGAGAAGTTGGGGCTGGCGGTCGTTGCACTGGGAACTCAGCCAGGGCGTTATTAATAACCTGCTGAGTCAGGGGGGCTCTTGGGTTTCAGGATCACAAGATGCAGATGCCGAGTAGATTGGTTGGATATATATTTTTTTTTTACACACACTTCTTCCCATTTTTTTTCCCACTTCTTCTCCACTGACCGGGAGAACTGGGAGACTGCACCAGAGCTCTGGCCCGAGCCAGGCTGCTTGGCGCCCTTCCCCAGCCGGCCTAGCGCAGAGGCTGCATTGTCCTGATCCAGGGAGCAAAGGTTGCCTAAAGGAATACAAGTACTGGAAACAACACAAGGGTTTATCCCAATCTCCAGTGGGCTGGAAGGCCTCCAAAAACAATAGCCAATAAAGGAATAAAGCTGCTAAGCAAAGATAGCTCCAGCCAGGAGCGCTGCTCCAGCCACGGACAGGCAAGCTAGCTTGTAGAATTGATCACAGTAACACATTGCTTTCCCTCCCAACTCTTAAGTGGATGCAGCGCTGGCAAAAGCAGCAAGATTGACAGCCCTGCAGCACGAAGCCTTCTCTTTATCCACAGGTACCAATACATGGCACATTGCCCTGCCACTGCGCTTCTACCTTCAGCTGGGGAAAGGATTTCAGCCTCCATGGCCCATTCAATCATTAGATTCTGCTGAGGCTGTCAACAAGATAGAGATCATTGCTGGCAGCTAGCCCCTACTCAACACCCTCACCTCCCAATCCCATCCCCCCAGTGATTGAATTACAGTGGCAGGCAGAAATCAGTGCTGCTGGCAGTGGAGGTATTTGTGTTAGCAGTTGTCACGCCTGGTCCATATGACCATAATCCCTCTGTGGTGACACACTAACAGCAAAAGTGGTCAGGGATTTAGTATTCATGTAATTAGACCATAGAACTCATTGCCACAAGATGTCACCGAGGCCAAGAATTTAGCGTGATTCAGAGACAGTTCAAGTGTTTGTAGAGATAACAGGAATACCCAGGGGTTTTATTGTTAATGAAAAACAAGACTGTTGGAAGAACTATAAAGCCTCAAGCTTGAGGGTTTAAAACAGTCCCTGTTAGGGAGGAGCATGAGACCTTCATGGGTGGTAGATTATCCCACATCAGTTTACTGCAGGGTTTCTTGCATCTCCCTCTGAAGCTAGTGGTGCTGGCCATGGTCAGAGACATATTACTGAACTCAAGGAGCAGAGATCTGATCTGGTTTGGCAATTCCAAAGTACTGCCAATGATGTGGAACAGATTATTTTGCAGATTCAGTCATCAGCAGTAGCACTGTCCTTTCAGGGTAGTTGAAACAAAAGACAGAACTATGTAGCACTTTAAAGACTAACAAGATGGTTTATTAGGTGATGAGCTTTCGTGGGCCAGATCCACTTCCTCAGCTCAATTTGTGGAAGAAAATTGGCACGACCATATATACCAAAGTGATACAATCAAAAAAAGTGAACACATATAAAATTGACAAATCAAATTTTAGAACAGAGTGGGAGTGAGGGGGGAAGGTTAGTGTCTGTGAGGTAATGACATTAGGGGTGATAATTGGGGAAGCTATCTTTATAATGGGTGAGATAATTAGCATCTTTGTTGAGACCCATACATAAAGTGTCAAATTTAAGCATGAATGACAATTCTGAAGCGTCTCTTTGAAGTCTGGAGATAAAATCTCTCTGAAGCAATATGCATGTTTTAAGGTCACTGAGAGAATGGTCAGTCTGGCTGAAATGCCAAGCAACAGCTTTCTCTTCTCTCACAGAGAGAAAGCTGTTGCTTGCCATTTCAGCCAGACTGACCATTCTCTCAATGACCTTAAAACATGCATATTGCTTCAGAGAGATTTTAACTCCAGACTTCAAAGAGACGCTTCAGAATTGTCATTCATGCTTAAATTTGACACTTTATGTATGGGTCTCAACAAAGATGCTAATTATCTCACCCATTACAAAGATAGCTTCCCCAATTATCACCCCTAGGCTACGTCTACACTGGCATGTTCTCACGCAAAAACTCTTCCAGAAGAGAGCATCTACACTGGCATGTGCTTTTGCACAAGAGCATCCATGCCAATGTAGACGCTCTCTTGCGCAAGAAAGCTCTGATGGCCATTTTAACCATAGGGCTTTCTTGCACAAGAAATTCATGTTGCCTGTCTACACTGGCCTCTTGTGCAAGAACAGTTGCACAAAAGGGCTTATTCCTGAGCAGGAGCATCAGAGTTCTTGCGCAAGAAGCCCTGATTTCATACATTAGGATGTCAGTTTACTTGCGCAAGAACACGTGGCCAGTGTAGACAGGCAGCAAGTTTTTGCGCAAGAGTGGCCGCTTTTGTGCAAGATCGCGCCAGTGTAGACACAGCCCTAATATCATTACCTCACAGACACTAACCTTCCCCCCTCACTCCCACTCTGTTCTAAAATTTGATTTGTCAGTTTTATATGTGTTCACTTTTTTTGATTGTATCACTTTGGTATATAGGGTCATGCCAATTTTCTTCCACGAATTGATCTGAGGAAGTGGGTCTGGCCCACGAAAGCGCATCACCTAATAAACCATCTTGTTTGTCTTTTAAGTGCTACATAGTGCTGTCTTTTGTTTCCGCTAGACCAAACTAACACGGCTGCATCTCTATCACTTTTCAGGGTAGTGTTTCTCTGGCAATGACAGTGAGAGTGCAGGTATAGGAAGAAGAGCCCTTCTAACCTCCTAGATCCAGATCCTCAAAGATATTTAAGCTCCTAATCCCCAATGAAAGTTATGAGCCTAAGGACCTTTGACATTCTGGAGCTTAATCTCTCAAGTCAGTACAGTGCAAGTTGCAAGTGGCGGTACATTACAAATGTAGGCAGGGTGACATACGAGTACAGTTAGGGACTCAGTAGCAGTCACTGTGAGATAGCACTGTTGCAGTCAATGTCCAGTTCTCCTCACTAGTTGATCCAGTTGTGGTCCAAGCCAATGCAGCCATAACAGCTACAGCTGGGCAGCGTAACTGAATGATGGTTCTACAAAGTGACCTGGACAAAAGGAGCTTCTTGCTCCCTCAGCCATTTGGAATTACCTTGCCTGGCACCCAGGCTCACCCAGCTCCGTCTCTGCACATTCCCCAGCTCCCTAAATTGCAGGCAAGTGGAAAGGCTGATGATTTATCAGGGAGGCGAGAACAGTTTTGCTATTGCCTACAGCAGGCTCCCCCTCAAGGCTGGCACCAAGAGCCTGTATGTCATAAGTGCCTCTTGTTTCTATTTTCCCCAGAACCGGACTAAAATAGACACCTCCACCCCACCCCTTCTCCAGCAGCTGTTACCCACATCCTCCCCCCCACCCCAAGCTGGCTTGTTCTGTTCCCTCCTCTTTCATCACCGTCAAGACAGCGCCACTGCAATTGCTACAGTCATGCCTGTAACTTATGGAGAGGGAAATCAGCGAGGTGCCGCAGCACTGCTTGACTCCCAGGTCACTCATCCATTCTGGTCCAGCTCTCTAGCCTGGCTTCGCTGCTGAGTCCATTCATTTCGATTAGTCTATTGGCTTGCAAATCCTATTCACTCTGATTGTCGTGTTTGCATATTATGTTGTTCTAAATCCACGCCCAGATTAAAAAAAGTAAGTAGCCAAGACATAGTGTGGAATTACTTACATAGCAAACCTGGAGAAAAAAGCTGGATTTCTCCCCCATAACATCCTTTGCAAGGCAGGTATGTATAGCGAGACCTTTTTCAAGATGGGGAAACACAGGCCCAGAGAGGGGCCATCATGACTTGGCCAAACACAAAGCAAGGCAGTGGCAGAGCTGGGAGTAGAAGTTAAACCTACAAGTCCTGACTCCCAACTCCAATCAGCTGCCAAGCCTAAGCTGCTGCTTTTCTAACTCAGATTTTAAGTAGAAGAAGAGGGGTTTTTTGTAGGCACAAGCCCGGTTCCTGTCTAGCAGAAGCTGTGTCTCCTGCAAAGGTGTAACCTCGTGCCCATATTCATCACTTGTATTTATACAGTCAATTACCATTGCAACACATTCCAATCCTAAATAAGCTCCTTAAGAATAGAGATAAGGTATCAGGTTTCCGGTTACACTTGCCAGTCTGTCTGTAGTAGATAAGCATGCTGGGTAACAGGAAGAAGGTTATCTATAAAGGAAGCTAAGCAGCTGCCCTTGTCGTTGCAGGAGGCTTTGAAAAAACCCAACAAACACCGGAAATCTTGTGAACCATTCAAATCTTTCCCCTCCGAATTCCTCTTCTGATATAGACACTGCTGGTCCGACTCCAGCCATGCTGTCCTGATATGATAGGGAGGCACCAGGTGAGAGTGCTAGCTATTTTGTAATAACTTGTTTTAGCAGGAAAGCGTAAATAGGAGGTAGATAGTATCCAAAATACAAAACTTCCCCTGCCTGCTCTCTAGTTTGTGCCTCCCCTTTTGCCCCCACCCTACCAACCAAACAGAGAAGCTGTGAATGGGAGAGTTCATATAATTTTTCCTTTTTTACGCACATAATGACTGGACTATTCAATGTTCCTAGGCCGAGGGTCCTGTAGACAGAAGTCCTCGTTTCACAGCTAGCAAGGTTCCGATCCAGCTCACAGGGCATCAGCCAGGTACACATGACCTCATGCTGATGTAGGCGGAAAAGAAAAGAATATATGAACCAGCCTGAAACAAGGAATGCAGAGCAATAGTTGAATACCTCCAGACACTGCACTGGCTCAACTCCGAGCATCCAAACCATCAGACCTGTCTTATTTTTGATCTGGTACCTTACAGCTCCTCCTGCCACATCCATTCCTAAGCAGCTCTCATCACATGGCCCCACATATTTCTTTCTGGTCCTGCTATCCCATTAATCTCTTTTATGTAACCCCTCATGTCTGCTGGATGCAAAACCCATATGGCAACGTGCTGCTGTTGTACATCTTTAGAGATCGGGTTGAAACAAAACCACACACAGCAAAAGCCCTTTTAAAAATAACAATTCTAGTACCATCAAGGTGAAAATCTCAGCAAGGATGGGAGGGGATCAGCACTAAACTGATCCTGTCTCTTTGTAACTGCCCTCTGCAGCCAGATGTGCAAGAAGCTAATTCCTAAACAAACTGTAAAGGAAAACGCTTTAACTGCTGCTTGGACAAGCAGGGACATGGAGACAGTGCAAGGACAACACAGCCGTGTCTCAAGGAGAAAGTTTCATTTACATCCATCATCTAGTTCCAATTATCTGAGCTTCTCTTCCCTGCTATTTTATTTTAATTAATCTCTGTGGGTCTGACCCTGCAGCCCTTGTTTCCTGCTGATTTCAGTGGGATACTGGGCTGTGCAAGGAATGCAGGAGAGGGCCCCATGAAGAGGGTAAGCAGCATGAAGAGTGTTTGTCCCTAAGGGCCCATATCTACTCCCTACTATAAAGTGCTGTCTGCGTGTGTGCAGGGATGCGTGTGTGGAGGGATGGGTGTCTGGGGGCGCAGTGAAGTTTCTGAGGGTCAGAACACCTATCTGAATTTGGTAGGATGTGCTTCTCAAATCTCGCTAAACGGGATCTCAGTGCAACACCCCACCAATTAAAGAGCCCCGTCAAACCCTATAAAAATCCCCATGCCTGAAAGGGTCTCTGCCAATCCCAATGCTCCCTTCATGGACAGGCATTTCTCAATTGCAGGGCATTTGAAAGGCTGCAGGCAGGGGAAGGGAGCTGCTGTGTCAGCAAATTGCAGAGCCCTGGGCCTGCCTTTCAGGGAGGAAGTCTGGGTGGAGGCTGGGCACCCGCAGCCCTCAGGACAAACACAGAAGAACATTTCTCAAGGAGTCAGGGCCTAAGCCATAAAGAGCTGTACCGGTGAAAACCAATGCCTGAAACTGCCCCCTAGGAATAAACTCCAAGCCAGTGCACCATGGATGTATTCGGGAAAGTTCTGCCCCTCCTTCACTCCAGTGCCACAGAGGGACCTGGAAGTAGGGATGTTAAATATCGGTTAATTGAATAGTCGATTAACCTCATGAATTCTTATTGGTTACTCGACTAGTCTATAGTCCCCAGGGGTAGGGCCAGCAGCCAGTGTGCTCCAGCCCCACTCCTGAGGAGCCCCCTGCCACTCTGCCCTGCTGCCTCTGTATCAGAGGCAGCAGAGTGGGGTGCCAAGCAGGAGCTGGTCTGGAAGGGGAGCCAGTTTAAAAACCAGCTCCCCTTGTGGACTGGCTGCCTGTCACCCTGCTGGAGTGGCAGCAGCCCCTGTCCATGTCCCAGACCTGGCGTAAGCCGAAACTGAGCCGGGCTGCCTTCCCACCTTGGTCCTAAATACATTTTAAATGCATAGCTGTAGCAGCGGTAGCTCCCAGACCTAGCGCAAGCCAGGACTGAGCCAGGCTTCAGGACAACCTGCTAAAAAAAATTACTGGTGGGGTTAGGGGGAGGAATGCGTGTTGTCTATAACATTAATCTTTGCTTATTGGTTAATTGACTACACTATTACATCCATACTTGGAAGTGGCTCTGGGAGAATGCCCCCGTGCAGGTACACTGCCTGCTGGCTAGCTCTGGGGGGGCTGTGCTAGATATAGGCAGGCCCTACCCATGCATTACATGACCGAGGGTGCTATAGCGATCAACAGGGAGCTGCCATAACATGTGCTGGGAGCTGTTTTGCCCCAGTAGCAGCCCAGAATCTGAAGGCTGCAAATAATCAAACCCACTCTGTGCATCTTCTAGAAGGTGCATTGGGAGGTTCTGTCCAAGTAGCAGATGTATTAGCAACACCTCTGTGCTCAGGCCCTCCAGGGCACAGGGCAGAGCCAAGACCTTATTGCAAATCAAAGGGCAATGACATGTCTAACTGCATTTGACTCACAGCTCTGGATGCAAAGGCCTCTATTCAGCCCCCCCCCCCCCCCCCCCATGCCGGAGGCATGTCACAATACCAATGGCCCTAACCAGTGGCCTTTGATGCAATGGTGCGTGGGCCAATTTGTGAAACCACCACCACCATCACAGGTTCATTGCTGTGATGCTGCAAAGGAAGTAGCTGCAGCTCCACTTAGCTGCTGGGAAATCCCTCATTAATTGCTGGAGTATGTCTCTCCCCTAAGCAGGACCGTCGTGCTGGGCAGGCGGAATCTGCTGGTATCCTTTGCCTGTTTAGCATCTCCCAGCAACAGCCAATCCCCCCCTTCCTGCTACACGCAGCTGGGCCAGGAAAGGTTAATGATGTACCCAGGTGATTTTAAAGCCACTGTTGCGATTAACTTCTCCTAATTCTGCAATTCTTCTTTGCCTTCTATTCTGATGAAGGGCGAAGGGGATAGGAGCGGGGAAAGAAGGTATTTACTGAGGGATTTCACTCAAATAATGAAATAAATGTGATCAGCTAAGGGACTTTTAATCCGCTTTGATTCCTGCATCCTGGGGGATGAAGTCAGAAGCAGCAAAGATCTCTCTCAGTCCCAATCAGCCAATGGGAGGAGCCCGTCAAGGAGACAGTGTACCGAATACAGGTTAACACGCTCAAACCTCAGAGGGGAAGTGTATTCTGATGGCTGGATCGGTGAAATGGGAGCCAGGACTCCCCTCCACAGACCAGGGCTCTCCTCTGCTCTGCCAGCCGGGGCTCTGCTGCCAGTCCCCAGGTTGCCAGGGCTCTGCTCATGGCCACTGGGCCCCTGGGCACTGGGCCTCCGCTTCCCTGTCCCACCAGGCTCCTCTCTTCCCTGTTCCCTCAACACTTCTGGTCCCAGCTGTGAGTGTTCCACCCCCGGAGCACCCGCTGGGTCACCGACGATGCTGGACCAGGAGTGTTGCTGGACTAGGGAAGTCTGGATTAGGGAGGTTCAACCTTTTATTGCCCTGTAGCACTAATGAGAAATATCTGCAGGCCAGGCCGGCCTCTGCCAAAGGGTGTCAAAGGGGGACACCTCTTGGGTAACTAAAGTCAGCATTGGAGGAAACACCCCTCCCCCATCCTTCAGCATGGGAGTGCAATATCAGAGATGGCAGCCAAGCCACCCTTTGCTCTCCTGACTTTCCCCCAAAGTGAAGACAAGGATGCAGTCCAGCACGCACAACAGAGACACTCCCAGACATACTGACACCCACAGAGTAGCAGGTCTTTAGGACAAAGGACTCCATCTCTTGCATTTATTCTTGGGAGACCCTGACTGCCCAGCAACACCAAGTTAGTGTGGTTTGTATGTCACGGGGAAAGGGTCATTTATCTCCTGATTATCTCCCTCTGCCATCACGTTGCCAGTAACTGGCCCCGTCTCTGGGAGGGGACATGCCATCTTAGCTAAATGTCCTGGCGCACACATATCTTTTTTCAGTCCAGTCAGCAAAGGCTTAATACCTGTACATAGGCTAAACTAAACTACTATTGTCCTTGCAGGCTACAAGTCTCTGAGCATAGAAAAATCTGGTGTGCATTGTTGCAACAGAGATGGTAGCACACACCTCTGTTTAAGTTGCTTAACACAGCTGCACTTGCTAGATTCTTCCAGACCCAGAGAGCTGCTGAAAGCTGTCTAAACTGGCCTATGGATTCCTTATTTGTTAGAAACTTCCTCTTGAGTTAATAAAGGGGAAGCATTTTCCCAAGGAAATCCAATACACAAGAAGCCAGAGCAGGAGTGGTGAACCTAGGGCCCGGGAGCCAGAGCCGGCTCCCACGTTGCTTGGATCTGGCCCCTGAGGTCCCAGGCTCCCTCCAATATCGGACAGCTCTGTGGCTGCCCCTCCCGCCCAGACCCCACACTCCCACTCTGCTCCTGCACCCTACCTCCTGGCTAGCCTTCCCAGCCCCCAACCCACTCCTGAACCTTTCCTTCTGCCCACACCCCAGACCCCAAGCTTGCATCCCAGCAGCCCACTCCCACACACTGAACTCCTCATTTTTGGCCCCACCTAAGAGTATAGAGGAGCCCACCAAATCTACTAGCCAGGATTCCCCTAGGTTCTGGTGTGTGAGGGGAATGTGGGGCGTGTCTTTCTGCTTCTCAGTTGGGGTTGGGGTTTTTTTCCTTCTCCCTTTTGTGCAGCCCGACTGATTTTTCTGTGGGTCTGTGGCCCCCAACCCAAACAAGGTTCCCCATCCCAGGGCTAGAGCCACATCAAGGCATTCCAGGACAGATTCTTTCAAGTTCCCATATTGCCTTTAAGAAACAGGCATTTAACTGCTGGCCATCCCAACAGCGAACTAGACATGCGTAGCTGCTCTCCTGCTGCTGGCATTCCTGCCAGCTGGTCCTTCCATAGTGGAGAGACCAACTCCAGCTGAACACAGCTGGGGAAAGGGGCACTGAAAGGTGCCTCTCCTTAAGTGCCACCAAAATGAAGTTTGCATAACAGTGTTAATAAATCCCCACCCACAAGTCATGAAATCCGCAGAACAGCTCTATGGGATTATGGCAGAATTACACTCCAGTTCAACAGTACAGAGATGGGGGTGGCGCAGCCTGCCATCTGAAGACACACACACACGCGGAACAAGCCCCTCCCCCTTATGC
The DNA here is from genome assembly GCA_032595735.1 of Pelochelys cantorii. Classification (NCBI taxonomy): domain Eukaryota; kingdom Metazoa; phylum Chordata; order Testudines; family Trionychidae; genus Pelochelys; species Pelochelys cantorii. The sequence continues at coordinate 13,310,134 of CM064347.1, forward strand.
ATACATGCTACACACAAACACCACTAAGACCCCCAACTTAAATACACACCATTGTCACATGTGTCCACACCAGACACACAAACACCAGGCGTATTCTAAGACATACACACACACTTGTCTGAAGCTGTTCTGTGACTGTTGAGATACAGAAGCCCAGTCATCAGCAGCACAAGCCATTGCAGTAGGAGATGGGATGCAGCACTAGGGTACCAAGACCCTCACTCCTTCATCTCTTAGCTGATTCCAGGGCTCTGCAGCCATTGCCCATTGCACTGACATTTTTCAATCTAAACCTTTTTTTTTCAGTGACAAATGTACGTCTGATGCCACCAAAATATTTCACCCTTGATGATGATTTTGCCAAACTGTTTATGTAATGAAAAAAAAAAAAAGCTTTAGAAATTCCAAATAAATCAAAATATTTTGTTTGGGCCATTTTGAAAGGAAATGTTTTAATTTTCCAATTTGGAGGGACTTTTCATTTTGGGCTTGAATTTTATCTGGCAGAATGAAAAATGTGAGCAAATGCTCAAAGTCAAAAGGAAACCATTTGTTTCCAACACTGTGTTTTCCCCTGGTTTTTCAGAACTGTCGCCAACGAACCAAAAAAGTCTGTTCTTTACCCAGCTCTAATTACATGTGAAAGGGAAATAACATTCTTGCTTCACCCCAGCCATCTCTTGGGTCTTTCCCCTTCCAGCGGAGTCAGCTTTAGCCATATCACTCAAGCATTCTGCAAGTCTGGCCTTCTCTTCCCCCGAACTCAAACCATTTTGTGCCCTGCTTTGGTTTTAGGGGGGGTCCCATTCCCTCTTTCTCTCCCCTTCTGCCTTGGGGAACCCGACCCAGCAAAGACGGCACTAGGAGAGAAAAATACAGACCAGGGGCGAGACTCCACAGAGCCCCACCAAGAAGAGACGTGTCTCACTCTTTCTTCCCCACAGTTCCAGTCATCAGTGGCCAAAAATAAAAGAAATAGCTTGTTCAAATAAAACAAGCTTAGGAGGTGGGGGAGGGGGGAGAAAGACAAACAACCCAGCTATGATTCCCCCATATGCCTGAGGTTATAATCCAGATTTGCTGCTTACCCAGTGCTCTTCGTTTTTGTAAATTAAAACCGCTTTTTGCAGCTGAATTTAATCAGCATTAAAAGCTTGGGGGCATGTTATCACTCACACCAAAAATAAAAATGAAATCATCCCCCTCATCTCCACAGCGCACGGGCTTCCTCAGGCCATGCGCAGCGTCGGAGGGAGCAGCCCACGCACACAGCTCGGCATGAAGCAGTTCCCTCCTCTGGGGCATTTGTTATGCGGTGTGTGTTCAGTGAAACAGACCTCGGGAAGACGCGGTGCTGCCTGGCTGCAGTGGGGACTCGTTCGCTCTGGAGACGCCACCCGTAACGGGATGCCCTGTTGTACTAGGAAACGGGCAGCTCACCCAGAACAGCTCCCCTCCCACAGGAAAATGCTGCACCCCAAATTGTTCAGTGCCTCCTGCCCTGCAGTGGGGGCAACGATCCTACCCCCAGCCCTCATGGCTCTGGTGGGAGGGCAAGGGGAAGGGGATTTCCAGCTGGACACTTCAAGCTTCTGCAGCTTCCCACACGCCCCACCCCAAACTACTCTGCTGAGAGCGCCTACGCTGGGAAAGGAGGTAAGCAGCTGCACAAGAGGGTCAAGTCAAATTGCTGGTAAGGCATGAATGGACACACACGCACAGGACTACACTACAGTGTGGATACCAGCACACACCTCCTTTTAGGAATGCCTCAGCTGATTGAGAAATCACTGTCCTTCAGTCCCAGCAGGCACCTGCCTCGCACAGGGCCCAGCCTGTAATGCCCTCCAATTCCTTTCATATACGCAGCCTCCCTATCTCCCATGTGTTGCTCTGAAGCAGGCACCAAGCCTTCTCCTTCCTCACACAGAAGCAGCACATCATCTGCCTCCACGCCACCTCTCCACCAAGGAAAGCTCTACAGGCACTTCATGTACATCCCAGGTTACAGCCCTGTCCCTGTTTCTTGTGGGCTGGTGGTTCTGTTACCCAGGGAGGCCTGGGCATTCTGCGGGAACCCCTAGGGTGTGACTGACATGCACACGCACACACACACACACACAGACACACACACCCTTTCCTTCCCAGCTCTTATCAAAAGAAACACGGCTGCTGCTCAGCACAGATGAAGAATTGCTCCGGAAACAGGAAGAGCCCAGTGCAGTCTGGCTTCCTGGACTTGTCTTGTAGAGCAGAGTCTGTCTCTCACCAAGGACCAGGCCTCACCAATCCTCCTCCCTCCCACCTATTGAAAACATTATGCATCTGAATTTGATGCTGGTGAAAGCTGCCAGCTAGACTGTTCCGGAGATCACTATACACACAGAGCACGGACAGCTACAGGGCTGGCTCCTACACCCATGGACATTAACCATGCCCTGTAGGAGTTCATTCAGCCCTGTGCTGCAGCTGAAACTCCCCCCCCTCTAGGTGCCAGCTGGGTGTGATTGATGTGATGGGGACACCTGCCCTCTGGATACCAGACTGGGACCACCAAACTTGTTTTCTACCCACCCATGGAGCAGTAATCTGCTTGTGGACATTACACACCCAGGCTGTATTTGAACGGACGATCTATAAGACAAAGGAGCTGATTCTCCACCCCCCTTTGCTGGTAGAGATACTGACACCTGTGCACAGTAGGCATCGATGCTACCAAACCAGAAAGGTGTCCTTTAGCCCCACTTTGCACAGGCATGAATGATAATACAGGTGGTAAGGCAGTGGAGAATCAGGCCTACAGGCTCTGTATGCAACTGACAGTCCTTTGAGACTTGCTGAGAGGCAACAAAACTCATGCTCTGCCCTGACTGGAAAGCCCTGCTTTTAGAAACAACCTCGCCTGTGTCTCAGTTCTGAGCGGTGAGAAGGAATCAGCCACTAACAAGTAGTAAGTCCCTATGGTGCATGAAAGATAAATGCAGAGGGGCAGATTCTCCTCTCACTTACACCAGCATAAACCCCACTGAGTTCAGTGAAGTGATTCCTGATTTACTTCAGGATGAGAGACAAATCAGGCCCTGAATGTCTGTGACTGCAGTGCCATGCCATCCAATCCCATCACCCCTCCGCCATCCTGGCTTATCACTAGCCCAAATAGCAATCATCATAAAAGTAGGTCTGTATTATTTATACCAAAGCTTAAAACAATAACAAATCCCCTTAGTAGGCTGTAGCACTGTGGTCTCCCAGCCGCCACAACCACCCACACATTTCTAAACTACAATCAAAGAGAAGGCTGCTTCAAAGTTGTCGCTGTATGCCTGTGAATTTCATAGCTCCCTCTCCTCCCGCCCCCAGGAGCTAATCAATAACCCATTGAGGCCTGTAAGTGAGACTCCAGTGATTTATAAAGGTGATCAAAGGTACCTGCCCCCAGAGGGCTGAGGTGGAGTGGTTCTTGCGGAAGAGACCTGCTCTGGTGCCTGCTAAAGTTCACGGTAGAGCCAGGGTGGGCAAAAGGGCGTCTGTGAGCCGGATCTGGCCCACCAAGTGGCTTGATCCAGCCCGCGGAGGCCCTGCCGCTCCCCTACCCCCAAGCCAGTTAGGGCCCAGGGACGGGGGGGAAGCACATGAAGTCTCCTCCTGCCCTGCCCCCACCCTGCAAGGAGTGTGCGGCACTTAGAAGCGCCACGTGGTCCTGGCAAGCAAAAGGAGAATTTGCATGCTCCCTCTGCCCCCAAGTCCTGATTGGCCTGGGGGCGGGGGGAAGCACGTGAAGTCTCCTCTCACCCTGCGAGGGTGCTTCTAAGTGCCAAATGTTCCTTGCAGGAAAGGGGCAGGGTAGGAGGAGACTTCACGTGCTCCCTCTGACCCCCAGGCCAATCAGAGCTGGGGGGCAGGAGGAGCACACGAAGCCTCCTCCCACCCTGCAAGGGGCTGGGCACTAAGTCAATTGCCAGCTGCTGCTCAGCTGGTGGTTGACTCTAAATGCAGCACTCCCTTGCAGGGTGGGGGCAGGGAGCGAGAGACTTAACATGCTTCTTTCCCCTCCCCCAGGACCTGGTTGACCTGGGGGCAGCGGGGGAGCCAGCAAAGTCACCTCCCACCTCCAGGGGCAGGGTTCCTAGAGGGAACCGCCAGCTGTTCAGAACAAAGATTTCACAAGCTCCCCCACCCCCAGACCAATCAGGCTTTGTGGGTGAGGAAGCACAGAAGTGTCCTGGCCCCGCACCTTCCGCCTGAGGCCCCACCCCTTCTGGGGCGGCCAGGGGCCACTTCAAAAATTTCTGAAGTGGCCCCCAGTAAAAAATTATTGCCCACCCCTGTGGTAGAGCCATTGGACAAGCAGTCTCAGGGAGCTCCCCTCAGCCCTCCTGCAGAAGTTGAGCAACACTGACCAGGGAGCACGGGGGTATCCTGCGATCAAGCTCTGTTGCTATAGTGACAGAGGCAGGCTCCTCTCCTTCAGCTGAGGCTAGAGCTGCACTCCGCTCCACTGGTTGTTTTCTAACCATCACTTAACTGAGAGGCACGATCACATCTTTCAAGAGACGACTTAGCCTCCCGCCGTTGGATTTTCTGTGTGCCCCTGAGCTCAGTCACAGCCCTGTGCTCCCTCAGACAGTGATAGCTCAGCCAGAGGGGGCCCTGCAACCCTGCCCTGCTCAGGAAAATGAGGGAATAAAGAGCAGAGCAGAACAAATTCCCCTTCCTCCCAGTGCTCTGCACCCTCTTGCCTTGCTGTGTCAGCATCCGTCCATCCAAAGACCCAGCTAGAGGGAGGGGCAGAGACTCTTATGTCCCAGACTCAGCAGCAGGCATTTCGTTAGGAGGCGCTCTCTGCATCCGTCCAGGACTGAGGGGCCCTCAGAATGGGCATCTGGGCTGCCAGGCCCTGCCTTGCAGCTGCCACTGGGATCTGCTGAAGGTGGCGAGGAAAGCAGACAAGATCAGAGACTGCCAGGGAGAAGGGAGGCGAGAGGAAAGCTGGCTGGGTTGGAGGTGGGCTACGCCGCAAGATTGAGCCCTCACAGAGGGGGAAAAGGGGGCTGCTATTAGAGAAACAGAGCTAGAGCCATGCTGGGCAAGGGCGCAGTGGAAGTTACGCACTGTCAGCGAAGCTTTTCCTCCAGGTGAACATTCAGCAACAAGACAGCCGAGCCATGTGACTTCACAGAATCCCCTCTGCGCACCTGGATGTCCAGCCTGACCTGCCCACAGGCATTCTGCCTGCTGAGCATCTGTGCAAGGGAAGAGGGAAAGCAGAGCCAGCATTAACCCCTTGCTCACCAGGGACGAGGCAAGGCCCTAGCCCCGTCACAGCTGGACCTGTAGTAAAGTGTTAATGCTGTTGTGTGTGTGAAGTTGTCAGCTTCCCTGAGAGGCTGGGTGAACCGTAGCCTTAGGCCTTGGCTACACAGTTTGAGTACTGAAGTAACTAGATTGGAACAATGCCCTGCTGTGGACACCTCGACCAGGGTGGAACGCCTGATAGCGATTTAGCTTGTCCTTCCTCGAACGGATTTCAGAGCATCTGTGCCAGGCAATCACAGTGACTTAATTAAATTGATTTCTAAATAGACTTAGGACCAGCCTCTACTCAGAGCTGTGCCAGCTTCACCAAAGCTGCCATTTCTGAGGTGATTTAGTTAAATTGGGGCAAATCCCTGTGCGGACACACTGATTTCCATTTAAACTACCTTTATTTCAGTTTAGCTTCGGTGATTAGGGGGAGGTCTAAGTGAAACCAAAACAAATGGCTATAAATCAGTTCCACACGTACAGAATGGGAAGTGACCTTCTGGGAAGGAGTACTGCAGAAATGGATCTGGAGGTCATGGTAGACCACAAGCTGAATATGAGTCAACAGAGTGACACTGTTGCAAAAAAAAGCAAACATGATTCTGGGATGCATTAACAGGAGTGTTGTAAGCAAGACACGAGAAGTCATTCTTCATAGACTCATAGCCTCATAGGGCTGGAAGAGACCTGAGGAGGTCATCGAGTCCAACCCCACACCCAAAGGGGAACCAACCCTAACTAAATCATCCCAGCCAGGGCTTTGTCAAGCCAGGACTTAAAAACCTCTAGGGATGGAGATTCTACCACCTCCCTAGGCAACCCATTCCACTGCTTCACCACCCTCCTACTAAAATAGTTTTTCGGAATATCCAACCTACACCTCCCCCAGGGTGCAATCCATCCCCTCATCCAGGTCATTAATGAAGATGTTGAACAAAACTGGCCTTAGAACCGACTCTTGGGGAACTCTGCTTGATACCGACCGCCAACCAGACATCGAACCATTGATCACTACCCATTGAACCGGACAATCTAGCCAGTTTTCTACCCACCTTATAGTCCATTTATCCAATCCATTCTTACTTAACTTGCTGGCAAGAATACTTAGGTTGATCAGGCATGATTTGCCCTTGCTGAATCCATGTTGACTATTCCTGATCACTTTCCTCTCTTCCAAGTGCTTCAAAATGGATTCCTTGAGGATCCCCTCTATGATATTTCCAGGGAGCCCTCCTCTCTGAGACACGTGGTACTCCCAGCTGGCCTTGTTAGGCACCAGTTCCAAAGTTCAGTGAGGGGTCCCTAGCCCCACTTCTGGAGCTCCCTAGCTCCCTGCCAGAGCCAGCCTTGGTCCCTGCAGCACACACTGGCAGCTGCTTCTTTGGCCCAACTGCAAGTGTTCTGAAAGAACTCAAATGTGAAATTGCGGAGTTATTAACAGTGGTTTGTAACCTATCCTTTAAATCCACTTTGGTACCAAATGACTGGAAGATGGCCAATATAACACCAATATTTAAAAAAGGCTCTAGAGGAGATCCTGGCAATTATAGACCAATAAGTTTAACATCAGTACCAGGCAAATTAGTAGAAACACTAGTAAAGAGTAAAATTGCAAGGCACATAGAAGAGCACGAATTGTTGGGCAAAAGTCAGCATGGTTTCTGCAGAGGGAAGTCGTGTCTAACTAATCTGTTAGAATTCTTTGAAGGGGTTAATAAACATGCGGACAAGGGGCACCCAGTGGATATAATATACCTAGATTTCCAGAAAGCCTTTGACACGGTCCCACACCAAAGGCTTTTACGTAAATTAGGTGGTCATGGGATAGGAGGAAAGGTCCTTTCATGGATCAAGAATTGGTTAAAAGACAGAAAACAAAGGGTGGGAATAAATGGTAAATTTTCACAATGGAGGAGGGTAACTAGTGGTGTTCCCCAGGGGTCAGTACTGGGACCAATCCTGTTCAACTTGTTCATCAATGATCTAGAAAATGAGGTAAGCAGTGAGGTGGCCAAGTTTGCAGATGACACAAAGTTGTTCAGGACAGTCAAAAGCAAAAGGGATTGTGAAGAACTACAAAAAGATCTCAGCAAACTGAGTGATTGGGCAGCAAAATGGCAAATGAAATTTAATGTGGGTAAGTGTAAGGTAATGCATGTTGGAAAAAATAACCCAAATTACACGTACTACATGATGGGGTCAAATTTAGCTACGACAGATCAGGAAAGGGATCTTGGAGTTATAGTGGATAGTTCTATGAAGACATCCACGCAGTGTGCAGCGGCAGTTAGTAAGGCAAATAGGATGTTAGGAATTATTAAAAAAGGGATAGATAATAAGACAAAAGATATCATACTTCCCCTATATAAAACTATGGTACGCCCACATCTCGAGTACTGCGTGCAGATGTGGTCTCCTCACCTCAAAAAAGATATATTGGCATTAGAAAAGGTTCAGAAAAGGGCGACTAAGATGATTAGGGGCTTGGAAAGGGTCCCATATGGGGAGAGGCTAGAGAGACTGGGACTTTTCAGTTTGGAAAAAAGGCGATTGAGGGCCGATATGATAGAGGTATATAAAATCATGAATGGTGTGGAGAAAGTGATTATAGAAAAATTATTTACCTTTTCCCATAATACAAGAACTAGGGGACACCAAATGAAATTGATGGGTAGTAGGTTCAAAACTAATAAAAGGAAATTTTTCTTCACACAGCGCACAGTCAACCTGTGGAACTCCTTGCCCGAGGAGGCTGTGAAGGCCAGGACTCTATTAGGGTTTAAAAAAGAGCTTGATAAATTTTTGCAGGTTAGGTCCATAAATGGCTATTAGCCAGGGATAAAGTATGGTGCCCTAGCCTTCATAACAAGGGCAGGAGATGGATGGCAGGAGATAAATCACTTGATCATTGTCTTCTGTTCTCCTTCTCTGGGGCACCTGGCATTGGCCACCGTCGGCAGATGGGATGCTGGGCTCGATGGACCTTTGGTCTGACCCAGTATGGCCATTCTTATGTTCTTATGTCCTGATAGCTCCCCCACTGTCACCAGATAAAGAAACAGATCTCAAGATGGGTAAAGAAAACTTAAGTAACACCATTCTGTCTGGCAAGAAACTGCTTATCAATAGAGAATGTTGTGGCATCCTCATTCTATGATCATTGTCATTACACTTTCCTATTGTTTGATTGTGTGATCTCTGTCTGGTTTGTAACTGTTTCTGTCTGCTGTATAATTAATTTTGCTAGGTGTAAATCAATTAAGGTTGTGGGGTATGATTGGTTAGGTAATTTTGTTATGATTGATTAGTAAAATTATACTAAAATAATTGGTTAAGGTATAGCTAAGCAGGACTCAGGTTTCAATTATATAAACTGGGGTCCAAGAAGGAGACCAGGAGGAAGAAAATCGGAAGTAACAGAAGCAGAAGGAAAGAAGAAAAGGCTGGAAGAAGACCAAGAACACCAAGAGAAGGGGGAAGACCTGGAAAAGGACTCACCTTTTGAGACACAGCCTAAGACCAGAGAGACTGATATTGTCTGGCCAACAGGGGAAGTCTGCCTGTACCAGGACTGGTGAGCATAACACTGTGCTTAGCATGTGTATTCTGCTTGTTTGAGAATTGTCAATAAATAGAGGATAAGGATATTACCGTGTGAGGCTCTTTCAGTGGCTAAAGATTCTGCAAAACCCGCAGGAAGATGCGCCCTGTGCCCTAGGAATTGGGTAAGCGGTGAGTGTGTAAATTCACAGGGTTGCACCTTGAGTCCTAGAAACTGGGTAAAGGTGTGTTTCCCTACAGTGTGGAAGGGATAGAGAAATTTGTGCGGGTAACAAGCCAACCTGTGCCAGCTACTCAAACTGTCCCCCTCCTCACTTCACAACCATCCAGAGGGTGCCAGAGAGCAGCCTGGGCACTGAGGTTAATCAGCAAGTCTTCGCTGCACTCTTGGGGCCTCGTACACCTCCTGCTTATGCCATGGTGAATCTCACTCTGCTGAGGCCAGTGGAGAGATACCAGTATGAAACTAGAGTGAGAACAGACTCAAGTGAAGGGGTGAGAAAATCTGAGGTTCACGGTTAAAATGTCTCTAAACGTCATGGATTTCCTCATGGAAACCAGGGCAAAGGAATCCATTGCTCTCTTCCTGTCCAGACAGCCTCGTTGTCTGTCCGACAGAGCCAGCTACAACTCTCCCCTTGGGGTGCTCCCACTCATGCCTCAGTCTCTCCCTGAAGGAGGTGGTCAGGCATCTTGAGGGCAGGGATACCTGGAAGAAAAAGAGGTGAGGCACACAACAGTTCTGTGCAGGAGTCAGCTCCTGTGGGTGTTTGCAAAGACCCTTCCAGCCCCAGGAAGCACAGGAAATGCAAGTTCCCCTTCCTCATGCAGCAGCAAAACCAGATGCTAAATCAGAGCCTCCCTTCCAAAGCGCAGTTAGTTCCCCCACATAAATCAATGGACGTATTGCCAGCACACGTACCCCCCACCCCCAATACCCCTAACCCATGACTGTTCAAACAACTGACAGACCAGCCCCTCCAGCCAGTTGAACGCTCTCTAAGGACACGGGTGCTGCTTTCCTGGAAAAGAAACCGGATCCAGACTCAGTGTTCACATCTCCCCTTCCCTATCACACTCACTACGATCACAGGCCTTTCCCAGAAGCAACTTCCTTGGGAACTGCTCACAGGGGAAGCTCCATAAAATTCAATTGTCTTTAAACACGTTTAGATCCCAGTAGCTATTTCTCGTCACGCTCTGCCGGCTGAAATTTCAGCCTGGGGAGAGCTGTCAGTTGATACCTTTGAAGGCTCTTTGCTGTCATCCCCAGCTGGAGCTGTCTGCCTGGGATAGGTACTTCAGATTAATTACACCCAACAAAAACAACAGTTAAACACTTGCAGCAGCCTTAGCAAAAATGCTCTCGCTTTCTCACCAGGCAGTTTCTACACAAATTACACCACCCGTGGTCTCTCTCCCCTGGGTCTTGTGGAATCAGTGGTCTGGTCTCATTTGGGAGGCAGGTCAAGGGAGTCAAGCGGATACTTACATCATCCCCAAAGGCAGCAATGATGCACAGGAGCGGGTGGGAATGCAGCACCTGGCAGGCTGCCACCATGCAGCCCAGGTTTGGCTGGCTTGTATGACTTAATGGGGAGTGGGGGGCCAATATTTCCTCTACCCTTTTCCATCTATGTGTACCTTTTTTCCATCCATGTGCAGAATAAATGTTTATGTGCACCAAGGTATGTGCAAACGTGCACCACCATAGAAACACAAGGCTAGCTCTGGGTGCTCTGCTAACATGGAGCAGGGAAGAAACCCCCCAACTATGGGAGACCCTGACGTTTGGTGGGGTGAGTCCTCCACCAAATGCCAGGAACCCTATTCTGAAGGAAGGGAGACAGTTTTCAAAACCTGGGGCTTCCCTATATGGCGGACACATTACGCAACTGAGATGACCCCATTTAGCAAATACAGTCAATTCTGATGTAAACTGGCCAGTTTTCAAGATGATTGCTCAGAACGACACTTGGCGCTTGGGCTGCGCTGGCCGCCCAATAAGTTCAAGAGAATTCACAAACATCAGTTAAGCCAGTCTCACAAGCCAGGAAGGCCAGGATCATTATCCTCATTTTACAGATGGGGAAACTGAGGCACGGTGCAATGAAGTCACTTGCCCAGGTCACAAAACAAGTAAGCCATGCCCAGGAGTAGACAACTCTAGGCTTTCAATCCCTGGCTCTGGCTAGTACACCATACTCCCAATGTGCTCGATTGCATTTCACCCGAGACGGGTGCTGCCATGAAAATCACCTCCCATCCCATTTTATTAATTGGCAAATCTAAACCCAAAAAAATGAAGACACAGAAATGACTCATGGGTCCCATCTAGCTCAATCTCTCAAAATGGTCATGACCTGGCACAAAATTGACTCACCCATCCTTGACCAGGAGGAAAATCTGGGTATTTCATTTGCCCTTCCAACACCTCTCTTCCCCATTCACCCTTGCTGAGTAGAATTTTTAATAGCTGATCTAGGGGCATAATTCAGCCAACTACTTTAAAAAATGCTTTGTTTCAAGTATGTGCATCTCTATTTAGCAAAACACTTACGCACACGCTTAAGTCCTACTGGAGTTAAAAAGATTTATACACACATTCAAAGTTAAGCCTGTGGTATTAAAGTGCTCTCTATCAGGGCCACTGTTATGTCTCTCAATGGCCAGTGCAGGATTGTTCCCTGCACAGCATAGCCAGCCTTTTATGTAAAGTGCCAATAAATGGGGTTTCCACCCACTTTTTCTTGGTAGAGTCAATATGATAAGAAACAAACACGGCAGCTGTTTGACAATTATTTATTATCTGCAAAATGCCCAGCGCTGTACAAGACACAATCGTTGGGCTAGCAAAGAGAAAAAGTGCTGTAGTACTTCTCCCCAAAACGTTTTACCTCCAAGAAGTCAATTAAACACATCTCCAAAGGGATAATGGGTTCTCTGAAGACCCACCATCTAAAGAGAGCTCATTTTGCTATCTCTACTGCTAAGTTCAGTTACCATCCAAATGAGATTTTAAAAAGTGGCCAAAATACTGTGATGGCTGGCCCATGATTGCTGCAGTTTAACCACCTGCAAGAAACTTTTTTTTTTTTTGGGGGGGGGGGGGGAGGCAGGGGAGCAACAGTAAAAATACGACTACTACTTATGGAAGTTAATTTTTTTCCCAATGAATATGAAGAATTATATTGAAAAAATGAGAGCAAGAGACTCTTAAAGTATCTGCTAGTTTCCATCAGGGATTTCCGTGTTCACCAGATTGATATTATCATCTGACATGTGTTAGAAGACATCCACAACAACTCCACCAGCCTGAACTGCAAGTAGCCAAAGACAAAGCCAGATAGGACATCTGTGATATGGTGTCGTCCAATCATGATGCGGGAAAGCCCCACAAAAAAGGCCCAGAGGACCAGCAGGATCCGGAGAGGGATGGCCAAAACCAGGTGGTTGAGGAAGAATTTGGACAACATGGCAGCTCGGCTGGCGTGGCCAGCAGGGAAAGCGTAGATGTCCATGGTCAGATAGTCCAAGAGGCCAGGGTGGACATCATATGGGCCTCGTCGCTTGGCCAGCTTCTGCAATCCTGCCACAATCAAGATATCTAGGAACAAGGCTGCAAAAGAAGGGAGAAAGAGGGAAAGGTCACGGAGACAAGCAGACAGGTCACTGTTATGAGATGTTTAGCAAGGGAAAGGGAGGATCGCAGGGCAGCATCTGGGGCAATAACTGCTTTTCACTGAAGACCTGAGTTCAAATTTCACCATAGTTGAAAACAAGCTTGGGTGCTCTCAGCCCTAGTCATCCCCAGAGTATTCTACAAACGTGAACTGACCCTCCCAACTCCGCTGTGAAGCAGGCGAGTATTGTATTATCCCCTACTCACAGACGGGAAGGGCCGGAGGCACAGAGAAGACCAGTGATGCTCCCAAGATCACAGAGCAAGACAGTGGCAGGACTGGGATAAAAACTCCAAAGTTCCTAGCCCTTTACTTAGACAACAACTCTTTAACTTAATCCCATTTGTGTGCCAAAGAAAGCCATCCACACCAACCCCACCATCTGCTGTATACATGGCTGTGAATGCAAGTCAGGAGGATGGTGCTGCAGTAGCAGAGCTGGCTGGGGGAAATTTGTGCAATCTGTGCCTTACAGCAGGCCTAGCTCATGCCAGGCCTATTTAATTCCTTTTTAAAAACCTTTAAAAAATAACACACTCACAAATACAACACCCTGTTCCCCTCCACACCCCCAGAATTCTATTGAACTGGTGGTTTCCACTAGTGGGAGGACATTAAGGGATAGTGACAGCTTAAAAATAAGATCATTGAGAAAATGGCCTTATTTAGATAACTTACACCACTTTGGTGACCTGAAAATGAAATGTGGTCTCAATTCTCATTGCCTTGTTGCTTCTCTTCTTTTTTGCAATTCACTGAAGCTGGAGCAATGAAAACAGACGAGTCTAGGTCACCAGTTTCTGGTCAATTTATATTTTCTGTGTCCTTCACATGAAGACTGCAAATTGTATAGTACAAGCTAGTTTGGTTCTTAAAAAACTCTCTATTGGGATAGATAGATAGATAGATAGATAGATAGATAGATCATCCCTGACAATGTCTATCCAAACTGCTCTTAAATATCTCCAGTGATGGAGATTCCATAACCTCCCTAAGCAATTTATTCCAGTGTTTAACCACCCTGACAGTTAGGAAGTTTTTCCTAATGTCCAACCTAAACCTCCCTTGATGCAGTTTAAGCCCATTGCTTTTTGTCCTGTCACCAGAGGCCAAGGAAAACAATTTCCCCCCTCCTCTTTGTTAACACCCTTTTAGATACTTGAAAACTGCTAACATGTCCCCTCTCAGTCTTCTCTTTTCTAAACTAAACAAGCTCAGTTCTTTCAGTCTTCCGTTATAGTTCATGTTTTCTAGGCCTTTAATCATTTTTGTTGCTCTTCTCTGGACCTTTTCCAATTTTTCCACATCTTTCTTGAAATGTGGTGCCCAGAACTGGACACAATACTCCAACTGAGGCCTAATCAGCACAGAGTAGAGCGGAAGAATGATTTCTCATGTCTTGCATACAATACTCCTGTTAACGGATCCCAGAATCACGTTTGCTTTTTTTGCAACAGTGTCACACTGTTGACTCATATTTAGCTTGTGGTCCACTATGACCCCTAGATCCCTTTCTACAGTATTCCTTCCTAGACAGTCACTTCCCATTCTGTATGTGTGAAACAAAATGTTCCTTCATAAGTGGAGTACTTTGCATTTGTCCTTGTTAAACTTCATCCTATTTACCTCAGACCATTTCTCTAGTTTGTCCAGATCATTTTGAATTATGACCCTATATCCTCCAAAGCACTTGCAAACCCTCCCAGCTTGGTATCATCTACAACCTTAATATGCGTAATCTCTATGCCATCATCTAAATCGTTGATGAAGATATTGAACAGAACCGGTCCCAGAACAGACCCTTGTGGATCCCCACTTATTATTCCCTTCCAGCAGGATTGTGGACCGTTAATAACTACTCTCTGAAAATGTTTATTCAGCCAGTTATGCACCCACCTTATAGTAGCCGCATCTAGGTTGTATTTCTCTAGTTTATTGATAAGAAGGTCATGTGAGACCATATCAAATGTTTCACTAAAGTCTAGGTATATCATGTCCACTGCTTCTCCCTTATCCACAAGACTCGTTATCCTATCAAAGAAAGCTATCAGATTGGTTTGGCACGATTTGTTCTTTACAAATCCATGCTGGCTGTTATCCGTCACCTTATCTTCCAGTTCTTTGCAGCTGGATTCCTTAATCACTTGCTCCATTATCTTTCCTGGCACAGAAGTTAAACTGGCTGGACTATAGTTTCCTGGGTTGTTCTTATTTCCCTTTTTATAGATGGGCACTATATTTGCCCTTTTCCAGTCTTCTGGAATCTCTCCCAACTTCCAGGACTTTTCAAAGATGATAGCTAAGGGCTCAAATACCTCCTCTATCAGCTTCTTGAGTATTCTAGGATGCATATTTGTGACATCTCATTTTGCTTTGGATTTAGAAAAAAGCTGCTTCTTCAGCAGCCTAGCTTGGAGAACCAAGCACAGAAAGGACAAACTCATATACATGACTATGAGATAGTCCAGATAATGCAGACAGACATGCACACGCCTGTATAAATGTAGGGGTGTGTGTGTGTGGTGTGTTTGTGCGTCTATGAAAGAGAGAGAGAGAGACTACCCTCTGTGTGTGTGTTAAAGTGTAAGAAAGGCATTTCCCTGTATAAATGCTAAAGACAGTCAGTTCTTGCTTTCCAATTGCTACATGGGTGGTTTCCATATCATTCTGGGCCCCTCTGCCTTAATTGCTCCTGCCCGGAAGTAATTTCCGGTGGAGCTTGTCCTCATCTTGCTCATTTCCCTCCCTCAGACAGGTGCTGTTGATTTTATTCTTCAGTTTATTTAATCTTCTCATCTGCCTTTCTGCAGTGTTTCTAATTAGTTAGAGTGCTGATTTCAGCTCCTTGCTGGGAAGGAGCTGCAGTGACAGCAGATACATACCGTAGCAGGCACAGCCTGCTCCATCCGCAGGAATGTCAGAAAGCCAGTGGCCTATTTTCTCAGGACTAAGACTGTTCATTTGATGCTGCCAAGATTTCGCAGGAACTGGGGGGTGGGAGAGGGTTTCTCCAGTACACAGGAGATGGTAAACAGCAAGGTGAACAGTTCTCTCAGATACCAACACGCCTCAGCCATGAATCAAAACACTAGGGCCCAATCTGTAACATATTCCTTGGGTGAGTAGCCCCACTGACATCAATTGAACTGTTCCCCTGGGTAGGAATGAGGAGTGCTACAGAAAACATTGATTTAGCTAGTTAGTAAGAAGAGCAACCCCTGGGTGTCCAAATAGGATGGGAGACAAGGGATTTATTTGGCTAAATGGGGGTTCTCCTTAAGACAGGTTAGTTAGTGCAGGGGCAGTAAGACAGTAATGCACACGGAGGGGATCACAACATACATTCAGATGATCGGGACAAAGAAGGTCTCAACTCTATTGCTGCTCTGTGATACTCCTGTCACAACTAGCTCACCAACTCTGAGCCGCGGGTTATCCCAGAAACCTGCATAAACAGAATATTTGCCAGTTGTGCTCTTCCCTGCACAGTGTCTATCGTGAATATAGGTACTTTGCACACACAGTCCCCCCCCCAATATAAATTTCAGTACAGCTTGAATAACATCTTCTGTGCAAAGTGCCTCCCATGCCAAGCTAAGCACCACAGGACCGTACACGGTGCAGTGGTGTAACTTAGAAGTAGCAAATGGAACAGTGGTGAGCAACCTGCAGCCCACAGGCGTTTCACCTACGACCTGTGCACCCCTTCTCTGCCGCTACCCCCATGCCTCTCCCACATTGGAGCACCGGAGCCGCACAATTCCTACTCCTCCCCCACCCTCCCAGCCCTTTTGGAGCACCAGGAATCGCCTGATTTGCACTCCGTCCCTGCTCCTTCCAAAGGGGGTGTGCAGGCGACAGGTGGAACCCCAGTGGGCCACAGGCTGCAGGTTGTCCACCCCTGGTAATCATAGTGCCCACTGAGATGAAGGAGGGCCACTCATGCGGCCCATTCACTAGTCTTGGTTGCCCATCGCTGATATGCAGGCTGGAATTTGTTTCTGGAAAAGCCGAAATGAGGGGTGGTTTGGATCCAGATCCCTTGTTATCAGAACTATCAAAGGGCATTGGACTGGGATAAAAGATCCTGATTCCAGCTCATCTTTAGTATAAATGAGAGGAAATGGTGTTGTAAACCCACTGTAGAGCACCGAGAACATAAGTATCCCATGCGAGGAAGAGGAGAGGGTTACAGACAAGATTTGAAATGAGGTGGTGAGATTTGATGAGGCAGGGTGATGCAGAGAGGCTGTTCAAGATAGCAGAGAGCTTCTTGCATCAAAACAGGTGAGACTGTGAGAAGAAATGCAACGGTGGGGGCTGCTGTACTGTATTTGTGATGTACTCGCTGGGCAGGAGGGGAGCCAGGGTTAGAATTTCAGGTCTGTAGCTGTTCATTGTGTAGTACTATTTGAACAGAAGGGGGTTTCCTTTGTGTTTCAAGATTTGCTAAGACTGAGTTTTCACAGGGGTGGCAGGTATTTCAGAAGTATAGGCCAGCGATCTCTGAACCAGCCATGCACTGTTGTTTTTTGCTAGATGCCAAATGTTGCCAGCAAAACTAGCAGCTGCAGAGGAAAACAGTTCAGCTTGGTTAGTCCTGATGGGGAAGTCTGCCTTACCTGCAGTGGTGACACAAGTGATCTCATGTGCTCGGACTCTCATTTTGCTTCATGAGCGACTGTGGGCCCTGCGCTTCTGAACCCTTACCGTGGTGCCTATTATGGCCTCGATTCAGCAATGTACAGAAGCATATACTGAATCAGGGCCTATTATACGGAGACCCCTTTAAATTACTTCTCTGATGCAGTCAGTGGCCTATCCATAGCTGTTGGGTCCTGGCCATGACTGAGGCAGTCCCTGTTGGGAGAGTCAGCCTGGGAGCCAGAGAGCCTCTGGGAAGCAATGGCTCTGTCTGTGCCTTTTCCAGCAGCCTCAATAACATTCATTCTAACCAACACCCGTCCCTTCTCTCCTAACAGGTACTACAGCTTGGGGCTTTTTCTGTCCCTTTCCCCTGCGCTGTGGGCACCACCAAGCAGCTTATTCTGTGATGTGTGTGCAGCCGCCTCAGCAGAGCTTTCGCTTTGCAGCACAACACAGGGGGCTGCAGGTGATACCGAGTGGCTCACCCCAGCTCCAGAGCACATTTGAGCAACACACCCAAGCCAAGGCTTTCTAACCTTGCCCTCGCTGGCTCGCTTCTCCTCCACCGCGTGCCCTGGGGAAACACTATGCCAGAGTGAATCAGCGCCCGGTGTTATTACAGTTCTGACAGAGTCAGCAAACAGCTCGGCCTTCAGAAATAGATACAAATGGTGCAGTCACTCAGGGAGCACATAGTCCAGCTCATATGTCCCTGCAACTGCCCAGCCTACATAGTAGCTTGGACCTAGGTTGTGCACTGGCTGAACTGCACTCCTTCTTCACTGTTTCCATCTTGCAGCACGGGAAATGCAAAAAGCAAGGGGTACGTTTCTAGCAGGCTGTCCGAACGGCACCTGCAAACCTCGCCAGCACATCCATTTTGCGTGGGAAAATGCTGATTGGCAAACTGGCCTCTGCATACCCAGTTTACCCATGCTGTGCAGCCAGTGTGGAGACAGGCAAATTCTTTAGCCCCACATACTTGATGTCTGTAGAAGATGTGGCCCCTACAACTCTACCCTCTCCTGGAGAGACAGAGGTCTCTATAGAGAGTATGAAACTGGCTCTCCAGACTACATTTGCATTGCTCCCTAAAGGGGGAGGAGTTTTTCAATGACGTCGTCAGATGGTTGAGGGACACATACACAGAACACATCACAGGACACTGACAGTACCAAAACAGAAGAGCAGGACCACCAACGAGGGACACAATTAGGAAAAGAGCCCAAATTCTTTCTTGGCAGACCGTATTTTCCTAGAGAGCCTACCCCAGATACCGACACGCTGAGGGACAATCCCCATCTATTTACATATCCGCTTACCGCAACTAACTCTGTAAAACTTCCCAGGGGTGACGTACGCAAACACTTATTCCCCACTGCCTAAAAACTCCTTAATTTGGGTCAATGCTGGTTATGTACCGTATGCATCTTGTGACTTTTTAAGCAAGACTTTTAATTTTCAATAATCTAAGCATGACCTCAGATGTACAGAGCCTTCCCCCTAAACCTGTGTAACATGTGAATTTTCATTTCAAACATTAGTTTTAATAAAAATGTTAAATCTGAAAAAAAATGGCAGTGTCACCTGAGGCAAAAGTGTGATTGGCTGCAGAGCTGAACTTTTATTGCAACAGCGCCCATCAGCAGAAAAATGTGTGAAAACCTGAGATT
The DNA here is from genome assembly GCA_032595735.1 of Pelochelys cantorii. Taxonomy (NCBI): domain Eukaryota; kingdom Metazoa; phylum Chordata; order Testudines; family Trionychidae; genus Pelochelys; species Pelochelys cantorii. The sequence continues at coordinate 13,329,002 of CM064347.1, forward strand.
TCTTGGGCAACATTCTCCCAAAGTGCAAATTGCGATGGTTTCACGGCTCTACTCAGCTCCTAAAACATAAAGCTTAGGGCTAAATCCTGCCTATCTAGGGCAGTTCTAGTATGATAGCTCACTGTGGTATCTAAATAACTAAAATATGGGCTCTGGTGCTCACCCACTGGATTCGCACTAAAACTGAAGGAAGTCACATGGGTAGCTATTAACAACAAGAAGTCCTGTGGCACCTTATAGACTAAGGGTATGTCTACACTACAAAGTTAATTCGAAATAACAGCCGTTATTTCGAATTAACTTTAATAGCGTCTACACAGGCAAACTGCTATTTCGAAATAAATTCGAAATAGTGGAGCCCTTATTTCGAATTTGGTAAACCTCATTCTACAAGGAGTAACACCAAATTCGAAATAGCTATTTCAAATTAAGTGCTGTGAAGACACTTAATTCGAAATAGGGGGCCTCCAGCCCTTCCCAGGGAGCCCTGGTGGCCACTCTGGGCACAACCAGGAAAACTTACTCTCCTCTCCCCCAGCCCCAGAGACATTAAAGGGGTAGACCCTGGCCACAGTGCCTGTGCCAGCTCCAAGCCTGCCAGCCCAGAGCCAGCAGTGGCCACCAGGGCCCCTGACCCAGTGGCCCCAAAACATGAGCCAGCAAGCCACTGGCAGCCAGCCCTCCACCGCTCCCCAGGAGCAGTCTGCCAGCTCTCAGGAGCCTGACAGGGGCTGGAGAAGGCGGGCGCCTTCCTGGTCCAGGGTGAAGATCATGGACCTTATTCAGGTTTGGGGGGGATGCCCCCAACGTTCATGATCTCTGCACTAGATGGAGGAACGTGTCCGTCTATGGCAGGATAGCTGCCAGCCTGGCCACCAAAGGCCACGTGAACCCAGGAGCAGGTTGGCATGAAAATCAAGTTGGTCCGGCGAGACCCCCAACCCTGAGCCCTGAGCTTCCCCTCCCCCTTCTTCCCCTTGCTTCCCCCTGCCAGCTCCCTCCTCCCAGGTTTCCCCCTCCCCTCTTCCACCCTCTCTCTTCCCCTCTCCCACCTCCTTTTCCCAGTCTCCCCAGAGGTTCATTCCCCCCCCCCCCCAGTTTTGTTCAATAAACCCAGTTTCTATTTTTGAACATACGTGTCTTTTATTTGACATCAGGAAGGGGAGCTAGGGAGGGGTAAGTGGAAGGACGTGAGGGAGGAATGGGGCACAAGCCCCCGGTGGGGAGGACCGGGGACGCTCTGAGGGCTCCTCGGGGTGGACGCTCTCCCTCAGGGCCTCCTGGATCCTGACAGCCCCCCGACGGACCCCCCGGATGGCAGCCTGCAGCAAGTGCAGCCGGGCTGATGGCAACGACCCCACGAGACGCACCGGTGAGCCCAGGGGCAGCTCTGGCTCCGTGTGGCCGAGTGCCTGTGGTTCGGGCACTCAGGGCACTCCAAGACACGACTGCTTTGCTGTCCCTCATCGAGGTAGACATGCAAGCGGGGAACCCTGAGAACTGTCTGTCCGAGGTGGGGGTAGGGTCCCTTTAAGCACCAAGCTCAGTTAGCCTCAGGCAGCAGCCCCACACACTAAGTCCTAAACTGATGCCCTGCCAGTGCTGGTTCCGGCCAGCCTTAACTTCAGTTCAAGGTCCACTCAGTGTGGACGTGCTATTTCGAAATAGCAAAATGCTATTTCGAAATAGTTTTTGTGTATAGATGCGTTATTTCGAATTAGCTTAATTCAAATTAACTATTTCGAATTAAGTTAATTCGAAATAGCACTGTAGTGTAGACATACCCTAACAGATTTATCGGAGCATAAGCTTTCGTGGGCATCTTCATCTGACTAAGTGGGTCTTTGCAACTTCTCGTTGTTCATGCAGATTCAGACTAACACGGCTACCCCTCTGATACATGGGTAGCTATTAGCTCTGCTAACAGATACCGGTAATATGTATCTACCTTGTTCCTACTGCATTCAGGAATCACTTAAAAGTTGCAGCTCAGTAACAGTGGAGACGTAGCCTCCTGCACAGACAGGTTAGGGGCAAGCTTAGAAGGGTTAATGCTTTCATTCATGTCTTCAAAACCTGTGTCTATAATATCACCCTTAAGGGAAGTCTCAGTAAAAGGATTTCACTCTTTGCCAGGTTTCTTTCTTCTCCAGTGCTCTGAGGTGTGAATGCTACTGCTGTCCCTGTAAGAAAGAGATCTGAGGTAGATTGAGGAGTGGTTTCAGAGGTAGCCATATTGATCTGTTTCAGCAAAAACACCAATGGCACCTTAAAGACTAACAATTTTCTTGTGGCATGAGCTTTCGTGAGTTGCAACTCACTTCATCAGATGCATGAAGGGAAAGAAAAAGAGAGCAATAGTAGGGAAACAGAGATGGGAGTGGTACATCAGAGCTAATTCAATCAGGGCGGATGTGGATAAGAAAGTGAGACTACCTAAAGTGGAAAATTACTTATGGTAATGAGTGAACCAGTCCCAATCTCTATTCAGACCCTTTCTGATGATGTCAAATTTGCAGATAAATTCCAGCTCAGCAGTGTCATGTTGGAGCCTCGTTTTGAAGTTTTTTGCATGAGGATGGCAATTTTCAAGTCTGTAACTGGGGGTATGTCTAGACTACATGGCTCCGCCAATGGAGCCATGTAGATGAGTTTACTAGACATAGGAAAATGAAGCGGCAATTTAAATAATCGCCGCTTCATTTACATCAAAATGGCCACCTCGCTGTGCCGATCAGCTGTTTGGCGGCCCAGCGGGGCAGTCTGGACGTGCCATGGTCGACAAGGGAAGCCTTTGTCGACCGCTCCGGTATGCCTCATGAAATGAGGTATACCGGAGAGGTCAACAAAGGCTTCCCTTGTCGACTGCGGCACGTCCAGACTGCCCCGCTGGGCCGCCAAACAGCTGATTGGCACAGCGCGGTGGCCATTTTGATGTAAATGAAGCGGCGATTATTTAAATTGCCGCTTCATTTTCCTATGTCTAGTAAACTCAGCTACATGGCTCCGTCGACGGAGCCATGTAGTTTAGACATACCCTGGGTGTCCAGGGAGGTTAAAATGTTCTCCCACTGGCTTTTGTATGTTACCATTCTTGATGTCTGATTTGTGTCCATTTATTCTGTTGTGCAGACAATCCAGTTTGTTCAGTGCGCATGGCAGAGGGGCATTGCCGGCACATGAAAAGCATTAAAGGGACAGCAGCACTTGCTGGCTGTGTGCAAAAGCTGGCTGGTTCCCATAGGTTGGAGCAACTCAAGGGATGTGGTAGATTTGCTGCTGAGATGTTTATAGGAATAAGTTCTCAAACAAGCGTTGCTGAAGAACCTAGGTGCAGTGCCAAAAAAAAAGACAAAAAGAAAACCCCAAAGCCTTTTGCTTTGGCTGCTCCTATATGTACTCACATGGAAACACTCAAATCAGCAAGGACAACCCCTGGCTGTAAGGGCTCCAGGATAAATATCAAATTAAAAATCACAGCTAGGACCAAGGCTTCAACTATTAATCCCCCAGCATCATTATAGCCTACCAGTCATGGGGGTAGATGGGAAAAGGGGAAGTGAAATAGGTGGAGAGGAATTCACCCAAGCAAGGAGAGCTTACAATGAGCTCAGAAGGCAGCCGGTGAGTGAAACCAAGGAGTTCCTCTGGAAAGAGTTCCACAGACTGCACCCTGTCCTCAGACCAGTCCCTATGGATGTCAGGGCATGGGCAGCCTGGCTAATTCCTATTTATTACTTGTATTACACTAGAACAGTGGTGTGCAACCCGTGGGGACTTGTCTTCCTGGGGGTTGCAGTGCTTTGATCCGGGCCGGCCAGTATTTTCTTTTCCCGGCTCGGTGCCCGACATACATGCGGCGGGGGTGGGGGAGTGGCAGGGGAGTGGACCGGCGCTCTAAATTAAAGGGGCCGCAACAAAATGTTGCTCAACAAAAATTTTCCCAGCTCCGGGGGTCGTGTATGAAAAAAGGTTGAGCACCACTGTACTTGAACACTGGTCCCAGAGGGTCAGTCCTGTTAGTCTGTATTGCAAAAACAGCGAGGAGTCCTGTGGCACCTTAGAGACTAACAGATTTATTTGGGCATACGCATTCGTGGGCAAAACCCCACTTCGTCAGATGCATAAGGCTCCAGTCTGAATCAGGGCCCCACTGGGCTAGGCCCTGTAAAAACACAATTGCTCCCTTGGAGAGCACACAGGAGCCACCACTGTGGTAATACTCAGGGTCATAGACTGAGCTTCAAGACTGAGAGTCGCATCTCCTGGAGGTTGCGGCTCCAAGGTGGTTCATGAAGCTGTTTTCCGAAACTTGTGACATTTCTATAGAACCTATTGCCATGTGGAAAACTTCCCAAGGGTAACGTGCTGCAGAAATGGGTGTAGTCTTGTAGTGCATGTAGTCTTGGAGAGCAAGCAATTGATAACATTCCCAACCAGGATATGAACTGATAGGCCAGGAGTTCTAAAGCCACAAGGTCAGTGGAAGCAAAAGAATCTCAGCAGCTCTCAAGTCAAGCCCACAACTTCCCAGGTTTGTTTTTTCTATGTGAAATGATCAGGTTCGTCAGCCAGGCCCATCAATGGAGACAGTGGCCACAGGCGGCACTATGGACTTCAACAATAACTAACCACGCTATATTACAACATTTTGGAGAAGTGATTTTTCAGCCAAAACACCACAAAGGATTCTGGGACATGGGATCACAGGAGGATGGCAAAGGGAAGGAATGTGGGGTCAATGGAATTTAAAAAAATTAGATTCCACGTCCCTCTCCAATTAGAAACAGCCCTGAGTGAAACCACAGGCTGCCTAGAGAGCCTTTGGATAAAACATGCCTTTGGGAGCTGGACAATTTGTACCCTAGAAGCATTTACTTAGCGTGGCGGCTTCCCAAATTGCTCTGCCATGCAGGGCAATTATTCTGCAATTATTCTGGGGAAGAAGTGAACAAAGGGCAAACGCAGTGAAAAAACCCTGCACTATATGGAGAAGCCAAGCCCCTGCAGGCCACCTGCATCTGAATATCTTGTTTATTGAATTTAAGCAGATCTGAAGACCTCTTTGCAGATACAAAATTCATATCTGCTGTTGCATCCATATTTGCAAAAATGAGCCGCAGATATCTGCAGATAGAAAGTGAATAGCCGCAAATTTGCAGGGCTCTAGTTATATAATTTGTATTTGCACCTGCATCTGCAAAAATGAGCTGCAGATATCTGCTTCCACATTGGCGGATGCGGATACCTGCGGATTTGCAAGGCACAACGGATCTGCTTCCTCATCCGCACTCCCTGCAAATCCTGCTAGCAACGTGCGGAGATCAGCTGACCCACTATAAGACCTCTCCCCCAGCTATGCAGCTGCCTTGGATAGAGACTGAATGAACACTGCACTGATAACATCTGTGCACCCATAATGACACCAGAACAGTATCAGTGCATCCTACAATGGCATCCACACCAACGCCGTGCTGCCCATACCAACAGCACAGAGCACGGGGCCATTGCATCAGCATAAGATCGGACTTGTGCTCTGTGTCTCTCACGGGAGGAAAGGCTTGGGTCAGGTGCAGAAATGAAGGGAAAGTAGAACGATCTGCCTGTGGGGAGAAGGAAGAGAAGCTTTTTGTGCTGCTCACCCACTGGTGATGCAATGCTTAGTGTTTGGCCCACCCATAATTCTCATGATTGAGCTTAGTGCTTAAGCGCATGCGTAACATTGAGCCGTTCTCAGCTTATCCCTGTTCAGCAAAGCACGTCAGTGCATGTTTAAGTCCCATCGACTTCAAGCGAAATCAGCCTCAGGTTTTTTATAGCCTTGGACGATTGACAGCGCCTTCCACCTGTGGAACTCAAAGCACCTCACCAACCTGGATGACTCAGTGTCCCAAAATCCTCTGAGTAAGTGGAGCTTTTCAGCCTGGCTTGGGCAGGAAGAGGAGAAACCTTCTAATACCAGTGTTTCTTAAACTTTTTAAGACCAAGGAACACCAAACAATAATTTTTTTATGAGAAAAACCAAGGTTGCCTTGCCCCTTTAAGGACAGCCATTTTGAACTCTGTTGTTCTCCATGCACATCTCCAACTGCCTCGCGGCACACTGGTGTACCTCGGAACACAATTTAAGAAACACTGTCACCACTGCCTACTCCAGACTCCAGACTGGCAGCACCAGTCCCTCTCCCGCCCCTCCAACCATGCCAGCCAGTCCTGTGGCCACCTTAACGAAAGCAAACAAAATCCTCACTCCTATCCCCCTTTCTCCCAATTACTGCTCTTGTCAAGCTGCATTACCGGCAAACACACACACATTCTCCAGGACTGCCCCTGGGGCGGGAGCCTCACTCGGGCTTTTCCCAGCAGGGTTCATCTCAGCACAGAACACCTACTTCCTAGGGTGCCTAGTTCAGAGCTGGGGGAGGGGGCTCCGAACAGCAGAGGGGTAGCCCAGAAATACAGCCAGTTCTCACCCCTCTCCACTCCAATTTAACAACCACAGCACTTCCCTTCTCTTTGAATCTGCTTTCAGCCTCAGGGCACTTTACCTGCTAGCTTTGCTGGGAGTCTTGGTATTCGGGCTACTGCATTACCCACCTTCTTCTGAAGTGCTGGGACTTAGTCATTGCTGAGAGCTGACCAATCGAGCTAGACTAGTGCTCTGGCAGGGGTCCAACATAAGCCCTGGTTTCTGTGCCTGCAGCAGCTGGTTCTAGTGTGTCACTGGGCCCCTCCGCTGTATGAAGGATCCTAGAGAGTCACAGGGTTGCTCCTTGCTTAACAGCACATCTTTGCCCTAACTAGAGCAGGCGGGGAGAGGAGGCGGAGGAGGAGGGGAAGCCAGAGAGTTGGATGCAGTTTGCCATTCATCAATGCCTGAACTCATCAGCGAGGATGGGACAAGAAGGGAGGGAGACACCAGGCAAAGGACCTGGGGCTTTTACTGCAGTGCCTGAGACGGCTGAGAGAGATTGCAGCCAGACAGGTGATGAAGAGGAATGTTCACTCCTAGTTGGAGGGGCTATGGATAGGGGATGCAGAGATTACTGGGGTGGATGTGTGGGAGGTTACCTTGGCCGGTCCCACTAGCCCACTTGAGTTTCCACTTCACTGGGCAGACAAGCTGCAAACCTGCCAGGATTTCTGGAGGCAGAACAGATCCCAGGACAGGAGAGGCCAGTGTCTCCCCTGCATTCCAGGTCAACAAACAGGGGCTGAGTGTCTGAGCAGGGAACGTACCAGCAAGGTGCCAGGTTTCCTCCACCACTAGAATACAAGTTGTTACTGCTTCATATACTGCTATAGGTCTGTAGGGCAGCGATATATTAGACTGACATAGGCCTGCAGTGCATACCTGGCCAGTCTGGCAATGCAACTCTCCTTAAGAGCAGACACGCAGGCAACTCATTGCCTCTCTTGTGTCTAGGTTACCGAGTCCTGACACTCAACAGAAAGGGTAGATCTACACTGCAGTCAGGGGTGTGATCTCGCCCTGTGTGGACACAGGAACGAGCTGTAATCTAGCTAGCTCAGGTACTGGAGCGGAGAAATCAGGGCATTGTGTGCTTCAGCATGGGCTAGACATGCGAGTAATTACCCAGGGTTCTGGGCAAGTCTGTACCACCCGTGTGGCTGTGGCATCATTGCTGCCCTTACCCAAGCTAGGCAAGGCATGTCTGCACAGGCTGCAGTCAGAGCCTTTGATTGCAATGTAGACGTACCTGCAGGTACACAAGTGATTAGCTTGCCTGCACTGCGTGGGTATCCACCTAGTACTCTATGAACTCCCAGGGTTCTGTTCTTGCACGTACAAGTCCCAGTATAAAATCGGGGATAGATTTGCAGATTTTTCCAAAGCCCTGGCCAGGAATCCATAGGGGACTTCCCTAGGACATTACACCCTTGCTCCCCACCCTTGTCTGGCTACTTGGAGCGTTACAGATCTTAGGGCTGGCTCTGCATTCACGGAACAGACAGAAGAGAAAATGTCCTGACCTTTCCCTGTCCTTTATAAAGGGAAAATGTCCCCCTCCCCCCCCAGCCTTTCACCCTCATTCAGGCAGACAGCATATCGTCACCCTGCCACCAAGGAACCAAGGATCTGTCCATTTCATTCAGTACTGTCTCTTTGACGGGAATAAACCCCTTCTGACACAAAGCCAAGGAGCCAATGTATGATACAGCACGCAGGGCGGGCAACGTTATATTTAAAATCTAATCACCACCTGGCGCAGCTTCACTGAAGTCAGCGGCATTACACCACCCTGAACCAGCAAAATAAATAACATTCTCCTCATGGGGTGAGATCACATTCTCCTCCATTCCTGTGTCCACACAGGGTGGGATCACACCCCTGACTGCAGGCGCAACAGAATCCAGGCTCCTAACAGGGTGACCAGCAAATGCTGAGGGATAGGAGGGGAAAGGGCACTGAGGGTGAATGGGCCATGTAGGGGATCAGGCATCATGTCCAGCAAGCTACCGTCAGATGTGGCACTGACACCCCAGAAGAACTGGGGGCCTGTGTCTCCGCTGACATGTGCCTTGTGGCAGCATTCATGTCTGCGCAAGCTGGGTGCAAATTGCCACCAAATCAGCACTTCTCACTGCCCTGGCTCCTGCACAAGAGCAAGGCAATGGAGAGTCAGGCCCCTGGAGCCCTTATGCCTGATGTTATACTGGGCTCTGTACCAAGCCAGCTTCCCTACAGCCAGTTTTACACTAAGGATTTATCAGGCTCCTCCAGCCTGGTTACCAAGTGACATTAGCCAAAAGGGAAGCTTTGTGCAGCCAAAGTCTGAGTTCTTCAAAAGAGGACTTTTGAGACCCCCTCGTCTCCAAGAGGGATGAGCACCTGGTATCCATCACCCCAGGCTCTTCACAACACATCAGGCCTGATGCACACAGGTGTGAATATGGAGTAACTCCACTGACCTCAATGGTGTAAACAAGAGCACAATCAGCTGCTTCCCTGTGCTGTGGGAATTACCTAGTTCTTTGGGCCTAACCAAACTTCTCTGATGGACAGAGCCCCCGACAACCACTCAGTGTGGCCTGAGTCGGCTTCCTCAGTGATAGCGAGGGGAGGATACTAGCTCCTTCCCTCCCAACAGGGTTGGGAACTAACACACTCATATTGTACAGCATTTTAACCCCTTGCATTAAAAGGTGCCACCAGAAGCATCACTCTTGCTATATATGCAGGGCCGGATTAAGGGGTGAGTGAGCCGGGCAGCTGCGCGGGGCGCCAATTTATGGGGGGGTGCCTGATGGCAGCTGTAAGGGGCGTGCGGCGTCCCTTATAGCTGCCATCAGGTGCCGCGCACCCGGCTCCCGCAGCGCCGGCCTGCCCCCATCTGCGCGGCGCCAGCCAGCAGCGCCCTCCCCCCAACGGCCGCGGGGCCTTGCACGGCCCGGCACGCGCGCCAGCAGCAACAGCTGGGCCAGACTGGGCCGCGCTTGCGGCGTGCGCCCCAGGGGCGGGCCCCGGGCCACACGCCAGGGGCCGTAGCCGGGCCGTGCATGCGCCGTGCGCCCCGGGGGTGGGCCTGCACCAGAATGCCTCGGGCCGGCCCTGCATATATGAGGTGGTGGACCCTTTATCACTGAAGGTGCTAACAGCTTTCTGAATGGTATCCTTCCTGCCTCACCAATCTATCCACTGATTTTGATCTTTATCTGCTCAGGTTTAGCACCCTTTCTCCTGATACTTTATGTATAGAGGTACGGGGGTGGGCGACAGAGCATCTTTCTCTCCCCCCCTTCCCTTCTCCTATTTATTTCGAGTTTTCTTATCCCCTAGTCATAACTCCGGTCATCTGAAGAAGTGGGCTGTGCCCATGAAAGCTCATGATACCATCTACATGTTTTGTTAGTCTAAAAAGTGCTACCAGACCATTTGCTTGCTGTTTTTTTCTGTAACAGACTAACTTGGCTACCCCGTGAAGCTCTTGCTATTGGGTTATTATCCTCAGATGTGTGGCCTTCTGCAGGAAGAAATGATTGAAAGCCGGTGCCTATCCTGACTCACTGCCAGGGAGTTGGAGTGCTTACAGGAAGGATAAGGGACGACTCGATCACAGTCTGTATATAACCAGAGCCATCCCGTCCATAGGATAGTTAGGGACAGCTGTGCCAGGCCCCACGCTTTGGTGGGCTCTGTGGTGGCCACTTCAAGGTCCTATGGATGGTACCCACAGGTCCAGAGAGGCCTGGGGGGCTTACCTGGGGGGCCTGGTTGGGGGCAGCAGCAGGAATTGGGCTCCCCTGCACTCACCATGGCTGCTCAGCTCTGCCACCCATCTCCCAGCCCATTTCACTCCGCTATCGAGGTTATTTAGATGATTGAGACTAGACTAAATTTACAATTAAAAAATTGTACCTTTTTTCAACAGAGAGAGTCATTAACCATTGAAACAACTTGCCAAAGGAAGTGATGGATTCACTCACACTTAGAAAAACAGCCAACATTTCCAATGATCTGCTTTAGTTCTAACGGAAATTAATTTGGGGAAATCCAGTGGTTTGCAGGCTAGATGATCGCAATGGTTCATCTGGCTTTATAACCTATGATTCTATGAACTTGGGACCGTTTTGTTAGGCAGATTAGAACCAGAAAACCAGATCCCATCCCCCTTCACCTTTGGGAAAGTTGGGGTCTGGATGAGAGCCAACTCTAACCCTAATTTTATTGTGAGTTCCATGATACTTGATTTTTTTCTTAAAGACCCAGCTGCTGGAGTCAGATGATTATCTGAACATATCAGCTCTCTTTTTTTTAAAAATAAGTTTCTAGCCCACCTGATTTCAGAGAAAAGTGTGAAAATGTGACCTCCAAATAAAATGAACCCAAGTTGTAGGATTTTAAATCTTGTTATGTTGAAGCTAATTCTGATTTTGGGGGCCTGATCTGTGATTTTTGAACAGATGAGATTGGCAGTACCCAGGCCCCATTCTCCCCAAAGTGTGTTCTAGCAGAAGAGCCTTTATAATGGGGACAGATACCCTCATCTGAGAGACAGACTGTGACCCCAATTCCTTACTTTGCTTGGCATTTGTGGCTGGGGATGAGTGTCTGGGATAATAAATCCCAGAATGGATAGCAAACGTGGGCCAACGTGGGTCCACTCGGCCTATAGAGGAGATCCACAGCTGGGATCCATGCTCTGGGGAGGGAGAAAAGGAAGGCACAGAGATTCCAGCACCTGCACCCCAAACATTCCATCACACAGCAGGAAACTTTTCATCCAGCGCACAGCTCGGGGCGTGTCTCCATATGCAGCTGTGCCTCTGCCAGGTCCCCAGTCCCGTCTCAGCGATCTTTTTACTCCTTCCCTTTGCAAAGCCTGATTACCAATCCTAAACAAGCGCGTTGTGATGGGCTGGCTCCCTGCCCAGAGACTGCATCAGAAATTCTGCTTGCTGTATCAGACTCCGAGGGGGTGGGGGAAGGGAGGAAAGCCAAGTGGAGTGAACAGCCTTGCTGCTTTCCCTTCCCAAGGATCAAGGCAAAGGTGTGAAGAGCCCATTCCCTCAGACCCATCCCCGCCCTGAAGGACTTTGCACCAAGCACTGCTGGATCTGAACCGCACATGGGGCTGAGACAAAACAAAAGGGTGACTGAGGATGTTGGACAGTTTTAGCAAACCAAGTTTCCTGTCTCCTTCCACAGAAGAACTGAGAAATTTAAAAGGCCGCCGAAATATTCAGGGCTCCATCTTGGGGGAAAAAATCCCAGACACTCAGTGAGAAGCAACTCACAAAGCAGAGGAGCAGGCAGACACATTCACTGGCCATACTGCACCTATCTCATTCTCTTTGGTTCTTATGGCTCCTGGCGGGGTCCACCACCCCACATCCCAATCCGGCCTTTTAGCCTGGCAGCACCTAGATATTATGGCAATGGGCACTCCGTAAATAGGCAGATCTCTGCCCTTCTGATCTTGGGTGTTTAACTGGCTACTCCAGTGGTTTTGGCAACCCCTTTGCACACAGTAATGACAGGTTTACGAGGAAAAAGTATGGAATATGACAAGGAGGGCACAGGGGACAGACGTCTCCCCGTGTGGCGTGTTCCAAGTCTTCTGTGATGTCCCTAATAGGCCCCTATTTGGAAACTGCCTAGTTACTATGGCAATGGGTGGCAGACTCTGTACAGCATTCTTTGAGTAACAGGAGATGATTTAAACCAGCCTTTATGTTTCTTGTGAAGCAGAACAAGATAAAAAATAATTATTTGTTTTATGAGTCACTGAGAGCAGAGCTAAGATTTCGGGGAAGCCCAGCAGAGGCTGTTTCGGGCACCACCTCAATACTGAGGGGACCGTACGGCATGGGCTTTGTGTTACCAAGAGGTCAAGTATGAGTAGCTGTCTGGCTAAGTGCGACCAACCCAGGAGAAGGGGGCCAGCCCAAATCTGAGCTTTGCAGCAAAAAGGGCAAGTAACTGAAAGCTGAAATGAGCATTTCATAGAATCCTAGGGCTGGAAGAGACCTCAGGAGTCATCGAGTCCAGCCCCATGCCCAAAGCAGGACCAATCCCAACTAAATCATCCCAGCCAGGGCTTTGTCAAGCTGGGTTTGATCTTCAGTGTTTAGGGGCCAGAGCCACAGGCTTCCCATGCCCCAGAGGACAGGCTTGCTTAGAACATGCATGCAGGCTCTGCCAGGGGCATTTAGGCCCTTACCAATTGAGCCTCATCTCTCGCTACAGGTAAAAAAGAGTTTCCCGCCGGACGACAGAATGTTCCTGCTGGGCGAAAGAATGGCGTCATCATGTCATCAGCGTCACCAGGCTCTCTGGGTGTTTCGCAGCCAGAGAGGGGGGGTAGGCGAGCGTCGCGAGCAGGACGCAGCCCTCTAGTAGTCTTTTAATAGGAGCTGCTCTCTGCTCAGTTAGGTGAGGCAGAGCAGCAGAGCAGACACCTGGGGAAAGAAGGGAGGGTTCGGAGAAAGATCAAAGAAGCAGCAAGACTCTTCTTCGGGCAGCTGAGAAGAGGAGCCAGAGTCTGTTCCAGCCCGAGGAAAGGGGGGCAGACAACATTTGCAAAGAGCATCAAACTTGGGTGACTCTGATCTTCATTTTACCTTTCCCCCCTGGGCTGAAATTTTAATTCATCCTTAAATCGTCCCCCGCTGGAAATAGAGATAGTTTAAATAAAGGAGCTGGCTGGCAGCCTTAAAGCCATAAGGTTTTCCTGCCCACAGGTTTGGTCACTAACACATCCCAGGTCCCACTCTGCTAGTCCCACATTACACAGGGCCTTACTCCAGGAGTAGCCACGTGCAAGCCCGGTGGACTTCTTGTGCAGTAAGGCAGAGAACCAAGCCTGTGCCCTCTAGGTCCTTATACTGCACCCATCATTGTGGTATCAGTGCACCCTACCTCTCTCACTCACCAACATGGCTTCCCAGCAGCACTCCCGGGCTCCGCAGAAATGGCTGATAAGTGCCATAAACCCCTGAATTATCCCTTTTCTGGATCTAAGCTCATGCCTTCTTTCTTGAAAGACCTGGGGGCCGCTGGAAATGGATGAACAGGACAGAGAAGAAGGAAAGCCTGCTCTCCCTTGTGTTTAGGGGCTGGGCTTTGAGGGCAGGAGGCACAGTACTGTACTCACCTAGCAGCAGGTTCATGAGGACCTCCTGTCCCGCCAGCGTGCTGCTCTTCACCAGGCAAACCAGGGTGCCCCCGATCCAGGGTACTCCGTGCCCCGTGATCCCGAGGAGTGTGATCATGGAACGGGCGCTGCCCCACGACGAGGCGCTGCTGGCACAGACCCCCAGCCTCTTGGACATGCAGATATCGATGGCCAGCAGGGAGTTGAAGGCAATTCCCTTGAAAGAGGGGTTCAGCTGCATGCAGTCCTCCTCCGGCAGCTGCTGCGATTGCCTCCGCTCCTTAGTGCCCTCGTTTTGGGTGGGAGCCAGACCAGCTTGGCCACCCTGCTTTCTGCTGGAGCTCCTGGTCTCCTGGGTCCCTTTCATGGGCTGGTTCAAGGAGAGGAACTCAGCCCTGTTCAGGACATTGTTCCGCTCTCTGGCTCTGGCCCGGCTTTGGGATGCTGGCATTGTGGAGTCTCCCTAGATGAAACCTGCTTTCAAAAAATTGTACACGAGAGAAATCCCTCTCCCCTGCCAATCAGCTTTCCCCACCTCCCCCCTTCAGAGAGATGAATTTAATAAGCTACACAGATTCCCTTCTTGCGCTGTCTCCTCCAGCACAGACAGCAGCTGTTAAATATAGAGTAAGGAATGCACATGGCTGTTTACTTCATGAGCCTAGCAAGCTTGGAAGAAATATTAATGCCAGGAAGGACAGCCAGTCCAACACCAGAAAAAAGGTTAAACAGCCAATGGACACAGAGAAGAGGAGGGAAATTCTATGTGCCAAAGGTTGGTTGCTTCAGGCCTGGTCTATTTAAATCTTCCAATTGCTTATATCCCCAGGGCTGCAGGGGAGACTGGGAAATGTAGTTTTACACCAGGATTCTTCCATCTGATTTAACGGAAGAATTAGAACTGGAAAAGTTCCCCTCTACCTAACAGGGCAGGACTGATTCCTGCAGGCTATTGTGCAGCCTAGATTTGCAGTCTCAAGAGATGGGGCTTCCTTAGCACACTGCCAAGGAGTCTGTCCAGATCTTTTCCCTTGCTTAGTTTCATCCCCATGGCTCCTAGTTGCCTCCCTTGTTTCCCTCTTGTGCTGCTGTAAATAATTCCTGCCACTCTTTAGTGTTAATAGCCTTCAAATATTACTAGTCCTATATTCCCCAAACCCACCCACCTTTTCTAAACTCCTACAGTAACTGTTCCACCAGCCCGCTAGCCTCCGGGCCAGTGGTGTAGCAGCACCTGCCTTTGGACTAACACTGAATTGCTAACGATTTCTCCCTTCTCTCCCACCTGCCACACTGAGTCCAGCCTCACTGTAACACATGTTTGCACCGCATCTCACAGAACCCAGATTCCCAGCAGCTGACAGGCAATGCCTGCTGACTCGAATCAGCGCATAAGACTACGAAGCATTTAGTATCCGTAACAGAGTAAGGTGTGACCAGACAGACTATATGGGCACAAGATCCAAAGGGAAGCATGAAGTGTGGGAAAACCGACAGGCTCAGAGAATAGGACTTGATTGGTTTATTAGGCAGAGGTGCAAGGAGCTGGTGGTTACAGGGAGTGACTTCTGTAGCCATTCAGGAGATTCAAATGCAGCCCAGCTGATTAGTAGCAGCCCACTGCTAGGTTTTTTGTTTCTACTGGTGGTTCACATTTGCTCATGCCGTGGTGCACACAAAATTTATTCTGCATGTCGATGGAAAAAATCCGTACGTGGCTGGAAAAGAGCAGAGGGAACATTGGTTACAGGTAACAGGTATATTACTACCAGACCAACTGATGTTGCGCAACTTTGAGTGGGATGGGGAGGTCAATGATCAAGCGTAGCTGTTTGGGGAGGATACACTGGCCCTGTTTGAACATCTGGGGCCCAGTCCTACTCTCACACCAATCTTACATTGGCCTAGGGTTGCCAGATGGTTTCAACAAAAATACCAGACACACTTGCCATTACATCACAATCTACATTACATCTTATTTAGAAAATACCAGACATTTATATTTTCTCATTTATATTTTCTCAATTTGTTTCCCGAACAGAAAGCTCAAATAGTGGACTGTCGGGTTCAAAACCAGACATCTGGCAACCCTACATTAGCCCCACTCCACTGACTGCATTTAGGCATATTCAGAGCATACGTGAGAGCACGGAGGGAAAGACACTTCTGCCTGATCTATTCTAGTGCTCCTACTGGAGTGGCGAGGAGTAACGTAATGCTAGGAGGTTTCCTGAGACATGCCAGGGCATGCAAGGCTCCAGCAGGAAGAGCCAGAATGTTCTGGTAGACATGGCTGTAACATAGACCACCTTGGTAGGCAGGTAAGTTCAGGATGCTTGAAAACAATCCCTCCCTGTTCCCAGCAGAGGGACTGTAGCTTTCCACTGTCCCTCTAGGACAGGGGTTGGTAATAATTTTTGCCCGGGGTCCACTTCAAAAATGTTTGAAGTAGCCCCGTGCCACCCTGGAATGGGTGGGGCCTAAACAGGAAGGGGCGGGGCTTGAATGGGAAGGGGTGGGGCTACCCCCCCCCCCAGACCATGATTGGTCTGGGGGTGGGGGAGCCCCTTTGCCCCCCCTTCCCACTAGGTACCCATGCCCTGGAAGAGGCTTGGCACGCTCCCCCACCCAAGGCCAATCAGGGCCTAGGAGCGGGGGGGTGCGGGAAGCCTCCTCCTGCCCTGCGAGGAGCATATAGCTTCACGCAGCTCCCCCAACCGCAGGCCCTGATTGGCCTGGGGGCGGGAGCACAGCAGGGCCTCTGCGGGCCGGATCCACCCACTTGGTGGGCCAGATCCGGCCCGCAGAGGCCCTGTTGCCCACGCCTACTCCAGGAAGATACTTCCTCCCTGGAATGATGCTTATTTACATTCCTGCCTACAGTCCAGTGGGAAACCAAATGCACCCATGGGAACTGCTGGTGCTTCTGGCGCCAAGCTCAATTATCTCTGCCATCTATCCAGGACACACATTCCTTGGCTCTCTGGTCCAGCCAGGGCTGGCCAAGAGCACGCTGAGGGCTATGTGATCAGCTCTGGGGCACTGCCAGGCGCCACTGACTTCCGCACAGAAGCCCAAAGGAAAGGAAAGAGGAGAGGTCTCTCCACTGGTGGTCAAGATTGTGATGGCTCACGCTAGGGCCTGGAGGAAATAAGAATTGTCCCCCGGACACAGGGGTTTGAAATGCTTCCCTGACAGCCCAGCCGCCGCAGTGCTTGGCCTGCACCATGTGGCACTCGCCTGCTCTTTGCAGCCTCTTGTGTTTCAACTAGGGATGTTAAGGACTAGTCAACAGGATAGTCGACTAGTCGCTTCCCCCCATCCTTGCTGCCTCGATCAGCTAGAGGCAACAGGGGAGGGAAGAGGCGGGTACTTCAAAGGGGCAATGCTGCATGGAGCCCAGGGTCAGCTGGAGTCCCCAGCTGACCCCAGCCTCTGTGTGGCACGGCCGCTTTGAAACGCTGCAGCGGCGTTTCAAAGGGGCAGTGCCCACGGAGCCCAGGATCAGTTGTGCGGCGCTGCCCCTTTGATTTCAAAGCAGCAGCATCATGTGGAGCGGCAGCATCATGTGGGGAGTCCCAGCTGATCCCCAGCTCCGTTCGGCGCTGCCCCTTTGAAACGCCGTGGTGGTGCACCGACAAAAATGCACCGACTATTCGATTAGTGAAATACATGCTACTTAACATCCTTCGTTTCAACTCAGTGTAATCATTCTGTCAGCAGCAAAAAGGGCGGGGCTCAGTTTTCTAAGGGTTCCTTCTGAAAACTTGAATATAGCATCAGAGTTAAAACAACACTGGGTCAAACCGTCACCCAGAAACCTGGGGAAAGTTATATAGTACCCTGGGCACCCTTGAGAGGCAGTATTTTTCCACCCACTGCCCTGAGTCAAGGGCTTTAAAACAAAGGCACGTCCCCCACCCCTTGACCCCAAGGTGTCTTAGAAATTGTTCCAAACTCAGTCCTCCTAATGCACTCTGGCCACTTCTCTCCTCCCCAGTCCCCCCACTCACAATTTGGTGTCCAGGGTTGGAGGTAGGGATGTAGAGGGTTAACTGGTTACCCAGTAAACATTCACCTTACTGGGGAAACTGGATCATCAGCACTCTTCCCGGCCTGGGCAGCCCCCGGCCTGGAGTGCAGTGCGGTGGGCCCTGCCCAGCCTAGCCGGAGTAGCCCATGGTGTGGCGGGCCCAGCCAAGCTGGAGCAGCCTCCTGCCCGCAGCATGATGTGGTGGACCGGTTAACCAGTTAAACATATAGGCTACATCTACACTGCAGGCTTCTTGCACAGTGTCTACACTTGCGCAAGTAAATTTACAGTAAAGTGTCGGAATAGAGGGCTTCTTGCGCAAGAGTTATTCCTCTCCCCACGAAGAATAAGCCCTCTTGCACAAGAAGCAGTGTGGACAGGCAACAGGGCTTTCTTGTGCAAGAAACCCCTATGGCTAAAATGGCCATCAGAGCTTTCTTGTGCAAGAGAGCGTCCACATGGCCATGGAGGCTCTTGCGCAAAAGCACATCTCTTGCGCAAAAGCACATGGCAGTGTGGACACGCTCTTGCACAAGACCTTTTACGCAAGAACTCTTGTGCAAAACATTCTTGCGCAAAAAGCCTGCAGTGTAGACGTAACCTCTGTTAAGCTGCTGCTCTCTGTGGCTTCAGCCCAGCCCCCCTCAGGACCAACTATGCTACCGTGAAGCACCTCATTTTACCTCTGTCCACCACCTCAAAGCCAACCACTGTCTTAAAATAACCTTCAGAGCTGAGTCAATGACACATACAGTCTCAAAACAAAAACCCAACCATCAGGAAAGGCTTCGCAACAGAAGGCAGAAGCCATTCTGTCCATTCAAATGTCTAATTTAGAGCATGTCCATAACTGCTACTCAGCTGTGCCAGGCAACAACAATGGTCATAGTGACTTCTCACCCAAGGCACATTTGATGCAGTTGCCTTGTCCCTTCATTTCCCACCACAGATAATCACATTTTATTGCCCCCAAACTAAAATCTTAATTGTGTCTTAACCAGAACGCACCAAACTTTCACATAACTGAAATGCAAATGAGGCCTGGCCCAGTCAGTCATTTCCCCTTGCTGACCAATAGATGCCAGCAGAGAGCTCCCTGCCCTGGGAAGCCCCTCTTCAATGGGAGTTCTCACTCTGCTCTTCTCCCCGCTCACAGACAGATGTCAACAGCGAGCTCTTTATTCTTGCTTCAGACCACAGGGCTCACATCTGCATATGGCAGTGGTGGGCAACATGCGGCCAACAGATTGCACGCAGCCCATTGGGGATCTATGTGCGGCCCCCATTCTGTCCCCTTGTCCCGCGCCTCTCATGCGCTGACGGCCCTGCACTTTCCTACTCTTCCCCCTCCCTCCTACATTTTTGGAGTGCTGTGAATCAGCTGATTCACGGCATTCAAGCTCTGGGAAGGAGGAGGAGGAGCAAGAATGGGGCACAAATCAGCTGATCCGCAGCACTCAGGCAGTGCTGGGAGGGAGGGGGAGGAAAAGGGACCAGGCGTGCTCAGGGGAGAAAGCGGGGAAGAGGTGGGGTGGGGGTTTGAGGGAAGGGGTGAAGTGGGGATGGGGCCTGCAGCGGAGGGAAGGGTCGAGCGGCCCCTGGCAAAATGCAAAGAGACACACTTTTAAAGCAAGGGCAGATGTGAGGTGCATGCTGATTGCACACAACATGGTAAGAGCCATGTTGCTTCCTTATGTTACTTTGCCAGCCATTTAACTTGCCTCTAGTAAAGGATCATTTGGTGTTGAAAAAGGCAGGAGAAAGTAGGAGAATCAAGTGCAATGTCTTTAGTCTTATTCCTGGGGTCATGGTTAGTGCACATGCCCGATTTCAATCTTGCGGCCACTGAGATGAAGGAGGGCTGCTCATGCAGCCCACTCGCAAGTCTGGGTTGCCCATTGCCGGTAATGCAACACACCCAGAACAGTGCAGACCAGCCCCCCAACCAAGTCTCCCCCACCCGCTTGTGCAGATGGTAGCGACACCTCAAGAGATGCAATTGCTGCTGGGACCAGAGCCTTTGCCAGGCAAGACTTGGATCCACAGCTTAGAGGATCTGTGCCTAATCGGGCACTGCACGGAAAGGAACTGGGGGGTGCCTCCAAGGACATGTCTCTGTAGCCCTGGAAGCTAGGCTGAGCCTTTTGGAGGGAGATGCCTCTCCGACTTGGACGCCCAGATGGTAACAGGAGCAATATTAATATTGCCAGTCTTGCTGGATTGCCCTTCAAGCCACAGGGCTTCTTTGTTTGCCTCAGTTTCCCCATCTTCCAAGTGGCTATAATACACACCCATCTTTGTCAAGGGCCTTGAAATCCTCAGAGGATTGGTGGTGCAATTAAAAAGATTACCATTGCCCCTCGCACACTGCTTGGTTCTAGGGCCATTTACCAATACGAAAATCATACACTGCATGGGAGAGCTGCACCCCACAAGGAGATGGCTTTGGGGGACGATAATAAAATAATAATAATTAATAATGTACACGTCTATTGCACCTTTCGTCTGAGTCTCTCAAGAATTAATTAAGTCCCACAAAAGCCCTGTGAAGTGAGGTGGTATAAGACCTTGTGTCAGACAACTTGACACAGAGCGGTAAACCCACGATGTGCCCAAGCAAATCTGTGGCAGAGCTAATAAAGGCGTCCGGGTATCCCAATTCCTATTCTCTTGCTCAGATCACCAGATATCCCAGCTCTGTGGATAACAGGTAAAAAATATATTTCAGTCTACGGCAGCTTCTCAGCCTCTCTTGCCCTAGGGCTCTACCACTGCTATGTGATGACCAGTTGAGGACAGAGCTCTATCACTGGTTTGCTGCAAACTTTTCCATCCCCTCCTCTCTCCAAACACATCTGTCCCATCCCAGGAGTGACACCCCAGCTTGGCTTGTAAAGACAGGTATTACATATACGGGTATATCATACACACAACCACACATGCACAGACAGACAAAAGGCAGCACAGCAGTGCTGTTACTAGTACGCTATGGACTCACAGTAGGTCCCATTTGATCACCGAGTTACGTAGCTGCATTCTTAGGAGATCAGAGAAGTCAATATCCCTGTTACTACAGGTCTGCCATTACCTTGTGCTGAGTTCCATGGCATGGGAAAAATCACAGCCCATGTGCCATTGGCAAAATGAGTCACCTCTATAACTTTATTATAGCCGTCGCTTTTGCTCTACATGGCTCAGCCATTCCTGCTGCAGGGGTGTTGCTCTGGGGGGTTGTTTCCAATGCAGTGTTTGGTTTGTAGCAGTGATCCTAAGCACCAGGGGAAGTAGGAAGAGCTCTGTCTCTCTGGGCCATGATTGAGGGATTTGGGGGAGGGGGGAGAGGAACAGTTTTTACTGGTCAGTTTCCCTGCTGGAGTAACCACAGGGAAAAAATACTTTGAAAGCAAACACTGGGGGTGAAATTTAAAACTCATAGGTCTCTCTCTCCTACCAACTACTTTACAGTGCATGAGACACTCACACAAACACACAAGCTCAACAAGGTCTGATCAGGGTCCTAGCCTTAAACATATGCACAAGTGGTGAATTAGGGCAGTGTTTCTAACCTTTTTTTATAAAGTACCCCTTTAAAAAAAAGAAGTACCCCCAGCCCCTACAGTTTTCAGACACACAATTTTTTTTTCTACATTGCAACACATTTGTTTAAATAGCTTAATCATAGCCGAGTGGGCGGTGAAATTTTTGGGCGTTAAAAAGTACAAAAATAATAAAGCGCTGTAAAACTTAAAACAAAAATTCAGTTTTCTCCAAATTTCAGTTGTGTTGATGTGCCCCCCCCCACACTTCTTGAGTACCCCTAAGGATACTCATACCACTGGTTGAGAAACACTGAACTAGGGTACCCCACAGATTTAAAGGCCACTATGTGTCCAGTTCCCATTCTTCCTAAAGAGAGGAAAGGAGGCAACTCATTGCTTGATTCCCCTCCCCAGCCCCTTTTTCAGGGGTAAGACTGGATTGGGCACGGAACTCTGCTTTTAGCAGCTTGTTCCTAGATGCTGGCACATATAGGAGGACTGCAATGATCCATAGTCCGGGAGGGGAAGGAGAATTCAAGACAGAAGTTCTGGGTTTCCTACAGATCACAATGCAGGTGCATCGTTCACAGATTGCACTGAGCACAGACATGTGCAACACATACATGTTGTGTGTGGGGAGGGAGGTGAAGCAGGTTTAACAGAGGCACGCCCTGGCTTTGAAATATTATTAATAAACCATTAAAATGCCCCTTCCCTCCTCGCACGCATTCTGCTAAGCGCTGTGCTCCCTGCTCAGATTTCCAAGGCTGCTGCTGCTGTTGGGTTATTTTGGTCTTGCAATCTGATCCACACTGGATTTATTTTAGCACCTTGGAGAACTCCCAGGCTGATAGATTCCAGCTCCCTCCCCAGATCCCTTCCCTGAGGCCTTCCTAGCTACAGGCAGCTGCCTCGGGTGGCAGATTTGGAAGGGCGGCAGACTGGCAGTGGCGGCAGTAGGGCAGCTTAGGCATGTGGGTGGCCACCAGCCGGGGCTGCAAAGAGCAAGAAGGGATCCCCAGCTGGGTTGCTCTCTCCCTGCTACTCCCTGAGCCCAGTGCAGGTAGAAATATAGAAGCATAGAATCCTAGGACTGGAAGGGACCTCGAGAGGTCATTGAGTCCAGTCCTCTGCCCTCATGGCAGGACCAAGCACCATCTAGATCATCTCTGATAGATGTCTATCCAAACTGCTCTTAAATATCTCCAGTGATGGAGATTCCACAACCCCCCTAGGCAATTTATTCCAGCATTTATCTACCCTGACAGTTAGGAAGTTTTTCCTAATGTTCTACCTAAACCTCCCTTGCTGCAATTTAAGACCATTTCTTCTTGTCTTGTCATCAGAGGCCAAGGAGAACAATTTTTCTCCCTCCTCCTTATAACACCCTTGACTAAAACCCAGGTTTTTAAACTGAAAACTGCTAACATGTCCCCTCTCACTTTTCTCTTTTCTAAACGATACAAACCCAATTCTTTCAGTCTTCCCTCATAGCTCATGCTTTCTAGGCCTTTAGTCATTTCTCTTGCTTTTCTCTGAACCTTCTTCAATTTTTTCACATCTTTCTTGAAATGTGGCCCAGAACTGGACACAATACTCCAACTGAGGCCTAATCAGCACAGAGTAGAATGGAAGAATGACTTCTCATGTCTTGCTCACAACACTCCTGTTTATCTCAGAATCATGTTTGCTTTTTTTGCAATAGTGTTACACTGTTGACTCATGTTTAACTTGTGGTCCACAATGACCCCCTAGATCTCTTTCTGTGGTATTCCTTCCTAGACAGTCGCTTCCTATTCTTTATGTGTGAAACAGATTGTTCCTTCCTAAGTGGAGTATTTTGCATTTGTCCTTATTAAACTTCATCCTATTTACCTCAGACTATGCCTCTAGTTTGTCCAGATCATTTTGAATTATGACCCTATCCTCCAAAGCACTTGCAATGCCCTCCCCCAGCTTAGTATCATCTGCAAACATAATAATTGTATTCTCTGTGCCATCATCTAAGTTGCTGATGAAAATATTGAACAGAACCGACAGACCCCTGCCGGAACCCCACCTGTTATGCCCTTCCAGCAGGATTGTGAAACGTTAATAACTACTCTCTGAGAACTGTTATCCAGCCAGTTATGTACCCACCTTATATATACTACCCATCTAGGTAGTAGTGCCCTAGTTTATTGATAAGAAGATTATGTGAGACCATATCAAATGCTTCACTAAAGTCTAGGTATACCACGTCTGCTGCTTCTCCCTTACCCACAAGACTTGTTAGCATATCAAAGAAAGCTATTAGATTAGTTTGACACGATTTGTTCTTTACAAATCCATGCTGGCTGTTACCTATCACCTTATTATCTTCCAGTTGTTTGCAGTTGGATTCCTTAATTACTTGCTCCATTATCTTTCCTGGCACAGAAGTTAAACTGGCTGGTCTGTAGTTTCCTGGATTGTTCTTATTTCCCTTTTTATAGATGGGCACTATATTTTCCCTTTTCCAGTCTTCTGGAATCTCTCCCGACTTCCAGGACTTTTCAAAGATGATAGCCAAAGGCTCAAATACCTCCTCTATCAGGTCCTTGAGTAGTCTAAGATGCATTTCATCGGGCCCTGGTGACTTAAAGACATCTAACTTTTCTAAGTAATTGTTAACTTGTTCTTTTTTTATTTTAACTTCTAAACCTACCCCATTTCTACTAGCATTCACTATGTTAAGCATCTCGTCACCATCAATCTTCTTGACAGAAACTGAAACAAAGGAGTCGTTAAGCACCTCTGCCATTTCCAAGTTTTCTGTTATTGTTTCTCTCTCTTCACTGAGCAATGGGCCTACCCTGTCCTTGGTCTTCCTCTTGCTTCTAATATATTTGTAGAATGTCTTCTTGTTACCCTTTATGCCTCTAGCT
Organism: Pelochelys cantorii; assembly: GCA_032595735.1. NCBI lineage: Eukaryota > Metazoa > Chordata > Testudines > Trionychidae > Pelochelys > Pelochelys cantorii. The sequence continues at coordinate 13,353,099 of CM064347.1, forward strand.
AGATTGAGCTCGTTTTGTGCCTTCCCCTTTCTAATCTTGCCCCTGCATTCCTGTGCTGTTTGCTGATATTCATCCTTTCTAATTTGATCTACTTTCCACTTTTTATATGACTCCTTTTTTATTTTTAGATCATGTTAAGATCTCTTGGATAAGCCAAGGTGGTCTCCTGCCATACTTTCTATCTCTCCTATGCCGTGGTATAGTTTGCTTTTGGACCCTTAATAATGTCCCTTTGAAAAACTGCCAATTCTCTTCAGTTGTTTTTCCTCTTAGTCTTGCTTCCCATGGGACGTTACCTACCAGCCCTCTGAATTTACTAAAATCAGGAGCATGACCGGAGCAGTGCCTTGGGTGCAAGCAGTGTGGGGCTGCTCCTGGAAGCACTGCTATTGCCACCAAGGCTTCAGACACAAGTGCCATTGTAACCCACACACCTAGAGGGTGTGGTCCCCTGTCCCATGTAGTGGCACGTAGACCACTTAAAGCAAAAGATAAGTATGAGTGAGCTCTACAGCCTCACATGAGGGCCAGCTGGCTTTATAGCTCAAGCTGTAGCGGCTCCTATGCTACGTTCCAGAGGTCCCAGGTTCAAATCTGCCTGGTGGTGGTTATATGATGCCCCACCCAGCTCTCCAGGATGGCCCATGGGCCTGGGCCCAGTCCTGCTACCTGGGCAGTGCCTGGCTGCTGCTTCAACTCCCCTGTTTGTGGGAGCTCTGGAAGGACTGATGGTGTGGTGTTGGGGGGACAGGCTGGAGGTGCTGGCTAGGATTGTGATGTGCAGCGGGTGGGACTAGCAGTTTGGGGCCAGGCCAGTAGCGTGGGGGCTGAGGAGTAGAGAACCCCACTCTATCCAGTGACAGGGAGCCTGCTGCCTGCTATGCAAAGGGGGAATCGCATCCTGAGCCCAGGCTGCATCAAGTGTGGCTAGGCAGGGTCCATGCTGCCCATTCACTAGGCCCCTGTGGATAGAGAGCTGCTCTCTGCCCAAGCCTGGGTCCTGGAATTGTTGAGCTGAGTGGCCCCCAGGGGCAGAAGCTGCTGCTGTCCAGCAGCACTGAGCCACAGTTCATTCTCCTCTTGAGCCTTGGGTAGCCTAGTGCCAGGAAGGGGGGCCCTGGTGAGGGACCTTGCAGGCCAAAGAGAGGCTCTCAGAGGTTGCAGGATGTAGGACACAGGCCTGGAGGACTTTCACTGTGGCCTGGCCCAGCTCAATCCATTGAGACACCAGATCATCCCATTCCCTGGGGTCTGGCACTGGGGCCTGTGCCCATCAACATCCAACCCAGCTGCATGGGACTCAGGACTAGGGGTAGCACCAGTAGGGGGCGCAGAGAGCCTGCTGCAAAGTTCTATGAAAGCAGGTGGGAGGCAGCAGTTTGAAGTCTTGCCTAAGGTGTCTGATTCTGCCTGTGCACAGGCCGTTTCCCCTCCTTTTCAGCACCCTCCCAGCCTGGCTCCACATTCCCCTGGGCTAGCGAGGTCAGAGGGCCTGAATTCCCTGCTGCTGCTGCCTATCAGCTCAGCTGGCAATCCCAGGCAGCCTGCAGCGGAGATGGAAGAACGCAGCCATGTCTCTGCCCCCATGCTTCTGGAAACTTCCCCGTCCCCGCCAACATCACCGACACCTTCAGCACATCCCAAGTTCCAGCACGCGGTGAAGCTCCAGCAATCACTGCCAAGCAGCAGACACTTGCAGCCAAACTGCTGAACAGCAAAACCTTCTGCCTTCCTATGACAGGACTTGTTTTTCAGGAGGCTTTTGATTTGGAGGTGGCGGTGAAGGAGGAGGAGGTGGCAAACGAGGGGGAAAGGAACTTATTTAAAACACATGACAGTATTCGGGCGTATTAACCCTACAGGCTACAGCAGCCCTAGCTCCAGCTGCAGTATTTGACTCCTTCCGTGTAGAATACTGCAGTATTTTTTTCCAATAAAGGAAGGTGCTGTATTTCCATCACCCTCTGCTGACACAGTATGTCAGCCCCGCTGCCAGGAGGAAATACCCCAGGGAGAATGGAGAGTGGGCACATTGTGATGTGAGACTGGGGCACACAAATACAAAACAGACTAAAGAAGGAAAAGCATCTTCTATAGGGATCAACAGATCCCCAAGTGCTACATTATATTTTGTTACAGCTGGGCCTCAAAGACCCGCCTTCAGCATGAACGTTTTCACCTTCAAGCTCTTCACCACACTAAATGTCGCTTCACCCAGTCCTCAAATGCAGTCACTGCTGGAGTGGCATGTGGCAGTTTGCAGCCATGTAGCACTACATGTGAAGAAGAATCCACCAGAAGCTGCAAAGATGATTTCAAGTGATGAGTAGACTATAGTGACCTAACTCAGAAATTGATCTACACAGCAAAGTTAAAAACAACAAATGGTCTGGTAGCACTTTATAGACTAACAAAACATGTAGATGGTATCATGGGCATTCGTGGGCACAGCCCACTTCTTCAGATGACCGGTTGTGCACACGAAAGCTCATGATACCATCTACATGTTTTGTTAGTCTATAAAGTGCTACCAGACCATTTGTTATTTTTTTCTGTACAGACTGACTCGGCTACCCCCTGAAGCTTCTGGACAGCAAAGTTAACCAGGCTGAGCTCTGGTGCTGGGCAGAGAATTGCAACAGAACAAGGCTCCACTGAAATCAAAATGCTTCTGGAAAATTGGGTTAATTTCAGAGGAACACGAGGGGGGGGGGGAGGGAAGTTCCACTAAGGTTGAAATGTCCCCTTTTGGGAATGAAATATTTCAATTTTTTGTTTTGAAATCCTACTTCAGCATGGGAACAAATATTTAAAAATCTGCAATTCTTAGCCAAGAAAAGTTCAAAAACAATTAGGCTGGGATCAATGGAATAATTTTGGTTTTATTTCAACTTTCTTTTTTATTTGATGTTATAATATATGTTCAGTTCCTGTTCCCATTCAGAATGAAACCAGATTTCAAAATCTTTCACAAAATAGAACTTCCGGCGGCTCTACTGAACTCTTGCAAAAACCACAGTGGGGTTTTTAATTACCTTGTTTTTAGTGTCATCTGGAGAACATCACTCCCGGGATCACAGTGTCCAGAACGCTGGGTCAGTACTGACTTGGTAGAAAGTAGTCTCCTGGGAGGCATGAACTTCTAAGTTCTATTCCACACATACACCCCCACCAGATTTGATGAGCGTTTGTGGGCAAATCAATCCCTTGTATCTATTCTCTGGGCAGCTGTTTCCCTAACTGCTGCAAGGAAGGAGCAACCTCATGATCTTCCTGCTCCAGCTGGGGTGGGTCTCTGCTCCCTGCTCCCCTACAGTCATTTCTTCCTACAGTCAGGGGTTTGCTTAGCAGCTCCCCACTCCCCTCTCCATCAGCCCATTGCTCCGGCAGCCAGGGAAAGTCCTTCCCGGGTGCTCTCTGGACCTGTGTGCCCCTTTCTGGCTCTATCTGCCCCACCAACCTACCTACTGAGGGTGGTTGCCAGTGGTGCTCCGTTTGGCATGAAGAGGAAGAGCAGGCAAAAGAAGGGGTGTGAGCTCAGCTTCCCATCCATGCTGAGGCACCTCATGCTGCTCCCCACAGGGTGAACTAAGGAGGGGACCCAGCTGACAAGAGGAAGAGGGGGGAAAGGCATTGGCCAAACTGAGAGCTGGAGGTGGGATTTTTTTCATGCCAGCACATCCCAGTGAAACGCTTGTCTTCTCACTTGGGTCTCAGATGCAATGGGCTCCATGGTGCTTCCAGCACTGCCCACAAGAAGCAAACACAACCCTGCCCCGCCCCCAAGGCACCTGCATGTTTGAATTTCCATTCAACTCCCAACCTCCCATGTATCTACTGCACTGCAAAGTCAAAGGCAGGGATTGAAACTGGGGAGACTGCCCAGTGCCAGGTACATTGTCAGAGCTAAGTGAGTTGTGTGTGTGTGTAAATAACATGCAAGTATCCATCTTATTATAGTGATATAATAGACTAGTCTGCTGGTTGACCATGGGCAACTTGTTACACATTTCTGCACCGTAGTTTCCCCATTTGACAAATGGGGACAGTAATACTGACCATCTTTATAAAGAGCTTTGAGCTCTAGGACAGCGTTTCCCAAAGTGTGGTCCGTGGCCCAGAACCAGTCCTTAGAAAAAAAATACCAGTCCTCAGAAAAATTTTTACGCACGATTCTTGGGAGAGAGTGCGCCGCCGCAGCGTTTCTGCTAGGCATGCTCCCAGGAGGTGGGGCTAGATCTGGCGGGTGCTAGGGCCCAGGAAGAAGGTTGGGTGCCATGCAGCCAGGATTGCGTCTGGGGGGGGGGGAACAACCCGCTGGACAGGTAGGGACAGCGACACCCCCCGGGGCAAGGTGTGGCGCGCGGTTTCACCCACAAATGCAGGCGCGATGAGGGGAGAGGACACGGGGCTACTCACCTGACCTCAAGGGCCCATACGAGCCGAGTCACCCGGCAGGCCTGAGAGGGACCTTCTAACCCGGTGGTTCCCAAACTTCTCGGCCTCATGCCCCCTTTTTGATTTTTGAGAAACCCTCACGCCCCCCCCCACCAAAAATAGCAGAAAAACTTGTTGCGGGGGAAAAAAAAAAAAGGAACTGACTGGGGACGAAAAATAAAAATAGCAGCAAAACTTGGGAGGAGGGGATTGACCGGGGGGAGGGGAGAGGGGAGCCGGGGGGGGGGGGGGAGAGGGGACTGGGTCACCTCGCGCCCCCCCCCCTCGGAATTTCTTCATGCCCCCAGTTTGGGAACCCATGTTCTAACCTTACCAATCCCAAACGGGGGTGAAGTAGATACCTCGGGGTTAGGGTCGGGCCCGCTCCTGTTGGTACTGGGTGCTTTGGGAGGCCCCAAAACAATTTATTTGCATATTCAGCATTTGCTTAATGAATATGCAAATATGCAAATAAATGTTACCGGTCCTCCAAAAGCTTGTGAATGGGTTTACTGGTCCCCAGTATCAAAAAGATTGGGAACCACTGCTCTAGGATGAAAAGCGGTAGGGGCTAAGTATTCATAACCATCATTCTATAAAAGCATCCAGGTTTACAGTTGTGCTTAGCACCCACCAGGGTTTATGCTCATATTTTCACAGGGCCCAGCACCCAACACACGGAGGACAAATCTCAATGGTAGGGACTGGCTTGTATGCCACAAGACCATCACAGCAACACCGCATGTATCAATAATACAAGGCAGCAACTTTCTCCCTTTGCTTCCTCACAATCAGCTGCTTTCAGTGTTCTGCTTATACCAGCTATTCCTTAGACCTTTCCCCGCTACCCAAGGGATTTGATTTTCCATTGCCAGAATCCCCACCCAGCCCAGAGCCTAGGACTAAAGGAATTTTATACCCTGACTGACTCCACCTATCAAACTTCAGCCGGTAAACAGTACAGAGGAGAGAAAAGGGCCAAAATTAAAGTGACAGAAAACGCATTGCATTTTTTTAAAAATAGGTGGAATTAAAACAAAACTACATTACCCAGAATGCCTGGAGCTGTGGAAAGGAAGCGCCGTTTTGCAAAGGTTTCGCTCCAACAGCTGCAATTTAAGCGAGGACTACAGGGGGAGGGCTGCGAGGGAGGGAGGTATGAGAGGCAGGGAGAGAGACCTGCTAATAATACTGCAATCGGACTGGGGCGGAGGGAAAGAAGCTGTCATGCCCAGAGCTCCCTCCCTGGAAAGCCTGCAAGCACAGCTGCGCTGCATGAAAATGCCACGGGCATGGAACCGGTGGGAATGAGTTTCTGCAAAGTTTGACCCGGTTGCCTTGCTGATGCCGCAGCAGAACCCGAAGCAGGATTCGGTTCCCGCCCGGATCCACGGCAGAGGCTGAAATACAATTCAGATCCTGCCTCCTGATTTCTTGCTTGCCAAAAGAGGAAGCTTGCAGCAGCAGCGGGCGGGCGGGGGGGGGGGGGGAAGGTGTCGCTCCTGCTTTTCTCACCTCCCTAGACATAAAGCAAAAAAAGCCACCCTGCACACACACACACACACACACACACGCAGACACAGGTCTGGCTGGAGCAGCCTGGCAAACGGATGCACCAAGAAGCCCCCAGCAGCGGCAGCTCCGAAGCGACCTGTCAATGACATTTGTCCAAAGAGGGGGACCGAGCGGGGCGGTGCATTTGCTCAAATGCGAAGTTCCCCCCCCCCCCCCAGGTGCAGGCTGCTGTGAAGCTCTCTAGCTAGAAGGCTCCGGAAGCAGAGGCTGGGGGGAAAGGCTGAATTCTCGCTCCCCGCTCCCCCAGCTGCAAAGGACACTCGCCCCATGCCTGCAGCGGATCCCCTGTGGGTGAGCCTGGCCCCTGGAGACGCGGAGGGAGGCAGGCAGGCTGTGGAGCCGGTGCTGCGGAGACATCTGAGGACACAGGCGGCGTGACATGCGATCCACCGCACCATCCAGCTAACAGCCCGGCGCTGGGAGGGTGGGGGCAGGCGGCGGAGCCACCTCGCTTGTCTCGCATCCTTCCCCAGCCCAGGTGGGGGCCAGCGGACATGTCACGGGAGGCGATTGTTTGCTGCAGCCTGGGTCAGCGGGGCGGATCGTGACCTGGGAGGGAAGGCTGGGGGGGGGGGGCGGGGGAGGGGGGGGGGAGCAGCCTCTCGACCCAAAGCCGCAGCCACCCGTCACTGCAGAGAAACTTTGACCAAACTTCTGGCGCGCTCAGAGCCGTCTCCACCCCGCCCCGCAGCCGGGTCCCGAGAGGAGCGGTGGAAGGACCAAATCCGGGCGGGGTACCGCCGCCCCACAGACCGCGAAGAGCCCGGGGGGGCGGAGGCGACAGGCCGTCTGCGGCGCTTCTCCGAGTCATGGCTTTGCAGGTGGGCTCCGCAAGGATCGAAGGAAGGGAGAGCAAAGTTGAAAGAAAAAGCAGCGAAGTGGTGCACTAGAAGGAGCGAAGAGATCTCCTTGGGGATTGCTCTCCTCTGATTCCTTTCCCCCCCGGTTTTATGGTTAAACGCAAAGGGTGGGGGGAGCTTGAGGCGTGACAAAGACCTGTGATTTATTATTTAAGCTATTTATTACTTACAAAAATCAGCAGCACCCATCTCTCTGGCATCCTACAGAAGCCTCCAAATCACAGATGGGGCCGATGTAACATTTCCCCACCTTGAATTTTTTTTTAATGTACTGTTTTTTCTTTGCAAAGGGAAGTTCTGAACAACTGCAAGTCCGGAAGTGAAAATCTGCAGGGGCTGTGACAAGAAGTATTTTATTATTTATATAGATGTGTCTATCAGCACGCTGCTTTTTCATCCAAAGAATAAAGGGAAATACCAGCTTCTCCGCTGTTTCTTGGTGAACAACAGATGGCATTCAAGAAAAGGATGGACTAATATCTTTAAAAAAGGGAGATGATTATTTATTGAACTCAAGACTCTCTTTTTAATCCAAAGAATATATGAACAAGCGATTTCATCTGTCATTAACTGGGGAAATAAGAAAAAGGCCCCTTTGCTTTTGAATTGCAGCTAAATCCACAAGAGCAGCAGCGGTAAATACTGAAATTTAAATAAAGACTTTCCATGTTGAATGTTCTATCCTGTGGATATCAATTTTGAGAGTACAAACCAGGGAGATCTGTATTTGATCTAGCACCATATCATTTCAATGCCTAATCTTCCCCAGGATTGCTGGCGTGGCCTAGGAATTGCACTGGTGTTGTATGCCATGGGCTGTATTCAGAGTATTAGCTGCAAATCCAAAGTTTTCCGGGAAAGTATTTCTGTGATTGAAGTGAAAGCCTCTATTGATCCCGTTCCCACCAACATCGACGAGTCATCCAGCGTGGTTCTGCGATACCGGACTCCTCACTTTCGAGCCTCTGCCCAGGTCTTGGTACCCCCTATCCCCAAGAAGGAGACCTGGATCGTGGGCTGGATTCAGGCATGTAGCCATATGGAGTTTTACAACCACTATGGGGAACAGGGAATGTAAGTATTTCCAGTGTGTGTGCATGTGTGTAAGGAGAGGCAGCAGAGGAAGCTTTAAACCATTTAGTTTATTTGATTTTACTTTAAAGAACCTGGCTCCTCTAATATTAAAACTGGACACTTTACAAAAGGAGATAAGGACTTTATCTTGCCCCCTGACAGCCTATGGGTGTTTTTCCATTGACTCCAAGGGGAAGAAAATCAGTCTCTTAAAACAGAAACACTTGGTTGGATATCCATCCAAATGCAATACCATGTTAGACAGGGGGCAGACCAAGGCTTTAGCAACACTAAATTCTGAAAGCGGAAGTCACCCTTGCCACAAGATTGCAGACATGGTAGAACACAAGGGTGTTGCTTTTCCCGCCATGCCAGCTCTTCCCTGATGCACCCCCCCCTTAAAAAAAAGGAAGGGGTGCTCACAATGCGAACAATTGCTGACATTTGCAGCGTTGTGGTGCTGTAAACAAGTTGGTTGCTATTCCTGCAATGTGCTATCAGCAGGGCTGAGTGCTTAACATTACACCAGCTGTGACTGTAAGACAGCATGGGCGGGCGGGGGGGAGAGAGAGCTGAATCCTGTTTGTTTTGCTCATTGCAACAGGCTGCCTGCATGGGTAAGGCAAGCAGGGTTTGGCTGCAAGAATGAGGGGTTAACCCTCCAACTGTGGTTAAAAGTGCACATCCCCATCCATACCATGTAAGAACAGGAAGTGAAAAGAGCAGGGGAAAAACACCACACACACCTCTACCTCCAAATTGTGATGCAAGTGGAAATGCATCATTATATATATATATATATATAAACTATTACACACACACACCTCCACAAAATAGCAAGTGGGTAAAACTAGTAGAAGACTCATGATGCAGCGGAAGTGGTTTGCCCAGGCAGCAGTACAAGAGCCTAACTTTGGAGTGGAGCGTAGGCTAGGAGAGGCAGATGGCTTAGTGACGGGATATGCTGATGCTGCCCAGTCTGCAGGGGAAGATGGGAGGAAAAGGTCAGGCTTAAGCAACCTTCCTGCTTGCTAATTCAAGGAGCACTGCATGAGGGAGAGATTTGCCTCGTGGGGGAAAGGACAGGCCAACTACAAAATGAAAGATAGGGAGGAGGAAAAAGAAGGGGGACAGAGGAGAGACCCAGAGACCAGCTGAACCCAACACACTGCCTGTCCTAAATTGCCTCTCTGCTGTCCCTCGCCTTCCTGTTTCTCTCCCCCTCCAGGAGCACTGCAGGACCCAGAGGCCAGCTGATTACATAGTTGGAGCAGACATACCTTAAATTACGTTTTTCCGCCTTCCACACAGTGGGAGGTCAATGGGAGCAAACGTGCCCATCGGCTTCCCTCACTCCTCGTAAGGAGCAGGAGTGCCACCACCGACAGGGGCCCCCTCTCAGTTCGAATTAGCGGGTCTTCACTAAACCCACTAAATCAAACTCCAGAAGATCAACCGTGGCAGTGTCAATCTTCCACATCGTGTAGACACGGCCAGAGAGAGCAAGGTTATATCCAGTACGTGCGCAGCCTATGACATGAGGTTGGCACGTCAGGCATGAAGCAGACGTGCCAGAGAGGCCCAGTGCCCCAGGCAACAGTTCCTGCCTTCTGTCTCCATTTCTTCTCTCAGCTCATTGCTGAAACAGCAAGTGCCCCCTCGCCAATACATTGGTGACAGCCAAATACTGAGAAAGTGTGGTCTGATGGGGAAGGGGGTAGGATTTTGCTGATTCTGAAGCATGTATAGGAGGCCTGAGCCCAGAAGGTTGGGCTCCCTGTCTGCTCTTTAAAGTGGGGCTCGGCTGGGCAAGGCCCAGCAACCAAAAATTAGGGCTGGGGTTTCAAAGGAGCTGAAAAAATGGGGTGCCTTACTCCCATAGGCTCAATTGATAGTCTTAGCCTAGAAGATGATCAGGTGTGAAGGAAAACACACAAAAATCCACTGTGCATAAATAGAGCTGGATATTCAGTTAAAAAAATTAACAGGGCATTTGGGTTCTATACCAGCTCTGTCACTGACACACAGAGAGCCTGGGGGTGTAAGTTGTTTGGTTACTCTGTGCCTCAGTTTTTCCATCTGTAAATTAAGGATAATGATGCTGCCCTTCCTTTCTAAAAGGCTATGATAGCTACAGACTAAAAGTCCTGTGTAAGAGCTCAGTTCTGTATCAGAGCAGCTATAATTAAGCTCACTACAGTGGAACAATGAACTATAATTCAGTAAGCGATGCAGCTTTGGGGGTGAACAAGTCTTCTATGTGTGTTTGTGTGCAAAATGGTGCTTTCCTGGGAGGGATAGCTCAGTGGTCTGAGCATTGACTTGCTAAACCCAGGGTTGTGAGCTCAAGCCTTGAGGGTACTCTTTGGGGATCTGGGGCAAATCTGTCAGGGATGGTACTCGGTCCTGTGGTGAAGGCAGGAGACTGGACTCAATGACCTTCCAAGGTCCCTTCCAGTTCTATACAAAAGGTATATCTCCTTATTATTATTTAACTGCTTTTGTATATTATGAAAACATGATTAAAAGTTCTATTGGCCTCTCAGTGCCATTTCCTTAGAGGGTTGCCCCCACCCGGCCCAATGATAAAGTTATACATAGGGCGTTTGGGGACCAAGGCCTCTTTATGCCACTGCAGCATATTGGACTGCAATTGCTTCTGACCACTGGAAATCTGGCTGGAAGAATAGGCCGGGTCATGAGCTGCGGCACATTAGCAGAGTCCCATTGCTAGGATTTTACTGCAGTGGAGAATTTGGCCCAAGGAAGGCTCTTAAATAGGGACAACTGGTTTTTTTTTTCAATTGCTGTTGCAACAGACCATTTAAATAGGCTGTAATAACTCTGAATACAAAAGGTCATGTCCATGCCCTGAATGAAGTCTGATGGCGAGAGGAGGATTCAGGTTGAAAATATGGATGTTAGCATGTACTTGTTTACATGATTAACCAATAAGCCTGAGCTCATTGGTTAATCCTAATGGTTACACGCACCCTCATCCCTGCTGCCTCTGTATCAGAAGCAGCAAAGTGGAGGGGAAAAGGCCGGAAGCCAGTGCTCAGGGGGAGCGGGCTTAAAAGCTGGCTCCTCCGAGCACCGGCTCCCGTGGAGTCACCTGCCCCCCTGTGCTGCTGCCTCTGGCACAGGCAGCAGCGCAGGGCATCGGAGGGGCAGGCAGGAGCCAGTTCTTGTGGGGAGCTGGCTTAAAAGCTGACTCCCCATGAGCATCGGCTCCCGCCTGCCCCCTGCATGTAAGCATGTAATCACTGAAAAATTCAATAGTTACATGTTTACAAAAATAAACGTTCTTTTTTAGAACGTTGAGAACGGGAGCCTCATCTTTGCACCAGACTTTGAAGCATTTTTGCTTTGACATTCTGAAGTTGTCACTCAGGTGCATATCCCCTGCCCATGGCACCAATAGCAGGCATGGCTAGGGAATGCAGGCACAGACTGAGCTGTGTGTACTAGATGGAGGGGAGATACAGAGGTAATCCTTCAAACACTCGCTTGTCTAAAAGGAGGTCTGCAGCTTGGGGATTTAGGTGCCAAATGTTTATGTTTTACATGCTCTAAAAAAAGGTTTTGAAAGATGTAATGCAAAGAGAAATGTCATCGCTTAAAAAGCCATTGAATGCTTCTTTGGCCATGAGCATTCTCCCTGTAGTGTCATGAGCCAACAGCAAACAGCAGAGCAATAGAGGACTACGAAGTGAAACTGCCTGCTGGTCCCAGTTTGGTGTCCTTTGGCAAACAACTTTCCCTGGTTATTAGATTGCATTGAGAGCCTGGTTCTGATACCACTGCTCACCAGTAGCAGCACTTCAGCCCATAAAGAGTTCCATTCACTTTAACAGAACTACTCCTGGAGCAAGGTGCTACTTAACAGGGATGATCAGAATCAGGCAGTGAGAACTTTGCTTAAGCAGGGACAGAAAAGCCAGGCACTAATTAAATTGTAAGCTCTTTGAGGCAGGGATCATTCCTTTGTTCTGTGTTTATACAGGTCCTAGCACAGTGGGGTCCTGGCCCATGACTGGGTCTGCTAGGTGCTATCACAATATAAATAATATAAAATATGTGAGACTAACCCATCTAATTTCACTGTCCCCATAGCGTAAAGGGCACATAGCAGCACAGATGGTGATAAGCAAAACACAGACTGTGATAAATAAATCAGACTTTGAGTCATCTGTGAAGGCTTTTTAAAATACAACTGTAGAGATAAAAATCTATATACAACGTCCCTTGAAATGAAAGCAGCTCTCTTTTAAAAGATTACATCTTCCAGGGCCTACAACAGAAATGGAATTAAACTTCCAAGCGCCCAGGAGGAGAAATGTGATTGGAGACTAATCCGTTAAATTTCAGGGTGCAGGAAATCAACTTTGATGTACTAAAAACTCATTGAGGTCCCCCAAAGTCTAGAAGTGCTAACAGCTCTGCTACTTTCATGCCTGAATGTCTGTCCCCCACTTGCTTTTTCATTCACTTCTTATTCTTAGGAGCCCTACTGAACCGCTTTGCAAAGCCAAAATAGGTGAAGTAGAGGTTAAAAGCCAGTTTATAAAGGGAGTTTTATTGAACGTGGCGGTTCGGGGGTATAAGTCCATAGAAATCCAGTTCAGGATTATTCCTGCTTGTTGCTAATGCACAGTGCCTCCCCAATCCATTTCTGTCACCTGCATAGATTTTGTTAGCTGGTGACGTTGGTCAGAACAAATCCTGTGGCAGGATGGGTGGAAAGCCCAGCGTGGCTTTACATGCCCCACCCCCCCCAAGGGTATCTATGCAGAGCTGAGTCCAGATCTGATGCAGGTGTTCCTCTTTTATTATAAAAAGAGTATGCAAGAGCATACTGATGGAGTAACATCCTGTGACTAATTACGGTCTGGCTTCAAGCACTGAGGCCCAAGGATGAGCTCACACCCGAGTGTTTCAGACAGGCATAATGTACCATTAGTAACAGGTTAACTTAACGCACCAGCATCATCCTGCTTGCTGTGGAAAGCCAGCAGGCACTTGGCTCGAATTTGCTGTCACTGCACATGCTGCTGCACGTATGGCCTCATGTTATGCTGCAGGGGAAGCTCCAGAAGGACTGTGTAAACCAGGGACTGAGTCCCCCTGGTTAGGGAATAGAAAGATACATGCTTGAAAAGGAAATCAGGAGGGTCAGAGCCCGGATGAGGAGGGCTGGAAAATATGGCTTGGCTGGCCACAGCCCAGGCCGCCTTGCTCCGTGGAGATGGAGCTGGAGCTGTACAAGTATTGAAGTGTTAGTAAACTGCCTGTGGTAAGTTAGAGCAGGGCTTTCAACTACTCTAGTCTACGGTGATTCTGGACAGCGGAGCAGCAGAGTAACACACAAATGTGTCAACATTACAAGCCAGAAAAATTGATTCTGGAGCAACTCAGCCTGAAGACAGACAGGCTTGGAGAGCGGAGTGTGTCACACAGCACCTCTGGTGTTGAAGAATTTACAGTGCAAGTTTCTGGGCTTTCCATAACGTGTTTTTAACCCCAGAGAGCTCCCTCCTTGCAGCAGTGGGGCATGCTGTGCTACCTCCCTCTGAGCATGTCAAAATGCCTGGTCGGGAGAATTGTTTGACTTAATTTGGACAAGCTAGACAATCAGAGGTCATGATCTGCTTGGCAAGGGATCTTTGATAACAGCAGGCAAGGGGCAGGAACACTAGGACTTGTGCTTTATGAGCTGTGCTAGTTTCCTTCTGCTGCAGTAACAGGATCTACTTCTTCCTCTCACTAACATTTGCAAGTGAATGTAACGCTCACTGAAATCCTTAGGATTAGCCACACTTGCTAGAATTAGGCATAGGGCCGTAGCGTGTGGTGCACATTTCCTCCCCAAATTCCTCACCTGCCCTGCAGCATCCACTCCTAATCCCCCATCCCCAACCTGAGGCTCTGTCTACACTTAAACGTTTAAGGCACAGCCAGGGGAGCAGCTAACAGCACTGCTGTAACCTGGTTCACACTGGCAGTAACTTCTACGCTGGGGGTGTGTGTGTGTGTGTGTGCGTTTGTTTTTTCACACCCTTGAGCCAGAAAGTTACAGCACCGTAAAGTGCCAGTGTAGACTTAGCCGGAGTCAGTTTATAAAGTTAAACCAGTGCACCTCAGTCCTGACTTTGCAGAGCCATGCCCGACCAGAGCCCGTCCTTTACGTGGCCATTTGGGGATGCAAACAAAGGATCCACTTGGCACTAAGGTGGATCCAATTAACACAGTTTCAGGGGCTCCCTCACGCAGATTATTTCCCCACTACCTGTGGCAAGGGTAGGATAAAATAGCTCAGGACTTTACAAACCTCAAGACATGGGCTGAGTCCCAAAGGAGCTGTTCCAGGGTGGCCCATCTGTGTTTATACCGCCCCTGTGCCTGCATCTACGTCTCAGCAGTGGGCACATTCATAATGTACAGCAGGGGTGGGCAAAAGCCTCTCAGCGGGCAGAATCCGGCCTGACTAGGGCATTGATCCAGCCCATGAGGCAGTTCTAGGCCCCGCCCCCTAGCACGTTGCCTGGGAGCCGGCGACACGCGAGCGCTTTTAACGGCTTCTATTTAAAGGGCTCGCGCTTGCTGCATGGCCTGGCAGCCACAAGCCCTTTAAACAGAAGCAATTGAAAGGGCTCGCAGCTCTCGGTCCCACTGGCCCATTGCCTGGGAGCTGCCAGGAAGGTGTGAGCCCTTTCATCAGTGCCTGCCGGGCAACTGCCAGGCAACAGGTTAGCAGCAGGGCCAGGAGCTGCCAGCCGTGTTATGTGAATTCTAAGCCTCCTCCTCAGACAACTCTGGGAGGACACTAAGCCCCCAGCACCCTCCCATCTGCTCCAGGTCCCTTCCATTGGCCGGAAGCCAGGGGGCAGAGACCCCAGGCCACGCAAAGCTCCCGGCAGGTAGCTCTCAACCCCCGCCCCTTCCAGGTCTGCCTGCGGCCACTTCTGAAATTCATGAAATGTCTCCCTTCAAAAATTATTGCCCACCCCTGATCTACAGGAACATCTAGGAAATTATCACATCTCATCCCCGGGCCTCAATCAAGCTGAGCATCAGCCACGATTTGAACGGCCAGTAATCCTAAACCATCTGCTGAAAGAGAGAGAAAGAGCTCCCATATGGTATTTCCGAGATCACGCTTGATGAGATACTGCTGCAAGGGCTAAACCTGTTGCTATAGTACATGACCTCCAATTTATCTTCCCTTGCAGGGCTGAGTTCACTGAAAAATCCCTGGAGCTTTTCTCTCTCATCTCATGTTGAAGGGTGTTGGGGAGGAAGGATTCTTCACTGTTTAAAAGACATTCTCATGTAATCAGTTTCCTCCCCTGGGCTGCAGAGGTTATGGCTAGAATCCATTCAGGGGTTTCCTTCTTACAATTTTAGGTCAGAAGTAGCTGTAGGGCAGAGGATTTCCTCTGTCTGTTGGCAGTCTACTCAGAAGAATAAGAACTGCTGCAGACCACACGTTAACCAGTAGGTTTGTTGCACAGGAAAAACCAAACCCGCCAAGATACCCTACAGATTGTGATAACATCACATGGCACTGAATTTACCAGGCTGGGATCAGGGGGCCAGGTCTTTGTGGTGTTGACGTTCAGAGGCCTGGACATTGAGGCTACGTCTACACTACGAGTTTTCTCGGCAAAAAATATGCTAATGAGGGACTCATTTGCATGAGTCGCAATCTCATTTGCATATTTTCTGCCGATCTGTTTTTGCGCAAAAAACAAGCAGTGTGGACATTTTCTTTTTGCGCAAAAACCCTCTTTGCCACAAGACCCTTATGCCCCACAAAAGGAGATATACCAGTCTTGCGGAAAAAGGGGTTTTTGCGCAAAAAGAAAACATCCACACTGCTTGTTTTTGCACAAAAACGGATCGGCAGAATATATGCAAATGAGATCGCGACTCATGCAAATGAGTCCCTCATTAGCATATTTTTTGCCGAGAAAACTCGTAGCGTAGACGTAGGCTGAGGAATGACTAGTGAGTTTTAGGGGCTCAACATGAGACCCATTAAAGGGGCCTGATTTCCAGGAAGCGCCAGACATCTGCTCTCTGCACATCAGGCTCTTAGAAGGTGTAAAGTTGGAGAGTCAAAGTTGCTCGTCACTTCTGAATCTTAGTGCCCTAGGCAGATTCCTAAAATAATGCTTTCCACTTAATATTTTTCTTTTATGTTGTGTCTTCCATCCTGCGAGACCCCGGAGCACTGCACAGCCTAGATACGTATAGCACTAGTCATGTAGCTGCTCAGCGTACAATATGCTGCAACACCACAAGTACAAGGATTGTAACCAAAGAGACCAGGCCAAACCGCTGGTCCTATAAAATAGCCCACAGGATGGTTAGAGCCAAACTCCTGTTGCTAACTAGCAGCAGACCGATCTCCTGGGCCTTTCCCAACTAATCAGTCCTCAGCACTGCTTTGTAAGGTTGCATCTATTATTCCCGTGTTACAGATCAGGAAACTGAGGCAAGGAGAGGTGCAGTGGCTGGTCCAAAACTACACAGGGAGTCAATATCAAAGCGTGGATTATAGAGTCTCCTGCTCCCAGTCCTGTGCACAAAGCCCATTTCTCTGATTTGCTGTAAGGGCTGTTTTAAGGCTAGGACATAAGACTTGTACTGAAGTGCAAGAAAATCCTCCCAAAACACAGTATTCCAGCATCTGATAGTCAGTAGGGATTCAGTGTGCACAGGAGAGCCAGCGCTCCCAGCCAGCCCAATTTGTAAAAAGCAGCCTCCAGAACTCACCTTGGCCCTACGGCAGCATTTATGGTCACTTGAGTGTGATGCGTTTACTTCGCAAAAATTGGGCTCTTGGCTCAGCTACCTCTGGCATCATGTTCCACTTACCCAATAATCAGCTTTTCATAATGGATTTTTCAAGCCCAGATGGAAAGGTAAAAACTCCAGCATTTAACATTTGGGGTGGGGTGGGGGGGCATGTTTGTTCATCTTCTCACCAGAAAGCACTGGCTTTGTGGTTGAAGTCCTGTGATTATTTTTAAACTTTCAATCAGAAAGACTGACTGCAGCTGCTTCCCCCACCCCCACATCCATCCCCTCCCAGTTTAGAGGGTCTTGAACCCCTGGCCTTTGCTTTTCTGGTTTGCTGTGTTTGCTTGGGCCTGGGGTGTGGGACTTTTGTCGGACGGTGACAGCAGATGAGGAGAAGTCTGATGTTCTATGTCAAGGGCACCGTTTCGGGAGAGCAGGGGGGGCAGCAGCCGTGCATACTGCAACCTGGCTTGGGTTTTTTCCTGTTCCCCTGACTATCAGGGAGCAAGGGGACAGTACACAGCTTATGTGCATGCCTCTCACTTCTGGCTGGTGAAGGGAGGGGACAGAGGAGTAATTTGCAAAATCTGTGTACTTTCTCCTCACTGCCCCCCACTCCCACTCTCTCGAAATGGTGCTCTGGTTTTAGGTGCTTTACCCAGCTCTGCCACTAACATGTATCATTTGTATTTTGGTAGGTAGTGCCTGAGGCGCCAAAATGGGACCCCCTTGCGCTAGGTACCACACAAACGTGAGGGTCTTTGCTCTGACGAGTTTACAGGCAAACTAGACAAAGTGGGAGGGAAAGTGGCTCAGCCAGGAGGTCAGCAATGGGGCTGAGGAACAGAGCCTGGCTCTCCAGGGTCCCACTCAAGGGGCCCAGCCACTGTTGCAAAAAAAAGCAAACATGATTCTGAGATGCATTTACAGGAGTGTTGTGAGCAAGACATGAGAAGTCATTCTTCCGCTCTACCCTGCATTGATTAGGCCTCAATTGGAGTATTGTGTCCAGTTCTGGGTACCACATTTCAAGAAAGATGTGGAGAAATTGAAGAAGGTCCAGAGAAGAGCAACAAAAATGATTCAAGGTCTAGAGAGCATGAGCTATGAGGGAAGACTGAAAGAACTGGGCTTGTTTAGTTTGGAAAAGAGAAGACTAGGAGGGGATATGATAACGGTTTTCAAGTATCTAAAAGGGTGTCACAAGGAGGAGAGAGAAAAATTGTTCTCCTTGGCCTCTGAGGATAGGACAAGAAGCAATACAGCAAGGGAGATTTAGTTTGGACATTAGAAAAAATTTCCTGTCAGGGTTGTTAAACACTGGAATAAATTGCCTAGGGAGGCTGTGGAATCTCCATCTTTGAAAATATTTCAGAGCAGGTTAGACAGACATCTATCAGCTCTGGTCCTGCCATGAGGGTAGGGGACTGGAGTCGATGACCTCTCAAGGTCCCTTCCAGTTCTAGAATTTATGATTGTGTCACTTCTGTACCCCAATTCCCTGCCCTAAGTCACAATCCAACCCCCTGCAGCCCAGTCCAGTCTACGTCACAACTGCCGCCTTCACCCAAACTCCCTCCCTGCACCTCCCTGTTCCATCCCAGACCCCACATCTCGTCCATTAGTATCATGGGAAGAGTGCGGCCCTCGACCACTTTCCAAATTCTTGGAGTGGCCTCCCATCAAAAATTATTGCCCACCCTGTTGTAGGGGGTGTTAGTACAGTCACCTAGCTCTGAAGGCAGCACAGAAATAAAGGTGGCAAGAGAGCAGCAGGTGCTGGCCCAGTGCCCAGCTCTGAAGGCAGCACCCCACCACCAGCAATGCAAGCAGAAGTAAGCGGGGAGGCAATACCGAGATCCCCAACCCACAATAGCCTTGCAACCTCCCCCCCACCATGCCCTTTTGGGTCAGGACCCCTATGGTTACCACACCATGAAATGTTATATTTAAATAGCTGAAACTGTATGATTTAAAAAAAAGCCCATGATCATGAAATTGCATAGCTGGATTCAATGTAGCTTAGATCAAATGTCTCCAGCGTCTTCATAGTGGGAGGTCAAATGGGAGAAACTCTTGACTTCCTTTACTCCTCCTGACCTGGTGGAGTACTGGGGTTGACAGAGGCGCCATCAGAGTTCGACTTAGCAGGTCTTTACTAGACCTGCTAAATTGAACCCTAGAAGATCGATCTCTGGAACATCTATCTTCCCGGAAGTTAAAGACAAGCCTTAAAATGGACCATGAATTTGGTAGGGCCCTGCCCATGACTGGAATAGAGCAGGGGCAGATGGAGAGGACAGTGGCATTTTCAGGGCGTGAACAATGGTGCATGTTTAGAGACTGAGTGAAGACAGGCAGTTCCCAGCTAAGTATTTATTTCAGCACTTAGCAAGAGTCAGGGCAATCCAATTGGGATCTCCCCTCCCTACCACTCGAGGCCACTTCTCCTGTGCCCTAGGACTGGGGGTGACTGCAGCTTGGCCGTCCTGCAGACTTGGGTTTGGCGCCTGCTCTTACTTAAAAGCAGCAGGGCCACAAAACTGTAGGCAGCTTATTTGTCCTGGAGGCGAGGGAGGGAGGAAGAGACCAAGCAAGGAGCAGCACAAGACTGGCTGCAATAAAGGGATTTTAAGGCCCTTTATTGAAGGTTTATAAACACCAGTACATTTTAGAGCATCCCAAGTAGCAAGTTGTGACCAGACTGGTACCATGCCTAGAGAATGAGCTGCTGGTCCTTTTTGACACCAGTGCCATGGTACCCTCTACCTTAGGATTGGACCTGGGCATCTGCATAGCTGTTTTAACAGAAGGGATGAGCTCTCACCCCAGAGTAACATTGGGAGCACAGATCCCAATCCAGGAAGACACAGGGGAACGGCACTCAGACCCATGCCCGCTCTCAGCCCAGCCCTGTAAGTCCCTGCGCTAACCAGTTATCCGTGATTCCTTCTTGGTTGCGGCAGGTCGAGTTGGGAGCTCCCGGATCTGCAAGATGGCAAAATCCAGGCCATAAGCGACTCGGACGGCGTGAACTACCCTTGGTATGGCAACACCACCGAAACCTGCACCATCGTGGGGCCCACCCGGAAGGACTCCAAGTTCAGCATCAGCATGAATGATAACTTCTACCCCAGCGTCACGTGGGCGGTGCCTGTGAGTGAGAGCAACGTGGCGAAACTCACAAGCATCCACCGGGATCAAAGCTTCACCACCTGGTTGGTTGCCACCAACACGGCCACCAGCGAGATGGTGATGCTGCAGACTATCAAGTGGCGCATGAGGCTGGGCATAGAGGTGAATCCCAGCAGACCCCTGGGGCAGCGCGCCATGCTGCGGGAGCCCTTCGCGCAAGAGCAGCCCCAGATCCTTACCAAGAATGAGCCAATACCACCCAGTGCCCTTGTGAAACCCAATGCCAATGATGCTCAGGTACTCATGTGGAGGCCAAAGGATGGGCCATCGCTAGTGGTGATCCCTCCAAAATATCGGTAATAGGAACCTGGCATCCCGGCACCAGAAGGGAAGAAAGAAACCACTTAGATACTTTTAGAATCTAAGAGAAATCGAGATGCACTTTTTATTCATTCAGCAGAAATGCAACCATTCTACCTTCTCCCATTGGGACGGATCTCACTGTGCTAAAGCTAAAGAGGAGACCTTCCCCGGGGGTCTGCCTTGTCACCTGATTCCTAAGGGAGGAATCAACAAACTAAAACTTTATTTCCAGCCCTGTAGCTTTCTTTTCTTCTTGACTTTAGTTACTGTGTGAACGTCAGTCTCAGCAGCTCACCCAGATTGTCCAGAACAAAACAAGATTTTTATCTGGGATTTTATGATGTTTGGTGGGAGGAAAGGGATTTTTTTTTTCCAGATTGAAACAAGTTCCTGAAGCAAAACCCTATTTATTTATGATGGTTTTTTTTAAATGATAAGAGGTTCTGAATTGCAAACCTAAGTCATGCGGCCTTATGTAGACTTTGCTTTGCATTGCCAAACTTTTGCCTTAAAGCTGTGTTTGAAAGAAAATTTAGTCTCACCAAGCAGAATCTCTTGTCTGCCGGATTTTAGGAAGGGCCGGGGGAAGTATTCTGGAGCAAGGAATAGATTGTCGGGGTATCAAGGGATGAGGCGGAAGGAATGATAATGGAAGAAGTCAGATGAAAAAAGAGATCTTTCCTGGATTTAAGCATGGAGCGAGGTGGCATGGAAATAAACCCAGCTCAGAACCAGTTGTTTTGCTATAGGAGCTGAAATGGGACTAGTACTGCACACAGAGTTGTAATGGAGGTGACAAATCTGTTTTAGTAACGTCTTTGGACGAGAGCTGCCAGGCTCCTCGCCGCTTGATGGAAGGGGGTCATCACAGCCTCGCATTGCTTAAGCCTTCTGGGCTGAGCATCTTTTTGGCATGAGAATACAGGACAATCCAGCTGGTGGTGGGAACGGCTGGAGATGTGGCACTCACACAAGGCAAGGGAATTAGTTCCATCTTGCTCATATTCTCCTTCCAAACTAGCCCACAATTATCTTCCGGTAGAGCACCATGACAGGTGGGTCACACACAAGCTGTAAGATATGTGGGGTCAAATTCTGCCATCAGTTCCTTCCATGAAACCCCACTGAATTCATAACAGGTGGGGTGAGAGGAGCAAGATATAGCGAGGGATCCCTCTAAAATCACGGGGGCTGCATGGGCATACAGGAGGGCAGCTGTTGTCCGTTGGAGTCTATGACTCAGGTAGAATTATACCTCTGAAAAAAATCACATGCACCCTTCATATTAACGCTGGAAACAAAAGTCTCCTCTTATGATAGCTTAGTTTTGACCTGGGCTGATGGAGAAGCACCATCAGCACAACTTCATGGTCCCACAGGATTCAGATGGTTTCCAGTGATAAGGCCAAAGCAGGGTTGTAGGGGATGACACAGCTGCCGCGATAGAGTGGAAGCATCCACGAGTCAACCTATGACCCCCAAAGTAGTGTAAAGAATGCAAAATCTGCCTCCTGCGGGGAGGCGGGTGCCCCAAGAAGTTAGGTCTGTTTGGAACCTAAGTCATGGCCCACGTAAGTCATTTGGTGCCTCTCCTGGCAGCCTCAGAGACACCACCAGCATTTCTCCAGAGGTGGAAGGCACGAAAAGGAGGCAGCTCGAGTCATGGATCTGGCAGAGGGGGCTTTAGAAGAAGAGGAGCTTGTGTGGCGGTGGCAGCGTGGGTCAGAGGACAGGGCAGGGGCTGGGAAGATGGGACCTACCTTCTGTTTTCAGCTATTGCTTTATGGCCTCCGGCAAGTCACTTCACCTCTCCTCTGCACCTGTAAAAAGGGGAGTGTCACACTGCCCCTTAGCAAGGAGTTGCTTCGGGACTAAAATTGCTCAGTTTTCTGTATCTGGCTGGTCCCTGCTCAGCTGGTCTCACAGGGATTCCCATTTGCCAGGCTCTGCTCCAAGCCGCTCTGCCCCTCCCCCTGCTCATTAGCTAGCTGTTCTCATTGCCCCCAGTCTCCTTGCACTCTCTTTAAAGAGTTCACCAGCAAGAGCTATCCTGGGATCTCCCCTACTTTGTGCCCAACCCCTTTATTTTGGCAGCAGGTTCAAATGCCACCCTCCCGCCCAGGAACCACCAGCCTCATGTTTCAAAGCCCCAGCATCCCACATGACAGCACCATAATCATCCTCCCTCCCACTAGGCTTGGACACTGATTCCCAACAGCAGCTGTGTTCTTGGGCATTCGGGGAGAGGCGGCTTCCGACGGGAGAGTCCACGGGTCCTGCAGGCAGAGTGCCAGTCACCAGAGGCAGTTTGCAAATGGGCTTAAAGCCAGACTCTAGGTCTAGCGAGGACGATGAATCAAGCTCATGAGACCACTGTGGTGTGCACAGCAACCGCCTCCTTCATTCCTAAGCTCCCTTTCCTTATGCCTGACCTGCTCCCAGCTAGAGCTTGGCTTGCACAGACTCTAGAGACTGATGCGTATCCTCTCCTGGGTAATGCCACACAATAGCAACTCACTGAGCACGGCCACACCTGTGCTGGCTGCCACCAGCATGGCAATAGCAGGGGTGGGCCCAAGCGGGGAAGCTCGTAGACACTTCTCAACAGCCTCCAAGCTTGGGGGTGGGAGGCAGGGACAGTGTTCGTCAGGCCTGGCATTAATTTTGAGCCTGTTTCTGAAGTGCTGAGTATTTGCAGCTCCCTTTGGCTTTAGGACGTTTTGTGGGTTCACACGGTCTTAATTCGCTACACAAAGGGGTGTTGTGAGGAGTGATTTCTTCTGCTCATCAGAAGTTGCATTCAGGGAGCCCTCATGTCATATTCCAGTTAGTGTGGCATTGGGCTTAGCATCTGGGTACATTTAACAAGCCAGATTCCCACCCCCTATCTGGCTGCATTGGGTACACCCAGGCAATTCCCACCTCCTAACTGGCTGGTTTGGATACACCAATGCAATTTGACATTAACATCTTTGCTAAACTGTCTTGTTGCACTGAGTAGACCTGGCAGTGCAGTCAATGTGAGAATGGAGGTTCATGTCAGAGGTCAGAGTTTTACATGGCCTTGTCTCCCCAGCCTATAACTCCCGCTCCATCCCAAGTCTGCCTCTCCCATTTCCTTGTTGGAAATGTACTTCCCTCCTCCCTTTGTGCTGTCAGATGCTGGGGTAGAAAAAGGACACTGGCTTTTTAAGACTCCATGCTTTGTGATTCAATAGTGATGTTTTCCCAACACTGCTTTATTACAAAAACTGCTGAGGGCAGATCTAGCCAGCACAAAAGGGGGTGGCGGCTGGAAGTGAAAAGTGCTACGCACACCACTATTTATATGGCGGGTTAATAACTCAATAGCCATATATTTAGAATTGCTCTGGATAGCACTTAGCCTCTCCTTTGGTACTTGAATGCTGAGGGCTCCAGCTTACGCTGCCCTGAGTGGCTGCAATCAGCTGAGGTAAATACAGCGACTTGTCTATTAAGCTGCTCTGGAGCCAAGCCATTGATGGGATTGCACAAGGGACATGTCTTGAAGAAAGTGCAGCGCTAATGCTGGGTATTGCTGGCAACACGAGCTATTGCACTTCTGGGTTCCGATCTAGCGCAAAACAGGAGCCTGGTGGCTCTGGAGGCCCCATTTACACCCCCCACAATGGGCAGGTCTCCAGCCCCAAACCATGGCAGGAGCTGAAATGTGCCAGGCTGCTTAGGAAGGATGGGGTCAGTCCCTGCTGCAGGTCAGGAGAGAGGGGAAGAGCAGGGGAGGGGCCAGGATGGAAACAGCAAAGGGTTCCTTATGTTAACATCCATCTCCCACGTGCCAAAAGGAGGCAGGATTTCATGTGTGCCAGTGGAGAACCACACCAGGTGAGCAATGGTAGCTGGAGTCCATTCCTGGCTTCCCACCGTGCTTTTCTGCACCAGCTCGCATGGCCAGAAGCAGGGGCAGCCCAGCAGAGAGCCTCCAGTGCTGCTCAGGAACAAGGGGAAGGAAGGAGCTGTTCCACCCAGGCCAACTCGGAGAAAGGCAGTCCGGTTAGGAGAGTGCTTGGGGGAGGGGGCTTACCTTAGACCCTGTAGCAGATGTTCCTCTCTAGCATTCTGCCCACATTAGTGCCGCAGCAATATCAACCGTCCGTGGTCTTGCAGAGATACTGTGAAAACATAAAGATGTATCAAGTCTGGACACTTAACTGAAATGTAGAAACAAACCCTGCTTTTATAATGGAGAGAAATAAAGTGGATTTTTTTCAAACGAGTCTGCCTGGAGTTGTTTGGGGGGTGGGGTGGGATGGGGGGTGCATTTTTTAAAGGGAAAGATGACATGGCGTTTGCATTCATGCTCAGATCTCTACATTTAACACTTGGCTCGCAGCGTCTCTGCAGTTTGTCTGTGCATTTCCACAATGTGTGGAGGTGCTGCTTAAAAATACAGGGGAGCTTTCCATCCAGGGCCGGCTCGAGGCACCAGCAAATCAAGCACATGCTTGGGGTGGCACGTTTCCAGAGGCGGCATTTCCTGGTAAGCAGCCTCCCCCGGCAATGCCCGGCCCTGCCCCGCCGATTTTAAAGGGAGCTCAGCTCTAGCTGTGTATCCCTGGGAGCTGGCTGCAGAGCATGGCACAGCCAGGCTCTGCCCTGCCGGTTCCAGTCCTGCTGTGGCCCCAGCCCCCTTCACCGGCGAGAGACCGCTCCCTGCTGGCCACCCGGCTCACTGAGCCTGCCCCGCCCCATGCCCCTCCGGCTCCGCACCGCCCCTTCCCCATGCCACCCCTGTACCCCCCTCCCACTGTTCCTCACACCTCTCTGGCTCTGCGTCCCCCAGTCCCCCTGCTTCCCCCAGTCCCCGCGCCCCTCTGGCTCTGTGCCTCCCATTCCCCACGGTGAACCCTGCTCCCCCTGTTCCCCATGCCCCTCTTGCTCTGCGCTGTCCCTGCACCCTGCTCCCCCCGTGGGGCGGGAGTGAGGAGTGCTTGTCCATAGGGAGGGGCTGGACAGGGCAAGGAAAAAGCTGTTGTGATCCAGCAGCAAGTGAAAGGGGAGGGGGAGTTTACTTGAAGTGCCTTTGCCTTTATGGAAAAAAAAAAATTAAAATGATATTTACTATTTATAGGGCTAAAATGCCGGAACAAAAACGAAAACGAAAACAAACAAAAAAAATTGCAAAGTGCAAACGTGGAAAAGCCAACCAAAAAAAAGGGCGGGGGGGAGTGGCCCAACATTTTTTTGCTTGGGGCGGCAAAAAACCTAGAGCCGCCCTGTTTCCACCTTCCCCTAACCATGATCTGGGCTCATGGGTGCCCTATGATAAGACAACTGAAAAGCTAAACTAGTGTGGAGTGCCCACCAGGGTAGATACCAGTTGAGCTTCTGCACAATTTGGCTACCTGACATGTTTTCACACCCACTTGCCAAACTTTTCATCTACCAAGATGCTGCATCTTCTCCCAACCTCTTATCTCTGCTTAGTCCTCAGAGGGTTTCATACTGTGGACTACCAAGCAGTTAGGGTCATTCTAGGGGCAGGTGAGCACAGCAAGTGCCCTGGGTACAGGTTCTGGGTTTTTTTGGGGGGAGGGGTTGGCATGGCACTTCAGTGTGCGGGGGGGGGGCAGTGGCTGAAAAATGCCTAGGGCCACTCCTACAAGCAGGACTTTTGTAATTTTAGGAAGTAATTTTAGAACCACAGATCTATAAGAATAATTTCAACCTGCCTCCACTTTCCCTTGTCTCCACAATTTCCCCATCACCACCCCCCAGCCTCTTGCCATTGATTGGTAGATTTCATATCCGGTCACTTTTCAAGAAGAAAGACAGCACCTAAATCAACAGGAAAGTGTCCAAGGAGGAAGTAGACCTGGATTTTAGGTCAACAGCTCCAGGCTAATAGAGTAATCAATGGGACCTCTTGTAGCATTGCCGAGGTCTCAACTGCAACTTCCTTCTGACATTCAGCTAGCCCCACTGTTCCTCCACCCCCTCAGGAAATACCAGGCCTTCAGTTCTAAACTCTCTCTCCTCAAACACCCTGCTTCTCACTCATGTCTCCCTTTGCAACCAGTATAGCAAGGGCCTTTGTACTCTATGGAAGTTGCAGCCAACCATTTGAGGGCCAGAGCATCTCACAATGTTACAAGATTGTGTGTAATGAATGTGCCACGTGCTTGTGTACAGGAAGCTATTGATTGTGAGGGTGCACATAAGTATACAGCTGAAGAGGAGACTGGGGATAGAGTATTTTGTAGGCTGTGTCTTAGTGGTGTTTCTCACCTTTTTTTATAAAGTACCCCTTTAAAAAAATTGTAAGTACCCCCAGTACCTAGTTTTCAGACACGCAATTTTTTTTCCCTACTGTTGCAACACATTTGTTTAAACAACTTAATCGTAGCAGGGCGGGTGATGAAATTTTTGGGTGTAAAAAAGTACAAAAATAATAAAACCCTGTAAAACTTAACACAAAAATTCAGGTTTCTCCCAATTCCAGTTGTGTTGACGTACCCGCCCGACTTCTCTCGAGTACCTCTGAGGGTACTCGGACCACTGGTTGAGAAACACTGGCTTAGAGAAAAGAATTTACAAGGATGGAGACTATGACCAGAAGAGAGGACAGGTTCCAAGTAGGATTCATTCCCACAGTGGAAATTCTCTGGGCTTACATACTGACAGCAGGTTAAATTGAGATGTCTCAGGTTTGGTCTTGGGTGGCGGGGTGAGAAGATACCAATCGATTCGCAGTTGTTTTGGGCTACACACAAAAGGCTGCAGGCACTTGCTGTATGTGCAGAAGAGTTAGATTGTTCCCTGGGAGAATCCAGAGCTGCAGGCCAGAACAGCTCTTACTCCTATGCACATGGCCAGACACGCAGTCAAGGAAAGTAGCCTCGCACTCCAGCCACAGGCTACAGAAGATGGCACGAGGGCTGGCCACGTGGCCAGATGCCTGCACCACAAACTGAACTGACAACGGGTTCTCTGTGCAGCGCCTCCGCTCTGAACAAATAGACACTTCCCCTCTGCGTGGCCCGGAGGAGGGCATTGAAGCGGGGCAGCCTAGTTTCTGTTCCACTGCAGCTTCACCGCTTTGGTTTCTAATTTCAAGGCCTCTTTTTTTAAGAGGAATTATCTGACTGATTTTATTACTCTTCAGTAGTTTGTGGAAGTTCATTTATCTCTACAGTGATGCTCAGAGCTATTTTCATCTGCCATCAAAGCTGGGCTTTGTTTTCATGTCTGCTGCCATCTTGCCCCGTGGCCACCTGGGACACGCAGCAGCTGCAGACGTTTTTGCTCCTCACTGTTCTTACGTTTTAACACAGATGCGTTTCCAGGAAGTGCAGACATGGTCCGCAGAATCCAGAAACCTTGTTAATTTGCAGTGCTGCATGGTCTGTGCAATTAACTAAAAAAAGAGCGGCATGAGTAACTACTCTGATTTTCCCATCTGACTCTCCCATGCTAAATCTTTATAGTGGAGACAGTTCTTTTATGGAGAAGAATTTGCTTGAGACCTTTGGCTTCCTGCAATCTCACACAAAAAAAACCCCCCTTACCTCACCCCAGGTCTTGGGTTATGGCATAGTCTGAAGACTGTCAAGGTCATTCATGAGACCAATCTGAACCTCAATTTACAATTTTGGGCAATTCAGGGCCTTCCACTCAAAAATCAACCCAGGGTTTATTCAGAGTTTGATTTTCAAGGTCTCAGGCTCACCTGCAGCCAAAATACTTGCAAGGCCAAACCTCACCGCACCTGCAAAATAAAAGCAGAGCAAGAGAGAGGAGGAGTGCACACGCTTTGCTTAACATCCTGTCTTCTGGAACTGCTGAGCTCTGCACATCTCTCTGGAGGAATGTGGTTTAGAAAGCAGCGAGTCATCTTTTTCAGAGTGGGCCCAGGATGCTCTGAGTCTATCCAAGTGGGGGAGAAGGCAGCCTGTGGCTTTCCTCTCTCAGTAACTGCAGCATGAGGAGCGGGTCGATCGAGAGCAGGGATGTATGATACATTCACCAGCAATAAGCAACTTCATTTAATTTGCAGGAGATAATAGGAGCATAGGCAGAGAGACTGGCTGTGCCAATTATACCTATCAGCTTCCAGAAGAATAGAGCTGCCCCAACCTCCCCCCCCCACGCCTTGCCCAAGGGCCTGGCAAGGCTGTCGGCTCCCCTACTGTTCCACTAACATGCCAGCATGTGGTCCTTACCCTAGTGCCATGGACAGTGGAAGCTTCTCCCACGCCAGGCGGAAGGAGCGCTCTGTGTCCCCAGGTTTTGCATTCCAGCCCCTGGCGGCTTCACGAGGGTTGTGTGTAGAAGGCCCTGGGTGCTCTTTGTCCCCCACCCTCCCTGGGACTTCACTTTCAGGAGCTCCCCACCCCCACCTGGCACTCAACTTCCCTGCCCGTCCTCCCATCTTAGCTCAGGGTCTTCCACAGCACAAGGTCCTTCCTTCGATTTCAGGGGCTTCCCAGACTCTGCCCCCGCCCCAGTTGCCTTGGCACCTTGCATTCCTATGCCCCTGCTCAGGCATCATTGGGGTGTGGCCTTGGAAAGAAGGGGCGGGGCTGGGGACAGCTAGCCCTCTGCACCTTCTAGACTGCTGCGCGCGCACACCCCCCCACACCCGCCCCCACCTACGCACGCGCCCTCAAAGCTGCTCAGCGCATGCTGCCCAGCACAACGGAGGCTGTTTAAAGGCCCTGGAGTTCTGGGTGCTGCTGCAGTAGCAGCAGTTGCATTACCGGGCCCTGGGGCAGTTGCCCACTTCTGGTGGCAGGCCTGGTAACAGTGCTCCCGTCCCAGTGCAGCCGCTGGCTGGCACAGTGGAAGGAGCAACAAAGATCAAGTCCACAGCAGTTGCTAAGCCCTTCCTTGCGGCAAGGAAAGGAGGGGATGGGCATATCCACCCTAGGGAAAGGGCAAACGGAGCTCTGGGACTGCCCTCGGACAACACCGTCAGACTGATCCCAGCATCTCCAGCTTCTCTGCTTCCTCATGAGGTCACAGTGGTTCCCTCTTCAACCGGGATAGCACAGTCAGGTCGAGTCCTCGGGGTGGGAGCCAACAGGTTGCTCTAATTGAAAAGGAGACAGCCCTGGTTCTAGCTGAGACTGATGGAAAAGCCGCTCCCAGCAGAGGGGAGTCATGGGGCAGGAACCCTGTAGTGGGGATAGGAGGAGTTGCTGGTACCCTTCCTCTCCTCATCAGGCATGGGAGTGAGTCTGTCAGGAAGGCATCACTAACCCTGTGATACCAAGGGAGACATTTACAGGACAGTGTCCATAAGAGCTTACTGAAGGCCACCCCTCCAGCTATGCATGCAGCACATGTGCCTGGGTTTGAGATTAGCCTGCCTGGGGAGATCGCACACACCTCCGACCCAGCTGCGCTGCTTCTGCCAAGGGGCTGGGGGCGAGAGGGGTGTATTCCTGCTGAATCACAGCTCTGTGTTCAGACATTGTGAGCTGCTGCTGCCTTCCCCCCTCCAGCCAAGGCCTTGTGCGTGACAGCATTCCCTTGTATGCAACACGGAGCAACGCACAAGGGCAAGATGCACGAACGCTCGGGAAGCGCTGACTAAAAGGCCACACTGGCCTCCAGGCCTTACGAAGCAACAACCCAAGCCCTGCATCTAGCTCGTAGCCATAGTACAGAGCATGGCAGGGTGGGCAGTTCTGCTGCTGACAAGCACAAATGCTTCACTCCCCCCACCCTGCAGCAGCGCAACACCAGCTGGAGCGGTGACACAGGAGCCCAGATACACTGAACAGGCCAGGGGGATCTCTACAATGGCTCCAAATGCAACAATTGCAGAATCGCCCTAGGCCTACATAAAATATCACGTGGCCAAGGTTGTACCCTTTGACTGCACTCTCAAGTTTATTCTTCCAATAACCATTCGCCCCTGAGCTTCGCGGCCAGTTCAAGTGCATCTCCCCCCAGCCATTACTGTCCTTTCTGAAAGCCCAGCAGCCATCTGACTTACCACGGAAGCTGTGCCCAGCGCTGTTGTCCATGCTACACAACACTGACCACACAGAGAGATTCTCTTTTGAGAAATGGCAACGTTAAATCCACACAGCACCATTCTGTGGTTTTGGCCCTGTAGCTACAGCTGGTGTGTGGGGGGGGGGGGGGGAGTAGGTGTGACCAAGGAAGTTAGGTGGTTCACCCCTTCACCAGTCGTTGGCTTTCCTGCCTGCCCCGTGCATCCCTCTTGCTCAGATGCTACAGGCAGAGAAATGTAGTTTTATGAGGCCTTGTCATTTAATTCAGCCATTAGCCATGCTGCCCAATCAGAAGATTCCTCTTCGCCAAAGGGCTCCATTTTCATTCAGCAGCCGGTGGAGCTCAGGAGAAACAACAGGCCTAACACAGGCACCAAGCATGGATGGATGCGTGTTACGCTCTCAGACACCAGCCACTTACCATCAGCAGAAGGCCCAGGACCACTAACTTCAAACAGGAGGTGTTGTACAACCATGGCCTGAATGGTGCGGTGGTTTAATCAGCCTTCTGGAACCCCAGATGCAAACTGGCCGGTGCCCATGATATAAAGGAGTTGGAGGGGCTGATGGTGGAAGTGATCCAGGACTGGAAGAGCAGGCAGGGCACTGTCAGTAGTGAAGTGCATTGGCAGAGCTAGGTAGAGGTCTAAGACTGGAATAAAAAGTCTAGAGATGATTGGGGTCTAGTATGAGAAAAAACAGGGGAGGCCTACTGGCCTGAGACACACTGACTGACCTATTTGTGGACGTTCACACTGTCTTCATGAAATTTGCCAGGCCTGGCCCCAGGTGCATTATTGGTCCCTTCTCTTCCTGAGAACTAAGAATAAAAAATAAAACTCCAAATACAACAGCCCAAAACAAGATCTCAGTCTTTCCAGTGTTGTTTGGAATACTACTTGGTATCCAAATCTCAGCCCACATTGAGTGCCAAGCTCTTGAAAATCTGGCCCTACAGCTACAAAAGCAGAGGAAAGCTATTATTTAAGGCTCTAACTCAGTATTCCTCTTCTGTCTTGCTGGGCACTGACCTCCTCCACATACTGATTGATTCTCCTAGCTGGCTAAGTTAGCAACTTCTGAGAAAGACTAAGCCAGGCAGAGCACCAGCTCCTGAAAGCTGCTGGTTTCTTCTACCAAACGTGAATGGCAAGAGTCTGAGATGGAGGGACATCTCTCCACTCCCCCATTGCCTGTCCACAAGCACTGAAGTCCTGTCTGTCTAGGTTGTTATCCTGTGCCCATTGTGGTAGCATCTGAACTCCCCATGGGTTAGCACAGGCCGTGCAGCTGGAGCACCAGACACCTGGATCCCGGGATCCCCCCCAAGTGAAATGGGAGCTTTAGAGAGGGCATGCGAATTGGAAGACAGGAGCAGACAGCAGCAATAAGCCACCTTTCCCAGCTGATTTGGTTACTTGGCCTTCGCCTGGAGTCTAGATTAGTATGTGGCATTAATGGAAAGGCCTCCAGCTCTCCTGGCCGAAGGATTGTGGTGGTACCTAGAATTAGGGCGTGGGGTGGTGGTTCAAACCTGGAACGCTGGGAGTGAAATAACTGACATCACTAGCAACATTCCTCAGTTACTTGACTCCATATTTCATGACCTGACCCCTCAACGCTGGCCTATTCCTGCTGCCACTGGTGGTGCCCACAGTTGCGATCGCAGGTTTAACTAATGTTTGAGAGTTATCTTAAAGCTGGACCATACCAGGCTCCTTTTAGTAGCGAAAGCAGGGGGGGAGGGGGGAGACAGTAAGACATTTCCCATCCAATACTCTTCTCACACCCTCTCCTCCAGCTGGCACTTTCCTCCTGCCTCCTTGGCCGCCTGGTTAAGAACTCGCTTCCACAAAAGACATGAATTCAGACTATTTGCCCTGGGTGAACGCTCTCTGATACCTGCAGTTTTCGGAAGCCGCAGCTAGAAGAAAGTGTCAAAGTCCCCCCCACCCCGACTTGAGACCAGGGATGTTAAATTTAGATTAATTGGCTAATTAATGCAATTTGCATTGACTGTTCGGTTAGTCGATAAGGGCGCCTCTGACTTAAGTGTAGCAACAGCCCTGGGGCTGTTGCTACACTTCAAAGGCGAAAGTGTGGCGGGAAGCACAGGGCCAGAGGGAGACTCAGGCAGGTCCCCGCTGGCCCTGTGCTCCCCGCGGCGTTTCAAAGCGGCAGCACCACCACATGGAGCCCAGGGTTAGCTGGGGAATCCCCAGCTGACCCCGGGCTTCATGCAGTGGCGTAGTGATGGTGTTATGCCCCCAGGGGCAAAGGCAAAATTTGCACCCCCCAGTCATTTGTTAGAAATAAATAACATATTTCAGCAAAAAGAAGAACATAAATAAAAAAGAACAACATTAAAAAGTTTCTTCCATAAGCGTCTGCGTCCTTGTCAATCTTGTGTCCTGTTGCTTCCGGTGCGTATATGACTTTTCAGTCCAACATTTCATCCAGACATCATCAGGGTAGCGATCTACTATGATCTACTAACTGACCTACTAATAGCCACTGATACTGGGATCAGTCAGTAGATCGTAGAAGAACTACCTTGATGATGTCTGGAGCAAGCTGGACGAAACGTTGGACTGAAAAGCCATGTACGCGTTCAACACCAGCAGCAACAGGACACGAAAATTAAAAAGGTTGGAGGTGCCTGTATATGATCACAATTACACTGCAAGCGTTTCCGCGTGATTTTTTCCCCGCCCTGAGATGCCCAAATGTGTGCGAACTGTGGTGATTGGGTAGAGCATATTCCTGCCACCATTCGTGCTAAAACGCTTGCAGTAGAACATAACTACCGTCCTATTTACTTTTTGAAGGTTTCGCTGAAACCTTTTCACAGTCGACTGTTGGAATCTATACAAAATAGAAAATCATAAAAATGTTAACAATATAACTTTGGCAGCTAAATTGGCACCCCTCTAGTGTGGCGCCCGGGGGCAATTGCCTCCCCCCTCATTACGCCACTGGCTCCACATGGCGCTGCTGCTTTGAAACGCTGTGTACAGCCCCCAGGTGGCCCTGGGCTGCATGTGGCAGCACCGCATGGAGCCCAAGGTCTGGCCCCGGGCTGCATGCGGTGTTTCAAAGTGGCAGACCCTGGGCTCCACACGGTACTGCCTTTTTGAAGCGCCCTCTCCCATCCCTCCCCTTGCTGCCTCTTTCTGATACACGCAGCAAGGGTGGGAGAAGCGACTAGTTGTTTACATCCCTAGTTGAGGCCCTAGGGCAGGGGTGGCCAACCTGTGGCCCTGGAGCCACCTGTGGCTCTTCTGAACTTAATATGTGGCTCCTGGCTCAGGCACGGACTCTGGGGCTGCAGCTACAGGTGCCAACTTTTCAGTGCTCAACTCCTGGCTCTACCTCCTCCTCCAAGTGAATTGCACCCTCACTCCTTCCTTCCCCCACAGAGCCTCCTGAGGGCCATGAAACAGCTGATTGCAGTGGGCAGGAGGTGCGGGGAAGGAAAAGGAGACGCTGATCGGTGGGGCTGCTAGCGGGCAAAAGATGCTGGAGATGGGAGAGGAGGCACCTGATGGGGCCTGTTTGCAAATTACTGTTGCTCTTTGGCAATGTACATTGGTAAATGGTGACTCTTTTTCAGGCTCAGGTTGGCCACACCTGTCCTATCAACACATATTGTCGCAGCTCTGGTTCAAGGGTGTATCTGTAAGTGGGTCACAGGTCGGAGGCTTCTGTCCCCACGTCAGGAGCTGAGTGGAGAGGGAGGAGATTGTGCACATGACTTTGCTAGAGAAGGAAACAATGAATCAGCCTGGCACAGAGTGTGGCAATTTACCCTCCTTAAGAAATCCCGGCTTGGGACATGTATTTGACATCAATGCACTTGGGAAAAGGTGGGGAGCGGAGGCAACACTCAGGATCCAGCAGGTGCGGCTGCGAAGAATGAGGGGAGCGGTGCCAAACTCTCAGGCCACAGCTCACCAGAAAACACAGAGTCAGCAGCATTAGAGGACAAGGTGAGGCCTCCAGCTATAAATACGTACACATGGCACTCCAGTGTGATGTGGTCTGGAAATCTGCTCTTGCTTTAGGCCTGAACAATCCCTCCAAGGTTTGAAAACAATGCTGGGAATCTCTGGTCATGCCCCTTGTCTGGATGGGTTTCTATTTATATGTAGCGGAATGGCTCCCACCAACAGAGGCAATTGGAGCAATGTCACACCTTCTCCCAGCAGTTGTTGGGAGCAGCCAGATGAGGCCACAAACATTGTGGCTTGTATATCAAGGAAAGAAGCAGTCTCCTGATAAGTGCTGCTCCCCAGGCAAAAAACAGATGGTTCAATATTTCTGCCTCCCCCACCCAATCCCAGACCTGACTGGTGCCCAGAGTTCTCTGCTCCTGCCTGTCCAGAGATGTAGCCAGAAACACTTTACTGCAGGCAGGGAATTCATGTTTTAAGCCAATGAGAGTAGAAAAGGGATAGACAGTTCACATGATGCAATAAGGCATTTAAAGGTGAAAGGAAAATAATTGTGTTTTTCATCTTAAAGATGGACAAAAGGCCCCAAAAGAACATCCCCTCCCACAGAAAAGGAAGATTTTTTTCCCTCCTCTTTGTTACATAAAACTGAGAAAAGGAATAACCAGTCTGGTTTCTCCCCAGCCTGGCTGGCTACCCTCTTGAAATATACAGATGGGAAGAATCTATATGGCCTCATCTACACTGCAGGATAAGGTTGAATTTATTAGGGTTGATTTTTTAGCACCTGATTTTGCAAAGTTGAAGGTGCATGTCCCCACTGCGTGCAAGAATTCAGCGCAGTTAGAAACAGAGCATCGCTACTCTGGATATACACCGTCAACTCTGAGAGCAACGCACAGTTCCTGTGCCCCTTTGCATTCTGGGTTATGCTCCCACTACACATTGGGACTAAAACTGTGCAGCGGGTGGTTCTGGGTACATACCGTCAGTATCCCATAATGTACTCATCTCCTTCCTCCCCCCTGCCTGAAAGCAATGGCAAACAGTCTTTTCATGCTCTCGGCCCCCCCCGATTATTTGTGCAGACGCCATCACAGTGTAAGCATGGAACCCATTGATGATTCCTTTGAGCATCAAAACATGGCAACCACTAGAAGACTTACCTGGCATTGTCCTGGTCCGTCAGGGCCAGGGGCTGGTGATGTGGGGGGCTGAAGGAGTCAGGGTAGGGCCTTAGGGATGCGTGGGGCAGGAGGCTGAGGGCGTGGGAATGCAGGAGCCAGGTGGGGGATTCATGAGGGGGCTCAGGGCAGAGGACTGTAGATACAGGGGGGTGCAAGAATGAGGTTTCGAAGGGTGAAAAGGGTCTCAGGGCCAGGGGTTCCATCAGGCAGGGGCCTCTTCTCTTGCCTCCCATCTGGCAGGGCTTTCTCCCTCCCACCTTCTGGCACTGTGGCCAAGGGCCAGTGGGGAGGGAAGGGTTTGGGGCAAGGCTACTTACCCAGTCTGGTGGCAGGGAAGATGGTGCACCCAAGCCCTGCTGGCCACTCTCTTGGTGGTGTGGCTACCCCCAGTGGTATAGCTCTCCCCTATGCTCATTGCCCCCAGGAGTCACTCTACATATCGCTCTCCCCCAATCAGCTCCTCCCTTTCCATGTTATGGAAAACAGTCCAATTCCAGGGACTACCCATTTTCCTGGCACAACGAAACCCTAACCTTGCTTTAAGTTAGGATAAAAGGAAGCTGCCGACCCAATTTGGTGGTGCTAGCCCCATTAACTGCCATACCCCGGTTTCTGCGAATGCAGCCATTTCCCTAACCCCTACATGAAGCCCTTACTGTTTAGGAGTTTTGAACAAACAAACAGACTCAGATAGATGCACATTTCTAAAATACATGGATATTAACCATGGTGCGCCATATGCTGGAGCATATCCACGGTCCACTGGAACAAGGATGAATCTCAGGAAGCCATGAACATACTCTGCTGGAAAACACTTGATTTGAGCAACTGGCACATGCCGCCGGCATTCAATCCTCTAGACTCAGTGGAATGCTGGTGCCATGAGACAAGCACAGACTGGTGGGTCGCATAGTAATGCAGCTATGGGATGATCAGCAGGGGCTGCAAAACTTTCGCATGCATAAGG
The DNA here is from genome assembly GCA_032595735.1 of Pelochelys cantorii. NCBI lineage: Eukaryota > Metazoa > Chordata > Testudines > Trionychidae > Pelochelys > Pelochelys cantorii. Next base: position 13,389,462 of record CM064347.1, read on the forward strand.
CCTCTTTCATGGAAGTTTGTGAATTATTCCCCCCCTCGCCCCGCCCTGAAGTGCAAGAATACCAGAATGAGCCCCGCTCTGACAGTGGGGAAGGGAGTGGTAATTGCCCAGTAGAAGCTTGCACTGCTAGAAAGCCACCAATCAGTTTCGAGTGGAGAAACCTACAGTGGGGGCTGTTGTGATCCAAATGGCCAATGTAATCGATAAACTTCTGCTACGGAAGGTAGCGATTCTGGGAAGCGTGCAGAACATAGCAGATAGGGAAGCCCATTGTGGCAAAGCTAACTGTGATGGTGCGATAGACAGAAGACACATCCCCATCTTGGCACTCAACCACCTCGCCAAAGAGTAAGGGGTACTTCTCAACGGTGCTGCAGGCACTGGTAGATCACAAGAGTTGTTTCACCGATATCTACGTGGGATGGTCGGGAAGGGTGCAGGACGCGCACTTCTTTGAGAATTCTTGCCTGTTTGTCAAGCTGCATCTCTCTTCCCTGCCTGGAAAATTACCAGTGGAGGCTCCTGAGGCTCAGGAACCTGAACACGGGCAGCCTAGACCACAGTCAGGAGCAGTTCAACTACAGGCTGAGCAAGTGCAGAGTGGTGGGAGAATGTGCTTTTGAGCATTTAAAGGGAAGGTTCTGCAGTCTACTAACTAGGTTAGACCTCAGTGAAAACATTCCCACTGTTGTGGCAGCCAGCTGGTGCTCCGTAATATTTGTGAGAGTAAGGGGGAAACTTACATGGGGGTGGTGGAGGCGTGGTGTTGAGGCTCAGCGACTAGCCAGTAATTATGAGAAGCCAGACACCAGGGCAGTAAGGAGAGCACATCAAGGGGCACTGCAAATCAGAGAGGCTTTGACAGAGAGCTTTACGAATGGCCAGTGATTCGAGAATCATGCACGTTGCTCTTAATGAGGTGCTCCTGCATTCAGTGTGCTTGCTTGTTAAGACAAGCAATAGAGACAATTAAAAAATACGCTTTTATTTAGAGAACACAGCAGGGACAGAAAAGTTCAGGATGGTAGCTTTGGGGGGTGCGGGGGGGGGAGAGGAGTGATTACAGGTAGGAGTAGGACAGCCTTTCGCTTTGGGACACATCCTTGGGGGTTCAGTGTGAGGCTGCCCATGACTCTCTCATGTTCTAGGATCCCTGGGAGAGGAGCCTATGAAACTTGGTGAGGAGGGATTGTGGGTCCGCAAGAGGGAGTGCTCATGCATGGAGCTGTCCTGGAAGGCCACCATGCAGTTCGTTACATCTGCCATGGTCATCAAGACTGTCTCCTGGTTCTTCATTTCCAGCTCCCTGCACACTCATGTCCTCATGCTCCACTCGTTTAAGCACTCTCTGTCCAAGTGGGCTGATCGCATTTGCTCCTTGAACACTTCATCCCTAGTCCATTTTCACCTGCGGATTTGTGCCATCCAGAGAGCTGGCGGAGCTGGGGGGAGTGTACAGGAGATACCCTGTTGAGTGTAAAACCTAATCTCAGCATAAAAGGAAGGTCTGTCTGAAGACCAGAGGGATGTGTTCTGTACAAGTTCACAGTAGTGTCTTTAAGGGCCACTATGCAGCAAGTACGCCACAGACTTTAGGGGAGCAGCTGGACTCAGTTTGGTGGTAGGCAGGGTAAGGGGCAGGCAGAGGCTCGAGCCTGAGGAGGAGGTCTGAGCATGGCAGCAAAGCAGGGCAAGGGTTAATGTGGGACCTGTGTATTCGGCACCCTCCATTTGCCAGGAGAATGCAACTTCCCTTTCCTGCAGGAGCACGTGGATGGGGAAGGGGATCTGGGCTTGGTGGCAAGGAAGGGGCTCAAGCCAGGCTTCATTGGGGATAAGCAAACAGAGGTTTTCTGCAGAAGCATCGGCTAATAGTTTCTCCTGCCTCACCCAGGCTGCCATGCGAGATCGATCTTTGAATCAGAGTGACACGGAGCAGATGCTGACAATGTGGCCAGAAACCTGGACCTTATGCTCTAATGCTTTGTGTTGCAACGACACCAGACCACATACAGCTGGCTTGGTGCGGGAAGATGTCCTACCATGGAGGACAGAATGAGGCAAATCTCCCCAGAAACCTTGTGAGAAGGATCAAAGAGTTCCTCTAGGGGAGCTTTATGGAGATGTGCAGGGAGGATTCCCGCTCCGTCTCCAGACATGTCATCAAAGCTATTCCAGGGAGTCCCCGCTGTGTAACCAAAGTGGCTGCCACAGATCATACCCGACTGCCTTAACCCACTTACAGCATGATTAAAATATGTGAACTCACTAGAAGTACCCTCCCCGCGATCAGGGCCTGGCTGCGAGACATCTAGGGAGGAGGGGATTGTCTTCAAATAAAGATGTCCTGGCTGTCTGTGCTCTGCTACCCTGCTGGCCAGTCTCCTCCTCTTCCTCATCCATGCTGTCCTCTAAGCTGCTGCCCAATGTTACCGAAGTGTCATCTCAGGAGGAATCCATGGACTGGCTAGCTAAGCTCATTGGGTATGTCTCTAGACTACATCCTTCTGTCGCCAGAGGGATGTAAATTAGAGATTCCGAAATTGCTAATGAAATGGGGATTTAAATATCCCGCACTTCATGAGAATAAAAATGGCCACCGCTTTTTGCCGACGCAACAGCAAAAAGCGGCAGTCTAGATGGGGATCGGTCGACAAGGAAAGCATTTCCGACCGATCCTGTAAACCTCGTTGCACGAGGCATAAGGGATCGGTCAGAAAAGGCTTTCCTTGTTGACCAATCCCCGTCTAGACTGCCGCTTTTTGCCGGCAAATTGCTGCGACAGCCATTTTTATTCTAATGAAGTGTGGGATATTTAAATCCCCGCTTCATTAGCAATTTCGGTATGTCTAATTTACATCCCTCTGGCGACAGAGGGATGTAGTCTAGACATACCCATCGGGTCACCCCCAGGATTGCATGCAGCTGCTTAGAGCAATGGTATGTTTGCAGTGATGGTCCAGACCGTCCATTTGCCTCAGTCTTCTGGTGCAATTGCCTCAGCTCCTTTATTTTCACATGGCACTGCTGGGTGTCCCTGGCATATCTCCTCTCCTCCACGCCCTGTGCTATCTTGGCACAGAGATCTCTTGCTGGTTCGTAGGTCTGCAAGAACAGATTTCTCTTCCTGCACAGCAATGAAGTCCAGGATCTCCTGCACACTCCATGCTGGTGCTCATCTGTGACCCTTGGGAATTCATGGCCAGGCATGCTGCCTTCTTGAGGTCTGCTTGGCACACTGGCCACACAGGAAATGAAATTTAATGTTCTTGGGGCTTTTCCTGTTCACCTGGAAAGCAGCAGTGTTGAAAGAGAGGTCACAGTAGATCACTGTGGGACATCTCCCGGAGACCAAGAACGTCAACTTTCACAGCACTGCATCTGCACTATTGTAAAGTCAACCATACAAGGTTGAATTTAGCAGATACTCTTCCTGAAAAGCTGGCATACCAAACTCAACTTTAACGGCCCTAAAAGTCAATGGAACAGGCGCGGTGCTGTGGACTCATTGTTCAGAAATTGGACCTAATGTGGCTAAGTTTGCCCTAAACTCCCAATGCAGACCAGGCCTAAGTCACACCATTGCATCTTACCAGGGAAGCAGTCTTACCTTTCAGTCTATAACCCATTTTGTCACTGGCTGTGCAGAGACATCTGCATACCATTCACAGATACTGTTGGGATCCCTCAGCCTAGGAGTTAGAGAACCACACAAGAAAAAGAGACTTAAATATCTAAAGATAAACAAAGCAGAAAAACCCACCTCTAACAAAAGTCTTTACTAAAAAACAAAAGCACAACCACAATTTCTCTCCTTTCACTGTCAAGGCATCCCTGGGGTGCACTTGCTCTCCTGAGATTAATGGCCATTTAAAGATTAGCCAATCTGAGACAACAGAACAAGGGAAGTTTAAGCACCGTGCAGCCATGGTGTCTTTGCTAGGACTGCCAACAAGGGCACTAACTGGGGTAGTAGCTTTATTCTCTGATGTGGACACCTGTCCACTAGAAACTGGACAGAAGCCAGTGGCTCACAGACAGGCCACCGAACAGCTGTCAGATGGTAATGACTTTCGGCGACTAGCAGCCTGGGTTGGATTTGAAGTGCACCGAGCTATAAGGGAAAGGCTCCATATACAGTTGCCAAAGCCCTCGAGCCATCCAATAAAAAGGCATGTAATTCCTGCACGCCAATGATCACAGCTTTCTCTGTGCGACTCTGCTTCTTGCGTAGCTAAACTGGATGCCCACACGCCTCAGGTGTTGGGTGCCAGCCATTTCACTACAGCACTTGCTTACTATGATCGAGGGGTGGCTGCAGACAGGACAAAACCAAAAGGATTTTCTTCGAATTGAAGTTTGAAGCAATCCTTTTGCCCCTTCAGCGGGGAAAAAAGATCAACAGGTATTGAGCAAGAGGAGGGGCAATCCCCAACTGCTCCCATCCTAAAAAAGAACTGAAAATGGCTTAACATGCCAGCCTCACATTCTTACCAAGCCAATCTGCTTCATAGCAAGTGGCCTGTTCGCTATCTGGGGGAGCACAGCTGATATGGCCTTGCTAGGAGGTGTCACATGCCACAGTGATGGAGGATTAATGCAAAGAATTTAAGGTCAACAGCTTGGGCCAAACCAGCTTCTATTTATAAGTAATAAGGAAACCACAGGGATGGCAGCAGCGCAGTTAGCCCTGGTGAGACTGGGGTGTAGTCAAGGTACATGCACAACGACGCCACACTCTAAGTCAGGGGTGGGGAACCTCAGGCCCAGGGGCCGCATGCAGCCCCCTGCTTGCCTGGATGCGGCCCCCAGGGCTCAGGGCCCCTGCCAGCATGGGGTAGCCTGCGCTGGCACTCCAGTTCCCCTGCTGCCCCACCACAGGGCTGGAAACACAAACTCTAAGGAAGGGCACACCTAGGCTCTGGTGTGCAGGGTGGGGAGTGTCTTTCTTCTCAGCTGTGGGCTACATCACTGAGGGGTTTTTTTTGTGTGCTTCTCACTTGTGCGTGGCCCTCGACTGATTTTTCTGTGGGTCAGTGGCCCCCGACCCAAAAAAAGTTCCCCACCCCTGCTCTAAGTTCTCTCATATACCCCTTCTCCTTAGTTTTTTGGAACTTCAGCATCAGTCTTCTCCAACAAAATTCCAGGAGATAGTCCCTATGTACCTACTGAGTTTGGGTAGGTCTACACTTGCCCCCTAGTTCGAACTAGGGAGGCAAATGAAGCATACCGAAGTTGCTAATGAAGCGCGGGATTTAAATATCCCACGCTTGATTAGCATATTCGTGGCCAGTCGCCATTTAAAAATGCCAGAATTAACTCGCCGCATGTAGGCGCGGTAGTCCGATCCAAAACCCTTCCCTCCAATTAACTGTTACTCCTTCGGTATGCTTCATTTGCCTCCCTAGTTCGAACTAGGGGGCAAGTGTAGACCTACCCTTTTGCATTAGTAGTAGAGGGGCTGAAGCAGTGCCATTTCGCCTCACATGGGTCATGACCTGCAGGGTGTGAGTAGAGCCCTAGTATTTACAGCTGCATAAAAGCCTGCCCCCACGTAAGAACAACTTCCTCTCTTTCCTAGACACATTAAACAAACCCTGCATTTCTATGACCATCTATTTAAACCACACTTACCAGTTTCACTCCTAGTTGATAAATGGGTGTTGCTGTAGACACACATGAAGGGCACCTTCCATAACTGGGATGAGAGAAGGTCAGCTGCTAGGCCTACTTGTCAGTTGGAGTTAGGAACCCCAAAAAACAGGGATTTTTCAGGAAACTGCTAATATGAGAGACTGCTTTCAATACAGAGCTGCAAACTGGACACAGTAAAAATGAAGTCATCACCGGCCACAGGAACCACAGAAACGTATGGCTGGAAGGGACCTTGAGAGCTCATTAAGTCCAGCCCCTGGAGCTGACATTTGGCCCACCTCTGACAGGTGTTTGTCTAAACAGTTATTAAAATTTTTCCAGTGATTCCACAACCTCCCTTAGAAGCCCATTCATTACCTATCCTTACTGTTAGAAAGCTTTTCCCTCACATCCAAACTAAAATTGCCTTGCTGCATGTATACACACAGCTATCATTTCAACAACCAATTCTGCTCCCAGATGTCACCCCAGACCAAGATAATATTCTCCTATCACATAGTTGCACGTCTATTTAAAATAAGATTAGAAAGCTTCTCATTTGAAATATTGCTCTATTCCATATTCTTAAGTCTCCTATTAGAACCGCTATGTTATACTGACAGTAACAGGACAGAATACAACACAAACTACTATCAAGTAGTACAAATGCATCTTTCACAGTGCAGAGAAAATCCATTACATCACTTGGGGGTTTCATGGAGGTCCGATGCATTAAAAGAGAGAGAAAATGTTTTTGTGGATGCCTTCAAGGCATGCTTTAAAAACATTTGCTACATATTTTCAAGTAAACACATACAAGACAAATTCACAAATGCTTCTGACCAGAGTGGGGAACCACTCAAAAGTATCTGATGGGGTTGGTAAAAGTGGCACTGACAAAAGGATCCAATGCCCAAAGCTACAAGATGAAAAGCATTAGTGTGTCTAGATGGATGTCATACTTTTAATACAAAGGCTCAAAAGTTTTTCCTATAAAGGGGACTCAGTGGTGCTAATTTTTACAGTAGGCTTTGCAAAAAATGAAGGAGAGAGCTCCTGCTTTCCAGCACCTTGCTGAGCATAGCTGCTAACAATACTTGTGCTACACTCTCCTCATTTCTCATCTGAACTGACATTCCACTTCCCCAGTAAGCTGCAGGCTCAGACTGGGTCCATGGTTCTCGGAATTTTAGTGAGGTGAGTGTGCACACAGCTGTCGCTTGATGGGTCAAAAATACTTGCCCGGTCATAAAAAAAAAAGAGACCATGACTTCCACTGATTTCAGTGAAAGCTACACTGGTGTAGACCAAAAATTATCTTCTTCCTTCTTACGTAGGTGGGCTGGGCAAGAGGCATCCTTTAACACAAGGGTGCGATACCTCAGGCCCGGGGCTGGATGCGGCCCCTGGCTTGCTGGGATCTGGCCTCCGAGGCTCATGCTCCCCCTTCCTCACACTGGAGAGCCCACACTGGTGCTCCAGCTCCACCCCCGATACCTGACCACGGAGCTGGAGAACACAAAATCTACTAGGCTGGGCCCCCCTATGGTCTGGTATGTAAGGGGGAATAAAGGGAATGTCTCTCTCTTTCCCCATCAGGGGCCATGTCAGTGAAGGTTTTGTTTTGGTTTTCTTTGCTTCTCACTTGTGTGCAGTCCCCGACTGATTTTTCTGTGGGTGGGCAGCCCCCAACTCAAAAAAAGTTCCCCACCCCTGCTTTAACAGCATCTATATCCAGTCCACATGGAAGTGGTATAATGTAAACTCTTTTCTTCTAGATACATGCTGGAAAGACTCTTCCACACATACCACACTGAAGCACATAACACAATTTATTAAAGCGCGAGAATAATGACTGCATAAAAATAAGCATCAAGTGTTTTTAAAAAGGGAAATAGAAGAACTGACATTCCCAAGGAAAGCTGATCTGATGCTTGATCGTGAAGGGATCTCCAATCAGAGCAACTCTGGCTTGGCCGATCACAGAATGGGTGGAAGGGGCTCAAGAACACCCCCTCTCAGCTTCTCCAACCACTGAACCCAGAGGCGGATCTGTGAAACAGCAGCACAAGGTAAGTGAGAAAGCTGGAGTCCCTTTTCATCTCTAGCAATCTAGCAAATATCTAAAGCTTCCCAGAACCTCCATACCAGTCAATGTACCCCTGGAGGCTCTTCAATAGAATTCACTAGCCTTCCTGCACCTTTCCTCTGAGGTTTAACAACACTGTCTCAACATACCTGTGAAGTAGATATGCTGACATTTATTCTACTGATGCGGAAACAGAAGCACAAAGTTTAAATGACTTGCTTAAGGCAACCCAGTAACTCAGTGGCAGAGGGGGAATAGAAATAGGAGACTTATCTCCTAGGAGTAACAGAACCACTAGAAAAATAAAGCCTCATTCTGAGCAGGAAGATGATCTGGTATTTTGCACCATATTTCATGGCTACCATGGGAATACATATTTACCCATCCCTACCATACACTTTACAAACAAGAAAAAAAAGTACTACATAATCCCCCATAAGAGAGGAAAGGACACGCTGAAGAAAGCTGCCATCTACTGAGCTGTGGATAATACTATTAAAAGGAGAAATGAGACAATGAAATAATTTTCCTTGTTGCTTACAAATTCAACAAGGATTAGCATTTTAGTGTGCGTTCCAAAGCTTCCTTTCACACATTATCTAGCACTTCTATTCTAGTTCTTTTTATATATTTAAAGGAAAATCAGATACAAGGCAGTGATGGGTACTTACGTGTTAGGTGATCCAAAGCCAAAGCCTGAGAAAAACGCAAGATTAAAGGATTACTGTTAAAGGCATAAAGAATGCATGCGACACATAGGAGGTTCACCCTCCCATACTCTGTTAGAAAGGGGGTTCTTAACCTTTTTCTTTCTGAGCCTCCCCTGCTCCCAGCATGCTAAAAACTTCACATACCACCTGTGTCACAACTGTAAAAGCTGGCACTAGTGGGTAGCAAGCAGGGCAACTGCCCGGGGTCCCATCCCACAGGGACCCTCCCAAAGCTACACTATTTCAGCTTCAGTTCTGTGTGGTAAGATGCAGGGCCCCGGGCTCTTTCCCTTGCGGTGGGAGTTGAGCTTTCTGCTGCAGGCCCCAGCAAATACAATGCTGGCTCCACTTGGCAGACACCTCCAGACCCTGGGTTAGGAACCGCTGCATCAGAAGATCTCTCCTCCCAAATTAGGACAGAGAAAGGTAAGGATGTGAACGACTAGCTGACTATCCGATAAGCAAATGTTTGTTGGATAGTCGACATACTAGTCGCTTCCCCCTGCTTGCTATCAGAAAGAGGCAGCAAAGGGACCGGGGGGGAAAAGAGAAGAGGAGGTGGTGCTTCAAAGCAGCAGGGCCACGTGGAGCCTGGGGCCAAGACTTTCGCAGGAAAATGCCTCGTGAAGCACAGGGACAGCAGGGGACTGCTTGAGTCCCTCTCTGGCCCCGTGCTCCCAGCAGCACTTTCACCTCTGAAGTGTAGCAACAGACCTGGGACTGTTGCTACACTTCCAAGTTGGAGGCACCTTTATCGACTAATTGAACGGTCGATGCAAATTGCATCGACTATTCAATTAGCCAATTAATCTAAATTTAACATCCCTAGAGAAAGGATGGGCAAACAATGAATGTCAAAAACGGTCACCGAGAAAAAAATGTGGCCTGCCTCACCTTGCAAGTGAGAGCCTTTACTGCTGATGACCTAACCCATCTCATTTGCAGCCAGTGTGTGTAATAAAAACAGTTGTTGGCATCGCCATAAAAACAAATTGCTGGTATTAAAAAGGTGGAACTTGCTTTTGTGCAAGCAAGAGCAAGGAGAGCACCAACAAGGCTGTGTGCCTTCTAATGACCTCGGCTCCACGTAAATTAGTGTAGCTCCATCAACATCCGTTCCTCAATATTCTAGGTCAGCTCTGGAACAAGAGTCCCATTGAGAAAAGCACTCAAGTGCTATGTTTGGCCCATATTCCTCACCAACTCCCTCTGCTGCATCTGCTGAAGAGTTTTACCCATGAAAGCTGATGCCCAAATAAATCTGATCGTCTTTAAGGTGCCACAAGACTCCTTGTTGCTTTTGCAGATACAGAACATTCTGAGTCCCAAGACTGCAAGAGCAACCATTGAGAGAGCTTAGGCAGAACAACGGATACTGAGAGTCCAGTGCCCTTGGTTACAAGCAAAGCTGGTTGTGTTCACTTGTATTCTGCCAGTTAAGAGTTCTGGGCAGAGATCCACCTGATGCCTGTTTAGCCTCCGCTCTCTCAAATTCAGGGTAAATCCAAACAAAAAATGGAAATATGCATTTATTGTAACCAGAAAGGGGAAAAATATAATGCTCAATTCTCCTCCCACTACCAGCTTTGTAAACCTTGTTAGGTCTCCCCCTCTTCACTCTCTGACAGGGACATTTCAGCTTCTCTTACCTCCGCCGCTTGATCCAAAGCCAGAGAATCCACTGCTTTGCGTACCAAAACCAGGAGTCTGTTGGGACAGTGACCCAAATGTAGGAGCGTTTTGATTTGCCAGGGTGCCAAACGATGCAGTATTGTTATTGGTACCACCAAAACTGCAATTCAAAGAACAAAACACTCACAAATGCTTCAGCACTCAAAGAAAGACCACGTGTCTACCTCCCCCAAATGCAGCATTCCCTGAAGCCTCAGAACCCTTTTACTATATACCCACTTATTGTGAGATGCTTATTTCTTGGTTTCATTAAGAACCTGCAGAGTACCACAGCCAGCCTTCTGCTCACCTGCTCTTCAGAGGAAACAAGTGAGCACACGGGGAAAAAGTTCATCTTAACATATGACCAGCAACTGTGGTGCATTTTCATGCCACAAAATCCCAACTCCTGCCCTCATGGGGATATAATAAATTACCACCGGCGCCATTTCTCATCCATCCAGTTCTAAAATGCTGCATCATTACTGTGTCTTACAGAGGGGAAGAACAGGCCATAGGGGCTGTGTGATTTGCCCAGGGTCACAGGGCAAGGGGTAGGACAGAGCTGGATTTGGAACCCAGTCTCCCGATTCCCAGGGCAGTGCCTTATTCAGCCTTCCCAGAAAGCCTTCTCCAAAATAGGGAGGAGAAGAGAAATAAGACTGAAGTACACCTTATTCTTCTTCCTTCCTGAACCTCTCCTTGCTTTTGACACTTTTCATTTGACCTATTATAACCAGTTTTAAAATCCCTTTGTATTATTAACTTTACAGTTTTTGGGGACACACTATGAAAATAACAAACAAATGTCTTTTTATAGACAGAACCAGATCGACCTTCGTCCATTCACCCCATCCAACCAAGTACTGTTCAGGCAAATATTTCTTTTTAAATATACCAAAACCAGTATCACATCAATGACATGGCATGATAATTCCACCTAACATGGGTCTCACTGGCACCAACACCTCTTCCAATGTTGTATGCTCTATTTATGCTTGAAAACAATGGGCTTATACCACTGATGTAATATCTTGAACTGGGCATAGTGCAGGCATGAGCTATTAAAGTTTCTCCACACAAAGCTCTGACAATGCACCTGAGAACTGAGTAATGCACACAGCAAAGCCAGCCAAGTCAAACAGTGTGCTTGTTTCCTGTTGTTGATAAAATGTCAAGTAGGCTGAGCCCAGCAAGTTCCATTCATTTGTGATGCTCAATCTGAATCAGCATTGAATTAATCCACTTCTCTCTCTATCCATCCAGATCAAGAGTACATCTGAAGCATCAAAACATATTTCTCAAAAAGCAACAGCCCTTGCAGAAGTGCTGCATGCAAAATCTCCTGCTAAAAAAAAAAACAAGTAATCCTCTCTGCCTTGCTCTCTTTGAGATAGTGATCTGTGCAGGTAGTTTCCATATACGGTATCAGATTCAGACAAGCATTTCAGTGACTTTGCAATTCAACAAGTAAGCCTGCTAGCCACTTCCAGCACCAAATAGAATTCTTGATGTGGCTAGTTTGCAGATGGCTTTTGCTCCTGATTGTAAATAAAGCGTGGGCTATCTTGCTTTTCTTAGTGGTATTTTTAAGAGGGGGAGGAAAGGCCAGCAGTGTCTGACAACAGGTTTTTATGGCTCTGTGCCTTTAGAAAACAAACCATCTCTACTAGATATGAAAAGAACTTGAGGTAAAATTAGCAACAAAGAAACCTGCGGTTTAACTGCCTCAACCTTTCAGCTGCTACTAAAGCAAATGGCTGTTGAAAGAGACTAGGAGAGATAAGAGTACAAACAACTGACTTATTTTTTAATGGTATAAATTCCAATTCTAGAGCTGGAGATGCAACCTGTTAACAACTTATCCTGTCAATCTGGTTTTGATTCAAATTCTCAGGGATTTTCTCATGTAGTATCATTGTGAAAGTGAGAGTTTGGAGGGAGTGGACATTAAGGTGGCATCAGTGAAGGCCTGTCCCATCCCAACTCGCCTTTAGATTTGACAAAGAATTTTGCAGGTCTCAAGAAACAGAAACTGCTTTTTGCTGCACTTCCTCAAAGCGATGCAAACTGTTAAGAAATGATGTAACTAAGTACATGGCTGACCTTGCAACGTTGTCTAATGGGCTGAGCACAAGTCTTGAAGGAGCTAAGTACTTGTCCTACCTCCAACACCTGGGGCAAACGATTTCATCTGGATTTCAGTTTCTCAAGCCAGCTCCACTCTCTACCCCCAATCTATACAACGAAGAGAATACTAGGCCTTGCATATTACACAATTCTGCAGCTATAGACTGTACAGCGGAATCTGCCTGGCAATGAATTGTGCTCCAAAGTTTAGGTTGTCACATACTATTACCTACTTCTTACACAGCTCACCTCAGTAGAGATCAAAGTGAGAACAAAGGAGATTAGGATCATTATCCCTATTTTACAGATGGGAAAACGGAGACACAGAGAGATGAAATGACTTGCCAAATGTCAATTTAAGCCAGTGGTCCCTACATTGGGGCACATGTTGATGAACATTCAGGAGGCACGTGGCAGGGCCCGGGTTAGCTTCTGTGGGAGGTTGAGAGGGAGCATCACTGAGCCCCACTTCAGCCCTAGTCCCACCTTGCCCCCATTCCCTCTCCATCCCTAGGACAGCTTCATCTCTAGCCCTAGCTCTTTCCCCCATCTGTAGTTCTGCCTCTCCCTCCAATATCAGCTCAAGTTCCTCTACTGAGCCAATTGTACTGTAATGTGTGTGCGTGGGGGGGGGGAGAGACACAGACATATTCCATTATGGAGGGGGGGTGGAGACAGAGGGCGTGACAGGAAAAGTTCGGGCACAACTGATTTAAGCCATTAGGATGGGATTTCAATGCTACCTAGGGAATATGGACATCCAATTCCCATCATTAGTTTTTTTTTTTTTTTAAAACTGGACTCTAAATTTCTTGGAATAAGATCTCAAAGCTGCCTAAGTTTCTAACTTCTCAAGCTGTGAAGAAGACTGAGTGCAAGCCACTTCCTTCTAAGTCTTCAATTCCTTAAGAACTCTCACTGATGTGAATCGCTGCATTCCTGAAAATGAGATATTAACTCAGAGTCCTAATGATGAGACTTGAAATTTCAGCACTGCTGACATTAGCTATTTGCTGCATGTGTTTTGAACACACAAGAGCAACTGAAAGCAACTACGACAGAGCAACATAAATTGCATTTGAGCTAATTAAATACAATTAGTGCAACAGTCCCTGTGTTTGCTTTTAGATTTGAATGAACAAACCCCTCCAATTTTAGCTTATCTGAAGTGACTCTCCAGTCTGCTGCACTGTAGTACTACAGAATTCATAGGCCTCACGGTAGAATTTACCATGACCTTGCCATGGAGTACAGTGGGCTTTGAAGAACACCTAACTGACCACTGCATGAGGGTGTTGAGATTAACTTGTTAGCATTTGCAAACCCATCTGGAAGATGGACAATACTGAGGTGCATTATGTAAAGGTCGCTCCTCTCCGAACCCAGTGCAGACACTTGTGAGATATGCAAACACTGAGATTGGGGAAATTACAACAGAGGGCAAAAAATAAAAGCTAGTGGCTTCTCCACTGGACCTTGCAACAGACAGTTCTGTAAGACTTCCTTGCAGAAAATGACTGGGGTTGATTATCATGGGATGTGAACATTCAGGAAAGGGTAGCCTTGAGAGCTAGATATCTACCATCAATTCTAAGGTGTGGGGTGGATCACTTGCTGCTTCACGGTTTGAACGGGGAATAAAGTGCTATCTGCTGCGAGATACGATTTTAGAGCCATGTAAGTGATCAAAAGTGGGGGGGGAGAGAAGGTAAAAATCAGTACCTCATCTCTAGAGTCTATCATGTGTTACTAGTATGGTCTGTGCAGGGATGAGCTATCATACTGAATTCTTCTCAAAAATCTCTATCCCAGCCCCAAAGGTGGGGATGATTCTAGAGATTAAATACATTTATCATTCCACAGGGAAATGAAACAAGCTGCTTTGTGTGGCACATTTAGAACTAGACTGGAAGGCACACTTGTTAGTGTGCAAATAAGGAATAAACTGATACTCAGACAGGTGGGTGGGATGCTGTTGGTCTTTCCCACTTCTGTATTCTAGGATTCAGTTTGAAAGTTCCCAAATTCAAATTAAAACCTGTTACTTTCATTGGGGCCAGCATGTTCAGAAATAGGAACTACTGGCTTTTGCAGTTTTCCTTTCAGGTAGGTTTTTCTAATGAAGAGGCCCATTGCTCAGTTATGTACTTCAGATCTCTAGACCCTTCTTTACTTGCAAAATCTACTGGCTACAGAATGAAGCATAAGAGTTTTGCATCAATTAAGAACACTTATTTCCCAAACCCTAAATCCACATTAACTTACCCAAATCCTCCAGCGCTGGCTGCAGCTGTACCCTCGCCGAACACTTTGCCTCCCGTCGAGCCCAGAGGGCTTGTAAAGGCTGGGGCTGAACCGAATGCTGGCACCCCTCCAAACCCAGGGGACCCCCCAAAAGTGGGAGGGCTGCCAAACACTGGAGCAGCACCGAAGCCACCTGAGCAAAACAGAGGCAAAAAAGTGACAAGAACATCAAGTAAACAATAACGAAGAGAAAAAAAGAAAAACAAAAGTTAGATTTCCAAAAAGACAGATTCTACAATGGGGGCTGACATTCCTGTGCATGGTCACAGAACTATCCATGGAACTTAGTACAGCACATTTTATTACAAAAGGCATGGGTAGGAGAGCTCATGATCACATTCCAAAATCAGCCCAAAGAAACAGATTATCCAATGGACAAGTGCAGTTTGAATTGCTCGAGCAGCTAAGCACACAACTAGATTCCCACAATTACATTTTAAAGAGCATAATTTTCAGTTCAACAGGGTTCTACAGATACACATAAGGAGATTATATAAGTCTGCTTTATATAAACTAGATGCTTTAATTGCAAGTTAGTGAGTACTCACATTAACTGGGTTATACTGGCAATTAAAAATACATGTGGCAATAAATTATAGATTGATACTTTTCATTTATTTAAACAATGCTCACGCATCCTTTATCAATGATCTCATGTCCCCTACTGTAGAAGGGAAGAGCTTAGCTTCCGCAGACAGTTTTACAAACCTACTCATCAGGAATTAGGTAAGTTACTAAGCTCTTTTGGAACTCCTGTGCAAAAAAACCCCAAAAAACCCCCAAACATACACCCCCCCCCCAGGATAAAAAATTCCCTGCAATGGCTAGCTTTACTGACATCACCCTGCCAAAATGCAGCCGGAGATATATTTTACCACTGCTACGTATCTGATATGAAAAATGGCTCATACACAAACCTGTCGAATCAAGAATATGGTTATGCAGCACATAGTTCTTTAAAGACATGGAAGGAATCTCAATGTAGTGGGTAAGAGTTGCTCGTCTCTGCCTATTAGGGATGTGAAATTTCATTTAATTAGTCAACTGGTTAAATGTTATATTTAACTGGTTAACCGGTTAAACGGGGGTGGAGGGGTAGCCAGGCTGGAGTGGCCTTGCCCATGATGCACTGGGCTTGGCCTGCCTTGAAAGGGAGCTGGTCTGGAGCAGACCCCTGCCCGCAGCACGCAGGGAGGCTGCTCTAGCCCGTCAATGAACTGTAACTGCTAATCATTACCTGGTAAGGGTGATGCTTACCGATTAACCATTCACATCCCTACTGCTTCTGTGCACCTCAAACACTACATTTACTATTAAAGGGCTAATGTGGGAAGAATATTTTGTCAACCTCCAATTAGAGATGGGGAACTAAATCACTGGGATTAAGTGCCTTGTTCATGATCATACAGGAAATCTGTGGCAGAGCCATGAATTGAATTGGACCTCAAGTTCCCATTCAGTGTCAATCTCCTCTTTCTACAATATCTAACAAGAACATTTTACTAGGATTTTTCTATCCTACATTCACTCTGCTGATGCTGTTTGCATGCTTAGAACTGACTACGGGGCTCTCATAGGGCACCTGCTGGTTTGTTCGATTATGGCTGAGGGTTGGGATAACACCATGCATTTTAACACCCTGGGTGAAATTCCAGGCCAAGTCAAGATAATGGATACTGTCTGCTTGTAAACACAAAGGTCTGGAAAAAATAAAAGCTAGGGCTGAATTATTGACGCATAGATCAGATATCCAGTTACACTTTCTTTAGAGACACAGGTCTTTACCTAAGTTTCTTGGAGCTTAGTTCTGGACTGGACTCTCCTGTGTACTATACTGACGAACATAAAAATGAGAAGGCAATGCAATATATGGACCACGAACCAGGAAAAGAAGGTCTATAGAAAATCGTATAGCAAACTTTCATCCTATACTAAATAGGAAAGAAACTGCTGAATATCTTTATGGTGTCCAACACCTAAAGCTGGATGGGGAAAGGACTTCAAGGAGCTTCCACATCAATAAATGACCTCCTGCAACAACCTGTCAGAAAATCCCATCTCAAGACTGACTCTAGAGTTAGACAACTATAGCCTTTCCTTCAATAGGGAAAGAGAGAGGTGCTTTCAGTGAATGAATCTCCAACATCCAAGATGGGAGGCTGGCTTGCTACACTACCACACTGGAAGTAGTATTTAGGAGAAACAAAGGTCATTGTTATTGGGGCTAGTAGCATCAACTGACAGTATCAGCCACTTCACTTATCCAAAAGCAAAGCCACCAGTAGTGTCAAAATACTAATCTCTGAAGTACCACTTCTATAAGGGCTACTTTGGAGCATCATTGTCTAAACTCCTATGGTGTCAGTCTGTGTGCAGCCTTTTTCCAAGTATGATGCTTCCAAGGAAAGCTCCAAATTGCAAGGGTGCCAACTGGAGGAGTATTTGAAGGTTAGAGAAAAGAACCCTTGCTTTGACTAACACTTTGGGTTTCTAATTTTGTTTGGTAATTACCAAGCCAAACACCTGGGTTGAAATGGATTTCGTGTCTAGAGTCCTGCACAGACACAAACATCTACCTGAGGATGCGGATCTCTGTGGACAGACACTGGTATCCGCTGATCCACAGGGCTCCCAAGAGACGCTGAGGCCAATGGAGAGGCATGTGGTCCCGCTGCTCCTGGGAGCCAGCGCCCCATGCCAATGGTTCCTCCTGGCCACATGGCTTTACCATCTCAGACAGGAGACATGGCTGTGGGTGGGGCTTGGGGTGGTACAACCGCATGGCTGGGGGGAGCTGCCAGCACGGGCTCCCCAGAGCAATGGGACCAAGCTCCAATTTGTTGGCTGAAGTGCATCTGGGGTACAGCCCTGGGGACAGGCAAATACTGATGTCTATTCAACAATATCCGTGTCTGTGGGTAAACATTTGTATCTGCACAGGGCTCTATTCATATTACAGTCCCCATCTATTCCATTATTTTCAGTGGGCAAATTACCATGGAATAGGAAAAAGGATTAGGCAAGATTTCCAACGCAGTTTTGCAAGAATGTAATCATTAACAGAACGGCATGAACGACCTTGTATCTCAGTGTTCACTGCAGGTTAATTACAGAAGAAAAAGTGCCACATGTGCGACAGCAAGGTCAGACTGATTTAAAACAATAGACCTGAAGCTTCAACTTTCTGGGGAAAGTGCCATCAAAGACTCTGGTACATACATGACAATGATGGGATCAGGACAGAAAGGTTACACAAGAGGGGAAGTTAGGAGGAGGCATTAACAGGGGAAAACACCCAGTAAGTTCTCCAAAGCACACGGAGCGCCACGCTGCCAGTGAGCTGAACAAGCCTGGCCCTAACACAGCTCATCTCCCCACAAATGGAATGGCAGTTTCTGCAATGAACCCTGTGGAGATGAAGTCTACTCAGTGATTTTGTGCAGATAAGCTGCTAACTCATTACGTTTTGAATCTAGCATCTGAATTTTCACTTGTTGGGACCTGGGTTTTTTTTGGTTTTTGGAGGAGATCAATGGTATCATATGGTGGAGTATCATGCGGAGGCAATGCTCCTGAATATGCTCTGCCACACACTAGGTATGGAGTGTAGATCTCTGACCACTAGATCACACTACTCAATACATTACAAGTAAGCGTGGGTGTTGGTAGCGGTTTTATTAACAGAATACCTGCTTTGGTTGGACTAGAGAACCCAAAGCCTTGAGCGGCCACGGTCCCGCCTCCAGAACTGAAAGTGCCTGTGGGTTTCTGCTCTCCGTAAGATGAGTTGCCAAATCGAAAGGTCTTGGCCCCATTGTTTCCAAACAAGCTAGAGGTATCTAGAGAGATGAAGGATACTTGTGAAGCTCATGAGACAAAAATAATCACTTTCCCAAAAAGCAAAGTGAATATTAATATCCAAAATGGCAGTCTACAGAAAGAAACTGAGCTTGCCCTAATCCCTGTTCCAACACACTGCATTTAACATAAGAATGGCCGTACTGGGTCAGACCAAAGGTCCATCTAGCCCAGTATCCTGTCTGCCGACAGTGGCCAGCACCAGGTGCCCCAGAGAGGGTGGACCGAAGACAACGAATCAAGCGATTTGTCTCCTGCCATCCCTCTCCAGCCTCTGACAAACAGAGGCCAAGGACACCATTTTATCCCCTGGCTAATAGCCTTTTATGGACCTAACCTCCATGAAATTATCTAGCTTCTCTTTAAACTCTATTATAGTCCTAGCCTTCACAGCCTCCTCTGGCAAGGAGTTCCACAGGCTGACTACACGCTGTGTGAAGAACAACTTTCTTTTATTAGTTTTAAACCTGCTACCCATTAATTTCATTTGGTGTCCTCTAGTTCTTCTATTTAGGGAACTAATAAATAACTTCTCTTTATCGGCCCTCTCCACACCACTCATGATTTTATATACCTCTATCATATCCCCCCTCAGTCTCCTCTTTTCTAAACTGAATAAGGCGACAAACGCAGCTACTGTTATCTCCAGTATTGACAAGCTCATGCATAAATTTTTTTTACACCATCGTGCAATAAGAGGAAGTCAATTGTTCAAATCAGAAATTGGGGTTACTGAAAACAGCCATTCATGGGGACACAAGTTTACCATTTAGATTTCATGTCTTGAAAAGAACACGCCCTAGAGTAACTGATTCCTTGAGATGTTGTAGTCACTGTGGATCCTACGGTAGGGCAAATGCACCTTTTGCACACAAATTCAGAATCTTTTGAACAGCCACGTCTATACCCTGTGCCTCTTCATGCTCCTGTGAGGGATGATAAAGAATGGAGTAGCCACCCTCGCAATTTGTAGCCCATGTTAGCTGAGGACTTTGTAAGTAAGTCATAGGATCCACATGGAAGTTACCATAGTTACTGTAAGGCAGTGGTCACCAACCAGTAGATCGGGATCTACCAGTAGATCTTGGAGCCTCTGACAGGTGATCCTGACTGGTTTGGCCAGGAAGCTATCAAGCGCTGGCACTTCAGCTGCCCCTTCCCTCACTGTCATGCTGCTCCTGCCCTCTGCCTTGGAGCTGCCCCCTGGAAGCCTCCTGCTTGCTGTGCAGTGTGTGGGAGGGAGAATGGGGGGTGCTGATGTCAGGGTGTCCCTCCTCCCCCACTCCTGAACCCCATCTCCACACATTGAGAGACGGGAATGGAGGGAGCTTGGCAATGCAAATCTCTGTCACTCTCACAGTGTGTGTGTGTCTGTCACTCTCACAAACACTGTCCTTCACTCTCATCTCCTGACCCAACACATACACTGGGGGAGGAGGGGGGTTGTTGTTACTACTTTTATTGCTTGGAAAGTGGGTTTAGTTTTGGTTTTTGACTGGTCTGTGCATTTCATCATTTTCATTTATCTTACGCTTACATGTAATTCTTGAGTAGTGAGTTCTAACAAGCCTAACCTGTCATGGCTGGAGTCATTCTTTTTGTAATTGCTGCTCCTGAAAGTGGCTGGCATGTCTCTACAGCCCCTGAGAAAAGCAGAACAGGGGGTCTCCACATGCTGTCCTTGCCTGTAGACACTGTTCCTGCAGATCCCATTGATCAATAATGGGGAACTGTGGCCAGCAGAAGCTGTGGGCTCAGTGCCTGTAGATGAGGGGCAGCACATGGCACCATGGAGCCACTGCTGTACATGCCAGCTGCTTTCAGGAGTGGTGTTGGGCCAGGGCAGGAGTAAGCCTGCCTTAACCCCATTGCTCTACCACCCGGAAGCCATCTCAGTTAAACGGTGCCCAGGCAAAGCCTGCTTCCTGAACCCCTTTCCCAGCCCTGAATCTCCTCCTGCCCCAGACATGAGTTCCTCTGCACCCAAACTCCTCCCCAGAGCTTGCACCCTGAAACCCCTCCTGGACCCCAATCCCCCACCCTGGGCTGAGCCAGGAGCCCCTCTCACATGCCAAACCCCTTGGCCCAAGCCCCAAGCCTGCACCCCAAGCCCCTACCCAGCCTGGTGTGAGGATGGGGGAGGAAGGGAGATGGAGTGAGCAAGGTGAGGCCTCGGAGAAGGGGTGTTGCTGGGGCAGGGCCTCAAAGAAGGGGGCGGGAAGGAGGTGGGGCAAGGGTATTTGGGTTTGAGGTAGATCTTAGATTGCACTTAAATTGGAAAAAAGTGATCTCATGGGTAAAAAGGTTGGAGACCATTCCTGTAAGGTAAGGAACCATTCTCTGAGTATTGTCAGTATGGATCCCACTGTAAGTGACTGGCCAGCAGTATCCTCTTCAGAATGGAGGAATGCAGTGCTTTTCTTGTTAAAAAAAAAGTGCCGGTACGCCAGGGGAAAAGTTGTTGAGCTCTGACTGGAGGTGCTGATACTGCGTCTGGAGGTGCCAGCACTGCGTACCGGGCAGTACCATCACAAAAAAAGCACTGGAGGAATGCCAGGTTCACCATTCAACCAGGAACTGGAGTACTGTTCTCCTGAATCTGGCATTGGATCTATCAGCCAAGTCCAATGCACAGTGCTTTACAAACAAGAATGGAATGCTTCACCTAGCACCCTTGCATAAGCTGAGTCTGGCACCTTATGGAAATAAGTTGTAGATGTTGCTTGAGTTCTGTAAGACTGATCCTTGATGGACAGTGGAGGGCTCATAACAGTGCAATATCCTGAGTTACCCTCTTTGGGATGAAACAGACCAGTGCGGGTCTAGTAGCATCAACAGTGCCATGGTGGCAGATTGTACAGGTACTAGCTAGACTGTGTGTAGCACATTCGCTGCAAGTGCAGCATCAGCTTTTGACAGTGTTTGGGATTTCTTAGAACTGAGGTCAGTGTTGAGGAGGTCTGCCCCAAAGTCTATGATGTCAAGGAGGTGCCTCTCAGTGCACATGCTGCTGGTGCTAGCATGGTTCTTTGAACTAGTGGTGAGCCTTGTTGATAAGGCACTTGCCGAACAAATGCTCTTTAGTTCCAACTTGGATGAGCTCTCCCTAAGGTCGGGGGCCACTTTCATGGATTGCTTCAGGAGTTGCAGTTTGAATGTGGCACCCCTTGATTTTTGCTGCAGAAGCAGCAGCAAACAGTATTTATCAGGGATGTGTCTTTCCCTGAGACAGAAAAGATGTCAGCTATGCTTGCCTATTGGGGCCAACAGACAGTTGCATGAAGAGCAGGGTTTAAACCTGTGGTGTCCAACACACTAGCCACATGTGGCTATTTGGCGGTTGAGTGTGGCTAGTTCGCTACAGCAGTAGCTAGTATAGTGGCTACTACTTCAGAACTGGTTGGACACCATGGGTTTAAACCCTGAGGACTTAGAGATGCTATTTCCAACAGCTGTACCATCCCGTGCTACTGTACAGTGGGTATCCTGCTACAGTCTTCTTTTTCTCTCCACTCTGGAAGGTTCAACTAAATGATAAAATCGATAACTAAACTGACACACGTAAGGCTCTCTCTATACTTAATAGTTTATACTTAACAGCTTAAATGCAGCTCTGGCAGCGCTTTAAAGTTGAAGTGTGGCTACGGCAGGCTCCCAGTGCTCTATGTAAACCATGTCAACAAGGAGAGCAGCTAACAGCCCTTGGAGTGCAGTTTCCAGTGCTGTAGCCTAGTTCACACGGTGCTTTACAGGGCTGTAACTTGTTGTGCCTGGAGGAGTGTTTTGTCACACCTCTGGGCCAGAAAGTTACAGTGCTGTAAAGTGCCAATGTAGACTTGGCCTGAGAAACAGTTTTCACAACAGGTCTTTGAAGCCCAGACAAATGCTGAAGCAGGTCAGACCTTCACTAGCTTCCCCCTGACTACCATGGGCATTAAGAAGGGACTGAAAGGAGAGGTGGGGCTGTTCTGTCCTTTAGGCCTTGAAATGGGAGCACAAAGAGACACAGGGTGTATACATGGCTGATGGACACAGCTGTTCCAAAGATTCCAAACTTGCATGTATATATCTACACTGGGATCCACACTGACCAATACTCAAAGAAGAATTCAAGATTCTTAGCCATTCTGGCAGGAAGAGCCAGCATTTTTTGACATGACGCGCTGCAGGACAATTTGCAGTTGCACTCTGACAGCCTCACTGACTAAACAGAGCCCGAGTTTTTAATCTTCCATGAAGCTGATCACAGTTTATTACTTCAGTAGTCAAAAGATCATGAATCACTTAAGTTCTTTTTGGGGTGAAATATTTGTTTTCCATTAGCATGAAGACTAATTTTAAAAGTTAAAAACAGATGAACTTGCAAGGCCAAAGAATTAACCACAGCCTTTAATGCTGGTGGACTATTAAAAGGTTAAGAGAGGGCCCATTATTACTTCTTCAATGGGTTTACTACACAAAGATAATGTGACTGCTTCCTTTTCCTCCCTACTTCCATCTGTTGGCTATTGCACTGCTCCCTTTCAGCCAGGCAACCCTCTTCTCTTTCCCTGATAGCTGGCTGGACAAAATTTACAAGGAAAGAAGAATAAAGGCACACAAAGCTCCTAATTTAGTAAAAAATGCATTTGATAAGAAAAAAGGGTTCTAATTTTGTTTAAATATAGATAAACTTGTCATGCTTATGCGGGCCACCGATACCTGCATAAGATTATGGTACTCCAAGTATTCCAAACTTATTTGCAACTCTGAAGACCAGAGGGCATGATATTCAGTCAGTTTCACATAGAATTACAGAGACCAGCTAGTTCAGAAGACTCAGACTAATGCAATTTTAGTCTGATTAGCCCTGATATACAAAAGTTCACATTAAAACAGCTAGTAATTTGAACCTGGCACTTATACCAGATCCAAAAGGCAAATTGCGGAGGAATCTGATTAGATTTTTCCCACTCCTCAATACACACAAACATCTAAATCACCTACAAAATCCCTGGTAGCTTCCAAAGGAGTTCTCTCTGTTTTAATATTTCATGACCAATGTAATGCAGATTCTTAAGGAAATGAAAAAAAAGTCAACCTTGTACAATTGGTCTTCAAAAGGCAGTTTAAAGGATGCATATGCCTTCCAATGACACTCTGAACAGGCTAAAAGTTAGCCCACAACCCAGAACAGCTTGTTTAGGATTAACATGGTTATATGCTCTTTAAAAAAAAAAAAAATCAACTTTTTACACCATTAACTACATTTGCTGCCCTGTAAAATATCCATTAAATGCATTCTGAGAGTTCTTCATTTCTTTGATCTCATTTTGCATGTGAAAAGTGACCAAAGGCCTGGGAAATTTTGTACCAAAGATTTCGTATATTTTCTTATGCACAGAGAAATTCACGTGAAGGAGGAAAATGGCAGCTCAGTGTTACTCTGCTCATTCCTACTGACTTAGTTCCACTCAAACCCACAATCTTTGGCTATTTGTATGGCTGGGATTTGTTCTATTGATTTTTGCAGACGTGTGGATTGAAATCCTCTTGCAGTGAAAATAATTGTACTCTCCCCCTACTGCTCACCCAACCTCATGCATCAGTTTCTTGATTAGTTGACAGATTTCTGATACAGGTTGAACCTCTCTTAACTGGGACTCTCTGGTCCAGCAGGACCACAGATGTCCCAGACCAGAGAGTCCTGGTGGAGGGCTGGTGGCTGGGAGCCCAGTGGCAGGCCGCCCAGTGGCACTGAAACAGGAGCCCAGCAGTAGGGCTGCTGCCTAGAGGCGACACTGCAGGGGGTGGGAGGCAGTGGGGCTGAAGCCTGGCAGCAAAACTACCCAGCAAAACCAAGAGGCAGTGGGGCCGCCTGGCAGCACAACCAGGAGCCCAGCAGCCTGCTACCACCAAATGGGGCAACTGCGTGGCAGACTAGAAGGCAGTGCGGGTGCTCTGTGGGGCCGGAAGCCTGACCATGGGGCTGCCTGGCGGTGGGGCCAGAAACCCAGGAGTGGGGCTGTTGCCTGGCAGCGCAGCAAAGAGCCTGGCAGTCCCACTGCCATCTGTGGAGCTGCCCAGTGAGGCTGGCAGGCAGCAGGGCTGCCGACAGAGGCTGAAGCCCAAGAGGGGCTGTCACTCGGTGGCACAGCTGCACTCCAGCAGAGGGGCTGCCCCATGGGGCTGGGAACCTGGCAATGGGGCTGTGTGCACCAGCAGTGAGGCTGCCACAATGGGGCCAGGAGCCCTGTGTGGGGAGGGGCTGGAGGCAGAGGGAAGCCGGCTGGGATGCTGGCAGCAAGGCCATGGCTGTGCAGGGTGGTGACAAGAAGAGCCCAGAAATAACCTTCTCTGGTCCAGCAAAATCCCTCATCTGGGACCAGTCAGGTCCCGATGGCGCTGGACCAAGGCGGTCCAACCTGCAGTAATTAACAAACTAACATGAAGTTAGTAATTTCCATTTGAGAGCCACACTGGGACTGGAGCCCTGAAGGTAACAAATTCTGGCTTTGGCATTAAGAGAGAAAAAGGTACCCGCTCCAGCAGCGATCACAGTGCAGTATTAACAATGTTATTTTTGAAATAACAGACTTGCCTTTGCAGGTAATGTAGTGTTACTGCTTCCTTAACGGGTGAACAATGCTACTGCACATAAACAAGTAAAAATCTAAGGACTTGCTTAGATGGGGTGGGGAAAGGGCAAAAGCACACAGATCCCCAAACTGTATTGCAAGGAATAAAATCTCAAATGCAAGTTATGAGACTGGATTTCATGCCACTGTAAATCTCTACCTAGATTTTTATATTATGTTCTTCATGTATTATCTGAGCACATTACAAAATAAAATATTCAAACAAGAGGACAAATCTTTGGTCTTGTTCCCTCCCTCTTCCTGCCCTTTCCCTGTTAAGATAAAGTTTTGAAAAGTGGCTTTAGGGTACTTAGGAACTGACATCCTGTTGACTTTCAAAGTACCTCAGTTACATCTGAAATTGGCTAGAAGTGCTTTCAAAAATGTTATCCCTGCTAACCAGTGGTTGGAATCAAGCTATCCATACACGCTATGTCTACACTACAAGGTTTTGGGGCAAAAACCAGCGGAGAGTCCACACCGCAAGCGCATTTTTGTACAAGTAAATCCACAGAACAGAGGGCTTTTGCCGGTAGAGTTATTCCTCTCCCCATGAGGAATAACTCCTTTTTGCGCTACAGCTCTTGCACAAAAAGGAAGGTGTGGACACTCCGGAGGGGTTTTTGTGCAAGAAACCCCTATCAGCAAAAGCACAGGTGCTCTGATGGCCATTCTGTGAATGGCCATCAGAGCTTTCTTGCACAAGAGCGTCCATGTAATGTGGACGCTCTCTTGCGCAAAAGCACATAGCTTTTGCGATGCACTTTGAAGTCTGCATGCACTTTTGAACACGAAATTTTTGCGCAAGAAATCTTGCACAAAAAGCTTCTTGAACAAAAACCCTACAGTGTAGAGTAAGCCACAGTGTTTCAAGAGCCACAGCCAGCAATGCATGAGTTGAACTTCCCACAAAGATGGTTTTGTCCTTGAAAACATTTACAAGTGTGTAGGGTAAACAACTCCACTTCAATGGGCTGTTACCTGCTTTTCCCCCCCAGGGTTATTAAATGGCTTCTGCATTACATGCTTATGAAAATAAGAGCTATGTAGATGGGCATGTCAACTTGTCTCTAATACAAATCAGGAGAAGGTCCTTAAAAATCCAGCCATGCTAACTATATGCATATATTTTATACCATCAATACTATACAAAAATAAAGAGGCTGGCATTTGAAGAGTCATGTATGTATGCATGTCAGAAGATGGGATGACTTGCTGTAGATTAAACTGTAGTCAACAGGCCCCAACTAAATCTCCACAGAAAGCCATGCTACAGAGATGCTTCACTTCCAATCCCACTTTCAACTTTTATTTTTCACTATTACTTCAAATACTAAATGCTTTTTCTCCACATATATATAAAATCTGAACTATAATTTCTCTAAATTTAAAAAGCAAAACCTTGCTGGGTGAAGGTGGGAGGACTACATGACCCATCTATGTTAACTCTGAAAAAATTTGAAGTGGACCAGAACCCTTGTACAAAATGAGTGCAATTACATTGGTACTGTTTACATTTTTTAAACACCTGAGGGCATCTATTCTGCCTTAAAAAAAAAAAAAAAAAAAAAAGATCTAGCCTCCTAACCCACCAGTGGTGATGCTAGTTTCCTACAGCAGAAGGGACTTCACAGTCTTTCAAGATAACATTGTTTTCCATTCTTGCTTACTCATTCCTACATTTGAAAGTAAAATCTCCAGCACCACTGTTGGTCCATGGATTAAGAGAAACAGGATCCTTGTACAGAACTGCCTGGGATCTGAATTGTAAGTGGATTCACACTGAATACATCTGTTATATTTAACTGCAGTGCTCCTGTTTGGCTCATCAATATCTTTTATCACACATCAGTATGAGAAAGACTCCTGAGATATCCTGAGAAAGGCAGGTTCCTGGCTCTTCTACAATTAGCTGTGAGAATAAATATTTTAATAACAATTTTTGCATAGTCTCCAGCTATAAAATGAAAGATCAACAAAAGAAGGCAAGAAATCAAAATCACAGGAGAAGAGAATGGAAACTGTGGGACACTGTCATAAGTAAAAAAGGCTGTAGAGGAGAAAAACAAGATTTTAATATCCAGCTTAAAAGCTGAAGTTCACTGGTAAGAACTTACAGCACTGAATTTTAAAGACAATTATATTTTGGTACTGAAAATCTCTACAAAATATGCATGCTGTCTTCAGACTTCTCCCATCTGTGCAGCACTTGGCTATTTATTTGGAATATTTCCTTATTCATTTTGCACAAACCTGAAAAGTAAATTTTGGGGAAGTACCCCCTCCCCCCATTCCACCACTTCCCTTTGTTGCTTGTTAGGCCTTTCATGCCGTCATGGAAATTACCCAGGGACAAAACTACTACTATGAAAACAAGATGGGAACTCAGTACATTTTATACTCATTTTCTTTAGAATCATAGAATCCGAGGGCTGAAAGAGACCTCAGGAGGTCGAGTCCAACTCCCTGCCCAAAACAGGACCAACCCTAACTAAATCATCCCAGCTCTCTCAAGCTGGGACTTAAAAACTTCTACAGATGGAGATTCCACCACCTCCCTAGGTAACCTGTTTCAGTATTTCACCATCTTCCTAGTGAAATAGTTTTTCCTGATATCCAACCAAGACCTCCCCCCACTAAACTTCAGACCACTGCTCCTTGTTCTGCTATCTGTCACTACTGAGAACAGCCTCTCTCCATCCTCTTTGGAACCTCCCTTAAGAAAGTTGAAGGCTGCTATCAAATCCCCCCTCACTCTTCTCTTCTGCAGACTAAATAAGCCCACATCGCTCAGTCTCTCCTTGTAGGACATGTGCTCCAGCCCCTTAATCATTTTGGTTGCCCTCCGCTGGATCCTCTCCAATGCATCCACATCCTTTCTATAGTGAAGGCCCCAGAACCGGACACAATATTCCAGATGTGGCCTCACCAGTGCAGAATAAAGGGGAATAATCACTTCTCTAGATCTGCTGGAAAAGCTCCTCTTAATACACCCTGATATGCCAATAGCCTCCTTGGCTACAAGGGCACACTGTCAACTCATATCCAGCTTCTCATCCACTGTTATCCCCAGGTCCTTTTCTGCCGAACTGCTGCTTAGCCACTCTGTCCACAGCCTGTAACAATGCTTGGGATTCTTCTGTCCCAAGTGCAGGACTCTGCACTTGTCCTTGTTGAGCCTCGTCAGATTTCTTTTGGCCCAATCCTTTCATTTGTCTAGGTCACTTTGTACCCTATCCCTGCCCTCCAGCGTATCTACCTCTCCCCCTAGCTTAATGTCATCCTCAAACTTGCTGGGGGTGCAATCCATCCCCTCATCCAGGTCATTAATAAAGATATTGAATGAAATGAGACATTGAGCCGGTTGCTTTACTTACTCTGGGAAGCTGCAGATCCAAATCCTCCAGTGGCAGAACTGAAGGGGTTTTTATTGGCTGCATCCTGGCTTGGCTTTCCTCCAAGGCCACTGAAGAAACCTCCACTTCTTCCACCACTTCCAGGCCCAAACAAGCCTCCAGTGGAAGTGGATGACTGCTAAAAATCCAAACGGCACAAGGCAGAGAAGCATTTAAAAAAGCATATAGATGCAGTTGATTTTGACTGGCCTATTTCCATTCACAATAGTGATATAAAAGGGATGAGGCACTAACTAGTAGCTCTCCTAAGGCTGAACTAAATTAGGATCTGCTTAGGTCTCTCTCAAGCTTTACTGACACTGGAGAATTGCACAGCTATAACTTGCACCAGTGTGGCCACACCAGGGCAAGGTACAATGGTGCATCATATCCACACTAGCCACCCTGTCTCACATCCACATTGTGCACTCCCTGCAAGTACTTCAGGGCCTACATCTGACCAACAATTCCATACACAGCTCACTGGCCTTTCCCTGGAGCAGGTGCAGGAATTCATGGTATCTAGATTGACACCTGTTCACGCAGTTTCGTGTGGGACAAAACTATCTGAAACAGACAACAAAACGAAAGTCCATGCATGCCACAGGAAGTACAAGGGCTATGTCCTCTTTCATGATGCTGCATCCCTACATAATCAAACATTACCAACATAGTTTTGGATAGTTTTTACTTATTGGCTGTAAAACAGATTCTGTTTTGCTTGATACAAGCAAAGTACTTTGGACCGATCTGTTTGCAGGTACAGAGCCCTGTTGTGTAGACTGAGACAGCACATCTTGTAGTTACCTGGCCAAAGACAGTACCCGGCCCGGTGTTGGCAGCCTGTCCAAACACGGAACCTGTGTTGCTGGAACCAAATCCTGGCCAAAGGAGAAAGGGAAAGGATGCTCCTATATAATTCCATTCAGTGCAATACTACAGAAGCAGACAATTTAAAAGGAATTGCCATTTATTACTACAGAAACTGCAGGAAAAAAAGAGCAATACACTTTAAGACCCAAATAATCAGTTTTAACTTGATAATACTGTAAAGGTCATTGCCAAATGGAGCTAGAGTGACTAGGTATGTACCAACACATGAATAAGACACAAGGTAAATATCAGAAAAAAACAGCAAGCAAATGGTCTGGTAGTCTATAAAGTGCTACCAGACCATTTGCTTGCTGTTTTTTTCTGTAACAGACTAACTTGGCTACCCCCTGAAGCAAGGTAAATATCAGTTATGTGTTATGTGAAAGTCATTATCCCCTCCACCCCCATTTAAAACAGAAAATAAAATCTGTTTTAGTGTTCGGGATGTTGCTAATACTAAATTTCTGTTAATCTCACTCTAATGCTGCAATCTATGAACAAATACTGTAGGTTGTTAATTTCTCCTGTGTAGAGAGGATCTCAGCGTTGTTACCTAAAGATTCCAGTTAAAGCTAATGAAATGTTTTGATTAAAAAGAACTCCAGACTCCATTTCCCAGTTCACTTAAATACATTCTTTGTAATACGATTTGCAGTTTCTGTAATTAGGAGCACCTTCAGTTAGCAGGAGTTCACTTCCCCCAGACTTAAGTATTCTTTATTACTATAGTTAATGCAAGAGGCAGGTGTCCTATAGTCCCATCTGTTATAATTAAATTAGCCTAATTAGTTTTATTGGAAATACATTTTATCTAATATTACTTTGCACTTAGCACCTTTCATTCAAGGCTCTCAGAAGGCTATAACCTTGCCTGCACAGAAACGAATCAGTTTTAGTAACGTGTGTAACAAGAGGAAAATTGGCAGACAGGGTTCTAGTCTGTGTAAAAATTCACTTTATCTGCACAGGCAGGAACTCCAAAGCCACATTTCCCCCCTTGTTTATTTGCAAGACACTTCTTAAAGCAAAAGCACACTTTGCTAGGTGACTAGGTCCTAACTAACCCACTGCCTGGGGTGGCTAAAAGTAGAATCATAGAATCATAGGGCTGGCAGAGACCTTAGAAGGTCATCGAGTCCAGCCCCCTGCCCAAAGCAGGACCAATCCCAACTAAATCATCCCAGCCAGGGCTTTGTCAAGCCGAGCCTTAAAAACCTCTAGGGATGGAGATTCCACCACCTCCCTAGGTAACCCATTCCATACTTCACCACCCTCCTGGTGAAATAGTTTTTCCTACTCTCCAACCTAGACCTCCCCCACTTGTAACTTGAAACCATTGCTCCTTGTTCTGCCATCTGTCACTACTAAGAACAGCCTCTCCCCATCTTCTTTGGAACCTCCCTTCAGGAAGTTGAAGGCTGCTATCAAATCCCCCCTCACTCTTCTCTTCTGCAGACTAAATAAGCCCAAATCCCTCAGCCTCTCCTCATAGGTCATGTGCTCCAGCCCCCTAATCATTTTGGCTGCCCTCCGCTGGACCCTCTCCAATGCATCCACATCCTTTCTGTAGTGGGGGACCCAGAACTGGATGCAGTACTCCAGATGTGGCCTCACCAGTGCAGAATAAAGGGGAATAATCACTTCTTTAGATCTGCTGGCAATGCTCCTTCTAATGCACCCTAATATGCCATTAGCCTTGTTGGCTACAAAGGCTCACTGTTGACTCATATCCAGCTTCTTATCCACTGTAATCCCCAGGTTCTTTTCTGCTGAACTGCTACCTAGCCAGTTGGTCCCCAGCCTGTAACAATGCTTGGGATTCTTCCATCCCAAGTGCAGGACTCTGGTAAGTAGCTGGTTTAGGTCCTCACATCCTGATATAACAGTACATCTATATGTTCTGATTACATGTATGCAATGCAGTTCACTAATACAGCTGACGAGCCCTCTTGAATTTCCTCACTGTTACAGGCTCACCTTGGTCCTCTCCATTTACTTTAAGTACTTCAGAGCATTACATTAAACAGCCATTTGTTTTTTTGTAATTTAAGACTACACTGAATCCAAAACTCTTCAATTATTGGTCAATGAACAGCACAGCACATTGCTTAGAATCGTGTTAAGCTATACTTAGTAATGGGAACCTAAACTGGAGCTTCTTTGTTCAAATAGGGCTTCGACTGAAGCAATTAGTATTAAGGCAGACTGTTTAGTCTCCAACTGCAAGTCTCACACAGGATTGGATTTGCTATGTCCCCTGCCAGCAGAAGGCATCACAATTAGTTCTAGTTTCCCCTAGGAAACGCTGCTTAACTACCTCAGTCTGACAGTTAACTAGACGACCCCTCCCCATCTCCCACCTGCTCTTACCTGAAGCTTGACAGAAGCTGAAGCCAGCAGATGTTGTAGTGGTGGTGGCAGCAGCATTGTTACCAAACACCGATCCACCTTGTCCAAAGCCAGCACTCTGCCCAAAAACCGGAGCACTGCTTTGCCCGAACAGTCCACCACCAGCGCTGGCAGATGGCTGGCCAAAAGAAAAGGAACTGGGACTGTTGGTGCTAGATGGCGATCCAAAGACATTTCCACCGCTGGAAGCTGCAGTAGAGGAACATGGCTGGCCAAAAACGGGTACGGTCCCAAACCCAGTTTGAGAGAAGGTGAAACCATTTGAAGAACTGCTTGCTGGCTGTCCAAAGGCTGGTGCTTGCCCAAATGCTGGCTGACCAAAGCCACCTGCAGCTGCTGTGCCAAAAGCAGATGTGCCAAACCCTGAGCCAGCTACCTGAGTAGTAGCTGCAGTGGTGGAGACTGTACTGCCAGTGTGTTGGCCAAATGGAGAAGATGCTGCGGTAGCTGCTGTCAGCTGTCCAAAAACAGGAGTGGAAGGGGTGGTGGTTGTGTCACCAGCAGGCTGACTAAAGGTCGAAGCAGAAGAACTGGAATTTGGAGGCTGAGAGAACACCAAGGAACTTGAAGAAACAGCCCCGAATACAGAAGTACCGATAGCTGGGCTTTGAACAGAAGCACCAGTGTCTGTGGTGGCAGCCAATGTGCTTGTTGTTTCTGCAGAAGGGGCAACAACGACATTTGCTGTGGCTGTGGTCTCTGAAATGTTCTGTTCCAGTGGGGCAGAGGTAGAGACTGGAGGAACTGCCTCTGTATTCGACTCACTAACACAGGTAACTGTAGAGACTGTATCGGTGGAAGGCGTCAAGGAGGTGCTAGGACGTGTCACATCTGCGTCTCCTGCCAGATACTGAGATAAAGTCTGTTCGTCTTTAACAGATTCGGACAGCTGTAATTGTGTCTGGGGTTGGGGTGTCTGGGGCTGAGGAGTTTGAGGTGCAGACACTGCTTCCCCTTCAGATGGCTTTTCAGACAAAGATGGTAGCTTGACATCCCCTGCAGCAGTGCTAGAAGCTGCTGGGGAGACAGCAGTTGGTGTTGAACTCAAAAGACTTCCAAATGACAGGGATGCTGAAGTGGGGATGGTTGCCAGTACGGAGGTGGATGTTGTGATACCATTTGCTTGTGGAATACCAAATGAAAAAGCAGGCTTGTTGCCACCTGAAGATCCTCCAAGACTAAATACCCCAGGAGATCCTGTGGTGGTTAACTGGACATTGCCAAATATGCTGCCAGTGGTATTTGCGCTAACTGATGTGGATGCTGTACTGGTGGCCATGACTGATGTTGAAGTGGCTTCCACAGATTTCCCTAACTGCAGAGGGCTGCTAAAGGTAAATCCAGAAGGTACTGTGGATGTTTTAGTTAGCTGTCCACCAGCTATGTTGGCAGATGGAGCTTTAACATTGACCTTGGTGTTATCATCTGCTTGACCAACTCTTAATCCAGAGAAACTCCCAAGAGTTTCCCCAG
The DNA here is from genome assembly GCA_032595735.1 of Pelochelys cantorii. Classification (NCBI taxonomy): domain Eukaryota; kingdom Metazoa; phylum Chordata; order Testudines; family Trionychidae; genus Pelochelys; species Pelochelys cantorii. Next base: position 13,422,625 of record CM064347.1, read on the forward strand.
CCATATTACTCTGAAATAAATGTTCTCCTGGTTTTGACGAAAGGACTTCTAGTTTGCCAGAGGTTGTGGAAGGAGCTGAAGCAGCAGTCGGAGCAGGTTTGCTGTTTGTCTGGGAGGTATCCACACAACAGCCACTTGCCACGGGGACTCCTGAAATGTTGGCTGGCTTGATGGATCCAAAGCTAAATGAGCTCTCTGGAACGGTTCCAAATTTAGTACCCGCACCAAGTGAAAATGCATCAGGCTGACTCGACTCTTTAGCAGGAGCTGTCGCTCCTGGAGAGACATAAAGGGAATTAAAATGAGTTACAGGTTGCAATGCTCATTTATCATCTGTATAGTACCAGCATGCTGAGTGCTTTACAAACAGGTATCAAGAAAATACTCCAACCTCAAAGCCTTACAGTCTCGCGACTATCAGATGACTAACTATCCCTGCCATTTTTTCAAGCCCAACATAACGATAACATTATGGATTAGTTTTGCAGCATTTAAACAGCGTGCCAGAGGATCAGTCCATAAAAAGACCAAGTAGCTTAGAGGCCATAGAGGGAGCAGGACTGAGAGGCCCTGATTTCATTTCTCTGTCCTTACTGACCCATATTTTTAAAATTAAAATTAAAACGTCAAAGTGATACAGGTTAATACACACTAGTAACAGAGACTGAATTAGTATGACTTATTTCCTCGTGAAACTTTAAGGTCCTTATCAGTTTTCTTCACTCAACTCCCATCTCCACTGTAAATAGCGAATCAAGGCCACGGTATTCTTGCTGACCCAGGGAGAGTGGTATGAAGAACTGAAGTGATGTGTGTAATGCAGACATCAGGCCTGCTGAATCTTCCAGCCTCCCCTTACCACCACTATTTACTCAAATGTATAAGATCCTGATCTGGAAATTAAAGATTAAATGAAATCAGTTCTATCTCCTTGCAAAAGACAGAATATTTGCTCACTGGTGCAGCAGGAAACTTTTTCCTCCAGATAGTTATTGGTAAATATAATACACCCATAAACCAAAAGATTAAGTACGAGAGGCAGCCTGCCTGTTTTTCACAAGCTTCTGAGAGGCATGTGGCTATAAACCATTCCAAATCCTCCCCCTCACTCACCATGTACGCGCTCTACTTAAGGCTGATAGCACTAGGCAGCCAGCCACCTATACCTATGCCATTTTAAAGCCTGCAGATTAAAAACAGCAGAGGAAATAATTTCCGATACTGCCCTTTTCGTGTGCTAATACATTACTAGATGTGCTTGGGAACAAATATTTTGCTTACTCTTAATTGAAAGGTAGGCGGCCCGGATTCTTGCATATTACATAGCTTAATCCAGCATTAGGATATAAAACCCAATATTATTGCAGTTACTGCAGTTTCAACAACAAAACACAAGAATTGTATGAATGAAAAAAAGTGTAAGTATTCATCTACTGGAGAAATAGAAGAGATATTTCACACACTACACAATTTACCTTCTGAGGTTGCAAGGCTGGGTGGTGTTGCTGCAGTGGATGTGGCTGCACCAAAATTAAACCCTGTCCTGGGGACCAAAAGAAAAAGGGACAGACAACATTTAGTTTCCAGTGTTAGTTCTTCCTTCCTCTTGACTAATAGTCAGTGAAACCCAGATTCTCAGAACAAGGACATACAAAATTGGGGTTTGCATATGTACCCTGCTTCCCACTCACAAACCTGTTACTGTACAGCAACTGACAGAAGCAGAGAGAATGGCTTACATTTGTTTCCCTACCTGTGACAAAGCTCTAAGTTATAGAAAGCAAGAGTATGGTTTAATTCAAGACCTTTCTGACCACTTCATCTCCTATGTTCTTCTCCTCTGCTGTTTCTGCTCCTCTCTTCCATTCACTGTTAGGAAAAGCTCCATGCAATAAGCTAACTTGGCAGAACATGGATCTGGTAGAGAATAATGGCAGCAACAGCTACAGGAGCACATGGATTTATTCAAAATTAAATAATAGCTTTAAAGCCAAATGGTTATGTATATGGACTATGGAATAATTAAATGTTCTTTACTACCGCTCATGAAGGAGGAAGCCATACAGAACATTATATACATTAAACGACTGTATTTTTAAATGAGTTGTGGAAAACAAACATACTTTAACAAGCTACATTTCTGAAATACATTTACTCTAGTTTTAGTTGAATAAGCCACCATAATGAGGTCTGGAACTCTTTGGGGAACCTGAAAGCCTGCAGGAATTTCAGCATTCTGGCCACTTCACCCTGAGTCTCGGTGACAGATGCTGCTGTAGCTTCAGAAGTCTGCGTGGTTTCACTACACTGCTGGCACAATCACAGGGACTCCACATCTAGTGGATGCTTCCTAGGCTACGACAAGGGGGCTATACCAGGAGAGGGGTTTTGATTTTCTCTTTTATATACAAATTTCATCTTCCCACTTTACAGATTAAATGCTTGAGTCCTCTGAAGGGTGCAACAAGTGCTTATGTGTTACACCCAACATATAGAATAATAAACTAGGGCAAGAGGGATTAAGACTCTAAAATCATAGAAAAAGTGGCAAAATCTGCAACAGAACTTAGAAAGGGGACTCCCAAACCTCTGTTTTAAAACACCTGTCTACACCTGCTTCAGAAAAAGAAATTCACCTGAATATGTGAATACACACAACGCACAGAATATCTACTTCATCTGCCTTTGCCAAGGAAATTTTATCTCTCTCTCTCTCTCTCTCTCAAAATGGGTTTTTCATCTCACCCTTGAAACATTTCAGAACAGAGGTTATAACATGATAACAATGTGTTTTTATCTCTTTATAACACATGCCTCTCTGTGTGTTATTGCTTATGTAACAGAAATCACCAGATGGCATTGGGACTCTAGTCACCTCCATGAGTGGATTACTTTTCAAGTCACAATATGGCATTCATGCTGTTGTGTCTTTTTTAACTTCACCGAGTTCAAACTGGACTGTGTGCCCAGATTTCCAGCCATTAGTGGGAATTTCAGTGCCTGGGTGTACCAGAATCTTATTAGTGTGTACACCCCACCTTTTATAATGAATATCCCTATATCCAGGGTTAGAAAAATAACTGGAGAACGAAAATCATCAGCAAAGATTACAAACATAGTCAAAGGCTAGCTCAGATACCCTCCCTCTCAACTTTAGCCTCCTGAGGTGGAAGCTTCAGGCCTTCTCAACAGCTAGGAGCTGAAGATTTGAAGGTTCATTTGCTCATGTTCTTGTCATAGCTTCTAGGAAAACCTCATTGCTTACTGATCTGTCCTGGTTGGATAAAGAGACAAGAAGCCAGATCCATTTTGTCTGTTTTCATTGCAGAAAAGTGACTACTGTATCCCCATTATGCATTTTTCGGCCCCTCTCGAAAGGGGAGTAACTCTACTCTGTGCTGGTTTCAAGCACAGAGGTACAGGATGGTGAACTCAGAGTCGTCTCTGCTACGGATTTGAGGCAGAGAATAAATAAGTTTGCCTGATCATCAGGGTGGTGCTTTATAAACCATCACATATATAACCTCAAATTAAACACTTGGATTTCAGTTGATTCAAAGGTTCCTAGAATTCTCCACAACCTGGCTACTGCCATGATGCCACCAGACACCCAAAACCAATGAACAGCATTTCTCATCTACTCTTCCTGATCTAGAATGTTCACAGCAAAATAAAATCGTGCCAAATTCCCCACAACTCTTTAAACTTCCTTATGTAGCCATTCCACAAACCATATAAACTTTTCCAAGCTTTGACTGGAGCCATTAGCATCAATTAAACAACAAGGGATAGAAAACACTTATAATTGGTTACAGTAGCTATTATTCATTACTACATAGCTCACTGATATCATTTGCTGTAGCTGCAATATAGTACTTAGAAGATATACAGAAATAAAAAGGCTCATAACAGACCCCAAAGAAGAGAATGAAAATGTCTTGTTAAACGGTGCAGCAGCCACTGGAGTTGAAGTTACTGCAGGAGAGGTCACAGCTACAGCAGTTTTTGCTGTCCCTTGCCCTAGAATTGTAAGAACAACAATAGTTGCAAAAAACAGCACAACATCTTTTCACCTTCAGCCCCCTATGTAGAGAATATTTCAGGCCAAGCCCAGCAGAGTTCTCACATATTTGATGGACCATGTGCAGTATCTATAGGAAAAAGAGCAGTTCACAAACACATTGTGTCCTACTGCACAAACTGGAAACACAACAGAAAACAAAAGTCTTGCAAAATTCTAATGTCACATCCTCAGAAAGTACATATCCGTTTTATTTTATTTGCTTGGTACTTATACATAAAAATATCAGTGTTACTAGTGCAAGACTGCAGAACATGTGAATCATTACTTAGTGCAATTAAAGCAATAATTAGTATTTGACTAGAAGCAGAGTTACTGGTCACACTCTCACATAAGATAAAGATTATAGAGTAAACAAAATCTACCAAAAGATCCTTGACAATATTCCCTACTGAAACCATCACCATAACAACCAGTGTTCAAATACTGAGAAGGCACTATCAAATTCAACATCTGACATTTTCAACTCACATTCAAGAGGGTCTTTTTTTTTTTTAAATGTATTGTTTTGTTATGTGAAATGTCGTTCCCTCACTACTTTTATTGGCTCTATTCGCTGATTAAGAAGCAAAAGACCCCTCATTTTTAAATTGCTCTTAGCCTTTACTTCTTAAGAGCAAGATGGATCCTTATTTTGAATGCCCTTGGCACCAGGGAAATGGAGAAGCCAAAGCTGCTATTGAGAAGTGACTGGAAACAATTCAGAGAAAAGTGGACAGGGATACTTGTCTGGTGAGACTTTCAAAAGTAGTCCTGCTCCATGCCGAGGGCTCACTCGGCTTCCTCTTCACAAGCATGCATGCACTTAAATTATTTACTTTTTACTACAGAAAAAACATGTTGAACTCCACACAAGACAAACAACGTTGTGGGGATTTTTCTGCAAAAGCTTCTTCCTACTCCATGTATCTCTTTTCTATACCATATTTCATAATTCTTCTAAGCAGTCTCTTCATATGGCTTTCTAGACATGATTTAGCTGTGTACTGAAAAACAAGGCTGATTAACAGTCTCTAGAGTATCCCCAAACTGATATGCAAAAGCCAGAAGAGCCCGAAGGGAGAAAACGTTTGACAGTCCCTTTGATCACATCTGAGCACAAACCTCAGAAGTCACAGAAAACCAGTGGTGCAGTCAAATGGATTAGTGATTAATTCATGCTGAAGTATATTCAACTACTATTTAAAGCCATTTGCAAGGAAGTAGCTGTGTCTCATTTTCTAATAACTGACCCAGAAATGCCAAGTTTCAGGTGTCAGAGTATTATGTGCCAACTGTTTGCCAGCCTCCTCTTTTGGTCTACACACTGTACGAGATTGTTGAACTAGGCAGCTATATAGATGAATGTCCACCTCACTATTACCCATCATTTCTTCACTTTTAGACATGTAACAACAAAGCTCATTCATATGCATCTTCACTTTGAAGGCAGCAAACAACTACTGTATAAAGATTTATGGGCGATTCCAAATGCTACATGGTCACAGTATAATCTAAACATTGATCTCTGAAATATATTCTTGTCTGGACCAGCTATACCAATGGCTTAAAATATGAACACTGTAAAGAGATCTGCAGTAGCCCATAAAATAACAACTGCATAGCATGGGGTTATTCTGGTCAATATCCACAAATTCAGAAATATCCAGAAATGTTATTGTTATCTCTAGACAAGTATTATTGAGGCATTTCATTAGAAATCATTTCCACAATCTAAGGGCCTGCCTTCATAGCCAGTTACTGCATGGCAAGCCAGGGTATGACTCTACAATGCAACAGCTTGCCCCACGATCATCTCATGTGGGCACTGCTACTTGGGATGTAAATACCCATTACAATAGTTCACTGGTTAAAAGATTAAAGTTATATTGTTTAACCAGTAAGCCATTGGAGGGCTGGTACAGAGCAGAAGGGGCAAGGGTCACAACAGGGCTACTGTCCCACTGCCTCTGGGGGACAGGAATCCTGCCTGCCAGGCATGGCAGGGGCTGCTCCAGGCAGGGGCCACCATGGCTGAGATTCCACTGGCCAGCCTACTGGGGGCAGGGGGCTGCTCTGGCCTGGGAACGCTGTACCACAGGTGGGGGCTGCTCCAGGCTTGCTGTGACTGGGGCCCTACTCCAGCCCAGGCCTGCTGCAGGTGGGGGCTGCTCCAGCCTGGGCTCACCCTTTGCCAGGTTTAGGTAGGTCTGGTTAACCCATTACCAGATAAGTATTCCAGTAAAGCTAATGCTTACCAGCTAACTGGTTAACCTTTTTCTGGTTAACCTGCTACAGTGCAGTGAAAGTCCCAGAATACAGCTGAACATACCGTGCTTTCAAGCCCTAAACAGGCATCGGTTTTACCTTATTTTTTTCAACACATCAGTGTCCAGTTCAAATACTTCTAAAGTTTACAATTAAAGGGAACACACAAGCTAAATATTAGGTGAAGTCACTTGATTGCAGAATGAAAAAGGAACTTTTTCAAGGCAGAGTTTTAAACAAAACCCATGTGGGTGGGCTGACTTTTGAACAGTGGCCTCATTTATCTTTGCATTTAAAACTCTCTCTAGACTGAAAGAGCAAGAGGACAAATAACAGAACTGGAATCAGTGTCTTGATTTTTTTTTTCCTGTGGACAGTGAGCTAAGAAGGACAGGTCTTCTCCCATTTTTGTTTCGCCCTCAGCAGAAATGACAACTGACCTGAGATTTTGTTGCCAGCTGATGTTTGACCAACTGTAGTGGTGATGGTACATGGTATGGATGCAGATACAGGTGAAGACTGTGCCTTAAGTGAGCTGTTTATAGACCCCTAAAAATACAGACACAAAATGAAAAAAAAAAAGTTACTGTTCAATTCTGAGGTGGATTTGGTTTTCAAAAAAGAAAATGAGTGCTACATTTAGCTAAAACTAGGAGAAGCTAGAACATCTTGTTCTAATCCACATTATTCCTATTCCAGTCATGAACCCACACATGGTTTTACAAAAAAAATAGAGAGTCCATACTCAACCCTTCCAATGAGTCTCCAGTTTAGCCCAGCAAATCTCTGTCAATGCAGTTCTGGGGTTCTCCAGAACAAAGACTGACGACATACATGATTTTGGGATGTGGGTGAACATTAATCTATTGTAGCATCTAGTCCCCCAGTAGGAAAGGTTTTATGGAAAATACTGGATACACAGAATTATTCTTTCCCCGATTCCCCCTCCCCCACCTCTTGTTTTTACATCAACTCGGAATGTCTGTTAACATTATCTCCCTCACTGTTGGTTTGACTATTCAGCCCGGATGATGCAGTAAATCCAGAGCCACTAGCAGCCCACAAGCTATTTTCAAAAGCAAATTGAAAGCAGTTGAGTTGAGTTAAGAGACAAAATACAGATAAGTCTGGCACTATCCAGTCAGGGTCACAGATTAAGTTGTAGTTTGGAAGGAATGCAGGGTAGAGATTGTGGAAAGGAACTTCAAGACATCCTATTCAACAGCAGCTGAAACTTAAAGTGGTGCAGCATGTGTCTTGCATAGTACGTAAGAGGTAAATATCAAGAGATACCTGCTTGGCTTGATTTGTAGCAACAGTAGCCAAAACCTGGTGGACTGCTTGGGCTGCAGATTGAGGTACGGATGATCTTTAAAAATAAAAAAAAGATTCAATTAAATGCTAATTTAGAAGCAGCTCTCTCCCCAAAGCATCGACTTCTGAGAAGTCCAGTACAGCATTGACAGCAAAGATTCTGAACATGTGATTTTAGCAAAACCCAAATGAACAAATCCGATTATGGAATAAACCTCTTAAATGAATAAGCCTCATTTAAGAGAGACTGGCTGCAAATGTGTCTAAAGCTCCAGACTTACACGATCAAGTCTCCTTCACACCCATTTATGTCACTGAAGAGAAAGTAGTCAACCCCTCTCTATTTCAAGAGAGAATTGAAGAAAGAATCAGCAGGCCAGGGGATTATGTGCGTTATACACCAGGCATAAAAACGTAAGAGGCTTTCCACGCGCATTCCAGAGTCTGGTACTGGATACAGACATAGGTAAGTCTCAGAAGTGATGAGCAAAACGAGACAAAGAGGTGGGAAACGCTCCCCCCGCTCCCAGTGCTTTGTCTTCAACGTTGTACAAACACTGAATTAGCGAGAAAGGGTTGTGACATGGCTAACTTGTGATTTATAATATAATTGCTATTAGGGACGTAAGAGTTTAACTGGTTAACCAATAAGCACTAGCTTATTGGTTAACCTTACTGGTTAAACTCCTGGCCACTGCCAGCAGCATTCAGAGGGTTTAACTGTGTAACCGACTGAATTTTAATCAGTTACATAGTGTTTTTTTAAAAAAGATACATCCCTAATTGCGATGGTTATAGTTAGTTACACGAAAGTTTTACTTGCTTCATAAAACTGTTCTGAGCCCATGGGCAATTGTTTGTGAAAGGCAACTACTTCTGGGGTGAAACTTAGCTCCCACTACATGTCACATTATGGCTCTAATTATTATGACATGGGAATTGCCATCAAGCCACAGGAGCTCCTTACATTAGTGGTCCATTTAGTCCAATACCATAGGTTTTAGAAGTAGTAAGGAATACACCTTATAATGACCTACTTTTGCGCACATCTAACCAGTGACAGGTGCTCTGTAACAATTGATCTTTCTCCAATATAAGATAGACTCTTGTTCTAAGTCCTTCTCTCCAAGTAGAAATCAAATCTGAGGCTCAAAAGTGGTGTAACTACTAAACCACTCCTACTCCCACACCTTAATCTAAGTCAGTGAGTCAAGGAAAATTCACAGAATTTTCCTAGCAACCCAAGGGAACTGGATATGTACATAGAAGAATAATTTCTCAAAGCCATTTGCCTTTTTATTGGGGGGCCAGGTAGGAGAAGCTTGGTTAAGATTTCAAAGTTTTAAAGATGGTAAAGCCAACTCTACTCAGGAGATTGCCTGCCCCCATGGCCTAAAAATAAGTCTTTAGTGGTTGTACTAACCACAAACAGCATTTCTGGTTCTACCACATGCACATCCTTCAAGTGGTTAAAGGCCACACAATGCACCCAACATCTGAGGTTGTGCAACATAACTGTTCAGATTAATCAGGCAGCCCCTAGATAACTATTTTAGACCCCCTAACCAGCCAGGACATTTTTCAGCCAGATCCCTCAGTCTGTAGAATTACCCACAGTGCATTGCAGTGTAACGGTAATGCCCTAGATCCCAAATACTCGTCTTCAATCTTTGGGCATAAGCAAGTCTAAGATTCAGACCACGTTTGCCTGCCATAAGGAACAAAGCCCTTTTATCTCAAGCTAAGGTGATGTCGTGCATTTCTAATACTGAATTGAATGTCTCGGTCTGATGTGACATCATCAATGTGCACACACCCTCTCAAGAACCACTACCCACTCAGCAGAACAACCACCAGATACATTATAAGCAGACTGCTACTGAAGCTTCACAGAAGGCGCCCTGCACTCCGGGAATGATGTGAACAAGCTATGCAGGGAGTTTTAACCATCCTGAGCAGGGTGCACTATGACTGGCATCTCCACAATTGTTTTACTTTCAGCTCCAGCACATCCAGCACCAAGCATCAATAATGAAGGGGGAAAGCCAGTACCACACCTGAAGGCAAGATTTGATAAAGGATTCCTACAGCTTTTGCACACCTTGAGCACAAGGGGCTGCCATTTCAATAGTCAGAATGAGCATGCTGGCAAAAGAACTTACTTGCCTGTTGAAACAATATGCAAGAGCGCAGGTAGAAACGCCATGCTAGCTTCCTATAGGTGATCATTTGAAAGGTCTTGCACAATCAGTCTGTCTGCCCTATCTCAAGCTCACTTGACTAATATGCCGCTCCACATTCATTGCATTTCCACACAAACTAGATTATGTACTGAGTGCAGGGGAGACGTGAAGAGGCCAGACTGAGCCTCAGACCCACTGACAGTCATAACACACTTGTAGCATTCTTTCATCCAAGGATCTGAAAAAAAAAAAAAAAAAAAACCCCAAAAACCACCCCAACCAACCAGCCACTTCTGAACATTAAGCCTAACGATACCTCTGGAAGTAGGTGAGCATTACACAGATGACTAAACAAGCACGACAGTTATGCAACTTGCCCAAGATCACAAGAAATCTGTGGCAGAATGGGGAACAGAACTCAGGAATCTAATTCACAGGCCTTTGCTATAGCCCCTTGATCTCACTTCTCTTAACAGACGGGATATTAAAGAGCAATGACTGGTGAAATAAGAGCATAAAGACTCTCCAGAGATACAAATCAGGGCTAAGCAGAAAGATGAGATAACACTGGAATGAAATTATAGAGTTTTCAGAAGGTGCAGAAGAGCTGTAATCCTACTTTTAAACCACACGGATCGGTTCCCCTCTAAGAATGTTCTGTATGCAGTATGTAGCACTGCTCTCTCCTATGCAAAATAATCAATGTTACAAGAGAAAATGAATTAGGTTCAGGGACTGCCAAGGCCTACTGATGCCCAAGGCAAGCTGGAGGAACAAAGCAGGACATGCTTGGTGACATGACTCTAGCTTATGGGGTTACAATACACATACAATTCCTTTCTCCAAGAAATTGGAACATTAAGACAGTCACTTGGGCTAGAGAAACTGATCTTTGGAGTTTTGCTAAAGAATGAATGTGTCCATTAGAGTTCGACTTGACATATCAGCTGTTATAAGGACATGGAGGAAAAGGGTTCTTTGGACCTTCTCCCCTAGACTTACACCCCTAAATCAACATTTGCAGCAACTCTACTGGCAGTGGAGTTAATGATCTAGATCAGTGCTTCCCAAACTGTGAGCTGTCTCCTGCGGGGAGCCATGAGTGTTTGGGAAAATTCTTTAACAGCTTTTTTGTTTTGTTTTGTTTTCCTAATTAAGAGACTATTAAACATGTGTTATTAATGGGTTTGCATCTTATGTTGCTACTATGGCCAGAGCTGTGAGCCTCTTGGCAGGGAAAGATGCTTCTACGGAAAGCCCTTGGCTGGAGAAGGCGGCAAAGAGGCTCTCAGTACAGGTAGCAGATCTCTTTTAAACTGATCTGTGGCATTTTCCTGGCAAGTGCTTGTGTCTGGGGTGTACCCAACACTGGTACTCTCCAGACTACTGCATATGAAAATTCAAGTAGGGAATGCTGCACCGAAGCTGAGCCCTGAGCTCACATTTAACACAGGGGATGTTCCAGGAAAAATGTAGAAGGAAAGCAGGGGAGAAGGCTAAAGAGCAAACAGCTAGGAGATGGAAGAAGTGATCAGGCGTGACTGAAATAGCTTCTTAAGAGCCCTTCTGCACTCAAACCCACTATAAAAAAAGAACTCTAAAGTTTAATGTACCTGAAAGTGCCCAGTACTGAGTTTGACAAGAGAGAGTTCTCAACTGCTGGAGGCTTTTTTGTTCCTATGGCTGCAGAATCCAAAGTGGAGACACTACCCCACACACACACACACACACACACACACACACACACACACACACACACACACCCACCCCCCCCCAGCAGTGGAAACCCTCATCTTACTTTTATCACCATGCTGCAAAATACAGCAAAAATGAGTGTGAAATGTCCTGACAGGCAACATGAGAGAATGCACTTTCCCTTGTCACTTTCAGTAACTGGTATCTGCTGGTCAAGGAAAGTGACAATTTCCAAAGCCAGTGCATATATGAAACTCCCTCAGTGAAAACTAACTTTCTTCAGCAAAGCAGGTTACATGGACAGTTAACATACACAAACACTAGGCTACAGCCATAAAACATCACTTCTAGCTTCTTCTGCCTCCTACTGGCTACAAATCAACCACATATCCCCACAGAAAAGGAAAGATTCCTAAATTACAAAGGTCCTATTATAGACCAGATCCATTCCATCTTAAACACTCCAATCTTCTCCGACTGCTACTAACCAGGATATTTCATATTCTTTGCTCCTGCTCACTGTGTGAATTCACGTCACTGAATGTATTAAGACTCTCCTCCTACTAGGTGTGTTTAAACTTTGTTAAAAACAGCTGCAGACTAACACGCTTTCAATTTAAAAACAAAAATAAAGCTAAAGGTCTGTGAATATTTTAAAAAAAATTAAAGATATCTGCTGATTTCAGGAAGTCCACTTTAAAAAAATATACAGATCTCCAGAGGGTCTCAAAGGACTTCACAAAATATCGTGCCCATTACACAGATAAGGAAACTGAAGCAGGGAGGTTAGTAACTTGCTCAAGTAACACAGTGAGAGCATGCCAAACAAAAGCCAGCCACTACATAATGCTGATTCACTGAAGGCACTCTGTGCACTTGATATGCAATAGTACATATCAAGTATACGGAAGACATATTACGTATTATTACTCAAAACTAGATCTTGAAGTTTTGCGGTGATAGACTAGAACCTAATGATAAAGATGCAGCCTATGTCATAATAGATACAGAAATTAAGAGGATAAAAAGACTCCTTGTTTCAGCCTCCTTGCGCCTTCTGCTGGAGCAGCACAGAATTGTCAGCATACAGAAGAATGCTGTTGTAATACTTCGAAGTAAAAGCCAGATCAGGTTTGCCAGCTATTACCTTCTGTATTTATGAAGCTTTTCCAAACCAATTTCATGGATTTATGTACCGAGATCAACTCAATTTATAAATTTCTCTGTTCCTTTGTCAAATTACATCCGGTATTATTGGAGACATTTCAGTGCTTTACTCTTTGCAGTAAGAACTGAAATTACTTTTAAAATCGGTGAAAAATAAGTGTATCATCTGCATGTAAATGACTTAGTGCAATTCAGACTTCAACATTTATCAAAACAATTCTTTCCAAGAGGGGAGAAGATAATGAGCCATTGATGTTTTATGAGTATGAAATGATTTCTACTCACTCAATGTAGCTATTCTCACCAGGTCCGGTGAATGTTGGGGAACTAGATAAAGATGTATATTAAAAATGTGCCAGATGAGACACAAAGCAGGTAAAACACAGGTAGAAGTAGGGGCAACATTCCCCACAATGCTTCAGGATTGTTCTGAAGGGGTCAGCTTTCTGAGAAGAAAGTTTGCAATTTAAGCTCCTTCAATGCTTAAAGGTCAGCTTGGTTCCAGCTGTGGAGGTGTTACTGCCTTTTTTTTTTTTTTTTTTTTAAATTGAAGGGGGGAGATCAACTATATGCTAAGAACTGAGGCCACAAGAAGGCCACAGAAGACCTGATAAGGACTAAAAATCATTATTGGGTGATGCTTACCGTAATTAAGGGGGACTGGAGCAGACCCTCACCTACCATCGGCAGAGGACAGCTCAAGCCTGGTGAGGCTTGCTCTAGCCTGACTGGAGCAGCACCTGCCCATGGTGGGCCCAGCCTGGCACACAGTAGGCAGAGGCGCTCCAGCCCAGCCAGAGTGACCCCCCCCTTCTTTTAGTGGTTAACCAGTTAACTGATTAAATGGGATTTTACATCCCTACAACCCAGAGAAGGTGCTGCGGTGGCAAGAGAGAAACAGGATGCCTGAAACAGCAAAACTGATGACAACTTTGCTGGATGGATGTTCTTTATATAATGATCAATCTAATTGGTTAGCATGGGTTTTACTTTGTAGATTTTTTAGAGGGTATATTCTTATAAGGTCAGTTATACAATCAGACTATAAAAGCTTCTGAAATATAAAGAGAGTGTACGACACCTCATGAATTAGAGATCCAGATCCATTCTGCATATCTAAAACTATTTGAAGTTAAAATAGTTATATGATAAGAGTTCCAGTTCATGCTCATCCAAGATGTGCATCAATGGTTCAATTTGGATACAGCACTCTTAACACAACTGCATAACGCTGAGGGAGATGATCATTGGAGGCAAGAAATATAGTTAAACCAATTTACATGCCACAAATTTACATCATGTATAGATCAATTCCACAGGCTCATTCCAATTTGGCTTTTGGCAGGAGTGCTGGGCACCACTGTTGGTAGTCTACAGCGCTTCAAGAAGCTACAGCCTCAGAGGAAGGCAATTGCTTGTAGGGAAAGTGTAATACTAAGCAACTTCTGAACCCTCTCCAAGAGTAGATCCTCCAAATTGCACTCCCTGAGGTAAGCAACAGCTGATGCTCACCATTACAAAATTCTTTTTCCTAAGGTATTCTGAAACTATTTCAAAGGAATTCTGCTTTCCCTTCTCCATCAAAGAGAGGAATACAAAATGCATGTAATCCCAAATGGCAAGCTGAAACGGTTTCAAGAAGCGCATGTCCAGCACATACCATTGTCTGGGATAAAGTATTTGCAATTCCAGAGGATTCACACTGGAAGCATATGGCGAGATTATATCCTTTTATAATACTTTTTTTTTAAACCATCATAGGAATGCAGCATAATCCCTAACTCCTCTATTCCACCCCCCACACCCTTCTTTTTCTGTTATAAATTCTGGGTTCCTGTTATTTCCACTCCAGTTTTGTGGTTTTACCCATGAAAGCTCTTGATACTATATGTATTTTTGTCAGTCCCTAAGGGTACATCTACACAGCAATGTTATTTCGCAATAACTTAGTCTGCATCTACACAGCAGGCAGTTATTTCAAAATAATGTCAAAAAAACTGTCAAGCTGGAAGACATCTTCCTCCAACTCCTGTAACCCTCATTGTTCGAGAAGGGAAGTCAGAGGAAGAGTGCTCTATTTCGAAATAAGTGGTGTGCAGATGTTCCCAATTTTGAAATAAACTACGCAATTGACGTAGCTCAATTTGTGTAGCTTATTTCAAATTAAGCCTTGCTGTGTAGATGCATCCTTAGTTGCCATACGACTACGTGTTTTTAAAGTTACAGACTAACACAGCTACCCCTCGGAGTCCTCCAATAGTTTTCAGTCAAAAATCTCTCCTCCCTCACTTAAAAAATTTTTAAAAAATCATTCATTTCTCTGGGCTTAAACCAGCACAGAAAACAAAACATGAAGATTTCAAGGTCATTACCAAGACAGAAAAGAATTAGTTTTGTGGCTGGTGACACGGCTTGGTCAGAAAAGAAAAATCTCTGGAACGACCTGAATTGGCAGCTGGCTGTGGAGTATTGGAAAGCCAACAGTTTCAGTTAAACTCATAGGGAAGTCAGAACTGCTTGATAAATCGTAAATTAAACAGTGAGCACATGTTCGTGGGTTTCTGTTGAGCAAAACAGCCTAGTATCTGGACATATTTCTGGGGAGCTCTACCCCTATATTAATATTAATCCCTGAAATATCAAGGGCTTTCTACAGCACAGAAATTCTAGTGATGCAAGTTACTAAAGAAACTGGAGCAAACATTAATCTTGCAGGGCAGGAACTCAGGGGCGTGAGACTGGAGAAATAAACTATAGAGCAGATGTTTTCTATGGCAGAAGGAGTAAACGGGAGAGCAGCTGGACAGTTCAAACACACAGATCCAAAGTTAGTTGGAGATGGGTATGCTTTCTTCGCTCAAAAGTAGAGGATACATGCAAAAATACTACTGAATGGGGACAGGGGAATTTATAGCAAAGTTTCAAGCTCACCTTTGAGGCAATAGGATCCAGAGTTTGCATTAGCAATGAAGCCATAGGATACAGAACCACAGCAGAAAGGGAATGTACCCATATATTTTATGTTTATATACAACCTAATAATTAACTTAATCTTGATCCACTAGCCTAGATTATCGGGACAAACTCAGAACAGAAATTTCCTTTGTTTAGGCAAATCATGTAGCATGCCCATGAACAGGGCTCGACGATTGCAGTGAAAACCACTTGCCAGCCCCGCACTGCGCACGTGCAAGACCTGCACTGCGCATGTGCGAACCACTGGTGAACAGGGCAACTGGCTGAAATCTACTCGCCATGGGCGAGTAGATAAGCGGATTTGTCGAGCCCTGCCCATGAATGACCTGGGAAGGACGGTATCCATCATCTTTCCCTAGCAAGACATATATACTAAAACAGCAACTGACCATTCCTCTCCAAACCACTTCTACTTCAAGATTTAGAATATAAAAAGCAGTGGTACTGCCCCCTCCTGGCAAATGAACCTTATTGCCAGGGCTAATTAATGGAACAGATTAAAACACAGAAAAAGGAAATCATTCACTCACCCGATTACTGCAGACACAGCAGGGGCCGAGGCACTGTTCTTCAGTTCACGCACGTTCACCACCTGAGGGACATTCTTTAGAGTGGATTCAGTCAAGGAGGTGCTCACGGCTTTAAGAGTGAACAGAGAGGAATCCCACCCATTAGCTGAAATATTCTATTACACATGGTTCATTCAAGTATCCAGAGGAGTAGCTTCTTAACTAGACCACCACACATGTACACCTAGGAGGGTAAGGGATGGAATCTGCAATATGCTAGCTACAATGGAACTCCTGATCTAGTCAAATCAGCAGAAACCACAGATAGGGCTTAAATTTGATCAGAGTAATTTACTGCTGACTAGACAAGTTGTGACTTACAATAGCACAACTAGGATATATACATGCAGGCAAAGATACACAAAGAAGACATTAATGAAGGTGTATGATAATTGGTATCAATACTTGACCAATCTCCTATTTACAATTCAGAAGTCTGGTTATTTTATCCTTGGAACTGCGATTATGATCTCCTCTTTCACTTCTTCCCTCCCTCACCTCAAAAATATTTTAGTAGAAAATAAAAATCTATACTAGGGTCCACAATAATACTGTGGGCACGTACAGAAGTACCTATTGAGAGTGCATGATTGCTATTTTGGTCACTAAGTGCATGATCTGTGTTTGTGTACGTTCAGAACTTATTGGAACATAGGCAATGTCATAAAAATTATGGTATTTTATATTCTAATGACTGCAGAATTACTTGCAGCAAATTCAATTACTTTTGATTATGCTACTCTATTATAATACAATCTATTTTACCGGATTTTGTAATATTTGAAAGTGTTGCATTTTGCTGCATGAAATTTGTAGACAGTAAGTCATACTTAACACAAACCTCCCTCACCTCTCCCTTATTAATATCTTTGTTATTAATCTAAGAATTTAAAATGCCTAGTTCACTTTAAGCCCCGCTGTCCATCTACTTTTTCCAGTTCCATTCATCTTGGACAAGGAAAACAGACTAGTCAGTTTCCTCTTTGTCTGCAGCTGAATTTTATTATTTACTGCAATGACTGGGTGTTACAAGAGATGCCTAAATCCAAACCAAAAAAACCCCACCACAGAAAAATCTTCATATATTAAGGTCTTCTAAAAACCTTACAACCAGATACAAGGATTAACCTACTCACAATATTCCTTTAACATTAGTATTAAACTGCTTTAAAACTAGGATGTTAAATATCGGTTAATTGAATAGTCAATTAACCTCATGAAATCTTAACGGTTATTTGACTATTCTATAGTCCCTGGTGGTGGGGCTTGGCAGCCAGTGCACTCCAGCCCCACTCCCAAGGAGCCCCCTGCCACTCCGCACTGCTGCTTCTGTATCAGAAGCAACAGCGCGGGGTGCCGGGTGGGAGCTGGTCTGCGAGGGACGCCAGTTTAAAAACCAGCTTCCCCTCGTGGACTGGCTGCCTGTCACCCCACTGATAAAGAAGCAGCAGTGTAGGGTGGCAGCAGCCCCTGCCTGGGGGGCAAAGGGGAGTTGAGCTCCCAGACCCAGGGCGAGTCGGAACTGAGCCGGGCTGCTTGCCCTGGCTCCAGATCCGGCGCAAGCCAGGACAGAGCAGAGCTGCCTGCCTGCTCACCTCCTAATACACTTTAAATGCAGTGCCACAGCAGGGGTAAGTCCCAAACCTGGCACAAGCCAGGACTGAGCTGAGCTGCTGGCTAGCCTGCTAAAAAATTTACTGGAAGGGGTGAGGTAGGGGGAGGGAAATGCGTGTAGTCTATAACACTAACAGATAAAAGCTTTTGCTTATCAGTTCATTGGCTATACTATTACATCCCTATTTAAAACATAGCTAACATGGTGAAGAACTATTTTAGTTATGCAATAGTCAAATATTAGTAACTTTTGGGGGCTTATGCATATCAAATAATTGTAATTTTAGCTTTTGAAGATAGATAGATAGATAGATATCTAGTTGTCAACTTCTGTGTTTCTGCATAGATTAAAGTAGTCTTGGATGTGAATTTTTCAGGCATGATAGTTAACTAAGGGAGAAGAAACCACTGCAGCATTCTACGGGGAATCACACACAGATCCTGTACATGTCCAACCTGGCTCATGCCAGGGTCAATGATTTCTTACCCTCTAAATCATTAAAAGTCTACTAAATTCCCTTACTACAGAAATAAAAGAAAACACCACACAAGTACCAATGTCCAGACTTCAGTTGGTTAACTTCAGCCTTACCTGGAGTCTGGCTAGCCATCTGTCTTCTCAATGCTGCAGCAGCAGCTGCTTGCGGTGCTGGGACAGAGACAGTGGGAGCAGGGGCCCCATGTTTCACAGTCTTTGTTGCAAGCATTGTGCTGTCTGCCCCTTGTGGAATGATTCTGCTTGAAGAGGTAGGAACTTTAAAAAAAAAAAAATGTACAGTTCATTGAATTCCCATGATCAAGGGAGACTCAAAAGCCCCTACTAGAATGTACTGACACTTTTTAGCATGCAGGGTGGGTCAAATTGCTATGACCTTGATCTTACTCTCTTTGGAAATACATAATCCAGTTCATACATTAAATTCCTTAATTAACCTTATCAGAATGTCATCTGCAGAAAAAAAGCCTTCTCAGCTACCAGATGTAGGCAGTCACATAAAACATGGACATATTCCTTGGCTGCTTCTGAGACTCTGCTTCTGGTCACTTCTATTGACATCTTGTTCGATCACTTACAGATCCCTACTGAAGTAAGCACAACTCTTTTGGGCTTGCAGAGAAACTGAACATACACAAACAGTCATCTTAATGTCAGACGGTGGGATGCCAAGTACTAAGCCTAGCTACACTAGTTGAAAGCAGAAGTCAGGCACAGAAGGCTATGAACCAGAGACTGCAATATGCACATTTGAGCCACAGGCCCATCTCTCATGTAAGATTTCATATTTATGGCTCAGAAGCATTCATTCCTTTTTATTGTCGGGCAGCCTGAGGCACAAGGAAGTCTTTCCCAAAGTCACACATTAGTGGCAAAGGCAGGCGTTTTGACTTTCCCTTCTGTCCTCTAGCCAAAAGATAAAAATCTTAGTTGATTTTCTCTGTCTTAACCTAAATGGCCCAAGCTATACAAAAAGCAAAATCAAGTTCCAATGTTACTTCAACATTAATGCCCTGAAAGTCTCAAAGGGGTAGTTGTGTTAGTCTAACTTAAAAAAACAACAACAAAAAAAGTAGTCCTGTAGCACCTTAGAGACTAACAAATATATATGAGTGGAGCTCCACTCAGCTCAGCTGAGGAAGTGGGTTTTGCCCACGAAAGCTCATAATACTCTCTCCAAAAAATGAGGAGTAACGTTAGTTCAAACCAAGGGGTTTGGTTCAAACAAACGTGTCCCGGCACGCACTTTCACTTTCAAAACAGCTGTTGAGTGGAGTAACACGCCGGCGAGATCACGCTAATGAAGCACGGGATATTTAAATCCCCGCTTTATTAGCAATTTCGGCCGCCTACATTTGCATCCCTAGTTCGAACTAGGGTGCAAGTGTAGATGTACCCTAAGGGCGTATCTAGATTACGCAGAACGGTCGAAAGAGGATATGCAAAGTACGTGGGAATTTGCATATCTTCTTCCGATTGCACTTTCGAAAGCAGAGCTTTTGAAAGTGAAAGTAATTAAGACGTGGCTTTTTTGGCGAACCGCCCCCTTCATTGCAAAAGCTCTGCTTTCGAAAGTACGATCGGAAGAATATATGCAAATTCCGTGGGAATTGGCATATCTTCTTTTGATCGTTCCCTATAGTCTAGATGAGCCCTAAGGTAATACAGACTATCTGGGTTTTGTTTTTTTGCTTTTACTAGTGAACTGAGTTCAAGAGGGCAATAATGCTGTACTCTTAATTGCTCTTGGAGATTTGGTAATGTAAAGACAGTACAAAATCATTTCACCTAGATTTGAAGTTAAGACAAATACATCAAGAAGGGGAATGCGGTTCCAAAATCTACTCACTTAAAGTGCCCATCGGGAGATGAGATTTACCAAAGGGTGGAGACTGTGCCATTAGACGAGGCTGAACAGAGGGCGTACGGACTACAGGAGCATGCCGGGGGACTTGCACTGGTGCAGCTTCTTCTTCCTGCTCTACAACCTGTGAATCATCATTCTCCAGTGACTGAGAATTGGAGGATGTTGAACTGACTTCATCCAAATCTTCATAATACCTCAAAGACAGGAAGGCTGATCGGGAGAGACTAGCTGCAATGGTAAAAGTGCCACATTATTTTATCATCCAAAGCCACCGAGGGTGCTATCTAACCTCAACAGTTAGGATGGAAGAACCCTGTTTAGAACATTTTAATTGTCTGGTTTCAATTTCATGGCGCAGAAGCTGACTTCTCAACTCCGGTGCCACATGCTGTACGGCCAGGAGCTATATTAAGGCAACATGCCATCTCCTGATCCTTTCAAATTAAAAATAAGGATCAGGAGATTGCATGTTGCCTTGTTATATTTTTTGTTAAGGGTTGCTTTGTTATATTCTTATAAAAGAAAAAGTGGGTTGTGCCCATGAAAGCTCATGATACTATATATAAATATATATATGTGTTAGTCTCTAAAGTGCTATAGTTCTATTCTCATTACTGTGTAGACATTTGTCAATGGACCTTTTTTGAGCTTAGAAGCAAAACTGGGGTGTGGGGAGGGGACAAAAGCATCTAAAATAAAGAAGAGGGAGCCTGAAGACACACTTCTTGATACCAAGTTGGGAGGGGCTGCAAGTGCTTTGGAGGAGAGGGTCATAATTCAAAATGATCTGAACAAACTGGAGAAGTGGTCTGAGGTCAAAAGGATGAAGTTTAATAAGGACAAATGCAAAGTACTCCACTTAGGAAGGAACAACCAGTTTCACACATACAGAATGGGAAGCAACGGTCTAGGAAGGAGTATTGCAGAAAGGGATTTAGGGGTCACAGTGGACCACAAGCTAAATATAAGTCAACAGTGTGATACTGCTGCAAAAAAAGCAAACATGATTCTGGGATGCATTAACAGGAGTGTTGTCAGCAAGACACAAGATGTAATTCTTCACTCTATTGTGTGTTGATTAGGCCTCAGTTGGAGTATTGTGCCCAAATATGGAGAAATTGGAGAAGAGCAACAAAAATGATTAAAGGTCTAGAAAACATGAGCTGTGAGGGAAGATGGAAAGAACTGGGTTTGTTTAGTTTAGAAAAAAGCATACTGAGGGGGGACATGATAGTAGTTTTCATGTAACTAAAAGGGTGTTACAAAGAGGAGGGAGAAAAATTGTTCTCCTTGACCTCTGGTTATTGAACAAAAAGCAATAAGTTTAAATTGCAGCAAGGGAGGGTTAGGTTGGACATTAGGAAAAACTTCCTAACTGTCAGGGCGGTTAAACGCTGGAATAAATTGCCTAGGGAGGTTGTGGAATCTCCATCACTGGAGATATCTAAGAGCAGGTTGGATAGGCATCTGTGAGGGCAGGTATTTGGTCCTGCTGTGAGGGCAGGGGCCTGGACTTGATGACCTCTCAAGGTCCCTTCCAGTTCTAGTATTCTATGATTCTACAAAGACATCAGAGTCCCATAAATGCTGTTAGCTCACAAGGTCGAATATGAGCCACCGATAAGCTTCAAGGCATACAGAACCATTGGGGTTTTTCTCTAAGGAGCCTGTGTGCCAACAATCCCCAAAATATTATGATACCAGAAGATTTACCTGGTGTTGCTCGGGTTCTTAAAAACAACTTTTTTTTTTTTTTTTTCCATTTAAATCATTGCTCTGGGGTGGGGCTGGGGATGAGGGCTTCAGTGTGCAGGCTGCCCAGGGGAGAGCGGACTACTCCAGCTCTCTCACTGCAGCAGCTTCTCGCCATGGTTTTTGCAACTCCAGCAGGCACAGCAGGAGGAAGGGTGCATATCACCTGGTTGGGGCACATCCAAGTTCATCTGCCCCCTGCGCTCTCCCGTCAGATTGAGGAATGGAGCAAATTATGCACTTACTCCTCACTCCCTGGATGAAGGGGAACAACCAGCAATATTCCCACATGAATCAGTGATACAGGGTGGAGGGAGTTAAAGAGCGCTCTAGTACAAATGTTTCTTGTTAATCACATGATTATGAGCTTCACTCTCAAGCCACTCCTCCAAGTCTCAGGTAGAAACTATCATAGTGCTACCACACTATTCATTATTTTTTAAGTTTATCCTGTACAGACTAACTCGGCTACCCCCTGAAGCTTTTTATCATAAAACAGTTATTTGTGAGTCATATCTGTATCAGTCTCACAAGCTACATGGTTATCTCCTTGATTAATCTGATAATAACAGTGAAGTACAATATTTATGGTTCTTAGTACTGTAGGTCCAGTGAGAGCTGGCAAAGTGGCAGGAACTTGCTATCAGATCACTGCTTCCTGCATCTCTTTGACTGCCTCCATCTCAAGATTTTAATGACAAATTGCTCTCTGCTGTTATAGTAAGGAAATGATTCTTTGTTATTTAATCTGGAAGATTTACACTGAATAATAACCACTTCAGAACAAGAGCTACTGGTGTTTGAGTCTAAAATGAGTGTCACATGCATTGATTAAATTAGATAACACCAAGAAAAGAGGCATTTGGTTTTTTCAGGTGCCTTATTTTAAAACTATTCTGAACCTTGATTTCAAACCAGAAGGCTCACTGTGATTAGGAGAGAGACTAGATACTCATCTTAACTCATCTCTTTCATGAACAAAAGCTGCAGTGTGTATGGGGGGGGGGGAGAAGAGGTGGGGATTGCACATATGATGCCCTTCCCATGACTTAGAGTGTAAGCTCATTGGGGCAAGGACCCACCTTTTGGTTTATATTTGTACAGCACCTAGCACAATGAATTTCTGGTCCTGTCTGGGGCTCCTAGGTGCTAGAAATAACCCACCACTCAGCTATAGAGATATACAGAATTTAGTTAAGCTTAAATAACCTCTGAATAGTTAGCTGTTTTGAGTAATCATGGTTCACAATTAGTTTACTCTGCATTTTTATGGAAGGTCTTCTATAAGCCTTCTGGGTATTTTCACAGTGTAGATGCACTACATAGAAATAACCAACACTAGTATGGAGACAACAGTTAAGAATTAGGGATTCCTTCCAACTTTGCCTCCATCTGGTATTTAGGTTCCTTTTCTTACCAGATTAGCAAACAGCACAATTTTCTGAAAATAAGGGTGATCAACTTTGAGGACAGACCACCAAAAGGGATGCTCAGTAGTCCAGTCTGAGCCAGGAAAGGAAGCTTCTATCTAGAACTAGTTCAACAGAAGCCAATTATTTGGGAAAGTGATGAATACAAAGGGCTAAAGAAAGAATGTTTCCTTCTATGCATAAGGCAGGACAACAAGCTTTGTGGAAAGACTTGCATGTTTCAGATTCCTAATATAGCAAAGGTTTACCTGGAGCAGTGGATCTTACAGGTGGAGTCTTCCTCTTGGCTAGGAAATTCCTCAGCTGTGCCTGTTTTACTGGGGACAACTTAGCTGCAAAATGGAAAAAAAATCTCTAATCTACAGACACCATGGAGATTCAGCAACAAGTCATTTTTAGAATGTGCATGGGGGGGGGGGGGGGGGGGGAGAGGAGAACAGAACAATAGCTACCAGGTGCTTTTGGCAGAGGTTTGGCATACGATTCCAAGGTAGTTTTCACCAAGGCATTGCGTAGGCTCTCAAGGTCACTGTCAAAGCTGAAACAAGACACAGTAGTGAAGCAAAAACAGGTACTGCAAGAACAGCCATCTCATTGCCCCACATAAACAGCTGTATGGGAATGAAAAGGAACCACAGGCTTATGTGGGAACACCACAGCTTGCTGCCAACTCACCTGAGACGGCTAAAGGACACAGGATTGTCTAGCTGCATATGCCTCAGTGACACTGCTTTACAACAATCACTACTGAATGCCACAACAACCTCTTTAGATGCATGCACTATTTAAATGCATGCACCAAGACCATAAGTTACTTATGGAAAGATCAAATGGCCCTATATTCCCTCTTGTCCCAAATTAAAATTCTACTGTAGTCTTCATTAGACATGACAGTGCTAGATCATTTTTGAGGCTACATTTTCACAATGTTTTCATTATTGTGAAAGCCCATCTTTCATTCAGACACACTGATATATTAAAACAAAATGTCACAAAATACAACTGAATTCATTTTTTAGTCTGTCTGAGGAGCATCTGTGTTACTAGAGAACTGAATTGGCATATTTATAGCCAATGCCCATTTCTGAGGGTTCTCCTCATCTTCTCAACATCTCTACACTCAGTTATGGTATCTACAAAGCATGACTTAAGTTGGTCTTGAACATGCAGCTTAATACTTTACTATTGGGAAGGGACTTAAACTTCCTGCTGCAACCTCCAATTATTATACATACTTTTGAGCACTGCTAAGAGAAGACGTGTCACTGGGCATACTCCACTGAGAGGTCTGATTATATAAGCGGAGCTGTTGCAGGCTGTCCACCAGGTGATTCAGCCTCTTCCTCTGCTGATTAATTATTTCACGATTATTAGCAAGAGTGTTAAACAAAGTTTCTCGCTCAGGAACAATCAGGCGCCTGGAAACAACAGAAGAGAAAACAGGGAGACACAAGAAGACCATTAGACACATAAGGTAACCGATCGGCAACTGCATGTGCATGCATATACAGAAAAAAACAATTTATTTCATCTAGTGACTTAAGTCAACTTCAGCCCCCAAACCACATTTTGGTTTGAATACCAAGGCAGCACAGACCAGTTGTACGTTTCTCTTTGTACTACACTGCATGTTTATTCATTTAATACATAGTTACTTGTTCAACAAAAGGGCTTCATTAACAGTCTCTGCTGGATTTGTATACTGCACACAAAGCCTATTTTACAGGTATTTTGGAAAGTGGAATTTACACCAGGTAGAGAAAACATATAGCAAAGTTAGCCACAGTTAAATAGTCTGCAACCTGACTTTAAATCCAAGTAAAAATGGCTTAATCAAATATTGTTCACAAACTCTTTGAAAAGTTTTAGAGTGGTAAACATAAAATGCCTTTTGTTTATTTAATGCCTAATTTATTAGTATATTCCTCAGACACAGACAATTTTCTGCTCCAAATTCACTCACTCACTCACTTTTGTTTTTTTTTCTGTTCCAGATGCCGATCCCACTCCAAATCTAGAACATCATTCACATCCTGAACAGCAAACTTCACATACTGGTGTAAGCGTCTAATTTCCTACCAAAGAGAAAAAAAATAAAGTCATTCAGTTTTCTCTGGGAATCTCAAATGAAATGCAACAAACTAAAGACCCTGTAAATGAACCAAAATAAGTCATGTAGGACACTCCTACATATACACATTTAGTAAATTTAAAATCAGAACAGCGGAACTCTATACAGTGGAATTCTGTTTTTCTATTAAATCTATTACTAGCTTACTGTCTGCCCTTGAGCAAGTCAACTTCTGTACCTCAGTTTCCCTCTCTAAAACAGGGATACTACTTCCCCCTATCAATGTGAAGTATACAGGATACTTACATGAAGTGGGTTACAAATATCAAGTATTAAACTTTATTCTTCCAGAGCCATTTCCTACTGATGATGTGCTTGCCCCGGTTTACTTTGCTGAAGTTTCTTAAGGTAAAAGGTAGTCAAAAACTTCAAGTTGTGTTATCTAACTATTCGTGTTTCCCTTCTTCCCATTACTAAAGGATCTGAGCACTTCACAAGCACTTAAGAAGCTCTCCTCCCAATACCTGTGTGAGGCAAGAAAGTACTAAACTGAAGATAGTATCCCTATGCCTCAGTGCTTGACCTGTGAAGTGACTTACATTAATAAACTGGCGTTGGGTATCTGGCAACAGAACCCAGACATCTTGAGTCCCAGTCTAGTCCACAAAATGTAAAAAACATCCTTCTGTCCTCCCTTCGTTTTGTCTCTCTCATGCCACAGCATGAAAAAGCCTCACAGAACTCTGCCTGTGGACGATGGAGGTGCATGCAATGGGAAGTTTAGTTTTACGGATTTCATGTAAATATAAATACTGAAACGAGGTGGGTTGCCAAAACTCTATCCGTGTGACAGGAGTCCATTGTAAATGGTTTAAAGATATCATACAAGACTATCAGATCAGGCCAATATGAACAAGTCCAGTTCTGCTGCTGACCCAGGATTACACACTGAAAAGCATAATTCCTCCATCCAGTAACTATGAGCACTCATGGAAGCAACTGTTCTCAGGGGAGTTAGTTGATTGGTTCACACATCAAAGAAACCCAGTTAAATTCACTCAGTTAAAAGCTCTGGCAAGAAGTCAGTCAAGTGGCTATTCTTATGCTAACATTCTGCACACAGATGGGGGAAATGGCACTGGCTAACAGGTTTAACGGGTTAACCAGTAAGCCTCACCCTTAAGGGGTGAGGGCATACCAGTTAAGGTTAACTGGTGGGGGGCTAGAGCAACTCCCCCTAGGCTGGAGCCTCTGCCTGACATGCTCCCCCTTCAATCAGTTGACTGGTTAAACAGTTAACCAATTAAACAGGATTTTTATATCCCTACTGGCTATGTTTCACAGCCAAAAAGTATCAAGAAAATGGGAGCAGTAAGTTTAGCTGAAAATCCTCTGTTCTTACTCCTGTCTCAATCTTCCCACTTCTCTCCCCTTCTGCCATCTTTCCCCGTGTTTTTTTCGAGGTCTGTGCAGTCGGCTCTTAAAACCAGGTTGTTACCCTTTAAAGTCATGCAAGTTTCATTTCAAAATGGAAAAAACACAAGGCAAGCTGGACTATGAATCTACAGCACCCAGGGGAATTTTAGTAAAATCTGATGTAGAAATATTATTCTTTTCACTGCAGCAATATATAAATAAATATATCTATAGAACCTATTCTTTCTTTGATCCTGAATGGGATTCCAACAGGCCTTATGTCAGGAACAAATATAAACAAAATATGTTTCTCTATGTAAGGACTACATACAAACATGCAATACTGTGAATTAAGAAGGGAGATATTTTTCCTGTAATAGAAATCTGAAACTGCATGCAAAGTGGTGCTCTCCGATGTGATATTAACTGCCATACCATTAATGTTTAGTAGCACAAACCCATCCGTAAATTACTACTATAACACAAAAGGTACTCTCAACTACTTAGACTTCCTGAGATGAGCATGTTCTGTCTGCAAGGTAACCAAGGTAACTAGGTAAGTATCGCAAATTATAGGGCATGCTTATTTTACTTTCCATGATGTACGCAACATAGTTCAGGGGAACTGTACTTGTATTCCCCTCCATGCCCAAGCCAGGTCACCCACTCTTAGGTAACTGGCTGCAAGCCATCACCTCTCTTGCAAGTAGACATGCGTCATTCACCCTCCCAACTGGGATTTTTCAGGCTGCAAGCCTCTCTGTTTGCCAAGTTCCCTATCGAGCCAGACTGCCAATACAGGCCTGCATTGGCACTTTACTCTCTCCAAAGGCTATGAACAGGTTAGTCACACGGCTCTTTCTAAGCAAGCATAATTATTCTTACAGTGAAAACGTCACAAAGAATTACTGAAAAGTTCCTACATGCATGCTAGGAAGTTTATGAGAGATCACCTCTCAATCTTATGGGTCCCCCATAGGCACAATCCTTCCAGCCCTTCCCAGGAAAGGCTGAGATCCCCCCCCGAAGAGAAGGTTCTGTTCATCTGATGGATCAGAAAGTAGGCCCCCAATCAATTTAAACCCAGTCAGCTGTCTTTTCTTTGTCTGTTAGCCTCTGGAGGATCCCGTTTAAACCACTATATGCTAGCCTCTCCATTGGTAGTCTCTCCCTAGAGATGCTACAGTCACTCTCTCTGCCCCCTCCACCGCACTGTTATTGGTTGCTGGATGTCTGTATGTTCTGCTGTTGGGAACGGTGAGCACAATCCCTGGCCTACAATGATACATAAATAATACAATAAAAGCTCCCAAAGACACTGTAGTGATTTGCCCTATCTATCTGTCACAGCACCTTTCAACATTGCCTGAGGAAAGAAGTACTTTATCCTGGTTTCCTTCATCTCTTTCAAAGTCTTTTGAGTATTTTGGGAAATGTTCCATTGCAATCATGCATTTAAAACACCATTTAGTTTTATGCTCTGCCATCCGTGAAATTAACCACAGTTCTGTAAGTCATTATAAATCATCAAATTGCTCTGCAAAAGCATTTGCTAAAGATAAAAATAATTCTGAAAAGATGATTTTATGAAGTGCTAAAAAAATTACCTGGCACTTGCTTTAAAAAAAATCACTTAAGCAAACATTATTTGTTAAAGTAGGGTACTGGGAGTCAGGAGTGCTATTTGCTACCTTTTTCTACCATTGACTCTGAACTTCACTGCCGTAGGTCTCTGATTTCCCATATCTAAAATGGGGACATTAACTACCACACAGCAGTTTTAGCGGTGTCATGTCAGCAAAGTACTGAGAGATCTCAGAAGGACACTTACGTCATACTGTTGTTGTACTGCGCTGAAGCAATGTGAGTGAGGCAGGGCAAAGCTTCTGGGTGCCTTATATTCAAGCCTCAATTGTTGCATTTTATTTTAAAACCACAGTTGCAAGTTAGTGAGCATGGCTTTATACCTGAAGCTGCGCTTCACTTTTGGGGTCCAATGGTTTCTTGTACAACAGATGTAAATATCCCAAGTTATGATTTCTCTCATTCTGTTCTCTAGCATCTTCCACCCCAGCAAAGCCCTCCAGCAGGCTTGTCTTCAGAATGCTGATATCTCCATGAAGGGACTGTGTACAAATGAAGAGACGAGACAGATTTCAACAAAAGACTCTGATAGAGTCATTAATATCAATGCGTACATGGGCTTCAGAAACAACTGGATATGCCCACGCACACTGAAGCAGCATCCAGATGGCTCAGCTACACTGTTCAGCGCTCAACAGGTTAATTAAAGTAGTGTTGTAAAATCCTGTTTAAAACACTAACCAGTATAAAGCAGTTTAAATGACCCGTCGCTGCATGTCGTCTCTGGAGCAGCCTCCCCGCTCAAGCCAGGCCTGGCAGGACTGGCCTGCTGCACCATAAGCTAAAGCTCCCCCAGTCCGTGGCACTGTGTGGCGGGCCTGGCTGGGCTACTTCAACCAGGTGTTGGTTAACTGGTTACCCGTTTACATCCCTAAACCAAAGATGTCTATCCCCAAATGCTAGCCATGAAAGTCTCAACCGATGTGTAAATGTTTGAGAAAAGCTCCTATGCATTACTTACCTCTGTTGTCTCTTTAATCTCCAAAACAAAGGTGTGAAGGTCATCAGACTCCGTCCGCAGTTTCTTCATCTCCTCGGCAGTGCCAACTTGGAAACAGGCATTGGAGGTTCGGGCTTTGAGCTCTTCCATCTCCTTTTGGAAATGGGCAATCTAGAGAGCCAGATGGTAAAGAAAGTCCATCCATGTTGCTTGTTTTCCACCAAACAATAGGGATTTGAGTGTGTGAATATGTAATTATATAAACCCAAACCTCTTTCTAGTGTATAGTTTAGCTTGGCTCTCTAAATCCTGAAGACTGTGACATGACTATTTCTGGAACAAATGACACTGGGGCTGGCTAAACATAATATAGCCATGAGTGAATGACAATTTACAGACAATAAAGCTAAGTCTTTTGCGTTCCCTTCCAATTCAAGGAAAAGAGCCCTATAGTCCCAATGTAAATTTAACGCTAATAGTTTAAGCAGCCAAACATGGGCAAGAGTGTTTAAAAAAAAAGAGTTTAAGTTATACTCTGAAACATCTCCCAAGGCAACTAAGAACTGAAGAACACTAATGGAACAACGAGAGTGACTTGTGACCGTATGTCTGTACAGTGATCTTTTTAGAAGTTTGAAGACAAATATCCTTGAAAAATCTCACCTCCTCTCTGATTCCTGCTATGACAGGGTCTGAATCCTTCCACTGATGGACTTGTTTCTCTAACCCAGAACTGGACAATGCTGACTTGCCCTAGAAAGCCAAGTGTTGAGAATATAAATTTATCAAAATCAAAATCTTCATTACCAACAAATGCCTGCTACTAGAAAAAATTTGCATACAAAGTCATTTTAGAAGCACAAGCCATTCTTTGCAACAAGCACAAATATATACCTAAAGAATAAACTGAAAATATTTAATTGTTCAATGCTGAACATATTTAACCATTCTAAATGTATTAAAGCAACTGGAAATCGTGGTTAAATCTTTATGCACCACTTTGAGTAACCGCTTTGACCAGGCCTAGGCAAAACACCTTCTGCAGCCTGGATCTGGCCCGCTAAGCCACCCTCCTAGACCTCACAGGCCCTACTGCACTCCATTCCCTTACCCCAAGCTCCCTTCTGAATCCAACCTCCATCCCAGACCCTGCACCTCCTCTATTAATATCAAGGAAGAGTGTGGCCCTTGATCATTTCCCAAAATTCTGGAGTGGACCCCCATAAAAAATTATTGCCCACCCCTGCCTTTGACTATATTTTCTAATATAGCTCAGAATCTTTAGGTAGGAGTCTATACAGCACCCTAAACTTGAAATAAGATACACCACTTGTGAATCTAATTTCAAATCAATTTCAAAATAGCTTATTTTGAAATTTGGCACATCTACACAGTGCCAAATATTGAAATAATGCACTATTTCGAGCCACCCCTTATCCCTCATGCAACGAGGTTTACTGGGATGGCAAAATAGCACCCCCATTATTTCGAACATACCTTGTATAGACTAGGGAATGTTAAGGACAAGTTGCTTTCCCCCCTTGCTGCCTTTATCAGATCGAGGCAGTAAGGGGGGAGGGGGAGAGAAGAGGTGAGTACTTCAAAGTGGCAGCACCGCATGAAGTCTGGGGTTAGCTGCTCCGTGCAGCACTGCCGCTTTGAATGCCGCAGGAGGCTTTTCAAAGGGGCAGTGCCGCACGGAACCTGGGATCAGCTGGGAACTCCCCAGCTGATCCCGGGCTCCAAGCGGTGCTGCCGCTTTGAAATGCTGCGAGGAGCCCGACACTGGGCTCCCCACAGCATTTCAAAGCGGCAGCACCGCCCTGTCGACTAATTGAATAGTCAATGCAAAAATGCATCAACTATTTGATTAGTCAATTATACGATCCTTAACAGCCTTACTGTAGATGCAGCGTAGCTATTTCAGGATACCTCTGGCATCCCGAAATAGCTGTGCAGTGTAGACGTACTCCAAAAAACTACATCTCTCTGCCGATAGAAAGCCGTGATTCTACATTGCCATCCAGAACAAAGTATGAGCTTTAGCTCTATTACCTCAGATTCCAAACCCATGTCAGAGTTCCAGCTTCCCCAAAATTACATAGATTATTATTTTAATTTTGGCAGTTTATGACTTAGATTTTAGTTCAGTGGTCCCTTGACCTAACAGTACTAAAATCAGTCCAAGACTAAATGTACATCACAGGTCAGTGAAATTTCTCAGTTTCTGTACAATCTGCTCAAGTTCTCCTAACCTGAATGGAGCTTGATTTTGCTGCAGGAGGGGTGATCCTGGCTGTCTTCAGAACACTAGAAGCTGCAGGCACATTCTGTGCAGGACGCGCCACTGGAATTTAGAGAGAGAAATAATGACAAACAAATACCCAATTCACCAAAAAGATGCTAATTGGAGACAGGGCATGCCCACTTTTGGGGATATTCCGATCACTAGAAGGCAAGGTACAAACCCTAACAGTGCATTTTAGCAAGTCCATCCTCTAAAATGATGCATCAAGCTACATCCAGTCAGCTAAATTCTACAAGCCTAATCCATTATCCCTGCGCCCAGACCTCAAATTTAGGACAGATGACATGGAACTAGAGAACAGATTTCAGACTGGCAGGCATGTTTCCACACACACATTTAATTTGAAGTAGTTTGGATGAACTTTGCCTCTCAGGAAAGTGAGACCAATAGCAATGGCTCCTCAGGAATTCTTCCTCCCCAACTGCAATAGCTCTGCTAAAATTACTACTCAGTACTATTATGCAGCATTCCTTAGCCCAATGATCCTTTTCAAGTCTGACTTCTATCACCTCTGCTATTTCTATCCAGGACAACTCCTGCCCAGAGACAGCTAATCATATAATATGAAAAAAAGGAATATTAGCTTAACATGATGAGATTTAATTTAATGTATGATCTGTTTGAATTCTGGCCATTACAAATGGAAGATAAATGCATTAAATCGATGCAACACAGCAAAGACATGTAGGCAATATAATGAGATGTATTAGTCCACTAAAAGTGCAACAGCTTCGAGATGAAAATATGAAGCTAAACAAGTTACTTGAGGCAATGAATAGTTATCCCTATGGGGAATGAGGGACAAAAAGGAAACCCTTCCAGTTCCAGCATTACACTCACTGCACTATATAGTCTGCTGTCTGAAGACTGGGAGAATTACTGAACCATAGCTCATTTGCAGTAGCTGAAATCAGCAGAGAAAACCTCTTAAATTCACTTTAT
Source organism: Pelochelys cantorii (assembly GCA_032595735.1). Classification (NCBI taxonomy): domain Eukaryota; kingdom Metazoa; phylum Chordata; order Testudines; family Trionychidae; genus Pelochelys; species Pelochelys cantorii. The sequence goes on from CM064347.1 coordinate 13,455,337, forward strand.
ACCTGGTAAGGTAAAAATCTGATTTTTTTTATATATATATATATATATATATATATATATATATAGCCTTAGCCTCAATGTCATACTTGTTGCAGACACAGGGGTTGATGCCTTCATTGCGGTGACAGGTGAAGCTGAAAGGGGTGTGGACTGGCTTAGAGGCCCTCCAGGAGTAGGTTTGGAGGTGGTGGAGAATGAAAACATCGTGGAACTGTTGTGACTGCTGCTGCCAGCAGAAGTAGATGTATCTATAGCAGTGAACCTAAAAGACAAAACAGGGCAAATAATTTAGCTTCCTGAACTGGACATACCTTCTTCTATGCTCAAATGAAGCATTAACATCTAAAAGGAGACAGTTTTTAAATTTTGTGACTCATTACTGGGACTCAATATCCAGATACCAAGCTGGTAGTGAAGGCGGAAAGAAGCCATTCAGGGAATATGAATGAGACTGCTTAGCAGCAGTAGATGGCGTTTTCAGAGGATGGGAAATGGGTGAAAGGACAAAATGGACTCAGCGATACTCACAGGGTGGGGGCTTTTATACTAGGGATGTCAGCAGTTAATTGCTAAGCATCACCCCTATGGGATAATGCTTACTGTTTACCAGTGGCTCAGCCAAGTTGGAGCAATTGCACCAGAGCAGAAATGTGTTTAGACTACTCCCCATGGAACTGCCAGAGTCGCGCTGGAGTCAGCTCTGGATTAGGGAATTGCTCAATTCTAGGAATCATCCCCCCCCCCCACCCCCCACCCCCATCAGGCACAGAGGAAAATTAACCACCAGCAGGCTTAAAACTGAACTATACATCAGATTAAACTAGTGCTGGCATTGTACAGTGTGCCCAGTAGGGATGTTAGTGTTTAACCGATCAATCATTAAGATTTACCTGTTAAACACTTCCCACCTGGGAGTCACCCTCCCCCCCCATCCCGCCGCAGCTCTGAATTTGAGCTTGGAGCCAGCAGGCAGGCTCAGCCCGGTAGCTGGCCCTGCTCTCAGGCGGCCCCCTCTGTGGCTTTGTATTTCAATTTGGAGCTGGTACATGTGCTGGGACCGGGCTCCAAATTTAACTGCAAAGCCAGAGAGGGGGCAGCCTGAGAGCAGGGCCAGCTACCGGGACCCGGCACATGCCAAGACTGAGACTTCCTGCCAGCTCCAAGTTCAAATGCAGAGCCTGCAGCAGGATGTAGTACATCCCCAGGCTAAACTAACAGTTAAGTTACATGGTTACTTGCAGTTTTAAACTGTTGAGCTCCATGTAAACCCAAACTGCACCGCGGGCCACAAACGGGCTGTGGGCTGCATGTTGAGCAGCCCTGATGTAGATGGTATTATGAGCTTTCGTGGGTGCAGCCCACTTCTTGTTAACAAACATGTATTTGTGTAAACATGTAACCGCTGGATTTCTCTCTCTCTTTTTTTTTTTTTTTTTTAAAAGGAGTTTACACGCTGGGGGCAGGTACGGAACTAGCAAGCACTGGCTCCTGCCTGCCCCTGCCTCCCTGCTGGCTGCTGCCTTGGATACAGAGGCAGCATCACAGTGGGCAGGTGGCTCTGCAGTAGCTAGTATGCACAGGGAGCCAGCTTGAAAACCAGCTTCCCACATGTACTGGCTCCCACCTGCTCCCCTGCACAGTGCCTGATACAGAGGCAGCAGCGCGGGAGGGGCGGATGGGATTAAAGTTTAGTGTTTGTGAAATAAAGAGATAAAAGCAGTAGGTATTTTGCAAGCTGGTGCTGTGCAAGTTTTGCTGCTTTATGAATAGAATCTGACATCTTTACTCTTCTAACCTTTTGAGCACTGACTACCAGCGCTGAAGGAAGGCCTGAAAGCTGGTGACTATGACAAAGCCTTAGATAGTGAAGGGATTTCTCAGGACTCCATCAGGAGCAGAGAGGATCCCCTTAAGGGAAAAAAAACCCTGGAAATAGCTGTGTGATCTCAGCTACTACCACAATATGCTACACATTCCCAAACTGGTTTAACTACTGTCTACCCTATACACAGCCCATCAGCCTATTACTTACTTCTCGCTGAGGTTTACTTTGACAGTAGATGCTGAAGGGGTGAAACATGGCTTTAGTCCAGCAGGCGTGGCAGACAGTGCTGGCACAGGTGCACTGTCTGTAGTTGGTTTAAAATGTGTCGATCCAAAGGAGAAGGAGGTGGCCGTAGCTGTCATGGGGCCTGCAGCAGGGGAAGGAGTCATGGAAGCTTTGGAAGAAACAGACGAGAAAGAGAATGCAGCTGCTCCAGTTAGATTGGATCCCTGAGCTTGCTTGGAGGCATCTGATCCAAAGGGATATGGTGGAGGATCCCCAGACATCTTTATAGCTGAAGGTGTGAAGGAAAATGCAGCTGCACCACCACCAGAAGGTTGACTAGGGGCTGAAGAAGCAGGAGCAAGAGGTGTAGCTGAGGCAGGAGTGCCAGCTGGTGCAGTTTCAAGCTTTGAAAGAGCAGGAGGGGTGGTTGGGGTTGTGGCAGAGCTTCCTGGAGAAAAACAATTGGACCAAGTTAATATTGTGTCATTGAAGGAAGTATTGCAAGTCAAATACTATTCAATGTGGACAGTAAAATGCAATCACATTACTGAGACAGGGGATATCATGAAAAGACAGGGAGGAAGGGGGGGAGGGGAGTGTTTCAATCTCCAACCTGATCCACTGAGACACTAGATGGACAAAGCCTAACACCTGATCCATATAATCATTCTGAATCAATTTTACTTTGGATTTTTCAGTGAAAAAGTTCCACAATTTCTCCATCAGTTCCGATGTGGTTCATGCCAACCCATATAAAGCAGCCTGCCAATGCATAAGTTCACTGGGGATGTATGACGTAGTGGGGGTACCTTGCTCCCACAGGAATCTCTCCTGGCCACCTCCCCCCAGGGGCTGAGCTGCATGGAGGCCAGCCTGGTCCCTCAGCTTCTGCAAGGAGGGGTCTGCCTGCACTGCAGCCTGGAATTCAGCTGCTGGGGCAGGGATCGGGACCTGTTCCCCGCCCTTGCCTAGGTCTCGAGTCTCAGCTTGGCTGGACCCCGTGTCCACTGGGATGGGACCCTGAGGACCCTGCCGGGAGTCCTTCCCTGGATCCAGGTTGTCAGCCCCTCGCTGGCTCTGACTACGGGCAGTGACTAGAGCCCGCTGGGATTCATGGGGCCACTCCTCTAGGTCATTCCCCATCGGCACTTCCGTGGGCAAGTGCGGGTGCACCCCCACTTCCTTGAGACCTTCCTTGGCCCCCCATTTCAAATGCACCCTGGCTACAGGCACCTTAAACGGGGACCCGTCTATGCCCTTCAGGGTCAGCTGAGTGTTGGGTAGCATACGGTCTGGGGCCACTATGTCAGATCGGGCCAGCGTCACCTCCGCCCCCGTGTCCCAGAAACCCGTCACCTTCCTACCATCCACCTCCAGGGGTACGAGGCACTCGCTCCGCAGGGGCCGCCCTGCCCCCACCCGGTACACAGAGAAATCCACCTCCCGAGGGTCAGACCTCCCAGGGGAGGTGCACTGAGCATCCTTCCCCCCACTCTGAGCTGAGGTTTGCCTGCCAGCCCCTGCCTCTGGGGCAGCCTGCCCTTCCCCCAGCTCCAGCCAGTTAACCCTGGAAAGTCCCAGGTCATGGGACCTGGTGCACTGAGCCCTCTTGTGGGCTTTTTGCCCACAGTGATGGCAAGTTAGGCCCTGCGGGCCCCTTTGGGCTGTCTCTGTCCAGGCCCTGGCTGGTTCTCTGGGGCGCAGATGACTTGTCTCTTGGACTCGCCTCGTAGAGGACTCTCTCCGTCGCTCAGCTGAGATCCGGTCTCGGCGCAATTCCCTCTCTCTCCGGGACTCCCGTTCACACCCGGACCGGCTCTCTGTGAACTCGTCCGCCAGCCTCCCGGCTTCCTGGGGGTTCTCTGGACTTCGGTCCTTGAGCCACAGCCTCAGGCTGGGTGTGCATGCTTCATAGAACTGCTCCATCATGACCAGCTTGAGCAGGTCCTCTGCGGTCTGGGCTCCGGTCTGGGCTCCGACTCCAGACACCCACTTGCGGCAGTATTGCACTAGGCGGGAGGCCAGATCCACATAGGTCCCCCGTGGCCCCCTCTGCACCCCCCGGAACTTCTTCCTGTACATTTCGGGGGTCAGCCCGAACTTGTGCAGCAGGGCCTCCTTGACCTGCTGGTAATCACCTGGCTGTAGGTCCTCCAGCTGATTGAGCACCCCGGCAGCCTCCTGGTTCAGTGCGGGGATGAGCTCCTGTAGCCAGTCAGCTGTGGGGACCCGTTGCAGTCCACAGGCCCTCTCAAAGGAGCTGAGGAACCCATCTATGTCACCCACGTCCTTCAGTTGGGCCACCACGAGCTTCTCCAAGTGTCTGGCATCCGGGGGCCCTTGGGGCCCATCCGCACTCGGCGCAGCCGGGGCCCTAACGCTTCTCCGCTCTGCCATGGCCAGCTCATGCTGTCGCTGCTCTCTACGGTCCTGGACTTCCAATTCCTTCATCTGCAGCTGGATTTCTAGCCGCCGCAGCTCCGCTGGGTTGGACCCTCCCCTGGGCAGACTACAGCTTGCAGGGCTCCCCTGGGAGGCTGTCCCGTCTCTCCGGTGGGTTTCAGTGCTCCCCACTGGGACAGGATCCCAGCCCTGTGGCTGGTCATCCTCTTCCAGCCAGGCAATCAGCTGGGCCTTGGTTGTGTTCCGCACAGGCAAGCCCCTCTCTCTGCACAGCTTCACCAGCTCTGCCTTCAGGAGTTGGGTGTAGGCCATCTCCCCGCTGGTCCCCTCGGTGCAGACTCACCAGTCTAGTGCTGCTGCGCCCCACGATTCTCAGGAACCGCTTCGCTCTGTCTCCAGCACGCCTGGCTCTAAGGCCCTTGCTTCTACTGTGCCTTGTCACTTGCTGCTGGGAGCTCCATCCGCGGGGTGCAGTGCATCCCACTCCTGACACCACTGTGGCAGCACATCGGGGTCCCCCAACTCCTGCACCCCTGTAATGGCACGGACAGACTCCACCAGCCAGTAGAATAGAGGGAGTTTATTGCTTCTCCAGGATACAGCACAGCACAGATGTCATCTGGTTACAGGAACCGGCCCTAGGATGCCTCAGCCCCCCTTGAGATGGGGGATGCTGGGCCCCTAAATTCCAGCCCCTCTGGGCCCTAGGCTGTCTCCTCCATGATCCCAGACAGAAACTAACTCTTCCTTCCAGCCCCGCCCCCAGCCAGGGCTGGCCTCGCCCCCTTCCTTTCCATTGTTCCGCTCCATGGGAGATACCTGTCTGACCAGTGTTTTGAAGCCCCCTTGCACAATGACTCATCCCCTGCCCTGCTGGGCCGTGCTGCAGACAGCAGCCAGTGGAGGTCACTGACAACCCACTGCCCAGCATAGCAACCAGCAAGGTACCCCCACTACGTCACAGGATGTAAAGAAAGACACAATGCCAAACTAAGGCATTGTGTTCCAAGAGGGAAAAAAAAACATTTACAGAAGAAACTGGTAGCTCTGCACTGAAATCTCTCTGCATGGTATATATGGAAGTGAAAGAGAGAATGAATTAATCAGTCCATATAGGCACAAGAAGCCCCCAATCTACGCTTAACACACTATTAAGACTATTCACTTCTCACCAGTTTTCTAATGCTATTGTTGCCGTTCAGCTGAAACCTGTTTCAATAAGCCATCATGATCACAAAGCATTTAACCCATGTCACAGCCCCATTCAGATACAACATATGGGAAGAAACACAAGCTCTTGTGGATAGGCAGTCGTCTTCTTCTGTTTGTACAACATCTAGCACAATGGGGCCTGTGACTGGGGAGGTTGTAAGTGCTACTTCAACACAAATGATAAACACCACCACAACTAAAGTGCCCAAGATGACTTCTTGAAAGACACAGGTTACAGCAGTTAGTTTGCCACATGGTTGCAGCCCTGCACCCCAAAAAGTGACTGACTGTAAGTGTATACAGATTGAACCTCTCTAGCCGGGACACTCCGGTTCAGCAACATCTGTGGTCTGGCATCCTCAGGAACCTCATTTGTGCTCCTGGGTTGGTGCATTCGGGCTATGTCTACACTGCAATGCTATTTCGGGCTACAAGAGTATCCCGAGATAGCTATCCCACGTTCTCAACAGCAAACCCACTATTTAGGGCTCGCTATTCCAACATCCCTGTAAACCTCATTCCATGAGGAGTAAGGGACGTTTGGGAATAGCGGGTTATTTCAAAATTTGGTGCTGTGTAGAGAGCGCCAAATTATGAAATAAGCTAGATCCAGGTGTTCCTGGATCAGAGAGCCCCAGGAAACTGATATCCAGTTGCAGGGAGCCCAGCGGCTGGACGTGGAGCTTCGCTGGCGGCTAGGAGGTGGGGGCAGAAGTCCAGCAGGAGATGGGCCGGTACTGATCTCCCCTGGTGTGGCAAACTCCTGGTTCAAGACTGGTCAGGTCCTAAAGGTGCTAGACTAGGGAGGTCCAACCTGTAGTTTAAGAAATGCTTTGGATTCCTTTACCAGGACTAGTGAATGTGATGTACATTCACACAGCTTGTAGAATGGAATCTCAAGCATAGAATCTGCACAAACCACTTCCTATCTCTCTATATATTTTAGAGTGCATCTGTCAGCCCGTTTGTTCAACAACTCCCCCTAAATGGTAAGAGCGAGGGCCACCAAAATTGGTATATAGCAGAGATGGGCAATAATTCTAGCAGGGGAGTGGGGAGGATTTCAGAAATTTTTGAATTGGCCCCAGGGCTGACCCAGAAGGGGTGGGGCCTGAGATGGAAGGGGGCAGGGCCAGGACACTTCCATGCTTCCCTGCCCACAGACCCTGATTGGCCTGGGTGTGGAGCGAGCCCATGAAGTCTTTGCCCCACCTCCCCAGAAAACTGCCGGCTGTTCAGAACAGCTGGCAATTCCCTCTAAGTGCCCAAGCCGCCCCCCCCCCCAAGTGATGGGAGGAGACTTTGCATGCTCCACTTGCCCCCAGGTCAATCAGGGAAGTGTCTGGTGTCTGGGGGCGGGGTGAGCACAGGAAGTCTCTCACTTCCTGCTCCCGCCCTACAAGAGAGCGCTGCACTTAGAGTCAACCTCCAGCTGAACAGCAGAGGGCTGTTGACTCTAAACACCGTGTGCCCCTTGCAGGATGGGAGGAGACTTTGCAAACTCCCCCAAATGCCAGGTCAATCAGGGCCTGGGGGAGTGTGCAAAGTCTCCTCCCGCCCTGCCCCCGTCCTGCAAGGGGTGTGTGGCACTTAAGAGTCGGGGCAGGGAGCAAGAGACTTCACGCGCTCTCCCCACCCCGAGGCCACTCAGAGTCTGGGGGCTCCGCCCTTCAAGAGGTGCACAGCACTTAGACTCTAAGCACCATGCACCCCTGGCGGGGGAGGGGATTTCACATGCTCCCCTGTTCCCAGGCCCTGGGGGTGGGTGTCTGCAGGCCGGATCAACCCACTTGGTGGGTCAGATCCAGCCCACGGAGGCTCTTTTGCTGACCCCAAGTATGCAGCTTCCTCTTCTCCTAACTTAAAGCAAGGTCAGGGTTTGATAGTGTCAGGATGACTGGAAGCCCCAGGAAAGGGACTGTTTTCCATAACATGCAAAGGGAGGGCTGCTGTTTGGAGGGACGTGATACTGAGAGCGGCCACCAGGGTCAGCAAGCCTACAGGGGAGAGCTATCCTGCAGAGTGTCCACTGGGAGGGCAGTCACACCACCAAGCGAGTGGCCAGCAGGGTTGGGGCTCTGCCGTCTTGCCCACCAGCACTCTGGGTAAGTAGCTCTCCTACCCCAAACACTTTCCCCCTGCTTCCTAGCCCTTGGTCCCAATGCCAGGGTTGCGGGTGGGGAGAAAAAAGCCCCTGGTAGCCGGGAGAAAAGGGACTGGGGGGAGAACAAAGGTTCATGCCAGATGGGGTGCTCTGCCTTGAGACCTCCTCCTCATCCCTCAATCTAGCACCCCACCCTGCCCCCAGACTCCTGCACTGCCCCTCCACACCGCCAGCCCCCTGCCCTGAAGGACCCAGGCAACACTGGATAAGTTTGCCAGTGCTCTATATTGGGATGAGCAAATACAGCATGGGCTGAATTCGGCCTCTCTGCTATTTCTGTATGATCCACCATGACCTCTAGCAACTGAGAAATTTAGTCTGGCCACTGCTGCCACAGTGGCAGTAGCTGGAGCCCTGGGTGGAATGGGCTTGGGACAGTGCTGAAGAGCTATCTGGGGAAGGCCAACCCCCAACCCTGCCACCTGAAGCCCTGCCCCCACATCCGACCTTGCCCAAGATGCCATCTGACTTCATCTCCCTTGTTAATGCCCATCAGTGAATTTCTCCCTTATAATGAGTTTCATTTCTTTTATACTTACTTTTCAATTTACATTCACTATTTAAAATTAAAAGTTTAGTGTTAGTGTTATCAAATTTGTAATAAGTGTTCACAAAACTTTTTTCAATAAAAATTGTCTTCTAAGATAAGATTTGGATAATCCTGTATTGAATTAACTATTGTCAAGTGTAATTACTTTGTTGTGTAAAGATAATGTATCTTTCTACAATAGATGAGATAATTTCATTGATATAGTAGAAATGTGCAGCCTGTGATAACTTGCCAAAATTTGTGGAGTGGCCTTCCTGTGAAAATTACCACTCAGCCCTGCTCAACATATTGGGGGTCAGGCCTGTTTTATTCTGGAAGAGCTTTGGAGATCTGAGAGAATCACCCTCTAGCTGCCTGGATAGCAAGTTTAACAGCTAAAGCACTACCAATAACTACAAATAAAACTGAAAGCTTCTTCCCACATACAGAACACACACCTGCTGATTTTGGAGCTCTTTCCCCTTCTGTTGACAGCGGCTCTGGAGTCATTATGAGCGATCTGAGACCTGGATTTTGATTGATCATGTAAAATGGACACAACACTCCATCTGTAGAGAGCAATATTAGAACTGGAGCTGGAGTGAGGGTCTTCTCATCACCTGCAAAAGATCACATAGAAGGCTTATGCCACCGCCAAAGTCACCTGCCACTACTGCCACCCACAAAACCCAAATCCCTCATACTTGACGTTGCCATCTCAATTTAAGCTATTTATTCTTACCTACATGACTGTGCATATCTCTGTTCCCATTTTCCTCTACAATTTCCCCAGTCCTTCTATTAGTCTTTTTTTCAGTTTTGACTTCATAGTTTTCTAAACAAATAGGGTATGTCTAGACACAATTTTTATTTTGGGAGAAGGATGCAAATAGAGCTGCGCATTTGCATACTTCCTCCGTTTTTTTCCCCCGAAAGATGCTCTTCCGGTATTTACCCGTGTCTACATGCAGCCAAATTTCAAAATAAACCCCTATTTCAAAAGACCCCTGTAAACCTCGTTGTAGGAGGAATAAGGGGTCTCTTGAAAAAGGGTTTTATTTCAAAATTCGGCCGCATGTAGACGCGGGTAAATACCAGAAGAGTGACTTCCGAAAAAAAAAACACAACCCGGAGGAAGTATGCAAATGCGCAGCTCTATTTGCATCCTTCTCCCAAAATAAAAATTGTGTCTAGACATACCCATAGATTTTAAGGCCAGAGGGGAACCATCAGGATCACTGAGTACGACCTGCTGCTTAACACAGAGCATAAAATTCACCCTGTAATTCTTGCATCAAGTGTTCTATTATGCAGCCCTATATGTTTGAAACAGTCTTCTTGCCTTCACTCTCTAAGACCTTGGTCACCAACCCGTCGATCACGAGGGCTCGACCAGTCGATCGCGAGGCGTTTGGGGCCCCCCCATTTCCCCTCACCCCCAAGAAGCCCCACTACCTATCTCCAGCGACAATGGAGGTAGTGCCGGCATCCTGCAGGGTGGATGGAAGTCCTGCAGCTGCGCGCCACTTCCAGGGGTTTGGAAGTGCACTGGCTGCTCCTCTCCCCCAGGTCTGTTGCGTGCCAGGAACTTGCGGAGGGTGGGGGGAGTCCCCAGAGGCGGCATGCGCCGGGGCTTCCCTCCTCTGCAGGAGGGGGGAGTCGGCCCCGGAGGAGGCGCACGCTGGGGCTTCCCTCCTCTGCAGGTGGAGGAGTCCCAGGAGGAGGCGGGTGCGGGGGACTCTCTGTCCCCTGCCCCCAGCAACACCCTGTCCCCTGTTCCCACTGGCACTCTGTCCCCTGCTGCAGAACCCTGTCCCTTGCCTCCCGTCCCCTCTCCCATGTCCCCCACTGGCACCCTGCCCTCACCCCAGCACCCTGTCCCCTTCCCCCACTGGCACCTTGTCCCCTGCCCCAGCACCCAGTAACACCCTTTCCCAGTACCATGTGCCCTGCTCCCACCAGCACATTTGGGGCCACATTAGTGAGGCTTGGGCGGTTTTTGGAGGAGTTTTTTTTTGCATCTCACTTGTGTGGCCCCCAACTGACTTTTCTGTGGGTCAGTGACCCCTGATTCAAAACAGGTTCCCTGCCCATCTCAAATACAATGCAGAAACTTTTTGTGTCTGACATAGTATTTTATTTAAAAATGGAGCCTGGCCAACAAACCCCCAATTGGGGCCAAGCCCCCATCTGTCCGCAGCATCATAACATTCCTGTAACACCCCCCACCCACCGACCCTAGATCTGAGCCTATCATACACTGGACCCCCCTGCCCTGAGCCCCTCACATACCCCAACTCAAATTCCTGCACCCTCACATCCACAAGCCTGTGGCTTGCTTAGTACCGCAACCCTCCATCTAACTCCAACACTCCCCAGCCTGGAGCCCCCTCCCCGAGCCAGCATCCCCTTCTCCACCTCCTCTTGCATCCAAATTTCCTCCCAGAGCTTGCACACCTCACCTCTTCCCACGTCCAAATCCCTCATTCCCTCATGAGCCCACACATCCTGTCTCAACCCAGTGAGGGTACAGCTAGACTGCAGGAGTTTTTCAAGGATTCCAGAGATATCCCAGAAAAACTCTTCTGCATCCAGGGACACGTTTGTTCTTCTGCTTTTTTTAGTGGAAGAGCAAACATGCTCTTTCGGTAACCCCTGTATTCCTCGTTCCACAAGGAATAAGCGGGCTTCCGAAAGAAGGGGTTTTTCTGACATTTGGTCCAGTCTAGACAGGCCAAATGTTGGAAAAAACCTGTTCCTACAGAAGAATCGGGAAAAAAAAAAGCGGCAGCGTAGAGTATATAAGGGCTGGGGATAGCAAGTGATGGAGGAGGAGGAGGAGAATAGAGAGGGTGGGGCTTCAAGGAAGGGGTGGGGTCTTGGGGGGAAGGATGGGGTGGTAGATCTTGGCTTGTTCTGACATTTAAAAAGCGATCTTGGGTGTAAAAAGGTTGGAAACCACTGCTCTAAGAGCTCACTCTCTATTCCCTCCAACCCATAAGCCTCCCCCCCCCCCATTTCTCAGTAAACCCCACATCTGTCTTGTCTAAGACTAAGTTCTCCGGAGCAGGGAACACGTCTTATTTCATCTTTGTAAAAAGTATAAATAAAATGCTATATAACTTTTTAAAAATAATACCAACGTTAAACAGACACCCTCTGGAGAGGACAGCCTGGTGCTCTAAATCGCAGCTGGGGAATACCTGGGCTACTTCAAACTACAGATTTGTTTCTAGAGCCTGCTGTGACTCAAATATTTTCAGTCAGGCTGAAATCTGGGCCCCAAACGGCTTGTCAGACCTTTTAAAAATTTCCTTTTACGTGGTTTCTATGCTCCCTATGTACACTGAATGCTCAGATCTAGACCACAGAAACTTTCATGAATATTTTTAGTCTGGTTTATGGCTGCATGCTCCTCTGACTCTGTTCTTTCTCCTATTAACAGCTCATTGAGCGGATTCTGGGAAGGTCATTTTCCCATGGAAACTTGTCTAGTACAAACTATTGAAGGTGAAAGGCCCAGGCATCCATCGGTGTCAATGGGCAGAGGGGATGCAGAGGGCTATAGGGGCTCCCTAGGTCAAATAAATGCATAACAGTTCCTCAAAGGTCGGCATATGAGATCTCAACCAAGAACCCCAAAACCACTGGTCATCATAATAATTACAAAATGTGTGTATGGATAATATTTAAGGAATTATGCATCATTAGTAAAAAATATGTTCTTTAGGACCCGGAGTTTAAGATGGGGTCACCAGGTGTTGACATGCCTTGGATAGGTTACAAACACTTATCTCTGTCTGACCATGTGTGTTGCATGCCTCACAATTAATGCCTATATGTAGACTGGGCCAGATACCAGTTGAAAGATTGCAAAATCTACAAGAGAAGCAATCTACAGGAAAAGAAAACAATTAACAGGAGGATGCTCCATTTATAACCAAGATTAATCTGGTATATAAGGAAATGCAAAGAAACACACAGGATCCTTCACAAAGAGGCCTGTTGTGTTGTGGAAAAGGGATCGCTGCCAGTCTGGTAGACATCAAAGAATATCTTCTCAATTAATTCTACGCTCTAGAATGCAAGCTGAGATTCATTTTATGAGACACCATTTGCTTCCAATAGTTCTACTTGCTCTCTCTTGAATCTCTATTCTTTGTTAAATAAACGTATACTTGATTTCAGTATGAACACATTTAAGAATTAAATAGAGCAGCAACCCCATGTGAAACTGGTAAGCTGGGGTGCACTGTTCCCTTGGAAGCAGCAAATTTGTGAATAATCAGTGGACTGGGGCTAGACACTCCAGACACTTGGAGGGCTCAGGGGTTGGAGTGTGCCCATTGCTAACCCATAGGCCTAAAGGTAAGGGCTCACATTGTATGTGGCTGGTGGAATTGGGGAGCAGACCCCCAAAAAGGCTTCATCACGATATGGGAAGGAGATAGCAAGGTGCCCCAAAACTCAGGGTACTTCTGGGAAGTATTAGAGTGAATAAAACAAGAGACTAAAGCATCCAAAAAGGGTTAACTGTGGAGGGGAATGTGTTGCAATAGATTTGTTTGAAGAAATCAACTGAATCCTGAGTCCTGGATCTAAAGAAGATGCCTAGTAGATTCCTTAATCCAATAAAAGTGTATTAATTAACACAGAACATACTTCAGATCCAATCCTGAACGGAACTGCCTCCAGTAGCCTATCGCTACAATAAAGGGTACAGCTGTTTTCAGTTAACTGGCATCCTGCTGTGCGCTACAGGCAACTTGCCCCTCCCTTCTGCTCTACCCAAAGGCTCAATTCAGACTCACTCTGCTCTGAGGGAGGGTTTTCAAAACCCATCAAGGTACAGCACAGTGGCACTGTTGTATCAGCAAAGTACCTTGTTAGAAATAGAAGCCAAGGGCCCTTCAGCCACAGTAGAAGTAGTGTAACTAGCTGCACGTAGAGTACAATGCCTTTCACAGACCTTTCAATGTAAAGCTGATACCTTGGCATTTGCATGTGAACCATGCATTTCCTGGTTATGGAATTAGTCTGCTTTTAATTTAGATCAATGCAATTAATTTATATAAGAAAATAGACCTGCAGGAATGACTCTGCTACAAGAGCCCACCAAGCTCTCTTACAGGCACATACTGGAGTTAAACACTACAAGTAGCTTCAAACCCACTACTATTTCAATCCCATTATTCAAGCAGGTGACAGAAAAAGCAACTAAATTAATATACTGATTGTTGATGAATCCTGGGTTACTAAAAGCTTCTAGATTGCCTAATTAGAGATGTTGAACTACACTAGAGTCCTTGTTAAAACAACCTCTCTGAACACTGATCACCCTGCGGCTTTCCAAAAGATACCCATCTGACTTGCTATTTTTAACAGCAATAAACAAAACAAGTAGATATGACTTACTGATAGGTATTGGCATATTACTGGTGTAATCTATGGCGACACCTACTGGTAAAGTATCATCATTTTTATCTGTCACAGGAAGTTCTGCTCTGCTGGAGTCTTCTAGAACCCATGATTCCCAATTGTTCTGGAAAAAAAAAATATTTTGGCTACTGTTGTGTGATTTTTCAGCACTCTTATTCACATTGGGAACAAGCTGCAGGAAAACACAAATCCCCAGATGGCTATTGTGTTAACCAATGGTTTAGAAAGAATAGTAACAGCAACAATATGAGCGATCTCTCAAACTTTGCAAGGTAAAAAAAATCCTATAAATATCATAAAACTTCACAATTGTTAAGGTCACCAGGGAGGAAAGTGATTCAGGATGTTAAACTGGCCCAATGCAACATATCCCTTTGGGACTTGACTGAACTGAAGCATGGCAGGTAATGAGTAATCTACTTTTTGGTCACTAAAAACCACTCATAACTCCTTATAAGCAAGGCAATGATTTGCTTTCATTTTAAGGTTCTATGTATATCAAATGGGTAGACTCTGAGATAAAGCATTTCCTCGCCCTTAGATCTTGATATCCAGAGAACTTTCCTGGAAAAGATGCATTTGCTCAAGTGCAGCAGAATGGATGGATGGTTACCTGGTCCGATTGTCTGGCGAGGATACTGACTTCTGTGGAAGCTGCTGAAGCTGCCAGGACTAGATCCCTTCAAGTACAGAACCAAAACAGCGTTAAATTCAAGTATGGTGGTAACTCATATAGAGTTCCTCAACCCATATTATTGCAATGGGCATCCCAAATACTTATGGCACGCTTTATGAATCAAGAACAAAACTGATTCATCATGCTTAGATGGTAAAAGACGGGAAGTAACAGCAAACTCTTCACCAGGTGTCATTAGCAGTCCAGAGATTCTACCAAAGGAACTGAGTTGACGATACAACATTCTCGAGAAGCATCATTATTTTAAGCTATTTGTGATGGAACAGAAACAAGTAGCTTAAACAGGGCATAACATCTTCCCACAGACACATGAACAGAAAAATCTAAAAGCCATGGACCACTTAAAACATAAGTTTCATTCTAAACACATGACTTAAAAGAATCTTCGTGTATTTATGGCATATAATACATTCTTACCACCTAAAACCAGAGAAACGAATAGCTTGTTTTGACCCATATATGAAGAGCTGTAGACTTGGTCATAGGTTTCTACACTCACCAGTCCTCTACATAGTTGAGGAAGTAATGATGCTGTCTCTCAGTGCAGCTACCATAGCAAGGCTCCATGAAGTTCACAAATTTCTCTGGTCGTTTCTCTTCCTTTTTCTGCAGAGACCAGAGGAACAGAAATTGACATTCAATTTAACTTCCATTAAAGCAAGTTAATTCAGCTCCTCATACAAATGGGCAAATCTAGCAATATAATCACATTACACTTCTTAGAAATACGCTCAGATTAGAGATGTTAAATATCGGTTAATTGAATAATCAAATGAACTGATTAGAATAGTCGAGAACCTAATGAATTCTTTAGTCCCTGGGGTTGGGGCTGGCAGCCAGTGCGCTCCAGTCCCACTCCCAAGGAACCCTTTGCCACCCTGCACTGCTGTCCTTGTATCAGAGGCCGCAGCGCGGGGTGCCAGGCAGGAGCATGTCTGCAAGGGGAGCCAGTTTAAAAAACAGTTCCCATCATGGTCTGGCTGCCTGTCACCCTGTGCTGTTGCCTCTGATAAGAGGCAGCAGCCCGGGGTGGCAATGGCCCCTATCTGTTGGGGTCCGAGATCCCGGACCCAGCGTGAGCCAGAATGAAGACGGGCTGCCTGGTCGCCTGGTTCCTAATACATTTTAAATACAGAGCAGAAGCAGGGGGAGGTCCTGGACCTGGCACAAGTTGGGACTGAGCCAGGCTGCTGGCCAGCCTGCTAAAATGTTTACTGGCAAAAAGGGGCATGAGGAAATGCGTAGTCTATAGCATTAACCTATAAGCTTTTCCTTATCGATTAAATCGGTTAATCGACTATTCTATTTATTACAACCCTAGCTCAGAGCATTACAAAGTTAATCTGTTCCAACTGAGTAAAGTGCACAGGAACAATAAAGAGTGAATGTGCCCATCACTATACACAAACAGCCCTGGGAGCGTGCACGTAGCATAGTAACCCAGCAGCAGGTTACAATACCAAAAAGTAGTCTTTGGGTAGCCCACGTATCTGTGATAAAGCATCAAGGTTGCCTTCTAGAGTACCTGCTACTTAAGTTCTGTTTACATGGAGACCTCAAAAAGTCTCTCAGCCAAATCTCAACAGAAGATGAGATATAGATGTATTCCTAATTGGACCCTATTTTTGCCATTAAATGACTGAGCTTCAGAATTGAGTTTGATACTGTAACTGCTAGTTGACGCTAACAAGAATAAAAAGAACTTGCTATACTAATAAACAGGCCAGAAGAACAATCAGCATAAAATCCTTAAAATGAGAAAAATAAAGTTGAGACTTCTTAGTACTTACAGGCAATATGGCCATCACCACCTCTGGGGCTGTTTCCAAGGTCCCATCAGCAGCTGCATATACTATAGTGAAGACATAAGTGCCAACCCAAAGCACATCCAGGACTGGAAGAAAAATAAATATCATCCAGAGACATCTTAAGGGAGCATTTGCATATTGTGTACTATGTGCAATTAAAACCAAACTATGTACTATGACATTGTAACTCTCAGGCTATGTCTAGACTGCGGGTTTCTTTCGGAAGAAGCTTTTCCGGACGAGATCTTCTGGAAAAACTTCTTTTGAAAGAGCGTCCACATTGCAAAAGCGCATCGAAAAAGCGATCTGCTTTTTCAAAAGATAGCCTCCATTCAGTGTGGATGCTCTCTTGCATTTTAGCTGTGATTACTATGGATGGAGTGGCCATCAGGGCAGTGTTTCTCAACCTTTTTTTTTGATAAAGTACCCCTTTAAAAAAAAAAAAAAACTGTAGGTACTGGGGGTACTTACAATTTTTCAGACACACAACATTTTTTTCTACCAATGCCACATATTTGTTTAAACAACTTAATTGTAGCCAGGCGGGCAATGAAATTTTTGGGTGTAAAAAATACAAAAATAATAAAGCACTGTAAATCTTAAAACAAAAAATTCAGTTTTCTCCAAATTTCAGTTGTGTTGACATACCCCCCCCCCAGACATCTCTCAAGTACCCATGAGAATACTCGTACCACTTGCTGAGAAACACTGCACCGGGGCACCTGTGCTTTTTCCTCTTTCTTCTTCTTTCGAAAGAACTCCGTCTTCTCCATCCATGCACGCTTTTTTCCAGAAGAGCTCTTTTGGAAAAAGGCTTCTTCCTCATAGAATGAGAACTACCAATGTTGGAAAAACCCCTCTGTTCTTTTGATTTTCTTTTGGAAGAACGTGACTGCAGTGTGGACATAATTGAAGTTTTTTGGAAAAAATGGCCGTTTTCCCGAAAAAAACTCTGTAGTGTAGACATACCCTCAGAGGGATAGTTTACATCTGCAGTAGCAAGAAGATGACTTTCTAATGCGCTGCCCATCCGACTACATGTCAATTAGCAGAAAACATACAAAAAAATGTTTGAGTGACTTTAGGGGACCAGCTTGATATGAGGAAATTTAGAAACAAAGCTGAAGCACAGACCTGAGCCAGTTTACTGTGCCTTGGTATATTGTGGGCAAAAACACACCACAGTATTCACACACCGAAACAAAACTAATGATGGAGTTGAGATCTTACTTCTAAATTTACTGCATTTGTGTCTTTATAAGAAAGTTTTGAATGCAATTTTGTAGTGGTGGTTTGAATATTATAAAATAATTAAAATTATGCATGGAAAAAGAGGTCTATTCTCTTGTGAAATGTCTGGAAACCTCCATAGCTAAAGGTAATTGCAGCCTTTAGAGAGCACAGTTCATCATAAAAGTCCCCGCTTCACACTGACATAATGCACATCCTAGAAACCCTAGATATGCACAGAAGCTATTTTATCTTCCCACCACTAAGGTGGATCACTAGAATTTATCATAATATTGTTTTAATTTTTTTGCATGTGCTTAAAAAGCAGCTTGTATTCTTTTAGAAAAACATGTAACAGTTTTTTAAATGCTTGCATATCCACAGAACATGATACTCGAAGGTACCATTGTCATCTAGTCTGGCTTCTTGTCTAACACAGATCATGGGACTTCCCAGAATTAATTCTTGTTTGACCTAGAGCAGGGGCCTAAAACTTCTAGGCTGCGGGCCAGCCCCGGCCAAAGTGACTGTGCAATCTGACCTGGGACTCCCAGCTGTCATAAAATCCTAAGGCTGGAAGAGACCTCAGGAGGTCAAGTCCAGCCCCCTGCCCAAAGCAGAACCAATCCCAATTAAATCAACCCAGCCAGGGCTTTGTCAAGCCGAGATGTAAAAACCTCTAGGGATGGAGATTCTACCACCCTCCCTAGGTAACCCATTCCAGTGCTTCACCACCCTCCTAGTGAAACAGTTTTTCCTAATATTCAACCTAGACCTCCCCCACTAACTTGAGACCATTGCTCCTTGTTCTGCATCTGTCAGTACAGAGAACAGCCTCTCTACATCCTCTTTGGAACCTCCCTTCAGGAAGTTGAAGGCTGCTATCAAATTCCCCGTCTCCCTACCCTCCCCCCACTCTTCTCTTCTGAAGACTAAATAAACCCAAATCCCTCAGCCTCTCCTCATAGGTCATGTGCTCCAGCCCCCTAATCATTTTGGTTGGCCTCCGCTGGACCCTCTCCAATGCATCCTCAACCTTTCTGTAGGAAAGGGGGAGGAGGGTGCCATCTGTTACTGGCCTCTAAGCCCCACCCCTTCCTGCCATCGCCACGCCTATCCCCCCCCTGCCATGGCACTGATTGCCCAGGATGTGGCTTCAGGGATCACCAGGGTGGCCTGGACAGAAGCAGGAGCTGCAGGGAAAGCAGAGCACACTCAGTGGGCACACTTGTTCCTCTCTGCTTCTCCATGGCAGCAGGAGCCCTGGGAAGTCTGGAAGGTCACTACAGTTGCTGCAGCATGATGCCATTTCCCTCCCCCCCCCAAATGATCCCCAAAGCCACATCCTGGAAAATGGGGTGCCATGGGGAGGAGAGGGCAGGTCAATGGTGGGAAGGGATGGGACTTGGGGGCCGGTAATGGACAACGCCCCCGCCCATTGGGAGTCCCAGGACAGATTGTACAATCGCTCAGCAGGGTAAGAGTTTGAGATCCCTGAGCTAGAGCTTCTCTTTTAAAAAAAAAACCAGCCAATCTTGACTTAAAGTTTTTCAGTGATTAAGAATCCACCACAACTTTTGGTGAGTTCATGCCTCATTTCTATATATAAATGCCCAACAGGAACAAAACCTTGTAGAGGAAATTTTGGTCTGGAAGCCAAATTAACACGCTCCCCCTCCCCCTGCCCCACCCCAAAAGAAAGGTATGTATAGTAGAAACACAGGCACAACCTTACCCTTTACAGGATTATCAGAGTCATAAAATGGAGGACAGGGAATTACTTTTTTCTCCTGCAGATTCTGAAAGAAAAAGAATTCCTCTTTCAGAAAAAAGAAAAAGATGCCAACAACCCTCATCAGGAGTTTTGCATATCCCAAAAAGTTGATTTTAGGGTGTTACAGCTGCCACATTCCTTCCCACAGATCCTTGCATTTCAGCAGTAACAGATGTCCCAATACCTCTCCAATGCAGGTTGAGATGCTTAATATTTATGACATGCTTGGGAAGACTCATGTGAAAGCCACTATGTTACCTACAATATGCTCACAACTTCAACATAGACACATGCTGATGAAAGTGAAAATTAAAGCTAAATAGAAGTCAATAAAAAGAAAATGAATTACTGCAAACAATAACTTACCGGCAGATACTGGACCACAGTGCCATTTTGTTTCCCTACAGCCAGTTGCTTTCCCTTGGGACTCCAGCACACTGAGTAAACAAGATAAATGTCAATAGAAAAGTTAAACACAGCAATTTCCAGTGACAGCATCAGTAAACCAAATACCACTCAATCCTGAGCCAAACAGCTAATCATGCTGAAATTGTCCTCTGTCGGGGATTCCATGGATTTTTATTACCATATGGCAATGCAAGAAAGATGAGTCCAAAGAGGCTTCATGGCTCAGATTAATTAAAATTCCAGAAACATTTAACTTTCTGCACATCTGTCTTGGAATCTAGCGACACACAAACTTGCACCAGCTTGAATTGCGCCATTTGAACCAGTTTAATAGTAGCCACAATGTTGCATTGGTTTAACTAAATCAGTTTTAAAAATCACACCTATTGTAAAGCCAGCGTAATGTGTGTTTGAACCAGGCCCTATCTGGGTTAGAAGTCTGGAGAATGTTTCTGAAACACCAATTCTGCTCACTCACACTCCACATCACAAAAGGCAAAGTTCCTCATGCACTGATGTAATTGAAAAATGCAGAGAAGCAATTCTATTTTACCTGAAATACTAATGCACCTTCTCTTTACATGATAGTGAAGGTCTGATGCTAATGTAACCTTTTGTCAGAAACATTTAGCTTTAATTCAAGAAGACCATGAAAGAAAAATTAGAAAAGCTTTACTGGAATATAATTAAATTCCATTAAGTGTAATTCCATTCACTACCTGGGAAAATATTTTTAAATTGATTTAAAGACAAATAAGCCAGTCACACTTCCACAAACTTTACGGCATCTTCCATCTTTACATATTACCACTAAGCTACAGTTGTCACCCACCTGATGTAACAGCCACTGAGGAGGGAAGAGTAGCATATACTTTCACAGATTCTGTGATCTGCAGGACAGAAATACTACCATCGGATAGACAGACAGCGACCATGGAGGGGTTAACAGGGTTCCACTTCAGATCGCAGACCATTGCCATACCGCCTGAGTCTTTGGCAAGTTTATGATAAGCAAATGGACGTTTCTGCTGTTTAGCCTTTTAAGAGAAAATAAATGAATGCCTTAGCTCATACATGGGGGCTACGTCTACACTGCAGGCTTCTTGTGCAAGAACTGTTTTGCGCAAGAGTTCTTGCGCAAGAGCGCATCCACACTGCCATGTGCTTTTGCGCAAGAGATGTTCTTTCGCGCAAGAGCGTCCATGGCCGTGTGGACACTCTCTTGCGCAAGAAAACTCTGATGGCCATTTTAGCCATAGGGGCTTCTTGCGCAAGAAGCCCCTGTTGCCCGGCACACTGCCTTCTTGCGCAAGAGGGCTTATTACTTGTGGAGAAAGGAATAACTCTTGCGCAAGAAGCCCCTCTGTTCCAACACTTTACTGTAAATTTACTTGCACAAGAATGCACGTGCAGTGTAGACGCTCCGCAAGTTGCGCAAGAAGCCTGCAGTGTAGACGTAGCCTCAGTGTGCAAACAAGTTCTTCCAAACTCACATTCCATAACCATTTGGCATGCTGTACTGTAATGCTTGCTATAGGAAAAAACACTGACTGCTACAGTGGATAACCCAAGACTTAATACACGTTAATCCATGGATGCAGATACCTGTGGATATCCATGGCTCTTTTTGCAGATTCAGATAGGTTACAACATTTTGTATTCACACAGGGCTCTCATTATGTACTTACTCAAAAATTCTTTTCTTATGTCATGTTAGTTTCTCCAGATGACTAAAACTTTTTAAAATTTAGTTTATTTTTTCTACCAGTTAGGTTAATGGGGGGGAGGAAGGGAGAATTAATTTCATTGTTGGTTTCTTGTCAGTTTCCCTTTCTTATTCTATATTGCTGAAGTGGCTGGGTTGCAAACACTGAGGGGAATGTGTAAAGGTAGGAATACATTATTTATGCCACAATATTAAAAAATATCACTGCAAAGGATATTTGTTTATGTGTGTCCAATGCTGCACAAGAATAAATACTGTCACTGTTTCTAGAATCTTTTATTAGTATACTTTATAATGCCCTTTTAAAAGCCAGTAGAGCAGCTATGGAAATACTGCTTCCTGTATTGAGGGTTCACAGTCAATACTAAAGTTCAGTTTTCAGCATTCTTAACCTGCAAGCCCATGATACTTGATGTAAAACAAGCAATATATACAAAATATCACATGGAACAACTGAAGAAGGCCAAAATAGGTCATTTTCTGCCACCACGGCAGTAGAATTTTTCTGGGTAATGTATTAATCTTTTCTTTCAACAGATGAGTGCATACCAGACAGTGCGACAGCAAACAAAGAGGCAATCATAAATATTGCTTAGCACAGAAGACAGGTGCTTGAATTACCACATTCCAAGGTACAGGTGGAGGTATTAATATTTTTTCCCTTCACAGGGCTGTTTAAACATCAGTTGTGAGATTCTCACAACAGTCCTGTCAAGTAGGTTAATAACCTCATGCTATAGATGGGGAAACTAAAGCAGATTTTAAATGAAAAGTTATTGAATAAAGCTCACAGTTCTTTACCTACAAAGCATAATTTACTGTGGGCACATAAGAACATGAGACACCCAAGAAAATGTTTTGAGACATGCCCTTTCTATCATCAAATGCTTCCTTTCAAGGTCAAGTTTAAACGTTTGCATATCACCTTACCTGATTTGAAAACGTGCGGACATCAAAAAAGCCAATGAAGGAACCAAACTCACTGGATGTCATGCAGACAGACAGCGTGAGGTTATCACAGCTCAAAGCCAGGTGATGCACAGGAAACTTCATGGGAACCAATATGCTTTGAACATTTTCAACTTAAAAACAAAAAGAAACAGGAACGAGACCGTATGGAGTGGTCACTCTTAGAAAAGAGTGAAAAGTAAGTGGTGATTTTAAGCAGAATTATTTTTAAAAAAGCAAATACAGATACTACCTGGTAACTTAATACGTATTCATGTAAAGTTAAATACAGCAGCTTAATTCTAAAGCATGAGTAGAAACATGTACCCCACTTGCCATGAGTCCAGTCTGAATAATCTTTTTAATTATTTGAAAAACTGACAGTTCTAATCATGGGTTTTTGAGGAATTTCCTTGTTCTGGATCTTAGCATATGAATTGCCCTAAAAGTAAAGAGACTGAGACTTATATCTACTTGGCAGTGAATTTTAATACACAAAATACCTGAAGGGTCATGTAGCACAGATCAAATAGAATTCATTACTTTTTTTTTTTTTAAACTTGATGGATAATATCCCAGCAGCTCTCATTGCTTTTGAGACTAAAATACAGAATCAGAATCAAAGAAAAGAGATGAAGACAATTTTCCCTACAGCATCTGGTCCTGACCTTTATCAGACACAGGATACTGGATTAGATGGATGATTTGATTTGCTATTGCCAAGCAATTTCTGAATTCCTATGAATATCAACTGTTAAGAGTTATGAGTCTGGTAACACTTCTCATGTGAAAGAAAGTACTTGTATGGCACACATTACGATTGTAATTTTAATGCTTGGGAGATATTCAGATACTATCAATCATCCATCTTTCTTCCCAGCCTCTTAGCAAAAATGCCTGATGAATTTATAGATTTGTTTAAATGAGCAAGAGGGTGTGTTGGATAATTTATGAATTTACAGAGGGAACATTAAAGTCAAGAAAGTACTTTTGCACTGAGCCCTCAAAATGGTAGTTTTATGATAACTCATCTCTTTTACAAGGGAAAGTTCCACAATTTAGAATTTTCACAGGAGTTCAACCCATCTCCTTCTCTCACAAGCCTCCCTCAGTGAGTTCATAGGTTCACTGTTGTCCAAATAGGCTCCAGGTGTCACAGAAGACTATGGTTGTGAAAAAGCAGCACTCTCTCCAGTAGCTAAAGCCAATCCCATGGAGGCCTTCGATATCAAGAAGGAAAAACTGAATTGAAATGTATTCAATTGGGAACCAATGCAGAGAGTAAAGTACCCTGGAGAAGGATGAACTATCCTTCCATTCACAGCAATTTATATTGGAAAGCAGACAACTGCAGCATCTTGTATCAGTTGGAATTGGATCAGCACATGTTACCTCATTCCTAGATATAACAAATTCAAATACTGAAGCCTGGTAGTCACAAATGCATGGATTGCCATAGCCAGGCCTGAACCAAACGGAATGTGGTATGAATAGACTAATCAGCTATGTCACAGACATTCCAAATGCAGCTCTCTCCTTGGTAGAGTAATAAAAAATATTAGCATACCAATTTTATTACGATCATCTCCTGCTTGATTCTGCATGAGAAGATTTTTAGTGTGAAAGATCTGCAGGCCAGTTGCTCCACCAGCAAAGACTAGCCCATATTTGTTTGAGATGGCAAGTAGACTGGAACGCTCTTTAGGGAGTTCTTCAGGAGCATCAAATATTCGGATCTTCTTCAATGCTTTGAACTGAAAATCCTGTCATAAAACAACAGAGTTAAAAAGCAATTGTAGGTGTCTATATGTGGAGTGGCGAAGGGGTGTTAAAACTGAGTTTCACTTACATCCCAGAGAAACTGAATTCATTAAGAAGCACTTACACACAATCTCTCAATTGTTACTTCCCAAGTGGTTGCCAAACCACAAGCTCCTGAAAATGATTTTGAATAGTTTGCAGACCACATCAACAAAAATAATTACTTTAAAATTGCCTCAAGGAAAAATAATTTGTTATAATCAGTTCCAGATTTTTTAAATATGTAGGAGAGAGATAAGGATATTTCCATAAATTATCTATAAAGAGGTGGGCCATGGACCTCACTTAGCACTTTAATATTGGCGAGGTAAATAATGAAGAATAGGAAAGACTGTTATTAATCTCATAAAACACTATCACCACAATCCGCAACAGGTGCTTTCTGAAATCTCTCTCTAGGAGGTCTAATTGAAGAAATACTAAGACATTTATTTCTTCTTTATCTACCTTATAGCCAGAGCACCAAGTTATTTTCAAGCACCTTTTATAAAGTATTTTTCTATCAGGTGGCCTAAAATGGACACAGTTCTTTTTCACTGTTTACAAAAATAAACTAGGAAGTCACCATTTTAATTCCTGACAGGTATTTTTTTCAAAAGTCTGATAATCCTTAATATACTTATCATTAATAGACAGTATTTGGAGAACATGTAGACTTCCCTAGAAAGTAGCAAAACATTTTTTTTAAGTGGAAAAAGACTGTTTATAATGACTAGCAGAGTTATTAGAGTGATCGCATAAGGGACAATGTCAACTTAAAAGTGGTATATGGATCTGAATATATTTTACCTGCTATTACAGTAATATACTAAAAGCTTCCTTCCAGCTCCTGTCCTGGGCCTACACCACTCTTGAAAGCAGCTGGCACATACAGCAATGGCTCCATGTGCTGTCCCTCATCTATAGGCATTGAGCCCACAGCGTCTACTGGCCACGGTTCCCCATTACTGATCAATGGGAGCTGCGGGAGTGGTGTCTGCAGGCAAGGACAGCATGTGAAGATCCCCTGCTCTACCTTTCTCAGGGGTTGCAGGGACATGCCAGCCACTTCCAGGAGTAGCAATTACCATAGGGATAATTACTCCAGCCATGACAGGTTAGGCATTTTAGAACTCACTACTCAAATAATTAAATTTAAGCATAAGAAAGAAATGAAAAGTATGAAATACACAAACCAGTCAAAAACCAAAAATAACATGCTTTGCATGCAGTAAAAGAAGTAAAAACAACCCACTTATGTGTTGAGTGGGGAGAGAGTGAAGGACAGTTTGTATTTGTGAGAATGACAGACACACACACAGTGTGAGAGAGTGACAGAGATTTGCATTGACAAGCTCACTCCATCTCCTCTCTGTGTGGAGATAGGATACAGAAGTGGGCGGGAGAAGGAACACCCTGACATCAGCACACACACCCTTCTCCCTCCCACACCCTGCACAGCAAGCAGGAGGCTCCCAGGGGGCAGCTACAAGGCAGAGGGCATGAGCAGCATGATAGTGGGTGGAGGGGCAACTGAAGTGCCAGAGCTTGATAACTTCCTGGCCAAACCAGTCAGGATCACCTGTCAGAGGCTCCCAAGATCTACTGGTAGATCCTGATCTACTGGTTGGTGACCACTGCAGTACAAAAAGATTCCCCTCCTTCTTCCCCTTCCTCGAATGTTTACTTTGTGCATTTGACAATAGTTTGCATGTGATTACACCGCCTTGTTGTTTGCATAGAGCTTTGCATCACCAGAAACATAAGGAAAAAAAAAAGTGTGATTATAAATCACAAAAACTTTAAGTTACATATAAACGCTGACTGGCTGCATTAAGAATTTAATGGTAACATCTTTACTATGCAGAAAACTTAAAATTCCTTTTGCGATTACAGTCTCATTCCCCAATTCAAAGAACATACAGAAACCAGAGCCATTATCAGCAGCAGCACAGAAATAACAATGGCATGGAATTGTATTGCCACTCTTCTGTACTGCAGCACTGAGCCCCCAGTCAGCAGCAGCCATTCTCTGGCCACTCAACTCTGAAGGAAGCTCAGAAAGGTGGCAATACTACAACCCCCTCCAAATAATCTTGTGATTCCCTGCAACTCCCTTTTGTGTCAAGACCTCCTTTTGAGAAATGCTGGTCTCCCCTGTGACATCTGTATAGTACATTCTAAAAACACACAACACACCAGATTTCAAGGTCTGACACATTTTTCATGGCCATGAATTTGGTAGGGCCCCAGTAATTGTGGTGCCTAACATTACACACCTAACAAACAGCCTGATTTTTTGTAGTGGTACTGAGCACTCACTAGGGTGACCAGACATTCTGATTTTATACCGACAGCCCTGTTATTCAAGGCTTTTGTCTTATATAGGCACCCCCCACTCCTGTCACAATTTTTCATACTTCCTATCTGGTCACCCTAACACAGGGGTGGCCAACCCATTCCAGATGAAGAGCCACAATAGCAGTGGAGACAGTGTGAAGAGCCAGGGCAAAGTTGTTGAGAAAAAAAAAAAAAGTGCTGGTACACTGTCCCACGGCTGCTGCTTTTTGGAGGGGGGGGGGGGGGGGGGCTCAACAACTTTGCCCCGGCTCTTCACACTGTCTCCAATGCTATTGTGGCTCACAAAAAAAGTACTGGGAAGGGGTGAGAGGTGCAAGCTCTGGGAGGGAATTTGGGTGCAGGAGGAAGTAGAGAAGAGGATGCTGGCTCAGGGAGGGAGCTCCAGGCTGGAGAGTGTTGGGGTCAGGTGGAGGGTTGAGGTGCTGAGCAAGCCACAGGCTTGTGGCTATGAGGGTGCACGAGTTTGGGCTGGGGTGCATGAGGGGCTCAGGGCAGGGAGTATGATGGGCTCAGGAAACAGATTTGCAGTGTGTGGATGGTGCAGGAGTGTTGTGGCAGAAGACTGGGGATGTGGGGGTGCAGCAGTTGGGGGATGTGAGAGGCTCAGGACAGGGTGTTCCAGTGTATGATAGGCTCAGGTTTGGAATCTGGGGGGTGCAGAAGTATTATGATGCTGCAGCCAGATGCGGACTTGGCCCCAATTGGGGGCTTGTTGGCCAGGCTTCATTTTTAAATAAAATATGTCAAACACAAAATGTTTCAGCAATGTCTTTATTTATGAGAGGGGCGGGGAACCTGTTTTGAGTCGGGGTCACTGACCCATAGAAAAGTCAGTCGGGGCCACACAAGTGAGGCAAAAAAACAACCCCTCCAAAATCCCCCCAAGCCTCACAAATGTGGCTCAACTGTGCTGGTGGGGGCAGCGGACAGGGTGCTGGGGCAAGGTACTCGTGGGGGAGGGTCTGGCCAGGTGGAGGAGACTGAGACAGTTGGGACCAGTACCTGGGGATCCCAGGTCTCAAGAAGCACACAGGCTGCTCTTCCCCTCCCCTAAACAGCAGGTGCACTTCCTGAAATGCCCGGTCTGTCACTCCACCAGGGACTTCCTTTCCCCCTGCTGCCTGCCTGCGCGGGAGGCAGGGGGTGGGAAAGGAGGAGGGAGTAGGAATCCCGGGACTGCATGCCAGCTCCAACTTCTCAGGAAGCGTGCGCTCTTCCTCTGCTCCCCAGGACAGCCACATGCTTCCTGAGAAGTTGGAGCTGGCATGCAGTCCCAGGATTCCTACTCCCTCTTGCATCCCCCCTTGTGCAGGCAGGCAGCAGGGGGAAAAGTCCCCAGTGGTGCGACAGACCCGGCATTTCAGGAAGCATGCCAGCTGTTTAGGGGAAGAGAAGAGCAGCCTGCTCTAACCCAGTCCCCCCCCTCCTTGTCCCCAAAGCCAGACATGCCCCCAGCAACCCAATCGCCCTCTCTTCCCCTTCCCCAAAGCCAGGCACACACACACCCCCAACCCAATCCCCCTCCCCCTGCTCTAACCTAGTTCTCGGTTCCCGGAGCCACCGCCACTACAGCCGCACGACACTCTCCAGGCGCTAGGGCACGTCTGCTGAACGGCCGGCTTAGAGCATAAGCTGGCCGGGACGCCGTGTGCAACCCAATACCCCTTCCCTTCCCCTCCCTTTCCCCAGAGCCAGACACCTCCCCTCCCTGCTGTAACCCAATCCCCCTCCCGCCAACCTTATGCTTAGGTCCTGTAGCCAGAGCCGCATCCGGGACGCCATGCACACCGGCCCCATGATCCCCCTCCCGTTCTCCAGAGCCAGGCATCTCTCCCCTCTCCCCCCTCCAACCTTATGCCCGGGTCCCAAAGCCACTGCCTGCGCTTCGCAGCCGGCTGCTAGCACTTGCAGGCTGGGACACTGTGTGCGACCCAGCCTGCACGTGCAGGATATGACATAGTGCACTGGGGGCTGTGAGCGGAACGGTGTGGGCCATGAGCACGCATGCGGCTCACAGCAGCCCGGCCGTGAGAGCAGCTGACCTGAGCGGTTCCGGGTTCTGTCCCGGTTCTGTCAGGAGCCACAATTCATGCAGCTCGCAAGCCTCAGGTTGGCCACCCCTGCCCTAACACTTGTTGATGTAAAAGGCAAATGTGGGTACCCCACAACTCTGCAAACAAAACAAAAAACAGGCCATTTATTCAGAGATTCCCTTCCTCTCCTTTTGTAAGGTACCTAAATTTAGATACAGCTGTCTAACTTGATATCCCCCAGGCATGGAAAACTGAGGAAGCAACCACGTCCTGTCACATGCAGCACTGTTTCAGCTGAATAACCAGCCTCCTTATCGAGCTCCACAAGGGAAGCTGGCTTAGCTCCTGCCTGGGAAAAAGACCCACTCACCCAGGCTGCCCCATGCACAGTGCTTGGCCTGATCCAGCTGGTAACATGGGCCCTGACAGTCCGGAGTCCCAGCTCCCAGGGATGACTGGGTCCACCCATCCAAGGGAGAGAGGGATAACTGGGCCCAAGAGAGAGGCCAAAGAGGGTAGGTCTGAGCCCTGGAAAAGGGGACAGCTGATGGACTGAGTAATGGGCTGTTCCCCCTCCCATAGTAGACCCGTGCCCCCGGCCCACAGCCCCTTCTCCCCAATCCTGCTATCCCAGCTCCGTCCCCCCGGCCCACAGCCCCTTCTCCCCAATCCTGCTATCCCAGCTCCGTCCCCCCGGCCCACAGCCCCTTACCCCGGGACACAGCTCCCCCCCCGCCCTCCCCACCACCCAGCTCGCTGACCCCGGAACTCCCTCACACACAAGGCAGGGGTACTCCCCCCGTGCCCACCAGCCCGCCCCATACCTTCATCTCCCGCTCGGGGACCACATCCATGTCGTCCCCCATGGCTCCGGCTCAGCCCGCCGCCAACCGCCTGCGCAGGGCTCTGAAGGAGCGTTTCCGCTTCCGGCGGCCATCAAGTCTACTCTAGCCGTAGCGCTCTATGGCAGCGCCTCTGGCTTGTGGAGGACCGAGGAAGACACTACGTTAAGACTGTAGGGCGGGGCCTAATGCCAGGGGGCGGGAGCTTTGACGAGGAGGGGGCGGGGCCCAAGGGGGATAGGGGCGTGTTAGCTGTTCAGGGCAGTGACTAGTTTGTACAGCACCTAATAGAATGGGGGCTGCCCCATCGTTGGGGCTGCCAGGAGTGACCTCAATAAGCAATTCGAACTTGGATCACAGACAGCACTAGGACATGGATGTAGCTGAATTGTCAGTCTGTCATTTTTTTTTACCTTCTTTCCCTCTGTTATAAAATGGTCATGCCTGTTCACTTTTAGAATATGATCTGAAGAAGTGGGTCTGCCCCACGAAAGCTCATCACCTAATAAACTATTTTGTTAGTCTTTAAAGTGCTACATGACTGCTTTTTTTGTTTTACCATGTATTTTCAGGGGCAGGATACAGTTGCCTATAGATGACAATGCTTCTAATAGCAGGAGTCCCCTCTAGTCCTCCTACCAGGGATCCAGCCAGTCTGGCAGGCTACTGTTCCTGTTACCCAATTGGTCATGTTATATTTGCTACACTGCAGTAAATCACGAACATCAACCTCAGGGCAAGCTAGTTATTCCAGTGCTGCCAACTCTCACATTACTTGGGCTACATCTGGACTACATCCCTTTTTCGTAAAAGGGATGTAAATTAGACGTATCACAATTGCTAATGAAGTGGGGATTTAAATCTCCCCCGCTTCATTAGCATAAAAATGGCTGCCGCTTTTTTTCCGCACGGAGCTTATTTCGGGATAAGGGATCTTTCGGAAAAGGCTTTATTTTCCGCAAGATCAGCGTCTAGACTGGCGCTTTTTTCCGGCAAAGCTCCGTGCGGAAAAAAGCGGCAGCCATTTTTATGCTAATGAAGCGGGGGAGATTTAAATCCCCGCTTCATTAGCAATTGCGATACGTCTAATTTACATCCCTTTTACGAAAAAGGGATGTAGTCTAGACGTAGCCTTGGTGTTTTGGTTAAAGCCCTAGCTCCTGGAGTCATTGTTACATGAGACTTTCAGGTTCTTTTAAAGAATAACGAGCAAATGTCCAACCCTCCTCATTTTGGGGGTGCAAGTGAGGTGTATCTGACCTACGTGTAGCCTAAAGGCTCAGAAATTGGAAGGGCAGAAACCCCACAGATTTATGTTTTAAGAATTTCATGATTTTTAAGCCACTCATGAGTTTGAAGTCTTGGTTTACCATATGCAATGATCAGTATGCAGACAGCATACATAAACAGCAGTGAATACTGCTGCCAGAGTAGTCTATCCTAACATAATTACAGTGACAGTGTAGGGCTCTGCATTGTGGGGATAGATCCATTTCCTGCATTTCAAAGAAAGGAATTCCACATTCCTTGTACAAATGGTCTCCAAGTGAAACATGAGAGTACTATAAATCTCGTTTTAAAATATCAGTTTCCAGTTATAGAGAAGTCAGTTAATGTGGCTTCATGTTTACAGCTGAACTGCTTAATTTCATTTCCTCCACTGCAGCATGTAACTAACACCCTTTGATGGCATTAGCAATTACTATTATTTTATAGTGGGATTATTAGACCCTTTAAACAAAGCTAAATAGCCACTGCCATTGTGTATGTCAGACTGGACAGGCATGCACACACCAACAAATGAAGGGCAAACAGCAGCATTACTCAAGCAATCCTATGAGACAGCTACTCTGTAAGAGAGCACCTGCCATTAGATCCCTGGAAAAGATATAAATACTTGTATTTGTAATATCACTTAAATGGGCATTCTAGAGCAGGGGTAGGCAATCATTTTTGATGCGGGGCGGGGGGGGGGGGCAATCCAAGATATTGGTAAGTGGTCATGGGCTTCATTTTTCTATGGAGATGTGGGGTCTTGGACAGAGGTTGGGTGCAGAAGGGAACTCATTGTAAGAGACTGGGGTACAGAGAGGGTGCAGGGTCTCAGAGGAAGTTTGGATGAAGGAAAAGGTTGTGACTTGGGGTGTAAGTGCAGGAAAGGATTCTGACCTGGAGGAAGAGTGTAAGAGGGGGTGCAGGCTCTGGGAGGGAGTTGGGGTACGAGAACGGGTGGGGTACCAGAGGCAGGCTCTGGCTGGGAGGCGCTTACCTAAGCAGCACTCTCAGGCAGGCTCCCCTGCCTGCCAGCAGCCCCAGACCACTGAGAGTGGCTAGCTGTTCCATGTGGATCTCTGCACTGCATGGGGAGCGGGGGCGGGGGAGGCTTTGTGTGCTGCCCCTGGCCCCAGCATAATCTCTTAGCTCCTATAGGCCAGAAACAAACCAATGGGAGCTGAGAGATTGTGCTGCACTGCCCCCACCCCAGCACAATCTCTCAGTTCCCATAGGCTGATTTAATGCAATCTTATATTATCTGAAGTATGCAAAGATGTGTCACACAGTGAACAATACATTTTGACCTTGCACTGACCCCAGTGAGGTATATACATTCTTTAGGGAGGCTGCTAGCAAGGCCTCATCCACATTTCTGAATATGCTGGGGCAAAAGGGTTTTACCACTTGATTTGAGTGACAGGAAATCTACCTGTCATCTGCTGGAATGATGAAGCTCAGTCTCACTTGTATAATTCTTTTTGGAAACTCACTGATGGTTTAGCCAATCCATTGTTAAAGTGAAGATGAAGAAGAAGAGTCTTGCTGCTTCTGCCAGACAGATGTGCATGTCAAACAGTGACCCTGAAGTAAGCGAGCAGCCAGGAGGCAGTCTGAGAAGTATTTCATGAATACTTGATTTTAAAAACCCCTTCCCTTGCACTGTTTGATTCAAACATTGAAGCCTTTGGCTGAAATGGTAAACCTGTCTTATACTGATGTAATTTAAGTGCCTATTCAGGGATTTGCACCCCTTTAACTAAAATGATTTGAAAACTAAGGCCACGTCTATACTTACCGGTGGATCGATGATCCAGAGGTTGATTTTCTGGTGTTCAGTTTAGCAGGTCTAGTATAGATCCATACTGCAAGGAGTAAGGGAAGCTGACAGGAGCTCCAGCTATGTGGATGCGGAAACGCGATTTAAGATATGTCGACTCCAGCTACATAATTAACGTAGCTGGAGTTGCGTATCTTAATTCAACCTCCTGCTGTAGTATAGACTAGGCCTAAGGTTTTAGATTACCTGGAACAACTTGGGTTTAGACAGGGATATTGAGTAGCAGTATTAAATACACTGATGCCTCACATAAATGTCAGAAGATTTATTTTCAGTCTGTACAAATAGAGCTGTGCTGCTCTCATCCACAATATATCTCTCCATTACAATTCTAAGTTCTCATACAAACAAGAACAGCAAGACACTTAAAAAGGGCAGCCTTTGGCAGGCACAATAAGACTAGTTAGAATTCCAAACAATAAATTGGATATCTATTTTTTTTTTTAATTTAAACCATGATTTAAAAACCACAAAGTTAAAAGCTGCCAAGGACAAACAAAAAACCCAGAGAGAGAGGGAGGAAACATGATAAGCAATTAAATCCCACAGGCAAACAACTGGGTTCCAAGAGTTGTAAATACAGAGTACACAGCATTGAACACATCAGTGTCCAAAGCACAGTCCAGCTAAGTCTAAGTCCTGGGATCCTGGGGAGTCTTTCCCTACACCCAAAAGGGAGAGACAAGATCCCTGTTCCCATTAAAAAAAAAACAAAAAACAAAATACCCTTTCATGTGTTCCATTTTATCACAGAATAGTCCCACTGAAGTCAAATGACTCCTCATTTGAGTAAATTCAAGCACATAAGGAATATGTTTGCTGATCAAGGCCTAATTTGGGAGATTTTGAGGGCATCAATACAAACAGACTCATCCAGAATTCATTCTGGACCAGCTTAAGGACTCAGACTGGAGTCCCGTTTCCTTCACCTACAGATTCAGCATATCCCAGGCCTTTTCTGTGAAATTCAAAACCAAAATAGCTGGGCTCATTCTCCCACCACCCCCAAAATTGCAGGTGCAAGATAACAGCTTGTGGAACTGGCCGTTAAAACAGGATTTAGTCTAGGGAAATTGACCAGGTTGGTCACTGGAGAAGAAGGAGTCTGCAAGCTTCAGAAGCCAACCACTTATTCACATTACAAGGAAAACAAACCCAATATATTATGTAGTTTTCATTTTAACTATATAAATATAAGCAGACAATGAATTGACAGCTTCTACCACAGATGACATGACATAGAATAGTTTCTCTAGCTTCTAAAAAGGAGACCACAGTTGCAAGTACTTATTGATCCAAGAGGGACTCTCCAGGATACTTTGCTATCTGTCCTGCACCAGTCACAGGTGGAAGTTCTTTATCATCTTCCGGTTGGAGGCCCGTGATTGTGAGGGCAATTCTTGCCCATTTTTAGACTGCTTGTGACATACACTTGGGGCTTAATCTTACACCTTGGGCAGGCAAAATAAAGGTGGATGTCAGTGTCTTAGAACTGCAAGACAGAGGGGGGAAATCCAGGCCTTATTAGAAAGTCAACAACAAAATTCCCATTGATTTTAGTAGGGCCAGGATCTCACAGTCTCTCATGGATTTGCACCCTAGTTCAGGAAATCACAAGGAAAATTTCTTCCATGTTCCTGACCAACAACTAAAGGCACCAGAGACCCAAAGAGCCATCCCAGTTTGGCACCAGATCCAGTGGATCCTAGAACTGAATGTTTTCTCAAGTCTGATTTTATTCTCCTGGGATAGCCAGTGTCTAGCATGCATTCAGTAAGGCCAGTTCTTTACCTTAAAAGAGAGATCCTTAGAGTATTGACTTAAAGCTCCAAAAGATGCGACACATAGATATTTACTGTATTGCAGAAATGGCTGTGATGCACAGGACTCTCTCACCTTTCCTCTTAACCTACCTTAGCAGGATGTAAATATCCAGCCCAACACTATAATTTCTCCTCTAACCCTCTCATAAGCTTCACAGGACACAAGGTCAAATCCCAGCAGTACAACAGGAAGGTTCTGCATCATTCACAAGGCCATAGACACCGTGGAAACAGAGGAGGTCACATTGCACAGGAGAGCTAAGGGGAACTCTCCCATTGCCAGGTCAGGTAGGGAGGTGTGGATTTATAACTGGGGTCCACTTTGGCCAGCAAAAAGGCAACAGAACTGGGACAGGGAGGAATGTCCTAGGTGTTCTGGGGAAATTTAACAGCAGGCACTGGGCTCAGACCTGAGACTGTAGGGATGAATCAGAGAAGCAGGTACTAGGCCCTACTGTTCAATGGGATGTAGGCATATGTGGGTGGGAGAGGGGGTGTCTAAAATTCCTTTTTCAGGTTCTGGCTCTAGGCCTCCACGCCTCAGCAGCCACTTGCCCTTCTCCAAAATGGCTAGCATTCCCCCACCATGTCTCCAAAGGGCAGTCCTCAACTGCCTGGGCAGGACCTAGCCAGCCAGTCTCAAATGTACTTCCACCTTCCCATTCTTGTCTAGGAGAGCAAGGATGAAAGATGTACTTGCATTTGGCTGGACAATTACTGTTCAACTTCAGAACTAGCCAGAAGCTGGTGTGTGTAGAGTAGAGCAGAGCAGGCACTTAACTAGTTATGGCAGGACAGTACTCAACAGCAGCAACACATGGCACAGACAGCAATGTGGCCATATTAAGAACATGTCCATTTCCCATGGGAGTGGTTGGAGGATGCTCTGTGCTGAATGCAGATTCACGGTGGCTCAGAATCCATCTGTTCAAAAGGAGGCAGCCCCTTCTAGCTGAAAGATCCATGCTAGAGACCACAGAGAACAATCAACAATTTCTCACCTGAGAACCACGGGGGGGTTGCAGTTATTTTTGGTTTTACGGTTACACTTTAGCTACAGAGTCTCTCAAACAGATGAAACTGGCTAGGGGATGCAACAAAGAGATGGCGACCTGTGGAGTGGGGGTCCCTGGGCTTCCCTTATCATTCCTCTTCTAAGGCTGATTAGTTTCTATCACTAAGACTGACCAACGTAAAAGTAACAGAACAGGTAACCCTCCTTATAGACCACCATGATGCTAAAAGGTTTGGCTCTCAGCCTATCACCTTAAGGAAGGCTGGCGATATCTCTCTCTGGAGGTGGGCCAGAAGGCTTTGGGATGTTTTCATTGGCTTTTCCTTCAAACAGCATGACTCTGGAAAAAACAAACAGTCAGAAGCATGAATTAAGAATAGAGGTGCCAGATTAACCCATCATTAGGATCAATAACGTGTTGGAAAACAACAAGCACTTCCTCCTACACTAGTGAGTCCAGTACAGGCAACCCCCACACTTACGACCTAATTGGTTCCTGGAGAACTGTCGTAAGTCATACGCCATTGTAAATGCGAGCTGCGGACATAAATTGGGGGGTTTTAGGAGCTACCTCGCATGGAAAAATATGGTCGTAAATGGGCGGGGGTCGTATGTCGAGCGGTCGTAAGTCGGGAACACAAAACGGGGTGTCAGGATTCCTGGGTTCTAGTCCGAGCTTTATCACAGATATAATTTGGGCAGTTTCTTCATCTTTCCGCATTATCCATTCCCCATCAGTGAAACAGAGATGTTCTACATTGCACCGGAAGGTTGTGAGGCTCAATACATGCTGGCAACGTTCGCAGAAATCCCCCAATGCAAGGCCTTATTGATGTGCAGAATAGTAACTTGTCTGTTTTTATTAACCCTCTCTCCCTAAACTGAAAAAATACTGCTGTGCCACTACTACTCTGTAGCCAGTAGAGGGCAGTATTGCCAACCCAGTACAAGATGTTTCATTTTTGAAGTAGCCAAAAAAGTTGTGCCTGAAATGCCATTTGCAAAGTCGCCCATTTGCTTGCCATCTGAGAGCACAAGGGATTTGTGTGTTCACTTCAGGCAGTCACTTGAAGTTTATTGAGAACGCACGGCAGATCTGTGCTTCTAAGTCACTATATCTACAGACAGGCATATTAGACAACGCAACTAGCCACCCCTGTAAATTACATTCCATGCACATTTAAGCAAAAACAAGCAATCTGCAGTAACTGTGCTGGGAGGAAGGAGGAGGACTGCTGACAGGATGGGGTAGTAATTGGAAAGATAATCCAGAATGCTTTTTAACTGTCACTCACTGCTTTATTCTTTCCTAAGAATTGTAGCCACTTAGCTCCTGCCAGCTGCTACCTTGGTTCGGTGGCTTTTGCTGGAACTGGATCTTGGTTTTTACAATTGGAGCAGAAACTCAACCCTGGCCTGAGGATAATGGGATGCTTGTTTGTGTGTTTGCTGGGAAGGACTTGTCCCTACTTCAACTAGTCCTGTTGGGGCGCAGGATGGAGAGTGTCAAACAGGCTTCAGCAGGGAAAGGTTGCCAAGGGAACACCCGTGAGCATTTCTGGCAGGAATCATGGAACTATCAGGAACAAATCCATCATTGGGAGAGAAATCCCCAGAAACATCCTTCTCAAACATGATAACCAAGGGCATTTAAGGGGAGTAGTAAAGATTTTCACCACCGTACATACACAGCAGATTAGTGGCAATAATTCTGCTGATGTGGGGAACACAATGGTTCCCTTAATATCCAGTTTGGATACCCAGTCACATTGGAAGTATCCTTTGGAAATGAAGGAGGGGCACGTCTATCCATCAGGGTTACGCACAAAAGCAGTGCTAGCATGTTTGGTGGCCATGAATGGCAGAGAGACTTCAGGAGGGTGGGAAAGGAGCTAGTGGACTCCACCCCACTGCAAGGAGCAGCCAAGCTGGTACCCGGAGCCATTTGTTACAGCAGCAGGGTGTTCAAGGCTCTTGTCAAGAAGGCACAAAGGGCTGTGAGAAGCTTACATCAGTGGCTCCTACCACAGGAGAAGGACCTTCCCTCCCCCCTGCATGCACTGCTTCAAACACGGTTCCTCCACCCACTCCACTTAGCTCCTGCCAGCTGCTACCTTGGTCCGATGGCTTTTGCTGGGACTGGAACTTTGCATTTATAACTGAGGCAGAAACTCAACCCTGGCTGGAGGACAACGGGATGCTTGTTTGTGCGTTTGCTGGGAAGGGACTTGCCTCTATTTAAACTAGTCCTGTTGGGGCAGGGGATGGAGAGAACGGAAGCCAGGAGATGGGAAGGGGCAGACTGTACAAAGAGGCAAATGGTAGGAGCCTCCAAGCTTCTCTGCACTGCCGCTGAATTCCCAGTTCAGTGCGGACACCTCTCAGAGAGAAAGAGAAAGGAAAGGGCCTCACTGCAGCACTAGCCCCTGCCCCCAGGCCCACGGTTAGAACTGGATTGGAGCATGAGTGTGAGAGACCTGGGCAGTACCAGTCAGGATCAGACACACACAGGCCACAGCATGCGAGTCACCCTCACTCTAGGTATAACGCTATGACTGCAATTCATGTAGAAATCAGGCCTGCCAACAGGGGCTGAGGAGGTACAAAGGGGGGCAGTTACCCCAGGGCCCAGCGACTCAAAAGGGGCCCGGGAACTCCTGGCCACTGCTGCTGCTACTGAGGCAGTGGGCTGAGACCCAGGCCCTTTAAATTGCCGCCAGAGCGCCACGCCGTGCACTCCATGTGGCTCTGAGGGTGGGGGAGGCTGCCCCCAGTCTCACCCCTAGCTAGCTAGCTCAGCTACCGCCACAGTGCATCAAGGCAGCCTGGGCTACAGTATGTGGCTAGCCCCATGAGTAGCTGCCGTGGCGTCATTTCTAAAGGCACCCAAGCCAGCTAGATCAAGCTAGTCAGAGGACATCTCCTCGAGCTGCTGCGTCCCCCCTCCATCCATCACAGATGTAGTGTGGCTGTGGGGGGCAGCGCCTACTTGAGCTCTGAGGCAGGCCCCACGCTCAGCCATGCACATGGCCAAGTTCTCCAGAGCGCTGCACCCAGCGTGCGTTGGCAGCGCTTTAATCCTGCCATGAGAACGGTGGGGGGAAGCCTCTTCCGGATACACCAGGCACCGCGGTAGCACATTCCTGGCAGCGGGAGGTGGTGACAGACCTAGGATGGCCTGGCCCCGGCCACATGGATTTCAATCCACTTTCCAAACTTTGTCAAAGGGGTCCAGAGCTACTTCAATTTCAGTCCCCTCCCCACACGACATAACCACCCCCCTGCTCAGTCGGTACCCTGGATGGACTCCAACAAGGCCCACCGACAGGGGCGGGGGGGACAGTTGCCTCAGGGCTCCACAATTCAAAGGGGACTGGGGCTCCTGGCCACCACCACTGCTACTGGGCGGCGCAGGGGGCTCTGCTGTGCTGGCTGCCCCATTCCCGCCCTTTCCAGGAGCGCAGAACTGCCCATCCCCCAACTTGACTGGAGACCCGCACAGGCTGTCGGCTCCCCTGACTCCGATTCCCTCTGAGTGACCAGCCGCCTTGAGATGCCCTCTGCCCATCCCCCCTCCGGAGACATCCTTCCTCCTTTCCCCATTCAGAAATTTCCGCCTGTGTAGTTCCCACTCCATCTTCGTGCCTCGGGAGCCTGCAGGATAGGCCCTGCCTCCTGCTGCACCTGGCTCCCCCTCCGACCCCTGCAGCGTGGAGCTCAAACCCCAGCAACGCCCTTCCTCTTCCCCTCCCGCCACTCACAATTTAAGGACGGCAGAGCGCTTGCCAAGCATCACGTTGACGAAGTCCTGGTAAGAGATGGTGTCGCTGACCCCGCCCGTCACTTCAGAGATCATCTTCTTCAGCTCTAAGTGCGTCTTTGGAGCCCCCAGCTTCTCCATCATCCTTTTGACAGACATCAGATCTGCAAGAGCAAGAGCCCCCACACCATTGCCAGGCATGGTGGAGGCGGGAGACCGTGCAGGGCTGAACCGAGATACAGGGCATGGATATCAACGACTTTGTCCTCCCCACCAGCGATGTTAACATTTGTTTATTGTGGTAAACGGGCACCCGCTGAAATCTGGGCTCATCCGTTAACCTTCATGGTTACATGCACACACACCCTCCGACCCCCTGCTGCTGCCTATGTATCGGAGGCAGCAGCGCAGGGGGGCAAGCAGGACCCACATACGGAGAAGAGAGGGCACAGCAGGTGGCTCACAAGCTTGTTCCCCACGTCCCAGCTCCTGCGAGCCACCTGCCCCCCTGACGCAGCGGGTGCATGTAACCATGAAGATTAACCGCTTACTCGTTTACACTGCGACATCCCTACTCCCCACCCCTTCAATTACAAGACGAGCATGCTCAATGGGCAACTCCGAGATCCAACACAAGCCCTCCAGCAAAACCGCAGCTCACCCCAGCCACAGCCTCACCTTGCCAAGGTAAAAAAACACCACATGTGCAGGAGACACCCCTTGCAGCCCCATGTCAGGGCCCCCAGTCAGCAGCAGAGAGGTTCCACACAAATCAAGCAGTGGCGATAGTTTTCCTCTGGGTGATATCCAAGTTTGCTTAATCAGCTAACAGGTATCAGTGGTGTTACACCCAGGTGCCTCAAACGGGGGAATTCAGCCTCCTGATGGAATCTACCACTTGCTCTCTCCTGCCCAAGCCCCGGCTCCACAACATTGCTCTGGCAGCCCTCCAGGGACCAAACTGGCTAGAGGTGATTATCCTGATGTACAACATAAGCCGGTCCCCAACATAAGCCTGAGCACAGAGGCTGTGCCGGGGTGGGTGGAAGCTGCAAGTTAGACAGCCAAGGGCTGCTCTGACTTGCGCTGGGACCGGTGGCCCTGG
This sequence comes from Pelochelys cantorii, assembly GCA_032595735.1. Classification (NCBI taxonomy): domain Eukaryota; kingdom Metazoa; phylum Chordata; order Testudines; family Trionychidae; genus Pelochelys; species Pelochelys cantorii. The sequence goes on from CM064347.1 coordinate 13,495,576, forward strand.
AGCAGCCCTGTGCTTAGGTGATATAAAGCCACCTTTGCAGACCCTCCCCCTAGGTTTTGGCTTTTGAGGTGTAGCCATGAGAGGCACAGCATGGGCTCAGACCCCTCGCTTCTATTCCTAACCCTGACACTGACTCACTACGTGATCTGGGGCAAACCATGGCATCTCTGTCCCATCCCCACCCTGCCTCGCGAGGATGGTTGTGAGTAGAGAGGAGGAAAGGGAGGGGGAGAAGAGAAAGAAACACGATTATTAAAGAAACCAAGCAAGACGCAAACAGGCCCCTTGGAAATGGTGCTAAAACCCCACCCTCAGAGTCTGAGGCAATTTCCTTCAGATTGTTCTCACTTGAACAATGAGCTGCAGGCTCCTTTCCATCCCGTAATCAGCACCAGCGTTAGGAGCCAGGTCTCCTTCTCCCTCCCAGCCCACGAGGGACACTGGATCAGCTAGGGAAGGTGGAGGAGCCCGTGGCCCCCAGAGAACGCACAAGACAGATACAGTGAATACACTGAGCTTTGGGGAAGCTAGCAAAACCCTGGGCCCAAATCCTGAGCATTGCAGAAGTCTGGATCTGGACACTACGGCTTGGCCTCATCTCTCTTTCAGTCGCTGGGGCCTGTCCCTGGGAAACCACTACGTGATCTGAGAAAAGATCCTTAAAATCAATTAAGGACTCAGCAGGTGCAAACAGAATACTGGGCCCAGCTCCACAGCCTACAGCGGTCTGGGGCAGTCCCTTCTTCCTCTAAAGCAGCGGTTCTCAAACTTTCTGGGCTCCGGAGCCCTTTACATGCGTAAAAATTTATGCGGCGCCCCAGCGGTCCACTGATTGTATGTGTTGTACCTATCAATGTTTCCAGTTTGTCAACCTCGCGGAGCCCCTGGAGATGTCTCACGGAGCCCTGGGGCTCCGTGGAGCACAGTTTGAGAAACACTGCTCTAAAGAGAAGACTGGAAGTGGACAAGGACAAGAGAGCTTTGGTTTTGGGTGGAACCTAGGGACTCTGTCTGGCTTCCACCTCAAACCAACAAAGGGTGAGCCTGTGGCCTCAAGGCAAGCACAAAACTCTAGCTAGCAATCCACGGCTCTTCCTGATACTTGCTGAGAGAGAACCAAGAGGAAAGAAGAGCCAAGAACAGAAAAAGAAGCCAGAGGGCTGAGCAGAGATCCAGGAGAAAGAGGGGAGCTGGGACCAAGAGCAGAGATATCTAATGCTTGAAGCAGGCCCAGAGAGAAAAAACACAGACAGGAGGCTGGACATATGGAGACAATGTCGGCCTCTCAGAAGCCAAATGATAATGATAGAGAGGAGGTTCCATAGTCCCAAGGCAAGAGATTTGGGGAGACTGGGAAAGAGCAGCCCTTGGACTCTATCAGCACCTGGAGACAGTGTCTGAGAGAGAACTAGCAACCCTAGTCTTATGCTTTGCCGTCGCGATGTCTGCCCCCAACAGACCGCTCTCCTTCTGGCCCAGCAACACGGAGGTGTTCCGCAAGGGGTCACTCACCAATCTCGCCTTGGTTATTCAGGTCAAACTCCATGTACTTCTCTGGAAGAGACACAGCAGGGAGTTAGCAAAGCAGAGCGGCTTCAGCAGGCGCTCAGGGCAGCCCGTCCCATGTCCTGGCTGAGGCAGAGGCCAGGACTACACGGCACTGCTCCACAGCTGGGCACAGGGGCTCGATCACCAGGAGGCGGCAATGACGCACACAGGGTGTTCTACTAGAACGGATCATTTGCCCACCTGGTCTGGCACCGTGGGGCTCCTCAGAAGTTGGCCACAACCAAGACTTTCAGAGGAAGGCAAAAAAAAACCCCACACCTCAGAATGCCTGACTACAGGACGTAGAATAGTACAATTGTGGAGAGGGGAGGAAGCAAGATAGTGAGGCCTAATGGATAGAGCTCTGAGCTGGCAGCCAGGAGACCTGACTTGTAGTCCTGGTTCTGCAGTGATCTGCTAGGTGACCTTAGGAGAGTTGTTTTTCTTTGTGTCTGTGTCTCCCCTCCCACCTGATAATAATCTAACTATTCAGGCTGTCAGGGCAGGGAATGGCTCTGATGTGCAGGTACAGCACCCAGCACAAGGGGCCTTGATCCCAGCTGGGGGACCTCCAAGGGCTAGAGAATACAGATAGCAATGTGCCTAATACCTCTGTGAGGGGGTCCCACAGGGACACAAATGCCCAAGCACTGGGTTTAGAGCCCAGCCTTGAAAGCAGGTTCAGTGGGCTCTAACGCTCAATAACAACGCCAGCTGTGGTTCCTTTCCTACAGGGAAGCCAAAGAAAGAGACCTAGTAGGGAGAAGTGGCCTGTGGCAGACAAGATAACAAGATACAGACGAGGACATGTGTGTTTCAGCATGAGCCTGGGGGTAAAGGTCCAAAGTATGAAGGTGGGATTTAGAGGAATACTGTATTGCACAGGAAAAGGGCTAGGTTTTCCACAGTCGCTTAGGTCTGAGTTCTTGATGAACGGTAATGTGGAAGGGGCACTGCTTGGTGGGGCGGGATAACCTGTTCATAAGATTCAGAGGGAGACAAGAGAGCCAGGCAGGCCTACCCATTTCATGAATTCATCACCTCTTCACAGCACGATGGCTCTCAATGGACAGTGCTCTTTCTTTAAGACATTTTCAGCCCCATTTAAAAGGCAGCACCATGACCGGAGAGAGAGAGATCAGCCATTAGCACCCATTACACAATGCACACTGAATAGATTTTCAAACAGTGCATTTGTTTTAAACTCTGAGGCATCATGTCTAGAGACAGATCTTTCCGAATTCACTGGTCCACGGGAGACAGAGACAACATGAGAGAGAACGGGGCGAATGACTCTGCAATTGAACCTAGCCCTCAGGCCACATACAGGGGTTTGAAGATACAAAAGCCTTTATGATGGACCAAGACCCAATTAGGCCAAATGCCAGTTCATAGGTGCCAATTAGTGCCCCAGTTCCCCGTTCAGAACTGTGACAGGGCCATCCCTTTGGTGAATGCATACAGCTCGTTAGTGCTAATGGGAGCTCCATGCATGCCAGACATCTGGGCAACACGTACCATTGATTAGCAACTGCATGCTAGGATGAACTGGGTATTTTCCACACTGGGTAGTGCAACAGGCCTGTATCACCTCATGAGCCTTGTTGAATTTTTTCTGGATGATTTGGTTTCCATGGTAGACAGATGACTGGTATGGCGTGGTAAATATTCCTGCTTCCTGAAAGGTGAACTACAGGTAGATATATTTGGCCACAGGTTCTTTGATTTAGCCCAGAGCTGTCAGTTAACTAGTCACTGAACAGTTGAATGGCAGCCTTCCAATCTGGATTTAAACACTTAAGGTCACTGATTGGTAAGCCAATGAGAGGAGAAACTGTATCCTTTAACACAGCAAAAGCATCAGGAGAGTCAAGATAATGTACTTGACTGATCCCAGCTTGGGGTGGTTTGCTGCATGGAGAGCTGTGCAGTTACTTTTCAAAAAAGGCATACCACTGACACCTCCCATTTGGCACTTTTATAATGACCTGGCTATTGTATTCCACTGAAACCTCCTGTTTGGTGCTTTTATAGTGACCTGGGGCTACTGTATATGCACCATTGTCCTCTAGTGGCTAGAAACAGAGCAACTCATCTGTATGTCCAAGACCCTGTACTACTAGCCTCTCAAAGGAGATTCTCCTTGAGCTCAAGTGGTAAGAATCTGTTTTGGGGCATAAGGTTCTGGGCTTGGTTGCTGATGCCACAGTGCGCAGCACGGCAATAACTGAAGAATAAGAGGGCTACAGATTTGTTGCAAGAACTATGATGAAAACCAGCCTATGTCCAATATCATGTTGTTAGTTCCACAAGCGTTCCTATTACACAGTGCATTATTCCTAGAGGGGAAGAGTTGTACTAGTCTCCTCATGCTAGCAAGGCCCCTGGCCAGGAGCTGGATACCGCTCACTACCAACAGCATCATTTGGGGCAATTCTTGTCTTTATAGTACCAGGCTCAGGATGATGCTCCTTGATGGACTAAGCCAGTGTTTCTCAACCAGTGGTCTGAGTCCCCTTAGGGGTATTCGAGAGAAGTCTGGGGGGGGTACACGTCAACACAACTGAAATCTGGACAAAACTGAATTTTTGTTTTACATTTTACAGCTCTTTATTATTTTTGTTCTTTTTATACCCAAAATTTCATCGCCCACCTGGCTACGATTAAGTTGTTTAAACAAATGCGTTGCAGTGGTAGAAAAAAATGGTGTGTGTCTGAAAACTGTAGGTCCTGGAGGTACTTTTTTTTTTTTTTTAAAGGGGTACCTCCCTTAGCCCTAAGCAATGCCCAGATCCCACTGTAGTGGACATGATATTAAGAAAACTCCCTTTCTTTTCCACCTTATTTTTGTAACATTAAGCAAGGTCATTTGTTGCCGCACAGGGAAGCCCAGCTCGACCACCGCACTTCTCTGTTCTACGGGCAACTTGCAGTTGAATTGCTCATTGCACCAGATCTTTGTTCTACCAGCCACTGGTGTATAGTTGCCTCTGTTTACACAGCTGTGTGGCTCAGCTCAAGATGAGACACCTAGCCAAGTCTAGGCCAGGGTATGAATCTAGAACTGTCTCTATGGCTAAGCAGGAGGAGGGAATTTCGACCTTGATAAATACCTCACCAACAAGCCGCTGACAGAAATCCTGGACTGCAGCAAATGGGCTTCTAGGGAAATAACTGGTGACTGGCATGTGGGCATGCAAGGCACAGTCAACCTGTGGAACTCCTTGCCAGAAGATGTTGCGAAGGCCAGAACTTTAACAGGGTTCAAAAAAGAGATAAATAATTTCATGGAGGATAAGTCCTTCAATGGCTATTAGCCTGGATGGGCAGGACTGGTGTCCCTAGGCAGGGGTCAGCAATAATTTTTGATGGAGGGGCCACTCTAAGATGGGTAGAAATGGTGTCTGTTCATCAGAAGCTGGGAATGGGGATGAATCACTTGATGATCATCTGTTCTGTTCATTCCCTCTGGGGCACCTGGAATTGGCCACTGTCGGGAGACAGGATCCTGGGCTAGATGGACCAGTCTTGCCTTTCTCATGTTCAGAGAGCAGCAAGGAAACAGGATGGCAGCTCTGGGATGAGAGGCAGGTTTAATTCCCCACTCAGAGCACCCTCCTTTGTGGCTCTAAGTCACTTGGCCAGGTCCGAGCACTGGGGTCAGTCATCCCAGCATATGAATCTGATACATGCGCCTCCCCCGTCCCCCTGCACGTCTGCTGTGCGCCTAGTGTGCGTTCTTTTCTCTAGGCCTCGGAGGAGGTTTGACAGGCAGCGCAGAGAACAGAGGAGGCTTTATACCACAGGCGCTCCAAGCTGCTTGTGTTCCCCTTTCATCCCATGCTGCCGGGATTCAATGGGGGTGAAATCCTGCCCTGCTAACCCCCGCGCATTCACACAAACACCGATTCTGCACAGGGGTTCCCGAGACACTCTGGCTCAGTCGGGCGAGGGGGAGGCACAATAGGCCAATTGTTGGGAGAGCTGGAGGAGGTGTTGGCGGAGGGGAGCGGGACTCCCACAGAACAGGCCATCAAGCCATGGAGACAAATGCACGAGGCGGGGGGAGGAGATGCCGAGGGCTCCTGTTACAGGCAGTGCTGCGGCTGCGACCCACAGCCGCAACGGCTAAAGAAAGCCCAATTCACAGGGAAAATAATTCAGAGTTTCAGCAAAATTGGGAGGAATGGCAGGTGGTGGGGGAAGGGAAGGAGAACATGGGGAAATTGGAGACACCCAGCCTCCTCCCCCCTTAGTCTCTGCTGGGAAAGGCACCAGCCAGCACCCTCCAGGACTAACATCAAAGCCAAAAGCAGCCAATGCCTGGAATGGAAGTAGGTTAAGCAACTGCCCCAGGGCCTCTATTGATGGGGCCTTATTTGCTGAAGAGTCGTGCTTGAAGACAGAGGGCCAAAGGGAGCAGGACATCGACGGCCTGTCTTCCCAGGGCTCCCAAGGAGAGGGGCAGGGTGGGCAGGGTTTTAACACTTTGTCTACACTGCAGCTGGACTTGCACTAGCTCTGCTCGGCATGGGCAGCAGCCCAGATTAACCAGTGGAGCTCAGATCCAGGGGATCAGGCAAGCTAGAATTCTGGGGGCTAACCTGAGCCACCAACCCTGCTGTTCTTCTTGACATGCTAATGTAAATGGAGCTGGAGTGAGTCTGTCTACACAGCCTCGGGAGCCAGCTCCCAGCTGAAACACAAACACTGCCAGTTGAGAAACAGAGGCAGCCAAGATAGCTCAGCTTAATACTTATGCCCACCCATAATGGGCCCAAGCTTCACTCCCAGACAGCGTTACATGCAGATCCAAGCTTTGTGCTGCCCTGCTCCTCCATCAAAAAAAGGGGGGGACACTGCCCTAGGCATGAGCCAAAACCCCAGAGCAGCCAACATTCCAGATCTATAAACAGGCGAGTGAGCTGGAAAATGAAGAGAGAGGCACATCTCTGAACTCCATCACTATGGACTTGGGCTAGGGGAAGGCATTTGGGAGGGGCTGGATTGAGGTGGATGACCATCTATATCCCATCAGGAAAGACAATAGGAACAAGTGGTCCAAACAGGGATCCCAAGACCCTCAGTTCTGAGGACGCTTGGATCCCAATGTTGTAGCTTTCTACACTCTTGCCTAATCAATCCGGGCATTTCAGAGGGGGGAGCCGTGCTAGCCTGGAACTGAAAAAACTTAAAACACACAACGAATGGTCCTGCAGCACCTTAGAGACTAACGAAAAAAATGTAGATGGTATCATGAGCTTTCGTGGCACAACCCACTTCTTCATATGAACCGAAGCATGTATATGGCTGCTATCATTGTATTAGTAGTGGGGATGCTAAAATGCATCTAAGTAATTGGGTAACCACTGAAAAATTCAGCAGTTACACACGGGGCAGTGGGCAGCCACCCTGGGAGTCAGTGCACGCAGGGAACCAGCTTTTAAGATATCCACTCATGCCCAGGCTCATCAGTTAGGCATGTACACAGTTAGATGTTCACATCCCTAATTAATAGAGCCCTGCAAATATCTGCTTTATATGCTCAGAGGTCAGTGCAGATATCGGCAGCTCATTTTTGCAGATACAAGTTTATATGTATGCAGGGCTCTATGTATTTGCTCAGATCTTTTCCTTCCTCTCCCGTAGGAGCACCTTGCCTGCACTGGAATAGTCTGTGCTAATTTTCAAGCCATGGTGCAGCCATTGCTAGCAGGGCAGCTGCACTGTAGCTGGAAAAGAGGAACCGCATGTTTGAGCGCAGCACTACCCTTAGAAGAGTAACTGTTCTGCCACAGTGGTGTGGGAGGTGCCTGTGGAGGGACCATCCACGGGGGGTGCGAATGTGTGTGTGTGTCAGTGAGAGGGAGGACTCATTGTGGGAAAAGTAACAGTGATGGTTAATACTTCGTCCGGACTGCGAGGAGCCTGTTATCTCAGTCCATTCACTGTTATCTCTTCTGGCAGCGAGGTCTCCTCTGGCTGGTCCCAGCTCTGGGGGAAAGGCTCCCTTGGTGCACAGAGTACGGGTGAAGGCAATAGGCAGTCTCACCTTTGAACGCCGCAAGCTTCTCCTCCAGATCTTCTTCATCGCTGAACTTGGGGTCACAGAGAAATTCCTAATAGGGACCAAAAAAAAGTCCCAAAGGTTAAAGAAAACACAGCAAAGCGCCTCAAACCTCCTCCAACAAGTCCGGGGGCGAGGGGGGCATGCGGGGGAGGGGGGTTGATTCTATAAATACCCGAGAGGGGAATTAACTGCTAAAAGTCAAAAAACAGATGCTGTTTACAAAGCTGAGCAATATCAGTGCCAGGAGAGATCTAAAGGGTCTTTTCCTTCTCCGCACCCCCAACTTCTGTAGTTAAAATCCTAGGGAACCAAGAGGAAATTACACTACCCGGAGGTTTATTAATGACAACACCTTCATTACACTAACAGCTATGGGGCTGTTCTAGCGGCAGTGCTGCAGGATTCCCGTCAATTTTGTCCGTGGACACTATCAGTGTTCCTGACATAGACACAGACAGTTTGGGGTGGCAGATGGGAGAATCCAACCCCCTCGCCTCGCTCTCCTGAGGTCAAGGCGCGCACCCTACTCACACCTTAGATCCAGTACCGTGCTCTTAGGGCTTTGAAGGGAGTGGTGGACATTGAGTTTCAGAGGACCTTTGCCATCCAAAGCGGGAGGCAGCTGGTGACTCTGATGTGCTAAGGCAGGAAACAGGTTCTCCTGAGAGCTGGAGGAACAGCGGGCCGGTCAGTTTCATTCACCCACTTGCAGAGGTCTCCAGTCTCCACTGCTGTCACCTCAAGCAGTATTATTCAAGTGCCGTTGCACTGCAAGGGGAACAGCCTGGAGCACAGAGCAGGATCCGGACAGCAAGCCCCACCACGGTGCCCCTCCAGCAAACCTCCGCTGGCAATGTACTCTCTGCAGCTGCAAACTGCATGGTCTTCCTCTTCATTTCTCCCACGTCCACCCAGCCTCCAGGAACGTAGTCACTTGGTCCATGGACAGCATTCTTTGCTGCAGCGATCATTCACAGCTGCTGTTTATTTTCTGTTTGCATGGGGCAAGAGCCCTCCAAGGGATTGCGGGGCAGAGGGCCGAGGCTGCTGCACACTCTATGAGTGCCTTGCAGACCCAGACCGTGCACCCATGAATAGGAGTAGCTGAAGCAGCCCCTGGCCTTAAGGTATTGGGATGCTCAGTCATCACCAGCAGTCACGGAGACATGCCTGTTTCCTACCACATCCCGTATTGCTAACAAAGTTGGAACATGGCAGCCGGACCCCTGAGATAGCTCAGAGAGTCTCGGCCTACAGCTCAGTCTCAGCAGCTTCCAGCCTGGAGATCTTAGGGCTTTAAGTAAAGTACATTTGACAGCTACTTCAGAACAGAGAAAACAACCCATCAGCCACCGCCAAAGCAATGGCCAGTATGGATGGTGGGAGGAGCAGGGTGTGACCCTTTCCAGGGGTACCCTGGGTTGAGAGGCACCTCACTATCACCGCCAGCGGTCAGCCCCACAGCTGCACCAGCCACAGGCAACACTCCCCTCTAGGCCATCACAGGCCCTGCTGCCTCTCAACAGGTTAGCGATAGGCACAGCCCAACCCCTGAGCCCACCGAGCAACTCCCTGAAGTGTCCAGGCCCCGACCCGCTGGACAATCAGTCCATGAAACCGCTGCCATTTCATGGTACATGCGTTCCTGGCACCACTGCCGATGGCAACATTCGCAAATACTGGGAGTCTTGGCTCCCGCCCCCACGGTGAGCTCCCTGTGGCCCCCAAACTCACTATGGCTCCAGACAGCTGTGGAGAACCGGGAGCCATGGTGAGAATCCTGTGGCTCCTGGCCCCCGCAGGCCAGGCCAGGCCAGGCCAGGAAACCCCCACAAATGCACGAAACCGCAAATAGCGATTCCGCAAATCTTGAGGGTCTCCTGAATTCACAGATTCATTGCTTCCAAAGGAACCGTGCACCCCAGCTTCTCCGTTACACCTCACCTCGTTGATCTGCTTTGCACACCACACTTAGGTACGTGTATAGTGAAATCAAGTCTATTTAACTGAATGCAGACTTCCAGGGACAGCAGGCAGAAATCCTGGACACAGACAGTTACACATAAACCAAAAGGAGAACATATATCGACAACCTAGACTTGCTGCACTAGTTACTGTCATGTCTTCTGGAGCAAGTTCCACTCCAAATCCTTTCTACGGATGTAATAGTGTAGTCAATTAACTGATAAGCAAAAGCTTATTGGTTAGTTCTATAGACTACATGCATTTTCCCCCTCCCCACACCCTCCTGTAAATTTTTTTAGTGGCTGGCCAGCAGCCTGGCTCAGTCCTGGCTTGTGCCGGGTCTGGGACCTATCCCCACTGCAGCTCTGCATTTAAAGCGTATTAGGAGCCAGGTGGGCAGGTAGCCCGGCTCAGTTCTGGCTGATGCCGGGTCCGGGAGCTCAGACCCCCGCGCTGAACAGGGCCTGCTGCCACCCTGCACTGCTGCCTTTGTATCAGAGGCAGCAGCAGTGGGTGACAGGCAGCCGGTCCGTAAGAGGAGGTGTTTTTTAAACTGGCTCCCTCTTGGACCAGCTCTTGCCTGGTACCCCATGCTGCTGCCTCTGATTCAGAGGTAGCAGCATGGAGTCGGGGGGGGGGGGGGTCCTTGGGAGTGGGGCCGGAGCGCACTGGCTGCCAGCCCCACCCCCAGGGACTATAGAATAGTCAACTATTCAATTAACCAATATTTAACATCCCTAGTCCTTTCTGTGTTTTACAGCTTAGGTTTGGCTGTGATCTTCCATTCATGTGACAAAGCATATGGTCTGCTTACCTTCCCCCCCCCCCATGGAAATATCCAGGGTCTGCCTTGAGCCCCCTTATAGCCTAGCAGCCCATAGGGTTTGCCTGTAAGCAGGGCTCCCTCTTGCTTTTCTCTCTTGAAGATGTTGCAACTTCTAAATTAGCACATGGCTCGGCATGCAAACAAGCATCCACGGCAAGACATGCACCACACAGGTGACCCATCACCTCCTGTCGCAGGAACGTTAGACGTTTGTCCCCGACTGGTCACCTGAACTTAAGATCATAACTCTGAGTGTAGAAACGTAACTCCTTCAACATTACCCGCCTGCGCTTTTCACAGCGATTACAGTGACTGCCGGCTCTCCAGCCCAGCGCATGCCTGTAAAACTCTATGCACCCTCTGCCAAGCGATCCCTGGGTCACACTGGGGAAACCCCAATGCACTGCAGGCTCCTCCCCAGCATAGAACTGACCAAGAGCCCATCCAAATGACCGAATTGCTGTCATGGTTGAAACTCCCCTCCCTTCCCCCCGCCATACTTGTCTCCTCCCTCTCAGCGCCCACCTCACTGCAGCTCTGTACAAACACCTCCCGGCGTCTTACCTACAGCACAGGGCTGAGCCGGATCAGCCCACCAGGGCTGAACAAGAATACCTAGCTCTTACCCAGCGCTCCTACTCCGCGCCTCTCCAAGCAGGTCAGTATCGTCATCCCCGCCTGAGGAGTGGGAAACTGAGGTACAAAGAGATGAAGTCTGGATCCAAATCTGCATTCTGCTACACAGGCCCTTCTCTACTAGGGTCCTTCTCAACTCATGCCAGTTGATTAGCTATTGCTTAATATGCCTCTCGCAGGTGCTCGGATTTCATGGCGAGGAGCAAGGATTTGAACGACTAGTCGACTATCCAATAAGCAAATACTTATTGGATAGTCGACACACTAGCGGACTGGTCGCTCCCCCCACCTGGCTGCCTCTGTCAGAAAGAGGCAGCGGGGGGGCGGGAGTGCTTCAAAGCAGCAGCACCATGTGGAGCCCGGGGTCTGCCACTTTGAAACAGCATGGTCCCAGCTGACCCCGGGCTCCATGTGGCAGACACTTTGAAACGCGGGGGAGCATGGGGCCAGCAGGGAACTGTCACTACACTTCAAAGGTGGAGGCGCCCTTATCGACTAATCGAATAGTCGATGTAAACTGCAGACTATTCAATTAGCCAATTAATCTAAATTGAACATCCCTAATGACAACCCCTCGCTCTCATGCAGTCTTAGACACATCAAGCAGCTTGGTGGTGGAAAAGCCCCTCATTAAATATTTCAGTCGCGTGATCGCTGGATCATTCTCTCCCCATTCATGAGCCCCTCTTTCATCCGGCTCTCCCCGTGCACAAGCCTGCCTGTTCCCTTTACCACCTCCCCTGCTCCCAACCACGCTCTCTACGACTTAACCTGACCTTTGTGAACAACAACCAGCTCTGAACGCTGCTCTTTGGGTGGCAACAGCACAGTCTCTGAAGTCTTGTGCGACATACACTGCCTGACAGAACTCTGCATCCTCTTAGCATCTATTCCCACTACGGCTCACCAATCTCCGGTCTAAGCAGCACACCCAGACCCTTCCCCTCACTCACATAAGCCAGGCTGGTTCCCTCTGAACCACACTTGAACAGAAATACTGATCCAACTAAGAATATCACCCTCCAGCTCAACACAATGGGTCTGCTCAGCCCTGGAACCCAGCTGAAAGGGCAAGAGGAGTTTGGGGCGGCAGACTGCCATTACTCAAGGTGGAATTCAGCCAGGTCCTCAGGGTCACGTAGACAAGAGTCTCGGGGAGCTGTGATGGACACAAAGGGTCAGGCCATTAGTTCAGGGATAGGCAAAAGGGCCTCCGCAGGCCAGATCCAACCCGCCAAGTGGGTTGATCCGGCCCATGGGGGTACTCCCGCTCCCCTGCCCCCAGGCCAACCAGGGCCTAGGGACAGGGGAGCGCATGGTGCTTAGAGTCAGTCCTGGTGGTTGATTCTAAGTGCTGCATGCTGTAGGGCAGGGAATGAGAGACTTCATGGTCCCCCCACCCTCAGGCCAATCAGGGGTGGGGAGCGTGCAAAGTTTCCTCCCACCACCAGGGGTGTGGGCACCTATAGGGAACGACCAGCTGGTCAGAACAGCTGGTGGTTCTCTGGGGGGGAAGGGAAGACTTCATGCGTTCCCCCACTCACAGACCAATCAGGGTCTGTGGGCAGGAAAACATGGAAGTGTCCTGGCCCCACCCCTTCCACCTGAGGCCCCACCCCTTCATGGGCAGCCCAGGACCATTTCAAAAATTTCTGAAGTAGCTCCTGGTCAAAAATGATTGCCCACCCTGCATTAGCTTCATCTCTCAACCAGTGCTCCAGCAGCACAATATCCCCATTGAGAGAGACATGTCATCTGGCCCCCTCTACACAGAGCTCATGGGCAACCTGTCTTGGGAGGGAGGGTTATTATTGGTATAAACAATCTCTGCAGAAGTGACCTAACATCACAAGAGGGAGTGGAGGAGCCAGTACAGAACTAGGGCCTGACTTCTCCCTGCCCCACGACCCCCCTGCTGGTCCATGCAGAGCAGAGGGTATATTGTTCTTCCACAGAGGAGGGTGGGGAGAAAGAAGAGGCATTTAGGATGGGACGACACCAACTCCTGCCACCCCAGGTGACAGCCCAGAGGTAACTCATCTTTCCATGTCCAAGAGGAAGCACTGCTACAAGGAGCTGGCTGGCTGGCGACTGAGACTTTGCTGCACAAGCCAGCTACAATTTACCAAGGAAGCTGCCTAGATGCTGTACTGATGCGGCAACACACCAAAGCAAGTGGCCCCAACCCAGCAGGTAGTCAGATAACTGGAGGTCAACAGCCAGTTTTCTTGGTACAAGAAATGGGAGGGAAGGGAGAGGAGGAGGAAGAGAATGCATTTCATGGTGGGGGGGGAAGGGGGGTGAGGAGAGTCACGGCCCAGCAACCCTCAAGGAGCCTGGTCTGGAATGTGCAAAGCAACAAGGAAGACACTTCAAATGGAAACACTGCACCCTGAGCACAGTTTGCAATTCCTGTTTGTAGCCACTGCGATAAGAACAACAGACATCAGCCATCGCACAGAGGAATTCCAAACCCAGGGCCTGCTGTCTCGGGCTCTCTCTTGCAGTTCAGGCTGCTCCCAGAACCCACTGCTGGGGCTCCAGCCTTTAGTGGCATAGTTGCCTATCGAGCGTAGGGAAGTGAATAGTTAACCGATGGGAGCTTGAACAGTCCCAGCCCACGACCAGCCCGGTGCACCACAGGCAGGGGCGCTCCAGCCCAGCTGGAGCAGCCCCCACACACCGCGGGCGGGGGGGGCGGAGGGAGCTCCAGCCCAGGCAGGTTGAGTGGCCCCCACCAGCCATCCCTGTTTAAGTGGCTAGGGATGGAATAGTGTAGTCGATTAATGGATAAGCACAAGCTTATAGGTTAATGCTATAGACTACACACATTCCCCACCCCTGGCCAGTACATTTTTTAGCAGGCGGGCAGGCAGCCTGGCTCGGTCCTGGCTTGCATTGGGCCCAGGACCTACCCCAGCTGCAGCTCTGCATTTAAAGTGTATTAGGAGCCAGGCAGGCAGGCAGCCCAGCTCAGATCTGGCTCGTGCCAGGTCTGGGAGCTCAGCCCCTTCCCTGGACAGGGGCTGCTACCACCCCACGCTGCTGCCTCTGTATCAGGCTGGCTGCCGGCTCCACCTCCGAGGACTATAGAATAGTTGATTAATTCATGAGTTTAATCAACTGTTCAAATACCCGATATTCAACATCCCTAATGTACGTCCCCCCTCTCTGCCACACAATCCAGGACGCCTCAGCACAGACTCCCTTCTCCCACCCCACTAACATGCCTGGGCCTGTCAGGGGATGGAGGTCTGATGGCAGCACGTGGCACGGCACCTGAGCTAGCTAGCTCAGGAACCCAAAGCAGGGAAGCCACCACAACACGCGCTTTGCAAGCCTGCCCAGGATCCGGGGCATGCACGTGGGTGGCAAGCTCTTGCTGCGGTCCTCGCTGCCATGGCTTCGCTGCTATTGGTTCCCAAGCTGCAATCACACCTCCACCTGCCGGGCAGCCATACCCCTGGGGAGGGACAGGTCAATACACCTACAGCATTTCGTAAAGCGGTCCCGTCCACAGGACAATTCAGAGCAGCCTCCCCAGGCCCCACACTTTGGGGGGGCCCCACGGTGGCTGCCTCAACTGTCTATGGATTGGACCCCTTGGGCCCACGGTGGCCTGGGGATTACCTGGGGAACCTGGCATGGGGCTGAGCCTCCCACTTACTGCGTCTGTGGGAACCGGAGCGATCCAGCAGCCATTTCCCAGCCCACTGGGCTCCACTGCACTACGACAGCAGGAAGTCGAGCACCCTGACCCCAGCCTGCACTCCCCAGTCCTGCATCACAGGAAGAGGCAGAGCAGGGCCTGGGGAGGTGGCGGGAGAGTTGCCCCAGGCTGCCGTAGGGCCAGTGCTAGCATTTAGTGTTTGTAGGGTGCCCATCACCGTGCCAGTCTCCACTGGCCGCTTAATTCTTAAGCTCTCTACTGAGACGGGCACTCGAAGCAGGGGCCTCAGCTGGGGCATCCTGTGATGCAAGCCCCTCGTTCCCGTTAAACGGATTGAGGCCATTCCATTCCCATCCCCCCAAAGCTACTGGAAGGGGCAAAGTTTGGGTCGCTGCTGATCTGTGCTGATTAGCCCAGGCACCTGGCAATCCAAGTCAAAGAGACTCAATGGCTGAGACTGGCGCTCTGGCTGAAACATACAAGAGAGAAATGTTGGCTATGGGAGTCGTCAATGCCCTTTGGCAGTCTGGAGGCAGCAGCAGGGAGCAGCTTCTTGCCAGCGACCCTAATCTAGGCAGAAGAGCACTAAGCTCAGCATTTCAGCTGCAGACAGCCAGGGAGAGCAGAGTATGGAGGGGAGCTGTTGGCTTTCCAGGTGGTGTCCCCTCCCCGACTGCTCTCCCAAGCCTGCTAGGGACTCTGGTTAGGGCCGGTGCTTCTCAAAGATCTGTACCCTGCTTAATGGAGTTTGCTTACAGCCCTGGGGAGTTTGCAGGCTGGAAAGTCCCTGAAGAAAGCCTGAGAAAGTTTCTCCTTGTCTATATAAGGGCCTGGGCAGCTTTCATGGGTGACTCTGCCATGCCAGCTGCACAGCGTGGTATGCCAGCTATGTGGCAGTTGGGAGGTTTTGGAGAGGTCCAAATCTCTGCAGTGGCACAGCTGATCAGATTTTAAAAAAGCAAAACACAACTCCCCACCATGAAGAGAGAAAGCACAGAGGCTGGTCAAGAGGAGTAGAGCAGGATGTACAGCCCACAGCTGCTCCAGCTCCTTAACCCCATGGCCTTTGCAGGCTGTTTGCAGCCTGTTTCAGACAGCAGTTGTGTGCACACAACACCCACGCCTGTTTAAGGGCAGCACACACTAACACTCAGGCCCAAGAAAGGGGTTACAGTAGAGAGAGAGAAGCCAGCAAGCACATTAACAAGTAGCTCTCCAAGGAAAACCAAGGGAAATCAAAGCCCTGCTGCTTTTCTGACGACCAGACCTCCCTACAAGGAGGCTCCAGGCGCAGAATGAGGGTGGCACGAGTCAGAAGAATATTCCCCCTCTGTGCAAACTGCCACAGCTCAAAGGGCAAAGCCACAGCCCCTGCGCAGGAGCCAGGCATGGACCATGCACTTAAGGGGTAAAAGCAAGGACAGATTTGCACTTGCCACAAGAATCACATGGGCTTATCAAGCTTGTTGTCACCCTCGTGTCTCCCCCCCAAGTCAGTGAATTCAGAGCCCCTTCCCTTGAAAGAGCAGCTTTGGCACAGAAACCATTTCAGAGCGTTCTGGGAAGAGTAGCTGTCAAGATTCCTGGCCCTTGGCATTTCCAGCTACATTTACCCTCTGGATGGGCGAGGTTATAGAGGACAATGTAGCTCTTTCCTCATCCTTCTTAGCCCCAATCTTGCAATCAGAGATCAGGCTGGGCTAGAACTGACCCCAAACGCTCTAGTCTCCACATCTCCCAGCCATGTGAGCTGTGCTGGTAACTCTCCTCACTCACCCCGTCTCCTCTGTCACGCGCTCTCTTATCCATGCCTCTCGCTGGCTCAAGTCCTCTCCAGCTCCCGCCCACCCCCATGGTCTCCACAGGTCCTGGCTGCCTTCATCGATGCCTAGAAGAGAAACCCACCAAGTGCAGCATATTGGCGCACAGTGAGGGCGAGGGATTGGGCACGTCAGTTCTATTCCAGGCGGTGCCACTGGCTCGCCCTGTGACCTTGGGAAAAATCACTTCCCCTTTGCAACTCAGTTTCTCTACCTGTAACACGAAGATGATGCTGCCTCATCCGTGGCCCCATGAAATCGCAGGACCTCCTCAGCAGCCTCTTCCCAGGCCAACGCTACCATTTACAACCCCAGGAGGAGGATGCCGGATGTGGGGTGCTCTGCGATTATTTCCACTCCTTTCTGCATCCGGGCAGAGTTTCTGTGGAC